>OY728138.1:509530935-514920935 GCA_963277665.1 Viscum album
CTCCGGAAATAACCGGGGACCTGATCCTCGTGAAATGAGTAAGTCAGGTATCGCGGGCCTCTGGGAGCGTGGTCTTGACGAGGGGCTGGAGGGGCCTGCCGAGGAGGTGGACCCTGATTATCTCGCCTAGGTTGTGGCGGTACATTACACGGAGGGGCCGGCCGGTTCTGAGGTTGCCGTTGCTGGGCCGGGAACTGAGCCCGTGGAGGCGGATTCCTGTGAGGCTGCGGAGCTGGCCTCACCGGCAGCAGCTCCAATGGCCTGGGGGCCTCTATCTGGGCAACAGCAGCGGGCTCAGCCCTGCTGACTCTCCTTGCAGGAATCATAGGAGGCAGCGGGTGTGCCTGGCTGGCCTGTTGCAGGGCTTCCTCAAGACGTTGAGCTTTGTCTGAGAAGTCCCTGAACCCTCCGGGGTAATTTTGAGTGATCAGGGAAGGGACCAGCTCGGTCTTGACGTTCCCGACGCACATTGTCAGCAACTGCTCCTGAGTCAATGGCATGTCAAGGGAATACGTGAGACCCTTCCATCGGGCGACGAAGTCCGCGACTCGCTCATCAGGACTCTGCTTGCACTTGAAGAGGTCTGCGATACTTGTCTTCCGGGTCGTGGAACTGAACTGGTAGAGGAACTGTCTACGGAGGTCCTCCCAGCTGATTACCGACCCGACGGGGAGCTGGCTGTACCAGACAAATGCTGGCCCTTCCAGTGTCTGAACAAAGCAGCGAAGCTTAGCGGCCTCTTGCTGCGCCGGAGTCCCCAACATAGGCCCGCACCTCGAGTTGAAGTGGGCTAAATGCTGTGGCGGATCTCCAGTCCCGTTGAAGGGGGCGAAAGTGGGATTCCCGAATCCCGGAGGCGCCGGCATGTCATCCACCCATGCTGGGTAGGGCTTGCCGTCCGGTGGGATCGCCACCTGCCGAGTCTCCAAGGCTTCCAAGCGGGCAATGAGTGCCGCCATCGGATCGTCCGGACATGGGTTCCAGTCCTGGCGAGGATCTCTAACCACGAGCGCATTGCATGGCCCTTCAATCGGGTCGTCGACCGGGTCGTCGAACTCGGCAGCTCGTGGGATGGCGGGCGGAGCGGCCCTTGGGGCAGCGGGAGGAATCTGAGCGGGGTCCCTCAAGTAGTCCCGCCGCTCGGGAGGGTGTGGCGAAACATACCGCGCCCTCTATCCATAGGCAATGGCCTCTCTCCTGTCGGCGAACACGGCATGATCACGGTTGCCCGGGAGAGTCTCATCAAGGAGCGGTTGTTCCGGTCCCTGCTGTCCTGGCCTAGGATCACCATAGTCAGGCCGCCGTTCTGCAGCGCGCTCGGCGAGGAGCTGGTCAACCAGCTTCTTCTGTTCGGCGAGCTGCTGACGTAGCGTAGCCTTCTCGGGATCCTCCTCTGCCCTCTGCATGGAGGCAGATGGGTCGGCGGGCCTTATAGCCTCGCTGTGCTCTTTTCCTTTGCTGACGTTTCGGCTCAACGTCAGTGCTTCAGTGGGCGCGGGGAGCCCCAGGAGGTTCATCTGATGACGATTAACTCTCACTGATGGGTCTGACGACGGCTTGTCTTCGGGGGGGACGCCCCCGTCGAGAAGTTCCAAGTCGTTCCCCTCTCCCGACAGGTCAGCCATGTTGACCGTTCCTGTCCCTGGGGATATACCCTCAGGGCCACCCAGCGAATCGGGCTGTCGGCGAATCACACTGAAGCGTAGGGCAGCGTACTGCCCCCATCCACGGATATACACGTGGGGAGTGGCTTCCTCGATAACTTTGCGGAGTACTTGAAAACACTCAACGCATCGTTGTTGGAGGGCCTCATGGTGCCCAAATGACCCGGGGTGCCGAGCCGCGGGGAGCGTGGCCAGGTCAATTTGACGGCACTGCTCACCAATATCCTCCAGGTGCGCTTGACTCCCGGGGTATGGCATTTGTAGGCAGTGAAGACGGGAGTGAGTCTCCCGGAGAGTTCGGCGGAAGCATTCGAACTCATCCGGGGTGAGCGATTCGGGTGCATCAAAGCCCGGTCCTGCGACTGGCCAAAACTTCTCAGGGAAGTGGCCCTCTGCAAGGACGGTCCAGAAGCTCCACAACTCAAACTCGGGACCCAGATCTCCTTGGTCCTCTTCCATGGCTGGGAACGGATGGGGAACTGGTTGTGGTGCCGAGGCGGGCCGCCGGGCCGACGGGCTGGCCGACGGTGAATACGGCGAACAGGCCGATTGGCCTCCATATCCCGGGCCGCCCTCTGAGGGTGGCGGTGCCCTGGCTACCACATCACGATAGGACGGGCCGGCGAGCGAACATCCTGCCGTAGCATCGGTGCTCGCCGAGGGTACACTAGATCGAGGTTCGACCGCCGGTCCCCAGATAAAGTCTCCGGCTTCTCCGATCGAGGCGGAAGGCACTTCCGGAGGGGCCGGTACCAACCGCAAGTTTGATCCTTGGGGGTCTACCAGGCCCTCGTTACTCCGGATATACCTTCGGAGAGATGCGGGGATCACATCGATCTCGCTCTCGGGGAGCACGAGGCTGACGTGCCGCATTCCTACCCCTGCCCTTGACTGGCGGGATTGGGGAAGGGGCTCTGTCGCCGAATCGTACTCCGCCTCTGAGTCAGAGAAGCAAACCGGTCGGATCTCTGTCCGGAATTCCGCAACATTCTTCCCTCGGCGTCGACGCCTTGCCTTCCTGCCCCTGGGTGGTTCTTCGGGGCAGGGCTGATCTCTGTCCTGGCGTCCTCCGGCCGCACTGGTGCTGGGGCCGAGAGGACTGGGAACCGAGGTGCGAAGGGCACCGGGACAGATATCAAAGGGGACGCGGGGAGAGATGATTCCGGGCAGGCCTCCGGGCCGGGATCGGGAGGTGGGATGACCCATGCCTCTTGGATCAGCCACACAGAGTAGATCCTACCGGTGAATAGCGCTACCGCGAGGTGGTCCGCGGTGGCTACTGCCTGTACCAGCAACCGGGAGAGTCAACCCAACCTGCCTTTGGGGCGGTCGGGGCCTCGATCCGGGTTGGGCATAGGAGTTCCCCCGCTCAGGATGCACAGAGGCCTGGCGACTGGAGCCAGCGGTGGCTCGGGCCAATGTGGCCGCTGTTGCTAGAGCCCCAAGGTGGGCATCCTCTTCCGCTCGTGCCCGACGTTGGCGTCGAGACAGACGAGTCGGGATGAGCGGCGCGGGCAGGTGGAGAGCCCGCTCTTCGACTGGAGAGGCCTGGCGGCGGTGTCGCCGTGGCCTGGCGGGAGTCCTTACCGAAGATCCCTGGAGCGAATCCCGGATAGGGGTGATCCCGGGCCTCTTCCACCTCATCCGCATAAGGAAGGGAACTGTCAGAGCGCTCCGGGGATAAACTCCCGAAGCGGTTGGACGTTGAGGTAGGCAGCGGTGCCTCCCTGCGCGGCCCTCGGGGGCGGCGGTGGTGGCGAGGCGCAGCCTCCTCGAGGTCTAGGCGAGCCATTTCCCTAGTGGGGATGACTCCCTCTTCCTCGTATCTCCGCACCAGGGTGTTGATCACCCTTCTCTGGATGACCTCCGAGGGGGAGAGAGGGCGTGGTCGTCCCGCAATTGCGGCTGCTGGGACGGCTGTGGAACGGGCGGGACCGCGCGGAGTAGCCGCGTCGGTGTTTCCCCTGTCCCTGCGCCAGTGGGCGGGTGGCGATCGGGCACTGGATCGGGCGACCTGATTTCTGAAAGCAGGGAGAATGACCCATTAACACTGACAGGAAAAAGGAATCGACAACCAACCATTAGTGCCACGACGCCTTCCGTGGGGGGAACCCAGGCCCTCGACTTTGCGAGACGGAGTGCCCGATTTCACTTCCCCAACCCCTGGCGGGTAAGACTGAATGCTTGGCCGGGCAACATGCCGGTCTTCCAACACCTCTGAAAGCCATCGGTCTTCGTATCGAGGAGAAGAGATTCACATCGGGTTCACCATTTTTCTGTTTCGGTGCGGATGTGCGTCGGGTTACGCTGTTCCGCCAGGACGCGTTCGCGCGTGCACCCGTCAACCCGAGGGGATGGGCGCGCGGCTTGTGGTCCCGCAGTCCCGCTTTCCAAGGGCGGGCGGCATCCGTCCCTTATTCAGGGGCGTCTGCTCCTTGATCGAAACCGGGATGATGGGATGTCGGCTCCTCCTTCCTTGGACGTCTCCTCGGAACTTGTCGCCTAATCCGGGTCTCCCTCATAGACTTAAGAATGTTCGTGAATCTCGTTCCCGGCGCCATATCATCATGGACACCGGTTAATTACGCTGCTTCCGCCCGGACGTTCAAAGGAGTCTAGGCGGGGCAGCAACCTGCGGTGAGAAGGCCGGGTGGCTCTGGGTGCTGGGGGCGTGTCGTAACATTGCGGCTCTGCACATCTGTCTTCCGTCCCTAATAGGGCTTCTCGAAGGCATGATGGCCTGAGGCATCCCGTACTAGGTGCGGGGAACTGTGTCACCTGAGGTTTTCCTCAGCTTCCCGTGTTTAACACGGGGTATGCCGCGAGTTTAACGTCCAGCGGGGATGGCATCAGACCGATCAACACGAAAAGTGGATCAGATGACAGAACCCCTTGCGGGGAACCTCCGACGCTGGGGCCAGCACATGGGCGGCTTCCCAAGTAACGTGGAGTGGAGTGAAGTGGCATGACCCCACCGGGATGTGGCGGCCCGGGTAAGGATCAGGATGGATGATGAAGTGAAGAGCTTGGACCCCAGAGGGGCTTCCTACGTACCGCGCGTTATCACGGATCAAAGTCAACGTAGTTCGGGCATACAGTTTAACGTCATGCTGGACGTCGGCAAGCCGACTCACGAAGAGGTCGAGGCCGCCGGGCGGAGGATTGAACCGAACCACCTCGCACGGAGGGGGATGGAACGGCCGGGTGGATCACAGTTTCACGTCATGATGGACGATAAAAGGGGAAATGGAAAAAGGGGGGCTGTGGGGAGGCACCGTGGAGATACACACGGGCAGTCTCCCACAGGGGCGGATTCATAGGTGAATCAACGCAAGCGTGAACCCTGGAGGGGTCCACTGATGGACGAACCGACGTAAATACGACCGGGACGACCAGGTGGTGGGCTTGAACCTCAGGGAGGCTTCCTACGTACCCTGTATAGAAGACAGGGATCAAAGTCCACGTAGTTCATTCTGTCAGGACTTACGCACTTGGGGCAGCCCGGATGCTGCAAAACTCAGTTGGAAGGGACTTGGACCGAAAGCGGAAGACACCTCGATCCCAGTCAGACCCTCTACTGGCTTCGGCAGTGGGGAGGCGCAATGGAGATACACATGTGCAGCCTCCCACGAGAAACTAGGGGTTTGTAATACCCTGCCCCCGTAGGGAAAAGCCACTCCCATTAAATCGTCCCTAAAGAGGGGCAATCCCGACATCCCTGCAGGGACGAGCGGGTGGGGGCCACATCCAAACCGGGGGGATCCTGCGTGCGGAGCACGGGATCAGGTTGCGGACGGTTTAGCGTCTTGCCAGACGAAGTACAGTTTAACGTCATGTGTTGAGGACGAAGCGGACGGTTTAACGTCTTGCCGGACGAAGTACAGTTTAACGTCATGTGTTGAGGACGAAGCGGACGGTTTAACGTCTTGCCGGACGAAGTACAGTTTAACGTCATGTGTTGAGGACGAAGCACTTGGCAGTTTAACGTCTTGCAGCGCGGACGATGGGGGCTAGGCAGTTTAACGTCGTGCAGCTTGGACGGATGTGCAGTTTAACGTCATGCTGGACGAATATGCAGTTTAACGTCATGCTGGACGTATGCGCAGTTTAACGTCATGCGGGACGAATGCGCAGTTTAACGTCATGCGGGACGAATGTGCAGTTTAACGTCATGCTGGGCATAGGTTGCCGGACGATGGGTGCATGTCACTTCGCACGAACCTGGAGGGCCGCACGGGAAGACAACGCACGGTGCGGGAACCCGGGATGAGAATCATCGGGTGCCACACAGGCGGGTATCCTTAGGAGGTCAACGGGGACGACCCTGGCAGATTGCGCGCAAAAAGGAAGCTTCGCGCGCAATACTGCGGGCCGGCGCGCAATCGGGGTAGCTGGCGCGCAATTGGGCCAGCGCCTTGCGCGCGGATGCTTGAGATTGCTCACACCGGGCTTCGGATAGCGCGCGGGGGCAACGGCTCATTCTTTAACGAATGGCCACTTGAAAGAAGGGGGGTGCGCGCAATCGGGCCGGATTGCGCGCACCCCGGGGGCAATTGCGCGCAAGCGGGTTCTGTTGCGCGCAAAGGCCTTAGGGTGAGCTTTTATTCAAATGCAAGGAGCCAGCGGGGATTGCGCGCGAAGGCGGACCCCGAGGATTTCTTGCGCGAAAGAAAGGAGGTTACCTGAAGTTCGTCATTGCGCGCGGAAGGGGTTGAATTGCGCGCACGAGAGACGTTTCGACTTCCAGCAACCTTTGAAACGTTGGGGGTCGCCTTATATTTATAGGCAACCCCGGGCGCGGAATCCAGGGTGCGAGCGCGAAATTCTCCTCGCGGGCGCGGAATCGGGCGCGGCGCGCAAGGGAGTCGCGCGGACCCGCGGCGCGCAAAATTGCGCGCCGGACCGGCGCATTGCGCGCATCCCGGGGGGTTTGCGCGCGGAACATCACCTTTGCGCGCGAGCCTCTGAAATTCCGCGCAAGGCCTCCGGGCCCTCCGAAACATCCTTCCGACTCCAAATATGACCTCGCTTTCCGCATCCGGAGCTTCGTTTGGGAACAACGGACTTTTCCGGCGTCTACAGCGGTGAAAACCTAGTGTAGTGGACCATAAGGAGAATGGACGTAAGGGCTTCTCCAGAGTGTCTTTAATATACAATGTGAGACCACAAGGGGAATTGACGTTGACTGCTTGGTTAGAGAGTCTTTAGTTCCTCGACATGGGCCACATGGGGAATAGAAAGGAGTGCCTCCCCATGAGAGCCTTTAGTACGTTACGAGACTATAAGGGGAATTGATGGTGAGTGCTTCCTCATAGAGTCTATTATATTAGCTGAACCAGAAGGGTGAGGCTGTGTGTGTGCCTCCCTGAGGGTTGCTAGTACTTGTAGGTTGATACTTAGGGGCTAGGATGTGTGAACTACCCAGAGGTTACCTTTTTGTTCTACTTTCTTTAGTGGTAGCTTCTAGTTTGTAGACTATATGCTAGAAACTGTGGATTTTTACTGATGTGTTTTATCCTGTTTACTCCTTACTGTTTACTGCTCACTTTACTTTACCTTCCATATATTCACTAACTGTTAGGCACAGATCTTTGGGTGGTTTCTTTCTGGGACCATGTCTCACACCCTGTTTGGGTCATTCTTTTTGCCCCAAACAGATTATGTTGTTGCAGGTGAAGATAAGGGCTAGCGCCCTTCTACATCAGGTACTTGACTTGCTGTGGAGATGGGGATCATGGGACCAAGCTGTGGTTAACAATGCTGATGAGTTTACCTGTTTTCTTTTTCACTTTTGTTTAGTATTGTATTTAGCATTGCGACTTGTTTGGATGCTTTCCTAGAAATAGGTGTCATGCATTATTTTATATAAATGTGCACGTGCTGCAGTTGTTTACTGTTAGTCTTCCGCCGTTTATCGTTAACTCTTGTATGATGGTTATGGTTTCTACTGCTATCTATTTGTTTCTTTTTCACTGTGTACTCTACCGATGATGGCATAGTTTCCCCACTATCACATTAAAGGCCCTTGCTGCTAGTCGGCAGCCTCGGGCGTTTGGGGAAATGCTCTTGAGGCCATGTGACCAACCAGGCATGGGCGCCTCTAGATGGCTTCTGGAACTGGGACGTTACAATGTGGTATCACATGAGGTTTTCTTTTCTCGTGATTAATATTTGGAGCCTTTATCCAGGGATAGGGCAGATTCGGTACTTGGTATTAAGCTGTGCTCGGGAGTAGGTAACCCGTGTATAGGGAAAAGTCAATCTACCTCGTTTATTACAGTTTTCTGTTTTTTCTATGTTACAGTTGATCTTATTTCACCCAGAGTGATTCACATGCTTTGGGTTTCTACTATTGTTTCTATTCTAGTTCTATTTCCATCGCACCCTGATGAGATGAGGTTATTCCATCTCATGTATCATATAGGCACTTGTTAGAAATCACATGTCATGCATTTTTGCCTAGCCATCTAGGGTGCATTAGCAATTGCATCCTATTGTGACAGACATTGTATAGATTATGCATGCTGTTGTGATAGATGCATGATTGATTCCCTAATGTGGATAGAGGACTGTTGTTTTATACTTTGCTTATATGAACGCCAAATTTTGGTTCTTGAGGTGTTATGGGCCCTCTTTAATAGGAAATTGGTGAATCATTGACCTGTCTTTCATTTTATATGACAGCACTGAATGCCATGATTTGATTCGTGTGGAGTATTGGCCCTTATGGGTCTGAAATTGGCACCTTCATGCTTTTTTCAGTGTTTTCTGGGCTTCAGTGCAGTTTCAGAGCTACTGCCTAGAAAACACCAGAATACACAGCGTGTCCTTTATATATAAATTCCGTGTAGTTTTAAACCATGAACTAACTGTGTGATCAGAAATAGAGGTTTTGAATTTTTTTTTCTTGGAACACGCCGTGTACGACAGGTACATGTCGTGTAGTAGTAAGTTTTGTACCAGGCCGTGTCACTAACAAAATGGGTCAGGGAAACTCGTGTAATACACGTCGTGTTGTGTATAAACATTCCATATATCCCTGTTTTAGTACCCAGTCATGTCACACTCAACACGGGTCAGTGTTCTCTCCACCTATACATGCCAGGTGCGTTCGGAACACGCTGTGTAAGGGTCAGCCGTGTACTAGGCTGTGTCACCAACAACACGGGTCGGGGAGAATCATCAATTACACATTGTGTTTGTTCAGAACATGTACCTTTGTCTCAGCCGTGTAGATGACCGTGTAACTAACAACACTGTTTGTGGAACCTGGTCTACTACACGTCGTGTACACCAGGAACACTTCGTGTTGCCTCAGTTTAATAAGGCCATGTGTGTTAGCCATGCATGGAGATACGAGAAGGGGAATATAGTTATGTACATGTCGTGTTGAGATTATACACTCCGAGTAGTCTCGTTTTGTAAAACTTGAGTGTTTCCTTATCAAGTTTTTGTTTTGTAATCCATTGTTCTATGTCATTATTTTCTTGGACTAAGGTATGATTTTGATCATTCAGAGTTATGACTCTGATATGTCCTCCAGTTGTATGTCATATTTTAGGAAGTGATTAGACGCCAGATATATCTGATCAGGGACTTCTTTCTGATCCTCCAGTTAGGCCAGCCTTGGCACCGGGTGTCATACCAGTTACAGGCGCCAATGTACAGTTCATGGAAGGCTTCATGAGGATGATGCATACATTTCAGGGATAACTTCCTCCTGCCACGACTATGGAAGACTTGACACTGGTTTTCCAGTAGCAGCATCCTCCTACAATCTCGGGGGAAGGATGACCACAGGATGCAGATTCATGTCTAGAAGCCATGATGACTATCATTGAAAATTTGAAAACACCTCCATAGAGGTGAGCCAAGATCGCTCCTTATATGTTGCGAGACTCTTTCAAGTGGTGGTGGTACATGATCTCACAAGTGGTCCATCACCAGGTTATGGATTGGGAGGAGTTATAGAGCATGTTTTACGACTACTTCTACCCGGAGACCCTGAGGGCCGATCGATTCGGTGAGTTCATGAGCCTAGAACATGGTACTCTTTCTGTTATAGAGTATTACTCTCGTTTCACCGAGCGGCACTGTTTCACACCCCTCCGGGATGGATTTGTGGTGATCTTAGCACAGAATTTCAGGGATGGTCTCAGGTAGGAGATAGGCTCGCAGGTGAATATCTTCCAGTTGACTTCCATCACTTCCATCATCAACCAATCACTGACTGCGGAGTGTAATCTGATAGACTCTGGAGATGCGAGCCAGGGCAGTTCTACTTCCAGAGCTAATGTTCCTCCAGTTGATAGAAGGAAGCACCGTAGGGAGTCTACGTGCATTGATCGACAGAGACGAGATACATCTTTAGGTAGCCAGGTAGTATGATACCATTGTGGAAGGGCTGGGCACACGAGCCCACAGTGCCAGAGAGACCCAATGGAGTGCCGATCTTGTGGAATGATGGGACACCATCAGAATTTCTTCCAGGTTTTCTCACCAATAGCTGGTGATGGGGGTTCTTTCATGACTCCTCGTTTAGGACATTTCATTCATTACATCACCTTTGACAGGTCTGACCAAGAAGGGGGAGAAGTTCTTATGGTCAGATTCATGGGAGCCAGCCTTTCAAGAGATGAAGGGAAGGTTGACATCAACACCAATACTAGTCTTGACAGATCTAGAAAAGAGCTACACTATTTATTATGATTCATTAGGGATCGTTCTGGGTGTTGTGCTTATGTAGGGAGATGAAGTTGTTGCGTATGGGTCTCGGCAGTTGAGGCCACATGAGAATAACTACCCAACAAACGATCTGGAGTTGGTAGTTGTTTTTTATTCCTTACTCTATTGGATACATTAACTTCTGGGATAGAACATTGTGGTTTTCACCAACCACAAGATTCTAAAGTACATCTTTTCTCAACATGATTGAATCTGAGATAGTTTTGGAGGGTCGAGTATCTTCAGTCTTTTGATTTTGATCATGCCTATACGCCAGGAAGGGCAACACAGTGGCAGATGCGTTGAGCAGGAGAACTCGTATTTAGGCAGTTATGGAGGCCAACTGTGAGTGGAAGCTTATGGCTCTGTTTTCTAACATGCATCTGGAGGTGCACGACAAATAGGGACATACATACCTATCTTTTGTAGTTATTAACTCTACACATCTGGATCAGGTGAGGATGAGGAAGCTATCAGACTCAGAAGGCCTAGTCCTACTGGAGAGTATATCAGGAGAGGACCCTCTTCCTGGATGGACAGTGGGTGAGGATGAGATCTTGCGTTTCTAGGGATGCGTATGGGTGCCAACAGACATACGCAAGGAGATGATGAAGGATTTTCACTTGTAAGTTTGGGCAGTTCATCCTAGCGACACCATGATGTATCAATATCTTCATCGCCAGTACTGGTGTCCATTTATGAAGAGGGATGTTAATGGTTTCATCTTGAGATGTTCTACATGCCAGCAGGAAAACGTAGAGCATCAACGACAAGAATTCCTTTTGAAGTAGTTACCCATTACAGAGTGGAAGTGGAATGATGTCACGATGGAATTTATGAACGGATTGACGAGGTCGCCCTGATGAAACAATACTGTTTGGGTTGTCATCGATAGGCTTACGAAAGATTGTAACTTTTTACGGATCAAGGAGACCTTCAGTGTTGATGATCTGGGATGACTATACATCCGAGAGATTGTACGTATGAATGGAGTTCCACACTCCATTGTTTCAGACAGGGATGCGTTCATTGATTCTCAGTTATGGAAGGGAGGTTAGAAGGCATTTGGTACATAGGTACTTTTGATTAAAACATACCATCCCCAGACTGATGTCCAGTCTTAGAGTATGATCTAAGTGCTTGAGGATGTGCTCCAAGCTTGCATTCTAGACTTTGGTGTTTCTTGGGAGAAGAATACCCCTCTGTTGGAATTCGCCTACAACAACAGTTTTTAGGCAACTATTTAGATGGCACCTTATGAGGATTTGTACGGCAGGCCATGCTGATCACCATTATACTAGCTGGAGGCAGTAGATGCAGCTTTATTGGGACCTCATCCGGTTCATGATACCTCAGAGAAGATCGAGTTGATCCGGAAGAGGATGGCTACAACATAGTCTCACCAGAAGTCTTATGCTGATCAGCGGAGAATACCTCTAGAGTACGAGGTTGGGGATCAGGTTTTCATATGTGTCACACTGAGGTTGTGACACAAGATGATTCAATGATAGGGTAAGATTTCACCATGGTACATCAGGCCGTTTGAGGTATTGGAGAGATTTGGGCCGGTTGCCTATCTGTTATAGTTACCTCAGAGGTATCGAGCCATGCACGATGTCTTTGACGTTTCTCAGCTCCGACGTTATTTTTCAGACCCATCTCATGTCTTTCAGCCCGAGGAGGTTTAACTAGAAACAGATGCATCATTTGAAGAGCATCCTATCTGGATTGTCTATCACAGTATGAAGGTTCTCTATGGGCGGTCTGTTCCACTAGTACGGATGCTATAGGAACACGGGCGAGTACATAATGAGTCCTAGGAAATAGAGGTTGATATACGATCGTAGTGTCTGGAGCTATTCGGGGTTTCATCTTCTCCACGTCGTTATGGAAATTCAGGGATGAATTTATTTAAGGGGGGATGTTTGTAAGAACCTAGATCTTCATTTTAGGTATTTATTCCTTTTTCTCAGAGTTTTTCAAAATAGAGGCATTTCTAGATATTTTTTGAAGTACACGTCGTGTAGTTTCTGAGTACACGCCATGTACTCCCTTGCCACGCCAAGCCGTGTGCTGGCCATGTCCGGGTCACACACATGGTGTGTAGGGGTGTTGTGGAGGACACATAAAGCAGAGTATGGAAAAACATAGTACATTCCATGTACCCCAGAAGTACATGCCATGCATTTACTCTTTTTTTCTATTAAACGGACCAGGGTCACGCCTGATAGACAGAACGCTCTTCTTCTTCATGTTCGTTGAATGAGAGTGACTCGTACAGCCATGAAATTTCTCTGGATTCAGGAGCCTCCGTCTGATACCCGTTTCAGCAACCAAAAATTCCATTGGAACTGCAACAATGAGCTCTTTCTTCCCTTTAATCCTTGTTATCCAATTCCTCCTCTTTCTGAAATTAAAATTGGTTGAGAGTTTTTACGTTTTCTCATTTCTTTGATGTTATACGGAGAATAAATCATCTTGGTTCACATATATCATTATCCTTTCATCGAGGTAGGTGGTTTGTGCCTTTCTGTAGGATGTCTGTGAATATTTTTTGAAAATTCCACCAATACCATTGAACGGGTTATTGTGTGTTTCTGATTTTCCCATGTTGTTTTCTTGCATTTCTTGATTGCTTGAGTAAAGGTAATTTATTGTATGTAGGGTAATTCTTTTACTGTACATTGGATGTTTTTCCATGCTTGTTTTTCTAGTTCGGCATTTTTCCAGTTGCCATGCCTAGTTTTAGGATAGTGGAACTGTTGAAGAGTTATGTTATTGTGCCTTATATTGATAGAAAATTAGTTCTTGAGGTTTACATGGGCCTAAAAGCATGCTATGTGTGTTTATTTTACACAGGTCTTTGAGAACCTAGTGTAGTGGATCATAGGGAGAATGGATGTAAGGGCTTGTCCAGAGTGTCATTAATCTACGATGCGATACAACATGGGGAATTGACGTTGAGTGCTTCCTCAGAGATTATGTAGTTCCTCGACGCTGGACAAAGGAAGAATAGATGTTGATTGGTTCCCTAGAGAGCCTTTAGTATGTTACGAGACTATAGGGTGAATTGAAGGTGGGTTCTTCCTCAAGGGGTCTATTATTTTAGCTGAACCAGAAGGGTGAGACTGCTTGTGCCTCACAGAGGGTTTCCAGTACATTTAGATTGAACCTTAGGGGTTAGGCTGTGAGAACAACATAGAGGTCACCTTTTTTGTTCTATTTTAATAATGGATTCCTCTTATTTGTAGATTATATGCTAGAAACTGTGGATTTTTACTGCTGTGTTTTTTCTTGTTTACTACATACTGTTTACAGATTACTGTAGTTTACCTACCATATATTCATTGACTATTAGGCATAGATCATTGGGTGGATCTCTACAGAGACATTGTCTCACACCATGTTTGGGTCATGCTATTGGGCCTAAACAGATTATGTTGTTGCATGTATAGATAAGGGCAAGAGCCCTTCTAATTCGGGTACTTGACTTGCTGTGGATCTTGTGAGCATGGGACGAAGCTTTTCCTAGAGATGATGATGAGTATACCTATTTTCTTTTGAACTTTGTTTTAGTATTGTATTCATTATTGTGACTTGTTTTTATTCTTTCCTAGATATATGTATCATGCATAATTTTATATACATCTGTGCATGCTCCAGTTGTTTACTGTTAGTCTTCCACCATTTATCATTTACTCTTGTATGATGGTTATGGTTTCTGCTGTTATCTATTTGTTTCTTTACCTCTATGTACTCTGCAAATGATGGCATAAATTCCCCACTATCACATTCAAGTCCCTTGCTACTAGTTGGCAACCACTGGCGTATGGGGAAATGTGCTTGAGTCCATGTGACCAACTGGGTACGGGGTGCCTCTAGATGGATTCCGGAACCGAGACCATAAAAAGTGGTATCAGAGGAGTTTTTCTTTTCTCTTGATTACTGTTTGGAGCCTTTATCCAGGGATAGGGATGATTTGGTACTTGGTATTAAGCTATTCTCGGGAGTAGCTAACCCATGTATAGGGAAAATCCCATCTAGATCGCTTATTTCAATTTTCTAGTTTTTCTATGTTACAGTTGATCTGACTTCACCTAGAGTGATTCACATGATTTGTGTTTCTACTGTTGTTGCTATTCTGGTTCTATTTCTATCACAACGCGATGGGATGAGGGTATGCCATCTCATTCATCATATAGACACTTGTTAGAAATCACATGTCATTTATTCTTTCCATGCCTTCTAGGGTGAATTAGAAATTTCATGCTGTTGTGATAGACTTTGTGTAGATTATGCATGTTGTTGTGATAGATGCTTGATAGAATCTCTGATGTGGATAGAGGAATGTTGTTTTGTAATTTGCTTAAATGAACACCATATTTTGGTTCTTGAGGTGTTATGGGCCCTATTGAATCTGAAATTGGTGAATAATTGACCTGTTTTTCCTTATATATGACTATATTGAATGCCATGATTTGATTAGTGGGGAGTATGGGCCCTCACGGTTAGGAATTTTGAACCTTCATGCTCTTTTTCGGTATTTTCTGGGCCTCAGTGCAGTTTCAGAGCTACTTCTCGGAAAACCCCAGAATACATGGCGTGTAATTTATATATACATTCCATGTAGTTTTAAATCGTGTCACTGACTATGTGAGTAGAAACAAGGGTTGTGAATTTTTTTCTAGGAAGACGTTGTGTATGGAAGGTACATGTCATGTAGTAGTAAGATGTTTACCCGGCCGTGTCACTAACAACATGGGTGGGGAAAACTCATGTCATACACGCCGTGTTGTGTATGAGCACACTGTGTATTCTTTATTTTAGTACCTGGTCGTGTCACGAACAACATGGGTCGGTGTTCACTCCTCCTATACATGACGTGTGCACTTGAAAAAACCCATAATACATAACATGTACTTTATAGATACATTCAGTGTTGTTTTAAACTGTGCACTTACTGTGTGATCAGAAACACCAGTTGTGAAATTTTGTTTCTTGGAACACGCCGTGTATGGAAGGTGCATGCCGTGTAGAGGTATGTTGGGTACCAGGCCATGTCACTGACAACATGGGTCAAGGAAAATTGTTTCATACACGTCGTGTTGTGTATGAACACACCGTGTATCATTTGTTTAGTACCCGGTCATGTCAAAAACAACACGGGTCAGTGTTCTCTCCTCTTATACATGCTGTGTGCATTCGGAACACACCGTGTAAGGGTCATCCGTGTACTAGGCCGTGTCTCCAACAACATGGGTCGGGGAAAAACTTCAAGTACACGCCGTGTTTGTTCGGAACACGCCATGTAGTCTCAGCCGTTTAGACGACCGTTTAACTAACAACACGGGTCGTGAATCCTTTTCTACAAAACGCCGTGTCCACCAGTAACACACCATGTATTCTCTGTTTAAGAAGACCGTGTGAGTTAGCAATGCAAGGAGACATGGGCAGGGAAATAGAGTTAAGTATAGGCCGTGTCGATTTTATACACGCTGTGTAGTCTCGTTTTGTAAAACATGAGTGTTTCCTTCTCCTATTTTTGTTTTGTAATCCTTTGTTCTTTGTCCTTGTTTTCTTGGTCTAAGGTATGATTTTGATATTTCAGAGTGTTGCCTCCAAGACGTCCTCCGGTTGTACTTTAGTTGTCAGGCAGTGATCAGACGCCCGATATGGCTGATCAGGGACTTCCTATCGATCATAAAGTCGGGGCAGCCTTTGGCACCGGCTGTCATACCAGTTACAGGAACCGATGCACAATTCAAAGAAGTCTTCATGAGGATTTTGTAGACCTTTATAGGAGCACCGACTCCTGCCATGACTCTTGCAGACTTGATGCAGGTTTTCAAGCTGCAGCATCTTCCTACTTTCATGGGGGGAGGAGGACAACATGCTGCAGAGTTAGGGATGGAAGCCATACTAACTATCATTGAGAATCTAGAAACACCTCCAGAGATGAGAGTCAAGATCACTACTTATATGCTATGAGACTCTACTAAGAGGTGTTGGGAGGTGATCTCACAGGCATTCCATCAGCAGTTTATGGCTTGGGAGGAGTTCCAGCACTTGTTTTACGACTACTTCTACCCGGAGACCTTGAGGGTCGATCGATCCCGGGAGTTCATGAGCCTAGAACACGGTTCTCTTTCTGTTATAGATTATTCCTCTCGTTTCACCGAGCTTCATCGTTTGACACCCCTCCAGGATGGAAGTGTGGTGTTCTTAGCACGGAAGTTCGAGGATGTTCTGAGCTAGGAGATCAAATCACAGGTGAATATCTTCCAGTTGACATCCATCACTTCCATCTTCAATCAGTTGCTGATTGCGAAGTGAAATCTCAGAGACTACGGAGCTACGATCCAGGGAGGTTCTGCTTCTAGAGCTAGTGTTCCTCCAGTTGATAGCGGGATGTTCCATAGGGAGTCTACGCACTGTGATCCGTGAAGGCGAGATACATCTTCAGGTAGCCAGGTAGCATGCTACCAGTCTGGATGGGTAGGGAAAACGAGGCCGCAGTGCCAGAGAGACCAAGTGGGGTGCTGATCTTTTGAAAAGATGGGTCACCTTGAGCGTTTCTTCTAGGTTTTCTCATCAGTAGATGGTGATGGGGGTTCTTCCATGACTCCTCGTTTAGGAATTTTCATGCCTTGAAACACCTTTAACAGGTCTGACCAAGAAGGGGTCGAAGGTATTATGGTCAGATTCTTGTGAGTCAGCCTTTCAGGAGCTGAAAGGAAGGTTGACATCGGCACCGATACTGGACTTACCAGATCCAGGCAATAGCTATACTATTTATGGTTATTCTTCAGGGATCGGGATGGGCGTTGTGCTTATGCTGGGAGATGGAGTCGTTGCGTATGGGTCTCGGTAGTTGAGGCCAAATGAGAAGCACTACCCGACGCATGATCTGGAGTTGGTAGTTGTTGTTCATGCCTTATGTTGTTAGAGATATTAACTTCTAGGAGAGCACATTTTGGTTTTCATTGACAACAAAATTCTCAAGTACATCTTCACTCAGTGTGAACTGAATCTGAGACAATGCAGGTGGGTCAGGTATCATCACTCTTTTGATTTCAAGCTTGCCTATATGCCAGGAAAGGGCAACGCAGTGGCAGATGCGTTAATAAGGAGAAATCAGATTCAGGAAGGTCAGGAGGCTAGTGGTGAGTGGCAGCTTATGGCTCTATTTTCTGAGATGCATCTGGAGGTGCACGACAGACAGGGACAAACATACCTATTTTCTATAGCTGTTACCTCTACACTTCATGATCGGGTGCAGATGAGAAATCTATTAGACTCAGAAGGCTTAGTCTTGTAGGAGAGTGTGTCAGGAGAGGACCCTTTTCCTAGAGGCCAGTGGGTGAGGAAGAGATTTTTCATTTCCAGGGACGCGTATGGGTGCCATCAAACATACGGGAGGAGCTGATGCTGGATTTTCATTCTTCAGTTTGGCCAGTTCATCCTTGCGTCACCAAAATGTATTGGGATCTTCATCTCCAGTACTGGTGGCCAGGTATAAAGAGGGATCTTCCAAGTTTCATCTTGAGATGTTCTACTTACTGGCCGGTGAAGGTAGAGCATCAGCGACCAGCAGGCCTTTTGCATCATTTACCCATTCCAGAGTGGAATTTAAATGATGTCACGATGGAGTTCTTGACCAGATTGCAGAGGTCGTCCCGAGGAAATGATGGTGTTTGGGTTGACGTCAACAAGCTTACGAAGGTTGTTAACTTCTTACTGATCAAGGAGACCTTCAGTGTTGATGATCTGGGATGACTATACATCTGATAGATTGTATGTTAGCACAGAGTTCCACACTCCATTGTTTTAGACATGGATGAGCACGTTACTTCTCGGTTCTAGAAGGGAATTCAGAAGGGCGTGGGTACATAGGTACTTTTGAGTAGAGCATACCATACCAAGACTGATGGCCAGTCCGATTTTACGATCCAGGTGCATGAGGATATTCTCCGAGCTTGCATTCTAGACTTTGGTGGTTCTTGGGAGAAGTATATCCCTATGGTGAAGTTCACATAGAACAACAGTTTTTAGGTGACTATTCAGATTGCACCTTACGAGGCTTTATACGGTAGGCCCTGCCGATCACCATTATGCTAACTGGAGGTAGGAGAGGAAACTTTATTGGGACCTCGTCTGCTTCAGGAGACGTCAGAGAAGATAGTGTTGATCCGGAAGAGGATGGCTACAGCGCAGTCTCACCAGAAGTCTTATGCTGATCAACGGAGACGACCTCTAGAGTACGAGGTTGGGGATCAAGATTTATTATGTGTCGCACTGAGGTTGGGACAGAAGAGTATTTAGAGCCAGGGTATGCTTTCACCACGGTACGTCGGGCCGTTTGAGTTATTGGAAAGAGTTGGGCTGGTTGCCTATCGGTTGTAGTCACCTCAGAGGTATCGGTCCATGCATGAAGTCTTCCACGTCTCTCAGGTTTGACATTACTTCTCAGACCCATCTCATGTCTTTCAGCCTGAGAAGGTTGAACTCGAAACAGATGCATCATTTGAGGAACATCCTATCCAGATTGTTGATCGCAGAACAAAGGTTCTCCATGGGAGGTCTGTTCTTCTAGTATGGATGCTATGGCAGCACAGACGAGTACAGAACAAGACCTAGGAAAGAGAGGCCGATGTACGATCCCAGTGGCCTGAGCTGTTCAGGGTTTCTTCTTCTCCGCCTCGTTAGGGAAATTCGGGGACGAATTTCTTTAAAGGGGGAAGTTTTTAAGAACCCGGATCTTTGTTTATGGTATCTCATCATTTTTCCCATAGTTCGTGAGAAAAAGTGGTTTCTGAAATTTTTTTGAAGTACATGCTGTGTACTTTTTGAGTACACGCCGTGTACTCCCTTGTCGCGCCAAGCCGTGTGCTAGCCGTTTCCGGGGCACACACATGGTGTGTAGGGTTGATGTGTAGGCCACTTAAAGAGGAGTTTGAAAAAACTGAGTACACTCCATGTACCCCAGAAATACACGCCATGTATTTTATTATTTTAATTAAATGGACCGGGGTCGCGCCTAACGGACATAACGCTCTTCTTCTTCTTGTTCTTAGATCGAGAGCGACCCGTACGGCCACGAAACTTCTCCGGATTCCCGAGCCTCCGTCTGATCCCCGTTTGTGCCTCCGACGATTGTGTTGCAACAAAAGTGGTGTGATCTTTCTTCTCTTAGATCCTTGTTATCCAATTCCTCCTCTTTCTCATGTTTTCATAGGTTGAGAGTGTTTACGTTTTCTCAGATCTTCGATGTTCGAAGGAGAATCAATCATCATGGTTCACGTATATCATTCTCTTAGAATCAAGGTAGGTTTTTTGTGCCTTCCTATAGGAAGTATGTGAATATGTTGTGCATATTCCACCAATAACCTTGAACTAGGTAATGCGTGTTTCTTGTTTTCCCCTTTTGTTTGCCTACTTTGCTTGATTTCTTGATAAGAGGTAATTTCTTGTATGTAGGGTAATTATTTTACTGGACTCTATATATTTTTACATGCTTGTTTTGATAGTACAACATTTTTCTAGTTTCCATGCCTAGTTATAGGACAGTGGAACTGTTGAACTGTTATGCTATTGTGCCATAAAATGATAGCCAAGTAGTTCTGGAGGTTTACATGAGATGATACATGTGCTATGCATGTTTATTTTACACAGGGCTACGAAAGCCTAGCATAATGGACCATATGGAGAAAGGATGTAAGGGCTTCTCGAGAGTGTTTTTAATCAACGATGAGAGACCACAAGGGGAATTGATGTTGAGTGATTACTCAGATAGTCTATAGTTCCTAGATGCGGGCCATAGGGGGAATATATGTTGAGTGATTTCCCATAGATCCTTTAGTACGTTACGAGGCTATAGGGGGAATTGAAGGTGAGTGCTTCCTCAGATAGTCTAATATTTTAGCTGAACGAGAAGGCTAAGACTGTGTGTGCCTCCTAGAGGGTTACTAGTACTGGTAGGTTGATCCTTAGGGGTTAGGTTGTGATAACTACCTAGCGGTTAACTTTTGTTATATTTTCTTGAGTGGATGCTTCTTGTTTGTAGATTATATGCTAGAAACTGTGGATTTTTACTACTGTGTTTTATCCTATTTACTACTTACTATTTACTGCTTACTGTACATTACCTGCCATATATTCACTGAATGTTAGGCACAATTCTTTGAATGGTTTCCTACTGGGACCTTGTCTCACACCCTGTTAGGGTCATGCTTTTGGGCACAAGTAGATTATGTTGTTGTAGGTATAGATAAGGGAAAGCACCCATCTACTTTGGGTACTTGACTTGTTGTGGAGCTGTGGAGCACGAGACCATGATGTGGCTTGCAATGCTGAGGAGTTTACCTGTTTTCTTTTTCCCTTTTGTTTAGTATTATATTCAGAATTGTGACTTTTTTGGCTGCTTTCCTATAGATTTGTATCATGCATCATTTTATATATATGTGCGCGTTCTCTAGTTGTAAACTGTTAGTCTTCCACCATTTTTTGTTTACTCTTGTATGATGGTTATGGTTTCTACTGCTATATATTTGTTTCTTTTCTGCTTTGTACTCTTCCTATGAAGGAATTGTTTCCCCACTATCACATCCCAGGCCCTCACTACTATTCGGCTGCCTCAGGTGTTTTGGGAAATGCACGTGAGGCCATGTGACCAACCAGGTACGGGGCGCCTCTGGGTGGCTTCCGGAACTGGGACATTACTTATCTTCTTTATTAATTATTATCTAATGATATCCAAAGATTTGTTCATTTTTCAATAACCAAATAGATCCTAATAAATAATTGAAAAGATCATAAATCCTTCAGAGGGTATAGAAATAGATAATTTCACCATGGTCATTCTTCTATAGATATGGTCAAAAGAACATTAGTCTCAGGGTAGCATTATTCGATGTCCATTGGCTGACTATTTCAATAGTCATTCCCCTACAAACATACATCCTTGATGAAAATGGAATGTGGAAATAATCCCACCATTATCCATGATTAATTGGGTCAATGGACGTTGGTGGATATAGGAAAAACCATAGTCTCAACATAAATGTACATGGAGAGAATGAGAAAGGATTACATCCGTAGTTTACATGGATTGTGACCATAGTAAAGGATATACCATCAAACATATGGATCATTTTCTTATATGTTAACTACAACCATGGTCCACATGAATTATGGTGATAAACTATATTATGGACTTTCTCATTATGGAGTATGGATATAACATCAATTACGACCACAATCCAAGTGGACCATGATTGTCGGTCCACCGTCCAACATAAATTCCAATTATCTAAAATTATAATAATTGTAATATTTTATAATTATATAAAATTATACATACATACATATATACAAGTTATCATATATTATTGGTTTAATAGTATAAAAATATATGGGAGATCATGGGAGCAAACCTTCATTAATGTGATTAGTTTTCCAATGGAAATAGCCATGGTCCAAGACTGTAGACCTAAATGACATAAATCCATGGTCACAACACATGGTAGTAGATTTCATGAAGACATAGTGGAATACCATGTATATATGGAATAAATTATTCTAATATAAATAGGTTCCAAAATCTACTTTTAAAATGGACATAGACTATATCCACATTTAAAGGGGTTATGATTTTGGATCCTAGAAATAAACCCATTCTCTATTAGTGGGAAAAAATTTCCTTACCATGCCTTAGTTTAATCATCATTTTGATATTCAAAAAATCATATTCCAATCAAAATTAAAGGTGAAAAGGTAAAAAACACCACAATGAGATGCACCAGGTTAGAGGAAAAGCTTTTGCAACAAATCGTTGATTTCAATATATAACATTCGTATCTCATAAGATGCTTTGACAGTGGTCTAGTAGTGAATGGGAAGAGAATACTAACACCTTTTTGGGAGGTTCAGGGTATCATTATTTGGATTCCTCTATTGGGTGAATTTATAACTCCCCCTAGATTTGATCATCATTCCAGGTCAACTAGTCTCTGACCGAGTGGGTGAAATGAGGTACAACCCACATGTGATGACAAATTTATTTTCTGATCCATCACTACCTGGGTTGTTACCCTTTGGGACACTATGGAATCTCGACTGTAAATGGATTCTTCCGAGTTGGGGATCTCTTTTAAGTGATAAATTCTTGGGGAGGGTATTTTCCTTGTGCGGATGTTCGAAAAGGCCAAATACATGGATTCCTTTTTTTAAAGAACCATCGTATATTGTAAGGTTTCATCTGATAAGGATCCATTGAAAATGGAGAGACCATAAGTTTTATATTTATTTTAAACACAATATTGTGTCATGGACATGGTTCTATAATCTTTTCAGGGGAAAAATTAAGAAAATATTCTACAAACCATAGGAACATATGCAACAAACAATAGGAATGCCACTGCCTGAACATCCAACGAGAATAACACCATATCTACTAGTTAAGAAAAAGTTACTTCCAAACAAATGTGGTCTATCTGATACTCCCATTCACCATTCAACATTGTATCCTTTAATTATTTATTAAATAAAATAACCTTCATCTTGAAGAATAAAATACACATATTATAAAACTATTCCATGAAAATAATGACATTTCATGGTTCTATCTATAACATATTGGAAACTCTCAATGACCAATGCTACCCCAATATCAACTCACAAACCAAAAAAACCTTTTATAACATAAACTAAACTTCATAAATATTCAATAAAAACAATATTTCATGAGTCCTATACATCTTCACATCCAATTCATAGACTATGAACTTGTAATAAATGAGTGTGAATATCCTAAATCAAATAATGCATAATCCATGGTATAAGAAAAAATGAGGTACCTAACATGATATATGGCACACCATGAACCCGAATCTCCATGGTATGAAACTAAAAACACCGTACACCTCTACCTCACTAAACATGATAATAGAAACTTCTATAACTAAACATGATCATATTACAATATATATGAGTAAAATCACATGTTTCATCTACTATATTCATATGCCATGTAGTATAGTAAATCTCACGGACCATGCTAATACTTTTGATAAGAACTATGGTGAAACTATGGCTATGCCTAAACATGAAACTATCCAAATGTCCCACACTGACAAATAAAAATGGTTATGTATTAAAATAAATAATTTATATTAACTCCATAAGAAAATAACCATATAATGGAACCCTCGGTAGGAGCTCGAGAATGACTAGCACCATTGTAGTGATAAGTATCATGAACCCAACCCCCACTAGTGAGAAACATAATTTCTTTTAAATATGTTAGATTTTATTTATTTTATTTGTCTTTATTTCATTCTTAGTAATCCCTTACTGAGATTATCTTGTCTTTGAGATAATCTTATCAATATGCATGACCTTCACTATAACCTCATGATATGCCAGCCATGTAGACAGGGTGACCGGGCCCAAAATCTCTATACACAACACATTAGATATAAATCTTGTTCAAACTCTTATCCATATGATATAAAAAAACATTACACCAGTCCATTCTTATCATCAATGAAATAAATTATTCATGGATCTACTTCAACAAATATTTCCCCTAAAACTATAAACTCGTACTGATTTGATAGATATACAAAACAAAACTAATAAGAAAGACCGCTAGAAAATTAAAATACAATAGGTCTAATGATTATTGCATATATAGATTAAAATAAAATAAATCTCAACCTCTACAAAATAATGCTTTCTATCAAGATCATATATTGTCCCCAGAATCATCACTAAATAATGATTCTAGAAATCACCTAGTGATTTCTTAGAAGTCTCATACTCCTTTATTGGTCAACCATCCTATAATTGATCATAAAACCATTCTAAAACTCTCAAATATGAAGAACTCATTGATGTATCCCACCGTGCATCAATATAATATAGATAATGGAGACTCTCATGCCCAAAAACATGAAATTTTTTAATAATTAATTCCATGAGATTTATTTTATTTTCATAAGGGTTTTAGTTAGATTAATTCATAAGTATGGAAAATCAAGAAGAGTATAACTCTCCTCAGACTCTAACCCAAAATAAAAATAATATCATGAGATATTTTATGTAAACATAGGGTCTTAACTCCAAATCATGGGGGGATACATGCCTATTTCATATCTTGTTTCCCTTGTAATGTGTCATTATCTATTAAACTAACATTGTTGTCTTACTAAACCCATGAAATCCTTCCCAGTTCCAGTCCCTTATCTCTATATTATCTCTTATCCATATCTATGATACCACCCTGTCCTTACTCTCTCGTACTTCTATCATTCCCAATTTTGTAGTGAATATGTGAATGGCTCCGAAATCCTACCTCTAATGGGCAGTTTTTTATGGACTGTCATTATGTGGATGAAAATACACATATAAGAGGATTAACCCACATAAATTAAAGTATGATAAAATACCACAAATAAACTCCAAATAATATAAATAAAACCCAATCCTAAATTCAAATAATGTGATATTTAAACATACCTATCTAAAAAAATGCCCGCAGAACTATTAACATCGTGATACTGACACTGATAATGTTTTTTGTAACACCCCGAAATTATATGAGATAAATTATATTTAATTTCATAAATGTATTGTGTTTTATGCTACCCCTAGATCAGCTTGCACTATATGAAACACTGTATTAGCTTGTAGTATATGCAATACTATTTTTGGCTTGTGTTGAACCTAATTTCAAGATATTTTGATAGAATTCATTTCACGCGACATTGAGTATAGATTTTTTTAATATATAAATTTACTAAGTTTGGATTATTTTATATTCAACAGCAATGTAATCCTTCACTACACACAAAACTAACATGGCTTTCCTTACACACAAGAGTGACCTTCCTCAATATCTTGCGTGGTACGCAATACCGAGCTTCACTAAACAGCGATATACTATTAAAATATTATTAAAACTAGACATTTTGAAAATTATTAACCCCTTTTCGAATTTTATATAAAATTATCATTCATATTACACATGATATGAGATCAAAATCATTTTTTCAGACAAAAGATGTATTTTTTAAAATTATACAGATTTACTGCCTTTTGATGGCACACCCATTATAAATATAATATTAACACTTTTATAAGTTCAATTTGACAAAATAAACATCTTATTTTGAATAAAGATATATGAATTTAATTTGGATAAATTTTTTATATTTTTCTGATAACTTTCATATTTTGATAAATAGTGAAAATACACTAAATTTTAATTGAAAACAACTTTTTTTTCATTAGAATAATTTATATGGTTAAAATTTATTATTAAACTATAAATAGAATATATTTTTACCATTTAATACAATGTATTTCATTATCATTAATTTTACATTGAATTCAAAGGTAAAAACAATTCAATCTTTTGCAACGTTTTAACTTTTAAAACTTGTTTTTTAACAATGAGATTAATTTTAAATTAATTACTACAACTTCTGTGTCTTAAATTTTGAAAATTTATTTCACATTTGGAATTAAGAGTACTAAAATTTTTAAATAGGAAAATTTTATTTTTAGAAATTATGAGTAGCAACATTAGTAAATATTTTATTTACTATGGTTAAAGGGTAAATTTGGTAAATAAGGGTAAAATACTAATAATATAATTATATTAAATCACCCTAACATGTGTCCTAACCCTATAGGATGATGCATATACGACCATGGGAATCCATGGGTTGTTTTGGGGACCCCATGGAGCAACTTGTAAGTGAAAATGACTTTTAATTCCTTTTAATTTAATTTTAAGGAAAATAAAACCTAAACATGTATATTTTAGTGAAAAAATTTTTATATCTGGATTTATAAGTGATATCATTGACTAAAAATAATAATTTTAAAGAAAAAAAGATTTTATAAATCATGAAATTTTATCTTCAAATTGTTGAAATTAAATAAAGGAATTCAATTATGATAGAAGGATGATGTAGTGATTGCATCATTAATAATGGATTCGAATAAATGAATTTATAAATATTAATAAAATTGTAATTTGGCTATATTTTTTCATCAAATATATTTTTGGATTATATTAACAAATTTTATTTTATTTTATTCATTTTTATCAAATGAATCAGGTTGTTATGAAATTTTTAAAAAATCATGTATGAATAGTGTACAAAATTGACTCAATTCATAACTTAAAAATTAAAATATTTAATTAAATTATATTAAATTTTAAAAAATATATGATGCATAAATTTTTTTAATATAAGTCCAAATATGTCATAAATAACTATTTTTGGGTTTTTTACCAGATATGCAATTTAAATAACCAAAAATTTATAAATTATATGATATCAGAGTAAGATTAAAAAGCATAAAATATGGGTAAATCAAAAAAGATAAGGATAACAATATATTAAAAATTGAAAAAAATATATAAGATGTTAGGAATATGAAACAAAATCATATTATATTATAATTAGATAAGTTTTAAAAGATTTTTATTCAAAATTGAATTTATAATAAATTAATATTTTGGAGAGTTTCCAAAAGTTCACATCGCTTCTATTATTGAAGGGAATCTCTTCCCATTCCTCTTAACTAAAATTTACATCGTAAATCTCGGAAAAAATCTGTAACTATCTGTACTAATATTCCCAATTTACATTATAGAGGTTCTGGTATTCTCAAATGACCAACTCTAGTGCCCTAATAAAATGTTTAATAGAGGCACGTTGAGGAAGAGTTATCTCTTCTACAGATTCTTTCAAATTTATTTCCTATTATACTTCCTCTTATTTAGTTTTCCATTATGAAGCGATAAAATAAGTATCTATCATATTATAATATGTTATTATAAATTTTAAACAATCCTATTTCACTTTATATCCATCATACGAAAAAAGAAATCACTACGCGTGTGTACATATAGATTACCGTCTCCATGCTGTGATGTAATATGTTTTTCACCTCCTCCTTACATGGATGGATATAATGGTGAAAATAATAAAAGTATATGTTTATTATAGAATGATACAAATTATGATATATTATACACTAACCAATTCAATTTCATTACACAACAATGGGAACGATATCGTCGCTTGTGTGTGTGTACGCCTACCATCTCCACGACGCGATGAGATTCATTCTCCATGTTAACCATTAAAGAATGATTATATAGTATATATAATAAATAATCATGAAATATATTTCTTAATAATTCTACTAGATATATATAAATATATCATTTTCTTACTACCATTAAATTTAATAAACGAACAAAAACCGCGTTTATGCGTACGTACGGCCTACTGTCTCCATGAACATTGTATTTCCTTCCATTTATCGATCTATTATACATATTTATATAATAAATATATATAGTAGATAAATAAAATTTTACATTTCGTATGTAATTAATCATTATCTAATTAATCATATGAAGAATTACAAGTCAAAAAAATGTATGATAAATGAAATGATTTTTCCCCAAACGCTGCTTTTACATGGAATTGACAAATGAATGGGTAATATAATGTCGTAAGTGAATAATATATTATATAATAAATATTATTATAGTTGTATAACAATTTAATAATATGTTTTAACCAACTATATAGGATTTTCAGACCCATTTGTAAGATATCAGACCTAATGTAAGGGATAATATTATAATATCTTTTTCTCGAGATTGTTTATATGTAAGTTTTTTCTGGTGATATATTCATCATCCATTCTCAGGTTTTATAAAAAAAATCATGGAATGTTTAATATTATTCTATCTATGTTTAAAATCATTTTTATATATTTTTTACCTTTACTACATTGAATGGAAAGAATCGTTCTTTTTTGTACCATACGAGGCACTTTTTGACATTTCTAGTAAAAGAATGAGCATAATAATTTTTTACATATAAAGAATGAATAGAATTTTACATATTCAAAATGAATTATTTAAATGATTCTTCCTCTACACTATTTGAAGTATATTTTCAAGTAAATACTTTTATTTTAAAATTTCACTTCATTTTAAGAAGTGAAAATGTTTTTGAAAAAGAAAGGATATTTTCCACAAGAAGTAAGTTCAAGTGGTTTATCAAAAATATTTTCAATATAAGATGATATTTGGTTATGTTTTTATCCATATTATTACTTTTATTTGACTATGTTTATGATTTAATTATTTTTATGAAGTCCATTTCTCTTATATGAATTATGTTATGATGACATAATTTTATAAATCCCATATTATTTCCTAGGATACACTATGATGACTGATTTAAGTTTTTGTGGCACATGTAAGAATGATTTCATTATGGGTTGGGTGGGACTTATATCGTTCTCTAATTCATTGGGTAAAATTTTGTATCTCATAATATAGACATCGCTGGAATGTTATGTAAATCTAGTTCAGCAATACATGGCTAGAATGGGATGTAAACCTTGTTAAGTAATGTACTTCGTCCACTATGATGGTCTTGGTAGTAATTCCTTGGCTACTGTGGAAATCATATTATGTGCTTAATAGTTTTCCACAATTATATGTTTTATTACCATTATATATTATCATGATTATCAGGGGTTAATGTAAAAAGATATGGGTTAAAAATATACAAATACATTACAAAACACATTTTCAGGTCATATTTATAACTTATATCATCTATTTTCTAAAATAGACCATTTTAGATACTTTTGGCATGTGAAAATTTTTTATACAACTTTTTCTTTTCAAAAATTCAAGTGTACCACTCACCTAACTTATAAAAGGCCACCCCTCTCCTATTATCATCAAACATTAAAAAAACATTGTTAAGGAAAATATATTCAAAACTATATTTCATAATAACCCCTATAATCCTATATTATTTATTTTTTCATATATTCATCTTAATAATATTTATTTTTAAAATAAAAA
The DNA here is from genome assembly GCA_963277665.1 of Viscum album. NCBI lineage: Eukaryota > Viridiplantae > Streptophyta > Magnoliopsida > Santalales > Viscaceae > Viscum > Viscum album. The sequence goes on from OY728138.1 coordinate 509,560,240, forward strand.
ATAGTTGTCTAATGAAGAGGTATCACCCCTAATCGAGCATTTTATTTTATTTCTTCTTCCAACTAATTAAATTATTTTTAAAGCATGATGAAATAATAAAATCATAAAATTAAATATATATCTATATTATTATGTTATGGTAATTACCTAAAAAAATATTATCTTTGATCAAATGGGATATGAAATCATTAGTCGTGTGTACGACGGACTACAACCTTGCAAACTGATGTTATTTGTTTTCCATAACAACATCTCATAGATGGATATAGTTATGGATAAATTTTTTATATATTATATTTATATTATTATTATTAAATTATTATATCACATTTTCCATATTAGTTAACATTATGTGGGAATATAAAAACATCACATGTGCATACAGCGTACTGCTGCACCATGATGCAATGAGATCTATTAATGATCTATATAGATGGTAATAAGGATTGATTTAATAAAAATATGTGATATATATGGAATAAAAATATTATATTAATTTAATATATTAATTAATATTCTTTATTTTAATCCATTGATAAAATTTAAACAATATTCATGCATATATATGACATAACTTCTCTATGAATGGTGATTTCATTTTCAATATCTAAATTTCATGGATCACTCAAAAAAATGTATAATGAATATATATGGTAGTTATATCATGGTTAAAGTTGTCAATATTATGGAATTAAGATCATTTTAATAATAATAAAAATAAAAAATAAAAATAAACTTGAAAAACAAATCAATTATTGCCCAGAAAATGAATCTAACATGGAATTTTTAATAAACGAGTAATAAATAGTCAAAAGTAAATAATATATGGTAAGAGGTATATATATTTATGTTTTTAAATATGATTATATAATATGTGTATAATATTCTATTATTTATTACATATGTTGGTTTAACATGAATTAAAGAAGGCATGACCTATGTTAGGGGATTTCGTGCGACTCTATTACTTCTGGGAGACATATTAAAATTCGCCACTCCAATATTTTGTGTTGTTTATATAATTTAACTTTTGAATGCTATATAATTATTACACTAGTTTTACTTATATATACATTTTGATTTTATGTTATTAATATTTTTGGTTTATGATTCAAAATACTGATAAAGTCATAATTTATTTTTTCTCAATTTCCATTCATTGATACGTATATTATATTATGAACCTATCTTATTATATGAGTTGTATATTATAACATCACAAGAAAATAAAGAACAATAAATTTTTATATTTATTAATATTTTTTAATTAAATATTATTTTTTCTTTTAAAAGGATTCTATGTTCGATGGCTTATCTGATACACAACAATTAGTTTTATTTGAAATCTTACATTTTCACAGTAAACATATAATAATATTATTTTAAATGATAGTTAACGTAAATTCGTTTTATTGGATGTAATTATATAAAACTAACTACAATATGATTATACATGTTTTTAAAATGTTTTTAAATTTATTAAATAAATGTTAGAGGCTTGAAATGTAAATGAATCAAATTTTAAGCACAAATACTCTAATATTATTTAAAATGTTGATTTACCACATTTAAATGGAGAAACATCTATTAAATATTGTATTGGTCACTCATATTTTTTTTATGAAATAAAATTCTTTATTACAATTGGGATATAAAAATTTACTTTGGACGAAATTTTGGTATTTTTTATGATTAAATTCATTTTTATTGAATAGTGAAGAATGCTGTATTTTAATTCAAAACGGCCATTTAATATAATTTTTTTATAAGTATATCTTATATTTTTAATTGGTTTTAATGTTTAATTATATTATTTTTTTACTATTTAATCCAATGTTGGTCATTGTAAGTAATTTCACTTTGAAATTGGGCAAGAATAAGTGTCAATCTTTTGATAGTTACTATTTTTTCAAAACACAACTTTTGTTGTGACAAAATGAATTAATTTTAAATTAATTTCTGCCACTTTTGTGTTTTTAATTTGGAAAAATTGAATCCATAATTTGAATCAATAGGTCTAAATTTTGTAAATAGGTAATTTTTATTTTTAGACATTATGAATATTTACATTAGTAAAAATTTTATTTACCACCGTTAAATGATAAATATGGAAAATAAGGGGAAATAAATATTATTATAATAGTATAAATTTTTCCTAACATGTATCCTAATCATATTTTTTGATACATATCCGACCATGGGAATCATTGTGTCTATTTTGGGACCTAATGGAGCCACATGGGAGTGATAATGACCCTTTATTTTAATTAAAATAAAAGAATGGAAAAAAAGACATAAACAAATATCTTTTAGTAAATCAATTTTTACATGGGGTTATATAAGTTATATCATTGACTATAAATATTAATTTGAAATATAAATTGATTTTATATATCATGGTATTTGATTTATAGATTTTAGATATAAAATAAAAAAAATATTTATGACACAATAATGATGTAGTATTTACCACATTAATGAATGATTTAAATAAATAAGATTATAAATAATAAAACAATATCAAAAAATTGTCCAATTCATATTGGATGATATTATTTATAACATGAGTCATCTTATATTCTACGTTAATGATCTTTGTACCATTTCAAACTGAATATAATTTTATAATAAAATATTTGTTTCAAACTTTCCGAAAGAGCCCCCCCCCCCTTATAAAAGTACACCACATATAACTCATTAATCACACCTCTCAAGACCATTGGATCATCCAACATCTACCTATATAATATCCCAACATCTCTATCCTCCTCCTATATGGATTTCCTTAAGCATAAGGTACTTCATGTAAATCTATGTGTTCAAACTAAAGGGAGATACCCGATTTAAAGGTAACATCTTCTATTATGTTCATTTATTTTATTTTACTTCTCCACACCCCTAGACACTTTTTATTCATTTCTTTTATATCAAAACCTGTATCCTAAATTAAAAAGTTTGTTTTTATTATATTTATTCTAACTAAAATTACATACTCCTCCATCTATTGGGTAAATAACATACAGTTTCTGTGGATGATGAACTACTGCCTCATGAAATGATGATTGATCAATTATCTCAAACATCCATTCATGGTGGTAAATATGATGGAACTATATTTATATAGGATATATATTATTATTATTATTTATTTATGTTTCAATATTTATCATTTATATAATACCTTAATTTTTTCCATAACGGGTTAAAGAGATCATTTCATTTGATGAAGTGCAGACTACCGCCCCCTCCAAGTGATCTGACTTGTTCATGCCTTATGTGGGATGTATAAATGATGGAGTTATTTAAATATTATATGATATTATACTAGAAGTATAATATACCTATGTTTAATTATGCTTTCATTCCACTAAAATACGAAATAGAAATGAATGTAGCGTTTATGCGTCATACAACTTGCCGTCTCCACGAACGGTGCACTTCATTTATTTTATCCAAATGTTATGTACTATTATAAATACATATATATACTGGATATATATGATATATATGATATATAAACCATTAATATAATTATGTATATAATGTAATTTTTACCACATGGATACTTTATAATTATAACAAGTTCATTTATTAACTCAAGTTCCGAACATCGAAAAAATGTTTGATATAAACTCAAATAATTAAAAAATTGGTATATAAAGGTAATAAGTGATATAAAAGAAATAATAATCATAAAAAAGAATTTTAATTAAGTATAAATTCACTTATATTTTATTATTCAAGATATTAAATAATGAACATGTCAAGTCAGACACGATGTAAGGGACTTCATATCAATCTCCTTTCATTGTGGGATATTTTGATTTATACAAAAATTTATTTTATATGGTGTATAAAACTCTTGGACATTTCATTTCATTCAAAGGGAATATTTTTTTCTACGTAGAATTTTACTAAATGACAAAATGAATGATTTTAACATTGGCAGCGATAATTACCTCTCCGCCACCGTAATAATTAGTTGGAATCCTCTATAAGTCTTAATGTTTTTTCAAAAGAAAAAGGAACACCTTATTATGTTTTTTGGGTGTTTTGGTATTGAAATTGGTTTTAAAATTGATTTATCATTTCAATATCGTGAAATGGTTTATTTTGATTTCAAATGAAATGTTATTAGTGAAATATTAATATTTTCAATATTTTATGTGTTATGATTTTATAATGGTACATAGACATTTGACAATTGGTAATGTGAGAAAACAAATGACAGGTGGTGACGTGATAAAATAGACAGGTCGTTACGTTATAAACTCTAATGCATTGGTTATTGTAGTTAGCCATATGGATATTCCATTTATTGACATGTGTGGAAGTCGACCGTATGGTTATTCCATCAAAGTATATTTATGTCCCAAGTTACCTTTATAAATTATGTGGTCTTTCAATGGGTTTTATTGAACTATTTTGGTTACAAAATGGTAAGAAATGATGTTTATTCAGTGAAGAGTATTTACTACTTCATAAAGGTGAATATTATTACTTATGATTGGGTATTCATGGTTTACATGTTGTTTATAAAAACTAACATTTTTTGTTCTTTGTGTATCCCTTACTATGGTTTTTATGCTCATCCCATGTTTCTGAAATGTTTTTCATAAGACAAAAAGTGGAATAGGGTTATGGATGGGATCAAGGAAAATTCATTTTGTCAAAAACATGGAACTAGACATGAATCTTTTTTTCAAAGAGTTTTCATTTTATGAAAAAATGGAAACCAAGTAGAAATGTAAACATTGTAATTTTTGAGATGAAATGTAATAGTTATAGACTAACTCTCTAAAACTTTAAACCTAAATAGATCCAGATTGTGAATTATTCATTTAATTCAAGAATATATAATATTTTAAAGTTGTGTCCTTATAGTTGGTATCAAAGGTCAGTTTAGAAAAATTTATAAGTTATGATATTGTTAAATTAAATATTTAATGGTATGAATGAAATAATATATCATTTGAATATTACAATGTGGAATCATCTGAGATGTGTTTGATCAAAATGGGTTTTCATAATGAAAATATGGAAGCTATTCTATGAATGCATACCGAGGGAAATGACCTTCCAAATCAGCATCCTGAGATGGTTATAATTATAACTGAATAGATTGTTATAGTGATTGATCAGTTGACTCACCTTATAAATAGTGTTTGTGTTTAATGATAATATTTTGGTTTATTATAATAGTAAATTGTACCATGAAAATCATTTTAGGGTTGTTTTGAAAACCATAATAAAATACTATATGGAAGATTCATAAAGTGTTAGTTTTGGTTATAAAAAATTTCACTCCTTGGTCACATTGTTTAATAAAAATGGAATAAATGTTGACCATGGAAAAACAATTATTGAAGAATGTCCAAGACCAAAAAATATAATCGAGATCTGTCTTTTTCATAGTTTGTTAGGTTATTTCCAGAGGTTTGTTGAAAAGTTTGAACAGTTATCTAGTCCAAGGACTATGTTAACTCTATATTTTTTATGTTCATATGGACAAAAGAATGTGTTGATTGATTTCACGGAATTGAATAGAATATTGGTGAATGGTCTGGTTCTGATATTACCTTCCAAAATGGTGATTTTTTATATACATTAATGCTTTGTTGAAAGGAAATGGTTCTATTCTTATGGAGAATGATCAGGTAATTGCATATGCTTCACGCAAGTTGAAACCACTTGACTTAAATTACCCTACACATGATTTGGAATTAGATACATTTGTTTTTTCTTTAAAAATTTAGATGCATCATCTGTATTGAGTAAAATGTAAAATATATACTAACCATAAAAGTTGGAAGTCTGTATCACATAGAAAGAATTGAACATGAGCGAAAGGAGATGGCTCTAATTAATGAAGAATTATTATTTAATGATCCATTACCATCCATGAAAGTAAAATAATGTGGTTGATGCTTTGAGTTTAAAAATTAATTCTACATTAACCATGCTATGTTTGGAATTAGATCCTTTGGTTTTTTATTTGATAAACTCTAGCATAGAAGTTGGTGGTGTTGGATATTCCTCTATTTTGTTTCAGGTGTTAGGGAAATCCTCGCTATTAGACCGAATAAAGCATGCAAAGAAAGAAGAAAGTGAGTTAAAGAAAAAGTTAGAGTTGGATCTAAAGTGTATGTTTCCAAAATTTAACATTGATAATGATTGTGTTTTGAGGATTGGGAAGAGATTATGCATTCCTTTTGACTGATGTTTGAAGAATGAGTTATTATGTGACGCTCACAGTTCTCCATTTTCAGTTCATTTTGGATGTACTATGATGTACATAGATATTCAGTAGTATTTATGGTGGGATGGAATGAATAGATATATTGATGACTTTACTGTGATGTGTTTGACTTGACAACATGTTAAAGTAGAGTGGCAATTACTGAAAGGAATGCTTCAGTCATTACCGATGAAAGAGTGGAAATGGGAAAATATATCAATGGACATCGTTGTGGGATTACCAAAGAAATATCGAGGTAATAATGCGATATAGGTTATTGTTGATCAATTGACTAAATCTACTCATTTCCTTCATATTTGAGATACTTTGTCTCTAGATCAACTTTCTCGGTTGTATGTTAAAAAGATAGTCAGGTTGTAAGGTGTTCCCCTATCCATTGTATCAGATCATGATCGCATGTTTACTTTTAACTTTTGGAAAGGACTTCAGATGTCATTGGACACTGAATTAATTTTTAGTAAAAATTTTCATCCAGAATCAGATGGATAGTCAGAATGAACAATTCAGACCTTGGAGGATATACTACATGGTTGTTCACTTGATTACCTGGGATGTTGGGATCAACATCACTGTTTTAATTTTCATATAATAATATTTTTCATTCTAGTATACAGATGGAACCATTTGAACCATTATATTGGAAGTGATTTCTAACTCTGGATTTTTGGGATGAATCACATTAAAGGAAACTAATGGGTCCAGAATTGGTTGAAGAGATGGCAAAAAAAGTTCAATTGATTCAGAATAATATGATAATAGCTCAGAGTAGGTAAAAACGTTATCCAGATAACTAGAGGAAGGATATTTCTTTTGATGTATGCCATAATTTCTTTCTCAGAGCTCCTCCATGGAAAAGTGTGATGCGTTTTGGAAAGAATGGAAAGATGAGTCCGATGATCATTGGACCCAACAAAATCAAGTAAATGGTTGGATCATTTGCCTACAATGTGGATTTACAGCCATGTTTATCCCAGGTACACAATTGTCTTCATGTTTCAATGTTGAGAAAGTATATTCCAGATCCATCTCATGTTATGAGCATAGATGTAGTTTAGTTGAAAGATAATTTATCTTATGAGGAACAACCAGTTCAGATTCTTGACCGAAGGAAGAAAGTGTTATGGAATAAAGTAAATCATCAGGTAAAGGATTTTCAGAAAAACATAATGGTTGAAGAGGCAACTTGGGAATCTTAAAATCCTATGAGGGATAAATAACCTCACTTATTTGATATGTGAATAAAAATTGTGAGGTCAAAATTTCCAAAAGTATGGAATGTTGAAACATCCGAGGTAAATAAATAATAATACATTTTCATAATTATTAATATTTATGAAATTAATATTAACTTATTTTAAAAATTATGCTGTGTTTGATGGCTTACCCAATACGCAACAACGAGTTTCCTTCAAATCATACTTTTTCAAACTAATAGTATAATAATATTATTTTAAATGGTAGTTAACTATATTCCGATGTATTTGAGAGAATGAATTGAACCAACAAGAATATGATTATACATGTTTGTTAAATTTTTTTAAATTTATCCAAAAAAAATTAGTGGCTTAAAATGTGAATGAATCCAATTTTAAGCCCCAATACTCTAAAATTATTTATATGGTCGATTTACTGCCTTTTAAAGAAGAACCCTTTTTAAATCTTGTTTTGGTAACTTTTATATATTCAATTTGACAAAAAAAAAACTCTTCTTTAGAAATGGGACATCAAAATTTACTTTGGATGAAATTTTGGTATTTTTTATGAAAAAATACATTTTTAATGAATAGTGAAAAAACTGTATTTGAATTAAAAACTACATTTAATCTAATATATTTATAAGTATATATTATCAATTTAATTGGCTTTAGAGTATATTTATATTATTTTATTACTATTTAATCCAATTTTGGTCATTGGATGTAATTTCACTTTGAAATTACACATAAATAAATGTCAATCTTTTGATAGTTATTATTTCGTAAAAACACTCGTTTTGTTTTGACAGTGGGAATTAATTTTAAATTAATTTCATAAAATAATTCCTTTTTATTTTTTAACATTATGTATATTTAATTCAGTAAAAATTTTATTTACCATGGTTAAAGGATAAATCTGGTAAATGAGGGTAAAATAAATATTATTATAATAAAATAAAATTACCCTAACATGTATCTTAATGCTATTGGTGGATATATATCCAACCATGGTCATCTGTGGTTAGATATTGGGACCCCATGGAGCCACTTGGGAGTGATAATGACACTTTATTTTAATTGACTTAAAGTAAAGGCAAAAATGACATAGACAAATATCTTTTACTGAATCATTTTTTACATGGGGTTATATAAGTTATCTCTTTGACTATAAATATGAATATAAAATTTAAAAATATTTCCTAAATTATTTTATTTTATTTTTTAAAAATTACATCATATAAATTAAATTATTTATTAAATAATAATGACGCAGTGTTTACCTCATTAATGAATGATTTAAATAAATAAGATTATAAATCCTAAAACAATATCCATAACCTGTCCATTTTTTATTGGATGATGGTATTTCGAACATGAGTTATCTTATCATCAACTTTATGTAATTTTGGAAATTTTGAAATAGAAGATATTTTTATAAAAAAATAGTTGTTTCAAACTTTACTAAAGAGCCCATCCTCCCCTTATAATTGGAGTCCACTTATAACTCATTCCTCACACCTCTCAAGCCCCTTGTCTCATCCAAAATCTACCTAAAAAATCTCCCCATATCCATATCTTCCTCTTATAATCCATACCTTAGGCATAAGGCACATCATGTAATCCTTTTGGTTCAAAAAAATGGAGATACCTAATTTAAAGGTAACTACTTATTTTAAGTTCTTTTCTTCTATTTTATTTCTCCAACCCCATGAACTATTTTTATACATATGTTTTGTAAAAAATTAAGTATAATAAATTTACTAGGTTGTTTTTATGAGATGTATTCGAACTACACTTACCCATACCTTCATCTAATGGGTAAAGAACATAATGTTTCTATGGACGACGAACTACTGCCTCACGATATGATGATAGTTAAATTATCTTCAACCGCCTCTCATGGTGGTCATTATGATGAAAATGTATTTATATATGATATATATTATGTTTATGTTTTTTATGCTTCAGTATTTTCAATTTAAATCATACCATTATGGTTTCCATAATGGGTAAACGTGATAATTTCATTTGAGGGTGTGCGTACTACCGCCCCCTTAAAGTGAGATGACTCATTCATGCCTTATGTTGGATGAATAATGGATGGAGTTATTGAAATTATAGATTATAGTATACTGGAATTTTATTATAACTACGTACAATTAAGTTTTTTTCCTTTAAAATATAAAATAGATATGAAAGTATCATTCATTCATATGTATGGATTACCGTCTCCATGAATGGTTCATTTCATTTCTTATCTCCAAATGTTATGTACTATTATAAACACTACGTGAATGGTGGGATATGCCAACAATTTCATGCCAATGGATTGAGAAAACCATTGGCATTGTTTATTTTTTCCAACGGTTTATGGAAATTGTTGGGACATCTCCCATTAGAACAATTTTTCCCAACAGTTTCCTTAAACTGTTGGAAAAATTCAATTTTTAACAAACTTTTCCAACGAGTATACAAAACCATTGGTAATGAATACCTTTCACAAGGGTTTTTTAAATCTGTTGGAAATGTTTTCCTCCAAATAAACAAAACCCCCAATTCCCTGTCCACGCGCGACTTCCCTAGATCATTGTCTCTCCCGAAGGTATCTCAATACCCAATTTCTGAAACTCCTTCCATCCTCTTCAATCAACACTTTTCTTGATCTACACTGCAAATCGGTAAGTGCTATAATTTTTTATCTGTTATGATTCTATTATTTTTTGTTTTCTGTTTTGATTTGGATTTTTGAATCTATGAATTTTTGTTTTATGTTTTGATTTGGATGAATTTATGTTTCAATTTGGGGTGGGGAAGGGTGTGCAGATGGGATGAGGGAGGATGTCGAGGGATATCCACGTGCGGTGGGGGAGGGGCTGTCATGGTAGGCTGGGGGAGGGGGCTGGGTTGTCCAAATGGGGTGGAGGGAGGGTTGTTTGGGGTGGGGGAGGGTGTGCCGGTGGGGTGGGGGAGAGACTACAGGCAGGTTTGTCAAAGTGGGGTGGGGAGGGTGTGTAGGAGGGGTGGGGGAGGGGATGTATAGGTAGGGTGGGGGATGGGTTGTCCAAGTGGGGATACGGTAGGGCTTTCCAGGTGGGGTGGTGGGGGATGGGGTTTCCAAGTGGGGCGTGGGGAGTATGGTTGTCCATGTGGGGGTGGGGGGGGGGTGGGTTTTCCATGTGGGGTGGCGGTGGGGCTATCCAAGTGGGTGGGGGGGGGGGGGGGGGTTGTCCAAGTTGGGTGGGGGTAGGGCTCTCTATGTGGGGTTGGTGGGGGTGGGTTGTCCATGTGGGGTGGGCGTAGGGTTGTCCAAGTGGGGTGGTGGTAGGGTTTTCCTTGTGGGGGGGGGGGTGTCCATGTGGGGTGGGGGTAGGGATGTTCTAGTGGGTTGGGGGGGGGGGGCTGGGTTGTCCAAGTGGGTTGGCGGTATGGATGTCCAAGTTGGGGGGGGGGGGTTGTCCTAGTGGGGTGGGGGTAGGGTTGTCCAAGTGGGGTGGGGGGGGGTTAGGGGTGTCAATGTGGGGGGTGGGGGGGGGGGGGGGGTTGGGTTGTCCAAGTGGGGTGGGGGTAGGGCTGTCCAAGTGGGGTGGGGGATGGGGGTTGGGTTGTCCATGTGGCTTGGGGGTAGGGTTGTCCAAGTGGGGTGGGGGTAGGGATGTCCCAGTGGGCTGGGGGGTGCGGGGTTGTCCAATTGGGGTGGGGGTCGGGCTGTCCATGTGGTGTGGGGAGGGTGTGCAGGTGGATGAAGCTCAAAACTATAAACTATTTATAAATTATGGAAGTATGAAGATGTATAGGGACATTTGTGATCATTTTTTGGTGGGATGACATAAAAAGTTTTTGATGTTTTTAGTACTTTTTTATTTTTAGTTTCATTGGATGTTGATGTTTCTTATTAATACCTATGATGGAATTTATTTTAGATTCTAAATCGGCTGAGAATCCCCCACCATGCACAGTGTATGAAACCTCTACCCTTATTTAACCATTATGTTTACACAGTCGATGCAACCTCTACCCTCATTTAATCAGTGAACTCAAGTCATTAATTCAAGCCTTCATTCTCAATAGAATGTAAGAAATTGAATGATGTATACCCATACTCACAAGATTTATTACCTTAGATAGTGTCCAATATATGGAATACGAGCTTTTGAATTCATTAGTTAACCAGGATCATATATTCCATTTCCCCCATGAAGACTGTAAAAATATAATTTTAGGGTCAATTAAATATAGTTCTCATTGTACGTTGTATATTATGTGTCCTTCTTGGCCAATACTCACTTTTATGGGGTGGGGTGCTTTTCACTAGCCATGCTGGCATGTGTAGACATGCATAAAAATTGTAGATAAGTCATAAGGTTTAATTCAGTAATAATGTTATCATTGACATACTTTATTATTAATCTCAAATTTAAAAATAAATGTTTTTGTCTATACTTTATGAAATTAAATATTTTTACAAGCCATGAACAACCTATTACTGTAGAATCCTAGAATTTATTCACCCATGGGGTGAACTTGACTTGGGGAAGTAATTTGGTAATGAATGGTATGACCATAGTGGTTCCAATAATGATTTATTGAACATGAGTGAATGATTTGAGATTCCTATAACACATAATGGGACCTGAGGCATGTGCATCATAATGACCAAACGGAAATGAATACAAATAAATTTCAATTTAATTTTTGAGTACTTGTACTTTACATTATTTTAATAGTTCACTACGTCGACTAGAAACTACTTCCTATATCATTTACATAAATGTATTTTCTATTAAAGTTCAATCCTATGGAATTGTTTATAAAAAATGACTTATAAAAAATCTTTGTTTAGAATAGACAGAAGTTGGGTGTATGAAACTGATCGGATCTCAAGCAATTTACAATACAATTTAGAGACCATTATAGATTTTTCATTTCATAATGCTTCAGATAGTGGTCGTATATACTTCCCATGTTTCAATTGGGCTGGTTGACCATGGTTGACCAGTGAAGAAGTCAGATACCACATAACCAAATATGGTTTTCAATCAAACTACTTTGTGTTGTATCACAATGGGGAGAAAATGAAATATAAAATTAGTGATGATCGAAATGACAGGACTGGAATGGAGAATTTGTTAGATGACCGATTTCTATTTATTCATCATCATGAAAAAAAAAATTATTTCGATTCACGAAGACTTCGATATGATGATAGATGATGCATCTAGTGAAATTGATGATAAAGATAGGGTGAAAAAATTGAATGATGCATCCACGACTCCAGTATATCGAAAATGCGATAAAATAAAAAAGCTGGAATTTTTAATCCAATTTTTTTAGTAGAAAACTACGTATGGAATTTAAAATACAAAAATCGACTACATTATTTTCCTCCTAAAGGATTTACTTCCAGATGATGCAGATATTCCCTTAAACCATTATATGTCATGGAAGTTAGTTGAAGAACATTTATTTTCAAGAAACATAATTCATGCTTGCCTAAAATATTTCAGTTTATTCTGGGAGTAAACCGCTGAACGAAATGATTGAATAAAATGTGGCACATCCAACTAGAAGTCAAAATCTGATGGGAAACCATCCCACATTCCACAGAAAGTCATGTGGCACTTTCCATTGATCCCAAGACTCCATAATTTTGTTATGTCTGATGACATATCAATTAAAAAGAGATAGTAGGATACCGAGAGAAAGAAGAATAATGATGAGTTGGTTTATCCTGCAGATGGATTTGTATGGAAGAGATTTGAAGCTCGACATCCTGATTTTTCATCTGATGTGCTTAATCTGTGGCTGGGTCTTTCATGCGAAAGTTTTAATGTGTTTGGGATGATTTTTACTTCTCAAAGAACATAACCATTTTTTATACACATTTATAATATTCCCCCCTGGTTGGGTATGAAAAAACATTTCACTGTCACGAGTATACTCATATCTGGTCCTTCTGATCCCAACATTTATATTGATGTATACATGAAACCTTTAATAAAAGAGTTGAAACTTATTTAGTATGTGGGTGTGCGCACATGCGATGCATGTACGAAAGACATTTTTCAATTGCCTACTATGCTTTTATGGAAGATCAATGTTTTTCCAGCTTATGAAGTGATGTATGGATAGATCATGAATGGAAAACTGTCATGTCCAGTTTGTATGAAGAATACACGACCCAGAAGACTGAATCATCGCTTTAGTTTCAATTTTATGGGACATCGACAATTCTTGACAAAGGATCATCCATATAGAATGAATCATCGAAGATTTGATAATATAATTGGGGCAGATGATCCATCTCAGTGTATGCCTAGAATTGATGTGCTTAAAGAATTGAAAGATTTCAGCTTTTCATTCAGGAAGGGTCAAATGAAATCTACAAAGAGAAAGTATGTTTCCACTGAAACCTGTTACAGTTGGGGGAAGAGGAGTATCTTTTTATATTTTCCATATTGGTCGACCAATTTTTTATTTCATTTCTTAGACTTAATCCTTATTGAAAAGAATATATGTGAAATGTTTCTTTCAGTTATTCTAAATGTAATGTGGAAGAAAAAATATGATTTATGAACTAGGTGTGACATGGTTGATTGGGGAATCAGACCAGGATTGCATCATGTGCGTATCAGTGAAAATAAATGGCAACATCCATGTGCTTATAATGTGATGACACCTACGAAAAAAAATTTTCTGGAATTATTAGAGACTATTAGAGTTCTTGATAGCTATTCAAGAAACATATCTAAATCGGCTAACAGAAGAGAGTTGAAGCTACAATCTTTGAAGACTCATGATTATCACATTCTACTACATGAGTTTCTACCAATAGCAATCCATCATCTTTTTTCCTATAATGAATGGGTAACTTTTATTCGGTTGTTCCATTTGTTTAGAGATCTTTTTGCTAAGAAGTTATTAAAGTCTTTCTTGCAAAAACTGTTGACAGATGGCCCATTAATTTTGTGTGAGTTGGAGAAAATATTTACTCCATCATTTTTCACATCCATGCTGCATCTGACTGTCCGTATTCCCACTGAAATACTTCTCAGAGGACCTGTTTCTTTTCGTTGGATGTGTCCAACTGAAATAAATATGTACAAATTAAATTCTTATTTCTGAAATAAGAATCATCCCGAAGGTTATATCTTGAACGATTACATGTCTCAAGAATGTATGGATTTCTTCTCAATGTATTTGTCTGATATTACTAAAATAATGAACAGACCAATGAAAAATGAAGAAGGACAATTTGAGAAAATTGAACCCAATTTTCCATCACTTCCTCAAACAGGAGGAATTCCTTGATCATAAACATTGAAGACATTAGGCCATGAAGAGCGGGAGATGGAACATCACACAGTTTTGTTCAACTGTCATTTGTTCGATTACAATATTAGGTAACTAACTTTAATATGTATATCATACATATATATCTATTAAACTATTCATATTTTATATCTATAGGGAACATAAAATAATGATAAATAGAAACCATCGTTCATTGCCTTTGAAAAGGAGGGAGACTTTGCATCACAAAGAGTTTTCTGCCTGGCTAAAATTGAAGGTAAAAATATTACTATTTAAAATAATTATATCATTATTTAATTAAGTTTAATAGTCATTTATATTGCAGGTATTTAGTTCTTCTACTGACTCTATCTCTGAGGAAAAAAGAGCTTTGGATTTTAGTCCTAATACCGTGGTTCATGACTGTAAATAAATTGTTATCAATGGGTAAAAATTTATTTTCATTGAACGAGAAAAGAAAATGAGAACACAACATGATGGTGTTATAGTTACTGACACAACCGATTGTTATGTCAGTGCATCAGATAGTAGACCAAAATTTAAAAATGTGGGTTATTATGGAGTCAATAAGAGAATAATAATATGGGATTATTACTCTCATGGATGAGTCACAATGATGAAATGTCATTGGTTTGATTAAATGACGAGATAGAGAAAATTTATTGATGACTGTGGATTTTGAGTAATTAATATGACTCGCACACTTGTAACCAAAGAACCATATGTGTTGGAATCAATGGATAAACAACTTTTTTATGTCAAAGACCAACATTGACCTCAATTTGGTGTCATAGTTGAAGTAATTCCAAGACATATTTTAGATGATGGTGATGATGGAATTGAAACATTCCCTATTTCCATTAGAACCAATCCATTTATTTCTTTTGATGACTCTAATAGATCAATTTTCATAGTTGATTGTGATCCTGATGTTGTGGTTGAAAATATATAGGATCATTCATCCATGTTCTTAATTTTTTGGTTTACCTCGAGTTGGGTTGTTAAGGTTGTTAATATTCAAATTGATTTAGTATTGATCAAAAATATATTTTAGCTGGCTTGACCGTTATGTGAATTTTCAATGTTTATTTGTTAAATATTTATTTGAATTTCATTTTCTAATTTGGAATCAAATTGTATTCAAACCTAGTCAAACAATATTTCTAACATGGTGAACATTACAACTTTTGTGATTTATTATATACATTCAAGCTCTTCTAAAACAACAGATATCTAAATTACCAATGTATCCCCTTATTCCCTCATATATTTAGTGTTTTGGGTTACACATTAGTTTCCATTTTATAATTAATTACTTATTTGTTTTCAAAATCATGAAATACAGCCAATTGAAGAAAGATGAAGGGAAAAAATGAAGGAGAAAAATCGTCGAATGGTGGAGATGGGCATTCCACCATTAGCGCATACAGTGAGTACTTTATTTCAAATATATATATTTAAAGAATATATAATGTCATGTTAATAATTTTCTGTAAAATTTTTTTTAGGATCCACCTATACGTCAATAGTAATTCGATGAGGAGTCTAGTAATGGTCCTAGTACTCAGGCTGGTGGTACGAGGAGGGTTCGTACCAGAGGTGGACGAGCAACTTCGCGTACCCGACTAGACCCTTCCCCTCCCACTAACATGTCGTCATTCCCACATTCTAATCTCAGTGTGTCGTTAGGGAGACAAAGGATATTTAGGCCTCCCATTTTTTCGAATCCTTTTGCAACTTCTGGCCCATATTTTTCATTTCCCATTAGGATTCCGACTCCCCAGTCAGAATCCGGTCATACAGATGTCCCATCATAATTTCCTTCTACTTAAACCTCTATGATATTCTATATTCCATCGTCTTCGACTCATATTCCACCACAGGGTCTTCCATTAGTTTATGTAGATCCAGTGGCGCTCACCGATCAGACTGGCACATGAATATTTATAGAACCCTACATTTTTTATAGAAATATTTATTTTCATTATAACATGTTTTCATAAAATATTTTTTTCCTTTCATGACAGATACATCTACTGACAGGAGGAAGGGGCGAGGACGTACACGCATGCATGCAATGTGGAACCGTTGCACCCAGTTTATGGTGGATTACAATGAAGACAACCAAATGGTTTAGAAAACAGGGCATCAATGTCAGAGTTTTTTTGCGATGATTTCCAAATACTCCAACATCATTCAAGATAGCCCGCTATCGTGGAGACCTTTTCCACATGAATTCAAGGATAGATCTTGGGTAGATACATGGGTAAAAAAATCTGTTGTATTTGAGGACATGAATTATTTTTGTATTTATTTGAATTAATATTTTGATGTCAGCTTCGATTTAATTTTCCGGATGGTGAGGGTGCATGACCGGAACGTCTACTGGATTTAGGCAGGATTTAGAGATCCTACATGCATGAGTTTTATATTGGCTGGCATTCTAGAGTTGGCACAGAGTTAGAGGCAGTACCAGTCATGGATGATTTTCTTATATAGCAGGATCTTCAGATGATTACTCATTGGAGGACTACCCAGTTTAAGGTATTAATTACATTTGATGTATATAATTAATAACTTTCATGTTTTTTATTATCGAATTTTATTTAGGAATCACCTGGAAAAAATAAAAAACATTGATGAAAAAAATATCTCCACACAATGGGATGTACTACGTTGCCAGATCATGAGAGGAAGTAAGTATGAAAATAGTTTATAAGTTTGATTTTCGACTTACAATTTCTTTTGATTCCTCAATTATTTAATAGTTTCTAATGTTTTCATATAACATTAGTTTTCAATGTCATTGTAGAAGAAAATACAGAATATTGAAGGATGTGCGCCATGAGAAAAACTATTTTGCTCAAGTAGACGGAAAAAGGATGGAAGTGCCCTCAATGAAGCGACTCAGTAGTAGATTGTAAGTTATAATCTGTTGATTTTATGTTTTAATAACTATTTTTTAACTTAATAATATATTTATATTTTTTAATAGGCTACATTAGATTCCCTGGATGCCCAAGAACCAGACAATTTTGGGCCAACTGATCACTTACATCAGGTGTTTGGAGAAGAGCATCCTAGAAGAGTACGCTGCTGACCTAGGATAGCCCCAACGAGGTATTGGCCCTCCTCAGGTACAAGTTTGTAACTCCTCAACCCCAATTACCCAGAGTTAGTTCATTATTACATAACATTGGACTGATCACAAAAGATCAAATCTCAAAAGACCGATTAGTTTAGTCTCCTTGGAAACACTAGATACATTTATAAAGTATACATTACATTATAATGTGAAAACTACAAAAAAATCTTGTCTCCACACTAATATCCCCATATGATATCCCTACAGGCCATTTATAAAATTCTTGTTCACATCCTGGAAAAAATAAAACACAGAAAGGGGTGAGATCAAATGCCCAATAAGTATAACAATATAGAAGAAAAATTCATAATTAAGAATAAACATTTAACGCAATTTATAACAAAAAAATCCTTTTAAACATGATCTTCAGCATAATATAAAAAATATTAAATGAAATAATTCCATTTACTTATACACATGGATATTCTACTAGTCGAATTATCACATGAAATATCAATAACCACTTTCATAATGATGGAATTCATAATGCCAGACTATAATAATGACATAGTCAAGACCCTCTGCCAAGAATACAAATAAGATATTTTCTAGACCATGTGACAAGACACTAGTTTTTCTAATGAGACATACCGATGCATCTAGGAGCTATAGTGAGCTCCACCTGTCACTTATTATGTTCAATGCATTCCTCATATGAACGGGTTTAAACATAACAAAAACATTCGTATTAAAACTAGCATACAAAATGTCAATACTTTCTCCATAAACCCTGAATGATATAAAAAGAAACATCCACATTCAAACATATCACAATACCTTCAATACAATTTGGATGTTATGTATCATAATAAATAAGCTTCAAATAAGGATAAAATCCATCAAATGATGTCGACATAGATGAAATCAAAACTACTTGAGAGAAATATCTCTTTTTGGAAATCAATTAAAAGTCACATAATTATAGAAGAAAACATTTAATTTTAAAATGTTCTTATAAGAATGTAAGGTAATCTTAGATGACTTTATAACGGAGGAGAATAGCCGCACCCTTCGTAAAAGTTAAAAAAGACATTCTTACCTTGATTCTGTCGAAAAGGTTAAAAAGGACCTTGTTTGGAAAATGACAGAAATATTCCTTTATAAACTTCTTATATAAAGACAACAAGGTTATAAAAGACTTTAACCCATAGTTTGTAAAATAGTAAGAATTATTTGAAATACATTTGTATGAAACATGGTTGTTGATGATAACGAGGTCCCAATAGATAATTACGTATACACAACCTCGGATAAAGAAGAGATTGTGAAATATTCTATTACCTTGTACATTTCCTTAGTCGATGGTATGTTATCCTCTTGTATAATATCTAAATTTTTTTATTAAATTATACAAGAACCGTATAATTAATTATGATATCATATATGATCTTCTAAAAATGATTTTTTAATAATATTTTAGTATTATCGTCATTTTGGGTGTTAACTTAATCATTTTATATTATTTTTTTTGTTTCATAAGCCATGTTTTTGATGAATAGGTTGTATATTATTCATATCTAGAATGATATTATGTCCTTAAACATTTTTTTAATCATCTTATGAGAATTAGACTATAATAGATATGATGGGGAGTGAATCTCATCGCGTTCGTGGAGACGACAGTCTATACGTATGAACGAGTGACTCTATCACTCTTTTGATATTAAAATAATAAATAAATGGATGGTATATCATATATAATGAATAACTATCATGTTATAATTATTATTTACATCAATTACACATCATTATCATAACCATCAAAATAATAATGTTTTGGATAACAATTACACCATGACGAGGAGACGGTAATTCGTACGTACGCACGTATGGTGACATGTCATTCAAAGGATTGATATAATAAGAAATATGGATGTAAAATATTTATAATAATATCATATTATATATAAGTTACTGGAGTTATTACTTTAAAATGGCAATAACAAAGAATGAATAATTTTAAGAAGAAAGGAACATGAAAGAGGGTGGGGAAAACACTACCACTTCTTCGGGTTCTTCCTTTTCATTTGATCAGAAGGGATCCCTAGGCTGTCTTTCTGATCAAAATAAGGTCCCTAGGTTGATGTTATGGAAGTTTAGAGGATATTTGGGCAGGGGATGGCCGAGCCAAATGGAATTGAAGGTATGATTTAGTGATAAGGAGGAGTTCCCTTTTATAAGATGGGTGAGGGGCACCTTAGGAAAAGATAGAAATATTATTTTATAATAAATTCATATTCTATTTCTAATGTCTCCAATGTAGATTATTTTATGTTTATGGCAGGGATGGGTTTAAATCCTTTCATCCAATATATTTTAGAATGGTTTGGGTCACTATATTAACCTTATCATTTATATTTAACTCTTTGTTAAATAGTTTGACATTTACCATGTCTCTTTTTATTTTTATATTATATAGTTAATAAACATACTATATACCTCCAAGCGACCCTCACGTGGTCCATTAATGATACAACTATCATTATATAAGTATTGTGGCTGAACCATAGATTTTTTGGAATAGAATATCAATTGATAATATAATATGTTTTTAAGAAAACTCATTTATGTTACTTTTGACACGATTGGGTATTTTGTTTTTTATAGTTTTATAAAATCATTATTACTTCGAAAAAAATTTATATAAATAATACTAATATGACATATTAACCAATAAAATTATTGGAATTCATAAAAAGCCTCAAATTACATTAATTTTGATATTTATAATATCAATTATAAAATATCTCATTAATTAGGTAATTACTGCATCACCATTGTGTCATTAATAAATTATATTATTTAATGTCAAAAAATTATTAATAAAATACATTTATTTAGAAAATTTGTTTATAATTATAATTAATATTTATAATCGAATTTATCTTATGTATAATCCTATATTAAAAATGATTTAGTAATTAAACATTGATTTTAACTATTTTAACTCTTCTTTGAATTAAATAATAATAAATGTCCTAATCTAATCCAAGTGGACCTAAATGAAAATACTTAATTCCTAAGGTTGTTTTTGGTTGATATACACTTATAAAATATAGTTAGGACATGTGTTAGGGTAATATTAATATCATTTTTACCCTTAATTACCCTATTTACTTTTAACCGTGGTAAATAAAAGTAAAACGTTACTATTCACCAAAAATTATTTTTTTCTTATTGAATCACATTTTACTCCTTGATATTCACTGTGTCTCTCGGAATTTTGAAATTCCACTCACAAATGCGGTAAAATTAAGTTTTATGTGAATTTCCAAATTCTCTAAGGTGGTGGGTAAAAAACGGGGAAAAGTTCCACAAAATTGTTATATATATAAAATTAATCTAAACCAACTCCAATGAATTACATTGAACATATATAGGTATTATGTATCCAAATTGACCTTAATTAAATTTAAATCAAATAAATAATTGTTTAAATAAAAATTCGGTTTTAAACTATAACTCAGTGTTTTTCACTATTCATAAAAAATTGTATTTCTTCAGACAAAAATTCACCCTAATCTAATTTTGATATTATGAATCCAAAAATGAAGCCCATTTTGAACGATGAAATTTTAAAAAATTTAGAATGTGTTTATTACAATTCATAACGACTAGTTTGATTGGTTGTGGTGTGTGTTAGAACTCGAAGTTGCATACAACACACGCTATAGTATTTTTCAAAGGGAAGTGTACCGTGGAAGCATGGGGTGTTACAGAGTTGTAGTGCCACCGAGCTGCATCATGTTAGGGAATAGGTAGAATAGGCTAAAAATGGGCCTTAGAAATGGCAGAATAGTCTACTAGGGAAAACTGGGCATTTATAAAATTTATTGATGTTTTACGTCCAACACTTCCACCAGAGGCCATCCCAGCTTTGGTTGAATAAATTTCATTGATACGTTCTATATATGGTGCACCGGGTGGAAATTATAGTAGTGGTCAAGATGATTTCAAGAATGAAGATGATGATGGCAGGGTTTCAGTTGCGGAAGAGGAGGGAGAGGAGGAGGGCGAGGCGGATGGCAGGGGCGAGGAGGAGGGCAAGGAGGAGGGTGTTGAGGAGGGTGAGGATGAGGATGTGGGTGATAATAATGGTGATTATGGTGATGATGATGTGGTACAAGTTGATCTGTTACATTTTTTATTAATATTTCTGAGATTTGATATTTAATCTCTTCTAGTTGTTGGTTTTATCTAGACCCGTAGTATAGTATTGGAGTTGAGTTATTTTTATATATTTTCCTTTTTCATGGATGTTGATGCATTTTAGTTGTTGCGATGTATCTTGATCATTTTTATAGTGTTTTGTGTGTTTGGGAACTCTCTAGACAACCCCCCTCCTTCCTGGACCCTGGAAAACCCCCCACCATCCTCCTGGGACTCCAGACATCCCCCCCAGACATCCCGCCAGACAGCCCCCTAGACACCCCCACCCTCCTCCCTGGACCCCGGAATGCCCCCCGAACAGCCCCCTGGATAGCCCCCCCCAGACAGCTCCCCTGGATATCCCCCACCCTCCTCTATAGACCTCAAACAGCCCCCACCCACCTCCTTGATTTCACATGCCTTTTTTTATTTCACTAATTATTCAATGTTATTTAGGATTATTCCTTATTTATATGTCTTGAATTATATGAATGTCTTGTTAAGTTTATTAGCTCAGTCTCATCAAATGCATGTGATGATATGCTTTAAATTTAATACAATGCCTTGTTGTACATTTTCCATGTTATGTGAATTATGTCGTGTTTTATTTGGTTTACTTTTCAATTGTTAGGATAAGACATGTGTTACATGTTAAGGACTCAAGGACTGAATCGCCATGCTCAGGGAATTTAGACTTGAAATTCCAGGATGTATGCTTTGGTTTCTAGGTGAGGGATACCATGATTGTGTTGATACTTTAGGAAAATGATCCATGGGTCATTTGTGACGTGTACGAGTCAACCCCATCTAAATCCGAGGCGTGGTGTGGCCGGTAGCGCTCTAATTGTGTCACTTTTGTTTAAAATGGATTGGATTTTATGTGAAAAGAAAAACTAACGTACTGAAAATCTGCAAAATGAATTATTATTATATTGATACGTTATCACAACATTCCATGGGTCATATGTGACGTGTACGAGTCAACCCCGGTTCAATCTGAGTCGCAGTGTAGTTGGGATCACTCTATGTTTATCTCTTATGATTAAAATGGACAACATTTTAAGTTCAAACGAAAAAAATGACCAAATGCATTCAAATTCAGTTGAAACTTTAGTAAAAAGGTCCCTGAGTCATATTTTAAGTGTAAGAGTCAACCCCTCCGCAATATGAGGCGCCGTGTGGCCAGCACCATTCAAAGTGTCTCACTTTTGTTTGAAATAGATAACATTTTATGTGAAAAGTACAACTGACATATGGAAAACTGACCAAAATCCATCAGATTTTGTTGATACATTAGGAAAATTATTCTTGGGACATTTTTGACGTGTACGAGTCATCCCAGCTTCAATCCAAGGCATGGAGTGGCCAACACCACTCGAAGTGTCTCTCTATAGTTTAAAATAGAATTTATTTTAATTGAAAACAACAATTGACTTATGAAAAACTGACCAAATGCATTCAGATTCTTTTGAAACATTAGTAAAATGTTCCATGAGTCATTTGGGATGTGTATGTGTCAACCCCGCCTCAATTTGAGGCCGGGTGTGGCCGACACCACTCATAGTGTCTCATGTTTATATGAAATAGACATCTTTTTAAATGAAAACAACAACTGATATACGGAAAACAAAATAAAAGCATTCTAATTTAGTTGAAACATTAGGAAAAAGATCCATTGGACATATGTGAGGTGTACGAGTCAACCCCACATCAATCGGAGGCGCAGTGTGTCCGGCACCATTCGAAGTGCCTCACTTTTGTTTGAAATGGATTACACTTTAAGTGAAAAGTACAACTGGAATATGT
This sequence comes from Viscum album, assembly GCA_963277665.1. Taxonomy (NCBI): domain Eukaryota; kingdom Viridiplantae; phylum Streptophyta; class Magnoliopsida; order Santalales; family Viscaceae; genus Viscum; species Viscum album. The sequence continues at coordinate 509,584,106 of OY728138.1, forward strand.
AAAACCAACCAATCGCATTCGGATTGTGTTGATACTTTAGGAAAATAATCCTTGGGTCATATTTGACATGTACGAGTCAATCCAGCTTCAATCTGAGGTGCGGAGTGGCTGGCACCACTCGATGTGTCCCTCTATAGTTTTAAATGGACATCATTTTAATTGAAAACAACAACTAACATATGGAAAACTGGCCAAACACATTCTGATTCTGTTGAAAATTTAGGCAAAATTCCATGATTCATTTTCAGCATGTACGATTCAACCTCGCCTCAATTCGAGGCCAAGTGTGGTCGGTACCACTCAAAGTGTCTCAGGTTTATCTGAAATAGACAACATTTTAAGTGAAGACAACGAATGACATATGGAAAACTGACTAAACGCATTCAGATTCAGTCGAGGAATTAGGAAAACGATAAATGGTTTATATGTGATGTGCATGAGTCATCCCCGCCTCAATCTGAGATGTGGTTTGGATAGAACCATTTGAAGTGTCTCACTTTTTGTTTGAAATGGATAACATTTTAAGTGAAAAGTACAATTGACATACGGAAAACTGACCAGACACATTTAGATTGTGTTGATATATTATAAAAATGATCCTAGGGTAAATTTTAATGTGTATGAGTCAAACCAGCCTCAATCCAGGGTGCAGAGTGGCCATCACCACTCGAATTGTCTCTCTATTGTTTAAAATGGACTTCATTTTAATTGAAAACAACAACTGACATATGGAAAACTGACCAAACGTATTCATATTCTATTGAAACATTATGACAATGTTCCATGAGTAATTTTTTATGTTTACGAGTCAACCCCGCCTCATTCCAGGGCTAGGTGTGGCCGACATCACTCAAAGTGTCTCATGTTTATTTGAAATAGACTACATTTTAAATTAAAACAACAACTGGAAAACGGAAAACTGACTAAACACATTCGTATTCAGTTGAAACATTAGGAAAAATATCCATGGGTAATATGTGACATTTATGAGTCAAACCCACTTAAATATGAGGCGTGGTGTGGCTAGAACCATTAAATGTGTCTCACTTGTGTTTGAAATGGATAACATTTTAAGTGAAAATTACAACTCACATAGGAAAAACTGACCAAACACATCCAGATTGTGTTGATACATTAGGAAAATGATCCTTGGTTAATTTTTGATGTGTACAAGTCAACACAGCCTCAATCTGAGGCATGGAGTGGCCAACACAACTCGAAGTGTCTCTCTATAGTTTGAAATGGACTTCATTTTAATTGAAAAGAACAATTGACATAAGGAAAAGTGACCAAACACATTCAGATTGTATTGAAACATTACGAAAATGATCCATCAGTCATTTGAGATTTGTACGATTCAACCTTGCCTAAATCAGAGGCCAGGTGTGGCTGGAACCACTAAAAGTGTCTTAGGTTTAATTGAAATAGACAACATTTTAAATGAAAACAACAACTGACATACAGAAAACTGACTAAACACATTCGTATTCAGTTGAAACTTTAGGAAAACGATCCATGGGTCATATGTGACATGTGTGTGACAAACTAGCCTCAATCCGAGGTGCAGAGTGGCCGACACCGCTCGATGTGTCTCTGTATAGTTTAAAATTGACTTCATTTTAATTGAAAACAATAACTGACATACGGTAAGAAAACCAAATGCATTCTGATTTTTTTGAATCTTTTGGAAAATGATCCATGGGTCATATGTGATGTGTAAAAGTCAACCAAACCTTAATCTGAGTCCCAGTGTGGTGGGAATCACTCTAAGTGTCTCTTTTTTATTTTAAATGGACAAAATTTTATGTACATACCGAAAACCGACCAAACAAATTATGATTGTGTTGATACTTTAGCACAATGATCCATGGGTCATATATTACGTGATCAAGTCAACCCCTCCTCAATCAGAGGTGTGGTGTGGCTGGCACCACTCAAATTTTCGCTCTTTAGTTTAAAATAGACTTCATTTTATGTGAAAACAACAACTGACATATGGGAAACTGACCAAACACATTATGATTTTTTTGAACATTTAGTACAACGATCCAAGAGACATTTTTGATGTTTAAAAGTCATCCCCACCTTAATCCAATGCATGTTGTGGCTAAAACAACTCAAAATGTCTCTCTTTCATTTAAAATAGACTTCATTTTATATGAAAACAATAAATGTCATACGGAAAACAAACCAAATGCATTCAGATTCCATTAAATCATTAGGAAAATGATCCATGGCTCATATGAGACGTGTACGAGTCAACCCTGCCTCAATACGAGGCCTGGTGTGGCCGGAACCACTCAAAGTGTCTCACATTTATTTTAAATGGACAACATTTTAATTGAAAACAACTACTGGCATACAGAAAACCAACCAAATGCATTCGGAATGTGTTTAAATTTTAGAAAAATGATAAATGGGTTATATGGGACGTGTATGAGTCAACCTATCCTTAATCCGAGGCATGGTGTGACCGGAACCACTCAACGTGTCTCTTTATTTTTGAAATGAACAACATTTTAAGTGAAAACAACAACTGACATATAGAAAACTGACTAAATGCATTCTGAATGTGTTGATGCTATAGGAAAATTATACATGGGTCATATGCGACATGTAAAAGTCATCCCAACCTCAATCCAAGGAGCGGTGTGGCCATGACAACTCAAAGTGTCTCTCTTTTGTTTAAAATGGACATAATTTTAAGTGAAAACAACAACTGATATACGGAAAACCGACCAAAGACATTTGGATTTCATTAAAACTATAGGACAATGATCCATGATTCATATGTGATGTTTATTAGTCAACCCCACTTAATTCTGAGGCGCGGTGTGGCTATCACAACTGGAAATGTCTTAGTTTTATTTTAAATGGAAAACATTTTAAGTAAAAAGTACAACTGGCATACAGAAAATAGACCAAACGCATTGGTATTATGTTGAACATTATGAAAATTATCCATGGGTCATATGTGATGGGTACGAGTCATCCTTACCTCAATACGAGGCACGGTGTTGCCGGAACCACTCAAACTATCTCCCCTTTGTTTCAACAGGACATCATTTTAAGTGAAAACAACAACAGACTTACGGAAAACCAATGAAACACATTCATATTCAATTAAAAATGTAGGAAAATTATCCATGAGTCATATGCGACGTGTACGAGTCAACCCCTCTTCCATATGAGGCCCGTTGTGGCCAGCACCACTCAATGAGTCGCATGTTTCTTTGAAATGGAAAACATTTTAACTAAAAACAACTACTAGCATATGAAAAACTGACCAAATGCATTCTGAATTTTTTTAAACATTAGAACTATGATCAATGATTCATATGTGACTTGTATGAGTCAACCCTGCATAAATCCAAGGAATGGTGTAGCCAGAACCACTCAGAGTGTCTCATTTCTTTTGAAATGAACATCATTTTAAGTGAAAACAATAACTGGCATACGGAAAACTGATAAAACTTTTAAATAATTTGTTTATACTTTATGAAAATGATCCATGGGTCATATGTAACGTGTAAGAGTCAACCACGCCTCAATTAGAGGCACTGTGTGGCCAGTATCACTCCATGTGTATGCATTTTGATTAAAATGGACATCATTTTTAGCAAAAACAACTGGTATACAAAAAACTGAACAAACGTATTCAGATTCTATTGAAAGTTATTCAATTTTTTATGTATTTTATTGATAATTTATAATTATATTTTTTATGTATTCAATTATGAATGGAATTCTAGATTCCACATATAATTTTCATCTAAATTTTAAATAGAATTCTAAATCAATTATGTATGTTTATAATTACCTTATAATTTATGATTTAATTCTGGATGTGTATAGTTCAAGAATGTATTATATGTTAAATGTGTATGAATTTGTTCTCTAAATGTATGTATTAGTTAGTTATTGAAGCTATAGGAATTGGAAAGGAGGAGAATCGACAACATTAGAGGATGTTGTGGAAATTGTATGTTGTTGTTCAATTTGCACAACATAACCTATTCCAACGGTTTCAAACCATTGGCATAGGCTTGTCATATCCCTTTCCCAATGGTTTACAAACTATTGCGAAAGGTTTATAGGGGTTTTTTTCAAACTGTTCAATGAGAACCGTTGGAAAAAACCATTCCCAACGGTTTCTAAACCATTGGGAATGCGTTGCTTTCCTTAGATTTACCAATGGTTTTGTGTAAACTGTTGGTAAATCATATACTAATGGTTTGGTCAAACCATTGGCATAGGTTAATTTTATTAACCTATACCAACAGTTCTTTGTAAACCGTTGGGATAGGTTTTCCCAAAGACTTACTTCCCCATGGATTGGACAACCGTTGGTATAACATATACCAATGGTTCTGCAGGCTTTCCAAATGCTTCAGAAGCGTTGGGAAAGGCTCCATTTACAGTAGTGAAATACATATATATACTATGTATATATGATATATATGATATATAAATCATTAATATCATTCTAAAGATAATGAACTTCTTACCACATTGAAAATTTATAATTAAAACAAGTTCATTTTATAACTCAAGTTCCAAACATCGACAAAATGTCCGATATAAACTCAAATAATTAACCAATTGCTATAGAAAGGTAATATGTTATATAAAAGAAATAATAAACATGAAAATGTTTATTAAGAAATTATAAATTAACATATGTTTATTATTTAGGAAATTAAAGAATGAACATGTCATGTCGGACACGAGGTAAGGGAAATCATATCAATCTCCTTTCATTGAGGAGTATTTTGATTTATACACAACATTTTTTATACGATGTATTAACCCATTTGAATTTTTTATTTCATTCAAAGGGAATATTTGTTTTTAATTTAGAATTTTACTAAATAATAACAGGAATGTTTTTAATGTTTGCAGCGACAATGAACTCACTGCCACCGTAACTGTTAGTTGGCTTCCTCTATAATCCTTAATGTTTTTAAAATGAAAAGAAACCCCTTATTATATTTATTTGGGTCTTTTGGTATTGAAAATGGTATTTAAAATCAATTTATTATTTCTATATAATGAAATTATATTTTTTCAAAAGAAATTTTATTAGTGAAATATTTATATTTTCAATATTTTATGTGTTATGAATTTATAATGGAACTTGGATATTTGCTAGGTGGTTACATGATAAACCAAATGACGGGTGGATCCATGAGAAACCAGGATTGGTGGTTACATTATAACCTCCAATGCATTGGTTATGAAATCGGACGTATGGCTATTACATTTATTGATATGTGTTCAAGTCTATGGTATGGTTATTCCATCTAAGTATGTTTGTATCCCATGAATCCTTTATATGTTATGTTGTCTTTATTTGGTTTTTATGGTAGTGTTTTGGTTACAAAATGGTAAGAAATGATCTTTTATTCAGTGAAGAGTATTTACTATTTCCTAAAGGTGAAAAGGATTTCTTATGATAGGGTATTCATGGTTTACTTATTGTTTTGAGAAACTAACAGTTTTCTTTCATTGTGTATCCCTTATTGATATTTTTATAATCCTACTATGTTTTAGAAATATTTTTCACATGAGATTGAGTAGAATACGGTCAAGGATGGGATCAAAGAAATGTTATTTATTCTAAAACATATAACTCGACATGACATATTTTTTCAATGAGTTTTTATTTTAGGGAAAAATGGAAATTCTGTAGACGTGTATACTTTGTAATTTTTCGGATGATATATAAAAGTTATGGACTAACTCTATAATATTCAAACCCTTAAAATATCCCCAATGAGATTTATTCATTTAATTCATGATTATGTAATGTTTTAATGAGAAGCCTATATATATATATATAAATCCCCTTTAGAATGTAATATAATAAATTTATTTATTATATTAATATTTTAATTTTCACTTAATGTTATTCTTTCATGGGTCTTATAATTCAAAATTAATAAAGTGAATAGTACTTTATTTTAAAATGTGAATGTTTTTCGGGATTCATTATGATTTTGTTCTTGAGGAAAATATATTATGATCAATATATCAATAAAAAATTGAATTTTATTATCCTTTAATTAATATATGAGAATAAAATTTTTACCATCATTTTATTATTTTAATATATTAATGATATTTAACGATTTTTTCTAAGAAAATTTATATTTATTTATCTATTTTCTAGGAAAAATATTTTCCTTTCCAAACTATGTTTTCAAAAAAAACTTTTTTACATTATCCAAACAATTTATTTAAGACATTTTGACAAATATTTATCAAATAAAAAGTTATATAATTTAATCTTCATGTCGGGCTCAATAAAAAATGCATATTATGATTTTACTATAAATGTTATAAGAATCCTTATTTAAACATGTATGACAAATAAAAAATTTTCCTCCCTCAAGACGGAACAATGGATTAAGTATTCCATAATATGTTTCATAGATTATTTTAAGATAAAAACACTTTCAATGATTTTTTTGTTTTTATTTTTAAAATATTTTATTTTCAAAATGGAATGGATATTTTCATTAATAAATGATTTAATTGTTTTTTAAAATTCATTTATATGTATCAATGATTATTTTCAAATAAAAAGATTTCATATGTGACTTTTAAGTTTTTTATTTCAACAAAGTGATTTTTAAAATTGAAATTATATTTCCCCAAGAAATATTTGAAATCATTTATAAATATTCTTTTATAGGGTTTAATAGTTATTTTCAAACAATAATATTTTTTCAATTTTTTGAACATTCAATTTTAAAAATTTATCTTTAGAAGAAAAGGATTTTCAAAATGTTTTATCATCTAAAATTTGTTTTTCAAAGTGTAAAGGATATCTTCAACAATATATATTTAAATTTATATTTCAAAATAATTTCCCATAAATGATGACATCCTTTGATTATACTTCTTCCTTATTCAGGAAATAATCTAGGGATAAAATTCCTATTATTTCTCTGGATGGTTTTTCATTATGAAGAATACTTGTTTATGAAACCCATTTCCCTTTCATTGGTTATATCATGATAAAATTATTGTGAAGCCTATTATATTTCACGGTTTATTCCATGTTGAAATGATTAAATTATTAGTAAATTTGTATATTTTTCAAATGATAAGATATGAAGAAATATGTATAAAACCCATTTCATTAATGTTTCATGGTATGATGAATGTTTTATGATCTTAAGTCACACATACATATGAATTTCATTATTTGATCAGTTAGACGTATATCTCCTTCTAATTCATTGGGTAAAGATTTATGTATAGTGAGACTGATAAAACTAGAATGGGGAAGGAAGCTGGATCAGTAAGGGACATTGTCCACTATGGTGGTAATGGGAGTAAACATTGGATACTATAATGGTTTGGGGAGTTAATCCATTCCAATATGATAACCATGGCTGTAATACTTGACTACTATAGAAATTAGTTTCTATGATTATGTGTACTCTATAATTCCATGTCTTATGAAAATGTTATACTCTCATGGCTAATGGTCATTGATTTCATTATGATTCATGTCTAATGAACTGAAAATCATTATGTCATGAATCAATATTATGTTCTTATATAGTAAGGGTGTGGGTTTTATATTAATTTATATTATTCTAATATCTTAATTCTCATGTTTATCTTATATATATATCCTTTATTTACCCTTTCAGATAATATGAGATCACACATTACAATGTTTCCTTTACCTTGGTTATAAGGAAATGTATAATGTACTATTTTTATACGAATGGTGATAAATTTGAATAACATTGTACAATATTATTTATTTCACATATGAATTCGGTATTTTTGTTCCCATATTTCCAATAAGACTATACCTTTATGATCCCCATGTGATTATTTATATAATGTAATGAATGATCAACTAAGAATATATTATTTCAATTTATGAAAAGTCTAGGTGATTATATGATCTATCTGAGTTGGTATTAGAGTAGGGTTTTGTTTTTTAGGGATTAGATGAAAATAAATAAGGATTGAAAACATATAGAAACCTAGTTTGAACTGACTATGATGGTTATTGATCCTATTTTATTATTGTTGATCCAGTAATATAATAGTTTGAACTAATACAATTTTAGTTAATCAAGATGTCTTATAGTTTGAAATAATTGCCTCATAATTTAAAATATATTGGGATTATTTATTAAATTATTATGATTGATTGATGGAATATTATGATTATTTACCCCACACATTTTTTTATTTATAGATTAAAACTACAGGAAAAAATAATCATTTGGTCAATCATACAATGACTACCACTATCCTTTAGTGGATATTTTTAGGTATTAATTATTTAATCCAATATTAACATGATAAAAAATATTTTTTTCCTTCTTGAATCATAAAAAAATCAATACCACTCAATCATAGTTTGAAGTATAAAGGGAATCAGTATAGAAACTGACTTAAACCTAATAGAAAGTGGTGACATAGAGCATTAAAATAAGGTAAAAACTATTTTAGAGTTTATCCATGATAAAAATACAATTTGGGTATGCAGTGATTTTTTTGAAGAATGAATAAAATCATCATAACATAGTAAATATAAAATAAAATTATGAGGATATTATTTATTTAAGGGGGTAAAATGTACATCTTATATTTAAATATGAATTTTAATTACCTATCATTTTTTATCATTTATGTTTAAAATAAACCATATGAGATACAATTAAAATTTAAAACACTTTATTCACTTTTATTAGACAAAAAATGTATATAAATCTAACTATTATATAAAAATGATTTTTAAATATCATGGAATATTACATCCATAAAATTGAATAAAATAAAATTAGAATATAAATAAAAAACATATTTTTATAATTTGAATATCACATGGATAATCATTAACCATATGGTTCACTATTAAAAGAACAATACCTACAATGAATAAAAAACTACATGAATGTAGAATGAGTTTTATAATATTATAAAATTAAATTTATGTAATAATAATTTTGGTACCAAAAATTTGAAAGGAATGAATTTATAGAAAGTAATGGGGGTAATATAGTAATTATCAAATTATTATAAAAGATAATATTCATTTGGTGTTATACTAGTAATAATTTTATGTCTTCAAAATTACTATAATTAATTTAATAAAAATAATTTTTATTTACCCAAAAAACTTTTTATTTTTTGACAATAAAATAATGTGAGGAAAAATAAATTATTTTAGATAAAATAAATGACGCAAGTTCATTTTTAATGTTTTAAAAAGTTTTTTCTATTCAATATATATTTTTAATTACTATTGTTACTTTTATAAAATTACCTTAATAGAATGAACATACAAAATTAAATAAATTATTTTTTAAATAAATAATGAAATGTAATTAATAATAAAAAAATTATATGAAATTAAAATATATATTATCATGGATACTGAAATAATTTTTTTTTAATAAAACTATATTATAACATATTATATGTAATTATTTTCAATTAATAATATTTAGAGTAAAAAATATAAATAATTTTTTTATATATAAAAAATGAAATAAAATTCATTTAATTATTATTAAATGATAATAAATAAGAATAACATCATTTAATGTTTTAAAGGATGCTCTTCTGAAAAAAATATTTTTTATGCTTTATCCATTTTAATTTTCATTAAATTATAAGTTTAATTTAATGTAATATATTTCATATATGGAATTAATGTATCAGAATTAATTGATAGGGTAAATTTACATTTTAAAAAAACATACTAGTGTCAAAATGAGCTTACCACCACAATGAATAAAATGTGTTAAGAGGATAAAATAAGTTGTAAAGTGATAATATATCAAAAAATATTATAAATAAATTTCATGTATGTGGTGTTTCGTGACCTCACATGACTTAGGATGACATGTGTGTTTCAAGGATTGATGTATCATTAGTGTCCCTAATCTTAATTATGTTTTTTGATTTTAAAAAGTTTAATTTAGAATCTTATATTAGTTTCAATCCCACATGATGTTTTGGATACCAATCAACTATAAAGAGACATAAAAAAATTGTTTTCCATTCAGGTGTTTCATGACTTATCCTCTTTATTTATTTGATTTTGGAGACACATAAAATTTAAAATTACATCCCTAACACATAATGTAATTAGTTTTTGTAAAAATTTCACATATTGTCATAAATACAATTTTTCTTCCTATAACATTTCAAAAAACGCATCAATATTTAAAATAACTCATAATAGTCTCCACATAATATTTTTTGTTTTCATCCATTTAATGTTATTTATGTTTTGGTCTAAAAAAGATACCCCATGTATTTCAAAACTAAGTGGGTTTCTATGAGAACATATGATTTCTTCATTATTAATAATGACTTTTTACCATTAATTTTCTTTTATCATCAAGTTATACTTACTTTTTTATATGTTTTTAAACATTTATAACATATAAATAATAAAATTATACATTTTTTATAATTATATTAAAAAAAATCACTTTATATTCATTATAATCCATTAATTAAAAGATGTTATTATTTGGGTAAATTAAGCCACCTACATGAACAATGATAAAACAATTTATAGTAAAATGGTATGAAAACATAATTTTAGTTAAAATGTGATAATTATTAAGAATTAATGTTTATTAATGGATATGGAATTTTAATATCAGTATTTACCTTATTACTAATATACCATATTATTTTTTTATCTTGATGAAAAAAGTATGTTATGTGTTTTTTCATTGTAAACCATACATGAAAATACCATGGAATGAAAATTGAAATTAATAGCACATTATAGAATTATTATTATAGTTACATAAATATTTTTGATGTAATGGTATCATTAAAAAGGAATGATTACCGAGGCCATCATACTAAAATGATCAGGCAGCAGTTGGAGGTATTGAAAATCAATGATCAACATAAAAAAAAGTAGTAACTATATAATAAATGATTAGAAATTGTCAATATATAAAGAAACAAATATAAATAATGTTATAAAGGGTTATTCATCTAAATTTAATTTCATTGATACATGTTTTATATTCTTACTTATTTCCATTTTATATTGTATGTATCTCCCCATTTAATCATATTTTCATAATTTACTTTCTAGTAATGGGATTTATAATTATATTTCACATACTCTCTGTCTTTATATTTTTTTCCAGAATTTCCACCATTATAAGAGGGTTTCCATGGATCTCTCCTCTTATTTGAGATCTTATGTGTCAAATAATCATTTTAATAGTTTTTATATATAGTTATCTAAAATATTTTCCTCTTTAGCTTGTGTTAATTTCTCATGGTTTTCGATCAAATATATATCTCTTGATGTAAATTAACTCTAAAATCATATCATAAAATTTTTATAAGGTATTTCATTAAAATTATTGTTTCTTTTAAAAATATTCCACGTTATGCACTTATTTTCAATAATGATGTGTATATTATTCCTTATTTAAATCATTTATCATTATTATTTCTGTATTCATGGGATTTTAAAATTCAATTCAATATTTAACTTTCATTTTCTTTCGATTCGTACATTCATTAAGACTTTTTTCTCTCAATCTCCATCTCATTAAGTCATATGTCATCTTCAATAGCTATTCTCCTATAAACATTATGTATTATAACCATTCTCTTTTTAATATTCTATTTTTTATTTATAGATTAGTTATATTTCATTATTAATGTACCTTTTATGATTGATTCTCACATCAATTTTTTTCATTATAGTAGAATATATCCAATACATATATTTGGTATTTATCATTATTTTCCTTGATCTTTCTTATAAAAAATAATTATTTTCATGATTTTGAATGTAATGTATTCATTATATTATATAATTATAATATTTATCTTCTACTAAATTTAAAAATTAAATTATATGTCCTAGATATTGATGTGGTTAATATTAAACAATCGAAAAAATTATTAAAATGTTTTTCTTTCAACTTGAATACATTTTTTATATTATTCTACATAATTATTTTTCATAATATCAATTATTTTTTTAGGATTACTTTATTATGATTTTAGGGATTTAAATTTTTTTAAAAAAATAATATATCAGATTTTGAAAGTGATATGAATATTGCTTATAACATGGTTTCTACAACAACATCACTCAAACATAAAATGAATTATTTTAATGCTTTTACTCCTTTTTACTCCAGATTTTTATTGAAATGATTTTTAATTTACAATAATCAAATTAAATTTATCAATTAATATCAATTTTCAATAATCAAATTTTTGTGAATTTTTTTTACATTTTTCCTTCCTAAAATTATAAATTACATATTTATTTTTTTAATATTTTAATAATAATTAATTATTTTCATTAATCAAAAAATAATTCTATAAAATCCCTGAAATATTTTAATATATGTAAAACATTCCATTATATCAGTATTTTAACTTATTCTATTTATATTCCTTATCATTATACATATATTAAAAAGTAATCACTATGGTGAAATAATACTTTGATTCATTAATCAAATTATGATGTATTAATATTGATGAGGAAATGAATTATATATGTGAGGATGGATCCATCATTTAATTTTCCTTACAATATCAAAATCTATGTGTAAAGACTGTATTTCTATCAACTCCTTTACATTTTTTACCCTATACTTCTTCTATTTGATTTATGGGTGTTTTCATTTATAATGATTGTATTCAATTAACAAGGGAAATTTATTATCATTAGAATAAACCATTTTATTATATAAGGTGTGGATTATATAAACATCACTATTATAATTAAAATATATTTACCATGATTTCTTATATCATTATATAGATGATTGTTTGCTAACGTTATTATTTACTTATAACTCATTTTATTTTCGTGGGTTAATTGAGGTTTTATATATTATTGATTTCATGTGGGTAATATATGAATGTTTTAATAATATGTAATTGGTGTAAATAAAATTATACACTCATCTAATTCATTTATTAATTATTTATATCCCTTGATATTACTATTATACATTGTTGGTCAACCAAATTCCACTATGCTATGAGCCAAATGTGGTTATCCCAAGTGTACTTTGTTTTGAAACATGAATTTCCAAAAATTTTCATTATAATATTATATAATGATGTATATCTAATTACACTATGATAATGTTATCTTGGTGGTTAACATTTGTATTTTTTAAGATTTTATGTGCTTATATTAGTTTCATATTCCCATGTTATATGTTCTTGGGTCGTGATTATTTCTTATGATTTATTTTGAAATTTTATGTTCTATTAATGAAAATTTGATGGTTATAAATTCCAATGTAATTATATGTGGCTATTCCACCATTCCATGATATTTTTGTTAGGTTTAATGGTATTTATTCATTAATAATTCCATATTATTCTTTATCTTTTGTTAAGGATCTAATGACATGTTCTCCCTAAATCATTTATATAATTTTTCCCTTAACATGTTCTTGAGCTCATGATATTCTCATTTTTTTCTACTTTCATATGAAATTATATGCGTGAATATATCATGGAAGAAATCATTTAACAATAATTTTGGTAAGATTTTGAAGCGTTATTCTTTAATAAGGTGGTTAAGTAAAAATTATCTAATGTCACTAATTCTATAGCTTTTGGGTGTATGTTTTATTTGAGTGATATAATGGATACATATAAAAAATGACATATAATATATATTTATCATGTATGTACTCTCTCAATGTTATAATATATCACTATTAATTAATTATTAGAAGAATAAATGTTTATCATGGATAACCAATGAACACCATTTTTTCTCGAAACAAATAATCATTTCATATAAAGAGGTATATTTTAATTTCACATTGTCATGCCTCATATATTCAATACAAAATAATAATACACTATAGTATTTTTTAAAATATAACACTAATATTGATCGATGGTAAAAAATTTGTCAAATGAGTTCCTTTTACCCGAGCTCATCCAACCACACCTTAAATTCCCCTGAATACACTACATCCAAATTATAAGATGATAGTTTTATAATATTTTGATTAGAATATAAATAAATAAAAATTATAAATCTAAAATTATTTTTTATCATGGAATGTATGCTGACAAAAAAATATAGATAATAATATACTACTCTAAGAAATAGATTTAAATTATTAATTTCCAGGGATCATGTTGAGGCCTGAAAAAATTGCAAAGTTCCAAGAAACATTGAATAAAATATGAGAATTTAGAGGTAAGATCAATAAAAATATATATAATGAATTTATATATATATAAATAAGTTTTCCTCACATAGAACATCCATGTTTTTGAAAATAAATAGTTTATTATCATGGAACTGATCTATGAAGAACTTAAAGAAATCTATAAAGCACTTCGTCCCATGAATTACTATCATTTTTGGAATGAGGGTTTGAATTTATGGAATCCTACAAACAATGTATTTTAGTTATAAAAGGAATAGTATTTTAGAATACAATATAAAATTTTAATTTGAGGTGGTAGGATTTTTTTGTGACCATTCGTGAATTTGTTTTTTCCATTTGTGACAAGAAGGTTTTGATTTTAATCTCCTCACACAAAGCCTTGTGAATGAACTTTCCACTAAAAATATCATTCAGGAACTGAAAAAGGGAAACCAATTTTTTGAAATATGTTTAATAAGTAATATCTATAAGTACCCCATTCGTTCCCCAAATATGTATACTTAGATAAATGAAAAAATTATAAGAGAACACATTTATATTTATGAAACATAAGATTTACATCTCCGTTTTTTTATGATATCATCATGTAATTGAAAAATGAAAAAGGATACAAAAATTAAGCCTGAAATTATCTTCATGAAGAACGATTCTTGGTGGGCCCTTTTATATAGAGGCATTCGCAAGTCCCGCTATGAGTGCTTCATGAAGGAGGAACACCCCATAGCCCTACATAAACGAAGAGGCTTCTTGAGACCCTCAACAATGTAATAAAATTACCCCATATGATATAGTGTAAATCTCGGGTATTTATTCAGCATTTTTATGCAAAAATTACTTGTAGAATTTGGAACCACTATATCCCGTTGAAATGAACTTAAAAAATCGGAAAATGATCTATTTATTAAGTGTATGAAAACAAATATAACATTCAATCGAACCACATATTATGTCAAGTATCACAATAGGAAATATAAAATGTGTAAGACCCATTCAATCTTACATTTTTTCTTCATTGACAAGATAAACATCCAAGTCATATGATTTAAAAGTGAACAAAAAATACGTTATAAAAACACTAAAAACATTGTATGGTCCTATAAAATGACCATAAACGATGTCACATGAACAACATGGTCTTTGATTTCAATAAACCGGGATTCATAGGATGTCAATCTAAGGTTATATCCCAATGCCCAAAACCATGTGTAGAAAATTTCATGGTTTAATATTCCTAATGAATCCTTTTATATCCTCCCTTTTGTGTTATATTCATCAAAATCTTGTATGTCTATGTATCAGCCCATTCTTCAAAGGAAATAATGCCCCCACATGAATTTCTATATCCCATTATAGAATTATCACTTATTCCCATCTATGAAATACTCAAAATGATTCATCATATTTAATCAGGGGGATATAATAGTCAAGAATACATATTAAGCCTTACTCATTGGTCGATATTTCCCACATGATCAAACATCTTATCACCATGGTTGAATTCCTCATGTTCTATCCCCAGTTGGACATATTATTAATAAATCCTTATTCTGCCATTGGGTCATACCCACATGATCCCAACTATCCAAATATCCTCAGAGGTCCATATTCCCTAGGAGATGAAATAGAAATGTATACTCTTTTATAAGTCAACGAAAATAATTCTAAGCATAATTCAACAAGTGGTCCACTGGTCATGGCTGCACAAATATAAAAGTTACCCTGATAGCCCTTTTCACATGACCATACAAGTTGTGATGTGTCCCGTTAAGTGGAACTAAACAATATTTGTTCTGACTCCCTTCATAGGGACTCAAATGAATCCCTTAATATTTGCCTTATCCCAACACCATAAACACCCATCACCTCCCTGTATAGTGATAACATCTAGAGTTACCATCTATAAGATTTAAAATGATATTATACGTAAAACTAAGAATCAATAAATAAAAAAAGATATAGAATCTATTATACATGAAAATTTTACAATCAATGGACTAAATATGATATATATATATATATATTTATGATGTTGTATGACCATTGATATGTTATAAATATTCATATCAATAAATGTCAGGAGATAATCATTTATACCCGGGTAACTGATCTCATGCGTGGATTTGGGAAGGTTCCAAAATATTCCATAAATATATAATATTGTTATAGATTAGGGTAAAATTCTTCCACTAAAGATGTATATTTGTAAAAACTCCATCCTTTGGGCTAATGTTAATTCCATGGTGTCATTGGAAAATTCCCAATGAATCATACCTTTTTTAAAAAGGCCAGGATCAACTCAAAATATTTCATTAGAGTCACATCAGTTTTTTTATAGTAAAATAAATCAGTGAACCCAGCGTGAATATTTAATCTATGAAAATGATTTTCCAAACAAAACATAGTTTATATATTGAACTATTGGGTGTTAATTTTAGAGGCATTCTTATATCTCACTAATCCCTCTCAAGACTTTCCATTTCGTTAATTTAGTGTCTCTTTCATTATGAAAATACGCTCATGATTATTATTCAGTGAAATTCAGGGCCCAAAAAACTACAAGTATTATGTCACCCATTCATTTCCTCTTGATACATGTATAGAATCCATTAGTGTGGGAGAATCCTCATCATGGTACTTTTACTAACCTGGAGGTTGTGTAAGATATACTCCATGCTCTGAAACCTCACTTCCCAACACTGTTATAGGAATTCTATAATGAAGATAGTGATGCCTATCTCCACTTATAAAAAATTTTGTATCCTCTATTAAGATCACAACAATCAGTACCTCACTTATATTTGGGATATATATGAAGAGCTTGGTCGTGACCTATAAATTGTGAAGAAGTTTCCTTGAAGGTATCCTTTTACCAAAAATCATTGTTCACAGTATAATGCGGCCTAATGATTTATTGAGGATTCTGCCTATGAGACTTCAATCTCAGCCACTAAGATTGAAAAACCCACATATTAGGTCTCTTCCTGTAAAAATACTATAGGGCACCCATATGAGGCCCAAAATATCACTCCCCATTACGAGATCTATCATCATATATTTGCAGAGGAGAAGTTCCATATCCTAGGTCATATAAGTCAATCCCAACAGTTTTCTCTCGAAACATCATGATCATTATGTAATATATAAAAAAGAACCATGGGGTAGACCAACATTTAATCCCATGTAAATAATGTATGATGGTATATCCAAATGGAATTTGGAGGATATAAGTGGGAACATATGCACACTCTCAGTGAAGAATTTGATGATATTCAAATTCCAATAATAGAACCCCGTAAATATATTTTGGCATTAATGGATGGACATTCCAATTTTCCTACCCATAAATTATAATGTTTTAACAGAATACTGATTAAAATAGAGGAATGTGATGGTTGGTATTTCGTGATGACTACCCATGAGAAGTCCCATTTGTCATCCCAAATGACGGGTGAACAAGTTTGTCAGCATATCTTGATAGTGGAAAAAAGTGGGATCATATCCCTACACCCCTTTAAGAGGAAGATTGGAATATTACAACGTAGAAAAAGGGGTGTGATCATATTATAACATTCATCTAACAAGTTTATCAATATATTCTCTTAATGACATTGAGGCAGGTAGACTACATTTCTCCCCTTTAGCATGAGGAATATTTGAAATACATATTGATGGATACCAACCATTCCCTACCAATCTAAAGAAACATATCTTCATATTTCTTGTGGAAAATAAGAACTATTAAAATATTCTTATATAGTTTCTGATAGCTCATATACCAACTCCTTCAATGAAATGGGTGTCACCCAAGAAGACTCCACTCCATGGTGGTTTCCATTCTTCCCTAGAAGTATCGTCTATAAGGAAATATATTCAAGAGAGTAAAATAACCAAACACCAAGAAAATATTACAACATTTATCACCAATAATGTTTCTTAATCCATGAAACAAATATATGTGGTTTCCCCAGAGTCTTCATACTCATCACTAGAAATTGATAGTTGTATTAGTAATTTAGGTCCTCCCCTAATATTCTAATTAGTAGTTCTGGAGGTCCTCTACTAAAAACATTCCATGAAAGTCCAAAATGTAAAAACACAATGATCAATCATGAAAAATATTCCCTTGATACCATTTTTTAACTTATTCAATTCAATGGGAACATCAGTAATAATGGAGATCTTTCCCTTCAAACTCATTTACTTGTATCTATGAAGGTCCTCACTAGATATTTCATGTCTATAAGAACCACATAGTTCCTCATTATGGTGATGTTTTATCATAATGAGAATGTCTTCCACGTATAAAATCTAAATCAAGAAATTACTCACACCAAAAAGTGCCAAAAATATTTAGTTTTGCTACATATGTGGACCCAACTCCCACCAACTATTTTTACTCTAAAATAATAAGTGGTTTTTGATGTAAATAATTTAATAAATATCCCTTTCCTAGAACATAATCAACTTTAGTAAAGGGAATTTATAAACCCTCATCTTTTCGATAAATCACCACAAAAAAATCATGTTAGATAGAATAAGTTGAATAATTTCTCACTAGATATGATGAGTATGGAATGGAAATGTGGAAATAGTTGTTAAAATATAATCATTCCACTGTGTTTTCGGTCTATTTTCACTTCCTGACTGGACATCCTAGATGCATTGAAATAGGAGTTCATACATTTGATTTCCCTGAAGATTTGGTCCACTCTTCACCAGCTAAAGGAAAAGAACCAACATTATAAGTATTTTAGATGAAATCTTCATGTCATTAGAAATTTCTATTAATATATTATGTTTGATACATTTTCATTAGATCATTAACTAATAACATTGAAACAATTAAATAAATAGTGGAATACATGTTTCCACATTATACAGGAACTATAGAATATAATCAATAGTGACCAATATGACATGCATATTTAGGGAAGGAGGAATACATATCATTAAACCTTACCCCATTCCTAGGTCTATAGATTCCATCATAGAGGGAATCTTGTAATTTTTTTCCACATGAGTGGTTTCTTTCTCAAATACTATGAATGACAGTAGGTTTTTTCAGTGAAATCATACTAACTCTAAGGTACAAAAGTGGTGTAACCAAATAGATTGATCGATTGATTGTATCATGTGATAAGACTCAAAAAAGCTCAGGAGATCATCTTAATTGTGATAGGTGAGGATCATGACCATTATAAAAGCATCGGTGATGGAATTATCATTTTCTAAACATTCATTACACCCAAAACATGATTTATTTAATGTGAACCTAGTCATATACTCTACATTGGAAGCCATTATGGAATACATCTCGGAGAAATCCTAACCCAAAGGGGTAGAATAATTTTCACCACCTCCACCATCACGGGGTCATCAAATTCAAAATATTATTTAGAGATGGTGATAGTTGGATGAAGTCATTTATAACCATTATGGATGGGTGATTTTTTCCACCACCTATAAAGAGGTTGGTCTTTTCTAGGTTGGGTGTTGGCCTATGGTAGATAGCACCCCACCATTCCAACCACAATTTGACACACCCCTAACATTTGGGGAACAATTAGTGAGGGTGTTTTGGTAGAAGCCATAGTCCAAAATATCTAATTAAGAAATGGGATACAAAGAAATAACCTAATGTACATTGTGTAGAGGGAACAAGTAATGAATATTCAACCTATTATTGAATTTATGATAATGTTATTCCTATTTCATGATATATATTGGGTAATATTATATATGATAATATATTAGAGGATACAAGCTATAACATGAACATTGAGGCACATAATGAAGAATAATTTTTCCATGTTACGGTTCACAATAAAACACAAGAGGAAGATGTGTTCACCCATCTTTGTTTACTGAAAAATGGGCAAATTCCAACAGTTTGGAACTCTTGGTATAGCTCCCCAAACCATTGGTTTAGAATATACCAATGTTTTGGGTAGCCATGGGATATTGTGGAATTGGTATATACATATACCAATGGTTTGGAAACTATTAGTATATGTGATATGAATTACCTATTCCACTGAGTCATTAACATATACACACTATTTAAAAAACAATGAGTATAGATTTTAAAAAATATGTAGTTATGAGATTTGACCCCTATAGAACCCCCTTTATTCTTCCCACTGCTAACCACTTCTCCATTATGCTTATTAGTATGTAAATATATATTCACTTATATATATATTTATATAAACAATAGATATAGGTATAAAACCATGGGAATAATCATTCTAGAGAAAATTAATTTGTGACCCTTGACATTTTTTCCCTGCCATAAGTCAGGAAATCATTACCCATATTTTTTGAAAAACCATGTGTATTTGTTTTCAAGAACTAATATGATATTTAGTATCATTAATTGTTAAACTTTTCAATTAAAAGGGGAGATATTAGAACTTATATAAACCATAAAAAGTTTAATTTTAATCCTCTCACTAAAAATGAATGTTTTAATCAAATAATATAGGAAAATAAAGATCATTAGGTTGGATTTGAAAATAGTTAACCAGATTTCATGAACCTGGTAGTTAATAATGACAAGGAGTTTCCCATTTTTCAGCATCTTTCTCTCTCATTTTGAAAAATTCACCCATGGCCAACTGGAACAAGGATTCAACCACCGATATATATAGGATGAACACACCAAGATTCACCTTCCACTTAGATTCTTCGTTCTACATTGAAAATATTTTCATTATATCTCATTGTCAATATTGATTCTCTCACTACTCTAATGAAATCCATAGATGGTTGACATGCCCTAATATAACCCAATAGACGTTTATATCCTGAGTGGGTAGACACAATACCTCATCCTCCTTACTTCAGGATTCCCACATTCCTCACCTTTAATGTCACAGTATATCTATAATAAGACAACCCCCCCCCCCCCCCAAATTGTATCCCTATGATGGGTACACTTGATTAGAAAGTGATGGAGAAACATTTATTTTCTGTACAAACTCTGATGGGACCAGGCATCATCTAGTATTTTTACCAAACTCCTCTATCACATAATCACTGAATCTTTTTTGTTGGTTCCATTATCAATTCAACTATGCACCATGGAATTTTATGTTCATTGGTCTCTGTAATTTAATTTATTGTGTTGATATGTATTTTAAATTTATCACCAGATATAAATATTAGTCATACTCGCACAATAATAAACTCACATAGTCAAAACTAGTGGAATTTTTTATAGAGAATATTTTGGATGAGTTCCCAAAACCACTATTTATTTGAATAACCCAAATGGATTAGAGGAGTGTTAAACCATTGAAAAACATCTTGATAATTACATTTGAAAAACCAAGGCTAAATCAAGGCATATACCTACTAATCATGGTAAATGTTCTATAAAAGTTGAAACAACAACTGTCATTTATAAACCAATTATTAAAACTTATGTGACACCCAATAATGCTCATTTCTGCATGATACCACACCCATAGTGAAAATAATGTAAAATCTACCAATGTTCAAAACCTAGATTAGATAAATTTCCTCATCGATATGATTAATAATAAAATATAACTTTCTCTTACTAAAAATATATTTTTATGTTTTATTTCATCAAAAACATGAAAAATAATCTCATAAATAATCTAGAGGTTAGAAAACATGATAAATCTGATCACAATAATTGTCTTCACTTTTTCTCTTTCCATAGGATGTTTGGATATAACATTTAATAATGGTTATTAATTAAGTAAATAATAATGAAAATGGTAAATTATATAATGGTGTCATTTTTAATTCCTCTATAATAGGTATCCAATTTTTTCACTACCCAACAACAGGAAGAATAAAATGGGTAGGAATCCCCGGCTATGTGAAAATGAATATTCAATGAATGGATGTCTTGAATTATTGTTGGTAAATCTCATTATATTTGATATAACAACTCAATCAACCAAATGTGGCCCCAATTACCCCTACATATTCTAATGACATGACCTTAACTCCATCCTATAGAGTAGGTGTAATTGAAAAATGTAAAATGGGGTTCAAGAAGATGATATTAATCAAAATCTGAAATAAGTAAAGGATATTATGGATTTTATACCCCCATCATTTGGATCACGATCACCACCTAATCTAATGGAACAAGCATTGAAAAAAGGTAACATATTTAACACTTTTATTTCAATTCACATAGTAGATTCTTTTCTGAATGATTAATATTCATATGAAACCAAATTCTTTACCTCGTCCTAGAGAGAATGGGAGAGTTCGTAGAAACCGATTGAATCTGGGGAGATGTGTTCATGTATGATCTCTAAAACTGAGCCATACCCACCACCAGATCCTTATATGATTTCACAACTCGATCGAAAGCGATTCAACAATCAGAAAAAGAACACTAAAAATCTTTTGATTCTTCCACAATTTATTCAAATCCAATTATCATATATAATTATTTATAATGTTTTAAACTTCATGATCAATATAAAAACTAGTATAGGCTAGATCGACCTAACACACTATTGAAAAAAATAACATTTAATCCCATCTAATGAATATATCATTACATACTAAATTACTTAACCTCAATATAGTAGGTTATGTAACAACATGGTATAAACCTACCCCTAGAAAAAAAAGTACAATATTAATAAGAATTTGGTTTTTACCATAGCCAAACTATCAATTAATTGGATGAAAAAAACCTATAAAAATATATTAGGGAGACACTTTTTAAATCCATTAAAATTCAACTAATGATAAAGGTAGATGTTACTATGGTCAGGGTGTATTATTTAGAGATTTTCCAAGAGGAATTTCACATGGTTCTGTCATTCACAGAGTAGGACCAGGAGTTCATCAGTTGAGGTCACATAATAACCCTATATATCTCAATAAATCTTTTCAATAATGATATTCATTGATTTTTAATTTATAATTGTTTTAGTAATAATCTTATACCAATATGGACACTTCAAATCTTGGGTTATTGAGGAGATAACTTGTGTCCCTAAATGTCTTCCATTCAATGGTGTGAAAAAGGAGAGCGTAATACAATTGAAAGGATCCAACAAAAATTGCAATTTTGTGACCTCATATCTGACTTTGAATTCATGGTATTCCAAAAGAACACAACATTTACTATCATTTTAGGATGGTTAGAGATTCCCAGTCATAAAAACTTTTCATCTAAATACAATCAATTCAAAATATCACGCTTTTCATAGAATTGATGGATTAAAACATACCAATAGTAACCCATTAAAATTTTATAAATCATTGTACTTGGAATAATGCTTTTGTTAGCAAGAAACAAAAAACTAATGATAATAGAATACATGCGGTTAATCACTCCAATTGATTTATGAGAAACTATATTGATCCCATTGAGAATTATATGTGGGAATTGTGTATTTCTCATCAATTTGATCAATGAAAAAAAACTCTAGAGGGATTCCATGGTCTATGGACTTCACTTTCCTCTTTAAATATTAAGATTGTTAGGTAATCTAAGACAATCATGTTAGAGGTTGATCATAGTTATTCTGGAGTAAATGAAATTATAGACCCAACTTTCCATATAAAAAATGTTCCCTCTTTATCATTGGGACCAAATTAGATATATGAAACATCATTTGGATTATAAGATATATCAATATTACCTAAAGAATAAAATGATTGAATCAATCCAAATTCTGAACTTTAGAATGTCAACACATCTTCTTTAATTGATCATGGTATGTTGGAAGGTTAAGATATCCAAAATACCTCTCATGGTGATGTAATTTCTCTGGCACTATCAAATCTTTATAATACCTCATCATTATGCATTTGTGATGAATATATTCCCATATAATCTTCTAGATATTGAAGTACTCATGTATCTTTTATCCATTAAAGTATGGAGATATAGGGAAAGGAGCAAGATGACCTTCATGATACCCCCCCATCATTTCCGGAAATGCCTCTACCACTATTGATGAGAGAAAATTATTGAATCACCATAAAGAGGAGGATTCACAATCAAAAAACATGAGTATATTCATGGACTCGTATGATATTGAGGAGTATATTTACATCCTATAATGTAATCATGACATGTATTATTAGAAATAGACTAAAATTACATTATCAAATCCTATTTTTTCCACTCATCACCAATGCATTCCAATTGTCAATCATGGATACCAGAAAGTGGTGATAATAATTCATCCAACTCTTTATAAAATGGTAGAGTCTATATTTCAAAAACAAAAATAATATATAATCATCTAATAATTACTAAATTTGATGTGGCTAGACAAAATCATATCATTATATAAGAAAAATGTTCAAATCTGAATCTATATCGACATAAGGGACCTTAATAGGCATTGCCCAAAAGATGAATTTTCAGTCCCGATGGTGGAATAAGTAATTTATGGGATTAAAAAATTTAAATAAATATCATTTATTGATGGGAAAACTAAATATAAAAATATTTAGAGAGATGGAGAAAATGAAGAGGATATTTAATTCTAGGAACCCCAGGGGATATATTTTTATCATGAAATTCCCTTAATCTTAAATAAAACTGGAATTACATATAAATTTGTTATGTATAACATATTTAATTTTTTCATTGGTAAACCATGATGTTCTACATTGATGATCTTGTAGTAAAATATCAATAGTTTTGTGCCTATTATATTATCCATGAATCAATTTCTAGAAATATTAATAAACATTGACAAATAATTAACCCACTGAAGTGTTATTTCATCATAAATCTAGTTAAATTTTTCTTCTTTGTGGTACAACAACATGAGATTGAAATCCAATGCATAAATAATGAGTAAATTTTAATATCCCTCCATAAAAAAACCTCATGTATTTGAGAGGAATCTATGGAAATCATACATAAATAATGATATTCATCTCTCAAAACACTAAATAATTATTACGCTTCACCAAATTAATGAATACTTTGATGGATTACCTTTTGGTAAAAGAATTATAGAGATCCTTTTATAATATCTATTCATACCATCTCAACTATAATGTCTGGATTCCACCAAAAAAATAGAAATTCAATTTTTTTCGTTTTTATAGAGTCTTAATTGTTGACATAGTGTGATCCTAACACAAAATAAATATGTAAGTAAATAATTGTTTTTGTATTATCTCAACTATATCATGGTGGACATCATGGAATATAAATATAATATAATGAATAATGGTTTAACATTAATTCTTATGATGAAAAATGTTGAGAGACTATAACAAGTATCTTGATATCCATTTGGTGTCTTTTTTTGATCATCTCAAATATATTTTAAGACACTAAATACTAACCAGATTTCTATCATAGTAAAAAGTCATCTTACAATAGATTGACGTTTGTATTAGGACTCATAAATAAATCAAGGGAAATGAATTAATAAACATTCATGTGTAAAGCCCGAATTCTGATAGTGAGCAATTATATATTGATCATTCTAATGAGAATAACTTATATATTTATATTTATCAAGAATGTGATTTTTTTTTCATAACATATAAAAGGTTATATGACATGTGAATTGGGATCTTTAATGATAATCAAGTTGGTAAGGTGATTTTGTTTCTTTACCCATTCAAGGAAGTATTTCCTTATATATTTCAATAGTTGAAAAGATGTAAAAAAATGATGTGACCAATCAAACCAGCATCCAATGTTTAATTTTATACCTACAGATGGAAGCGGATCTCATCAAAATCCTAGGTGATTCAGAACTATTGAAAAAAAATCATGAGAGATTATTCCACTAAAAATAATGATATAATCCTTATACATGGTTATGTTTAAGAATTGATGGAATTGTTCCCTTTTGAACTAACTTTGGCTCATTTTCAATGTTCAAAGAATTATTACACTGATGCACTGATAAGTGAAACTACATTCCGAAAGGCCCGAGACTAGGATGAGATGTTCATCAATATTTCACACAATAGGATGGTCTACTAATTCATCAGTAACAACCTGGAGGAGATATATGAAGTCAAAACTACACCTAGTAAGGATGATCCCATTCATAATTAGTTGATTACACTACTGAATGGATGCCACAATTTACAACTACCTATGAAACTATTTCCTTCTACATATGGAGGATAATAATGTTATGATTCCTCATCAGTTTGAAAATCAAAACTCTCTACAATGATCTCAATTCCCTAGAATGCATTTTTTAATAGAGGATTTGATGAATTCTCATCCAACAATTTGAGGGTAATGACATCCTCAATGTAATGAAATAAGTCATGCATGAGTCTTGCACTGATCAATAGTCAGGGAAAATGATCTATCATCATAAAATAATATTTGGTTATATCTGTCTATAAGTAACCAAATATTTTCTATAGTTCACTAGAATGTTTGATAATTATTGGGAACTTTACTAATTTATCCATCATCACCCAAGATTTATTTCACACCACCAAATACACCTAGCCATTTCATGTATATGTAATTGAAATAAGGGGATTTATCTTCCATGAAGAATAAGGAAATTCAAGTTCATACATATTTTTATAGACTTATTGTAAAAATAGGATAGTTATATACAAATACAATAAGTTGGGATAAAATATTTCATCTACTTTATGACGTGTGAAATTTTCATAAGATTTTGTTTCCCTCAAAAAATAATAATCTTAAATTGTTCCATTATCTATAGTTTTTAATTAAAAAGTCTATATAAAGATTAAAAAATGTATTCAAACCACAAATCCCACTAAACTAATGTTAAAAACTATGAAATATACCCATTCAACCAGAATCATGAAAATATCACATGAAATATGTTAGAACATAGTAATATTATTTATAATGAAAAACTCTTTCATGACTTGTTCTGTTTTCTCACAGTAACTCGTACCTCTATAAAAGAGACCCAAAATGAAGTTATCTATATGCAATAGGGGTTCTTAATCATTGCGGTATTACTACCCTCACTTTAAATTTCAATTTGAAACTAGTTTTTTGATGATGAAAAAATTTATAAGAGACAAGATGAGTTTGAATTATTAGATGAGAAAAGGTTTCATAGATTGTATAACTTAAAACTCTACTAGAACATGATTGGACGATCCTTTAATTATAATAGTATCCACCTATATTTCGTCCAAGGGAGCTAGATAAATCACTTATAACTCCTATGATTACTGGAACACATCCATCAAAACATGATGAATAATACGGGGAATCAAATTTCATATAAAAGGTCTACTCTAATGGGGATAATTCCTTGATCATCAAGGATGGAGAGCATAATAGACCTACCTCCAATGAAATATTTCTCAATACATTTATGCATAATTACATGTTAATTCCCTTCATCCTGACTAAAAAATATCAAACTATAAGTTATCTTATCTAATGTTTGACATTAATCTATGTGTTTCAGCCCATTGTAACATGACCTTAAACTATAGTACACATTATTTTGAACATGATGACGTTATATTGTATACCCGCTAAAAGCTTATTACACATGACATTAAGATGATTAGGATTCATCTTCAATTATTTCAATATTTTATTTACCTTCACAAAATAGAATTCCCACCACTCCTCACATGAGATGCACTTCCATGTGGATGCACTGATAAACCTTTTGTACCCATCTTCTAATCATCATTAAGGAAATATTTCCCCTTTTAATCACAGACCCATGACATTGAAAATCAAAAGATATGTTAAAATATTTCAAGACCTTATACATCATCATGTTTCATACCTAGTATGGTTTATCTTCCTCGTATGAGGAAAATATCCATGTAAGGACCATTTTCATATGAATCCAGATATATACATGTCTACACAATGTTCCATCTATGAATTTTGTTAACTCTGAGTCTCTTTTCCCTACACAGAAGAAAAATACCTTTATAAATACTTTCTTATGTCAATATAAAAATTCATCCCAAATCCTACCATTCTTGAACACTCATGAAATTTGGATGATTTCCAAGATATTACTTGTTTCTCACCTCAATAATGAATCATATTTTCTTAGAGGTCCAGGTGAGTGACTCAAATTAGCTTGATTGAGATGTGACATATTTAAAGGTAGTGAACACATTTCTAGTCACATATCAGTTTTTTCCTTGACAAAAGGACCATAATACATGAATTATCAAAATATTTGAGATATATTATAGGCTATACCATTTCACCGACACAAGAAAAAAAAAATCATAAGGTATTCTTGGATAATTGATCTATATTCGAAAAAAATGACCCTATTTAAGAACTATGTGTGTCTTGATTATTGTTCCTTTATGATATGTACTGATCCTTAGATATCCACTCCCACAACTAGAAATAAATGTTATTAATACAAAAATATATTTTTACATTATATTTTAGATCTCCACAAACATATTGTGTTTTTTCAATCACCCCATGTTGAGGTGAAACCCAATCCCCACAACTTCTTTCCCCTCTAATAAGTGTGATCAGTGAAAGAGAGGATATATAAGAATTTTGTGTGGAATGATTCATGTAATCTAAATTTCCTTAATTATTCATGGATACTTTATCTGAAGTATGGCCACATACCCCATTAGTATTATTATTAAAAAAAGGTCTTTCGACACTCTCATTAGTTCTATGATAATCAACTAACAATAGAGTAAGAAAACAAAAGGAAAATCCCACACATTTGTCTGATCTGTGCAAGATATGGTCTATAAGAACATTTTTTTTCTTAATTCTTAAGATGTAATAATATATACAGATGCATGGATACTCTATCTTAGGAGTATTTATAATTTTTAATCAAACATCATCTTGCCGTGAACATTGATGTTTGAGAAAATTTATTTAGTTTTATGTATAAGCCAACCAAAAGAAAGGCTTGCAGTATACGTTTCATTAATTGAAACCTATATGGAGAAGATGTTCCCAAAATTTATGTTTCACATCCTAGTGACAATCCCAATTGAATCATGTAATGAGATATTGATATATAGTCTTACAAATGAGTGATATCTACATGGAATTCAATATTTTTAAATTAGTGGATCCTGAATTTTATATATTGGGTATGAATCCTTATCACATGATATTAAACTACATGATATTTGAATAATTTTAACATGACGTAAACTACATGAATTTTTATTCTGTGTAACATTATGTTATACTGCATGAAATATAGTCCATCCTATAATACCATAAACTTCTTCGTATACATTTGAAATAATTGAGGATTACGCCTTTTTATTTTATGATACATATAAATATCTTGAATATATATTCTAGAGTCAACACTAAACCACCATCTATTTTAATTGCATTCCAAAGTATCATGATATCCTAAATTAATAGAACATGGGTCTAAAAAAACATTGCCCCATTTTCTAAACATTCTGGTTCAATGAACCAGACATCAAACCATGAGTTTCTTTGAGATTGAATGTCTTTCTATGTCTATAAGTACCGAGTGCATTTGGATTCAATGTATAACACTATTTAGCTTTGTATACATGCCCCAATATGGATCCCCATACACATCCCCAACATGGATTCCCAACTAGAGGAATGTTTCCATCCTTAGAAAAACCTATTCTAATATATGTATTCATGAAACTATTACACCAGATCTTTTTACTCGAATATGGTCACTGGTCATCCCAAATATAAATTCCCCATATCATTACATAAAATCCAGAAAACCTCAACCCATGATTTACATAATAATAATTCCCTATTCAAAAGGTGTTGTGGTGTTAGGGACATTCAAACCCAAATTAAGTTGCGGTTTCACATATCCCCGAATAGATATATCCTAAGAAAAAAGAACATTAAACAATGTTCACCTTTCATTGCGATAGATTATGCATTAAATGAATCATTCAATCATATCGATTATTTCCTGATACTTATTGGATAGAAAGTCTCACCTTTCTTTTAATGTTTGTTCAACCATAAACACCACCCACATCTGTCAAAATTTAATTACCTTAAAACCTACCCCTAAATGATTCACATTATAATATAATAACCAACTGAAAAAATATATATATATTTTTTCAAAAATGAAAATTGTAGAATGATTTCTATGAAAAATTTATGTCTCTAATCTCTAAGTATGCTACTTTTATTGTCTAGGGAAAACATTAATAGAAAATAAAGATGGCAGAAATCTCCTTAGATGCACCATATGGCTATAGAAAAAGTTGATCCAATATCAGTAGACACACTTGTTTAATAAAAATTTAAATCAATGACATTCCATATATTATTACCTCAAAAGTATGTTTCATAAACAATGGTGTGACTTTTCAATTACCAAAAACCTCCATGGATATCCTTTTTACATAAAACTACGTCACTTCTCAAAAGTTTGAATCCCTATAAATAATTTTGTAGTTTTTTAATTACCCCACATAGAATCAAGGGGAACATTTTCATGGGTATTAATAATGGAAGAGATATATTCCCAGAATCATTATACATATATGAAATATATTTTTTTATTTATTGTGTGAAAATTTTAAATTACATTAGTAATGGGATATATATATATATATATTACTATATAAAATGGTAGTATTGGTTAGAAAACTGATCATTACACCATGTTTTATATTATTGAATGAAATGTTTCATAAGATGAAGTGAATGAGAGTTAAATTCATTCATGCATATAAGCAATGAATTTGAAATGGAATTAATACATGTGTTGTAAACAAATGAGTTAAAATAGACTACACATTTAAATCACCCTCAGTTGTTATAGAAATAAATTCCATGTGATGGAAGTGTTTTAGGTTATGTATTTATATCCTAATCATTGTTGATACTCTTTGATACCAACATCACTCTTTCATATTCTTCTATTTCATTTAGAGATATTAGTATACAATGGAGAATTTGTGAACCCTATTTTATCATCAGATGATTCATTGAAACTTGTGGATAAACCAAGTAGGTGGGATGATTTTTCTACTTATTTATCTTCATTTAAAGAATATGGATATGATTATGTTACAAAGTATTTATGGTGTAATTGTTTTCAAATTTACTACATTTTTTCAATTCAATTGTGTGGCTTATTTAATTAATATTCCATTGGAGATCCTCATCTTTGATTTCTAATTTATTCTAATATATCTAATAATAATTATATTATTTACATGAAACCTTAAAGTTGTATCATAGGGAAATGTAACGCCTCGAGCCCAGTTACCAAGAGTTGGTGAATTTTTACATTACATTGGCACGGTCACAAAAGATCAAATCCTGAAATACTGATTAGTTTAGTAGCCTTGGAAACACTAGATACACTTATAAAGTATACATTACAACATAATGTGAAAACTACAACAACATCTAGTCTCCACACTAATATCCCCTTATACTATCACATTAGGTCATTCATTAAATACTTCTGCACATCATAGGAAAAATAAAACATAGAAAGGGGTGAGCTCAAATGCACGGTAATGATAACAATATAGAGGAAACATTCATAAATAAGCACAATCATTTATGGAAATATATAACTAAAACAAAACCCTTTTAAACTTGAAATTATGCATAATATGGAAAAGATAAAATGAAATAATTCCATTTACTTATTCATATTGATATTATACAAGTCGAATAATCACAGGCAATATCAATAACCACTTTCATAATGATGGAATTCATAACGCCAGACTTTCATAACAACATAATCAAGGCCTTATACCAAGAATACGAATAAGATTTTGTCAAGGCCTTGTGACCAGACACTAGTTTGTCTCATGAGACCAACGGATGCATCGAGGAGTTATAACAGGCTCCAACCGTCACTTATTTAGTCTAATGCATTCCTCATATGAACAAGTTTATACATAACATAAACATTTGTATTAAAAATAGCATATAAAATGTCAATACAATCTCCATAAACTACGAATTGTATAAAAATAACACATCCACAGTCAAACATATCTCAAAACATTCATTATAATATGAAATTATTGTATCATAATAAATAAACTTCAAATAAGCTTAAATTCCATCAATGGATGTTGACATAGATGAAATCAAAATTATTTGAGAGAAATATCTCTTTTTTGAAATCATTTAAATGTTATATAATTATAAAATAATAGATATACTTTGAAAATATTTTTATAAGCTTGTAATGGAAGCTTCAATGATTTTACAATGGAAGAAAATAGCCGCACCCGCCATATAAGTTAAAGAAGACATTCTTACCTTGATTTTGTCGAAAAGCTTAAAAATGACCCTGTTTGGAAAACTGAAGAAAGATTACTTTATAAACATCTTATAAAAATTCAAAAAGGGTATAAATGAATTTAACCCAGAGTCTGTAAAATACTATGAATTATTTGAAATACATTTTTATGAAACAAGGATGTGGATGAAAAAGAGGTCCCAGTAGATAATTACGTATAAACAACCTCGTATAACGAAGAGATTTTGAAATATTCCCATACCTTTTACTTTTCCATAGTCAATGTTATGTTAACCTCTTTTATAATAGTTTAAACATTGTTATTAAATTATAAAAGAACCGTATACATAATTATGATATCATATATGATCTTCTAATAATGCTTTGTTAAGAATATTTTAGTATTATCGTCGTTTGGGTGTTAATTTACTAGTTTTATTTTATATGTCCTGTTACATAAGTCATGTTTGTTTTGGATATGTTGTATATTATTCATATCCAAAATGATATCATGTCCATAATTTTTTTTAATCATCAAATGAGATTAGACTTGAATGGATACGACGGGGAATGAATCTTATCACGTTCGTGGAGACGGCAGTACGTACGTACACACAAGTGACAATATCACTCTTTTGATAATAAAATAACATATTAATGGATGTTATATCATATATACATAATAATTATCATGTTATATTAATTATTTACTTAGATTTCACATCATTATCATACCCATCAAAATAATAATGTTTTGAATAGCAATTACACCATGATGTGGAGACGGTAAGCCGTACGTACGCACGTATGGTGACATGTCATTAAAAGGATGGATATAATAATGAATATGGATGTACCATATTTATAATCACATAATAGTAATGATAATATATCAGAGTTATTATTTTAGAATGGTAATAATAATGAAAGAAGAAGTTGAAGAAAAAAGGAACTTGAAAGATGGTGGTGAAAACATTACCTCTTCTTCGGGTTCTTCCTTTTTATTTGATTTTAAGGGATCCTTAAATTGGATTTATGATCAAATTAAGGCCTCCAGGTTGAAGTGAGGGAAGATGAGAGGAAATTGGGGAAGGGTTTGGCCGAGAAAAAATGATTTTCAGTTGTGAATTAGGGAGAAGGGGGAGTGCCCTCTTATAAGATGGGTGATGGGCACCTTTGGAAAAGCCAGAAATATTATTTTATAATAAATTCATATTCGGATTATAATATCTCCAAAGTAGATTATTTAAAGTTTATGGTGGGGATGGATCAGCATAATCTCAACCAATAGATTTTAGACAGGTTTGGGTCACTATATTAACCTTATCATTTTTATTTAACTCTTAGTTAAATACATTGACATTTACCATGTGTCTTTATATTTTTATATTATATAGATAATAAACAAACTATATACCTCCAAGTGACCCCCCAAGTTGTCCAATAATGATATAAATATCATTATATAAGTCCATTGGCTGATCCTTATATTTTTAGGAATATAATATCAATTAATAATATAATATTTGTTTTAAAAACTCTTTTATGTCAATTTTGACACTATTGGGTATTTTGTTTTTCATAATTTTATAACATCATTATTACGTAAAAAAACTATTATATAACCAATCCTAATATGTAATATTATCATATAAAATTAGTGGAATTCATAAAAAGTCTCAAATTACATTTATTTTGATATTTATAATATCAATTATTTTATTATTTAATTAATTAGGTAATTACTCCATCACCATTGTGTCATTAATAAATTAAATTATTTAATGTATAATTTTTTTAAAGAAAATACCATTATGTAGGAAATATTTTTAGACTTATAATTAATATTTATAATAGAATTTATCTTATGTTTAACCCTATATTAAAAAAGTTTAGTAATTAAATGTTGATTTTAACTCTTTTAACTATAGTTTGAATTAAATAATAAAAAATGTATTAATCTAATCCAAGTCAGCCTAAATGATAATATTTTATTCCTAAGGTTGTTTTTGGTCGAGATAATCATGTCCAATAGAATTACTACATTTTTTAGGATAATATTAATATCATTTTTACCATTTATTACCCAATTTACTTTTAACAGCGGTAAATAAAAGTATAAAGTTACTATTCACGAAAAATTACTTTTATCATATTGAACCACATTTTACTACTTGATATTAACCATGTCTCACATATTTTCAATGTTCCACTCATATAAGAGGTAAAATTATGTTTTATGTAAATTTCCAATTTTTTCAAGGAGGTGGGTAAAAGAAGCTGAAAAGTTCCATAAAATTTTTATATGTCTAAAATTATTCTAAACTAACTCCAATGAATTACATTGAACTTATATAGTTATTATGTATCCATTTTGACCTTATTTAAATTTAAATAAAATAAATAATTATTTAAATAAAAATTCGTTTTTAAACTATAACTCTGTGTTTTTTCATTATTCATCAAAAATTGAATGTTTTTAGAAAAATACCAAAAATTCACCCAAAGCTAATTTCGATATTCATAATCAAAAAATGAAGTCCATTTTGAAAGATAAAATTTATAAAATTTCAAATTGTGGGTATTACTATTCATAACGGCTAGTTTGATTGGTTGTGGGGTGTGTTAGAACTCGAAGCTGCATTCAACACACACTATTGTATTATTCAAAGAGAAGCGTACCATGGAAGCTTGTGGTGTTATATTCTCAAATAATTCAAATAATTTCATCCTTGAAATTTCTAGAATACTTCCATATGAATAATCTCGAGTGATTCTTCATGATATGTTCCTCGGGTTCCCACGTTGCCTCTTCCATCTTATAGATTCTCTATAGAACTTTTACCAGACGAGTTGACCGATTTCTCAGCACTTGTTCTCTAGTATCAAGAATCCTGATTGCCTCTTCGTAATAATAAAGATCAGGTTCCAGTTCTAATTCCTCATAGGAGAGTATATGCATTGGTCCAGGCATGTATTTTCTGAACAGTGATACATGGAACACATCGTGAACTTGGGAGATATTTGGCGGAATTTCCAAACGGTAAGCTACAACTATAACACCCCATGTAAATAAAGAATATGAAATTTTCATATTTATCCATATTTGTGAATAAAATATTAATATTACTTTAAAGGGGACTCTATGCACGATGGCGTACCCAATACGCAACAACGAGTTTCTTGGGAAGCTTACGTTGCACTCTAATAATAAAATGATATTATTTTAAATAGTAGTTAACGCCTAGTCGTTGTAATGGCGGGAATGAACAGAACTAACTAAAAAATTATTATATATGTTTGTCAAATATTTTTACTCTTTACAATAAATTTTATAGGAATAAAAATGTGAATGAATCCAGTTTTAAGCGTAAACATTCCAATATTGTTTAAAATGTCGATTAACCGCCTTTTGATGATGAACCTATTTTAAATCCACTTTTTGACAATTTTATGTGTTATATTATACAAAATAAAATTCTCCATTATAATCGGGACATCAAAATTTACTTTGTGTAAATTTTTGGTATTTCTCCAAAAAAGTTCAATTTTTAATGAATAGTGAAAAATGTTGTATTTTAATTCAAAACCACTTTTTAATCTAATTTATCTATATGATTATATTATCTTTTGAATTGGTTTTAATGTTAAATTAGAATATATTTTTACCATTTAATCCAATAGTGGTCTTTGTAATTAATTTCTCTTTGAAATCAAACTTAAACTAGTGTCAATCTTTTGATAAATTTTGTTTCATAAAAACACGCTATTTGTTTTGACAGCGGGAATTAATTATTAAATTAATTAATGAAAAATATATGTTTTGAATTTTTTAAAATAGACTTAATTTTTTAATTTAGAATATCAAATATAGCTTAGGGTGATTTTTTGGTAATTTTCTGAAAAACATCAATTTTTGATGAATAGTGAAACCACTAAGTGGTACTTATAAAAACTGATTTTTCCCTTTAAATGAAATATTTCCATCTTTGTTTTTCAAATTTTAAAAATCCGACATACATGGTTGTCATTAACAAGTAAAATGTGGTTCAATGGAATTAATATAATTTTTTTGGTGAATAGTAACTTTTAAGTTTTTAATCGTGATTAGGGGTAATTAATGTAGTTTAAAGTAAAAATAATGTTTTAATAATATGAATTGACCTAGACACATGTCTTAACCTTATTGGATGTGTCATGACCGACCAAGGCAATCCATGGGTCAACTTGGGGACCCCATGAAGCCACTTTGGTAGGAAAATGACATAAATAACTTTATATTTAAAGTTAAAATTAAAAATGACACAAACATGAGATGTTTTACTAAAAAAAATTACATGGGATTATACAAGTCCAATTTTTGACTATAAATTGTCATTGGGAAGCTAAAAATATTTCCTACATCATTGTATTTGTTTTATAATTTTTAGACATTAATTAAATTTAATTATTTATGACATCATGATGATGTAGTGATGACCTCATTATTTAACGATTTAAATAAAATGTAAAGATAATGTAAAATATAAAACCTACACATGTCCAAAACCTATTGTATGGGTGGATTTCGTACACTTATCACCTTATAATCTAAACAAATCAATGATGGAAAATTAAAATCCGAAACGCATTCAAAAATAATGTAACATTTCTTTACATTCCAAGAGTGCCCCTCCTCTCCTCTTATAAAAGGCCCCCACCTCTACATCCATACCCACACTTCCAAAGCCATTGGCTCGGCCATAACCTGCACATATTGTCTCTACACATCCCTATCTTACTACTAGAAGCCTCACTTTGGGCAGAAGTCTTCCCAATGAAGCCTTTGAGCTCAAATAAAAAAGAGTTACCCGATTTTAAGGTCATGTCTTCACTTGTGTTCTTTTGTTTTATTATGCTTCTCTAACCCCATAAAATCTTTTTATTCATTTCTTTTATAACAAATACAGTATCTTAAATATACTAGTATGTTTTTATAAGAATAAATTGAGCTACACTTACACACACCTACATCAAATGGTTAATGAACATATTGTTTCTGTGGATGGCGAATTTCTGCCTCACGAAACGATGATTGTTCAATATTCTTCTATCACCTTCAAAGGTGGCCATTAAAATTTCACTATATTTATATATTATATATAAAATTTTTATGTTTTACGTAGTCTTATTTATTTTTCTTCTGTGTCATGCCTTTATTGTTTCCATTGTGGGTAAACATGCTAATTTCATTTTTGGAAGTGCGGACTACCACCCCCTCAAAGTGATTTGATTCGTTAATGCCATATGTGGGATGTATAAAAGATGGATTTAAATTTATTATATATGATTTATGATACATATAAATTATGAATATAATTCTGGAATTAAAATATACATACCTATTATTGAGTTTTAATTCCATTAATATGACATAGAAATGAAATTAGCGTTCATGCGTACGTACAATTTACTGTCTCCATGAACGGTGCATTTCATTTCAAACATCTAAAAGATTATGTAATATTATAAATACATGTATATTCTGGATATATATTATATATATGATATCCAAATCATGAATATCATTCTGGATATAATGAAACATTTACCACATGAACAACATGTAATTGTAAGGAGTCCACTTTCGACTTAAGAACCAAATATCAACAAAACAAACATTATTATCTTAAATGATTACAAAATGTTTATAACAAGGAAATAAGTGATATAAAAGTAATAATGAACTTGAAAAAGGTTCTTAAGAAATTATAAATTAACTCAAGTTTATTATTCAGGACGTTAAATAACGATCGAGTCAAGTCAGACCCGTGGTAAGGGATCCTACCCCTCTCTTTCTTTTTAAGTACACTCTTTTATGTCATTCCTTTTAAGATAATATTTCTTATTATTGGGATGTTATTTTATATTACTACTACTGTACTATTTATGTTCATATGATGAGATATCCTATTTTCTCTCATCAATCCATTTTGGATGTTTTGAGTGGCGCCCTTAGGCTGCCGAATTGTCGTAAGAGATCTAACCTCTCTCTTTCATTTTAATTACTCTCCTTTTTGTAACTTCTTTTAAGATCCTCTTTTTTATGATGGGGGATGTTATATTATATTCCACTTGCTGTATATTTTTATTGTAATATTATGATACACCCTATTTTATCTCATCAATCCCTTTTTGGATGTTTTAAGTGGCGCCGTTAGGCTGTCGAGTTTTCTTAAGGGATTTTTCATCTCACTTTTAGTCCCGTGAGATTTATGCTACATTTTCCACCATTTACTTTGCGTGGTGTATGTAATTCTCATTATTACACTATTTGTGTAATATAATTTCATTTATGGGTATTTACATATTCATTGTATGACCTTTCTTCAACATGGTGTACGTTTCAAAAGATACCCAAGTCGATAAGGGAACCTTTAAGCCTCCTCTTTTTAAAAGACTTCTTTTGTTGGGTCTTTTAATTTACATATTGTTATGTTGGGATATGTTATTATATATCCTTATTGATGAAAATCTTATGCCCAAGTGATGATATACCCTTTTATCTATCATCAAGTCATTTTGATGTGACACCGTTAGGCTGTCAAGGGAACTTCTTAACCCAATTTCGATTTCTGTGGGTTCAACATGTAGTTATTGAATATGTCATCCTTTGAATATGTGTGAATGAACATTGAATATTTTACACTTCATATCCAATTATATTGTGTGTATATATATTTGTCGCACATAATTATGAGATTGATTTATCCTTAATTTAAGGATACCATCTTTATAATGGATTTCATCTCAATTTACATTTCCATTGAGACTTCATTGTTGTTATGAACCAATTCACTCTTATATGGTGTATATACTATCATTTGTAATATTATATCATGAATCCTATTATGCTCATGATATTATAAGGTTTTTATTAAATTTTATTCCACAAGTTATTGTATTCAAGTGTCTCTCATTTTGTTAAAAACCCTTTAACTAAAATATTGTTTTAAATGTTTAAATGATTTAATATTATAAATATTTCTCATTAATATCCATGTTTTCAAAAAGGTTTTAAGGTTTTATTAATATGGATATTAATGGTTTAAAATGTTAAAAGTATCAAAGTGGTATGTGACACATTGATTCAAAAATCTCTTTATTAAATGTTTTAAATGGTTTTGAAAATGGTTTTTATAATGGATTCATTATTTTAATATCTTAAAATGTTATATTGTTATTGAAATGTGGGAATGATTTATTTTCTTTTTGCTTATGTTATGTGCTATGATTATGTTATTGTTCTTGGGCATTGTTATGAAGACAGGTGGTTCCGTGATAAACTAAGGGCGGGTGAGCCCGATATAGCTCTCTAATGCATTGGGTAGTGCGAAGGAGTTAAGCATTAAGGGTTCTCCGAAGAGATTTAGGGAATATACTGTGATGGGTATTCCAAACGTAACCAAGAGGGTTACTCCCTACGTAATAATGTTATGAATGCCTCAAGTTACCTTTATGTC
The DNA here is from genome assembly GCA_963277665.1 of Viscum album. NCBI lineage: Eukaryota > Viridiplantae > Streptophyta > Magnoliopsida > Santalales > Viscaceae > Viscum > Viscum album. The sequence goes on from OY728138.1 coordinate 509,624,006, forward strand.
TTATGATTTATATGATTTATTCATGATTTTATGAGGTATGTTAAAGTGCATATGTATTATGGGTAAAGTATGATTTCATTATTATGTATACATGTACTCATATTTCCTTTCCATATTTTTATATCCATTACTAAGCTTTTTATGCTCATCCCAAGTGTTTGAAATGTTTTTTACATGTCAAGGGAAGGGTACATGATATGATGATAGTGTCAAGGAAATGTCAAGAAAGCATCCATGTTTTATTTTAAATATTCTTCTGCTGATGGGAAAAATGAATACTATTTTTTATGTAACCTCCTTGTTTAAATGTGGAATGTAATGCATGTTTTATGATCGAATTATCTATAACTCTAAACCTGAAAATATCCTCAATGTGTAATCTTGTAATAACTCATGATTAAGTATGGTTTATGGCTGGGGCCTTATAGCTGTTATCAAAGGTCGGTTTAGATAACTTTAGAGGTTAGGGTATTCTTTAAGCATAAGTGACATTACCATAATGGTTAGGATTTCAGAAAGAGTCATAGTTTTAGATAAAGTGAATGATAAAGTATATCTAAGTGTTTTCCTTATTCATTAGTACATGATGGTTTTGTTGATATACTCACACTGAAATTTCTGTTTTTAGTGAATGGATGGATCTATCAGTCACCAAAGAGACAAAAAGATTTAAAGAAACTGTGGTGGTTCTCTGATTAATATATTAGATAAAATGGGGGATTCAATGAGGAAACTCGTGGTTGTTCTAAACCAACCATCAATGATTCATGATCAACCACTTGAACCTTGGTATGATCTATAATGCATGATGTACAAGATGACCAATCGATGTGGATGTTCAGGTAATAATTATAAAGGTAACCATTAGAGTTTATATGATCCTTACTTTTGAAGTAATTATGGGTTATTATATGTTATGATGGAAAATGAATGGAATGAGATAAACTTGAGGTTAAAATATGTTATGATTATTTTTGAAGATTTTATCTCGTTTTGGGGAATGTTTTAAGAATTATATTGTTTTGGATAAAGGACAACACGCAGACCGTGTGACACCCCGTCGCGTTAGACAAAGCTGCCGGAATCGAACCCACAACAAAAGTGCGACTGGTATTTATTGCCTACCACTGGACTACGTGAAGTCCCTGGTTTGTTTGACTATTTCTTTTTAGTTAGATGATTTTATGAATTAAGAGTAAGCTGATTTTGGGTTATCTATGGAAATTTATTAACCTATCATGGAGAATATGTGATTAGGTTAATTACTTTTCAATACGAGACTTTAGGAGCAACTGATGTTGTATGGAGATAAAAGTTACGATTTAACATGGAAGACTGTGTGACTATATCCTTCAAATATTTTGGTTTCAATTTTAGTTTGGTTTACTTTGAAGAATTTTGTGGAAAAATTTATTATCGAATGGTCCTCATTGAACTTTGGGTTTTGTTGGACAAATTTTGGAGATTAAGAAAAGTTTTTCTTTTTATAAACGGTTAACCTTTTATGGATTATCTAATCTTGTACTAACGATTTTGGTTTTGGTTTTGGTTAACATATAAAGACATGGGAAGTATATAGTTCTCTTTTTTGGATTAGGTGATTCTATAGAAGTTGATATAGTGAACAAGTCTTCCTAAATACTCATCTTTTGGGGAAGATATGAGTTTGTGTAAGAAATATAATAAAAGTTGAATGTCAACATGATTAGTAGTTATGTTTTCTTATGAATAAATTCCTCAATAAAAATTAACATAAAACAAAAATGTTGTCTGTTAACTTTTCTTACTGGGGAATCGAATACAGTTTAACCCATCACAAGATTGTGATTTTCTTATGGTTAACTTTCTTCTAGACATGTTTACTATCACTCTCCATCAGAACATGACCCTTTGTTTTTTCCTCCATGTCCATATTTTAATACTTGGAATCCTAGTATGGGTTAACTCGGGTGACATTTATACTTACCTTTATTTATTTTAAAGTTATTGTTTTACTGACTCTTGTTCCGATGTGGGATTTTCAATGAAGTTTCCAAGCCCAATATTAAAAATTACGAGGACGCAATTCCCAAAAAGGGGGAAAGGATGTAACACCCCAGGTAAATATAGAATATGAAATTTTCATATTTATCCATATTTGTGAATAAAATATTAATATTACTTTAAAGGGGGCTCTATGAACAATGGCGCACCCAATACGCAACAACGAGTTTCTTGGGAAGCTTACGTTGCACTCTAATAATAAAATAATATTATTTTAAATAGTAGTTAACCCATAGCCGGTGTAATGGCAGGAATGAATAGAAATAACTAAAAAATGATTATATATGTTTGTCAAATATTTTTACTCTTTACAATAAATGTTATAAGATTAAAAATGCTAATGAATCCAGTTTTATGCGTAAACATTCCAATATTCTTTAAAAGGTCGATTAACCGCCTTTTGATGGAGAACCTCTTTTAAATCATCTTTTTTACAATTTTATGTGTTATATTTGACAAAATAATATTCTTCTATAGAATCGGGACTTCAAAATTAATTTTTTGTAAATTTTTGGTATTTTTTCGAAAAAGTTCAATTTTTAATGAATAGTGAAAAATGTTGTATTTTAATTCAAAACATCTTTTTAATATAATTTATTTATATTATTAGATTATATTTTGAATTGGTTTTAAAGTGAAATTAGAATATATTTTTACCATTTAATTCAATAGTGGTCATTGGAATTAATTTTACTTTGAAATCAGACTAAAACTAGTGTCAATCTTTTCATACATTGTGTTTCATAAAAACACGCTATTTGTTTTGACAGTGAGAATTAATTATTAAATTAATTAATGAAACTTATATTTTTTGAATTTTGTAAAATAGAAATCATTTTTGAATTCAGAATATCAAATATAGCTTAGGGTGAAGTTTTGGAAATTTTCTGAAAAACATCAATTTTTGATGAATAGTGAAACCAATAAGTGGTACTTATAAAAACTGATTTTTCCGTTTAAATGAAAATTTTCCATCTTTGTGTCTTGAATTTCAAAAATACGACATAAATGGTTTTCATTAAGAATTAAAATTTGGTTCAATGGAAATAAAATAATTTTTTGGTGAATAATAACTTTTTAGTTTTTAATCGCGATTAGAGGCAATTAATGTAGTTTAAGGTAAAAATAATGTTTTAATAATATGAAATGACCTAGAAACATGTCCTAAAATTATTGGATATGTCATGGCCGACCAAGAAAATCCATGGGTAAACTTGGGGACCCCATGGATCCACATTGGTAGAAAAATGACATAAATAACTTTATATTTAAAGTTAAAATTAAAAATGACACAAACATGAGATGTTTTACTAAAACAATTTTTACATGGGGTTATACAAGTCCAATTTTTGACAATAAATAGTAATGGGAAAGCTAAAAATATTTTATACATCATAGTATATTTTTTATAATTTTTAGACATTAAATAAATTAAATTATTTATGACATCATGATGATGCAACGATGACCTCATTATTTAACGATTTAAATAAAATGTAAAGATAATGTAACATTTTTGAACTAAACATGTCCAAAACATATTGTATGGGTGGATTTCAAACTCTTATAACTTTATCCTTGAAATAAATCAATTTGGGACCATTAAAATCAGAAACTCATTAAAAAATAAAGTAACATTTCTTTACATTCCAAGAGTGCCCCTCCTCTCCTCTTATTAAAGGCCCCCACCTCTACCTCCTTACCCACACTTCCAAAGCCATTGGCTCGGACAAACCCAGCCCATTTTGTCTCTCCACATCACTCTATTACTCCTAGAAGCCTCACTTTGGGCAGAAGGCTTCCCAAGGAAGCCTTTGATCTCAAATCAAAAAGAGTTAGCCGATTTTAAGGTAATGTCTTCACTTGTGTTCTTTTGTTTTATTTTGCTTCTCCAACCCCCTAAACTCTTTTTATTAATTTCTTTTGTAAAAACTACAGTATCTTAAATATAATAGGATGTTGTTATAAGAATAATTAGAGCTACACTTACACACACTTACATCAAATGGTTAAAGAACATACTTTTTCTCTGGATGGAAAATTTCTGCCTCACGAAACGATGATTGTTCAATATTCTTCTAACACCTTCACTGGTTGACATTAATATGTCACAATATTTATATATGATATATAAAATTTTTATGTTTTACTTAAGCTTCTGTATTTTTTTTTTGGAATACCGTTATGGTTTCCATTGTGGGTAAACACGATAATTTCATTTTAGGAAGTGCGGACTACCACCCCCTCAAAGTGATTTGATTCGTTAATGCCATATGTGGGATGTATAAAAGATGGATTTAAAGTTATTATATATGATGTATCTTACATATAAATTATTAATATAATTATGGAATTAAAATATACATACCTCTCATTTAGTTTTTATTCCATTAATATGACATAGAAATGAAAGTAGCGTTCATGCCTACGTACAGCTTACTATCTCCATGAACGGTGCATTTCATTTCTTACCTCTAAATGATTATGTAATATTATAAATAGATTTATATTATGGATATATATGATATATATGATATCCAAATCATGAATATCATTCTGGATATAATGAACCTTTGACCACACGAACAACATGTAATTGTAAGAAGTCCACTTTCAACTTAAGAACCAAATATCGACAAAACAAACATTATTAAATTAAATGATTACATAATTTTTATAACATGGAAATATTTGATATAAAAGGAATAATGATCTTGAAAATGGCTATTAAGAAAGTAGAAAATAACTCAAGTTTATTATTTAGGACGTTAATGAATGACCGAGTCAAGTCGAACCCGTGGTAAGGGATCCTACCCCTCTCTTTCTTTTTTAAGTACACTCTTTTATGTCATTCCTTTTAAGCTCATATTTATTATGATTGGGATTTTATTTTATATTACTCCTACTTTACTTTTTATGTTAATATGATGAGAGACCCTATTTTCTCTCATCAATCCATTTTGGATGTTTTTAGTGGTGCCGTTAGGCTGCCGAATTTTCATAAGAGATCTAACCTCTCCCTTTCTTTTTAAGTACTCTCCTTTATGTCACTTATTTTAAGCTCCTATTTGTTTTGATGGGGGATGTTCTTTTATATTCATCTTTATGTAAATTGTATTGTAATATTATGAGAGACCCTATTTTATCTCATCAATCCATTTTTGGAATTATTAAGTGGCGTCGTTAGGCTGCCGAGTTTTCATAAGGGATTTTTCATCTCACTTTTAGTCCCGTGAGATTTATGTTACTTTTTCCACCATTTCCATTGAGTGGTGTATGTACTTAAAATTATTATACTCTTTTTGTAATAGAATTTCATTTTTGGGTATTTAAATATTCATTGTATGACCCTTCTTCAATGTGGTGTACGTTTCGAAAGATACCCAAGTCGGTAAGGGAACCTTTCACCCTCCTCTTTTTAAAAGTATTCTTTTGTTGGGTCTTTAATTTACATATTTTTATGTTAGGATATGTTATTATATGTCCTTATTGATGTAAATTTTATTTAAAAGTGATGAGATACCCTTTTTATCTATCATCAACTCATTTTGATGTGACACCGTTTGGCTATCAAGGTAACTTCTTAACCCAATTTCTATTTCATTGGGTTCAACATTTAGTTATTGAATATGTCATCCTTTGAATATGTGTGAATGACATTTGACTATTTTACACTTAATATCGAATTATATTGGGTGTATTTATATTTGTCGCACATAATTATGAGATTTATTTATCCTTAATTTAAGAATACCATCTTTATAATGGATTTCATCTCAATTTACATTTCCATTGAGACTTCATTGTTGTTATGCACCAATTCACTCTTATATGGTGTATATACTATCATTTGGAATATTATATCATGAATACCTTTATTTTCATGATATTATAAATTTTTTATTAAGTGGTATTCCACAATTATTGTATTCAAGTGTCTCACATTTTGTTAAAAACCCTTTAACTAAAATATCGTTTTAAATGTTTTAATGATTTAATCTTGTAAATATTTACCATTAATATCCATGTTTCCAAAATGGTTTTAAGTATTTATTTATATGGATATTAATGGTTTAAAATGCTAAAAGCTTCAAAGTGGTATGGGACACATTGATTCAAAAATCTCTTTATTAAATGTTTTAAATGGTTTTGAAAATGGTTTTTAGAATGGATTCATTATTTCAATATCTTAAAATGTTATATTGTTATTGCAATGTGGGAATGATATATTTCATTTATTCTTAATTTATGTGCTATTATTATGTTATGGTTCTTGGGCATTGTTATGAAGACGGGTGGTTTCATGATAAACTAATGGTGGGTGAGCCCGATATAGCTCTCCAATGCATTGGGTAACGCAAAGGAGTTAAGCATTAAGGTTTCTCCGAAGAGATTTAGGGAATTTACTGTGATGGGTATTCCAAACGTAACCAAGAGGGTTACTCCCTACCTAAGAATGTTATGAATTCCTCATGTTACCTTTATGTCTTATGATTTCTATGATATATTCATGATTTTATGAGGTATGTTAAAGTGCATATGTATTATGGGTGAAGTATGATTTCATTATTATGTATACATGTACTCATATTTCATTTCCATATTTTCATATCCCTTACTGAGATTTTTATGCTCAACCCATGTTTTTGAAATGTTTTTCACAGGTCAACGGAAGGGTACATGATATGATGATAGTGTCAAGGAAGTGTCAAGAAAGAATCCATGTTTTATTTTAAATATATTTCCGCTGATGGGAAAAATTAATACTATATTTTATGTAACCACTAAGTTTAAATGTGGAATGTAATGCATGTTTTATGATCAAATTCTCTATAACTCAAAACCTGAAAAGATCCTCAATTTGTAATCTTGTAATTACTCAATATTAAGTATGGTTTAAGGCTGGGGCCTTATAACAACACCAATTCATTCTAGAATTTCGAATGTTCTGATGTACCTAGGACTCAATTCATCTTTCTTACCAAAATGTATAACTCCCTTCCATGGAGATACCTTAATGAAAACATGATCTCCTAATTGAAATTCAAAAATACTTCCGTCGATTATTGGCATAGCTCTTCTGCCTACATTGAGCTGCTTTGATGTGGTTTTGGATTACCTTCACCTTTTCCATCATTTCCTCCACCAGTTTTGGGCCTACGAGTTTTGTTTCACAACCATCAACCCAAGAGGTTGGTGAGTGACATCTCTTTCCGTACAACACATCATATGGTGCCATCTGAATACATGAATGGAAGCCATTGTAATAGGAAAATTACACCAGAGGTAAGTATTGATCCCACAGACCCTGAATGTCAAGTGAGCATGATCTCAACATGTCTTCTAAGGTATGAATAGTCTGTTCTGATTGTCCATCTATTTGAGGGTGGTATGCAGTGCTCAAATGTAGTTCAGTATCCATGTAATTCTTGATGTCTCTTCCAGAATCATGATGTAAAATTGGGATCACGATCAGAAAAAATCGATAGGGGTACTCCATGAAGTCTCAAAAATTCATTAATATATATTCTTTCTAGACGTTCCAGTGGTATATATTCTTTTATAGCTTGAAAATGTTTTGACTTGGTACGATGAAAAACAATAACCCATATTGCATCGTTCCATAAAGGAGTCTTTGGTAGCCCCTTGACAAAGTCCATCATAATATTGTTCCATTTCCACTCCAGTATGGGAAGAGGATGCAAGACTCCTCCAGGTTGTTTCCTTCCAACTTTCACATTCTAAAAAACCATACATCATGACACAAAATTAACAATCTCCCTCTTCATGTTGTCCCACCAAATATTTTCCATCAAATATCTATACATTTTTGTGCTCCAAGGGTGTATAGAGAAATTGGAGCTATGAGCATCATCTAACAATTCCCTTTTCAGATCAGGTATATCAGGAACACAAAGCCTCTTATGAAATTTCAAAATTCCTTCTTCATAGACAATGTCTCTCAATTTCCCATCCGTCATAGCTTTAATCATTATTATAAATTCTTCATCATCGGTATGAGAACTCTTAATACTTTCTAGTAAAGATGGTTTGGAAACCATTTGAAAAAGCATTGATGCTTCACCTTCCTTGGTGATTCCCATATCAAACTTTACTAGATACATGAAAATTGGATCCCTTTAAACTCTCATCATGTTCCAAACTATATGATCTTTTCTACTCAAAGCATTTTCCACCTTATTTTCCTTCCCCGGGTGGTAGTGTATCATGAAATCATAATCCTTTAGTATTTCAATCCATTGCCTTTGCCTCATGTTGAGTTCATTCTATGAGAAAATGTTCTTCAAACTCTTGTGATCAGTATAAATCTCACATTTTTCACCACAGAGATAATGACTCCATATCTTCAAAGAAAAAATTACAGCATCTAACTCAGTATCATGAGTTTGATAGTTTTTCTCATGAATTTTTAGTTGTTGTGATGCATAGGCAATAACCCTATCATTATTCATAAGGACACAACCAAGTACTTTTTTGATGCATCACTATAAATAACAAAATCCCATCGCTCCTCAATGGTAGAGTTAATATAAGATCATTGATTAATATTCTCTTATTTTCTTCAAAAAATTCTTCAAAATCTTTTTTCCAAACAAATTTAACCCCTTTACGTGTGATCTTTGTTAATGGGTTATCCAACAGGGTAAAGTTCTTGATGAAACACAGATAATAACCTGCTATGGAAATAAAACTGCATACCTCTATTATACTCGTCGGTGTAGGAAATTCATGGATTTTCATGTTCCTAGAAGGATCAACAGATAAACCATCATTAGAGACAATATGGACATGAAAAGAAATCTCATGAAGCCAGAATTCACACTTTCTATACTTCCCATATAATTCATGTCCTCTTAGAGACTTCAGGATAATGAGAAAGCAATTTTCATGATCATCGTAGCTTTTAGAGTATACAAAGATATCATTAATAAATACCACCACAAAATAATCTAGATATTCCTTAAAAACTCTATTCATTAGATCCTCGAATACAGAGGGTGCATCAGTCATCCCAAAAGGCATTACTGTAAACTTGTAATGCCCGTACCTAGTTCGAAATGATGTATTCAGAATGTCTTCCTTCTTAACACACAACTGATGGTATCCATATCTAAGGTCAATATTTGAAAAGTATTTCGATCCATGTAGTTGGTAAAATAATTAATTAATGTGAGGTAGGGGATACTTGTTCTTTATTGTTATAGCATTGATTTCCCTGTTGTCGATACATAACCTCATAGATCCATCTTTCTTCTTAACAAAAAGGACAGGGGCTTCCCATGGAGAAAATCAAGGGCAAATAAATCCCTTATTACTCAATTCCACTAGTTGTTTCATTAGATCCACTAATTCCACAATGGCCCTTCTATAAGGGTTCTTCAATATAGGCCTTAAACCAGGAATTAAATAAATGGAAAACTCAATTTCTCATTGTGGTGGATGTCAATCTTCTGGAAACACATAAACATATTCTCTCACAATTGGTAGATCCTCTATATGAACATTCCTTTACTGACCCACATTCTTTTCATTCTTTTCCTCCCCAATAATTGAATTTATTTGAGCTACTGGGGTAGATCTAGGTAAGAATTAGGTGGTGACGATTCCACTCTTAAGATAAGTTGTTCCCTATCATCATCATCAAAAATAGTAACCTGCTTCTTCATACAATAAAATTATTCATCATGGTCCAAACGCCAATCTATATTGAGGATTATATCAAATTCAATCATAGTTATGACGATGAGATCCGTAGAAAAAGAACATTTATGTTCTCTAATGGGGATCGATTTAAAAAACATTGTTGCAATGATACTTTTCTTAAGAGGTTTGACTCAAAAATACCTTGTAAATAAAATTATAAATATTTAGTTTTCTTATAAAACATGGAAGATATGAAACAATGCGATAATCCAGAATCAAATAATGAATTTTCTAAACTTGATGAAACCGTTAAATTACCTACCACCATGTCATTCAGAGATTCTACCTCAGTAGTAGTGATAGCATAATCTTGGCCTTGATCCCTTGGCCTTTTCTGAGGTAAGTTCCCCTAACGCTTAGGACATTCAGTTTCATAATGTCCCATTACCCTGAAGTTGTAGCACTGAACATCAGTAACTCCTTTCTTCCCCTTGTAATCATGATCTTGGTGGCCTCTTTCACCACACTTGTAACAGACTCACATTCCCTTCAAGCATGTACCGAGGTGTTTCGTCCAACATTTACAACATGTTGGATATTCAAAATTTTTCTTCTTCCACTTATTTTCATTTCCAAAGTGATCAGCATATATCTTCTTCTCTTTCTTTTCTTTCATGTCATAAGACATAGATAATTCTTTTTCTCTCTTGATACCACATGAGACAATATCTTCGTACAACGATAAGGTTTGTGAGAATAATTCTCCATGAAGAAATGGTTTTAACCCATCAAAGAAATGATCAACCTTACTTCTTGGGTTACGTATATAATCTGCAGCATACCTTGCTGACCTTGTAATGTTAGCCTCATACTTTGGGACAATCTCATCCTCCTTTTGTCTCAGACATAAAAACTTCCTTTCTGTATATGCTCGATCGTCATGAGGAAAGTATTTTTCTAAAAACAAATATTTTAACTCCCTCTATTCCATATTTGATACCTCATCATCTTCCATAGTGTTTTGAATCAATGACCACCATTGATCAGCATCTCCAGTGTGGTGGTAAACTGCCATGATAACTTTTTCCTTTTCACTACTCCCCAAAGCCTGAAATATTTTCTCTTGGGAACTTATCCATTGCTCAGCTAACAATGGATTTGTACTCCCATTGAATGTTGGTGGCTGTTTCCTCATGAAGTGATCTAACATTTATCATCCACATTGGGAATCAATGTGCTCCATACTGGTAAGGTTATTATTCTAAACCTGAGTGAGTTGTCCCAGTACAATGATTAGTTGATCAGCACCAGTTGTATCAGCAGCTCCAGTATAATTATATTGACCATGAGGGAAATCCGTACATGGAGTGTGTGTATTGATATGGTTTCAATTTCTTCCAATAGGTGCTATTTCTAACCAATAGGATAAACTGGATCATTTTATGAATCAAAATACATAATTCTGTACTTGTAAAACAATTAACATAAATTGAACAATTTATGGATATAATCCTTAATCAAATAAATGTCTTCTTTGAGGAAATATGTACTCATAAACCCTTCATAACGGTTTGTAATGAAAATGAGAATTATCCTATGCATATCCCCCGGGAGTGTTGTATCCAAGAGTGCAGCAAGGCCCGTAGTCGTGCACCAATTCTCGTTCGAGTATAGCTCTAAACGGTGTTTTCAGTTTTTACCCATAGGTACATCTGTGACAGAGCCGCCTCTACCTTCTCATATTCAAATAGGTATGTATTACCCAGAAATCTCACAAAATATCTACAATACCATGATTCTAGGAAGTTATTCAATACTAATCCTCAAATTCCATCTTAGGTCTATGTTCTCTACTAAGTGTTTATCTAAATATAGCTCAAAAGGTTTGTACTAAACTTCCTCTAATACCAACTATGACGCCCTTCCCCCAGTTACCAAGAGTCGGTGCATTATTAAATAACATTGGCATGATCAAAAAAATATAAAATCTCGAAATACCCATTATTTTAGTAGCCGTGGAAACACTACATACATTCATACAGTTTACATATCATCACAGTACAACACAAATATTGTTTAGCGGTGGTTTTGTGGCAGCGGTTCACAAAACTGCCGCTAAATGTTTTCCGAAAAAGGTTTCGCCATGGTTTTTAATAAACCGCTGCTAAACCCATAATTTTTTTAAAAATGCTGACGCTTCCATACCCAGATCATGGTTTCTCCCAACCCTCCCGACCATGCGCTCCCTTCTTCCCGCAACCCCCCCGGCAACCCCGTGACGATTCAAGAGAATGCGCGACCTCCGTCTCCGGTGACCCCGCAACAAGTGCCTACGGCGGAGCACGCGACCCGTGACCCCTTTCTCCCGGTGACCCTTCTCACTGCAACCGTGACCCCAAAGTGAATTTTACAACATTTTTCATCTTTTTTTACAAGATCTTTTGATATATATGTTTATTATTTGAAGCCGAGGTTCGTTTCGGAGGGCGGGTTGGTTCAGATCGACTTTTAGTTTTTGGATTTTGTGAACATTTTTGTGGATTTAATTTTATTTGTTAATAAATTAACATTGTTTATTATGAGAGGAAAAATTGGAATGTTATGATTCAAGATATATAAGAATATAATATAAATGTTTTTTTTGATCCTAGGATTTTCTTGGTACAATGCATATAAATTCATCCACAATGTAAATTAATTGTTGGTAGTCATAAATAGTAAAGTGATGTATATAGTGAAAAATTGTAAGAAAATACCTAATTGTAGCTTTTGATATACTTTTTGTTGGAAGGTGCATTTGATACACATTCAATTTACTCAATGTGATGCTAATTTGAAAAAATGATATTAAAAATTTTGTAATTGCAGGGGCAGTGCATTGAATAAAATACTCTAATTTATTCATCATCTTAATTCTTTTAATTCTTTTAGAAATATTTTGATTGGTGTACCCATTGATAACATAGTGTTTGATTTTTTGTCAAATATGCATTTAAATTTTATGCATTCACTTGTTATAGTGTATTTTTAGGAAATACTGGATTGGGAGATTGAATGTTTAAAGTTGGATGTGTGATATAGAGAGTTACACTTAGTGTGTTTGATGAGATTACGTGAAGGGTTGTGATGACTTTATGTGAAGGGTTTAACACAACATGAATTTAGTAAGTTGAAAATTACATTATCTTGATAGATATGCTAATTGAAAAGGCACAAATTGAAGCAATAATAGAAATTGAGCTTCATGAAGAAGAGAAAGGAGAGATGCTTGAAGTGTTTCAAGATTTTAATATTACATGGAAGTGTAAGTTATTGTAGAGATCCTAGAATTCAGATTCATGTATGAGGTTAAGGCCAACACTTCAGGAGATAGAGAGGAAGAAACATGAGACTTGGTGCCATTGGCATCTAGATGACGACCTCTGAGGTGCTGTTTCCAGAAATTATGAAGCGAATTCCATTACAACAAACAAGACTGGATGTACTTGGGCAACACCAGGTACACTATATCCTGGTCTTAGACAATGGACTTTGGCACTCATAGGGATACCTTTTCCAGAATCAAAAGGTCGAGGTCCAGATCCACACAGATTTGTGCCACTACAGTCTCCTCGTTGTGGTGAGTGCGCTTGGCCGAGAAAAGATACCTTGGTGTGGCTTGTCCTTAGATTCGGGAAATTTCTTACAATCCATACATCTTTACGTGCGGAGTTGACATGTGATAATGTAGACCCCATGGTAAATATGTTAATGTGGTTGGTTGGGTTGAAAATGGAATACTAAAAGTTGTTCCTAGGGTTGATAATTACACAATGGATTTTTTGGTAATGACATAAAAATGGGATTTATTGAGTTAATTAAGATTGTACCAATTGACTTATGAAAAACAATGAAATTCTTAAGAGGATTAGTGTATACAAAATTATGAATATGTTAAATTGGTAATGAATTATGTATTGAGGAATCTGTTAAGTGGATTTTCTTATGGTAATTCATTAATATGTTAAAAGGGTTAATATAAGGGAATTATTGAATATGCCTCATTGGATGGGGCATGAGAATGGAAATTTAGCTAAATTGGCTATGTAATGTAAATGGAAAATGTGTTAATGGGTTATGGAATAATATTAATTCATATATTTATTGTTATGGATTGATATTCTTATGTGTATTGTTTTGAGTATGGTTGTGATATGGTGTGTGTGTGTGTGGAAATGGATAAATAAGCATGTGCACATGGCTTGGTGGTGGGATAAAGGACTGAGGCTCCACCCATAGGTCGGTTTGTACTGATGCTCTAACCCCACCCAAGAATGCATAGGTTATGGAGTAGAACTGATTCTCTATACCCCTAATGGTTGAATTTTATGGAACTACCTAGACTGAGGCTCCATGTTATGTGTGATGTTTTGTTAGGAATGTTTATACCTTGTGAGATAGGGAACTTGAATTTTACTCTTATGCATGATAACTAACCCATATTTATGTTAACATAGACTAGAATGTTGTGTGTGAATGACTTTTGAATCATGACTTGTATCTAGTAATAATTACACGTTGTGTAATCTAGTTATACAGTGTGAAATACTTTTGAATTATGTAGAAAAAGATGGTTAAAGATGAAATTACAACAAATATTTGACTTCACCGTTTTAGGTATCTTACTAAAAAAAATGGTTAATTGATGAAAAAACATTGAAATTAAGTGGGGGAATTATAATAATGTGCTATCACTATGTTGGATCTAGTGAAAAGAATATTCTTTTGCTTATAAACAAGTATCAACAACATTTTTCAAATTATGAAACTAAATATGGTAAAAAAATATACCATATTATTTTTATTGATCTATAATATTGATAAGTGAAGGTAATTATTATTAAACATAATCCAATGAGGGGAAACTCTAGAAATGGGAACCCATGCATTGGTATTCTATACTACTTATTTTGGATGGATGTTATAAATACCGACTGGTATCCCATTTCTAGATATGGAAAATAAAATAAAACATTTAATTGAGATGACCGAGCATGTGAGTACATTAGATGTTCAGGAAAGTTGTAGTATTTTTTGTGAGGGTGTGGAAGTAATCTGAGTGGACCAATGCATCTCATTAATGTAGTGTGGATAGAAATTGTTTGAGGCAACATAAATGTTTGATTGACAATTTTATGATAATTGTGTATCCCGATATTCTTACTGCTCCTCAATGAGGTGTTCACGCTGTCTCCTAAGGACCGGACTTGTTTGGTTTGTCTGGGCATGCTATGTAAGTGGTAAATGTGATCAATGAATCATCTTTTTTATATTATGCATAATTTATGATCAATTGGTCATCTTTATTATATTATGATTCTGAAATCTTACACTATCGTATATTTTGTGTAGGCACATTGTGATATACATGGATAAAAGCTGGATCACATTACCGAGGAACACACCTCAGTATGTTAAGGGTTTGAATGAGTTTTTAGATTTTGCAATTTCTAATCGATCCGTTGAAGGGAAAATAATATGTCCATATCCTAAATGTAAATTTAGAACATGGTTTAAGAGAGATGATGTTTATGAACATTTAATACTGAAGTAATTCCCTAGTCAATATTTGTGTTGGAATTGGAATGGAGAATCGAACAATACAGAAAGATTGAGCACTGATGTTAATCCACATAATGAGGTCCCAAGTTCTTAGAAAATGGAAAATGAAATGAAAAACCTCATAAATGATGCATTCGGCACTACAAGACACCACTATCAGCATCAAAACATATCAGAACAACCAGAAGAGGGTGCTACAAATTGAAACATGACAAGTGATGCTTTTCAGACTGTAGCACAAGTAGATCAAGTTTGGAACATATCATTGGATCCTCCTCTTGATTCTATAGAGCCAAATGCAACGGAAAACTTCACTGATAAAAATGCATTTCATGACTTAGTTGACGATGGAAATCAAGAGTTGTATAGTGGGTGTTTGAAATATTCAAAGCGTTCATTTCTGCTGAAGTTGTACCATATCAAATGTCTATGTGGAATTACAAATAAAGCGATGTCCATGATATTGGAATTGATTTGTCATGCATTTCCTGAATCAAAAATCCCCGAATCTTTTTATGATATGAAAAAAGTTGTTAACAAGCTTGGTCTGAATTATATATAAATACATGCGTGTCCCAATGATTGTATGCTTTATTGGGGAGATGATTTAAGTAGATAGAATTGCAAGAAATGTTCTTCATCTAGATGGAAGTCAATGGGTGATGTTGGAAGTGTGACTGAACATAATTTCATGAAGAAGTAGAAAATGAACACACCTGCAAAGGTTTTGCGTTACTTTCCTTTGAAGCCGCGATTGCAAAGATTCTTCATGTCATCAAAAACCGCCGAACACATGAAGTGGCATTCTGTAGATAATAACAATGATGGGTTAATGAGACATCCATGAGATTCCCAATCAAGGAAGCCATTTGATACATTACATCCTGATTTCTCAGCTGATCCTAGGAATGTTCGATTCGGATTTGCTTCTGATGGATTCAACCCATTTGGGACTTTGAGTACAAGTTATAGCATTTTGTCCAGTTGTTTTGATCCCTTATAATATGCCTCTGTGGATGTGTATGCAACAATCATCTTTTATCATTTCAATGATTATTCCTGGAAACAATTGCCTGGAAATAATATTAATGTATACTTACAGCCTTTGATTGAAGAATTGCAGGTGTTATGGAGTAACAGTGTTGAGACATTTGATGTTTGTTCTGTAACAATGTTCAAAATGCATGCTGCTTTACTGTGGACCATTAGTGACTTCCCTGGGCCTGGGAATTTATCTGGTTGCAACACTTATATGTGTTTGGATTGTCCCGTTTGTAACTTTGATTTTGAGCCCAAACGGCTACCTCACAGTAGAAAATGGTGCTTCTTATGCCATCGAAGATTTCTCGATGCATCTCATAGATTTCAGCTGAACAAATCAAAATTTAATGGTTTCATTGATGGTAGACAACCTGCAAAGTTGTTAACCGGTTCTGAAATATTGACACAGCTTGAAAATGTTGAAACAGAATTTGGGAAGGTTGATCATTTGAATGATAGCGGAAAACGGTTCCGAAGTGCATCATCAAGTGAAATAAGAACGCAACAATGGAAGAAAAAAAGTATATTCTATAAACTTTCGTATTGGGAATTTAATTTGTTGCGCCACAATATTGATGTGACGCATATTGAGAAGAATGTCTGTGATAATTTGATTTTCACATTACATAATGAGCATGGAAAGTTGAAGGATCATCTTAATACTCCCAAAGACTTACGAGTAATGAAAATAAAACGCGATCTCTTGCCAGATGAGAATGAAAAGTATGCTCCGGCCATTTTCGCAATGAAAAATAGAGATAAAGATACGTTCCTTCGAATTTTAAAGAATGTGAAGGCATCTGATGGGTATTCGAGTAACATCTTGAGGTGTGTTGACTTGAATAATAGTAAGTTACATGGATTGAAATGTCACGATTCACATATTTTGTTACAGCAGTTACTACCATTGGCATTGCGTACATTTTTACATGAAAAAGTTACTGCTGTAGTACTCCAATTCTGTACATTTTTCAGGGAATTATGTGAGAAAGTTGTACATCCATTTCAGCTTGACAACCTCCAGGAGTGATTTGTTTTGACTCTTTGTGCAATGGAGGTGATCTTTCCTCCATCGTTTTTTACTATCATGATGCATTTAACTGTGCATTTGGTTGAAGAAGCTAAATTAGGAGGCCCCGTTCATTATCGATGGATGTATCCAATTGAGAGGTATTTTATTTATATGTTTTCCAGTTAAGTAAACAATTTTTTAATTTTAAATAAATGCATAATATTATTATTTTATTTCATAGATATCTTGGGCATTTGAAATCATACGTGAGAAATAAAGCTCAACCATAAGGCTCTATTGTTGAAGGCTATTTGGCAGAGGAATGTCTTACCTTTTCTTCCAAGTATTTAGATGATATTGAGACAAGATTTAATCGAGTTGGACGTGTTGACGACACATTAACTCAATCTCAAATGCATCAGAAATCAAATATAATTCATGATATTGGCCGATCAGTTGGGAGGACCTCAAATGTGACACTGACAGAATTGGAATTATTACAGGCACATAGATATGTGCTGCTGAATAGTGAAATTGCAGATCCATTTATTGAATAGTTGAGGATACAAACAAAGAGACGAATGAGAGGCTGAACACGAAATGAGAAAGATATAATGAAAGCTGTGAATAAAGAGCTTGTAGAATGGTTTGCACGACGTGTAAGTTCATAAATATTACAATAAATAAGAATATTAGATTGACACATACAATTTTTAAATCTATTAAATTATATTTCTTTTTGAAGAT
The DNA here is from genome assembly GCA_963277665.1 of Viscum album. NCBI lineage: Eukaryota > Viridiplantae > Streptophyta > Magnoliopsida > Santalales > Viscaceae > Viscum > Viscum album. The sequence continues at coordinate 509,642,115 of OY728138.1, forward strand.
CATGAATACTGATACTCGAGCAGGCTTGTCAGAATATTTGAAGTTTCTTTCTAGAGGTCCTATAATGAAAGATAGAAAGTTCGACGCTTATAATGTGAATGGATTTAGATTTCGTACAGTTGATCGAGAAGTGGGTTTGAAAACACAAAATAGTAGTATATTTACATTTTCTGAAGTGTGATACTGTGGAATGATGCATGATATTATTGAATTAAACTACCATGGACATTTTTCTATTGTTTTGTTCAAATGCAAATGGGTCGATATTATCAGAGGTGTTAATAGAGATTCATTTCAATTTACTTCTGTGAACTTATCTCGCTTTATGGATGTTGGTGATCGTGAAAATCATGATCCATATATCTTATCATCACAAGAAATAATGTTATATTAAGTGAATGATTTTGTGGATGATGGGTGGAGTGTAGTTACTCACGAAATACAAAGAGATTTGTATGATATGGGAGATGAAGTGGAAGATTTGACATCTGATGTTGAATGTCATCAACAACAGGAAGCAGAATTATTTTTCCATCATGATATTGAAAATATTAGTTTTGCAAGGATGAATGAAGTGGATGAAGCAATGGAGCAGGAAACCAACATTATTGAAAAGGAAAATGATTGTATGTACAATTATTCATTCATGCAGCAACCACTTGTTTCATTTCTGCAGTCATTCATTATCATTGTTATATATATTTGGTTTGTTATTACTGGGCATCTATTATCATTTTTAATTTTTTTTTTCATAATTTTTTTGAAATATATATTCTGAACTTAATTTTATTTTAATAAATGACAGGAATGCCAAGGAGGAAGCGATATACTATTTCTTCTAGTTCTGCGACGGATGCCGATCCATCTGGGTCACTCCCCACGACATCTGAGGCACCAGCTGCCTACACCCCCACACCATCTCCCCCTTAACCATCTCTCACAACATCAGATAGCCACCCATTAGAGGCTGAGTCGTCGACTCCCCCTACAGGTGCATCATCAGTTGGGCGGTGACAGACCCCTTCCAGTTCATCCCGGACACACTGGAGGGTCACAGTCATAGGTATAAATTTTAATTAAATAAATTTATTTAATTTTGTTTATACCAATTCTTTGCTCATTGAATATGACAAAAATAAAATCGTGGAGAAACACATAAAAAGCTCAGATGTTTGGAACATGAATGGAGAAAGGATAGTCGTTCCATTTTATTCATATGGGGTCTCTACGGATGATGCCGCGGGGTTACTTGGCCAGATTATAGGTCAGTTGGCAGCGGAGCCCAATTCCCTTCCCATTTTATATGATGATTGGAAAAATATGCCTCCAAACTTGAAAAATGAGGTTTTCGATTCTCAAATAAAGTTAATTTTATTACATTATGGTTTAATTGAATGTCATGTTACTAATATGTTCAAAATGAATTTCTGTATACAGATGTTCTTCCACTTCATAGTTGCTGATGTGATTGCACGGAAGTGGACTTCGAAAAATCTCAGTAAAAAATAGACAGATTTAAAATGGAGATTGTGGTGTGATGTCAACGATACTTCGTTGACCTTGGAACAAATTTATGACAAGATACCCAATGGGGTATTGAAAGACCAGTGGAAAGTTTTTGTTGACAGACATCGTGATGAAAAGCATATGGTATTGAAATATATATTATTATATTATCCTCATTTTAAATTAATACATGTATATGAAGAGGTGATGACATTGGATACATTACTGTTAAATTTCATTTTATTTATTTCAGGATCTTTCATGATAAAATGCATCAAACAGGGCGAAGCAAGTCATCCCTCACACGGCGGGCTCAAAAAGCGTTCCTAGAAGCCGAATGTCATTGGTAATATTTTAAATAGTTTAAATATTTATAATACAATATTATCTATAAAATATATTGAATTTTTGATTTATCTTTTCTTAATGCAGTCACAGAATTTAGGGCACGAAGCCTCCAGGACTAAACTGTGGTTGGATGTTCCCAGAAAATCAGATGGCTCTTTTGTTAATGAGCCTACCAAAGAAGTTGGGGTATGAAGTCAAATTTTTAACTTATTATCATTTTTTCTGTGTTAATATGTATTGATATTTTATTTATAGGTAAAAATTAAAGAACTATGGGTTGACAGTCCTGGGAAGTCCTACTCAGTCTCCTAGGATGACCCAGTTGCTCAAGTCCTTGGGAAGGATCAACCTGGTAGAGTGCGTGGGATGGGTTTGGGACCTGTACCATCTGAGGTCTTTAGCAGGCCATCAGGGATTCCAGCCGCATCTACTCCTGGTTATGGTCAGCCCATACCCGTAGATGCTCAGAGGGATATTTCTTCTCTACGAGCCACAGTTTAAGACCAACGGGCTCAGATATCCACTATGCAGAAAGTGTTGACTGATTTATATCAGAAGATGAGCAGATATGCCCCCAGTAGTAGTGCACCGAGTGGTGGTGAGCAGGTAAATCACAAAAAATCACAATCATTTAGTTTGCAAACTTTTATTGGTTTTACATTTAATTTTAAATATGCAACAATATTTAATTTTCAATATAATGTTCTTAAAGGTGGCAGCATGAGATGGAGGTGGATAGGGTGATGATGCATCATCGGACCATGAGTAGTATTGTTGATGTGTTGAACAAATATGGGAATGGTTGGTTTGTATATATAACATGTGTGGTGTATGGAACCTTTAAAATACATTGGTCTTGGAGGAGCTTTAGTGGCTAACCTTGAATGATCACAATAACCTCAGGTGGTAAACAGAATGATGTGTTTGTTTCATTGGTTAGATGACCTATGGTAATAGGCTCTTTGATGTTTCTGTTGTAAATTCAGCATTAGGAATTTGACTCATTAGAGTGTTTCATGTCCAAACAGGGGGTGAGAGGCTGGTCATTTGACCAGTGACATGAAGTTCCATAGCTCTCAAAACCCTATCTCTCGTGAGTTTGTTTTGAAAGAAAACGTGGCATGACATTATCAAATGTATCATTTGAAAACATTAGAGGTTATAAAGTAAATCCAATTACAAAAAACCATTAAATTTACAGTATTAATTGGTCAATCAATTTAATCAATCAAAACAAACTAAGAACATCATATCAACACATGAATTCCAAAATATTTATCTTAGGATGGATACTACTACATCAAAATGGGTGAAAACGTTATTTATTTCTCGATTGGTTATGGGATTGAATGTGATCAGATTCAAGAGAAGATAGATTTGATAGAAAAAATGAAAATTAATCATTTCCAAGGTATATCTTTTTATTAGATTTTTTCTCTAGTATTTAATACATAATACCCAACTATCATTCTGATTGAACACTAGGTGTCTTGAGGAAAAAATATATCCCACTTCATCCTTTATTTGATTCATGGGATATGGTGGATTCCTCTTGGCGATCCATGGTGTGTTCTCCTATTTTTATATTTCTTTCATTATGTACCTATTTTGGAGATCCAATATAGTGGTGGTATTTTTCTTTGGTGCGTGAATGTGCATGCATTTCTACAACCCCTTGTTTAGGTTTTGTTTCATGCATGGTTTCCATGTTTGGTTGTGGTTTTTGAGTTTATTTTTCTTCATCTAACAGTGAAGAGTTAGAAATGAATGCTTCCATGTGGTAGAGGATACCCATTCTCAATCTTCTATATTATATGTGTGGTATAATCATGTTCTTTCTCTATTTCAAGTAAATATTAAGGGCTTTTTAATAATAAAATAATTTATGAAAAATATAAATTTATGATAATGGGTAATTTTCTCATGCCTTACTGCATTATTATATGTTTTTGAGATATCTATGCATGATTACATCCAATAACAAATATAAGTACTATTGGGGCCCTGTTTGTAATATAGTTGTAATGTTTCGAGGACACTTTCATTATTGTAATGTAATTTCTCCCTTAATAAAAATAAAAGGAATTTATTTTTGGATAATAATTGGTGTCCCATTGATGTATTTTTTGTGTGGGGATAACCACGATTAGTAAAAATGATATGTTATAATTCCCAAGAATTTTCATTGAAGTCTTTATCTGTGATGTTGTGGATAAAAGTTACAATTCACAAAAATTTATTTTTATCTTATTGAACCACATTTTATCCCTTGATATTAACCATGTCTCTCGTATTTTTGAAATTCCACTCCCTGAAGAGGTAAAATTATGTTTTATTTGAATTTCAAAATTCTCATTGGATGTGGGTAGAAGACGGTGAAAAGTTTCACAAAATATTTATATATATATAATTATTCTAAACTAACTCCAATGAATTACATTAAACTTATATAGGTATTATGTATCCATTTTAAAGTTAATTAAATTTACATAAAATAAATAATTATTTAAATAAAAATTCGGTTTTAAACAATAACAAAGTGTTTTTTCACTATTCATCACAAATTGAATGTTTTCAAAAAAATACCAAAAATTCACCATATGCTAATATCACTATTCCAAATCCATAAATGAAGTCCATTTTGAAATATTAAAATTTTTAAAATTTTAAAAACTGGGTATCACTATTCATAACGGCTAGTTTGATTGGTGGTGGTGTGTGTTAAAACTCGAAGTTACGTATAACACACACTATTATATTATTCAAAGAGAAGCGTACTGTGGAAGCTTGGGGTGTTATAGTAAATACTAACAATGTTGTTCAAAATCATTAATCTAATGAAAAATAAAAGGAAAAATAGATTAGTTTTTTGTTTCGAGAAATTAACTTTCCTAAAAGGATATACACTTACCTAAGAGGGATATGTAAAGGTAAAAAAGTCCCTAACCATAAATAGATGAAATGTGTAAGGATAACCAAGGAAGAAACCCTTTATCATATGTTCTATGTAAGGGTAATGTCATCTCAACTTTATATAAATCAGTCTATATAAGGTTTTCATGATCCTAACCATTAGCGTAAATGGTTATATAAAGGTATGATCAAATTTTACCTTAAAATTTTCCCTAATGTGTAAAGCTGATATGGTTTTTCCTTAATCCATATAAAGGTATGTGGTCACTTACCATTTTTTAAACAAGATAATATAATGGCTGAACATGTACTCAGAGAGAGAACTATGAGCAATTTAAATATAATATGGTGTCTTAACTTTATGAACTGGTTCTAGAATGTTGCATAAATGTATATCATGGTGTTCCCAATTGTGAAGGATTCATGTACAGGTCTTATCTATACAAATATTTTTTATGAATGGTTAAAAGGAATATACACTTTTACAAAATATAGATTCTACGAAATAGTAAATAGAGGATATTTAAAGAAAATATTAAATGGCCATAATTGTATATAAAATGATTATGAATCCATACAAATTAAATTTTTTATTTTGTAATTTATAAATGGTATATAAATTAAATTATTTTTTACAAATGGTTTATAATTGATTAAATAAATATTTATGAAACTTTTAATTTCTCAAATAATAAATTTTAATATTCAAAATGCATTTTAACCCAACTATTTTTCATGAATTATGATATTTAAATAAAATTGTTAATTTAGAAGTCATAAGTGATATTTTATAATGGGTTATAAATTATGAAATAAGCCCATAAAATAAAATGATAATATTTTAATTATTAATTGATCATAATTTATTATTATGAATTATTGAAAATAATATAAGGCATTATTTTGATATTATTTAATAAATATCAAATTTTTTTTCAATAATTGATATGATGAAGGTTTGGATAATGATTATGTATATGATATTTTGAATATTTAAAATGTTTAATAAATTGAAACTGAATTTTAAATTATTTGAAATTCATATAATATCATGTATATAAAAATAGAAATTCTATATAATGATAAAAGTGAAATGGTTCATATTCAAATGAATATAAAAATATTATATTCATAATTTTATAATTTTCATAATGTTAATTCTAGAATTTTAAAATGTTTATAAATATATTTAATTCATTAGTTGCTCATAAATTTTTATCTCATGTTTAAATATCTGAATTGTTTATTTCGTTAAAAGTATATTCTTTTAAATATTCATGTGTAGTAAATTGTTTATATATTTTTTAATACTATGTATTATTTACATTAATTATTAAATTTATTCATGATAGTGCCTTCAATTTCATGCTAGGAATGTATCTATAATGGATTTGTTTCATTTAAATTGTCCTCAATTTGTAATTGATGATATTTTCTTGAATTTAGTTGTTGAATATAGTTTCTTACATATTTACTATTAGATTTATGATGAATTGGATTCAATCTAGAGTAAATAATTCCCAAGTAGAGTGACATTTGGTTATACTACCTACGTTCTTGGAGGCTTATTCCTTATATAGGCTAGAGAATGGGGTTCATAATTTATCGTTATCAGCAAACCCATGTTGATATAGTCAATATGATATAACTTCCTTATTTTAAGGCATGTGTTTATTTATTTTTTCACATGATTAATCTGGATATATATGAATATATTTGACTTCATATTATGGGTGATTTTATGAAAATATATACACACCAATATGTTTTGGATATATTGATTAGGTTGTAGTAATAAGATTATAAACAAGATTACTATAATCAAGTATACATAAAATGTAATAACATAAGGATAGATGGTCTGATTAAAATCCACCTCATACACTAATTGTTATATTATTTCCAAAAAGAAACTTATTAAGACCTTAATCATTTATCCGGGTAGGCTCTACCTTTATATGGTTCCATTGAATTGTCTTCTGTAAGGTAAGAATGTGATGGATAACACTAGATATTCATCATGTAGGTTCTTCCAATGTATGGCTCCCTTTTATTTCCTTTTATTAGTATAATCGATGTTCTTTTTTAGATTACACATAGCTAGGAAAATCATGGTATGTTTACTAATGGAATATATTTGAGTTTATCCGTATTATTTATTAAAAATTGGTTTGTGATCTAAAATTTTCAAGAATCATATATGATTTGATTATGTAGTTAGCATACCAAACCAATTATGTGATGATAAGAACCCCCTAAAAGAATCATTACATAGTGAAATATGGATCTTGGAATACTAATGGGTATAATTAATTTGAAAATATATCATCATTTTAATGGGATTTCATTTAATAGACATCATTTTATAATCATTAAAAAACATGGTACTCATATAATAAAATCGTAGGTTGTAGATAATATCATCACAATAATCTTTCTAAACATTTTAATAAATCATTTATAATGGTAAGCATAATGTATGTATCTCTTAGACTTGTAATATATGAACTTTTCTTAATGAATATTGGAAATCCACATTATATTCTTCAAAACAGTTCCTTCATCAACAAACAAGTGTTAAAGCTATTCAAAAAGTGAATTTAAATTCTTAGGGAAGCATAGAGTGACAAATTTATGGTTTCAAAGGAATTTCATACAAAATTATGAATGGATTATTAGTATATATTCATGAAATCAATATGATTGGGTACATTAATGAATTTTAGACTCATATAATGAATACGATTGTGTAGTTCATGATATATTTAATATGTTTGAATATGTTTATTAATCAGCGAGACTAATGTTATCTGTACAAATTAAGGGTTATAAAAATTAATTCTATAAATAAATTAGATATAGGATATTATATGTTAGATTTAAAATTATCTTACAAAAAAAAATATTCAAATGAGAAAAAATTTTAATGTTAGATCATAATGTTTTCTTTAAAGTAATGGGGAAAGGGATTCACTACATTGATAAATTGGATACTTCATGATTTTATAGACTTATTATAGGAATTTTATTATCCTAATTTTCTCTTAGTAAGAGCATGAAAATAATTATTTCCTAAAAATGAAAATGTGTTTTCAATACACATGGTTTACTTTTTCATCAGTTATATAAAATTATTTTAAGGAGAGACATAAATGGTTTGTTTTTTATAGAATTTATCCTATTTTCATATATGGAAATATTTCATAAATATTATATTAATGTCCCAGACCTAGATTCCACTAAATGGTTCAATTATCCTGGTAGACCACATGACATCATTTGTTTCTCCACAAACACCAGAGGTTTCTAACTAGTTGCGATGGACCCTGGTGAGTTCATGGGGGGACTATGCAGTATTCCCAAAGTGTAACACAAAGTTAAAAACAATATACAAGTTGTTAAAGTAGTATAATAACAATAAAATAATTAAATTATGAAAGAATGATATATATGAAATGCTAGAAACCCCTTCATATAAAAATGATGATACATTCCATATGTCTCTAGGAAAGAGTCCAAAATATGTATAAATGTTATATATTAAATAAATTTAATAAAATTATGAAAATTAAAAAAAAACATTCCATCTCGCGTCATGAGCCTCAGCTTGAACCCATGCTCCTGCTCCTATGAAATCATCAAGAACCTTAGGTAGGGCACTTGACCATATCAATAACTACAATCATAAAGTGTATTTTGGTACCCAAAGGTGGCCCAAATAGTGTGTGTGATATAATCATAATTGGAATCTACCCAATATCCATTCCAATTAATCAATGAATATATAAAAGTAGTATTTAGGAAACATATGACAAGTAATGTAAGTACTCAAAAGTACACATCCTAAAATCCCAAGTTCTCATTTTATAACCAATTCATTTAAAACAATTCCATTTAAGAAATATTTATTTAATTTAATAGTCATGCCCATGTCATTTTTTATAATTCTCAATTAACTATTCACTCTTATGTAACATTAAGTCTTGAGACCCAACACATATCTTAGATCCCCGTGTGATAAAATGATCAAGGATGCCTAAACAATCCATCCATAATGTATAACAAAGACCCAATAAGAGATTGTACTTTTTCATGGAAAACACATCATAATAACCATTTCATTTGTTATTAAATTTACATCATGATCATGTCCTTGGAAACCCTATGATGAAATTCATATGTCACTCCCGGTGTAATATAAACCAACACCCTATGAACCATTTCATAGAAATCCTCTCTAGAATTTATGTATCTCTCTAGCTGTGATATAATGTCACTTTTATTTGAGTCCATCCTTATTCATCTAATAAGGGAACCCATGTATCACTTGTGGAATATAATATCAATTCCCATTGAGTCTTCCTATTGAATTCTAATATGAAACGATGTATCAAATCTCATATATAGATCGACCCCATTGAGTCCATCATGGGTAGTCCATATTAGGTGTCCAAGTGTAACTCATGTAATATGAAGATCAAATCCATATGAGTCTATCCATGGTATTCTAATATTAATCAATGTTTCACCAAAGGAATATAACAATTTAACTAATTAAAATAATTTTAAAATTATCATTTAAACATTTCAAGGTCATTATCATGAGTATCTAAATTCAATCTCACCAAGAAAGGGGAATAAAGTCATTATCAAGGATTATAAGGCTTGGAATTTAAATACTAAAATGGTAAAATATTTATAACAATCATTTGATTATTAAGAAAACTATTACATGGTTTAGTCATTATCTATATTACATGTTCATATCCGGAATAAAAGAAATTCATGCTTTATCAAGAAATTACCTGGCATGGTCCATGGGTAATGGTCATGTATACCTTCTAACAAATTAATTGAATATCAATTTATAAGAAAAATAAATTCACATATCAATTCATAAATTGAAAATTATATTGCCATTATCATATCAATAATCAGGATCCCATGAACATGAAAAAATCACACATCATAATTCATCCAAGTCAACAACCACCCATAAATTAGTATATAAATATAAAAAACACATCTCGAGGTATGGTTCCATTTAATTACAGGTTTTCATCCAATATAAAATCATTATAAATAATCTTTAATATCATATGTAATGAATTTCAAATCATGAATTTAATTTTAGTTAAAATTAATTCTGATATATTGGTCATGGGACAGAATTCTAATATGAAAACACTCTAATTTTAGATAAAGGCATGAGACCACCTACCATAAGTCCGAAGTTGGTAGATCTTCTAGTATTATCTCATGATTCGGCTAATATCAAGAATAATTTGATGAATTTAGGATGAAAGTAACAACAGAGCATATTATATTTCATCTAAATAGCAAAAATGATATTCCAAATAATGAATAATGATAAAAAATGAATCAGAATCATATCAATGCAGATATGATAAAACATACGCTACTTGAATCCGATACTATATGAGGACTCAGATAGAAAACCTAGAATATCTACTAAGAGAGAATTTTAATGGATCCCACTATTGTGTGGGAGGATATGTCAGGAAACAGTTTGATATAATTTTAATTAAGGGAATTTTGGTCATTTTTTCCAAAATATGTGAGTCACAAGGTTGAGTCGAATGATTAGACAAACTGTGCACCAAACGTGCACAATTAGGTATAGGAAATAGGAAACTGGTTGATAACCCTGCAAAATTTCACTAACCATGAAGAATCTAATGAAATATCCTCAATAAAAATTGTATCCTAATAGACAAGGTCGTGTTGACCAACTCTAATGGTTTCCTCTAACCGTACACTAGGCCAATTCGACCCTAACATCGGTTCGAGTCTCCAAACCAGCCTTGGAAACTCTCAATACCAATATACCCTCAAAGGGTATTCATATTAGGGTATATATAAGCATTTAAACATTTATTTTACTGAAAACAATGTGACTTTACCTCAATGTAGAATCATGTTCCTACAAACCTCCACTTTAAATAAATCAGACCCCAAATTTCCCCTCCAAGGGTGGTGAAGCATGATCTATTAATAATTCCAGCCACATTGATAGTACATCAACCTCACACTTCTAGGTCTAATCATTAACACATCTGTTCTTCCATGGATCAGGTACTATAGGGTATTCATAGGTACCCAATGTACACTCTACTTATTTATGGTATATTATCCTTCCCCATGTTTTATCCTAGAAACCACTTACTCGCTCAATCATGGGGAAATGTGACATCTTATTTTTCACCATACCTAGGTAGGGCTGACTCTTGGTATCATAGGATTAAATAATCCATGTATTTAATTAAATAAAGTTACCATATACCAATCGTTTACCAAGGCCATCTTAATAAATACTAGAAACACACATTAATTTAATTGAGATGAATTATGAACTAGACATATTTTTATTTACAACCTCCTCTATAGGGACCTCCTCCATGAACAATTTTCAAGGGTGATGACCAACTGGGAAAAATTAATTAGATGGAATGAGACCTTGTGGTGTTAAATGATTCCAATAAAATATAACTTCTTAAAATGGAGAATTAGGAACCATTTCATGACAGCAGATGAATACATAAAAAAGAATGGGGATTTTTCTATCACTTTGGAATGCTTGTTGAAAAGGATACCACGATGAGAGTTTGAAAAAAAAATTTGGATGTTTAACAGGTGAGGGAAATATAGAGATTTTTTGGAGACATCAATTCTTTCTCTTCTTGAGAATAAACCAGAGTCTCCTTCCTGGAATGATGTATTCACGACGTGGGAGATGCAGGACTAGGAAAAATGGTGTGAGTAATTATGTTGAATGTAGGTTGTTGGTGCCTCTAGAAAGAAATGAGCTAGACTCACTATGAGGATGTTCATCTGATATAGAATTTTATAATTTATAGAATAAGAAACATGGTCATTGAGATGGTAAGTATCCTTATGAACTAGTAGGATTCTACACTATCAAGTTATTGCATATGACCAGACCTCTTGAACAATCTATTCACATGAGCCCTAAGGGAATTGGGTTCTCTGGTGTCCGAATCTCTTCAGAATCAAATTAAACATGAAAAAATAATTCAATGTATATGAAATTTGAGGAGGGGGGATCATCCATGACTCTAGAGGTACTATTATACTGGAATTTACTACATATTATGGTATAGGATACTCCATACATGATAACTCCATCGAAATGCTCATATGTTTAAACTTATACCACTTGAGGAATATCAATCTGACATAAGTGGTAATGGACTATTTTTTTATAGAATTATCTGAATTTAATAATAACAATTCAATGTTTTATTTCATACATAATCAAGAAATGAAGAGGTCTTAAAAACACTAATATTCATATTCTTCACTCTTGGCATTAGGTCAATAAGGTAGAAGACTATCTAGCACCATGGTGTAGGGAACCATCTCGAATGGACTGACATATCTCTGCGAAAGTTTACTATGCCTTCTGATCTTCCAATGTCCTTGCCTCAGTGAGGCACAAAATAATACTCTATCCCTAAACTCAAACTCAGTAGGAAATCTTTTGCAATCGACATATGATTTCTAGTGAGACTACATATTAGACATCCACTTCCGAATCAACTACAAATGCTATGTGGTATTCCTAAACAAGATGAGGTTCGAGAATAGATACCCCTCTTACCTATAACCAACACAAGGGTGATAATAATTTACTATCATAAAAATACTCATAAGGTTCCATCTAAATAGTATCTTAAAATCTATTCTCATAGGTGAATTCAACCAGGGGTTTACGGCTCTCCCAAGAACCCCTAAATTCTTGATGCATGCCCTAAAGATTCCATAAATCACCTGAATCATTCAATGTTACTGGACATATATTTCAGGCTGGTATGTTGTTATTATAATCACCTATATACTCAATTCCATATTTAGAGCATTCTATAAACATTATGTTATCTAGGAATCCCTATCTAAAATGATTTTATTTGGGACCCAGTGTGGTCATACAAAATCATGGATATACAACCTCAAAAGATCGTCCAAACAAAAGGTTTCCATGATTGAAAGGAAATGTGAATCCTTAATGATACTATAAACAATAACCCATACAATATTATTACCTTTAATTGACCTCGGTAATCCAGTCACAAATTCTATCATGACATAACTCCATTTCTACTAGGGAATGGGTAGTTGTTATAAAATTTCATCTAGTCTTTGGTGGTCAACATTCACATGCATACATGTATAACATCACCCAATAAATGTGGTACACCTCTTTTCATACTTGGAAACTAGTACTGGTGATCCCATTTAGCTAGAGACAAGATCAAATTATATACACTTCAATCATATAGTCTATAGTTATCCACACCATGGATTTTGTAACAAAAATGATCCAATTTTGAACAATGGTATCCTCCGTTATTAGAATTTCCTTACAAAGCACAGATATAAGAGTTTTAGTGAGACTCCTAGTGTGACTTCTTTAACTGGTCCATCCTATATATATCTGAGGTCATATCCAGGATCTAACATTAAGGAATAGTCAAATCAAGCATTGTTAGTGGTCGTTTTATTCATTTTATGTCAAAATTAATTATTATTTTATTGACCTATTGATCAGTGTTAAAAAATCATTAATTAAATTTTATTATGGTAAAAAAAATTAGGATCATTTGAAAAATGAGTTGACAAAAAATTTTATAAAGTTTTGAGTTGACTTTGAGTTTTTAAACAAATTATTTAAATGCATTAAAAATTTATCCCTAATGTTCATAGATTAAAAATCACTAAATTTATTGGGATGGTAGAGCCTATAAAAGTCACCAAGCTTCTTTAGATTAAGATGCTAATGATGAAAAACAAATAAATGATAAAAAAATTAAACTATAGAATTCAATAATGATGTAGTTCATTTAATGTTTATTAGAAAACTAGAACATAATATTATGAATATTATTGAAAATACAGAAACATCATATTCTTAGGAATAATTTAAGGGACCAAAAAAATACGGAATGAGTAAAAATTTATGTGTATATACTCTACTGTAAGATGGAGTTATAGTCAAAGTCCAATTCTAGATTATTGAAAGAATATATACTGATAAGAATTGATATAATCTAATGGTGATTTACGTTTTGTGTGGGATGAACATTGTGTGTATGGGATAAAAGCTTTCCACACCACTATTATTTGATAATAGTTTTACTAGTAGAATATCCATGACTCGACATGTGTTGGAAAAGAATGGAGTAGGTTCTCATATTGAGGTCCAACATTTTATAAATCCATGTATGTTATTTACTTTAATATATCTTCATAATATAATGGAAAAGTGATGAAAATGAATTATTAATATCTATACATCGAATATTTTGAAATAATGTTGATCAACTCAAAGAAAGAAAAAAATTATTTGAACTAAAGTGGTAAAAAATTAGTCACCCCTAACCCCCAGCCGCACAAGGTGACTGTTGGGACCACTTTTGTGCTTGAGTTGTATTTGTTGTCAACAGTTGTCAATAATGGTCAAAATGATGAATGGGATATTATGTAGATAGAGATTGGTTGAAGTAATAATTACTAGAGAATTATTTTAGATTCATAGTATTGGATGCTAGGATTGGGAAATTCCACCTATTGTTTCAAATTAAATGATTTTTACACTTGTTCTATGTTCTAAATACATTTTTCAGAGGTGATACATTGTATAGAATGTTTATTTATCATCCATTTGAGGGTGATTGAAGTACTTGGGGATTCATGTTCTAAAATAAAATGAATAAGAGGAAAAGATAAGAAAGTTGAATGGGCTTTGGCATTTGAAGGTGGTATATATGCATGAGCATTATGTTCCATGGTGGCCATGAAATTTTTCACGAGGTAATTATTCTTTATGTGGATATTTTAAAAAATTTGGTCAACTAACTGGCCCACATGGCTAGCCTCAACCAAGGGTACAAATGGGACTCTTCATCAACCACACCAAAGGGAAGCCCGCTAGGCAAGCTGACCTCATACATGAGTGGCCATGTGTAGGCCGCAAGAGTGCATTGGGAAACGCCCGTGTATAGTTGGGTCGTTTCCCACACAGAGAGTTTTTGAGGAGTGAGCCCGTAGAGAACACAGTATAGGGAATTACTATGGGGTGGGGGCATGCTATCTAAGATGGGGATGGATTGTGTTTATACTTAAATCGTGCCTTACTTATGTGATAATTTCAATGTTGTACGAAATTTTTAGTGAACCAAGTGATCTCGGTCTTTCATATGATCTCTCATGACATCTCAACTGCTCATTAAATCCAACATGTATTATATAATTCAATCCATCTATCATCACACACTGGGCGTTTTTTACGAGGACTTTCTAATGGTCCCACATCGGTGTCATCATCTTCATCCCTCCACTACTAGATTCTTCAGTTGATAATAACTAGAGATGATGACCCGATTACCATGGATGATCATTGGATATCATATGAGGTTCATGTTTGTTGTTGGATCGATCCATGATCATGTATGAAATTTTAGTTTCATGCATTCAATAAAATAAGCAAGAAATTGGTGTGGTCGAAGGAAAATGAAGCAACTGCTGGCACATGGATTCAAGTGTGTATTTAAAACAAGATACATGCAATCATGAATATATAGAAAATCTGGGAGAAGTCCATGACTTTGAAAAGGAAACATCCTAGAATAATGGCATATCTTTTATCAGTGGTTTGAATTTTTCACTCGGGTTTGAAAATCATTAATCACCAAAGATCTTGCGTATTGAAGGATTTGATATTCCTTTCATATATTATAGGATTTGAACACAAAAATGGGGTCTGATCACTTCCAATAAATGGAGAACCCCTGAGCCTGAGAATGGGACTGGAGTTCATACACCCAAGAGATGGTGTTTCTCTAAAGCAGAGAATCCCATTCCACATTTTCGAAGGATGAGCTATGCACCACAAGCCGTTAACAAGTGATATACACTATTGAATAGTCTCAAATATAAGGAGAAACACACCCTATGTGTGAAGGAAAACTACAATCGTGTGACATGTTTTCCCAAATCCATCTTTGTGTTTCATGAAGAAAAACCTGTGGGTAAATAATGGGTGCATGTACACCCTTATTATGCCTTGCAAATACAGAACCATGAATATCCCTAATTTTGTGAATAAGAACCACACATACTATGTTTATATGATTCGTTCAATTCTGTAAAATCTTGTAAGACCCACTACCCCATTGTTTCATAAAGTGAATGTGAGAACACCCATCTAGTTTCACGATATATCTATATTGTTTTGTAGGGCTTCATGTATATTGAAGAAACATATTTCATGACGATGGGAGGAATGTTTTTTCATGAATGTATGTGAATCCTTTGAAGATGCCCGAGTCTGTGCATGGTTGTGTATCATGAATGGAGTAGTAGTCCATGCACACATGCTATCATATGTGACAAGAATAGAAGGAAGTATGTTCCCAAAGGATTATACCAATTAGGGTTTGAGCAGAAGAAGATAATAAATGTATAGATTGTATTGGGTTATTTCATAAAACATGAATTCACTCATGTGAATTTATTAAAAAACCCAAACCAAGTGAAAACGTATGGAGGGAAAAGGGTTATTCATGCTTGCATGCATTCATAAAAAGGGAGAAAATTAGTTTTAAAAATACTAACTGCACCAGGAATAAGAGAAGATAATAACAAGGATAATGAAGAGTGGGCCCAACTCTATTTATAATCATTTAGTGAAATTTGATTTTGTTGATTAAAATTATTATTATGTTAATTTATTAAATAATCACATAGTAGTTTGTGATTATATCCAGAAAGAAATAGGTTTCGGTGCATTCAGATATTTCACTAAAGAATGTACATTCCCTTTTGCACCAAAGAAGAAGTGGGAAGAAGATGATAGTTGTCGGCCTATTACTCTTTATGTAACCAAGATAAGAGAACTAAAGAAGATCAAGTGAAGAACCTACCTTTTAAATAATTGAAACGACTCTCTCTATTGGTAGTATAAAGGACCTACTAGAGGCTGTATGTTGGACTAGGTTATCACTAGTTCTGGAAGAACAAATTATTTCCCTTCCCCCTCTAATGTGTATAGAGTCACACTTGAAGGTATTGTTTCATCCCCCCTCCAAAGTGAAGGGACTCGCGCTACCCAAAGTATAGTTTCTATATCCAAACCACTTTAACAGTATCACATTATTGTGTAGAATCCATGTATAGTTCGTCAACATACCTGGAAAGGATGTAGCTGCTCTTATTGATTAGTAATCCTTGTAAAAATATAGTGTATATATGTTTACTACTTTTTATTATTTTATGAGACATGAAAAAGAAAACAATTGAATCAAGATCCTAATAGGTTAATATGTATAGGGATATAAATTTTGAATTTGTTAAAAAAATCCCCAAAACTGATTCACCCAACCTCTTAGTATTTCCCATATCCCAAACTAGTCTTCTAAATTAGTAGTATAGGGTATGTTCACCTCAATTAAATTCTCTATAATGATGTTATTCTCTATTGAAGAGTTGAGTTTCGTTCTTGATTTATCAATGAAGTGCAGTTTCAGTGAAAATTTAGTTATCTCTGAGTAGAATGATATATCTACCAAGACCATGATGAATAAGAAAAATAAAGAGAAGAGAAATCATAAAAAGTCCCTCTTATCTAAAAACGAGGAAGTATCTATATTTCTATATCTTGATAACAATGAAGAGAAATCATGACATAAATGTAATGAGAAGGCGTATCATGTTTCCACCAAGATATTTTGAAACCATCCAACTGATAGTGATCAGGAGGTATGTGTTAGTACATTTGAAAATTATTATCATGGTGAAAATGATAGCACAAATGTTAATGATCAATCTACAATCTCTCAAGAGTTATCAGTTGATAGATTAAGAATGATTCTTCATGATATATTTGAAGAAAGTGAATCCCTGGTTTGTGGAGTATTTAAATGTATGTAGGAGGATATAACCCAGCTATAAGAAGACTATAATGTTTTGGAAAAGGTCTTACAAGAGAAAATTGTTGAATGTTTGATGATCTCTATAAAGGATTGAGCCTTTGAAGTAACAAAGGGGAAATTTTAATTAAGATATTCAAAATATATTAAAGAGGTTGAAGGGAAAGATGCAATCAATAAGACTATGGAAGATAAGTACCATGCCCTTGAAGACAAGATGAATAATATCACTAAATTCAAGGGTTTAAATTTGGAATAATCTTCTATGATGTTCAAGGAACATTACTCTTTGTGTCAAGACATAGTGATGTTACATGAGGATAATGATTATGGAATGAAGAACCCTTCTGAAGAAAATTATTATTATTATAGATGATTAGAAAGTAATCTCAAATATTAATTAATTAAATTAGAATCTCAGTTGACCAATATTAAGACGAAACATACTGAGACTTCCCCAAATAAGGAAAAATTTTTCTGCTGGTACTCAATGTTTATTGGAGTATTTCACTATCAAAAGAACTCAATTAAGTGATACAATGATTATGAATTAATTAAATGATCTATCACATATAGAAGATAAAGTTAAGGTACCATCCATATCATCTTGTGCTAATATCTATAAAACTATATCTAAAAAAATTTCATGTGGGAAGAAAAATTATGAACAAGTACGGATGAAAAATGTTTATAAGATACCTACCACCATGGATAGGGTATATATGAAATAGATGATGGAAGATGATTATCTATAGAGAGAACAACACATCAAGAAAATGGCCCAAAAATATTATGTATAAGATATCATGAAGTGGTGATTTGTGGGAAAATGTGGGTGCTGCAACATGTTTGAGAATTTTTCATTATATTTTTGTGACAATCCTCTTAATGTAAAATCAAAAAGTATGACTTTTCAATTGTTATTAAGCCAGAGTGGAATAAGAAACATCCACAGATCACAAAAGAAGTTGTACACAATAAATATATTTTTAATTCTAAACAACATCTATGATTCATGGAATTGGAGTGCTCACATGGTTGGTACATGATCATCTTAACATGTATCCAATGCTGATAAGAAACGAAAATCACATAGTCTCTCTAATAATGAAGAAGCATCCCATGGAAGAAATCAAAATAATGTTTTAAAAAAAATTTCTCCCAAGAAGATTCCAAATAGGAAAGGTGAGAAGGCCTTGGATTTTAAATCCATGAAGGTTAAGGGTAGTGCATCCAGATGAAATTATATTAAGGATGAAATTTTGAAGGAGTCATGTGAAAGATCCAAACTGGATGCCTCAGTTCCTAATGACATATTGGATACCTTTACTGGAGATTTGGAAAGAATGAGAAAAATGGAAGAAGCACAAGCTAAGGCTAGTGCGAAAGGAAATGAAAATTTTCACATGATGTTAAAAATGTTTTGTAAGTGAGTTACAAAATATGATGATCACACAGTTAGAAATTGTGTTATAGTTATTCTATCTTAAGTATAATTTATCAACATGATCAATGATTCACCAGGGGATTCTTGTTCTTTAAAATATCTTTCAAGAAACATTTTTCACACAAAAATAAATGGATGATGGGATAAGATCCCAACAACCACAATTAAAATTTATGATCAAATGTGAAACTGTGAATAATAGAGAAAATGGATCATCTGCGTTGAGAAAACTATCTCAACCTTGCTATTCACATTAATGAATCAAGGAGGATTAAACATATTCCATTAAATAGTTTTGTATTTTATTTGTTTTTATATCATATTTAATTAATTTTAAATAAATATATCATGGGGAGAACCTAAGAATCTGTGATGATAATTGTTCCCTTGAGGGGGAGACATATGAAGAAGCTTCGAGAGTTATTATTTCAATTAATATGAAATTTAGTTTGTATCAAATTAAAATACTCTGATGATTTCTTTAATATAATTTCATTTGAAAAGTTATATCATTTCTCAAATCTCTCATCATTGGTTACTCAAAAGAAATATCATTTTAAAAAGGGGGAGTAACTAAATTAATCAATGACATAAGAATAATGGATGTTCCCCAAGGTCACTTATCCTGTGGATTGCACTTGAATGTTTTGTGATCAATTTGTTTATGTGAATGTAAGAGTATTATGTTTTTTATACCTAAAAATATTCATATCACATATATTATCAATAGCCCAGAATGAAAGCGGCAAAACCGTGAAGACAAGTATATAAGTTCTCATCCCATTAAGTACAATGATTAGTAGGAAATAGAAAAATTTATTGTCTAAATAAAATCCTCTTGTTTTCTACAACAAGCACTACTCAAGTAGACATAGAGTGAAATGATGGATGGAACATTTCATAATATTGGACTACTACCCTGTCATCCATGAATGATGTATTTCCTATCAATAAGGGGGAAATAAAGTGAAATGAATGTTGAAAATTGAAAGGTGCAGAGAAATAAAAGTAAAGGGGGCAAAAGAAGATTAACATTTTGATATTTACAAATTCATTTTAGAGAACATTGAAATATTTCTAAAAAACTACGGAGGAGATTATTGGGATCACTTTTGTGTATGAGTTGTATTTTTTTTTCAATTGTTGTCAATAATGGTCAAAATTAAGAGGTAAATACTAAGATGCTAGATATTGTTTGAATTGATGTTGCCTGAATAATTATTATGGATTCATAGCATTGGATTCCATGCTTGGTAAATTATCCATACAATTTCAAATTAGACGATTGTAGCACTAGTCCTATGTTCTATATACATGTATCAAAGGTGATACATTTTCTACAACATTGATGTATCATCAATTTGAGTAACATCGATGCACTTTTGGATTCATGTTCTAAAAAGAACACGAAGAGGAAGAAAATAGATTTAAGTGGCATGGTCTTGGAATTTGAAGGATGTAAACATGCCTGATCTTTATGTTCTATAGTGGCCATACAATTTTACACTAAGTATTTTTTATGTGGTTACATAAAAAAATTACGGTAGCTAACCAGTCCACCTGGCTTGCCTCGACAAAGGGTAAATGTGGGACTCTAGATCAACCACACCAATGAGATGCCTGATGGGCATGCTAGTTTCATGCATGAGGGGCCGTGTGTAGGCCCTTAGAGAGTGGGTGCATAGCATGCTCGCAGAGAACATGGTACACGGTAATACCATGTGGGGAGTAATCTGAGTTGGGGATAGAGTACCTTGATACTTAAAACGTGACTCACCCACATGTTCTTTTCGATGTGGGATGAAGTTTTTAATGAACAGAGTGATCTTGTCTGCCCATCTGATCTCCCAGTTCATCTCGAAAACTCATTTAATCCTGCACCAGATTATCAAATCATGTTCGTCCATCATCCCATTTTGCATGTGTTTGAATGAGGATCATCCGATTCTCTTACGACAACATCATAATCTTCCTCCTACCACTACACGACGATGTCGCTGCTTCTTACCAGAGAATATGACCCCATCACCATGGATGATCAATGGATATCATATGAAGTTCATGTCAGTTGTGGGATCGAACTAAGGTCATGCATGCAATTTTATTTTCATGCATACAACAAAATGGGGAATAACATGGTTTAGCTGAAGGCGACGAAGTTTCTAAGGCCATGTGGATTAGAGCATGTATTTAAAAAGAGGTAGATGCAATCTTTAATACATGAACTATTACTGAGAAGTCCAAGAGATTAAAAATGAAACATACTAGAATTATGGAATATCATTTATCCACATCTTTAATATTTCATTCATGTTTGAAAACCATTAAACAATAAATACCTCAGGTATTAAAAGCATTGATATTCACGACATATATTTTGGGATTTGAATGAAAAATGGGTTTTATCACTACCTATAAAAAGAAAACCCCCATGCTGGATAATGGGGTTCTATTCATACACCGAAGAGATCATGTTTCTGATAAACAGAGTATCTCTTCTCCATATTCTCAAACGACAAGAAGAGAACCACAAAACATTAACATGTTCACTGAACCCTTAAAGAGTCTCACGGTGATGGAGAACTGCACCCTCTTTGTGAAGGGAAACCATTAACGTATGACAGGTTTACCAAAAACCCTCACAATGTTTCAGGATAAAGAACCCAGCGTATACAATCGGTGCATGGGCACTAATGTTGTGACTTGTAATATCATAACCACAAATCTCCCTGTTTTTGTGATGAAGAACCACACATATTGTGCATAAAAGACCTCCGGACTACCTGCACGAAGAGGAAGACCCATGACCCATATGTTTCATGAAGAAAATATGAGAAATTTCATGACTGACTTCTTACAAGGTGTACCCCTCATGGGATGGCAATGTGAGAATGGAGATAATGACCCCCAGAGTCCCACCTCTAGTAGGCCCCGAGTGGGTGACTAAAACCACGTGTATAATAAACACACAAATGGGATGCATTACCCTCTAAGAGAACACATGCCGAATGGGAGATGAGACAAACACCAACCAACTCCAACTCAAATTAAAATATAAAATAAAACCCAAGTATACTTTTGTAATATCATGAAAATATACTACAACCAAAATAGAAAACTAAAAGTACCAAAGGAAACTAAAAACAAAAATGACCAAGATGTCTGAATAACTCCTACATCCCCAATCTAGTAGTAACCAGCCTGATCTCTAACCTACTCCAAGTGACCTAAAAAATAGTTTATAAATATGTAGGGTGAGTAAGATAGTATAATCAGTAGGATCTTCCTTAGAGACTCTTGTTCAAAAGTAACAAAATAATGCTAAATCACAGTGAACAATAAGTGAAAGTAACTCATCACCAAAACATTTATACTATGTTCATTTCCTCACCACGGCTACTATCCCCATGTATCACATATAATAGTATATAATATAATAAATAATATCAAGGGTAACCCACTAAAACTTTCCCACTATTATTCCACTTTTCCCCAACATCGCACGCCCTAAGAAGCTCTCTCTGAAATGTCTTTCCCCTAGACACTTGGGTGAAGAACCACGACATGAACCTCGTGCAACACAACCATGACGTCCACGTAAACAATGTATCCAGGTAGTTTTCGGGATCCACCAGAGCTCGCATAACCTATATCATACATTGGGTAATAAACCTCAAACCATTACATCCCATTCACCGAGTAAGGATCCTCATGACATCACAACCTATAAACTCTATACCTATAATAGTCCATAGAAAACTATATCCAAAATATTTGTGTTTGAATAAAAACAATACATTACTTCTCATTACACACATTATGTGGAAAAATAACTATTGTTCCTATTAGTATAAGCAACTACATTGTGAATAGAGCTGGGCCTAAGGGGGTAGTCATCCATCAATCCTACCCCCCGAAATGTTGGGAAAACAACCCCCATGGATTAGAATCCCCGGGGTGTCAGTTTTGCTAACTAATGGGGTCGAGTAGCGTATATAAAAACATAATGAACATAATATACTATATCATAAAACCAAACTATGTAAATAACCTTGTCTTAGACTCAACTGCAACTAATGTCTCTCAGAGTCCCAGCTACCACTACTAATACTAGGTATCCAATAAGAACACAACCATTTAATGAGATTTATTACATTACGTCATTCCTTTTTTATCAGTTTCACATTATGTTGATTAATTCATTAAGCAATTATTAACCATTAAAAATTCCACCTTATATATCATTTACATCTCACCCAAATTCCATTGTTCTGTTAAATTGAAACCTCAATATTGCATCTTAGAAATCTCCATCCCTATGGGTTAACAACATTTATTCAATCATTTATTAAAAGAATTATTATTTTCCCATATTATCAGGCATTCTAGAAAAAAATTTTAAGATACTAAACACAAGGGGGATCAGTACAGTGAGTAGATGAACTACCCGTTGAGTTTATTCCACCTATAGCACGTGTATAGTCTCATCCCCCCTCAGGAAGATAAATACTGAAAGCATGTGACATACTTAGTGCGTCTCTGACTTTTTTTGGAAGGAGGGTAAGAAAAAACAGCTGCCTTGGGTAGTGGGGAATGTAATGAAGATAAAAACCAACAAGAATCATCAAGCATACAACATTCACATCCAAGCTGTTGCATCGTTTTCGATGTTCTCCCCAACACCCACCTACATTAACTCTGCATCTCGCATTTTTAGGCATCAACTGCTTCCACAACCAATGGGCCTCCCTACCCCCACATATCACAACATTCATCCTGGTTCACATCACAACACAAGTAGCATGAAACAAATATCATATCAACTATGCTCTTAGACATTAAACAAGGCATTTATCCTTCAAACATAATTATTACTTATGGCTCCAAATCTCATGGCACTTCCCCTTACAAGAAAAGGGGTAACTCATGAACCCTAAAATGAATTATCTTTTATCCAGCAACTCGTACTTTAATCCATCTGGAATAAGCATATATATTCATTATTTCTTCAATATATGTGCAACTTAACCAAAAATCTATCATAGCTATCACAAATAATTAAACATGATTACTGCATCAATTTATTTGTCATAAAATTACAACAAAAACAACTAAATTCTTTTGAATTCCACGTTTTCATTAGGAAAATAAATATCAATTAATTCTGGATTAGTATTCTTTACCAATTTCATCAATAACGACATTATAATAAGAAATGCATGTATATTATACTATCTAAAAAAACAAGAGGTAATAACATATGATCAATTCCAATTTATTTATCCTGTTAAAATATATATTATTTCAATCCCATTGTGATCCAATGGGATAAAACATCATATATCTATAGATTCATGTAAAAGGACAGACAAACCATGAATCCCCTACCTCAAAAGGTTTCTGATTCTCTCTGCATGAGAATATTCCATCAAAACAGATCATGATCACCTCTCTTATGGGATTGCATATACCCAAGGATGTAGAGACACCACCACACCACCACAATAGGAATCACTAAAAAAATTGCATTAGGAACATAGAAATCACATTTCATTACATCAAAAGGAGATACAGAAGGAGAGGAACCTAGTAAAACGATGATAGATCGTACTTTATACTGAAGATTAATCGATACTGTTTGGTTGCACCAAAATAGGGGGTGCACATGTAGCAGGAATAAACATTAAGGGGAAACAATATAAGGATTAAGGTCAGGTCCCAACCCTCCAATATGAAGGATGAAAGGACAAAACATCTCACACCAACGAACAAGGAGTAAAACAATGGATGAAGATATCTGGTCCCTTTAGAAGATTTTACTGAGAAGTAGTTTAAGACATCTTGGATTTTCCATTTATAGTGGATCACATTAAACCACACAATTTTACTAAGTAAAGGTATCCCAAGCCTTAATGAAAATAATATAGTAGTTATGGGATTTTAATCCTCCTTAAATCCAATAAAAAAATCTTTAATGCAATTTTCTTCAAAGAAAACATTACATTAAAGAAACTGGAAAAATCTGGAAATCAGAAAATGGAAAAGTGAAATAGTTTAAGAAAAACTGTTCATGAGATAGTTTCTGGGACACAGTTTCTATGACACTATTTCTATGCCACCATTTTGGTGACACCGTTTCTATGCCACCATTTTTGTGAAACCGTTTTTGTGACACTGTTTCTGTGCCACCATTTCTCTAAAACTATTTCTATTCCAACATTTCTATGACACCGTTTCTATGCCACCATTTTAGGGACACTGTCTTTGTGCCATTTTTTTATATGAAATAGTTTCATGAAACTATTTGGAATTTTGGATATGTGTTATGGATAAGTCCCCTTGACCTATCAGAACACCTCAAAAACCATATTTGAGAAATGGAATGGATCAGGTATTTTTGTTCCATTACATTAGATACCAATCAAAACATTCTCATCCTAGATAATCCAAATCAATACAAGATAGGAACTAGAAAAAGGTTTTTGAACTGCCGCCCTTCAAGATACCTCTTAAAGAGAGAAATCCATAAAAAAGCTACAAAATGAAGCCATCTCAAAAAAAAAAGAAAGGTTTCTAATCACCAACGAACATCATTACATCCAAAGAGTTAAACACAAAAAGTCATGCTACTGAGCACATATCTGTGACCCACATTCCCATGTACTCTCATCTAGGACATGGTGTCTCAAGAAGACATGAACCAAGGGTATAGAATTATCGTATAACACCTGCAACTTGCATTTATGGATCCTTTCAGGCTACTCCTCGAAGGTCCCATTATCATCATATTCAATCTCTCCCCAATAGAGTTAGGGAGAGCCATCGTCAAGAAAATCGAAAAGTAGAAACACATGAAAAACATCATGTATGTAGATCATTTGTGGGGGAAGTGTTATTCGATACGCCACAACTCCAATATGAGACAACACCTCGAAAGGCCCAACAAGACATGAAAAAATCTTACTCCCTTAACCAAACCTTCACATCCATTGACCAAGAGTAACCTTCATAAATACATGAACCCCAATATCAATCTCTTAGGGTCTCATCCTTTGATGATCATATGATTTCTAATAATCTTTCATTTCCTTAATCCTCTCACGAATCAGTTGAACCATCTCTATCATATTATGCACTAGTTCATGTCTGAGAATTGCTAACTCCCTAACCCTAGTCCAGCAAAATGGAGAATGTCAAGGTCATCCATATAAGACTTTAAATGGTGACATACCAACAGTGGAGTGACAAAAAAATTTCAAGTGAACTCCACTAAGGTTAAGTGACTCATCCACAAACCTCAAAATTCTAGGACACAAGAGCACAACATATCTTCATGAATCTAGATGGTCTCCTCTATCTGACTATCCAAATCCGGATGAAAAGTAGTGTTAATTCATAAATGAGAACCAAAAGCATGCTTGAGACCTCTCCACATCGTATAGGTAAAAAGAGGATATCGATCGTAAATGTTCATACTTGGGACTCCATGGAGTCTCACACCCTCCTCCATATACTGTCCTGAAAAAAAATCCAATGCACCCGACTCCTTGATCGATAAGAAGTGGGCGGATTTGGTTAAATGATCCAATACCACCCATATAGCATCATGAAATCCCAGAACTTGTGGAAAATCAATAACAATATAATTTGAGATGTCCCCCCACTTCTACTAAGGAACATCTAATTATTGTAGCAAATCACTAGGGATATAGTGCTCAACCTTCACATTATGTTAGACCAAATATCAAGACACGAAATCGGCAACAACACGCTTCAACCTAGGCGACCAAAACTGAATCCTCATGGATCATTACATATTTTTCATTCTAGGATTCACAACTGAAGGTAATCTATCGAACCATTTTTAAAATTTCTCACACATCACCAAAGGAAAAAAAAGCCTTCGCAGATGTAACACTTGGTGTTCTTCTTCCTCAAAACAACTATTAGGGGCCTCGCCATAAAAAAATCATTCTCTATAGACATCGACCTCTGGATCCCCCAATTTGGACTCTTCGACCTGCTGCACCAGAGATGACAGTACATTCATCTAATGAAGATAACCTCTACCCACAACTTCTCCATTATTGATATATAAACTTGAACGTTCTTCCATCACTCTCCAAGAATCACTAGATTCATGAGATGTATCACTACATTGCTTCCTAATCAATGCATCAGCTACAACATTCCCCTTCTCAGATGTATACAAGATTTCGATGTCGTATTATTTTATGAATTCTATCCTCCAATGATACTAAAAGGTAATGTCATTTTGGGAGAAAACATACCTCATGATCTTATGATCGGTGAAAACCACAAAGTGCTACCAAATGAGTTAATGACTCTAAAAATTTAGAGAAAACACCACTTCTGCCAACTTGTGATCATGGGTGGCATAGTTAGGTACATGGTAATGTAACTCCTGATCCCCATAAGAAATGACTGATCTCTAATGCATCAGAACACAACCTAACCCCATATGTGATGTATCATAGAAAGCAACGAATTGATCTCTCTCTCTGGTAGACAAAGAACTGGAGCAGTTACCAAATTACCTTTTAGATAATCAAAAAGTGGTTATGACCGACCAATCTTCACAAATGCCTAATCCTTCTTGGTCAATCATATCAGAGGAGTCACAACCCAAGAGAAATCGTCTATGAGCCTCCACTAGTAGGCTGCGAGACCAAGGACACTTCATGGTTTTTCCATTTTCATGGGGGCTGCCCAAGACAAAACTGCTTCTCTCTTGAAAAAATCCATAGATAATCTCTGCCATTGAACCACATTCCCGAAGAAAAAAAATTCTCGAGGAAAAAACTCAAACATTGACAACATCCCAATGAACTACTATTGACGAAGAACATCCAAAACAATGTGTAGATGCTCTGCATGTTCCTCCTTATATGCGGAGTACACAAGGATTTAATCAATGAAAACCACTATGAAAAAAACTAGGAACTCACAGAAAATAGAATTCACCAACCCCATTAACACATTTGGAGCATTCATCACATCGAATGACAATACAACAAACTCATAATGCCCATGACGACAATGAAAAGATGTCTTCAGGATATCATCATCCTTCACAAACATATGATCACATCCTATCCTCTAGTCAATCATCAAGAAACAACTTGGACCCTTCAATTGACTGAATAAGTCATAAATCTATGGATGAGGATTGTGATTCTTCACTATCCATTTGATTAAGCGAAAATAATTGTTACACAATCACAAACTGTTATCATCCTTCTTCACGAAAGAAACTAGTGCAGCCCATGGTGACTCACTCGTTAGAAAAAAACCATACTATAATAGACTATCGGGCTATATATGTAGATATTTTAACTCATAATGGGCCATCCAATAAAGGGACATAGAGATATGAGATGTTCCGAGCTGTAGCTCGATCCCAAACTCGATCTCTCTTCGAGGGGGTAATTCTACAACTGCATCTGGAATGACATCATGGTACTATTCTATGACTATGTGAAACTTCAACTACTGAACATCTGATGAACTAAGAATATACATAGTCATCAAGTATAATAGGGATGATACACACCTCTAACCCATCTAATGGTCTTTCTAACAAACAAACACTATTTTATCTCCATCAGCATCGACAAACTCCACCTACCACCTAAAATAATCCACAATAGCCTGCACTAAATACAACCAATCCATGCTAAGGATGAAATATTATTTTTGTATATTAATACATAAGAAATATCCATAAGAGGGGTTCTACGCCAACACAATCTCAAACTATCTACATACATCAAACATGTCAGCTCGACCTCCAACTGGCACAGTGAACACCAGGGGCACTGGAAGCCACTCTACCTCAAGTCCCAAAGAATGGAACAGGGAATGTGATATGAAGGAGTTCTTACTCCTGAATCAATCAAGCAATACACCCATGTAGAAAACAAGAAAATGGTACCTTGAATAACATTTGGCTCACCTGGAACTGGCGATGCTGAAGCATGAGGCCTTCAATGTCCTCCTCCACATCCACTCTAACCCTGATGACGGCCACCACCAAGGATGTGCTATGCTCTATGAGGACGGGGAGAGTCCTGGGGATATCCTATACCTACCCCAAATATTCTATACTAACACATATATGGGGAAACCTGATGATATTGCCTCGGCTAGAACTGCCTCAAAGGTGGAACCTGGAGTCGAACACCTGGCACATGGTAACTTATATGAAACTTTAGACACTCTGGTTACCGATGACCTCAATCTCTAAAAGAAAAGAAAGCACATGATCCCTTGGCATTGGCTTGGGATCTCCTGCCCCTAGAGAAACGAGATGGTGAGGGTTGGGAACATTCCTTGACCGAATGGAACTCATCTATCTTGAAAATAGGGATCCCCAGACCACAACGATACTTCATGAGGAATATTCAGGACTCCCCTATCCTGATGATTCAATTTTGTCTAACTTCCTCTTAATGGATTCTTCCCTCACCAGCACCTAAAGATATGTCACCAACATAAACAAGATGACTCAACGCTGGATCCTTGTATGCACATCCTTCTCTAAATGCATGGCCTTGGCATCCTCATCTGGAAACAGGTCCGAAGCATTTCTTAAATGGTCCCTAAAATAGATTACAATCTATATAACACTAGATCACCCCTATCAAACGGTAAGAAGCTCCTAGTGATTGGACACCTTTGTAGTCAAAGAATGAAACTCGACTCTAAACAGGTCTGAGATCTCCTCCCAAGAATTCTCTAACACCTACAGATCCCTGAGGAACAAGAACCCTGATTTCCTCACTGCGACACAAATCATCTTCATGACCAAAGACATGTATTACTTATTCAATACACGGATCAAAATGAATGATATCTCAAACTCCTCTAACAAGTCTTCCCCGAATTCACCTGAAATAGATATATCATACTTTTGAAGACTCTGGTTTTGAAACTCTCAGAGTGTACAACTATATGTGTCATCACCATTATCCTCTACCTTATTATGGTTCACTGGAGTAGCCTGCTGGACACCTTATTTGAAAACCTAACAAGGATGTTAACAGAAATAAATACCTACAAAATAATATAAAATTTAGAAATCCTAAACATGTAATTTTGAAGACTCCATATAAATTAGTTAATTTTTTTCTTTAATTAATTTTAGTTTAACCTATCCCAAGTTCTACCTATTCAAACACAGGAACAAAGCAGAATGATGCAAGATCCTTTCCAAGGTGTCTACCCTGCAACCGGTATCACCTCGTCCAGTAGAAACTATAAACATAAAGGTCTTTTCATTAGATCACAGGGGGACCTAAATTTCTATGTCTCAACCAGTCTCTAGTGCTTACCTCACATTATAATCATGACTAACACTATTTCCCACCCAACCCATACAACAACACTTGTTCCTAACATGAACTCAATCCCATCCCTCAACTAGGCCAATGACACCAATTTGTCACGACCCAACCCCCTCCCCACTAGGTGTACCACTCTTGGGCTAGCAATGTGAGAAGGGATATAGTGACCCCCAAGTCTCGCCTTCGGTAGGCGTCATGTTTGAGACTAGCACTGGGGATATAATAAACATACAAAGGGGAGGCATTAATCTCAAATAGAACACATGATAATGAGATATATAAGACGCACACCAACCAAATCTATCATATAATGTAATATAAAAGAAATCCCAAGTACACATATGCAATGAAATGAAAAACTACTACAACTGAAACAGAAAACTACAAGTAACAATGGAATGTAAAACCACTAGCAACCAAAAATCCCGAACAGCTCCTGCAAACCTAATATAGTAGTAACCATATTGATCTCCATTATTCCCAAAGTGACCTAAAAATAGTCTATATATATATATAGTGACTATAACAATATACTCGGCAGGATCCACTATGGAGCCTCTCGTGCAAATGTAAAGAAAGCATGCTAAAGAACAATGAAGATCATGTGAATCTAACTCGTCACCTAAATAGGTATCCTATGATCCCATCCTCCCCATGGATACTCTCACCAAGTATCACATACAAGAGTATATGCTATAATAAAATTATTAAGGGTGCCCTACTACCACTTCCCTAATTGTTTGATAAATTCCCCAACATCGTACATCTTAAGCATCTCTCTCAAAAAAGGAATTCCATCAGACACATGGGCAATGCACCAAAACATGAACCACATGGAACAAAACAACCACATCCATGTAACCAATGTATTGATTTAGTTTATGGGAGCCTATACATCTCACACAATGTGTATTATAAGTAATTTATAAAACCTCAATCCATTATAGCCCATTCACTGAGTAAGGATCCTTAAGCCATCACAACCTATACATGTTACACCAATAGTCATACATATGAAACTATATCCATAAATTATACATTTGAATAATCAAAAGCCAGTACATCCCTCTACACACATAAATTAGAAAAACTAACCAGCGTTCCTATGAGAACTATTAACTACCGATAGAAGATAGTGGGGCCAAAGGGGGTAGTCAGCCATATGGCCTCCCAATAGAATGTCATGCAAACCCCACCCCTCCTCAGGGCTCAAAATCCCCATAGTGTCCATTTCCCTAACTAATGAGGTGGAGTAGTGTATTGAACCACAAAAAGTACAGAATATACTATATCACACAACCTCACTATGGGAATAACCTAGTCGAAGAATCAACTGCAACTAACGTCTCCTGGACTCTCGACATCCACTATTAAGACTAGGTATCTTATTGTATAGAACCATTCATCGAGATTTATTTCAATAAATCATTGCCTTTTTATCAGTTACATTTATGATAATGAATTCTTAAAACATTAATTAACCATTATTTAATAAACATTGTATTTCAGTTGAATCACAACCATAGTCCCATGTTCCGTTAAATTGAAACCTCAAAATTGCATCCTAGTAAGAATTAACCCCATGGTTTAACATAATTTATTGAATCATTTATTAACAGAATTATTTATTTTCTATATTCCCAAGCACTATACAAAAACATTATAAGATAAAAAATGCAAGATGGATCGACATAGTGAGTAGATGGACTACCCATCAAGTCTATTCCACATATAGAAATAGCATAGAATCAGCATCCTTATAGAAGATAAACATAGAATGAATATGTCATAACCCACACGTCCTCACCCCTTTTGGGATGGAGGGTAAGAAAACTAGATGTCTTGATTAGAACGTAAATTAAAGGGGTTAATATCCTACTAGATTCATCAAGCATCATACATTAAAATCCAACCCATTTCATCATCTTTAGTGTCCTCCCTGACACACACATGTATAAATGGAGGCATCTTGCCACCTTTGGCATCAAATGATACCACAACCAATGGTCCTCCCTTCCCACACATATCACAACAATCATCTAGGCTCACATCCAAACAGAAGAAATAGGAAACAAACATCCATTCAACTTGCCACTTGGCCCTTAAACAAGGAATCCATACTTCAGACATAATGATCACTTATGGCTCCAAAGCACAATGTACTCAGCCTTACAAGCAATAGGGTATCTTAGAACCCTACCATGAATTATCTTTCATAAAACAACTTGTTCATTAATTCATCCAGATATAACATATTTATTAATTATAGATTCCAACTATGGGAAACCTAACCAAAAAGATTTCAAAGATATCATAAATAATTAAACATACTTACTGCATCAATTTGATTAACATCAAATTAAAAAAAACAATCAGATTCATTTACATGCCTCTTCATCTTTATCGAAATAATTATCAAATAATTTCAGCATTGCATTCATTACTAAATTCATTAAGAACGAATTGATTACATGCATGGAATATATATCATACTATATAGAAAGAAAAAGAGGATATAAATTACAATCGATACTAATTTATTTATCCATTTAAAATATTTATAATGTCAATTACATTGTGATATAGTGGGATAAAACATGATAACACTATTGTTTCATTTAAAAGTGATGAGAATTAACGAATCCCGCACGACAACTGTTTTTCTATTCTATTTTCATTAGAATAGTTCAACAAACCAAATCAAAGTCACCTCTTCTTCAGGAATGTATCCACCTATGGATGAAGACACAACACCACACCATCCAAAAACCATTTAAAGACCATTATGAACATAAGGATCCCATGAAATAACATGGAAAGGAGAAATAGAAGGAGAGGACCCCAGAAAAGTCACGATAGATCATACCTTATATCGATGATTGATCGATGCTGTTTGGTTGCACCAAAATAGGGGGTGCACATGCAACATGAATAAAATATAAATGTAAATGATACACAGATTAAGGTTTGATCACACCATTACTATTGGAAGGAGGAAAGTTTCATGTGTCTCTCACCATATAACAAGGTGGAAGAACAAGGTTGGAAGATATCATGTCCCTTTTAAAGATTTAACACAGTACGAGTTTAAGATACAATTGATGTTCCATTAGAAGTGGATCACATTAAACCACAAGGTTTGATCAAGTAAAGTAATACCAAGCCCTAGGAAAATTAAAATTGGAGTTATGGGATTTAAATCATCTTTAAATACA
Organism: Viscum album; assembly: GCA_963277665.1. NCBI lineage: Eukaryota > Viridiplantae > Streptophyta > Magnoliopsida > Santalales > Viscaceae > Viscum > Viscum album. The sequence continues at coordinate 509,675,878 of OY728138.1, forward strand.
TTAAAAAGTGTTTTAATGCATTTTTCATCAAAGAAAACATAAAATCCATAAAACTAGAAAAATATGAAAATTTGAAAAAGGGAAAGTGAAACAGTTCTAGAAACACTCATCATGAGACAGTTTCTGTGACACCGTTTCAATGAAACCATTTCCGTGACACTATTTCTGTGCCACTTTTTAGGTGGCACCATTTCTATACCACCATTTTTGTGACTCTATTTTTCTAACACAGTGTCTGTGACACCAGGTCATTGACATCGTTTCTGGGCCACAATTACTGTGACACTATCTATGTGTTACCATTAATATGACACAGTTTCTATGCCACCATTTCTGTGACAACGTTTTTGTGCCACTGTTCTTGTGACACTGCTTCTGGGCCACTGTTTTTATGACATCATTTCTATGCCACCATTTCTGTGACACCATTTCAGTTCAACCATTTTTATGACACCATTTCTTTGATACCATTTCTATGCCAAAATTTCTATGACACCATTTCTATTTCACCATTTCTGTGAAACAGTTTCATTTAACAGTTTGGAATTTTGGATAAGAGTTGGGCATAAGTCACCTTGACCACCCAAAACACCTCAAACATTATATTTGAGAAAAGGAATCGATCATAGTGGTCTGGGACATTAAAATAATTCCCTTATGGTTGCCCGATATATCTATACTTTTTGTAGGGTTTCGAGTTTAGTGAATAAGTAGATAACATGATAATAGTAAGAACGTGTTTTCATGCACGTATGTGAAACCATTGAAGAATCTCAATGCTGTGCATAGTTTTGGCTCATGAAATAAGGATATTTCATATAGAAATACCCTCACACGTGATAACAAGATATGGTAGGATGTGTACAAAGTCTTATACCCATTATGGTTTGTGCGCAAGAAGAGAATAAGTGGACAAATTTTGTTTGGTTTGTTCATAAAATATGTATTTACTCAAGTGAATGAATTATGAACACCCAAAATATGTGAAATGGGAAGAAGAGAAAAGTTTTATGCATTCTTGAATTCATAGATAAAATGGTTGAAAATAATTTAAACAAATACCAACTGCACTATGAAGAATAGAAGATAAGAAGAAGGAAATGGAATAGTGTGCCCAACTCTATTGACAATTATTCAATGTAGTTTTATTCAAATAATGCAAAGTATGATGATATTAATTTCTTAATTTATCAAATAGGTGATTTTTTTTCTATGATGAAGAATACGTTTAAGTGAACTAATTATCTGCAGGCCGAAGAATAAAGAAGAAGAAGAAGTGTGAATTCTGTTTTTCACTAGAAAATAATACAGAAGATGAAGAGAGTGTATTGACTAATACTTTTCAAGTAACCGTGTCAATAGAAATATAGAAGATCAAGAGCAGAACCAAAATTTTAATGAAGGAAGAAGAATGTGTCCAGAGGAAGTATAAATAATCCTTTATATGCTGCATGTTGGACTAGGTTGTCACTAGCTTAGGAAGACAGAATTCTATCTCATCCTCTTCCAAAGTGTAGGGACTCACACTGGGAATGATTCATTCATGACACCTCCAAATGGTAGGGTCTCACACTAGACAAGGGATTATTTACCAGGAAAAACCACTACAATAGTTATTACATTATAGTGGGGAATTCATATATTGGTCATCACCATACATGGAATGGATATAACTTCTCTTATTGAGTAGTGAAAAAAGCAAAAAATATTTTGGTCATATTTTTAAATCATTCTATTATAATATGTGATAGGAAATATAGAACAAGAGAATAAAGATCCTTAGAGGTCAAGAGTTATAGGGATAAAAATATGGAATTGGTTTAAAATGTCCCCAACACTGATTAACCCCCCTCTCAGTGTTATGAATATCCCAAAATGGTCCTCTCAGTGACTGTGTGATCCTATTGAACACTCAAGACTACAAAGGGTAGCTCACATATATGTCACACAGAAACCATTATAGGGAAATTTCTCATAGTTGTCAGTAAATCATAGTTTCATGACCTCAAAAGGTACTATAATGGTTGTTATCAAACAACATGAAATGTTATAACATTACCCTCTATGAGGCATCAAACTACACAGGTTATTATTCAATTCATAAGTATATATATGAATCCATTATTATGGGATCAATATCAACACCAAAAACACATAACACATCCCTATATGGTGATAAACTATAGATTTTATAGCTATCTGGATTCAAATCATAGTATACATAAAACTAATCATCACGAAAAAATAATAACAAGATAAAAAACTAATGATAAATTGAAATGTTACCATAGATGGAGAACCTATGATATATATATATACATATATGCACATTGATGGAGGATCTACGATATCTAATAATAATTCTCATCAATACAAATCAATGAACATTCATTTTCAAATGGGTAACAAGTCCCATGAAGTTATTTTGGTAGTATTCATGAATATTTCATAAATATATAAAAGAGTCCAAGAGTAGGAATCAATTGCACTCAATAGGTGTGGATGATCCCAGTCTCCCATAATCTAATTCAATATGAATTCAAAAGTGTCCTTGTAAAAGTCCCTATTTCTGGCTAGCTTTGGAAATGGATGTTTTCACCGACTCAAAACTCCATGGAAGAGTCGCATCAAATGTACCTTTTAGATATAAACCCAATAACTAATTCATCAAACTATTGTGTAAAATATCTAATGTACCTCAAAATTATATCATTCATTATCGGATTAATATCACATACTCATATAAAAGTGTGGATCATTCCAACAAGCTCCATAAATAGAAAATATTGACTATAGTAATTTATTTGGGATTTTAATTTAACAATATATTCATGATTGAATCAAATATTTTCATTTCATTATATAAAAATTCAAATTATATTTCCATGTCAATAATCCTAACCAAATAACATAAACACATGAATAATTTCACTATTCTATTATCATTGAATATTGAATCAACTACACTTGCATCCCCAATCTATCATCCTGTCATATAAAGATAAATAAATAAAATTATATTTATAAAATAATATTAGAATAATACAGGAATAAATCAATATATGTCTATGATCATAGATATATTTGTGTTATCTTGGACCTCTTATTTTTCATACTCATCGGTAAAGAGTTTACAATGAATCTTTTTTATAACTGACCACTCTTCCTAAAATAGTCACCCAACATAGTTATATGTATCTAACTCAGTTATCTATTGTGTATATACCTGCATATCAAATACATTCATTGTTTAGATGTGTCACTACTATCCACCCATTATAACTAATTATAAAACATACTCAAATATATCACCATTCCATATAAAAAATATATATAATGAAAAATGAGAAACATTAAATTTAGATGTATTTTTTCACATGAATAACTCGATGGACAACATTATATGAGAAACATGATAATTCAACTCAGTTAATTTTCATTGGAAGTTCTTAAAAATTATTTTTGGACCAATAAATGAATAATTTACTCCTCCTAAATAAGTAATAAGAGAACATTCCTTCAATATGAAAACTATATCTTAGAATACCAAATAAATCATATGGAGCACCGACACATTGGTTGGAATATTTTGGTAAAATAATCCATAACCGAATAATGATTAGATCTCCATCCCATAATATTCATACCGTAAACCATTAATTTGAAAATAGAACTTCTATATAATTTATATTCTTACATTATATAAATAAAATTCATTACTCAATATATAAGAACTCTTGAGCCCTGGATAGTATCAACCATATGGGAAATATTGACCATTAAATATTCTAGGAAATATTTTAAATTCATGTTATTCATCCCACACTACATCCCCTATCTATTATCATCTCTTATTAGATATTAAATTTAATACATATATTATAAACCAGATATTTTTGTGATCATGTGGCTATAAATATTAAAAAATTTAATTTATGTTATCCAACCATTCATTATACAACTATAACATCATATCTTCCTATAATGATTTAGATTTATTCTTTTAAACTCTAATTTGAAATTAACTTCATTCAGTATAACATAATCATCACCATTTAAAATCTTATAGATGTTTTATAAAATTTAATCAACTAATTTATGGTCCATAGGAACATATTTCATTACTTTCTATAGTAATTAACATCTAATTAGACCCCTACTTTGGAAAATAATATCTAACATGTAAAATATCTCATCAAAACTAAATAATTTTTATATAATTACTCCTAAGAATATCTTCGACCCATATAATGATATATGGATTCCTAAAAACCTAGTATAATTTTAGTCTGAACTCGTTTTTTAGATAATTCAATAATGTTTTGTAAAAACTTTTATTCCAAAATCAAATTTTGAAATAATAAAAGTTATGCATTCATTAGGGTTTCATTATTATACAAGATATCTAATTTCATTAAAAATATTTCATGTGATTCAATACATTTCATGCCTAACATGGTTATTGTAAACATAAATATTCTCACATGTCATGGGTTATCATTAAATAATAAACAATCTATAGGGTTATAACAAACCTCTCTTTTAATCTAGATCCTCGGAACTCATATTTCACCATAAAATGATACCTGAGAATTTTAGGTGTAAAATTAGAGTCTGAGATGTTATACTTCTCATGCATAGTGGATTTTATAGTATTAAACTCATGAACTATATTTTTATTCAATTTATCAAAAACCTTATCTTGGAAGCTTGAATCTTGAGATATGATTTACGATTCCACATGGAACTAGGCATGTTACAAGATTACTAGATTATATTGATAAGGAGATGGGATAAAAATAAATTTTGTTGGATTAGTTTTTCCATTTAAAATCAAGAGTGATAATATATTTGAACATTAAAAACATTTAAATAACACCATTCTAACTTCACTAAATCAAATTAAAACACATTTATAAATTATTGTATTCAGTATAAACAAATGATACCCTTGTATGAATTGAAAATGAAAATATCAAAACTAAAAACCATTAATTTTTTTTCCATTACTCCAATATGGAACAAAAATACACCTTTATTAAATAATAAATTTTTCCTCGTTTTCACATATTGGATAATCATATTTTTATATCCATTTGAGTATAAATATAGGAGGATAGTATAATCATTGTGGGATTTCACATATTACATTAGTATATTTCTACGCATAATCTCATTATGTAATTCTTATAAATAATGATAAACTAATACATAAAACAAAAAAAAATTATTTATCATAAACATTCCAAAAACCTAAACATTATTTATAATGAAATAATTTTATTTCTAAAACCAATAAATAATAGAGAAAAACATAATAATCCTTAAAAACACAATTCCTAGAAAATAAAATTTTACTACTTCCAATGAACAATATATTTATTTGTAATAATGGAAAATAAAAAATCCCTAATTATTGAAGGATGATCTCATTTTCCCCTAAAATCACAAAGAACACAAAATTTATCAAAAATAAGTTCCTTATAAAATTGTATTGAGAGTAAAATCTAAAAAAAATGACAAAATCCATTAAAAATATATAAAACTCCACATATATAGAAAAAACTCATACAAAAGTGAGTGTCATTATTCAACAATGAATACCCCCACTATCGTTCATGCTAATACACTCTCTCTACCATTAAAAATCTAAATATATGATACTCAACTAATTTTAAAATAGGTCTTATTAAATGTATTTAACATGTTAATAGATCTCAAATAATAAATCAAAAAAATATGAAAACTCAATCGTATCTTAATCCAAGGTATTTCCATGAAAATGAATTTATAAGAAAATTTCAAACTATTTTTTATAAAATATAATTTACTAAATCATTTATGATATTTTCACGGAAAATACATGGGCACATTAATTTCGTCAAAGTATATTATCACCAAATGGAATTCATTTGAAAAATTGTTTCCTTTGTAAGAAAACCAATTCCCATTGAAAACAATAATTTTTAATACTAAATTTTCTTTCAAAATATGTCAAACCGCAATTTTTGGTAAAAATCCATTTATTTTAATATATATGTATATATAATAATAATTTAATATAATTTTTTTTAAATTAATTTATATAAATAACAATAAATAAAAATCGAGATGAAATTGGTAAATATAATACATGGTATTATAGTCACCAACCTAGTCATGTCATTCCCATAATCTCTAAAATTAGTAGTCTAAAATTAAAGTGATTGTATAAATCATTCAATTACTAATTAAGATAAAAAAAACACCCCAATCCATGGATATTAACTGAAATATATGATGTTATTGTGTCTAGAACCAAAAAAGATAAAAAGATCAAACATGAGAGATATGTCAACCTTATATATAATATACCTTGATTAGTGAGGGAGTGAATTTGTGTATTTCAATTTAAAATGACCCATCTAATTAACTTATTATATGATTAGTCAAAACATTTAGCTATATAATGATAAATCACAGAAGGGAAAAGGGAAATAAAGGGAGACAAACTAAATTTTTACATTGTTTACCAATACAAGGCTATATTCAATATATGTAAAATAGAGATTTTCAAAATGACTATAATCAGCTAGGTTGACATGTTTATCTTGATAAATTTTTGAATAAACACAGTAACCCTATATGTTTATTAAAAAATTATAAACATAGATACACCATTTATCTCCATTCTATGAATGATCATTCAACATACTGGTGGTGTCTTTATATACAATTGAAAATGAATAATAAATATGCAAATATTTCTGTAGTAATCTTCTCTAAAATTAGCCACTTATTGAATCATACCAATTTTCAAATGAGATAAACTTATAGAATTATTCTGTTTTCTACTAATAAATTTTAAGAATATCATTTTCATTCTCTATATACATATCCATCCATTATAAAAATTCCAATTTATTTATATTCTATAAAAAGATATATCATCCTCCTATTACTATTATTAAAACTAATATATATGATATATAAATCTGATCATTTACCATGAGTATCTCCAAATATATGGAAATAATATTTCCATATAATTAGATTACATTTTTCAAAAATAAATATCTGCTAAAAACTAAAATGTTCAATCTCTACGTACGAGAAACAATCATTCCATTAATTTCCTCATAAATCATGATTCTAGTTCACAAAAAAATCAACCCAAAAATTTCACCATTTAATTCTCAGAAAAACATACAGGGATAATTTTGAAATTAGTATTCCATGGATTTAACATAATATTTTTTATCAACATTTCGTAAGAAAAAATTCAAGTTATTTATTTAGTTTATATATATTTAATTGAAAATATAGATTAATATTAAATATCATCGTAATTTTTTAAAAATATTGTTATGAATACACATGAATCTAACATATCTACATTATTAATATTACATAATTTGTTTATCCTTCAATTTAATATTACATATCACCATTATTAGTCACACTTAACTCACCGATCCTTGTTGAAAATATTATGTACAACATTAATATTATGTATTCCTATAATTTTCTAGATTATTAGTCTTTTGTGTATAGTATGTATCATAACATATTTATACATAACCACTGGAAAATAGGAGATAAGATTGTGTATAAACTCCCTTTTTATATATAATGTAGAACACAAATAAATTTTTCTAAACACCACTAAAATCCATTACAAAAATATACAATTATTTACTAAATATAATAAATTATTTTATCCTTTCCATTAAAATAGTCACAACCAACTAAACTATTCTAATATTTGTTTCTAAAACTAAATAACTTTGTTTTTAACAACACTTCATCTAAAACATCATATGCAATTACAAACCTTCTTCTTCAACATTCAAATTAAAATATGGGTTTTTGTATTTCACTAATCATTTACTATAAGCACTCAAAAATCATTCTCATTATAGAAACTGGTGTAAAACAAAAAGTACCTCATGAAATACTTAATTGGCCTTTATATATTTTTTTTCATTTCATACAAACTAGAAATAGAAAACCACTTTGGAAAAAAATCTTTTTTACCAATTTACTTCAAAATAATAATCATCCTCAATAATCTCCCCCAAAATAAATATTCACGTGCATTCAAAATCACCTTTTTAATGGATTTTTCTTACACATTATCAACATATTAAGATGGAAACATCAAAACATATTCATAAAATATACCCCTTGATCAATAGAAATATATGTCTCTACCATTGTTAGTGATCCTAAAGATCATATAATTGAATTTTTTTAAAAGATAATTTATACATAATAAATAAAAATAAGTCTCAAAACATACCGTATTTTGATCCAATTGATCTGGATACCAATGGGTGAACACATGGGTGGAATGAAATACACCATAGGGATGTGGGGTTCTCTTATTCAAAATATTTAGGTGCATTGATTTCCTTAGACTATCTGAAAAAACTTTTTCCATTCAAGAACTTCTATATGTTGTCTCCAATTCAAGAGATTCTAAAACAATACTTTTTGTAGAGACATACTCCAATATCAAAAAACCATGGTATTATTTATCCTTTATGAAGTAATTTTTAGTCTCAATATTCTTATTCCATGAGTGATTGATAATATTTTTTTATTTTTAATAGAATTCAAGTTAATAAATTTTATATTAATTGGTGAATTTTCCTTAACTCGAATATATTCAATTTATTCTTTCATCTATAAGTGTTTTGGGAAAATTTATCATCCTCAATAAATTCTGCATATCTATTACTTAATGATATGAAAATTTAATTCTTCTTTGGATATTAAAGATACATTTCATGGATATAATACATCATCTATTTTAGTATTTTTATCATAAATTCAACTATATAAAAATGAATTTGTATATCCCCAAAATTCAAATTATTATTTTTCATTATAAAAATAACTACAATATATCATTCCATTCATATTCCAAAGTATTTTTTTACTACTTGGATGTGATTTTCTATGGAAATTCTTTGGTACTTCAAGGATTTACATTTGAAAAAAAAAATTCATGCCATATAATTTGATTAGAATTATAGGCCTATAATTATTTTCTTATTTTCTAAAATATTTAAATCATTTCTATGCTCGTCCCTTATAAGAATTATCTAAATACCAAATACAGTTTTCATGTCCTTTGAATACCCTATTAAAAAGCTTTTTATAACTTATGTGGAATATTTTTATTGAGAAATAAATTTTTCACACCATAAATGTATAACCTGAAAACCCAAGAAAAAATATTATTTCAAAAATCATTGACATTTTAGACTCACGCCTCATGAATTTAATAATATTCATGAATTGTGCACAATTTCAACCTCAACAAATTATCTCATAATCTTATATTAGAACCAAAATTCTTTGGTTATCCCCCTTTCAGATATAAATTTTATGATCAACTCATCCATGCTAAAAATGATCTTCATCATGTATTAGACAAGTGTGAAATACATATATCATTGTTCTTTCTGCAATCCCTACATCACATTTTTCAACTAGAAAATAATGGATTTATCCTCAAAAAAAAGAAAAAATTAGGGATTCATAATGAACTGAAATTTTTCAACTAATCCATTAAGGAATGTTGATTTAATATCCAATCAATATACTCTAAACATCCTTATTACCTCTAATGCTAATAATTATTTAACTATTTCCAACCTACCAATGGGTAAAAAATCTCAACCATTTTTATTAACTCAACATGAAAGTATCCTTTACACGTAAGAAATTATTTCTTCCAAAAAAAATCACATCCATCATTAGGTTTTTTATAAGACCTATGAGGTCATGATATCGTTCTAGTTATACCGTATCAAAGAAATGTACCAATTTTTTTCCATTTATTTGATCAATCGCATCATTTTGGATTTTTATACAACCCATAATATTTGGAAAACCCATAATATTTGGTGGTTTACATAACAAATGTGTGAATTTTATATAATAGTCTTCACAATTTGAGTTTAAATCAAATCTATTCAATCAACAATTAAATTATACTCATCAATTTCGGAATAGATTCATGAACTCTTTACTATTGTAGAACAGATATTATATTCTCAATAATTATCTTATTTTTCAAAATAATCAGTATCCCAATTTTATCATCAATATCCACATAACTCATGAAACTATCATCTATAATTTACTCACTATTTTTTTTACAATACATTATTTTTTCATAAAAGTGTAATCTTTGATTAAAAAAAAATTTTCCACCTTTTTTATTTAAAAATGTACAATCCTTTTTCATCAAATAGTAGCTTTGTAATATCCCTTACAATTTAAAAGAATCAATCTTATAGTGGATCATATTCAGGTTAAGAAATAATTATTTACTTTATAAGATTCCAAAGTATTTTAAAGGTTTGTTTTTCCCATGCCACTTATATGATGGTGTATTTTCATCTCTTACACAAAATCCATTTTTTTGTTATTTTTTAAAATCAACTTCTTGGTTATGTTGTATCCTCACAAAAACTATATCCATACCAAGAAACTATATTTCAAAAATAAAATCTAAAAAAATTTTCAAAAAAAGATCCCAATCTGAAATTCAAATTAACCATGGAACTTCCCACCAAGACGCATCTGGTCATGAATCCTCATGTAGCAATGATCCTCAATCTATAACCTAAACATATGATTTCACCACATCAATTACACTTTAGTAGAACGTAACCACCATCCAAACTCCCACCATAATATAATATCACCATCACCAGAGGAAATAATATGCCTACCAGATCCACCAATCAGAAACCATCATTGTTGCCAAAAATAACACCATCAACACAACCGTAAACTAGCATCGTTGCCATTAAAATTGTTTCAAAATAGATCATAGGGATACAAGACACATAAAAACGAAATCAACTAATAAAAAAACAATCCAAAGTATACCTGTCTGCTACCACTCCCACAACCACATTACCAAACCACCATATAGAAACCAACACAGTTAACCTAGATGCGGTCATGTGTGTTAGACCAGGGTGGTAGAGAAGGGATTAAATAGAGGTGTCAAACTAACATATAATACTTCAAATATCTATAAAAAAATTATAATATTGATTTATTGAGTGTATTACAACCTTAACAATGAATATCATATAAATTGGAATAATATGTATCCACATTCTAGGAGATAAATATTTTTTATACTTAGAAGTTCTTAATATTTATAAGAGTGACACTATTATCAATTATAAAAGGTAACCTCTCCTTGTCACTAATCCACACACTTTGAGAACTATAAATTGACCAATTCCTACCAATATACCACCTATACTCCCTTACCGGTATAAAATATTTGTTTTCTTCTAAATATGTGAAACCACGATTACTTAGGCTAATTTTAAAATGTGACTATCAAAGGAATAAGAGGTGAGATTGTTTCTGAGTATGTGGATGTCTAATATAATAGACTAATCATCTCAATTAACTTTTATTATAAGGTATAGAATATTCCCCAATTGTTTTTTATAAGGGTGTATAAAATTCCCCATCGATATATTTCCTCATTAATTTACTAAAATTAAAATTCGTTACAAATCCATTTAATGTTCTATATTTTAATTTTATTTTCATTCAATGTTTCTAATTTTGTAGGATATTTTTCAATGAAATCATATTTTAAATGTTTTCATGTATATATTTATAATCACATTCCTTCACATCAATTTTATTCAATTTTGAAATAATAATATTATTTTTATTCATATTCATTATTAGATTCATTTTCAACTATCATTGGTATTATTTATAATGGCTTAAAAATAATGCTTTTAAGTATTTCTCTATTAATGTAATTTTTTACAATATTTAAAAAATTGAAAATATTTTTTTTTAATTTTTAACACATGAAAAAGAGATTTAATCATTATATAATTTATTCATTATTAAAATTCCTTTAAAAATTTATTGGTTTTCAGAGAATATCATAATCCCATGATTTGGGAAATTTTTAAATTATAAAATGTTTTCAAAAAGAAAAGGATATTTATTCTTAGTTTTATGTTATAACTGAATGTTATTATTCTTATGGTAAATTTTATTACTTTTTTATAGTTATTATTTAATTCAATATTTTATGTGTTTCAATCATGTCATGGTTTGTGGAAAAATTTTATGATGATAGAGGGGTCAGATATATCCCTCCAATGCATTGGGTAATATTGACGAGGTTAAATGGAAATAAGTTACTCTTATGATGTGAATGGATTAAAATTTTTATATGTTACATCTATTATATAGATGGATAAAACTATTTATATGTTACTCTAAGGAAGGTGATAATGTTAGCTTTCTATAATTTAATAATATAATTTTTTTGATTGTAACTATTTATAAGTTTCTACAATTAAGAAGATAGAACAAACCAAGTCAGTTATTCCAATGTAAGGGTGATTGAAATAATGAGATGATTGGGATATCCAATGTTACCATAATAGTTTTTATTTTCCCTTTATGATTTATTATGAATGTTTTTTTATAAAAAACATTGGAAATGATGTTGATTTTAAGAGTAAGGGATTTCTCTTTTCTCATTTTTTCTTATGTGCAAAAGAAAAAGTTCATATGGGATTTCATAATCATAAAATAAATAATAGGTAACATTCTTTTTTATCCCTTAATGATCTTTGTTTTTCCCATCCCATGTTCTAAAAAAATTAATAGTATATATGAACTATAGATAAGGTCAAATTATATTAATGAAAAATTATCTTCAAATAAGAAATATTGATAAGGGAATGTAAGAAGGTTAAAATTCTTTATGAAAATATATGATATTTATAGAAATAAAATTCTCCCTATGTGATTGTGTTTCATATGTATATGTATGGGGTTTTAGGTTCTATAAAACTATAAACTAAAAGGATAGTTGGAATATTAGAAGATTCAAAATAGTTTATATTAAACTCATAACTATAGGTATGTTATGTATGGGTTGTCAGAAAAATATTATATTTTATATGTATTTGTTTAATGAGATCAACATTTCACTTTAACTTCTAGAATTTGGAGATAGTGCACAAGAGTTATTTACGAAATATATAAAACACATTTTAATATCGTTATAACATAACATAATGAACTCATAGCCTACCATTGTATTTTTTAAATTAAATATTGCACAATATTTCATGATCCAGTAACTCTTAATGGTGAGGAGGTTACATTACATTACAAAGAGAAAAATAATGTTATGTTTTGTGAAGTGCACTGTGTTTCATTTGTTGTAAATGAGGCATGATGTTGTCATGGAATGAATGGATGTCAAGGAGTTTCAATATGTGAATGACAAAGGATGTGATGGTGATGGTGATGAATGGAGAATGGCCAATGAACTAAGATGCATGTCACTAAGGAGACTCACTTAGTGAAATTGGAGGAAATGGTTGAAACATTCTCATAATATATCAGACGATTGTAGAACTGATCTTAATATTTCAATACTTGTATCAAGATGATACTAAGTGACAACACTTGAAGAATGAATGATGATGGATCATCATCACATCAGACGATTGATGAGCTGATCTTTCAGTTCAAAGAACTTGTATCAACTGGATACAATGTCATCACAATGTTAGAAGACCATGCATTGTATTGAAAATGTATGAGGATATGAAGAAGATCCATCCACAAGTTCTAAGTGGATGATGTGGATTAATTAAGTACATGCACCATCACTTAGTGCATGTGAATCTGAAGAAGATCCAACTTGATCTCTGATTATATCAATGAAGATTGTTGAATATTTATTTGATTAATGAGCTCGGTTGAAGAATAATTCCTTTCCTAAGAATTGAATTCATGTTGAAGAAGAATTGGAGGAATTCTAATGGAGAAGAAATAGAGAAGAGAAGAGAAGAAATTAAGAATGGAGGAGTTATTAAGGAAATAAAGAAGAGGGGCTTGAAGTAGCATTTGACATGTTTTTTCTATACTTAAGCAAAAAGAGAGCCACCAAGGAGGCCAGCCGATGGCCTTGACCCAAGGCTCTTGTGGGACTCAAGGTCACCACACCCATGGGGAACCCTCAGGCTAGGGCAGACCTTGAGGTAGGAGCGCGCATGACCGAAGGAGCATAGTGGGCGCCAGTGGTGCGCCCGAGTGGCAGGGATGGGCGCAAGAGCGCACCCGCTAAGAGAACTCGGTGCGGGGTAGCACCGAGAGGGGAGAAGTGCAACTGAGCATTGGAAGGGAGGCAGTGTTTGTTAAACTGCGAGAAACCCACATGCCAAATCGATGTGGGACGGAAAAATTTATCTGGGATCTAATCTGGGTCGTCCAAGCGATCGCGCGGCTGATATCGACCGCTCATCTCATCCATGAAGAGATGATCTAATCTCAGCCGTCTGCCTTCATTAAACACTGGATCCGACAGCTGCCGCATCGTCCCCTTCCTCATGCTCGGCCGAGGCACCTCCCGTGACGCCCCCTGAACCAGTGGCCCTCTGAGCAAGCCAAATCATGTTTCTGGCCACCTCTGATGAAACTGATGGCTCCCTCGTGCTCGTCTGGCCAAACCGAACCCATTCATGCATAAAAATACACATGAATGCAACGGGAGAAGAAATTTCCATGAGGCTGAAGCAAGCCTAAGGTGCAAGGCCTTGTGTGGTTTATGTCATTGCATGATTCGGCTTAAACAGAAGGCGTGCACACGTTCTAAAATGCATGCATGTGGAGAAGGCTGAAAAATAAAGAACCCGCGTGAAAAAGAGGAGCAAATCAAGATTTGAAGAATCTTGAAAACTCGAGAATTTCAGGAATTCAGATTTATATCCCGTGGAAGATATGAGGCATCCCTCTTCCTATAAAAAGAGAGGCCGAGGCTCTCTGTTCGCTTGCAAAAAATTTGAAGATCCACGAATCACTTGTGCTACGTGAAGCCCGAAGCCACCGTACAAGGCACTTGCGCGGCTGAGTATCTCGGGGCCACCCGAGGTGCCGAAGTAGGTCCCTACTAGCGTACTCGATTGGCAGAAGGATCCCTCACTGCCTTCGGACTTGCGCGGCAGGAGGTGCTTGCGCGCCCGAGGTGTTCTTTCACCCTTGTGGCTTGTGCGACCCATGACCATCCCTTGCGGCTTGTGACCCTTGCGCGGAACGTGTTTGCAACCTGTTCGGTAGTGGAGAAGAGTGGCCGCACCCCTTGTGTGCCCTCTTTGTGAAGGTGTTTGGGTGAAGAACAAAACACACACCGTGTGTGTGCAAAGTGGGAGAACACCCTACGAGCAGTGGGTGTTCAAAGAGGAGGAAGGTCGTGCCTTAGTGCCTTGTGTGCAAAGTGAAGAAGTAGTGTAATAAAAGTGAAGAGGCCGAACCTAGTGTGTGCACTAAGAAGTGTCTATACACATAGAAGAAGATGAGACCCCCAAACTATGGTATAACACACATTCAAGTGTTTAAACAATAAGAACAAAGTGTGTGAAGGAAGTGAGAAGGTGTGTTCTAAAAAGGATTACACCCTTTGTGGGTTTATTGCACCAAGAGAAGAAGAAGGGGAGTGCAAGCTTGCATGCATGCTCGTGCACACGTGAACAAAGCTAAATCAGGTTGTGTGCATTTGAGTTGTCCAAGAGCAAGAGTTCTTGAAGAGAATTGAGAGGCCATGCAGTCAGTGCATGAGGAAGCAGAGATGCCACGCACTCAGTGCATGAAGTTGTGATGAAGTGAGACTGAAGCCAAGCTGAAGTGAAAGATATTATTTGGCTGAGTTTTCAGTAGTTGAGCAAGACCAACTAACCATATCAGAGGTTGTTGAAGTTTCTTGAAGAGAAAAGCTAGATCATCCTGAGAAGAAGGAGAAAAGGCCTGAGCAAGAAGAGAAGCCATGTTCACCACAAGTGAGCAGAAGAAGAGAGCAAGGCCAGCAACCTTTATCCCAGACTGCTGAAGATACTTGAAGAAGATTAATGTGAAGAAGAGCTACTCGTGTGAATCGAGGAGCCAGGAGAAACCCCCTGTGAGACTCAGGGCGGAAGAAGTCTTCAGTGGGATTCTAGAGCAGGCCAGTGGGACTCTGGTAACACTGTGGGACGCAGTATAAAGACCATACTATGGGACTCAGGAGAGATACAGTGGGACTCTGTATCGACCATTGTAATTTTAACAGGTTATAATGGAGAATCCATGTTGGGGCATATAACCAACATGGCAAGGACCTAGGCCTTTGGTGCCGAACCTTGTAAATCCTTGTGACCTGTGCCTTTTCATTACTGCATCATTCGGGGAAAGGTTGAGAGATACAAGAAGAGTGGATCGAGGCTTTAACCATAGATAGAGGTTAAATTGATAAGAATCAATTAGTAAAAAGTTTCAAAGGGATCACTGATTCACCCCCTCCCCCTCTCAGTGATTCACACTGATCTAGGCACTTCAATTGGTATCAGAGGTAGGTTTCCTCTAAAAGATCCAAGGGAGTCTTTACTGCAGTGCAGGTTTGAGGAAATGAGCGACCAACCTCAAATGGAGATATCCGCCAAGACTCAAAAAAATAGAAAGAAGAAACATGCCATGAAGATGAAGAAAGTCTGTCCTAGCTGTGATGAAGTTTGAAAAACGAATGATCTTCAAAATTCACTCAAATAACTTCAAGAGATAGTCCCCATGGAAGTGGAAAAGTGTATAGCTACAGGAATCCATGATCTTCAAGAAGAAAAATTATAGCTAGAAGATGAAGCCAATACAATGGAAGATCAGTTGGATAAAAGGGTTGGCATAACCGACACTCTAAGATAGCCGGTGAAGGCTAAAGTTGAAACAATATCTCGTTGCAATGAAAGATATGAAGACACTACTGATGAACTGCAAAGAAGCCTTTCTGAGAACGAATTCATTAAGACTGTGTTCAAAGAAGTTTTCCATGCACTAGAAAAGTTTCACAAAGTGTCAATGGTTTTCAACGATGCTCAACTTGAAGAAAAAGTCAAACTGGTGAAGGAGCTTGACAACTCATTGCATGAATTGAAAAAGGTTCATGATGACCAGATGAAAGAGTTGAAAGAAAATTGGGAAGGAAGGCTATGATTGGTTGAGGATAAGAAGAACTCCATCAACATGAAATTCCTTGAATTAGAGGTGATATTGAAAAATCTACAATCACCCAATGTTGAATCCTCCCAGTCAGCTGAAAGATGAAATATTGCTACACAAGTATGCATTGATCAGGATGATTCAAAAAGAAGGACATCCTCTAATAAAAGGGAAACAACTTCTAAGAATAAGGTACCATCCATCCCATCTTGTATTGATGCTTCTAATTATGTTTCCACAAAAATTGCAGGATGGAAGACTAATTCCAAACAAGTATGGATGAAGACATTAAAGAAAGAGAGCTCTCCTGAAACAACACAGCATGTCAAGAAAAGTACCCAACAATCAGAAGGACTAAAGAGGTCAATATTTGTTGGTCAGTGTTGGTGTTGTAATAAGTATGGGCACTGTGCAAAGGATTGTTGGTACAATCCACTGAATGTCAAAGCACAAAGGAAGCCCATGCCAAGGGGGAGTAAGCCAGAAGGAAAGAAGAAACATCCATTGGTCTAGAGACATCTATTTACTGCTAACAGATTTGGATTTCTTGATAACATCTGGGATGTGTGCAAAAGTGCTCAAATAGATACATGTCAATCTCCAATTGTATCAAGAGATCAAAAGAAAAAATGATCACAGAACCTGGCTCAGAGAGAATCCTTGGGAAGCAAAATGAAAGTAGAAAATACTCCCAAGAAGATGTTGAAAAAGGAAGATAAGTACTTGGATTTTAAATGAAAGAAGGGTGATGCATCTAGAAGGACCACCAAGAAGAAAACATTCTTCTACTGTGGAAAGAAAGGACACATCATGGATATTTGTAAAGAAGCCATAAAATTCAATAGAGGCAGACTGGACTCAAACAGATGATCAACCCAAAAGAAGCAGAAGGGATTGATTGAAAACAAGTTTCCTAAGAAAGGTAGCTTGAAAGCATCGAAGGAACCATGTGGAATTTCCAGAACTAAGGCCACACTTCCAAGTGACTTGCTTGTCATATGGACAAATTAGTTGCAACTTGCTAGAGGACTAAAAAGAGCTGAAGATAAAGTTCTGGTAATTTCTAAGGAAAAAGGGAAGAATAAAATTTCACATGAAGATGTGTTGAGATCCACACCAGCACAAACATCATTGAAGATCAAATGTGCAAGTTTGATGAATGGTGAAAATGGGACACCTCGGTTGATAGAATCTTCTCAACCTTGTTGTTCACATTGATGAACCAAGGAGGTTCCATCTTATTCCCTAATCACTTGTATTTACATGTGATAACATTACAGGGAACTGAAGATGATGATCACTCTCAAATAGAGGATGGTTTGGACAGAATGGAGTGCACCCCTTGAGGGGGAGCCAATCTGGAGAAGATGGTATTCTAAGATTTAATACCATCTTGAGAAAAGCTGAAGGTATTCCAGTCATACGTTCATTCCTTGTTTCTTAATTTTATTCATCATGAAAATTAAGGGGGAGTATTGATTGAAGGAAAATGGATGAAAGGGGGAGCTTTATCTTTGCACTGAACATTCTAATGAGTTTTTTGAAGTATGTGCAGGATTTAGCAATTCATTGTTATATCTGATAAATTTCAAACCCATTGAAACATGATCTCACATGTATAGTAAATGTTGGACAACATTGATAATCTTGGTTACATCACTCTTGTTTTCTACACCGGGTTACCCAAGTAGACTTAGAGATAATCTACTAAAGGTTCATTGCTAAAGAGAACATGTGACATCATTCCTCTCTTAGTGCTTTTCAAGAAGATTCTATTCGAAGGGAGGAAGAGATATTTTGGAAGAGAGACACACCACATCTTTGCATTTTATTGCCAATAAGGTGGAGAAAATATTGGCACACATATTGACCCATTCATATGTGCAGATGTAGTGTATTGAAAACAAATTCAAAGGGGGGGATTGAAGTGCACTGTGTTGCATTTGTTGTAAATGAGGAATGATGTTGTAATGGAATGAATGGATGTCAAGGAGTTTCAATATGTGAATGACATAGGATGTGATGGTGATGGTGATGAATGGAGAATGGCCAAAGAACTAAGATGCATGTCACTTAGGAGATTCACTTAGTGACATTGGAGGAAATGGTTGAAACATTCTCATACTACATCAGACGATTGTAGAACTGATCTTAATGTTTCAATACTTGTATCAAGATGATAATAAGTGAAAACACATGACGAATTAATGATGATGGAGCATCATCACATCAGATGATTGATGAGCTGATCTTTAAGTTCAAAGAACTTGTATCAAATGGATACAATGTCAACACAATGTTAGAAGACCATGCATTGAATTGAAAATGCATGAGGAGATGAAGAGGATCCACCCACAAGTTCTAAGTGGATGATGTGGAATAATGAAGTCCATGCACTATCACTTAGTGCATGTGAATCTGAAGAAGATCTAACATTATCTCTGATTAGATCAATGAAGTTTGTTGAATATTTATTTGATTAAGGAGCTCGGTTGAAGAATAATTCATTTCCTAAGAATTGAATTCATGTTGAAGAAGAATTTGAGGAATTCTAATGGAGAATAAATAGAGAAGAGAAGAGAAGAAATGAATAATGGAGGAGTTCTTAAGGAAATGAAGAAGAGGGGCTTGAAGTGGAATTTGACATGTTTGTTCTATACATAAGCAAAAATAGAGCCACCAAGGAGGCCAGTCGACGGCCTTCACCCAAGGCTCTTGTGGGACTCAAGGTCACCATGCCCATGGGGAACCCTCAGGCCAGGGCACACCTTGAGGCAAGAGCACGCACACCTTAAGGAGCATGGTGGGCGCCAGTGGCGCGCCCGAGTGGCAGTGATGGGCGCAAGAGCGTGCCCACTAAGAGAACTCGGTGCGAGGCGGCACCGAGAGGGGAGAAGTGCAACTGAGCGTTGGCAGGGAGGCAGTGTTTGTTAAACCGCGAGAAACCCACACACCAAATCGATGTGGGACGACGAAATTTATCTTGGATCTAATCTGGGCCGTCCAAGTGATCACGCGGGTGATCTCGACAACTCATATCATCCGTGGAGAGATGTTCTAATCTCAGCTGTCTGCCTTCATTAAACGCCTGATCCAACGGCTGCCGCATCGTCCCCTTCCTAGAGCTCGGCCGAGGCACCTCCCGTGATGCCGCCTGAACCAGTGGCCCTCCGAGAAAGCCAAATCAAGTTTCCGGCCACCTCTGATGAAACTGAAGGCTCCCTCTTGCTCGTCTGGCCAAACCGAACCCATTCATGCATAAAAATACACATGCATTCAACGGGAGAAGAAATTTTCATGAGGCCGAATCAAAACAAAGGTGTGAGGCCTTGTGTGGTTTATGTCTTTGCATGATTTGTCTTAAACAGAAGGCATGCACATGTTCTAAAATGCATTCACGTGGAGAAGGCTGAAAAATAAATAACCCGCGTGAAATGGAGGAGAAAATCAAGATTTGAATAATCTTGAAAACTCGAGAATTTCGGGAATTCAGATTTATATCCCACGGAAGATATGATGCATCCCTCTACCTATAAAAAGAGAGGCCGAGGCTCTCTGTTCGCTTGCAGAAAATTTGAATATCCATGAATCACTTGTGCTACGTGAAGCCCGAAGCCACCGTACAAGACACTTGCGCGGCTGAGTATCTCGGGGCCACCCGAGGTGCTGATGTAGGTCCCTACTAGTGTACTCACGTGGCAGAAGGAGCCCTTACTGCCCGCAGACTTGTGTGGCAGGAGGTGCTTGGGAGCCTGAGGTGTTCTTGAAACCTTGTGGCTTGCGCGACCCACGACCATCCCTTGCGGCTTGTGACCCTTGCACGACACTTTCTTGCACCCTGTGCGGCATTGGAGAAGAGTGGCCGCACCCCTTGTGTGCCCTCATTGTTAAGGGGTTTGGGTGAAGAAGAAAACACACCACGTGTGTGTGCAAAGTGGGAGAACACCCTACGGGCAGTGGGTGTGAAAAGAGGAGGAAGGTCGTGCCTTAGTGCCTTGTGTGAAAAGTGAAGAAGTTGTGTGAGCAAAGTGAAGAGGCCGAACCTAGTGTGTGCACTAAGAATTGTGTATACACTTATAAGTAGAAGAGACCCACACACTACAGTATAACACACATTAAAGTGTGTAAACAATAAGAACAAAGTGTGTGAAGGAAGTGAGAAGGTGTGTGCTAAAAAGGATTACACCCTTTGTGGGTTTATTGCAAAAAGAGAAGAAGATGGGGAGTGCATGCTTGCATGAATGCACGTGCACACGTGAACAGTGCTAAATCAGGCTGTGTGCATTTGAGTTGTCCAAGACCAAGAGTTCTTGAAGTGAATTCAGAGGCCATGCAGTCAGTTCATGAGGAAGCAGAGATGCCACACACTCAGTGTATGTAGTTGTGATGAAGTGAGACTGAAGCCAAGCTGAAGTTAAAGATATTATTTGGCTGATTTTTCAGTAGTTGAGCAAGACTAACTAACCTTATCAGAGGTTGTTTAAGTTTCTTGAAGACAGAAGCCAGGTTATCCTGAGAAGAAGGAGATAAGGCCTGAGCAAGAAGAGAATCCCTATTCATCACATGTGAGCAGAAGAAGAGAGCAAGGCTAGCAGCCTTTATCCCAGACTACTGAAGATACTTGAAGAATCTTAATGTGAAGAAGAGCTACGCGTGTGACTCGAAGAGCTAGGAGAAGCCCCCTGTGAGACTCAGGGTGGATGAAGTCTTCAGTGGGATTCTGGAGCAGGCCCGTGGGACACTGGTAACACTGTGGGCCGCAGTATAAATACCCTCCTGTGGGACTCATGAGAGATACAGTGGAACTCTTTATTGACCATTGTAATTTTAACAGGTTATAATGGAGAAACCATGTTGGGTCGTATTACCAACATGGCAAGGACGTAGGCCTTTGGTGCCGAACCCTGTAAATCCTTGTGTCCGGTGCCTTTTCATTACTACATCATTCGAGGAAGGGTTGAGAGATACAAGAAGAGTGGATCGAGGCTCTAACCAGCCATAGAGGTTTAATTGATAAGAATCAATTAGTAAAAAGTTTCAAAGGGATCACTGATTCACCCCCTCCCCCTCTTAGTGATTAACACTGATCTGTGCACTTCATTTTGAAATAAATTTTTACTGTGAGTTCATACGATTATATTACATATCAATGTTTTCTTATAGACTCTATAATGATTAATTTCATTATAATGATATATGATTAATTTTTTAACCATTATTATATTATTGTGTATTTGAGTATGTTCTATGGATTTGAAGCTATGAATATTTTGAAAATGGAGTTAGGTGATGTACTTGTGTATAATTTCAATCTATAGACTATAAAAATGTAGAAATATAGACTAATGAAACATGGAGCTAACTATATGTGTACAATATGTTCATATGGGGAAATTTCATTGATGATATATGAAGACCATTGAACCTCCTAGTACAAATATTGTACATTATGATAGGTGTGTTGAGAAATATTATGTTTTTGACTAGGATACATTGTGAAATATATCAATCTAATTACTTATTGGGATTAAAAATGATTAATTTTCTCAATTTAAATTGGTTCGTTAAATAATATCCTTTACTTGAGTATTTTTATTGTAATCACACATATAAGTTATTGTTTTTTACATCACTTGTGTGAATTTATCTATTGGAATATATTTCTGGGTTGAGTGATTCCTATAAATTGAGTGTTTATTATCCTCAATATTTCAATGTTATATAAACTCTTCAATGTTTGTATCTTCTATAAATTGTATTGGTTTTAGTGGGAAAAAATTGAGTGTTAATTATTAACATCAATTCCTCCCCCCTGCGGTCTCTTGATTGCTACTAAGTTTTCATTTTGGGATGAATATTTGGTAGCAGATCATGTCACTTTATATGATTTATTCTACATGTTTCATAGGAATGGTTCACTTTTAATGATGAATATAATACTAGTTTTAAGATTAGAAAATTTTAATCCAAATAACCAACTGATTTCTTATTTATTTGACTTCGATTACAATTGTGATATAATGGATACATATATAATTAGAATATGTGTGACTAATTATATGAATTTAATAATATATTATAGGATTACATATAAAGATAGATCTAAATTTTATTATGAGGAGAGGAATAAATTTTAATATAATTTATGAGTGAAAAATACTTTGTTATGTGAGATTTAAAATAATATATACTTCCATGCTTCATGTTTTATAATTGAATGTGTTTTATGGAAAAGGTTTTGAGTTTTACATTTTTTAACTTCTAATATTATATATACTAAAATAGATACGATTTGAGCATAATTTCAATCATTTTTCTTTCATATGGTTGAATCAAATTCCCAGACCTGTCAATGATATATGTTGATTTTAAATAATCATCAATTTATTTGTGTGAGGATGTTTTCATATGAACAACATATAGAAAATATTTTTCATATCCTACAGATGATGTGTGAATCGTATAAAACCATGATTAATGAAATTAAGCATATCGTTATGCTATGTATTGATGATATGATTGGAAATATCATTTAATATGAGAAGATTTTAAAGAGATGTGATGAGAAAGGGTGTAAAAATAATTTATTTTTATTTGAATATACTACTTATGATTTAACATCCAAATATCATACATCATGTTTTAATAAACCTTAGTGAAATTTTAATATGTGGTTAGATGATTACAGTTTATAACAAACTAAATATAATTTTTCTCATCTGGACATGTGAATTTTAAAAGTAAAAAAATTTATAGTTATAGAATAGATATGAAAAATAGAATTATAAATAGAGTATCATCAGAAATTATTTTTTATTAATAAAATAAATAAGTTCATATTGCACCTAGTTGTTCAAAGATAAAATATAATGGAAATATGGTATAGAAGGCCTATAATAAATTACCAATATGATTTATAACATTTATAAGATACTAATTGTGATATTGGAGATCCATATTATAATAGTAGATGTGATACTAATTATGATATAAACTAAAAATTTATATCATTTTATATTGATATTACTATGCTTGGAAAATTTATCATTGGATAATAATTATTGATTCCATTTTTGATTTACCCATAAGATCCAATTCTTACATTTGATTGGTCGATGAATTAAAGTAGGATGAACTTTCTTTTGAGTAAATTATTGATTTTATTTTACAAATTTAATATTTATATCATAATCTGTTAAATAAAGACTCTCAGAATGAAGTTGACATATGGAAGTATAAGAATTAGAATTTTTTTAATAACTTCTATGTTGATTAAGAATATTTTTAAAATCTATAAAAAGAATAAAAATGTCTATACTACTTCAGATATGGACGTGTCTAATAATAATTTTTATAATATATCTTCGAAGATTAAATATAATTGTTTTTTTTACATCAACATCAGAAGATAATGATGAATTATTTCATTTGAATTCAGTAGTTCATGGGTTAAAAAATTCACTATCTAGTTCTAATTTTTGAAGGAATACCGTTGATAAGTTATACCAGAAAATAAATATGGACTACTATTCTTCATGAAATGTACATAAATAAACTAGAAAAAAATACTATCAATTAAACTACTTCTTCCCTATGAATGATCCCTCTTTCAAAAACTGATATATTATTAAAAAATAGAAGAATTAATGTTCTTTTAAAAAATATAATCTTTCAAAAAATAAAAAAAAATCATATTAAAGGATTTCTCTATTGTGGAAAGTAGAAAAATGGGAAGGATTTGGGTTCATAAAAATTTGTCAGGAATGTATATGGACCTAATATAGTCGTCATTGCAATTTAAAAATTTCTATTCTATAAATGATGTGGTGTATTAATTGGTAATCCACCAAAATATTACATATATTTAAATTGTCCTTTTAAATATAAGGTGTTTAAATTTATTTTATGAGATTTAACTAATAAATTTATGGTATTTGTATTTTCATATTATATTCATTACCCTTATTCTTTCTTATTTTAATAGTTTTTATACTCATATATACTACTTGATTACACTACCATAGGTTTTTTCTCCCGTTAAAGGTTTTACTTTATATTCTATTTAACTCCATGAGATATGATGAGTTTTTAATTTAAGTAGAATTTTTATGGAAATTTTTATAACATTTTAAAAAGACTAATAGAGGATAAGAAGTAATATTTATTATACTATTTAATCTACCATCATTATAAAATAGAAACCATGAATCATAATAAAATTTCTAGAAGTTTACATAATTTTTCTTATCTTATGGATCTTTTGAATCGTTTTTTTGGTACATCTCAAAAATCAGAATCAATTTTCATAAGTAACTTACATATTTTTACAAAAATTGAAAATAAATTATTTTATGATATTTTTTTACATTTTTTCAGTTGGACAATTTCGTTAATATTTTCAATGTAAGACCCAAATAAAGGGTTTATAATAAAGAATTTTAACAAGATGTTATGTCTGATGAATTAGAGTAAGATAATTCATCACCTAACATTCAATGAAGACATAAAATTATACAAAACATCTTGAACGAAATGATAACAAAGTTAAATATATTGTTTAGTCCTCCCACATTTTTTGAAGGTTTAATCCATATTCAGTCTGCTATAGAATAAAAAAGCCATCATATTGATTAGACCGAGATATATATATTAAAAAAAATGGGTCGATGTAAATTAAAACTAGATACATTTCAATGAGTGTGGTGATGTGATGTTTCAAAATACAAATAAAATTGAAATGTAAGTGAAGAATCAAGACATCAAAAAAAATTCCTAAAAAAATAAAATTGTAATAATAAAAGAGTTGGATGAACTAAATAATCTTTCATAGAAGAATAATTGAATATTTATAGAATAATAATGGATGATAGATGATTTTTGACAAAAGGTATATGACAAAAAAATATTGTTGACAAAGATAAAATGTTGAATAATATTCAGAATATAGTCATAGAATATGTAATGAAAAAATTAATTTTCTAATTTCTTTTTATATTCGAGAATTTATCTCATGAATTATTTAATTTATTAAGTCATTATCATGTTGTGTATAATATTCTTTATTTTATCCTTTTATATATATTCATATAACCACCATATTTTGTGCATTATTTTTTATCGCAATGTGATGTTTTAGGTTTTCACTTGTATAGTCCTCTTTTTGAAAAACAAAAAGGTGGTGAACTTGTGGATGATTGTACACTATGATTTCATAAATTTTATTATATAGGATTTTGAAATTTAAATGGGTTAAAAAAATTTTACTTGTGTTTTTGAGTTTTTATTTAAATATAGAGATTTATATTTTCATTAGACTCTAAACTAAGGGGATGTTGCATCGATATTACTAGGATTTTTTCAATTTAATTGTTATTAAAATATACCATTTTCCTCATATATTGTGATATCTGAAAAGGGGTATATTATTGAGTTAAAATTAACCATTACTATAAATGTTTTTAAAATCACAATACACTTCATTATGTTTGAATTATATTATAGAGGTTTGTTTATGTAGAGACCCGAAGCCTGACGTACATGGACGTTACATTACATTTGGGTAATACTTAGTACATAATAAAAACACACACACAAGGACCGTAATAGTTTAGTGTCTTTGGAAACTCGGAATATAATCCTCTAATCGTGGTGAAAGATCTTCAATATCTCCCATAATGATCTTTATTTTTTTAAACCTAAATCCTTTCTTTATGTCTTGGGGAAAAGAAAACATAAAAGGGTGAGCTCAAATGCTCAGTAAGGGTAAGAAAAATAAATATCAATCATGTCATATTCATAAGAACATATCTTTTGGAAATCATAACCTGAAAAAGAGATCATAATTTCATAACCTGGGATAAATCATAGTAGTGAAATGTAATCCCAATAATCATAACATAAAACATGAAACTTTTTGGCATACACACATAATCATAGAGAATTATTTCTTATTAGTCAAGACTCATTGCCAAGACTATCCTAGTGGACAAAGTCCCTTTCTGAACCGAGTTCACTCCTCGTTACAGTCCTGCTTCACTGAACCAGTATAACATACCGTTCCATCCATGTCTATCTCATGGGATATAAAATCTTTACCCAACCCATTGGAGGGAGATATAGGTCCCACCAATCTCATAATGATACCATTCTTATGTGTGCCAAAAAATCATAAATCATACATCATTGCATAACCCATGTAATAATAATGGGAATCTTAAACATCATGACATCATAAAACAATTAATATAGGATAAAGGAATTCATAAAAATATTTCCATCACAACATAATCAAATCCATGTAATTATTGGGATTGAAACAGAACCCTTTATTATCTTAGATGGAAAATTTTTTTTTATAAAACACTTGAACTACATTCTTGAGGAAAATATCATTTCTACTTCAAAAACACTTTTCTTTCTTAACAAGTCATAAAATTCTAATCTAAAAGAAGTTGATTAAAAATAAACTTGAAAACTTGTAAAGGAAGATTCTTGAAAATGATGTTTTAAAAATCCATTCTTGTATTATAAGTAAAAAAAACATTCTTCTCGTACTTTTGTCAGAAAAGTCAAAAAGTACCTCGTACAAAAAATGAAAAAAGATTCCTTTCATATAATTTACTAAAAACTCATCGAAGGGTAAAATTGGATTTAAAAAATTGTAGGTGTATGGAAATAAAATTACATATTGAGAAAACATGTATGTGGATGATAAAATACACACCAGTAAATACCAAAGTATAAACAATCTCAGATAAAAATGAGATTGTGATATTTTCCCTTACCTTAGGTCCGATTTTCTTCGTATGTGTCCGAACCTCCTGTATAATGATTTAAATAATGTCATTGACTTATTTTAGAATCATAATCATAGTTATGATATCATATATGGTTCACTTATAGCTTTATATTACCCGTTCTTTTGAAAATTCCATGTTAAAGAGCGTTTTGGGTAAAATCGTTTCATTTTTCGTCCGTGTTTTGGCTTGTAATTATTCATATGATTACATAGATCATGATTACATAATTCCAGAATATAAAACATGATTTATATATAATATATATTCAGAATATATATATATATAATAGATAAGTAAATGGAAAGAAATACACCGTTCATGGAGACGGTAGACCGTACGTACGCATGAACGTTGTTTTCTTTTCCTTATTGAGTTGAATGGAATTAAGTAGATGACATACATATATATACACATAAATCCAGAATCATTATTATGTCATATATTTCATTATTACTTATCATATATACTTTATAATCATTCATGAATGGTTAACGTGGAGAATGAATCTCATCGCGTCATGGAGACGGTAGTCCGTACGTACGCACGTGCGATGATATCGTTCTCATGATCGTGGAATTGTATTGGAGTGTATGTATACTATTTCAGAATCCATATCACTTTACAATAATCATATATAGTTATTAATTACAACATTATACCCATCCAAGTATGGTGGTGGTGGAAAATAGATTACACCACGACGTGGAGACGGTATTCCGTACGTACGCACGCGCGGTGATTTCATATTCCGTAGGATGGATAGATGGTGAAATAAGGTTGTTTCATAATTATAATAACATATCAGTATATAAGTGATACTGATGTTATTACTTCATAATGAAACAACCTAAGAAGAAGAAGTGGAAGAAGACATAAAATGAAAGAATCGGTAACAAACATTACCTTTTCTTTGAAGAGCTTCTTTGAGATCTTCTTTTAGGGCACTAAAATTGGTCTTTTAGGAAGACCAGAACCTCTAGGATGTTTCTAGGGAAGTGGATAAGGGAATTTGGCAGGGGTTGGCCGAGATTGAAGGCTCAATGTGCTATGAGGAAGGGAGGGAGGATGTTCCCTTTTATAAGGGAGGAGAGGGGCACCTTGGGAATAACTAAAACTATTATTTTATTATGAAGTCAAATTAGGTTTTAAATATCTCAAGATAGATTAATTTCTAAGATAAGGAGGGTATGGGTCAAAATACTATCATACAATAGAATTTAGACAAGTTTAGGTTCCTATTTTAACCTTATCATTTAGATTTAAGATTAAGTAAAATAATTTTACTTTTACCGTGTCTTCTTGTGTTCTTATACTATAAGGTTAATAAACATACTATAAGAATCCACACGAACCCCAAGTTGTTTATTATTAATATATATAACCTTATATAAGTCATTTGGCCGAACCTTAGATTTTTAGGAATAAAATAACAATTAATAATATAATATTTTTTTTAAAAACTATTTTATGTCAATTTTTGATATATTTTGTAAATGATTTTTGTGAAAATCATAACAGAAATATTAGTTCAAAAAAAGTTAATTAAATCAATAATAACATGTCATATTAACCTATAAAATTAGGCGGATTCATAAAAAGTCTGAAATTATATTTATTTGGGTATTTATAACATCAATTATGTCAATATTTCATTAATAAGATAATTACTGCATCATCTTTGTGTCATAAATAAATTAATTTATTTAATGTATAAAAATTACAAATAAAATACCATTATGTAGGAAATCTTTTTAGCTTTCTATTGACTATTTATAGTCGAATTTATCTTATGTATAACCCAATATTAAAAATGTATTATTAAATAAACTTTGATTTTAACTCTTTTAACTCTTCTTTGAATTAAATAATAATAAATGTCATAATCTAATCCAAGTGGGCCTAAATGGTCATCTTTTATTCCTAAGGTTGTTTTTGTTCTAATTACACTTATCCAATCGAATTATTACATGTGTTAGGGTAATAATAATATCATTTTTACTCTTAATTACCCTATTTACTTTTAACCGTGGTAAAAAAAACTAACGAGTTACTATTCACCAAAAATTATTTTAATCTCATTGAACCACATTTTTCTTACTGACATCATCTTTGTCACAAGGATTTTATAAATTCCACTCACAGATGTGGTAAAATTATGTTTTATGAAAAACTCATTTTTTTAACTACCACTTAGTGGTTTCACTATTCATCAAAAAATGAAAGTTTCCAGAAAAATACCAAAAATTAGGCATAAGCTATATTTGATATTATAAAGTCAAAAATGATGTATATTTTACCAAATTCAAAACATATCAGTTTCATTAATTAATTTAAAAATTAATTCCCATCATCAAAACAAATATCGTGTTCTTAAAAGATAATAACTATCAAAAGATTGACACTTGTTTATGTTTGGTTTAAATGTGAAATTACATCCAATGACCAAAATTGTATTAAATTGTAAAAATATATTCTTAATATACTTTAAAACCACTCAAATTAATAATTTATTACTATTAATTATTTCGATTGAAAAAGTTGTTTTTAATTAAAATATAGCATCTTTTTACTATTCATCAAAATATGAAAGTTACCAGAATGATATGAAAATTTATCCAAAGTAAATTTTTATTTCATTATTCCAAAGAAGAATTTTATTTTTTATAATTGAACTTTTAAACATTTCAAAAACTAGATTTTATGTGGGTGCGCCATCAAAAGGCGACAAAACTGCATTTTTTTAAAAATACTTATTTTACCCGAAAAATTTATTTTGTTCTTATACAATGTTTTAGAAAATGTGCAAGACGAATAATAATGTTATAAGATTCAAAATTTAGTTAATACTATTCATAATGGCTAGTTCATAATAATATTCTAATAATATATCATTGTTTAGTAAAACCCGGTATTGCGTACAACACACGCTATCAAGGAAGGTCACGATTGCATTTAATGAAAGCCAAGTCAGGGTGGTGTGTTGTGAAATAATCCTTTGTTGTTTCGTATAACATAATCCAACCATATTTAATTTATACATTGAATATATATATATATATACTCAATGTTGCGTAGAATAACTATTATCAAAATTGTGTGTAACACGATCCAAGAATAGTGTTGCGTATACTTCAAGCTAATACGGCGTTGCGTATAGCGCAAGGTAATCTTGGTCTAGCATACAACAACAGACATTAATTAAATTAAAAGAATATTTTTCATAAAATCTCGGGGTGTAACAGTTTATGTCATTTTTGGGCATAGATCATAACATTTGAATGTTTATGTTTGGTGAGATGAAGAAATAATTAAAAAAAATTAAACATGGAGAAGATGGAATAATGTTTTATACTAAAATATAAGTTACACCATTAGATATTAGACAATTGAACCTAAAGAACTATGAGAATTATGTTGCAATGATTTCTATAAATATAGTATATTCTATTATTGATTAAAAGATATTAATTATTATGAGGATACACAATATTTCTCAGAGATAAAAATAATAATGTTGTGCAACATCTCACTACATTGATTTATTATGATATAATGATTTCATATTTTGGAATTATAGATAAAATTGGGATACATTTCATAATTTATTTTTATGTATTTTTTTAATTATTATATTTCTCACTTTTGATTGAGGATGATCCAAAGATAGGAACTTGTGTATAATCATGTTTTTAGTTTGATCAATGATTTATGTGGATTTTATACTAATAATATTATATAAAAGATGTTATTGAGGATACCGTTTCTTAGTGGCAACCATGGGTATCATGTAATATTCAGTGAGAAACTTAACTCATCTAATTCTTGAAGAATAATGAATCTAATGGTGCAAAGTGATAACTTTTTCATATATTCATCATTTACTTTTCCATTTTCAACATAGAAACCTTGGATCAGGTTACAGATCCTCAAGATACATTGGATAAAATGATAAATTTTCACTCGATGGGAATCAGTTTGGTAAATTATATGATTTATATAAATATTTTGTTAATTCTATAATATGCTTGGTTTTGTTTTTAAATTATTATATGTAATTTTCAATTATTTTATATTTATCTATTGAGGTTTTTTTTATTCTTGTGAGAGATTATTTTTTAAATAATATCTTATTTATATTGATTTATCATATATTATATCTTTCATACATTATAATAATTCATGTTGGAGATAAATTTATTGTCTAATTATGATTTCAATTCACCACCCACACAAATTAAGGAATCTATAATTTCTTTTTGGGACCAACACTTTATTTTCCAAAACACCACATATTGATAGTTCACTATTTACAATAAATCATTATTTTTATTCCTCAAATAATATGAATCACTATTTATATGTAGAAAATCAAATAAATCAATCACTCAATTCACCAAATGATAAATTTGAGTATATAATCAATTCCTCTTACCATTTATGTGGAACATAAAATTTTTCTTCTCATAACATCAAGTTACATTTATACATATTCAAAAACAATTACCACATGTTATGTGAGTATTAACATGATATTGACATGTTTTTATTTTATTAGATAAAGATACCGTAACAGATTCATTCATTGCGAATTAATATCCAATTCATGATGATATTTCTCAAATAAATTTGATCCTTTGATGATGAATATTATTCCACATATGACAAAAAATATTATATACATGAAAAAATTGGATTTAGTGTTTAATTTATTTATTGTACAGCTGAATTTTGACTCCATCGAAGGCTTCGACACATTTGTGATGGATGACCACTTCAATGACATCCAAGAGAAAAAATCCCAAAATTTTGAACATTCTACTATGATAAAAAAAATCCCAACACAAGAAATATTATCATATCCCAAAAATGACATTATTTGTTGTTTTATTTTCTTTATAAGTGGTTGAAATTATCCTTGAGTTTTGAATCAAAATCAAATTAATTTATATTTTTAATATTTTATTAAAAGGATCACAGTTGGAATAATGATAGTTTAATCGATATAGAAACCCTATAAACACATTTATAGATTTAATATATGATTATTTCATTATTGGTTCATTTTTTCCCAAAATATATATACAAACCATGCAATTACCTCGGTTTAAACATTGAGGTTAAAATGATTGGCACACAATTTGGTAAACTATACTGCAAAACCGCACAAACTTCCACTATGATTAAGAATATAAAATTTATTCTTTTCTCTGTCAAATGTTAAGACCCAATTGGGGTTTTCTTCTCCTCCACACATGAAACACACCTCAGGAGAGGGGTCTTAGGGATTACTATTTCTTTTCCATGGACTTTAATGACTTCGTTCATGATATGATATTGGTTTATTCAAGGTTATACCTATTTATATCTCATTATTATTTTATTATTTTGTCCATTCCTCTTTTACTGGTCTCTTCTCAATCGAACCTTAGGAAATGTTTTGGCCATAATTTTTTTGGGTTTGAAATATTAGGTTTTGAAAGACATACATTAGGTCCTCCAATTCTAATATCCAAGGGTTTCATTACATCGACACACTATTTCTTGTAGGTTTATCCATGTATTGATAATTAAATATAGAAACCTTTATTTCATTATTGATTAAACACATTCCCTGTATGGATGATAGTAGTAAAATATTATTTAAGGATATTATAAATATAAATTGTTTTCTTTAAATTCATTCTTCAGAACAAAATTGTGCTTTCATTTTTAATTTTTCTTTGTAAATCTTATTTAATAAATAACACACACAAAAAAATTTGATAAAATTTCACAATGAATTTTTTTAATGAATTCATTTATTTCAAAATATTTCATTAGATCAGAAGTAGTTTCTAAATCTTTAATTGAGGTTTAATGTTGTTTTTTGATCATTAAAAATGGAGTTCTAAACTAATAAAAATATCAATATGTTTTCTAATCGTACCTTATTAGTTTTGGGTGTTTACATAATAACATTGTATCTAGATAGTGACAACAAAAAAATATTGGAAAATTTAAAAATTGAGTCACTTTATTAAAGAACAATGTCAGGAAATTACAACTAATTTGTTTTGTATAAAATGGATATAAGTGTCCCGAAGATAGAACATAATTAGTAGAGTGTGATAATTGGAAAAAAGGTCATGTTCCATTGATGGGTGCTCATGGGTGAGACTCTTTTATAATTCCTTATTTGAGTACTTATACATGTATTATATTCATATTATTATTTATCATGATTTATTGAATCATATACATTATATAAATCATGAATCTCCATGAGTGGCCGGTGGAATTTTAAACAACACATTTTTCACTATCTTAGAATTATGCTCTTTCTAGTGGCCCTTAGTATGTATTTCGCACTAATTTGGTACTTTTCACCAAATTTATACCAGGTAGTTTATGAAATTAATTAGGGTGGATTTATTCCATTTAGTGAGCCTAATTTTATGGATAATGTATTATCTAATTCTATCATTTGCATCAATCTTCTAGGTTCCAATGATTCGACTTTTTTATTAGGATATGACAATTAGTTTATATTTTCTCTCTCTGATGATGTTTTTATTAGATATGTATTGTTTTTTGTTCTCCCTTAAACATTTATTTTTTAAATGATAAATAAGGCTATAATTTATTACTGGGAGAAATTTATAAGGATTGGGTTTTTTTCTTGGATTTAACAATACATGAGTATTGTTAATAGGATTGTTTTCGGGATTGCTTCACTTAACAAAAAATTAACTATTTCATTATTTAATTTTTAATGTGTAGAGACCCAAACCACATTATACCAGAGACGATGCATAACTTTTTACATTTTAATAAGATACATGAAATCCCATCATAAAGAACATAATATTTTATTATTCTTAGTATACTAGATACATGTGTGAAATTCAAAAAAAAATGAAAACTAAAATACATAATGAATTTTATTTGATAGTGAATTTATTCCCCTTATTGGATCCCTAGATATCAATCAAAAAATACTTCGTTATATCCTGGAGAAAATAAAACATAATAATGGGGTAATATTGGATGTTCGGTAAGGGTAATCGCTTCGTGAAGGCAATAAATTAATAAGAAACAATTAATATAGAAAGGTAAATAACTGAAACATGATCAATTTAATCAATAACATGAGTGTAATATGGAATAAAAAAATATGACCAAATAATTCCATATAAATAATCACATGAACTAAAAAAAGATGGAAATTATATCTAATAGAATAATCACACCGAATATTAATAATTGAATTCATAAGGATGGTATTTATAATGATTAAAATCTAAAACATACAATCGAGGCATGGTCCAAGCCATATAACACCATAAAGTATTGATCTTTTAACTATAATACAATCAAGTATTATTCTAATACTTTTATATAAATGGGTAAGGCCTCGACCAAAAGCATATCATGTTTGTATCATAAGACATCCCAATACATCAAGTGGCTATAAGGAGACATAGAAATCACATAAAACATAAAATACATTCTACATATTAAAGGGGTGAACTATAATCAACATAAAAATGCATTTTTAAAATTCAATAAAAAATTTAAATAAATTCCCCAATCAATAACCCTAATCCGAAACCATCGAGAGTAAAATAAATGGTATCAACAGAGTATATCCCTAGTAGAACTAATTATAAACCTTCCAGAAATAATAATGATGGGTTCATTTGAGTATATACCCCTTAAATATTTGGTAACATCATAGAATGTATTTTCATATGGAAAATAATTTTTAAATATCACTTGGAACATTTCTTAAGGAAAATAACCTTTCTTTTAAAATAACCCTTTATTATTTTAGAATTAGAAAAATCATAATATATTGTCAAAATACTTTTCTTTTAAAATAAACTTTCGGAACTATGATTTTTTAGAACATTTATAATATTTTTTTTTAAAAAATAAACATTTATACATAAAAATGAATCTTTAATTAAATGATGATTATGGTGGTGGGTAATTCCATACAAGTCATATATATTAAAAAATGCACTAAAGTTTTCACTATAAAGAGGTTTGAAAAGTGACTAATTTAGAAAATGAAATGTAAATTCCATTAAAATAATTTTTATGAGAAAAATGGGTAGAAATGTAAATAATAATTAATTTTTGAAGTGATAAATCATTTATGTACAATATTGTTTTTGGAAGAAAAATTATTTTTGACTGAAGAGACAAATAATACGGGATTATATTTATAAAATTTCATTATAATTTTAGGTACCAAACAGAATAATATGAAAATATTACTTAAAATATTTCTTGAATAACCAGATTATTAGAATTTATATTGATTTTATGATAAAAATATCAAATAATTCATCCACGACAGACATAAACAAAAACACTCTTTAATACTGATGATATTTTGAAATAATCCCTTACTAATTTTGTAAATTTTGTTTCATAATATCCTTGGATGACGTAAATATAAATTAAATGTTAAATAACAAGAATAAAAATTAATTTATTATATTAAATTCATTAATTATAGTTTATACACCACATAAAATATATAAGTGGTGAATATGGTGTTTTCCTCACATAAGTAAAAGTGAGGCGAGAGACCCTTACATCCCAATTCATTTTGGTTGAATATATATTAAATTCCTATATAGTAGTTTTGAAAAGCTTATTAACTTATTATAGAACCATAATAAAATTTATAATATGATATATTATCCTTTTAGAAAATATTATCAACTATTTGTTATTAATATTTCATGATTATAGTTGTTTTAAGTGTTAATTTTCTTGTTTTCCCATGCATGTTTTTTCATGAACAAAATGTT
Source organism: Viscum album (assembly GCA_963277665.1). Classification (NCBI taxonomy): domain Eukaryota; kingdom Viridiplantae; phylum Streptophyta; class Magnoliopsida; order Santalales; family Viscaceae; genus Viscum; species Viscum album. Next base: position 509,712,515 of record OY728138.1, read on the forward strand.
TCCTGAATATATTATATAGTTAAATTATTTATAGAATAATAATAATTAAATAATTATCATATTTATACATCAATTATAATTTCAAAAAAAATCATAAAAGATGGTTATGAAAAATTTATTGCGTCAGAACCATACAGACGGTTGGTTGTTGGAATGCATGTGTAACATTTCCAATTTTTAATGATCAAATAAAAAGAATTTATTTAAACTTTTAAATTTAAATAATGATAATTATATCATATATACATTTATATTTCTTTGAATATACTAATATATATCATCCATGGGGTGTGGTGTTGAAAGATAGTCAGATCACTTCAGAATGGTGGTATTCCACATGTACACCAATGTTGTGATCCTTTTTTTGTGTAAGAATTAATGTATTATATTACATTTTATAATGATTAATATTTCATTAAATAAATAAATATTTTATTTATTTCACATATATTAATTATTATTTTTCATATAACTTTAAATGTTATCAATTAGTGAAAAATGAATCACATTACTTCATGAGGCGGTAGTCATCCATACTGATGAGTGACATTATTGTATCCCTTGAAGAATGTAAATTAAAAAATTTATAAATTATATAATTGATAAATATGTATAGTTTTATTATATATATCATATATATATATATATGTATATTATATCCATCATCAAACCCAACCATGATAGGTGGTAAATGAAAAATGAATGGCATCGGTTCGCAAGGTGACAGCCCATCGTACACATGAATGATGATTAGGTAACCCATTTGAGGGTAGTTGGGACGTTTTTAGGCCATTAACTTATTATGAAAACATATTATTATATATAATATAATTAATTTAGTATATCATAATGTATTAATAATAATATAAGGATTTGGAGGAAGAAAAAATATAAAAACGCACATCGAACAACGTCAACACTTCTTTGGGTAACATTTGGCGTTTTTCACCAAATAATTTGAAGGTTGTATTTCACAAAAAACAATAGATTTTATGATGAGTGGAGGGAATATGGATGTTTATTTTTTTGTATTATCAAAAAAAAATTTAATGTAAGAATCATAGTTGATAGGGGTGTCCATTTATAAGTGAGGTGAGGGTAGAGTTATAATTTTCTGAATGAAGAAGTTGTAACCATGTTTTTTCACTTGAAAAAGGATATAAAATGTAATATCATAGGGAATTATGAATTATTGACTTGATATATGTCCATAAAATATTTTTTAGAAAATATTTTAGTTCAATTTAACCACTATTTTTTATTTTAACCCCCCGTAAATCCATCTTTACGTTGTCTACAGTGATTAATTTTTATTGATTTTGTTGTTCATTTTTGTCAAAACATTTTTTAACATTATTAGAATATTTATATTATTCTAATTATAAATATTTAATCCATTTTTACAAATTCTATTCACATAAATGGAAAATTTTAATTTAAAATTAATCTTTAATGATGTAATGTTAAAGAGGGGTTTCAAAGAGAAAATGTTCAAATGTTTACCCTATTTTTATATCAAAATAAAATATAAAAATAAATACAATGACATATTAAAGTAGTATATATATATGGACTAATTTGACTTTACGATCGATTAAAATTTTAATTTAACTCTATAAATAACTAAAATAAAAAATGCAGTTTTCAATTAAAAATATGCAGTGTTCTCTATTCATCAAAAAATAAAACATTTTGAGAATAATATAAAAAAGTACACGAAGATAAATTTTTTATTCTTATTTAAAAAAAATTATTCTTTTATATAACTTTTATTAATTTGGTGTAAATTAATTTTAAATTATGTGCCCAAAGAATGACTAAAACATCATTTAGAATAAATATATTTTTTATAACAAAATCCTTTTCTTTTGAAAGAATATTATTTTATTTATAATCAATAGATCAACATATTTTTTATTATTTTGATATTACTATTCATAACAACTATCTAATTTTTTTTGTTTATAATGGTAAAATATTTCAAGGATCATATGAAATCTTGTTTGAGTGTTATATAAGATATCGAAGAGTTTAAATTATTTTAAAAATTAATATTTCCCAATGTATTTGGTGTTATATTTTCATCTATGATTAGTGTTGACTGTTAGATATTTTTTCAAAAATGATGCTCATATATGAAAAATATAGGGGTATCACATTATCCCCTACTTAAATTAATTTCATCCAATCAATTTAAACATGATCTAAGTAATTAGGGGCTTTACATTTAAAAATAAGACTATGTAAAAAAATTCAGATTGTAAAAGGGTTGAAAAACAACCTCGAAATAAGAGACAAGGAAAGTACGAAGTTAATATAGAATAACACATTTCCAGGATTCTATGTAGAAGAACATAGGTTTGAAATGAAATAATAGTAATAAATTAAACTTGCAAGAAATTATAGAGAGAGATAAGGTTCAATGATCACAAGAGTGTGAATGATCAATAGAAAGTGAATGACCTAAATACCATAAATCATTGATTAATTAGGACACCCTCTAATTAATCAAATTTGAAGGTAATAGGATTAACTATTTGTTTCACGGTTATTTTTTGGATGTTGAGGAATTATTTTACTATATAATATTATAAGGAAATATAAATAATTGATTCATTTATATTTCAAATTAAAATTTTCATAATTTAGTTATTCTTTGATCAATTTTCATATCATATCTTACTCCAAGAAATGAATATCTAAAAATCATTTTTTTCCTACAGAACTAAAATTCACTTTTAATGTATTGTAATTTCCTTAATAGAATGATAATTCATTCCATTTATCTATAGTAATTATTATGACAAAATTGATTTCACAGGTTATCCAAAATGTATGAATACCTATATACTGAAGTAATAAATTAATCTGTATAAACATTTTCAAAGTTCAACTTAACCATTTCTGAAAAATTTTATATTTTAACCCTTATAAAATATTATGACCCATAACTCAAGAAACAAAGTCACTAAATACAAAAAAAGAACTTATCACTAATTAGTTATAAGGTAGTTAGTACTATCCAATTTACATTATAAACATTAATCATATATTAATACCAACATGGTTATCCTAACATTAGGAACATAATAAGTGTTATATTACCATAAATCATGTGAATTCAATGAATTTTAACTTTATACTAAATCATTTTTCCTGGTAATTCATATCATTCAACAAATTATTACAAATACCGAATGAATAATTAGAGTAGTATGTTTATTTTACATTTCATGAATGTCATTAATAATATAATTTTACAATAGATTTCGTAGTTATAAATACACAAGAAATTAAATCCTTAATTAAGATTTTTAGTAATATAATAAGCATAAACTTTAAACCGTATCTCCTTTTGAGGTATTCTCCCAAGCATCTTGGGGAATTAATTTTCATCTTTTCCCATCTCTCTAAATATAGTTCATTTCACATTGGAAAATTATTCCCTACCGTTAAAATAAAAAGAATGATGATATTTTTCACTATACACGATATTAACTCCTCTTAATTTTTTTAATGTACCAAGGTGTTTACTTATGCAAGTATCACATGTTATAAAATCTCTCTTTCTATTCCCTATTTTAATCTTTTTTTCTATCATCATATTATTCTCTTGCATCCCATCAAAGCATAATACATGGAGAATTATTTTTCTATACTCAATGAACATGATACTATATACTTATAATATGAGAATTTTTGAGATACTAATTCCCTTTGGAGTATTTCTTTCAGACCATCAATGAAACAATCCACCATACTCTTTGGATTATGTATGTAATCCACATCATGTTTTTTATCCTTGTAATGATGTATTAATACATAAAAACACATTCCACTTATTTTTTTCAAAGAATCAAGAAATTTATTTTGATATCCAGTAATTTCTCATGAGGAAAATATTTTCCTAATAATATTACCTTTAAATACTTTCACACCATGATTACTTTTTCTTACTCGTACTTATTCTTTTTGAATCCCCCATTAATCCCCAATTCATGATAGATGATAAACAGCCTTGATAACTTTATCCCTTTCAATTTCACATAGAGTGACACAAATCTTCTCTAAATATTTTTATAATATGTGTAGTCCCATATATAAATCTAGATCTAGCTTCATTATCCTTCCAAGGAGGGAAATCCCTATATTGACTATGTTCTATGATGAAATTCCATTTCCATTTGTTAGGTTTCTCATTTTAAAAATTTTCATACACTAGAATACATCATATCATTTTGAGTCATAATTTATAATCCAAAATATAGTGAAACACCTAATAAAAATTGAAATATTTATGAACATATAATCTCATAATCCTAAACATGGTTACTTTGGGGATATTTTTAATTTTAAATACATCATAATGGATTTTAAATAAAATATTAAATATCTAATTAAAATATCATAGGAGTGTCAAACTAAGTGTGCTATAAGGCCCATTATCATACATTAGGTGATGATCAAGTGAATCCCAGTATGCCCTTTTCAGAGTAATTATCCCTAGGTATATATTTTTTCATAACCACATCAACTTTTTGTAACCATTTAGGGATGTATTTTCTAGGAAAAACTACATAATATTTCCCATTCCAAATATTTAGCATGTTTTTATGTAATTTTCATCAAATTATATCATAGGTTTATATTCCCTAATTTATTTCATACTAAATCTAGTTCCCACGGAATATTATAAACTTATTTTTATACCAACTATAGTAACCCTAACCCCAGTAGTTCAATGCTAGTGTTTGTATTACTATATTGGCGTAAGATACATGGAATCACATCATGAAGTAACCAATAGTGTAGTTGTCTAGGAAATCTAGATACATACTTGAAATTCACATTAATAATGAAAAGATAAAATACAAAAATATTATTTTTTGATAATATATTTCCCCCCTTATAATTTCCTTTAATATCAATCACAATATACATATGTGTATATTTTTAGTAATAAAATATTTGACTGGGGTGAGATCATATTCTCAGTATGTGTAATCATACAGTGGAAGTTATGAATAAAATATGGCATAATCAATATTCCATGGAAAATTTCAGAAAAATGATCCATTTAATAAATAAATTGAGAATAATATTGAATTAATAAGATATAATTATATAATTTCATATAATTAATCACATTATAATGAAACTTTAAATTGAATATTATAACAAATCAAATAATCATAATGAATATCAATAAATAAATTTATAATGATGGAATGAAAAATGTTTGATGTCTAAAACATAACGTTGAACTTATTCCAAGACATATAATTTCATCAAGGATTATTCCATGAGATCTAATAATTTTGTTTCACATTTGACAACATTTATACCAATGGGTAACACCTCCGTCAAAACTATATCCAGATTGTCTCAGAAGACCAATCGATGTATTATGGGGATATAATGGGCCACAAACATCACTTACAAGATCCAATGAATTCCTCATATTAAAGGGGTTTAACATAATCCCTAAAATAATTCATATAAAACTACAATATGATATTTAAATAAATTTATTTATCAATAATAATAGTAATAAATCATCCAGAGTAAAATGAATGGTATCAACAATGTACATCCCCAGTCAAAATGATTGTAATCCATCCAAATAAATAGTAAGGACTGTATCATTGGTGTATATCGATATTAATTAATGTTTAACATCATATGATTTCTTATTGGAAGGAAAATTACTTCTAAACAACTTTTGGAATATTTCTTTTAAAAATTATCCTTTCGTTTAAAATCACCATTTTATTTTAAAACTATAAAAATCACAAAATAATTTCAAAATAATTTTCATATAAAATCATTTTTAAAACCTATGAATTAAAAAAAATGGAATAAAATTATTTCAAAATAACATTGTATACTTTAAAAAGAATCTTCAAATAAATGATCATCATTATTATGAGTAATTCATTATGATTGGAATAATTTAAAAAAAAACATTATTATTCCAGTTAAAAAATGTTAGAAAATATCATCATTTATAAAATGAAAAGATGATTCCTTTTAATTTATTTTAAAAAAATTAATACATGGGTAAAATATTATCTAATAAGTAGTTTTAAGAATAATAAAACATTTATTAATACATTTTTCATATCAATTTTTTTGAATGAAAATGAATTTTTGATCGAAGAGTGAAATAATGTAAGATTATCTTGAAAACATTTTTGTAATAATTTTAATTACTAAAGAAAGGTAAATATTACCATTACATTAAATATTTCACGAATAACTTTGGGTAATAAATTGTATTGATTTTATGATAGATATTTCAAATAATCTCTTTAATGGAGACTTAAAAAAACAATCCATAATAATGATGTTATTGTTAAATAAGACCATACCACTTTAGAAGATTTTGTGTCATCAACCCATTGGATTAAATAACTGTAAATGAAAAATGAAAAAGAAAAAAATTAAATTGATTCATGATATAACATAAAAAAAATTAGTATATACACCACATAAAATAAATAATTTATGAATATGGTTTATGCATAATAGAAGTAAAAGTGATAGGGGAAACGCTTACCTTAAGCTTCTCATTGATTGAATGCAATTTAAAAACCTATATATTGGTTATATAGATGTTTTTAAATTATTCCAGAACCATATTAATATTTATAATGTCATATATTAATCTTTTGTAAGATATTATTACCCATTCATTAATAATATATCATTATTCTTATTATTTTAGTTGTTAATTGTCTTTTTTCTCAGGTTTTTTACATGAATGATCCAATTAATGTATATATTATGTTGATAAATGATATATATAATAATAATTTCTCACGACCCGTCCTCGGGGCCCGTGCCATGACTACCCCAAGCCTTCCTTCCATAGGCCAGGGGCTGGCCACTAGCACCAAAGGCGTAAAACATGATAACTAGGAAGGTATTGCATTTATAAAAGTATAAAAAACATCACAAAGTACAAGAGGAAGTAAAAAGTATGTAATGCTGTAAACAAGTGTCCTGGAAATACAAAGGGGTTGGAAATACAAGCCTAATAGAAAGGTACAACTACAACTAAATGTAAAGTACAACTCAAAGGACAACATCTGAAAGGTGACAAGAGGCTCCTGGATCGTCCACCACGGATCCTACCCGAAGGGTAGGTACAGATAGCCTCCACAATGCTCTCTCCTGTCAACCTCCTCCGAGTGTCGTCTCGTCTTGAAGTCCATCTCCGGATACTGACTTGTCAAGATGTCCACCTCCGGGTACTGTCCAGTCCTCAAACACTCAGCCTCTGTCTGCGCTGCCCGACGTCTACAACCAACACAACGAGGTGAGGGCATAGCCTATGCAGGGGTGAGTATATGATACTCAGTAGGGAACTTGAGACCCTCAAGGTCTCACTAAATCCAACAAAGATAACCACAATGTAGGATCTCAATAGATAACGATTACCTAAGTATAAGCCCATACTTATACCTAAGATATCAAGTAACCTATATCAATCATGAGGAAACACAAAGGTTATGAAATCAGCGGATAACCACTACCTAGGTATATGTCCATACATATAACTATGTTATCAAGTGACCCATCTCAATCACGAGGTAAACAAAAAGGTCATAAACTCAGCTCAAAGCAGGATTTTCATTATCGAAACCATAACTGCTGAAGAGCCCCATCTCTGGAGTGTACAGTGATCCTGTCACGACTTCGAGGTACTACTCACTAACCTAAGACTGCTGAGGTACTCCTCCTGTCGAGTATCGTGGGTCAGCCACCCAAACACAGTAGTGCATTCCACCGGGGTCTACCACCCAAACACTATAGTACATCCCCCCTAATAGCCTGCAGAGGTACTCTCTAGATGAGTACCGCGGGTCTGCACCCAAACTCAGTAATGCTCCGTCCGCCATGGGTCTGCACCCAAACAAAGTAGTGCTCCATCCACTGGGCTAGTTTCCTCAATCCAAGTCGAGTCTGTCAAGCAGTCGCCAGTTCACTACTGGCTACACGGTCTCCGTACTCCGTATGCTCATCTCCGAGAGGATCTGTTCCATGAGATACTGGTCAATACTCTAAGTATCAAAATGTCCCACGAAGAAGTATCAAAAAGTACCGCCACGTCATAGGGGTCTCAACGCAATAGACGACCCGTCAATCAGGCGCCTGGTATATGAGCTATTAGCCTTTTCGTCGCGGGGGCCCGGTTGGTTTCGCGTACGAACCAACCCGACCATATCTCAACTGTACCAAACCTCAAGTGGAGTATTCTAAACGAACCGTCTCATCAAGATTAATCCAATGTAGTTGACATCACGTCAATCAGTCATCCGGTTCTCATGTTATAAGTGTTTCTGTTCCGAGGGTCCGGTTGAAATTACGTTCGATCCAACCTATCCATACTTCAAAGTTCTCGGAAACCTTGAGTGTAATATACCGAAACGACCGTCTCGATCCACGGATCGCATGGGAACTGGCGGTGCGTCGATCGGAGGTCAGTAGTCCATGATATGGGCGTTTGAATGAAAACTGCCTGAAAATAGGGCGTTCGGGCCCTGTCCGACCCGGCCCGAGACCCTCTAGGTTGCCCCAAACTGGGTCGGCCCGACCCGGGTCTGGGTCCTACCCACTAGGGTGCGGCCTGGCCCGGCTGGTGCGGCCTGGCTCGGCCTGCGCGGCTTGGCTCGGCCTGGGCGCGGCGCGACCTGGCCTGGGCGCGGCGCGGCGCGGCCCTACAGTCGCTTGGCCTACCGTGCTGGCGCGGCCCGTGTGGCCTGCACGGCTGGACGAGCTGAGCAGAACATGGGGGAGGCGCACACCCCCCTTATTGAAGCTTCAGCCCCAATGTTGGGGCCTCTCCCTGCCGGCGGCCAGCGCCGCGTCTCCCTCGGTCCCGCGCGGCCGCAGGACCGCCACCTGCCGTCGTGGCTTCATCCGCGGAGGACCTTCCTGGCAGCGTGCTGGGCACTGCCGCCTCCGGCTTCCGGCTCCGGCGTGCCCGCGTTGCGTGCCGGTAGGCTCTTCCGCGGACCACTGGAGTTGCTCCGGTGGTCCGTTTTCAATTCTGTTTGCACCGGTGGTCCTCCCGAGAGCCATAGATTACTGCGAAGGGTTCAAAATGCCTTTGTGGCCCGCCTCATCATCTCCCATCGATCTACAGTTCGACAACAAACTACGGAGGGTCCGGGCTTTGTTCGTTAACCCGTTCCCTCCGCGTTATAGGATTAAAAAAAACAAAATCAAACTCAACCAATCCCGAATATTCACCCCGCAACCACTCCTCATGAACGAGCGATCTGCGGATCAACCAGCAGAGATTGATCTACACTCATCGTCCTTTTCTCAAATGATAAAAGAAAAAAAAAATATAATCCTCCAACCTCAAGCGTTTTCATCGCGCGAGGTTTGTCACAGATAGGGACGTCGTGGAAGGAGACTCCGTAAGTATCGCGGAAGGAGGATCGTCGACGTCATGTCATCGATCTCTAAGGATGGCGTCTCTCACGGGCTTCGAGGATGGAGGAAGCATGTACGACGAACTCCCCTTTGCGGTGATAGAGTTATTCATCAAAGGCTCGGTGATCTTCACGTTCTTCGATGAGGAAGAAGATTTTTTTCATGAGTTATAGCAAATTCTCTCCCAAAATCCTCTCGCACAACAAAACCACCCTAATAAAAAATCATTGCCTTATTTTATTACTCAATCTAATGGTTTTTGAAATTCAAAATCTAATTATTCAATTAGTAGAATTAATTGAAGAGTTATAACCGACCAATTAAAGAGGCGTTTAATACTATGATAAATGCAAGAGTTGACTTTCATTTAATGGTGGTGCAGGTGAGTTACATAATTGAAAGTGGGGGTTTGAGGAAGTTGAAAAGGTGGGGCTTGTGTGGGCCCCACCCCACAAATATCCTACATAGTGGAGTAGGATATAATGGGTCCCACTCCAACCACTTAGCTTAGGTTAAACTACTTGAAATAAAATAAAATTAGTTGCACCATTTTATTTTATTTGTTTACTTAACCCGAGATTTTAAATAACCTCACCCGAGCAAACGTATAACGACCCATACTTTACATACATTGTTAATACTTCAAAATTGAAGCACTCTTATTACAACATATGACAAAACCACAAAGGACCGTATAGGTATAGTGTCTTTAGAAACTGGGAAACATAAACAACTGGTTCATAAATCTTCTACAGTGTCTCTCATTTATTTCATCATATCTAGGGTCCCTTTTAGCATATTCTACTTAATATCCATCTTCCTGACCTGGGGAAAAGAAAACATAAAAGGGTGAGCTCAAATGCTCAGCAAGGGAAAATAAAGGAAATAAAAATCATATCATATCTTTTTGAAAATCAAAACCTGCAAAAGAGATCATAATATCTTAACATGGAATAAATCATAGAAGTGAAAATGAGATCCCCATAATCATAACATAAAACTTGAAACTTTGTGGCATGCACACATAATCATGGAAAATCATTTCTTGTTAGTCATGACTCATTGCCAAGACTATCTTAGTGGACAAAGTCCCTTTCTGAACCGAGTTCACTCCTCGTTTCAGTCCTGTATCACTGAACCGAAATAACCTTCCGTTCCAGCCATGTCTATCTCATGAGATATAAAATCATTACCCAATGCATTGGAGGGAGATATAGGTCCCACCCATCTTATAATGAATCCTTTCTTATGTGTGCAACATAATCATAAAACATACATCATCGCATAACACATATAACAAAAATAGGATTCTTGAAACATCATGACATCATAAATCAATTCATATATGATAAAGGAATTCATAAACATAATTCCATCACAACATAGTCAAACCAATGTAAAAATATGGATAGAAACAGAACCCTTTATTATCTTAGATGGAAAATAATTTTGATAAAACAGTTGAATTGAATTCTTGAGGAAAATATCCTTTCTTCTTCAAAAACATTTTTCCTTTCATAACATGTCATACAACTTTAAAATAAAAGAAGTTGATTAAAAATAAACTTGAAAACTTGTAAAGGAAGCTTCTTTGAAGTAATGTTTTAAAAATCCATTCATGCCGTATAAGTTAAAAAAAACATTCTTCGTACTTTTGTCGGAAAAGTCAAAAAGTACCTCGTACGGAAAAACGACAAAAGATTCCTTTCATATTCTTTACTAAAAACTCACCTAAGGGTAAAATTGGATTTAAACTATTTCAAGTGGATGGAAACAATATTACATATTGAGGGAACATGGATGTGGATGATAAAATACACCCCAGTAAATACTTACGAATAAACAATCTCAGATAAAAATGAGATTGTGATATTTCCCTTACCTTAGGTCCGATTTGCTTTGTTCGTGTCGAAGCTCCTGTATAATGGTTTAAATAATGTTATTGACTTATTCCAGAATCATACATATTGATATGAGATCATATATGGTCATATTATTAGCTTCTTGTTAGTAATATTTCATTGTTACTTGTTACTCGGGTCTTTATAACTTTTTGTTCTTATGCGTGTTTTGTCGAATAAATTCTTATTATTATCTTTAGGTTATAGATAATTCATTTCCAGAATGGTATTAGTGTATTATATACCATATTCATTCATTCAATTCATTTATACAATCATTATGAAATGAAGATCATGTAGAACGAGTCGCATCACATCGTGGAGACGGTATTCCGTACGTACGCACGAGTGATGATATCGTTCCTATGATCGTGGAATTGTATTGGAGTATATATATATATTATTTCAGTATCAATATTACTTAATAATAATCATATATAGTTACTCATTACTCCATTATACCCATCCTTGTAAGGTGATGGTGGAAAATAGATTACACCACGGCGTGGAGACGGTATTCCGTACGTACGCACGCGCGGTGATTTCATTTTTCCGTAGGATGGATAGAAGGTGAATTAGGGATGTTTCATATTTATAATAAAATATCAGTATGTAAGTAATACTGATGTTATTACTTTATCATGAAACAACTAAATAAGAAGAAGTTGAAGACGAAAGAAATTGAAAAGATCGGTAATGGATATTACCTCTTCTTTGGAACGCCTCTTTGAATCCTCCACTTAGGGAACTAAGAGTGGTCTTTGGAGAAGACCAGGACCTCTAGGACTATTCTAGGGAAGTGGAGAGGGGAAAATGGCAGGGGTTGGCCGAGCTTGAGTGCTCAATTTGGTGTGAGGAGGAGGGGGAGGAGGTGCCCTTTTATAAGGGAGGAGAGGGGCACCTTAGGAATATCTCAAAATATTATTTTATATTAAAATCAAAATCGGTTTATAATGGTTCCAAAGGGTCTTATTTCGAAGATAAGGTGGGGAGGGGTCGAAATCCTATCAACCAATAGAATTTAGACAAGTTTAGGATATTATTTTAACCTTATCATTTAGATTTAACTCTAAGTTAAATAATTTAACTTTTATCATGTCTTTTTGTTTTCTTTCACTATATGGTTAATACACTTACAATAACATTCCAAACGAACCCAAAATTGTTTATTATTAATATATATATCCTTATCTAAATCATTTGGCCGAACCTTAGATTTTTAGGAATACAATAACAATTAATAATATAATATTTGATTTAAAAACTATTTTGTGTCAATTTTGACACTATTTGATATATGATTTTTGGGAAAGTCATAACAGAATTATATGTTCGAACCAAGTTGATTAAATCAACACTAATATATCATAGCAACCTAGAAAATTAGTGTAATTCATAAAAAGTCTCAAATTACATTTATTTTGGTGTTTATAACATCAATTATGTCAATATTTCATTAATAAGATAATTATTGCATCATCATTGTGTCATAAATAAATTAAATTATTTAATGTCTAAAAATTACAAATAAAATACCCTTATGTAGGAAATCTTTTTAGCTTTCTAATGAATATTTAAAATCGAATTTATCTTATGTATAACCCCATATTAAAAATGATTTACTTATTAAACTTTGATTTTAACTATTTTAACCCTTCTTTAAATAAATTAATAATAAATGTCCTAATCTAATCCAAGTGGGCCTAAATGGTCATATTTTATTCCTAAGTTTGTTTTTGGTCGAATTACACTTGTCCAATAGAATTAGGACATGTGTTAGGGTAATATTGATATCATATTTACCCTTAGTTACCCTATTTACTATTAACCGCGGTAAAAAGGTAAAAAGTTACTATTCACCAAAAAAATTATTTTCATCTCATTGAACCACATTTTAGTCCTTGATATTAACCGTGTCTCTCGGATTTTCGAAATTCCATTCACAGAAGCGGTAAAATTAAGTTTTATGCAAAATTCAGTTTTTAACCTACCACTTAGTGGTTTCACTATTCATCAAAAATTGAAAGTTTTTAGAAAAATACCAAAATTTCACCCTAGGCTAATTTCGATATTCTGAGTCCAAAAATGAAGTCCATTTTGAAAAATAAAATTTATAAAATTTCAAAAAGTGGTTATTACTATTCATAACGGCTAGTTTTAATAGCATATTGTTGTTTAGTGAAACTCGGTATTGCGTACGACGCAAGCTATCGAGGAAGGTCGCGATCGCGTGTAAAGCAAGCCAAGCAAGTGTTGTGTAAAAAAAAATTCCTTTGATGATTTATATAACATAAAAGTCTCGGGTGTTACATTCTACCCCCCTTAAAAAGAATTTCGCCCTCGAAATTCGTCACTTTGCAACAAACAAATGAGGATACTTCTCCCTCATCATATCCTCAAGCTCCCATGTAGCTTCTTCAAGTTGGTGGTTTCTCCATAAAACTTTCACCAAGAGAGTGGTCTTGTTTCGTAGGACTTTTTCGCTACGATCCAGAATCTCTATCGGCTGTTCTTCATAAGAAAGATCTTGCTCCAGCGGTACAACTTCTGAGCTGAGTACATGTGAAGGATCTGGTATGTACTTTCTCAGGAGAGATACGTGGAACACATCGTGAACTTGAGAGAGATTCGGTGGAAGCGCCAATCGGTAAGCTACCTTCCCAACACGATCCAGTATTTCAAAAGGACCGATATATCTAGGGCTCAACTTCCCCTTCTTTCCAAATCTCATAACCCTCTTCCAGGGAGATATTCGTAAGAACACTTTATCGCCCACTTCAAACTCTAGGTCTTTTCTTCGGTTGTCGGCATAACTTTTCTGTCGACTCTGAGCTGCTCTTATGTGTTGTTGAATAGATCTGACCTTTTCTGCCATTTCATCAACGAGATCAGGTCCTAATAGCTTTCTTTCCCCAACTTCATCCCAGCAAGTTGGAGTCCTGCATTTCTTTCCATAGAGAGCTTCATAAGGAGCCATCTGAATACTGGAGTGAAAGCTATTATTATAAGAAAATTCCACCAAAGGTAGGTGTTGATCCCAACCTCCTTTGAAATCCATAGAGCAAACTCTCAACATATCTTCTAGGGTTTGAATTGTTCTCTCAGACTGACCGTCTGTCTGGGGATGATAAGCAGTGCTGAAACTCAACTCTGTATCCAGAGTATGCTGAAGACTTCGCCAGAACTTCGAGGTAAATCTCGGATCCCGATCAGATATAATAGAAAGTGGTACTCCATGCAATCTTACCACTTCCTTTACATATATCCTGGCAAGCTGATCTAGAGAGAAATCCTCTCTAATAGCAATGAAGTGTGCAGACTTTGTAAGACGATCAACTATGACCCAGATAGCATTATTGCCTTTGGACGTTTTAGGAAGTCCTGTGACAAAGTCCATAGTGATGTTTTCCCATTTCCATTCGGGTATGGGTAATGGTTGTAACATCCCCTTAGACTTCTGTCTCTCAGCTTTAACTTGTTGACAAACCAAGCATCGAGAGACATATTTAGCAACATCTCTTTTCATGCCATCCCACCAGAAGTACTCTTTCAGGTCCCTATACATCTTCGTGCTTCCAGGATGAATAGAGAATGAAGAACTATGAGCCTCATCCAGCAGCTCTTTCTTTAATTCGGGGATGGGAGGAACACAAACCCGATTCCTGAACTTTATTATCCCATCACAATCAAGGTTGAATTCAGGAACATTTCTCACCTTCTTTTGTAACTCGACATCTTCTTTCTGTGCCTCTTTAATCTTCACATGTATAGATGGTTGAACATTCATTTGAGAAAGATAAGATTTTTCCCCTTCCATTATAATTCCAAGATCCATCCTTTGTAAATCCATAAATATTGGATCTTTTGTGATCCTCATCATGGATAAACTAGCATGGTCTTGTCGACTTAATGCATCTGCCACCTTGTTTGCTTTCCCAGGGTGGTAATGGATTGAGCAGTCATAATCCTTAATCGGCTCCAACCATCTTCTTTGGCGCATATTCAGCTCCTTTTGTGTGAAAATATACTTTAAACTTTTATGATCAGTATAAATATCACACCTTTCACCATAAAGGTAATGCCTCCAAATCTTTAATGCAAAGATTACCGCAGCCAACTCCAAATCATGTGTTGGGTAATTTTGCTCATGGAATTTCAACTGTCGTGAGGCATAAGCTATCACCATATCATTTTGCATAAGAACACACCCCAATCCCTTCTTGGATGCATCACTATAGATCACAAACCTTTCTCCACTACAAGGCAGTGTGAGCACAGGTGCACTGGATAACCTTCTTTTCAACTCCTTGAAATTCTCTTCACATTCCTCTGTCCAGACAAACTTAACTCCTTTCCGAGTCAACTTGGTGATTGGATTAGATAACCGTGAAAAATCATTTACAAAACGTCGATAATATCCAGCCAAACCAAGAAAACTTCGGATCTCAGTTACTGTTGTTGGTCTTGACCATCTTTCGATAACCTCTGTTTTTGCTGGATCCACAGATATCCCCTCTTTTGAGATTATATGACCCAAAAATGCAACTTTTTGAAGCCAAAATTCACACTTGGTAAATTTGGCATAAAGCTTCTCTTTTCTCAGGGTCTTTAATATAATTCTCAAGTGATCTTCATGCTCTTCCTTGCTCTTTGAATAGACAAGAATATCGTCTATAAAGACTACCACAAATTGATCAAGATAGTCTCTAAAGACTCTATTCATTAGATCCATGAAGATAGCAGGGGCATTAGTAAGACCAAATGGCATCACTATAAATTCATAATGTCCATACCTTGTACGGAAAGCCGTCTTTGGTATATCCTCCCTTTTGACCCTTAATTGATGATACCCTGAACGTAGATCAATCTTGGAAAAGTATTGAGCTCCGCGTAGTTGGTCAAATAAGTCATCAATGCGTGGGAGAGGATATTTGTTCTTGATAGTGATCTTGTTAAGTTCTCGATAATCAATGCAGAGTCTCATTGATCCATCTTTCTTCTTAACAAATAGAACAGGTGCTCCCCAAGGTGACGCACTAGGGCATATGAATCCCTTATCAAGATTCTCTTGGAGTTGCTTCTTCAATTCCTGCAACTCAATTGGGGCCATTCTATAAGGTGTCTTTGAAATAGGCAAAGCACCCGGTACGAGTTCTATTGAAAACTCAACTTCACGATTTGGTGGAAGACCCGGCAATTCCTCCGAGAAGACATCATCAAACTCCCGTACAATGGGCATATTCTTAATCGTGAGTTTCTCACCAACCATTTGAGATAAATAACCTTCATTTAGTGGAATCAATACCCATAAGATGGAAGAAATTTCCACTGGAAGGTTATGTTCATCCTTGCATTGATAGACGATCGTAGGTTGATCTGGAATATGAAATGTGACTTCCCTTCTTTGGCAATTGATATGAGCTCCATGTAGAGAAAGCCAATCCATGCCAAGAATCACATCAAATTCCACTAAAGGAAGGATCACAAGATTTGCAGGAAGCACTTTCCCACAAACTTCGATCGGAGAAGAATTATAAACTTCTGATGCGATTGATGTGCCATTAGGTGTTGTCACAGCTAACTCAACATCTAATTGTTGAGGTAATACGGTGATACCCTTAGAAAATTTTTCAGAAATAAAAGATTGGGTGGATCCAGAATCAAATAAAACATTTGCTACTTTAGAGTGGATGGTAAGTGTACCTTTCACCACATCGTTATCGTACTCCACATCGCTGATAGAAATTGCATGTGACTTTCCTTTGTCTTTAGCCTTAAGAGTTTGTTGACGTCGACCATCATCATCAATCCTTGGATTTGGGCATTGATTGGCATAATGCCCCATCTCCTTGCACTTGAAACATTGAAGTGTAGCAGGTTCATTCTGTGTATCCCTTCCTTTGTTTGCATCATTAGACATCTTCTTCCCATTATCACGGCATTCAAATGCCCGATGACCTTCCTTTCCACATTTAAATCATTTACTTGTCCCTTTAAGACAACTCCCTCCATGTTTCTTTCCACACTTTGAGCATAAGGGAAAGTTCATCTTCTTTTCCGTGTGCTCTTTAGATTTTTCATTGAATTCCATCTTCCTCTTCTTATCAAACCCATGTGACTGATGGGTTACTCCAATCTCCATCTCGACTTTGAGAGCACATCGAACGATTTCTTCGTAGCTATTGAAGTCCCTTATGGCTAACGCCCTTCGAAGACTTGGTTTTAGGCCACTAAAGAATCGATCGATCTTACTCTCAGGTTGGATAATAATACCAGAAGCGTACCTTGCAAGTCTTGTAAAATTTGCTTCATAGGTACTAACAGATTCATCATCCCTTTGCTTCAGTTCAAGGAACTCTTTCTCCATCTTTGTTCGGAGAATACGAGGGAAGTACTTATTGAAAAATAAGTTCTTGAACTCGTCCCATTCCATAGACTCAATTTCATCCCTTTGCCTCGTATTCTTAACAAGATTCCACCATTGATCCGCATCTCCTTCCAAACGATACACTGCTAGGATGACTTTATCATGCTCAGAACATTGAAGAACTGAAAATATCTTTTCAGTAGTACTAATCCATTGTTCAGCAACTAATGGATCAGTAGACCCGCTGAAAGATGGTGGATGCTGCCTCATGAAGGATTCAACAGAATGTTGCTCCCTCCTTTGTTCGTTTGGAAATCCTGCATGATTCATAGCTTGAGAAAGTTGTGTGAGCATGGCTACAAGATTTTGCATTCCAGCTCCCATATCGTTTGGTTGCTCAGGGGGACAATCATTGCATTGCCCATCGCATTCCGCATTAACACGGTTCCTTCGGGTTCCAGCCATTGACTAAAACCAAGAAGAATAGTGTGAGCAACACTAATTATAATAGGAAACCACATAATTCAAGAGTAAAATTTTCATGCTTAAGGTCTTATCCTAGGTTATTCAAGGCCATTTCTAAAACACTAAGATTGTGTTCTATGCTTAGACTTATCCTTAGGGTTCTTACTAAGGCTTTCACATCCTAGTTTCCAAAGGTTGACTATACCTTTCCTCTGATACCAACTATAACGACCCATACTTTACATACATTGTTAATACTTCAAAATTGAAGCACTCTTATTACAACATATGACAAAACCACAAAGGACCGTATAGGTATAGTGTCTTTAGAAACTGGGAAACATAAACAACTGGTTCATAAATCTTCTACAGTGTCTCTCATTTATTTCATCATATCTAGGGTCCCTTTTAGCATATTCTACTTAATATCCATCTTCCTGACCTGGGGAAAAGAAAACATAAAAGGGTGAGCTCAAATGCTCAGCAAGGGCAAATAAAGGAAATAAAAATCATATCATATCTTTTTGAAAATCAAAACCTGCAAAAGAGATCATAATATCTTAACATGGAATAAATCATAGAAGTGAAAATGAGATCCCCATAATCATAACATAAAACTTGAAACTTTGTGGCATGCACACATAATCATGGAAAATCATTTCTTGTTAGTCATGACTCATTGCCAAGACTATCTTAGTGGACAAAGTCCCTTTCTGAACCGAGTTCACTCCTCGTTTCAGTCTTGTATCACTGAACCGAAATAACCTTCCGTTCCAGCCATGTCTATCTCATGAGATATAAAATCATTAACCAATGCATTGGAGGGAGATATAGGTCCCACCCATCTTATAATGAATCCTTTCTTATGTGTGCCACATAATCATAAAACATACATCATCGCATAACACATATAACAAAAATGGGATTCTTGAAACATCATGACATCATAAATCAATTCATATATGATAAAGGAATTCATAAACATAATTCCATCACAACATAGTCAAACCAATGTAAAAATATGGATAGAAACAGAACCCTTTATTTTCTTAGATGGAAAATAATTTTGATAAAACAGTTGAATTGAATTCTTGAGGAAAATATCCTTTCTTCTTCAAAAACATTTTTCCTTTCATAACATGTCATACAACTTTAAAATAAAAGAAGTTGATTAAAAATAAACTTGAAAACTTGTAAAGGAAGCTTCTTTGAAGTAATGTTTTAAAAATCCATTCATGCCGTATAAGTTAAAAAAAAACATTCTTCGTACTTTTGTCGGAAAAGTCAAAAAGTACCTCGTACGGAAAAACGACAAAAGATTCCTTTCATATTCTTTACTAAAAACTCACCTAAGGGTAAAATTGGATTTAAACTATTTCAAGTGGATGGAAACAATATTACATATTGAGGGAACATGGATGTGGATGATAAAATACACCCCAGTAAATACTTACGAATAAACAATCTCAGATAAAAATGAGATTGTGATATTTCCCTTACCTTAGGTCCGATTTGCTTTGTTCGTGTCGAAGCTCCTGTATAATGGTTTAAATAATGTTATTGAATTATTCCAGAATCATACATATTGATATGAGATCATATATGGTCATATTATTAGCTTCTTGTTAGTAATATTTCATTGTTACTTGTTACTCGGGTCTTTATAACTTTTTGTTCTTATGCGTGTTTTGTCGAATAAATTCTTATTCTTATCTTTAGGTTATAGATAATTCATTTCCAGAATGGTATTAGTGTATTATATACCATATTCATTCATTCAATTCATTTATACAATCATTATGAAATGAAGATCATGTAGAACGAGTCGCATCACATCGTGGAGACGGTATTCCGTACGTACGCACGAGTGATGATATCGTTCCTATGATCGTGGAATTGTATTGGAGTATATATATATATTATTTCAGTATCAATATTACTTAATAATAATCATATATAGTTACTCATTACACCATTATACCCATCCTTGTAAGGTGATGGTGGAAAATAGATTACACCACGGCGTGGAGACGGTATTCCGTACGTACGCACGCGCGGTGATTTCATTTTTCCGTAGTATGGATAGAAGGTGAATTAGGGATGTTTCATATTTATAATAACATATCAGTATGTAAGTAATACTGATGTTATTACTTTATCATGAAACAACTAAATAAGAAGAAGTTGAAGACGAAAGAAATTGAAAAGATCGGTAATGGATATTACCTCTTCTTTGGAACGCCTCTTTGAATCCTCCACTTAGGGAACTAAGAGTGGTCTTTGGAGAAGACCAGGACCTCTAGGACTATTCTAGGGAAGTGGAGAGGGGAAAATGGCAGGGGTTGGCCGAGCTTGAGTGCTCAATTTGGTGTGAGGAGGAGGGGGAGGAGGTGCCCTTTTATAAGGGAGGAGAGGGGCACCTTAGGAATATCTCAAAATATTATTTTATATTAAAATCAAAATCGGTTTATAATGGTTCCAAAGGGTCTTATTTCGAAGATAAGGTGGGGAGGGGTCGAAATCCTATCAACCAATAGAATTTAGACAAGTTTAGGATATTATTTTAACCTTATCATTTAGATTTAACTCTAAGTTAAATAATTTAACTTTTATCATGTCTTTTTGTTTTCTTTCACTATATGGTTAATACACTTACAATAACATGCCAAACGAACCCAAAATTGTTTATTATTAATATATATATCCTTATCTAAATCATTTGGCCGAACCTTAGATTTTTAGGAATACAATAACAATTAATAATATAATATTTGATTTAAAAACTATTTTGTGTCAATTTTGACACTATTTGATATATGATTTTTGGGAAAGTCATAACAGAATTATATGTTCGAACCAAGTTGATTAAATCAACACTAATATATCATAGCAACCTAGAAAATTAGTGTAATTCATAAAAGGTCTCAAATTACATTTATTTTGGTGTTTATAACATCAATTATGTCAATATTTCATTAATAAGATAATTACTGAATCATCATTGTGTCATAAATAAATTAAATTATTTAATGTCTAAAAATTACAAATAAAATACCCTTATGTAGGAAATCTTTTTAGCTTTCTAATGAATATTTACAATCGAATTTATCTTATGTATAACCCCATATTAAAAATGATTTACTTATTAAACTTTGATTTTAACTATTTTAACCCTTCTTTAAATAAATTAATAATAAATGTCCTAATCTAATCTAAGTGGGCCTAAATGGTCATATTTTATTCCTAAGTTTGTTTTTGGTCGAATTACACTTGTCCAATAGAATTAGGACATGTGTTAGGGTAATATTGATATCATATTTACCCTTAGTTACCCTATTTACTATTAACCGCGGTAAAAAGGTAAAAAGTTACTATTCACCAAAAAAATTATTTTCATCTCATTGAACCACATTTTAGTCCTTGATATTAACCGTGTCTCTCGGATTTTCGAAATTCCATTCACAGAAGCGGTAAAATTATGTTTTATGCAAAATTCAGTTTTTAACCTACCACTTAGTGGTTTCACTATTCATCAAAAATTGAAAGTTTTTAGAAAAATACCAAAATTTCACCCTAGGCTAATTTCGATATTCTGAGTCCAAAAATGAAGTCCATTTTGAAAAATAAAATTTATAAAATTTCAAAAAGTGGTTATTACTATTCATAACGGCTAGTTTTAATAGCATATTGTTGTTTAGTGAAACTCGGTATTGCGTACGACGCAAGCTATCGAGGAAGGTCGCGATTGCGTGTAAAGCAAGCCAAGCAAGTGTTGTGTAAAAAAAAAATTCCTTTGATGATTTATATAACATAAAAGTCTCGGGTGTTACAAAACGCAACTCCAGAAAAGGTGTTCCTAAGAAATTACCGGCGCTACAGTTTCATCGGTGCCCTTAGATTTCGATTCCGAGCTCTGGTTCAAAAGTTATAAAAACTTGCTCGTTCACTCACTGAACGCACCCGAGCTAAAATTCAAAAATTGATTCTCGGCACACTGGGCCTCGGAATCAGGTGGCGTCAGAAACTGCATTCATGTAAAATTCAAAAGAAATTAATAAAAAAATTTCCTAGAAATTTCAGGGTCTTTACATTACTCCCACCTTAGATCTTTACGTCCCCATAAATCTTTAACACAATCTAGGGATAAAAAAGTGGTATTGAGCATGCAACTGAGCCTCCCGCTCCCATGTTCTCTCCTGGGTAGTCACGGCATGGGCCCCAAGGACGGGTTGTGAAAAATTGGTATCAAAGGTGTATAACCCGATAATTGGGAAGCCATTTCTTTTATAAATGTAATCAAAACATCACAGAGTACAAGTGGTAGTAAAAACTACGTAATGCAGTAAAGAAGTGTGCTGGAAATACAAAGGGGCTGGAAATACAAGCCCAACAGAATGGTACAAATACAACAGAAAGTAAAGTACAACTCAAAGGAAAACATCTGAAAGGTGACAAGAAGAACCTGGATCATCCACCACGGATCCTACCTGAAGGTTAGGTATAGATAGCCTCCACCACACTCTCACCCGTCATCCTCCTCTGAGTGTCGTGTCATCGTGATGTCCACCTCCGGATACTGACTCGTCGAGAGGTCCACCTCCGGGTACTGTCCAGTCCTCGAACCCTCGGCCTCTGTCAGCACTGCCCAAAGTTTGCAACCAACACAATGAGGTGCGGGCATAGCCCGTGCAGGGGTGAGTATACGATACTCCGTAGGGAACCCGAGACCCTCAAGGTCTCACTAAATCCAACATAGATAACCAAAAAGTAGGATCTCAACAGATAACCCTTATGTATAAGACCATACTTATACCTATGTTATCAATTAACCCATCTCAATCATGATGAAATAAAAAGGTTATGAAATCAATGGATATCCACTTCCTAGGTATATGCCCATACATATACCTAAGTTATCAAGTGATCCATCAGAATGATGAGGTAAACACAATGGTCATAGACTCAGCTCAAAGTATGATATTCATTATCGAAACCGTAACTACTAAAGAGCCCTGTATCTGGAGTGTACAGTGATCCAATCATGACTCCAAGGTACTTCTCACTAACCTAAGATTGCAGAGGTACTTCTCCTATCGATTACCGCAGGTCAGCCACCGAAACACAGTAGTGCTTCCCGCCGGGGTCTGCCACCCAACCATACTAGTGCATCCCCCCTAATAGCCTGCAGAGGTACTCTCCGGACGAGTACAACGAGTCTTAATAAAAACTCATTAGTGCTATGTCTACCATGTGTCTTCACCGAAAC
Source organism: Viscum album (assembly GCA_963277665.1). Classification (NCBI taxonomy): domain Eukaryota; kingdom Viridiplantae; phylum Streptophyta; class Magnoliopsida; order Santalales; family Viscaceae; genus Viscum; species Viscum album. The sequence continues at coordinate 509,735,961 of OY728138.1, forward strand.
AAAGTAGTGCTCCGTCCACTGGGCTAGTTGAATCACTCCAAGTCGAGTCGGTCAAGCAGTCGTCAGGTCTCAGCCGGCTACACGGTCTTTGTACTCCATACGCTCGTCTCCAGGAGGTTCTGCACCACGAGCTACTAGTCAATAATCCAAGTATCACAAAGTCCCATGATGAATTATCACAAAGGACTGCCTCGTCATCGGGGTCTCAACGCAATAGATGACACGTCAATCAGACGCCCGATATGTGAGTTATTAGCCTTTTCATCCCGGGGGCCTGGTTGGTTTTCCGTATGAACCAAACCAACCATATCTCAACTATACCAAACCTCAAGTTTAGCATGCCAAAAGAACCGCCTCATCAAGAGGAATTTAACGTAGTTGACGGCACATCAATCGGTCATCTGGTCCTCAAGTTATAAGTGTTTCCGTTCCGAGGGCCCGGTTGGAATTATGTTCGATCCTACCTGGTCGTACTTCAAAGTTCTTCGAAACCTTGTGTGTAATATAAAGAAACGACCGTCTCGATCCAAGGATCACATTGAAACTGACGGTGTGTCGATCGGAGGTCTGTAGCCCATGTTATGGGCTTTTAAACGAAAACTCCCTGAAAATAGGGGGTTCGGGCCCGGTCCGACCCGGCCCGAGACCCCCTCAGGCGCAGCCCGGCCCGGCGCAGCGGGCCGGTGGCCTGCCTCCCTGGTGCGACCCGCAAGGCCTGCTCGGCTGGCCGAGTAGAACGGAACAGGGATGGAGGCATGCACCCCCCTTATTGAAGCTGCGGCCCCTGCGTGGGGGCCGCTCCATGCAAGCGATGCGGCGCTGGCCGCCGTGTCTCCCTCGGTCCAGCGCGCCTGATGGAAGACCACCTGAAACCGCGATATACCTTACTGGTGGCGCGCCGGGTGCCGCTGCCTCCTGGCGGCCGGCCGGTGCCGGCCGCCGCCTCCGGACGCCGGCACCGTTGTGCCCGCTTGGCGTGCCGACAAGCTGTTCCACGGACCACCGGAGTTAATCTGGTGGTCCGTTTTCAATTTTGTCTGCGCCGGTGGTCCTCTTGGGAGCCGTAGATTATTGTGAAGGGTCCAGAACACCTTTGTGGCCCGCCTCAACATCTCCTGCCGATCCGCACTTCGACAATAAACTACGGAGGGTCCGGGATTTCTACGTTAGCTCATGCCCTCCACGTTAGAGGTTTAAAAAAACAAAATCAAACTCAACCATTCCCGAATATTCACCCCACAACCACCCCGCATGAACGACCGATACGCGGATCAACTGGAAGAGATAGTTCCGCGCTCGTCTTTCTTTTCTCGAATGATAAAAAGGGGAAAAATATAATCCCCCTACCTATAGCATTTTCGTCGTGCGGGGTTTTTCGCGGAAAGGGACATCGTGGAAAGAGACTCCGTAAGCGTCGCGGAAGGAGGATCTTCGGCACCGCGTCGTCGATCTCCAAGGATGGCGTCTCTCACTGACTACAAGGAGGGAGGAAGATGGTACAACGAACTCCCCATTGTAGTGACAGAGTTCTTTGTTGAAGGCTCGGTGTTCTTCAAGTTCTTTGACGAGGAAGAAAATGTTCTTCAAGAGTTAGAGAAAATCATCTCCCAAAATCCTCTCGCACAACAAAACCACCCTAATAATAAAAGTGTGGCCTTATTTTATTACTCAAGCCAATGGTTTTTGAAATTCCAAATCGAATAATTCAATTAATTGAATTAATTCATGATTTATAACCGCCCAATTAAAGAGGCATTTAATACTTAGTTAAACGCAAGAGTTGACTTTCATTTAATGGGGGTTCGGGTGCGTTACATAATTTAAAGAGGGGGTTTGAGGAAGTTGAAAAGGTGGGGCTCATGTAGGCCCCACCCCAAAAATATCCTACATAGTGGAGCAGGATATAGTGGTTCCAACTCCAACCATTTAGCTTAGGTTAAACTACTTTAAATAAATTAAAATTGGTTGAACCGTTTTATTTTATTCCTTTACTTAGCCGAAGATTTTTAATAACCTCACCCGAGAAAACACAACTCCGGAAAAGGTGTTACTATGCAATTACAGGTGCTGTGGTTTTATCGATGCCCTCAAATTTCGATTATGAGCACCAGTTCCAAAGTTAGAAAAACCCACTTGTTCGTTCACTGAACTTACTCGAGCTAAACTTTGGAAATTGATTCTGGGCACACCGGGCCTCAGAATCAAGTGCCGTCAGAAACTGCGTTCTTGTAAAATTCTAAAGAAATTAAGAAAAAATTCTCCTTGATATTTCCGCATATTTACATATTTATTAAATAATTTTCATATTTATAAATAAATTATTATTTAAAACCAACCATGATATTTGGTTATGAAAAATGAACAATGTTACAATAATGGAGAATGTATGTCGTATATACGCATCAATAACGTTTCAAATTTTCAAATATAATTTAAAAAAGTTATGTAATATTTTATAATTTAATATTAATAACGAAATAATATATTAAATATTATTTATTTAAATATAATTATATATATGATCCTTGTGGTGTGGTGTTGCAAGAGATTCATGTCGATTTGTGACGATGGTAGTCCACATATAGTTGAACTATGTAATCCATTATCATTGTAATAATATAAAATAATATATTATTTTTTGATTTATAAATATGTCATCATTATAATAATTATTTAATTTATATAACATGTATTCGTTAACATTGTCATTATTACCATTAATGTAAAGCGTTTGTGAAAAATTGAATCACATCGGTTCGTGAGGTTGTAGTCCGTCGTCCACAAAAGCGACACTATTATATCCCGTACAAAATGGAATTTTAGAAAAGTTATATATTAAATAAATATTCCATATTTATAATTTATTTATCAATTTAATATATATTTTATAGATACACCATCATACCCGAATGTGATATGTTGTGATGGAAAACAAATGATATTGGATTGCGAGGCGGTAGTCTGTCATACACACAAATGATGATTCTATAACAGAATTGATGGATGTTGGTATATTTGTATGTAGTTATATATATAATAAAATAAAATATGTACATATCATATATTAATTTTAATATAAAATATTTTATTAATAATAATTTAATGATGTGTAAGAATAAATAAAATAAAAACACTCTTTGAAGAACGTTCCCAATTCATCGCGTAACCTCTGTAGGTTTACACCACAATATTATAAGGTTGTCTTTGAGAAAAAAATAAAAATTATAGGGTATGGGGAGGGAATTTTTATGTGCATTTAGAAGATAGTTTATATCCAAATAGGTTTTATTTTGTTAAGAATAGTAGAGAGGGGTGGCCTTTTATAAAAGAGTTAAATTGAACACCTGTAATTTTTGGAATGAAAAAGGTGTACCGATGTTGTCCACATTTCAAAAGGGTATAAAAATAGATTATTTTAGATCTTTCTAAATTTTAGTGTATAAATATTTTCATAAAATATATTTTAGATTTGTTTTTAGGTCAGCTTTACTATTATACTTTTAATTTATACCATAGAAAAAACATTTTTACCATAACTGTGATAATAAATTTTTGTTGATTTCATTTTTCATTATGGTAAAAAATTAATTTAACATTATTATAAAATAAAAAATATCATTATTAAAAATAATGAATCAGTTTTTTCAAATTCCCTTCACATAGGTGGAAAAATATATTTCAAAATAAATCTCGTACACTTGATGAGAAAACGAGTTTTCAGTGAAAAAATGTTTAAAGATTTAAAATTATTTTATATAAAATTTAAATATAAAAATAATTCCAAAGTCATAAATATGGTAAATATATACATAATTGAACAAATTTAACATCAAAAAAATATAATTTGAATTTAAATTTTTATTTAATTTAAATGGAAAGGTTATTTTCAAATAAAATTCATATTTTTCAATTATACATCGAAAAATGATTTATTTAATAAAAATACCAAAAATTCACCTGAAAATAATTTTGATGTTCTGATTTCAAAAGATAATTTTCTTTTTCAAAATAAAATCGATTAATTTTGAATAAAAATAAATTTTATATTATGTGTGTCAAACACAACTAAACTATATTTTAGAAAAAATAAATTTTTTCCTAAACAATTTCTTTTGAATTTGAAATGAATATTATTTAATTTCTAACCAATATATAACCCTAATTTTTATAATTTACTTTTTACTATTCATACCAACCATCATAACAGATCAGTTATAATGGTATACTATTTTATGGTTCATATCGACTCAAGGTTGCATTTTTCTCAAGCTATAAAAGAAAATAAATTTATTAAAAAATAAATATTTCATAAATAATTAGATGCTATATTTTATTAGTATATTCATGTTGCATTTAAAACATGTTGTCAATATATAACCATATATTATTCATGGGTATCTTATGTATAATGTGTTTATGATGGACTTCCAATGGGAGGTTCTCTATTTAGTTATTTATTGGGTTAAATTTTTCTCTCATTTATATAGTTTTATTCCTTTCTAATAGTTTCTAGCCAATATGGATCAAGAGAGCCCCTTGGCTATGACCTAAGATGGTTTGGGATCCCAGATCAGGATTTTTCTATATTGGTTAATAATAAATTTGTATCATAACATTGGTTCATATAGTTTCCTTGGTTCATGAGTTCCCTCGATTATTTTTTTTTGCATCTGATAGATTCAATTTAGCACTTTTTTAATTCAGTAGATAGAGGTGGTAAGAGTTTAACTATAACGACATGACCTTATTAAATTACATAATCTTTTATTTTAGTCAATAACTCACTTCATTTAATATTTATAATTTTTTCAAGTTTATAGTTTTAGAGAATTGGGAAATAATACATACATAAAATTCCACATTCATAGAGAGCAGATACCACAAAAATAGTATCCATTTCTTCCAAAATATAAAATGGTTTAAATAAAACATTTTTTCATTAATAAATCTCTATGATATTTCCCTTGTATTCTTTATTTTTATTAAAAATTCATATAACCTATGAAAATAATTTAAAAACATAGGATGGCCACAAAAATATCAGAAATGGATAAAAAAATAAATAAAGAAAACATTAGTCCTTGAATACTTATAACTTATGAAATCATTTAAAAAAAATATGTACTTGTAACCCATATAAACATACTTTTTGAAACTTGATATTTATATGAGGTTTGAAAAAAAACATATAGAACATATATAGAACAATAAAGGTTTATTGGGGTAGTACATACATAATTTCGTAACACTCTTGACTATGTTATAATTTTTAACCCTCATGATTACCATACAATTTGGGAAACCATCATAGTTACACTGGAAGTAACCATTAGAGAAACATCCAAATTAAACAAAACAAATGCATTTAAGGAAAATATATGTCCCCAACTTCATCAATAAAATTTCTCAATAACCATAACACAATCATAAAACATGGTTAATTTCATAAAAACATTTCTTTTCAATTTCGTAAAACATGATTTTAAAAGAGGGTTTTAAAAGAAATGGCCTTTATAAATTACATATAATTTAAGAAAGACGTAATATAGTGGATGGAAGATGTATAAAAACTTTAAAGAAATATGATTAATTATAATATAAACAAATATATCCAACCAACAATTTTAATACCACATAAACAATCTAGTAGAAGGTTAACCCAAATAATGGAAATCAGGTTAAGAATTACCTTTCCATGTGGTTTTCATAATTCAAACATGTTTAAATATTATGTATAATATTTAAATAGTGTTATTAAAATTTTAATGAAAAATATTAAGGTCTATAATACCTTATATTATCATTTCATTACATCATTTCTCCCCTTAATTTTTACTATTTTATTCCTTCCAGTGTTTTGGATGCATTCTTTACATTATTTCCATGATCGGTTCATGATGGATATTTTTGATGTTTGGAAGTGAAACACCAAAATTGGAATGGAATGGTATTTAAATATTTACATAACCATACATTATTTAATTTATCATTTTGAATTCTGACATGAAGATGATTCATAATTTAATTCGTTATTGATATTGTTTTAGATCATTTTGGAGATTCTTCGATAGTAATGAATTCATTTTTTAATAAATTAGTAAAATGGGTAAAAATGATTCTAATACCTTATATAAGATATAATACATAAATTATAATCTATTTTATCCATGAAAATGGTTTAATGAACTATCTTGAAGGAAATAAAAAAAATTTAAATCACATCGTCTAGGATGTCCATAAATCGAAACATCATAGACAATGTATTAATTTTTGAATAAGTGAAAGAGAAGAAGAAGTATAATTGTGATTCTTCAAAAAACATTATGAAATCCATAATATGTATTACACTAGATCAATCATGATTCTTGGAGAAGTTTATGTGAGGAAATACGTTGAATATAAAAGAAAATGAGAAGAAAAGAATGAAAATAAAAGAGGATGTTTATCTCTTGATCTCTTATCATTGAGATCCTTCTTAAGGATCTTGTTTTTGGACTTTTGGTGATACCATTATGAATTTGATGTAGTAAATGGTAATGGTAGGTGTATTGTGATGAACTTATAAAAGGTTCCGGGCATGAGAGGTGTGGGAGTAAGAGGGGAATGATGGTGGTATTTAAAGTGGAGGAGGGGAGGGACTTTAGAATCTTATAATCATTATTGTACTATTTTTTATCAAGACAATGAATAGTCATCATTCATGTGACCAAAAATTGTAATAATGGCATGTTCATTCAAACCATGTTGGCATACTTCTTTCTTGCATGACCAATGATGCAGTAAAAAAAGTATTTAGCATTTATCGTAATTTATCATATTTTACTATTCAATTTTTTTTTCAGATTTTCTAAAAAATCCTAAAAAATCACCCTAACAATTTTTTGACATTAAGAATTAAAAAAATAACTATAGTTTTTGAAAATAATTTTCTAAATACTATTAATTTAATTTTTAAATAAAATCATACTTTATTCAAAATTTAACTATTTTAATACTATAACTCATTTATATCACCCTGAAATATTAATCAAGATGTTATTATCTTTAATCCATACAAAAAATAAAATTTACTATTCATCAGGTTCATATTAATATTCATAATGGTATGTTACTTTTCACCAAAAATCATGTTGGTTCCATCAGACTTCAGATAACATATGGTCAAAAATGTAGATGAGTATTTTTCGAAATTCAAATCATAAAAGTAGAATAATTATGTTTAATGTATAGTTAGAAATATATACGTAAACAATGTTTCATGCATTTATCTTTTATTTTAAAATACATTTGGTGTTACACCAAAAATATCATAATCATTATAATCCTTAAGTATCAATGGGAGGTTTAGTTGTGAATTTAGAATTTTGGATTTACTCTCGCTGTTTTAGGAATATTTTTATTTAGATTACATATGTATTATATTATATTAATGTCATATGAAAAATTTATAGCTTTTACATGTTTTGGATGTTATAATGGAGGATGAATCATATGTGAAAATTTACCCATAATGGTCTGGAAAACCATACAATAACCATATAAATGGATTTACCATAGAGTGAAATTTTTTTGGTTTGTCACATGGTCTTCCAAACAATGCAACCAATATGTGCATAGAAACTATCCCTTTGAGTGTTTTTCGTTTGGTTATATTTGATTTATAATTGATTTGTTTATGTTTTTATGTTATTGGTATTGATTTAGAGGAAAAAGTTCATACTAAATTGATTTTATTTTTTGGATTTCATAAATAAAACATTATTTTCAAATTGATAATGAAAGGGTTTTTGAAATTTTAATTTCCATTTAGATAAAAGGAGTTACAAAGAAAATGTTTTATTTGGTATTAAAAGGGAATAGTTAGTTTTAGTCCTAATAAAGTGAATTTTTATGATGTTTTAGTTTCTCAAAATGGAAATTGACCTATGATATGAGATTTACACATTATTTTGATAGATAATTAATAGTTTTAATGTCAATATAGAGGACATCTAAAAAAATATAAAATGAAGGCAATGTTATAAAACTTACAAAGGGGTTTCAAGGGTGGATTTATGAAAATTTTATAATGTTTCAAATGGTATATTTTGAAACTGAGGGAAGAGTTATCTGGATTAGGAAATAAAATATATTTTTATGTCTTGAAAATATGAAAAATATTTTATATAATGAACTGGTAGAGCATTAAAATGATTTTCATAGTGGGAAATAAAATATAAAAACGAAGGTGTATGATTTTGAAATTATTTGGAAGTAATATTTATTCAGTTCAATTCTTTTGATATATTATTTCAAGTTGTTTATTTGATTTTGGACTTAGATTCATTTGAATGTGACTAAAATTTTATAGATTTTATTACAGTCTTGGTCTTTATATTTTATTTGATACACGACACCATGAATATTCAGGATGAGATACAGATCATCAGTACCATAGGGATGTCATTAAAATCATATATCCTAGGATTTTAATGTATGATTCTATTTATTGGTCGTACCTATGTATAGTGTATAGTGGGGGATAAAATCTAACTCATTAATTCATCTTTAGTTAGTTTGTGTTTTCCATTTTTAGAAATACCATTTATTTCCTTTAGGTAATACTAATCCCTCTAATTAAAAATGTAGTAAATTTTTTCCTCTTCATTGGAATGTTTCCTCTTCAGGGTTTTAGTGAATTAATGTTATTTTGTAATGATTTTGGACATAACCCAAATGATATTGGTTAAGATTATCTTCTATAACTCACTCCTCATTTTCTATTATCTTTCCTAATTCTTGACTTGAATATTTTTTGGATATTATATATCATATTATCATTTATTGACAAAAAATATTGGTTCTTTAAAATAATGGATATTTCATTGATGGAATTTCAATTTGAGCATTTTATTATTAGGTGATACCTTATTGAATATAGAGATTATTTTTGAATCTTATTTTTACTCCTATCATTATTCATTTATCATCTCATTTGATTTCATTTTTTTGGTTTTTGGAATTGTTGTGATTTGTAACTATGGATATCATTGGATTAATATAAATTACTTTATTGGGATAGTTACTTTTTTAGTTACAATTTTGAGTTTCATTCACAACATTCTATGTATGGTTTTCATATATTGGCCATTGGATTTTAGAGATGATAAATTTTTTTTTGGGTAATATCCTTTATGGAGATATTGAGTGTTTGAGGGATATATCTAGGGTTCATAAATTTTATTGATGGTTTGGCACTCTAGGAAATATGAATACCTCTTTGATGAGGTTTGTGTCAAATTTAATCATCTTGGATTGTTCTTCTTCTTTCAAATGACTATTGGGAGTAATTTTCCATCCTTAAAGGGATAAATTGTTTAGTAATTTTATATATTTTTATGCAAAAAACATTATATTATGAACCTAGATTCTAGTATGATCCTTTGAGGTTCTTCGGGAGATATGTATTGTAACACCCTCAGAATTTATGAAATATTTTTTGAATATATTTATTATTTTTGATATTTATAATTTCATGAAACAGTAAATATATCTTTTTTTATATTGAAGAATAATTTTTTTATTTCTTTTTTTTCGTAATGCCATTTTGATGTTGTGATACACACAACATTTAGATTGTCTTAAGTTACATGAATCATAGAGTTTCAACGAAACAACATTTTATTATTATATTACCTAAATGATATATTTATAACATATATATTAAACATAGTATTATGAATAATATTAACTAATATCTAAATATTATTCATAATTTAATTATATAAATAATACATATATATAATAAAACATATAATTTATTGTATTGTCTTTATATGGCTGAAAATATTATTTTCCTAAAATAACTGTTTTTATTTCATTAACTGAATGATAAAAAGTATTAACTATAGAAACCATTAAAAATATAATTTTATAAAATAATATTCATTTATAATAAATAAATTAAATATTATATTATGGTGAATTTTATGTATTTTTCTGAAAGACGTCAATTTTTTTGTGAATAGTGTAAAATACTGAATTTTAATTAAACGTCTCTTTTATCTTACTTATTTATATAGTAAAATTATATATTTAATTGTTTTTAATGTATAATTAGTCCATTTATAAATAATTAATTAAAATTTAGTTCAGTTAAATCAATATCACATTAAAATTTGATAAAGAAACATTTCAATCTTTTGATATTTTCTCCTTAAAATCACGTTGTTTTGCAGTGTTTGTGGGATTAATTTTTTAAAAAAATTTCCACTTATATTAATAGAATGAAGAAAAATAGGTATATTAATTATGAATCTATGATAATTTATTTGTCGACTAATATCCCTTTTTGACTAAAATTATTACTGAAAACTATAAAAATTAATTACTGTGAATAAGGTAATAACAAGCTAACTTATTGATTAAGTTTATAATATAAGGTGTAAATGACCCAAAATTTGTCTGAAACCCATAATATTGAAATATATCTACCCTAATCACCCTATAATATATATTTTATATTTTTCTGCGGTAATATGTTTTTAAATGGACCTATATAATAACTTATGTCAGGAAATGTCAAAAAGAAACCTTCTTTTCCATTAACACCTATAATGCTTTGTAGTAAGGAAGAAGTTACATATGTTTTGTTATAAATATTATTTTAGAATATAAATTTTTAATTTTTATCATAAAAATATATATTTAATTTTTTAGGTATGATATAAATACATTTATTTCATAAGAAATTCCAATTCATGATTTATTTAGATAATAAGTAAATAGAATAAATGATATTTTGTTAAATAATTTCAAATTAATAAAATTTTTATATTATTATCAATGATTTATCTATTATAATTAATATAAAATATTTTCCATTCATGTTCCATTTGATCTTTTATAATGAAATAATTTACTAATAAATAGTAAAATCATTATTAGCATAATTATAGTTAATGTAGTGTTTATAAACATTACATGATTTTTTTGTTAAAATTAATTTCATACTCATATAGGATTTTTATATTATAATATATAAGTCTAATTTTATAATAATTGGTTATAATTTTTTTAATATGTATTACTTTAATTTGGTCTTAATAGACAAATTACATATGTTAGAAATATAGTTGCCATAATAAAAACCAAAATGATAAATGTGGGGAATGAAAGTAGTTAATGACCAAATTATCAAATGTAGTTATTTTTGTGTGTTTGAGGTTGGGATAGATCCTGATTCACATTTAATCAATTGTGTTTATTTCTTTAGCACTTGAGGTAAAAAATATATCCAATTAGTGTTTTGATTTTTCTATTAACAATATTTCCCCTCCCCCACCACTATAAAAATACATCCAACCTTACATTTTCTACACCCCTCTCAAGAACATTGGATTTTAAAAACCCTTAAAAAATAATTTCTCAGAATTCCTAATATCAAATTAAAGTATTCACTTTGTTAATAAATCCAACTAAGTAATCTCTTTGTTTCAAAACAAAATGAATTAACAGAAAAAAAGGTAACATTCTTATACACCCATTTATGTTTTATTTCATTCCTCTCCCATTAAATTAATTTTATTTTGTGATCATATAAAAACATAATTTTCATTAAAATACTAATGTTTTTTAATGTTAAGGGGTTTACCTTCACCTAAACACCCTTCAATCAAATGGGTAATGAACATACAATTCATGTGTACGATGAATTACTGTGTAATGAAATGATGTCGTTCGTTTTGTCATTTACCAACACTCATGGTTGGGAAATACTATAGAAATATTATTTTTAGATGTTATATAGTATATTTATTATATATTTATTCTTATATAATTATTATACAACACATAACTTCATGATCTACTTTTTTCTGCACATATGATATCATCTTTTTGGACATGTAGACTAATACCTCCTTAAAGTGACCTGATTCAGTCACACATTACATGGAATAAATTACGAATGGGTTTATTAATGTATATAATATTTTTGAAACAGTAATTCTACTGTAATTATCAAATATATATATATATATATATATATACACATACATATATTTCATTTAATTTCATTCTTTCAAAACGACAAGAAAATAGAAACATCGTTCACGCGTACATACAACATACAATTTCCATGAACAGTGTCTTCCATTTCATATTTCAATATTTAATAGATTATTATAAATATTTAAAAACTAAATATATATAATTTTTCAATAGTTGTTAAATTATTTAAATATTAATAAAATTATCAATTTAATATGATCAATGACTACAAGTCCAAATAAATACGAAAAACATTCCGGATATAAGTAGAAATGTAACATTAAGATCAAATTGTTAATAAATGGGTCACATAAGGTAATAATAAAAAAATATATGGTATTACATACAAAAATATTCTAATTTGTTTATTTATAATAAAATCATATTTTTCATACATGAGTTTTGAATTTTTACGAATAAAGTCAAGACTTATGGTATGAGGATTTCAGGTCTCAATTTTTTTTGTGAGACTTATACCTTATTAACTACTAATATCCTTTTATGGTTTATATGAATACCATTAAATTATTTTATTATTCTTGTAATTAATTTTAGGTTTATTTCCATATCCATTTGATGATATTTATTTCATGGGGGTTATGATTCAAATGTTATCAAATCAGTTAAGTACATTTGGGCTCAATTTTCTTTCTTTTAGATAAATGTCATCTTATGGACATGTAATTTTCAATTCGGTGAATATAGTTAAATATTACTTGTAATATAGTTACATTTCATTATTTTATGATATTAAATGTTTCAATTGATTTTATTCATTCATCGTGTTTTTTGTTCAAAATATTCCAAGTAGGTAATGTAGTATTGCCTCAATTTTATTTCTTTGAGACACATGTTATGTTATATACCTATAAACATTTATGAGGTTTATATACTTCCATTTGACATATTAAATCATGAATATAATTCTATTCATGAAATTATATGCTTTATCTAATGTTATTATTTCATAAGGATAGCAATTCAAATATTTTAATGTTCTACGGGACACTAGGAATATTTTAAACATTATTTTGCATAAGAATTGTTTTAAATTGAAATTGAAATTTATTTTTCAATCAAAGATTACATTATTTGATTTATTTAATAATTTACTATGGTTATTATACATGCATACCATTTTTATTTATTCTATGAATGGTTTGTTCATTTTATGACATGTTTTTTATAAGACCGGTTTATCTTCCACAGGTTATACCATGATAAAAGTATTATGAAACCCTCTTATTTGCAAGATTAATTATATTATGAATTTATTATAAATCTTAGATCTTTTAGACATGTTATAATATGATTTTTTTATAATATTCATTTCATTTCATGGGTTATTTTATTATATTTATGAAACCCATCTCTTTTTATGGGTCATGATATGTTGAATGTTTTATTATCTTGTAGAACATGGATATATGATTTTATTATATGAAAAATGGGGCCTATATCTCTTTCTAATGTATTGGGTAAATATTTTTGTCTTCTGATTATGAGAGGTTTCAAATAAGTATCAATTCAATTCTATATGACAGGGATGGAATGAGGAGTAAACCTTGTTCAGTAATATAAGACAAGAACTATAAGTGGAACTTATTCATTAATAAAGGTATGAAATTATAATTTAACCTAGTTCTGTAATACATGAACGGATTGGGACGTGAAACAAGTTCAGTAATATAGGGATGAAATGAGAGGTGAACTTGGTTCAGTAATACAAGGCTGGAATGGGAAGTGGACTTTGTTTAGTAATACAAGTCTGGAATGGGATGTGAACCCAGTTCAGTAATATAGGGACAGAACAACGAGTGAACTGAGTTCATTAAATGAATTTTTACACCCAATATGGTATTATTTGTAAGACTTTAATACCCTCGAAATAATTTTATATTTTTTATAAAATTTCATATATTATTCATATATTATTATTGAATGTCTTATTCTATCGATTTTCTTTTTGATTCATGTCTTATAAAAAACAAATCATATTTCCATGAATCTTTATTATGATATTATTTATGAATGGTATGATATTATAATGATTAAATCAAGTTCTCATACCCTTATGATCATGATTATGATTACATATATCCTTGTTTACTATTACAGAGCCTTTTATCTCACCCCTATTATATGTTTCCTTTCCCAGGGTTATGAAAAAATGTTTTAATTAGGAGTAATAATGGGGAATATATTTAAAGAGATTGTTAGTATGTTTTACTAGGATAGATGATTATGTTTCCATGATTCCAAATACAATGAAATATTATGTTCCTTAGTCATGCACTTTTTTAATGTCTTGAATATTAATAAAAAATGACGTAACATCCTTGTATATAATGCAAGGGTCACTATAGTTGGGTTCAATGGAAAGGTTTAGCCAAAAGTGTGGAAACTAGGATGAGAATACTTCAGTAATATACCTTGGGATATATGTGAGCATAATTTGTGGGATGCATCTATGGATAAGTCTAATGATGAGTAAATGTTTATGAAAATGTCCATAAATTTAGGTAAAGGATATAGAGAGTTGTTTATTTGAAATATTTAATTGTATGGACACTAAAAGTGGATGTGAATTGGTCATATATGTACAAAGGGGTAAAAATCATTAAAATGCTATATTGGTCTAGACTCTATGAGGAACTGGTGCATGATAATGGGCCATGTTTCACTCATGGTTTGACTCTCCTAGTGGATATTGATTACGAATTCCTAAATACTTAACGATCCATGATGAAGTATTAAATTGAATATAACTATTATTAACCAAGGATAAACCTATGGTGTCTATGATTAAATAAGTAGGTTGGATTATTTACGTATCCTATAAGTAATTTTTAATTATTATGCCGTTTTCAATTATGATAGGTTTTTCTTAAATTTAGACTTCTTTGTATTATTAAATAGTATGATTTTGAATGAACATGGATAACATTAAATTTTATAGATGTGTAATGTATGGAAATTATGAAAATAAATTTCATAAGTCAAAAATCTAATGACTATAATCCTGAAAATGGTAAAATTGTAGGTTATACTGAAAAAGTTAAAGAGGATGTGACTGAAATGTGAAATATATGTGATGTTATAACATTATTGTTTACATTAAATGTAAGAATAATGATTAAATTTAGGTGGAATAACCTTAATACTTGATTCATATTCATATTATATGAAATGGGTATTAAGGAACAAAATGATGAATCCTAAGTAATGGTTTAAGAATGAAGTCAGATGATTGATGTGTATATGTACAGGAACCCATGATTTAAGTATCATGAAGTATATGTTTCTCATTAAAGATTTTAAAAAATATATTGAATAGTATTGATGAACTAGGAAATTTTTTTAATGGAATTGTGATATTTTGATTATGGGAAGGTAACCCATAATGATCCCTTAATATTGAGAAAAATTTTCTCATATTTGATAAAGGGATAATTGTTATAGATAATGTAAATTGGATAGTACTTTTTAACCTGGATAATTAGTGATTTCATGAAAATGTTGTTTATGTTTTCCTGGATGGCGTTTAATTTTTTTTATGAAATATAATAAATAATAATAATAATAAGATAGAATTTAGGTTTTTAATATGGATTTATGGTATTTCTGGTTATTAACATGTTTTAAGAAAAAACATGATGAAGGTGTTAACAGGATTGGTATGTGACAATGATGTTCCACTTTATATTTGGTATCAATGCTTTAATTTTTTGTGAAATTTAGTTAACTTATTTATAATTTTTTGGATTTTCATATTTCTGAAGGTTTATAAGGTTAATAATTTTAGGAAATTTTAAGTTTAAATTTAGGTGTTGTTTATGTGACTAAAGTATTGTCTTACTATATGAGGATTTATGGATATTGTATAGCCTTTTATAAACACATTTTTTGATGATCACTGATGATACATGGGATGACTTATCTAGTACCTCTTGATCTGTGAGTACATTATGATTGAAAATTAAACATCATTTTATGGATTAGTAGATGAAGTGGAAATTTATCAAGGCATGATAAAAGGGTGAGATTATGTATATATAAAGGATTGAAAAAATTAAGTATATCTTTTCATGAATTTTTTTATCTTTAGGGAAAGTGTCTTGAAATAAAATGTCGTCATATCATTATCATTCAGGATGATATCAATGATATTTTCAATCCTCTGTGGTTTATTTCTTTGTGTCCATTAACATTATCCTAACCATGTTCTCTATCACTCTTCAAATGAATTTGATAGATTCATTTATATTCCTTGTCTATGTTTTCAATAGCCACCTATGTTATCCTACGAGGAAAACTAGTTATGAGTTAATTGGGGTAACCATTATGTTTCTAACGTTTCATTTCTAAGGATGTTTTAATATTCATTTTTACAATGTGAGTTTTTATAGAAGGAACTTTCAATTATTAAACCTCCAATAAACTATATTAATTAATATGGTGGAATTTATTTTAAGGGTGTTGAATGTAACACCATGAGATTTTGAGAATAAATATTTTTGAATTAGTTTAATATTTTTAATATTTTTAATTTCACTAATGAGTAAATATATATTCTTTTATACAAAATCACCAATTTAATATTTCTCGGTACACAACACCAAGATGATCATGAGCTACACAGGGAACATAGATCGGATTATGTTAGATGCATCATTGAGTTTCTACGAAACACAATTTAATTATAATTATTATTTAAAAAAATTAGTTATAAAATATACATTAAACAAATTAATATTAATATAAATAAATAATTTTTAAATATTATTTCTATTGGTTTTATATAAATGAAACATATTTTTTTACTGTCATTATATGTTGGAAAATATTATTTTATTAAAATAATTTGATTTTTTATCCTTTTATGAACGATATAAAAGTAGTCTTAGATATTTTAAAATGTTAATTTTATAAAATTAAATTAATGTATTAATTCATAATTTCAAGATTACAGTATGGTGAATTTTTGGATTTATCTTAAAAAATATTATTATTTGATGAATACTGAATATAACTAATATTTTATTTAAAACTTCATTTTTAATAATTAATTTATTTAATAAAATTATATTCTAATTTGGTTTTAGAATATAATAAGTTCAATTAAGAAAAAATAAATTCCCTGTTGCTAAATGGATTCAATTACACATTGATATTGGATATAGAATCATTTCGAACTTTTAAACTTTTATCCTTCAATACACATTGTCTCACAGTATCTGTAGAATTAATTTTAAACTAATTTAATCTAATTATAAGAATTTAATTTAGAAAAATGGATATAAATATTTGTAACTAGTTTGAAATATAGACTCAAATAATATCAATTTAATTTTTTTGACTGAACTGATTACTGAAAATTGTTAAAATTAATTACAATGATTAAGGTAATAACGGGCTTACATAATTATTAAATGTAGAATATTAGTTGAATAAATTACCAAAAAAAATTCCAACACCAACATTATGGAATTAGTTTGAACCTAAACACCAGAGGGTGTATTTTTATTGGTTATTGGGATAATATTCCTTGAAAGGTACTTATATAATGTGTTATCTAAGGAAAATAACAAAAACCTAACCTCCCTTGCCATTAACAATTACAAATATTTCGATTAAGGATAAATCTATATAGGTTTATTGATAAATATTATTTTTGAATATAAATAAGTTTTTTTTATAATAATAATTTATATTTAATTATATATATATGATTTAATTACATTAAATTTTTAATTAACACCAACAGATGGATTATTTTGTTATTAATTATATAATATAAATGATATATTATTAAATATTTTAAATTAACGAAAAAATATATATTTTAAAAGTTATTTATAAGTGTATGTAGATATAAAATATGGTACATTAATGGTGTAATTAATAATTTATAATAAACATATGAACCCATAAATAGTAAAAACTTTGTTAGGATAGTTATGATTAAAGTAGTGTTTTTGCGCATGACATGTGTTTCTCTACGAAATAATTTCCAAATCGTATAAGAGTTATTACATTAAAAATTAAATTTAACAATGTATAAAAAGTTTTGAAATTTGTTATAATATTTATCACATTAATTTAGTCTTAATGGTTAAATTCTATAGCTTAAAAAATTAGTTACCTTAATAATAATCAAAATGATAAAAGTATGGAATCATAGAAGGTAAGTAAATCATTCCAAAAACCACTAATTTTATTGTGGTAGTGGTTTTTATTGACCCTATTTCCCCTTTTGTCCATTATTTGTTATTTTTGAATCACATGAGGTATGAGAGATATCCTAATAGTGTTTACAATATTATATTTACTAGAATCCCACTCTCCGTCCTCTATAGAAAGACATCCACCCTTCCCATTTCTTCACACCTATCAAGCCATTTGGATAGTACAAATCATTGAAAAATAATATCCCATCATTTATAATATTACCATAGAGTCCTAAATATGTATAAAATTTAATCTATGGAATCCTTTTTATTTAAACCAAAATGAGTTATCCAAAAAAGAGGTAACATTCTTCAACATCCATTTATGTATAATTTCTTTCTACACCCATTATATAATAATTATTTCAAGATCATATAATAAAATAAGTTTAATAAATATACATATATGTTTTCATGTTAATGGGTTGAGCTAAACCTACACACATTTCCCTCAAATGGGCAACAAACATATAGTTCGTGTTTACGGAAAACTACTTCCTCGGTAAATGATGTCATTCATTTTTTATTTTAACACCTATCATGGATAGGAAATTTGATGGACACACTATTTTTAGATGTTATATATTATATTTTTGATGTATTTATGCTTACATAATTATTATATGACACATTCACTTAGGCTTTCCATTTTTTGTAAATATGATAATTTCTTTTGTGTACTTGCGGATTACTGCCTCCTCAAAGCATTGTGATTCAGTCACACTTTACAAGGAATGTTTTATGTATGGGTTTAGTAAAATTATATGATATATATCACATAATAATATAAATTTAATTATTATTTATATATACTTTAATTTAATTTAATTTCTTTCTTTAAATATTATAATAAAATTGAATCACCTGTCATGCGTATGTATAGATTACCATCTCCATTAATGGTGTATTACATTTCATATTTATATATTTTATATATTATTATAAATATTTTTTATACAGAATATATGATATAGTTAAATATTTGTTTACATTTTTCAAATAATTAAATAATGATCTATTAAATAGGATCAATAATACCAATTCAAATCATATAAGAAAAAAAGCAGATATTACCAGAAATATAATAATAACACAAAATTGTTAATGAACCAGAACTACTGTAAAATGACTATATTCCCATAGTTTTGGAAAAAACAATGGGTATAGGTAACCACTATACAAAATTATATTTTAAAATCCCATTTATTGGTATTGGATGAGAATCTATATGCATGTTATTGGAAAACTGTGGGTACAGGTTTTAAATTGTCACTTATAACCATAATTTTCAAAAAATGTGGGTATAAGTTTTTTTCAAGACCTATACCCACAATAATTGGAAAAAAACCATGGATATAGGTCAAACCTATACCCAAATTTTTGGAAAACCATGGATATAAATTTTATTAAGACCTAAACCCATGGTTCACTGAAAACCGTGTGCATAGCTTTCCTGTATTTAAAAAGGAGACAAAATATTTCCATAGGATAATAAAATTCATGTGAAAAACTATTTCCATGGTGTTCCACCAATAGAAAAGGATTATATGATATATATTTATTGATATATTTATATACCTATACATCAATGTGGTTTAGTGGTTAGTCATGGTAATTCTATACAGGCAGTCTAAGGATAAAAACCAGGGACTAGTGACTTTTTAAAACTCATATGATCAATTTTAAAACTGTTGGTATAGGGTTAATGGAACAGGGTAATAAAAATATTCTCATAGTTTGGAATCTATGGGTATATAATTTTCTATCCAAGGTTATATATTAGAGTAATACCGACAACTAAACTCTCCACAGATCCCAAAATCGTGGGTATAGGCTATACCAACAGTTCAAAACCACAGGTAGAGGATCCTTTTCTAGTAGTTAGGTAATATAAAATCATAACTAAATCATAAAATTTAGTATATATAAGAATATGGTTACTTCTTATATGTATAAAAACATTTATTTTTTATATAGGTGGTTTTAACATGTTCACATATTTACAGTTCTTAGGGTAAAAGGATTTCACATCTCACATTAATATTGAGTGAGACTTAAGCTTTATACACCACTAATTTAATTTTTGCGATTTATATTCATCAAATTAAAGTATTATTTGATTCTCAAAATTTAATTTATAGGTATTAACATATCCCTTTGATGATATTTATTTCATGGGGTTTATGGTTTAATAGTTAACATATCAGTTAAGTAATTTATGTCTCAATTTTCATTCTTTGATATACATGTCATGCAATTTAGTTATATTTTTATGGGGTGAATATAAATCCCTATTAAATGTTATATAATGAATTTATTTTATTTTAATTATCTTCGATGTTTCATTTTATGTAATTATTCCATGGGTATTATGGTTCAAATGTAAATTTTTTAAAAATGAATATTAATATAACATAATTAGTCATTGAAGTTATTAGCTAAACATATTGAATATTTTCAAGTTCATAATGTTAGTAATGATAGTTATATTAATATTTAGATATATTTAATTATTTATTTCATTTTTTACCTATAAATTCTAAAAATATATATTAATGTAAATATATAATTTTACAATTCATTGTGGTTTAGTGTTACATGTGTAGTAAGTTAATGAACACAATATAATTCTAAAGAAAAAATATAATTTAATATCTCAGGGGATTACAATAATGACCAATATATATAACTGGTATATATATGGTCATTGAATATATAGTCATTGTATATATGATTATTAAAAATATGCTCAATGGGTATTCATATACCCAATAGGTGCATTGAGGTTTTTAAACTTTTAGTAAAAAATAAAAATAATATAAAAATTAATTTTGGAATGAAATAAATGGATAATACTTAATTAATATATTTCGTACATGACATAGTTTTTTATTATTACTGTTACTATTATCTCAAAGAATTTTTTTATTATAAAATTATAAAATTATTAAAATTCAAATTTATTGATAAAATGGAAATTTAATAATATAAATTAAAAAATATAAGTCTTTCTTCTTAGAATCATTTATTGGTAAAAATTTTATATTTTCCAATGAATCGTTTTTATGTGTTTTTTATTTTAATATTATCAAATGAAATTTATTATATCTCAATGTATTATACTTATAAAATTTCAATAAATATAATAAAATATGTAAATGATCATTTAATTGTTAAATTATATGATATTGGATTAAGAACACATAATGTTTCAATAGTTATTTTAAAAAATTATATTTATATATTGTAGGATCTTATTTGTAAGTAAAATTTCGAATATTTTGAAGATAAATTACATTAATTTGATATGTAAATTTTAATAATAATACTGAAATTATGTAATAAGTTCAATTCAATTCTTTGACATAAAAAAGTAGTTATTGAGGAAAAAATCGAGTTACTACTAGTGGTGGGTGAATATAAAATCACATTGGTTTTGAAACAAATTAATAATAAACCATAACATATGGTTTTTTTATAAATTATAATCCCAAACTATTTAACAATGATTTTTTCAAATTTAATGTATAAATTATTAACATGAACTTTAATTTGTTTTGGACTTCATCTTAACCTATTTTTATATATGAATATATAAATGACATATTTCAATAATTGACACTAATTTGATTAATATTTGACCATAATCATCAATAGTTAATTAAAATCTATAGGAAAAAACTGGGTTATGGGACCAAAAAATAATACATAGAAAAATATAACATTAAGACAAACACAAAATATTATAGTACAATGTAACACCACTACCTCAAAAATAGAGTAGTAAAACATCACTATATCCAAATCAACATAGTTCCAATAACTCCATAATATAATAGAACCAATAACATCATAAAGTTGTAGTAAAAAACAAATCAATAAAAAATAGTGTACCTCCACTACCTCAAAAATAGCGCAGTTCCACTGCCTACAAAAATCTACAATGCAGCAGCACTGCCATGACATGAAAAAAGTACTACACATTAAACAAGTGCAACACCATTACTCCCAAATCCACTCCTTCTAAATAATGTATACATGAATTTTTGAGAGATGAAAAACTATACGAACCCTCAAAAGGAAGTAAATAAACCAGAAATAAATCCATAAAAATAAAAATAAAAATGATTATTACTGATGACATAAAAATTATTAAATTATTTTAATGAACAACAAAAAATTAATAACACCAAAAAGATAATGGAAAAAATGAAAAAATAATTATAGATTTTATTCAACAGAAATTTGAATGAAATTCATTACATAGAAATTTTTTCATAAACATATAATTAATAATTGATTATGTGTTCCAAGATCATGTTAACGTGATGTTTAAATACCACTATTGATTCAGTTAAAACAAATAAATAGAGGTTCAAAAACAAAATAGATATAATAATTAATATAATGAGAAATCATATTTAAATAAAAAATCAATCTCATTTAATGATAAGAAGTACTTTAGATTCGAATAAAATTATATAATAGATTTAGGACTGATTCACTCCATTATTAAATATAATAAACTTGCAATGAAAATTAATTAAATTCATATTGTATTAAATAAATAATGAATTATTTGATAATTTAACAGCCATGAAAAACCATGATCCCTTCACTTGATGAAATTATAAATCATATTAAAATTGAAACTAAACACTAATAAAATTAAATTTCTTCAATAATCTATATTAATTTCATCAATTTATGGTTCCATCGAAGAACTTATAGTTGTATTATGAAAAAATTATTCTTAATATAGTAAATTTTAAAAGGTTTAATCTAGAAAAAAATCATTGATAATAAATAGCTATTTCAATATATGATATACATAAACATTCATGAAACATACATTTTCAATAAATTTAAATATTACAAAAACATACCTTTATCTATCTCTTTAGGTTTATCAAAACCTTCCGAAAATTCTTCAATATTGTATATGATTTTATCTAATGTTTCTTTAAAAAGTTCCACTGAAATGGTTTGATTCAAAGAGTTTCTAAAATAATCAAGTACCCACCCTCTTGTACTAAATTCACTCTATAATTCCATAATTGACTTTGGAATGGATAAAAATCCTTTTCCCAAACATGAAAAATAGGATACCTATAATAACTTTTTATCTACTATTTTAATATTTTAAATTTCTCAGCTTCTACAGAACATTCATGCTCCTACATAATACATTTTCCCAATTCGGTTTTATCCATCAACGAATCATCTCCAACTTATTATAGAAAAAAATAGCCATGCATGATATATAATTTACATATTTCACTTTATTTTATGAATCACATTCAATTTTTTATAAATATATTTTGGACCACTAATAAACTCATTAGGAATAGACAAACCATAAATTCCATCTGCAAATTGTGCCATTAATATATTTCTCAGTCTCATTCTCATAAAAGTTATCAACCACCGATTAAAAAAATATAATATATGACAAGTATATTTGGAACTATCATTAAATAATAAAACATTCACATTATTGGGGTTAGAACAATATTTTACATTCCTTTTCATCAACTAGGAATCCATCATAAAAAGATAAATTTCATCACATTTACATAATTTCTTTATTTCATATTTAACTCCCAAAATCATATCTACAGTGTTATTGTGAATAATATAATCACACACACACACATATATATATATATATATATTCATTTTAGAATCATATAAATACATGAAAGGAAAAATGATATGTGTTTACTTCCAGTTATCTTCTATATAAACTCCATCAATTTTATTATTAATATGTTTAAAGAAAAAATATCATCCTAGATATCTAACTAATCAAAATCCTTTTGAAATCAAATTTCATTAACTAAAATTATAATGTATTGTTCTATATAGTATCAATAATTAAAGAAAGAATAATTATTTTTTAAATCCCGTCTTCCTCAACATTAACATAAAACCTAGACCTCCATGTAGGGTAAAATATAATATAACTAACTAAATCTCAAATTATAAATATAGAATCATATATATATATTTTATTTCATTTTTTACAATTCTATTAAATATGTGAGAATAACATATTATATGATGATATTATCAATTCATAATAAGTGTATTCCATGATTTTCAATCATTTTCTCAAAAATTGAATTCATAAATTACTGGAAGTTGCATCATCAATAGTGATGGTGAGAATATTATTTATCAATGATATGGCCAGTATCCTGACAAAAATTTATATTTTTTTTTAAAATTTCACTATTCATCAATAAAGTGACATGTTAGACACATCTTGTTTAGATTTTAATTTTATAAGTTAGTAGTTAGACAAAACCCATGAGAATAAGATGAAATATTATTTTTCAATTTACTCACATCCACTCTAAAAAATTATGAATTATATCAATAGAATGTTCTATATAAATGAAGAATAAATTTTGGTTGATATTCATCTAAAAATGAATGAATCACTGAATATTAAAAAAGATGAAGTTGATGGTCACCCATAATAAAATCCTAGAAACCTTATACATAAAAATTCTTGATCAGATTGAGCTATCCAACATTCACTAACCAAATTATTTTCAGTAATTATAATAAGATACATTTTTTTCAAGAAATATCTATTTTTACATTTATGTTTGGAAATCCTAAGAAAATATTCTTATAATGTACTAGTTCGTTGTGTACTTTTGAATGTTTAATATTTTGAATATTAATTTTAAAATTCCCTCAATTTACAAAGTACCTATTTCTTTTTAAAATGATCACAAACCCCAAAACTATTTCTCTAATTATTTAATGTACAAATAAGGAATTTATAATATTTATGAAAATATATAATATTTTCATTACATATATATTCATAATTATAAAAATTGTCTGTCAAAACTGATACACTATCATGGATGAGCTACCTCCTATTATCAAGTGTAGGGATCTACATTAAAAAATAGGTTAGTTATAATATAGAAAATTTTGTATGAATATCAAAATTGAATAAATTATTTACATATTGATAAAAAAATTCAGGAAAATAATAACACATTTTAAACATTTCAAATTTATAAATGTATTAATAAATTAAACCAAAATCAAATTTTATCTCACTAGATTAGTTTTTTAAAATATATTGAAATGGAAAAATTGGATACCGCATAAAATGACCCATACTTTACATACATGTTTGTTACATCAAAATTTAAGTACACTTATTACAACATATAACAAAACCATTAAAGGACCATATATGTATAGTGTCTTTAGAAACTGGCAAACATAAACAACTGGTTCATAAAACATCTACATTTTCTCCCATTTATTTCATCATATCTAGAGTCCCTTTTGGCATATACTACCTAATAACCATCTTCATGACCTGGGGAAAGAAAACATACAAAAGGGTGAGCTCAATTTCTCAGTAAGGTTAAACAAAAGAAATATCAATCACAACATATTCATAAGAACATAACATTTTGGAAATCTTAACCTGCAAAAAAAATCATAATTTCATAATCATGGGATAAACATAGAAGTGAAATTTAATCCCAAAAATAATAACATAAATCATGAAACATTGTGGCATAGTCACATAATCATAGAGAATCATTTCTTAGTAGTCAAGACTCATTGCCAAGACTATCTTAGCAGACAAAGTCTATTTCGGAACTGAGTTCACTTCTCGTTTCAGACCGGTTTCACTAAACCGGTTTAACCTGCCATTCCATCCATGTCTATCTCATGATATATAAATCATTACCCAATGAATTGTATGGATATATAGGTATCACCCATCTCATAATGATACCATTCTTATATGTCCCACAAAATCATAAATTATACATCATAGCATAACCCATGTAATAAAAATGGGATTCTTAATCATCATGCCATCATTACATAATCCATATAAGATAAAAGGTCATTATAAAAATAATTCCATCATAACAAAATCAAAACTATGTTAAAATAGGGATAGAAACAGAATCCTATATTATCTTATATGGAAAATAATTTTGTTAAAACACTTGAACTCCATTCTTGTGGAAAATATATTTTCTACTTGAAAAAAAAATTACTTTCTTAACATGTCATATAATTTTGAACGAAAATATTTTGATTCAAAATAAACATGAAAACATGTAAAGTAAGCTTCATGGAAACAATGTTCTATAAATCCATTCATGTAGTATAAGTTATGAATTACATTATTCTCGTACTTTGGCTGGGAAAGTCAAAAAGTACCTTGTACGAAAAACGACAAAAGATTCCTTTCTTGTCTTTTACTAAAAACTCACCGAAGGGTAAAATTGGATTTAATCAATTTTAGAAGGATATAAATATTACATATTGTGGAAACATGTATGTGGATGATAAATATTCCCAAGTAAATTCTGAAGTATAAACAATCTCAGAGAAAAATTTAGATTGCATGATTTTCCCTTAACGTTTGTCTGATTCTCATTGTATGTGTCTGATCCTCCGGTATAATAATTTAAATAATGTCATTGAATTATTACCGAATCATAATCATTGTTATGATATCATATATGGTTATATTCTTAGCTTCTTGTTAGTAATACTTCATTGCTACTTGTTATTCGAGTGTCTATTACTTTTTGTTCTTATGCGTGTTTTGGCGAATAAATTCTTATTATTATTTTTAGGTTATAGATACATCATTTTCAGAATGGTATTAGTGTAATATATATCATATTTATTCACTAAATTCGTTTATGTAATCATTATGCAATGAAAATCATGATGAACGAGTCACATCATATCGTGGAGACGGTATTCCGTATGTACGCACGATTGATGATATCGTTCCCATGATCGTGAAATTGTATTGGAGTGTATGTATAATATTTCAGAATCAATATAACTTTACAATAATCATATATAGTTATTATTTTAACCATTATACCCATCCAAATAAGGTGGTGGTGGAAAACAGATTACACCACGGCGTCGAGACAGTATTCCATACGTACACACGCACTGTGATTTCGTTTTCCGAAGGATGGATAGATGGTGAAATAGGGTTGTTTCATAATTATAATAACATATCAGTATAATATTGATACTGATGTTGTTACTTCATAATGAAACAACTAAAGAAGAAGAAGTGGAAGAAGAAACAATGTTGAAATAATCGGTAACAGACATTACCGCTTCTTTGAAGCGCCTCTTTGAGACCTCCTCTTAGGGCACTAAAATTGGTCATTGAAGAAGTCCAGGACCTCTAGGATCATTCTAGCGAAGTGAAAAAGATAAATATTCAGCGGTTGGACGATGTTGAAGTCTCAATGTTGTGTGAGGAAGAGAGGGAGGAGGTGCCCTTTTATAAGGGATGAGAGGGGCACCATTGGAAAAACTAAAAATATTCTTTTATTATAAAGTCATATTCGGTTTTTAATAGCTCCAAATTGATTTATTTCTAAGACAATGTGGGTATGGGTAGAAATACTCTCATACAATAGAATTTACACAAGTTTAGGTATCAATTATAACCTTATCATTTGGATTTATCATTATGTTATATAATTTTACTTTTACCGTGTCTTCTAGTTTTCTTACACTATAAGGTTAATAAACAAACTATAACAATCCAAAAGAACCCCAAGTTGTTTATTGTTAATATATATAAACTTATCTAAGTAATATTTCCTAACCTTAGATTTTGTGGAATAAAAAACAATTAATAATATAATATTTGTTTTAAAAACTATTTTATTTCAATTTTGACAGTATTTGGTAATAGATTTTTGTGAAAATCATAACAGAATGATTAGTTCAAAAAAAGCTTATTGAATCAATACTAACATGTCATATTAACATAGAAAAATATTTTAATTCATAAAAAGTCTCAAATTACATTTATTTGGGTATTTATAACATCAATTATGTCAATATTTCATTATTAAGATAATTGCTGCATCATCATTGTGTCATAAATAAATTAAATTATTTAATGACTAAAAATTACAAATAAAATTCTATTATGTGGGAAATACTTTTAGATTTACAATGAAAATTTATAGTCTAATTTATCTTATGTATAACACTATATTAAAAATGATTTACTTATTCATATTTTATTTTAACTCTTTTAACCCTTCTTTAAATAACTTAATATTAAATGTCCTAATCTGATCCATGTGGGAATAAATGGTCATATTTTATTCCTAAGGTTGTTTTTGGTCGAATTAAATTTATCTAATAGAATTAGGACATGTTTTAGGGTAGTAATAATATCATTCTTACCCTTAATTACCCTATTTACTTTTAACCGTGGTTAAAAAAGTAAAAAGTTACAACTCACCAAAAAATATTTTCATCACATTGAACCACATTTTAGTTCTTGATATTAATCGTGTGTCTCTTATTTTCGAAAATTCACTCACAGAAGCAGAAAAATTACGTTTTATGTGAATTTGGAAATTCTCTTAGGAGGTGGGTAAAACACGGTGAAAAGTTCAATAACATTTTTATATATCTAAATTTATTATAAAATTACTTCAATGAATTTAATTGAACATATATAGGTATTATGTATCAGTTTTGACCTAAAATAAATTTAATTAAAATAAATAATTATTTTAATAAAATGTCAGTTTTTAAATAGTAACCTAGTGTTTTCACTATTCATGAAAATTAAACGTTTTTTGAAAAATACCAAAATTTTACCCTAGGATAATTTTGGTATTCCGAATCCAAAAATGAAGTCCATTTTGAAAAATAAAATTTAAAAAATTTCAAAAAGTGGGTATTACTATTCATAACGACTTGTTTAATAATATTTTAATAGCATATCATTGTTTAGTGAAACTCGGTATTGCATACGACACAAACTATCGAGGAAGGTCAGGATTGCGTGTAAAGAAAGCCAATATATTGTTGTGTGTAGTGAAGGATTCCTTTGATGATTTATATAACATAAAAACAAAATATTTCTCTTAAAAGTCTCGGGTGTTACATTCTACCCCCCTTAAAATAAATTTCTCCCCTGAAATTTTTCAATTTGTAACAAACAGATGATGATACCACTTCCTCATCATATCCTCAAGCTCCCATGTATCTTCTTTTAATTGGTGGTTCCTCCATAAAAATTTCACCAAGTAAGTGGTCTTGTTCTGTCCGTCTTTTTCGCTACGATCTAGAATCTCTATCGACTGTTCTTCATAAGAAAGAACTTGCTCTGGCGGTACAACTTCTGAGCTGAGTACATGTGAAGGATCAGGTATGTACTTTTTCAGGAGAGATACATGGAACACATCATGAAATTGAGATTGATTCGGTGGAAGCGCCAATAGGTAAGCTACATTCCCAACACGATATAGAATTTCAAAAGAACCAATATATCTAGGGCTCAACTTTCCCGTCTTTCTAAATCTCACGTCCCTCTTCCAGGGAGATATTTGTAAGAACACTTTATCACCCACTTCAAACTCTAGGTCTTTTCTTCGGTTATCGGCATAAATTTTTTGTCGACTTTGAGCTGCTCTTATGTGTTGTTGAATAGATCTATCCTTTTTTGTCATCTCATCAATAAGATCAGGTCCTAATAGCTTTCTTTCCCCAACTTCATCCCAGCAAGATTGAGTTCTGAATTTCTTTCCATAGAGATCTTCATAAGGATCCATCTGAATACTGGAGTGAAAGATATTATTATAATGAAATTCTACCAAAGGCATGTGTTGATCCCAACAACCTTTGAAATCCATAGAGCAAGCTCCTAACATACGTTATAGAGTTTGAATTGTCCTCTCAGACTGACCTTCTGTCTGAGAATGATAAGCAGTGCTGAAACTCAACTCTGTACCCAGAGTATGTTGAAGACTTCGCTAAAAATTTTAGGTAAACCTCGGATCCCAATCAGATAAAATAGAAATTGGTACTTCATGTAATCTTACAACTTCCTTTACATATATCCTAGCAAGATGATCTAGAGATAAGTCTTCTCTAATAGAAATGAAGTGTTCAGACTTTGTAAGACGATCTACTATGACCCAGATAGAATTATTGCCTTTGGATGTTTTAGGAAGCCCGGTGACAAATTCCATAGTGATTTTTTCCCATTTCCATTTGGCTATGGGTAATGGTTGTAACAACCCCTTAGACTTCTATCTCTCAGCTTTAACTTTCTAACAAACCAAGCATAGAGAGACATATTCAGAAACATCTCTTTTCATGCCATCCCACCAGAAGTACTCTTTCAGGTCCCTATACATCTTCATTCTTCCAGGATGAATAGAGAATGAATAACTATGAGCCTCATCTAGGAGCTCCTACTTTAATTCTGGGATGGGAGTAACACAAACCCGATTCCAGAACTTTATTATCCCATCCCAATCAAGGTTGAATTGATAAACATTTCTCATCTTGTTTTGTAACTCCACATCATCTTTTTGTGCCTCTTTAATCTTCACATGTATAAATGGTTGAACATTAATTTGAGAAAGATATGTTTTTTACCCTTCCATTATTATTCCAAGGTCCATCCTTTGTAAATCCATAAATATTGGATCTTTTTTTATCCTCATCATGGATAAAATGTCATGGTCTTGTCGATATAATGCATCTGCCACATTGTTTTCTTTCCCAGTGTGGTAATGAATACAGTAGTTGTAATCCTTAATCAGCTCTAACCATCTTCTTTGGCGCATATTCACCTCCTTTTGTGTAAAAATATACTTTAAACATTTTTGATCAGTATAAATATCAAACCTTTCTCCATAAAGATAATGCCTCCAAATATTTAATGCAAGGATTGCCACAGCTAACTCCAAATCATTAGTTGGGTAATTTTTCTCATGGATTTTCAACTGTCATGTGGCATAAGCTATCACCATATCATTTTTCACAAGAACAAACACCATCCCCTTCTTGGATGCATAACTGTAGGTCACAAAAATTTCTCCACTATAAGGTAGTGTGAGCACAGGTGAAATGGATAACCTTCTTTTCAACTCTTTGAAATTCTTTTCACATTCCTTCGTCTATACGAACTTAAATCATTTTCCAGTCAACCAAGTGAGTGGATTAGATAATAGTGAAAAATCAATCCGAAAACGTCGATAAAAACCATCCAAACAAAGAAAATATCGGATATCGGTTACTGTTGTTGGTCTCGACCATCATTCAATAACCTCTGTTTTTTGCTGGATCCACAGATATCCCCTCTTTTGAGATTATGTGACCCAAAAATGCAACATTTTGAAACCAAAATTCACACTTGTAAATTTGGCATAATGCTTATCCTTTCTTAAGGTCATCAATATAATTCTTATGTGATCTTCATATTCTTCCTTGCTGTTTGAATAGAAAAAAATATCGTCTATAAAGGCTACCACAAACTGATCAAGATAGTCTCTAAAAACTCTATTCATCAGATCCATGAAGATAGAAGGTGAATTATTAAGACCAAATGGCATCACTATAAATTCATAGTGTCCATACCTTGTACGGAATGCCGTATTTGGTATATCCTCCCTTTTGACCCTTAATTGATGATACCCAGAATGAAGATCAATCTTGAAAAAGTATTGAGCTCCACGTAGTTGGTCAAATAAGTCATCAATGTGTAGGAGAGGATATTTGTTCTTGATAGTGATCTTGTTATGTTCTCGATAATCAATGCAGAGCCTCATTTATCCATCTTTCTTCTTTAACAAACAGAACAGGTGCTCCCCAAGGTGACGCACTAGGGCGTATGAATCCCTTATCAATATTCTCATCGAGTTTCTTCTTCAATTCCTGCAACTCAATTGGGGCCATTCTATACGGTGTCTTTGAAATAGGCAAAGCACCCGGTATGAGTTCTATTGAAAACTCAACTTCACGATTTGGTTGAAGACCCGAAAATTCCTCCAGAAAGACATCCTCAAACACCCATACAATGGGAATATTCTTAATCGTGAGTTTCTCACCAACCATTTGAGATAAATTACCTTCATTTAGTGGAATCAGTACCCATAAGATGGATGAAATTTCCACAAGAAGGTTATGTTCATCCTTGCATCGATATACGATCATAGATTGATCTGGAATATGAAATGTGACTTCCCTTCTTTGGAAATTGATATGAGATCCATATAAAGAAATAAAATCCATGCCAAGAATCACATAAAATTCCACTATAGGAAGGATCACAGGATTTGCAGGAAGCATTTTCCCACAAACTTCAATCAGAGAATAATTATAAACTTTTGATGCGACTGTTGTGCCATTAGGGGTTGTCACAACTAACTCCACATCTAATTGTTGAGGTAATACAACGATACACTTAGAAAATTCATTAGAATTAAAAGATTGGGTGGATCTGGAATCAAATAAAACATTTTCTAATTTATAGTGGATCGTAAGTGTACCTTTCCCCACTTCGTAATCGTACTCCACATCGCTGATAGAAATTACATGGGACTTTCCTTTGTCTTTAGCCTTAAGAGTATGTTGACGTCGATCATTATCATCAACCCCTGGATTATGGAATTGATTGGAATAATTTGCCATTTCCTTGAACTTGTAACATTGAAGTGTAGGAGTGCACTATGTGTATCCTTTTCTTTGTTCGTATCACTAGACATCTTCTTCCCATAATTACGGCATTCAAATACCTGATGACCTTCCTTTCCACATTTGAAACATTTACTTGTCTCTTTATGACAACTCCCTCCATGTTTATTTCCACACATTGAGCATAAGGGAAAACTCATCTTCTTTTTAGTGGGCTCTTTAGATTTTCCATTGAATTCCATTATCCTCTTCTTATCAAACCCATATGACTGATGGGTTACTCCAATATCCATCTCAACTTCAATATCACATCGAATGATTTCATCATAGCTATTAGAGTCCCTTATGGCTAACGCCCTTCGAAGACTAGGTTTTGAGCCACTAAAGAATTGATTGATCATAGTCTTAGGTTTGATAATAATACCGGAAGCGTACGTTGAAAGTCCTGTAATATTTGCTTCATAGGTACCAACAGATTCATCATCCTTTTTCTTTAGTTCAAGAATCTCCTTCTACATCTTTGATAAAAGAATACGAGGGAAGTTCTTATTGAAAAATAAGTTCTGGAACTCGTCCCATTCCATGGACTCAATTTCATCTCTTTGCCTCGTATTCTTGATTATATTCCACCATTGATCAGCATATAATTCCAAATGATATACTGCAAAGATGACCTTATCATGTTCGGAACATTGAAGAAATGAAAATATCTTTTCAGTGGTACTGATCCATTTTTCAGCCACTAATGGATCAGAAGACCCACTGAATGAAGGTGAACGCTGCCTCATGAAGGATTCAACAGAATTTTGATCATTCCATTGCTCGTTTTGAAGTCCTATATGATTCATAGCTTGAGAAAGTTGTGTCATCATGGCTACAAGATTTTTCATTCCAGCTCCCATAACATTTGGTTGCTCAGGGGGATAATCATTGCATTTCCCGTCGCACTCCGCATAAACATGGTTGCTTCGGGTTCCAGCCATTGACTAAAACAAAGAAGAATATTTTGAGGAACACTAATTATAATAGGGAAAACACATAATCAAGAATAAAATTTTACACTTAAAGTCTTATCATAGGTTGTACATGGACATTTTTAAAACACTAAGATCGTGTTCTATGCTTTGACTTATCCTTATGGTTCTTACTAAGGCTTTCACATCCTAGTTTCCAAAGGTTGACTTTACCTTTCCTCTAATACCAACTAAAACCACCCATACTTTACATACATGGTTGTCACATCAAAATTGACGTACACATATTTCAACATATAACAAAACCATGAAAGGACCGTATAGTTATAGTGTCTTTAGAAACTAGGAAACATAAACAACTGGTTCATAAAGCATCTACATTGTCTCCCATTTATTTTGTCATATCTAGAGTCCATTTTGGCATATCCTACATAATAACCTTCTTCCTGGCCTGGGGAATGAAAACATACCAAAGTCTGAGCTCAAATGCTCAATAAGGGTAAACAAAAGAAATATCAATCACATCTTATTCATAAGAACATAACATTTTGGAAATCATAACCTGCAAAGAGATTGTAATTTCATAATCATGGGATAAACATAGTAGTGAAATGTAATCCCAATAATCCTAACATAAATCATGAATCTTTTTGGAATATACAAAAAATCATAGAGAATCATTTCTTAGTAGTCAAAACTCATTTCCAAGATTATCTTAGTTGACAAAGTCCATTTCTGAACTGAGTTCGCTCCTCGTTTCAGTCCTATTTCACTGAACCAGTTTAACCTTCCGTTCCAGCCATGTCTATCTCAGGAGATATAAATCTTTACCCAATGCATTGGAGGGAGATTTTGGTCCCACAAATCTCATAATGAAACCATTCTTATGTATGCAACAAAATCATAAATCATACATCATAGAAAAACCCATGTAATAAAAATCGGATTCTTAATCATCATGCCATCATAACATAATCCATATAAGATAAAAGGACATCAGAAAAATAATTCCATAATAAAAGATCCAAACAATGTAAAAATAGGTATAGAAACAGAACCCTATATTATTTTAGATGGAAAATAATTTTTATAAAACAATTGAACACTATTCTTGAGGAAAATATCCTTTCTACTTCAAAAATATTTTCCTTTCTTAACATGTCATATAATTTTGAGCTAAAGAAGTTGATTAAAAATATAATTGAAAACTTGTAAAGGAAGCTACATGGAAATAATGTTATATAAATCCATTCCTGATGTATAAGTTAAAAAAACATTCTTCTTGTACTTTGGCTTTAAAAGTCAAAAAGTACCTCGTACGTAAAACGACAAAAGATTCCATTCCTATCTTTTACTAAAAACTCACTGAAGGGTAAAATTGGATTTAAACAATTGTATAAGGATATAAATATTAAATATTGTTGAAACATGGATGTGGATGATTAATATTAACCAGTAAATTCATAATTATAAACAATCTCGAATAAAAATTGAGATTGCGATATTTTCCCTTACCTTAGGTCTGATTTGCATTGTAAGTGTCCGAACCTCCTGTATAATAATTTGAATAATGTTATTGACATATTACATAATCATACTCATTGTTATGATATCATATATGGTCATATTCTTAGATTCTTATTAGTAATATTTCATTGCTACTTGTTATTCGAGTGTTTATTACTATTTGTTTTAATGTGTGTTTTGTCGAATAAATTCTTATTCATATTTTTAGGTTGTAGATGCCTCATTTAATTAATTGTATTAGTGTAATATATATCATATTTATTCACTCAATTCATTTATGTAATCATTATGCAATTAAAATCATGTAGAACGAGTCGCATCAAATCGTGGAGATGGTATTCTGTACGTACGCACGAGCGATGATATCGTTCCCATGATCGTGGAATGGTATTGGAGTGTATGTATACTATTTCAGAATAAATATCACTTTAAAATAATAATATATAGTTATTATTTACACCATTATACCCATCCAAGTAAGGTGGTGGTGGAAAATATATTTCACCACGGCGTGGAGACGGTATTCCGTACATACGCATGTGTGGTGATTTCATTTTCCGTAGGATGGATAGATAGTGAAATAGGGTTGTTTCATAATTATAATAACATATCTGTATATGATTGAAAAAAATGTTATAACTTCATAAGGAACAACTAAAGAATAAGAAGTGGAATAAGAAATCAAGTTGATAAAATCGGTAACAGACATGACCTCTTCATTGAAACGCCTCTTTGATACCTCCTCTTAGGGCACTAAAATTGGTCTTTGAAAAAGACCAGGTCCTCTAGGATGTATCTAGGGAAGTGGATATGATAATTTAGCAGGGGTTGGCAGAGCATTAAGGCTCAAAGTGGTGTGAGGAAGAGAGGGAGGAGGTGCCTTTTTATAATGGAGGAGAGGGGCACATTTGAAAAAACAAAAAATATTATTTTATTATAAAGTCATATTTGGATTTTAATATCTCCAAATAGATTTATTTCGAATATAAGGTGGGGATAGTCCGAAATACTCTCATCCAATAGAATTTATACATGTTTAGGTATCTATTTTAACATTATCATTTTGATTTATCTTTAAGTTAAATAATTATACTTTTACCGTGTTTTCTTGTTTTCTTACACTGTATTGTTAATAAACTTACTATAACAAGCCAAAAAAAACCACAAGTTGTTTATTATTAATATATATAACCTTATCTAAGTCATTTGGCAGAACCATAGATTTTTAGGAATAAAATAAAAATTAATAATATAATATTTGTTTTAAAAACTATTTTTTCTCAATTTTGACACTATTTGGTAATTGATTTTTGTGAAAATAATAAGAGAATGATTAGCTCAAAACAGTTAATTTAATTAGTAATAACATTCCATATTAACATAGAAAATTATTGGAATTCATAAAAAGTCTCAAATTACTTTCATTTGTGTATTTATAACATCAATTATGTCAATATTTCATTAATAAGATAATTACTTCATCATCATTGTGTCATAAATAAATTAAATTATATAATGTCTAGAAATTACTTATAAAATACCATTATGTTGGAAATATTTTTATATTTCTAATGAATATTTATAGTCTAATTTATCTTATGTATAAACCTATATTCATAATTATTTACTTATTAAATGTTGATTTTAACTATTTTAACCCTTCTATAAATAAATTAATATTAAATGTCCTAATCTCATCCAAGTGGGACTAAATGGTCATATTTTATTACTAAGGTTGTTTTTGATCGATTTACACTTATCCAATAGAATTAGGACATGTTTTAGGATAATAATAATATCATTTTTACCCTTAATTACCCTATTTACTTTTAACCGTGGTTAAAAAAGTAAAACGTTACTATTCACCAAAAACAATTTCATCTCATTAAACTACATTTTAGTCCATGATATTAACCTTGTTACTTGGATTTTTTAAATTCAACTAATAGAAGCAGTAAAAATATGTTTTATGCGAATTTGGAAATTCTCCTAGGTGGTGTGTAAAAGACGGTGAAAAGTTCAATAAAATTATTATAAAATGACTCCAACGAATTGCATTGAACTTATATAGGTATTATGTATCAATTTTTACCTAAAATAAATTTAATTAAAATAAATAATTATTTAAATAAAAAGATGGTTTTTAAATAGTAACCCAATGTTTTCACAATTCATCAAAAATTTAATGTTTTCAAAAAAACACCAAAATTTCACCATAGGATAATTTCGATATTCCGAATCCAAAAATGCAGTCCATTTTGAAAAATAAAATTTACAAAATTTAAAAAAGTGGGTATTACTATTAATAATCGCTAGTTTTAATAATATTTTAATAGCATATCGTTGTTTAGTGAAACTCGGTATTGCGTACGATGCAAGCTATCGACGAAGGTCACGATTGCGTATATAGCAAGTCAAGCTAGTGTTGTGTGAAGTGAATGTTTCCTTTGATGTTTTATATATCATAAAAACAAAATATTTCTCATAAAAGACTCAGGTGTTACACCACATTAGTTAAAAGGAAAAACATAGAACAAAAAAAGTAATTAATCAATATAGGAATAGTGGGACGTGAGCCTAAGAACCTAAAAATATAGTTCACCACAATAGGAAGTGTTTATTGGGGATTTAACCATTTAATAGTAGAAGCCATTCTGATAATCATAGTAGTGTAGTTACTCACTTAAAGAGGAAACTGACCTTCATATGGCTGGTTGACGTATATTTCTACAAATTGAATTGGAGTGGGTGGATTAGGGAATTTAAAAAGGAGAAGGAGACTAGGGAGTGTTGAATGAGTGAGGGGTTAGGTTAGGGCGTCTATGAAATTCAGGAATTTCAGTTGGAATAGAGATAGAGATTATGGAATCACTTGGATATTAGGGAATCATTTGAGAGGTTATGAATTCATGGGATTGAAAGGGGGGAGGGGAAGAGTGCCTATGGTCATGAGGGTAGGGATGGGAGGGTAAGAAAAAATTTACTGGTTTGTGTTATATTAGGTTATATATATATGTAAAATCACACAATAAAAGTCAAAATTAAATTTTAAATTCTAAATTTATATTTGAAAACTCAAAATTTTAGATTCTCGAAATTAAAATATTATTTTTTAATGGGTACAAATAATTTTAATAGGTGAGATAAATTTTGGTACTAAAAATAGAAAATCATTTATTTAATACACACCATGATCGAAACAACAAAAAATTACTATTTCATTTCACATTTTTTATTTTTTAGTTTACCTCGGTTTGGAAAATTTTTCTACCCAACACTAGTTACCATAGTAAAATAAAATTGTTGTAATAGGTATAAATTAAAATTTAAAGACCTAAAATATCAATAAAATATATTATATATTTATTTTATATGGTTATTCTCAACCCAAATCCATTATTTTTTAACTTTGGATCTATATTCTATGAAAAAATACAACTTCATAGATTTAGGAATGAGTATTTTTAAAATGACACTAAAAAATCACATATAGCAGGACCCCTTCTAAATCAATATTATCCATTGATTCACTCTCAAATACACACCAATTTTTCATCTTGTAGAATTATTTATTTTATTGGTTTCTTTAGGTTCAGAGAAGGAATCCAAAATCCATCATTCTAATGGAATATGTGTCACGAATAAGAAACTTCATCAAAGTATTAAATTATTCACCATATTTTTCAGGTACCTTACCATATAAACTATTTATAAATATTATTAAATACTCTAATGATATTCCATTATCATTATTATACATCTATAAATATGATACTATTATAATATAACTCCAGACACTTACACATTTATTAGTAATTATTGTTCTTTTTTCGTTCAGTTCAACCACCTACACGAATGATGTTATTCCAACCTCGTAATTTTCATCATTAATACATTTAAAAACATTTATACCTATAGTATATAATATTAAGTATTTATTTTTGGTATGAATATGAATCTAGATATGTGAGATAATAATTACTGATCAGTATTATGTTACTTGTACTTACTAGTAAATTACACAAAACATGCTCATCATATATAACATCCCCAAAACCATGCCCATACGTTCCATTAATAAAATTGTGACCATAAAAATCACTAAATTAAATATTCCACTACCATTAAAAATCAACTTATAGTGAAATTGTTATCAAATAATTGATTGACATATCCATTACAAGGCATATCTGAAACAATCCCAAATGGTGACATATGATGATGAAAATAAACAATAGAAACTTATTATATGGTTAACTCTTGATAAAAATTTATTATTTAAAATGGATATTGATAAGAATAATACTTGTAAATAATTTATTAATATGGATATATTTATCATATAGGTGGTTAAATCTATAGGATGAATGTCGGGAGTAAACATAATTGTTTATCATATAGAGTATCTGTAACTGATAAATGTTTTATTTTTAACATCTAATTTATATATTTATCACATGTACTTTATCATGAATGTATTTTTATAAAACTTTTAGTGAAATTTTAAGTATTTATTGATTATTTTCAAATTATTTGTTTGAATGAATTTTGATTCAATATTACCAAAATCTAAATGATTTCATTACCAATATCATTTTTAAATCGATATTGATTATGAAAATATTTACAAAAATTGAAATTTAATGTTATTTATCATTGAGATATCATATATTTTATATTATTATTATTTTATTTTATTTTATATGTATTGTTATCATTTATCCTCTATTTAATTCACAAATCTACTAGAAGGGTTGTTTTAAGATGAAAAAACCTTATATCATCAGTTGGGTTTGGAACATTTGTCCTCTATGTTAATATTTTTAAATTTGTTTTAATAAGTTTCATTATATATACTTATATGATATCTTAAGTTAAAATTTTATTATAATTGATTTTCATTTAAAATGATTGAAATGAATCATTTTAAACATTTTTAATAGTTCATTTTCAATTAACTTTGAATCTCTTTTCATATGTGTTAGAAGATAAATTATTTTAAATGAATTTGGTGAAACTATATTTTGACACCATTTTTTAATTCTACATATAATACCAAAAAATGGTTAAACCACTGAGAAGTAGAGGTTGAATCAATGGATCATTAATTCATTATTTTTATACTAAATTAATCTCTATAAAATATTAATTTATTAATACAGTCTTGAAAAAAACTAATTATTAAATGTATTTAGTAAAGTAAAAAAATAAATTGATTCAATTTTTTTTTAAAAATGATTGATATAAATGAAGGAACCTATTACCTTTTGATATCAGGATGTTTGAGTCATATATTTTTCACTAAATCAATTACCAAATACAATGTTTTATGATCGTATTGGCCTTTCCCCAAAAGTTCATACTACACATATGTATCCTAAAAATATGATTATTCCAATTCCCCGAAATATCAAAATATGGAGATTGCTCTAAATCATTATAATTAAAAAATATATCTTGTCATAAACTTCAATCATTTAAAATTACATATCAAAACCAT
Organism: Viscum album; assembly: GCA_963277665.1. Taxonomy (NCBI): domain Eukaryota; kingdom Viridiplantae; phylum Streptophyta; class Magnoliopsida; order Santalales; family Viscaceae; genus Viscum; species Viscum album. The sequence goes on from OY728138.1 coordinate 509,776,715, forward strand.
ATAACTTCTAGTTTTTGATCTTTTAGATTCCTCCACTCAATATTCTTATTATTTGACCAAGTGTATCTTTTTTAAATTTATTTTACGACATCGGGGTGCTTTTTCACTCAAAATTAATAGCATTATATTTAACATTTCATTGAAAGAAATAATCTACTTTTAACAGTTTTAATTACTCAAATATATTCATGAAGTGTGAGATTTATTTTGTCATTAAAACATTCTAAATTATTCAATAAACATCCTTCAATATCTATTTAGGATAATATATTTTTACTCAAAAAGACACATATAAAACATTGTGTCAATAGTCTTAAATACGCCGAAAAATCTTTTCTTGAATCCTGAACATTCGTTCCTAAACTTTGAACATATATCTTAGTATCATAAAAAGGATGTGATGTCAAAATTTCTATATGAATTTATTTAGTATAATGTGGAGAACATACTAATGATGAATTTACATTGTTATTTTTTTATGAATATACTTCATCTCAATAAAGACACATTCATCAGTTAATAATTTCAATAGCTCTATCCTGAATTTAAGTTTCGATGGTCTAAATATATTGCAAATACATTGTGTTCGAACTTTGTATTATAGAATCCATATCTTATCATCTCAACTCCTAATCATCAAATATTCAGGTAAAATTATCTTAAATCATTTTTGGTCTTTAACAAGTGTTATATATCTATCTTTGAAGAGTGTCACATGCATCACCTGTGTTATCTTTCATAGATCCATCTAGTAGAATAGAAACACTCTAGGAATTTATGATCTTGTGATAATATAGACTTCTGACCTTCTTTGTGATTATCTTCTGACATCATCACATCCTTTCATTTTTATTAACATATATTATTCGTTATCCTTAACTCATAATATTTAGTGAAATTACAAAAAACCATCTGGACAGATACCTATGTAATTAGAAACTCTTATATCTGAACTCAAAAATCAAATATTAAAAATTGTAAATGAAAAATACCACACTTTTATAATCTTCATAGAACATCAATGTCCCAAATTGTATTCATCAAAAATATGAATATTTTCATCATTGAATAGTTTTTACTTTCCACAACACCAAAAACTCTCCCATATAGATAATTCTTTAGACTACATTATAGGATAAAACAATATTTTCACATGATATATATCTCTAAATAATAAGAAATTTTCTCCACGTGATGTCGATGTTCACCCCCTAAATTTAACCAATTAAATTTTAGTATAACTTATTTATAAAAACCATAAACTTATATTATTAAGTGATAGACATGTTTACCCCGACTTTTGACTAGTGGTTACACTACTCTCCCCCTTTGATAACATAATAAAATTTATAGTTGGGGAACATCAATAAACTTTTTTATGTGTGATTAGGAGGCTGAACATTATCTTTTAGCCTAAATTATTTAAATCTCTTTAGGGAATTTCTTTAGTGGAAATATCATCAATTTATTCCTTTTTTGAAATATACTCCAACATTAATTTTCAATAATCATATTCCAATAGGATGAAATGAACAATTATTTTTATATGTTCATATATAGTGTATTTTACAATTTTTTTTAAAGATCAACTTGACCATTATTATAAAAGAAAAAATTCAATAAATTATCAACATTATATTTCAAAACAACAAAATGAACTTTCATCTAGAAACTTTTAGTCTATACATGGTGGATATATATATTTTGAATTTATAGTACTTGTAGTTACGATATTTTTTTCATTTTACCCCCAAGGTTCTAGTTAAGTGGTAGTGGCTCTATTTGATCTTAGAGTGGTCATTAGTTTTTGTCTCACTAAGGTAATCCTTGTTGATTTGGAGTAGATTTTTCATTGTGTTCATACTCTTCCATATAATTTTTATAAATGTTTTTCTTCAATTTTTCATAAAAAAAATGTTTCCGAAAACATAATTTTTCTCTGCACATTGATTTCATATCAACAACCTAAACTAAATTTGTGTATCAAATTCAGTTTAACTAATTTTTTATTTCATACATCGATCCAATGTTTTATGCTCCATTAACATACATGGAAATTATTTTAGCAACCATCAAATGTGATTCATTTGGATTAATATAATACACATCTGTTAAAGTGTATGCATAAAAAATATTTTATTGAGATACAATTAGACAGATTAAAATTATGATTTAATTCAAGAATTCTATTTTATTAACAGTTTTAACATAATCATCTTTTCTCAGATTTACTCCAATAGAGATAGGATTAACATATTCATTTTTATATAACATGTAAAACTTACATGGCCACTCCTTGTAATATTTTTCATGTCAAATAATGATATAACTGTAATTTTCTATAACAATTTCACCATGGATGAAATTAATAATCATATGCATTAACATTTAATGTTCTATATCATTGGATAAAATATATATGAAAATGAATAATAATTATCAATAAAATAAATATATTATTAATAGAAAAAATGGAGATCAATGTTTCAAAACATCCATCCTTCACATTTATGTTGCTATAAACATTTCCTTTATAAAATTTCAAAATATTCATGAAATTACCATGTTTAGAGTACTATTAATAACAGTCATGCTTCAACCCATATAGATATTACTTATGTTTACAAACAATAATTTCACGATCAAATGGGTTGAAGCATGACCCTCATTACTTATTTAGTTCATTTTATATGATTACCATATGTTATTATGTTTTTATCTTCATTAAGAAAGGAAATCCAAACCAATTGAAACGAATCATTTTTTGGTTAATCTAATACCACACCTCAAAGAAGAGATTCCTAATCCTAGTGTAAAAAAATATATTCTAAACATGTACCTAAGTACATATAAATTAAATAGAGATGAATTTGGGGAGTTTATAATCTAGAATCAGAGTACATACTATTTCTTCAAAACTCACATTTTACATTTATAACCCCCCTATTTCTAAGAGATACAGAGAGAACCACACTGAGGTTTTATATCTTTATTTGATAGATATAATTCAAAAGTGTTACATGTATACATTTTTTCATATTCCAATTTTGTCTTCTAGATATGTGAATCAAGTTTCATTTTATATTCCCTTATATGAATCATTAAAAAGTTCGTTGTATAAGAATTAAACATCATTAACTTGAAAATAGTTATCTAGGTGATGGTATCAATAAAATTGATACATTAAAAATAACCCTTTATGTATTATTATATGCTAATTCTACATAAATCGGAATGTATAAGTTTAAATTTTATTGTTGTATTGATTTCCATCCATTTTTATCTTCCTTAAATCATATTCCCTTTCTGTTTAGACTCAAAAATGATGTTTCATTCCCATTTTTGTAGAGGAAAATTTCTCATGGCTTCTTACTTTGAAATTTTATCATGTTCTATTGGATAATATGACCAATTCATTGATTCTATAACTTATTTTTATTTTTATCACTAAGGTAACATCAATTAATGTTTTCATGAGCCTATAATGGATTTTATTTTATTTTTTACTCATTCGAAAATAGTTTTTCAATTCATAAAAATCTATTAATTCAATGGTATATTCTTAATAATTTATTTCCATTATTATATAGTCAACATAAAATTAGAATGTTACATTTGAGTACATCATAGAATCTAACATCACTGAAATTAATCTTTTGTTCATATATGAAAGTTATATCGCTGCTTTTTATTTTTAAGAGTAATTATTTTCAACTGTAATATATTATCTTTTATGTTTTTTTAAAGACCTTAATTTCACTAGTAATATGAATTGAGTTTACAGTATCAAGAATCCATGATATACCATTTTAGGGTACTTTTAAGAATATTAAGAAATTATTTTCCATCTACTTTTTTCCCACCTTTTTCATTAATATTATGATGTATGGAATGTACACAATAAGAGTTTGAATGAAATATATAATAAAATGAATAGTATAATCACAAAATATGTCTGATTATTATGAAAAATGAGAATTAATTTTTATTGAAGACATCTTAACTATTGATTCCTAGTTCAATGAGATATTTCCTCTCATATTCCTATTTTAATTTTCTTTCCTTTTCTAGTTTTCTCCCTAAAACCATATCTTTTCCTGCAAGATACATGTTGTTAAAAAAATTATATGATTTATGTTTATAGTTTCTGAAAACCATTAATATCCTTCAAACCACCACCTTCCTGATTGATAGAAATTTTGGTAAGATATTTTTCAAAGTGGTTCATTACTAAATACAAAAATCATTTTTTTGTATAAAGGTCCTTGATTTTGAAATTTATACATAACTTCCATTGGTTTAGTGAAATCACATAAAAATTACTTTTCAATCCACACTTTTTCCCTTTTAGTTGAGAAGCTTACACTATTATTAGGAATGAATTTAATATTATATTTAGTATGGATAGATTTTCAAAAGAAATTTTTCAAGAGATTGAGATAATTCAATTTTTACATGTATTTAATTATTAAAACCACAATTTAACATCATCAAAAAAATAAACTTTATGATATTTATGTTTTTTCTTTCCTAGTTCATTTTCATTACTTCTATTTTTTCAAATTTATCCTAAAAACATTTTCCGACCATATGACTATCGACTTTAGGTTCTTGATTTCTATATTTTATGAATTCATCTTTTCTATAATGTTTAATTAACATTTAATCATCTTAAATTGTATCTTTTTAATTGGAAAACATACTTCTTGAGATTTATTTTTTTCTCAATAGAAGCTTCATTTTTCAATTTGAACACGTGTTCCATATACTGTAAATCCGCTAATTCATCTCCTCCACTTTGTGATTATTCATATTTTATATTATCACAATTTTATTTAATGACTTATGATTTTTCTTTAATAGAGGATACATTATATGATGATTCATTTTCCTGGTATTTTCCCATCAAAATCTTATTACGACTCCACGTAAACACATATTTTCCGTTTTTAAAATTTTTCCATTTTTATTATATTATAGTTATTATAATAAGGTTTCCCTCAATCTCATATTATTAATCATCATTTCCTTTTTCATAGAGAAATTTATTGAATAATTCCTAATATTACAACACTAGTATAATTTCAATGAATATTTCCCTTATAATTCCCCTTAAAATTCATTTTTTGTTTGGAGATATGAGACATTATTATTTTCTGCTCTTATATATATAAGCATCCACTTATGAATCAATAAAATGTTCATCCCATGATGAATTTATTTTGATTTTCTCAATAGATCTAAATTCTATTCTCCCTTATATTGTTTTCATAAAAGGCGGATCATTCCTCAATACATATTTCACTAGGATGTTTTGAAGTTAATATAGGGATAAATAATAAATATCCTATAATATTTTGAATTTTTAGTAAAATCTATTTAGAAAACATCAATTTAAATTTATATAGAAATTAAGTCCATAAAAGTGCCATCAAATACTTTGATAATATTGATGATTACATTAACTCTATTGAAATAATTATCTATGTTTTCCTCATTAGCTGTCTCTAGATCACCAAAAGGATTTATCCATTTCTAAAGATAATCATCAATTAATTTTGAATTACGTTCTAGGATTATTTTTAGATTATCACATGTTTCGTTAGTTGATCATGTATATATTAGTTTAAATTAATATTTTTCTAAAAACTACATGAGAATTTCATTTTGGGATTTACCATCAATATGTAAGTTCCAATTTTAAACAAAAGTAATATGTGAATCTTTTTATCAGGGTATAAAAACTATTGTATCATAATAAATGACATCCAAAAAAATATATTTGATATAAGGAATCCTTATATTATTTCACCAATGACCATTTTTTCAATAAAATATATGGATATCATGGCTGTTAATAAAATATATATTATTTCTTTCAACTACATGGATCCAATAGAAAAAGCCCACTATGATACCACCTTTGATACCAAGGAATGTGTGAACTAATTAGAAGTGTGTGGAACTAGTGGTCCATGTTTACAAATTAATTTCATTTAATATTAATATATATATGTTAATTTATATATTATTCATCCACTCATGTAAAAAAAATTCATTCTCATATGTATACAATAATGTAGAAAAAGAAACCGATGCACATGGGGTTTTAGAAGGTTTGGAACCAATGACGGATCCTGCTCCTTTCTATGATCAGGATGACCACATCCTAGATGATTCAATGTAATCAATTACTAATTACAGTGGTTTTTGAATGAGTCAACCATTACCCAAAATTATATCTCACATTAATGTATCATAATAATATGGTTCCCACCATTTTCACTATATGGACTTTCATCTTAGCATTATAAATAGAAAATATCTTCTTATCAAAAACTCAAATATTCGTAACATATATGTGTGAAACATTTATCTTATGGTTCTGTGAATTTTGTTCTTCTAACCTCATTGATGAAATTATTTAACCCAATGTATCTTCTAGTGAATTTGGGTTGGGATATCAATGATCTTCTTGACTGAAAATTATCAATGTTATTAGTAACCTTTCTTTTAATGGAATCCCCCCTATATATAGTAAGATTTACTATGATATGTCTATGGTTTGAATGATATAATTTATAATCCTCAATCACTAAATTATTTTGTAAAAAATATCAACATCTTATGAGGATATGGGGGGACCACTCTATGAAAAATCCTACAACAGTCATTGTCAATATAATAAAAGACTTATAAAAACCCAGGATTAATTCATGAAATTTCATTTATGAAATGTTATCATCTGACCTAGAATATTCCAAAATGGCAGTGACATGAAAATTTCCATGTGATGTTATTCAACATCTTCAAATGAAAATACATATTAATACCCCATTCTATACTTATTTTTGTTATACCACTTCTTCATCTCTTCTTAAACTTCTAAAGCCTCAATTACATTAAATATCTCCCGCATGAATATACTCATTCAAATGTATGAATTCATAACACCTATACTACATTAATACACTTCCTTATATAATCCAATTCAAATCATCACATGTATTTTTCAAGAAATCATTAGATAAATATATCATTTTTTTGGTATTCTAAAAGTGAAAACTTTATAACATTGAAGAGTAGAACATGCATCAATTTTCTAGACTTATTTAGACCCCTCGAGTAATTCTCATCCATTCTATCTTGATTTTTTAAGAATAGAATATTATAAACTCCACAATAATCATATTTTTACTAACTCACATAATATATATAGTCATAAATATTTCTATCAATACACCTAACTCTTATCAGTGGTGGAATTAAAAAACCCTACAAACTCAAATATCTAGGCTTATAAAAATTTACATATCAACTCTAAAACATCATTACAAATTTTTTTGACTATATATAAAACAACTTTATAATACTATGAAAAATTCTCCCTATTATAGTCTTCTTGGTCATGTTTTCATGATATTCTAAATTAATTTATATTCCATTTATTTTATAAAATTTAATCTTTTAAAATAAATTCATCAAAAATTTAAAGGGTATTTCTTCATATTTATTAACGTAATTTTTAATTTCCTGAAAGAATAATATATGTAAATATCATTTAATGATTCTTATTCATAACGAGGTATATTATTTAATGATACTATAAAAAAATTTCTATGGTTGTTTTATGACCATTTCTTGTGGTAATTTTTAGGAGATCCATTTCTTTCTCACATGTTAATGAATCTATCATGTAATTAAACGGGGTTTTATGATCATATTGTACACAAATTTATGTATTTTTTAATATGATGGGTTGTATCAGAATTACTTATCCGTACAATAAATTAAATTGTTATTTATATCACATGAGATGATATTTAATTTACATAGGATTGATCCTAATAATTTATAATACATTGTCTAGTATGTTTGTGTTATAAGATAAGTTGGAATTATACATCCCTCGAATGTACTAAATAATGCTTTATATCTATTAAAAAAATATTCCATGGATAGGCGAGTATACCTAAGAAATTAAGGGACTATATCCACTACATAATAATGGTGTTTCACGTGATATTTAACATAAGTTATGATTTTATATGCTTCTGTATATGCCTCATTCTAATGAAAAAACCCTATGTTACGCAGTATTACAATATTATTTCTTTATTGATAATGTTTATTGACTCATGTTTCTACACTTCTATGACTCATGTGTAATATTATGATAAAATCCATATTTAATAAAAATTGATTTAAAAAATAATATTACATTAGGTATTATTCTCTTGTGTTATTATCATTCTCCTTCAATTTATTATCATACCCACAAGCTCTCTTTTTTCACACTTATGATCATTGAATTTTATCTATCTTGTTTAACCTTACATAAAAACTAATCCTACACTATATTTTAAATCTATTACCTAGTTTATAAGGAATAATATTTTGTATTATATTCCTTAAAGTGTATAACTTGTGTAGAGTATTTGTGGGAGATGTTGTAGATTTTTTTAAACTTTGTTGGTTATGTTCCTAGAAAAACAATTCAATCAATATATAGGTTTGGGTATGTGATTTATTGATATATATATGTAATATTCATGTATAATGATTTAATATGTATGTATAATATGGTTCATTCTCCATATATGTGGGTTTTACATCCTGAATTCATAGAAAATAATGTTGCAAACTACTTAATTCTTTTAGATGTCTCTCTCATTTATGATCCCTGAGATAGTGATCATGCATATGTTTTCCTACAATGATGGGATCCTAATATCCATCAACTACTAGATATTGTTAAATATTCAACAGTAAGTAAACTATAACAAAAATTTCTCCATGACTATGAAATTCATAGAAAAATATCTATCACCAATGCTCTCACTATTTCTATGTCAAATGTTTCGATATATAATGAAAAAACCACCATTTGAATCAATCTACCAATACTACTATAGATCATTAATACTCATATAAGAACCGTAGGAACCATGTCTAGGGAGTAACTTCTATAGTGTATTATCCTTGATGCATATTATAATATTCTCATTATTTCCACATAAAGATCCAAAAAATCATGAACATGGACTATTTATAGATTTTAGGGGTAGTACTCCTCCTTGTAGAGGCACTCTATCCCTACTCATATTAGTGTATCATAATCATAATAATTTATAGTTAATACCCACAAGTCAATCACTACATTATGAAAAAGACTCAATTCCACAACCATTTTTGGATTGGTGATCATTTTATCCTAGAATAATACTCAGTTCACTACATCCTTCTAGTCCTATACAACCTAAAAATAATACCAATCTTGGAACCGAGGAGAACTTTGAAACTAAAAGATGTACGATATTTTCATCTTATGGGTTATCTTATCATGTAAAATTAGTAAAATCCATTAATATTACTATAGATTCTCTTCTGATAATATAGTGGGTATATGATCTTCTCTCTATGAAATGGGTGGAGGGACAGCTCTCTTCTCTCATAGTAATGATAAATTTTGATTGATTCCATAAATTGATCCCTTTTGAACAAATTAATTTGTGAATTTAACCAATTTAATTGTTTGTGGAACATCATGTTCCTACCATTGGTTCCTAGTTTGATATATGTGAGATTCTATTCTATATCAGATAAAATATACACTTATTATTGATGAATATATGGGATTTTTAAGTCAAGAATGGCATGGAAATACTCAATTGAATAATACATTATCCATTTACTATCATGTACATACCCTACATAGTATTAATCAATGTTTTCGGTTGGTAAATAGATTATCTCAGTCCCATAGGATGGATATTTTAGCATCTACACCAAGTATGGGGTTACGTAGTCTAAAAAAATTAGTCAAGTCCCCAAGACACCATTTTCATAAATTTAGAAAAAATATACTCACAAGACTCCTAACTATAAAATACAATCCATTGAATTTTACCCTCTCACTAATACCACTAGGATACTACATCCCCCACTTAGCCCCATATACACAGATAGTAAGCCTGATATTGTCACCCTAAGACCATATATAACAATCCATGGGATATTGACCACCACAAAGAATGTATAATAAAAAAATTACAATCTTTAGTCTAATAAACATGTAACATAATACATAGATTTGCATCTAAATGATATACAACAACCACATCTCTAATAACCTAGTAATTAAATATATTGATTATAACAGATGATAAATGAAAAAACATTTATGGAAAATGAAAAATATATAAATAATGAAACTTATTAGATACCAATATCCCAAAGTAAATATATATATATGAAATTAGAATTACGAACTCCTCTTCACACCAGTTCATGACATAAACATCAACAATAATATTCACCATTTCTCTCCTTTAATAACTAGGTTCTCCAACTCTATGATTCCCTTGATAACAATAGAGTTTTATATCCTTATAATTGGGAAAAAAAATTCAGTGGAATTCCCATTAATGTGTGAGAATAAAAATATCTAGTAGGATTCCCTACGAAAAAATATCAATTATATGAAAAGTAAACTAAAAAACAATAGAAAAAATAAATTCACCGCGTAAATAGTTTATGGAATTTGAACCCAAGGATATAGTAAATTTAAAATTTTGATATAAAAACTCTATAAATGTAATATCATAGGTAACAAAAGATACATAAATTATTTTATGACCAAAAAAATCTGTAACACCCATCTTCTAGAATACCATTTATCTCCCTGAATTTTTAGTCGTGGTCCAACACCTTATAGGGTTAACATTCCAACTAAGGGGATATCGACCCCAATAGATGAAATTCTCCTCACATTGGAAAAAAATATTTCAATATAGTACATATTCTCAGTATGGAGAACATATACCCAATATTGTGTTGGTGTTTCTTATTACATCATTCAACTTGGGAGCCAACCCCTTATCATAGAAGTAGTGGTCAAGGTTGTAGGTGAAACCATGTTTGATATATAGGTATATTTTTCCTATTTATGATGGGTGTAAAAATTTCGATACATCATATGGGTTACCCACACCCTATAATATGCATGTTATGAATGGAGTATCAAACCTCATGTCCACACTAGGATTCTTTCCAGAACATAGTCATCAACTCTCAGGAAAATAAATCATAAAACTATCCAAAATTTATTATAAAAATACCTTTATGATTAAGAGTAATTAACCATAAAAATATTCAGGAAAATTTCTTATAATAAAGTATTCTCTTAATTGATTCGAAAAACCAAGTTAAAAGATGTGAAAAATAATAAAAAGAGGTTTCATTATGGGATATACTCAAACTGAAATGATGTGTGAACCCTATAATGTAGATTGTTAGGTAAAATTATGAAAAAAATGTACAAATTATTATATTCCCTATATGTAATACTATTTATAATATAAAATTTAGTTGATGTTTTAACACTATGACTTATCTTGGTTCAACTAGTAAACACACCTGTCAATCAATTACACATCCTCTATCACTATCTTTATATTACCACCCACTTGAAAATTTGGGATATTTTTATTAGGTATAGTTATCCCATATAACTAAACATTGAAAAATTGGTTATGGTCATGTTTTATGGTCAGAATAAACATTATCAATAGCTAGAAAATTACTTTAGGCCTTGATTCATTACACAGCTAGACTAACAGGCCGATTCTACAACCAAATAGTAGTCTCCACTCAACCCATCACATGGTGGGTTAATATAGAATCATAACCATATTTGATAAAACATCGATAATAAAAGACTAATTTAACTATATCTAGAATATAAATTTTTATTATACCGGTCCCCCAGGACCTTTCCATACCACGGCCTCTCCATTAGGTCATCATCATATGGGCTGCAGTCATGATGAACCATCTTTATAAAATTGCTTCATGAAACTCCCATGTCAATGTCACCTCACCACTACACTAATACTAATGTCATGATTAAATACCTAACAAGGTATTATAACCTCACATTTCATACTTATTAATCGATCTATTTGGAATTTCATTTTTTATCTTCAACCACTACAATGGCATGGAAGGAAAAATAACTTTCTCCAATCATGGGGGAGAATATAGAATGATTTGATAGAGGGATAGATATTTTGGGGAGAGATATGTTTTTGTGTAAGGGGTGGCATGGTCACCCATTATGATCTTTCAGTCACATCAAAACCACACTTACAAATCTGGTTCTAACATCAAAATCATTAATGATTGGATTTGAAAAAAACTAAGGCGACCAAATAAATATATATATACCACACCAATTCAATAAATTTAACAATAAAAATTGAAAATAATATAATATTCATAAAAATAGAAGGTTTAGTGTCTTTTAGGATCATCTACTTAATATAATTATTTAATAACAATTGTCATCATTTCATCATAGTAGAACTATGCTAGACTTATTTCTAGACTCCTCGCAGGTCATACTCATGTTCATTAAAAGGGGAATGGAATGATAAAAAATAATTGATCTAAAATTCAAAGTAAGGGAAAAATTAAAAACATTTAATATAGAATTATATCATATGTATATGTAGATAACATGAGTATTGTTGAAATATCGTATTAAAAATTAATTTGAATAATAAGAGTTTCCCATAATCCATTATGTAGAAATATAAAATTCTAAATAAAAATACAAGAAATATTATGTAATAATGTGAGATATGAATAGAAATTTGGAAATACGGATTGGTATAACAAGTTCATGGAATCATAAATATCTGGGATATGAAAAGATATCATATTACTTTAGATTAAATATCTACACACCATACATGGTATATCACGGGATGAAAACATTACCAAATTCATTGGAGGGATATAAAAATCTAGTAAAACCCATCACAAAATTCAAATAATGTTATGTGAATACTTTTATATTCTATAAAATGAATGGACACCGTACAAAAATCATAACAACGATAAATCCCATGAGAATAAACTATGTTTAATATTCTAACAGAATAATAGAAGGATATATGATAAGTATTCTGAAGAGATGAATAAATTAAATAATTTTGGATATTCATATTTTGAAATAAAACAACGTTATTTATCGTGGAGTTAAAATGAATAAACATTCATGAGATGTATTTGAAAAGAATGTATAAAAAATAAACCACTTATATGATTCTTATAAAATTGGTAAATGATCTTTTAAATATGGAAAGATATTATTATTTTCTATTAAACTATAATTTAACTAAAAGTGTTTATAAATAAAATAGTGATTTTTTTTAAACAATTAATAGTTTAAATAAATTTATAGTGGTGGAACTTGACATGAAATTAGAAACATGGATGTTCCCTTAAATTGGGTTAACATAATGGGCAGAATATCACAGGGAACTTAAAACATGTATCATATTATACTTAAACATATATAGTAATATATGTATATATAAGTAACATGTTTACAAAATTTTGAATAAATACAACAATATATGATATAAGTAAATGATAAAATATAAAGAGAACATGTAAACCAAAAGTAACAAGGGTGGTATAGATTTTCCCTTATAAACATAAAAATTAATGAAGTACGTATTGTTTGAAAATGATTTTATGTGATAGAAATGAAAATCAGAAAAAAATAATGAAGAAATTTATAATAATATAATTATAAACTATAACACACCAAACAACTATTAATAATGTTCATGAAGAACAATTATAACTCAACAAATCAAAATTTTTCTAACAAAAAACATTACCATTAATCTTTCCCAACTAAACATGATGAAAACAATTGTATAACAAAAATAAGAATCGAAATCACCTATAAAATAAAATTATTCATTCCTATATCCTTTTTTAAACATAATTTTTAATCATTTAATATAAATATATTAGTTATATATATTATATTTTTTATTATAATATGTTATTATCTTTGATTGTTTTTCTATAACTAGTTTCACAATAGAAATGTTGATTATTTTTTATATTTTAAAATATCATCATTATGAGATCTTTAGAGGTATTAGAATAAGTATATTATAATCCTTTATAAATTTATAATTTCATTTAATATTTATGTTAGTTAGGTTACTGCGGAGTTTGTTTCAGTAATTTCAATGAACATTTGGTGGTATCTTAATTACGTGAATGATATTTTCAATACTATTATAAACCCAAATATACCCTTATTTACTAATTATTATCCAGTATAAATTTTAATTTTGTTTCCTTATTTATCATTTATTTAAATTTATATCATTATTTATACAGGTGTTCAAAACCACTAAAAAATAACATGCTATAATTGATGGGTGACTATGGTTAAGAAATTGAATATTTTGGCATAATATCATTATTTAGAAAAAATAATGATATTAATTATATGAAATTAGGTATTTTAAAAATATTTAAAAATCCTTTAGTACATACTAAAAGATTACAAAAAATAAAATATGACACTTTCATAGAGGTTGTTGTATATACATACACACAAGTGACATGATTGTTTCATTTATATATGAAGGAAGATAGAGTGTGGTTTATAATTGCAAAATATTAATAATTTAATAATATAATATTTATTTTTATAAATAATTTAATAACCATCTATGCATGTCGGTGATGAAAAATCAAGCATTTCATTCATGGAGGTGGTCGACCACACATACATGTGACACCAAATTCATTACTCAAATGGTTTGGGCTAAAGGATTAAAATAAAAGTTACATGAGTTTAATAACATTAAATTTTTTAAACAAAACTTATTTTTTCATTCACTTATTGATGTAATATATTTTAATGGGTAGAAGATGAAATGAATTAAGAGAGCTCAGTAGAGTACAATACATCTTCCTTTGGATGCACTCACATAAGTGAAAACATAGGTCTCCATAGCATTGAATTTTTTGACAGAAAAAGGATTATAAAAAATGTGAAGAGAGAAAAGAATATAATAGAAAATAGTTTTGGTCTATCTAATATTATGTAATGAGTAAATAAATAGAGTTGTGTTCAGATCCATTTGTAGATGAAATGAATGGGACTTTTGGTAAATATTTCATTTTAATATAAAAATGAACATGGTTTACATGAAAATCAGATATAAATTAGAAAAAATGGATTTATGGATGATTTAAGGTTGATCATCCCTGAACTATTAATTTTTACAAATATTTTTAAATATTTTACCTCTGATTTTTCACATTTATGAATATTTTCATTAGTAATAAATTTCAACCAATTTATTTTAATTTTAATTCCTAAAAATAAAATGGAATATATTAATTAAATTATACATTTTAATTCGAAATATACAATCGATATTATCAAAAAGAAATTATATTTTAAATTTTTTTTTTAAAATAGCGCGTTTAACTTGTAAAACCCAGTTTTTAGAAAAAAAAAATTTTAACAAAAAATATTATGTTTATGAAATAAATTATCATTTTACATAATTTCTATTATACTAAAATTTTTATTATGAATAGAATAAAATTTTTATGGAATAAAAATTATTCCAAAATAGATGTTTTCCGTGTGATATAATAATTTATGGAAAAGGATAAAAACATTTTTTTATTTGAACAAAAATTACATATGATTCAAAATGATAAACACTTGTTATATATATATAAATTGATTTTTTCCAATGATTTAAATTAATAAATAAAATAAATATATATTTGTGTAATATTTCTTAAATTTTATTTAATTCATTATTATATTATGATAAATTCAAAAATACTGTGGTACTAATAAGAACTATATTTTTTCTCTTCCCAAAAAAACACCCATTTCAGAAAAATTAATAAATAACAACTAGATAATTTTCCTATGATAAATTAAAAATTGATTTTAATTTAATAAAATTAAAAATATACAATTTATAAAATATTATTTCATTTTAAAATACAAAATATAAATTAATTTTTTATAAAAACCGTTTAATGTTGAAATTTCCTTAATCGTATTTCAAAATAATTTCTAACCAAATTAGTTTAAATATAATTTTTGAAATATTAATTATTATTTTATATCATATTTTTAAATTTATTATTTTAGTTTATGATGTAAAATACACATCACTTTAAAAATAGTTATTTTAAAATTATAAATTTTAAACTAGATGATATTTACCCAAATACATTTAAAATAACTTATTTTAGTTTTATTCATTTAATTTTTTAAATATATTGATATTAAAATATTTTTATTATTTTATTATATCGTTATTTGATTTTAATACTTTTTAACACATAAATACATTTTTATATCAAAATATTTCAATTATTTTTTTCATTATTAATTATTTCTAATATTGAAATGTGTCACTAAAAAATACACAAATTTACTAAACCTATTTGATACATGATTATGTAATAACAATAATTCTAAAAACCATATATTAATGATCATATTTCCAATTTACATTTTTATAATGGTCATGTTTTATTCCTATATATATCATAAGATCATTCTTATCATTCATTCACTTCTTTCCCACAATGCTTATAATAGTTTTAGTGTTATCTTTTTTTTACTGGTGTGATTAAGGTTATGAAATTCATGGTGGAATTTAATTATAAGGATTATATTTGTTTTGTATTGTATATAATTATAAATTTATTCATCTTGTATTTTTCTATTATTGGTCATTTATTCATCGTCACAATTTTATTTTATTTATTTAGTTGTTTAATATTTTATATCTGTAAAATGTATCTCATTTCTTCTCAGTTTTGTGTTTAGTGTGAAGTAATATATTCAACATAGTATTCAATTAAAGGAAGACTAATATTAAAATCTTAGGGTGTTACATCCCCCCTAAATAAATTTTTACCACACAACTTTATGTATCATTCAGTAATAAAAGAACTTATGGGATCTATAGAAAACTATAGATATATTCTCTATTAAGATATCATCCTCTTAATTATAGATGCTATGACACTCATCATTTCTCGTATAATAAGAATTCATTTATATTTTCATTTATCTAAAAAGTTTTTATGAATTTGTTTTCCTTAGTTGGTTATAAAAGTTAATAAAGACAGTAAATTTACACAATAGTTTCTTGATTATATTTCCAACAAAATAATAAAAACAAAATTCTTATGATACTATCCATTGAAATCAGATTAATTGATTATATGAATATGTAAACTCAATTATAATATGTCTTCTGAAATGCGATCTTCATTTCAACATATGATACTATCAATTAAACTATAAAATAATTGAATCTACCGATATGTCCTTCCTTTTAACTGTGATTATTCATGGCCATTTTCTAATTGGGTTTTATTACATAACTAGTTATATATTAAATCCCAAACATACATTTCAACCCTTAATAATGGTTTGTAAATGGTATGTGGATAACTATATCAATTCCCTCCTATCAAGGTGTGTAGTATTCATTCCACTCATCTTGCTATGAGTAAAGATATTGGTGTTACTAAACTAGCTATATTCTGTGTGATTACTTCTATGTGAATATATTTCATAGTAAATCCACATTATAATATCTATATATGGAGTTAATTTCATTTTAACCACGTAATCATTAATTTATCAAAACCTAATGATGGAATCCTTTTATTAGAATATTCGCTAGAGTTATAAATAAAATTATATTATCCTAATCAAAAACAACAAAACAAATTCCCAAAAAAATATAAACCTATCCTAAAAACCCAAAAAAATCTACTTCGATACTAATAGAATCACCTCATACCCCCACTCCAAGATCTATTGTAGAAAATACAATCTTTAAACAATTTATTTGATATGAAAAATATCATCTGAAGCTAAATATATATTTATGTTACCCCAATTCATGAATTTAAACATTAGATATCAAAAATAATATCAATAATATAATAATGAATGCTATAGAGTATTTTAGGATAATTTTCTGAAGAAACCACTTTTATAACACTTCTCAACGTCTCTTTATAATTGAACCACTTATGACCCTATTTTAGATTCCTCATAGACTGTAGAGATATTCATGATTGAGAGAATGAAAATACAAGAAATATGTGAGACACAAGACTTAGTAAAGGAAAAAATATCAATGTTTCATCAAGGGTAATATTATAATCATATGAGAACACATGAAAAGGGGAGCAATATCTTGTTTTTAAAACATGGAACAATATGTGTTTCATAAAAGTCATGATAGTAAAACATGTAATAAAAATAAATAAATATATACCTTGGAAAAAGAGTGTGATATAAGAGTTGAAAAGATGAATAACGGAATGATATTATATGTTCATGAAATCATAAATATGCGCAAACAACATAAATCATGACATCACAAGTATAAGTCATTGCTCCCGAATAGGACAACATGACATAGTGTTTTAGGATAACCAGTCTCTCACTATAAATGATATATTATTATATGAAAACAGTACCAAATAACACAAAGAGATATGTAATTCATTGATCAACAATCACATAATGAAAAACATAATATTCATATACATACATGTCACACTTGGGAAAAACATATATATAGAATAATCCTAATAAACCCCAAGAAGAGAAATCGGGTTTCATAATCTCATATAAAAAAAATAATAAAATGATATATTATAAGTATTACCAATATAATAAGGAATTATATCTTTTTGGATGTTAATATTGGAATAATAATGAAAATTTTATAAACAGAGAGACATACTGTTCAAGTATTAATGGGATGTATATAATAAATAGGAATAAAAACAAACCACATAGGTTATGCCTATAAAATGGGTAAATGATCTTTGAGACAATGAAATAGATTATTATTTAAATTTAAACAATAATTAAAATAGGCTTTTTTTATAAAACAAAAGTTTTTTTCATAAAAAATCAGGGAAATTTTTTTTACAGGGGTGGAAATTGAGATGAAAAAATAAATAAGCATGTCTCATTAAATTATGTTAACTTAAAAGGTATAATTGTAAAGGGAAAATAAACAATTTATTATACCAAATAAATAAATTTATATTAAAATGAATTTATATTTAAATAAAATATACATAATTTCAAATAAATACATTATAATAATATAGTGTAAAAGGGTGAAAAATTATGATAACACATATTCTAAAAGTAATGATTGTTGTTCGGAAGATCCCCTACAAACATCATAATTCAATAACTATGTATCATTTGAAAAGGGGTTCTTGTGAAATAAATTTAAACCACAAAATAAATAAATATAAAATGAATAATGATAAAATCATAGAGAATAAAGTACCCATCTTATACATTTAAATTTCAATTAGAACTATCACAACTCAACGAATGATAATTAATTTAAAAGAACCCATAACAATAGTTTAGCATAATAGAACATGATCAATACACTGAAGTAAAAAAAGAAAAAATAACATAATAAACTATTTATGAATATTATTCATACCTATAACAATTTATAACCTTAAATTTTAATCATTATTTAAAAATAAATTAGTTACTTATATTTTATTATCATCTATAGATGTTATTATCATTGATTATTTCTTTAGTACTAGTTTCATAATGGAAGTGTCTACTGTTTTTTACAGATGCAATGTTATTAATTTTTAGATCATCATTGGTATTTAATTATATGTCTTCTAATTACTTCTAATATTATAATTTTATTTCATATGTATTTTAGTTATGATTTATGATGATGTGGTCAGTTACAAGATTGTTTAAGTAATTTTAATGAATCAACGGTGATATCTTAATAATGTGTCAGATATTTCAATTAAAATTATAGAAATACATATAATAATTAATTTCTAATTTTCTTCAGTATGATCATTTATTAGGTTTTCTTAGTAATACATGATGAAAATTTACAGTATTATCATGTAGGTATTTAAAATGACCCAAACTAGAACATTTTATAATCAATGGGTGTTTGTGGATCAGAAAGTGATTAATTTGGCATAATGTATTTATTAAAGAATAAAAATTATATTATTTATATATTATTACTATGGTTAACAATATTTTTGTGGATTTTGATACATTAAATAACTATTGTGAAAAATGAAATATGTCATTTACATGGAGGGGGTAGTCTGCATGTATGCATGGGCAACACGTTCATTTTCCATTGATCAAGAGAAAGATAGAGAATGGTTTATAATAGTATAATATAAATATTATTATAAATATATAATTAATTAATTAAACTAGATTATATAACCATATATGTAACGTGGTTTTGAAAAAATCTATTATGTCATTCCTGGAGGTGATAGTCAACACGTACACATGATGCCATCATCATTTTTAAAATGGTTTAATAGTAATGTAAAAAATGTTGTTATATTAATATAATAAAATTTACGTATATTAATAATACATATTTAATTATTCTTTCAGGTATAAAATATATTTTTGAGTGTATAATAAGATACAAATTAAGAGAGATCGATTGAGAACATTACCTCACCCTTCCGATGTTCTCCCTTGGGTAACACTTTAAGGCCACATAACTTGTTCTTATTGAAAGATAATGGATTAAAGGATAATGATAGAGTGTTTAGGAGATACTAACGATAATTTTTTTATGCTAATGCTTTATAATGATTGGATAAGTGGGTAGAGCTGATATTTGTTTACAAGTAAAGTGAATGGGTTTTTTGAATATAAATTTTTAATAACAAAACGAATTTGTTTCACATGGAAGGATTTAGAAAAAATGAATGATAATTTAGTGGCTGGTGGGATAATGTAGATAATGCCTGAAAATTTCTTTTTTAAAATGTTTTAAATATAATTTTCATACTTTTACTAAAAAATGTATCAATGTTTACAATTTTTTATTTTTATAGTTGTAATTAAAGTTTAAATATGTAATTTACCATTAATTCATAATCATAAAATGATCCTTATTAAATAATTTTTAACTATTGATCCAAAATATTAAAACCATTTTATCTAATAAAATTTCAATTTTTAATTAAAATTAATTTTAATACTTGGGCATTCAAAGCGTGAATTTTTTTTGGAAAAGTGAATATTTAAGAATAAATGTTATGTTTAGTAAAAAATAAAAATTTTGTTGATTGAAAATGAAATTAATATGTTTATTATAAAAAACAGTTATTTGGCTTAAAAATAAATACAAAACATAATCATACCTTATGTTATAATGATTAATGGAAAAAAATAATTTTTCATTAGATTAAAAGATTACTTATTTTTCAAAATAATAGATATGGGATTCATAAATTCAACATTTTATTTTTAATTGATGATTTTTAATACTTAATATCATTTATTCTTAAAGAAAATGGTTGATAAAATTTTAAATTTAGTCATAGAACATGATAATGTCAAAAATGCTATGGTATTAATAAAAACTATATTTTTCACTATTAACCTAAAATTTACATTTTAAAAAAATCACAAAAAATCACCCCAGCTTTTTTTAAATTATGAATAAAAAATAAAATAAAATTTAATAATATCAAAAATATTAATTTGATAATTTTATCTTTTAGATGAAAATAAAAAAAGTTAAGAAAAATAATTTTTATAGAAAAATGAATTTTAAAACATAAAAATGTATGTAATCATGTTTCATATAAATTTATAATGAAATTATTACTAATATAACATTTTAAAATATTTATTATCATTATAATAATATATGAGTAGTTATTATTTTAATTTATTATTTAATACAGAGCTGAATTTAATAATTATTTCATTGAAAATATCCATTTTTTTATTAAATTATCTTAAAAAATTCAATTAAAATTAATTATTTATATTTTAGTCTTTCATTATTTTAAATAAATTTATATTCAATTATTTCTTTTAGTTTTTTTATATAAATAATTGATAATTAAATGTTTAATGAAAAAAAATTATTATAAAATATTTCAAATATATATTTATTTTGTTTTTTATTATTCCTAATATTATTATTTTGTTACTCAAAGATACACTCCTTCGCTATACCTATTGGATAAATTAACATCCAATGACCATACTTCAATAATCTATTTTTTATGGCTAATTTTTATTCCTATTTATTCCAAAGATCATTCTTCTCATTCATTTTCGTTTTTCCCATCCAGAGTATTGTATTTTTTAGTGCTTTACCATCTATTCATAGTATTGATCAGTGATATGAACTTCATGGACAACCACAATGATAATAATTATATGTTTTATTATTTTTATATACTTCTGAAATCACTATTATTTTATTTCTATAATTTATTATTATTATTATTGAAACATTATTTTCTATTAATGTTTTTTTCGCATTGCAATATTTTATCATAGTAAAATTTATTAGATTTTCATTTTGATTAGTGTTGATTTTGAAATGAAATATTTAATTTATTATTTAATTAAATAAAATAATATTATAAGATATCTAGGTGATACAATCTATGTTAGATCAAGGGTCGGTTATATTTAGCAAATGGTGCAGGGAGTTTTTCATAGCCTCTGATTGTCTGGCCACCAATTTTTCATTCTTCCAGGAATTACACCACTCATGATCTTCACATGATGACCAATCTTCTAAAATAAATTTTTTGAATAATAAAAATATTTTCCTTGATTATCGAAATGAAAAAAAAATAAAATTGAATAAAATAAATTTAGTGGAAACAAATAATTTAAAACCCTACCCTGAAATGATCAGTGAGTTCTCCAAGACCCATTATGTTCTGTGTATTCATTATCCCCAAATTGACAATTTTGAAACTCTATATCTCTTTCGGGTTAATTTTCATTGTTTCTATTTTCTTAATTAGAAATATTATTGAGGAATTTAAAGATATTGGTGTATTTAGATTTTTATGGACCCAAAACTAGTTAGGTTGATTTCCATAAAATCATTAAAATTATAGCACTATAAAATAAAACCCACTCATCACTACAAATTTAAATTTTTTTGTTAGAAAACAATTTTTTTCATTTCGTTTGAAGAAACAAGAAATACCTAACTAGAATTATGATTGAACTATAAATGAAATCGCTATACTATTTTATGAAAATTTTAAAAAATAAGGCTAATATACCATGAAGAAGATCTGATAAATTGGAATCCATTTCATATTTAAACCATTTTTTAATAAATAAATGACTGTGTATGACATCCTTTCATAGGTATTGATATACCCATCCGGGTTTATCTTCCCTTCATTAAGATTCCAAATCATAATAAGTTATTTTTTTTATTCCAAGAATTATTCAAGGGATTTACTTTGAATTATAATTTCATTTCATGCATTCTAATGATTTACTTCATTGGGGACTTAATTATCTTAATCATTCCAATTAAATCCTTTAAAAATTCCACTTGTAGTATATTTTTCTAAGTGTGAAACAACAAGTCCATTTAAGTTTTTTTATAAATTCTATCTTTCCATCTAGATAGATCCTTACTAACCCTTTTGGAGTTGCTGTCACAAAACCATATTTTTATAATTTTGAATACATATGTAATAAAAAAAGTGAAAAATAATTAATGAACATATTTCATAATGTTCATTTTTATGTTTTAAATTAATGTAATAATTTCCTAGAGTATTTTTCACCTTAACTAGTGTACATCAGTACCCCTCTATGGTGAGAGCATTGAAATTACCTAAAAACAATGTCAAACCTAGTTTTGCAGTCAGATAACAATATATGATGGGTCATAGAGTATTCTAAAAATTAGGTCTGAGTAATCATGAGTGTTTAAGAATTCATCTCATGATGTTTTCACTTGGAAATCTTCATGACGTACTATTCGTAGAATATACCCACTAGTAGTGATTAATCTAATTTATGTTGAAAATTTTGTAATGGGATATTTTTTTAACAGATGTAGTTATATGTATAGGGTCTAGAGAAGTGATAATTCTTTTCAATCTCCTTATGTTAGCTAAGATGAAAAAACAGTGTTCATGCTTCATGGCCACATCCAAAGTTTCATGAACCCCATTCAACACACTTTATATATATATATATTATAAGTTATATTTATATAATTTATAAATTCTATTAATAAAAGTAATGATTTATAATACTGAATATATTAGTTATAAATAGTTAGAATTCATTATTAGTTAATAAATGGTATCTATAATATTTTTATATAAATCCATATAAACCCTATTTAGATAATTATTAAAAGATTTATTAATAATTAATATATTATTAAAGTATGAATTATATTATTTACTAGGAAATAATATTATATTATTTTGTTAATAATTAATTAATAGTACAATACCTATTATTGTTTTTTTACTAAAATAAATTATTTTTTTTTGAAAATTCTTTTTCTATGTTACGTTTCTTCTCATCATAATTCCTTATTCTTTAGATTCTCTCATTCAAGTTCATTTCCCTCCTCTATCTGGATAGATGATGCCATCCATGACTTTACAGTTTCCTCTAAAAACACTGATCCTATTTTGTCATGTATATCGAGTGGCTTCTCGAGATCTTTGGTTCTAGCTATAAATCTAGTGACGATGACTCTTCCTACTCCCATTTTTTTTAATGTTCAATTATTTTAATCGTATGGATTTTTCTTATTCATTTTTTGTGCGTCATCTATAATCACCTATAATATCATATCATTCATGTATGGTGCTTCCAACATCATCATGGAGTGTGTGGTGGTTGTTAGTGGTCAAGGATGGTGGTGTGTGTTGTCATGATCTACCCCTAATCCTTGCATGGGATCCTTTTTTGTGATTGCATCCTCATGGTATGGCCATAATTCTGCATCCAATGGTGGTGGGGATTCATAGGGTATCATGTAATTAAAATTTTTAGAGTGGTTTAGGGGAATCATTGGATTAGTTTGGGCCATTGATTCTATTTTTCTAATGGGTTTTATTTTTTTCAGACCAAGAATTTATCTTGTTGTATTTTAAAGGTGGTGTAACATAGTCTTCCATATGGTGTTGTTAGTTGGGAAGTATTGATTGTTGGATGAAACCCATAATTTAAACATTTTCCATATTTGATTAGGAGATATATTAGATCCCTACCTTTGTTATTTCTACATAGTAATCACAAACAGATGAAAGGTGGAATCGAGCAGATAGTGTAGCATGATCCTTATAGGCATCATTGGTTTGGAAGCTCAAAAGAGAAATAGGTGTGATCAAACCTTTCATCCCTCCCCCCACATGCAGTTGTGGGATATATAGGAGATTTGCCGAGATTTTTAGGACTATCACGACATAACATCATGAAAGTTGGGGGGGGGGTGATGGATCTTCCTTGACTTGGATCCAAAGTATATTGTTTGGAATTGGAAGGGAGAGAGGATATTAATGTCTACTGCCTCCTATGTCATTTTATTCATTTTGGAAAATTAGGTCTCTAGTTCCACAGATCCATGTTATTGCCTTTATGGATTTTTTATTTAAGTAAATCGTGCCTCAATTCCGACATATCTTCTAATGTGTTCTCTATTTTCCAAAAATTATAAGGAGATTTTATTTTGGATTAATATATGGGGATTGAACTTAAATTTGATAAAAAATATTAATAATGTTCAAAAAATTTAAAATTTTAAAAAAACCATAACCATGAATGGGGATCTATACTGACCCACATTCTCTATATGATACCCTACCTTGTACCATATAATCTCAATTATCACTACATTCTCACACCTTATTGAACATCAACAGTCTGTCTCTCCCCTATACCTTCACATTCTGGTCAGGTAGAACTTTAGATTTAGCCCTCTCGAGCATGCAGGGTGGTTGTGGTGGGATGGGTTTGGGGGTGTGCACCACTGGGTCGAGTCTTTTTAAGGGTTTTTTAAAATTAGACATGTTTTAAAATATCATATATGTATATAGGAAAAAAAATCCAATACTTTTTTAATAATATAATAACTAATGTTTATAAAAATTTAATTATAAATATTTCTTAATTTTTATCGATACAATTACTATTAATTTATTTATAGTTAAAAAATGTATTAATTAACTATTGTATTAATTATTATTAATTCATAATATGTTATTATGTTGTTAAAATAATTAATAATATCATAGAAAGTATTTCATGAAGAATAAGATATTTATAATTGTTAGTATTTTGAAATATATTTACTAGTTAATAATTACAATTTTATTATTATTTTATATTTTATTAATAATTATTTACTTATAAAAAAGAAAATAATAATAATTATTAATATTAATTATATTTAAAAAAATAAAAATTAAAAATATCATTAATATTTAATAATAAATTAACGATGATTATTTATTATACATAATATTGATAATAATAGTGAGATGTACTTATAAAAATTAAAAAACAATTAATATAATTAACAATGTAGTTATTAATATTAATGTTTCTTAACCATTAAAAAATATTTTTATTCATTTCCAATTATATCAATTTTTTTTTATAAAATTGAAATATAATATTTTACTATGTTTTTAAAAAATGTACATGTAACGATCTAAAAAACATGTAACTTGTGTAATTATAATCTACATATATGTCATGGATGCTCATTCATGCCACAAATAGGTGTGTATATATATTGTGTCCATAACGCATCTCTCTTTTTATATACCTTGTAAAATTTAGATCTTATGCATCATCTTTATGACATTCTTCTATAAAATCATGTTTGATAGGAGGGGGATCTATGACCATTACAATTGTACCAAGTCCAACGTCTAATGATAATGTATTCCAGCTAAACCACTCCCCAAAATGTGAGTAAAATGGAATTAGTGAGGAAGCTATATGTAGATAAGAGTAAATTAAAGTCTTTAAGTCATGCTAGTAAGCATCTTGCTCTATATAATAATATTCCATTTTAAAAAACTATGTATTTGTATATGACTCTAGTTGTGTTAACAGATTATATAAAATTTGAAATATAGGATCATCTATAGGATAATCATGAACACCATCCTTTAATTCCATATAATTTATTCATCTTCATTCATAGAAAAATAATTGAATAGAAACATTTCATTTTAGTTTCGTAAAATAGAATTTTAAAAGTGGATTTTTAAAGGAATGTCCCTTACAATTATCATATAATGATTGTGAGAAATTAAAATAATGAATGGAATATGATTATAAAATCTATATAAACATTATAAAACATAATATAAAAAAAATTCATCACATAACTAATCTTAATACCACAAAATGAATAACGTAGAAATTTAACCAAAAGAATTGAAATTGAGTTACGAATTCCCTTAACTCGGATTCCTTTTACTTATAACTTGTTTAAAAATCCTGTATAATGTTTAAAATGGTGTTATTGATAATTTAAAGAAGAAAAATATATTTTATAACCCCTTATATGATCATTTTATAACATCATTCAACCAATTTATTAGTAATATTATTTATTTCCATTGTTTCAGGTGCGCGCTTCACATGATTTTCTGGGACGGATCATAAACGATTATCTTTTTGAATGGAAGAGAAACACCAAAAGTGAGAAAAATTGTGTTAACATGTATCAAGAATATTAAATGATTTCATAAATAATTTTTTGATATGGTATGATGATGAATAATTTGATAAATCAATAGTGAATTTCGTTTAGATAATTTGGGCAGTTCTTCGACAATCATGAAATTTTTTCATCACATTCCTTTAATATTATGCGTATATGTTAATTCTATAACATGATCTATGTAATATAATATAATTTGAAACCTTATTTGACCCTTTAAAATGATTTTACATACATCTTTCAAGCATTTATTGGAAATTAGAAACACATCATCCATGATTTTGGTAAATCGGCACATCCGAACAACGTTTTTATTGTTATAATTAGAGAGAGAAGGAGAAGAAGTAAATTGGTTATTTTTTCCATAAACATGATATCATCTAGAATATATATGATTAAAGATCTTTCATTCATCTTGGATAATGATATAGGTAGATATAATAAGAAAATAATAGAATTGAAATGAAAACCCAAGAAAATGAAAGGGGGTCTTTACCTATTCATCTCTTTTCTTTGAGATCCTCTTTAAGGCATTTTGTTCGGGCCTTTTTGTGAGAAGATAAGGTCAAGTCACGGGGAAGATACTTGGTAATGGTATTGGTCATACTTTAGAAATCACTCAAATCTTGAAAGGTGTTAGAGGAACAGGGGATGAGGGTTGTATTTATAGTGAAAGTGAGGGAGTTTTTAATTAATTTCGAATGAAACCTCATTAGTAGTATTTGAATATCCAAGGGCATAATCATGAATTTTCCCATGGTATTTGACACTTGGTACACCTCATAACATATACTAATCCTCAAGAGTCAACCAGAATGATTAAAAAATTATTACATCATTATGATGTCATTAAACACCCGAAAACGTTAAACTGTATTTTTATTATTCACAAAAAAAAATCATCTATCTCAGTAGAATCCCAAAAAATAACCCAGATTGTATTTATACATGTATAATTTAAAAAATAACTATATTTTTCAAAAATTATTTTCTAAATATTTATAATTTCTTTTTTAACTAAATCATAATTTTTTCAAAAAATTACATTTTTAGAACAATAAATAATTTTATATCACCATGGAAAATTAATCATGATCTCATTATTATGTAAACATAATACAATTAAACTAATAAAATTATTTCCTATTCATAAGATTCATATTACTTTTACTATTACTATTCATAGGGGTATGTTACTATTAACTAACAAAAAAATGGTTTCATTAGGCTACAAATAACTTTCTTATCCTGACTGTAGATATCAGTTTTTTAAAATTCAAATCATAGAAGTGGAAAAATTATGTTTAATGGCAAGTTTATAAAAATCTATATAAAAATTGTCTTATTTTGTAGAGATAATGTGTTTCTTACATTTCAATTTATTTTTTAAAATCCTTAGGGTGTTACAATTGATGTTCCTAAATTCCCATGTAGATATCATTTTTATTCTAATATTTCGTAATATAAATTTAAGCACATGATTATGATCTAATAAGGTAGGAAAATACATAACATCATCTACATAGTGACTCTCCTAAAATATTAAAAGGCAATGGTGTGAATCGTTATAGTTCTTAGTAAGGGATGTGCTTCCATAAACACATCCATAATACAATAATTCATTGGGTGATATGTATCTTAGGGATGTGGCATGCACTGCATATCTATTAAAATGTATATTTAGGACATGCATAACCCCAACTATACCACATTTTCTAATCTAATTCTTCCAATAATGGTAAACACATCAAATGTAAAAATGTAGTCAATTTATCAATGCTTATCATTCCACCAATATGACTAAAAATGTAAGCAAATGAAAATTAAATCCTGATTTCCTCAACAACATCAACATATCAATGAGAATTGCACTCACCTACCCATGTATTGACTAATCTACATAAGATGAACGACCACCTATCATCATGTACACGAATTACTAGTATTATGTAAAATAGATCAAACAAATAGGTACCAAAATGGTCTATCATAGTCACACCGTTTATGGGGGTCCAACATAATAGACACATCCTCATGTATAATAGTTATCTCTACCCATGGAAAATGGAATATATATTTTTTCGGCCTCTTTATCTCTATGAGCATAAGATTGAGCTGGTGATCGAAAAATGTTATGTCACACATCTCTATACCATAAAAACCAACACAATTAAGATGAGGGATGATGGAAGGAGGTGGTGGAAAATGGTTGAAATAATGAGATTCCCATATGGTCAAAGATGGAATAGGAAATTCCTCTATGTCCAGTTGTGAAACATGTTTTACCCTATATGAGGATAATGTAGGACCCAACATCTCTACATTGTATATAATCGTTTTTTTAATTTAATTAAATGAGGTATATATATTTATTTAAAAAAATACCCGACAAAAAATGAGGTAGATAAATCGAATTCATAATTAATTATTGTGATGAAAAAATAAGGTAAAAAATAGATGTTATAGATTCTATGGGATTAGTTTTGGAATTTCTTTTTTTAATGATCTCCAATCCTATTTAATATATTTATATATGATTCTATGTATATTTACATGGATGAAAATGCAACATAGTACATGTACATGCATAATATATTAAATTGATGGAGTTATTTTAAGGGCATATTTGAAGAAAATTCATTTGGAGGATGAAACCATTGTTATTCATTTCCAATGTGTATTATTTTATTAATTTTTTATGTTTCAAAAAACTCATTTTTATTATATACATAAATAAAACAAACTAGAGATAAAACATACCAAAAATGAAACAAGTAAAAAAAAGAGTATCCAATAATGAAATGGTCTACATATGAAACAAATACAAATATTCATGATAAAATACATAAACGAAATCAAGGTTGACGGGATGTGGATATATTTTTTACCACTTGGGAAATAACTAATGACTATTAACATATGTTAAAAAAATTTGACATCATATTCCACCTCCACATTGTCATGGCCATTTCATCTCATTTCTAGTATGAGTAAAGTTTGGTCGTCCCTTAGTGTGGAACTGGGCAATTTCGTGCATAACAAGCAGTTGACAAGTGAAAAGGTAAATATATTAAATAAAAAAATATATAATTCAAAATATAAATGTAATAATCCATTAATGTGAACAATGTATAAATGAAAAAAATTAATAAATAAAACTCTATAATAAAAAATTCGGAAATATTAGGGACTAGAGTCCACTAATAAACTGAAGAGGTAATTAAATAAAATCACAAAAACAAATCAAAGGATCAATTTAATAGTCAACCAAAGTTATCAAATAATAATCAATTCCATTGTAGGGCTCCCATGATTTATTCACTAATTCCTGAGATGAAAAAACATGTTCTCATGGATATCCCAAAGCATGAAAAGAATCGCAATCTCAATTGGAATTTTCAAATATGACCTCCATCACTAAACCATTGTTTCTTATGATTGGGTCATGGAACAAATATAACTAATATAAGATTCATAATTGGAAAATGATTTGAACATTGAATGATGATTTGTCATAAAATATATGATCAGATCCACTACTAAAATTCACCCAAAAATTATTCCATTTTTCATCTTCTTATAGGCCTGTTGGGACTATTCAACAAATTGCATCACACAATAATAAAATTTCTCATGTAATAACCTTTTCATTGACAGTTTTTTTCATCATTGAAGGCCCCATTTATGCACTCCACAACATTATCGTTCATATTTTTTAATCTCTCACCACCATCATATGTTAATGACATGTTTTCCATTGAAGTATGCAACATATAATCAAAATAATCGAGAATATTCATTATAATTTCATTAATTAATTGATTGAAATTTTTTATGTAGGAGCATATGAAAAAACCATAATAGAATAAATTAATTAAATGGATATTTATTTTTTATCAAAAAATATATACTCTGAAAAATCATACCCAACATGATTATCTTATTCTTTATCCCCTCATATGTAAAATTTTTATTAAAATTACTGGAAATTTGTCTAATGAAATATTGATGAGACACATTCATCAATCTCGGTTAAACTACATTAATATTAAATACCAATATACTTTCTTGTTGGTAATCATATATCACACATAATCCATAGATGTGTGTGACATAAATGAGTATACATACAAAAAACTGTCTCCATGATTCAAATTATATTTTTCAACAATACAAAATGAATATGGTAGAGGATCATGATTACTATTATATTTGGTAGAAATAAGTAATATACTTGAATAAATTTCATAATGATATTTTACATTGACTTGAATTAGTTTTTTACAATACATGAAAATAGTGATGTGTGGTCTGAATACCCAAAATATTCTACGTAACATCACTAATGTTTGAACAACTCTATAATTTGGGGAGACAAACACAATAGTTTCTAAATGATAATAATCCTCGTTGATAAGAGACAAAAATCCCTTAATCTTGGAAAAATTTCAATTGAATCATCCTAATCACCATAAAATTAATCAATCTCCTTTTTTTTCATTCTAATTATTTCTATATGATATCTAATATTTAAAAAAATAGTGTAATAAATATTGAACACGAGACACAATAATATCATAAAATGTTCTTATCATCTCTAAAAAAATGTTGATATAAACTCTACATCAATTTAAGAGTGATCCAATGAAAAGCATCGATGTACACAAGTGTGTAGTCCTTCCAATTTGGTTATCATCAAACATGATAATATAATACGATATATTTCCCTCATTGAGAATTTAAATTTTGGACCATATTTATCACATTAAAGGATATATTTTTCTTTTATAATCTTATTGACAAATAATAAAAAATGTCACTTTATGTGGTCTAGTTTAATCATATTTTTCAACGCAATTTCACGTTCAAACTCCTACCAAACAAATATGATGTTATAATTCTACACACATCTATTACATGTAATTTTAGGGAATTTAGTATCTAGTGTAATGACATCAAAAAAAATGTTATGCACATGAAATTACTTTGACTAAGGATGTAAATGATGTAGGCTAATTACCACTAATTGGGGGATACATATGTATCAAAGGAATCACAGAATTTTTATTCTTCAGAATGTCCTCATCTATATCATCTCTTAATACATAACTAGATACTTCTTCATTCGATAATTTTTATTCATTATATCCATATTATACATAGGTAATTCCCATATAGTTTCTTCCATATACTGATCATCTTCTTCATAATGTTTTTGTATTATCATTGTCCTATGATCAGGAAACAAATGAGAGTGTTTTGATGGACCAAATTCTACAGATTTAACATAATAAGGTTATATAGATTTTATTCTCCCGATAAATATTATAAATAACCACATATATTTCTATTCGGGAATTACTACACTCTTATCTGAAAAAAATGAGGCATCCATCCAATCCTAAACAACTACTAGAGGGTGTTCAGTGTGCCATCAACATTCATTATATTGGACATGGAAATATGAAATTCAATTAATTGATTGATCAACATGATATTTTAAACAACTATGAATCTTCTTGTGAACTATATACAATGTCACACAATCATGAATACATTCTACTCTTACTCATGGAAAACTATAGCTAAAACGTTGATAAGTATAATTATTCTTCTTGGATTGGTGTTAAAATCCATCATAAATTAAAAACACTTCTTATTGAACAATATTTTACTAAAATTTTATTCTCGTTAATGTGATGGGATATAGGGGTTTGAGATACAAAAAAAATTTAGTTTGGAAAATTGGTCCTTACATACTTAGAAAGATAGATATGTAACATAGGTCATCAATGGGTAAAATAAATATCAATTTTTCAAAATAATATAATGGCAATAAAATTACATGAAATTTTAATAAATCATTGGAAAATGGTCATAAGATCATTGATTTATTAAAAATTAAATAATCTGGTTTAAAACAAATGCAATATGATATTTGAATCATAAATTAGATAGTCAGATCCGGATCAATAATCATAAAATATTACTAACATCTTTTTTTGGGGATAGTTATTATAGTCTACATATTGTAACATTACCTATAAATATATTTTATATGATATATATATATATTCATACATTCATAAGGATCTTTCATTATTGTTGGTGAATAAATATAGTTAAAACCATGATCAATTTAAATAACCTCATTTTTGAAGTATATTAATGACGATATGATTACCTAAAATACAATTTAATAAAAACAATTATTTATATTTATACCACATCATCAAAAATATGAAATGTATTAATTATTTATGAATAAATAAATATAACATGATCTTTAGACTTATTATATGGATTATTTTATCATTATTTGATAAACCATCCAAAACCTAGTGGGGAACTCTTATAGCCTCTATTATCACATATTTTAGAATCCATTTGTCTCGTTTCAATCAACAATGAATATTTCTGAATAGATCATATCGAATTCAATTTTATTACATTATTACTCACATGAAAGTTAGAGGGTCTAGGGGTTTAGTATATATACCATTTTTACACTGACACTCATGTCATAATGTAATGAAAAAATGGATGACACAAAGGTCATCATTAAGAAAAATATAACTCTATTTTTAATAATTATATAACCATATACACAAAAAAATAGAAGAAATTTCAATTATGCATGGGATGATCTTCTCAAGATCTTTCATCACTCAATACACCCAACATGTTTTTTGGGATAATTATTTAATTCTATATATTAAAACACTTCCTATAACTGTATCTAATATATAAGAAATTTATACATATATATCCATGTAACACCACAAGAATTTAACATATTTATTATTTTTAATAAATTTAATTTAATTTATATATATATATATATTTATATTTGACACAGTGTTGAGCTTCCGCTACACACAATAATGTATTATCATTTCTCACATGCTAGGATGAGTTTTAACGAACAATAATATATGATTGAAAAGTTATTATAAGATATCTATTAAGATGGATGTTATGAATAATATTAAATAACCTATGAAAATATATGGTTTTATTCATTGGTGAAAAATAAAATAGAAATTAATATAGGAACCAACTACTTTTAAAGGAAATGATTTTATAAATAGAAATGTTTATCCTCATAAATGTATTTTGTCCCAATACACTATATTTTTTACTATTTTTTAATGATATTAAAAAATATATAAACTATTTAATATATAAATAAAATTTTAAATTCATAAAATAAATTTAATCGCCATAAGATAATAATGACCAAAATATTATATATAAAAACCAACATTTTTATTATAGAATTTTAACTATCATTAAAGTGATAACATATTTTAAATTAAATTTTTCAAAATTTTATACAATTTTTTTAAAAAATATAACAATTTTATTAAATTAAAATATAAAATTTTTTATGCTAGATTTTTTTACCTTTTTGGGATAACATTCATGTTATGATGAATAGTTATGATATATTGTATTTTAATTGAAAACAGTTTTTCTTCTAAGAAATATATCGTGCTAAATTTAAATTTAAATTTTTTTAGATTATAATTCGATATATTTTTCATCATTTTATCTAATTTAGGTCATTTTATTCAATTAACCATGGAATTTGGATATAAAAACATTACCTTCTTTTGTATGTTTTCACTTTAATAACTCGTTTTCCCATTCCATCTAAATGATTAATTTTAACATAAAACCGAAAATTTTGTTTTTAAATTTTTGAAAAATATATTTCATATTTTGAATTAGTGGTTCCAAATTTTTTCAATAGATTTATTTATATTTTGGGTATATTAATTGTAAATTTTGTAATATATTAATTTACAATGTTTATGTAATTAAAGGTAAAAATAATATAGTGAATTTATCCTAAATCATTTTGTAATTTTAATTGATGAGTGATTTTTGAAGAAAATCATCCATCGGGGTATTGTTTTTATCTCTTTGATACACTATTACAAATATATGTCATTTATAGTATTTTATTCAATGAAATGTAATTTTTTTCATACATTTGTTTTTAACATGTTAAATATTTTTAAAATACGATTATATACTGAATCTTCTCGACTATTAATAATCATTTCAAAGATAGTATGTTTATACTCATTATGATAATTTCTTTTTATTTTTTAGGGAATGAATAATTAAGATAAATTTTTTTTCATCGATGGGGTAGTAATTGTTTAATTAAAGGACATATAAAATATATGATAAATTTTTTTTTAATAAATAAAATTTTATGTATTTAATTTAATACAAATAAATTTTACACTACTTAGACATATTAGGTATGAAATAATTATTTTCCCAAAGTTATAATATTTTTTGATATTTTTTATAACGTGATGAAATGAATAGTGTAAAAATTCACATCAATAATATTATAAATAAATAATATTTTATTAAATAATATAAAACAAAAAATATATAAACCTTGAAAAACTAATTTATATAATGTTTAATATTTCATACATGGTTCATTTATTATTTTTTTTATTTTTATAGTATCTACATTAATCATTATGGAGTTAAATGCCAAGATTCCACCTTAAGAGTTAAAGGTTTTAACTAAGGTTTAATGCTATTGGATAAGGGTAAGAATGTGACATAAACATTTATAAAAAGTATCAGTTGAGATTTTTTACAACCATAATAATCATAAATTCTAAATAAATCACATTAAAGAATTTTTTATTAAAAATTAATTTATATTAATTTAATATTTTGAGAATTTCCAAAAGTTTCCCTCACCTCGATTAAAAAATGAAACCTCCTCCCTCACATCCCCACACCACATTAAGCCTTATAGATTGACTAAAACCTGAGAATTTCTCATCCTATTATATATCCCCTTAATAAAATCCTCCATTTTAGAAAAAACCACGTAATTATTTTCGTATAAACAAAAAGGTGTTACCTGAATAAGAGGTAACATTCATCAATGTACAATTATGTTTTATCTGTTTATCCACCCATTCATATATTATTATTCCATAATAATATAATAAAAAAAGTATCATCAGTATACTTATATTTTATTATTTTATGGATTATTTTTACTCCAACACACACTTCCATAAAATGGGTATCGAACATACCATTTGAGTATGGTGAACTACCTACTCTTGAAACATTGTTATTGGTTTTTCCTTTACCATATATCATGGTTTCATATTTTGATGGACACTATATTTCTAGATGATATCTATATATATATATATTTTATTTTATTTTAATTCAGACTATTCGATTTTTTATATAATAGATACCTTCATTCATTCTATTTTGGGTAAATAATATAACATAATTTATGAATGTGTGGATAACCACCCCCTAAAAAAGATGCGATTTATTCAAACTATATATATAACTTTTGAAGGATTGTTATAATAAAAATATATGAAATATTTATAATATTTATAATACTATAATTATAATATAAACATTTATATGTTACTTTTAATTCATCTAACATGTCAATTAAAATGATGTAGAGTTCATGTGTACGTATGTCCTACCGTCTCTGTGAATAGTGGATTTCATTTCCTATTTACAAATAATATGGGTTATTATAAATACATAAATACATAATATATATGATATTTAAAGAATGTATTAAATTAAAAATATGATTAAATCATGATCTAATTAACAAATATCAACAAGTTAAAATTCAAAGTATACTAAGAAAACGGGTCAATTAAAAAAGAAATAGTGACAATAATTGACGATTGTTAATATAGAGTAAATGTGATATTATATAAGGATAATATATGATATTATAAAAATCACTATGGTTCTGGTATAAGTTATTAACATTATTAAAACCATTATATAATAGGTTAAATTATATTTACAAAAAAATAAACAAAAGGTAAGTGACTTGTTTCTCACTTTTATTTCTGGGGGGAACATTCCATATACACTACTTGTTCTTGTTGGTGGTGTATAAACAATCCATGAATATCGATTATGAGTATTATTATAAATATTATTGTATTTATAAATACAAAAAAAAATTGTCATTCATCGTCATTTGATTCTACTGATTATAAAATGGAAAGTGGTTATTTCACAATCTCATCCTTATTCTGGATTGTTTTTATTTAAGTATATACTAGGGAATATTTCACCAACATTTTTTTTGTTTTATAAAAATATTATAAAAAATGGGTTTATTATTTTATAATAATTTTTTTTGATTCATATTTTACACATTTTAATTTTTATAAAATATTAAAAAAGGAATAATCATGTTATTTTCCAAAATAATGTACTTTTAATACAAAATAAAAATTATTCTTTTATAACATACATGACATGGATGTAATTTACTTTAATCAAGACACCATAATATATTTAATATTACATTAAAAGTTAACATGATTATTTTTAAATAAAATATTCTTTTTAAAAATGTGTGGCCTTTTAAATAAATGATTAAAAGTGGTAAGGTATTATGTATCACTTTCATTTCATTAAGGCGTATTGTAATGTTATGCACCTAATTTATTTTATATGGTGTATATACATCCCATTGGCATGTTATATAATGAATATAATTCATTTAATGATATTTTAATTTTCATTTAATAGTGTTACTTCATGGGGATTGTGATTCAAATGTTTGAAATGTGGTATTGGATGATTTTTTTTAATGATTATTCTCCTAAAGAATGTTTTTAAAGATATTTCAATGGTATTTTAAATATTTAAAGTCAGAAAACCATAGTAGTGAAATTTCTTCCAATGATGAGTTATTGATAAATCCTTATTCTTTATTCAATACATTAATTATTAATTAAATATATTAGTCAATATGATGAATTATTTGGACTATATGTGATGGGTAGGGCCTGGAAATTATATATTTCCTCAATGTATAGATAGGTTTTTATGATAAAAATTAGTTTCACATATTGAATAGGTTTCTACCTATAGTTTAAAACCATATTGTGATTGGTCTTGATATAATGTGATATCACGTCCTTCAAACATGATGTCTAATATTGAATCATGGTCTTCATTCATTATTCATTTATAATTATTATTAATCCTTCATATTTTTCATTGAAATTTTATATGGATGCATTTCATTTTCAGTTTTTTTAATTAAATGTCATTTCATTCAATTAATTTCTTTTGTATATTGATTATTCGTTGTCCAGTTATTTTAATGGCATGTGTTATCAATTATTTACCTTTTTATATAGACTATTATTATTGATTCGTTATTTATTTTGATATACATGAACGTAACTAATCATTTTATCTCACTATTAATATGTTTCATTTCTCTTGGACTCTAAGAAGTTTATTATAAAAAATATGAAAGGATATGTCAAGTGGAAATAATATTCTTGAAAGAACTAAATATGTTTTAGTTCATGTATTCATTATAATAAAAAACTCATATATACACAGACATATATATATATATATATATCATTTACCAAGACTACATAATTCTTCCGTCCATCAGATTTGAATCATTGTAATCATGTCAAATTAATGGATTTAGACACTAGATCAAGGATTTTTTGGGGTTTGGGTGTTATAGTGGGTATCCGAAGAAATTTAACAGAAACCATGGAAACTAGATTCCAGAAATCATTGATTAGAGAACATTACCCTTGGTATATTATGAGGACAAGTATACGAGAACATCCTAAAATTACTATAAGATATATATTATGTATTTTTTCTAGTAATACATACCTTTTTAAAAATTATATGTGAACAAGGTTATAAAATAGTTGTATATATGGGTAAAAACTCGAAAAATGCGTGTTGATCCTGACTTGAGTGTAACATATTACATGAAAACATGCCATACTATGCAACTCATTTAACACTCTCAAGAAATACCATCAATGCTCAGTCAGAGGTAACACTCTTGAGAAATATTCTATTGAGAATTCAAATTTTTTTACATTAAATTATGAAATAATTGAATAGATAATTATAATAAATGACCTTTGATAAACCATAGACCATGTAAGGACAAAGGCTAAAATAAAATGGATGTATTATTTATGTATTGTGGTTGTATTGAAAATATTATCTATAATGATATTTTGCGATTAACCATATTTCAATGATTTATATATTATTTATTTTGAAATTTTTATTAACATGGTTTTAGAAAAAGTTAATCATGTATGTCTGGTGATAACCCATAATGTTCATAAAGGCATTGGGGTTTGATCCCATAACTAAAAGGGGAAAAGGTTGTCAAAAAAACCCTTATCCTACATGAAACCTTGGTTTGTATTATATTTTATTCAGTTAAAATATATAATTTATAAAGGTAGTTTTCATTTTAGGGACATTTTTTATCAAATTGATAACCTTAGGATTGGAAATTTTTTTGGTGATTAAGTGACTAATGTTTTATTAGAAGACGTTTTCTATCTTTGGACTCTTATAAGATTAAGGTAAAATAAATATTATAAGTAGTAAAGTATTTATAGTATTTTGGGTTCAAAATTGATTTTATTTTGGACTTATGGTGATTTAGGTTATTTAAGAAAATGGATATAATATCTAGCAGATAATGTTATTTATTCCATTAAATGTTTGGGTATAATACATTAAGAGGGATTGATTTTCCTTGGAAGATTATATGATCAAATCTTTTTTATTTTTGGTTCTCAAATATTAGTGAAGATTTTTTTAAGGAATAATAGTTATTTTCTGGGTGATCTATGTTGAATGATGAGTATGACTATTGAAATATAAATATTGAGGTTTTTTATATCAATGGTTTATTATTTTTTTTGGGATCTATTTTATCTTATCCTAAATATTTTGGATTTTTGTTAATGGAAAAAGTCATGAGGAAGAGATAGTTATAATTTTGTGGATTTTTTTATCCGTAGAGGTTGATTCAAATTCTTTAGACATAAAAAATTCATCTTCAATACTCATCGTTTGGTGAAAAAGATGATTTTCAGGTGGAAATTGATTAAAAAATTAATACTATTAATGTAAAGTAAGTATTATTCCTTATTTTCATAGTTTTGGAACTATATTAATTACATAACTAGAGGAAAAGTATTTAAAAAAATATTTATCTAAAAATCTTGTCGAGAAATCAATTTTCTGTTTATTCCATCACTGATTTATGGTTATGTGATGGTAGAAATTATGATGACCATGTTCTCTATAACCCTCCATTAGAACTTCATAGTATGATTTATCTTCAATATTGAAGCTTTCTCTTCCCAATAATTTTTTATGATTCGAAAACAAAATTTTTTTGTGACCTTAATATTTTCATGTCCCTAATATTTAGAGTATAAGAACCTGGATCTTCTTTTCATGTATGTATTACTTTTTTATGTTGTTTTTGAGAATAGAAGAGTTTTTAGAAATTTTTTAAGTGAACGCATTGTACTTTCTAAGTACACGTTGTGTACTACCTTACTGTGCCAAGACGTGTACTAGACATGTATGGTCCACACACACGATGTGTAGGGGTGATGTAAAGGACGCTTAAAGTGGAGTACAGAAAAAACAGAGTACACACCATGTGCCCCATAAGTACACACCGTGTATTACCTTCGTTCATTAAATGGACCGGGGTCGTGCCTGACAAACAAAAGACCTTTCATCTAGGTTTCCTTTGTCCGAGAGAAGTTGTATGGTTGTGATTCTTCTCCGAGCCCCCGTGCCTCTTTCTGATCTCTGTTTCAGCCACATTCAATTGCTTTGGAACCAAATCTGTTAGTTCTTCCTTCTCCAAGAGTGTTGTTTTCAAATTCCACCTCTTTCTCAAGTTATCGTTGGTTGAGCGTTTTTGCTGTTTTCTCATATCTTTGTCGTTCTAATAAGAATAAATCGTTGTGGCCCAAGTATATCGATCTCCAAGGATCTAGGTTGGTGGTTTTTTGACCTATGTTTAAGGCCATTGAGTTTTTGTGCTAAAAGTGCCGTATACCCATGTATCATGTATCCCAGCTTAAGGATTTTTGATTCCATTGTTTAATTTCCATAGATTGATTGTTTTCTTGAGGATAATTGATAATAATATATGGTTGGATTCATGTTCTAGGATCACCCATGGGTTATTTCCCTTGTTTTGGTTATTTATTGCCATTTGGATTAGGTTGCCTGTGAGGCAATCCTTGTAGCATTATTTTTCTGCCTTGTTATAGCTGATTAAATGTATTTCATGCTGTTTATATGCTTTTGATGAATTGTAGCTATTATCCTGGTAGTATTTGAACTTACTTAGGGCTACAGACAGTCAATTACGCACGACTGTACTGCTTAGGGCTATGTGAACCTGGTGCGGTAGACTAAGGACGAAATTGATGAGTAAGGGATTCCCTATAGAGTCTGTTATAAATTAGGTTCGTATGCATGGCCTACATTAATTAGTCATTGTGATTCCCAAGAGCATCCTTAGATATGCACTTATCAAGACCTCATGAGGAATTAGAAGTAAGTTCTTCCTCAGAGAGTCTGTAGCTATCGTTGGAAGACCATAGGGGAATTGATGGTGAGAGCTTCCCAGAGTGTATGTTCCTTGTATGATTATTTTACTAGTGGGGTATGCCAGTTGGATCCACCTAGAGAGTTGGTATTATTATTATTTTGGTTGGTTGTGATGACTCCACCAAACCAAAGAACATGCTTGGGTTTGTACTACATGTTGTCTAGGTAGTCTGTTGGGATACCTGTTGTGTTACTTGATATTCCTAGAGAATATAGATCTGTTTGATAGACTCCTTGGTTGATAATTAAATGATTGTATAAAATTAATAAATAAATTTTAATGGAGATTTTTATGATTGTTACTTTGGTGTACCGCAGTTTCTCTACTACATTTATTTCTTTTACTTTTTCTATTTTGCTCACCGATAGTAGGGCACATATCTTGTGACGATTTCCTACTGGGATGAGTCTCACACCCTGTTTGGGTCCTGCTTTTCAGTCCAAACTGTTTATATGTTTGCACGTGTGGATAGGGATTCTCACCCTTCTACTTCAGGTACATGATTGCTGGTTGGAGCTAGAGAGCATATGACCGATCTTAGGCTTGCGATTCTGCTGGAGTTGCTATTTCTTTTAGTACTTTGTTTTCAGTTGATTTTAGCACGTTTTTTTGTTTGCTTCTTTCCTTAGATACTTGTACCTGCTGCATAATTATCATCATGACTATATATATTCATTGCTTCTGCTGTTTGGTTTCAGTTGTTTTCTGTTGTTTTCTGCTTCCTCTATTGACCGTTATTTCTTTTCCCTTGTATACCTTACCAAATGAGGGCATAGTTTCCCCAATAACATACCAAGGCCCTCGCTGCTAGCCGGCAGCATCTCGCATTTATGGAAATGCTCTAGAGGTCCTATGGAAAACCAGGCATGGGGCACCGGTTGAGTAGCTCCAGATTCGGGTCGTTACAAAGTGGTATCAGTGGAGTTTCATCCTTTTCTATTTGACATATTGTTTGGGGACATTAGACATGGATAGGATGGTATATGTAAATGGAAAATAGATGTGCCTGGGCAGTCTAGAACACGTTTACACAAAAAAATCCAGATTATCTCAAATGTTGTAATTTTCTAGTTCTGCAAATGTTACAGTTTAATTGATTTCACTATTGGGTGATGCACTTGGTTTGTGTTGTTTCTATTTATATGATTGCAGTTTTATTTTGTTGCAAACTGATGAGATGAGGTTATGCCATCTCATGTATCATATAGGCACATGTTATAGAATAACATGCCACACATTTTTCCATGCCATCTAGGATGTATTAGATATTGCAAGATTTTGTGATAGAATCTGTGAAATAAAATGCATTCTGTTGTGATAGCTGCTGTGATAAAATACCTACTATGTGAATAGGGTATCTGTTTTTTAGAGATTCTTTATCACGAATGACAAACATTGGTCATAGAGGTATTATGGGCACTCAAGGATTATAAATTTGGTGGGTCATGAGTTTGTTATACCATTGAATGTTATATTCATTGTTATTATTCCAAGCATTGATTCGCAGAATTTATGGCCCCCCACGGATCAGAATTTCACACCTTAACCTCTGTTTTCTGTGTTTTCTGGGCTATGGTGCTGTTCTGAGGGTACTTTCTGGAAACACCTATAATACACGGTGTATAATTTATAAATAGATGCCATGTAGTTTTTTGCCGTGCCACTGACCGTGTGGACATGGACACAGGGATGTAAAAGGGTGATTAGGAACACGTCGTGTCAATTATGTAGACCTCGTGTAGTGGTAAACTGTGTATCTAGCCGTGTCACTAACAACACGGGTTGGGAAAATTCTCATAGTATGCACCGTTTTTTGTTTGAACACACCGTGTAGTCTTGCTCCAGGTACCCGGCCGTGTCACGAACAATAGGTGTTGGTGTTATCTTCTCATATACACACCGTGTTTTTTTGTAACAAGCCGTGTAAGGGGCATCCGTGAAGCCGGCCATGTAACGAACCACATGGGTCGTGGTTTTCCTTCAAGTGAACTCCGTGTCCCTTGGGAACATGACATTTATTGTCGACCGGGTGTCAGGCCGTGTTGCTAACAACACGGGCCAGGTAAGGAATGTCTAGTGCACACTGTGTCTTCTAGATCACGCCGTGTAGTCTTCGGATGGGACAGTCTGTGTGACATAGTCGTGTTGGAGTAACCAGGTAGGGAGAAAAGGGTCATTACACGTCGTATTTTTTGATAACACACCAAGTAGTTGGGTTGTTTACACAGTCATGTATGGCCAAGGTACACGCCCAGGGTGAAATTTCGGGAAACACGCCGTATAGCCATACTACACACCGTGTAGTCATGTTTTTCTCAATTTTAAATTTTCTAACCTCCTATTCTATTTTACTCTCCTATTTTTCAACTTTGTTCATCATTAATGATGGTGCGTTTTGATCTTTCGGAGTTATGGCACTGCGATGCTCTCCTGTTGCACGACAGGAACCAGGCAGTGATCGTACGCCTGATGCAACTGATCAAGGACTACCAGTTGTTCCGCCAATCATTCTGAACATGGAACCTGTAGTGATTCCGGACAATGGGGTCGAAGCTCAGTTCAGAGAGGGTTTCATGAGATTCATGCAAAACTTCTAGGGAGTTCAACATCCTGCTCCGATTATGGCAGAGCTGACGTGGGTTTTTCAGCAACTACATTCTCCCACATTCACTGGGGATGGAGGACCGCAAGCTGCAGAGTCATGGCTAGAAGCCATGTTATCCATCTTCAACCATCTCTATACACCCCCAGACAGGAGGGTAAAGCTCATGACAAACATTATGAGATAATCCATCAAAATATGGTTGGATGTAGTT
The DNA here is from genome assembly GCA_963277665.1 of Viscum album. Taxonomy (NCBI): domain Eukaryota; kingdom Viridiplantae; phylum Streptophyta; class Magnoliopsida; order Santalales; family Viscaceae; genus Viscum; species Viscum album. Next base: position 509,821,447 of record OY728138.1, read on the forward strand.
TATGAGGTGGGGCGCCAACGGTGTATGGCTTTAGATGAGTTCCAACGTACGTTCTAGGACTGCTTCTACCCAGTGATGTTGAGGGCTGATATAACAACGAAGTTCATGAAATTGCAGTAGGGTTCTCTTTTAGTTATGGATTATTCCTCCCATTTTACATAGTTACAACGTTTTTCACCCATTCTTGGGAATGACGAGCTATTCTTTTCAAGGAAGTTTGAGGATGGACTCAAACCATAGATCAGATCGTAGGTGAATGTCCTCCAGGTGACTTATATTACTCTTATATACATACAGGTGCTGATCACGGAAATGAACTTGAGGGAGACTGGAGCTATGGACCTTAGCGGTTCAGCATCCATGGATGATTCTTTTCAGACAGACAGCAGGAGGTGCCACCAAGAGTCTACCCGAGGCGACCCGAGGATATGAGATATTCCTTCTGGTAGACAAGATCTCCCTTATGGCACCAATGTGGTGTGCTATCAGTGTCAAAGGAGTGTTCATATGAAGCCACAGTTCCCATGAGACCTTGTTGAGTGTCAATCTTACGACAATATGGGTCATCAGCATCATTTCTACACGGTTCCCCTTCCAGCAGCTATTGAAGGAGGATCAGTTCCGACCCCGCGTACAAGAGAAGGGTTACAAGTTCCACAAAAAACTATGGTATGGAGTTAATAAAGTCATCCGGGTCAGTGTAGAGTCCATGGACGTAGTGGTCAGGCTCAGGGAGGAGCAGCTCATGGTTTTTAGGCTTCTACACAGGGTCGCGGTACGTGCCGGAAATTTGCTGTAGAACAGATTCCTCAAGAGCAGGATCCCGGACCCTATATAGTTCAAAGTAGGATCTTATTAGCCTTAGTTTTATCTTCATCAATTTCTGATACTGATGCGTTGCATTGCATTATCTCTATTGCTGTTGTGGAGAGCCTTTGGCTCTGTGTCTTTTCGTCTGCTCACATGTTGACTCTCGACACGCCCTTAGGAATGAGGACATCTATCATTTGTCATTGTAAATAATGCCCTCTATAGGTTTTAGGGTGTCACTTCTTATGGTACCTCTATGTCCTAGAGATGATAGGATATGATGTCATTCTCAGGATGGACTAGTTTTTTCCCTTCCAGGAATTCTTTGATTTCTATCATCATAGTGTGAGGTTCGTATCACCAAACAATATGTACTTTCTTCATAGAGGTGAGTGGTATGTCTAGGAGGGTAGTGATGGACTAGAGAATCATAGGCTAAGAGGGGTTACGACCTATTTTTCTAGTTTTTATCTATATTTCCAGGGGACTTCACTATTAGACATTCTTCCAGTGGTGGATCATTTCATAGATGTCTTTCCAGAGGGCATTTCTGGTTTACCTCCAGAGCGTAAAGTAGAACGCTCGATTGAGCTCGTTCTAGGATCAACACCGGTGTCCATTACTCCTTATAGGATGGCTACACCTGAGTTTCAAGGGATGAAGAAGCTGTTGGAGTAGATTCAGAAAAAGGGTTTCATCCGACCATGTACTTCTCATTGGGGTTCACCTGTCCTTTTTGCGAAGAAGGAAGACGGTACGGTTAGGATTTGGGTGGATTAATGGAAGTTGAACCAATTGATAGTCAAGAACCAATATCCATTACTGAGGATCGATGATCTCATTGATCATCTTGGAGGAGCTAGTGTATTCTCAAAGATCGACTTGAGATCTGGATATCATCAATTGCATGTCTGACCATCTGATATACCCCTTACAACATTCCGGAGTAGGTATGGTCAGTATGAGTACTTGGTTATGCCGTTCGGTCTCACGAACACACTGGAAGTCTTTATGGAACTGATGAACAGAGTGTTCCATCCTTACCTGGATTCCATCGTGGTGGTTTTCATGGACGACATCTTGTTGTACTCTCACACTCGACACGACCAGACAACCCATCATGAGATAATTTTGAGTACACTTAGGGAGCATCAGTTATATGCTAAGCTATCAAAGTGCCACTTTTAGATGGATGAGATCCACCTTCGAGGAAATTTCATCTCAGAGAAAGGGGTATCAGTAGACCCAAAGAAGGTGAGAGCAGTAGTTACCTAAGAGCATCCAATAAATGTCTTCAAGGTACGGAGTTTCATGGGGATGGATGGTTACTCCCGGAACATTATACATGATTTCTCACACTTAGAAGCGCCGTTGACGGGCATGACTAAGAATGGGGTAATGTTTTTTTGTCCATAATCATGTGATTCAGCCATTCAGGAGCTGAGTGGGAGGTTGAATTCATTATCGATTCTAGTTTTACTAGAGCATGGCAAGAGTTATACAGTTTTCTATGATGCATCTAGAATCGCTCTAGGAGAAGTTCTTATGCAAGAGGATCATGTTGTTGCCTATGGATCATGGATGTTGAGGCTACATGAGAGGAATTATCCTACGCATGACATGGAGTTGGATGCAGTTGTTCATGCTTTGCGTTGTTGGAGGAATTAACTTATGCAGGGGCATTTTGTGATATATACTGACCTCAAGAGTCTCAAGTAAATCTTCACACAGCGTGACCTGAATCTGAGACAACATAGATGGGTCGAGTATCTCTAGTTCATCAACATTGGGCTTGCCTATACTCCTGGGAATGGAAACGCAGTAGCTGATGCACTGAGTAGAAGAACTCAGATACAGGAAGTTCATGAGACAGTAGTGAGTGGCGATATATGGCTCGGTTCTCTTAAATGCATTTGGAGGTGCGTGATAGATGGGGGCAGACATTCCTTTCTTTGGTAGCTGTTACCTCTGTTCCTATTGACCGAGTTCGAATGAGGCTACTAGCAGATTCTAATGGCCTAGTCCTACGAGAAAACATGTTAGGAGAGGACCCTCTTCCCATATGGACTGTTGGTGAGGATGAGATCTTGTGTTTCTAGGGATGGGTATAGGTGCCAGTGGATATACGCAGGGAGATGATGCGAGACATTAATTCCAAAGTCCGGGCCGTTCAATCTGGCTTCACCATGTAGTATCGTGGTCTACACCGCCAGTACAGGTTGCATGTATAAAGTGATATGTGGTTGGTTTTGTCAAGAAATGTTCTTCTTGTTAGTAGGTGAAGGCAGCACACCAGCGGCCAGCAGATCTTATGCAGCAGTTACCCATTCCTGAGTGGAAGTGGAATGATCTCATGATGGACTTCGTGACAGGGTTAATGAGATCATCGAGAGAGAACGACATAGTATGTGTTGTCGTTGATAGGTTCATGAAGGTTTCTAATTTCATGCCGATAAAGGAAACCTTTGGTGTCGATGTGCTTGGACGGTTGTACATCTGTGAGATTGTTTTATTGCACGGGCATTCGAGTACTATCGTTTCGGAGAGGGACGCCCGCTTTAATTCGCATTTCATGTAGGGGCTAGAGAAAGCATTCGGTACACAAGTAATTCTTAGTATAGATTACCATGCCCAGACAGATGGACAGTCAGAGTGCACGATTTAGGTGCTTGAGGATATACTCTAAGCTTGCATCTGGACTATAGAGGTTCTTGGGAAATCATATTCCTCTCGTGGAGTTTTCCTATAACAACAGTTTTCATGAGACTATTTAGATCGCACATTACGTGGATTTGTACGATAGGGAATGATGATCACCTTTGTGCTGGTTGGAGGTAGGAGTGGCATCTTTTCTGGGACCTCTTCTTCATCAGGAGACCTCATTGCAAATAGAGTTGATTCTGAAGAGGATGACTACTACACAGTCTCGTCATAAATCTTATGCTGATCAACGGAGAAGAACTCTACAGTTCGGGGTCAGAGATCAGGATTTCCTACATGTTACCCCAAGGTTGGGACATAAGAGGATTAGGAGACAGGGTAAGCTTTCGCTGAGATACTTCAGGCAATTTGGGGTTCTGGAGGGAGTCGGGCCGCTTTCTTATAGTTTGTAGTTACCTCAGAGATATTAGGCTATGGACGACGTCTTCCATATTTCTCAACTTAGATGCTATTTCTCAGACTCGTCTCATGTTTTTCGACCCGAGGAGGTTGAGCTGGAGAAAGATGAATCGTTCAAGGAGCATCCTATCATTATTGTTGATCATAGCACAAAGGTACTCTGTGGCCGGTCTGTTCCTCTGGTACGGGTGCTATGGCAGTACGGCCGTGTGCAAGATGAGACCTGGGAGAGGGAATCCGATATGCGATCACAGTGTCCAGAGTTGTTCGAGGTTTCATCTTCACCACCTTGTTAGGGAAATTCAGGGATGAATTTATATAAGGGGGAAGTTTGTAAAAACCCAGTTCTTCTTTTCTGGTATGTCTTTCATTTTCCTAAAGTTTATGAGAACAGAGGAGTTCTTGGAAATTTTTTAAGTACACGCCGTGTACTTTCTGAGTACTTGCCGGGTACTCCCTTGCCACGCCAAGCCCTATGCTGGCGTTGTCTGGGCCACACATAGAGTGTGTAGGGGTGATGTGGAGGCCGCTTAAAGTGGAGTATGGAAAAACATAGTATACGCCATGTAACCCAGAAGTACTCACCGTGTATTTTCATTATTCATTAAATAGAACGGGGTTGCACCTGACGGATAGAACACCTTTCATCCAGGTTTTGTTCATCTGATAGAAGTCGTACGACCATGATTCTTCTCTGAGCCCCAATGCCTCGGTCTGATCTCTGTTTCAGCCATTGTCGATTGCGTTGGAACTGCAGCGGTGGGTTCTTCCATCTCTTAGATCTTTGATTTCCAATTCCTACTCTTACTCAATTTATGATTTGTTTAGAATTATTGAAATTTTATCACATCTTTGTCGTTCTAAGAAGAAATCAATCTTCGTGGCTCAAGTATATCGATCTCCTAGGATCGAGGTAGGTGGTTTGTTTCCTTATGTTGAATGTCTTTGAGTTTTTCTGTGCTAAAATTGCCGGATACCCATGTATCGGGTATCTCAGGTTAGGGATTTTGATTCCATTATGTAATTGACATAGATTTATTGTTTAAATGAGGTTAATTGATAGTAATATATGCTTGTTTTCATGTTTCAGGATCACCTATGGGTGATTTTCCCTGTTTTGGTTGTTTATCGCTATTTGGCATAGTTTTCCTGTGAGGAAAATCATTAAGAATTGTTTTTCTGCCTTGTTATATCTGAATGCATGTATTTCCTTCCATTTATATGCTTTTGATTCATTGTAGTTATTATCCAAGTAGTTGTTGAACTTACTTAGGGCTGCTGACAGTCGATTACGCACGAGTAGACTGCTCAGGGATATGTGAACCCGGTGCGGTAGACTAACGAGGGAATTGACAAGTAGGGGCTTCCCTATAGAGTGTTATAAATTTGTTTTGTACACAGGACCAATAGTAATTGGACTTTTTTTTCTTCCCAAAAGTGTCCTTAATTACCAAATTATCGAGACCACAGGAGGAATTGGACGTAAGTGCTTCCTCGTAGAGTCTATAGCTATTGCTGCAAGACCATAGGGGAATTGACAACGAGAGCTTCCAAGATTGTATGTTCCTTGTATGATTATCCGAATAGAGGGGACTACTAGTAAAATCCACCCAGAGAGTCAGTATTATTATTGGTTTGGATGGTTGTGACGAGTCCACTAAGACAAATAACAAACTTGGGTTTGTACTGCTTGTTGTCTAGGTAGTCTGTTTAGATACTTGTTGTGTTACTTATTGTGCCTTGAGAATATAGATCTGTTTTCTAGACACCATGGTTGATAATTAAATTATTGTATTAAATTAATAAATAAATGTGAATAGAGATTTTTAGGATTGTTACTTTGGTGTACCTCTGTTTCTCTGCTGCATTTTTTTCCTTTACATTGGTTATTTTTCTCACTGACAGTAGGGAACAGATCTTGTGGTGATTGCATACTCGAATTAGTCTCGCACCTTGTTTGGGTCCTTCTTTTTGTCCCAAGCAGGTTATATGGTTGTAGGTGTGGATAGGGATTGTGGCCCTACTACTTTAGGAATATTTTTGTTAGTTAGAGATGGAGAGCATAGGACTGAGATTAGGATTGTGATGCTGCTTGATTTTCTGTTACTTTTAGTACATTGTTTTAAGTTGTATTTCAGCATGTTGTTGTGTTTTCTCCATTCCTTAGATACTTGTACCTACTACATCATTATCATCATTACTATATATATTCATTGCTTCCGCTTCTCGGTTTCACTTGTTGTATGTCGTTTACTGCTTCAGTTATTGACTGTTATTTATTTTCCATTGTATACCTTACCAAATGAGGGCACAGTTTCCCAAATAACATAACAAGGCCCTCACTGCTAGTTGGAAGCATCTAGAATGTAGGGAAATTCCCTTGGGTTCATGTGGAAAACTGCGCACGTGGGACCAGTTGAGTGGCTCCGGATTTGGGTCGTAACATAGAGGATGCTTTATGTACATAATTTTCGATGTGGTTTTCCAATAAATAAATTTTGATGTATCAACCTTTTACTTTTGATTCCCAATTTGAAAATGTGATGAAGAAATTTATTGTAGAAGTGGAGAATGTAACACCCCATGAATTTAAAATATTTTTATTTTTTAAGAAATTTAATTTTTTTCTAGATATATTTTTATTTCAAACCATATTGTTGTTCTGCTACACACAACAATGACTTGGCTAGTGTTACCACAATGTTATGTTTTACCTAAACAGAAAATATTATTAAAATATTATAATTACCAAGCCCTTAAATTGTAATTTGTGAATATTATTAACTAATTGAGGAAGATATATGTTAAAATTCCTTGGTTACAAATATATTCAAAAAAAGTACAAGAATCAACTGAATATATAAGAATTGATATTATAAAAAACTTCTTTTATCCTCACTAATACATTTTATACTAATAAACTAAATTATTTATTATTAGATATGATATTTTTGAATCATATACATTAGATATTAAATAAAATATTTTGGATATTCAGAAAATATATTTGATATGCATAAGATAATAGAAAACCCAATATTACACATAAAAAACCTATTTTTTAATAAAAGCAGTTTTTGCAAATTTTAATTGAGAACCTATTCTAAATCCAATTTTGAAACATTTATATAGTTTTTTTCAAAAAGAAAAAATCTTATTTTAAACAGGATAAAAATTTATTTTTCATGATTTTTTTTTTATTTTTTTGGTAAGTTTCAAGTTTTGATAAATAAAAAAATTACATTTTAATTGATAATTGATTTTTATTCTGAATAATTTATAGTGTTAAAATATATTTTAAATTGGATTTAAATTATAATTAGATAAATATTTTATCATTTAATCTAATATAGGTAATAAGAATAATTTAATTTAGATATAAAAATATTACATTCTTTTGAATGTTTTCAATTTAATAACATATTTCCTCATTCTGTCAATGGGATTAATTTTAAATTAATTAATAATACTTCAGTTTGTTAATTTTTAAAAATATATTCTATTTTTTTAATTAGAGATAAAAATAATGTAAATATGCTTTTTATGTGTAAATCAGGTAATTGTGCGTAGAAATATTATTTAAAAATTACAGTAACATTTTTTTGATTTTCATTTTTGAATTTATTTTATACCAAAATCATACTTGGGACTATTTTTTTGTTCTCTTGGAGAAACATTAATGAGGGTAAAAAATTTATAGTATTTTATTCAATGAAACGTAAATTTTTTCATTCTTTCATTAACAAGATTAATATTAAAAATATGGTAGTATATATGGGATATTCTAGAATATAAGTATTAATTTGAAATATAAAATTTATAAATTCATCATTGTAATTTATTTTTTATTTTATAGAAGAAATTATTAAATTAATTTATTTTATAGTGTTGATGTAGTGATTATTTAATTAATAGACATATCCAATATATGTTATTAAAAATATGAAAAAAATATAATTCAATATAATTAATGTCATCAAGGTATTTTCAAGATTATATAGACATATTAGGGTTTTCTTTAATATTTTTTCAATGTTATCTTTTTTCTTTTATATTTTATCGATTATTGTGAAATGAATATTTTAAAAAATTTACATTTATGTTATTTTAAAATAAAAAATAATTTATTAAATGATATAAAATTCATAAAAATATAAACATCACCCAACTTATTTTTATAATGATTAAAATTTAATACATCCTACTTTAATTATTTTTTTTAAATTTTATAGTAACAATATTAAAAATTAATTAGTAAAAATCCATGTTATCATTGTGAGTGTTCAAGGGTTTATCTAAGGGTTTTAGCACAAAGATAAGTGTAAAAATTAGACATTAAATTGTCTAAAAATTATTATCTGAGAATATTTCAAACCATAATAATTGAATCATCCAAAGAACTCAATTTTTATCCATTTTTAATTAAAAAATTATTCATATTAATTTAATATTTTTAGTTATTCTAAATGTGCCCCTCGCCTCAACTAGAAAAGGGAACATCCTCTCGCACGTTCTCACACCACTATGGGTCTTAAATATAGAAAAATACCTACCCATTTCTCTTCTCAACTTACCATACCTCATTCTAGAAGCCTCCCTAGGTGAATAAATAAATCCAAGAATTCCTTTTGGTATAAACCAAAAGGAGTTACCCAAATAAGTTATATCCTTCTTTAATGTACACTTATGTTTTATTTGTTTCTCCCCCAATTACATTATTATTATTCTATTCCTATATAATGAATCTAGTATAATAAATATATTTATTTGTTATTATGTTATGGTTTATAGCTACACCTATACACACTTCCATAAAATGGCTAATCAGCATACTATTCGTGTACGGTGAACTACAACCTCACAAAACGATTGCCTTCATATTTTTCCTTTCCCACCAATCATGGTTGGTCATTTTGATAAATTTTTGTATATAATATATATATATGTATGTATATGATATTTTTTTAATAATAAATATTTAATTTTTGAGGTAATCATAACATAATGCTTTCCATTTTTCATAAACACGGTAACGACATTGGTGGAAGTGTTGACTACCGCCTCCTAAGAGATATGAGATTCAATCACTGTACATGGAACATAGACATGATGGTTTTAATAAATAATTTTAAATTATATGAAATATATATAATAATGGATTTATAATTTATGTATATTTAATTTAATTTTCATTCTATTCATATAACAATGAAATTGAAGTAGAATTCATGTGTACATATGACCTACTGTCGGAATGAACTACCCATTCATTCCCTATTTCCAAATAATATGGATTGTTATAAAAACATATATAATGAATATATATGATATTTAAATCTTGGGTCAAACTGTTTTTATGATGAAATCATGATCAAATTAATGGGATCAAAAAGTAACAAGTCAAAACATACTAAAAAAACAACAAAACTAACACCCAAAATAGTGACAATAATGGAAGATTGTTAACAAATGGGTAATGGGATATTATAAGAAATTAATATATTATGTTATAAATATGATTATGGATGTGTTATATGTTAATAACATGATTAAAACCACTATAATGGAGGTTACATGATGTTTATAGATAAAGAAATGTAATGTAATGGATTTTGGACCCACTTTTATTTTTGTGAGACAGATGCCATATACACCAATTGTTTCTTTTATGTAGTCCTTTAAATACCCCTAAATGACTTTTAAGAGTATTGTATAATGATTATTGTATTTTAATATCCACATAATTTTACTTCTTTCTTGGGTAATATGATTCTACTGATTATAATATCATAAGGGTTTACTTCACAATCTGATAGTTATTTTGGATTATTTTTTATTATGTATCAACTAGAGAATATTTCACTTCCATGTAAATTTTTAAATATGTTTCCAAATTTTTTTAACATTATATGATGATTATTTAGAGTCCGGTTTACCCCCTTTTTAATATTTAATAAATTTTTTAAAAGGAATCTTCTTTTCATCTTCAAAAAATGGTAATTTTCATACAAAAGTAAATGGAATGTTTATAACTTATACAACATGAACAAAAATTACCCGCCATCATACTGCCGTAACTTTTTGATGATTACGTTAAAATTTAACAAGGTTATTCTAGAAGAATATATTTTTGTTTATAATTGACCATCCTTTTAAATGGATTATTATATATTGATAAGGGACTAATTCTCAATTTCATTTTATTGATGGATATTGTAATGTAATTCAAATATTTTATTTTATATAGTGAATAAATGCCAATTTGAATTGATATATCATTAATATACTTATTTTCAAGATATTTTTTATTTTATTTAATGATATACCATCTTGGAAATTTGTTTTTGAAATGTTTCATAGTGGTATGAGACACTTTCTAATGTTAAAAGATTATTTTCTTCCATGAATTATTTTAATTCTACTTCAATTGTATTTCCATTAATTAAAATCAACAACCTTAATTGATTAATATCCTAAAATATATAATTATTTATAAATAAATATTCATCATTCAATATAGATATTTGATAAGGAATATTAATTATTAATTAAATCGATTAATCAATACGAGGAATGCACTAGACTTGAACTGACACATGAGCCTAGAATTAATATATCCCTTGATGCATCAACACGTTCTCAAGATAAAAGTTAGTTTAATGTGTTAAATTGGTTTTTAAATATAGTTCTAAATTGTATTATTAATGGTCTTGATGTTGTAGGTTTTTTGTGACTCAGACATGATGTGCAAAAATTAATACTTTATTACATTAATGATTCAGTTATTATTATTTGTTATCCATGATATCATGATTTTAAATTCTCTATGGATGAATTTAATTCAAATATTATTAATTAAATGGAACGTGTTTCAGTAAATTTCGTTACCACTTTGATTATTCCTTATAATGTTATAAGAATGCAATGTGTTATCAGTTACTTACCATTCCATATTGACTATTATCATTGATTCATTATTTCATCTAATATACATGACCCTTAAGGAGAATTTTATCTCACCCATATTATGTTTCCATTCCCATGGAATCCAAGAATTTTACTATGAAATATATTAAAGAATATTCTATGTGGGAGAATGTTTTTCTTGGAAGAAAAAAATATGTTGTAATTACTGTTTTCATTTTAAAACCAAACTCACAAATATATATCTAGCATAAAAAGCATACTAATCTCTTTAGTCCATTAGGATATTATTCCATGAAATAATACCAATTTAATGGTTGTAGACACCGGATTTAGGCTTTCAAGGGATGGGGCACTAAAATCCAAATATTTATATTACATACAATCTATAATCTAATCTTTTAAATGTGTGTGTATATATATATATTCATATATTCCCTTTATATATTTGTGTTTATAGAATATTATCATTTTAATTTATTTTAATTTAGATATAACAAAAAATAATTTATATATATAAATATATTTTAAAAATATAACATAAATATATAGAAATTTAAACATATTTTAATTTTTTAATTAGTATTTTAAAATATAATTTCATATACTTTTATGAACAAATATATTTCTCTAGATACGATTATTTTTAATTTATAAAAAAATTTAATAATATTATTAATAATTAATTTTATTAAATTTATTAGATAAATGTAGAAGAATTTAAACTTACATAATAACCATTAAAATTTTTTAAACATCTAAACCTATTCAAATAAAATTTTTGACTATTTAAATTTCAAATCTATGAATTTTTTAATCAATAATACTTACTAAAATATAAATTATATTTTATACACAAAATATAAATTATGTAAATATGATATTTAAATTTTATAAAATTACACATGTACACTGATTCAAATAATATTTTTGACTATTTAAATTTCAAATCTATGAAATTTTTTGATCAATAATAATTACCTAAATATAAATTATATTTTATACACAAAATTTTAATTATGTAAATACGATATTTAAAATTTAAATATCCTTCAATTTGAATTGAATTATAAAAATAATAATGATTAATTCCGAAATTAAATGGTATAAAAGAAAATAATTTATACATTCATACATCCATACATTCATACATCTATATATCCATATATCTATACATATTAAACAGAAAAATCATAAAAATAAAAAAAATAAAAAATTAGAAGAAAAATGTTTTAAATGGAAAATTAATGTTATTAAAAGTTGGAAATATACGATGAGATATAAATCTAGAAGAGTATAAAAAAATATAGAGTAGAATAATTGTGAATGGTGGGGAGAAGAACTACTGTTTATATATTTTTTTCTAGCGAAGAGGTGGGAACCCCATTCACACCCCATTTATTATAATTCTAAAGGACGAGTAAATGGGGTTCATGCTTCCTTAGTGTTCAAATATGAAGCATGAAATTCATTCACACTTCTCATATAAACAAGAAATCGTGAATGGATTTTACATATCTTCTTGTTCTTTTTTATATACTCAAAACACCATCCCTTTAAAATAAATAATAAACAGATTAAAAAACTATTCATCAAATATACCTATCTACGAGTTTTTACAATGGTACATATACTTTAATATTATTATTAATTCATATCATCACTCAAACACATATATTTACTAACCAAAACCGTTAAGTTATATGTCAGTAGGATGTAGGGTATGTTGGGTGAATCACAAATGAAATTTTATTTTTGAATAAGTCCCAAAAGGATTTTTCACTTCTATATTTATTAAATATGTTATCTAATCCCATCAAATGAAATAGAATTACATCACTGAATTCCATTTTCATGGTGTAATGATGAGTTTATTCTAGACAGTCAAAAAAAAAATATCAATCGTATATGTTGATGACACATTTTTGAATCCTTCATGATGATATATTTTGAAAAATAGGATATATGACATAGAGAGTGCTTGTATGTGCTTATAAAAATTGTGACATTAACATTTTTTTCTCAGTATATTTAACCCATTTCTAGATAGTAATCATGGACATTAGGAAATCCAATCTAATGCCGACATGAAGGAATACTGGAGAGTCACACACTATGTGTTTCCATAGATCTCAATTAAATTCTATTTGAATAAAATTATTAGAATAAATATTATTCCAAATATATAGGAATATTTTTATTTAGGATTAAGGATCGAATAAATTAAATATTTTTTTATTTTAAAGGTAATTGTTAAATTACAAGGATATATAATATGTACTTATTAATTAAATATTTTATAAACATTTATTTTCAAGAATATGAATCAAATATTTATTTTATAAAAAAAATTAATTAAATATTTATTTGGGCATTCGATTAATGTTTAGGAGGATTAGTAATCCTATATTGAGTCTTATGGGTAAAATTAATTTATAAAATATTAAAATAATATTTATCATTATTTTAGTTATCATATGACTTAGAACTAAAATAATAGTATTATTTTATTAAGTGGAATGGGGTCCAAAATGGGTCTAACATTTATTTAATAGAACATTCTCAATTATTTAAATTACAAACTCTAACCATATGTCTATAAATAGACCACTTATACATTTTAATATATGTTAACCGAGATTCATCATCCTCAATTGATTTATCTCTAGAATCCTCACCTTCCATATCACATCCTCTCTTGAACATTATTATTGAGAACGTTTTCTTTAAAACTGAAGAAACATGAAATAATCAAGATTAAAAACTGAAGATGATCAATCGACCATCCAAGTAGTCAATTTCTCATCAGTTTCATTCGAAGCTCATAGGAGCTCATGTGGATAACTTCTATAGGTATTTTGTACATAAATATTATTAGTAAGATGAGAGATAATCGAAAATAATTTTTTATGTTGAACATCAATTATCAATAATGATATCTGGAAAAGGAAATATTTATTTTTATTTGTTTTTATTAATTATAGATTTAGGGTGAAAGTATATCCACCCAGTTATGAAGTGTTTTTTATCAATAATTGATCCTAAAAATTTCATGAGTTAAGACTTTTACATCTTTTAAAACATATGAATGATCATTAATGTATATAATTTTATGATTAACGGTTGATCCTGATAAGTGCTTCCACTGAAACTGAAACTACTAAGTTGTATTAGGAAGTCTATACTCAAAATTTTAATTATTTACTATATTTCTGATAATTAAATATTTATAAGATAAAATTTATTTCATTTTTTAAAACATTCTTGATCCATCATCAATATATATTTTTCCTTGTATTTGTTTCTCACTCATATTTCTAGGATTGGTTAATAATTAATGAGGATCACATAAGAAAAATATATTTGGAGGTTCCATTAATAATGGCTGAATAATATTGGGTTACATGGAATGTACACATTTGCTACACATCATGAATCCTTTTTCATTTCGCAAGGATGTCCATATGGACTCTAGGTAATCGTGCATTTAATACAGGATATGTGCATTAAATTCATCACATGCTTACCATACATGGTGTAACACTGATTTTTCATACTACTAACTGTGATGATTTCCTAGACTCTTTGTAGTTCTCATGTTTTCAATATGGAAAATATGAGGTCAAATGGTGTCAGGTACTTAATAAATAGTGTGTATTTAAAACCCAATTTTTTATGTCTAGTATCCATATAACATGAAGTACACATTTTATATCCTTCGTATATGCTTGGTACTTCATAAAGGTCTATAAGAATTATATGTCGAATCGATATATGTATACTGGGGATATCTAACATAGAGATGTACACATCATGTGGTTAACTAGAACATGTCATGTACTTCTACATTTTATGTATAAAAATTAAATTTAGATAATTACTCAATTATTCCTCATCGAGCTATGTTCTACGGGTCAATAATTTGACAGTACAAATTGGTCATTAGTTTTTATATTATATTAAATATTTTATTAAATATATATAATATTCAAAAATAAGAATCATGTAGGGTTATTGTGTACTTATTAATAAAATCATTAAATTATATTGGCTATGTATTTATCATGTGTTCTATAGAGACTCAAGTTTTAACCTGTAAGACATTAAAATATTCTTGTGAATATTTCCAAAGCTATGTGCTATGTTGGGGTAAAAACCTGGCTCCCAAAGAGCCTCAACATGGTGGATTTAAAAATATTAAATATATTTTTATAAAATTCACACAGCTTCTATTGAAACATAAATAATTCCAAAGCAGATTCTCTTATCAGATTTCTGAGATTGTGGTTGAGTTCAGAAAGCCATGTTTACCCTCTGTGTGACATAAGGTTTCCAATGATGGGAGTTTTGTTGGAGTTGGGTTGATATGTGAATTTCGTGGAGGAAAAATTAATCAAATGAAAATTTAATTAATTAATCTAAAACTATACAAAATTACCCTCCCCTCATGTTGGGAAAACAATGAACCTATAAGAGAAACTCTCCTCCAACCCTCTCTTCTTCTCCCTTTATAAATGACATATTAATGCTGAATAAATGCTACAAAGTGCTTCCAATATACATTTATAACACATATCATCTTCAAATTTAATGTAAGCATGATCTAGGTATTATTCATCAAATGAAGTTTTGATGTTATTTCCTCAACGTAGGCGATATGAGTTTTTTTCATGATCCCCTTTCCTTTTTCATTGTTCTATGGTACTAGATCCCAATAACAGTTTCCAATTATCTGTACTAGGTAGATATATCAGTTTTGGGTAAAATAGTGATGAATTATGTGTTTTTAGGTGATTCTAAAATGGAATTACCATCTAACATGTAATTCAGTGACACTGGTCATGTCTCCCTTGTTATTTTGGGAAGATCAACATTGGGGACTACACACCCTATACCAGAGATACAAGACATGTAGTGACACCATTCAATGTGACCGTGGGACATGGCTAGAGAAGTAGTGTGAAAACACATGGCCTTGTAAAACATCAGGGTCTATGCACAAGAACACTGGGTCTAGAACACAAACACAGGTAGATATACATGGCCAGAGGATGGGTAAAGCGGGAAAAATACATACTAACTCTACACACTATGTTCCCCTAAATGGTTTGGAAATGATGTATACCTGATACATTACTAGGTTATCAAGAGGTTTCATAGGAATTGTCGGCCCAAATTCTCATTATGTACTCTTGAGATATCCTATTTTGATTTTCTTTCTTCTCTATCACCTTCTATGGATCTCATATTTAGTGTTTTGAGTGTTGTATGCTGAGTTTTTTTTTACATAGAATGAAAATTTCATCACTATTTCAGATGATAAGATATGAGGTTGCACATTTCAATCATGAAGCTTGCGTAGCAATCTGAAATCATGGTTACTAGTAAGGGTGGTTCACGGGGTTTATGTCAGAGATAGTACCCTTCTACTTTGATTTAGGATGTGGGTCCCCTATAATCTTTATAATAGTAGGATGGGGATCCCATATTGAAATAGGGTTCTCATTAGAAAACTGAATCAATTTCATGTTGAGAAGATTGTTAAGCATGACGCACCTCTTATTGGTGCTAGACTGATGCGAGTGGTCAGTGTGCTACTTGATGACAGATGCTTGGATTGGTATTCCCCTATGAAATATGGGTGTACGATTCCCTTATATATCTACTTTGGTATAGAAGGGAATCCCCACTTCATGAGAGTGAGTCCTTTTTTCCTTTGGGTAGATCTTCCGGGGTTGGTAGTCACCTGATTGGATTAAGGTGAGAGTTCCCCATGTTGTTTTTATAGTTGGATAGAGCTCCATGGTCAATCAAGGGTGTTGAACCTCCATTCATATTATTCAGATATATTAGGTAATTTAATAATTAGATTAGTTCCCGAGTCCTATATCCATGGAATCAGTACTCCCCTACCATATCAGGGTGCATGACCTCTATATGTGACGTACTGGGTAGGGTTGTTACTCCCCTAAAGAGTTAGGGTACATGTGCTCTATCCATGTATTATACACTCTACTATCATATCAGGAAACCTATCATACATAAGTGACATATAAGTAGAGTTGGTACTCTTTTATCGAGTCATAAAGAGGCAGCTTTATGCATGGAGTTACAACTCACCTATCATTTCAGGGAATGTGTCCTCCTGAAATATTATTTCAATAGTGATGGTACTACCCTATCAGACAGGGGAGCAGGTCCTCTAGCCTGAGTTTGGTACTCCCCTATCATGTTAGGTTGAGGGACCCCATATTAATTGAGAAGGTATATTATTACACCCCTTTTGGATCAGGGTTTCGGTCATCTATTGATAGAGTGGAACACCCCTAACCTAATAGGTAGCATGTCATCTATCTTTTGAGTGTCACTTCCCTATCCTTCTAGGGTGTGGGTCCTCACATATAGAGTAATACTCCCCCATCATTGAGTAATAGAAGGGAGAGGGCCCTCCATTAGAGTTATTTCTCCATCAATGGATCGAGGTTTGAGAAGCATTATATGGGAGAAATGATGGTTTCATGAGTTGATAATGAGCTAGTACTCACATGACTAGGTTTAATGGTGATGTGTGGGTTCCTCCATTCATTCTCAATAGAGGTGATACACAAGGTTCAAATTATACAACATTTCTCCCTCTAATGTGTGCAGTGGTGGGTATCAAGCCTCTCCACTTTTGTTTCATTAGCCTTGTGTAGGTAATAGGTTAGTGATGATAGAACCTCTGGTGTTGGGAACTAAATAGGAAAGTAGTATGATTTTATATATGCAACACATTCTCTTGAATGTACCATTATGAATGGTAAAATTTTTACCAGTGTATTGTATCACTTAGACATGTGCCATATGTGATGGGTGATATTATGGAGTCTGTTCTAATGGTTTTGGGTAACATTAAGAGCATCAAGTAGAGTCATATTTATCCCTATGAGGCCGTAACCTCAATAGAATTGGAGTTTGAACAATTATATCATGGGTTTTTTTGGGATCCCATGTACTGTTTTCACGGTCATGGTTGACACCCCTTATGGATTGAGAATTCCTAACTATTCTATTCTCAAAACATAGTAATGGTTTCTCTCTTCCCATGGGATGAATAGAATCATGGGGTGTGAAACTTTCTTTCTATATTTATCTTATCATGGTTGGAAGAGATTACTCTCCCGCCAAGGGTTGAAGATATTTGACAAGTAGTTCATATACTCACCGCGTTGTGTCCCCAATTTTGGAATGTAGTTTCTCCTTTCTGGGTTGATTAATGGGATGGAGTTTCTCGTACTCTTTCAATTGGGTTTCTCTGACTTAGATTACAATTCATGAACATATGAGGATGAATCGTGCTAAAGTTTCTCTCATGATGGGGTTTCCTTTGTCTAGGTTGAGCTGGCTTTTTCAATTTAGTTTCTCCCTTTTATTTTGGGATTATGGGGATCCTATATAATATTTTTATACACATCCCTGTATGGGATTTTCATGCACATGTTTCATATTGTGAAGACCACATGCCTTTTAAAGTAGTCCACAGATTACTCTAGGAAGACAGAGCTTAGAGAGATAGGCCGACTATGGTGTTTACTGGTTCTAGGAGGAGGATTGTTCTAGAAGTTAATCTTTATAGTGATCCCCTCCTTCAGAGTAGGTCATACGCTTTTACAAATTTATTTAGTGGTAACATGTATTCCATTTTCACTTTCAGTACTTTTTCTATAATCTACATTTGTATAGACATATGCATTAATTTTAGTTTCCAACTTTTTATATATTTTCACTATAGCATTGCTGTTTTTGTGGGACCATGCATACATGTACTTCATGAAAATGATTCCTTGTGTTAGTCAAGCCTTTAGTTCTTGATTCCACCCATGGCCTATGGAGGTGGGCTTAGGTTAGTTTCTGATCAATCCAAAACATAGGTGAGGTTGTTACATATTGGTATTAGATCATGTTTATTCCTTGGGATTTGGTTTGGAATTCCCCATAAGAGGCATTGGTTTTGGTTGTATAGTGACAATGCTAGGGCGTTTTGGGTTCAGTTCAAATGTCAGAGGACCTAGTGTTAGTGTGAAATCCAATGATTCTATTCACTAGGACTATGAAACATTATTTTTGACATTTTACATTAGGATACAATTTGCAATGGTTTAATTGTATGTGCATTATATTGTACTAGGTTTTGGTTTTTCTAACATTGTCTTTATTGGGTCAGCTCCCCAGATATATTGTTTGATCATGGTGTGTCTTGAATTATAGATCATAGTTCCTCCATTGTGACAAAGAGATATTATTATATGGTTTTATTGTGATGATTATCTTTCCAGTTATGGGGCCTTAGTTCAAAGCACTAGTTCTGAGGCATTACCTTCATATTGTCTATCGGTTGAGCCACCACCCATTGAATAGCTGGTTGTGTCAACATATCTATACAAGGATTCACATAAGTTGAGCGCACGACATGTGTTCTATATGTTGTGACCTCTGAGGTATCTATGTGATCCAATCCCCAGGTATTTGATGACTGTCTTGAGAAACTGACATGATTTTTTCACCTAGCGAGGACACCTACCGATAAAATGTTTGAAATAGAAGAGGGACTTCTTCTTGGATCGGTTGTGTGATGGTGGAGTTTAGTGATTCAGTCCCACATTTAGTCATCACTCGCATGGGTAGAGTTAAAGATACTCTTATGAGAATAATTCTTCCCAGCCACTCTAAGATCAGGGTGTATCCAGGAGGTTTTGTAGCATCGGCTAGATACTATGTAAATGGAGGCGTAGTTAGCGAGGTTTTCAGAACTGAATCATGAAATCATAGACATGGTTCAAGACCTCTTCTTCATATCTCAAACAATTGGGTAGAGACTTCATAGAGACAACATATTTGGTGTTGTGTCTTTGTGCCATACCATATATGCGTGGGTACTGAGTGAGATCTGGTAGTAGGGAGCTTTGATTAGGGGGGGGGGGGGAAGATGGGTGTGACTAGATGTGGTGGACATGATGTTGAGACATCTGTATTAACTTGCATAATTGTGTAACTTGATCATGGTTCAAGAAGAAAATCCATGCCCAAACTCAGGAAAGCTAGCTTGTATCATAGGAACTGTGTCGTGGACATGGTCCACAAGAGAATAGGTGATGTTATACTTGTTGTGGCTGGAGATATGTTGGTAGAGATTGTCTGAACCACCATAATACTAATAGGGAGCTGGTCGACTAGCTACATTGGAAGTGGCAGCATTCATAGTAGGGAGTATAAGGTGATGGATGTGGTGTTAGATCTGGGAGAGAAGCACAAGGTGGCAGGAGGTTTGAGGTGTTTCCACCACTACCCCCAAATGGTCCACACCATGCTCAGGGAGCTTGAAAATTCATGAATGGAAGGATGCAGCACCTAGAGGCCTTTGAACTGGAAGCACTATGGATGAATAAGGGTATTATATGTGTCCTTTCCATATTATATAGTAACAATTATTAGTCACTCTAGTGGGGAACTCATTTTTATTACACATCTTTCTCAATGTTTATCCAGGGTGAGGCACAGTGTCAGTGTAAACATTTGTTGGTGTTTTCCACAAAAATTCAATGTCATGAGGAAGAGGCGTCTTTCACACACCAAGACAATTTTTTGTGATGTGATAAATTATGTGGGGGAGAGTTGGTTCCACCCCAAGGAAATAGTATTGAGGTTTGGTGGATGATCCTTTCTATCTTATGTATTCGGGGATGACTATAGTGTTACAAGTTGGAAGGAAGATGGGGGTAGTAAAACCTAGTGGGAGAATTTTGGATGACCTTTCTAATCATATTTAGCCTCATTCCCTTAGTGTCATATTTGTATGTGAGATTATTGAAAAGGATCTGACAATGTTTGTCATAGATTTGGACTCATGAAGAAGAGGGATGGTTTCCTCATCAAGATATGTTTTTGTGATGCGTTCATACTATAAGATAGTTTTAGTGCCACCCAATGATAATATTATCGATTTGTTGTGGATAGGTTCCATAGGTATGTGTGTTTAGTGAGAGGTTGTGTGGTATATGTTAGATAATGCTATGGATTTTCTAGTGGTGCCTTTTCTACTTTCCACATATTATTGGTTGCCCTTGTGAGGGGAGGGACTTTCTCAAAATTGTTCTATGGTGGAGGAGTTAGACCCTATAATGTTCTTGTTGTTTTTATTGGTATACTACCATCCATTCTCACAAGGGATTCCATTAGTGGGTTTGGTAGTGCTTCTGGTTTTGGTTTCTCTCATTCGAGGAGGGGAGAATATGTGGGGGGTATTCTAAGTTCTTTTAATCATCAAATTCTCTTTGTTAGATGAGTCTAAAATCTTTTACGATTCAATAGTACCATCACATGATCAATATCTACCTTGAACACGGAACACTTGAGTAGGCAGTACGGTAGTTCATCAAGGGGTGGATGTGAACTATTTTTTTACATTAGTATCTATGTCAGGTTAGTGAGGTGGTGTACTGCTTGATAGAATGACTACAGAGGGACCGTGTCGCATAGTGATTTCTGACCTATCATAGCTAAAGTGACATTTTCAACTATGTTGTACAATTTTATCCTATTTTAATATAGGAATGATATAGGTTTGTCCATGGTGGTTCCTTTGAGTGTGTTCATGGAAGCAGTGTGGGAACCCATTGTGATCTTGCTAGAGTGGGAATCCCAGTAGTAAATATTAGTTTTGATCCCCTGTTCCTAGCATTTTTTTGTGGATTAAAATATTTAAGGTGGTAAAAATGTAGGGACTCATTTTTTTGACAAAAAATAATTTTTAATATTCATGAGTATATTTTTGAAACTAGGAGACGAGTCGATATAGGACCCTGGATCCTAGAGAGCCTCGACATTGTGTCTTTAAAAATATTAAATATATTGTTATCACATGTGTGTAGATTTTCTTGAAACATAAAAAATTCCTAAAATGATTTTAAAATATAATTTTTGAGACCATAGGTGAATTTAGAAACTCATTTTACCCTAGTTATTAAGTAATGTGGTCTACACAAGGAGTTTGGATAGAGATTTGTTGATGGGGGTGTTTTGTGGTGGAATAATTAATTGAATGATAATTTGATGAATTAATTAAACTAAAAATATACCTAATTTCCCTACCCCTCACCATGGGAACATGAATAACTGAGAGGATAAAAACTCTTCTTTCCCTACTTTCGTATCCTTTTGGAGATGATGAACTGATGAAGAATCAATACAACAAGGTGTTTTTTAAATCCATTCCTAATACAGATCATCATCAAATCAAGGGGAAGCATAATCTAGTTATCATTCATCAACCAAATAATCAGTGTTCTACCATCGAGGTAGGAGGTTTGAGATTTGGTCTTGATCCCTATTCATTTTGATTTTTTCTATGGTTTTAAAGCCCAATAAAATTCGAAATGATCTCTACAAGGTATATTTGTGGGTTCTTAGTCAAATCGGGTTGAATCTGGAAATTTTATGTCATTAATGACGAGAATTACCATATACATGCTATGTAGTATAGGGAAATATTCCATGTATCCATTACTATTTAGGGACAATGTACATTATAGAATACATGCCATGTACTGGAGTTACATAGCATGAATTGACCACAATCAGTGTGAGCCCAAGACCTGGATTAGGAATCAATGTGAAAACACATGGCCGTGTATAAGTGAACTACCAAAGAACATGGACACGGGGTCTGGAACACAAAGGCATGTATAACTACATGACCATGGTCCTGTTGAATTGGGACATGGCATGTACCAATTCTAAAGGACATGTACCCCTAAATGGGATGGAAACCGTATAGGCAAGATACACAGCATGGAGCACGGGCCGGTTCCCCTATCCTACGGGCCCCAGTTAACATCATGTACACCTTTGAGATCTTCTTGAGATCAAACGCAATCCATATCTCCTTCTTTTTATCTTGGATTTTTTATTGTGTGTAGCTTATACTAAGTGTTTTCTAATGTGGAATACGATGGTAAATCAATCTTGGCCTATAAGATATGAGGGGGAACATTTCGATCAAGATTCTTGTGTAATATGTCAAAATCATGGGAAGTGATTTTGGAAGTCCACTGGGATGATGTATAGGGATGTAACCTTCCCCTTTATTTTGGGATGTTGTCCCCCTAGAATCTTTAAACCCATAGAGTGGCGATCCTTTGTAAAAATAGGTTGAAAGTTCCCTAAATGTGGTTGTTTTATGTTGAAACGTTTTCTATGAGTGACTCTTCTCTTACTAGTGTTTGAATGATACCGGAGGTTGGTGTGGTTCTTGTAGAGTGATAGTGTTATTGATACTCTCCTGTGATATCAAGGTACTAGTTTACCATAAATATATTCATTGGAAAAAAAGGTACTCCCCACGTTGTTGGATTGTGTTCTTTTACCTTTTGTTAATTATTTTGGGTTTTGAACTACCTATATTAAAATAGGGAACTAGTTTCCCATGTTGTTCATATAGTTGGATAGAGATCTCCTGCTATGCTAGGGAACATTCCATCTATGCCCATTAGCATGATAAAGTAGGTTATACCCTTATTGGATCATGGTGTGGGTCCTCTATCTGTGATGTCGTTACTTCCATAACATGTCATGGTGTAGGGACCCAAAATGTGATATACTTGGTAGTTTGGTACTCACCGTCTAAGATAGGGAACAGTTCAATAATCCATGGAGTCGGTAATCCATAGTCATATCAAGGAGAAGGTTCTCCATAAATGAAATTTAATAAGAGAGGGTACTCCCCTATCGAGGTATGGAGAAGGTCCTATATAATTGGTATTAGAACTCCCATATCATTATATGATATGGATCCCCCATATGTATTCTTCTGACAGTTTTGGTACTCCCTATAATAGTTGGGATGGGGTCCTATATCCACTAAGCTTCACTCCCCTAGCATGGCATGTTGTGGGTCATCACATAATCAGTATTACTCCACTACCACTATAAAGTAGTGGGGGACGTTCATCCAATTGGATTTAGTGCTCCCTCAGTGGATTGATGTGCAGGCCACTCTATATAAGAGTGATAGAGGTTTCAAGAGTTGGTTAGGATATAGTATTCACTCGACTGGTTTTAACGGTGAGGTGTGTGATCCTCTATTCTCTATTGATAGATATGACTCACATGGTTCATAGTGTGGAGCAGTGCTTGCTCAACTGGGTGAACTAGTGAGGAGCATGCCTATCCACTTGGGTTTCTTTATCCTTATACATGGAATCATTTAGTGAAAAAATGCCAATACTGCTGAGCACTATTGGTGGTCATAGTTGGTTTTTTTCAATA
Source organism: Viscum album (assembly GCA_963277665.1). Classification (NCBI taxonomy): domain Eukaryota; kingdom Viridiplantae; phylum Streptophyta; class Magnoliopsida; order Santalales; family Viscaceae; genus Viscum; species Viscum album. Next base: position 509,845,603 of record OY728138.1, read on the forward strand.
GAGTATTTTGTCTCAAACATACCATTAAAATGATAGAGTTTTTTCCAATGAAATGTGTCTCTCATATGGGTTCTATTGGGGATGGATGAGCTTATGGATTGTGTTCTCACAATATTGTGTTACCTCTAATGAATCAATATGAATATCATTGTTGTCTAAGAGGGCAGAACCATATGGTACTTGGAGTTGGAGATAAGTATATATATGTGTTTTTGGAGCCGCAATGGTGTTTTTATGGTCTGGTTTGACACCCCTTGTGTATTGAGTGTTGGTACCTCTTCTATGCCCACACCGTAGTTTTGGTGGGTCTCCTCCCATGGGAAGTTAAGATAAACAGGTAATGCCATGTCCATTCAATGTTTATCCTCTCATGGTTGAATGAAATCAATTTTCATATAAGGATGGTAAATATTTAATGTGTAGATCAGATACTCACTTTGTCAATCCCCCTATGATTGGATGGTGTTACTTATCTCTGGGTTGAGCTATGGGATGGGATTCTTTCTTACTCATTAATTTGTGATTCATTGATATAAATGTATAGTAATTTATTTTAGATGATTCATTGAGATTGATTTTCTATATTTTTAGGGTTTCCTCTAGCTTGGTAGAGAGAATTGTTGAATTTTAGTTTTTCCTTTTTCTTTTGGGTTTTTGGGGTGACTACCGATTATTTTTATACAGACCTATGTGCATGATTTCCCATCATTGGTTGGGTCTTATGATGACCACATGTCTTTCAAAGAGGTCTCTGGAGGACCCATTGATGGAATAGCTTAGCAAGCTATACATACTGGGGTGTTTACAAGAGATGGTGCGAGGTGTTTTTTATAGTTACTCTTGAAATTGATCCCCTACTTATGAGAATGTTGGATGCTTTTATAGTTTTATATGATTATCATGTGTTTTTACAATTTCAAATTTAGTATTTCTATTTTATTCTAATTTTTTATAGATGTATGGTATTATTCTAGTTTACATATTTTTATATCTCTACACTTTTTCATTGATGTGTTTGTGGGTTCATGCATATCGGTAGTTTAGGGAAAGGCCTCCATGAGTTAGTTATTCCTTCTGCACATATCACCACTCCTAGACTATAGAGGCATGCATTGGATAGTTGCAAATCGGTCCCTGACATGGGCTGGGCCATGACATGATCCATGTTGAACTAAAGTTTTAGTACACTCCATGAAATTATGAAACATATCACGTAATGATCATTCCATTTGAGTTCATTGTTTACAATTAATACCAAACTAAGTGGTTTGGACTGGTAATAACCGATTTACCTCTATGTAGAACGTTGTTTAATATATTTTTGTGATATAAATACAATAGAAAAAAAATTATTTAAAAAATATGTATATGATAATTTTACGTTTATTAGATGAATTAATATTAAATTAATTAATTAATTCAAAATATAATTAATTTAAATAATATTTTAAAATTTTATCTTGTTAAATAATGAATTCAAATGAATGCTATATGGTTGTTTGACATGCACAATCCTTGCATGCGAATGAATTATCATAAGACTATCATGGCCAATATATGTGTTGGTTTTAGTTAATTTTATTTTATTCTATGGAATTTATATTAATTATTATAAAATTAAACTAGATTGTTTGTGAGCCACCCATCCTGATTTTATTATACAGGGCCTATATATCCATGGATATTTGATGTAATTTTCATAAAAAATTATTTGGTTCCCCTTGCATACATATGAGTTATAAAATATTTGTAATAAAATGTGTATCTAAATGATCACTGAGTTTCAAAGGTGACGGTTGAATAAAATGGAACCAGGATTAATAAAAAAATATAACATACATATGTGTACTTGTCAGATAATCTTACTCAAGCCAAAAATAGAACAAAATTGTTTATTCCTAGGGTAATAAGTTGATTTCTTATCCGCGGACTAAATCAACCATTTTTTGGATTTCATGATCATGTAATTTATTTTTTTATTCTATTTCTATCATATGAATTATTTATTTTAATGATAAAATACTGTGAACACATAAATAAAATAAATAATAATAATGATGGAATTATGATTTCTGGGATATGCATAAATGTTTTATCAGAACACAGTTATTACCTGTAGTAAAATTCTGTTTATATTAACAATGATTTCTAAAAATAGTAATTAAAATTTATGAATAATAATTAAAACACCTCATAATAATATTAGGTCAGACTATGAATTATATTAATTGAATTTGAATGAGACCAATATAACTAAGTGTTTTACCATACTGTGTTGGAAAACCTACATTTATTATAGAATTCTGAAGCAATGTTTATGTAGACATAAGAAATTTACATCAAGAGAAGTAGTTCATACTAGACTGGAAGTAACATCGAGGAAAGTGTAGACCAAATAAGAATATGTGTTTTTGGATTGAGGAGTATACACAATAGATTAAGGAGCTGCAAGACAGAATTGTAAAGGCCCTACCTACATAAATACCATAAAATAATTGGCACATCCCAGGCATGGGTTATTAGAAAGGAACATGGATCATTTTAACTAGAATTCCCATGAAACAAGACCTTCCTAGTTTGATAGTGAGGGATATTGGGACATCATATAATATTTAGAAACATAATAAAATTTAATTTATTATGGTTTTTCTCACAATAAATGTTATAAAATGAATTTTTAATAATATTATCCATAATATTGTAGAATAATGGTAGGATTGATAACCATGTCATCCATGTGATCAATTTTGGTGAAAGATCTTATCGTTACTGGAAGAAATTTCAAGGAATTTTTAAACATCAATGAGTGTAATTTCACCATGAGTGGATGTATTATGCAAGAGAATCCTCAATGCTTGGTTATCCTAGAATGGAGGCATGTGACGAGGATTATTTCATCTAAGATAGATATTTGTGTGATGTGGTAAAATTTAATTATTTAATAATTTCATCCATGTCTACTGAACTCAAGAAGACAGGTGAAGATATAGATTCTGATAGTTTTTTTAGAATATTTATTGTATACATTAGGAGGAAGATAGACATGAAATTTTTATATTTAATAGGAGATCTATTAGAGTAATCATGGAGGAGGTCTACTAGTGTTCCTCATATAGTGAATATGATTAGGTATATTGACTTATAGATTTTCTAGGTTTTAAAATGCCATATTAACAACACACAAATCTCATTATTCAGTCACTCCTTCAAAGTGTCACTAGAATTTTTAATAATCTCGATATGAAAAAAATACATAAGCCTCTCCCATATCTTCTCTTTCTACCAATCATCATTGATAATGACATGAAGGATGAAAAACTGTATATCCATATATTAAAATAAATAGAAGGTATATTGAAGATCTATAAGACCATAGGTAATTCAAAACATCATTACAAGAATAGAATGTTTAAGGGTCAAGTAAGGGAACAATATGTTGTCTTATCATATGGTTTAAAGTTACACTGGAAGAAAAACAAAACCAAGTATATGAAGAAAGGGAATTCTTATGGAGTATTTTTTGTCATGTGAAATTTACCAATTTATAGAAATTGGGTAATAGATATAACAAGTGGTATTCTAATATATATTAAAATGAAATAATGACGTACAATTAAGATGATTTACAGAGGAAATGTAGATTAACAAATATCCAAGACAAACAGACTACTTTTTCTTATAATCAGGGGCTACCACCTCACGTTTCCAGTGAGAATGTTACAGGTTTTAAAATATTTTTATTATCTTCTACCAATTACTAAAAACATTATATATGTGTTTATAACTGATAAAAAGGGATTTATTTTCTAGTTTTTCAACAAATTTTTCTTCTTTTATGTAGAATTTTTTTGGTATGTAATTTTTAAATAACGATAATTACATTTTCGATTATGAAAACCATGTAATAGAAATTTAGATTGAAACTAGTTCACATTACTCATAGAACACCAATATATGGAATCATTAGACATATCATGTAAGAAAAAATCATTTGGCCTAATTAATTTTTTTTGAAAATTTAGATTAATATAATCTAAGAAAACATGGTTTATTTCATTTGTGTTCACAAGGAAAAATGACTAAATCTATATTTAGTGTAAAATGTCAAATGGATAAACAACATATAAAATTAGATTTTTCTCACTTGTTTTGACCATTTCTAGTTTAATAAATGGTTGTGTACACATACATCATAACTTTTATAGATGATTTTAGTAGATATTGATTTTTCTAATTGATTCCTTGTAATATATATTCCTTTTAATAATTCAAATAACAGGGGATTGAAGTTAAGAACCATCATGGAAAAAATATTAGACCACTCTACATAGTTCGTGGAGTTGAATATCTTAATCATGACTTAATTGATTATTTATAATAGTTTGGGATTCTATCCCAACTCACATATCCTTATAGACCATTATAAAATTGTGTATGTTAAATGAGGTACAATACCCTGTTTGTCACGGTTATTACTATGTTATTCATGCGAGTCTTCCATTGTAATTTTATGGACACTCATTGTATAAGGAATCATATATACAAAAATGAGTTTCAACTGAATGGGAATACAATACTACACACAAATTTTTGGAGTGTAAAGAAACTTGTATTTTCAAAATTACATGTGTAGGGGAGTGAAAAATTTCTTAAGGACTCCTCCACAAACAACCTTTCACCCTAAGGAAAAATGTATTTCTTTTATAGTATACCATAAGTAAACAAAGATATTTTACCTATATAGAGACTTAAAAAAAGGAAATTATAGATAATCATTCCATATTCCATGAGAGGGAGAATATTTATAAAATAGATATAGGGAGGGAGATATACGTTCATGAATTCCATGCCAAAGGTATATAAGAGATGGAACAAGAACAAATTCAAGAAAACCCCATAGAAGAAGAAGATTTGGAGAAACATATAATAAATAGTAGTAGAAGTGATTGTATAGAACCTAAAAGATAAGGTTTTATAGAAAATACGTATGGTGAATCATTTGTAGTCAATAAAAATGATCTAGTAACCTAAAAGGAAGAAATAATTGGCACAAATGTTTCCTTGTTTGCGATAAGCAATGAATTCTAAAATGGATTCCATGTATCAAACCCATTTATATATTTTGGTAGAATCTCTAGTGGATGTAAATAATTTTGATTGAAAACGGTTATTCAATAAGAGAATATACATGGATGGACATTTTATTACTAATAATGAAAAAAACATTGTAAAAGAAATCAAACAACATTGAAGAATGTACTATGATGAAACATTTTCACTAGTTAAAATACAGAAATCCCTCAAGATTATACTATCCATAGTGGATAACCATAATAGTATGATCCCTGCATTTGTGGGGTATTATCCCTTAATTTTTCATTTTTGATTCAGACCATGATAAAAAACATTGTTGATTTTTTTTGGGAGGAAGTAGTAGCTGTAGAGAAACTGTAGATTAAATCTTTCTGCGGACAAGAGAATGGAATAAATTAATAGATTACACTATAATTTATTAATTTACAATGTATAACCATCTGACACCCTTATTTTTATTGGATGAACCCATAAAAAATATATTTATAGTGTAAATCCCCTTCTTACATCATAAATTTGTTGAATTTAATTAAAAGATCTTATAAAAAAATTTCATATTTAATGGCTCCTGAAATTATTTCTCCGTCATTTTCCACACGCAAAACAGTAGTCTAGATACATGAGATCCCTTCTCCCTATCCATATAGTATTTCAGATATCCTCTTCATCCAATGTTGGTATTGGTCACTATCTATTTTGTTGGGAGTGTATCATTATGCTTTGTAGTCCCATTTATTCCTTACTTAACATGTCTTACTATGTGGAATACTAAATCCATGTGAGAAAATTTTCTCTATCTTCAAGATTTTTCTAAAATTTTAAAATGCATCCATATCTAATTAAAATATGAAGATGATACTAGATGAGGAATATTCCATGACCATATGTAAGGTTGTCTTTTACTTTCTCCCAAAAGTTGTGTTGATTTATACCTTGCGTTGTTGTACTGAAAGCAGGACTTATTGCATATTTCATATACAATATATTTTTAAACATATTAGGAATTCCACTACACACTATTTTCCTCATATAGGATGACCCCTCCAACATGTGACACCTTTTTACGATTCCTTTGAGTTTCAACATTACATATTGAATGTTTGTTGGACTAAACAACTATCTATGGTGTCTTGGATTTTTTTCTAGATGAAAGTACTATATAAACCTAAACGTAAGGTAGTTGTATAATCACATCATATGAATCCTATGTAATTAGTGGATTATTCCCCTGACATAATAAAATGTAAATTCTTTATAAATCATATTTTTTGTTGCAATAATTAATGACATGATTTTAAATATTAAATATGATACTAAGGCATGGCGTCCCATATTCATGTGATACCTGGGCATGGAATCTCATGTACTTGTGAGACCCGAGAATAGATTCCCATATAAATGTGGTACATAGGCATGGAATCTAGTATACCTATGATATTATGGAATGGTGTCCCATATACATGTTATACTCAATAATGGAATTCCATATACTTGTGTTACTCAAGCATAATGTCCCTAATGAAATACAATTCGCGGGCATGGAATCATTAATTAAATGTTATAACAAGGCATGCCATCCCATTAGAAATGTGATATAGGGGAATGACATCGCTAATTAAATGTGATAACCATGCATGGAAACCCATATTGTTGTGTATATTCATAGTGAACCATATGATTCATGACACCAGGAATGGAATCCCTAGAAATTTTGGGAGACTCTTATAGTTATCTATGGATGCTTGAGTCATGCCTCATGTCCTGGATAGTAATTGTATCGATATATTTATCTAAAAATATTATTATGTATGTAGACCACATATATATTTAAATATAAATATATAGTCACTTTTTCAAAGATATATCTACTCAGGTTAAAGTAGGTATTGTCATCCAAGTCTTATTTAGGTACTGGAGCCATCTGATGTGTAGTTTGTATTTATGATTCTATTTTTATACATTCACACTAATAATCTTATATTAAATGACTATATTTTACAATAAATTGTTGGTGGAGGTCTACTGAGTATATATCACACCATGTTTAGGCCATCAGTTGGTACCCGAACAGATCTTATGGATGCTGGAAAGGAACAAAGGGAAGCATTTTTCTTCAGAAGTGTGATTTTAATATTCTAAGATAGAACTTTGGGAAGGGGAACTGGATTATGATCATGATTATATTGGATATAGTTTTAGGCATTTTTAATTTTTATACAGCAAGATATATATTCCTATACCCCTTTTCATTTTTTTGTACCACAGAAAATGAGAATCATTTTATATATGAAGATTATTCTATATCTATATGTTTATTATGTCAGGAATATTTATTCATCTATGGTTCATTGATTATATCATTTCAACTAATTACAATAATTATATAATGTTGATTTACTCTTTAATAATGAGGGTATAGTATCCTTAACATACTATAATAGACCCTCAATTCTATTCAACAACCGTCGGAGTACAGGGGGTGCACTTGAGGTCCCATGGGAAACCAGGTTTAGTTACATGTGAGTAAACCATGTTTTGGATGTCAGAATGTTGTGTTGGAGATAATTTTTTTTCATTTTTCAAAACTATTTGGGTTATTGGATATACGACTAGGAATGTGCCGGTATTTGGCCATGAACCTATTATTAGGAGTAGCTAACCCACATATAGGGAAAAGCCAAGTTACCTTGGCTGTGGTATTTATGGTCTAGTTTTTTCATGTTACTATTATATTGTTTTCACTATTGGATGACACACATGATTGTTTCCATTACTGTTATTATTTTTAAATATTTATTTTTCCCCTTGTCTTTTCATAGAATGTGGGTATTGATCTTGAATTATTATAGACACCCTATGATTCACATGTCATGAATCTTCCATTCCATATTTATATTACTATATTAATTTCCAACATCATCTAATTGGATATATAACTATTATATATTGAAATGTGCTAACATTTATAACAGTGATATATTTATTAGACTAATTAATGTGTTTTCTTCAATTTAAATTGTATGTTCTTATATAAATTGACTATGCCACCTTAATTACCCAATTATATAATGTTTTATCCCCACACCATTGATCACATGAGCATAAACATTAGTTAATTTTTTTCAATGAATTTCATTTTCAATTTATCAGGAATTTAATTATATAAGATAGGAATAGTGATTATTCTAATCAATTCATTATGTATGACCCATTAAATACTAATTATAGATGTAAGGGTTAAGTAACTGTTAGATGACATGTAAAATTAAAATTATAAATCCTATACCATTATAAATTTTGAATAGTGACTTATCTAACTAGATTGAAAAAAAACAAATGCACGCACACACACCAAAATGATTATGATCTTAAAGGGATTTGAACTTATAAATTAATTGGCTAACATTAAACATGGATGAAAATTGAAATTCAAAGGGTGTTTTCCACTATTCATTCTAATTGAAACTCCATAAACAAGGATCTCTTCTATATAATGAGAGACCTCGACCTTGACCAAACCTTAGTATTGGTAATTAGGGAGTGTCTCTTGTGATCCACTGTGATCTTCCCTAACACCTAGAACGATATTTAAAAGTAGGTACATTTGTGTTAATTTTTTTAAGAATATTATACATATATATCATATAATGATATTTATTATCCTATTTACTATTTACTATTTTATATTTTATGAATTTGGAAATTTTAGATCTATTCCACCATGACATATCGAGTCATAATCTATCAAGGTGGAAATGATAAATCTCTAGAGGTGGTGGACCATGAGCCACCAGAATAACCTACTGTATTTGAAATTGAGTCACCTCTAATTACTCCTCAAGTGGGCCCTGATTCTCAATTCCAAGAGATCATCATACAATTTATACAGTCTGTGAATGGAGATTTTTAACATACACCTATTATGGTAGAGTTGAAATTTTTTATTGCAATAACATACACCTACCATCTTATGGGATATTATCCCCCAAGATGATGAGTCTTGGATGGAGTCTATAATGCTGATATTTGAGAACATGGAGACACCACCATAGATTATTTTCTACCACATGACTTATGTGCTTTTTTATTCCACCATGAATTGGGGGGGGACATGATTACACAAGTTGGTCGTCTTTAGGGTATGATCTGGGAGGACTTCCAGAACATAATTACATATTTCCCAAAACACTAAGAAAAGTCAATTCTAGGAAAATTATATATCTATAATAGATTGATATGTTGGTGACCTAATATTTATCGCATTTCCATAAACATCCCTCCTTTTCATCCTAACTTTTTTTGAGATGATTTGATGTTAGATAGAAATTTTGAGGATGGTCTCATGTATTCAATCTAATATATGGTGAACATTTTTTATTTGATCACTATTTATATGATAGTAAATCAGATCCTCATCATCGAGTAGAACCTAAGGGATTCAGATGATGTGGGGTAGGGTGGTTCTATTCAAGGACAAGTCAAGGAAGTTATTCTTTGTGTAGAAGGAAACATCACGTAAAGTGTTCATCCTGGGGTAGCTATAGTTAGATGACACCAAATTATAGTTTTATTGCATGTCACTTTTGAGGAAATCCAGGTCACATGATGCCCTAGTTTTGTAGAGATCTCATTATATCTTTAGTATGTCATAGGTTGGATAATCAATTGTTCTTATAAAATAATTTTACATCTATTCCTAGTGGTATAGGATCTATATCAGCTCTTTCTTCAGGAGTAGGATCAGTTGGACCTCACCATGAAGGTATCTCGATTAATACTAAAGGATTTGGTAGAGGAGGTGGGAGGGGATAAGGTATATATGATCAAAAACATTTAGTGAATATAGAGCAGACGTACCCATGATATTCATGTTTTCTATTAGGGTTTTGGATCTAAACATATCTATATTTTAATTCTATCCAAGATGATAAGAGTGTCATACCTTCAACAGTAAGAGGAAAAAATCTAGTATCGTCTATTTTAGAATCTTTATTATTTGATAACGGTTCTTCACATTCTTTTGTACCTCTGAAAATTGTAGGGATTCTAGACCAAGAGATTGTGAACTACTATGGAGTGATAAATCTCAACAAAAAATTGTATTTTTGATCAGAGAGTTTGTTATAGTATAAGAGGTTCCCCTAGAGATATGTGGGTACAGATTCTTTTGAAACCCATTATTCATAAATATAAAGAGTTTCGTTGTCATACTCAGATTGTACTAGTTGGAATATTACTGTGTTCTTGTTGATTTCTATCTCTGAGGGGTTTCCTTCACGTCACCTGAGGGTGTTACCTATATTCAAAAGGGGAAATGATATGTCATGTAAAGTAAATTAGGATCAGAGCACCATGGTCTAGGAATTTTGACATCTAAAATATATATTATTTTTATGATCTACGAGGAAACATGAAATATGGAATTTACTCCAATTGTGGATCATTCATGAGATGTTTCCTCTGGAATTCTTTCTATCCAACCTCATGTAAGAGAGGGGGAGTTAACCATTGAGAGTATTCAGATAGCTGCACTATTCCAAATTCCAACTTAATGGATGAAACCAAGAGAGCTTTAGGAGATCATGAAGTAGTTATAAGACTTGGAAGTTAAAGGTTTTTATATGATCTAATGATTGAGTATGTGGATTATCTATAATTTACCCCAAAGTGGTAGACAACACCCACAAATTGTGCACGGATTACCATCAGTTGAATCAATTCAATGTTCTGCAATGAAATCCACTACCCCATGTAGATGACATATTTGACTAAATCTAGAGACTGAGGGTTTTCTGTAAGATTTATTCATGGATATTCTATCATTTGTTATGTGTGATACAATTATACACAACACATAGAACATTGTGTAATAGTTATATAATATATGAATATTTTTTTCATGTAGTTCGATCTCATGCACACTCCCACAATCTTCAGGGATCTATAGAATCATGTTTTCTATGAACATTGGGATTGTTTTTTTCATATTTGTGGATGATATATCGGTTTATTCTAATACATGGCAGGAAAATGCCCAAAATCATGAGATGATCATAAATATATTGATAATGAACATACTATATGCTATTCTCACTAAATTAAACTTTTAGATCAATATGGTACCCTTCCAAGGATACATCATCTCAGAGGAAGTAATGTCTTTTTAACTGGAGATGGTGAGAGTTATTGTTTACTTGGAGAGTGTAATGAATGCCTTCGACATATGATGTTTCATCTGGCTGGATAGAAACTACATAAATTTTATTTAGATATTCTTGTGCCATTAAATTCCTCTCGTAGTCATTAAATATAACGGAGTGATGTTCTCATGGTATGATTCTTATGAGGTAACTTTTTGGGATATAAATGGTAGATCTACATCAATGTCGATCTTGATTCTTCTAGAACTAAGAAAAAGATATAATGTTTATTATGATGAATCTGGAATCAGGATATGAGAAGTTATGATCTAGGAATATCAAGATGTGATGTATAGGTCTAATAATTATATTTCACATGAGAATCATTTATAGAAAAAAGAATCTGGAGAAAGAAGTTGTGGTTCATGATATACCCTACTGGATACATTATTTATTCGGGGAACAATTTTTTGATTACATGAATCCCAAATGTTTCAAATACATATTAAAATATAATTATTTTATCCCATGTATTTTAGGTGGGTTGAATACCATCATTTCTTCAATTTTGATGTTTTGTTTAGGCCAAGGAAGGGAAATATCATTGTAATTCATTGAATTAGAAAACTCGGACAGAGGTAGTGTAGGATGCCTATAGTTATCATATGTTAATTGAAATATTTTATGAGGTTCATTATGAGATTCATGATAATCATGTGATGCCTATCCTTATATCCTTAATAGTGACTTCATTTCTTGTGGAATGAGTGATGATGAGGTATCCTTATTATCCGAAAGGAGTGGTCCTATGGGAAAATGTCTCAGGAGAGGACCCACCTCTTGGTTGTGTTGTTGATGGGAATGATGTCTTGTTAATTAATGGATACACCTGGGCTCTTACAAATATACTGGAGGAGTTTATGTGAGGTCCTCAAGGGTTAATTTAGGAAATATATACCAGTGTAATCGAAATGTATCATTACTTATGACATTAGTATTGGTGACCAATGATAATGATTGAGATAGAGGGTTTTATATTTTGATGTTCCACCTTTATTTTGGTAAAGGCATAAGACCGGTAGATATCCATTTCCCACTCCTAGGTGAAATGTGATGACATCACCTTGGTATTTGATATGAGTTAACCTTTTCCACCTTGTCGAAGTGTCTCTGTATGGGTTATCATTTATTGGCTCACCATGGTCACTAACATCAAATTTATTACAGAGACCATCGTTATAGATTATGTTGGTTGGATTTATATTCATGAGATTTTATATCTTCATTGTGTTCTCAATTCTGTCATATTATATAGGGATTCTAGGTTTACAATATATTTTTTATGTTGTTTCAAAATTCACTCAGTATACAGGTTCTTCTGACCACATCTTCTCACCCCCTAACCAACAAGTAATTTAAAAATATGATTTTGATATTGGAGGGCCTACTCAACGTACATTTTCTTGATTGTTTATGTTCTTCTAAAAAACTACCTATTTATATGTTTTCCTACAAAAAACTTCTGAGAGACTATATAAAGTATTCCATATGAGTCCCTATATAGTAGGTCATATCCTTCATCCAGGTGATAGATATAGGCAGGAGAAGGAGCACTACATGGTCATCATATTATTTAAGAGACATTATAATAGGTACAATGTATTTAGAATCATATAGATATAGCTCAGTCTATAAAAAATATTACACTAATTGTTAACTTCATCCTCTAGAGTTAGAGGTGGGACATCAAGTATTTTTATGAGTTTCTCGTAGTTTGTGTCATGGGTGTAATCAAAGGTACGTAATATTATTTCTTCAAAACATATTTCCTTTAATTATCTTGGATAGACTTTGGCCTATATCCTATCAGTTATCCCAACCTCAATGGTACAGGGAATGTCTAATGTCATCCGTGTACTTGCGATAGTTTGTTACATTTCAGACCTGAGATTCATCTTTCAGCCAGATAAGATTGAGTTAGATGATGTTTTTTATTTTTAGGATCACCATATTCATATCATTGGCTAGAAAATGAAGGCTCTCTTAGGTAGGTCAATTCCTATAGCATGGTTGTAATGGTGGCATGGTTTTGTACCTAGTGATATATGGAATATCAAGCCTAATGTACATGATAAATGGACAAAGATGTTTTTAGATGATTCTTCACCATCCACTGAAGGGAAAATCAATTACGGTTTCATTTAAGAAGGGTAGATTATTGGATACCATCTTTTTCAAGATATGATTCATTAATTTACTCATCTTTATTTAGAATGTGATAGATATATTTGATGAAAATTTGGTGTTTTTTGGAGGATGTTAGATCAATAGAGTAAGTACTGTATAAACCATATTATAGAACATGTTCTCCTATAAATTGGTGGTTTTCATATGCAATTATTAATTTATGTTGTAAAACCTTATTAAACCGTATGAGACTTGGGAAGACCCCATAAAAGTGTAAATTTCTAGGGTAAATCACATATTTTCACCATAAATGTGGTTAAAATTATTAAAAGAGGTTATAACTACCTTTTCGACACTAATTCCTCAGAACCTTCTTCCTCTCTCATTCTCATCTTGTAATGAATCCCACCAGCCAGTTGATCTCCCTTATCCCTTGTGAGCTAGGATTTGATATGGATTCTCTGTATGATGTTGTAATCACTCATTGATTGTTGCATGGAAATGTTCTGGTAATCTCTATAAAAATATGTATTAATTCATTTATCTTTATTTACGGAATTCTAAATCCTTGAGAAAACATTCTCTCTATATTCATGGTATTTGTCTATTTATAGATTTATTAAATTCTTCAAATAATATGATGATAATACCAGACAAGGTATAATATTTTCCCATAAGGTTGGTGTTTTAATGGTTTCTCCCTCAATTCGAGTCATTTTATATCATGTGTTGTTATGTCACAGTAGACATTCCACGCATTTCCTAAAACTATAATTTCTTCAATATATTTTTTATACATGTTAATGATGAACTTACACACCAGTTTTCTCGATATAGATGGACCCCTCCAACTAGTTCCAAATTTTTTGTGTGACTATAAGATTCACTCCACTTATATAATGGTTATATCGAAAAAAACCATCTATGGGGTGTGGTCATAGTGTCAAAAATAATTGATCAAATTTAACTGAATGAATGCGGTTTCTATTGCCATGTCATGTGAATCCTATATAATAACATGATTGTTGTCATGATGGAATAAAATTTAGGTGTATTGTAAATATTATATTGTATTTTAATAAATAATGATAGACTTCTAAATATTATATTTCATACTCGGGCAAGGTGTCCCATATTCAGGTAATACTCAGGAATAACATTCCATATACTTGTAATACTCGGGAATGGTGTCTTCATTTCATGTGATACATGGGTATGTAATCCCATATACATGGGATAACCATTCATGGTTTCCCATATACTTGTGATAATCATGCGTGGCATCCTATATAATTGTGATTCAATGGTTTGGATCCCCCCAATGAAATCTGATATACGAGAATTGCGTCACTAATTAAATCTCATAACTAGTCATGCAATAGAAAATAAAATGGCTTATACATGCATGGAATAACCAATTTAATGTTATAACCAAGCATCGAATACCACATGGTGATACATATGCATGGAAACCAATATAATCCATGACATCGGGCATGAAATCCCTAGACCTTATGTGATAGTCTTACGATAATCTATAGATCATCGAATCATGAATCGTTTCCTATATAGTTGTATAATCCATATATATTACCTTAAATTTTACTATATATATAAATATTTATATATAGTAAGTTATTTAAAGATGTCTCGTCTTAAGAATATGTAGGTAGTGTCAGCCTCGTGTCCTTTCGAAATAATAGCTAACCTAGTTGTAGTTTATTATTCTAATTAAACTATTATAAATGGAAACATCTCATTTTATATAAATTGGTTGAGTCACACTATACAACATTAGGTATGGACCATTGAGAATATATCAAAACCGTTTTTGGCCATTGGTCTTTATCAATAAAGATCATATGGATGTTGGAAGGTACAAAGGAAAGCACACATTTTAGATGCCTAATTTTACTACAATATGATGGGTAATGGGGGAAGTAGAATGATATTATGCTCATGATGATAGAGGAATTTTTTATAAATATTCAATTCTATATATCATGAAGTATATTCTTGAACACATATTTCTATTTGGTATTTAAAAAGACTTGAGAATCATCTTGTATACGACATAGATTCTTTGTCTACCTATTTATTATGTATGGATGATTTATGCTTCCACATTTAATTGATTATATTTTATTTAACAACATTCTATTACTATATACCTCTATTTTATACTAATATAATGAGGATATAGTCTCCCCATTACACAATCATATACCCTCACTACTAGTTCATAGCCTCTCATGTATGGGGAGGCATGCTTGAGGTCATGTGTCCAGTCGTGTTCAGTTATTTATGGGGGAACCGTGTATGGGACATCATTAAGTGGTATCAAAGATTTCTTTTTTACCTTTTTCATTATTGTTTATGTTATTTGATAGGAAACCTGGAATGTTTTAATATTCTTTTCATGATCTCGATCCTAGTGTCAGCGATAAGAATTAAATTTTATTAATGGAACTTTTGAAAATAATTATATTACAAACTCTAACCCCATTTATATAAATAGAATTATTATTTATTATTGGAGAGTTTAATCAAGAATAGTTGTGTACAATGGATATCTATCTTGAATCATCTTATTCTTTCTCATATCCTCTCAATAATTAGAATATGATGAATAATTTCTTCAATAATAAATAAATGTGAAGCGATCTAGATAAAAAAACACAAGTAGATCAATTGACTGATTTAAAACCAATAAATTAATCGAAGTCATTAGGACGACATAGGAGAATGTGTGGATCATTACTATATAGATTATATAGTTGGATCCTACAAGCAAAAAGACAGATTACAAACAATGGTTTTATATAATCAATGTCTACTATGAAGAATGATATCAAGAACATGGTAATATTTATTCTAATTTAAATTAATTAATGATAAATTTATGTTGAAAGGATATCCAATTCGTATTAGCATATTTCTGATAAATATTATATTGGAACAAAAAATTTGGTAACTTCATTTATGTCTTGTAGAATATATGAATAATCCATTGATTCTGATATTTTCTCATTTGGGATCAAGTCTGATAAATGTTATTTCTATTCTGAGAACCAAAAAATACCATAAAATGAAACTATAATATATAAAATTGGATTGGCCAAACTATTAAAATTATTTTTGTTATCCAACTCATTTTATATATCATCTAAAAGTGTGTTAGGTTTTATATAACCAAATATATACCTAATTAAAGATGTATTAGAAAAAGGGGCTTGATAATAATTTTCGAACATTGTTCTTTTCTGGAAAATTTCAGGAGCATCGATTTGGGAGGCATTGAATATTTCTTCATCTTACTTGTTTTATATAAATTGTTGAGTGGATAAATTCCAAAATCAACTTAAACATATTTTCATTTTACTATCCTTTATTAATTTTTCTATATTTCCCTTTAGAATCAATGATATAGCTAACCTCTGAAGCATCATTAGGACTTAACATATACCCATAAATGATAAAAAGTATCCCTATGTCACTATGATCTATTTTCCCATACTAAGAGTGAATATAATTAATTTTAATCCTATTTATTTTTATCTCTGGATCTCCCCAATAATTATCAGCATCACTACCCAAACCTACCCAAACATTCTCCACCAAGGATTTCAAACTGGTTATGCACTCAGATATTCATATCTCCCATCTACACACTATCAACACTATAAATTGAATCAATTCAAATAATAACCAAATTTAATGGTAGTTTGGACATCCTTGAATGATAATTTATCCACACATCATCTACTTCATAGTTTGACCTTTCATTGTGGTGATTCATTTGAGGCATGTACATTCACTATCAAATACAGTAGTCTGAACAGTGTCAGTAATTGGAGGAAGCATAGTACCAAGATCAATAATAGGTGGTGTCTCTAAATTCAATATTAGAGGATACAAATAATACAGTATTGAAAACATGCACATACAAATAAAAATAATCTCTTGGATTATAATCAAGACTCTACACAACATGATCTTATCCTAAAATGTATCTCATTATACCTACAAAAATATTTGAGATGATCAGTTTCTTTTAGAAGCCACTCACCATATTCCTAAAATATGAGGGCCCCCAAATTCATACTAAACTAGAAATACCCAAAAAAAGTAAGCATTAGTATTGAATTTATGCACCAATTTTGTACAACCATTATTAGCTGATTTACCTACAAAGAGACCATAAGGAGTATCTACTTACATTGATGCATTCCTACATTTGGATAGATCATAGCCCAAATATAATCATGAAAATCCCAAATATACCATGTATTCAATGATAAAATCATTCTACCTTCAATGTTCATAATCAATTTAATATCAAATAATTTCTATTAATACCATTGAAACATTAAAAACATTAAAAAAATGAGGAGATTTGGGGTGAAAACAAGAATGAGTTTAAATATCGTCACATAAAAAAATCTAACCATATTACCTATAATCCCAAGGATATTCAATTTCCAAAAAATGAGTGGTGTGTTAGGGAAACCAATATAAATCACCCTGAATGGAAGATTATGTTTTAAATCAAAATCAAAAGACTACTTTGAAATGGAGAATCCGAAAATATGGATGCCTCGTAATTTTTTAGCACATGTTATAATTAGGTCATCCATAGTCAGGAATTGAATTAAAAAGTGATGCAAATCTAGATTACCTATGCTCAACCACTCATATAGAACCCAATAATAAAACAAATCATATTTAAAGAATCAACTAATGGGTCATTACATCCAAAACGATCTACTAATGATAGGTTAAATATGTAGAGACCCACGACTTGACGTACATGTACATTACAATACATTTGCAGAATAATTAATAAATAATAAAAACAAACACACAAGGACCATAATAGTATATTGTCTTTGGAAACATAGAACATAATCTTCTAATCGCGGTGAAAGATCTTAAACATCTCCAATAAAGATCTTCCCCTTTTGTTTTCTTAATTAAAACCTTCATTTATATCCTGGGGAAATGAAAAAATATAAAGGGTGATCTCAAATGCTCGGTAAGGGTATGGATGGAGAAAATAAAACAAACCATATACATTTGACATAAAACATGGTAGTACGTAACACATAGATCATAATGGAAAATCAATGATGATAAAATAGCTTGGAAATAAAACTTTTAGTTGTAGAAAAACATTAAGCACATGATATGATTTCCATTGTAGCCAAGACATTGTCACCAATACCATCTTAGTGGAAAAAGTACCTTACTAAACCGAGTTCACTCCTCCTTCCAATATTGTACCACTAAACCAGATTAACATGTTGTTCCAGCCATGTCTATCTCATGAGATATAAATCTTTACCCAATGCATTGGAGCGAGATATAGGTCCCACCCATCTCAAATTGAAATCATTCTTACGTGTGCCACAACATAAACATAAATCATTCACAATAACCCAAAGAATAAAATGGGTTTCCTCAACATCATCCCATCATAACATAATCCATATAAAAAAATGGATATCATTTCATAATAAGAAAATTGGAACCATGTAAATCATAGAGACAATATACTTTAAAGATACACATATGAAATAATGTCATCTTAGATGGAAAAGGGTTTTGATAAAACATTTGAAATGAATTATTGAGGAAAATATCGTTTCTTTTTCAAAATAATTTTATTTTCAAAAAATTCCATGAAAATTTTAAAGAAAAATATTTTATTGAAAATAACAATGAAAACATGTAGAGTAATCTTCCTGAAAATTTGGCATTATGAAACCGTAAAAATCATTTCATGCTGTATAAGTTAAAAAAATTATTCTCGTACTTTTGCCGGAAAATTCAAAAAGTACACCATCTGGTAAAAAAAATTATGATTACTTACATACCATATAGTAAAAGTCAAAATGGGTAAAATGGACTTTAAACATACATGAATCAATTTTTAGAAAATCGGGAAATGGATGATAAATACAACCCCAGTAAATACTTATAAATAAACAATCTCAGATAAAAATGAGATTGGAAAAGATACCCCTTACCTTATGTCTGATATGGTTCATATGTATCCAAACCTCTTGTATAATGATTTAAATAATGGCATTGATATATTTCAGAATCATATTCATTGTTATGATATCATATATGGTTCACTTATCTATTTATATTACCCGTTCTTTTGTAAATTCCACATTAAAGTAGTGTTTTGGGTAAAATCATTTTGTTTATCGTACGTGTTTGGATTTGTTGTTCTGGATATTATTAATTATATACTGATTTAATTAATTTTATAATGTAAAACATTATTTATATATAATATAAATTCATGATATACATATATATATGATATATCAATAAATTGAATGAAATACACTGTTCATAGAGATGGTAGGTCGTACGTACGCATGGACGCTGTTTTCGTATCCTTATTGAATTGAATTGAATTAAGTAGATAAAATACACACACACACACATAGATATATATATATATATATCCAGTATCATTATTATGTAATATATTTCATTAATATTCATTATATATACTTTATAATCATTCATTAATGGTTAACATGGAGAATGAATCTCATCACGTCGTGGAGACGGTAGTCCATACGTACGCACGAGCGATGAAATCATTACCATGATAGTTGAATTGTATTGAAGTGTATTTATTATATTTCAGAATCAATATCACTTTACAATAATAATATATAGTTATTTATTTACACCATTATACTTAACCAATAAAGGTGGTGGTTGAAAACAGATTACACCACGGCGTGGAGACGGTATTCCGTACGTACGCACGCGCTGTGATTTTTTTCCATAGAATGGATAGAAGGTGAAATAGGGTTGTTTCATATTTATAATAACATATCTTGTATATAATTAATACTGATGTTATTAATTTATACTGAGACAACTAAATAAGAATAAGTAGAAGAAGAGAGAAACATGAGAGAATCGGAAGAAGAGATTACCTCTTCTTTGACACACCCCATTTAAGCATCCTCTTAAGGAAGTAGAGTTGCCCTTTTGAGAATACCAGAAAATCCAGAATGTTTCTAGAGAAGTGGAAAATAGAAATGTTCAGGGTTTGGCCAAGCATAAAGGCTCAAAAGGGAGTGGAGAGAAGAGGGAAGGGGTGCCCTTTTTATAAGGGAGGAGAGTGGCACCTTTGGAAAAACGAAAAATATTATTTTATATTAAAAACATATTAGGATTATAATAGTTCAAAATTGATTTATATAAAAGCTAAAATGGTGATGGGTCTAAATAATACCAACCAATTGGTTTTAGAAAAGTCTAGGATACTATTTTAACCTTATCTTTTAGATTTAACTCTAAGTTAAATAATTTAACTTTTACTGTGTCTTCTTGTTTTCTTACACTATATGGTTAATAAACATTCTATAACTAGATAAACGAACCCCAAGTAGTTAATTATTATTATATATAACCTTATATATGTAATTTTTCCTAACCTTATATTTTTCGGAATATAATAACAATTAATAATATAATATTTATTTTAAAAACAATTTTATTTCAATTTTGACACTATTTGGTAATTGATTTTTATGAAACTCATAACAGCATGATTATTTATACTAAAGTTAATTAAATAAATAATAACATGTAATATTAACATATAAAATTAGTTTAAATCATTAAAAGTTTCAAATTACACTTATTTGGGTATTTATAATATGAATTATTTTTATATTTCATTATTTAGGTAATTACGGCATCACCATTATGTCATAAATAAAATAAATTATTTAAAGTCTAAAAATTATAAATAAAATATTATTAGGTTGTAAATCATTTTATCTTTCTAATGAATATTTATAGTCGAATATATCTTATGTATAACCATATATTAAAAATGTTTTAGTTATTAAACACTGATTTTAACTATTTTAACTCCTCTTTAAATAAAATAATAATATGTGTCCTAATCTAATCCAAGTAGACCTAAAGGTTAATATTTTATTCATAAGGTTTTTTTGGTTGAATTACACTTATAAAATAAAATTAGGACTTGTCTTATGGTAATAATAATATCATTTTTACCCTTAATTACCCTATTTAATTTTAACAGTGGTACATAAAAGTAAAAAGTTACTATTCACCAAAAAAATATTTTTAACTTATTGAAAGATAAAATTTCTAAAAGTGGGTATTACTTTTCATAATGGCTATTTTTTATAATATGTTAATAACATATCGTTGTTTAGTAAAACTCGGTATTGCGTACAACACACACTATCATGGAAGGTCGCAATTGCATGTATTGTAAGCCAAGTCAGGGTTGAGTGTAGTGAAAGACTCCTTTGTTCTTGCGTATAATTGAATCCAACCATATTTCATTTATACATTGAATATATATATATATATACACTCAATATTGCGCAGAATTACTACTATCAAACGAACTTGAAATTGTGAGTAACACGATCCAAGAATAGTGTTGTGTATACTACATGCTAATACGGTGTTGTGTATAGCGCATGACAATCTTGGTGTAGCATACAATAGAATACATGAATGAAATTAAAAATAATAAATCTCATAAAATCTCAGGGAATTACATTCTACCACCCTTAAAATGAATTTCTCCCTCAAAATTCGTCGAGGTTATAAATGGTTTACTACTTGAAAGTTTCTTTCATTGAAACCCACAGCGTAAAAAGAAATACTAAAACTTCATATTAAAAAGGGAAGTTAGAATCATAATAGTCACCCAAAGCAACTCAGCACTGGGTTTCAACATAGGACAACCTAGGTGAAAATATGGATATGGAAGAGAAGTCTAACCATCAAGTTCTGATGGAGAGTGGTAGAGAACATGGATATGGAATAACCATCAATCACAAAGTCATAAATTTTTGATGATTTAAGGTTCCATCTGATTCATCATATATAAGAGCACTAGGACAACATTTTTGGTTATCAAGATCATTTCCGAAATGTTGAAGTATTTTTGAGTTAATAGAAACACTTTCTTGATTTTGGTATAATCTCAACATTTCTCATGCCTCAAACAATTTCCACTTCATCTCTTAAAGAAATGAAGTTGAATTTGTCTTTCACGATGTTTTAGCAGATCATGCGATATAATGACAGGTCATTTCATCTGTCTCAATCATAAGTTATAAAAATTTATATACATAAGTCCATATATGGTGAGATTTATCAGATATGGTTCCAAAATGGACTTATACTTCATGTATCATATTTCTTAATAAAATAAAACTAGTTTCTACTAACTAGGGACTTCATGTAGGCCAGTGGTTGGTGATAAAGGCCTATGGAACATATGTTGTGGGTTCGATTCCCACATCCTTGTCCGATGTGACGGGTTGTCGCTCATCCTATGGGTTTTCCTTTTTCTAAAACTACAGTATTATTACATTACAGAAATAATATCGAACAAAAAGTTCTTTCCTTAAACAATACAATCTAATGTCTTTCCAATCATTATACTTGTCCAAAAGATATCTGTCCAATCTTATAGTATAAACAAAATGATTACATTAAAGGTCACATAACAAGTACGTGAATATAATCATTTATCCCCCATATATCTTGTTGGACACATTCCAAACATTTTAATTCTTTAATCATGTATTCTATTGAAAAATTAATACCCATTGAACCTTAGTGAAAACATGAATGATGTAAAAATTTAACTCCTTCCACATACCAATGTCCCAAAATTTCTATATACTCAATCCATGATATAAATTTTTCCTTATATCATTCATTAGCTCATTAATAATATCCAAAATATTAATTTCTCCTTATCCATTCATTATGTGCATTTCATCTTCTTTCCAAAATTATCTAAATAACCTTTCATGGTTACTGGTACCATTCAACATATACATTCAAATACTTTAAGAAAAACAATATTGTAACAATCCTTAGATGTTTCTTTATTCCATAGTACCATACATTATTCATGATAAACATACAATCATTCCACTACATTCTTAAACCACTGACTGAGCATCATCATTTCATTCATGTCATATATCATTGGTAGTCTCTTTATCATCATCAACAAAAATACTACCCATATGACCATGCTGATTATCGTCATGAAATTTTCCCTTAGAGCATTGGTTTTTATAATCCTCGTACATTCCACATTTATAACATTTAACCATTGTTGTTGTCTTAGAAATGCCATTATCCTTGGCCATGGTGTTAACTGAACCTTTTCCTTTACAATTACTAGCTTTGTGTCTTTCATTTCCACACCCAAAGAATCTTCTAGTTCCATCGAAACATTATTTCCAATGCCTCTTACCGCATGATTTACATGATGGAAATTGAACAATCTTTCTTCTATGATCATCATGATATTCCATCTTTCTATTGTTAAATGAGTCAGGTAACTTACCAATGATGAGATTATTGATTATATTATGAGATTGTCGATTAGGCATAATAACGATGTTTGAACATCCAAATCCCATTTAATTTGGTTTCTCTTAAAGAATATCATTCCATTTCCCATCATATCCTCCATTATCGTGATTCTTCATGTTTCCATCCATTTTCTAAAACCCAAAAAAAACTGTGAGAGGAAAAAATCATACTAGGAAAACAACATAATCAAGGGGAGTAATATCAATCTCTAACATCATAGGTTTAATCATAGTTTATTCATGATTCTAATCATAATTCTAGGAATATAACCTATACTTATACATAACCTTAGGAACATCCCTAGACATACCATAGAAATATCTCGAGATTTCTCACTAAATTTTTCACATCATAGTTTCCAAAGGTTAACTAAACCTTTCCTATAATACCAACTGTAGAGACCCATAACTTGACATACATGGACATTACATTAATTTTGCGGAATACTTAATATATAATAAAAACAAACACTCAAGGACCATAATAGTTTAGTGTCTTTGGAAACCCGGAACATAATCTGCTAATCATTGTGAAAGATCTTCAACATCTCCCATGACGATCTTCTCCTTTTGTTTTCATACCTAAAACCTTTCTTTATATCTTGGGGAAAATAAAACCTATAAAGTTTGAGCTCAAATTCTCAGTAAGGGTAAGCATGGAGAAAATAAAACAAACCATATACATTTGAACATAAAAACATGAACATATTGTTTGAACATCGAAATCTTGAGCAATGACATAAAACATGGCAGTACGTAAGGCATAGATCATAATGGAACATCAATCATGATAAAATAGCTTGGAAATAAAACATTTAACTATGGTAAAACATTACGCACATGATATGATTTCCATACTAGCCAAGACATTGCTGCGAAGACCATCTTAGTGGACAAAGTCCCATACTGAACTATGTTCACTCCTCGTTCGAGTCTTGTATCACTGATCCGAATTTACTTTCTTTTCCATCCATGTCTATCTCATGAGATTAAAATCGTTACCCAATGCATTAAGGGAGATATAGGTCCCACCTTTCTCATATTGAAATCATTCTTACCTGTTCCACAACATAAACATAAATCATTCATAATAACCCAAATAATAAAATGGGTTTATAAACATCATCCCATCATAACATAATCCATATAAAAAAATGGATATCATATCATCATATGAAAATTGGAACCTTGTAAATCATAGATAAATTATATTTTAATGATACGCATATGAAATAATGTCATCTTGGATGGAAAAAGATTTTGATAAAACACTTGAAATAAATTATTGAGGAAAATATCCTTTCTTTTTCAAAATCATTTTATTTTCACAAAATTCCATGGAATTTTAAAAGAAAAATATTTTTTTTGAAATTAACCATGAAAACATGAAGAGTAATCATCATGAAAATTAGGCATTATGAAACCTGATATACCCGTTCATGCCGTATAAGTTAAAAAAATTTACTTCTCGTACTTTTTCCAGAAAATTAAAAAAGTACATCATATAATAAACACAATAATGATTACATACATACCATATAGTTAAAGTCAATATGGGTAAAAAGGAATTTAAATATAAATGAATCCATTTTTAGAAAATAGGGTCATGGATGATAAATAGAGCCCCAGTAAATAGTTACAAATAAACAATCTCGGATAAAAATGAGATTGGAAAAAGTCATCCCTTACCTTAGGTCTGATATGCTTTATATGTATCCGAACCTCATGTATATTGATTTAAATAATGTCATTGAATTATTATAGAATCATATTCATTGTTATGATATCATATATGGTTCACTTATGTCTTTATATTACCCATTCTTTTGTAAATTTCATGTTAAAGCAGCATTTTGGGTAAAATCCTTTTATTTATCGTACATGTTTGGACATGTTGTTCTTGATGTTATTAATTATATCCTGATTTACATAATTTAATAATTTAGACAATTATTTTATATATTATATATTCAGGATATACATATATATATATATGATATATTGATAAATGGAATGAAATACACTGTTCATGGAGACGGTAGGTTGTACGTACACAGGAATGCTGTTATCGTATCCTTATTGAATTGAATGGAATTAAGTAGATGACATAAATATATATATACATAAATCCAGTATCATTATTATGTTATATATTTCATTATTATTCATTATATATACTTTTTAATCATTCATGAATGGTTAACATGGAGAATGAATCTCATCTCGTCGTGGAGACGGTAGTCCGTACATACGCACAAACGATGATATCATTCCCATGATCGTAGAATTGTATTGAAGTGTATGTATAATATTTAAGAATCAATATCACTTTAAAATTATAATATATAGTTATTTATTTACACCATTATACTCAAGAAAGTAAGGTGGTGGTCGAAAATAGATTACACCACGGCGTGGAGATGGAAGTCCATACGTACGCACGCATGGAGATTTGGTTTTCTGTAGAATGGATAGAAGGTGAAATAGGGTTGTTTAATATATATAATAACAAATAATTATATAAGTAATACTAATGTTATTACTTTATAATGAGACATATAATTAAGAAGGAGTAGAAGAAGAATGAAATTTGAGAGAATCGAAAGAAGAGATTAACTATTCTTCGACGCACCACCTTTAAGCTTCCACTTAAGGAAGTAGAGTTGGTCTTTTGAGAAGACAAAAACCTCCAGAATGTTTCTAGGGATGTTTATAAGGGAAATTTTCAGGTTTTATCCGAGATTAAATGCTCAAATGGGTGTGAAGAGAAGATGGAAGTGGTGCCCTTTTTATAAGGGATGTGAGAGGCACCTCTGGAAAAACATAAAATATTATTTTATAATAAAGTTATATTCGGATTATAATAGCTCCAAATTGATTTATTTAAAATCTAAAGTAGGTATGGGTCGAAATCCTCTCAACCAATAGGTTTTATACAAGTTCAGGTTACTATTTTATCCTTATCTGTTAGATTTAACTCTAAGTTAAATAATTTAACTTTTACTGTTTCTTCTTGTTTTCTTACACTATATGGTTAATAAAGATACTATAACAAGCCATAAGAACCCCAAGTGGTTAATTATTATTATATATAACCATATATAACTCATTTTGAAGAACCGTAAATTTTTAAGAATATAATAACAATTAATAATATAATATTTGTTTTAAAAACTATTTTATGTCAATTTTGACACTATTTGGTAATTGATTTTTGGGAAACTTATAAAAGAATTATCAGTATAAGAAAGTTAATTAAATAAATACTAACATGTAATATTAACCTATAAAATTATTTTAATTCATAAAAAGTCTCAAATTACACTTATTTTTTTATTTATAATATCAATTATTTTAATATTTCATTATTTAGGTAATTACCTCATCACCATTGTGTCATAAATTAATTAAATTATTTAATGTCTAAAAATTATAAATAATATACCATTTTTTAGGAAATATTGTTATCTTTCTAATGAATATTTATAGTCTAATATATCTTATGTATAACCCTATATTAAAAATGTTTTAGTTTTTAATTATTGATTTTAACTATTTTAACTCTTTGTTAAATAAAATAATAATAAATGTATTAATCTAATCCAAATGGACCTAAAGGGTAATATTTTATTCCAAAGGTTTTTTCTAGTCTAAATAAACTTATCCAAAAGAATTAGGACATGTGTTAGGGTAATAATAATATCATTTTTACCCTTAATAATCCTATTTACTTTTGACCGTGGTAAATAAAAGTAAAAAGTTACTATTCACCAAAAATTATTTTTATCTTATTGAACCAAATTTTACTCCTTGATAATAAACATGCCTCTTGAATATTTTAATTTTCTCTCACAGAAGTGGTAAAATTATTTTTTATGTAAATTTTCAAATCCTCCTAAGAGGTGGGTAAATGACGGTGAAAAGTTCAATAAAATTTTTATATATCTAAAAATATTATGAAATAACTCAAATTATTTAAATTGAACTTATATAGGTATTATGTATCAATTTTGACTGAAAATAAATTGAAATAAAATAAATAATTATTTAAATAAAAAGTTGGGTTTTAAATAGTAACCTAGTGTTTTCACTATTGATCAAAAATTGAATGTTTTCTTAAAAATACCAAAAATTCACCCTAGGATAATTTTGATATTCCAAATCTAAAAATGAAGACCATTTTGAAAGAAAAAATTTCAAAAAATGGGTATTACTATTTATAACGGCTAATTTATATAATATTTTAATAACATATCGTTGTTTAGTGAAACTCGGTATTGCGTACAACATAGGCTATAATGGAAGGTCGTGATTGCGTGTAATGTAAGTCAAAGAGGTCTTTGCTTTAAATAATAAATTGAGGCTTCGTCCATAACCTTTAAAAAAATACACTAAATGTTGCGTAGAATTACTACTATTAAACAAACATGAAATTGGGTGTAACACGGTCCAAGAATAGTTTTGCGTATACTGCAAGGAAATACGGTGTTGCGTATTACACAAGATAATCTTGGTGTAGCACACAACATAATATATGATAGAAATTAAAAAGAATAAATCTCATAAAATCTCGGGGTGTTACAAAATAACACTGAACTATTTACAAATTTCAGGGTGGGAAACAAAATCATAAAAACACCCTCATCCCGAGAAAGACATTAATAATGTATTTTATATCAAGGTACATGTTGACTATAAATATTATATTTTTAAATATATATTATTTCTTGATATACTATTAATGGAACTAAAATAACTCATCTACATGTCCACTTTTTAAACACCATTAAAAACATTTGAAGGATTAGAACAAAATTCAAGGTAACTACAAAACTACATGTTATTGATCAAAAATGTAGTTAAATTTCAAAATTAATGTCATATAACTATTTATTTCATATATTTAATTATAAAAAAATGAAATATCTCTTAAAATTCATAGGCCATAAATATATTTTTTATATCCTTCTATATATTCAATATTTTTTCTATGGGAATATGTTTTATGATTTTCAGTGAATATTTTAAATCTCTTACCCAAATAATTTATTTGGCTCACTCTATGAATCAAATATTTTATAATATTATTTAATTTATTGGATTATAAAATATAATTATATTTATATGATGATCCCTTTATTATTTTTGATTTTATGAGACTTGACATTGAATAACCATTATAATGTGTGTTGCTAGAGGGGAAGCCATTAGTTATTATTAATTGGGATATGGTCAATATTTAATTGTTATTTCAGAAAGATACATTAATATCAAAAATTAAATTCTATCATGTGGTGTGGTGTTTATATAAGTCTTATTTTAAGATCAGAAAAGAAGTTTATCTTGATATAAATCATTGACGAATCTTAGAAGAATTTTTTCATGTTTTAATTTTTTACATGATGACCATGGATGGATGACAATGTATTTAAAGGAGATATATATGCATAAAAATATAGAAACTATTAGTAGGAAAATTTAATTTTAATGTTACTCTATAAAAATATCATTCGAATATGAACCAAAAATACTTGTAAATAATTTAAATAAATTAAAAAATACACATGTTATTGTTTCATGTTGGTTAACATTATGATACATGAAGGTTAAAAATAAGAAATTCATCATTCCCTTATACAATGGATGGTGGTGTAGAAACAAATTTATAGTGTTTTCATAACACCATATTATTTTTAAAATTCATGGAGAGAGTTGAGAATTCACCATGGGGGACAAGAGTGGAAACAAGCCTTTCACATCTCATGGTGTTAGGAAAAGTAATTTTCATCGATGAAAAAACAAAATTTTGCATGAAATTGAAATTTTTGTTTAATACTAAAGATATATATGTCATTGAAATATAAATGAAATAGTATAGTGAGTTTCGAATATTCAAGGGAGGAGCTGGAGATGGGCTGTGGGGAATTGAAACTAAAACGGGTAATGTGGATTTCATGGTGTAGTGAAGAAATCATTATAAAAAATTCCAAATAAACAATCATTATTATAAGAATTTTTAATTTAATTTTTTGACCTCTATGATGTATCCATTATTAATTTTTTTTTTCATTTTAAATGTTTATCATTAAGGGTGATGCAGATTTTGAAAAACATATAGGTATATAGGAGTTTTGGATAATGGATTTAGATTTGGATAAGATAAGACAGACCATGTCAGGGTGGATCCCTCTCTGTTGTAGAGAAATACTACCTATAATAAAAGATTATATTTGAATTTCATGGTTTGATAAAATATATATATTACTATCCTTCCATTTCATGGATCATTTTATAATGTTTTTGGGTTGGGCTAAGGGGAAGAAAAACTATAGACATATAATCTAAATTATAAATGCGCTTGAGGTTGGGAAGTGAAGATTGGTATAATAATTTATCAGTATATTTCAATCTTATAATTTTATATATTATTTGTTTTTATTGATAATAATATAAAAATATATACATTAGGATATAAAATTGTTGTGAAATAAATATTAGCAACCAAATAATAATTGTGATTGAATCATATAAAAACCATTGTGTTTTTTGAATAGTTTCTCATTTTATATCTCATTACTTCAATATTTCATTTGAGATTTATCCATACTAATAGATTAATGGAAATAAATATTTATATTTGGTGATTTAGTAACCACTGATTTTCCCCACCCCTGATATTGGTATACTACAACTTGGGAGTTTCGCATTGTATTAATGCATTCATAGTGTAGTTCTATGTATTTTTTCTACTATATCTATGTTTTTTATTTATTATTAATATAAATTTGATCTATATGATCTATAAAGTCTAAAAATACCACCACCAACAAAGGATTTCCAATGTTTTAGGGTAATCTATTTATTTTATGGAATGTGAGTATTATTTCATATCTATTTTTAATGTCTTATATGTTCTGGATATCATAAATAGTATTATATATATATTCTTATAGTCAGGATACAATATAAAACATTGGCATAGAAGAATATTGAATCTAATGAGATAGAATACATGTAATTACTCTCATCCCTCTAAGACGAGAGTCATAATTTAGTAATGTATATGAATATATTGAATGAAATTTAAATAAAACAATAGGATATCCATGAGGTGGATAAGTAGTTAAAGGAGGTCTAGTTACAAATTTTTGTAGATTAATTTGAGGATATTTAAATGGGAGATGTTGAGTAAATGGATGATGTATTAATTTTAATAAATTTTTATTTATTTTATTGAGGATATGTGTTAATTCATTTGGACTCCACACTACTGAATAAATTGACAATGATTCTCCCATAAAATATATTATATAATAATTTTTACCCTTAATTAAAAATATTTGGATGAGAAAATGACTTATAAACTCCATAAAATAATGATTTATTATGATAGGTGGAGAAGTATGGACCTAAGATGAAATGTTATAAATGAGAAAGTGATGGATTTGAATTTTTTAAAAGGTTTCAAGTATCTTGATCGTAAGAAGTACCATGAAGAGGAAACTCATTTCAACTAAGCATCCATGGGATTTGATGAATTCATATATTTGTTTTCTAAATGGATATAATGATGAACTGGTAAATATTATTGAAATATATCATTTAATTGATTCATTTATGATAATACTAGAAACTATTCAACTAGTTTCCAAATAGTTATGTCGAAGATAAGGATTATAATTATCTCAAAAGGACATCTGGGATATGTAAGGTGGAGACTGGTCATAAATAAGGATGGTCATTCAAAATATATTTAATAGAGAAAGTGTTTTGTTTGAAAAACATTCACTAAAAACGTGATTTGTTATCTTGTGATATAGAATGAAATAAGTAGGATGATGAATAACATGAATAAGATTTTATGGATTTAATATCCCTGACAAAGTAGTATGAAAATCCCACTAGTGAGATGGAAGATAGAAGCGAAAATAAAATGAGTAGTGATGAGAAGACGCCCATGTAATTGCAATATATGATGGAACTATTGATTATAATAGAAGAAATATAAAATTGTAAAATATATTATGAATATGAAAAATGATATTGATTCATTAAATAATATTTTTAATGAATCAAAATATAATGACATTGAGAAGATAAAAAAACATTACATGTCTATAGAATGGTATAATTCAACTAAATCATTGAATGTAGTGATAAAATGATTTATAATACTATAAAAACATGATTTCATGGAATAAAAAATTTTAGACTGTTTTATAAAAGTATGTGGACGTAGAGAATTCATTAATGTAAAAAAATATTGAGTTTAAAAATATATCAAAGAGATTGATAATAATTATAAATTAACTAAGAATGTTTGTGATACTAACATTAAATGTAGATATTATCTTATGGATACATGAATTATCAGGTTATACACCTATGAATTAAATTTAAATGGTGGAATTAATTATAATAAAAGGAATTAAGTGAATACATCCCCTTGTAAGGAAAAAATTCACACATCCAATCACAATGGAGGTTATAAAAATTATAAATCCAATGATTTAAAGAAGATGAAACATAAAGAGTCAAAGAATAAAAAATTACAATGTTTATGAGGATTCATCAATGAAGGAAAAATTGTAAGGGAAATGGAATATATCTTATCAGATGGATGAAAAAATATAAATTTAGATAAATTATCTTTCTTTTAGAGGATATTTAACATTGAAAGTTATTTTTGTGTTCTAATATCTACAAGAACAATGATAAAGAGTGATTGTAAATGTTACCACTCCCTCAATTTAAGAGAGTCCATGAATCAAGCTGGGTTCATCCTTATGTTATTAGAGGCCATCATTTAAAATAGGGGAAATAATGGGAAAATTATTTTTATTCAACTATAACAATATTATTGGAGTTGTTAGCAATCAGATAACACTAACAAAATTGTGTTCACCATACAACTAGAGAAGTTTAAGGAAAAAAGAAAACTCTAAATTGGTAATTATTAGTATAAATAAAGAAAATTAATTGGTGGTAATCATTGTATACAAAGAGGGAAAACCATAAATCCTTGAATAAATAAAAATGATATCTCATCATACATAATGGGAAGTAAACGACCTTTTAAAAATATCTAATGTTATCATAATTTTGATTTGAACATCATTAATAATGGATCTATCAATGTTAATGGAAGAGGATGCACAAAAATGATGACTGAAAACATGAATATAATGATATGTTATTTTCAGTGGGATAACAATTAATATATTGTGTGTTTCACATATTTTTTAAAATGTAATTAATTTCATCCTTTTCATGAATCAATGTTTCATAAAGTGATTGAAGGATTTTAAAACCATAAAAAATTTAAAGAAAAAACTAAAAATATATTGAAAATTTATAATAATTAAACTTATAACTCCCAGATCATAAAATAAGTACATCAACTTTTAAATATAATTCGTAGACATTTAATTCATAATAAAATATATAATCCTAAAAAATATAATTTTTTACAAAAATCATGAAATACAAAGTCCTCAAAGACTAAATATTTTTGAAACTTGTCACAAAGTGAAAATAGTGAAAATAACAACAATGAAGTGGAAATAAATGTAAATAAACTAGTTCAGTTGATACATTATGATGTACATGTTCAGATAAGATTGCTGTTTTGAATTGAAAAAAGTATTTCATTAAAAATGTCGATGATTTTAATGATATAACATAATTCTATTTTATTTTTTGTAAATCAGAAACTCTGGAGATGATGAATAACTAGTGGAGGATTTATGAAAATCAAATGGGGAATCATATCCAAAGGGGTTCATTGGATAATATATCAAAATAAAAGAATGAATACTTTGTGTCATATCATGATATCAGATAATTAATGAATATAGAACTATATACACACATATAAAATGGAATATTTGAGTAGACTAACCATACTTTTGTGGACAAGGGAATAACCATGTTATTTGACAACATCACATAAAAATAATTTTGGAGGCATTCCACTATATTGGTTAATTATATTATCAATCAATATATACATTAGATAAATTTTAATGAAATCCAATATAACATATAGTTTTGAATGAATCCAAATATGATTTTTCTAAATATAACGGGGAAAATTTAGTGAATGAACCAAAGAATGGATATTTCCTAGACATACACCAAATATAAATATTTACCGATGTAATAATCAAAATCGATAAAATACTATAGAAATCGATGTGTATTTATGCTTGAATAATTAAAATTTATTAAAAAATTATTTACCTATTTGAATATAATGTAGGATTACATGGAGAAACAATTAGAAATCATTATATAAAAACGAATTTTGTAACATGTTATTAATGTTTTCATATTTATTCTAAAATTTATAGTGATTTAAAAGGCCTAGTGACTTGAGAATATATGTTTAAATTTCTTATGTTTATTCTAAAAACATCCTTAGGTAAATCAGTGAGGGTGTTAAGGAAAAGATTTTTATTAATTTATAATCACATGTGATTTCTCTACAATGCTGAACTTATGAGTTTTGGTATGGCATTAAAACAGAAGTATTAGATTTTATTGATAGAGGAGGGTTTGAATTAATTTGAGAAGAATGAATCTTAGAAATTATTTTCATGTCCCAAAGAAAATAATGTGATAGGAATGAAGTGTGTTTTTGGAAAAAACTCAACAAGAATGGAGAAGTGATATTAAAAAATAGGTTGTTTAGTATACAAGGAAAAATCGAAAATTGTTGGTATTAATTTCAATGAGACATTTATTTCTGTATCAACTAACCAAAATATTTAAATCTTTCTTGTGATGTGTTCTCAAAGTAATCATAATCATTTTCAAATGGATATGAATTTAGTGTTTCTTAACAGTGAGTTTGATAAAGAAGTCTACATTGAAAAACTGGAATGATTCATACTATACTATAATGGTGCTCTCATTTATATGTTTAATATTTTTATTTGTGTGATTATGTAAGATCCCCAATGTTAATAGGAATTTATTTAAATAAATATGTAGTTGTTATAAATCTCTATGTTAAGGGATATGATACAAACTCAATCATTACGATTGTGTATGTAGATGACAATATTTTTTCTCTAAACAATTGGTATTCTTGTGAGTACCATTATAACCAAACGAGTAAAATTTCAATATATATATATATATATATTTGACTGAAAATTATTTTTTATTATGAAAAACGCTTTTGAGGGAAAAGTGAGAATCCATAAAGTTCAAAAAACACCAAACAACCCCAAATAGAAAAATAGAAACAACCTCTTCCAAGCATAAGCAGCAACCGCCAACTCCAATGAAGGAAAACATAGCAATCCCATTCAAGCATGGCCCCTCCCGATGGAAAGCCATACCTCTTAGTGAACCACATACCAAATGTCCTGCAGAGGAGATAGCGGCGTGCTCTAGCCCATCTGAGCTGATCTGACCCTCAATCATTTCCACACACATCAAGGGCGAGAGCGCAACCA
This sequence comes from Viscum album, assembly GCA_963277665.1. Taxonomy (NCBI): domain Eukaryota; kingdom Viridiplantae; phylum Streptophyta; class Magnoliopsida; order Santalales; family Viscaceae; genus Viscum; species Viscum album. The sequence goes on from OY728138.1 coordinate 509,880,916, forward strand.
AGCATTTGTTAGAATAGGAGTTAGCAGAATCATTAAAAACCAATTGAATTCCACCAGATTCTGTATCCCTAAAAAACTTCCATGATATATTAGATACCTGAGAATGTGGATCTCCCCTTATCAGGTCTTCAAATGATGAAGTCAGTTTATTCCATACCTGGATGTACTCCTCGAGCCTGATCATCCCCTTATTGAAGCCCCCAACCAGGATCGGGTCCTGTTTGTCAACCCAAATATATTTTTCTTCATTAAGATCCACATTGATATCTGACCCATCATCTTGGCTACATCCTATTCAGAGGCATTGAGAAATAAAACCTGCTCTGTCACCACATCATTCGAACCCAAAATCATATCCAAGGATAGTTTAGGATGACTAGGTGGTTTTAGTTGACACCTGACCTCACTGTCCAACTTCGCATCCACTGTCTTTTTCTGTGACCGAGTCCTCATAAGAGGAGGTAAGAGGGAATAGTCCTTCCTACCCATCCTCCTCCTATTACTTCTGTTTCTCCTCGAACCGGGCTCCTCTTCAGAAAAACCCTAACTGACCTCAACGAGTTCTTCCTCCCCACCTCTGTTAGTACAATATGGGTAATCATGCCCCATGATAACCCCATCCAAATTGGATCCATCGAGGTTATTGCTGTTGGATTTACCTTCCTCAACCAGAAAATATGATTCATCTCTCAACTCTACCTCAGCAATTCCTTCAAACCTGTTGCTCAATACGACTGGGGTCCGGGTTGAAGAGTCTGCACCCCCTGGCAGATTTCCAAGTCCTGAACCCCCTGATTCTCCAAAACCTATCTGGAAAGGCACCTCCAAGACCTTCCCTTGCAATTGAATAGGGTCGCTACCCCGTTCAAGCGCCACCCCACTGACCCTATCCTTTCACTTAACAACTGATTCCTCTTCCCTTGTCCCCTACTAAGTTGTAGATTGATCAAAACCCCAGCCGATGTATTGAGGCTGTGGATTATGATCCTCCCAGCCCCTGATCAAACTACAGGTGGCCTTAGGTCTGGAAGGATCACCTGTTGGGAGAAAAAACCTCACCAAAGCCCCATCCTCATGGCCCTGACTCTCTTTCCCCATACTGCTGGCTACCTGGCATCAACCCAAATCCTTCTTAAGACGATCAAACACTGCCTCCACCTGAGGTCCCGAGACCTTTGACAAATCCTTCAAAACTGCGCCTGTAGGCCTTGCCCTCCCTGAGCTAGCAGGCTCCACCGCAAAAGAATCAGAATGACGGGGCATCCCCAACCCACGTTAACTAGAAGGCACATGCTCCTGAACACCCTGAGGTGCCTTATCATGATAAAGGGTATCCAAAGACACCTCCCATGACCCCTGTTTGCACGCAGCAGGTTCAGTGCCATGGACAGGACAGGCTCCACTACCCTCAACCTGAACTGAATCACACTTATCCGTCGATGACATTTCATCCAAAACAGCCAATGACCTTTTGCGACACTCATGAAAATAATGGCCCTTTATATGGCAGAAGGAACAGAACGACGACCAAGATTCATAGAAAATACTTTGCACGTACTAGTATTTCCCCTCAATCATGATCCAATCCTTCTCGGGAGGAGGTCAGGAGAGCTCCATTTCAACACAAATGAGGGAAATGATCGGGTGCACCATAGAATCATTTTTCCAATCCTCACAAAGTAAAAGGCCGAAGGAATTACCTATTGAACAAAGGAGAGCTAGATTATGAAATGGAAGCGGTAATCCCAGAAGTTGAATCCATATATCCGAAGGCGATGAATCACGATTAATGTGAAAATCAAACGTCCAACGATATATATGGAAAGGAAACCCTCTAACGGATCTGCTTGTACGAGACTAGGGAAGAGCCAAGTCATCATCATCAGTGAGGAAAATAAGAAAATGGTGCAGCCCCATGTGTCAGACAACCGCACGATGACCTAAACCCCATTCCTGATTCACGCACCTATAGATCACCTCAACTGGAGGCCTACGTCAAGCGAACATTGCGACCAGGGTAGTGGAAAGAAGCGAAGAAGATTCAGATAATTATTTGGAAGAAACCAGAACAACTGGATGACCATTGAAGACTCCAGGGACCTTTGGAGCGACATCGATGCTAGGGTGGAACGAACGCTCTTGGGTACTGAATCTCCATGCGAATGATCATGCCCCTCCCCCTGAGGATGAGGGGCCGTCACCACTGCCATTGATGCTAGGGTATCACATTGAGAGCACGATAATCCACCGAGAATCCGCCTCCCAAAAGGTGAAAGTTATTCTATATTCCACTAAAACAAATAATTTATTTCAATATATAAATTATTAATAATATGAAATTATTCTTGGGTTTTCAAATCATACACAGATAATTTTTTTTCATTCTCTCACAATGGATGAATGCTCTTGTTCTTTCAAGGAAGTTTTGAATGGTTGAATTGAAAGTGGTATATACTCCTATATGACATGAGATATTGTTTTTATGGTAATTAATAAATAATAATTCCTGATAAAACTGAGTTTTAAGGCTTTTTGGTAACATAATATACTTAATTATATATTGATCGTACATCTTGTTTTCAATTACAAGTTATGTATAATTCCAAAAGAATATAATGTGATCAAAGATTAGAGGTGTGAATTAGATCTTCCACTATATAAATTAAAATCCTAATTATGGATTGAGGTTTGAAAAATTAACATTTTCAGTCACTATGGATTCACTGGTGATAATTAGGAAGGTGGTGTTTGTGATTATCAATCAACATTTTGATGTGCATTTTATAATGAAAGACGATGTGTTTTATGTATATCTATGAAGAAAAATTTATTTACACATCTTATAATTTTATTATTGTAGTAAAATAAAAATATATGACAAAACATATTTGGAAAAAGTAAAATCTAATTGACATGGGGGTTAATGTCATATACACAATAATTATTGGGCGTGATAATCAATGTACGATAAATTTTTTAATGAACTTGGTATAAAATATTTCATTAAAGAATATTGTTATAAATTACCACTTATTGAAGGTGAAGGTAGAACATTTTGAGATCTTATTACATTATATTTCAACCATGTATCAAAATACCAATATATTAATGTACAACCTTACAAATGATTTGTTCTTGCACTTGAGAGTGATTTTAGGAGTACATTATCTCACAAAAAGTATATAAATTTTCTAATGTATTTACCTATTTTATTCATCTGATTATTTTTATAAGTAGGGAGAATATAGATGGGGTTGATATTAATGAGGGCGAGACATTAATTATTTTATAGTAGATAATCATATAGGGAAAGAGAATAGTTTAAAACAAAATGAGAAACATGAGTTATTGGTAGGTAATGGCTAAGATAATAGATATAAAAATTATTTCCATGTTTATAATAAGTATAAAGGTTGAGGTTGAATAAAACATTATAAAATGGGAGTTAGTGAGACTTGATATTGAGGAGTCTTAATGATGTGAGTTGATATAAGGGATGTTATTAGTTGTTTTCTATTAAGACATGATCAAGGACGCATTGATATTACATAAAAAGTAGGATTACACTCACAAAAAACACTCTATCTTATGATGAGTTGTTTAGATAACCCTAAAATTGGGAACATTCTAGGAAATGTTTCTTAATTAAATTCATCCAAGAGTCTAGGTTTTTTTGTTCATGTTCTGTTTATTGAAATTGTGCTCATCGATTAATGAGATACTGTTTAATGATTATATAGAAGTAAAGGTATGATGGAATTATGAGTAATCCAAATTTATTTCATGTAGAATCTCTAAAAATAGTCTTACTATAATATATAATATGTCATGTATTGAATATTATGTAAATCAGTCACATTAAGGGTTTTTTCCTCATGGTTTTAAAATGATAAACCATGGGATTGTTCAATATAATAATTTTCAAGAGATATTATTTCATGGATAATGATATAGATTCCTGAAGACATTATTTTAATGGTTTTAGGTTTCTACTAAAAAAATCAATGGAGAGGTGATAAGTGACCATGTCGAAATTCATGAAAAGAGGTATTTGATTTCTTGTAGTGTAATGCAAAATCCCTGTGTATTATGCTTTGAATAAGAATGATGATAAGATATGTGATTTTTTTACTAATGTCGAGGAGGTCCATTCAATGGACAAATATAGGAAACAAAAGAGTGAATCTAAAATATCGATGGGAGGATCTAGAGATAGGCCATAGGGAGCTAACATTAAAATCGGTGTTTTGGTTCTCATAGTGGAGTGAAGAAATACATGAAAACCATTCCTAAGGAAGTATTGGTCCTTGCATTGGATGTTTTGAGTTAATCCAACAACTTTAATGGAATTTTTTATCAGGAAATATCCTCTAATTTAATATATAGATATATCTTTAATGGTGGAATGTCTTTAAGAAAATTACAAAATATAGTGGAGATGTGGTCTTAAGATTTTGATTTAGATTATATAAATAGAAAATGTCATATTGGGAACCCATATGTAGTGGTAGAGTTATTTATATAAATAAATGACGTTTTTTAAATTTCAAGGGATGATAAAACATTGATATAATAAGAGGTTCATTCTCAATATAATTTCTTGGATATCTTGTTTGGAGTTAGGAAAAGAATAAGGGTGATGACTGAAGGTGTTGGGGAACAAAAAATAATGTTTGGAACATACCCAAAAATCATTTTCATTAGTTTCTTCTGAAAAATAATTAAAAAATAATGAATTAAACCCTCAAGGATTCTAATAGAACATATTTTCAAATATAATTTATAATGAATTAATATAAATAAATATCACATTTCCATGTAATTATTTATCCATTGTAAAATTTCATGACAAATATTTCCATATAAACATTATGATGAACATTTAAAGGGTAAAAATGATCTATATGTATCCACAAATGATCCACTAACCCCATGACATAATTATTTGATGTCCAGGTACTAGTGATGAGGAGACTAACTAGTTTAGTTTGTAACAATGCATCTATTCATTGACGGTATGGATCATTAGTTATTAAAAATTAATACCATAAAAGACCTTAATAATGATTTATAATCAATTAAATTAGGTCTTGGGAGTTTTGGAGCTCAAATTGATCCTAGAGTTCTAATATAGAAATAATATAATAGGCCGCATAGTTTTTTTGGAATCTGTGCGACCTAGTGTGTAGAGTTGTGAAGTTGGTTACAAATTTGGGAAAAAGACATTCTTCACTATCATTGTATGTTTAGTTAAAATATGAGCCTAAAAATTATAGGTCCCCCTTTTCTAAAGAATATAATTGAAGGTTGGTGCACAGTTTGGAAACTGTGTTCCTAAACAATGTATTTTGGGATTTTTGGGGTTAAATGTCCTTTCACCCCACTTCACCTATTAAGATATATTTATTTTTTCTTTCTTACAATTTCCATAAGTTTATTTTATTCTCCCTCGAGCTCAAGAACACATATATCTAGGCATCCATGTATTTTATTCATTTGATGTCTATCCCTTGATTCGTCGGAAGAGCTAGAGTCCTCTGGTTGAGATCCCATGGTCTCTAAATTTCAATTGTTTTTATCTTTCCATGCACTATGATATTTTGATGTATTATGATTATCACCATTTAATGTATGTCGGGATATTTCTAATATATCTTCTACACTTCATTGAATTTTTGGTTGATGTAGTGCGATGTGTCATCTAAGTCCTTGAGGTTGGCAATCATGTCATTTTACCACTGAGTTTAATCATTTCAGAATTAGGCTATCATGAAACATGAGGATATTTTATGAGCATAAAAATTATACTAATCTCATAATGTATAATTGACCCTTTCACCTTATTACATGTCTATTAAATCACAATTCTAGTTTTAGTAGTTTCACATACTATATATGGTCACTATATGGGTGTGCGATGCGAAATTGGCAATTTTTTTCCAATTTGTTCCAAAGGCCCGAAACTCATATAGATCTAATGGATTGATTTTTAAATGAATTTGACCTTGATAAACTATTATTACATGTTACCCAATGCAAAACATTGTTTCATGGACCTATTTTATTTCAAATTTCACAAGTGGTAAATTGCTTGAATGAACATGTCATCTTCTAAATGACCATTTTGCCTTTTGAAATGGAATTTATTTGTCCTAATGAATTAAATTTGATAGATATGTTAAATGGTATTGGTTACATATGATGTAAATTTCACAATGGTTTCCCCATTTGAATGTTTATATTTAAAATGGAATTAAACATGGAAATTAACATGCCTGAGAGGCCTTTTCCTCATGTATTGAATTATATTTATTACAACGCCTTTGATTGTGTTTGAATTGAAATGAAAACGAATTTATACATTATGTATTATCTTATAAATTATTATTCTTTTCTTATATATATGGCTTAATAAAATATATTCATGAGAGGAAATTTCCCATGTTAGTTATAGTTATAATATTCATTTATAATGGTTGTGTATGATGGTAAGGGGTATTGATCCAGGAGGGAAATCGCATTCCCTTACATCAGCTATGGTGTATGGAATCACACACTAGTGATACAATATGGGGGCTAGGATTTACATAACATATTATCTTATTAGAGTGTTTCCATGATAGTTCTCCCACCATACCAAGTGTTGTTTCATGACATCTCTCACTCTTCTTTGGATTTAGGGAATGAACCATATTTCATGATATTTTTGTCTTGTAAGAATGTTTATGGATGTTTGAGTTACACCCCTATCCATTTAGACACATACTGTCTCAGTATATAGCTACTAGGAATCTTTATACAATTCATTAATGTAGGTGGATGCATTATATAATTATACAGCATATATATTACTACTATATATATAGTAACAATTCAGACACATTCTAACCATGAGCTAAAGCAGTAAGACCCAATAAGTGTCCAATAGAAACCTGAGTGGGCCTGTTATTTATTTCCTCATTGTTTAAATATTCTATTTATATTTGGAAATAGTTTATTTACAATCACTACTCATATTAGACATAGACATCATTGGTGGTGGCCTAAATATATTCTTCTCTAACACCCTACATGGGATTCCTTTGTTACAAGAGAAGACGATGTTTCTATGGGTATTGATAAGGAAAAGGACTTGTTATTGGTTGTTGATTTTCTTTCAATGTTTGATCCTAGAGTGGGAGGATCAGGCATTGGCTAAAGATTCATTTGGATCTATTTTTGTTCTTTTTGTATTTATTTATTAATGCATAACATGATTGTATATGGTTGTTTATTTTTGAATTATGAAATGTAATACATAATGTATTAAAGTCTTTTAATTGGTCTATTTATATTATTATATGTTCAATACTTTATTAATTACCTATTATTAGATATTGTTTTATTTATATATGATTTTTTAGTTTATTGGTTTATCCTATTTATAATATGATTCAACAATTGAATGTATCAGTTTGTATCAATTATGACACTCTGATTAGAGAGAATATTCTCTCCATCATACCAAATTCACACTCACACAACTAGTCGATATCCTCTTGCATATGTGGTGGCTCACTTGAGGCCATGAGACTATACAACTAAGGGAACATGTGAAGTGGACCTCCGATTCAGACATTTCACCATGGAATCAAAGGGGTGTCATTTATTTAATTACTATTTAGAGTAAATATATAGGATATAAGGAAGGATTGGAACATTTTCATAAGAAGTGAATGGGCTTTGCGAACCCATGTTCGAGGTAAAGTCTGAGTTGCCTAAATTTTAATATTTTTTCTACATTTTCCTATTACTATTGATAAAAAACACCTATTGGGTGACACAGATAGATTCTAATGTAATTGATGTTGATTTTATTGAAGTTATGATTTCATTACTATCACCTAATGAAATTATGAAAATGCATTACATGAATAATTTTGAAGAATACTAGGGCTATTATTCCATGCATCTTTCCATGGAACATGTATTTTTATCAACAATTTTACTATTTCATATTTATTGTTCCTTGGATTATATAGATTTTAGGTGACACTTCTTATTAGTATTGGTAAAAATAATTGATACATAAAATTTCATCCTTAACCAAAAAGTTTTTTACTTAAATAGGTAAAAGAAAAAACATTAAGAATTCAATTATGGCACTTTTAGCTATAGACTGTCGGTCGCATGAGATGGAATGTGTCATTTTTGGGTAATGTTGTTGCATATTTGGTTCATAAGGTGTATGGGAACTTATGGATTGGACATGGAAATCAATTTAATTCAGACACCGAATGTAATTGAATATTTTTAAAGTACAATTTCAAAACTAATATGATTACCAATTTGAAACCACCTTATTATATATATTTATATATCTAATATAATGACATTGACCCGAATGTGGCCTTAGTAGTGGGTGATAGGTGTCTATTGAATTTTTATACCCTTTTACAGTATCTTATTACCATCTAGAACTGGCCTAATTAGATGGAAGAGAGACGTGATCATATCCATTGGAAGTATTTACATATATCCTAGTTTCCTATATTAGGTTTTTATACTTGCTTTGATCTCTTAGGAAGTGATAGTTTTTCCTTGTAGTGTCATGCTACAATGACATACTCCTGTCGTATTCCCATAATGTGGTGAATACCTCTTACCTGAGGTGGTGTTCTTAAGCTGCCAGTGGTTCCTATTATAAAACCACCTTTGGATTGTATTCCAATTAAAGATATGGGAACTGTAATCTAGTTCTGAGAGTTTTTTCTATGGATGCTAGAGTCTATGGAAGGATTCATTCAAAATTCCTCTAGTATGCCAATTTGACATGTGTGTTTCAAAAGAAGCATTCTCCCACCTTTTCAGGGGAAATAAAACACATCTTTTAGAGTCTTGGCTCATTGATTTCATATATATATTTGATAATTTGGATATTCCTCTAGAGTGGAGGGTCAACATAATTACTTATATTCTTAAGATTTATCCAAGAGGTAGTTGGACATCATCACCCAGATTGATTGACATCATGGTAGGGTCTGGGATGATTTATATATGATATTATATGAATTCATCTTTCCCTATACTTTGAGTGATGATAGAGCTAAGGAGTTCATGAACATCAATTTTGGTAGTATGTTAGATATAGTATATTATGCTTGTTTCATTGTGTTTTAGTGATTATCACATACTCTACCTATTTATGTTCTTATGACCACTGTGTCATTTGTGGATTGGATGGTTTAGATATATGGTCACATGACAATGTGATCTGTTTGAAAACCATTTTTGAATTTGTCTTCCATATCCTTATTACAGAATGGAATTTGAGGGATACCAAAGACACGAGTAATAGTGGTTCAATACCAAGAGCTATCAGTGCTTTTTATTCTGTGTGAAAGCTGAATTTTGAGAATACTCATAGAGGTATTAGTAGTCATGATCCACACATAGATAGATTTTTGGTTTATCACTAGTGAGGAAATCTAGGACACATCATGCCTCAAGGTCAATAGGATTCAGTCGAGGGTAGAGAATATATAAGGATGGTCAATTTTCCGAATTTCTGTAGTACATTCCTTCTTGTTCCTAGAGGGTAAGAATCTTTAAATACTCCTTGGTCAAGATCCGAGATAGTTGTAAAGACCAGGAAATTTCAAGGAAATTTTTTTCTTAATTTTTTTTTTGGAATTTTAAAGAACGTAGTTTCTGACGGTGCCTGAATCCGAGGTCTGGTGTAACCGAAATCAATTTCCGAAGTTTAGCTCGGGTACATTCAGTGAATGAATGAGCGGGAATATCTAACTTTTGAACCGGTGCTCAGAATCAAATTTCAAGGGCACTGATGGAACCGTAGCGCCGGTAATTTCTTAGGAACTCCTGTTTCGGAGTTTCGTTTACATGAGAGAAGTTGATAAACATTGTGGAAGATAAAAATAAAAATTTAACAACAATTTTTATTTTACTCTAAGTGTTTTTATCCTTTGGGAGGAAGTTGGGAAGCTACCCAACTTCCCTTTGTAGGTTATGAAGGAGGTGGGGCCCACACGAACCCCACCCTTTCATATTCTTCCACTCTTCAACTCCCCCATTAATTCCCCTTCATTTAATTTGAAAAATTGTGTAATTTAATGAGATGAGTTAATTATAACTCTTGAATTTGAATGGTTTTGTGGTGTTAATAAATTAAGTGAAGCTTAATTTATTTATGGGATAGTTTCTTAGTTGCTTGAGAGCCTTTGGAGAAGAAAAGACAAGGAAAGCTATAGTTCTTCATCCTCTTCGACGAAGAACACGAGGAACGCGATGAATGCATCGAACTCCGTCGAAGAACGCTGAGTCCTCGAATACTGACTCTGCGACACCGATCCACGACGCGACCTCTCATTCCGCAACGATTATTTCTTAACGTCTGTCGTTCCGCAATGTCGTCACCGCGAAACGACTTACTCCTTCCAATTCGCCTCTTTCCACGACAGTTATACCACGACGTTTTCTCTTCGACGGACCTCCGATCAAGATCCACTCTTGAAACCAAGGTAGGGGTTTTAATTTTATTTATTTATTTTGTTCGTGAATACCAACTTTACGATCTTCGTGGTTTAAAACCAATAGTTATCGAATAATGCGATGGGGCCGGACCGCACAAACACGGCCGACCCTCCTCCATTTTTTCATGTTGGTTCATTTGTGGTTTGGTATGAGAAGGTGTGGTTTCGTCGCACCACGCGGAATCATGCGACAAGGAAATGCGCGGTGCCATCGCACCGCACCGTTAAAAGAAGAACAAGGACGCGACACCGTCGCGCCACGTCGGAGAAACTCGATGACATCCGCGGACGGAGTCGGGCCACGGTGAAGGGGCGCTACGTCAACGTGCAGCACTGGAGGGCCACGAAGACGGCACATTTTTTAATTGATGTGCGGATTGACGGTCGACAAAAAAACGGGGCTGCAAAGTATTTTTGAAGCTTGCACAGTAAATTTTGAGACCTGAGATGAACACCGGCTCAGACAGTTTTGAAAACGGACCACCGGAGCAACTCTGGTGGCCCACGGAAACACCCGAAGGCGCGGGTCACCGGCACGGTGCCGCCGGCGACTGGAGGCGGTGGCCAGAGCCGTCCGGCCGCCAGGAGGTGGCGGCGCTCGAGCGTGCCTCCGGAAGATGGGTAGCGGCGGTTCGCCGCCGGCCCCAATTAGCAACGAGGGCGGCCACGCACCGCCCCCTGCTCTGTGACTTCGGCCCGGCCGGTCGGGCCAGACCGAGCCGGTTAGGCTGGGCCGGACCGGGTCCAGCTGAGTCGAACCTGGGTCGGGTCGGACACGGGTCGGGTCGGCCCTGTTCAGGCCGACCCGGGGGGGTCGGGCCGGGTCGGCCCGGGCCCAGACCACCCTTTTTCGGACCACTTTCGGTAAAATTCCCATATAATGGGCTACAGACCTCCAATCGATGCACCGTCAGTTGCGTAGTGATCCCTGGAGCGAGACGGTCGTTTTTATATATTACACTCAATGTTTCAGAGAACTTTGGGTTCGGCCAGGTTGGTTCGTACACAAAACCAACCAGGCCCTCGCAGCGGAAACACTTATATCCTTAGCACCGGACGTCCGATTGACGTGTTGTGGACTTTGATGGATTCATCTAAGTGAGGCAGATCTTTCAGATTACTCCGCTCGAGGTTTGGATGTCGTCAGATAGCGGTCGTGTTGTTAGCTCATGAAACCAACTGGGCCCCTGGAACGAAAAAGCCAAAAACTCACAGACCGAGCATCTGATTGATGCGCAGTCTGTTTTATTGAATTACTCTTGATGAGACAAAACATTTGGAATACGTTTCTCGAGATTTGGATAAAGTTGGATAGTGGCCGGGATGGATTTCACCTGATATCCAACCGAGCCACTGGAACGGAAAAGCTGATATATTTCAGACAGGACGTCCGTTTGACGAACCGTCAGGGATGTTGATGATCTCGTTGTGAAACAGTCTCTATGAGTATACCCTATGAGAGTTCATGGTATGGTTGAGATACGGTTGGGATTGGTTCGCTCAAGAAACCAACCGGGCCCCTGGGATGAAAAGGCTAGTAACTCACAGACCGGGCGTCTAATTGACGCGTCGTCTGCTGCATTGAGACTCTATGACGAGGCGGTCCATTGAGATACTTATTCGTGGGACTCTGAGATGCTTGGAGTATCGTCCAGTAGCTCATGGAGCGTACCCTCCCAGAGACGAGCGTACGGAGTACGGAGACCGCGTAGCTAGCTGGGACCTGAAGACTACTTTTCCGATTCGAGTCAGAGAGACATGTATAGCCCAGTGGGGAGCACTAGTGTGTTTGTGTGTCAGACCCACAGCGGGGAGCACTACTTTGTTTGGGTGGCAGACCCGCGGTACTCGACAAGAGGAGTATCTCAGAAGGCTATGAGGGGGGAGCAATACTGTGTTTGGGTGGCAGACCCCGGCGGGAAGCACTACTATGTGAGGTGGCAGGCCCGCGGTACTCGACAGGAGGAGTACCTCAGCAGTCTTAGGTTAGTGAGAAGTACCTCGGAGTTGTGAAAGGACCACTGTACACTCTAGAGACAGGGCTCTTCATCAGTTACCGTTTCGATAATGAAAATCCTGGTTTGAGATGAGTCTTTGACCTTTGTGTTTCCTCATTATTGAGATGGGTTACTTGATAACTGAGGTATATGTATGGGCATATACCTGGGTGGTGGTTATCCGTTGATATCTTAATCCTTGTGTTTCCTCATGGTTGAGATGGGTTACTTGATAACATAGGTATATGTATGGGCATAAACCTAAGTAGAGGTTATCTGTTGAGATCTTCTTTGTGGTTATCCTTGTTGGTTTTAGTGAGACCATGAGGGTCTCGAGGTCCCTACTGAGTATCATTATACTCACCCCTGCACGGGCTATGCCCGAACCTTGTTGTGTTGGTTGTAGACGACGGGAAGTGCTGATAGAGGCCGAGTGTTCGGGGACTGGACGGTACCCGGAGGTGGACTACACGACGAGTCAATATCCGGAGGTGGACTTCACGGAGAGATGACACTCGGAGGAGGTTGACGGGTGAGAGAGTTTTGGAGGCTATCTGTACCTACCCTTCAGGTAGGATCTGTGGTGGACGATCCAGGAGCCGAGCCATCTATACCTACCCTTCAGGTAGGATCCGAGGAGGACAACCCAGGAGCCGCTTCCGTCCTTCCAGCTGTTGTCTTTTTCTATTGTACTTTGTTCAGTTGTAGTTGTACATTCACTTGGGATTGTATTCTGGCTCATTTACCTTTCATCACATCTCTTTGTACTTAGTGTTTTACTTCCGCTTGTACTCTGTGGTGTGTTGTTTAATTTTATAAAGGAAATGCCTTCCCAGTTATTGGAATTTACACCTTTGGTGCTAGTCACCATCCCCTGGCCTATGGAAGGCGGGATTGGGGTAGTCACGACATGGTCCCCGAGGACAGGTCATGAAAAATTGGTATCAGAGGAACCAGTTCTACCGCAGAACTTATAACTCTGATATTTTCTTTCTGTGAAGCGATAGGGTTAAGAATACCGAGTGTGGTTTTCAGTTCAATGAGTCCAGTGTTGGTGCGGGAGGCTGACGTATCCATACACAAGGACCCTGACAACTTATTTCCGACATTGTTCACAAAAACACTATTTGCGTGTGCGTTTCCATAAGTTTCAAAAGTCAGCTCAAACCGGGTCATCTCACCAGGTATAAAACGTTTGACCATGTCACGTTGTTTCATTCAGGATGCCTCCCCGTGGACGACCAGCTAGAGCCCCGAGAGTGGTACGTACTGACAGCCCACCGAGCGACGTGGCCCCAGTACAGGGCCCTATCACAGTTGAGTCATCAGCGGTACTACTACCCATTGGGCCACCGATGCCACCAGCCCTAGCAGCAGAGGGTGCACGTCGCATGAGTGCACTGCACAAGTTCCAGCGCCAGAGACCACCCAGGTTCCAAGGAGGGACGGACCCGCAGGCGGTTTAGGATTGGCTGGAGGCTATGGTGAGAGTTTTTAGTCTAGTGGGGATGCCAGCAGATTTCATGGTGATCCTTGCTGCCAGCCTTCTTCAGGTAGCAGCCAGCAGATAGTGGTGCCTGATGTTCCAGATGCATGATGAGGCGACTCTTCTTTGGTCAGACTTCGAGAGCCTGTTCTGGGAATAGTTTGTACCATCCACCCTTCGAGTGGTGCATATACTGGAGCTACTTCAGCTGCGTCAGGGCAGCATGACAGTGGCACAGTTTTCAGCGAGGTTCACAGACCTCTCGCGCTACTCCACAAATATCGTACAAGACCCATTCTTCAGGGCCTGAACCTTTGAGCAGGGGCTCAGGTGAGAGAGTAGAGCTTCTGTGGTTCCAATCAGCATTCCGACACAGACATGGGTGTTGGAGCGAGCCCTTTTGGTGGAGAGTTTCTTTAATGAGAAGTCTCCAGCAGCAGGACCCACCACTAGCTGACATGTGCTAGAATATTCTACAGCATGCAGTAGATAGATGACGCATAGGTCCAAGATGACGAGACCTACAGATGGTCAACCGCGTGACTTAGGGTCAGTAATGCGAGGAACCAAGGGAAGTTATAGAGCCATACATGCAATGCAGTGTTACTCCTCTGTCAGAGTTGGTCACATGTCACGTGACTATTCTACCCGCCATGCAGATGACCAGCAGTTAAATGAAGAACCTCCGAGGCAGAGGCATAGTTTCGATCAGGGCGGACCGCAAGGCGCAGGCGGCCATGGAATAGTAGCTGGCCGTGCAGCTGGAGGTGGACGACGCTTCGGGATATTTCCACCACCACCACCAGGAGGTCCACCCCAACCGCAGGGGACAAGATGACTTGGGAGACCTCAGCTTCAGGCAGTAGAAGCTTTTAACTACGGAGCTCCAGAAGCGAGTGGATAGGAGAAGAACTAGTAGTGTATATCTAGTTCCATGATGTTGTTGTTATATTTGTGTCTTTGTACCATGATCTGCAATAAAATAAATACACTTACCTTTGGGATGTTATCAATCCTGTCCTCTCTTGTGTTGTTACTAAGTGGTTCCGGATTAAACTGTTGACTTGACCCACACATGTGAGATACCTACTGGAAGAGACCCAGTTACCACACACTGAAGCCGACAGTGTGACTCATCCCTTGGAGGCGAGAGTAACGGTTGGATCTCTTTGTAGTAGCGTCGAGGACTTACGACGTCATCCTTGGTATGGATTAGTATCATCCATGTCGGGATTTAATGTATTAGGAAAAGAAAGTAATTCCTCCAGGGGATGAGATCAGATTTCTCTTATCGGCAAAGAAGAAATCTTTGCAGCCCTTGTGGGACCGGAGATGGTCCAAGCCACGACATAGAAGGTCCAGGTCATCCAGGAGGCAGAGACCACTGGAGTTTGAGGATGGAGACCACATTTACCTACGGGTCTCACCTCGATGAGGTTTACGGAGATGTGGCCTAGGTGGCATGTTATCTCCGAGGTTCAGTAGACCTTTTCATGTCCTCAGCAGGGTAGGTGAGGAGGTTTACCACTTGACCCATCCACCTCAGTTGCACCAGGTTCACAACGTTTTTCCAAGTATCTCAACTGAGGAGATACGTTCTTGATCCTTCACACATCATCGAACTCAGGGAGTTGGACGTCGATAATAGGTCATCATGCACGGAGGTTCCAGTGGGGATTGAGGATCAACCAGAGTGGATTCTACAAGGAAGGTCAATTCCTATTGTGTGTTTTCGTAGGCAACACAGAAACCTCTAGGTAAGCACATGGGAGCGGAAGGCTCAGATGTGTGCTCTGTATCGCTTTTGTGACCCTAGTTTGTGATGAAGCTTAACGGGGATGTAAAGCCTTGAGGTGGGAGTAATGTAAAATCCTGTAAATTTCAAGGAATAATTTTTTTTAATTTTCTTTGGAATTTTACAAGAACACGGTTTCTGACGGCGCCTGAATCCGAGGTCCGGTATACCCGGAATCAGTTTCCGAAGTTTAGCTCAGGTACGTTCAATGAACGAACGAGCGGAGATTTCTAACTTTTGAACCGGTGCTCGGAATCAAATTCTGAGGGCACCGATGGAACCGTTGCATCAATAATTGCTTAGGAACTCCTGTTCCGGAGTAGTGTTTACACGAGAGAAGTTGATAAAAATAGTAGAAGATAAAAAAAATTTAACCACAATTTTTATTTTACTCATAGTGTTTTTATCCTTTGGGAGGAAGTTGGGTAACTACCCAACTTCCCTTTGTAGGTTACGAAGGAGGTGGGGCCCACACGAACCCCACCCCTTCATATTCTTCAACTCTTCAACTCCCCATTAACTCCACTTCATTTAATTTGGCAACTTCTGTAATTTAATGAGGTGAGTTAATTCAAACTCTTGAATTTCAATGGTTTTGTGGTGTTAATAAATTAAGTGAGGCTTAATTTATTTATGGGTTAGTTTATTAGTTACATGAGAGCCTTTGGGTAAGAAAAGCTATGGAAAGATAGAGTTCTTCATCCTCTTCGACGAAGAACACGAGGAACGCGAATAATGCATCGAACTTCATCGAAGAACGCCGAGTCCTCGAAGACCGACCCCGTGACACCGATCCGCGACGCGACATCTCTTTCTGCAACGGTTCTTCTGCAACGTCTCTCTTTCCGCGACGCCATCCCCACGATGCGACTTACTCCTTCCAAGTTGCCTTTTTCCGCGACGGTTATACTGCGATGTTTTCTCTTCGACAAACCACTGAACAAGATCCACTCTTGAAACCAAGGTAGTGTTTTTAATTTTATATATTTATTTTGTTCGTGAATACCAACTTGATGATATTCGTGGTTTAAAAACAATTGTTATAGAATAACGCTAGGGGGTCAGACCATAAAAACACGGCCGACCCTCCTCCTTTTTTTCATGTTGGTTCCTTTGTGGTTTGGTACGAGAAGGTGTGGTGTCGTCGCAGCATGCGGAATCATGCAACAAGGAAATGCGCGGCGTCGTCACGCCACACCGTGAAAAGAAGAACAAGGACGCGACGCCGTCGCGCCGCATCAGAGAAACCTGAAGACATCTGCGGACGGAGTCGGGCCACGAAGAAGGGGCTCGACATCAACGCACCGCGCCGAAGAGCCATGAAGATGGCGCGTTTTGTTAATTGACGTGCGGATTGACGGGTGACAAAAAAACGGGGACGCAAAGTATTTTTGATGCTTGTGCAGTAATATTCGAGACCCGAGATGAACACCGGCTCAGACAGTTTTGAAAACGGACCATCGGAGCAACTCTGGTGGCCCGCAGAAACACCCGGAGGCGCGGGTCACCAGCGCGGCGCCACCGGCGACCGGGGACGGTGACCGGAGCCATCTGGCCGCCAGGAGGCGGCGACGCCCAAGCGCGCCGCGAGAAGATGGGCGGCGGCGGTTCGCCGCCGACCCCAATTAGCGGCGAGTGCAGCCGCGCACCGCCCCCCGCTCCGCGACTTCGGCTCGGCCACGACGAGCCACGGCCGGCCAGTCAGGCCGGGCCGGACCGGGTCTAGTCGGGTCGGACCCGGGTCGAGTCGACCCGGTTTGGGTTGACCCGGTTCGGGCCGACCCAGGGGGGTCGGGCCGGGTCAGCCCTGGCCCAGACCCCCCCATTTTCAGACCACTTTTGGTCAAATTCCTATATCTTGGGCTACAGACCTCCAATCAATGCACCATCATTTCATAGCGATCCTTGGAAGGATACGGTCATTTCGGTATATTACACTCAAGGTTTCAGAGAACTTTGGGTTCGTCCGGGTTGGTTCATAAACGAAACCAATCGGGCCCTCGGAGCGGAAACACTAATATCTTAACACCGGATGTCAGATTTAAGTGCCGTCAACTATTATGGCTTCCTCTAAGTGAGACAGATCTTTTGGCTTACTCTGCTCAAGGTTTGGATGCCGTCGGAGTGCGGTCATGTTGGTTCGCTCACGAAACCAACCGGGCCCCTGGAACGAAAAAGACAATAACTCACGGACTGAGCGTCCGATTGACACGCCGTCTATTTCGTTGAATTCAACTTGATGAGACGGAACTTTTGGCATACTTCGCTCGAGATTTGGATACAGTTGGATAGTGGATGGGTTGGATTGCACCTGCAATCCAACCGAGCCCCTGGAATAGAAAAGCTGATATCTTTCAGGCAGGATGTTCGTTTGATGAACCGTTAGCGGCGTTGATGATCTCGTTGAGAAACGGTCCCTATGAGTATACCCTATGAGAGTTCGGGGTACAGTTGAGATATGGCCTGGATTGGTTCGCTCACGAAACCAATGGGGCCCGTGGGATGAAAAGGATAGTAACTCACAGACCGGGGGTCCGATTGACGCGTCGTCTGTTGCGTTGAGACCCTATGATGAGATGGTCCTTTGAGATACTTCTACGTGGTACTTTGAGATATTGGAGTATCGACCAGTAGCTTGTGAAGTGGACCCTCCCAGAGACGAGTGTACGGAGTACGGAGACCGTGTAGCTGGCTGAGACCTGAATACTGCTTGTCCGATTCGAGTCGGAGAGACTTGTATAGCCCAGTGGGGAGCACTACTGTGTTTGGGTGGCAGACCCACAATGGGGAGCACTACTGTGTTTCGGTGGCATATCTGCGGTACTCGACAGGAGGAGTACCTATGAAGACTCTGAGGGGGGAGCACTACTGTGTTTGGGTGGCAGACCCTGGTGGGAAGCACTACAATGTGAGGTGACAGGCCCGCGGTACTCGACAGGAGGAGTACCTCAGTAGTCTTAGGTTAGTGAGAAGTACCTCAGAGTCATGACAAGACCACTGTACACTGTAGAGATGGGGCTCTTCAGCAGTTACAGTTTCGATAATGAAAATACTGGTTTGAGCTGAGTCTATGACCTTTGTGTTTCCTCATGATTGAAATGGGTTACTTGATAACTTAGGTATATGTATGGGCATATACCTGGGTGGTGGTTATCCATTGATTTCTTATTCCTTGTGTTTCCTCATGGTTGAGATGGGTTACTTGATAACTTAGGTATATGTATGGGTATATACCTAAGTAGAGATTATCTGTTGAGATCTTCTTTATGGTTGTCCTTGTTGGTTTTAGTGAGACCTTGACAGTCTCGGGTACCCTAATGAGTATCGTTATACTCACCCCTGCATGGGCTATGCCCACACCACGTTGTGTTGGTTGCAGATAACTCGAAGTGCTGATAGAGGCCAAGTGTTCGGGGACTGGACGGTACCCAGAGGTGGACTACACGACGATTAAATATCCGGAGGTAGACTTCATGGTGAGACGACACTCGGAGGAGGTTGACGGGTGAGAGCGTTGTGGAGGATATCTATACCTACCCTTCAGGTAGGATCTGTGGTGGAAGATCCAGGAGATGAGCCATCTGTACCTACCCTTCAGGTAGGATCCGAGGAGGATGACCCAGGAGCCACTTCCGTCCTTAAAACTGTTGTCTTTTTCTATTGTATTTTTTTCAGTTGTAGTTGTACTTTCACTTGGGTTTGTATTCTGGCCCATTTACCTTTCAACACTTCTCTTTGTACTTAGTGTTTTAATTCCGCTTGTACTCTGTGGTGTGTTGTTTAATTTTATAAAGGCAATGCCTTCCCAGTTATCGGGATTTATGCCTTTGGTGCTAGTCGCCAGCCCCTGGCCTATGGAAGGCGGGCTTGGGGTAGTCACGACATGGTCCATGAGGACGGGTCGTGACCCTAGTAGGATCAGAACAGGAAGGCAGTTGGAATTACATCAGTTAATCGGGCCAAGGTGATGGTCAATGTAGAGGTAGTCAGGCTTATGATTCTCAGCTCTAGAAGAGTATGATTAATTAGGGATATTTGTTAGTGATTTTGGGGCATGATATAGGCTAATTAGATTTATTCCACCATGTTATGTAGGAGAAAAGCACTAGACCTTCTTCTTTATGAGGTATAATTCTAGAAGCATCCTCATTAGTTTCGTTGTTACTCGACATAGTAGTGTCTCACTGCTTTATGACTCAGAATATAATAAGAAGTCAGGGAATCTATAAAGAACAATTTCATGGGGTTTTATGGTGAAAACACTTTTAGTTATCAATTCATGGGGAATTCATTATTTTAGGTATTATCCAATTAAGATAGGTGGTTAACTTTTTGTTTGGAATTCGTAAATACTAGACATGATAATATTTGATGTAATCATTGGGATTTTCTATTTAGTTCCCTATCAAGCATATACTAAATTATATCATCATATGATGATTTTTAAAATAGAAATGGGTGTTGGGAATGTGATAAGGGTGTATTATATGTTAGTGCGACATGAGAAGGACCTAAGCAGTAGAGGTTGTGTGGTGTAACAACTCAGATTTCCAGTATGTTCCTTGATTTATAGGTGTTACAATCTACTATTAAAGAAATGATAGTGAATAATTAGGGGGATTTATTTCATAATTACTTCTTTGGTATACATCTAGTGTGAGAAGTACAGTTTACTGTTGATCTTACACAAGTAGCATCATTAGAGATTATTCATCCTTATATGATGGAATATGCAGAGTTACTAGATTTCATGGAGAAGTTGTAGGATTTTGAGGATAAAGGCTTTATATTCCATAACACATATCCTTGGGGTTCTCTAGTTCTTTTTTTCTATGATTTTTTTGGTACCCTAAGACATTGTGTGTATTACCATCAGTTGAATCTGCTCTCAATCAAGAACTAGAAACCATTACCTAGAATTGATGACCCGTTTGTTAGATCCAAGGATAAAAAATGTTTTCAAAGATATACATGAGGTATATCATTCATAAGGTGTGTGTTTGGACTTCATAAATACCACATACATTTCACTAGAGTGGGTATTATCTACATGAGTGCCTAGTTAAGCTATTAAAACAAATGAACAGACCTGCGGGTTTTTTAGATCTAATGAAATAGGTCTTCCACCTATATCTGGATTTATTCATGGTAGTCCTTATTGAGTATATATTATCGCATTCAAACTATATATACAACTATAAAAACCCTATTTAGATCATGTTGAATACACTAATGTAGCATAATTTTTATGCTATGCTCAGTAAATTCCACTTTTGGATCCACAATGTCTACTCATTGGGTCACATAATTTGGTGTCTGGAGTTTAATTAGGCCCAGAGAAAGTGAGAGCAATAATTTCATTGGTACAGTCTAGGAATGTATTTAACATGGTATGTTTCATGGGGATATATAGAAATATAGATTCTTAAACTAGAATTTCTTATCCCTTGCAGCACCGCATACAGGCTTGAAAAAGAATGGTGTAGACTTTATATGTTTAGAAGCTTGTGAAACATCCATTCAGGATTTGAAGGGATAGTTGACTTTAGCACTGATAGTAATTCCTCAAGAGACATGAAGGAGGTATATTATCTACTATTTATTATCAGGTATCTGTCATGGACTTGTTCTAATGTGGGAAGAGTGAGTTTTCGTGCACATGTCGTTTCAGTTGAGGCCTCACGAGAAAAATTAATCGGCACACAACTTCTTGCATGATGTAGTTGTTCATGCCTTAATATTCTGGAAAAATTATCTACATAGAGAACATTTTGTTGTATTCACAGATTAAGAAATCATGAAATACATCATTACACATTTGGACCTCAATATTAAGAAGCATTGGTGGGTTGAGGGCCTATAATCATTTGATTTTGATACTACCTACATGGGATGAAATGAGAATTTAGTGGTCGATACTCTATGTTGGAAGACTACGATGCTGGTATTTTAGGAATCCATTAGTGAATGAAATATTATATCCATATTAATAGAGATTTAAATTTAGGTTCAATAGGACAACAATTTGAATATCCTCTCATCCATAGTAATGACTTCTACTCCTTTGGAATGGGTGAATATGAGGTAGTTATCATATCCTGAATGCCTTATCATGAGGGAAATAATTTAAGATGATGATACATTTTATGTTTGGACCATGGATGTTGATGGTACCTTATTGTTCCATGGCCTCTAATGGGATCCTCCAGAAATCATGTTGGAGTTGATGCGGTAATTCCATGCCTTAACATTGATGGTTCACCCTGGTTTCACCAAAATGATTCAGGATATTCAGTGCTAGTATTGGCGGACTATCAAGAAACACAAGATTTTTTACATCATCAATTGGTTTTTACACCTTTCAGTAGTTGAAGGAAGGGCATGGGAGGCCAACAGTTCTGTCACTACCATTTTCCCTTTCTATGGGTAAATGGGGTGATTTTACAATGTATTTCATGACTGTTCGACCTAGATAACCTCATGGAAATGATATAGTGTGGGTTTCAATTGATCTCTTAAAAAAGGTCATACACTTATTACATGTGTTTAATCCATTTAGGGTAGATGAGGTGGAGAGGTTGTTTGTTATAGAGGTTGCTTGTATTCCTGTAGCCCCTCATTCTAATGTTTTTAATATATAAACTCTTTGTACATCACTGTTATAGCAGTTGTGTAGAAGCCCTTGGGTATGTTTACACTTCAATGAACAACCTACAATTTTTAGACTAATGGATAGACAGATAGATCTATTCAAGTGATAGAGGACATGATCCATGTGTGTGTCACTGAACATGGGGGATCCAAGAAAAACACATTCCCATCATTGTGTGTCATATAATAATATATTTGAGGATACCATTGAGATGGATCCATATGAAGCCTTATATGGTTGGCTTTTCCTATCACAAATTTTCTAGCTATATGAAGTGGAATAAGTTGTTCTTAGACAAAAAACCATTTAGTATAATAAAGAGTAGGTATAGCTAGTTAGAAAGTGTAATGTTGAAAGCTCTGTCTATATAACCATCATATGAAAATAGATACCAACATCCACTTGAGTTTGAAGTCGGAAAACAGGTTTTCTAACCAGTCATTCGCATGTTGGGATGTAGACATATTTGGAAGACTTGTAATCTATGACCGAAGTTTGATGGACCATACGAGGTTGTGAAATGAATCAGACATGTGGGTTACTTGTTGGAACTTCACAAAAAAATACTAGGCTATGCATGATATTTTCCATGTATATTAGCTTCTTTGATATTATCCCGAACCAACACATGTCTTTAAACCTGATGATGTGGAATTTAATGTTGATGCTTCCTACGAGGATTATATAGTGCGTATATTAGATCCAAATGTGTGGAAACATCGAGGTTAGTTTGTATCTTAGGTATGGGTGCTATGAAATCACGACTGAGTAGAGGATGAATCCTTGTAGTAGAAAACCAATATAAATTTTCAGAGGTTGAATCTTTTTTTTTCACCACTTTACTCTTAGATGGCCAACTCACAGATGAGTTTGTTTAAGTAGGAGAAGTTATAACAACCCATATTTTTATTGAAGGTAGAGATCGTTAGTTATTCAATTTTAATACCTAAAATGACCATATAAATGATGTATTATAAATCCAATGTGGTCTCTCAAAATTTTGAGGGTCGTTCCGAGCCTGGAGATCTAAAATGGAAAAAATAGACTAGGAACATTTTTTTACAACCATGTGACCCAGGACACATGACCATACAACTGGTTGTAGATTTGGGATAGATCCATTCATCATGCTATGCCCACATTTATTCAAATCGTATGGCTAGCAGCATAGGGATCCCCTTCTCTATAGAAAACCGTGCATTTTGGTTTTTTTATATGAATTAACTTCCCCCCCATTTAGCCTATTAAAAACTTCTTCATTTTTAATTCCTCCCTCTAGAATCCAAAAGTGAATTATCTTCGATCCTGATATGAGGAACACCCAAACAAACACATCCATGTGAGTTCTTCATCTAGTGTCTGATCCTCGATCTGTCGGACGAATTGGATTCCTAAAGGTAATGTCCCATAGTCTCTCAATTCCTATTTAAGTATATCTTGTCATCCATTATGAAATATATATGAAGGATAATTTTCCTCATATTCAATTCATTTGAATTTTTTTCATATATCTTCTATTATACATGGAATCGGAAGTCGATAATGAGGGAGGATTAATATATGGCCTAGAGGTAGGTATTCATGCCATTTTACCATCCTATTTTTTCATTTATTAATTATTCCATCATACCATTTCCTAAATATTTCCAAGAATCCAAATTATACTAATTCCTTCAAGTATAATAGTCCATTTAACCTTAATACATGTTAATTGAATATTTTTAACTAGTTTATATGTTTTATATACCTTATATGATCACCCCATGTTTGTTCCATGTGAAATTGGCCATTTTCATCCAATTGGTTTAAAATTCACAAAACTCCTATTGAGATAACAACTTTTGTTTTTAGATGAATTTTCTCTCCAGTCACATGTATTACATGTGACCCAAGCACATCATCGGTGCTTGGCCCACTAATAGTTTTAATTTACCAAGTGGGAAATTTCCTTAATGAACATTTCATCTAAAAAAAGACTATTGAGCCTTATGAAAAAAAATTACTTTCCTAAAGAATTAAATTGGTTGGTTATGATAAATGGTATTGTTCATATAAGATTACCATTTTATTATGGTTTTTTCATTTTAATTGTAATGTCATAATTGGAATTACCCATAGATAATAACATTCATGAGATGTATCTTCATCATGAATTGAATTATATATATGACCACGTATTGGATTGTGTTTAAATTTAAATGCATAAGTGGTTATGCCATATGTATTTTTTATAAATGTTTATTAATTGATTTTATCGGTGGCTTCATCAAAGAGAAGGATGGAATGAAATTCACCATGTTAGTTATAATTATAACGCATCATTATTTGGGATTGGTATGATTATAAGTGTTGTTCATCCAAGAGGTAAATCACACTCCCTTAAATCGAGTGTGGATTATGGAATCTCATACTAGTGATACTATATGGGAATTCGGATTTACATGCTATGTTCTATTATTTTAAATTGAAATGTAGGTTCACTCACCATATTGAGGGTTTATTAATCACATATCTCAATATTTTGAGGTTTTAAGTCATGTTCCGAATAGCACAAGCTTTTAGGATTGTAGGAATCTCTTTGGATGTATGAGTTAGGTCTTAGTATTTTCCATCACTATTATTCATTGTATATGGCCATTCGGTGTCTTCACACACTTTCTTCATTTATGTAGATGCAATATATAATTATAATATATATATATATATATATATTACTATTATATATATATATTAATTGTTTGTACACTTTCCAAACATGAGTTGATGTATGTAGACCCAATAGGTGTCCTATAGGAACATGAGTGGGATAGTTATTTATTTTAGTAAATTTTTAATATTCTTCCTAAACATGTACAAAATTTATATATGGGTACTACTAAAATTACATGTTGACACTGTTGGTGGTGGCCTACTGTTATTTTTATCTAACACCCTACTCAGCCTACCTTTGGTACCCCAAAAGACTACGTTTTTATAGGTATTGATAAGGGAAATGGCCATACTACATGTTTTTTAATTTTCATACTTATTTAGAGCATATGATAATAGGATCAGGTGTAGGCTGGAGATTCTTATAGCACTGTTTTTTTCTTTCTATAATTTTATATTACTACATAGCATGCTTGTATCTACTTTGTTATTTTTGTATTGTAGCATGCCATGCATTATGTATCAGAAATATCCTTATAGTTTTTTATATATTATTAAAAGATGTTTCACTATTTATTATCATATGCATCTTATTTATTTCTTTAACTATTTATTATTCTACAGTTTGTTGATTCTAACAATTAATATTACCCTTTTTATGTTGATTATATCTATTTTTATCTATTGTTCTACTCTAATAAGAGGGTATAATCTCCACATCGTTCGACATTTACACCCTCTATGGTAGTCATAATCCTCTAGCGTATGGGATGTAATTCTTGAGGGCATCTTAGCCACGAGCTTTGGGAATGTGTTTTGGGGACCCCAGGTTAGGATTGTATAGTGTCATTCTTCATTGATCACAGGAATAATTACTTCTGGTCTTGAATGATTCTTTCTAGTTACCGATAAATTTCATTTGGATGATGAGGGATGATGATAATCATTGTTTAGTGTGTTGTATATAAATATATCTCTTTGATTTAATGAATTATATCAATTGAAATATCATGATCATCAAAATCATTGTTTTCTATAAATTATTTAATCATGTTCAAACAATTTCATATAAAAAATATTTTTTTTCATAAATATATTTAATCATTCTCTTAATTCTAAGTGAACCTCGCATAAAATAATAAGAGTAATAATATTTTTATTTATGTAACATATAATAAATTCATGGATAATTAAATACCATTTCAACCATATCCTTTACTCAAGATGTCAATCCTCCATGACATTTATCAATCCATTGATAATAATTATTTATCTAAATAAATAAATATCACTAGTTATTCATTAAAAAATAATAATGTAGTGAATATAACTTGAATAAAAATTATTCCTTGAAACATGAGAGTAATAATATTTATAATACTAAATTCACATAGAATTTAAATCAGGTTCTTGATACACATAGTGTGTGACCCTCCATTACAATTTATTTGTAGAAATAGGATAACATGCCTAATTTCCAAGACCAGTATATAGAAACACATTAATTAACCAATAGAGAATAATGTTAATGTTTCAATGCAAAAAAACCTCATATTAACTCAAACTATGTAATATAATCTCTTTAAATCAATATCTATTCACCAAGTATTCATTTAAAGATTCATTAACCTATATTATTTTTATATCTATCTTATAATTTATATACATGAAATTTTCAACAGAACAACCTGGTCAATGGACTTTATTATATTGTTCTATTTTAATCCAATGACCTAAGTTATCTACATCAATTAACTTAGAAGGTAACAATAATTTCTTAAATTATTCAGTATTTTTCATCACATGTGATGCACCCAACATATCTTATCTCACAATGAAAATATGTTATGGAATCCCACCTTTTTAATACATTATTTTTATCATAATTACTTAACAAAATATAACATTCATAACATCGAAGGAACATTGAGATATGGTGTCTGGGAGACAAGGTACCTAATACATGATGTTCATAAGAAAAAAATAAAAATATATATAAAATTATTCCTAGTAGAATACATATTTATTATTCTATCCAAGTTCACCTTATAACATGTTATTTCATAGTGGCTAAAAAAAATTAAAACTTTTGATCACAAATCCCTACAAGGGACAAACAAAGGAAGTAAAACATAAATGATCTTCATGTATAAGATTTTATGTATAATAGAATATCATAATCATATATATATGTGATATATAGATTCTAAATTTAGCTAAAATATAAAAATGAGACATTATTAAGCATATCACCATGCTTAAATACCAAGGATTCACAAATATTGTTACGTAGGTTATTCACTGTGGTATCATTAAACATGTAATATCTAGAGATTAATTCATTACCAGTTGCATTAGAGAACTATCAGGATACACCCTATATATGTACTAAATAATGTGTACCTTATATAACATAATAAATCATTTCATCAATAAACTATGGGGGACAAAAAATGGGATTGAAATTAAATTATACAGTATTTATGTATTTAAAAACATGAAATTTTCATCATTTTATATCCCATGAGAATAAAATATGGGTTCATACTCAGTAATACCCAATAAATTATATATTATTTCATCTATATTAATAACCCACAAATAAATAATGTTTGATTATCCACAACATTAATAGTGAATCATAGAAAATCAATGAATGCTAATTGTAGAATATTGTTTATACAAACTGGTCTATAGAATGTGATTAATGGGAGAAAATCGATGTTATTTATTGTGAGAAAAAATATCGATTGTATCGTATGGATTATATGTTCCTTATAATAAAAGAAATATTAAATTATAACACTAACTATAAAAGGATGTACTTGGACATAAAGGGAGAAGAGGATAATAGCATACCTTATGTATCACTTCTTAAATATATATGAGGGATTCATTTAGAACTATTGGGCCACACTAAATCTCTTAGTAATGGAAAAATGGAGGGAGGGATGTTATAATTATCTAGGGAGTGAATTAAATGTATAGGGTATGGGGTTATTTAAAGAAATTAATTGAAAATTGATTATTATTTTTCATATATAGACCTTTGAATTATTGGTTTTGTAAAATAAATGTTCAATTTACCAGGAATGGTTTTTTATTATGATTTATGAAAGAAAATTGTGTTTTTTAATATTTAATTTTTAGAAACAAGAAACATTTATTTAAAATTCTTTTTCATAGGTAATATTAATCCCCAAAATAATGGTTTAAAAATCATAATTTCCACTTTAAACATCAGAAGAATATTTTGAGGATTGGGAAGTAATTCAAATACATTAAAAAATTATATTGATAAAATAGATTTTTTTCATTGATTAATTTAATTTATATACAAAATTGATGTTACATATTAATGAAGTCAAAAAACATACTGAAATGGTAAAATTGTAATTTTACTATTAACTAAAAGTAAAATATATTAATGAACTATCAAAATGTTCCCACAAAACTAATTTTTATTTGCCTATTTCAAATTTAGTATTTTATTTATAAAAAATAACATTTCAAAATATGGAAATATAATAATTTACATAAAAATGTTTTCTTTTGAAATATAAGTTTTGTAACACAATCAACTTTTTAGCCATTAAAAATACAACCTAGGTCACTATAAAATTTTATTATCATCTATATATTTAATTTTTTTCATAATAAAATTTAATGAAAATAACTTTTTAAATTATTCATTGAGATTATATATCTTTGAAAAAAAAATTATGTTTTCTATGTATCCAAGAATTAATTTTTCGTATCATATTATATTTATTTTTATTGATGTGATATACAATGGTAATGAAAATGTGATTAAAGAAACTTCTATTTTAATTCAAGGATGAAAATCACACCTTTATAATACTATGTTCTACATACACAACCCAATATTACACCATTATATTATCTAAGGGTAAAGTGTGCTAAAGTGGTACTTATATGGGATGACTCAGCAATCATTGATCAAGTTGTTATCTCCCTATCAAGAATTCTTCCCATTCTCATTTCTGTTAGTGCATTACTTTTTGAATCTCTACATGGGCTTATTTAAGGATGAACCCCAGTGATGATACCTCCTTCTAATGACTTGATGGATTGGGCTTCAAAAGGCATGATACTAGTAGTTAAGGCCACTATTTTTTCTTATTCATTAATATACCATTTTCATTACCATTTACATAAACTAATTCTTATGTTAAAATCATTACTAATGGTCATAATTACCATAGTTCAAATTCACAAATGGTAATTTAATGGTCAAATTCTAATAGTAACTCTCCCATTTATACACTTTATATACTCTGCAATTCTTATACCATATATGTTTGTATGTTTCTAATAATGTACGTACACTATACTAGATAGTGTCTATCATATTACTAACTCTTCCATATCTTTTTAGTTTTTCATAGTAGGAGAGATGTTTATTAGAGAATTCATGCTTGTGGAAGTTACATTTTGGTGTTCACTTTTCATTTTAGTTTGACACCCTATATTATTTCTAACAATTATAGTCAATATTATTTCATTATTTTTAATTTTCTTATATAATTGTCTATCTATGGGCTTCATAATAAAATAGTCATTGTGAAACATTTGTTATTTTAATAATAACAGAATGACATTTCAAGTTTGTATATCCCCCCAAGAAATTTCATCCTCAAAATTTGTGTCTTGAAACAAATAATGGGATTGTTTATCCTTTATTTCTTCTTTAGGCTCCCATGTATCATCTTTGAACTTTATATTTATCCAAAAATAACTCTATAGTCTAGATTTCTAATTCTACCAAACTCATTCCCTTTTATCAATAATATTGATCAGTTCTTCATCATATGCTAGATAATGTTCCAATTCAACGCCATTTGTGTCATGTATATTTGTTGGGTTAGAGATATAATTTCATAATATGGATTCATGAAATATTTCATAGATATTGGAAATATTTTTATGTAGTGTTAACCAATAGGAAATTGCTAAAATAACATTCAACATTATAAATGCTCTAATATACCTTGTACCCAGTTCCCCTTTAATTAAAAATTTCATAACTACATTCCATGGTGATATTTTTTGGAATACTGGATGCATAACATGAAATTATATGTCTTACATTGTATTTTTATCTTGTGTCAATTATCGACTATAAGAATACATGAAATGTTTTTAGATCACTTATATCTTCCACATAGTTTAATTTATAATGTCTCCTACCTATAGTTTTCATTCTCTTAAATCATCCTAGAATGTTGGATTTCTACACCTCTTCCAATATTGTGCTTCCTAAGTATCCATTTTAATACTCATGAGAAAACTATTGGTGTAAGTGAATTTGATAATTTGAATATGTCTATCCCAATTACTTTAAAAATATTCTGAAATAGCCCTTAGAATTTTTTGCAATGGTTTAATAGTCTTCTTAGACATCCCATTAGTCTGTGGATGATAGAATGTGTTATGGTTTACATTAGTATTCATATAATTTTAATGTCCCCTATAGAACACAAAATTAAATCTTAGGTATCAGTCAGAAATTATTTATAGTGGTATCACATAATTTCTCAATCATTTTTAACTATATAGATTATCAAGTTGATAAAGCCATAAATCCTTTCATATAGTGATAAAAATTTAAAACACTGTTAATCAACCAATGATTATCCAATATGGAATCATTTCCCTAATATATAAAACAATGACCTGTAATATAGTCCATTGTGAAATAAATCCAATTCCATACTAGTATTGCTAGTGGTTACATCACTTCATTTTGTATCTATCACTTCATATTCAATTACTAACATACACAACATCATGCTGTATAATCAGTTATATTTTGTTTTTAATTTTATCCCATCAATAATGATCTTTAATATCTCAATCCATTTTGGAGCTTATAGGATGCATATATAACATATATCTATATGCTTCATCAATCAGATATTACTTTAAATTTGTAAAAAAATTGATATATAACATTGTATCATGTCCATGTATTTCCTTTTGTTGAATATTGAACTCGAGGAAATACCTAATTCTAATTTATTGTAACTTATTTTTTAATATTGATTTTTTTATTTGTGATTTATCGATATTTTTGGGTAATTATGGTTGGGAAATAATTAGGAATGGGATTGATGATTTTCCTTCACTTAGGGATTCCATGTATTTCTTAAAAAAATTATCGATCAATGAATCCCCTTCAATCTTTGTCATTTCAAGAACTCTAGGGGCCTTCATACTCAACATATTGGCTTCTTTGATTATTATCCATTGCGATAATGAATAAAATAATCATCGTCTTTAATAAGATAAAACTATGTCCATTTTTGTTGGAACAAGATATGTTATTTACAAGAAGTGGAATATGTTTTGTATTTCTTTCAAATCCTCACATGATAGATCTAGGAGTTTTTATAGAAGGGGATCTTGTAGTTTTATCTAACTATAGTTTTGAAGGTGGTTTTGATACCCAGTGTTTGGAAATTTTTTGGGTAAAAAATTTGGAAGTTTTCTATCTTCGTGAAAAGTGAATTTTAATGAAGGAATTTTAAAAATATAGAAGAAGAATGAGCTTTGTGAGTATGGGATTCAAAATTTTTGTTTCGTAATAGATCAACAGATGATCAATACGATCTATGTGACAGCGGTGAGCATCAAAAATGAGGAAAAATTAGAGCATTGTGAACAGTGATATCGATCTCCATTATTATGGGAATTTGAGCATCAGGAGCACATGATTGTTTCTCAACACTATTCATGAAAATGTCAAATATTAATAGAGATTTCTGACTGTTGGATCAATGTGATATTAGTTTTGAAAGATCTACAAACTTGTAAAGAGGTGGGGGAGCATCACGAATGGATGATCCTAAAAATATAAGTCAACCCCAATTCATTTTTCATGAAATTGTTCAGGGAAAATATGAAATCACTCTAATTTGTTGAAGATATGGTACCTCTATAAATAAGTATTTATATAAAACCTTGATAATCATCAAAAGACTTGTTATGTCCTGACTGATGCCAATGCTTATAAGAAAAGCATGCTTCGTGATGATGGGGTATTACACATTAGCTAAGTGATCTTCACAATGGTATTTTTTCTGCAATGTCATGGTGCTTCACGAAAGTATTTAGTTTCATGAAAGGATGTCTTGAATATCATTTTACGTGCATACAATCATTAGAGTGCACCAACTATGATATATGGTGCAAGTAGAGTCTCATACTATGTCAAGAATAAATACTATCATTCCAATCCATTGAATCAACATTCAAGTAGATAAAATGAGTTATACTTCTATAAATTTTGAAATCTATGGGGAGTTGACTAAATTTTCCATGGTTCTTAGTGTGGAATCCCTAAAATCTTGTAAAGGGAATGTGCTGAGCACAATGTGTTTATGTTTGATCTCTTATATTCCACAACTAGTAATGATTAGTGTATTTAGGTATGACAGACAGCCTGTCAGTGTATGCTACATAAAAAATACCATAGTGGTGAACCATGTAAAACTACAATGTTTTTTTCATTTCATGTCAATGTTTTATTACTTCAATATTCCAAAAAACAGGTTTGATAAGTTCATACAAAAATGAGAACAAGATCCACTGATTTAAAATAAAAAGTTGACAACATAATTTACCCCTCCCCTCTTAGGGTGCTTTGGGGTCTAACAATTTTTATCATGTTCAATTAATTTTGTTTGAGTATAATAGAATACCAAACCATTTACAAATATTGTTACATGATTTGTTAAATAAATATCCAATAATTACATCCCAAATATCCTGATCCCTCATGTATTTAGAAGGATTGGTTCATAAAAAATCAGAAATAAACTAAGACATAATCATTTTATTTTGATCACTAAATTTATCTCCAAAATCCATTTGAGATCTTTAAACTACATAATATGTCATGGGGATTACATAGAAAAATGGGTGGTCTACAAATGCCAAAATTGGATAAATATTATAAAGAAGTATAACATGCGATTTAAACAAAAAAACAAGAAATTACAAGAGATAAGGATTATAAATAATCACGTGGGAGAATATATTAATAAACATGCTATATTGATATCATGGGAATATATAATATTGATTGAAAATTATGTCGGGGCATAGGAATATGTCATAGAAAACTACCATGACAACATCAATTGGTGGATAGGGTATCATCAAGGATTTGGCATACTCCATAATCCAATACATATTATCTCATGATAAAAAAAATTACCCAATTCAATGGATAAATTGATATGTCCACCCATAATAATATGTACATTCATAAGTGTTCCACAAAATGAAATCAATCACGAAGAATAATCATTAGAATTACCTAGGTATAAAATGTGTTGTATAATATTTCATCATTGTATTCAAAGGATATTTCTCAAATATTATATAGAGATGAATGAATTTAATATTTTTGAAATTTATATCACATTACATAACTATAGGTCTTATAATATGGTGTTCATTTAAAAAAATAATGCTGAGTAAATGTAGAGAATTTTTTTATAGAAATGAACATTAAATGCACTTTTTTGTTGAACCAGGTAAAGACATTTGGAGATAGATTAAAAATTAAATTTTACTGAAAAAACGGTAAACCATATTGAATATACCTAAAATATTTAATAATTTAAAAAAATAATTAATGGTAATAAATTATTTTAATAGGAATTTCATAAAAGGATTAAGGGATAAACTAGTTCCCCTTAATCAGGTTTTATTTTAAAGAAGGCATGTGATAAATAATTTTATGTCATGTATTTCCCCTTAAAAAATTCGATAATAAGATAAGTATTTATTACATATACATATATACATAATTTTTAATTATTAAATAACAATATATATAGATATTATATGAGTTAGAGATGAAAATTTCATAACCAGGATAAAGTTTGGTTTAGAGTGATCGGTTACCTTATGTTTTAGAATCATTCTATGATTGAACTTAATGTCCTAAATAATCATATTATGTTAATAACATTTTTAATTTTGAAAATTTTAAAAATTTATTTTATTTTAAACAATTTTATTATGTTCATCTAAACCATTTTAAATAGATATAATTTCTAATTCAATTATTTTGATGGAATTTGTTTCATGATTTCTGGGTTAGATCACTAGGGCATAATAAATATTATTCTTTTAAAAGTGGACTACTACTATATTAGAGAAATGAAATGATATTAATATCCTTATAAAAACTATAATGGCCCCATATATCATTTTTTAAGATATATACTATTCATTTAGTAAAAACATAAATGCTATTCAGTTTGTTGATAATGGTTTTTTACCATCCATTGCAATATAGTCATATGTTATTTAATATAATTCTTATATATTCATCCTACAAAATATAATGAGTTATAATATACTTATTTTAATATTATTTATCCTGAATAAGGTTTTAATAATTATCATTTATGGTGGTGGTGGAAAAAGAAGTATGTTGTTCATGGAGGCATTGAACCAACCATATTATAAAAAATATTTTTATTTTTTGAATAAATTAAGGTGGGGTATTAGATATGTATTAATACATAATAATAAAATATAATAATAATTATGATAAATATTTAACTATGTTTAGGCGGATGAGGATCATATGGGGGTGGTAGAATACGGATAAAATTGAAAGGGGTTAGTCGAGATTCTTACATATTCCTTTGATTTGGGTCCTCTTCGGTGACCCCTAGAGGGTCCTTGAAATGGTATTTTGATGAGACCATATGAATTATGAAGTGTTTGGGAGGATATGGAAGGGAATTGGGTATAAATTTCACAATATCCATGTACTATAACTTATGAGGAATGAGGTTGTGAGGGGTGATATTTATTAACCAAAGATAGGGGTGTTTTGAATATTACAATCATTTCTATAATTTATTGGATCAAGACTAACTATAGTATCAATTCTTATGAATATGTAATTTAAATAGTTCATGTATGTTATATTTAATGTTTTATTACATCATCCTTGACTCAAATATTCAACTATTTATCTTATAATGTATTATTTTTGTTTGTATTTCATCATTCAAAAAAATCAACTATTTTAAAAAAATACTAGAAGATCATCATAAATATATTTTGATGCATATATTCAAAAATTTAAATCAATTTTATGGAAATAGTTTCCTGAATATTAGAAATTTAATTTTAAAATAAATCAATCTTTTACATGAAAAAAATACATATTTAAATATTGTAATCAATTTTACCCTTTAAAATACTACACAATGCCTTATAAAATTATTGTTGTTCCACACATATCATTTAAATTGAGTGGGTTTCAGTAAAATTAGAATGTCATTTTTTCACAAGTTCCACTTTCTACAATGGTGTAGTATAATGACAGTGTGGGGTTGATCCAATGGGGAATTTTCACCTTGCATGGAACCAAGACATTGAACCCTTTGTGTAATATTCCTCGTTAATCGTTTTGGTTTTGGGTTTTTACTAACTCTTTTTATTTTGCTTTATTATTCCAGAATAAGGAATGGATCATGATGAATTTATGAGTTTAGGTAAAAAATACAATCTCTCTTGTATGTTATAATGATCCTAAGACATAGGTTGTGAAGCATTGTATAGAACACTAGTTGGTCATGGTAAAAAATCTAGACCTATCTAATAAGAAAATATTCATTGGAGAAAATATAGCTAACAAACCAGATGAATTATTCCTAGATTCTATATAATAATGCATCTTAGGTTAATGGTCATAGCCTGCACTACTCAAATATGGCCATGTTCATTCATTTAAACATCTTATGATTTGGGTTTCCTAAAATAATTGAAAAATCAATTGTAATTTTACATAATTACTAGCCATAATGATACAAAATTATGATATATAGAATATTTAATTTTATAACAGTCCTAGACTTGACCCTTAACCAAAGCAGTATATCTTTTCAAGACAGTATTAAACATGTTTTATGAAAAAATGTAGACAAGATTTGGAGATTATGATGATCATTGAAATATGATAATTTTCATGAGAGGGTCCAAGAATCAAGTATTTTTCAATCATATTATGAAAAAAACCAAATGAAATTATTACTTTATATATTAATAACTAATGTATTTATGGCCAGGACATTTTTTAATGGAAACAAGAATGGTAGAGCAATATCATAATGATAAAATACATTGAAAGAAATGTAGAATATGTTTAGAAAAATCAACAGTTCTCATATTCATTAAAAAAAGTTAGAGTAATTATTTAGAGTTGAATTCGGAGAGAAAATAATGGTGAAATAAAGATAGGATGCGAGAAATTTGAGATAATTTATCTTAATGTTCTATTGAGTGAACTCTAAAAATAAAATAGTTAGGAAATTATGCAATGTGTGATCTTCTCATGTTGTTTATTCTCGATCCATAGTTTTCTCTAAATATCTTGAATATGGTATGAATATCTACTGGAATATTTGTTATTTGGTGATTTGACTCAAATCTCGATGTGTGACTGGTATACACAACATTCTTCTTCTGATGACATAAAAATTATCTGTGAAATATCTCTTGAATCTCACACGATGTATATTGGGGATTCATTTCATGTTTTCTTTTCAGGGCTTGAAATTTTTTCACAATATTCAACTAGACATTATACATACATTGATTCATTACTATGTGTTTTTTATGTGATACATAATTTTTTATGTTAGATGTTTTCTTGTTTTCATATATTGTCTTTTGGAATCATGTAATCCTATTAATTGCAATAATAAAAATGATCCTAGTAAAATATTTTTTAAATCATGAAAAATCATAAATTAAATGACTCAAAAATGTATATAAAATTTCAGGGAATCAAATTATCCTACACATGAAAAAATACTTTTCCTCAATAAAAAATATTATCCACATTTAATTAAAAATATTTGATTTTTTTAAAAAAGAGACATTTTTAAATAAGTAAAATAAAAGTAATTCTCAGAAGAAAAATTTAATCCTCTAGAATCTATCATGTAGAAAAATCAGACATGCCTTATAGTTCAATTTTCTAATTGAAATATCAATATTTTGATTAAAATCTATAATTGTTTCATAAATTCTATACCCATTTTTTAATTTACCTCACAATGAATTTTCTCTCATCAAATAGGGTAATATATAATTTTAGTTAAGATCACAACCTAAAAATTCATTCGTAGCAATATTATTTAATTGGTTCAATCATCTTCACATCATAAAAGAAAATATAAAATTATTCATGGGGGATTCAGAAAAAATGGGAAAACTACATTGAGGGTGAGGGGAGGTGGTAAAAAAGTTTAAATCAAGCCCATAATGATGTAATTATATCTTTTATATATAAATTATTAGAGGGAAATTTTTAGTTATGTTTTCCATCAAATACTATATATTTTTTATGCTATAGGAATATTAAAATTTATCCATCAGTGTATCAAGTTTGTATAAAGAATATACCCTTATCTGTTCTAATATATTTTTATTATTTATTAATTGTTTGAAAGTCATGTTTAGGGTAGACCTAACATCCATCCCCTTACCCTATATTATCCATTAGAGGATTAGTCATTATAAGAATTATGATTTTGAACTTCCTAATACACAACCAAAAATATTTTTCTTTTCATCCTATTTTTTATAAGTCACAATGTATGTGTAAAATGCAAAAAAAATTACATGGTTCATAAAAAAGAATTCGGGTTAAGTACAACAATACATCCTCTAAATCAAAACATATCATGTCCATCACTTGAAAACTCCCCCACACATGTCCAATGTATAATATTTAATAAAACCAAGAGCATGGTAGAATGGGATAATCATCTTGGAATAGTTTTATCCTAAATAGGTCATTCATGGAAACTATGGGCTAACCGAAGGAAAAAAGTTATGTTTGTTAACATGAAAATGTGGCTCGATAAATATTCCTTTAATAAGATGCATG
The DNA here is from genome assembly GCA_963277665.1 of Viscum album. Lineage (NCBI taxonomy): Eukaryota > Viridiplantae > Streptophyta > Magnoliopsida > Santalales > Viscaceae > Viscum > Viscum album. Next base: position 509,918,979 of record OY728138.1, read on the forward strand.
TTATAATAGGTTTACTTGTCCCATGTCTCACTCAAGAAGTATGATCATAAATAAATGAAATCATAGCCTCACAATCCTCTCTAAAATGGGATTATATAAGAAAAAATATAATTCACTCAAGGTATATAATTCAGGAATAATTAAATCAAACACTATTTAAAAAAATCATAATTAAAATTAAAGTACAAAACATAGAAATAATTCTAGAAATCTATATAAGAGTATAAAATGGATTTAAAAAATTTATAATATAAGATTATCTTTTATTTAAATTGGTGAAATGATTTTTTAGGTTTAAAGAATTATTCCACAGAAAAATATATCGTAGTTAAATTAAAACAACAAAAAATACAATTGTATTAACAGTGAAGCTAAAAAAATAACCCCCCAAACTTAAAATGAGATACTGTCTACACTATCCTAGAATGTACCATGCCAGCGATATGAAAAATATAGTATATAAAAACTGAAATGGAAAACTTGAAAATGAATGTTAGGGAAACAAGAGATCCCTCTAATTATTGTCATTCCATGGAGAAAAAAGTTGAATCTAGATTTCAAATTAGGATACCTATATATATTATTAGAAAGAAAAATATTACACTAGATAATTCTTTAGATGAGAGGGTTTAAATATTTGTAAATCAATAATATGGAAAGGTGAAAACAAAGAATATATATTATATTAATTTTAAATACATGATTATATGCAAGTACATTGTAGTTCATAGTGACCTATGATAAAAAAATTAGGCTAACAAAAGAAAAACCTAAAATTATTTGTACATGAAAAAAATAAATGATCTACGGATTTCCTCCCATAAGTATCAAATAATTTCATCATAAAAAATATTTATGTAATAAATAATCAATCATTTTCATTCCATCTACTTGGATGTCATTTTCCACCTATAAGAACTGGTTACTATGTCATCATGATCTCATGGATGATTGGTGGGATTAACCATCTCAAGAGTGTACGGGATATGAATATGGTGTGCACAGAATAACATCTAGCTCATCGTGGTGGTTACCACTATTCAGCATGGATATATAATGAAATATCCTCTATCTGGAACTCAATATTATCCAGATGTTGAGTCATCTACAGTAAGAGGGCATATGTGGATGGAATAGGTGTATTGATGACCATAGAAGAGGAAAACAAGATAGAAATGGATAATATAAAAGTGTAATGAAGTGAAAAAAATTCCAATCAAGAGGGAACAAATTTAGTTACCATGTATATAATAATTTCAGTGATACATCAGTGAGATGGAATATATATAGTAAAAAAATATGATCACCCAAACTTAGAACAAAAAATAGAATAGGTAAGTGTGATATAATAAGATTAATCAGGATTGTCGAGATGAAAATATATATTCCTCTCCTGAACTGTGGGTTCATGCATCTGGCCTACATATCGATATTAGAAGTACATGAAGGGGGTGTGGGATCAATTGTTTGATGGTGTTCCAAATTGAATGAAGCTATCTCAATGGCTGGAGGTAGTTAGTTACCGATACACATTGTGGTTATTGATCTAGCAGTAAGATCGATAAAAGGAACCTCATAAGATAGGTGAGGAGCAGATCCCTTTCTTCGTTGGGACTACTCTTCCAGAAGCTATTACTAGGTTGCAGGATCTGTCAGCTCGGGTGGTAGCTCAACAGATCAAGTGTAGGGTGATAAAACGGTAGAGGATAATGGTTCTACTATAGGTGGAGGATGTGTGGACACATGGGATGATGGGGATTAAGGGTTGGCTAATGAGGGTAGGAATATTAATGTTATTCCTAGGAGACGACATATTTACTAATGAATCACTGGAATATATTGACGAGATAGCCAATGGATTGAATGGTTGTGCATTGTGGGTAGAGTGGTGGTGGATGGGGAAATAGTGTGGGTATGAGTAGTGATTGGAATAAGAGATGGAATGGTCATAGTTGAGGCATGGGATACATTGGAAGCAGTAGAAGGGGTGTGGTAAAATGTTGCACGAGAAGGTGTTGGGTCAGAAACATGATCATCTGGTGCCACGTCAGCACCTTCATAGAATCCTAGTGCCAAATGATAGATATAGTAGACCATCATCAGCACATTCATGTTTTGAATCATGAGTTAGTCGATCGAATTCATCTTTCTGAGATATGTCAGGGTATGAGTGGCATTCAATATAACAAGATGATAATATAAATGAATAATTAATGACCCACATCTCATCATACATCATGTATTCTATGCATGTTCCCTAAATTATAATTCTAACTATGATGTTGTGGTAATTACCGTGTTTCCCAAAAAAGCATCATGAATAAGGGCTTATAATTGGATGACTCAACAGTGAGACTCTCCATGAGAAAACTGGGCCTGAGTCAATGCCCCATGAATAATTTGTAGATTTTCACCTCTAAGATATGATGATTTGGTAATCTATGGATCCTGATCACTCTTTTTGTCCTGAAAAATAATTCTCCATATCTATTTTTCATCCTAATTTCATGGATCAATATACAAATTTAGGAATACATCAAATGTAGTAAATTTGGGAATATTAATACTGAGAATAATTCCAAACTCAACAAAGTAAATATTCTGTGATATTTCACCAAAACAGAGGTCAATGATGTATATGAACACATTAAAAGTGACCAAGAACTCTAGTAATAGATCTTTGATGGTATCCTCTAGAATGTTGATAATGGGAGAGATGTTCAGGTGACCATGAAAGTGGATAACCTCCTAGATGATATGCATGCATATGAGGATATTGAAATACAATGTTTTGTTGGTTCTCTGCAAATTGATTAGCATGAAATCGTGATTTGGGTTGGAAAAATGATGTATGAGGTGTAGGGGGGGTTGAGTAGGGTCTTATGTACCACTGAACGTTGAGCGGGAGTACTCGGTGGCTTATGATGTTGCAAAGGTAGAATAAAAGGTTGAGGGGAAGGATTGGGGGGTTGATGGAGGTGTGGGAACCCTTTGTATATTGACATTAGGTGGATCGTTATGCTCAATAATGTTATAAGTATGAGTAGTCTAAATCATCTTTATGTGCTACATTTCAGGTGTAATAAATAAGAAATGAGGAAGATGGAAAGGGTGATGGATTCAACAAAGATAAAGGAGGTGGTTGTGATGAGAGGTAGGTGAGGTAGAGGCCCCAACAAAGTATGTTGGTTGGATGAGTGAGAGCGAAAAGAGAGTGAGGGGTAAGGAATTTAGGATAAGGAACCTTAGTTTAATTTAATATTGAATTTTTGTAACTACACAACATTTCATTTAGTATACAACATGTATTTTGGGAATTTAATATTTATCATGTCGTGAATCATATATTTTTTTGAATCACTTACATGCCATGTAATTTGGGAATTCAGAATTTTCCTGAACCAAATCTTGATCCATTTCTCTCAGCATTACCCAATATAATCTAACCCTTACTATATATTATTCTAGTCTATAGTAACCTATTATTATTTTCCTTCTAGTTAGTGTTTCTTTTAATGTTTAGAGCTTGAATAAGTAGTGACTATATTAATATTAAAGAGGTGACACTGCCCTCACTAAATGGTTCTTGATATATTATCCGTCGTTGATAATTAATAAGGAATGGGGGTTCTCCACATTTTTTAATTTTTATGTTTCCATTGGAGAATACTTGTATGACTAATAAGGTTATTGACCGTCTTGATTTTAGTTTACTTTGAACCAATTTTATTTGGGATTTGAATAATAATACATTATTCTTAATTACAAAAAATCATTATGTGATGCAGTGATCAAGAAATTTATTTATTTTCCCATTATAAATATTGTAATTTACCTATGCATCTTTTTTATCAATTTAAACTCATCCAACAGGTGCATTCTAACTTCCCCATCTTTTTGAGAATATGTATTCAATATCTTAATTTCCTTGTATGAGGGATTCTATGATTTATGGAAAGTCATTCCACACTCCAATTGGAAGGTGGTGGTGTCGATGTGTTTCTTATACGCAGTTTGGTGTTCCCACACTATTTTATCATACTTGAGGCTCTAGTACTTTTGATTTATTTTTTTACTATATTTTGATGGATTTGTTGATTTCCCTATTGGAAGAATCATCATTTCAACTTATTTGTTAGTTGTATCGAGTTCTTATATTGTATTAGGGTTTTGTACTTCCTTAGGTGTCCATTAAGATTATTGTTGGTAAAATTTGTTTCCAAATAACTAATGAGTAGTTATAGAAATAATAATCCTGAAAACACATTATTCATTATGTATTTCATGACTAATTTATTTGTTTCATGAGTGGTTAGTTCAACTAATAACCATTTCAAGATGTATTCAATTCTAAAAATGATAAAAAAACATCCCAGGTAAATTGGTTAATGGAACCTTGAATTTTTTTTCTTATATATCAAATATATTTACTTCTATGATCGGTTTTTGGGACATTTCATTTTTTACCAGTTTTGTCGGTTTTTTGGCACTAATGAATGATATGACAATAATTTCTTACATCTTGGTGAAAAATTGGCCCAAAGTGTCCACTTTGTAGTATTTTTTCTAGCATTATTATTGTCCAATGATTCTATCCAATTCGTTATATGAAACACATGTCTAACACACTTTAGATATCATCTTCTTGGTGGAATCATCACATTAATCCATCATCATGATGCCAAAAAGTTGCATCTCATCCCAGTAGTAAAATGAATTCATGACTAGGTATATCCTCTATTTTTAGAATGAGAGGTTTAATTAATTGGATCTCATGGAGATATAGTTTGAAATGTCAGAGAATTGTTGTAATGCCTTCATGTTTAGGATAAAAAGGGTTCATTGGAAAAGTCAACCTCGATGTATAGATTATCGTCATACTTAATGAGGGATAGTGGGAATCCATAAATATGATCAACAACATCCATCTATGTTCATTTACACTATTTGATGATGATTTAATATTCTAGCAGCAATAGGATCCAACATATCAGTCTTGGTTTGTCATTTTTTTTAATCATAAAATATTTTAGGGCATCATGATTGGTGTAAAAAATCATCATTGACAAAACTAAGTAGGAGACAAACTTTTCAAAATCCCAGATAAATTCATGATTTTTTATTGGTGCATATTTTAACTAACCATATTCCATAGTGTGACAGGAATAATATATTTGAATGTAAATATGGATAATCCATCATCCTAAGACAATACCTACAATGAATTCACTAGTACCACACATGAAGTCAAAGTATTTGTCATATTTTATTTCAATGATAATAATAGTATCCACTAGGATTTTTATTAATGTGTTGAATGCCCATGAACACTCTTTAGTGAATTAAAAAGTTGTATCCATTACTAATTGGTGTGTGAGAGGGAGGGAAACTTTCAAAAAATATTTCACTAAGTGACGGTATAAACCATCTTGGCCTAAAATATACTTATTCCTTTACAAGTTAAGTGATTAGGTAAATCTATATTCACCTTGATTCTTACAGGATAAAATTCCATGGAATCCATAGACATTTTCTTTCTGAAGACTATTCCTCCTTGAACCATAATGTTGATTTTTTCCCATTTTAATACTAAAGACTTACCATCACCGCATTTCATAACTAGTTCATGATTTATTAATTGTAAATCCACAGATATTACATAAACTAAAAAGTAAAAAAATATTAATTTCCATTTATTTAATAGCCATATCATGGAATATATATTTTATACTAATTTAAAATATTTATGGTGTATTAAATATACTGAATGACATGTGTCTATTGAATATGGTATAGAATTAACATGTGATATTTTTTTCAAGTAATCACAATGGTCCACAATAATCTAATTATATCATGAATATCTATCGATGAAATAGTATAATTATTTACTTATGAGTCTCTCAAACATATTATATATGAATGTCTATGGGAAATATACTTTTTAGTTGCTGTATTTATTTTTATGTAGTCCACACTCGTCATCTAGTAATGGTGAATTTTGAGATCAATCCATCTTTATAATTATTTACAACAGTGAGGCCGCATTTATATTGGACTACTTATTGAATACGCACCCACATTCTATCAAAGATTGAAAAAATTATTCGATCATCCATAATCTTCAGTACCTATTTCTTAAGTACCTCCATAATTGGTTGGTTGAGTCACCCCTAGAGATGTTGTTTGGGTTTCACACCATCTTTTAATAAAATTTTACAAGTATATAATGTGGGATTGATACTTCTGATGTCATAAAACCCCATGTGATTATCTTTATATGTATTTGTATGACATTGCATCAGGTTTCCTCTTGTGTCTTTGTTGGTTCTGAGTTAATGATGACTGGATGTGAAGATATATTCTACTTAAAATAATAATTGAGTGTGCTTGGGAAAGGCTTCATCTAAAACATAAATGTATTAATGGTCGATGATATTTAAAGATAGATAATGTCCCTTGTAAGTGGTTTTATACATTTTTCCCCCATGTTCTTACTCATACCTTTCAGTATAATATTGTTCATAACCATCATCCTCAATAACTATGTATCCATTTTATATTTTGTTAATAATATATCTTTATAGTCCAAATAATCATATGATTGTTTTGTAGTTATCAGTAGGTCGAACAACACATTTTTTCAACTACTCTAAATAAAAGTATCCTTTAATTCACATCAATTAGATCCTTTTCAATGTATATAAATGGTTTTCCTTGGACTAGGGTAATTTCTTATTTTTTTCAATTTCTAATGGGAGGTAGTCTATGGGTAAAATGAATTTACTTATTTTGACTAAAATAACCTCAATAAGACCTCAATGATACTTACCTGATGAGTTAGCTAAATGATGTACCACTCTAGTCGACTTGTGTTTCTTGATTCGTTGTTTTTAAAATAAAAAAAATAGCAAGAGGTTAATGTTGGTTACTACGTTATATAGGGCTCTTTTGATGTTGCATTCTCCTATGGTGCATGGAATGAAGAATCTCATAGGATCTCTCACTTTTTCTAGAAATTTATACTGAACAACAATGGGGAACTCTTTATTTAGGAAAATGACTACCAAGTCTTCCATATTCCTCCTGTTGGAAAGTAGTACATTGATAAAATTTACATAGTTAAGAATTTGGAAAACAAATTTAGAAAATGGGACGTTGCTGTGAAATTGATTGAACATATCTAATTAATTATTATATTTCCCATCGATATTAGCATTTATCATTCCTTTTGGAATTGGGATAGGTTTTTTTAAGCTAGTAGTGAAATTTTGATATCCAAATTGGGATAATCTTGAGTTAGATATTTTTATTGTGGTGGTAATTCTAGATTTTTCTCTTAAACAGTTCCATTATCTCTTTCATTTCCATCCTATTAAAATTTTATTGCGAGTTTATTAGATTCCTTATAATTTTTCACATCTCCTCCATTTGTTTCATGAAAATTCATCACTTTTCTACATTTTAGTAGCACTAACATCACCTCTTCATTTAGGTATGTCTATGTATTACTAGAAAGAGTATATAGAAATCTACTATACAAGGTCATTGAGATTTGATGCATTTTAGGTTAGAGATTTTAGAGGGAATCATGTAGATTTTTTATTTTTTTATCTTGGTTGGTAAGACTTTGATCTCCCATTTGAAAAATGTTTGTGATAAAATTTGACATATTTGATTAAAGAATAATGGCTAGTTATGGTGGTATTTGCAGAGCTGGTTGAAGATTTTGTTGGCCTCTAGGAGGAAATGGATTTTTGGATACCTATTGGGGAGGCATGAAAACATGATTCATAGGTGGAAAACAAAATATTCCTTGGTACTATGTTATTCTTGACCACTTCTCTGATGGTAGTACAGAATAATTTGTTGTTGTTGTTTAGTTGGACTTTATTGATAATATTGATATTTTTGGTAGTAATGTTAATATTTCATAATTGTAATTATTGTGATTAATATCCAATATTTTTTGTTCTTCGACTCATTCCCTAAAGTATTGATATAAGTTAATTCCCCTGCAAATTTTGTAGGATTTAATATATATTATCGGAGTTGTATATGGAGGTGATGTTGTTGGTAGATGATAGAATTCTACCATCTTAGTTAGGAACTATACGTCTGTAGAGAGATGTGTGTTTTTTCAAAATTGGTGGATTCCATCCCTAGGCAGTCTACAACCACTCTTCCTTAGATTAACATTGTGTGACCCCACTTCTATTAGTAATCATCATAATTCATGCATTTTCATTATTATTCCTCCATAAGTGGAAGCATATGCTACTATATAAGTAGTAGGTTGATGACAATGATAGATGGTATGTAGTTGGAGACACACATCAAGTTTATGATGTGGGAATTTCCATGAATGTTCTTTTAAATTATCCCATTACTGCAATGTTATTTCTTCATATGTTTGAGAATTAATTTGGATTTCCTTATAATGTTTTGAAATTCATTATTGGAGTAAAATATTAACCCAAAAATTTAATTTCAAATTCATTCAATGTTGTTATCGACATAGGAGCTTGAATTTTTAGAAAACCTTGGGACTATCACACATCTAGAATGATAATACATTCAATTGGATTTCACCAAAGGATAATTTCTGGTTATAAATTGTATTATTAACATCTAGGAAGATATATATATACTTATCATGATCATTTCTCCAATTTATTATGAATAGACCGACATTTTTGATCATACTAACGAGTCATGGTTTGATTTAAAACATATGTTCCTAGACATAAGGGAGAATAAAACTATGTGCGATACAATTGATTAATGAGAATTAGTAATCTATAATGGTGCACTATAGATTCATTATCGGTTGATCTCTTTTAATATCATTTATAACATATTACTTGTTATGTTGGTGGGGACTTATATGATTTCTACAGCCTGTTGTGGTTAAATGATGGTATACATAAACATACATTTCAATTTCATCCATGAAGTTAATAAATTATATCTCATCAATTGTACATGAATGAGTTAGGGGGGGTGATACATTTAGTATGCCATAAAGAATAAGTAAACTCTAAAATAAAATAAAAATGAAATAATGAAATGAGAATGGGTGAAGGGTTATTTAATATGAGGTTTGTGCCGACGGTTTATTTTCTTAAGCATAGTAAAGGAGTTCCCCAACAATTGTTCCAAAATTACACAAACCCGCATGAATCATTTAATTATTAAGGGATTTAGTCATATGATAATTTCATTATATCTCAAAAAACACTTACTAAAATTGTAATGTACAATTATAGTGTTGGGTCGATCCCCCAGGGAATGATTGGTAGAAAAGAAACAAAGGCATCAATCCCTTTGTGTAAGAGACCTCATGAATTGGTTTGGGCTTGGTATTTGATTGGTGATATTTAGTTTGGTATAAGATATAGGTATATGGTGGGGATCATGGTAAATTTTGGGGTTTGGGTTGAAATGATGATCTTGGTCCTAACTCAGATTGATCCAAAGACAAAGGTTATGAATCGATGCATTCAACACTAGTTGGTCATGGTCATACCATCTAGATATATCTATGAGGAAAATATTACTTGGTACATATATATCTAACCAATGTGATACATAAAGACTATATTATATAGAATAATGTTTCATAGATTAATGGTCACAACCTAATCCACTCTAATCAGGTTTTTATTTTTTATTTAATATTATAATGGTCAGGGTTGCATAAAATAATTGAATAATCAATTATTTCATAACATGATAATTAGAATTAAGTTTACCAAGATGAAATTCAGATATTCATTATGTTTAGAACACCCCTAGTCTCAACACTTACCCAAAGTGATTTTGAAGAATATGATAGTAATAATCATGGTTAAAGAATCAATTGTAGACATGCTTGAAAGATTAAGAAAATAATTACAAAAATTAAAAAATTAGGGTTTCAAGAATCAAGAATTTATCTGTCATATTATATTATAATCTAATAAAACACCTACTAGAAATAGTAAAAAAGAAAGAACAAATAGTGAATGATCTATAAAAAAGTAAATTGTTGATACATTCCAGAATGGTAAATGATAATGAATGGAATTTAGAACATATATAGAGAAATAAATTTCTCTTGGATTAAATAAAAACTGTAAAAGAAATTGTTTATGGTTGAGTTAGAAGAGAAAACAGTGGATAAAATGTGGAAAAAATGGTAGAAAATATAAAAACCATAATTCTACGCACTACTATATGTGTTCTGTAAACTAAATACTTGATAAATTACAAAACATATAATCATATAAGGTTGTGTAATCTCAATCCATTATTTTCTAAACATATTTTGTATCTGGTGAAAATCATGGCCTATATTTTTGAGAATTTCATATTTGAAACATCAAAAGAAGAGTGACTGGTATTCATAACATGCTTCATCTCAAAACATGAACTTGATGTGGGATGTAACATTTCTATATTACCAGACATGTTTGGGGAATCACATCATGTATTATTTTTAGGGCTAGATAATTATTCATATCTTTTTTAATGAATTTTTACATGTTATGAATTATTACTGTACTTCATGTAAGTGATTCATAATGTGTAATGTTACCTTATGGCTAATGTCAGTTATTTTCCTTTGGAATCATGGATTCCCATTATCTACCATAATCAACACAAATCAGATTAATTATAAAAAAACATGGTTAATCATTATGTAAATGAATCCATAATATATATATAATTTCATATTATCAATTATATAATAATTATAATTAATATAAATATAAATTTATTAATATATTTTATAAAAGTTAACTTTTTAAAATTCATTATATTATTATATAAATTTTGATAAAATATATATGTTTTAAAAATTAAAACAATTAATTTATAAATCAGAAAACATTTATTTACATGTATCATGATATAATTATGTCATATTCTCATTATATAATATAACTAAATATTATTCTACACTTACATAGGGGATGAAACTGTTGAAATAGATAGGTTGTTATTCTGAACAACTAAAATACTATTCCAATGGTTAAGTAACATTTCCAATGGTTAGATTACTATTTTAATGTTTAAATTTTAAATGGTTATATGGGATCACTAATTTCTTTAAATTCATCATATATCATTCATTATTCATTCAAAATTATTTCTCTCAAATTTATATATTTGTATATTCAAAATTAATTTTTTATTAATAACATTCGGTTTCATTTTTACAATGATAGATTTTAATGCACATTTTCTTTATGATCAAGTGGATCCAATTTTTTTTAAAAAAATTACCTAATTTTTTTCATTATAATACTTACAATTTTAATGTCCATTTATATTCTAAAATTTAAAATTTATATTTATAATAAATGGTATTTTAGTTTTTCATGTAGTGTGTGTGCATTATATAATATTATATTTGTAATTATGATATAATTATTTATTAAGAAGTGTGATTTAGATAATAAAATTTTGGGTCCTTGCATTCATTCCCATTGTGAAATATTTCCCTCAAATTTTTTATTAAATAATATGTTGAAAATACATGAGGGTACTTTGGATTCATGGATTACTTTGATTCTCATGTTACTTCCTTATACATATGGTTTCCGAATAGTACTTTGATTAGGTGAGTTTTCATATTCTGTAGATCATTATCTCTATAGTCAAATATCTTCAATGACTCCACCTCATAAGTGATATAATTTTATAGATAAAATAATTATAAATTCTATAATTGTCAGCAATATGGTATATACTTACTCAATAGGGATACATTGGATATATTCCATGTACTTGAGAATGGGTTAATCAGAGTGCTAGTGGATAGTCCAACGCTCTAATGAGATTGAGAATCTCAAAGTGGTTGATGTACCTAGAACTTATCATTCCCTTCTCACAAAATCTCTTAAATCACATCAATGGAGTTATATGGAGGAATGATAAATCACTAACCTCATACTCTTTTTCTCACCGGTTATTGTTCGAAAAGAACTTTTTCAACAATGAGAAATCCTAATGTCTGGCTAAATGTTATTGGAATTTTTTTACAATTTCCTCGACTATTTTATGTCCCATCATCCTATTTTCAACAAATGAATCCTTACACATATGTGTTTTATATTTGTTAAATTAAATGGCTTCATATGGCGCAATTTGGATTCATGAGTGGAAACTATTATTGATCAAGAACTCAACAAGAGGAATATGTTGTTCCCATCCTCCTCTGAACTCCATTATGAGTCTTCTAAACATGTATTCCAATGTATGTATAGTCCAATAAAATTTAAAATCATTTTGGGGGTGATAATTCATATAGAATATCAAAATTGACTATATAGAATATTGAATATTTTTCTACAACATAATGGTCAATCACAAATCTATGTCAAATACATTCGGTATTGGTCTTCCAGGAAGCCTCACAACATTTCCGAAGTATATCCTTGAATGCTATTCAATTGAGAAGCCCTATAAAATTGAATTAAATGAAATTTCAGTGTATGATGATCCACAATAACCTATGTATAGTTATTTCCACTTTATGTGTTTATAAGACCAGTGACAATGTCCATGATGATGTTTTCTCATTTCCATGCATGTATGTGTAGTGGTTTCATTATCCCCTTGGAAATTTTCTTTTAATCCTTGAATATCTAAAAAATGAGGCATCATTATGTATATATGTTATCTAATTCGTCATATTATTCATCTAATATTAATCTATGATATCATGATACAAATATATACTCCCTAGGTGGATGTGGAAGGTTGATCTATGTTAATCTTTCAAAAATTCATTTTTTCTAATGATCTAATGGTTCAAACAGTCCTGAAAAAATTCTTATAACTCTATTTTCATCAATTTTGAACTCTAAATACTACATTTTGGTTATATTTATCACATTTTTTTATTTTTACACAATCTCTTTGAGCATACTTTTTCTTATCATGAATGGATGATTGAGAAATCATTAAAAAAATATTAATAATGTCCCTTCCTTTAGGATTCCAATATATATCTCCTACGAGTCTAAAAATATATTATTGTTCCCAATTATTATCATTATAGAATGTTACTGAATCCCTTATACAATGAATAATATTCTAATTTATTTTATTTCTTATGATGTTAGTGGATTGAGAATACATAGTAATTGACCAGTTCTAAAAAGCTACAATGTTGAATATTAATCTACTTCTTCATGAATATATATTTTAATATATTATTATCCACATTTATTTCAAACGTCTTTCCATCGATATAATTTCTCCAAATTTTTATTGCGATGAAAATTAAAACAAACTCTAGATAATGTATTGTAATGTTCTACTCCTAAAGTTTTAACAACCTTGTGTTTTATATGATCACTTTTTTATCCTTCATTATTACACATCCCAATCAGTTTTTTTTCATCATTATAAACCCTGAATAGGTCTCAACTTCAGGGATGTGTTGGGATTAGTGTTTTTATTAGACACTATTCAATTCCATGAAGATCAAATGGTATTCATTGGTCCTGGGAAACATTACTTTCGGTTCAATTAACATAATGGGTTTAAAATCACGAGAGGTTCCCCCAAATCATCCGTAGTATGAATTTCTTCCAAGGAAATGATATATATGTGTTATATATGTTTGTTTGGGCCACCCCACAAGTACTTTTGTCATATAAGGACACAACGATAACCCATTTCTGGTAATATCTTTCCCCAAGGATGATGCTTTCTCCACCAAGAATTCACATTTACTATAATTTTCATACAGCTTCTTCTTTCTAAATGTATGTAGCATAACATAAAAATACAACTCATGATCACACATTATCATCATGTATTTTAGAATATAATATATTAATACATCCAAAAATTTATTGATCTAATATATAAAGAATCTATTCATTATGTTCATAATAATTTTTGGAGAAATGGCGACTCTAAAGGTAATCTCTATGAACTCATAGTGTCTATAAATTTTTTGAAATGATGTCTTGGTAATATCATCCTTCATCACATTTAATTGGTGATATCTCGGGTGAAGGACCGCAATAGATAAATATTAAGGCCATGTAGTTGATCAAAATATTCATCAATCCATTGTCGGAGCTACTTTTAATTTATCTTTATTTTGTTGAGTTCCCAAAAATTAATGCAAAGGCACATTGATCTATCCTTCTTCTTGATTAATGGGAATAGATAACCCTACAATGATGAGCTCACATGTATAAAACTATTGTACAAATATTCTTCTAACTTATACATCATTTATTAAAACTCAATAGACAAATTTTTTTTCAATGTGATTGTATATGTTTAGAGGTCCAATTATATGTTCTATTGAGAGCTCAACCTCTCGGTTATAAGGAAAGCTATACATCTATTCAAGGAACACATAAGTTCAATTCACCAAATGGGAATATCGTGGAAAATTATTCTCTCCATTGAATATATATATTCTTTTATATATTCATACTTATACAGAAATATTATCAACAGATGAGATTATGTTTCCAAAGTAGATTAATCCTCCTCCATTAATCTATAATGAATCGATTGATGACTCGTGATGTGAAAATTGATTTCCCTCTCCTGAAAATTTATATTAGCATTATGTATTAACAAAAAATACATGACCAATATATCAACAAACTATAATGATCAAATTATGATAAGATATCATGGGAGGTTCAATCCACAAACATTTATATGGGAGGGATTTTATACATTGGATAAAATAATTTCTCTATTTTATATTATCACAGATAGTTGTGCCCCTATATTTTGGGGTGGTGTTTGAATATTTTTACTAAACGTGATATATATGAAATAATTCATCTAAATAATATCACATAAGACATTTTAAGATCAATAATGGAAAATGATAACACCATTCACTATTTTATTCTTGTTATACAAATTTAGTTTATCTGAAATACAATTATAGATGAAAATAAATAAACTAAAAAATATATAAATTGGAAACTATGAAAATGAATGAAATTAATTAAATATGAAAAGTAATTTCAAAATTATGAGTATCTAGGTTTCTATGTAGGATTTCCATGGTAATTCTTCTTAATAGTTATTCTAATATAAAAATCTATTTGTGGACATTATAATGGTTAGTAACGAGTTTGTAATTTTTCCAAAGCATTTCCCCAAGGAGTGTCAAACTAGGCATGCACCAAAGCCTCTTTGTCATAAAATATGCAACTATAGATTTTGTACAAAATTTACATTTATATTTTATTCCCCACGTGTAAAATTATTCTAGAGATATATCAACTTTTAGTAAACATAAATGGATTTAATTACTTATAAACCATTCACTCTAAACATAACCAAAATTTCCTAATATTTTCTTACAAAAAGACTTATCCTTAGTGTTCTCAATAAATTATTATAGTGATAATAATAAAAAAATAGATACACCTTTCTATAATATCAAATGTATAGACCCAATCCATTTACACATATTATTACATGATTTTTATTATAAATATCCAATAAATACCACCCAACTATCTTGAGGTCTAGTGTCATTATAATGATAGTTTAATAATGCATCAAAAAGAAATTAAGACTTGAAATATTTATATTTATATACATAATGAGCTCCAAAATCCATTTATACACCGAAAACAACATATGATAACCTAGGGACTGTTTAAAATAAAGTGGTGATTTGTATAGCATAGTAAGGGAACATAAAAGATAAGAAAGAACAACATGTGAGTTAAAAAATAACATGATATCATAAAAGAGAAATATCATGAATAATCACAAGGGAGAATGACATAAATAAAATGTTATCATAAAATCATATAAAACAAGGATTTTGTAAGAAACATGTATCATGACATAATCTTAATGTCATGGATAATTTTCAAGATAACATCACATGGTGGGAAAAGTCCCATTATGGATTAGGTATACTATGTAATCCAATAATTTATATATCATGAGAAAAAAACATTACCAAAGGCATTGGATAAATATCTAGTATCACTCATCATAAAATGTATATGGTTATGTGTTCCACAAAAAGAAATCAATCATAAGTCATAAACATAATAATTATTAATGGAAAGAAATGGGTTGCATAATCTTTCCTCATGACATAATAAATGGAGATATCATAAATATTATAAAGACTATAAGAAATTAAATGTTTTTTCAAATAATATCCGTGTATATAACCATATGTATCCAAATATAGTGTTCATTTTTAATTAAATATAAAGGGAAATTTTAGAAAATTTGTAATATAAATGAACATTCACAAAATTTGTTTAAGGATTCGGCAACAGACATTTGGAGAAAGACTAAGGGATATTATTTGAAAGCTATAGGTAGACCAGAATTGTTATACCAAAAAATATTTCTTTTTTTAATGTAATAATTAAGGGTAATAAAAAATTAAAATTTTAAATTCATAAAAGGATTAATTCCTATAAAAATACCACCCTTAATGAAGTTTTATTTTAAAGACGACATTTTTAAATTAACATAACACATTTATTTCCTTATAAAAAGAATGTGAAAATATAGAAACATATTCAATTGAAATATATAAATAATTTATAAGAATTTCATATAATAAAAGAGGGAAATAAAATGAGTAATATAGAAAATGTTCAAAAGCTAAGGTAAAATTGTGGTGCATAGATATCCCTTTCCTTATATTCTAGAATCATTATGCACCTATATATAATGCCTTAAATAATCAGATTCAATTAATTAATTAAGAAATTGAAATAATTATAGATATTTATATATATGATTTATTATATTTTTATTATGTTTTTTATAACAATTTAATTGTGATATAAAGTTTAATTTTGTTTTACTAATGACTTTTTTTTAACGATATCACGGCCAAATCACTTGTTGATAATTATTGATGTTCTTATAAAATGTGATTGAAATGATATTTGTAAACTAAAATTATGTTTATTTCATTCCAAAAAATTTAATTGTTCCATATATTTTTTTGTATTTAAACATAGGGATCATTCATTTAGTAAAAACATTAATTTTATTCAAGTGGTTTATTGGGGAAGGTTTTCAGACCATCTAAACTAGATTTGTTTAATTTTATATTATTCATATATATTAATTAAATAACATAAAATAAGTTATAATATACTTATTATGATATTATTTAACCATAATAATGATTTTATAACCATCCTTGAATGTGGGGGTGAAAAAAGAAGTATGTTGTTAATGGAGGCATTGAACCAACTGTATTGTAAATTCTGTTTTCTTTTAAAAAAAGAAAGGAGGGAGGGTGTAATATGGATAATAAAAAATAATAGTAAAATATTTTTATGTTTCAGAAATATAAGATTCAATGTTTATGTGGACATGGATCAAATGGAGGATGTAAAAGAAGAAAAACCTTAAATGGATTAGTCGATATTCTTACCTCTTTGTTTAGTTATCGACTATTAGGCTACCACTTGAGGCTTCATTGAATGATATTTTGGTGATACTATAATAACTAAGAAATGGAAAAGGCTATTGGTAATATAATTGGTAAATTTTTGATAGTTCCATGTATTATAAGTTGTGAGGAGAAGGGGTTGTGAGGGGAGGTATTTATAATGGGAGGGGGTGGGTTTTTTTAATATTATAAATATTAGGTCATCATTTTTGATGAATAATACAAATAATTTTATTTAGTTTTACAATTTATTGTAAATGGTGTTCTCAGTTAAAGCTAATGGATGTGTACAGTGTCCATGAATCCAATATTCTTGTATTTTTCTTTATAATGTTAAATATCATATTTTGTCGTATTTCAAATTTCATCAACAAAATAAACTATTATAGAAACATACCAAAATAAATACATAACAAATTTTTCAATATGTAGAAGAAACAAATGACATCCATTTATTGAAAACAATTTTATAAATATGATAAATTTAATTTTTAAATAAAAACATAAATTATTTGAAGATTAGATATTTTATATTTTGACCAATTTTCTATACTTTAAAAATTTTACATAAGGGGAAATAAAATTTACTTATCATGACAATTAAACATTATATTATTTTAACAATAAATTTTATGAATATATAATTTATTTTAAATTATTTTATATTATTAATATGAAAATAAATCATATATGTTTCATAAAAATGCGAACATAAATTTTATAATTTTTGAAACATTTTTTTACATATATCAAGAAAAAAGTATGTCATATCTTTATTTGAAAATATATTGGAATATTATTATACAATTCCATATGATAGGATACTATTCTAACAGTTCGGTATTATTATTAATGGATTTATTAATATTCGAAGAATTATGTTACTTTTCCAAATTTCATATTATAATTCATACTGTAAGATTTATAACATTTATATGGGATCCATACCTTCTATGAATCCCTCATATCTAAATTAATATTAAATACGAAAAATTCTATTTGGGTTATATATTTTTATTTTCAAAAGTATTTTTTCATTACTAACATTCTACACCATTTTTATAGTGTTGTTCATGAGTGTTAATATTCTAGATGATCATGAATTTTTAAAATTTCTTATTATTGTTATATTATTTTCATTTCTTTATAATTTTAGAATATTTTCTATTATATTTACATTTTTATTATCTAAATTAAATTTTTATAATATAAAAAATGTAGTTGGATTTACCATGTTTTGAATTTGTATATTATAATATTATATTACTCAATTTGACACAATTATATATTCAAAAGGGAAATTCCAATGATAAAATTCTTGGTTGTTAAAAATATATACATCATACACTGGGGGTCGGTGTGTATAACACACTTGTCCCCATACACATAGTGTCTTCAAATCATTAATGTAATAATAACTAAATAAAACTCCAAATAGTTGTTAGGATAATTCAATTCACTAGGAATCAAATGTCGTGATGCATTGGAAATCACGTATTAATTTTTCATTAGTATGAATCTGATTCATTTCAAGGATGAATCACAATAAATGATAAATCATTCCCCATCATAGGGTATAGTTATCACAAGTGAACTATCCAACCACTTAATTATTTCTTCGAATATATTTTCACAACCCTTTATCAAGATAATCATAACTACCATTTGAATTAAATTGGTTAGTGTATTCTATAACATTGAAAAGAATTTAGAAACCTTTTACAGTATCTTACTAGCCCATGGAATCTACCATTCTTAATCACTTTTCTATGAAAAATCCACTACTCAATAAACATTTTATTTCATGAAATAACCATGATTAATTTGTGGGTAATAATGTGTCATATAAATTATAGTTTTTGTAAATAGAACTCAAATTTAATGAATTTACAAAAAAGATTCTGTTTCCGTAGAGTTTATAATATTTTCCCTTAGATGACCATCAGTTTCCTCTTGACTTTTGGAATATTTTATAACATCATATATAAATACAATTAAAAATATATCAAGGTAGTTTATATTGAATCTATTCATAAAATTATTAGATATAGAATGAGAACAAGTCTAGAAAAAGGACATAACAATAAAAAATTTATATCTATATATTTTTGGAAATATAATATTTGTGATATCTTCTTTCATCAGCATCAATTGATGTTTACCTTATCAAAAGTTGATATTAGCGAGTAATTGGGCCCCGTGAAGCTGGTTGAAATAAATCATCAGTCCTTGGAATGGGTATTTTTTAATCACTGTGATCTTTTAATACTCTATAATCAATTCATATCAACATTGATCCATCATTATTTTTAAATATTGGACTGAAAATCTGCGAGGAGACACGCTCTATTGAACAAAAACCGTTCTTAAAAAGATCTTAATTCTTCTTATTTAATTCCCCTGACTCTACATATACTATTCCTTATAGGGTGTTTTATAATTTTTTCAATCAAGGTATGAGTTAAATTTTGAACTCTACTTATCTTTCTAGGGGGTGTCTCATTCTTTATGAAATATAACAATGTATTCTAGAATAATGGGTGCATCTTTTATCTATCTTCTTACAATGTTTTTCCTTCTTCACCAATCATTTTAGTAAATCATGTTACTGGAGGTGTTTATTTGTTTGAATTGTTTTGTGATATTTCACAGTAGATTATAATTATTACATTTCCGTTTAAGACAATTGAAATTTTCTTACTTATACTATTAATGTTATCATTATACTTTGACTATCAATCAATCAATAGTATTATGTCAAATCTCACTAATCGAATGAACACTAGGTTTGTATGGTTCTTGAACTTTCTAATGTTAATAATTAAATCACTATATATATATATATAATGATTGAATATTTCCTCCAGATGTATTAACTGATAACTCTACCAATATTATTTTAGGGATTAATTTGTTATTCAATGAAAAATTACATGTTTTAAATTAACATGTAGAATCAAAATTAAACAATATAATTTTTATCTCTGAGTGTATAATGTGTTTCCCTACCATGACATCATTTAAAAATATGGAATAATCTATGGTGATTATAAAAGAATGATATTTCTCTCTTGTCCTCTATTGGGGTTTATGGTTGTTTCACTCTAATGTAATTAAATTTGGGCATTGGTTAGGAAAATATTCATGTTCC
The DNA here is from genome assembly GCA_963277665.1 of Viscum album. Classification (NCBI taxonomy): domain Eukaryota; kingdom Viridiplantae; phylum Streptophyta; class Magnoliopsida; order Santalales; family Viscaceae; genus Viscum; species Viscum album. The sequence continues at coordinate 509,939,558 of OY728138.1, forward strand.
CCACACTTTACAAATTTAACTACATGTTGTACATTCACTATCTCCCCATTTTCATTTTCATTTATATATTTGTGATTTATATAACAATAATGGTTTTTAGATATAATGTCATCTCTTCTTCACTTATAAATCATTCCAATTCCTTCTATGAATTTCCCTAAATGATTCTTCCCATAGTGGATCCACATGTATGGTTGTTGTTTCATCCCTACTGTGTTATGTTTTAAATTTTCTATAGTATAAGGCTCTATCCTATTTTTATAATTTAGTGCATCAGACTACTGTGCATCTCAAAACATCATTTCCACTTTGAGAGTACACTGCATACTCTCCCATAATTCCCAATGTCTCAAATTGTAACATATTTCCATGGATGAGGTATTATTAATCAATGGAATTTATTGATATTCTCCTAAAAATTAATGAAAATCCTATAAATCCACTGTGAACGCCTAGTAATGTTTATCTCATAACATAACACTAATTCAACATCCATTTTTGTTTGCTAAAGTAATTCACATTCTATTTTATTCATAGGGTGTAGGGAAAATAATTAATGAAAAATACTTTTTTTTAATTATTCCCATCCCATATCATAAATTCATCCTTTAGATTCATGTATTTTATCATTTTACACCACTGTTTATCTTCCCTCTCAATTTTGTATACATCCAATGTAACATTCTATATCTTAGAATAACATAATATAGAAAATATATTCTCAATATTTTTGATCCATATTAGGATCAGTATATAGCAGGTTTAACTAAAAACTGGTGTTTTTTATATATGTTAGATTCAACTACTAGTTTTTCATTCTTTGATGAATCTAGAAACTTAACGTGGTTTGATTTATTATTCATAACTTGAGATAACTCATTCATCATTATCATGATGTTTTATTCTTCAACTACCAAAATATCATGATGGTCATCATCGCATTAAATTTCACATTCATTATTCACAATTGAACATCAATTTACAACCATTTCATAAGAATAAGAAATCCTAAATGAGTAATTTTCTACTATTTTGAATATTTTGATAATATTTTTAAATGGAAATTTAATCATAAAATTTATAATAACATGATTTTAGGATGATATACATTATTATTCAGAAAATTAACATTATTTATATTCCATCACAATGGTTTATAAAAATCATGTGATTAACCATGGAATATCCATTATGAGTGTCAAAACATGGTTGACGCAATATCTCCTTTTCATGCACTAGTTACCGATCAAGTTAATAACCAATGATCCTTATTGGGTTTGTTACTGTATGTAAATCTATGATAGATCTTCATCAACATGTAGAAATTGGACAATGATTATATTTCTTTGAAACCACTAACTCTATACTTTAACAAGATTTTAGAATGTTTACTTATACATATACTTATACAAGTAGTTTTTACTAAATTTTATTTTTCTAATATACACAACTAAATAATATTTTCCTTTGATACCAACTATGGTTACCTATATTTTTCATATAAAAGTTTTAACATAATTCCTTTACAAAATATTATATTAATAACATTAAAGGTTATTTTTAGGTTTAATGTCTTGGAAACTATGTATATGATACAAGATTTAAAAATTTAAATCATAAAAAATAAAACTATTTAATCCACCATAATTATTCAATTATTATTTCGTCCCATGTCACCTATCCTGAAGTTATTATTTTGGGGATATAAATCACGAAAAATGGGTGGCACTGAAGCCTAGTAAGGTATGAATAATAGAAATGGAACATGATCAATCATCACATATAAGAAATGAGGCATATGATGATATAATAATAATAATTGTATGAGACATAACATGGAACTGTTTCTATAATATAAAAATTAGATATTCATATTTATATCACCAAGTGTAAATTCAAAGGTAACATAAAACATATTACTGTGATTATTCCCCAATGTATCATAAAACATGTCATCTGTAGAGATAATTTTATTTCCAAAATACTCTAGAGTGTTATCCGGTATCATCCGTCATATTGACTAATTTATTTTTGTTTAATAAATCATTATATATTATTCAATCAATTTCTCATTGAGGATAAATAATGGGTTTCATTGAAAATCATTCATTAAATTATTGTATAAATATTTTATGTTTTCATAATTTTTAACCAATGAGGTGGGAATGTGGGTTTCATGCATTTTAGTCACTAATAAATGAAGTAAAATTACATATATATGAATAAAATTTAATAAAAGCTGGGTTGTCTACTCACAAAATAAAAGGAAGGCTCATAAAATCAAAAAATGACTTCGGTGGCATAACAGTCATAAAAATTGGATAAAAAACATGAATATTGAGAGTGAATGAATGTCTGTCATTGAGATAAAACATTTGGATAGTAATGTAATGATCATATGTGTATGATAAAATAGTAAACAAATTATTATAATAATATCTATTATAGATTTAATTGGATAAAAATGTAGAGGATGTGAATCTCGCACCTTATGTATCTCTTCTTAAATGTATAAGAGTGATTCATTAAGAGTTTGATGGATTCAACAAAGGGATTAGTTAGAGAATAATATAGGGAGATATGTGCTAATGATATTTGGAGTGAATGAATTGAGATGTAGAGGTGGGTACATTTAGTAATTCTAGGTTAATTGTATATTATTTTTCAAATATAGACCTCAGAATTATAGGTTGCAGAAAATAAATTTCCCCTGGGTCACCGGTGGATTTGCCTCATGGTTTTTGAAATTAAGAAGATTTTTTTGAAATATCTTATTTTGATGACCAAAAAACATTTTTATATATTACATACCACATGATAAAATAATTTTCTACAAAATAATGTTTTTAGAAGATTAATTATTGGATTACAATTTTGAGTATTTTTTGTAGGTTCTGAATTTTCATTAATTTAATTAAAATAAATTATATTAATAAAAATAATTTTTTTACATACCCTTAGGTTAATTTTTTCATCACTATTACTTATTTTTGATGTTTTTGAACATATTTAAAACATAAAAATATATTTTTTATAGCTAACTAAAAAATAAATTATTTTAGAATATTCTCAAAATTGCACCCTAATCTAATTTTGAAATGTTGATTTAAAATTTAATTTTTATTTATTAGAATAATTGTATAAATATTATTATTGGTCTAAGTAGATTAATTTGGAAATGAGGGGATAATTGAATATGTATAAAAAATTTATGTTTTAAAACAATGTTCTTAAATGGATTTCGCCTTGAATTTAAATACTACCCAGTTAATCAAAGTAATAATGTTATAAATGATTGACTATTTAAATAACATAATAGAAGATTGAATATAAATCTGTAATAATAATAGTTATTAATATTACTTTTGAAACTATTTTACTAAGACAAAGAAATTATAACTTCTTTCTATGATTAACATTCAATGTAAGTTTAGTGATTTATGAATTATATACAGTAGAGTAGTAAAATAGAGATAACAAAAGAAAGCATCATAGCGGATATACAACAAGTGGTTCATTCTCAACCAGAGACCTACTCCACTCCACTTGGTGATCACCTACCACAAAGTAGTTTATATAAATAAACATGATCCACACCCTGGATTGGGGTCAAACAATAGTACGTAGGACTGTCCAGGTTGCACAAGGACCTATTCCATAGTTCTTTATGGGTAAAAACTACCATGGAACACATGGACCTTTTCCACACATATCAGTAGGTCTACACAAGAGAAAATTAGTTTCTAGGTAAGGATATCTTGTATCATTAGGTTTCATTCAAGATATAGAGTGTGTTATTATACAGAAAAAGACATTGCTCGAAAGTTAACAAAAAGATAAAAAAAAAGCCGAAATATTAAGATAGGTTTAGAAGTGCTCTGAGTGTTATTCTTTGTAGCTCTGGACTTCTGAGATGATGAAGATGTTGAACTCGGGTCCTCATCTAGAAAACAGAGTGTCGTAAGTCAGACAAATCCAGCTTCTGTTCTTTGTGATGTTTGATATTGTGAAGATGTTCTTGGGATTCCAGTATGTTTCGTGTATTCTTTAGAAGAATCATGTTTCATGAGCTAATTATATAAAATTTTTGTATTTCTCAATTTCACACCCACCATCTTGTTCATTAGGTCGTGCTTTTCTTATAAGATTTTTTCTCCACTTATTTCCGGGACGCACCACTTTTTTCTCTTGGAGTGCATGTTTTGCGGCCGATAGGTTGCATGTATTCTACACCTCATACCTCATATTGTTCGATGATATGTCTACAAAGAAACATTAATTATGTCAGTGAATTAAATTCTTAATATAAAATCGTTAGAGATTAAATTAAATGACTACAAAATATATTAAGAAATTGTGTCACAGTATGTCATGGAAACGATGTCTCCTTCACACGGTGTCTGGATTGGTCACAGTGTCTTGTGGTTATGGTGTCTGATGGTCATGGTGTCTGGATGTCACTGTGTCTTTTTCACGGTGTTTGATGGTCATGGTGTTTGGATGTCATTGTTTCTTGTTCATGGTGTCTGATGGTCACTGTGTTTGTATGACATATTGCCTTGTTCACGGTGTATGATGGTCACGGTGTCTGATTTAAATTGTTGTAAAGACATATCCAGTGGAAGACTGACGGTTTCTCAGACTATTCAAAAAAAACCATATTCAGAAATAATCAATGATGATCATAGAATGGATTAGAATTAATAATTTTTCAAATAAGGTATTATAATAGTAAATTGAGGATAGTATAAAGTAATTATTTTGAATGTAGAGAAATTAAGATCTTAAGTGGCTCTTCCTGAAGCATGATAATGCTTATACAATACTATTCATGATTTTATATAATTTTCTGGATTTAACCAGAATGAATAGGATTTGTGATCGTTAAAACATGATTAGATCATGTGGATTCCAACAATCTTCCTTTTTTGAGGATCAAAAATCATATAGATTTAACGTGTCAAATTGACTCAACTATACATACAGAGATAAACAATTAACATAAGATTAATGTCTAACATATATAAATTTCTACCCCGTTGGGGATTATCCAAAAGATGGAATAAGAGAAGTAATGAAATGCGCACATTTCTTTAATGAAAATAAAATCCAGATCAAATAGAAATAAGAAAAACAAAAGCAACAACATTCATATCAAGAAGTAGTAATCATTGTTCTTCATTAAGAGCTGGCCTTCTCTTTGCCTTTATTAGCAGAAGAAGAAGAGGAATCCATAGGGGATAATGTGGATGTAGAATAAGGGAGGGAGCATGTCTATAGAGAAGGTAAGGGAAGGCCTTCAAAAACAGTGGGAGCTATAGTAGGTACAATACAAGAGTGAGGCAGTTTTTGATCAAGGATCTCAATCCCAATCTGAATTAGTGCCTGACTAACAAACATGGAAGTGGAGGATAGATCACCGCTGATGGTAGGTAATTGATGTCTTAGAGGTGCAGCTGTAGGAGAAATAGTAGTCATACTCTGGACATGAATATAGGGCCTCATTAGTTTGATAAAATCTGCAACGATCAATCCATCAAACTGCATGGCTTTCTCAAAATCATCCTTGTTATCCAAAAACTTTTCCAGAAACAGAGTAACCTCTGTGATCTATTGGACATCAGTCTTGATATCTTGAGTAATATGTGGAATCCAATTATTTTCAACAAGATAAATGAATTTATTATTCATGTCAGTCTTGGAGATGATACAGTTGAATTAGAAATCCACTTTCATTGAAATCTCTTTGTCAGCATCTTTAGCAATTTTAGAATTGATTTGGACCAGGAAAATAACTCTATCACAATTCTTGATAATTGCAGAGAGGGAATCATTATTGAATCCACTAAGCACAGTATGAAGCTCTTCGTTGAAACTTTTTCTGAGCAGATCACTGTCGAAAGAGGGTTGAAAGGATTGACCATAGGCTTTAGAAGCATTGACTATGGTGGGGATAGATTTTAGTTGATTCAACACTTTTCGAAGACACCTCATATACTCATCAGTGAGTTTCTTTAGATTAACCACAAGTTATCACTTTTCATTCAAAATCTGTTTGTTCCATTATGTGACCTTTTTAGATACGAAAACTAAGTAAGGATTAATCTAAGACACATCATCCTGTGGGATTTGAGGAATATAAGGTTCTACAGAATGATAAACAAGTTTTGATCTTGAATGCATATCTTTCTTCATTTCTTCAATCATAACTCCTAGAGTCTTCACTTCAACAATAAGTAGTCTGTTTTCAACTCAGATTTCTTGAATCTAATGATGCATTATAGGTTGAGTCTTCCAAATAAATTTCTCCAACAATAAAGAGACATCTTTCTCACTTAGATGTTTCACAAGAGTGGGTTGATAATTTAGGAGTTTCTCAACACCAGACAAAAGGGTAGCACCAAATTCGATTAGATCATCCCTACTCACAAAGAATGGTTGGTCTGATGTGTAGGTTCTGGGAGTAGTGGAAGCTCGTTGGTGGGGGGGGGTTGCCCAAATTTAATTTTAATGTTAACAATGTTCAATTTGAGATCCTTCATGATTTAAAACGCCAGATCTTTGGAATAGAATGAAGAATGGAAATGAAAAGAAGAGACCCATAACTATTGAGATAGGATGATCATATGTTGGTTATAACTAATTTAATTAATTCATAAGAATTACCACGATGGAATTCTTTCTTCGTTGGAGTCTCTGGTCATGATCCTATGATACGTCGTTGTGTCATAGAATCCAAGTACATGATTCCTCTAGCGGTGATCCACATGTGCTCCACGTATCTCTGGACGTCGCCAAAGGGATCTCCATGTGCTAGCGCGGATGAACCTTCGCTTGCGATGTCCGCCTTCTACCACCTTGATCCGGTGGAGGATCTTGCTCTCATAACTTGAATGCATTCTTGATGGAAAGGGAATTCTATCTTAGCTTGAGAGTATTTTCAAAATCCATTGTGCACACCAATGGCTCTCATTCTATGATAATAATGAATTTGGGAGTATAATACTTTGAATAATAAAATTAATTAATTTCCTGAAAGCATTTAATCATTTCATTTAATTCTTAGTAATACCCCATGTCTTAATAATGAAATTTGACCATCATTATTACATGACATGCGCCCAATGTATTACATTTATTATCATTTAATTAAATAAACAATATTTTCTCATGAAACCCGAAAAACAAACTACACACCGTGTATATAAATATACACGACGTGTACATTTATTTGTCATTTTATTTATTTCCTCCACCATATTTTTTAGACCTTTAGTAATGGCTATTTATTTTATAAATAAATGTAACTGCATTGCTCGCTAATAAATATATATTATTTCTCCGACAATATAGTATCTCAAATAACTAGTGTTGAAATAAATGCTATCACGAATCCTTAAATAATTTTTAGACCACATTCGTGAATAATATTTATTTAACATGTTAAAGTAATATTTAACTGAGATACATGGACACATTTAGTGTGTGAACCTGTAGGCCTCTTTCTCAGTGTCATTAAGTGGAGACTACCTAAAGTCCAAAGTTAACGTCTAGCAACACGCCCAGGAACCCATAGAGAAAGAAGATAATGCCACAATGACGTGTCACCTCCTACGAATGCTTACCGCGTAATATAATCCCTTTTTCCTGATATCTCTAATCAGGCAGGTTAAATGCTAGTGCCATCAACCCATGTGCTCGATTATTCTTTCTTTGACTTCCCGATATTGAACTTGCCTATTCCTTACCATGGGCATAGATTTATTTAGGTTATATCAATTCCATCAAAGGTCCTGAGATATCTAGTCCTATAATGGAACAGAAAGGAAAAATCCTTTCTCGCATTATCTATTAATGCAGTATTACTCGTGACGCACCCAATATATCCTACCTCATTGCGAACAATGTGTTGTCACAGTTTTCTTCAATAAATCTAATTTTGCAAGTTGTAATACCCATTAATAATAATCGTAAATTCTAAGGACCAATACACACGTCCACAGATATGAACATCCAATGAAACTATGAAATGTGGATTTCCTACTGGCGGGTCTCATTCTCATAATATCCTCCTGGATATTACCAAGGGAACACACCATGAGAAGGTGCCTCAAAGATTTATGAGTCCTCACTCCTAATGACCTGTATTATTTGTGTCCCTCAAATAATATCATCCGGCCATAGAACATATACCCAAGAATAGTGTTATGACAATTTCGGGTTTTCATCATAGTAGGGATCCACTATGAACCATTAATGCAACAGCTGTCCTTAAGACATTATCACATGCATTGTCACGCAGAAGAACAATCAATATGTGATAAGTTTTTTATTAATGAATAATGTACAAAGTAGTTGGTCCTAGACCACCAACTCCAATAGACTCCCACTTGGACTTGAGCCAACAACTATCAACCTTAATCTTGCAAGCTCTTGCATGATATTCATGCTTCTGCTGAGATATTCCTTTAGTCATGGGGTCTGCCACGTTCTCTTCTATGGACACTATTCTCACTTCAACTTCACCCCAGCGATAGAAATACCTCAAGAGGGGATACATCAGGAGTATGTGATTTGTTTGTTGATGTGACCTTGGTTCTATTGTAAGATCCACCACTGTAGTATTACCACGATACAATTTAATGGGATATTTACTACTAGGAACCACATCACGCTCCTAGATAAAGTTCCTAATCCAGACGGCTTCCTTGGCTGCATCAGAAGCTGCTATATACTTGGACTCCTCTTTAGATTCAGCGACAACTGGCTTCATTGAACTCTTCCCCCTCATAGCTCCTCCATTGAGACAGAAACAATATCTAGATTGTGACTTCATATCATTCTGATTTATTTGAAAACCAACATCATCATACCCTCTGATGAAAAGCTCATCATCTCCCCCATACACCAAGAACATATCCTTAGTTTATCTCAGATACTTAAGGATAGTCTGAACAGTAGTCCAATGCTGTTCTCTTGGATCCGCTTGATATCGGCCTACCATGCTCAGTGCATAGGAAACATCAAGCCTGCTTCATAACATCACATACATGATGGATCCTATAGCCGAGGCGTATGGGATCGTTCTCATCCTATCTATCTCTTGTTGTGTCTGAGGACACATTTTCTTAGAAATATGTAATCCAGGTGACACTGGAACCAATCATCTCTTGGAATGTTTCATAATAAATCTCTTTAGTATCTGGTCAATGAATGTACCCTGACTTAGTCCATCCAACCTCTTTAATCTATCACTAATGATCAAGATCTCTAGAATGTAGGCTGCTTCACCTAAATTGTTCATGTAGAAGCATTTGTTCAACTATTCCGTAATTGAATCTAAGGATGGTATGTCATTTCCAATATGCAATATGTCATCAACATATACTACTAGGATAACGTCTGCATTCACATTAGACAGCTTATAAACACGTGGCTCACATTCCTTTTTAATGAAACCAAATTCTTTTATGGATTCATCAAATCGATTGTTCCATGGCCTGTATGCTTGCTTCAATCCATAAATGGATTTTTGCAACTTGAAAACCCGTTTGGATTCACCTGGTGCCACAAAACTTTCTTGTTGTGTCATATAGACGTCTTCCTGAAGGTTCCCTTTAAATAATGTTGTTTTGACATCCATCTTCCAATCTCATAGTCATGGTAAGATGCTATGGAATGTATGATTCTTATGGATATAAACATGTAAAATGGCAAGAAGGTTTCATCATAGTCAATACCATGACACTTTTTGAATCCTTTAGCCACTTTCCTTGATTTATAGGTGCTGACTTGTCCTTCCATGTCCATCATTCTCTTGAATACCCATTTTCATCCAACAGGCTTTACATCAATTGGCTCATCAACTAGAACCCAAACATTGTTCTGATACTTGGTATCCATCTCAAAATTCAAAGCTAATAGCCATCTTGTAGCTTCTGAGCATTATACTGATTCCTTTGTAGGAGATAGGTTCATCACTGTTCAACAATAATGATTCACCATCCTCAGTGACAAGGAATCCAAATCTCCCAAGTTCCCTTACTTCTCTTGAGCATCTACGCAGTTCTTGTGTTTCTGTAACCTCTTGCACGAGGTCCTGTGGAACTTGTTCCTATACCAAATCATGTGTATCTTGAGCATCAACTTTGTCGAAGTCAATCTTGCCCCCACTATCCATCTTGAGGATGTGCTCCCTCTCAAGAAAGACGGCTAGTCTAGCGACAGTCACTTTCTTGTCTTCAGGGTTATATAGGTAATATCCTTTAGTTTCCTTGGGATATCCTATAAAGATACACTTCATACCCCAGGGTGATAGTTTGTTTCATGATAAGGCCTTAACAAACGCCTCTCATCCCCATACACGTGTGTGCGACAATGTGGATGTCCTTCCATTCCATAACTCGGATGGAATTCCATTTTCCGCATTAATTGGTACTCGGTTTAATTTATATGCTGTGGTTTTTAATGCATATCCATAATAGGATAATGGATGATCAACATGACTCATCATCGACCGCCCCATGTCCAACAAGGTGTGGTTCCTCCTTTCACTAACACCGTCCCACTATTGTTTATAAGGAGGAGTGAGCTGATATATAATCCCAGACTCCCATTATAGATCGATGGACTCTTGGTTCAGAAATTCTATACCTCTATTAGATCGAATATTCTTTATCTTCTTACCAAGCTGATTCTGTACATCATTCCTGAATTCCTTAAATTTCTCTAAGGCCTCTGACTTATACCTCAGTATGTACACAATCTTGTATCTACTCAAATGATCAATAAAAGTAATGATGTAAGAGTATACACCTCTAGGTCCTACTGAAAATGGTCCACATACATCCATGTGTAGAAATCCTTGAAGCTCTGTGGCCCCTTCACGCTTTCCACCATAAGGGGGCTATGTCATTTTACCTTGTAAACATGCGTGACATCTATGAAGTGGTTTTAGCTCAGTTAAGTCTAAATATCCATCTCAGAAGAGCTTCGTCAAGCGATTCTCGTTCACATGACCAAGGCGGTAATTCCATAACTGGGTGATGTATGTGTCATGTGAGTATGTTTCGTTTTTGATTGCCAACACTTGGTTTTCATAATTTAATACATACAAAACATTATTCAAATGTGCCATACCATAACATACATTGTTCTTATAAAAGAGAAAACCCTTATTTCCAAACATTAAAACAAATCCATCCATTTCTAAACAAGATACATAAATTATTTTCTTGGTAACACTAGGCACAAAATAACAGTTTTTTAAAACCAAAATCATGCCAGTTGGTAGTGAGAGGTCGTAGTCGCCAATAGCCAACGCAGCCAGCCTTGTGCCATTGGCTACTCAAAGATCCGCCTCTCCTCTGTAGATATTCCTAAATCTACTTGGTTACTGTATTTTAATATATATGTGAGCCCCAAAAGCTATTTCTAATACCCAATGTGTAGAAATAGAAAGATTGCACTCAATAAAGAACTCACCTTTAGCATCCCCACACTTCTGGGTGCAGTTCCTCTTCCAGTGGCCCTTTATTCCACCTTAAAACCACACCGCCTCCCATTCCGTTCTCAGCCTCTGGATATTAACATTCTTGGAGGGAAGGTGCTCAGGGGATTCAGACCATTTATAAGTCTTTGGCCCCTTTGCCTTGTGCTTCCTTTTCTTTTTCACCATAAGGAATCCGGGTTTGCCACGCCCCATGTCCTTTTAAACCAGGAGAATCATGGCCAGATGCTCCGACAGACTCTTCTCATTGCTGCTCATGCTATAGTTGATAGTGAAGCTAGAGAAGGTCTTGGGTAGTGATGATAGGATGAGATCTGTACGCAACTCGTCCAGGAATTCAATCCCTATGATGTCTAGGAGTTCAATGTAGCCCATAATCTTGACTACATGAGGCCCAGCTGGCATATACTCTCCATGATTTGTGGTAAACAATGCATTGGAGATCTCATACCTCTCATGTCTCGCCTTCTCATGGGAGAGATATTTAAGGTGAGACATCACGCTATACGCATCCATGTTTTCATGTTTCTTCAAGAGCTCATTAGACATGGATGATAGCATGAAATAGTAGACATCTATGGCATCAACCATGTGTTTCATGTAAAGAGATAATTCTTCATCACTAGCCTCATTCCCAGGTGCAACTGGAATAGGCTCTTCCAGCACATACAATTTCCTTTCGTGGCGAAGGATGATGCGTAAATGCCTCTGCCACTATTGGAAATTGGTGCCAGTGAGAAGGTTTTTATTCTCGAGTATGGTGCGCAATGATATTTTTGAAGTCATTTTATTTCCATTTCTACAAATTAAGAAGAAAAAATGTTTAGTAATTTATTACCAAAATTGAGACAAATAAATAAATTAATACTTATTGGTCTCCCACTATTTTATCGAAATCCAATAGCCCTCACCATTGACTTTGGAATATTCTATTTCCTGAATATTCTAGTGGCAAGGATCCATATTGCCCTTCACATTACCCCTACTCGGGTTGGTCAAGAAACGTGAAGGGTTTTTAGGTAGGAATTCCAAATTCTAACTGCATTTAACTCGCAACTCCTTGATCCGCTGAGTGGACTCCCTAATCCTTAAATCAATTTATTTTAGATTTCCTCAACCTTTGCCTCTTGGTCACACCAAGTCCTGCTGTGGCAGTCAACCCTTGATGTGACCCAAGTCAAGCCAACCCAAAACATTGAATTATAATTCTCCGATAATTGAAAGCACCCCAACATGGGTTGGTCAATCACTTTGAACTATGGTTCGATTCTAACCAAGTTATGGAAGTCTATACCGACTTAATATTTCTTTCGAGGGATTTTATACTTATACGTAAATTTCAATTTCATTATCTTTGATTACATGATATATAAAATTAAGTGGGATTTACTTAAGTGATTAACCACGTCTAAGTTAATATTTATGTATAAGACAATATTATTTTAGTTACATCTTGCATGATCATTTAATTCATTAATTGTGTGATCGTGACAACACACCCACAATAAATAAACCATGCACCAGACTGGAATAATATAAATGGTATGATCATAATCTTTTATATTGGTTATTTTATCTAGCAGTTGATAATCTAACCCATGACCTAGCAGAGAAACACCTTGAACCTTTCAGGTTCGAATTTATAGCTTTCCACCTATCCACCTTTGTATCTCTTTTGATTGGTTTCATATTCGCTTCGGACATGAGCCGCATCCACTACCATGGGGGCTCCATCCATTACATCATAGTCTGATGAAGGTTCCAAAATAGGGTTTGATACAGTTTCATGTTCTTTTTCAGGGGCGATATTAGAGACCGATTTCAACTCGAACAAATAGGAATGATCAAAGACTTTTGTTGAGACTTGTTGAGATCCATCCACATCATAGAAACTGGAAAATATATATTGAGTGTCTACAAGAATTGAAACAATTGGGTTTGGTACTTCAGTATATTTTAGATTTGGTGTTTTCTCCATCACAGCAGTGGCATTCTTCTCAAGATGGAGAGGCCTAGGATCTTGATCCATTTCAACAAACTCATATCAATGTTATTCTCTCATTTTCTGTCTGGATAAATGAAAAGACTACTCCATACATTCCTCAGTTGAAGGAATTATTTCTAGAAAAAATTTTACTATTGGGAGTTTCTCAAGGCTATCCCCTTCCATAATAGGTACTTCTTATATTTAGGTTCCTACATGGAATTATCTTTAGTTTCATTGGCACCAGAATCTATTTCAACCTCGGGTTGATCTTCTAGATTTACAACATCTTTAAAAAAAGGGACCTCTTCTTCAAGACTCTCTTGAGGAACATGAGTATTGTGTTCCTCAATAGAAACAGCTTCCCTAGGAGGAACAAAATCCCCTTTTTATTCTTCAGAAGAGTATCACCATCCTCATCTAGTTCCAAACCAGTTCCATAATTATCCCTTGGTCTTGAGGGATGTTCCACAAGATTGAAATTTTCATAAAGTCTATGGTTGTTTTACACCCAAGCATTTTTACAAGGGTTCCAATTTATCTTCATACTATTTATAGTGACATCTGAAAGGCAGTATTAACAATACTTTATAACATCCCCATTAGGTACAAATATACATTTGACAATAAGAATGCTTGAGATAAGCTGAGAGTAAAACAAGGAGGTTGAAATGGATGTGGAATTAATCATTTCACACATGTGGTGAATGTTATACTTGAAAATGATGATCAAAAGCCCAATTTTTACAAGGTGGATCAGAGACACATCCTGATATTTCAATACAGCAAAGTCACTTTTTCATGGGCTAACAATATTTCCAATAAACTTGGACAAAATCCTTGATTCTCCATCCAGATTAGCAGCATTGGCACTCCTCTTGGTTCCATCTCTAGTTAAGGATTTCAATGAATCCTCTAGATCAAAGAATGCGGTTGAAGTTAGATGTCCTCTCTAATAATCCTCACAGATTCCTTCATGAGTTATCCTAAGGAATAAATCCCAAAACCTCAAAGAGAACGAACATTTATTCCCATTGATCATGCTTCTCAAAAAAATATCCATCTTCATACTCAAAGGTGAACTAAACATATTGATAAAACCAACCCACTATGTTAGCATAGATAGGTCTATATTTCGTCAAAAACAACTCTAGCCAGCCTTTCTAATTTAAAACATTCAGAACCAGATACTTACTTGACATCTTCCATTTGGAGAAAACCTCTTTCTTAGGTACGACAACTTGGTTTTCCAGATTTTGGTTTTGAGGACCTTCGGGTGCTAGCTTGGGCTCAATTTTATTGTTCTTTGAGCTACGTTTCTCAGGAGTCGACGATGATGGGAGTTTCATTCTGGGATTCCACAGATGGTTCGAGAGAGAGAGGGAGAGAAGGGTTATAGGTTTGAAAAAAGGTTACAAATTTGTGAAAAGAAGAAATATCACGTGAAAGAAAAAAAGACAATTCATTAATTTTAACATTTAGGAATAAAAAAATTCACAAAATTAAAAGTGCGGGAAAACAAAAAAAATTGTAAAATGGATAATTACCATGATATGGTTTTTAATTAAAATATAAAATATATCATAAGGAATATTTAATGTGAGATCATATCGAGTTTTTACGGTGAGACAGAGAATGAATGTTACGGTGAGACAGTAACTGACCATTACGGTTAGATAGTAAACAAGAACATTACGGTGAGACAGTAAACATAAACTTTATAGTGAGAAAGGATAAAATCAACATTATGGTGAGATAGTAAACAACAACTTTATGGTGAGACAATAAACATGAAATTTATAGTGAGATAGTAAACATGAAATATTAAGACATTTACTTAAGATTTATCATGCCTAATTCATATATGATGACATCTATTCGTTTATAATTTAATGATTTAGTTAATATAACAGAAAGCTAATACTCAATAAAAATAAATTTCAATATGATATCACATTTTTTATAATGATTTCTTGAAAAGTGATGTCTTACATCAAAATTTTTTGGCCTAGAATGTGAAACCGGATTTATCGAGATATTAATAGCACTTGTGTTGTAAAAATTTATAGATACATGCCTAAATTGATATCCATAATCTAGTAATGTATGATTCATCCACAATATTTATGCACAACAACTGCAAGTAGCTATGTATTTAGATTCTCCAGTAGATAATGCAATATATTTTTTTTTCTTACTATACCATGATACTAGTGACTTGCCTAAAATGTGAAAAATTCCAGAGGTGCATTTTCTATCTAAAATACAACCACTGAAGTCAGCATTAGAAGAACTAACTAATTTAAATGATTGTCCTCTAGGATATAATAATCTTAGATCGGGTGAATGCTTGGGGTATTTAAAAACTCTCTTTACATCATTTATATGATATTCCTTAGGATTTTCTTTAAAATGATCAGAGATACACACCATTAACATAATGTCTGGTTGACTAGTAGTCATGTAGAGTAAACTTCTAATCATTCCTCTATATGTGGTTTGATCAATAGATTTTCCATCTTTATCAAGATCTAACATACAAGCGGTACTCATGGTAGTGTTACTGCTTTGCATGCTATCCAATCCACAGCTTTTTAGATGATCTAAAGTATATATACTTTGAGTTTAAATAATACCACCATTTTTTTTGAAAGATTTGAAATATGATAAACAATTTTAGTTCACCCATTAAACTAATTTCAAATTCATTTTCCATCATTTTAGAAAAATAAACACGTAAATAATTTCATAAGGATCCAATGATAATGTCATGTACAAAGATTTAAACAACTAAAACATCATTAGAAATTCGTTTTATAAAAAGGGTTGTATCTATTATTCCTTTTGTAAAAACGTTGGAAAAATGAAAAGTACTCAGCCTATCATACCAGGCTCTTGGAGCTTGTTTTAAACCATAAAAAGCTTTGGATAAATTAAAAATATTATTTGGAAATGAGTGTTTGTAATTCACGGGGATGTTAATAACAAAACATCCTCATCTATATACCCATTTAAGAATGTGCTTTGAACATCCATTTGATATGGTTTAAAATTCAAATGTGAATCATAGGAAAGTAGGATTCTGATCACTTCAAGTCTAGCTACTACTGCAAATGTCTCTTCATAGTAAATTCATTTATCTTGAAAATTTCCTTGAGGTACCAATCTTGCATTGTTTCTAACTATGTTACCAGCCCGATCTACCTTATTTCTAAACACCCATTTAGTTCCTATGGTAAATGCGTCCTTAGGTCATTCAACAAGTTTCCAAACATTTTTCATTTCAAACTGAATGTGTTCTTATTTCATAGCCATCACCCAATTTTCATTATTGATTGTATCATTAATGTTTTATGGTTCATGTTGTGACAAGAAGACTTGATGTCCTACCTGATTTCTATGAGAAACTCTTCTTTGAGTTCCTTTGTCTAGGTCCCCTACAACAGAATCTAAATAATGGTTCATAAGAGTTCTAATAGCTCAAGAAAAGGAGGGACTAGTGAATTTAGGTTCATCAACTGGTCCAGGTTTAATGTGACTTGATTCTAGGGAATTTATAGAATAGTAAGTTCTCATAGATTATATCACAGAAGTGTTTGAGGATTTTTAATTCATGTTCATATTTGATACATCATCCTCCAGGTTTTCTAGAGAGGTTTTAGGCTTCTGTGGATCTGTTTCATCAAATTTGAGAAGGACAGATTCATCAATAAATTTAGTTATTTTATTGAACACTCTATATGATTTACTAGACATGTATTATCCTAAAAATATACCTTCATCACATTTGGATGAATGTTTTTCATGATTTTACTTAGTATTAAAGATATAGACATTGCAACCAAAAACATTGAAGTAGTTAACATTGGGTTCTCTATTGCTCAATAACTCTTACAGAGTCCACTTAAAAATTGGTTTTATCAACACTTTATTGATTATGTAGCATTCCATATTGACATCTTCGACCCAAAAATAAATATGCTAGTCATATTTACTAAGCATTGTTCTAGTTATCTATTGTAGGATTCTATTTATTCTCTATACAACTCCATTTTTTTGAGGTGTTCTAGGGGAAGAGAAATTGTGATTATTACCATTTTTTGAGAAAAAGGATTCAAAATCATGATTTACAAATTCACAACCATGATCACTTCTTAAGGATTTAATTCTAAGACCACTATGATGTTCTATAGACTTGGAATATTTAGTTTTATAAGAGGGGGCTTCACTCTCATGAGCCAAGAAAAAAGGAGTAAGTATATCTTGAAAAGTCATCTTCAAAAACATTACCATGGTGATTCCCAATTATGATAGAAACTCTAGATGGTTCAAATAAATCCATTTGAACTAGTTTGATAGGTTGAAAAGTTTACACTTCATTCTTTGGTTTGAAGGAAATTTTTTGTTTTTTTCCTTTTGACAGGGAATAAATAAATTTTATTTGGAAAATCTTGTTTGGGTAAGTATTTAACTAGGATTTATTAGTTATATTTCTAAGGGAGTGAACATTATATTATCCTAGTCTCATATTCCAGAGCCAAGAGTCATTATGAAATACACTTAATCATGAGGAATTTTGAGAATATATGGAATATAAGTTAACAGAGTAAACATTTTCATTTCGCAATGCATAAAATACTAATTCATAATTATAATTAAAGATATTGAAAGAATAATTTTCAAATATAACATGAACTCCATTGTCATATAATTTTTATATAATAATCAAGTTATATTTTAATCTATCAATAGATAGTATTTCAGAAATTAAAACTGAGTTAGAGTTACCAATATGACTGAGGCCAATTATCTTTCCTTTGTCATTTTCACCAAATGTGACATGTCATCCATATATTTTTATTAGATTCATGAAGCATGAGTAGTCTCCTGTCATGTTCCTTGAACATCCACTTTCCAAGTACCATAAACTTTTATTGGAACTCTTTAAACAGATTTCTTTCAAAAAGATTATTCAAAGATAGATTTTGGTACCCATACTTGATTGGGTCCAGTAATATTAGTAATAAGTTCATAGGAAACCATTATTTGCCTCATAGGATTCCTAAAAGCATTGCATAAAGTATTTTAAAAATAAACTATATTTGGTATGGAAAACATGAAATAGTAGACACAGTATCATAACATGAATTAGATTATTTGTGTCCAGAATTGGAAGTAAAACTATACGTCCAAATTCAGGGAAAAAAATTTGTTCTAACAAGATTTATTTTACCAGGATGAAAACTAATTATAGTCTTTTATTTAGGGGAAATTTATTTTCCTAGAATTTTAGAAAGGGTATTCTTCCCATTGGTATAATTTTCAAGGTCATTTTCAATTCCTCATTAGAAATTTTTAATTTGATTTTTTCTCTAATCATTTGAGAATTTTTCTCTTTTTAGTTGTTAGTCTAGATTTTACTATCACAGTGAGAGAAAGTTTTTTCTTCAATGATTTATATTTGTCTTTAAGTTCATTGCATGTATCTTTAATAATGTTACAGTATTGAAACATTTCTTCATTAGTAATGTTCTCAGAGTCACTCTCATCTCTAGAGAAGTATGAATCATATATAAGGGACTCTAGTGTTACATCAGATGTGTTTGTCATGAAACACATATTGTATATGATATCTTGTTCATCATGTGATGTTTATGAGTCACTTGAATTATCCTCAGAGGCACTCTAGGTTGCTTTCATTTCATTTTTATACTTCATGTCCTTGTCCTAATATTTCTTTTTGTACATGATATTTTTACATTTAGCCTTGATATTTCATTTTCCCATACATTCATTGTATACGATATCATCATCTGTGTCACTTCTTTTCCTGTCCTTCATCCAATTTACTTTTTGGTCATATTTGGCCTTGATGATAGGTTTCTTAAAAAAAATTAATCTTCATGTAAAATCATTTAAATCATCTAGCTAGTCGATCCTTATCCTCATCATTTTCAGGTGATGATTGTTCACTGGTAGAGCTTTCTACAGAAGCTTCTGGATTCCCTTTGTCTTTGTGTTTAGAGGTGGTGGTATTGAATGCAACAGATTTTATCTTTCTTTCATCCTCCTCATCTTTTTTGACTATCATCAATTCTTCATACATTATTAGTTTCCAAATGTTTTCTTTTATAGGTAGCTTTCTAATTTCTCATGATTCTTTAATAGAAATAGAGGTTCCCTCCATCTATTGGGTAGACATATAAGAATTCTCATGATTTGTTCCTTGGCAGCGACTTCTCTTCCAAGCGAGATCGTTGTGTTGACAATCTCATTGAACCTAAGATACATGTCAGAAGTAGGCTCATCAGGTTTAATTTTAAAATTATAATATATGATAATATAATTATTAAGTCTCCTTTATTTTACACTATATGTTCCTTAATGTGAGATAGACATGGTATCCAAAATTTCATGGGTAGTTTTACAAGAAAAAATTCTACTGAATTCCTCATATATTAAGGGGAAGTATAATGTATTCATATCTTTGAAATTATTATTTAATGTAGTTTTGGTAGGTTCATCCAATGTGATTCTATCGGTTGTAGGAATCAAAAATTCATCTATAATGGAAGACAAATTTTTAAAACTCGTACTCTCTAAATTCATTTTCATTTATATTTTCCATTGATCATAGTTGGTTACATTAATTATTTGTTGTATGTAGGTTTTAACACATTCCAATCTATTAACCATAATAAATTAATACTTTAAAAGATCTAGAAATTTAGAATAAAAAAATTTATAGATCTTTAAAGTACAACTATAATCATAGTTGAATAATAATAAACAAAGTCTTAATAAAATAACCTTTGATACCAACTGTCTATCAGAGTAGATTACTAATAATGGGAGGGGGAATTGAGTATCAATAAAAAAATTTGGTTTAAAAAAAATCTTATTAATAGGATTTCACCTTCATGTTAAATTTATCCCTGTTAATAAAAGTAACATGGTTATAATGTTTTGAGTAGTTAAATAACTTCTTTTAAGATAGATTATTTCTCTGTAATAATAATATTTAATAATAATACTATTGAAACTATTTTACTAAAACCGATAAATTATATCTCCATTTCAATATTAACTATAAAAGTAAGTTTAGTGAGTTCTGAACTATACAGTAGAGCAGTAAAACAGAGAAAACTTATGTAAGAATCACATCTGTAATACAACATGTGGTTCATTCTCAAGGCGAGACCTAATCCACTCCACTTAGTGATCACTATCCACAAAGAGGTTTATATAAATAAACCTGATCCACAACCTAGATCAGGTTTAAATATAAGTACATAGCACTGTCTAGGTCGTAGAAGGACCTATTTCACAGTTTATCGTGGGTACAAACTACCATGCCCCACAAGAACCTCTTACAAACTTATTTGTGGGTCTACAAAAGGGAAAATGAGTGTTTGAGTCAGGATTTATGGTATCCTATAGTTTGATGCAGGAGACAGGGTGTGTTATTATACAGAAACAAAGACAGATCTAAAGTTAATAAAATCTTACACAATAGAGAAAAAATATTGATATTGTTTTGGAAGTTCTCTATGTGCTAGTCTTTGGAACTCTGGACTTCTGAGATAAAGCTGATGTAGAACCTGAGTCCTCATCCGGAAGACAAAGTGTCGTATGTCAGACAGATCCAGCTAGCGTTCTTCTTAATGTTGGATAGTGTGAATATGTTCTCAGGATTCTAGTATGCTTTGTGTGTTCTACAAGAGAATCGATTTTCATCAACCAATTCTCTAAAATGTATATTGTCCTCACGTTAATGCACACCATCTTGTTCTTTGTGTCGTGCTTTTCCTACAATATTTTTTCACCACTTGTTTCCCGGTCGTAATACTCTTTTATTGTGGAGTGCATGTATTGGGGCAGACTAGTTTCATGTATTCTGCACCTCATACCGCATAAATTCCATTGAAATATCTACAAAGAATCATTAATTATGTCAGTGCATTATAGTCATAAAATATGATTGTTAGAGATTAAATTAAATGACAAAAAAATATATTAGGAGACGGTGTCACAGTAGGTCATGGAAACGGTGTCTCCTTCCCATAGTGTCTGGATTGGTCATAGTGTCTTGTGGTCACGGTGTATGATGGTCACGGTGTCTAGACGTCATGTTTTTTGGATGTTACAGAGTCTTGTTCATGGTGTCTGATGGTCACGGTGTCGGATTTACATTGTCAGAAAGACATAACCAGTGGCAGACTCTCGACGTCTCATACTTTTCAAATAAAACTGTATTCAGAATTAAGAAATGATGATCATAAAATGGATTAGACTCAATCATTTGTCAAAGAAGGTATTATAATAGTAAATCAAGGATAATATAATGTAACTAAACTGAATGTAGAGTAATTAAGACCATAAATGGCTATTCATAAATCATGAGAATACTTAAACAATAATACACATGATTTGGAATAATTTATAAGATTTAGAAAGGTTGAATATGATTTTTATCATTTAAACATTATTAGTTTATGAGGAGTCCAACAATAACAATTTATAATTATAAATAAAAATATTTATTTTTTTAGAAAAAACAGTTTTTATGTAATAACCCATATTTCTAAAGTAAGAACATTGTATTTGAAAGCATGCATGACACAAAACACCAAGAAAATAAGGGAATATAATACTCAGATAGTTATAAAAGAATTAACTATTTTAAATGTATTAGATATTTCATATATATTTTAGTGCATGCCACACCAAGTTAACTTGCATTACACGGATGAAAAAACATTCTACAATGATTTGAATTACACGCAAGACTATGTTTTAACAAGAAATAATATATTATTTAAATATTATTATTCTATATAATGTGTCATAAATAATCCATTATGAACTATATTAACAAAATTATGAAAATAAATGGTTTACAAAACTAATTTAGTAGTTTGAATTTAATTAAAAATGAATATTAGAAAAATTAGAATATGAAAAGAATATATTTACAGAATGATATCATTATGCTCAAAATCATTTTTCACCTTAATAAAATAAATTATTTAATATTGTTACATGTTATTAATGTAATTTAAATAAGTCATATTCAATATAAAATTTTTGATATTCATCCAATAGATTTTTTTAGCATAATATAAGAACACATCCAATTTTAAACATAAAATAATATATTTTTAATAAAGAATTTTTACCGCCATTAATTTTCTAACACATTTAAAATCTATTTTTTGACTCTTATATAAATTTAATATGTCAAAATAAACTTCATCTGTTAATAGGAAACATAAAAAATATGTGGGGTTAATTTTTGGTTTTTTCTGTGATGTTTCATTTTTAAATAAATAGAGATTTAAAGAATGTTGGTAATTGGTTTGGATGTTTATTTATATCAGGTTTTTATCAATTAATTAAATTTAGGTCACTATAATTACTTTCACTTTTAAACTGACTATTAAATCATATCACACATTTGGATGTTCTTAGCTTAGAACCAAAATTTTCATCCTCATAATGGGATTGAATGTAAATTAATTTCTTCCAATTATGATATTGTAATTTTGAAAAATGGATTTAATAATTCAAATCAGAAAAATATATATTCTATAATATGTTCAAATGTGTTTTTGAACATTGAAATTAGCGGAGGTAATTAAAATAAAATAAAATTATTTAGGTAAAATTAAGAAAACTAGAGGACTAATCCTCATTATTAAGGGCCCAAATGACTAATAAACTTGTAAAAAATCAATTCCATATCCCTATATAGACCCTATCTGAAATTTTATAAAATTTTTTCTTTTTTTAATCCAAATTCATGGTAAAAAACATGTATGGAATTCATTTTTCAATATATTAAAAGAGTGCCACTCCTCCTCCACTATAAAAAGGTCTCATCTCCTCCCAAGTCCTCACAGAACTGAAGACAATTTTAACAAACTAATATCATTAAAAATTGCTACACAATATCCCTATCCTCATCGTAGAATCCTATTCATGGCAAATAATCAATCCTAGGAAGTGTTTTTTGACAAACCAAAAGTACATAACGGATTAAGAGGCAATGTCTTCTCTCAATGTCATAGTTTCATTTCCATTATCCATCCCCTAAAATATTATTATTTTATCATTATATAAAAACATCAGTATCCTAAATATACTAATTTTTTTAAGTTATGGGTTAAATAAAATCATACACACACTTCTATATAATGGATAAGAAACATACAACTTACGTGTAAGATGAACAACATCCTTACAAAGCAATGATTGTTCATTTTTCCTTTACCTCCAATTATGGTGGATATTACGATATACAATGTATTTATATATGATATATCTTATTTATCTTATATATTTATACTTATTTAATTTATTTGATGAACATACCTTTATATATTGCATTTTTTTGTAAATAGGATATCATCGTTTGTGGCATTGTGGACTACCTCCTCCTCAAAGAAATGTGATTCATTAACTATATACATGGAAAATATTAAGGATGATTTTAATGAACCTATGTAACATATATGACATAGATATTATATTATAAATATTATATACATATGAATAATTTATGTGTATTAATTTTAATAAGACAATGAAATTGAAGTAACATTCATGCATATGTACGACCTACCATCTCCACGAACTGTGTAATTCATTTATTATCTTGATATATCAATGAATATTCTAAATAAATATATACTAAATATATATGGAAATTAATTAAATGTTTAAATCATATAGATTATTAAATAATTATGTAATTAATAGTAACAATAAACAAAAATTCCAACAATATGTGATAAAACTAGGCGATTAATACGTGAAACATTTAAACTCATGAAATAGTGTTAAAAAGAGTAATGAAATATTTTAACAGGTCAATATATGATATTGTAGACATGAATATGGTTCATGTTTAAGTTATTATCACATTTTTAACCACTATACAGTAGATTAATGAGCACAAAATAAAAATACGATTATGGTAAGGAATTTGATCTCAATTTACATTCCATTGTGACTTATTTGATGTTATGAACGAACTCCATTTAATTAGTCCTAAATACAACTTGTTGACACATTATATCATGATATTATTTATTATCGTGATATTATAATTATAATTTAATTTTATAACTTCATATTGGTTATGATTTAAATATTTTAAAGTTGTATAGTACACCGTAGAAGGTTTTATGAATTTTCTCTTAGAGAATGTTATTAATGATTACCTTTCTAATCTCACAACCATTTGGGATTTTTAACATTATCATGAAATAATATTTTTATTGTAATAATTTTTAATTTGAAAATTTCTTTGAGTATCCAAAATTTCATATTACGGATGTTATTATTTCATAATCCTATATTAATTTACATACGATTTTTACTTTTATTGATATTTTTTTAACTGTGAATTATTAGTAAATCATTATCGTTTTTTCAATATAGATATTTTAGAATCCAAAATTTCTATTTATTAAATTTATTATCACATATGTGTAACTATTTTTAAATGCAATAATGGGTAGATCTCCTCCATTATATATCTATTTGAAGCATCGATTGGTTGTCACGAGACTACTATGTAAAAAATATTAAATTCGTTTCTACCTATAGTTTTAAACATCCCAAAGGTTGGATATTTATAGTTTATGTCCCCATGAATCGAAGAAATTATGTCCAATAATTTTTAATTTAATTATTAGATATTTTAGTTATTATTTGTCCCTGCTATTTTGTGTCAACATATCTATAGTAACATTTAATTTTTAGTTCCGTAATTAAATGGTATGTGTTTCAGTTTATGACATTTGTATGTTGATTTTTCTTTATCTAGTTATTTGAATAGATTTTATTATCAATTATTTACCTTTATATGTTGGTTTATTTCCATTTATTAATTATTTTGTCCATTTTAATTACAATAATTGATCATTTGTTCTCCCCGTTATTTTGTTTCCTTTACCCGTGTTCTGAAGTATAAATCTTGGAATGAAAATTCAAGAATATTTTTATTTATTTTTTATGTATCATGTTTTTATTTCATATATAAAAATATATTAAGGGTATCGTTATGTAATATGACTTCCTAAAACTACTAATATTATTGGACCTTCATGATTTGATTCCTTGTAATTAAGCCAATGTAATAAAATAATGAACCAGGTTTGGGCTTCTAGGGTTGAGGTTGTATAGTTGGTAACAAAAGTTGTTTAGAAGAAACATTGGAAACTAGATTTATAATAACACAGATTATGGATAATGACCCTAATATAGAGATTGAGGATAATTATAGAAGAATGTACTAAAATTATAGAAAGGAAGATATTATTTGGATAATCCTAAAAATACATAGATACCTGGATACTATAAGTTGATATAGTTGTAGAATAAATGTACCTCAGAGTAACAACTCTAATAATATTTTTTGGACCTATGTGGGGGTGACCAATAAAATGAAATATGGATTTATTTCACACATAGTTTGGCACTCATGGGGGATACACGTAGGATTTTTCATGTTTTCTTTACCAAATATAATGAAGGATTTAAACGTAAATATTTTACCAAAGTAAAAAAAGAATATGATTCTTTGATTTGTGATGCTTAAAATTATGTTATGTGTTATACCATATTTGGAATTATACATTATGATTTTATGATCTATACCAAAATATTTTATTATTTAGAAAAGGAACATGTAATGTAAATAATGTCAACAATTATGGAAAATGTAGAGATTTACATAATGAGGAAACAAATACAACTAGTATTGTAATAGTGAAAATCATAGACATATTAGGTAAATATTATCATGTTATAAAAAATAACCCTTCTAGAATGGTTCATCCTTTTCCACAGAGAGAACCTTCAATGTAGAATATCTTTATGTGGTAGAATCCCCCATCATTTAGTGGGACTAGTAATCCAATTCTAGTTTATCAATGGATTAAGTCTAGGGAGAATATATCTACATCCTTGGAGTATATTGAAAAGTAAATGGTTACAGTTGTGGTCAATTGTCTCCATGGTGATGTTGATCAGTGGTGGTGTCTGATCCAAAATACAAGAGAGAAGGATGAACTACAACTCATAAAATGGAGTGCATTCATGTAGTCATTCATCGATAAACACTTCCCTCACAATTAAAAAAATGAGATTTAGGGGATGTTACGTTGTTTAAGACAAAATGAGTTATATTTTTTTTGGGAATATGAGTCTACATTTAAATTTTTTTCAAGGTATGATATGAATACCTACATAAAAGGGAGTGATAGAATAAACACTTCATTGAATGACTTAATCCATGTCTCCAAAGGTCTCTGGTGACATGAAACATTTCATCATATGATGATGTATTTTTATATCCTATCAAGATTGATAAATAATTCTCCAAATATTATGGCATAAATGGGTAGAATGTGATTAATATAAAGGAAGGGGAAATAATATATAAAATGTGGAAGGGAAAGAAGGATTTTTCCCACATGTGATAACTGTAGAAAGAATCACCTTGACAAATGCTTGAAAGGATTGGGAGTTTTTTTATAATTGTTTGGAAAAGGGTATCCCAAAAAATAATGAAAAGAAAATATATGAAACACTAATAATCAATGTTAAAACTACTGATATATGGTGAACTATGAAAATAGATTCCCCAAGAGTAAATGTTATATTCCACCAAAAAATATTATGTATATTGGGAAAACTTATGTTATTCCAAAAACCAATGCGGAATGATTAGTTTTCTTTTCTATTAGAATCCAATAAATATGATGGAAAAGTATTTTCTTTGTGATGTTCCCATAATTGGATTTATAAAATATATAAGGATTGTACTGTATGATTTTTTCATTATGAATTTGAGATCATATGATGAAGGGTACCATGAAAATATATTTAGTAGAATGTTAAACTTGTCTAAAAGTATATAATTGAGGTAATAAAACCCATAATATGTTTTGGATGTTGAGATAATGATGAAGAAATGTCTGATTTGGATATGTGTTGACTAACTTTGAACATATTAATGAATTGTCGAAAAAGTGGTCTTTGCGATCTTTGATAGAGTTTATAACATTTTTTTATTTAAAGAATATATCAAATAATTTTTTTCTTACTGAAGGAATAAAAAATAATTCATGTTTCCAAGAAGGTTTTATTGTAATTTGAGTTATTACCATATTTCAACGTAATACATGATAAATTTATTCACATGATTTGAATGAGAAAATTTAGAGACGCTTCATGTTGATTAAAGGCTACTGATATGTTCATGTTGTAAATTCAGTGACTTTATTTCTAAAGTTTCAGATCAAGAAATTGTTGTAAGGTTTTCCATTTAATAAATTATTAATGTCATAATTTAATTTGGTTTAGATGTTGATATATTCATTCACTATATTAATATTTTTGATCTTGGATATGAAGTAAAAATTGTTCCAGGCATAATAAAAGAATAATATTATGTTAAAGAAACATGTATTTTCTTATAGATATAAATAATTTTGGAATTACATGAAAAAGGGTTTTGAAACCAAAAATTCATCCTATTATCATCAATTTTTATGGTATCAATGAAATTTATTTACACATACGATTTGTGGTTTTTTGGTCAACAATCTTCATATTAAGATGTTATTCAGAGCTATCCATTATAACCCGATCGTTTGATTTTTCTTCCGTATTGACATTTCCATTTCTCACCCATGTTCTCATACTAGGGATATTAGTTACATAATCATTTCACTCTCATTTAACTATTATTAAGAAGATGTGGTATTTACCATTTTACGATGTGGGTCTTTCCACATTAATTTATTTATAATCCCTATATTACGGATATGATTTTTCAATATCAATGACACTAATTATTTAACGTGGGGACAATGTAACACCTATAAATTCTAAAGTAAGAACTTTATATTCAATTGAATGCATGCCACATGACAAAAAGGTATAAGGGAATACAATACCATAATAAATTAAAATATATTTAATTTAAATTTATTTGATATATTCAATATATTTAAATTCATTCCACCCAATGTTATCTTGTTTTACATATAAGAGAAACAATCTTTTATGGTTTGGTTTCACAGAAGACTGAGTTTTACCATGAAATAATACATTATTTATATATCATTTTTAAATATAATAAGACAAAAACTAGTTGTTATGAATAATATTATCAAAATTATTAATATATATGGTTCACAATACTAATTCAATTATTAATAAAAAATTATAAATTTTTACGATAACAAATTGAATGGAAAAGAATATTTTTATAGAATGTTAATTTTATGCATACAACGCTATTCTACCCTAATAAATTTAATTAATTACAATTAATATGATATTTAAAGTAATATATATATATATATATATTATGTTCAACATAATAATTTTTATAATCATCTAAAATATTTTATATGAATAATATAATAACAAAGAAAATTTTACTCCTAAAATACAATATTTTTTAGTAATTTTACAACCTTTTAATTTAGAACCAATTTTAAATCCATTTTGACCCTTTTATAAATTTAATTCCTCCAAATAAACATTATATTTTGAATAAAAACATGACAATTAGTATAGTATAATTTTTTTGTATTTTTATGTGAATCTTATTTTTCTTAATTAATAGTAAAAAATATTGAGGTTTAGTTCACAACTATTATTTTATCTAATTTATTTATTAAGTTAAATCGCATATTAAACCGGTTTTTATGTTTAATTAGAATAAATTTTTATATCTAAATAAAATTTATTTAATTGGAATCAATTTCAAATTGAAATTGACAACAAAAACATAATAATCTTTTTGATGTGTTTACCTTGAAAACCAGCATTTTTGTCTCGTTTGTGGGACTAAATTTATATTAATTTCTCCCACTTATATTATTTGAATTTGGAAAATTATATTCAATATTTCAAATCAAAATTCAATAAAATTTATAATATTTTCAACATATTTTATGAAGAAAATATTATTGAATGTAATTAAAATTCATTAAAATTATTAATGTCAAATTGTGCTTAATAAGAAACTGAAATCCAATCTTAAGAGCCGAAATGAATTTAAAAACTTTCCAAAATTCATTTAATGGCCGTATTTATACCCTAGTCTCTCTTATATGTAATTGTTTCAATTATTGGAGACACATGAAATGTGAATAACGTGTATGGAATAAAATTGCCAAAATATTACATGATTATCACTCCTCTTCCAGTATAAAATGCCTCCTCTCCACCCACTTCCTCACACCATTAAATCCACTTTGGATTGAACAATATATTCCCAAATAGCTACCCAAAATACATTATACAGTTATATAATCCTCCCCCTGAGCGTGATGTAATCCTAGGAAGCCTTTTGGTATAAACCAAAAAGACTTAGCTGATTAAGAGGTAATGTATTCTCTAAAGTTATCTTGTTCATTTCAATTATCCACCCCCTCAAAACTATTTATTCAATGATTATATAAAATCCTATATACTCAATATACTAGGTTTTTTTTTAACAATCAAAACATCACTTAAACACACTTCTATAAAATAAAAATCGAATAAGCTGTTTACATGTACGACGAACTCCCGCCTCACGAAATGAAGATTGTCCATTTTTTCATTTCCACCACTCATGGTGGAAGTTATGATGGAATCTATATTTATGTATTATATATATATATGTATATTATATTTATAATTTCTTTATAATTATTTATTTTATTAATAAAATAGACCTTTATACATTTCATTTTGTTAAAATACAATAAAATCAATTATTGATGTTTGGACTACAACCTGCCCAAAGAGATGTGATTCGTTCACGTTATACATGGAACATATTACAGATGATTTTAATGAAAATATGTAACATATATTAAATTTATATTATAAATTTAATAGTAAATATTGATTTATCTTTTATATTTTATTCATTTAATAATACAATTAAATAGAATTAACGGTCATGCATACATACGACCTACCATTACGATAAATAGTGCACTTCATTTCATATCTCCAAATATTATATATTAATATAAATATATATGTAATGATTATATATTATAATTATTTAACATTTTACTTTAATAATTGGATTAAATCATGATCTAATTATATTAACAAAAAATAACAAGTCCAAACATATTTGAGAAAACTACGAAATTAATATCAAAATAGTTAAATAATAAAGGAGTGATAAAAAACATGTAATAAAATACTATAAAGAGTTATCATATGATATTATAAACATGTTTATGGTTATGTTATAGTTTATTAACATATTTAAAACCACTATACATGAGAATAAATTCAATAAAAAATCTATTTTAAGTTATGGGATTTCATCTTAATAGATATTCCACTGATAGTTATTTGTTGTTATGAACCAACCATCTTTTATAAGGAATATATAATTACCATTGAAAAATAATATAATGAATATAATTATTTTCAGGATATTAAAATTTTCAATTAATTTCCTACCTTCATGGGTATTATGATTTTAAATTTTTGAAGGGGTGTGGGATATTTTTGAATGTTTAAAGATTATCTATTTAAGAATATTCCAAATGATTATCTTTGTAATCACAATAATTTTTTTTTGATTTATAACATTGTCATGAAAAAATAATTTTGTTTTAATTATTTTGTGTAGTAAAATTACATGAGTAACCATATTTTCATAGGATTTATGTTATTATTTCCTAAACCATATATCATTTCAAATAAAATGTATACATTTACAGTTATTTGATTAAATGATTAATTATTGATAAATCTGTATCTTTTTTTCAATATAGAGTATTTATAAGGAATATTTTTCTATTAAATAAATTTATTATTAGATATGAAGAAATAATTTGTATTGTAAGTTATGTGTAGATCTCAGACTTTATATTGATCCTCAATGCATTGATAGGTTCTCCTAAGATGATTTAGTTGGCTAAATTAAACTTGATTCTAACTATAGTCTTAATCTATCTTGAGAAAAAATCTTGAAACTGTAGGTCTTAATGTTACTAAGACATGATTTATAATAATTATTAATTTAATTCACAGATATTTCTATTATTACTCATCGATGGGATTTTTCATCGACATATCAATGGATCCATTTATTTTTATGATCATTGATTAAATGGAATGTGTTTCAGTATCTTACCTTTCTATGTTGACTTTTCCTTATATAGAATGATGTATGGATTGTTTTATCAATTATTTATCATTCCATGTTTATTTATTCACATTTATTTGTTCTTTACGTCATTTTAATTAAATATATGGATCCTTTGATGTCACCCTTGTTATCTTTCCTTCCCTCGAGCTACAAATAAGAAATCATTGAATAAGATTTCAAGGATTCAATTTATTTATTCCTTATGTACCATGGTTTTATTTCATATTTACCTATATATTATCGAAATCATGTATGTAATATGCCCTTCCAAAATATCAAAACTATTTTTTCTTCCAGGGTTCGTTTCCTTGTATTTATTATAATGTAATAAAATAATGCATTGACTTCGGGCTTTTAGAGTCAAGATGAAATATTTTATATAATAATATACTTTTTAACACATAAAAAAACTACCCAAGAAATTATAAAATTATATTATCATTTATAAATAAAAAAATTATATTTTTATAAAACCATTTTTGGTATATTAGTTTTATTTAAAATAGTAAATAAAAATACATATTTTTTAAAATGAAAATTATTTTTTCATTGTATTCAAAAATGAATTAATCAAATTAATATTATATTTATGTGGAAGATTTTTTAAAATAATAATAAAGAAAATGGTATTCATGAATCCATATTTCATTTATATGATTCATATTACACCTTTATAATACAATGTATAAGGTACATAAACCATTAGTATATTAAATACTCCATAAGTGTAAGGTGTGAAATGGTGGTACATTGATGTGGTGGCTAGATAAGATTAATCTAGTTATGATACCCACTAAATTGAACTTATCCAACATATAATTATTCTTGAGATATATATTTTTATTATATTATTGATCTTGGTTAATGGAAAATCGTAATGTCATTCCCTCCATTCTTGTATATGATAAATGGGATTCAAAGGGCATCATCATAGTCGTTAAGGCCATAGTTTATCCCTTATCTATCCAATAAATATTATTACTGACCTTTCATTAAATTAATAACAAAAGTAACATTATTATAATTTTTCAAAATTCATAATTATCATATAGACCAACAGTCGGGTAATTTTCATATCTTAATGGTAGATTTTCCAATTATAACCTATATATACTACAATATTCTCATACCATAATATTCAATAATTATCATAAAAAAATTATACATTTTTATAAATGTTTTTTTATCATAATCATAAATCATAAATATATTTTTACTTTATTATATAAGATTGATCATCATTTGATAATTAAAGCCTTTAGAGATTACATTATTTTTTAATTGTTCATTTTGTTTTTCTCCTGATATTATTTCATGATATTTTAGAAAATATTAATTCATGATGTGCAATTTACTTATGTAATATCCTTTCTATGAATATCATAATAAAATTGTAGTTGTTGAATATAAATAATTATTCTAATTAGAGAAATAAAAATCAATTTTTTATATATGTCTTCCCAATTTTCATCAATATGCTTATGTACATGTTTAATGATAAACATTAATAATAATATCATGCCTGATTAATAATACACATATCCATAGATAGGAATATCCAATGACATAGATAAAATATGTAATTTTTATGGTTGGGCCTTTTCTTATGGCATCGTCTCTTTGAGATTACCAAGTAAAAACCACGTGATAAGAAGTCTCAATGTATTATGATATTTGTAAACCAAATAGAATTTAACATCATTCTCTTTCAAAATGATTTATCTAGATGTAGAACATATATATAAGAATGATTTCATATCACATTAATGTTTTCATCATATTGGGGAACTCTTATAACATTTTAATGTGATAGATTCTATAAAGTCATTATCACATTAATGCTTTGTAGAAGAAAACTCGTCATATGATATATATTTATTAATATTAATTTTACTGAATATATAGGTAATTTAAAGTACCAATTAGTTGGTTTATTGGAACCATCTCAAACAAAAACATGATCCAAATCTTGAAGACACTTGAGGTTGAGATGTAAAAAAATTGGTCAAAATATTATAGCTTGTATTTTGTTATTATAATGGGATTGTAT
Organism: Viscum album; assembly: GCA_963277665.1. Taxonomy (NCBI): domain Eukaryota; kingdom Viridiplantae; phylum Streptophyta; class Magnoliopsida; order Santalales; family Viscaceae; genus Viscum; species Viscum album. Next base: position 509,973,294 of record OY728138.1, read on the forward strand.
ATTGATATTCTTATCTAATTCCTTATTCATATTTATAATAAGATAAGAATGTGCATAGTGGTATTTTAACTACTATAACCCAAGGATTATCGAAATAATAATAAAGGTGAATAAACCTAATAAATACCCTTATATAACCTATATTATTTCATACTCGATATCTCATCATCACACTATTTAATTTGATATCTAGTTACTCTAACAGGTTAAGGGAGATTAAATTTTGGAGTTTATGTGTTTTAACTAATTATTCACCCACCCCACCACTACTAATTGTGGTTTATTCAAACGTGGGACTTCCACTCTAAAATCCTCAATTGAGTAAACTGGATCGTTAGTACAATTGTGGTTTATTTATTAAACAAACAATAGGTTTTATTGGTTGTAGATTTTATTTTATCTATCACTTTTTCATAATCATATAATATTTCTGAGGTATTTGATGCAATCGTGGATCCCAGACTATGAGATTAAGATAGGAAAATTTCTAGTGGCATGTACTATACCCAACCTGATATTTCACTACTTTTGGGTGTTATGATAATATGTATGGATAATTCTACAAAGAAACATTAGGAATATATTAAGTAAATAATATGATATTTTAGTCTAATAAATGAGGTATTTCTATGCTTTGATAAAGGAATGTCATTATAGGGATACTTGAATGCTAAATTTAGAGGTGATTTCAACAACATGAGTACAATATGTTATGTGTTCACTTGTGGAAAAACTATAATGAGGTGGATATCATAATTATAGACAGTGGAAGCACTATCCAACATATAGATAGATTAAATTGTTGTAACATATTTTTAGTAATAGAATATTTAATTTTTGAACTTATTGGGGGAGGTTGATAGAAATCAAGAGTAAAATGTATTGTACAATGACTGTTAAAGTGTTAATAATTTTTTGAATATCCCAATGTTTCATGCCCGAATGAAGTATATTTCATTCAGGTACCACTTTACTAGTGGATTATTAAATGATGGGCTATTGAAATTGAAAATATTCATGAAACTAGTAATTTTATTGACATATCTAAAAATCCAATAGTGGTTGATAATTTGAGGATTTTTCTTGCATGTGTTAGTCATCATTGATGAATGGGGGTGATAAGAAGAATATAGGATACCATTATGGGAGTGTAGAATAGAAAAAACAGTCTTTCATTAATCTTTATTATTAAATAAAATCATTAATGGGAAAACAACCATTGGTGAGTGAAGAAGTGGTGGATCACAAATTATGTTAGTTGTCTAAAGTTGAACCATAGAAGGATGCCAATTTTCTCAATCAAACATCAATATAAATATTGTTGTAATAGTGGAGCCTGATCAATAGTATGATGTTGGGACAACTACTAGTGACATGTACTATATGAGAGTCTATGAGATGGAAGCATAGACCTTGTTGGAATGGTATTGTACATGTGTAAACCGTGATGACCATTCTAACCTATTATTGTAGGAGAATAATCCTCTTCAACATTGTATTATCGTAGTTTTCATTGTGTTGACTATTCTAATATAGTACGATAGTAGTCTAATCTATATCTACATGGTACTCTAGTAGTAATAACATTAAGAGCATGTCTATTATAGATCCACAGACTTAATTCCACCATTACTATAGTATAGAGGACTTACTACGTTGATTTGGAAATATAAAAATGTGGGTTACTTGTATATACCCAAACTATTTGATTGATAATTTCTTCCAAAAAAAATTGTTTTATATTTTATTATTCATAAAAAATATATATCACTCTAATAATGAAGTCAGTATATTTTGATAATTAACCTATCAGTTTCAATCATTATATGATCATTGGTCAATTAAGACCATTCATCAAAACGACTATTAGAAACTACACTCTTTATAACAAATTTTAATGTTATAATTATATTTTATTAGTATATATTAAAAAGTAAAATTAAAAAAGATAGAAGATTTGATGGCCTCATCCAGTAGAGTCATATCATACATAGCACATTTATCAGAAATTAGAACGGAGGTAGTGTCCTTGGGAATCTATCTTGACCAATCCATTTCGAGCATAAACAAGTGGGTCTTGAATGAAACATCTTACGTGATAAGTTCACGTTAGAGGAAATTACCACTTGGATGATGTTATCCAAAATTCCCCACATGTAGATCAATATCTCTGACCTCACCCTTTGGTCTTATAAAGGTTCTATAATAGGATATGTATTAGTACTTACTTACTTATTATACAATCCCTTTGTATAAATGAAATTTTTATTCAAATTATTATATTTTAAAGTTGGGTTTTATAATATAAAAATATGATGAATATGATAAATTGCTTTTTTAAAAAGAAACATAACTTTTCAGAAAAGTTTAAATTATTATAATAAATTTAGTTATTTTGATAAATAATTATTTTAATTAAATTTTATGATTAAAACAATATTATTTAAATACATATGACAAAATAATCATATTTTGTTTCAAGTGTTTGAAATTTTTCTATGCAATTTCACAATGCGTTTTCCATCATCTCTAATTTTTAATAAAAAATTAATTATATATTTAAAAGTTTAAATTATATTATATAGATATTTATTATGATAAAATAAATATCATTTTTGAAATTATCTTGTAAAAATTATTCATGGGTAAATTTAAAATAATTTTCTAAAATACATTATTTTTTCTTGAATAGGAAAAATAATGTTTGGGTTTTTTGTTATTTTTAATGACATCATAATGTCAAAAGAATTAATATAAATTTTTTTAAAATATTTTGGATTATAATTATATAATATTTATCCCATGTTTTTAAAACCATGGATAATGACATTGACATGCCCATGGGTTTTCATTTACCACTACCAAGGTGTGAAAGGAAATTAATAAAGATATCTACCTGTTTTGCTATAAATACCCACCCATTTCTCTATTTCCATTCACTAAAAATTAATACTACATAAATATACGATAATATTAACTCCCAATGAGTACTAAAAATGTGTATTCAATCCTCTAAGGTCTTGATCCTTGAGTTTTAGGAACACACTTCAATCAAAGGGAAATCTCATCTTCTCTTTTTGTTTCAAGTTTACTTTTTATGTGTTATGTATTTCAAATTTCCATGTTACATTATTCTTCAAATTAATTCTACCCATTTACTATATTATGATTATTTTATGAATCAGATACCCTTATACCCACTCTTCTTAATTCATTCATAAACCATGTTTCATATCCGTCATGCTACCAAGTTTTCATCTAAAAATTTATCTCTTTTTCTCATGAAACTAACTTATTTTCGTTTCTTATTTCCAAAACATCTTTATATTACATTTGATTCACATATATGTTAAAATGATCTATTTTATTCTAGGATTTAGATACATTAAACCCACCTTCTTTTATCTTGGGTTAATAAGGAAAAAAATATACTATCTTTAAGTATTTTTTAAAAAATGTCCTAATTATGATATGAATCCCATTTATTTTTTTATCATTGGTTTACTTATGAAAAGGATTATTATGATCAATGTGGATAATGTTAACTAATAAACATGCAGGTTACACCATGATCATATTTCAATTCAATGGGTAATTAATTTAATCTCTAGTGATAACATGTTTTAAGATATCATGGTGAATAACCTTGGTAATTTATATAACACATCGACAATAAACTATGATGATGTACTTATGAATGACTTAATTCACTGATTTAGCCAAATTTACATGTTATTATTGATATTATTATTTTTATTAAATGCCAATTTCTCATTCATTATCACTGTGAATCGGGTTCTTATTGATATCTCCTAAGATCACAAGTAAATGGTTTCTATTGTTTTTCCATTATTAGGGCCCATGATCACCTATTACATTAATCTATGTCCCCACCTTATGAGATGATGTAAATTTACATAGTTTAAAAAAATCTATAATTCATTCAAGTGGATTATATTAAGATGTTATGTTTTCATGTATTATTTACATTAATCAAATAAAATATAATTATATCGATCTTATTTTTGTAAATGTAATGAAAATATATTAAAAAAAAGGAAATATGTAATAGTTTTATTCCAAGTATAATTTTTTTGAGGAAATTATGATTTGAAAAATTTAGGAAGAACATTAATGAAAAGTATAAATATAAAAAAACATCAATATATTTTGGTGATGTAATAAGTAAATGCCTTATGAGAAAATGAATCCTTGTCTAAATATGAACAAGTAGAAGTGGTTCTCAAAAAAAATATACCTAGGGATGAGAACTCTGATAAGGTACATTATGCCTAACTCAAGGAATCCTAGAACATGACTACATGCCATACTGTTCACATGTTTTGACACTAGTGGGGGATATGTTTGGTTAATCACAATATTTTTATAAAATGTTATGATGGATTTGTAGAAAATATAATTGTTGTTATAGAAAAATATATTTAAGAATGATGTTTTATGAATGGTAATTCCTTTAGAATTATATGATTAAAAAATTAAAAAAATTATTAATATAGTTATCTTAATTTATAAAATCATGGGAAATAGGTGAAACAGCATAAATAGTGAGCGCAATGGACCAAACACTGACAGACTTCCAATGGAACCTATAATAGAAAACATCATGATAATGATGAATGGACTATCTTTAGTTACGATTAATATCAAGAATCAATTCAAGAGACTAGATTCACCTCGAAGGTAACAACTTTACCTTGATTCTTTTATATATAAAATACCCCATTCATTTAGTGGATCTACAGAACCAGTGATTGCTAAAAAATGGATAATCACTATAGAAAAGGTCTTTTCTCTACTCAGTTGTTCAGAACTAGGTAATGCCACCCTATATATATAGATCTTTGATGAAGAGAAACAAAAGTCTCATAGATTTTATTAATAGAATAAATATTTGGAGCCAAAAAAGCGGATGAGATTTGAACAATGCATAGGGGGTAGGAAAGTGAATCTTCCAAAATGCAAAAAACATTGGAAGAATCATTTAGGTAATAGATTCTCCAAGAGATGGAAATATAAAAATCAAGTAAGATATGACCATATTTCTCAAAAATTTTATAGTATGTTGATTCCTCAACTTCTCAACACTAAAAAAGTGAAGATGGTGTAGTCTCATCCTAATGATTAATGTTTGAAGTGTTGAAAAAAGTTCAAATAAATGTTGAAATACACATTTAATAAAGGGTAATAATGATATCCCATATCATTGGCCATCATAATAAGTTCATGGTTTTGATATCATGATTTCTAGAGTTCAACATCCAAATGATGTGGTGGAAAGAACTCTAGTTTTTTCTCTAAAATATAAAAAGTACATTGTTTGATTTTGGTTCTACACATTCCATTATTTCCTCTATACTTTAAAAGATTATAGATGAAATCCCTCTATTTATATAAATAGGTTTATCTATCAAGAATCATGGATGGATTATCCAAACAACAACATCTTATAGAAACTACAGTATTCACAATGGCGAGCACAACCTCATCTCAAATTTATTCGTCATTCGCATGATAGAATTTGACATTATAATTGGAATGAAACGTCTCTCAGTGTTTAATTCTATGATAAACTATAGAATAATTTAAATCCCAATATTCTATAATGGGAAACCTGTTTTTATTTTCAAAGGAGAGGTATCTCATCTCGGTCTCATCCTAAACGCACTTCTTATAGACCTTTTTATTAAAATTATCAGCGAACATTAAAAAGGAAATGAATGTATATGAATAAAAAATGTCCCCATTTTTCATGAATACAATGTTGTATTTTCTAAGGAGTTACATGGACCTCCTCTAGGTAGAGAGAGGCCGAGTTCTACATCAAACTCATTCATGGATCCAAGATGATATGAAATACCCCTTATAGAATAGAAAATATGAAGCTAGTGATATTAAATAAAAACAACCAATATCTTTTAGATAAAGGGTTTATCTGGAAATGAATGTCTCTATGGGGATCACATGTTCACTTTGTAAATAATAATAATTTTTCAATTATTATATGTATTGATTATAGGGATCATATCAAGATCACAAAGTAGAACCATTACCCTCTTACAAGGATTCATGATTTATTTCACCAGCTTCATTGGACCCAATTATTCTCCATGGTTGATCATTTATTTGGTTATCATCAATTATGGGTAATGAATGAAGATATGAAAAATACTACCATCCGATCAAGATATGGGAATTATGGATTTTTTTTTAAAATCATATTCCTTTCTAATGCTCCTGATGTTTTATGGAATATATGAATAAAGTCTTTAATGAGTACATTGAAAACATTGTGATAGATTTTTTGGATTATTTTATGATATATTAAAATATTAATGAGGGTAATAAGGATTATTTAAGGGTTATATAGAAATATTTGAAGAAGGATAATGTATTTAAAATGTTTAGAAAATGTGAAATTTGGATAATAAAATTTCTTAATTGAGGAACATTGTAACCAATGACATAATATGAGTTAAACCTCAAAGAAAAAGGTTTTGGAGGAGTTCTCTCATCCCACAATATTAAATATTATTCGTAGTTTTTGTGGATTAGTGGTATTTTATATGATGTTTTTGAAAAACATTCCATGATTTTATAATCCACCAACCATGTTTACAAAAAGAGGGATCAGGTACTTATGGAAAGAAGAGTGTGAAAAATGATTCCAACAAATGAAAAAGTGATTGGATATTTCACCTATGTTAATTTTAACCTCTACCATTGAAGGATTTGTTTTTTTATGCATCCTGTAAAGGGAATGGGTGTGTCCAAATGAAAAATTATAATGTTATTTCTTATACATCTTTATAGTTGAATCATCTAAAGATGAACTATCCTACTTATGACCAAGAACTGGTTGTGGTTTCTTTTGATCTGAAGATATGTAGAAAATATATTTATTGGAAAAAATATGATATATTCATAGACCAACATAGTTGAATGTATATTTTAATGAAAAACTATTTGAACATGTGACAAATTATATGTTTGAAACTTATTTAATACTACGATTGTTCTATTTGCTATCACCCTGAAAGAGTAAATAACGTCACTATTTCATTAATTAGGGAATATAATACCTTTTTTTTGGAAATAATGAGGATTAAAGGACATGATTTGATCAAATATCTCGTAAAATTGAACATGGTAATCGTATGGGAGGTGACACCATCTTCCCTATACCTAATGATTTCTCAACAATCATTAATAAAGAAGATAGTGAAATCTCCAAGAGAAGATTATTTGATACAGAAGAAGTCAGAGGCTATGAATAATGGGGTCTCTCTAGAGTTCAGTATTGATCATGGTGTTGTACTAAAATTTCATACAAGGATATGTGTTCCATCTATTTTGGAAATAAAGAATGATCTAAGGGAGGAAGTTCATAGATCTACTAACTATGTACATCTTAGAAGACAAAAATATATAGGGGATTTCTTGATCATTATTAGTGGGATAACATTAAAAGGGATATTTTCGTCAACAGTAAAATTTTATTGGTGTATGAATAAGTGATGGGTGTGTGAAAATTTCATAACGGTATATTAAAACCACTACCCATACCAACATTGATTTGAGAAAATATCACTATGGAATATTTCACAGGTCTATTGAAAACAACCATAGCAACTAATGTGATATGGGTTATAGTGGTCAGTCTCAACAATATTACCCATTTTATATTTATTATGGAAGATTTATCACTTGAGAAACATTCCATGATTTACGTAAATGAAATGATGATGTTTCATGTAGTTCAGCATTCTATCGATTATGATTTTGATCCAAGATTCCTTTCATATTTTGGCGTAGTCTTGAACATGCTTTGAGTGCCGAATTGAATTTAAATATGATCTATCACCACCAAATTGATGGATAATACGAAAGTACTATTCAAAAATTCAAGGACATGATGCGAAAACTCTCAATGGAATATAAAGGTTGATGGGACTGACATATCCTATTAGTTGAGCTCTCATACAACCACCCCATGCACTCAAGTAGACAAATGGAACCCTTTAAAGCTCTATATGGGAAGAAATGTAAAGATACTACTTGTTAGGATGATGTCGGGGAGAGAAATGTTCATTGGAATGATATGGGAAAGTGATTATAGAAATTCTTCATGCCATCCAACAAAACAAAAAGGATGTTAAGAGTTGGAAGAAGAGCTATGGTAACAACCATTGAAGGATATTTTAGTTTCATGTTAGTGAAAAAATAATCTTTCTAATTTAACCTTGGAAGAGATACATGTGCTTTGGGAAGAAAGAAAACATATTACCTTGGTACATTGGGCCCTTTCAAATCCTTGACCACATTGGATATGTGTCCTATCATCCTGTACTTCCTAAAAATCTAGCTCAAGTTAAGACTGTATTCCATATATGTCTCTTGATAAAGTGAATAGCTGAACCACCATAAGTATTGAATCTAGAGGTGTTATATCTAGAAGATTACCTCTATTATGAGGAGAACATGGTATAGATAATGGACCATAGAGATAAGATTCGACGTAACAAGACTAACAACCTCATTAAGGTGTTATGGAGGAACCGGAAATATGAAGAAGCCATGAAGTAACTAGGGGAAATAATGAGACATAACTACTCTCACTTATTATCAACTGATGAAATGAGGTAAAATTTTGGGGATGAAATATCTTAGGGGGATAACCTAAAAATTTTGAATGATATTTGTTTCCATAAAATGACTGTTATATTATAATATACAAAACAAATCTATATCTCTCTAATAATGAAGTGAGTATATTTTGAAATGTGAGAATCGAGTTTGGGCCACTATACGACCATTATTAAATTAAGTCCTTTGTCCAATATGAACATTGGAAACTATACTCTTAATAATAAATTTAACATTACGATTCTTTTTATAATGATAAATGAAAAAGAAAAAATAATGTAGAAAGAAGAGTTGATGGCCTCATCTTGTAAAGTCATGTTTTATGATGCTTATTTTTTAGCAGTTGAGAGGGAGGTAGAATCATTTGGCTTTTCACTTGAAACATCCTATAAAGAGCTTAAAAAATTTAGTCTTGAGTGAAATAAATTATAGGATAAGTTCAATTTAATGGAATTATCACCTGAAAAAATCAGTGACATGTCCTAGGTGTCTATCACCATCACACACATCACCCTAAAGTCCTATGTGAGTTGTCTAAGGGGTCATGTATTAATGCCTTTAAAACATAATATATATGCCGTTTTTATAAATAAAATTCTTATTCCATGAATTCAATTTTATGAATAGTTTTTCTTAATATACAAATATTACAAATTTGATATATTGACTTTTCGAACAAAAATATTACTTTTCATAAATCGGATAATTATTATAGTAAATTACAGTCTTATTGTTAATGTTTATTCTAATGAAATAGTATATTTAAAACACTTCAATTTGAAAAAAATAAAATATTTTCTTTTTCATGTGTCAAAATTTTCACTATGTAATTTAACTATGCATTTTATAATAGATATTATTTTAATAAATATGGATTTTTAAATTTAATGGATAAAAATATCATATTTAGATATTCATAATGATAAAATAAATATTATATTTGAAATTGTAACATCAAAATTATGTTATGGTGTATTAATTATAATATTATCAAATAAATTAGTATTTCCTGAATATTAAAAGTATAGTTTGATTTTTTCAGCATTATTAATGACATAATAATGATTTAATAATTAATTTAAATTTTTTGTAGACTCTTCTGGATAAAAATAACATAATTTGTTTCCTAAGTCACTGATTCCATGCGAAAATACCTTTTGCAGGCCCATGTTTTTCTTTTACCACTTCGTATGTGTCCAAGGAAATTAATTATCAAAGCATACGATTTTATTATAAATATCCACCAATTTATATATTTACATTAATATATAATTCATCCTATATTATGTTATGATATTTTTATCTTCCAATATTTATTTATTCCCCCAAGGTCTGGATCATCGCATTTTAGGTGCACTCTTCGAGTTAATGGAAATCTCAACTTCCATTTTTATTTTTTATTTCCTTTTTCTGCGGTTTGTCTTTAAAATTTCATTAATATGTTTTTCATTCCATAATATTATATAAAATTATTTTATTTTGTTTATTTTATGAATGAGATACCAATTTTTTACTCTCGTTCTTTTTTTTCTAAAACCATGTAGAATTACTCTTATGTTTCATGATTTTGTTCTCAAGATTTATCACTTTCCTCTAAAGAAATTATTTTATTTTCATTTGTCAATAATTAGATATATTTCTTTTATACTAGTATCCACTTATATTTCAAAATTATATTTTTTCTATTGTATTAATACACATGATTCCAACCTTCCCTTATTAATGGGTAAATACTTACATAAATAACTTTTCATGAATCATTTTTTTTAAAATGACATGATTTTGATATAAAATATATTTCCTTTATTCTACAATGGTTATTTATGAAATATTTTATTATAATCTATGTTGATCACATTAATTATGACATATAAGTGATGCACAATAATTTCCATCCAATTCATTGGTTAATGAATTTAATCTCTAAATGGCATGTCTTATGATATCTAGGTGAATAAGCTTGTTAATTTTTATGACAGTTCAATGATAAACAAAGGTGATATGATTATGAACGAATAAATGAAATGTTTTATCCATATTTCCATGTTATTATTCATGGTATTATAGTTATTAAATATCTACTTCTCATGACTTATCATTATGAATTATGTTGTTATTGATATTCATTTACATCACAAGGAAACTATTTACCTTGTTTTTTCCTTAGGGGACCTCATTCTCACCCCTTCCTTTCATGTATGTCCGTAGGTTATGTGATGTAGTAAATTTATGTAAGTTTTATAAATGAATAGTATATTCATGTTAATTAAAATAATTTCTTATGTTTTCATGTATTGGGTACATTATATCCAAGAAACTAAAAATTAAAAGATCCACTTTTTCTTCAATGTAGAGAAAGTTTATAAAACAAAAAAGACATGATGACATATTACGCTAACACTAGATTGATTTATTATTTCATTTTATGATTGGTTTTTTGGTAATCTATGTTTCTTTAATGTAATTTCCTGTAATAAATATTTAATTTTTCATCCTCTCTATGGAAAAATGGTTTTTTCTAAAACCATGTAAATCTAGTGTTTTTGTTATTCTTTTTTCATCATTATTTTTCTCCCTTTTACTCCTATTCTTGATTCAATCATTGTTGATTCTCCAAGAATTTTCACATCAGTGTATTCATTAAGCAATATAAATATTATATTATTCATTCTATTATTACAATAAATTTCTATGTATAAAGTGTTTGTTTATTAAAGTGGAAATATTAGATTCTAATATTCATATTGTCTTTCCATACATAGTATGTTATAAAATCCATTGAAAAAATAATTAATGATATGTATTAATTAAATTAATGTAATAAAAATGTGTTTAGTTATATCCTTTAAAGTCATTTTTGGTGAATGTTTACGACTCAATATCTATAAAATGTTAGTAGAGAGATATTTTTAATGTGACATCATTTTAAACATTATATCCTTGTATTATTTCTTTGATGCATCGAAAGTATTTATATCAGAAATTTGGTTTATATTAACTATGATATTAATTATCAATTTTTTATTATATGATATTTTATATATTTATGAGTAGAATTAATATTGGATATTATCAATGTAATGTTAATGTGACATATTATAAATGATAAATTATAATATTTTGTGTTTTAAGTGATAAATTATATTTGAACATAACATTTCAATTAATTAAATAATATAATCATGGGGATATCAAATTATTATTTTAAATATAAATGTTTAAAATAACTAAATGTTTAGAAAGTTATAATAATTAATATATAAAATAAGCAAATTAATGTTTCAATTATATATTGATGAATTTATGTCTCTACTATACACATTAATAAATAATTAATTAACAATTACATTTTCTTAAAAAAAAATTATGGTTCATTTCATTAATTTAGATAGTGAAGGGTTCATATTCTCATCATGAAAATGTAATATAAGTTGTTTCACCATGTGGTGTATCGTATAGTGAATAAGTTTATATGGCTTTGTAGATATTGATTAATTAACCATAATTTGCCTAATTTGTGGTTAAATGGTACACACCACTAGCATCATCATCAATGTGACCCGGTTTGGAAATCCTTGTGGTGATTTATAGGTGGTGACATAGGAGGTGATGCATATATTGATGCTTGATGGCAATGATTCAAGCCGATGCTGGAATGCAAAGGTACCCAGGTGGGAATACATAGTTCATTGACGAAACGACGTAAGGCCTTTGATCAATGTAATTAGTTTTCAAGTCCAATAGGTTATCCATCCACTCTTTGTAAAAAATTGTGGTTATATGGGTTATATATAGTGGGCTCTGACCTATCTTTCCAGATTTCTTTTGTTTGTTTTTTTTTTGTATTTAACCCTCAATAACCTACTTATTATTATTAATACACCATCATTTTGTTTCTATTAGTGTTTTTACGGATATTTGATGAAATAAAACATTGATTGGATAAATATGACTATATATAATATTATTTTATTCATATCATCATCCAATAAATATTATATTTTTTATAATGTATATGATTTATTATAAGTTTGAAACCTACATACAGAAGATTTTTTGTATAAACTCAATATTCGGTTAATACCCAAAATTTACTAATTTTTATAAAATTATAATTAACTAAACACAAAAAATAATGTAAAATTTAGGGTTAATGAACTAAATTATATTTATCAAGATTCATATTCAAATTTCAAAATTTAATAAAACAGGTTGATGTGATTAATGATGTTACTCCAAATCTATTTTTTTATTTTACAATAAAACACTCTTGATGTTAGAATGGGAATACCCACATGAAGAAAACAATAACTAAATCAGCCTAATACTACAAAAAAATTATTTCAATTTCAATTTCAACATAAAATAAAAAAATTCAAAATCGACGAGTCACATAGTCACGCAGGATGACAACATCATTGGTCAATAATGAACACCAAGTTAAACATGTCTGGTTGTGAAACTTAATATGTATCGTTGAGTATTACACTCAAATACATCCTTGAAACACACCATAATCCACACACCATTGTTTTTTGTTTTAATGAATCTATGAAATCTACTCACAATCATCGGTGATGACCCCTATGCATCAGAAGAATATAACCAACAACCACCAAAAAATCCAAAAACCTTCAAACATGGAATCATTATCATCACAAGAATATAAAAATTCAAGACCATCGAATATAATATTATGTTACATTGAGAAAAATGTGTTTTTAATTTGTTATGTGGACTATAATTAATTATTTATGGATAGGAAAAATAATTTATATATTGGGTTTTTTGTATTTTTGTGTAATTTTATAGTCTAATAATTAATTATTTTATGAATAAATTATTTACATATATAGTGATAACATAAAGGTATGAGTTTTAATGGTATAAATGATAAAGGATTCAATATTTCAACATTCATAACAAAAAATAGTTTGAAAAAAATCTTTAGTATCTGGAAGATTCCTTTGTTATTTTTGTATGTATAGAATTATTATTCAGAGAATGTTGAAAATTTAACTTGAAATTTTTAAGAAAAATGGATGTTATAATAGATAATGATAAAATATTTTTATGTTAAATAAATAATCAATTATTTAATATATTTTTATATTTTAAAATATTTAATATGAAACAATAATTAAATCAATAGAATTAAAAATTAACAACACATAAAAATGAAAATTTTAAAAAAATTACACAAAAAACAATGAGGCTTCATAAAAATAGATTTTGAAATAATATTTTTATGTTTCATAAAAATATAAACATAATATGTTATTTAATGAAAATATGATATTAAATAAGATAAATGGAAACATCATCAAAATTAGTGATTAAATTATTTATATTATAATGTTATTTGATTTATTAATACCATGATGTTTCATAACACTTTCCTATTATTAAAAAATCTTTAATGAGAATCTAACACTCTTTCAAGGAACACAAAAAAAACATATATAAATATTATATTTTTAAATAACATGTCAAACATATGAACACCATGACAATACATGATGATATCAGTTATATTACATGCGAAATGGTGTTCTTATTACATACAGACTTATAATACAAGAACATGCCACTAAGGATAAATTCCTAAAGGATATATTATTACCCAAAAACTGAAAATACTAGATAATATGTCTCAGGATAAATGATTACATGATTTACTATCATAAAATCACTAAGAAATTCAATGTGAATGGCTTAATCATATAAAATTTATTTTAATACAACACACAAAACACCATCTTATTACACTTATCAATAGTAGTCCCTGATCCTTCACATGGGAAAATGGGTACATTATTTTTCATGTTACTACTAGTGGTGAATATGATTTCGATGGTGGTGATAATGGATTATGAATTGAATCTCAAGGACTATAGGCTTTGGTGCATTTACCATTCGTCAATTAAAAATTATAGGGATTAGTAATCAGAAAATGAAGATGACAGATTAAAGTATAAGAAGTATAAAACCTGCTATTGGTTTTATTGATATTTTAAATAAATCTAGATAATCAATTAATAAAAATTTCAGAATAGAAGGAAAAGTACTTGAAAGGAAGATAATAGTATGTATTTCATGAGAATTAGTATTTATAGAACAAATATGGGCAATATCAGTCGATGAGATGAAAATATATTATTACTATGAATATTAGTGAATAAAAATCTCACAATACAACCATGTTTTCTTAACATATTATCAATAATTTCTTAATAAACATTTTTGTAAAATGATTATATATTTTTACATAAATATAGTGTATATTTTTAATGTAGTTATTTTTTTCGACAATAGTTTTGTTGATCATTATTTTTATATTAAATCTAAAAATTTATAATATTGTATGTTAGTTTCATTTTTTATATTGATTTATACATGGATTAGAATTTTTTAACCTTGTCCTTTTATAAGGAATAATGATTATATTATTATTAATAATTATTTAAATCGTATCTGGTGATCAAATCAAACATGTATATCATATTAATTATTAAAAAAAATGGTTTATGTCTATCGGTTATTTCTTAAAACAACCACTATTTTTTTGAATATATGATCTCCCAAAATAATAATAAAATTGAATATTATAAGATGAAATGGTTATATAAAATGAAACAATTCGAGGGCATGTTTTTCGGTGTTTCTTTTTTATTTTTTAACTGATTCTGTGTCAATTTTATTTTAAAAAAAATATGACCCAAAAGCGACATGATCTTAGTTAAATTTGGGGTTTTATGGATCGGGACAAAGGTGGAAAGGGCCATGCCACATTTTGCAATAAATTAATGGAAAATTTGGCATGACCCGTGCAGCCTTGGGCAAATTTATAATATCTTATTTGAAATATACATTTTAATTATTTAATATTATATATATATATAAATAAATCAAAAAACACTGCAACATTTATCTTCTAATGTATATCAAGCATTACTACCATTAAAACAGTTTTGAATTCTGATAGAAACCCTCACCCATGGATCCCTTTTATAAGAATTCATGGTCATGAAATCATTCTACATGTCCAATGTGGGATTTAGGTTTTTCCTATCATATTCAAAATTACTAATATATTATTATAAATGATCAGTAATCAATTAACTAGTATTTAATAATATTATTAAACAACTAAATTATTTCTAAATTGTTAATAATAAATTATAAGATATAACTGAATAGAAATTATGTAATATATAGTTAATAGAAATTAATCTTAATATCAACTAAATAATAGGTAAATAATATATTATGTATTATTATTAATTTATAAATAAATAATAATATTAAATATTTATTATTAATTAATGTATACTAGAAATTTATATTTTCATATAGTAAATAACTTTAGATAATTAATATTATTAAGTAAATAATATTAATGTCCAATTAATATTCCATTGATGAATAATAATTAATTAATAATATTAAAAATCATATATAAAAAAAATTATAAGTAATTAATTAAATAATATGATTTATAATTAAATAATTTTAATTTTAAAAAATATTAATTACTAGTTAATAAAAATTACAAATAAATATTTAAAAAAATTATTTAAATTAGCAAAAAATTAATATATTTATTAATCACTAATTAATTAGTAAGTAAGAAATATTTAATCACTTATTAAAAATAGTAGTTACAAATTAACTAATTAAATAATAATTATTTATTAATTTATTAATAAATATTAATAATAAGTATTATCCAATTACAAATAAATATTAAAATTATCAGTTAGATGCTGAATATTAATAATAATTATAAGTTATTAAATTAAAAACTGTAAATTAATTATTATTATATAAATTTTAATTAATTTAATTATTGTTAAAATAAATAATAAATATTAATAATAATTAATTAAAAAATGTGATTTTATATTTAATAATATTAATTAATAGTAAATATTAAATACTAAATAATATTAATTAATAATTAAATTTTAAATTTATTATTTAGTTTCAATTTTATTAAAAAAAGTAATATTATTATTAGTTATTAATTAATTAATAATTATACAATATATAATTACTTTCTTATAATATAAAGTAAATAAATAATTTATTCATTAATTCATTAATTAATAATTAGTAATAATTATTAATAAATAATATATAATAATAAAAATAAATAAATTATAATAAAATTTTGTAAATATTATTTATTTTATAAATACTGTTAATAACGATTAAATTATTAAAATAGTAATGATTAATTTATTTTTATTATTATATAAATATTTAATTACATAGTTGTTTGAAATTAATATTAATTTCAATATAATATTAATTAAATAGTATTATTTCCTTTTCAAAAATATAAATTTCAACTAAATGTATATAATAATAATTATTTAAATTTATTATTTAGTTTTCAATTAATAATAATAATTATTATAAAATATATATTTTTTATTTATTATTGTGTTATTATTAAAATTGTTATTTTTATTTATATATTGTGTAATTACCAATTAATTAAAAACAATTATTTATTATTTATAAATTAATTAGTTATTTAATAATATTATTAAATTTTAAATAATAGAATTAATTAATTAATTATAATTGATTAATTATAAAATATTTATAATTATGGGTAGGTATAGCAGAAAGAGAATCCTAAACTAAAAATGGATATTGATTTGCAGAGAAAACCCTCTTACGAAATAGATCCCTCATTGATGGTTATCTTTTCATATTTCCAAACTGCAATAATTGTAGTAATATTGGATATTAAATAACAGATGACTTCTGTGGAAAATTATTAATATATATTATAATAAAAATTTATAATACGAAATGTATATTTAAATTAAATATTTTTTATTGGAGTAAAGGCGGTATATGAGATGCATCCATTTGGGTTTTCTACAAAAATTCGGTAGTTCAAATCTTTTTATTATACCTAATTTTTCCATTGTGAGAAATCAATTATTTCAAATATTTAATATAATTTATACATTGAATATTTACGATTATACATCTTTATAAGTACAATCATTCTTTTATATAGATATTTACCATTATCATTATTGTTTTAATTTAATTTTAAGCTAAAACACATTAAATACTAATGAGAATAATAAATACATATAAATTAATGCTAATAAAAATATTAATAATATATAAAGTGTCAAAATATTTTCTTATATACATAATTTTTTTAATGTTAAAACATTTCAACAAAGTAATAATAATAAATACTCCAAAACCCAATGTAATATATGAACATGATATTTGAAAAGAAAAAATTATACAATAAAGAAGAAAATAAAACAATAATCATCGATAATCAGGTTTTAAAGTGACACCCAAGGTCGATCATTCCTTCTATGCCCTGTATATGATGTCTTTGAACATGGTGTGTACCCATTAGGGGGATGGTGACCCACTCTGGAACAATCACCTCCATGTCATCATGGGTGGATAGTTACCCAACTTGTAATCACAAATCATACCATCTTGATAGAATAAAACCCACCTAGGAATCAATATATCGCATAATTAGGAACCTAAGGGTCATACTCACTCCCCACCATGGTAATACATATAGAATAGTCAAGAACTCAGGGTACATAGTCACTCCTCATCCTTGAAACATATATCACATCATCAGGAACATGCGGGAATAATAACTCCCCTATATAGAAATATGTACGCCATAATTAAGTACATTAGGAATAATCACTCCTTACACTACCCAGGAAAGATATATCACATAATTAAGAACCCTAGGGAATACTCACTTCCAACCCTGAAAAGAGGTAGCAAATCATCAAATATCCAAGGACATACTCACTCCCAACCATTGAAATGTTATTTTTAATCTTTTTGAAAAAAGGGGCTATGATAATAGCACTGAAATGAAATGATATCCATGTCTTAAAAAAATACATTCTTCCCAAATATCAATTTTTTCAAACATAGGGATGATTCCTTAAGTAAAAAGCATTAATGTTATTTGGTTAGTTCAATTAGTATGTTTTTAACGACAATCCCATAATAGTTTGGTTTTATTTAATATTGCACCAATATATTCTTTAAAATAATAAGGTATAGTGTACTTATTATCATATTATCTATCCATAATAATATTTTTATACCAATCATTGATGGTGGTGGTGAAAAACAAACCATGTTGCTCATGGAGGCATTGAACCGACCATATTATAAACAATTTTCTCTTATTAGGAATGAAATAATTTAAGGTATAAGATATTTTTCCACTATAATAATAAAATATAATAACTTTTAGGATAATTATGTTACAATGTTTAGGTGGATGAGGATCATATGGGGAGGTATAAGAAAAAAACTGAAAGGGATTAGTTGATATTATTACATCTTCATTTAGTTGTCTCCTCTTAGGCTACCTCTTGAGGCTCTTTGAATTAGTATTTTAATGAGAACATCAGAACTAGGACATGGAATATATGAGAGGGAAGTTAATTTGGTAGATAATTCACAATCTCTAAGTTTTAGAACTATTGATGAGAAGGGGTTGTGTGGGTGACATTTATAAGGGAAGGAGATGGGTGTTTTTGAATATAATAACAATTTGTTTATTATTTTGGATCAATACTACCAATATTATTGATTATTGTGACTATATAAGGCAAAATTTTCATTCTTTTTAGATATTATGGGGTGGTTAAATTATCCATTTCTCAAAAATTCATCTATTTATCTTATAAATTAGTATTTTCCAATATTTAATCATTCACAAAAAATTCAACTATTTACGCAAAATACCAAAATTTCACCGTAACCATTTTTTGATATATGTTTTCAAAAAACGAAATAAATTTTTAGGAAATATTTTTTTGAATATGATAAATTTAATTTTTAAATAAAATCCTCTCTTAATTAAAAAAACCATTTGAAATATTATGACCAATTTAATGTCACTTTAAAATATTATAATATCTGTTAAAATATTATCTTATAATTATAATGAAACCTAATATGAACTTATTAAGAAAATTAAATGAAAAAAAACCATAATTTTCAATGATTATATTTTTATATAAATGTCGATAACACATTTATGTTTTATAAAAATCCAAACAATGATTTTTTATTTTTTAAAATTTTTATTTACATGTATCATGGTATTAAAATTCCATATTATTATTATATAAGATACCTAAAAACATTTTACACTTAAATATGTGAGGATACTACTCTAATGGTCAGGTTACTATTTCTAACGTTCAGATTATTGTTCGAATCATGATGTTACTATTAAAACTATTAGAATAATATTCTGAAGATCAATTTAGTATCAGTCATATGATGTCATTAATTTCTATAAATGTCTCATATTTCAATCCTTATTCATTCAAAACAGTATTTTCTCAAGGTTATATGTTTTTCAAAATCCATATTTTATTACTAAATTTATTCTTCATTGTTATAATGTTGTTTGTGAGTTCGATTATTCTAGGGGATCAAGAAGATCTAAATTATCTGATTATTTTTATGTTATATTATTTTTTTTCCCATTATAATAATTTAATTTTTTTTAATTTTTATTTTATATACGTAATGGTTAAATTATAATAAAATTTTGTTCATATTTTGAAGTGGTTAATGTGCTTTATATAATATTATATTACTAATTAGGTTACAATTATTTTTCCCGATGAGAAATTACATTAACAAAATTATGTGAAAATAAATTCTCCCCCCATATGAAATCTTCCCTCTAAATTTTGTTTTACATTCTATTGTGAAAAAATGGTAATGGTACATCTACTTCATGGATTCCTATGAT
Organism: Viscum album; assembly: GCA_963277665.1. Taxonomy (NCBI): domain Eukaryota; kingdom Viridiplantae; phylum Streptophyta; class Magnoliopsida; order Santalales; family Viscaceae; genus Viscum; species Viscum album. The sequence continues at coordinate 509,993,761 of OY728138.1, forward strand.
TCCGACCATGCCTCCTCAATTTACTATTATACATTGATTTTGTCAGTTTTCTGGATTTATATATATTTATCTCTATTGTCCAAGATCTTCAACGACTTTTCATCATAATAGAGATCATTTTCCAGTTGTATTAACACAAAATTCTATACGTGTGAGAAATAATGTATGTAGTTCCATTAGAGAGATATGTGGAATATTCAACAAACTTGAGAAGGGGTTAGTGGGAGTTTTAGTCGATATGATATATCCTTGATAATAATCAGAATATCAAATGGGTTGATGTACCTAGGACATTGTTTTCCCTTCTTCCCAAATATCATGACTCACTTTTATGATGATATATATAGGAACACATTATCTTTAACCTCAAAATCTAGGTATCATTGATGATTATTAGCAAAACACAATCTTGACTTTCTGAAACCCTGATGTACTACTGAATGGTAATTACCTTTTCTAAAATTTCATCAACTATATGATGTCCCGGAATCAAGACTTCACCAATTTTATCTCCACACATGATTTTTCTACATTTTAGACCATTAATGAAATCATATAGATCCATTTGGATTCTTGAGTGAAAACTGTTATTGTATAAGATCTTGAAACTAGGAGGTTATTGATCCCATCCTCCTTTAATGTCTATAGAGCATAATCTCGACATGTCTTCTAGTGTATGGATATTTCACTTAGAATGGACATTTGTTTGGGGTGATAAGTCATAATATTGTTTATTATTTATATAATATTGAAATATTTTCTATAAAATATAGTTAAATCTTATATCTTGGTCAAATATGATTGATATTTGTATTCTAGGATGCCTTTCCAATGTACAAATTTATATCCTTGAAATTTGATCATGTGATAATTCATCTCAAATTTAAATGTAATAAGAAATATTTCTATGATGATCCACTATAACCCATATTGGATTATAAACTCATGATTTCATTGGATGACAAGTGACAATGTCCATGGTGATGTTTTCTCATTTTCAAAAAGGTATGGGTCGCCATTTGATTATCCCCTTGTACTATTTCATTTCACCCATCACCTACTAACATTCCAAGAAATTTTATATATATATGTAAAATCATTCTATATATTTTCCCTCCAATAGTGATCTTTAATATCATGATACATCTTCATGTTTCCTAGGTGGATGTATAAGGATGAGCTAATTGCATCGTTCAAAAAAATCCTTCCTTTTATCTAGATTTGATGGTACTCATTTTCGTGAGCATAATATTATAACTCATTTTTCATCACTTTTGAACTCTGGGGATTTCCTTTTTCTTATAGTTATCACATTATTTTGAATTTAAACATCATATTATTGAGAATTTTTTTATCTAATATATAACGGATGTTTGAGAGATCAATTAAAAAAGTATTGATAATGTCCCTTCCTTAAGGATTATAATGTCCATAGTCTACAAGTCTATGGGGATTGTATTCCATTCAATTATCATCATTAAGAATGATACTAAATTATTTTTACATAGAGTATCTTCCACAATATTTTCATTACCAGGATTGTAGGGGATTGAGAAGACATAGTTAGTGATTAGTTCTAACTATATTTGCTAATGTATATTAATCCACTTCTGTGTGAATATATATATATATATATATTTGACTCCTCATATATTAATCATTTTTAAATGATCACAAATATCCTTACTGTGTACAAATCTCTTTTATATTTAAAAATATTATTACTGATCACAAATCTCACATATCTTATTACTCATGTGTATTTATGTTTCAAGTTATCTTATACTGTATAATGGTTAAGCTCAATCCATTTTATGCATATTACTGTTTAAGTTTGAACACAATTATTTTTTGAAGTACAAGACACCATAAATCTTGACACAGTAAGTCAGACACTGTGGGTAGGAAAAAGATATCATGAGCAGAAACACTGAAGCATACACCGTGAAGCCTACGTCTCAAAAACCATGACCAATGAGACACCGTGACCAATGAGACACTGTGACTGATGAGACACCGTGACAAAGTAATCCAGACACTGTCATCCAGACATCGTGACTTAGACACTATGAACAAGACACTGTGAGCGACACACTATGAGAAAGACACTGTGAAGGACATGTCGTAAAAGACATACCGTGAAGGAGACATTGTTTTCATAACTACTATGACACCATTTATTAAACATTTTTTCAATATTATTTAAATATTGCTAACGGTCATATAGGATGTTTTTAATGCAATTAATGATATTTAATGATAGTTGTTGGTCTGTCAGGAAACTGTACCTCATACCTATGAAAAGGTAATCATTCCTATTGCCGAAGCTCGTTGAATATAAGGATGATTGAGCTGCATTAGAGAAGCATGTTCTAGAAGAACATACGTATGAATACAGAGAATCACACAAGTTCACTATACTGAACAAAAGAGAAATCATGAGAACAACTGAAGAACACATTGCCAGATCATCAATGAACTCTCATGCGTGCAATCCAACTCAACTGAAAAACACATGAAGAATAAGGAGAACATATTCACTCATTAAAGACACCAAGATGAACAACGATACATTATTTTTCAATAGAAAAACCAAAGAAGGACTCAGAAGAATTCCTGCTGAATCCAAAGAGTCCATAGTTGCACTGCCAATCACTAGAGATTTTCTAAACTCATTCATACTTACTCTCAGTGATTCATTGGTTTTGATTCGAGCATTGTGTGTACCCTGTTTATTTTATACACACACTATCTCCTATGCTGAACTAGAGAATTTCTAAATCCTCACTCACCTTTGTTTTATCTCTTGTGTTTCCCACTGTGAATAGTGGTTACGGTCATGTGAGACCTAGATAGCCTGTGTGTTGTTGTCTTTTTTTTCACGAATAATTGTGGTAGAGGTTTGAGTACCTGGACAGTTTGTAAACTTTTGTTAAACTCTATATAGGGTGTGGATGAAATTTATATATAAATTTGATAGGACTAAGTCTCGGAATGAGACTGAACCTCTTGGTTATATCTGCTGTGCATTTTTAGTTTATGTTTAATGTATACAATATTGAATTTATATTCTATTACTATTAATTTAAAATACACAACTATTTTAATGATTCTGTGATAGTTAATCTAGCAAGTGTTTGAATTTTTTTTAAAGTATTTGGTTATCTTCAAAAGTTAATTAATCTTTAGATTAGTTTAAATGAGAACTAATAAATCTTTGAGAACCTAACTGACCCTTTAATTAAATACAAATTCACTACATATTATCTTGTTATTAAATTTAGGATATTTTAATAGAAATATTTTTAACACAAATTTTGAAATGGAAATCAAATCACCACCCCCTTGAGTGTCCACTCCATCCAACATTTGGTATCAGAGGTAGTTTTTTTTTCAATGTTTTTCAAAATACTCTATATTTTCAACTGTGATTTTAGTTGCATATTTAAAGATCATAAATTTATATTAATTATAACTTTCATCCCTAAATAGTTATTTTCTAAATTTTAGTTATGGATAAAAGACTAGAAGGTTCTACTACCAACATGCCACCTTTCATTAATGGTACAAATTATGCCAAGTGGAAACTTAAAAAGAAAATTCATTTGGAATGTTTGTGATTTGATATCTGGACTACTATAGAGACTCAATATAAGATTATAGAAACTGAAAGAACAAATTGTGATGAAACTACTAAAGTAGATTATAATAATATCTGTAAATCAATTAATACCTTGTATTGTGCTTTAGGAAATGATGATTTAAAAAAAATATTCTTGTAAAACTGCTTATGAAATTTGGTATACCTTGGGTATTTCTCATGAAGGAAAACCAATGTTAAAGAAATGAGATTAAACACTTATACTATTAAATATCATAATTTAAAAATGAAGACTGATGAATGTATCTATGACATGTATCTCAATTTTAATAATATTTTCAACAATATGAGTTCACCAGGAAAGGTTGTTCCAGGAAAGGAACAAATCATGAGAATATTGAGATGCCTACCAAACCGATGGAGAGGCATTTCTGTTTCAATCAGATATTCATGTGACATTAGTGCTCCGCCTATTATATAGCATATTGATAATCATATGATGTATGAGGAATAAATCAAGGAGAATAAGGAGGAGGATGATAAACCTAAAATGAAGTCAGTGCCATTTAAGTCTACTGCATCAAGGAGCAAGGACAAGGAGAAAACTCACATACCTACTAAATGCTCAACAAGTGAGTGTTCAAAATCTGAAAGTGATGCTGAAATGGATCAGATGGCCAAAAGATTTAAGAAAATAAATAATAAGAAGAAATTGATTACAAAATCAAACTACAAAGGTAAATATGACAACAAATGACACTGGATGAAATATGATAACAGTGATGACGTTGTGTACTATGAATGCAAGTGAAAAGGTCACATTAAAGTAGACTGCCAAAATTCAAGTTCAAGAAGAAACATGACTATAAGAAATCAAGTATAAGAATGCATTGAAATAAAAATGGATTGCTTCAGAAGATAGAACCTGTGAATCTGTTGTTTCTGATTCTAAAAATAATCTCACCAACATGTGTTTAATGACCTATACTTCTGAGGTACCTGTTTCCCCTATGCTGAATGATTATTATTCTGGAACTAATTCTGATTCTGAAGCTGAAAAAATGTCTAGTGAGGAACTATTTTAATACTGTAACATGCTAGAAGAAACATGTAATGAACATAAGGACCAATATAAGTTATTGAAGAAACAAAATTCTCACACTACCAATGTTAAATCTGCCTTTGATATAGAAAAGGAAAATAATGCTCAACTATTGAAGGAAAATATTAAATTGAAAATATCTAATGAGAAAATGTAAAAGGACATAGAAAATTTCACAAATGGAAAGAACACAATAACTAAAATGCTAGGTAATCATGTGGGACCAAATTATTCTACTGGATTGGGATACCAACTTGGAAAAATACAATTTACCAAAATTAGATTTATTCTTAAATATGGCAAAATTCTGCTAGTTCTATTTCTGGAAATTCATATGCTTCAACTGGTTACTCACATTGTTCTAGATATAATAGAGTTTATCTATCAAAATATGTTGAATATATTAATTATATGAGACCCATATGAAAAATTTGGCTACCTAAATCTTTGATTGATAACCTATCTGGACCCAAGAATATTTGGGTACCAAAATCATTCTCTGTTTAAAACTATTTTGTAGGGAATCTGTTTGAAGTGTTCCCTTAAAAAGATATGGTAAATGGACGATGGATGTTCAAGGCACATGTCTGGAGATTATTCATTCTTCAAGATCTTAATAAAAGTTGATGGAGGCTATGTATCCTTTGGTGATTATTCTAAAGGAAAGATCATCGGGCTTGGCCAAATTGGTAACACTAACTCAGTTCTAATTTCTATAGTTTTATTCGTTGATGGATTGTAATATAATATGATAGTTATTTATATGTTATATAATGATGGATTTACTATTAAGTATGAAAATTATTCTTGTAATGTTTTTAATTCTAACAATGTTTTAGTTTTTTCTGCATTGAGAAATGAAAATGTTTATGCAGTTGATTTGAAGTCCTTAACTAAACAGAACATTACTTGATTAAATGTTTTTAATTATGAATAATCAATATGGAATAGAATATTAGGACACTCAAATATATATTCACCTAGAAAACTGACTAAGAAGAGCTTAGTTATAGATTTACCCAAACTTGAGTTTCCAAATGACAAAGTTTGTAATCCCTGTCAAAAGGGAAAGCAACAAAAAATCTCTTTCAAACCAAAGAAAGAAGTGTCAACATCTCAACCTCCTGATTTGGTTCACATGGAGTTGTTTGGACTTTCTATAGATTCTAGTTTAAATGGGAAGCACTATGTCTATGTGTTAGTAGATGAAATTTCTAGAAATACATGGGTATACTTCTTATCTCACAAAATTGAATCTTGTTCATACATTATTAAATTCTCCAATTTTGTAGAAAACCTTAGTGGACTTAATATTAAGACATTGAGCATTGATCATGGCCGTGAGTTTTAAAATGAAGAGTTTGAATCTTATTTCTCACACAATTGATATAGTTATAACTTTTCTTCCCCTAACACACCTCAAAAAAATGGTGTAGTAGAAAGAAGAAATAGAACACTACAAGAAATTCCTAGAACTATGCTCAATGAGTATAACCTACCTATTTACTTTTGGGCTGAAGCTGTAAATACAGCATGTTATATCATCAATAGAGTCTTATTCATACCAGTTCTCAAGAAGACCCCTTATGAACTGTGGAACAATAGGAAATATAAAGTTAACTACTTTGGAGTCTTTATTCTTAATAACAAGGATAATTTGGACAAGTTTTCTTCTAAGAGTGATGACAGAATCTTTTTAGGATATTCTACAGCTAGTAAATCTTAGAGTGTTTTCAATTAAAGAACCAAGTGTGTGGAAGAATATGTTCACATCAAATTTGATGAAACTGATCCACATGAACCTAAGCCTTCTCTTGAATATATTGAAGAAGATTTGTCTGTTCTGAACCTTAATGACAAATTCAATGAACCAGCTGTAATGAAAACCAGCTTTTGAAAAATTTCATAATCTACTCCTAATGAACCCGAACCTATATAAGAACTTGAAATTTCTAGTCCTACCTTTACTTGATCAACTAGGATTCTAAAGAATCATCCTTTAGATGTAGTTGTAGGAAATCTATATAGAGGGACATAGAATAGAGCTTCTCTTAGAAATTAGGTTGAACATCAAGCCTTCTTTTCACATCATGAAAATAAAAACATTGATGATGCTATTAATGATGAATTTTGGGTAATTTCTATGCAATAAGAACTTAATTAGTTTGAATGAAATACTGTTTCGAAACTAGTAGAAAGACCCAAGGACATGTTCGTCATAGGCACTAAATGGGTGTTTAGAAACAAAGTAGATGAAGCTAGAAAAATAGTTAGAAACAAGGCTATGTTAGTTTCACTAGTCTTTAGTCAAGAAGATGGAATTGACTATGAGGATACTTTTGATTCAGTAGCCATACTTGAAGCCATTATAATTCTACTAGCTTATGCTGCACATATGAATTTCAAACTATATTAAATGTATGTCAAGAGTGCATTCTTAAATGGGTATATACATGAGGTTGTTTTTGATGAACAACCCACTGGATTTACAAACCCTCATTTTAAAAATCATATTTTAAAATTATCAAAAGCATTATATGGTTTAAAGAAAGCTCCAAGAGCATGGTATGATAGATTGGGTACTTTTCTAATTTCCAAAGGTTTTACAAAACGAATAGATGATCCTACCTTCTTTATAAAATGAATTTATCAAGATGTTTTAGTTGATCAAATCTATGAAGATGATATTATTTTTTGATCTTCAAAAACATCATTATGTACTGATTTTTCTAAAATTATGAAAAACGAATTTGAAGTGAGTTTAATGGGTGAAATAAAATTCATTCTTGGATTTCAAAATTTTCAAAATAATGATGGGATTGTTTTAACTCAATGTTAGTACAATAGATATCGTTTAAAACATTTTTGATTGGATAGCACAAAAATAGTGACACTCCCATGTGTACCACCTTTAAGTTGGATCTTGATGAAGATGGTAAATCTGTTGATCAAACCACTTATAGAGTAATGATTGGAAGTCTACCCTACTCAACTGATAGACGTCCTAATATCATGTTTACTATGTGTATGTGTTCTCATTTTCAATAGAACCCTTAAGAATCACATTTAATTATTGTAAAGAGAATTTTCAAATACCTCAAGAAGACACCCAATCTAGGACTATTCTATCCAAAAGAAAATAAATTTGAAATAATTAGTCACTCTGATGCTGATTTTACCGATTGTAAGCGAGAGAGATAAAGAACGTCTATAACATTTCACCTTTTAGGCAAGTCACTAGTATCATGGTGTAGTAAGAAATAAAATTCTGTTGCATTATCTACTACATAAGATGAATACATAGATGCTGGAAGTTGTTGTGCCCAAATTTTGTGGATGAAACACACATTACAAGACTATGGGTATCAATTCAAACATGTCCCAATAAATTGTGACAACACAAGTACTATTATCATTTCAATAAATCTTGTTTCACATTATAGGACAAAACATATTTATGTAAGACATAACTTTTTGAGGGATCATTTTCAAAAAGGTTATATCACTTTGGATTTCATTGGTACTAAATATCAACTTCCTAATATATTCAATAAACCATTGAATTCTAAGATATAATACTATACCATACATGATCATGGCATGATCAATCACTAATAGATTTCATACTAATCTTACTATTTAATATTGTTCTATAAATTACATTTCAGTTTCATGCTCACTGTTTCTGGGTTACAGTCTCATGTTTACAGTCTCGCAGTTAACACTCTGTCTTCATGGTCTGTCACTGTCTCACCATGACTAAACTGAACACTCACTGTCTCACCATGACTAAAATGAACACTCATTGTCTCACCGTGATGACTACGGACTATCTCATCGTGATGACCTCATGTCCCCGCACCGTAACGAATACTCACGGGGTCACCGTGAAGATTATTTATGTATTTATTTTAACCCGTATCGCGGTAATTTTTATTTCACCTCTATTTCATTTCCCGTGTTTTTATTTTTGTGACGTTTGAAATTCCCAAATGATAAAACATAAGGGTTTTACTCGATTCCTCACCCAAGCTCTCTCTTGAACCTTCTCAACCATGCAGACCAACTATTTTCCTTCATTCCTGAACCATCAGTGGATGCCAAGGATGTAGTGTCCATCTTCACCCACATCTGAGAAGCGATGCTCTATGAATCAGAAGAGGGCACCGAATCTTGCACCTGAAGGACCCCTAAATCCAAACCTAGTAAGTCTTCCTATTTCTCCTGAGAATGAAATCTTCCCTGAGTGGCTTTTGTCCAGCAGGTCTTTAGTCCCGAGAGTATTAAGAGAATAAGGATGGATCGAATGGCTCTCGAGGAAGGAAAAACCTATTTACCCGAGGTTGGTCTCACATTTCTATCAGTATGTAAAGTTTTCTTTTGAGGCTGGAGAAAGCTATATGGTAACAAGCTGGATCAATGGACAAAAATGATCATTCTCTTCGAGGCTATGGGATTCATACCTAAGGATTCCTCATGAAGGGATTTTGGATGATTACAAGAGAGACCCTCCTCCTACAATTGACATCTTTGACCTAGAGAATTCCTTGTAAATTCTAAATAGAAATGGAATCAATAGAAATGCCATAGAAGATGAATTGGATGGAGAGACACGGTTGCTGTTTAAGTTTCTTAAAAATTTTATTAGCCCAAGGAAAGGATACTTTGTTGTTTTGAAGTATCAGGATGACTTTATGAATCACTTGATGAAGAATGGCCATAAGATAAATCTGTGAAAATATATCATTCACCACATGTGTGAATTGATTAAGGTCACATCCAAATACTCTTCCCTATTTTACTCAAGGATGATTTTGGATATGTTAGATTCCAAGGGAGTTGTTGGACCAAATGAAGATATTCTTGTGGATTTTGAGAACTGTTTATCCAAGCCTACCATCAGAATGATAAAGATAAAATAGAACCCCTAGAAGAAGCAGGGGGTTGAAGACAATGAAAAGGTTAATGAAAATTTCAATCCTGTGGATTATCCTACAAGGCCTAAAAACAATACTGATCCTGGTTTGGAACCAGATGAGGTGGCTGAGTATCCACAAGAGGAAGAAGAAGAAGAAGAGGCAGCTAGAGTACCTCATAGAGAAGATGCCAAAATACCTCATGAGGAAGAAGCCCGTTTTAAAAAGGAAAGGACAACTGGTGTTTCTATTATGCCTGAAGAAGAAGAAAATTCTACCCTTGTTAATCATGAAACCCAATATGAAGCTCCAAGAGAGTTAGTTGTTTCTAAATCTGAGAAGCAAGACATGGAAGAGATAGATCCTATTCTAGAAGAACTACTTTCTAAAAAAGAAGAAAGTCTGAAAGCTCTACCGGGGGAAAAATCAGATCCTGAGTACAAACCCTCTACTGAAGAGAGGATGAAAATTTCCTTTCAGTTGGAAATGAAATAAATGGATGAGGAGATTAGATATGATCCTATGGATCATAACCCATTTCTTGAGCCTCAAAAATCTGAAATGGAAGCACATTTTGAGGGGGAGGAACCTCAAAATCATGAGATTGATGAAGCTAAGCCTTGTAATATACCTCCTCCCACTAAGTCATAATCTGTGTATTCAAGGTATGAATTCCCCAGTTTTTATGATGTGAGTGAATCACAGCAAGTGACAGCTCCTGGACATGAACTTTCTTATTTGTTTATATTGAAGTTAGTCTCACACCCTGAACCTCAACCTAAACCTGAATCAAAATCGGAAACTAAAACCGACTCTGAACTGCTACCAGACCATGAACCTGCCCATGAACTACTTTATTCACCTGAATCCTTACATGATCAGAAATATTTTGTATGTAAAGAATATTTGAATGTTTTTGGAGAGACTATCATAACTGGTGTTGAGAATATTATTTCCTCTCAACCTCATTATGTGACTCAACTATGTCAGGAAGATGCCTTGATTCTATTGGAAAATATTATTATGCATATTCAACCCCGAATGATCCATGAAATTCAAGATGTAAGAGTTAAAAACAAATTTCATAGTGCTGATGTTGCAACTTTTAAATGTATAGTAGCAGACATGCAGAAAGAACTGTCTTCATGATCAGAGCATGCTCATACTTCTACACCTGTTGATACTTCTCTTGAACATAATATTTCCATCATTTGTCGAGACATTTTGTCCCAAATGCATCCTTATCTGTTATCATTTGATGAAAATATTGGATAAATGAACAAAAATATGTTGCAACTCATGAGAGATATAGTGGAGAACTGGAATAACTGACCGATGAATACACTGGCTATCCTCAAAAGTTATTGAAATAGCTCAAAGATTTAACCATAGCTGTCAAGGCTTCTCCTTCCTCTTGTCAGACCTCCAAACCTTCATTGGATGATTCTCTGCTCAGATCATTAATCATGGAAGAAATTCAGAATGCATTCAGTGGTTTTGATTTGTCTCCTTTATCAAAAGTTTCAAAGAACAGTGATAGAGCACTTAACCTGATTCGAATTCATTCCATGAATTCCAATGATGATTAACAGGAGATCACTAAGAATATATATTTATATCTCACCTGAATTTTCACCAAATCTGATATGACCAATCACTTTATGTATTTTGTGGAGAATATGAAGATAACTACAGTGAATCAGTGTTTCAAAAATCATGTTCATAAGCTCACTGAGTTCACCAGATTGTTAGACAAAAGAATGGGGAATAAAGATGATTTTTAAATTGCTATGAAATATGGAGGCGAAATTAGCATAGACTTTATCAACCATCTAAAGACCTATCTCCATGTCCCAAGTACTGCAATAGTTGCTCCAGCGGCTGCCCCTCTATGACCTAGACTACTTCCTTTAGAATCAACTGCCATGCCTGTTAGTGAAGCTCTAACTCAAATCAGTCTAGTCATTTTTGAGAAGCCACAGACTCGATCTTATACAGCTCCATCTTTGGCTCCCTATATCTTTTATAGTCTACCTCTACCTTCATTGTCTACCACCTCTATTCCTTCTGCCACATCATCAACTAATAATGTAAAAGAGAAGGCCCATCCCAATCGAAGCCCAATGACTGCTTTCTTTTTTATAGGGATGTTTTTGATTGATTATTGTTTTTATTTCTACTGTATGATCTATTCCGAACATTTTTACTTAAATATAGACTTTTTTTTCCTATCTTTGTTTAACTTTTTCATAATCCCAAATGGTTGATAAAAAGAATTATAAGTTCGTTGTAATTCTAGACTATGTTATTCTATATGTCACTTTCTCTACAGTTGCATATAATTTATACATTACATATACATGATTTGGGATCATCCAAAAGGGGGATATTATTAGACTCCTCATATATTAATCATGTTTTAATGATCACAAATCTCCTTACTATTTACAAATTTCTTTTATATATAAAAATCTTATTACTGATCACAAATCTCACATATCTTATTACTCATGTGTATTTATGTTTCATGTTAAATTATAATGAATAATGGTTAAGCTCAATCCATTTTATGCATATTACTTTTTAAGGCTGAACGTAGTTATTTGTTTAAGAACAAGACACCGTGAAGCTTGACAAAGTATGTCAGACACTATGAGCAAGAAACATACACTGTGAGCAGAAACACTGAAGTAGACAATGTGAAGCCTATGTCTCAGACACAGTGACCAATGAGACACCATGACCAATGAAACACTATGACCAATGAGACACCATGACCAATGAGACACCGTGACACAGTTATCCAGAAACACTCATCTAGACACCGTGACTCAGACACAATGAACATGACACCATGAGCGACACACCGTGAGCAAGACACCATGAAGGAAATACCGTAAAAGACATACCGTGATGGAGACAACGTTTGCATAACTATGAGGACACCATTTATTAACCTTTTTTTCAATATTATATAAATATTTCTAATGGTCATATTTGATGTTTTTAATGAAATTGATGATATTTAATGACAGTTGATGGTCTGTCAGGAAAACGTACCTCATACCTATGAAAAGGTAATCATTACTATTGTCAGAGCTCGTGGAATATAAGGAGGATTGTGCTGCAGTAGAGAAGCATGTGCTAGAAGAACATATGTAGGAAATAAGAGAAACACGTGAGTGCGCTGTACTGAACATAAGAGCAATCCTGAGCACAATTGAAGAACAAATTGCCTGATCATCAAAGAACTCTCATGCGTGCAATCCAACACAACTGAAGAACACACGAAGAATCAAGAGAACATCTTCACTCGTGAAAGTCACCCAGATGAACCACGATACACTGTTTTTAAACAGAAAAACTAGAGGACTCAGAATCATTTATGTTGAATCCAACAAGTCAAAATATGCACTGCCAATCACTAGAGTTTTCTAAACTCATTCCTACTTACTCTTAGTGATTCATTGGTTTAATTTCGAGCAATGTGTGTACCCTGTTTATTGTACACACACTGTCTCCTGTGCTGAAATGGAGGATTTTTAAATCCTCAATCACTTCAATTTTATGTCTTCTATTTCCCACTAGGGATAGTGGTAGAGGACAAGTGAGACCTAGATAGTCTGTTTGTCGTTTTCATTGTTTTCCCATGAATAACTGTGGTAGAGGTCTGAGTACCTGTATAGTTTTTAAAGTATTGTTAACCCCGATCCAGGGTGTGGATAAATTTTATATATAAATATGAGAGGACTAAGTATCAACTTGAGACTAAACCTCTTGGTTATATATTATGTGCATTTTTAGTTTAAGTTTAATGTATACAATATCTAATTTATATTCTTCTACTGTTACTCTAAAATACAAAACTATTTTAAAGTTAATTTGAAAGTTATTATAGCATGTGTTTGTATTTTTTTTTAAAGTATTACGTTATCTTCAAATGATAATTAATCTTTAGATTAGTTTAATTGAGAACTAATAAATCTTTGAGAACCTAACTGACCCTTTACTTTAATAAAAATTCACTACAGATTATCATGTTATTCAATTTGGTGGATTTTAATAGAAATATTTTTAACAGAAATTTTTAATTGGAACTCATTTCACCCCCACCCCCCCTCTTGAGTGTCCACTCCTACCAACAATGTAATTTCTCTTATGATCCATATATAATTAAAACTAATACCAATTGATATAATTGCACCAAATTTTCAAAATAATGATTTCTGTATCCAACTCTACTTCATGATATGGAATGTTCAACTCATGAAAATTCAAATTCCTTGAGTTGTAGGTGATCACATTATCATTAGTCATTATTTCACATCATAATAAATTCATTTATGAATAGTTATATTCCATGAAGAGTTCCCCACTTTAGAGAAGTATGAGGATCCATGTTTTGACAAGACAATTTTTCAAATATTTAAATCTATCTTTAAATTCATTATTCTTCAAATACATTATTATATTTCATGTCAACATGGTATGTTAAATGGAAAATCATGATTATATTCTCACAAATCATTATTAATACGCATATAGTCCAAGAAAACTAAAAAAACAATTATATATGTTTGTTTCCGTCACTCCTCAATTATTTTTGTCTTAACATGATGCAATGATATCATTTTTGTTGTGATAACATTCCCTACGAATAAAGCATCATTTATCCAAAAGTCACATTTACCATAAATTTCATATATCTTATCCTTTGACAATGTTTGTAGCATAATATTCAAATGCCACTCATTATCCTCCATTATCTTGGAGAATATTAGAATATCATCTATTAATATTTCAAAAAAAGTAAGGATGTATTCTCTGAAGAATCTATAAATTTTGCACATAAATTATCATAAATCCTTGGTGAGTCTGAAGGGAATAACTATGTGCTCATATCCTCCATAAATTTCATGAATGCTGGTCTTTGGAATTTCATCCTTCATCACATTTAGTTGGTGATATCCCGACCGATGGTACACCGTAGAGAAATATTATGGCCCATATAGTTTATCAGAAAATTCATCAATCGATGGATGGATATAATTTTAATTTATCACAATTATGTTGAGTTCATGATAATTAATTGTGAGCTACATTGAACCATCATTTCTCATGATGAAGTGGACTAGAGAAACACACAAATAAGCACTCGAGTGTATAAAAATGTGTTACATTTTTTCATCTAACTTCTTCATCATTTAATCCAATTCAATAGAGACCATGTTTTCGGAGTCTTTAATACAAAAAATTATTTGGGTATAAGAATGATTGATAACTAAACCTCTCTGTCTGGAGGAAGAAAATACAACTATTTTGGGAATACATAACATCAATTCCTCACAATGGTCCAAGTATTTGAAAATTATTCTCTCCATCGTATAAATAATTTAAGATAAATATTATTACATATATGGAAATATTATCCACACATGAGATAAATATTCCAAATTTATTCATCCTCCTTTTAGTTTTATCTAATCAAAAGATGACTCAGTATGTGAATGTGATTTTACAATCCTGATAGTTGATATTGCATTTATACAAGGAAACCCAATTCATGTTCAATATATCATAAAACCCCACTAAAGGATGTAGGGTAATGGTTTTTGGGATATTCAGCCCATAAAAATCAATGGGGTAGGAGTTTTATACTTGGTATGTAATAAAGTATCTATTAATAGTTCTCATAGATAGTTATAGCCCTATGTTTTAAGGTGGTGTCTAAATATTAATACTAAACATGAAATATATGAAATAAATCCTATAAATAATATCAATTAGAAATGTTTGTGATCATGAATGGATAATGATCACCCCATTCACTATTTTATTCCAGTTCTAGTCATTTTGATTATCAAAAAATAAATATAGTGTTGATAATAATTAAACTGAAAATCATATAAAATAGAAAACTATAATGATGGAAGGAATATATTATATATGAAATTTAAATCATAACATATGAGTCTATAGTTTTATATATAGGATAACCATGGTAATATATCAATTTAGTTTTTTGAAACTATGAATCTATTCATGTCCTTTATAGTGGTTCATAAAGAGTTTGTGAATTTCCCAAAGCATTTCTCTCGAGAGTGTATAAATAGGTGTGCAACGAAGACTATTTTTCATATACTAGGTTTAATATCTATATAATACTCAATTTTACCTTTTCGGGGTTATTTCCCCTTCGTAATACTATTATACAGCTACATCCACTTGTAGTTACTATACATAGATATAATTTCTTGGAAACCACTCACATCAAACTTTAGACAAATTTAATGATATCTTATTACACATAGAGTTATTTTTAGGGTTCTAAATAAATTATTATACACATAATACTATGAAAATATATATAACATTAACTAATACCCACTATATGGTCCCAATCGATCTACACATGTTATTGCATGATGTTTTACATAAATATAAACTAAATACCACCCAATGATCTTAAGGCCAAGTGTCTTCGAAAGAATAGGTTCATAATATATCAAAAATAAATCAAGACATGAAATATTTATTTATAACAACATAATTTAATCCTAAATCACTACGAACTCGTAATACTACATATGAAATCCAAGGTAATTCTAAATGGAATGGAGTGATCTATATATATCAGTAAGGGAATAAACATGATAATGAAATATAACATGTGTGTCAAACAACATAACATGATATCAAAAAAGGGAAGAATAATTAATAATTACATGGGATAATAACAAAACGAACATGATATCATAATATAATGGATAAATAAGAATTTGGAAGCAACATATAACAATACATAAGCATATATCTGGGCTAATTTCCAAGAAAACATCACATGGTGGAAAAAGTCCCATTATGGATTAGGTATACTCCCAAATCCCATACATACCATCCCATGAGACAAAAAAATTACACAATACATTGAAGAACTATTTAATATCACTAATTATAACATGTCAATTCTTAGAAGTCTAAAAACTACATTATATGGAATAAACATAAGGATTTTCCATGGAATGAAATGGGCTACAAAATCTTGCCTTATATCTTAATCAATAGAGATTTCATACAGATTATAAATTGAACAAGGAATAAGATATTTTGTATATTCATATATGAGTTAATAACCATATGCCTCACAATATGAATTAATTTGGAAATAAATATCACCAGAAATGGGAGAGATTTAAATTTCAAAATGAAGTTTCAAAATAGTGTTTTAAGTAATAGGTTAAATAAATTTTGAGAAAGAGTAAGTATGTAAATTTTAATGAAACTCAAGGGTAAAAAAAAATTTATAACTAAAAATTTCCTTTATATAATGAAGTAATTAATGGTAATAAGGACTTTAAAAGACCATTAAAGAAAAGGATAATTGGATTGAAATGTTCCCTTTATTTGGTTTGATTTTAAAAAAGGAATGTGAGGAATTGACATAAGGAATGAATTAAATTATTAAAAAAGGGAGAAAAGGATAAAAATAAATTTAAGTGACATATATACATAATTTATAATAATTAAATTTATCCAAATAAATATTTAATGCTAGATATATAGGAAAACATCAAAATCAAAACAATAATGTTGGTTTGAATATATCCCTTACTTCATGTTCTATAATCATTCTTCACTAACACATAATGACATGAATTATTAGATTAAATTAATTTATTACATATCTTAAATACATCTCATTATATATATTTGTTTTTTTAAAATTTTATTATATCTGTTTAAAATAATTTCAATGAGAAATAAAGTCTAATTTTGTTATACTAAGGTCATTAGATTCAGGATTTCAAGGTTGGATCACTTGTCAATAATTACTAATGTTCTTTTCAAATAGAACTAAATGTAACACCCCTAGATTTTATGAAAAATATTATTTTTAATTTCATTGATGTTTTGTGTTTTACGCTACACAGAAAGGAGCTTTCACTACACGTATCCCTGACTTGGTTTTCATTACATGCAATAACGACCTTCCATGATAGTGTGTGTTTTACGCAATACCGAGTTTCACTAAACAATGATATGTTATTACAAAATTATAGCCGTTATGAATAGTAATACCCACTTTTTGAAATTTTATAAATTTTATCATTCTAAATGGACTACATTTTTGGATTGGGAATATCGAAATTATCCAAGGGTGAATTTTTGGTAATTTTTTGAAAACTGTCAACATTTTATGAATAGTGAAAACACTGGGTTACGAGTTAAAAAAACAACTTTTTATTTAAATAATTATTTATTTTATTTAAATATATTTTAGGTAAAAATTTATAAAAAATACCCATATAAGTTCAATTTAATTCATTGGAGTCATTTTGTAATAATTGTAGACATATTAATATTTTATTGAACTTTTCACCGTCTATTACCGACCTCCTAGGAGAGTTTGAAAATTTACATAAAAGTTAATTTTACCGCTTCCGTGAGTGGAATTTTGAAAATCCGAGAGACACGGTTACTATCAATGAGTAAAATGTGGTTCAATAAGATAAAATTAATTTTTTGTGAATATTAACTTTTTTACTTTAATTTACCACGGTTAAAAGTAAATAGGGTAATTAAGGGTAAAAATGATATTATTATTACCATAAAACATGTCCTAATTCTATTAGATAAGAGTAATTAGACCAAAAACAACCATAGGAATAAAATATAAACCTTTAGGTCCACATGGATTAGATTAGTACATTTATTATTATTTTATTTAAAGAATAATTAAAATAGTAAAATCAATGATTAATAACTATAACATTTTAAATATAAGGTTATACAAAATATAAATTCAAATATAAATGTTAATTATAAATCTAAAGAGATTGAATACATAATTTTATTTTATTTATATTTTTTATACATTAAATGATTTAATTTATTTATGACACAATGATGATTGAGTAATTACCTTATTAATGAAATATTAACATAATTGATGTTATAAATACCAAAATGAAGGTAATTATATCCTTTTTAGGAATTCCAATAATTTTCTAGGTTAATATCACATGTTAGTATTGATTTAATTAACTTTTTTAGAACTAATCATGCTGTTATGATTTTCAAAAAAATCATGTACCAATTAGTGTCAAAATTGACATTAAATAGCTTTTAAAACAAATATTATATTATTAATTGTTATTTTATTCCTAAAAATATAATGATTGGATAAATGACTTAGATAAGGATATATATATTAATAATGAACCATTTGGGGTTCTTTTTTCTTGTTATAGTATGTTTATTAACCATATAGTGTAACAAAACAAAAAGACATGGTAAAAGTTAAATTATTTATCATAGAGTTAAATCTAAATGATATGGATAAAATTTTAACCTAAACATATCTAAAACCTATTGGTTGAGAGGATTTGGACCCATACCCACCTTATCTTCGAAATAAATCAATTTGGATCTTTTAAAAACCGAATATGATTTTATTATAAAATTATTTTTTATGTTTTCCTAAGGTGCCCCTCTCCTCCTTTATAAAAAGGGAACCCATTCCCTCTTCTCTTCACACCCTTTTGAGCCTTGAAGCTAGACCAAACCCTGCCAATTCCTCTTTTAATCCTCTATAGTTATATCATAAAGGTTCTGGTATTCTCAAAAGACCACCTCTAGTGCCCTAAGAAGAAGTTTAAAGGAGGTGTGTCGAAGAAGAGGTAATCTCTTCTAACGATTCTTTCATGTTTGTTTCTTCTTCATCTTATTCTTATTTAGTTTTTTCATTATTAAGTAATAACATCAGTATTAAATATATACTGATCTGTTATTATAAATATTATGCAACCCCATTTCACCTCTTATCCATCCTATGGAAAACGAAATCACCGCACGTGCGTACGTACGGAATACCGTCTCCACGCCATGGTGTAATCTATTTTTCCACCACCACCATACTTGGATGGGTATAATGGTTTAATAGATAACTATATATTATTATAAAATAATAATGATTCTATTATATAATATCAGACACTCCTATTCCATTCAATAATTATGGGAACGATATCATCGCTCATGAGTACGTACAGATTACCGTCTCCATGACCCGATGAGATTCATTTCTCATGTTAACAATACAAGAATGATTATAAAGTATATATAATAAGTAATCATGAAATATATGACATAATAATGCTACTGGATTTATGTATACATATATATATTTATTTCATATACTTAATTCCATTCATGTCAATAAAGAAAGGAAAACAACGTTCGTGCGTACGTACGACCTACCGTCTCCATGAACGTTGTATTTCATTTCATTCATATATCTATTATATATATATATACTAAATATATATTATATAAAAATCATGATTTACATTCTGGAAGTATGTAAATCATGACATAAGTAATAATAATATAAATAACAACAAATCGAAACATGTACGATAAATGAAATGATTTTAACCAAAACACGACTTTTACATGGAATTTATAAAAGAACGTGTATTATAAAGTCATAATTGAACCATATATGATATCATAACATTTAATATGATTCATTAATATGTCAACAACATAATATAAATCATTATACAGGAGTTTCGGATACATATGAATCATATCAGACATATGGTAAGGGATAATTTTGCAAATATCATTTTTATCAGAGATTGCTGATACATATGTATTTACTGGGGTTATATTTTTCATCAATGCCTATAAATTGTTTTTCACAAAGTGTTGTATATTTTTCCATCTATGTTTAATGTCATGTTTAACCCTCTTTGAAATTTACTTTTTGTTATGGAAGGATTCTTTCTTTTGTTTACCATACAAAAAACTTTTTTACTTTTCTGACAGAAGTATGAGAAAAATGTTATTTTTAACTTATACGGTGTGAATGGATTTTTACAGTTACATAAAGCCATATTTCAATGATGTTTCTCTAAAAAAATTATGACTATTTTCAACAAAATAATTTTCTTTTAAAATTGCATGGAATTTTGTGAAAAGAAAATGATTTTGTAGAAGAAAGGATTTTTTCCTCAAGAATTCATTTCAAGTGTTTTATCCAAACAATTTTCCATCTAAGATGACATTATTTCATATGTGTATGTTTCTAGTATAATGTCTATATTATTTACATGGTTTCACTTTTCTTATGATGAAATAATCATTTGTTTTATATGGATTATGTGATGATATGATTAATATTAAGAAACCCATTTTATTATTTGGGTTATGATGAATGTTTTATGTTTATTTTGTGGCACAAGTAAGAATGATTTCAATATGCGATAGGTGGGACCAATATCTCCCTCCAATTCATAGGGTAACCATTTATATCTCATTATATAGACATGGTTTTAATGGTAAGTTAATACGGTTCATTGATATTGAACTGAAATGAAGAGTGAACTCGATTCAGAAAGGAACTTTGTCCACTAAGATAGTCTTGGCAGTATTGCCTTGGCTACTATGGAAATCATATAATGTTCTTATTGGTTTTCCACAATTACATGTATTATTACCATGATATTTTATCATCATTGATGTTCCCTTATTATATATGCCTTATGTACTTCAATGATTCATGTCTTTTCTAATGATTTTGATGTTTAGATTTTATGTTCAGGTTTATGCATTCAAATGTTTATGGATTGACTTATGTTATCTATGTTTACACTTACTGGACATTTGATCTCACCCCGTTTTATGTTTTTTATTTTACCCAGGATTTAAATAAAGGTTTTAGGTTAGAAAATAAAAGGGGAAGATCGTTATGGGAGATATTGAAGATATTTCACCAAGATTAGAGGATTATATTCCGAGATTCCAAAGACATTAAAATATTACAGTCCTTTGGTGTCTGTTATTGTTATGTATTATGTATTCTGAAAATGTAATGTAATTACCATGTACGTCATGCTTTGGGACTCTATAGTTGGTATCTGATGGAGGTTTAGTTAACCTTTGAATACTAGGAGGCAAAAACTTTTGTGGGATCCCTAGAGATATTTCTAAGGTATGTATAAGGATGTCCTTACGGTTAAGTATAAGTATAGGTTATAATAATAGAATTACAGTAATGATATTATAAATATACCTAAGACGTTAGATATTGAAGGTAATCCCCCTTAATTATGTTGTTTTCCCTAGCCTGATTTTTTTCCTCCAACACTATTTTTTTTTGGGTTTTAGATGATGGCTGGAACCCGAAGGAATAACTTTGATCAACGTAATGGAAGATGCAATGATTGTCCTCCCGAAAAAACCAACAATATAGGATATGGAGTGAAAGATCTTATTTCTATACTTACACAAGCTATAAATCATTCTGGACTTCCAAATGAGCAGAGAAGGGAATAATATTCTTTTGAGTCCTTCATGAGGCAACGTCCACCTTCTTTCAGTGGGTCTTCTGATCCACATGTTGCTGAACAATGGATCAATACCATTTAATTAATATTTTCCATACTTCTCTATTCACAACATGATAAATTCATTCCGGTTATTTACCGTTTAGAAGGTGAAGCAGATTAATGGTGGACTCTAATTAAGAATATGATGCCCCGAGATGAAATTGAATCCATGGAATGGGATGAGTTCAATAACATATTTTCCAATAAGTACTTACCTCATATTCATCTAAAAGAGATGGAAAAGGATTTCCATAAGCTTATTAAAAAGGATGATGAATGTTTTAGTATATACGAAGAGAATTATACAAGGCCTGCAAGTTATACATCTGGCTTTATTATCCAACCTGAACGTAAACTTGATCGATTCTTCAGTGGATTAAAACCATGAATTTGAAGGGCATTAGCTATAAGACACTTCCGTATCTATGAAGAAATTGTGTGTTGCGCTATCAAGGTAGAAATGGAAGTTGGTGTTACATATCCATGTCATTGTTTTAACAAGAAACGAAAGATAGAGTTCAAGGAGAAATCTCAGAATAACGGTGAAAAGAAGATAAATGTTTTTATATGCTCAAAGTGTTGAAAGAAGCATGGGGGATATTGTCTTAAAGGGACTAGAAAGTTGTTTTATGTGTGGAAAAGAAGGTCATCAAGCAGTTGAGTGTAGAAGTAATGGAAAAATGGTTGCTAATGACATGAATAAAGAAAATAATGTTGGGAACGAACACCCAACACTTCAATGATTCATGTGCAACGAAATGGGGAATTATACTAATCAATGACCTAATCCAAGGGTTAGTGATGATCAACGTGAAAAAAATATTATGTCAAAGGACAAAGGGATGTCACATGTGATCACTATTAGAAATTTTGAGTATGAAAACAATGTGGTCGAATGATCATGTGTTTATGTAAAGGAATCCCAAAATAATGTTGTGGAATCTCATTATTAGTATTGTGGAACATTTGAATATCTATGTAATTGTTTATTGTGGTTTCCGATAATTATATGGTACCAATAACCATGAAAAGTGATTCAAATATCTTGGAAAGCAGATGATATACGCATAAAGATGGGATAAGGAGATAATGAAATGTTTGATAGTGTTAATGAGCTTATGACTAATATAAGGAAAAAGTGATATCATGGTTTGAGTATATAGAATATTTGGGATTTTGGTATATGGAAATAGTAACCTTGTGAAATCATTCATGTTTTCAATATAGTTCAAGAGAATACATGATTAAGGTATTAATATGTTCTAAATGTGACCAATAAGATATATCTTATGATATATCGGGGATAAATGATGGTATTCACATGCTCGGTAGATAACATTTCTAGTAATTGTTTTATTTATACTATGTTCTTGGAAAAAAGTATATTTTATAAGCATAAAGATTGGAATAAATTATGTTAGACATAATATAGTATTCTATCTATTTTATTGAAGGAATGTTATTATAATTTAGTTTTAGAAAAAGGGAAAACCTGCAGGACGAGAGACAACCCGTCGTGTCAGATGAGGTTGTGGGAATCGAACCCCCAACTGAAGTGTGACAGTCCTTTATCGCCTACCACAGGCCTATAAGAAGTCCCTGGTTAGTAGAAACTAGTTTTATTATATTAAGTAGTCCGATAGATGAAGTATAATTCCATTTTTGGAATCATATACGATTTACCTCACCATATATGGACTTCTGTATATTTGATAACTTTTTCTAACCTTTTGTTTGAGACATAGAGAATTAGCCATCATTCTATCACATGATTTGCTACCACATCACGAATTAAAAATTCAACATCATTTATTTAAGAGATGAAGCAGAAATTGTTCAAGGCACTAACACCGGTGAGATTATACCGAAATAAATTATGTATTTCTTCTAATTCAAATTCGTCAACATTAAAGAAATGATCTTGAAAAGCAAAAATGTTGTCCTAGTTCCCTTATATTCGTTGAATCAGATGGTAACATAGGTCATCACAAATATATGGATTTGTAATTTTTTGGTTTTCCATAGTCATGTTCTCTACCACTCACCATCAGAACGTGATGGTTAGATTTCTCTTCCATATCTATATTTCAACCTATGTTTTCCTATGTGGAAACCAGGTGATTAGTTAATTTCGGTAACCATTACGTTTCAAAATTTATTTTTTAAAGATAAGTTTTGGTAATCATTTTTATGATGTGGGTTTCTATTAATGAAACTTTCGAGTAGTAAACCATTTATAACCCCGACGAATTTCGAGGGTGAAATTAATTTTAAAGGGGGTAGAATGTAACACCCTGAGATTTTATGAAAAATATTCATTTTAATTTCATTGATGTCTTCTGATGTACACTACACCAAAAAGACCTTGCACTACATGAATTCCGTACTTGGCTTGCATTACATGTAATCACGACCTTCCATGATAGCGTGTGTTGTACGCAATATCGAGTTTCAGTAAACAATGCTAAGTTATTAAAATATTATTAAACTAGCCGTTATGAATAGTAATACCCACTTTTTGAAATTTTATCTTTCAAAATGGAATTCATTTTTAGATTCGGAATATCGAAATTAGCTTAGGGTGAATTTTTGGTATTTTTATGAAAACATTCAATTTTTTACGAATAGTGAAAGCACTAGGTTACTATTTAAAAACTAACTTTTTATCTAAATAATTATTAATTTTATTTAAATTTATTTTAGGTCAAAATTGATACATAATACCTATATAAGTTCAATGTAATTTTTTGGAGTAATTTTATAATAATTTTAGATATATAATATTTTTATTGAACTTTTCACCGTCTTTTACCCACCTCCTAGGAGAGCTTTAAAATTTACGTAAAACATAATTTTACCGCTTTTGTGAGTGGAATTTTAAAAATATGAGAGACACGGTTAATATCACGAAGAAAAATTTGGTTCAATAAGATAAAAATAATATTTTGTGAATAGTAACTTTTTACTTTTATTTACCACGGTTAAATGTATATATGGTAATTAAGGGTAAAAATGATATTATTATTACACTAAAACATGTCCTAATTCTATTGGATAAGTTTAATTCGACCAAAAACAACCATAGGAATAAAAGATTACCCTTTAGGTTTACGTGGATTAGATTAGGACATGTATTATTATTTTATTTAAAGAAGAATTAAAATAGATAAAGTCAAAGTTTAATAAATATCACATTTTTAATATAGGGTTATACATAATATAAATTTGACTCTAAATATTCATTATAAATATAAAATTATTACTATGTAATTGTATTTTATTTATAATTTTTAGACATTAAATAATTTATTTTATTTATGACACAATGATGACGCAGTAATTACCTTATTAATGAAATAATAACATAGTTGATGTTATAAAATCCCAAATAAAGGTAATTTTATACTTTTTATGAATTCCACTAATTTAATAGGTTAATATGACATGTTATTATTGATTTAATTTTCTTTTTTAGAAATAATCATGTTGTTATTATTTTCACAAAAATCATGTAACAAATAGTGTCAAAATTGACAGAAAATAGTTTTTAAAACAAATATTATATAATTAATTGTTATTTTATTCCTAAAAATATAAGTATAATCCAAATTAATTATATAAGGATATATATATTAATAATGATCCACATGGGGTTCTTTTGTCTTGTTATAATTTTTTTATTAATCATATATTGTAAGAAACAAAAAGACAGGGTAAATGTTAAATTATTTAATAGAGTTAAATCTAAATGATAATGATAAAATAGTAATCTAAACTTGTCTAAAACCTATCGGTTGAGATTATATCGACCCATACCCACCTTAGATTTTAAATAAATAAATTTTGTGCTATTAAAAACTGAATATGACTTTATTATGAAATAATATTTTATGTTTTCTTAATGTGCCCCTCTCCTCCCTTATAAAAAGGGAACCCTTCCCTCTTCTCTTCACAACCTTTTGATCCTTGAAACTAGGCCAACCCCTGAAAATTCCTCTTCTCAACCTCCCTAGTGATATCATAGTGGTTCCGGTCTTCTCAAAAGACAAACTCTAGTTCCTTATGAATATGTTTAAACGAGGTGCGTCGAATAAGAGGTAATCTCTTCTAACGATTCTTTCAAGATTCTTTTTTATTCCACATATTATTATTTATTATTTTCATTATAATGTAATAACATAAGTATTAATTATATACGGGTATGTTATTATAAATATTAAACAACAACATTTCACTTTCTATATATCCTACGTAAAATGAAATCACCGCGCATGCGTACGTATAGAATACCATCTTCACTCCATGGTGTACTTTGTTTTTCCCCCACCACAATACATGGATAAATATAATGGGGTAAAGAATAACTATATATGATTAGTTTAAAATCATAAATATTATATGATATTATATCATCCACTCCAATTCCATTCAATAAATATGGGAATGATATCATCGCTCGTGCGTATGTACGGATTACAGTCTCCACGACGCGATGAGATTCATTTTCCAGGTTAACAATTCAAGTATGATTATAAAGTACATATAATAAGTAATCATGAAATTTATGACATAATAATTCTATTTGATTTATGTATATATATATGTCATCTAATTAATTCCATTCACGTCAATCAGGAAAGGAAAACTGTGTTCATGCATATGTGCGACCTACCGTCTCCATAAAGGGGTATGTCATTTCATTCATCTATCCATTGTATATATATTCTGAATATATATGATATATAAATCATGATTTACATTCTGGAAGTAGGTAAATCATGATATAAGTAATAATAATATCATGAAAAAAATCAAAACATGGATGATAAATGAAATGATTTTACCCAAAATGCTTCTTTAACATGGAATTTATAAAAGAACGGGTATTATAAAGTCATAATTGAACCATATATGATATAATAAAAATGAATATGATTCTATAATAAGTCAATAAAATTATTTAAATCATTATACAGGAGGTCCGGATACATACGAAGCATATCGAACATAAGGTAATGGATAATTTTGCAAATCTCATTTTTATCTGAGATTACTTATATGTAAATATTTACTAGGGTTATATTTTTCATATGTTCCTATAAAATGTTTTTCATAATGTGTTTAATATTATTCCATGTATGTTTAATTTCATGTTTACCCATATTTGACTTTTACTTTGTGTTATTGAATGAATCTTTCTTTTGTTTACCATACGAGGAACTTTTTGACTTTTCTGACAAAAGTACGAGAAGAATGTTATTTTTAACTTATTCGACGTGAATGGATTTTTACGGATTAATAAATACATATTTCAATGATGTTTCCTCTACATATTTTTATGAATATTTTCAACAAAATACTTTTCTTTTAAAATTTCATGGAAATTTGAGAAAAGAAAATTATTTAGAAGAAGAATGGATATTTTACTCAAGAATTCATTTCAAGTGTTTTATCAAAACCATTTTCCATCTATGATTACATTATTTCATATGTGTATGTTTCAAGTATAATGTATTCATGATTTACATGGTTTCAGTTTTTTTATGATGAAATATCCATTTGTTTTATAGGGATTATTTGATGATGTGATTATTCTTATGAAACCCATTTTATTCATTTGGTTAGGATGATTGTTTTAAGTTTATTTTGTGGCAAAAGTAAGAATGATTTCAATATGAGATGGGTGGGACCTATATATCCCACCAATTAATTGGGTAAAAATTTATATCTCATGTGATAGACATGGATAGAATGATTAGTTAATCTGGTTCAGTGTTACTGGACTGAAACGAGGAGTGAACTCGATTCAGAGAGAGACTTTTTCCAGTAAGATGGTCTTTGCAGTAATGCCTTGGCTACTATGGAAATCATATCATGTTCTTAATGGTTTTCCACAATTACATGTTTTATTCCCATTATATTTTATCATGATTGATGTTTCCTTTTGACATATGCCTTACATACTTCCATGATTCATGTCTTTGCTCAAAATTTTGATGTTTAGATTTTATGTTCATGTTTTTGCATTCAAATGTTTATAGATTGTTTTATTTTCTCTATGTTTACCCTTAATAGGAATTTGAGCTCAACCCATTTTATGTTTTATTTTCCCCAGGATTTAAATAATGGTTTTAGATAAGAAAATAAAAGGGGATGATATTTATAGGAGATGTTGAAGATATTTCACCAATATTACAAGATTATATTCCGAGTTTTCAAAGACACTAAACTATTACGGTCCTTTGGTGCCTGTGTTTGTAATGTATTAAGTATTTCAAAAAATTAATTTCATGTACATGTATGTCATTCTTTGGGTCTCTACACTAAAACTCTATAAGTTAACTGAAATGATATTAATTTCAATCCAGAAATTTTAATGGCCATAAATATTCATTTTTTTAAAATAGGGATGATAAATTTTGTCAAAACATTATTGTTCATGAGTTTGTTCATTTAGGCACCTTTTACAACCATCACAAACTTGTATGGATTAATTTAAAATTACATCAATATAATCATTGAAGAACAAAAAATAATATAAAATATAATTATTATCATCTTATTTAACCATAATAATATTTTTATAATAATCCTTAAATGTGGTGGCAAAAAATGATGTATACTGTTCATGGAAGCGTTGAACCAACTATATTGAAAACAACCTTTTCATTTTATGAACAAAATATGGGAGGGTATGAGATGGGTATTCCACCATAATAATAAAATATTAGTATGTTTAGGATATTAATGTGATAATTTTTTTGATTACGAGGATGATATGGGGGAGGTATAAGATGAACACAAAATTTAATGGATTAGTCGAGAATATTACACCTTATTTAGTTGTGTCATCTTAGGATACCCTTTGAGGATCCAAAAAATTGTATATTGGTGATACTAATAGAAATATGAAATTTTTTGGATTATTTAGAATATAATTTTATAATATTTTTTTTGTTCTAAGGCTTATAAGTTGAAATGCGAAAGGGTTTTGAGGGGTGGTATTTGTATTGGAAGGAAAAGGGTTTTTTCATTATTATAATCATTAGATTATTATTATGGATCAATACTAACAATAATATTGCTTATTGTTACTATATATAGTAAATTTTGTATCGTAGTTCAACCAATC
Source organism: Viscum album (assembly GCA_963277665.1). NCBI lineage: Eukaryota > Viridiplantae > Streptophyta > Magnoliopsida > Santalales > Viscaceae > Viscum > Viscum album. The sequence continues at coordinate 510,022,907 of OY728138.1, forward strand.
TGTGCGCACATCATCCGTGACTCAAATATTCATGTATTTTTCTCATAATCATAAATATCATCATTCATTGTTTTTCACTGTTCATTAAAAAAATCATATATTTTAGAAAAATACTGAAATTTATCAAAAACTATTTATCTAAATGCTTGTTTGAAAAATTAAATCTATTTTATGAAAATAATATTATAAATATGAGAAATTTAATTCTTAAATAATATTATAATTTATTTTAAAAATATAAATTTAATGTTATGATCAATTTCATGACCCATCGAAAAATTATTTAAGGTTTAATAAACATATCATTTATTTATATTTAAACACAATATTAATTTATTAATAAATTTTTAAAATATTTTTATATCAGAATAATTTTATAAGAAAGAAAACAAATCAAATATGTTTTTAAAAAATAAGAACACTTATTTTATAATATTTTTTTAAAAATATTTACATTTAGCCGGATATAAATATATCATATTCTTATTTTATAAGATTAATAAATATTATTTGAAAATTCCATAGGTGGGGATATAATTATAGTTTTCAGGTTATGATTACTTACGGTTCGATTAATATTCCAGTATTTACGTTACTATTCCAGAGGTTCGATTACAATTCCAACAGTCATATTTGTAATGGTTATATGAGATCCCTACCTTTTATGAATCCCTCATATTTTATTCATTAAACACTCAAAACAAGTTTCTATTTTGGTTATATATTTTGATTTTCATAATTTTTATTTCATTAATAATATTCTACATAAATTTTATAGTGTTTCTCATGGGTGTGATTATTCTAGATATCAAGTATATCCAAATTTTACTATTATTGTTATCTTATTTTCTATTAAATATCACATAAAATACATTCCAATATGTAGATGTGTTTTTCTGTATTTTTTTTGAATTATAATAAATTTTATTTTGATTTGTCTTGTTATGTGTGTGCATTATATATTATTATATTAACACACATGAAATAATTATATATTTAGAAGGAAAATTCAATTCATAAAATTCACTATCGTTAAAAATATATAATTAATACATTTGAGATCTCCTTATATATCACACTTCTCCCTATAAATATAGTTTCTTCATATTTTTTAAGAAAATATAACAATAGATAAATCCAAATAATGTGTAGGATAATTCTACTAATGGGGATTAAAATTTATAAATGCATAGGGAATCACATTGACATTTTTCATTAATACGCATCCAATTCCATTTGAGGATGTATCACTATAAATGATAAAAACTGCCTCTTAAGAGGGTAGAGTTAGCACAGGTGCACTGACAAACCTCTCATTCAGTTATTGGAATCTCTATTCACACCCCTTTATCTAGATAAACATAAATCCCATTTGAGATAACATTGTTAGTTGATTAAAAAGCAATGAAAAAATTTACAAAACTTCTATAATATATTACTATATTATAGAAACTAAATACCTCAATCACTATTGTAGGAAAATTCCACCACTCAATAAAAATTTCTTTGATGGATTAATTGATATTCTTCTTTCATTGGTCATAATGTGCCTTAAGAATTCTATTTTCCTAAATAGAACTCACATTTACAAAATATAACCAAAAGATTATCTTTACCTTGTGTTTTTAATATTAACATTAGATAATCCTCATGTTCCTCATGTATTTTGGACTATATCATAATATCATCAATAATGACTACAAAAATGTATTAATGTATTCCCTAATAACTCTATCCCGAAAATCCATAAATATATTGAGATCATTTTTCATGCCAAATGGAAATAAATCAACACATTATGTTCATAGATTTTTTGGAATATAAATTTTTTGATATATTCATTCATTATGCAATGATGATGACACCCTAATAAAAAGTTAATATTGTAGAATAATTGGGCCCCATGATGCCGGTTAAAAAATCATCAATACATGGAAGTGTTATTTGTCCATAAATGTTATTCTATTATGTTCTATATAATCAATTAATATCTTTATTGTTTATTATTATTATTTACAAAGAGAACTGTTTCTCCCCTACAAGACACACTCGATTAAATAAAAACCTTTTCAAATAGATCTTAATGTTTTGTCTTTAATTCAAATAAATCCACATATACAATTCTATATGTGGTCTTAAATATTGGATTTGATCTTGGTTGGACTTCTATTTTAAACTATATATCTCTTTCTTGGTGGTGGTCCACTTCTTTGGGCGATTCGAAAATGTATTCCTGAATTAATAGAGTATCTCTTATCATTATAAATTCACTTTTTTTCCTTCATCTCCAATAATTTCAATTAATAAGGTTATTGGAGGTGGTGCATGACAAGGCTTGGGTTGCGATATCTTAGCCTTCATGATAATTATTAGTATTCCCTTTAAGAAAAACAACATTTCCTTACATCTATCATTGATCAAAGTTTTATACATTGATAGTCAATCCATAAATAGTTTTATGTCAAATCCAACCATGGGAATGACCATTATTTTTTCAAAGAGATTGAACTTAGAAATGTTAATAGGGGAATCACTATATATCATTATTCTCGAATTCTTTCTCTAGAAATACTAACCAATAACTAAACCAATAACAGTTCATGCTTAAATTTTCATCATTGTAAATGTTAATGAAATAATAGAAAATGAAGAATAAAAATAAAACATTATACATTATCTAGTTAATTGTATAGTGATTTTACCAACCACAATATCATTCAAATCCATGACTTATTTCATGATGATTATAAATGTTTTCCCTTTATCACATGACCTCTATTAGAGTTGACTGTCATTGCTCTCCATTATAATTTAATTTAGACATTGGATAGTGAAATTTCCATGATCCCAACAACTAAAGCATTGTACTATGTTTTTTATATTCACTATATCCCCCTTTTCAGTACCATTCCTATGATTTTGTTTTAAATCTACATGATAGTTTTAATCTATATAGTCATATCTTCCTCACTTGTAACACTTCACAAATCCTTATAGATAATTACATGAATGATTTTTTCCACACTTCTTGCACATGGGTAGTTGTTATTTCCTCCATATCCTTTCTTGATTTAAGTTATTAATAAACTATGGATCAGTCGACTTCTTATCATTCAGTCCATGAGACCATTGGGCATCTCCAAACACTATTTCAACTTCATGTGTACACTAATGACTCTCTTATAACACCTAATATCTCATATAATAATATATTTACATAGATGACATCTTATTCAAAAAAATAGTAGATCGATATTAATATCAACATAATTGAAAAATATATAAATGTAATTTGTGTTCATTATATGGTTCATCTCATCAGTATTTTTAAGGTTGTAGGGATAATAATTATTTAAAACTACATTTTTAAAATCTTCCCAATGTATATCTTTAAATAAAACCTATAGATTTGCTTACATGATAAGTTTCCACCACTTATTATATTCTCCCTTTATGTGGTATACTTCCAATGTAACATTATCTTTCTAAAAATAATATATTATGGAAAATATATTTTCAATATATTTCACCCACTATTCTATAATCATTATATTGGAGGCTTAACTAAAAATAGGTGGTTGTTGATGTATGAAAAATTAAATAGCTAGTTTTTTCTTATAGGGACAATATAGACACATAACCTTGTTTTTGATATTATTTATAACTTGAGATAACTTATTGAGAACTATCATGATGTTTTCAACCTCAACTACAAATATATTTGGAATTTCATCATCATCAAATTATATCTCTTATCTGTTATTAACATCAGAACATATATTTCCCACTATTTTTTAAGAATAAAATTATCCAAAAATAAATTTTCAACTAATTTAAATTCAATGATAATTGTAATAAATTTATATTTAATAATAAAATTTTATAATAACATTTTTTTAGAATGTTAAAGGTAAATACTAAAAAAATTACATTATTTATCTTTTCTTCTTAATAGTTTGATATAATAATTTGTGTGACCAAAGAATATCAACTTGGAGTGTCAAATTAGGTCAAAAGTAACATATCATTATCTCGCACCAGGTATAGTTCGAGTTATTTCCAATGAGACCTTTTAGGATTAATACCCCCAGTTACAGACATGTTTTATCCAAATCCCCATTTACTATCCAAACAATTATTTATTTCATGGAAACCACACACTTTATAATTTACCATAATTTTCGGATGTATTTGATACATTGAGTTATCCTTATGGTTTAAAAAAATATTTCTAGTCCTCATTTCCACAAGTAACTAAACATTTCCGTTGATATAAAGTATGATTACCTTCCTTTTTCATACATGAGTTTTAATATAAGTCATTAAAAAATATCATTAATAAATATGAAGGTTCATTTATGGTTTAGCCTATTAGTAACCAGGTACATTATACATGACATATTAATGGTAAACATAAAAATTATCATTATTTAATCAACATAAAATACCCCATTATTACTTCATCTTATGTCACCCCTCTATAATTGATTTACTTGGGACATACATCCATAATATGGTGTGATTATAAATCCCTGTATGGGATAATCCTGGGAAATTGAAAAGGAGTGATTTTAATGTATAAGACATGAGGAATAACCTGTGATCATACTCATAAATAGAAGATACATAACATTAAAATAGTTCTACAAGATTAAAATGAGATATTAATAAGTATATCACCTATGATTAATACCATGTTGTCAAAAAAAATTATCATTATTATTCACCAATGTGTCATAAATCAATGTCATCTATGGAGACAAATTATATTACCAATTCACTAGAGTTCTACTAGGGATATACCTTCATATATTTTAAATCATTTTTTCTGTATAAATCATTATAAAGTATTATCTAATTATCCCATACAAGATAAATTATTGGTTTCATATAAAATACTTGAAAAATATGTGTTTAATGAATTGAAATATTCGTCATTTTTATCCCATGAGAAGGGAATGTGGGTTCACAAATTTTAATCCATAATAAATGATGTATAATTACACTCACTCACACACACAGAGAGATATATATTAATACAGTTGAATAAAAATAGTGTTGTTTATTCAGAATATATGAAAGGGAGGCATGTAGAATCAAATAATGATTTCGTCAGAATAACGGGTATACAATGTGGTTTATGGAATACGATTATGGAGGATAATGGAAGTTTCTGATTAATAGAACACATTTGTGTAGTAATGTAATGATCATATGTTTATGAAAAAATAACCTGTATATTATAATACATAATATAAAGGAAGTATTTGGATAAAAATATTGAGGAAGGGAATCCCATACCTAAAGTATCACTTCTAAAACACAGAGGACTGATTTCAAGAGAGAGGGACGGATTCCCCTAAGTGATTAATGATATAATAATGGGATGGATTATCTATAGATATTGGTATTGAATGAAATGGAGTTGATAGGTGGGTATAAATAGAAATGTGAATATTATTGTTTATTATTTTTCAAATATAGTCTGTGTATTTCTAGGTTGTTGAAACTCGATTTCCAATGGATCTACCATGGTTCAGCCTCATGGTACATGAAATAAAGATGTATATTTTTTAATTTTTTTCATTTTAATAATCAGAAATAAAATTTTAATATTACAAGTCTCATTAGAAAATAATTTCTTTACAAGATATTTTTTAAAAAATCATAATTCCATTATTAAATTGTGGAATCTTTCTCCGTGGGTTTTAATGTAATGTAAAATCATTTAAACACATTTTAATACTAAAATTACTATTTCATGTTTTAGGTTCATTTATTTTATGTTTTTCATAATTATTAAACATTTATGAAGTTATAAAACATATCAAAAACAAAAAACAATTCTAATATTATTCCCTAAATAATAATGAATTTTAGAATATTCTCAAAATATTACCCTGATCTAGTTTTTATGTGCCACATTAAAATATGATAGTTGTTTTATCAGAACAATTTTTTAAATATGGTAAATTTAACATTTAAATAATAATCATTATTTATTGATAAATAATAGTTGTTGTTGCATAATATAAAGCATATCCCCAATAACAACAACCAAGGTTATTATAAAATGATATTTTCAATTATTTTAATTAAAATATTTATTTTTAAAACTATTTCTGGGAAATAAATTTTATATAACATTGTAAATGAAATTCAATTTTTTCCAAAAATAGAATTATGTTTTCCTTTTATTTAATAATATTTTTAATATATTAATATTATATTCCTATGTAATTTTTTAAATACAATTATAATTAAAATGTAATTAAAAAAACTCCATTTTATTTCTATGAAGAAAATTATACCTTTATAATAATAAGGTCAAGATAAATATCCCTTTATTACATCAAAATACATCCAATGGGTTTGGGGAGAAATGTTGGTACTTTTATGATGTTGCTCTGCTAACATTGATCTAGTGGTGATCTCAACCGACTTAATCATATCCCATATTTGATTCTTCTCGAGCCTTACTTGTTGAAAATATACGTGTGCTTGTTCAATAGAGAACCCTAATGATGCTACCCCTACAAAGTTGTGATAAATTGTATTCATAAGGCATGACCACACTAGTTTAGGAAATCATGTATCACTTTCTCAAAAATTAAATCTTATAATTTTTCATTATGCACATTAATTATAACAATAACATTATTAACAACTTTCATAATTACCAATGATCATATTGGCCAATAGTTAGATAATAGTTTGATATTAATGGACAATTTTCAATTATTACAATATATATACTACACTATTCTCATACCACAACATTCACTACATCATTTAAAATATTTATACACTTTCATAAATTTTTTATCATATTATTAACTATTATATTTATTTTTAGTATTTTTATTTCAAGTGACATCTTAATTGGATGATTCAATCCTATGGAAATTAATTATTTTATAGTTATTTTTATGTCTATATCACAAATTTAATTATAGATATTATATTCAACATTATTCCATGATTTTTAATGTTATTATGTAAAAAATTTATAAGAGATTCATAACAAAATAATCATATATGAATATGAATTATTTTACTAAAAAGTTAATGAAATTTCATGTTTTTATATATGTCATCCAGAATTTCATCAATATTTCTAACTACATGACTCATGATATAAATTAATAATAATCTAAATTATAAGGAAGTATACACATATTTGTAGATTGTAATATCTCGTGGCCTGGAAAACATATGGAATTATTATTGTTGGGTTTATTCTCATAACATCTTATTTTGGAGATTACCAAGTATAAACAAAATGATAACAAGTCTCAATGTATTATGATCTACCTAAACCTGATAGCTTATATCATCTATATCTATCATGTAGATTTCATTTGGCCATAGAATATATTTTAAAGAATATATTTGTAGAAATTTACAGTTCTCATCATTTTAAGGAACTATTATGACCATTCATTATGACATATACTATAAATGTGTTATCACATTTATTTTATGTAGATGAATGAAAATCATGTGGTTTAATATTTATTAATATTACATTCATTAAATATATAGGTAATCAAATATAAAAATTAGTTAGTTCTATGGAACCAACTAAAAAACAAAAATGTTCCAAATTTTAAGGCACTTGATGTCCAAGAAGTGAAAAATTTATTTACAACATTTATGTTGTATTTCATTATTAAAATTCGATTTTAGGACCCTTTTATTTCTTAAATTATTATTCATATTTATAATAAAATAGTAATATGGATATTGGGATCGTAAAAACTATACATGATGATTTATCAATCCTATAATAAGGGTGAGTGAAACATATATAAACCCTCATGTTATATGCATTCTTTATTACTTTGTCTCTCCTCATCCCACTATTTCATTTGAGATCCAGTTACTCTAACAGTTAAAGGGAGACTAAATTTGGATGTATCTATTTTTTACCCATTGTTTCACCCCACCCACCATCCCCTAGTAGTGGTTTACTCTCAGGTGGACCTTTCACTCTATAATCATATGTTTTGGAAACATGATGTTTAATATATATGTGGTTTCTTTATTAAAAAAAATATGTTCTAGAGATATTGTATTATATTTCTATTGTCACTATTTGTGAATATTTAGAGACACTTTATTTTCTGTGTATGACTTTGGAATATTCCTTGGATTATTTTTGGAGTTAGGATTTGAGACATGGCGTGATTTTATGGCCCATTCATCTTATAATTTATTTTGTAAAAATATTTAATATTTTTCTTACAATGTAGAAATATTTTCCTGGAAAAGAATAATTTATAACAAAAACAGTTCTATTTGGGAATATAATTTCGTGGTTGATTCTGTAGTGCATGGCGTACCCTAGGTGCGACCTCAGGTTAGTTGGTGTGGGACGTTCAGTTTGAGAAACCCTTCATTGGTGCATTAAAAAATTAATTAATTTAATTAAATAATTTAATAACATTAACCTAAATAAATAAAAAATGGATGTTGTGATGGGTTATCTTAGACCATTATTGAGTTTATAACAAGAATTTTACCATAGGCATGATGTAGGGTTGTTCGGTGTGGGGCGTTAAAATGGGAAAACTGTTAGAGGGTTCATTGGATAAGTTAAATATTTTAATTTGTTTATTTCAAAACTAAGACTCAAATAACTCCGAAAAGGTGACATAGATCGGAGATATGAGACCACCTTTGAGTATGGAATGTGGTTTTTACCATAATCACTACATTATTTCGGTCTATTTGGGTTATCCGGTAAAGATATCTATTAGAGGGTGTGTTATTTAAAATAAATAAATAATTTACTGATTTTCCATTTATGTTCATATCCAAAATATATATATATAAATATATGGTCATGTAAAAATAATAGGGTTATCTACATTACTCTAAGATTTAAGATGAGTATTCACCCATTATTCTTTGGCTGTTTAAGAACAAACAATGCATGATATTAGGATTGAGGTGAATCGATAGATGAAAGATGCAATAGAACATATTTAACACTAGAGGATTCATTATTCACCAATGATCAAACCATAATCGAGGTAGGACTCAAAAAAAAATTCACCACCATTAATTACATGATTGATAATGTTCAAATTAATTTCCTTGATCTTTGTTTAAATAATCCTTCTTATGATTCCTTATATCAAAATAAATTATTCATTCAATTTATTAATTAGTTATAAAATATTTCTCACCTTGGGATTCACACAATGATATTTATGGCCAAAAATGTTGGGAAAATGAGGGTTATCACCATTGTAATTTGTGCTTTTCGCACATCATTCATCATGTTATTCATCGTTGGACCACAAGGTCATAATTTGAAAAAGTCGAGTTGGGTTTGAGTGAGATCGAACCCCAAATTTGTTGAGGCGGAGAAAATGAAAGATAGATTAATGGTTTCATAATAGATTTATAAATGATAGGGATAGTGATTTATGAATGGATATGATGTCTACCATAAGTGAATGATTCAAAAAAGTGGTGGTTTAGGATCAGATCAGTGATCCCTATTTTCTTGGTGGGATTGTGGTGATGATGTGTGGTGTCATAGGGTCGGTTCGAAGTCAAGGCATTGTGTGGAGTTTCATGGTGTAGGCCTATAGCTTTGAATGCAACAATGGCTAGGATTGGATATCTGATGAGGTGGTTAGACATGGTCAACATGGTGGGCATTGAAATCATTAATAATTATAATAAATATATTTATTAGTTGATTAATATTATACGTGGATTTTTTATTAATATTATATTAAATAATAATAAGAATGGATGTATAAACTGTGTTGTTGTATAATAAAAATAAATGGGTTTTATTTAAATTTTAGAAATTTATGGAAAACTATAGAAATTAAATTAAATTATAATAATGAAGAGGGATGTTGAACTTGAAGAGAAGATCCAATGCTTTTATGGATTCAACATGCCTCTTAAAAATTATTTGATAATATATAAAAATATTATAATTAATGTTATGATGTACTTATTAATGTTGAGGGAGATCCTTGAAACACCCCATGTAGTAAGGAGGTCGGTTTTATGGAAGAGTCCTTCTTGTAATATTGGTATATGAATAATAATAATATTACTATAATAAATAGAGACATGGAGGGATGGTGGGGAGGTCAAGCACGTACACCGAATGAGGAGCCCCACATTTGAGAGTTCCCTTTAAATAAATCCAATAGGGTTTAAAAAAATAATGATAATAATATAATTATAATTCTTTTGGAAATGATGAATTATATAGAGATAAATTGAGTATTGGAATAAATAAGAAATTGTAGACAAGAGAGAAATGGAAGTTTTATTACAGTGTTTCCATAGAAATATCTCCCACACATTTATTGATGTCAAAGGTGGATTTCACTACCCATTTATAAACATTTCAATGATAGGTGTAAGTGATTGGTGGTGGTGGTAATCCCACCCACATTAAAATTAGTATCCACATTAGTGACAACTTAACACCCCCCATGGGATTAGCACCCCTTTAATTGTAATTTGTGTTTTGATACATCCTTATAAATTAAGTTTTATTAGAAACAAATTAGTGGAATCAAAACTAGAATATGGAATAGAATACATTCACTGAGAATCCCTATGAATGTTACATTACATCACACAATTTTCAATATATATATCAATAAAAGAAGAAAAATATTTATAATGATTGCAGGTGGTAGTGCCTTTTTAAATAAATCTGAAACATTAACACTAGATCAAACAAATTTCGATGGTATGTGTTTTGTCAAATAATTGTTGATGAATCCTTACTTTAATTATGTGATGCACACAATATTTTCTTTCATGTAATATTTTTTGGCTATAATCTCTAGGAAATCAACTTGCTTCTGGATTGTGTTGAGTAACAGACTGCAACTAAACAAATTCTCGGCAGTGTTAATGTTATTTTATTACTTTTACCTGATTTGAAGTTGTCACAATGAATTTTTTTAACTTATGATCTCCAATATATGATATTATCTCCAACTATGAACATATATCTAGTTTTGGATCAAACATTATGTGGAGCAGATAAATAAACTAAATCCACAAAACCATTAATCTTCTTTTCTAATTTGTTATAATAAAATAAACCCAAATCCATAATTCGTTAAATATAAATAAAAATATCATTAATTATATTCCAATGCCTTCATGTTGGGGTTGAACTAAATCTTTCCAATAAATTAGTAGAAAACAATATATTAGTATGGGTATTATTAATAATTTACATTAGTTCTATGATTTATTTGTGGTATGGTACTTCTGGACCAACCAACTCCTTATTTTCTTCACAAGGTAAAACTTTATATTTGTTAGTATTTAAAGACCAAAAATCCATTGGAATACTTAGATAATTATATTTATACATAATAAATCATTTTTTGACATTTTTAGTGTAATTTTTCAGATGAAAAAATATACCACTTTGAATATTATCAATTTTTAATCCTAGAAAATACATTTTTATCCTAGTACATTAAATTCCAATACATCTTTTATGTTTACCATTGCTTCATTGATCTCATATGGAGTTCCTATGATATTTAACTCATCCACATAAATAACATTTTTTCATATCCAGTTATTTTTTAAATAAAACACTATAGGAATACAAGGTTATTTAAATATTATTTATTTAATAAATATCCATGAAAATTATTATACCACAGTTTCCCAGATTATATTAATCAATATTGGAATTTTTTTAATTTAATTGATTATTGGACATTAGGTTTTGATTTCAATACTTAGGGAATTTCGAATCCTTTAAATATTCTCATATATATATACAACTATCAACTGACACATATATGTAAGATGTAAAAACAACCATAATATGAAGAATAGGATTCTCATATACTAGAAGGACATTTAGATTTCAAAATGTAATAGAAACCATACAAGGTGAATATATCTCCTAATAATCATTTCTGGGACTAAGAGAAAAACCTTATATGAAAAGATGGTATTTGTATATTATAATATCATTTATATCAATATTGTTCATCCCAAAAGACTATATATTTTCATCAGGATTCACAACATCTGGATTGGGACTAATATCTCCAAAAACCATTTTCATATTATGTAACATTAATACAGTTTACATTGCATCCTTCAATTTATTCCAATCATGTCATTTTTGACATTCAATAATTAAAATTTGTTCAGGGTATTTATTTTCAATATCATGTGATGTAGATTATGAAAATATATCATAAATATTTTCCACATTACTTAGATTCCATATATCACCTATAATGGTATAGTTAAGAGATATTTCATTATTTTCATAACCATTATGGTTTTCTGAATCCCTTGAATTCTATTTATGATTCTCATAATGTGTTTCTTTAAGAACACTCACATTACAGTTTTCTTTTGGAACTAATGCCCCCATAAAGGGGTTTTTAATTATATTCATCCATATTCTATTCAAATTATTTCAATAATTAGAGAATATTGGTCTTCCACACTTCATTACTGTCTTTTATATCTTTGTAACATCATCATGTAATTTTTTCTTTGGGAAAAAAATTCTAGCCGATGCATTTATAGATTGTACAAATGATATTATCAAACTGTTTGAATCATTAAATGCATCAGGTAATTGATTTAATAGTTCTTGAAAATGTAATTTAATTCATATCCATCTCACACTTCCTGGAGGGAGGATCTCGAAAAGATAACAATTTCAAATTCTAGGAAATATACTCCCTTAGTTTCTCTTCTTCACCTAGTGTTTTAAATATATTTTTCATTAATGAGAGAATCATCAACATGTGTTGTAAATAAATTACTACTTTTTATATAAAGATATGTAATGATGGATGAGGATTCATATCATACATATATTCCCAACAAATGTTGAGGTCCCATATTTGTATGTTGTGGGGTAGAAATTGCTATATATACTTCTCAACCAATGATTAATAAGTAGAAGATTTCAAGCTATTGTCCAAAAGTCAATTGGATTGGGGAGTTCTTAAGGTATGAAATTGGTATCAGGAGAATTAATGTTGAGGAATAAAATATTTCATGACCCCATACAGATCATGGAAACATTTTTCTCATTATTAATGTACTAGAAATTGGTTGGAGGCATTTTTTCATTGATTTTGAAAAAACCATTTTTTATGCACATGGGTGTGTGGATGATTCATATTGATTACCAGTTTTCACCAATAATCAATGAATTTATGAGAGGAATACTCTCCATTATTATTATGACTTAATTGCTTCATGAAATAATCTAGGAATTGTGAAGTTCATTTAATTATTTGAGGAATAAAACATGAAAATGAAATATGACATGTTGAGAGTATATATAAATGTTACCATATTCTAGATGAATCAATTAATGCCATAAAATATTTAAATGGACAACATGATCAATGAATTGGTCGACACACATCTCCTATAATTTTTTTAATAAATGATGGAATTTCACTTGTAATTTTAGTTATAGATAGTATCACAATCATACGTCCTGGATAGCAAGTTTCGCATGGAATTTATTTTAGTAGAGAGATCTATTAGAAAATTTTTGAATATCCATGAGAACATTTAGTTATTTTTTTCATCATTTCTAATCCAGGATAATGTGATTGGTTATGCCACAAATTTATGATTTTTAATCCATTAATTATTACCATATGTGTTTTGATATCACTCTTATATGTATAATTCAATCAAGATGGTAATTTTGGAAGCTTTTCTAGTATATTACTCCTAGTAGATTTTTTAATGGTAATGCACGTGTAATTTTCATTTATCTCAGATATTGTTTGAGTATCATACCCATGATGGAATATATCATTGAAACATAAAATGTTTCCTTTTGATTTTGAGGAAAACAATTCTTCTGATATAATTAATTATGACATATTAGGTAAAGAATAACGTTCTTTTCCAGTGCCTTATATGAGATTGGCATGACCTAATATAGTATTAAAAATTGGTCTTGGCGATTTTAGATCAGAAAGAAATCATTTATTTTTATGAATTTTTTGCATTTTCCATTATCTAATATGAAAATATCTATCACATTTATGTATTACATTTAAATGATTCAATGTAAAGAAAATAATATTATAAGAAACATCTTCTGAAATTTAAATAATATATCATTTTAAAATATATTGCATACAGAACAAAAAACCAAATAACATATATTAAACTACTATTAATTTTTTGAATTAATTCTATCTATCATCTCATCAAATTGAAAAGTGAAAACACCATATTTTAGGTATGTGATATCCTCATTTGATTGTCTTTTATTCACAGTAAAATTTCCCTCATTTTATTCCACATTATAGGTTATCTCGAAAAAACATGGTTCTTTGTTCTCTACATCAAGAGATGCTTTATAAGGATTAAAAAAAATACTCTAGGGGTATAGAAAACATGATACCATTATCCCATATATCTGTACTAATAAAATGAATCTCTATGATTCTGTAGAGTGCTTGACCTCATATTTCTTTTACCATGATATTCATTTTGAGTAGGCCCGTGGTTATAAGCACATACTTAACCACACCTACCATCAAAACCTTTTACACCATGAGAATGATGTACTCATCTTTTTCCATGATTATTTTATTAAATATATCATTTTCATTGGGAAATTCAACAACTAAATTAGTGGGATAAGGCAGATGATTTTTATTTAAAAGATCACTATTCATCTCTATAATAAGTAATGATGAAATGAGATCAGAATATTTTATAAATACTCACAAGATATTTTTCTTATGTAGGGTGTTGTATGATACATGAAATAAATAATATGTATTTTCCAGATAATCTAAATCCATAATCTCAATACTAAAAATACAATAGTTTTGATACAATTCTATAAGTGGATGAAATTTATTTACTAACCATTTTAAAGTATTTGAAGCATAAAGAACTCCATTAATCATAGGTCTCTAAAAAAAGTACCTCTTTTGATGATCCCAACTCTCTTTACATTTCTTCTAGAGCATACATGGATCTATTTTATTTAGGTATTCAAATTCCAAACACTCATCGGGATGTTTTTCGAGGACAATCATCACTATTTATTTATTTGGGAGGGTTTGTAAATTATTTTCATTAATTTTTTCTTCAAGATCTATCTATTCGAGATGAATTTAAACATCTATTGTCAATTGAATGTAATTAATTTCCTGAATATCACGAAGAGTGAATTATAGATTTTATAGAATTACATTATGATAACTATTATATAGAAGAGAAAAGCATTATTATTATTTAGAATAATAATACAATAATTATTTAAATTTTGATTAACGAAAATAAAATGGTATAAAGGAACCATAAAATAAGGTTAATATTATTATTTGATTTTATATATATGCCACTATAATAGTATTATCAATAATTCACATGGTTTTTTGAAATAAATAAATGAATATATCTCATTACTCATTTAAAAAATTCGTGCATGTACATATTTATTAATTAGACCACAAAATCAGGCAGTGGTAAAATAAATAAATTAAAACCATCCCAATAAGAGAAAAATAAAATATTATGGTGGTCATTAAATAAACCACATAATCCATCCAATATCATGGTAAATAAATTATATTATATAAATAATTAGAACCACCTAACCTTGTAGTTAAAATAAGGTTTAAGATAAAAAGAATAAATAATAAGAACTTCCCAACTAGGAGGTGAGAATATTACATAAAATAAAAACATACCACTCCCCCAATTTGAAAGTTGTGCTCATAACGTTCTATGAAAAAGAAGAATAAAATTGATATAAATTCAGTATCATAAAAAACATCCTTGAAAGTGAAAGAGTGAGAGAGAAAAAAAAATTATTAGAGCATTTCCACAACAAAATCTCTCGCTTGTCTATTGAAATCAAAGGGGCAATACTCTCCCAATTTTTAAGCTGTAAAATAGTAAGAGGAATGGATTGGTGGGGATGGGATTCACACATCAGTCAAATTTAGTGAATTCCTATCAATAATAATATGATTATTTTTGTTTCCAAAACTCTTTTTTTGTTTGTATCTTCTCGGTAAAGTATCTAATTAACAAACCATTAGTGGTATCATGAACATGGAATTGAGGTGGTAATTTTAATACTAATGTTAGATAACTTTTTAGAAATCATTATTTGGTTCAATGAAACTCCCAATAATAATAATATTATTATTAATATAGAAAATTATATATAAAGTATCATATTCATACATTGTCATAACAACAAAATACTAGCGGTTTAATTACACAAAAATTGAGGCTGATGTTTTAAGACCAATATTGGGGACTTAATTTAGTATCTTGTATCAGGACGAAGAAGCACCACTCATGGATTACATAGTGAAATGTTAATTTTTCAATATGTGTCCAATTTTGGATGTTTAGTAGCCTACATCGATCATTTTTCCTTGTGTGTCACAAATGTGAGATTTTTTTGGACATTTTTGGTTGTTTTCTTATTTATTATAGTGGAATTTAAATTTTACTTATCAAACCATTGATGAGCCTTATTTTTTAACCTAGCTTGACCAAGAATTATGGTGTAATACAGTTACACACCATGTAATAGTACTTGGCAATCAACAATTGTACTTGAGAGGACATTACATGGTATTAGAGTGATACCAAAGGCTGCATGGGCCCGATACATGTTAGGTACATCCTTTTTTTGAATCTTAAACAACTGATATCTTCTTATTTTTTGGAATCATATTTTATCCCATGAGTACCCTACCATGAGTGTTTTTACACATAGAACACATTGGTTCAATAAATTGTGTCTTTAGAGATATGATTTGGAATTTTTTGGGCCATGTACATTGTTAAGAAACCCCCAACAATTAGTACGATCTTATAGGATCACCATATAACATCTAAGTGGAACATCTTATCGATTGGTTGTGGATCCTAGACCAGTATTGTGAAACCTCTCATCAACATTGTCATGAGTCCTCTACAACAACCTTGGGAGTGGAACTCTTCAATCATATAAGGACTGAGTCCTAGATGACTAGAGTGGAACCCCCTATCCCACCAGGGTGTGGGTCCTCAACCATTAGAGTGGAACACCCTGTCATCATGGGAGATGGTTCTCTACAGCTTCGTACTAAGTGAATCCCCATAATGGGTTTGTATGTACTCACACCTACATGGGATTCTACCACACGTGTCATGTATTTTAAAAATGAATTATATGATTGAAGTGAATTTACAGAATCATAGGGATACCTTATATAGTGGACCACGTATCGTAGTATTATATTGGAGTTCTCAACAGAGATTCTCTCAGCATATTAATTTTTATATTTTTTCCAAGTTGGGACATATTTATAATTTGGCATGTATTTTCCACTATATATGTTAGTTCACAGCATAATAGTTTTATTCTATAGAGGATATAAATTCTCTTACTAATTTATTGTTTTGTGTCAACATTCAGGCTATCCACTAGAAAGTATTCATTGAGATTGTTGTGTGTGTGTTCATATAGGTACTTAAATAAGACACCTATCGAGTTTAGATGATACATCGGTGCTTTCCACCTACACGTATCCTATTAAGGTGGGATTTGGGTATTTACAGTAGGAACCCCAACTTGTTTGGGTTCTGGACGATTGGTATCAAATAAATTTCATTTTTGGGGACAATTTTCAGAAATGTCATCTTATGATGATTTGGTTATGATTAGTATAATAGTGTCAAAGCTTCTCTATTGTAGCCATCATGATATGGAATCTAGTGATGTTGTTGTAATTTGACATATCTATTAACCAAAACCTTGACACACCTATTGATGAATTGGTATGGAATTATATTGGTCATATGGTTCAATGTTACCAGCATCATATTAGATTTATTATTTGGTTGTCCTTCTTGAGAAACCTACATATTATATATATATATATACATCTATAATTATTTTATTATGATATTCCTTTATCACTTTTGATATACCTAAACTAATTCATCCAGCCATGTTATCATTTTACATATCATACCAATGGTCTTAATATAAATTAGCTCCCAGTTCACGGTCCATCCCGTTAGATCATTTCCTCCTGTCGAGAAGGTAGTAGTAATGCAATCCATTGAGTAGTAGTAAGTACAATCATAACAGGATTTGGATGTTCATATAATTATAACACACCATGATTTATTATCCTAGAGGCATATATGGTTCCATGATGATCTAGTCCCCTTGTAGTGGAGGCTGGGATTGAGTTGGTGATCCTAGTTTTCAGACATGTATAGTTCTCGACCAATCGATTTCTTTCACTTAAACCAGTGTTTTTCATAGAGAATTATATGTTTCTAGTGGTACCAATGGATGATAAATCTCACTTAAGTGTACATTATAGGTACTAATGATATGGATCAACCATGTTTGTTATTGATCTACACTCTATTTTTATTTGATTTAGTTTCATCCCGATCTTGGGGATTGGATATTACTCTATGTTAGGAAACATTTAAATGGTTATCCTGAGGGTGGGACCTCTCCTAGATGACACTATGAAACAACATATTATGATTTGGATATTTTATTTCATTAAAGTAGACATTCAATGAAGAGGGACACTTCCACCACTAAGATATATATTCTTGATGTGATTCAAACACTTGTTGGTGAGTCAGTGCAGTCCTCAAGAGGATAACATCACAGTGTGGTGGAGGAGATCCTTTAACTAGCTTGTGTGGGACGCACATTTGTGAAATAATGTCAGGGTGGCCCTAGTTGAGAAGAGAAGAAATGTAAAGTATGGCCTCGTGATAAATTGAACTTCTAGCAGGGAGGCTCGAGTGTGGTTCATGGATTGACCTATGTCACTACTATTTATGATGCAGTTATTAGAAAAAATTCCAAATCAACATTTCCCAGTGTGTAGAGGCCCCTATAGAGAGGATTACTGGTGAAATTTTCTTATAGATGGGGAGACCATACTCTTTTAGGGGATTAATTCCACACTAAATCTCTCTGTAGTGACAGTGAGTCCCTATGTGATTTTCCTCAATATGGACTGGTCATCAACCATTCATACTCATATGATTTATACTAGTGAATATTGTAGTGCTTCCATGTTTTTGGGATGATGGTTTCCTCCTTGATGAGGAGTGACCCACATATGTAGCAGGTTTTCTAATTCGTAGATAGTTACATCAGATTAAACAGTTGGATATTATTAATGATGGAACATCATATTCTATTACATTTTAGTTTCTTAAAATGGTGGAGGTGTCCGAGGGCATCAATCATGATGATCTGTTGAGATTACCAAACTATCAATATTTTTTATTCTTCATGGAAAATCAGTAGATACTACCCTATATCTAGGATAGAATATCAGATAAAATCATGTATCTATGAGAGCTGGAGGTTCAGTTTGAGAAGTTTAGTCATGGGGTTCATAAGATCTAGTATGTTTTTCAATGGAATCATAATGTTTTTCACCTATGGGGTGGAGGGGAACTTCTGGTAAAATGTGGTTTTGTGTGACCTGAGTCAGGTGACTATCTAGGAGAATTATCCACCCTAGAGAATTTATTACCACTTATACTCTATAGATAGTAGTGATGTGGTTCTCAGAGTTTGACCACATGATGGGTTATCAGAAGCTCTCATATCGAATGGTGGATGTAAAAATTATGGATTCTGATAGATGATATAGTTTCATGAGCTATTAGTGACACCCTTTGATTTATAGAATGTTACATAAAATTTCCAAGACATATGAAATAAATACATAACATTTTTTTGGGTCAGTATGTGTTAGTCTTTTTGGATTGTTCCCTCATTCATCGGTGTTAGAGTTGGAGGAAGCAACACACATGAGGATTGTGCGAGAAATGATCAAGGATTACAAGCCATATGTTATATCTCATGGATCCTGGTACAGATTTGATGGTCCCATTGTTGGGATATGAATTCTCAGACATAGAGAAGCAGTGGAACTTGCAATGGATGAATCTGGTTGAGGTTGAGGACACCCCAGGGCATGGTCATAGGAAAGATTCTCATAGTGATGTTTTCCATCAATTTTTATCAAGAGAGGTGATGTATTATTACCACACTTTTTAATTAACCCATGTGGGTGAGAATTCTACAGCATTCCCACAGTCGATGGTTGTGACCACTCCATTTCCATAGGAAGTTTTGTTAGAACAACATTGGGATTCTAACTGAGAGATTTGGCATGACCATATATCAATAGGAAATCTACCAGATAGTTTTTATGAAAAAGGTAATAACATCACCTTTTTTTGTGATTGATAGTGGTTTTGGTCATGTTACGAGAGAAGGTGATGAGAGAGTTTCACACTTATTCATTTTCTATATATACCTGTGTAGGGAAGAATTATATAAGATCAATATGCTAGCTATGTATCCCTATCTTTTTCATTAATTTTTGATTTTCATGAACACAAATCTTTGAAAACGATAAGAATTTATAGACTATTTTTTTCGTATAAGACATTGTAAAATTCATATGAATATTTTCAGAGTTAACCTATGAAATGACGTGTGATTCTAAGGCCCCTATGTTTAGGAAATTAGTTTTATAAAAATATAAAATATAAAATATAATAATCACATATGGTTTCCTTAAAATAGATTAATATATATATAATCAAGTCTCTCATAAGAAATCTGAGATCATGGTTGGATACACAGCCCACAGGTTTACCCTAGGTGCATCCTAATATTGGTCGGTGCGAGATTAAAAGTTGGATAAATCATTAGTGGGGGAATTAGATTTATTAATTAGTTAATTTAATTATTTTAATAACCCTAACCCATGAAAAAATGCACAAAATGATACTAAGATGGAAAATATGAGTCCACCACTGAGTTTGTAATGTGTTTTTACCCTAGGAGTGACCTCTTGTTGTCTAGTGGGGTTGTTCGGATGAGATAGTCATTGGATGGTGCATTGGATAAATAAAAAAATTATACATTTAATAACGAAAAAAATAACCCACGAATAGAGACTCGGATGGGATGTACCAGACCACTGTTACATCTATAATATGTATTTAACCCTATGAGGGACCTAATATTTGTCAGTAAATGATTTCGAGTAAAGACATGAGTTGGTGGGTGCATTTAATTAAAATAAATAAATTATTTATTTATTTCAACCTAAAAATACTAACCTAAATATGTTTCTATAAATATATAATTATGGAAAAATAATAGGGTTTCCTACATGAGATTTTGATTTAAGATGACCTTCCTCCTCCTATTCATTAGTTGTTTTAGACAAAAAGATGACTGATGATTGGACCGGGTAGAATAGATACGTAGTGGACACAATAGACCATCTTCATCACTAACTGATGAGTTATTCACTAGCGATCTATCCATAATAAAGGTAGAACCCATATTTTTTTCATAAAAACATTTCTATTAAAATGATGGGATTTATAAAAAATCATTCATTAATATGCATTTAAATAAATCGTCACAGGATCCCATGTATCAAAATAAACTAACTTTCAATTTTTTCCTTCTTTATGCCACATTTCTAACCTTTGTTTTCTTGATATGAAATCATTGGAGAAGAACACTGTAAATATGATGATTATCACTGTTTTGTGGGTGATTTTACACCACTTTCCATCATGTTATTCATCATAGGACCACAATGTTAGGATGTGACATATATAGGGTGGGTTAGTCTTCGATCGAACCCCTAGATTCATTGTGGTATAACAAATTGTAATGCCCGAATATATTTATGACATCATTTTTTTAATTTCAGTTATGTATTATTATTTTATACTACACCAATATTAGCTTTCACTACACACAAAAATGTATTAGCTTACTGTATATGCAACACTATGTATAGCTTGTGTTAGACACAATTTCAAGTTATTTTTTATTGATTTCATTTCATGAAAGACCATGTTTAAGTGAAAAAATAATGATTATAATGATAACTTATATACAATTAATTATATTTTCATGTATAAGAAACTAAATTATAAAAAAATATTTTACACATGTATAAATAAATAATTTTTTGCTGATAAATTTATTATAAATGAAAATAAATTTTTTTTAAATGAAAGGTACTGTTTTTCTAATAAAATTTTGGAATAAAAATACGTGAGTTTATGAAATAATAAAATATCTCTTAAATCATTTTAATGAAATGTAGATGTTATATTTCCAATATAGTGTTTAAAATTAATATTATATGTATTCTAAACATGATATATGAACAAATTTAGTTTTTTCGATGAAAAAAATTGTTTTAAAAAAAATGCAGTTTTACCATATTTTGATGGGGCACCCATTTTAAATTTATTTTTACAAAATTTTAAATATTATATTTATCCAAATAAACGACTTATCTAGAATAATTATATAAAAATTTTATTTGGATGTATTTTTTATATTTTTCTCGTAAGTTTCGTGTTTTGCTGAATAATAAAAATATACAAAATATTTATTAAAAACAACATTATTTATAAATCTAATTTATATAGTTAAATTATAAAATTGAATTATCATAAAGAATAAATAGACTATATTTTTGTCAATTAATATATTGTTGGTCATTGGGATTAATTATAAAAAGGTATTTAGATGAAAACAATTCAATCGTTTACAATGCTGTAACTTTTAAAATCCATTTTTCATTACGAAAACATGATTAATTTTAAATTAATTGATGAAACTATTTTTTATTAATTTTGAAAAATGTATTTAAAATTTGGGAATCTTTTGGTTCCAAATTATTTAAATATATTTCTTTAATTATTGTGCATTATGAATAGTAACTTTAGTAATTTTTTTAAATACGTTAAAACGATATATCAGGTTGTTATGGGTAAATAAATTATTATAAAATTACGAAAACACTTGAACTAATATAATTGAATGAGTTATTTTATACCTAAATCATTAATGGTTATAAACGGTACCCTATGGAAGAAAAATGAATTAGACTAGGACATTTAATAATATTTTATTAAAAAAATGTTAAATATATCTTACTTTAATTTAAACAAAATTTTCATTATTAAAAAACTTTTTTAAAGAAGAAAAACTCAATTATAATTGATCATTTATAAGAAATTTTTTTCTCATTAACATGGTAATTTATTTTCAATGGTTAATAAATAAATAATTACTTTTATCAATTATACGTTGATGATGCATAAATTATTTAATATAAGAAAAATTAAAAAATAATTTTATTTGAAATGTTAATAACCCTTAAAATATTAAAAAACATGAAAAAACTATTATTTTTAATTTATATATCTTCCATAATAATCCAAGGATTTATTTATTTCTTATTTTAGCCATATAGATAATATTATAACACTTATAATATTTTAATTAATGTGATGTTAATGTTTTCACATTCATGTTTTTATAAATGTATTATTTTTAATATTAAATTTTACAGGTTATATATTCAACTATAATCACTCTTATGAAATCTATATGATTTATCTTCCTCATTTTATATTTCTTTTTATTTTTTGAATAAATAAATTAAAATAAATAACTACAGAAAACTAATGTGGTAAATATTTTATTAATTGAAATATTAAATTTGCAAACATAAATATTTAAACAAATATATTTTTGGGTGATTAATATATAAAATTAATTTTATATATTACCATGAACACATATGGATATAAAAAAATTATTGAAGTTAAAATATTATATTCATTTTTTTATAAATCCATGAAATTAATTGTGTCAAAACTGACTCTATTGATATTTTTTCAAAATAATGTATTATGAAATTATATAAAAATCATAAAACAATTCTAAAAAATTATAATAACTATAATATAGTGAAAAATGATCTAATGTATTTATTTAGGGTTTAATATATATCAAAAAGTGGATATTTCAACATTTTAATATAGAAATATTATTTACAATAGTTAAAAATTAAATAGATTAACATAGTATTAATGAAATGGACAAGGTTTAAATTGATAAAAAAAACCATATAAATTTTATTTTGTGATATTATTACAACATTTTTTCATCTCATCTGAGACACCAGTTCATTTTTTGGATTATTTATTGGTTTTTATTTTATTGTAAATTAATATATTTGGTGATTCCAAAGGTGCCCCACACCTTTATTGTAAAAGGCCACCTCCTCCATCATTTCTTCACCTCACTTTGAGCCTTCATGCCCTGAAATACCCTAATATTTTCATTTATAGACCTTCCTAGACAAAATATATAGTTTCTATTCTTAAAAAATACCAACTATAGTTTTTTTAGAGGATATCTAAAGGGGGCTCACTGAAGAAGGTGTAATCTCCTTTACTGAAACTCTTAAGGACATGACATCTTCGACATTATACTCCTTTTTTTTTAAATTATTTTCTTATAAATATAGTATAAAATATATAAATAGATTTTATTATGGTTATTTAACAACCATATTCCACATTTTATCCATCCTACGAAATAATAAATTTCCACACGTGGGTACGTACAAT
Source organism: Viscum album (assembly GCA_963277665.1). NCBI lineage: Eukaryota > Viridiplantae > Streptophyta > Magnoliopsida > Santalales > Viscaceae > Viscum > Viscum album. Next base: position 510,047,414 of record OY728138.1, read on the forward strand.
TTATTGTCTCCACGTAGTGGTGATATCTGTTATCACTGCCAACATACATGGATGGGTATAATGATGGAAAGAATAACTATATATGAATTTTATAACATTATATTAATTTGGTAACATGATTTATACCTTTCAATTCAATACCATTTATCAATTATGGGAATGATATCATCCCTCATGCGTACGTACGACATATCATCTCCACGAAGTGATTTTATTCATTCTTGAAAGTCACCATTAAATAATGAATTATATAAATGTATATAATTATGAAATAATATATATATATACATATTATTAGTGTAATTATTTAAATTATATAACTACAAATTATGAAGAATAATCGAAACATATTCAGTAAAACATGCATAAGAAAATGAAGCAGTTAACACTAGAAAGATGCGTAATAATGAAATATTAATAAATGGGTGTTAATATATTTATATGTGAAATAATAAATATAAATATGATTAATTTATAAGTTAATAAAGTCATGTAGTAAATTAAATTGGAGAATTTGATAAATTTGAATGAACCCAATCCTACGGTAAGGGATTATGTTTTCTCACTTTTATTTTTGTGGGACATATGCCTTATACACAACATATTTAATTTTTCTGGTGTATATGTTTCCCATAAATGTTTTTATGATTATTATTATCATGTTTATGATCTTTATATATTCTTATAATTTTCTGTATTTTGTGAGTCAAGCAATTCGATTTATTAAAAATTGGGAAGGGATAATTTCCCCATCAAATTATTATCTGAGATTGTATATACGTATGTATTTACATGGGTATATTTATCATCCATTAACATATTTTATAATTATTTATTTGAAAATATAATTTATATTCATATAAAATTGTTTAAATTAAATTTTCACCAGTGGTTATTTTTTATTAAATGGTATGAAAGTTATATTTTGTCATTTTCAACACGAGGTACTTTTTGAATATTAATGAAAAAGTATCCAAAAAATATTTTCATTAATTATATGACATGAACTATTTTTTACATTTTCATAAAATCTTATTTACATGAAACATCATATATACGATTTCGAGGTTATTTTCCAATAAATTGGTTTCCTGGAAGGTTATGTGACAATTTGAGAAAATAATACAATTTTGAAGAAGGGATATCTTCCTTAAAAATTAATTTCAAGTGTTTTATCAGTATTATTTTCTATCATGGAAAACCTTATTTAATGGGGTTATGTTTTAATTATAAAACCCCTATTATTACAATTGATTCTTTGGGTTTATTGTGGACTTTTTTTATGAAATCCATTTGTTTCATATGGGTTCTGTTTTAATTATACAACCCCTATTATTACAATTGATTTATTGTGTTTTTTTTTGGAATTTTATTTATGAAATCCATTTGTTTCATATGGGTTATGTTATAATGGAATGAAGTTTAAGAAACCCATTTTACTCATTGGGTTACGCAATTATGACTGATTATTTTTGGTACATGTATGAATGATCTAATTATAAGATGGTTGGGGACTAAACCTACCTCTAATTCATTGGGTATGTATGTATTACTCATGAGGTATATATGTTATACATGAATTGGATTTCGTGTTCAAAATTCTATTCAAGGACCTGAATTTTAGGTCCATAATTTTTTGAGATGACATGGTTTCCATGTCCATATGTTTATGAAAGTTAATAATTTAATCTCATTTTTTATAGAACCTATTATTATTTAAATATATTCACAATGTTACAAGTTGATGTGTATTTTAAAATTCCATAATTTATGTCGATTTTATGATCTTATAGATTATGTTAATTGATTTCCTTATGATTTGAGTTTACCATTGATATAGATGGCATAACCTTTTAATGTTATTATCAAATTATTATACCCTTTATGCTAATTTTTAGGTTTACATATCACCCTTGTTTACTCTTATTGGTCATATAAGCTCATCCTTTCTAATTTTTTCTTCCCCCTGGGTTATAAAGTCATGTTTTGGGTAGGAGTACAAAAATAGGAAGATCTTTGGGGGAAATATTTAAGATCCTTCTCTAGAATAGAATATTTTGGTCCATGTTTCCAAAGGCACTAAACTGAAATGGTATTTTTTTGTCTCCTGGATTAATGTAATATGTTTTCAACAAAAATAATTTAATATATATGTAGGTGAATCTTGGGTTGCTAAACTTGGTATTAAATCCATGATTATTCTACATTTAGAAACTAGGATGAGAATATTTTAGTGATTTATGTAGAAATATTTAATGGGATATTTTAGGGATGCCCCTAAGGATTAGTTAGTGTAAAAGGTTATGATACTTTAATTGTGGTAAAGATCAAGGTTAACCTAGGAATAAACCTAATAAGTTAGAGATTAAAAGTATTTCCCCTAGATTATGTTAATTTCCTAGTATGATTTTTTACTCTCACACTATTCTTTTTGGGTTATAAAAAATGGATGAAAATGAAATGAAACCATGTTAATGGTGGATGTGATGGGAAATAGATTGATTATAATCCTAAGGAACCAAATATTATTGGAGATAGAATATAGAATCTTGTTTCAATGAATCGTTATAGGCTTCCAATGGAACAGAAGATTGAACAATGTTCTCTTGAATATTTCTTAAGGAAACATCCTCCTTCTTTTAGTGGAATGACCAATCAACTAGTTGATGAGAGATGGGCATGTACCATAGAGATGAAATTATTTATTCTCTTCTATTATGAACATGAAAAAGATATGTTTGTGTTAGTTGGAGTGGATACTCAAGATGGGGGTGAATTTAGTTCCAATTTAAATTTCTGTTTAAAAACATTGTCTTAAAAACCCCCTAATAAAATAATGAATTAAACTGTAGTGAATTTATATCAAAGTAAAAGTTCTGTTGGGTCTTCAAGGGATTGATTATTTCCTAGTTAATGAAAACAGAATATTTGATTAACTTTTGAAACTAACTTACATATTTACAACTAATATAAACACTTGTGAGTTCAATTATCAAAGTGACTTTAAAACAGTTTCGGTTTTAAAGTAATTAGCAGTGGAAAAAAATAGAATAACATTGAATGATATATAACAACAGATATAACCAAGAGGTTCATTCTCATGCCGAGACTTAATACTCTCAACAATTTATATAATTTTGATCCACACCCTGGATCGGGGTTCACAACAGTTTACAACTGTCTAGGTCCAAGACCTATACAACTGTTATTCGTGGGAAACAGAACAACAACAATCAGCTGCCCAGGTCACACACGACCTCTACCACTATTACAGTGGGAAATGAAAGATGTAAAGAGTTTTCTAAGGATTTACAGATCCTCCAGTTAAAGTACAGGAGACAATGTGTTTGTTAAATACAGCAGATAACACACACTACTCGAAATGTAAAATAATGAATCACAGAGCAGATATGTAGAGTTTTGAAATGGCTCTAGTGATTGCAGTGAATCTTTGGACTCCTTGTGTTTGATCAGAAATGGTTTTGAGTCCTCTTCTGTTTTTTTTCTGAAAAATAGAGTGTCTTCTTCTTGTCAACCAGGTTTAGAGATAGTGAAAAATGTAGTCGATGATGTTCTTCAAAGTCCTCGTGAATGTAAAAAACTCTTCTTGAGTAAGTCTGAGTGTGTATGAGCTTCTGTGTCTTCCACAACTATATCATCCACCACTCATTTCACTCATATGTGTCTTATCATCTCTTTTTTGTATCTTTGCACCAACAGGTACTTCATGTATTTATAGCACGAGCTCCAGCAAAAGAAATTATTTCTTTCTGCAAGTACGAGGTACGGTTTCCTGAAATCCAACAACCATTATTGACTAAATGACAGAGCATTAAAATATACATAATATGACCGTTAGGTATATTAAATAAAGATAATGAAATTCAGATAGCTGTTTATGACTATCTGTAAGTCAAGTGATCGGTAGGTCATCAGCATCAGCATCGGTGGCTAGACATCGGTGTGTCCTGATCGGTGACTCAGATGATCAGCATCAGTGTGTCATGATCGACGACTCATTTGATCAGCATCGGTGTGTCATGATCGGTGACTCATTTGATCAGCATCGGTGACTCAGATGATCAGCATCGGTGTGTCATGATATGGATCGGTGTGACCGTTGTCTTTTGATATGGATCAGTGCGACCGTTCACTTTTGATATGGATGGGTGCAATCGTTGTCTTTTGATATGGATCAGTGTGACCATTCACTTTTGATATGGATCGGTGCTACCATTGACTTTTGATATGGATTGGTGCGACCGTTCACTTTTGATATGGATCTGTGCGACCGATGTCTTTTGAAATGGATCAGTGTGACCGTTGTCTATTGATATGGATCGGTGCGACCGTTCACTTAACTGACCACAAAGTGTCTGTTTGATCCAGAAGACTTCCAGAATACTTTTAAATCAATAACAAGCACAGATAAAAACATTATCCAACCGATATAGACAGATTCACTAAAATATTTTGATTATATATATGCGAAATCCAACCTGATTAAGTAACGATGATTTGTGATTATTAAAATAGCAATCATAGGAAAAAATTCAACAATCTTCCAAAGGGCTAAACAATCAAACCATTTTTGAAAATCACAAATCTTAGTCATAAATAAAAAATAATATATCATCAATAATATTGATAAGGCATAATAAGAATAAAAACACAATGAGATATAAATCTCCCCCTGAATTTATTCCTTGTATATTAATGTAAACATTTCTCCCCCTGCCATAGTATGTTTCTCCCCCATAGATATAAATCTCCCCCTTTGGGATAATAATAAAGGAGGGAAAAAATGAAGAAGAGATTAAAAGAAGGAATCATATAGAATAGAGAGAGAGAAAAAAGTTTGATCAGTACATCAGAGTACAAACAGAACACTATTCACCCTATCAACAACAAGACACAACTATTTCTTCGGATGTAACGGGGATTTACCTTTGTCAGAAGGATCAATGTTTGGTACGTTGTAAGGCATGGAGGCAGGTTGAACTGGGAGAATTTGAAAAGGTGGTAAGATTGCTCTAGAAGGTGGAGGAGAGGATGCCACAAAGATTTTATGTTGAGCAGTAGTAGCTGGTTGAGAAGATTGCTGAAGAACTGGCCGTAGTTGAGATAAATCATGAGCAACTGAGATCTGATTTGGAGAAAAATTAGAGGCACTGAGAGGTTCAGCAGTAGGAAGCACAATGGTGATGGCTTGGTCATTCGGATAAGGCTTCAAAAGATTTATGAAATCCTGAATAACTTCTGCACCATACTGCATAGCTTTCTTAAAATCATCATTATTCTCCATGAAACATTCCAAGGTAGGAGTAAAATCTTGCAACTGAAGAACTTGAGTCTTGAAAGATTGAGTGACTAGAGGTAGTCTCAGATTGTCAGCCAAAACTATGAAATTTGCGGTCATCTCATGCTTGGTATAGATTTTTGAAATGTAATGATCATCCTTTTCCTTGATCACTCTCTGAGCATTATTGGCATCTACTGAATATACTTTTACCATCTTATAAATGTGATCACTGTGCTCCTTCATCTTCCTCAACGAGTCCAAATCAAGAACTTGTCTAATGGTGGCCAATTCATCATGCACTACCTGCCTTAGAGCCTGTAGTTCATGAGTAGTGATCTGGGTTACTTCAGCTGTACTGGCTTGAGAAACTATCTGATTTATCTCAGCTTTCAACTTCCTCAGATCAGACTTCTTAAGATGTTCAATCAGATTCCTCATCACTTCCATGATACTAGAGATGGTTGATCTAAATTCGTTTGATAAAGAAACTAAACCAGATTGTAGATCTTTCATAGTCTGATTTAGAGAGGCTATGTGCCTGCCAATAAACTCACCAGTATTGGCCAGGTCGGGTCTAATAACATATGATACTCTTGTTAAAAAGGCTTCCAAAGAGTCTTCATAAACTTGTAGAGAAGCTCGAGTAAGAGCATTTGAAATTTCCTCTCTGACAATATCTCTCACAGCAGCACGCAACTCAATTTTGAACTTATCAAAATCAGACTGAGAGACAGTAGAACGAGGTAGATGAACATCTGCAGCATCAACAACATGAGCGGACCATGCCTCAACTGGTTGGCTTTCCATCACAACCGCGATAGATTTTGATTCTTCCTCTTCTTCTTCAGAATACTCTAAACCCAAAATAGAAAAACCAGGGTAATGATCCCAGACAGCAGCACACAGAGTATATTTCGGTTTATCATAACTTTCTTTTCCACTGATTTCTAGAGAATCTCTCTTGTCAGTGGTATTTGTTTCTTGCATAGTTTGATGTGGTTCTATTGTAGGAACAGTAAGACCATCCACTGGTCGGTTATCAGCATCATCATCATTATCATCATCATCATCACCATCATCATCTCCATTCCCATTTTCATTCTTCACAGAAACTTCACTGTCAGATAATTCAGTGTCACTATCTTCTTCATCACCAAGAACTGGTTCTGATTCAGGTATGGTTAAAGGTGGACTGGCAAGTCCAAAGTCTCTTCTTCTCATAGGGCATGCAATATCAAGATCACTCCTATCATCAGGAGGTGACATACTTCCTTCTTCTATTTCAGCTTCTTCCATCCCTTTTTTACCAGACTATTCAGTGTCTTTATTCCTATCAACATCTACTTCTTCCTCATCATCAGAGTAAATAGGCTCCTCATTTTATTTCAAACCAGGGTCTCTCAAACCCATAGGCCTCTTTACATGATCAGTGGTATTGTAAGATTCATACACCTTGTCCTCATCAGCAACCCATCATTTTTTCCATGGGTTCTAATTTATTTTCATCCTTTTACTAATTTCTTTGTTAACACAAAAAGGACTATTAGATTCAGATATCTCATCAGCTTCATCAACACATTCCATATTCTTTAACATAGCAGAGATCATTTTGGAATAGAACAAGGCAGTGGCTTTCTTATAAGGTTTCACCATTCCAGCTATGTGCACCATTAGATATCAACACAAATTGATCTTCTCATGGGTCTTTAGTAAAAACAATAGAAAAACATCCTGGTATTTTACAGCACCAAAATCTCCTTTCATAGGGAAACTTTGGTGCTGAATAAACTTAAAGAGAAGTTTACATTCACCATCCAACTATAAGGATGTGATTCTTCTTGACTCTCTCTCTCCATTCAAAAGCTCTAAAGCTAACTCATAAGAGAATTATTCAGTGGTTGGAGGAATGTTTCCAGCATAATCCTCATACAGACCCTCATGGGGTACATTTAAACAGTCATCCAATTGTTTGGATGAAAAAGATATATTCTTTCCTTTCACTATAGAATACATTCTGGCGGCCTCTACACCATCTAAAGTAACATTCAAATTTATTTAAAACTCATGCAATAGCCTTGGGTAGTATACATGAGTGTTATCTGAGAACCTGGATTTCCATCCTTGTGATTCTAAAACTTGTAACAACAGCGACTTACTTGTCAAAAGCGAGGTGGAACTGACATCCTTTTCTCCAGCAACAATCCAAGTTTTCAAGTTCAGATTTACTGATCTTTGAGTGGTACTACTCAACTCTCCTTGAGAACGATTTGAAGGTACAAGAATGTCTGATCCTTTTCATGGTCTCTTTTGCTTATCCATTTGAATATTATTTGGAATTCAGGAGTTTGATGGTTTGAAGTAGAGGAGAAGAGAGGATATAAGGCTTGGTGGGAAAAGAAAGGTCGACGGTTTGGGGAATAGAAATAGACGTGTATCATTTATTTCATCATTTAGGGTTTCCATAATAAAGATAAATGTAATTAATTAATTAAAACATAATAAAAGGTAATAGAATGATAAATCGGTTTGACAGTTCAGTTTCACAGATCGGTTTCACAGATCAGTTTCACCGATCGGTTTCAAAGATCGGTTTCTCAGATCTGTTTCAAAGATCGGTTTCAAAGATCAGTTTCACAGATCGATCATACACAACACTTGTTTAATAATATTCATTCTTTCAGATCATAAATTCTTTGTACAAATATCAGCTAATTGATGGTCAGAACTAATAAATCCTAGAGAAATATCACCTTTCTGATAATGATCTCTTAGAAAGTGATGTCTGACATCAATGCTCATAGTCCTAGAGTGAGACACAGGGTACATAGATATGTTGATCAAACTAGTGTTGTCACAGTTAATTGAAGCATGTTTAAAATCAAATCCATTGTCCAATAAAGTGTGTTTTATCCACAGAATATGTGCACAACAACTACCAGCAGCTATATATTCTGCTTCAGCAGTAGACAATGCAACTGAGTTCTGTTTCATACTACACCATGATACTAGGGATTTTCCAAGTAAATTACATGTTCCAGATGTGCTCTTCCTATCTAACTTACATCCAGCCGAGTCAACATCTGAATAACTAGTTAGGTCAAATGATTGTCCTTCTGGATAAAACAAACCTAAATTCACAATATACTTAAGATATTTAAAAATCCTTTTAACATCCAGTAAGTGTGATTCTTTAGGATTAGATTGAAATGTAGCACACATACACACACTATACATAATATATGGTCGACTAGCAGTAATATAAAGTAAACTCCCAATCATACCTCTGTAATAGGTTTGATCAACTGGTTTCTCAGTTTCATCAACATCCAATTTACAGGTAGTACTCATAGGTATATCACTTTCCTTAATACTATACAAATCAAAACCATTTAATAAATCCTTAGTATATTTACATTGATTTAGAATAATACCATTTTTAGTTTGAAAGATTTTAAATCCAAGAAAATACTTAAGCTCTCCCATTATGCTCATTTCAAACTCAATTTTTCATAACCTTTGAAAAATTAGTACATAATGAAATTTTAGAAGATCCAAGAATAATATCATCAACATAGATTTGTACTATTAAATCATCTTTTGAAATCCTTTTTATAAAAACAGTGGGATCAGCTATTACTTTTATAAATACTTTTGAAATAAGAAAGTTTGAAAGTATTTCATACCAAGCTCTTGGAGCTTGTTTTAAACCATACAAAGCTTTAGAAAGTTTAAAAACCTGATTTTGAAAATGAGGATTTGAGAAACCAGGTGGTTGTTCTACAAAAACTTCTTCAACAATAAAACAATTTAAAAAAGCACTTTTCACATCCATTTGATATAACATGAAATTCAGATGTGATGCATAGGCAAGTTATATCCTAATAGCCTCTAATCTAGCTACAGGTGCAAAGGTTTCCTAATAGTCAATTCCTTCTTCTTGATTGTATCCTTGTGCAACTAGCCTACCTTTGTTTCTAATGATGTTTCCAGATTCATCAACTTTGTTTCTAAACACCCATTTTGTGCCTATGGTTATAGTGTCTTTAGATCATTCTACTAATTTACAATCTTTGTTTCATTCACATTGATTTAGTTATTATTGCATAGACATTACCCAAAATTCATCATTGATAACATCATTGATATTTTTATGTTCTAACTGGGAGATAAAAGCTTGATGTTCAACCTGATTTCTTAGAAAAGCTCTAGTATGTGTTCCTCTATCTAGATTACCTACAACATCATCTAAAGGATGGTTCTTTAGAATTATAGTTGGTCTAGAAAAGGTAGGGCTAGAGATTTTAGATTCATCTACAGGTTGAGGTTCAATAGAAGCAGGTTCTGGAAAATTTCAAGAACTGGAAGTTTTAACTACAGGTCCACTATCTTTATCATTAAGGTTTGAAACAGAGAGATCATCTTCATGATTTTCAAGAGAGGTCTTATGTTCATGTGGATCAGTTTCATCAAATTTGATGTGAACAGATTCTTCCACACATTTGGTTCTCTTATTGAAAACTATATTGGCTTTACTAGAAATAGAGTAACCTAGGAAAATTGCTTCATCACTCTTGGATGCAAATTTGTCAAGATTTTCTTTAGTATTAAGAATAAAGACTTTGCAACCAAAAACTCTAAAGTAGTTAACCATAGGTTTCCTATGGTTCCACAACTCATAAGGGGTCTTCTTAAGAACAGGTCTGATCAAGACTCTATTAATAACATAACAAGTTGTATTTACAGCTTCAGCCCAAAAATAAAAAGTTAGGTCATACTCATTTAGCATAGTCCTATAAATTTCTTGCAGGGTTCTATTCTTTATTTCTACTACACCATTTTTTGGGGTGTCCAAGGGGCATAGAAATTGTGACTATATCCACTGTGTGAGAAGTAAGATTCAAACTCATGATTTTCAAACTCAATACCACGATCACTTCTTAGGGTTTTAATTTTAAGTCCAATATGGTTGTCTACAGACATGGAATATTTTACAAAGCATCAACAAGATTCACTTTTGTGAGCTAGAAAATATACCCAAGTATATCTAAAAAAGTCATCTACATGAACATAGACATAGTGCTTCCCATTTAAACTAGAAACTATAGAAGGTCCAAATAAATCCATGTGAACCAACTCGAGAGGTTGAGAAGTTGAATCTTCGTTCTTTGATTTAAAAGAAACTTTATGTTTCTTTCCCTTTTGACAGGGATTACAAACATTGTCTTCGGGAAATTCAAGTTTGGGTAGGTCTCTAACTTAGTTCTTCCCAGCAAGTTTTCTAAGTGAATGCACATTGCAGTGTCTTAATATTCTGTGCCAAAGCCAAGACTCATTATGAAAATCATTTAAACAAGTAATATTCTGCTAAGCTAAATAATTTAAATCAACAGCATAAACATTTTCATTTCTTAAAGTAGAATACACTTAAAAAAATTTAGAATTAAAAACATTACAAGAATCGTTTTCAAATTTAACTTAAAAACCATCATCAAATAACTGAGAAAAACATAACAAATTGTATTTAAGTCCATCAAAAAATAAAATTGTCAAAATTAATACTGTGTTAGTGTTACCAATCTGGCCCAAGCTGATGATTTTTCATTTTGAGTTATCACTAAAAGTGAGAAACCCTCCCTCAACTCTAAATAAGTGTTTAAAGCATGAGAAGTCTCCTAACATATGTCTTCAACATCCACTATCTAAATACCAAGTCTTTCTATAGGATCCCTTTAAGTAGGTTTCCTACAAAACTGATTTAGATAGGAAATGATTTTGGTACCCAGATCATCTTGGGTCCAGACAGGTTAGCCAATAAAACTATAGGTACCCATATTTTCGTAATGGGCCTCATAAGATTTGTATAGTCAATAGATTCTGAAAGATAAACCTTATTCGATACATAACTATGAATATAACTAGTTGAAGCATATAAAGTTTCAGAACTATCTACATTCTGTCCAGATTTAGGAATGAATCTAGTTTTGGTAATTTTCCGTTTTCCAGGTTGGTATCCTATACCAGTAGTGTATCTAGGTCCTATTTGCTTACCTTGCATCTGATTAAGAGTATCATTGCCATTGGTAAATATCTCTAAGTCTTTCTTGATTTGAACATTAGATAATTTCAGTTCAGTGTTTTCTTTAAGCAACTAAGCATTCTTTTCCATTCCAATATCAAGATCAGATTTATGATTAAAAGTTAAAGCATACTGTTTCTTTAAACCTTTGTATTTTTCTTTCATCTCATTACAGGTTTCTTCTAACATATCACAATATTCAAATAGTTCATATTTTGACATGTTATCAGTGTCAGTATCATATTCAGAATAAGAAATATTTAAAGCAGGTGTTTCAGCTGTTACCTCAGAAGTGTTTGTCATAAAACACATGTTTGCCTTATTTCTGTGTTCAGTTTCCGAAACATCAGATTCAATGGAGCTATCCTCAGAAGCACTCCAATTAGCCTTCATGGATTTCATAAACTTATTTTACTTGTATTCATACTTCTTCTTGTATTTCAACTTTGGACAGTCTTCTTTTATATGTCCCTTTCATTTGAACTCATATCAGACAACTTCATCTGATTTGTCAGATTTCTTCCATTCGTTTTTCCATTGTCCCTTGTTGTCATACTTACCTTTACAATTTGATTTTTTTAAAAACTTCTTCTTCCTATAAAACTTCTTAAACCTTCTCGCAATGTGATCCATCTCAGCTTCACTATCAGAAGAACTTTCATTGTCTTCACAGCTTGAACATTCATTTATAGCTTGGAGCTTCTCCTTATCCTTGTTCATTGAAGTTGAAGTCTTGAAAGCAACAGACTTCCTTCTAGGTTCATCTTATTCTTCTTTGTTAACCTTGAGTTCCTCTTCATACATCATCAACTTTCCAATTAGTTCCTTGACTGGCAGTTGACCAATACCACATGGTTCTCTAATTGAGACAGAAGTTCCTCTCCATCATTCAGGTAGACGTCTCAAAATTCTCAAAATTTGTTCCTTTGATGGAACATCCTTTCCTAGAGAAGTCATTGTGTTTAAAATTTCATTAAACCTGAGATACATGTCAGAAATGGGTCCAACATGCTTTATCTTAAAATTATCATACTTAATAGTATAAGTATTCAATCTCATTTCCTTAACATTAGTTGTTCCTTAATGAGAAATGGCTAAGGTATCCCAAATTTCATGAGCATTTTTACAGGTAGATATTCTATTAAATTACTCATCTCCTAAAGCACATTAAAAAGAATTCATAGATTTGCAATTATTATTATAGGAAGCCTTAGTAGCTTCATTCCAAGTAGATCTAATAGTAGTAGGAATTTTATATTCTGATTCTATAGTAGTCCAAATATCAAAACCCATGCTCTCTAAAATAATTTTCATCTTTATTTTCCACTGAGCATAGTTAGTTCCATTGAAAATTTGTGGTCTATTGGTAGCGACACCTTCAAGTCTATTATCCATGATAGTTTACTTAAAGAAAAAATTTTAAAGTGATAAAAATTTAGAAATCACAAAAATTGTAAGAACATTAAAATTGAACTAAAATCATAGTTAAAAAAAGGTACTTTAGAAAAATATTATAAATCCTATGATACCAAATGTTGGTCGGAGTGGATACTCAAGAGGGAAGGTGAATTGAGTTCCAATTAAAATTTCTGTTTAAAAAATTTGTCTTAAAAACCGCCAAATAAAATACTGAATTAAAATGTAGTGAATTTATATCAAAGTAAAGGTTCTATTGGGTTCTTATTGATTGATTATTTACCTGTTAATCAAAATAGAAGAGTTGATTAACTTTTGAAACTAACTTACTGATTTACAACTAATATAAACACTTGCAAGTTCAATTATCAAAGTGACTTTAAAACATTTTTGGTTTTAAAGTAATTTTCAGCGGAATAAAAAAGAATAACTTTGAAAGATATAGCACATCAGATATAACCAAGAGGTTCATTCTCAAGCCAAGACGTAGTCGTATCAACAATTTATATAATTTTGATCCACACCCTGGATTGAGGTTCACAATAGTTTACAACTGTCCAGGACCAAGACCTCTACCATTTTTATTCATGGGAAACAGAACAACATCAATCAGTTGTCCGGGTCACACACGACCTCTACCAGTATTACAGTGGGAAATGAAAGATGTAAAGATTTTGCTGAGGATTTACAGATTCTCCAGTTAAATTACAGGAGACATTGTGTGTGTTAAATAAAGATGATAACGCACACTACTCAAAATGTAAAATAATGAATCACAGAGCAGAGATGTAGAGTTTTGAAATGGATCTAGTGATTGCAGTGAATCATTGGACTACTTCAGTTTGATCAGAAATGGTTCTGAGTCCTCTTCTGGTTTTTTTATCCAAAACAGAGTGTCGTCAGCTTGGCATCTATGTTCGGAGATAGTGAAAAATGTAGTCTATGAAGTTCTCCAATGTCCTCATGAATGTACTGAACACTTCTTGAGTAATCTTGAGTGTGTATGAGATTCTGTGTCTTCCAAAACTATCTCATCCACCAGTCTTTGCATTCATATTTGTCTTATAGTATCTTTCTTGTATCATTCCACCAACATTGACTTCTTGTATTTATAGCATGAGATCCAGAAAAAGAAATGATTTCTTTTTGCAGGTACAAGGTTAAGTTCCCTGACATCCATTAACCTTCATTAAATAAATGACAGAGCATTAAAATATACCTAATATGACTGTTGGGTAGATTAAATAAGGTTAAATAAATTAAAACAGCTATTTATGACTATCGGTGAGTCAAGTGATCGGTAGGTCATCAGCATCGGCATCGGTGGCTAGACATCGGTGTGTCCTGATTGGTGACTTAGATGATCAGCATCAGTGTGTCATGATCGGCGACTCGTTTGATCATCATCAGTGTGTCATGATCGGTGACTCATTTGATCAGCATCGGTGAGACATATTCGGTGACTCAGATGATCAGCATCGGTGTGTCATGATATGGATCAGGGCGACCGTTGTCTTTTGATATGGATTGGTGCGACCATTCACATTTGATATGGATTGGTGCGACCATTGTCTTTTGATATGGATCGGTGCGACTGTACACTTTTCATATGGATCGGTGCAACCGTTGTCCTTTGATATGGATCTGTGCGACCGTTCACTTTTGATATGGATCGGTGCGACCATTCACTTAACAAAACACAAAGTGTATGTTTGATCCAGAAGACATCCAGAATACTTGTAAATCAATAACAAGCACAGATAAAAACATGATCCAACAGATATAGACAGATTCACTAAAAGACTGTGATTATATATATGAGAAATCCAACTAGATTATGTAACGATGATTTGTGATTATTAAAACAGCAATCATATGACGAATTCAACAATCTTCTAAAGGGATCAACAGTTGGGAATGTATCACATTGAAGATAAATCAATTTTCTGTGGATCTTTATCAAGAATATTAGGAAACCATAAAAAATTGATTCCATGGATTAGGAAGAATTCAAAAACTTATTTTCCAGTATATACCTTCCATTCATTCATCTAAAAAATGGAGATTATGGTTACCCATATATCTCATAGTTATGATATGAAAATAATTACAGTTTTGAAAGAAATATCTAAAAATAATGAACAAAAGAATATTTAATTTTCTTTATGCTTAATGTGTGAAAGTATCCACCAAGGAAATTATCTAAATGGGAATGATAAATGATTTTTGTGTGGGAAAATAAGGATATTGGGAATTTTATTACTGAAATAATTGGAATAAATTGAAATATCCAATGAATGATCTTTGTAAAATTCACTGTTTCATGTGAAATGAAAATTGGCATTATGATAACCAATTCCCACATTAGAGGGTTAATAAAAATGATTGACATCACCAATAACTTAAGGCGATAAAAAATGAAACGTCTCATGTGATCACTAATAGTGATATGGTGTATGATAATGAAGATGTGGAATGGATGTGTTTTTACTTATTATAATTAATGATTAAATTTGTGGAAGTACATTTATTGTATTATGGAATAATTAAACATATATGTATTAGTCTATTGTAGTTTCTCTATAAGGAAGTAAGACAATATACTGAATGGTACTTGTAGAAATGAACCATTATTGAGGTAATATGTTTATTTTTTTTGGGAAAATCATTATTAAGGGAATTATTACCCTTAATATGAGCATTATGCTGAGATAATGATATTTGGATAATGATTATTTAGATTTGAATAACTAAACTGGATGAAAGGAATTCCATAGAACTGATTAAGAATTATTGAAATGTGGTTTATGATATCATTAATGAGGTTTAATTCTTTTTGGACATAAAAATAAATAAACATTAATGATTTCAATATGGGTGTTTAGTAAAGACAATACATGATGATGGAATTCACATTTTTTAAATATGACCAACAAGTATTACATTATGATATATGATGGGAAAATTTAATGTTGATTTAGTTCAAATATTTCTATTTTATTGGATTTTTTATTTTTAAAGGATTTTATTGTAATCTATTAGTGGAATTTTTATGCTAAAAATTGGATTAATTCTATCAGAATTATCAATTATCACACCATATGTGGACTTTTTCATATTTGGAAACTTCTAATAACATTTTGGTTACGATAAAGATATATGGAAAGACAAATGATTATATTTATGGATCACATGTTTTTAAAATGTTTTTGGAAAGAAAAATTAAACTACATTTCTTTGAATAAGATATGAATTATAAAGTGTTCAAGGAATGACCAACAATAGGATTGTGATTAATTCAAGTCAGTATATATTCCCTTGAAAATTATTCAATGTTCTAAAAAGGGATCATGATATAAAAGGGTTTCCTATTATCATCAATTTATATGATATCAATGAAATATTTTATAATTATTTAGATAATCGAATTTCGATTTTTAACATTCTCTAGATTACCCACTATTTTATGATTTGTGTTCTTTATCAATCATTATGATTATTTATGCCCTCCATGCCCAAATATTCACTTATGATTACCTATGAAGAGACTTATTCCTGATTTATGTTGGGAAACAATTATTTTCCATCTTTTAGATTTTAAAAGGATGTTTAGACTTTATTATTATGAAGTGGGTTTTTATGAAAAACCATTCAATTGTTAATAATTTTATATCCCAGAAGGATTTCGAGAGAGAAATTCATTTTAAGGGGAGGGTACAATGTAACACACAGATATTTTTATGAGATATATCATTTTTAATATCATTGATATATTGTTCAATATGATACAATAAGATTATATTTCACTAAACACAACATTGGTTTACCTTGTGCTATATGAAACACTATTCTTGGCTTGTTTCACACACAATTTCATGTTCTTTTTATAGATTTCCTTTCACGCATGTTCGAGTTTATGTGAACAACTAATTATTATTATATATACCTTATAACCTATTCATTATAATGACGAGAATGAAAAACTGAATTATAATAATATATTTTACACATCTATGTATAAAATATTTTTCGATTTGAAAATAGTTGTAAATAAAAACTAATACTTTTTTATATTAAAGTAAATGTATTTAAGAAAAACAATTTGAATATAAATAAGTGAGTTCAGGAAATAATAAAATCACTAATGATGGATTTTATTAATTAAATATATAATTAATATATCCAATATATATTACAAAACACATCTTAATTTTTTCAACACATGATATAATAACAAATTAAATTTCTCAGATAAAACAAGTATTTTTCCAAAAATGATGTCTAATGGACTTTTAATGGTGTACCTATTTTAAATATATTTTTTAAACCTATATATATTATATTTATGAAAATTAACAAATTCATTGGATTTGGGATATAAAAATTTACATTGTATTAATTTTTGATATTTTTCAGATAAGTTTCATGTTTTGATAAATAATAAAAATATATTAAATGTTAATTGAATGCATCTCTTTTTATTGAAATAATTTATTTGGTTCAATTATATTGTTTAATAGTTTTAAATTGTTAATATTATATATTTTTATCAATTAATATAATGGTGTTTTTTGGAATTAATTTTACCATGACTTTAGATGTAAAACCATTTCAATATTTTGCAATGTTTTTACTTTTTAAACTCGTTTTTCATTCCAACGAAATGATTAATTCTAAATTTATTTTTCTGACTTCTATGATTTGAATTTTGAAAATTGGATTCCATATTTAGAATAAGTGTGCCGAAATTAAGTAAATATCAATCTTTTATTTTTTTGGTAATTATGAATAACAACATCAATAATTTTTATTAATATGGTAAAAAGGTAAATTGGGTAATTAAGGGTAAATATAATATTAAAATATTACCCTAATAAATTTCCAAATATAAATTGATTACTAATTTTAAACATAAATCACCTTTGGTTCTAAATGGAACCCTTGGGAATCCATGTGTATTAGATTAGAATATTTAATTATTTTATGTAAAGAACTATAAAACATGTCGTACACAAATTTTAATAACATTATCATTTTTAAAATAAATATATATCGAAGATAAATTCGACTATAAGTAATAATTTGAAAAAAAAATATTACGGTAATTTAATTTTAATTTTTAAGAAATAAATAAGTACTTTAAAGGATTACACATTGGTGAAGCTGGAATTAATTAATTCATGGAATATAAATAAAATTTATTAAACTAATATTATAATAACAATAAAAGGTTGAAAAAACATAAATAAAACTTATTTTATTGATTATATATCGATCATAATCATCCAAGAGTCATGTTGTTGACCATTGGGATCCATATTGAAAAGAGTGTGACACTTATAATATTTAATTTAAAATAATGTTAAAGGTATCAAATTAATGTTTTATGAAATAGAACATTTTTAATTTTGGCTTTTACATGATACATATTGAACTCTAATAATTCTTATGAAATTTAGATGATTTATATTCTTCATGTTATTTTATTTTTAATTTTTACCTAATAAATAAGTATATTAAATAATTAGTCAAAATCGATGAAGAAATTATTTTATTAATTGAAATATCAAATTAATGTTATTAAAAAATAATAAAATTCATATAATTTTGGATGATTAATATATCCAAAAAACTTTATAGATTATATTTACTACCTAGATATATAATAAAATATTTGGGTCAAGGTTAACATCATATCCTAATATTTTTTATGATTTAAGAAATTAATATTTTTAAAATTTACACTATTCATATTATTTGAAAATAATTTATTATCGAAGTATTTATAAATCATAAAAAAATTCAAAAATATAAAATAATTATAAACTGGAGAAAATTGTTACCAATTATTTATTTTTGATTTAATTTTCATCAAATAAGATTATATTTCACTCTTTTAAAATTAATGTTTTAGTTCCCTTAATGTAAAACTATGTAGAACAACTAAGTATTATGTTTAAGGAGAAGCTTTAGATTGAAAAAAATGGTCTACATTTTATTGGTTGATGATATTACATTCATAACTCTTATTATATCTTAATCTAATACCTTTTTTATTTTATTGGATGGCTCTTGATTTTATTATAAATTATTATTTTTGGAGATTCCAAAGGCACCCCTCACCTCATTAATAAAATGCCACCTCTTCCCTCATTTCATGACATCGAATATATCAATCATTCTTAGCTAGCCTCTTCATATTTCACTTATAAACATCCCTAGTCACATTCTAGAGGATATGATATTTTAAAAAGAAAAAATCTAGTTCCATAAGAGGAAACCAACAGGGAGCCTGCTGACGTATAATTATTCCCCATTACTAAATCTCTCAAGATAATTTCTTCTTCTACATTAACTTATATTCATGTTTCCAATATAAAAAAATAAATAAAGTATAATAAATATAATAATAAGTTATTATGTTTATAGGAAAACTATATTCTACCTTCTATCCAACCTACAAAAAAAGAAATAACCACTCGTGCATACGTAGAACTTACCATCTCAACGATATAGTGTAATATGTTTTTACCACCACATAAAATGGATAGGTATAATGATGAAAATAATGACTATTTATGATTAATATAAATTGATATTTATTCTTAAACATTACATATACCATCTACTTCCCTAACATTTCACAATTATCGGAATGATATCATAACATGTGGGTACTTACGGCCTACCATCTCCATGATCCGATGTGATTCATTCAACATAAAATTCATGAAATAAAACATTATATAAATGTATAAAAAGATTAAATATTATATATTTATTATATTAATATCATTATATAAAAGACATAACTATAAAAAATGTTGAATAATAATAAATTATGTGACAAAACATACATATGAAAAAGAAGAAGCTAACACCTAGAAGAAACCTAATAATGAAATATTATTTAATGGGTGTTAATATGATAATATATGATATGATAAGTGTAAATATTGTTTTTAAATATGTTAATAGCATTATATAATCCATGATATATGCGTTTTTGATACATACGAATGAACCCAAATCTCAGGTAAGGGATTATTTTGTCTCACTTTTATTTTTGTGGGAAACAAAAAATATTTATTTTGAGTGGTGTTTATGTTTTCCATGATTTTTTTTCTTATTATGAAGGTTATTATATTTATATATTAATATAATTTTAATAATTTTAGGAATCAAATAATTAATCTGAAAATAAATTGGTATGGGATAAATTTTCAATCTCATTATTATCCTACATTGTTTATATGTAAGTATATATTGGGGTATATTCATCATACATTTCCATGTTTTCTATATATTTATTCCAAAATATTATTTGTAATATTCTATAATTGTTTAATTTCAATTTTACCAATTAGTGATTTTTCTTTTAATGGTATGAATTATATCTTTTTTTTATTTTTTATCTAAAGTACTTTTTGACATTTTCATCAAAAGATAATGAAGCATTTTTTAACTTATACACATTGAATGGATTATTATGTTATAATAATCTATTATTTTCATGAAGATTCAATAACTAAATTAGAAGGGTTTTTTCCGTGAAACTATTATATTTTAAATTTTTTCCATTTTCAGAAATGAAAACAATTTCGAAAAATAATTGATATTTTCCATCCAAAATAGTATTATTTAATTGGGTTATGTTTCAAATATACTATACATATTTTTAATACGGTTTTATTTTTTATATGATTGAATTATATTTATGATATCCATTAGTTTTACATGTGATATGTTAGGATGTAATAATGTTTAGTAAACCCATTTTTTTCTTTATTTTATGCTACGATGAATGATTTATTTTATTGTAGTACATGTAAGAGTGATTTCATTTTGAGATTTGCAGAATCTATATCTCCCTCCAATTAATTGGGTAATTAATGATAACTCCTGTGGTATATATGTTATATGTGAACCTAATTTCCTGATCACATTTCTATGAATCAACCCATGTTTCATGTTCAAGATTATATGAGCGGACTTGGTTCCAAGATCCATATGTTTATTCAAGGGCCTAATTCCATGTCCTTAATGAGTGAACCTCTTACAATTTATAAGAGTTCAATATATTAAAATTTTATTTGTATGATATAATTTCATACCTTATGTCAATTTCACGATCTTATATATTATGTTCTTTGATTTCTTTATAATTAAAATTTAACTTAGATATGAATGACATGATATTATAAAGTAATAATCACTGACTCATACACCATATGACCATGTTTATGTTAACATTTCACCCTTGTTTACTAGTAATGAGCATCTCAGATCACCAATTTTAATGGTTTCTTTTCCCCAATTTATAATGAAATCTTATATAGGGGAATCTCTTTGTGAGAAACAATGAATATCATTAACTAGGAAAGAACATTGTGTTACAAGTTTCCAAAGGTACTAAAATAATATGACATTTGGGTTTTTGTTTGTTTAATTTATTATCTATTTTTAAAAATTAATGTATTTTACATTTTCATAATGATTGGGTCGGTACACAAATTATATGAGGATTGATGGTTTGGGTATAGATTGAAAGACGAGTGTGATGGGGTTTTATGAATGGATCCGATTGGTACTGCGGGTGCATGTTTGTGATTGGATGTGGTTATAGATCAGATCAGATAATCCCATTTTCCCAAATGGCATGTGGTGAAGAAGTGAAGTGTAAAAATATGAGTTCAGTTAATAGTACATGCATGATGTCTCATGGTGGAGGCTTCTCAATGTGGTCATGAATACAGTCGAGCTCAGACCTCTGAGGAGGTGGTCGAATGTGGTCAATGCAGTGTAAGTTAAAATTATTATTATTAATATTAATCATAGTTATGTGTTGATACATATTAAATGGTTTTTTGTTAATATTTTTCTTTTAATTAACAATAATAATGGTTGCATAAAATGTGTGGTTGGATAACAAAATTAAATGGGTTTAATTTAATATTAATATATTCATGGGAAACATATTTAATGATATTAAATTAGAATAAAATACAGTGTGATGAATGTTAAGAAAAGACACCCATAATTAAAGGATTTTACATTCATTTTGAATAAAATTTTATAACATCAAAATAATATTTTTATAATAAATATTATTATTTAGTCATTAACATTTTCAGAGAGCCTTGAAATGCCACATGAATTAAAGAGGTGGGGGAAATGGATAAGGATTTCTCATAAATTTGGTATAATAATAATAATATTTTTAGTATAATAAATGTAGTAACTTTAATACCATTATAAATGATAAAGATAAAATGAATAGTAGATATCACTTAATATTTATATACCAGATTTCAATTTATATTAAATTTCTCTATAGAAATAAGAAGGGGTTCACACGAATGGATTTGAACACATAACTGTTGACGTATGAAAAATGTAATCTAACAACTCAATTAAGTAGTAAATGAATCATCAAAACATTCTCGTCACATATTATTATTGGAATGGATATTCTTAATAATCCATACATAATGTTCATACTCCAAAAGTTAGTAGAAATATGGATCTACATTATTGGATATCACTTGAATCACATAATATATCCTCATGATGAAATTTTTGGTTTCAAACCTTGTGAGGTGTAAGACATTTTAATGTTCATTGGATGATCTATATTTTAGGGTTATGAACGGATTAGAACACGGTAAAATCATGGTTGATAGCACTCATGGAGGCTTGGTGGGGAGGCCTCGTGCATTCATCGTTGGATACACCACATATTTGAGGGTTCCCATTAAAAAAACCAAAAAGGGTTTAAAAAAGAATAATAATAGTAATATAATACTACTAAAATTCACATTCCCAAACTACTGTGTTGGATGTAATTTCTCTATATTGTATCTTATTGATGAACTATCAAGAGTAGAATGACCATAAAATTGAATTGAAAAATATATTAACGGTGTTGGATATATATTTTGGAATCTTCTTTGAGTAAATGAATCAACCAATTATAATAAAATTATTTTTATTTTTGAATCTTGTATGTGATTTATATTCTTTATATAGTGTCTAAATGACGAACTATCCTTGGTATGGAAGCCAAAAAAATTGGGATGGAAGTTTTAAGGCCAATATCACGTATTTAATTTAGACACATGGATCATGCCCAAAAAGAAACATTCCTGGGTTATATGGTGAAATGTGACTTTTCTCCAAGTGTCTGATTTGAGAAAATAAATTGCATATCCTTAGAGTGTTTCCATAAGAATCAACACAGTGTGTTTTTTTCCACATGTTTCCATTTGTAGATGCATATTAGAGGTGTTACATTTTTCCCTTTTAGACTATTGATGAGACGTGTAATTTTTCATGGGCAAGCGATGTTGTTCAGTAAACATAATCACTATGAAATACAACAAGGATAGCATTCCATGAGTTGGAGGTGATACGACCACATAGTAGAGCATGACCAATGGTTGTGTGGGACCTCTAAATTCTATGCACCTTCTTCTTGAGAATATTTAACCTCATCATTATCCTTTGTTTTTACTCATATATTGGCCCATGAGTAACCTTTATGGAGTATTTTCTCATGTAGAACACTATGTTTCCCTCTGTTGTGGCATTTTAGTTTTGATGTCGAACGTTCTAGGAAGTGTGATTGGTTAGGATATGATCGACAATTATAGTGAACGCGCATGATCACTAGCTACCTTTCAAGTTGAACCTCTAAATCTATAGATTGTGGTTACACAATGAATAGAGTGGAAACCCCATCAGCTTTGGAATAGGTCCCCTAAATATACCATTCTAGTGGAACTAAATGTTGTAAAGGGCGCAGTTCCTCAATGACTAGAGTGGAACCCCCTATCACACCAAGTCTCGGGTCCTTATCCACTAGAGTGGATCCAACCATGAACATGGTCATAGGTCTTCAACATCTTTCTACTATGTTGAAAAATTCTATCAGATAGGGAGCATGTCCACTATGACTATATTAGAACCACCTTGTCACACTAGGGTGTAGTCCCTTGTCATATAATATTAAACCCCCATCAGCATGGTCATGGATCCTCTAAATTTTGAGTGTAACCTCCTATATGATATGGAATGGGATCTCATGACAACAAAGTGGAAACCCTACTTAGAATGAGAACAAGTACTTTTCATATTCATACAGAGTGGGACCCCCTGGCATAATAGTCTGTGATTCTTGTACCTCATGTTTTTGTGCCCTCGACTATGTGGAACAACAACGGGGTATGGAATGACATGAATGGTTAATTCTAAGCGGATTCATGAGATACTGGGAATCTTTGGTGGAATTTTGGAACTATTTTATACTCATCTTCCTCACATGATATATGAGATGGATATCCCCTTAATCTCTCATTTGGACATCTTCTTTACTTGGCAATATTCATGTTCTTCCATAAAAACACTGTTCATTTGGTTACTCTATTTCCATGAGAGGCAATGAATCATGGATTATGGAATTAGATTTCCTTGATTAGAATCTCATGGATTGATGAGTCTACTTTCCTACTATAGGTGTCTAACACTCAATAAGTAGTTCATCTACTCACCATGTTTGTTCTATTGTGTTTGGATAAGGATACTTTCACTATTATTTTCGATTGATCTTTTCTCTTGTACTGTATCTTTCATCATGTGTTCTATTGTCTTTATATTTATTTTTATATCTATTACTACTAACCTTTATATTTCAATGTGTCTTATTGGGTATGTATATACTCACGCTACATGGTCTTTTCCTACATGGGACATATCTTAAAAAAAGACGGACTGCTCCGTAGTGACATCATGGGATCTTGGGGATACATGTTATATTAGACTACATACAATGGACATAACTTGGATATCTAAAGTGGGGATCTCTATATATTTTAATTTTTCTAGTTTTTTCATGATGGGACATATTTCTGGTTTTTATGTAATTTTCTATTTACATTTCAGTGTACTCATTCATAATCCTATACACATAGGATGTTATGCATGATTTTATTACATTATATATGTGTTGAATATTTTACTCTTTCCCTCTAATATTTTTCATCGATATGGTTGTGTGCGTGTATAGGTACATAGGAAACCCCCCAATCATTATATATGCCTTCAGTGATTGTCTTCGCCCCTTGGCATATAAAGGCGTTCTTGGGTCAGTTACAAATCAATCCCTGGATTGGGTTAGGTCATGGTAAAATCATTTATTTTTTTAGTTATATGTTGGAATGGTGGATCTTGATCCATAAGTTTACATAAGGAAAATTTATATCGGCATGTACTCTATACAAGATGATATTTCTCTTGTAGTGGGTGTTTTGATCATGTACCTTGATAACCCTATAATGAAAAATTCGGAAGTTTTGAAGTGGAAAATAAGGTATTTAAACTGAAGAAATGAAATATTTCAATGATTTGAGAAAGAATTATTTTATTGGGGTATGTGTATGCTAAATATATAGGTGATGTCAACAATAGGGGTAACACAAGTTAACTTTTTCACTTTTGTAGGAACTATGTGAGATGGATATGTTAATTACAAATGTAGGTAGAACTATCTACCATTGATGTTGATTATACTGTTTTTACACAAGTCAAGAAGGTTATAGTTTAGTTGAATAACATCTTGTAGGAGATAAATTGATAAAAAAGGGAAAATTTATAGTATCGCGATATTTAGAGTGTCATATATTTTTCAAACATCACATTGTTTCATTCCTAGATAAAGCATATTTAATTAAACTAACACATTATTATAGAATTAATAAATAACGGTAAGTTGAAATTGAAAAGGATCTATTGAACCATTAATTTGGAATACATATTTACAAAGCCTTTGGTGATTGAGAATTTGATGCACTATCTTGCCTCTATTGGTATTCATTGATGAAGGAAAGATGAGAGGAAGAATATTGCATAAAATTGTGGGAGTGTAAAAGGTAAAACATCTCATACATCATCAATAACCATGTTTAATTATAATAATTAACGGGAAAACAACGATTCATGAGTGAAGAAGAGAAGGATCTCAAATTATGTAAGTCGCCTCGAGTTGGAACCATAGAAGGAATCCAGTTTCCCCAATCATAATTCAGGAGGGATATTTTTGGAACGGTGGATCCTAATATATATGATGAAGATGGAAAAAATGATAGTGACATGTATTATACACAAGTCTATGACATGTTAGCATATAACCAATTAACCTGGTAGTGTGGCAGTGTAGACCATGCTGACCTTTCATACGTTGTTTTGTAGCAGTGTAAACATTGTCACTATTATATTTTTTAGTAGTGTACACCTTTTTCAACATTCTGATATAGTACTATAGAATTGAAAACCTTGTCAACATGGTATTTTAGTCGTAAAAACTTCTCATATGTGTTTTTTTATCTTCGTGGAGTTACATCCACCATTTCTAGGGAAGAGTGGACCTACTATGCAGATTTGAAAATTATTGCAATGTGGTTTACTATAAGACTGCATTTCATTATTAACTCACTTCATTATAGATTTTGTGTACTCTATGTTTTTTTAACATTAATTTTTTACCGAACATAGTGAATTTTTCTTTCCTCTAAGGGGAAAAAGTGATTTTTTATCCATTTTAATCTGATGTTTTTTTCTTCTTATTCATCTTCATTTTTCTCAATTTTAGTCTTATATTGGAATCGACCCTCATTGATGCTCCTAGAATTTTCAAATTACTGTACTCTATAAGGATGTTATGTATTTCATTAGTAATTATATTATTTCAATATATTTTTATATATAATGTTTTTTTTATTAGAGATAAAATATTAGATCATCATATTCCTATAAAATATCATTCCATAAATAATATCTTATCCAATCCATTAAAAAAGACTTATCCATATGAGTTAATAATGTCATGTAATCCATATGATTCTAGTTATATCCATTGAAGTATTTTTTTGAAGATAGTTTAAAACTCCTTGTAAATAAAATTGTTATTAGAGAGATATTACAGAAATGGCATAATTTTAATGATTTCATATTTAAATGATTTTTTATGCACGGAATGTTAGAACGCATATTTGGTTTCAATTAATTATGATATTCATTATAAAGTATTTATCATATGATAATTTATATATTTTTGAGTAGTAATTATATTTGATATTATAGATGTAATATTAATGTGTCATATCTAAAATAATTAATTTTAGTGTTATTTGTTTTAATTTTACAATACTTTAATCATAATGATTAAAATAATTAAATAAATTAATCCATGGGGGGTTTCCAAAATAAGGTTTTAAATATAAATATTTAAATTAATTTATTGTTTATAATCTTTTAAAAATCATTGTATCAATTAAAAAAATTAACTATACTATAATATATTAATTTAATAATGTATCAACTATACACATCAATAATTAATTTATAGACATTGAATTTTACTTGAATGTTATTTGATGGTTCAGTTCATTTTTTCAGTCAATGAAAGGTTTATATCTTCATCTTAAATCTCTATGTAATTTTTTTCACAGTAAAGTGGATTATCATGTAGTGCAAGAGTTAATATGACTTTCTTGATAGATAGTAATACACCTTTAATAGACTAATCTGTTGTTGGAGGGTACTTTGTATTGGCCTCCACATCCATGAAACCAATGTTTGATTCATGTAAACCCTAGGGGTGTTTTATGGGTGGTGACGATGGCAGTGATGCAGACGGTGATGCTGGATGTAATTGACGAAAGTCGTTGTTGGCAGGTCGATGCATAAATGTGTATAGACATGGTTCAACGATGATGGGGTGCAAGTCCTTTGGGCTAGTTAATGGTCTTTCAATCTCACTAATATTATAATATGTATATGGTTTATGATAATTCTCATACACATATTTGTTATACCAAAAATTTCCTATAGAAACTCAATATTCAAGTAGTGTCTAAATGATACTTTTATATATACTATTTTAATTAATTCATCCCTAAAAATATTGAAAAAATATTTGATTAAAGAAATAAATTATATTTATCAATGATTCAAATTCAAATTAAAATATTTATAGAAAAATGATGATTTAATTATATATGTTACTCCAAAACCATTTTTTGATTTTTAATTAAACATATAGTGATGTATGAAAATGGATACCAACAAGAAAAAACTAAACCAAATCAACAGAATACTACAAAAATAACTAATCATAATTTCGATTATAACATAAAAACAAAAAAACATAGATCAAAATCAATGTGTCACATAGTCATGCAAGATGAAAAACCATAATGTGTCCCCAGTTTCTCATATGTAAACCTTAAATGATTATTTTTATGGTTATAATGTGTAAGTGTGATGGATGGGATAGTTGGGTGAAATTTGGAATTTGTTTTGGGAAAAAAATGAAGTCAGAGGGGCGATACATGGTTTGTCTTACCATGCGGACAAACCATGTGCAGTGATCCTATTGAGGTGGTAGCTCTAGAATGGTTGGAGCAACATTAGGGATATAGTGTGGGGAAGTTGTGTGAGGGATTTCCATGGTAGTAGCTAATGAACAATTAGAACACGAATTTTCTAACCATGTGGATGGTTTAAGTGAGACCATAAAAAACTGGATGTCACACCTTTTTTCCCCTAAGTGGATTTTTATTACTCTCAACTATACCTAACATGGTATTTTACATCTCCTAATTCCAAATAATGTTCTCCCATCTGTATTAAGGTGATTTGAAGGCTTCACTTTGTGAATAGAAGCTAGAATTTTGAGGTGTGTGATCGTTTTTCATCTTTCATGATTGATTTCATAGATCTACATAGATCTACTTATTCCCATTTATTGGATAATTATATCTACTCTTGTTATTGGAAAATTTAGGTGTGAAAAATCCAATATATGATAAATGTTGGTCTTCATCTTTCTAGGATAAGATAACTATGGTGGGTTCTTGGAGAATCAACCCGACTTTCTTGTCCGTTCATCGTTTATTGGGGTTCTCATCAAAACCATTAATATAGTGGGAATTTTTCGTGACTCCAATTAGTATAAATGCTTTTAATTCTTTCAAATTTAATGTTTGGTGAAAAATTGATTGTGATATGGTTGTTGAGAACTTGTTGGAAACCTTTTTGGGTGATGGTTGTGAAATCTGGAAAATTGGGGATTTTGAATGAGTGCTTTGGATCGGGGTTTTAATGTGTGTTTTATAAAAAAGGGGTATTTTACTAGATTGTCGGAACATATATGGTATTTAATGATTTCAATAAAAGTAATGGTTTTTTTGAAATTAAATGTTTCATTAATTGGTAGTTATTTGGTTTTCAAAAAAGAGTTTTTTTATTTTAGTTTTTTATTTTGGAAATGGAATGATTTGACAGAAATGGTTTTGGTTTGAGTTCATGCTTAACATGCCTTTAATGAGTGATGAGTACCATTGGGTTAAATGGGACATGACCCTGGATCAGGGGCGTGTCTCATTGAGACACAAGTTAATTGGACGGGAGACTGTTCATGATTATAGAAATGTCTAATGATGCATATATGTGTTTGTGTGTTGTGATCTATGTAACAGGTATTCCAAAGGATAAGAAGAATTAGTTTTATGATTCTATTAGTTATTTTTTATGGAAATATAAATTGCTTTAAATTTGTTTCTTTTAGTTTTTTTACTGAGTTGTAAATGGTTTTTTTAATAGGGTTATATTTGGGTATAAAGTGTTCTGGTAAAAAGATTATATAAAATATTTTATATAAACACTGAAATCATTTCTATACTAGTGTAGTGTGTAGGTATGTCATTGGGGAAAACCTACTATGTTTATACTTACCCTTCTTTGTCACCTTGGTGCTTTTGTAGATTCTATATTCCTGGACAAGGGAAAAGGTAACAGTTCTCACATTTTTTTCACTAACTCATGATATGTGGGATATTCAAGGATTGTGGATTTGTGGAGTTGGCGGAGAATGGAGTCTTCTAGACCCTAGAGAGTCTTGAGTAATTTATCCTAAATTTACTTTTTTAATGTTCTAGACTTACACAATTGCACACATTGATATGGTTTTGAGATACATGAAGTTGTTTAGTTGTCTTTCTTTCGTTCATGCATTATTTAGTATGTAATTTGGTTATGGTTTGTTAGTTTATTAGATTTTTATTAATGTGTATATAGTCCCCCCACATGTATGTGAATCCCATTGGTATTTATTTCCATTATTTAGCATTTTGGGGATGTCTCTTAAGGCCTAGTAATGACTCTTTGTGCACATAATCCATTAAGAATGTGCGGGTCATTACTAATGGTGTCAGAGGATGGACGTGACTTAGAGTCATTAGAAATTTTATATGGATCACCATCGAAGGACATTGTCATTTGACATGAGTGATCATATTTTCTTGTGGATCACTCCATCACATGGACAACACTATTTAGTGAAATAGGTCAAGTTATCTCCGTTATACATTGGCTCTTTCTGGGTACTAGAATTAGATGTAGAGGAGTAATATTAGTTTGAATTTCCACCATGGTTCAATTTCATGCATAATGTGTTCCATGTATCTCAGTTGAAAAAGTGTCTACACGATTCTGACCATGTGATCAGATGGGATCATTGTGACCTTGATCCAGATGCTTCAGCAATACATATACCAGTACATATTGTGGAATGTAAAGATAATATCTTACATGAAAAAATAATTGGTTTAGTGAGGGTTTTATTGTAGTAGGGTTAGATTCAAGATGATACATGGGAACATGAGAAGGATATGAAAGAGCATTGACCAGGAATCTTTCCAATCGATGAGGGTTCTCTGCATTTTGAGGCCAGAATTACTAATGGTGTGGAGAATGTAGTACCCATGATTTATCGTATGTAAAACATACTTGATACTTTTTATGGTTATAATGTTTATGTATGATGGATATGAGATTTGTGAGTGCTTTGGAAGTGTCTTTGAAAAAAATAGAAGTCTCATGGGTGGCACATAGTTTTCTTAACCATGTGTACAAACTGTGTTAAACGATCCTCTTGAGGTAGTACCTCCATCACGGTTAGATAATGGTTAGGATGATTATATGAGGAAGCCATGCGAGGTTCTGCCTAGGCAGTTGTTAACATAGGGTTAGTGCATGATTTGTCTAACTGTGTGAACTAACAGTGTAGATGGTTTATGTGAGATCCTAAAAAAGTGGATCTGACATGTTTTTCCTCTATATGGTTCATTTTTGAACCTAACAAGACCTAACTCGAATTTTTTCCTATCCTAGGGCCAATGAAGGTTCTCCCATCAGTCTGAAGGTGATCTGAAGGCTTCTGTTGGAAAATCGAATCTAGATTCATGAGGTATGTGATCGTTCTTGATCACATTCATATATCTACTTATATATACTTTTCCTCTTCTCTTTTTTCTAAGATCATTTCCCTATATGGGTAGATCTAGGTGTTTGGATTCCAAATATGATGAGATTTTAACATGATCTTACTAGGAGAAGAGATCTAAGTTGGTGTCATGAAGAATGGACCCAGTTTTCTTGTGCATTTTTCATTTGTTGGGGTTTTCATAAAAACCTTTAAGGTTAAAGGATTATTTCTCAAATCCAATTAATAGAACACATTGTAATGATTTCAAATTTATTGTGTGGTGTGTAATTGATTTTTATTTTGTTGTTGAACACATTTTGGAAACCTTCTTGAGTGATGGTTGTAAAATCAGGAAAAAATGGGAATTTTAAATGTTTGATTTGGTTATTGGTTTTTAAATATGGATTTTAAAAAAGGTGATTTTTATGTATTGATGGAATTTAAATTGGATTTTGTGTATTCAATAAAATGGAGGTATTTATTTATATGAAATGTTTGTAGAAATTGTTTGTTCTTTTTTTTGAATAAATGTTTTCTTTTATTTATGTGGTTCATTTTGGTAGAGGAATGATTTTTCATAAATGGAGTTGGTGTGAGTTCATCCATAACAATACCTTAATAAGGGACGAGTACCATTGGGATAAAAGGGATGTTACCCTGGATCGGGTGAATGTGTCATTGGGACATAAGCTAATTGTACGAGAGACTGCTCATGAGAATGGAACTGTCAAACGAAGCAGGCATGTGTGGGTGTGTTTTGAACTATAGAACTGGTATGCCAAATGATAAGAAGAATTGGGTTTAAGCTTTGATCATCTATTTTAATGAGAAAATTACTAGATGGAAATTTGTTTCATTTTGTTTTTTTCACTGGGTTTTAAATGGTTTTCTTTTAACTAGTTAATATTTTGGTATAAACTATTTTGGTAAATTGTTTTATATAAACAATTTTAATATAAATGTGGCAAAAGTTTTTATATTAGTGGCATGATAAGGAATTAATTGGGGAAAAATTAGTGAGTTTATACTTAACCCTACTTTGGATGATTTGTGATTTTGCAGATGCTTTCTTTCGAGATGGTCAAAGGAAACATTTCTCACGTTTTTAATAGTACCTCGTGATATTTTGGATGTCCGGTGAAAATGGTGCATGGAGATGGTGTATCATGGAGACTTATGGCCTCTTGAGAGTCTTTAGTTATTTATCTACTTTTAGCATTGATACTAGTTTGGCCTTCGTCTATTTCACACAATAATTTGGTTTTCAGATACATGAAGTTGTTTAGTTGTATTTATTTCATTCATGAATCACTTAGTTAATGAATTGGTTATTGACTATTCGTTTATAAGATTTTTATTAATGGGTAAATTATCACCCACATGTATTTGAAACCCTTCTGAATTTATTTATATCCTTTGGAATCTTTGGGATGTTTCTTTAGTCAATATAATGACTCATTTTCCTCTCAAGACAATGGGAATGATTGGGTCATTACAAACCCATTGGTCAATAATGAACCTCGAATTAAATGAATCATGTTATGTAACCTAATCTTATGCATTTAGTCTTGCACTCTAAACAATAAATAGACCTCACCATGTTCCACATATCATTTATTTATATTTGTACAAAATATTTCAAATTGTCTCTCTATCAACGGTGAGGGCCCCTACTTGGTAGAAGAACATAACTGGTTGATGCACTAGAAGACCCAATCCATCAAGCGCAAGATCATTTTCATCACCAGATAAAAAATATTCATGACCCTGGAAAAGAAAATTAAAATATATAAAGAAGAATTGGTGGTGTGTTTTTATGTAGATTTGAAATATTTTTTCTTGGAAAAATGATGTATATATTTTATTATAAATAATGTGGAATTTCGTATAGTAGGAAATAATTATTATTTATTAAATTATATATGTATAGATTCAACATGATGGTATGATTATAAAGGTTATGTATGATAAATGATTCAATATTTCAACACCGACAAAAAAAATAGCTGAAGAAATAAATAATCAGTATCCCTAGGATTATTTTGTTATTTTTTCATGTATTTATTTTTTATTCACAAAATACATAAAAATGAAATTGAAATATTTAGAAAGAAAATGATGTTTTAAATGTTTGTGACGTAATATTATTATGTAAAATAAATATTAATTTATTTACTATATATATATATTAAAATATCAAACATGGAACAAAAACTAAATCAATAGAAAAAAAATTAACAACACATAAAAAATACACAATATCAAAAAATGACACTACAAACATTGAAGTGAAAAAAAAATATGTTCAATGAAGAATTTATTATTTATAAAAATTGTAGACATAATTTTTTAATGAAGGATAATATGAAAATAAACAAATAAAAGGATAAATCATCAAAATTAATTTGTAAATTGTGAATATAATAATAATATCATTTATGTTAGTTCTATGATGTTTTGTAATTTTGTATAATTGGTAAAATACATCAAAGAGAATTTTACACTCATCGATGGAAACATGTAAAAAAATAATTAATTTATATTTAAAAGGAATATATAAAATATAAACACACAAGTCATGGATTAATGATTCTTCCCATGTTAAATTCAAAAAGGACATAATGTTACATACACACTTTTAATTCTTGATCATACTACTCAAATTACATGTCTAAAAGACAAATGATTATATACACACTAACAAGACTCAATCATACGAATCCAATTATATGATGATTGGATTTACTATAATAATAGCTCTAATAATCCTACAATATCATGGTGAAACATCTTTCATCTCTCATGACATAACCTCATTCATGGCATGACCTTTGCGCTCTACACTATGATGCATCTCTTAGGTATCTCTTTACATAAGAAATAAATGTGTCATGACATTACCTCCTTTTTCCATTAAAATAAAAATAAGAAAATATAAGGATCCACAGAACCACCGTTTACATGTCACCATCAATGTTACCTAACTATCACGACACATGTTATCTCTTGAAAAAATCCTAAGGCTTGTTTCAAGTTCATTAGTCGTTTGAACCTCACCTATCACTGTGTGATGATACATTTGAAATAAAATTATCTACCACACACCTAAGCCATCTCCTATAACATCATCAAGAGAACATGGTGAATTTTATATAATTTTACCTCACCCATAATCATATCATAGGTTTTTTTGAAATACTCTGAATCATGAATTGAATCCCAATTCTTGAAACATTCACCAATGTGGGGAAAAAATTCAAATTCACACCAAATTTCATGACATGAAACAAATTTTTTTTAAAAAACTCCCCAAAATAATGTTTTTAATCAAATTCAATTTACAATGATCCATTAAGGAAAAAAATATACCAACCTCAGTCAATTACCACCAGGCCACATTCAACAATTGAACACTAAAAATTCTCCTAGACTAAGCCCAACTAAATGATCTTTTCACTAAAAATTCTTTACTCGGTCATCAAATAACACTCTCCACACCTGATAGAATTTTCCTGATGCGATTTACACCAATCCACAACTATTACAATGAAAAATTATATCCAGTACTCCACTTACTGGAATTCCCAAAATATGCTCATCCATACACCCTATTGTTCCCCCACATCACAACACATGGTCATGATAACTTAAGTATTCGGTGCATTATATTGTTGTACATGCACCAACTTATAATTACAAACTTAAAACTCAGTGTAATCGCATGTCTGGTTCTACAACAACTAAACCCTTTCATCATACTCTCTCAGTGATAACTAGGTTTGATGTGGCTCACTATCATATCACATAAACTCTATCCAGATATTATTCATATCACACTACTCCATCCATCAACACATCCACATATCCATTATATTTTTTTCCAAGGGACCAAATAAAATTAGATTTTATTTCTTAATATAATTAAGACACCATATTAACAATAAATTGAATAGTCTCACTACAACCATGGCCCTTCCAATACAAGTGTTGTACAAGTATGAATGATTTAATTCTATACACAATAGGATTGTTCTTATCAACAATCCTACAAACCAAAAAACATTATATCCATGGATCACAGTCTTTCCATTACTAAACGTGCTAATTATACTTGAATATCCAACTCAAGCGATATTGATAACACAAAACATTTATCACCAGTTGATATCATCTAACCAGGAAGGTCATCCTCAAAATCTTTCATATCCACACACAAAGAGGGTCACACCCCCCCCAATATCCAATAGTGCACTTCAAACTATATGTATTTCTATATACTTCTCCATGAGATCCAACGAATGTATATCCCAACATCACACATGTGTTAATCCAATTGATCTATGCTCATTCATCCTCAACAATCCCTAAAAACGTTTTCAATGATCTCAATCAGACTATCCATATTAGATTAATATAATCCATCAATGATTTTACCTGTTACCATAATGATAGTATAAATTTTTTATTTAGATTGGTTTTAATATATGGATGTCATTATTTCATTTTAATGTTTTAATTTTGTGAGTGGGACTCTTCTGGTTGGGGGTGTCCTTAGTTAGTTTATGTGGTTACACTCATGCAATCCACCACCATCCACATTTTTATCTCCTTAATTTTTATTGTGGAAATCCAATTTTGGGGTTTTTTATTTTCAAGAGGATTTAGGATGAGGTTATTCTAGAAAATATTGAAGATCACTGGCCCCCTTGGCTCTCTATTGAAGCAACATTGATGATAGAGGAGAGAAGTTCATCATCATCAGTGCTTTGTGTGTAGCTTTGAGGAGTTTATGGTGGTTCTGGTATCTAATTGATGGAGTTGAAAATGATCGATCCCCGTAATTATGGAGGAATGTTGAACCTATTGATTTGAGGACCATAGAGGGTACATATAGGCTTAGGTGACCCCGATAAGGGAGTTTAAGTCCACTATTCCATTTTATACATGATCCCTCATGTATTTTAGTTTGTTTTTCATGGTTCTATGTTGTGATTTTCTTCTGAGTTCGTCCAAGGGCTGTGGTATACACCACAACCTCAGATCAGTTTCATCCCTGGTCATGGGGTTGCAAGAGCCCTAATTTTGGATAGTTATCTTGTATTCTTTAAAAATTTGTGGCCCTATTTTTGGTATCTTATATCTTGGTACTCATGTTTATACTTTCATAGTGTAACCCTATTTCCCCTTTCCATGTAAAATAGGACAATTGGAAGAAGCATTAAAAAATACTAGCTTCCTTTTCATGATTTATTTACTACCTTTGATGGATATTTGATGTTGGTGTATAGTGAAATGAATATTTTTTTAGAACACATTTACAATTAATGAATTTTAAATTTTTTTGTTGTGCCTATATTTTTAGATATTTTTTAAATATTTTATCATGAACCTAAATATTTAATTCTCATTCCATTGATTCTTTCCTGATGGAATTATATGTATTTTCTTCTCTTGTTGATAATTCATGAATATTTTTTGTATTCTTGTATTGTTGTTGTTGTCGTCTATTTACAAGAATTAATTTAACAATTTTTTTTGATATTCTGGGAACCAAAATAAAAACCATATATCCTCTTGGTCTATGGAATGTGGGCTATACCACAACATATCCCCAAAAAAGTTGTATTAAAAGATGTTTAAATTAGTTTTTAAATTTAAATTTGTTATTTGTAATTTTTTAAACAATTTCTTATGGAATGCTTGGTTATTCTATAGATCACAATGTTCATGTATTTTTCTTGTTTTATGGACTTCTTTATTTTATATTATTATTTGTTGAATTGTATATTTTTTTAAAAATTATATTAAAATAATCCAAGAGAATTTATTTTAGATTTTTATATTTATTTATATTGTATTATTTTTATTCAGGTTTGTTATGTTGGATTATTGTGTTGATTGGTCTCCATATGTACTTATCTAGGTTTCATGGGCTGGTCTACTGATTTGATTATGTTTGGATGATTTTATAAGATTCTTCGAGTGATATCCTAGCCCTTGATATATTTGAAAAGAGTTATCCTGAGTATGGTCATTTTGTTTTCTCAATGATGTACACTCTCTGGTTGGATTATAGATGACACCTACCACATGACCATGTCATTCTGATACTTGTTTTACCATATCTGCTTCTTTATTCTTACATATTCACTCCACTAAATGCATGTTCCCTAATCTATCAACCCAGACACTAGTAACCTACTAGGATTTTATTTCATTACTTATTCACATCATTTGTAGATTGATCTTCTTATTTTGATGGAGAGGTCAAGAAATCCTTTGTAATTAATATTTGGCCAAATGAAAAATGTGAGTGAGATAGAGAAGGAGGGAGGGATGAGTTTTTTTTCTTCTATTATACACCTATGAATACCCTATGAAAATCAATAACTTTGGTGGATATCTCAGTGCTCACAAGATTGATCTAGAGTAAATTAGATTCAACATTCTATAACACTGACAACAATGTTTCTCCATCAGCAGATCATGTATCTAGAATTGTGAGATTATTATATTTTTATTTCAGATCAATGCTCTATTTATCGATTTCATTCTTTGTGGTCTTGTTGTTTGTATCGCATGATTGAGTATGTCCATCTCGTGGGTTTATGTAACCATATTCATGATAGGGTTTAATACCGGCTCATAGAGTGATGAGGTCCTCATACATGGATATCTTATGTGGCCCTCTTGCGATATATCTCTATTATTTCATCTTCTCTGATCAGATAAATCAGATTGTTTTTCTTTATAATAATTGTTTGTGGTTGTACTATTTCCTAGGTGTATGGAAAAACTTCTCTGAATCATATAAATCCTTTGTGTTCTTTACTTTTCATCATTTCCTATATTGTATCATTATTTTTATTAGGTAACATCTCTTTATTTTTTGGTTTCTAAATATTACTTTATGTATCCACTTTATTCTTGGTATGGGAGCTGGTTCCGAACATCATCACCCCTCCAATAAGAATTGGTATCAGAGCATGATTCCATCCAACTATGAAACCGCTGAAATCTCTAATAGAAGATGATGTGCATGCTATATATAAAGTGATGATGCCAAATAACAAATTCTATGGAATGGGTATATTGTTAGTTATTTAAAAGAGGGGAAACAAATATGGTGAATCGTGCATGGATGAATCGATTACATGTACGAGAAAAAGAAAACCGACAAAAGGAATGGACACATGGAAGGTGGTGACTAAAAGACAACCAGAGAACATGGATCACTGAGTGTGTATGATATTATATTCAAGATAGGTTTCACTACTCCCATCTGGAGTGACATGGTGCATGTACTTTGATAGCTTCATTGGTCCACATTTGTTATCTCTCCACATTCATCTTCTATGATTTTATGTTTCATTTTTCCATTATATTGATTGTTTTTGGAGGAATTATTTTCATAGAGTTTTAAAAAATGGGTCTAAACTAGGTACATCCTTCATGTTCATTATATTTCCTCATTCCATTTATGGTATAATGATTTTTATCCGCTATCGTCTTTTCATTCTTTTTGATTTTGGATTATTGGTTCTATGTCCACATTAACCATGGTCTGAGTTTTATGTTTGACTAACCTCACCCATTTCATTTCATGATTATTATATAGGTTTATATGCTTTTTATTACTCCCTACTATGAAGTGTTTTGATTTGAGGGTTTGGGTTCACTGTGTTAGAGTTCTCCCGATAGCATTATTTTGAGAGGCAGTGAGGTGATTCATAGGTTATTTCATCCTAGTCTTCATTTTGATTAGAGCTGGTATTGGGATATTAGTGTTGTCCCTTATGGTACATGTTAGTTATTCGATCTTCTATTTAGGTGGTGTGTAGTTTAGGCAGGGTGTTCTCCTAAGGTGGATATGTTCTTGAATCAGAATCATTGAGGAATATTGTTGGATTTGAATATATCTCACTGTATATTTGAGTTATCCCTTTTTTTAGGAAGAGGATTACAATGAATTTTACATTGATAAATGTGGTTTTAGTGTCTTCTTGGGTTTGTGGGCTTTCAGAACCACTTTGAGATGTGATACAATATGACAGATGAGCTTATACGGTTTCAGGGGATGTGTAGGTGGTTTAGATTCTTGTTTCTTTGTTGCATTGTATATTTTAATATTTTAGTTTGATGAATTCTATGGTATTTTCTTTATATATTGTTATTTAATTTCAAATGTTTCATGTTCTAGGCTTCTTCATCCATTGTATTGATATTTCAGTTTTTTTATTTTGATGGTAATGTAACTATTATTTTTTGTTGTATTTTTGAAATAAAACGTGACTTGTATAGACATATGATGTCACAGGTTCATTTGGAGATTAGGTATATGATGATAAAAATCATAGGTTGGTGATTTTTTGAGTTTTTTAATTATGTTTCATTTATAATTATGTTATTCTGAGCATGTTTTAGTAGTTATCATTATATTTCATTGTATTTGGATAATTTTGTGTCGCCTTTTTTCCCATAGAGGACACACAGATGTACTTTAAGAATTTATAATGATCATATGTTCTACTGAATCAACGTGTTAGTTCAGGTTGTACAAGGAAGTATGGGGTTTTAAGCTTATGTATTTATTTTTCATGATGGATATTTGGAAATTTTTTATTCACTGTGCTTTTTTTAAAATTAATGGTATTTTATATTTCATTTAAATGGTTTAATGTACGGTGTGGGACACTTCTTAGTGGGGGAGTCACTGGTTTGTTCAAGTGGTTACTCTCAAGTGATACTCCACTGGCCATGTGTCCCATGCCATGATTTTAGGATTGCCGCTAGAATTTGGGGGTTTTTGATTTGCTGGAGGAAGAATTGACTAGTTATACTAGAGATGGTGGAAGAATGTAGGCCTATGATGCTCTCAATTGAATTGAAAACAATGATAGTGTAGAGACCCAAGCTTGACGTACATGGAAATTACCTTACTTTTGCGGAATATTTAATACATAACAAAAACAAACACACAAGGATCGTAATGGTTTAGTATCTTTGGAAACTCGGAAAATTGTAATCTTCTAATCACGGTGAAAGATCATCAACATATCCCATAATGATATTCCCCTTTTGTTTTCATACATAAAACTTTTATTTATATCTTGGGGAAAATAAAAAATATAAATGGTGAGATCAAATGCTCAATAATGGTATGCATGGAAAAAAATAATAGAAACCATACACATTTGAACTTAAAAACATGAACATAATGATTAAACATCAAATTATTGAGAAATGACATAAAACATGGAAGTACATAAGGCATAGATCATAATGGAACATTAATCACGATAAAATATCATGGGAATAAAAAATGTCATTGTGGAAACCATTAATCTCATGATATGATTTCCATAGTAGCCAATGCATTTCTACCATGACCATCTTAGTGGACAAAGTCCGTTTCTGAATCGATTTCACTCCTCGTTCCAGTCCTGTATCACTGATCCGGACTAACTTACTGTTCCAACCATGTCTATCTAATGAGATATAAATATTAACCCAATGCATTGGAGGGAGATATAGGTCCCATCCATCTCATAATGAAATAATTAATTTTTACTCCACAAAATCATAAATCATACATCACAGAATAACCCATGTAATAGAATGGGATTCATTAACATCGTGCCATCATAAAAAATTCATATAAAAAAATGGATATCATTTCATCATAAGAAAAACCCAACCATGTAAATAATGGAGACATTATACTTGAAACATAAACATATTAAATAATGTCATTTTAGATGGAAAATATTTTTTTATAAAATGCTTGAAATGAATTCGTGAGGAAAATATCCTTTCTTCTTCAAAATATTTTTATTTTCACAAAATGCCATGAAATTGTAAAAAGATGTGGATTTCGTTGAAAATAGTCATGAAATCAAGTAGAGGAAGAATTATTTAGATAAGGCGTTATGAAATCATAAAAATATATTCATGTCGTATTAGTTAAAAAACATTCCCCTCGTACTTTTTTCAGAAAAGTCAAAAAGTTCCTTGTTTGGTAAACAAAAGAAGGATTCCTTCCATAACACATGGTAATAGTCAATAATGGGTAAAAAGGACTTTAAACATACATGAAACTATTTTTAGAAAACAGGGACATGTATGATAAATATAAACCCAGTAAATAATTACTAATTAACAATCTCGGATAAAA
Source organism: Viscum album (assembly GCA_963277665.1). Taxonomy (NCBI): domain Eukaryota; kingdom Viridiplantae; phylum Streptophyta; class Magnoliopsida; order Santalales; family Viscaceae; genus Viscum; species Viscum album. The sequence goes on from OY728138.1 coordinate 510,088,704, forward strand.
ACGAGACTGGAAAAGATATCCCTTTCCTTATGTTTGATATGCTTTGTTTGTATCCGAACCTCATCTTCTTCGATGCACCTTTTTTAAGATCCATATTAATTATGTAGATTTGTTCTTTTGAGAAGACTAGAACCTACAGAATGTTTCTAGGTATGTGGAGAAGAGAAATGGGCAGGGGTTGGCTGAGATTCAAGGCTCAAAAGGGTGTGAAGAGAAGGGGGAAGGGGTGCCCTTTTTTTAAGGGAGGAGAGAGGCACCTTTGGAAAAACATAAAATATTATTTTATAATAATGTCATATTCGGTTTATAATAGATCCAAATTGATTTATTTAGTTTATAATGTAGGTTTGGGTCGAAATAATCTCATCCAATATGTTTTAGACAAGTTTAGGTTACTATTTTAACATTATCTTTTAGAATTAACTCTATTTAAACAATTTAACTTCTACAATGTCTTCTTGTTTTCTTACAATATATTGTTAATACACATACTATAACCAGGAAAAAGAACCCCATGTGGTTAATTATTAATATATATAACCTTATCTATGTCAGTAGGACAATCCTTATAATTTTTAGGAATATAATAACAATTAATAATATAATATTTGTTTTAAAAACTATTTTCTGTCAATTTTGAATCTATTTGGAAATTGATTTTTTTGAAAATTATAATAGCATTATTAGTTCCAAAAAAGTAAATTAAATAAATACTAACATGTCATATTAACCTATAAAATTAGTTTAATTCATAAAAGGACCCAAATTACATTTATTTGTGTATTTATAAAAACAGTTATGTTAATATTTCATTAATAAGGTAATTACTGCATCATCATTGTGTCATAAATAAATTATCATATATAATGTCTAAAAATTATAAATAAAATACCATTATGTAGGAAATCATTTTATCTTTCTAATGAATATTTATGGTCAAATATATCTTATGTGTAGTCCTATATTAAAAATTATTTAGTTATTAAACATTGATTTTAACTGTTTTAACACATCTTTTAATAAATTAATAATAAATGTAGTAATCTAATACATGTAGACCTAAATGGTCATTTTTTATTCCTCAGGTTGTTTTTAGTCGAATAACAAATATCCAATAGAAGTAGGACATGTGTTAGGGTGATAATAATATCATTTTTACCCTTAATTACCATATTTACTTTTAACCTTGTTAAATAAAAATGTTTATATATCTAAAATTATTATAAAATGACTCAAATGAATTACATAAAACATATATAGGTATTAAGTATCAATTTTTACCAAATATTAATTTTAATTAATTAAATACTTATTTAAATAAAAATTTGGGTTTTAAATAGTAACCTAATGATTTTATTATTCATCAAAAATTGAAAGAGTTCCGAAAAAATACCAAAAATTCACCCTAGGAAAATTTAGATATTCCGAATCCAATAATGAAGTCCATTTTGAAAGATAAAATTTATAAAATTTAAATAATTGGGTATTACTATTCATAACAGCTAGTTCATAATAATATTAAAATAATATCTCGTTTAGTGAAACCTGGTATTGCGTACAACACACGCTATCGTGGAAGGTCGAGATTGCATGTAATGAAAACCAAGCCAGGGCGGTCTGTAGTGAAAGCTCCTTTTGTTGTAACATAATCAAAACATATTTCATTTATACATTAAACAAAATCAATACTTAATATTTCATAGAATAATTTCCACAGAACGAACTTGAAATTGTGTGTAACACGAGCTAAGAATGGTGTTGCGTATACTTCAAGATAATATGGTGTTGCGTATAGTACAAGTTAATATTGGTGTAGCATACAACACAATACATCAAATAAATTAAAAAGAATACTTCTCATAAAATCTCAGTGTGTTCCATTCTACCTCCCTTAAAATAAATTTCGCCATCAAAATTCATCGGGGGTTGTGAACGGTTTACTACTTGAAAGTTTATTGTGTAAAAACCCACATCGTAAAAGGAATACTAATACTTAATTTTAAAAAGTAATGTAAGAAATGTAATGGTTACCCAGATTAACTCATCACCAGGTTCCACATAGGAGAGCATATGTGGAAATATGGATATGGAAGAAAAATCTAACCATCAAGTTCTGATGGAGAGTGGTAGAGGAAATGGCTCTGAAAAATCCAAAAATAAAAAAGCCATAAATTTGTTACGATTTAAGGTACCATATGATTCATTAGATATAAGGACACTAGGACACAAAAATTTTGTTTTGAAGATCATTTCATTAAAGTTGAAGACTTGTTGAATTAGAAGAAATACTTACTTTATTTTGATACATTCTTACTATTGTTTGTGCCTTGAACAATTTCCACTTCATCTCTTAAAGAAATGAAGTTCAATTTGTCTTCCGTGAAGGGTTAGAAGATCATGAGATAGAATAATAGGTCATTTCATTTGTCTCAAATAAAAGGATATAATTTTTTTTAAATATATATATATATATATAAGTCCATCTATAGTGAGATTAATCATATATGATTCCTAAAATGGACTTCTAATTCATATATCATACCTATTAATATAATAAAACTAGTTTCTATAAACCAGGGACTTCCTGTAGGCCAGCGGTAAGCGATAAAGGCCAGTCGCACTTCAGTTGTTGGTTCGATTCCCCCAGCCTTGTCCGACGTGACAGGTTGTTGCTCGTCCTATAGGTGGTCCTTTTTCTAAAACTACATTATTATAGCATTCCATCAATAATATCTAAAAAATTTCTATCCCTAAACAATACTATTTGATGTCTAACTTAATATATTCCAATATTTAGTCTTACCCAAACTCATATTATAAGGAAAAATATTGATAGAGAGGTCATCTACCAAGCATGTAAATACCGTCATTTATCCACCAGATATCATAAGATTTCTATTGTTTGTCACATTCCAAACATTCGAATGCCTTAACCATGTATTATTTTAAAAAATTAATACCCATTGAGCCTTAGTGAAAACATGAATGCTTTCAACAGTTAACTCTTTCCACATACAAAAAATCCAAAAATTTCAATATACTCAAACCATGATATAACTTTGTCCTTATATCACGATTGAGCACATTATTACTATAAAAAATCTCATTATCTCATTATCCTGTCATTATGTGCATATCATCTACTTTCCAAAAATGTTTGAATAACCATTCACGGTTACCGGTACCATTCAAAATATACTTTCAAATACTTTAGAAAAAATAAAAGTGTAACAATCTTTATATGTGTCTTTATTCCATAGTACCATTACCTATACAACATAACTCTTGATAAACGTAAATCATTCCACTACCTTATTAAACCATTGACCAATATTCAACAATTCTTTCATCTCACAGATCATTTTTAGTCTCTTCCTCATCATCAACATAAATACTACCCATACATCCATCCTGATTCTCTTCATTAGACTTTCCCTAACGACATTGGATTGCATAATTCCCGTACATTCCACATTTAAAACATTTAACCATTGTTGATGTCATATCAATACCGTTATCTAGGTCCATGGTGCTAAATGATACATTTCCTTTGCAATTACTGGCTTTGTGTCCTTTTTTTCCACAACCAAATCATCTTCCAGTTCCTTTGAAACTTTCTCTGTGATGTCTCTTCCCACATTATTCACATGAGTAAAATTGAACTTTCTTTCCTCTATGATCATCATGAAAATCCTTCTTTATCTTATTAACTGAGGTAGGAAAATTACCAAAGTTAAGATTATTGATCATATTATGAGATTGCTGATTTGGCATAATAATGATGTTTTTCCTTCCAAATCCCATTTAATTTGCCTGATCATGAAGAATATCATTCTATTGTCTATCATAATCACCATTAACATGAATTTTCTAGTTTCCCGCCATTTTCTAAAACCCAAAAATAATAGTGTGTGAGGTATAAATCATGATAGGAAAACAACATAATTAAGGGTATTACATTCAATTTCTAACATCATAGGTTTAATCCTAGGTTATTCATGATCATTTTCTTAATTCTAGGACTATAACCTATACTTATACCTAACCTTAGAGACATTCCAATAAATACCTTATAAATATCTCTAGGGATTTCAAGAATTTTTTTTCATCATAGTTTAAAAAGGACAACTAAACCTTTCCTATGATACATACTGTAAAGACCCAATCATGATGTACATAGACATTTCATAACTTTTTCGGAATAAGTAATACATAACAAAAACAAACACACAAGGACCGTAATAGTTTATTGTCTTTGGTAACTCGAAAAAAAAATCTTCTAATCATGGTGACAGATCTTCAACATCTCCCATAAAGATCTTCCCCTTTTGTTTTCTTACCTAAAACATTTATTTATATCCTGGGGGAACGAAAACATATAAACGGTGAGCTTAAATGCTCAGTAAGGGTGAGAATGAAAAAAAATAAAACAAACCATACACATTTGAACTTAAAAAAATGTCCACAATGTTTGAACATCAAATTCTTGAGAAATGACATAAAACATGGCAGTATGTAAGGCATAGATCATAATGGAACATCAATCATGATAAAATAGCATGGGAATAAAACATGTCATTGTGGAAACCATTAATCACATGATATGATTTCCATAGTAGCCAAGGCATTGCTTCCAAGACCATCTTAGTGGACAAAGTCCCTTTCTGAATTGAGTTCACTCCTCGTTCCAGTCCTGTATCAATGAACTGGATTAACTTACTGTTCTAGCCCTGTCTATCTCATGAGATATAAATCGTTACCCAATGCATTGGATGGAGATATAGGTCCCACCCATCTCATAATGAAATAATTCTTTCGTATGCCACTAAATCATAAATCATGCATCATAGCATAACCCTTGTAATAGAATGGGATTCTTAAACATCATGCAGTAATAACATAATCCATACAAAAAATGGATATCTTTTCATCAAAAGAAAAATCAAACCATGTTAATAATTGAGACATTATACTTGAAACATAGACATTTTAAATAATTTCATTTTAGATGGAAAATATTTTTTTATAAAACACTTCAAATGAATTCTTGTGGAAAATATCCTTTCTTCTTCAAAATCTTTTTCTTTTCACAAAATTCCAGGAAAGTTTAAATGAAAAAGATTTTTTTGAAAATAGTGATGAAATCATGTAGAGGGAGATTTATGTAAATCAGACATTATAAAATCGCAAAAATCTGTCCATGCCATATAATTTAAAAATAACATTATCCTCTTACTTTTTTCAGAAATGTCAAAAAGATCCTTGTTAGGTAAACCAAAAAAATATTCCTTCTATAACACAAGGTAAAAGTTTAAAATGGGTAAAAAATACATTAAAGATACATGAAACCATTTTTAGAAAAAAAAGGTACATGTATGATAAATATGACCCCAGTAAATACTTACGAATAAACAACCTCAGATAAAAATGAGAATGGAAAATTTATCCCTTACCTTATGTCTGATATGCTTCCTATGTATCCGAACCTCCTCTTCTTCGACGCACCTTCATTAAGCTTCCTCTAACGGAAGTAGAGTTGGTCTTTTGAAAAGACCAAAACCTCCATAACCTATCTAGGGAAGTGGAGAGGAGAAATGGGTAGGGGTTGGCTGAGCATCAAGGCTCATAAGTGTGTGAAGTGTAGACGGACGGGGTGCCCTTTTTATAAGGGAGGAGAGGGGTACCTATGGAAAAACATAAAATTTTATTTTATAATAAAGCCATATTCGGATTATAATAGCTCCAAATTGATTTATTTAGAAGCTAATGTGGGCATGGGTCGAAATACTCTCAACCAATAGGTTTTAGACAACTGCAGGTTACTATTTTAACCTTATCATTTAGATTAAACTCTATTTTAAATAATTTAACTAATACAATGTCTTCTTGTTTTATTACACAATTTGGTTAATAAACGTACTATAACCATCCAAAAGATCCCCAATTGGTTCATTATGAATATATATGACATTATCTATGTCATTAGGATGATCCTAAGATTTTTTAAGAATATAATAAAAATTAATAATAAAATATATGTTTTAAAAACTAACTTTTTGTCAATTTTGACACTATTTGGTAATTGATTTTTGTGAAAATTATAACAACATTATTTGTTCTAAAAAATTTAATTAAATCAATAATAAAATTCCATATTAACCTAGAAAATTAGTAGAATGAATAAAATGTCTAAAATTACGTTTATTTTTTTTATTTATATCATCAATTATGTTAATATTTCATTAATAAGGTAATTACTATATCATCATTGTGTCATAAATAAATAAAATTATTTAATGTATAAAAATTAGAAATAAAATACCATTATTTAAGATGTTTTTTTTCTTTCTAATAAATATTTATAGTGGATTTTATCTTATGTATAACCCTATATTAAAAATTATTTAGTTATTAAACATTGATTTTAACTATTTTAACCCTTCCTTAAAAAAATAATAAATGTCCTAATCTAATCCAAGTGGACCTAAATGGTCATATTTTATTCCTAAGGTTGTTTATGGTCGAATTACCCTTATCCAATAGAATTCGGACATGTTTTAGGGTAATAATAATATAATATTTACCCTTTATTACCCTATTTACCTTTAACTGTGGTAAATTAATGTAGAAAGTTACTATTCACAAAAAATTATTTTTATCTTTTTGAACCACATATTACTCCTTGATATTAACTTTGTTTCTTGGATTTTAGAAATTCCACTCACATAAGTGGTAAAATTACGTTTTATATAGATTTTCAAATTCTCATGAAGGTGGGTAAAAGACAGTGAAATGTTCAATAAAATTTTCATATATCCAAAATTATTATAAAATGACTCAAATGAATTAAATTAAACATATATCGTTATTATTTATCATTTTTTAATTAAAATTTATTTAAATAAAATAATTATTATATAAATAAGAAGTCGGTTTTTTAATAGTAACCCAGTGTTTTCACTATTCATTAAAAATTGAATGTTTTAAAAAAAATACAAAAAATTCACCCAAGGAGAATTTCGATATTCGGAATCCAAAAATGAAGTCCATTTTAAAGGATAAAATTTATAAAATTTCATAATGTGGGTATTACTATTCATAACGGCTAGTTCATAATAATATTATAATAATATCTCGTTTAGTGAAATATGGTATGGCGTACAGCACACGCTATCGTGGAAGGTCGTGAATGCGTGTAATGAAATCTATGTTAGGGATACTTGTAGTGAAAGCTATATTTGGTGTAACAGAATCAAAATTTATTTCATTTATACATTATACAAAATCAGTACTTAATGTTGCGTAGAATAATTTCCACAAAATGAATATGAAATTCTGTGTAACACGAGACTAGAATGGTGTTGCGTATACTGCATGATAATACAGTGTTGCGTATAGTACAAGCTAATATTGTTGTAAAATACACACAAATACATCAAATAAATTAATAATAATACTTCTCAAAAAGTCTTGGGGTGTTACAGATAGAAGGATAAAGGGCAGGTATCATTAGTGTTTGGTGTGTAGCCTTTTCAAGTTGATAGTGTTTCTTTGAATTTATTATACCGGGGAGATGATGTTGTAGATGATTTATGATCATGATGATATTGTAAACAAGAACCTACATATTGGAGTACCATAAAAGTCATATATAGGTTTGGCTGACTCTAGCAAGGGGGTTTCAGTCTGCAGTTTCATTTCCTTCATGATCACTCATATGTTTTGGTTTATTTTTCTTCATGTTGTGTTGTGAGTATTGTTTAATTTAATCCATGCTGTATGATATATTCTTCAACCTTGGAATTATTTCATCATGCGTCCTGAGGTTACATGTTCCCAACCATTAGATAGTTCTCATGTTCTCTTTATCCATTTATGTACATAATTTATAATTCTTTTATCATTGTTCACCTAATTAAAATTTCATAGTGGAAAACAAGACATCATTCCCCATTCACATTGTCCAAATGGACCAAGCACACAAAAATCATGTTTTCCTCTTTTTATGATTTCATTAATTGTTTTGATGTTCTGTTGATGTTCATGTACACTATTATGGATTTTTTAATTAGAATTGACTTGGAATTAATAAATTTCATTTTATTACTTTTAGATCTGTTGTAAATGTGTTCAAATGTACCTGAATAATTCATTCTCAATACCTAAATTCATTAATGATGGAATCATTTGTATTAGATTATTCTATTGATAATTCAATGAAATTTATATTGTATTCATGTATTTATTTTATTCCACACTATTTACATAATAAAATTAACATTATATATATATAGATAAATTTGATGAACCTAAATAAAATCAAAATATCCTATTAAGATGTGGAATTGTCAGCTCGCTATAGTGCATCTTCCAACAGACATATCTAATTTTCATAAAATACTTGATATTTCACAATCTTTGTAGTCATAGTGGTTATAATGGTTCTGGATCTACAAACAAAGCTAAGTGGTAACATATCAGTATTGACTACAGTCAATGTTTTATCATTCTATAACCTCTTGATGTCCAATGGCCCACATGAATACTATGGAGTAAAGTGCTACACCAAAAAATCACTATTCCACCATTTAGGATCACTAAAAACTCAAAGAAAACTCAATGTGCCCACATAGTTCTCTTTCTTCCAATCCATAAAAAAACAATCCTTGCACATGTCTAGCGTGAACCTACCTCCATGAATCATTTATTTTTATTGAGTATCCTTGTCAACCAACACTCTCATCCTAAAGTTATAGGGATATATTTTCAACCCTCTCATTGTTTATTATACACCAAAATTTCCAATATCATTCTATCCAAATTGTTATATTTCATATTAACACATGATCATAAAACAGAGCATAACAACTCATGAGTCTCATTTTGACGATCCTAGTCTAACTGTCCTAACTGACTAATAATTCCACCTCAAATTTCAATATCATATATCCAAAATAACACTTTTTTCTCCCTTCCCAAAATTCAAGGCATATCCAGAATTAAAAGTCCAGTCACACAACCATCAACCACATGCGAATCATTCCAAAAGCTTAGATAATATTCCAATGATCTCCCCATCCTATACTTAGCCATTGAGCATCACGATCATCTCACCACATTAAAACCATATTGTAACCAATTGTGCTAGTCTTATGATTGATCCTTACTTGAATAAACAAACCATTATACTATGATAACCCCAACATCCCGGCGTCTCAAGACCATAGCATCTCAGATGCACTTGTCAACCCTCTTAATGTTTCCCCAACCTCGGGGAAACTCATTACCACTCAATTCAACATCACAAACATACCTCACGCTTGTTAGGTAAAAAATTCATGGAAAACCCCATCAACTATTTCTATACAAACCTTAGGGGACCATATAAACATTATCAATGTACTCCACAACATATTATTTACATGAAAATCATCAGAAAACTCTGTAGTCTAGACGAGTAGAATTCCACCAATATGATATATGGGAAAACTCTATATTGTTTTTTATTGACAAATTAAATAGCCAGACCTCTATCCTTAGTATATCTAAACACACATAATCACAAACATTTCATGAGAATCTTATGTTTCATATATGATGAATGAACATGACACATTCCACTATGGGAAAAAATTAAAACCCATTATTATTATCCCAAATAGTCACTTCATAGTTGAATCTATATAACAAATGTGATAGGAAAAACAAGAACAATAGTCTCACTACATTAATAGCCTGGAAATTCCACTAGAATGGTGATTATGACTCACTAATTAAATGTCTATCACACACTATGACACATTAATATTCTGTATATAATAAATATTCATATTTTGTGATTAAAAAAATCTAGGATTCCATGTTCAAATGTTTTGACCCAAGACCACTCATAGTGTCCCAGATTGATGTATTATGTGACCTCAGATGTGTCTCCCTATAAAACAAAAGCTACCAAATATCTGTAAGGGCATAAATAAAAATTTGGGGAAATTATGAATTGAATATCATAACAAATAATAATAAGAAAATTACAAAACAAAATCCTCAATATTAATCAGAATATGAATTAAAAATAACATAAACATGCTAAAACAATTTAGTGTAATTAAAAACCAAAAAACAACTGATCTCCCACTAGGACGACCACAAAATAAATAAATAAATAAATAAATAGAGGCTATACTACCATCCTTTAGTATCAGATATTGACTCAATTGGAGCTATACACATCAACCATACATCACGAAGCCCCTTTATTCGAATTACATATAATCATGAGTTCTACTCGAGTTCCAATTATTAATGAAAACTAATGAAAGGAGTGATAAATACTTAGTTAGACTCGACAAATAGTTCCTATAACAAAAATAGTAAAAGTATTTCATACGCATATAATGTCTATAAAATATATGATTGTTAAAAAAAATTGATTTGTATGATAGAATAATATTTTCAATGTAATTATATTTTAAATAATGTTTTGTGTTAATTAATGGTTTTTAGAGTTTTATATTTTATATTGTATATGTTTTTTATAACTCGTGGTATATGTTTGTTATGTTTTGTGGTTTTGTATAATTTATATGGTATAATATGGTTTTGTTTATCGTAATGAATATTTTTTTTGGAGTTTTATATTTATTATTGAAAATAAGTATAATTTTCTCACCATAAAACAATATTTTTGAAAAATGTATGCAATTTAAAATCAATTTCAATTTATTGGAAAATATTTTTTGATGAATATCAAAATTCCAATAGTATCGGAAGATTTATTGGTTATTCATGCATATTCCTAATTTTTATTCATAAAATATTTAAAATTAAATTGAAATATATAGAATAAATGGATGTTATAAATGTTATTGAGTAAATACTATTATCATAAATACATATTCCAATATTTTATAACTTATTAAATTTTAGGTATTAATTATGAAAAAATAATTTGACAAATATAATAAAAAATAAATAGCTGATATGAAATGAACAATATCAAAAAATGACACAACAAACAACAAAATGAAATAAAAATAGATTTTCAAATAAGATTTAAAATTTTCAAAATACTAGAAATCATAATTTTTTACATAATTTAATAATGATTAAAAAATAAAATAATAAAATGACACATCACCAAAATAAATGAATAAAATTGATGATATAACAACAATAATGGTTTTATTAGTTCCATGATGTTTCAAAAAATAGTCTCATTATTATAAAAACCATCAATGATAATTTATGACTTAGTCAAGGAAACACATAAATATACATATATAATTATTATATATTTAGGAAATATATGAAACACATAAACACACACAAAAAGACTCGATGATACACCTCATATTACACTCCTAAAGGAATTATTACTATACACACACTGATATGACTGGATCATACCACTCATGTTACATCCCAAAATGACATCTTATTACATTGAGACTTAAAAAGGATTCCTTTATAAGTCATAAAAAAATTGGTAAAAAGGTCACTTTTTTCAGTATTAAAAAACCGCTACAAAAATAACAACTTTATCGACACTTTTTGTGACGATAATGGATATATTTTATTAAAGCATTTTCTAGAGAAGATAATTGTTGTCTTTATCAGTGCTAGATATAGTGTTGATAAAACTATCACAGGAGTCCTACATTGAACATGTAGATGATCGGACAATTATTTTTATATAATTCTACAACATTAGTTGATAGGAAGCCTGTTGTATGGATGAGCTCTCACATTCAATAACAGACACTTAAATGGTCCCATTCCAACCTAAATGGGCATTTCGGGGCCTCTTCCAGGACATTTTCCCACCATCTACTCATCATGGTCCTTGGATCGCTCCTCGCTCAGTAGGCCTTCTAATTTGGTATTTCAAACTGACATGCCCTTTAGGTTAAGGGAAACCTCATTTATAAATTTTTTTATAATTAAATTATTATTTCATATATAATAAATATATATTTTTATATAAATATATTAAATATATATTTTTATATAAATATATTAAATATATATAAGGTTTTATTGATTTTAATTTTTATTTATTTAATACTTTTTAAAGTCATTCATTTTTAATATTTATTTATATTTATTGATTTTTTAAAATAAAATTTCTATTTTTAATATAAAAGTATATATTGATATATATATATAAATATATTGATATATATTAATTATTTATATATCTTAACCTATATATTTAATATATATATATATATAATATTTGGTTAATATTGTTTACGATATTTTAATATTTATTTATATTTATTCATTTTCTATCAATATATTTTTATTTCATGTATAAAAATATATATTTATACATAATAAAAAATTATATTGAAATATATATAAAAATATTGATATATATTAATATATAATTACCTATATTTGCCAACATTATATTAATTATATTAGCATATATATATATATTCATATATAATTAATTAAACTGATTAACTATATAGTAATATATAGAATATTAATTATCCAATTAAAAATTAATAAAATTAAAAAAATATTATATTTATAATTAAATAAGTAATAAACTATTTATTCATAGGATCCCTCTCTTGGGTGAATTTCTCTTTCCCCTAGATAAGCTCCTCTTGTTGGGTTACCTGGTTTCTGAGATTGGTGGGCAGAAGGGTGAACCCGCTTCTGTGGAAGGATTGGTATGTCGAACCATCAACGCTTGGGGTGTCATCATGTGGGATGATCAACCATCTTAGCTTGAAAATTCTCCTTCTTGGATAGGGCTCTTTCTAGAGGCATATCTTCCTACAGAGGGGGGTTTTATGGTGCCGAAAGTTCCAAAAGGGCACTCATAGGGATTCCCTTTTCAAAAAACATTTATTCAATTTTTATAATTAATAATAATGAAGAAAATTATTATATTCTTAATAAACTAATCAAATAAGTGATATAGTGTTTATTTTTGTGTATATATATATATTAAATTTATTCATTTCTATTAATAACTATTTATTAATAATTTTCTAATAAATTTCTTTAACATTTAATGTTTTCAATGTTATTGTATGTTACATAATTAATATACATTTAGTTTTTTAAGGATAATACCATGCGGGTTCACGAGTTTGACCAAGCCAAACAAAATTTTTTATAATTAAATTTATTCTATTTAATATCTATATATTTATTAATTAATAGTATATAAATTATATATATATATATGATTAAAAATTAATATACTTCTTATAATTAATAAAGCGGAATTAAATGTTTAAATAATTAATATACCAATAAAATAATTAATAATCAATTTATAGATATATATATATATATATATTAAATATAATCATTTTTAATAAATCGATTCATTTTTATTAATTATAAATAGTATATTAATTTTAAAATTATATATATATTTATATAAAATAACATTTCCCTCATTTTTAATATGTATTCATTAAATATAATTAATTCATTTAAAATGGTATCTGTGTGCTTACTTTTAGTTAAAATTTATATATTTTAAATATTTATTGATTTATATATTATTCATTTTAATTTTTTTATACATAATTATTCATTAATAGATCTAATATTTTTGTAATTTATTCATTTTCAATTTTTCATTATTTAATATTTTAAAACATTTATCCATTATCTAATATTTATTTATATACGTTTGTTCATTAACATTTTTTGTCCTTAATATTTTATTAATTTATATTATTAATATGTATTCATTTTAATTATACCTTATATAAATATTTATTTTTAGTTTCATTTAATTATCTTTATAAAAAATAAAATTTATTCATTTTAAAATGTATTCATTGTTTTTATATTTATTTCATTAATAGACACTAAATATTATAAAATTTTATTTTTCAATTAAAAATAAAACCATTATATATATATATATATATATAAATTAATTTAACACAAAAAAACATTTACCTAATTAATTAAATCTTATATTAAGATAGTGACAATTATTTTTTATTAAGGAAACACGTTTTTCGAAAAAGTGAGAAACCAAAAGGTCCAACAAGACATCCAAACAAAACCAAAAAAAACTGGAGAGAGTAGAAACTACCACATACACGCAACAACAACAACCACCATCCCTAAACTGGAGACTCGGCGATCCCATGCAAGCATGGTCCCTCCCGATGTTGCCATCCTTCCAAATCATCCATATCCCAAATGACCTGCAAAGGAAATGGTAGAGTGCTCTAGCCCAATGAGGAAGTCCAGACTGCACTTCCCAAATCAGACAGGGGGCGAAGCCTCATAACAAAAGGAAATGTTTCCAAAACACAGCCTTAGCCTATTATTTCTTTCTTCCCTGTAGAAATTCCAATGCATTAGCCATACATTAGCCTCAGGATCTTCTGTAATAACGTCTACCAAACGGTTCGCCATTTTGTCCCAAGTGCGGATATATTTTTAATATTATTTTAGTTTTTATTATTTATTCATTCTAAGCATTTTTTACTTTTTAATTTTGAGGATTTTAATAATTTTTTGATATTCATTTTTACATATTTAGTTACTATATTTTAATATTATCAATATGTATTCATTTTCATTTAAATATATATTCATATTTTATTTTATTTTTAATTTTTTTTAATAATAAATTTAATCCATTTTTAATACCAAAATGACGTGAACCATGGGTTATTTCCCATGGTTAGAACCATTATTGAATGTAAAATAAACAAAAAGTACAAAGGGATATGGGAAATGGAAGCTAGTGAAAAACCACCAAACAAAGGGAAAGAAAGGTAGATTCCCAAGTTATATTAAAATACTATTCATCTATGAGCTCAACAATCTCCACAACATCTCTGATGGTACCCCCTACTCTATGTTTTGGTTTCCATCCATATCTCATAATTGACTTGAGGAAGAATATTTTTATCTGGTATGGTTGGATCCTCAAGAGGCCAAGTATCTTATTCTCTTGCCAGGCCTGAGCCATCTGATACTACATTTAGTACTGGATTGGTCCTTTCCTAGATAGACTCATTGCCTGAGAATCATACTTCAACACAAATAGACCCATGAGTATTGTTATATCCATAAATAAATCATCCTTACAATTTTTCCTTTTTAAGAAGTGAACAAGAAAAAAACTATTGTCACCACAGTCTAGTGGAGTGGTATTATTTTCATTGGAAATAAGAAACACTTTCAACTTCTCTTGAGAGTGTTACAAAATTTATTCATTAGCGACAATAGAGGGCCTCTCTATATTATGATAGGACCAAAGAACTCCATCCTCATATCACATAGCATCATATTACCCATCGAAAGAGGCATCCAAATGAAGTAGAAGAACTGAATTATGAGTGTTCACATTCATTCCAATATGAGAAGAAGAAATAATAATGTACACATACATAACTTTAACATTATCTTACTTACAAATCCCCATGCCAAGGGAAACACCCAACTGAGTTGATATTGTTCTGTGTTCCATGAAACCCTCCAAATTAGTTAAAATACTTTTAGAACAAGAAGATGCAGAATATTATGTGGTAGAGTTAGGTCCATAAATTGAAATGGAAATATGTAAATATGTATATTACATATTGGATGTACCTCTAAATGGAGCATCATCGTCATGATTTTTTCTATTACGATCCCTTGAGGAAAATAATTTCTCTTTCCTTAATTGAATATTTGGAAATTGTTCGGTAATAATTTCAACCTCTAAAATAGTAGTATCAATTCAATAGTCATTATCTGAAACCTCTGCTACTACATTATCCCATGTTTTATATCCCTTGTCCAACGAATCCAAAATAGCATTAAAATGTCCTTTTACAAAATATTCCCTTAAAAACTTTCTATTCTCCTCAAATATTTGAGAAACTCCAATATAATCATTTCAATGATCTCCCGTAGAACCAAATAAATGTGAGTTAGAAAAACACTCACATCAACAGAATTCGTAGAATTATAATTACCCTTATGCCAAAAACAAGATGAATTATTCCCATTTTAATTTTAGGAGATGGAAATCTATTTTTTACATGTATCCTTGATATATCTAATAAACTGCTAACTAATTGAAACCCATGAAATATCTCAGAATTTATACATAGATAGAAACTATATTCTGGACTGGACAGTTAAATATTTTCAATTTTTGTGGAGATAATGTCAAAATACACCAAAAAATGTGCAATGTGGACAAATAAATCTTCCCCCGTAGCTTTATCAATATTGACGGGAGTTCAAATCATCGAAGCAATGACAAACTGGATCCATGGATGCCAAAATATCCTATTTGAACCACTAAAAAGAACCCAAACCCGATTTCATGAATTCCATATATAGATGGGATTTAAATGATGATTCAAATAGTAGATTTATGGAATCCATAGATTAGGATAAGTACTTCCAAGACCCCATGATTTATGACTCAGTACCTCCAATAGAAATAAAATGTAGAAGTATCTGTATCATATGGATATAAATTTCCCCCATGGTGTTCATGCTCTCACAGAAATCCATCACTTCACCAGCTCTCCCATTACCTTTTTGTGGATGAATCTGCACTACAAAATCTATGGAATGTTATTATTTACACCCTCCTTTAATTTTTTATTGTTTTTGATCACCTCCCACACACATAATGGGTCCAATGTATGTTATTATTTGTCATTTATTTCTTCCATTTTGTCACATTTCCTCATTTCCATTGACAACTTCAACCAATTCAGAACCCCCCCATCCCGAGGCAACTCTCTGATGAACAAAATTTCCCCATATTATACTCCCTAAGTCAACAAAAAAATCATTTCTTCACCCACTACATTCCAAAAATAATCACATAGTATGGGTTTAAAATATAATTTGACATCCATATAAATTCAAAATATTTATTTTTTTCAGGTTGGAATTGTATAGATCTTTTCATATTTTATGATAACAATAATTGTGTGAGATTTTATTATTTTTATGATATACTGCTATGTTAATTGAAAAATATTCATATTTTGATTCTATTAAGTGATTTCCCAAGATAAATGTAATATTTTATTGGAGTGGAATATTAATTAAAATAAAGAACATGTTAGCATCATTGATGTGATTTGATAAATATTTATCTATGTTTTATTTAAATATTTTATTATATTATGAATAATATTTTTATATATTTCCAATTTAAATAAAATAGAAGTAACATGTTTGATCTTAGATGTGTATTTTTAATTAAATTATAATTAATAAGATGTAATAAATTATGATTTAGAAATTGAAATTAAAAAAATAATGATAGTGTTATAGATGTATAATGGATGTCCGGAATTTGGAAAAGTAAAGGATAATGAGGAATAATGAACATGTTTTTCTAATACCCTTTTATCTTGGAACCTATTATTTATATTTTGAATTGATATTTCCACCTTATGACTTAATGTTTTTATGGAAAATGATTTATGGATCCTAATAAGATAAAAACAAAATAAAATAATGAAATTAAAGGCTGATAATTCATGTAGTGTAATTTTTCTGATTATGGATAGTGTGGTATTATTATAAATATATGAGGGGATGTAATATAAAGTTATTTCAAAGCATTAAATGGATGTGTTTAATTCATGATGTGATAATAAAATAAATAATTAGGTGGTGAGTTATGTTTTAAAATATTCATGTAGTAATATATTGAAGTGATGTTTTTTATAATGTTATAATGATTATTTGAACATGAATTTATTAGAAAGATTTATAAATTTATAATTTATTTTTACATATGATAACTCTATATGTTCATGAAATTTTTTGGGATAAATTATTATGTATTCTTGATTGATTTCCTATGTGATTTTTTTCTTTCAGGATGAAATTATAAGTTCCTATAGATGATTAAGGATTTGTAGAGTGTTCTATTTTTTTAGAATATGAAACCTATTATTTAATGTGTTCTGTGTTTTCCATTGATAAATGATTATAAGAAAATATTTTTGCAAATTTATTTTCAAATGTAGTTTCCTTAAATAAAAGGGGTGTACAATAACATTTTTTTTCATGTATTGAGGTATCTGGGTATGTATTAGTTTCATATCCTTATATATAGAATTATTTATTTTTGATTAATCCATATACATAAAATTAGTCTTATGTTTATCAATTGTGTTTCATTAGTAATGATTTGAGTGTCACATAAAAAAAGTAAATTTAAAACAACTTGATCTTGGACACATAAAGGATTAGAAGATAGTGGAATAATATTCTAATGTTATTTATGATCTCCATTAACAATACATGTGGCTTTCATTTTATTAATTCTAAGTATAATATTTTGGATATACCAACCAATTTTTTTATTACTAAATGTGAGAGATATCATATAGTGATTTGTGTCATTTGTTGAGGTGGAATTAGAATGTTTTAGATCTCAAATGATTCAAATCCATAATTACTTAATTTTAAAGAACGTTTAGTAATGGATTGTAATTATCGTGTTTTTTATGAAATTGAATAGAGTTTGTGGATATTGTATGATATTTGAAATATACATAAGATTGATAAATCAACATTATTTTTAATAGTTGTTCATTAGTGAGTTATAGTAAAAATTTATTTGATGGCATTCCTATAAAAAAATATTCTAGATTAATCTACAAAAAAAGATAGAAACATGGAATCTAGATTCACTTCTGTCATCAATAATAGTTTTATCCATTTGATTCATTAAATACTAAGCTCATGGATCCAATGTTACAATATTGTGATTACATGACCTTATGACTTATGAGGAATGATATTTTTACTCAAATTTTGTGATATGTGTAATTATTAATTATAAATAATGAAAAAGATTTTTTAGGGGTTTATTTTCATCTAATATTAAATAAATTTATATTGAAAAATATTTATTACCACTTTTTTGTGTTACAAAACATCAAATTGATAACCAATTACAGTAGAGACATGATTAAAAAAACTTGTTTATATTCATGTAACCCTTTTGTAAAATGTTAACTTTTTTATAATCTTAACTGATAACATCCAAATGTTGGGTTACCGTTATAAAAATTATTTATAACTTTCTCAATTGATTGTGAATATATTATGTGTAATTTGTTTTACAAAAATTGATAATTTATGAACAGAATCGGATGGATATGAACCAAAAATTGATATTCTAATAGTGTGACAAAGGTGTATGATGATTGAGTTAAATAGATCATCACGTTTTCAATAGTGTATGTATACTAATAATCACAACCACTTTTCCTATGTTTTTGTTGTTTTTATTCATGAAAAAATAGAATGGAAGAGCTTAATAAACATTTGATTTTTAAAAACAAATATCAAAATTGTAAATTTTTAGAAAAACATGTGGTCAAATAGAACATTCTCCCTGATTGAGATGATGCTGTGGTTTATGAATCATTTGATATGAATACTAGTGTAAATGATGATGGATATCTTTTTGAAGAATGTAAAATGTATATTTAAGATGAACTTTTTTATTTTCAAATGTTGATTGAGATGTTAAATATATTTTTTAAGTAAATATTTTATGTCGATTATAATAAAAAATATAATTTCATCTATACTGAAGTTATATAATTTGAAATCTAGAAGCGGAAGAAGAGACGTCAACTTTATAGAACAACTTGGTTTCATAAATGATATGATACTAATAGAAAATTAACTTCCATGCCAAAAATATGATGCTAAATGAATGCTACAATCACTGGACATAATCTCCAAAAAAAGATTATTTTCTAAATTATTGTATATTTATTCTCAATGACCATGAATCACTCACAATATGATCCAATTGTGTAATGGATTGATAAATAAATAGTGAATGATGTCTTTCAAAAAATGTATAATCATTTTCAATCATTACATGGTATAAAACACTATATGGATGTTATGAAACTATGAGGAAATTGACATTAAATTTTGATAGAAGAATTAATGGTGGGAAACTACGTTATCCATCAAACTCTCCCTAGTGAAAAAATTGATAATGAGTATCTTGAATCTATAATTAAGCCAAGAAACATCCATATTGCATTATCTAAAAATGAATAATTATTCTTATTGTATAGACTAATAATCGTAGTACATGTCCTGTTAGGTTGGAAAATTAATACATTCCTCCATGGTTAAGCAAGGAAAACAAATAAATTATGGTTTCTCTACTTATATACGTGTCAAAAAAACTAATAGTGAAATTGATTCCTATTTGGATCCATTTATAAAAGGTCATAAATTAATATGGGATAGATTAGTTACAATTTATGATTCTCATAGAAACAAAGAATTCAAATTAGAGTCTATTTTGTAATGAATGATAAATGACGTTCAGGCTTATGGAAATTTGTCAAGCTATATAATTAATGGAATTATGTGGATTCCCATTAGTAATGAATTCGCACACTCAGTTTTACTGAATATTACTCAAAGATAATATTTACATCATCATAAATATTTACTTCGACGATATAAATATAGATATGCAACTACAATATTATCTGTGAATACTGAATAAGGTACAACACCGTATCCACTAATGGGTGATCAAAAATTCAATAAATTAAAAGATATCGACACTATTTTTTGTAAACCATTTTATAAAAACCATACAAGATATTGATAAACAATCATATCTATTTTTTGGAATAATAATACAGAAATTATTTGTACGTCATACATTATTTTGATGTCTTGCAAGTAGAAAAAAATTAGTTTTTTGTGTTATTGTGACATCACTAAATCATTTTATAAAAAATTGACATTATGGATACGCTAGATATGATAAACCAGTGGGAAAAGGAAGAGTTTTCAATGGTAAAGGGTAAGAGGTGTAATTTTCTTCTTCTATATGTTTACAATCTATATAGACAAAGAAAAACTACATTTCTTTATTTTACTTCATGGTGTAAATGTTACAAATGTGTATGAATTTAATACCTGGAATTACATTTAAATTAATAATATTAATTTACACAGACTAAAATCCAATGACTATTATGTTTGGATGAAAGATTTGATGTCTATCACTTTTCATAGATTAATTTTTTAAAATATATAACATATATTAACAAGACTTTTTTTTTTGAATTCCATTTATAGTTCTGATATAGACCATGATTTGTTTCCAATCAGGAAAATGGAAGATGTAGTAATATTATGGGAATTATTGTTGTTTTCCCACAATAATTATTTTATATAATGGTCTACCCAAGGCTTCACTTGGTTATATAGTTTCACTATGTACCCCTTTATATTAATGGTTGATTTACAACATTGAATGATATATGGATATTTTTAAAGGGTACGTCATGATACAAATTTTTCCATGATATTGTATTTCAAAATGATATCTTATTCAATAAGATATTTAATTATGTACTGATTACCTATCAGATGTAGATAGAATCAGTCTCAAAAAGTCACATCCTAGAATATTCTTTATGAGTGAATGTATTTCTTGAAGAGATGTTGTTACAATTACCATCACATAGTGGGATCAATCTCACCATTACTATTTACATAATAATGGAGATTTTGATTCACAAATTAAACCACACACAGTAATTCTTTGACATTTGAATCCATCAATGGATGAATAATGGATATCAAATACACATAATAAATATTTTATTGGATGGTTCTGAGATCATTTTAATAAAGAGTGTCTAAAAATATTAATTCAATTTTTGAACAACTTTAATGGAAATCTAGGAGACCAACTTGAAATTTATTTTCTTACACATGTTTTGTAATTAATTTTTATACATTCTTATATAAAAGAATATGATAACTGCAGTACAATGAAAAATAGTGGATTCGAGATTGTGGAAGAAGCGATGAACATATATTTTTTTATGGACTAAAATCCAATTTATGAGAATATGTCATATTTTAGCCTCAAATAGAAGATATATGGTATGTATTATATAACATTTAACATTACAATTTTCTATTTCAAATGGGTTGACAAAATTAGTGCAATGATTGTTAATGAAATTGGCTTAGTGATGATTAATTTTAGCATCGAAGGGTATAAATATAATCCATTCATAATTCATAAAATGTATTGATGGTACTTTTTTATTAGATATAGAAAATAATTGGTCAATTTTTCTACTAGTGATTAAAACAACTATAATCTCGTATTAAAATTCAATACGAGATGACCATTTCTTTGGGAGATCAAAATAATTTCATGTTGGACCCAATGTAGACAAAGTCATGTACGTTAGAGGGGACCACTAATGGTGGATTTAGATTCTTAATAAAAGATCCAAATTCCATCACCATTTAAAGAAAATAATGAGTTTTCAATGAGTGGGTCAAAAAATTTAACGTACTATTCTTTTCCTCATATTGTTATGAGTTCTATAATGTATTAACTTAATTCAAATTAATTGATTCACTACTCAAATATAAAATTACTTTTACATATTTTAATATTCCCAATCATATGAAGAATTCATGGTTGATGGAAAAAATACATATTTATTATGGGATCAACAACATGTTGATGAAAGAAATATCAACATAGAATCAATGTGTTCAATAATATTATAAATTAATGGATAAATTATATAAAATTCAAGGATGGTGGGAATAAATGTAAATAATATGTTAACCCCAACAATCTATTGTTCATTATTTAGGTGGGGGAAACAATACGAATTATGATGCAAATTTATATAGGTTTTTGTTCCATGTCCATCATGTTATAATGGAAAACCATTTTGAAGATATATAGGTAATGTAATGATATACATTATCTTGTTTATCTGAAAATTATATAATGAAACATTGGATTACATTTTATTATCCCTTGTAGAGTTCATTTATTTTAGATGATTTTCTTATAAAATATATATTAATGGCCACTGTAAAAGACCATAGTGACTTAGGAACACCTCTTAACAAGTTTCATCTTTGGGAGGCTGAAGGGAATTTAATTCTCTACCCACCATTCACATATGCGCACTTTAAAAAGTATAAAACATGGAATGATTTCATTGGTCGCAATGATATGAAATCAATTTAGGTTTATTTTAGTTGATAATTTACTATTTGGAATTATTTATTTTATCTAATTTGATTCAAAATTGTTAATTTATGAATCAAAAATTGGATTGATGAAAAAAAACATGTGTATCAAAATGAATGAACCCCAATAGAAATTCAGGCATGGTGTATAATTCACTAAAGAAGATAATGGTATTTATTTTTAATATAAAATTAGTTTTCAATGTAATGCCCTGATCCAAAAATCCTCAAGCCAGTTCATTATTTTAAAATTTTGGAATGATTACATGTAATCATGTCTCAAAGGACCGATTAGTTTAGTAGTCTTGGAAACTAGATAAATACATTATTTCCACACTACAACATGAGAAGAAAAAAACACTAATTTATTCCATAAAAACATCCAAACTTCCACGATTATTCATGAAAGTCACTCATAACTAACTTCTTCATATCCTGGGAAAATGAAACAAGAGAAAGGGGTGAGGGCAACTGCTTAGTAAGAGTAAGCATTAAAGTGGAAGATAACATAAAAATTTGTCATGTTGAATAATTGAAAACACATTCCTTTAAAAATATTTAATATGAACACTTTATGGTAGGAATATGATCAGAGTAAATAATTCCCTAATAAAACATAGTCATGGGTCTTCTACTAGTTGAATAACCACATGAAATATCAATATCTAATCTCATAATTATGGTATGCATAATGTCAAACATCATGACCACATAGTCAAGGCCACGTTCCAAGACTAAAAAATAGAATTTGTCATGGCCTTGTCACAAGATACTAATTTGTCTCATGAGACCTACCGATGCATCGAGAAGCTATAACAGGATCCACCTGTCACTTACTAAGTCCAATTCATTTCTCGTATGAAAAGTTTTAAACATAACATAAACATTTGTACTATAACAAGAATATGAAATGTCAAAACATTATCCTCAAACCATGAATGGTATAAAAATAACACATCTATAGTAAAACATAACTCATTAAATACAATATAGAAGATTGTATTGTAACAAATTAACCACAATCGATAATAATGAAGGATAATTACATAGATGAAAATAATCATCAAAACAATTTGAGAGAAATATCACCCTTTTTCTTGAAAATAATTAAAAGTCGCACTATTTGTCAAGAAGCCATTTAAAAAAACATTTTTGAATCAAAGTGTCCCATACCACTTTGAATCTTTTAAAATGAATTTTATTTTAAAAATAGTAATGTTAATAAAATCAATCCTTAAAACCATTTTTAAAACATGGTCATTAATGAGAATGATTTATGATTATAAATATCTAAAACATTTAAAATAATATTTTAGTTAGAGTTCCTAGACAAAAGAGAGACACTTGAATACAAATAATTTAGGTAATAAAAACATTATAATACCATGAGGATAATGGGATTCATGATATTCTATGAAAATGTACATTATATACTCCATATAAAAGTGAATTGGTGTATAACAACAAAGATGTATCAATGGAATGTAAATTGAGATGAAATCGCTAATAAAGAATGTATCCTTAGGTTAAAGATAAATCAACGATATGATTATGTGTGAAAAAATAAATACACTAAATATTATTAGATATTCAGTGTAAATAAGATATTTGACATTCACACATATTCTTGTAAAACAAAACCCTTTAATTGGATGTTTAACTCAATAAATGGAGATAGAGTTAAAATTACTCTTACCAAGTTCATATCAATGACATGAGAATTTATCAAATGGAGGGATTATGTGTATCAAAATTATATCCACATAAATGGGAGTGGAAATTACTACAAAAATAATAAATAGTGATTCCACAAATAATAATGGATTAAAATAATAAATGAAGTATGCGTAAAGCCCAATGAGTGGAAATTGAAATTTGAAATTCCCATACCGATGTGGTAACTTATGAAAAATACATCCCATGAACGAAGGATCATAAAATAAAGATTTATATACCCATATATTAAATTATATTACATCATGAATATAATCATTGATAGTATATAAGCCACTGAAAAGTAAATAGTGGATAATATAGCATCAATCACACTAGAATAAAAAAGTGAGATGAAAAAAACCTTACTTCTTTGTAATCAATTAAGTCGTATGACCAAAAGTTTTTAACCACAAAATAAATAGCAGAATACCATGAATATAATGTGAATCATGATAATATATATATCAAATGGAAGTACACAATACACCACATCCAATAAATGAGTGGAGAACAATGGAAATCTCATAGAATTAGAAGTGAGATAAGAAACACCTTACCTCAAGTTTGACTCGTCTTGTACGTTCCTTGTTCATATAGAATAATAAGCATAAGTTAATTTCTAGGTGATTAAGAACATTTTTCAAGTTTATTATTCCTTTTATATCACTTATTACCTTTCTATAACAATTAGTTAATTATTTTAGTTTATATTGGATATTTTATTGATGTTCAAACATGAGTCAAACATGAACTTGTTATAATTACAATTTTCCATGTGGTGAAAAGTCAATTATCTCCACAATTATATAAATGATTTAGATATCATATATATATATATATATTATATATATTCATTATATATATTTATTTATAACATAACATTTGGAGTTATGAAATGAAATGTATGGTTCATGGAGATGGTAAGCCGTATGTACGCATTAACGCTACTTACATTTCTATGTTGTACATTAATGGAATTAAAACATAATGTTATATAAGTATAATATTATTTCAGTATAATATCCTATATTATATCCTTAATTCCATGTTGTATACATCCCACATAATGCATTAATGAGTCATATCAATTTAAGGAGGCAGTATTCTGCATATCCTCAAATGAAATTATGGCGTTTTACCCATAATGGAATATATAAAATAATGATATTAATGGAAAACATAGAAGCATAAAAAAACATAAAGTTAATATATATATATATATATATCATATAAAAATAATGTTCCATCTTAATGTATACCGTGAGAGATAGTAGGAGATAATCGATCAATCATCATTTCGTGTGGCATTAGTTTTCCATCCATAGAAATAGTATGTTCATCACCCTTTAGATGGAGGTGTGTGTGAGTGTAGTTCTAATACTTTTTATAAAAACATCCTAATATATTTAGGATACTAGTGTTGTTATAATATAAAATATTAAGATGCATTTATGGGGTTGGAGAAGTAAAATAAAAAAATAAAACAAAATAATTTTACAGAAAGCGTTACATTTGATTTGGGTAAATTCTTTTGGTTTGAACCAAAAGGACTTCATAAAGTTCCTTCTGCCTAAGGTAAGGATTCTTTTAGGAATATATGGATCTTGAAATATTATTTTGGTAGGTGTGGGATGATCCATGGTGCTTGAGAGGTGTGTGAAATGGGATAGAAGTTGTTTCCTTTTATTACTAGGAGGAGGGGATCTTTAGGAATGTGTGAAAATATTATTTTATTATATAGTGATATTCGGTTTGTAAAGGTCCAAAACAAATTAAAGTCGAAGATAAGATGACTAATGATCGAAATTAAATCATCAGATAAGAATTAGACTGGTTTCAAATGTTATTTTAATATTAATAATTATATTTATTAAAATCATTTATTAATGAGGTAAATAATACATCATTATTGTGTCATAAATAATTAAATTTAATTGATCTATAAATTTTAAAAAACAATTACCCTAATGTATTAAATATTTTTAGCTTTCAAATTATTATTTATAGTCAAACAGATTACTTATATAACCCCATGTAAAAATTGATATACTAAAATATATTTGTTAATGTTATTTTTTTCCTTAAATTAAGTTAATTAAAATAATGTGTCATTATAATTCTTATGTGGCTACAAAAAATGTGTCTTTTTCCAAAAAAGATATATCTATCTGTAAAAGTGCAATTTCTATTGATAAAACGTTTTAACAACACATATGTCCCTGTCACTAAACTATTGGTAAAAACTTTGTCGCTAAATGTTTTTGCGACATATAAAATAGTTCTGTTACAATTATAATAATACCAACTGATAATATATATGTTGGTTAAAGTGTTTAGCAATAGATTATTATGAAATTTTTTTTCTTGGTAATAATATTACCAAAATGTAATATCTCTTTATAAATTATATTTGAATAAAAATTTAAAATTTTTATATTTATTAATTTATAATATATAATTCATCTCTATTAATTATTATACTGAAGATGATTGACACAAATGTTAATACGTAGATAAAAGGTAATTATATTAATAATTAAATTTAATACAAAATGTTGATTAAAAATTATAGGATCCCCCCACTAATAAGATCAACCAACAAGATACATCACACCCCACATGTATCAGAATCCCATCCAAGCCCCTCTGACCCAGCTCCATAACCAACAATCCATCCATGCCCCTGGACCAGCGAGCCAGATTCAGCTATACCACATCCATCATCGCACCAACATCAGTGACCCATCCATGCCCCATGACTATCAATCCAGAGATAGCACTAGTGATAAAAAATCGAGCTAACTCCAAAACCTATGAGAAATCTCATGGCACTACTACATCAAACCCTTCCATTCCAATAGATATAAAAAACAATCAATAAGCATATCCAAAAAACAATGAATTTTTTTTAAATGAATTGAAACCCCAAAAAATTAAGATAAATGAGACTACAGTATGTCACCCAAATAATACCTCTGAAACATTATTAAATAAAAAAAATTGTAGTGAATACACAAGGTGTAACGATCTTACACAAACCTGAATTTAAAAATTGTAAAAAAAATACACAAAGCAGTG
Organism: Viscum album; assembly: GCA_963277665.1. Taxonomy (NCBI): domain Eukaryota; kingdom Viridiplantae; phylum Streptophyta; class Magnoliopsida; order Santalales; family Viscaceae; genus Viscum; species Viscum album. The sequence continues at coordinate 510,116,535 of OY728138.1, forward strand.
AAAGAAAATGGATCTGCTCATCTCTAATGAAATCTTTCCCATACTATATATGGATCCATTCTTTTTGATAGCCATCAACAATCGAACATGTGAGTGTAAAACCAGATCAGACATATCAACAGACTGCTCATATAAGAGGTTTCCATCACATGAATGTGTACACTTGAATTGGATTTCCCTCTTGCATTATTCCATATACAGTTGTCCATACAATACTGATACTCTATTTTAGAACTCATATCTACCGTTAAACTTGATGCATTCTTCAAGATTAGAAGATACATATGAAGCGGAGTCCTCAATTCATAAAATCATGATGAAGGCAGAATCATTCACCAAGAACTGAATGATAAATAGATCAGTTCAACCTCTAAGAAATAATCCTTCTACATAAGAGATACAAAATATGAAGGTCCGCATAAATATGATGCCACTTTTAAATGACTATCAATGTGAATGCTCCTGACATAGGGACATCATGACTCAGTTTTCCCAGGTAGAGCAAGATATCATACATGTTTTTATCCTTTCAGCAAATAGAATCAAGAATAAATATAAATCTCATATTTCTATAGTAACAAAAATACTTACTGTCAAACCATCTTCAATCTGCTTCATCATACACAATATCAAGAAACTTTTCTATGAAGGCAGTGAAATTCCATTATAATTGGTAGAAATAGTATATGAATTAGACAAATCAAACATGATGCGAAAAAAAAGCCCACCAGAAATACCAACAAATGGGGTTTGGAAGCTCATTCAAGTCATTGGCACATAAAATTAAAAACAATAATTGGATCCCTCCATTGCTCATAAATTCCAAAAAGCCCAGAAAAAATCTAAACACAACTTCAATTTTAAAATTAATGAATCACTCAACATCATCAGTTGTAGTTTCATGATATAAAATTCAATATAAATATAAAAAAAACAAATCAGATGACATATACTAGTGAGTTATATATAATAAAATCATTCAAATAAAGATAAATCAAGTCAAATAGCTGCAACATTAGCATCTCAACAGTACTGAGATATAAGAAATTGCTTTTCCATTAAATCAAATTCATCCCTGCGTAAAATCCATCAGAAAATCCACATGCCGCCATCAAAAAATAATATATTAAGATTCATTTCCATGGAATGTTTTTTTATTCAAACTTAGGATTTTGTTTATGTTCTTCCACAACTATAGAACGCATTCATTCTTTGTTTTGATGATAAAATTACATTCTAACTTCACAATCACTATTATTTTTGTAAATCCAGCGTATGTTGTTCAATGGAAGAAGAAAAAATACAAGTAGAAGCTTATAACAACTAAAATAAAGACACAAAACTCACCCTTATCACATTATTTAATGCAACTAGTACTGAAAATTCACTTTGCTTGAAAGCCTTCAATAATGGCCTTTAATCTCATAATATCTTGATGGGTGAAGGTGATATCCCAAAAATCTAGAATTCTCTTGGAACACTTGGTGTATAGGGTAAAACGTTTTATCATTCATGAACCATTGAAGAGTGGGATGAAAGCTATTGTACATCATAATCATTGTATGGTTAATATTTATGATGAAGTGGAAATATAGGAATTAGTAATGATTCTATGACTATAATGTGCATAGGGACTTGATGGGTTAATACGATCATACAATGTAGATGGGTGGGAGACAATAAAAAATTATCTGATTAAATCAATGATCAATATCTTTAGTGGGGTTCATATACCCATAGTTACAAAAGTAACGTCTCCTATCATTGTTCCCAATACTTCCCAACAATTTATTTTTAGAGTTTATCACTAAAATAATCTATGTAATTTCTCATATAAAATAATTATTAAACGACATAATGATAAAATAGTTTATCTTCATCACTCTATTATTTTAGAGGAACATTATGTTGTTCTTGAAATTATGTGTAGTCATGGGCAGGTAGTTTTATCATAAGATATATTGATAGATCAATATCTTTTTCTTTAATGTGTATGTTAAAATAAGGCATTACTAAGTAAATATTTTTATATACGGGTACTACGGTGACTAAACCATGGCCTCAAGATTCCATGTAATTCATTTATAAGAAACTAAGATATCTCTTAATTATTATCCATAAAACCAACACAAAAAAAGGATAGACCACATTAGCTAAGAACATCTCAAAAATTTATATGGATTCATTGAACATGACTCACATTCTGAAAAATATAAGAATTATGTCATGAAGATATTATTGGCTACCTCATCCTAAATAAAACTGTATATATCCATGTAATGAAATTTTCTTTGGTGTACTAATTTCTTCCCTTGAGTAATAATATTATCAATTGGATTTAATAATTATATCTTTAAAGTAGTTTGTCCATTCATAGGAACTCAAAAATCGATAATATCATGACGTGTGTAGGATTAGTCAAATAAAAAATCTATATGATCCTGCTATAAACTATGTGGCCTTATTAAAAATGTGTTCCCATTTTTATATATTTGAAAATCTCATTAATTAAAGCATAAATAGCTCGATCATAAAACTACATGACGAAAGGGGTGAAAAATGTAATGGGTTTCATTTTTTGATGTCAACAAGAATTGTTACATAAATATTCAGTTTTTGAATGATAGGAATCAACATATCACATGGCTTCACTAAACATAACAGGAAATGAAAAAACTAATCATTCAATGGAGTAAATCAAAAAAAATTAGATATGGTGGAGGGATATGGAGGAAAGAAAATGAGAAATTTGATATTGATACATGTATATAGAGTTATGAAATTTTAATGTATAGATATTTAATAAAAATTAAGATATATATGTAACAATAGAAAGATGAAAAGTTTTTAAATTGTTCATTTAAAAAACATTTCTAGAATTAGGTATGTACCCAAAAGCTCTACCAACAGTTATTTAATTAATAAACCCACTCTATTTCGAAATTCCAACAACTGTTTGAGTTCAATTTTTTCTTATTGTTAAATATTGAACAATATCATCACATTCCTCTTGTGACACTACTACTAATTGGTATGTATGAATACATGTTTTTTTCTTGGAAAATGTGGAAAAATGGGCTATATTTTTAAAATTATATCATAAAAGAAATGAGAAAATAGATCGAATGTGTAATGCCCCGACCCTAGTTACCAAGAGTCCGTGCATTATTGCGTAACATTGGCATGATAACAAAAGATCAAGTCTCTAATGAACGAGTATTTTAGTATACTTGGAAATACTAGATATATTCATAAATGTTACATTACATCATAAAGTGAAAAACTAAAATAATATAGTCTCCATTGTCCACACTCATATCCCCTTCAAACTATCCCTGCAGATCATTCCTAAAATACTTCTTCACATCCTGAAAAAATTGAAACATTGAAAGGGGTGACCTCAAATGCTCATTAAGGATAACAATATAGAGAAAGCTTTCATAAATAAACAAAAACATTTAAGGAAATGTATAACTAAAACAAAAGCCTATTAAACTTGAACTTCATCATAATATGCCAAATGTAAAATGAAATAATTCCATTTACATATTCGCATGGTTATTCTACTAGTTGAATAATCACATGCAATATCGATAACCACATTCATAATGATGGACTGCATAATGCCAGACTATTATAACCATGTAGCCAATGCCTCGTGCCAAGACTAAAAATAAGAATTTGTCAAGGCATCGTACCAAGACACTAGTTCGTCTCATGAGACCTGCTGATGGATCAAGGAGCTATAGCGGGCTCTACCCGTCACTTACTAAGTCCAATGTATTCCTCATATGAAAAATGGTATATAAACATTTAGGAATACCATTTTTAAAATACCGTTTGAAATTAATTGTAGCATCAAAATACCAGTTCAATTTTTAGAAGATAATTACATTTAAATTTTCTCAAATATACAATAGTGTTTTTTTCTAAAAACATTATGCAAGCTTCTGAAAACAAAACAACTAATTCCGAGACTGCTCGACTAATTACAGTCCATGATGGGTCCACCACCAATCCCTTATTGATTACCACACTCGAGAGACTTGTTTTATGAAAACAATTTTAAGCCTAAGTTAAAAACATATAAATATGCACTGGGTTTTCATATATTAAGACTCTTAAACAACGTTTGATACATTCCATTTTCAAAACCAAAATAAAAGAAAATTAAACCTTGTATTTATTTTTCTTTTAAAAAAGTTATGGCTTGTAGAGGAAACCGAAACTCAAATAATGGTCACAGTGGTGGTGAGGTCGTTGTCTCCGCATAGGTAAAAAAAATATTCCTTTTTTTCATTTAGTAAAAACACTTCATATAAAAAAATTCCTTTTGAATAAAAGTAAAAGTCAAATAGGTTTATACACCGTATAATAGAAAGTTGTGTATAAAACAGAATATGCCTCAATGAAAGGAGATTGAGAAGAAGTCCCTGAAAAAGATAATTTTTTAAATCAAATAGATTTATTATGTGTATTCACTATAACTACACATAAAGAATGTACAGATACAAGATAGGACATAATAATATCATGACATAATTTGAAAGTAGGAGATTAACCCATAGAATGGAAATTGGGTTAAGAAGTTCCCTTACCTCGTGTCCGAATTGACTCCATCATTCTTTAACCTCCTGAATAATAAACTATAGATAATTTATATTATCTTAAGAACCTATTCCATGTTCATTATTACTTTTATATCACTTATTTCCATGTTATGAATATTATTTAATTATTTAAGTTAATAACGGTCATTTTGTCGATCTTTGGTACTTGAGAAAAAACTAAACTTCTTATAATTACACGTTGTTCATTTGGTGAAATATCCATTATATCCATAATTATATTCATGATTTAGATATCATATATATCTTATATATCCATTATATACATGCATTTAAAATATTACATAACATTTAGAGGTAAGAAATGAAATGCACCATTCATGAAGACGGTAAGCCGTACGTACACATGAATGCTACTTTCATTTCTCTTTCGTATCTAATGGAATTAAATTATAATTATATAAATGAATACTATAATTACAGTATAATATAATGTATAATACCATTTACTCAATCCTTTATACATCCCACATATGGCATTAACGATTCAAATCACTTTAAGGGGGAGGTAGTCCGCACTTCCTAAAATGAAATTATCGCGTTTACCCTTAATTGAAATCGTAAAGGTACACCATAAATGAAAAATAAAGATTCATAAGGAGAAAAAAAACATAATATATATCATATATAAAAATAGCGTCATCATAATGGCCACCATGAGAGGTGTTAACATAAGATTGATCAATTATCATTTCGTGAGGCCGAAATTCGCCAACCACAGAAACAATATGTTATTTAACCATTAGATGTAGGTGTGTGTATGTGTAGCTCGAATCCATCTTATAAAAACATCCTAGTATATTTATGATACTGGTTTTGTTACAAAAGAAATGAATAAAAAAAATTAGGGGGTTGGAGAAGCAAAATGAAACATAAGAACACAAGAGAAAACACTACCTTTAAAACGGGTAACTCTTTTTTATTTGAGTTCAAAGGCTTCCTTGGGAAGACTTCTGCCCAAAGTGAGGGTTCAAGGAGTAGGAAAAAAAGTGTAGAGACAAAATGGGCAGGGGTTGGCCGAGCCAACGGCTTGAGAGGTGTGGTTAATGTGGTAGAGGTGGGTGGCTTTAACAAGAGGAGAGGAGGGGCACTCTTGGAATGTAATGAAATGTTAAATTATTATATAATGTGTTTTGGATTTTAAAGGACCCAAACTTATATATTTCGAGTCTAAGGTGATAATGGTTAGAAATATATTCATCCAATAGGCTTTGGACAAGTGTTATTATTTGATTTTACATTATCCTTCCATTTTATTAAAATTATTAATTAATGAGGTAATCGCTGCATCATCATGGTGTCGTAAATAATATAATTTATATAATGTCTAAAAAATATTAAAAAAATTTCATGATGTAGGAAATCTTTTTATATTTAATAATGAAATTTATAGTAAAAAATATGACTTTTATAACCCCATTTAATTTTTTTTTGGTAAAACAACTCATGGTTGTGACATTTTTATTTTAAAATTAAATAAAAACTTTTTAATGTAATTTTCCTACCAAAGTGTCTCCATGGGGTCCCCAAGTTGACCCAAGGATTGTCTTGGTCTGCCATGACTCATCCAATAAGGGTAGAACAAGTGTAAAGGTCATTTCATATTTTTATAATATCATTTTTACCACAAATTTCACTAATTAACTTTAATTGCGATTAATTAAACTTAAATGTTACTATTCCCCAAAAAAATTATTTTAATCCCATTGAACCAAATTTTACTTCCTAATGACAACCATGTATGTCACAGAAGTGGTAATGTTTCATTTAAATGAAAAATCAGTTTTTTACTACCGCTTAGTGGTTTCACTATTCATCAAAAATAGACGTTTTTTAGAACAATGCCAACATTTCACCCTAAGCTATAATTGATATTCGGAATTCAAAAATGATGTATATTTTACAAATTTCCAAACATATATGTTTCATTAATTAATTTTATAATTATTTCCCTTTGTCACAACAAATAGCGTGTTTTTAAAAAACAAGATATATCAAAAGATTGACAATTGTTTATGTCCAATTTCAAAGTGAAATTAATTCTAATGACCACCATTGGATAAAATGGTAAAAATATATTCTAATTACACTTTAAAACCACTCAATAGTATAATTTATTACTATAAATTATTTTTATTAAAAAAGTTCGTTTTTAAGTATTTTTCACTATTCATCAAAAATTGTATGTTCTCAGAAAAATACCAAAAATTCCACATAGGCTAATTTCGATATTATGAATACAGAAATGAAGACCATTTTCAAATATAAAATATATATAATTTCAAAAAGTTGGTATTACTATTCATAATGGCTATTTTGATTGGTCGCGGGGTGTTAGAATCTCGAACATGTGTACAATGCAAGCTATTGCATTATTGAAAGAGAAGCATATCATGGAAGCTCAGGGTTTTACATTCTCCCCTCCTTCAATAAATTGTGTCCTCACAATTTTAAATTTTTCTTTGAAAATAAAAGGTTGAATATAGGAAATACCATTGTGGAAAACCCACATCGGAAATAAGGTTAATAAAAATATAACTTTAAAAGAATTAAAGATAAGTACAAAGGTCACTCGAGATAGCCCATACTAGGATTCTATGAAAATATGGATATGGAAGAAAAAAACCATCAAGGACTGATGTATAGTTGTAGAAAATAGTGTTAGGAAAAGTTAACCACAAGATAATCACAAACATGTGATTAGTTAAACGGTCATTGAATCCCCAGTTGGAAAAGTTAACTGGCAATGTTTCTGTTTTAAGTTACCTTTCAAAAAGTTGAGGAATTTATTTATGATATTTACTAAGAACATAAGGAAATATACTTACTTTTCATGTGGAAATTCATTTTTTAATAAATTTTTACCACAAACCCATCATTCACTCCAAAAGGTAATAGAACTCAAAATATTCTATTTATCATAATTTTATAGGGTTCCAAATATTAACTCATACCATTTAGATTAGGAAAACTATTCTTCAATAACCATGGACTTCCTGTAGGCTAGTGGTAGGTAATAAAGGCATGTCGCACTATGGATGTGGGTTCGATTGCTACAGCTTTGTCCGACGCGATGGGTTATCCCCCAACCTGTAGGTTGTCCTTTTCCTAAAACTATTGCATTATATTACTCCAAAAATAATCTTATTATTGTTTTAACCATAAACAATACTATCCAAAGTTCAAATTAATCCATTCCAACATTTATAGTTATCAAAAATACCTATGTCCAGACATTCTCTAAAAGGTATCTAATTTCCAAAATCAATTGTATCATCAAATTACTCATACAGAGTAATGTTTCTCTTATTGTCACATACAAAAATATGATTACCTTCATCATGTTAAAACCTTAATTAAAAAAACAAGTACTACAGTATAATCTTTATATATATAACATTATTCTCATACACAGAATATAATACTTGAGTCCAAATGCACCAATACATTAATTATTCCACTTCAGCTGTAGTAACAACATAAGATTGAACTTGATCCCATGTACCTTTCTGAGGTAAGTTTCCCTGATGATTAGGACATTAATTTGTGTAATGCCCCATTTCCCTACAATTGTAGCAATCAAATTTGATATCCTCTTTCTTTCCCTTGCAATCACGAGTCTGGTGACCTTTTTCTCCACATTGATAACAAACTCACATTCCTTTTAGGCAATTACCAGGGTGATTCATCCCACAATTATCGCATAATGGAAAATCCTTCTTTCCCTTTTTCCATTTATCTGTCTCTTCTTCCAAAATTCTCTTCTTCTCTTGCTTTACATTATTGTCATAAGATTTATTGAATTCCTTTTCTGTCTTGATAGAACACGAAACAATATCTTTGTACGTTGAGAAAGATTGTGATACTAAAGCTCGACGGAAAATGGTTTTAACCCATCAAAGAAATGATCGATCTTACTTCTTGGGTTAAGTTTATAATCTACAGCATGCCTCACTAACCTTGTAAAGTTAGCCTCATACTTTGCGACATTCTCATCCTCCTTTTGCCTCAGACTCAGAAATTGCTTTTCCATATCTACTCGATGGTAATGAGGAATGTATTTTTCTATGAAAATCTCTTTTAACTATCTCCATTCCATATTTGATACTTCATCATCTTCCTTAGTGTTTTGAATCAATGAACACCATTGATCAGCATCTCTAGTGAGGTGGTAAACTGTCATGATAACCATTTCCCTTTCACTACTCCTCAAGGCATGAAATATTTTTCTCTAAGGAATTTATCCATTTCTCATCTAATAATGGTTTGTACCCCCATTAAATGTTGGTGTTTGTTGCCTCATGATGTGGTCTAACATTGATCCTCCACGTTGAGGATCAGGGTGCTTTATACGAGTATGGTTATTATTCATATCCTGAGTGAGTTGTCCCAATATGGTAATAAGTTGATCAGCACTAGTTTTGTCTCCATCTCCACAATAATTATCTTGAACAGGAGGTAATCCCCTACATGGAGTGCGTGCGTTGATATGGCTTCCATTCCTCCCACTAGGCACCATTTCTAAACAATATCATAAACTAGATTAGTTTATGAATTAAAATACATAATTCCATACTTGTAAAACACTTAACATAAATTGAACTATTTATGGATATAATCCATAATCATAAAAATGTTTTCATTGAGGAAGTATGTACTCATAAGCCCTTGATAATGGTTTTTAAAGAAAATGATAATTATCCTAAGCATATACCCCGATAGTGTCGTAACCAAGAGTGCAACAAGGCCCATTTTCGTGCACCAGTTCCCGTTCGAGTCTAGCTCAAAGTGGTGTTTTCGGGTTTTACCCCTAGGTACATCTGTGCCAGTGTTGCCTCAACCTGCTCGTATCCAGGAAGGGATGTATTGCTCTAAAAACTCACAAAATATCTATAATACCAAAATTATAGGATGTTCTTCTATAATAACCATCAATGCCAATCTTTGGGATATGTGCTCTAATCATAGTTTATCTAAATCTAGCTTCCATGGTTAGTACTAAAATTCCTCTGATACCAAATGTAACGCCCCGACCCCAGTTACCCAGAGTCTGTGCATTATTGCGTAACATTGGCATGATAAAAAAAGATCAAGTCTCGAAAGGCCGATTAGTTTAGTATCCTTGGAAGTACTAGATACATTCATAAATGTTACATTACATCATAAAGTGAAAAACAAAAATAACATAGTCTCCATTTTCCACACTCATATCCCCTTCAAACTATCCCTACAGGTCATTCCTTATATACTTCTTCACATCCTGGAAAAAGTAAAACATTGAAAGGGGTTAGCTCAGATGCTCAGAAAGGATAACAATATATCATAAGCTTTAATAAATAAACAAAAACATTTAAGGCAATGTATAACTAAAACAAAAGCCTTTTAAACTTGAACTTCAACATAATATGGAAAAAGTAAAATGAAATACTTCCATTTACTTATTCACATGGTTATTCTACTGGTCAAATAATCACATGCAATATAAATAACCACTTTCATAATGATGGAAGGCATAATGCCATACTATCATAACCACGTAGCCAAGGCCTAATGCCAAGACTACAAATAAGATTTTGTCAAGGCCTCATGCCAGGACACTAGTTTGTCTAATGAGACCTGCTGATGCATCGAGGAGCTATAGCGAGCTCCGCCTATCACATACTAAGTCCAGTGTATTCCTCATATGAAAAATGGTATATAAACATTTAGGAATACAATTTCTAAAATACCGTTTGAAATTAATTGCGGAATCAAAATACATGTTCAATTTTTAGAAGATAATTACATTTAAAATTTCTCAAATATAATCCAGTGTTTTTTCTGAAAACATTATGCCTGATTTTGAAAACAAAACAACTATTTCTGAGACTGCTCGACTAATTACAGGCCATGACGGGTCCACGCCCAATCCCTTCCTGTCTACCAAACTCAAGAGTCGGGTTTTCTGAAAACAATTTTATGCTTGCAGTAAATACATAGACATTTTCACTGGGTTTTCATATATTAATACTCATAAACAACATTTGATACATACCATTTTCAAAAACAAAATAAAATAAAATTAAAACTTTGTATTTATTTTTCATTTAAAAAAATTTATGGCTTATAGAGGAAGCCAAAAATCAAATAATGGTCATGGCGGTGGAGAAGTTGTTGTCACCGCATACATACAAAAAAAATTCCTTTTTCCATTTAGTAAAAATACTTCATATAAAAATATTCCTTTTGAATAAATGTAAAAGTGAAAGGGGTTTATACACCGTATAATTGAAAGTTGTGTATAAATCAAAATATGCCTCAATGAAAGGAGATTGAGATGAAGTCCCTTAAAAATATCATTTTTTAAACAAAATAGATCTATTATGTGTATTCACTATATGTATACATAATGAAAGTACAAATACAAGATATTACATAATAATATCATGACATAATTTTAAAGTAGGAGATTAACCCAAAGAATGGAAATTAAGTTAAGAAGTTCTCTTATCTCATGTCCGACTTGACTCGATCGTTCATTAACCTCTTGAATAATAAACTAGAGGAAATTCCTATTTTATTAATAACCTTATACATGTTCGTTATTACTTTTATAACACTTATTACCATGTTAGGAACATTACGTAATTATTTAGGTTAATAACGGTCATTTTGTCGATCTTTGATACTTGAGTAAAAAATAAACTTCATATAATTACAAGTTGTTCATGTGGTGAAATATCTATTATATCCAGAACTATATTCATGATGTAGATATCATATATATCATATATATTCTGTATATACAAGCATTTATAATATTACATAACATTTAGAGGTATGAAATTTAATGCACCGTTCATGGAGACGGTAAGCCATACGTATGCATGAACGCTATTTTCATTTCTATTTCGTATTTAATGGAATGAAATTATAATTATGTAATGGTATACTATAATTTCATTATAATATAATTTATAATATCATTTAATCTATCCTTTATACATCCCAAATATGGTATTAATGATTCAGATCACTTTGAGGGGGCGGTAGTCCGCACTTCCTAAAATGAAATTATCGCTTTTACCCTTAATGGAAATCGTAATGGTATGTGAGAAATGAAAAATAAATAATAATAAGGAAAACAAAACATAATCCATATCATATATAAAACTAGTTTCATCATAATCGCCACCATGAGAGGTGTTAATATAAGATTGAACAATCATCATTTCGTGAGGCAGAAATTCGCCAACCACAGAAACAGTATGTTCTTTAACCATTAGATGTAGGTGTGTTTAAGTGTAGCTTTAATACTTCTTATAAAAACATCCTAGTATATTTAGGATACTATTTTTGTTACAATATAAATGAATAAAAATAGTTTAGGGGGTTGAAGAAGCAAAATAAAACATAAGTACACAAGAGAAAACACTACCCTTAAAATGGGTAACTCTTTTTGATTTGAGCTCAAAGGTTTCCTTGGGAAGAATTATGCCCAAAGTGAGGCTTCTAGGAGTAATATAGGGAATTGTAGTGAAAAAATGGGAAAGGGTTGGACGAGCCAAAGGCTTGAGAGGTGTGGGTAATGTGGTAGAGGTGGGGGCCTTTTATAAGAGTAGAAGAGGGGCACTCTTGGAAAGTAATGAAATGTTACTTTATTATATAATGTGTTTAGGATTTCAAATATCCCACACTTATATATTTTGAGGATAAAGTGATAAGGGTTCGACATCTACTCATACAATAGTCTTTGGACATGTGTAATTCTTAGAGTTTACATTATCCTTCCATTTTATTAAAATCGTTAATAAATGAGGTAATCGCTGCATCATCAAGGTGTCATAAATAATTTAATTTATTTAATGTCTAAAAATTATAAAAAAAATATAATGATGTTTTAAATCTTTTTAGATTTATACTCAATATTTATAGTCAAAAATAATACTTTTATAAGACCATTTAAAAATCGTTTTAGTAAAACCACTCATGTTTGTGACATTTTTATTTTAACATTAAATAAAAAGTTTTTAATGTCATTTTCCTACCAAAGTGGCTCCATGGGGTCCCCAAGTTGACCCATGGATTTTCTTGGCCGGAAATGACTCATACAATAGGATTAGGACAATTGTAATGGTCATTTCATTTTTTTAGAATATCATTTTTACCTTAAATTTCACTAAATATCTTTAATCGCGATTAATTAAACTTAAAATTTACTATTCACCAAAAAAATTATTTTAATCCCATTGAACCAAATTTTAATTCCTAATGACAACCATGTATGTCGGATTTTTTAAAATCAAGTTACAGAGGTGTTAATGTTTCATTTAAATGAAAAATTTGTTATTTAACTACCACTTAGTGGTTTCACTATTCATCAAAAATTGATGTTTTTCAGAATAATGCCAAAATTTCACCCTAAGCTATAATTGATATTCCGAATTCAAAAATGATGTCTATTTTAAAGAATTACAAACATATAAGTTTCATTAATTAATTTTATAACTAATTCCTACTGTCACAACAAATAGCGTGTTTTTAAGAAAAAATATATATCAAAACATTGGCAATTGTTTATGTCCAATTTCATAGTGAAATTAATTCTAATGACCACCATTGGATAAAATGGTTAAAATATATTCTAATTACACTTTATAACCACTCAATCGTATTATTTATCACTATAAATTATTTTTATTAAAAAATTTGTTTTTAAGTATTTTTCACTATTCATCAAAAATTTGAAGCTTTCAGAAAAATACAAAAAATTCCACATAGGCTAATTTCGATATTAAGAATAAAAAATTGAAGTCCATTTTGAAATATAAAATATATATAATTTCAAAAAGTCGGTATTAATATTCATAATGGATATTATTATTGGTCACGGTGTGTTAGAATCTCGAACTTGCGTACAAAAAAAGCTATTGCATTATTGAAAGAGAAGCGTATCTTAGAAGCTCGGGGTGTTACAGAATGAACATAAATAATAATCCTTATCTCTATCATATATGTTTAATCGGAGGCTCCAAGGATAGAGGGGTCACGTAGGGGTACCATGCTAAAATGACGGGGACAACGACGGTAGAGTGGGGACTACGAGTTGGAACACCTTAGACGGAAGGTCCAATGAGGGGTTTCACACGAGGATATCATCCAGGAACAAAGAGGAGGTCTTGCGCGAAGATGTTTGTGGGGAACGTCAACTAGGAATATTGAGGGTTTCTTTTGAAGATTTAAATGAGAATGAAACACAGATCAGTAACAGAGAGGTGTTCCTATGAGGATGCTTGTGAGGAACACCAGTGAGGATCACCGGTGAGGAACAATGGTGACGAACGCCGACAAGGAAAGGGTGGGTAGGTCAGGGGAAGGGTGGTCACAGGGATGTCGGACAGAAAGGCTCTAGGTGGGGGTGTAACTAATATCTATATAATTGATATAAAAAATTATATTGTATACAAACTATATTTATATATATATTGTCATATTTTTATGGGAGTTTTATTTAAATTATGGATATTTTAATTATTCATATATTTTTAATATCAAAATGATATGTTTGTAAAGGGTAATATATCTATCTATATATTCAATTTTTTTGTAAAATATTGGATATTATCGAATAATTTGTTACACTATATTTATATAATGTAAAATTATTTTTTGGTAATAATAATCAATAACAGCAGATTTAATTATTGGTCATTTAATTGTTGGTATTATTAAGATAATCCAATAGATTTAAATATTGTAAAATGATTTGTTTCTATTGAACTACTAATATAAACAGATATATCTGTTGGTAAAGAAAATTGTTGGTGTCTATAGTTAATATTAATAGAAATTAATATCTGTTGGAATTAATCATTTTTACCAAAAGAAATATTATCTGGAAGTAATTTTCTATTGGTAAAAGACACAATTTTTGTAGTTATATGGCGACCCAAAAGAGACCCATGGATTCCCATTGTCATCCATGACTCATCCAATAAGGATAGTACAAGTGTTAACGTAATTTTTTATTATTATAATATATTTTTACCATGAATTACACTATTTACCATTAACCACGGTAAATAAAAGTCAATAGTTACTATTCAACAAAAATTATTTTCATCTTATTGAAACATATTTTACTTACTATTAATAACAATGTATCTCCATTTTTTAAAATTCAATTCACAGAAGTGGTAAAATTTCATTTAATTGAAAAATTAGGATTTTTAACTACTACTTAGTGGTCTCACTATTAATAAAATTGATGTTTTTCAAAACAATTCTAGAATTTTGGCCTAAGATATATTTGATACTATGAATTAAAAAATGATTTCAATTTTAGATAATTCAAATTATTGAAGTTTTATTAATTAATTTAAAATTAATTATCTTTGTCAAAAAAATACTGTGTTTTTATGAGACAATAAATATCAAAAGATTGACACTTGTTTATGTATAATTTCAAAGTAAAATTAATTTCAATGACCAACAATGGATTAAAGGGTAAAATTATAATCTAATTTCACATCTAAATCAATTTAAAATATAATATAACTATATATATAATATTAATTAAAAGGCAATTTTGAATTAAAATAAATTATTTCTGACTATACATAAAAACTTGAATATTATTAGAAAAATACCAAAATTTCATCCAATGTAAATTTTGATGTCACAATTCAAAAGATAAAATTTATTTTGTCAAAATAAATATTTAAAAGGGTCAAATATTGGATTTAAAAATGGTTCTCTATTAAAAGGTGGTAATTTTTTTTTTGAAAAATAATTATTTTTATCTGAAAAATTTATTTTGTACTTATAATATGACAACTAAATAAATAATACATTTGTTAAATTAAAATGGAGTTTATAAAATTCCAAATGTATTTAATACTATTCATAACCGCTTTTGAACAGCTAGTTTTGTAAATCGTGTTGCGCTCGAACTCGGTGTTGCGTGTAGCGCAAGCTATTGAATTTAAAGAAAATAACTTACTATGAAATCTTGGGGTGTTACATTCTCCCCACATAAAAAATTTCATCCTAGATATTCGAAATTGTTCCTCAAAAATAAAAGGTTAAAAATAGAAAAAATTCCATTGTGTAAAAAATGAGATTGGAAATTGGGTTCGTAATATTTAGCCTTAATTAGAGGGAAAAGGAGATGAAAACGTCACCACTAAATTATGATATCCATTAGGAGAACATTGTTGGAAATTGGAGACACATAATTGGAGGAAAACGATAATATATATATGGGTGATTGAGGTCATCAATCACAAAGAAGTGTAAAATTGAGGGCCTCAAAGCCCTCAATATTTGATGATTTAAATTATCATCGACTAAACAAATCATAAAGAATTAGGATAAAAAATTTTGGTTTTAATATACCTTCCCTAAAGTGTAATAATTAATTTATTCATTGAATAATAAAAAAATATAGTTGACAAGTAGAGTTTCATCCTTTATCTAATTCTGACCACAAACTAATCGTTCACTCCAATTGATTAGTATTAAATATGACCTGGACACACATGAAGCGCTAGAATCAATATATAGAGAATCACATATTCCACAATGGATGAACTGTATATTTCCCTTTTCTTTATAGATTAACCAAAACCAAAATGGTTTTTAAAAGATCAAATGATCTACAAAAAGGATAATACTTTAGACATAGATATACTAATCTTAATTTAAAAAAGTAAACCACCAATACCCAAAGTTCAATAAATACCATTCAATAAACAATTGTCCATAAAAAATTTAATATAATCCAAACTAATATTGTGACCCAAAACATAGAAAAATTTCTTTATGTAGTTTTCCACGTTAAATTGTATCTCCATATAATATCGGCTAATCTTAATGTAATATACTTAAAAGTAATTAACCTAATCACACATTTTCTATTATAGGTTAATTATTTCCATAAATAACCCAAATCACTATAAATACACAAAAAACACCTTTACTCTTCAAATGAAATCCCATAGTATTCTATTTTTGTTTGGCAAGTAGTATTCCCAATAGAGAGAACATCTTCCAAAATAACATTTATCACTTAATCACCAAATTATTTTCCTATACTAAAGATATAAATTTGATAATACATAAGTTCAAAAATCAAATTATAATTGATCAATAAAAACATTTAACTAAAAATAATTAGTCACACTAATCATGGACTTCCCCTAGTCCAGTGGTAGGTGACAAATCCCAGTCGCACTATGGTTTTGGGTTCAATTCTTGTAGCTTTGTATGATGTGATGGATTGTCACATGGTCTGCATGTTGTCCTTTTTCAAAAACAAAACAATTTTATAGTATTCCCAAAAATGATATATATTCCTCAAAATAAATATAAAATAAATTCATCACAAATTTTTTCTCATACCTCGCATTTTCATTCCAAAATTTAATAACTTGTAATTTCCTCAAACTCAATGATCATAGAAAAACAAATAGTTATTTATAACTATATCCACAAGAGAAAAGATTAGTCTTCCTCAAAAATCATTTTCATAAGACAAACTAAAGGGTTACAAGTACAAGAGAAAAGTATTCCAATATAATCCCATCAACAAAGAGCACTAATACTTTTTAAAAATTTCACCATCCATTTATTTCAACATTGCTTCTTCAGGGTACAAGTGTGTATCCTATAGTGTAGGGAATTCAATCATGTAATGGCCAGGTCCCTTATATTAGGGAAAATGACTGTAAATGGATTCTTAGGACCATTTATTATTTCTTTCTTAGTAATCTTCAATTTTACTCGACAACAGTTACTTTATATACTTCTTTCCCACACATAAATGATTTATTTTTTCCATTAAGACACCATCCTATGTGTCTCCTTCCACATTTCCTTCATGAAGGAAAATGATCTTCCACTACTCCATGGTCTAAACTGCTGGAGCTCTTATCATTAACCACATTTATCTTCCTTGATGAGTCCGGGTGTTGGTTAATATATATGTTGTTGATCATATTTTTTGAAATCTGATTCGGTATGATCACCATATCATTTATGCATGTCAAAATTCCATTTATTTTTCTCATTTCCACCACCGTTCAAACCATGTAAATCTTGATGAATGTTACTATGACTTACTTGGAATCTAGCCATTGACTAAAAACAGAAATTATTGTGTGAGTAATTATAGTTATAAATTCATATAGAGAATATCATGACACCTTATTTTAAAATTAAAACATCCTAAGATTAACCAAGGTCATTAATTATCATCTTATATTAAAATCCTTTAAATTATTTTATAAAGAAAATGTAAATTATATTATTAATATACATCGGGAGTGTCGTAACCAAGTGTGCATCAAGGCCTGTTGTTATGTACCCGGATACCCCAGGTCAAGATCGAAACTCCATGTATGATTTTTCACTCCAAGGTACATCTGTGCTAGAGCTGCCTCTACCTGCTCATATCTAGACAGGGATGTACTGCTTAGAAAATAAAAAAATCTATACCTTACCAGGGTTATAGTAACATATTATACATTCATCCTCAAAGTATATCATAGGGTAATGTGCTCTGATAAGTGTTTATCTAAATCTAGTTTCCATGGATTGTACTAAACGATCTCGGATACCTACTGTAATGACCCAACCCCAGAATCCAGGAGCTAGTGCATTATTTTAATACTTCGGAATGATTAAAAGGAATCAAGTCCTGGAAGACAAATTAGTTTAGTAATCTTGGAAACAAGATACATACATAAGTTCAACACTACAACATGAAAAGAAAAACAACACTAATTTATTCCATTATAAACATCCAGGCTTCCAAGATTATTCCTGAAAGTAACTCATAACTAACTTCTTCATATCCAGGGAAAATAAAACATGAGAAAGGGGTGAGCTCAAACACTCAGTAATAGTAAGCAATACAGTTGAAGATTACATAAACATTAGTCATGGTAAATAATTGAAAACACATTCCTTGACAAATAATTAACATGAACACGTTATGGAAGGAATATGAGCTGAGTAAATAATTCCATAATAAAACATAGTCATGGGTATCCTACTAGTCGAATAACCATATGAAATATCAATTGATAATCTCATAATGATGGAATGCATAATGTAGGACATCATAACCACATAGTCAAGGCCTTGTGCCAAGACTACAAATACGATTTTGTCAAGGCATTATTCCATGACACAAGTTTGTCTCATGAGACCTACCGATGCATCGAGGAGATATAGCAGGCTCCACCTGTCAAATACTAAGTCCAATCCATTCCAAATATAAAAAGTGTGAAACATATCATATACATTCGTATTAAAACTAGCGTAAGAAATTTCAATACTTTATCCACAAACCATGAAGGGTATAAAAATAGCACATCCATTGACAACCATAACTCATTCAATACAATATAGTAGATTTTATTGTAAAATATTATCCTCAACTGAGAATAATGATGGATAACGACATAGATGAAAATAATCATCAGCACTATTTGATAAAAATATCCCCCTTTTTCTTGAAAACATATAAAAGTCACACTATTTGTCCAAAAGCCGTTTAAAAATAGATTTTTCAATCAAAGTGTCCACTACCAATTTGAAATATTTGAAAGGATTTTTAATTTTAAAAAATTAATGTCCATATAAATAAATCCTTAAAACCATTTTTAAATCATGGAAATTAATGAGAAATATTTATAATAATAAATATTTAAAACATTTAAATTGATATTTTAGTTAGAGTTCCTATCCAAAAGAGAGACACATGAATACAAATAATTGAGGTAAAAAACTATATAGTATCATGTGAATACAGGGATTCATGATATAGTATGTCAAAGTACATTATACACACCATATACAAGTTAATTGGTGTATAACAACAAAGAAGTCTCAATGAAATGTAAATTGAGATGAAATCTCTTATAAAGACTGTATCCTTAGGTTAAGGATAGATCAACGATATAATTATGTTTGAAAAATATAAATACACTTCATATGATTGGATATTCAGTGTAAATAAATCATAGGACATTCACAATTATTCTTGTAAAAACAACACCAATGAATTGGATGTTTTACTCATCAAATGAAGATTGAGTTAAAATTACTCTTATCAATTTTATATCGATGACTTGAATATTTATCAATGGAGTGATTATGTGTATCAAAATTATATCCATTGAAAGGGGAGTGGAAATTATTACACAAATAATAAATAGTGATTCCAGACATAATCATGGAGTAAAATAGTCAATGATGTATGCATAATGCCCAATGAGTGAAAAATGAAATTTGAAATTCCCTTACCAATTTGGTATCTTATGAACCGTGCAACCCATGAAAGAAGGATCATACAATGAAGATGTAAATACCCATAAATTAAATTACATTAAACCAAGAATAAAATCATGGACATTACATATGCAACACAAAATGTATTTGTGGATAATATAGATGAATCTCACGGGAATAAAAAAGAGAGATAAAAAACAAACTTACTTCATTGTTATCAATCGAGTCGTATGCCCAAAAGTTAATAACCACCAAATGAATTGTAGAATACCCTTATATAAAGATAATCATGATAATATATATATATATATAATGGCAGTACACAATACACCACATCCAATAAATAAGTGGTGAATAATGGAAATCTCAATGAATTAAAAGTGAGATAAGAAACCCCTTACCTCAAGTCCGAATTGTCTTGTATGTTCCTTTTTCTTGATGATTAATAAAAATAATTTAACTTATAAATTATTAAGAAAAATTTTCATGTTTATTATTCATTTTATATCACTTATTACATTTCTATAAAAATTAGATAATTATTTGAGTTCATATTGGATATTTTATCGATGTTCGAAACATTACCAAGAAATAACCTTGTTATAATTACAATTTTCCCATGTGGATAATAGTACATTATATCAAAAATGATATTAATGATTTAGATATAATATATATATTATGTATCAATTATATTTATTTATTTATATCATAACACTTGGAGATAAGAAATGAAATGTAATGTTCATGGAGGTAGTAAGCCGTACATACACATGAACGCTACTTTCATTTCTATTTTTCTTTTTAATTGAATTAAAACATAATGATACATACATGTATTATAATTAAAATATAATATAATATATAATGTAATTAATTCTATCCTTTATACGTCCCATATATGGCATTAACGAGTCATATCATTTTGAGGGGGCGGTTGTCCGCACTTCCTCAAATGAAATTATCTTGTTTTACACATAATAGAAACCATAAAATAATGATATAAATGGAAAAAACAGAATCATAATGAAAATATAAACATGATATATATATATCATATATAAATAAAATTCCATATTAATGGCCACCATGCTAGGTGGTAGGATATTATTGAACAATCATCGTTTCGTGAGGCATTAGTTTTCCATCCATAAAAACAGTTGGTTCTTCACCCATTAGATGGTGGTGTGTGTATGTGTAGTTTAAATCCATATAATAAAAACATCCTAGTATATTGAGGATATTGGTTTTGTTATAAAATAATGTAATAAAAATTGTTAATTTGGTTGGATAAGTAAGATAAAACAAAATAAAACAAAAGAATTTAAGAGAAAGTGTTACCTTTAATTTGGGTAACTTTTTTTCGTTTGATTCAAAAGGAATTCATGAAGGGAAATATGCCTAAGGTAAGTCTTCAATAAGGAAGAGGGGGTTCTTGAGAGATTATTTTTTTAAGAGTTGTAAAATTCATGGGGCTTGAGAGGTGTGTGGAATGGGTTAGAAGTGGTGTCCTTTTATAAGGGGAGGAGGGGCTCTTTAGAAAAGCGTGCAAATATTATTTTACTATATAGTGATATTTAGTTTCTAAAGGTCCAAAACTAATTAAAGTCGAAGATAAGATGACTCATGGTCGAATTAAAATCATCCAATAATAATTAATCACGTTTTGGATATTATTTTAATATTAAAAATCATATTTATTTAAATCATTTATTAATGAGGTAAATACTAAATCATTATTTTTTCATAAATAATTTAGTGTATTTGATGTCTAAAAATTATAAAAAATTTACAATAATGTTGGAAATATTTTTATATTTCCCATGATTGTTTATAGTTGAATATATTACCTATATAACCCCACGTAAAAATTGATATACTAAATGATACTTGTTAATGTCATTTTTTCATTACATTATGTTTATTAAAATAAATTATCATTGACATTTTGAATTTTCTCCATGGGGTCCCAAAATCTTCCCAAGGATGCCCATGGTTGGCCATGACTCATCCAATATGTTTAAGATGAGTTTTATGGTAATTTTGAATTATTATAATATTCTTTTTACCTTGAATTACCCTATTTATCTTTAACCGCCGTAAATAAAAGTCAAAAGATACAATTAACCATAATTTTTTACATCTTATTGAATCACATTTTACTTAATAATTAAAATCATGAATCTCATATTTTTGAGATTAAATTCATAGAAGCAGTAAATCTTCATTTAAATGAAAATGTCATATTTTTATCTCCTACTTAGTGGTTTCACTATTTATCAAAAATTAAAGTTTTCCAGAAAAATAAAAAAAATTCATCCTAATATATATTTGATATTTTGAATATAAAAATGATTTATATATTATAAAATTCAAAACATAGAATTGGGATTAATTTATTAAAATTAATTCCCATTTTCAAAACAAATAGCGTGTTTTTAAGAAGCAATAACTATCAAAAGATGGACACTTGTTTATGTATAATTTCAAAAGGGAATTAATTAAAATAACCAAAATTGGATTAAAGGATAAAAATATAATTAATTACACTTCAAAAATAATTTCAACTATAATCAATCAATATAAATAAATTATATTAAAAAGAATTTTTGAATTAAAATACATTATTTCTCACTATACATAAAAATTAATATTGTTAGAAAAATTCAAAAATTCCATCCGAAGTAAATTTTGATGTCCTGATCGAAAAAAAGAATATTATTTTATAAAAATGAATATGTAAAAGGGTCAAATATTGTATTTAAAAGGGTTCACCCTTAAAATGTGGTAAAATTGATTTGTTTAGAAAAATACTTTTTTATCTGATAAATTGAATTTGTTCTTATAATCTCTCTAAGAAACACATAATACATTAGTTAAAATTATATAGAGTATATAAAATTCAAAATTCAGTTAATACTATTCATAACCACTTTTGAACGGCTTTCCTGTTGAGTCGTGGTGCACTTGTGCTCAGTGTTGTGTGTAGCACAAGCTGTTGAATTTAAAGAAAATAACATACTATGAAATATTGGGGTTTTACATTCTATGTGATATGAAGTAAAATTTATTCTATTGTTTATATGTATATTTCTGAATAAAAATTTGATGTAACTTATATCCCACATCATGTGCTATGGATGGAGGACCACATAAATAAAGAGGGTAATCTAGTTTATGAAAACATAAAAAAATGTTCCGGAAACATGTGGAAGTATGAAATATTAGTAATTTATTTTGATTTGTAATAGTATTACATAAAAATTACTACTTATGTTCATCTGTTTATATATGATTAATACAGAGGAATCAATAATGACTATACCCTAATAGAAAAATCATTCAGTAGATTTAAAGCAACTAGAACAATATGGTCGTGTTAGAGGTCTAGGTTTTTGAGTGTCAACACAAAAATAAAATGGGAAGAAAAAACCATAAGAAAATACATATCATATTATGAAATGATTGTAAGAAAAAATAAATTCTTTGCATGATATTATTATCTAGTCTGGTTTGGATGACTAATATATGTGAAAAGATCAAAGAGAACTAGAAGTTGAAAAAATATGAACAAACAGACAGCAAAATGACCCCATTGGATTTGAGGCTTATCATATTTCTCAACCATATTACTTATCTGATGTAATCAATTTTTTCATTAATCTTTCTATAAAAACATTAATCAATTAACTTCTGATAACATTATATAACAAAAATTCTACATGGTAATGTTTTATGTGATTTCTATCTATCTAAACCCTAGAAAAACCTTGTTGGGAGGGGTATGGGGTATAATATACATGGAAACATTATACCGAACATAGAAATCCCAAAATATCATATGATGGTGGGGAATGAAGATGCTCAAGAGATGAATACTGCGTTTCCTATTCCACTTAATGATCTGAATGTTACCATGGACAATAATGTTATTGGAAATTTTTTATCATGGTCAACAAATTCAATAATGAACAATGAGGAATTTCCATTACAAATTTTTAAAGTTGAATAGCTATAATAATTGATGGGAAAAGATCTGATGTGAGGTATGGTATTATATACGGATAAAACGACGGGGTGATGAAAGGCAGGATCAAGAATAAATTTTTGTGTCACAAACCAAATATGGTCTCCCTTAAAACCGGTGACAAAACTATATAATTACATGGCACGAATGGCTTTCCTTATCCCCACAGGTAGGCACAAGTGCCTGGTAATCATAAAAAAATTGTTGGGATTGGTTTACATGAATTAGAATACATAAACAACCAAAAATAAAAAATAATATGATATAAAAAGTCTAGGCCAAACATGCCTTAATTAAAAATTCAGATCTGAATAAAATGATTTTAACAAGGTGTAAGAGGTCTCACACTACAAAATTAGAGGTAAAAAAAACCCAAAAACGTCCACATCATAAGGGTTCGTCACCCACTAGTTATATCCACCATACCACACAATAAATGAAACTTGAAACCTGAACCGCCGTTTCCAAAATCCTTGCCCTTACCTATGTCAAATGTTACCATGTCTACATACATCCAATGGTGTATATAGGGTGTGATCCTATGACCAATATTATACAGCACAAATTCTCTATGTGAAAAGAATTATATGCTAAAAATCATTCAAGTGATATAAACAAGAAATAGTCGCAAAAATTTCTAATCATGAAACATTTAAATGAAAGTAGTTTTCAAAGTAGGTAACATTAAATATTGTGTACATTTAAATAAAACATGTATGGTAATTAATATTAAATCCAAGAACACCACAATCCAAAGATAAATTTCAAATATTCAATGATCATGTAACTCGAGAACACCCCTAGCTACTAGTTAATTGTGGGCCCCATATACTGTGCTTCACGCTGTAAAAGTAACTATGAAAATATTAGTTCTCATACGCAATCCACTAGTATGGGAATCACCCATGACCTAGTGGTCCCTAAAATCATCGTCATCATATTTTTTAGTTGTTTCAATGTCAAATATTTCTTTGTTAAAAAGGGACGACACCACTCCAGATCACTAGAATGCTAGTACACGTTCTCCCACCTAAATACCCAGGTTTCCCACTTTGTTCTCAGACATGTTAAAAAATCTAACAATTGAAATTTACACATATAACGAAAATTTCATGTCATTCTCATTCAAAACATTATCTAAACATTCTTTTCAAAAATTGTATCACTCAAATAAACACTTAGAATTTCCCAAATAAAATTTCTCAAGTTATTACAAAACATTCAAGCAAAAATAAATTTAAAATTCTTATTTTAAATCAAAATGAATAAAAATTAAATGGAAACCCAGAATTTACAGCATTAAAATGTTCTCATAATGTCATTCCAAGAATTATAAAACAAAACCCATTGGTACAACATGTAATGCACAAGTAAAACACCCATTTTCAAACAATATTGGGACTTAAAAATCATCTTCTTAACAAATTCTAAAAAATATAGTTTTATAACTAAAAAATTTAAATATTAAAATAAAAAAAGAATATAAATAGATATTTTTAACTCATTATATATTTCATACACATGGAATCACCTACCATACATGTCTAAAGCCTCATATCCTTATGTAGAACATCAACTGCACCACTTCAGCACCCAAATGGAGTGAAAACGATCCTAAAACCACAATATTGAACCATGAAACTCAAAAACAAATCATAAGTATGAATCCCTAACTTATGGACATTTGGTGTTTCATGAAATATGGGAGAAACCCAATGAAAATGGAAGAATCAACTTTGGAAAATCGGTTACTAGATAAACATTAATGAAATCACCACAAATGCAGTTTTAGTTGAATATCCAATAAGTAAAAAATATATAGAGGCTTCAATAAGGATGAGGATGTCATGTGGGGACTAAAATGAGTGAAAATGAGTAAAAATGAACAGTTTGTGGAAGAACAAAATTTCCTTTTAAAATATAGAATATTTGAGAAACCATGATGAAGTAATATCTAATCCCCAATGAAGATGTGCTCCAAATAGGTAAAATCAAACATGGGGATGAGTCTAAGGTTTTTGGGATTTATTGAGAGGTGGAGTGACCGAATAATAGTAAAAAGTGAAAGATATATAATTGAAAAATATTATTTTACTAAAACTCTAAATGGGATCCCAGGTTGGCACAATAACTAAATAAATAACCAAAATCCACCATGATTAAGAGTTTACATGGGGTCCAAATTGATATGGTGGTATGAAAAGAATAGGTAAGGACAATTGGGATGTGGAACGAGTGAAATATGATAACAATTAAGGAGTTATAATTGAAACAATGTTTGTTACTAAATTTTGAAATTGGCTCATGGTTTGGCCCTAATCATGAAAACCCACTATTTCCTAAAAAAATTCCTTGTAAATCCCCAAAAAATAAAGAAAGAATAGAAATCACAAGAAAAATACATTTAAAATAATTCATATCAATGAAAATTCTCTCCACTATTAAAACGTTTTTCCCTTGTAAAGTTAGCTTGAATCCTAATCAGATAAGAGATACAGAAACTATTCTTCGACCAAAGACATCTACTCCTATGTCTCATAATCATCATTCCCATGATGATAGTGGACTGAAACTAGAGGAATAGAGTTCGATCAACGAAAGTTTTCTTAAGAGTCAACAAGACACACAGGTTACTCTACCATCGATAGATCTGGTTCAAACTCCAACACATCCCAACTCAAATCATTGGCTATCCCAGATTGTATTTCCTTTATTGGGTGACAAGGAACGCATCATGGATCGATGTCAAAAGAGAGGGAAAATATAACAAGTATGACACATTAACAATCCTCTCAAGGATTTCATAAGGTCCCACCTAACATGATGTATGGTTCCCTTTCTTACCAAGATTGAGATGACCCAAGAAAGGTGCCACGTTCAAGAATACTTGGAAACCCACAAGAAACTCCTAATATAGACTCCTCATATTGGCATAATACTTGTGTCAACTCATTGTTATCAAAAAAAATTTATAATAAACTAATAATTGTATGAAATCTCTTACACAATACTCAGACCCAGTATTGAGGTCTCACCCACCTCAACACAACACAAAAAAGATCGACACGATTGACCATAGGGAACCTCGAACAGTGTCATCTTGATTGCAGAATAGAATATATTGTTTTAGGAAAACTATACGAATTAAAAAATGAAATCCCATGAACCTATAAAATCCAACAAACATGCCTGAAGCATGTATTCCAAAAACTGATTTCCCACTCTGTCTGACCATCCGTTGGAGTGTGGTATGTAGTACTCAACATAATCTATGACCCCAATACCTTCTGAAGGACACTCCAAAAACAAGGGTTAAAACGAGGGTCCCCATTTGAAATGATGGATGATGACACACCATGGAGTCTCAAAACATCCTTCTCATACAATCGGCACAATTCCTCCACTTTGGTCGAGTATGTGATCAGAATGAAATTGGGCGATTTGGTCAAATGATCAATCAACACATAGATATTATACAATCCCCAAGGGTTAAATTGCAAGCCAACTATGAAATTCATAGCTACATCATCACACTTCTAGGTAGGAATGTGTAACAAATGATGCAAAACATAGAGCATTTGATGCTATAAATTCCCTCTACTGAAAAGAATGTCATCTCGATACAATGCTAGCTATATACCATCTCATTCCTGGACACCAAAAATGGCGATGAACATCATAATACATCATGGTGGCACCAGGATGGGAAACCAACAGAGACTGGTAGCTCTCCCACATCACCTCCTTCCATAGAGACAAAGGAACAATTAAGCGGAAAATGAAGAAAAAGATACCCTCAGGGTTTGATAACCAATGAAAATACATATCCCAACTATGAAGAAACTAACACAACTATTGTTATAGCTCATTAATAGGTTTCTCCTGCTGAATTAGTTCCATAAGAGAAGGGTACAACTGAATGCTCACCCCAAATTCACCTCCACTATCCTCATTAGTCTAGACATGCATCTGAGTAAAGATCTCCATCAGTTTCCACTCATCACAATACTTCCTCAAATCCTAAACTGAAACACATCGGCTCAAGGGCTCAGACACAATGTTACTCTTACCAGGGGTGAAGAATAAATCGAAGTAGAACCCCTGCAAGTACGTAATCTAATGCCACTACCATAGCTTATGATCCTTCTGTGAGAAAATTTATGATATACTGTTGTGATCAGAATAGACCACAAACTTCTCCCCCAAAGAGGTAGTGACACCATGTTTTCAAATCATGAATCACAACATCTAGATCCATGTCACGTGTCTAGTAATTATTTTCATGTGGGTGGAGTTGGTGGGATCCATATTCCACCACATGATCATCTTTCTTATGCACGCACCTGACACACAAACATGAAACATCATAATACACCACATAGCACTTTCCAGATTCTGGAAATATCAGCATGGGGGGGATAGTAAAACACTGTTTCAGATCCTCAATGTAATACTGACATTCATGGACCCATGAAAACTTCACACCCATCCGGGTGTACATTGTCATGGGTGAAGAAGGCCAAGAGAAATCCCATACAAACTGCCTGCAGTATTATAACTTTTTAAGGAAACTCATAATCTCAAACACGTTCTTTAGATTCTCCTATGACATCACTGTGGTGATCTTCTGAAGATCCACCAAAACACCTTTCTATGAGATCACATGCCCTAGAAACTTTACCTATTTGATCAAGAAGATTCACTTGGACATCATTTCATAAAAGCAGTGATCCCATAATGTTTCCAACACAATCCGTAAAATATTACCACGCTCCCCCTCGGACCCAAAGTAAACCAGGATTTCATCCATGAATACCAAGACAAAAGAGTTGAGAAATTGGTTAAACATAGTATTTATGTTTTCCATAATGACCATAGGAGTGCTGGTCAAACTAAAAGGCATGAATATGTACTTGAAGTTGGCGTACAAACTTCAGAACACCGTCTTTAGGGCATATGCCTCCTTCACCCTGAGTAAGAGGTTGATGTGCCCGTCATTTGTATACTTTTTCATATATATATATTAATTATCATAAAAACATGGTTTCATCAAGTAACTCAAATTTTATTGATGAAATGATTTTTTTGGTGTTCATGATGATTTCAGGTGTTTCCTAGCCAAAGACACAAATCGGGAAGGGACAGAACAAAAAATAAAATATAAACACTGTGTACTTATTATATGTGCCATGTACTTTCACCCAGACACAGATTGGCCAGAACATGTATATGCCCAGGTTCCAAGCTAGAGAATACATGTTGTTTACAATGGATCTAAACAAAGTTTCCTACATTATAGAGACGATTGGTTGCGGAATACAAGAATACATGCCATGTGAGGAAGTGTTACACATCATGTACTCTCACCAATAGGCCAACGATGCTTAAAAGTCAAAGGCACCTCGGTGACCCACCTACCAGTAGATAAAATACATGGAAAAAAGGTTTACATATGTACATAGAGTGTACATTTGATTACATACCGATTTGTGTTAAACTCTATAAATAGAATCGGAAGGATTCCACATCTATTGTTGGACATCCGGGTGGAGGTGTTTCCACTTTGACGTATGGTTCTCTCCCGGATCCATTTTCTAATATCTTGTTCTGTTTTCATTTACATTTTAGTGTAATTATTACCTTCCCTGCCTCCTCTCGTATCCATGGTTGGGATTGAATTTGGGCTCAATCTGTACACCATGACAATGGTCATAAGATGCTAAATTCCACGTGTTATGGTTGTAATAATGGTTTTGAGTGATATTTAATTACAATTCAAAAGTTTGGTTTTATTATGACTCTTTTTTTAAATTTCATCAAAAAACATTGAATGGTATTTTATAGTTGCTGTTGTATTAGACCAAGAATGACACTAATAAAAAAATTCTAAAGGATTTTCAACGAGAAAAATCATAACCATTAGATGATCACATTGTCACTTACTAAAGGGGTAAAGAACCTAAACATGTATTTGTAATTAATTAACGGACAATGTAATTCACCATTAATCATGTATTTATTTAGATGAAGAAATATCAATTTAATTGAATCCTTATGGTAAACAATTTTTATTAATAAATTCAATACTAATGAATGAAAACTGGAATGAAATACGATCAGAATTACAAGCCCAAAATATTTTTCTTCTATTTGTTATATTCTTCTTATGTTTGTATTTAAATTGTGACAAATGGTTTCACTTAGTAAAACATTCTCTTCACTCCTCTTGTCTGGACAAATGACCGAAATTGAACAACTTTCACTTATACAATTACATTTCAAGGCTCCCCATGGGATCGACCCTAACTGCCACTAGTTACGTAATAGTTGGTTCAGAAATACACAGTAAAATATTTAACTTTTCCTCCCCACGACTCACGACAGGTTCATGAGTGGTCAAATTTTGGCGCTTTTGCGGGGGAATAAATAGACAGCACATTTCACATCTGAGTAAAGGTCAGTTTCTATCAAATTTTTTTTTTATTTTTTCAACATTATTTTTCATGGAAACCTCGACCCTACATCTCATGGATTATTATCTAACTAGTGAGTGGTACAATTCATCTGTAGTGGACATTAATCCGCAAGATCCAGTGTTATTATACCTCTAATCGGAGGAATATTCTCCATATATGGATGATGGGTTCTAATATAAGGAATATATCTGTACATCCATCATCCGACCCTAATCTTCTTCTCCCCCAGAACCATTTTATGGTATTACGAAAAAGGTATTATCAATGTCGGAGGCCTTTACAACATGCTAGTTAGACCAAAATGAAAAGGATGGGATGCCATGGAAATATGGTAGAGCATATCTCTCATATAATATCCAATATAGATCCTCTTTTTGAATTTGATAATGGTTGTTATAATTTAATTTCATCTTAGGAAACATGTTATTGGGTGGGCCCAACCTGTAATACATTAAAATTTCTGAATGTAATTTTCAAAACTCAAATTTTGAATATGAGATCATTTCATGTCATGTTAATAATGAACATAATAACATATTGATTTCTAACCCCTTAGTTGATTATCTATCTATTCCATAGGAATCTTGAAATTATTTTCTAGAGTATTGTGTTTTTATGTAGTAACCATAGGAGGTGGAGGACTTACCATATCAAACCTAGAAAAACATCCACCTTCGGAATCTATTGGCCACAGAGTAGGGCTAATTTAAGCAACCACCAAGAACACATAAATGTCATGAATTATTGAACCAAGATGTGGTTTCCAGACATATGTGGTGGTTCTTTCTATAGAATCCACATCCTCCGTTAGATTACAAGTATGTAACCAAAACTCAGTTCGAGCCACTGACGTAAAACTAAGGTGTTGCCTAGGAGGCGACCCAGAGGTTACATGCTATGTACCACCTATACCCATGACATGTATTTCTCTTTTATATTATAATATTTTAAATATATATATTAATAATATTAATAAACAAGAATGATTTTGGTGTCGATGGTAAGCTTACTGAAATATATATGACTTGTCGCCGGTTCGAATCCCTTCATACCTACATTCAAAACGTGATTTATCCTTTTTAACCTAATTTTAATTAAGCAGCATGTGTGGTACATTTTTAAATATAATATATGTAATTTCTATATAATATAAAACCCTTGAAGTGGATGGACTGATTGGATAGGGTCGTAAACTAGTTCCAAAAGACCCAGGTTTGAATCCTGACAATTGGCCCATTTCCGTCATTTTTCATAATAATAAAACCACACGTCATGTATTGCAATATACATTGTGTGCATATTGTTTTCAATAATAAGTTTAAATTATTTCCAAATAAGAAAATACATGCAGGTGAAGTTGAAATATTGGTAGATTCTTGGCTTTGGATACAAAATTCCATTGTTCATACTCTTCCAATTTCGTTCTTCTACCCATTTATTCAAAATAATATCACTTTCCCTGCATTTTTTTCATCCCGTGTATCACTGTACCTCTACTTGAAATAATAAAAATAACTAAAAATTGGAATCACTACAGCCTTTTCTCTAGCGGTTTAGGGATTTTCTTTTGAATAGCTGATCACTAGTTCGAATCATTCCCCATGCACCAGACCAGTGGTGGTAGTACTATTTCCTCTATTTTAGATTACATGAAGTGTATTTCACCAACACATTACGTTTATAGATTTATTTATAGTACATAATATATATATATATATATTTGAATTATTACATTTAATTATTATATAGTTTAATATTATAATTATATTATACTATTTATTTAAATGAAAGCATATAGATCATGTACACCTTAATACACGTCATGTCCCATTCCGGTAAAGGTCGAGGCCCTAGCTGGCCTTGACCCATCTCACACGACCCCCCTTCCTCCCCATTTTCTTCCTTCAGAAGTTGTCTCACCTCCCTCCTCTCAATCCACTATTTTGATGTGATTCGGATCCCGATTTCTTATGAATTTCACTCCTCTCATCAGGTGCATTGTTCTTCACTCTTTATTTCCATGTTTTAGAGGCATTTTGGGTGTTTTATATTCCACATACCCTTTGGATTCCCCCAAGTACACATGGTTCATGAAGAACCCATGACATGTACATCATGTACATGTCCACACAAGACACACATTATCCATTTGAATTATACATGACATGTAATTTCTGTACAAACCATGTACGGTGCCTCCGATGACCTTTTTGCCTAGCCTGTGTCCTTTGGGACATGACCCCTTCCCAGGTCACCTATCTTGCTGTGTCTGTTCATGACATACCATTTCCTCTAACCCTTTGGAGGAATACTTATAGATGATGTACACCCCTTTCACAACAATAAAACACACACAGCATGTACCCCGTTCCACACAGTGTATATTTCTCTTATCCCATGCCCTAGTCGAGCCGTGTCTGGCAACCTACATAGGAAACACTCCATGTTGGAACACATGGAGTGTAATCCTTGATACACACCATGTACTGGTTTTTACCTATCCACATTCCCTCATGTATTTTCAATCTAGAGTATATGAGCTTTTACACATCTCACACAACATTCCATGTACCGTGGATCTACACAATGTGTTCTCCTTTATTTTTTATATTCTCACATTTTCATTCTTTCTACTTTTTCTTATTTTATTTTATTTTATATTATTGTGTTTCAGTAATGGTAGGTGATGATCCCACAACATGGTAGCGACCCTCATCCGCTATTGAGGGCTAGTGGCCCCCTCACTATCATATTTTTCTTCAACATTATGAGTGGCCGACTTCAGATTTCCCGGCTTTCTGGCCCCCAACATTGGATGCTCTACCTACCTTTCTAATGGAACCTCCCTCTGTGGCATCTGCTAGTCCGGTCAATTCCGTGTCACCCCTCCTTGCACCCTATGCTTCCACACCGTCTCTAGTGGATGAGAGCATGGGTGCTGTCACACCCTCTTCGTACTCAATCTCCTCAGAACTACCATCCACGCCAATAGTGGACCCAACCGAGCCAACACCACCACTTAATGGCCAGAACTCTGATCCTGATTCGGTATCACCTACTCCACATCCTAAAAATGTAGTAGGACCTTTTTCTGTGGTACTAGCAATTCCAGCACCGCCAGCACTGGCTGCTACATACCCTCAGCTGCATCTATGTCTGATATTTCATGTGGTTCATCCTACGACAAACATATTGTAGTGATTCTACCTCCACACTATCTAGTTGAGTTTCCACTACCTCGATGTCAGTGTTACTCTATGTCTAGGTATTTGGGAGGATCTTGAAGAGATTATGGGACATAATCATCTGCTAGACACATTTCATGTTAGCACTGGTACTTACCAAGATTTATTTTTGTAGTTCATGGCCACCTTTGGGTTCTAGGGGCTAGCCTACCATCAGAAACCCACATATACAGCCTTCCTGGTTCACTTTTGGGGGGGGGGATACACTTTTTTCCTTACCATAAAAAACTTTTCCAATGTTGCGACATCTCCCCCCATCCTACAGCCCCACCTCATCTCTCCACCCTTACCCTCACAGATCTCTTTGACCGCATTGTGATGTGGTGGTAACATTCTAGGCCTGACCGTAAGCACATGAACACATCGTAGTAGAGAAGCCTAATAATTTCTCCTCCCTTTAATGTCCACTATAGGTTCTTTAGCACAATTTTTTTACCTCTCCATGAGGATATGGGTGTCTTGTCCAGTCGAGACACGAAGCTCCATACATTCATTTTCTGGCATGACTACTCTGACCTCCCCTACCGTGCTGCCACCAACATTCATTCAATGATTGAATGCCATTAGGTCAACCTGAATGATAGTTTCTTTTCCACCATCTCATCCCACCATTTGGGAGAAATTGATCCCGCTATCCCTCATTAACATGTGGTCCCTCTTCAGTATCTTAACATTCTCATGCTTATTCACATGAAGATGGTAGAGCAATGGGGGGTGGTTATGGGCTGGTGTAGGATGACCCTACTCCTATAGGGTTGAGAGACGACCCACTTTCTCCCACTAGTGTTACTTCCACAACCCCACCCCAACCCCTCACAGATGTTGTCCACATGACCACCCACTTTCTTCTAGCCATTCCGTTTCTTCCATCATTCTATCTTCTTTTGTGCCTTCCACCTCCTCACCTCCACCCACACCCTCACCTGATCTCTTTCCACCCTCTAACTGACCAGGATAATGTTCCTCTAGGATTATATAGCACATATACATGGCATGCTCAAGTAGATTTTGGTGCTTCTTCATCACCACTATAGCCTTTTTCTACCCCAATTCTCTAAAATGATACCTTCCTCCTCTCCACAGCCTTCTAGTGCACAACAACCTCTGACAACTCTGACCACTGATTCAGTTTTGATATCTACTACTAGCCCTGATGTACATCAGCTACATGTCACACATATAATTCCACCATTGTTCATGTTGGGCTTGATGTGCCACCCACACAAGGTTCTGAGCTCATGCATCCAGTCTCCGCTGCGGATTCTTCTCCATTGCTGGATTATTCTATTACTAGTGATGCCTCTTCCAAAGTGACTCAGTGATTTGTTTTTGCACATTTATTTCCTTATATATATATATATATTTGTTTGTGTGCGTGTGATATACAATTCCTATTATGTGTTGATGCTTATGACAACAATTTTTTATCCTCAATAGTCACAGGTACTCTAGAGCGACTTGGGATTCACTATTTTGACAGCTTGTCCAGTTTGTCGATTCCCCATGAGGAGTATATTTTTCAGTATTTCCATTTCATTTTTCTTCTATATTTACTTCTTTCTTTACATCCCCTAATCATTCACCTTCTTTTTTCCATAATTTTATCCCCTTCTTTGGTATTTCACTTGGGGGACCGTGGGCTATATAATGTGTGGTGGATGGTCTATGACTACACTTGTCATTTCCTTGGACTAATCTATAAGACATCCTTAATAGATGAAATATTTGAAACAGTGAAAACATTTTGATTAATTATAATTATAAATAATAAATATATAGATGGTAATTTTAAAATTTACATTCTTATTTCAATTTTCAATGTATTTGTATATGATTGATGATATTGTTTGATTCTGAATTTAAAGCCTCAGACATTATCATTTATGAGATTGATCATTTGTACTCATTTCATGACCTGATTGAAATTTTATCTTTACTCATTCTCAAGTGGTATTCTAGGAAGTTTTGACATATTATTTCTTATACCCACTTTCTTTGGAGATACATGAAATATTCATATCTTCCAGAACAGTCTACTTTTTCTCTTAAGAACATGAATATTTTTAAATCACATTAAAATGATTGAGGCATTTGATTATTTTTAATCCCAATTGACCTTGAGTACGACCCTACATATATTATTCATAAAACCCTTAGAAACCATGATCTTCCTTTATATGTATCCACATTACGAGAATATTTTTCCTTTATGACCCTAATTCTTTTATAATTTTTCATGATTATTCAAATGATCTTTAGATAAGTATTTTTTTCCATTCATGGTATATTTTGGAGCAACTATGAATTTAAATGTGGGAGATTTTATCACCTATTCATTTGGGAAGAAAGGGCTTAAAAACACACTATTCATTATATTCATAGTTGTCTCTGTTATTAAAAAAGAGGGACTACATTCATTAATTACATATTATTGATTTTTTATGAGCCTATATTGGCAAGATACTATCATGGTTATGATACAATTTTAGGGATCATGATTTTGAGTGAATTTTCATTATGATTTGTTTTGAATATCATGCATTATTATTAAATAATTAAGACTTTTTTTCAAGTCTCTATGATTAATTTTCATCATTATGTACTTACCCATTGTCTTAGACACACTTGAACCATACTGAAAGCCATATAATTTTTGTAATTTGAATTCTGATGTGGATAATGGGAACACTTGTAAACCATTGGATAGTGTAAATATAAATAATATTAAGAATAACTAAGATTAACAAATTAATGGTGATGAGTGTCGTACTTTTTGGAATGGTAAATCATCAAGTGGAATGTTTATTTATGAAAATGTTAAACAATGAGGATAAAAGTGGATGAATATTTTTAATTGAATTATATATGAGTCAAGATTAGAATATCTTTGGATTTAAAATACATTTTTTCCGTTCAAATTTCTATGCTATAGATATAGTATTTACAATTATAAACAGTCAAATGAATACCTTTTTAGAGAATGGATTATAATGATTTTATATTCAGATTTTTCTTTAGTACATCCAAATGACTATGTGTGGGGGAGTAAGGTGTGCTTGATTTTTGTATACATATTACCATATATATATATGTATAGAAACATGTTTTCAGAAATCAAATCTTGTTTTATGGATAAAATTATTTATTTTTGTGTTCATGATTATTTTTAGGTGTTTCCTAGAAAAAGAAACAAATCAGGAAGGGTCGGGAAAAAATTAAAATATAAATGGTGTGTACTTCATATACATGTTGTGTACGTTCACCTTGACAAGGATTGGCCAGAGTGTGTACACACCTATGTACCCATGTAGAGAATACAACCAATGTACAATGGATATACACACCGTGTACTACCTTCTAGAAGCGGTTGGTGGATAAAGACACGATTAATTCCATGTGAGTTGGAACTACACACTGTTTAGTCTCACAAACAACCCACAAACGCTTGAATGTAAAGGGAATCTCAGTGACCTAGCAACTGGTGGAGAAAAATTATGGAAAAGAAAGTTGACATAAGTACATTGAATGTACATTTGATTAAATGACATGTAGTCTTAAAATTTATAAATAGAAAGGGAATCCATCCATAATCGTGGTTGAACATCCAGGGGAGGTGCTTCCACTCTAACGTATGGTTCTCTCCTAGATCCATTTCCTATTTTATTTTTCTGTTTTCTATTACTATTTAGTGTAATTATTCTATTCCTCGTCTCCTCTAATATCAATCATAGGGATTGTGTTTCGACTCAATCAGCACACTGTGACTATGGTCATAAGATGATGAATTCCCCATATTGGGGTTTTAATAATGGTTTGGATTGGTTTTTAAGTCAAATTCCATAGTTTTGTTTTATTATGAATGTTCTTTATCGTTTCTCTAATTAAAATTTAACTGTGTTTTACCATTGGTGTCATTTTGAACCAAGAATTAACTTAATGGAGAATAACGATAGAATTTTCAACGATCGAATCCATGACCATTGAAGAGGATGCTGTCACATTCTAATGGGGTAATGAACCTAAACATATATTAGAAATAATTACTAGACCAAGGAATTAACTTCAAACATGTAATATTTTGTTTTCAGACCATGAAACGCCAATTTAATTGAATCATCAAGGTGAAATAAACATTAATTAATAAAATCAACGATAATGAATGAAAAGAACAATGAAATACACTAATAAATACGTGTCTAACATGTTTTTAGCTTTTTTCTTTTCTTCCCTTGGTATTATTTAAATTTTAAAAAATTGTTTCACTTAGTAAAAAGTTCCCTTCACTCCTATTTTCTAGATAACTAACCAAAATTCACCAACGTGCCCTGGTCCAATTTCTTTTATGTTCCCCCCATGGGATCAACCCTGAATTACACTAGAAACATAGTAGTCGGTTTAAATGGGGTATATTTTTTTTCTAATTTTATGCTCCACACGTCCCGATGGGTTATAGAGGGGTCATAGGTAACCCGAATGAAAGTATATCATTGAAAACCAGTTCACACACATCAACTGATAGAACATGTCATCTATTTTATAGAAAATTGATTTTTTTCTTGATGGTTACCTTTTTCATCTTTCGGTAGTCAGTAGACTACTTGAGGGATCTGTTGGCCTTCTTTTCAAAAATGATAGCAGTAGCCAAATGAGAGACGCTCATGAAAATGAATCATCTGGCTACTAAATCGTCAAGGTATATCTTTAATTCCCTCCGATTGGTGGATCCGATATGATGTAAACAAATATATATCATTTGTGTTCCAAGCACCATGTCGTTAGGGCACTCCCCGTCCATCTCTAGGTTAAATCCTAAAAAATCATGTGGGAATACCTCATAACACTCATCCACAGCAGGATATATCTGACCCTCAATAGCATGACCATCCTCCTCTAGGGTGAGCGATGACAACTGGAAGAAATGATTTATCAACTCTGGGAGTGGAGGTCCTGCAAGACCAAACTACAGATCTCATTCCCCATGAAGAACCTAAGGACTGCCCTTAGGTTCAGTGAAACTCACTCAATGCCTATATCGTTCTATGTGCACATGAAAGTGCAATAACCAATTCATGTAATGGGTTATATCAAATAGATCCATATCCAAGACCATGAGGTCCCGCTCTATCATTACCCTAGACACAATTACCACACATGATGGGCACGTAAGACCCAACTCCTTCATCTTACCATGCAGTGTCACCAACTCGGTTACAAAAAATTACAAATCAGTAGGATAATTAAGCATGGTAACAAAATGGGTAGAGTTAAATGAAACATAATGACCAGTATCTAAACTAGAAACAACTATAGAAGATGCAATCAAGAAGGTACCAATAACTGTAGAAGGCCCCGCATCTAATACAAC
This sequence comes from Viscum album, assembly GCA_963277665.1. Classification (NCBI taxonomy): domain Eukaryota; kingdom Viridiplantae; phylum Streptophyta; class Magnoliopsida; order Santalales; family Viscaceae; genus Viscum; species Viscum album. The sequence goes on from OY728138.1 coordinate 510,155,552, forward strand.
TAGTGCTAGGTCCACCACATGAAGATTCCTACTCTCTACCTGAGAATGGCCACTCACCAATGGATCTACCCAGAAATGGATCTTCCAAGAATAAAATCAGACCCTACGGCCTTGACCGTCAAACTATGATCCCATGTCCTCGATAGCTCTGACTGATTCGTTACTCCCTTGGAAGCCACTGATCCTTCCCCACTATAGAGTGGATGTTCCATCCTGCAAAAAATGCTTCAACTATCTAATTATTCCACCTTAATAATAGGGTTTTGTAGGGGATGTGAATGATGGTCGTGAGGGACCTAGCCTCCCACAGAGGTGGCATACAATGCACATTGATTCCAAAGACACTAAAGAAAACTTAATTGATGTTTGGATAGAACTACCACATCCCTTCTTTCCAAGATCTTATAACTTACTATACTTCTCAGATGAATTCACATTACCCATCACTGACACTGCTTTAGAGAAACCAATCCTCCCATTGCGTTCAATCTCTACAATACAGTCCCAATCGACCACCTCGGCGTATGGATTCATCTTGAACAAGAATACATTGGAATAGATATCTAGACACAAACCCCTCTCGATAATTTGATCCGTCATCTTCTAATTAGAGTCCATTCCCATAGAATAACAAACCAGTTTAGCAGAATGGTTAGAATAATCCATCACTAAAATGTTCCACTGAACTAGCTCTATAATCTCCATGGAAATAGCATATGCCAAGAGTTCATGGATGTGATGGTCTTTGAAGGTGACATTAATGTACTTCCAACTCAATTGTTCATGCTTCACGGCTTGAAGCACTGATTCCCACCACATGTGGCTAGGAACCTCGATCTGAAAAGATGCCCATTTCAAATTGACTTCTGTAGGTGTGTCAAGCAACTCAAACCTTCACTCGATCATCTCGGGCCACCACTCTACTTCCAGGGGTTCCGTGCTTCCTTATAAAGTAAGAGGATTGTTCTTTTTGAACTCCATGGATTTTTACTCCCTCATACCAAAAACCCCTTCACTAAATTGAGAAGGAGAAATCTCTACACTCTATACTAGGGATTGGACAACATGGCCACAACTTCTATCATCCATTGATCAATACGTGAGAGAGAACTCTCTGTGGAATTCTCTTATGGGTCCTTGGGAGCATTCTGGGGAGGAATGTTTCTACACAAGGAAAAAATCACAAATTAAATCATCAGAACAACAATTCTGAAAACATTCAGCAATTACATCAAATATATTAAAGTAAAACACATCACAATAATGAAATAACCAACCACTTCCGTCCCACCTGATGTCTACATGCAGTCTATAGTTTGCACATCCTACTAGGAAGTGAATTCCAATAATGAATCCAAAAATCCCATGGAGACATATGGTTTTACATTAGAGATACTATTTAGGAACCCAACTCATAACCAAAACTCTGAGCCCCGACAGTACTCGATCCTATATTATCAGACTCACCCCAAAATAATAATATGACCCAATACGATAAACATTCCTATGATACCATTTTTTGACAATCCATATCTAGTCTCCCTCATAACAAACAACAAACCTATCCCATGTTAAGGATGAAAATGATATATATATCCCCATTGGATAGCGCATGTTCATGTGTATTAAAAACAATGGTATGGGAATGATTTACTTGAATTAGGATACATACAAAAACCAAAAACAAACAATAAACTGAATATGAAAATTCATGAAAAACAAGACATAATAAAAATTCCAAAACTGAATAAAAGGATTTCAAATTGACATAATAGGTCCAGAAAAACAAAATTACGAAAAAAAACCAAAATCACCACCGATCAAGGGTTTATCAGCCACTATTCGTATCCACAACACCACACAATGGAAGAAACTAGAAACCCAAACCACAGTCTCCAAAATCGTTTCCCATAACTATTTCGAACATAACCAATTCTAATTACACCCAAAGGATTATGTAGGGTGAGAGGCTATGAACAATAGGACACTACCAAATGATTCCATTTGACAAAAATTATAATATAAAATGCTTTCAAGTGTTATAAACAAGAAATGGTCGCAATAATTTCTAAAGGTGATTCTTTTAAAAAAAATGTTTTCAAAGTGAATAACATTAAATAATGAGTATATTTAAGTAATACATGTAATCTACTAAATTTTACATGAAAACACACCATAATCCAAAGATAAATTCCAAATAGATAATAAGATCTCAACACAAAACTCCCATGGGCACTAGTTAGTTGTGACCCCCAGGTACTTCACATCTCGGTGTAAATGTAACCTTAACAATATCCATTATCGTGATTGAGATATGTGAGGTGGAATAACCCATAACCTAGTGGTCCCCAATGACATTATTATCATAGTTTTTTGAGTGCAGTAAACATTAAACATGCTACGGGAAATAGGAAAAAACCCACTCTCTATCACTAGCATGCTAGTACAGGTATTCCTACATATATACGTGGGTTTCCCTCTTTGCACTCAAACACATTCCACAAGCAAGCAAAATAAATTTACCCATAACAACAACAGTTCTGGTCATACTCATTCAAAACATTAACTAAACATGGTTTTCACCATTTTTATAACTCAAATAAACACATATAATTTCCATTAAAAATCACAAGTTATTACAAATCTTTGCACCCAAATACATTTAAGAGAAATTTTATAAAACAAAAAGCATAACAATATGACTAAAAATTGAAATTCATAGCAGTAAAACGATTTCATTAAGTCATTACATTTATTATAAAACAACACTAATTGGCACAACATGGAATGCACTAGTAAAACATCAATTTTCAAATATTATTGGCACTTAAAAATCAATCGCTTAACACATGCTACAAAAAATATTTTTCTAACTAAAAAATGAAAAAAAAACATGAAAAAAATATAAATCTCAAAAGATAACTCATTATACAATTCTTACATAAGCAATCACCAACTATATATGTCAAAACTATCAAATACTTGTGCAGATCATTAACTACACTACTATCGCACCACAAGTGAGTGAAAACAAACCTAAAACCACAATATTGGACCAAGAAAATAAAAAAACTCATAGGTACAAAGCCCTAACATCTATATATTCGGGGCATCATGAAAATTCTAAGAATCCCTAAGGAAATGGAATGAACAAGAGAGGAGACTCAGAAACTTGAGAAACATTTAATAATTCTCCCCAAAACACTATTAAATAAATATGAAAGAAGTAAAAATTGATATGGGTGTTCAAATAAGGCCAAGGTGGTCATGCTCGGTCCGAAATGGGGGAAAAGTTTAAAAAATTAGTGATTTATGACTAATTAAATGTACATTCTCAAATATGGATGAATTGAGAAACCTTGAATAAGATCCCCTTGATCACCAAAAAAGATAATCTCCAAAGAGGTTAAATAGAAAATGGGGGAGTTCTTAGGATTTTTGCTTGAGAGTGAAGTGTAAAGACAGAAAAAAGTAATAACTGAATGTTATATAAATGAAAAATATATTCATTTTTAAAACGGGAAATGCGCTCATCAGTTGGCACAATACCTGGATAAATTAACCAAATACACCTTGATTATGAGTTACTAAGGTGTCCAAATGGATATTGTTGTTTGAATAGTTCAGGTTTTCCGAATTGGTTAGTGGAATGGGTGATAAATGATAAAAATGATGGAATAATAATGGAAACAAATTTCTTTTCCAAATATGGAAATGTTCTTAGGGTTTGGCCCAAATCTTGAAAACCCACAATTTCCAACAAAAAATACCTGGAGAATCCCCTAAAAATGAATAGAAGACACATGAAAAACATGTTTAAAATAATTCATGTATGTGATAGTTATACCCACCATAAAAACATTAAACCCATGGAAAGTTAGCTTGAATCATCACCAGATAAAAAAACCAACACTAGTCTTCGACCCAAGAAATCCACTCCAGTGTCTCACGATCATTATTCCCATGCTACCATGGGACTTGAACCACAAGAATAGACTTCCCTAGAACAGATTTTTCTTGAAAGTCAACAATACATATAGGTTTCTCAACCATAGACAGATCAGGTTCCATCTCCATCTTTTCCAAACTCAAAATATGTGACAGACCCATATAATATTTCGTTAGCTGGGAGAAATGGAACACATCATGAATCAATGTAATCTAAGAGGGTAAAATTAATCAGTATTCCACCTCATCAATCCTATAAATAATTTCAAATGTAACCACAAACCATCCTGTTATAGTCCTTTTCCAACCAAGATGGGGATGACCCAAGCGAGGAGACACTTTCAAGAATACCTAGGCACCCACAAAAAACTCCAAAGCTCGACGCCACTGATATGAATATGACTTGTGTCAAATCTGTCCTATCATTAACTATTTTCTAATCAACTGATCCTTTTACAAAATCTCTTGCACAATACTTGGACCTAGTAGGGAGGTCTCAACCACCTCCTCCCAACACAAATGAGATTAATACGAATGACCATAGAAACCCTAGAACAGTTACATATTGATTGAGAATTATAACTTTTATAAAGGAAAATTCCACAAATCCCAAATGTAAATCCGATTAACCACTGAAATCAAACACACATGCATGATGAATTTCCTCCCAAATCTGATTATCAAGCACTATCTAACCATCCTCTTGAGGAAGGTATGACATACTCAACTTAATCTTTGACCCCAATGCCTTCTATAGGCCAGTCCAAAAATGAGAGATAAAATAAGGGTACCTATTGGAAATGACGTCTGATGCCACACCATGAAGCCGCAAATATTCCTACACATTTAACTAGCCCAATTCATCCACATTGTTTGAATATTTTATTAGAATGAAATGGTCCGATTTGGTCAGTTGGTCAGTCACTATCCAGATAGCATTCTTTACCTATGTTTACGAGGAAATCCAACTATGAAATCCATAGAAATATCATTCCACTTATAATTTGGAATGGGTAATGGCTAAAGAAAACTAGAGGGCATTTCATTATGTACTTTCTATTGCTAACAAGTATAGAATCTCAATACAAATCTAGCTGTGTCCCGTCTCATGATTAGACACCGTAACTGGAGACAAACTTCATAATGCATCATGATGTCACCAAGATGGGAAACCCACAAAGACTGGTAGATATCCGATGTCACCACCTCCCAAAGAGACAAAGGCACCACTAAGTGGCTCATGAAGCCAAAATACCCTCGGGTAATAAAGACTACTGAGAAATTTTCTCCACTTCATGAAGATACTACCTCGACCGCTAACATAGATCATCAATGGGATACTATTTATAAATTAGCTCTACAAGAGAATGGGTAAACTAAACACTTTCCCAAAATTAACCTCCACTTTCCTCTATGGTCTCTATATGCATCAGAGAAAAGAGCCACATTAGAGTCCAATCGATACTGGCCTTCCTCAAAGCCTGCACTGGCACTCTTTTGCTCAAGGAATATTCCACCACGTAACCCTTCCTCGGGGTGTAGATGATATCAACATTGAAACCCGTCAAGTACTCAATCCAATGACACTTCCTTAGGTTAAGATCCTTTAGCAGGGAAATTTAGTGTAAACTCTTGTTATCAGAATAGACCATAAACATCTCCCAAAATTGTTAGTGACTCTAGGTCTTCGAATAATGCATCATAGTGGCTATCACTAATTCAGGGGTTGGGTAATTATTTTAATGTGGTTAGAGTTGGTGGGATCTATATTCCACCACATGATCATCCAGCATAAGACCACAACTAACAGCAATACATAAATAATCACAATAAACCACATAGAACTTCCGAGATTATGGAAATATTAACACTATGGGGTAATAGTCAAGCACTGCATCAGCTTCTCAAAGGATTCATATTATTCTGGTCCCCGAACGTACTTCACCCCTTTCATGGTGTGCACGGTCATGGTTGAATCAATCCAAGAGATATTTTGAAAAAACACATACAGTATCCTGCCAAATCAATGAAACTCCTTATCTCAAACATGTTCTTCGGCTACTCCCCTGAACGTAATACATTGATAATCTTGTGATCCAAAGGAACTGCTTCCTCCAAGATCACATTCCACATAAACATCACCTCCCTGATCCAAAAGTGGCAATTGGATAGCATTGCATAAAGGTTTTGATCCTGCAAAGTTCCGGACACAATATGAAAATGATGCTCAAGCACTTAATCAGACCCAATTTAAACTAGGATTTCATCCATGAATACCATGAGAAAAGTGTTGATATAATGGGGGAACACTATATTCACGCATTCCATAATGATCATAGGAGTGTTGGTCAACCCAAAAGCCATGACCGAGTAATCATTGTTTTTGTACCAAATATGAAATTATATCTTTAGGATATCTTCCTCCATCATCATAAGTAGTAGGTAACCCAAACACAATTCTATCATTGAAAAAAAAACATCACACACTTTAACTAGTCAAACATGTCATCTTTTCTCAGAAATCGATATTTGTTCTGGATGGTTACGTTATTTATCTTCTAGTAGTCAATACATATCCTGAGGTATCCATTGGACTTATTTAGGAAAAGGACATGAGAAGACAATAGAGAGACCCTTGGGCGAATGAATCCTTTGAAGTCCAAATCTTCTAGCTTTATCATTAACTCCCTCAGATCGGCAGGGGTCATACGATATGGGGGAAGAGATATTTGTTGTTTTCTTAGTGAAAAATTTATTGAGAACTCCACATCCCGCTCTAGGTTAAAGCCTAAAAAATCATCTGGGAATACATCAAAAATCCCATCAACTATAGGAGGTAACCCACCCTCAGGAGAATAACCATCATCCTCTTGTCTGTTTGATGACAACAAGAAGAAAATATTTCCCAACTCTTGGAGTGGTGTTCTGACACAACATTAATGATGATCCCATTTTCCATGAAAAACTCGAGGACTGCCATCAGGTTCCGTGAGACTCACTCACAGCCTATAGGATTCGATGTGTTCTTGAAAGTGAACTAAAAAATCTATACTGAGACCACTATCATTCTTCTTACCAAGATTAATCACCAAATCCACCTCAATATATAACTACTCTGTTAGAAAATTTAGCATTTTCTCAAACCGGGATGAGATAAATGAAAAAAACTCAAGTATCAAAAATAGAAAAAGCTATAGAATATTAATTCAAGACGTTACCTCAAACTATCAAAGGCCCCACATCTAATCCCACTGGTTACTATTCTGCCACATGAATATGCCTAGTCATTTCCATCGAATGGTTTCTCTCCTATGGCTCTAACCTGAAATGGTCCTGGACAGAAGACAATATGGACCTGCTTCCATGACAACCAAACTTAGATCCCCTTATCCTTGATGACTCTCAATCAGCTCGAAATCCCTTGGATGCCACTGATTCTACCACCCTCATGAGTGGATTTTCCATCCTGTAAAAATTCTATAGGTGTCCCATTCCTCCACACCGACAGTAGGTTTCAGAGGAGTTGGCCACACTTGCTGGGTGGGCCCTAGCCACCAACATTGGTGGCACACAATGTACCTTTCATTAGAAGACATTAATGAAAACATTAGGGAAGGTTGGCTTGAACTGCCATCCCACTTCTTCCCATTCTTTAATCTCTTCATTTTCATCTTAGATGAATTTCCACTACCCATCACTAACAGTACTCCGAATAAACCAGAACTCCCATTGTAGTCAATATCAACCAAACAAGCCTGATCAACCACATCCTAATAAGTCTTCAACATGAAAAATAAAACCTATAAAGAGATCTCTGGATGAAAACCCCTCTCGAACTTCTGATACTGCATTTTCTCATTGGATACCATTTCTAGAGAAAACCGAACTAGATCAGAAAAACAGTTGACATAGTCCACTATTGAAATGTCCCCTTGAACCAACTCCATAAACTCCCATGATCTGAAATATGCGAAGAGATCAGGGAAGTGCTGGTGGTTAATTTTAACCTTGAATTCCTTCATGCTCATCTATTCAAGCTTCCCATCTTTAAGAACTAATTCCCACCACCTGTGTATGCGATCCTATAAAAGAAAAGAGGCACACTTAACCCTGACCTCCTCAGGTGTGTCAAGAAACTCAAACATGTGCTCAATATTCTCTAGCCACTCTTATACATCCTGGGGTTCCGTGCTACATGAAAAATTACGAGCCTTGTTCTTTAGGAACTCATGGGATTTGTACTTCATTGGATTAAACTCCTCTTATATAGCTGGAGAAAGAGTTGGTGATACTCACTTTCTTATGTCTTGGACGTCCCTAAACACATATTATACTATCCCGTGATCAATCGGTGAGGGGGATCTCTCTCCATCGTCCTCCCATGGGTTCTTGAGAGCCTTCTGAGGGGCATGTTTCTACAGAAGAAAAGAATCAAAAAAATAAATCATCAGTACCAAAAATAGGATTTTTTTTTGCAATTACATCTAAGATGAAAAATTCCAACCCATCACAATAGTGTAACAAACAACCACCTCACTCCCACATGATGTTTATGTGCAGTCTGAAGCCCCCATGTCCCACATAAAAGAGAAGTCAATAAAATAATACCAACAACCCTTAGAGAGTCAATGTTTCTCATGATAGATACTAGCAAAGAACTCAAATCAAAACCAAAACTCCATGCCCTGATAGTCCTAGCTACAATCTAACCAGACTCACACCAAAATAATAATATAAACCTAAAATATAAACCTGCCTCTAATACCATTTTGTCACAAACCAAATTTGATCACCATTAGAACCAGGAAAAAAACTGAACAATGTCATGGAACAATGTAAATTCCTTATCCCCACAAGATGGAAAATGTTTTCGGGTATCATAAACAATGGTTTGGGAATTGTTTACCCTAATTTCGATACATAAAATAACCAAAAATAAATAGTAAAATAAATCTCAAAATTTATTTCAAACTAGACATAATTAAAAATTCAAAGTAGAATATATGATATTTTACACGAAACAAGATGTCCCAAACAGAAATATTAGAAGAAAAGACTACCCATAGACTACCACATGACAATGGTACATCACCCACTCTCCATCTCCAAATCACTGCATAGTGGAAGCAACTAGCAACACAAAACATCATCTCCAAAATCCATACCCTTACCTATGTCAAAAAAATCATGTGTACATTCAACAAAAGGATTATGTAGGGTGTGAGACTAATCCCAGTTATATACCACCTAATGAATCCATTTATCAAGAATTATAAGATAAAAATTCTAAAACTGTTTTTAACAAGTAATGGTAGCAGTAATTTGTAATGGTGAAATTTTAAATGAAAATAGTTTTCAAAGTGGGTAACATTAAGGAATGAATAAATTTAATTAAAACATGAATTATACTAATTTATTCATCCAAACACACCATAATGAATTAATAAATTCCAAATATCCAATGAGCACCCAACACAGGAACTTTGTTAGGCACTAGTCAGTTTTGATCCCTAGGTACCTCACATCTCAGTGTTAATGTAACCATAATAATATCTATTCATTGGCCCAATCCAATAGAAGTGGAATCACCCATAACCTAGTGGTCCCTAATATCATCATAATTGTAGTTTTTTAGTGTTTTCAACATCAAACTTGCTTTGTAAAATAGGGAAAAAATTACTCTGGATCACTAGCATGCTAGTACATGTTTGCCAACCTAGATACTGGGTTATCCCTGTATGTGATAAAATAAGTTCCACAAGCTAGAAAATGACATATTCACAAAAAAACCCCATTTATAGTGAAAATAATTCAAAACAATAGCTAAACATGCCTTTTACCATTTAAATAACTCAAATGAACACTTAAATTTTCCCTAAAAATTTACCATTTAATAAGAAAATGTTTCACCTGAAATCCATTTAAAACCCCTATTTTAAAAACAAATTCATAAAAAAACTACTGGAAACTAGAATTTTAACTAGTAAAATGTTTACATAAAGTCATTCTGGGAATTATAAAACAACACAAATTGGTAAAACACAGATTGCACAAGTAATACACCCATTTCCACACAATATTGGTACTTAAAAATCAACTGCCTAAAAAATGCTACCTAAAATAGTTTTTTGACTAAGAAAAAGGAAAAATGAACATAAAAATGATATAAATCATTTTATAATTCATAAACCTGGAATATCCTAGCATATATATCAAAACCCTCATATCATGGTATAAAACTTCAACCGCACCGCTGATGTACAACAAGGGAATGAAAAAGAACCTAAAACCATAACATTGTTTCAAGAAACATAAAAAACCCTTGTTACTAATCCCTAAATTTCGGGTATATTTAAGTTTAATAAATGTGGAAGAAACCATAAGGAAATGGAAGGAACATGATAGGAAACTCACATACTTAAAAAAATTAAGAAATCGCCCCAAATACAGTAGTAGTTAAACCTCCATGCAGTCAAAATTGACATGGAGGTTCAAATAAGGATGAGAAGGTCAAATGGGGAAAAAAATTGGGGATAGAGAAAAATAATAATGATTTATGGAAGAAGAAAATTCCCTATCCAAATCTAAATGATTTGAAAACCCTTGATGAAGCTTGCCCTAATCCCTAATAAAGATTATCTCTGAAGATGTAAAATCAATCATGGGGTGCATCTGGGGTTTTTGGAAACAATATAGAGGTTGAATGACCGAATTATAGTAAATAATAAATGATATATATTGGAAAAATATTAAAAAAACAAGAAATGGGCTCACGGGTTGGCCTAATAACTGAATAAATAACACAGATCCACCATGATTATGTGTTCCTAAGGGTTCCAAATAGATATTTTGGTTTTATAGGTTAGTAGTGGCTATGTGGGAAGTGAAATGGGTGAAATTTGATAAAAAATACAGTTAGTAAAGAAAAACAATTTTCTCTAAATTTGGAAATGTGCTCAGAGATTGGCCCAATTCTTGAAAACCCACCATTTCCTAAAAATATTCCGTGGAAACCCCCACAAAAAAATCATGAATATAAATTTAATGAAAAATAAATTTAGAATAATTCATGTCTGTTAAAATTATCCCCACTATAAAAACATCCACACTCAGAAAGTCACCTGGAATCCTTATTAGATAAGATAAATGTAAACTGCTCTTCGACCAAATAATTCTTCTCCCATGTCTCATGATCATCTGTCCCTTGATACCTGAAGTCTCTAAAAAGTTGAATAGACTTCCCTAAAATTATTTTATCTTAGGATTTAACAATACACATTGGTCAGTCAACCACAAAGAGATCATGTTCCAGCTCCAACTCTTCCTAACTCAAAAAATGGGATGGGTCGAGATTGTATTTCTTTAGCTAGAAGACGTAGAAAAAATCATGGATCGATGTCATATGATATGGAAAATCATACTAGTATTCCACCTTACCAATCCTATCAATGATTTTAAAATTTTATACATACTTGGTTGGAAACAACCCTTGCTTACCAAGACATGGATGAACCAAGAGAGTTCCACATTCAAGAATACCATATTACCCCAGAAAAAATACAGTGCATGATGCCTCTGATTACCAAAATACATTTTTCAACTCTGAACTATCCATAAATGTTTTCTAATCAACTTAACCATTTCTAATATCTCTCATGCAATACTCAGACCTAGCATTGAGATCTCACCCACCTCCACCTAACACAAAGAATATCAACACAACTGACCATAAAGCACCTTGAATGGTGTCATCATGATAGAGTATTGATCGATATTGATATAGGTATACTCTAAATTTCCAAAATTAAAATCCAATGACCCACAAAAATCCAACTGACATACTTAAATCATGTCTTCCAAAATATGATATGTCTGATCGGTATGACCATCCATTTGAGGTTGGTATGTCATACTCAATATAATCTGCAACCCCAAGGCCTTTTGAAGGCCTCTCCAAAACCAAGAGTTACAATGAGGGTCCTTATATGAAATTATGGCTAATGGCACACCATAGTGACCCAAAAATTCATTCACTTACATCCTGCCCAGTTCCCCCTCTTTGGTCGAATCATTGATAAGAATGAAATGGGATGATTTGTTTAGATAATCAATCAACACCCAGATAGAATTCTATCCCAAAGGTGTATAAGCAAATCTAGATTTGAAACACCAACAAAAAATATCCCACATTTAATTAGAAATGGGTAACAGATGATGAAAACTAGAGGGGATTTGATAATCTACATTCCCGTACTGTAAAGTATAGAATCTCGATACAAAGTCATCTATGTATCATCTCATATCTGGCCACCAGAACTAGTGACAAACATAATAATACATCTTGGTGTCACCAGGATGGGAAATCCACTAATACTGGTGGATATCTTGAAACACCACCAACTATAGGGACATAGGCACCACTAAGTGGACCATGAATCACAAGATACCCTTAGGGGACAATGACCAATCAAAATATATCTCCCCACTATGAAGAAACTATCTCAACTGTAGACATGGAAGTAACAAGGCTTATCCCGATGAATAATATCCCTAAAAGAGCGTTTCAATTGAATTCTTTCCTAGAATGAACATCCACTTTCCTCTATGGTCTCCACATGCATTTGAACAAAAAACCCCCCATTAGTGTCCACTCATCGATGGACTTCCTCAAATCATGCACTGATACTCTTCTCCTCAAGGAATCTTTCACTATGTTACTCTTCCCCAGGGTGTAGACAATATCGATGTCGAACCCATGAAAGTACTAAATCTTATTCTATTTCTATAAGTTAAGATCCTTCTATGAGAAAATATAGGCTATGATCTTGTGATTAGAATAGACAAAATACTTTTCCTCAAAGAGGTAGTTATACCAAGTATTTAATGAATATATCACAGCGGCTAGATCCAAGTCGAGGGTCAGGTATTTCTTTTCATGTGGTCTGAGATTGTGGGATCCATGCAGCACTACGTGATCATCTTGCATAAGCACACACCCAACATTCATACATTACGCATCGCAAAACACTATATATCCCTATACAGATTCAAGAAAGATCAACATGGGGTTTGTTTAAAAATGCCACTTCAGCTCATTAAATTAGTCATGAAATTCTAGGCCCCAAAAAATGTCACCCTTCCAGGTGAGCGTGGTCATGGGTGAGGAAAGACAAGAGAAATCCCAAACAAACCACCTATAGTATCCTTCCTATACGAGGAACCTCCTAATCTCAAAAGCATTCTTTGGTTGCTCCCATGACATCCCTGCACTGATCATCTCAGAATCCACCAAAACTCTTTTCCCTGAGATCACATGCCCAAGAATAATCAATAACCTAATCCAAAATTTTCCCTTGGATATATTTTCATAATTTCGATGATCCCTCAATGTCCCCATCATGATCCAAAAATGATATTCAGGATCCTCCTTAGACCAAGAGTAAACTGGGATGTCTTCCATGAATACGACAACAAAATAGTCAAGATACTCATGGAACAACCTATTCATATGGTCCATAAAGACCATTGGAGAATTGGTCATCCTGAAATGTAGGACCGTGTAATGAATGTTCTTATACCTGCTACCGAAAACTGTCTTTGGGATATCTGCATCTTTCACTTTGAGTTGGAGGTATGCTGAACACAAGCCTGTCTTAAAAAACCACTTCACAATCTTCAATTGATCAAACATGAGTTCTATTCAAGGAAACTGATATTTCTTCTTGATTGTTATATTTTTCACCTTCTCGAAGTCAATACACAACTGGAGGGATCCATCATCCTTTTTTTCTAAAAGGATAGGAGAACCCCTAGGAGAGACACTCGAGTGAATGAATCCTTCATATTCCAAATCATCCAACTGTATCATTAATTTACTCAACTCGGTGGAGGACATATGAAATAAGGGACGATATACAAGTTGTGTCCCCAATGCCGAATTTATTGATACCTCTATGTCCTTATTTAGGGGGAATAATGAAAAATAATATGGGAATACCTTTGAAAAATCATCCACTACCTGTGATAACACACCCTTAAGAGCCTGACCCTTGTCTCCTGGTGTGAGCGACAGAAACTAGAAGTAAATATTTCCCAACTCTGGGAGTGGTGGATCTTCAAGAACTGACTATGGATCCCATTCCCCATGAAAAAATTCCGGAATTCCATCAGGATATGTGAAACTCACTCTCCACCAATAGAAATCGATGTGCACTTGAATGTGCACTAACCAATACATGCCAAGGATTATATTACAAAGATCCATATAAAAGACCAAGATACCCCACTCCATCTTTACCAAAGACATGGATTGTTAACCAGAAGGCAACCTAAGACCATGCTCCTTTTTCTTACATAGTGGCGTCACCAAATCCATCACAAGAGATAACGACTCAGTTGAAAAATTCAGTGTTCTCACAAAATAGTTAGAGATAAATGAATCAAAATAACCATTATCGATAAAAGAAATAGCTATTGACTATACAAATCATGATGGTACCTCTAACTGTCAATCCCCCAACATCTAATCCTGCTGGTGGCTGATCCCCCACATGATGATTCACACTCAATTCTTGAGAATGAAAGATCTCATGTGGATCTCCCCTAAAATGGATTTTTCTAGAAGACAATCTGAATCTGCTATAATGACAACAAAATCAAGATCCCCTTGTCCTTGATGGCTCGGGCAGAGCTCTCAATCCCTTGGAAGCCACTGATCATACCCCAATATGGAGTGGATGATCCATCCTAAAAAAATGTTTCACGTGTCCCATACCTCAAAACTGATAGGAGGGTTTCAGAGGATATTTTCATACTAGTCAGGTATTTCCTAGCTATCCACGTTGGTGGCACAGAACATACCTTTCTTATGGATCCACTCAAGAAAACATAATAGAGGTTTTTCCTAAACTACAACATCCCTTCATCCCAATCTCCAATCCTTTTCTTTTCTTCTCAGATTAATTTCCACATCCCCTAACTAATACTACTCCAGAAAAACCATACCTCCCATTAAGGAAAATCTCTACCATACAAGGCCAATCAACCACCTTGTCGTAAGTCTTCCACATGGAAAGAATTACCGGGTATATAAATTTGGCTCCAAACCCCTCCCGAACATCTGAGCATTTTTCTACTCATTAGAGACCAGTTTCTAAGCATAATGATCCTGGTCAACAAAACATTAAGCATACTCCATTAATAAAATTTCCCTGGAACCAACTCCATAAACTCATGGGATCTAGCATATTCCAAGATTTCATAGAATTACTTGTAAATGAATGTAACATTGAAGTCTTTTCTATCTCATATGATCAGGCTTCCCATCTTGATGCACTGATTCCCACCACATGTGTCTGGAAACCTCTCACATAGAAGGGGAACAGTTCACCATACCCTCCTCAAGTGTGTCAAGATACTCAAACATGCGCTCGATCTTCTCGAGCCACTCCTATGCTTTCTCGGATTTTATGCTACCTCAGAATGTAGGAGGCATGTTCATTAGGAACACTGAAGAATTTTACTTCCTAGGACCAGACTCCTCTTCCCTAGTTAAATAAATACACAAATATAATATATATACTAGGGCTTGGACAACCCTGACAATAGCTTCTACCATCCATTGATCAATCACATAGGGATCACTCTCTCCGACATCATCCCATGGGTTCTTGGGAGATTTTAGGGGAGGCATATTACTACAGTAGGATACAATTACAAAATAAATCATTAGTAAAATAAGTATAAAAAATATCAGCAATTACAACAAATATAAAAAAGTCAAACACATCACAACATTTTAATAAACAACTACTTCACTTCTATATGATGTCTATGTCTAGTCTACAACCCACACATCCCACCTAGGAGATATTTCAAATAGAAAGTCCCAATATCCCATGGATACTCATGGGTTTTCTTGAGTTTTATTGGCATGGAACCCTACTCATAACAAAAAATGTGATCTCTAATAGTCCTGGATCATTTTTAACCAGACTCACCGAAAAATAATAACAGGACCCAAAAGGATAAACATGCCTCTTATACAATTTTTTTCAAAAAACTAAAATGATCTCCTTTAAAAAAGGCAACAAACCTAGCCCATGATAATGCCTGAAGGGAGTTCCCCATCCACATGGATGGGAACAAGTTCCCGATAATAATAAAAAATGATTAGGAATGATTTAACAAAAATATGATATATTAAACAAAAAAAAACTAAGTCTAAAAATTCATTCCAAAAAATATTTAAATAAAAATTAAAAATATAATACAAGGTTTTTACCATGAAAAAAGAGGAAAAAAAACTACAAAATTACTTGATAAAACAACCAAATGACCACTAAATGTCTAGGGGCCATCAACCACTAGATGTCTTCACAACACCACACAATGGAAGCATCCAGCAACCCAAACTGATGTATCATAATTCCTTTCCCTTGCCTTTGTAAAACATAACCATGTCAACTTATAACCATTGTTTTATGTATGGTGTGATCCTAATATCAATATGATACCACCAAAAGACTCCATTTTACAATCATTATAAGATAAAAATCGTGTATGTGTTATAAACAAGAATTGGTAATAATAATTTATAAAGGTTAAAAATTTAAATTAAAATATTTTTCAATGTAAGTTACTTTAAAGAATCAGTACATTTAAATAAACATGTAACATAATGGATTTAACATCCAAAAAAACATATCAATAAGATAAATTACAAATAATCAATGAGAACTCTACATTGGAACACCCCTAGGAACTAATTATTAGTGAGCCCTAGGTACCTCACATCTCAGTGTAAATGTTACCATAAAAATATCCATTCTTGTGAATGATCCGCAAGAAAGGGAATCACCCATAACCAAGTTGTCCCTAACATCATCATCATCATGGTTTTTAGTGTTGTAAACATCAATCATGCTATGTGAAACAAGGACATAACCACTCCAGATCACTATCTTGCATGTACAATTCTGTCGACCTAGATACTTGGGTTTCCCTCATTGTGCTAAAATAGGTTCCAAAAGCTACCAAATAACATTTAGACATAAAACACCAGTTCTGGTAATTCTCATTCAAAACAGTATCTAAAAACACTTTTAACCATTTGTATAACTCAAATAAACACTTATAATTTCCATAAAATAATTTCACAAGTTATAACTCCAATTTTAACCTAAAATCCCATTAAAACGAATCCTTTAAAAAAAATCATACCAATACTACTGAAAACCAAAATTGAATGAAATAAAACATTTTCATTAATTCATTCTAGGAAATGTAAATGAACACCAATTGGTATAACATAGAATTAACAAGTAAAACATCTATTTTCACACAATATTGGCACATTAAATCAACTACTTAACAGATGATACCTAAAGTAGTTTTCCCACCAAATACAAAGAAATATTAACATAACAAGAATATAAATTCCGAAAAATAAATCATTATATATAGTTTACGCATATAATCACATATCATATATGTGAAAACCCTCAAATACTTGCGTGGAACTTCAATCGCACCACTGTCGCACCCCAAGTGAGTAAAAATGAACCTACAACCAAAATAATGGACCATTATACTCAATACCAAACCCTAGGTATGAAGCCATAGTTTCTGGACATTTGGAGCATCAAGAAAATTGGATGAGACCTTATGGATGTGTGAGGAAGAAGAGTGGAAACCCACATACATGACAACAATTTATGAAATTTCCACAAATACACTAGTAGTTGAAGGTAAAAGTGTTAAAAATTGATATGGATGTTCTAATAAGGAATATGAGGTCATGTGGGGAATAAAATGGGGGAAAAGAGTTAGAAATGAATGATTTATGAAAGAATCAAATTACCTTTACAAATTTTGACAATTTGAGAACCCTTGATGATGTTCTCCCTAATCCCCAAAGAAGATGAGATCAAAATAAGTAAAACCGAACATGTGGGCGTGACTAGGTTTATGGGCTTGATAGAGTGTTGCAATGACCTAAAAATAGTAAAAAATGAATGAGTTATAAAAGAAAAATATTATTTTTTGAAAAAACTGGAAATGGGTTCACATGTTGGCCTTATACCTGATTAAATCACTGAAATCCACAATTATTATTAGTTCCTAAAGGATTAAAAAGTATGTGGTGGTTTTAATAGTTCACGGGAGGCCCAGTCGGTTGAATAATGAGTGAAAATGATAAAAAATAAGGAGTTATAAAATAAAAAAAAATAGTTTTTATATTGGGAAATCGGCTCACCGTTTGACCTACTTTATTGAAAAATGAACCTTTCCTCCATAAATGCCATGGAAAAAACCATCAAACAATAAAATAATATATATTACACGAAACAAACCTCCAAAATAATTCATTTATGTGATAATTTCTTTATTTCATTATATACATGGTTGGTCTCAAGAGTATAATTTATATTCTCAAGTTGGAATGGTTGTGAGTATCTATTTTGTATACATACATGAGATATAATTTAATAAATAAGATGTCCAAAAATTTATATACAATGTTAATTAAAGTTAAAAAATAGTAATATTTTCAATAGTGGTTTATATTACTATATTATAAAGGAAAAACCCTATTAATCATGATAATGATTCCCTAATCAATGTATTATTTCAATGTAGAAAATTTCTTTTGGGTTTGTAGAAACTGATATGAAGAAATATGATGCAAACTAGCTATTTTTAGAAGATAATTAATGAAAATACACTTTTTTTATGAATAATATTTAGTGGGAAAGCTATATAATCTAATAAAATATTTTTTTATTTTTATTATCTTTTATTTGATTATATTTTTTTAGGAATCACTAGATGCAGATCCAAATCAATTTGGATACAAAAAATACTTATTTTTTCGATAAAATACATAGATATCCATAAAACTGACTATATATGATGTGTTTAATAATTATATAATATAATTCAATCAATATTTCATAAATAAACATCGATTAATAAATTTTGTATTTTTTTAATGGGATAGTTTTGGTTGTTTGATCTATAAATATAGATTAAATCGTGATATGTGGTTCGTAAATGAACATAAGAAGTCATTGATATCTTAAAATGAAAAAAAATTATTGAATATAAAGAATGATTAACTATTATAATTTATTTCAACACAATTTACTAAGTTTGGTCAATATTTTTACAATTTCTAAAGAAAGAAAAAATCCAATATTTTAGATATTACATTTTAAAATTTATGAAAGATATCATGTACCATCAAATGTATAGCATTCACAGATAGGTAATTTTTAAGGAAATTAAAATTTCTTTCAAAATATTACATAATCATTTGTATGTCCATGTTTTCTGAATTATGGCATAATTGTCAATAAAACTGCGTACTCAAAATAAGAATTCAATTTGTTTATAGATTATTAGTAATAGTAAATGGTGTTTGAATTTTTCCAAAATCATATTTAGGTGGTTAATTATTATCTTTGTGATATATTGGGGGATATTACTTTTGAATATATTTGGGTTTTGATGCATGAGTAGTATAATTTTTATATATTGTTTTTTCCCTTTTAATCAAGGATATGTATAATGGAGGAAATAAATTTGTTTTAAAAACAAATTTGAGGAATAAAAGGTGTCCGAATATATACATTCATCATGGTGTGGTTTCGTATAGTACTTATTTAGTTAGTTTTTTCATCAATTTATAAATATATATTTTTCTAATCTTATTGTTATTTTCATATAATTCTTTTATATAATTTACACATCATTTCTAAACACAAATCAAAGGATCAAAACTATGGAATTTTTTTTATTGTGATGGAAATTTATTACAATGATCCATATTTAATTTTTGACATGTTGTAATAAAATGAACATCAGTCCAAAAAAATGTCATCAGTAGACCATAATGTGCGTGTTTTGAAAAAAAAAGTTATATTTTACTCTGAAATACATATCAAATAGAAAAAAGTAATAAAAGGATCTCGTATTTTTTTAATCATTTTGAAAATGTTGCATAATTCTTCTGTGAAATATCAGAAGAGACTATATGTAAATATGACACCTGATGTGGATGGTATGACATGAATTTAATTTTATAAATAAAAAACTAACATTTTAGTTTAAAATACACATGAAATATTCAAAGATAATAAAATAATCTCATATTGTTATCAATCATAATAAAACAATCAAAAATTAAATTTTTTAATAGAGGAATTGACCGTAAATCAATCCAGCCCATGTTATGGTTGTTATGATTCATAGTTTGTGTTATCAATATAAGAATAATTTTTTTTGTTTAAAACCCATGTCACGTCAACAAAACTGAGAAAAAAATATCAAAATGTTATTAAATGTCAGGAAAATGATCCATAATTCATTTTATGTGTGTTAGAATTATTCCCACACCAATCATATATAATATATAGAGGTGATTAATTGAATTATGTTTTTGTAAAATAATAGTGTCATTTCAGTTCAAAATGAATCACATAAAAAAAATGAAAATTAGCTTATTTTTTTTAAATTAATAAAATGGTTCATAATTCATTTAGGACATTTTAAAATCTATCCCAAATCAATTCTACACTTGATGTGGTCATTATTACTCAGAGTATGTGTTTTCAATATAAAATTTTCATATTCTTTTAAAACATGAATAAAATAGCCAAAAATGAGAAAAATATATCATATTATTTTTTAAAATGATAAAAATGATTGATAATTTATCTATAATGTGTATGAATTGATCTCACATCAATCTAACACTGTATTTTTTCAGTATGATATGAAGTGAATTTTCTTTCAAAAAAGAAATGATATTATAGTTTAAAATACATGTTACATGTAAAAATCTAATAAAACTGGCTCATATTTTTTTCAAACATTATTAAAAACGACCTATAATTTAGTTTTAACATAAAAAATTGTCCATATTCTAATTTTACACAGGATGTGGTTTTTATTACTCAAAGTATGTGTTTTAAATAAAAAAATGTCATTTTATATTAAAAAGTAGATAAAATTTTCAAAACATAGAAAATAAACTCATATTGTTTTCAAAAATTAGGAAAACATTTATATATTTCATTTTTTATGTGTATGAATTGACCAAAGAACAATCTAACACATGATGTGACTGACAGGACCTGTATTGTGTGTTTTCTTTATTACGTATTCATTTAAATTTAAAATGAATGTCACCAAAAAAAGGAGAAAGAATAACCTATGATTGGTTTCAATCATTATTAAAATGATTGATGATTCATTTATCATTTTTGGGAATTGAACACACCTCAATCTGACACTTTATGTGGTCGATATGACTTGAATTATGATTTTTTCAATAAAAAAGTTCCACTTTCGTTTATAACATATACCACATATCCATAACTAAAAATACTCAAATTATATTTAAAATTTAGAAATATGATCCAAAATTCATCCGTCTTGTGTATGAATTTAGCACATTCCAATCCATCACATGATGTGGTCAGTATGATGGAATGTACATATTTTCAATATAAAAGTGTCATTTTAATTTAAAACACACGGAAAATTGTAAAAACTAATAAAATAGTATAATTTTTAATATTTAGGGTATTGATATATAATTCATTTTGTGTTTGTATGAATTGATAATACAATAATATGACACATTATTTGACCGATATGATTCAATGTGTGTGTTTTTAATATAAAGGTTTTATTTTCATTTAAAACAGTAATTACTAAATAAATCGAAGAAAACAAGATCAGTTTATTTTAAATAGTAAGAAAAATAATTTACAATTCCTTTATGAAATATAAGAGTCTATTTTACATCAATCGGACACCTGATGTGGTCTGTATGACTCGAAGTATGTGTTTTCAATAAAGAATTTTCATTAAAGTATAAAAAATCAGACACATAGACAAAAACAAAGAAAACGATCTTCTATTATTTTCAATCATTATGAAAAAAATCCATAACACATTTTTCACATGTAGTAATTGACCGTACAACAATATGACATATAGTGTGATCAGTATGACATGATGTACATGTTTTGAATATAAAAGTTTCATTTCATTTTAAAACACTTATCAAATAGCCAAAACAAATATAACGAGCTTGTTTTGTTTTCAAACATTAAGGAAATGGTCCATAACTCATTTTTTGACTTGTAATAATCGACCACACATCATTCCCAAACATGAGAGAACTGATATAAATCGATGTGTGTGTTTTCAATATAAATGGGTCAAATAAAATTAAAACACAAGTTACTAGAAAAAATCATTAAAAGGCCTCATATTTTTTTCAATCATTTTAATAATAATCAATAATTAATTTGTGACTTGCAGGGATTGACTGCACATCAATAAGACACATAATTTGGTCAGTATGAATCAATATGAATGTTTTCATTAATAAAGGGTAATTCACTTTAAATCATTCTTAACTTAGACACCACTACGAAGGAAATAATATATTATTTTTAATAAATATTTAAAATGATACAAAACTCTTTTGTGAGTTGTGGGAATTGACAAAACACAAATATGAAACATGATGTGGTAAATATTACTCAATGTGCATGTTTTCAATAAGAAAAATTAATTTTTTTAAATAAACGTCAAATAGAACAAACTATGAAAATATAATTGTATATTTATCAAACTATATTAATATGGTCTATAATTGATTTAGGGCATGTAAACCCAAAACACACATCATTTTGACACATATTGTAACTATTATGACTTGAAGTATGTGTTTTCAATATAAATGTGTCATTTTAGTTTCATAGGCTTATCATTAGACAAAAAATTGAAAATAAACATATATTATTATTCAACATTAGGAAAATGGCCAATAATTGATTTTTGACATATTGAAATTGACTGCACATGAATCCTACATATGATGTGGTGGTTGTAACACCCAGACCCCTCTAAGCTGCAGCTGATGAATTACTTGTGATATTGGCATGGTTAGAAGGAATGAAAATCCAAATGGAACGATCAGTTTAGCATTCCTGAAGAAAGTAGATACATAGATGTTAGTCAAATTACATTGGAAATGTTTACAAAATACAATACATAACAAAAACAAAAAAACGGAATCCCCAAGAACTCAATAGAAGATCTTGTCTTCATCACCTGTTGAAGGTATAAAATGAAAGGATTAAGCTAAAATTCATAGTAAGGGTTACAAATAGTGGAATCATGAGTACAATAATAAGTGAATCGCAAGCAATATGAGATAATCATTATGGCCTAGTGAATAAATGAATAAATAATTCCATTAATAAATTAAAAATGAAACTGGATCCATAGAATTTGGAAAAGAAAAAATCACAGGGATAATAATAATAAATGATAATGAATAATTAGAATGCTTATTAATTTTAATTCATGGTTTTGGCACATGTAACCATAATACCGTAAAATCGGTTTAGTTCTATGCGTAGAAACCCATCTGATTTTTGGAAACAAAATCAAAGAGTATGTCACCAAACTATTTTTTCTAATGAGACATATCGATGAATCGAGGGGATATAGTTGTCCCACCCACCACTTAATGTCCAAATGATTCTTTATACATATATTCAATACATTATAAATATTCCTTTTCAATATCCGTATAGAGTATAGTATACAGATTCATCAATATATCCATAATTAAAATATCTTTCTAAGTAAACATCATATGTAAGATGGTTTATAGTTTAGACAACAAACATATCAATGATAAGAGATTATGTATATTTAATATAAATATAATTTCAAATGAAAAATGATCTCAAATGGGTAGTAGGTACCCCACATATGGATTATTAGGTGCACAATACAATGTTAGTCACAACGAAAAGGCAGTTGAGACAATGTCCCTTGCAACAATGTGATCTGTCGAATCATATGACCAGAAATTATTAACCCTCAAATTAATAATTTAATAACATGAATATAAATATATTCATGTTATTATATATCAAATGTCCGTACAAATATACCACATACCAGAAAAAAGTGGTGAACAAATTTAAATCTCACAGAAATGAAAGTGAGATGAAAACCCCTTACCTCTTGCTCGAGTGTGTTGTTCGTTCATTTTAATTATCGTAATAATAAAATTTATATTCCTTGAATTAATTATTCCACAACCTGCAATACATGTAATTCATTTAATATTACCTTATAAGGTTTATTCATGTCCCTTTTAATGGGTTTAGGATGTTCAATGTTATTATTTGGGAAGCATTTTCTTCCCTGGTTTTCAGGATTCGATTCCTTGAATTCATGAATGGAAGTTCATTTGAAATGTGGATAAATAACCAGAGTTGTTAATATATATTTATGACATTAAATAGATTTAAATTATCTTATAATTATTATAGGTTATATAACTGTGGATGAATCATTAGTAAAATGTTTTTTATAAACGCTTGGATTTAGCTTGGTAGTTTTGTATACAATGAACTCGTTTTGTATTATTATTCCATATTATGATTGTGTAAAGAATCTAGAACATTAATGTGATTAAATACATATATTATGATTTGGTTCAACCATTAAAATGTGTTCATGAAAAATAATTAAGGAGAATCTGTGGAACAAAACTCTGCCATCCACAAAGGATATAAATTTGAACCTCATAGACATTGATTTAACTCATAAAAATAAAAAGGGAGAGTAAGAATATTGATGATGGTTATTCGATTCACATGATATAATTTCAGTGTATTGATGACACTGGAATTTATCATGGTCATTTGGATTGAGGAGGTGAGAAGAGAAAAAGAAAAGATATGATCTTGAAAAGAAAAGAAAAGTTGAGAGATCCCTTATCAAAATTCGGTAGCCAAACGACGTCGCTTAAAATTTAATTAAATCGAATGATGAGAAAAAAAGGGTAACTCATAATATTTAAATCAAATGGAAAGTAAGAATAATAAATAAAATCAAACATCAACATATGAGAAAGGAATTTTAAATAGCTAACATTAAAGAATTGTCGTCTTAAGGAAGAGAATGAAGTATCCCCTTACCTTGTAGAATAACTCCTATATCAATAAGCTTGGGACATTGGGGGAATAGGGACACCTTGGGAGGCCTCATAGAGAGGTAAAACCACCATAGATTTGAGTATGTGGGATTTGGAATGAATGAAAACGAATGGATGAGTGGGTATTTATAGAAAAAAAGAGTAAAGTTTTTAATAGTTTCAAAGGGACAACTCATTACTGGTTTATACCAAACCATGGGATTTCCCATTGTATTATCCAATGGTTTTGACCACTTGGGACACCTCATGTCATAATATACTATACACAATTCAACCATTATTTTATATTTAATTATTACATCATTATGATGTCATTAAACTACCAAATACTCAAAACTGTATCTTTTCTATTCATGAAATATTCATGTATTTTAGAAAAAACAAAAAATTTGCGCTAACCATTTTTCGATGTGTATAATTCAAAAAAGAACACCATTTTTTTAAAATAATTTTCTATGTATTTTTAATTTAATTTATAATAAATTCATATTTAATTAAAAAAAACAATCCTAATCATGCAATTAGTTTTATTCCTCAATGAAAAACTAATTAAGATCTCATTATATTATTTCCTTAAGAAAATAAAATAATAATATTATTTACTATTCATAAGGGTCATATTAATATTCATATTACTATTCATAAGGGTATGTTACTATTTACCAAAAATCATGTTTGTTCTATCAGACTCCAAATGACATAATGATCACAACTCTAGATGACCACTTTTCAAAATTCAACACATATAAATGGAAAATTTATATTTATTGGATATGTTGTTAATATATATAAAATATACTAGTGTTTTTTTAAAGAACACAATGATGAATAGAATGTATTTAATAGTATCATACCATTAAATGTTTGGGGTGTTATATTATTCCCTACATCAAAAATTTCATCCTCGAAATTTTATGTATAAAGTTTACCAAAAAGAACTGGGTGGTTCTTCTTAATGAAATCCTCTAGTTCCCATGTTTCTTCCTACACATTTTGATTTCTCCAAATAACCATTACTAGACGAGTTGTTCAACATTTCAATACCTTCTCCCTTGTGTCAAGAATCCAGATAGGCATTTCACAGTTTGAAAAATCAGGTTTCAGTTCTATTTCTTCATATGTGAGTACATGTCTTGGGTCTGGCATGTACTTATATAACAATGATACGTGGAACACATCATGATGTCTGGAGAGATTTGGTGGAAATGCTAAATGATAAGCTACAGCTCTGATTCTTCCCAAAATTTCAAATGGTCTGATGTACCTGGGGTTCAGATTCCCTTTCTTACCGAACCTTAACACGCCCTTCCACGGATATAATTTCTGAAATACATGATCTCCCACTTTAAATTTTATTCCTTTCTCCAGTTGTCAACATAACCATTCTACCTACTTTGGAATTCTTTAATATGAGATTTTATTTTCTTCACCTTTATTGTGGTCTCTTCAATAAGCTCTAGGTTTGTAAGTTTCCTCTCACCAATTCCCTCCTAACAAGTTGGAGTTCGACATACCTTTCCATATAATTCTTCATATGAAGCCATTTGAATACTAGAATAGAATCTATTATTGTATGAAAATTACACCAGAGGAAATTATTGATCCCACATACATTGTAAGTCAAGAGAACATGACCTCAGCATGTCTTCTAGAGTTTGAATTGTCCTTTCCGATAGTCCATAGGTTTAGGGGTGATATGCGGTACTAAAATAAAGGTCAGTATTCAAAGCCTTCTGGAGTCTTTTCCACAATTTCGACGTAAACCGGGGATCTCAATCAGAGACAGTTGATAGAGGTTCACCATGAAGTCTCACATATTCATTAATATAAAGTCTTTCCAGACTCTCAAGTGTTAAATCCTATCTTAATGGATGGAAATGTGATATTTTAGTGAGACGATAAACAATTATCCATATTGCATCATTCCTTCTAGCTGTCCTCGGTAGTCCGATGACAAAATCCGTCGCAATGTTATCCCACATCCACATAGGAATAGGTAGTGGTTTAATCACTCATTGGGATGTTGTCTCTCTACCTTTGATTGTTGATAAACTAGACACCTTGACATGTAGTCAACAATTTCCCACTTCATAATATCCCACCAAAAATATTCTTTCAGATCTCTATACATAATGGTGTACCCTAGTGTATACAGTATTTTGAGCTATGAGAATCGTCTAATAGTTCCCTTTTTATTTCTGGTATGGATGGCATGCATAACCACTTCCCAAATTTTAGAACTCCTTCTTCATACATGAATTCAACCAGTCTCTCATCCCCGACAAAATTAATTTTCTAGGGTAGATTCTCATCATCATATTGAGATCTTTTTATCTCCACTAATAACGATTTTTTTGTAATCATTTGAAAGAGAAAAGATGTTTCCCCTTCCTTAAAAATTATGATATCCATCATTAATATATCCAAAAATATAGGATCTCCCTCAATCCTCATTTGAGTAAGAAGTCCAAGATCATTCAAACTTAATGCATCTGCCACCATATCGGCCTTCCCTGGGTGGTAGTTTATTGAACAATCATAATATTTGAGTAACTTGAGCCATCTTATTTGCCTCATGTTGAGTTATTTATGAGTGGAAATATACTTCAAACTCTTGTGGACCATATAAATCTCACATCTATCTCTGTAGATATAATGCCTCTATATTTTCATAGCAAAGATTATAGCTGCTAACAAAAGATCATGATTTGCATAATTTTTCTCATGAGTCTTCAACTGTCTTGATTCATAAGCAATAACATTATAATTTTTCATAATGATGTAACCCAGTCCATTCTTTGATGCATCACTGTATATTACAAATCCACCACTTCCAGATGGAAGAGTCAAAATTGGAGCATTAAACAATGTTCTTTTAAATTCATAAAAACATTTTGTACATTCTTTTGTCCACAAAAACATAACTCCTTTACATGTGATCTTGGTTAGCAGATTAGCCAGACGAGGAATATTCTAAATGATTTGTCGATAATAACCTGCTATGTCAATAAAACTGCACACCTCAGTTATATTTGTTGGAGTGGGCCATTCTTGGATAGACTCTTTCTTTGCAGGATTAAATGTGCTTACATCCATAGATACTATATGTACAAGAAAAGAAACTGGCCGAATTTACAATTCACACTTTCTAAACTTCCCATATAATTGATTTTTTTCTATGAGTTTTCAGAATAGTCCGCAAATGATCCTCACGGTCTTCATGGATTTTTAATTATACCAGGATATCATCGATGAATTCCACAACAAAGATATCAAGTTATTCCTTGAAATCTCTATTAATTAAATCCATGAAAACAGAGTGTGCATTTTTCAGTCCAAAATGCATCACTGTAAACTCATAATGCCCATACATGGTTCGAAATGATGTCTTCGAATATCTTCCTTCCTCACACAAAGTTGATGATATCTGGATCGACGACAAATCTTTGTAATGTATTGAGCTCCATGATGTTTGTCAAATAAATCATCATTCCAGGTCAGAGTATACTTATTATTTATTATAATAGAATGGATTTCACTATAATCAATGCAAATCCTCATAGATCCATCATTCTTCATGACAATGAGGGCATGGGCTCCCCATAAGGAGACACACGAGGCTGAATAAATCCCTTTTCACTCTAATCCTCTAGTTGTTTCTTTAGCTCCACTAATTCTATGGTGTCCATTCAATATGGATTCTTTGATATAGTTCTTGCATCAGGAATTAATTCAATAGAGAACTCAACTTCCTGCACTTGAGGATGTCTAGGTAAATCTTTTGGAAGTACATCAATGTACACATTCACTATGTGCACATATTCAATTTGAAGATTTCTTTCATATCCTATAGATATTGGTTTATCTTTCTCTTCAAGTATTTCATTCAATAGAGCTAGTGTGGGTGGGTCTAGATAAGAATCAGGTGGTGAAGTTTCTACCCAATGACTAGGGATTATACCCCATTTTCAAAAAATGTAACTTCCTTCGTCCTACAATAAATCTTCTCATTATAATTTGACAGCCAATACATACTACGAATTATATCAAAATTAGTCATTGGTATGATGATAAGGTTAGAAACTAGGGCACATTTTTTTTTGAATGGAGGTCGACTAGTTGACATGCCTTTGTTGCGATGATATATCCCATGGGTGTTTTGACTAACAGATAATTTATTTAATCAAATTGGATATATCTAATTTTATTGGAGTACATAGAGGATATAATTGAATGTGAAGATCAAGAATTAAATTAAGTGTTGAATATGTTTGAGGAAACAATTAAATTACCATCCTCCATGTCATTAAGAACTTCATCCTTCGTGATTGTAATCACATAGTCTCTCCCTTTCTCCCTTGGATTTTACTGAGGCGTGTTTCCTTGACGGTTAGGAAAATTGTTTTTATAGTGTCCCACATCTCTACAATTTTATCATTGAATATCATGGATTGTTTCTTCCCATTGCATTCACCATATTGATGACCCTTTTCCCCACTGTTATATTAGACTTTCATGCTATTTAAGCATTTCCCGGGATGATTCTTTCCACAGTTATCACATAATGAGAAACTATTAGTTCCCAGCCTCTTCATTGGTGATTATCTTTTTCCTTTGTTTTCATGGTAACACATCTAATCTTGGATTCCTTTGAATAGTTTTGATTTTGAAAATTCCTTCTCTGTATTGATGGAACTTGATACAATTTCATCATATGATGAAAATTATTGATAATCCAGTGCCCATCGAAGACTTTTTTTAATACCTTAAAATAAATGATCTATCATGTCCACGGATTGGCGTACGTAATCCCGGACATACCTTTATAGCCTTGTGAAGGTAGCCTCATACTCTGCAAAACTGTCTTCTTCCCTTTGATTCAATTCAAGGAATTTTCTCTTCATTTTAGTTCATTTCCCATGAGGGAAATATTTTATGAATAATATTTCCTTAAAAGTCCTCCATTTCATATCATATATATCTTTTTCCTCTGTGGTATTTTGAATCAGGTACCACCATTGATCTGCGTCGCCCTTAAGAAAATATACTCCCAATTCTACCTTTTCATTTTCATTGAATCTTAACGCCATGAATATCTTTTCAAGGGACTTGATCGATTGCTCCTAAACCACTGGATTAGTAGTCCCACTGAAATATGGGGGATTCTTCCGCATGAAACGATCCAACACATGTGTGGAATGGTTATTCATTACAACATAAGTTAGTTTTCTCAATATGGTCATGATCTGATTTGCTCCAAATTTGTCTATATTGACTTTATCTATAGGTAGATCCCGACCTTCCCACGAGTATTGATTTTCCTTCTTCCATTATACATCATTTCTAAATAATGGGATACTTTAGATTAGTTTATGAATCTAAAATTGAAAATTACTCAACATAGATTGAAATTCTATGCATTTCTAATCTTATAAACATGGTACCTATGTGGAAAAAGTTACAATAACTCCTTCATAGTGTATTTTAATTAAAATATGAATTATCCTAAGCATATCCTCCGAGAGTATTGTAACCAATAGTGTAGCAAGACCCGTTGTTTTGTACTAGGATACCACGTGTCATGCTTGAAACTCCTTGTTGGAGCTTTCGCTCCTAGGTACCTTTGTGCCAGATCCACCTCCACCTACTCGTATCCATAAAGGGATGTATTTTCTAGAAGGATTCACATAATCTATTCCGTACCAAAATACTAGGAAGTTCATGTACTTTTATCCTCAAATACTACCTTAGGGAAATGTTCCCTACTATAAATCTCCTAATCTAGTTTCCATGTTTTCTACTAAACATCCTGTGATACCAACTGTAACACAAAAACCCCTCTTGGCTGGAGCCAGTGCATTACATGTGATATGGGACTTGTTAGAATGAATGAAAATCCAAAAGGAATGACCAGTTTAGTAGTCTTGAAGAAACTAGATACATAGATATGACTCAAATTACATTGGAAAATATTACAAAATACAATACATAACAAAAAACAAAAACAGTATCCCGAAGAACCTAATATAAGATCTTCTCTTCATCACTTGTTGAAGGTAGACAATGAAAGGGGTGAGATCAAATGCTAAGTAAGGGTTAAAAATAGCAGATGAATGATTTCAATAAAAATTGAATGAGAAGCAATATGACAAAATCAATATGGAATAGTTAATAAATGAATAACTAATGCAATTTATAAGCTAAAAATGAAATTGCATCCATAGATTTTGTCATTGTAAAAATCTCATGGATAATAATAATAATTGATAATGAATAAAGAGAATGATTATTATTATACATTATATATCTGGAACATGAAACCATAATACCGCAATAATGGTTTAGCTCTATGGTTAGAACCCATTATGAATTTGGGAAATAAACTCGAAGTGTATGTCGCCAAACTGTTTTGTCTCATGAGACCTATCGATGCCTCGAAGGGCTATAGCGGGCCCCACCCACCACTCTATGTCCAAATTATTCGTTATACATTGACTAAATGCAAGTGAAAAATTCGTTTTCAATATCCTTATAGAGTAGAGTATACAGATTCATAAATATCTCCATAATTAAAATAACTTTCCAAGTAAACACTGTTTGTAGGATGGTATACAGTTTAGAAAAAAAAATATATCAATGACATGAGATAATGGATATTTAATATAAATATAATTTTAAATTAAAATTGATCTCATATTGGAAAAAGGTACACGACATATGGATTATTAGGTGCACAATACCAAGTTAGTCACAATGAAAAGGTAGTTGAGGCAAAGTCCCTTACAACAAAATGATCAGTTGAATCATATAACCAGAACATAATAAACCTCAAATGAATAATTTAATAACATGAATATAAAGAGAATCATGTTATTATATATCTAATGGTAGGAAAATTATACCACATACTATAAATTAGTGGTGAACAATGAAAATCTCACATAAATGAACGTGAGATGAGAAACCACTAACTCTTGTTCGAGTGTGTTATTCGTTTGTTTTAAAGACATGAATAATAAAATTTAGATTCATTCATTAATAATTCTTGAACCTCATAAACATGTAATGGAATTTGTATAATCCTATTAGATTCATTCATTGTCCTTTTAATGGGTTTAAGAGGGTCGATTTTATTGTTTTGGAAGGATTTTCTTGCTTGGTTTTCAGGAATTGTTTACTTGCTTTCATTAATGCAAGTTCATTTGAAATGCGGATAAATATCCATATTTGTTAATATATATTATTAGTGATTTTAAATAGATATAAATGATCTTATAATGATTATATGTTATATACTTTAGGATGAATCATTATTAAAATGCTTTTGATAAAATCTTGGATTTAGCTTGGCAGTTTTGTAGACAATGAACTCGTTTTGTATTATTAATCCATATTATGAGTGTGTGAAGGTTATAGAACATTAAATATATTAAATAAATATAGTTGGATTTGGTTCAACCATTAAAATGGAATCATTAACAAAAATTAAGGAGAAAATGTAGAACAAAACTCCGTCGTCCAAAAAGGTTATAAATTGGAATCTCATGGACGTTGATTTTTCTTATAAAAATTAAAAGGGGGATTAAGAATATTGATGATGGTTATTACATGAAAATGATAGAATTTTAGTATATAGATGATACTATATTTTATCATAGTCATTTTTACAGAAGTGGTGAGAAGAGGAAAAGAAAAGAGATGATCTTGAAAATAAAATAAAAGTTGAGAGACCCCTTATGAAAATTCTGCAGCCTAACGACGTCGCTTGAAATTTCAAAAAATAAAATGATGAGAACAAAAGGGTTTTTATACATATTGAAATATAAAGGACAGTAAGATGTATAGATAAAATCAAACCCCAACATTTGAGAAAGTAATTTCAAATATCTAACATAAAAGAAGTGTCGACTCAATGAAGTGAATGAAGGATTCCCTTACCTTGTAGAATAACTCCTAGATCGTGAAGGATGGGACCTTGGGGTCTTAGGGACCCAATGGGAGGACTATTAGAGAGGAAAACCCACCAGATCATTAAGGATGAGGGATATGGAATGAATTAAAACAAATGTATGAGTGGGTATTTAGAGAAAATGAGAGCCAATGTTTTAATAATTTCAAAGGGACACCTCATTAGTGGTTTTTGCCAAACCATAGGCTTTCCCATGGTATTTTATCATTGTTTTATTCACTTGGGACACCTCATGTCTTTTTTTACTGTACAAAAGTCTCCCATGATTTTATATTTAATTATTACATCATTATGATGTCATTAAACAACCAAAAACTCAAAACGGTATTTTTACTATTCATGAAAAATTCTTGTATTTTAGAAAAATCCCAAAAATTTACCATAACCATTTTTCGAACTGTGGAGTTCAAAAATGAACTCCATTTTTTCAAAATAAATTTCAATGTAGTTTTAATTTAATTTTTAAATAAAGTCATAATTAATTCAAAAACTAACAATCATAAAGGTTCAATTAGTTTAATTCCTCATTGAAAAACTAATTAAGATCTCGTTAACTTATTTCCTTAAGAAAATAAATTTAAATAATTATTTACTACTCATAAGGGTCATATTACTATTAATATTACTATTCATAAGGGTGTGTTACTATTCACCAAAAATTAAGTTTGTTCTATCAGACTCTAAATGACTTACTGATCACAACCCTAAATGAACATTTTTTGAAATTCAAAACATAGAAGTGGAAAATTTATAATTAATGGATAGGTTTTGACAATCCCTTAAATAAACTAGTGTTGTTTCAAAGGAACATAGTGATGAATAAAATGTATTTAAAATAATCATACCATTAAATGTTTGGTGTGTTATAGTGGTTATGACTTGGAGTACATGATTTCAATATATATGTTTCGTTATAGATTTATATGTATATCACATCAGAAAATATGAGGAAAAAAACCTCAAATTGATGTAAAAATTTATCAAAATGATACAAACTAATTTTAAACATGAAGGAATTGACTACATGCCAATATGATACATGATGTGGTTTGTATGACTTGAAGCATGTGTTTTTAATATGAAAGTGTAATTTTAGATTAGGACACACAAAAACAAGAAAAAATCAAGAAACTGAACACTGATTGTTTTTAAGCTTTAGGAAAATGGTTCATTATTCATTTCTAATGCGTAATACATGACCACACTGTATGTTTTGGGAACATTGGAAGAGTGTGATGGCTGGTTCTCACCTTTTCTTTTTACCCTAATCAATTATCAATCTGAGATCAATGTGACAATGAATGTCTTTATCAATGAAATTGAATCAATAAAATATATAGTGGATAATTATGTCATAACAAAGAGATAGGGTCATAAATTTTTTTTCTATAATTTATTTAATTATATAAACAATTACCATGATGATTTATTTAATTATTGATGAATCTGATGACAGGTCTTTGATGCACCATCATTTTATTAAAAAAACCATGTGTAGATTTCCTCTAGTGGTGAAAAACACATATTCCATGAATCAACAGAATTCTATAAAGGAATATTTGGTTTATATAATGATAGGTCTTTGAGATTTTATAATCTTCCATTAGTCTCTTCGAGAACCCATTCTAAAGGGATCTCCTTGATTTAGTAGAGGATGATTGCTCACTGTAATTTGGAGAATTATTGGAGAAGGGAGCTCCCTAGGATTGAGAGCATTATACAAATTCATTGTGAAAAAATGAAAAAGGAATTGGTATAATGATAAAATAACATAAGTGTGTTTATTTATTTATAGGTTTAAAATTAATTAATTTCACTAGTTCCATTAATTATTTATTTAATCATAGTGAACCCCCATATTAAATAATAATTATTATATCATTATTTCTCGACATACAATTATCTTAAGAATTCAAATTAAATATTATTTAATAAAATAATATAAAATATATATTATTTTTCAATATACCTAAGTACTCTGTCCTCCATTTCTCAAATATATTTATCAGACATTTAATTATGGAAATTTATTTATTAAATGAATATTACTGCATTAGTCCTAAATAAATATATAATTATTATTTTCACTAAAGAGAAAATAAATTTTTGTATGTGATCAGGTATGGATGAATAATTATTAAATCACGTATGAGAATAATATGTATTTAGCATGATAAATAATAAATAATATTATATTATTTAACTAAGAATTTGTATAAACAATGTGTGTGATCTTATTGGACTCCTTCTTAGTG
Source organism: Viscum album (assembly GCA_963277665.1). Classification (NCBI taxonomy): domain Eukaryota; kingdom Viridiplantae; phylum Streptophyta; class Magnoliopsida; order Santalales; family Viscaceae; genus Viscum; species Viscum album. The sequence continues at coordinate 510,190,764 of OY728138.1, forward strand.
GAAATAGGATAACGAGCCCAATGTCCGTTGTTAGTATCCAGAAACATTCCCAAACACCCATATAGAAATAACATAAAGCCTTAATGACATGATAACATATAAAGATGATTACTATGAAATATAATCCATTTATCATAACTTCTGTAATAAACCTAGTTTTATGCCAATGACATCAACCTATGTGCACTCTGTTAATTTCATTCACATTCCAAAAATAGAGCATTCCTATATCCCACCATGGACATGGGTTTTATTGGGCTATATCATTTCCCTCAAAATTCCTGAGATTTTAAATTTTGTAAAATAATATAAGAGATAAATCATTCCTTGCATTATTCATTAATGAAACATAACTCATGACCCAACCATCATATCCTACCACACCGCCAACATCTATCATCATGGTTTTTGTATCTAAATCTAAGATCATGACTGACATTACTCATTAATAACAATTTAAAGTATAAGTAGAAAAAAAATGCACAATTGGAGCATCGAATGACACATATAAATGTAGATTTACTATTGTCAAGAATTGTTCTCATTATATCCTTCTGGATATTTCCAAGGTCATACATCATGAGAAGGTAACTCAAAATCTTATAGTCTCAACACTTGATTTCATGAATCATTTTTTCCATTAAATGATAACATCCGACTATAGATAATATATTTATGAGTAGTTTTGTAGCACTTTAGGGTTCTCATCAAAGTAGGGAACTTCTATGAACATTAAGTGTGACTTCTAGTCTTGGGACATTATATCATACTATATTAGGAAGGAAAAAAATCATTCTATGATATGAAAATTTTCATTATTAAAAAAACATGAATGCTAGTTATTATAATGTACACATATGTTTGTTCTCAGGAAACATCTTCGATAGATACTCAATTTCTCTAGAACCATCTACAAACAACAATAAGTATTCTAGCTCACATGAAAAACATGATTCTACTAAGATAGTCCATTTTTTAAGGGTTATTCCATATTCTCTTCCATGGGTTATATCCTTACTAAAACATTACCTTTTTTTATAAATCTGTTAAGAGGCGATACTTATAGAGTATGTGCTTTTTCTGTTGGTGTGACATTTGATCTTTGGAAAGATTAGAAACTAAAGTATTATATAAATACAATGTGAATGGGTCTTTACTACTATGTACAACATCTAGATCTTGAAGATTGTTCTAAATACAAATGAATTCCTTTTCTACATCAGAGGGAACAATATACTCAGACTCTATTATATAGTTAGAAACAGGTGGCTCTTTTGAACTCTTATAGCTAACATTTCTTCCATTGAGACAGAAATAATATCCTGATTGTGATGTTAGAGAATTCTAATACAACTAAAAATTAGAATCAGTGTAACCCCTGATGAACATCATCTCTACTCCTCCACACACAAGAAACATGTCTTTAGTTCACCTCATATTCTTATAGGTGGCCTTAAAAACAATCCAATGATTCCCTACTAGATCATCTTGATTTATTTATACCATAATCAATGAATCTGAAACATAATGTCTATTAGAAAACAAGGCATACCTGATTGATACTTTCACCGTAACGTATGAGATATTACTCATTATCTCTTATATATAATTTGTCTGAGGACACTCTTTCATAGAAATATGTAAACCATGTGACACTGGAATCATTACTCTTTTTGATTTTTCCATACTAAATCTCTATAGTATCTGGTCGACATGTAGACTTTGAATTAGTCCAAGTATCCCCTTTTATCTATCACTAACGATCATAATCCCTAGAATGTAGGATTATTCTCCTATGGACTTCATAGAGAAACTATTGTTTAACCAGTCCTTATATAACTATAACACTCTTATTTCATTTCCAATAAATAATATTTCATTAAAATATACTACTATGTTACCAACAACATTTACTATAAAACACTTTTAAATGCATTTCTCACATTCATTCTAAATGTAACCAAATTATTGTATGGATTCATCAAATTGAATGTATCACGGCCTGGATGCTTCCATCAATCCATCAATGGATATCTACAACAAGAAAATATTTTTGGCATTCCATTGAGTCACAAACCCTTCTAGTTGTGTCATATATACATATTCATAATTGTTCCCTTTATGGAATATAGTTTTGGAATCCATCTCCCAAATATCATATTCAGGGTAAGATGATATATAATGTATAATTTGAAATGATTAAAACATGGAAACTAGAGAAATGGTTTCATCGTAGTACATTCCCTAATTTTTTTTAAACCATCTATCCATAATCCTTTGTTTAACGGTGCTTAATTTACCTTCATTGTCTAGATTATTATTGAATACTCATTTACATCAAAATATCATTACATCAACTGGCACATCAACATCCACACCAAATTGGATTTGATATATAGATTTCATTTCTAAATTCATGGCTTCATTCCATTTTGCTACATCTAGGAGTTCTACTGCCTGCATTTATGATAAATTTTCGTCATTGTCAACAAAAAATGTGTCACTATCCTTGATAACAAGAAAACAGTATCTCTCAAGTTATCTTAAATCTCTTACACTCATACAATGTACATGTGATTCAAGAACTGCTTATTCCATGGGTTCATAAAAAATAACTTCATATTCCGCCTCATTTATATTTTGAGGATCAAAGTTATTAAGTTAAATCTGGATCCAACTATTCTTTTTAAGGATGTTATCCCTATCATAAAAATTGGTTTTTCTGGTGATATTCACTTTCTTGTCTAATGGATTGTATAGGTAGCATCAACTTATTTCCCTATAACACCCTATAAAGATACACTTTGTTCCCCAAGGTGATATTTTTTTTCCAAGAAGGCCTTAAAAATTTCATCATGTCCCCTTACATTTGTATGAAACAAAACATGTATCCTTCCACTCTATAAGTCAAAGGGAATCCCATTTTCCTCTTTAGTGGGAACAAATATTAAAGTTTATTCCACGGTTTGTAATGTATATCCTCAATAGGATAATTGAAGATATTCATTACTCATCATTGACATTACCATGTCTAACAAGGTACAGTTCCTCCATTTACTAATACAATTCTACTATGGTGTATAAGGTGAGGTGAGTTGAGATAGAATATTAAACACTCATAAAACGTTAATGAACTCTCGTTTAATGTAATCACAACCTCAATCCAATAAAAATTTCTTTATCTTGTAACCGAGTTGATTCTTTACAACATTATTAAATTCTATAAATTCTTTAACGGACTTAGACTTATACTTCATTATATAGATATAGCCATATTTACTCATGTCACAAATAAAAGTTATGGTGTAAGAATAACCACCTCTAACTTGTACTGGAAACCATCCATACACATCAGAGTGTACCAATCCGATATGTTATGAGGCCTTTTCACCTAGTCCATTAAATGGTGTTTTGGAAATTGTTCCTTATAAACATGAATGAACGATTTCATGTGTTTTTATATTAAAATAATAAAAATATACATCATGATATAGATTTCTCAAATTCTTCTCTCTTAAATGACTAAGATGGTGATGCCACAAATGGGTCTTATACGAGTCATGTGAAAATTATTCTTTATCGACATACAAAACATAGTTTATGTTATTTAATACCTGAGTACCATTATTTAAATATTACATACCATAAAATATGTTGTCATTATAAAATAATTATATTTTATTTAAAAATTTAAAAATAATATCATTTGTATCTAGGAATGATACATAAATTATTTTTTTGGTAAATTTAGCTACATAATAAAAACCATTCAAAACAAAAACCATTCCGATTTGCAATGAAAGGTGGTTGTTACTAATGGATACGACATCCAACCAAACAACATTAGAAGCTCTCAGACCCAACTGTCCTATATGAATCTTTCAAAATCTACTTGGTTCTAGAATTTGGATATAGATGTGATCCCCACAAGCTGTATCTAATACCCCATATATAGATATTGAAATATTACACTCTAAGGAACACACATTTAGGTCCCCAATTTATTTGGGTACATTTACCCACCCAGTGGCCTGAATTTCCACATGAAAAACTTAGTTCTTCATTTTTCATACCCTACCTCTGGATATTAAGCATCATGGATAGACGGGGTAGGGGACCATTAGATTTTTTATTGGACTAGGACAAATTTCCCTTTTTCTTACTATTCGTATATATTATTAGTACTATGGTGTTGTCATTCCCCATGACCTTATCAACATGGTTAATAAATTTATTAAAATATTAAAGACTCTTCTAATTATTGTTCATATAGTAATTAGAAATAAAGCTATAGAAGTCCTTGGGAGGTGAAGAAATTATGAGATTTGTATGAAAATAATCAAGGAATTCAATCCTTATGTTTTCCCGTCATTCAATGAATCCAATAATCATGAATAAATCAGGTCAACCTGGTTTAGAATATTCAATCATAGTTATAAACAAAGCATTTATAATCTCATTCCATTCTTATATCACCTTCTCATTATAAATATCCTAAAGGCGAGTAATCATTCTATGTGTATCCATGTATTCATGTTTCATAAAAATATCATTTGACGTGGATTATAGCATGAAACACTGAAAATATTTGACATCACTCATATGATTCTCATAGTGGATAATTGTTCATCACTTTTCTAATTACTAGGACAACTAGAAAAGTTAATTACTACAAATATAATTTGATTTCATGGTGATGGATGACATGTAGCCACCATTTACATTCTTGTAATTTATTTATGGTGAGAAGGATGTTTTTATCATGTATGGATCACAATGATGTGTTTTATATCATTTAAATTTTGTTTATATAAATAACATGAACAAGTATTTTTGTACCCTATATGAAACAATTTGGACAAATAAATAAATTTTATATTTTTTAGTCTCCTACTATTTTATCGAAACCCAACACCCATCACCATTGGCTTCTGAATATCTTATTTCATTGATATTTAATTTTCAATATCTATACCCACTTCTCATTACCCTAACATGGATTAGTCAACAAACATGAATGAATTTAGGTAGGAATTCTAAATTCCAATGACATTATCTCACATTTTATTGATCTGTTGAGTGGACTCACCAATTTTGAAATCCTTAATATGGATTTCCACAACTTTTTTCTCTCGGTTACACCAAGTAGTTCTATAGAAGTCAACCCTTGATTTAAACTGTGTTATTTCAACCCAAAACATCATGTTTTAATTCAACAATAATTGATTTTAACACAAAATTGGATAGTCAATCACATTAAATTATGGTAAAATTATAACTGAAGTAGTGTGAGGCTATGATGACTTATTATATATATATATATAATAATGGAATTTTATCCTTTTATATGTGACTTTAAAATTACTATCTTTATCACATTATTGTTAATATTAAGTGGATTTACATATGTGATTAATAATGTATTTGATAATATTTATGCATTATCCAACTTATTGATGTTTTATCATTCATTCTCATTAATTTCATAAAATTATTTGACAGAAAAAATACATCTATAATGAAATTAACATGGAAATAGAAGAAATAAAATAATAATGAATTGTGATAATTTGTATTAATTAGTGTTTATTTTATCTAGTAGTTTATAATCTAATGGTTCACCTAGTGGAAAACACATTGAACCATTTAAGGTTCGGTTTTCTACTTGAAACCTATCTAACTATGTATCCTGTTATATTAGTTTCCCCTCATCTCAGACCATGAACTGCCTCCTCTAGATTGGGATATCTATCTGTTACATATGCCTCTTACTCACACACAGGTGAGGAGAAAATGAGTTTATAAATAATAATCCATGGGAACAGTTTCCCAACACAACAAGAGGAGATAAAAAAATTAAGTCCTACTATTTAATTTAATAATAAATTAAATGATATGGATCCAATCACATAAAAAGGTTCGGTCAATTCTCATAATCATCCACATGCGTGTAATGAATTATGCATTTAATAAAACTAGAATTAGTTTCTTAATTATTTTTATTTAAGATAAATCATGCATGAATAAATTAATCATAATCAAATCATTGATATTATTCTAATTCTTATCCGAATTTTGTTGTTATTTGCATCAATTATAAAATTAATAAAATTATTTTAATTCATATAAAATTAAATGTGTACATAAATGTACAATTGAGGAAATATGGTGGATACCCATCCAATTCTTCCCAACATGCATTAGGCTCTTGTAGTATTTTACTCATGTGATTTATGACATGCATGACTTATCATGTACATTCACAATGTGTACTTCATGGATCATGACACAAATTACATGATTTTTTCGAACATGGGATGTGCTTTAATGCATGTAGAGTAACAACTTATAATATGACTCATACATGATATGTAGATATGAATATCATGTAAATATTAATTAAATTAATAAATTTTTATATATATTAAAACTGATCACGTGAAATGTGATTCATTTTTTACTATAGAAAAGTACAAGCCTTAAGGTCTACATTTTAAAAAAAATCATTATATAACTGTAACTTGGTATAAGTACATAACATGTTCATCCAAGCTACATGACAAGTTAATATCATATCATCAATTCGAGGTACATTAGTAGGGACTCAGTATGTGAATCCTACCTCAGAAAATGATGTGAACAATATATCTAATTGGACACACACTGTGTAATCTCCAAATTACATGTTCACCAGTCATTGACTCAAAAATTCTACATCTGATGTACATAGGGTACATAGCATGTAATCCAATAGAAAAATCCCCATTTTGTTCTAGTCAACATGCGGTGCATTTAAAGAAGGTAATTAATGCATAATCCTGAATTAAATTTTGAATCAATTATAATTCATTGAAAATGACTATATGAATTATAACTTGGGTTAAATGATATATATTGTTTTGTTGGATGTCTAGAAATCATGGAACCTTTAGTCGACTTCATCAATTTTATTTTAATAATAAAATTAGTAGATTTGATTTGATCTATTAGAAACAAAAGGGGAAGAAGAAGATCTGAAAATTCAAATTAAAAGAATGGTTAAACATTGATTGAAAAACAAAATTATAAATTTAAAAATTTCAATGATCTATAAATAATGATAAAAAATTATGAGACATTGCATATACCACTTGTGGGTTCTCGGAATAGTGGTATTGTGTGATGGGTAGTGCCCAACTTTTATTTTTCCCGTAATCGTTTATTAATCTGAGATCTATGCGACTGTGAAAGTCCTGATTAGTGGAATTGAATCAAAAATTTATGAAATATATAATTACAATGGATCTAAGAGATAATATCATCACATATTATATAAAACTGATTTAAATAAATAAATAATTACATTGATGAAATAATTAATTTTTTATGAATACGGTGACAAATCTATGGTGGACCTTGGCTGTGTTGTGGAATCCATGTGTGGATTTCCTCTAGTTGTGATCCACACATATTCCATGAATATCCAAACATCACTGATGGAATATTCACAAATTCTCACTACATATCCTCAGACATGCATCATCTACTTTTGATAGCTTCTTGAGCCTCTTCTAAAACCTTCTCCATGATTAGATGGAGGAGGACTACACTTTGTTCTTGGGAGCATTCATGGGGAAGGGAGATCTCCATGCTTGAGAGGATCCTCCAAATACATTTATCACAACCAAGAAGAATGAAATAGATTAATTGGGAAATAAAATAATTGGGATTATATATTTATCAGGTAAAAATAAAATAATTACACATGTGTCCTTAATAATTTATTTAATTATAGAAAACCCCCATGCCAAATAATAATAATAATATCATTACTTATCGAAATGATGTTATATTAAGAATTATAATTAAATATTATTTAATAAAATATTATTCAATAATTATTATTTATCACTTGACCTATAAACTCGATCATCCATTACTCCATTACATTTATCAGACATTAAATAATAATTAATTATTTATTAATTAAATATCACAAAATTATACATAAATAAATAAATAAATATTATAAATAAAAAATCAAAAATAATTATTTACATGCGATCAAGAATACATGAATAATTATTAAATTCGGTATGTAAACAATAACTAATAAACCTTTTAATATTAAATAATAATATATTATTCAATGGAGATTCTGGACACATTTGGCATGTGGTTCTATATCCCTCTTTCTCAATGGCATTAGGTGAAGCTTCCAAAAGTACAAGTATAATGTCTCGAAAATTCCAAGGCACCGATAGTGAAATAGCAGAATACGGAAGAGTCATGATAACTCATATAGAAACATACTATGTAGTATAATCCATCTATCACAAAATCCCAATATGAGCAACTTGTATGCCACTTCCATCATCCTATGTACTTGATGTCCCATTATTTGACTTTATATAAATAGAATGTACCTACATCACAATAAGGACTTGGATTTATTTAGGATATATCATTTCCATAATTGGCCATGACATATTAATATCCATTAATAAATAGACTAGATGAATCCTTTCTCAAATTATTAAATTATTCAATATGATGTGTGCCGCACCCAAGATATCCAACCTCACCCAGAACATCTATCATCACGGTTTTCATCAACACATCTATGTTGACGACTCGTAATACTCAATAATAATAATATTAAAGTATAAGGACTAATACACAAATCCATAGTTAGGAACATCCTATGAGACATATAAATGTGTATTTTATACATGTAGGTCTCATTATCATTGTATCCTACTTGATATTACCAAGGGAGTACACCATGAGAAGGTGCCTCAAAGTCCAATGAGTCTCCACACCTGACATCCTATATAATACGTTTCCCTAAAATGATATCATCTAGCTATTGAAGATAATTTAAATAACAGTGTCATAGAGCTTCTTAGTTGTCATCCTAGCAGGGAACTACTATTACCTTTTAGTGTGAAGAAAATCTTGAGACATTATTACATACTATGTTACATATAATACCAACTGTGATGTGGTAATAAATTTTTAAATAATAATGAAACATCATTAAAAGTTATCATAAAGTACACTGAGGTTGGTTCTTTGTCAAAAAATCCATCGCACACATCATTCATACAGAAGATGTGACTAATATGACTAAAAGTGTGCCGTTAAATATAAATTTGTTATTTTAGGTTACAACTCACATAACTAGAAAAAGAAAAGAAAATGAGATTGTATTTTTTTCTAAATTTTGTAAAATAATCTATAATTTATTTTGGATGTATATAAATTAACCACACATAAATTTGACACAAGAAGATATAATTATGATTTAATGTTCATGTTTTCAACATATTTGTTCTATTTTAGTTTAAAACACACATTAGATAGGAAAAACTAATCATAAAAAGAATATGTTTTTCAAAAAAAAATTTGTAATACCATGGATAAATCATTATGTTTTTTTATAATTAGACCACAAAACAATATGATAAATGATTTTTCCAATATTACCCAAAGTGAAGTTTTTTGTATAAATGTGTCATTTTAGTTTAAGACACAAAAAAAATATATGATACAATATAAACAAGAATGTAATTTATTAAAAATTTAGAAAATTGGCCCATAATTCATTTGTGATTCAAAGGAATCAACCAACAATCAATATAGTGGTTACATTTTAGTATAAAGGCATGAAACTAGATAGAACTAAATAAATGTGGTTATATTGATTTCAAACATTAGGAAAATGATCAATAGTTCATTTATAATTTGTATAAGTTATCTTCACATCAATCAGATACCCAATGGTTTTGATATGACTTGATGTATCGGTTTTTAACTTATGAGTGTGATTTTAGTTTAAACATGCACCACATAGAGAAAAATAACCATAACAAGCTCATATAGGTTTCTTATCATTTTTATAATATTACTTTATTAGTCTCTTTATAATTTTTTTCTAATGCTTATTTTGAATCTTTTAATAGATATAAATCTTGATGATGAATAAGAAATGGTGTGAGAGTAGAATAAATTTTCTAAAAAATAATGTTCTCATTAAATGGATCATATCCGTAGTGAGAATTTCTATCTATAAAGATGTGACCCAATGAAAGAGAACCTAATTTGATTATAATAATATATGGTGTGATGTGTATGAATTGACTACAACACAATCTGATAGTAGGTGTTCCTGGTATGACTTTATTTATATATTTTTAGATTAAAATATGCGCATGGTGTTAAATTTGTTTCAAATAGAATTACTAACATAATTGTTTTTCTTTATATAGGGGAACTGTTTTTCTCATGATGTGGTTGTTTTTTAACAACTAATATCTTGACTAGGGGTTGGGATAAATAAAAAGGAAAATTTATGTTTTTGAATGGTGGTGGTAAATTGAGCTTACTCATGTAATTTTACAAACTTATATTTGAAATGTCTATATTAAATTTTTTTCCAATACATGGGTTACAAATTTTATTTCTATTAATGTGTGTATTTTATTTTCTTTTGGATCCTTATTTTCTCTACTTTAGTGTGGTATAATTTTTATAAGAAACTACTACAATATTCCCCTTTATTAGTGCTATAAAAATCACTAATAAAGGCCTATGAATTTTAAGGGATCTCGGATTGTGATATTTTTTAAAATAAAAATCCCAATTAAAGAAATGTAAAAGTCCTTATGCGTAGTAGTGTAACAACAATGTGAAGTAATAGAACATGAAATAATTTATCATCTATTGGGAAGAACACATATAAAAACTAAACACAATGGAATAAATACATAAAGGATATACAACCATCCTTGATAATTACACAAAATTAAGCACGTCCTTTTATTAGAAATACCTACAATCATTGATTATGTGTTTTCCATAATCAGGCCTATAAAAAATGATGATAAGGGTAATTTAATCATAGCTATAAAAGAGAATAGTGAAAAGGTATAGTTCATTAATGGTATTTTGTCACTAATAAATGGTAATTTATCAATGCTATAAATAACTGATAAATGGTACATTTTATTAGCGCTTTAAAATGGATTATTCCGTAAAAATTTTATATATCATTAAAAATAGTATATTTTTATATTATTATTTTTATATTGATATTAGTAAAATATTATTAAATACTATTTATTTTAGAGTAAATAATAATTTACACAAAATTTTTGAAAATATTTCTTTAAACTGACCAATGGAAAATAAAAAATATTAAAATTAATTAATAATTTTCTAATACTTATTGAGTAATATTCATTGAATAACAATTAAAATTAATAAAAATTAGAAAATAATAGTAAAAAATCTAGGATAATTTGAAAAAATGACTTGAAAATCAAATAGTAATATCTGTTGATCCATGTGTATCTTTAGGCTGGATCAAAAATAAAAAAGAAGCATGTGATGAGATATATGTTTTGGTGATAGAGGAGACCAATTTAACTATTATTTTGAGTTCGAAAGGGTCTAAAAGGACTTTATAAATGATTTTTAATGTTATAATTCCTAATTATTTCATATTTGATGTGATTTTATCTTAGTTAAAGAGTTTTTTAATTTTTTTCTTCTATGGATATTGAATTTTATCCCATGGCTTACATTCATAAAATTTTATAGTTTTCATATTTTATAATTTTTTTCATTTTATAATTATTTATAATTATATATATGAATATTTTCTTATGTTTACATATAATATATCAATTATGAAAAAAAAATTAATCATAATTACATGAAGAAATATTTGTAAATATTTAAACCATTTGGAAATAAATACTTATTAATCATTTTATTAAAATAAAATTATCGATTTTATTAGCATTATAAAATAAAATTAATATATATACCTATACTAGTAATGGTTTTATATAAATTTGTCTGTGCTAATAAAAAAATATATTTATCTATAAAATCTATATATGTAAATAAATACTTAAATATGAAAATATTTGTGTGTGAATATGTGGATTATAAATGTGCACATGTGTGTGTGTGTAAATACGTGTGTATGTTTTTGTGTAAATATTGTGTAATTAAATCATATATAAATATATTTTTTATAACTATCAAATTATCATTAAGTATATTATATAAATGTATTTAGAGTAAATATTTATAATTACATTAAAAATTTTATATCTAAATATAAAATTGTATCAATATATATATATTGACATATAAATATATTTTTAATGTTTAAAATTTATATCTAAATATACATTATATTATAATACTTTAATATTTTGTTTAAAATAATAATATACATCATGTGGAATTAATTTTTATATGTTTTATTTAAAATAATTTTTATCAATTGTTTTAAATTATGAAAATATATGAATACATATATACTTATCCAAATGTATATATAATATTTTTTATATACATATATGTGTGCGTATTAATAAGATGATATATAATTATTTTTAATTTCTAAAAATTGTAAATTAATATTAATATAAATTATTTTTAAAAAAATATATGTTTGTGTATAAATCACACAGACACACATTTATATATTTTATACATGTATCTAAAAATAATAATATTAATATATACTAAAAATATTTATTTAAATCGCTATAAATAAAGATAAATATCATAACATTTAGCATAAATCAAGCTTGGGGTAGTGGAAAAGAATATTGAAATGCACAAGCAAGGTCACATGATCTAGTCTTGGATCATGCGGGTGAATCGTTAGGTGGAATGTGGAAACGATATAATAAATTGGTGTTGCGTGCGCTATGAAAATGGGGTGTGTGGGAGTCCGGGAGTAGTTGAATGTAGTTCAAAAATAATATTTTTTTGATGTTTGTCCACGCTTTTATTTTATAGGTAATAAATATGGAATCTATCATTTGGTTTTTTGTACTGATAAATGGGGACGTTACCATCTCTTTTTTTAGTTGTGATAAAGGGGGCCTTTATTAGTGCTTTTTTTTGGAACAGATACAACTAAATTATTTTAATGGAACTTAGATTTTCAATTTTTTATCCTTGAAAAACATTTCTATCCCACTTTTGAAAGAGTGATCTATATTAGTGTGAATCTAATATATTGAAATTGTTCAAGAAAATTTTCATGCACTTAAAACATCATGGCTTTTCCCTAATTGTACCTTCAATAGTGAGATCATATAAAGTATCATATTTATGGTTTAGGACACACTGAAATCACCTTTTGGGTGAATAACCATTGATGTGTTTTTTATTTTATGGATAATTCACCAATTTTACATGACTTTAACATCCTTCCCAATCCAAATTCTCCATCTAATATCAAAATCTAAACCTCATAACCTAGATATGATCTGTTTTACTATCAATTATTAATCAATTAGAATTGATTGGAGGAATGAATATATTTTATTATGATCCTTCATAGATGATGTTTTTGATCCTCCAAAAACACCTTTTCAGAATACCATCATTGGAGAGGGAGGATTATAGCATCCCGCATTTTTTGTCACATAAACTTTCATTACATAACACAAAACTGAGGATCTTTAAGGTTTAGTGTCTTGAAAACAAGGAACAAAATACATGAAAACAACATAAAAAATTTTTCTTAAACACTTGAAAGGCTTCTACTGAAGTTCATCCTAGTTTCATTACTACATCTCATAACCTGGGGACATACATCAAAAGAAAGGGTGAGAAGAATGCCCAGTAAGTGAAACAAGAGAATCATTTTACATGTGATCTTGAGATACTTCAATAAGGTCATGAAAAGAACGTTAAGGCATGAGAAAGAAATCATGATGCATATCATAATAAAAATAACATTTTTCATAACATGAAGATGTGGCTACAACATTTTACAAATAAAATCATTTCCGTTTCACCAATGTACATCCCCACGGTATCAAAAACAAATTACCAATGTTATTCAGCAAGGTATCAGTCTAAATGGCCATCTCTAGAGATTAAGTCTTTAACCAATGCATTGGAGCGCTATCAGGGACCACCGTTAAATTTGACTTTATCATACTATGAGCCACATATATAATCATCAATCATTTCATAAACAACACATGTAGAATAAATTAAATGGGTCTCATTTGATAATCATAACGTTTTAAAAACTACATTAAATACATGATCATTGTGTCACTTTAAAACCCACAGAAAATGATGGTGGGTCTCATGTATGTAAATCCATGAATTTAAAATAGAAAAACTTCTTATAAATTTGAAAACCCCTATAGAATAGAGCGATTTGAGTATTAACTTAATAAAATTAAATAACTTTAGGAAAATAGAGAGACATTTTGAGACGGAAATTCTACAGCATAACGGCTTTATTATGAGGTTTTAGAAAACATTGAAAAGAGAGGGGACATATGTCACCCACTCATAAAGGATCCATAAAAGGAATAATCCAACATAATAGGGTCTCTCATAATATGAACATAAGAGTTATGTATGATAGATATAGAGATCATACCCCAACATAATAAAAATGAACATGAAAGACTGGACATGAAAATAGATCTTGAAAACAAGAAGGGTGAATGAATCCCTTAAAAATTCGACAGCCTAACTGCGCCACTTAAAACATCAAAATATTGAATTGAAGAGATAAAATAGAGTCTATAATTATATGAACATAAAATATCAGTATGATTGATATAGAGATCATACCCCAACATAAAAATGAACTTGAAAGACTTGACATGAAAATAGATCTTTGAAAAATTAGAAAGGTGAACGAGTCCGTTAAAAATTCGGCAGCTTAACGGCGCCACTTAAAACATCAAAATACTGAATTGAAGATATCAAATAGGGTCTCTAATCATATTAACATAAAATATCAGTATTATAGATATTTATATCATACACCAACATAAAAAGTAACTTTAAAGACTTGACATGAAAATAGATCTTTGAAAATTGAGAAAGGTGAACGAGTCCCTTAAAAATCTGGCAGCCTAACGGTGCCACGTAAAACATCAAAATACTGAATTGAAGAGATCAAATAGGGTCTCTCATCATATGAACATATGATTTCAGAATGATAGATATATATATCATACCCCAAAAAAATAAAAAGGAACTTGAAAGACTTGACATGAAAGTAGAACTTTGAAAATGAGAAAGGTGAAAAAATCCCTTAAAAATTCGACAGCCTAACGGTGCCACTTTAACATTTGTAAAATGAAATGATGAGAAAAAGAGGGGGTATCTCATCATATGAACATGATAAAGACATAAGGATTAATTTAAAAGAACATATTCCAACATAAGAGGATGGAGTATAAAAGAAATGACATAAAAGAGATTACTTGAAAAGAAAGAGGGACGTATGATCCATTACCTTAAAACGTAACTCTTAAAACTCAATGGTTGGAACCATGAGGGCTTGGGGGCACCATGGGAGGACTCCTTGGGGGTTATGATACCATAGCTTCGTTGTGGGTGAGTTGGGAGTCGAATGGATGATAGGATGTCATGGTATTTATAGGGAAGATGAGGGGACAAGGCATTAATGGCCAAGGGACACCTCATTAGTGGTTTTGGAAAAACCATGGACTTTCCGATGGTATTTTCCCATGGTATTGGCCACTTGGACAACCTCATACCTTATATTACTATTCATAAGTCGACCATATTTATTACACACATAATACATCATTTAATGATGACATTAAACACCCGTATCAAATAAACTGTATTTTCACTATTCATCGAAAACTCAACTTTCTCAAAAAAATCCCAAAATTTCACCTTAAACAAATATTGATGCTATAATTTCAAAAATGAACTCCATTTTATAAAAATAATTTTCTAAATATTTTTAATTTAATTTTTAAATAAATACAATATTCATCGAAAATTCATTTTTTTCAGAAAAATCCCCAAAAATTACCTTAACATAATATCGATGCTATGAGTTCAAAAATGAAATCCATTTTATAAAAATATTTTTATAAATATTTTTAATTAAATTTTTAATTAAAAAACATTATTCACCTGAAAAAACTAATACTTGAGTAATAATTTATGAAACCGTTATTTAACCATTTTATTGAATCACATTAACTAATCAAGGTCCTAGATTATATTAATGATTTATTTAAGTGATATTACTAATCCATTTGGTCACATTACTAATCATAAGCATTTAGTCACTATTCATAATTTAATATTCATCAAAAATTAAGTTCATCTTATTAGACTCTAAATTTTGTACTGAACATAATTGTAGAAGACTATTTTTTGAAAATCATTAAACATTTTTATTTATTTAAGGTTTACATAAACATTTTAAAAATATCCTTTCTCTAAAATTCATCAAAAATATGCATACTATATTTATCCAGACATTTGAAAATTCATAAACATCATCATAAGAAGAAATCCCAATTTTTATTTAAAACACAGGATTACACAATGTAGTTACGGTCTCCTTATATAGCCCGTTATCACACCAGCATTGGACCTAAGTGTAAGGTGTGCTAAGGTGAGAGAATCCGAGGGAGTCACAGCCAACATCGAACGAGTAGTAATTTCTATCAGTTTGAACTTATCGCGAAGGAGATTTCATTCTAGCTTCACACGATGAAGTTCGGCTTGGGTTTGGTCCAGAGCAATGCCCATTGGTGAAACCTCCTTCCCATGTTATGTTAGATGGGATTCGATCGGTCCAAGACTACTGGGTGAGGCCATCGAATCTTCATTCTATATTTATTAAACAAGATCACTTGTATATAGATAAAAATATCGAAATATTTAGTTTTTAGTGGTCATATTGACCAATGGTCATATAACAGACAAAACACAATGGTCTCATTTTAATTATACCCATGTTATCAAATGAAACAGTTTTGTTGAGTATAAAAAAATAAAATAACACACAAAATTAGGAAACTGGATTTATTCAAAATTTATGTTTGTTACAATCTTCCCCCCTTATGAAAGTGCATCCTCGCAATTTTTAAAATTGGGTTTTGAAATTTCATTTTATGTCCCACACCGGAAAAGGAGTCAGTAAAACTATTACTTTAAAAGAAAGGAAGTGAAGTAAAAAAGAAGTCACCCGAGTTAACCCATACTAGGATTCCATGTAGGAAATCATGGACATGGAGGAAAAAACAATGGGTCACGTTCTAAGGGAGAGTGATATATAACATGATTAAGAGAAAGTTAACAACAAGAAAATCACAAACATATGATGGGTTAAACAGTATTTGATTTCCTAGTAGGAAACGTTAATAGACAACGTTTCAGTTTTACGTTCCTTTTCATAGTTTTGAGGAATTCATTTACTACATAGAATAAAAACACAAGGAAATATATTTACCTTCATGTAGAGTTTCATCCTTTAACAAGTTTCTACCGAAACTAATCTTTTCTCCAGACGATGAGCATTCAAAACTACTTGGCCTCATCGAAACACAAGAATCATCTTCTAGAGAATCACATAATCGACAAAAGATTAACTATCGATTTCTTATATCTTTATGAATTATCCCAAAAACACAATGGGTAAGAAAGAACAACTCTTCAAAAATAAAGAATCACATCAAATGGTAAACTACTTTTAAATCTTCAAAGTTCCACGGTACTACCCAGAGTTCATCATAGACCATTCCGTAAATAACTGTCCTTAAAATTACTCAAAATAAACCAAACTAACATTGAAACACAAATACAAGAAGGATTTGATAACATTGTATTCCAAAATAAACATCATCTTTCATCTCCAAACAACATCAACCACTCCAAACATCTTATAACAAAAGTATCTAACCTAAACATATTTTCCCCAAGTTAAGATAATCATTTACATAAGTAACCTAAATTATTATATGTCCACTTAAATACATTGATTATTCAAAATATAATTCAACCTTTACTCCACAAAGAAAATATATTAGTAATCTATTTACCTCGATCAAATAGGGTTCCCAAACTAGTGAACGTCTTCCAAAATAATAATCATCTTTTAATACCCTAATCATCTCTATCATATTAATACGGAAATCATCACATTTCCTATCACATTGGTTTTTGGGACATGTTCTCCCATTTCCCTCCATTAACTATGAAAATAAAGTACAATTAGGGGCTTAAATACATAGCCATTAATCATGAAAAGGAACATAAAGCGTAGAAGAATAACATGTAGAAGAAAAGTATACCCTAAATTGTGATCCAATAGGTTCCAAACTAGGTTATCCATGATCATATATTCTTATGTGAATCATTATTTTATTTCAACTTTGTTCCAATAATAATGGTTCATACTTAGATTATGAATTTAGCAAAGCATATCCCCCAGGAGTGTCATAATCAAGAGTGTAGCGAGGCCCATTGTCATGTACCAGTTCTCATTCGAGTCTAGCTCAAAGAGGTGTTTTCTAGTTTTAACCTTATGTACAACTATTCTAGAGCCTCCTCTAACTGCTCGTATCTAGACAGGTATGTATTTTATTGGCAACCCCTTACTCAATACCCACCAAAATACCAGGAAGATTTCATATATATAAACTTTTCTATAGGATTCTTAATATTGTTTTCATATCCTAATTTCCACAAATAACTAAACTATCCTTTGATACCAACTATAGCATCCCGCCTTTTTTGTCACATAAACTTTCATTACATTACACAAAACTGGGGATCTTTATGGTTTAGTGTCTTGGAAACAAGGAACATAATACATGAAAACAACATAAAACATTCTTCTTAAACACTTGAAAGGCTTCTCATTATGTTCATCCTAGGTTCATTACTACATCTCATAACCTGGGGACATACATCAAAAGAAACGGTGAGCAGAAGGCCCAATATGGGAAACAATAGAATCATTTTACATGTGAACTTGAGATACTTCAATAAGGTCATTAAAAGAACATCAAGAAATGAAAAAAAAAATCATGAGGGATATCATAATAAAAATAATGTTTTTCATAACTTGAATATGTTTCTACAAAATTTTACAAATACAATCATTTCTGTTTCACCAATGTCCATCCCCAAGGTGTCAATAAAAATTACCAAGTTTATTCACCAAGTTATCAGCCTAAATGGCCATCTCTAGAGATTAAGTCTTTACCCATTGCATTGGAGGACTATCAGGGTGCACCCTTAAACTTGCCTTTATCATAATGTGATCCACATATATCAGAATCAATCATTTCATAAACAACCCATATAGCATAAATTAAATGGGTTTCAATTCATAATCATAACATTTTAAAAACTACTTTAAAGACATGATCTTTGTGTCACATTAAATCCCACATAGAAGGAAGGTGGGTCTCATGTATGTAAATAACATAACATAAAATAGAAAAACTTGGTAAATATGTGAATATTACTATAGAAGATAGAGCTTTTAGTATTTACTTAATAAAATAAAATAACTTTAGAAAAAGAGAGAGTCATTTTGAGATGGAAATTCTGCAGCATAACAGCTATGTTTCGAGGTTTTAGAAAATACTGAAAAGAGAGGGGACAGAGGTCACCAACTCATAAATAATCCATAAAACCGTAAGGGAGAATAATATAAAGGATTTAAGAACGTGGTAATTATGTTTTAATGACATACCATTTGAAATGAAAAACATGACAGGAAGAAAAAAATTAAATTTCCCTTAAGAAAATCCGGCACACTATCGGCGTCACTTAAACTTCAACCAAAAATGAATTGACAAGATCAAATAGGGTCTATAATAATATGAAAATAAGATTTCATTATGATATATATAGATATCATACCCCAAAATGATTAAAAATAACATGAAAAACTTGACATGAAAATAGATATTGAAAATGAGAAGGATGAAAGAATCTCTTAAAAATTCGACAACCTAACGGCGCCACGTAAAACATCAAAATACTGAATTGAAGAGATAAAATAGGGTCTCTCATAATATGAACAAATAATATCATTATGATAGATCTATATATCATTCCCCAACATAAAAAGTAACTTCAATGACTTGACATTAAAATAGATCTTTGAAAAATGAGAATGGTGAACGAGTCCCTTAAAAATTCGGCAGCGTAATTGGCGCCACTAAAAAAATCAAAACACATAATTGAAGATATAAAATAGGTTCACTCATAATATGAACATAGAATATCAGTATGATAGATATAGAGATCATAAACCAACAGAAAAAGTAACATGAAAGACTTGACATGAAAATAGATCTTTGAAAAATGAGAAAGGTGAACGAGTCCCTTAAAAATTCGGCAGCCTAACGGCGCCACTAAAAACCTCAAAATACTGAATTGAAGACATTAAATATGGTCTCTCATTATATGAAAATAAGAGTTCACGATGATACATATAGATATCATACCCAAAAAAAATAAAACGGACATTGAAAGACTTGACAAGAAAGTAGAACTTTGAAAACGAAAAGGGTGAAAGAATCCCAAAAAAATTCGGCAGCCTAACATCGCCACTTTAACATTATTCAATTGAAATGATGGGAGAAAGAGGGGGTATATCATCCTATGAACATGAAAAATAAAGTATTATGAATATAAAAAAACATCCTCCAACATAAGAGCATGGAGCATAAAAGAAATGACATAAAAGAGATTACTTGAAAAGAAAGATGGAGGTAGGATCCCTTACCTTAAAACGTAACGCTTAAAACTAAATGGTTGGGACCTGGAGGGCTTAGGGACACCTTGGGATGACTTCTTGGGAGGTAATGAGACTCGATCCTCATTTTGGGAGTGTTGGGAGTCGAATGGATGAGAGGATGGCTTGATATTTATAGGGAAAGTGAGGGGACAAGGCATTAATGGCCAAGGGACACCTCATTAGTGGTTTTGGAAAAACCATGGACTTTCCCATGGTATTTTCACATGGTATTGTCCATTTGGGACACCTCATACCTTATCTTACTATTAATAAGTCGACAATATTGATTACACACTTATTACATCATTTAATGATGTCATTAAACACCCGTAACTTAAAAACTGTATTTTAACTATTCATCAAATATTCAACTTCTCAGAAAAATCCCAAAATTTTACCTTAATCAAATATCGATGCTTTGATTTCAAAAATTAACTCCATTTTATAAAAATAATTTCCTAAATATTTATAATTTAATTTTTAAATAAATATATTATTCACCAAAAATTCATTTTTTTCAGAAAAATCCCCACAAATTACCTTAACATAATATCGATGGTCTGAGTTCAAAAATGAAATCCATTTTATAAATATAATTTTCTAAATAATTTTATTTTAATTTTTAATTAAAAAACACTATTCACCCAATAAAACTAATACTGGAGTAATAATTTATGAAACCGTTATTTAACCATTTTATTGAATCACATTACTTAATCAAGGTGCCTAGATTATATTAATGCTTTATTTAAGTGAGATTACTAATCCATTTGTCCACATTAATAATCCTAAGCATAAAATAACTATTTATAATTTATTATTCATCAAAAAATATGTTGATATTATTAGACTCTAAATTTCTTACTGAACATAATTGTTGAAGACGATTTTTTGAAAAGCATTACACATTTTTATTTATATAAATTTTCTCTCTGGTAAAAGAAGGAAATTTTGAATGGAACCACCATCTTCCTCTTTATATTGCAATTTATTCATTGATGTGTGATAATATTATTGCAAATTCAAAAAAACATCGTCCACAAAAAAATATCTTATTTGTCTAGTGGAATTTCCATGATCCATCTGATGTTACATCATCAATATTATACATACTCTTAAACCTCATATTCTTACAAGATAATATTCTTCCCCATTTTGAGTCATTCAATTTTCATACTTCTTGTTAGTATCTATCATTTGAGAATCATTGTGGGGTTTTCAATAACATTTTTTTCCATTCGATAACATTATGTAAATTATGTATTAAATATCAGATGTATCTTTATTCACTTACATCTATATAGTTATCTAATTTTGGTAAGTTGTTTCCATTGAACTTCATGCAGTGATATTGCTGAAACATTACCACTTTGTACAGAACATTATGGATTTATCTTGGATTATGTGTTTCTATCATAAGGATAGAAACATTAAAGAACAAAATAACATCACCTAACTTAATAAAGGTTTTCGTACTATAGTTTAGTGAAAACATAATGCACATCCACCAACAACTCATAAAGAAAACTTTCTCAGCATCATTATTAACTCTTTATCACTTTTAAAAAAACATACATACAGTGATTTATTTACATCAGAGAAAGAACATGTTATAAAAACATCCCAAATCATCTTCAATCTCCACCATTGGTTTTTCTGGAAACGCATGAAACAAATTTTATCATTTTATGAAACCACAACCTTTCTAATAATGATCTTCGTTACACAACACTAATAGATAAATTTTTTTTATGGAATTACATCCCTTGGTAACATGAAAATTTGTGATCATGATAAAAAAATCTCCCCATAATTTTTTATATTACCATTTTCTTGATAATCATAGCTTCAGATACAAAAAAATATTATTTTACAAAACATCTAATAAAGATATACATACTCTCCCTCTATGAAAACATAATCCCAATAAATATGGTTGGTAATACATAAGATATTTGAGAATTTATTGATGGAGTATTAACATGTAGTTCTATCCAAAATTGCTCAATTATATCCCTCAAAGTACTTTTTAGTGAAAACTTAATGTTTTTCTACATTTATGAAATTAACTTAAACATAACATCATCAATAAAACATTATTTTTATGAAATGGTACATTATATTATGGTGATTTTATTTTTAATGTTGTAAAATATTTCAAATAGATCAAGAGAACTTTGATTATCATAATAATTCTTCAATGGTTCTCTAACATTCATTTAAAAACCTATTTGTTGAACATTTATCCATAACATTTCAATAAATTATCGGGTGGTGAAAATATATTTTTATTCTCTTTTACCCAATATAATAAAAAAATTTCAATACTATACTAGAAAAAAATCATTACACAATGAAATAATTTACATGTGATGATAACTTTATATCATTTCAGTATTCATCATGAACAACATCATTTCATGTAATAAATTTCAAGTCATAAATTATTTTATACAACATTCCATAAGATTATATTCCATTATCATAAATGATTATTCATTTTATTAATAACTTGTGTGATTCCTTGGGAATACACTATTTTATAAAAACTTATTCAATGATATAAAATTTTTATGGCCATAAATCTATAAGATAGAAAAATATTCTTCCCAACTTCCAAAAGTCTATCTGATTCAAAATTTTCAAAGAATCATCATTACTCATCATTGTAACAACAAACATTATAGTAGAAAATAGTTTATAATTCACTATGAATTTTTTTTAATACAACTCATTGTCATATGTTTCTTGTAATATAAATTTATATATTTCTTTATTTCTATGTTTTAAGGCACAAGGAATGTAAACTATTATATCAATAACATGACGAAGATTTTATTCCTTTTTTCAATGAAATTGTTACAATCTCTATACCTATACAATAATTTTCTATCATAAACATAAAAAATTACATCTACGATACCTAGATTAATCTTATTAATTTATAAATTTCTATCATCTTTACCTTTAGAAAATATGAACTACTTCATGTAAATGTCTTGTTTTGAGTACCAGGATGTGGAGCTTGTTTTAAACCATGATAATATTTCTTAAACCTATATACCATGATTACATAATTTTCAAGTATGATCCCACTGGTTTTCACAATAAAAATTTCTTATTAAATTTATCCATTTATAAAGCTGTCATATCATCCATATTATACAATTTGTAATAATGATGTACAGAAACAAACTAGAACATTCATATAGTATGGAGTCATTCAATGGGTGAAATGCTTATTCAAAATCAACAACTTAAACCTATGAGTAACCTGTAAAAATAAGCCATTCATTGTTTCATTATATTTATCCATGTTAATTATTATTATTTGTAAATACCAACTATGATTACAAAAAATTATTTTTTACTTGTAATGGAAGAAGTTCCTAAGTTTCATTTTTTCAATTTTCTCTAACTCTTCATTGATAACATGTACCAATTTTTTATGTTCAACAATATATGAAAATAATTCTGGTTCTACCTATGAAATATGTTGTGTCTAATTCTCAAACCTCAACATACTTTTGGTATGAAATGAACCGTTCTAGTCTCAAATGGTGTTGTGAAGTTAAATATTTTTTGATAATGTAATAAATTCTCGAGGTATTCTTCCAGTATCAATTTCTACTTCATAATATTCATCTAAATATTATTGTACATGGTTTTAATTTTAGTCATTATACCATTCATATATTCATTTATATCCTTTACTCTTTGTTCTATAATATTTTCAAAAACAATTATAGAGGATGTTGTGTTTTCAATAAATCTCAAATAATAATCATCCATGAACTTTGGTAGAAATTTATTCAAACATTTAAAACATAATTCATTGGATTAATATCCTATGAAAATTCCTTCCCTTATATTTCATCAAGTTTTTTAGGATCCTCATTTTTTATATTTATTAATAATAGACTCCAAAAAGACATGAAGTATTTCACATAAAACTTTTTATTATATAACATCTCATAGTAATTCATTAATGATTCTAGCCACAACAAACATTTGTTTTGTAAAATTAAATCTATACTAAAAACCTATCTCTAGAAATTTTTATATTCCTACAACATTCTTCTACTATTTCTATTAAACATATGATTTTTATTTCTTTCACACCATTTTTTCATGGAGTGTAAGGATAACATTATTGTTGTATTCTTCTATATCACATCAAATATGACCCAAATTAATTTCTTATTTATTCCTTTATGTGTACCTTTCTCAATTTCATTATATAAACACCCAAATCTCATTAAAAACCTATTTTATATATATGAACATCTCTATTACCACAACCTTTTTTTCATGAAAATTATCTTGGTAATTCAAGTGGAATTACCCATGGAAATAAAAATGTAAAAAAACATTTTTTGGATTAGTGTATCATAAACCACCAAAAATTATAGTGAATGGTATCAATAGGTCTGGTTTATTGGATTTCAAATATTTTTTTCAGTTAGTAACCATCATCCATTTTATAAAAGTTATAAAAATAAAACCATATTTTAACTTTTCTTGTTGTCAGTTTAATAGAATAAATTTTGTAGAATGAGTGGCAATAAATTTTTTGAAGTGTTTACTAGTTATTTTATGTGGAATATTATTTTCACCATCATCAACTAAGAAACATATGATTAAAAGATCTCGATTTTTTAAAATATTTCCACAGGTTCTTTCACCCTCACTAACAATTTTACAAACATTCATGATTTTGATGATATAATTATCATTCATGATGATTACTTCCTTTACAGCATCCCAATGACGTGTAACACTTTGTATGCATTGTTTGACCCATCCAACACGAAAAAATTCTTATGAATTTTGTTTCCCAATATCAATCTCTATAATACCTATTTCTATTAGCTTTAAGGAATAATCATTTCTGAAATTCTCTTATCCTCATTACCATTATTCAATACCATCCAAGATCATTATATCACCTATAATATGTGAGAAAAATTAGAGACACGTATTCAAGTTTAATTCCTTTTTATATATTTTATAGTCTCCTTGAAAAAAATAACACTTTCTTAAACTTTCTTCTTTCATGCATCCCCTTATTTCCCAGCATAGGAAACTTTTCCCATAAGTGTTTTCATACGTTTTTAGAAAATTGATCTAGTTGTTCCCATATTCCTAAAAGATGCTCTAGGATATCAAATTGATTCTATATTGGACAAAGTATAATATCTAATGATTTATAATTTATTTCTTCATTTATATTTCAAAATTTACACATCTTTTTTATACTATTTATTACCCATAGATCATTCATATTTCTAGGGAGATAATTGCTGTGATGACAGTTATTTTATTTCTATTTATAAATTTCATTTCCCCAAAAAAGCCATAAAATCTCATTATTTTGTAAAAAAAATTATTTTTCATTGAATAATGTATAAGGAGGGTTATAAAATTATTATTTATAGTTTTTCTCATATCATGCAGAATATTTCTTATATATATTATTTTAAAATATTGATGATGTGATTATTTTTTCCATATCCATAATCAATACTATATTTCTTTATATTCTTTTTAACACCTACATAGTTATAAGGATTACATGAATATTTATGTTTTGCAGGTAAAGATATCAAATGATTCTTGGGTATATTTTTTCCCACAGTTCGAGATTTTTAATCCTTTTACTGTGAAGACATCTTGAAATTCATACTCATATTATTTAAGTTACATTAAACCTTAACAAATATTTATTGAATATTAAAATCTATATTCTATTTATCTATGAACTTTTTGTTATGATATAATACCATATTTTCATACTCTAAAACACATATTTTGAGGTTATTTATTTCCTTAATGTACACGTCTTTATTTTTTAGAAGATATTCTATTTTAGCATTCACTTTCACACCATTTTTATTCATCAGTATAATTTATTTCTTCAGTTTTGTGTTTTCTTCTAGATGTTCCATAAGTTATAATCTCAACTAATATTATCGATATATTTATTAACCTTCATCATACTCATTTTTTAATGAATCATCTTTTCTATCAACATTTTCAAAATATGTAATGAACTTCCATGTCTGTTTTTCTAGACATCTTACCTTAAGAATTTTAGATATAATCATTTTAATATTCACAAAAATTATTAAAAGGAAAATTCATAGAAAAGTGTTGAATTCATCCTAACAAAAATCAATATGTTGGTGTTTTACTCTATACATTCTTATACCTATTTAGTAACATTTTTATATAAGAGGCATGATTTTTCCAATAATTTCAACAAATTAATTATATTCTGAATCACAAATGTCAATCCTGTCAACATCGGGGATTTACAGCTTTATCATACCTTCAAAATCCATTTCATATTTGATGTTATTTTTGAATTATAGTTTTTTTTATTTTCTAATTTGAAAAAACAAGGTTATTAATCCACCAATAAATAAATAATATTTTTCTACCAAGGGAAATAATTTTAGTTTTAAACATGTTAACAATGATTCTCATGGGTGTCATAACAGTTTTTAAATTTTCAACGATGTATTTGAATCCCATGATGTCTCTAAAAAATTAATTAACTCTGACGAATTACTCAACAATAGGTTCATGATATTACATTTTAAATCTTTTAACATCCTCATATAGATTTTTAATTTTGATTCCTTCACTATTAAAATTTCCCCAATGACATATACATGTTTTCAATAATTTTTATTAGTGGTGATATGGGAGGAAACATTATGGTTAATGGGAAGGGAAATAACAAAAGAAATGATTATTCCTAACTAAATAAGTTTATTTGAAAAAGATCAACTAGAACGGATTAGGTAATTGAATGAAACTCATGTTCTACAGTCTATAAATATATTACGAGATTAGGTATATATAGTGGGATTTTGATGAAAACTGGTGGATCCATTAAGGAAAAAGGGAAAGATGGAGTGGCACAAATGAACAATGGAGAGAAGAAGAAGTATATAAAGATAATACATCATTCTAGGGACTAAATTCCTAAAAAAACAATCAAAATGAATGAAACAATGTGGGAAATGGACAGAATAATAGAAAGATAGGTTAGAATGGATCATGTAATAGAACTAATGGGATCAGATCAATCAAGAATATTATTTTTTGGATGAGGCAACAATGAGAGGAATATAAATGCAGGGGAGTACATACCGACTTGTGAAAAAATTAGCTTCTCAATTTGAGGACATAATCCGGGAAGACCCATGTATGAATAATAAATCACTCTAATGGGAGTTATACCAGTTAAAATATTTTGATAATATTATTTTTTTAGTGATTATGTGACTTCCTTCTGTGTTTCGTAACCATTTAAAATGCATGGTTACCACTTTTTCCTCAATATTTATTTATTAAAATAAAAATTTATATTTGGAAGATGATAGAATATTTCATTATTTGTGGAAACCCAAATTCAGCTACATAAATTAACTCCACCCCATGTGACATAAGAAAGGTTATCATTCTATTTTTTCAATTGTGATTTTTTCATCAATAGTAATAATACCTATTCTATTTTCTTCCCATATAAGTATAAAATAGGGGAACCAAAGATATGAATCCAATTAATGTTCCTGAGGATTGTGATAACCATTAGGGTGGTTGAATCAGTGGAGGCATTTTATAATTTCAGTTCTCATAGAATTAACCAATGAAACATATTAGTGTTTTTTATTCTTAAAAACATTTTGAAAAATCACTCATGAATATAATTATATGAAAATATAAACAAGGAATACATGATTTATATGGGTTGGTATCTATGTGTGAACTAAAATCCATTCCATGGAAACTCGTGTTGGTCCCTAGAATTCCAATTTTGAAAATAAGTAATCACAACCTGATTCGACTCCTATTAGACTCCTTTTATATCCTAGTATAATAAATTATTTTATCTACAATTAGATAATTTAAATTTCTTAAAAAATGATTCAACAGGAAAATGGGAATATTTGTAATAAAAACTCCCAATAATATCATTAAATTGTTTTTCCAATTTTTTCCTTCTAGGATGAGTATATCAAAAAAATGAAAGGAGGATGCACCCATAAGGGGCTACGCGCTTGGGTTTTCTCCCACGTCATTGTGTTTTTATTCTTGTTGTGGCTCGAATTCCCATAGATTCTTTGGGGTGGTGGATTTGTGGCATGGGAGGTCTGATTTGGAAATATCGCCTTGAAAAACAATGATTTCACTGTTCTCTGGACTTCCTCACACCCTTCCCTTAGAGTTGGTTAGGGATTTCATGGTGGAGCAGTGTTGGTCCAAGGTATAAGATTTCTGCTTCTACGATGTGGATGCTATCACTATTCCGTGGCTTGGTTGCGTTGGGAGGATCTGGCCTCAATGTGTGGTTTTGAAGGCAGTGGGAGGTTTGTGGTTCAGGTTTGTGGTAGGTGTTTTTTTATTCCCTGGTTTGTGGTTTGTGGTTTTTTGTTGTGCGATTTGGATTCAATTTTTGTTTCTAGTTTGGATCTAGATATTTGTTTTTTTATTGGTCTCCTCTGGTGATATGGTGATGTCATGGTTTCAATGGCAGTTGTTGTTTTTGTTTTGTGATTCCGACAATGGTGGAACATGAATGATGTTTTATCAGTTTTGTGAAGATTCTGTGGTATGAATGGAGGATATGCTTCCATTTTTCTACGGCTATTGGTTTATTTAATTGAATAGGTGAAATGTTTTCTTGAATTGCGAATCCTTGCGCCCCTACGGTTCTAGTTACAACTATTGGTCTATTTCATGGAATTGGTGGAATGTTTTCATGGAATTGTGAATCCTTGTGGATTCACGGTTCGAGGTTTTTGTGTCATTGCAGCTATCACACTTGAGATTGATTCAGATGTGGTTTAGATTAGATGTTTTTCTTCTGTTCTTCCCTTTGGATTCAGATGGTTGATAGGGTATGGCTTTTCCATTGGTTCCATGCATGTGCATTCATGCACATGACAGCTTTCGAGCCACAATAAGTAGGAGAAAGGTGATCATATTGTTTTTTATGCTGGGTAGGGGATGCTCTGTGATGGCATGATCTTGAATGTCCTTTATCTTTTTTACCATGGTGGTTTCATGGTTTTTAGTTATGGAGTCATATATGGTTTCTCACTTTTTCCTCAAAAGTGTTTGAATAATAAAAATTTAATTTTCAGTCAGGAAGACTCTATCTAGTTCACAATTCCTTCATTTTGGTTACTTCATTTTGTTTCCTCATAAACTATTAATCTGATATTGGTTATTTATTGTGAATAAAATTACAACTCTTTATAACTCTACTCATTTTATTGGTTCCCAATATGATGAAAAAAATAAATTATCTTTTATAGGTGCACAGTATAATCTCTATGATTGGAAAAAAAAATTCAGATATATAATATTGAGACACATATGTCTTGTAGAATATTCTTTTTCTTCATCAACTAATAGATTCCATAGTGAGTAAACTCAAACTATTATATGTTCTTCTTTCTTCATATTTATATCTTATTTCTATATTTGGTAGTACATATAAAGTTCTTTATAACTCCATTTTCTTGTGTGAACAATGATACAAACCTTACTATACTTGAATCCACTATTAATAGGTACACTCTAAAGAGAAATGGTCAGAACCGAAATTATTTTTCTTGCTCAACTCAAATTACAATTTCAAACATCCCACTTATAACACATTCACATGAATCTTCTCGACATATATAATATATTCATGAATCTGTATGAAAACTCAAAAAAATCCAACCTTATTCAATATTTCTTAACATAAGTGTTATAAAACATATAAAAATATCCATATATCATTTATCAATTTTATAATTTAATTCTCAACATCACATCATCATATTTGGAAGATAAACTAGGTTGACGTAAATATTCTCATAAATCTACCCAATGGAAACTTTTCTGATGAAATCCTTATAAAAGCCTCCATTCATTGACAATTATTCACTTTTACAAAATTTTATTATCCAGAGTAATATTGCATGGTCATCCATTCTAATATAAAAATCCATATGTTTAAAAAACATTTTTTGGTGAAACATCATGAAATCATATGTCTGATGATATTGTAGTTTTTTTTTTCTAACGTTCACTCATATGATGGATATATTCCAATATAGTTCACTTCCCTGTAACTTTTTAGAATTCCCCTAATTAATATATTTTTCAATATATCCACCATACATTAATGTAGGTAATTTAAATCATGGGTTACCTTTACAAAGCCTTCTCACTCAGATGGTTCATCATACAATAGACTCGAATCGATTCCTTCATACCTCATGTCACATCATGACATAAAACATCATATATTTTGTTACATAATCTATAAGGCCCTTGACTTAAGCATTACATAATCTTTAGTTAAGTCAATAATTCACATTTATAATCTTTTTATGTTTAGTGTTTTAAATTATTAGGCCATAAATATTACATAATAGACCTAGACATTACATGTGGATAGTTACACTCAGTATCCTTTTTTTCAACAAAAGAAACCCTTTTAAAAACATTATTTCTTTTTCATGATAAAAATATTCTTGAATTACACCATTCCCTTACACATCCTTTTACCTTTTGGAACATTTCAAAATGTTTTGATGAGAATAAAAATCTTTTTAGGAATGAAAACGGAATTCCATGAATATTTAAAATCCATTAATACTTTTTCACTAAGTCATACTTATGACCCATTAAACATAAACTACATAGCTTACATCAAGTAATCATAAGATTTATACAATAATTCATATAAATAATAAAACAAAGTGGTAAAATTTGTTATCCAAATCATACATACATTATAAATTTAATAGCTATATAGGGATTAACCATCATGGTTATGTCTGGAATACCAATCACAGTATATTCCCTATATCTATTATGAGAAATTGTATCATTTACTTCCATCACATTACCCAATACATTAGAGATCTATCATGGGGTCACCCGCCCACATTTTACCATAGAACAACCCATGTACATTAGTGGTTCCCAATAACCTGAAAAACATTATAGCATATAAAACATGCATAATGGAAAGATAACATTTCCACTTTGAATTCAATTTTCATATTTACGATTCGTGCACTCATTAATGAAAACACATTATTTTAAAATAAAATCGTATAAATGTAATTTAAATGTCAATACCTATTCATGAAATAAAAAATGATAAATTCCCTTGATGACTTATATATAAAAAACCAATCAGTGATATTGAAATCATCAATCCAAATTTAAAACAAAATTTAAACATTTTGAAATAAGATTTTTGAATCAAGTTGTCCGATACCAATTTGAAAATTTTGAATTGAATTTAGGCAAAAAAAATTCTTATCTATATAAATAAGTCTATAATTTATTTAAAAGCATGGACATGAATGATAAGGATTTAAATGATTATCATATTAAAACATTTAAAATAGTGCATTAGATATAGGGTACTTTACAATTTTGAATATTTAAATTATACTCTACAAGAAAGTAGATCATTTTAAAAGACATTAAATATAATCAGTATATATATATATTATAGATAATTAATGTAAAAAGTGATGTATATAAACTTTAAAAAGAAATAAGGTTTATTATAATAAGGAAATGATTCAATAAAAGGTGATTGAGATAAAGTCACTTACAAAGAGCATGGCATTACATTATGGAAAATCAATGAAATTATTATGTGTGATAATAAAAATACAGACAATATAATTGGATTTTCAATGAAAAATATTTGATGTCATTCACATATATTCTATGAAAAACAAAACTAATTACATGGATATTTAACTAAATGAATGGATATTAAGTTAATATTTCCTTTACCTTGAGTGTGACTCATCTCATACAATCGTTATGTTCCTAAATAATAAACATCAGTTAAATTATTCATGATTGAGAAACTTTTTCATGTTTATTATTGCCTTTTTATCACTTATTTTAATGTTGTAAAAATTACATATTTATTTGAGTTCATATCGGTTGTTTTGTCGATATTCGGTACATGAGTCGAAAATGAAATGGTTTTGATGTACATTGTCCATGTGGTAAAAAGGAAATATTCTCCAGAATATTATTCAAAATTTAAGTATTATATATTTCATTTATATATTTCTTTAGAATAGTTTATAACATTTTTATATAACAAATGAAATGCACCGTTCAAAGAGATGGATGTCCATATGTATGCATGAACACTACTTTCTTTTCCTTTTAATATTTAAAGATGTAAAAATAAATGATACACATTTATATTATAATTAATATATAATATATTTTTTATATATGTTAAATAATTTCATTAACTACATTTTATATCTGTTCCATTGATATCATGAATGAGTCATATTACATTGATGGGGCAGTAATCCACATTTCCTGAACTCAAATTATCATATTTCCACATTATGGGATGCGTAAAGGTATGTAATAAATAATAATTGAGTTATAATCTCTAAAATATAAATATTATATATGTAATATATAAATAAAGATCCTTATGAATGGCCAGAATGAGATGTTGTAATAGAAAATTGAACAATCATCGTTTCGTGAGGCAGTAGTTCACCGTACAGAGAAAAAATATGTTCTATATCAATTAGACAAAGGTATGTGTAAGTGTAGGTCAAATACTAATAATAAAAAAAATATATTATATCAATTATAATTTTTTTATAAAATATTTGAATAAACAGAGTTTATGGTGTTGGAGAAAGAAAATAAATAAATGGAGCTTAAGATAAGATATTACCTCTAAATTGGGTAATACATTTTGTTTCGGTCCAAAGAGATTACTTGAGTATCCTTTAGTCCATGGGTTGGAATATAAGATTAAGTAAGGGATTTTGGAGTTTTATTTGAGAATAATTTGGGCGAACCATGGGGATTTTCATTATGTGGGTATGTAGGTAGAGGTGTTTGCCTTTTATATGAGGGAGGACAGACACATTTGGAATGTCCTGAAATATTATTTTATTAAAAATTGATTTTTGTATTTTAATAGCTCCAGTGTTATGTATTTAGAGTATATGATATTTTTTGGTATAATACCTCTAAAAAATAGTTTTTAGAAAAGAATTTGTCAAAAATTTTACATTATCTTTTTGATGTAACCCTTAGTTAACAAAAGTAACTGTTACCATTTCTTCTTGATTGTTTACACTATGTGGTCAATATAGTTATAAAAAAATGCCAATATAACCTCAAGTGAATAATTAATTACATATTTAACATTATATTATTTAGTTTTTGGAATTATATATTTTATTTACTATAATATCATTAATGAAATAATATTTGTTTTAAAGACACATTTATTTCAATTGTGACTATATTTAGAAATTGTTTTTTGTTAAATCTATAAAAACTCGATTGATTTGAACTAACTAAATTAACTCAAATGAAACATGTCATAATACTCCATAAAATTCATGTATGGAATCTGAATTTTCAAATTACATTAATTTTCATATTTATAATATCATTTATACGAATCTTTTTTATAATGAAGTAATCATTGTATCACCATTATGTTAAAAATAAATTTATATATTTAATGTCTAAAAATTATAAATAATGTAATATTATGTTTAATAGATTTTTAGAAATCTAATTAGTATTTATAATCAATGATATCAATTATACATTCCCAGGATAAAATTGTTTTATTAAAAAGATACATGTTTATGTTGTAATTATATTTAATTTTAATTATTTATTATTAATTGTCATTTTCACAGCCAAGTAGATCCCAAATGCTTAAATTTTGTCATATGGATTTATTATGTCTCCAATGAATCATCAAATAAGATTTGACATGTTTAATTGCAGTTTATTATTATTATAATACTATTTTTACCCTTATTTACCTAATTTAAACTTTTTCCATGGAAAAATAATAATTAATGAAGTTACTATTCATAATGTCATAAATGAATATTTAAATATTTACTTAATTTGGACATTATGATTATATATATTGAATCCTTTTTTCCCAAATTCCACACACATAAGTTCATTAATTTATTTAAAATTAATTCCCATTAACAAAACTAGAATGTTATTTTTATGGATGTAAAAACAATCAAAAGATTCATAGGTGTTTACGTCCAATTAAAATGATAAAAAACATGAAATGACCAAAATTTGATTTAATGGTAAAAATAAAATCCAAATATTCATTAAAATCTATTAAAACGAAAATAGAACTATTTAAATAATTTAGATGAAAAGATAGTTTTGAATTCAATTGTATTATTTTTCATTATTCATTAAAATATAAATTTCATGAGACAAAATATAGAGATATAAAAAAAGATAAATTTTGATATCTAGATTCAAAAAAAGGAGTTAATTATGTCAAATATAATATATAAAATTATCAGCACTAGATTTAAAAAGGTTTATCCATAAAAATGAGGTAAAACTATTTTTTTTAAGAAGACATCTTTTATCTGAAAATTTTAACTTTTTCTTTTATCATATCATGAAAACATATACAAAAATTTAAAATATTAATTTTGATATTTATGACATATTTTATGTCAAATAAAAAATATAAATGTTGTTCTTATTTTATAAACAAAATTATTCTCTTTTAAATGGATTTTCTTAAAAACACTTTATATTAAAATGGTTTTTATTTCCATTTATAATAAATCTTGTAACCAATTAATCACTATTTTAACGTGTGTAAAACGAATTTTCATAATTTAATTGAAACTATTCATTACCACCATTACAATGTCTATGTTATAATGATAACATTTAATTAATAATATTTAGATGTTCGTATATGCATGATGTAGCATATCCTGTAGGCTATTAAACATGGTGTTTCTTTCTTAAAACTCGGTATGTTACATACTTTCCATTTAATAAATTTCATCCTTTCAATTTGATATTGGGGTCGTTAAAAAGGTAATGAATTTTTAAAATTCCTTTATTGCTAACCCACATCATAAAATTTGTTAATAAAACTTCCACATTAAAAAAAATACAGTGATGTACAATGGTCACCTGAGATAACACATACTAGGGTTTGAGAAAGGTAAACATAGATATAGAAGGAAAACAAACCATCTTGTTCATTTGTTAAGTGATATAAAAAACGATCTCGATAAGTTAAACAATCATTAAACCACAAACCTGTGGGGGTAAAATAATCTTTCATTTCAAAGTAGGAAAACTAAACCAGAAACGTTTTTTGAATATAATTTTCAAAAATTTACAGAATTTATTTATGATCTTGAATAAGAACATATGTAATAATATTTACATGTCATGAAGAATTTCATCCAATAATTTAATTCCACCACACAATTTTTATTTCAAAAATTAACGAGTAATTATAATGACTTGGTCACCCATGAAGCACTGTAATCACCTCCAAGTGAATCCAAAAAACCACAAAAATATGAACCATATATTTCTCTTATCTTTAGACATTAACCAAAAACAAAATAGATAGATCATGATTAGATAATCCCACAAAAATAATAATCCTTTATAATTAGATGGATTAAATTTATTATCCAATATTCAACAATAGTACCCACGTTTTACATAGACCATTCAAGAAACATATTTTGTTAAAATTAATCAACATAATCCAATCTAAGATTGAAACACAAAATTTATACAGATTTGTTCACATAGTAATCCCAAAAAAAATCATAACATTTATCTCCAAATAACATCGACTATTATTAAAGTCTCAATCTGAAATATAATTAACCAGATCACATACTCTCTATGATAGGTTAGTCATTTATATAAACAACCCAAATTGATATATGTCCACAATAAAAACTTATATTCTTCCAAAATAAAATTACACCATTACTCCTCATTTTAAATCCCATTGTATTCTATTTTCGTAAGGAATATAGTGTTCCCAAAAAAGCGTATGTCTTCCAAAGTAACATTTATCACTTAATCACCAAAGCATTTTCCTATACTAAGGATATCCATTTGATAAAACATAACTTACCAAAATCAGATTATTCATAATCAAAAAAATCATTTCACTGAAAATAGTATGTCATACAAACTAGTGACATCATGTAGGATTGTCAGAGGATATATGAACCCAGATCATCTTTTCAGGCATGAATCATGCTTTCTGGTTGTTTTTGAGAAAAAAGATATGTTTCAAGAAATTTTTTGAGTACACACCAAGTACTTATAAGTACACGCCGTGTACTTGGTTTCGACACATGACCATGTACTGGCCATGTAATGGCCATACAAGGCTGTGTGGGGTGAACTGAATGCAGCCTAATGCGGGTCCTGGTAAGGGAATCTACACACCATGTACTTATAAAGTACACACTGTGTACTTTAATTATTTGCATTAAATCGATTGAGGATACGCCTAATGGAAAAGAACACAATTCATCGTCATCTGTCTCATCTAAGAGTGCCTATACGGTTGTGGGTATTTTTCAATCCCCTAAATCACCATACGCTATTTGATTTAACCTCTATCGGTTGTGTTGGAATCACA
This sequence comes from Viscum album, assembly GCA_963277665.1. Taxonomy (NCBI): domain Eukaryota; kingdom Viridiplantae; phylum Streptophyta; class Magnoliopsida; order Santalales; family Viscaceae; genus Viscum; species Viscum album. The sequence goes on from OY728138.1 coordinate 510,227,855, forward strand.
TTGATGAGTTATCGCTTCTTCTTGAACACCATCTCCTGATTTCTCATCTTTCACTATATATCCTTGGTGGAAGATTTTTACCTTTTTTTAGATCGATGGTGTTTTAGGGTGAATCGCATCCTGAGATTCACATAATTCGATCTCCAGATGCCAAGGTAGGTGGTTTGTGCCTTTCTGTAGTTAGTCTTTGAGTTATATGTGAAAAAGATCCCAATACCCTTGTTTGGGGTATTGTGTGTTTATAGTTTTCTGCCCTTTTATTTCTTTCTATGAATTTTTTGTTTGGATAGAGGTTAATTGTTTGTGAAGAGGGATATATTTTCCACAATATGGATGTTTTTCCCATTTTTTCTTTTTTTACAATTGGATCTTGCTTTTCCTATTTGGCTACTGCTTGTTATCCATTCCTAGTATTGTAGGATTGGGTTTTTTTTTCTAACATGCTATAATATTTTATAGACTATTTAGTCAAGTATATCATTAGGTTTACTATGGCTGATATATATTATTGTTCACAACTTACCTATACAGGGCCATGAGAACCTGGTGTAATATACCATAGGGACGCTGGACGTATAGGGCTTCTCCAGAGCGTTTGTTACTTTTATGTTGTGAGACCATATTACGGATTGAGGTAAGTTCTTCCTCATAGTCATTGTTGTTCCTCGATACATGACATTTGGGAATTGGATGTTGAGTTCTTCCTCAGATTTCCTATTTGTTACTGATACAAGACTATAGGGGGAATTGACTATGAGTGGTTCCTCAGAGAGTATGTGCTAAAGCTAAACCAATGGGGTAATACTGTGGGTACATCCTATAGTATTGAGTGTACTTGTTTGATTAAACCAGGGGGTTTAGGCTGTGATTACTTCTTAGTGGGTTACCTATTTGGGATTATATTTTATACTTGTTATATGAAATTGAATGCATTTGAAACTGTCAGATTGTTTACTTTTGAGCACTTCCTTATTTACTGCTTCTCTTCGCATATTTCAGGCCATATATATTGAATGACTATTAGGCACTCATCATTTGGAGGTTTCCTACTAGGATTAGTCTCAAACCCTATTTTGCATCATGCTTTAGGTCCCAAATAGATTATATTGAAGCAGTTCTAGATATGGGAAGGTTCCCTTATACATGTGGTACGTGATTGTTGTGGAGATGATAAGCATTAGACCATGATGAGGATTGTGATGTTGTGGAGCCAGGAAAGAGCTATACTGTTTACATTCATGCATCATGTATCAGGCTTGGAGTTGTCCTTATACATGGGGAAGGAGTCGTTGCGTACGGGTCTCAGTAGTTGATTCCACATGAGAGGAATTACCAGACACACAATCTCTAGCTAGCTGATGTTTTTCATGCTTTATGCTGTTGGAGACATTAATTCTAGGAGTTAATTTTGGGGTTTCTGCAACCACAATATTCTCAATTATATCTTCACTCAACCGGATCTAAATTTGAGATAGCGATGGTGGGTTGTGTACCTTCATCATTTTATCATTGAGCTTGCCTACACACCTCGGAAGGGAAATACAATGGCTGAGGCATTGAGAAAGTGGACTCAAATACATGCAGTTTAGGAGGACATCCATTATAGGAACCATATGGTTATGTTCTCTAAGATGCATTTAGAGGTACAAGACAGACTAGAGATGACATTTCTATCTTCTATAGTTGTTACCTCTACTTTTCTTGATCGAGAGCGAATTAGGAAGCTTTCAGATTCAGAAGGCCTAGTCCTATAGGAGAGTGTGTCAGGAGAGGACCCTATTTATAGATGGAAAGTATGAAAGGATGAGATCTGGGATTTCCATGGATTCATGTGGGTACCAACAGACATACTTTAGGTGTTTACATGAGAATTTCACTCCTTAGTATGGGAAGTTCATCATGGTGTCACCAAGATGTATCCAGATCTACATGATCGGTATTAGTGGCCAGGTTTGAAGAGAGATTTTGGTGATTTTCTCATGAGGTGTTCCACCTGTCAGCATGTGAAGGCAGAGCATCAGCGACCATTTGGGATTTTTCTGCAACTACCCATTCCCAAATGGACGTAGAAAAATGTCGTGATGGATTCATGACAGGTTTATCGAGGTCACCAGGAGGGAGTGACATAGTATGGGTTTTTGTTTATACATGCACAAAAGGTTCTTACTTATTTCTGATTAAGGAGTCCTTTAGTGATGAGGAGAATGGAATGTTGTACATCTGAGATATTGTATATATACATGGGGTTCCACACTCCATTGTTTCATACAAGGAAACACGTTTTAATTCTTGGGTCTGGAATGGGCTTTAGAGGGATTTTGGTACACAGTTACATTTGAGTACATATTACCATCCCCAGACAGATGTCCAGTCTGAGCGTACGATTATGGTTCTTGAGGACATGCTTCGAGCATGCATGATGGATTTTGTAGGTTCATAGGAGATACATATACCTCTTCTGATGTTTTCCTAGAATAATAGTTCTCAAGAAACTGTTCAGATGCAACCTTATGAAGCATTGTATAGTAGGCCATATTAATCACCCATATGTTGGATGGTGGTAGGATAGGCAACTATATTGAGTCCTTTTTTTCTCAAGGAGACAATGGTGTATATAGAGTTTATTCTGAAGAGGATGTCTACTGCACAGTCTCAACAGAGATCTTATGCTAATCGATGGAGACAACCTCTGGAGATCGATGTCAAAGATCAGTTTTTCCTACGTGTCAAACTGAGGTTAGGACATAAGAGGTTTATGATATAAGGTAATCTTTCTCTATGGTATATCAGGTTGTTTGGGGGTTTGGATATATTCAGGCTAGTTTCTCATCGGTTGTAGTTACTGCAGATGTACTGGGCTATGCACGATGTTTTCACATTTCTCTGCTCCTAAGTATCTTCTCAAACCAGTCTCATGTTTTCCTACTTGAGGGGGTAGAGATAGATGTGGATGAATCATTTAAGGAGAATCTTATCCAGATTGTTTATCATGGTGTTAAGGTTCTCTACGGCCGGTATGTTCCTCTGGAAGCAGTGCTATGGAAACACGAATGAGTACAAGATGAGACCTTAGAGAGGGCGGCCGATGTACGATCGCAGTGGATGGAGCTGTTCGATGGTTCTTCTTCTATGCCGCATTGCTAAGGAATTTTGGGGAGAAATTTATTTAAGGGGGGAAGTTTTCAAGAACCCGAATCTTATTTTCAGGTATAAATCTTGATTTTTGGTTGTTTTTGAGACAAAAGGTTTTTCTTGAAATTTATGGAGTACACGTCATGTAATTATTAGTAAAAGCCATGTACTCGGTTTGCATAGGTGACCGTGTACTGGATGTGTAAAAGAAAAGTACATGGTCGTGTGGGGTGACCTAGAGGCTGCCTAAAGTGGGTCCTAGTAAGTGGAAGTAAATGCCATGTACTTCTGAAGTACATGTCGTGTACTTTGTATTATTCATTAAGTGGACCGAGGTCGCACCTAATGGAAAGAACACACTTCTCCATTGGCCGTCTCTTCTAAGAGCATCCGTACGGGCATAACTCTTCTTCGAGCCCCTGACTCTATGTCTGTTCTCCGATTCAAACTCCATCGGTTGCATTGGAATTTTATCGATGAGTTATCCCTTCTTTTGGTAATTCATATCTTGATTTTTCATCATTCATGAGATATCATCGAATGAATGTTTTTAACGTTTTTAGTGGTCTACGGTGTATTGGGTGAATCAAGGATTGTGAATCATGAATGTCAATATCACATTGCCAAGGTAGGTTGTTTGTACTTTTCCTCAGTTAGTATTTGAGTTATCTATGCAACAGTTCCTATTTCCCATATTCGTGGTATCTCATGTTTATGCGTTTTAGCCATTTTATTCCCTTCTATGCTTTTTTAATTTATATAGAGGTTAATTTTCTATGAATATGGTTATCTTTGCTATGTTGTGTATTTTTTCCCATGTTTACTTATTTTTTTACATTTGTACAAGGTTTTCCTGTTAGGCTGCTGCTAGAATTCCATGCCCTGTATTGTAGAAGTAGTGATTTTATCTGACATGAAGTGATATGCTATAGAATATATAGCCATGTAGTTATAGATAATTACATTGGATGAAATATTTTTTTTCAATATTGACTTACATTGGGCCATGAGAATCTGGTGTAGTAAACAATAGAGAGAATGGACGTTGAGGGATTGTACAAATTGTCTGTTAATTTTACATTCCGAGACCATATGGGGGATGGATGTAATTTGTCCCTTTTAGTATCTATAGTTCCTCAATATGAGTCACATGGAGAATTGGATGTTGGGTGCATCCTCATAGTGCATATTACTTTCTGGTACGGGACTATAGGGGGAATTTATGGTGAGTGCTTCCTCAAAAAGTATGTGCTAATGCTGAACCATAGGGGTTAGACTATGGGTACATTCCACAGGGTTTCCTGTACTTGTTTGGTTGACCCAGAGGGGTTAGGATGTGAGTACATCCAATAGGGATATCTTTTTTTGATTATATTCTCACTTATTATATGAAATTGTATGCATTTGAAACTTTAGAAATGATTACTTTTGAGTAAATCCATGGTTAAAAATTCTCTTTAATTAATGATTGCCATATATATTCACTAACTGTTAGGCACTGATCTTTGGGTGGTTTCCTTCTAGGATTAGTCTCACACCCTATCTGAGTCATGATTTTGGACCTAAACAGATTATATTGATGAATGTCTAGATAAGGGAAAGCACCCTTCTACTTCAGGTAATTGATTGTTTTGGAGGTGGGGAGTGTGGGACCCAGTAGGGGATTGCGATACTGTGGACTTGTTTACATGCCTTTATTTGTACTTTGGTTTGTTATTGTTTTTCTGCATTGTGAATTGGTTGGCTGCTTTCCTAGACATATGTATCATGCATATTATATAAGTATATGTGCTCAGTTGTTATTACTTCCAATATTCCGTTGTTTACTATTGTATGGTATTATTATTCTTTCAGATATTAATATTTATTTTCTTCCACTATTTTAATCTACCAATAAAGGAATATTTTCCTCAATACAACACCCATGGCCCTCGCTGGTAGTCGATAGCCTCTAGAGTTTGGTTAAATTCTCTTGAGGACATGTGACCAACCAAGTATAGGACACCTCTGTGTGGCTCATAGAACTGGGATGTTTCAATGGAGATGCACCATTTCCACCGATCAGTTGGGGGTTCGATTATCGCAACCTTGACCAGGATGGTGGGTTTTCACAAGGATTGCATGTTGTGTTTTTCCAAAAACAATATAATTCGTACATATTTCCCAAAATGGGATAAATTACTCAAAATTACCATAACATATTTTAACATAATAGTTTATCACATGCCATTTATTTTTCATCCAAAAAACCAGTAACCCATAATAACATCAAAATCTAGGATCAAATAAACAGTAAAGATTCTTTATAATTATGCCCATAAATGAAAAAATATTATTTTTATTAAAATTAAATTTTTTCATAACAAAATTTAGGTTTACACATACTATGAAATTTATTCCATTGTAATCCCCTAATAAAATTAGAATTAATATTTTTAAACATTTATCATCCAATAATATGTCAAAAGTCTTGAATTCCTATATAATCATTTAGTATCCTTCATGATCCTTTAACAATTATTTTCCATTTAATTAATTAATAATTATATTCTATAAAAAACCTGAATCATGTTCTAAGATTAAATAATATCAAATCATAAGAAAAGAAATAATACATACCATTCATAAGCCATTTTCAGTTTCAACATCAACAATTTTAATGGAATTATGTGTTGGTAAACATATATTGGTACGGTCTTGATGATCCCATAATTTCTTCAGAGGTGATTCTCTCCTAAAATAGCAGTATTCTCCTTAATATTTCAGAATATAAATCCTCAAAAGGTACTTCTTTAACATTGACCATATGATCAACCTTAAACTTTTAACCCCATGATGATATCTTGAACACTTAAGAAAACATCCTAATCTTCAAAGTTGTCTAAACCATCATTTTATACCGACATAAAGTCCCCAACCATAAAAATTAAATAATATTGAGTTAATTAAAGAATTTAAATTGAGGATAATGTCAGGTTTATAGTTTTATAGAATTAGGCAATAAATATTCCATATAGTACCAAACATTACATGCAGACAGTTACACTCATTGTCTACTTTTTCCACCAAAGAACACCCTTTAAACAAAATATGATTTCATTTTCATTAAAAAATAATGTTTGATTATTTATTTCACATAACCATCCTTATACCATATGGAAAACTTTTCTAATATTTTGTATGAGAATATAAATCTCTATAAGGAATAAAATTGCTAGTCCATTTATATTTTAAACCCATGAAATCATTTTATAGATATCATTATTTTCTCCAATAAAAAAACTACATTCCATAAATCGTGTTCTCATAATATTCATTCAAAACATCATAGAAATAATAAAACATAATGGTTAAATGTGGAATCAATAAATTACTTACATTGTAGTGTTCATAGCTATATAGGGAGTACCCTTCATGGTTCATCTGGTATACCCATCATAGTATATTTCGTTAATCTCTTAAGAGAATCCTTATCATTTACCTATATCACATAACCCAAAGCATTATAGAGATATCATGTGATCACCCAAAAATGGTTTATCAATGATCCAACCATATACATAATTAATTCCCATGAACTATAACATAATCAAAACACATAAAGCGTGCTTGAGAGAAAATTAACATTTCCCCGTTGAAATGTATTTTCATCGTTAAAATACGGACACTCATAAATGAAAACACATTATTTTTAAATTAAATTATATACATATAATGTAAACATTAATATATAATAGTGACATAAAATGAGAAATTACATTCATGATTTATATATAAAAAATCATTCAATGTTATTTAAATATTAAACCCCATTTTAAAACACCATTAAAACAATTTAAAAAAAATATTTGAATAAAAGTGTCGCATAACTATTTGAAACTTTTGAAAAAAAATTAAATTCAAAAAATTCATGTTCATATAAATATTTCCATAAAATCTGTTTGGAAACATGGACATCAAAGAGATGGATTTCTATGATTAAATCTTTAAAACATTAAAAACTCTGTTTTAGATAATCTGTACTTTACAATTTGGAATATTTAAATTGTATAACACATGAAATTAAAACATTTTATAAGAAATTAAATATCATTATTAAAGAAATAATATGGATAAGTAATGTAAAAGGGTCCTTATATACACTTCATAATTAAATTAAGGTGCATATCATCAAGAAAATTCTCCATGAATGAAGATTGAGACAAAGTGCCTTTCAAATATCATATCATTAGATTAAGGATATTAAATGAAATTATTATGTTTGAAAAAAAAATACCCCCAATATAGGTGGATATTAAATGTAAAACAATTTGAGTTCATTCATACATATTATTTTGAAAAAACCAATGACATGGATTTTTATCTCATTGAATGGAAGTTATGTTAAGATTTCCCTTACCATGAGTCTGACTCATCATGAACAATCAATATGTCCCTGAATAATAAAATCAGGTTAGTTTCTTCATGTTTGAGAACATTTTTCAAGTTTATTTTTAATTTTATATCACTTATTACCATGTTATAAAAATTACATAATTATTTATTTTCATATTGGTATTTTGTCGATATTTGGTACATGAGACGGAAATGAACTAGTTTTGATTTAAAATGTCCATGTGGTCAAATTTCATTCATATTATTAATATTATTTATGATTTAGTTATCTTATATATCCTTTATATATTTATTTTGAAATATACATAATATTTTTATATATGAAATGAAATGCACCATTCATGAAGACGATAGGTCATATGTACTCATGAATGATACATTAATTTCATTATTATATTAATGGAAGGTAAAATAAATGATACATAGGTATATTAAAATTACAGTATAATATATATGTTATATATAATACATTATTTCATTAAAAACACCTTTTATACATTCCATATATTGCATGAATGATACATATCACATTGAGTGTGTGGTAGTCTAAAGTTCATCAAATGGAATAACATAATATTCACATTATAGAAATCCTAAAGGTGTGTCTTAAATAAATATTATAAAACCATAGAAAAAATATATATATATAATATATTAAATATATAAATATATTTTATTTAATATATAAATATAGTACCATTAGAATGGCGACCATTGGTGGTTGTAGGAGAAAATTGAACAATCATCATTTCATGAGGCAGTAGTTTTCCGTAAAAAGAAATAGTATGTTCTATATCCATTAGATTGAGGTATGTGTATTTATATGTTAAAACATTAGTAGTATATTTAGTATACTTGTATTGTTATAATAGAATTAAATAAATAGAGTTTAGGTTGTTGGAAAAGGAAAATAAATGAAAGGAGTTTGGGAGAACACTTTACCTCAAAACCGGGTAACTCCATTTGATTTGATAAAAATATATTCTTTGAGTTGAATTCTGTCCAATTTATGGATTCTAAGAGTAATTGAAGGATTTTGGGAGGTTATTTGGATACATTTTGGGCAAGATAAGTGTCTCTAATTGTGTGAGTATATTGGTAGAGGTGGTGGCCTTTTATAAGTCGAAGGAGGGGCACATTAAGAATGTCATGAAATATAATTTAATTAAAAATTGATCTCAGAATTATCATAGCTTAAAATTGATATATTTATAGTATTACATGAATATGGGTTTAAATACATTTCACCAATTGGTTCTATACAGAATTTGTTCATAGATTTCACATTATCTATTGGCTTTAACACAAAGTTTAATAAATTAACTCTTACCATTTCTTCTTGTATTTTTATACTATATGGTAAATATGTTTACAATAAAATTCAATGAGAGAATCAAGTGGATAATTAATTACATTTGACAAATTATTGAATTTATTCATCCAAATCATAGATATGTTTTACTATTATATCATTTAATAAAATAGCATTTGTTTTTAAAACTCATTTATGCCAATTTTGACATTATTTAGTAATTAATTTTTGTTAAATCTTTAAAAACTTCATTGATCAAGAAACATTACAATAACTCAAAGATAAATTGTCATAATCCTCCATAAAAGTATTTTATAGATTAAAAATCATCAAATTACATTTATTTTAATATTTACATTTTCATTTATTGTAATATTTTATTAATGAAGTAAACAACATATCACCTTTGCATCATAAAAGTTTTAATTTTTATAATTTCAAAAAAATATAAATAAATTACCATGATATCAGAAATAATTTTATATTTATTATGAAAATTTATTCTCAATGAAATAAATTATATAACCCGAACATATTTTTTTAATTAAAAATACTACATGTTTACGTTTGATTTTCTTTTATTTTAAATTATTAATTATAACATGTCATTTTCACTCCCAATATGCTCCCAATTGATAAAAATATGGCCTAAGGATTTTTTTGGTCTCCCATTTCATATATAATATGAGTAGTACATGTTTTAGGGTAGTTTTATAACATTATAATATTATTTTTACCCTTATTTACATAATTTACCCATTAAACGTGGTAAATAAAATTAATTACTGAAGCTACAATTTATAAAGTCAAAAAAGGAAGGGTACATATTTAAAAAATGTGGACTTATGATTACATATATGGAATCCATTTTTTCAAATTCAAAACACATAATTTTCATTAATTAATTTAAAATTAATTCTAATTGTCGAAAACAGAAAGTTGGTTTTTAAGAAGTAAAAAAAATTAAACGGTTGACATGTGTTTTTGTACAATTAAAATGTGAAATTACTTCCAATTAACAAAATTTAACTAAATGATAAAAATCTAATTAAACATTAAAAATTAGTAATATCATAATCTATCTATTTTAATAAATTAGATGAAAATGGAGTTTTGAATAAAAATGAAATATGTTTTTCTATTCTTTAAAATATGAATCTCACCTAAAAATTAAAAAAAGGTAAATTGTGATGTCATTCTTCCAAATAATTAGTTTATTATTTCAAATAAAGCTTATAATATTTTCAAAAACATTATTTTAAATGGGTTATCCATCAAAATGTGGTAAAATGTTTTTTCCTCAAAAAACATCTTTTTTCTAAATAATTGAATTTATTATTAAATCATACCAGAAAACATATAAGATAAATTTGAAACATTAAATTAAATATATAAAATATATTTTTCAATATATAAAAATACAATAATATTGATTTGATTTTTAAAAAAACCCTTATTTATTTTTAAATAGGTTTTCATAAAAACATCATTTATTTTCAAATAATTTTTATTTCCATTTCTATTAAATTAGTTATCCAATTATTCATTATATAAACTTGTGTAAACCATATTTTCCTAATTCATTTGATTAAATTAATTACCTCAATTCCACCATCTTGTTTAATGGTGACATTTAAATATTAATATTTAGTTATTTGTTTAAGCTCGATGTAGTGTATTATGCATGAAACTAAATAGAGTGTTTCTTTCTAAAAACTCAGGATGTTATATAATATCTTCAATATAATTATTTTGAAACTATATTTATAGTAAACATAGCTAATTCAGATTAGAAAATCCATTTGAATCTATCTGACACACACGGGCCACTAATATGTGATAACATTGTTTCATCTTTTGATGACTTCTGTGAAAAAATAATCTCTCATATATCTAGTTTTAATATATATGGTATTTATATTGTTGAAGCTTAAAAATTTAACAACCACATGAACATCATCTTCCTAAAAATTTAACTTCATCCTCATTTTTCTTATTTCACTATTTGTATGTATATTTATTATCTATTCGGTAATACATTCCCATGTACATTTAGTGACATTGTTCCATTTCATTTCAATAACATTTTGAAATAAATTAATCAAACATATACTATATTTGCATCTTATTTTACCAATCTTGTGAACAATGTCTAGAAAACTTCTTCGGGTGATCTTTGGTCGAAGACCATGGTGAACTTCTCTCACTTTTTACAATAGTGTACAACATAACCATGGATCATTAGTTTTATTTAAGATGATAAGGAAATTTAACGACAACACTGAATCATATGACCTACATAATTTATAACAAAAACTGTTTGGGAAAAACTTCTAACACCGCCTCCTAAAATTTATAAGGAAATTTTTCTTATGAACATTAAATTTTATTTCTCACATTCTAAAAAAACATTCATAATAGGATATATTGATAATAAATTAAAAAAATTTAGGAAAACATCCCAAAGGACATATAACCTAATTAAATTTTTCCAATTTCTATTCAACCTCACAACATCCATTTTCATGAATAATATTCTCTGGTTATCATCAGTCTGAATATCCCAAAAAAATTATCACTCTTACAAACTGATTCAACCCCACCTCACATCATCCGATCATGATGCCTTATTTCATGGATACATTATAGAGTCTTCCAAGAACCCACATCATATTTTGTACCATACAAATAGTGTGATTCCATGTCTAGTTTCCCAATACCCCACACAAGTCATCATAATCTCTCCAAGTGCACCATATCCAATCTGACTCACTCTCGGACCACATTAGCTACATCCAAATCCTATTTCCAGCACATATAATACATATAACTCCACATTAAATTCTCAATTAAGTTTTTTACCAAGGTACCTAATAAAATATGATCCTCCAATTCTCCAGAATATAGATTCCATATCTATTATTCATCGATCGGTCTAATTTCACCTATGACACTTCCAACAGAAGGTAAGTAAATTCATGAATGATTTTATAAAAAACAACATTGCAGTGTTCTTATTATCAATATGCCAATCCAAAACACCATATATCCAGGGATCGAAATCCATACATTAAATAATGAAATTAATAAACAAGTCTAGCATAATCATACCTAAGTGATAATACAAACCATCAATTACATCCTTTTCTTGGTTTACCTAGAAGGTCACCTCAACATCTTATAAATCAAACCACAAATAGGATCACACCCTTTAGTATCAAATAGTACACTCCTAACCTTATGGATTTTCTTATGCTAAACCCTATGAACCATCCCACGTATATCCCATCAACGCACATGAGTTGATCCTACTGATCTATGACCATTCATCCCCCAAAATCCATTATAGTTATATCAATGACTAAACAAGGATTGGCCATACCATGGTACTCTGATCCATTAGCAATTTCACCAAATAAAACTGGGAAGTCTCAAATATTCATCAATTCCGTAAGCCTCCATGATCTTTGGTGTCTCAATGATCGCATTAGTTCTCAATAAAGAACCAAAGGGGAATGGTCCCATATCACTCTTGATTGCTCCCAATGTGTGATCATTCTTGAAATTGTTGAAGTCTCAAGGACCATGAGGATTTTAATTTCTAAAAGATTACACCACACCATATTTATGATACTTCTATTTTCCAATAAAAACCTATAAAATTATAAATGAACCAAAACATATCAATTTAAACTAATCTATAAACAAAACAAGCACCACTTCTGATCACCATTCACCAAAATCCAATGTTCATGTATTTTCCTTCAAAAACCACATCAATGGGAAACCTCCTAGTGAAGGTAGACTGAACTTCATATAAGCCTATCATAAGTTATTATACAACACAATACTCATAATAGTCTAATCCAAAATGTGTACATTATCTATTACCACCTGACCATTCAGTTGATCTCATATACACATGAGCCACATCCCATAAAACCAAGGCTAATGTTGCTAACATCTCACTATACCTCCCCAAATCTAAATCTAATATTTCTTGAAGCACCATTGATATGATATTCCCAAAACCCAAAGGAATATCACACATTTCATTTTCAACAACATAACCACCCACCACATGAAAATTATTCTAAAAACATTGAGAATCAAATTATCCTCTATCCATCCAATATATGGCCACCGATGTTCACTAAAAAATCACTCGTTACAAACCATGTTAAAACAAATAAGTATAAGTATATGAATTATATTTCCATCCAAAATTGACCACATTATAAAAAAAACATTAAGCACCCTATGTCTCATGACCTAGTAATCCCACAAGATATTTTCAACCCTCTCGGGGTATCCACAATCAATGCGAAATAAACAAAAATTGTATCAATGGAATTTCACTTATTATGTCATAAAACAAATACATTACATCGATAAACTAAAAAAATTATTCTCTAAAATTAATAATGAAGAATTATTAAAAAAATAAATCAATAATAATTCCAAATAATAATGTTTTATAATAAATATAAAATATTATAATAAGAATGGGAAATTTTTCATCTGCTTGCACCACTAAAATGACTGCACGTGCGAAAAAAATCGGTACTAATAAAACATAATGTTAAAATTTTAATATTAATTTGGATAATAAAATTATATATAAATTTGAAAAAACTATAATTGAATAATTTATGAGTAAAATAATTTATATTTATATAAATTAATGAAACCTATACTAATATAATAATAACACAACCATTGGAATAGTAATATGAATTTTGGGGATAGTAATCTAGTAGTTAGAATTATAATCCAGACGCATAACAGTAACCTTACATATGAAAGGTTATATAAAGTTTATGTATACTATATATGGAAATATGATATATTATTGTCATGGTATAAGTAAATTATTTTTTCAAAAATGATAAATTATGTGTTGGATTTTTTGTATAATGAAAATGTGTATTTAAAATATTTTAATTTATATAATGATTTATAATAAAATAAATTTTCATAAAATTGATCCATAAATTAAGATTATGATTTCATATAATTATATGAATATTTTATGTGACATTAATTAATTTTTTCAATATGTCAAAAATCTATTATAATATGAAAATATGTATTTTTTAATAAATGTTTATTTAATAAAAAAATTAAATTTCACAAATTGATATATTTTTTCATAAAATGTATTCAAATTTTAGAATATCCAGATCAATATATTGATAAACAAAATTTTTTAGAATTTTTATAAGACAATTATACATTTGTAGAATAGCGAAAAACAATAATTTTTAGTATTTAACATTATATGCTAGAGACATGAATTTTTGAGTCATGGATGGGTTAATCGTGATGTATGGATCAATGGTTTCTAAGTACCTTGAACTATTTACTATATATAGTCATATTATATAATACTGTTGATATATTTTTACAAAAATAATAAACTAATGAATATTTTAATAAAAACACCCTTATCCCCTATAAATACAAATCCTTACCACCTCTTCTCCACACAGATTTTATGCCTTTTATCTTGAAAATATAATCTCCAATTACAATTCCAAGACTCTTACCCACATCTAAGATATTCTTGTCTTAGAAAAGTCTAATTCCATGTTACTTGAGGAGGTTCTCAAATAGACAATATTCAATAGGAAAAATCATCCTTTATCTTTTAAATGATTTCATTCTGTTACCTAATTTCCACCCCCATATAAATTGACATTATAACTAACATATCATAAATATAATTTTATTTTATTTTATTATGTAATATCCATAATCAAATACCTTATATCAACCTTTTATTAAAATATAATGATCATTTTATTAATGGTATGTTGGTACACCACCTGCATGGATGACGAGTTGTGTTTGCCATTAATGTCATCATGTATTTACTTTATTCCATTTTAATGGTTAAAACATATATAAATACGTATTTTATAACTTATCTAATTATATATATTTAATTTATATAAATAATATTAAATAAAACAGCTCATATTCTGGACTATCTTAAAAAACCCAAAAAATACTAAAAAATAATCATTAATATTTTATTAATTGAATCATCCTCATAAAATATATCTAAATGATATATTGGAACATTTAATCTAATTGAAGATAATTAGTACCATATAATTTAACTTTTTGTTAATAATATACATTTTAAGAAAACATCTATAATTATGTAATATTAACCCATCCATGTAACCATTTAAACGAAATCTCACAGGACAACAAAATTGAACATTATAACTCATAAAAATGGCCATAAATGAACTTAATAAAATTATATTAAATTAAATACATGTATAAGTGGTTATGAATAATGTAATTAAAAAATATTATTTGATAATAGAGGAAATTAAGTGCAAGTATTGAACACATTAAGACATATGGTAAGAGATCATTTAAATCCCCCAAATTACCATTGGGTTACACTTTTTCCATCCATTTTACCCATTTAATTTATTCATTATTGAATTATTATTCTCCTATATTCTATGTTTATTCCACAAAAATATTTTTATATCATAACATATCTTTATTCAATGGGGTAAAAAATGTTTTAAATGGTTCCCCTATCAATTCCTTTTAATAAGAGCACCTAATTGATTGGAACGTCCTAATTCTTAACCATTTCCAATTACATTCCATAAACTATTTAAAGTGAGAAAATTTTTTATAAAATAACACATTTTTTCATGAAATAATATCATAGTTCAGGTTTGGTTTTATACAAATAAGTATACCTTTTTTTGAAGACTCTAATATTTTCCCCTAAAGTGTACTAAAGTGGCTAATTTGTACTGTTTTTAAACACTTTTTTCATGAATTCACATTAATTAAACACAATTATAAATTATGTATTCTAATTTTTATTTTATGAGTTTCCATAATGATTTAATCCATTATTTAATGAATACCATTATGATACACACATTGGTTATGCATTCTGACATGATTACGATACCGGTTTATTTTTGTGGGTAACACTTATGTTTACACCTTATGATTGAATGTTTTTATGGCACAAAATTTCATAAACATGTTATATTGGGTTAAACTAGATAGTTCTATAATAAATTTATAAATATTTATTCTGATGAGATTTTATGTTTGTGATTAGGTAGTAAACTTAATACATTATAGGACTTTGTCCACCATGTGATATATTATTAGCAGTTATCCTTGACTCATTTGTAAGCCATGTTATATGTTGATTCCACATTCCAATAATGATATGCTAATATTATTCCATATTGAATATGTTCTACTTCAATATGATTATTCATTGTCCATGCATTTTATGTTATCATGTTATCCCTTCTAACTCATTTTATATGCTTTATTCCCCTGTTTATTTCATTACTAGGTTTTATGGTCATTCATTGTTCCTATGTATTCCATAGGTCCTCCTACGAAGATGTAGATGCTCAAAGGACATTAATAGATCACTATGATGTTAAATAAAAAGATTATTTATTTTAGAATTATTATTTATAATTATGTACCAAGTCCTCCAATGATACTAGACTTTCTGACCCTTGGTTGTTATTTTACGGATGATTATGCTTAAAATCATGTAATAATATGGGTAAAAGGATACAATTTATATTGTTAGTATTACTTCATTGTGTCATTATTTATGGGGATTAAAAATATAAATCATTATAACCATAGAGATAATTCTATCAGTATAAATAACATATATTGAAACATAGGGAATAATAAGTTTGGAATTCATTTTCCATTATACCTTATTCCATCTAGGATCATAGTTTTATTTTTTCTTCTCATTAGCATTGTATTCAAGACCCATATTTTTATTCTCATTGTTTTTAAATGTTAATTGATGGAAATAAAATAACCCATTCAAATAATCAATGTGATAGTAAATTTGAATATTTCCCTTAAATGATGCCAAATATTATACGAACATGAGCATTGAACATCCTGACAGAACTTGGTCATCAATCACATGTTATGAATAATAAAATCAATCACGTGTAACTCTGTCCATCCCATAACTTAGAGAAATTATCGGTCATATCCTTTTATCAAAATGGCATTTGATTTTTTTAGATCTTATGATCCCCAAATCAGGGAAAAATAGAATAAATCCCATGATATGATATGATCTATCCTTTACTGCAAATAAGAATAGAATGTCAGGATAGAAGTATGTCATTTTTATGGGGTGAGATTACCCATTATCAAAACTGATAAAAAACATAAACGAAATGATTAAATTGATTCTATTAATTGGGAAGGTTTCATGAAAATATTTTCAAAAATATTTTCACCGAACTCCCCATTTTAAGATGGCTAAATATTTCATCAGAAAAATAAAATAGGATGATGAGTCCATCGGGGTGTAGGTGGAAAAATTTACAAGGCTTGAACGATACACCTCCAACATTATCCTGAATACTGAATGTAATGTGGATTATTTATTTATCTAATTAAATAAATTTATTGGAAGAGAACATTCAATTAAAAACATTAAATGTTAGGGAAATATTTTCCATTGTGATATTTTGGTTGAAATGGAGATCAATATTTCTTAGTGGCCTAGTGAAATTTGGAATAAGAAGAGAAAGTTGGTATTAAATATATTAAGATCAAGAGATAAACCACATGAAGGAAATAAAACCCAACATACCAAATTTCAATATTGTTGGAATAATCATCTAGAGAACAATCCAAAATGAACCATGATATTCTTCAAATGTGACCGAGAGGGGCATCTGGGTAATTCCTTCTAAAGGGAATAGAATAATCCCACTAATGTAGAAGATGAAAGGAATTTTTAGATGAACAATCATGCTTTAGTGATGTGTTTTAAATGCAAAAAACATGGTAATTAATGGATTTAACTCACTAATAAAATGATTATTAGTGACAATCCATAACAAAAATATCCAAGGAAGTAATGAAGGGCATATTACACCACTACTATTGATGTAGTTCCTAAAAAGGATGTGGTGAAAAGTACACTGCCTAATCATTAAAAAAAATTTAGAATAATATTTTATTCTGGTTCTAGAAATTCATCTATATCTTGCAGGTTTAGTAAATCAATTAAAACACCACCTCAAAATATGATGTTCATGATGAATTTGAGAACCTTGAATAGTGAAATTATTACATCGAAATTGTATAACTCTCCCACAATTAATTTTTTTTACTATACCACCTATAAAATCATGTCTTAAATCCTTTTGTAATGTTTACTTATAAATTGGTCATGGATTTTCTATCTTTATTCAAATCTAACATCAAAAGTCAATAAAGGGATATCAGTCATCTCATCCTGTGTCAGCCTCCAACTATGTACAAGCGTAAAGAGTAGTATGAATCTCCGTCCAAATCATCATCTCAATTGTGGTTATCATTACCGTATAAGAAGTAATATCAATATAAAATTATTATTATTATGGAGAAGATTATTCCTGAATACATACCCATTTTCAGGGACTATATTGATGCATTCCATGTATAATTTCCTTTTCTACCTTTGTATCGAGTGGCTATGCTATCAATTGATCGTATACCATGATATGATTTGATATCAAAGACTCTTTATAAGATGGCCAAAATGTTAATATAGGAATTGAAGAAGAAGATACAATATAATATGTACAATGGTTTAATACACTCGAGTGCCTCGATATAGGGTGTAGCATTCCTCTATGTCACGAAGACAGATGGAACAATGTATATCTTCATTGTTTATTTTGAGCTCAAAAAAACCAAGATAATGAATAATTATCCCCTAAAATTGATATATGAATTTTTAGTTCACCAATGTGGGAATAAGAATTTATCCAATGATTACCTACTATTGGGATACTACCAACTAAAGGTGAGAAAGGAATATATTCACAAGGTTGCCTTTCAAATGAGGTATGAATACTATAAGTTCATATTGATTCCCATAAGACTCTCTAATTCTCCATAAATATTCATGGACATAATTAATTGAGACATTATAGATTAATTTGAATTCTTTTGGCTATCTTTATAGATGATATTCTGATATAATCCAAGAGAAAGTAGAAACATGAGGAGAATTTGAATACTTTGCTGATGATTTTTTAGAGGGGTGAAATTTATGTAATGTTATGTAAATGCGATTTCTAGATGGAGGAATTATGATTCCTAGGGAATATAATCACCATGAAATGAATATCAATGGACACTTATAAAACCATGGAAATTTAATACTATCCCAAACAGACATATATAATTTAGATATTTAGTTCCCTTATTATATATGGGAATTACTGATGATTACTGATGATATTATTCAATTTTTACTCCTAGTAACAATGATAACTTAGAGGATAGAATAGTTTTTCTGTACTAGTGAATGTGAATAATTCTACAATGAGTTGAAAATGATCCCCACCATTGCACAAATTCTGACAGTACCAATATGATTTGAACTCATTGTGGTATATAGTGATGCTTTCAATAATTTATTAGGCTCTGTAAATATTAAAAATGATAAAGTAATAGCATATTTCTCATGGATGATGAATGTTCATGAGATAAAAAAATCCCACATACGAACTATAGTTGGTGGAAGTGATCTTCACATTTGAAATTTGAAATTGTTATCTATTTGCAGATATGTGTGAGATATATACTAATCACAATATCCTAAAATAAAAGTTCAAATAACATGATATTAATATTCACTAGTGATGATGGTTACATACAATCATGTACTATGTATTTAAACTCCACTATCATCATGGTAAAGAAAATAATGTGGAATTTTCTCTATGTATAAAGGATCATGTAACTGTATCAATGATTAGTAATGAGAAGGATCCAATCTTATTATATTCGAAAATTATGGATATGAGAATCATAAAGAAATGAGATTCACCATTCCTTTCAACAAATAATTTCACAACCATCCCTTTTAGAGAAGGTAAAATATGATCATAGAAATGATATAGAAAATCAAAATAATGTAGATGCTATAAGAAATGGTAAATACAAAGAGTTAAAAAATTATGAAGGAGTCATAAAATTTAGCCCATGAAAATGTGTACCATCATATCTTGAAATAAATTTTGAGATTTTGAATTATTCACAAAGATTGACCTTCTCTATTCACTTAGGTATCATAATGATGTATCGAGATCTCTGAGAGCACTATTTGTGGGAAAATATGATGGAGACAACTGAATATGAATCAAAGTGCCAGATATGATAGAATGTGAAGGCTAAATGGAATACTTATAAGGGGATGATTAATCCATTACTCATACCAAAATAGAAATGGGAAAATATCACCATGTAATTTTAAACTATAATTATAAATAAATTAAGAGGGAATAATTTTATATGGGTCATTATGGACCATATTAAAAAGACTTCTCGGGTTACTTTGATTGGAAAGGACTTATGACTTGACTAACTTTTACGGATATACATCAGAGAAGTGGTCAGTATTTATTAATTAACATTACGGATTATATCAATTATGATCTGAGAACTTCCAACATGTTCTTGAAAAGTCTCCACTATGATCTAAATACCAAGTTGAACATTATGATGACTTATCACATCTTAACTAATTGTAAATATGAGTGGACTATTAAAAAATTGAAAAACATACTCAGGGCATGCGTAATGGACTTCAAAGTAGGATCTGATCAATATATTTCACTTGTCGTGTCCTCTTATAACAATAGATTACACTTAGAAATCCCAATGGATCCTAATGAATCGATTTATGGGAAAAGATGTATCACCCCAGTATGTAGGGATGAAGTTGGTGAACATATGATGATGGGACTTGAAATAGTCAAGGAAATTATAGAAAAAAAAGACCATCTAGTAGCATATTTTGGATCCCCAAATATGATAGAAAACTTTTAAAATAGTCATCCACGGACACATATATTCATGTTGGTGACATGATATTCCTTCAAATATATCTATGTAATAGGTCATGATAATTGGGAAAAAAGGAAAAGCTATGTCCCAGGTACATAACCCCCTTCGAGATTCATTCTTGTGTCTGAGCTATGGAATATCAACTAGAACTTCTACCAACCTTGTATCTAGAACAAGATGTAATCCATGTATCCATCTTTAAAAAGTACATACTAGTTCCACCACATGTACTAAATTCGGAGGTGGTACAACTGCAAAATGATATCTCTTAAGAGAAACAACCATTGAAGATCATAGAACATAGAGATAATGGTCTACAAAAGGAGACTATTCACTAGGTCAATGTATTTTATAGAAATATTATGTATGAAGAGGTGATATTGGAACTATATGAGTTGGTGAATGAGAAATACCCTCACCTATTTTCAACGTAGTACGTAAAATGGAATTTTAGGGGGAAATATCATAAGGGGGAATAATGTTACCAACCTCTTTTTTATCAATTAAATTTACATTATTATGTCATAAACACATATAACTCAAAGAAAAACTACTAAAAAATTATTTTTCTAAATGATGAATGAAAAATTATAAAAAAAAATTCAATAATAATGAAAAAAATTATAATGGGACTATAAATAAATTAGATTGTAATATTGGAAAAATTTAGATATGATCGATCCACTAGAATGAGTGAACTCAAAACCAAAACTATAGAAATAAAATCTATTGTTAATAATATAATATTTATTTTAATGATTAATGTATATATAAGCAATATATGAAATAGTTGTGAATGATTAATGAATCAAATAAGTGGTATTCAAAGAAATTAAGGAACCTATATTGATGGAATACTGTAATGGCCATTGGAATAGTAATCTGAATATTACAAATAGTAATCTAGCCATTAAAAGAATAACCTCACTTATGAAGGTATAAATAAATTTTGGGTATCTTATAGGTGGACCTAAGACATATTTAAATCATTGAATAATTAAATAAATTTTTAAAAAATGAAAAAGTAAGGATTTGTATTTTTGTAAAACATAGTTTCGAATTTACTATTTTATAATTAAAATAATGAAATAAAATAATAAATATTTTCATAAATCATACACTTAAATAAAAATTATGTTTTATTATAATTATAAGATAATTTTTTGTGACAGTATTTTTTTTCTAGTGGTCAAAAAATCAATTAAAATATTAAAATCGATATTCTTCAAAAACATCATGATTTTATTTAAAATTACATTTCTCATATTTAGAAAACTATTATTATAAAATGGATTCAATTTTTTAATTAAAAACATCGAGAAATTTTTATAGTGACTGTTTTTAATTATTTTTTCTAAAATATTTGTATTAATGCGTAATAGTGAAATATGATAATTTTTCGTATCTAACAATATACAAAAATACATGATTATTGGAGTCAAGGATGATGTAATTATAATGTATGAACTCATTGGATCAATATATCCTAAAAAATTTACATTTTTTTGACATAAGAATCCATAATATTGATAGTCTTGAGACAAAATAATAATGTAATGAATATAATAATCAAAATTCCCATGCCACCCACATAAATACCACCCCTCACCATCCATTCTCCTCACACCTTATAAGACCTGAATCTTTTAACTATTATACCCAAATACAATTGAAAACATATTTTCCATTTCCATGATCTTTCATTCTCAAAAAAATACCGACTCCAAATTCCTTAAAAGTGTTCTCAAGGAGATTATATTCCGGAGAAAAAAATCCACCTTCTGTCTCTATTCAATTCGTTCACTCATCTTCATTATAATCTCCCTATATCCAATGTAACATGAATACTATATAATAAAATATATACTTGAATATTATTCTGTTATTGGAATACTCATCATCAAATCTCTTTTCCACTACTTTAATTGTCAAAATGATAACATCATACGTGGTATGTCGGTTCACTGCCTTCACAGATGACACGTTTCGTTTTCCATTATCTACTTCAAGGGTGGTCATAAAACCATTATTATGGTTAAAAATATTTTAATATATATATATATATAATTACTTGTTTCATGTTCTATAACTAATTTATAGACGTAATATTAAATATAAAGAAACTAGTTTTTTGTAATCGTAAAAATCACAAAAATGAACTAAAATATTATTAATAATGGTTTAACAAATGAATCATCCAAATTCAAGAACAAAAATTATATATTGGAACATTTAAACTTATTTATGTTCATTAATACCATATAATTTCACTTTTGGAAAAAAAATTACAGTTCAATGGAACTTCTTAAAAATTATCCAATGTCAACCGACCATGAAACCACAAAAATGAATGCTCCTAGAATGGAAAAATATAATGTCATAAGTCAACGAAATGGCCATAAATGAACATATTAAAATTATTATAAAAAAATACTTGTATAATAGGTTATTAAAAAAATAAATAAATAATCTTATTTTATTATCCAGGACATTAAGCGAAACATTATGACACATAGATACTTAATGTAAAGGATCTCTTCAAACCTCCAAGTTAAATTTGGGTGATAATTTCTCTCTCTCTCTTTTCCCAAATTTATTTATTAATTATTCATATATAGTTATCCTATATTATGTGTTTACATACCAACAATATGTATATATCTTTATTTGTCATTTTTCATCGGGAAATACATTTTTTAAATGGATCCCTTCTGAATTCCCCTCGATAAGAAAGTCCAGTTAAATGGAACTTCTCGGTTTCTTAGGCATTTTCCAGTACCCTCCATAAAATGTTTATAAAACAAATATTTTTTTAAAATAAATTAGTTTAAAATGAAGAATTTTCTTTGTTAATTTATTGTTTTATAAAACAATCATTGATTTTTCATCTTTAAAGACTCTTTACTATTTTCCCTTAAAACACACTATAGTGGCTCATTTATAATGTTTCTGAAACACTCGTTATCATGAATTCACTTTACCTAGAAATAATTATTCATAATATATTAATATTTTTCATTTAATATTTCACATAAATTATTTATTCCCTTATTTCATTGATATTGTTATGATACAACACTGGTTTATAACTTATGTTATGATTAAGATACAAATTTCATTCCATAGGTAAACATTATGTTTTTTCTTTATGTTTCTTTATTTATATACAACACATATTCGTGAACCTATTATGATGGGTGTACCCAAATATTACTCCCATACATTGTTTATTGTTTAGTATCATGATAAATCATGTACATGTAATCCACTATGAGACTTTTCCCACTATGTGATATAGTCATTGATGTTTTCCGAGACTCATGTTTATGTCATATTATATGTGGCTGCCAAATGGCAATATTTCTATGATGATATGATTCCATGTTCTATATGATATGCATGCACGTTTTTATTCATTATCAATTACTTTTATGTTATCATTTTAGGCCTTCTCACTCTAGATTTATGCCTTATTCCAAAGATAAATCCCTTAGTGCGATTCTTAGCTCATCACATTTCCCTATGTATTCCCTAGGATATCATATGCAGATATAGAAGATTAAAGTATGTTAGGAGATCATTATATTGTTAGAAAAAATGATTCTATATTTTAGTTTAATGTATTATAATAATGTACCAATTCTTCCAAAGACACTATACCTTTCGATCATATTTTTGTATGTTTTGGATAATTATTCTTATAATGATGTAATAATATGTGTAAATGGATACGATCACTATAACTTGGTAAACTAATTCTCTCCCCATTCGATATATAAGGTATATATAACCGAAATCAAGAATTCAAATGCATATTTCAAATAACCAAGGGTTTCTATACATCCATCGAGGGACTATATAACCATTATATGAGTACCTTCAACCATATGATCTTCCAGAATTATAATCCAAACCATTATAGTCTATCAAAGTAGAATACTACTATGTATTTATATATAAAAAATCCTATATATGATTTTATTTAAACATTAAATGATCAAATCTCTATATTAATCAAAATCAATCACAAATATGTACACGTATTCCAGGTCAATCTTATATATGGGATATGAAGCATGAACATGACTTTGTTCACTATGGGCGTAAATTCAAACCCAAAATTATGTTATCCAATAATCACATCATTATTGAATCATTATCTCAATTGAAAAAGAAAAATCCAAAATCCATAACCATGTAAACATATTAACCTGGATTTTATACCAGAATATGTTCATGAACCACCAATTCAAGGTCCACCACATGATATGGCACATTCATATTCTATATATATGAGAACCTCAAATTGTAATATAAGAAATAAAATGATTTGATTCCATTTTATAATTACCTACTCCATGATAACTCCCTATAACTCATATTGATTCATGTTGTGACCAAAAATATTCATCCCCAAATACTATTAGATTTCGAGTAGCTGTAATGGGCTCGATTATATGCTTAGAGACTATACCAAAAAATATCAGGACAAAATATCAAAATAAAATAACGAATCATTATGTACAAGGGTGTGAATAAAAAAATAACATATAAATCTTATAAAAATGAATATAGTTATATTACAAGAAACAAATGATCACCTAATAGTCCGACCACACTTTAATCAAAATAAATTTAATCCATCTATGCTTTATTACTATTATCGAGTCTCAAATATGAACTCTCTAAAATCAAAATAACCTGAACATAAATAACTAGTACTGTACCATTTCATTTACATATTATATGGGGTCTACTCGAGTACTAATTTTAGGGGGATATATGGTAAAGGCGTGAGTAAAATATTGTATGCCACCACCAATGATGTCCTTAAAATAACTAGTAAAAGTAGTGTATACACATTTGATATAATTAAAATAAATACCACAATACATAAATATAATAAAAAAATTATCATTCACCCTTGGGTGATATGGTTATACTCGAGGTCAACCATACCTATGTTGCCAACTTTTGAATGCCTATAATCATGATATGTTCCTATTATAGAGTTGATGTCCCATCATAGAACCAATCATCTTCATTTCATCAGGGGGTCGAATCCCACCCATGAATCATAAATCATAAAATATTTGGGGAATCACTCCCCACCGTAGAATTAGTAAATCACATAATCATGTTCAAAAGGTTATATTCACTCCTCTTCCCAGAAATATGATATCACATTATTAGGATACCACGGGAATACTCGCTCCCTTCCCTATAAACATATATCACATCTCTAAGAACCCAAGTGAATACTCACTCCCCACCATAGAGAAATGCATCACATCATAAAGCACCTTTGGTATAATCACTAAAACATTTGGAAACATATATCATTATATATGACACTAAAAGTAATTCCAACTCCCTAACCTAGTAATGAATATCATATCACAAGCCACCCAATGTAATTATCACTTCTCACCATAGATAAATGTATCACGTTGTTAGTAACCTGGGTGAATATTCAATCCCTATATTTTAAACATAAATAAAATAATTATCCACTTGGGGGCATACTCACTCCCCTCTATGGAAGCATATATCACATAAAAGGGCATTAAAACCCACATCTTTTTTCTCATCCACTCAACAATGTTGTTCATCTCTCATGACCTATATACCTACATAAAATAATGTATCATTATCCATCCATCCATGCCAAAAAACCCATAAAGACCAAATCAATCACATAATAACTTCATTATGAAACATTTTAAATACTCATATCACTCATTTGGGAATTCACTAATTTCCTCTATACCCATCTCTATCCCCATTTTCTAAGACCAAGATGCATCAAACACAACACGATGTCTTATTGACCCATTGTTCCACTCCTAACCATAACCATAAGTGGCTGTCGAAATAATCCTATAATTATCATATCATAAATCTATATAACAAACCAATGACTCCACCAAGAAATATAACACTATGAATATTGGAAATTTTATAATTAGACATCAAATAATTCCTATGACACTCGTATGCATCTCATCTAATGTATACATTAAGATATCACCTATTCTATCTCATGATGGAAACTCTCCCATCATAACTCATCATGAAATAAGAGTCTTATTCCACCAAAGGTATTTAATAGGACTCTAACCAACCATCAATGGGATTTTCTATATCATACATGAGCTCCATGATATTCTGAACCTCCATCACTAGGCCTATCATGCCCTGATCCTCATTACCATGTGTCGGGACATTATTACATAACATTGGAATTTTCACTAGATATCATGTCTCGAATGACCGATTAGTTTGTTATTATTAGAAGTACTATATACATACATATGTTTTACATTACATCATGAAATAAAAAACCACATGTTTTTCCATTTGAACACACTCATATCCTATGGCCTATCCTTGCAGGTTAATCATGATATACTTCTTCAACTCCTGGGAAAAATAAAACATAGAAAGGGGTGAGCTCTGATGCTCAGTAAGGATAAAAATATAGCGGAAAAATTCCTAAATAAGCATAAAAATTTATAGAAATGTATAAGATGAAAACACACACATTTTAAACATAAATTTCATAATATTATGGAAAATGGAAATCAAATAATCCCATTTACTAATTCACATGAATATTATACTAGTCGTCTAATCACATGTAATAACAATATCTAATTTCATAGTTATGGAATGAATAATGTCGGACATCATAACCACATAGTAAAGGAGTCATTCTAAGACTACAAGTATTATTTTTCAAGGCCTTGTTCCAAGAAACTAGTTAGTCTCATAATGCATACTGATGCATCGATGAGCTATAGCGGGATCCACATGTTACTTACTAAAACCAATGCATTCCTCATAAGAAAAGGATGAAACATAATATAAACATTCATATAAAAAAAGAATATGAAATGTAAATACTTTAACTATAATCCATGAATGTTATAAAAATAGAACATTCATAGTCAGGCATAACACAAAACCTTCAATACAATATGTATGATTTTATCATAGTAAACCAACTTCAATCAAATGTAAAATCCAATGACGGATGTTAAAATTAATGAAATCAATCCAAAAACTATTTGACTGAAATATTTCTTTCTACGTAGAAATAATTCAAAATTATAGAAAACTACTAATTTGAAAATATTTTTATAAACATTCAATGGAAGCTTAAAAGGTGTTATAATGATAGAAAATACCCACACCCGCTGTATAAGATAAAAAACATTCATTCCTTAATTTGTCGAAAAGGTCATAATGTACCTTTTTTGGAAGATGATGTAAAATTCCAGTCAAAAAATTTTATAAAATGTTAATCAAGGGTATAACTGAATTTGACACATAGTCATTTAAATAGTAAAAAAATTAAATACATTTTTAAGAAACAAAAATGTGGATGATAAAGGTGTCCCATTAGAAACTCATGTATAAACAACCTCACCTAATAAGGAGATTGTAAAATTAACCATTAACTTGTACTTTTCTATGGTCTAGGGTACATTATCCTCTTTTATAATGTGGAAATTGTTGTAATTAAATTATAAAAGAAACACATAAATAAATACGATATCATATACAATCTTTTAATATTGTATTTCAAATGATATTTCATGGGTATCACAGTTTCGGGTGTAAACTGATTCATTTTACTAAATTTTTTTTTTGAAAGTCCAATTTTTTATGGATAAGATATATTTGATCCATATCTAGAATGATATTATGCTCTTAAACATTATTTTTTATCATAAAATGATATTTTTTCTCGAATGGTTATGATGGGGAATTGATATCATCGTGTTCATGGCGATGGTAGTCCATACGTACACATTAGTGACAATATAATTTTATTGATGTTTAAATCATATGTCATTGGGTGGTATATCATATGTAAAAATAATTAACATATTAAATTTACTATTTTCATAAATTATACTTTTTATTATAACCCTCTGAGTAAGGAACTGTTGAATGACAAACTATACCACGAGAAGGAGATGGTATGTCGTACGTACGCACGAATGACAACTTTTTCATTTCTAGTATATATAGAATAATGAATATGGTAGTAACATATTTATAAAAATATCATTTTATGTAGAAGTTATTGAAATAATTTTTTTGGTATATAATGAAAAATTAAATAGGAAGTGGAAGAAAAAAAACTTTTGAAAGAGGTGATGAAATAATTACATCTACTCTTGGTGCTTCTATTTGATTTGATCAAAAGGGCTCATTAGGTTTTCTTTCTGATCAATGTAATGCCTCAAAGTAAATGTGATGGTTGTTTAGAGGAGATTTAGTAGTGTTTGGATGATCAAAATGGCTTTGGAGATTTCATTATTAGAGCGGGGGAAGTATTCTTTTATAAGAGAGGTGAGGGTCACTTTAGGAAAAGCTTGAAATGTTATTTTATTATAAAATCATTTTCAGTTTATAATGGCTCAAAAATGATGTATTTCAATGTTAAGGTGAGTCTAGGTCTAAATCATTTCAACCTATAGGTTTTATAAAAGTTTATGTCATCATTTTAACCTTTTCTATTATAATTTACTCTTAGAAAAATAGTTAAACATTTACAATGTCTTCTTGTATTTTAATTTTACATGGTTAATAACATTATTTAAAATGAAAAAAACACCAATTTGGTTAATTATGACATATATATCATTACAATAGTCATTTGGAATATTCTTAGATTATTAGGAATATTATATCATATCATAATATTATATTTTAAAAAAAAACTCATATAGATCAATTGTGACTCTATTTAGTATTTGGTTTTTTGAAAAGTCAAAAAAAAATTGATTACATAGAAAAAAAATTAAATAGACCCTAACATGTAATATTAAAATATAAAATAATTTTTTGGAATCAAAACATTAAAATTATATTTATACTAATATTTATAATATCATTTATTTGATTCATTCATTAAGAAGGAAAATATTGTATCACTATTTTGTCATAAATAAATATATTCATTTAATGTCAAATAATTATAAAGAAAATATCATGATGTAGAAAATATTTTAATCTTCCAAATTAATAATTATAGTTTATGAGATAAATTTTATAACCCCATATAAAAAATATTTTACTAAAAGATGAATGATTGTGTTATTTTTGTCTTTATTTTAAATTAATTATTATAAAATGTCATTATAACACCCAAGTGGCTCCTTGGGGTCCCAAAATCAACCCAAGTATTCCCATGGTTGGACATGTATCCTAAATTAGGGTTATGACACGTGTTAAGAAAATTTAATATTATCATAAAATTAATTTTTTACCATTATTTACCGGATTTACCCTTTAACCATGGTAAATAAAAAATTTATTAAAGTAACTATTCATAATGTCTGAAAATAAAATTTACCTATTTAAAAAATTTAGACCTAATAATTACAAATAATAAATCCATTTTTTTAAAATGAAAACACAGAAGTTTAATAAATTAATTTAAAAATAATTCATATTGTCAAAACCAAAAATTGAGTTTTTATGAAGTAAAAACTATCAAAAGATTGACATGTTTTTATGTACATTTTTAATGAGAAATTACATCCAATGACCTAAATTACATTAAATAATAAAAATATAAACTAATAATACTTCAATATAATAAAATTTATAATTCAACACTATAAATTATTTTGATTAAAAATGTTGTTTTTCATTAAAATTCAGTATTTTTCACTACTCATAAAAATATGAATGTTATCCAAAAATTACAAATAATTAACCCTATTATAATTCTAAAATTATGAATAAAAAATGCAGTCCAATTTGAAAAATACAATTTATAAAATTTTATAAAATGGGTATTACTATTTATAACTACTTTTAAAACAACCAGTTTAATAGGTTATGGTGCGCATGAACTTGGTGTTGCGTACATCACATGCTATTGTAATATTCAATGAGAAACGTACAATGGAAGAATGAGGTGTTACATATTTCCCTACTTCAATATATTTCTTCCTCATAATTTGAAATTGTTCTTCGAAAATAAAAGTTTAAATTTTAACAAATTCCTTTGGGGAAAACCCACATTGGAAATTGGGTTATTAAAATTTAGTCTTAATAAGAGGGAAAATGAAATGAAAAAGTCACCACCAAATTAGGATATTTAATAAGGGAAAAATGGTGGAAATTATAATGGGGGGAAAACATAAATATTTATAGGTAGTGACTAAGGTCCTCATTCAAAATCAAGTGAATAAAAAATTGAGGGCCTCAAAGCCATAAATCTATGACAATTTAAAATAACTTCCATTCAAAAAAACACAAGTTTTTATGATTACCAATTTCTGTTTTAATATCCATTCCATAAAGAATATGAATTAATTTCTTTATAGAGTAATAATAAAAGATTACTTGATCAGTTGATTTCAATATTTTACATATTTCTACCACAAATTCATCTTTCACTCTAAAAGATAAAAAAACTCAAAAATATTAAATTTATCCTAAAAATATTGGGTTCCAGAAAAATGAATTTTTAATTCATCTATCATTACATTTAAAAATAAATACATTAAAACAACCGGGAAATCACGTAGCCATGTGGTAGGTGATGCACCCTTGTCACCCTTAAGTTACATGTTCAAGTCTCATGCCCTTACTAGACGCGACGGGTTTTCACCCGACCTCTGGGATGTCCTGTTTATAAAAATCTAGAAATAATCATTAGAAAAATATTTTAACCATAAAAAATAGTATCCAATGTCCAACATAATCCATTCCAACCATTATAATTTAGATCAAACTCTCTCTAAAAGGTCTCTAAATTCCAAAATAATTTGTAACATCAGATTTCATAAAAATCATAAAGTTTATCTTATTCTAACATTATAAATATATGATTAACATTATCATATTAAAACCATAATGAAATAAAAATTTACTATTATACAATCGTTATATATATCTCATTCATTTTAGAAACAGAATATTATTCTTGAATTAAAAAACACAAATAAATTAATTATTCCACTTCAACTATATTAACAACAAAACTGTGTCCTTTCCCTTTGGCCTTTTCGGAGGAAAGCTTCCTTTGCGCATAAGAAATTCATTTTTATAATTACCCATTTCTCTATAATTTTAGCATTCAACATTGACATACTCTTTCTTTTCCTTGCCACCACAACCCTGGTGTCCTTTTTCTCCACATTTGTAATGAACTCTCATTCCTTTTAGGCATGTATCTCGGTTTTTTTCCCCACATTTATCACATAATGAAAAATAATTCTTTCCCTTTTTAACATTATCTGTGTCTTGATCCATAATTCTCTTCCCCTCTTGCATTACTTAAATGTCATATGTCTTCAATAATTCCTTTTCTGTCTTGATATCACACAAGACCATACCTTCGTTTGATCTGAAGGATTGTGAGAATAATGCCCGATGGATAAATGGATTTAATGCATCAAAGAATATATCAATATTACATCATGTGTTACATATATAAATTTTAGCATTCCTTACTAGTCTTGTGATGTTATCCTCATAATTTGCGACATTATCATCCTCCTTTTTTCCCAGACTCCGAAATTTCCATTCCACATCCACTCAATGGTCACATGAAAATTACTTATCTAGGGAAATATCTTTAAACTCCCTCCATTACATATTTGATACTTCTTCATCCTCATATGTGTTTTTAATTAATTAGCACCAATGTTATACATCTCTTGTATGGCGATAAACTTCCATGACAAAATTTTCCCTTTCGGTACTCCCCAAATCATTAAATATTTTCTCTAAAAAACATATCCATTTCTCATCTATAAATGAATTTTATCATCCAATTGAATTTTGGTGATTGTTTCCTCATGATATAGTCTAACATTGATCCTTCATATTTTGGATCAGGGTGCACCTTACGGGTAAGGATATTATTAATAACTAAAATGAGTTTTCCCAATATGGTTATAAGTTGTTCAACTCCAATTGCATCACCATCTGCACTATAATTATCATGAGTAAGAGGGAAATCCCTAAATAGATTACATGCATTGATATAATTTCAATCCTTCTACTAGGCTCCATTTATTGACAATGTCATACACTAGGTTAGTTTATGAATCGTAATGCATAATTCCAAACTTGTAAATTACATAACACAAATTGACTAGTTAATATATATAATCCATAGTCATAAAAAAAATTAGGAAGTATTTACTAATAAATCCTTCATAATGGTATGTAATGAAAATGTGTATTATTCTAAGAATATCCCAATGGAGATTCATAACCAAGAGTGCAGAAAGGCATATTGTAATGTACCAGGATACTCCGGGTCATGATTGAAACTCCTTGTCAGAGTTTTTAGTCATAATTATTTCTGTTCCAGAGCCGCCAATACTGGATCATATCCATATAGAGATGTATAGCCTGAATAAAACAGAAAATATCTACATTCCCATAATTATAATAAGTTCTTATATACTTATCCTCAATGTCTATATTAGCGTAATGTTCTCTAATCAGAGTATTTTAAAATCTATTTTCCAATATTTGTACTATACCTCACTCTGATAAAAACTGTAACACTCGGACCATAGTTTCCCAGAGTCGTTTCATTATTACATAAAATTGGAATGATCACAACGGATCAAGTCTAGAATGACCGATTAGTTTAGTATCCTTGGAATAACTAGATACATACATATGTTTTACATTACTTCATAAAATAAAAAAACATTGTGTACCCTTTGAACACCCTCATATCCATTTTCCTACCCATACAGGTTAATCATGATATACATATTCGCATATTGGGAAATATAAAACATAGAATGGAGTGTGATCAGATGCTCAGTAAGGATAACAATATAGTGGAAACATTTATTAATAAGCATAAACATTTAAGGAAATTTAGTAGGCTAAAAAATCTTTTTAAACATAAATTTCAGTATAATATGGAATATATAAATCATATAATTCCATTTACTTATTCACATGAATATTCAACTAGTCGAATAATCACATTTAATATCAATAGATAATTTCATAATGATGGAATGCATAATGTCGTACATCATAACCACATAGTAAAGACCTCATGACAAGACTACAAATAAGATTTTTTCAAGGCCTTGTTCCAAGACACTAGTTTGTCTAATGAGACATACTGATTAATCATGGAGCTATTTCATGGCCCACCCGTCACTTACTAAGTCCAATGCATTCCTCATATGAAAAGGGTAAAATATATTGTAAACATTCAATAAAAAAATAGAATATGAAATATCAAAAATTTAACCATAAACCTTGAATGGTATAAACATTTTCACATCCACAGTCAATGATATCAAAAAACCCTTCAATACAATATAGGAGATTTTATCATAATAAATCTACATCAAAAAAACGTAAAATCCAACAAAGGATGTTGATATAGATGAAATCAACCAAATAACTATTTGAGAGAAATATTTCTTTCTACATTGAAATCATTCAAAAGTAAAGAAAAAATTTATTGTGAAAATATTCTTATAATCTGGTAAGGGAAGCCTTGAATATGATATAATGGCGGTAAATAGCTACATCCACCGTATAAGTTAAAAAAACATTCTTTTCTTAATTTGTCGAAAAAGTTATAAATATCTTGTTTGGAAAGTGACAAAAATATTCATGTCAAAACAATTTATAAAAAGTCAAACATTGGGTAAAAATTAGTTTAAAAAATAATCTAATAAATAGTAAAAAAAATTAGAAATACATTTTTAAGAAACAAGGATGTGGATGATAAAGAGGTCAATGTAGATACTCACGTATAAACAACCTCAAATAATAAAGACATTGTAAAATTAACCCTTACCGCGTTCTTTTCCTTGGTTGAGGGTACATTAACCTATTTTATAATGGTGGAATAGTTGTTATTAAATTATTCAAGAACCACTTACATAAATATGATATCATATATGTTCTTCTAATATTGTTTTGTTAATGATATTTTAGAAGTATCATCATTTCAGGTTTTAATTGATTCGTTTTGTTTTATATGTTTTGTTATGTAAGAAATTTTTGTTATTTATAGGATGATTTTGATTCATATAAATAATTATATTAAGTTCTTAACTATTTTTTTTCAAAATAAAATTAAATTTATTCTTGAGTGATTACGATGGGGAATGAATCTCATCATGTTCATGGAGACGGTAATCTATATGTACACACGAGCAACAATATCATTATATTGATGGATAAATCATATTTAATTGGGGGTTATGTCATATATAAAGAATCATTAACATATTATTTTAATTATTTTTATCAATTACACTAATTATTATACTCATACAAATAAAGATCTGTTGAATAAAAACTACACCACGACGTGGAGACAGTAAGTCGCAGGTACGCACGTATGGCAACTTTTTCATTTATAGGATGGATATAATAACGAATATGGTTATACTATATTTGTTATAACATCAAAGTGTGTATAAGGCACTGGATTAATTATTTTGGTATGGAAACAATAATGAAATAGGATGTGGAAGAAAAAAAGAACATTGAAATTGGTGATGAAATAATTACCTCTTCATCGGGTGATTCATTTTCATTTGATCAAAAGGTCTCTATAGGTTTGTTTTATGATAAAAAAGGACTATAGGTCGAAGGGAGGGTAGTTAGTATGATATTAGTTCAGTTTTTGGCCAAGAATAATGTATTTGGAGGTGTGATATTGAGATAAGGAGAAGTACCCTTTTATAAGAAAGGTGAGATTCACTTTGGGAAATGTTGGAAATATTATTTTATTATAAAACCATTTTATGTTTATAATGGATCCAAAAAATTTATTATGAGGATAAGGTAGGTATTGGTCAAAATCCACTCAAACAACAGGTTTTAAACATGTTTATGAAACCATTTTAACCATATCTTTTAGATTTAAATTTTAGTTATATAGTTTATCATTTACAATGTCTTCTTGTAATTTTATATTACATGGTTAATAAAAATACTATAACATGGAAAAAACCCAAACTAGTTCATTAATTACATATATATAATTATATTTGTTTTTTGGATGACCCTTATATTATTATGAATATTATATCATTTTATAATAAAGTATTTGATTTAAATACTGATTTACTTCAACATTCACAATATTTAGTGTTTGGTTTTTATGAAAGTAAAAAAAAGGATTACATAAAAACAAAATATATTAAATCACCCTTATCAGGTAATATCCCCCTAAAAATACATGGATGAAATCAATACCTTAAAATTATATTTATTATGATATTTATAATATCATTTATTTGATTCGTTCATTAATAAGGAAAATACCACAACATTATTGTTTTATAAATAAATGTATTTATTTTATTATAAAAATTATAAATAAAATATTATGATATAGGAAATAATTTTATATTTTAAATTAATTATTATTGTCTAATATATCAATTATATAACCCCATGCAAAAATGTTTTACTAAAAGATATAAGATTTTGTTAGTTTTGTCATTACATTAAATTAATTAATATAAAATGTCATTAGCACTCCCATATGTCTCCATGGGGACCAAAAATCTACCCAAGGATGCCCATGGTTGGAAAAGTATCATCCAATAGGGTTAGGACATGTGTTAGGATAATTTAATATTATTATAATTTTATTTTCTTACCCTTATTTACCGAATTTACCCTTAAACCATGATAAATAAAATATTTACTGAATTAACTATTAATAAATTATAAAAATAAAAGTTAACTATTTGAAAAATTTGGACCTCCTAATTAAAAATATGGAATCCATTTTTTCAATTCAAGACACATATGTTATTGGAATTAATTTTTAATTATTTCTCGTTGTCAAGTAAAAAACGGATTTTTACGAAGTAAAAACTATCCAAAGATTGACAAGTGTTAATATACTATTTAAATGTAAAATTACATCCAATTTCAAAAATTAAATTTAATGATAAAAATATAATCTATTTATACTTTAAAACCACTCAAATGTATAATTTATCACTATAAATTATTTCTATTAAAATTTTTGTTTTTAAATAAAATTTATTATTTTCACTATTCATCATAATATGAATGTTTTTAGAAAAGTAACCAAAATTAACTATATTCTAATGTTAATATTAAGACTGAAAAATGATGTCCAATTTGAAAATTAAAATTTATAAAATTTCAAAAAGTGTATATTACTATTCAAAACTACTTTTAAAATAGCTAGTTTGATAGGTGGTGGTGCAGTAGTACCTGGTGGTGCATACATCGCACGCTATTGTATTATTAAACTAGAAATGTATAGTGGAATCATAGGGTGTTACATGGAATAAGCCCCTCATGAACACCAAACCAGTTTCAGTAAAAAAAACAGCGTATGTATATCTCATATCAGGCCCAAGACCCGTCCTCAGTCATCTAGGAAATCAAAATACATCTCTACACTCTTTGTGACATTGTCACTAATATAATATGATTCATACAATCATCACTAGAGTACCTAATTCGAAATCAGGAGGCTCTAAGACATGATTTCCAAATGTGTATTATCTTTATTGGGATATAATACCTTAAGATAACATTGTATTGTATTTATGTGGATTGTTTTTATTGAGGAAGAATTTTTCCGTGCGATGTTTCGGAGTTCCAAATATATTTTTGAGAATGTATGTTTAAAAATATCCATGATAGAATAATGTATTCCCTATTAACATAACCAAGAATTATGTATACAAGTTGGAATAGTTTTTGCAATGTATTCCAAATATTTAGGGTCCCAAATTTGGAGAATGTATCATTAATCATGAATATGGTTCTCTATGATGGACTCCTAATAATATGGTAAATTAATATGATTTACGTAGACTATGTATCATAAATGGAGTTTCATGATAGTGTGGATCAACATGAACTAGCATCACAAATTCATGAACTATTGAGGATAAATCTCCATGACTTCAAGTAGAGTACCATCATGAATGCATGAAGGGTTGGTGGTAAGTATTAGAGTATATTAGAAGTGTATAATTGTGAATACGTAATGGTCGGATGGACATTCTACACGATTAATAGTTACTTCATGATAAATATCTGTACTGCTTCGTGAAAATTGGGATCTTCATGAAAAGATGATGACATGTATTGAAGTTTAGAGGATGGTAGGTAATTCATATAAATAGTTTTCTACCCCCTCGGAAAAATGGATCCTGATTTAAAAAAGTTTCTAATTCTTAGAATTCATGAAGGTTGTTATTATGAAAATTTTCATAAAGAAAGAATGTTTGGTTAAGGCTATGAATGATGATTAAATTTCTTAGCATCATGAAAGTGTTGAAAATTTTCATGTTTGTAAATAGTAGATCAAAATTTTTGTTCCTAAAAAAGACTATCTGAGATTCGAGTATGTGTTTGAGCTTCACATTTGTTTTTGGATTCACAAAATGAGGTTTCATCATGAAGGCTAGTTGAGCTTCCTGAAATAGGCAAGATTCATAAATTTTCTGGAGTTCACAATGTCTATATTTACATGTGATGAATTTGGACGTTTCTCCAAGGTAGCCTGATCTTCTCAAAGGTAGTAATCATCACAATAGTGTTAATATGGATTCACAAGTAAATATATGCTATTGTAATATTCATCAATGATATGGAAGTATAAATTCAATATTGAATCTAAATAATGTTGATGAATCCTTAATTATTTCTAATTAAGGGACCAATATGTTCTTAAACTATGTGTAAATCCTTTCTATAGTAATGAGAATAGGACGTGGAATAAGATGATACATTATAATGATAGTAATCCATCGAAAGAAAATATTTAGGGCATGACCCATGGAGAGAAGATAACTATCTCTAAACCATGTAATGGTAGTGAACCATGGAATTAAAGTGATCTATCTCTAATCTCATTTTAATAGTGGGCCTTAATGGATTTTGATCATCACTACACAACCATTAAATGTTCCTGAGATGTAACCGAGTCAAGGTGAACCATGTAAAAATATATGTGTACTTGTGCCTAATCTATTTTTTTACATTTAATGCATCATCATTACATAAATAAGGAAATAATAATACATTCATAAAAACATAATGGAAAATAATTTTACCCTTATAATATAACAGTCAGGATCCAGTGTGGCATGATGAATTTTAAAAAGAATATCCATACCCTGATTCATCCCACTCATAATGTATATAAGCATTTATTGGGCATAATATTATTTAATTCATTCAATTTAA
This sequence comes from Viscum album, assembly GCA_963277665.1. NCBI lineage: Eukaryota > Viridiplantae > Streptophyta > Magnoliopsida > Santalales > Viscaceae > Viscum > Viscum album. The sequence continues at coordinate 510,266,820 of OY728138.1, forward strand.
TATATAAACCTCTCAGTCCATAGGTTATAGAGTGAACATTTTTGGTCAAGCCCTCATCAATCAATGACTAGGGAATCAAGTTGGTGTTCAAGGGTCCATCCTGCACCAAAATATGTATTTTATATTGAACATGGTTTAATGGAATGTGTTCATTTTAAATTTATGGTAAATTACACATAAGTAAATATAATATATTAAAACTATTAGATAACCACTTCCAAAAACTAAGGATGTATGTTCGGGAACACTAACTTGATACTAGAAGTGAACTCATTTCCAAATACTACACATCCTCAACCATGACCTTCTTTGCCTCATCTAAGGTCACACCATCTCTCATGATCTTGGAAATTACCTATCACTAAAACAATACAGAATATCAAGTTCTAATCAATGTAGGACATCCATCTTCCATAGAATACAAAAAACTAATAATTATGGTACAATTTCAGCATTTATATTGAAATAATCAATAGAACCCCAACCAAAATTTAATAAAATCATTAATAAAAAATATGGAATAATAGATGGATGAAAAGTGAATTAAATACACTGAATCACCATAAAATCACATCAAAACCCCCTATTTTATGATTAAACAAAAAGGGAAGGATAATTTGTCGATCCAGCAAAAATGGACTTATCTCGATTCCCATTCACCCATTAATCATAAAGAGGATTGACATAAAAATGTTTAGTCATGTGTTGGATAAAAAAATTGACTATCTCGTCCCACACATTTTGACTATGTGGGAAGAAATGACAACACTCCACACCAATAAAGGACATCTTGTGGTCCCTCAAGGTCATTGTGGGACCACCCCAAAGTGAAGTGATGACCCCTAACACTTTTATGTCAAAATGTGTCTCTTCTATTTCATTAAATGATGATCCATTATCAGTAGAGGCCCATGTCCTCACATCAGGTAACTTCTCATCTCTACTATACAACACCACTCATGTTATAAACATTGTGATACATATAATGTTTTATCCTTTATGTATCATTTCATGGAATGACTGAAGGGGTCATGATGTGACCTTTTTTATCCACGAAAATGTATATGGAAAATTTATGATCCCCAATTCCTTTCATAGGAGTCAACATCATGAAAAAACCTAAGGTTCGCGTCACAACTATCCTTCTCATTAAAATCCCATTTCTTTCATAGAGGTCCTTCATGGCATGAATTCCACCAATCATGGTGTGAAAATATTCCCGAAGAGTAATTTTCCACCCCACACAATGTAAATCTACTCTAATATAATCCCAAGAATCTGAGACTTCTCCCACTACTAGGAAATATATTATTTTTAATCGGACCCTATTATAAATAAGTTGTTTCCCAAAATGGTGTAGAAATAAGGATATTTTTTTAGGGCTATAATTCTCATCAACTATATTTTTTAAAGGGGTAAATATTTTTCATGGGTTATATAATAGACATAAATTAGTTATAATTTTGAGAAAAATTCAATATTGTTATAAAAATTGAAATATGTAAAATTATAAACAAATAAACTAATAAGAAAAATAAATAAAATTTTTTTAATTTTTTTTTAGAAAATAAATATTTCCATAACATTTTCATCACTATAGAGGTGTAAGGGAGGCGTAGTTTCATCTAGAATATGATTTGATAGATCACTATCCCTATGCCCTGAATAAGATACTGTATATACTCATTCTTCTACTTTTACAATCATCTGATCTCTTCCTCCTACTCGAACTACTATAGACATGTCTCATCATGCTATCTATGCATGACCTCAATAACCTCACTAGAATAGCACTACCTCTCTTTGAATTTTGTGATTGACGATGAAAATTATCCAGGATATCCCCTTGACCTTGATGTCGACCATGTAGTAGTACCATAAAAATGTAGAAGAATCAAATGATAACCAATACCAACCACTCATCCTTTATCAAAAGCATACAATGTCTCCTTCTCCATGATATATCATGAAATTCTTCTGCACTGGTGGTCTAACTATTAGCCTCCAATTAAATCTCATCTAGTGTCATTGATGTCACAACATCATATGACTCCTTCAAATAAAATTTCAGATTAAATTAGTTAAAATATTAATAATATTGAAATTTTAAATTCATAAAACTTATAATAACCACAATATCTCACTGAGGACCACCTGTAATCAATCCAGTAAAAAGATCACTTTACATATTCTAATAAATATCGATCCTCAGAATATCTCAATGTTTAAATTATTAAAATAGTATAAATTAAACAGAATATATTTAATGTTAAATAAATTATGAAATAAAATAACATACCACATGTTGTCGATGCGTACTAAATATAAAACTACAAGTTTGGTGTGTCACATCCTACCTCCATCGGTTCTACATACAAAATGAAACTCTCATAAGAAATCAATATCACATCGATACTGAACAAGAACCATACCAAACCTTAGATGAGATGTAGTTAGGTTTATGTGCATAGCATGACAAATCAAAATCTATGAATCTCACCTTTTTCTGAGATACCACACTCATATTATGAAAAATTGATGAAACACCTCACATATAAACACCATCCGAGCATCCCTAACAGAAATAGATAAACTATAAACTATGGGAAACCATATACCATTTATTTTTTAATAATATTATGTTGATAATTTTAAAAATTTAAAAATAACTATTATTTATTTACTTACAATCCATTGATCAAACATGTGCTACCGACCATCAATGGGATTATGATCCAACGTCACCCATGGCTATGATATATAGTTCGAAAAAATATAACCCCCCACCCCATAGCTATATTTTAAAAGCATTGATAAAAAATAGGACAAGTAATATAATAATTAGTATATAAATAATTAATGGAAATTAATGAAAACTAAATAATATATAGATCTAAAAATACCTATTCATGCAATGATCAATGTCAAGATGTGGTTGTCAATCTGGAATAGGGCCAGGAATCATCAATCTCAAAAGACCCCAACCCCTCAGAGTCAATGAGGAAACCATAAGGACCAATGGGTCTAATGAAATATCACCATGCTCATAACATGGTAGTACAACCTCAAATATGTCATAAAAGATGTCATCATAAGTCGAATAGGCCATCTAAAACATAATGAAATTATTTCCAAAAAATATTTTTTATTGATTGTTATATAAAAATATTTATTTATTTATTTTTACTATAACCAATAAATAATAATTTCAATATCCATCTTTGTACTCATCTTAATATGTGATGTTTTCAATATATTCATCTTCCTCCTCAATGTCATCAATTTATATAAAAGATTCAGCTCGATCATCACCTGTAATTAAAATTCATTTGTCACAACATAAACATAATTTTCACTAGAGTCCCATACTATAGTGTTTCATCATCAATTTTCACGTCTCTATGTTAAGTGGATGTATATCAGGATGTTAAGTGAGAAATTTTAATTTTTTCACTTCAATTAAACCACATTAAATCGTGTAAAATAATTTTCAAGGGTTTTATTATCAATAATGCCCCACTAATGAATTAACTGTCTTGAAGGGGCACAATAACTGTAATAATATATTTGGTGTGATGTTTGTGATAATAATAATGGATTATTCATCACAAGAATACTTTGATATTTAATATCAAAGATTCAATGGGTTGGATGAACATGAATTCCTCTATCATTATCAAACCAATGAAAATTATACATCATTACTTAATTATGTCCCAGATAACACAACTCAATTATTCCATCTAGTATTCCATAGAAGTTAGTTTTACATTCTCTATGTTGATATACACTCAAGAAAACTACACTATTCATTGTTATTTTTTATTCACCATTCACTAATATATAAAATTAAAAACAAATCCCCACAAAAAAATTACATTATTTTATCCATTTTTGGAAGTTTACTCAATACACACAATCAATTATCAATTTTATCATCATGAAATGATACATTCAAAAATAAGAAAAACATAAAAATTATAAAAAATAATAATTTTATTTCATAATCTATATCAAAAACAATTTAATATAACAACCATTAAAAGTTATTTGTTTTTTTTTTCTGACATTTTTCATGATCAGATGATGTAATATGTGAAAATTTACTGTTGATATGATAATCATATAATCTAAAAATACATATATTTAATTTATCATTTTGAATGATAATTAAATATTTTTTTGAAGTATATATCTTTATAAAAATTGTGTCAGTTCTTAACATTTGAGTTGGACATATATATGAGTCCTATCATGTTCATCATCTGAAATCCACCATTCATGAACTCCACCAAATCCATATTTTTAAAAATTATAAACATATAATTGAATTTTTTTTATATCATCAATAATTTCATCATTACGGCCCATTTGATTATATTTTAAAGGATCATCAAATTGGGAAAATAGGGAGCGGAAAACAAGAAATTTCCACCTATTAATAATCTATTGCAATTGAACCATCAAATGATGATTTCATAAATATCATTTCCTCAGTTTTTGTATTCATCTATTATATGGAGACATCCATCGTATCTGTACGGAACCTTCCATATTGTGTTTCATCTGGGAAATGTAATATCAAATGTTTTATTGAATCAAATAAATACAATGTAATTTTTCTTCCAATTTAAATAAAATAAAAACAAAATTTTCTTACAGTCTATTAATTATATTATATCTTTTTTCCTCTACATATATGTCTCTAAAAAATATGATATTTTGGTTTTCACATCTCATATTTAGGGATTCAATAGGCCTCTAAATCCAATTGGTAGAATTATTTCCAATATAACATGAAAATCGTGAATTTGTAATTCATTAATAAGACTGTTTATAACACATCCACAAAAATTAGAAAAAAAACCTATCAAGTAGTCTCAAATGTAAAAACCACTAATAAAATAATAAATTTTTATATTTTTAATTTTTATAGGATGCTTTTCGGTTCATTATCTTTTTGGATATATCATTTTCAAAAAAACTCTTTTTCTGGTTTCTTGTATATTTGGGAAAGATCTAATCATGTATTTACATTATATTTTGTCATACTTGGTGTGCCCAATAGTGTATAAAATATATTATGAAACGTTTTCTCCAAAATATTCAAGAAATGCATCATTTTACGCACTTGGAAATAAGACCAATGTGGCTAATAAAAAAATACTTTGTTTTATCCTATTGTGTTTTGTTTGAAATCCATCTATTTTTAAGGATCTATTGTTTTTCCCAAGGTAATAGGAGGTAATTAAGAGAAAATATTTTTTAACTCAATAACTGCTATCATTGTAGCAGGTCCAACTATTTCTAATGTACCGTTTCTAAAATGATATTTTATCCTCTGAAAAGGATGTATGGTTGAAATAAATATTCATTGATAGTCAAAAAAATATTTTTTTTCATTCATTTGTCATCATAAATTTTTTTTTGACTATGATACAGTACATAAATGATTTTGGACCATGAGTACTCTAGCTAGAAAACAAGTCATATACTAGGAAGTGACTGATTTCACACATCAAGGCATATATTATTAGAAATTTTGGTTTTTCAATATCATCATATATACTAACACCATTACTCACCAATTAATTTATCTCATCAATAAATGGACTAAAAAATCCTTGATATTATTTTTTCAATTTCTATGAATTAATAATGTTATAAAGATATATGGATCATTCATCAACATCCAAGGAGGTAGGATGTACGATGTAATAGAGATGTGACAATGAGAATAATGACTACCTCAAGAACCAAATAGTTAGAAACCAATAGTAGAAAGACCCAATTACACTTTTCATGAATCTAAATAAATAGATGGATATACCTAGTGAAAATGATTCTATAAATCCCCATTATAATGATGATTATTGATTTTATGAGTGGGAATATTGGTTTTTTCCATGACATTAATGACATTATGTTCATATTCATAAATAAAGACTATAATATTGGTGTATAGGAGAAATGGATCAATTTTATAATAGAAATAAATCCATACTTACCTAGTTGATCCTTTTTATACCTTGATTTTACCCATATTGGAGAACTAACTAAAGACACATTTTCACCAGAGTGTAAGATGTTATCAATTGATTATGCAAAAATATTCTCGTAAAAAAGACACAAATTACAAACCAACCTCTTGTTCTCATGTTATTTTATAGAAAACACATTTTATTCAATTAAGAACTCTATTACCAAAGTGAATATTTTTTCAAAGTATAAATTTAATATTCCATTATCTATTTTAATATCCCTATATTTTTCAACCGGTTAAATATTTCTTATCATGCATCTAGGGTAAATTTCTACCTCAACAGACTCAAAAAACTCATAAAAGTAAGATGGTTCTAGCTCAAGTTCTACATAAATTATATCTCGAGTTATAATTAATTGAATAGATGAATTAGTCCCATCATGTTCTAAATATTGAAGCTATCATAGATTGGGAAAAATTATTAGTACCTTATTAGGAACTATGTTCCCCATATTGATTACAAAAAGCATAAATTTTTTAAAAATAGAACAAAATAGATGACCCCAACATTTCCAAATTTTGTAATCCACCTTAGATCACATTTCATACAAGGATACATAATTTAGCCCACTAAATAATTTTTTTTGATGATAAAAATGATAAAAAAAGATTCAACACCCTCAATACATATATGATTCATTATAGAACCAATTGAATTTCGACATTGATTTATCCAATCCTGACAGTGTTATAAAGACTATTGTTGATTTTATAATTCTATAATTAATTAAAAAATAAATTATAAATATTTTTTTATATAAGAACATTTTGATCCAAAATAATAGTAGAATGCTTAAAAATAATAATTTACTTGTAAATATTTTTAATTTTATCAACTTATCACTCATTTTTACTAATTAGAGCATATTTGTTCTATTTATAAATAATTACCACTAATTATATGTAAATTTTACTAAGTAAATTTTTTACTCATAACCACCATTTTCTAGTAATCACTATTAATTATAGTAAATTTGTAATATTTACAATAATTTTTTACTAAATTATAATTACTTTTTTCAAATTATATTAAATAAACTTTATTTTTCACTATTTTCCAGTATTTAAGGATAATTTTATGTATGCTTTATTATATTGTTTTAAATTTTTTTATATATAACTAAAAACTTGTAAATAATTGAGTTTTAAACATTCTGATCTTTAGAAATATTCTATTTGTGTCAATGATATCCAAAATTTTCATTACTCATGGCCCTAATGTTGACGCCATATTCATTTTTTGTTTTCTAGAAATTTATAATATTTTATATTATTTCATAGTAATTTATAATAAATTATACCAATTTAAAATAATTTACTATAAATTATATCTGATTAATAATTTTATTCCATTTTATATCAATTTATTTTTAATTATATTAGCCTATTGTTTTTATTAATTTATATCTATTTTTAATTACTTTTACTATTTTTTAATAATTTTTACAAATTATTATTATTTACGACTAAATTATATTAATTTTTATAAGTTTATAAAAATTTATAATTAATTATTACTAATTTCCATTACATAATTATAATATCTACTAATTATCACTAAATACAACTAATTATTACATCTTCATACTAATTAACATTATATTTTACTAATTACCACTAATTTTTTCTAAATTTTATAAATTATTACACTTTATTACTAATGAATAGTGTTTATACTGGTTTTAAATGTTTTTAATTGATAATTTTTTATAAAAATTTATTATAATTTATATTATTTTATAACAATTTATTATAAATCATATCAAATTAAAAATTTAAAATATTTCTTATCATTTTACTGTAACATATAATAGTTTATAGTATTTCAAAGTAATTTAAAAATAAATTATACTTATTTATATGAATTTACTCTAAATTATATCAAATATAAAATTTATATTTTTTTATATCAATTTATTTTTAATTCTAACAATTTATTAATTTTTATTAATTTATAAAAGAATTTACCCATTATTACAAGTTATTACTAATTGTTACAAATTTTCGTTAATTATTACTAATTACCGAGAAATAATACTAATTACAATCAATTATAACTAATTACAAAAAAATAATAATATTTTATGTCAATTTATTGTGAATAATTTGAATTTATTAATTTTTTTCCCTTATAACAACTTATTATAGATGTAATATTTTTATTAATTTATACAAATTATTTATGTTTAATTTTTGTTTATAAATTTAAAAAAATGTTTTAAATTTATAATAATTTATATCAAAAATGTTAAAAAAAATTTATAATAACTTTTAGTATTTTTTTACTAATTTTTACTATTTACCACGTTGATTCATAGGAGTTAGGTCTTCGGTGAATTTATCTTTCTCTTAGGATCCACATATCATGTCGAGTCCCCAGGTTCTGGATTGGGATGGTAAAATGAGGTGCAATCCACTAGTGCTGATAGATTACTATGTCAAACCATTGTCGATTGGGTTGTCACCCTTTGAGATGCTCTGACATCTTGGCTAGAAATATCTCCCTCTTGGATGGGTTTATCCCTAGGGTGATCTTTTCCTGGGGAAGGGGGTCCCCTTATTTGGGGTGTTCGTAAAGTCTACAGTTGGGGATTCACTTTTCTAAAAGTGATTAATAATTAACACTTATTGTTAAAAGTTTATATTAATTATTAATAAAAACCTTCAATTATAAGTAATTATAATTAATTATTACTAAATTTTGATAAATAAAAAAATTATTGTAAACTAAAACTATTTACATTTAATTATAAACATTTCTATAAATTAATAACGAATATTTCTAAAAAGATAATTCAAAATAAAGATTTTGAATTCTAATTAAATACAATTACTGATAATTACAATATTTGATAGTAATATATGATAAACTAAATTAAATACGAAAACAGTAAATAAATACCTTAAAATGAATTTTGCAGCAGATGCAAAGCATGAATGATGTTGCACCATAATGTGTAAAACATTGAAAAGTGGGAACATAAGAATATTAACATAGAGGATATAGGAGTTCAGAGGAGAATAGAATTGAAAGAATTATGTTGGGGGTGGTATATATATGTTAGATCATTTGCAACGTGTCTCATCAAAAATAGCAATACTGTTATTAAATTTTAAGACAATAAAAAATTGTATTCATGACATGGCCATCATAAATACCCTCTACCGACAGGTTATTTGTGGAGATAGAAAACCCCATAGAAAATAAATAAAAAAATGGTGCGTATTACCGATGGGTCCCATCTCAAATTCTTTCTAGATGATAGTTTGTTTGTAATGGAAGTAACCTCCCACTGCAAATATCCAAAAAAGATAGGATGGTATTACTGAATGTGGTATATCACACTATAAAATAGTCTTCCCTTGGTTTAGTGTTCATAGAGCACCAAATGGTTTCGCGACAAGAATATTTTAAATTAAAAAAACTATTTTTTCTCATCTATTTGCGATGGGATACGATTCTCATTACAAATAGTCATTATCAGAAAACTATTTTCTATGGGTCATGCACCCATCGCAAATAATCAGTCAAAAAAAGAAATTTTTCCAGTACTATCCCAAGCCTTAGAAAACACCTAAAAACATGTCCATAGGATTTTTAAACCCAATAAATTTTTATTTGATCCCAAATTTAATAAATATTCCCTATATGATGACCAAAAATTTTAAATATCTCTTATTTTCCCAACACAAAAAGACACAGTTCAATATAATGAATTTAATCAAGTTAAATATTATCGCGAACTAAGACAACTGGTAAAACTACATAAGGATATTAGTTTTGTTTTTAATTAATCACCCAAACATCATTAAAATTTTAGTAACTAATACTCTTACCTTAATAAACTTATTGATAATGTTTTGGGTACTTAGTAAATGGAAACACATTTCTAGATATAATATTTATTCATATTTTAATTTTTTGAAACTAAATCAATGGTTGACCTATGTTATCCCCTTAGATAAAAAAATTATTTGAAAATAGTAAATTCAAATTTAAAATAAATCTGCAAATATCGTATATTTCAAAATCATTATATGTGCATTTTTTCATTTTTAGAGATTTTTTTAGCAATAAATGATTCTATTATTAACAAAATTTTTATAAATTGAGTTTTTTACTCCAATATTTAAATCCCAAAAAATATTAATGTTTTATATTTCATACCAAAATCATGTGTGAGTCATTCTCAATATATTTTATAGTATCTAATCTTCCAAATTCATGGTTCAATATGTAGTAAATAATTTATCAACATATTTTATAAATACCCACACCTTCAACTCCATTCCCATTACATAAAAACTCAATAGCATTTTTTTACTCTTGTTATTTCTCAAAAATATCGCTTCTTGAACCTATAATGTTGTTAATGTGATATTCTATCAAGGAAAATAAATAGTATGTAAGGTCAAAAATAACACCATATATATAAAATTTAATTATTATAATTTTTTAATAAGATTATTTAATTTTTCGTATTTTAACCATTATATTAATAATAATTTTTTATAATATTGATATAAATTATTGAATCATAATTTTTATAACCACTTCAATGGTCCCTAAAAATATTAAGATAAAATTCATTCATTATATAAAGTATGTTTTCAATTAGTATTTTTTAAATTCATATGTATGTAAATGATATGTTACATTATATAGATAAATTTATTGAAATAGTGGATTTACCCATTGTAGTTGATGATATATTTGGATCAATATTTAAAAAAATTATGGCTACTATTCATTTTGTTAGTATAAATGAAATTTTGATCGTGATTTGAGCTATTCATAATTTTTTTCGGTAACAGTTATATGTTTTCTATATGAATTGAATATTTGAGTTGTATAATTTTTTTCTATACATATTTATTCATCACCATATTTTATCCCAACATTAAATGAAATTTAATATTTGATTGTAAAATTGAAAAATGTTTTATATGACACTTTAAAAGTTATCTATTTATGGATTTATCATATTTCATGTACCTTATGTTGAGAATATGCACTAGAACATAATCCATGACACTTTGGGGATTTCAATTTAATTATTTGTATCTTTTTCAGGTTTTTTACTCAATATACTAGTGTTTATAATATAATGTTATGGTATATCATTCAATGAACATTCCAAGGATGATTATCTAGATTATTTGATTTATTTACACATAATTTAGTGATTGGTAGATATAATAATATTTGTTAATGGTGTTTCAAAATAACATAATCAATGATGTGGTATTGTAAGAGTTAAAATAGTGGAAATCCAAAGGGTGGTCAATTCATAATATATGAAATTAAGAGATGCTATTAGGAAACTTATTGAATTATTTACTAATATATATTGATATTCTTAGACATCATTCTTATACACTAGTGATAACGAACATTGTTAAATTTCTCTCAATTATATTGTCTTAATTTTCCTTCATATAGGATATGTGTTTATGTTCAAAGTTTTCTAATTTTTATTGGTCCATTCAATAAATATATCCATTTTAAATTTACACACATTTGGATAATGTAAAATTTTCTATTTATTAATTTATTAGTTGTTAAAATTGTGTAATAATTTTAGATGGGTATTTTTAATTGACTTAAATATTTAAGAAGATTTTAATGTTTATGTTACCCTGATTATTGAGTGTTAATGATATTTTTAGGTGATAAATTTTATAAATTGAATTATGTCCTTGAAAATCATTGATAACCTTATAATGCTACTCATAAAATATCTGAAGGATGTGAAAACATTTGGAAACATACTTTGCTACCACCTGAGAACGCGATAAGAATATAAAATTTCTAATATCACAATAAGATACAATGAGAGAGTGGTTTTTATAGTTGGGATTGCAATCACTCGGGATTTTTAAATCATATGGGAAAAAGTTTGTGATCAAACCATGAACAATCATGCATGTTGTTAACCCATACATGTAGATAAAAAATATAGGATCCCAAAAATATTTCAAATTATAACATGAAACAATTAATTAATACACAAAAATTATAATGGAATCATGAACACCCAAACACATTAACCATTTATAGATGCATGATTAACCTATAACACCATATATCTTTTCCTTGAATGTGATGATCATATCATATTCTAGTTGGGAATTCTCGAAATTTTGGATTTTTTATAGTATTCAAAGGAAAAACTATAAAAAAATATTGATGAATCATCACATCTAATCAATATAATTTGAGAAAATAGCATAAGGAAACCCTGATAATTTCTTATAGGATATTCTCATATTAAAGTTATAATGAAAAGAAAATAATAGATACATCATCTTTATATCTAATTGTTTCATACAGAAACTATACATTTAGAGCATTGATCATGTTGTACTATAATTTCGATGATGGATCTAAACTATAAACGTTCTAACAATATCCACAAGCTCTGTATGAATCCTTGAAAATTTCTCTTGGTGTTCCTTATTGTAAATAGGATGAATGAAAATCTATGCATCAATTTTTATCGACTATAACAATGGGTAATATCTTGTTCTCTTTTTTTTATAGGATGGAGGTGTTTGATGGCATAAAATCTTGACAGAGTAGAGGAGGTGAATGACTCTTGGTCTTAAGATCATTCTGAAGAGCATTCTTGTAAATTATCTATTGATTTAGATAACTCTTACATGAGAAAAATATGTGTTGTGTAAGAAATTTCTCTTATATAAAAAACGATATAACAAGATTCATATTCCTATAGTTAAATAATTAATAATTCCACATGTTCTTATTAGATAATTATTTTTCCAAAGTAAAAATTACCAAAAATTATAATAATACTCATATTATTATATTCCATGAGAAGGGATAAATGTAAGACATTTAAATATAATTTTTATTAAATATATGAATTATAATTTATTTAATTTATTTAATGTTTATACCATTTTAATAATTGGACTTATAAATTGGAATTTCCATCCTCCTTGTAATTTATCATTCTTTGAATAAAAACTAGTTATGGAATAAAATATTTTTACAATTTTTTTAAAAAAAATCATAAAACCACATTTGGGGATAGAATGGTAACGCTAAAATAATCCTAATATAAAATACATCTATGGTATGAATATCAGAAATTGTAAATTCACAATCTAAATTCCACAATTAGAAAAATGAATTGGGGTGTCATGGGGACATCATCTCAACATATACACAATCATTGCAAATCACATCATGCCCCCCGATATCCCCTATATCGAGGAATGTCATTTAAATTCTCCATTATTATCCACACTTCCATCTCTATCATCTCATCACTATCGTCACCATTTCATCATCTTCTTCCACATTTCCTAAATCCACCACCATAACATGAAAAAAAATTCCTTGAAAATTGTGTCACAAAATGAAATCTATATCTCATTGGATCAAGAATTTTGAAAACCTCAAAGAATCGTGAACATCATAATCACTGATTTATTTCTACTAGAGCTAATTCATATTTTCACCGTACCAAAATCTCATTGTTTCAAAAACAAAATAGTCATAGCAAGAAAATCACGCTAGAAAAAATGAACATACATAATGGTGAAACATATAGCGATAACTAATTATGGAACTAAAAAACAACACTATCAATGGAGATGAATAAAAAATTCCACACATGTGTGGTTAAAAACATAAATCAAAAAGGGAAAATCATGGTAGTGTATCAACCATGTTAAAATGACACTAACATCTCACAAAAATAAAAAACACATGCACCAGATCAAATGAACAACACACCAAAAAATAAATTTTTAGATACCAAGAGAGACATAATTAAATATCATAATTGGATATATTTTTATGTATCAAGAAAAAAGTTATGAGAATGATTGAATGTGGTCTAAGACTATGATAATGAAATAGAAGAAAATCACCACAGACCACAAAACCATTATGAAAAACAACTAAAGCCTGAAACCAATGATCCACCCTCACTATACCTAGATCCCATTGAGACAATCAGAATAGATCAAGATACATTCATGAGTGAATGGGAAAAATTAAAATATCATAGAAAGATTGAGATTAAATATTTTGTGGTAGATTACCTCGCAACAAACAAATAATAATAAGATAGACCACAAAAAAAGAAGATTAAAATAAAAGAGGGAACCAATGAGACCAAATTTGAAGAAGGATGCCCCATGATTTGGAAAAAATCCATCTCTGTCTCAAGATGATTTAGGGAGAATCCAAATAGAGAAACCATAATAGTTGTTAAGAGTGATGAGAGAGATACGCCCAAGAGAATGTGGGACACAAAAAATATGTATAATTATTATACCAAAACCCGTGATTAATATTTATTAATAATAATAAATTCAAAAAAAAATTATCAATGATTCATGGATACACATATTGTGTGAATTATATACCCCTTTGTCAATAGTATTAGGTGATGCTTCCAAATATATAATATTAACATATATCAATTAATCAGGGAACCTTTAGATAATGAAGTTAATATCACAAAGATAATAACAACATACAAATGATTACCATTTAATAGAATCTCTCTATGAAAATATATCATCAATGATTTTGCATACATATGTCATTAACCCATAGAAATGATTTATCTTTCATTGATGTTCAAAAATAACTATTCTATAAACTATATTGTGCATGTCCTTAGTCTAATAGTTTCATGTCCACAAATGGGCCATGAAATCTACTTATATTAACTTTAGAGAGAAAAATCACATAATGAATTATTCAATTATTCTATATCATTTATGATAAATCAAATGTATAATACCTATTATCAAGTATATATTTACATAGTTTTCATAAAAACATAAAATCACATGACTAATGTTACAATGTAACAATATTCTCAAGTCAAAGAACCGTCACAAATGTCCATAGGTAATAATATCCAATGACATGTGAACATGTCGAATCCTATTGGGCGATTAGTCATCACAACATATAGTCTTATATATTACCATGTGAGAACATTAAGATAAATGGTCTCACATTTTTAAAAGGATTAATCATCTGAAAGACAAAAAAAATTCAATCTCCAATAAAGTGATGTTATCCCAACCACTAGATATATGTTTAACAATATTATCATAGATAATCAATGATCTCATTATAGTAGGTAACTACTATGATATATATATGAGAAGAAATACTCTTTCGTAATTATCACATTATTATAACATAAAAGATAAATAATCATGTGATAAGATATTAAAACATTTTTTAATTGGAAGTAAACATGTTAGTTGGTTCTAGGGATCCTACTCCAAGAGACTCGCTCATTCTCTAGAGAAAACTACTCAAGAATTTTATTTTGTATATTCTTATTTTATGTTCATTATTCTTCTAAAAAAGGGCTTTATTCAATAGTTCTTCCATGTTTTCCTCAATGGATACTATATTAATTTTTAACTCAATACATTTAGAAAAATACCTCAAAAAGTGATACTTACGAACTATATTCGTTATCAATTGATATAAACATAATGTTTTTTGGAATCATTTTAACTATATTATAATAATAGTGTGTGATATACTATTTACTACTACGTACACTATAATGATCTTAAAAATGATTCATATCAAAAATTATTCATTAGATTCATCAAAAGACAAAATTTAATTATACTCTATAGTTGAATCAATGACTAAAAGATTTATTTAACTCTTCCAGTTCACAGATATTCCATTAATGAAGAAAACATATCCCAAATATGATTTTAGATCATTCTAATATTCCAATAAAATTGAATGTATATATATCCACTGATTATGAGTTCATCATCTCCTTTATAATCCAGTTGCATATTCTAAGTGTACATATAAATTTATTTGATCTCATTGGTCTTCTTAATATCATCCTATGAATCCCAAGGATTATAAAACATTTATGCTGGTATAATGTATGTAATATTTGATAGATATTATTGTAGATATATTTTTGATTGAACTCTATCTCTCCATATCTCGTCTCTAGTCTAAGGAAACCTTTTTTTTGATATATGTATGCTATATATCCTTAGAAATAATCCCCTCTTGGAAAGTTATATAATGAAATCATTTAATACCTTATCAATATATATTACATTATGTTGTCAAATTAAACTATAATATCTATTTTTATAGATCATAGTTCCGAAAATATAGTCACATTCACCGATGTATTCCATGGAGAATCATTCATTTAATTACATCTCATTGAATTGTAAAAATACTATCTAGTTCCCATTAATAATATATCATCAACATATAATAAAATGAAGAAACCAGAATCCCACTAATACTTTTATAGGAACATGGATTACATTTATTATTTATAAGACCAAATTCCTTTATGGATTTTTCAAAGTGAATGTTTCATGATCATGATATATGATTTAACCCATAATGGTATGTCTATAATGTTCATAACATATTATCATCCTTTGGATTTACAATCCCCTATTGTTGTTTCAAATAGATATCTTCGATATGGATTTAATTAGTTAATTAGGTTTTGACATCTAGCAGGTAATTTTAATATTCATGGTATGATTCTTTGTAATTTATAATTTTATTGAATTTCTGTATAAATAATGCATTAATGTTTTCTCCAAAGTTTGTTCATTAATATTTCATAAACCCTTTATCAACAAATCATTATTTAGAGTTAATTTATTTCCAATCTATGTATAGTTTCTTCTTTTATAATCATTTTCACTGAAAAATACTTACATCAACTGGAGAATCCCACAAAACCCGAATGTGGTTCTGATAAATGGAATATTTTTTAAAAGTCTGGGTTTCCTTCTAAGATAGTGGGTTATCATTGTAATAAAAAAATTTATTTCCAAACACGGTGTCTAGAAAATAATATCACTCTTTTTTACTAAACTATTATGTGATCCTATATAGTGTGTGTGTCTCGAAAACAACTTCTTCCACTGGGAATTGTGGAACATGTTATTGCACTAACTCCAAGTTAACATGATCATTGACATCATTAATGTTTATTATTATCCCACTATTTCTTTTAGAAAAATAATTCCTCTCAAGTAACATGGAATGTCTATCCACTATTACCATCTTATTTGGGGGTTCCTATATATAATATCTGATCATTTCTTTATGATATCCTATAAATGTAAACTTAGTAAAATTGGGACCCTGTTTTTTTTAAAAATTATCCTTCAAAACACCTTTCATACTCATAATTATATATATGACAACTATATTTCCTTCTATACATTACATATTATAAAATTATGTTTGAAACATTATTTAATACTCTATTTAGTATGTGTGTTTTAGTATGTAATCTGTATCACCAATATGACACTAGAATACAAGAATGACTCATCTTAATAACATTCCACTGTAGTCAATAATGATGAGTTATTTGGGATTGTATCTAAAAAATCCTTGTATAATCAATGAACTATTGGTTAAGATATTCAGCATCATTGTATAATAAATTATTAATTATATTCTTACTAAGTGAATTATATATTTTATTCGTGTAATCATTAAATTTATAAAATTAACCAATCATATACCTCATTATTTTGACAATTCCATGTCTAATTAATTCATCAGTAAATTTTAGGAAGTAAGACTACCCACTAATAAATTCTTCTTGAAATCTTCAAAAAGATATATATAATTAGAAAAACTGAAAAAATAGAGATATTACACTAAATAACAAATGCACCTAAATCTGCCCATTATTTCTCCATTGAGACTTAGTTTATACACCAATGGCCCATCGCACCACATGAAATAACAAAATCATATTTCCCCCTAGGCTACCATTTAGCTTTTCCCTCTTGGAAGGTAAGTGTGATGAATATTTGGACTTATAATTATACTTGGATCTACTCAGAATTACCTTTCTATTGTTCAACATATAAAAGAATGTTTTTTTCACTTCGTGTACTTATCTTCCATTAGAATCATAGAAAAAATACATATGAGATACTTTATGATATTAATCATGTTATAATTCGAAATATATCTTAATAATATATGATAAAGAGAGGTGAGCACAAGAAACATAAACAATTCATTGTGTAGATTGAAACCCATATCATATAGATGCTAAATATTTCCAATTATCACGACTGTATAATATCCATCCAATGAACCTTATCAAATAATGTTTTTAAGGGGATCCATTGAGATAATGTAACACACATTAGTTTCTTCGAACTAATAAATATAATTAAAATGGGAAAACGTGGTTCATGAATCTATTTCTCCATATCTCATCTAGATCTCACTCATCATGTATGATATCATGAGAAAATGGAATTTCAATGCATCATCCATGCATTTCTAAAATACCCTATGCTCCTTCTCAATTTCCTCTTTAAAAGGATCAATAGGAACTGTGGACTCTGCCTGGAAAAACATCCATTATTGGTGTATTTTGTTGCACTTGTTCCTACATGAATTCTGAAACATTTATTCTATTATGAGATTTTATTAATAAAAAATGGATCCTCATGAAAATATTTTTTACAAGTTACATTCCATTTTATCGAAAAATTAATGGAAGATATAGACTTTTTATCTCAATTACAAGGTGTGTCATTATAATGTTTTTTTTTGATTTATCTACAAATATTTTATAAAATTCCAAAGATCCTTTCCATTAGATTCGAAATATATTTTCGCATGGATATAATAATGGAGAGGATGTATATTTACATTAAAATACCAAGGCCTTATCAAATTATCACATGGAATTTAAGGGAATTGTCATTCAAACTATATTAACTCATTTTTCATTGATCTATTGAGTGGAATCCCCAATGCTAAAATATTAAAACTGATTTCTTGATAACATTACTCTCTGTTACACAAAGTCTTCAAAGGAAACTAATCTCGATTTAAACTTGATCAATTTAACTGAAAAATCATTATAACTCTTTTATAAATGAAGGTATCTTTAATAATGCTTGTTAAATACATTGAAATATTGATTCATTACAATTTAATTGAATTTTATTTTATCTTAATATTTTTATGAGGGAATTTATTTACATATATAGAAATTTAGTTTTATTATTTATTTTACATGTCTTATTAATATTATATATATTTTAAATAATTGACTAACTATTCCTTCAAAATATAATTTTCACATTATCCATTTATTTTATTTCATATTTTCATTCTTTTTATCTTATTTTATTTTTTAAATTTCATGGGTATGCTAGAATCTATAAACTAATTATTATTATAAATAAAATATATATAATGAAGTCATTTCCCAAAATGAATGAAGTTTTCAAAAAAAATTATTCCTCTAACTTGGGGACAAGTGAACATGCTATAATAAGATATTCATCTTCCCCAACCATGAGGATTCCATCCCCTATTACAAGTCATAACCAATTTATGTGGCCCACCTATATCATCTGGGGGATCATCGTTATGGGCAGAACTTGTTAGGGATGATTTCATGTCCCTAACACTACTATGACCATAATCACCACTAGTATAAAAAAATAAAACTCAAATGAGTTATACTTACAAACCCTACTAATATATTTGGATGATTTTGTCTATATAATAGAATCAAAATAAATCGTAGACACTTCCCTTAGATAGTTTCTAAAATCAACATCATGGATAGGATATGGACTGTCCACAGACTTTCATATTGATCTAGTTTCCTCCTTGTTGGAGGAATACATGATTAACTGGAATGAATTCACTACTATGAAATTTTATATCGTTAAAGTAGATTTATCATAAACTATATCATTTCAATTAGTAATCCCTCTTAATATAATTTCTTCATGTTTTCCCTACACTGATGTTGCATCATATAAAAGCACATATAGAACGAAGAACTTAACATGGACATGTTCTATACTATTCATGGAATAATATTCTTCACTATTATGATCATCCTTCATTGGTAAAAAAATAGTTGTTATTATCAATACCATGTTAGTATATTGATTCCAATTTTATAGATGAAGCTTCAATGATAATAATATCACTAGCGTGAGAAGAGGAAACAAAATTTCATCGTTTTTTTTGTAAAATTTTTAACCCATTTAGAAATATATTTTCCTTTAAAAGAAACAAATTAAATCTCATTCCATATCTATGAATCCATTCATCTTGATTATCCAACTCAAAATTAGACTTATGATTTATAGATTTATAAAATTCATTTTATACTTCCATATAATGAGAATCCTAGAAAGAAGCCCCTATAAAAAGAAGATTACCCTCAGCCTCCTCCCCGTCCGCAATGTCAGCATAAGATATTGATGTAATTTAATAAGTATATATCATAGTGGATACCATAATACCATGACCCTAATACATTCTATTGATCTGGGGCAATTAGGATTATTCGAGACCAGTCTAGTGCATAGAATCATTACCTTTCAAGTCCCTATATTTAAGGGTATCAAATACAATGGATGATTTTTTGACAAAGAACCTATGAAACTGGGATCTTTAAGGAATAATAATTTGGATTCTAAAATATAGAATTCGTGGAATTATTCTCTACTAGTTTTTGACCCTTGAATGGTGATTCACCCTGGTTTCGAGAAGCCAGGGCCACATTATCCACCAGTTACGTCCATGACTGGTAGTCCAATGTAAATGGATTCAAATGCGCCCTCGAATACTGAATAGATATTTCATTTACAAAATCATCTTTAGAAAATGTCCCCTTAGGTCACAAAATTTATTTACCTTCTTCAAACATATCTCATCCATGTGACCACTGATTTTGAAATCAAGAAAAAAAAAATCAAACATTTCTAATATTTCACATCAATGTGAATGTTATTAGTGGGACTAGTGAGAAGAACATTACAAATGGGAGTGGATCTAAGATCAATATAAAACAAAGTTATTATAATATTTATATATATAACATGTTCATTTTTCCTATCCAAATGAAGTGGTACCCCATTTTTATTATCAAGGTCGTGGAAAATTATTGGATGTGAAAAATCAAGTTAAACTATGAAACAAATCATGTATCTGTAAAAATACATTTTTAATCATAATGACAGATATCTTTAGGTACCATTAATGGAGATGGAGTGTTCTAGGATTTAGAAACAAGGATCAAAAGGTCCACAATAATATCCATGATTTTTCCAAAAGAAAACTACATTGGAAGATGCCTCTTCCTAAAGAGATTCACCTCTAGTTCATGAACCACCAAAGGAAATAGGGTCATTGAACTAAGTCCTAAATGTGTGATGAATTCTCAACATATGGGGGAACAATACTTGATTACTGAGTAATTAATAATAGAAAATATTTATCAGAAGGCTTCCATATTTTCATCAATATGGTTTGACGAGCCTTTCCAGATAATCCTACAAGTGGATGGTTCCTTGAATGAAGTATGTGGATGGAAATCACATTCATGTTTTAGATATGGAACCTCGAATAGAATTACGTAAATAGTCATTGAATCCTTTAATGCATCACATTAAATATTCAGGAATCATATTCAAATGTGAGAGGTACCATCATATAGAATCATGGAAACAAGGAAGTTTTAATTTTTCATTTCTGAAATTATTCCCTAGACACTATCATTACCATCATAGATTTGCTCCCAGGCCCACAAATCAATCCACAAATACTCTCTTTATTATTTTATTTTTATGACCATGTTTAATCTTAAAAGTAATATTGATCATAGAGATAAATAAATATCCAAGAATTGATAAATGAAATAAATAAAGTGACTTAAATGCTACCCGTTTTATCAAAAAAAAAAGATAAAATGACCTTTCTATTTAAGAGAAATAAAAAAATGAGATATTTTGAATAATTATATCGTTGAACTATGTGTCTATATAGTTTGTTTTACCTTATCTCATATTTTATATAGACTTCCATCACATATAGCTCCATCCGTTACATGTACATGGTAACTTATGGTTGAGAGGAACTGGGGTTATAAGGTTACATAAAAAAATATAGTGGCACATGTTCCCATACATAATAAATGTGGGAGGGATGATATTAAAATAATAATATTTAATTTGATAAAATTTAAAAAGATAATAAAACTAATGTGATAAATAATTAAATTATATAAAACCATAATACAAATGTAGGTTGGCAAGATCACGATCAATCACACATGCAAATACAATTCATTCAATCATCTATTCATTCATTTCAAATTATTCATTATTACGGTAAATACAAATTGAATAAATTAATAATTAGTTATAATTAATTAATTATCTATATTAACCTTTAATCCAAATATTGATGGAGATATATAATATCTCTATATTTTTTTAATTTTAATCAAAATAAATTAATTAATTTTATTTAAAAATTGTGAGTACACATTGTGTTCTGACCTACCACCTGGTGTGTCATCATGGCCTAGTTATATCATGATTTCGAATTTAAAATATACATAAGATGTACTAAAGGTCACATGGTATGTATAATTCTACTTTTGGTTAAACCCTTTTCTAGAGACTAATACTTATATTGTCTGTACTATAACTCAATATGGCATGTGATGTACATTTTGTATTATTATAGTCATATATTGAGCACTTATATGAGATATAGGCCTATAAGGTGTATCTTGTTAGTAAATGGTGTATTTTTTTAGGGGCCAAGATGTGTAGTCATCATGGTGTATATGACCACACAACATACCATTAATTTACATGGTGTGTACTAATTTCATTTCCCCAGAAGTACACAACATTAAAAAACTATACATGACATGTACATATTAAATAGTAATAAAGAATAATTATGCATTAATTTTTCAACTGACTTGTAGAAATTTACTAAATGTAATCCTATGAATAAATAACACATAATACATGGAATGTGAAAATGATAACATGAAATATAGTTTTGGATAATGATTAATTAATTATTTTTTTGACTCAAACAACATGTCTATCTCAATGTGTACCTTATGTGAGATGTTATAACTATACGTTGTGTAAATCCAGATACACAACGTGAAACTATTTTATGGCCTCCCACAATACATTCCTATGGATTCATCATGAGATTCACATATGTAATCAAACATAAAATGGAATGTATAATTAACTACAAACCATGTAATCAATTTTGTCTTATGGCTCTCAACTGTTAGTCTCTATGGAACATTTTATGATGTTACCTACTTTAACCATATGAATTGTTGATTTATGTGGAAGAGAAATCAAGTGAGGTAAATTAAATGTAATCATGTAACACTCTGTTTAATCACTATCATTCTTATTCCCAACTAGATGTTAACACATGATGTGTAATGACACTATATACTATACCCCGATATAATATTTTATGATGGTCACATCAAAACCTTTTGTAGATGAGTAAGACTACAAGAGATGTAATTTCAGTTTTATGTTACGAAATTATATCATACATCCTGTATCCTCAAAATTTTTATATCGAACCCTAAAATATTTATCACATATTCTTTGCATCGTATTATTAATATTAATGTGAATGAACAAATTTTATGAATCATTATATTAAAGAGTAATGAATAGAATTTTTTTTAAATAGTTATATCGATGAACCATATATAAAATAATTATATATAATTTTGAATTCATTGATATCACAAGATGGTTATGGGGGAATATAATCTATTCATTCCAATTCCAAATGGTACTAATTTAATTGTACCAAATAGAGAATATATATGAAAATATGTAAGAATCATTATATCTAATCAATATAAGAAAATAAACATGATGAAGGAACATAAAAAATATATAGAATATTTTAACAGTAAATTTATAAATAATTTAAAACAATAATAAACACATATTAATAATTCTTCCTTTGAAAATGTTGTTGTCCAATCTGAGTATCACCTGATTCTTGCAATCATTTTGAGGAAGAATCCAAACTGAACTCCCTCAAGTAGCATCCATGCTTTCTCCATGAATCCCCAAATGACACTATTGATATTGTGCGAGATATCATAGAGAAATATTTCTACTTACATCATTCATTATTTATCTTAATAGTATATTACCTTTTATTCTCTCGTTCTTGAGAGGGTAGAGGAAGCATGTGACTCTTTTTCATTTGAGGTTCTATTAGGAGGATGAATCTTGGTCAAGAGATCATTATGCATAATTCTAAAGGTCTTATAAAAAATTTTCCTTGAGGTAAATATTTATTTTTAAGAACAATTTTAATATCTCTAAAAAAATATAATAGGAAATATATATGTATTGGTAAATAAAGAATAATTATAAAAATACCATCTATTTGATTATTGATCATAATTGAACACCATGTCAAATAATAATAATAGTAAAAATAATAATATATTCCATGAAAATCACTAACTTAAAGATATTTAAATTTATTTTTTATTAAATAAATAAATACTTAACTATTTAAATGATGAAAAATTTCTATTTCATTTCTAACATCAGACCTTTAACTTTTCATTCTTATCCTCTTTGGAATTTATGAATCCTTGGAAGAAAATATTTATAGAAGTAAATATTGATAATTCAATAAATAAATGAATAAATATATATTATTTAGTAACCTTGTAAATAAATATCTGTATTTTAATAAATATTAATTTCACTAACATTCCATGAAATATGTATTTTATATGCCTGTATCAAAATAAATATTTATAATAATAGATTTAATAACTGAGTAATAACTAAGTATTCATTTTATATCAGAAAATAGAAAACATGTGATAAATAAAAATTTGATTCATGAGAATTGTGAATAAATATTGATTTAATATTCAACTAACATAGATATCCTCTCTCTATAATATATCTAGTGATTGAATATTTATAATCAACGAGTCATCAAATAATATTTTCTCATAATATTAAATAGAATGAAAATTTAGGATACATTCATGAATACGCATACGGGGTGACCCACTAGGCATGCTTCTCAATGAATTTTTTTGGTTTTACCTAACGTCCAAAATGTTAATATAGTTACATTTACAGGTGCACATATTTAAAGAAGTTGATTCCAGAATTCAAACAACCTCCTAAAAATTATTAATTTGTTATATAATCTATATGTCCTGATATCACATCTTTTGGGTTACATACTTGTGTCACCAACTTATATGGATGGTTTATATTTCATCGACTTCCCAAAATGAACTCATTAATGAACTACTATGTTCATCGATTTAATAAAGTAGCTCCATTTCAATCAATGGTCCCAAGAGTTCAACTTATATTACATCAGAACATAAAAAAATACATTGATGTCTTATTAATTAATTCCATTTGACTTATGATGCACCCATTCCATCTAACTCATCCAGAGGATATGTTTACTGGATTTTTTCAATACATCAAGGTACATGATTCATGTTATTCACTAACAACAATATCAACTCTATGGACTATTATACACATTCATACATAAAAATATTCAATGAGACATAAATATGTGGAATTCCTATTGGCCATTCTATCATTATAGCCTTCCATATTATAGATTTATATGTGTGAATTTCATTATAATTATTCACATCAACCCATAACGATATGAATTCTAAAATTAACACATTATATGTATCTGATCAAAGTACTTTATCATTACCCGGATACATATGTTGAAAAATATTTTCATAAAATTTAATGGCTCTAATTAAAATAAGGAATTTTAATAACCTTTAATTGTGAAAAATTCCCTAATGAAATTATCACAATACCAATATCTTTGATAAAAATCATTATGTGATAAGATATTCATCCGTACCATAATCAAAAGTATAAATGTAGTTGGCTTTAAGGCACTAACTCTAAGAGAACCAAGGATATTCATGTCATGATCCACTAAATCAAATGAAACCAAGAGTCTATGTGTAATACTGATGGTGACCTGAAAATTAAATAACCAAAAAAATTTACTACAAACTAAATCCATGAATAGTGTCCAATTTGAAGAAATGAGTTCAGGACACCTGTCATCTTATTTCTTCCTTATATATACACAAGATTTGTACCTAAATCATTTTTTCAATCCATGCTAGCATAGATCGATCGAGGCCATTCAAAGTTCCTATTCATCTTAAAAGAGTGTAAAAAATACTAACCATGATATTTTTATTTAGTTCACAATTAGGTATAGATCGTTCATTGAACATTTTCAGCATCGATTTATCGGATGGAAGCTAACCACATATCCAATTCTATCAATCCCTTATTCTTGAAGCCTATTCTAGTCTTCTGTTATTATGGATTGTATTGAGGAGTAGTTGAAACAAACATCAAAGGGGAAAATGAATTAGAACATTGATAATTATTTAAAAATATAAATCATTTTATATTAGGAAGATATAAAGAAAATATGATGAACAAATCGTTATGAGAATGAAGTAGAAAAAATGGGAAAATATCATGGGTATAAATGTGATTTAGTATAATTTATACCTGTGTGGTTGGAAGATACAATACATCCAATGTTCATTGTAATGAAAAATAATGCATCCATAATATAAGATTTTCGAATGATAATAATGAACATAGAATTTGTTTGAAGAATAAAAACTACCTAGTCCAAGTTGGAATTTATAATACACATCATGAGGATTTAGAAATTTTCCTTCAGGGAAAGGCATACACAATACACTCAAATCAAGAAAATATATACAACAGAATATAGAGAACGAAACTAAGAAAAAAATTAACTGACCTAAAATGCTATGTCTCAAATCCATGACCATATTGTATTTAATGAATATAGAACTGAAGCCTCCAACATAGATTACTATGATATGGATCATATTACAAAAATTATTAAATGTGCCTCCTCAAAATTTTAATTGAATTCTGCTCAGGGTTCATGTTGTTAGGATTGGTGCATTGAACTAACGAGGAACAAATAACATTATATTGGATCTGGAATCAATTTCACCTTTGTATCTTAGAGACTTTCCTCATGAACTAGGCTCTCTCCCAATCTCTCTATAAAGAGAAAAAAATATTCCCCCTCAGAATAATGGGATAATTAATGATGAAAGGTAGGTGAAGATACAATTAGTTAGGTGGTGATGAAAAGTGAGGACATATGGATGGACCATATCGAATGGGAAGTTCAAATTATTCTAGTTTTATATAAATTCACTGGTCACCAATTATCCTCCTGGTATATATCATCAATCAATTCCAATTTTTAGTGGAAACAAAAAATGTTTATAATCTTAACCAGGAAAAAAACCATTGGATCATGATTTTTATATATGATCCCAAGATTCAACTAACATGGGTACCGATGATTTCCTATTACAAATCCTGAAGGGTGATCTTCATATGAATGGGATGGAATCTAGTATAGTGGCATCAATGAAAAACCATTTGGAATGGTTTTACCAATTAATCCATAACTAATTCCAAACTAAGAACATTAAATAAACTTTCTATATATTGATGATTCATGCAATCACATACTTGAAATGATAAAAATAATAAAGGTAATAATTATAATATACCCATAAATTTAAATATAAAAAATATCACAAGCCAACATACATAATCTATCAAAAATAGAAAAGGGTAACATTATGTGATGCTAATAAGGAGATATAATGTAAAATACTAAAATATGATAAAAATTTATACAAGTGATACTAGAAACATTAGTGTGACATGAGGGATCACACCCACCATGTGATCGTATTCAACCCCTACACAACTGACATGGGAAACAACCAATTATAAGTAATCTGTTTCCTAACAATTGTATTAGTCGTAATGAGGTTTAGATACCACGATTAGATGTTTATAGGGTGTGATCATAAAAATCTCTATATTATCTCACTAAACATCCCATGTGAACCCTTTTACTGATTACCCGACAATTATAGTTTGGAAATAAACATATAAAAATACTAGTTTAAAAATTTAATGTAAAAACTCATATAAAGAAATATAGAATGTAATTAAAATATGTATAAATAAACACTCAAAAAATCATCATTGGATATTCCCTATACTCACTAAGGATAAGGATTCCAAATATTATTATAATATATCGTATTTAAAACTAATGTATTAATTTTGTTCAAACCACTAGGGAGAGAAACATTCATTCCTATTAGTGGTTTTTCTTGAATGCTTCTATATAAAGCTATATTAATTCATATTAGTTTCTTTCAAGTGTAGTGAGAGCATCATCAATCCCAATCCATGACTATTACTCGGATCCCTTCCCAATAACATAATATTCCCATTATACATTATTATTTCAATATTTTAACTTACAAAAAATCATCATTTCCATGAAAATGGTAATTTTATCATGAACATGGTAGAAGAAAATAATCTACATCAATGAAATATTCACATAAAGACACTATAATTTTCCTGTATAAAAAAATTGATTTGGGAAACAATATCACATGCAGATAATTACTTAAAATAACATTAATTAGAATTTAATAAGTTTGTAAAATCTAGTTTTTTTATTCAAGCTAACATAGTTCATTAAAAAAATTTATGTTATGGAACCACATACCATTAAATAATGAAATATTTAGAAAATGAAGACAATATACTATATAAAGATAAAATATCCCCAACATAAAAACCCACATATAAGAAATTTTCTTCAAAAGAATATAATTCTATTATTTCCACTATAATTTGTGAAATCTATGAAATAGAGAATATAATAACCAAATACGAAAATAAGAATGACATGCATTATATTCATTTCTAAAAAACCCACATATATTTAGATAAAATATAGAAGGATCATTAATGTTAATGTCTCCACCATTAAATGTTTGAAAGATGATATATTATGATAAAGATAATAAAAATATCCTAAACCCACTTTTAAGATTACATTTTATCATTTAATTAATATTTCAATTAATATTGGAATGGTAGGCCATGGTGTGGACTCGCCATACCAAAGTGTGAAAAACCTCCCACTATGCTATGAAAAATCATTACCTTCTAATCTGGTCATATTTTGTTCTGATGTTGTATTTATGGAATGATGACCCAATGTGAACAAGTCCTAATGGAATGACTATTTCCCCCAAACACCACCCTCACCATGGTATTACATACACCTATGATGACATGGTAGGTAAATAGTGAACTGTTTCAAGTTTGGATTTCAGTCATGGAGTAATATTACACTGAAAATATATTTTATAGTTTTGAAGACATTTTGGAAAATGGTAATATATCTTTCATAAAAAATTATTCATGGTCATTACGTGACAGAACCAGCCCGTAGTGTTATTGTTTCTTATACAATTCCCTTATACATGATCAAAATTTGACCAACCTAATTTTTGGTGTAATTTTTTCTTATGCATAACCCATATGTTTGGTCATAGTTTAACATACCATCATCACAACATTAAATTTCATCTACATATTTTTTTTAATATTCTAAATTATTATAAAGGGAATCCAATTTTATTTGATTAACCTTTCATAAGGATTAGTATTATACAAGGGGGGACTTTTACATTTTTGTCTTCTCAAGTGAAACAATGCACTTTGACCTCCCCTAGTCATGGTGAAACATACTATAGCGCAAAATTGTTGAATTAAATATATATATCTATATATATAATTCCCATAATCATAGAAAAATATATAAATAAAAAAAATAGTGATAAAATAAATAATTATTAATATTCTATACATAAAATCAACATCGTAGGTGTTATAATTATCAAAACCATATCTCATTATACTCCTAGGACTTCATATCAGGTAAGGAAATTTTGAGAAAATATGAGGTTATTTTTCATAATAAATTATTCTTGATCATATGCCTCAATAGAATCTCTTATGTGATTCTATAACACCTGAACCCATGGAATACATTTCTCATGATGAACTTTAGGATGGGAGTCAATAATTACACTAAAACATTATGAATATATTCGACATTTTCCTAAAGAAATACAAGGGAGGGATCATGGTGATATTTCCTTAACTATGAGGCATGGAATAATTCATGAATAAATGACACTTAATGATAAATTCCAACTGATACGAAACCATCGTTATCAATTGAGTAACCCCAAAATCTCCCACATAATTTGAAGTGAGTTTCCCCCTACTAGTTGAGTTTTTGTTGTCCAAAATAAGGGAGAAGAAATCAAAAACACTTCGTCAACAAATGATCACATAAAAGTAAAATAAATAATGAATATAAAAATTATGATAGCTCTAAGCCATTACCATTAATTTCTGATTTTTGTAAACCTTACCCATCATCACATAGTTGTTTCTTAGTCCCACTAATGAATATTTGTTTAACAAACTATGTTGTTACAATATTTTCACTTTTAATTTTTTCTATCCATTTGAGAAATGAAGATTCAGAAAACACAAGGATTTTAAAATTAACTCTATGTTCGACATCTTATGTTACAGAGAACACCAGATTAAACAAACTATGAAAATATTATTATTTAATAATGATATTTATCACATATATTTTATGATATAGGGAATGAATGATATTAAATAAATTAGGAAAATAAAGTTTACACTTGATTGTAACATTTATTCCTCTATTACTAATTGATTAGAAATGAAAAAAGGCCAATTAAACATAAATGAAGTGTTTAAAAAACTATTTCTCTTCACACAATGACACTTTATATTAATAAAATATAGTAATCTCTATTTTAGAGTGATATTTTTTAAATTTATACATCACATATTCATTAATTGTATTTTAAATTCATTCTATATGTTTTATTGGGTTAATATAAGAATAAATCCAATTTTCATCATAAAAAATATATTTTATAAATGGTAATTTTTCTTCCTTTTAATGGAACATGTATTTTATGTATAAAATTTTATATTTTAAAAATTTTAATTTCAGAAAATAAAATTCATATTTGAAATTTTAATATGAAAATTAGATTACGGTGAATTTGTTGGTATTTTTCTAATATGTTTTATTTTTTATGAATATTGAAAAATATTGATTTTTAAATGAAACTATTTTTTCATCAAAATACGTAATATATAAATTATATTATAAATTGATTTATATGTATAATTAGTTAAATTATAAAATAATTAATCAGGTTTAGGTTATTGGAATCAATTTTTAATGGGATTTGGGTATAAAAACATTTCAAAATTTTGAACACATCACTTTAAAAACATGATTTTTCATTGTGCCTGTGCGTTTAAATTGAAATAAATTTTTTTCAAATATTTTAATTAAATTATGTAAAATGGATACTATATTTGTAATAATAAGTTCCACATAATATTTTTTTGTTATGTTAATTTTTTGATACAAAATATTT
This sequence comes from Viscum album, assembly GCA_963277665.1. Taxonomy (NCBI): domain Eukaryota; kingdom Viridiplantae; phylum Streptophyta; class Magnoliopsida; order Santalales; family Viscaceae; genus Viscum; species Viscum album. The sequence goes on from OY728138.1 coordinate 510,298,167, forward strand.
ACCATGGTAAAAATGATTTACCACAATATAGGTAAAATAACGACCATAGTTAATATTAAATGTTAAAATATCAACATACCTACAAATTAAAACATATAATATGGTTTTGAGGTATTTATAATACCCACACATAATAAAAAACATTGATTAAAAAAATAATTAAATTAAATTAATTCCACCTTAGCGTGGTTGATTTAATTATAAAAGAATCATTAATTTAATCCCTAAAACCCACCTCTTCTAACGTATAAATAACATACCATTGGGACCCAAAACCATTTAAGATCATAAAATATATTCCCAAACCAATCATTATCTTCACCCTACATCCATGTGCTTTTGGTCTCACCAAAAAGACAAGATCCATGGTCATTAATGGGTCCTCCGGGGAGGTAATAATCAACAGGTCATTTTCTCAGAACACCTCTATAGTTTTATTTTAACTTTTTAATTTATCCTCATATATTTCATACATCAAGGAATAATATTTCTATGAAAATTTATATAAAATAATTTCTTTTTCTGATGTAATATCTTACATCCACCCTTTTAATTAACTCCACTAATTCAGAGAAATAGAAAACTTGTCCAAATTTATTGGTTATTCATCTCCATGAATAAATATTTTATCTATCATATATTACCACCTTCATGTATTCTCAGAAAACAAATTCTTGTAAAATAATGATTTAATATTTATATTATATGTTATTTCTTGTTCATTAACTAATATATATTCATAATAGTAAATAAAAAAATTGTTCATGATGTTCGAAAAAACCACCAAAATAAACCAAACAATTATCATTAACATTTTATTAAATGAATCGTCCTTATGTATTAAATAAAAAGGATAAATTAGAACATTTAAACACATTTAATTTAATTAATACCCCTTAATTACAACTATGAAGATTTATTTCTAGTTGATAATAAAATTCTTGATTATACACCGTTGAACCGACTGTGAATCCTTGAAATGAACGCACCTGAAACAATGAAGGAAATGAAATACTTTTAATGAATGTAGAATAAGATGATACAAATTTATAAAATATGGTATTACAAAATTAAATATTTCTATAATGTGTTAATTACTTTCTTTAATCCATTATATTTGAGGTAAATGTATATTAACCTTAAAGGAAGAGTGAGGTAAGGGTTTATCATCCCACATTTTACTTTTATGAGATATATTCCTTGGTAACAACTTAATCATTGTATGTGTCGTACTTACCACCACTTGTTATATCATATGAAGAATCTCATTATATTCATGGTATTAAATGTTTCATTATGTAATTATTACTATTGTGGGGAATACGATTCAACTGCTTATAAGTGGTAAGGGGTTTCTTAATTCTATTTCCATTCATTGGGTTATATATCCACACCATTGATTATATTATGCCAAAATTATATATGGAATCCACTTTTTAGTTCCATATATTATTTTAATCTTATATTAGTTTTTAAATTATTTTTTTAATCATAATAACCCTAATAATAAATTCTATCCTTAATGATATTACCTTTGTAACAGAATTTCTAGTCTCACTTTTATTTCTGTGAGACCTATTCCATATTCACAACATATTTTTGTTATGTGATATATATTTTATTGGAATTTATTTTTAGTTTCATATCCCTATATTTATGATTATATACATAACCATTTTAGTAAATCTATTTTTTTTAGGATTAGTTTTTGAATGTCACCAAAGAGGAAATGGATTCTTTTCATAATATTCCATATTTGAAGCATTTGATTTGTTATACACCTAACTTGTATTATAAGGTGAATAATCATCTCAATTGACATTTTATATCATTAATATACTTATTCTAAAGATATTATTAGTCTAATTTAATGTTACTACTTCATTAGTCTTATGATTCAAATGTTTCAACGTGGTATGGGACACTCTTGAGTGTTTAAAGAATAATTTCATCAAGAATTTATCAATAATCTTATTTAAAGTATTTTTATTTCTGTAAAAATACCTTTTTAAAATAATGAAATAAATTTAGATTTATATCTTATGATATCTTCCTTTGTGATCATTATATATCCATATTTAATGTATCATGTATATAAATATTGCCTATGTTGTATGCCATTTTTACATGCGGCAATTACTTTGAATGTTATTTGGTTAACTAGGGAAATAATGTTATATTTGTATATTTTAATCAATATAGATTTATTTTCATAATTATTATTTATTCATTAATGTTACTACTTGATCAAGATTGTCATTCAAGTGTTTCAATTTTGTATGAGACACATTAGAATGTCTAAATAATGATTTCCTCATGGATTTTTCAATGATCTTCTTTAATGTTTTTTTTATCTATGTCCAAATATTTTGTTTAAAAATTTATATTCATTGAGGTTGATATCTTATGATACCATACATTGTTATATATGGTTTTCCATATTTCTTGTATTATGTATATGATTATTTATTAAGCCATTTTCCACTCTTACTTACAATGATTTCTCTAAAGGTTTTTTGGTGAACTAGGGAAATAATATTAAATCCAAATCTATTACTAAATATAAATTTGAATTGATAAGTATTATTATTTCATGAATTAAATTTATCAATTCTAAATAAGTGGATTTTATATGAATTTGTAAATAATAGGTGGGACCCACTATTGTCCATCGATGCATCAGTGTGTCCAATGAGATAAAATAGTCCATGTTTTTGTTTTGGTCCTACCAATTTATGTAGAATTATTGGATGAGGCCTTGATTGTGTGTTTTATAAATACCAAATTATTCATTACATCATTATGATACCAATTTAAGACTTTTATGAGATTATTCAATTAGAAAAATATCCATGGTTTTTTTCTAGATCACGTGATTATTCAAGTGTCACTATTTGATCATACCTCACTCCATCCATATTAGTTTCACATTATTGATTAAATCTGATGTGTTTTAGTTATTTTCATAGAATTTTTTTCTTATTTACGAATTATTTCTCTATACTAAACCCTTATTGGTCCTTTTATCTCACGACACCCATATGTTTTATTTTTCCCCAGGATGTCATGAGGATTATTAAGATAAATATGTAGGGAAAATCTAGGTGAAAATGGTGTCCTCAAATGAATTGATATGATGTAATTTATGTTTTCTATTGTAATTTAGGGTTCAAATATATATCTATTTTTCGTGAAACAACTAATTTTTATATCCTTCATGATATGATTCATTATAATAATGCCAATATAATACATTAGGGCACTAACTACAGTCTACTATGGTTGGGGTTGTTACATTTCCCTCTGTTCAACCCAATAAAGGGGTGACCATCCGGAATTACCATATAAATTCTCTAAAGGATCCATCTAGTTTGAATACACATATCTATTAATAATAAAAAATTACACAAATTCTAAATGGGTATTCCATTATCATAATAAATCTACTAGACATACATGAAGAATGTCCTCAATGAATTTCCTCTAGTTACTCTATTTTTATATCTATTTGTAGAGGGAACGACATACCCACCTTCACTTGGGACCCCATCACTCTTTCATAACCTTTACATTATTTGGAAGTAAATTAGGTCTCTCTATCCGAAATAATAGTCAAATTACCATGTGAATTCTAAAAATATAATTTATGTACAACATCCCAATATTCTCCACTTTATTCTTATACTTAATTGAATTTAAATGAGTTGACTTAGTTAACCCATAAATCACAACACAGATAGTATTCCTTCCCTCAGGGGTAGAAGTTAATAAAATGATAAAATACCTGAATAACTACGTCCATTTCCATGTAAGGATAGGTATTGGTAAATCAAACCATAGGGTCTTTAAATCTTATCCACCAACAATTATAGCATCGCCCTATAAAATCATTTATATCACAGATCATCCAATGCGAGTAATTATAGTGTCTCACATTATTTGAAATCACGGTGGATGATAGATGGAAATCCCATTGAGGGTGATGTAAATCATTTATAACTAATTTCATCATATATAAAGGAAACACATAATAAAATATATAAAAAATTATTTCTCTAGATATATAGAACTTTTGATGATGGTTTCCCCACTATATTAGGACCTCATGATATAGTAGAACTTTGCATCCCCTAGTTTCTCCAGATGAATAATATCAAGAAGAGAATGTTTTAACAGAACATTATTTAGAAACATCTTGTACACCTCTTATTTTTTTCAATGAGATTCTTATAAAATAGTATCATTAGGTTACACTCATCACAATAATTCATTAAATATTGTGATGAAAATTTGCTTCTAAGATCATTAGCAATGGAATTTACTATTCATAGTGTATAGGAATAGTAAAACTCAAATGTCTAATGATATTTAACACATAAACATGGTAGATATGAATATAAATTCATTAAAATATACAACTCGTGATTTTATGATAATTATACACATTATATTTCTCAATAAATGGATAGTTTCACATTCATTTGATAGAATTAACTGAAATTGGATTTTTGATTGAAACAAAAATTAAATAGTGTACAGTGTACAATGTATTGGAATGAAATTCATGGGGGATGAAAAAATGTAAACAAAGAGATTCACTAAGTATAATACTTATACCATCCGTAGGGATGGATCATGTGCTGGATAAACATATATGAGAGTTATGTTGAGAAACTATATATACAAAGAAACTATTCGCTTTATTCCGATATATCCAAGTATAATATATAATAACCGTTATCTAGGTCAATCTTATACACTTTTTCATCATTATAATTTATACAATAAGGGGTTGAGGTAACCCCATTTAGTGCATTAAACAGAAAATGAGAATCAATTCAAATTACTGTAAGAAGGATATTCCTTGTACTACACAATTGAAGTCCTATGAGAATATAATTTTTCTCATCCTGTAAAGAGTTTCCTATCCCATATGAGGTGGAAAAATTCAATGATAACTGAACCCTTGTATTCATGAACTAGTCCTCCAACCTTCATCATTCCCATAATTAATTAATCATTAATATTAAGCCTGAACCCCAATCTAATAGTATTCAAATTAATCCAGTGAATAGGTGATTTCCTGTGATCGTGAGAGGTTGATATTTTTTAATAAATGATAAATTTGACTGAGGGAGCCTCATTCTAATGTTTTAAAAACCATGTTTCTGATTCTTGTTCTAGGTCACATGGCTCCATCTTCCTGAGGATGAACAATGTTGTTAGTTTCCCCACATTCCCAATTTTCATAGGCGACTAGCATCTGTCGATCATTCAGGGATGTTTTCTCCATGATCGAAAAATAATGTTGGGATGTCGATTCTTCTTTCTATTGATTACTCCTCAAAACTCATCACCTATTCCGGTTCACCATTATAAATTTAAGACTTTGTTTGTGAAACACTTCATAGTGTCATATCTTGAAGGATGCCAGTTAATTATGTCACTCCTGTCAGGACATTCCAAGGGGTCTAGTCAGGGCATTAACATTTTGTCTAGGAGTTGTCATGATGGGCATCACTGGCATGTCTGGATGTTGGACCACTATTGTATCTTTCTAATGTTTCTTACTATAGGGCTTCTAGAGGGCGCTGAATCTCGTGGAATCCCACGTAGAGTGCATGGAATTATATTCCTTAGGCATGCCTCATAGGTTTTCCTCAACTTCCCATGTTTAAAAGAGGGTATTCCACTAGATTAACATCCAGCGGAGACAGATCAGACTGATTGAAGCACTAACTAGAGTGCATTATATGTGTGTGACCCCTAGAATAAACATTGATGTTGGAGGGGTGTGAGTTAATGGGATCTCACCATGATGTGGCATCCCAGATAAGAATGAAGGTGGGTGATGCATGGTTGAGTGAAGAGGATGAGATTGAACTGCCATGAGGATTACAGTGTCATTGTGATTGAATCTCGAAGAGACTTCTTACATATCCATGTGATAGAGAATCAATGTGTTAGGACCACAAGGTTGAGTTCCCTAAGAGGGGGGATGAATCTGGGTATGAATAATTGAAAATTATAGCCAGTTCTGATATTGTTTCACTATTAAGATAAACCCTCATCTATCTCTTTTCCATTTCATAATATAAATAGAAAATAAATCATGCATAGGACACAACTATTTTTACATGGTTCACCCTTACTGGGAAATGTCCAAGGAGAATACAACAGTGATGTGCCGCTATAAAAAATTCACTAAAGCACACTACTGTTTACATGGTTTAGTCCAGATCACTTATATGCCTATTATCACTGCCTTTACAAGGTTTAGGGTCAGCTCACGGCTTTCCCAAGGGCCACTCCCTATTTCTCTCTCTATAGCTCACTGCCGGTGGGGAGGATCACCTTCTTCCTATTTTTTTCTCACTGCTCCGGAAAGGATCCACTCACAGTTTATGGACTTGTATGTCTCATAATTATCACTAATGAATACATCATCGGTTTTATGTGGATGATCTGTTGAATTTCAACTTTCACTCATAGATTAGTCTCTCATTTCAACAAAGGTATCGGGCAATCTTTCAGCTTTTGTGCATCCCCATAAAAACGAGCATGCTCCGACAACTCCTGGAACTCTTCTCTATGCCCGGCGCGCAAGTCCCAAAATAGCGCTCATGTCATTGGCATTCAAGTCAAAACTAGCACACAATTCCACCTCAACCACTTGCGCAACAGAACCTTTTTCAACTCCAAACATGTGAGACACACCTCCTTCTACGCCCAAACTGATTTTGGCGCGCAACAAACAACTGGAGTGCAACTAACCACCTTGAGTGTAACCTTCACTTGTGTGACCACACACCACTTGCGCGACCACTAAACATGCTTGAATGGAGCTCTGATTTTCTCCCAAGTGTTGAGCTCGTGCAGAGTGGGGAGGGGTTGACCTGTATATATAGGCATTTGGACCCACTATGCTACGGCACGCAAGTCTTCCTCCAGCATGAATGTTTCAGTGTGCATGTCTTATATCCCCCTTGAAACTTGCGCGACCACTTTAGAAACTTAGGCTCTCCTTCTTCCTTTTCCATATTTTTTTGATCTGATCATGAACGAAAAATGGCCCTCATGTTTCCAATCTTTCTAGGAACTTGCACGCATGTCCTTTTTCAGCGGACAAGTCACATGCATGACCTACTCAATACTTGAGCGCCCCTTTTCAATTTTCCATTTTTTGATGTTCTGATCTTGGGCACTCAAGTTTCCACTCCTTCAAGAACACGACACACATGTCCCTTTTCGAAAAACAACTTCTCTCCATTTGTCGATTTTCAGGCCCAAAAATTTGGCAAACACTGGAAAACTGTGCCACTTTGTATCTGATCTTTTCATACTGCCTCTAGATCATTCATTACATTATTGATGTTATTTAATAAAAAATTGACCCTTAACCACATATCTTGAACTCTACATTCCACCATGAAATCCACTATTTCAAAAAAAAATTATGTCATGGGTTTCTTTGTCAACAATCACAACACAAATGTCCACTTTGTCAATAAACACAATCACCCCAAAAATGCTTAAATGATGCCATGAGGGATTTTTTACCAAAAAATGTTTACGTAGTTCATGATGGCTACAACGACTTAACTCTAGTTAAGGGTGAAAATGACTTACCACAGATGTGGGGTCACAACTGCTTACCGTTGGATGGGTTACAATGGCTTACCGCTGGATAGGGTTCACAACATCTTACCATTAGATGGGTTACAAAGGATTACAATGGGATGGGGTTTACAATGGCTTACCATTAGATGGGTTAAAATGGATTAACACTGGATTGGGTAATTACTACTTACCGATGTATGGGGTTGAACCTGAGGGAGGCTTCCTACGTACCTTATCTAGGGGATAAGGGTTACAGCCCACATAGTTCGAGATGGTGGATGCAGTTTAGCATCGTACAGGACAAAGGTGGTCCGGAGTGAAGATTTTCAGGACCAATAGGGTGTTGGTCTTGAACATCAGGAAGGAATCATATGTACCTTGCCTTGGCAATGATCAAATTCCATGTAGTTCAGGATGGTGGTGGACCGACGTAAATATTGTCAGAACCATTGGGTGTTGGGCTTGAACCTCAATGAGTCATTCTATGTACCTTTCCAGGGAAAAGATCAATTTCCACGTAGTTTGGGATGATGTTGGACTGCTGTAAAGATGGTTGGAACAAATGGGTGTTGGGATTGAACCTCAGGGAGGCTTCCTCCCTACCTTCGCTTGGAAAATATCATTTTCCACATAGTTCTAGATGATGGTGGGGATTACACTCTAGGCTTCCCAGATTAGATGTCATGGTCGATGCATACTCTAATCCATCATGATTCATGCTTGGTGTGAGAAGAAAGTGGTATAAAAGGCCTTGAAATCACATCACAGAAGGTGCATCAATGGGATGTGGAGTGGGGCTCATGCTTGGTTAGTAGCCCAAAGAGGAAACATGGTCTAACATGTGGTTTTTAGCCCTAGGAGATGGAGATTGTGACTTAATCTAGGGTGGAGGCCTATGTGGTGACAAAGCCCTATGCGAGAGGGATTTTGTACCGAAGAATTGAGGGGTTTGGTATCAATCCCCCCACCTTCACTGGTCCATGGGACCGAAGAAGAAAGAAGGAGCAGGGATGCTGCCTCCTGTATGAAAGTCTATGGGATTACACCAAGGTGGTTTCCCAGTCCCTACAGACAAATGCCGCTCCCATAAAGAGGATCTCATTCAATTTGAGGAATGATTTCACTCCTATAGTGGCCAGTGGTCGTAGATAATGTCCGAGATAGGGTACCCCACATATGATGAACGGGGTGAGCTCACAGTTTAATGTCATTTACTGATAATGATGGTTCTTGGCAGTTTAAAATCTTGTAGCTTGGACAAGGTGGGTTTTCTCTTTTCCCATATGAATTACATAACAGATACCCACACACTCTTGATTGAAGGAATTCATCATCAATGCCTTGTTGAAGGGATGTTATGGAGTGATCTATTAGGGGGATGACATTAGCGTGGCTATGGGAAGAAGAAATAGTTGTTAGTGTGCCTATGTAAAGAAGAATGAGGCAAATAAATGCCACATGAAGTATCATCCTATGAACATTGAAATTGCCTCGTGCAAACCAAGAGGGTCACATAAGAAAAGGGTGTGTGATGTAGTTCTTTTGGGCACAAGATGGAACCCAAATATGATGTCTGAAAGAGTGACATTGAACACATGCTAAAAAGAAAAGTACAAAAAAGGAGGGTGGCTCGCGTTCAGGTGGAACAGTTGTGGGGAAATGGTTGGGGGAGTCCCCAATGATTGCATGCAATTGGAGAGTGGTGCATGTAATTGATGCATAATTGGAAAAGTTTCCCCAAAGAGACCAGGTGCGAATGTAATTGGGGTGATTTGTGGCTGAAGGGAATTGAGGATTTTCTCTCAAAATAATGTGATTGAACAAAAAGAGAGATTCAAGGATTTTCCTAGAAATTAAATGGATTTCCCGCATTGTTAGGCATTCAAGTCATCGGGATGGAATGCTAGGTTTTTCCCACAAGTCAGCGTAGTTAGGCACCAAAACCAGTCAATGTTTGAATGGAATGGGAAATTGATTTCACGCAGGGGTCATGACATAAAGGGGTTTGGACAAGGGTTAATCCTGAGTGGTCTTGCGTGATGGAAGACCCCTTGGTGACATGTCATGAAAAACCACATGCCTAAAAGCCATTTTTTTATGCTGAAGATGTTGATTTCGTTCCTAGGAGGGAGTTCAGATTCTTCATCCATCAGAAGATGAAGGGGAACCCTTCTATTTATATGCGTTCAGAGTCCTGAGGTCCGTGCGGTTGTTGGCTATCTTGAAATATATCGCAGCTGGGGAGATAGCGCGCAAGATCGCACACTCACGGTCGACCACACAAAACATTGTGTGCCTTGGTCTGTTGCATGAAAGATCATGTGCCAACATTCATTTATCCACACCGGCGTAGAAAACTCCATCAGATCCTGTGGTTTTCTGTGGGCGATATATGTTTTTCACGCACCTCTAGTTTTTTTTCAAGTGGCCCTTCCGGTCCTCCTGGAAAAATTCACTGAGTCAAAATATACCTTAAATTTACCTAAAAAACACATTTTTAGTACTATAGTGTTTTATTATATCTACAATTCTCCCCCCCCCCTCAAAATCGGATCGGTGAGGTTATGCAGTGGTCGGATTCTGAGAGAAATGCTAAGATGCATAGCCTCCTATGGTCGGTATTCACCAATGATAGTCTCAACATATAAAAGATATAAATTGAGAGTAAATCGTTTTTGCGCATGTGGAATCTCCACTCTACAACTATAAAAACCCTCATTGGTTCCTCAATCCGTATGGATTTTTCTCACGTGATAAGTCTGGAGCACTCGTGCGTGAAAAAATTTCCTTACCTTGTGTGAAAACCACTCCATGTCACGTAATCCTCTATGTCCGGCTATTTGTTTTACTTGTAGGATCAGGGTTTTTCGCGTCGTTTCCTTAATATTTCATGCCCCCCTAATTTTTTTAACGCCACCCCATGTTTTTTTCGTGTGCCATAGTATCTTTTCGCGCTGACTCCTTCAGATCTTTCGGATGAAGATGGATGCTACAGACACTGAGAGAGAAGTTATGATCGCTGCTCGAAGGGTCAATATTGTTGAGAACCTGGAGGATTATGGTGCCCAAAATATCGTATGTAGCAACCAGGTTCTTTTAAATATGTTGAACTTCACACAGAAGTTGTTTACGATGTTTGACAACTTACCAATATGGGACTTTGGTATTTGGCAGGAGGTACCCATGCTGGGATTTGATGTCGACACCCCGTCGTCAAGGGTGAACCTCGAGGATGACCACCCCCAGTATAATATCACTAAAAACGAACATGTTTCTAGAGAAACCATAAATGTGGATTTTTAAATCCTGAACCAGAGGACCTGAACCATTTCGGGAAAGGACCCAGTCACATAGGATTCTCATGCCCATTAAACAAGTACTTTCTGATAGAGTGTCACTGAAAAAACTAAAGGCTAGATGCAGGATTGGGACTTGAGGTATAGAGGCAATTTTACAAGTAAATGGGCCTGTCGTATTGGGTATGCTAGACATTTGACTTTTTTGGGTCCAAACTGTAACACATTGGGTGCATCGAGGCGGTGTGGATGTCACAGTTCCATTTCTACCGTCAACATGATCATAAAATAGAGATGTTTACTCATTGGTAACCTGATAGCAATACCTTCCATCATCACCATAGGTAGGTTGGGTTCAGCCTTTGGGGCATTCACTGCATTGAGGGTATCCCTTTGGACAGGCATCTGTACGATGAAATCCTTCCGAAAAGGATCATCTATGGAGACAGTTCGCGAACTCCCATCCAAACCTGGCATATGTTTGCCCTGATTAAGGAGAGGCTAGTGGTTAAGTAATTTCAGAATGAAATCACCTACAAAAAATGAATTTTCTTGTTTCTGTAATGAGATCCTGATTTCAAGATGTCGGGGCGAGTAAGAAGGTGTACGACAGTGGCATAGAGGAGAAAAATCATATCATACTGGGGGATCTATGAGGTGGGGGAAAATCAATCATAGGGATTCAGTATAAATGAGAGTTGGGACCCAAACGACTAGTATGCTAGATTTCATGAATCCTTGTTGATTTGGTGGCTTATTCTAGTGAGGGACACAAGGATGAGATTTCATCCGATGACATTGATGATGGCTGGAATCATAGCCCCTTATTAGAGGTTCAATATGGGATTCCTTATGTTGGCCCTCTTGTACACCATTTTAGACTTATTTTGAAAGGGGGTTCACAAAGGATGATCTATGGCCCCTTCCAGAACCTTCACAAGAAGGATCGTAGCTCAATGCGGCGGATATACCTTTCCAAACTTCATTCTCCCTCCGAGTAATAGCCTGTGACCTTCCTTGCTAAATATTGTCATGGTCATGCTGTTCACACTCAATGATGTAGGGATAAGGATCATAATCGGCAACCACGCCAATTTTAAATTTATCCCGTTCCCCAATCTGGCTAGACATGTGACAAGAAACAATCAACACTCACTAGAGTAAATGGAATACTTCTAGAGCATCAGAGGTGGGGTGATTATGGATCTGGATGATGAGAAGATACTTTGTGAACCCTACTTCCCGTCAAGATTTTCCAGGCAGTTTGGATTCTTCTAGTGGATGTCGAATAAATTGTATACAGATGTCCGAGAGGAGGTGAACCCCTGTGTTCTTTTCCAAGGTGGATGATGTAAACAACTCATGGATCTGGAAATGTCATTACCCTTACCTCCACCGGAGTTGATTATGGCCTCTAAACAGAATATGATGAACAATGGGTTGTAGTATACCTTGCGGGGCTTTTGTGGAAGCAAGTCTCGCAGCTCAAGTGAGCCAGTGTAGAACATGGGTGGCGATAGAGCAGATAGGGCGCTGTTGGGGAGGAAAGTTTAGAGGCATGTCAGGAAACTGGGCCCACACATGTCGGGACTACAACAGTGGGAATGTCGCATGGTGTGGCCTTTCCCTCGTCACCTAGGGGAAGAGGGGCTGACGGAGTGTCTAGGGATCTTATCGGGAAGTAGAGTACCTACTCCAACCATCCGATGATGCAATATTTCTAGCGTTGTGGTCAGGCTAGTTGACTCTATGAAAGTTGATGGGCACCGAAGCCCTCTGAAAATTGATTGTACAAGATATAATCTAGCACCCTGAGGTCGGACGCATTTGGATTATCGAAAAGGTGAAATTTCATCGATGACAAGCGTACCAGATGGACATGGATTTGTATGCATTCCAACAGGGTCTTTGTGAAGAACCACCTTTCTTTCTGAAGTTAATGAGTCAGAAGACGAGGAGGAACAGTGATAGGGTGGCAGAGTGGGGGAAGCCGAAGATGAGCTTGGAGGTGGGGGTCTAAAGGGATGTCCCAAAAATGGATCCCTCTAGAGAGTGATGAGATTGTTGGCTCTGATGCTAAAATAACTGAGCTACTTGAGGTAGTTCTCATTCCTTATCCATCTCCTCTCCCCTTTTCCCCTCTTTTCTTTTGTAATTTCAATTTGATTTCTTTATCCTGCACAGGGTGCGTATTGGTGCTAACCAAGAAGCTCTATCCGAAGGAGGGGAGGAGTTGAAAATAGAACAAGGTGGGTAGCCAACACCCATTATTGAGTTAACAATTTTTGAGGGATCCCCTACTGTTACAGCTCCTACGACTATTGGAACTCTAGAAGCTTATGAACTGAGTTCTTGTATGTTTTTTTGGTATCACATAGACACTTTTATTGGCTATTAGAGAACCCAGCTGATCAGGGTGTTCATTGTTTTTGTAGTAATCACGACATGGGTGGCTTGGCAGGATGCCGAATCTAGATCACCCATGAGTGATTCGATGGAAAATGTGACAGTCTATTCAGTTCACACTTCCTAAACTGAGGTGACCCAGGAACTTGGTGAGAAAAGAGATATGGATATTAGTGGTATTAATGTCAAGGCAGGGCCTGAAGTCAGGGAAGGTGCTTCCAAGACTGAGGCGATAGAGGAAGTTCACCCAGATGTAGGAGAGCCCAACCCCTTAGGAGGAATACCAGAAATTTACTGTACCGCTGATCTCCTAGGGGCTTTCCCCAAGAACATTCTATGTGAGCCATATAAATAATGGATAAAAAGTATGGGATTTCTCGACACCGGGATGTGCTTTCTCTATACTACAGGGGTGGATGCTCACCTTCTTAATTTGATAGTCCACAACTACATGGCTGAGAAGCAACATGAGAGCATCTGACGCTCTGATGTTTCCCAGTGTCCAAAAGAATCAGGTAATACCAAAGAATTATTGAACGTGGAGAAGGATGTCTAACACCTTAAAGAGAAGAAAAATGAAAGGGAGTAATTCAATGATAACTATTCTGATCATGTTGATAAATTGAGGGCTCATCTGGCGGATGCCCAAGAGCAGCTAGGGGATGTGGGTCATCACATGGGTGCACGTAAAACTGAACTGGTGCGACCACATACTAGGGTTAGTGAACTGTGCTCTACGACCGCTGATGAAGAGAGGGTTCTCAAGGAGATGGATGAATTCCTAGATTCCACAAGACAAAACATAGAAGTGCTAGAGTGATCTATCCAAGATGCTGATCCATAAGGGCCCTGTCTTTTTAAAACTCATAATCTCATTTATCATTTATGCCTCTTGTTCTGAACCGCATGTATGAATAGATTTAATTACAAATTTTATTTGGATTAATGAATTCCAAACACAATATTGAAATAAATAACAATCCATTCCTAAGATCATGTTGGTCGTGTCCAATGTGAGAAATATGGGATTCTCAAACATTTAATTCATTTTAAGGTAGGAGTGCCAACCAAGCTTCTGACATACTATTTTTTAACACAAACTTGGATTTACGTGAAGAAATGGGAGATGCCTAATTGGAGGATTAGGACCTAAAAACAATCAAATTGTCATTCTTCCAATGTGATCTAGTGCACGTACAGGGTAACTCTAGGGGAATGTAATTAATCGGAACATAGGGGAGTGGAATGTCTAAATCATAATTCCCAAAATTCAGAACACTGTAGGGATGGCATGGCAATTAAGGATAACTGTTTCCCTTGTTCAAAACACAATATTAATATTGTGTTAGCCTGAAACAAGGATAAAAAATGAGGGCCAACCACAGACCGTGTTTGAAGCATGGGGCCTGGCTAGAAATTTAATCCATTATTCTTCAAGAATGTTATCCTAGGATAGTAGGCAAGCAATAGGTCGAGCATCCATACTATTAGGGTGTCCTTTTAGACATGGAAATGGAAGAGGGTCTGAATAGTGGGGGCACACAATGCTTGGAATGTGGAGTGATGAGTTGTTCTACTAGAATCAAACACTCTTGAAATTATGCCATTTTGGTGGAGAAACATTAGGTGGGCATATCTGTCTGATCAGGGGACGAACATACATATGAATGTGATAGACGCATAGTTTAACATCATACTGTAAAGATGGTAGAAGGTAGAGAAGATCCCAGGAAGGGAGCATGTTGTGTGGAGGTTATAAACCTGATGTGAATGAGTACATAAGAAGTCTGCAACACACCACGTATCTCCATTGGATATTCTTTAGGTCAACGGACCAAAAGAAAATATTAGACTAGGCCCAAAGCAAAGCGGTCGGGCATGCCTATGTACCATATGAGGATAAGAATCAAGAAATATGTAGTCCTGGAAGATGCCGATTATTTTATCATCTTTTGATAAAGATTTGGGCGAGGTCTTAGTTTATGGTCATAGAGCTCGGACGATGGATGGAAGAAAATGAGGGAGAAACACAGTGTGGAAATTGTATAACCCGACGTGAATGATGACCTTGAGTCCGGATCACCGTGCACTTCTTGGGGGAGGTTTCAGGTCGAGGGAACAAAAAATTAATGTTAGGCTAGACCCAATACATGGGGCACGAGCATTCCTACATATCCCATGAAGATGTTAATCAATCCACAAGTACTTATAAAAGATGGAACAATAACATACCACTGTCAGGGAAAATAAGGTTGTGCGGGTCTGGCCCTTACCCAAAAATAATTATCCTTTGATATATTTTGTTTTTCATTTAGGATGAATGAGTGTGTTTTTTTGAATCTATGGTCCAAGGGTAGAATGTCCAGGCATCGCCACAAGAATCAAACCGTCTACCAGAATTGAAAAATAGTATGGTTAGTAAACATACCAAACATGATTTCACAGCTAATGAGGATGCCATGATGAAGTTCTGTTTATTGTCGTGCGGTCAGGACTGTAACACAACCATTTAAGGTTGTGTGACAATACCAACCATCTATTTTAACATCATGCATAATATAATTAATAGTTTTAAGTCATGTGGGACTAGGAGACATAGTCTAGAGGCATATGACTCAAACATATACTAGAAGGATGAGGTTAGAAGGGAATGTGAACGGTGTGATCATGCATACCCGACATGAATGAGGATGAGGTCCACATCATGCCATGAGTGATTCTAGAGAAGAAACATTGGGCCGAGGGGCTAGAAATGATTAGTGGATATGGGACAGGAGAGGCTAGATCTCAGTTGAGATAGACCCGAAGACAAGATGTTTGGGTGTTCCTACGTTTCCCATGTGGATGGGAATCAAGCCATACATTGATCATGAAGGTACATTTTAACATCAAAGAGGACAAAATAGAGTTTAATGTCATGTGGGACAAGAAATAGGAGTTAATAACTCTTGGTAAGGGATGCACATAGTGTAATTATTACAAAACCAATGTGAATGAGAGAATAATCCCATATGTGCCACACCACTCAATCCTATAAAGGTCTGATCCCAAATGGTAGAACAGAACACTGGAACCATAAAGAGATATTAGTTTAAGGTCTTGGAGCTCAGACCAAGGAAAATTGGAACTCATCCAAATAGGGGCATACCTCATTCCAATCTCTAAGCATACGTGAGTTGAACTCGGTGTAGAAAACAATGGCGGAAGAAAACATCACAGTAAATGGAATGTGCTGAAAGGGGAAGTTAGTGTTGAGCCTCGAAGAACGTCATACTGTGGATTTATTCTCCTAACATGAAAATGTGCACTGAGGGATAGCTCCAGGAATGTCAAGATTATACTTGGACATAATGGGGTGGAAAATAATTTAAATCATGAAACCTTTATTTAATGATTAAAGGAGTTGGCGTGATGAATGAGGATAACTGATGGCTGTGTTTAAAACAAAAAATATGTATCGTGTTAGATTGAAATAGGGACAACAAATGAGTGTCAATCATTGACCATATTCACAATGCATGAAAAGTATCAATTTTTGTCTAAAACCCTCGAGTATGTTGACATGTAATGGTAGGAGGGCCCTTGGGCTAAGCATCCATGCCATTTTGGGGTCTCTTGAAATGTGAAAGATAATGGAAACTCATATGATGGGGATCACGAAAAATGAAGGGGCATATTCTCATGGAAGGGATGATAAATGGTGGGAGGAATGTCTCATGGGGATGTGTGGGGCATGGTATAATAGCCCGACAAGAATAAGGATGTGAGCCCACACCACCCCACACAATCCTACATAAGAAGCTAGGCCAAGGGGCCAAAATGGTCAAGGGACCTGTGGCTGGGCATCCTAGCCAACTGTAACCATATGACCCCTCATGAAGGCATTGCCTCATCAATGCTTCTAATCCCACAGGAGCGACACTCAGTGTAGGAAAAAGGAGTATAACTAGACTATTCCCATCTCAGAAGTAACCAGCAGCTGGAATCGCACTCCCAGCCATGGAATAACAAAGCTTAATGAGATAACGGGGTAGGATTAACTACTCCACTCCATGTTCGGGATATATGGGGGTAGTGACAATGACCAATGATAGTTGTTGACCATGTTTTATGCATAATGTTTGTATCATGTTGATCTTAAATGTTAATAACAAATGAGCATGGACCACTTACCTTGATTGCAATGAAGGCTTGTGTCAATTTATTATATGAAACCATTAGGGATGTTGGCCTGAAAGGGTAGGATAGTCCTTTGGCTAAGTATTCATACCAATTAGGGGTCCTTTGGATGGAATCCCAAGTAATGGAGGGAGTGAAACACCAATGTGACCATGCATTTTAGAGTGGAAGACGACACCACACCATGTGTTTTACCCCAAGGGGAGGTCCTAGAGTTTGGGCTAGGACAACAGATAAAATTTCTGGGTATTCCTATATATCCCATGAGGATGGGAATAAATCCACACATAGTTTTTGAAGGCCATTCAGTTTAACATCTTACTGTAAGGATGTGGGAAGACTAGAAGAATTAGGAGGGGAACATGGCGCATCATTCGTAATCATGCCACGAATGAGGCCAAACAAACATAGAGTGCATCACAAGAGTTCTCTAGGAAAACTAAAACTAGGAGGGGTAGCCAAACAAAAATAGAATGGTCCTGGACATGGAACATGATGTCCGAGCATTTAAAAGTATCCCCTCAGGATGAGAAACAATCCATATGTTCTTCTATGGGTGTAGTTTAGAATCTTGTGAGATGATGTACCGATTAATTTCAGTGGGACAAGGCAATTTATTGTCTTCTAGGATTAGAATATTAATTACATGTAGGACCAGATTTTTAAGGTCATGCATGACTAGTTGTTTGACTCAATAAATGTATTTCCTGAGGAATATGGCATTGGTGGGAGGATTTATACACTCACCATCCATGGTAACCAGTGAGTATGCACCATTGGGGTAAACCATGTGGACAACAAAAGGTCCGTCCATGTGGTCTCCATGTTAGGTGGTTTACTACAAGGTATCATTGGCGTCCTGAGGGACAATACCAAATAACCTTATAGGAATGAATGGAGGCGAAACATTATGTTGAAGTATCTATCTCAATTATTTTGGTGCATTTCCAAATTGTATAGGGTACAAATCCTATTCTCGTCAATTTCATCCAATTCGGCTAGGTGAATTTCTACTACATTATCAGGCACTTTCTGGTCATAGACCTCAGTGGGTAATGAAGGAAACTGAATTTCGATTGGAAAGATGGCCTCAGTTCCATACACCTAAGATTATTTGGTCATCTGGACGGAATTACGAGTCTTTATCTCATAAGCCTAGATGGCATTGGGGAGATTGTCTGGATAACTCTTTTTATACTGGACAACCATTTTTTGTAGATTGTTAGAGAGATTCTTTTTTTATAGATCGATCTGCCCATTCGCTTGTGCAAGGTAGCAGGAGGTTAGGTTAGAATGGATGTTGTATATGGAGTACAATTTCATCACCTCATCTACTCGGATGATTGTGTCTTAATATATGAGTACCTCATCAGGGA
Organism: Viscum album; assembly: GCA_963277665.1. Taxonomy (NCBI): domain Eukaryota; kingdom Viridiplantae; phylum Streptophyta; class Magnoliopsida; order Santalales; family Viscaceae; genus Viscum; species Viscum album. The sequence goes on from OY728138.1 coordinate 510,317,044, forward strand.
CTCCAAATCGGTATATTATGTCGGATCTATAAAAGTAAAAGATAGAATGGGCCTTGACCTCCTTGAGTAGAACCACTTCTACCATCTTGGTAATGAAATCTGTTGCGGTCAGCATGAACCTACACCGATGGGCTCTCACCGGTAGATATGGTCCCACACCATCAAGTCCCCATACTGAAAAGGGACAAGAATACTTGGTAGTGTGCAGAGGATCCGGGGGCCAATAAAAGAGTTGAAATGAATTTGGAATGTGTGGAACCTCTTAGAGAATACGACATGTTCATGTATCATGGAAGGTAAAAAATTACCCCAGTCTCCAGATCTGATGAGACAACTTCGGCCCGGTTTAAAGGGAGTGATAGGAACAGGCATGAAACTCTTACAATACCTGTTAAATCTCTACTCCCTGGATTCAACGAAGTATAACACCATGAACCCCGCGCATGTAGATGATTTTCTAAAGGATGGGACAACTTTGGAGGGAAAACTGTAACACACGCTGTCGAATTCTCTCGCGCTCAGGCCAGTCTGCTGGGATATTATGTTGTTGGAGGTATTCAACCAAGGGTATCATCCAATTGGGAGTCACTTCAATCACTACATCTTGGGGACCTAGTGGTCCTGACATGGAGGCGCTAGTGGTAAGGTGCCTTATATGTGGGTTTTCATCTTTATTTGATGTGACAAGGGCTATGACTCTCTAGTGAACCATGTGAATAATCAGATCATCCTGCATGGTCTCAACAAGTGATGTAGCTAGGCTGGCCAAGGCGTCTGCTCTACCATTCTGTGACTGAGGGATATGGGTGAACTCTTGCCGAGATGAGAACCGGGCGCTCGGCTGGGGAGTGTGTTCCATCAATGGTATGAGATCTATCTTTCTGACGATATAGTCACTGTTGATTTTCATGATGACTATTTTAGAGTCCCCTTTCACATGTAAATGGGGAATGTCAATCTCGAGGGCTAGCTCGAGGCCAGTGATGAGTGCTTAGTACTCTAACTCATTGTTGGTGAAACCATCAAACAATAGGAATGAATATGGATTAACAGCTTGCGTCAGGGTAATAAATACGTTACCCAGACATACTTTTTTGAGTCTGGGATCATTTCTCCTTCTATCTGTGGGGATTTGGGAAGCATCATTGAAATGATTTTTCCAACATGGGATTTCATGATCTTCCGAGAGGATTTACTCATCATGAAAATACAGGTCAAGAGACTGGTCCATAGAAGTTAGATGGGTGGGAAAGAAAATTTTCTAGTACTCTCCAATTAATAGACTTCAGAGGGAAAAACCCGATGTCGAACTACTGGAGGATTACCGCCCACCGAGCAAGATGTCCTGTCAGCTTTGGGTGACTATGGATGTACATCACCTGATACAACCGGGACACTAGTTTTTCCATGTGTTGATTCATGTAATGTCACAAATTATGTACTATGAATATGTGTGCAAGTCAATATTTTTTGATAGGGTAGTTTCTGGTCTCGATATAGAGGATCATGAGGCGAGGAAGTAGAAGCGGTTATTGGTTCACCCATTGTTCTTATGGGCGAGAATGGCGCTGAGATATCGTTATAGGGTGGTCACATAATGGACCAGTGGCCTTCTAGATCAGGGTAGCATCAAGACTGGGGGTCAGAGAAGATACTTATAGATTTATTCAAACACAGTTTGACATTCTTCATCCCACTAGTAAACTATGAATTTCTTCCTAAGCTAAAGAATGGGATTACACTGGTTGGGATGATTCACAACGAATCAACATATGTAGGATATGTGGCCATGGAAACCTCAAAGCTCCCAAATGTTGCTCGGAGACGACATTTGGCTGATGGCCTTTACCTTCATTGGGTCAATCTCAATGCCTCTTTATTTGACAACGTAGCTGCGAAACATTCCTGAGGTGACCCCAAAGGTCCACTTCAATGGATTCATCTTCATATGGCTAGAGTAGAGGAAGCCAAACACATTCATAAGGTCTATGAGATGGTCCTATAACTAGAATGATTTGACCACTAGATCATCTACATATCATTCCACCAATTTCCCAAGGATTTTCTTAAATTTCTGATGCATGGCCCGTAGATAGGTTGCACCTACATTCTTTAAACTGAAGGGAATGGCTTGGTAATAGAAAGTACCTTGTGGTACCATGAGGGCTGTAGACTCCTCATACATGGGGGCCATTTGGATTTGGATATACCTGGAATACAAATCCAAAAAAGAGGGGGCTTAGAACCCGACCATAGCATCGACCAACAATTCCATCACAAGAAGGGGAAATCATCCTTCGGGCACTGGCGATTGAGATCTCGTAAGTCGATGCAGAACCTGATCTGTCTGTTCTTATTCTTCACCAGTACAATATTGGCCAACCATTTGGGGTACTAAACCTCATTAACTAAATTGGCTCTGATGACCTTGTCAACATCTGCCTTGGCCATGGCATGTGAGAAGGGTGCATATTTCGGGGAGGCTGCATGAACCCACGATCATTTTCTGAGACACCAAGGCCGTGGACTGATACCTAAAGATCTAGTCCCGACATCTCATTGTAAATCCAGTAGAACACATTACAGTGCTTCTTAAGGATATCCACGTACCACTGTGGCTCCTCGAGGGGAATGGCGGCACTGATCAATGTGGGTCTTCGATCTGTCTCGCTACCAAGGTTCACATGTACCAACTCGTCAATCAAGGAAGATAAACCCTCTTCAAAGGCGAGGGAGCATCCTCTAGATACTCTTCATCACTTGGGGAGGGATCCTCAGTGGTAGGATCTTCCTCAGAGTCAACATCTCTCGGTGAGAGATTCATACTATCCTGAGTGGCATAGGACATCACATAAAGAGATTCATGTGCTATCGAAATCAAGGAAATGATGGTTGTCGATCCGATCCCTTATAATATTCATCTCAAGGGGACATTATTGATAAAATTGAAGCAATATTGGCACGTATACTTGAGCTAGTTGATTCCAGCCCAGCAAAACAATCAATTATGATGTACTGTCGTTGTCATGAGGTGGAAATACCGATTATATATGAAAGTAGGAGGCTCTGAGATCACCTGAGATGGATTTATATAAGAGTACAAGGTGTTATTACAATATCACTTTGTCCAGGGAATGTGTTCCCCCCTTATTCTAGAAAAAACGAATCAGTGTCCCATGTCCGGGGTCATAGCCTCTAATCGATGGATTGGAAGGATGTAGGCGTCAGCTAGATCTGTCCACGGGTCGGTCACAACCATGGCATGTCCAAACTCGTTAGCATGAATCATCTAGTCTTTTATCTTGTAGTAGTCATCATATAGATATCAGGATTCACAAGAGGAAAAGTGAGATGCATCACCTTGGGCATGGGAGACCATTTTTCGAGCAATCTAGTCATCATACTTTTGGGAGTCGTGGTTAGGAACCTGCTGCCACTCACCTTTGCAGTTGTTTCTGTTATCTGTCCTCACAAAGATGCATGCCACCTATGTCAAGTATTGTCTTGGAGACAGTATTTGAACACATATCTCTATTGTGGGGTTTGCCTGGAGATCTTGTAAAAACGGTTGTAGTTGGAGAGATCAGAGAGTTTCACCTCTTCTAGCCTTCTGCACTCCAGAAAAAAACAAAATCCCATGTTCCCTGACACTACATAAATAGTCAATAACATGATTCTCATTGAATGAGTACGTCCAGTATCTCTTGTCGGGAAAGGGGGCCCTTGGATCATGATTCTGATGTGTGTCTAGAGGTTTGTGTCGAAGAGGCGGAGCCTGATTAACCCGCCTTGGAGGTGGCATCACATTGTGTGGGCACTTGCCGATATTGAAGTGAATGCTACAGGGCTAGAGGGTGCACCTACAGTGGTGGGATTCTGCAAGAATGCAGAGGTGGCTCCACGGGTAATATTTATATCTATATGAGGACCTTTATATGGTCCACTGTGGTGGGCTCAGCTCTGACGGCCCTCCTCGTAAAAATTGAAGGAGGTAACGAACGTGCCTGGTTGGCCTACTACAAGGCTTCTTCTAGGTGCTGAGCATTATCAAAGAAGTCTCTAAATCCTCAGGGGCAGTTCTGGGTGATCAGTAAGGGGACCAATTCCTTCTTGACATTCCCCAAAAACATCATTAGTAATTTCTCCTTATTCAGTGGCATGTCAAGTGAGTATGTAAGACCTTTCCACCAGGGGATAAAGTCCACGACACGCTCATCAGGTCTCTATTTTCACTTGAAGATCTATGTGATACTTTTCTTCACTGTGGTAAAGCTAAACTGGTACATAAATTGTCTGCGAAGAGAATCCCATCATGTTATTAGACCTATGTAGAGATGGCTATACCAAAAGAATGCATGATCTTTCAATGCCTATAAAAACCACAGATGATTAACAAACACTTGATATGTCGAAGTTCCCAATATTGTTCCACACATTGATGTAAAGTTGGCAAAATGTTGTGGGGTCACCCATCCTATTAATGGGGGAGAAGTTGGGATTTTCAAAACCTGAGGGTGCTGGCATATCATCTAACCATGCTGGACATGGATTTCCATAAAGTGGTAGTTACACCTATCATGTTTCCAATGCCTCGAGGAGGGCAATGTGGGCCGCCATTGGATCATCGTTGAGGGAATCTCTGTCTTGAAGAGGATCCATAACCACAAGTGTGTTGGCGGGTTCTTCAATATGGTAAGCAGACACAACAGCTCGTGGAGCTGCTAGTGGCATGACCCTCAGAGTAGGTTGGGGAACCCATGCTGGGTACCTTGGATTGTCGTGCCATTCAGGAGGAGTTGTTGAGACATAGCGCACCCTCGTACCGTATGTTCTGGCTTCAACCCTGCCTGCGGGGGCTGGATGGTCAGGGTCACCTAGAGGAAACTCACTGAGGGGAAGTTGTTCCTACCCTTCCTTCCCTATCTTAGGATTAATGTAGTCTGTCCATCACACTACATAATGTTTATCCAGGAGGTCATCAACTACTTCTTTTGCTCATGAAGATGCTGACTCCACACTGCCTTTTTGGGGTCTTCCTCCTTCTTCTGCACTAGGCCGGATGGGTCAGAGGGTTTGGTGGCTCTGAGATGCTCTTTACCCATACCCTGATTTCGGCTAAGGACTAATGTCTTAGTGGGTGTAGGGAGACCCAACAGGCTCCTCTGTTGATGAGTAACCCTTCCCAAGGGATCCAGTAGCTGTGGCACAATTTTAGGGGGTAGGTCCAATGTAGGAGCTGAATCTCATTTTCCATCTCCGATGGGTTGTCCATGATGACCCCGACTATACCCGTGGGAATTTCCTCAACGCCGCCTAAGAAATTTGTGATGTCGTTGAATAGGAATAAAGAGGCGTGAAGCATACTACCCTCATCCACAAATCTGCACATGGGGGGAACCCTACTTGATAATCTTGCAGAGTACCTTGAAACTCTGAACGCATTGCAGTTGGAGGGCCCTACGGTGGCCTGGTGACTCAGGGCGCTAGACCATAGGGTGTTCAGCCAAAGAAATAGAATGGAATTTCTTGTCGATGTCCACAAATTGTGCTTGGATCCTATGATAATACAGTCACTGATGTTGATAGAGAAAGTGTGTCGCCTAGAAGGTTCGGTGAAAACACTCAAACTCCTATTGGATGAATTATTCTGGTAGAGTAAATTATGGTGTGGCAACGTTCCATAACATCTATGGGAAGTGGTCCTCTACGAGGATATCTCATAATATCCTTATCTCATATTAATGGTTTGGCCCTTTATTTCCCCATTCGACGAATGGGGGTGGATGAAGAACTGGAAATGGTATTGAGGTAGACCACTGGGATGACAATCTAGCAGGTGGAGAATATGGAGAACGGGCTAACAAGCCACCGAATCTCGGGTTATCTTTTGAAGAGTGCAGTGACCCAGCTGCTACATCCCGATAAGATGGGATGGCGACCGCGGTCTCCGGAAAAACATCAGCAGTCGCTGGAGATGTTCTATGTCATGGATCTTCCTCCATTGAACCCCAAAATAGAACTCTATGGTCTCTAGTCTTGGTAAAGGGTTCTTATGGTGATGACGATGGTAGTTTCGTGGTCGGTCCCTAGTGAAATGCCATATTTTTGTCCTCCAAGATATACTGGAAGAGGGAGGAAGGGACCCAATGGACCTCACATTCTGAGAGTACGAATACGAAGTGCCTCATTCCTGCCCCATACCTAGACTAAAAGACCAAGGGGAGGGCTCCTGCACTGAGTCTTACTCTATATCATTATCTGAGAAGTGGCCTGGTTTGATCTCTGTCCATAACTTCCAAGAATTTTTTTTATGTTGGTGACGATCCACTTTCCTTCCCATGGAAGGCTCTTCGGTGTAGGTTATATTTCTATCATTACGAGGTCCTTTTGTCGTACAAGTGATAGGGAGGAGAGGATTACTTCCTGTATATTCCGGGATGAAAGGAGCATCAGGAAAAATATCAAAGGGGTCATAGGGAGGACCATCATGGGATGTGCTAGAGTAGGTAAGTCCTCCTCTATATCTGATAAGGGAATGGGGAGGTCCACCATGCTTGTTTCCCCTTGCAACATCAGTATGAGGAGGGTCCTCATAATGGTCGAGCTGAACACGGGTAGGACCTCCGTGTTGGGCGCTACTGAAGAGAATCTGACCTCCACACCTTTGATAGAAAAGGCAATGAGGACTTTCACCGATTAATGTGAGGATATGGGGAGGCCCCCATATTTGATAGTGACCAGATGTGTAACGTCCCCACACGGGTGGTCTTTGGCAGGTAGATGGACTTCGTACCAGAAGTAATGAGTGCGAGAAAGTCTCTCTTACTGAGCATCATCTCCACAGTGAGGACCCTCATTTGGATTGAAGTTGGTAGGGGGTGGACCTCCATTCCAAGTTCAGAAGTGTCAAAGACATGTGTTCTCCATGGTAGAGGTACAGGGAGGACCTCCATAGTTGGTGGAATTACTGAGGGACAGTCCGTAGTGGCCACTGTCTCTGCCGGTGACAGATAGAGTCAACCCAACCTACCTGTGGGGAGTCGGGGCCTCGATCACGGTCATGTGTATGAATACCCCTGATTAGCATACTGAGGAAGCTAGTTATATGTGTCAGTAGTGGATTTTTCCACAGTAGCTGATGACGCTGACAGCCCTTGGTGGGCGTCCTCTTCAGATAGCTCCCAACACTAGCGTCAGGTCAAATGTACCAGAGCCAGTGGTACGGGTATGTGGAATACCTATTCCTCGACCAGTATGATTGGGTGACATAACTGAAGTGTCCTGTTGGGAGCCCTCGTTTACAACCTCCTGAGTGGGATCCTGGCTGGGCTGACTCAGACATCCCCTACCTCGTCGGTGTAGGGGAGGGAGTCATCGACGCGTTCCAAGGATAGGATCCCGAAGCAATTATACGTGGGTGTGGGGAGTAGCAACTCAATGTGTGGCCCTTGTGGGAAGTGGTTGAAATAAGTCACAGAAGCCTATAGATCTTGGCAGGCTATACCCTGAGCATAGATAATAACCTCTTCCTCATACTGGTGTACGAGGTTATTGATCACCCTATGTTTAATAACCTCGGACTAGGAGATGGGGTGTGAGTGCCCAATCGTTATGGGTGTAGAGACTGTTGTGGAAGAAGTTGGTCCACACGGTATTATAGCATTGGGGTTTCTCCTACCCCCATGTCGGTGGATGTGTGATGATCAAATTTCTGTAATAGCTGCATGGTTCTTAAAAAGAAGGGAGAGTGACCCATTAGTGCTGAAAGTAAAAAAGAAATTGTTTACCAATGGTCCATCACCATTCTATATTCCATGTACAGTAATAGGGATCCATGCTGACAACATTGCATACTGAGATGTACAACTTTTTATCCACCCCAACTACTGGGGAGATTCATGCCAGGCCCATTATTTTCTTGGCAGGACCTAGTGCCGGATGGTTGGATCCAATGACACACTGATCCTATGATGTATGGAAGGATACTGATCTCCATACTGTGGAGAAGAATTTCATGTTGGGTTAAACATTTTTGTTTATAAATCTTTCGTCAGGGCGTGGGCGTCTGTTTTCCTGAGGATGAACAACGATGTTTGTTGCCCTTCATTCCCGCTTTTCAAAGGCGAGCAACATCTGTTGCATATTCATGGATATTTTCTATGTGATCGAATGGGGATGATGGGATGTCAGTTCTTCTTTCTGTAGATTCCTCCGCAAAACTCGTCACCAAGCCCACGCCTCCCTTATAAGTTTATGATATTGTTCGTGAAACTCTTCCCAGTGCCATATCTTTATGGGAACTATTTTATTATGCCACTCCTGTCAGGACATTCCAAGTTGTCAAGTCAGTGTAGAAACCTTCAGTCTGGGGGGAGTAGTTACATTGGGCATCACTTGCATGTCTGGACGATGGAACATTGGTGTAATGATCTATTGTCCCTTATTATAGGGCTTCATGATGGTGAAGAAGCCCAAGGAATCCCACATCGAATGTAGGGAATTATATGCCTTAGGTAGGCCTCAAATGTTTTCATCAGTTTCCCATGTTTAACATAGGGTATGCCGCATGTTTAACGTCCAGTGGATAATGATCAGACTGATCGGATAACTGACTAGAGTGGATCAGATGAGTGTGACCCCCATAAGAAACACTGATGTTGGAGGGGGTGAGTTGATGTGATATCACTGGGATGTGGAAGCCTAGATAAGGATCAAGGTGGGTGATGGATGGTTGAGGTAAGAAGATGAGATGGAATCGCCCTGAGGATGATGGTGACATTGGGCATGAATCTCATTGAGAGTTCATATGTTTCGTTGTGGTAGGGAATCAATGTCATGGTAGTTCAGGATGGTTCCAATGGCTTATCGCTGGTTAAGGGTGAAAATGGCTTACTGCTATGTGGGGGTCACAACGGCATATAGTTGGATGGGTTAAAATGGATTACCGATGGATGGGATCCACAACGTCTTACCATTGGATGGGTTACAGTGGTTTACCTCTATATGAGTTTCCCTATGGCTTACCGTTGGATGGGTTACTACGGCTTACCGCTGGATGGGGTCACAACGGCTTACCGTTGGATAAGATTTAACATCATGGAGGCTTCCAACGTACCTTATCTAGGAAACAAGGATCAAATCCCACATAGTTAAGGATGGTGGATTTAGTTAAACGTCATGCAGGATATAGGTGGTCCAGCATGAAGATGGTCGGGACCAATTGGGTGTTGGGCTTGAACCTCAATAAGGAACCCTACATTCCTTTCTTGGGAGAATATCAAAGTACACATCATTTGGGATGGTTCTGGTCTAACGTGATGATGGTCTGAACCAAAGGGTGTTGGTCTTGAAACTAAGGGAGGCTATTTCCGACTCTTTCTTTGGGGAATGAGTGTCTGTCTCATTCGGGGATGAGGGGCGCAGTTTTGTTTCCCCGTATTCCCGCTTTCCAAAGGCGTGCAGTCTCTACTCTTTATTCAGGGAAGTCTTCTCCTTGATCGAAACGGGATCATGGGATGTCAGTTCTTCCTTCCATGGATTCCTCCTCGGAACTTTTCATCTAGTCCGGGTCTCCCTCATAGACTTAAGACGTTGTTCGTGAAACTCTTCCTGGAACCATATATTCATGGACACTAGTTAATTTTTTTTGTTTCTTTTAGGACATTCCAAGGGGTCTGGTCTAGTCAGCAACCATTGGTTAGGGGATTAGTCATGTGGGACATCACTACCTTGTCTAGATGTTCTAGGATTGGTGTGTCTGTCTTCTGTCCCTTATTATAGGGCTTCTCGAGGGCACGAAAGCCCCAAGCATCCCACATCGAACATGGGAAATAATATTCCATGGGAATGTATCTGTGGTTATCCTCAGCTTACCATGTTTAACACAAGGTATTTCTCAATTTTAAGATCAATCGGAGACAGATCATGCTGATCAGAACACTGACTAGAATGGATCAGATTGAGGAACCCATTGGAGGGAACATCGATATTGGGGCCAACATGTGGGTGGCTTCTCGAATGCTATTAAATTGAATGGGGAATGGGGTGGCATGATCCCACCAGGATGTGGCGGCCCGGGTAAGAATCAGGATGGATGCTGGAAGGTTATGTTAAGGGGAAGATGAATGGGATGGCACCGTTGTGAGGATGATAATGGTTTTTGGCTTGAACCTTGAAGAGGCTTCCTACGTATCCCCGTGGCAGGGAATGTAACACCCCGAGATTTTATGAGAAGTATTCATGGTAATTTATTTGATGTCATGGGTTTTATGCTAAACGAAGATTATCTTGCACTATACACAACACTATATTAGCATGTAGTATACGCGACACTATTCTTTGATCGTGTTACACACAATTTTATGTTTGTTTGATATAAGTTATTATACGCAACATTGAGTGTATATATATATATATATATTCAAATTATAAATGAATAATGATTGGATTTTTTTATACATAACAACAAATGAATCATGTACTACAGGAAAACCTGACTTTTCTTTCATTATACACAATCGCGATCTTCCTCAATTGTGTGTGTTGTACGCAATACCGAGTTTCACTAAACAATGATATGTTATTAAAATATTATATAAACTAGCCGTTTTTAATAGTAATACACACATTTTATAATTTTATAATTTTTATATTTCAAAATGGACTTCATATTTGGATTTGGAATATCGAAATTAGACTAGGGTGAATATTTGGTATTTTTCTAAAAACATTCAATTTTTGATGAATAGTGAAAATACATTGAGTTATAGATTAAAACCAAATTTGTATTTAAATAATTATTTATTTTATTTAAATTTATTTTAGTTCAAAATAGACACATAATTCCTATATAAGTTCAATGTAATTCATTGGAGTCAATTCAAAATAATTTTAGATATATGCAAATTATATAGAACTTTTCACTGTCTTTTAACCACCTCCTGGGAGCATTTGCAAATTTACATAAAACATAATTATACCGCTTCTGTCAGTTTAATGTTAAAGATATGAGAGACATGGTAAATATCAAGGTGTAATATGTGGTTCAATAAGTTAAAAATAATTTTTGGTGAATAGTAACTTTTAACTATTATTTACCACGGTTAAAAGCAAATAGTTGAATTAAGGGTAACAATGATATTATTATTACCCTAAAATATGTTCTAATTCTATTGGATAAGTTCAATTCGACTGGAAACATACATAGGAATAAAATATGACCATTTAGGGACACTTGGATTAGATTAGGAAATTTATTATTATTTTATTAAAATAAGAGTTAATAGAATTGAAATCAATGTTTAATAAGTAAAAAAAATTTAATATAGGGTTATACATAAGATAAATTAGAATATAAATATTAATTAGAAATATAAAACGATTTCCTACATAATGTTATTTTACTTATAATTTTTAGACATTATATAATGTAATTTATTTATGATACAATGATGATGCATTAATTACCTCATTAATGAAATATTAACATAATTGTAATTATAAATACCCAAATAAATGTAAGTTAAGAATTTTTATGAATTAAACTAATACTATAGGATAATATAACATATTAGGGTTGGTTAGTTGTTTTTTTAGAAGTAATAATGTTATTATAAATATATCAAAAACAAAATACCAAACAGTGTCAAAATTGACATAAAAGTGTTTTTAGTAAAAATATTAAATTATTAATTGATATTCAATTCTTAAAAATATAAGGATCTTCCAAAAGACTTATATAATAATATATATGACATTAATTAACCAATTTTGTTTCTATTAGTAGAATAGAGTATGTTTATTGACCATATAGTGTAAGAAAAGAAGAAGACACTATAAAAGATAAATTATTTAGCTTAAAGTTAAATCTAAATGATAAGGTTAAAATGGTATTTTTAACTCGTATTAAACCTATAGGATGAGATAATTTCGACCCATCTCCACCCTATTTTAGAAATAGGACACTTTTGACCCATTATAAATCGAATATAAATTTATTATAAAATAATATTTTTAGTTTTTCATAAGGTGCCCCTCTCCTCCCTTATAAAAGGGCACCTCCTCCCTCTCCTATTTCCACAATAATGAGCCATCAAGCTTGGCCAGACCCAGCCATTTTGTCTTCTCAACCATTATAGTTATATCATAGAGGTTCTGTTCTTCTCAAAAGGCAAACTGTAGTTCCCTATGAGGAATTTTAAAAGAGGCACGTCGAAGAAGAGGTAATCTCTTCTACCAATTCATTCATGTATCTTTCCTCTTCTACTTCCTCTTTATTGTTGTTTGATTATAAATTAATAACATCAGTATTACTTATATACTAATAATTCATTATAAATATGAAACATTCCTATTTTACCTTCAATCCATCCTAGGAAAAATGATATCACCGTGCATGCGTAGTATGGAATACTGTCTCCACATCGTGATGTAATATGTTTTTCTACCCCCACCTTACTTGGATGTTTATAATGGTGTAAAGAATAACTACATATGATTATTATAACATGATACTAATTATGAGATATTATATCATCCACTCCAATACCACTTACTAATTATAGGAATGATATCATCGCTCATGTGTACGTACGGATTAACGCCTCCACGACACGATGAGATTCAATCTCCATGATGACCATTCAAGAATGATTATAAAGTATATATAATGAATAATAATGAAAAATATTACATAATAAGTATAGTAGATTTATGTATATATATATATATATATGTCATCTACTTACTTCCATTCAAGTCAATAAGGAAATGATAACAACTTTCATCCGTACGTACGACCTATAATATCCATGAACGGTGTATTTCATTTCATTTATCTAACTATTATATATTTATATACTAAATATATAAGATATATAAATAATAATTTACATTATAGAAGTAATTAAATCTTGATATAATTAAAAATAATATAAAGATCATCAAGTCCAAACACGTATGATAAATTAAACGATTTTACCCAAAAACAACTTTAACATGGAATTGACAAATGAACGGTTAATATAAAGTCATAAGTGAATCATATATGATATCATAAATATTATTATTATTCTGTTACAATATAATCATATGTTTAAACCCACTATACAGGAGTCTCAGACACATATGGAAGAAATTGGAAATAAGGTAAGGGATAATTATTCCAATATCATTCTTATCCGAGATTGTTTATTCTTATGTATTTACTGGGGATATGTTTCTCATAAATGTCCATATGTTGTCAAAATGATATCATAAAATTATTAATTTCTTCCATGTTTGTTTAAAGACATTTTTACCCTTTTTATACTTTTACACATCGTATGGAAAGAATATTTCATTTGTTTACCATATGAGGTACTTTTTGACTTTTCTGACAAAAGTACGAGAATACTGTTTTTTTAACATATATGGCATGAACTAATTTTTATTGTTTCATAACACCTAATTTTTATGAATATTACTATAAAATATTTCATGACTATTTTCAAGAAAACATTTTCTTCTAAAATTTCTTGGTATTTTGTGAAAGGAAAATGATTTTTAAGAAGAAAGAATATTTTCCTCAAGAATTCATTTCAAGGGTTTTATCAAAACCATTTTCTATCTAAGATGAAATTATTTCATATGTGTATGTTTCAAGTATAATGCCTCTAGTATTTACAAGGTTTCACTTTTATTATGATGTAATGATAACCATTTGTTTTATAAAGGATTATGTTATGATGAGATGATGTTTAGGAAACCCATTTTATTCATTGGGTTATGTTGAATGATTTATTTTTATTTTGTGGGAAACAAAAGAATGATTTAATTATGAGATGGGTGGGACCTATATCTCCCACCAATGCATTGGTTAATGATTTATATCTCATGAGATAGACATGGCTGTAACAGAAAGTAAATTTGGTACAGTAATACATGGCTGGAACGACAGGTAAACCCGATTCAGCAATGGACGTTGTCCACTATGATGGTATTTGCAGTAATGACATGCCTAATATGGAAATCATATCATGTGATTAAATGTTTTATACAATTAACTGTTTTACTCCCATGATATTTTATCATTATTTATGTTCCATTATGATCTATCTCTTATGTACTTCCATGATTCTTGTAATTTCTCATGATTTTAATGTATTTTGTTCATGATTTTACGTTAAACTGTTTATGGATTGTTTATATGTTCTCAATGTTTACCCTTGTTGAGCATTTGAGCTCACCCATTTTATGTTTTCTTTTCCATAGGATATAATGAAAGGATTTAGGTAAGAAAATAAAAGGGTAAGATCATTATGGGAGATGTTGAAGATCATTCAACATGATTAGAAGTTTATGATCCAAGTTTCCAATGAAACTAAACTATTACGGTCCATGGATGTCAGTTTTTGTTATGTATTAATTATTCAAAAAAATTAATGAAATGTCCATGTACGTCAGCTTTGGGTCACTATAATTGGTAACAGTGTAATGGTTTAGTCAACCTTTTAAAACTAGTATGCGAAAACCTTAGTCATATCTGTAATGATATTTCTAAGGTATGTCTAGGGATGTCCCTAAAGTTAAGTATATGTAAATGTTATAGTCCTAGACTTATGATAATGATCATATAATTAAACCTAATATTTTATATATTGATGGTACTCCCACTTTTTTATGTTGTTTTCCTAGAAAGATGTTTGCCTCTTACACTATTCCTTTTGGGTTTTAGATGATGGCTGGAACCCGAAGGAACCGTGTTGATAAATGTAATGGGTAGTGCAATTATTTTCCTCCTGAACAAACCAATGTTATGGGAGATGGAGTGAAGAATGTTATTTCTATACTTAAACAAGCTATGAATCATTATGGACTTATCAATGAGAAGAGAAGGGAACAATATTCTATTGAGTCCTTCATGAGGCAACGGTAACGACCCGAATCCGGAGACCTTCACTGGTTCCCCATATCCAGTTCACAACATGACCTCAAGTGCATTTCCCCATACGCTAGAGGCTGCCAACTAGCAGTGAGGGCCTTGTGAATTTATTGGGGAAACTATGCCCTCATTAGGTAAGGTATACAAGGCAAGAAAAACAACAGTCAATAGAAAAAACAGTAAACATCATAAAAACACTGAAACTAAACAACGTAAGCAATGAACATATAATAATGATGATATTGATGTAGCATGTACAAGTATCTAAGGATAGAAGCACAGACAACAACGTTCTAAAATACAACTGAAAACAAAGTACGAAAGGAACAACAACTCCAGCAGCATCACAAGCCTAAGCTTGGTCTTATGCTCTCTATCTCCAACCAGCAATCATGTACCTGAAGTAGGAGGGCCAGAATCCCAATCCTTACCTGCAATCATATAACCTGTTTGGGCCGAAAAGCAAGATACAAACAGGGTGTGAGACTAATCCCAGTAGCCAATCACCACGAGATCTGTGCCCTACTGTCAGTGAGTAATATAGAAAAAGTAATGGAATTAAATGCAGCAGAGAAGAAGATGTACACTAAAGTAAGAAATATTACCAAACACCATTCACAGTTATTTATTAGTTTATTACAATCATTTATCTATCAACCATGGAACCTAGAAACTACTCTATACTCCCAAGGAAAGCAATTAATCACAATAGGTAACTCATCAGTCTACCTAAACAACAAGAAGTACAAACCCAAGCTTGTTCTTTGGCTTGGTGGAATCGTCACAACCATCCAACAAATAAATCACTGACTCTCTGGGTGGATCCTACTAGAAAACCCCATCTAGTCACGTAAACGTACAAAGGCACAGACACTCTGGGAAACTCTCACAGTCAATTCCCATGTGGTCTTGCAATGAATGATATATACTCTTTGAGGAATCACATACATCTAATTCCCCCTATATTCTCTCTACGTAACTATGGACACTCTGAGGAAGCACAACGTCTCATTCCCATAGGACCTTTGATCGATACTAATTATAAAAGATCCTCTGAGGAATCCCTAATCGTCAATTATCCCTTTAGTCTACCACACCAGGTTCACTCAAACTTGAGAAGTTTAGTCATGCGTAATCGAATTTTAGCAGCCTAAGTAAGTTCAGAAACTACTTGGCTATCAACTACAAATGCATCCACATGCATATAAACAGCTGGTAATACATGCAATCAAGTCAACAGGCATACAAGCAATGTGCAAAAGGGTTGCCTTGTAGGAAAACTATGCCAAACGGCAATCAAAATCCAAAACAAGGGGAACAGACATGGGGTGATCCTCAAACATGCTAACAAGAAGTTATTAATCATCTAATAACCTCAATCATACAAGAAATCTAAGGTAGATAACAAAACATGATCAAAACCCTAACTCGAGATACTTGATACATGGGCAATCGACACTTTTGCACCAAAAACTCATAGACATTCAACAGAGGGCAACAAAACACCTACCTCGATCCCAGTAGATCGATATATGTGAACCACAAAGATAGATATTGCTTAGAATGACGTAGATCTGAGAAAACACATAAAACTCTCAACCTACGATAACTTGAAAATGATGAGGAATCGAGAAACAAGGATAAAGCCGAAAAGAGAACTCACCGCTGCACATCAAACGCAATCGACGACGGCTAGAACGGAGGTCCGATGGAGGCACTGCGGCTCAGAGAAGATTTGACCATATCGTCGCTCTCGGATGAACGAAACCTGTAGAAGAAGACTCTTTTATGCGTCAGGCGTGACCCTGGTCCATTTAATGAAAAATAGAAAGCACACGGCATGTACTTTTAGAGTACACAGCGTATACTAGGTATTTTCTGTACTCTGCCAAAATCGGCCTCCACATCACCCTTACACACCATGTGTGTAGCCCGGACACGGCCATCACATGGCTTAGGTGGGAAAAAAGTACACTTTGTGTACTGAGAAAGTACACGGCGTGTACTTCAAAAATTTCAAAAATGTTCATTTTTCTCAAAAACTCCAGAAAAATGAAAACCGTACCTGAAAAGAAGATCCGGGTTCTTACAAACTTCCCCCCTTAAAGAAATTCATCCCTGAATTTCCCTAACGAGGAGGATAAGAAGAAACCCAAAAACAGCTCCGTCCATTGTGATCGTACATCAGCCTCCCTTTCCCACGTCTCGTCCTGTACTTTCCCATGCTACCATAATACCCGTACTAGAGGAACAAACCACCCGCGGGGAACCTTCACACTACGATCGAAAATCCGGATAGGATGCTCCTCAAACGACGCATCCGCATCAATCTCGACTTTGTCAGGCTGAAAGACATGAGACAGGTCTGAAAAGTATCATAGGAGCTGTGAGACGTAGAAGATTCCATGCATGGCCCGATACCTTTGAGATAGATGCAACCGATAGGCAACCGGCCCAACATTCTCCAAGACCTCAAACGGCCCGATTTACCATGGTGAAAGCTTACCCTATCTCTGAATCATCTTGTATCCCAACCCGAGGGTAACACATAGGTAAACCTGGTCACCGACCTCAAACTTTAGTTGACTTCTATGCTGATCAGCATAAGACTTCTGTTGAGACTGCGTTGTAGCCATCCTCTTCCGAATCTGCTCTATCTGCTCTAAAGTATCCTGAACAAGACGATATCCCAACAAAGTTGCTCTCCTACCTCTAGCCAGCATAAAGGTGATCGGCATGGCCTACCGTACAATGCCTCGTATGGCTCCATTTGAATCGTCGCTTGAAAAATATTGTTCTAGTAGAACTCGACCAGAGGAATATGCTTCTCCCAAGAACTGCCAAAGTCTAGGAAGCAAGCTCGGAGCATATCCTCAAGCACTTAGATCGTGCGCTCGGATTGTCCATCACTCTAGTGATGGTGTGTTGTACAGAAAAGTACATGTGTACCCAAGGCCTTCTCGAGTCCCTGCTTGAACTGAGTGGTAAAGCGTGCAACCTTATCTGAAACAATTGAGTGTGGAACTCCATGGAGACGAACGATCTCCCAGATTTAAAGTTGTCCAAGATCATAAACACTGAATGTATCCTTGATTGGCAAGAAGTGAGAAACCATTGTAAGCCTATCAACAACAACCCAAACCGCATCATTTCCTCTTGAAGATCTCATCAAACCAGTTACGAAGTCCATCACGACGTCATTCAACTTCCACTCCATAATGGGGAACTGCTGCAAAATCCCCGCTGGTCGCTGATGCTCTGATTTCACCTGCTGACAAGTAGAACATCTCAAGATGAAACCAGCAACATAATTCTTCATACCTGGCCACCAGTACTGGCGATGAAAATCTTGATACATCATGGTGATTCCAAGATGAACATCCCAAACTGTGGAATGGAAGTCTCACATCAGCTCCTCTCATATATCTACTGGCACCCATACGCGTCCCTGGAAACGCAAAATCTTATCATCACTAACGGTCCACCCGTGAAGAGGGTCTTACCCTGACACGCTTCCTTGTAGGGCTAGCCCTTCTGAATCTGCCAGCATCCTCATCCAAACTCAGTCCATAAGTACAGATGTAACCTCCATAGATGATAGGAAAGTCTTCCCCTACGTGTCTTGCACCTCCAAATGCATCTCCGAGAACAGATCCATCAGTTGCCACTCACTGTTGGCCTCCTGAACTGTCTATATCTATGTTCTCCTCTTCAGTGAATCAGACACTGTGTTGCCTTTCCAAGGATTATAGGGAAACTCAAAATCGAAGGACAAGAGATACTCAACCCACCTCTGTTGTCTCAGATTCAGTTCACGCTGTGTGAAGATGTTCTTGAGACATTTGTGGTTTGTGTATATCACAAAATGATCTCCTAGAAGGCAATGTCTCCAGAAACAAAAAGAATGAACACCCACAGTGAACTCCAGGTCTTGCGTAGGATAATTCCTATCATGAGGCCTCAACTACCGAGATCCATGCACAACCAGTTGATCCTCATCCATAAGCACTGCTCCATGTTCGATTATATATTCATCACATAAAACTGTATAGCTCCTTCTCGGCTCCGAAAAAACTAGGATCAGTGCTGAATTCAATCTCCCCTTCAGCTCCTGGAAGGATGAGTCACAGGCTTTTGACCAAAAAAACTTCACCCCAATCTTATTAAAGTATGCCAGTGGTGCTGCTAGGCATGAGAAGTCATGCATAAACCACCTATAGTAACCAGCAATCCCCAAGAAACTCTGTACCTCAAAGACATTCTTCGGCTTCTCCTAGGTAACTACTGCTCTCACCATCTCTGGGTCTACTGATACTCCTGTCTCTAAGATGACATTACCTAGGAAGTGAATCTCGTCCATCCAAAAGGGGCACTTCGAGAGTTTAGCATAAAGCTGATGCTCCCTCAGTGTCCTTAAAATAATCTCAAGATGGGTTGCATGGTCGTTTCGAATGTGAGAGTACCCCAAGATATCGTCCAAGAAGACCACGATGAAAGAATACAAGTAAGGATGGAACATTCAGTTCATCAGTGCCATGAAAACTACTGGTATGTTCGTAAGAACGAACGACATAATCGTATACTAATAGAGGTCATACCTACTCTTGAAGGCGGTTAGAGGTATATCTGAGGGTCTAACGTGTAGCTGATGATAACCAGACCTCAAATCGATCTTCGAGACCCCCTGAGCTCCTCGAAGATGATCGAAGAGATCATCAACCCTTGGCAAGGGATATCAGTTCTTGACAGTCAACGTGTTAATCTTCTGATAATGTATGCAAAGCCTAAGGGTACCTTATGCCTTCGTTGCGGACAGGACAGGCGAACCCCCAAGAGACGTACTGGGTTGGATGAAACCCTTTTCCTGCAACTCCTCCAACTGCTTCATGAACTCCTAAAACTCAGGTGTAGCCATCCTATAAGGACGAATGGACACCAGTGTTGCTCCTAGCACGAGATCAATCGAGAAGTATACCTCATGCTACGGAGGAAAACCTGAAAAGTCTTCTGTAAAGGCATCTAGAAAGAGATCAACCAAAGGAGAAAAATGTAACTATGAAGTCCCCTAGTCATCCACATAAAGACTAGAAATCTAGGCCATAACTCCTCATATCCCATGATGCTAGAGTCTAGCTCGACTCTCCTGAACATCCCACTCTCCTTTATGAAGGAAAGATTCACCCTATGGTGATACAAAACTCACCCTGTGTCGATAGCAATCAACGACTTCCTAGAAGGGAACCAACCAGTCCATACCGAGAATGACGTCACAGCCTGTCATCTCCAGGACATTGAGGTCCCATATGAAACGATACCCTGCAACCTTGAGAGGGAACTCCTTGCACGGACGTACGCTAGATGTCCTCATTCCCAAGGGTGTGTCAAAAGTCTACATTTCAACAGAAGAAAAGACACAGAGATCAAGACTTTCCACGACAGCAACAGAGAAAAGGCTATGTGAAGCACTAGTATCGAAAAGGGCTGAAAATAAAACTAAGGCTACTAAGATCGTACCTCAAACTATAGATGGTCCGGGATCCTGCTCCTGATAAATCTTCTCTACACCAAAAGTCTAGCCCGTACTGCGAACCTGTGTAGTAGCCTAAAAACCTTGAGCTGCTCCTCCCTGATCCTGACCACTGCATCCACGGCCTCTACCCCAACCTGAACGTCCTGTAGAACCCCAACCCCCAGTCTACTATGGAGCTGGAAATCCTTCTCCCGTACACGGCGCCGAAACTGATCCTCCTTCACTAGCCGATGGAAGGGGATCCTTGCAGAAATGATACAGATAACCCATCTTGCCGCAGGATCGACACTCTAACGGGTCCCTCGGGAACTGGGCCTTCTTATGCCCACTCCTCCCACACTGATAACACACCACCTTGGTGCCAGAAGGGGCACTCGTCTACCTGACGGAATACCTCGCTTCCTCGGGTCGCCTCAAGTAGACTATCAGTGGCGCTTCCTGCTGTCTGTCTGGAGGGAATCATCCATTGATGTTGTACCGCCCGGGTCCACAGCTCCAGTCTCCCTCAGGTTCCTCTCTGTGATGAGTTCCTGGTAGACTATCAGAGTAATAGAAGTCAAATTATAGACATTCACATGATATCTGATCTCCATCCTGAGGCCTTCCTCAAAATTCCTCGCTAGAAACAGCTCATCATACCCTAGAACATGAGTGAATCGTTGTAACTCAGTGAAGTGGGAGGAATACTCCATAATTGAGAGAGTAACCTTTTGTAGGCTCATGAACTCCCTGGCTCTGTCAGTCCTCAGCATCGATGGGTAGAAGTAGTGTAAAATGTACGGTGAAACTCCTCCCAAGGCGTATCTTGCTGGCACCCCGTCTGAGAGACTACGTCCCACCATCTCTTGGAGGAATCTAGCAGCATATACATCGCGAGCTTCACCCTTCTCCCTAGAGGAATCTCAATATGCTCGAAGATGGAAAACATGTATTCCGGCCATGAATTTGCAGCCTGAGGTCCTCCATCTCTTGTGAAAGTGGGAGGATGCTACAGCTGGAAGACCCGCGTCAGCTCTGCCAAAGTCGGGACAGGATGCTGAACTCCATGGAAGGTCTTCATGAATCTCATGAAACCCTCTATAAACTAATTGTCGTCACTAGAATCTGGAATCACTACAGGTTCCATGTCCGGAATGATGGGCAGAACTACTGGCAGTGCCTAATCGATCGTATCAGGCGTACGATCGCTGCCTGGTTGATGGCATGCAACAGGAGGATGTCTCAGTTCCATAGATCTGAAAGACCAAAACACAACTTCATTAAAGACGAACATTGTTTCAACATAGGAGAGTAAAACAGAACAAGAGGGAAACCCCTTAAAACTGGGAAAAATATGACTACACGACATGTAGTCCCACTACACGACGTGTTTCATAAAATTTTACCCAAGGCGTGTAAATTGGCCATACATTGCTGTGTAAACTACCTGGCTACATTGCATGTTCTTAAACTATAAGGAGTGTACATACCCCTTTTCCCCTGCCTGTTTACTCCCACACAATTAAGTCACATGGACTTTCCAAGCTGAAAACTACACGGTGTGTTTAAGGAAGACACGGCGTTTACTAGACATGCATTACCTGGCCCGTGTTGTTAGCGACACGGCCTGACACACGGTCGACACTACACGACATGTTCCTAAGAGACATGGTGTGCACTTGAATGGAAACCTCATCCCGTGTTGTTCGTGACATGGCTTGGTACATGGCTGATCCTTACAGGGCCTGTTCCGAACAAACAAGGCGAGTATAGAAGAAGATAGCACCGACCCGTGTTTTTAAAGACAGGGTCGGGTACCTACAAAAGGATACATGGCGTGTGCATACCAAACACAACATGTATTAAACATGAATTAACTGGCCCATGTTTTTAGTTACACGGTCAGTCTCCTAGTTAACCTCTACATGGTGTGTTCCTAGAGTACACGGGGTGTTCCTGAAAACCATTTATAGCTCTGTGGCCCTGTCCACACGGTCAGTGACACGACTAAAAACTACACGGCGTGTATATATAAAGTACACGCCCTGTATTCTGGGGTTTTCCATATAGTGGCCTCGGAACTGCACCGGAGCCCAGAAAACATAGAAAAACATAGGTTAAGGTGCCATATTCTGATCTGTGGGGGTGCATACTCCCTGCGAATCAATGTTTGGAATCATAACGATGCACATAAAAAGCCACAGTATAAAAACTCACGACCAACCAAATTACGATCCTTGAGGGCCCATAACACCTCTAAGATCAATGTTTGGCATCCATGATAAGAAAGATCCAACAAAAATACCCTATCAACATAGAAGGTATTCTATCTCAAATCCTATCACAATAGCATGCATTGTCTATCAATAATCCTATCACAATATATTGCAATATCTAATGCAACCTAGAAGGCATGGAAAGATGTGTTGCATGTGATCTTCTATCATGTTACTATATGATGCATGAGATTTCATACCCTCATCTCATCGGATTGAAAAAAATAGAACTGCAATCATATAAACAGTAACCACACAAAACAAGTACATCACCCAAAGGTGAAATCAATTAAACTGTAACATTCGCAAAACTCAAAACATGCAATATTCGAGGTAATATTTCTTTTTCCCGATACATGGGTTCTACAACGCTTAGGCACAACTATTTAACATTTACCTATTCTGTCATATCCCTGTCTATTGTCGCTAAATAGTAAGTCAATAGAAAAAGGAAAGAACTCCTTTGATACCACTTAGTAAAGACCCGAATCCGGAGACCTTTAATGGTGCCCCGTACCCGGTTCGCCACATGACCCCAGGCGCATTTTCCCAAATGCCAGAGGCTACTGACTAGTTTCAAGGGCCTTGGTAAGTTATTGGGGAAAATATTCCCTCATTTGGTAATTTATACAAGGCAAGAAAAAAATAGTCAATAGTGGAAGCCGTAATTATCATACAAACACTAAAACTAAACAACGGAAGCAATGAACATATAATAATGATGATATTGATGAAGTAGGTACAAGTATCTAAGGAAAGCAAAAAACAAAACAACATGATAAAATACAACTAAAAACAATGTATGAAAGGAACATCAACTCCAGCAGAGTCGCAAGCCTAAGATCAGTGCTATGCTATCCATCTCCAACCAGAAATCACGTACCCGAAGTTGAAGGGCCACAATCCCTATCCACACCAGAAACCACATAACCTGTTTGGACCGAAAGGAAGGACCCAAAAATGGTGTGAGACTAATCCTAGTAGGAAATCACCACGAGATTGATTCCTTACTATCAGTGAGTAATACAGAAAATGTAAAGGAATTAAACGTAGCATAGAAGCAGATGTACACTAAAGTAAGGAATCCTACCAAACTCCATTAACAATTATTTATTAGTTCAGTACAATCATTTATATATCAACCATGGAACCTAGCACTAGCTCTATACTCCATATAAATGCAAGTAATCACAATCGGTAACTTCACAGTCTACCAAAACAGCAAGCAGAACAAACCCAATCTTGTTCATTGGCTTGGTGGACTCAACACAACTAACCAAAAAATAATGAACTCACTCTTTGGGTGGCTCCTACTAGCAAACCCCATCTAGTCAAATAAACGTACAAAGTCCAAAACACTCTGGGAAGCTCTCACCATCAATTCCCCTGTGGTCATGCAATGAGAGATATATACTCTCTAATGAATCACTTACGTCTAATTCCCCATATAGTCTCTCTACTTAACTAAGGACACTCTAAAAAAGCACGAATTCGCATTCACATAGGTCCTGTAATCAATACTAATTATAATAGACTCTCTAAGGAAGCCCTAATCGTAAATTCCCCCTTTAGTCTACCACACTAGGTTCACTCAGCCCAAAGTAGTTTAGTCGTGCATAATCGACTGTTAGCAGCCTAAGTAAGTTCAGCAACTACTTGGTTAATAGCTAAAAATGCATCCACAAGCATATAAACAGCCGTCAATACATGCAATCACATCAACATGCATACTATGAATGTGAAAAAGGGTTTCCTCGTAGGAAAACCATGCCAAACGGCAATCAATAGCCAAAACAAGGGGAACCCCCATGGGGTGATCCTCAAAAATTATAACAAACATTTATGAATCATCTAATAACCTCAAGCATACAAGAAATATAAGGCAGGTAAAAAATGGGATCAATACCCTATTGTAAGATACCCAATAAATGGGCATCCGACACTTTTTCATGAAAACTCAACGACATTCAATGCAGGGAGACAAACCACCTACCTCGATCCTAGTAGATCGATCTATGTGAAAAACGATGATAGATTCCACTCAGAATGACGTAGATCTGAGAAAACGCATAAAACACTCTACCTACGATAACATGAAAACGAGGAGTAATCGAGAAACAAGGCTAAAGCAGAATGGAGAACTCATCGATGTGCTACCAACGCAATCGACGGAAGCTGGAAAATAGGTCGGACAGAGGCATGGTGGCTTGGATAATATTCGGCCTTATGGTCACTCTCGGATGAAGGATACCTGGAGGGGATGACGCTTCTGGGTGTCAGGCGCGACCCCTGTCCGTTTAATGAAAAAAAGAAATTACACGGCGTGTACTTTTGAGTACATGGCGTGTACTATGACTTTTCTGTACTCCTCCAAAATCAACCACCACATCACCCATACACACCGTGTATGTAGCCCGGACACATCCAGGACATGACTTCGGCAGGAAAAGAGTACACGACGTGTACTCAGAAAGTACACTGTGTGTACTTCAAAAATTTCCAGAAAGTTCATTTTTCTCAAAAACTTCAGAAAAAGGAAAAGCATACCAGAAAAGAAGATCCGGGTTCTTACAGAAATTTACACCTTATTTCAATGGGTATTCATATCCACTTGTTTAAGAACAATAGATTAGTACCATTGAAAAAATATTTTCCATAATTCGATGTTCGAGACATGAAAAAGTGATTCCAGCTGTTTATCGTCTAGAAGGTGAAGTAGACATGTGGTGGATCCTAATTAAGAATTCAATCCCCCAAGGTGAAATTGAATCCATGGAATGGGACCTGTTCGATAACTTATTTTTTAATATGTACTTCCCTCGTATTCATCAAAAAAATATGGACAAGGAGTTACATGAGCTTATGAAAAAGGATGATGAATCTGTTGGTATATACGAGGCTAATTTTACAAGGCTTGAAATGAATTCATCTCACTTTATCATCCATCATAAAAGTAAAGTTGATCAATTATTCAGTGTCTTAAAACTACGTCTTCAAAGGAAATTAGCTATAAGAGACTTCAGTAGCTATGAAGAAATTGTGCATTGTGCTATCAAGGTAGAACTGAATGTTGTTATTACATATCCATCTCATGTATTTGAAAAGAAAAGAAAGATGAAGTTCAAGGAAAAATATCAGAACAATGGTGAAATGAATTTGAATGTTTCCTTATGTTTAATGTGTGGAAAAAATTATGGTAGAGATTGTCTAATAGGAACTATAAAATGATTCATGTGTGGAAAAAAGGTCATCGAGCAGCTGAGTGCCGAAGTAATGGGAAAAAGGTTTCTTATGACGCGAATAGATAAAATACTATAGAGAAAACTCCACCAACACTTCAAAGAATCAAGTGCATGGAAATGGTGCATTATGCTAATCAATTCCCTAATCCAAGGTTAAATCATGATCGACGTGAGAAACCTTTTATATAAAAATACCAAGGGAAGTCACATGTGATCACTATTTTTGATGTTGAGTCTGAAAATGATGTTTTGGAATGAGTAAGTGTCTATGTAATGGTATTTCCAAATAGTATCATGGAATCTCATTTATAGTATCATGGAATTTTGGAAGATCTATGTATTGGTTTTCAATAATTGTATGGTACCTGTAACCATGAAAAGTGATTGAAATATTTTTGAAAAGTAGATGATATGCACATACTGATGGGATAAAGAGATAATAAATTGTTTTATAGTATTGATGAGCTCATGATTGATATAAGGACAAAGTGATATCATGGTTTGAGTATATATAATTTTTGGATTTTATGGTATGTGGAAAGAGTTAACTTTTGATAGCATTCATGTTTTCACTATAGTTCAATGGGTATTCATTTTTCAAGAGAATATATGAGTAAGGTATTGACATGTTTGGAATGTGACAAACATCAAGATATATCTTTTTATATATGGGGGAAAATGAAGGAATTCACATGTCTAGTAGATGAAATTTCCAGTAATCAGAGAAAAATAATTTCGATATGCTTAAAGGTTGGAATGAATTAATTTAGACATCATATAATATTTTTTATCGCTATAACTTTTTGATTTTATTTTTGAAATTTCATAATAGTATAGTTTTAGAAAAAGGAAAACTTGTAGGATGTGCGACAACCCGTCGCATTGGACATGATTGTGGGAATTTAACACAAAAACCGAAGTGTGATAGGCCTTTATCGCCTACCTCTGGCCTATAGGAAACCCTGGTTAGTAGAAACTAGTTTTATTTTTTTAAGTGATAAAGCATAAGTCCATTTTTTGAATCAAACATGATTAACCTCATCATAGACGGACCTAGGTATATTTTATAACTTTTTCTAACCTTTTTTTTAAGATATATGGAATGACCCATCATTCTATTTCATGATCTGCTAATACTTCACGAATGACATATTCAACTTTATTTATTTAAGAGATGAAGTTGAAATTGTCCAAGGAATGAACAATAGTGAAATTATACCAAAATCGAGTAAGTATTTTTTTTAGTTCATCATCATTAGGGAAATGATATTGAAAACCAATAATGATTTCCTATTACCCTCATATCCAATGAATCAGATGGTACCTTAGATCACCACAAATTAATGGCTTTCTGATTGTTGGATTTTTCATAGCCATGTTCTCTACCACTCTATATCATAACCTGATGTTTAGATTTCTCTTCCATATCCATATTTTAACATATATTTTTCATATGTGGAAACCTAGTGATGAGTTACTTTTGGTATCCGTTATGTTTCTAACGTTTTTTTTAAATGATGTTTTAGTATTCCTTTTTACGATGTGGGTTTCTATGAAAGAAACTTTAAAGTAGAAAACCATTAATAACCCTGACGAATTTCGAGGGTGAAATTCATTTTAAGGGGGTAGAATGTAACACCCTGAAAATTTATGAGAAGTATTCTTTTTAATTTATTTGATATCTTGTGTTGTATGCTACACCAAGATTTTCTTGCACTATACACAACACCATATTAGCTTTCAATATACGGAACTCTATTCTTGGATCGTGATACACACAATTTTGAGTTCGTTGGATAGAAGTTATTCTATGCAACATTGAGTGTATATATATATTCAATGTGTAAATGAGATATGATTGGATTTTTTTACACAACAATAGAGGAATCTTGCACAACATGCAACCCTCACTTCGCTTTCATTACACGCAATCATGACCTCCCACGATTGCGTGTGTTGTACGCAATACTTTGTTTCACTAAACAACGATATGTTATTAAAATATTATATAAACTAGCTGTTATGAATAGTAATTCCCACTTCTTAAAATTATATAATTTTTATCTATCAAAATGAACTTCATTTTTGGAATAAAAAAAATAAAATTATCCTACGGTGAATTTTTGGAATTTTTCTAAAAACATTCAATATTTGAAGAATAGTGAAAAAACACTAAGTTATAGTTTAAAACCGAATTTTTATTTAATTTTTTATTTATTTTATTTAAATTTATTTTAGGTCAAAATAGACACATAATACCGATATAATTTCAATTTAATTCCTTGGAGTCAATTTATAATAATTTATTATATATAAAAATTTTATAGAATTTTTGACCATCTTTTACCCACCTCTTTAGAGCATTTTCAAATTTTCATAAAACATAATTTTACCAATTTTTTGAGATTAATTTATACAATCTGAGAGACACAGTTAATATCAAGAAGTAAAATGTGGTTCAATAAGATAAAAATAATATTTTGTGAATAGTACCTTTTTACATTTATTTACCACTGTTAAAAGTAAATAGGGTAATTAAGGGTAAAAATGAAATTATTATTACCCTAACACATGTCCTAATTTTATAGGATAAGTGTAATTAGTCCCAAAACAACCATAGGAATTAAATATGACCATTTAGGTCCAGTTGGATTAGACTAGGATATTTATTAATATTTAATTTAAAGAAGAGTGAAAAGAATTAAAATCAAAGTTTAATAAGTAAAACATTTTTCATATATTATTATACATAAGATAAATAAGATTATAAATATTAATTATAAATAAAAATATATTTTTCTACATAATGGTATTTTATTTATTATTTTGTGACTTTAAATAATATAATTTATTTATGACACAATGATAATGTAATAATTACATTATTAATGAAATATTAACATATTTGATATTATAAATACCCAAATAAATGTAATTTTAGACTTATTATGATTTAAAATAATTTTAAATGTTAATATAACATATTAGGGTTGGTTAGATAAATGTTTTTCAAAGTAATAATGCTGTTATGAATTTAGAAAAAACAAAATACCAAATAGTGTCAAAAATGACATCAATGTGTTTTTAAATCAAATATTAAAATATTAAATGATATTCTCTTACTAAAAATTTTAGGATCATCCAACGGACTTATATAATAATATATATGACATTAATGAATAAATTGAGTTTCAATTATTTTTTTATAGTATTTTTATTATCCATATAGTGATAGAATACAAGAAGACACGGTAAAAGTTAAATTATTTTACTTAGAGTTAAATCTAAATGATAAGGTTAAAATGGTATCATAAACATGTCTAAAGCCTATTTGTTGAGATGATTTATACCCATCCCCGTCCTAGATTCGAAACAAGTCACTTTGGAACCATTATAAACTGAATATTAATTTATTATAAAATAATTATTTATGTTTTTCCTAAGGGGCCCCTCTCCTCCCTTATAAAAGGGCACCTCATCCCTCTCATCATTACACTATTTTTAGCATTCAAGCTCGGGAAAAACCTGAAAATTTCTCTCCTTAACCTCTCTAGTTATATCATAGAGGTTCTGGTTTTCTCAAAAGACCATATCTAGTTCCCTTAGAGGAAGTTTAAAAAAGGCACGTTGAAGAAGAGGTAATCTATTCTACCGATTCTTTCATGTTTCTTTATTCTTCTACTTCATCTTCTTTAGTTGTTTCATTATAAAGGAATAACATACGTCTTAATTATATACTGATATGTTATTATAAATATTAAACAAACATATTTCACCTTCTATCCATCCTATAATTAACGAAATCACCACATGTGCGTACATACAGAATACCGTCTCCATGCCGTGGTGTAATATGTTTTTCTACCACCACCTTACTTTGATGGGTATAATGGTGTAAATAATAACTACATATTAATATTATAACATGACACTAATTATGAGATATTGTATCATCCACTCCAATTCTATTCAATTATTATGTGAACGATTTCATCAATTGTGCATACGCACGGATTACCGTCTCCACGACGCGATGAGATTCATTCCCCATGTTAACCATTCAAGAATGATTATAAAGTATATATAATGAATAATAATGAAAAATATGACAAAATAAAGCTACTATATTTATATATATATATATATATCATCTACTTACTTCCATTCAATACATTAAGGAAAGGAAAACAACGTTCATGCGTAAGTACGACCTACCGTCTCAATGTCAGTGTATTTCATTTCATTTATCTATCTATTATATATATATATATACTAAATATATATGATATATAAAACTTGATTTACATTCTGGATGTAATTAAATCATTATATAAGTAATAATAATATTAATAACAATAAGTCCAATCATGTATGATGAATGAAACGATTTTACCCAAAAATATTCTTAAACATGGAACTAACAATTGAACGGTTAATATAAAGTCATAAGTAAATCATATATGATATCATAAATATTATTATGATTCTCTTAAAAGATAATTATATTTTTAAACCCACTATACATGAGTCTCGGACATATATGGAAGAAATTGGACATATGGTAAGGGATAATTATTCTAATCCCATTCTTTTCCGAGATTTTTTATTCAAAAGAATTTACTAGTGTTATGTTTATCATCCATGTCCAGGTGTTCTCAAAATTATTTCATAAAATGTTTAAATTTCATCCATGTATGTTTAATGTCATATTTACCCTTTTTGACTTTTACCACATCGTATGCAAGGAATCTTTCTTTTATTTACCATACGAGGAAATTTTTGACTTTTCTGAAAAAAGTTTAAGAAGAATGTATTTTTAACTTATATGACATTAAAGTATTTTTACAGTATCATAATGCCTAATTTTTAGGAAGCTTCCTCTACAAGATTTCATGACTATTTTCAAAAAAAATATTTTCTTAAAATTTCATGGCAATTCTTGAACAGAAAATGATTTTGATGAAGAAAGGATATTTTCCTCAAGAATTCATTTCATGTGTTTCATCAAAACCATTTTCCATCTAAGATGACATTATTTAATATGTGTATGTTTCAATTATAATGTCTCTATTATTTACATGGTTTCACTTTTCTTATGAAAAAATGATATCCATTTGTTTTATATGGATTATGTTATGATGGGATGATGTTTATGAAGCCCATTTTATTCTTTTGGTTATGATTGATGATTTATGTTTATGTTGTGGAACATGACATAATGATTCCATTATGATATGGGAGGGAACAATATCTCCCTCTAATACATTGGGTAAAGATTTATATCTCATAAGATAAACATGGAAGTAACGGAATGTAAATCTGGTACAGTAATACAGAGCTAGAATGGCAGGAAAACCCGATTCTGTAATGGACTTTGTCTACTATAACGGTCTTGGTATCAATGTCTTGGATACTATGGAAAACATATCTTGTGCTTAATGGTTTTCCAAAATTACTTATTTTATTCCCATGCTATTTTATCATTATTGATGTTCCATTTTGATCTATGCCTTATGTACTACCAATATTCATGTCATTACTCAAGATTTTAATGTATTATGTTCATGTTTTTATGTTCAACTGATTATGGATTGTTTATATGTTCTCAATGTTTACCCTTCCTGAGAATTTGAGGTCACCCTTTTTTTTCTTTTCCCCAGGATATAATGAAAGGTTTTATATATGAAAACAGAAGGGGAAGATCTTAATGGGAGATTTTGAAGATCTATTAACTTGATTAAACGATTTTTTTCCATGTTTCCAAAGACAAAAAACTGTTACTGTACATGGATGTCAGAATTTTTTATGTATTAAGTATTCCAAAAAAGTAATGTAATGACCATGTATGTCAACATTGGGTCACTACAATTGGTATCAATGTCCACGTAGTTCATGTGACGATGGCTTACCGTCGGTTGAGGTTTTCAAGGGTTGACCTCTTGAATGAGATCGCAATGGCTTACCATTAAATAAGGTGTCAAAGGATTACCACAAGATGGGGTTTCAATGGGTTACCGCTGATTGAGGTCACAACAGCTTACCGTTTCATGAATTCACAACGGCTTACCATTGGATAAGGTGTCAACGGCTTACCGCTGGATGGGGTTTCAACGACTTACAACAGATTGAGGTCACAACGGCTTTCCACTGTATAGAGTCACAACGACATACCACTAAATGAGGTGAAAACATCATACCGCTAAATGGAGTGACAATTAATTACCGCTGAATGAAGTGACAACGACTTACCTCTGAATGGAGTGACAACAACTTACTACTAAATGGAGGTCCATAGTTTAACGTCATGTGGGAAAGTGGTGAACCAACGTGAAGGGGGCAGAAATGATGGGTGTTTGGTTGAACCTCGTAGAGGCTTCCTACGTACCATGCCTTGTCATGGATCAAAGACTCCATAATTCATGTGGTTGGGACTAGACGTGAAGCTAGACCTGGGGTCCAATGGTTGGTGGCCATGGTGCAACAACGTCAGAGTGGTCAGGACCAATGGATGGTTTGGGGAGTGAACCTCATGGAGGATTCCTACGTACCATACCTTAGCATGGATCAAAGACCATGTAGTTTAGATGGGGTGGGGCTTACACACTAGGCTTCCCATGGGTTGGTGAACCGATGTGAATAGTGTTGGAGAGACCGATGGGTTGTGGGATTGAACCTCAAAGAGGCTTCCTACGTACCCTTCCTTGGAAAGGATCAGAGACCGTGAAGTTCAAGTTGGTGAAACGACTTACCACCGACTGGGAAAACAATGGCTTTCAACATATAAAGTTAAACAGTTTAACGTCATGCAGGACAGGGGAGAACCAATGTGAAGGGGGATCAGAACAACAAGATGTTGGGCTTGAACCTCAGTGAGGCTTCTTACGTACCTTGCCTTGGAATGGATCAAAGACCATGTAGTTAAAATGGTGTGGGGATTACACTCTAGGCTACCCAGGTTGTTGGTGAATCGACATAATAATTGTCGGAAGGACCTAGTGTTGGGAATGAACCCCGCGAAGGCTTCCTAAGTACCCTGCCTTGGCAAAGATCAAAGACCATGTAGTTCGGGATGTGTAGATTGAATGTCATGGTCGATGCTTACTATAAGACCATGATATTTATGCATGGTGTGAGAAACAAGAGGCAGCAATGTCTTGATGACCACGTCACGAAATGTGCATCTGTGGGAAGTGGAGTGTGGCATACACATGGAGCGACCCTAAGAGGAAACAAGGGATTATGTGTGGTTAGCAGCAAGAAGAGTAAACAAGGGCTTATGTGTGGTTAGCATCCCGAAGAGGTGGGTACTTACTCCATGATGGAGTCCCGAGGGTGACAAAGAGAATCGGGAGAGGGACCAGGGACAGAAGAAAGTCGAAGTACCATTCCCCAACACACATTTTTCTGTCCATGGACAATAAAGATGAAAGGAGAAGCATAGATGCTGCCTCCTGTAAAAAAAAGATCAGGGATATACACCAAGGTGGTTTCCCTTCCCTGGCGGACAATCACCACTCTAATAAGGAGGATATCATCCCCTGAGGAGTGATCTCATCCCCGTGGAGTCGATTGGGTGTGGGGAATGTCCTAGGTGGGGCCGCCCCACGTGCGAGACATGGGGTGATGTCATAATTTAACATCATGTGTTGAGGATGATGGTGTTTGTCAGTTTAACATCCTACATCTCGGACGAGGTGGGTTAACTCAACACTCCTAGGACTTATATAGAAGGTACCCACATCACCTTACTGAAGAGAGGGGACATGAAACACCATCATGATGGGGTGTCATGGAGCGAACCATTGTGGTGTCCACATTAGCATGGATTTGAGAATAAAAAATAGCCATTAGCGTGCCTATGTGAAGAATAATGAGGTGAAGCAACGTAATGGGCAGTGTCATTCAGGGGACTTTGAAGTCATATCATGCAAACCTGGAGGGTCACACGAGAAAAGGAATTTCCAAGCAGAGGGGTTCATAGGCAGGGGCCTTGTGAAGGATTGTTGCTCTGTATGGTGGAGGGCACTTGTGAATGGGTGTGCTTCACGAACTGGGCTGCGCTAGCCTAAGAATAGGGCATAAGGGAATATGGGAGATTTTTTGCGATGTGGAAAAGAATTCTCGGAGAACTACCTCACGGACCAAAGGTTCCTAGTGATGCAAGGTGTCGTGAAGCAATGTGCTTCGCGAAGTACAATGACCTTGCCACAGCAAGTGGATAATGTGTACATGAAGAGTGTTTTGCGAAGAATAAACGCTCCGCAATGACCCGGGTCACCTTGGTGATCCCCTTCCTTTGCAAAGGCCCTTAGACTTCGCGAAATGCATCCCTATCAGAAGGGGTGATCAAAACAAGACAAAGGGGTGGCACTTCGTGGAGGAGAAGTACCTCGCACAGCTCAAGGTTCATTGAGCAGAAGGATGCTTCCTGATTCGGGAGGGGGTATGTCGAAAGGTCGGACTGTCCGTCATTTGGGCACTAGGGAGCATGATATTTAAAAGTAAGGGGAACCATGAAGATAAAATTATGAGGCATGAAGTGTGACTTGGTTTCTTCGTGGAGGGCTCGCGAACATCAAGTGAGTTCGCATAGCATCCCGCCTCCATGCTTTGCAGTGGGCTGACGAATTTCAGCTGCGTTAACGGATCATCCCGCCTCCTTTCTTCGTGTTGGGCTCGCGAACCTCAAATGAGTTCGCGGAGAATCCCACCTGTTTGCTTCTCGGCAGGCTTGCAAATGTCAAATGAATTCTCAGAGCGTCCTACCTCCTTGCTTCGCAGTGGGTTCGTGAACGTCAAATGCGTTCGCGGAGCTTTCGTCTCTTTACATCACGGCAGCCACGGTCCTGGGGGGGGGGGGGGACTCTACGAAATAGCATCATGAGGCAGTCAAAGGTGCTTTCTTTTTGGATTCTTCTCTGTCCAAAATTTTTGCGCCAAAAAATACCCCCCTCAGACTTAGAGGTTCAAGGAGATCAAGGGTCGAACTCTGAGGGAAATTACTAAAATCCTTGTTCATTCACGATGATGGCTCACGAAGAAAGATTGCGAGGTAGATAGAGGACGTGCAGGCTAAGTGCGCCTTGAAGCTCCGTGTGAACCGGACACACCATGATGCTTCGATGTCCGTCACCTATAAATAGATGGGCTTCCATCTCTTTTTTCCTTTCCCTTCTCTGCTAATTTTACCTTTTGCACCTTCGATTCGTAAAGATCCACGTACTCCGTGAGTGATCTCTATGAATCGAGTCTTCGCGGCGCACAATGAGTCCTCAACTTTGTGTTTGCACTCAGTGTTCCAGTATTTGAACACCTAAGTAATGCTCTGCAAACAGTCTAACTGAAGAGTCTTCGTGAAAACGCTCTATGAATGGGCTTCGCGAACCGACACAAAAATATTCCATGTTCTAGAACTGAATGGTCCACTAAGAAGCTTCCTAGGGGGTCCATGCGAATTCCACCCAAAGGGATGTGAAGCCAAATATTCTGGGACTTTGAAATTTAGTCTGTAGCCACTAAGACTACAATTTATTTGTGGAGCTACTATAAAAGAGATAGAATACCTACTCGATGTGCAGGAGGTTTCCCTTGTATGTCTTCGGGATGAGGGATGACGTCTTCAAACCTGAAGCAAGTAGGGACAATCCAACTTACAGATTTAGTAGCATGCCATGCCAGCGCCAATGGTTTATGGAAGCTGATGGCCATGCTCAAGAGGATTTCATGCCCATCATTGCAACTAATTATACAACCATCTAAACAACATCGATGAGAAGGCATTACAGCTAGAGACACCCTCTCCTCTGTACCAAACTATATTCAAGGAGGTGCTAGGGAACCAAAAGAAGGGGTGGTCTGAGGAATGGGACCTGTGCCATGGTGGAAACTTCAGGGATGAATGGTCCTGGGCCTACTGGGTAGGTTCCTTGTGTGAGTAGTTTAGAGTGGAGCGGAGAAGGGTGGGCCTGAATGAGGTAGCTTGGGCTTCCCATTTTCAAATCTATGAGCTGAAGTAGCAAATGATGTAGTTGTTGAGCCAGTGGTCACTAGGGACCAATACCTTCTGCCTGCATCATGAAGAGTTTGGCAACAGATTATGGGACATGCCTCAGATCTCAGGAGTCCTGATACCGGGGGAAATGTATGAAGAATTTATCCTTGATGTGGGTACGTGGGAGGTTCTGGAGCAGATTCTGCATCTGGCGGTGGCATTGATGGAGTTTGTGCCAGGGGAGGAGAAGGAGGCGGTGAGGGATGTCCACTTCAATAATTGGTTCAGAATGATTCTGAACTTCCCGATAGACCGTCAGATCCTGGAAAGACCTCAAACTTGTCCAAAGGGGACCTAGAGTAAGGAACACTCGTACTGGCGGCTGTTGAAGAATAGACAGTGGAAGACATGGGGGATTAGTGTCACCACTGAGCAATAGCCAATAGTTTGGCTGATAGCATTCATCGCATCTCTCATATTTGGTTGAATCCTGCCAGTGAGGGATACTGACATGGTAGTGAGAATGAGAACTATCATCATGGCGTCCACATTGGCGATTGGAGGGCGGGTAATCATAGGGATCCTGAAACATTCCATGTTGTATAAGATGTTGTGGAACGTCAATGAGGGGAAAAAGCCACAGAGTGTATGCGGGCCAATCCACCACTAGTATGGGTGGATATATGCGCACATCAGGGGAATATATGATTATCCAAACCTCATATGGCCTCCAGGGTCGAACAATACCCCCTTGATTCTCGATGGCGTAGTGATTTGTCTGGCCAAGATGACCACACCATCGGTTAAGAACTATGTGTGAAGGGTGGAGGAATTCAATTTCCACCCATATCCAGTGCTGACGGGGGAAATTACTAATTACGTCCGGGGGATGGAAGAGCACCGAGCCTATATCCTAGCCTTTTGGGGTAGAGTCTTGGTGGCCAGGGTGGATGATGGGCATCTCAGCGAGCCATACACCCCACACCAATTTTCAAGACAATTTGGGCGACTATATCTACTTACCCCACAGGTCTACCTGGAAGTACATCATGAGGATAACCCTTGTGTGATGAGGTAGATGTGGCTCACGTTGACACGAGAAGATGAGAAGATATGGAATGAACTGCCTCTGCCGACCGCCATCATCGAGATGGTAAAGGAATATGCCCAATGCTGGGAGGTGGCCTTCTAAGGGGAGACGTTGAAGAGGCTAACTGTTCTAGTCAGTGATGTTGAGCCTCCCCATCCATGGGGTCGAGGCCAGAAGTTAGTAAGGGAATCCTGTAGTGGAAGGGCTACTATAGCGGCAACGCCCGCATCGGCTGAGGGGGAAGCAGTGGCAGCGGATTTGACATCGGCAGTGGACCCGGTGGTCTCAGGAGAACAGATTCTCCAGATGGGTAGCCACCAAGAAGATTATGCAAGATCTCATCTTAGGCCCTGGGGAAATGGCTGCGACATATTGAAATTCCAGAGAATGTTGTCTTCCGGGAGGCCTGAGACATCTGGCAAGTCAACCGGAAATTCCTTGACCAATCTGAGTTATGGAAGCACCTTAACCACCACAAGTGGACTTGCTAGGGATTGGACCTATTATAGCTGGTTTTTCAGTATCACAGGCACATGCAGAGCAATACATAGACAAACTGGAAGGCTTTATCCACTCGCAGGGTGCCCTGTGCCGAATGACAGACCAGGTCAGGGTGCTGTTGGATCTTACGGTCCCTCCACAACTGTTATCTGCTGTGCTGACCGTAGAGAGTGCTTCCCTCCGCTAGAAGAATCAGATGAGTTCTCCTGGGGAGACGAGGCTAGTATAGGGATTCTGATAGAGGAGGGGGAAGTTGGTGATCAGTCCTCGGATATCGATGATTTCACGGATACCCACGAGGTAAAATTTAGAGTCCCATATTCATGATTTTCTCTTAGGCTACTCTAGATTCCATATCAGCATCCGTTTTGTGCTAGAGGACCTTGTCCATAGACCTCGTTCTCACTCCTATGTGGATGCCGACGTGGGACATTCGGGATCCACACTTGTGGTGGCATCACTGTTCGTGTCTGGTGGGGCTAGGACAGTTGAGGCGGCTCCCCCGAGGTCTCTAGACCTGCCAACCATATAATGGGGGCCACGTCTTGGGGTCCCAACGACATCATCCCAATAGTGAGACCAGGGATTTGATCACTGTAATTCTCCTCGACCGAATTTATGACTTCCATCCCCTGACCATGTTAACTTCCATTTACATCCCACATTTTATTTGTACTGTTTTTAATTTGGATTGGGCCGCTGCAGCGATGTTGGTCGGGACATCTGGTAGCGCCCTTCTTTGAGGCATGCCAATGGTCGTGGAGGTGGACATCCAACCTGACCGAACAGTAGCACTCCCGATCACTGGCGAGGGTGCCAGTGGGGCTACCCATTTGGTTATTTAGGTGGTATTTGATGATGATGATCAACTAGATAGTTCAGGCCTCTCCACAACTGATCCAACGCCAGTCGTGGACCCGACTGAGGACTTCATGTGGGCATTCCCTACATACGAGCCAGTCAACCGTGCCAATTGGGATGAGATGGCCTCTTACGATGATTACTGCAAAATAGTCCATCCTCGATCGTGGAAGATGATCATGTGATTCATCAATGACACCCCCAAGCACTATGGTTGGATGAGATGGACATAATTCCCTCGTGACTGCACGAACTGTGTGTTGGGGGAGTAGATTCCCAACGTCCTTACATGCTCGTCTGAGATATTTTGGGGGAAAATATTCATGATTATGACCTTGGAATTTGTGTAAGATGGTAGTTAAGGAAGTATTTAAACATAAAGAGGCTCCATGGGGCTAAAGATAAGGTCCATCGGCTACAAAATCGAGCAGACGAGCACTCGACCTCCCTCAATGAATAATCTGAGCTAATATTCCAATTGAAGGCCAAACTAGAAAAAGAAAAAGGCAGCCTTAAGCGAGCCTCTGAGGAGATTACTACCATCTAGACAGATGCGAGGTGGGCCCAGATTGCAGCCAACGAATTGCGCACTCTCGCTGCTAATGAGGAGTGGTAGGTAAACAGGTGGTCACAACTTATGGACACCACCAGCCAGATGATGGCAGACCTTCTACACTCTTTTGACGATGTCAACCCATACATGGGGGGAGTCGACCCTCATGTACGATAATGATTACAAACCCTCAAATGTAATTTCATGATTTAATTGTTTTATGTCGTATCATGCATTAGTTCCTTTGTTTAAATAGGTTTATTGCATCCTCGTGATGTCCACAGAGCGCCCAATGATCATTCCCTAAGCTCACATGGGTGGATCCCGATGTGAGAAACAAGGGATGACCACCTTATCACCTCATCCAAACATAGGAGAGGAAACCAAGATATGGGAATCTAGGGTTTGAACAACCAGTCTGGATTTCCTGGAGGTAATGGGAGGGACCTGACTGAAGAGTGAAGCTCTCAGGATAGCTGAATTACAGTTTTCCCAGTGTGCTCTTGTGCACGAACAGGGTAGTTCCAGGTGCGCTGAAATAAATCCTAACAGATGGGAATGGGAGTTGTGAATCGTGATACCTAGGATTTGGAACAGTATGGGGGTGGTGTGATAATAAATAATAACTGTTGAAGACATTAAAAACACTGTATTCATATTGTATTATCCTAGAGTGGGGATAGAAAATGATGGTTGACCGCTGACCATGGTCGAAACATGAGTCCAAACTCAAAATTTCATCAGTTAGTCTTCCAGAACGTTGGCCTTGGAGAATAGGCGAGTGATAGGTTGAGAATCAATACTGCTAGGGGGTTCCTCAGGACATGAAAGGGGACGAGGGTCCAAATTAGGGGAACGAAATGCATGGAATGTGAAGTGATGGTTTGTTCGAACAGAATAAAACACTCTTAAAATTATTCCACCATGATGGAAGAACATTAGGGGGACACATCGGCCTGATCATGGATCATTCATTCTTTTATAAAAAACCTCTATCGAGAGGGATCCTTCTCTTCCCAATGTCTTTATGGGGAATCGCGAACTTGTTCAGGGAAAAATGGCAGTCACATGGTTCCCCACAAGGGGGTTGGCCACGTGCCGGAAATGAGGAGGAACAAGATTTGTGATTCATAGGGATGGACACTAGGTGAAATGCATGGTTGTATCTATATATCCAATGAGGATGGGAATCAAGCTGTACGTAGTTCTGGAAGCACATTTTAATGTCATGCGGGATGATGAAAATCATGGCTGCACTAGTGCACATCCTACCAAAACTACTAAGCCCACGTCAGTCATTCTCGATGTGGGAATCAAGAAGTAGTTGTGGGACTTTCCTGACATATGAAGGAACATGTTAGGGTGAAGGGAATCTAGGTGAATGTTTCCCCAATGATGATAACCCATCTATGTTGTGCACCAAGATGTGCGAATAAGTAAATCCAAATATGTCGGAATTCTACTTGAACATGAGGAAGTGGAAATGTGTGGATCATGATGCTTGAATTATGGATCAAAATGATGATGAAATGATTATTGAAGGGTAACTGTTGACCATGTTCGAAACATAACATCCATATCGCGTTAGCCTGGAATGGGGACAGACAAATGAGGGTTGATCGCTGACCATGTTCGAAACACGAGACCAGTCACAAATGTCGTCCGATATATTTAGGGGTGTTGGCTTGAAACAGTAGGTGAGCTAAGGCATCATAAGACCAAAACATGATGGGGGTCCCATAAAATGTGGATGAGGATGAGTATCCAAATAACGAGCTCACGAATCATGGACATGGAATGAGGGGAATGTCCCCGTGAAAACTCCACACTTCGGGCTCTTTTTCAAAATGCATATTAATACAACAACGATATGTTTTAGATAGAGGTATTTAAGTACCATAAAATTAGTGTATCATAGTTTAGGTCCATTGAACTCTGACCACGGATGGTCAGAATTGCAGGAGACACGTGGTGGGGTAATTTTAAAACCCGACGTGAATGGGATCCTAGGGTTCTGATCACCATGTGTTCCCCAGGAAGATTCTAGGTCAATATACTAGAAACAAGAGTTAATTTGGGCCCAAGGAAAGGTGACCAGATGTTTCTACATACTCCATGATGATGTGGATCAGGCTGCATATAGTTTTATGAGGTGTCACGGTAAGGTACCAATGCCAATAATAAAAGGGGTGTGCGGGTGTAGCCCTCACACTAAATGAAGTGGTAATTGATAAATCGTTTTTTACATTATGGTGAATGGTTGTTTTTGTAATACAATATTCCTAGGTTAGAAATTCCCTTCATCGCCACAAGAATCAAGTCATAGCAGGCATTGAAAAATGGTATGGCTGGTGACCGATACCAAACATGGTTTCCCCTTTAGTGAGGACATCACGATGCAGTGACGATTTTCGTCGTGCGCCCAGGATGGTAATGTCACAGTTTAGGGTCATGTGATAGGTCCAAGAATGCATTTTACATCATGCAACATAGATGTAGGAGAGAAAATGATAAACGGGGAATGTTTACGGTGCAATAAAACATACCCAACGTGAATGAAGACATAATAGCATACCACACAGTATGCAATTCTGAGAAAGGATCCTTGGGACAAGGGGCCTGAATAGAGGTAAGAGGGTAAGGGGCATTAGAAACTAGCTCCCAATTTATCTGGACAGGAAAACGAGACGTTTGGGAGGTCGTATGTATCCCATGAGGATGGGAATCAAGCTATACGTAGTTCTAGAGAAGATATTAGTTTACAGTCTTAGAGCTCAGACCAGAGTGAAGTTAAAACCTTCCATGTATGCACAGACCTTAACCCGATATCTAAGCCAATATGAGAAAAACTTACTATGTGAAACAAGGTAAGAATATGTTTATTGCAATACCTGGAATGTACGCCAATGGGAAATTGGTGCGGAGCAACGAATGACGCCCTTACCGCAACTCTGTCCTCCTAATGTGGAATTGCGCACTGAGGGGTTGTACCAATAGTGTCTAGATTTTTTTGGACATGATGAGGTGGAGAATGATTTGAATCATGTGACCGACATTTTGGTTTTAATGGAGTTGGAGTGACGATGGAGGACGACTGTTGACCGTGTTCGAAACACAACATCTTTGTTGTGTTAGCCGGAAATTGGAACAACAAATGAGGATTGACCACTTACCATATTTTCAATGCAGGACTTGTATCAATTTGTTTCTTGAAACCCTTTAGGACGTTGGCAAATATTGGTAAGAGAGACCTTATGCCTTGTATCCATGCCATTTGGGGATCCCTTTGGGTGTTAAAGGTAATGGAATCCCTAATGAGGGGGAACATGAAGCCTGAGAAACAGGTGGAAGCATGTTCGAGTAGAATCTGACATTCCAGGTTCTAAACTAGAGTACCCTTAGGCACATTGGTGAGTCACCAAAGAGGGTCAAAGAGGGTGATCAACAAGAGAGTAACCGATTTTAAGGGACGAGTATAGAATATGGCATTGAAAATTCCCAGGAGGGAGAGGTATGTGGCATGGTCATTACAAACCCGACGTGAATGAGGACATAATCCCATACCACATCATTTACACCCCTCCCAGAGAAAGGGTATTCCACATGGATGAGGTGAAAGATAGTTTTCTAAGAGATGGGGATGGACCTGACGCAAGACATCCGAGCGGTCTTGTGTATCCCATGAGGATAGGAATCAAGCCACACATCGTTCATGAATCGCACATAGGGGTAGGATTCCCTAATGAGCGGGGTGAACAGAATGGTGAGTAACATAACATAAATGGGGACATAATCACATACCACACCTTACAACCCTAAATACGAACATGGGTTGGGGGCTCGAAAAGGCCAAGGTGCCTGAGGCTGGGCCTCAGTCAGGAAGGCCCGACCAGTTTGCAGATTAACGTCTTGTAGTGAAGATGAAGAGAGGAGTATGATATCTCATCTGGGGATGTGTACAACACGATGAGTAACCCGAAGTGAATGAGGAAATATTACCATAGCACAACGTACAATCCCATAAGTGAGAACCTGGGCTGGGGCCCATGAAGTCCAAGGGGCCTGAGGCTGGGCCTCGGATGGGAAGGACATACATCCTCTTGTATGGTTACTGACACATCACAGCTCCTAATCCCACGTGATTAGTGCTCGATGTGGGAAACATGGAGACATTATCGGCTCTCCCTGTCACATGGGGCATAATAGATAGCATTTCACGAAGGGAGTTCATCTCTTAGAGATACAACAGAGTAGAATGAACCACTACACTCAATGTTTGCGACATCATGGGGTGGTTCCAACATCACAGGACAGCTATTGACATTGTTCGAAACAAAGTGTCCCTATAATGACCTGAAATGGGAGCAACAAATGAGAATTGACCACTGACCATATTCACAATGCGAGACTACTATAGGCTTGTTGCTCAGCATCCGAGAGGTAGTTGTCTAGAAGTGGTTAGAGAGCCCTTTGACCTAGCATTCATGCCATTCGGGGGCCCTTTTGGATAGGAAGGATGATGGAATCCTAATCAAAGGTGTGGGTGAAATATAGTTATACCCATCTTAAAAATGGGAAAACTTCTCCTAGGTGTGGGACATATAGCTGGGTCAAGATTAGATCGACGTGAATTTGGGAAAAAGTCTACACCCCATAATATGTATTGTCTCGGGGGGATGATTATGGCATTTGTTCTAGGCCAACAGACAAAATGTTCGGGTGTTACTATGTATCCCATTAGGATGGTAATCAAGCCATTTGTGGTTCATTAAGTCTATGCTGTTTAACGTTGTGTGGTGAGGATGTGGGAGTATATAAGAATGGGTGTGGGAACATGGTGCGACCATTATAATCCTGGAATGTGTGGGGCTAAGGAATCCTACATCATACCATGCAAGTATCCTCCGAGAGAACTATACCTAGGGGATAGTCAAAGAGAAGAGTTTGGGGATGGGCTCAAGACGAGGAATCTGAGAGTTTCTATGTATCCCATACGGATGGGAATGAAGCCATAAGTAGTTCTCAAAATGTTGTTTAACGTCATCCAGGATGATGTGCAGTTTAATGTTACGTAGGATCAGATAATTTAAGGTCATCTGGGACCGGCCTGCAGTTTAGGGTCATGCAGGACCATCTAGTTAAGGTCATGTTGGTCCAAATAGTTAAGGTCATGTGGGACCAGTGTGTAGTTTAGGGACATGAGGGACCATCCAGTTTATGGATTTGTAAGACCATTAGGCTCA
This sequence comes from Viscum album, assembly GCA_963277665.1. Lineage (NCBI taxonomy): Eukaryota > Viridiplantae > Streptophyta > Magnoliopsida > Santalales > Viscaceae > Viscum > Viscum album. Next base: position 510,361,230 of record OY728138.1, read on the forward strand.
AGCCAAGTATTACTGGAGGAACATGGCATTGGTGGGAGGAGTTATACAGTTACTATCCATTGTCACCAGGTAGTACGCTCCATTGGGTTAAACACTGTGAACTGTGTAGGGTACTTCCCATTTGGACTCCAACATGGGTGGTTTCCTCCTAGGGATTATTAGCGCCCTGCGGGCTAATACCAGGTCTCCATTCATAAAAGAGAAGAGGAGAACCATCTTGTTAAAGGCCTTATATATATTATTCTGATGCATCTCCAGATTGTGCAGGGCACGAAGCCTATTCTCGTCAGGTGCGTCAAATTTATCCAGAGGAATTTCGACTACCTTATCTGGTGCTTACTGGTCATAGAGCATTTTGTGTAACGGGGGAATTTGGACCTTTATGGGCAGGATGTCCTAAGCTCCGTACACCAGAAAATATGTCGTCACCTGGGTGGAATTACAAGTCGTTGTTCAATAGGCCTAGAGGGCGTTTGGGATCTTGTCAAGCCAACTCTTCTTGTTCAAACCAACCATTTTTTCCTACTTTTTATAGGGGATTTTTTTGAAAACCTCGATCTTTTCATTTTCCTATGTGTGATAGTGGGACGTATGGTAAAAACTGATGTTTTACTTGGAATACAATTTTTTCATCTCGGTTACTCGAAAGATGGTGTCGTTATCAGTGAGGATGGTGGGAGGGAATCCAAACCGGTAGATGATATTAGGTCCCATGAAGTCAATGATAGAACATGCCTTGACCTCATTGAGCGAAACTTCTTCTTCCCACATGGAAAAGAAATCCATGGTGGTCAGGATGAAGCTACATTGATGAGCTGTTGCTGGTGGGTATGTTCCCACAACATCGAGTACCCACACTACGAATAGCAAAGAGTACATGGTGGAGGGGAGAGGTTTTGGTGGCTGATGCATGAAGTTATCATGAATTTGTAACGCGTGAAATCTCTTGGCGAACTTGATAAAATCCTGGATCATAGAGGGCTAGAAGTTCTCCAGTCACCAGATTTGATGTGGCCACATCGGCCCAGCTTGGTTGGCATAGCCGGAACTAGCATGGACCTCTTGCATGACTAGAGGAATATCGGCTCCTTGGATACAATGGAGGAGAACACCATAAACACCACTCCTATCTGGAGGGTAAACTGCAACACGCGGAGCCAGATTTTCTCATGCTCGACCCAATCCACTGGTAGGAAACCATTTTGGAGATACTCGATAATAGAGGATCTCAATTCGGGAGTTTCTTCAATCACTGCATCTGAAGAACTAGAGTGTCCTGACGTGGAGGAACCCACAGTAATATGGCCTACTCATCGGCCGTCATCATCATCTGGGGTGACAGGAGTGGTGAATCTCTGTTGTGCCACGTGTATAATCTGATCATTCTACTCGGGTTCTGCAAGTGATGCAGCCAGGTCGGCCAGGGCATCAGCTCGGCCGTTCTGAGATCGGCAGACATGAGTAACTTCCTAGATGGATGGAAACTAGGCCATTAGCTGGAGGGTGCACTTCAATAATGGTACGAGCTCTGGATTTCTAACTACATAGTCACCGTTTACATTCTTGTTGACTAGTTCGGAATCCCCTTTCACATGTAAATGAGGTACATCGATCTCAAGGGCCAACTCAAGGCCAGTGATATGTGCCTGATACACTATCTCATTGTTGGTGTAGCCTTTTGACAATACGAATGAGTATGGATGAATGGATTTCCTTGGGGTAATAAAGACAATACCTAGGCCCACACTGTTGAGTAAGGACTCATTGAGTCTCCGGCCAGTGGGGATCCGGGAGGCCCCATTAAAGTGCATCTTCCAACATTGGATGGAATGATATATCCGGAGGATTGCCTGGTTGAGAAAATCCAAGTCCATGGACTGGTCCGCGGAGGTTGGATGGGAAGTAAGAATGTCTGATAATGCATGTCCCTTTATAGATATAAGAGGTGAAAAACTAATGTCGAACGGCTGGAGGATTACTTCCTAGTGTGCTAGATGGCTGGTTAGCATGGGGTAGTTCAGAATGTACTTTAGTGGGTCTACTCAAGACACTAGTTTTACCTTGTGGTGCTGCTAGTAGTGTCACAATTTATATACTGTGAAAACCAGCGTGAAGCAGCTCTTTTCGATGTGGGAGTATCTTGTATCTGTGTCGAGGAGCATGCAACTGAGGAAGTAGAGACTGTTTTCCATCCCCTTATTGTTATTTTGGGTGAGAAGGGCGCCAAGAGATTGTTCCAGGGTAGTCACGTATATGATAAGCGGCGTCTCGGTGACATGTGGCATCAGGACTGGAGGCTGTTCTAGATAATGCTTGATTTCCTCGAACACCATCTAGCACTCTTCATCCAACTCATAGGCAGAGCTTTTTTTCATGAGCAGGGAAAATGGATTACACTTATCGGCCAAATTTAAAATTAATCGGCATATATAGGATATGTTTCAATGGAAACTTTGAAGTTCTAGAATATTTCTCGATGGAGGTAACTAGATGATTTCCTTGATCTTCTTTGGGTCGATCTTGATGCCCCGGTACCTGACAACAGATCCAGGAAACTTCCCAGAGGTGACCCCTAAGGCGCACATCAACGGTTTCATCATCAAGTGGCAGGAACAGAGGAATCCAAACAAATTCTCAATGTCTTTGTGATGGTCCTGGAACTGGCGAGATTTGACCACAAGATCGTCCACAAAGAATTCCACCAATGTCTCGAGGATTGGATTGAAAATGCAGTGCATGGCCCGCTGATAGGTGGCACCTGAATTCTTCAGGCCGAAGGGAATAACATGGTAACAGAAAGTATGTTGGGGTTCCCTGAAAGCTGTGGACTCTTCATCCTCGGGGGCCATCCGGATCAGAATATATCCATAGTAACCATCCATGATGGAATGGGCCTGAAACCCAAGTGTAGCATTGATCAAAAATTCTTTTTCTATAAGGGTAAAATCATCCTTCGGACAGTGACAATTGTTATCTTGGAAGTCGATGTCGACTCTAATCAATCCATTATTCTTCCTAACAGGCATGATGTTGGATAGACACTTGGGGAACTATACCTCTTTGAAGAAGTTGGATTTGATGAGATTTTCAACTTCGGTATCAACCATGGCACCGTGAGAAAGATGCATCCTTCTAGGAGGTTTCTTGAACACGCGATGATTTATCTGGAGACGAGGCGGTGGACGGCTACCTGAGGATCTAGTCCTGGAATCTCATTTTCACACCAGGAAAATACATCATGGTGCAGTTTCAGGAATTCAATATACAGCTGTTGCTACTCGAGGGGCTTGGCGGCTCTAATCAATGTGGGTCTCAGACCTGCCTCGCTACTAAGGTTCACATGTACATGTTCATCCATCATGGCGGTGATTCCCTCTTCAAATGTGGGGGGGAGCAACCACCAGATCCCCTTCTTCACTTTCAGAGGAGGGATTACCAGTGGCTGAAGCTTCTCATTGGAAGGAAGAACCTGACGGAATGCTAGTACCAACCTAGATAGCTGTAGAAATCATACCAGGAAATTCACGCAACACTAACACCATATCGATGAAGGTAGTCGACCAAATCTCATTTGGTCTTCAGCCCAAGGGGAAGACATGATGATATCAAAAAATTGTGGTGCGTTGGCCTATGTTGGTTAATCCCAGCCAGTCGAAATAGACACATATGACGTACTGTCATTACCATGGGTCTGAAATTCCGTTGTCGTATGGGGGTAAGAGGCTCCAAGATCACCCGAGTCTGGTTTGTGTACGAATATGAGATGATTTTCTTCCATCTCTTGGAATTTGGAATATATATTCCTCTTTACCAGAGACAACAATTCATTTCCCCATGATGGGGGTCGTGGCCTCCAATCAATGGATCTGGAAGATGACAGAGTCATCTAGACCTGCCGAGGGGTCAGTTATGATTGTGGCAGGCTCATCCTCACTTGCCAGAATCTATTTATCCTTGCTCATGTAATAGTCTGTGTTCTAGTATATGGATTCACAATAGGTGATGGGAGATGAATCACCTTGGAGTATTCCTACTCAAACATAAAGGGAGTAATTGGGGCACTGGTGATACGATGAGGGAATCACCGCATGTAGGTGGAGCTTTGGTCAGCCTATCAATGCATTTTACGCAGTGTCCTGGGAGACAACCATAAACCCGGTACTGGAAACTAGGCCACCGAAATGGGTCTCGAAATGGGTCTTGAAATGGATCATTCCTACAGGGGTCTGCTCTATCTTGTAATAACCCTGGATCTTTAAATCGGATGGATTCAGGTCATCTTTGGATAACCCCATCTTCTTCATTTTCCACGTCTGGATAAGGTTAATCTCGGGGATGGTGTCAACGAGACAGTGGTGAACCTCCACAAAATTAAATTTTCTAGTGATGTACCATGGTTAGATATGCCCCTATAAGGGAGAGCCATCATCTTCTCCTGAGAAAGATATGATGACCTAGCATTCGACATTCTTAACAGTTTCAACATTAAAGGCTTCTACAGCTGCTACATCCATCTCAAACTGTTTGGGGCTTCTAAAAGCCTCAGTCAGGGCCTCACGCATATCCAACAACATGCGAAGGGCTTCAAGGATGGGAAGCCTCACTGGGATACATGAAAGGATCTTGAGAAGATTGTACTTATGCGCCAGGTGCGAAATTCTACTTACAGAAGGTCACCCAGTGATTATAGGAATGGCGGGCCCTACCGGCTGGACCAACGGCTGGCTGGTGCTGGGTATATCCCGCTACTCACTAGTCGAAACATAGATATATTTTTCTAGATGGGGACCAGATGACTGAGATTGGCCCGTAGCCGGGTGAGGATGGTTACAGCCTGGACAAGGTAGCTCTTTCTGATCCAGTAGTAAAAATTATTGTGGAAGTGATCCTGACAACACCAGATGGAGAGGCTATACGTGCTGAGCTCTGTGATGTGCCTGTAGTCTGGTCTCAGTGGCATGCACAACCTAGCTAGAGGATCCAACTGATTCTCCAAAATGACCCATATATTCGTGGCTCCGCCGACATTGGCATCGGCTTGGGATGTTGGGGAGGTTCGCCTCGCACTCCCACTCATCGAGAGTCATATAAGGATTTAATAACTCCACAGTATTAATCAAAGCATAACCATGACTATCACATGAAGATTCATCCGCAACGGGGTATATTCTGGGAGGTATCCTCATCTCAGGGTGCATGATGATGACAAGAGTTAGGAGAGATGATGTAATAGGTGGGGCGTGTTGCTTTTTCTTCCATCGTCGATGCTTTCTATTCTAGGAAGAGGCTGGCTAAGACGATGATGCAGAAGTGGTGGCTGCAGCATTTGAAGGATCTGACTGATTCATCCGTGCCCAAATGATTCAAAGGGTTTGAGAAACCGTCTAGTGAGCCATCAATTCATTGTACTTATGGGACCCCTCATTAGAAACATGCTGCCACTCGCCTTCACTATCGTTACTGCTGACTATCCTTACAAAGACACCCACCACTAGTGTAGGGGCCAAACCCAGCCTGACTATGTTTTTATTGACCTGGTATTGAATCCAGTCTTTGAACACATTTCACTACTTGAGGGTGTTCCCCAGAATCTGATGATTGGGGAAGTAGTTGGTGCGATAAGTGAGATTCACCTCATCTGGACTTCTGCACTTAGACAAGCGTACAATCCCATGTTCCAAGTTACTAAGGAGTAACTCGGGACTTGATTCTAACTGAAAGTGTATGTCCAGTTTCTTCTTTCTGGAAAGGATACCCTTGCAGTCTGACCCTGATTAGGGGCCGGAGGGGCTTGTCTAGGAGGTGGACCCTAATTGACCCACCTGGACAGTGGCGGCGCATTACCCGGAGGGACTTTCCGATTCTGAGGGAGACGCTACTGAGCCGGAGGCTGCACCTGAGGTGGAGGGCCTCTGCAAGGATTCGGGTCCAGTGCTACTGGTAGCAACTCCAGTTGCCTGTGGGCTTTTATTTGGGCCACCATGGCAAGCTCGACTTTCGATGCACTCCTCACTAGAATTACATAAGGAAATAGACATGTCTGGTTGGCTTGTTGTAGGGCTTCCTCAAGGCGTTGGGCTTTATCATAGAAGTCTTGGAATCCTCTAGGGAAGTTCTGGGTGATTTGAGATGTAACTAGTTCCATCTTGACATTTCTAACACACATAATTAGTAGCTTCTCCTGATTCAGTGGCATGTCAAGGGAGTAGGTAAGCCCCTTCCACTGGGCGATAAATTCTGCAACTCGCTCATCAGGAATTTACTTGCACTTGAAGTGTTCTTTGAAGCTCATTTTCTAGGTGGTAGAGCTAAACTGTAAAAGGAATTGCCTGCGAAGGGCCTCCCAGCAGATTACAGATCTGACAGGGAGTTGACAGTACCAGACAAATGTTGGCCCTTCCAATGACTGAATGAAACATCAGAGCATGACAGCCTTCTACTATGCTGGAGTCCCTAACATGGGACCACACCTTGAGTTTATGTGGGCCAAGTGCTCTGGTGGGTCCCCCATCCCATTAAAGTAGGATAAGTTGGGATTTCTGATACCCAGTAGTGCCATAATATCATCCACCCATGCCGGGTATGGCTTGCCATCAGGTGGGATCACCACCCGTCACATTTCCAATACCTCAAAGAAAGCTTTGTGTGCTACCATAGGATCATCTAGGTGGGGGTCCCTATCTTGAATGGGATCTCTAACCGCGAGCGCATTGTGGGGTTCTTCAACAAGTTATACAGGATCAGCGGCTCGTGGAGCGACTGCTAGAGCTACTTACAAGGAAGCTGGGGGAACCCGAGTAGGATTCCATGGATTATCGTGCCATTCTATAGGGTTTGACGATACATACAGTACCCTATTTCCTTGAGCCCCATCAATAGCCATGTCTGCAAGGGTCGGTATAATCAGGGTTTCCTGGTGGTATCTCACTGTGGGGAAGTTCTTCCTGCCCCAACTGTACCGGCCTATGAACGCAGTAGTTGGGTCATTCCTCTGCAACACGTTTTGTCAGGAGTTCATCAACAAAACTCATCTACTTAGTATTTTTCTAGATCAACGTAGCCTTATCAGGGTCCTCCACCATTTTTTTCACTATGGAAGATGGGTCGGAGTGCTTGACAGCTCCGACGTGCTCTTTTCCCTTACTCGCATTCATGCCGAGTACCAATGCCTCGGTGGGAATAGAGAGAGATAGGAGGATCCTCTACTGACGAATATTGTAGATACCTGAAGTTTGAGGTTAATGGAAATTACATTAATTTTGACGAATACATAATTGATGACAAAAACAAACATTGAAGGATCGTAATAGTTCAGTTCTTTGGAAACTCGGAATATAATTTTCAAATCATGGTGGAAGATCTTCAACATCTCCCATAAAGAGATTCCCATTTTGTTTTCTTACCAAAAACATTTCTTTATATCCTAGGGAAACGAATACATAAATAGGGTGAACTCAAATTCTCAGTAAGTGTAAGCATGGAGAACATAAAACAACCCATAAATAGTTGAACGTAAAAACATGTACATGACATAAATCATAGAAGTACATAAGGCATAGATCATAAAGGAACATGAATAATGATAATATAGAATGGGAATAAAAAATTTAATTATGGAAAACCATTAAGCACATGATATTATTTCTATATTATCCAAGGTATTGCTGCCAAGACCATCATAGTGGACAAAGTCCCTTTCAGAATAGAGTTCACTCCTCGTTCCAGTCCTGTATCACTGAACCAGATTAACTTACCAATCCAGCCATTTCTATCACATGAGATATAAATCATTATCAAATTCATTGGAGAGAGATATAGGTCCCACCTATCTCATAATGAAATCATTCTTACTTGTTCCACAAAATAAATATACATCATTCATAATAACCCATTGAATAAAGTGGGTTTCATAAATATCATCCCATCATCCAATAATCAATATAATAGAAATGGATATCATTTCATCAGAAGAAAAATCAAACAATGTAAATAATAGATACATTATACATGAAACAGAATCATACTTAATAATTTCATCATATATGGAAAATAGTTTTGACAAAACACTTGAAATCAATTCTTGAGGAAAATATCATGTATTCTTCAAAAAAAATTTCTTTTCAAAAAATGCCATGAAATTTTAAAATAAAAAGATTTTTTTTAAAATAATCATGAAATGTTGAATTGTAAAAGTCATGAAAATAAGGAATTATAAAACCGTAAAAATATATTCATTCCATATAAGTTTAAAAAAACATTCTCCACTTACTTTTCTCAGAAAAGTCAAAAAGTTCCTCATATGGTAATCAAAAGAAAGATTCCTTCCATAACCCAAAGTAAAAGTCAAATATGTCTAAATATAACATTAAACATAATGTAATAATATTTAAACTCTTTAGGAAAAACCTTTTATGGGAATTGATGAAAAATATTACCCCAGTAAATACTTATGTATTTGCAATCTCGCATAAACATGAGATTGCAAAATTATCTCTTACCTTAGGTCTGATATGCTTCGTACGTATCCGAACTGCCTATATAATGATTTAAATAATTTCATTGAATTATTACATAATAATATTCATTGTTATGATATCGTATATGGATCACTTATGTCATTATATTACCCATTCTTTTATAAATTCCATGTTAAAGAAGAATTTTGGGTAAAATCGTTTGATTTATCATACGTGTTTGGACGTGTTGTGCTTGATATTATTATTAATAATATCTTAATTTAAAAAAATAAATAATTTAAAACATGATTTATATATCATATATATTCAATATGTATATATATATATAATAGATAGAAAAATGGAATGAAACACACCGTTCATGGAGACAGTAGGTCGTACGTACGCATGAACGTTGTTTTCCTTTTATTATTGACTTGAATGGAAGTAAGTATATAACATATACATAAATAAAGTAGTATTATTATGTTATATATACCATTATTATTCATTATATATACTTTATAAACATTCTTGATGGGTTAACATTGAGATTGAATCTTATCGAGTCGTGGAGATGGTAATCCTTACGTACGCACGCGCGATGATATCGTTTCCATAATTATTGAATGGAATAGGAGTGGATGATATAATATCTCAAAATCAGTATGATGTTATAATATACATATATAGTTATTCTTTAAACCATTATACCCATCCATGTATGGTGGTGGTGGAAAAACAGATTACACCACAACGTGGAGACGAAAGTCCGTACATACGCACACGCAGTGATTACGTTTTTCGTAGGATTGATAAAAGGTGACATGGGATTGTTTCATATTAATAATAACATATAAGTATATTATTGATACTGATGTAATTTCTTTCTAATTATACAAATAAATAATAAGAAGTTGAAGAAGAAAGAAACTTGAAGAAATTTGTAGAATATATTACCTCTTCTTCAACGCACCTCCAATAAGATTACTTTTAAGGTAATAGAGTATGTATTTGGAGAAGAAGAGAACCTCCAGAATGTTGTTAGGGAAGTGGAGAAGAGAAATTTGAAGGGTTTTGACGATATTTAAGGTTCAATGTGTTGTGAAGTGGATAGGGAGGAGGTTCCCTTTTATAAGGGAGGAGAGGGTCACCTTTGGAAACCTAAAAAATATTAATTTATAATAAATTAAACCCCACAAAAAACATCAAAAAAAGGACTCATATTATAATATTAGATGAGATAGGGTAGTAATATCATCAACAAATAAAATTTAGACACGTTGGAAATTTATTTTCAACCTTATCAACTTGATTTATCCATATTAAATTTATTTAATCATATTTGAGGTAATAAGATTTTAAATTTTAAATTGTTATAAATAATAACTTATGTGTGGTTAATTACCCATAATTGGGAAATTTATGATATTTTAGACCATATAAATTTCAAATTATAATATTTAAATATTTATGTGATTTTTAAACAATTTAATAATAAATTATTTATATAAAATAACAATAGTTTTAATTTTTACACTATTCATGTATTTGAATTTAAATAAAATCCACATAGAGGAAATATTCAAACCAAAATGTTTAATAGATTCATAACATATAATATTAATATATAAAATCTTTGGAGAACATTAATTGGTTCATATAATTTTTATTTTAATATTTATAAAACCATTTATATGATATTTATCTTAATAAAACAATTACTACATCATTTTTGTATAACTTATTAGTTGCATAAAAATTAAAAATAAAATCCTATAATGAAGATAAATATAATAAATTTCATAATAATATTTTTACTCTAATTTATCATCTTAAAATAACAGCATTTAAATTTTAATAATTATTAAATTTTGAAGGTGACAACTTTGACATCTTTTAAAATAAATTAATATAAGTATCATAATCGCTTTTATAAGGGTAAAAATGGTAAAATATTCTGCCATTGGATGATTATGGTTTACATTTACAAGACCAATATGTCTTGGTATGATATTGGTGCCTTTAATGATAACTATTTGTTTATTAAAAACTATATTATTGATTTTTCAATAAATAAGCAATTTTTTCAATCACTATTATGTCACCATTAATGACAATTATTTTATCCATAAAAATTATAATTAAATTTTCATGATGTATATATTTATATTATCTTTCTAGAGACTATTTATATTCGAGTTTTTATTAATTTTATCACTAAATTAAAATTATTACTCATATATGATATAAGAGAGTGACATGTTGTCACTTTCTTTGGTTTTAGTAACAATTACCTCATTTACATGGTCAAAATTCCAAGAAATTAATATATTTCGTCTCTTAGGTGATATGGGTCTAATTTTATTCATCCAATAGAATTTTGGCAGGCGTTAAGGTAATTTTATAATCTTATTTTTACCAATTAATTACCTGATTTACCTTTAACTATAATTAATAAAAATTATCGTAGTTACTATTCATATTGTAAAAAAGAATAAAATTTACATAATAAATAATTTGGACACACTGAATTTAAATATGGAATCAATTTTTCAAAATTCAACATACAGGAGTTTCAGTAATTAATTTAAAATTAATCCCACTGTTCAGAAACATGGTTTTAAAAGTTAAAACATTGCCAATGATTGAAATGTTTTTACCTATGAATTCAATGTAAAATTAATGTTAATGACATACATTATATTAAATGGTAAAAATGTATTATATTAATACATTTAAATCATTCAATATTATAAATCAACCATATAAATTATTATGATGGAAAAAATAATTTTTAATTAAAAAATACCGTGTTTTTAGTATTCATTAAAATATGAAAGTTATCAGAATAATATGACAAATTTATCCTAATTTTTTTTATCTTGATTCCATTGAAGAATTTTATTTTGTAAAATTGAACTTATAAACATGTTAAAACCTAGATTTAATGTGGGTGCACCATCAAAAGGTAGTAGAACTGCATTTTTGGAAAAATACTTATTTTATAGGAAAATTTTATTTCGTTCTCATACCATGTTCTAGAAAATGTGTAAGTTGAACAATAATGTTATAAAATTCAAAATTTAGTTAATACTATTCATAACAGCTAGTCCATAATAATATTATAAAAATATATCATTGTTTAGTGAAACCTGTTATTGCGTAAAACACACGCTATCGAGGATGGTCACGATTGCATGTATTGCAAGCCAAGTTAGGGTTTCATGTAGTGCATGGCTACTTTGTTGTTGTGTATAAAAGAATCCAACCATATTTTGTTTATACATTGAATATATATATATATATATAATCAATGATGCGTAGAATAACTACTACCAAACAAACATGAAATTGTGTGTAACACGATCCAAGAATAATGTTGTGTATACTGCAAGCTAATACAGTGTTGCGTATAGCGCAAAATAATCTTGCTGTATCTTAAAATAGAAGATATGAAAGAAATTAAAAGGAATATATCTCATAAAATCTCAGGGTATTACAAATAATCCTCCCCGATGGGTCCAATAGTGGCGGCACACCCTCAGGGGGTAAGTCTCCATCCAGAAGCTCCAGCTGATCCCCACCATTGGCAATGTCGGCTATGTTGACCATGACCCTTCCTAGGGGAAAGTACTCTATGTCACCCAACAGGTCGAGCTACCACCATATGGGACTGAAGAGGAGGGTAGCATACTACCCCCAGCCATAGATTTTCTTTTGTGTGTGGGGGAAGCCTCCATAATAATTATGCAGAGTACCTTGATAATCTGAACACATTGCTATTGGAGATCCTCACGGCGACCTCGTGACACAAGGCGCTGGGCCATAGAAAGTGTGGCTTGATCGACTAGAAAACACTTCTCACTAATCTCATTGAAATGCACTTCGCTCCCTGGATAGACTGCGCGATGAAGACGAAGAATGAAATGTGTCGCCCAGAGGGTGTTGCAGATACAGTCAACTTCTTCTGGGGTGAGGGACTCCAGAATGCAGAAATTCTGACCTGCCATGGGCTAGAAGTTCTTGAGGATGTGGTTAGTTGCAAGGTTGATCCAGAAGATCCTTTCCTCAAATTCAAAGTTTGAACCTTGATTTCCCCACTCGCCAACTGAGGGTGGATGAAGAAATGGCAGCGGTACTAAGGGAGACCTCAAGGACCGCAGGTTGGTTGATGGAGAGTATAAAGAGCGGGCTAATTGGTCTCTGATTCTCGAGCTGTCCTCCAAAGTGTGTAGCGACCTAGACGCTACGTCACGATAAGAGGGGATAATGACCTCCATTCCTAGCTCATGTTCTAGTGCTACTTTTGATAGGCCGTGATGCTTCTCACCTACCATTGATCCCCAGAATAGCTGGTCATTATCTCTTGTGGAGGTACAAACTGCTTCCGTTGAAGATGGTGGTGATTTCATGACCGTAACCTACGAGGTCGCTAGATTTTTCATTCTCCTAGACGTACCTACTAAGGGAGGTAGTATTCTTGTGGACCTTGAATTCTGGGAGTACTAAGATTATGCTCCTTGTTCCTGCTCCTACTCTTGTCTTGGATGAGCGAGGGGAGGGTTCCTGAGCTGAGTCGTACTACACATTAGAGTCTAAGAAGTAGAACAGTTTAATATCTGTCAGGGAATTCCTAGAATTCTTCTTTTGGCCGTGACAAACCATCTTCATGCCCCTGGGTGGATCCTCAGGTCAGGGATGATTTCTAACATGGGGTCCTTCAGACACACTAGTGTTGGGGAGGAGAGGGATTCCACCCGAGAAAGCCGGAGTGTGAGGAGCACCAGGACAAATGTCGAAGGTTACATAGGGATGTCCTCCATAGATTTCCACTAGAGTGGGATCAAACTCCGTTGGGACCAGCATGAGCATGGGAAGGACCTCCATTCTTGGTGCGGTTTGAGCGAGGGTGGCCTTCAACCCCTTGATTTCGGGGAGAGGATGAACTTCACCATTTGCGGAGAAAATGTAGGGAGGATCCCCACATTATAGGGAGACCTGATGCACAAGGCCCATGCACCGTCAGTCGGGAGTAAGATGAGAGACTCCATATCCAGTGTAATGGGAATGAGAGAGGATTACATACCGAGTATCACTTCCGCGGGGTAGACCTTCATTCGGACTGGGGGTAGCACGTGGAGGACCTCCATGCTGATCCTCGAAGCGGGGAAGGACCACACTATCTATGGTATCAGTATGGGGAGGACCTCCGTATAGGGTATCATCCTTGTGTGTTGGTTCGCGACAACCACTTATTATTCCGGCGACCACGAGAGTCCACCCAGCCTACCTGTGGGGTGGTTGGGGCCTCGATCCATGTCCGGCGTGGAGGTGCCCCTGCTCAGTTTATGTGGGGGACTAATGATATGCGTCGGAAGTTACTCGTTCCACAGTACCAGTCGTTGTTAGTTCCCCATGGATGGAATCTTCCTCAACTCGTTCCCAACACTGGTGTCTGTTCGGAAGAGCTAGGGCTGGGGGTGCAGGTGCATAGCTTACTTGCCCCTCCTCTGTCAAGATTGGGAGGCGGCGCTAACACGGTCAGGTGGGAGACAATTCCGAGAGCCCCTGTATTGGGACTCTGACTGGGCTGGGACAGACGTCACATAACTCATCAGAGTACGACCGAGAGTTATAAATGTGCCCCAGAGATAGGCTCCCAAAGCGATTGTATGTCAGGTTGGGGATTAGTGGATCACTACACGGCCCTCAGGGGCAGTGTTGACGGTGATGTGTGGATTCCTCCAGATCCAGGCGGGCCATTTCCTGGGTTGGGATTATGCCCTCTTCCTCATAAAGACGCACGAGGTTGTTAATTACCCTACATTGTATAACATCTGAGGGGGTGATGTGTCATGGGCGCCCCATAGTCATAGCCACAGAGGCCATCGCAGAAGCGGTGAAGCCACGCTGAACGACTTTAATGGAATTGCCTCTGCCATTGAGTAAAAGGGAATGTGATTATCGTGTTCCTAAGACAGAAACCCCATTCTCGAGAATCAGAGAGATGAACTTGTTAGTGCTAAAAGAAAAAGGAATTGACGACCAATGCCCCAGTGGAATCCCATATTATGTGATTGAAAAAAGGGATCCACGCTGACAATGTCGCAAAACATGATGTACTACGTTATATTACCCCAAATTCTTGTAAGTTTCATGCCAGGTTCTCCATTTTCTTTGCGGGTCCTGGTGCCGGATGCCTGGATCTTGTGACACATCAATCCATTGATGCACTAAACACTACTAATCTCTATATTGAGGAGAAGCAATTCAAGTCAGCTTCAACATTTCTATTTCCGACGCTTTTGCTGGGGCGTACGTGTCCGCCTTGTTAAGGGATGAGGGCCATAGTTTTTGTTTCCCCACATTCACGCTTTCTATAGGCAGTTGACATCTTCTCTTTATTCAGGTATGTATGCTCCTCGATCGAAACAGGATGATGGGATGTCGGTTCTTCCTTCCGTGGATTCCTCCTCGGATCTCGGCACCTAGTCCGGGTCTCCCTCATAGACTTAAGACGATGTTCATTAAACTATTTATGGCCCCATATCTTAAAGGACATCAGTTAATTATGCTCATTCTATAAGAACATTCCAAGGTATACAGTAAGGGTAGAAACCTTTGGTTTGTGGAGTAGTCATGTGGGGCATCACTGGCATGTCTGGACGATGGGGGATTTTCGTGTCTATCTTCTGTCCCTTATTATAGTGCTTCTTATGGGTGTGGAATCCCAAGGCATCCCACATCAAACGTGGGGAATAGTATTCCATGGGAATTTATCTGAGGTTTTCCTCAGCTTCCAATTATTAAAAAAGGGTATGCTGCAATATTAATGTCTTGCAGAGACAGATCGTGCTGATAAGAACACAGAATAGAGTGGATCATATGGAGGAATCCCCTGGAGGGAACACCGATATTTGGGCCAACATGTGGGTGGCTTCCCAAATGCTATTAAATGGAATGGGGAATGTGGTGGAAATATCCCACTGGGATGTGGCGGCCCGGGTAAGAATTAGGATGTGTAACACCACATGATTTCATAGAATGGTATTTCTTCAAAATAATTTAAGAAGTTGCAATACACGCAACATCGAGTTGAAGCGCACCACGACATACCAAACTATCCATTTAAAAGTGGTTATGAATAGTATTAACTAAATTTTGAACTACATATAATCCTTATAATTTTAGAATCCACATTTTGAGTTTATTAGACATAAATTAATAACTAATTAATTTTTTCAGATAAAATATGTATTTTTCAAAAAATACACTTTTACCGCCTTTTAATGTTGAACACTTTTTAAATCCAATATTTGATACTATTATATTCTCAATTTGACAAAATAAACATCTTCTTTAGAATCAGGACATAAGAATTTAGTTTCAATAAATTTTTGGTGTTTTTCTGATAACTTTCATATTTGGGTGAATATTAAATAATACTATATTTTAACTGAAAAAAACTTTTTTAATCAAAATAATTTATAGTGTTAAATTATACATTTTAAGGGATTGTAACTATAAATAGATTATATTTTCACAATTTAATCCAATTCTGGTCATTGTAATGAATTTCAATTTGAAATTGGACATAAACAAGTGTCAAACATCTGATATTTATTATATTTTATAAATACGACTTTTGGTTTTTCCAGGAGGAATTAATTATAAATTAATAAATGAAACATATATAATGTTAATTTGGTAAAATCAACTTCATTATTGAATTCGGAATATCAAAATTAGCTTAGGGTGAATTTTTAGTGTTTTTCTGAAAACATTCAATTTTTGAGGAATAGTCAAAAATCACTGAGTTATTTTTTAAAATCGACATTTTCTTCAAATAAATTAATATTTTATTTAAATTTATTTTAGGTTAGAATAAATACAAAATTTCAATATAATTACAATTTAATTCATTGGATTCAGTTTAATAATAATTTTAGATATATAAATAATTTATTGAACTTTTCACAGTCTTTTACTAATATCCTATGAGAATTTAAAAATTCACATAAAAAATAATTAAACTGAGTGGATTTTCAAAAATCTAAGAGGCATAGTAACTATCAAGGAGTAAAATCTGGTTCAATGAGATATTAAAATTTTTTTCTGAATAATAACTGTTTAATTTTATTTTACATTGTTAAAAGTAAATAGGGTAATTAATGGTAAAATGATATTATTATTACCATAACACATGTCATAATTCTATTGGATAAGTGTAATTCTACCAAAAAAACCTAATTAATAAAATATGTCCTTTTAGGTCCACTCGGATTAGATTAAGACATTTATTATTATTTTATTTAAAGAATAGTTAAAAGAGTTAAAATCAAAGTTTAACATTAAACAATTACTAATATAGGGTTATACATAATATAAATTCAACTATAAATAATAATTAGAAATCAAAAATGTTTTCCTACATACTTTTGTTTTATTTATAATTTTTAGATATTAAATAATACAATTTATTAATGACACAATGATGATGTAATAATTACCTTTTTAATGAAGAATCAAATAATATGTATTATAAATATTAAAATAAAATAAATTTCAATGTTTTAATGACATAAAAGAATTTTCTAGGTGAATATTAAATTTTAGGATTCATTCAATGTAATGTTTTTGAAGAAATCATAATGTAATTATTTTATCAAAAAACAAATACAAAAGACAGTCAAAATTTACATAAAATAGTTTTGATAACAAATATTATATTATTAATTGATATAATAGTGCTAAAAATATAATGTTCAGACAAGAGAATAAAATAATAATATATATTACATTAGTGAACATATTGGGGATCTATTGGCATTTTATTGTAATTTTATTAACCATATAATATAGAAATACAAAGAGACATGGTAAATGTCGAACTATTTAACTAAGAGTTAAATCAAAATTTTAAGTATAATATGGTAAACTAAACCTATCTAAAACCTATTGGGTGAGTGGTTTCTGACCCGTATACACCATTGAATTTATATTATTCATTTCGGAGCCATTAGAAACTGAAAATGATTTTATTATAAAATAATATGTTATGTTTTTCCAAAGGTGCCCCTCAACCCTCTCATAAAATGGCACTTCCACTTCTCTCAAATTCAATCCTCAAAATCCATTTGGATCGGCCATCCCCTACCCAAATATACTACCAACTATTATAAATTCATCCTAGTGGCCTTACTTTGGTCATAAATCCAACCAATGAATCCCTTTCGATGAAATCAAAAGGAACAACCCGAAGAAGAGGTAATGATTTGACCACCCTCTTTCATGTTCACTTATTCTTCCACATGAACTTTATTTTTTGTTTCCATTATAAAATTATAAATATAGTATCTTATATATATTTTCATGTTATTATAAATAAGGAAAAACTATATTCATTATTCTATCCATCTTATAAATGATAATGTCACCATGCATGCGTACGTATGACTTACCATCTCCACGTCGTGGTGTACTTTTTAATTCAACAATATGTTATTTGGAAGGATATAATGATAAGTAATATGTATATAAATAATGAAAATAACATGATCATTTCTCTTAAAAATTAATATACCATCCAATTTCACACCTTTATGGAAATTATATTGTCCCTCGTGTGTACATATGGATTACCGTCTCCACGATGTGATGAGATTCATTTCCACGTTCACCATTCATCGACGATTATAAAAATATATTGTACTAATAATTATGTAATATATGAAATAATTATGAATCTAGAGAGATATATATATATATATATATTTACTTACATATATCTTATTCACTTAGTTCCATTCAATACGATATGAAAACGGAAGCAGTGTTTATGCATACGTACAGACTACCATCTCTATAAACAGTGTTTTCCATTTCATATTTTTGTATATTATACATATTTTAATTCTAAATATATATGATATATAAATATTTGTTTTATATTCTGTACGTATTTAAATATTGTTCTAAGTGGTACAATCATGATTAAAAAGATAAATCACGTACGATAAAGAAAGCTATTATTACCCGAAATGATAATTTAGAAGGGAAATTATTTTTAAATGCGTAGTATAATATAATAAATGAATAACATATGATATCAGAAATATTAATATAGTTCTTTTATAATTTAATAACATAATATGATCTTTATACTAGTGGTTAAACGTACCCTCAACTAAAGGAAATTTCTAGGTAATGGTTAATTCCTCAATCTCATTATTATCTGAGATTTTTTATGTGTAAGTATTTATTGGGACATTTTTATTATCCAAGTCCAGTTTTTATAAAAATGATTTCAAAATGAATATTTTAAGGAATTTTGAAAGGTAATATTTATAATTATCATAATTTTAAATGTTTTAAAGATTTATCTTTCTAAATATTTTTAATTAATGTCCATGTTTTCAAAATGATTTTAAGGATTTATTTATATGGACATGAATGTTTTGAAATGATAATTCTTTTCAAAAGATTAAATGTTGTATGGGATACTTTGATTCAAAAATCTCTTTTAAATTACTCCCATTATAAATGTGTTAGTTTTAAATGATTTTACAAAAAGGATATTTCTCTCTAAAAGATTTACTCATCGTTTCAAACTATGTCAGCATCCATTATTAGATATTATTTTTTATTGAGGTTGATTTATTATAATAAAATCATCCACATTGTATTTAATGAGTTATGATATGTTTGACTATAGATATTCTATTTTTATACCATTCATGGTTTATGGTTAATGTACCGACATATCTTATTCTAGTTTTAATACAAATGTTTATGTTATGTTTAATCATTTTAATATGAGGAATGCAGTGGATTTAGTAATGATGGGTGGAGCCCACTATCACTCCTTGATGTGTCTGTAGGTCTCATGAGACAAAATAGTGTCTTGGCATAAGGCCTTGAAAAAAAATTAATTGTAGTCCTGGAACAAGTCCCTGAATATGTGGTAATGATTTCTAGTGATAGGCATTATCTCCTTATGAAATTCATTGTTACATGTGATTATTCGACTAGTAGAATATCCATGTGAATGTTTATATGGTAATGTTTGAATTGTTTTTCATATTATGTTAATGTTTATGTTTAAAAATTTTGTTGTTTTTATCACACATCATTCCATAAATGTTTATAGCTTCTACGAAAATATTTACCTTTCCTGGGCATCTGAGCTCACCCATTTCATATGTTTTATTTTCCCAAGATTCCAAGAAGTGTATTTTGATTGATATGCAGGGTAAAGATTATCGGAATAATTGTCTTCTCAAGGAACAATTTTTTGTGTATTGTATGTTAGAAAGTGTAATGTAATATTCATATATGAAATATATTTTCCAAGACTACTAAACTAATCAGACTTTCGGGACTTGATTCCCTAAAATCATGACAATGTATTAAAATAATGCACCGACTCTGGGACACTAAGGTTGGGGATTTATAGAATGGATGATGGAAGGGTCTGTGAAGGGAATGGTGAATGGGATGGTACCGTCATGAGGATGACAATGGTTTTGGATTTGATCATTTAAGGGTCATCCTATTTATCGTCATGGTAGGGTATCAAAGTCCATGTAGTTCATGTGATGATGGCTTACCGCCAGTTGTGGTTTTCAGTGAGTTTCCACTGAATGAGATCGCAATGGCATACCATTGGATAAGGTGTAAATGGCTTACTGTTGGATGAGGTGTAAACGGCTTACCACAGATTAAGGTCATAATGGATTACAACTGACTAGAGTCACAATGGATTACCATTGGATAAGGTGTCAATGGCTTACCGCTGGATGGGGTTTCAACAGCTTACATCTGATTGAGGTCACAATGGCTTACCGCTACATAGAGTCACAATAGATTACCGTTGAACTAGGTGATGATGGATTACTGCTAGGTGTTGGGATTGAACCTCGTGGAGGCTTCTTACATACCTTTCCATGGAATGGATAAAAAACATTGTAGTTTAGGAGTTTGTGAACTGACGAGAAGGTGGACCCGGGGTCCAATTATTGGTGGGCTTGGTGCAACGACGTGAGGATGGTCGGGACAAATGGGTGGTTGTGGGATTGATCCTTGTGGAGGATTCATGCATACCCTTCCAAGGCAAGGATCATAGACCACGTAGTCTAGATGTTGTGGGGATTACACTCAAGGCATCCTAGGGGATTGGTGAACTGACGTGAATGGGGTCGGAGCAACGGATTGGTTGAGGTATTGATCCTTAGGAGGCATCCTACATACCGTGCCTTGGAAAGGATCAATGACCTTTTATTTCAGGTTGGTGCAATGTCTTACCGTTGACTTGGAAAACAACGGATTACTGATGATTAGGGTCCACAGTTTAACATCATGCAGGACAGGGGAAAACCGATGTGAAGGGGGGTCCAAACGACCGGTTGGTCTTGTACATTGGGGAGGCTTCCTATGTTCCTTTCCTCAGCATGGATGAAAGACCACGTAGTTCATATGGTGAGGGGATTACACTCTAGGCTACCTAGGGTGTTGGTGAACTGACGTAATGATGTTCAGAATGAGATGGTGTTGGGATTGAACCTCATAGAGGCTTTCTACGTACCCAGACATAGAAAGGATCAAAGACCACGTAGTTCAGGAAGGGAAGATAGGATGTCATGGTCGATGCTTTCTCTATGCCCATGTGATTCATGCTCGGTGTTAGAAACTTGAGGCAGCAAAGGCCTAATGACCACGTCGCGAAAGGTGCGGCTGTTGGATGTGGAGTGGGGATTACGCATGGAGTGACCCAAAGAGGAAACATGGGATTATGTGGGGTTAGCAGAGCAAAGAGGAATCATGGGATTTTGCATGGTTAGTAGCCCGAATACGTTGGGAATTAATCAATGATGGAGGCACAAGGGCGATAAAGTGTAGCGGAATAAGGAATTGGGACCGAAGAAAAGAGAAGCATCTTTCCCCGCCACGACATTTGTAGGCCCTGGGGACCGAAGATGAAAGGAGGAGCAAGGATGCTGCCTCCTGCAAAAAAAATCTAGGGGACTTACACCAAGGTGGTTGCCCATTCCCTGCAGACAAGGGCCACTTCAATAAAGAGGATATCATCCCTTGTGAGGGGTGATCCCATCCCTGTAGATATGAGTGGGCATAGAAAATGTCCACAATGGGGGTGCCCCTCGTGCAAGGCACGAGTTGAGGTCACAGTTTAACATCATTTTCTATGGATGATGGTGCTCGATAGTTTATCATCATGAATCTCGGACGAGGTGGGTTCACTCCGCACCCCTATGACATACATAACTACTGCCCTTTTCACCTTAGTGAAGAGAGGGGACATGCAACACCATCGTGAGGGGGTGTCATAGAGAGAACCATTGAGGGGCCCGTGTTAATATTGATATGAGAAGGAGAAATAGCCATAATCATGTTTATGTAATGAAGCATGAGGTGAAGAAAAACAATGGGCAGTGACATCCATGGTACTTTGAAGTCACATTGTGTAAACCTAGAGGCTCACACGGGAAAAGGAATTCCCAAGCGGAGGGATTTATAGGTAGGGGCCATGTGAAGCTATATTTCTCTTCGTGGAGGATGGAAATTGTGAAGGGGTGTGCTTTGAAAAGTGGTGTGCCTTAGACTAAGCATAGGGAAGATGTTCATAGGGGAGGAGATTCGCGATGTGGAAAGGAATTCTTGGAGCAGTTCCTCATGAAGAAATGGTTCCTCGCGAAGCAAGTTGTCGTGAAGCAATGACCATTGCGAAGTACAGTGTCCCTACCTTATCATGTGGATCATGTGTACATGAATGGTGTTCGTGAAGCATAAATGCTCTGTGATGAACCAGGTCACCTTGGGGATCCCCTTCCTTCGTGAAGGCCCTTAGGCGCCGCGAAAGGCATCCCTCTCAGAAGGGGGGATCAAAACGAGACAAAGGGGAGGCACTTCACTGGTTGAAGTAACTCGCACAACTCATGGATCACCTATCAGAAGGATGCTTCACAATTTGGGATATGGGAAGTCGAAAGTTTGGATTTTCCATCATTTTGGTCTCAGGGGGAGCCCGATATTTATAAGAAATGGGTGTCTCTAAGCAAAGCTTATACAGCATGAAGATGGACTTGGTTGCTTCACATTAGGCTCGCGATCATCTAGTGTGTTCGCTGAGAATCCCCCCTCGGTGCTTCATGGCGGTCTCGTGAACGTCAACTGCATTCGCGGAGCATCCCAACTCCTTGCTTCGGGGTGGGTTACAAACATAAAATGTGTTTGCAGAGCGTCCCACCTCCTTGCTTCATGGCGGTCCCACGAAAGTAAAATGAATTCATGAAGATTCCCACCTCTTTACTTCATTGTGGTTTTGCAAACATCAAATGCGTTTGTGGATTTTCCCACCTCCATGATTCGCCCGGGATGCGGTTTTGGGGGGAATCCGCGAAATATATTTGTGAGGCAGTCAACGATGCCTTCTTTTTGTATTATTCTCTTTCCCAAATTTTGGTTCCAACAATGCCTTACTACGCAACTTTCCTTGGAAATGATCAATGTTTAAATAGTTCGGTATAATGGTGGACCAATGTGAAGATGGTTAGAACCAATGGGTGTTAGGCTGGAATCTCTTGGAGGCATCCAATGTACCTTGCCTTGTAAAAGATCAAAGTCCATACTGTTTAAGATGATAGTGTGGATTACACTCTAGGCTTCCTAGATATGATGTCATGGTCGATACATAGTCTTTTCCCACGCGAGTCATGCTCACTATGAGAAACAAGAGTCTCCAATTGCCTAACTTTCATGTCACAGAAGGTGCGTCCATTGGAAGTGTAGTGGGGCTCATGTGTGGTTAGCATACCAAAGAGGAAATAGGGAATTACATGGGGTTCACAACCTGGGGGAATTGAGATAGGGAATTACTCTAGGGTGGAGGCCTTAGTGGTGAAATATCCCAGTGATAGATGGATTTGGTAATGAAAAAAAGAGGGGTCAGGTGTCTATCCCCCCTCTCTGGTCCTTGGGACCGAAAAATAAATGAGGATCATGGATGATGCCTCCTTTAAGTAATACTAGAGGCTTACACCAAGGTGGATACCCTATCCCCGCATACAAGCTCCCCTCCCATAAAGAAAATCTCATTCATTGTGAGGAATTATTTCACTCCCGTAGAGGATAGTGGGCATAGATAATGTCCTAGATGGGGCACCCTGCGTATTATGCACTTGGTGATGTAACAATTTAATTTCATGTGTTGAGGATGATGATGCTTGGTAGTTTAACATCCTGCATCTTGGAGAAGGTGGGTTTCCTCCACACCCCTAGGACATACATAAACGATACCCTCCATATATTGAGAGATGGAAGCATCAACAATGACTAGTTGAAGGGTTGTTATGAGGTTATCTATTGGGGGTCCACGTTAGCGTGTCTATGCGAAGAAGCAATAGCCGTTAGCATGTCTATACAAAGAATCATGATGTGATGCAATTCAATGAGAAGTATCATCTAAGGGATATTGAAATTTCTCCATTCATACCTAGAAGGTCGCATGGGAAAAGTTTGTGTGATGTAGATCTTTTGGGCGCAAGAGGAGCCCAAAGATGATCTTCTGAAGGGGGGCATCAAACATATTCCAAAAATAACGGTACGGGCAAGGAGGGAGGCTCGCATGCAGGTTGAACGGTTGTGCAGAAATGGCCGGGGGAGTCCCATTGGATTGCGTGCAATTGGAGAGTGTTGCACACAACTGATACACAATTGGAACAGTTGAACGAACGAGACCGAATGTGAAATAAATCGAGGGAGACTTTTGCACGCTGGGAACAAATGATTTCTGTAAAAATCAAAGGGATTGTGAGTATGGAGAGATTCAAGGTTTTGCGTGAAAATCAAAGTGATTGCTTGCCAAGAAGGGGGCACAAGTTATCAAGATTTCACGCCAGTTTGGGCGCGCAATTAAGTTCATTTCTGTGCCAAAACCAATCGAAGTTTGCATGTAATGGGAAATGGATTGCGCGCAAGGGTCGTGACTTAATGGGGTTTGAGCAAGGTTTATGCACGAGTGGTCCTGCGCAAAGGAAGACCCCAGGGAGACCGGTAGCGAAAAACCCCGAACCAAGAATCCATTTTTTCCGCGCTTAAGAGGTGGATTTCACAAACGAGAGGAAGTTTGGATTCTTTAGCACATGATGTTGAAGGGGAGACCTTCTATTTATAGGCGTTCTTGATCCTTGGTTCCACGCAAATGTTGGTCGGTGGGAAATATAGCACGGTTTGGGTGGAAGCGTTGAAGATGCGGCACCGGCGCACATGATGTTCACCTGTGGTCGGATGCGTGAATGATTGCTTGTCCAGGTCAACGGCGCAAAATATCTGGCACCTGTGAGCAAGTTTCTGCACTGGTGTGGAAAACTTCTTCGGATCCCATGATTTTCCACTCACGAGAAGAAGTTTTTCGCGCAAATCAATTTTTTCACCGCCCTTTTTCTCCTCTCGGAATAAATCACTGAGTCAATATATACCTTCACTTTAACCGAAAATACCCATTTTTTGGCCTTGATCCTTGTTTGGCATCTAGAAACTACACCACATCTAGTGCTTGGTAATGGCTTGGGTAATTCCATTCGTGAAGTCAATTTCGTTGACAACCACGAGCCACTCCATAAGAACCCCACATAAAAAAATCCAATACCATACTTGATGATGAAAAATAAATTATATAGCCCTACTAATCATTAGGAATAACCAAGATAACAGTTGATTTCAGTCACTACATAAATTCATCAATGGACTATTCAAACTAATGAATCCCTATAAACTTCACACCTTTCAAAGAGAGTAGTGTAAAATGTGATGAAATATGTTATATTTCCTTTTTTTTGTATATTCACACAAGAACTAAAAAACTATGTATCTAAATACAGTTATTAGTATTATCCAATGACAAAAAATTCATTGACGTTTTCTCGATCAAGGGAAATTAGTTGTTTAGAAACCACATATATCAATAACTTCAACTTTTTATTACAAAATCTACATTTCAATAATTTTAGAGAAAGGTGACGTTCATGGAGAGTTACTAAGGCAATACCTAAGTGAATCTCATTAACCACTTATATTTTAGAAAATGAAGATATTATCTATGAAAACATGATGAAGGAGTTTAAGTATAAATGAAAAAATAATTCATTTTTTCATTAGTATCATATGATAGTTTGGTTGCTTAGAATAAATCACCAAATATATACAATGACCATATATTCTTTTAAAAGTATTCTTGGGATTATTATGATCATTCACCATGAGCTGGTGATATACAGACTGAAGATCAAATATCAAAAAACATTGTTCTTCATTAAAGCGATCAAATAGTTCATCATTATGAGGAATGTGGTATTTATTATTAATGGTAACATGATTTAGCTTCATGTAATTGAACCATAATAAGAGAATCCCATTCAATTTCTTATTAAATGGAGTTGGAGTACCCCATAATGATACAATGGGTCAAAAGAAGCCCTTAGCTTCTAAATCATCCAACAAAATTTTTAATTCCCATAATTC
Source organism: Viscum album (assembly GCA_963277665.1). Classification (NCBI taxonomy): domain Eukaryota; kingdom Viridiplantae; phylum Streptophyta; class Magnoliopsida; order Santalales; family Viscaceae; genus Viscum; species Viscum album. Next base: position 510,387,224 of record OY728138.1, read on the forward strand.
ATATCTCTCCAATTGATATGAGGGAAATGAAACTAGTTTCATCTTAAGAACTAGATTTATTAAAAACATGAATTTCTACATAGGAGTTATCATTATCAAATCGACTTGAAATCCTTTAAGGGACTCCCATGAAATGGGAGGAAACTCAGTCTAGATGTTACCTTTAACACAATTTTATATGAAAGATGATATATGTATTTTCAATATATCAGTCTTCGGAAGAGGAGGCCCTAATCAACCAATCTCATCATCCCATTCTCCTTAGAATGAATGACAGATTTCATTGTGATCATTAGAAATACACTATAATGATAATAATCTATAAGGGATTTAAATACAAACATATAATCAGTCATGAGAATGATAACCATAATCTAAATCCCAAGGATAATAATGTCCCTTTAAGACTCCATATCAGATAGAGATATAATACAAAAGGGAGTATTAGAAGCCATGTTCCCTCTCCATCCTATGTTTTGTCGATATCATCACAATATATGACATAAGATCGAAGGTAATATTTAACAGTCCCATTAGATTGGCTTCCATAAAAGTGTAAGAATGGATATCATTAAATAGATATGTATTCATAGTATATGTAATTGGAATTGTACCAAACATTTTTATTGAACATAAATCTTATTCTTCCAGTACTTGATCTACTACATGAATCTTGTTGGGTTCAGAAGACCCTGATTCTTACCTCCAATAGTAGGATCATGCCTCAACAACCTCTTTTGATAAAACTAATCAATTCTTCCTCTTTTACTATGATGTTGGTACCCTATGGATTTTTAACCATTTTATTTATCTATGAATACCATATGATCCTAGGACCCCACACAATAATGAAAAGATGTGTTATATCTTTAAAATATATAATGATGGTCCGTACATCAACAATATGATAAGTCATGGGAGATTCATTGAAAAAAGATATGATATGTATATCCCTACTATAATAATGGTGGATAAGATAGTTTTTCTACCTATAGTGTAGTGTATGTCCACTATAATGGAAGTTATGATCCACCAAAACCACACCTTCATTGTTCATTGTGTTAATTTTTCTCTTTGAAGGGACTTCATCTCATACACTCTACATGTGTGGATTATTAATCATCATTGACAACCAACCCAATTCTATCTCTACCAACAAGGCCCAATTCACCAATTTGATATGGGTGGGAATCATTAACAATAATATATCATACTTGATTTCATGTTACATTTCCATCTGTAATCATCAAGCTTTCAATCTATCGTTAGAATCCTATTGAATAATAAAATTAATTTAGTTAATGATTTAGTTTTCATACTCCATAATAATAGAGATTCCTTTTTGAAGATAAATAACGTATCTATACTTTTATGAGGACGTTATATTTGGAATAAAATTCAATGTGAACATCACATTAATGTATTTTCACAAAATATTTTCATTAATCTTGTCTATAAAAATGTATTTCCACAACTTATATTTATAAAAACTAGTCTAAAATCTTGAAAACATCACTTTAAAAGCCTTCAAAGTATAGATAAGTTAAAAAATAATTTTATTCATTCCCAAAAAATACACTACTTTTTGAGTTTGGTTTCTTAATTGAATGGATAGAGGATAATGGTTGGGTAACTCTTGGCCACAATCATTTTCCATTTTCATACCCAAATTTTCCTTCTTATCCTAGAAATTTCCATGTTAGTCCCCATGATAAATAGAATAAATATTTAGCACCACAACTGTTATAATGCTCTGATCTACTGGGGGATTTAATCATGTAAAATTATTCATGACTCCAGATAGATGATTAATTGGTTTTCATTATGGGCATGAAACTACAAAAATTAAAATAAAATGAAAACCACTCTTAAAATAAGAAATTAATATAAATAGGAACAAAAAAAATTAATTTTGTAAAAGCGATATAATAAAAATTCGTTTTTAATATAAAATCACAAAAAATTACACCATTTGGATCTGAAAAACCCATGACCATTGTCAGTATCTTGAGAACCATTCACATGAAACTAATTGGTTCCCTTTGAACGTCTCAATAATAGATTTTATTTCCATATAATTTAAGTTAAAATTAATCAAAAGTATAAAATTACACATTACTAACATCACTTATATACTCATGGCTCGGTGCTAAATGTTCTTTCCTGCCACTTATTCATACCATCCTTTTGAGATCTGACGACAATATTTTTTTTACAATAATATTAAAAAAAATTATCAAAAAAATTATTTGATATAATTTTTATTGGTTTAGCATGATCTACCCCTTGAACATGTAACCATATTGGCAAAAATTATGTCTAGAGAGGCCGTCATGATCCCATATAATATTTAATAGTCCTTTATAATCAAGGAAAAAACTATGGGAAAACATTTCTTGATAAATCCACAAGAGGTTGTTAAATGATAAAACAACATGACCTTTACATATATTGGAGAATCATGCACTCACAATGGTTATGTGATTTTAACAACCAAGATAACAAATAATCATCATCCATAAATTTTAATTTAAAAAATACATCATTTCAACATTCATAATCATCTAAAATGGGGAAATGGAATGTGAATATGATAAGATAGTAAAATGGAAAGGTCAAAAAATGTTTCAAAAATGAACTAAATATTAAATACTAATTTTGTGTGGCATGAGGAATCTCTGACATCACGTCTCATTCTACAACATAAAGAGAGATAAAATGGGAATACATTAACCAATAGATATACATTCCCTATATCAATCAAAGATGATCTGCATACACTTAGTGGGTGTATATAGGGTTTAATAATAACCTGAATAGAGGGATTTCAATAAGTGTTCCATATGATACCTTGGATAGATAATCCAATAATTATTGTGTGAAAATAATCATATGAAAATAAACTTTTGATACTTTATGGGAAGTAATCATCAAATAAATTTATTCAGAAGAAAACCTATGCCATCATTACAATTGGGATGAAATAAATCCAAGGGGAAGAGAAGTATAATATAGAAAAGGTTAAGTAGAACCAATTACATTTTATTTATAGCTATAAAATATACTATAGTCTAGTAGAAAGGTAGAATGATATTGTATATTTAAAATAACATTGTAAATGGTTTAAATGGGAGTCTTACATGACAATTATAATTAAAATAAAAGGATATCACTTTTATATTTAATTTAATTGATGAATTAAATTTTTATATAATATGGTAATGGATGGTCATAGTGTGGCCTTCCACCTCCACGATGCAATAAAACTCCTCCATATCATGGTAGAATTTTTACTCACTGATCAGGTCACATTTAAGTGTGACAATTTTCATTTTTATCATAATGGTACTATGTCAACATGTCCTCAGAGTGTGACTATCACCAGGGACACCACTATCCACCCACTATGGTGTGGTTTATACATTTCATGGAATGTGATTTTAGTGATTGTAATTTTTTGGATGGGATTCCAGTCTGAGAGTGACAATAATAAGACACAGTGTGTGATGTTTTATGTGTATTTGGAAATGGGGAAACACGTTTTCATAATATAAATACCATATGTGAGGTCATGATAAGTGAAATCAGGACATGATGGGACTATTTCTTACCAAAGACCTTTTTTACAAAAAAAAGTGAAGAACAAAGGCTATCATGTGATTGTTTCAAATATTCAAACCATAACTGTGGTTAAAATATAAGCTCCCCTGGTCATTGGATAGACTTCCCACTTAATTTTTCACAATGTCAAAAAACCTTATGTAGGGAAATCCCCTTACACATGACTAACCTTTCATGATGATTAATCGTAATGTTTTGGTGTCTTTAATATTTCTAAACTCCTAAATAAAAATTTGTGACACAACCTCCATTGGACATGAGATGACCCACTACCTAATAGAACATGTAAATATGAAAACAATAAGGGAACAAAATAATCATAGAAGGGTAAATAAATAATGATTATATAATTTAATTTATACTTATAGAAGTCTTTTCCCTATAAATAAGAAGATGGTTTAAACAAAGATGATAAATGCATAGAGATAAAATTAAAAAACAAGAATGATTCATATTAAATTTGAAATAAAATAATCACATTTAAATCATGTATAATCATCATATAATACATATAAAAAGCATTTTCATATTACAAGTGTAGTTTGTGTAGGTCCAAAAAGGTCAATTTGGATTAACACAAAGCTCCTATTATTGGGAACTTCACTAATATTTGTATTGATAGTTTTAAATTTTAAAAAAAATTGTAAAGGGTATTTGGAATTTGAGGTACTACACTTAAATTATTGAATATCCTTCAAGAATTCATTTATAGAGAGTTTAAATAATGTATATAAATTCTAATCCTATATCATTCTATACTAAATCGATGAATTATCAACTATTATAGTATGGAATGAATATATATTAAATGTGAGGTCCTATAGTTCTATAGTGTAATCATTATCATTCCAATCAGAAGATAATACATTAAATCCTACGAATCTAGTGGTGCAAAATATTTCATTGAAAAAGTTCATAGAGTAAATTACGTTACATAATTACCCTATTCTAATATGATTATTATTTTTTCCTAAAACATTAAGAAAATTGGAAAATAAATTTTACTTAAGATAATAAAAAACACCATGTTTGATAATTTGATCATGAAAAGTTTCTCTAAAAGCCAGATGTTTATCCTTTAATTTTTCTTTGTTTTGGTTATTAGGCATGCCTTTGGAAATTATAAATGAACAACTACTATATATGTACCATGTGTTCTGACTACTGTTAATAATGATTCATTATCATGAAATATGAATATAATAGGTTGGTACCCAAAATTGTATGGCCCCAAAAACAACAGAAAATAAGACATCTAAAACCCATATTTTATTATCCTTACTGTGTTGAATTGCTAAAATATAATGATGAATTTAGTATCTACATGTTCTGAATGATTGAACCATATTAAAGGAACACCAATTATTTAGGTTAAATCCACTAATATATGTAGTTCAAAAATTAATCCTTTTCAAAAATAAGTACCAATTCTTAAAATATAACTAATTATATGATGCATAAATCCAACTAGCACGTACCTCAGTGGTAAGGCCTGCTGCTTGGAATCTAAGAGAACCATGATAAAAATCAGGTGGAGGAAAAAAGTCTGGGGGAACTATAGATATACTGTAGCAGTAATGTTATAGGTCATGTTTCCTGTACTATAACAGTTGTGGTTCAGTACTGTAGCTTCCAGAACAATTCACCATATTTGGGCCGTCGAGCAACTGGTTTGGACCTACTGGTCTCAAGATCCTTCAATCCATCACATGCCTTTGAGCCACAGGGCCTTCGGAACATTGAGACCATAGATTTTCCCAATTCACAACGAGCAGGCCCCAAATAAGGATCAAAGCAACAAGAAAAACTGTCACCAGAAGTAGAGATAACAGGATTGGAAGAATGAGAGGGTATGGAAACCACCATCCGGACCAGGAACTATGCATATTTGTATGAGAAAATGCTATCTGATCAGTAATGCAAGGTGGGGAGCGTGGAGATCAATGATACAGAAGCTGGGGAGGGGCATTTCTAGTTGGTTGGGAATACGGGTCACGTATTGGGCATGGTATTCCAATAGACCATCAAGTCATGTATTACAAGTCATGTTGGTACTTGTGCATTGGGCCTACAGTTCATGAATGGGTTCCCCTTCACCTCCTAAAATGGATATAATCCCCAATAAAATTAAAAATAAGGCCTTCTGGTCATTTGGGATAAATGATGTATAAATAATTCTGAATAACGCCCAAGAAGGTTTAAACTATACAAGAAGTTTATCAAAATTATTCAATATGGAAGTAAAATTTTCATGAAATTTATTAAGGATATCAAAATAGGAATTATGATTTATATCCTCATTCTAATCATTGGATTCTGAGAAAAATCTAAATTTAACCATGATCCAAGATTTGAGAAATAGTCCTTAGACATAGTAAGATTTCTTGTAGTATATTCACACTTTTCATTGTCTTATTACATAATCAATCTATGTTAGTCACATATCGATTCAATTACCTGTATTATTGTGTTCATAGTTATCATATAAATAACATAAATGTGGAATAAATAAAGTCAATAGATATATTTATAAGTGTTTTCCAATTTTTGATACCCATAATGGACATTTTAATTCAATGAATAGCATCACAAGAAGTTCTGTTCTTCAAAATACGATCAATATTTAATATGTTACTCCCAGAAGATGGATCATCACATAAACTCCTGATATCCATCACCTTTATGAATTTCATTCCTTTTCAATTAGAGGGTATTCTATATTTTCCATCATTAGTCATAATCCATGGACATTATGATCTGATGTGTACAAGATTCTAACATTCATTACTACAATTAGAACATTTCGTTTCATACATCACTCAAAGATAATATTTTCTTTTATATTAATAATAATTTTGGAAATTATTCTTCCAAATTATTCTTTTCATGCATCATTCTAGTTTAGAATAATCATCTTCTCTAAGATTCATATTACTATTATCCGAATAAGTTAATGATTATATGTATTAGTATCCCTTTAATTATGAAATACATTATTGTCAAGATCATATGATGAAGGAAAAGAAACATTGTTAATATAATTCTCATTATTAGAATTGTGTTTAATCCACATGACACCAAAATTTTACTTTTATGATTTCTTATATATTATATTAAACATTATATTTCATTTTATCTATTTTAGGATGAAAATATGATAATAAATAATCATTTCATAGCCACATGATTTTTTCATACCTTTAAGACCCATGCAAGAAAATTATATGACATTCTATATTTTGAATGTAATAAAACATACAACATTTTCCCATTGTCTAGTAAACTGTGTTTCCAAAACATCGTTGTTTATATAATTATTTCTTTTTTTTTCTTTTTATGGTTTTTATTATGGTTATCTAGCATTTTATTACTACTTTTTAATGAAATAACTGATAACCCTTCTAGTTTCATCCATCTCTTCCGCCTCTCCTTCCATTGAAGAATCATAGAGACTTTTCATGAAAATCTAAAAGGTCATGTTATATTTCTGATTCACCATCCTTGTTCATCCCATTCTGTAAATGATTATCCCCTCTTCTCTAACCGTCACGGCAATAGTGGCCTAACCTCAAGGATAATGATGTCTAAAAATTGATGGAGGGGCATTCTTCTATGAATTGGGAATGTAGTGACCCGGAGAATGACGTACATTGACATTACACAACTTTTTAGGAATACTAAATACATAACCGAGACAAACATCGAAGGATCATAATAGTTTAGTGTCTTTGGAGACTCAGAATATAATCTTCTAATCATGGTGAAAAATCCTCATCATCTCCCATAAAGATCTTCCCCTTATTTTTTCTTACCTAAAATCATTCATTATATCCTGGGGAAAAGAAACCATAAAAAGGGTGAGCTCAAATGCTCAGTAATGGTAAACACGGAGGACATAAAACAACCCATAAACATTTGAACATAAAAACATGAACATGACATAAATAATAGCAGTACATAAGGCATAAATAATAATGGAACATCAATCATGAAAATATAGAATAGGAATAAAACATTTAATTATTGAAAACCATTAAGAAAATTATATGATTTCCATAGTAGCCAAGGCATTGCTGCCATGACCATCATAGTGGACAAAGTCCCTTTCTGAATCGAGTTCACTCCTTGTTCCAGTCCTGTATCATAGAACCCGATTAACTTGCCCTTCGAGCCATGTAAATCTCATGAGATATAAATCATTACCCAATTAATTGGAGGGAAATATAGGTCCCACCCATCTCATAATGAAATCATTTTTACTTGTGCCACAAAATAAACATACGTCATTAATAATAACCCAATGAATAAAATCTGTTTCATAAACATCATCCCATCATCACATAATCCATATAAAAGAAATTGATATCATGTCATCATATAAAATATAAAACCATGTAAATAATAGAAACATTATACTTGCAATATAATCATACATAATAATTTCATCTTAGATGGAAAATAGTTTTGACAAAACACATGAAATCATTTCTTGAGGAAAATATCCTTTCTTAATCAAAATCATTTTCTTTTCACAAAATTCAATGAAATTTTAATAGAAAATTATTTTTTTGAAAATAGTCATAAAATCTTGTAGAATAAGATTCATGAAAATAAGTCATTATAAAACTGTAAAAATATGTTCATGCCATATATGTTTAAGAAAAAATTATCCTCATACTTTTGTCGGAAAAGTCAAAAAGTTTCTCGTATGGTAAACAAAAAAAAGATTCTTTACATAAAACAATCAAAAAGTAAAAGATAGGTCAATATGACATTAAATGTACATGTAAGAATATTTAAACACTATATGAAAAACCTTTTATGGGAATTGCTTAAAAATATAACTCCAATAAATACTTACGTATAAGCAATCTCAGATAAAAATGAGATTGCAAAATTATCCCTTACCTTAGGTATGATATTCTTCGTATGTATCTGAACATCCTGTATAATGATTTAAATAATTTCATTGACTTATTAAAGAATCATATTCATTGTTATGATATCATATATGGTTCACTTATGACTTTATATTACCCTTTATTTTGTAAATTCCATGTTAAAGCAGCGTTTTATGTAAAATCATTTTATTTATCATACGTGTTTGAACATGTTGTTATTGATTTTATTATTACTTATATCTTGATTTACTAACTTCCAGAATGTAAAAAATGATATATATATCACATATATTCAGTATATATCTATATATAATAGATAGATAAATGAAATGAAACACACCGTTCAAGGAGATGGTAGGTCGTACGTACCCATGAACATTGTTTTCCTTTTCTTATTGACTTGAATAGAAGTAAGTAAAAAACATATACATAAATCAAGTAGTATTATTATGTTATATATAACAATATTATTCATTATATATACATTATATTCATTCTTGAATAGTTTACATGGAGATTGAATCTCATCGAGTCGTGGAGATGATAATTCGTATGTACACACGAGCGATGATATCATTCACATAACTATTAAATTGAATTTGAGTGGATGATATAATATATCATAATTAGTATGATGTTATAATATCCATATACTGTTATTATTTTCACCATTATACCCATACAAGTAAGGTGGTGGTGGAAAAAAATATTACACCATGGCGTGGAGATAGTAGTCTTTACGTATGCACGCGCGATGATTTCGTTTTCCATAGGATGGATAGAAGGTGAAATGTAGTTGTTTCATATTTATAATAACATTTAAGTATATTATTGATAATTATGTTGTTACTTTATAATGACACAACTAAAGAAGAATATGTTGAAGAAGAATGAAATTTTAAAGAATCGGTAGAAGAGATTACCTTTTCTTTGATGCACCTCCTTTAAGATTCCTCAAAAGGGACTAGAGGTGGTCTTTTGAGAATTCTAGAACCTCCATAAAGATACTAGGGAATTTTATAAGAGAAATGGTTAGGTTTTGGCCGAGCATGAAAGCTCAAATTGTTGGGAAGAGGAGAGGGAGGAGGTTCCCTTTTATAATGGTGGAGTGGGGCACCTTTGGAATCCTAAAAAATATTAATTTATAATAATTCAAACCACACATAAAAAACTCCAAAAATGACTCATATTCGAAGATTAGATGATATATGGTTTTAATCGCATCAAAAAATAAAATTTAGACCTGTTGGAAATTTCTTTTAATCCATAACAACTTGATTTATCCTTATTTATCTTATTTAATATTATTTAATGTAATAAGATTCTAAATTTTAAATTGTTATAAATAATTGTTTATGTGATGTTAATTATCCATAATTGGGTACTTTATGAAATTTTAGAACATATAAATTTTGAATTATTATTTATAAATATTTCTGTAATTTTTATACAATTTAATAATTTGTTATTTTTATAAAATAAAAATAGTGTTAATTTTGACACTATTCATTTACTTTAATTTAAATAAAATACAAACATAGGAAATATTCAAAAAAAAGTTTAATAGATTCCTAACGTGTCATATTAATCTATAAAATTTCTGGAAAACATTAATTAGTTCATATTCTGTTTATTCTAATATTTATAAAACCATTTATTCGATATTACTCTTAATAAAACAATTAATACATCATTTTGGTATAACTTATTTAGTTCATAAAAAAAAATCCTATGATGATGATAAATATAATAAATTTCATAATAATATTTTTACTCGAATTTATCATCTTAAAAGAAGAACATTTAAATTTTTATATTTATTAAAATTTGAAGGTGAAAACTTTGACATCTATTAAAATAAAATAATATAAGTGTCATAATAGCTTTTATAATGATCCAAATGGTCAAATATTAGGCCAATGGATGATAATGGTTTACATGTGCATGAAAAATAAGTTTGGGTCAGGTTTTTGTGCTTTTTATGGTCACCATTAGTATAATAAAAACTATATTATAGATTTTTTACAAAATAAACAATTTATGCATCACTATATTTTTGGTTTTATTATGTTTGTCACTAAATTAAAATTATTACACTTATAAGATATAAGTGAGTGACATGTTGTCACTTTCTTTGGTAATAATAATTATTACATCATTTTCAGGGTCAAAAGTACAAGAAATTAATCTATTTAGACCCTTAGGTGGTATGGTTCGACTTTTTTTCATCCAATTGAATTTTGGAAGGTGTTAGGTTAATTTTATAATCTTATTTTTACCATTTAATTACCCTATTTACCTTTAACTATAGTAAATAAAAATTACTGTGGTTACTATTCATTATGTAAAAAAACTAATAACATAATTTTTACTGAATTAATTCGAATATGGAATCCATTTTCAAAAATTAAAAACACAGAAGTTGCAGTAAATAATTTAAAATTAATCACGTTGTTTAGAAAACATGTTTTAAAAGATAGAACATTGCCAAAGATTGAAATGTTTTTACCAATGAATTCAATGTAAAATTAATATTAATGATAAAAATTATATTAATGTGTAAAAATATATTATATTTATACTTTAAAACCATTAAATATAATAATTTAACCATATAAATTTTTGTTATGAAAATTGTTGTTTTTAATTAAAATATAGCATGTTTTAACTATTCACTGAAATATGAAAGTTATCAGAATAATATGAAAAATTCATCCAATGTAAATTTTTATATCATGATTCCAAAATATAATTTTATTTTGTCAAATTGAACTTATAAATATTTTACAAACTAGATTTAGTGTGGTTGCACCATCAAAAGGGGACAAAACTACATTTTTGTAAAAATACTTATTTTACCTGAAAAATTTATTTTGTTCTCATACCATGTACTAGAAAATGTGTAAGATGAATAATATTGTAACAAAATTCAAAATTTAGGTAATACTATTCATAACAGAATGTCCATTATAATATTATAAGAATGTATCATTTTTAGTGAAACTCATTATTGCGTACAACACACACTATCAAGGAATGTTGTGATTGCCTGTAATGCAAACCAAGATAGGGTTGCGTTTAATGAAAGCCAAGACATGGTTGAGTGTAATCCACGACTCATTTGTTGTTGCATATAACATAATACAACCATATTTCATTTATAAATTGAATATATATATAAACTAAATGTTGCGTAGAATAATTACTATCAAACGAACATGAAACTGTGAGTAACACGATCCAAAATAATGTTCCGTATACTACAAGCTAATACGGTGTTGCGTATAGTGCAATATAATCTTGGTGTAGCATACAAAAGAATATATGAAAGAAATTAAAATGAATATATCTAATAAAATCTCAGGGTTTTACATTCTATCCCCCTTAAAATGAATTTCACCCTCGAATTTCGTCGGGGTTATAAATCGTTTACTACTTGAATGTATCTTTCATAGAAACCAACTTTGTTAAAAGGAATACTAAAACATAATATTAGAAAATATTTTATGAAATGTAACTGTTACCCAAATTAACTCATCACTAGGTTCCCACATAGAAGAACATAGGTGAAAATATGGATATGGAAGAGAAATATAACCCTCAACTTCTGATGAAGATTGGTAGAGGATATGGCTATGAAAATGCCAACAGTAATAAAGCCATAAAAGTGTAAGATAGGCCATCATTAAATAGAACCTCTAGAATGTTTCTAGGGAAGTGTAGTAGAAAAAGTTAAGGTTTTGGCCAAGCATGAAATCTCAATGTGTTATGAAGAGGAGAGGGAGGAGGTGCCCTTTTATAATGGAAGAGAGTGCCACCTTTGGAAACCTCAGAAATATTAATATATAATAAATCAAACTCCACATAAAAACCAACAAAAATGTCTCATATTCTATGTTTAGATGAGATATGGTTGTAATCTCATCAACCAATAATATTTAGACATGTTGGAAAAATTTTTAATCCTTATCAACTTGATTTATCCTTATTTAATTTATTTAATCTTATTTGTGGTAATAAGATTCTAAATTTTAAATGGTTAAAAATAATTAATTATGTGTTATTAATTATCCATAATTGAGTACATTATGAAATTTTAGACCACATAAATTTCAAATTATAATTTTTAAATATTTATGTGATTTTTAAACAATTTAATAATATGTTATTTTTATAAAATAACAATAGTTTTAATATTGACACTATTCATTTATTTGAATTTAAATAAAATCCGTATAGAAGAAATATTCAAAAAAAATATTAAATATATTCCTAACATTTCATATTCATCTTTAAATTTTTTGGAGAACATTAATTAGTTCATATAATTTTTATTTTAATATTTATAAAACCATTTATTTGATATTTCTCTTAGGAAAACAACTACTACATCATTTTTGTATAACATATTAGTTGAAAAAAAACTAAAAATAAAATCCTATGATGAAGATAAATATAATAAATTTCATAATAATATGTTTAGACTAATTTATCATATTAAAATCACAACATTTAAATTTTTATTATTATTAAATTTTGAAGGTGAAAACTTTGACATCTTTTAAAATAAAATACTATAACTGTCATAATCAATTTTATAAGGCTAAAAATGGTAAAATATTATACCATTAGATGATTATGGTTTATATGTACATGAAAAATAATTTTTGTTCAGGTTTTTGTGCCTTTTATGGTCACTATTAATTTAATAAAATCTATATTATTCATTTTTCACTAAATAAACATTTTCTGCATCACTATTATGTCACCATTAATGACAATTATTTAATCCCTAAAAATTATAAATACATTCTCACGATGTAGATAATATTATTATATTTATGGAGACTATTAATATTCGAGTTTTTATTAAGTTTATCACTAAATTTAAATTATTACACTTATAAGATATATTAGAGTGACATGTTGTCACTTTCTATGGCTTTAATAATAATTACATCATTTTCATGTTCGAAAGTCCATGAAATAAATCTATTTATACCCTTATGTGATGTGGGTAGACTTTTATTCATACAATATAATTTTCCCAAGTGTTTGGGTAATTTTATAATATTATTTTTACCCTTTAATTACCCAATTTACCTTTAACTGTAGAAAACAAAAATTACTGTAGTTACTATTCATAATGTCAAAAAAATAAAAGTAACATATTAACATAATTTGGTCTCACTTAATTGAAATATGGAATCTATTTTTCAAAATTCAAAACACAGATGTTGTAGTAATTAATTTTAAATTAATCCCGTGGTTTAGAAAATGAGTTTTAAAAGTTAAAACATTGCCAAAGATTGAAATGTTTTTACCTATGAATTCACTTTAAAATTAATGGTAAAGACATAAATTATATTAAATGGTAAAAATATATTATATTTATACATTAAACCCATTATATATTATAATTTAACCATATAAATTATTGCGATGAATAAAGTTGTTTTTAATTAAAATATACCTTATTTTTACTATTCCTTAAAATATGAAAGTTATCAGAATAATATGAAAAACTAATCCAAAGTAAATTTTTATATCCTTATTCCAAAGAAGAATTTTATTCTCTCAAATTGAACTAAAAAAATTTTAAAAAATAGAAATAATGTGGGTGCGCTATCCAAAGGTGACAAAACTGCATTTTTGGATAAATACTTATTTTAACTGAAAAATTTATTTTTCTCTCATACCATGTACTAGAAATTGTGTAAGATGAATAATAATGTTATAAAATTCGAAATTTAGTTTATAATATTAATAACGGATAGTCCACAATTATATTATAACAATATATCATTATTTTCTGAAACCATGTATAGCGTACAACACACGCTATCGAGGAAGGTCGTGATTGTGTGTAATGCAAACCAAGTCAGGGTTGCGTGTAGTGCAAGACTCCATTGTTATTTCATATAACAGAATTCAAACATATTTCATTTACAAATTTAATATATATATATAGTCAATTTGTCATATAATAACTACGATCAAATGAATTTGAAATTGTTTGTAACACGATCCAAGAATAATGTTACGTATACTAAAAGCTAATATGGTGTGGTGTATAGTGCAAGCTAATCATAGTGTAGAGGAAAACAGAAGATATGAATGAAATTAAAATGAATATATCTCATAAAATCATGGGGTGTTATAGGAAAGATCCATGCATGGCCTAATAATATATTATTATTTATAAAAAACAAATTAATTTTTTTTGTGGTCTGTGCATTAGTAAACATCCATATACTTGGGAGTTCCCATAGTGTTTGGATTTCAACACATGTTTTCCTATATATAAAAATATAGTATAAAATACATTACATCATTTTATCATGAAACAATATTGATTCCTTTGATTTCATTATAACATAACGGGGAGAATTTTAAATACCAATGGATTTTCATTTCCAAATTATTTCCATGCATTATAAATGGTTAGATAGAATTTCAATATGGTGAATTTCTAAAATAAATTATTTATAAATGGATTTTTCAACGAATCACGATTTATAAAATTGGGTGTTCTGCATTTTATAAGATTTAACTACATGTATTTGGTGTTCCTAGTTGATAAGAATTTATTAATTTTTTATTTAATAGTTATAATTGTGTTTTTTTACCATTATTTGTTCATTATTTTTTTTCAAGAGGGTTATCTATGACATTAAACATCATGATGTCTCTTTAATCATTTTTAATTAATTAAACTCCTATTAAAAAACTACTATGTTATTTTCAATTAAATTTCTATGTTTCATTATAGAATGTGAAAACGTAGAAGTGATTTCCCCATAGAATTTTTTTATCATGAAAAATATGTTTTATGAGTTATTTATTATTGATTATCACTAATTAAAAGGGGTTTCTATATGAATGGGTTTTTAGTGAGTTTTTTTATATAATTACTTAGATTTAATGATATTAAATTGTGATATTATGATTTAATAATTCAAAAACATTATAAAAAATCATTTTATACCTTGGTTTTATAAGTATGAAATAGAGAGAGTGATATTATACTAGTTGATATTACACAAAATCAAGTATCTTGTTGATATGATTTCAAATTTTATATAGGAAGTAATGCTTAGTGATGTTGGTGAGATTATTTCAAGGGTTTTGAGGAAAAAACATTGTCCAATAGTTAATTACAGCAAAGGATATCTATATATTGTCTCATTAGTTATTAATGGGATTTCCCATTGTGAGTATTTTGTGATTTGTCTGTGTTTTGGCAAATGATTCATGGAGGCTAATTTATTTTCAAGTTTTTTCATATTCTTAACATGGTGAGTAATTTATGGTTTAGAATTTATTATACAAATTTATACTATAAATTAATTATATTAATCTATTCTATGATTACCAGTTGATATTTACAATATAGTTATTCTTCACTACTTAGATCATTTTTTATAGAGCATTTAAATGTTCTCAAATCATAAAGCGGAATTTTAATTCATATTTTATCATTTTGAAATAAATATTTTTTCTACCAAATTATAACTATATTTGAATAGTACACATATAAAATTTATATTTATAAAGGTGTTATAAGGTAATGTGGGTGGTTTTATAAAAGATTAGTGTTTTGTGAAAGTAACCATTTATGTGTTATTTATTTTTCAAAAACAAAATATTAAAAAAATATTATTTTCTAAACTGATTTTTAATGGATATTATTGGGGTTGAATAAAAAATAAATTGAATGGATTAATATGGGTTTTTATTATGAATTACACCACACCATACATACTAAATTTTCTAGGAATATATTATTTAATTATTCAATAGTTATGTTGGTCTTGACATCAATGTTGAGTTTATTCCACCTTCCATTATTAAGGCTATGAATATTGATACTTGGTTATGACAACATGATACATGGTTTTATCTTAGATGATTTCATGGGGACTTTCAAATAGTTTTAAACATGTTTTTTATCATCTTATTTTTCCTTCTTCTATACTTTTATATTCATGTTATGAATAAAAAATCTTGAAAAAATAATTTTATTTTTTTAATGTATTTATAAAGTGTTTTTTGTTATTTATTTATCATATGCCTAATATTTCTCTTCATCATGGGGATTACTTTTTTACTTATAATTATTATCCAACATATGGATATTTCATCATGGATCCATAGATGGGTCCTTTGACTATATCTTGAATTAGAGGGTTAAGACATTCCCAATTTCCGTTTTGATTCCCTCGATACTTATCATAAGTTGTGGTGAATACAAATTCACATCGAGTATTATAGTAGGTAGATATGGGTGATGTGGCAGGTGAAATCGAGTCAATTCATTATACAATGTAATGAAATAGCTCTTTTATTTTGTGGTGTAGTGGTAACAAGGGGATAAGAACATCTAAGCCTTAGAGGTGGGTGTGGGAGAGCTACTAGAAAGATCTTCGTTATGAAAAACCTCAAGTTTACATTAGATTTTATAAGTTATGGTATATATTTGAGTGTTATTTTCAAGTATTTTTCATAATTTTTATATTATATTGAACCATTATTAAATTTATGGAAATCCGAGGGTTTTCATTTAGAAATGTTTGTCCATGAGGTAGAAAAGAGAAGGAAAATTGGGGCTTATTATAAAGGTTCATGATCGGTAAAATAAGAAAAATCATGGACACCAGACCTATATACCATTACTGTGTAACTCACATGATTAACACCTACATTTCTAGAACATGTGTCCAAACTATTCCTAGATATGAAAAGTTAGAAACAATAATTTTTTTACACATTATTATTTTTAACTACCATAATGTATTTTTAGTTTAATATAATACACATATAGGGTTTATGGGTTATGAATATTATTTTTTATATTTTAATATATATTTTATGATTGGGTATTTTAATATAACATAGAAAACTATATTTTTTGTGTTTTTGAATGAATTTTTTAATTATTTTGAAATTCACTATTAATGATTTTTAGTCAAGGAATTATTTTGTTGTCTTTAATTTTAATGAATATATTTTATTGACTATAAAATGATATAATGTGACTTAAATGTATAAATTAAAATACTATAAAATATAACATCATTTTATTCTGAAATTTATTACTATAAAAAAGTATTCAGAATACCCTAATCCATTGTTCTGGAATATAATGTACACCTTCATAGACATTTCATATCGGAATATATGACCTCAAATATAACTTTTTTAATGAATTTGATTTATTTATAATTTTTTTATATAAATATAGGGGTGATTTCAGTGATTTAAAATAGTGTTATTAAAACCATATTTTACTCTAATACATGTTTACATATAAAATTACAATATGAAAAATATTAATTTTACATATGCATTGTTATAAGGAAGCTGTTAATGTGATAAAAATAAAAATTACTTTGTATTATAAATTTTCTCAGGAATTGAAGTATATATATCTATTTAATTTTTTATTTTATGATGTTTGATAATATGCATCATAGAAAAGATTCAGTAACTCAAGGATGATTTTTTGGGTAACAACATACAGGGTATTCATTCTAATGACTCTGGAGTAGTCTTCCATGATACCGAATCTAAAAAAAATCTAGATAGTGTTGGAGACAAATGATTTTATCGATATGTGGATCATATTTGATAGTTTAGAAATCAGTACAACAATGTATTTTATAGTGATATAGTCCCTCATGATGTGATGGAGTGTTTTTATGATGTCAATGAAAATTATGATTCCATTGGATCCCCTAAATACTCTATGGTTAATGGTTCACCTAACTATTTTAAGGATCGATTATAGAATAGTGGAAGACCATTACACATTCCCAACCACTTGAATTAATTTCTTGGTAGTATTTCATGATTGTTTTCATGTAGCAGGATTTTCCTGAGGATGTGAATGTAAAAAAGAATTTTAATTCCTCATGATCCACCAATGGATCAGATTGTGGAGAAATATATTTGAATATTTCACAAGTATATTGACTTCATTCCATATGCTGGTAATAAGTGATTTAAATAGAGATCAATTATTTTTAAGATTCCATCATCCAAATAATAGTTTTATGGTGTTCATATGATGCTTAACTGCATATGAAAACATTTTCAAAAAATGTATTCTTATTGAGGACATTTTAGCAACACAACCTATTGAACCCAATAGTTAAACATAACATGGTGTTAGTGATGGTAATCTGAAATGTGAAATTTTAGATATAATAAATCCTCTTATGGGATGTAATAATGACACAAAACTATATTCCAAACTTATTATTGAAAATGTAGTAAGAATAAATCCATTAGTTAGATTGCAAATTAGTTAATTATCAAAATCTATGACCTAATTATCCCTAGATCAAGAGACTTATAATTGATTTTTCCACCTCATGATATTTATATGTTTTATAATATCAACTATAAATAGTAGAAGTGGTCACAAATCCAATGAAAATAATTTTATTAGTTTGTAGTTGGGCTCATGCATGAAAAGTTAGAAGTCAAATAGTAGGGAAATATGGTACCCTATTTCCTCGTTATTGATTTATGTTTTATATAATAGTGAACTTATTAATTATTCATAAAATATATAAAATATTAATCAACTATGTTTGTTTTCTATTTGATTATTTATAAAAATTTACATTATCTATGAAAAAATAGTTCGGTTCTCAAATTTGGTTGGATGATTTCTAAGGATGGTATTCAATTATAAATTCCTCTATTATGTCGATGAGTTGGTTTAGCAGTGTAATTTAACTATGATTGAATATTATTTGTCAATTTTTATCCCAACTGAACAATTAAACACTATGGAGAGATACACAGAAGGTCTCAACATTCCAATATGAAAAAACAATATGAAATATTAATTCTTTTGAACTTTTCCTTCCAGACATGTTATGATTTTGATGTTATATTAATACATTGTATTTTTAACCAAGGATTATCTTGAGTTTTAGTGTTATTTAAAATTAAAAGTCTATAATAGTGTTTTGAATGTACTTGTGAGGTATGAAATACTAGTGTTTTGAAATTTAAGGTATATCAGAAGTATAGAGCATCTGTTTATATATCATATATAATGGATTCTATTGGATATACACTATTTATTTTAAATAAATAGTTCTTTATATGTTTTTTACTAGTTGATTTGGAATCTAGTTGTTCTGTTTCTCTTGGAATATTTATTTTTTACATTAGAAATTGTCTTCCAAGGGGAACATGAGGAAACCAGATACTTGTTTGGAAGAGGTAGTTATGAATATAATCCTTTTAGACAATTAATAACATTATAGGGGAATAAATTGAAATTTTTTAGGATAGTGACTTCCCAATTTTATTTATATTTATTAATTATATTACATATTGTATTGCATATAATGTTTATTGTGATAAAAATGTTAATCTTTCTCAATTAGCACACTTTTAACTATGTTTTTTAAAATGTGACGGTAATTTGTGTGGACTTTTGAAATTCAAAATCCTGTGGTATGTGAATATTTTCTTCATTGTTTGGTAAATTGTTCCTAAAAAATGTTCATGTTGTTAAAAATTGGGAATTTCAATATTTCTTTGATGTTTTTATTTCATAATTCCAAAATTATCTTCAACATTTAAAAAGGAACATATGAGTTGGATTCTATATCAATATTCTCTCCTTCCATAGTTGAATAGTTGTGATTTATTTTTATTTTTGACATGTTCCTATTATGGGGCATGAAAGAGAATTATATATTAATTTACAATGTAATGTGGTGGTTAACTATGGTTGTATCTACATAGAAACACATAAAAACAATTTTTTACTACAAATTAGAGGAAAATCATATTTTTTTAGATTGATTGATCTTGAAAAAACACAAAATAAATGGGAAAATATAATTAAAATATTAAATATATTTAAAACTATGACATGATAATGGTGATCTGGTCAAGTTATGTTTTCCAATTACAATGTTATCCTAGTTCATTTCTTCCAAATCCTCTTCCACAATTCAAATTAATACGAGATCCCACAATCTCTTGGGCTAACCCCCTTGTTCAAATTTTTATTGTTAGAATAAACCTTACAAAAATAATATATTTGTATAAAATAATTCAAATGTGTATTGGAGTTTTAGAAAATACCCTTAAATGACATAGTAAATAATTAATTTGGTCTTGATTAACCCAAAACATTCATGAGATTCCACTACCCCTCCCACAAATAATGGAAATCAATGAGTACATTACACCTAAGATGTAGTATATTAAATTATATATAAACTAAAAACTATTTGAAGGAGAAAATTATAATTTGAAAAAATTATATCAATAACAGAATATCAAACAAAATGTAATCTTATATGATAATAAAAACAAATATGGAATAATGAATCCAACTTCATATTAGTTAGAATTGATTTTATTGTATAAATAATAATAACTCAATAATTTAAAAAAGGAAAAAATTTCATTCAGAAATCAATAATAATTTTACCCATACATGTGAAGGATCTCCATGGGTAAATTAGAAATCAAAAATAATTAGAACAAAATAGAGAAATTAAATATAGTAAAATTTCTTCACTGAAATATATCTGCTAAAAGGTGGATCCTTTTTATCCCACCGAATGAACAATTAATTCTTGGTTCATTACTAAATGTTTGTTTAAAATTTATTTTTCAATTAACCATAAAAATTTGAATACATTTTTCCATGTTTAAAAAAATTTTATTTCAGAATAACTAAACAACACATTTCTTTACCAAGGATACCCTTCATATTCATCAACATTGGTGCATGCAATGATGGTTCTATTCTTCTTAAATGTTCTATAAGTACATTAATTAGGATATAAATTAATAATAATCTCATGTCTATGTAAAAAACATAAGTATTCAAATATTAGAATATCTAATGATAAGGGTAACATATTGAATTCATATGGGATGGCCTATCCTCATATCATCTTCTCTTAGAGATTACCAAGTCTAAACGTCCTAATAAAATGTATTAATATATTATGATCTCCCACCACCTGAAAAATAATATAATATATCCCTATCTGGTATATTTCATTTGTCCATATTGTATATATCTATGAATAATTTTATAGTACATTAAGTTTATCATTATAGCGAGGAACTGTTATGACATTTTAATGTGATAGATACTATAAAAACATTAAAAAATAAATATTTTTTTAAGAAAACTCATCATGTGATATGTTATAAATTAATTTTCTAGTCACTGAATATATTGTTAATATAAATAAATTAGTTGTTTCTTCTAGAGAACCAACTCTTACACAAACATGAACCAAATATTGATGGAACTTGAGGTAATGATGTAAAAATTGATTGACATATTATTACATTAATTTAATTATTATAATTGGATTTAAGGACCATATTACACATTCATTAATTATTATTATTATTTATAATAAGATAATTATATGGATAATGGGATAATAACCATTATAAACCCAGGATTTTCCACTCTAGTCTAACGGTGAGAGAACCTTATAAAAAACATTTATGTTATATGAATTATTTTTAATCTCAATGTCATCATCGCACTATTTCATTTGAGATCTAGTTACTCTAATTTGTAAAGGGAGATTAAATTTGGGAGTTGATGTTTTGGTAACCATTGATTCACCCCACCCAACCTCCAGTGGTGGTTTACACTTGTGTAGACCTTTCATTCTCTAATAATTAGTGGAGGAATCCTGATCAATAATATATATTTTATTTCATTATTAGATACACTATACATCCAATAGGTTTTATATTTTAGTTTCATTTTCAATTTCTGATAATCATTTAATTTTTTCATCGTATACATTGGAATGGTGTAGCCCAATCGATCATTTTAAGTTAGGACAATTTCTAGTGGCTTGTACTATACCCAACCTGATATTGATCATATAGTGGGATTTATGATCATGTACATGGATAACCATATGAATCTAAATTGGGTAGACTCTATGTGGATACTAAGGTATTTGATGTGAATAATGGAATTATTCCTATGATTTTTGAATGTAATGTTATTATTCTGATATGTGTATGATAAACACAGAGGAGATTTCTATAACACCCCGAGATTTTATGACATATATTATTTTAAATTTCTTTCATATGTTCTATTGTACTCTACACCCAGATTATCTTTCGCTACACGCAACACCGTATTAGCTTGTAGTATATGCAACACTATTCTTGGATCGTGTTACACACAATTTCAAGTTTATTTGATAGTAGTTATTCTATGAAACATTGAGTGTACAAATATATATATATAAATATTCAATGTATAAATGAAATATGGTGGATTGTGTTATATGAAATAACAAAGGAGTCTTGCATCACACACAACCTTGACTAGGCTTGAATTACACGCAATCACGACCTTTCTCGATAGCGTGTGTTGTACGCAATACCAGTTTTCATTAAACAACTATATTTTCATATAATATTAATATGGACTAGCCATTATAAATCATATTAACTACATTATTAATTTTATAACATAATTATTCATCTTACATATTTTTTAGAACATGGTGTGAGAACAAAATAAATTTTTCGGGTAAAATAAGTATTTTTCAATAAAAATGTTGTTTTGGCGCCTTTTGATGGCACACCCACTTTAAATCCTGTTTTTGACATGTCTATAAGATCAGTTTGACAAAATAAAATTTTTCTTTGGAATTAGGCTATAAAAATTTTCTTTGGATAAAATTTTCATATTATTCTGATAACTTCATATTTTAATTAATAGTAAAAACAATCTGTGTTTTAATTAAAAACAACTTTTTTCATCGCAATAATTTATATGGATAGATTATATATTTAATTGGTTTTGAAGTTTAATTAGAATATATTTTTACCATTTAATCCAATTTTGGTCATTGGAATTAATTTCACATTGAAATTGGATGTAAACAACTATCAATCTTTTGATAGTTATTGTTTCTTAAAAACACGTTATTTATTTTGATAATAGGAATTACATTAAAAATTAATTAATTCCACACCTATGTTTTTAATTTTTAAAAATAGAAATAGTTTTTGAATTCGGAATATCAATTATATCTTATGATGAATTTTTGGAATTTTTCCAAAAAAACATGAATTTTTGATGAATAGTGAAAACACTCAGTTTTTGGTTAAAACCGACTATGTATTTAAATAATCATTAATTTGATTTAAATTTAATTTTTTGTAAAAATAGTTAAATAATACTTATATCAGTTCAATTAAATTCATTGGATTCATTTTATAATAATTTTAGATTTATAAAGATTGTTGTGAACTTTTCACGGTCTTTTACCCACCTCCTAGGAGCATTTTCAATTGTTCATAAAACTTTATTTTACCACTTCTGTGAGTTGAATTTTGAAAATCCAAGACACACGTTTAATATCAAGGAGTAAAATGTGGTCCAATTAGATAAAAATAACATTTGGTGAATAGTAACTTTTTTACTTTTATTTACCACGGTTAAAAATAAATAAGGTAATTCAAGGTTAAAAGAATATTATAATAATTCAATATTACCTTAACACATTTCCAAACATTATTGGATGCGTAATGGACGACCATGGGCATCCTTGAGTCTATTTTTGGACCCCATGGAGCCACTTATGAAAGTCAATGACACATGATATTAATTAATTTAATGTAAAGACAGAATTGGCATTAACAAAAATCCTATAGTAATTAATTTTTATAAGGGGATATATAAATTATCATTTCGACTAAAAATATTCATTGGAAAGATAAAATTATTTCCTACATTTTTTTATTTTTTTAATAATTTTTATACATCATATAAATTAAATTATTTATGACACAATAATGATGCAGTATTTACCTCATTAATAAATGATTTAAATAAATAAGATTATAATGATTAAAATATTATCCAAAATCTGTCAAATTCTTATTGGTTGATTTTATTTAGAATATTAGTCATATTATATTCTAAATTAATGTGTTTTGGACCTCTTGAAACCGAATATAGGTTTATAAGAAAATAATGTTTTCACAGTTTCCTAAAGAACCCCTCCTCTCCCCTATAAAAGGAGACCACTTCTATGAAATTTATCACTCCTATCAACCCTTTTGGCTAGTCCAAACTCTTCCCAAATAAACTCCATAGATCTCTATCCTCCCATAGAAGCCTTAAATTTGGTATAATGAACTTCAAGATTTCCTTTTGGTTCAAACTAATGGAAGTTACCCAAATTAAGGGTAATAGTTTCTCTTAAGTTGTTTTCTTTTATTCAACATTCCAACCCATATACTCTTTTAATATATTATTTTGTTACAAAACCAGTATCCTAAAAAATACTATGATGTTTTTATGAGAAGTATTATAACTACACTTACACACACATCAATCTAATGGATGAAGATCATAATGTTTCTTTGGTTGGCAAAATCACGCCTCATGAAACGATGATTGTTTGATTTTCTCCTACCATCTCTCATGGTGGCCATTATGATGGAAATGTATTTATATATGATATATATTATATTTATGATTTCCTTATTCTTATTTAATTCCCAATTAAATTTAGATATTATGGTTTCAGTAGTTGGTAAATACGATAATCTCATTTGAGGAGGTGCGGACTATCGCCCCCTCAAAGTGATGTGATTCATTTATGCCTTATGTGAGATGTATAAAGGATGTAGTTAATGATATTATATATGATATTATACTGGAATTATAATATACCTATGTATCATTATGTTTTAATTTCTTTAAAATAAGAAATAGAAATGAAAGTAGCGTTCATGTGTACGTACATCTTACCGTATCCATGAACGGTGCATTTCATTTCTTACCTCAATATGTTATGTACAATTATAAATACATGTATATATTGTATATATAAAATTAATATATATATGATATATAATTCATGATTTAGATTCTGGAAGTAAGTAAATCATGATATAAGTAACAATAACATCAAGAACAACAATTCCAAACACATATGATAAATAAGATGATGTTACACAAAACCTTGCTTTAACATTGGATTTACAAAAGAACGGGTAATATAAAGTAATAAGTGATCCATATATGATATCATAACAATTAATATGATTCTTTAATTAGTCAATTACATTATTTAAATCATTATATAGGAGGTTTGGCTACGTGTGAAGCATACCAGACCTAAGATAAGGGATAATGTTGCAATCTCAATTGTTTTCTATCCAAGATTTCTTATACGTAAGTATTTACTAGGGTTATATTTATCATCCATGTCCATGTTTTATAAAAATATTTTCGTGTATTTTTAATTTACTTTTTACCCATTTTGAATTTTACTACATGGTATGTATATAATCTTTCTTTTACGATCTACTTTTTGACTTTTCTGGAAAAAGTACGAGAAGAATGTTTTTTAACATATACGGCATGAATAGATTTTTACGGTTTCATAATGCCTTATTTTCAAGAAGCATACTCTACAATATTTCATAATTATGTTCAATAAAATCCTTTTATTTTAATATTTCATGGAATTTTTTTAAAAGAAAATGATTTTGAATAAGAAAGGATATTTTCCTCAAGAATTTATTTCAAATGTTTTATCAAAACCATTTTCCATATAAGATGACATTATTTCATATGTGTATTTTTAAGTATAATGTATATATGATTTACATGGTTTCACTTCTCTTATGATGAAATGATATCCATTTGTTTTATATGGATTATGTTATGACGTGATGATTTTTATTAAACCCATTTTATTCTTTGGGTTATAATGAATGATGTATGATTATTTTGTGGCACAAGTAAGAATGATTTCAATATGAGATGGGTGGGACCTATATCTCCCTCCATTTCATTGGGTAAAGATTTATATCTCATGAGATAGACATGGCTTGAATTACAAGTAAATTTGGTTCAGTAATACAGGGCTAGAACTGCAAGTTAACCCAGTTTAGTAAGGGACTTTGTCCACTATGATGGTCTTGGAAGTAATGCATTGGCTACCATAGAAATCATATCATGTGTTTAATGTTTTTACACAATTAAATGATTTATTCCTATTCTATTATATCATGATTAATGTTTCTATATGATCTATCCCTTCTGTACTACAATGTTTTATGTCATTGCCCGTGATTTTGATGTTAAAACATTATGATCATGTTTCTATGTTCAAATGTTTTTGATTTGTTTTATTTTATCCATGCTTACCCTTACTGAGCATTTGATCTCACCCTTTATATGTTTTCTTTTTCCCCAGATTTAAAGAATGTTTTTAGGTAAGAAAACCAAATGGGGAGGATCTTTATAAGACATGTTGAATATCATTCACCACGATTAGAAGATTACATTCCGTGTTTCCAAAGACACTAAACTATTATGGTCCTTGTGTGTCTTTTTTTATGTATTATGTATTCCACAAAAGTAATGTAATGTCCATGTACGTCGAGCTTTGGGTCTCTACAGTTGGTATCAGAGGGAGGTTTAGTTAACCTTTGGAAACTAGGACGTGAAAACTTAAGTGAGATCCCTAGGGATATTTCTAAGGTATGTCTTGAGATGTCCCTCAGGTTAAGTATAAGTATAGGTTATAGTCTTTGCATTATAGTAATGATCTTAGAATTAAACCTAAGATGTTAGATATTGAAGGTACTCCCCCTTTATTATGTTGTTTTCCCTAGCATGATTTTTCCCTCTCACAATATTCCTTTTGGGTTCTAGAAGATGGCTGGAACCCGAAGGAATCATGTTGATCAATGTAATGGACAATGAAATGATTTTCCTCCTGAACAATCCAATGTAATGGGAGATGGAGTACAAAATCTTACTGCTATACATACACAAGATATGAATCATTCTGGACTTCCAAATGAGCAGAAAAGGGAATAATATTCTATTGAGTCCTTCATGAGGTAGCGTCCACCTTCATTCAGTGGGTCTTCTGATCCATTTGTAGCTGAACAATGGATTAGTAACACTAAAATGATATTTTCAGTTCTACAATGTTCTTAACATGAAAAAGGCATATTAGAAGTGTATCGTTTGGAAGGTGATGATGAACAATGGTGGAATCTTATCAAGAATACGAGGCAAGAGATGAAATGGAATCCATTGAATTGGATGAGTTAAAGAACTTATTTTGCAATAAGTACTTCCCTCGTATTCTTAGAACAAAGATGGAAATGGCATTCCATGAGATTCAAAAAAAGGGTGATGAGTCTGTTGGGATATACGAGGCGAATTTTACAAGGCTAGAAAGGTATGTATCTGGATTAATCATCCAACCTAAAAGTAAATTTGATCGATTCTTCAGTGGCTTAAAACCAAGTCTTCGAAGGGAATTAACTATAATAGACTTCATTTTCTATGAAGAAATTGTGGGTTGTGCTATCAAGGTAGAACTGGAAGTTGGTGTTATATATCCATCTCATGGTTTTGACAAGAAACGAAAGATGGAGTTTAAGGAGAAATCTCAAAACAATGGTGAAAAGAAGATGGATGTTTTTTTTGTTCAAAGTGTGGAAAGAAGCATATTGGAGATTTCCTAAAAGGTACTAGATAATCTTTTAAGTGTGGAAATTAAGGTCATCGAGAAGTTGATTGTCGAAGTAATGGGAAAAAGGTTTCTATTGATGTGAATAAAGAAAAGAGTACACAGAACACTCCACCAACACTTCAATGCTTCAAGTGAAAGGAAATGGGGCATTATTCTAATAAATGCACTAATCCATGGGTTATTGATGATCAACGTGAGAATCCTCTTATGGAAGAGGATAATGGTAAATCTCATGCAATCACTATTTTTGATGTTGAGTATGACAATGATGTTGTGTAATAATTAATTTTTTATGTAGTGGGATATCAAAATAGTATCATGGAATCACATTTATGGTATTCTAGAATTTTATGTATTGGTTTTCAATAATTATATGGTACTGGTAACCGTGAAAAAGTGATTGAAATAATTTTGGAATGAAGATGATATGCGCATAATGAATGGATAATGAAAAAATGAAATGAGCTAATGAATCATATAAGGACTAAGTGATATCATTGTTTGAGTATATTGAATTTTTGGATTTTGGCATGTCAAAATATTTAACTTTTGATAGCATTCATGTTTTCACTATGGTTAAATGGGTTTTCTTTTTTAAAAAATTATACATGATTAAGGTATTCACATGTTTGGAATTTGGCCAACAAGATGTTTCGTATAAATAATGGTATTCACGTGCTTATTATGTGACATTTCATGTAATCGTTTTCTTTATACTATGATATTGGACATATGTATTTTGGATAAGCCTAATAATTGGAATATAATATGTTGGACACAAGTTAGTACTGTTTAAGGCTAGATTTTTTTTCAGTATTATTGATGGAATGTCATAATGTGGTAATTTTAGAAAAAAGGACAACCTGCAGGACGAGCGACAACCCATTTTTCCGGACAAGGCTATGGGAATCGAACCCACAACTGAAGTGAGACATGCCTTTATCGCTTAGCACTAGCCTGCAGGACGTCCCTGGTTAGTAGAACCTAGTTTTATTTTATTAAGTGGTATGATAGATGAATTATAAGTCCATTTTTTGGAATCATATACGATTAACAACACCATAGATGGACTTATTTGTATTCGATAACTTTTTCTAACCTTTTTTTTGGAAAAATATGGAATGAGTCATCATTATATCACATGATCTGCTAACACTTCATGAATGGAATATTCAACTTCGTTTCTGTAAGAGATGAAGTGGAAATTGTTCAATGGACGATCAACGGTGAGATTGTACCAAAATCAATTAAGTAATTAATTTTATTTTAAAATTATTTAACATTAGAGAAATGATCCTGAAGACCAAAAATGTTGTCCTAGTTCCCTTATATCTGATTAATAAGATGGTACCTTAGATCATCACAAATTTATGGCTTCGTGATTGTTTGATTTTTCATAGCCATTTTCTCTACCACTCTCCATCAGAACATGATGGTTAGATTTCTATTCCATATCCATATTTTCAACTATTTCTCCTATGTGGAAACTCAGTGATTAGATAATTTGGGTAACCGTTATGTTACATACTTTTGTTTTTAATGTCATGTTTTGGTATACCTTTTAACGATGTGGGTTTCAATGAATAGTAATATATTTATAACCCCGAAGAATTTCGAGGGTGAAATTCATTTTAAGGGGGGTAGAATGTAACACCCCAAGATTTTATGAGATATATTATTTTTAATTTCTTTCATATCATCTATTGTACGCTACACCAAGATTATCATTCGCTATACGAAATAATGTATTATCTTGCAGTATGTGCAACAATATTCTTGGATCGTGTTACAAACAATTTCAAGTTTCTTTGATAATAGTTATTCTACGCAACATTGAGTGTATATATATATATATATATATATATAAATATTCACTGCATAAATTATATATGGTTGGATTCTATTATACAAAACAATGAAGGAGCCTTGCATCCCACGCAACCCTGACCTGGCTTGCATTACACGCAATCGCGACCGTCCTCGATAGCGTGTGTAATACGGAATATCGGGTTTCACTAAACAACGATATATTTTTATAATATTATTATGGACCAGCTTTTATGAATAGTATTAACTAAATTTTTAATTTTATAACATTATTATTCATCTTAAATTTTTTCTAAAACATGGTATGAGAACAAAATAATTTTTTTGGGTAAAATAAGTATTTTTAAAAAAAAATATAGTTTTGCCGCCTTTTGATGGTGCACCCACATTAAATATTGTTTTTGACATGTCTATAAGTTCAATTTGAAAAAATAAAATTCTTTTTTTGGAATCAGGATATAACAATTGACTTTGGATAAAATTTACATATTATTCTGATAACATTCATATTTTAATGAATAGTAAGAACATGCTATATTTTAATTAAAAAAAACTTTTTTCATCACAATAATTTATATGGATAGATTATATTTTTAATTGGTTTTAAATTTTAATTAGAATATATTTTTACCATTTAATCAAATTTTGGTCATTGTAATTAATTTCACTTTGAAATTGGACGTAAACAAGTATCAATCTTTTGATTGTTATTGTTTCTTAAAAACACGTTATTTGATTTGATAACGGGATTAACTTTTAAAATTAATTAATGAAAATTCTATGTTTTAAATTTGAAAAAAAAAATAATTTTTTATTTCATAATATCAAATATACCCTAGGATGATTTTTTGGTATTTTTTTTGAAAAACATCAATTTTTTATGAATAGTGAAAACACTGAGTTTTTTGTTAAAACCAACTTTTTATTTAAATAATATTTTATTTTATTTAAATTTATTTTTGGTAAAAATAGGTACATAATACTTATATAGGTTCAATGAAATTAATTGGATTCATTTTATAATAATTTTAGATTCATAAAAATTGTATTGAATTTTTCACTGTCTTTTACCCATCTCCTAGGAGCTTTTGCAATTGTTCATAAAACTTAATTTTACTGCTTTTGTGAGTTTAATTTCGAAAATACAAGACTCGCGGTTAATATCATGGTGTAAAATGTGGTTAAATTAGATTAAAATAATTTTTGGTGAATAGTTACTTTTTCCTTTTATTTATCACAGTTAAAAGTAAATAGGGTAATTCAAGTTTTAATGAATATTATAATATTTCAAAATTACCATAACACTTGCCCAAAACTTATTGGATTAGTAATGGATGACCATGTTAATCTTTGGGTCTATTTTGGGGCCCCATGGAGGCACTTATAAAAGACAATGACACATTAGATTAATTAATTTAATGTAACGACAAAATTGGCATTAACAAAAATCCTTTAGTAATTAATTTTTATAAGGTGATATATAAATTATCTTTTTGACTATAGATATTCAATGTAAATCTACAAATATTTCCCAGATTTTGGTATTTATTTTATTATTTTTAGGCATCAAATAAATTAAATTATTTTTGACACAATAATGATGCAGTATTTACCTAATTAATAAACGATTTAAATAAATATGATTATAATGATTAAAATATTATCCAAAAACTGTCCAATTCCTATTGGATGATTTTTTTTCGTATATGAATCAACTTATAATAGACATTAATGTGTTTTGGACCTCTTGAAACCGATGATAGGTTTATAATAAAATAATGTTTTCACACTTTCCTAAAGAGCCCCACCTCTCCCTTATAAAAGGAGACAACTTCTATGAAATTTCTCACACCTCTCAAGCCTTTTGGAACGTCCAAAATTTTCCCAACTAATCCCTATACATCGCTATTCCCCCCTATAAGCATTACATTAGGAAGAAGGCACTTAAAGATGTCCTTTTGGTTCAAACCAAAGGAAGTAACCCAAATTAAAGGTAATAGTTTCTCTTAAGTTGTTTTCTTTATTCTGCTTGACCAACCACTAAAATCTTATAATCCATTGTTTTGTAACGAAACTAGTATCCTAAAAATACTAATATATTGTTATGAGAAGTATTAGAACAACAATTACACACACCTCAACCTAATGGATGAAGAACATAATGTTTCTGTTGATGGAGAACTAATGCCTCATGAAACGATGATTGTTCGATTTTCTCCTACCGCCTCTCATGGTGGCCATTATGGTGGCACTATATTCATATATGATATATATTATTTTTATGAGTTCTTCATTATTCTTTAATTTCCAATTATATCAAGCCTTTATCTTTTCTATAGTAGGTAAATATGATAATCTCATTTGAGCAAATGCGGACTACTGCCCCCTCAATGTGATGTGATTCGTTAATGCCTTATATGGGATGTATAATGTATGTAGTTAATGATATTATATATTATATTATACAGGAATAATAATATACCTATGTATCATAATGTTTTAATTAAATTAAAATAATAAATAGAAATGAAAGAGTGTTCATGTGTACGTACGACTTACCGTCTCCATGAACATTGCATTTTATTTCTTACCTCAATATGTTATATACTATTATAATTACATGTATATGCTGGATATATATAATGAATATATATATGATATATAAATCATGATTTAGATTCTGGGTGTATGTAAATCATGATATAAGTATTAATAACATAAAGAACAACAAGTCCAAACACATACGATAAGTAAGATGATTTTACCCAAAACGTTGCTTTAACATGGGATTTCCAAAATAACAGGTAATATAATATCATAAGTAAGAAATATATGATATAATAACAAGGAAAATGATTCTTTAATAAGTCAATTACATTATTTAAATCATTATACATGATATTTGGATACATACGTAGCATATCAGACCTAAGGTAAGGGATAATATTGCAACCTCAATTGTTTTCTATCCGAGATTACTTATAAGTAAGTATTTACTTTGGTTATATTTAACATCCATTTCCAAGTATTTTAAAAATGTTTTCATGTATTTTTATTTTCCTTTTTACCCATTTTTTACTTTTACTACATGGTATGTATGAAATCATTCTTTTATGAGGTATTATTTGA
This sequence comes from Viscum album, assembly GCA_963277665.1. Taxonomy (NCBI): domain Eukaryota; kingdom Viridiplantae; phylum Streptophyta; class Magnoliopsida; order Santalales; family Viscaceae; genus Viscum; species Viscum album. Next base: position 510,420,258 of record OY728138.1, read on the forward strand.
CTTTTCTGGCAAAATTACGAGAAGAATGTGTTTTTAACTTATACGACACGAACAGATTTTTATGGTTTCATAAAGCCTTATTCTAAAGAATCTTAATCTACAAGATTTCATTATTATTTTCAACAAAATTCTATTTATTTTAAAATTTCATGGCATTTTGTGAAAAGAAAATGATTTTGAATAAGAGAGGATATTTTCCTCAAGAATTTTTTTCAAATGTTTTATCAATACCATTTTCCATATAAGATTACATTATTTCATATGTGTATGTTTAAGTATAATGTATCTATGATTTACACAGTTTCACTTCTCTTATGATAAAATGATATCCATTTGTTTTATATGGATTATGTTAGGACTGGATGATTTTTATGAATCCCATTTTATTCTTTGGGTTATAATAATTGATGTAAGATTGTTTTGTGGAACAAGTAAGAATGACTTAAATATGAGATGGGTGGGACATATATATCCCTCTAATTAATTGGGTAACGATTTATATCTCATGAGATAGACATGGATGGAATGGAATGTAAATCTGGTTCAGTTATATAGGGCTGGAAAGGAATGTAAACCCGGTTCAGTAAGGGACTTTGTTCACTAAGATGGTCCTGGCTGCAATGCCTTGGCTACTATGGAAATCATATCATGTGCTTAAAGTTTTTCCACAATTACAAGTTTTATTTCCATGCTATTTTATCATGATTAATCTATCTTTATTATCTATTCCTTATGTACCGACATGTTTTATGTCATTGCCCATGATTTTTATGTTTAAACATTATGTTCATGTTTTTATGTTCAAATGTATATGATTTGTTTTATTTTATCGATGCTTACTCTTACTGAGCAATTTAGCTCACCCATTATATGTTTTATTTTCCCCAGGATTTAAAGAAATGTTTTAGGTAAGAAAACCAAAAGGGGAAGATCTTTAGGGGTGATATTGAATATCTTTCACCACGATTAGAAGATTACATTCTGAGTTTCCAAATACACTAAACTATTACGGTCCTTGTGTGTCTGTTTTTTTATGTATTAAGTATTCCGAAAAAGTAATGTAATGTCCATGCACGTCAAGATTTAGGTCTCTATAATTTCAATAATGGGAATACAACATGTTAGGATTTTTTCATGATTTGGACTAATGTGGTATTGATAGATTAATTATAGATGGTTATATCATTCTCTAAAATAGAGAAAAATTATATTTTAGTAACAAATGTTGATAAGGATATAGTATAGTTGAATAATATCTTGGATGATTTAGATAGAATTCTAGAAGAAGATGTATTATATAATGAATTTTAAAGTGTTATTGATTTTGCAATGACACCTATGTTTTATTCCTAAATAAATAATACTCAGTTGATGTTCCACTTCATTAAATGAATAATACAAGACGACATTTTGAAATTGAAATAATATTCATGAAACCTGTAATTTGGAAAATACATGGACAAAACCAATGATGACAGAGAAGTTTAGGAACTATCATGATTCTATTGGTTATTATTGATGAATGATGGATGATATGAAGAATATAGGATATCATGGATGGTGTATGGAAAGGTAAAAAACGAATATTTCATTAAAAATAAATTTAAAACAGACATTCTGATGGGAAAAAAATCACTGTTGAGTGAGGAAGTGTCGCCTCTTAGATTAAGAAATTTGTATTAATATGGATCTACCGAAGGATTCTTGTTTTTTTTGGATTATACATCATGTAGTAGATTGTTGTAATAGTGTATCATGGTCACTAAGATGATGTTTTAACAACTAGTTTTTACATGTAATATAAACCAATATATGAAATGGTATCAAATACCATATTGAAATGAATGTGTACTATTATAGACTATGTTAACCATTCTAGAATATTACTGTATTAGTGAAAATCATTCAATCAGGGTGTTGTAGTATTAAGGACCATGGTGAACACTCTGATAGAGTACTGTACAACTTGTTGAAATGTATTTTAGTAGAATAAATATTATTGGCAATGGTACTATAGCTATATTTACTTACTATTATGGTTGCTTTAACATTGTGGACGTATTGTGATGAATTTAAAGTATATAAATATTTTATAATATAACAATGCATTTATTTTTTATCTCATTTCAAGCTAGGTTTTTTGTTCTCTGATTTTTCTCCATATAATTTTCTCCCAAACATAGTGAATTACTCATGCCTCATTATGATCATAGGTATTTTTTCATGCTATGTAAATCCACTATTTTTTTGTTCTTATTTTATTTCAATCATTTTCTCCCTTCTCCTTTTATTCTATATTCAACTACTATTAATGCTCATAGTATTCCTATAGTTGTTTCATCTTTATAAAAGAACAGTATTGTATTATTCATTATATTATTCCATTAATATATGATATACAATTTGTATCTTAATTGGAGAGAAAATATTATATTCAAATATTCATATTTAATATCTTTACATAGAGAGTATGTTAGACAATACACTAGAAAAGAAATAACTGTATGAGTTTATTAAAGTCTTGTTATACATGTGAGTTTAATTATATCCTATGAGGTATTGTGTTTGTGAGAGATTAAAAATAAATATAAATATAGTTGTTATGATTAAAATATTCTTAAAATGACATCACATTAATAATAATATATCTTAATTTTTTTATGATTAGATAATTTTCATTGCACAAATTTGGGGTAAGTTAATTATGATAATCATTCACCATTATATTTATATGATGTTTATATATTTTTTATTATTAAGTTTATTGAATATTATAGATACAATGTTAATGTGTCATATTTTAAATTATTAATAATAATGTCCTTTATTCTAGTTGATATAATACTTTTGAACATCATGTATCAATTAATTAAATAATTTAACCTAACGGTTGAATGTCAAATTAATAATTTAAATATATGGATTTAAAATGACTCACTATTTATAAACATTAATATTTATATATATGAATAAAAAACATTAATGATTACATTATATATTATTGAATCAATGTAACAACTACATACAATGATATATAAAAAATTTACATTCAATGTTTATTTAATATTATTTTATGGTTCATTTCATTTCTTCAGTTTGGGTAAGGGTTCTATCTTCTTCATGAGGAGTCAATATTAATTTTTCCTCCATCAAGTGGTTTATAGTGTAGTGCAAGAGTAAATATAAATTTATATATAGAGATGAAAAAACATTTACGGGTCTGAGATGTTGGTCAGTGGTACTCACTCTTGGCCACCACATCTAAGAGACCATGGTTCAATTCCCAGAAAACCTAGGGGGATTAATTGGCGGTGATGTTGGCGGTGATGTAGAGAGTAACACATGATTATGTTGATGCTAAATGATCCAATCATGGAGGAAGAAACATTTTAATGCTATTGCAGTGCAATGTTTTTTTTCCATTTAATGGTATCCCAAGCCCACTAGTCCATTAAGAATTTTTTTTAGCGAAATGGAAGGTTGGATGGGTTATCCCTGGGGGTATGACCTATCTTACATACCAACCTGTGTGTTTTTTTTCTTAGAATTTCACATCGAGTAACCCAAAAATTATAATTAAAACACCGCAATACTATTTTCCTAGTGTTTTTATGTTTTTTAATAAATAAATCATGGATTTAATACATATGAGTATATTTAATATTATTTTATCATATCATCATTCAAAACACATCATATATTATATCATTTATAATGTTTGTGATAATTTTAATACCAAAATTTTCTATACAAATTATTTTTTATAGAAAATCAACATTCCTATATTTTACCAATGAATTCTTTTTATATACAAATATAATAAATTCAATGTTAAAAATATTATAAAAAATTCATTGTTAAATAACTAAAATATATTTATCAAATATTCAAATTCAAATTGACATCTTCAGTGACAAAAATTTGACGTAATTAAATATATTACTGTAAATCCATTTCATTATATTATAATATACCACCATTAATGATATAATCGGAATCATCAAAAGAAAAATTTGAATCCAAATTAACCCAATACATAAAAATAAATCGATTAAAATTTATATTCTAGCATTAAAAAACAAAGGATAAATCCATATCAATGTGTCACATAGTCACCCAAGATGGGGAACCCAAATATCAATAATGAAACTTGAGATAAATTCTTTAGGTAGTGCAACCTAAACCATAACATCATGTATTAATCTCAAATCAAACCATGCATCGTGCCATGAGCCAGAAAAAATTGATTACGAGTTATACACAATCTTTCAAACAAGATCAACATCATTGGAGAGGGCACATAACTTCAAGAAGAACATAACCAACAACCATTGTTGGATCCACAAACCATCAATCCCCAAATAATAATCATCATCAAAATAAAAAATGTTAATACCATGGAAAAGATAATTATACTGTATAAAGAAGAAAAAATCCAAAATTTAAAGGAAAATAGATTCAAAATCTTTTTTTGTTTACAAAGTGGAAGGAAAATTTAATATATTTTTTTAATGGTAAACTTACTAGTAATTGTTTTTATTGGATTCAAAAAAATCATATTGTTTTCAATGAATAATAATTTGAATCAATTATCTTGTATGAATATGTGATTGTTATAAGTCATATGATTTCAATGATTGGAGAATATTTTCAATGTAATCCTAATTTAGATTATAAGACTCTCGCATGGAAGTAATATATTTTTCACACTATTTTCTTGTTGTTGGATGACACATTTTTAGATAGGAACATTATATTTGTTTTTTTAGAAATAATAAATTAGATAACCACATTCTTGATAATTTAAATTGTTTAAGGAGTCTTGTAAGGCGGCATTTATAATTACATCTTGTGGTGATGAATATGATTTGGGGAGTTTTATATATGCAGTGGTATATTCTTATTAAGTATTTCGTATATTTTAATTATGTTTAATATAGTTTTCTATGAGATTTGGTATATTCTTGTTACGTGGTCTATCAAGAACATTTTTTCAGTAGAGAAAATGATGTATATATTAGATTTTAATAATTATATATAATATCATACTATAATATTTAATGAGTTAATGATTGAATTATATATATATATATGTGGTGTTAATACGAAATCATGAGTTTTAATGGGCTAAAAAATATATTATTCACTATATGAAAACAAGAAGAAAATTTATTCATAAATAAATATTTAAAATCTGGAAGATTCTATTTTTATTCATGCATGTACATACATGGTATTCATGAAATAATTAAAAATGAAATAAAAATATTTATAAGAAATTGATGATTTAAATGCTACTAATAAAATAAAATTATGTTAAATAAATTTTCTTGTATTTATTAAGTTATAATTTTTTCAAATATTAAATATTGGAAAAAATTGATAAATAGAATAAATAATTAACAACACATTAAAATGAAAAATATTTAAAAAAAATTACACACATAACAACGAAGTGAAATTAAAATAAAATTTTTAAATAATATTTAAATTTATCAGAAATTCGGAATAGAAAATGTATTATTGAATTCTAATTCAATAACAAAACTAAATCAAAATCAGACATCATCAAAATGAATGATTAAATTGATAATATATTTATAATATTAGTTTTTTTAGTACCAGGAGGTTTCATAACTCAATATATTTATTAAAAGACAATCATAATAAGACACATTTCAAGGATACACATAAACAAAAAGTCAAGGATATTATATATTTAAACAACATGTTAAACAAATGACCACACATGAAAAGGCTCGATGATACAACTCATATTATATTTATAAAGGACTTCTTACTATATACCCACTAATAATACCTTATCATAAGAATCATTTTTGATGCCTAAAAGACATATTGTTATATGAAAACTAAAAAGACTCAATAATAACACTCAGGTAACATTATTAAAAGATTTAATATAATAACATCATAAATACATAAAAACTGAACAACTCAATCATTAACAAATAATAGTGACACAAAACACTAAATAAATTCGTTTTAAGCTTCCCAATAATAGCAGCTGATCATTCACACAGGTTTATGGATAGAATATTTAATTTGTTTCAGATAGTTGTGATGATGATTTTGATAGTGGTGGTGAAAGATTATGAACTATATATCAAGAACGTGGGGGTACAATGCGTTTCTATTCTATCAAAATTAATGTATAGGATTGAGAAACCAAGTCCATGAAAGGGATATATGATAAGGTAGTAGTAGAAATTTTTCTATTTTGGTCATTGATATTTACATGAAATCATGATAAATAGTGTGTTAAAAATCTTCCAAAAATAAAGATCATGAATTGAAGGGCATATACAAGTTTTTGTTTCATGAGTATCATAGATTTGGTAACAATTGAAAAAATGTAGGTCATATCAATGAATAATAATATAATATAATATTACATTTTTATATTAGTGAAAATGAAATCCATATATACATCCATATTTTTTTTAATATTATATCATGAATTTTAGGATAAATGTTTTTTTGTAAATTAATTAAATATTAGAATATAAATGTTTTTAATTTTTTTGAAGATTTATTTATTTGTAAAATAGTTTTGTCTGTTATCTTATAATTATCTCCAATAACATAATATTTTTTTTTGTTATTTTAATTTTTTATTACGTTTTTCACCTAGATTTGAATGTGTTTTTTGAATAATTTGTTTTTTACAAAGGATAATGTCTTTAATAATAATAATAACAAATCAATATGAAACATTTAGTGATAAATTAAAATATATATATATATATCTATTTTATCAAATGAAATGATTTTTTATATCTATGGATCATTGCATAAAATAATATTTAATTCAATGATATCGTCTCCCAATGTAATAATAACATGACATTTTATTGGAAACAATTTCTCTATATAATTCCACTTGTATAAGGATATTATAATCATAACAACCCTACTCTATTTTTCACAGTAACACATGATTTATTTCATAATGAAACACTTAATACAACCTTGATGATTTATAAGTCTATTTACTTTGATAATTATGTACATTACATAAAAATAAAAGTAATATTGAAAACAAATTAATTAATGAAAACTTATTTAACATTCTAAAAATATTCCATCAAACTGAAAACTGTCTGGGATATCCTTGGAAAAAACATAAAAAGGGGTGATCTATAAAGCCTATAATGGTAATAAACAAGGAATAATATGAATAATATGATTAACGATATAAAATAGGCATATCAATGAAGAAAATAGTAGGAATCAAAATCATTAATACTGAGACAAGATATAACATGGTAATCATAAAGGCAACCTATGAAATGTGGAATCAATTTAAAACAGTACATTACAAACATAGGTCAATGTTAAATCAACCAAACCACCAGGGTGTTAAAATTCAGACAATAAAATAATGATCAATTCCTACCCAAACATGTCATATGATGATTCTAAACGTCACCAAATGAATAAGAGTTTTATCCGAGCACACCAATCATAATCATTTAATTATCATGCTTAAATGTGCCACATAGATCATAAAACATGGATTCATTAATCATTATAATTTATTACTTGACTAAGGAGTGTGTAATACATATATGTAATTACATATTCAATATGTATATGTGTATAATGATTAACACCCTATTTTGAAAATTTGGTATGGGTTCACTACACGATGGCAGGTCGTGGTGATATTATGGAAGAATAACATTATTGCATAATAATTCATAAAAAAATTTGATGAGAGAGAAAAGATTATATCATCATTAAAACATAAAATGGGTAATAAATAGGGAATTAATATATAATGGCCAAAAGAAAAAATTGTAAATAAAATTTATATGACCATAAAGAAACTTTTAAAAATAAGAGATGGTGAGAATAACTTATGGAATTTCGGTAAAGCAACAGATTAGGTAAGGGTAAAATGGGGGTGGATAAAATACCCATAATTCAAATAAAATAAAATGCAAAGGTAATGATTATAAATTATATAAAATATAGTCATTTTAAATTCCAAGAAAAAATAAAAAATGTTTCTTGGAATTGAGAGAAGGAGATGAAGGTCCCTTGCAAATTTTTAGAAAGGTAACATGTGTACATAATGGTTCATAGGAGGGCTACATGAGAGCTTAATGGGATATAATAATTTATACATCCAATGAAATATAATGGAGATATAGAGGAATACATACCAACCTATAAAAACCAAAATAAGAAAACATAACATAAAAGGTGTGATTGATAAAAGAGGTGACTGGAAGATTCAATAATAAAATTTTGCATTGTAACTACCTAGGTAATAGACAATATGAGAGTTTATTATTGGTATGTCATTCAAATAACATCAATTGGAATGTAATAAAATGTTTATAAATTAATTGAAATATAATAAATTGAAATTAAAAAAACTAGTTTTCAATAATGCTCTTGAATTTAGAAGAGAAGAGGATGCTCCCACGCTTGAGTGTGTGACTCTAAATGCTTGGGCGGGGATGCTTGAGAGCTTGGGGAACCATGGTGGTGTAACACCATATGTTATTTTATTAGATATTTATATTTTAATTTCATAAATATCTTGTGTTTTTTAAACTCCATGATTATCTCGTGTTATATGCATCACTGTCTTAGATAGTATTGTACACAACACTATGCATGGCTTTTGTTTCACACGATTTCATGTTTTTTATAGAATTCATTTCACAAGATATATTTTAAAATGAACAACTAAATTTTGTAACCTAGGAATCATAAATGAAATTATGAACAATATTACATAAATTATGACATTATTCATCACAGAGAAATTTATAATTAATTAGTTGAGGATTAATAATTTATATATCAATGTAAATCCCTTTTGAAATAAGAGGATTTTTTTTCTAAAATGAAATTTAAATAAAAATGAATGAGTTTATAAAATAATAAAATAACTATTGATGGATTTTATTAATAAAATATATATTTAATATATTTAACGTAATTTTTATTATTCATATTATATATTTTATAGAAATTATATAAGAACAAATTCAATTTTTTATTTAAGAGAATTATTTTAAAAAAAATACAGTTTTATCACCTATAGAAGGAGAACCCATTATAAATATAATTTTGGACAATTTTTTATATTATATTAATCAAAATAAACTTCTTCTTTTTTAGGGGATAAAAAAATATACAATAGATCTTTTTTTGATATTTTTCTCATAACTTTTATGATTTCATGAATAGTAACATTGCATAAAATTTTAATTGAATTATATTTTTTCATCAAAATAATTTATATGGATAAATTTTATTGTTAAATGAATTTAAAGAATAAATATAATATATATTTATAAATCAATATAATTTATCTATAATTATTAATTTTACCATGAATTTAATGTAAAAATATTTCAATGTTTTACAATGTTTTAACTTTTAGGAACCTAATTTTTATTCCATCAATTGGCCTAATTTTAAATTAATTACTTTAACTCAAATGTTTTGAATTTTGAAAAATGGATTTCATATTTGTATTCAGTATGTCCAAATTAGGTAAATAACATTATTCTATTTTGGGGTATTGTGAATAATAACTTAATTATTTTTTATTAATATGATAAAAGGTAAATCCGGTAATTAAGGGTAAATATAATATTTCTAAATTACCATTAAAATTTTCCTAATATGATTGGTTGATTAATTTTAGACCTCAACTATCCCCAGGTCAAAATTATACCCTTTGGATTCCACATGGATGACATTAAGACATTTAATAATTTTTATTTATTGAAATGTAAAATATGTCACACTCAAATTTTAATTTCTTAATCGTTTTAAATATTAGGTTATACATAAAGAATGTTATATTATAAATATTAATTTGAAATAAAAATTGTTTTTATTTATCATGGTAATTTATTTTTAATTTATATGAAATAAATAATTACCCTAATGGTTAATATATAGATGATGAAAAAAATATATAATTGATGAAAAATAAATAATTTTTTATTAAATTTATAATAACCATTAAAAGACACAAAAACATGACTAGGTATTATTTTTCGAGTATATATTGATCATAACCATCCAAAGGTAATGTTATTGATCAATTTGAGCCTTCTAGATGTTATTAATAAAATTATATTATATTATTTAATGTGATGTTAAATTTGTCACATTCGTGTTTTAATATATAAAACATTTTTTATGTAAGATTTTAAGGAGATATATTTAATTAAAAGTGTTCATAAGAAGTATTAAAGATTTATATTAATCATAGGATTTTAGTTTCATTTTTTATTCGAAAAATGAGTATATTAAATAACTACAGACCACTAATGTAGTATTTATTTTATTAATGGAAATATCAAATTCATGTAATTAAAAATACTAAAATAAATATAATTTGGGATAGTTAATATATCCAACAAATTTTAAAGAATATCCTGAACCCTAATAGACATAATAATTTTTTTAGGTTAAAATATTCACCATATATATTTAAAAACCAATTATATGAATAGTTTAAAAATTGACACTATTGATATTTTCTCAAAATAATGTTTTATTAAGATATTTAAATAATATAATTTATTTTGATAAAAATAAAATAATTATATTTAGTATAAAATTATCTATATGCTTCATTTTTGATCTTATTGAAATAAAATATTTAAATTATACACTATTTTTTTATTGAACAAAATTGTTACCTTAGTAAAAATGAAAATAGAATAATTTAGGGTTAAATGAAATGCTATTGTAAAAACTGAAATCAAAACATATCTAAAAATTAATGGATGGTGAGTTTCCAACATTATCTCTTACCATCAATGAGACTAAGTCATTTGGTTGCTTTTAGATGAGAAATAATTATTTTGTAAAATAATATTTTTTGGGGATTCCAAAGGTTCCCCTCACATCAATTAAAAAAGGGAACATACTCCCTCATCTATTCACTTCCATTTGAGCCATTATTCTCATCTATCCCCTACCCATTTCACATCACATATTCCCTAATTATATGCTAGAGACACTTGTCCCCTAAAAAAACTCAATATATTGCCATTAGTAGTAATTTTAGAGTGATCTTGTTGAAGAATAGGAACTTCAGATAAATATAAAGGATATTAGACTTATAGAAAGCGATTATCTTCTCTCACTTTTATTTCAATGGAACATAAGCCTTATACACCAAAAATTTATTATCTATGGTGTTTATTTAGCCAATGAATGTTTTTTATGATTCTTATTATGATTTTTATTATATTTAAATATTAATATAATTTTCATTATTTTATAAGGCATACGATTAGAGCGCTTATAAATTTGTATGGGTTAATTTTTCAATTTAATTATTATCAAGGATTGTTTAGACATAAGTATTTACAGGTTTCAATTAAAATCTATTTCCATGTTTTCTAAAAATTCGGTCATAAAAATTTTCACTAATTTGATGTGGATGTTTAATGTCAATTTTACTCATTAGTAAATTCTTATTAAGTGTTTTGAATGGAATATTTTTTCGTTTTTGATACGAGGTATTATTTAATATTCTGAAAAATGTACGAGGATAATGATTTCTTTTAACTTATGTGGAATGAATGGTTTTTTATGTTTTCATAATTCCTTATTTCTAAAATGATTCCCTTATATGATTTCATGGTTATTTTTAAATTAATTATATTCTTTTAATGTTTCATGAAATACTGAATTTTTTTAAGAATAAATTTAATTTTTCTCATGAATTAATTTCACGAGTTCTATCAAAATTATTTTCTATTTAATATTACATTATTTAATGGGGTTATATTTAATATATTCTATCCCTATTATTCCAATGGTTTGATTATGTTTTTGATGGAATTATGTTTTTTAAATCCATTTTTTAACATTGATTATGTTATAATGGAATGATGTTTAAGAAACCCAATATATTTTATGGGTTATGTTAGGATAAATGATTTATGTTTTTTTGGCCCACATATTAATTATTTGAAAATGAGATATGTGGGACCTATATCTCCATCCAATACATTAGGTACCGATTTATATCTAATGAGATATGTAATATTTGAATGTGATGTTGTCTTATTTTAGTAGTACAGGGATAGAATGGCATGTAATCCTATTTCAGTATTACATGTCTGGAATTAGAAGTGAACATAGTTTTGTATTGGACTTCATCCTCTATGATGGTCATGGCACTAATCCTTGAATGAATTGAAATGATTTTCAATACTTATGTGTTTTCCAGAAATTCTAGTTCTTATTTCATGTCTTTTGAGAATATTTTCATTGATTATTTATGATCTTTTATGATTTATCCAATGAAATGATACCATGACATTTCATATGCAGGATAATGTTTTTAAATGTTATGTTTTTATGTTTTATGATTGTGATATGACTGATATATATCTGGTTTAACCTTACTAAGAATATGTGATCACCCATTCTTATGTTTCATTTCCTCATATTGTAAAGATGATTATCATGTATGATATGTCAAAAGGTGTTCAGTTATGGAAGAATAAGAGGGAGATAATAGATATGTCTTATGAAACCATTTTTTATGTTTCTCAGTGTCTAAACATGCTATACCTATACGGTCATATCATGGTTTTTTATATTTTTAATGATAATTCATTAATTTTGAGATAATATCTATGTATGTGGAATATGGGTTTTTATAGTTGGTATTGGAGGAAATGTATAAAAAACCATTGAAAATTGGAATGTGAAAACTATAGTGATATCACTAGAAATATCTCCATGGATTTGTCTAGGGATTTTTATAAAGAAATGTATTTGAATAGTTTACAATCCTGGAGGTCTTGTGATAACCATGAAGAACATAGGATTAATCATAAGATGTCATAGATTGAAATATTTAAACAAATTTACCTTACTTGTTCCTTTTTAGTATATGATACATATTTCTCATACATTTTTTGTTAATAGTCAATAAATATATAGAATATAGTTTACCTTGAATGTTTTAGATGTGAAAATTATGTGAATAATGAAAACATATTTTCTATGTAGACATATCATAAATTTAATCATGAATATGGTATGATTATTAGTTATACTACTATGGATAAATAGATTATAAACTACAAGTGAAAGGTTTGGGATGCTCGAGTATTATTATTTACAATAAACCTAATTATCATGGTCAAATTAATTTTTATGAACCATGAGAAATAATAAATATATTAGGAAGGAGTTAGATGATGGATCCTAAGTTATGGTTTAAGAATAAATTTGGATGATTGGGGTGTATAATTTTCAGAATTACAATTTTATGATATACGAATCATGAAATATATAAATTCTTTTTGTATATGTTTTTATTTAAGGATTGGGGATGATATTATAAATTGTTCTAAATTCCTAGAAAGGTAATTTAATAGATAGTTTATATATTTGGAGAACAAATGATCATGGGAGTGATAACCCTTACTATGTCCTTTAGGATAAGATAATTATGTTTGGATTATGATGTAATATATATGAATAAGGAAATTTGAGGATACGTAGTTCTTTAGAATAATAATGGATTTGTTTTCAAGGGAGTTATGATATCTTTGATATTGTATAAAACTTTTTGGTACTGAATGAATCTATCCAATAAATTTTTAAATGAAACATGCATGTTTTCAATCAGGATATATGTAAATTCTGGTTATTACCGTAACTCAATAGAATACATGATAATATTGTTCACATGTTTGGAATGTGACCATCAAGAGATGCCTTGTTATATATGGGGTATAAATGTAAAGCCGAGATAGTTCACCTTTTTTAAATGATTTATATTTATAGATTCAATAAATATTGTAAGGATACAAATTTATTGAACGATTAAGATATTCATCAGATGATGTTTTTCACAATGAATAATTGTATGACCATTTAGGGAATTATTAATATTTGATAACTACTGTTCACTTTTTGATGTTATAACACAAGTGGAATAATATTTTTCCACATCCGTTTTCTTTTTCATTTTAATGATGGATTTTAACCGACGACTATAACGGAGATGTTGAAATTGATTTCTCAATGTCAGATTTTATAAGATAATGTTTAAATATCGATAAACTTGTTATAGCCATTTTCTTACGTTTTTATTACAAAAACTGACATTGAAACACATCCCCCGAGGGTGTTGGGTGTTTTTTATCAAAAACCGAAGTTAAATTAATGGTTTGAAAAAAAAATAATTATCATGTTAGCTTTGGAAAAATATGATAATAAAACTTTGATACACTTAATATTGGAATATATAATGTTTTTGAGACTTTTATTTGGATGGTCATAGAGAAAAAATGGATTTACAAATCATAATTTATTGTCTTCGTAAGTATTTTCACATTATGTTTCAATAGATTCAAATCAATTCAATGAAAACATTAGATAAAAGTACCAAACATTATACACCAAATGAACTAAGAATGATTAAATATAAAGATTCAACATAATTTTAATTCTTATTTTTTTTCCTTTATATCGATTGGTTGTTTTTCGTTATTTAACTTATTTTTTAGGAAGAACTCACATGGTAATGAAGACGATCAACGATATAGAATTTCACACCTCAACTGATGAATTTTATGATGATGTTATATCTTTGGATATAAAAAAAATCATCATCATCATATTAAAATTTATCAATATTTAAAGCAACATGGAAACAAATAATAATGACATTAAATGATGAGAATAGATTCCATGTAAAAAATGTTTATAGAAGATTTGTTGAAATCTAGATTGTATTGAAGATGTAGAAAATTTTCAATGAATGTGATTTGGGATGTATATATTTTAAATGGATACATTTATGGTAGTGATTCATTATATATTAGTTGGTATTTTGAAAATAGAAGCACAGGTACTGAAGAATCAAAATACCAAACTCATGTATTTGAAATTTAATTTTAATGTCTCATAAATACATAACCAATGTTAAAAATATTCTCATGTTGGATTTTTAAAAGTTATTTATTGAATAAATAATTCCATGATATGAATTTTAAGATCAATTATTTTAATAACTCACCACAAAATATGAATTTTAATGTCAGTTGCTGAAAAAAAACAATGTTATAAGTAATGTCTTATAATATCCAACTTATGAAGTATATATCTTTTGATCTGTAAGCCTGTTTTAGCTCCTAGACCATTCAAACAAAGTATTGAAAAATTAGCTGCAACATGGATTTTATTTTTGACATTGTTTATTTGAAAAAAATAATCCTATAGTGACTTTTGACATTGGTTACTAAAAAACTGACACTAAAAATCAAGTCTTATCAATTGCAACTTTTGACATCCATAACTATTGATCGGTAAGTCCATTATAGCCCCATGACTTATAACATAAATGAATGAGAAATTATATACAACTTGGAATTTTTTCTATCATTTTTTATTTGAATCCAGGATTTCAATATGTGACTTTTTGCATCTTTTACCTAAAAACTGACAATAAAAGTTATGTATTATAATGTTGAACTTCTAACAACCATAAATTTTAGTTTGTAATTCCATATTAGCAATAAGACCAATAAAATAAAAGCATTATAAATGTGATAAAACATGGATTTTATTTTTAAAATTTTTTTATTTGAAAATTAATGCCAAAAACATAATTTTATGGTCAGTTACTAAAAATAACCTACTTTAAACATAATGTCTTATAATTTTCAACTTCAAATGTTGATAAATTTTGATTATGAAGCTTTTTTAGCTCCACATCCTTTAATATAGAAGGGTGAGAAATTGAATAAAATATGTATTTATTGTTAACATTTGATATTTGAAAAATATATGTCAAAAAAGTAACTTTATTAATTTGTTACTGAAAAACACTAATGTTAAATTTCAAGTCATATATTAGTCAAATTATGACATCCATAACATTATATCATTATATCTGTTTGAGCTCTAAGGCTTGTAAAATTGATTCTTGAAAATTTATCTATTAATTGGATTTTATTTTTAACATTATTTATTTGAAAAAACTCCACCAATATGTTACTTATAACATCATTCCTGAAAAACCAATCATAAAATACTAACATTAAAGATAAATTTTCTACTAGTTTAAATGATGATGAAATGATCGATCATTGTATTTATAGATCACAGGATCTGTGAACAGTTTAGGAATAAAAAAATTCACTTCATTTATTTTAGTTTGACATGATGTGTAAAATATTCATGGCATGAAAGATGATTCTATTTTACTGGAATCATAAATGTTTATCTTCAAACTAAAATTCATCAACATTAGGAAAATGGATTGTGATATAGAAGGGTGTATTTTATTCAAATTTTTTGATGATATCAATTTCCGTTTTCATAATCCATTTGATTATGGATTTATTATTGTTATATTTTTTTAAATCAAATACTTTCTTGTAATTGGTGATCTTTATCAATCTATTTTACTATTTACGCTTTTCCTCCACGCCCAAATCATGATCTATGTTCTCCTAAATAAAGACATAGTTATTATTTTCTTAGGGAAACTGTTATTTTCTAACTATTACTCTTTAAAATAATGTTTTCGTTTTTGTTTCCAAATTATGGGATTCCATTAATGAAACTATCATGTATTAATCCCTTTAAAAATGATATGAACATCAAGGGTGAAATTCATTTTTAGGTGGGTAGAATGTAACTCCGAGAGATTTTTATGAGATTTTTTTTCTTTTTTAAATTACCTCGATATCTTTTGTTGCATAATAAGACATGATAATATTTTTCTATATTAATCACCATATTATCATGTTTTATATTTAACATTACAATTGGCTTTAGTTACACAAAATTTCAAGTTCTTTTGATTAAATTCATTTCACGTAAAATTAAGCTTATACGAACAAGTAAATATTATAACCTAAGAAATAAAATGGGGAGTATGAATATTATTAAAAATATTGTGAATTTATTCTTTAAACATGTATGTATAATTAATTATTTTATTATAAATTAATTATAAATTAATGTAAACCCCATTTTAATGAAATGGAAATGTTTTCATGAAAAACTATTTAAATGAAAAAATGTTATTTGGAAAAATTATAAAATCACTCATGATGGATTTTATTAATGAAATAAAAATTTAAAATAATTTATTTAATTATTAATATTTATATTATGCATTTTATATATTTTATATGAAAATAAATTCAATTTTTAAATTTGATAATTTTTTTTAAAAAAATGATGTTTTCCAACATTGGATGGGGAACCCATTTAAAATCTTGTTTCTGAAAATATATTATATTATATATAACAAAATAAACATCTTATTTTGAATTAGAATATAAAAATTTACTGTGACTGAGTTTTTGATATTTGTTTGATAAATTTCATGTTTTGATGAATAGTAAAAATAATCAAAATTTTAATAGAAAACATCGTCTCCCAAGAGATAATTTATATGGTTAAATAATATTATTAAATTGTTTGAAAGTATATATATAATTTTTTTATCATTAAATATATTATATTTCAATGGAATTAATTTTTCATAAACTCTTATGTAAAATAATTACAATATTTTACAGTGTTTTTAGTTTTAAAAACATGTTTTCTCATTCAGATAATGGATTATTTTAAAATTAATTAATAAAAATTATGTATTTTTATTTTTTAGAAATTGATTCAATATTTTGAATCAGTACATTCAAATAATCTTAGTTGATTAATTTTATTTTTTGGAGTTATGAATAATGACATTCGAAATTATTATCAGTACAATAAAAGGGTAAACAATGTAATTAAGGGTTAATATAATATTATAAAATTACATTAACACTATAACTAATAATATTTGGCTAGTAATTTTGAGACAGAAAACATACTTGGGTCGAAATTATACCCCTTTTAAGCCAATTGGATTATATTAAGAAATTTGATATATTTTATTTAATGAAAAGTTAAAAATATCTTACTCAAAATTTTAATAACTAAATCATATTTAATATAATGATATACAAAAGATAAATTCTATTATAAATACTAATTTAAATGATAAATTTTTTTAATTTATCATGGTATTTTATTTTTTAATTTTATGAAATAAATAATTAACTTAAATGATTATATATTGATGATGCATAAATATTTTAGTTGATGAAAAATCAATTCACTATTATTTATTCAAATGTTAATAACCATTAAACCACAAAAAAACTTGATCAAATATTATCGATCGAATGTATCTCAGTAATAACCATCCAAGGGTCATGTTATTGAATAATTGGATCCTTATAGAAGATATTATAACATTTATATTATTTAAATTAATTTTTTGTTAATGTTATCTCATTTATATTTTAATATATATAACATTTTTAGTATTATACTTCCCAGGGGATATATTAGAGTATAATTATTATTATGAAATATAGAGGATTTATTTTCAACATAGTAGTTTATTTTCAATATTTATTCAAAAAATATGTATATTATATAATTACACAAAACTGATGTAGTAACAATTTCATTAATGGAAATAACATATTAATGTTATTAAAATTAATAATATAAATTTAGTTTGTGATATTTTACAAATTGACAAATAATTACTAGACCACCATGACATCTTATATATATATAATAAAATATTTTTCAAGGATAAAATTTTATCATGATATTTTTCAAAATTCATTTAATGAATAGTGTCAAAATTTCATGATTGATATTTTCTAAAAATAATGTTTTATTAAATTTTATAAAAATAAAAAATTATTTATAAAAATTTGAAATAATTATTTTTTACTCTAAAATATTTGATATTGTTCTTTTATGGTCTTATTGACATCACATACATAAAAACCACACTATTTAAATATTGATCAATTTTTTACCTAAGATAAAATTAAAAGAGAACATTTAAGACAAAAATGAAATGATAATGTTAAAAATGAAATCAAAACATGTCTAATAATTATTAGTTGATGTGATTCAAACCCTGTCTCATCATATATTTGAAACTATAATTTTTTTGTATGGGCTTTAATTTTATTATAAATTAATATATTTGGAGATTCCAAATGTTCCCCTTATATCAATTATAAAAGGGAAACTTCTACTTCAAATATTCAATTCACATTGATCCATTGATATCGGCCATCCCCTACCAATTTCCATTATAAAGATCCATAATCACATTCTAGAGGTTTTGTTCTTATCCAATGGAAAAATCTACTACATTTAAAAATATTTCTAGAGAGAACACATCAAAGAAGTGGAGCTTCAGATACATACAAAGGACATCCTACCTAAGGTAAGGGATTATTTTTTCCCATTTTTATATATGTGGGAGATATTCTATATACACCACAGTTAGTTTTGGTTTTTTTCTGCCCATGAATTTTTTTTATGATTCTTAGTATAAAGGTTATTTAATTTACATATTTATATAATTTTATTTATTTTTGAGGAATCCAATTCATCATATTATAAATTGTTAATGGAAAATTTCAAAATGTCATTATTTTTCATGATTCTTTTTATGTAATTACTTATGGGGTTTCCTTATCAATGATGTCTATATTTTATAATAATTATTTCATAAAATGTTTTAATATTTTCTTATGGATGTTTAATGTCATTTTTACTCATTGGTAAATTTTTATTTAACGATATGAAAGGAATTTTTTGTCATCTTTGATACGAGGTACATTTTGAGTTTATTAAAAAACTACAAGAAATATAGTATCTTTTAGCTTAAATGAAATGAATGTTTTTTTTAAATTTTCATAACACCATACTTCCATGAAACTTTATTTTTGATATTTTATGTTTAGTTTGAAATAAATTTTTTTCATTTAAAATTGATTGGAATTTTTATAATAAAAATTATAAATTTCATTTAAAATTTCTTGGAATTTTTATAATAAAAATAAGAAAGGATATTTTTTTGATGAAATAATTTCACGTGTTCTATCAATAATATTATCTATCCATGATTACATTCTTTAATATTTTTATGTTTCAAGTATAATTTCCCTATTATTCATATGGTTTTATTTTTTTCCTATTGAATTATATTTATTAAATCCATTTGTTTAAAATGGAATATGTTATTAATGAATAAAGATTGAAAACCCATTTTAGTAATTGGTTTATGCTATGATTATTGATTTATGTTTTTTTGGAACACTTAAAAATGATTTGGTTTCGGGAGGGTTGGTACTTTTATATCCCTCCAATGCAATAGGTAAGGACTTATATCTCATTATATAGACATGACTGGAATGGTAAATGATCATGGTTTTAATCTACTGGGCTATAATGGATAGTAAACCAGGATCAATAATATCG
This sequence comes from Viscum album, assembly GCA_963277665.1. Taxonomy (NCBI): domain Eukaryota; kingdom Viridiplantae; phylum Streptophyta; class Magnoliopsida; order Santalales; family Viscaceae; genus Viscum; species Viscum album. Next base: position 510,440,598 of record OY728138.1, read on the forward strand.
ATATTAAGTGATGAGTGGACTAGATTTAGTGTTGGACTTTTCGGGCTATGATGGTATTGGCAATGATCCATGACAAATATGAAATGATTTAATATACTTATTCTTAGCCAAAAATTCCATGTGTAATGTTATGAATTTTGGGAATATATTTTTCACAACCAGTCCCCCGGGGCCCATGTCGTGACATACCCCATGCCTGCCTCCCGAAGGCCCATGTTTGGGGACTAGTGCGAAAGGCTCAACCTATAAGTTGGAGGAATTTTTATGAGTACCTATACGCATGCACACACAACCACATCACCTTGCTATAAAATTAAATATGCTTGACACTAAAAAAATAACTATGTAAAAGTACCAACTATAGGTCAAATAGGGCAGAATACAAACCCAACAAAATATAAAATGAAAACATGAAAGTACTAGGTAAACCATAAAATTCATCACTCGAAACCCCACATGATGGGTATGTACATAGTAGCTGCTGGAGGCCGTAGAAGTATGACCCGCCTTCCTAGTATCACAGGGTGATTCCAGGTCCTGGTCCACCAAGTCCTCCTTCAAGGTGGCGGTCATCTGCACTGGACACAATACATGTGGGTGATGCCCATGTAGATGTGAGTAACAATATACGTAGTAGGGACTCCAAAACACAAAGGAATGATTTAAAACAATACATATTGAAACCAAGAAACCTGATCATGAATCATGATCACGACACAGTAAAACTCACATTACTTATAATTTAGAGTAGGAAAGTAGGTCCATTAGTCACATCATCGAACACCATGGGCTGCTAGAGAACACCTCCTCATTGAGTACAGTGGGTCATTCGGGTCATGTAAAATCTAATTCCCACTATCCATTGACTACTCTGGTACACATAACTAATGAGTACAATGGGTATGCTCGGTCGTAGAGAACATGATACCCACTGTGGGCATGTCGGGTCACACAAAATACACATCCAACCATTTCCATATTGAGGTACTCCTCCTGTCGAGTACTATGGGTCTTCTCGGCCACAAGAGGTTCTCCCCATCATGGGCCTACCGGGTCACATAGAATCTACTTCCCACTGGGCCATAGTAGCTGATCCACATAAGATCACTTGTCACCAGTCTATAGGTCTCAGTCAACCACATAGTTTCCACACATAGTGTGCTTGATTCTAGGATAAATGCTCATAAATCCACTTGTTGAATTTAAACATCCATAAAATCTTCCATAGATTATTCCACAAGATCTTACCTAATGCGAGGGTCCCAACACTACAAATTTCCCATCAAAAAGACACACGGATTGAATGATATTGGTTTTTTTCAAAAAAAGGGTTGGTTGGATCTGTGTTTGGTCCGACCCGATCGGACCAACCAGACCCAAAAAAAAAATGGTCCAGCCTAAGTCTTCTGACCCAACATGGACTGATTCTAGCTTGACCCAAAGGGGATGGTCCAACTTTTTGAGGTGGAACATGCCCTTCTCAGTCTGACATAGGGGGACTGACCATGGCCTATATAGGCCGTTGATGGATGAGGTATACGATCCCCTCCCCTTGAAAGTTATCAGTAACTCATGATCCTCCACCATGTTAGGTTTCCTATATCCTTCTACGGCTGTCTAGCTAGGAACTCCTACAACCATTAGCTGGAGTGGAGGCCGGTGGCTCTTGCCGCACCACCGCTGCCCGAGCTGGCCGTGACGCTCTTCCAACGCGCCTTTGTGGCATTATTCCACCCACCTGCTACCACTGCCGCCAGAGCTGGTGCACCCACGGATTATTTTGATGACCACTCTATCCACTCCGATGGCCCATTATTTGTGTTGCATGTTCCTATGGCCTTCGATAGATTACCTCATGCCTAGAATGTCCTCAGATATTCCTTGTTGCCATTTGAGGATGTGGCCATAATGAACGGACAAGAGGTGGGTCTCGTTCCTTTTTCATATCTGCCCGTACCCTCTATGTAAGAGTTTTAAAAATGAGGGATACTTGGGATCACTATACCATTTAATAATCATCAATCCCAGTGCAAACACCCTAGGTAGAAAACCCTCCTTTAAGAACACACGATCCATGGATCAACCTATTAATGGGATTAACCCCATTCCTTGTATTACAATAAGAATGGAGAAAACATAAAAATGGTAAACCCCTACCTCAAAGTAGTTAAATGTTGAAGTAGTCCTCCCGCTAAGATTCAAGAAGTCAAAGGCATTCATCACTCACAAGTCCTATTTTTTCATGATTTTTCGATGTTGTTAACGATCCCTCTACATTTTCCATTCATTATTAGAGATCATTTTTTCCGTCATTTTCTAAGAGAAATTTTCATCCATTTATTCTCAAAACTCCAACACATTAATCCGTTAAAATAAAGCACACCACAATATTTCGTTTACACTACGACATCACGTCATTACTCTATTTCATTTAGGAAACATTGTATCTCCCACGCTTCATTTAATGCATCATTACACCTCAAAAAAATGACCCAGTAATGGGATTCATTTAATTCACCTCATCCCCACAATATATCACCACCTCCCTCCACTTAATAGTTAATAAAAAATAAAATAAAATATCTTTATAATTTATTTTAATATGTCTTACAAGAAAATATGAAAACTATCATTTCCAAGCCATTATGAGTTCAACAATGACCTCAAATTTTTGATCCATACACATGTTTAACAGTTAGAAAAATACGCTTGAATGACTATTTATTTGAACAAAAAAAAGTTCAAAATTATCTCTTAGGCTCACCGGGATTAAGAATATGTTTACTCTATAGAGTCTGGTACTGAAATAATTCCATCTAATTATAAAAAATGTTACCAAGATATTCTGGGACATTAAATTGCTACCCCCATTTTGGTATTCATGCCCTCGTATCCCATAACATTTATAAACAAACAAATGGGGGTATTGAGCATGAATCTGTGCCTCCTTATTCCATGTGCTCTCCTAGAGATTCCAATGTTTCCATCAAAAAGGAACTAGGTGAATCGACCATCCACAATGACCTACAATTATGGATCCTCAATATCTAAAGGATACTCTACAAATATCTCCCATAATCAATGTCTAGCTCTCCCAAATCAATGACAAGTGATGGTTCATGCACCTAGCTCCTCAGTTGCGACGTGTGGAAAACATAGTTCACCCGGTGCATCTACTGGGGAAGTGCAACATGGTACTCACCTCTTCAACACTACTAAAAGTCTGAAAAGGACCAATGATTTTCAGAGATTGTATTCTTCCCTATCCAAATCTCCACAATCCCTGTCGGGGTGGAAATAGAAAGAAAACACGATCTCCCTCCTCAAACTCCAAGTGTCATCATATGTCATCAGCATATGATATATGTCTACTCCGTGTAGTCCTCATCCACTCCTGGATGATCTACACCTTCTCAGTGGTAGTTTGTACCACTCTGGACCCATGTTGGCTGACTCCCCTGGGTCTTTCCAGCATATAGGTGATCAGCATGGTTTCTTGTACAAGGCCTCAAATAGTTCCTTTCCAATTATGGTGTGATAACTGTTAATTCATTGAAAACCCACTATTGGAAATTGATCCTCCCAAAATTGACCAAAATCAATGATGAAAGCACAAAGCATGTCCCCTTTGGTCTGTATTGTGTGCTCTGTCTGACGAGATGCGTGAGGGTGAAAAGTTGTGCTCAAGGGCTTATGAGTCCTAAATGAATCCTACAATCCCGTAAACAATAGAAATTTAATTTTTGAATCATAGTCTATGATAATAATTGAAGGCAGCACGTTAATCCACCCTATCTCCTAGATGTAGATATGCCCCAGGCTCTCTATTGATCCTGACACCCAGATGGCTAGGATGTTAGGAGGCTTGGTGAGTTGGTCAATGATCACCCAGATTAAATTGTGGCCCCTGGACCTACGTGGTAACCTCATCAAGAATTATATTGAGATACCATCCAATTTCCCCACTGGTACCTCATGTGGCTGGGTTAATCTTGTTGGAACCCGATACTCAACATTTTCTACATGATAAGTGGGGCATCGTTAAACGAACTTTCCCAACATATTCGTCATCTCGGGCCACCAGTACTGCTGTCAGAGGTCCTGCTACATCATTACCACTCCATGATGTACCATCAAAGGGGATGTATGGAACTACCTCAACACCTCCTACCGTAAATTCACAGGTACTATGTTGCTTCCTCTGAAAAGGATGATCTTCTCCCAAGCTATTGAAAATCCATCAGCTGACTGTCCTAAGGATAATTGAGGATTTCATGATTCACATTATAAATCCACAATTTATGCCTCCCTTAATCATTTATAGTGTGGGGGATTGATAGTAATTGAGTGATGGTAAGATGCTATATCATCATCCCTGAAAGATATCTGCATCATAGCTAACTATTTTGTGCATTCACTCAATAGCAGCAGACCAATACTCTATCTGAGCGTTTCTTCCACCACATTCCACTTCCAATGAGTATAGACTGCCCCAATGATATAGTCTTAGAGAAACTCCAGATACCACCACATTTTAATGTTTAGTTCACTCTGTGAGAAGATATACCTGATACTCTTGTAGTTGGAGTAGATGGTAAACCATCTACCACTCTTCCAGTGACACCACATCTTCAAGGAAAAACCAATGTTTCTAAATCCAGGTCATGGGTCACGTAGTTATTATAATGATTACTCAACTTCCATGAGATGTAGGGTATCACTGAACACACCAACGTCAAGACACAACCAGATCTGGTCCTTGATGCGTCGCAAAAAAATACATAACCAACGCCCTCTTATGATAGTCTCAAGACATGGGCACTCATCAGTCTCAACCATAGCTCATGGAAACTCTGCTGGAACTTATCCATCCACATGAAGGGTTCCCCATTTTTTTCAATGACAATAGGGGTGATGGTACTCTAATAAAGTAAGGAAAGAACCTCCTGTAATATCCAACCAACACAATGAATCAACGCACCTCAGTCCTGCTCCTGGGTGTATCCCAAGAAAGTACTACACCTATCCTCACTATATCCACTAAAAATGTAGTCTTCGAGATTATTTTTCAATGAATGTTGACCTCCTAGTACCAGAATTAGACCTTCAAGAGATTATTGTAAATCATGTTCCCTCTGAGTGTATGCAGGACTATCCGTAGGAGTGTAGCGTGCTCCGCTTCTAAAGTCTTGTACACCAAGATGTCATCGATGAAGACCACCAAGAAATAATATATGTGAGGATGTAATATCATCTTAATGAGTCCCATGAACACTACTGGGGTATTAGTCACACACAAAGGCATCACCAAAAACTTATAGTGTCCATAGTAGAATCTTATGGATTTTTTAGTACATCCTCATCTCGAACGTGAAGCTGATGATCTCCTGATCTGTGGTCTATTTTCGAGAATAACTACGCTCCCTTCAGTTTATCGAAGAGGTAATTAATTCTTGTAAGTGTATGCTTGTTCCTAAAGGTCACTTTTTTAGGTACCTGAAGTGCACTCATATCCTCAATCTCCCCTCTTTCTTCTTGGAAAACAACACTAGGGTTATCCGTGGTGAAACGCTGAGCCACACAATGCCCTTTTCCTGCAAGTCCTCTAACTATAACCTCAATTCACAAAGCTCCACTATATCTATATGATATGTTGGTTTGTATATCAGTGTTGTACCTAGGTACAGATCAATTCATATGTCTACCTTAAAGTGAGGAGGTAGTGCCAAAACATCCTTCAGAAAGTCGTCTTCATTCTCTTCCACCACAATAAAAACTCTCAGACTCCTCTCGTCCACCGTACCAAGAGTGACGCTAGCAAACATGTGAGTAATTAGCTACACCCTCCTCCGAGAAATTAAATCATGGGCTGCAAAAGATCCATTCTATCCAATGAATGAAAACATGGTCCAATCCTCACAGTCTAACCTAACAATGTGCCTAATACAGTCAATCTGAGCATTGAGTATAGATAAATAGTCCATCCCTGACATGAAATCATAAGGCCTCGACACCACTACTAGGATATCATATCCAAATCTGTTTCCTCCTAATGTAAGCTCACCCTGCTGAAAATAGTGTGTAATTTTCGAATCCTCTCTCGGAGGAGTCTCTAAAGGTAAGGATTGAGCCAACGACTCTATCATAATCTCTGTGCCTCGAACACTGTCTGTGGTAATGAAATAGTGACAGAAACCAGTTCCTATTAAACTTTTAGATAAGGTATATATTACATAGATCGTACATTTAATTATATATGGAGATCTAGGGTCATAGGCCTCCATTTCCTAAAGATGGCCTCTCCCCTGTCCACTATCTCTCGGGGCTCGTGGTGGACCACCAGGGGGAAGTTGTGGTAGAGCCTACAATAATAGTCCACCACCTACCACTCGGCCTACTCCCCTTACATGTTCTCTTCCCTACATATCTCCTCGATCATACCTATGCCTCTACCTTGGAGGTCCAATGACCTTCTACTGATTCTCTGTGCGACATGACAAGAAATCACAAGCCGTGTGTCCCTGCCTTCCGCACGTGAGGCACAACCTGGTTCCTAATTGACTCCATATTCTCTAGGCACCCCGCACTACTAACCCCATGTCTTGGGGTCATACCCTCTAATATTTAACCCCCTTTGGTACCCATGTTGATTGCCTACTTCTCACTACTAATGACTGTACAACCTAATGTCTATGGGGGGCATTGGCTATCGATGACTGTTCTACAAATAATCTATCCACAAGAATGGCTCACTCCAGCACTCTAGCCTGAGTGGGGATTGATGTAGACACCTAAGATGCCCTGATCTCCCATATGTGTCCCTAATCAAGGCTCCAGGCCCTGAAGAAAGTGTCGTACACCATATCTGTGGAGTGGAGAGTGTAGACCCCATGAAATGTGTTCCTTGAATTATATCTCAAAATTTCCTCAACTGGGATCAAATAGTTTATGATGGGACAGTACATTTTTGATAGGGATTCTCCTCTAGCATTTGAAGAATGTTTCTCCACAAATGTTGATGAGCTCAGCGAAATAAATCTGGGTACAAAAGAAGATCCACATCCCACTCTAATTAGCGTCTCTATGAATTATGAAGAGTAAGATATGTATAATTCATTTCTAAAAACATCGAGATATATTTTCATGGAATTATATAGAAATTACATGCCTTAATCAAGATGTATCCCCTCATAATTTGGGTTTTTAGAAGAACATAAAGGATTATGGAAGGCCAAAACAAGAACACACTTGACTCATGCCTCTAAAATTGATGTTGATGTTGATATGTTTGTCAGGGATAACATTTTCAAGGAGGTTTGATATCCCATGTAGTTAGAAAACATTTTCCTAGTGAAAATGTAGAATGAAAAAATCAGAGTATTCATTGATTCCATAGATCATAACTAAAATTATACCAAATATTCAATTCCAATTCCAATCACGGAGAATTTAATTGATTCAAAAACAATCTATGAAGCTATTTCCTTCGTGAATGGTTATTATCGGCACAGTCAAATCTTCATGGCCCTCGAGGATGATAAATCAATAGCCTTTAAGTCCCTTAAATGTGTGTTTTTCTATCTGGTAATCCCCATTGTCTTAAATATTGTATGTGAAATGTATCAGCATGCCACCCACCATAACTACAGTCCCTTCTTAGGAAAATTTATCGAATGTTATATGGAAGATCTGGTTGTTAAATAAAAACAATGTTCCAATCACATTACTAATTTAGAGATCATATTCGATAAAAGTTTTCAATATAGTTTGAAGATGAATCCCATGAAATGTGATTTCATGTTAACCTTACAATAATTCCTCATTTTTTTTGAATGCCACCGTGTCATAAAATATGATCATAAAAAAGAGAAAATAAATCCTTTTGATTGTCTACTCCTATAAATTTACAATAATTAATAATATTTCTTGGACAGTTGGCCTATATTCAGAACTTTATTGCCAATTTGGATGGAAAGTGTTTACCCTTCACCAAATTAATGAATAATGGTGTCACCAATCAATAGACCGAATACTTTTAAGAGGTATTTTATATGATTAAGAAATATATCTTCAGTCCACTGGTATTAATCCCACCTGTTGAAGGGAAGCCACATATTTTATATGTGATATCATTAGAGAGATCACTAGGTACCTTCCTTGCCCAAATGAATGATATTGGGAATGGATATAGACTTTACTATCTCAGTCAAACTATGCTTGACACAGAAACATGATATTCGTTTATTAAGAAGTGGTTCCTGGAATTAATCTTTGTAGTTAAAAAATTGAGGCACTACATGAAAAATCACAAGGTTCAATTTGTGTCTCTCAAAAACCCATTCAAATTTATCCTGAATAGTTATATTCCTTTAAAGTGTTTTCCATAGTGGTCATTTATTTTGCAACAATTTGATATCCAGTTTTTGCTTCCGAAGGCAATAAAAGGCCCAACATTGGAATATTTCCTTATTGAACATCCATCTTTAGAAGATACATCATTGAATACTAAACATCCTGATAATGACGTATTATCTATTTAAGATAATCCCTAATCATGGGAAATATACTCTGATAGTGCCTCTAGAAGTTCAACATGGATGGGAATGGAAAATCCTAAGCTAAACAATGGTGGGTTGGTTATTGTACTTATCTCTCTAAAAAATGCAGTATTTCCATATTCCATCATGATGTCAGAAAGAGGTACCAACAATGAGGAAAAATATCAACCTCTCATCATAGGTTTGGAATTGGAATTCAGGTTACAAGTGAATCACTTGAAAGTGAAAGGTGATTCAGAGTTGGTAATCAAAAAAATCAAGGTGAATAATTCCATCAGAAACTAATAGTTCTTCCCTTTGTGTGATTACGTTAATGGTTTAATGTATGAATTTCCATTAGTGAAAATATTGACTTATGTCACGCAATCGCAAAATGGAAATGATGATACACTGCTTAATGTAACTACAACACAATAAGGTCCAAATTTGGATGAGACAATCATCAATATTTCCCTTATTAATGTGTTTTCACCATTCATTAGAACTATAATGTATGAAATTAATGAAAATATCCCTATATCAGATCCTCATTGTCATATCGTTGTATGGATGACACCCATCATAGAATACCTTCAAAATGGAGTACTTTCACCAGAATGAGCTGAAAAAGAACATATCTGAATATGAGTGGCCAATTTTATTCATTGTGATAGTCTAGATCACTATAATATCCTATAAAAACGAGTGTATGAATGAATCCTCTCGAAGTGTACTGACAGAGAAGAAACTACAACTATCATGAAAGAAGTAAATGCAGGAGATTGTAGTGCTCAATAGTCTGGGTAGAGGCTTTCTAATCAAATATGAATGCTTGGATACATTTGGCCTTCATAGACACAGGATTTCATAGATTTTACCAAGAAATGTCATCTCTTCCATGTGAATTCCAGCATCATTCACCAATCCCTGGAATTGTTACATATAAAAAAAATACTCTTGTCCATTTTTCACATGGGGAATGGATGTAGTTGGACCTTATCCTTCAGCTACGGAATGGAAGCTAAACTAAATTCTTACTGCTACAGATTACTTCTAAAAATGGGCTGAGGCAATACCTCTCAATGAATTTAGAGAAAACAAATTTCCAGTTCTTTAAATACTAACATCTTCCCTAGGTTCGGTGTCCCACATACTACATTGATGGAAAACAACACAAATTTCTTTTATTTTGAGGTAAAAATGATATATCAGGAGAACAATATCAAATTCAACCATTCATATCGCTACGATGTAGTGGCCAATGGAAAGATAAATGTTTTTAGTAAGACCATATCAATTATAATGTAGAATGTTGTGGATAATGGTAATAAATATTGGCCTGATAAATTTATTCATGCATTATGGGCTTGTCTAACTAGTACTCGTATTCTCACTCAGGAAACTCTCTACTCATTTGTGTGCAAGAAAGAAGATGCTTTCCTAATTGATATTCAATTTCATTCACTCCGAGTTTCAATCTATGATCACTTATCTACAAATAAAAAATCGTATAAATGATTCAATGATTTGGAATGATTAGACGAAAAGATATTTCTTAGTTTCTATCATTTATAAGTATATCATAACTGAATTGAAAAATATTTTTACAAGAAAGTTCACCTCCGCTCATTTCATCATGAATAATTGGAATTGGTCCTCAGGCTCCAATGATACAAGGAAAGAAGCCTCCAATGCATGAGCCAAAGTAAGAAGGGCCTTATTCCATACATAATTTCTACTAAAATGGATCTTATTAACTAATTTTATTAGATGGATGGATTGTTAAAACTCCAACCAATGCGATATTCTTAAAGAATTACTTTGTGTAACTTCAAATGAGTATCATATGTGCTCGCTACATTACTCTAAACTACTCACCACAATGTCTCAGATGCATATCATTAAACTGCATAACAACAATAAGAATCAATGATACACAATGATTAAATGAATATATTATTTATCCATGATACATGACGTTAAACAAAATGAAATCATTTGACCTCAATAAATGACATTAAACTATATGGTTAACATCTCCTCTATTTGATTATTAGAGCCTCCATTTGCAAGCATCCTTGAAATCATTTATACTCCTTAGTGGTATATGAGTTCCATTTCTCACAAATTCTAAATCATATCTACATAGGGGACTCATGTCATGAACTATGTGTTTCTTGATTCTCATAATTTATGAGATATGTAAAGACTCTTGGATCTCCAATCGTAGGCCCAGATGAAACCACACATGTTTTTATTTTCATTTTCTACTCCTGTATATGAGCTGGATCTATAATGAGTGATGCTTTATGATACATGGTTTGATCATCATATTATTTTTTGTTTTAAGTTTAATCATTTCTTCTATAATGTGTTATAATCCCCTGTCTCCCACATAAAATTCCATTGGTGTGGGAAATGATTGTTTCAAGAACTACATTTGGCATGATTCTCATCCATATGAGATACATAGACATTACAAGATATTCAATATTGGGTGAAACCATGATAAATCCCACCTTCATTCCATATGTATGAATCAAACCTATATAAGAAATATTCAATGATATACTTATGGCTTGATTCTCATCCATATGAGATATGTACATACAACTGGGTTTAATTCCTTAGTCTATCTAAAATATTCCCTTTTTTACATCGGAATCACTTCTTTTCATAACTAAATGAGTCTAAACTGTACATCAAAAAGACCTTGCTACACAACATTAAAATCCAAATCACCCAAAAAATACTTATGGCAAGATTATCACCCCATTGAGATAAGTAGTGAAAACTAGGTTCTATCACATTGTCCCAATCATGAAACAAATTTTCTTATCTCTCTTCAACATATCATTAACAATATATATAAGAGTCTTCATTTTGGTTTATCTCCTTAGAGACCCCACGTAGAAAACAAGAATGTCCCCCTTTTACATATGAGTCAGATCTATGTAAGGGACTTCAATATCATGGACACTATTGATTCAAATATTTCTCATGTGCATTGATCATTATCCCCTTTAATATTTCACACTCTTATTCATGAGTATGTTCATATCTTGATAGTAACTATTATGGTATTTGGTGACATATTTTCTAAAATCTGAGATCTCTTTTTCCGGACTATACATTATGCGCCCTTAGTTGGCACTAGAACGATTTCTTATATAACAGGAATGTCAGTAAAAAGATGCCACTATTTAGAAATACATGACATGACTCATTTGGGCCTACATAATACAACACCCATAATGGGATTTTCAAAAAAGGGTATCTTCGTTCTTGGATCAATTGTCTTTTTTCCCCTTCAAACATTTATGACAATATAAAAGAATCTATATTTTAAAATTATTTATTCATGTATTATTGTTCCATTACCTTTCTCTCAATCAAAAAATATTCAAGCCCATGGTTTACACATTTACCTCTCAATGTGATCAATGAAATACTAAATAACCTTTTTTCACATGACAAAATATCATATATTGTTTCCATTTTGGGTCCTAGTTGAATGACCAAAAACTATAGAAACCATAATTCCTTCATATGGGGAAAACCTTCGTAGATATCCTATTCATTATATTCTTTGGAAAGCATGATTTGAAACACTATCTCTATATTAATGTACATTTCTCTATTAACCAAACTACATGCTTAGGAAACATTGTATCTCCATAAAATTTCTTTTCCTTTTAGCAATATAATGTCTAACTTTTGAGAGCTCTTTTTCCTGACTATGTAGTATATTTCCTTAGTTGGCCTTGAATATGTTTCCAACATAACAGGCTAGTCAGTCAAAGGATGACATTATTTGGACATGTAGAATATGGCCTCACCAGCCATGCATAATACAACTCCCATAATGGGTTCATCAAATGATGGTAACTTTTTCCTAAGGAAAAAATTCCTATAATGCCTCTTATCCATTTTTTCATTTCATTCATCATATCTAGAAATAACCAAATTACAGTTTACAATTCATTGCTTCTATACAAAAACATGGTTGTATGTTTCTAAAAATAATAACATGAAATTTGGAGAGTCTCAAACCTTTGGCCAGATCCAAATACCATAAAATAAAACCACCCAATGTCCTCACATCATGACTTAAAACTGCATAGTATAATGTCCTCACTCCATAACTTAAAACTACATAGTATAATTTCCTCACATCATGACTCAAAACTTCATAGATTGATATCATAAGTCCACCTTTTTGATAAATTTAATCCATTCATCAAATCACAAATCTTTTTATAATTGGTTTTCCAAATCATGAAATTTTTCAGTATAAATAACCATTTATTCTTAAAATCCATTTCTATGGAAAAACCAACCCCTATGGGCTTCAGTCACCCAAATATTCTATTCCCTTTTCTATCAATACTAAAATGTTAAATTAATGATAGCTCTTTTCCCTGACCATGCAGTGTGTTCCCCTAGGTGACAATGCTTAAGCTTCTTACATAACGAGCCTCTTAGTCAGATGTTTCCTATATTTGGCTATGCAGCATATGGCCTAACCGGCCCTACGTAATAAAACCTTCACAACAGCTTCATCATATTATGGTAAACTCAATCATAGAAAGGACCAACTTTTTTTATGAGTTTTAAATTTGGTGACCAGAAAAATCATCACCAGGGATTACCCTTGGAAATGCATAAAGAATATTAGAGAAGTTCCACTCCATTGAGCCTTTTTTGGGATACAATTTCAAAATTTATGGTCAAATTTATTCATCCTTAAGGACTCAACTTTTTTAGTCCAAACTGTTTGACTCTAAACTACAATCAACAAAGAGACATGGTACTCATTAGATTAAAAAACAAAAATGGAACTCTGGACAAAAGTCAAGTCTCAGCTCACTAAACCAAAAATTTTAGGCTTTAGGAAATATAGAGAAGTAAAATTCCAATAGATAGAAATTTGTGGGATTATTTATATAATAATGGTAAAAATATAACTATGCTCACTAGGCCCCCTAGCTTAGTAAAAAAATATATCATCCTTTCGAACTTGATGTAGATCCAAATCTAAACAAATGATGTTGGAATGCATAAATGTTTCATAATTTTACCTCATAATAAGATTCTTTTATTTCTGATCGAACTAAATTCTATGTGGATGGGGGAGATTTTGTGACAACCCTGAAATATCTTCCATTATATTTTTCTCAAAATTTTATCAACTATGAAAAAAATGTTTTCAGTGTAACTAGGCATTCTTCATGCTGGTCAGTGGTGGTATTGAAGGCATAGGCCCGAAGCCTGGAAATAATCAAAAGTATGGGTGTGGGGGCACAACCCCTGGCTATGGAGAAATTATCTTGGATAATTCCCCAATGAGACGCCCAATGTAACTACACAAAAAAAATTGTGTCCCACTTTGTTGGAGCTGAATGAAGTAATTATTTTTTCTATGTCCCCAAAGTGGCACCCTAGTCTAGCCAAAACACTGTCAGTGTGAAAGGTACATGCACGCCAAATATCTGGAATGCAAGACAACTGTTCCCCCAATACCCATTGGCCCAGAGACCTATTTTTCCTTATAAATAGACCCTTGGGGACTTCTTTTGTTTAGAAAAATTTCCTTGAAGCCTAATTGTTGCTCTGGTCACTATAGTTCTTCCCCATGTCTTATGAAACCTTCAATGTATTTTTTAAACATCTAAAGTAGAGGAATTGAAGAAGGATCATAGTCTATAAGTCCCTTTAGTGATTGAAATCCATAAAAATTGTGTTTTATAGGTGCCCGAACACCCTGAATAAGAACCAATTGCTCGCCAACAATTCCTCTAATATGAACTTGGGCGCCCCACATTTGGGAATAACTGTGAATAATCACGAAGGCTTTAGTCATGTCTCACCCATGTATTAAAATCTAGGTTGCTCACCACTTATGTGAACATTAGGTCACCCAATACAACTTGTGCACCCATACTTGCAGACCAGATACATACTTGGGTGTCCTTATTTGATTCACCTACACCCTTTAGTCTACAAGACATCAAGCCTTATTCAAAGCCATTCATGGAAAGGATTCTTCTTCATTGGCTCCCTTGTCTAAAAGGGATTATGTTAAAACCTCCACCAAAACCTCCTAACATATCAAAACATTGGGAAATGAACATCAACATGTTTCCTATTTGGATTTGTATATATGTAATCAATGGTTTCACAAAGTTGTTTCACAATGGGGTTAGGATTCATGGAGTGTTTGTGGGTTTGTATATCCACAGTCACATGGAAAATTCTTCCAGAAACAATGTTGAGTAGTTAACAGTTTGGAGGATTATGTTTTTGGTTATATCCTCCACATTTAATCAGTATAACCCAGAACCTCGAGTCTCTAGTAGGGAAGGTACAATTCACACATACTATTCATTTTGAACAAACCAAAAGTCTCCCACCCCTACAAGGACATATTTTAGGGCAGTCGTCCATGTGTAAGCCCATAAACTTACATGTAGGAGGTTGTTATCTTTCACCTCTCTATTCCATTCAACTTCACTCCTTCCTTACATTGGATCCATGTCCAATGTAATGTGTATACATGGAAGGCTCATCGAATTTGCCTCTTCTTCGATCGCCTCTCACTCATCCACCATCATTGTCGTAGGTGAGTCCTCTTCCACCAGTGGTGGATGATAAGTGAGGGCACATTTCTTGAATCATTCACATCCTTTTATTTCTCACACCGAGAATGATGCAAATGGGATTAGATATTTCTAATAATTACAAAATTTTGACAGAAAACCCTGGTGAATGAACAACGAGAACTATGATTCCCACCAATATTGGGATACGTAGAAATCCTTCTTTGGACTGAGATCATAGGATTTCCACTTACTGAATCCAACAATATTACCTTAATCCTGACATCTTATTTAGGAGTAAACCCTAAAATATGATCCCAAATAATCAAGGAATCCTTATCAAGAAGTAATCCAAAAATCAATTATCTCAAAGCACTTTACTCTCATATGAGACTCATCAGACTACGTGGGATTTGAATCCAATAAACATGTGACATGTAGGAAGCCTCTTTGAGGTTTAAACCCAAAATATTAAATCATCCATGCTCTTATTGTTCCATATTCCCAATAGGGTCTAATCATACTTGGAAACCCATATTCATTCCACGTTCCTTGGGATTCTTAATCATAACTCCCACCCAAATCCACGAATAAGAACCATTCACTTAGATGTCCTTTCCCCATGTCATTAAAATGTATGGTTAGTTCATTAACACGTGAACTTAAAAGGTTTTATGTGTCCTAGTAATCAATACTAAACTATGAGGGTTCTAATTACATTCATAAGTACATGTAAGAATCTTATTTATAGGTTTGATACCAACATAAGAACTATCATTTAACTCCCTCAATGAAGATAAATTCTAGAGTGCCTCACTATGTTTCTTAGAAACCAGTATCATCATAACGATGGTTAAAAGAATCTCTATATAGTATATGAGAGGATACCATTTATGTAGAACCTTGAATACATGCAGATGTATCCATTAATGAAGAACCTTGAATACATACACATGATGTTAAATATCACACATGAGAATAATTCATTGTAAATTCCAAGGGAAACCTAAGAAATATTTTGTTAATAAATAAATATTCTTGAAAAGATAACAAAAATATAAATAGAGTCCTCGATTAGATAATAATTCCCCCCAAAAGAGTTTATTGAGTCTGTCCTCCCATCCTATCGACCAATGAATGTTATTTAGTATTGTATGATTAAAATCGATGTATTCCTTCCTTTGGAATGCAGGTCCCTTTTAGAAAAATAATGGTTGGATGCTTTTTGTTCCAAAAATAAATCGAATGGAAACCACTTGGAAGTAGTGATTATTAATCAGAACAAATGTTTCCAGGAACTAAAAGATAACGAGAGATGTCTGTAAACCCCACAGAGTACTCAGATATTGACTCTCTTCCATGCTGTGGGTGAAGTAGCTACTGTATGAACACCGAGCGCATGATCGTAGGGACGAACTCCTCCTAGAAAAGCCACACAAATTCATCCAAAGAGTGGGTCACCATGTCATTAGTCTGAATCGACAGACTCCACCGTCTCCCTGTTAACCCCTGAAGAAGGCTCGTAGCTAATAGTTCTATCTAGTTGATTGGCATTTTCAGTAGGCAGATAACCTGCATCACAACCTCTGGACAGTTCTTAATGAAATGAGGATATGCATCTCCCCTAAACATGGGTGGACTCTATCTCTAGAACTCATGCATGGTTCTGATACTATTCCCATCCTCTATTGGAAACACTAGTGATAACTTTAGATCAATGGGTGGTGGTATCGTTGGTCCTCCACCTGGAAGATCCATCTCATTCCCTGGACCCTAAACAAACTCCTCATCAAAAGTCGGGCAGTCCTTAGAGTCTCACATCAAAATCATGGTTGGTCTGTTTCATGGAGACATCCTGATACAGAGCAAGATGTACCATTTTCAAAACATTATACCATGTGATATGACTCTAATTCATGAAAAACATAAGGAAACACTCAATTATTATATGATTCATGCAACTAGTTTTTATTTATAAGGTTGAAAAACACAATTCAAGGTCCTAGGGTATGGATACGTCCATCGCCACACCAACACTGGACTCCCTAAATTTAAAATTCTATCTCGAAACATTTAACACATTTACCCAAACAAAAAACATAAAAATACTAGACACTATGGTAGAACAAACCCCCTCTGATACCACATTTTCATGAACTGTACCTTGGGGCCCATGCCGTAACATACCCCATCCCTGCCTCCAGAAGGCTAGGGGTTGCCGAATAGTGACAATAGAGTCAACCTCTAAGTGGATGGAATTTTATGAGTACTTGTACACATGCACACACTACCACGTCCCAAAAATAGAAAAGTAATCATGCATGCCACTAAACAACCACTGAGTAAATGTTAAAACTGTAGGTCAAATAGTAAATATTACGAACTCAACAAACGATAAACTAAAAACTAAAAAATACAAGGAAAACTAAGAAATATATCCATTGAATACACCTCTTGTAGGGTATGTAAATAGTATTTTATGGAAGCCATAGAAGTATTTCCTGCCTAACTGGTCTCATTAGGCACCACCAGGTCCTGGGCCACTAAGTCCTTCTTCATGGTGGTGGTAATCTCCCACAAATAGAACATGTGTCAGCGATTCCCATGCATGGGTGATTAATAATATACCCACTAGGGACCCCAAAAAAATGGAAATACCAAAATAAATCCAAAGAGAATTCTGAAAAACAACATCATGAAACATGATTGCGACATAAGATAGATCAAACAATGTATAGTATTGAGTATGAATAAAGGACGATTAGTAAAATCATCGAACACCATGGGATACAAGAGAATTTAATTTTTATGAGTACAGTGGGCATGTCGAGTAATATAGAAGTCACTTCCCACTAACAGTGAAAAATTGTGGTACTCATCCCTAAAGATTATTGTGGGTATGTTGGATCACATAGAAGATTCTCCCCACCATGGGCATTTCGGGTCACATATATGTTGTTTCCCACATTTGACATACTGAGGTACTCCACCTATTGAGTATTGTTGTTATTTTGGGTCACACAGAGATACTCCCCACCATGGGCATTCTAGTTCACACAGAATCCACCTCCCATGGGACCATTGTAGCTGATTCAAATAGGGTCGCTTGTCTATAGTATTTAGGTCTCAACAAAGCACAATGTTTTCACACATAGTACACATGAATCTGATAGAACTGTTTATCAAGCAATTCTTCAATTTCATCTTCCATAAAATCCTACATGGAGTATTCCATAAAATATTCCTCATCACAATGGTTCCAATGCTGTAAATTTCTCATCAATAGGATGCCCGGTTTGAAAAATATTGACATTTTTTCAAAAAGTGGCATGTTTGTTCAGGGTCCAGTTCGACACGGTTGGACCGTACCGACCCAAATGGGGTCTACTGACCTAAGCCAGAATAACTTTTATGTGCTACTCAATTGTTTTATCAGTCTCCAGCATTTCATTAGCCATTTCTAGAACAATTATTTTGTATTCCCCAACATCATTTCAATATACAGGTGTTCTACACCTCTTCCTATAATAGTATTTATAGGGAAGACAATTGATTCTAGATCTTATGTTGTTTTTTAAGAGAACATGAATTGAGGAAGGTTTTGGTTCTATCCTACATTGATGTTAATTGAACATGCTATCAACATGTATAAAAGTGGTTTTATAGTTCAATGAGATTTGACATCAATTTTTGGATGAAAATCCATTCAGATGTTTAGCTCATTGTCCAGATAATGCTGGAGACTCTTCCAAAACATAGAGGTGAATCATAGATATGAATCAAACACAATATATCGTGGTACTCCATGTAGGCTCATAGATTATATGATGCATATGCAAGAATTTTTATCTAATGATAAATGATTTTGAATCACATTTATGTTTGATGTATTTATAAGATGATCCCCAACAACATAGATAACATTGTTTCCATTGGATGTATTTATATGTCTATTGACAAAGTCCATGGTGATGTTTTCACAATTTCATGTTGATATGGTTAATGGTTTTATCATACCTTTAAAATTTTTCCATTCATCCTTCACTAGTTAACATACTAGGAATTTTGATGTATATTCAACCATCTCTTCCTTCTTGTTCTCCCACTAATAGCACTCTCGGATAACTCGATACATCATTGTATTTTTTTGGGTGAAAGGAAAAAGTATAACAATGTGAATTATCCTATTGTTCATTCTTTAAAATATGATTTAGGGGAACACATAGTATTTACTCAAATATCATAATTTATTCTTTATTAACAATAAACTTGGAGGATTCCCATTTCTGAAAGTCTATAGATTATTTTGAATTCCAACATCATCTTTTTAGCATCCTTTAACCCTCTAGGAATAGACCGTTGAGAAATCATTTGTGAAATGATTTATGATGGTCCTTCATTTTATGTTACTGATGTCCATTCTCATCAATTCTAAGTAAATTCGATCATTCATAAATGTATCATATGTATATTTACATTGAAGGACATGAGAAAATAAACCAATTATCTTGATTATCCTTAAGTTGTTTATTTAGCTCATCAATATTTGACAATATGCATCCTATTAAAATTCCTTCATATTGGAAATTCCATAGGTATATGATCGATAGAAAATCAAACCTCCCTACTTGGATGAATATCAATAAATTACTTGGGAAACACATTAGTGTATTCCCTCACAATTGGCATGTCATCGAGGATGATATATTCCATAAACTCTTTATTTCATGATAAATACACATTCCCATAGAGAAATATTATTCGTGCATGAGATCACGGAATTAAAGAAGATTCAACCTCTTATGTGGACTTGTATATAAACATGGGTAAAATCGCAATACATAGAGTGATTTGCTTCTCACATAAATTTATGTAGTCTCTGTATAGGGAAAGTCAATACAAGCCTAGAATTACATCAAATTCCACTAAAGGTAGTATGATAAGGTTCACTAGAATGTGAAACACACAAAATTTGATAGGGGAGGAATCATATTCATGGGATTCAATAATTTACCCATTTTCCATTTTTAACAATATATCTATTTCCATGCGTTTTAGTGGTGTTTGAATAGCTCTACTAAACATCTAGGATAAGAATGAATGCATAGAATCATGGAAAATTACCATAACATTCACCTTTTTATTCTTGTTCTAATCATTTATAGGATATTAAATACAAATATGGATGATTTTTTCAAAACGATAAATTAGTTAAATCTAGATCCAATGGAATTAAAAGGATTATAATAAATTACTGTTATTTTCTTAACCAGTGAATCTCTATGATTCAATCTATGTTACCCATGATCTATTTCCTACCATATATTATTATTGTAAATTTTAATTCCCCTAATAACGGTTCATGACTACATTATTAATTTACTAAATAATATACCCATGGAGTGTGAAAATAGGTTCACAGTAAGGCCCGTTGTCATCTACCGATTTACCCCAAGTTAGGCCCCAAACACCATTCTGGAGATGTTACTCGTATAAATTTTTTTTCCAGTACCACATCAACTTTTTGTATCTATATTGGGATGTACTATATAGAATTTTTGGATTTTTTTTTCATATACATAGTATTACCTCAATGTATTTCACTAGTGTTTTCTAATCCAAATCCCAAATATAATTATACATTTTCTTATGATTGAAAATATAACGATCGTACTATTTATTTCACAATAATAGTAGTTTTATTACATAATACTACACATATTGCAACCTAGGTGATTTAGAAGTCTAGTTTCATTTGGAATTTGTTACATTACACGACAACCTAAAAATAGGAATACAACATCATTATTGAAATATTCTTTAACATGATCAAAATAGTCTTTCAAATATAAAACAATATGGGATATCCTTGGGGAAGATTTAAGAGTGGGGTGGGATAGAATACCCAGTAAGTGAATAAACAAGGAATAAAATAATAAAATGATACATGGTAGATTATAGATATATCAATGGGTCATAAAAGAGTATTAATCATAAACAAGAACAATGAGACATGATATAGAATGGTTATCATAAAGTCAAAATGGTAAATGCATAAACAACATAAAACATTACATCATAAACATAGGTTAAGGATAAATCTTCCCAACACTCATGGTATAAAAGGACCCATAAATTAATAATTTTCCCTCATTGTCCTGATATGAGATTTCATGATTCTAAACACTAACCATTCCATTGGAGTGCTATCTGGGAGAACCCATCATAATAATTTTCATTCTCATGCTTATGTTTTTCACATAGATCATAAATCATAGATTCATTCAATATGATATTTTAATCCATGATTAAAGAGTGTATAAAATATATATTTATGTCCCTAACAAAAAATTAAATGTGTATGAAGGTGAATAACTTTGATATATAAAGAAGTAAGTTATTGAAAACAAAATGGAAAATTGTGGTGAAATTTCTGCCGCATAACAACATTACATAAAAATTCATAAAAATTGTTGATTAAAGAGAAAGAGGGATCTAATCATAAAAAAATGAGAATTAATAGGGACATGCAAGAACATTCTCCATCTTTAGAATATTCAAATAGAAGTCATAAGTTCATAAATAAATGTGATTAATGAAGATAAGGTGAGGATCCCTTATACAATTTCGTCATAGTAATGGATTATATATGGATCCAAATAGGGGAGGATAACTGAAAATAAATTAAAAATAATTCAAATGAACTATAATGGAATAATTATTAATGAATTATAATATAAAAATTTGAAATTACAATAAATTATTTCAAATATGTTTCTATAATTTGAAATGTGTAGACGAAGATCCATTACAAAATCTAAGCATGCTAAAAAGGTTTCATCTTGATTCATATATGGGATAAATGAATGTGAAAAGAGATAATATTTTTCATTTAACAATAATATATTAATTGGGATATGGAAGAACATATCCCAACATATGAAAAATAAAATTTTAAGACATAACATAAAAGGAGTTCTTGATAAAGGAGGAGAGTGGAAGATCCCTTACTAAAATTAGGCATAGTAATGGCCAATGTAAGGGACAATGTGTGAGAATATGAATGATGACTTTTTAAAATAATATCAATTGGAGAATAATAAATTTTCTATAAAAGAATTAAAATATAACCAATTAATAATTAAAACCTAATTTCAAATATGCCTATTTAATTAAAAGGTGTATTGGAAGGTCCCTTACCTGAGTGTGTGACACAATATTCTTGGGAGGGGCTTATTGAGAGCATGAAGGAACCATAGAAGGAATATAAAGAGATGAGGGTAGAGTATGGATGCGATCATATGATTTTTAGTGAATATTAATTGGTTCTTGGCGAAGTATATATAAAAAATGATGTGGGTTTATTTATTATTTAACTTTTAAACACTACATAATAAAATATATAAAACCAAATACCATCCAATAGATTTTGATAATGGGTTCTTCCAAATGAATGGGTTTTTTATAATTATATAATAAAAATAGATCAACTTATGTAAATAATTCCATTCATTATGATGAGGTTATTCTCACTTTTAATGAAATGATTTCATAACCTTAATATAGAATGCAAATCCTTTTTTTTCATTTTCTAAAGCCGGGTTAATGGGGACAGACACCCCAACGTACAACCTACTTACAAAGATGAAACTTAAACAAACCAGAACATCACAACATTACACATCATAGTAGCCATAATCATCTCCAAAACCCAAGCAGGATTCCTCCTCACCCGTAGCTGACTCCCACTCTGGGTTCCTCCAGTTGTTTTCACTTTGAATTCTAATTCAAAGCTTCTCCAGAACAGGCCGTTTAGGTGAGGCATCGAAGGCCACTCTGCCTTTTTTCAAAGCAATCAACACCTCTCCACTCCACATAGAATCTTATCTAGTCCTCAACTATGGTGGAAGGTGAGAGTAATCCTTCCGCACCTTTCTTCTTGTTTGAGTAGACATAGGCTGGCCACTTGTATCCATCTTCTGAGTTACTCTCTTGATAATATCACTGAATGAAATCCCAGCCAGATCACTCACAGTTCCTGTTCCTCCGCCAGAGTTCTCCTCTCCTCTACTATGTTTCTCCCTCCAAACAGAAACTAGGCATTCAAAATTATCCATCCTCTGATCTGTATTGCTGATTTCCACTAAAGGGAAACGTTCATATTTTTGGTCGTGGATACCATTTATATTACTTATTAAATAACTTTTGGGTAATAGTGTTTTCATAACTAACAATGCATATTTATATATTATTTAACTTTTACCTGAATAGTCAATTGTCTTATAAAATTATGAATAATTTCCCATTGGATAATTTCAATGTCTGAATTCAAAAATTAATATTGATTTAATATATATAAATTCTAAAATATTTTAATTTGAACTAATAAATAAAATCCATAATTTATTTAAAATGATGCATTTTAAATAATATCATTTTTTAAGCCCGTATAAAAAATTACATTTTACATCATAAAAATTATATGATAATTTATATTTAATAATATTATTTTACTAAATTATTTTTATTTCAAAAATACTTTAATACATAAAAATTGATATATTAATTGAATTTCAATATTAAATAAAAATAAAATTTTTTGTTTATTGAATAAAAATAAATTTCATTTATAAAGTTACAATAATAGTATGGAAATATATTCATTATTCTATAAAAATACAACTATTGATATGTTCATGATAAATATCCCATCAATACACTAGAAAACCCATTAAGAGTAAGTTTTTCAATGGTGGGAGTTTCATGGGGTGGTTCTTTGAATTGAGGATCATAAACTTCTACGATAAATGGTATTGCTCATGTTTAGTCTATTGGATCTCATCATGGGATTCACCAAGGGAAAATACCGAAAATTCTATATCCATAGGAAGCTTTGATAAATTGGCTTTACAGGGAACAATCCTACAGGTTGAGTCCATCACATCCTTTATAATTGATAATAGGACTTCTTTAGGACCCTATATTTATGATAATAGTGTGATAACTATTGAACAACAATATTATAAATGGTAATGATTATTAAGGATTAATTAAATCCAATTGGTTATAATAAATAAAAATATATGCATTTCTATTATATAACAATATTATATAAATATACAATTAATAAAAATTCAAGGATAATTTTATTTATAATAATTTTGGTCATTACAAAAATTACAATCCTTGATGGGCCCCCACATGAGAATGAAACTATTTCATAAATACATTATATATATATATATATTTATAGTGTAATTTATGAAGCAGATATTTATGAATATACATCTTCATAAGTACATTCATACATCTATATAGAAATTTACAATTATAGTCACTATAATTATTTAATTTTAAACTAAAACTTCTTAAATATTAATAACAACAATAAATACATAAAAATATTAAAAATAATGTTATTAGTTCATTTAATGTTTGATTATTTTCAAGCATACATATTATAAATTGGTGAAGTTAAAACATTTCAAAAATTAATCATAATAAATTCTTATAAAATAAATTTATCAATTAACAAAAAACTAATATATATTTATATATATTTGAAATCTAATAAAATTAAAATTTGATAAACCTTTTATATATTTGTAAATATACAAATATATTTCAATAAAATTTAATTATAGTGATTTTGAATTACACATATACATATTTATATAGAACCATATGCATATAACGACCAATAACGATAGGATAACCAATCAACATTCAAAAAAATAATCATTTGGTGCATAAATAAATAACATAACCGTAATATACCAAGTGATTGTACTATTTAAACATGAAACAACTGAACACCCAATCAACTAACATTACATAAAAAATAAAGGCAATAAAATAATTACGTATATGATCTACTACCGTCCATGAGTCTCATCTCCGGACATTCATCATACTATTACTCTTCACCTTGAAACATTTTTTCTTTTCCCTACATATACCCTTAACAATGACGTCTACTCAAGTACTAATGTGCCATGCCCGCCTAAGAAGATGATGTGTAAAACGCATTCAGTCACATCGAATAGAATATATAAGATTAACATTAAACTAGTGAATACACATGTGATTGGAGAGGAATAAATAACAAAATACTACAATATAATAACATAATCATCTTCGATACTCAGGTTTTGAAGTGACAACCATGGTTGATCATACATTCTATAAACAAAATTGAATGTATTTCTCCATGATGTATACCCGATAGGGGAATGACCTCCCACTATTGAATAGTAATCTTCTTTTCATGATGGGGATACATCACCACATTGGATTATATATAATATCATCTTTGGGGAATAATGTCGCACCTAGGAATCAATATATCACATAATTAGGGACCTAGGTGGAAAACTCACTCCCCACCCAAACAATATATATCACACTATCATAGACCTGTGACGAATACTCAGTTTTTACCGCGGAGACATATATCATGTCATCAGGAACATGAGGTAATACACACTCCCCACATTGGAAACCAGTATCACATCATTATATACCTAAGGCATACTCACTCCCTACAAAGGAAAAAATATCTCATCATAAGGTACCCAAGGTCATACTCATTCCCTACCCAGAAAGCATGAGTCACATCATTAAACACCCAATGATATACTCCCTACCCTTCCATAAAACACACACACTCCCTACCCTAGAATCATATATCACATAAAAGGGAATTATTCCTCTCCCCACAAGCTCACCAGCTCAACCAATTTCATTTTCACTATACACCTAAATCCTATAATCAAAACATATATCACCATATATCCAGCCTCACTAGTTGGTCCCCTTAATATCATTCGAGTTTCACAAGAACATCACATTGAACAATATAGAAATATCATTTTTATCCTACATTCACATCCACTAGAGTACTTGAATCCCATCTCATACCCCACTAACCGACACCAAACTACATCCAAGAGCCCACGATTTTCTCTCATCCCATAGGACCCTTCCTAAAATTATTCTTAGTAGGAATCTTCAAATATTCATCGAACTCCAAATTCATATATCGATCTTTCTAAAAAATGAACATCCAAATATTTTGTGAAATAAATACATCATTAATTTTAGGTTAATCCATCAAAACATTAAAAACACCCTGACCTAGGTCTAGACCCACGTCTCTCTTACGAGATCCCTATCCCCCTATCATGGAAAAAACCTCCCATTATACCACATCAAGACCCATAGGAACCGGTTTTTTAATGACACATTCCTAGTCTCCAATCTATAATCATGAGGATGTTTCCCATCATTTGTCATATGAAAAAAAATTTCACATATCACCACTAGGTCCAGGACTCTAATTACATCTAATCCAAAATTATGAAACTAACATAGTATATTTTCATCTCATCTCATGTGAAGGGGTCCATAATGAATACTTTGTATGCTCAACAAGAATCTTCTCTCCCTTGGAGACATAACCGACAGTTGACTTCTTTTCACCCAAACATCGTCGGGGCCCCTAATCAGAGAATCAAATGATCAAATAATCAATATCCATAATTCTACTATATTTAATAATTTCATTTAATATATTCCCCTTTTTGTCCATGTTTTATAGAGTGCACTATCATGTTCATGTGTTGAACCATCAGTGACCAAGACATCAAGATAGTGGTAAAGGGTCTACTGTTTAGCAAAACACATGTGGTCTACTCAAGGGAGTTTAAAGGAAAGATTTCATTTTATATTTCAGGTAAATCAAAAAAAATGGTGAGACAATATTCCACATGATACATAAAAAAAGAATAAAACTAAGGTATATGGTTATTTATTACCTAATTTATACCAGACAATAAACCCTCTTCGAGATCCAAACATCATCGACCATGCTTGACCATGCCTCATACAATCTCATTTCAGATCCTAAGCTCCTAGAAATGATATATAATAGAAACCACAAACCTAATAATTCGTTAATATTATGGTGATATTCAACCTATATCACACAAAAACCCTCATCAATAATCGATGATTTGAGGATTCTTTTGAGAAATTATTAATAAACCCCTTCAACAATTAATGGATGTAACTGATAAAATTGTGGTAATACGATAGAGAATAAGGTAGAATAACATACCTTGAATTACCCAAAAATCACATAAAAAACACCATTTCCAAGTGGAATTAAATGGAGAATTTTAGGGTAGTACATAAATAAAATGGACATCACTTGATGCCAATGATCATATAAATTAATAATGGGGAACCCCCCAAAATTATGGGTCTCCTCTGGTTAAAATTATTAATCACCAACAATATGACAATTTTACTATGAGGGTTAGAGTGTGCCTGCAAGTTGGTAGTGGTTGTGAGCTCGTACTCATCTAAATGACAGAAAAAGTAATCTAGGTCGTAGAGTAAAATGCCTTACCTAGGGGAATCCTATTCCCTCATTGAATAACAAATTTTTTCTCTTTGATGTTACTACCCCATGGAACTACCTTCTGGCTATACACTTTGATTTATCCCCTAGGTATCCCATTACATCAAGACTGATGGGGTTACGAAATGACCTTCTTTTATCGATGAAAATACCTTTGTTAAAATATAAGGATCCCTTGAACCACATTTCATGTTTCACCACTATGGAAATATAAGGGTGAAAACAAGATTATCCACCCATTTAATTACCAAGGCATGGTTGATGTCGATTAAAGTTGTGACCCTCACCCATCATAGCATGATGATCAACCTATAATATAATTATCCACCACACACCCAATGAAAATTCTCAAACATCCAAATGAGAACATGATAAATTTAATTGAATGTAGACCACCCTCATTAACATAACATTGGGATGTAAAGATGTAGTGATTACCAACCCAAGTCCCAATTATCTATAAATCCCCAACCTTGGGGATATAATTTCCATTTACTTATGAATTTGTCAACATGAAAAGAAAAATGGAAATTCGATCTATCAATAATTGTATTTCTTATCTTAAAAATTCATAGTGATCCATCATCAATAAATATCAACATACCACGGTCATCAATTCATCATGAATTTTCCACATGGATCTCTTGAATGTTAAACATGATCTAAATCTAGTCATACACACACCTTCTTTTCTCTAAAATTCCATCAATCGATTGTCGGAAAACAACCTTCATACCTAATATAATGGTCCTGATGTGGTTTCCACATCAATAAATACATTTTGATGAAAAATTCTATCCAGAACTCATCCTAAATAATTTCAATAAAATTAATTGGCCTAACAAACTAATGTTCCTACACATCACCTCACAAGATCATCATGCCTTAATTTATGGATGCATTGTATAATTTTGGAAGAAACTGCTTCTATGTATGACCCTATCAATTGGTGTAATTCCATGTTTAGGTCCTCAAACACCCACACGTATCACCATACTATCTCTATGAGCACCATCTCTGATGTGAATTACAATAGGGTCACATCAGCTCTATCTAGAGTCTCATACAAACACAAATATTATATCAAAAACAACATCAAAATATCAATTTTTTTCTTTAACAAGGGACTATATAAATATTTATCTTCCAACACACTATAATTCAAACATGATCTCAATCGTCCATTGATCAGTCTCAGTGCACCCATGAACCACCGATCACATGGGATGTATATTCATGAATGATTGAATTGTCCACGCTATATGAGTGTCTTTATCACAACCCCACAAAACATAATCTCTAGATATCCAAGGATTATAGTCTATCAGTTGATAAATGTAATGAATAAAAATTAATAACCATATCATTCTTGATTGATAACAAAAAACATCAATAAACACATGTTATCTGCTTATAGGGAAGGTCATTCTCATTTTATACCAAATGCACCCACAATGTGGGTAACACCATCCATTTTCCAATAGTCTAATTCTATCCTTTTTTATTTCATTATAAATCTCTCTAAGAACCAACCTATGTATATCCCATCATCGTTTATGAGTCGATCCTCATGATCCATGACCATTCATCCCTAACAATCCCATACCAATTTTTTATGGAACAAACTCTAATATCTCATTCCATGGTATTCTAATCCATCATTGATGTAACCTGTTAAAATAAGGCATTGCGATTTTTTTATTCACTATATGTTTTGAAAATAATTAAATTTAAATGTTTAATTACATTTTAATGGTTTAATGTTATTTGTGGGGATCATCTTATTAGGGATTTCCCTTATTTATTTATGATTTTATACTCGAGAGATACTCCACTATCCATGTGTACCACTCCTCGATTTTGGTTTCACCACTTAAATATTGGGGGTTCCAATTTTCTAGAAGAAGGAGGATCTGGCCAATTTAGAGAATATAGCCGATTTAAAGAATCCTTGGAGCTCGATTAAAGAAATAATGAGAATGAAGGATAAAAGTCCACTATCCTCGGTGATTCGTGTGTAATTATAATGAGCTATTAGTATTTCTTAGAGTCTATTAAATCTAGAAAATCACATTAAAGATGAGTGACACACAAAATTATAGAGAAAACAAGTATCAATGACTTTGAGGACATTGGATAAAAAATATAGGTTTGGATATCCCAGATAAAGGGGTTTCGGTCCACTATTTCATTTCCTCTGTAATCCGTCTCATTTGTTAGTTTTATTTTCACAGTGATTCATTGCACGTCTTGTTTGATTTTTTCTAAGTGATTTTGTATATTTCATTGCCATAACTCAATTTCATTGCATATCATGTGGTTGCAAGTGCCTAACTATCAAATAGTTTTATTTAGTGTATTCTTCTTTTCTAGTCATATTTTTTACTTATTGTATCCTTTTACTTATGTTTATATTTTAACAGTTGAACGATAGTGATCTTGCATCATCAAATAACCCAATTTGCTGAATCATATAAAAATACTAATTTCGTCATTTCATTTTTCTTTAATACCTTTTCTAACTGGTTAATGTTGAATATTCTATTATGATTTTATCGTATAGTATTGATTTGGATGTAATCATTTTTTTTATTTTTTCTATTTTTTGGAGATGATGTAGTTTTTCTACAATGAACATGAATATTTCAATCTCATTCCATTGATTTTTTTTTTCTAGAATCATTTTATTTAGCTTCCTCTCCTCAGAATTCAATGAATGTAATAATGTATTCATGACCTATTTCTATTATCTTTTATTTGCTGAATTAATTTAACATGACTTATATTTTCTAAAAAAATTTGGGAACCAAAATAAAATCCATAGATCCTCTTGGCCTATTGAATGGGGCCTAGATTTCTATGATTCTTTGATGGATCTTATATTTATCAACCCATTTGATTATATGGATCCTGAGTATGGTCATTGTGATTTCTCAATGATATGTGTTCTTTCCATGGATTCTATATGCTTCCTTCCATGCATCCATGTCATTTGGCAGTTTTGTTTCCAGCACATGTTTTTGATTATTCAATGAATTACCCACAATATGAATGTCCCGTCATCAATAATTCCAGACACTAGCATCCATCCTTGACATTATTTAGCAAGTCTATTACTTTACATGTAGATTTATCATAATCTTTTGTTATAGAGGATGATGTTTGCATGTTTTTTATGTTTTTGAAAGAAAAGAACACCAATAGAGATAGATAAAGAGTTCTATTGAGCCTATTCCATGACCACACAACCATTTGTATGGTCATAAACATGGGTGGAGAGCTCAATATTGGCACACTATATGACCCCTCTAGATTGAAGAATCTACAATACTAACATCATTGTTTCTCTTTAATAGGATCTGGGATCCAGAATTATGTGATTATTATTCAGTTATTTACTCTCTATATTGTTTTTATTTATTTATTTCTTTATTTTATGACATTAATTTTTACATGTGTGATTCAATCGATACGAAGGGTGTATGATACAAATTTTGGGATAGGGTTCACTGTTGGATCCTAGAGTGACAAGGTCCCTTTGTATGGATAATTTATGTGGTCCATGTGAATTAACTATCTACATTTATATTCTCCAATTTTTGGATTGTTTCTTTATTATTAGAATAAATTTTTAGTAGAGTTTTATTCAATGGAGTATGAATAATCTAATACTAACCATGTAAATCCCTTATTTTCGTTACTTTTATGCATTTATTCTATTATATCATAATTTTTATCTTCTTGTTTCTCTCTTTTTTGATTCTCAACAATAGATTTTATATACCCTTCAGTACAAGTTTTGGAAATTGTCTGAACATCATTACCCCTCCAATAACAAATATTGTCACATGATTTATTTTTTAGTTATTCATTATCTATGTTAATATATAGGTTTTTTATGTTTGATGGATAAAGAAATTTTAACCTCAGGAGAGATATTATTAGGGAGAATATCATAATTAATTGATAATCAAACTCTTTCTCTTATATCATAAGAATATTATTGTTACAGTTTACCCTTACAGATATTCATCTACCTACTATATTTATTTAATCCACAATATTCTTGAAAAACATTATTGTATTCTTATATTCACCATTGGTGACAAGGTCTTTTGTTAATTCATGCATGAGTATATTATTAGGGATATAAGGATTAATGGAGGAAATTTAGTATACATGTAAGTATATTATTAGTCATTTATAAAATAAATTTTACCATTATACATTTATGATGATCCCTTTTTCATCTATTCATGTTCATCTTTATGATATAAATAAAGTGTTTCATGACTTTGCCAATACATTTTTAAAAAAAATTAATGAATATTAGGGCATTATCCTTTTTGAATTCCATTAATTATTCATTTATTTATATAAAATATTCTACGATGTATGGTATTGAACCAATCACCCTAGAAAGGGTTAAATCACATTTGTTTTCAAGATAACATAAAACACATTGTTTATGGATGCGTTGTGTGGTCTAAATTGATACTTGATTAATGCATGTTCATTTTAAAAAAAATATTAATAAGGAATAGAGTGGAATGAATTTTTTCAATAACATCTAAGTTTGTGAGCACATTAATACCAAACATATTAAAAGATTATATCCTAATATCGAAAATGAGGATAATATGGGTTAGACCAATATAGTTTTCCTGAGTTCTCCACAATGGATGTACTTTTGTTATTTTTTATGAGCCATTAGTTAGAAATAGTCATATATTAATGGAATTCACTATTTTTTATTCAAAGGAAATTTTCTACTATTTTTTAGGGAAATCTAGTTGGAAGAGAGGGTGTGTTTGGGATAGTACAATATACAAAATATAAGGTGGAGAACTTTCTCTTATTTGCTTCCTATTTTCTGGATGTCGTATGTTTCTACAACCTTTTATTATGAATTATTTTGAGATTATATCTTCCAATTGGGTTTTCATGTATAATATATATTACCTCTGATGAAGGCTATTTATTTTAATGTTCTTTTTATGATCAGGAGTATTCCAAGCCTTTGGTTGATACTCATATATTGTTAGCAAGCTCAAATTTTAACATTTTCTCATATCCTTCTAATTTTTTATCATGTTTAATCTATATTATAATACTATATTGGTTTTATAGGTAGAACATGTTCCCCTCAAGGATAATTCTAAGTGGTATTCATGTTGGGTGGATATTTTATAGGCTTAGGTTTATATGTTTTAAAAATCAACCCAAACTTATTAATATGCGAGGTTAGATAGTTTGAAAGATCACCATAATTAATTTTTTCCATATTATTTTGAGACATCATTATGGATTACCATGCTACTAGACATATTTTTTTGTTGGAATCTATTAATTTTTCTAATCTGCTGGCACAATTATATTTGGATAGTTTTCTATAATTCTTGGGTAATATTTTTTCCATTGATCCGTTTTATCTAACGTGTCTTGATTATGGTTGTTGTGTTTTTTTAGTGATCTACATTTTGTGGTTTCCCTCTAGTCACTTCTTTCCATTTGTCTATATTGTTTTGTGGGTTTTTTATTTCTAGTTCTTGATTCTTCCATGTGAGAACCTTCATACGTGTGTCCCCTCATATTTCATTCCTTACACAATCCACCTACCTCCCCATAATTTCTGTTAACCTTCACTTCATTTTTTGTGTCCTTAATAACATAAATTGGTGAGTTTTGTGGTTATATGGTGTTTCAAATATGTTAAGAATATGAATTTGAGTGAGAGAGAGATGAGTTACGCTACTCTTATTCAATGCCAATGAATCCCATGTTCTGGTTCTTACCTCTAGTGGAGAGATCAGTACCAAAGAGAAATGTCTAGACCGTATCAGTTTCAACCTTTTACAACTCTAGATATTCTATTTATTCTTTAGAATATTTGATTTCCAAACATGTGAGATTAATGTTTTATGATTTAAATATATTTTTTATTTATTTCATTTTTTTTATTCATGGTATGTGAAATGAGGTTGTGTACATGATTCTATCTAGAACAATTGTGTATGTTATGATCTTTAGGACAAGGTATATTACAATTTCAAAGAGAGAAAAGATCTCCATGATAAGATAACTTATGTGGTCTATGTTCGTTATCTCTCATTTTTCATCTTATCTGATTTTAGGAATATTATTTTGTTTTTAATCATAATAAATAGATGTGGTGGTGCTCATTCCATAGAACTAGACTAAACTAGTCTAATCCATGTAAATCCATTTATGTCATTAATTTTACACAATTATTATATTATATATTCATTTTTACAATACCACATCTCCTTCATGTTTTTATTAATGTTCATTTTTTAGTATTATATTTATCCCTTCTATTGGATCTAAGTATTAAGAACTCCTCCCATCTCATTACCTGATAGATAGGTTTTTAATCTTTTTCTTGATCCCAATATGAAAAGTTGTGATTTTATGGTTTCAGTATCTTTTGTAAGTGTTCTATTGGTAGTGGTATAGCTGAGAGTTAGTGAGGTGCTTACTAAGTGTTTTTCCCAATCATTCTTTAGATTAGTGCAGGAAATAATCTCATAGAGTTGTTCGTTTAGGAACCTAGTAGTTATTTGTACATCGGTGTGTAGATTATAATATGTGATATACTTAGGTGTATATGTGTATGAATGGGCCTCAATAAGGATTATTGAGTGATTTCAATTGAACTTATTGTAGATTTCAGTTTTACTTTTTTTTGGAATAGGATTGAAAGTCCATATACACAGATCAATGTTATTTTAGTGTAACTTTAGTTGGGTTGGGTTTTAAAAACATGTATTATTGATGATCTATCACACTGGATGGGACTTTATGGTTTCAGTGGGAGTGTCTAGGTGGTTTATATGCTTATATTCATGCAGATTTGGTTTTATATATTTCCATACAATGACATTCTATGGTTTTTTTAATAGTTTTTTAATTTAAGTTGTTTAATATTCTTATATTGTTATTACATTGTATTGTTGTTTTATATGGTTTTTCTATTTGAGGGATATAATAATTATTCAATTCAATTCATTAAGGTGAGTGGGATTTTCCATATTTTTGATGGCATGATTTCAGCTAAAAATTAGTTATGTGATGAGGGACAAATTAGGTCAGTGAAGATATATGTGAATTTTTTCTTATTTTTTCATGTTATTCTAATAATGTTTAAGTAATTATAAAAATATATCATTGACATTGGGAAAGTGTGTGTCATTATGATACAAAATAAGGATAAACTGATGTTATATTATAATTAATTAGCGTTTTATGTTATAAAAAATCAATCTTATAGGTTTGGTGGTGAATGGACCTCAGGGGTTATATTATTATGTATTTCATTTTCAAAGTAGATTTTTTGAATTATTTATTCCCTATTATTATATGAATATTAAATGTAAATTTTTTGTGGCATTTAAATTGATTAATTTTTTCTGTGTTACTCTACATGTTGGGGTCATCCATTGTTTGTTTAATTGGTTTTTCTCAAGTGAGCCTTCATCATCCACATGTCTCACTCGTCAATTATTTCAATTCTAAAATAATTTGGGGGGGTTTGATTTGATTGAAAATGTTTTATCATGTCATACATGATAAAGAGAAATATTTTATTCCTTTATATCATACCATTGATTCTATTTTAGTGATTGATGAGCAAAGTCCATTTACCTCAGTGATTTGTGTGTTGCTATAGTGAGATAGGGTTTCAGGAAATTTTATTTACCTTAGAGATGATCCCACATTTTTTTGGATTATTTTCCATGGTTATATGTGTGAGATTTTATTAAGTTCATCCAAATTGTATATTATATGATACACCATTATATTGGTTTCATCGTGTGTCGTGGGGTTACAAGATCCTTATCTTGGGATAGTTTTCTTTTGTGATTTCAATGTTTATAACCCAATTTTTGACTTCTATTAACAATATACTATGATTTTTAATTGCAATGTGGAAACCCAATGACCATTCCCTATTCACATAAGAGAATTGGTAAAATAATATAAAAATTATAGTGTCCTTTTTTAATGTTTTATTTACTTCCATTGATGTCTGGTTGATGTTGAATTACTATGTTGTTGTTTTATTTTTTATAAAAGTTTTTCAATTATTGTATTTAAATATAATACTTATTCTGAAATTATTTTTAGATCTGTTGTAAATGTGTTAGTAGAAACCAAAATATTTCATTCTTATTCCATTGATTAATTCTAGATTGTATCATTTTTATTATCTTTATCATTTTTTATTTCAATTAATGTTTTATTTTATTCATGTACTATTAGAATTTACCACATTAAATTGAGTTAATTTATCATTTTTACCTATTTTATTGAAATTTTGTTAACCAGAATAACATTCATAGAACCTCCTAGAATATTGATTGGGTAATAACGTATTTTGAATAATCCATTAAATAAATATAATTTTAATCAAAGCCTCATGAATCAATGCATGTAAGAGTCTTAGTGATCACACTAGTTCCCGATCCACAATATATGATGAGAGGAAGCATCTCAATAAAGATCACTATAAATGTGTGTTCACTCTTCAACATGATAAATTTCTATGGCACACATGACTAATAAATGATAAGGGGTGCATTAAACCATTAATATTACAAAAATAAGGTTCTCTCACAACCCAAATAATCCTCAATGTACCCAAACATAACCCTTTCCACCAATCGATAGTAAAAACAGGAATCATGAATGACCAGTGTACACCTACCTACATGATTCAGGGATTTCCCTTGAAAACCATGCTGACCATTAATATCCTCCTCAATGTATGTGGATTCATTTTGAACCCTCTAAAAAATTCATATACTTCACTATTCAAGATCTCATCCGAACGAAAATTTTCCAATTCTCTAGTATCACCTCATCACACAACAAGGCTACTTCACTCACATGTCTCATCCAATAAAACCTAGAATATTGAACCTAAATGAAAATCATTTCTCCCCACATGTGAATCTCATCTATTCAAAAGAATACTTTATTTTCTCTTCCTAAAACCCCAGACATATTACTCATTCCACATTTAACAACATGATCAAATAATACATGGGAATCATTCCAAATATATAGAGCATCTAACTTTCATCTACCCATACTATACTCATCCACTGAGAATCATAATAATATTTTCCCACACAACCCATACTTAAACCAATTATTTTAGGCATCTGAATGATCCTACCTTCCAATAACTGACCTTGAATCCAATAGAACCTCATGATCCCTACATCTTAAGACCAAGAAATCTCACATATCATTTTCAACACTCTCTGGTTATCCAAAACTATAGGGAAACCCATTTTATCTCTAGTGAACATTTCATGCGTACCTATCCCTAGTCAGGGATAACAATTTATTTAAAAACAATCAAGGGTTACTATATAGACTATGATCGACTATATAACCATCATCATATCACATCCTACCATAGAATTTACATGGACTATCATTAAAAAACCTAGAAGTACATTGTAGTAGAATGGAACCAAGAATAAATATAGAAAAACTGTATTAATGTTTTTATTAAAACATTAAATGACCATAACATTTGATTATGTATGATAAAACACATAGAAGTGTACGTATTTTATTTGAATCATGTGTGTCGAATATGATGCATGAACTTGACTCCTTGCACTATGGTCCATGATTCAAACGCACAATTTTGATCCGAAATAATCAGATCATACATGAATCAATATCTTGAATATAATTTTAAAAAATAATAACAATTATCTTATAAACATAATAACCTAGAATTTACACCCAAAATGTGTTCATGACTAACCATTTCAAGGTCCATCACAAGATCGGACACATTCATATTCCCTATATAATAAATCCTTTAATATTAATATAGAATAAAAATTCCATAATTCCACATTCTAAGTACCCAATCAAAGACCACTCATAGTGTGTGGGCCTAATGCATTAAGTAAAATTATACGTGGATCCCCATATACTAGAATATGTAGACTATAGGAAAGGGCCTAAATTATATATTGAGGATTTTACTATCTGAATATCATAAAATAATAACAAAAAAACTTAATTGAAAACAATAATCATAGTATGCATAAATATATAACATAACCAATTTATAAATAATGATTGAAGCGATACAAAATGAAAAAAACTGAACTGTCATTAGGACAACCACTGAAACAAAATAAACACAATAAATAAATACATAAAGGCTATAAAACCATCCTTGAGACTCATATCTGTACTATATCAAAATATCTAGCTAGACCATACAACAAAAGGACATTTACCATCCTTTACCTATGATCACGATGTCTACTTGAGTATCCAAGTGTGTGAACCACAAAACAACGTGTGAGTAAGACTCAGTATGCCATTACAAATGGTGTCCCTATCATAAATATAACAATTAGTGTATACATATTTGATATCAATAGAATATGTTATGGTTAGGAATCATATAAATAGTAGTATTGAAAAATATTTTTTTTAAGAAATACTATTTTAGAGTATGTTTTATGGTAATGAATGTTTTTTTGTGTTTTATATTCTCTTATATATATGTTTTTTAAATCTTGTGGAATATTTTTTTTCGGAGTTTTCTAATTGACATGGTATATTTTTATTATGATTTTGGTAATGAATTCGTTTCATGTATTTTTATTTTTTCTATTTCAATTATTTATGATGGTTTGAAAATCAAAATAAAATTAAAAAATTATCAGTTGTTTATAATGCGTATGAATCTATTGGAAAATATTAATTAAATAAACTCAATTTCACTATAGTATGTAGATGATTCTTCACTTAAACACCTATATTCATAATTATTATTCATGAATGATTTTAAATGAAATTAAAATAATTCTTCTAAATTAATGATACAAATGTTTCAAAATTAATAGTATTATATTAAAAAAATATTAGTTTATATTGTATATTTTTATAAAAATATATTAAATATGGAATAATAATTTGATTAATAGAGAAAAAAGAATATCATAAAAAATCCACAATATCAAAAAATTATTTTTTAAATTCAAGTATGATAAAAAATTAAATGAAATGGAACCTCATAAAATTGAATTATTAAATTTATAAAATAATAATAATATCTCTTTTATTATTTCCATGATGTTTAAAAACACTATCGCGATATTAAAAAACATCAATGAGAATTTTACACTCTTTTAATGAAATCATTAAATAGGTTTATATAATTATAATATATTTAAATAATATATCATACACATGATCACACAAGACAAGACTCAACAATATCAGTAATTTTACATGCCTAAAATGAATCATATTAGATTGCCTCTAAAAATACTTTATTACATCACTCATCTTTCATACCTAAAAGTCTTTCTATATCATAAATAGTAATAAAAGATCATTTTATCAATTCAAAAGATGTTCGGATAAGGTGGAACATATGTCACTACCTAAAAAAATGCTGATGAAATAACAACTTTATAATCATTTTCTAAGCATTGATAATGGGTACCCATTATCAGTTCATTTTTTAGCATTGATAAATTTTTTCTTTGTTAGGGCTAGTGAAAGCGTTGTTAAAACTACCACATGAGTCCTATATTGAATATGATGATGGTAGAACAATTTTTATATATGACTCCACAACATTAGATGACCATAATCTTATTACCGGGATGAGCTCTAATATATAATCATAAACAAATAAATGGGTATATGCCTATAAGAATGAGCCTTTTGGGGCCTTCTTTGACACTCTCCTCATTGTAGGCCTTTTGATACACTCTACTCAGTAATCCAACCCTAAAAGGATTCTTAAATGAATGGACCATGTGTTTGAGGAATTGCTAATTTTTAAAAAAAATTATAATGAAATTATATTTTCATATATAAAAATATTTATTGATATATATGAAGATATTCAATACCTATATATATTAAATATATTTCATTTTAATTTTTAATTTTTAAATATTTTTCAATATTCATTCTCTTTTAGTATTTACTTATATTTGTTCATTTTTTTATTTAAATTATAAGGACTAACCATAATCATTACATACTATCAATTTTTTACATCAATAATTCATTATCAAACATTGGGGAGATTTTAAGGCTTATAGTTTTTTAAAACTAGGTCGTAATACACATATAACAAAACCATATTAGAGAATGTTTACACTTTTGAGTAGTATGAAATTTCCCATAATGTATAACTTTTGTTATAAAGAATGATTTATTTTCAGGTAAAATCATTATGAATTTCATGTATAATTGTTCCTTTACCTTATCTATAACTATATTCTATTAAAAAAAATTTAAAAAATTTCATGAGAAAAAAATGTTCAGTAAACAAAACGGTAGAAAACCATTAATCTAGTGTGAACCCATAAAAACCATGAAAAACTATTTCTTAGAAATATATATTTTTACTAGAAAATGGAATTATAATTATTTAAAAAGAATCATTTATATTAAATTTTTAACATAAATGGTCAATGTTGAGACTCGTTAGAATGATTTGAAAAGTCACGTATGTACCTTGGGACATAATCTCATAGAACACATATAGAACCCTTAGAAAACCATAAAAAATAGAAATAACCATATGGATAAATTAGAATATAATTATCAAGTGAAAACAATCATTACCCAATGCATTGGATCACTGTCTAGGTGAACCATTAATATTAGCTATAATGGGCTTACATGCAGATGTATAGTAGTATACATTATATATAATTTCCATAAACAATAAAATGGATAAAAAAAGTTATGATTTCAACTCATCATCATAAAAAATTATAAATACTCTTTTCAACTGGTATGAAAATCACATTCTGATATCAAAATGCAATTTTTATTTAAAACCAATTTTTCAATGCCAAAATACACAAAAAGGTAATCGATGGTCCTTTATTCATGAAAAAATAAAACAATAAAAATGTAGATTGAAATAAAATAACAACCACATAAAAAGGAAAATTTAATAGATTCCATTTATGATCATAATAGAATATTCCTTTTGTCTATTTTCAACACATTTTTTATAAAACACATAATAAGATCCCTTTAAAGACCATTGAAATTAACACAAAAAAGAGTTAGAAATTGTATTTCATAATTCATTATTTTCTATTTAAATATTTTCCAATAAGTAAATTTTAAATACATGGACATGTAAAGGAATTATTTTAAAGGAAAACAATATAAGATGTTTTTAAGGATCTTTCACATATCAAATTGGAAATATTTGAATAATAAGCTCCATGAAATAATTAAATTGAATAAAATTATTAATAACAACAGAATAGATTAAATAATGATATAAATTTTCAAATTAGATTTATATAATCCTCTTAAAAAGTTTATTATTTTTTGACATCAATATATGCCTCAATGAAAGGAAATTAAGATGAAGTCCCTTACCTTGATCCTAACATTTCACGTGTGTCCATGTCATCCAGATTTATAAAAAAAATTATTACTTAATCTGTTAACAATAATTTTATACATTATTAGTAATTTTATGTCACTTATTACCATGTTATATTAATCTACTTCATCAATTTATTTTACATATAATGTTTTGAACATATACGTATTATATGTAAAGAATGAATTTGTTAGGTTTAATATGTTCCCAGAGGTCACTATAGAAAAACCTACAGTATAAATATAATTAAATATTTATAATATTTAAATATAAATTATAATTTTGTGTCTCGTCAATAAATTAGGGTCTGTTAACTGAATTATGTTTCTGTCATAGAGATGGTAGATCCTGCGTACACATGAAGAACGTTTGCATTTTTCAATAGTCATTATGGAAAGGATTTAAGTAATATTTTATATTAATATAATGATCATTATAGGATATATAAAACATTATTTTTTCAAATAAACTTATATACATAATCCATGGTGTGTTTTGATTAAAAGTGAGTCTCATCATTTCGTGAAG
This sequence comes from Viscum album, assembly GCA_963277665.1. Classification (NCBI taxonomy): domain Eukaryota; kingdom Viridiplantae; phylum Streptophyta; class Magnoliopsida; order Santalales; family Viscaceae; genus Viscum; species Viscum album. Next base: position 510,482,124 of record OY728138.1, read on the forward strand.
GGGGTAGTCGACACGTTCACGAATGATGTTATCATTTCTCAGTGAGTGAGAAAGAAATAAATAAAATTATGTTTTATCTTTTATGCTTAAATAATATTTCATTAATATAATAATTATTACATCAATATCACTTATATTTATTATTTATAAAAATAATACCTTCCATTTAAATCTTTTTGGAAAATGAATCATATCACTCCCTAAGGTGGTTGTCCTCCATACACAGGATTGGTGTTGTTGTATACCAATAGAATAGAATTAAAAAGGATATATATATGATATATTGAATACATCAGTATAATTATTTTATAAATATTATATATATTTTTGTGTGCGTGTGTGTGTGTTATATCCTTCATTACACCAATGTGTGATAAGTGGTAACTGGATAACGAATTACATAAGTTCATGGGACAATATTCCACCGTAAACACAAATTATTATTTCATAACCCATTTGATAAAATATGAGAATGATTTATATTATTAAATTAAAATAATAATATATAAATATAGGGAATATAGTCAGTTTTTTATATAATTATGGTTTAATAATAAATGAATGGGGTGGTAGAACAAATAAAATAAAAATGCTTGTTGAAGAACATTGTTTCTTCTCTACGTAAGATATTTTTGTTTGCATCAAAGGACTTGTATGGTTAATTTTATGCAAAAAATATGAATTATATAATTATCAGATGAATTTAGATAAGTTTATTAGACATACAATGGATAAAAAATGTGTTTAGAAGGTGGGAAGTTATAAAAAGTGAGGGTTTCCTTTTATAAGTTTGGTGGGTGGCACACCAAAATTATTTAAAAAAAAAGAATCTTAACCACATTTATTTCATGTCACAAGGTTACAAAAATGATTAATTTATAAGAATACAAGGGATAAATCCTAAATATTTCCATACTATATATTCGATATGATTTTGTAGGTCATTTCAACCCTTATCTTTGTAGTTTAACCACAAAAAAAAACCACTTTTACAATTATTAAGGTAATTAATTTTTACTAATTTCACAATTTATTTTGGTCAAAATTTATATTGAACTTATTAGAAAATATAAATTATGAAGATTAAAAATATTTTAACCATCATACTAAATTAATCTCATAGGATTGGAAAATTTTAATTAAGAAAACACACATACGTGACGAAAAATTGAGTTTATTCGATAAATATGTTGTTAGAAAATGATGATTTTATATTCACTATATGAATAATAATAACAATTGTATGAAATTTAATTAATTATATATATATATTCTATAATTTTCATTTAAAATGTTTCACATCAGGTATTATTTCTATTTATTTAAATGGAGAAACATTATGCACATTAAAATTATTTTTAGAATAAATAAAAAAACATATATTAGAAACTAATATAAATAAGATTAAATATAAAATTATGGATTAAATAAAACTAAATAAGTATTATCTATCTTCAAATCATATTGAAGACGTATTTTATACTTTGAACTTATTATATTATTGAAAAGAAATTAATTTTTTATTGAAATTAATATTTTTCATTATTCATTTAAAAATCAATATTTTTTAATATCACAAAATTGAACCATAGATAAATTTTAATATTATGATTGAAATAAAACTTTATGTTGTAAAATTAAAATTCTTAAATTTTAGATATTAAAAAAATAAATAAAACATTATAATCAAATAGTTTTTTAAAATTACTTCCTTTTTTTACAACTATATAATATTTTGATACTAATGTAACAATATAATAAATATAAAAATTATTTATTTCTCATTTAAATATGTTATTAAATTATTTATTCTATTAGAAATAATATCCTAATAATTTTATTCACTTATAAAAAAATTCACGATTTCTTTCCCATCAGATCATTTTTTGGTTCCCATGTCACCTTTTCAACCATATAGTTTTTACAAAAATTCATTCCCCATTGAATTGCCTTATTCCCAAAACATTTCTCTCTATTTTGAAGAATATAAATAGGCAGTTACTCTTATGAAAAATTCTCTTCTAATTAAACATCTTTAGATCTCAAAAATTGAGATCAAACTGGGACACATTTTCTTATCTCTGAAAAATGTAAAATGTTGTTCACATAAGATAATATTAGAGGCAATGCCAATAAATAAAAAATTGTTCCAAATTATTATATGATATAATATGATCCAATGAACAAATAACATAACATCTCATTCATAAGTATTTTTTTAAAAAAAAAAATAGATAAATATTTAGAAATACGTGATAAACTACTCTGAAATAATGATCTCTATTCTAGTTATCTGCTTAAATTTGATGTTTTATATTATTTTTCCTCATGTGTTATTGAATTAAATTCACCATCATAACCATTTTATATAATAACATTGCACCCCAAAACCTAATTTCTCCTATATAATCCAAAAAACATTGTGTTTGACTTTTCATTCTATATAATTACTCAAATGGTGCCGTTTATATACTATAATAAAAAATATTATTATAAGAAAACTCATCCAAAGAAAGATTTCTATTCTATTTTCCCATGTAATACATAAAAATGTAATGGAAGATATATTATATGGTATGAATTTTTCACTCAAAATATCTAATATAATGATAATGAATAGCTACACTGAAATTTAATTTAGTACCCAACAACTTCTAAAATCCATTCAAAATATTAGATGTGAAACTAGGATCACGATTTGATACAACAGAGAGAGGAAATCAATGGAACATGTCTATATTTATTATATACAGTCGATAAATATGAAATAAAGACATTAAATATTGAATGCTAAGGAAATTTATATATTTAGTTAATCGATCATTTATTTCCCAAATCACAATATCACCCTGAGATGTCTTTTACAATCCTACAATGAAATACATTGTAATATTTTCACAATTCAACTCCAGGATTGGAAAAGGATGAGTCATTCCATTTCGTGAAATTTATTATACATTAACATGCAGACATGTAAAACACTTTTTTGTTAATTTATGAATTTCTATTTTAATTCAACCGCTCAAATTATACTCACAATGTTACATGTACCTATTAGTGCTACAATGATGAATGAAATTTATAGGATTATGAGAATTATATCCAATGTGTTTATTTATTGGGAATCATAGGGCCATATAAAAATTTATAAAATTAGAAAACACATTCTTTTTAAGTATTTATATCTATAATCTTATCATTTGAAATATATTCTAATATTTCTTACAAATATTGATCCTCTTTTTTAGCATTATTAATTATTTCAGGAATGGTTGACTACATTGAATCCTTAATGAAAGTACACAATATCCATGAATCCATAACATCTAGGAAAAAACATATCAAATCATTAACCAAAGGGAAATGTTCTAAACATAAAATTGTTTATATAGAATTACAATTTACACACATGAAATGACCACATGGTTTTCTTTTATAAGATGGAAATGAAACATGAAATCATAATCCTTGATTAATTTTGGCCATTTATATATATCTATTATTTAATTATTTTTGAGTGAATATATACTTCAACCTTTTCTAAAAACTATATTTTTCACACATTAAACCATAGAGATGATGCCACCATTTTTATTTTTACAAAACCAAAAAAATTTATTCCAAATCATGTGTAGGGTAATTTAACTCGTGATAATTCAACTACCATGAAGCATAAGTGATTCTTGATCATTCTACGTTAGGTAACATCCATTTCCTTATTTATAAGAGTCGTCATAGGTTAACAATTCTCCATTTATAGATGGTGTGGCCAATAATAGATCATTCAACAAAATTCATTTAATTTATTTAAAGGACTAATCACATTATTCATTCTATATGAATTTATATCCATTTAGTGATAATATGATCAATAGTCTATAAAACGGATCAATGTTTTCAATAATCCATTAGTAGAAACCCACTAATCAAGGAAATATTAAAATATATATGATATTTGTGGGACTTTTCCAATATTTAATGGCTTTTAGATTAGCATTGTAGAAATAATATATCATCGGAAATGTATTATTTGCAACCAAAATTCAAACTTTCTAAATTCTCCATAAAATTTATTTTTTATTAAATTAAAAAAAAAGTTTGGTGAATTTCATGTTCTGCCTTAAATTTTAGAATATCAAAAAATGTCAACAATAATCCAAACCATAAAAATGTCCATGAATTATGAAATAAACTGTGTACGTGGTCTATAAACAAAAATTGTGAATTAGGAATCCCAAAGTGTATAACAAAAAATTTTACGGAATATATATATTCATAAATATAGTCATCATAATTCCATCCACCTTCACCATTAACTGATAGTTACCTTATCTCAGGGAAACCTTTGAAAAATACATTGCTTCGTCAAACTGATCAAACAAATAATCAATATGCGTAAGAGAATACATTTTTTAATAGTGATGTTATTCAATGATCTATATTCAATGGGGAAAATCATTGGACAATATTTCCATTTAACAAAAAAATAAGAATCACCCCATAGTGAAGTACAATGGAGAATGAAACCATTGTCTAATAAATCATACAATTAAATTAACTATTATCAATGTTCCACTTACTCTATTCGATAAGGGACATTATAAATAATATTTTAATAAGGAACTAAGTGAGTAGTAAACTCATCCTCATGAATAGGTATAAATACAAGAAAATCATCTGAAAAAATATCTATGTACACATTCAATATTGTAACATCACTAATATGAATTGTTTCTTTTTTATTCAAAAATATGATATATGTAATAGTCACTATCATCTATAATAAATTTCCCATCTTCTTGGAATGTTATCAAAGGCATGATGTCATTGAATAAAAAATTCATTGCAATAAAACTAAACTTATAATTATAAAATGAAATCCAATTTATATGAAAAATAATGTCATTGTCTACTATATCCATTACAACAAGATAACATATCAATGAATATCCCACTAATAACAACATGTTGATTACTATAAATCATGTTTTATTTTACTATTACACCTGGAGTTTTCGGTAAATGCTTTATATAACATTCATGATGTGAAATTCTTATTTTATATGAAAATATTCCAAAGATATAATAATACAATGATCAAATGTAAGAAAGGGTATTGGAATAATATGAATACATAAGTAACATACATATCAACACTTCATTAAATGGACAACTATCAATTGTAGTAGTAGTAATTTTTTTTCTAACCCTTTTTATATTATCTTGATGAATTTTAGATGGTGTTTCTATCAGCAGAAACACATTAGTGAAATAACCCATTTAATTGCAACTAAAACATCTCACTGTTTGATGGATATTGGTTACCCCATTTATTGATTTATTAGATTCATTTATATCACATCACTGGCCATATAAACAAACATTCCAAATTGATAAGATTTCGGTGAATTCAAAATACATTTTCCATGTTTATTTTAACCACACAAACCACAATATGGGAAAATTATTTTGATAAATATTTTTTTTTTGTTTTTGGTATCCCCATAACCCACCGTCAAGACTTCTTCTTAATTTCATCAACATGAGTCACATATGTGTTAAAATGCAATATCAACTTTTTAGGCACAATAAAATTTTTTAACATATATTTTAAATTTTCATTAATAAAAATATATTAAATGAATTGGTTTTAATTATTTTTCAAATAAATTAATTTTACTATTAATGTCTTGAATATAATTCATCACATATGTGTCCAATAACATGAAGGTTTCTTCACATGCATGTATAGAATCTTCAACATTTTCCCTAGTTTCAGGAATTTTTTTCATCTAGAGTCAAACATCATTATATAAAATTTCTCATCTAAATAACACTTAAATGATTCCTATTCAATGTAATCATGTTTCATTTATTTATTTTATTCTGAACCAATTGCTACCATTAATTATCTTCACCATAAAAATAATAAACAAAACGGGTTACATGTTGACATTACAAACTACCCATGAATTAAAATATCTTCCCCAAGGAATTGATAAATCATTTGGATACAACATGGTAAGATGATCCACTCAATTAAGGGGGTTTTTACCGCACGAAATTCTTTAGAGTTGACATTTTCCATCATGGTAGTTGGGTTACTATTTATCATAGACACCTCCACAATTAATTACATGTGTCTACTAATATATCACTAAAAAACTCTTTTATTCCTATTAACACCATCTTGGGATGCTGATTTGGGTTGATATTTTCCTCTCAGTTCCTTCCCACTACATCTTCACATTTTTTTCTCTCGAAACCCATGTGGAACAAGAACAATTTAGATGAGGTGACACAACAATATTAAAAATGAATATAATTTAAAACTATTGAAAAGGTTGAAACAATAAAAGGGATTTATATTTAATATTATCCAAACAAATAATGTTATCTAAAACCCAATCTAATTCCAACTATAAGTGTCATACCATAATCATTAAATATTCTTCTGTTTTAGTTCATGAATTCATTCTATTATATTTCAGGATGTTTCCTGTTAGATGTTTTATTGAATTAAAATTCGTAGAAAATAAATTTGGTCACCTTTGGAAATCTTCTCAATGAACCCTCATAGAACCCTAAAAACCCATTACACACTATAATAACCATATATGCAGGTTCTAATGTAATTCTCTAGAGAACACAATCCTTACCCAATGCATTAGTGTGCTATCTGGGCATACCCAACAAATTTTCTATAATGGTATTTCCTACTTTATTATGGGTACAAACATTGTATATAACTTCCCAAAACCAAAACAAGAATATTTTTTTTCATTCACCTTTCCATCATTAACTTTTTGAAAAACACTTTTTATGTCATATAAAAATAACCTTCAGATATCAAAATACAATTATTATTTCAAACTCTATTTGAATACCCAAATATCAATAAAGGGAAATTGAGTTTTTATTTTTATTAATCATAAAATAATGAATAATGATATATATATAAAATAATGTCCCTAGTGGTGGAAAAATTATAGGTCACCATTTTAGTTAAGAATACCACATTCCTTTTATCATTTGTCAAAACATTCCATATAAAACAACAAAAATGTTTCATTTTAAAAAAACATTGAAAATACTGTAAAAAGGGAAAAATTTATCTCAAATAAATAGTTTATGTCAATATTTTTTTAATTAAATCATTTTATTAAATATCGTGGAAAATAAATATTTAGATGGATGACTATTACAGAGATCTTTTTTAAATAATTGTACCATATCTCCTTGGAAATATTTGAATTATAAGACCCATGAAAGAATAAAATTAAAAAAAAAATACAATTATAATATATATATTAATGATATAACATGTCAAATGGGATGTATATACACCCTATAAAAGATTCTCGGTGTACAACATTAAAACATTTATTAATGAATAGAAATTGAGAAGAAGTCCCTTCTGTTGAGTCTGACTTGTCATACGTTTCATTATCTTCTTGAATAATATATATATGTTAATTATTTAAATGTTTTATAACATTTATCATTTTTATTTTTATTTTTATTTTATTTATTATAATTTTATAGACAATTACTTAATAAATTATGTTTATATTGTTTGTTTTGACCATATTTGGTTTTGTGTGAAAAATGAATTGGAAGGTTGAAGGTGGAAAATGATGTCCTTTATAAACATATCTAGAATAATAATAATGAAATATTTATCACATTTATATATATTATCATTTTAAAACTATTCATGAAATATGGTTTTTAGAAATGATGTCTGTTACACTCCTGGAGAGGGTTTGTCACTTGTACGCAGGAGTAATGTTCCCATATTTCAATGAACATTATTGAAATGAGGAAAGGTATATTTAATATTTAAATAATGATAATAATATAATAGAAAACATATTATTTGTTTAAATATTCTAATAAATATCATTTTTATGGTTTGGTGATGAAATGATTGTCTCATTGGATTGGGAAGGGGATAGTCCACAAGTTCATGAACAATATATGGTTTCTCAGTGAGGAAAAATATATGAAATTAAAGTCAATGTTTTTAAAAATAGTTCATTAAAATAATTATTGTTCCATTTATATAGAATATATTCAATATATTTATCCTTATTACCTTCCATGTAAATCCTTAGGGAAAACTAATCATATCAATTCGTCAGGCTGTAGTTCTCCACACATATGAACGAAGCCATAATATCACCCAATTTTAAAAGGAATATATAACATAATGAATCAATATATATAATTATATTATAAAGATCATATATATGTTGGATCCATCACTATACCCAAATGTGGTCAGTGGAAATGTGAAAACAAATGACAAATGTTCGTGATGTAATAGTCTATCGTACACAGGAATGATGATTTTATAACCCATTTGATTGAAGATAAGATATATATTTGTTATTAAATTAAAATTATGACATAATAGTTGGTTTAACTTGTTTTTTATTATATAAAAAAAATTTAATAAAAATTTAACGGTGTGTGGAAGAAATAAAAAAACAACCTTGCTGAAGAACGCTACCTCTTGTTCGGGTATCTTCTTTTGGTTTTAACCAAATAGAGTACTTGGTTGGATTTATTCCCAAAATAATAATTACATGATTATATGGGGTATGTTTAGAAGTGAATTGGTTACTAATTTTCCAATATAATGTTGGGATGAGTGGGGAATAGGGGGTGTATTTTTAAATGTGAGGAGAGTGGCACACTTGTAATTTTTGAAACGAAGGAACAACACACACATTTTTAGATGACAAAAAGATCAAATTATAGAATTTTATCAGGTATATAATTGATAAGATCAAAATATGAAAATAATATTTATTTTAGGAAATTTTTAGCTCATTTTATCCCTTTTCAGTTAGTTAAACACCCCTGTAAATCCATTTTTACTATAACTAGAATAATAAATTATTACACTTTTCAATATTCATTTTGGTCAAAAACTATGTTGAACTTATTAGAGATTAAATTATTTTTATTCCAAATATGGAATCCATTTTACGAAATTATAATTCACATAAGTTGTAGAATTTAATTTAAAACAAATCCCGCATACGTGACGAAAAAGCTGGTTTTTAGAGAATATTTATTTTGAAAAAAAGAAGGCTTTTGACAAACTCTATAACTAATAATAATAATTTATTTAAAATAAAATAAAATTTAGTTATATAAAATACAATCATTTAATTTAAAATTTTACCCATTAGGTATTAATTTAATTAAATAAAACAAAGATCCATCAAGCATTTTATTATTTTTGGGAAATCTTATTTTAAACCCAAATACAAACTAATTAACACATATGTTTTGTGAAATAATATTAAAAACATATTTTTACATTTAAAATAATTAAATTACTGAAAATAAATTTCATTTTTACAAAATTGTTATTTTACACTAATAACAAAAAAATAAATATTTTTTGAAAAATAAAAAAAAATCACTATAAGAAATTTTTAATATTCTAATTTGAAAAACAATTATCATGTATTTAAATTGAAATTAATTTTTTTTATATATTAAAATTTAAAATGAAACCTTATAATGGAAGAGTTTAGTTAAAAATATTTCATTTCTCTTTTATAAATTAACTATTATTTTTTATAAATAATATAATTATCTTATAAATATGAAAATGAATTATTATATCCTTACATGGGTTTCCTCATTAGGTTTTTAGTACATAAAAATTATATATTTACATATATAAAAACATACAGACAGATATTGAATATGGATATATATATATATCAATATATATTCATAAATAATATATTTATAATTTATGAATATATATAATAGTAAAATGTATATATATTGTAATAAGTAGAATATTAATTCTTTAATTAATTATTAAAATATTTTCAAAATATTATATATATTTATAAATTATTAAATAAGTAATACTCCTTTTAAAATTAATAAAAATGTATAAATTTATGAAATACTTAATATACTAATTAAATAATTGACATTATATTTATTATTATATATATATATAATTTTTTATTTTTTATTAATAATCATTTCATTAATATTTTTTTATAAATATTTTACCATTTATTTTTTTAATATAGTTTCAATTCTTATAATTAGTGTATATTAAATTTTATTTAAATGCATATTCGTGTGGGATAAAGAGTTGGACTCGGTCGACCCAGAATTTTTTTATGGTTATACTTGATAAATTCAATATATATATAAAACATATTAATACTTTTTTTGTTAATTATATATAATTAGATAATTAATATACTATTTATAATTAATAGAAATGAATAAATTTATTATTAACATATTATACTAGTTAAATAATTAACAATATATATATATATTTAATTTATTCTATTTTTAAAAAAATTAATCATTTATTTTAATGATGGATATATATTAATTATTTTTTTATTGATATATGTATATAATTATATTTCACTCATTTATAACATGCATACATTTAATAAAATTTATTCATTGATAAAGTAATCTATGTGCTTCTTTTTTTTGTTTACATTTTTGAAATCATTATTCATTTTTATCGACTTGTATGCATAATTTTTCATTAATATATTTAATATTTATAAAATTATTTATTTTTCAATTTTTCATTGTCAAATATTTTTATAATGTTATTTATTTTTTAATATTTATTTATACATGTTTTTTCATTGAATTGAAATGATTTTTGTGAATGTGTAATTTATATAATTAATATTAATTCATTTAAATTTTAACATGTACAAATATTCATTTTTAATTTTATTAAATTATGTATAAAAATAATAACATTTATTTTTAAAAAAAAATTATTTATTTGTAGACTTATTAATTTCATTCATAGAAGCTACATATTATAGAATTTAATTGATGAATATAACATATATTAAACTTATATACTTACATTAATTTCTCTCACACGAATATTTATGCAATTAATGAGAATATATATATATATATATATATATCAACAGACAACTAATATTTTTGGAATTTATTCAAAATTTTATTATTCGTTTGAAAATTTCATTTAGTAACATAATATATATAACATATTATGTTTTTAATTAGTAAATGTTATTTATTTATATTTAATATTATTTCTGTTAGTATTATTTATTAATTTTTAATATTTGCTAATTTTTTATGTAATCATATTCTAAATATATATTAATTGAAATTTATTGACTATATTTTAATATTTTCAATATGTATTCATCTTTATTTTAATATATATCGATATTTTTTAATTATATCAATAATTAATTAAACGTACCACCTTTAGAATGCAAAAATATTGTGAACCACGGGTTATAGCCCATTGATAAGAAATTTATTGAAAATAAAAAAAAAGAGTAAAAGGGGAGATGTAAAATACAAGCTAGTGAAAAACTATATCATAATGAGAAATGAATATAGATTCTTAGAAAATGGGAAAATATTATTTACCTAAGGGATCAAAAAAATTCCCCTACATCTATGATGATGACCCTCCTCCATGATTTGGGTTGTTTCCATGTCTCATTATCCACTTCTGGATCAATATTGTTTTTCAATGGTGTGGCATCCTTTAGGGGCCATCGATCAGGATCCCTAGTCAGACATGAGCCATTCAAAACTACCTTTAGAATAAAATTTCTCTTTTCCATGACAGTATCAATAACATTGAATTTCCCTTCAATATGGATAACAACATGTATATTACCAAATTCCTCATAGATATACTCCCTACTATTTGACCATATTATGATTCCATGGAGTCTAAAACTATTTTTTATCAATGTATATTTGATTAAAATGTGTCTCATGAAACAACAAACCCATTCACCCACTCCTAAGAGTGCTGCAAATTGGCAGCATCAAACATGGTAGAGGGAAGCTCTATATTATGATAGAATCACTTCCTCATCTCTCACAGGTTGGGAACCCCCCTCCAAAGAGGCATCATAGTAATGAAAAAAGAATGAATTTTTAGTCTTCACTTTTACTCCCATAAGAGTGGATGAAATTCTAGATTCCACATACATAAACAAAAAATTATCCATCTTCATAATCCCTATGAATGTGGAAACACCCACTTGAGTTGAGACCACTCCATACCCAAATAAATCTATTTCATATGACATATATCTATTAGAATCTCATATTGGAGGATCTTATGTTGTATATCAATGTCCAAGACTATAATTTAAAATTCATCTGTAGTATATTGCTTCTTAGGTATACAGTTTAATGGAGCTTCAACATCAATATTTTTCATTTCCTTATTATACCTTGGATAGATTATTTTTCCTACCTCAATTGAATATCTAAAAATTATTGTGAATGATTTTCACCCACATAAATATTTATAAAAAGTCTTTTCAAGTTGAAAGAATCCTCCACCACATCATTAGACCACGTATTTTATTCCTTCACCAGTCTATCCAGGAAAAAATTTTATGATCCTGATACTGCAGTGGAAATTAGACACTACCTATTCACAACAATTGGTTGAGAATATCTAGAATTGACCTCCCTATAATCATTAATAGAACCAATCAGAATTGAGTCAGTTAAAACCATGATTACATTAGCATTTGTAGCCCTGTAAGGAACTTCTTTTACTATAACTTGATGAAATGTGTCACTTATAATCATTTAAACAGAAAATAGAATTATATTTTCGAAAAGTCTTAATAATATGTCTAATAGTCAAGATACTAATCCATGAAAAAGGTAATTTCTTATACACTATATTTGGAAATAACTTTGTTCCGAAGTGGAAAATAAAACATTATTAATTCATGTGGAGTTAAGGTCAGGCTTTGAAAAAAATATTTGAAAAGTGGCTGAATTGTGCTTCCTCCAAAGAGTCATCAATTTTTTTAGAAGTCCCAATTTGAGATGTAATGTCAAATAGGATGTTTGGATGCCACAAAATCAAGAATAAAATATAAATTCCAACCCAAAAATGAGTCCTTGAATTCCATGTAGATAAAAAATTAAAACAAGAATCTTTTTCATAGATATATAGTGTTCTTGGTATTAGAGAAAGCTTTCAAATCTCCATGTTTTCATCTTTGGTTCCCCTAAGGGGAATTTTTTTTATATAATTTCATCTTATGGGTATACATTTCCCACAAACAATTCAATCTCTCACATATTTTTAGTTCCTCAATCACACCCACTCATCCTTCTCTTGGAGCAATCAAATATCTAAAATAAAAGGACCATGCCTTAAAATTATTAATTATATTGAATTAAATGAATAACTCACATTGAGGATCTTTTGAGGTTTAGATTTTTAGAGAATTAGGACATAACCATTACATCTCAACTTGGATATTACAAAGTAGACAATTCTACTATAACCAATTGTTCACAACAATAAAAAATCCATAAATAAAACAAGAGTTATTTTCTTGATATAAATCATTTTTAATACTTCCATTATCATACCCTTCCTTATAACCTATGAAAAACATTTCAAAAACATGGGATGCGCGTAAATTGCTCAGTAAGGGATATAAAAATATGGAAAGAAAACATTATTCAATATTTACATAAGAATCAATGAAATAAAACATTTCACATAAAACATAAGAACATTAACATACCTTATGAAATCATAATAAAAAAAGGTAACTTGAGGCATTCATAACATTATTATATAGGGAGTAACCCTCATGGTTACGTTTGGAATACCCATCACAGTATATTCCCTAAATCTATTCGGAGAAACCTTTGAGATTAACTCATTAGCATTACCCAATTCATTATGGAGATATCTCGGGATCACCCGCCCATAGATTATCACGGAACCACATGACTTCATAATTAATTCCCAAGAACCAAGACATAATCGTATCAAATAATACATGCGTAATGGAAACATAACATTTCCACATTTCAATCACAATATTTAAATACATCACATTGATATAATCAAAACATTATCAAAACCATTTTAAATACCAAAATAAATGAAAATTAAAAAATGGAATTTATTTTTCATTTAAAAAAACCTACGGCTTGTAGAGGAAGCCATAACTCAAATAATGGTCACAGTGGCAGAGAAATCATTATCATCACATACATAAGAGAAGAAAACATTCCTTTTGACCTTTAGTAAAAGACTTATTCTAAAATGATTCATTTTGAGTTAAATAAAAAATCAAAAGGGTTTCATACACCGTATAAAATAATGTCGTGTTGAAATCAAAAGACGCCTCAATGAAAGAAGATTGAGACGAAGTCCCATACAAAGATGGTATCCTTAGTTTAAGGATAAATCAATTATATAATTATGTGTGTCAAATATAAATACACCCAATATAAGTGGATATTAAGAGTAAAAAAATCATAGGTAATCCAAACATATTCACCGTACGACATAATCATGAAGTAGAGGTTTAACCGAAAGAATTATAAATTAGGCTAGGAAGTTCCCTTACAGAAATTCGACAACCTAACAGCGTCACTTTAAAATTCAGAAAATGAGTTGGTGAGAGATAAAAAGGGTATCTCATCACTTGGTCATAAAATTTATAGTAATAATGATATATAATAACATATCCCGACATTAATAATATGTAAATTAAAATACCTAACAAAAATAAGTCTTTTAAAAAGAGGAGGGTGAAAGGTTCCCTTACCGATTTGGGTAACTTTTGAAACGTACAACCCATGAAAGAAGGACTATACAATTTTAATTTAAATACCCCTAAACGAAATTATATTACACAAAGAGTATAATAATGGGATGTTCATACACCACTCAAAAGAGATAGTGATAAATATAGCATGAATCTCACGGGAATACATAGTGTGATAAAAACCATTTACCTCACTGTAATAAATCGAATCGTATATCCAAAATATAATAAACGACAATTTCATCACAGAATACCATAAATATAAATAGAATAATGATAATATATATCAAATTTAAGTACACAATACACCACATGAAATGAATAATTGGCAAATAATGGAAATCTCATGGAATTAAAAGTGAGATTAGAAATCCAATTACCTCAACTCTGATTTGTCTTGTTCGTTTCATTATATTACTTAATAATAAAAATTGTTCAATTTATAATTGCTTAAGGACATCCTTTAAATTATATTATTCAATTCATATCACATATTATCATGTTATAATAATTAGTTAATTATGTGAGTTCATATCATACTTTTTGTCGATGTTCGCTACAAGAGTCAACAATGAACTTGTTTGAAGAGAATTGTCCATGTAGTTATATGTATATCATCTCCAGAATGGTGTTCATGATTTAAATATCATATATATCAAATATATATGTATTAAATAATATTCCATAATGTTTGGAGATAATGAATGAAATGTACTTTTCATGGAGATGGTAAGTCGTACGTAAGCATGAATGCTACTTTCAATTTTTTTAATATTGATGGAAATTAAAACTAAATTAGACATAGATATATCATAATTCTTGTATAATATATTTTTTATATAGGTAAAATTTGTTCATTAATTAAATTATTTTTAAAATCTATTTTTGTCATTAACGAGTCACATCACTTGAGGGGGCAGTTGTCCACAATTCCTCATATGAAATTATAGCATTTTCACAACATGAAAAGCATAAGGTTATGTATTAAATATAAAATATAGAAGAATAGAGAGGAAATAAATATAATATATATCATTTATAAATATAGTTCCATCATAATAGCCACCATGAAAAGTGTTAAAAGAATATAGAACATTCATCGTTTTGTGAGGCAGTAATTCACCACCCACAGAAACAATATATTTTTCAACCATTAGACGGGGGTGTGTGTAAGTGTAGGTATATTACTTATCATAACAACCTAATATATTGAGGATACTATTTTTATTATGGGATAAAATAATAAGAATATATTGGTGAATGAATAAGGAAAATAAAAGAAAGAAACTCGAGAGAAGACATTACCTCTAAATTGGGAAACTCTTTTGGATTTAAGCCAATGGCTTCTATGGAAATACTTCAACCCAGAGTGAAGCTTCTAGGAGTAAGATTGGTATTTGGAGAGATAATATGATAATAGTTTGGATGAGCCAAGGGCGTGAGGGGTGTGGGAAAGGGGGTAGTGGTGGGTTCCTTTTATAAGATGGGAGGGTCACTATTGGAATGTCTTGAAATGTTACTTTATTATAAACTGTTTTCAGATTTTAAAGGTCCAAAAAAGATATATGTCGAGTATATGGTGATAGGTGTTCGAAATCCAGAAATCCAATAGGCTTTAGACTATTTTATGTCTTATATTTTACATTTTCTTTTAATTTTATTTAAATCGTTCATTAATGAGGTAATCGATGCATCATCATGGTTTCAAAAATAAATTTATTTATTTAGTGTCTATATATTTTAAAAAAATACCATGATATAGGAAATGTTATTAGCTTTCCAATTAATATTTATAGTCTAAGAGATCATTTATTTAAACAAAATTAAAATTGTTTTACTTTGGATATACAAACCTTTGTTATATTTCTCCTCTCATTAAAAAATTAATGTCATAAATGTCACTATTACACACATGTAACACCATGTGCCCTTAAGTTTGGTAAAAAGCTTCACTTGGTTGGCTAGGACTCATAAAAAAGGATCTTGACACATTTTGGGGTAATTTTATTTTATTGTGAACTTATTTTATTACCCTTAACTACCCGATTACTAATTAATCACGATAACTAAAGATAACTTTGGTCGTTACTATTCATAATGTCCAAAAACAAAAGAGTATTAATTAGATAATTTGGACCTTTTAATTAAAAATATTAAAACCATTTTACCAAATTCCAGACTCAGAAATTTTAGTAATTAATTTAATAACTAATTCTCGTTGTAAAACCCAAAGACGGGTTTTTAAGAAGTAAAATTTATCAAAATATTAACTTGTTTTTACATCCAATTGAAATGTGAAAAAACATCCAATGAACAACCCATGCGCACACTGGTGGCATTCGCATCATGGTGGCATGGTTTTGATTCTGCGCTTGAGCTCTGCCTTGGCGGCTCATGAACTACCCCTCGTTCACCTTAGGCTTTGGAGGTTGAGCGTTGCTTTGTGGATCTTCTGGTCGACGGTGACAATATGTTGTTTGAGTTTGATAAATCCTTGGTTTTTGATCTCGGTTCTCAATCTCGGCTTAATCTGAGGCTACCCAAGGATTGTTGAGGTTAGGGTTTGGCTAATCCCTCATGGTATGACTTCGCTTGTTTCTTGTTTTCTTTCTTGAATCTGCTCAAGGGTTTCTAGGATTGGGTTTTATTTTGTGGTCTCATCTCCGATTGAATATTGCTTTTGATGATATCTATTCTGGATAGAAGTTTATCTACTTGCTGGTTTGCGCTTTGGTTTTGGGTTTTTGTTTTGTCGTGTGGTTTCCGGCCTGATGAACTTATGTGAGCCGGCAGTGATGTATGACAGTTCTGGTTGTTTTTTCATTGGTATGATTTTGAAAGGTTTGTTTGAGAATCTATGCATTGATGTTATGGTAAAATCTCTTCGGCGATATACTTCGGTGGAGTTTCTTGATGGCAGGGTGCTTGGGTCGAGGAGCCGGTGGGGTGTGCGGCTCGAGGGCAGCTATCTGGTTAAATTTGGTTTTTGAAATTTGAATTTTGAATTTTATCTAGATGCGGTGAAGTGAGGATTTGGAAGTGTTGAAGACATGTAATGGGTACCGGAAACCCCTGAACTGGCTTTTAGAAAATGAAAAAATGATTTGCAGTCAAGTATTTTCCACTATTCATTAAAAATGAACATTTTTCAGAAAAATACCAAAAATTTATCCAATGTAAATTTGATATTCCAAATTAAAAATTGATTTCCATTTTTCCAAACTCAAAACATATAAGTTTCATTGATTAATTTTATAATTAATTCCCGCTGTCAAAACAAATAGCGTGTTTTTAAGAAACAATATCTATCAAAAGTGTGAAACTTGTTTATGTCCAATTTCAATGTGAAATTAATTTCAATGACCACCATTAAATTAAATGGAAAAAATATATTTCAACTACACAATAAACCCAATTAAAAGATAATCTAACTGTATAAATACATTATATTAAAATGAGGTTTTGAATTAAAATATAGAATTTTCACTATTCATTAAAAAATTAACTTTATCGAAAAAATAACTAAAATTTACACGATGTAAATTTTGATGTCCCAATTCTAAATAAATATTTTATTTTGAAAAATATAAAATATAAAATTGGAAAAAATTAGTTTTAAAAACGGGTCGCCATAAAAATACTTTTAATCGACTTTTTTAAGAACATTATAATATTTATGTTTAAAATTTTATTCATTCGCATTTTAAGCCTCTATAGTTTATTGAGTAGTTGATAAAATATTTAACAATCATATATAATAATTTTGTAGTTATTCTTGTTCATTTCTTCCATTACGAGAGCTTGACATTAACTACAGTTTTAAATAATATTATTATATTATTAGTGTGCAACATAAGATTTCAAAGAAACTCGTTGTTTCATATTGAGTACGACAACGAACATAGCATTCAAATTATAGTAATATTTACATTTTATTCACTAATATTAAATAATATGAAATTTTCATATTCATTTTTTTCCTGGGATGTTACATCAAATCCAAGTTCTGTTACTTTTTCTCATTCTCTTACATTTACCATTTTCATTGATCACCTATCTTCCTCATATCGGGTGAAAAACATGTTATTATTTCTCCTAAATTTCTTGATTTATGTCTCATTTCCTCCTCGACATTACTGTATTTTGCACGGTCTAACACCCACCACCAGGAATTTATAATTATAATATAAAATGTGGTAGAGTAAACATTTTTTAACCTTTGTATCATTCCAATTATTATTTAAGGGGGGAATATGTGTTTTAAATTTATTTTTAATGTGTATATAGAAAATGAATGAATTATTATAATAGGATAAAAATAAAAATATGGAATTAATGTTTGATAATTCATGTAGTGTGATTTGGGGAATTATGGAAAATTTTAGCATAGGTAGATTAAGTTCGATGATGTTATATATGGTTGTGTAAAATAATTAAGTTGATGTGTTTAATTTATAAGGCGATATTAAAATAAATAATTAATATAATAATTATGTTGTGGGTTATATATTTCCATGATCTTATAATAAAATTTAGAAGTTATAGATTTTATAATATTGTGATTTTTACTAGATCATGAATTGATAAGAATAGTTGTCAATTTATAGTTTATTTTAACATCTGACTAGTCACTATCATCACTTAAAAACTTTTATTATATGTACTGGTCTTCTCGATTGATTTCATTTGTTATTGTTTTCTAGCTCGATGGAACTATAAATTTCTAGAGTGTTTCGATGTATTTTTGAGTGTTCTGCATATTTTACATTATCATATGATTACTAGCGTTTAATGTGTTGTGAGTTTTCATTGATTAAAATAAATTTTGAGAAAATTATTTTTTAGATTCATTTTATTGTATAGTTTAATTAAATATGAAGGGTAGATAAGGGAAAAAATTGTCACAGATTGGGGTGTTTGTTTTTTTATAAGATTCATCTTCTCATTAAAAAAATTATTTATTTTGATTGATCCATATACATAATATATATTATTTTTACCTATTTTTCATCCTTTTTAATGGTTGGAGTGTCAACTATAAAAAGTTATATTTAAAAAAAATTATGTTGGACTTATACAGGACAAGAAGATAATGTAAGATTTTTATAATGTTTGTTATAATTTCTACTAACAATATAAGTTGTATATATTTTATTAATTAATAGTATACTTTTTATATTTACCAATGATGGTTTTGACTACTAGATGTGAGAGATATATTATAGTGATCGATGTCATTATTCGTGGTGGAATCATAATGTTTTGGTTTTCCCTGATGTGAAATCCTTGCTTACTATGTTTTTTATAATATATATTAATGTAATGTAATTTTTGTGTGTTTAATGAAATTGAATATAGGTTATTAATATTTTATGATATGTCAAATATAATGAATATTGATAAGTCAAGTAATTTTGAAATAGGAGTTTGTGAATGGGTTATTCTACAAATATATTCATTATTATTCTAATAAAACAGTTTCTAAAATAATATATAAAAAAGATAGAAACAAGGAATCCCACTTTACTTCTATCATAAATAACAGTTGCATCCATTCATTTCATGAAATTTGAATCATCATGACCATATGTCAAAATACTATGATTAAACGACCTTATATGTTCTGAGGAAAGATATTATTACACAAATTTTGAATTCTATGTTGGAATTCAATGAAATGAATGAACCATAATTTTCAAGGGGTGTCTTCTATCAAATAATAAATAAATTTTTTTCCATAATTTTTATTACAACCTTTATGTTTTACACTATGTCAAATCAAGAACCTATACTGACAATGACATGTTTACACCTGGTTGTTTATTTTCATTTCACCATTATGTTAAATAAAATCTTTTCAGGAATCAAAACTAATAACATTAAATGTGGGGTTCCACTTATAAGAATTATATAAAGAATTATCTTATTATTAGGAATATATTTAGTGTATTTTTTTATTTTATATATAAAATAAATGTTTTATGAGGCTATTCGGATGCATATGAGTCAAAAAGAGATGTGTGTAAATTTTATGGAAAAATAGTATGAATATGTAGATAAATAGTTCGTCATGTATTCAATAGAGAATTCATACGACCCATCTAAAATCATTTTTTCCAATTTTTATGTATTTTATATTAATGAAAAATTATTGTAGAATAGTTGGATGAACATATGATTTATCATGGAATAGAACATAGTTATAAATGATATACTAATCATGGGAAAAATTGAACATGAACATTGATTCGGATGATTATACCGTCTATGGATCATTTAATATAAATTATAGTGTAAATTAATATATATATCATATAGAATAAATGAAAATGATAATTGTAGATGACCTACATGATTGTAAAAATTTTATTGACAAGATAAATTTCTATCCATGGGACCATTATATGTAGGTTGTACTAAATACAAGAAAATTTTCAGCTATATTTATGATATTTATTTGAAAAGCTAGCGGTTGATAGAGTGACAATAATAATACAGAATGAATATTCCCCTGAATGATATGATATTCATAAAAATGATCTTCCACGTCAATCTTAGGATGTAAAATTAATGTTACGTTCTATGCTCATGATATCAAAAAAATTCTTGTCTAAATTATTTCATATTGGTTCCTAGAGACATTGAATGAAACATAAAATTCCATATGTTTCCTAAAAAGAGAAATACTAATGATAAATCATGTTATTTGAAAGCTATATTTTAATTACAATCATTATACAGTTTAGAAGACTACATGGATGTTAGGAAGCTGAGAGAAAATTTACATAGAACACATATAAATGAATTTAATATGGGAAAGTATATCATCTAGTAGAATCTCATTGGTGGATGAAATTTTATTATGAGTATCCTAAATTATTAAATGACTCATGAAACTTCCAATTTATATGATCTATATATAGAATAAATCCTTTTGGTCTATAGAGTAATACGCATAGTACATGGCATGTTATGTTGGAAAATTATAACTCTCCTCCATGGTAAAACATGATGTGATGATACATTTTTTTGTCTCTTTTTATATTTGGATCAATGAATCCTAGTAATGATGTTGATTTCTATATGGATCATTTGATCTAATATTATAATTTATGTGTGATATAAGTTTTCTAATGTTTGGTGCTCATAGATTTTAAGAATACTAATTGAGGACCATGTTGTATGGGATGAAAAATGACATATTTTTTTTACAAATTTGTCAGGGTAAAGAATTAATGGAATTTTGGGGTTTTCCATTTTTGGATGATGGAAAAAACATATTTAAATTGAATACTTTATCAATGGATTAGTTTTTAGAAAATTTGTAATTTTTTTCTCGATGATAAAAATTCTGATGCTAAAAAATATCATTCAATAGAAATAATGATTATGTTAGATCAACATCTATACTAATGGGTGATCCACTATTACATAGAGTATAAGATATTGAACACTTTTTCATAGAAATTATTATATAAAAACAATTAAAAACACTTTGTGTAAATGTGATCAACATTATTTTAATTACCAAAATAAAATTGTTAGTATGTTAAAAAAATTTTATGTTATTCATGTTCAAAAAAAATTATTTGATACTTTTATTGGAATGTTAATAAATATTCTTATTATAAAAATATGCAATCAATGTACGGTTGGGAATGATAGTCATGGGGAAAAGAAAATATTTGGCACTGATGATGGTTAAAAGATGAAAATTTTTCCTCTACCAGTTTTCATTGTATACAAAAAAGAAAATTTTAAATTGTCTATTATCCATAATGGTGAAAAAGTAAAAAAATATGAACAATGTGATGTTAATAAAAATTTTGATTTCATAATGACTGAAATCAAATGAATATCATGTTATGAGGTATGATTTTATTCCCATCACATTATATTTCATTATACTTAAAAATACGTGATATACATAATATAAAACGTTTTTTATTTTATGAATCCATATGTGGTAATGTTATTGAATCAATAAATTTTTTAATAATGAATAAGTAGTTTGTAGTCATATTATTGGAATTAGATATTTTCTTCCCACCAAAATTCTATAATTTAATGGTCCACCAGATTTTTTATTTGGTAAGAGAGGTTAAACTATTCAGTGCAATCCATTATAGAAGGATTCTCCCCAAAGAATGTTATATGAATATTTTAAAAGGGTATTTCATGAATCAATATCAATGAAGAGGTTTCATTTTAGAATGATATATCATTGAAGAATACGTTCATACAGAATGGACTACTTATAGGTTATTGATTACATGAGTCTCCTATAGTCTCATAATAGCGGATGCATTATGTGATAAAGAATTTATAGAAATATGTTTTTTGACATAAAATTATATAACTGGAGAATGATCATAATTAAATTTTACATAATAGTGATAATTTTAAAATCTAAATTGATAATAAATTGTTTATAAAATAATTTTGAGATCATATTTATAAAGAGTAATCTAAAAATAAGAATTTAATTTCCAAAAGACTTTGATAGCTATCTGGGGGACTGAATTAAAATGTTAAATCTTACAGTTGTTTTTATTTAATGGTAATATAGTATTATATAAAATAAACTAATAAACATTGTATGATTAAACTAAATAGAGGTAATCTTGTTGTCGAAGTGAAGCATATGTCTAGTTATAAGGATAGAAATCCAATTTATATGAATTATTTATATTCTAATATCATCAAATAGATATTTGAGTTGTATTATTCAATATTATTTGTGTGTATTTTCCATTGAAATTTTTTTGGAAATAATATAGTAATAAAATATAATGAAAAGGTATTCATGAAGGTGAATTATAGTATGGATGGTTATAAGGATGAATCGTTCATAATGTAATTAGAAGCAGTGCAAGAATTTTTTTGACTCCGAACCAGCAAACATGAATATTTCAATTGTTTTATTGGTGACTAGAAAACTATAGGGTCAGATGGAAATTCAAGATATGATGACTCTTTCATCATGAGATAAATATCATTTCATAGTGCTTATAATTCCAAAAATTTCTTGTGCATAATTGGGGACAATAAATATGTGATTTATATCTTTAGAGAGTATATAAATACCTTCAACCTGAAAATAAAATAATTAGTTTCCATTGATCATAATTATGTTTTTATTAATATAATATGTTTTTCCTCAAAATTATATTATTTATACTATATTACAATTATCTAAATTAAATGTTTGACTAATCAGGCAGACAATGTCATCGACATTTGATGATGTTACCAATCTCCAGGAAAAACATATAGTTGATTCTAAAACTACAAAATTAAAGTGGATCAAAAACATGGTTATGAAAAAAACCATAACAACGTAGAATCTCTTTTGTGAATAAATATATAATGAAAATATTAAAGGGTATAAAATTTTAGGTTTTATGGAATTAATGATGAAAAACTAATAACACTGATAATCGTATGATAATTACTTATGTTTTGGATTGGATTAATAATGAAGGTACCAATTGATATAGAGTCATGATTATATTTCCATCCTATAATGAAGGAATTTATTTAGAAAGATTTTAATGAAAGGTTATGATATACATTATATATTTTACCAAAATATTATATAAGAAATGTTGATTGATATTTAATTATCCGTTAAAGAGTTGATTTATAATATCTGATTTCCAAATGAAATTTGTCTCAATAAAAATTTTAAAATACCCTAATGGCTTTGAGAAAATTCATTCCATGTGTTATCTTTGGGATTCCTAAAGGAAAGTAAATCCACACACACCAGTTAGTTATGCACACATTATAAAACATGAAAAATAGACTAATTTCATCAGTCATCATGATGAGAAATCACTTTATATGATTTTTAGTTAATAATACATTATTTAAAAGTATTTATATTATGAAATTTGAATCAAATTATAAATTTATTAAATTTTAAAAGAGTATTGAGAATAAACAAAATTCTTAAAACAATTGGATGTCTATCTCAATGAAAGGATAAGGTATACATAAATCAGGAACAAAATGGCAATAGTTTTAAATATATAATAATATTTTTATATGAAATTAAAGAAATTATGTTCTTTTGTTTATATGTAAATTGGTGAATAAAAATTCAAAGACACTTCAATACCATGTCATGTATATAGAAGGAGGCACACATAATTAATTGGGAAAAAATAGTTGATGAAAACCCCAAAATATATATGAAAATCACATGTATATATGAAATAATAGTAATTAATTATTATTTATAGTAGTATTACATAAGAAGAAACATTTTTTATATTCATATGTCTTTACTATTGTATAGAGACAACAACTAGAAGTAAATGAATCTTAAGAAATTTTTTTTCAGATGCTTTGAAGAATCTGGTAAAATACGGTCATGTTAAATGTGTAGGTATTGTAATGTCATGTTGAAATTTTTTTGAGAAGAAAAAACCTCATAAAGATACATTTTAGATTATGAATGGATAAACCAAAAAAATAGGTGTCTTCCAAAATATTATTTTCTGATCTTGTTTTGAAGTCTATTATATGAAAAAGGTTTAATGAGAAATAGATGTTGAATAATGATTAGAACCAAAAAAACAAAATGTACCAAATATTTCAGTCTATTAATTACCCTCAATCACAAAACATAACTGAGGTAATAAATTTTTTCCTCAACCATTATCTTAAATTAAAATCTATCAACTTCTTATATCATTATGTTACAAAACTTTTATTGCCTAAATTTATATGGTATTAATATCTATCAAAACTCATAAACCACCTTGATATAATGGGTATGATATATAATATATCGAGAGACTTTATAAATAATAAAAAAACTCCAATAATATCACATGAGAGTGGGGATTGGAACAGATCATGAACTGAGTTCTTATATTCCTATTCCACTCAATCCTATAATAATTACATCGATCAATAATGCTTTTACAATATTTCTAGAGAATACATATAATCATATAATGATACAATATGTGTGCACGTTCAAATTTTTTCAATGGAAAAACATGTAATAATTTATGGTGAAGGTCTATTTTGTTTTATGATATTACATACAGATAAAACTACGAGGAAACATTTGGTCAGATCAAGAAAATTTAGTGAATCATCGATAAAGAAAATACCTTCTAAGAGTATCTTCTCCCTACCGGTTCCATTCCAACATATATTAACATTAAATTTTTAGGAAGAAACCACATTCAATGATTTATATGTGTCCTACATTAAATATGGAGATTAAATATTTGGATATTTCATTATAAATATGATTGGTCTCAATATTAAAATTTATAATCTCATGTTCTATTGGCTATGAGTATCAGTTATGAATATATACATGAGGTATATTTCCATAATTCATCTCTCTAAAAAATTATCTACTTTTTTCAGTGATTCTAATAACTATTCATATTTTCTTAAAGCATTTATACTACTACTATATAATGGGAAACCCATGCGAAGGATGACTTAGATTCATTAATCACATCATTATTTCTATAGAAAATGTCATTTGGGGTTAGAATAAATTGATAATAGAAATGATGAATTAACCAAGGGATTTTAAAATAAAATAATAGATGACATAATATTTTTGAGTCTTACAATGAATAGGTAAAACTATACACTTTAAACATATAATATATATATTTATTTTTTTCAGTACTAATATGAATTTTTATGAACCACTGTATGTTGATCACAATCAATTTAGATAATAAAATATTTCTTTTTTGCGTCCAATGCATATATTTTGATAAAGAAAACAAACCATGTTGTGTATTGTGAATTTTAAATGCACTAAAATCAATATTCTTTATAAAAAATTTGAATTATAGGTTTTAGTTTGTGTTTTATAAATAATTTTCTAATGATAGGGAGATATATATATATATATATATATATGCCAATTCATGGTATAATATATGTCACCTATCATAGGATACCTATGGATATATTCAAATTGTACAATATTAAGGTACATAAAAAAATAATAACAATGAAAATAAAATCCAAAAAAATACTTAGTTGGATAATGTTTCTGAAAATTCCAAAGCAAGATTCAAATTATTATTATGTATATAGTTTTTCAAATTTATAAATGATCTCATATACCATATGTTGGTAGCATATCCGAATGAGTTATTTCGGAAGGTAATTTAAATTTGAAATAAAATATAGGTTAATAATATTATTGTCTACATGTCCTAAGTAATAATAATAATTCCAAAATTCAATGTATTCAAAATAATATGTAAATTCGTTTAGAGATGACTTCGTAGAGTTCATAGTGTTAGAATGTTTCCAACATTAATTTTTTTTCGAGAAAATATAATTTTTAATATCTATTGTAAGCTATGAATATAAAAATATATATTTGTTATGAAACATTATTATTATAATACCCATATATTATTTTTGATATGTTACTCAAGGAGAATTATAATATAGGAAATAAGTTTTTTTAAATTAATGGGAATAATACATGGTGTAAGAATGAATATAGACATAATGAAGAGGTGGATTCATTGTACATATTTACATAATTTTCTTATTATTGTATCTTTTAAAAATTATTAATTTCCTTATGATTTTTATCTAATAATTATTTTGTTAAATTTAATTACCAGTTAAAAACTAATATAACATAATAAAACACTTGAAAAGAAATTCATATTGGTTTAATTCTTAATCATAGTGGTCCATATGTTATTTTTTATATGACAGAAATGACCCCACATCAATCCAACAAACAATGGAATCTATATGACATGAAATTCATGTTTTCAATTCAAATGTTTCATTTTATTTTTAAATGCACATCATGTAGCCAGAACTAAAAATATGAGCACCTATTTTCCTAAACATTTAGAATAATTATACATAATTCATTTGTGAAATGTATGAATTTACCGCACCAAAATATAATTCCCATTGTTTTCAGAATGTCTAGAAGTGTGTGTTTTCAATACAAATATTTCATTTTATTATAAAATATGCATCCAATACAAAAAAATGTACCCGATTTAATATTTTCTTAAAACACTATGAAAATTGTCTATAGTTTATTTTTAGATGTAGTTGTTTAACAAATGTCAATCCTACACTCAATGTGGTTAGTATGAATTGATTTTTTTTTCAATATATAAGTTCAATTTTAGATTTAAATGTTTATAACATCACTAAAACTAGGGAAACTAGCATAGATTATTCTGAAAAATAATTAAAATGATCTATAATTCATTTTCATGTTTATTAATTAATTGAACAAAAATATTACACATGATGTGGTCAGTATGAATCAAATTATGTGTTTTTTAATATAAAGGCGTCATTTTAGTTTAAAAAAACTCACTTAGAATAATAGATGAAATGAATATATATTATTTTCAAACATTACAAAAATTGTCCGTAATTCATTTATGAAATGTAGGAATTGACCAAACATCGATTTGGAACCTGATGTGCTTGGTTTTATTTGGAGTGCATGTTTTAAATTCAAAAGAGCAATTTTAGTTTAAAACAAACATAAAATCATCATTATAAAAATAAACTAATATTCTTTTCAAAATTTAGTAAAATGCTCGATAATATATTTATGATGTGTAGGAGTTGAGATAACATCAATATGACACATAACATAGTTAGTAAGAGTTAAATTGTGGGTTTTCAACAAAGAAGTGCCATTTTAGTTTAAAATATGCATCATATATCCAAAACTAAGGGAATGATTGTTTCGGTGTGGATGTGCGTCGGGTTTCTGTTCTGATGCTGTTCCACCAGGACGTGTTCGCGCATGCGCCCGTTGACCCGAGGGGATGGGAGCGCGGCTTGTGGCCCCACAGTCCCGCTTTCCAAAGGCGGGCGGCATCCGTCCCTTATTCAGGGACGTCTGCTCCTTGATCGAAACCGTGATGATGGGATGTCGGCTCCTCCTTCCGTGGACGTCTCCTCGGAACTCGTCGCCTAATCCGGGTCTCCCTAATAGATTTAAGAATGTTTGTGAATCTAGTTCCTGGTGCCATATCTGCATGGACACCGGTTAATTACGCTGCTTCCGCCCAGACGCTCCAAGGAGTCTGGTCGGGGCAACAACCCGCAGTGAGGAGACCGGGTAGCTCTGGGTGTTTGGGGCGTTTCTTAACACTGCGACTCTGCATGTCTGCCTTCCATCCCTAATAGGGCTTCTCGAAGGCGTGATGGCCTGAGGCATCCCACGCTGGGTGCGGGGAACTGCATTACCTGAGGTTTTCCTCAGCTTCCCATGTTTAACACGGGGTATGCCGCGAGTTTAACGTCCAGCGGGGACGACATCGGACTGATAAACATGAGGAGTGGATCAGATGATAGAACCCCTTGCGGGGAACCTCCGACGCTGGGGCCAGCACATGGGAGGCTTCCCGAGTGAAGTTGAGTGGAATGAAATGGCATGACCCCACCGGGATGTGGTAGCCCGGGTAAGGATCAGGATGGATGATGGAGTGATGAGCTTGGACCCCGTAGAGGCTTCCTACGTACCGCGCGTTAGCGCGGATCAAAGTCAGTGTAGTTCGGATATACAGTTTAACGTCATGCTGGATGATGGCAAGCTGACTCAAGAGGAGGTCTAGGCTGCTGGCACACACGAGGTGGGTGGATCACAGTTTAACATCTTGCTGGACGATGGTGTTTGGGGCTTACACTCTAAGGAGGTCCATATGCGACAAAGCCCAGTTGAAGAGGGACTTGGGCTGAAGGTGAAAGACACCTTGATCCATGACACTGTTTCGCGCGGAATCCGGGGATGACCTCCTGGACGGGAGATTCAAACGTTCCGATCGGTTTCTAACGGGTTTGTTCGTAGAACCGGAAACATCCAATGATTCCGCATCCGTTTGGACCTACTTTCCAAAGGCAGGCGCTCATTAGCTTGTGGGCTAATGAGGCTTAGGAATTTGCATTGGTCGAGAGGATGGGAGGTCGGACTCATCACACCTTTTTGAGGGGAATTATTGTCTACTCCGGGACTCTCTTTATAGATTTAAGTTAAGTTCGTGAATCCTTATTACATTACCAAGTATAAAATGAGCTTTCCTTTAGTTTTAACAATCAATGATTAAATATGCAAGAAATTTAGAGAATCTTTTATATGTATTCGAGGTTCTTCATCAATATAGAATCATCTATATTTGTTTAGAGATTCTTGGTCAATGGTATCCTTCAAAACATTTATATAAAAGTCTCTTGGTCATTTTGATGACCAGGCTGGTTTTAAAGCCACTCAGTGGGGCACTTGAAGTTTATCGTCATTCAGAAGGACAGAGATTATTTCAATGTTGGGATCGAACCCATAAATGGGCTACCTACGTATCCTTTGTTTTGAAAAAGGAATCAGAACCCACGTAGTTCGAGGAATGGGATATGATGTTTTATGATTGATGGATCAAAGATGAATGTCATAATTACTTTTACACTCTAAGCTCACGTGAGTCATGCTCGGTGTGAGAAACAAGAGGTATTTGTAAAATTTAGACAATTGTGCCATAAAAGATGCAATCATAAGAATTTGTTTTGGGGCTTATGTATAGATGACTGCCCAGATAGACGAAAGTTTAGGATTTACTTTTAGGGAGAAAATCCAAGAACAGGGTCCACAAAGTTATATGTGCTTCATGGAGATTTGAATACTCTAATCTTGAGGCTTACTCCTAAGGAGGATGCCCAAGATAGGAGGGTACTTATGATTGGGTTTTATTCCTGAAAAGGAAACCCAAATCAAAGGTAATTTATGACTGGTTAAGAGAAATTTTAAGAGACTTGGGGCTTACTCCTAAGAAGGATGCCCAAGATTTATGACTAGGACTTATTCCTGAGAAGAAAGCCTAGGTTAGAGGACTTGGGGCTTACTCCTGAAAAGGAAGCCCAAGTTTATGACTGAGTCTTATTCCTGAAAAGGAGACCCAGGTTAGGGATTAAGGTTTGGGGCTTACTCCTGAGGAGGATGCCCAAGTTTGGGAACTTGATTGGGGCTTATTCTTAAGAAAGATGCCCAAATCAAAGGTTTTATAACTGGGGATTATTCCTGAAAAGGAGACCCAGGTAAAGATTCTCTCATCTTAAAGGATGAGGTTGAAATGAATGAACTCTCAATCTTTGGTGACATAACGATGTTTAAATCACTGGGTGTTGAGAGGTATTTCACAGAATTCCTTTCAGATAAGGATGTCAAATCAAGAAATTATGCCATAAATGGCTTTGAAGAGTATCTTGAAGACTGAATCTTGAATAGGAAGGGTGAAATGGCTTAAGAGGGGTAAAAATGGGCAAGATGGGCACCCAAAAAGACAGGGGCGCGCAAGTCTTGAAGGTCGCGCAAGTCCTTCGGCGGCGCGCAAGTATTGGTCGCGCAAGTATACTTGCGCGACATGAGGGGTACTTGCGCGATTTTTAACCAGTATTGAAATACTTGAGCGATTCTTTATTAAACCCTTTATCATCCTCTTGAGGTTCTTCCAGAGAGGGGACGCGCAAGTTATATTGAAGGAATTAAGTCGGCGCGCAAGTGTTTGATAAGTTTCAACACTTGGCCTTCCTTCTTCCCTTTAGATCTTCCATTCTAGGTAAGAAATTAACTTAGAAGTGTTCTGGAAGCTTTGAGAAGAGACTTGGGCGTCGGGAGCTTTGATCCGAGTTTCTGGAAAGAGATCCTCCCGAATGGGGGGCCGACAGGGTCTATTTATAGGCAAAAGAAGACCTCGGGCGGTTACTGGGCGGTTACCAGATCTGTCGCGCAAGTCCCTTGCACGACCATGAGGGGTCGCGCAAGTGTTGAGGCGGCGCGCAAGTGTACTTGCGCGACCAAGAGGGAACTTGCGCGACCTATGGGCAATGTTCTCCTTTTCCATCCCTTTGTCGATTTTTGATGTTTCTTCAAAGGATTAATAACTTTGAGCTCAGATATTCCCTTTTCCGATCTTTAGATTCTGTGATGAAAGGAGCGTCAACAAAAGTCCCCCCTCAGAGTTGGATCCGGAGAAAAATGAGGATGTGACTCTGAGGAAATCGAATCCCTCTAAAGGAAAAGGGCGGCACACAAGTCTCCAGTGCACAGAAGTCGGCGCGCAGGTAGGCCTCCTGGCCTATAAATATACGGCCTCACCTCCGTACAAGTATCCGGATTTCCGGACTTCATACCTTCTCGAGCTCTCGCCGCGCAGGTCACCTAAGCCGCGCAAGTCTGCTCTGTTTTTCCTTGATGTCGCGCTCCTGTAAAGGTATTCGTACATACGCGGTTTACACTTGCGCGACGAAAACTAGCGCGGCACGTGAATACTTGCGCGCCATTTTGTAGACTTGCGCGCCTTAATGCCTTAGCCATTTTTTCAAATTTCTTCACAAAATTTGTGAAAAATAAACCCATTTAAGAGTTAGTTTATTCATCTTTTGTGCAGATTCAGTGGTTCCCAAGGGAATTGGAACGACTTATGAACTGGCTAGCAAGCGGATTGATGACATGATGAACATCATTGGCCCAGATTACTATGACATTTGCGATAGCACTCTTCCAGATTTGTCTAATTACTTGAAGAAATATCATCTTAATTTCCCACAGAGCATCTACCTGTCTCTGTGTGTTCATGGTCATCTGCAAGGAGTTAATGTTCCAAATGCAAACAATTATACACCTGAGATGCATCTGCACTGCTACTTCTCTATTTCGGTTATGCTGTGCATTAAGAGTAACAACAATGGTGTGAACTTTCAAATTCTTCCTCCATGTCATTCCTTTGCAGATATGAAAATGGCAAACTCATGGGCTGAAATGTTTTCCACTGCCGGTTGGTGGAGAGAAGAAAAACATGGTATTAGAGCAATATCTGAAAAGAGTACTCTCTCCAAATGGTTCTTTACTTCCAATGCTCCATTCTCAAATCCACGTATCTATCTTCCAAGTCTCTTGGACAGAAACAGAGTCACTGTTTGATCAGCAGAAAATTTTCTCAAACCGCACTCAAGAACATCCTTTTACAATTGTTCCAAGAAGAGATGGTATCACTGCATCTCCTTTTTGTTTCCAGTTGAATGAATGAATTCCAGGTGGTTGCTGATGAAGCTCGGGATGCCGTAAATCAAATGAAGTGTTATGTTGAAAGCCTCTTGTAATTCTTGAAAAAGAGAAGAGACTCCAATCTGTGGATGTCCTTCTAACTCTTGTGTATCAATGAAAAACACTTTCGTCTCCAATCATTTGTACCTGCATTCTTTCATTACCTGCTTCAAATTTACTTAAGCCAATGGGCCTAGTAATCATAGTTTGATTTTTACTAGGATTATTTACAAATAACCCTACAAACTTTGAATCTTTTAACTGCTCAATATTACCTAAATCATACAAAAAAATGTATATTTAGTGAGCTGGAACTTGACTTTTATTCAGAGTTCCTTTGTCTTTTGTGTGGGCAGTTTAAAGTCATGCAAGCCGGACATAAAGGGGCTAATGTTTAAGGTCGAAATAGCTTTGACCGAAAAATGGATTAAAATGGATTCAATTCCTTGATAATTTATCTGAAAACATATTACCATACTCATGTATGAGAGAAAATATGTAAACTATGACTTAAGAATATTTGAATCTGAGGAATGATATGAAAAAGAGCTAAATAGCATTAGAAGAAGTAGTTTCCAAGAATGAAGTTACTATTATTTAACAAAACCCGTTAGGGGGTTGAAATATGCAGGGCCACCTATGGGCATTGGCTGCATAGTCAAATAAAATAGCATCTTTTGGCTGACAAGTCTGTTATGTGGACTGTTTATGCAAGGCCACCTATGGGCACATGCTGCATAGTTAGGCAAAAGAACTCTCAGAAATTTACTTTCCTAGTGCTAAAAGCCAGTGAAAGTTTATGGAGATTCAAATTTTCTAAAGCATAGAGTTTGTTGTATGGAAAGAGGTACTTGAATATGGAGAAGATATTTCCAAACAAGAATATCGAAGAACTGGATGAATATCACTCCTACGAAGGTCTGACCCAAACGTAGGGAAGAAGAATAAACCATAGACTTGAATACTTTCAGATCATGAAAAAGGATATGGGACAAATATGTTAAGGATGTCTATTTTTGCGGATCCCTACATACTGTCGTTTAAGACAAATAAGGAAAAAAGAGGCATTCTTCCCAAGAATGAAGTTACTATTATTTAACAAACCCGTTAGGGGGTTGAAAACATGCAGGGCCACCTATGGGCATTGGCTGCATGGTCAAATAAATAGCATCTCTTTGCTGACAAGTCTGTTATGTGGACTGTTTATGCAAGGCCACCTATGGGCACGTGCTGCATAGTCAGGCAAAAGAATTCTCAGAAGTTTGACATTTTTGTGACTATAAGTCATGAAAAGGGTTATGAAGATCTGAAAATATTTAAGGTTAGGATTATAATACATAAAGATGGGTATTTTCCAATGTATATAGAGATACATAGGTCAATGAAAACCATAATCATGTTGTGGCTGGGTCCTGAATTGAAACTTGGACTTCACTACGTATCTCATAAGAATGAGAATCAAGCCATACGTAGTTCTTGAAATGCAGTTTAACGTCGTGTAGGACGAAAGTATGAGTGATCTTAGTTTAGGGTCATAGAATTCGGACCATAATAATGAATACACAGTGTGTGTTTTCATGAAGACTTTTCAGCCAAGGGACTGAAAGTGAAATTTGGGGTTAGGCCCAAAAGACTTGGGACTGGATTCGAGGGACACTCGAATGTTCCTACGTATCCCATAAGGATGGGAATCAAGTCCACGTAGTTCTAGAGCTACCCTTTGTACAAATTTGGTTCGTACATGTGAAGGGTGAAAAGAGACTTTAGTGCAATGATGGTTTTAACCTAAGATAAAAAGTTTAGGCATTACCATGTATGTACGTAGTCTTTTGAAAATGAAAACCATGATTGAAAAAGAATCAATGTTAATAATGGTTCCTTCTCAAATGAGGAAATCAAAGAATATTGTAGTTTATTGTCGAACCAGACAAAAGTGTTGTATAGTTTAACGTCATATAACAAGGACGAAAGTGAATCAATGTAAAGATATTGATTCCAGGGGTGGTTTCACAAATCATCATCTATGAGATGATGGTGAACCAATGTGAAGAGATTGTTTTTGGGCTTGAACCTTTGGGAGGTTGCCTACATACCCAGCCTGGAGGGCAAGGATCAAAGTTTGTGTAGTTCAATTAAAGAATGAATTAATGATCAAGTTGTTCTTGTGGAAAATGATCTAAAAAAATGTTGTTGGGACTTACACATGGTTAGTGGCCCAAAGGGAGTGTTATGGTTGATGTTTGCTCTAAGCTCACGTGAGTCATACTCGGTGTGAGAAACAAGAGGTAATAACAACCTTAACGATGCACAGTTTAATGTCATGTAGGACATATCAAGGACTTTCTGTACAATTTAGCGTCATGTAGTTAGGACGATGGGGACAATACAGTTTAACGTCATATTGGACGAACGGGGGATTGTGCAGTTTTAATGTCATGCTGGACTTTTGATGATTATATAGTTTAACGTCTTTCCGGATGTGAGAGACTTTTATACAGTTTAGCGTCATGTAGTTAGGACGTCACAATTTAACGTCTTGCTGGACATATTTGCAAATAGTTTATGGTCGTATACATGGACCAGGAATGATGCAGTTTTAAGGTCATGCTGGACTGTTTATGGAACTTTTTCACAGTTTAATGTCGTGTGAGACGAAGTTGCAGTTTAAAGTCATACTGGACCATTGCTGTATATTTTTAGCGTCATATAGCAAGGACGAAGTGATGTTGTACAGTTTAAAGTCATGTAGCTAAGACTAAGGTGAATCAATATGAGGATATCAGTTCTGATCTTTTAACAGTTTATCGTCATGCTGGACGTTGGAAGTGCCACACAGTTTAATGTCATGTTGCTAGGACACAATATAGTTTAATGTCATCTCGGACAGAATACAGTTTAGTGTCATGTAGGACAATAAGGGACTTAACATAGTTTAACGTCATGCTGGACGATGAAAGTGCCACACAGTTTAATGTCATGTCGCAAGGACAAAATATAGTTTAATGTCATCTCGGACAAAATATAGGAACTTCTATACAGTTTATTGTCATGTAGGACAAAATCAGGGACTATGCAGTTTAAAGTCTTGCAGTTAGGACTATTGGTGCTGCACAGTTTAATGTCATGTTGCAGGGACAAAATTTAGTTTAATGTCATCTCGGACATTGAAGGTGACACAGTTTAACGTCATGTTGGACGAAGTTGTAGTTTAAGGTCATACTGGACCATGGTGTAGTTTAAGGTCATACCAGACCTTTTTGTATGAACCAAATGTAAGAGTCTTGGTTCTGGGAACAATATTTTGTGTTTATACAAAATACTTCTTCAGAAATATGGCATTAGTTGGAGTCGTGATGTGTTCTCCATCCATTGAGATTAGAGAATACGCTCCATTGGAGTAGACCTTATGTATTGAATAAGGTCCTTCCCATTTTGGTTCAAGCTTGGGAGGTTTCTTTCCTGGTATCATTGGTGCTTTAAGAACCAATACCAATTCTCCCTGAATGAATGAACGAAGACGAACTTTTTTGTTAAAAGCTCGTGCTATTCGATTCTGATAGATTTCCAAGTGGTGCAAAGTGCACAATCTTTTCTCATCTAACTGTTCCAATTCATTCAAACGCTTTTGGGATTGCTCATCTGTTGATAACTGATCACAAATGGCTATTCTAAGTGAGGGCAATTGAACTTCAATTGGCAAGACTGCTTCTGTTCCATATACCAATGAATATGGAGTAGACCGCGTTGCATTGCGAGTGGTAGTCCGATAAGCCCATAAAGCATGATAGGGTTTATCAGGCCATGACCTCTTATCTTTATCCACCATCTTTTGCAGTATATTTGAAAGAGTCTTGTTGAAGGCCTCTATCTGGCCATTAGCCGCTGCATGATATCGAGATGAATGGTTAGACTTAATGTTGTATTCTTGATACAATCTCTTTACCTCAACAGAACAGAAGTTGGTGCTGTTGTCTGTCAATATGGTATGAGGGACACCAAATCTAGTAATGATGTTAGACTTGATGAAGCTAACAATGCATTTAGAACTGACTTCTTTGAGAGGTACTGCCTCTACCCATTTGGAAAAGAAATCAGTAGCAGTAAGAATGTACTTAAACTGCTTGGCCGTAGCTGAAGGGTAAGGTCCTACCACATCCATTCCCCATGTGGAAAATGGCCATGAGTATTTAGCTGTATGAAGCAACTCTGGAGGTTGATGAATGAAATTGGCATATACTTGGCATGAATGACACTTCTTTGTGAAATTAACACAATCTTGTATCATTGAAGGCCAGAAGTATCCAAGTCTTCGAATTTGATCAGACAATCTATGTCCAGACTGGTGGGCACCACAGACTCCTGCATGCACTTCTTTTATGACAGCCATTGTCTCTTCACCATCAATACATCTGAAGAGAACTCCATCAAAACCACGTTTGTAGAGAATTTTC
This sequence comes from Viscum album, assembly GCA_963277665.1. Classification (NCBI taxonomy): domain Eukaryota; kingdom Viridiplantae; phylum Streptophyta; class Magnoliopsida; order Santalales; family Viscaceae; genus Viscum; species Viscum album. The sequence continues at coordinate 510,519,290 of OY728138.1, forward strand.
TCGAGGTGTTTTGGACCATCATAAAGAGTAAAATTGACCACACATCGCCGAATTTGTTCTCTCTCGGCTCTATCAGGTGGAAGTGTTCCATTTTGAAGGTATTCCCTGATAGGTGACATCCATCCTGTAGTATGACCATATGGTTCAGGAATGGGACTAATTTCATTAATTTCCTCTGTTCTGACTTGAACATAAGGTGAAATTGCACGACGGTGGGCAATACAGATGGTTGTCTCGTCCCGATTTGGATCTGCTAAAGCTGTGGCTATATTAGCCAGTGCATCAGCTTGAGCATTTTGTGATCTTGGGACATAAGAAAATGTCGGTTCTGAAGGGAATTCCGACATTAACTCTCTGACGTAATCATACAAAGGGATTAATTCTTCTTTTCTGATGGCATAATCCCCATTGACTTGTTTGATTACCAGGTCTGAATCACCTTTTACCTTTAAGTGATTCACTTGTGCTTGAAGGGCTAACTCCAAGCCTGCAATGAGAGCTTGGTATTCAGCTTCATTATTGGTACCACCTTCCCACAACAAAAAGGAATAAGGTAACACTGCCTTATCTGGAGAAATGAGCACAATTCCTAAACCAACTTTGTTGAATTTAGGATTTTCCATTTTCTTCCCTGTTGGACTTCTAGAAGCACCATCAAAATACATTTCCCATGTTTGAGGATTCTCTTGAATAGAAAAAACTTCCTCATCAGGGAGTTCGATATCTGAATACGTGTCTTCCACTGAAGGGTGTTCAGCCAGGAAATCAGCCAGAGCTTGGCCCTTAATTTCCTTTTGAGACACATACTGAATGTCGAACTGCTGTAGAATAACCGCCCACCTTGCCAGACGTCCTGTAAGCATTGGACGACTAAGGATGAATTTGAGTGGATTATTACGAGATACCAATTGGACCTCGTGATGTTGCAGGTAGTGTCTCAGTTTCTGAACTGCAACGATTAATGCTAGGCAGCATTTTTCAATACTCGAATACCGGGTTTCTGCTTCAAGCATAGTTCTACTGAGATAGTAGAGACTATTTTCATTCCCAGCATCATTCTTTTGAGCGAGAAGGGCACCCAATGATCGCTCTAAAGTTGTCACATAGAGGATAAGAGGTCTACCCTCAACAGGTGGCATGAGTACTGGTGGACTTAAGAGGTATTTCTTGAGAACATCAAATGCTTCTTGACATTCTTTAGTCCACTGGTAAGTGACTCCTTTCTTCAATAATTTGGTAAAAGGTAAACTTTTGCCTGCCAAATTGGCGATGAAACGCCGAATATAGGCTAAGTGTCCTTGAAGTCCTCTTAATTCTTTCAAATTCTGAGGAGGTGACATACCAAGGATTGATTTGTTCTTCTCAGGATCGACTTCAATACCACGATGGCGTACAACAAAGCCAAGGAATTTTCTTGAGGTTACCCCAAAAGCACATTTTAAGGGGTTCATCTTCAAATTATGTTGTCGAAGCTTGTGGAATATGATTTCCAAATCAGCCAAGTGATCAAAACGTTGTTTGGATTTAACCACCAAATCATCTACATAGCATTCAACAAATTTCCCTAGAAAAGGTTTGAAGATACGATGCATGGCGCGTTGATATGTTGCACCTGCATTCTTTAAACCAAAGGGCATCACCCGGTAACAAAACACACCTTGAGGAGCTCTGAAGGCTGTATATTCCTCATCATCTGGGGCCATTCGGATCTGATTATATCCAGAATATCCATCCATGAAAGAAAGTACTTCATAGCCAGTTGTCGCATCAATTAAGAGTTCTGTAATTGGAACTGGAAAATCATCTTTGGGACAATATCGATTAAGATCTCTGAAATCAATGCAAACCCTAATTTGTCCGTTGTTTTTCTTTACTGGGACAATATTAGCCAACCACGTGGGATATTGAACTTCTCTGACGAAGTTAGCTTTGATAAGCTTATCCACTTCAGCCTCGATTTTGGAAGCATAGGTTGGATGTGTTCTTCTCGCGGCTTGCTTGAATCCTCGATGTTCTTTTGGCAAACCCAAATGATGGGTGGCAACATCAGGATCAAGGCCAGGAATCTCTGTATAATTCCAAGCAAAAATATCTTTATTTTGCTTTAGAAAAGAAATATACATATCTTGTTCTTCAAGGGTCATGGCCGCACTAATTAAAGTGGGGCGTGGATCTTTCTCTGTACCCAGATTTACTTCTCTGAGTTCATCCACAGTGGTAGATATACCCTCTTCAAATGCTGGAGGAGCATCTCTAAGATCTTCCTCTTCCTCTTCATCATGTGTTATATCTTCCGTTTCTACTTGCAAAGTAGATGAAAAAACGAAATTCTCATGATCATAAGAGATGTCAAAATTTTCACATTTTGAAGAAGAAGCTTCCATTTCCGACCCTATTGATGAAAAAGGGTCTTCTTTGGGAAATAAAGAGGAGATGATGGATTGAGAATCGACATCAACATTCACCTCTGGTGTTGCTACAACTTCTTCTGGCCTGATTAGCGAAGTATAGACTTGTTGGATTTCAGCAGATGAAATGAAAACGTCACCACTTATGCTTTCATCACTGCTTGGTAAGTTACCAATTTTTCCCATGTTGTCTGGCTCGATTGCCGTAATTGACATTATGGATCTTTCCATAAGAGTATTTTGATTTGGGCCTATTTTGTCAATTTGACTGATAGGTAACACATAATCTGTACTCACATGTGAAAATGGATTTATTGGAATTTTTTCCAAACCATATAGAGCATTAACTTTGGTAATTTCCTTCATTGTAGATTTTTCTCTTCCCTTCATGTGATAAAATTCCGCCTCAATGTATTGAGACTCACATGTTTTGAACGGGGCCTTATCACCATATAATGTTCCAACTTGACCATCGAAACAGTATTTGAGACATTGATGGTATGATGACGGAATAGCTGCATGCTGATGTAACCAGGGTCTTCCAAGCAAAATATTGAAAGCTGAGTCTTGATCAACAATCATGAAATCTGAATTGGAAACAAGATCTCCAAACTGAGTTCTGAGCATAACTTCTCCCAGTGGTTCTTGTTCATTTTTATCATATCCTTGCAACATCATGGTAGAAGGAGATAAATCAGATTCCGTGAGGCCCAATCGACGAAGTGTGCGAATGGGCATGAGGTTGACTCCTGAACCATTGTCAATAAAAGCTCTTCGAACATCTATACCATTGACTTTGCCAGATAGGTACAAAGGTTTTATGTGCCCATGTACAACATCATCTTCATCTTTATCAGTAAAAGATATCACTGCATGGCATTCTACAGGATTATTCTCTATGTGATAAATTTCAGCTGCAGCAATTTCAGCTTCAAACTCCTGAGGACTTGACAAAGCTTCGATGAGTGCTTCCCGAAGATCTTTTGATAGATTCAAAGCATCCAAAATTGATAATTTGGCTGGTACTTGGGCCAAGTGTTTCAATATATCATACTTTTGATCTAGAGGCCTGCGTTTCCCAATAGGAATATGCGGTTTAGCAGGTACCTTGGAAGCAGATGATTTGGAAGCTGATGCCTCTTGTATTGAAGTTGGCAACATCTTTGGTTTTGGAAAATTAGACTGATTAGATCCATTTACTTGCTGAGATAAAGATGATGGAACATTTAATCGGTCTTCCAAAATAACTGTGTCGAAGCTGAGTTGGCCATTGGTAGAAGAACTTGCTTGTTTATTTTGAGCTCGCTGAAGGGCACTACCACGAGTTTCTGCTGCATATACAGTGCTAGCAGGAGTAGAATTAGAGTAGTGGCTTCGGAAAGATCCACGTCTTCCCCTATATCCCGAACCTCTAGAACTTCCTCGGGTTCCTTTATTTGATACAGGGAATTCAGGTTCATCAAGACTGGAATATGAATCTGTTAATTGAATCATATTAACAGAACCAAAGATCAATTCTTCGTCTGATAAAGACTCTGCTAAGTTAGCCTGTTTAGGTTCTGCCGTTTGGTGGGACGGTGCCCGTGGCTTTGAAGTAGATGGCATGAAATCTTCCAGAGTCAAAGAAAATTTAGGCTTTGATACATACTCATCTTCTCCTGATTCCTCTTTCTTCTTTGAATTGCGCTGCCCTTTTGAGGATTTGTCCTTTGATGGAGGCTTTACTGCAGCTTTTGTAGGAGACACAATTGGCTTCTTCAATTGTGTTCGCAAAATGGAATGGGTCCGATTGATTGTCTTTCTGACCATCCAATCATCATATTTTTTCGCAGTTTTGCTTTTGACTTCCTGCCACTCGCCTCCTTCCTCTGGATCTGTAGCGGTAATACACGCTACATGAGCTGAAGAACCCTTCAATTTGACTTGTCCCAAGTCAACCATCTTTTGTAGGAGGTCTTTAAAGACAAAACACTCCTGGATGGGATGTCCCAACATTTGATGAAAGGGACAATAATTGGGACGGTCTTCATCTCCTTCCTTGTTTGGTCTCTTCGGCACTGGTAATTGAACCAAATTATTTTCCAGAGCTGAAATGAAGTAACCAGGAACTTGCTCACTTCGGAAAGAGTATGTTTTACTATTCATATCCTCAAATTGTATTCGTCGTTGATCTTTTTGATCATTTGGACGAAACAGCCTTTGTTGTTGGTGTTCAGGAGGTGGAGCCCTTCGAGAAGATGAAGGTTTTGAAGTAGAAATAGGTACAGGTGCCTGTTTAAGCATAACTGTAGCAGCTTCTGCTTTACCCATTCTACTTCCTGGAGCTGATGGAATTACACGAGATTTATCCTTAGCCTGCATAAGGGAATCTTCAATCTGTTGAGCGATTGAAGTAAGGTCTCGAAACCCTCCTGTGTATTTCACAGGGATCAATGGCGTGCGTAATTAGTCACGCAAATTTGCCACACAGATTGGCAATAATTCCTCCTGAGGGAGTGATAAACTCAAGGAATACGTTAATCCCTTCCAACGAGCAATGAAATCAGAGACACTTTCATTCTCCCTTTGCTTGCAGTTTGTAAGATCGAAAACTGTCGTTTTTGGAAAAGTTGAGCTGAACTGAAGGAGAAATTTTTGACGAAGATCCTCCCATCCGATGACTGACCGGGATTGCAAGCTTGTATACCAGACAAAAGCTGGTCCTTATAAGGTTCGCACAAAGCATCTGAGTTTCACTGCTTCTTGTTGTTCTGGAGTTCCCATCATAGGATCACAACAAGACACGTAATGCGTCAAATGTTGTTCAGGGTCTCCTGATCCATTGAATGTAGGGAAAATAGGGTTTCCAAAACTGGATGGAGGAGAAATTGAATCTACCCATTCAGGGTAAACTTTCTTTTCAGGTTGAACTTGCACCCGTTTCCCTTCCATAGTTTCTAACCGAGCTGTTAATGACTCAATAGTAGTTATTAACTTTTGAGAAACGTCAGGTTGAACTTGGTTTTGGGTAGGTGCAATGAATGGAGCTTGGACAGCCGTGGAGGTTGGTGCTGCAACTAATGGTAGTGCTGCCAACCGTTGTTGCGTTTGACCCGTAGGATTAGACCTCTGTGGGTGTACTGATAAAGGAGGATATTCCTGATCCATCTCAGTAGTTACAACAAATTCTTTCGGCTGTCGGACTTCAGCATTCTTAAGAAGAAGACTACTCTGAAGTAGTTCTGCATTCAACCTTCTTAATTCTTTCATTTCTTCCTCCTGTTGTGCAAGCCTTTGCTCTAATGAGAGCGATTGACCTCCTTCAGAGGAAGGGTGAGAAGTAACCTGATTCTTTCCTTTCCCCTTATTGGATCCTTTTCGGAGAGGGGGAAGTGGGTTACTTGAAGGAATACCCAGATTTTGGGTAAGCCTTTGATTACGTGTGCGCACACCTTCTTCATTTAGGTCTGTGTGCACAACTTCTTGAGCAGGAACCTCTTCATCTGATCCCTCTGATTGAGCCTCATCTGGTGAATCAGCAGCAACGGCAGTGATGACATTAATGGATGCATATTTCATGGAATCCTTTCTATCAGCATTTCTGTGATATTGTCTCCTTTTATGTCCATGATAAGGCATGGCATTCCGTTGACTTGATCCCTCAGGAATTTCTTGGAGAACCGTCACTTGGAGAGAATCTCCTGACATCTTGGCTCTTCGTTCCTCTTGAGGCTTATTCCCTAATCGAGAGAATACTTACTTTCTCTGAGGGAGGGATTGAAGATTTGAAAAAGTCCCCAGTCCGGTGGACTGGGGGTGTTCCTGTTGCTTCCGCTCAACTCCTCGAATACCATTCGTTGATTCTGAGGGTTGGATTAGAGAAGTCCCCAGTCTGGCAAGCTGGGGTGTCTCTTGACATGCTATGTCTGAGATATTTTTAAAATCTCTCTTGATCTTGCGAATCTTAGTTCGGAAATTAGCTGGATGCATTAACCTGTATCCACTTTTATCACCTGGTTCAACAGACCGTTGGATGATTTCCGAAACTTCTGTCATTTGATGACGTGTTTGCTCCAGACGAGAGGCTTGTGCAATATTCTCGCCTGCTTGGTGTAGGAGCAATTCAACAACCTGTTCTCTATATACTTGATTTTGAGAGGAACTAGTTGAAGCTTGATCTCGAGCAAGATTTTGATTATGAACAAATCCCATTGACTGTGGCCGGCCATGGGCAATAACATTGCATGAGACCATTTTCGGCGGGCTTTGCTGACCGGAAAGCACTGTGAAATGTAGTGCTCCGTGAATACCCCATCCTCTGATATGAACAGTAGATGGAGCATTGGAAATTAACTGACGCAATCTTCTTAGTGCGCAAAGGCATGAACGTTGAAGGGTTCTCTGTTGCTTTTCAGCCTTCGGATACCGAGAAACTGATAGAGATGCCAAATCAATCTGGCGTTGTAACCCTTCTATTATCTTAAGATGATTTTCATATTCATCATAAGATAATACCTTCTTCTTTAATTGAAAAAGAGTTTTCCATATGTTGAGACGAATATCATGGATTCCATTATCCGTCAACATCTTTGGAATGTCATACTGTGAGTCAGCCAAAGGCCAAAACATGACTGGTACTTCACCTTTTGCCAGTTTTTTCCTCATGTTCAGCATTTCCTCTTTATCATTAAATGAAGATTCTTCTACCTGTTTGGACCAGAGTTGGTGTTTCCTTGTTGCTTCATCGGATTCAACAAGATTGGTAGAGGAATCACTATTCATGCTGGAAGATGAATGACCCAGGGAAGGTTCAGAGAATAACCTGAACCCCAAGCTATCTTCTGATGGAGAAAGAGTTTCACCTGCCGATAGTAAAACTTCATACATGACTGGTTTTATGTTTGCAAGTGCCTCGAGATAGGAGGGCTTTCTCGTCACTACATTGCCTTCTGAAGAATTTTCAAGACAATGTGAATCACTACTGCGGAGAGGACTTTCGCAGCGAAGTTCATCACCATGAGGAGGACCTTCATGATGGGTTACAGCAAAAGATGAGATCTCTTGCTCCTTGGTCTTCTGACCACACAGAGGGTTCCTGTGGTTCTCATCTGAAGAAGAAACTTCAAGATTGACCGAATTTTCATGAAGCAAGTCTTCATGAGGAAGTGTCTGTTGAAGACCTTCGGGATTAATGTTCCTATTATTGGGAACTGAGGGAGTAGAATCTTGAATTCCGATAGATAAATGTCTGAGGGCTTCAAGAACTCCAGCATCGAGCAAGGCCTTGTTGCAGATTGGCCTTTGATCTCCTGACTGTGCTGGGCAGATCTTTTTCTTAGATGCCTTCTTACTCGCTTTAGAAATCACTTGATGACGAAAGTGATTGCTCTGAGCAGGTGTATGTGCCTGATCAGGAAAGATGGTCAGGTTAGGCTGACGATCATCGCTCAAATCAGGTGTATGTGCCTGACTTGGTTGTCCATATGATATGGGGGAGTAGGCCCCACAACCCTCTTGGACTGGAACAGATGTGTGTGTCTGTTCCGGAGTGAATTGTTGATGTGTCAATCCACTGCTAGGGATAGATTTATGTGTCTGTCCCTGAGATGATGCTGAAGCTGTTATGATATCCTGGCAAGCATCCAGAATATGAGCAGGAATTTGCTTCTGCTCTTTCACCATTGACAAAATATGTTTGGTGACTTCAGCCGCCGGAATAGGGATATACGTCCATTCCGGGCTTGGAGTAGGTGTATGTGCCTTCTCCTGTCCTCCTTTTCCTGTCAGTGAATCCTGACAGTACTCAAGTGTGGAGGCAGAGAGTTTAGTCTGCCTCCTGTTTGTCGTCGGGGCTTTCCGACTGACTTCTCCGTGCGCTACCAAACGAGACTGTTGGTAGGCTTGATTAGTATTAGCAGGTGTATGTGCCTGCTGATTACACTTCGCCAAATGCTGTTGACGAGATCCATCATATGTAGTCAGACGAGCCTGCTGACTAACTGCTGATGTATAAGCAGGTGTATGTTCCTGCCTATGGTACTCTGCGGGAATTGCCTGGCGGGATCGGCTTGATGCTGCCAGACGAGTCTGCTGGACAGCGGGATTAAAACGAACAGGTGTGTATGCCTGCTCGTTATTTGCCACCAAGTTAGGTTGGTGGACTTCTCCGGAGATGACAGGGATGACAACCTGCCTATTGTTAACCGGGTTCCGTCTCTGGCGATTCATCTTGCCTGCTCGGGTTCGAGGAACCTGAGCTGAACGCCTGGAGTCGGTACCCTCATCATGTTGAGGGCGCACTACTGCACGAGTCTGACGGCGATTGTTGATGGGAGCCCTTGAGAAGGACTCCTGTCTCTTTGAATTAAGGTCCTGCGGGACCTGCTCATTCACTTCCTCGGAGTAAGGGAGTGAATGGAAATTGCGTTCCGGGGATAACGACCCGAAACGGTTGGAGACGGTAGTCAGCACCGCCTGCTTCTTGATTGCTGGTCGCCGTTGTCCGGACGACCAGGTAGAATTGTTAACTTGGAGGGCTTGACGAGCGGCCTCCGGAGTTGGAATAGTACCGTTGCGACGGTACTCCTTAACCAGTGCATTAGAAACACAGCGTTGAAGACGCTGAGTTGGTGATGTCATCCTCAGAGCGGATGACGTTCCAGCAGGAGTAGCAGTATTGGTTTTCACGGCAGCAGACCTCACAGTAGAGGTGTTCCCAGCAGCAGTATTCACAGGGGTAAATTTAAGGAAATCCATTTTTTGTAGAAGATCTTGAAAAAAGAGTGCCTGTTCCATGTAACAGACATAATCAAGATGAATCCGGCCACTGCATCTTTTGGATGAGCACATGTCAATGATTGCCTTGTTGGCCCAAAGGGCCTAACAGATAAGAAGAACATCACTTTAACTTGGTTAAGGATTCACGTCGGGTTCACCATTTTTGTTTCGCGCGGAATCCGGGGATGACCTCCTGGACGGGAGATTCAAACGTTCCGATCGGTTTCTTACGGGTTTGTTCGTAGAACCGGAAACATCCAATGATTCCGCATCCGTTTGGACCTACTTTCCAAAGGCAGACGCTCATTAGCTTGTGGGCTAATAAGGATTAGGAATTTGCATTGGTCGAGAGGATGGGAGGTCGGACTCATCACACCTTTTTGAGGGGAATTATTGTCTACTCCGGGACTCTCTTTATAGATTTAAGTTAAGTTCGTGAATCCTTATTACATTACCAAGTATAAAATGAGATTTCCTTTAGTTTTAACAATCAATGATTAAATATGCAAGAAATTTAGAGAATCTTTTATATGTATTCGAGGTTCTTCATCAATATAGAATCATCTATATTTGTTTAGAGATTCTTGGTCAATGGTATCCTTCAAAACATTTATATAAAAGTCTCTTGGTCATTTTGATGACCAGGCTGGTTTTAAAGCCACTTAGTGGGGCACTTGAAGTTTATCGTCATTCAGAAGGACAGAGATTATTTCAATGTTGGGATCGAACCCATAAATGGGCTACCTACGTATCCTTTGTTTTGAAAAAGGAATCAGAACCCACGTAGTTCGAGGAATGGGATATGATGTTTTATGATTGATGGCTCAAAGATGAATGTCATAATTACTTTTACACTCTAAGCTCACGTGAGTCATGCTCGGTGTGAGAAACAAGAGGTATTTGTAAAATTTAGTCAATTGTGCCATAAAAGATGCAATCATAAGAATTTGTTTTGGGGCTTATGTATAGATGACTGCCCAGATAGACGAAAGTTTAGGATTTACTTTTAGGGAGAAAATCCAAGAACAGGGTCCACAAAGTTATATGTGCTTCATGGAGATTTGAATACTCTAATCTTGAGGCTTACTCCTAAGGAGGATTCCCAAGTTAGGAGGGTACTTATGATTGGGTTTTATTCCTGAAAAGGAAAACCAAATCAAAGGTAATTTATGACTGGTTAAGAGAAATTTTAAGAGACTTGGGGCTTACTCCTAAGAAGGATGCCCAAGATTTATGACTAGGACATATTCCTGAGAAGAAAGCCTAGGTTAGGGGACTTGGGGCTTACTCCTGAAAAGGAAGCCCAAGGTTATGACTGAGTCTTATTCCTGAAAAGGAGACCCAGGTTAGGGATTAAGGTTTGGGGCTTACTCCTGAGGAGGATGCCCAAGTTTGGGAACTTGATTGGGGCTTATTCTTAAGAAATATGCCCAAATCAAAGGTTTTATAACTGGGGATTATTCCTGAAAAGGAGACCCAGGTTAAGATTCTCTCATCTTAAAGGATGAGGTTGAAATGAATGAACTCTCAATCTTTGGTGACATAAAGATGTTTAAATCACTGGGTGTTGAGAGGTATTTCACAGAATTCCTTTCAGATAAGGATGTCAAATCAAGAAATTATGCCATAAATGGCTTTGAAGAGTATCTTGAAGACTGAATCTTGAATAGGAAGGGTGAAATGGCTTAAGAGGGGTAAAAATGGGCATGATGGGCACCCAAAAAGACAGGGGCGCGCAAGTCTTGAAGGTCGCGCAAGTCCTTCGGCGGCGCGCAAGTATTGGTCGCGCAAGTATACTTGCGCGACATGAGGGGTACTTGTGCGATTTTCAACTAGTATTGAAATACTTGAGCGATTCTTTATTAAACCCTTTATCATCCTCTTGAGGTTCTTCTAGAGAGGGGACGCGCAAGTTATATTGAAGGAATTAAGTCGGCGCGCAAGTGTTTGATAAGTTTCAACACTTGGCCTTCCTTCTTCCCTTTAGATCTTCCATTCTAGGTAAGATATTACCTTAGAAGTGTTCTGGAAGCTTTTAGAAGAGACTTGGGCGTCAGGAGCTTTGATCCGAGTTTCTGGAAAGAGATCCTCCCGAATGGGGGGCCCACAGGGTCTATTTATAGGCAAAAGAAGACCCCGGGCGGTTACTGGGCGGTTACCAGATCTGTCGCGCAAGTCCCTTGCACGACCATGAGGGGTCGCGCAAGTGTTGAGGCGGCGCGCAAGTGTACTTGCGCGACCAAGAGGGAACTTGCGCGACCTATGGGAAATGTTCTCCTTTTCCATCCCTTTGTCGATTTTTGATGTTTCTTCAAAGGATTAATCACTTTGAGCTCAGATATTCCCTTTTCCGATCTTTAGATTCTGTGACGAAAGGAGCGTCAACAGTCACGCCCCATACTGGCTTCGGCAGTGGGTAAGCACAATGGATACACACACGTGCAGTCCCCCACAAGGGCGGATTCATAGGTGAATCGACGCGAATGTGAACCCGGGAGGGGTCCACTGATGGACGAACCGACGTGAATATGACCGGGACGACCAGGTGGTGGGCTTGAACCTTAGGGAGGCTTCCTACGTACCCTGTTTAGGAGACATGGATCAAAGTCCACATAGTTCATTCTGTCAGGACTTACGCACTGAGGCAACTTGAGTGCGGAAAAGCTCAGTTGAAGAGGGACTTGGGCCAAAGGTGAGAGACACCTCGATCCCTGTCACGCCCCCTACTGGCTTCGGCAGTGGGGAAGCACAACGGAGATACACATGTGCAATCCCCAACAAGAAACTAGGGGTTTGTAATACCCTACCCCTGTGGGCGAAGGCCACTCCAATAAATCGTCCCTAAAGAGGGGCAATCCCGACATCCCTGCAGAGACGAGTGGGTGGGGGCCACATCCAAACCGGGGGGGACCCTGCGTGCGAGGCACGGGATCGGGTGATGCGGACGGTTTAACGTCTTGCAGGACGAAGTATAGTTTAACGTCGTGTGTTGAGGACGAAGCGGACGGTTTAACGTCTTGCCGGACAAAGTACAGTTTAACGTCATGTTAGACGATGGGGTTTGGGGCTTACACCTAGAAGAGGCCCATATGCTAGGCAGTTTAACATCGTGCAGCTTGGATGAGGTGCAGTTTAGCGTCCTGCAGGATGATGGATGCTTGGCAGTTTAACTTCCTGCAGCGCGGATGAGGTGGTGCCGCCAATGGGTCCGTGTCACTTCGCGCGAGCCTGGAGTGCCGCACGGGAAGACAACGTACGGTGCGGGCACCCGGGATGAAGATCATCAAGCGCCACGCAGGTGGGTACCCTCAGGGGGTCAAAGGGGCGACCCTTGGTGGTTTGCGTGGAAAAGAGGACCTTGGCGCGCAATACCGCGGGTCGGCGCGCAATTGGGCGGGCTGGCGCGCAATTGGGCCAGCGCTTTGCGCGCGGAAGATGGATATTGCGTGCACCGGGCCTCTGATAGCGCGCGGGGGCAACGGCCCATTCTTTAACGAATGGCCACTTAGTAAGGGGGGGTGTGCGCAATTGGGATGGATTGCGCGCACCCGGGGGGAAATTGCGCGCAAGAGGCTTCTTTTGCACGCGAAGGCCTTTGGGTGAGGAGTTGGTCAAAGGAAAGAAGCCAAAGGGGTTGCGCGCGAAGGCGAACCCCGGGGCTTGCTTGCGCGAAATAAAGGATTTTACCTGAAGAACGGCATTGCGCGCGGAGGGGGAGGGATTGCGTGCATGAGGGACCATTCGAATTCTGGCAACCTTTAAAAAGTTTGGGGTCTCCTTGTATTTATAGGCAACCACGGGCGTGCAATTCGGCTCGCGGGTGCGCAATTCGGCGCGCGGGTGCGCAACGCAGCGCGGGCACGAAATAGGGGCCCGACGTGCTTCAGGGCCGAGTACGGGCGTCGGGCGCGGAAAATTACGCGCCGACTCGGCCCATTGTGCGAATCCTAGAAGGATTGCGCGCGCCTCGCCAATATTGTGCGCGAGCCTCCAATATTTCACGCAAGGCCTTCGGGCCTTCCGAAACATGCTTCTGACTCCAAATATGACCTCGCTTTCCTCATCCGGAACTTCGTTTGAGGAGAAACGGACTTTTCCGGCGTCTACAAAAGCCCCCCCTCGGAATCTGATCAGCGAGAGGTCGCAATTCTCGGCTTCCGAGGGAGACGCCGGAATGCCGAAGTCCTGGGCGGCGCGGGACTTTGGAGTGCAAAAAGGGCGTCGGGTGCGAAATTCGCTGCCTTGGTCGCACAAAGAGCTTTCCGCGCGGCGCGGACACCCAGCCTAGGAAAGGAGACCTCAGACCTAATCAATGTACCATCCCCCCAACGTGTTCTGACACACGAGCGGGACAACGCTAGGGGCGTTGAGATTTTATCCGAACATAGGGAGATGAAAAAGGGTGAATCACGTGTCCCGAATTCAGAAATCCATGACGGTCAGTCTTCCAGGAAATGCCCAAGATGGCAAGCGGACAATGGATCAATCGACCATACTACTGCAATAGACGGACCGAAGGTCAGCATTCATATTGCAGGAGGCGGATCACATGTCATCATCAATACCGCTTTGGGGGTTCCTTCAGACACAAGGGTGGAAGCCCAGATCAAAAGAGCATGCGAAGCGTGGGGCGAAGTGATGATTTGTTCGGACAGAATCTAACACTCCAAAAATTGTGCCACCGTGGGGAAAGCGTATTAGGAGGATTCACCAATCTGGCCGTGAATCACCCCAATTCTCAGACATAACCTCTTTGATGAGGAAACTGTCATTTCCCATCATTGCAATGGGGCATCCCGAGCCGAATCAGGGAGAATATCATAACCGCACCACTCCACCAGAAGCCAGTCCAGACGGCCGGCGACGAGGAGGGGCGGAACATAGCGACCCCTGAGGCTAGACTCGAGTCGAGATGCCCGGGCGTTCCTACGTACTCCATCAGGCTGGAGATCAAGCCACACGTAGTTCTGAGAGTGCAGTTTTAACGTCAGGCGGGACGTAGAACCCCGATTAGGGAGATCTTAGTTTAAGGTCATAGAGCTCGGACCATAGGGGCAGATCTTAGTTTAAGGTCTTAGAGCTCGGACCATAGGAACCTCAAAGTACGCCACATCGTGGTCCTATCCCCTGGATATGCGAAGATGCACTGAGGGATAGTGTCAATAGTGCCGAGATTTTGCCTGGTCAGAATGGGGGTGGAAAACGTAATGTGAATCATGCGTCCATTCACTCAAGGACTGGGGGAACCGGCGTAACGATATGGGAGTACTACCGACCGTGGCGGAAAAGCAGCATCAATATCGCACTGACCATTGATGGGATGAGGCAGAAAACAAGCATCAACCGCTTAAGCGCAGGATTCATATCGATTTGCTGCCCAAGGCCCTTGGGGGAACCAGCCCGGATCGGTGGGAGAGCGCTGATGCATTGTATCCAGACCGCTCACGGGGGGTTCCACCCAGGGCGTAGGTGATGGGTCCGAATGAAGGGGAGCATGAAGCCTGAAAAGTGGAAGGAACCTGACCAAGCTGAACCTGACCCTCCTGGCAATAGGCCAGAGTACACTTGACACCGGTGGACCACTGCAAGGGGTCAAGGGACACACCTTGAGGGTGACCCGAAGGCGGCGGATTCCCAAGAGAAGGGGGAATCTTTAAGAGGTGGGGGGCTGGACCCGAAGTTTCAAACATCCGAGCGTTCCTACGTATCCCATAAGGATGGGAATCAAGCCACACGTAGTTCTTGATGCGCGGTGAAACACAATCGGGCACCAGCGCGGGGAGGGGTGCGGGTCTGGCCCTCGCACCCAGAAGAAGCGGTATTTGATATTTCTTGTTTGTCCTTAAAGGTGGATGGTTTTTCTTTGTGCAGTGACCTGCCTGTGATTAAGAAATCTCTGGCATCGCCACAATAATCAAGCCATGAAAGGAATTGAAAAATGGCGTGGTTATTAACCAGCACCCAACATGAGTGTCCCCTGAGAAGAACATCATGATGCAGTGCCGTTTCTCGTCAGGCGGCCAAGACGATCACAGTTTATGGTCGTGTGGTAAGACCAGGCAACACAGTTTCAGGTCGTGTAGCTCGGACCATGGAGGAATCCGCTTATTGCGATACGGCGGACCTAGCGGAGGTGGGGACACATCCCAGCCCTGCGGTCACGCACAATTCCAGGAGAAGGATCCTGGGATAGGGGCCTGCATATGTCTATCAACCGAGGGGCAGAGATGCTAGCCTCCAGCTATGCTGGGCCCAGAACGCGATTGTTCGGGCGACTCCTTCCTCCTCATGGGGACGAGGGTCAAGATGCAAATTTCCCTTAGAGAGGACATTAGCATATAGCATTGGTGCTCATATCGTGGGAGCCTCGAAAGGCACCATTACCCTGGTTGGCCTGCCTAATGTGTAGAGGTGTACTGAGGGTCAGTATGAAGAGAGAGTGTCGAGTTTCCACAACAACGCACTGAGGCAGAGTGTGATAAGGACTACGCAACCAATGTTCAGAGCC
This sequence comes from Viscum album, assembly GCA_963277665.1. NCBI lineage: Eukaryota > Viridiplantae > Streptophyta > Magnoliopsida > Santalales > Viscaceae > Viscum > Viscum album. Next base: position 510,534,962 of record OY728138.1, read on the forward strand.
TGAAAGAGTTGACATGGCGATCAAGGATGTTGTTGACCATATTCGCAACACAACATCCGATCGCGTCAGCGTAGAATGAGGCAAGCAAATGAGCATCAACCGCTCAAGCACAGGATTCATATCGATTTGCTGCCCAGGACCCGCCGGTAAATCGACCGGGAGCGGTAGGTGAGCACTAAGGCATCGCATCCAAACCGCTAATGAGGATCCCTTTGAGTGAAGGCCCGAACAAGAGGAAGCGCGAGGCCTGACAAGTAACACAGGACTTGTCGGGATTGAATCCGACACTATAGGTAATAGACCGGAGTACCCCAAAAAATGCTAACAGATCACCAGAAAGGGTAGGAGGACTCACCTTGAGAGCAACCAAAGGACGGAAGATCCCCGTGATCAACCAAGAGACGGGGCTGGACCTGGAACACAAACGTCCAGGCGGTCCTTCGTATACCATAAGGATGGGAATAAATCCATACATAGTTCTTGAGAGGCAGTTTAACGTCATGCGGGATGAATGCTGAACAGTTTAAGGTCTTGTAGCTCAGACGTGGTGCAGTTTAGCGTCATGCAGGACGAAGTGCAGTTTAACGTCATGCTGGACGATGGAGCTTGCAGTTTAACGTCCTGCAGCGTGGACAAATGCAGTTTAACGTCATGCGGGACGAAGTGCAGTTTAACCTAATGCGGGACGAATTGCAGTTTAACGTCATGCGGGACGAAGTGCAGTTTAACGTCATGCGGGATGAAGTGCAGTTTAACGTCATGCGGGACGAAGTGCAGTTTAACGTCATGCGGGACGAAGTGCAGTTTAACGTCATGCGGGACGAAGTGTAGTTTAATGTCATGCGGGATGAAGTGCACTCAGGCAAAGTACTGCTTGAGGAACCTAGAGTTGGTGGGAGGAGTAAGATGCTCACCATCCATAGTCGCTAGGGAGTACGCGCCATTGGGATAGAACTTGTGGACGACAAAAGGTCCCTCCCACTTGGGCACCAACTTGGGAGGCTTCCTGCCAGGGATCATTGGTGCTCTTAGGGCCAGTACTAGGTCACCATGCAGGAAGGAGCGGAGACAAACCTTCTTATTGAAAGCTCGAGCCATTCTGCTTTGATGCCTCTCCAAGTTGTGCAAAGCGCGAAGCCTATTCTCATCCAGTGCTTCCAACTCGACTATACGGGCTTCAGCAGCTCTGTCCGGCACTTTCTGGTCGTAGACCGCAGTGCGCAAGGACGGTAACTGGATCTCGATGGGCAGGATGGCCTCAACTCCATACACCAGGGAATAAGGGTTCATCTTGGTGGAATTGCGAGTCGTCGTCCGATAAGCCCAGAGGGCGTTGGGGAGCTTGTTCGGCCAACTCTTCTTGTTCTGACCAACCATCTTTTGCAGAATGTTAGAGAGGGTTTTGTTAAATGCCTCAATCTGTCCATTCGCCTGCGCATGATAGCGAGATGTATGGTTCGAGCGAATGTTGTACTTGGTGTACAGCTTCTTCAACTCGACTTCTCGGAAATTGGCTCCGTTATCCATGAGGATAGCGTGAGGCACTCCAAATCGATAAATGATGTTGGAGGTGACGAAGTCAGCGATAGAACAGGATTTGACCTCTCTGAGCGGAATCATCTCTGCCCATTTGGAGAAGAAGTCTGTGGCGGTCATAATGAACCGGAACTGGCGAGCCGTCGCCGGCAGGTAAGGTCCCACAATGTCCAGCCCCCAGACTGCAAAGGGCCAAGAATACCTGGTGGTATGAATCCGGCGGCCGATGCACAATGTTCGCATGAACCTGGCACGAATGGCACTTCCTGGTATACTCGATGCAGTCATAGATCATGGAGGGCCTGAAGTATCCCAACCTGCGAATCTGGTGGGACAGCTTCGGCCCAGTCTGGTGGGCTCTTCCTGAACCAGCATGAACCTCTTGCATGACTCGTGTGATCTCAACTCCCTGAAGGCAACGGAGGATAACACCATCAAATCCACGTCTATAGAGGATCTGCTCCAGGCCGAGACTACTCTGGAGGACAAACTGCGATGCGCGGCGTCGAACTCGCTCGCGCTCGGCCCGATCCGACGGGAGAATGCCATGTTGGAGGTACTCAACCAAAGGCGTCCTCCAATCAGGGGCTAGTTCGACTACCATATATGTGGTACTCGGGGATCCAGGCATAGGGGAAACCCTGGTGAGATTACTTACCGATGGGCCGCGATCTCCCTCCGGGATAACGGGAGCGATGAGCCTGTGGTGCGTCACGCGGATGATCAGGTTGTACTGTTCAGGCTCTGCGAGTGACGCAGCAAGGCTGGCCAAAGCATCTGCTCGACCGTTCTGCGACCGGGGAATATGGACAATTTCTGGCCGAGAAGGGAACAAGGCCATCAGGAGGACGGTACACTCCAACAATGGCACAAGTTCCGGCTTCCTGACAACATAGTCGCTATTGATCTTCTTAATGACCAGCTCGGAGTCCCCTTTCACACACAGATGGGGCACGTCGATCTTGAGAGCTAACTTGAGGCCAGTGATGAGGGCATGGTATTCCGCCTCATTGTTGGTACAGCCCTCTGACAACAGGAAAGAGTATGGCAGCACGGCTTGCTCCGGGGTAATGAAGACGATACCCAAGCCCACTCTGTTGATCTTAGGATTATCGAGTCTTCTACCGGTGGGGCTCCGGGAGGCACCGTCACAGTGAATCTGCCAGCATGGATCGGCACGATCGACCGAGAGAACAGCCTAATCAGGAATGCCTAGATCCAGTGGCTGATCCGCGGAGGTCGGGTGAGCAGCCAGAAAGTCCGCCAATGCTTTCCATTTGATGGCCTTCTGAGACACATACCTGATGTCGAACTGCTGGAGAATCATAGCCCACCGCGCTAGACGGCCAGTCAACATAGGCCGGCTCAGGATATATTTCAACGGGTCTACCCGAGAAACCAACTGTACCTCGTGGTGCTGCAAGTAGTGCCGTAATTTCTGTACGGAAAATACGAGCGCCAGGAAGCTCTTCTCAATGGGGGAATACCTAACTTCCGCATCGAGGAGCATGCGAATGGGGTAATAGAGGCTATTCTCTGTTCCCCCGTTGTTCTTCTGGGTGAGAAGGGCACCAATGGACCGTTCTAGGGCAGTCACATAAAGGACCAACGACTTCCCGGATACAGGCGGCATCAGAACCGGAGGTTGAAGCAGGTACTGCTTGATTTCCTCGAAAGCGGTATGACACTCCTTATCCCATACATAGGTGGCACCATTATTCATGAGCTGAGAAAATGGCTTACACTTTCCGGCCAGATTCGCGATGAATCGGCGTATATAGGCTAAGTGGCCTTGGAACCCTTGCAGTTCCCGAATGTTATCTGGGGGAGGCATCTGGCTAATCACCCTGATCTTCTCTGGGTCGATCTCAATACCCCGGTATCTTACCATAAATCCAAGAAACTTCCCGGAGGTGACCCTGAAGGCACACTTCAATGGGTTCATCTTCAGGAGGCGAGACCAGAGGAAGCCGAACACTTTCTCAAGATCTTTGAGATGGTCCTAACGCTGGCGCGATTTGACCACCAAGTCGTCGACATAGCATTCCACCAGTGTGCCGAGGATTGGCTTGAATATGCGTTGCATCGCCCGTTGATAGGTGGCACCTTCATTCTTCAGGCCGAAGGGCATGACCTGGTAACAAAAAGATACCTTGGGGGGCCCTGAAGGCAGTGAACTCCTCATCCTCAGGGGCCATCCGGATTTGGTTGTATCCAGAGTATCCATCCATGAAGGAGAGGGCTTGGAACCCTGCCGTGGCGTCAATCAACAGCTCTGTCACCGGAAGGGGAAAATCATCCTTCGGACAGTGGCGGTTGAGATCGCGAAAGTCGATACAGACTCTGATCTTCCCGTTCTTCTTCCTGACCGGCACAATGTTGGCCGGCCATATGTGGTACTGAACTTCCCTCACGAAGTTGGCTTTGATAAGCTTGTCAACTTTGGCCTCAACCATGGCACCGTGGAATGGGTGCATCTTCCTGGGAAGCTGCTTGAACCCGCGATGGTTCGCCGGGAGACCAATGCGGTGGATGGCTACCTGAGGATCTAGCCCCATCATCTCGTCATAGCCCCAAGCGAACACATCACAGTGCTGTCTGAGGAAGTCCATGTACTGCTACTGCTCCTCAGAGGGCATGGCGGCACTGACCAATGTGGGTCTTGGATCTGCCTCGGTTCCAAGGTTCACCTGTACTAACTCATCGACCGTGGCGGAGACACCCTCCTCAAAGGCTGGGGGTTCATCTTCCACATCCTCTCCACTAGGGGAGGGATAGTCCGTGGGAGAGACTGCGTTGGAAACTGCATCGAGGCTACCAGATCCTGCTGGGCCGCTGGTGCTGACATGGGCGGTTGCGGTCATCTCATCAAGAGACTCACAAGCCGCGCTCCCTTCCGTAAGGGGAACCCAGGCCATCGACGTCGTGAGACGGAGTGCCCGATTTCCCTTCCCCAGCCCCTGGCGGGTTCCGTGCCCCGGTGCTGAATGCTCGGCCGGGCAACATGCTAGTCTTCCAACACCTCTAAAATCTATCGGTCTTCGTATTGAGGAAAAGAGATTCACGTCAGGTTCACCATTTTCTGTTTCTGTGCGGATGTGAATCGGGTTTCTGTTCCGACGTTGTTCCTCCAGGACGCGTTCGCGCGTGAACCCGTCGACCCGACGGGATGGGAGCGCGGCTTGTGGCCCCGCGTCCCGCTTTCCAAAGGTAGGCGGCATCCGTCCCTTATTCAGGGACGTCTGCTCCTTGATCAAAACTGGGATGATGGGATGTCGGCTCCTCCTTCCGTGGACGTCTCCTCGGAACTCGTCGCCTAATCCGGGTCTACCTCATAGATTTAATAATGTTCGTGAATCTCGTTCCCGGTGCCATATCTTCATGGTCACCTGTTAATTACGCTGCTTCCGCCTAGATGCTCCAAGGAGTCTGGTCGGGGTAGCAACCCGCGGTGAGGAGACCGGGTAGCTCTGGGTGTTGGGGGCGTGTCTTAACACTGCGGCTCTACATGTCTGCCTTCAGTCCCTAATAGGGCTTCTCGAAGGCGTGATGGCATGAGGCATCCCACGCTGGGTGCGGGGAACTGCGTTACCTGAGGTTTACCTCTGCTTACCATGTTTAACACGGGGTATTCCGCGAGTTTAACGTCCAGCGGGGACGACATCGGACTAATCAACACGAGGAGTGGATCAGATGATAGAACCCCTTGCAGGGAACCTCCGAGGCTGGGGCCAGCACATGGGCGGATTTCCGAGTGAAGTGGAGTGGAATGAAATGGCATTACCCCACCGGGATGTGGCGGCCCGGGTAAGGATTTGAATGGATGATGGAGTGAAGAGCTTGGACCCCGTAGAGGCTTCCTACGTACCACACGTTAGCGCGGATCAAAGTCAGCGTAGTTCCGATATACAGTTTAACGTCATGCTGGACGATGGCAAGCCGACTCACGAGGAGGTCTAGGCTGCTGGCACACATGAAGTGGGTGGATCACAGTTTAACGTCTTGCAGGACGATGGTGTTTGGGGATTACACTCTAAGGGGGACCATATGCGACAAAGCCCAGTTGAAGAGGGACTTGGGCCGAAGGTGAAAGACACCTCGATCCCTGTCACGCCCCCTACTGACTTCGGTAGTGGGGAAGCACAATGGATACACACACGTGCAGTCCCCCACAAGGGCGGATTCATAGGTGAATCGACGTGAATGTGAACCCGGGAGGGGTCCACTGATGGACGAACCGACGTGAATACGACCGGGACGACCAGGTGGTGGGCTTGAACCTTAGGGAGGCTTCCTACGTACCCTTTTTAGGAGACAGGGATCAAAGTCCACGTAGTTCATTCTTTCAGTACTTACGCACTGAGGCAACCTGAGTGCGGAAAAGCTCAGTTGAAGAGGGACTTGGGCCGAAGGTGAGAGACACCTCGATCCCAATCAGGCCCCCTACTGGATTCGGCAGTGGGGAAGCACAACAGAGATACACATGTGCAGTCCCCCACATGAAACTAGGGGTTTGTAATACCCTACCCCCGTGGGCGAAGGCCACTCCAATAAATCGTCCCTTAAGAGGGGCAATCCCGACATCCCTGCAGAGACGAGCGGGTGGGGGCCACATCAAAACCGGGGGGGGACCCTGCGTGCGAGGCACGGGATCGGGTGATGCAGACGATTTAACGTCTTGCCAGATGAAGTACAGTTTAACGTCGTGTGTTGAGGATGAAGTGGACTGATAAACGTCTTGCCGGACGAAGTACAGTTTAACTTCATGTTGGACGACGGGGTTTGGGGCTTACACCATGAGGAGGCCCATATGCTAGGCAGTTTAACGTCGTGCAGCTTGGACGAGGTGCAGTTTAGCGTCTTGCAGGACGATGGATGCTTGGCAGTTTAACGTCCTGCAGCGCGGACGAGGTGGTGATGCCAATGGGTCTGTGTCACTTCGCGCGAGCCTGGAGGGCCGCACGGGAAGACAACGTACGGTGTGGGCACCCGAGATGAAGATCATCGGGCGCCACGCAGGCAGGTACCATAAGGGGGTCAAAGGGGGCGACCCTTGGCGGTTTGTGCGCAAAAGAGGAGCTTGGCGCGCAATACCGCGGGTCGGCGCGCAATTGGGCGGGCTGGCGCGCAATTGGGCCAGCGCTTTGCACGCGGAAGATGGAGATTGTGCGCACCGGGCCTCTGATAGCGTGCGAGGCAACAACCCATTCTTTAACGAATGGCAACTTAGTAAGGGGGGGGGGGTGCGCGCAATAGGGCTGGATTGCGCGCACCCGCGAGGCAATTGCGCGCAAGAGGCTTCTTTTGCGCGTGAAGGCCTTTGGGTGAGGAGTTGGTCAAAGGAAAGAAGCCAAAGGGGTTGCGCGCGAAGGCGAACCCCGGGGCTTTCTTTCACGAAATAAAGGAGGTTACCTGAAGATCGGCATTGCGCGCGGAGGGGGCAATATTGCGCGCACGAGCGACCCTTCGAATTCTGACAACCTTTAAAACGTTGGGGGTTGCCTTGTATTTATAGGCAACCCCGTGCGCGCAATTCGGCTTGCGGGCGCGCAATTCTGCGCGCGGGCGCGCAACGCGGCGTGGGCACGAAATAGGGGCCCGACGCGCTTCAGGGCCGCGCACGGGCGTCGAGCGCGGAAACTTACGCGCCGACTCGGCCCATTGCGTGAATCCCGGAAGGATTGTGCGCGCCTCGCCAATATTGCGCGCGGGCCTCCGATAATTCGCGCAAGGCCTTCAGGCCTTCCGAAACATGCTTCTGACTCCAAATATGACCTCGCTTTCCTCATCCGGAACTTCGTTTGAGGAGCAACGAACTTTTCCGGAGTCTACAATGATCTTGTAGTGATTTTAAATATTATGAAATTGATCAAAATTCCATTTTTAAACGTATGAATTAACAACACTCTAATATAACACAAAATGTAGTCGGTATGGATTAATATACATTTTTTGAATACAAAGGTGTAATTTTAGATTAAAATCACATCAAATATCCAAAATTGAGAAATCGTGATCAGATTATTTTCAAAAATTATAAAGAGTTTCAATTATTCATTTTCTATATGTGTGAATTGACCAGATATCTATCAACCATTTTATGTCACTAATATGACTCAAAGTGTGTGTTTTCAATATAAATGTGTAATTTTTGATTAAAATTCATTTCACCAGCCTAAAAGTAAGAAAGTGAGGTCATATTGTTTTTAAACATTATGAAAACAATCAATAAAACATATGTGATGTGTAGTAATTAAATTCATGTCTAATTTCAACCTGATGCGGCCATTATAACTCAAGGTTTTCTTCAAAAAAGTACCATTTTTGTTTACAACGTTGGCCAAATGTTCAAATTTTTTAAAATGAGCTTATATTAATTTCAAACCCTTGTAAAAAGACACATAATTCATTTTTCAAATGCAATAATTTAACTCATTCCAATTTAATGGAATATGAGATTGGTATTACCTGAAGTATGTGATTTTAATATAAAAGTGTCATTTTATTCTGGAAAAACAACAAATTTCCAAAAATAAGAAAAAAATGTAGTATTTTTTATCAACATTATGAGACCATTCCATAATTCTATTGCCAGGCCTATGAATTTACCACACAAAAATAAGACACAATATGATATCAATATAACTTGAAGTACATGATTTCGGTATAATCTTGATATTTTTTGTTTAAAATTCACATCCCGAGATTAAATAAAAAAAATAACATTGAATTATTTCCAAATTTTTGAAATGATGGATATATAGCTTTTAATGATTAGGAATTAATCTCACATCAATCTGACATCTGATGTGGTCAATGTGACTCTATGTGTGTATTTTCAATATACTAGTTCAGGTTTTTTTTTAAATTAGAGTCTCATTGCAAAAACTGATGAAATAAGACTAGATTGTTTTCAAACATTAGGAAAATAATCTATACATAATTTTTCATGTGTAGGAATTGACTGTATTCCAATCCAACACAAGATGCGATCATAATAACTCAAATTGCATCATCTTAATATTAAAGTTTCATTTTTGTTTAAAACATTAATAAAATAAAAATCCAAATAAAAGGAGTTGTGATTATCTTCAAACATTTTGATAATATACCATAATGTAATTATTACACGTAATAATCAACAACAAATAAATCTGACATATGATTCGACCAATATGAATTGACACGAGTGTTTTTAATATAAAGGTGTCAATTTTGTTTAAAACACATGGATGATTTTCAAAAATTAGGAAAATAATCAACATTTCATTTTGGATTAGTATAAATCAACTATAAAAAATCTAACTCCCGATGCAGTAAGTATGACTCGATGTTAATGATTGGAAGAAAGATGTTCCATTTTAGTTAAAAACATGCTTCACATAGCCAAAACTGATCATACACATCATATGGTTTTCAAAAATTTTGCAAAAATACCATTTTTCAATATTTCATGTGTATGAATTTAACACATTCATATCTGATGGACGAGGTGGTTGGTATGACTCGAAGTAAAAAATTTTAATATTAAAGTGTCATTTTATTTTAGGAACACATCAAATAAGAAATAATGAGAAAAAATCCTGAATTTTTACAAATATTATGTAAATGGTTAATAATTCATTTACGATGTGTAACAATCAAACAGACATCAATTCAACAAATGATGTAACAAATATGACTCATTTTTCATCTATTAAATATAATGGTGTCATTTTAGTTTAAAATTCACAACACAAGGAAAAACTAAGAAAAATGGATTTTATTATTTTCAAATATTTTAAAATTTTTTTATAATTAATTTTTGACATATATAAATTGACCTAACATCAATAAGACATATGATGTGGTCAGTATGGCTCCAAATGAGTGTTTTAATGTATAAATTATAATTTATATTCAAACACACTTCAGATAAGATAAAATGAGAATAATAATATCGTATTATTTTCAATTTATAGTAAAATGGATCATAATTCATTTATCATGTATAGGAATTAACTATAGAGAAATCTGACAGGTTATGTGGTCGATATGGTTCAATGTTCACATTTTCATTATTAAATTTTATTTTTATTTTAATGAACACATCAAATAACCAAAATCCCAAAAAATGCCAAGATTATTTTTAAACTTTAAGAAAATGGTCTATAATTTATTTATGATGTTTAAGAATCAACCACACTTTATTCTGAAACAATATGTGACCATTATGAATGAATATTTATCATTTAAATAGGATGGTGATAATATAGGTTGAAAATTCACTTCATTTGATAGATCTATCAAAATATGGTTTTATTGATTTCAATCATATGGAATGTTTTAGGAGATTCCTTTATGACGTGTAGAAATTGATCTCACATTGATCCGATAGACGATGTTTGTTATGTTAGTCAATGTTTATTTTTTCTATGTAGAAGTTCCTTTTTATTTTAAAACATACAACACACCGGTAAAACTGATCATAACAAAATGAGATTTTTCTCAATCATAGTAAAATTTCCTATAATTCATTTTTCATGTGTATGAATTGACCACAAGATAATATATCACATGATGTGTTTAGTATGGCTCACTATATATTTTCTCAATATAAAAAATTCATTATAGTTTATCCCACAAATAAAATATAAAAAACCAAGAAAACAATATCATATTTTTTTCAAACATTTAAAAGACATTCCATAATTCCTTTTCTGATGAGTATGAATTTACCAAACAATAATTTGACACACAATGTTATAAATATGACTAAATTTGTGTGTTTTTAACATGAAGATTCAATTTTGGTTAAAAATATACATCAATCGATAGAATAATGAAAAAAAGGTCATATTGTTTTCAAAATTTCAAAAAATTGTCAATAATTCATTTGGGACATTATTAACATGGCCACATGTTAGTCTGACACTTGATGTGGTCGTGTGACTGAAGGGGTGTGTTATCAATATATAAGTTACATTTTATTTTGAAATGTCCATCGCATAGGGAAATCTGAGAATAATAAAATAGGATTGTTTTTTCATTATTTTATCTTCACTCACTCAATTAATTTTCTTATATTTTTTGTCTAGTAATTATTCACATACTATTTAGAGTCATAATTCTTGACTAATGATAATAAATGGTCTTATAGTTGAAGTATTATTCTCAAAATTCAAGTTCTCTTGAATTGGTTCACTTCTATAGTGAGTTTTTTTACAACCACAAGTGTGTTCCATTTCAAGAACACCTTCTTTTAATAAAAACAGGAATTGTGGTTATGTGTATGAATATACTATAACTCAATATGATAAAAGGTGTACTTCTTTAGACTCAAAGTATTTGTTTTTAGTTAAAAATTGAAAAATTGTGATTAATTTAATTATTTTGAGTATTACTAACATAATAATTTTTTTATTATACAAGTTCATTATTTTTCTTAAGATGGGGTGGTTTTTTCAGAAAATAATAGAATGGATGTGGGTCGGGGGATTATGATAATGGAACATTATTGTTTTTAAATGTTTGTGATAAACTAAAATTACTCTTTTAATTATATAAACCATGTTTTTAAATGTACGTAATATAGTGTCTTTTCGCTAAACATGTGCTATAATTTTTATTTAAAAGAAGAGATGTATTTTATTTTCAGTTTTCCCTAATTTTTTATACTAAAGTGTGTTGCAATTTTGACGTCTCACTACAGTAGTGTGATCCTTTTTTAGAGAAAGTAATTTCACTGAAAAAGGGACCCATTATCATTAATTTCAAAAATATGAAAATGGAAATCATTACCAGTCCCAAGAAAAAGGGATTATAATGTAATCCTTGTCAATATATAAACTAGAGATGATAAGGTATTCGCTTATTGGTGTTATATTTAGTGATAATAAATGATAAATATATAAGCGTTTAAAAAATATTTTTATAAATACTACAGATATTAATGTATTTATACTTTTCAATTCTTTTCACACTAACAAATACATATTATAGAATTATTAAATTCATTATGTGTATTAGTGTAATAAATGCATGTAATCATTGAACATGAAAAAATGTCCATCTACTAGGACAACCAAAAAAATAAATTAAACACAAGGGAATAAATACATATGTCACTGTAACACCCCAGGTAAATAAAGAGTATGACATTTTCACAATTATCCATATTTGTGAATAAAATATTAATATTACTTGAAAGGGAATTCTATGCTCGATGGCATACCCAATATGCAACAACAAGTTTCTTTGAAATCTTACGTTGCACTCTAATAATAAAATAATATTATTTTAAATGGTAGATAACACCTAGCCTTTGTAATGGCGGGAATGAACAGAACTAACTACAAAATGATTATATATGTTTTTCAAATATTTTTATTTTTTTTCAATAAATGTTAGAGGATTAAAAAGGTAAATGAATCCAGTTTTTAAGCGTAAACATTCTAATATTCTTTAAAAGGTCGATTAACCTCCTTTTGATGGCGAACCACTTTTAAATCCAAATTTTTGACAATTTTATAAGCTCTATTTTTCAAAATAAACATTTTATTTATGATCAGGTCATTGAAATTTACCTTGGGTTAATTTTTGGTATTTTTCTGACAATATTCCTTTTTCAATGAATAGTGAAAAATACTGCATTTTACATCAAAACTTCTTTTTCATATAATTTAATTATATGGTTATATTATCATTTTAACCTGTTTTAAATTCTAATTAAAATATATTTTACCATGTAATTCAATGATGGTCATTGGGATTAATTTCACTTTGGAATTTGGCATAAACAAGTGTCAAACTTTTCATAAATATTGTTTCTAAAAAACCCGCTATTTGTTTTGACAACGGGAAGTTTTTTTAAATTAATTATTGAAATTTATGTGTTATTAATTTGGTAAAATCAATTACATATTTGAAATCATAAGGTCCAAATTATGTAATTAAGACTCTTTTGTTTTTAGACATTATGAATAGTAACGACAATAATTATCTTTAATTATCTTGATTTATGAGTAATCGGGTAGTTAAAGATAATAAGATAATATCATAATAATAAAAAATGACCACAAAATGTGTCTTAAGGATACTTGTTGTCTCATTGACGACCATGGGATGCCTTGTGCCAAACTTTGGGGCCCCATGGAATCACTTTTGTGAGAAAGTGACTTTTTATCTTTTTTTTAAAAAAAATGTTAAATGTAACAAAGAATGTATCACCTAACTAACACATTTTTACTTTATTCCACATAAATGATCATTTAGACTATAAATATTGATTGGAAAGCTGAAAATATTTCCTATATCATAGTATTTTTTTTTAATTTTTAGACATTAAATAAATTTAATTATTTATGACATCATGATGATTCAGCGATGACCTCAATATTTAACGATTTAAATAAAATGGAAAGATAATGTAAAATATAAGACATACACATGTCCAAAACCTATTGGATTGGTGGATTTCGAACCCTTATCACGTTATCCTAGGAACACATCAATGTGGGACCATTGAAATCCAAAACTCATTTGAAAATAAAGTTACATTTTATACCTTTCCAAGAGTTCCCCTCCTCTCCTCTTATAAAAGTCCCCCACCCCTACCGCCTTACCCACACATCCAAAGCATTTGTCTCAGCCAACCCCTGCCATTTTTCTCTACACATCCCTATTTAACTCCTTGAAGCCTCACATTTGGCAGAAGTCTTTCCTAGGAATCATTTTAGCTCAAACCAATGGGAGTTACCCAATTTTAAGGTAATGTCTTCACATGAGTCCTTTTGTTTCATTTTGCTTCTCCAACCCCCTAAAATCTTTTTATTCATATCATTTGTAACAAATCCAGTATCTTCAATATACTAGGATTTTTTAGAAGAAGTATTATAGCTACACTTACACACACCTTCGTCTAATGGTTAAAGAACATACAGTTTCTGTGGTTGGCGATTTTTTGCCTCACGAAACTATGATTGTTCAAAATTCTTTTAACACATTTAAAGGTGGCCATTATGATGTCACTATATTTTATATATGATATAAATGGTATTTATATTTACTATATTCTTCTGTATTTTATATTTAAACCATATCTTTATTATTTTCATGTTGTGTAAATGCGATAATTTCATATGAGGATGTGTGGACTACCGCCCCCTCAAGTGATGTGACTCGTACATGCAGTACATGGAATGTATAAAGAATGAAATTAATGAACATATGTGACCTATATAAAATATATATTATACTGGAATTATAATATCTATATATATATCATTAATTTTTAATTCCAATAAAATGACAAAAAAATGAAAGTATCGTTAATGCGTACGTACGGCCTACCGTCTCCATGAATAGTGATTTTCATTTTTTATCTCCAAATGATATGGAATAGTATAAAATGAATATGTACTGGATATATATTATATTTTAATCATTAATAGTATTCTGTAAATTATTTACTTATAACTACATGGGAAATCATTTTTCAAACAAGTTCATTTTTGACTCTTGTACCAAACATCGGCAAAAACGTCTGATATGAACTAACATTACTAAACAATTATAATAACATTATAATATGTGATATGAACTGAGTAAAAATATTTAAAGGAGGACCTTAAACAATTTTAAATTGACCAAATTTTATTATTCAGGAGATTAAAGAACGATCGAGTCAAGTCGGACCCGAGGTAAGGGATCCTACTCCTCTCTTTCTTTTTAAGTACACTCTTTTATGTCAATTCTTTTAAAGATCATATTTCATGTTATTGTTATGTTATTTTATATTAATATTACTGTAATTTTTATGTTCATATGATGAGAGACCCTATTCTCTCTCATCAATCTTATTTGGATGTTTTGAGTGGCGCCGTTAGGCTGCCGATTTTTCGTAAGAGATCTAACCTCTCTCTTTCTTTTTAAGTACTCTCTTTTATGTCACATCTTTTAAGCTCCTATTTGTTATGTTGGGGGATGTTCTTTTATATTCATATATATTTAAACATTATTTTAATATGATTAGATACCATATTCTCTCTCATCAATCCATTTTGGAAGTTTTAAGTGGCGTCGTTTGGCTGCCGAGTTTTCGTAAGGGATTTTTCATCTCACATTTATTCCTGTGAGATTTATGCTACATTTGCCACAATTTCCTGTGAGTGGTGTATGGACTGCCCATTATTATACACTTTGTGTAGTATAATTTCATTTATTGGTATTCAAATATTCATTGTATGACCCTTATTCCATGGGGTGTACGTTTCGAAAGTTACCCAACTCGGTAAGGGGACCTTTCACCCTCCACTTTTTAAAAGACTTATTTTGTTATGTCTTTTAATTCACATACTATAATGTTGGGATATGTTATTTTATATCCTTATTTATTTAAATTATATGTACAAGTGATGATATTCCCTTTTTTATCTCTCATTAACTCATTTTCTGAATTTTGAAGTGATGCCGTTAGGCTGTTGAATTTTACCAAGGGAACTTTTTAACCCAATTTCGATTTCTTTGGGATCAAAATGTAGTTATTGAATAAGTCATCCTTTAAATTTTTTTGAATGACCTTTTATTGTTTTAAACATAATATCCACTTATATTGGGTGTATTTATATTTGTCACACATAATTTTGAGATTGATTTATCCTTAATTTAGAGATACCTTCTTTATAAGGGATTTCATCACATTTGACATTTCTATTGAGACATCATTGTTGTTATGCAAATATTCACTCTTATATGGTGTATATAATATCCTTTGGAATATTATATCATGAATCCATTTATTCTCATGATATTATAAAGGTCTGACTAAATGTTATTCCTGAATTATAATATTCAAGTGTCTCTAATTTTGGTAAAACCCCTTTAACCAAAATATCGCTTTAAATGTTTTAATTATTTGTTCTCATTAATATCCATGTTTTAAAAATGGTTTTAAGGATTTATTTATGTGGATATTAATGGTTTAAAATTTTAAAAGCTTGATGGTGGTATGGGACACTTTGATTCAGAAATCTATTTATTAAATGTTTTAAATGGTTTTGGAAATGGTTTCTTTTTGAATGGATTCATTATTTCAATATACTAAAATGTTATATTGTGATTGAAATGTGGAAATGTTATGTTTCCTTTATGCATGTTTTATGTGATACGTTTATGTTATGGTTCTAAGGCATTGTTATGAAAAAAGGTGGTTCCGTGATAAACTAGGGGCGGGTGAGCCCGATATAGCTCTCCAATGCATTGGGTAACGCGAAGGAGTGAAACGTTAAGGTTTCTCTGAAGAGATTTAGGGAATATACTGTGGTGGGAATTCCAAAAGTAACCAAGAGGGTTACTGCCTACATAAGAATGTTATGAATTCCTCAAGATACCTTTTATGTCTTATGATTTCTATGATTTATTCATGATTTGATGAGATATGTTAAAGTTCATATGTTTTATGGATAAAGTATGATTTCATTCTTATGTATATATGAACTCATGTTTCTTTTCCATATTTTTATAACCCTTACTGAGCTTTTTATGCTCATCCAATGTTTTTTTGGAATGTTTTTTACAGGTCAAGGGAATGGTATATGATACGATGATAGTGTCAAGGAAGTGTTAAGAAAGAATCCATGTTTTATTTTAAATATGTTTCCGTTTATGGGAAAAATGAATACTATCTTTATGTAACCACTTTTTTTAAATGTGGAATATAATGAATGTTTTATGTTCTAATTCTCTAAAACTCTAAACCTGAAAAGATCCTCAATGTGTAATATTGTAAAAACTCAAGATTAAGTAAGGTTTAAGGCTGGGGCCATATAGTTGGTATCAATGGTCGGTTTTGATAACATTAGAGGTTAGGGTAATCTTTAAGCATAAGTGACATTACCATAATGGTTAGGATTTCAGAAAGAGTCCTAGTTTTAGATAAAGTGAATGAGTAAGTATATATTACAATTTATCTTCCTCATTAGTACATGATGGTTTTGTTGATATACTCACAGTGACCTTTTTGGTTTTAGTAAATGGATGGATCTAGCAGGCCCCAAAGTAATAGTGGATGTCAAGGAAACTGTGACAGTTTTTAAGCAAGCAACTGAATGATATGGGAGCTGCAATGATAACTCTTGTGATTATCCTCAACCAACTATCTGGAGTAATGATTGCCCACCTATAACATGGGGATTTCTCTAAGGCATCAGATATGCGACAAACAAATCCCTAATGAACTACAGGTAATAATCATAAAGGTATGTGTGTTCAAAAACTTATGTGTCAAAAATGTGGAAAGAAACACCTAGGAAAATGTTTCAAAGGGACAGAAATATGCTATAGATGTGGAAATGAAGGTCATAAAGCAAGAACCTTCCATGGAAAAAGGAAGCATCTAGTTGACTCGAGGAAAGGCAAAGAAGTTCTTTCCGACGGATCAATTGAATGTTTTAAATATGGTGTGCATGGTCATTATGCAAAAACATGTCCTATGAAGATGTTTCATGAATGGGATCTCCAAGATCATACAAATGATCGTTTACCAATACCTAATTCCATTCCGATTGAGGATAAAGAAACTGAAAATGACCAATCAAAGGTATGGATTATTTCATAACTATTGTTTTCCTATTTTGGAATCTTAGGATATGATTAATGATTTTTTTTTGTAGAAAATAAGTATTTCAGAATAAGATGGAAATGAATGGTTAATGGATCATGAATAATGTTTAATGAGTAATATGTGAACATATAAGGGCAACAAGAGTTATGGTGAAATTATTAAGAGTATTAAGTCTCTTTTGACGATGGGGTTACATTAGAAGACTTTTTATAGTATGTGTAACCCTATTGTTTAATATATGATTTTTTTTCAAGGAATAGTTATCTGTTCTTTTGTGGACATAGTTATAAAGAACCAATTGGGTTTATATGATCCTTACTTTTGAGGTAATTATGGGTTACTATATGTTATGATGGAAGTGAATGGCATGTGATAAAATTGAGGTTAAATTATGTTATGGTTATTTTTAATGATTTTATCTCTTTTTGGGGAATGATATGAGAATTATATTGTTTTGGAAAAAGGACAACACGCAGACCGTGTGACAACCAGTCGCGTCGGACAAAGCTGCAGGAATCGAACCTACAACCAAAGTGCAACTGGTATTTATCGCCAACCACTGGACTACGTGAAGTCCCGAGTTAGTTTGACTGATTCCTTTTAGTTAGATGATTTTATGAATTACGAGTAATTTGATTTTGGGTTATCTATGGAAATATATTAACCTATCAAGGAGGATATGTTATTAGGTTAATTACTTTTCAATACGAGACTTTAAGAGAAACTGATGTTTTTTAGAGATAAATGTTATGATTTAACTTGGAAGACTATGTGACTAAATACGTAAAATATTTGGGTTTCAATCTTAGTTTGGATTACTTTGAAGAATTTTATGGACAAAATGTTTATCGAATGGTCCTCGTTGAACTTTAGGTTTTATTGGACAAATTTTGGAGATTAATAATAGATTTTCTTTTTATAAAGGGTTATCCTTTTTTGGATTATCTGATCTTGTACTAACCTTTTTGGTTTTGGTTTTGGTTAAAGTCTAAAGACATAGGAAGTATATAGTTATCTTTTGTGGATTAGGTGATTCTCTAGAAGTTGATTATAGTACTCTTAATGTGAACAGGTCTTCCTAAATACTTGCCTTTTGGAGAAAATATGAGTTTGTGTAAGGAATCTAATAAAAGTTGAAAGTCAACATGATAAGTGATTATGTTTCCTTATGAAAAAATTCCTCAATAAAAAGTAACTTACACCAAAAATGGTGTCTATTAACTTTTCCTATGGAGGAATCGAATACCATTTAACCCATCACAAGTTTCTGATTTTATTGTGGTTATCTTTCTCCTAGACATGTTTACTATCACTCTCCATCGGAACATTACCCTTTGTTTTTTCCTCCATGTCCATATTTTCATACTTGGAATCCTAGTATGGGTTAACTCGGGTGACCTTTGTACTTATCTTTCTTTATTTTAAAGTGATTGTTTTACCGACTCTTGAACCGATGTGGGACGTTCAAGGATGTTTCCAAGATCAATTTTAAAATTGCGAGGACGCAATTCCCAAAAGGGGGGAAGGATGTAACACCCCAGGTAAATAAAGAGTATGACATTTTCACATTTATCCATATTTGTGAATAAAATATTAATATTAATTTAATGGGAATTCTATGATCGATGGAATACCCAATATACAACAACAAGTTTTTTTGAAATCTTACGTTGCACTCTAATAATAAAATAATATTATTTTAAATGGTAGTTAACGCCTAGTCGTTGTAATGGTGGGAATGAACAGAACTAACTACAAAATGATTATATATGTTTGTCAAAAATTTGTATTTTTTTTCAATAAATGTTAGAGGATTAAAAATGAAAATGAATCAAGTTTTTAAGCATAAACATTCTAATATTCTCTAAAAGGTTGATTAACCGCCTTTTGATGGTGAACCCCTTTTAAATCCACATTTTGAAAATTTCATATGCTCTATTTTTCAAATTAAGCATATTATTTATGATTGGGACATTTAAATTTACCTTGGGTTAATTTTTGGTATTTTTCTGACAATGTTCATTTTTCAATGAATAGTGAAAAATACTGCATTTTACATCAAAACTTCTTTTTCATATAATTTAATTATATGTTAATATTATCTTTTTAATTTGTTTTAATGTTCAATTAGAATATATTTTTACCATTAAATTCAACGATGGTCATTAAGATTAATTTCACATTGGAATTAGGCATAAACAAGTGCCAAACTTTTCATAAATATTGTTTCTAAAAAACCCGCTATTTGTTTTGACAACGGGAAGTTTTTTTAAATTAATTATTGAAATTTATGTGTTTTTAATTAGGAAAAATGGACTAAATATTTGGAATCATAAGGACCAAATTATGTAATTAATACTCTTTTTTTTTTGACATTATAAATAGTAACGACGGTAATTATCTTTAATTATCTTGATTAATGAGTAATCGGGTAGTTAAAGATAATAAGATCATATCTTAATAATAAAAAATGACCACAAAATGTGTTCTAAGGCTACTTTTTGTCTCATGGCCGACCATGGGATGCCTTGTGCCAAACTCGGGGGCCCCATGGAATCACTTTTGTGAGAAAGTGACTTTTTATCTTTTTATTATTAAAGAATGTTAAATGTAACAAAGAATGTATCAACTAAGTAAAATATTTTTAACTTTTTCTAAATAAATGATCTATTGGACTATAAATATTCATTTGAAAGCTAAAAATATTTTTTCTACATCAAAGTATTTTTTATAATTTTTATACTTTAAATAAATTAAATTATTTATGACATCATGATGATGCAGCGATGTCCTCATTATTTAACGATTTAAATAAAATGGAACGATACTGTAAAATCTAAGACCTACACCTTTCCAAAACCTATTAGATGGGTGTATTTAGAACCCTTATCATCTTATCCTCGAAACAAAGCAATGTGGGACCATTAAAATACGAAACTCATTTGAAAATAAAGTTACATTTTATACCTTTCCAAGAGTGCCTCTCCTCTCCTCTTATAAAAGGACCCCAACCCTACCTCCTTACCCATACTTCCAAAGACTTTGGATTGGCCAACCCCTGACCATTTTGTGTCTCCAAATCCCTATATAACTCCTTGAAGCCTCACTTTGGGCATAAGTCTTCCCAAGGAATCCTTTCAGCTCAAACCAAAGGGAGTTACCCGATTTTAAGGTAATGTCTTCACTTGAGTCCTTTTGTTTTATTTTTCTTCTCCAACACCCTATACTCTTTTTATTCATTTATTTTGTAACAAATAAAGTATCTTAAATATAATATAATGTTTTAATAAGAATGATTCAAGATACACTTACACAAACCATCATCTAATGGTTAAAGAACATACAGTTTTTGTGGTTGGCGATTTTCCGCCTCACGAAATGATGATTGTTCAATATTCTTTTAACATCTTTAAAGGTGGACATTATGATGTCACTGTATTTTATATATTATATATATGGTATTTATTTTTACTATATTCTTCTTTATTTTATATTTAAACCATACCTTTATTTTCTTCATGTTGTGTAAATTCGATAATTTCATATGAGGTAGTGTGGACTACCGCCCCCTCAAGTGATGTGACTCGTACATGCAATACATGGAATGTATAAATAATGAAAATAACTAACATATGTGACATATATAAAATATATATTATACTGTAATTATAATATATATATATATATCATTTATTTTTAATTCCATTAGTATGACAAAAAAATGAAAGTAGCGTTCATGCGTACGTACGGCCTACCATCTCCATGAATGGTGCTTTTCGTTTTTTTATCTACAAATGATATGTAATAGTATAAAATGAATATTTACTGGATATATATGATATTTTAATCATTAATACTATTATTGAAATTATTTACTTATAACTACATGGGAAATAATTTTTCAAACAAGTTCATTTTTTACTCATGTACCAAACATCGGCAAAAACGTCAGATATGAACTAACATTATTAAACAATTATAATAACATTATAATATGTGATATGAACTGAATAATAATATTTAAAGGAGGACCTTAATAAATTATAAATTGACCAAATTTTAATATTCAGGAGATTAATGAACGATCGAGTCAAGTCGGACCCGAGGTAAGGGATCATACTCCTCTCTTTCTTTTTAAGTACACTCTTTTATGTCATTCCTTTTAAAGCTCATATTATTGTTATTGGGATGTTATTTTATATTAATCATACTTAAATTTTTATGATAATATGATGAGAGACCCTATTCTCTATCATCAATCCTTTCTGGACATTTTGAGTGGTGCCGTTAGGCTGCTGAATTTTCGTAAGAGATCTAACCTCTCTCTTTTTTTTAAGTACTCTCCTTTATGTCAGTTATTTTATGATCATATTTGTTATGTTGGGGGATGTTATTTTATATTACTATTTCTTTAAAAATTATGTTAATATGATTATAGACCATATTCTCTCTCATCAATCCATTTTGGATGTTTTATGTGGCGTCGTTAGGCTGCCGAGTTTTCATAAGAGATTGTTCATCTCACTTTTATTCCCATGAGATTTATGCTACATTTGCCACAATTTCCATTGAGTGGTGTATTTACTTCACATTATTATACACTTTTTGTAGTGTAATTTCATTTATGGGTATTCACATCTTCATTGTATGACCCTTCTTCCATGGGGTGTACGTTTCAAAAGTTACCCAACTCGGTAAGGGGACCTTTCACCCTCCACTTTTTAAAAGGCTTCTTTTGTTATGTCTTTTAATTCAATAATATTATGTTGGGATATGTTATTTGATATCCTTATTGATTTAAACTTTTTGTCCAAGTGATGAGATGCCCTTTTTATCTCTCATCAACTCATTTTCTAAATTTTGAAGTGATGCCGTTAGGCTGTCGAATTTTACCAAGGGAACTTTTTAACCCAATTTCGATTTCTTTGGGATCAACATGTAGTTATTGAATAAGTCATACTTTAAATATTTTTGAATGACCTTTTATTGTTTTAAACATAATATCCACTTATATTGGGTGTATTTATATTTGTCACACATAATTTTGAGATTGATTTATCCTTAATTTAAGGATACCTTCTTTATAAGGGATTTCATCACATTTGACATTTCTATTGAGACATCATTGTTGTTATGCACAAATTCACTCTTATATGGTGTATATACTGTCCCTTGGAATATTATATAATGAATCCTTTTATTCTCATTATAATATAATGTTCTGACTAAATGTTATTTCTCAATTATTGTATTCAAGTGTCTCTAATTTTGTTAAAACCCCTTTTACCAAAATATCACTTTAAATGTTTTAATTATTTTTTCTTATTAATATCCATGTTTTCAAAATGGTTTTAAGTATTTATTTATATGGAGATTAATGTTTTAAAATTTTAAAATCTTTAAGGTGGTATGGGACACTTTGATTCAAAAATCTCTTTATTAAATGTTTTAAATGGTTTTGGAAATGGTTTCTTTTTGAATGGATTCATTATTTAAATATACTAAAATGTTATATTGTGATTGAAATGTGGAAATGTTATGTTTCCTTTATGCATGTTTTATGTGATATGTTTATGTTATGGTTCTTGGGCATTGTTATGAAAATGGGTGGTTCCGTGATAAACAAACGGCGTGTGAGCACGATATAGCTCTCCAATGCATTGGGTAACGCGATGAGTGAAACGTTAGAGTTTCTCCGAAGAGATTTAGGGAATATACTATGGTGGGTATTCAAAATTTAACCAAGAGGGTTACTCCCTACGTAAGAATGTAATGAATGCCTCATGTTACCTTTTATGTCTTATGATTTCAATGATCTATTCATGATTTGATGAGATATGTTAATGTGCCTATGTTTTATAGGTAAAGAATGATTTCATAATTATGTATATATGAACTCATGTTTATTTTCCATATTTTTATAACCCTTATTGATCTTTTTATGCTCATCACATGTTTTTTTGAAATGTTTTTCATAGGTCAAGGGAAAGGTACATGATACGATGATAGTGTTAAGGAAGTGTCAAGAAAGAATCCATGTTTTATTTTAAATATGTTTCCGTTGATGGGAAAAATGAATACTATCATTATGTAACCACTTTGTTTAAATGTGGAATATAATGAATGTTTTATTATCTAATTATCTAAAACTCTAAACCTGAAAAGATCCTCAATGTGTAATTTTGTAAAAACTCATGATTAAGTAAGGTTTAAGGATGGGGCCTTATAGTCACTAGTAGAATCCTTGATAATTTCTCAAAATTAAGTAATGCCCTTAATCAGTGTTAGCTAAAATCATTGATAAAGGGGGTTCCATTAAAAATGATTCAAAATGTTTTATTGAGGGTACATTTATCATAAATAATAACCCATTGAAAAAGACATTGTTTATCAAAAATTTTTCACTAATAATGTTTATGTTTATTGGTTCTAAAAAGCATTGGAAAAGGGTATCTTTCATCAATGTTGATAAAAGCCACCTTTGATAGTGATTTTTTAGACAAATGCAGTACCCAATAAAGAGATCATTATTATCAATATTAAAAGTTATATTGCATAAAAAAATTAATATTACTAAAAATAATATATTAATATATTTATTATTGTCATAAATATAATATTTTATTAAAAATGAATTATATAAAAAGGAATATTAATTTACACTTACTATATATTATAATTAACGAAAATTACATATAAAATCATTTAAAATAATTTTAATTATATAATTTTTTAATTATAAATGATTAATAAAAATTGTAAAAAAAATTAGATAATTAATAAATTCAATCAAATTATGAATGATATTAGACTAGTTGAAATCGATAATTGATATTCAATAGTCTATAAATACTAATATGGGTGACTGATGCCTCCAACAAATATGGAATCGAAGCCTGTGAAGATATCTACATCATGTTGGTTAGAGAGACCTTGGTCAATATTTTTTTGTTCAAAAATGGGTCAAAAGACCATTATATCTTATTTTTTAGTTTGGAAATTCCCTAATTTTTTAATATCTGTTGGAATTCAAGATTCATATAAGAGGTTATTCAATTACCTTTTATTGAATATTGAATTTATTCCCAAGGCATAAATTAATTTAGATGTTATGGTTTAGGAATTTTATCATTATTCATATTTATGAATTATTTATAATTTAATATAGGAATATTTGTTTATATTTACATATAATATATAATTTGTTCAAATAAATATTTATGCATGTTTACATAAAATATTATTTTTAAATATATAATCAATATAGACATAATCATATATTACTCATTTTATATAAAATAACAGTTTATCGATTTTGATTATATTATTAAAATTCAATAATATATATAAATATGATTACACATGTAATGTCTATATGTGTGTGTGTGTGTGTCAACAAACTAATATATATTATTTTAAATACTCTAATATATGTGAATTAATTCATATATATTAAAATAATTTTATGTTTGTGTGCAATATAACTGTGTACGTGTGTGTTTGTACATTTTTGCTTATGTTTGTGTGTATGAATATTGTGTAAATTCATCATATACAAACATATTTGTCGTAAATATATCATTACCATTAAATATAGTAAATATTCATATTTGTAGTAAATATTTACAAAAATAAAATCAAATATTAATACATAGATATAAAATTATAAGTAAATATGTATAAATTTACATGTAAATATATATATTGATTTTCATAATATATATTTAAAGTATAAATTTTTTATTGGAATATAAAATATGTTTGTATATATTAAAAATAAATTTCCAAATAATTATATAAATCATAGAGAAATAAATATTATTGATTTTATTTAAAAAAAATATCTAACCATTTTTTACATAATAAAAATATATGAATATGTATATACTTATACAGTTGTATATATAATTATTATATATACAAATGTGTGTGCTTATTAATAAATATATATATATATATATATATATTCTAATATATGTAAATTAATATTAATATATTTTATTTTAAATATTTCAAATATATGTATATATCATAAACACACACAAACATATGTTTTATAAATATATTTAAAATTATTTTATAAATATAATAATAATAATAAATATTTATATAAATAAATATATAAAGAAATAGATATATCAGATAATATAGAACAAAATAACAATATAGTAGTGTCAAGGAGGTTTTAATTCAACAAGTGAGGCCACCATATAGTGTTTGGGCACATGCGGGGTCAACAGTTAGCTGGGATGTTGAAAAACACTGATAAATGGGCATTACAATTTCTGAGAAACTGTGGTGTCTGGGAGTGTTGAAGAAGGGGTTGGGAGTATCAAAGAAATGAACATTTGTTTATATTAAAAATAATAATTCTTTTTAATGGTGATAATAATGGACATTATTAACATTTATTATCACCGATAAATCGGTAATTTAGAAGTACTTTTTTAACAATGAAAAAGAGGTCATTATATGCACTTATGTTTTAGCACCAATAATATCTCAGAATTCGAACAGTTATTAGATTATAGTTTCATTTGGGTGAAAAAAGGATCATTCCTAGAGATCTTCAATGTATGATCTATATTTTTTCGAGTCTCATATTATGAATTTTGTCATGCTATCTATCTCAACCATGAATCATTGGACTTTTACCAACTTATACCTCTAATAATGAGGTTTACTCAATAACCGAAGTGAATGCCTCAAATGTAGCATAAGCGCTATTTTGGTTAATAACTATTGAGGTTTGGGTGAGATTAGATGGATCATTCAATGATTGTGAAAGACATAATCATCATGAACAATGAATTTTTTATCAAATGTTGACATTTAGAACATGGAACCTATATATGTTTTTTACGTTAAATTTGTAATCAATTAAAATAGAATGGATCATTGAATACCTCATATTAGTAAATTTCTTAAATGATGTTTCTTATCATTGAAACCACCATTTCTTTATTACCATCATTATAGAGGGATGACCCAATGTAGACCCCCACTTGGGGCCATCCCAACAACTTCTCCTAATCTCCTAACAATAGTTATTGAATGTCGAGAGCTTGTATGGACGATCAATGATCTTGTGATTTTATTCATGATCGCCTTATGTTCATATAAGAATGAAGGATTACCTCTGGTTCTTATCATTTTTGAGAGGATTGGTGGAGAAATCTTGAGGTAAATTCATTATATATATCAATTATCAATTATCGATTAGCCCTGTATAATAGATATAACAGTTTTTTATTGAGTATGAGTGAATGTTAAAATATTTTTCAACTTAAAATGGTACGTAAATAGTATTATAAAAAATTTCAAACCTCATTCATGTAATATTTTTGATATTATTATTTTATGGTGTTTTCTATCTTTTAAAATGATAGATATTATTTTATCTAATTTTAAAATAAAATTTGTACTCAGACACGATCATGGTCTAGTCATATCCCTTACCAATTAATGATTATAATTATAAATATTTATAAAATATTTATTCATAAATTAATATTCTATTCATTGTATAGTGAATAAAAATATTCATTTTATATTCAATAAATAAATACATATTATATATCCCCATTGTATAATAATAACCATCCAATAAATATTGAATTAATTTATGTTTTAATAATATAGATGAAAAATATTTTTTTGTCATGAGAATAATGTTTATTCTAAAAATTAAAAAAAATTCATTTTAGATAAATAGAAACACTTAATGTATGACTCTATGGGATTATTTCTCATTGGATTTAAAAACAATTCCCTTAATTCAAATATTACTATTCAGAACAGAGTCATGAAACCACGAAGACGGATTTTAATGTCACAATATTTATAACCACAAATGAAATGTTGTTACATAATATAATTTCTTGGTCACAATATCCCATAAAGAATGTTTCATAGTCATTCTATCAACCTATGTTCATGATACATATTTCTCAGACTATTTGAAATAATCTTGTCATTACACAATAACAATGGAAGTTAACTCAATAGTTAAATTTCACTCAAAGGGTTGAGATATCTAGTTCCATAAAGATGGAATAGACTTATCCTTTCTCAACTTACTAATTTATAACTTGTAATTGCTAGGAGACCAAAGATACCCTACTCCCCATGAATATATGATGTCGCAGTACACAATTTGTAACATGTATTAATATAATATCAATGTACAAGGACTGTTCACAGAGTCATTGGTAGGAATAACGGTTGAGAAATAAACACACATTATTCCTACTTGTGGGTCTAATCACATAATCACCCATCATGGAAATTACAACGTGAGAAATTCATGAGAAAATGCCTCATTTTCATATGAGTACTCTAACCTGATAATCATTATACTATATTCCATATCATATAATGATATACGATGGTAGAATTAGGTTTTATAATATCATTATAGAATTTCAAGGTTATTATAATATAAAATAACATCATCAACAACTTCAATGTGACAAATACTATTGGATAATATCAATTTAATGGTATGTAGAATAGAAATAAGTATGTAATGAGGTATTAAAATTAATATTCAATTTTCTCAATATACATTTAATCTAATGTATAAATATTCGTGTTCTATGGATCCAATTCCCATAAAGTCCCTCTTTAATAAGTTTCTACTACTAATGACTTGTTATTTATCACATGTTAAACATAATTTTAATGAGAATGGATAAAATTGGTGTTCCTACCTACTTTCCATGAATAGGGTAGGTAATGACACATTTCTATATTTGAAATACATTACTGCAATATTACTAACATAATAAAATCCATACTGTAGTGATATAATAGAGTATCTATAAAGACACCAACCCCAATTACCTGGAGCTAGTGCATTTATTTATTACATTATTATGATTACTAAGAAGTTTCAACTCGAAGGATTGATCTATTTAGAGTTATTAGAATCTTGATTACATATATAAACTTTGAATTTAAACTTGAAATTAAAAAAACACCACAACAACATTGGAAACATCCATAAATATGACATTATTCCAAAAATTCAATCATAATATACCAATTCAATTCACGGAAAAAATAAATCCTAATAAATAGGAGATCTCAGATTCTCTGTAAGAGTATATAATAGAATATAAGCAAAAGTAATATGACATGATGAATAATTGAAAGTAAACATTAAATTAAAAGTAAACTTTAGAATAATATGGTAGGAATAAATGAAGATAAATATGTAAATTATAAAACATAACTATGGATATTATACTATTCAAATTATCACATTTACTATCAATTTATCATTTCAAAATGGGGGAATTAATAATGTCTGACATCTAAAACTTATTTTTATGGCCTCGGTTATGATGTCTGCAAATACTTGGCTAAGACCTCACTGAGAACCCAATTCTGTTTTGTATCTTGAGTTCTTCTAATGCATCAATGAGTTATTGCAGGCACATATAGTCGCATTAAAATTCCATTGAATTATTTCAAGGAATGGGGAGAAAAATAATTACATGTACACATGAAATTTAAAAAACCTTCCCCAATCAATAATCTTAGTCACTAACTAATCCCAATAACACGGTGAATGGTATGAAGTTAGCACATCCATAATAAAATCAGCCTTAATAAATTTAATAATATTAGGTGGATTAAAATATATTATCAATATCAATAAATCATAAAATACAACAGAGTTGTCGAAATATATGAAAAATCATTCATTGATGAATTCATGAGATAAATACCCCTTTTACATTTCAAATAACTGTTCGTTTGGAAATATAATTTTTATTTCACATAATTATTTTTTTAAACCCATAATGAAAAAATAGATTTTCATGAAAAAATAAATGATTTTATAACAATATTGGATTATGAAAAATAATTATGTATGGTACTTTAGAATGAGTTAGAAGTCAAGATGTTTCTTTTATTTGGTCTTATATATCGGGAAGAATAGAAATGGGAACCTTGAAAAGCATGTCATTATTATAAATGAAGGATAAAATGATCTAGAAACATCATTTTTGAATATATACATTGAATTTATAATATGTATATAAATGTAATAATGATTTAAATTGGTGTATAGATTATGGAAGCATAACCCGAATTAAAATAGAGGTTTGAGAAGAAAACCCTTACCTTTTGTCCAAATTTCATCTACACTTGATCTTATCATCCTGGATAATAAAATTAAATCCATTAGTTATTTAATTTATAAACTTATATCCATGTATTTGATTTATTATCATTTTATTATGTTCATTTATGTTCTTTTTGACGAGTTATAGGATACAATTTTATTTCCCATGAGTGTTTCTCTCCATGTTTTTCCCGATCATTATACTTGTATATGAGTATAAAAGTTCATGTAGAATGGATATGATTTTATAGAATTTATGTTTCATGCTATAAATGAAAAAGATAATTTTTATTTTTAATATTTATTATATTGGTCCTATATATCATGAGGAATAATTAGATTACATGTTAATGATAATCATTTAGCTTAATTTTTGTATGTTTTTTATCACAATGAAGTTGTTTTGATTCGTTATTGGTCATCATGTGTATATAATTCCTATAGAACATTATATAAGAAATAATACATATTTTATAATGTAGTTCATCCAAAAAATGATTTCATGACCACCCTTTGAAGGTAAATTGAAGAACGAAAGTTCCTCATCCATGAAGGTTGTAAATCGACACCTCTCATATAATCATTTTGTTTTTAAAATAAAATAGAGAGAGTATGGACATTGATAATGGATATTAAATTAACATGATTTCCATTATGTATATATATATTTTGCAGGATTTTTAAATATTTTTTAGATATAGGAGATGAAGATAGAATAATAAAAGAAAAGAACGTGAAATGAAATTAATGGGAAAAGGAAGAGGGTTTTACAACTTGAATACACAAATATGATATCCTTCTTAATGGGACTAATTTTGGACTTTTTTATGATCCAAACTGCTCACAGATATGATTGATAGGATAGGGGAGAATATTGGGCTGAAATTTGACAAGTCTATTATTATTAGTGATTTTAGTTGAAGGGGTGATGAGGGGTTGTATTAATTGTGGAGGAGTGGGGTGATTTTTGAATATTTTTTAAATATTTGTTTAACATTTTCTCTCATGACTATTAATATTTTGAACATTATCATCATATATATTAAAATAATTAAGGGAGTTTCGATATAATGGTTCTTAAATCATTCATGACTCATGGAATATTGTATTTAACTTATAATGTATTTATAACGTGAATTTCTGTACTATACTATTCACAAAAAATTCAAGTATTTCAGAGATGTCTAGAAACATTCATAATAATTTTTTTTAATTTTAAAATTACAAAAATGTAATACATTTTATGAAAAAAATATTTTAAATATAAGATATTTATTTTTTAATTAAAATCAGTATTTACTCGATAAATTCATCTTTTAAAATTATAATATATTTTATAAAACTCAGAAAATATTACAAATGTAACTTTAAATTATCATAAAATAATTACAAAAAATAAATTTATTTAGGAATACATTTTATGAGAATGAATATTCTATTAAATCATTTTATTAATTATTAATTGTAATTATATATTTACGACATACAAAAATACCAACACTTAATGTCTATTTTTAAAAATATTTATTTACATGTAGAATGATATAATAATATAATATACTCTTTTATATGTTTTTAAAATTTTATTTATACTTTCATTGGTGAGGATATTATTCTACTGGATGGTTTACTATTCATAAGGGTCAATTAACTATTCCTATGGTCATGTAACAATTTCATTAGCATATTTTCCTTAACTTTTGAAAATACATTATACTTCATTCATTATTCAATTTTAATGTTTGAATTGTGTTGTATTATTGATTTATACATGATCTATACTATATGAAATAACTATAATATGATAAATCTCATTGATATTATTGATGTTTGTTACATTCTCTCATGATTAAAAATATTTTGTCCTAGAAATTTCTGTATTGTCACCCCATAAAAATATTTGTGTGGTTCATCATCATAAGGTCTTTAGTTTTCCATGTTGCCTCATAAATTTTATGAATTTTACAAATTACTATTACCAACCAAGTTGTATGATTCTTCAATACCTTTTCTATAGTGTTTTTAATCTTTATAGGCACTGAATAATAAGTTATATTAGGTTCCTATTCTACCTCTAGAGATGTTAGGACATGCATTGGGTCTGCCATGTATTTTCTTAACAAAGTGATGTGGACGATATTTTATACTTTATAATGGCTATGTAAAATTTCCAAATGATAACCCATACCTCAAATTCTCTCTATAATTTTAAAATGACAAATTTATCTTGTGCTATATTTAACTTTCATCCCAAAAAATATAACACCAATCCATTGAGATACATTCAAGAAAACATAATCTCTTACATGATATTCTAAATCCTTACTTTGATTATCCTCATATCCCTTTTTCTTACTTGGAGATACTTTATTATGGGGTTTTATAGTCCTTACATTTCAATTGATTCCTCCACAAGCTATAGTCCCATAATATTATATTCACCAACTTCATCCCAACAAGTTGTTGTATGAAATCTATTACCATACGATGCTTCATATGGTTCCAATTGATTTCTAGAATGGAATCTATTGTTGTAGGAAAAATCCACAAAAGATAAATATTGATCACCCATATAATTAATGTCAAATGAAAATTATCACAGCCTATCGTATAATGTTTGGACCATCCTTTCAGATTAGCTTTCATTTATTAGGTAATAAACAATACTCAAATGAATCTAAGTGAGTAATGATTTTTTGACTATTCATGAATTTCAATTTAAATCGTGGAACATGTAAAAAAAATTTATAAAGGTGATCCATAAAGTCTTAAAAATTCATTAATATATACTCATGTAATTATATTTAGTTAAATAATATCCTTTATATAAGGAAATGTGTTGATTTCATAAATATATTAATAATCATCCATATTAGATCATTCATTCTTGGAGTTTTTGGTAATCCAATAAAAAAATCAATATTGTTGTCCTCACATTTTCATGCAGGAATAGGTAGTGGTTTCATGAAACCTCAATGATGTCTTGTTACCGCCTTCACATAATGATATAGTAAATATATTTAAACATAATCAGAAATTTCCAACTTCAAATTATCCCATTATAAATGTCCGTTCATATATCTATACATCTTGGAGAAACCCTGGTGTATAAAGAAATTAGAGCTATGGGAATCATTAGATGTCTCCCCTATTTGATCAAGTATATATGGAACACATAAACTCCTCCATGTTTTTTTAACTCCATCCAGACCCATGATGCCCAGAAACATCCCATCATTCAAATCATTAATATTCAATTGAATATTATCATCATCACAAAGAGAATTTTAAAATATTTACAAACCCATTTATTGGGAAAACTGTTGAAAAAGGGAAGTTGTTTCCCATTCCTTGAAAATCCCCATGACCATCTTTACTTGATCCAGGTACACATGGTCTTTTTTAATCTGAACTTTATTTAAAACTCCATGATCAATCCAACTCAATACATATAGTACCTTATTCTCCTTCCCAGTGTGGTATTGTATAGATCAATCATAATCCTTGAGTAGCTCAAGACACCATATTTTCCTCATGTTGATTTATTTTTGTGAGAAGATATATTATTAAATATTTTGATCATTATATATCTCAAATATTTCTCCATAGTGTTAGTGTCTTTATTATATCAGTTAACATATTATAGCCTCTAACTCAAGATCATGATTTGTATAGTTTTGTTTATGAATTTTGAACTCCATTTCTTAATAGGTAGAACTCAATCATTCTATATAAGGACACACATATTTCCATTCATTGAAACATCTCTATAAATGAAAAATGAAACATTTCATGATTGTATAGTCAATATATGGGAATTTTATAATATCCTCTTAAATTCATCAAAACATTATAAAAATTAATTTGTATATACTAATATAACCCTTTATGAGTAATTCGGGTTAATATGTTACCTAATTGAGCGATATTCTAAATAAAATGCCAATAATAACAAACTAATTCATTAAAACTACATACCTTAGTTATGTTCATTGGTGTTGTCCATTTTTGAACCACATTTTTCTTTGATGGATCAACTGATATTCCATATTTAGAGACAATATTTCCTTGAAATGAAACAGATTGAAGCCAAAATACACACTTTCTAAACATCCCATATAATTTATTTATTCTATGAATCATCAATATAATCAAAATGGGATTGTTATTGCGTTTGAATCATTTTATGTATACCAATTTATCACTAATAAATACTAAATCAATGTCATCAAGATATTACTTAAAAAATCTTTTAATTAAATCCCATAAAATGGAGGATTCATTACTCTGTTCAAAATGTATCAAAAATAAAATCATAATGTCCATACCTAGTTTGTAATGATGTCTTTATAATATCATCATTACTCACACAAAACAACAGATATTCAGATTGATGTTCAATATTTGAAAAATATTGAGATCTATAAAGTTGATCAAATTAATCAATATTAGGTAAAGATACATTTTCATTGTTTTAATATAATTTATTTCTACACAGTCAATGCATAGAATCATGGATCCCTCTTACTTCTTGACAAAGAGTATATGGGAGTCCCATGGTGAAACAATATGGAGGATAAATCTTTTGTCACCAAATTCCATAAGTTATTTCCTCAATTATACTAATTCCACTGTGGACATTATATAAAGGGTCTTTGATATAGGCATGACAATAGGAATTAAATCAATAAAAAACTAAATATCATTCTCTAAAATACATCAGTTTAAATCCTCTATAAATACATCAACATATTCTTTCACAATAGATACTTATTGAATTTAATGATTTCATTTCTCACCCATTCATTCAATATAATCACCATCCCAAAGAATTTAAATCAGTAGAGCAATTGTAGGTGGACCTAGATAAGAATTATATAGTGTGGTTTCAACAATAATTATATGTGACTCTATATCATTCTAAAAAATTATAGCATTGTTATTATTATAATAGATTTTCACATCATAATTTGATATGCAGTTAATACTGAGAATTATATGAAAATTAATCATGGGTATGATGATATAATTGGAAACTAAATCACATTTATGTGTCTTGTAGGTGATATATTGACACATCTTTATTGCAATGGTACTTACTGTAAAAGTTTTTATTGAAAAATATCGTATTATATCAAAAGGTAAATTTCTAGTTTAACTAGAAAATTGGGATGGCATAAAAGAATGTGATGATACAAAATCAAATAAATCATTGGCTATGTTTGATAAAACGATTAAAGTACCTACTATGACATCATTATGAACTTCAACATCATCATTTTTGATCACATAATCTTGGACCTAATCCCATGTCATTTTCAGTGGATTTTTTCCACAACATATAGGTAAATTATTTTCATATAGTCTAATATATTTAAAATTAAATCATTGAACAATGGTATATTTTTTACATTCCCTTGAAATCATATGATTCGTGGCCTTTTTTCTACACTTTTATCTAGTTCCTTTTCATTTTAAGCAGGATCTAAGATGCTTCCACCAAAAAATTTTACATGTTGGAAAACTCCCTTTTTTATTATTCCCTTTATCCATTAATTCCTCTACCACCCACTTATCCTCTTTCTTTCCCTTAAATTAATAACACACATACAATTATTTTTCTATCTTTATTTCACAAGAGACTGTTTAATTGTACTATATGAAATTTTTGGAGACTAGTATCATTCGAAGTTATAGTTTTTAAACATCAATGAATCGAATATTATTTATCCTTGGATTACTTATGTAGTAAAAAATATTCCTTAATTACCATATAATGTTGGATTCATATATGTAGACATTCTCATCCTCATGTATCCTCAAATTCAATGGCTTCTTTTTCATATCTTCTCTTATTCATGGGGAAAATTTTTTCTAGGAAAATTTCATAACAATAGCAATATTCTATATTTTTACTTTCTTCATCCTCCTCTATGTTTTGAAGTAGTGACAACCATTCATCTAAATCTAACGATAGATGATAAACAGTCATGATAACATTATACTATTCATTATATTCAAAAACATGAAAAATATTCTCAAGGGATCTTATCCACTACTCACATACTAATGGATTTTTAGTCCCATTTTATGATTGTGGTTTTTGTGTCATAAATGGGTTTAACATTTCTCAGCCATATTTTTGAAAAAATTTCTCCATATGGCTGTGATTATTTTTTATATTCGATTTTAGTTGTACCAATATTGTTATAAGTTCTTTAGTACCAATCACCAATACAATGCTTGAATCATTATCTTGTATAGGAGGGAAATCCAAACATGGGATACGTTCATTGATACATTTTACATTCCTTCCCCAAGGATATATTTATTAATAATGGAATACAATAGACTAGGTTATGAATTGTTATGTATAATCTCAGACTAGAAAAACAACTAACATTAATAGAATTTTATTCATAGATAATCGAATAATCATAAACATTGTTTCTTGGGGATATATATAATATTAAATAATTTATAATGTTTTGTAATTTAAATTTGGTTGATACTAAGAATATCCCATAGGAGTGTAAAACTAGGTGCACAGAATGTCCATTTTTATTGTACAATGTTACCTCGAATAAGGTTTGAGAAAGGATGTTTGAGTTGTTAAACATAAGTACACATGTTCTATAACCATGTCTTCTTTTAGAATATAGGCATGGATATATTGATAGGATGTTACACAGAATCTATTTTCCCCAAAATTATAGAATTTTCTTCTATTACTATCCTCAAAATCTATCTAGCTTTTATGTTCCATAATCTATGTTATCTAAATCTAGTTTCTAAGGATTCTACTAAACATCCTCTAATACCAACTGTAAAGACACCAACCTCAGTTACCCATAGATGATTTATCTATTTATTACATTGCATTGATTACATGTAGGTATCATTCCTTAGGACTGACCAATTTAGAATTTTTGTAAGATAGATTACATACATGACCATTATGTTAAATGTTTAAATGAAAAACAATATAGACAGTTCATTGAATACATCCATAACTCCTAAATAATCCATCAAAGTCATTTATAATATACCAATACACAACATGTTGAATAATAAAATATAATAATGGACTGATCACAGATTCTCAGTAAGGGTACATAATAAAGTGGATGAATATGTAATAAGTCAAGTTGAATAACTAAATTTACACTAGAAATTAAAATTAATCTTGAGAACAATATATAAGGAATAAAACATGATTAAATAATTCCATAATAAAACATAACCATTTATATTCTGGAAGTCTAATTATCACAAGTAATATCAATTGATAATATATTAGTGAGGGAATTCATAATGCATGACATCTAAAAAATATCATCAAGGTATTGGATAAGACATCCAAATAATAATATGGTAACACCGTGACCGAAACCCAATTTTGTTTTATCTCATGAGACCTAATGATGCACCGAGGGGCTATATTGGGCCATAAAAATCAATTTGAAAGTCCGTTTAGCATGGTGAATGGTATCTAATTAGCACATATATAGTCAACCTGATCATAAAACACTTAATAACATGTCTTGTATGAATATAATATATAAATATTAACAAATAATGAAATTTATCATAGGTGTTCCAACTGATTAAAATAAAATCCTTAGTGAATTCATGAGAGAAATAACCCTTTTACATTGCAAAGAAGAGTTTGTTATGAAAAACTAATTATTTTTCATAATTATTTGTATAGAATCATTAATGAAAAATATATATCATGATGAAAAAAATAATTATTTATTGGAAATAATTTTTTAATAAAATAGATTATGTATGGTACTTTAAATTTGTCATGAAATCAAGACATTCAATTTGTTTGGGCTTGAGTATCGGGAGTAATTGAAAATGGAACCCTGAAAAAACAATTATTTCATTCAAAATAAAGATTAAATGAAATGGAAACATGATTTTGAAATGTATAATTATAAATTATAAGAATTATATAAAAATAATGATGAATTATTTTGGTGTATTGATTATGTAATCATAATCCAAATGAAAATTGGGGTTTGGGAAGAAAACCCTTATCTTTGGTCTGAATGGGTTCTTCCCATGACCTTATAATCCAAGATAATAAAATTAAATACCATAATAAAATAACTAATATAATTGTACAAATGTATTTTATTTACTATAATTTTATTAATCTTGTTTATACCGTTTTTATGAGTTATATGTTATAATGTTATTGCATGAGGGCATTCATTTCCATGGTTCTCACTATCAGTATACTAGTATATGTGGATAGAAATTCCTGTGGAATGGATATAATTTTCCAGAATTAAAATTTACTATCATTAATGCACAAAAAATATGTATAATTGGTAATTTTTTTTCATATATTATGATCAATCATTAGATAACATGTTCATGATAATCATGTTGATTAATATTGGTTGGTTTTTATAACAACTAACATGTATTGATTTATTAATTAACATAATCAAAAAATAATTTTTATAGAATATAAAAAAATATATAGTACTTATTTTATAATCTTGTTCAATCGTTATTTTTTTCATGATCAATATTAAAGGAGAAATTGATGAACAAAAGTTCATCATCCACGAAGGTTTTAAATCAACCCCTCTCAGATGATTATTTCATTTTTAAAATAAAATAGAGTGAGGGTATCATGGTTGATAGTGGATATACCTTAAACATGATATAATTAAATTATATATATGATATTGGATTTATCATTACAAATTGGATATATGTGGTGAGGAGAGAATAATAAAAGAAAAGATCGTGTAAGAAACTAATAGGAAATGGATGGGAATTTTACTTCTTGAAATCACTTCCTTGAGAATATCATAAATGTGATTAGTTTTGGTCCATTGATGATACTAGTAGTTATTCTATGTTTTTTAGAATATTTGGGAGAATATTTGGAATAAATTGGACAAGTAAAAAAAGGATTAGATGTGTGAGGATAAGGGGCGGTGGGGTGGTATTTATATTGAATGTGAGGAGTAATTTTTGAATGTTTTTTTTCATTTTTATTATTATTTTGTATCTGGACGTTGATTAGGATTACAATTTCCACAAATTATTTTAAAATTGTAATTTGTGGTTGTAGATTATACTCTTTAATTAATTCATTACTCAATAATTAGTGTATTATTCATATAATGTATTTATAGTGTAAATTATCGTATATTAGTATTCACTAAAAATTTAAGTATTTCAGAAAAACAATAAAAATTCACCCTATCCATTTTTTGATGTGTATAATTTAAAAAATAAGTCCAATTAATTATAATAATTTTATGACTAGGATAAATTAATTTTTTATTTTAAAATATTATTTACTCAAGAAATATAGTTATTAAAATTATAACTGATTTTATAATACTCTGAAAAAATAAATAAGGACTTAATAGATTATCCTAAAATCATAAGACAATAAAATATTGATTTATGGATACATTATTTGAGAAATAAATTTTTTTAAATCATTTTATTATTTATAAATTTTATTTAAAAACATATGACTTAAAAAAATACCAACAGTTAATTGGGAATTTTTATATTATTTATTTACATGTACCAAGACATAATTATATCAAATATTGAATTATAATATGTCCAAATTTTATTTATAAATTCATTGTCCTGGTTACATTTCTATTGGCTGCTTTATTATTAATATGGGTAACATTACTATTCCTAAGGTCATGTTACTATTTAATCAATATAAGTTCACTATCTTATAGAAATAATAATTATTTTATACATTCATCATTTATAATGTTTGTATTGTTTTCTATGTGTGATATTTTGTGATCTATACTATATGCAATAACCATATGATGGAAAATATAATTTACCTAATTCTGAGCCATTATTGTATCCTCCTCTTTTTCCTATTTTAAAATGCTTTCATCCTTATTTTTTTCATAGTCATGGATTATCATAGTATCAATAAAACATCGTATTTTGTTTAACCCAAAATTGGAACATATTATAGCCATACAACTCCATTATATACATTATAAGACACAATATAATCGAATAATATAAATATAAAAATCACTACCTGTAATATTTTTTTCTTATATATAACATTAGTTTTATATTTTATACATGATTAAATTGAAATTAGTGAAAAAGTGTATAATTCCCTTGATAATTATTATTCAAAAATCACCAAATAATAGAAACTCATCCATTTCTATAATTAGATATAATAAAAAATATCTCAAATTGAATGTAGATATAGTTTTGTAGGATCTATATGATATTCACCTAATATGGATAAAACATCAATAATATCAAATGTTATTACATATCATGTAATATGAGATAACTCCAAGAACTTATGCAATTAAAACTATTTTAATCTCAATAATATCAACCAATGAACATGCCTAGTATAGGAGAAGTATTGTATGACAAATACAAATTGAACATAAATTCATTCAACTTTAATATTTCAATATTATAATAATATAGGTATGATTAATATATTTATTGACTCAATGGGCCTATTTTTAAGATATGTTTCCCTATAACATAGTTTCTATAGTAAGTCAATCATCTTGAAATTTCATTACTTAGTTTTAAATTTTTTAACAAAAATAGATTTTTTAAATATTTTATCGACATATTTATCTTCGAAAATTTTATCACCAACAAAAACCAGAGAGAGAACCATGTCAGATATTTATTCAAAAATAATATTTTCTGATAACTATGGATAATGTATTCATAAATTAATTTATATAATCTGTATATCTTAATGGAATTTATTGATTCCATCAAAAATTTGATGTTATTCCTTTTATACATATACAATATGTTTTATTTTAGTCATTTCATAAAAGCATCATATTGTACATTTAATCCAATAGAGGTTTCCATGAAATTCAATAGGTTACTTTTAGTAACTTTTAAACATGTTATGATAAGTATAATTCCAACTAAAATTTTTCATTATAATGGGTGTATTTTTTTTGTAATTGGATGAAACATTTTAATAATAAATCAATATTTATTGGTATTTCTTATAGAATCCATGTCTAGTTTCTCAAGAATACTAAACAAAAATATCAAGTTGTAGAAACGATAAAAATATGGAGTCCCTAAATCGGGATACATTTTTTTCATCATGTAAATTTATTTATAAATGAAACCTTTACAGGTTTATAACTATTAATTTATTGAAGAAATATTGATTTTTATATGATAATATATGTATCACCCACCCCAGTGAACATAAACCACCACTTTCTTTTTAAATTTCTACACAGTATGTGTCTACCGACCAACTTATCCCACTATTCTTATGTTGTACATCAACCTTT
The DNA here is from genome assembly GCA_963277665.1 of Viscum album. Classification (NCBI taxonomy): domain Eukaryota; kingdom Viridiplantae; phylum Streptophyta; class Magnoliopsida; order Santalales; family Viscaceae; genus Viscum; species Viscum album. Next base: position 510,575,562 of record OY728138.1, read on the forward strand.
TAGAAATTGTTTATAAGATAATAAAATGGATATTGGAATCATCCTCTACATATAACTGGTTGAAATCCCATTTAACCTATCTCACATATCGAGGAGGTATAATATAAATAAGGGAATCCAAAACCTAATAATATTTTCTGATAATGATGTTTTTCATAAACAATTTTACCATTTTTTTAAAAAATTTCATGTACATACCTCATGTTAAGTAATGATATTATTGTTTTTGGTGTTTTACATTAAATTTTTCAATAATAATTAAAAAACTGATTATTAAATTATTTGAAAAAAAATTAAATGAGACATATAAATTTTAATTTTATTAATTTTCCCTCTATTTTATAATTTCACGATAGTTCTCACCATTAGACTCAGAATTTCTAGTTTTTTCAACATTATATTGAAAATGATCCAAATTTATCTTCACTTAAAATAATATAGGTTTCTATCAATTACTCAAAGATTTGTAGGAAGTAAGGTGTTTTCCAATGGTATGCTTACAGCTCTTTGATTCGTTGTACAGACTCCCTAATCCAAAAAAACCATACATAGTTTTTTATTTCATTATTCCAAGTTACGAAAAGATTCTCATGGGTTACCACTGTTGTTTTAAATTTTTTAATTCAACAAAAACATAGTCATAAGAATACCAAGATTAATGGTAGTGTCCTAATGTAGGTTGGTAAACCACATAGCACTGTTGATATAATTCTATTAAAGTGATGGAAGTATTTGCATGAATTAATATTATGTATGAGATTTTATTTATTTGGTGTAATTATTTCCCATTTCACCCCTTACATAGACTATTAATATTAATTAGAGTTTACTTTTGTGAACAACCATGTTTCAATAATAAAATTATGCATAATTCTTATATTTTGATTCCATGTTTTTAATTTTTTTATTTATTAAAGTGATCATGTTCTTTCATCCATAAAATTTATGACTAATAAGGAAAAAAGTATCTAAATTAATAATGTACCTAATCATGAGAATATCTAATAGTTTTTTATTGAGTTAATAATAAATAAACATGTCATCCTATATGAAAACTCATTATACTATTCTTGAAATTAGTTGTAAGATTCCACCAATCCACCCGTGTGTCACCTGGGATCGATTCAACTTGGATACACCTTGAACATCATCTATGTTCTATAAGATACTAATTTTGTTACATTTTTTTACAACCCACATGCATGTGAGGGGAAACAAATAATTGGTTAAGGGTAATTACAAAAACAACCTTAGAAACATATGTCTTGCAAAAAAATAGGGAAGGTTGAAAAATAGGACACCATTTTTTTATAACATATTATTGACAACCCATGAAATAAAAATAAATTAAATAAAACCAAAACATACACATTTATAGTTAATTCAGATTAATGGACACATTCATGAAAAAATACCAAATAGTACACTAGATTGCATTCAATTCAGTTATATCTTTATTATTAAGAGTCATTTAGTTGTATTAGATAATTAATTAATTAATTAACTTCATCTTAATGACCATATAATGTATCATGAAGATACCCATCATATATTCATTAATGTAAAATGAAAACTAATTACATATAATTATAGTTAATTACAATAAATTAATTGATCATTTATAAATTCTTCCAAACCAATATCACATTTGTGAAACACATGTAGTCTGAAAATCATAATTAGGTTTTCAGGATGAAAATAATTTTTAAAATTTAATTTAATTCTTTGATTTATTGTAATAATACACAACAGGTACATACAAGCTACACACCATGTCCCTCAATTTCGTTGTATCCTAGATAGACACAAGAAATTTTGGCATGTATCATAGCTGGACTAAACAATGTGTGATAACCATCTACACACCATGTGTGACACTTTCTATGTGTCATCATAAAACATTATCTAACTCAATGTGTTCTTCACCTATAGAACAACACGACGTGTACTCATGTTACATGTCATGTGTTCTGCTTACCGTGTATTCTCAGAACACACAGAGTGACTCAGGGTGTTATTTAGACATGGGAATTTATGAGTTAGAGGAAATATTTTCTAGCTATACACTATGCATTTCATTAATTGTCCTAGTTTTGTATATCATGTGATTTAAAACCCTGTATTTAACCACAATGTAAGCATGTTTTTTCTTTATAACATGTTTACTACACAAGGTGTACTCCAACTATATTCCATGTAATCTGATAAACCATGTTTTGGGTATTCCTTATCATCGTTAAATGTACAATAAATACACCCACTCTAATAAATACTTGTAATATCAAGTATTACATCACACGTTCTGGTGAAAAAATTGTTTAGTTGACATGTACTCACAATACACACCTTATAGCCTAATAAAACAATTATAAAAGTTTTCACCTAAAAATAAAATCATAGATCGTTATCCATAAATTATTAGTCTCTATAAAAACTAAATATATTGAATGACAAATATTATAAAAAACACATTAATTTAGTATCATATTAATGAAAAAATAATTAAGAAATAAATATTAACCAAAATTGTGTATATATGATAAAAAATAAAAATAAAAATTTAAATTTAAACATCATTGCGCTAATACAACATGATGGTTCTTGATTTAGTGGAATGTACTTTTGGGTGAATAATAATTACGGTTTTTGTCAAATTCAATAGATTATTTTGCAATTTTTTAATATGTAACTTCCATGACCAGTGATACTTTTCCATTGATTTTTGATATAGAAATATTGGAACCTCAGGAGGATCTTTTTCTCATTAAAATTATAAGTATTATAAATATATTGGATGAAAAAATACATCATATTAGGATCATTATTTAATAATTTTGTTGATCATATGGAACCCCTTTTTTAAATTACCATTGTTTCATAGAGAGAAATAAAAGTGTATCCCGTCAAGAAAGGAACAACACATGAAACTTTGATCACCTAGTAACATTGACAAAATGTTAGGTTCTAGTGTAGGGGATCGATAGTTTTATATTGTTCATCTGGATCGCTTCATGTTCTATTAAGCCTAAAAATTTATCCCTTATTTATCTAACTCTTTAAAATAAGATAGAAGAAGGAATCTAGAGAGAAAATAGTTGTACATGAATATTTTGAATTGATGACTAACCCTACATATTGAACATAATATTATATTTATAGTCTTAGTAATTATGTTAAAATATTTGTTAATTGTACATCAACCCTTCTATAATATAATAATCTATGTATCACCCTGTGGAATGTAATAATAATAATATTATTATTTTATGGCATGCTTTATCTTACACAATGATTAATATTATATTAAAAGATTTTAAATTCATATTTATCATTAGACACTGTCTTGATCTTCTCATCGCCCTTGAAATTTATTAACAATTTGAGTAAATATTTATTCATAAATAAATATTATATTCATAGTTGGAAAACACAATATTATCATTAAATATTCTATCAATAAATAAATATTATATTTTCTTTTTATATAAAAGTTTACATGTGAATAATTATTAATTAATTCATGTGACCAAAACCATGAGTAAAATTATTACCCTGTCTCGGGAATAATATTTATTTGATTAATTAAAATAATATAGAATTTAATCAAGATGTATGAAAAATCTTATGTCCGTCCCTCTAGAAATTTTCTTATAGGAATTAGGAAGGATTTTTAAAAATTCTAGGATTACTATCTATTAAAGTGTCAAGGAACCCAAATTAATGGAGTTAATTTCATAATGTTGTCAACCATTCAAGAATGATTACTATGTAATATACAACTTTTTTCACAATATCAATTCAATAAAGAGTCACACACGTGTAATTGACATACAAGCATGATATATCTTTCATCAAATATTTGTAATGAGATTATCATTTCTCTATCGACATGGAATTTATTTGGACATTAAAATTTCAATCAAGCGGTCGAGATATAAAAAGTACAATGATAAAAGGGACAACTACATAAGTTAATAATTTATAACATGTCATTATTGATGCACCCAATATACCCTACATATCATAAACATATAGTGTCATGATTATTATTAGATCATTATTGATCATAATTACTGACAATAAATAATAATATTAATAATTTCCATGTACCGTTACACTTGCTCATAGATATGAATATCTGATGACACAAAAACATGAATAATTTCTATAAATGGTTCTATGACCATAATGTCCCATCATAGAGACGATGAGGTGAGATATTCATGGGATGAAATCTCATATACTCATCATTACTAACATCTAATACTTAACATTATATATTACATATCAGATAATTTATCAAATTATTAAACTATGTTTTTGAATATACTCATGGAATTTCAAGGTTCCCTTCATTGTATGGAATAACTATGACCTTTTCCATGTTAAAGATACTCTACGACATTATCACACCAATGTTATGTAGAGAAAAAATATATAGACGATATTTTATATAAATTAATAAATTTGAATATATATATATTTAATATAATATATAAAGTAGTTGGTTTTAGGGAACCAACTCCAATTAAAAGTTAAAGGGACATTCGATCATATTATGAGTAAAATATTACTGGCCACCACCAATGAAACCCTAACATGACCAGTAAAATAAGAATACATGTTATTAGAGAAGAATAAATGACACAATGTGGATTTAGAATAAAATTATTATCATCTATATGAATGTTCAAAAGTGTCACCTATGTTAGATTATACCTACATCATCCAATATCTGTTTCCTATAAACATGTTGTGTCCCCATAAAAGGGATGAAGTCCCACTCTAGAACCGTTTATCCTTATGTTATCTAGGATGATGGTTCCTCACCTCAAAATCATAAATATTACTATCTAGGGGGAAGAAATACCCAACTAGGAATCAATATATCACATCACAAGGAAACCAAGGGTACACTCACCCCATCCTTGTAAACATATATCACATCATCATACAAATCTGAAGTATAATCAATCATCACCTAAGAAACATATATCATGTCTTTAGGAACATGAGGGGATACTCGGTCCATACCTTGGAAACATGGATCACATCATCAATCACCTGAGACAAACTCTCTCCCCACAACAGAAACATATATCACTTCAATTGGAACTCAAAGGCATTCTCACTCCATGACAAAGACAATTATAACATATAATCAAGCACCCATGGACAAACTCATCCCCCTCCATCGAAATGTGTATCACAACATCATGTACCTTGGGGAATACTCACTCCATTCACTTGAAAAATATATTATATAAAAGTGAATTACAACCCTTCCCACTAGATCACACACTAAAATTGGTTCTTCATAACTATAGGCCTGACTCTCAACCTGAAAACACCAATCATAATCAATCTATCATCATAATGTGATCCCCTCAATACTATCTTGATCTCATTAGCTCATCGTACTGAACCTATTATCATGATCATTGTTTCTTGTATAGACATCTACCAAGGTCATTTAGACGCATCTTAGACCACCCTCTCTTGAACCAAACTACTTTCAACACCCCATAATTTCATATAGGCTCACAGTGTCCTTCCTATCCATAGGCTCAAGTGTAATTTTCCAATCCTCATCCAATTCCCACAACTTAACAATATATCTCTAACCAAAAACCATACAAAGATATCTCAATAGAGAATCTCTGGAAATATCATGATAAATGTTAAAAAATCCCATTACCCTTGAACGATGTCACACATAGGATATCTTTAAACTGATCCCAATGAGGAAACCATACAATTTTACATCATCGATGCTAATAGGGCCAATCTTTCCAATTGAACTTTCCAGGACTCAAATCTATTCTCATGAGTGTGTTCCAAATCAAGTGTGAGATTCATGACCATCTCACCCATTCCCACATGGCCTAGTCATCTCAAAACTCCACTCTTAGAAATAATAAAATAACATATTGTTTTCACAACTCATCAAAATATCATGGAATTAAAAAGGTATTTCTTAACCTAAATAAATATCATTTCCCATTAGTTTCATAGTCACTAGGTGACATCATTTTACACAAACACCTCTAGAGATCATACTCTAATCAAAGAGGATAAAATACAAACTATCACCAAGTCCACAATGTTTAATTAATTTTGGATAATATATACTCCTCTAGGTCTTTGTTTTACATAGTTCACTTGTATTCTCAATCCCTCAACCCTCGATGAACTAGGCATCAATATAGTGTTCAAGGGTCCATTTTTTCCAAAACAATTGTGTTCTACCTGAATGAGTTTGAAGTAACCAACTAATTTTATATTTACGATCAATCTCACATAAGTGGAGTTACATTAATCCACATGATACATTACAAATGTATAAAATCAGTATATTTTCATGGAAAACATATATTATACCAAAAGATAACCCCTTTCCAAGCTCTACACATCATCGACTAAGCTCGCCCATGGATAATCAAATTACACACCATATACCAATCTATGAGAATTCATGAATAAATTAAACCAAAAAAACAACATGAGTTTATAGTTTGGGGACACCCTCTATCCATTACACAGAACATTGGAATCATTACTTGATGATTTCATGAATCTATGTTGAAATTGAAAATAAAGATATAGTCACAATGCATTAAGGTTAGTAAAAAAGGATGAAATAAAATTGAGAATTAGGTTGAATAACATAACTTTTAATTCCATAAAATAAAAAAAACCTCCTTCTGTGGGAAATAAAATGGGTATATAGAGGGTAATATTCAAATGTATTATACTTAATGTGGTTCATGAAATCACCAAAAATTTGAAGGTGGTCAACAAAAAAATGATGGATCTTCCTATAGTCAAAAAATGTCCCAAAACCTATATCCATGAGTTACCATAAGGTTAGTAGTGATACCATCCACGTGAAGAGGGATTGATACCCTACTATATATATATCATGGAATGAATCCTTTGGTTTATGGATCTTCATTCTATCCTAAGAGGAATCCTAATAATTTATGGTTCATCCTCATCCCTCTCTTATTGTGTGACCTCCATCATAGAATGGAATTGATTAAACATCTCATGATTCCTTCCATTGGTGTCACTACATATCAATACATGGATTGATACTAGAGGACCAAATTTATCCACGAAAATACCTGGGTTAAAATATAAGGATCCCAAAACCCCTGTGTATTTTTCACCTTTATGTTGTGAACAAAGAGTCTTTGCATGGCTAGTTTCTCATAAAAACCCAAAATATTATTTAAAGATCATTCATGGTGTGAACCTCACTTATACTAGTGTGATAACACATCGAAAAAAAATTATACACCCCTCACTAGTTCAAAATCCTCTAACATCCCCATGAAAACTTAATACATCTAATTGGCCATTAATGACTCGCAAAAACAAATCTGAGAGATGTGTAGACTTTCATAATCCCAAACTGAGCCACAATTATAAGTAAATACCTTACAATGGGTCAAAATATTAAGATCACCCTTTAATTATTACATCCTATAATTAAATTTATTATTATAATCATCATATAATAAAGATTCTAATTGTTGATAATTCACTGCAATCCTTCACCTATAAATCTGAACCAACATCAATCGCCAATTCATCGATAACTGGCTACATTATACCCCCAAATGATACAAATTAACCCAAAAAAAGTTCATATACACTATATTTTCTCAATAAAACATTTACTATATCATTTATAAACAGCATCCATTCCATGGTGTACTATTGGATTCGAAAAAACACAGTGAATGTGGGATTAATGGTGGTATTTTACATTTTTAATTCTATTGAAATGATCCCCTTCAACTTGTTAGAGTTTTTAACCTATCCAAAATAAGAAGATAATCTCACATGAATTCAATGATATCAATGTATAACTAGGGAACACATTATTTACCAGTTTGGTCTAAGTGTAAGAACATACGTCATTTCCAAGATAACTATTGATAGTCTCTAAACATTTAAAATTAAAAGAAGTGAATAAATATTGATCCAAGTACCATTACATAAATTCAATCAGGCAATTGGAAATATAATTTTTACTTAGGTATGTTACGCTATTTATTTTATAATATGACACAAGAAATGAATTAAAAAATTTGTAAAACAAATACCAAAAGTATTATCGAGATAATGAATATTATATTTTCTCCATCTAGTAAAAGTCCATTGTCTTCACTATTACATCATCTAGTATAATCTGTTCAGTGTTCCCCAGAAACAAAAACTATTATATCAGTAATATTTGATGAAAAAAACTATATTTTTCCACAAATATGAACATAGGATCAATTCTTTTCTCAAATGAACACAATATAGTACCTCTAATTAGTGTTATCCCTAATCTCGTTAATCGGTAATAATTTTTCAGATTTTGATGATCTAAAAACCACTCTATTGTTACATAATAATCATCTTAAAAAAATATATTCCTTATTTAGTAAGGGCACCCTATTTTAAAGTCTCTTTTCTTCTTCATTATGACTGATTTCCCTATCTATTAATTTTTTTAGTCATTTAACTGACTTTTTCTATTTGGTAACATTGAATGAAACCATATTATACATTAATACAATATTTTCAGTTCAATGAAAAGGGAATGGTTGGGAACTAAATCTATTTTCCACACTCAAATAAAATTTCTATTTCAACCATCATGCTCATTTATGTTTCACATGACGCTTCTAAACACTTCTAGAATATTCATGAAGGTTCATGATAACTCAAATTACCCAAACCATAATTAATATTCCAAAACCATTTTATCTTAATGGATATGGGTTAAATCAAATGTTTCACCATACCTAGTGGGTCACATGGCCTTAAACAGATTTCCCTGAATGTTAGAGGCTTCTGAATAACATCGAGGGCATTAGGTGTTACAGTGGGAAAAATATTCCCGCATTGGAAGAGTAACACATCAAAAAAATAGTAAATTATAATGAATAAAGTAATACCATAAAACAAGTAAATATTGAAATATGGATAGTATTAAAACCTGAAACATATTTATATATAAATTATGCATGTCACATGTATCTAGGAAAGAAGACAAACAAGTCATAATATTGGAAATAGAAGACTAAAAACAAAGTACAGTAAACTAAATTTGAACAGTAATGGAAGCCACATTTTTGTCCCATGCTCTCCATCTCTGACGTCAATATAGTTATTTATGAGGAGGGGAACTTTCCCTTATCTATATATACAACCATGTAATTTTTTGTGCCCAAAATCATTACACAAACATGGTGAAAGATAAATCCCAGTATAAAACAACCAAATAATCTTTTCCTAATAGTTACTGAATTTATACATATATATATACAACATGTAGTATATAGGAATGAAGTAATAAACATGGAAGAACTCAAAGTAAAAAATCATAATGTTTCCAATTGAATTCATTACGTTTTTTTAATTATTCATTCAATTGAATAATATAACCTCAGGATCTAGCCTATGCTCCATATCTCCGTATAAAACATTATCAAAAAAATGTCTCAAAAAACAATATAACCATCAATAATGATAGAGTCCAACCTTTTCCTTAATCATAGTAGACTTGTAACAACATTCAAAATATCACATCAACCATCTAGGTGTCTCACTATTTTAACCCCTATGATCATGTGTTCAAACTAAAATTAATGAATCTATGAGGAAGCACCCACCATCAATTCCCTATGTGGTATTTTAATAACAAACTACAGACTATTTGAGGAATAACTCAACTTCAATTCCCTCTATAGTCTTGTAAATTTAATCTATAAACACTCTGACGATGCACTCACCATCAATTACCCATATGGTCTCAAAGCATAAATCTAAAAGACACTCACAGTAAGCCCCCAAAGTTAATTCCCCCTATTGTCTAACTACACTAGGTAATCACAACTTTGGGTAATACAATCATGCACCAATGATATATAGAATCCCTAAGTAATCTCAACTACTACAAGGTTATGTATCTAAAATGTACAAAATAAACATTTAAGAAAAATAAATTACGAAATCAATTATAACATAACAAGAATGGCAATGGAATAAGTTCTGCCTCATAGGAATCCTAGACAAAATGTTCATAAACATTTAAACAAGGAACATCTCGGATGGGGTGTCCCCTAAACATGAAATTTTGTATAATATCTAAACAAAAACCATTAATCTATCAATAAAACTAGGTTAAATGATATCAGGGTTCAACTACATAACATGTAACACAAGAATCTTGTGTAATTGTCACTTAGTCATATATAACTCAAAGAAAAACTCTTAAAGGAAACAAACCACCTACCTCGATGTTGAATGTTGAACACTATTGAATGTCGACCCTTTAATCGGTATAAAATCTCATAGATATCCAAAAAGGAAAAAAATTCAACCTTGATTAAATTAAGAGAGAGGATAAATCATGAATATAGGATCTGGAGAAATAGAGAACTCATTGGATTGAATCCAATGCACCCGTTGGCCCCTTAATTGGAGTTCAGATGGGGGAAAGAGAGGAGCTTGATGATTCTCAGCGATATGTCTCTCTCCTGTATGAGACATGGGAAGAAGAAACATGTTTTGAAGATGCAATGAGACCCTGGTAAAATTAATCAAATAAAAAACACAAGTACATGGAGTGTTCATGTAATATAAAAACCATGTACTAGCCCTAACCATCCCCCACAATAGGTGGTCCACGTGACCATGTTCATGGTAATTACATGGACAATACACGACTATATGTGGCAACTTGGTAAATGGTGTGTACTCAAGAGTACACGGTGTGTACATTGAATTTTTTTTAATTCGTCATTTTTCCTAAAAAACAACCCAAATCAAAGATCCATACATGATATGATGATTTGGGTTCTTACAAACATCCACCCATAAATCCATTTTTCCCTGAATTACCTTCCCAAGGATGTTGAAAAAGAAACATTAAACAAAATCGGCCACCATGATAATATGTCATCCTCCCTCTCCCAAGTCTCATTTTGTACATTCTTGTGCTTCCATAACACCCATAACAGAGGAATAGAATGACCATAGAGTACCTTCATGCTGCGATCCAAAATCTATATAGGGAATTTTTCAAAGTATGTATCCAGCTCAAACTCAACCTCCTCGGGTCGAAAAATGTGAGACGATTCTAAAAAGTAAGGCCATGCCTGAAAAACATTGAAGATGTCATGTATAGACAAACACGTCCGAGTTAATTTCATTGGATATGAAACAGGCTCGACTCTCTACAAATTTTAAAATGGCCCCATAGATCTTAGTGAATGATTCCCCCTCCTCATAATCATCTTGTGCCCCATCCTTGGCATGAAATAAATGAAAACCTGATCTCCAACCTTGAAATATAGAGGGCGTCCTTATCGATTAGCCTATGATTTTTTCCAGGATTTTGTAGTATCCATCACTTTTCAAATAAACACCACCTGATCATTGGTCTCATGGACAAGATGAAGTCACGTCATAGCTTCCTCGACTGCCTCCATACAACAAAGGGATGATTGGGATGGCCTACCGTACAAAGACACATAATATTCCATCTTTATCGTCACTTGAAAACTGTTGTTATAGAATAAATCTATTAGGGGTATATGTCTATACGAAGAGACCTCGAAAAATATGATGCATGCTTGAAACATGTCCTCCAAAACCTGGATTCTCTGCTCGAACTATCCATCTGTTTGGGGATAGTAATTTGTACTCAGAAATACATGTGAACCCAAATCCCACTATTGTCCCTGCTAGACATGAGAAGTAAAACCAATGTCCCAGTTTGAAATTATAGAGTGCGTAACCCCATTGAAAGGTATGATATCTCGAATGTACAACCTTAAATTCTCTTCAAAATTGAAGGTTTCCATGATATACATGAAATTGGATACCATTGTGAGTCTATCAACAATAGCCCATTCTGCATCATTCCCTTGAGGTGTCCTCGGTAAACCCATCCCGAAATCCATCACGACGTCATTCCACTTCCACTCGGGAATGGTTTACTATTGTAAAATCTCTACTGGTCACTGATTCTCTACATTCACCTACTGAAAGGTGCAACATCTCATTAAAAAACCTGAAAACATCCCTCATTATACCTGGACACTAGTACAGACATTATAAATCCAGATACATCTTACTGACAGTAGGTTGAACATTCCAAAGAGAGGAATGAAAATACCACCACATCTCCTCAAATTTGTATGTTGAGACCCTTACGTAGTAATGAAAACGCAATATCTCAACATTGCCTATGGTCCTCCTAGGATTAGGGTCCTTTCCTGATACAATCTCTTGTAGGACTAAGCCCTCCGAATCTGATAACATCCACATCCGAAATCTCTCTAGAAGAGTAGAGTTAACATTAATTGAATAAATAGAAGTATGACCCTATTTTTTGTGTGCCTCTAATTTCATCTTAGAGAACATGGCTATAATACACCACTCACTGCTAGCCTCCTATGCTACTTGTATTCGAGTCCTCCTTGTAAATGAATCATATACTATGTTGCCATTACTAGGAGTATTGAAATGATCAATGTCCAGAGACTGAGGGTACTCAACCCACCTTCAATGTATCAAATTCATATCATGATATGTAAATATATACTTGAGACATTCATGGTTAGTGAGGAAAACAATATTATCTCCCAAAAGAAAATGTCTCCAACAACATAAATCTTGCACAACTACAGCTAACTAGAGATCTTGCTTTTGGTAATTCCTTTCATGTGACCTCAACTACCGAGTCCCTTACTCAATGACTCCTTTATCCATGCATAAATCTGATACCATCCCAATACCTGATGAATCATAGTATATATTGTAACTCAATATACGTTTTCTAAAAACTAGTATTAGTGTTGATGTAAATCTGACTTTCAGGTTCTAATAGGCTGAATTGTAGGAATATTTTCAAAAGTACATTTCACCCTTATTAGTCAGGCCTTTCAATGGCCCTTCTAAGACTGAAATGTATTGTATAAAGCCTCTGTAGTATTCATCCATCCCATGAAAACTCTGTACCTCAAAAACATTTATCAGCTACTCCCATAAAACTACTAATCATACCTTTTCAAGATCTACTGATATTCCGTCCTCTTAGATGACATGACCTAAGATGTGAATATGATCCATCCAAAAGTTTCATTTTCAGATCATATATTATATGTGATGCTTTCTTAGTGTAGTTAGAATGATCTCAAGATGGATGGAAGGCTCTTGAGTTGTGAGAGGGTACGCCAAGATATCCTTCAGAGAAACAACAAAAAAATAGCCCATGTAAGGATGGAACACTCGGTTCATTAGTGCCATGAAAACAGCTGGTGTGTTCAATGAGATCTAATGACATAACTACATACTATAATAGAAATAACCTATTATTAAATTTTTTAAGAGTTATATCTGATGGTCTAAGGTGAGACTGATGATAACCAGATCTCAAGTCAATCTTATAGAACCCACTAGAGTCTCGATGATGATCAAAGAGATCATTAGTCCTCAGTAAGGGATATTGGTTCTTGTCTTTCAACTGGTTCAGCTTCACATAATACACACAAAGATAGAGGGTAACATCCACCTTCATAGAAAAAGAGACAAGTGAACCCCATGGAGAAGTACTGGGTCAGATGAATCCATTTTTCTATAACTCATATAACTACTTCTTGAGCTCCTGTAACTCTGGTGTAGCCATCCTATAATGTGAAATGGACACCATTGCCACTCCTGGAACAAGCTCAATATAGAAATTTACATTTATCTATATAGGTAACCCAGAAAAGTTGTATGGAAATATATCCTTGAAATGCTCCACCAAGGTAAGAAAGTCTATATGTGATGTCCCTCGGTTATCCTGATATAGGCTAGCAACCAAGTCTGTAATTCCACACAACCCATGATGTTCGGTTCTATTTCTCCTCCCCTGGACATCCCATTCTCCCTCCAGTTGAAAATATCTTTCCTTTGGTGATGTGAAACTAACATTATGACGATAGCAGCAAAAAAAAGTCGTGAAAGAGACCAACCAATCCTTTTTTGAGGATGAAATCAATGCCTATCATCTAAAATACATTGAGGTTCAACAAGAAGTGACTCCTACCAACATCAAGAGGGAACTCATTACATTGATGTAAACTATTAATTCTAAGACCTAATGGAGTGTGTATCCTCATAATATACTCAAAAGTAATGATTTATTGCCCAAGCCTCTGCACAACAGTGACAGATATAAAACTACGGGAATCCCCCGTATCCAAAATAGAATAAGCTTAAACTATGGAATGTATAATAATACCATTAAATGTAGAGGGTTTTAGATCCTACTATTGATGGATCTTCTCTATCCCAAAAGTAAGACCTGTATTGCACCCCTGCAAAGCTATGTGGGATTCCTCACCTGAGTAACCCTAGGGCTGTCAGAAACCCATTGTATGACTACTGCATCCACCACCACCTCCTCAGCTTGAATGACATGAAGAACTATATTTTCCAGTCTGATGTGGAACTAGTAGTCATGCTCTAGTATGAGGAGTGGAAACAGATCCTCCATCACTAGATGCATGAAGGATGGTCTTGCATAAACGTCGAAGATGTCGTACTATTCTACTAGATAGACACTCAATTGGATCCTTTAGACACCGTGATTTCTAATCTCTACACTTACAACATTAGTATTACACCACCTAGATACCTAAAGAAGTATTATTTCTACTAGGATCTCCGTGCGTAGACTCTCTACGATGCTTCCTACTATCAGTCAGAGGAGTACTAACTCTGGATTCTGAACCTCCCATTATCATAGCTCTAGAGTCCCTTAGATTATACTTAATGATCTACACCTAGTTGACTATATAAGATATGTAAGTCAACCTATTGATATTCACTAGGATCGAGTGTCTTTTCTGGTAATATCCTTAATCTTCTTCTCCAGAAATAAGTCATCACCCCTGGAATGGGTGTGAATCACTACATCTCTATGAAGCTAAAAGAATTCTCCATGATCGAAAGAGTACATTATTCTAGAACATTTAGTTCTTGGACTCAGTTGTCCCTCAAGGTATCTTGGTATAAGAAGTCATATAAGTTATAATGGAACTCATCCCAAGCCATAACTTGTTGGAATCTTACTTTTGATATCAAATCTCACCATCTCCTAGTAGAATCTCGAAACATGTTGGTTTTGAGATTCACCCTCCTCTCAAGATATGTATCAAGATTATTGATAATAGAAAGTATGGCTTCTACCCATGAATATGCATCCTGAGGTCCTCCATCTCCTAAGAATTTGGGAGGATGCTCCTGCTAAAAAACTCGCATCAACTCTGTCATAGATGAGGAAGGATGTGGTGCTCCCTAGTAGGTCTCCATAAATGTTCTGAAGAATTATTATAACTATGCATCAACACCTGTGTTTGGTATAATATTTGGTGTCATGACAGGCACGATAAGATGATCGGATGTTAGTCTATTGTCTACCATTTCTGCTATCTAATCATTTCCCTATATCTAGCATACAACTAGGGTTCATCTCTATGGAATGACTATGCATGGTCCAGCACACACCTCAATTATGGATTATCAAGGAATGAAACGTAGAAGTTAAAGGTAAGAACATGAGAAGAAAAACAATACCATTTTAGAAATCAATGTTACTAGTTGTATGTAACCCCTAAATAGAATGTTCCATTACGCTTTTAACATGGGCGTGCACCACTCTTAATACTATCATGTGTCACCTCTACACGTAAAAACCACATGGTTCTCTCTTAGGATTCAATAAAGGATTTGTTCACCATACAAATGGGGTGTACCTCTTACGTTCTAAAGACCAGTCTCATTAGTCACATGGTCTATTTTCACATAGCGTGTCCAACATGGATGCGACACTTACCATCCAAAAATCATCCACCCATGTAGTTTGTCCCACAGTTGGATACATGACATCTTCAGCATGGTGTGTACTCCCATTACATGGTGTTTTCTACACAATTTTTCATAACCCTATGTCTCCTCTAACATAGACTGTCACTATGTTAAATACTACACAGTGTGCATAAAAATTACATGATGTGTACTTAAGAAATGTTGTTTCTTACTGAATAGAAGAGAACATGGAATGTTTTCCTAACATCACATGTCGTGTTTCCATTTTTTCTAGACATTAGCCCTCTGAAACATCACTAGAACCCTTAAAAACATAATTTTTTTTCCAAGGAATGAAAAATTCTACACTATGAGAGCCCATACTCCCACAAATCAAATTTTGGCATCCATATTCACATCATAATTTGACAAATTTCAATTAATAGTTTAAAAATGATCCACCAAATTCCGATCCAAGAGGTTCCATAACACATCAAGGACCAATGTATGGTGTCATTCCCAATGAAACATTAAACATTCTAATACCCCATCAAAATAGTCGGCATCCTATCATAGAATGTTTCATAACAACATGCAAATATAGAACACCATCAATCACAAAAACATGCAATCAATAATGCACCCTAAATGGAATGACAAGAATTAATGGAATGTGATCTCTAACAAGATACTATATAATGCATCTGGTGGAATTCCCTCATCTCATCAGCTAGAAATATAAATAGAACCACACTAATATCAATCATAAGATCACAAAAAAAGTGAATAACCTTGCAGTGGAATCAAATAAACTATAAAAAATGAAAATCTAGAAAACTTTCTATATTTGAGGAAACATGGATTTTCTATACACAAAGGGTACCTGCATTTGGGAACTGATTTTTACCAATTATCTATTCCATCCTCTCAATGTATATAGGCTTCAAATAGTAAGACAAAGAAGAAAAGAACCCCCTCTGATACAACTTTGTAACATCCCGGATTTGGGTTCCACTAAAAAGTGACGTATAACTGTTGAGTCAAATGGCCTCAAGCTCATTTTCCTGAATGTCAGAGGCTACCAACTAGTAGTGAGGGCCTTAGGTGTGATACTGGGGAAACAATTATTACATTGGAGAGAAACACCGAAGAAAAAATATGAATGAGTAACAGAAGCAGTAATACCATATAACAAGTAAACAATGGATGACATATAGTATAAAATATAGAAACATATATATAAATAAATGATCCATATCACATGTACCTATTAAATTAGGCAACAAGTCACAATTCTGGAAATACAAGACTGAATCCAAAGTACAGAATAGTATGTAAACTTCAACACCATCGCAAGCTTCAGATTGTTCCCATACACTATTGGTCTAGAAACACTCAAGTAACTGATGAAGAATCAGTGCTTACACTTATCTATACCTGCAACCATATAGTCTTTTTGTTCCTGAAATCATGACCCAAACTATGTGTGAGACAAATCCCACTAGGAAAACACTAAAATATCATTTCCTAGATATTAGTGAATATATATATATATATTGCATATAATATACATAAATGATGTAATAAATGAGAAAGTACTCAATGTAAACAATACTACAATTTCCAATTTCATTCATTCAAATTTATTAATTATTCAAAACATTGAATAATGTAACCTTAGGATATAGCCTATGATTTGTGTCCCCATATAAATAAATATCTACTAGGCGTCCCAAATGACCATTTTACAATTAAAATACATTAGAGTCCATGCTTGTGTTTTTGTTTGGAAGACTCATCACAGTAGTAAATATATCACATTGATCCTATGGGTGGATCACAGAGTCTAACCCCTATATTGAACTGTTCAAACAAAAACAAAGAATCTCCAAGGAAGAACTCAACGTCCATTTTCCCTATGGTCCTTTAATAATTAACTAAATACTCTATAAGAAAGCATTCAAAATAAATTCCCCATGTTGCATCATAAAAATATACTATAGGCATTCTATGGAAGCACTCACCGTCAATTCCCCATATGGTCGTGCAACATGAATCTAAAAGAAACTCTAGGGAAGACCTCTACCTCAATTCACAATATTGTCTAACTAAAACAAGTTCTCACAACCCTATGTAATACAATCATTCAAAAATGATATCCATCAGCCCATTGTAACACAAGCATAACACAAGCATTTAATGTGAAAAAATTTTGCAATCAATTCTAACCTAAAAAGCAAGGTAAGAAACCAAAGTCTTCCTCATAGGAATCCTTGAAAAATGGTCACAAACATTCATACAAGGTAGGGAACCAATGAGATGTCATCTAAACATTCAATTTGGTATAATATCTTGAAAACCCCCTTTAATATATTAATCAAACTAAGGCAGATGATATTAGGTCTCAAATCCTTAACACGAAATACCCTAATCATGGGTAATCGTCACATAGGAATATATAACTCAAAACAACTCTCTAATGTAACAAAAAACCTACCTCTAAATTGTATGGTGAACACCTGAGAACGTTTTCCCCTGAATTATCTTATAATGATGTTGATCTACAAAATGATCAAAATTGGTCATCCTTTAAAAACTCAAGAGAAAAGAGAAATCTAGAAGAGAGGCTCTATGGAATGAGAGAAATCACTAGTGGGAATCCAACAAACCTAGTAGTGACTCAATAAATGATCAGCCAGAGGAATAGAAGCAGCTCGAAGATTTTTGATCGTATATCGCTCTCTTGTACAAGAGATGGGAAGAAGAAACACGTTCTAGAGATGAGACCAGACCACAATCTGATTATTTAAATAAAAAAATTATAGGGTCTGTTCATTTAATGTACATGCCATGTAGTAGCCTAAACTGGACCCAGTTATATGCAGTCCACATAGCCATGTACTCGGTCATTACATGACCAGTACACTACAACATGTGGCAACCGGGTACACAGTGCGTACTCAAGAATACACACCGTGTACTTATTAAATTTGAAAATCAATCATTTTTCCTCAAAATAACCTAAAACAAATATCCATTCTTGAAATTTTGATTGGAGTTAATACAACCTTAAAATTAAGAAAATTATAAAAAAATCCACATATAATAATGATATGTAAAGAATTGAATACTCAACATCACATCATAATGGTTGGTGGATTTAACTTGTTTTTGTATAGATTTTGAAATCCAAATCCAATGATGGGGTTTCTAATGAACTCTATAGGAAATTTTGAATATAGTGATAATTCTCCACTTATCCACTATTTTTTTCTCATGAATTACTCTTTCTGACCACTCTATCTTAGCTAAAACATCAAATGTTCCAAAAAATGTATCCCTGTGAAAATTCCTAGATTAATATTTTTCATAATATCATAATTGTTTGACTAATTCTCATTCATCTGATGGAGCATTTTCTACCACTTTCACATCTACACACAGGTTTCCACTTCCATAGAGTGAGGGATTTGAAAATATATCAACAGTAAATTTACATAGTTCATGTAAATGAACACTTACTAATATATATCCAACTTTGAATGATCATTTATCATCTGGATCACTCAAACTGATTACTTCACAAATCACATCCCTTCAGGTCATCTAAATTTATATAAAAAATAACATAATCTCTTTAACTAAATTTTCTATAGACTATCTTTTTTGGTATATTAATTTATTTATAACTAGAAAATATATCTTCCAAGGTAATTTTCAATAAATTTTATGATGCGTGGTATTATTATTTGAAACATCTAAAAACATATATCGTAAAATAATATACTAAATTTCTAGTGGAAAAATATGTTCTCTGTTATGTGTTTCAACATCAACATTTTATAGCCTCTAGAATATAATCATATACAAAAAATACATTACTCCAGCACTGTATTTATTTCCCCTTTATTACATCTAGTTGATATACATCATTTATTTATCACACTTGTCTGTTTGGAAATATTTTCCTTTGTTCTTCTTGTAAAATTGTGTAACTTCTACTTTGATCTTCTGATAAATCTCCACCCCCTTACAATGATCAATTGAACTTTATTCAGTGATCTGTATCTAGTGATATGTGTTCTATGACATTGGTGAACTTATCTATCATTTTTAAAAAGTGTATAGTTTTATCTTGGACCATGTTTATTCATCATGATGTTTGTAACATTCAATAACAACATAACATCATTTTACTTAAGGAAATTATTATTAACATTGTTTTGGGAAATCATATTTCACCTCCTCCAGTAGTTCATTAATAATAATTTATCAATAAATTTAGAAATTATTTAACACATATTATAAAATATTAATTACATGATATGACTAAAAAAACATGTTATTATAATATCCCAAATCATCTTCAATCTCCCCCTTTGAATTTGTGGAGATATTTTCTAAAAATTTCACAAGTTTTTTAATCAAAAACATTTATCATAGAGAATTTAAAAACACTACACTAGTAGATAAATTACTAAAATGACATAATTATATCTCTAAAAGACATGAATATTATTTCTCAAGATAATATAACATCCAAATTTTTTTTTCTCCCATGTATATGATAATCCCTACTTCGAATATTGAAAATAATGACTTATAAACCTTCTTACAATGTTTTACTTGCTATCATGCTACAAACTAATTAACCATAGAAAAATGTGGGAACATCAACAAAAAATGTAGAATGTAATATTTGGGGGATAAACATGTAGTTATGGACTCGATTACTAAAATATTTCCCTTAGAATATCATTAGTTAAAACAATAACTTTTTTTATTTTTTTGAAATGTACTCTATAATTACACCTCCACAACCAACTTTCTATTTTATGAAATGGTAAAAAATACAAATTTTATTTATTATTGTATATTTTATTGGTTTTCTTGAATTATAAATAGAAATTTTATTTTCCGAGTGAATAATTAATGGTTTTATAACATGGATTCTAAAATCTTCTAATTTTACATTCATCCATATCATTTTCATAAAATCATGTTTGGTGGAATCATAATCTTATTATTCTATACACAAAATAAAGAATAATTTTTTTTTTCATATTATCATAGTACCCAATAAATTATCCAGAGAACTTATTTCCTCTAGATTTTACCTTTCGATATTTATAATAACATTCCCAATTAGCCTCAGTGTGTCATTGAAAGTTAATGTCAAAACATATATTATAAAATAGGACATAAGAATATCTTCAATTAATAAACCTGAATATTCTTTATACTATTAGAACGTGTGATTCCTTAAGATCAATATTATATATTGAATGTAATGAAATAGTTCAAAAAAATATATGAGCTTTAATCTGTAACATATAATAAGATTCTTATAAACTTTTGGAATCCTTTCTGATTCACACATTTATAATCTTTAGCTTCACTCTTCTTTAATGAATGATAAATTGGGGTTGAATATTATTTTTAATTTTTCATGATATTATTTTATAATAACTTCCATGAATTAATTTCATTAGATTAATATTTATATATTTATTCCCTTCATCGAAACATATAATCCAATAAATAATGTTATCTTTTAGAGGATTAACAATTTAGTGATTTTATTCCTTTTTCTAGGGAACTATTTACAAAATTTATCCTTATCCCTTTATAAAATAATTTCATCAACATAAAAAATAAATACAAGGACACATTAGTTCATATCTGTCACATATAATAATCTATCAACTTTTCCCTCAGAAAAGATAACAAAAATCAAGAAAATATAATGTATTGAGTACCAAAAATGGAAAGATTGTTTCCAACCATACATATATTTCATTGATTTATATACCATGGTTTCATGTTTATCAAGTAATACTCAAATATATTTATCATCATAATATTCCTTTTCAAATTTTCCATTTATGAAAGATGTCTTAGAATCCATAAGATAATCATTGTAACTAAAATGTGAATTATCTAAAAAGAAAATTCTTAGAGACTTAATTCATTCGATGGGGGAAGAGATTAATAAACATAAAAACTATTCACATATGTATAACCTCTGTAAAAATGTTATTATTTATTTATTTGAATTTCTCATTTTTTATATAGTTTATTTATGAATACCCACTTTTTCAAATAATAATATTTCATCTTTGACATGGAATAAGTCCCCTGGGGTCAATTTTATCAATTTTATCTTACTCTTGGATCATAACATATACTCGTTATTTTTTTTCTACAACATAACTATGTGATCCTAGTTCTACATATTAGGTGTGTGATGTATGAGTCACTAAAATCAACATCCATCTAATCTTAACTATAGCTTCCTATTTTTAAATGATGGCGAGACATTCAATCTAATTATAAAAACTATTAAATTATATAGATTTACATATTGTATAACCATCCACATCAAAATATTTATCTAAATTACCTTTTACATGTTTGTAATTTTAGTCAACATCCTTTTGAATATTATTATTTTAAGGTTTAAATCAATATTTGGTATCTTTTTAACAACATTTTTGGGGTTGTTAGTTTTTCAATGACTCTAAAATCACAAAAATATATGAATTTTGTAGAGATTTATTAAAGAATTTATTAATTTTTCTGTTGGATAAATATCCCATGATAATTCATCTCTAATTTTATTTCATCAAACTTTCCATGATCAAGATATTTTATCATTATTAAGAATGAACATCCCAAAACCATGAGGTATTTTAGTAAGATATTTTTATTATAACACATATAATTGGAATTAATAATGGATAATTTTCTAAAAAACAATTTTCACCTCTATGATCAATTATACTAATATATTCTCTCTAGAAAAAAATTCAATTATTTTATTCAGTCAACATACTTTCTCCCGTTTCCATTAAATCATAGTTTTTTGAATTTCTGGTACACTATTTTATTATAGAGAGTAAGGATCACAATATTGGTGATTGATTCAATGAATATTTATTTATAATCTTAAATAATTTCATGTTTACTCCTTTCCATTTTCTATAGAGTCCCCACCCTTTTAAACATATTATTACATGTTTTATAGTGTCATTAACAGTAAATTACAAACTGAGGATCATACTATATAGTAACTTGGGATGTCTAGGTGCCTCAAATTTAAAACACGGAAATATTATAAAATTAAATTATATTAATACTTCATAATGAGATCCTTCTTTGGTATGATATCATTCATCTTTATAGGATACGATGGGGAATACCTAAACACGATGGATGAGATAAAAACACATGTAAATGAATAAATATGGGAATGAATCAATGAATATGAGTTATTGAGGCATAATAGGATAATATAAATGTCATGGATCCAAAATAAACAAATAAGGTCATATCATACAGAAAATTTAATCATATGATCACTGAGATATAATAATTTTGTAGAAATATATAACAATCTATAAACATGAGTCATGAGAAATTTCCACGGCTATATCAAATGGTGGATAATGTCCCATAATGGATCTGGTTTACTACCAAACCCCATACAAGACGTCTAATGATAGTAAACATTATTCCTTTCATTGGAACACTATATGTGTGCACCCATCAAAACATGTTCATGTAGATGTGTTCCAAACGAGGAATCAAACATAAGGAATAATCATAAGGGTAACCCATATACATAAATGGATATCATAATCATGTAATATTTCATAAACAGTGGCCGTATGATAAATAATTACAAGAATTAATGGATTTAAATAATACTTGTACATTTCTAAGAGATGAAAAGAATGTATCCTGATAAATTCTTTCCAAAAGAAGTGAAAACATGTAAAAATGTGTGTTTACGAAATATTTGAAACTATCCACATTAGTGTGATTCAATGGAAAATATTAATGTTTCCATAAAGAGGAAAATGGAATAATAGATTTATAAAAAAAGAAAATAAATAATATATTTTTTTCATGATTAAATGAATTATTTTAGAAACATAAAGTAGGTTATATTAGATTAAAGAGTTTACTTGAAAATGGAAAAGAAATTGAGAAGTTCCTTTTAACCGGGTTTGTTTATCAAGTGAAATTGAAAAAGGATCCATATAAAACATATATTCAGCCATCAAAGAATTTTAATTTTATCTGGATGTATAATTTTGGAACCAAAAAACTGCATTTTTAATATTTATATAAATATAGTTAATAAATACATTGGTTTCATGGGGGAGAAAGCGTAATCCATTGGAAATTTGTAGGTTATGAGAGATCCATTACCTTGTGATTGAATGTGTTATCCAGTTACCAATAATGTTCAAAAAAATAAAATTATATCTATAAATTAATTAATATAGAACATGATCTAATTTTTTTTACTTTATTCCAATTTAATTAATTATATTTATGGATATTTTTAATGAGTTATAGAGTTTAATTTTTTCTTTGTGGGAGTGTTCATTTCATGGTTTACTGATCTATTATCTTGTGTATAATTATGTAAGTTCTTGTCAAATGGATTAAAATTTATAGAAGTGGAATAAAATAGTATTAATATAGTTCCATAATTTTCAATGTTCCTATACATAATTTTTTCTGATATGAGAATAATTCATTATTTAAATCATTAATGACATACGTTTAGAAAATTTTGATAGTTTTTTAATCACTATGAAGTGGATGTTTTGTTTAATATTATCTATATAAATTAGTTATAGAAAAAAAATTAATAATATAAAATTTAAAATCTGTTTTGACTATTATTAAGGGTTTATGGCTTGCCTTGAATGTTTTAATTAAATACTAAAACTCCTTGTATAAGAAGGCGGTAATTTGACATGTGAGTGACGATGATTTCATTTTTTTAATTAAACGATTAGAGAACAAGATTGATGATACATATGAAATAAATGTAATAAAATATAAAATATATATAATATATATAATAAAAAGATTTATCATGATTTCTTGGATTTGGTAGGTGAGGATAATGTTGAAGAAAGACAATTGTTAAAAGATAAATCTGGGGGATTTTACCTCTTGAATTTCGTCTTCTAGATAAGCTCCTTAAGGAAGTTGGTATTGGTATTATGGGAGAGAACTGTAACGAACCGAATCTGGAGGCACTCAACTGGTGCCCCGTTCCTGGTTCGCCACATGACCTCAAGCGCATTTCCCAAAATGCCAGTGGCTTCCAACTAGCAGTGAGGACCTTGGTGAGTCATTGGGGAAACTATGCCCTCATTTGGTAAGGTATACAAAGAAAAGGAAATAACAGTCAATAGCAGAAGCAGTAAACATCATACAATAATAGAAACTAAACAGAAAAAGCAATTTATAATATAATAAAGATGAAAAATAATGCAGTAGGTGCAAGTATCTAAGGAAAGAAGAAAACACAACAACGTTATGAAATAAAACGGATAACAATGTTCTAAAAGTAAAAACCAAATCTAGGTGCATCGCAAGCATAGGCTCGGTCCTATGCTCTCCAGCTTCAACTAGAAATCATGTACATGAAGTAGAAGGTCCAAAATCTCTATCCACACCTACAACCATATAACCTGTTTTGGATGATAAACATGACCCAAACAGGGTGTGAGACTAATCCTAGTAGGCAATCACAACAAGATCTGTGCCCTACTCTTAGTGAGAGATTTTGGTAAAGTTAATGAAATAAGTACAGCAGAGAAACAAGAGTACACAAAGTAAAAAATCCTACAAATATCCATTCACATTTATTTAGTAATTTAATTTATTCATTTTATTATCACCTAAGGAATCTAGAAATAGCTCTATATTTCCAAAGCATGGCAAGTAACACAACAGGTATCTCAGCAGACTATATAAACTACAAACAGTAAAAATCACAAGTTTGTTCATTAGATTGGTGGAATCTCCAAAACAAAAAAAAAATATTCACTCTAACTCTCTGGCTGGATCATACTGGAAGAACTCTATAGTCGAATAATAATACAAAGGCACACACACTCTCGGAAGCACTCACCATCAATTCCCCTATGCTCTTGCAACAATTGGTATATACTCTCTGTAAAAGAACTTATGAATAATTACCATATTGTCTCGATACGTAACTAAGGACACTATGAGAAAGCAAAAAGTCCAATTCTTATAGGCCCTGCGAACGATGCTAATTTATAACTAACTGTCTAGGGAAGACCTTAATCGTTAATTCCCTCTTTAGTCTACCGCACCAGGTTCACATTGCCCTAAGCAGTCTAGTCGTACGCGATCTACTGTTAGCAGCCCTATGTAAGTTCAAAAACTACTTGGCTAATAGATACATTGTATCAAAATCTTATAAAAAGTAGGCAATACATGAAATCAATTATCTCAAGGAAAAAAATCAATGCAACATGTTATGCCTCACATGAATCCTAAGCCAAACGGCGGTAAAAATCCAAAACAAGGAAAACACCCTTGGGGTGATTCTAAAACATGATAAAAAATCAATCATTTATCATCTAATAACCTCAAGAATACAGGAAATATGAGGAAGATAATAATAGTGATTCAAAACCCTAACCCGAGATACCCAATACATGCGAATCCTATACTTTTTCCACAAATATACAAAGACATTCAACGTAGGGAAACAAGCCACTTACCTCTATCCTAGGAGATCGATATACTTGAACCTCGGCCACTGAATCAGCCTAAAACAGGAGAAGATCAGCAAAAAATTATAAAACATTCAACCTTAGATAACTCTCATAAGAGAATGAATCAGGAAACGTGGCCAAGGAAGAACCAAGAACTCACTGCTGCGATTTTATTGCAACCAATGACATTTGATTTGGATAACTAGAGATGGATCATCATCTCAGAGAATATTCAGCCACCACAGACACCGTGGATGTAATTAGAAGAAAAAGAAGTTAAAAATATGGATTAGACGTGACACCGTTCCATTTAATGATATAAAAAGAAAAGTACACAGAATGTACTTCTTTAGTACGCTCCGTGTACTCTCCTTTTCAGTACACTTCATTAAGAAGCCTCCACATCACCCCTACACACCGTGTGTGTGGCCCGGACACATCCAGCACACGGACTCACGTGGGATCAATTTACACAGTGTGTACTTATAATGTACTCGATGTGTACTTAGAAAATTACCATACTTTCCTCATTTCCTCAAAAACGATAATAAATGGAAAAACATTCCTGAAACGAAGATCTTTGTTCATAAAAATATCCTCCTTAATGAAATTCATCCACGAATTTCTCTAATAGGGTGGTGAATAAGAAACCTCAATCAACTCTTTCCACTATGATCGCATATCGGCCTCCCTCTCCCATGTCTCATCCTACACAAGGTCGTGATGCCATAACACTCGTACCAGAAGAACAGATCATCCACATTGTACATTTTCACTATGATCAACAATCCTGAATGGATGCTTCTCTAATGACGAATTGGCTACAGCTCAACCTCCTTGGGTTTAAAGGCATGACATGGGTATATGAAATAACGTTGATGTTGAGAAACCTAGAAGATGTCATGAATAGCATGGTACCTTTGAGGTAACTGCAACATATAAGAAACCCACCCAAATCTCAGTAGAATCTCAATAGACTTGACGTATCTCGGTTAAATATTACCATGTCTCTTGATCCTCTTGTGTCCCAACCTTGGGGTAACACTTAAGAAATCCTGATCTTCGACCTTAAACTCCAAAGGTCATCACCCCGGATCAGCATAAGACTTCTGCCGAGACTGTGCAGTAACCATCCTTTTCTGAATCAACTCCACCTATTCTGTGGTCTCCTGAACAAGATGAGGTCCAAGTATAGCAGCCTCTCCTACCGCCTTCCAAAACTAGGGGGATCAGCACGACCTACCATACAAAGCCTTTTGAGGTTCCATCTGAATAGTTGCATGAAAACTATTATTGTAGGAAAACATCACTAGATGTTTATGTTTCTCCCAAGAACCTCCAAAATCAAAGACGCATGCTCATTGCATGTCCTCTAGCACCTGTATCATGCGCTCTGACTGGCCATCTATCAAAGGATGGTATGCTATACTCAAAAATACCAGTGTACACAAATCCCTCTATAGTCCTTGCCAGAAATGCAATGTAAAGCGGGCGTCTCTATCTGAAATGATAGTACTTGGAACCCCATGAAAGCATACAATCCCATGAATGTACAATAGTTCAAGATCATCGACACTGAATGTCTCCTTAATCGTCAAGAAGTGAGAGACCTTCACAAGGATTTCAATGACAACCCATACTGCATCATTTTCTCGAGGCGATCTTGGTAACCCTATTACGATGTCCATCGTGACATCATTACACTTCCACTCGGGAATGGGTAGTTTATGTAAAAGCCATGTTAGTCACTGGTGCTCTGCCTTCACGTACTAACAGGTGGAATATCTCATGACAAAACTAGCAACATCACTCTTCATACCTGGCCAACAATACTGGCTGTGCAGATCACGATACAATTTGGTGATGCCAGGATGAACTGCCGAAGATGAGGAATGGATGTCTCGCATCAGCGCCTCACGTATATCTGCTGGAACCCATACAGTTCCCTGGGAATTGAAGATCTCATCCTCACCTACGGTCCATCTGGGAATAGGGTCCCCTCCTGACATGCTTCCCCATTGTACTAGGCCTTCAGAGTCTAATAGCTTCCTCATTTGAACTCAGTCAAGAAGGTTAGAGGTAACAACTACAGAACAAATAAAATAATTACCTTCTCTATCGTGCACCTCCAAATTCATTTCAGAGAATAGATCCATAAGCTTACACTCATTGTTGGCCTCCTGAAATGCCTGTATCCATGTCCTTCTACTCAGTGAGTCTACCATAGCGTTGCCTTTCCCAGGTGTATAAGAAAGCTCAAAATAGAATTAATGTAGGTACTAAACTAACCTTCGCTGTCTCAGATTCAATTCATGCTGCGTGAATATATACTTGAAGATCTTATGGTCATTATATACCAAAACATGCTCTCCCAATAGATAATGTCTCCAACAACGCAAATTATGAACAACTGCAGCCAGCTCCATATCATGCGTCGGATAGTTATTCTCATGTGGCCTCAACTGCCAAGATCCATATGCAACAACATGATCCTCCTGCATAAGAACTGCTCCATGCCCAATTCCAGATGGATCACAGAAAACTGTATAACTCTTTCTCGGCTTAGGAAAAACTAGAATCGGTGCTGAAGTAAATCTCCCCTTTAGCTCCTGAAAGGCTGAATCGTAGGATTTTGACCAAACATACTTCACCCCATTCTTAGTCAAGATCGTCAGTGGTGCTACTATGCATGATAAGTCATGTATAAACCGCATGTAGTATCCAGCTAGCCCTATGAAACATCGTACCTTGTAGACATTCTTCAACTGCGCCCTGGTAAATACTACTCTCAACTTCTCTATGTCTACTGATACTCCTGTCTCTGAGATGACATGACAAAGAAAGTGAATCTCGTCCATCCAAAAGTGGCACTTTTGAGCATAGAATATAACTGATGCTCCCTCAGTATACTCAAAATGATCTCATGATGGGTATCATGGTCGTGTGGAGTGTGAGAGTACACCAAGATGTTATCCACGAAAACCACTACGACAGAATCCAAGTAAGGAGGTAAAACTCTAATCATCAGCACTATGAAAACTGTTGGTGCATTCGTGAGACTGAAAGACATAACCAAATACTCATACAGAACATACATACTCTAGAAGGTGGTAAGCGATATATCAAATTGTCTGACACGCAACTAATGGTAGCCGGATCTCAATTAAATATTTGAGAACACTCGGGTTCCTCAAAATTGATCAAAGAAATCATCTATCTCTAGAAATGTATATCGGTTCTTAACCATCAACTGGTTTAGCTTCCGATAATCCACACAAAGCCTAAGGGTGTCATCAACCTTTTTCACAAACAGGATAAGAGAATCCCATGGAGAAGTACTGGGTTGGATGAAACCCCTTACATGCAACACCTCCTACTACTTTTTGAGCTCTTGCAACATAGGTATATCCATCCTATAAGAAGGAATAGACACTGGTTCCACTCCTTGAACAAGTTCGATAGAAAATTATACCTATCTCTTTGGAGGAATACATGAAAATTTTTCTAGAAAGACATCTGGAAAGTGATTAACCACTAGAGGAAAATCTATCTGAGAAGTCCCATGGTCATCCAGATATAAGCTAGAAATCTGGGCTGTAACAACGCCCAACCCATGATGATCTGGTCTCACTCTGGTCTCCTGGACATCCCATTCGCCATTGTGAAGAAATGATCCACCCTCCGGTGATGTAAAACTCACCCTACGGTTATAGAAATCGACAATGTCTTGGAAGGGAACTAACAAGTCCATCCTGAGAATGACATCATAACCTGTCATTTCCAAAACATAGAGACTCCACAAAAAAACAACATCCACAAACCTCAATGGTCGTGTGGAGTGTGAGAGTACACCAAGATGTCATTCACGAAAACCACTACGACAGAATCCAAGTAAGGAGGTAAAACTCTATTCATCAGCACCATGAAAATTGTTGGTGCGTTCGTGAGACTGAAAGACATAACCAAATACTCATACAGAACATACCGACTCCGGAAGGTGGTAAGAGGTATATCAAATTGTCTGACATGAAACTAATGGTAGCCGGATCTCAATTAAATATTTGAGAACACTCTGGATCCTCAAAACTGATCAAATAAATCATCTATCTCTGGAAATGTATATCGGTTCTTAACCTTCAACTGGTTTAGCTTCCGATAATCCACACAAAGCCTAATGGTGTCGTCAACCTTTTACACAAACAGGATAAGAGAATCCCATGGAGAAGTACTGGGTCAAATGAAACCCCTTGCTTGCAACACCTCCAACTGCTTTTTGAGCTCTTGCAACATAGGTCTAGCCATCCTATAAGAAAGAATAGACCCTAGTGCCATTCCTTGAACATGCTCGATAGAAAATTATACCTCTCTCTTTGGAGGAAAACATGAAAATTCTTCTAGAAAGACATCTGGAAAGTGATTAACCACAAGAGGAAAATCTATCTGAGAAGTCCCATGGTCATCGAGATATAAGCTAGCAATCTGGGCTGTAACAATGCCCAACCCATGATGATCTGGTCTCACTTTGCTCTCATGGACATCCCATTCGCCAATGTGAAGAAATGATCCACCCTCCGGTTATGTAAAACTCACCCTACGGTTATAGAAATCGACAATGGCCTGGAAGGGAACTAACCAGTCCATCCTGAGAATGACATCATAACCTGTAATTTCCAAAACATAGAGACTCCACAAAAAACAACACCAACAAACCTCAATGGGGCAATCTGAGACCTCATGCATGCTAGCAGTTTTAATTCCCAAGGGAGTGTCTAGCACCATCATATCATCAAAAGTATAAAAAGTATGTCTAAAGTAATCCATAGTATGTAAAGAAAAAATGCTATGAGAAACTCTTGTATCAAAAATTGCAGAGATAAAACTAAGGCTTCGAAAATTGTACCTTGAAATTCGTAAGGTCCCGGATCCTACTCCCAATTAATTTTCTCTACCAAAAAAGTCTGTCCTGCACCGCAGCCCTATATAGCAGCCTGAGATCCCCTGAGCTGACACTCTCTGAGCCAGAACACTATGTCCACAGCCTCTACCCTGGCATGAATGACCTGACGAACTCCAGCCCCAAGTCTGCTATGGAACTGGTAATCCTAATCTTGTAAGCGAAGATGAAACTGATCCTCCTTCACTCGACGCTGGAAGATGAACCTTGAAGAAATGCTTCAGATGACCCATCTTTCTACATGATCAGCACTCCACTAGGTCTCTCAGGCACTAAGGATTATTATGCCCATTTTCCCCACACTGATAGGACACCACATGGTTTCCAAAAAGAAGATATAGTCTTCCAGAAATAATGACTCGCTTCCTCGAGTCTCCTCGTGTAGACTCTCGGTGGCGCTTCTTGTCGTCTCCCTGAAAAGATTCAACCATGGAAGAAGAACCTCCCTGGTACGCAACTCTAGTATCCCTTAGGTTTCCCTTCGTAATAATCACCTGGATGACTACCCGAGTAATAGAACTCAACTTGAATACATTCACCTACGACCTAATGTCCGGTCTGATCCCTTCCTCAAACTTCCTCACTAAAAATAGCTCATCATTCTCTAGAACTGGATTGAAATGCCATAACTTTGTGAAGCGAGAGGAATACTCCATAAATATGAGAGTAACCTACTGCATGTTCATGAAATCTCAGTATCTGTCAGCCCTCAGCGTTTTCATGTAGATGTAGTTGTAAAACATATACTGGAACTCATCCCATGACATAGCATGTTGGTGCCTTTCCTGTGAAACCACATCCCACCATCTCTTGGCAGAAACTCACAGCATATAAGGTGCCAGCTTCACTCTCCTCTCTGTAGGCGTATCCATGTTCTTGAAGATGGTTAGCATGGCTTCTATCCATGACTCCACAGCCTATGGTCCCCCCTCCCCTATGAACGTGGGAGAATGCTGTAGCTGAAAAACCCACTTTAGCTCTGCCATAGACGGGGAAGGATGCTGAGCTCCCTAGAAGGTCTGCATTAACCTCATGAAAGCATATATGAAATAAGCGTCGGCGCCATTTTCTGGAATCATAGTAGGTACTATGTCTATAATGATAGGTGGAACGACGGTTCGTCCCTCGTCTGTCGTATCAGGTGTATAGTTACTGTCTGGTTCCTAACATGCAATGGGAGGACTTCTTAGTTCCATGTCTCTGAAAATTCAAAAGATAAAATTCTTTAACGAAGAAAATAGTTGCAACATATGAGAGTAAAAGGGAACAGGAGGGAAAAACATTATAACTCTGGAATAACATGAATACAGGGTGTGTTTGTAACACTACACGGCGTGTTTTACGGAAATTTGACACATGATGTGTAACTTGCCCATACTAGGCTGTGTAAACCACTGAGCTACACTGCGTGTTCTCAAACTACACGGCTTGTACTAACCCTTTTTCTCCCTACCCAATCACTCATACATGGCTAGGAAAACTGTCTGTCCTAGAAGTAAAATACACGAAATGTTTGTCCATAACACGTCGTGTCCTTATGATTGTTCCCATGTCTATCTAGTTAGTCACACAGACTGGTACACGGACTACTACTACATGTCATGTCAACATGGTACACGACTTGTTTCCCTGCGTATTTTCCTAACCAATGTATTTAGATATACGGCGTGGTCACATGGCTCCACTATGACAATGGTACACATCGTATTCAAATGAGACACGACATTTACTAGACATTCCTTACCTGGCCCGTGTTGTTAGCGACACGACATGACACATGGCCGACACTACACGGTGTGTTCCAGAGAGACACAGTGTGTACGTGAAGGAAACCACTGACCTGTGTTATTCGTGACATGGCTAGATACCCATGTCATACTACACAGCGTGTAAACTAGTATGCGACGTGTTCCTACAATAACTTTCACAACCTCGTGTCCCCATCCACACATTCAGTGACACAGCTTAGAACTACACAATGTGTATTCATGATGTACACGCCGTGTATTATGGGTTTTTCCGAACAGTAGCCTCCGAACTGCACTAGAGCCCAGAAAACACAGAAAAACAAGTGATAAGGTGCTAAATTCTGATCCGTGGGGACCCGTACACCCCGCGAGTCTATGCATGGAAACATAACAATGCATATAACATGTTAACAGTATAACAACCTCGAGACCCACCAAATTATGATCCTCGAGGGCCCATAACACCTCTAAGACCAAATTATGGTGTCCAAGATAAATAAGCTCTAAACAAAAGATACACTATCAACCTGGCATGTATTCTATCACATCATCGATCACAACAACATGCATCGTCTATCACAAATTATATCACAACAATATGAAAATTATAATGCAACCTAGATGGAATGGACGAATGCATGACATGTGATTTTCTAAAAGGAGCCTATATGATGCATGAGATGGCATACCCTCATCTCATTGGGTTACAACAAAATATAACCACAATCATATAAACAATAACATTACAAAATAAGTGCACCACCGAATGGTGAAATCAAGTAAACTGTAACATTTTCAAAACTCAAATATTGCATCATTCGAGATAATCTGGATTTTTCCCTGTACATGGGTACCAGAACACTCGGGCACAACTATTTACCATTTACCTATTTCGTCATATCCCTGTTTAATGTCGCTAAATAGTATGTCAATAGAAGAGGAAAGAACTCCTCTGATACCACATTGTAACGACCGAAATCCGGAGCCACTCAACTGGTGCCCCATACCCGTTTCGCCACATCACCTCAAGTGTGTTTCCCCAAATTCCAGAGGATGCCTACTAGCTGCGAGAGCCTTGGTGAGCCATTGGGGAAACTATTCCCTCATTTGGTAAGGTATACAAAGAATAGGAAATAACCTTTAATAGAGGAAGCAGTAAATAGCATACAATAAATAAAACTACACATTGGAAAAAATGTATAATATAATAATGATGAAAAATGATGCAGCAGGTACAAGTATATATGGAAAGAATCAAACACAACAAAATGCTGAAATAAAATTGAGAAAAAAGTACTAAAATTAAATAGCAACTCCAGTATCATCGCAAGCCTAGGCTCGGTCCTATGCTCCCCAGATCCACCCACCAATTATGTACCTGAAGTTGAAGGGCCACAATCCCAATACACACCTGCAACCATATAACCTGTTTGGGCTGAAAACAAAGTCACAAACTTGGTGTGAGAGTAATCCCAGTATGCAATCTCCAAAATATCTATTCCCTACTGTTAGTGTGGAATTTAGAAAATGTAAATGAAATAAGTGCAGCAGAAAAACACGAGTACACTAAGTAAACAATCTTAAAAATCTCCATTCACATTTATTTAGTAATTTAATTCATTCATTTAATTATCACCCAAGGTATCTCGAAATAGCTCTATATTCTAAATGAATGGGATGTAACACAATAGGTATCCTTGCTGACTACCTAAACTACAAGCAGTACAAAATACATGCTTATTCATTAGTTTAGTGGACTCTTCACAACCAACCAAACAATATTCACACTGACTCTCTGGGTGGCTCATACTGGAAGAACAATATAGTCATGTAATCATACAAAGGCACATACACTATGGAATGTACTCACTGTCAATTCCACTATGGTCTTGCAATGATTGGTATAGACTCTCGGAGGAAGTAGTTACGTCTAATTCACCCTATAGTCTCGATACATAACTAAGGAATCTCTGAGGAAGCACAAATTCCAATTCCAATAGGTCCTACGAATGATACTAATTTAGAATAGACTCTCTATGGATGCCCTTAATTCCCAATTCCTTCTTTAATCTACCGCAACAGGTTCAAAAACCCCTGAGTAGTCTAGTTGTGCGTGATCGACATTCAACAGCCCTATGTAATTTCATGAAATACATGGATAATAGATACAGTGTATCAAAAGCATGTAAAAAACAGGAAATATGAGCAATCAATTATTTAAAGGTAGGAAATCAATGCAACAGGGTATGCCTCATGGGCAACCTAATCCAAACGATGGTAAAAATCCAAAACAAGGAAAACACCCATGGGGTGATCCTCAAAAATGATTAAAAGCAATCATTAATCATATATTATCCTCAATAATACAAGAAATATATGTTAGATAATAATACAGGTTCAATACCCTAACCTGAGATACCCGATACATGGGAATCCATCAGTTTTTTCACAAAAACACAAAGACATTCAACGTAGGGAAACAAACCACCTAGGTCGATCCAAGGAGATCAATATACTTGAACCTTAGCATGTAAATAGGCCTATAAATGAGAAGATCTACAAAAAAATCTAAAATGTTCATCCTTAGATAACTCTCACAAGATAATGAATCCGGAAACGTGTCCAAGGAAGAACCAAGAACTCACTGCTACAATTCTATTGCAACCAACGACATTCGATTCGAATAACTGGTGATCGATGAGCAGATCAGAGAATATTCAGCCTCCTCGGATGCCCTGGACATAATTAGGCGAAGAATGATTAGATGCGACCATGGTCCATTTAATGAAATAAAAAAAACGAAGGCAGCGTGTACTTCTTTAGTACACGGTGTGTACACACCTTTTCCGAAAACCTCATTAAGCGACCTCCACATCACCCCTACACACCGGATGTGTGGCCTGGACATGGCCAGAACATGGCCTCTCCCATGATCAAAGTACACAACCTTTACTTTTAAATTACACGGCATGCACTTAGAAAATTTCTAGATTTTCCTCTTTTCTTCCAGAACGGACAGAAAAGGAAAAACCTTAATGAAATGAAGATCTGGGTTCTTACAAGAACAGTAACACTAGGAAGTAAGGAAGAGGTTTGAGAGTGTAATTAAGAATAAAATTTTCTTGAATCAATTC
The DNA here is from genome assembly GCA_963277665.1 of Viscum album. Lineage (NCBI taxonomy): Eukaryota > Viridiplantae > Streptophyta > Magnoliopsida > Santalales > Viscaceae > Viscum > Viscum album. The sequence goes on from OY728138.1 coordinate 510,611,821, forward strand.
ATATAATGTTGGAGGAGATGTGGTGGGAGTGGTGGCATTTATAAGTGAAGGAGAGATGTGGGTTAGGTTATTTTATTCATTAGTTTATAATTTTTGATCAAGAATTTTAATATTGTTTATTATTTTAAATATATTTAATAGTGAAGTAGGGTTCATGATAATGGATTCTTACACCATCCATGACTGAAAAATTCATGTATATGTCTTATAATGTAAAATAACATAAATCACTATATTTTACTATTCACTTAAATATCTACAACTTTAGAAAAATCCCATAAAATCACCCAAAAGTTTTTTTTAACATGTAGAATTTAATTTAAAATAAATTTATCTTATAATTATAATAAAATATTATATTAATTCATTATTCTGTTTTTAAAAAATAAATTTTCATCTAAATATTTATATTAATTATAATATATTAAATAAAACGTAATGTTTTCAAAAAATACCAATACTTAATATCTAATATTTGAAATAATTATTTACTTATTCCAGGATATAAATATATCATAGTTTAATTTTTATGGTGACTATATTTTATATATAACTTCAAATGTAAGGTTAATATTTCAATGGAAGGATTTGTGATCCTAGTAGTCACATTTCTTTTCAAATAGTCTGGTTACTATTCACATAATTAGATTCCTACAATCATAAGGGTTTATTAATTCCTATAAATATTTCTTATTACAATAATAAATCCCTTTACATTTTCTTTCAGATTATATATAAATTCATATTATAAATAAATTTTTTATTCTTGATACTGTTTTTCAATTCAACATCAATTTTTTCATGTGTAATCATTCTATTGAATCAATCATATCCAAATTTGTCCCTTATGATAATATTATTTTCTATTTATTGTCCTAATTTTATTAAATTATTAATTATATATTTTCTGATTAATGTATCGTTATTAATTTAGGAGACTAATATTTTTATTTGGTTCTATATGGTATTTATGTCTTTTTTACATTCTGGGTTGTTTCATAGGTGAGGTTTCTTTTTTATTATCCCATCTTATTAGGTCATTACATTCCCCCCCCCCTTATAAAATTTCACCCTCAAAATTTTTATTTACATAATAATGTGAAAATAGGAGGGACACTTATCCTTTTTCACACCAACAATTAGAAAATAATAATAAAATAATGGGCTTTTTGTAATTAGATAATGATCACATAAAAATTAAATTATGAACATTGATTGGTATACTTTTAATGGAAAAGAAAAACCAAACTTGGGATTCCATAAGTTTTAATATAGTTTATTAATCACTATAGAGTTACCCCTAGTGTTATTAATAATGTTTTATAATCATTATCCCCAAAAGTAACTAGACCATATTATAGTACAAACTATAAATAATGTAGCATATTATGCAAATTATTACACAATTTTAAGAATAACTACCCATCCTATACCAACACATGATCATAAATCCCAGTGTCTTTGGAATACTAGCTAATAAAATTAAAATAATGGAAACATAAAAATAATATTTTTATTAACTTTTTTAACAATCGTCAAACATTTTTAGAGATCCTAAATCTCTATAAGATACCATGTGGAATACATAGACAAAAGGTATTTTCTATAAATCCCATTATTTTGATTAATATGGTAATAAATGATGACATATGAGTTTGAAATGCATACCATGATAACATAATGGTATGGAACATGAATAAAAATATAGAGGCATATTATATAGAACATAGAATAGTATGATACAATATTTATAGGAATTTATAATAAACATATAACATGACATAAACATGAGTCAAGGATAACTTCCACGACTATATCACATGGAGGACAGAGTCCCATTATGGATTAGGTATAGTCCATAACACCATACATGTTTTCTGAAGACAACTAACATTATCTAATGCATTGGATTTATATTTGGCCTCACCCATTACAACCTGTTCATGCATAATTTTTCCTCAAGATTAATTAATCATATGGAATAAACATAAGGGTTACCCATGTCATGAAATGGGTATCGTAATGTTGTCATAAGGAATAACCAATGGGTGTATCACATTATTGTACAATGAATAATGGATCTAAATAACACATGATCATTCATAAGAGAAAATAGTCTCATAACATGGTAAATTATTTCTATCATAAGTGATTACATATAAAAATAGTGTTTCTAGATACATTAAAATTGAGCCACTTCAGTGAGGTTTAAGGTAAAATATACTATTTTATTTGAAGATGAAAAAAGTAAAATTAACTATATGAAATATAAAATTAACTAAGATTTTATATCATGATTAAATGGGTTTTTTAAGATAAATAATGTATTCTTAATATAGATAATGAAATTTACATGAAAATGGGTAAGAAATTGGGACGTTCTCATTAATCGGGCTTGCTTTTTTGGAAGAATTGAAAAGGGAACCTCATAAAATACGTATTTACCTATAATAAAAGGTTGAAATAATATATAGATTTATTATTGGTACATAATAACAGAATTTATAATATTTATATTAATGTAACTATGAAATTCATTGGTGTAAGTAGTTCGAATTCATAAACCAAATGTAATTTTGAGGTTCCGATAAATCCCTTAACTTATATATGAATGAGTTATGAAATTTCACTTTATGTCTTGGATAAATAAATTAGATACATAATTTAATTAATATTTAATATCTTATTAATGTATTTTATTGTAAATAATTTTATTATATTAATTTACTATCATTTTTATGAGTTATAGAGTTTAATATCATCATTCTGGGAATGTTGATTTCATGTTTTTATGGTCGGTTTTCTTTTATATGATTTTGAAAGTTCTTGTAAAATGGAAGAAAAACAAAAGAAATGAAATTAAATGGTATTAATATAATATTAGAAATTTAAATGTTCCCATATATCATTTTTTGATATATAAGAATTATTCATTACATAATTGTGAATGATAACCATTTAGTTTGTTTTGATGGTTTTTCAATCATAGGGAAGTAGATTTCTTTTAGTATTTAATATTTTTTGTATATATTTGATACATAGCATAAAAAAAGTTATAATAAAAATTTTAAAATATATTTTAACAATTATAATGGATTTATGACTATTTTTAACGATTCTAATTAAAATGAAAAATCAGCACCCACAAATGTGGTTAATTAACATTATACAGATGATGTTTTTAGAATATAATGAAAAGAGAAGGGAATTATTGATGGATATTTCAATAACACTATTAAATTAAAAAAGATATATGATAATGGAGTTATCATTATGTTTTTTATAGGCTATGTGAGGATAAGGATAATAAAAAATAATTTAAAATAGAAATTATGAGGATTTTATATCATGAATGTCGTTTTCTTGAGAACCTACTTAGGGAACATGGTAATAGGTTTTTGGTAATTCCAAAAGGACCAATACATGGGTAAAATGATAGGTATATTACTTTATAATTATATTAATATGATCTAATCCTTATTCATTGTGAGTAGATGATGTTTTGATGGGTGGTATTTATAATGGGAGGAGAGGTTTTTATTGATTATTTTATTTATTAGATTATAAGCTTTAATTAAGTCTATAACTATTTTTTATTATTGATAATAGGTATAGTATATAATTAATGGGGGTAGAGATAATGGGTTCTTATATCTTCCATGACTCAAAAATTCTAGTATTTTTCTTATAATGTTAAATACAGTAAATTACTGTATTTCACTATTCAAAAAAATGTCAACTTTTTTCGAAAAATAAAAAAAGAAACAATAAATTTTTTTGAGGGTCAGATATCAAAAAAGAAATCGATTTTTTAAAATTTAGTTTCTAAATATGATATATTTAATTTTTAAATAAAATCCCCATTTATTCAAAAAATACAAAATTTAATATTATAATGGAATTTTTGACACTTTTAAAATATAACTAAGTTATCTTAAACATATATTATAGTTTTAATACAACATCATTTTTATTTATTAATATAATTTATGAAAATAAATTTTATTTTAAATTTTTTTATTATTTATACAATTGTAATTGTACATTTATGTTCTAAAAAATATAACATAGAATTTATCATTTTTAAAAAATTTATTTACTTTTTAACTAATATAAATATATCATATATTTATTTATATGATTTCAAAATTTGGTTTATACTATCATAAGTGAGGTTACAATTTGAATTGCTAAATTTTAATTCCAAATGGTTACATTACTATTTCAACAACCATGTCACTATTCCAACAGTTAGATTTCTAATGGTCATATGGGTTTATGAATTCCTATAAATACCTCTTATTCTATACATAAATAAATTTTTCCCTTCAAGGTTATATGTACTCTCATATTTAATATTAATATTTTGTTATTAAAATTGGGTTCTATATCTATATGTTTTTCATGAGTGAGGTCATTCCAGTGGATGGAACATACCCAAATTTTTCTGTTCTTATAATATTATTTTACATCTGTGGTACTGCCATAATATTTTTTAAATATTATTGGTTAATTTTTGTATAATTTATAAATCATAATTTATGAGAATAATGTTTTTATTGGGTTCTCTATATTATTTATATTATTTATAATACATGAAATAATTATTACAAGGGAATTAACATTAATATATTTGGGTATCTAATTTTTCTATTCTCAATTTTAGTTTTTATGCACCCACCACTATTCAAAAATCACTTCTGAAATATCTAAATAACTCTACAGCCTATGACTTATTTTTCATGTACATTATGTTTCTCATAAATGTTAAATATTAAATGAATGTCACATATAACAAATAATTTTTTTTGTGGATTAATTTATCATCCCCCAAAAATATTATAGTGAATGAGCCCAAAAGGGCTGGTTTATGGGATTAAAATTTCATAAACGAGTTAATAACAATATTCAATTTCTGAAAAGTAATAAAAACAAAAACATCCATCGTTTTTATTTATGGTCAATTTCATTAAATACGATCTTTATATGCTGTGCTTATACTTTTCTACCCATGATTCCAAGGCCTGAGATGCAACAAATTATTTTCATCCTTATCACATAAGTAATGTCAGTTAGAAATATTTGTAATTTGTAAAATATTTTAATTGGTTCATTCACCCTTAATAATTAGGTTTAAAATTTTTGTGATTTTGATTATACACGAATATTTCATCATGATAACTTCATTAACATAGTCATACAATGGATAAAATTTAGGAAGTTGGGTTTGATCGCATCCTCAAATAAAATATCCATTGATTTTAGTTTCTGATCATATATCTCATCAGTAACTATTCATATCCCGTGATATTTATTTTACACATAATATGTGATTAAACCCCACATTCAATAATCCATTGTTATTTATTTTTTAAAGAATTTAGAGTTGTGTCATGAAAAAAATCTCTTTTATAAAATTTAGTTTTTCAAGATTTCTTTTCATTCCTTGCATAGGAAACTTGTCTCAGAAATGTTTTCATACTATCATTAAATAATTTACAGGATTGGTATCATCTAACAAAAACATAATATGGAAAACATTGGTTCTTCATTGGAAACATTATAATATACAATGATTTAGACTTTCTTTCAACTCACAACTTTGTAATGTTACTCACTTATCTTTTACTATTTATCCCCCTTGGTTCTTGCCTATTTTCAAATTGTGACATGCTATAAATATAGTTATATTATTTGTTCCCATAAATGATATAACACCAAAAAACACATTAAATATCAATATTATATATAAAAAATATTTTCCATTATAGATTATTTGTAATGATTTGTGACATGTTTCTCTCTTAATTTTCCATAGAATCGATAAAATCTCATACAATGGTTATTTTGAATTTTTTTATGTGATGTGATTTCTACTTCCATTATCAGTCTCAGATTCACCTATGTTGTTTATAGAACTAGCTTGGTTTGGAGGATTAGATTAACTTTTATGTTTAGTTCATAATAATATCAAATTATTATTGGGAAGAGTTTTATCAAAATGGTGAGATGTTTCATATTTTTTCCACTGATGCATTGTTGAATGTTTTAATAATCATTATTAAGTTATTTTAAATCTCAATAAATATTGAATGATTTTTAAAAATGTTTCCACCCTCAATAGTACATTTATTACTAAGATATTCTAAAATATGTTTTTATTCTAAAAAATTTAGTTTGAGGTTCTTAATTTACCAAACATACACATATTACTTTTTTAGAATATATTGAAATTAATAATTCTAATTAAAACATTATTTATTCATCATTATAATTTCCGTCTTTGGTTTTGTGTTTTTTAAGTCATACCCCATGTTTTGATCTTTAATGTTGTTCTCTTTAGGTTTCATTACCTTATTATTCATTACTATAAGAAGAATATTACATTATATCAACATTTTTAGATAATTTTATTGAATTTTCTTGCTTATAAATTTAATAAAAACTGTTTTTAATAGATTCATACTGAATTTTCATTATCAATTTTATTCTATTTCCAATGAAAGTTTTCTTACATCAGTTGGATTTTTTATCCTCCATGGATGTTTTTCATAACTTCTCCCACAAAGTTTTTAATTCAGATTTTATATTTATATTCTAATACATTCATATTATGAAAATTAATAGATTATAATCTTATACATCCACAATAAAAAAAATTATATATTAGTTTTCCACTATAAATTTCTCTAATTATTTAGTAATTTATGTAGATAAGAGACTTGATATCTGTCATTTGTTTCATTATATTCTTAAAATTATGAATCATAGAGGGGAAAGTTATTATCATATTCAATTTATATCATATCATAGCTTAAAAATCTATTTCATATTTGATATTATTTTTGAATTATGCATATTTTCTAATCTCATATTAAACAAGAATGTTATATAATTTACTGAGGGTTAAATCATATTTATCTTCCAAGAAATAATATAGTTTCAAACATATTAAGAATGTTTATCATGGTATTCTAAATAAAAATACAATATTCTAACATGGATATAAATACATTGAGTTTTTTTAACAAATTAATTAACCCTCATGAAGTACACATCAATAGTTTAATCATATTCCTTTTTGATATCTTCGATCTTGCTTCTCCAGATTTTTAATTTTGCCTCATTAACCTAGATATTTCCCTCTATGACACATTGAAGTTTGTTCCTTGTTTCCATGAATATATTAAGAACCATCACATTTATATTATAATCTTCATAAAAAGTTAAAAGAATAGAATCTCTATATTTTCTATCATCCTTGATATTTCTTTTTTAGAAATTTTCATTAAGACATCTTTATTAATGGGTGGAAACCCAAGAGTATCTACATCAATTAACATTGGAACAAGATACATAATATTGGTTATAATTATATTTTCACAATGCGGATAATTTTTTCCATATATGTTAAGAATATATATTCAATTTTCTATGATAATATTATCAATGATAATAATCAAATATGGGTACCTTTTTTCTGATACCATTAGAAGTTCCTTTGGACTATCAGAAACAATGAGAGGGGCCAGTTTGGAATAAGTGTATGTATTTTATAATTAAAATTATCTTTATATTAACCCCTTCGACATGTAATATTTTTTTATCCTTGAAATATTTATAAAACAATATCACAAGCGTGCATTAATTAAAAATTATAAACAAGGCACAAATGATATTCAGGGTTTGGTTTATATGTGAGAACCATCATCTTAACCATGAGAACTTCCATTGATCAATGGAATTAATCTATTTAAATAATATGATTAAATAGATATAACTCCGATTAGACTCATTATATCTCCTGATATTAAATATTACATTTAATTATTTTTGTTAAAATGTTCTTCTTATCAATCTAATAATATAAAAAAAATGTGAATATTAGAAAAACAAAACCCAATTATATTTTTTAAAAACAACTTTCCAATATTATATATATATATATATGAGGATTATATATATTTAACCATTCGTTTATCTTATATAATCCATTTTGTTAACCTAACAAACTATTCCTTTAAATTGGGTTATATCCGATTAACAAAAAAACATGCTACAAAACAATGCACCTATGATCGTTTCTCTTTCTAATGAACACTATATAGGGCCTATGATAAGTGATGTATATAAATTAACTGATCAATAATAAATTTTCTAGTAAATATGACTAATACACCTTTGTTTGGTACCATCTTATTATTATTCAACCAATAGATTCATTGGATAAGAACTCCGACTACAAAAAATCCCCTTATCTTATACTTTACAACTAATTTCCAAATATTACAATAATTATATTTTTCATTCATACCTCTTTTTTTAAGTGTGAACAGTGAGACAACTGTTAATATACATGTATCCCCCATTTTTAGGTTCACTAAGAAGTAAATAGCTGGGAACCCATAAGGTTTTTCCCTCTCAACTCAAATTGCAATATAAAACATCCCAGTCATATAAATTTCAATAGAAACTTCCCATAACTTTTAGAATAGTCATAATGATATATTAAAACATAAAAAACAAGAAATAATTCTCTTATCTTACATAATGATAAAATTAAAAAATCAAGAAACTTCCTTATATCATCTAGATAAATAAACATTGATGACCCAGAATAATATTACTATTTTTGGGGTATATACCATGTTTAAGATAATTTTATCAAAACTCTAATTGATGGAGAATTTAATGATTACTTGTTTAGTTATCATCCATTTGATTAAAGTTCTCCAATTCTCAACAATTTTCATTGATTGAATACATCTTTTTGGTCATCTGATTTTATTTCAACCATCAAACATTTAATAAAATTAGTACAATGTATGTTCAAGGAATCATACTTTTGATGGATTTATAATATTTTATCTAATGTTTTCTCATATGATGGATCAATTTCTATATATTGCTCATCCATACATATGTTTGAATTTACCTTGATCAGTATCTATGAATATATATCCAATTTATATTTATATAGGTATTGTAACATGGGGTTTACCTTTATATAGATTTATCACTTCAGTGGTTCATCATCTGATGGACTTAATCTGACGCCTTCATACGCCATCATCCTTCATGATATCGAACTTCATATAGATTTTTACATAATCTATTCATCTCAAACTTCATTAAAACATTATATATACTAAATTCTATTGATTATGATTGAAAAATAAATATTCCTCTAGTCGACGCATTCTAGGTATTAATTTTCGATAACATTATAGAAACATATAAATACTTCTTTCAAAAAGGAATTTCCCTATGTCTGGTTGAAATGAATATTCTATTCATGGTGTTGCAGCTTCAATTTTGAACAATATCTTGAACATAAAATTCAAAAAAAAATTTATTCCTTGCCCCCTTTGTACTTCATTCAATTTTAATTTTTATTATTATCCGCCCTATGATAAAAAACTACCTTTTACATATATTAACATTTTTATTTTTCTATACGGAAACACTGTGGTACTTATACTTTGATCTTTTGATGCTGGTTTTCCCACATTACCGTACCTGATGATAATTCCCCTGTGATCTTTATCATGTGATATTCATCTAGTTAAGTAGGTGAACATATATCACTTTTTAAAAAAGTGTACAAATTAATCTTGGATCATGATTTTTTGTCATGATTCTAGGATCATTTATTAACAAAATAGGATCAACTGACAAAATGAAAAATTTCCAAACATAGTGAATGAATATAATAATTCATGTTGGCTAGAACAGTGTTATGATAAGATTATCAAAAACATTAGAAACACTTTATTATATGTTAATCAAATAAATTTAAAATAGGATATGTTGAGAAAAATTAAAAAAATGTTCTAATACTTCCCCAAGGATCTTGATACCCTATACTATTAACCAAATGTGTTTTCCACGTCACTACATTCAGTTACTTGATATATGTTATCTAGATTTTCTATGATTTAGTTTTCCCTAAAATGATCAGTTCCACCCACTAATGCACTCCCATATCACATAACCAAAGAAAAATTACTTAATTAATAAAAACATTATATAGTCATCCATGAACCCAAATCAATGTACGAACAAGACACATAGTTTAGTTCCATGTTTGGATATCAATAACCCACACCATTCACCATAATCTCTCTATGTGATCCAACTCTAATCTGGATCACTCTCAGATCACGTCATATCTATACTGAGACTCTTTCCAACACATAGACCACATCTGACACTTTATCCAAATATCAAAAATGGTCTTTTCCAAGTCATTTTAAAAAATTTATATTTTCATTCTCTATATTATTTTGACACCATATCAAGTATCCATCCATCGGTCTTAGTTCCCCCAAGCCCCTTTCAATACATTGGATGTACATTCAAGACCATTTTGAGTCTTCAAAATATAGTATCATCCTTATCTCCAATCTACCAAAACAAAGCACATGACCTCTTGGGATCACATTGTATCTATTAATAAATGCATTGAACGGTCATGTTTGGAAAACTCATATGTGAGTTCTACCACAAAAAATCAATCAACACATATTTCAATATTACCAATAATATTACCTCAAAATATTAGAAATCCACCCACAAAAAGGGTCACACACTCCCATACACAATATTAGACTCATCCCCATATACATTTACATATACTTCCCGTAAACATCAAACCTATGTATATTCCAAAATCATATAAGAGTTGATCATCCCTATCTATACTTATTCATTCCCTACAATTACTAAATGTTCTGTCAAGGACCAAACAAAGATTGACGAAACCATGGTACTCTGATCCATCACTGATGTCACCTATTAACGTAATTACTACTATAATATTAATCAGATCCTTGGTTTCACGTATCATCGGAGAGTCCATTATCACATTGTTTTTGGATCTACAACAAAACCTAAACTATCATATCTCACATTGGATTGTAATAAATGATGGATCATTCTACAACCTGCTAAAGTCCCATAGACTATACAGTTTCAAATAACTAAGGAGTTATGTATCACCTTTTCTATTACATATCATATATTCGCATGATACCTAATAAATCATTAATGGACAGACACATAGCATATTCAACCAATCCCAAAACTAAACAGGAATTAATCATGTCCACAGTGCAACAATATCCATACATCAATTCATTTCATTGAAAAACCTCATTGACTACCACTATCATCCTCATGTTAGAGTGATCTTCCCCAAACCCTTTAATAGGTTATTATACATCACCATCTTCAACCACTTATGAAAAAATCGGTATATTCCCTTGTATCACCTTATTATACAACTGTTCGAACACACACAAGAGCCACTACCCCCTTACACATAGGCTAATGTTCCTAAAATAAAGAACATTCCTATCTTCATGTCGATATCATATATCCTGATGCAAATTTAGTTCTCTATTTAATATAAAAAATTCATACCACTCATTTAGAGTCAAACACACAACCACCCACCATAGGGGAATAATTTCAAAACCATGGAAAATCTACCTACGCACTAACCATCATATACTCAGACACTAGGGATCATAATCAACTCATCCTTTACAAACCATATAAAAACCAACTGGTCCAGCTATATAAATAATAAATCCCTCTAAAAACATACCTTGAAACCAAGGGAATTGCAAGATCCCTATGTATTTGGAACAAGGTATCTCACATGTCTTTTTCATACATATAATTGTATCCACAAACCAAGGGAATAATAATCCCACTTCAATCCACATTTCAGGAAAACATTAAATTCATTAGAGAAATAAATACAATGAGTAACCTATAAATGGTTTCTATAGAACTAATGAGTGACTAAATAATCATTATTAGAGTACCTCCTAGTACAATATCTACATGATATATCATCAGAAAATCATATGATCTAGCTTAGTGTAATTCCAAAAAATTGTTATATAGTAAAACACTATATATTTTTTTATTTACACTTTAAGTGATCATACAAATATCGTCAAAAAATCCAAAGACACACAAGTACACACAAGTCAGGTTAGACTTTGGTAATAAATGTGATGAATGAAAATGAATCTTTCCATTTTGGACTACTATTCAATCAAATAATTATGGTGTTAAATAATCACATCATACAAAAATCAATATATAAAATACAATATAAAAAACCATGAAAAAACTTAATTTAACCTTATTAATCTATAGATTTAACTAGAGATGTATAAAAAAACCACGAATTCAAGGTACGTAAAATTCCTTGAAAGATAAATATTCCATATCTATGATATCCTCAAATACAATGAATAGAATGAAAAAACCATTTCTTCCGCTTTTTAATACCCATGTTCAACATTACACCAATGTATCGTCCTGATGCATTATATTGCCTCATGCATTCCTACATATATTTCAGAAACCATAGACTTTCTATAATGGGATAAATAATACATTTGTGAGACTATTCACTAAATATCATAACCACTGATAATAATAAAATAACCAAAAATCCACAACTACAATCAGTGTATGCATAAAAAATAAAATAATAAGGTTGTGAAAAATGAGCACATTTTTACAACATGATACAACTACTCTCCCACTAAGACAACAAAAAATAAAAAACAAACTAAAGATAATAATTCAATTTTGGATTCAAAACCATCATTGAGACTCATTAATAAACTCTATATAATCCATATATCATGATCATACAACACTAGGCCTATTCCCTCTATATATGATAAAAGGAATACTCGAGTACTAATGGTCTAAAGACACCTAAGTATGGTGTGAGTAAAACTTATTAGGCCAAAACCAATGGTATCCCTAGATTAACATGTAAAAGTAATAATTAAATAATTTCCTTGTTTTTTAAGGTTACACTCAAGGTCGACCATTCTTGCTTCATTTAGTAATGGATGCCTCTAAGCATGATATGATACCATTAGAATGATGATGTCCCATATTAGAATGAATAATATCCATGTAATCATAAGGGATGGAACCCCACCCATGAATAAAAAATCAAACCATGTCGGGTGAATAATGCACCATATAAGGATTAGTATATCACATCATTATGCTCCTAAGGGTATACTGACTCCTCCACTCTAAAAACATACATCAAATCATCAAGATGTTAGGTTTTTCCGCGCTACAAACCCTGTAACTGTATATAACATCACTAGGAACCCATTCTAATTATCAGTCTCCAACCCCAAAACATATATTAGACAATCAGGCACCCAAGACATGCTGAATATCTACTCTAGAAACATAAATAATGTAATCTGAAAACCTATAAAAATTCCCACTCCCTGACATGGTATCATATATCCCATTACTAATAACCCAATGTAATGTTCCCTCCTCAACCTAGAAACAATTATAAAATTGTCAGTAACATAAGAGAATACCCACTCCTCACCATGGAAATATAAATGACATTATTAGGAACCTGGGGGTATATAAGTTATTGGATGGTCAATTAATCTACAATATTTACACATATTATTATTATTTAATACCATTAAATGGGGATGTCCTTAAGATGGATCCAAATAAATTATTATTTGAAATGAGTAAATTCAATTTTTAAATAAATCATTAAATATCATATATTTTAAACATAGTCTATGTGGAATATCATGTGTGAGTCATTTACAACAAAAAAGTTAAATGTCACATAGTTAAAACCAACATCACTATGAGTCATTTCAAAAGTATTTTATATGAACTAGTTTTCCATTATCATGATTCAAGTTTTAATAAATAATTTATCAACTTTTTTTATAAATACCAATAACCCCAACTCAATTATCATTACTTAATACCTCATAAGAATGTTTTTACTCTGGTTATTTATTCAAAATACCACTTGAATAACCTATCATGTGGATAATGATATATTATTGAATGGAAAATAAATAATAAGTAATTCATAGTTCTCTCCATCTCTCTCTATTTTAATATTTATACAACTTTTGTAATTACATTGTTTCATTTTTAATTTCTTATTCATAATGGTAATATTTATTTGGTAAAATATTGATAATAAAATATTAAATCAAAATCATTAAAAAAATATCAGTGGTCCCTAATGATATTAAAATAATTTCCTTAATCATACAAATCCACTTTTACATTATTAGTATTTAAATTAATATGTGTGTTAAAGAAATGTGATATTATTGATATGGTTCTATTGAAATAGTGGTTTAAGTCTTAGGATATGAGTATATTTTAGGATCAATATTTATCATGATTTTCAGTACTATTTTTTATAATGATATAATTGATGTTTGGATATCTATTTTTTCCTATGGTAATTATTTTTCTTTAACAGTTCTATGATTTAAATGTGAATAAAATATTTTAGGTTGGTGAATTTTTATTTTATGGATATTTATGCATCACAATCATGTGTCAAAACATTAAAAAATGTTTATATTTGATTGTAAAATTTGTTACTTTTTTAGAAACTCATTTGAAACTATTATATTTATACATTTAGAACACGTCATGTACTTTTTGTTGAAAATATGCACTGAAGATTAATCCATGACATTTTGGGGATCACCATGTCATGTTTTGTATCAATTCCGTGTCCTTGAAACCACATTGTAGTGTTTATATTAGAATAATATGGTATATAATTCATCAAACATTCTATATACTATTATCATGAATATTATATTTATTAACACATCTTATAATTTGGTCCCAATAGAATTTTATTTCATATTGATGTTTAAAAACTAACCTAATCAATGAGGTTGTAATTATAAGAGTTACAACGGTTTAATTACAAAGGATATTAATTTCCTAAATTTTGAAATTACATGAGTCTACTAGGAACCCTATTTAGTTAATTCGGATTATAAATTTGAGCTCTTAAGCCTCATTCTTATACATAACATATTATTCACAACGTTAATGCTCCCTCATTTTTATTTTCTTATATTTTCTTTTATGGATGATGTATAATGAAGGATATTTTTTTATAAATTTTATTGGATTATTAAAATTATATATCACTTCAAAATTTACACTAAATTGAAAAAATTGAAATTTTCAATTTATTAATGTATTATTGTAAAAAAAGTGTAAACATATGAATAGGTTATTTTTAATTAATTTAATTATTTTAAATATATTAACGTATTTTTAGCCTTTATAATTAGATTTTAATTATAGTTTTGGCGATAATAGTTATATAATTATTTAAGTCATTTAAATTCATTTATGACATATGGATTCTACCCATAAAAAAAATTATCGCAGTGAAAAATTACTAACACTAATTGTGATACTACCTGAGAAATTGATAAGAAGCTTTCTTTTCCCAAATTTCAATCAAATACATTAATAGTGATGTTTCTATATTTGTGATTGGAATCATTCCACATGTTTGAAGCATATTGTTTGTTGGCAATGATCCAATCACAAACTATCACAAAATCATTTATCCCTTGTTGGTAGATTAAAAATATAGTATCCTACCCCAATTTCAAAATATGGTTTGATAAAATTCAGTAATACCCAACAAATACCTAGATATAATGATGACTTCGAAACATTTAACTAGTAGTAGAGTCATGATTGACCTACCCCACTAGATATGTTTTCCAAGAATATTTTGATCACAATATATGCCTATCTAGCATGTTCCCAATGATTGAATTAAATTGTATTAAAAGGAAGGTCTATAATAATATGGTCAAAAATCATCATGTATAAATAATATAAATTGAGAAATGATCCCAAGGAACCGTAGAAACATTCAGATATGATCTTTTCACAACAAATTTATAAATATTTTAAAATAAAAATTTTCATATCTTTATAATGAATTATTTTATAATGATTCTGATCAATATGAGTAATGATCATGTTGTATATCATTACAATAAAGGATATAAAATAGAATATCTCTAACATTATACACACATTCCTTATGAACCCATAGACATTTGTCTTGTATTTACTGGTACATGTGCAGATGAACAATGATCCATTCATCATTTTTCAATGATTTTAACAATAAACAATATATTGTTCTCTTGGTCTTGATTGTTTGTAATAAAAGTATGACTCTTGATATTGAGATATTGGAGGAGGAGGATGACTCTTATTCTTGAGATAATTTTTAAGAGCGCTCATGAGAGTTATCATGGGATTTATAGGATTATCCCTTGAAAACATTATGTGTCTTTTATTGAATTTCAATCATCTAAAAAATAATAATACATATGTATATATATTATAATAGGTCAATAATTAGTTAATTCACATAGTCATATTATCTAATAATTCATCCAATGTAATCTTGAGGAAAAATAATATTAATAATAGTATTAAAATATTTTATGACATGGGGAAAATTAAATATATTTGAATATCCTTTTAATTAAAAAAATATTATTTATTTAAATTATATTTAATTTTTTTTATCATATTCTTCATTGAAATTATAACTTGGCCTATCCATCCTATTTAGTATTTACCGATCCTTGATTAATAAATTATATTGAAAATTAATAATTTTCCAAATCATTTAAAAAACTAACAAAAACCCACTTTTGATTTAAGATTGAAAACCCCCACATCATCTAAATAAAAAAAATTAGTTGTCAAAAAATAAAAAAATTCTAAAACCAAATTCTACAAATAATAAAATGACATGGTGTGTTGTGAGAATGTCACACCGACGTTGGCATACTCATCACAAATCACATTGATCCTCCCAAAATCCCCTGTATCGAGGCATATTATGTTATAAACCATTAGTATCAAAATTTCCATCTCTATCAACTCTTTATCACTGTCATCATATCATCATATTATTACACACCACAGAAATACACCACCATAAAAAAGACAAAAAATTCATTAAAAATATAGTTAGAAAATGAAATCTCTATCTTTGAAGATCAAAAACTAGGGAAACATCCAAAAAAGATTCTTCATCACCATCATTGATTTACTACCATGATAGATAAATCATATTCTCACCAAACCATAATCCATTCGCTACACTAGCACAAAAAAAATCATGGTAAAATCCCACCAGAAAAAATAGAAATTAATATGATGAAATTTACCATGGTCACTAATGATGAAACTAAAGAACATCACTATTAAAGAAGAGGAATACAAAAAAATTAATTTAGGTGAGAAAATCGTATAACTAATGGGGGATATCATGAAATATATGGGGTTAACCCAATGATAACTATACCAACTTCTCAAAAAAATCAAAAAACATGTACATTAGATCCACCAATCATCACACCACATAATTAATACTAATACACTGAAAAATACACCATGATATATTAGAATGGATTTCATTAGGATGGGACATGAAATATGTAAGAGATGCAGGTAAAGTGGTCTAAGACTATAAGAATGATGGAAGAAGAAAAACCCCGGAAACAAAAACCGTGAACCAGATTGAGCAACACCTCAAACCAATTCTCCAACATATCCATCCCAAGGTACCATTAAAACACACAGATCATATAATCATAGGATCAAGTATGTAGGGAAGAATAAAAATATGCCTTAGAGGAGGTGTATTGATTCTTCAGTCCATGAAAATCAAGAAACAAACATATACAAATAAGAATCCCCTAAAGAAGAGAAGTTGAAAAAAATAGTGAAACAATGAGACAAAAAAAGAGAATAAATCCCCATGATTAGGATATTATCCATCATAGTCACATGAGTATTATAAGGTAGAAACCCAACAATGTTTGAGAAAGAAGAGAGAGACACCCCGAATAATGACATTATATTAAAATAAATTATTATTATTCCATAAACCATGAAAAAAATTTATTCATAATTTTTAATTGAAATATATTTTTATTTTTACTCATTGAAATACATAGTCTGTGAACCTTTATGACTCTCTATCAATGGAACTAAGATACACTATTTTTATCTAGTAATGCATCAAGGAGCCGATTGATTAAAAATTTAGTATCGTAATGACATTAACATCTTATAAATTATTATAAGTATTATAATTGATTTGACCATATATCTCTTCAAGAATGATTCATTCTTCTATAATCAAACCAATTAATTATATTTCATTAGTTGACCATCCAAAACAAACTCATCAGTGAACAACCATGGCAATTTTTCTATTCAAATATTCTGATTCAAATCAAATTGCCATATATATCTTATTCATTTAAGATTGAATATGAAAATCCTTTATTAGCATTCTCACTGATTCCATATCATTTGTGTTAAACCCAATACATTTTAACTCTTCTCAAGAATATGTTGTTATATTATTCATAAACACAATATATTACATGATCCATGAAACACATTAATAATAATATCAAGTGTATGAACCATCACACATATCCTCATATAATAATATCTAATTACATGTAAACATGTGGAATCCTGCTAGAAGGCATGTCCTAAAAACCTACTATCTTGGTGATTACGAAGTGAATACTTCATGACAATATGTATCATCTATTTATGAGCATTAATGACCATTCAAAAAATTTGTGTCCCATATAGGATGTTATCCCAACTAGTAGATATATTTTTATGAATATTGTTTCATTACATCAATGATATCAATAGAGTAGGGAACTATTATGAATTTTTATTGTGATAAATACTATAAGGACATTGTCCACTAAAGGTTACATAAATGAATATTTATCATGTTATAAGATATTAAATAATATTATAATTGACAGAAAATTTTATTTTTTTCTAGGGAACCAACACAAATAGACCCCCACATTCACTATAGCCAACTACTATTAAATTTTATTCTGTTGGATCAAATATCTTATTCACACTTCTTTTAAGATAATGATTTGGTCAATAGTTCCATCATGTCATCCATAGTGGTTACTAATTTTTATTAAACACACCACTTAGAAAAAAATCTCTCAAATGGTGATACTTAGGAACTATATTCTTCATATGTTCATGTGAACATGAATAATTAATGGGAATCTCAACTAAATTATTATCAAAATATTGTCTAATGCCCTATTAACTACTACTTAAAACATAATGTTCATTTAATAAGATTAACATATAAAATACTACTTTAAAATCATTAAAGACAAAATATAATCGAATACACTATAGAAAAAATGACCACAAGCAATTTTGAACACTTTTATGTTATAGTTTATCAATTAACAAAAAATACATATCCTAAATATGATTTCAAATCATTCCATCTTCCTAGAAGCATGAATCTATATATCCTATGATGACAAGTTTATCTTATCCATTATAATCTATGGAGATATTCTTATTATTGATCTATCCTATTATTTTCATCATGTTATTCCTAATATCTTCCAAAAAATCCAATGGAGTGGGATGCATTATCCCAGATATATACTATATTCAACAAGATAGATCTTATCATAGATAAAGAATATAATCTACTCGTCATCTCACACTCTCCTCCTATATATAAGGAAAAATTTTATTCAAGAGATTTATTCTAGGTTTTATTAGAAATAATCCCCAATTGGATTGTTTATAATGAATATAATTAGTAAAATATCAATATATATACCTTGAAATAATGAAAGAAATCTCTTAAAACTATTATCATATATTTTCCCCTAAAATATTGGTAGTTTCACCAATGAATTTCATGAAGACTAATATACTTACAGATGTAATAAATATTTGTAATATTTTTATCCTTTTTATCATAAAACATATATTATCATCATATAATACTATGAAAACCCATGTACTACCAATATGTTTTTATATATACACATGTATCAAATTCATTATTTATAAAATGAAATTCCCTTATGGATTTATAAAAGCGAATACTCTAGGATCATGAAACATTATTAAACCTATTAATGGATATTGATAAACTCTATAACCAATGGTTATCCTTTGGATTCACAAACCCCACTTATTTTTTCATATAGAAATATTCCACAAGGTTCCCATTAAGAATTTACATTTTATCATTCATATTCCAAAGGTTATAATCTTGTTTATATTACATGAAAAATAAAATTTTGTTGTATTTAAATATGAAGAATTGTGAAAAAATTTCTTCAATATTTATTCATTAATTGTTCATAAACCCATTGGAATATAATAAATATTTATATATACTATGTTGTCCTAAAAAGTATTGATTATTCTTAAATACCCATTTAGCCCAAAAATAATTATTTCACATGGATCATCCCCCAAACCCCATATGTGGTTTCGATATATGGAATCCATTTCATATTCATGTAATAATTGTAAGATAAGTCTTAATAATTATTACGTAATAATGAATTTCCTCCCTAAGTTATTATAAACTTTTATCTATCTAGTTATCTAAACACTAGGTGACCTTATACAATAATTGGGTCTCTAGAATAAATTTTTCCATATGGAATTATTGAAATTTTTCATGTTCTAAATCTTAATTAACTTGACTATCAACATAAAAAAATTATATCTTTCTCATGATATTTATTTTTGAGATATAACCAATATCAGGGAACCTAAAATGATATTACACTATTAGATTCTTATTTTAGGGGTTTAAAGATAAAATACCCTCATTTATTAAGTATTTTTAGTAAATATACACTTTATGACATCTGGAACATGTTTTTTTGTAGAATTATATTGACCGAACACCTCCAATCATAACATATATATACATGAAAAATATATATCCTTTTATATGTAAATACATTTATATTTATGTTTGGAACTTATTTTCATACCCAATTTAGTATTCATTTTGTAATATGTAACATGTATCCCAAAATATTAATTTAATAGTTCTATGAATTGTCATAAATCTCTCCTTCTCAAGCAATATGTGGTACCAAATTTCACAAATACCATTCCACTATTTTTAGTGAGTTAGGATGGAATCCAAATTTCAATTATATAATAAATGATCTCTTGGTTATGATATTAACCACCATAGAGTGATCAATGCTTCTTTATCTTTATACTAAGTACATTCTCTTTTCCATTCATGTATTCCTTAACATTTTAAATGGAATCAAACCTTAAACAAATTATATTGGAATATCTATGTAAACTAAATTCACCATTAATATTTATAATGTAATAATAACCATCTATTAGTTCTATTATAAATTATCTATACACACCTATATGAACCAATTCTAGAAGCTTTATAGCCCATTTACCTACTCTACGGATGAATATTTGGTTATTTTTCCTTACAAAAAAGCATGATATATATAATGGATTTAGTTTAAGGGAATCTAAATACCCATATTTTTTGAATTCTACCAAATGATTTCCATTTACATAAATATGTTTTTTATTCCATAATTTGGTGTGATATCATCAGTGTGAGAATGATTCATCATTGGTTACCGACACATAATTGACATAATATTGTACATAAAACAATTTTTAAAATATTCTATACAAAAATGTATTCTATATTTATAACTTAATAAGATTTTATTTCCAAATTTAAAAATAAATCCATCCCTATATAAATTGGAAATGAATATATTATTTTTGATACACAAGGAATATAATGAAAACTATTTAAGAATATAATCAATCCCATCAAAAATGTGATATGGTAGTCGATAATAAATTGAATCGTTATTATTACCCACCTAGTATCTTCAATAACCACTTCACCTCATGAAATATTATGAAATCTACTTCATTCCAATATTTTTCATTCAGATGTTTGAATCAAAAGTTGTATATAATTCAAAAATGGTCAAAATAGAGAGATTACACTAAATAATTAAACCACCTATATATTCCCCTTTTTTATTAAATGACACGTCGTAATAAATCCTTTGGAATATCATAATACATGAAACAAATATATCAGCATTCTCCCTAGGAAACGCCTTTATCATTTATCTTCTTGGAAGGGTTGTTCGACAAATATGAAGACAATAAATTACTCTTCGATCTACTCGCATTTACTTTATTATTGTTGAAAAGTTACATGGAAGGATTTTGACACCTCATGTACTTTTCTTCCATTGAAATCAAATCCAATAGAATGGGATGTAACTACATGATATTATTCATATTATAATTCAAAATAAACCTTAATATACCCAAGTAAGGGAGGAAAGAAAGAGGTCCCTCAAAAATTCTTTAGGTTCCTCAAGACCCATCTATAAACACACAATATAGCCAATAATCCTGACTAAATGAGATATATCTTGTGTATCTCAGAAATATTGCATTTAAAGATACCCATGGAGATCATGTACCACTCATGTATTTCCCAATAATAATAAATATCATGAAAATGGGACAACATGTTATTTGAATCCAAATCATAATATAGTTTATGGAGATAACTAGTCATAGATGATAATATGTGACAACTAGAATTAAGGTAAATCATCTATAAATATATTTGAGACACTCTTAATATACGAAGTTAACTCCATATAAGGAACACAATGAAATAGGGACTCTACCATGAAAAACATATAGTATTGGAGTTGTGTGATATGCATGATCTTATACCAATCCATCCTATTTGAAAAGGTTTCGAGATTTTATTTATCCATATTGGATCACTAGTATAATATTTAAATAATTTGGAAATACATTTTCTTTAAAAAATACATTTTAGTATTTATTTAGACTATATTGTGTGGAATGATGAATTTTGATTTTACTAGTATCCTACTATTATATAAAATCCCTTTCCTCACCATTTGGTTCATAATATATTTCAACATGGATATTATCATGGAAAGGATCCATATTTCACTTCAATTAATCTAGAAACATGATTTCAAAAACTTTATAAAGCTATTTAAGAGGTAATTCCTTCCAAATATATTAACTCAGATTTCATTGATCCATTGAGCATACTCACTAATCATAAAATCCAACCTTAAATTTCCTCAGCACATGCCTCTATGATAATTATAGTTTGGAGGATGAATATACTCCTAATGTAAACATGGTCAATTCAACTCAAAAATATCATCATGAATCATTCATAAATGAATCTGTCCTGAGTAATGCCAGCTATATATGTTGATCTATGATAGATTTCAATTATAAGTATTGAATGGTGCTTCTTACATAATACATCCAAGATATAATTTTTTAACCAATATATCAATATTATATTATTTATTCATTTATATGTCTTATTAATATTATATGGATTTTCAATAATTGACTTATCATTCCATGAAAAATTTATTTACACATAATCTCTTTTCTTTTATTTTTTCATAGTATGATTATCATCTTAAAATATATTTGTTTTTTAAATTATTATGTGGGATTAAATCCCTAACCCATTTATTAAATGAAAAAAAATTTATAAAAGGAATTGAGGGGTTGAGACAAAATATTTTTCTAGGAAAATTTTTTCATCCAACATGATATTTAGTACACATCCTATGATCCGAGATTTTTCCACCCTGACATGGGGATGTCTTCCCATACCCAATGTTGGTACACATTCCCATTGTTGACCACCATTATCTAGGGTTTGATAATTAAAATTATCACCTATCATCGATCATTTCAAGGATATAACACTACTCTACCCATCCCCTTCATTGTGTTATGATGCAAGAAACTAAAATGATTTTTTTATACTAACCCAGATGCTCATCCATGAGGATGTACATTTATCTATATTAGAATAAACAATAATAATAGACACTTACAGAAGATAATTTATTAAATATACATCATGGATATGTTAAGGACCCACCATATAAATTCCCATTGACCTAGACACATCCTTATTTGAGGAATCAACCATTACATTGAATCTTATCCCAACTATGACATCAGATAACATTGTAGTAGAATTATTAAGAACCATAATGTTTTGAATATTATACATTCAAAAGATATATTTTTATTAGTTTACCTAAATTTATGATGCATCATGATTAAGAAAAACCTGAAGGGTGGACATTTCTTGGAAATGATACAATATATTCTCGGAATCACCCTTTACACTATCTTGAGAAGCCTTCACACGTACAACATTACCAAAATTCCTATCCAAACTGTATAGAGATGTTAACTATATTGTGCTAGATGATTTAGAAATGATTGGAAGGTAAATTATGAGGAAAGATGCATCATAGTTAATAGTTTTTTTGTGTGAAAGATACAAACATTTGAGAATTCCATTTAACATTGGCAGAAAACAATATCTTATCTTTCCAGAGATTTGAATCAATATCAACTTATGTAGCCTACTACACATTGGACGGACTATGACTAGATTCCCAAGAATCCTTTTCAATTTACATACAATTATAATCATTGAATTAATTCCATCCACAATGCACTTTACCATTGGAAACCTTCTCATATGAAATGTGGGCCAATGACATTGAAATATGTGAATAGGACTACAATATAGGTGAAACCATTGGACCATGCACCAGCTCCTTATTTTTAATATAGGCCCAATAAGAATATACAAGACCAATATTGATATTAGAATATTTATGTATATATTCTCTATATTCATGTGAAACACCTACCCAAGATCTAGAGTTTTGACCAAGATCATGTGAAAATAGTCTCTAGAAAGCGCAACAACTGTGGTTCTCAGATCTAGAAACAATGGATTCATTCTCTACCATAGGTTGAGAATTTTAATATGAGTAACACAAGGTTCATGTATCATGAGATATATTATCCACTACTCTCATTTTATAATGATGAAACAATGTAGAAAGATTCCCATATGACCATGAATACAGGTTCACTTTTAATTTAATGTCCCCTTCCATATAAAAAATTCACCTTTGAGTGAAAAAACTAAAACAACATCCTCCAACAATTTATATCCATGTGTCTAAAAATTATGAAATCAAGGACGAAAATGTACATTTATCATATTATCCACTTATGTGAATTCTAACAATGAGTGTAATAAGAATAACAATATCATTTATAATTGGGATAATATGAATCTCACTCAATATTCATTGTCTATGTCCATATATAACATGTTTGGTTTCCGTAGAAAAATTAATTGGTACAAATATTATATTATAAATGTAAAAAATAATTTCATGAATAAAAAAAAATCCAATTGAGACAATGACTCCCAACCCATACATATAAATATATTTTTTAACATGCAAAAAACTGAATCCCAAGGACGATTCATCCAGATAGAATGTTATATGATTGAAAAACAACGAAATTAGGTCCATTTTCATCTCCAATATATATTTGAAAGAAAAATTAAGTGGAATATGTCCCTATATAATGAGATGAACCTATAGTTTGAGAACATCCAAATGAATTATATTCATTGAACAAAATCCTTATGTCACGATGGATTCTCAGAATTTGGGTCAACAAGCCTCATAAAAATGAGTTCCCACCTAGGGAAATTATTTTAAAAAATTCGCCTAGATATATATTAATACGAATTGATGATAATTTCATGAGAATACTACCATTGGAGGATCCATTGAATGAATCAAGTTGTCGCAGATCATTTTCATTCTTTACATATGGAATCCCACATGTATTTCAATAAGGGCCCTCTAGATTGAACCATGGAATGATGGAAGTGTGTAATCACTATTATTTTAATTGCTCCCTAAAATCATTTGACCCTTTGGGAAGTGCCTCCCTAAACCACCACTGAATATAAGAATATTATCCATCATATTTAATTTTTATAAGGATTTTTGACCATCAGATATATTTTCATAAAGAAAGGGTCAAAGACCTTTTATTGAAAAAATAAAAATACATAAATGATGAGAAATGGGGTCTGACATAGAGATATACCCTCATCCAAAAATGTTTCACCATTCTAGATAATCAAAAAAATTTCACCATTCCTATTATATTATTCATTAAAATCCTTAAAATTGTATCGTTTATGCCCCAACCTCATCCTCTATGATTTTTAAATTTTCAAAATGCATTGAGTTGTTTCCAGAGACTCTCAATGTAACAATCCAAATCATATTTTCCAATATTATATTTAGTATTGATCCTAATAGAATTATAATAAATTGAAAATATATCACTTTTTTTATTGGTGAGTACCAGAACCTCATATGTATGTACATCACCTCTAACATCCTTCATTCCTCCCCCTTAATCTTCATTAATGCAATAAAGAACTCCAAAATGTTTTTGGTTGGTAACACGTAATATACCCAAAATTTCATCCAAATTATGAGAATTTGATGAGAAGGAATCCATTTTATTTTCATAAGGACATTTTTGTTCAATACTTATAGAGTCAGAACTCTATTATTTTCTTTCCAAAATCAGTATGATAACGATTTTCCTCCATTAATTTTTTTCATTCACATGATATTAAAAAACTTCATTTTCTTTTTGGGTCATTTATGAAATTATATTCTCATGAAATAATCTTGTACAAGAAATTACTTAACATATTGATCATCTATTAATAATACCTTATTTTCTTGCATCGCATCATTTTCCTTTCTCATGTCACGTATTGCCGATCTGAGATCCTTCCAGCCTTACAACCACTAACTGACTACCTCATAGAATCCTCATTAATTCCCACTTGACCAACACCCCATTATATGATATAATAATCAACACTACCTGGTAGGGAGGTTTTAATCAGCTTCGAATACTGACAATGTTATTTTGGAGGATTTGACCTCATTGAAAATGAATCATTAAATGATGTCCTAGAAGTAGGAATCTACCCTCCCAAACACTCATTTTTTGCAATACTAACCCATGAAAATGGAAATTTCACACCATAAAAGAGATTGACTATAGGTGTACCTAAAACATCACCCTTTTGAATAGGGTCCTCCAAACTAGGAACACAATACACTAGGATTTTTGGCTCCATTAAAGCACTAAAAGATGTTTCTTTTCCCTTAAATTTTATGAATTCATACATAGGATATATATTTATATCACATAAAAAATATCACATCTCTACAAAAATTTTATATTATATGCCTCCATGTTTGACATATAGTATGTAAATTAGGTAATTTTTCAAAACCCATCAGAATATGGATCTCATAAGTTGAGTTAGATCTGACTATCTGATCAATAATAGTGGTTTTTAGATCTATATCAATGAGAATGTTTGAAATGTATCCAAAACACATATTTTTTATTTCCAGAATTTGTTTCCTCGGGATTCCAACTGAATTAGCCATATTGAATATAATGTGAAGATACTATAGATCCTATTTAAAACAAAAAATACTAATCCTTACCTAAAATTGATTGTTTTTAAGGTGGTTGTTATTGAAACATAAATTAAATTATTAGATAGAGATAAAAACTAGTTTTAAAAAGATCGATTAAAACACACATGGTCATCTCTTCACATACATTGCATAAAAAAAATATTGAAGAAAACTTCCAATATTAATACAAAATTATTTTAAAAATACAACAGTATAGAGTGTTATTTTAACAATATCATCAAATTAAATAGATAGATCACATGTGGGAAAGATAAGACAAGAAATAATTGAATGCTGGTATATTCTGAATAGATCATTAATCGCTTCTAAATTTTATTGTTCATAAGTAATATATCACTTATGGATTATGTCTTATGAAACAAAATCATAGATGAAAAATAGAATATTGAAATCCCATATAACTATATTTCAAAAAAAATCCTTGTTTTCATTTGAGGTCATAGTTGGTCAGGGTACACTCGAATAGTAGTGACTTGCCAGAAGAACTGAGTTAAGGAATTACAGAAGTTTCATGATGCACTGATGACCTAATTGCCACAACCATCATCTAGAATCCTAAACTCCAAGGACCCCATCCTCCTAATTTGGTCAACCATAATATAAAAATGTGTAACATAAATAAATAAATAAATAACATTGATTTGGTAAATAAACATATTATGGTGAATTTTCAACTAGTTGGTTTATCAAGATAATTATAAAGCAACCTATCATTATATTATAAATAACACCTTGAGCTAAATTGATGCTTTTTTTTATATCATGTGTGTTTCCTAGGTTTGTTTTAACTTATATTATATTCTAGATAGCCTCCTCTCTCCTAGAGCTCCATCTATTACACGTAATTACTCACATTCAGGTTAGGAGGAATTGGGTTATAATGATTCATAAAATAATCCCAAATAACATAGGATCATAGTTAATTAATGTGGGATATAGGATATTCAAATCATAGAGTTTAATTTAATTCAATATTTCACATAATAAGAGTTTTGTAATAAATAATTAAATTATATAAATTCTTAATGCATATATAATTGATTTAAGATCATAATCAATTACACATGTCATGTAAATTTATCCAATCTAGTTATAATACACTTTGAATAATTCAATTATAAGATAAATACCTCTTGAATAAATAAATAATCATCTTAGTAGTTTTTTAATTCTATATCCTAATGATTAATAGAAATAGTCGTGTAAATACAGAATATCTCAACACTTCTTTAGTTTTACCAAGTTAATTAATTTAATTTAATTTCAAAATATAATGCACACATCATCTACTAACATTTCATGGGATGTTTTTCTTCCTAGTCAAGTTAAATCGAGTTCTAGAATTTAACATGTACACAATAGTTACTAGAGAAGATGTTGTATGTACAATTATACTTCTTTCGAAACCCTTTTCTTGCGATTAACACTTTTATATTGTGTACTATCACTCTAATTGGATTTTGAAATAAATTACATATTGTTCTATTCAAATATTGTGCACTAACATGACATGTATGGTTGTATGTTGTGTCATAATATTACAAGGTCTATCATTTCATGGGTAATAATGCATATTTAAAATGGAGTGTATTACCAAAAAAAATTCCCTTATTATACATGGTGTTTATATCATTAATACCCCATTAGGTAAACATAATTTTAAATAACTATACATGACATATATTATTATAATACCAAAAATGATTAATTAAGCATTAATTTTCACCTGACATTGTTATATTTATACGATGTGAACCCGAGGAAAATTTATTCATGTCACATGGATATTACAGGTAATTAAATTTTATGTAGATTATGTTAATTATTATTTAAGGTATGTCGAGTTACATTGCATGAATATATTAGTTTTAACCTTCTATAAAATGGTAAAAATTATTTGGTTCTATATCCGGATACACAATTTGTAATTAATTTATGGCCACCAACACTATACTCCATGGGATTTATTATTTAATCCACATAAGAAATCGATGGTAAAAATGAATGTATGGTTAGAAAAAAACCATTTAATTCCTTTGGGGCTAATCATATAAACTGGATTTCAAAAAAAAAAACATGTAATGATGCTACATACATCAACCACATGGATTATACGATTTATGTGGAGTAGAAATTGTGTGGGGTTACATGAAGTGTAATCACATTATACTCAATTTACTCCCAATCTTACTTTGTCCCATCTATAAGTTAATACATGATGGGTAATGAAACCATGTACTCAACCACTACAAAAAAAGCCATGATGGTTTCAACTCATCCTTGTATAGTTGATAAATAATACATTACATATAATTTTAGTTAAATTTATTATAATTATATCATATAGTCATTGTCCTCATCACCTTTAGATGGAATCATCACACATTGCACAAATTCTCTTGTCATGTTATTGGTAATATGAATGAGAATTTACAAATTGTATCCTCCATAGGGTTAAATACTGAAAAAATAAAAAAACTGAAAAATTAAAAGTGATCTTGACCAATCAAATATTTAATACTTATAAACATAAATATAAATTATTTGGTTCCACTTTATGGTTCCTTGTTTAGTGGAATATGGATAGAGTATTCCAAATTGTACATTTTTCATCATATAAAATAGAAAATATATATGAACATGAAGAAGAATCTTCATATATATTGAAAATAATCAAATAAATATTACCAAGGATGTAACAGCCCAAGATTTTATAAAAAAATATTCTTTTTAATTTTATTAATGTCTTGTGTTGTACGCTACACCAAAAGGAGCTTGCACAACACGCATCCTTGTCTGGCCTTGCATTACACGCAATCACGACCTTCCTCGATAGCGTGTGTAATACGCAATACCGAGTTTCACTAAACAACGATGTGCTATTAAAATATTATTAAAACTAGCCGTTATGAATAGTAATAACCACTTTTTAAAATTCTGTAAATCTTATTTTTCAAAATGAACTTCATTCTTGGATTCGGAGTATCGAATTTAGCCTAAAGTGAAATTTTGGTACTTTTCGGATAACTTTCATATTCTGATGAATAGTGAAAATTACTAAATTATAATTAAAAACAACTTTTTTAATCGAAATAATTAATAGTGATAAATCATTAATTGAGTGGTTTTAAAGTATATTTAGAATATATTTTTACAATTTAATACAATGTTGGTCATTGGTTGTAATTTCACATTTAAACCAGACATAATCAAGTGTCAATCTTTTGATATATATTGTTTCCTAAAAACACGCTATTTATTTTAACAGCGGGATTTAATTATAAAATTAATTAATGCAACTTCTATGTTATGCATTTGGTAAAATAGATTTCATTTTTGAAGTCGGAATATGAAATATAGCTTAGGATGAAATTTTGGCATTGTTCTGAAAAACATCAATTTTTGATGAATAGCGAAACTACTAAGTGGTAGTTAAAAAAAATGAATTTTTCATAAAACTTAATTTTGCCGCTTCTGTGAATGGAATTTCGAAAATCCGAGAGACGCGGTTAATATCAAGGACTAAAATGTGGTTCAATGAGATGAAAATAATTTTTTGGTGAATAGTAATTTTTTACTTTTTTACCACGGTTAATAGTAAATAGGGTAACTAAGGGTAAATATGATATTAATATTACCCTAACACATGTCCTAATTCTATTGTACAAGTGTAATTAGACCAAATACAAACTTAGGAATAAAATATGACCATTTAGGCCCACTTGGATTAGATTAGGACATTTATTATTAATTTATTTAAAGAAAGGTTAAAATAGTTAAATTCAATGTTTAATAAGTAAAGCATTTTTAATATGGGGTTATACATAAGATAAATTCGATTGTAAATATTCATTAGAAAGATAAAAAGATTTCATACATGATGGTATTTTATTTGTAATTTTTAGACATAAAATAATTTAATTTATTTATGACACAACGATGATGCAGTAATTATCTTAATAATGAAATATTGACATAATTGATGTTATAAACACCAAAATAAATGTAATTTGATATTTTTTATGAATTACACTAATTTTCTAGGTTACTATGATATATTAATGTTGATTTAATCAACTTTTTTCGAACATTTAATTCTGTTATGACTTTCACAAAAATCATATATCAAATAGTGTCAAAATTGACACAAAATAGTTTTTAAATCAAATATTATATTATTAATTTTTATTGTATTCCTAAAAATCTAAGGTTCGGCCAAATGACTTAGATAAGGATATATATATTAATAATAAACAATTTGGGGTTCGTTTGGCATGTTATAGTAAGTGTATTAACCATATAGTGAAAGAAAACAAAAAGACATGGTGAAAGTTAAATTATTTAACTTAGAGTTAAATCTAATTGACAAGGTTAAAATAATATCCTAAACTTGTCTAAATTCTATTGGTTGATAGGATATAGACCCATACCCACTTTAGCTTCGAAATAAGACCCTTTGGAACCATTATAAACCGATTTTGACTTTAATATAAAATAATATTTTGAGATATTCCTAAGGTGCCCCTCTCCTCCCCTATAAAAGGACACCTCCTCCCCCTCCTCCTCACACCAATTAGAGCACTCAAGCTCGGCCAACCCCTGCCAAAATCTCTTCTCCACTTCCCTAGAAACATCCTAGAGGTTCTGGTCTTCCTCAAAGACCAATTCTAGTGCCCTAAGAGGAGGTCTCAAAGAGGCACTTCAAATAAGAGGTAATTACCGTTACCAATTCTTTCATCTTTATTTCTTCTTCCACTTCTTCTTCTTAGGTTGTTTCATTATGAAGTAATAACATCAGTATCACTCATATACTGATATGTTATTATAAGTATGAAACAACCCTATTTCACCATCTATCCATCCTACGGAAAAATAAATCACCGCGCGTGCGTACGTACGGAATACCGTCTCCACGCCGTGGTGTAATCTATTTTCCACCACCACCTTACATGGATGGGTATAATGGTGTAAAGAATAACTATACATAGTTATTACAACATCATATTGATTCTGATATATCGTATAATACACTCAAATTCAATTCAATATTTATAGAAATGATATCATCGCTCATGCGTACGTACGGAATACCGTCTCCACGACGCGATGAGATTCATTCTCCATGTTAACCATTTAAGAATGATTATAATGTATATATAAGAAATAATAATGAAATATATGACATTATAAAGCTACTGGATTTATGTATATATATACATATGTATGTCATCTACTTACTTCCATTTCAAGACAATAAGGAAAGGAAAACAACGTTCATGCGTACGTACGGACTACCGTCTCCATGAACGGTGTTTTTCATTTTATTTATCTACCTATTATATATATATATATACTGAATATATATGATATATAAATCATATTTTATATTCTGGAAGTAAGTAAATCATGATATAAGTAATAATGATGTCAAGAACAACAAGTCAAAACACCTACGATAAATGAAACGATTTTACCCAAAATGCTTCTTTAACATGGAATTTACAAAAGAACGGGTAATATAATGTCATAAGTGAACCATATATGATATCATAACAATGAATATGATTCTGTAATAAGTCAATAACATGATTTAAATCATTATACAGGAGGTTCGGACACTTACAAAGCAAGTCGGACCTAAGGTAAGGGAAATATCACAATCTCATTTTTATCCGAGATTGTTTATTCGTAAGTATTTACTGGGGTGTATTTTATCATCCACATCCATGTTCCCTCAATATGTAATATTGTTTCCATCCACTTAAAATAGTTTAAATCCAATTTTACCCTTCGGTGAGTTTTTAGTAAAGAATATGAAAGGAATCTTTTATCGTTTTTTTTCCGTACGAGGTACTTTTTGACTTTTCCGACAAAAGTACGAAGAATGTTTTTTTTAACTTATACGGCATGAATGGATTTTTAAAACATTGTTTCCAAGAAGCTTCCTTTACAAGTTTTCAAGTTTATTTTTAATCAACTTCTTTTATTTTAAAGTTGTATGACATGTTATGAAAGGAAAAATGTTTTTGAAGAAGAAAGGATATTTTCTTCAAGAATGGAGTTCAAGTGTTTTATCAAAATTATTTTTCATCTAAGATAATAAAGGGTTCTGTTTTTATCCCTATTATTAAATTGATTTGTTCATGTTGTGATGGAATTATTTTTATGAATTCCTTTATCTTATATGAATTGATTTATGATGTCATGATGTTTCAAGAATCCCATTTTTGTTACATGTGTTATGCGATGATGTATGTTTTATGATTATGTGGCACACATAAGAAAGGATTCATTATAAGATGGGTGGGACCTATATCTCCCTCCAATGCATTGGGTAAAGATTTTATATCTCATGAGATAGACATGGCTGGAATGGTAGGTTATACCGGTTCAGTGAAACAGGACTGAAACGAGGATTACTCGATTCAGAAAGGGACTTTGTCCACTAAGATAGTCTTGGCAATGAGTCTTGACTAACAAGAAATGATTCTCTATGATTATGTGTGTATGCCACAATGAGTAATGTTTTAAGTTATGATTTCATTTTCACTTCTATGATTTATCCCACGTTATGATATTATGAGCTCTTTTGCAGGTTAAGATTTCCAAAAGCTATGTTCTTATGTATATGATGTGATTGATATTTCTTTTGTTTACCCTTACTGAGCATTTGAGCTCACCCTTTTATATTTTCTTTTCCCCAGGATATAAAGAAAGGTTTTAGGTAAAAAAAAGATCTTTATGGGAGATGTTGAAGATCTTTCACCACGTTTAGAAGATTACGTTCCGAGTTTCCAAAGACACTAAACTATTACGATCCTTGTGTGTGTGTTTTTGTTATGTACTATGTATTCCGCAAAAGTAATGTAATGTCCACGTACGATAAGCTTCGGGTCTCTACAGTTGGTATCAGAGGAAAGGTTTAGTCAACCTTTGGAAACTAGGATGCGAAAACGTTAGTGAGATCCCTAGAGATATTTCTAAGGTATGTCTAGGGATGCCCCTAAGGATAAGTATACGTATAGGATATAGTCCTAGAACTATGGTAACGATATTAGATTAAACCAAAGATGGTAGATATTTAAGTTACTCCCCCTTTATTATGATTTTTGCATCTAACACTATTCTGTTTGGGTTTTAGAAAATGGCTGGAAACAAGATGATTCACAATAATGGAGGATATGATGGACAATGGAATGATATTCTTCATGAGCAACCAAATGAAATGGGATTTGGATGTCCAAACGTCATTATTATGCCGAATCATAAATCTCACAATATGATCAATAAAGTACAATTTGGTAAGTTTCCTGACTCGACTAATAAGAGAAAGATGGAGTTCCATGATGATCATAGAGGAAAGAAAGTTCAATTTCTCCTATGTAAATCATGTGGGAAGAGGCATCAAGGAGAATGTTTCAAGGGAACTGGAAGATGCTTTGGGTGTGGAAAAGAAGGACACAAAGCAAGTAAGTGCAAAGGAAAAGGGTCGGTTAACACCATGGATGAGGATAATGGTATTTCTACGACATCAAAAATGGTTAAGTGTTTTAAATGTGGAATGTATTGGCATTATGCAAACAAATGCCCTAAGGGAAAGACTCATGAAGAGAATCAGTATGGTCATATGGGTAGTATTTATGTGGATGATGATGAAGAGACTACAAATTATATGTGAGATGAAAGAATTTTTGAAGCTCGGTCAATGGTTTGAGAATGTAGTGGAATGATTACATGTTTATCATGTGTAATTTTGGAATAAAGAGACATCTATGGATTGTTACACTGTTGTCTTTCCTTGTGTTTTGAAAGTGTATGATTAATGTTACCAGTATCCATGAAAGGTTATTCAGATATTTTTGGAATGTAGATGATATGCGCATAATGAAGGGATAAGGGGAAAATTAAATGTTTGATAGTATTCATGAGCTCATGATTGATATAAGGACTAAGTGATATCATGGTTTGAGTATATAGAATTTTGAGGATTTCGGTATGTGAAAAGTGTTAACTGTTAACTGCATTCATGTTTTCACTAAGGTTCAATGGGTATTCAAGAGAGTACAAGATTAAGGCCTTTGAATGTTTGGAATGTGACCAAAAAGATATATCTTATGATATATGGGGATCAACGATAGTATTAAATCTCTATGTTATGAGAATGGACTGCATTATTATGGATAAGCCTAAAGATTGGAATGGATTATGTTGGACAGAAGTTAGTATTGTTTAAGGATAAAAGTTTTTTTCGATATTATTGATGGGATGTTATAGTAATATAGTTTTGGAAAAAGGACAACCTGCAGGACGGGCGACAACCCATCGCTTCGGACAAGGCTGTAGGAATCGAACCCACAACCGAAGTGCGACTGGCCTTTATCGCCTACCACTGGCCTACAGGAAGTCCCTGTTTAGTAGAAACTAGTTTTATTATATTAAGTAGTATGATATATGAAGTATAAGTCCATTTTAGGAACCATATATGATTAATCTCACTATAGATCGATTTGTGCATATAATTTTTGCTAACCTTTTGTTTGAGACAGATGGAATGACCCGTCATTCTATCACATGATCTTCTAACACTTCATGAATAACAAATTCAACTTCATTTATTTAAGAGATGAAGTGGAAATTGTTCAAGGCACGAACAACAGTGAGATTGTACCAAAATAAAGTAAGTATTTATTCTAATTCAAATTTTCAACTTTAAGGGAAATGATCTTGAAAACCAAAAATGTTGTCCTAGTGATCTTATACCTGATGAATCAGATGGTACCTTATATCATCACAAATCTATGGATTTTTAATTACTGGCTTTTCCATAGCCATGTTCTCTACCACTCTCCATCAGAACATGATGGTTAGATTTCTCTTCCATATCCATATTTTCACCTATGTGGAAACCCAATGATTAGTTTATTTGGGTAACCGTTACGTTTCATACGTTTGTTTTTAAAGATTGGTTTTGATATTCCTTTTTACGATGTGGGTTTCTATTAAAGAAACTTTCGAATAGTAAACCATTTATAACCCCGACGAATTTCGAGGGCGAAATTCATTTTAAGTGGGGTAGAATGTAACAGCCCAAGATTTTATAAAAAATATTCTTTTTAATTTTATTAATGTATTGTGTTGTACGATACACCAAAAGGAGCTTGCACAACACGCATCCTTGTCTGGCCTTGCATTACACGCAATCACGACCTTCCTCGATAGCGTGTGTAATACGCAATACCGAGTTTCACTAAACAACGATGTGCTATTAAAATATTATTAAAACTAGCCGTTATGAATAGTAATAACCACTTTTTAAAATTCTGTAAATCTTATTTTTCAAAATGAACTTCATTCTTGGATTCGGAGTATCGAATTTAGCCTAAAGTGAAATTTTGGTACTTTTCGGATAACTTTCATATTCTGATGAATAGTGAAAATTACTAAATTATAATTAAAAACAACTTTTTTAATCGAAATAATTAATAGTGATAAATTATTAATTGAGTGGTTTTAAAGTATATTTAGAATATATTTTTACAATTTAATACAATGTTGGTCATTGGTTGTAATTTCACATTTAAACCAGACATAATCAAGTGTCAATCTTTTGATATATATTGTTTCCTAAAAACACGCTATTTATTTTAACAGCGGGATTTAATTATAAAATTAATTAATGCAACTTCTATGTTATGAATTTGGTAAAATAGATTTCATTTTTGAAGTCGGAATATGAAATATAGCTTAGGATGAAATTTTGGCATTGTTCTGAAAAACATCAATTTTTGATGAATAGTGAAACTACTAAGTGGTAGTTAAAAAAACTGAATTTTTCATAAAACTTAATTTTTCCGCTTCTGTGAATGTAATTTCGAAAATCCGAGAGACGCGGTTAATATCAAGGACTAAAATGTGGTTCAATGAGATGAAAATAATTTTTTGGTGAATAGTAATTTTTTACTTTTTTACCACGGTTAATAGTAAATAGGGTAACTAAGGGTAAATATGATATTAATATTACCCTAACACATGTCCTAATTCTATTGGACAAGTGTAATTCGACCAAAAACAAACTTAGGAATAAAATATGACCATTTAGGCCCACTTGGATTAGATTAGGACATTTATTATTAATTTATTTAAAGAAAGGTTAAAATAGTTAAATTCAATGTTTAATAAGTAAAGCATTTTTAATATGGGGTTATACATAAGATAAATTCGATTGTAAATATTAATTAGAAAGATAAAAAGATTTCCTACATGATGGTATTTTATTTGTAATTTTTAGACATAAAATAATTTAATTTATTTATGACACAACGATGATGCAGTAATTATCTTATTAATGAAATATTGACATAATTGATGTTATAAACACCAAAATAAATGTAATTTGATATTTTTTATGAATTCCACTAATTTTCTAGGTTACTATGATATATAAATGTTGATTTAATCAACTTTGTTCGAACATTTAATTCTGTTATGACTTTCACAAAAATCATATATCAAATAGTGTCAAAATTGACACAAAATAGTTTTTAAATAAAATATTATATTATTAATTTTTATTGTATTCCTAAAAATCTAAGGTTCGGCCAAATGACTTAGATAAGGATATATATATTAATAATAAACAATATGGGGTTCGTTTGGCATGTTATAGTAAGTGTATTAACCATATAGTGAAAGAAAACAAAAAGACATGGTAAAAGTTAAATTATTTAACTTAGAGTTAAATCTAATTGACAAGGTTAAAATAATATCCTAAACTTGTCTAAATTCTATTGGTTGATAGGATTTCGACCCATACCCACTTTAGCTTCGAAATAAGACCCTTTGGAACCATTATAAACCGATTTTGACTTTAATATAAAATAATATTTTGAGATATTCCTAAGGTGCCCCTCTCCTCCCCTATAAAAGGACACCTCCTCCTCCTCCTCCTCACAACAATTAGAGCACTCAAGCTCGGCCATCCCCTGCCAAAATCTCTTCTACACTTCCCTAGCAACATCCTAGAGGTTCTGGTCTTCCTCAAAGACCAATTCTAGTGCCCTAAGAGGAGGTCTCAAAGAGGCACTTCAAAGAAGAGGTAATTACCGTTACCAATTCTTTCATCTTTATTTCTTCTTCCACTTCTTCTTCTTAGGTTGTTTCATTATGAAGTAATAACATCAGTATCACTCATATACTGATATGTTATTATAAGTATGAAACAACCCTATTTCACCATCTATCCATCCTACGGAAAAATAAATCACCGCGCGTGCGTACGTACGGAATACCGTCTCCACGCCGTGGTGTAATCTATTTTCCACCACCACCTTACATGGATGGGTATAATGGTGTAAAGAATAACTATACATAGTTATTACAACATCATATTGATTCTGATATATCGTATAATACACTCAAATTCAATTCAATATTTATAGAAATGATATCATCGCTCGTGCGTACGTACGGAATACCGTCTCCACGACGCGATGAGATTCATTCTCCATGTTAACCATTTAAGAATGATTATAATGTATATACAAGAAATAATAATGAAATATATGACATTATAAAGCTACTGGATTTATGTATATATATACATATGTATGTCATCTACTTACTTCCATTTCAAGACAATAAGGAAAGGAAAACAACGTTCATGCGTACGTACGGACTACCGTCTCCATGAACGATGTTTTTCATTTTATTTATATACCTATTATATATATATATATACTGAATATATATGATATATAAATCATATTTTATATTCTGGAAGTAAGTAAATCATGATATAAGTAATAATGATGTCAAGAACAACAAGTCAAAACACCTACGATAAATGAAACGATTTTACCCAAAATGCTTCTTTAACATGGAATTTACAAAAGAACGGGTAATATAATGTCATAAGTGAACCATATATGATATCATAACAATGAATATGATTCTGTAATAAGTCAATAACATGATTTAAATCATTATACAGGAGGTTCGGACATTTACAAAGCAAGTCGGACCTAAGGTAAGGGAAATATTACAATCTCATTTTTATCCGAGATTGTTTATTCGTAAGTATTTACTGGGGTGTATTTTATCATCCACATCCATGTTCCCTCAATATGTAATATTGTTTCCATCCACTTAAAATAGTTTAAATCCAATTTTACCCTTCGGTGAGTTTTTAGTAAAGAATATGAAAGGAATCTTTTATCGTTTTTTTTCCGTACGAGGTACTTTTTGACTTTTCCGACAAAAGTACGAAGAATGTTTTTTTTAAATTATACGGCATGAATGGATTTTTAAAACATTGTTTCCAAGAAGCTTCCTTTACAAGTTTTCAAGTTTATTTTTAATCAACTTCTTTTATTTTAAAGTTGTATGACATGTTATGAAAGGAAAAATGTTTTTGAAGAAGAAAGGATATTTTCTTCAAGAATGGAGTTCAAGTGTTTTATCAAAATTATTTTTCATCTAAGATAATAAAGGGTACTGTTTTTATCCCTATTATTAAATTGATTTGTTCATGTTGTGATGGAATTATTTTTATGAATTCCTTTATCTTATATGAATTGATTTATGATGTCATGATGTTTCAAGAATCCCATTTTTGTTACATGTGTTATGCGATGATGTATGTTTTATGATTATGTGGCACACATAAGAAAGGATTCATTATAAGATGGGTGGGACCTATATCTCCCTCCAATGCATTGGGTAAAGATTTTATATCTCATGAGATAGACATGGCTGGAATGGTAGGTTATACCGGTTCAGTGAAACAGGACTGAAACGAGGATTACTCGATTCAGAAAGGGACTTTGTCCACTAAGATAGTCTTGGCAATGAGTCTTGACTAACAAAAAATGATTCTCTATGATTATGTGTGTATGCCACAATGAGTAATGTTTTAAGTTATGATTTCATTTTCACTTCTATGATTTATCCCACGTTATGATATTATGAGCTCTTTTGCAGGTTAAGATTTCCAAAAGCTATGTTCTTATGTATATGATGTGATTGATATTTCTTTTGTTTACCCTTACTGAGCATTTGAGCTCACCCTTTTATATTTTCTTTTCCCCAGGATATAAAGAAAGGTTTTAGGTAAAAAAAAGATCTTTATGGGAGATGTTGAAGATCTTTCACCACGTTTAGAAGATTACGTTCCGAGTTTCCAAAGACACTAAACTATTACGATCCTTGTGTGTGTGTTTTTGTTATGTACTATGTATTCCGCAAAAGTAATGTAATGTCCATGTACGATAAGCTTCGGGTCTCTACAAAGGAACCCCCAAAACATCAAGATAAAATACTATATTAATAAATTTATAATTAAATATGATACAAATGTATCCATATTAATAGTTCATCCTTAGATAAAGATTATTATCTATTCAAGAATCACTTGAATCAAATGATCATTGTGAAGAAGGATCCAAATGAAAATCTATCTAGTAGAATCCATTCATACTCAATGAATCCTAAAATCTCTCTCTAGGTATTTTGGGTACTAAAGAATATGAAAAATGATACATACATCATTTTTAAATA
Source organism: Viscum album (assembly GCA_963277665.1). Lineage (NCBI taxonomy): Eukaryota > Viridiplantae > Streptophyta > Magnoliopsida > Santalales > Viscaceae > Viscum > Viscum album. The sequence continues at coordinate 510,652,581 of OY728138.1, forward strand.
ATCACAATAGTATACTGTCTTCTATTATATCGGTCTTGAGTGGATAGAGGATGAGGATGACTCTCATTTTTAAGAGGGGGTGGGAGGAGGAGTACTCTTGGTCTGGATATTATTCTTGGGAATTCGCATGGTTTTGAGAAAAATCAATCATGAGATTATTTTTAATTTTGGAGAACAATTAAATTACCTACAATAAAATAATAGGATATATATACTTATGGTTATATAATTATTAATTTTATAAAGACCCTCTATTTAATTATTTATCCTATGTAAACTACAATTCAAATAATAATAATAATATAAATAATAGTAATAATATATTTTATGATAACTACTTACTCGAAGATATTTAATTATTATTTTCAATAAAAAATAAATTCTTATTTATTTACATGTTCTTTAAATTTTATATAATTTTTAATATAAAATCCTTTAATTGGACCACATATCCTCATAAAAAATTATAAAATCTTGAATAATAAATTTTTTTGAAAAGAAATATTTTTCATACAATAAATTAATAAATTAATATTAATCAATAAAATTTTGAATAAATATATGTATTGTAATAAATAATATACTATGTAACATAAAAATAAATAGAATATTTTATATTCTTATATATAACTAAATATTATTATTAATCCATTCACTAACTGATGAACAAGTAAATATTCATTTATTACCATTTAATTGTAAACACTGGATAAATAAATATTAAATTCATAAAAAATAAAAATTATTATTTATATAATAATTTTCTCATATAGATATCGTAACTTCTAAATAACTAGTGATTCAATATATTTGATCAATGGTTCGTGAATAATATTTATTTTTAATAATGAATTCATTTAGAATTTAACTGAGGTTCATGAATACACATAGTGTGTGACAGTATATGAATCCTTCTCATTGAAAATATGCAGTTTCACCTAAATTAAAATGTTTAATCTAGCAACATGTCACAGAACCCATAGATAAAGAAGTCACTACAAGAAGGCCAATAACTACATAAAAACCCATACTTTGTTATATAATATTCTTGTTTCAATAACACTTGATGTAGGTTACATAATTGTGTCATTAACTGACGTGTATGATTTATATTTATTTAACTATCCAAAATAAACAAATTAATGAACTATTAGGGCCATGGATTTAATCAAATAGTTCCATTTTAATCAATGGGGATAAGATATCTAATTCCATTAACATAGATGAGAAAAATAATTTCTTGATTTATTTATTAATTCCATGTCACATATGCCCCAACCAACAAATACTACCCCATTTCAAACATATGTTTTCAGGGTTTTCATCAATACATCAATGTACATGATTCATGATGCACATTAATTGCAATATCAAATCCATGTAAAATCACACACATCCATAAATTGGAATATTGAAAGGCTTGGACGCATGTGTATATATTATTGGTCAGTATATCATCATGACCTCATCTATTATAGACTTATAAGTTTACCATTCTTCTTAATAAGTCACATTCACTTACGATAATCAGGGATATAATAGTCATACAACATTTCTATCCCATAAAATGAATTGTATCTTGACCAATAGACATATGTTTAATAATATTTTAATAACACTACATGGTTCACGTCATAATAGGGACTTTTTATGAGATTTCAATTAGAAAAATACTCTAAAGTCAATTTCACATAAATTTTATATAGATTAACAATCATCACATGACAAGATATTCTTTTATATCATAATCAAATGTATAAATTCGATTTGTTCTAGGGAACCAATTACAACAATGATAAGTAGAATAATGTCATGATCCACTAAATCACATGGAATATATCATCATGGATCATGCACGTACCCTCTAAGGTTCCATTAAAATATAATATCCTTACACCAACTTACCAAAAATATAACCCATGCATTGTAACAAATGTAAAGAAAATTTATCAGTCCACCACATCAATTATTTCTATCTCAATGGTCCACTGGATTCATCCCTGAGGATAATTTTTTATTCTTGTCTAATGTAGATCCATCAAGGCCATTCAATATTCCAATTAAGTCCTAAAGAAGATCACAAATACTAAATATGATTCTATTTTATAATTAAATTCTATGTGTGACATTTTCATTGAACATATTTATCACCATTTTGTCTTATATAAGCTGACTGTATGTCGCTTATATCAAGCACTCATTCCGGAAACAATATCATGTCTCCAACTATTATGGATTGTGTTGATCGGTAGTGGAAAGAACGTCCAAATGGCCACTACATTATATTTTTTCTTCATTTAAAAATATAAATCTTCTTTGATTAGGAATTTAGAAATAAAACATGTTTAACGATATCTATGAGCATGCTTTAGATACTAAAATATGAAAAACAACACATGTATTACTATTATTCAGTATGATTTATAACTATGTGCATGAAAATAACAATAAATCACTTTGTTATTTAAAACAAAACATCCATGATATAATAGATTCAAATGATACAATTGACAAGATAAGCTATTCGATGAAGAAGAACTAGGTAAACAAAATAGAGATATTTAAAACACATCACAAGGAGTTAAAATGTTTCATTAATTGAAAATAATATATTATTCACTATAATCATAAATGATACAATATAATATAGTAATAAAAAAAAGAAAAACTCACTCATGGATACAAATTGGTCTCAATACCAACACCAGATTATAATTGATGAAAATGTAATCAATGAAATTATCATAGATTCTAATGATATGTATCATCATATTCAAAATATTGAATATGTATTATATTATTTACACTAGAAATCTAATTATGGTTCATTTAGTAACAATTATTTCAACAAAATAATACGGAACAACAATAGTACCATTCGTCAAGAACCACTTTCACCATTTCATCCTGTAAACTCTCATTGTGAACTAAGATCTTTCTCAATCATAATCTAAATATAATATCCAAAATTCAACATCTAAATAATGAGATTTTGAATAATTGTGGGAAAGAGAAGCAACAAAAAGAGACCTAGTTTTGAAAAGTGAGGAAATGTGGATGAATCCTATCAAATTATTAGTTTGACTAATTATAGGTGTAAATTAATCCACTAGTTAGCAATTAGCCTCTGGGTAAATATAATAGATCATGTTAAATTTATATGGTGTAAAAAAATGTGTATAATCATAAATCAACGAAAAAATAACCATTTTATTAGGAATTTCCTTTTCCAGACAAGGATACCACGGACCTGGGTACCCATGTCATTCTATAGATGATGTTGAATGGTGTTCCTGATCTCCATGTGATGTAATCTGGTACCTTGTAATTAATGAAACTCCATTGGAGTTGGTTTTACCAATAAATCCATAAGAAATACCTACTTGAAAACATTAAATGATCATTCTACATATTGATGAGTAAAACAATCACATGGGAGAAATAATAAAAATACAAAATTCACCATGAGTAATATATCGATAACATTAAATATAAACAATTTCTCAAGTAAATATCACTAATCATAAAAAAGTAAAAAAGTGAACATGATGCAAATATGATATGGATTTATTAAGTGAAATTATACAATAGGGTTAAAAATAGTCCAAAAAATACTACCCATATTTATGTTACAGGATGGATCACTCTCGCTCTGTCACCTTATTCAACCTGAAAAAAACTAAGAAACGAATGTAGCAACTTTATGAAGTTTCTTATCTATACCTTTATTAGTTAAAATATGTTCTAGATTCACTGATTATGTGTATATACTAGGTTATAATAAAATTATCAGGTGGATATCACCAAGAATATCACGTGAATCCTTTTTTTAACACAACATTCCAAGTTTGAAATAACATATAATATTAATATTTTTAATTTTTTCGGAAATAAAAATTCAAATAAAACATCAAAAATTTATGTACAATATATGTAAATATGAATAATAAGAAAAGAATCATAGAATATCCCAGAAGGTATAAAATTTTAATGATTAGAAATATTCATATAATATATCATGTTTGAGACTAATTAATTAAATTGTCTATAAATAACTAGGGAGAGATACATCATTTTCAAATGGTAAAGTCACCCATAAGACAATTGATTATGATATGTTAATGTGAAGTATTATCTTCCAATTATAGGGAGAGAATCATTAATACCTACTCAAGATAAGTACTAAGTCACCTACCCAAGATCCTATGATTCTCATGAGTCATAATCATTAAATAATTTCTCCTTCATTAAATAATAATTTTCACGAAAAAAGTAATTTCACTAAGAACATGGCATAAAATAGTAATTCTCATCAAGAAAATATTTAATTAATTAAATATTAATTTTCAAATATCAAATAATGTAATTTAAAAAAACATCACATGTATAGAATTCATCAAAAAAATATTTTGAATTGAAACAATTTGAATCATTCTTTTTTTAATTCAATTACACATGGTTCGTCAAAAAAAAGGAAGGACGTCAAACCACATTCCTTAAAATGATGAAATCATTATTCAATATTGAGAATCAACCAAATAAGTATATAAAATCTCTCACATGAAATATCATTGCAAATAATGTTTTCCTGTAAGAGCCTTATTCCATAATATACATTTGAAAAAAAGAAATATGTGTATGAGATAATAAAATAACTATAAGGGGGAATAAGAACTACCAGTTTTTGATTCTTATCATGAAATATAACAATATCTAGATGATAGGGAAATGTGTCTTTCAGGTCAGTGTCAATAACATTGAAGGCTTGAATGATGATCTCATGTGATAAATCTAATTAAAATAGTGTAAAACCCCTTTTTATAATACATTTAATCAATTAATTAATATTTCAAATAATATTGTAATGGTAGTACATAGTGTGGCCTCCCCTCACCACAATGAGACAAACCTAGCATGATGCTAGGTAAAACCAGGAATCACCTCTCAGGTCTAGTTCTGTAATCACCAAATCCATTATGTATGAAGATACTATGTGAACAGATCATAATGGAATGACACTTTCTACAAATAATACTCCCTCCATGGAATGAAAAACAACTATGATGCCATGGGAGTTCAACTCTGACCTACTTTATCTCAAGAATTTGGTAATTTTGTGACTATCCTCAATCATGTTGTGTATGGTTTTGATGAAATTTTGAAAAGTGGGAAACCTTATTTCTAAAAAAAACATTATATGTCGTCGTGATGTGGCACACCTAGGCCAAAATGTGATTTTTTTTCATTCATGTCCCTTAGACATGGTAATATTTTGATTTACCAAGTATTTTGTTTGACTATTTATTATGCATGAACCATATTAATTTTCAATGTGTAACCTCCCAGCATAACAACGTGACCTTTCAAATACTTAATTTTTCCAAAATACAAAATAATTACATAGGGGAGTCCCATTATAATAGAGTATCTTTAGACAATGATTATTTTACAAATTCATAACTTTTACATTTTTTGATTTACAAAATATCTATTTAATAATGACCTCCCCTAGTCATGGTTTATCTATAACAGACCAAGAATTTGTAAATAATTATTTTATAAATTAATTTAATTTTTTGTTATTTTACCTTTCATGCAATAATGAATATAGATTTTGTTATAAAAAATCACTTTACCTGGCATGCATGATACTCAAAACCATTTTATGATTTCACTATATGAAACACATAGTTTATCTTTCGGTACATTCACCACTATTTTTGTATTGTAATTCATAAAATTATGAGTCCCTTCGATTGCTTTTGTTACATGAATTGTCGATTTTTACCAAACTACAATCTATTATTAATATTCGCATTAAAATATTATTAAAGCTACCACCTTACTGTTTGAATGGATGTTATAGATAATAATAAAAAAATTAATAAAATATTATTTATAATTTTATATAAAATTAATCCTATGGTTATCAATTAGTAGACGTGAAGGTGGAAACTATTTTAATGTTAAAAAATTACATTTCTATGTACAAACATAATTTTATTTCAATAAAGAAAAAAACATATTTTGAATTTTTTTAAAAATTTATATATTAAGTAATCAATAAATATGTTTTATTATGATATAATATATTTTATAGGTATTAAATGACAATAAATCCAATTTTATGCATAAAATATGTATTTTTCCAATAGGTATTTTTACCGTTGTTTAATGTCGAACCCATTTAAATTTAACTTTTAACACTATTAGAGTTATTATTTCACATATTAAACATACTTTTTAAAATTTATATATGAAATTTTAAATAGGATTATTATTTTTATATTTTTCTATGAGACAACATTTTTGAATGAATAGTGTAAAATAATGAATAATAATTAAAAAAAATTCTTCTAATTTATTTCCATAGTTAATTATTAATTAAATTTAAATAATATTAGATCAAATATAAATAAATTAATTCCATTTACATAATTTTAACAATTTTATCATTGATATTGAATATAATATATATCCATTCTTTTTTGGAATTTTTACCTTAAAACCCCGCTTTGTTGTCTTGTACGAGGAATAAAATTTAAAATAATTTCCTCCACTTTTGTCATTTTAATTTTGAAAAATGGTTTATAATTTCTTAATTATAATAATTTATAATGTAAAATAATTTCAACTTATTTATTTACAAAATATATTTGTGAAAGTGAATAAAATTAATTACATTGTTTAAGATAAAAGTTATTTTATGAAAGGACATAACATTAAAAAAGGATCAATATAGAATAGAAACATATCCAAAATCACATTTATGTTCATACATTGACCAAATTTTCCCTTTTAACTATTTTATACTTTCATTGGAGACACTATTAATTGAAACAATATAGTTGGAATTCAAATTTCAAAAACATACAAGAATTGCACTCCTCCTCTAATAAAAAAAGGAACTCACTACTCCAACTTATTCAAACCTATTTATCACATTATATCCCCAAAAATATGTTCAAATATTCTAAATAATCCAACAATTAATCCTATATTTCTTCCATTATTCATATATTTTACCAATTATGATTTTTGGTGCCAACCAAAAAGAGTTACCCAAGGATGAGGTAACATCCATCCTCATTATCCTTTTTTTTCATTTCTTTATCCACCCACTCAACTATTCTTATTCCAAGATTTTATAATAATTGAAGTATCCTAAATATATTGAGATTATATTTATTCTATTTTTAACTAAAATTATAGAAATTTCCATCTAATGGGTAACGAACTTACAGTTCTAATTTACGGTGAACTACCGCATCAAGAAATGATGTTTTTTTTTATTTTTCAAAATATCATAGTTGTTAGTTATGATGGAAAATCAATTTTATGTGATATATATTATATTTATGATTTATTTATGTTTTTTTAATTATTATAAAATACATAGCATCCTTTATCAACCTTGTGTAAATATGATAACTTCATTTATTGATGTATAGACCATTGCTTCCTCAAAGTGATATGTTTCATTCACATATTACATGTAATGTATTCAGGATGAAATCTGTAAAATTATATTATATATATGAAATAGAATTCTATTTTAATGATATTATATATATATATACATATATCAAATTCAAAATATTTCTTTCAATATGATAATAAAATGGAAACCATGTCCATGCATACGTACGACTGACCGTCTCAAGGAACATTTCATTCTATTTTATACTTATATATTATATATATGAATATAAATAAATATATAATTCATATATAGGAAATTTATAACATGTTTTAAATTTTTTAAATATTTAAATAATGATATAATTTAGAGGACCAAGACTAAAATAATCAAACTATGTATAAAGAAGAGGCGTTTATCACTCCAAAAGTAACAGTAACATAAATTAATTAATGAACGGATAATAAAACACCATTACTAAATCCAAATTGATATTATATTTAATAATATATTTATATTATAAATTTAAAAAAAACATATACTTATTATAAAAGATTTTGGAATGTGTACAATGAGAGTCAAGACATAAAGTGAGGGTTTTCTCTTCTCATTTTCCTTTTCAGGGAGACACAATCTATTTTCACCTCCAATTTCGTAGATGTTTTTTGTATAATGAATATTTCATTATTATTTGATGGTTATAATTAAATTTAGGGATATATACATATCCATTTGTGGATATTTTTTTAACATTTTTTATGTTTTTAAAGGTAACCAATTATTAAATCAATTTTGTCTCATGTTGTCCTCTTAGGACGCATGTAATGTTTTTCAACTCTATTTTTCTATGATATATTTTTATTGACATTGAATTTTTTTATCATGAATCTATTTATTTTCCTATTATTATAAAATTAATTTAATTTTATTATATCTATTTTATTATGATTCAATATTGCTATTGTGGTAACAGTTTATTACTAAGATCTCACCATTTATCAAGATTGTTTATGATTATACTTCCATTGAATAATTATTGCGATCCATTACTCATGAAATAAAATAAAACTCATTATTTTATGGTTATTCATGTTATATGTACGTAATGGTACCATTTTTGAACTCTTTTGAACTTAATATAGTTAAAAAATGTTTTTATATGAATTTAAAAATATTTCTCAATTTGATCAGTAATATGTAATCATTCCAATCCAGGTTCATTGAAAATATTTTTAAATATCTTTTACTCTTATGATATTATATTTAAAATAAGTCTAAAACCTTTTATTAATTTTATTTAAAAATGTTTTAAAAGGCTTATTCTTATTGTTTTCCAATCAATGAATTTTTATATAATTTTAATTATAAAAAAGAATGGTTAGAACGTAAGGACTTACACTTTTTCCCGATAGGAATTTATATTATTATTACTTAGTATTTTTAGAATTTTATTTTTTCTAAAATATTTTTTTCATAATTTTTATGAAATTTTTTTATTTTAAAATATATTGCAATAAAATTTTTTTATCAAAAAATGTTTTATTTTAAAAATTTGTTTAAATTGATTTAAAATCATCCATTATATATTTTCAAATAGTTGTTTTAAAAAAATAGGATTTAAATTATCTCAAAGATTCATTAATTAGTTTTAAAATTATTCTTTATGAAATAGTCTTTCATTTTTTATGATAACCTTATGAGCTTTCCATGTTTTCTAAAATGGAAAGTATTAAAAAAAATCAAGATTCATTTATTTTTTTTCAAATGTATTTCTCATTGAATGTTTTTTTCAAAATGATTTATTTTTTAAAAATAATTATTATTAGGGGAATTTATATTTTTATCAATAATTTTATTAATTGAAAATTTAAATAATTATTTTTATTAATAAAATTATTATTGGATTTTAAAAATAGTTTTTTAAAGTAATTCTATTTTCTATAAGAAATGTTTCCTGTGATATTTTAGAATCATTCTCCATCTAAGATGGCATATTTTTGATAGTTAATGGTTTACTAGGGATATGATCCAATAATACCATTCACATTATTTATTGAATTTTTTTTTGATAGAATAATTATTATTAAACCCATTTATTTTCCAGGGTCTTAGGATCATGAAACATGCTGCATATTAATGGGATTATTTTTGATAAAATGATTATGAAACTTTTATTTTTTCCATAGGTTATGATATTATTACATGTTTATGACACCCATTTTATTCTCTGGGTTTAGATATGAGTGTCTATGATTTTTTGACATAAGTATGTATAGTTTAATTATGATATGGGTGGGACCAATATCACCCTCCAATTCATTGTGTAATGATTTATATCTCACGATATAATTATGGTTAATAATTCAATGGCCTTGATCCAAAATGGGAAAGAGGTGTGTCTTAGTCTACTATGAGAATAAGTTGAATACTGGAACAATAATGGATTATGGGGAAACCCTATCCAATATGGGATGATGTGGAAGCCCAATCCACTATGGGAAGATGGGGGAACCCAATACCATATATGTAAAATGAGTGAAACTTGGGTTGGTGGTGTCTCCCACCAATAAGGTTTAATCCCCATGAAGTGCCCTGATATCTTTTTGAAAACAATCCTTGAATTGTAAGGAAATATACTACATATTTATGTGTTTATCGATAACTATATGTCTTATACCTATGATATGGTCACAAGGTTTATGTTTTTTATTACCTTTTGATTCATGTCTAATGAACAATGATGGATTATTCCATGTCTCAATTTTTTAAACTTTTATATGTAGGGAAAGATCCTACAATTATATTATAATGTTATCATAACCATATGTACATGTTATTCTTATGTATTTACATTTTTACCCTTAATGTTATGGTGAGCTCATCCCTTTATTACGTTTCATTTCCCTAGGTTATGGAAATTAGTTTTATATGGATGTACTAATTTGGAATATCTATATGGGAACCATTAAAGATATTCCATCATGTTATAAGATTGTGTTCCATGTTCCAAAAGACACTAAAATATTATGGTTCTTAGAAATATTGATTTGTAATGTTCTAAATCTTAATCTAACGTTATATAATTTATTTATATGTTAATCTCAGGTCATTATAGTTAGTATCTAAGGAATGTTTTAGTCAATCATTATAAACTAGGATTAGAAAACAGTAGTGTTACCCTTTGTGATATTTATAAAGAAATGTCTGAGTATATCTATATGTTTGAGTCTAAGGATGTGTTAATGATTTGGAAAATCACCCGAAATTTTGATATGGTATAGAACAGGTAGTTTCCTATTAATAAACACATTGTTGGATACAACCAGTGGTTTTGGATTTGGAAAATATATATATTGGGGTAACAACCCCGAAAACAATATATTATTCTCGTCTCGATCGAGAACTAGAGCTCAATAATGGGTCGGGATGCATTGCAATATTAAAACTCCCATGAGATATTCATTGGGAATTAAAAATCACTTTATGAACCTTCATGAAGGATTTAAATATATTATGTCTATGAATAATATAAGAAAAATCTAAGGTGTCATTGATTCATGAATTTGGTTTCATGATTTAGACATGCTATAAGAATGTTTTTTATTATTATGTGGATTTTTGTATGATATGTGATTCTCTAAAACTTATTTTTAGTTTTAATCAATTATTAGATATATGATGAATTGGTTTATTATGGAATGTGATGGAAAATTATCTGTTGAGAAATAAAATGGGATAATCAATGGAGTGATGGATATTATGATCATTCCTAATCAATTTTCACGAAACATGATCAACAATGTATTCCATAAAAAGATTCTAGAATCACCAATGAAGATGAAAAAAGAGTTCACTCGGGCTTTGTGTAATAGAGTCATTCTCAGATAGAATATTTAGTTTCACTTATGCCAATAATGTGGAAATAATCTTCTATGTGTATGTCTTAGAAGAAAATGAATATTTTTTGACTCTGTAAATTGAAACAAAGTAAGGAATTGTAATAAAAATATGAATAGTTCGGTTAACAAAATGGATGATAATATTATCGCCGCTAAGACAGCATCAATGGTTAAATTCATTAAGTGTGTAATGAAGGGTCATTATAGAAAGTCATGTATTTAGTGGATATTTTTCAATGAAAATCCGAAAGGTGGTACGAGTAATTGTTATATTAATGATAAATATGATGTGACTACCAATAAAACATGAATAAAAATAGGTATTGAGTTATTGGATGATGTAACCTTCTAATCAATTAATGAATAATCTTAATAATCAATATTTTAATGTATTTGGATTTTAGAATTATTTTATCTGAATTGTCATACATATATAAGGATTTTGATGATATGTTTTTTCATTAAGTATTTATAAGAATTTTTTTAATGGTTCCAACGTACTACAAATTGATTTAATATGAATTTTATGTTCATAGAAAATCATTATTAATGAAAAGATAGCCCTTAATATGTTATTTATGTTATTATAATGTTTTTTGATAACCATTTGTTCGATACGAACAAGTAAATTGAGTGGTACTGAGGTCATTTGAACAAATTATGGAATTTTCTAAAATTCATTTATGCTATCATTGATAAAGTTTACAAAATTTTTGGATGTATGTAATATCTGAAATAAATATTTTAAAATGAAACATGAATTTTTCAATTACGATTTATGGTAATTTGGTTTATTTACATGATTAATGAGGATACATGATATAAGTATTTTCAGGATTGGTATGTGATAACCAATAAATATATTAATATATAAGGGGTATCAGTGTTCATATGATTTACTTAACATATTTACAATGTTTTCGGTATTTTCATCTTTTGGAAGGGATAAATTGTTGACCATTTTTGTAATGGTTAATGCTAAATTTAGATGAGGGTTTAAATATTTAATTATTATCTCACCATATGAGGATTTAATCATACTGGATAACATGTGGAAACTATTCTATTTTGATGTTGAAAACATACAAATGTAATTGCATACCATTCTCTTCATAGATCTAAGAATATATTAATTCTCCAAGAATAAAATACCCTCTTAATTTATTTTAATGAGAGATTAATTTGAATTTTATCAAGGCTCAAAAATGGGTTTCGTGTCCTAAATAAGAGAATGTATATTTTTTAATTAAAATTCCTCATCTTTTTGAAAAAGGAGCTTTAAAATAATAATTTTATTCATGTACCTTCATTTCTTATGAATAAAATTTCCCATTAGATCATCGTATGTTTATGGATTTTTTAACGTTAACTTTTTCCTACCCATGTTCTATATCAAACTACATTATAACATGATATTTAGATTTTACATCCATGTCCATGTTTTCAATTCCCAACTATGTTCTCCTAGATATAAACCTTTTTATGTATAACTGTGGGTAAAAATTATGTTTCCAATGTTCCATTTTTAAAGGATGTTTTATTATTTATTTTTACGATCTAGGGTTTTATGAAAAGATATATCATGTATTATACCTTTGATAACCTAGAAGAATTTAGATTGAAAATTTTATTTTATTTTGGGTAGAATATGACACCCCATGAATTTTTGAGTTAGTTTTATCGAATTAATTTAATATTTTCATATTTTACATTTCAGACATCATTGAATATAAATGTTATTATATGAAAATATGATGTATGGATTGAATTACATGAAAAACCATTCAATTTTGTGTTACATGAGGCACTTTGATTATCTTATATAATTTAAAAATTAGTCTTTGGTTTGTTTTACACATAATTATGATATCCTTCGATATATTGTATTACTGACAAGGCCTTGTTTTACCAAACTACAATATGCTACTAAAAATATTATTAATGTATTATTTTAACAACCACCTATCTATTGAAATGGAAATTATAAATAATATTAAATAAATTTTGAAAATATTATTAACAAATTGATGTTAAATTGACCATTTGGTTATAAATTAGTAGCAGATAACGTAAGAACTTTTTGAAAATAAAAAAATTTTATTTCTAAGAAAATTATTTTTCTATGTATAAAAACAATTATAAAAATATGATAAAAATAGTTTTTTATTAATAGTTTCAATAAAATTTATATATTATATATTCAATAATTATTTTTGATACTCATTCAATGTATTTGAATGGAATATATGAAAAAAAATTCAATTTTATGAATAAAATGATATATATTCCTAAAAGTTATATTTACCACCTTTTAGTGGAGATCCAATTTTAAATATTATTTTTGACATATTTTTTATTTTTAATTAAAAAATAATGTGAATTTTTTAAATAAATATATGAAAATTTTCTTGTGGTCATTTTTTGGGTTTTAATGATAATATAAATTTTTGGAATAGTTGTAAAAAATACTGAATTTTAATTAAAATCTATTTTTTCATATAAAATATTTATTTATAGAATTTATATTTTAATTTTTTTTTATGATTAATTTGATAAAATATACATCAATTAATTAAATTTAGCCAATTTTAACTAATTTCACATTCATAATGGATATAAAAACATTCCAATCATTTGAACCGTTCTACATTAAAAACTTGCATTGTCACCCCGTCTAGGAGAATAAATTTAAATTAATTTCCACTACATCTGAGATTTAAATTTTTAAAAATTGAATCCATATTTGGAATTATAATATTTTATAATTTCAAACAATGTCAACTAATTTTTGGAATAAAATTATTAGTGAAACTCATTAAAATTAACTATAATATGTAAGAGAACAATTCACTAAACAAAGGAATAATCCTCCAACATAAGGCCCAAAATTACATAAAAACCTTTATTAATTCCATTTTATGTTCATATTTTGACCTTATTCTTCATTTTCTCAGTTTTGGACATTTATTGGAAAATATTTTGATGTAAAAAATGTGGTTGGAATTCCCATTTTACGAATTTACAAGAATGCCACACCTCCTCCATTATAAAAAGGTACTCAATCCTACAACTTATTCACAACATTAAATGTTGGATTGGATTACACCAAATATACACAAGAGGGGGTGAATTGTGTCCTCTCAAAAATATTTGTGTGATTGTGTTCTTCCATTTAACTTTAATTAGATAAAATGATGCAACATAAATTTAAATAGCAGAAACACAAGATGTATAGTGGTTTGGGCAACATAAGGTCCCTAGTCCCCTCCACCAAAGTTCTACTCCACAATCATGTTGATTTTCACTATCTGGTCCTCGTTTCAACAGACCGTTTTACAACTGAGTACAGGCAGTTGACATCATTACAATCTGAGAAAAAACACAGCCTTCTTCTTCAAACACGAACCAACTCAGCCTAGTACAAGAAGTTGGTTACTCAAGATAAAAATAATTTTAGAAAGAACGTTTCTAGTTGATCTTCACAATTGCAATAGAATGCAATTGATAGAAGATGGTTTGTCGTCTCTAATAGTATTGAATTTCAAGTCGAAGTAGTTCTTAGTTGATTCAGTTGTAGTAGATATAGAGATATAATCCACAACTTTAGAAGTAGTAGATCCGCAGTATATATTTGATTTAGAAAAAGTGAATCTTTTATCAAGTTCCTTCTTCTTGAATTAACAGAGCTTTGAAACTCCTTTTGAATTAGCAGATCGGTGTGTTTTTTTTCAGTCTCTGTTTTCCACCTTTTTGAATAATAGATTGATCACCACACCCCTATGCCTGGTTCATCATAGAAAACATTTATAATAAAGCCGAGCATATTCCATGCACATTTATATCAATAAAAGTTTCCTTTTGACTCACGATATTCAAACATTTGAATTTTTATAGTAGTAATAACTTCCCTAAAGACTCAACATAAAATGCTCATTTTAATTCGATCATTAATCCATTGATAAAACGACATTGAATTTGTCAAAGTAGTACTTTAAAATCGACTTTAACTCTGTCTTGAATTCCATCTAACAATCAGTTTGCTGACCGTTGTATAAAAATATCTTCTTTCAATCTTTCTGATGCCAAACGTAAGATTGATGACATGGCCTCCAAGGGTTGACAATGTAAGGTTGAACATAATCGTAGGGGTCATGTTATTTACTTCAAACATATGGTTGATCATAAATGTATGGTTGATCATCCATAATTTTTCTTCAACTCTCAAAGATACAATAAAATATCCATACATTTACTTGATCCATACATTTCCAAGAACGTATGGTTGATTACAAAAGTAAGGTTGATGAACCTTGCTGTTGAGAAACAAACGTACCTTTTTTTACTTATGTGCGGTTCATCTTCTATACTTTGGTGATAACCCAAACGTAAGGTTCCTTCCTAACGTAAGGTTCATCTTCCATACTTTTCTGATAACTTATGGTTGATTAACCATAATTTACTCCTATCTCAAAAAGTATACATGCTTTTCATCCTTAAGCTACGTTTATCCACGTAGGGTACGAACAATGATTCCATGACCCGCTAATGCAGATTCTGAATAAGTAGCGCATGAACATTTTTTGCAGAACTCACTAAATACAAATACTTTAATGATAAATACTTGTAATTTCATGATTAAAATAATATAATAAATTCCTGTAAAATACTAAATAAAATCATTAGAAAATAATTAGGTCTATTTGTGAGAATTAAAATTATCATAAAGAGATAGAGAATTATTTTCAATAATCTACCCCTTTAAATAAAATTATTATGTATTGTTGAAAAGAATAATTTTCACAACAATATCACATTTTTTTATGGTCACAAAACCCATAAAATAATAAGACTAATTAAATTAAATTATCTTTCAAAATTTGTTACATAATGATTTAGAATTTTGAGAGGATAAAAAAATATATAATTTTAACATAATCATTTCAAAAAATAAAAATTTCTCTCCTTCATGAAAACAAAATATATTTTTTAGAAATAAATGTTTCTAGTTTTATCCAAATTTAACCCTCTTAATAAAAAGAAAAACAAAATTTTCCTTTATAATAAAGGACTGTTAATAACATAAAATAGTTTTTTGTATAAGTATAAATTTTTATAAATCCAAAACATTAAATATAAAGGAAATCATTTATATAAGGTTTTTAAAATAAAATGTGGTGTTTATCCAAATTTCTCTTCCTTTTTTGGCTATAAAAAATAATGAAAATCATGGATTTTAACACATTTAATGTTGCACTGATTTATAGGTAAATGCTATTATTAATTATTTATCAATAATTAAATCTAGAGTACTGGAATATTAAAATAAAAATAGTAAAACAAATAGAATGAAAGAAACAAATTTTGATTAAAAATTAAAAATAGATACAAGTATGATGAACACATGAATCAAGGTTTGGGAAAGATAGTCAATAGGATCTATCTCCTTTTGATTTCATACTTGATTTCTATAAACTGATCCCTGAGTATCTTCATCATCCCATCTCCATGTTCGATAATGGGATCTCTGTTCTCATAAATCATATGAATATCCTCGATTAAATTGTCCCTGAAAAACTCATGCATCCTTTTTTATTTTTTTCTATAAACACTAACGGCTTCTCTGACATCCGATTTAACACTGTTCTGATTGGTGGATCACTAGATGTCAGTTGATCTAATAAAAATTTAAGATTGTCCGGAAACACCGATAATGGAGCACTGTTACATTAAAGATCATGCAACAAGTCATTCATGTTTCTCATCGCTGTTGTGATAGCTCGAAATCATCTGATTAAATCAGGTGAAGTACCTAATCCACTAACAACACTATTTGAAAATGAGGCAAATTGGTTATCTATAAACAAATTTAGAACTCATAAATCTGTCTTCATAACTATTTCAGATTACTACATGACAACTGAATTTAGCATATCCTATTTAAACATTTCAACTTCTTTCCTTAAGACTGTATTCTGCTTCAGATTTTGAAGTCTCAATTATTCTTAGTCTAAGGTATTTCTCATAGTGATATTCTCAGATTCCATCTTAGACACATTTTTTTACAGTTTGTCAACTTCTTTCTTCCTTGAATCATAGGCACCCTATGATTGATTCGCATTCTCAGCATTTGGATGATGTAGTAGTACAAAAGGTAATGATCCAGCATCAGATTTTCCTTTCTCCTTGTCCTGAGTATGTTGGTCAACAGATTTTTCCTTAGATTACTTTACATACACTTCCATTGAAAAATCCTCTTGAAGTACCTCTTTTGGAGCATCAGTAATATGTTCATCACAAACATAATCAACATTGTCTTCCATTAGAATTTCAAGAACAATATTTTCAGGAGTTTCCTGAGGTCTGGACACATTCTCACCTAGTTTTGCCTCCTTATCTTGTTCCTGTTGAAGTGTAACATCAACATCAGCTACAATCTGTTTCGGAGTCCCCCATTGAGCTTATTCTTGAACTCTTGATCCCAATACTAGTGTTATATTTTCACTCACATCTACCATGGACTAATCAATAGAATCTTCTATTAAAAATGTATATGAAACTAAATCTTCGGTTGTTTCTAATTCAGGGAAATTAATTTCCACATTAACAGGTCTAGTTCTTCGAGATTGATGTCCCTCCCGACTTCTTTCTTCCTCAGCATCTTCCACTTCAAATTGGATCCTTCTTGCTACATTGTTGACTCATTATTCGGACTGTCCCTCCTTGGACATAGCAGGTTGACCTTGAGAACTCTCTAAGTCATCCTTAGCTTCTACTGGAAAATGTGTTCCTTTAATGGTGCTCTAGAAATATCCAATCTTCCTTAATGTTCCAGCATTAAACACATTAATTTGATGATAGTGTAAGTTGGCATCCACTAATCTCACCATTTCCTTCTTAAGCAACAGCTTGGAAATGAATTGACCAAAAGGATAAAAGTTCATTCGGGCATCACTTTGACAATAGTAATTGAGGTACCTTACCATTTACCATGGGATTTTTAATTTTATATCATTTAATAGAAGATACATTATATAGATATCGGGATATAATATTTTTTCCATCACATACATCCTCGGTGCAATTCCTATTTGCACAAACTTGACCAAAAGTTTCTGATCAGGCTCCAAATCCTTGATAAAAATTTTTGTTATAGTGATAGTACCAAAAAGAAACGACATTATTTCCTCGGATTTATGGACAAAATCTCCAATATATTTCAAATCGAAATAAAAAACTCCCTCATGAAGGCAGCTGAGAATCTAACAAATTTCTACTAACGACATTGAGAAATCCCGATCCTATATCATAGCCATCAAATTTTCCTCAGTATCTCCCAGAATAAACTGTATAGATTTGAAGAAGAATATATGTCCTATCTCATACAAAAATTCTGTATTTTCACTGGTGAACATCTATTCAAGGTTCTGAAATGACAACAATTGTTTGAAAAGTAGATTTGTCTGAAATAACCATTCGAGATCAATTAACTTTCCCTATCAGATTTTTCTTCCATCGAATCATTGTCTTTTGTCATTGCTTATCTCAGCTATACTGGCTCTTTTATTCCTTACCATCTCTGTGAGAATCTCTAAAGGATTCATGTTTAGGGTTTCAGAGGTTCGATGATTAGGGTTCACGAGCAGAGGTGCGGTTTGCGGGTTCGAAAATGTTTTGATAGAAATAAAACTGTTTAGAAGTCGAAATGGTTTCTAAAATCCTTGATTCCCATGTTTTTAATAATCATTAAATACATTTAAAAATAAAAAAATAGATTATTTTTGGAAAATAAACTTATTATGTTTGTAAAAAAATAGAAAAACTATTTTAAGCATAATTAAATTAAAGAAATAGGATTTTAAAATAAAATTTTATTTATAATCAAATAAACCTAGCTCCCATTAATAAAATCAAACCTTGCAGTGGAAAGTGGTTTAGTAAAAATATCTTGTAATTGGATTTATGTATTTATAAATTCTAAAAATATATCCTTTTTAGTAACACGATCTCTTAAAAATTGATGCCTTATATCAATGTTCTTAGTTCTTGAATGACTAATATGATTTTTTTGAAATATTAATTGCAATTGTATTATCACATAAAATAAGTGTATTATTAAAATTCAATACAAAGTATATAAGAGTGTTTTTCATTAACAACACTTGTGCACAACAACTTCCACCAGAAACATATTCTGCCTTGGCTGTTGACAGGGAAACTGAATGTTGTTTCTTACTAGACCATGACCCTAAAGACTTTACTAAAAAGTGGCATGTTCCTGATGTGCTTTTTCTACCTAATCTACAACTTCCAATGTCAGCATATGAATATGATATCAAATTGAAATCAAAAGTTTTATGATAATGAAGATATTGAAAAATAGTTTCTTTTAAATATTGAAAATTTCTTCTCACAATAGTTGGATTAGATTATTTAGGATTTGACTGAAATCTTGCACAAAGATATACTGAATACATTATATCTAGCCTTCTAGCAGTAAGGTATAATAAACTAACAATCACATGTCTATATAAATTTTTGTCAACTGATATTCCAATTTCATACAAATCATGTTTTATATTAGTACACATATGAGTTGTATATGTCTTGTTGTTTTCAAGCCCCAATTTATTCTACAAATCAGTAATGTATTTTCATTGATTAAAAACATTTCCAAAATCTTTTTGATTAATTTGATGTCCTAAAAAGAAATTTAGTTCTCCCATCATACTCATTTCAAATTCTTTTTTCATTAACATTGAAAACTCATGACAATGTGTTTTATTAGTTGATCTAGAAATTATATCATCAAGATAATTTTGAACCAATAAAATATTATTTTTCAATGTTTCCTTAAAAGGTATTGGGACTTCCATTCCAACAGCAAAATCAATTTTCAAAAGAAAAGAACTTAATCTTTCATACCAAGCTCTAGGTGCTTGTTTAAGGCCATACAGTGCTTTAGTATGTTTAAAAATAGAATCTACTTTTTGGTAATTTTCAAAACTAGGACGTTTCTCTACATATTCATCCTCTAGTAAATAACCATTTTAAAAGGAAAATTTAACATCTATCTGAAATAATTTAAAATTAATATGAGATCCATATGCTAAGAGGATTCTAATAGATTCTATTCTGCTATAAGGCCCCAGCCTTAAACCTTACTTAATATTGAATTAAAAGAATAATTCACATTGAGGATCTTTTCAGGTTTAGAGTTTTAGAGAATTA
Source organism: Viscum album (assembly GCA_963277665.1). NCBI lineage: Eukaryota > Viridiplantae > Streptophyta > Magnoliopsida > Santalales > Viscaceae > Viscum > Viscum album. The sequence goes on from OY728138.1 coordinate 510,673,128, forward strand.
GAACATAACTATGACATCTTAAAATATTACAAAGTAGACACTTCTACTATGTCTCCATAAAAATAAAAACTCTTAAAAAGAAATATGTCTATATTCCATGTTTTAGATAGCATGACATTTCCTTGATCCCATCCTTGACCTTATTCAACTTAAAGTCCTGTGAAAAAAATTTCGAAAAACTTGGGGTGAGCATAAAAAGCGCAGTACGGGATACAAAGAGAATGAAAACCGTCAGTTTTTCAATCATCAAGTAAACCATGTATACTATATCAAAGTAATACATTCACCTTCATGAAGTAGTAAAAAAAATCTTCACTGAAATAAAGTATCATTACATACCTTTTTGTAACCAAAGGATTACCGTAAAACCCATATAAAGAACACATAGAATATATAAAGGTAACTTGGGACATAAAAATACTTAAGTGGAATAACCATATGGTTGACTTCCACACATATCACTTAATGGAATAGCCATACGGCCAATTTCCATACATACATAATGGAATAGCCATACGGCCGACTTCCATACCCAATGCATTGGAGGTTATAACGTAACCACCCGTCCTGGTATTCACGGCACCACCCGTCATATGGTTTATAACGTAACCACCCGTTAAAATGTCCAAGTACCAATATAAAATCATAAAACATAAAACCAATATAAAGGAATGATAACATTTATACATTTCAATCATAATATAACATAAATATATTGACTTAATAGAATCCTTTATCAAAACCATTTTCAATACCAAAATACATAAAAGAGTATATGGTATTTATTTTATTCTAAAAACAATACGGCTTGTTGAGGAAGCCAAAGACCAAATAATACTCGCGGCGGCGGAAAAATTCATTGTCACCGCGTACGTTAAAAAGACATTCCTTTTTGTCGTTTAGTAAAACGCTTCGTAGAAAAAGATTCCTTTTGTATAAAAGTAAAAGTCAATGGGTTTATACACCGTATAAAAGAGAGTTGTGTATAAAATGAAATATGCCTCAATGAAAGGAGATTGAGACGAAGTCGATTACCTTGGGTCCGACTTGACTCGATCGTTCTTTAACGTCCTGAATAATAAACTTGAGTTAATTTATACTTGATTAAGAACATTTTTAAAGTTCATTATTCTTTTTATATCACTTATTTCCATGTTATAAACATTATGTAACCATTTATGTTAATAATTTTTGTTTTGTCAATATTTGGTTCTTAAGTCGAAAGTTGACTTCTTACAATTACATGTTGTTCATGTGGTCAAAAGTTCTTTATATCCAGAATGAAATTCCCGATTTGGATATAATATGTATCATATATATCCAGCATATACATGTATTTATAATATTACATAATCATTTAGAGGTAAGAAATGAAATGCACCGTTCATGGAGACGGTAAGCCGTACGTACGCATGAACGCTACTTCCATTTCTTTGTCATATTAGTGGAATTAAAACTAAATGAGAGCTGTGTATATTTTAATTCCAGAATTATATTCATCATTTAGATATATCATTAATTATATATATACATTATATACATGTAATTTTAATAGTACATTACATTTGGGGATAAGAAATGAAATGCACCGTTCATGGAGACGGTAAGCCGTACGTACGCATGAACGCTACATTCATTTCTATCTCATACTTTAATGGAATGAAATAATAATGATATAGAGGTATATTATAATTCCAGTATAACATCATATATAATATCTTTAAATCCATCCTTTACACGTCCCACATATGGCATTAACGAATCACATCACTTTGAGGGGGCGGTAGTCCGCACTTCCTTAAATGAAGATATCGTGTTTACCCATAATGGAAACCATGAAGGTATGCCAAAAATGAAAAATACAGAAGCTTAAACAAAACATAAACATATTATATATCATATATAAAAATAGTGACATCATAATGGCCACCCTTGAAGGTGTTAAATGAGTATTGAACAATCATCGTTTCGGGAGGCAGAATTTCGCCATCCACAGAAACCGTATGTTCTTTAACCATTTTATGTAGTTGTGTGAGTGTGTAGATCAAATAAATATTATAACAACATCCTAGTATATTTATGATACTGGTTTTGTTACAAAAGAAGTAAATAAAAAGAGTTTAGAGGGTTGGGGAAGCAAAATAAAACAAATGAACAAGAGAGAATGAATTACCTTAAAAGTGTAACTCCCTTTTGATTTGAGCCTAAAGGCTTCCTTTGAAAGGATTCTGCCCAAAGGGAATCCTCTAGGATGAGGAGAGGGGTGTGGAGAGAGTAATTGGGAAGGGGTTGGCCGAGCCAAAGGCTTGAAGAGTGTGTTAAATGAGGTAGAGGTGGGGGCCTTTTATAAGAGGAGAGGAGGGGCACTTTTGGAATGTAAGAAATATTACTTTATTTGAAAATGTGTTTCGGTTTTAAAAGGTCCCACATTGATATAAGTCGTGGATAAGGTGATAAGGCTTCGAAATACACTCATCCAATATGTTTTGGACATGTTTAGTTCATAGATTTTACATTATCTTTCCATTTTATTTAAATCGTTAAATAATGATGTCATTGCTGCATCATTATTATGTCATAAATAATTTAATTTATTTAATGTCTAAAATTTATAAAAAAAATACTATGATGTACAAAATCTTTTTATATTTCCAATTAATATTTATAATCAAAACGATGACTTGTATAACCCCACTTAAAAATTGTTTTAGTAAAACAATTTATGTTAGTGTCATTTTCACTTTAACATTAAATAAAAATATATTAATGTCATTTTCCAATTAAAGTGGCTCCATGGGGTCCCCAAGTTGGCCAATGGCTTTTCTTGGTCGTAAATGACTCACCCAATAGGTGTAGGACAAGTTTCATGGTGTTTTCACATTCTTATAATACCATTTTTACCTTAAACTACACTAATTACCTCTAATCGTGATTAATGAAAAAAAGTTACTATTCACCAAAAAAATTATTTTAATCTCATTGAACCACATTTCACTTCTTAATGACAAACATGTATGTCGGATTTTAAAAATTCAATACACATTAGTGGTAAACTTTCATTTAACTGAAAAATCAGTTTGCTTGATTACCACTTAGTGGTTTCACTATTCATCAAAAATTGAAGTTTTTCAGAAAATTACCAAAAATTCACCCTAAGCTATATTTGATATTCCGAATTCAAAAATGAAGTCCATTTTACAAAATTCAAATCATATAAGTCAAAATAATTAATTTAATAATTAATTCATGTTGTCATGACAAATAGCGTGTTTTTGTGAAACAATAAGTATCAAAAGATTGACACTAGTTTAAGTCCGATTTCAATGTAAAATTAATTCCAACGACCACTATTGGATTTAATGGTAAAAATATTTTCTAATTTCACTTTAAAACCAATTCAAAAGATAATCTTATCATATAAATAAATTATATTAAAAAGAGGTTTTGAATTAAAATACAACATATTACACTATTCATAAAAAAATGAACTTTATCAGAAAGGTACCAAAAATTTACACAAAGTAAATTTTGATGTCCCGATTCTAAACAAGAGTTATATTTGGTCAAAAATAATGTATAAGAGTGATCAAAACTATATTTAATGATGGTTCTCCGTCAAAAGGTGATAAGTGAACCTTTAGTGAAAATTAGAGTATATATGCCCTAAAATTGAACTCTTTCCGTATTTTAAGCCTTTATCTTTTATTGGGTAAATGTATAAACATTTAAAAACATATCTAATCATATTTTAGTTATTTCTATCCATTCCCGCCAGCACAACGGCTACTTGTTAACTATCATTTAAAATAATATTATTTTATTACTAGTGTGCTACGTAAGTTTCAAATAAACTCATCGTTGCGTATCGGGTATGCTATCGAACATAGCAACCCCTTTAAAATAAAATTAATATTTAATTCGTAAATATTAATAATTATGAAAATTCTTTATTCTTTATTTACCTGGGATGTTACATCCTTCCCCCCTTTTGGGAATTGCGTCCTCGCAATTTTATTCACTTATCAAAATATGTGGGGTATTTATCCCTCATAGCATTTTCAGATTCCCACGTTGCCTCTTAAATCACATGGTTTTTCCAAAAAACCTTTACCTGATGAATCACCTTATTTCATAACACCTGCTCCCTGTGGTCAAGAATCTGGACCGGTTGTTCCTCATAAGATAGGTTCTTTTCCAGCTAAACTACCTCTGGACTCAAAACATGAGATGGATCTGGCATATACTTTCTCAACATCGAAACGTGAAAAACATTGTGTACCTGAGATAAACTCGGAGGTAAAGCCACTCGGTATGCAACTGATCCAACTCTTTCCAGAATTTCGTATGGTCCAACCAACCATGGACTCAACTTTCCTTTCTTACCAAATCTCATCACACTTTTCCAAGGAGAAACCTTGAGAAAAGCATGATCACCTACCTCAAAAGATAGATCCTTCCTCCGGTTATCCGCATAACTCTTCTGCCTGCTCTGAGCTGTTCTCATGTGTTTCTGAATCACCTGAACTTTTTCTGCCAACTCTTCTACCAATTCTCTTCCCATCAACTTCCTTTCACCAAATTCATCCCAGAAAGCTGGAGTTCGACACCGCTTACCATATAATGCCTAAAATGGTGCCATCTGTATACTGGAATGAAAACTGTTATTATAAGAAAACTCAATCAATGAAAGATGTTGGTCCCAACTTCCCTGATAATCCATAGATCAAGCTCGTAGCATATCCTCCAATGTCTGGATTGTTCGTTCTGACTGCCCATCTGATTGAGGATGAAAAACTGTACTATAATTTAATTCAGTACCCAACGACTTCTGAAGGCCTTTCCAAAAGTTAGAAGTGAACCTGGGATCACGATCAGATAAAATGGAGAGGGGAACTCCATGTAACCTGACTATCTCTTTACGATACAGACTGGAAAGTTGATCTAGAGAGAAAGTATCTCGCATAGAAAGGAAATGAGAAGATTTGATCAAGCGATCGATAATAACCCAGATTGAATTATTACCTCAAGATGTCCTTGGTAATCCACAATAAAGTCCATGGATATGTTTTCCCATTTCCACTCTGGCACTGGTAAAGGCTGAAGCATCCCTGCCGCTCTTCTTTAACCTGTTGACATGTCAAACACTTCACAGTAAAATCAGCAATGTCTCTTTTCATTCCATCCCACCAGTAATACTCCCGCAGACCTATGTACATCTTAGTACTGCCAGGATGAAAAAACAACTCATTATTCAACTGTGAATCACAAGGCACACATAACCTCTTCACAAACCTCAAAACACAAACACAAACATATCCAAGAACTAATGGAAAATTTTATTCATAAGGTCCATGAATACAGCAGGTGCATTGGTTAACCCAAAAGGCATAACTACAAATTCATAATGGCCATATCTAGTATGGAACGCAGTCTTCGAAACGTCTTCTTCTTTTACTTTCAACTGATGGTACCCCAACCTCAAGTCAATATTCGAAAAATACTGAGCTCCCTGGAGCTGATACCACTTCATTCGATGGCCCAACATCTGCTGAAGTTGTTGCAAATGATTTTACCTCCCCTTTCTGCTTGTAGTCTAACTGCTTCCCATAACTCAAGCTCCTTGTCGGACACTCGTCTGCATAATGACCCATTTCATTACACTTAAAACATCTTACCGTTGGCTTTTCATTTCCTGCTTGATCATCTTCCTTACAGTTACGAGCAATATGACCAGACTTACCACACCGAAAGCACTTACCAGACTTGGATAAACATTCTCCAGGATGCATTTTACCACACTTCTCACAGGATGGAAATTTTGTTTTCTTACCTCCTTGCTTCTTTGATGAATTCTTCCCCTTTTCATGCCAACTAGATCTCTTATTCTGTTCTTTGTCATAGAACACCTGATCATCGGCAAACTCCATTTCCACCTTCTCCGCACATCGAACAAGTTTTTCATAACTTTTGAACTCACGAGAAGCTAAAGCCCTTCGATACATTGGCTTTAACCCTGAGTAAAAACGGTTTATTTTACCATCAAGATCTCGTATGAAGTTTGGAGCATACCTTTCCAATCGAGTGAACTTTTCTTCATAAGAAGCCACTGAATCATCCTCCTGCCTCAATTCTAGGAACTTCTTTTCCATCCTAAGATGAACCACCTTAGGAAAATATTTCTCAAGAAACGTACCTTTGAATTCGTCCCAGTGAAGATCCTCAATCTCATCACTATCCCTTATATTTTTCACCATCGACCACCACTGATCAGCTTCACCTTCAAAACAGTAAACAACAAGACTAACCTTTTGATGTTCTGAACACCCCATGACATCAAAAATATTCTCCAGTGCTTTAATACACCCTTCATCTTGCACAGGGTCAGATGATCCTCTGAATGATGGGGGATGTTGCCTCATGAAATGTTCCACCACTGACATGTTCCTCTGCGGTTGATCTGGCTGATCTCGTGCATGGATACCACCACCATTTATAGCCTGAGTCAACTATGCCATCACTGCAACAAATTGTTCAGTTCCGATTCCGACCATCTCAGGTTGCTGATTTGGAAGGTTATCTTCCTATTGATGTCGTCCCAACATAGCTACTTTGTTTCCTCTGCGGAAAACCATTCTGAACACAGAAATATCTTAGGCGAAGCAACATGGTAATCCGTAAATGCTATATCATTTCAATCATATTATAATTTAACACTTTTCTAATTCCTAAAGTTGTCTAAACTGACCTTTGATACCAACTATAAGGCCCCATCCTTAAACCTTACTTAATATTGAATTAAAAGAATAATTCACGTTGAGGATCTTTTCAGGTTTAGAGTTTTAGAGAATTAGAACATAACTATTACAACTTAAAAGATTACAAAGTAGACACTTCTATTAAGTCTCCATAAAATAAAAACTCTTAAAAAGAAAGATGTCTAGATTATATGTTTTAGATAGCATGACATTCCCTTGATCCCATCCTTGACCTTATTCCACTTTAATTCCTGTGAAAATCATTTCGAAAAACTTGGGGTGAGCATAAAAAGCACAGTAAGGGATACAAAGAGAATGAAAACCGTCAGTTTTTCAAACATCAAGTAAACCATGTATACTATATCAAAGTAATACCTTCACCTTCATGAAGTAGTAAAAAAAATATTCACTGAAATAAAGTATCATTACTTACCTTTTTGTAACCAAAGGATTACCGTAAAACCCATATAAAGAACACAAAGAATATATAAAGGTAACTTGGGACATAAACATACTTAAGTGGAATAACCATACGGTTGACTTCCACACATATCACTTAATGGAATAGCCATACGGCCAATTTCCATACATACATAATGAAATAGCCATACAGCCGACTTCCATACCCAATGCATTGGAGGTTATAACGTAACCACCCGTCATGGTATTCACGGCACCACCCGTCATATGGTTTATAACGTAACCACCCGTTAAAATGTCCAAGTACAAATATTAAATCATAAAACATAAAACCAATATAAAGGAATGATAATATTTCCACATTTCAATCATAATATAACATAAATATATTGACATAATAGAATCCTTTATCAAAACCATTTTCAATACCAAAATACATAAAAGAGTATATGGTATTTATTTTATTCTAAAAACAATACGGCTTGTTGAGGAAGCCAAAGACCAAATAATACTCGCGGCGGCGGAAAAAGTCGTTGTCACCGCGTACGTTAAAAAAACATTCCTTTTTGTCGTTTAGTAAGACACTTCGTAGAAAAATATTCCTTTTGTATAAAAGTAAAAGTCAAAGGGGTTATACACCGTATAAAAGGAAGTTTTGTATAAAACGAAATATGCCTCAATGAAAGGAGATTGAGACGAAGTCCCTTACCTTGGGTCCGACTTGACTCGATCGTTCTTTAACGTCTTGAATAATAAACTTGAGTTAATTTATACTTGATTAAGAACCTTTTTAAAGTTAATTATTCTTTTTATATCACTTATTTCAATGTTATAAACATTATTTATCCATTTAATTTAATAATGTTTGTTTTGTCAATATTTGGTTCTTAAGTCGAAAGTTGACTTCTTACAATTACATGTTGTTCATGTGGTCAAAAGTTCTTTATATCCAGAATGAAATTCCCGATTTGGATATAATATGTATCATATATATCCAGAATATACATGTATTTATAATATTACATAATCATTTAGAGGTAAGAAATGAAATGCACCGTTCATGGAGACGGTAAGCCGTACGTACGCATGAATGCTACTTCCATTTCTTTGTCATATCAGTGGAATTAAAACTAAATGAGAGGTATGTATATTTTAATTCCAGAATTATATTAATCATTTAGATATATCATTAATTATATATATACATTATATACATGTAATTTTAATAGTACATTACATTTGGAGATAAGAAATGAAATGCACCGTTCATGGAGACGGTAAGCCGTACGTACGCATGAACGCTACTTTCATTTCTATCTCATACTTTAATGGAAAGAAATAATAATGATAGAGAGGTATATTATAATTCCATTATAACATCATATATTATAACTTTAAATCCATCCTTTACACGTCCCACATATGGCATTAACGAATCACATCACTTTGAGGGGGCGGTATTCCGCACTTCCTTAAACGAAGATATCGTGTTTACCCATAATGGAAACCATGAAGGTATGCCAAAAATGAAAAATACAGAAGCTTAAAGAAAACACAAACATATTATATATCATATATAAAAATAGTGACATCATAATGGCCACCCTTGAAGGTGTTAAATGATTATTGAACAATCATCGTTTCGGGAGGCAGAATTTCGCCATCCACGGAAACCGTATGTTCTTTAACCATTTGATGTAGTTGTGTGAGAGTGTAGCTCAAATAAATATTATAACAACATCCTAGTATATTTATGATACTGGTGTTGTTACAAAAGAAGTAAATAAAAAGAGTTTAGAGGGTTGGAGAAGAAAAATAAAACAAATGAACAAGAGAGAATGAATTACCTTAAAAGTGTAACTCCCTTTTGATTTGAGCCTAAAGGCTTCCTTTGAAAGGATTATGCCCAAAGGGAATCATCTAGGATGAGGAGAGGGGTGTTGAGAGAGTAATTGGGTAGGGGTTGGCTGAGCCAAAGGCTTGAGGAGTGTGTTAAATGAGGTAGAGGTGGGGGCCTTTTATAAGAGGAGAGGAGGGGCACTTTTGGAAAGTAAGAAATATTACTTTATTTGAAAATGTGTTTCGGTTTTAAAAGGTCCCAGATTGATATAAGTCGTGGATAAGGTGATAAGGCTTCGAAATAAACTCATCCAATAAGTTTTGGACATGTGTAGTTCATAGATTTTACATTATCTTTCAATTTTATTTAAATCGTCAAATAATGATGTCATCGCTGCATCATTCTTATGTCATAAATAATTTAATTTATTTAATGTCTAAAAATTATAAAAAATATACAATGATGTAGAAAATCCTTTTAGCTTTCCAATGAATATTTATAATCAAAAATATGACTTGTATATCCCCACTTAAATTTTTTTTTAGTAAAACAATTTATGTTAGTGTCATTTTCACTTTAACATTAAATAAAAATATATTAATGTCATTTTCCAATTAAAGTGGCTCCATGGGATCCCCAATTTGGCCCATGTGTTGTCCTGGTCGTCCATGACTCACCCAATAGGCGTAGGACAAGTTTCATGGTGTTTTCACATTCTTATAATACCAATGTTACCTTAAACTACACAAATTACCTCTAATCGCGATTAATGAAAAAAAGTTACTATTCACCAAAAAATTATTTTAATCTCATTGAACCACATTTTACTTCTTAATGACAACCATGTATTTCGGATTTTCAAAATTCAATACACACTAGTGGTAAACTTTCATTTAACTGAAAAATTAGTTTTCTTGATTACCACTTAGTGGTTTCACTATTCATCAAAAATTGATGTTTTTCAGAAAATTACCAAAAATTCACCCTGAGCTATATTTGATATTCCGAATTCAAAAATGAAGTCCATTTTACAAAATTCAAAACATATAAGTCAAATTAATTAATTTAATAATTAATTCCCGATGTCATGACAAATAGCGTGTTTTTGTGAAACAATAAGTATCAAAAGATTGACACTAGTTTAAGTCCGATTTCAAAGTAAAATTAATTCCAACGACCACTATTGGATTTAATGGTAAAAATATTTTCTAATTTCACTTTAAAACAAATTAAAAAGATAATCTAATCATATAAATAAATTATATTAATGAGAGGTTTTGAATTAAAATACAACATATTACACTATTCATAAAAAAAATGAACTTTATCAGAAAGGTACCAAAAATTTACACAAAGTAAATTTTGATGTCCCGATTCTAAAGAAGAGTTATATTTGGTCCAAAATAAAGTATAAGAGTGATCAAAACTATATTTAATGATGGTTCTCCGTCAAAAGGTGATAAGTGAACCTTTAGTGAAAATTAGAGTATATATGCCCTAAAATTGAACTCTTTCCGTATTTTAAGCCTTTATCTTTTATTGGGTAAATTTATAAACATTTAAAAACATATCTAATCATATTTTAGTTATTTCTATCCATTCCCGCCAGTAAAACGGCTACTTGTTAACTTTCATTTAAAATAATATTATTTTATTACTAGTGTGCTACGTAAGTTTCAAAGAAAATCATCGTTGTGTATCAGGGACGCTATCGAACATAGCAACCCCTTTAAAATAAAATTAATATTTAATTCGTAAATATTAATAATTATGAAAATTATTTATTCTTTATTTACCTGGGATGTTACATCTGGCTACAGTTTAAAACGTCTCATCATATTATTTACCTTTTTCCTGATTATATCCTTTTACCCATTTAGTTCCTATTACTGGATAATTCATAGGTCATTACAGTAATTCCCAAACTTCATTTCTTTTAAACTAGTTTGATTCATCTTGAATTGATATTAACTATATTTCATCATCTAAATATTCTTCCATAGTCTTGGGTTCTTGTTCGGATAGGAAGGAAGAGAATTCCACTAGGTTTCCTATGATTCTTTTAGTTTGAATACCAGTTTCTAAGAAAATTATCACAGTTTATAAAGGGTGATTCTTTAGGGTTCTAGACTGTCTAGGAAATACATTTAAAGGTTCTTCAGTATCGTGTTCCTATGAACTGGACTGAATTTATTTTATATCATTTTCAAAATAATTATTTATGTTCTCAAGTCTCATGTTATTATTAGATTCGGGTTCATCCATTTGATCTGTACATTTCTCAAAGAGATCAGATTCCTCAAATTTCACATGAACTGATTCTTCAACAATCCATGACATTGTATTATAGACTCTATAATCTTTGGAGGTATCAGAATATCCTATGAAAATACCTTCATCAAATTTTGGATCGAAATTACCAATATTATCCTAGGTGTTTATGATGTAAGCCTTGCATCCAAAAACATTAAAGTAATTTAATTTAGGTTTTCTATTATTACGTAGTTCATAGGGTGTCATTTTCATAATAGGTCTAATTAAAACTCTATTAATTTTATAGAAAGATGTATTTATAGTTCTTCACAAAAATATATAGTTAGGGAATATTCATTTAACATAGTTCTAGCCATTTCTTGAATTTTTCTATTTCTTCTATCTACAATACCATTCTGTAGAGGTGTTCTTGGTGCAATGAATGTATGATTAATACCCATTTTTGAGAAAAAGGAATTAAATTCCTGATTCTAAAATTATCCACCATGATCACATCTCAATGAGATTATATTAAAACCTTTTTCATTTCAAATAGATTTTCCGTAACATTAAAATAATGTAAAAGCTACATTTTTAAATTTTAGAAAGAAAATCCACGTAAATATAGAATAATCATCAACTAATACATAAACATATAATTTACCATCTATGATTACAACTCTAGAAGGTCCAAACAAATCCATATGGATATGTTCCAGAGTTTTAGATGTAGAAATTTTATTAACAGATTTAAAAGATGATTTGTGTTTCCTGCCGTGTTGGCATGAATCACATAATCTGTCACTTTAAAATTTGAGACATGGAAAATCAGAAACTAGATGTTTCTTAAATAATTTATGTAAAACATATACATTAAAACGTCTAATTATCCTATTCCAGATCCAAGATTCACTTAATTTTGCAGTCATGTAGTTTACTTGTTGTTTACACAAGGAATTTAAATCCAATGTATAGACATTATCATTTCATGGAGCCTGTAATATAAATAGTTTATCTTTAGAGAATGTACAAAAATTGTTAGTAAAATCAATAGTATATCCATAATTAAAAATTTGAGAGATACTTATCAGGTTGTGTTTTAATCCTTTTACATAATGTACTTTGTTGATTGGGACTATTTTTGGATCTCCAATAGTTCCAATGCCAATTATTTTTTCCTTTGGAATTGTCACCAAATGTGAAAAGTCATCCATACATTTAAGAGAGTGAATAAAAATTCAACGAGTTTACACTAATGTGTCTTGAGAATCCATTGTCCACGTACCATATAACTTTTATACTCTGGTGGCCTGTTACCTGCGAAGATATTCAAACAAATTGCTTTGGTACCCATATTCTATTGGGTCCAGGGGTGTTAGATAGCAATGATCTGGGTATCCAGATTTTCTTTTATCTTTTAAAATCAGCTGAATCATATAATTCTTTTCAAACATAGGATTTCATAATACCATAAATTTGAGGTTGTCTTAAGAAAGGGTTTTTATCTATATGTCCCTTTGTCCCGCAAAAGTTACAATTAACCCTTTTAGAGCTAGGAACAGAATAATTTTTATATATCTTAGGTTTTTCTCATTTACTTCAAATTCTAAATCTCTCTTTTTTAATGACAGTTTTTCCAAGAATTTCATTTAATGAATTCTCTCCTTTTGTAAAAACCAATTCAGCCTATTTGTAAGATTCTACTTCGTCCTGCAGGGTTTTTATTCTTGATTCAAAATTAAAATAGTTAGTGTTAATATAATTGTATTTGTCAATTAATTCCTTATATTGATTCAACATTGTATCTCTTTCACTAGAAAAAACCTTATGAACTTTATTTAGTGCATTATGCTTCTTAAATAGAGAGTCATATTTTTCATCAAGCATATTTCAGTAGGCTCAAAGGTTTTCATTAGAGTAATTATATTCAGAACATGAATCAGAAGAGTAGTAATATTGTACCTCATCTATTTCTACAATGAAACACATGTTTTCTTTTTATATTAACTTTTTTATTTCTATGAGCTTGATTCAGGAGAGCTACTATAGTCTTCAGATATACTCCATGTGGATTTCATAGCTTTCTTTCCTTTCTGCTCGTAGTCATTTCTTTTGAAGAATTTTTTCTTCTTTGCATCATTCAATAGTGGGAAATCTTGTATGATATGCCCCATCTTCTTGCATTTATAGCATATTACTTCCTTATCATCTCTCTTTATGGATTTGTTGAAGCCTCTTTTATTGCTGTAGACTTTACAAAATTTTATGGCTTCCTGAGCCAGTTCTTCATCTGAATTTGGTGTGTCAGAGCTCTCTGATTTTTCATTGACTTCTCTATTCTACATCTTTCTATAATTTTATGTGATGTTACCATCATGGAAGTATCTTCCCTTTTGATAATCACTTAATGTTAATTATCTTTATCTTCTATCTCAGCTTCATATATCATTAATGTTGCAATCAGTTCTCTCATGGTTAAGTCTTTGACAGTTGTCGACTATCTGACTTCTGTAGAGATTCCATTCTATTTTGAAGGCAGTACTCTCAGTACTTTTAATTCTTGATCAGCCTTCTTGATATGTTCTCCTAGAGCTATAATATTATTTACAATTTCTGTCAATCTCCCATTCATTTGGGTAATGCTTTCACCTTCAAACAATCTGAATGTATCAAATTTTAATTTGGCAGTTTCATATCTCTATTGTCTCACATTTAATGTTCTATCGTACGCCACATCTATTTTTTCCACCTCTCATATGCTGTCAGGCTCTGAGATACACTGTTAAACTCATTAGGTCATAGACCACATATAATTGCATTCATTTTCTTCGAATTCATATCATATTCTGCTTCAGTAGCTGCACTCCATGTTTCATGTTTTTATGGTATTTCATATGGAGTTAGAATCATAGAATAGACTATGTATCCATGATTTTTCAGATAGATGATCATTCGAGACTTCCAGCATCCATAGTTTTCTCCATTGAAGTATGATGTTCTAACCATAGACATTCCCTCTATTGTATCAGTCATTTTTCTCTGTGTATAATCAAATGCATCTTTTTAAAAATTTGTCAAAAAGCTCACCCTTTGATACCAATTTTTGCATCAGATTACACCAAATATACACAAGAGGGGGGGGGTGAATTGTGTCTTCTCAAAAATCATTGAGTGATTGTGTTCTTCAATTTAACTTAAATCAGATAAAATTATGCGGTAGAAATTTACATTGCAGAAAAACAAGATGTATAGTGGTTCGAGGAATAGAAGGCCCCTAGTCCACTCCACCAACGCTCTACTCCACAAGCTTGGTTATATTCACTATCTGGTCCTCGTTTCAACAGACCGGTTCACAAATGGGTACAGGCAGTTGACACATTTACAATACAAGGGAAAAAAATCCTTCTGGTTTAAACAAGAACTTACTTATCCTAGTACGAGAAGCTGGTTACTCAGGATAAAAAGAATTTTAGAAATAAATTTTCCATTTGATCTTCAAAATTTCAAAATAATACAATTGACATAAGATGAATCGTCATATCTAAAAATAATGATTTTTAAGTCGAAGCTATACTGATTTGATCCGGTTGCAGTAGATATTGAGATATAATTCACATCATCAGCACGATATATCCACTGTTGATATTTTATGTAGAACAGGTGAATCTTCTATCAAGTTCCTTCTTCTTGAATAAACAGTGCATTGACACTCCGTTTGAATCAGCAGATCGGTGTGACTTTTTTTCAGTCTCTCTTTTCTACCATTTTAAATAATATATTGATCACCACACACATGTGCCTGGTGTTTCAGGGAAAACATATATAAAAATCCAAGCATATTCCTTGCACATCTAGATTAATAAAGTTTACCTTTTGACTCGCGATATTCAATCATTTGAATTTATAGAGTAGTCATAACTTCATGAAGACTCGAAAAAAAAATCTCCTTTTAATTCGATCATTAATCCTTTGTTAAAATGGATTTTAGTCGGTCAATGTCATATTGTATAATTGACTTTATATCCGGCTTGAAATCCGCCTAACAATCAGCTTGCTGATCGTTGCATAAAAATATCATCTTTCAATCTTTCTGATGCCAAATGTAAGATTGATGACGTGGCTTAATGTACGGTTGAACATAAAGGTAGGGTTCATTTTATTTATTTCAAATGTAATGTTGATCATAAACGTAGGTTTGATCATCCATAAATTTTATTCAACTCTCAAACATACGGTAAAAGATCCATACATTTACTTGATCCATACTTTTCCAAGAACGTATGGTTGTTTACAATAGTAAGGTTGATGAACCATACTTTTGAGAAACAAACATAAAGTTTAGTACTTTTGTATGGTTCTCCTTCCATACTTTGTACATAACCCAAATGTAAGGTTCCTTCCTAACGTAAGGTTCATCTTCCATACATTGCTGATAACGTATGGTTGATTAACCATACTTTTTTCCTATCTCAATAAATATACACGCTTTTCATCCTTATACTACGTTTATCCACATAGGGTATGAACAGTGATTTCAGGACACTCTAAAGCAGATTCTGAATAAGTAGCTCATGAACAATGCTTCCAAAACGCGCTAAATACGAATACTTTAATGATAAATTTCCGTAATTTGAAGAGTAAAATAAATTAATAAATTCCTGTAAAATACTAAATAAAATCATTAGAAAATATTTATGGGTATTTGTGAGCATCAAAATTATCATAAAGAGACAAGGTATTATTTTTAATAATCTCCCCCTTTAAATAACATTATTATGTATTGTTGAAAACAATACTTTTCTTAACATTGAAGACATTGGGATCACCAAAAAATGATATTATACACTAAAAAAATCAATAAAATCGTCCTTGAATCATCCCTTTGGGAATAAATCGAATCAAATTTGCCCATTGGTGGAATCCAAAAATAGTTTCCCAAAGAAGAGGTAACATCCTCCTCATGATGTATT
Source organism: Viscum album (assembly GCA_963277665.1). NCBI lineage: Eukaryota > Viridiplantae > Streptophyta > Magnoliopsida > Santalales > Viscaceae > Viscum > Viscum album. The sequence goes on from OY728138.1 coordinate 510,689,366, forward strand.
ATTTTTATTTTACACCGTGTCATATATTATTCATCCATGATAGTATAATAAAATATGTTTCCTAAATATAATTAAAATATTTTTATTATAATGGTTTTAAAAAACACTTATACACACTTCTATCTAATGGGTAATGAACATACTGGTCTTGTATTTGATGAACTACCTCCTCAAGAAATGATGTTTCTTATTTATTCCATTAACACCACTCATGTATGGTAATTATGATGTATAATATGTGTTTATATAATATATATTATATTTATTATTTATTTATTATTATTTATTTATTATAAAAATCATATCACCATGGTTTTTATTTTGTGTATGTATGATAATGTCATCTGTGGATGTGTGGACAACCACATCCTCAAAGCGATGCAGTTAGTTCATATATTATTTGGAATGTATTAAGTACTTTTTTCATTAAAATAATATGATATATAATACGTATTATTTATTATATAATTATATCATATATATTTTTGTAATTTACATTATTTCATTCCGTACGATAATTAAACAAAAACATCTTTCATGCATACATATGATCTACTATGTTTATCAATTTTTTATTCCATTTATTTCTTCTATAATCTATAAATTATTATAAATACAAATATTCTGAACATATATGATATTTATATGAATTTTTAAATTTGGTAGATAAAAAAATTATTGACATTTAAATAGAACCAAGAAAAATAAGAAATTCATGTATAAAAAGCATAGCTGTTATCACACCCAATGCAACTTTAACAAATAGTTATTTATGATTGGGTAATATAAAGAAATAAGTAAATAATACTTGATATTATATATATGAATATTGTTATGTGACGTATATAATATAATCACTTCTGTATTATATAGGATTTTTGAATGAGTACAGTTAGAGTTAAGACATTAGGTAAGGGTTTTCTCATCTCACATTAATTTTCTATGGGACAAAAGCATTATTCACACTCTATTTCATATATGTGTTGTGTATACTATCCCATGATATTTTATATTATTATTAAAATTAAAATTTTCTTATTTACATATACATTTTATGATATTTATATCATGGGGTTTATGTGTCAAAAATTAACAATTTTCTATTGTACTATTCTCTGAATTTTACATCTTTGAGATACATGCCATGTTATGCACCTATATTTTTCTATGAGGTTAATATAATAAGTATGACATATTTTATCATTTATATCCTTATATTCATGATATTTATATATTCTTTTAATGGTATTATTTCGATTTTATTATGATTCTATATTAATAATGCGGTAACAGATTATTGGTATTATCTCAACATTTATCGATATTGTTTACAGTTATGATTCCATTGAAGAAATATTATGATCCATATAAAATTAAATTTCACTAATTTTTTTTATCCTTAGATGATTAATTTCATATCCAAGTATTCCTAATATTTTAAATATCAATTTCAATTAATACAATGAAAAAAATATTTTTATTAAAATATGAATTTATTTCTCATTTCAGTAAAAAATATATGTTATATAAAAACCATCTTTTCTAAAAATGTTTTAAAAAATGATTTAATATTATCCAATTATATTTAAATTAAACTATTAATAATGAGGTACCTTTTTAAAATTTTTTATAAAAGAAATATTATTATTTTTTCTGATCATGGTTAAATTATAAATTTTTTTTTGTCAAAAATGAATGTTTGGTGGGTATGGACATACCTACCGTCATCACCACCACTTATATTATTCTTAATTTTTATAGTATTATGTTTATTTTTTGAAAATATAATTTTTTACTAATATTGTTGAAATATTTTTATTTAAGAATTTTTTTAAAAAATAATGTTTTTTAAAAGAAATTATATGGTTAAATAGTGATTTATATGATATTCAAAGATTCTATTATATGTTTTAAAAAGGTTGTTTTCCAAGAAATTTCAATAATTGATCTCAATGATTCATTAAGTGTTATAAAATTATTTTCAAAGAAATTGTATTTCATCATGTTTTCATGTTTTCCATATGGATCAATAAGGTGTTAACAAGGAAAATGGTTTGAGAGTATTTTTAATATTTTTTATATTTTTTCAAAGTTATTTTAATAGAAAATAGTTTTCAAAATGTGTTTTTTTTAATAATTATTTTTCATTTAAAAAATATATTATTTATTTAGAAATTTATTAAATGTAATTTTATATATTTCATTATTAGAAATGAAATTGAGATTGTTTTAAAAAATTGATTTTCAAATGATGGATATTCATCTACTGAAATGGTTCTAGTGATCATTCAAAATCCATCTCCATATATGATGTCATATTTTATTATTTGTTCGGATTTATAGTCGATATGATCAAATAATATCATTCATATTATTTCTTGAATGGTATATATTTTAATGGAATGTTTTTTATCACCCCATGTTCTTTAATTTTAGTCATATTCTCTTGAAAAACATTTATTTTCAAGGGTTATGATTTGATGAAATGATTATGAGACATGATGTCATCCATAGCTTATAATATTATTACATATTTATGTCACCCATTTTATTTCACGGGTTACGATATGATTTTTATTATTTTGTGTAACATATATGTACACTTTTATTATAATATGGGTGGGAACTATATATCAAACCATTGCATTGGGTAAATATTTACATCTCAGGAGATAATTATGGGAAACAAGTAGATGGGCTTGATATATAATGAGAAATGGTGTGCCTTGATCCACTATGGGAATATCGGGAAATCTAATCCATGGAAGGAATATGGGGGAACACAATCTCCCAATAAAGGACAATCAAACCCAATCCACTATTAGAATTTGGGTAAACAAAAACCCTTATAAGTAAAGGATTTTGACTAGGGATGGGGGTCTATCTCTCCTTGTTGGAGTGTTTCCCTTGAAGTTCCATGATAAGTATTTTGCAACAAGAGTTTACTTATAAAGAAATATATTACATTTTTATCATAAATTAGATATCTCGTTCCTCTTATTTCTCATATGGTTTATGTTATTGACATTCTTATTATTAATTTATTATGAACTACCAATCCTTACTTCATGACTCATGTTTCTAATATTTGATTTTCATGGTATGGTCTTCAGATATTTTCATGTTCCCTTATCCTTGTGTTCATATTATTATTACGTATTTCCATTATTAACCATTACATAGACTTCATTCACACTACATTGTAATGTTTCTTTTTCCTAGGTTTTGATTAATGGTTTTATGTTTAATTAACAATGGTTAATATCTATGTGGGGAATATTGAGGATATTTTTCCTTTTTTAAAAGACATTATTACATGATTCCAATGACAATAAACTATAATAGCCCTTGGGTATGTATATATTTTCAATTTAATGATTTTTTATATATAATTTTATAATATACATGTATGTAAAGCCTATTTCCCAATATAATCTAATGACATCATAAAATTACGGAAATCTATATAATTATAAAACACAAAAAATACTAGAAAATTAATGAAATAAATAATTCAAGATAAAATTCATAATTATCCAAAAATTATAACTAAAAACAACAACTTGTGTGGCACAATAATCCATACCATATCTCATGATACACCTAGAAAGGAAACCCAATGATGTATATTCCATGAAAATTCGGGGCCATATATCCCTTATAATTGATTGTTACTCCCATATCACGTGAGAATCACCTTCTTGATTCTATAACACCTGAATTTATTGAATATATTTATCATTAATCACATTACTATATGAGGAAATAATTAGATTGGTTATATATTTAGTTAATCGTATAGGTCTAATTCTATATTTTGTTATGTCAATACATGGGAAGGATCATGAACATATTTCATTTACTAAGAGGAATGGAAGAGGTAATGAATGGGTGACATTGGAGGGGGGAATCCCAACTGATAAGAAACCATCCATATCCATTAGTGATTTTATAGGGCACCACAATCTTTTATGGGAGTTTTCATTCATTATGGATTCTTTAGAGTCCCAAACTAGGGGATAACATTAAGAAAAACATGGAAAATAACAATTAAAATAAAAGGAATAAAAAAATAATCTGTATAAAAATATGGATGACCTGATCCATCAGCAGTCATAGCTGAATTGTTTAAATCATACCCATCATCTATTGGATTATTCAGTGTCCCACTATAAATGTTTCACCTTCCTTAAACAAATAATGGTGAGAGTGACATGTGTGACTATATAATGCTTCTTAAGTATCCAACCAGATTGAATAATTGTATCAATTTTTATAATCAAACTACACTCTTACTGAAAGGGTATCCAATCATCCTAAAAAAGAAATATCACAAACACAAATCATGTCTTATAGAATCCATAAATCTCAATCCATTTGTCTATACAATGGAATATGGTATTTCCTCCCAAATTCACATAGGAACCCATAACCCCTTGATATAATTTGCGTAATTGTAAAGTGAATTATGGGTATCTATTAGAAATAATTGTTGAAGGATCCCCTTAAAGTTAAAAAATACCCAATATGTACAACTACCCAATATAATCCACATTCATGTTATAATTAATTTCAATATAATTAGATGAATTACTTTACAATTTAAACAAAACTCATATAGTATTATTTCCCTGATGTGTATGGGTTACCTAATGAAGAAATTCATGGATAAATGTTTTCATTTCTAAAGATAGGTAGGGTAGAAGAAAACTATAAGTTTTCGAATTCCATACAAAATTTTCTTACTTGTATAGAATCACTGAACAAAGTATTTGTTATAATATATCATCCTAAGACACTAATACCAATATCTCAAATTATATTACACTTTTTTGGATCCTAAATGGACATACTAGTGATATTTTTGGATATCATTCTTTGTTGATTTCATCATCGATAAAGGATCAACATAATAGATAGTAAACTAAAGGATCCCTTAACGAGACAATGAATAGTCACTGATGATCTGCCAACCATATTTGGCGCTTTGAATACAATATAACTATAAATTACCTTGTTTATTTGGATGAATAAACTCATGAAGATAATTTTTTTAACTAAAATTTATCTCGAAACATATTCTCCACCTCTTCTATCACCTCTATGTTAGTAATAAAATATAGGATCATCACATTCAACTCTTCGATATATTTCTTCAATTCTTGTGATGTAAATTTACTAATAAGTTTATCAAAAATGAAATATACAATTTCTGGTGTATAGAAAAACTGAAATTCAATGTACGAGCATATTATAACCATCACAAATTATTGATATAAAAATACTTTTGGGGGAAGATATAACTAAATCATTCATGATTTTTATACAATATAAATTTCAGAATACAATGGTAGGTTCACTAATGTTGGATAGAATGCATTAACACATATAGTTCACGGTTATGGGTCATGTAATTCATGTGGTCAATATTGATGAGAGTAATACACCACTATACGATCACCCAACATTATCACCAAAACCATTTCCATAACAGATTATACACAATAAATTAAATATCTTTATTAAATAATAGGTACAACCAAGATATGTGTTGATGTCACATGAACTTATCAAATGATTCAATGCACTCATTTCTCCATTATATCTTCCCACATATCTTGGTAAGGATGGTAAATATCTATGAATAATTTGCTAGTTCATTAAAAAATTATTAATTTTATTAATTCTAGACCCAAGTGGATATGCACCTCAAAGAAATTATTTGTCTTTTCCGAAGAAATAAAATATTTTAATTTTTTTGGAACAAATGAAAATACATTATTCTAAAACCACATTTACCAATATCAATACTTCTCTAATTAAAAGTCTACATTTCAATAGTTTTCCATAATAACAATGTTCAAAATATATTCATAAATAATCCCTTAAGTGATTTTTATTAACCACTTTAATTTTATAAAAAAACATGATATTATACATGACTACCATGATAGATGAGTGTATGTATCTATCAATTAACTGGTTCATTTGGTCCATAAATATCATAATAGAATTAGGATGTCTAAAAGTCATCCCTATGAATTTCAAATGACCATATATTCTTTTATGTGTGTCCATGGGATTATCAGGATCTTTTACCACGAGGTAGTTATAACCTGATTGTAGATCAATCTTCAAAAAACTCCCTCATCCATTAAATTTTATAAATATGCAATCAATTTGAGAAAAGGGGTATTTATTATTCGTTTTCACATGATTTAGCTTCATGTAATAAATCCAAAATAATATAATCTCATCTACATTATTATAAAAAGGAATTAGTGAAACCCACAAAGATACAATAGGTTAAATAAAGAACGCAGATTTGTAATAATCCATCATAAATATTTTATTGTACCTATTAATTTAGTAACATTTTATATATGTTAAATTAAATATTTTTCGTCTTAGAAAAAATATTTATTGATATTGTGAAATGAAAGTATGAGTTATCCAAGAGAATTGATGTAGAAATACTTCATAAAACACAAAAACCATGGGAGGAAACTAACCTATGAGGTTACCTTTATGAAACATTTCTAAGAAAGATAATACTTGGAATATCATTATATAGAACCTAGGAATACATGTCTTTAGTCATTAAAACCTGTGGTAAGATCTATCATGGAATAAATGAGATATTTCAATGAGAGGAGTGAAGATAACCCTCTAATGATAATAATAAATCAATATAATAAATGAAACCTTCATATCCATAATGATAATGATATCAAAAAAGAAAATACAATGTTAAAAAATTCACCTGAATAGTCCACCACAATCACAAATATAACACATGAAGAGTTCTAGAATACATGTTCCCTCTTCTTCACAAGTATCATGAATATCTTCATAAGATACAATATATGATGAAATTGAATATCTAATAATTCAACAATACTAATAGATATAATGGAGTGAGAGAACCAAATATCATACATTTTACTCATAGATTATGTAATAGGAATGGTACCAAACATATTTATTGATCATGTATCCAATTCTAATAAATATTTAATAATGGAACATACTCGAAAAACTTGAAAATTATTGGGGAAATTATGGAAAGAGGTTTGGATATGTCTATCCATACTACATTGATAGTATATAAGAGTTTTTTCTCTCACTAGGGGAGTATTATTAGACTTCAATGGTTGCAACAATCCCCCAAAAACAACCCCTTAAAGGGTTTTCACATTTCTTATTTTTTAGAAAAGAGACTCGTTCACTTCCACTGAGAAAGGGTGTATGTTCAATCACTATTAAAATCCAAAACCAATCTATCCCCACCATAAAATCCTAAACAAACCATAATACATGGGTTGGATACACTAATACAAATAGATAAGGCAAGATTTAATGTTAGAGGACCATTTCTAATATTTTAGATTTCAATCTACAATTACTGATCAATTATGGTTTAAAATTAACATATTCAATGAATTAGTTTTAATACTCCATGACCCTTTAAATTTCTAACATAATCTAATAAAAACCCACAAGGATTTTCCAAGGCCATAATATTTATAGCATAATACAACGTGAACACCACATTAATGACTTCCAAACATTGTTTCTCAGGAATCATACATTGAATAATATATTCCCAATACATCTAGTTGATAAAAATATAAATTAAAGTATAAAGATTCACTCTAATAGCCTTTGTAGACTTGTAAAATTCAAAAATAATGCTAATAATTTCCAATCAGTTTGGTATTTATTTAGAATTGTTGATTACATGAAATGATGGAGGCTGATGGTGGAGGAACTCATAGGCCTGATCCTTATCATGAATCATACCTAGATTTTCCTTCATAAACATTAACATGCCATGTGTAACATTCTGTGATTTAAACCAGATGGAAAGGTGAAGAAACATAAATTATTTGGCTAACTAGGTAGGCCAGTTTTAAAAACCAAGCATCAGAAATTATTATATTGATAGTCGACACTACAGCGTTGAAAAAATAAAAATATTATTATTATTTCATTGATAAATGTAATTGTTTTTTTCATCAAAATTATATAACTATAAAATGATGCATCGTAAGAGAATTCTGAGACTACTGTTAAGTCCGAACCACAAGGTTCACCATAAGTATGGATTACCCTTGACTCGTATTGGGTGCTCGGCACCCTTTCACTTGATACTACCATCTTTATTTTTAATTAATTAGGTATTCAGATTAATAATTAATTATTAATTATTTTCTCTCAAATGATGCGTCGAATTAAAAATCTAACACCACCAATAGTTTGGGGATGTGGGGTTTACACGAGGCATGGTATAACATTTGCGATCATTGGATGTTTGGTCATATCACATAGGAAAACAATTATTTTTGTTTTAATTATTTTATTCTCAATTAGATATATTAATAATTATATTATTAATATTATTATTTATTTTGAAAAAAAAATGAAAATGTACATCCACAATTAATAAATAATGTTGCGTTGTAAATAATAACTGCACATTTTAATAAATGTGATATTATTAATTATTAATTGTGTAATTTATTGATTGAATTAAATAATAATAATAATTATTATTATTATTATTGTGAAAAAAAACATTGATTTATATATATATGATATTAAATATATATATACTTATATATACATTGGTGGGTGTATATATATGAATATGTAGATGTGTGTGTGTGTGTATATAATATGTATATTCATGGGTGGATATTTATTGTTGTGTTAGATAAAATATTATTAATTACCCACATAAATTAATGTATCATTTCAACATTAAATAATGCGCAGACTGTTAGGATTCAAATGAAAATCTATAAAGGACCCAGGGTGCATGCCTGTGCACCCTATTGCAGGTCCCAGACAACTATTAACATTTAATTAAATGATTTCTCGAACATTAAATAAAATATTACGTCACACCATAGCGCAACATTAGGTTTAAAAATAATTAAAAAGGTTCAATGAAAATTAATTAAATTTAAAGGGGGATAAAAATAAATAATAAAATAGATACAGTTAGAGAGAAATAAAAAATTATTAAAATGAGGTAAACGTATTTTAGTTATTTATTTCATTTCATCCAAAATATTATTTTTATTATTTTATTTATTTATCTTCTTTTTATTTTATCATTTTTCATTTCATTCCTTTCCTTTTTATTTATTTTTTCCTCTCCACCTCTCCTCCTCTCCAGTGTGTGGCACACCTCTCCTCCCTAGGTGGCACACACCACCTTATCCTCCTTTAGAAAGATTGAGGCGGCTCCGTTCTTTGTCCATTTTCTTCACCGTCAGGTCCACAGTGAACCTCTCAGTAAGGCTTATCCCACGAAGAAAAAATCATGTGTTCTCATTCTAAATCCATTGTGCAGTTCACCATGGAATTATTTTACTCTATTTTGGGTTTTTTTTAAATCATCAATTTTCTTCTGTTTTATGTCAAAGCAATTCCTTTCCTGGATCATAGGATCATCTACGAACCTAAGGTAGGGCGTCTACTCCCTTTCCATTCGTTTCTTTGTGATTTATAAATATGCATCGTTGTGTCATTAGTCAGTGCTTACTGGATTTGTGAAAATTCAATCAGTTTCTTTAATTCAATTGTTTCACCTAGTTGTTGCATCCCCATTGATCACAAATTAAATTTTTTAAATTGTTGAAACATGGTCCGACACTCCTTTGGGTGTGATGATGTGGTCAATATAAATTCGGTTTGCCTGTATATTTTATTTATTTAACTGCATTTGTTACACACCATATATTTTTTTAATTTAAATAATTGTTTTAGAATAATTATGAACTGTAAATTGTTAGATCATTGATTGTTGTTTCAGCTGAATTATTTTTTTATTTAAATATTCATGACCGGGCATTTAATTTAATTAACTCCATGTGTTGTGTACCCTATTTTTATTATTTTTTTATTTAAATAATTAATTTAGATTTATTATGGACCATAGAATCATTGGATCTTCGATAATTGGTAGTGCTAATTTATTTATTTATTTAAAAGTACATTTTTCCTGATTATGTTGATGAAGTACATTACCTTGATAAGATTTTAATGATGAAATATTTAATTTGTACAGTGTGATTCACTGTTGTTCTTGTTTAGTATCAAGCTACAATTACATATTATGATGTCATATTTTTTTCTATAAAAAATTTAATAAAATTCAGGGCAGGGAACAGTGGTGGGTCACGTATTAAGGGCTTCTCTTAGTCCGTTCATACCAGATGGTTTCCTCTATGTGCTGGGGGCGATGATCGTAGCTTTTCCAGACCGAGATTTCCTCTGTCTTTATAATAATTAGGAGTGATTCCGATTCCAAAAGGGCCCATCAGGATGGTTCCATTGGCAATGTGGCTGTGCCCGCATCAAATGGTGTCTGACCCCATTTAGTGAGATCAGTACGGACTCAGGGTAAAGCCAAGCCTGGGGTGATATTTAGTATTTGGAAATATTCCCTTGTACGTGCTCGGTGGTATTAGATAATTATAGGATGTGCCATAGTGATACCTTTGAGAGGGCCTCAAACACCAAATCGCAACTTGAACATTAATAATGAAGCACTAAAGGTTTATATTAATGCCATTGTTAGTAAATTGATATTTGATATATTTTCTAGTGTGTTGAAGCGCACCTAGTTTACACATGACTTAGACCCCAAGATAAATCTCAATCTTGGGGGTATTCCTTTTCATTTTTTTACCTTACTCTTATAGGATATATATATATATATATATATATATTCATATGTGTATTCTTCTTACATGTAATTCTATCAGAGTTCCAGCATAGGCCGATGCTGGTGATTAGGGATCGGTTCCTTTGGGAACACAGACTGATTTAATTATTTTATTTATCTTTAATAAATTGTCTGCAATTGTTATATAATTAATTAAATTTAAAGGGGGATAAAAATAAATAATAAAATAGATACAGTTAGAGAGAAATAAAAAATTATTAAAATGAGGTAAACGTATTTTAGTTATTTATTTCATTTCATCCAAAATATTGTTTTTATTATTTTATTTATTTATCTTCTTTTTATTTTATCATTTTTCATTTCATTCCTTTCCTTTTTATTTATTTTTTCCTCTCCACCTCTCCTCCTCTCCAGTGTGTGGCACACCTCTCCTCCCTAGGTGGCACACACCACCTTATCCTCCTTTAGAAAGATTGAGGCGGCTCCGTTCTTTGTCCATTTTCTTCACCGTCAGGTCCACAGTGAACCTCTCAGTAAGGCTTATCCCACGAAGAAAAAATCATGTGTTCTCATTCTAAATCCATTGTGCAGTTCACCATGGAATTATTTTACTCTATTTTGGGTTTTTTTTAAATCATCAATTTTCTTCTGTTTTATGTCAAAGCAATTCCTTTCCTGGATCATAGGATCATCTACGAACCTAAGGTAGGGCGTCTACTCCCTTTCCATTCGTTTCTTTGTGATTTATAAATATGCATCGTTGTGTCATTCGTCAGTGCTTACTGGATTTGTGAAAATTCAATCAGTTTCTTTAATTCAATTGTTTCACCTAGTTGTTGCATCCCCATTGATCACAAATTAAATTTTTTAAATTGTTGAAACATGGTCCGACACTCCTTTGGGTGTGATGATGTGGTCAATATAAATTCGGTTTGCCTGTATATTTTATTTATTTAACTGCATTTGTTACACACCATATTTTTTTTTAATTTAAATAATTGTTTTAGAATAATTATGAACTGTAAATTGTTAGATCATTGATTGTTGTTTCAGCTGAATTATTTTTTTATTTAAATATTCATGACCGGGCATTTAATTTAATTAACTCCATGTGTTGTGTACCCTATTTTTATTATTTTTTTATTTAAATAATTAATTTAGATTTATTATGGACCATAGAATCATTGGATCTTCGATAATTGGTAGTGCTAATTTATTTATTTATTTAAAAGTTCATTTTTCCTGATTATGTTGATGAAGTACATTACCTTGATAAGATTTTAATGATGAAATATTTAATTTGTACAGTGTGATTCACTGTTGTTCTTGTTTAGTATCAAGCTACAATTACATATTATGATGTCATATTTTTTTCTATAAAAAATTTAATAAAATTCAGGGCAGGGAATAGTGGTGGGTCACGTATTAAGGGCTTCTCTTAGTCCGTTCATACCAGATGGTTTCCTCTATGTGCTGGGGGCGATGATCGTAGCTTTTCCAGACCGAGATTTCCTCTGTCTTTATAATAATTAGGAGTGATTCCGATTCCAAAAGGGCCCATCAGGATGGTTCCATTGGCAATGTGGCTGTGCCCGCATCAAATGGTGTCTGACCCCATTTAGTGAGATCAGTACGGACTCAGGGTAAAGCCAAGCCTGGGGTGATATTTAGTATTTGGAAATATTCCCTTGTACGTGCTCGGTGATATTAGATAATTATAGGATGTGCCATAGTGATACCTTTGAGAGGGCCTCAAACACCAAATCGCAACTTGAACATTAATAATGAAGCACTAAAGGTTTATATTAATGCCATTGTTAGTAAATTGATATTTGATATATTTTCTAGTGTGTTGAAGCGCACCTAGTTTACACATGACTTAGACCCCAAGATAAATCTCAATCTTGGGGGTATTCCTTTTCATTTTTTTACCTTACTCTTCTAGGATTTATATATATATATATATATATTCATATGTGTATTCTTCTTACATGTAATTCTATCAGAGTTCCAGCATAGGCCGATGCTGGTGATTAGGGATGGGTTCCTTTGGGAACACAGACTGATTTAATTATTTTATTTATCTTTAATAAATTGTCTGCAATTGTTATATAATTGCACAATACTTTTTATTATTTCCCAAAATGGAATGGTTTAGCCACCACGGGTGCAGGCCTACTGAGATTTTATCTCACACCTGAGCAGATTATATGTTTGAAGGTATTGATAATGGGAAGTGTGTTGCTTCAAATTATTTATTGTTGCATGGTGCTTAGGATGGAGACTGGGGAAGAGGTCCATGACTTGCTTCTGATGTAGTTGTCGCACTTTTTGTCTTTCATTTTTGTTGACAGTACGCTTGAGTTTCTATTTTATGTGCTTTTAGTTTAGATATACATCATGAAATGAAATCATTTTTTACCAGGTTTTATTTGTCAGCATCTGCATTTATTATGTATTTAGTTGGGATTATTCATTTCATTTTTACTGTAGTTTATTCATCTATATGCTTCTTCTATTTATTATTAATTTTTGTTTACTTCTGCTGTGTATTACATATTACCTATGAGGGAACAGTCTCCCCCATAGACATGTTAAAAATGCTCTTACTGCTAGTCGGAATCCTATGGCATTTAGGGAGTTGTGCATGAGGTAATGTGATGCACTGCTCTGGCCACCATCTTAGAGGTGGGCCTGGTTGGGACGTTACAAAGTGATATCAGAGGAGGTATTTTTCCTTTTTCTTTCTATTTTGTGTTGGTAGATAGGAGAATAGTAATATGTCATGGCTTGGTTAATAGTCATTCCTGGGACTGATCACCTGATGTACGGGAAATGACCAAGTGGTCCGGGTTGGGATTGATGTTCATGATCTTCAATATTACAGTTGATATGATTTTACTTTGAGTGATTGGTTTAATTTTTTCGGCTTATGAATTAATGAAATTTATGATATTTTACCATTGGCCTGTTAAGGTATGGATTAAGGATTTCATGCATCCTAAAATGAACATAATACTTCACATGCAAGACATATTTCCATTCCATGTAGTAGCATTTTTGGCTGCCTACTGATTCAAATTGTGTGCCTCGAATGTATTCTTTGTCCTGTAATTATTTATAATTCATTTTTGGAAACCCTATTTTGGTGATATATTTATCATGAAAGCCTATTTGTATGCTTCCTATTTAATATCATGTTTTTCGTGTATCATGATTCTATGCCAATTAGCTTGTCACTGTGAATAAAAATTTTATGCCTTTGTGATTACAACATATGTATCTCTGTTAGCTTCTTATAGTGAACTTCTATAATGTTTTTATTGCAATTGGGTTCTATGGAAAAATTTATTTTTTGACATTGAATGGGATCCAAATGCTAAAAACAATAAAGTGTATTGTTTTTTATTAAGTAGATAGCCACCCATATATTTAGGATGATAATTTTTTGAACATGTTATATTTTCAAATGAACCGGTTAACTACCTAATGGAACAAATTTGACCATATAGGCTAGTTGGTTCATGTTCCTTATGAGAGTACCTAGTATGGGTGTTATGACTCTTAATAATTAATCAACTATTTTTGGGTTGCATTCTAATGAACCCAGGTCGACTTAGTGGGACCCTTGTAGGATTCCTTATCTACTTAAAAAGAATTTATGTGATAGATTTCCTAATTTATGATATGATAACAATTAATGTAAAATGTTTTAAAAATTTTTTTTCATAAAGCTAGCATGTTTTTCCCTTGAGTTATTTGTTATGATCAAGTATGTTGTGTTTTTTTTTGAGGAATTGTACTTGATGTTTTGATTAAATATTTTGATGAGTAAAGATTAAATGTGATTAAATGTAATGGGATTGTATATGGAAACGGTAGCGATGTCCTCTATTCAGGACCCTAGAATAAGGTTAGTTTGAGTTTCTCCATGATTTTCTTTGGAATAGAACCTTTCCCATGTCATTGTCTCTAGACAGATGCCTTTTTTTAAAAAATGAAACCATTTTTCAGATGGGTGGACATGTTTTCCTTGATTTTTATTTTGGTTTTGATCATCAGGTAATGATTTTCCTATCTGGATATGAATTTTGTAAGAATGCTCAGTTTCTTAAGAGGTCGTTCGACCCTGCCTTCTCCACAGTGTTGGATGAGTAAGAACATTGTCATTATAGTTAAATGTTATCTTACTTCTATATCTCCTCAGGGTATTATGCGTTCATGTACGCGGTGACCTCTAGTACTTAATGTTGTGATGAACTAGTTGAGATCAGTTCAATCATCAAGTCTTGCACTATTATATACATTTCGAGTCATCTATGTTGTATAGTGACTTCTCTGTTAATAGAATCAAGTTCGTCTTAGTGCCCAAGATGACATCTAGAGACTCAGGTGTATTGAAACACTAGTCAAATTTGTAATGCTTCTATTCAAGTTGTTTAAATTATTTCCTTATAGTAATCATATATTCCTATTTGTGTACTCTTCCTTAGGTGACGATCATGTCCCCTATCATTCCTTCATCCTTGATACACTATGAGAGCATCAGTCTTATGCCATGCTAAAACTATAAAAGTTGTTGCACTTGTTTAGTGTGATTTTCATAGTGTTGCACGCTGATGCATCGTTCTTATTGAGGATTTGTTTATTTTTAAGTGATATTCAGATTTCCATGTAGTAATTCCTTAGAAAATATCTTGTACACCATTCATTTCATCTAACTTGACCAGCAGGCCAATGCCGCTCCAGGCTCAGTCAATGTATTGGCATGGACAATATTCCTAGGTACCGACATCTCACTCGTAAACATGGAGTATGGACTACCTTGTGTTATTTATTTTCACTCATTTGTTGAATCACACCTTAATATCATAGGTTTCTTTTTTCTAACCAATGTTTGAATGTTCGTTGAGTGTTTGGAGATACAACGCGACCTTTTTTATGAGACTGCATGACCCTGTAGATAGGGTGAGGGTTATGTATTTCCCAATGGTTTCTCCTGGATGAGAAGTTCTATGGTAGGAATGTTGTAACATCTTTTGTTTTGAACTGGATTAAAAAAGTAAAGGAAATTAAATTTTTCCATTAACTAGGAAGGCCAATTTTAAAAAAGGAGCATGGGAACTTATTATTCCAATAGTTAACAATGCGGCATTGATAGAATAACGATATTAAGAATATTTTACGGATACATGTATTTTTTTCTTTTCAAAAAAATGAAATCACATTCAAATTGTGCGTTATACGAGATATTTGAGTCCACTGTTAAGCCTGAAACATAGGGTTTACCCTAGGTAGGGTATAACCATGATTGACATCAGGTGTTTGATGCCCTCGAATTTGATAATACCATCTTTATTTTTAATCAATTAATTATTCCGATTTATAAATAATAAATAAATATTTTCTCTCAAATGGTGTATTGAATGAGAAATCTTACAAAACCAATTAATCTAGGATGTGGGGTTTATCCTAGGCATGGTATAACATTTTCAAGCATTGAAATTTTGGTAATATCGCACATGAAGGAAATTTATTTGTGATTTTAATATTTAATTGTCAATTTGATTTATCAATAATTTTATTATTAATAATATTATTTATTTTGAAAACAATAAATGAAAATGTGCATCCACAACTAAAAAATCATGTTACGTTATGAATAATAATTAATAAATGTTAGAAATGTAATATTATTAATTATTTGAATTAAATAAAAATGCACAATAAATATTTATTGAATAACCATTATATTTTTTATGTTTATTGTTTTTATGTTATTAATGGTGTAATTGATGGGTTAATTAAATTATAATAAATATTTAAATTATTGTAATTAATATTATATTGGGAAAAACATTGATGTATATATATATATATGAAAATAAATATACATATATAGTTATATATAAATGGGTGGGTGTATACATATGAATATGTAGATGTGTATATATATAACACATATATTAATTGGTGGATATTTATTATTGGGATAGATAAAATATTATTATATACCCACAGAAATGAATATAACATTTCAATATAAATCAAAGTGTGGACCGTTAAGTTTCATGTACAAATCTCTAAATGTCCTAGGGTGTGCGCCTACGCACCCTGTTGCGGGTCCCGGACGACTATTAAAAATTATTTAAATGATTTCTCTGACTATAAATAAAATATTAAGTTTCTCCATAGCATAGAGTTTGGGTTAAAAATAATTAAAAATAATTAATGGAAATTAATGGAATTTAAATAGTGATAAAAATAAATAATAAAATAGATACGGTTGGAGAGAAATTAAAAATAATTAAAATAGTGCAAACCAATTTTTTATTTTTTATTTTATTTCTTCCACAATATTAAATTATTTTATATTAATTATTTGTTGGATATTTTTTATTTTTTCCCATTCTCTTATCTTTCCTTTACATTGTATTTATTTTTTTTCCTCTCCTCCGACTCTCCTTGCGTGGAGCACCTCTCATCCCAAGGTTCTGCGCACCACCTTCTCCTCCATTCGGATGATCGACGCGCCTCCATTTGTCGTTCATTTTCATCATTGTCTAGTGTGATGTGAACCTCTTGGTAAATCTTATCTAATGCACCAAGAATCATGTGATCTCATTCCAAATCCATTATGCAGTTCTCCGTGGAATAATTTTACCCAATTTTGGGGTTTTTCTAAAAACATATGTTTTCTTCCGTTTTAGGTAAAATAAAATCCAACTGTGGATCATAGGAACATCTTAGACCATAAGGTAGGGCTTCTAATATGTCTCACTCTATGTCATTTAGATTTATAAAAACATGATGTAGTGTCATTAATCTGTGTCTACAGGTTTTTTGAAAATTCACCATATTTCTTCAATTCAATTGTTTCGAATAGTTGTTGCATTACCATTAATCATGAATTAAATTGTTTAAATTGTTTCAATGTGGTCAAACACCCATTTAGATGTACCAATGTGGCCTATATAAATTCCTTCTGCCTGTATATTTAATTTATTTCACTGGATGTGTTACACAACCTATTATTTCTGTTTAATTTAAATAATTATTTTAGAATAATAATGAACCTTAAATTATAAGATATTTGAATTTTGTTTCTTCAGAATTATTTATTTATTAAAATTTACGTGCCTGAGCATTTAATTTATTTAACTCCGTTTATTTTTCAACCTATTTCTGTGATGCTAAATTTAATTAATTAATATAGATTAATTATGAACCTAACAATTGTTGGATCATTGGTAGTTTCTTGTGCTAATTTATTTATTAATTTAAAAGATAATTTTTTCTGCTTCTGTTGATGCGATACATTTCCTTGTTAAGACTACTATGATGAAATACTTAATTTTCACTGTGTGATGCACATGTGTTCCTGTTTAATTTCAAGATTCAATTACATATGTTGATGTCATATTTGAATCTGTGAAAACGTTAATTAAATTCAGTGCAAGGAAAGGAGGTGGGTATCATATTAAAGGCCTTGCTCAGACCCATCATTCCTGACCGTTTCCTCAATGAGTCTGGAGGTGTTTTTCCTGGCATTGCTGAACCATGACTTCACCGGGCTTTCTTATACTTAAGAGTGATACCACTTCCAAAAGGACCCATTAGGATAGATCCCTTTTCAATGTGACTAATCTAAACTCAGATGGTGCCCGACCCATTTTTGCAAGATCGGGATGGACTCAGGGTAAAACCAGTCCTCGAGCGATACTTGGAATTTGAAAGATTTCCTTGGATGGGATCGGTGGTATCGGATAATTGAAGGATGTTCCATAGTGATACCTTCGGGACAGGCTCATACTCCAACTCTCAAATTAAACCGTAATAATGAAGCATCAAATATTTATATTATTGTAATTGTTTTTCTCTTGAGATTTGATATATTTTTTGGGGTAGTGAAGCACACCTGGTTGAGACATGACTTAGACTCCATGTTAAAGCACATTCTTGGGGGTATGCCTCTTCCTTGTTTTACATTACTCTTCCAGGATATATATATATTCATATGTGTATTGTGCTTACAGTTACTTCTTTTAGGCTTCTATCTTAGGTTGATGTAGGTGATTAGTGATAGGTTCTGTTGGGATCCCAGACCGAGTTATTTATTTTAATCACATTTAATAAATTATCAGCAATTGTTATATAATTGAACACTGCATTTTATTATTCCATGAAATGGAATGGTTTAGACACCTTGGGTGCCAACCTACTGGGATTTTATCTCTCACCCTGATCGGCCGTTGTTGACAATGGAGTATATAAAATTTTTCATGTATTGAAAAAGGGAACCATGTTTCTTACAATTATTGATTGTTTCTTGATTCATTGGATGGAGACTCGGGCAGAGGACTGATCCTTGTCTGTGATGTAGTTGACACACTTTGTGTATTATCTTTCTGTCGATGGTATGTTTTAGTTTTTTTTTCTATGCTTTTATTTTTGAGATACATCATTACATGGCATCATTTTTTATCATGTTTTATTTGTTAGATTCCACATTTATTGGTTATAAAGTTTGGATTATTTAGTTCCTTTTTTGTAGTTTATTCATCTATATGATTATTCTATTGATTGTTAATTTTTATTTACTTTTGTTGTGTATTACCTATTACCTATGAGGGAATAGTCTCCCCAATAGACATGTTAAAAAGGCCCTCGCTGCTAGTCGGTAGTCTTTCGTGTTCAGGGAGATGCACTTGAGGTCATTTGATGCACCGGTCAGCCCATCATCTTAGAGGTCAGCTGGGTTGGGACATTACAAAGGGTTATAGAAATCCCACATCGAATGAGGAGGAGCACAAAGAACCGCTTTATAAGGTAGTCTGGATACATCTCTCATCATGAGGCCTTTTCATGGGGGGTGCCTGAGTGCCAGAACCAAGGTAAAACAAAACTGTGTGGGCTAGGCCCAAAGAAGACAATATCATGATCGTGGGTTGGACTGGGCCGTTACAAATGGTATTAGTGCTGGTGTATGTTTGATGTGCCAGCGAGAATGTTGGGCCCTTCTTGGTGGGTGTGGGTTTTGGAAATCCCTCATCAAAGGAGGAGGAGAATGAATCACCCTTTTATAAGGTGGTGTTGATACCTCTCCCATCATGAGGCCTTTTCCTTTAGAGTTCCTGAGGTCTAGAATCCTGGGAAGAAGAGAACCGTTTGGGCTAGGCACAAAGTGGACAATATCCTGATCATGGGTAGGACTGGGCCATTACACCAAGGTCATCCCCTTGATACATAACATAAATAATTATAACCACATATTTGGTAGGGCTCTATGATACTGGGGGATTATGTTATATAAAATTACAATGACTCCGTTAGAATGATTCATAGGTGGTCTTCATGGGGCGTGGTACATCAAAAAATCTATTTATATTAAAAATTTACGTTAACCGAAATCCCAAAAAATAATTTAATAAATGTAAAATAAGGAATATTTGTTTTTAATAAAACATTATAATAATTTACACAAATTTGTGGTTCACAAATTATGATCTTAGTCTATTTATTGAGAAAATACCATGCCATGATTATTGGTTCCCCTGAAAACATTTCTCAAAGGTAAAATGTTTAAAAAAAATGAAAAATAAATCAATCATGAAACTAAAATTAATCATTACAAAATTTAACTATAAACACAACGACTAGTACTAATAGTTTTTTGTAGACAATATTTTATACGTTCTATTTATGATATAAAGATCATACATTTTATTTATCCAAACTTCCCAAATAACATATATATCAAAAACTTTATTTGAAATCATTTTTATAAAAACATACTCAATATACCCTTCACCCAAGAACAGATTTTGGAATACAATATGATTTGAAAATAATTACTGATCCCACATGTTTATAACTAGTTCTTCATTATGAAGAGCACAACTTTCGGAACAATTTTAGTTGTAAGTTAACTACATTGGCTTAACTAAGAACATGAATTTTTTTCCTATATTTGATTATGAAATACTCATATGGGTGAATTGATTATAATAAACAACAAAACATATAAAAAAACCATTACATTCAATATAGAAATAGATCATGTCAACATACATAATCATAATAAATGGAGGAATGAGATGAAAATCTGAAAAGATAATACAAACTAGAATTCTCGAAAAGTGTTTAAAATAGGAAAAAACATGCTAACCATTTTTGTGTGTCATTTTGGATCATTAACAGAATGTCTCATTCTCCAATACAAACCTAGATAACAAGGGAATCAACCACCTCTATGTGATGCATAAGAATTTTCTATATTAGTCAAAATATGATCTATATAGACTCACTAGCTATGTGTAGGGTTTTAAAATAACAAGCATTGTAAGATCTCACCAATTGTTCAATATGAAATATTTTTTAAATAATAAAACTATTATACTTTTAAAATAAACAACTAAAAATACCCTTTTGACATTTAGGGATGAAGTGACCCTATAAAATCTTCTGAAATAACCCTAGGAAATGATAACTATTTGTAATAATGAAATCCATGTGGAAGAAAACAAAAAAGCTGATAAGGGGAAAGAGAATCACTTACTCACGATCCGAAGACATGAAATCAACTAAAAAATACTATAAACAGAGTAAATTATTAAAGATTAAAATCCACGATATAAATGGTTTGAATGGGTATCCTCTAATATATTGGGATTTAAAATTTAATTTTTTTTGAATTAATATAAATAATTGAATAAATTATTAAATAATATGTTAATAGATGGTCATGGTGTGTCATCCCATTGATAATTTGAAAAAACCTTCTTTGAATATTGGTAGAATTATTACTCACTACTCTAGCCACATTTTGATGTGGTATTTTCTATTATGGAATGACGATCTTGAACGTATAGGTACTCTGAGTTTGTCTCTCACTCCAACACCCCCTCAACCCTCTATGGTGTGATTTAAACATTTCATGGAAAGGTATTTTAACGTTAGTCTATTTTTGGTTGGAATTATATTCAAAAAGTTAATGGATTCAAAAATTTATTGTGAAATCTAGAAGTGAATATGGAAATGGGGAAACTTCTCATTATAAAATAAATAGTATATATATGGTCTGGTAGTGATGAACAAAGCCATGATGTTACTATTTAATTTCTTTGAATATTGTCGGTGTTCACGGTGTGATATACCAAGGCCATGATGTGACTTTTACTTATGTATGAACCTTAAACATTGTTATAATGATACCTCCCCTCATTGTGGAATATCCTTCCCACTCAACTATTAAAAAAATTAAAAAAATTAATTACGAGAATCTCATTACATTGACTAACCATTCATAATTCTTACTGATAGAGATGCATGTACTTTTCTATGTTTGGATTCCTAAAATATATATTGTGGAATGACCTCCCTTGGTCACAATATGACATTCTACATCTCAGAACATAAAAATTTCAAAAATATTAGGAAAATAGAAATAAATCATAGAATCCCAATGAAATAAATAATTATAGAAAAACCATTTATACATAGAGAAAGTTCATACATAAATTATACATCATTGGTGTTATAAATATTTATATGGTAGTATAAAATATTGAAAAACCCATAAATTCTCCTACTATAAGAGTTTGAAAACAATTCTTTGTAAATTATATATAATCATCATCAAACGCATACAAATATAATTTTCTGACAATTCTTGCTATTTTGTGTAGGTCCAGAATGGTCTATGTGTAATAACTGCAAGGTCCCATATGTGGTGAATCACATATTGATGAAATGATAGTCTTAAATTTGTTAACATAGTGTAAATTATTGTTGACATTATAATAAATTAACTTATTTTCTGTAATATCCATCAAAAAACAATTAATAAATAGTTTTGATGAAGGAAATACATTAGAGTTTACCATATTTATATAAAAAATCCACGGATTATTCTTTATTAAACTAAGGAAAGGATATTCATAATTGGTAAGGTTATCTAGGTTTGTACACTAATCATTAACATTCCTATAGGAATATAAGATGTGATGTCTTTCAAAACTAATGGTGTAATTTCTTTCATTAAAATATTTCATCAAGTAACTATAATCACATAATAATATTATTCTAATAAGGTTTTTATTATATTCTAAATGATTGATATAATTACAAATTAAAATCTAATAATGAAAATATATAATAGTTATTTTGATGATTTTATCATGCACATTGTCTCATAATGTGACATGTTCATCCTTCAATATTTTTGAGTTTCTAAAGATACTCTTTTCTTTGGCAGTGTTACAAGAACCATAGTTATCCATTTATGATGTGTTATGACTTATGGTAATCATCATTCATTTTTTAGATAAATGAAAACAATAGGTTGGTACCCAAACATGCATCGGTCTAGAAATATGGAAAATAAAAATATTATTGCCCACATTTTCCTAAAACCGTGGGGTTCTATGGAAGAAAGCTCCATATAATTTTGGGATCTATATTTATTGAATGATTAATCCACATTCAAGGAACACCTATTATTATGGTGACTTCCAGTATGAAATTTTGCATCTAAATGCACACTTTTCAAAATAAATAGATATTTTAATGTTGGGTCATATTAAATGACATATAAATAACTCTGAATGATGACCATGAAGGTTCCAACTATCTTAGATGTTTATTAAAAATATCCATTTTGGATGTAAAATTTGAAAAACAACATATTATGTTTTTCAATAATGGAAATATGTTTTATAACTCTTTTCTGGTCATTGGATGTTTATAAAAAGTTATATTTGAAAATTAACTCAAATTCATTATTGAAAAAACAATCATTAGACTTCACACGATCTTCTTATGTGTAATCCCAGTTTTCACCATCTTATTTTATCTTTTATCTATGTTTGTAACATATTGATCCATTTTATAAAATGATTTAGTTGCATCTTTATCATATAATGAATAAAAATATGAGTGAAATGGAATATATAAATATTTTGATAAATGATTTATGAGTTATGATATCCATAATGGATATTTTAATTTAATTATTTATATCACTATAAACTATTCTTGTTGTTATCAATATTTTTATCACTAGTCTTAATAGATGGGTATTCAAAAACACTAATGATATCCATCACCATATAGAATTTATTCCCTTTGAAAATAAAAGATATTATATATTTTTCAACTATATTCTCGATCATTGGACATTTTGATCTGATATTTCAAGGAGACTTACTTTCATAAACATCATAAGAATCGTCAATATTTTTCCTCCTTGAAGGCTTATCTTTTCTGTCCTTTTGATAATCATTTGATAAATTTTTCTTTCCAATTATTTTATTCATGTGTATTTGAATTTAATAAAATCCACATCACTATGATCGATATTACTAACTTAATAATGATTTATAACATTGTTTGAGGTAGTATCTATTGAAAAATGATGACCAAATTTGGTAAATTTATATGTTGTAGAAAAAGTAATTGTGTTCTCAAATATCACTTTCTTAAAATGATGTTTAGAAAATTTGACACCCCAATTTTATTTTTATTTGTGGATTTTTGTTATATGAAATATTATCGACAGGATGACGTGTTCTACGATGTAAAATATGAAAATTATAAAATATTTCTATGACACATGGTTTTTTTTATTATTTTTAAAACTATTCAGGTGAACTGTATATGGTATTATAGTTTGAATACAATGACACACACAACATTTCGAAAATAGGATGGTGAACTATGTATCCAAAAAATTAATGTTTATAGAAATTTTCCATTTCGGTCTCCCTAGACTGTTTTTATTTATAGATTCATCAAAATTATTCCTCATATCATCTGGAACACATGATATTCATTCTCCATATATACCCTTCCCTTTACACACCTTTCTCTATGGAATCACGATGACTTATTATCCAAATATAATTTCTAAATTTTATTTCTTCTTATCATTCATTATTCTTGTTGGAAAAAATTTTTCAAGGTAAAATTGATGCATTTTTGAGTTGATTGTGTTTATTAACCAATCTTGTTTTCATGGTGAAATTTTGAGTAGCAGTGATATTATTGATAGACCATGTTGAAAAAGAAACATGAAAAAATAATGGATAATATGGAGGTGGTACAAAAGAAAAAAAATACCATGTTTCATCATTTTCTAGTGTTTTCCAAATTTTTGGGGTCAAAATTTGGAGATTGGTGAATATTGTAAAATATTTGATATCCATTAAGATCTCAACAAAATATGGTAGAGGATTTAGTTTCATAAACATGGGCTACATGAAGTGGATTTCAAAAATAAATGATGATTGGTGATATTGATCTTTTTTATCACGACGTGCATAATGATTGGAAGAGGTAGAGAGCATTTTGAAGGAGCATTGTATTGGTGACAATAAGTTCTTGATGAAGATCTTTGCTACAACGTCAAATTTTAGTGGTGAATTGTGAATGTAAGAGCACCACAATGGCATTTATGACCAATCTGAAAATCAAGTTGGATGATGTAGAGATCCACAATAACAACCTGATCTTTTGAATAATGTTTTGATTCCTGAAAATGAATTTCTTGCTATTTCATAATCAATAATAAATATACAGGTATAAATGAAATGTGACCATCGGTTTTTGACTATATCATGACCATTGGTAAATATGACCATTGGAAATAATAATAATTTTAAACATTATAATTGTTATTTAAAATAGAAATAATGCTGGAAAACTAATGAAGAATGAAATGTCGATAGCCTCATCTAGTAGACTTGGGACATATGAAGCCCATCTGTCAGAGTTTGGGAAGGAGGTAGTGTCACTAGGTTTTTCTCTGGACCAAACCAAATCTGAGCTTTAACATGTCATGCTTGATCATAATCACCTTCCGGAGATGTTCAAGCTCATAAAAATCACCACTCAGGAAATGTTTTCTGAGCCTCCCTAAGATTATATCACTATTGCACACCATATTATTATGTCATATGATAGAATTGTTAGGGGTTATGTAATGAGGCCTTAGGTAATCTATGTATTCTGTTGGTAAAAATAAAATTTTCCTTTCATCATTCTTGTTTTACAAAAATCTTTTTTTATTAATGTATATGATTAATTATGACACATTTTATATATTGATTTCAGAAGTTAGAATTTTACGTGTAGGATATTGTCCATACCTAGAGAATTATGAAGGTAAAATAAACAACATTTTTGAATTTCAAATGTCAAAATTGACATAGGCTAAATTTTTAGATGTTCCCTATAATGATTCAATTTAATGAATAATATTTTATGAATTGTTTTTTTTATGAATATGTTTTTATGAATATTTTTTTTGAATAGTAAAAAAATATGTTATTGTTAAATAAATTTTTCTATGAAATGATATTGTAAAATTGGAAATACATGGTTGCATTCAAGGTGAAAAATGTTGTTCAATAAGATCAAAACAATTTTTGGTGAATAATAACATTACAATTTGGAATAGTAATTTTACCCATATGAACGGTAATCTGACCAATGGAATGGTAACATCACCTATGGAATTATAAATATATATTAGTAACATGAAGTGGTAATGTGATATAATTACATCTTATTATATGAAAATAAATGTTTTTTAAATTATTAGCTAAGTATTATTGTTTTATTTTTTTTTCATTTTACTTAAAATGAATCATATATTTATAAAATGGAGTTCACTTTGGAATTCTACACGTAAAACAATTGTTAGAGTGAATATTTGTGATTATCTATCGCAAGGTTAGTTCTGAAAATCCTGAATTGGATCTAGAAATCAAGCACAATCAAGGATCCATGAATAATCTTCGATCTCTGTATCCTCAAGAACCCTCATCTATGAAGAAAAGTGGTTTATCATTTTCAGAAGATCTCTAGGGTTCTAAAGAGCCTTCCAAGGATGATGCGCATAAATCATCCAATATCACGAGAATGGAGAATGGAGGATTCTCTGTCGAGGCAAATTCTGAATCTATTCAGCAATGAATGGATCTATGTATGTTCTCAATATTAGGTCATATGATCTATTCAAAGGGTGATAGACCCCAGAGGTATGATGAGCTCATGAATCAGATCTCACGTTGATGGGGAAGTAGGGAACATATACTAATCACCACCAGGAGGGGATTTTTTTATATCATCATGCAATCCAGTGAGGCTTTGAACTGGGTGTGGAGCATGGGAAATTTGCAGTTAAAACCAGGACTCCTTCGGTTATCTGAATGGGATGTAAACTTCAACCCTTTCAATCTCAAGCAATCCAATGCACAGATTTAGATAAGGTTGCATGGTTTAAACTGGGAGTATTGTCATCCAAGGATTTTAAAGGATATAGCCTCCTGTATTGGCACACCAATCAGAATGGAACAAAGGTCCATGGATGAAGAGTTGGGTATTTATTCTAGTATGTAGATATTTGTCAATCTTGAATTGAAGCATCCTAGCAGTATGTCCTTCCTTGCTAAGGGTAACAAATCAGAAGTGAAAGTAAAATAGGAAAATGTCCCTCCCTTCTGCGAGGTCTGCAAGATGGTTGGGCATTCGGTATCCAATTGCAGAATTTTATAAATTATGTTAATTGTCCCAAAAGACTCAGAATGGATTACCACAAGCAAGAAAAAAAATAAAAAAATGTTCCAGCTAAGAGGGGTGGAACCAGTAGGGAACATGTTGGTCCTTCACAGGGTCCGTTGAAGACCCAATCAAAAAATCATTCCGTCCATTCAGGAACATAAACAATACTCCATCATAGAAAAGATCATCTCTGGGTTATCCAGTAAGAAACTGACATTGTCATAAATAGTTGAGGAAGAGGATCCCCAAGACACAGCAAAAGCACACATGGATTCTGAAATTTCAAAAGACATATTCAACATGGTCTTATTCTGGCAGTAAGAAATGGAGGAAGATGACATCTCCCTTGAATTTTATTGTGACATCTGCAATATAGTATTACCATTAACGAATGGGCCGAAGTCAAATTTGGATGTTAAAATTGACCCCTCTAATCTAGAAGATCTGTCCAGGGCATCTAGGAAAATCACTCAAAGAAGTGTTGATAATAATTCGAATATGTAGAATTTGGAAAATACTGTTCTGCAGAATTCTGGTCCTGAACACTCAGGAAAAAAGGATTCTGCAGACATTTTTACATCCCATGTGAGCATTACTGAACAAAATGCAAGTGGCATCAAAGGCAATGACTCAATTACTATGGAAAAACAGGAATGTACGACAAACCTGGGGAATACATCCCTCAATGCCAATGGTGAAAGCATCATGAATAGAAATATGGATGTCTCTGACCTTATAAAAGACTTTATATTTCCCATGATGAAGGATGTTCGACCTCCCAAAAATTCCAGTGGATAAGAATATGAGGGGCTTCATCCCTGGAACGACTCCCAAATGAAAATTCTGTTCTGGAATTTTCAGGGACTTGCTAATCGGGAAACCACCAGATCCATCCAGATGATCATCCAATTGAATAATCCTTCTATTATAGTCATCTCCGAGCCTTAAAAAGAATCCTTCATAATCCTTCTATTTTCAGAATGTTTTCTTCTCATTAATTGAAACAACTAGGTGCTCAGCTGATTTCAAATGGCTATGGGTTCTGGGTTATTCTTCTCTGGCCAGTACCTCCATGGCTATCTCTAGTGATCAGCAAGTCACATGTTCCTTCAATTACCTTGGTTTTGAATTTTCTTACACATTAATTTATGCCGATTATAGGTACTAGGATGGTAGGAATCTATGTCTTGATTTGGGATATCTTAACCCTAGTATCTCGAGCTCTTGGATCATTTTGGGGGACTTCATTGCAATATTAAATTCGGATGAGAAAGTGGTTTCTCATTACAACTCCATTTCCTCCATAGAATTTTGTGGCTTTGTAGACCAAAATGACCTAGTTGAGAAAAATTTGGTTGGTTCTAGATACACCTGGTATAGAAAGCATCTCAACACCTTCGTTTATGGCTAAATTGACAAGGCCTTCATCAATGCAGTTTTTCTGGACACTTGGGGATCTACCTCATGTTCAACCATTGCCAGAATAAACTCTGATCATCATCCAATTCTTATGGATCTTTCTGAAAAGGATCATATGCATCCAAATCCCTTTAAGTTCAACAAATCCTGGATGACTCACCCGGAGTGTAGGGTCATAGTGAAGAGCACCTGGAATTCTATTAAATGCATGGATGATTCCTTTTATTGTATCACAAAGATAAAAGTCCTAAAGATAAATCTGAAACATTGGAGTAAGGATAGGTTTAGTACCCTTGATTCTAATATTTCCTCCCTTGCTGACTCATTGTAGATTGTTCAGAAGATCACCAAATCCGGTTATTTTTCTAATGGTTGCCTGGATGAAGCTACGAAAACCAATAAGCTTAACAACCTTCTTAATTTAAAGGACACTTTTCAAAAAGACTCCTTCAAGATAAAATGGTTAATGTATGGAGATACGAACTCAAAATTATTTAACACCCTTCAGAAAAATTCGAAATATGTATAAACCTCATTATTTGAGAAAAAATGGGGTTACCGTCATTGATAACAGAAAAGACCTTGTGGAGCACATCATCCCATACATCAAGAATCACTTCAATGGATCAAATACCACCACCCCCCATTTGGATGGTGTGATTCCAAGACTTGTTAATCATGAGAATAACTCCATTCTCACTACTATCCCTCTTGATCAAGAAATCAAGGAGGCGGTTTTTAGTCTCAAACCTGAGAGCTCTCTAGGTCCGGATGAATTTGGTGACATCTTATTTAAACACTTTTGAGACATTATCTATGATGATGTTTGGAGGCTTTTTACTAATTTTTTCAAAGGAGGGACACTCCCTCAGGTTCTGAATGCTCAGTTCCATGCTGTCATCCCAAAAGTGGAGAATGTGAATGAAATTCAATTATTCTTTCATTTTGCTTGGTTAATAATGAATATACAATTATTTAAAAATCATTCCTAGAAGAATATCATGCATTGCTTGAAAGATTGTGTCTGGGAATCAGTTTGGCTTTATTAGGGGGAGATCGATCCAGGATTGCCTTATTTCAGCATCAGAATGTGTGGACCTTATCAAAAGACCTATCATAGGTGGAAAAATTTCCCCCAAGATGGACATTAGGAAGGCCTTTGACACAATGGATTGGGGCTTCAAATGAAAGATTGTTGCCATGTATGTGTTTGATGATGTATTTATCAAATGGGTTAAGTCTATATTATGCTCGGCTCACATTTACATCCTAATTAATGGAGATCCCAATGCTTATATTCACTGTCCTAGGTGTGTTATGCAGGGTGACCCTCTATCAGCGATCATTTTTTCTATTGCAGAGGATTATCTAAGTAGATTCCTCTCTATCATGGTTGGAAATGGGAATATGAAGCCCATACATGCTGGAAGAGGGTTGGTTTTCCCATCTCAACTTATTTACATAGATGACATCATTATCTTCACTCAAGGAGACAAGTAAAATATTAGGAACATTATGATCCCCTTTTTCACTATGATTTGGTTCCGGGTCTGAAGATTATCCAGAGAAAGTCCTTCGTTTACATTGGTCGAAACTTCTCCTCTACCCAGAAGAATGATGTTATCAGAGAGTTGGGCAATCAAGAAGGATCTCTCCCGTTCATTTGTTTTGGGGTTCCAATGTTTTGGGGGAGACTAAATGTTTGTTATTTATCTAACATTATTTGCATGATTCGTAGGAAACTATCATCCTAGAAATGGTAATATCTCTCCATTGTCGGAAGAGTTTTTCTTGTGAAGTCTGTTATCATTTCAGAATTTGTCTACTCTTTCATGTTCTATAAGTCACCACTTTCTATGCTCAATAACATCATCACCTCGATCAGAAACTTTATTTGGAGTGGAAGCATTACTGAAAAAAAGCTTGCAATGATTCCTTGGAGCTCAGTCTGCAAGCCTTATGATGATGGGGTTCTGAGCATTAAAAACCTGACATGATTCAATGACTCTCTGAATGATGTCTTTATAAGGATTCTTGTCAACACTCAATCTGAGGTCCTAGCCTTCCATAGGGCTAGATTCATTAACATGTTAATATATGGCAAGGTCAATTATCTCAATTCATCTGTTTGGCCTTCTTTTAAGAAAATATTTTCCAGGATTAATACTGACTCTCGGTGGCTTGTTTCAAAGAATTACTCTCTTCCTTTATGGAAATGAGACTAGACTGGAAGACACCTGGAAGACTTTGTTATTGGTAATAACTCCAATATCAATTTGGACCTATCAATAAAGGAACAATTGGGTTGTATGGGGGGTATCTAGAACCACATCACATCCATTGTTTGGAAGTATTTCTTCTCCTCTAGGGGAGATTTCGGGGCTGGGAGTTGGCTCTTAATGGCATCCATTCCTCAAAGGATTTCTACAAGAATACTGTTAGATGTGACTCGGTCTCTCAATGGATGGGTAAGTTGAATAATAGCTTTCTTAAACCCTCACGTGCCACTCTTTCTTGGAGAATAGTACACAGGAAACCTCCCACTGATGACTGTCTCTAAAGATGTATCATATCTCTCTTCTCCAGATGTTATTTATGTCATCAGCATAGAGAGGAAATTTACCACCTCTTACTCACCTTGGTGGTTTCCGCAACAATGTGGCTGGTAGTTTCCAACATATTCGATGTGCCACTGCATCGGGGCAACTCAATCGTGGACTTCATGAAAACCTGTCATGTGATCAATCTGTCTCCGCAACTCATGTATCTTTTCCTAACTACTGCGGAAGAATTAATTTCTGTTATTTGGAAATCCAAAAACAATGCCATTCATGAGCAGCAGAAATTCAGCACTGGAAATGCAATTTCTGGTCTGCTCAGTGCTATTCGTGAGGCTATTCTACCGAGAACCAGTTACTGTGAAAACTCACGCCATGATATTTCAGTTATGAAGATATTGGGAGTCAGGGGAAACTATCATCCTCCTCATGGCATGATTGAAGTGATTTGGCAACCTCCCTTCCATGGCATGATCAAGATCAATATTGATGGTGCCTCGCGAGGTAACCCGGGTCAATCTGTATTTGGGGATGTCTTCTAGGACCATACAAGGTGTGTTGTTGGTTGTCTTTATGGCTCGTGTGGCTTCTCCACTACTCTCGATGTAGAGATGTATGGTTTTATTGAAGCGGTTGAGCAAGCTAGTATAAGGGGTTGGGACAAGATGTGGGTTGAATGTGAGTCTACACAATTGGTGATTGCTATCAGGACAGGTGCTATTCATCATTCGTGGAGTTTGACCAATATATGATCATGATGCTTGGATCTTCTCAACTCAAGGCAGCACATTGTCAGACATGTTTATAAAGAAGTGAATGCGGTGGCTGATGGTCATGCGAAAAAAGGTGTGAATGGATCTGATTTTCATTTGGTGGATCAAGTTCTGGGTGATCTTATTTCCTTTTTAAGGAAGGATCATTGTAAAGGCTCTACTTTTAGACTGGTGTAAGTGTTTTGTTTATGATCAATAATGGGATCTTGCTTTTGGGCAGTATTTCAGTCTTTAATATATATATATATATATAGTTATATATACATGTGTCGGTGTATATATATGAATATCGAAATGTGTATATATATATAACACGTATATATATGGATGAATATTTATTTGTGGGGTTAGATAAAATATTATTAATTACTCACCTAAATTCATGTAATATTTCATCATAAATCAAAGTGTGGACCGTTAAGTTTCATGTCCTCATCTCTAAATGACCTAGGGAATGCACCTGCGCACCCTATTTCGGGTCCCATATGACTATTAAAATTTGATTAAATTATTTATTTGACTTTAAATAAAATATTATGTCATTCCATAGCACAGATTTCAGGATAAAAATAATTAAAAACGATTAAATGAAATTAATGGAATTTAAAGAGTAATAAAAATAAATAATAAAATATATACGGTTGGAGAGAAATTAAAAATAATTATAATGAGGTAATCCTATTTTAAATATTTATTTTATTTCTTCAACATTTTATTATTATTATTTCATTTATTTATTTAATTTTTTATTTTTATACTTTTTCTTTTCATTCCTTTCATTTTTATTTATTTTTTTTCCTCTCCTCCTCTCCTTGTCCTCTCTTGTGAGTGGCACACCTCTCCTCCTAAGGTGGTGCGCACTACCTTCTACTTCTTTCAGAAGATCGTCGCACCACCATTCATCTTCCATTTTCTTTGCCGTCAGGTGCGCTGTGATCCTCTCTGTAAGGATTATCCCACACACCATGAATCGTGCTATCTGATTCCAAATACTTTGTGCAGTTCGTCGCGGAATGATTTTACCATATTTACTGGTTTTTCAAAAATCTAGGATTTTCATCCATTTTAGGTCAAATCAAACCCTATTGTGGATCTTAGGATCATCTAAGACCATATGGTAGGGTGTCTAATCTCTCTCCCTTCATTTCATTGAGATTTATAAAAACACATTGTTGTCCCATTAGTCGGTGCCTACCGTTCTTGTGAAAATTCACCCAATTTCATTAATTCAATAGTTTCTCCTAGTTATTGCATTTCCATTTATCATTAATGAAATTTTTTATGTTGTTTCAACGTGTTTGAACACCCTTTTGATGTGCCTAGGTGGTCGATATAAATTCTTTCAGACCGTATATTTAATTTATTTATCTACATGTATTACATAAACAATTTTCATTGTGTTTAATTTAAATAATTATTTAAGAATATTTATGAACCTTAAATTTGTACTGTGTGATGCACAAGAAAAAAAAATTCCATATATTTTATTATGAAAGAGTCATATGGGAAAATTTATTATTACATACAATACAACCAATAAAAAACAACAATTATATTAAATATAGAAAAGAGATCAAGTAAACAAATATAATCATTGAAAAATGAGGAATGAGATGAAATTGTGAAAAGATTATATAAAGGATTATTCTTGAAAATTGTTAAAAATATGAATAAAAAATACTAACCATTTTTGTGTGTCATTTTGGATCTTTAACACCATATCACATTCTCTAATACAAACCTAGATATCATGGGAATCAGTTTCCTTTATGTGATGCAGAGCTTTACCTGTATTAGTAAAAATATGTTCTATATAGACTCCCTGGCTATATGAAAGGTTAAAAAATAACAAGCATAGTAGGATCTCGCCATTTGATCAATATGAAATATTTTTAAATTAATATAAATATTATACTTTTCAAATAAACAACTGAAAATACTCTTTCGACATTTAAGGGATGAAGTGATCCTATAAATTCATCCGAAATAACCCTATGAAATTATAAATATTGTTAAGAAAGTAATACATTTGAATGAAAAAAATATAGCAGATAAGGGGAAAGAGAATCACTTAATCATGATCCAAATAAATGAAATCAACTAAAAATATAGTGTAAAGGGAGAAAAGGATTGATGATTAAAATCTCCGATGTAAATGGTTTGAATGGGTATCTTCCACAACATTGTTTATTAACATAGTAAAAACCATTATTATAATTAATATAACTAATTCAACAAAATTTTAAATAATATGTAAATGGATGGTCATGGTGTGTGATCCCCTTTATAATTTAAAAAAATCTTCTCGGAATATATGTTGAATTATTCTCACTACTCTAGCCAAAATGTGATGTGATATATTCCAATATAGAATGAAGATATAGCTCGTATATTTACTTATAGTTTTTCTATCACTCCAAAACCCCATCCACCCACTATGTTGTGAGTTAAACTTTTCATGGGAACGTATTTTAGCATTATGCTATTTTTGGTTGTGATTTTAGTAACAACGTGACTGGATTAATTAGTTTATTGTGCAATTTTGATGTGAATTTTGAAATGGGGAAACTCCTGATAAAAAAACCTTATATATGGTTAGGGAATTAGGAACCAAGACATGATGTAACTATTTAATTTCATTGAAAATTGTCTATGGTCGCAATGTGATATACTGAAACCATGATGTGACTATTTATTATGTATGAACCGTACAAATGGTTATAATGTTACCTCCCCTCATCGTGGAATAGCCTTCCCACTAAACTAAAAAATAAATAAAAATTATGTACGAGAATCTCATTACATTTGACTAAATGTTCATAATTCTTACTCTTACAGATGTATGTACTTTTCTATGTTTGGATTCCTAAAATATCTATTGTGGAATGACCTCCCTTAGTCACAATATGAAAATTTATATCCTGAAATATTAAAATTCCAAAAATAGTTGGAAAACTAAAAAAATTATTGAATGTTAAAGAAATAAATAATTATAGAAAACACATTTATACATAGATAAATTTCATAACGAAAAACTACATAATTGGAGTTATAATGATTATTAAAGGTAATATATAATATTGAAAAAACCATAACTGTTTCGGATATAAGATTAAGAAAACGAATCTATGTAAATTAGGTATAATAATAATCTAATTCATACACATATAATTTTCCTACAATACATGCATTGTATATTGGTTCCGAACGGTCTATGTGTAATAACTACAAGGTCCCCTATGTGGTGGATCACTAATTAGTGTAATGATAGTCTTACAGTTATTATCATACTATAAATGGTTATTGACACTATAAGAAATCAAATTATTTCTTGGAATATTCATAAAAAACCAATTCATAATGAGTTTAGAAGAAATAAATACATTAGAATCTACCATATTAATATTATATTTCCATCGATTGTCATTTTTTAAACTTCGGAAAGGATATTCAAAATAGGTAAGGTTATCTAGGTATGTACAATAAACCTGAAAAATCCATAATGAAGATAAGATGTGAAGTCCTTCTAAAATAATGGTGCAATGTCTTTCATTCAAATATTTCATAGAGTATCTATAATCACATAATAATATTATTCTAATAAGGGTTTTCTTATATTATAAAACAATGATATAATACGAAATTAAAATCTAATAATGAAAATAGTTATCAGTTATATTTATGATTTAACCATGAATATTGTCTCCAAAAGTAACATGTTCATTCATCAATTTTTTGAGTTTTTAAAGATGAATGTTCCTTTGGTGGGGTTACAAGAACCGTAGTTATCCATGTATGATGTGTTCTGACTGATGGTAATCATAATTCGTTTTTTAAATAATTGAAAATAATAGGTTGGTACCCAAACATGTGTGGGTCTATAATTTTTCAAAGTAATAATAATAAAGCCCATATTTTCCTAGAACCATGGTGTAGTATCACTAAAAGAACCATAGAAATATGGGAACTATATTTTTTGAACGATTAATCACCATTCAAGGAACACCTATTATTATAGTGACCACCACTATGACATTTATTGTCTAAATGCGCACTTTTCAAAATAAATAAATAGTTTAAAGATGGGTCTTATTAAATGAAATATAAATAACTCTGAAGGATAACAATAAAGATTACAACTATCATAGATGTTTATTAAAATTATCCATTTTGGATGTAAAATTTGAAAAACAACATATTTAGTTTTGTAATAAAAGAAATATGTTGTATAACTCTTTTCTGGCCATTAGATGTTTATTAAAATATTTATTTGAAAATTAACACAATTGAATTATTTTAAAAACAATCATTACACTTCACACAATCATATTTAGTGTAATCCCAGTTTTGACCATCTTATTTTATCTTTTCCCCATGTTAGTCACATATTCATCCGTTTTCTAAAATAATTTAGTATCATCTTTATCATATAAAGAATAAAAATTAGAGTGAAATGGAATATAGTGATTTTTTATAAGGGGTTTATGAGTTATGTTATCCATAATGGTTATTTTAATTTAATTAATGGTATCACTATAAAGTATACTGGTTGTTATCAATTTTTGTATCACTAGTCTTAATAGATTGATATTCACTTACACTAACAATATCCATCACCTTATATAATTTATTCCCTCTGAAAATAGATGATATTCTATATTTTTCAACTTCATTCTCTATCTTTGGAGAATTTGATCTGATATTTCTAGGATACTAACATTCCTAAACATCAGAATAATCATCATTATTTTCCCTCCTTCTAGGCATATCTTTTCAGTACTTTAAATAATTATTTTATAAATATTTCGTTCCATTTATTCTATTCATGTGTATTTCATGTTAAAAAAATCCACATCACTATGATCTACATTACTATCATCATAATGATTCATAACATTCTTTGAAGTAGTATCTTTTGAAAAATGATGTCCAAAATTGGTAAATTTAGATATTGTAGAAAAAGTAATTATGTTCTTATATATCACTTTTTTTACATGGTTTTTATGAAATTTAACATCCCAATGTTATTTTTATGTGTGTTTTTTTATAATAGGACATATTCTCCCGGGCATGATGTGTTCTATGAAGAAAAACATGAAAATTATAAAACTTTTCTATGATAGATGGTTTTTTAATAGTTTTCAAAACCATTTAGAAAAACTGTATAATATATTATAGTTTGAATACAATGACACATAAACCATTTCCAAATAGAATGGTGAACTATGTGTCCAAAAAATTCATGTTTGTAGAAATTTTCAATCTTTTTCTCTCTAGGTTGTTTTTATTTATAGAATTTTCCATTTTATTCCTCATGTCAATTGGAACACATGAGATCCATTCTCCATCAATACCACTCCTTTTACACACATTTCACTATGGAATGATGTTGATTTATTATCCAAATCTAATAGTTAAATTTTCAACCTCCTTATCCTTCGTTATTCTAGTTTGAAAAAATCGGTCAAGGTAAGATTGTAGCATTTTTGGTTTGATTGTGTTTGTTGGCCAAGCTAGTTTTCATGGTGAAATTTGGAGTCCATGAGATACTATTGACAGACCACGTTGATAAATACCCGTGAAAAAATAATGGATAATAGGGAGGCGGTTCAGTAGAACTAATAACAATTGATGTCAGTTTCTAGTGTTTTCCAAATTTTTTGGGTCCAAAATTTGGAGTTTGGTGAATATTAGGAAAAATTTGATTTACTTTAAGATCTCAACGAAATATGATAAATGGTTGAATTTTTTAATGATGGTATAGGTGAAGTGGATTTAAAAAAGAAATGAATATTGGTGATGGTGATCTTTGTTTTCATGATGAGCTTCATGAATGGAAGAGTTAGAGATAATTCTAAGGGAGCACTATAGTGGCAGAAATAAGTGCTTGATGAAGATATTTCCACTAACGTCAAATTTTAGTGGTGCATTGTGAATGGTAGGAGCACCACTGAGTCATTTTTGACCAATCTGATAATTATACTGGAAGAAGCAGAGATCCACAATAACTACCTCATCTTTTGAATAATGTTTTGTTTCCTGAAAATGTATGTCTTACTATATCACAATCACTAAAAAATATACAAGTATAAATAAAATACAACTAACATGTGTTGACTGTAATATGACCATTGGTAAATATGACCTTTGAAAATTATATTAATTTTAAACATTATAAATTTTATTTAAAATAGAAATAATACTGGAATACTAATGAAGACTGAAGATGCAATGTCCTCATCCAGTAGACTCGGGCCATATGAAGCCCATATGTCAGATCTTGGGAAGGAGGCAGTGTCACAGGTCTTTGCTCTGGACCAAGACTAATGTGAACTTCAACATGTTAAGCATGAACATAATCTCTTTCAGGAGAAGTTCATGTTCATATAAATCACCACTCGGGCAATGGTTTTTTATCCTCCTCGAGATTCTATCACTGTTTCACACCTTACTCTTAGGTCCTATGATGGCAGTGTCAGGGGTTATGTAATGAGGCCTTAGGTTCTCTATGTATTCTTTTGGTAAAAATAAAATTTATATTTCATCATTCATGTTTTATGGATATCCTTTTTAATAAAGTATATGTTTATTTATAACACATTTGATAAATTGATTTCAGAAGTTAAAATTTTATATTTAAGATATTGTTCATACATAGTGAATTATTAAGGTAAAATAAACATCATTTTTGAATTTTAAATGTCAAAATTGACCTAGGATAAATTCTTAGAAGTTCTATATGAAGATTTAATTTCATGAATAATATTTTATGAATAGATTTTTTTGATGAATATTATTTATGAATAGTTTTTTTGAATAGTAAAATAGTATTTTATTGTTAAATAAATTTTTCTATGAAATGATTTTTGAAAATTGGATATACATGGTTGTAATCAAGGAGAAAATGGATGTTGAATAAGATCAAAATAATTATTGGTGAATAAAAACTTTTCAATTTCAAATTGTAATGTTACCCTTATGAATGGTAACATGGCCAATGGAATGGTAACCTCTCCTATGGAAGTATAAATATGTTTTAGTAATATGAAGTGGTAATGTGATATAAATACATCCTATTATAAGTAAATAAATGTTCTTGAAATTATTAGCATAGTATTATTATTTTATTTATTGTATTTTATTTAAAATGATATCAATATTTATAAAATAGTGTTCACTTTGGAATTGTACACGTCAAAAAAATGTTTAGGTTGAATATTTTTGATTTTTCTAAAATAGTTCAACTTCTAGAAAATAGTAAAAATACAGTCTTCAGTTTTCTATAAGTTTATTGACATCATAACAAGGTCATAATAATGTAATCATTAAGATAAGATGATTTTTGACTCATAAGAATTAATATATAATAGTAGGTGACCCAAAAAACATAAATGAGATATTATTAATAATATGAAATAAATACATATACACAATCAATATTTATTTAAAAACCGTTATCTTATTTATAGTTATTGTTTTTAAATTTTTAATTGTGTAATAGATATGTTGAATTAAATAATAATAATTCGTTTAATTTTTGTTATTATTATTATATTGGATCAAAAAAATTGATGTATATTTACATGGGATTATATATATACATATAGTTATATATACATGTTTGTGCGTATATATATGAATTTACAGATCTGTATATATATATAACATGTATATACATCAGTGGATAATTATTGTTGAGTTAGATAAAATATTATTAATTAACCACATAAATTTCTGTATCATTTCAACCTAAATCATAGTGTGGAATGTCAAGATTCAAGTACAAATCTTTAAATGACCTCGGGAGTGCTCCAGCGCACCCTATTACATGTCCCAAATAACTTTTAAAAATTAATTAAATATTTTTTCAGTCATTAAATAAAATATTATGTAATTCCATAGCGCAACATTTGGGTAAAAATAATTAATAATTATTAGAGGAAATCAATGTAATTTAAATAGGGGAAAAATAAATAATAAAACATATACTATTGGAGACAAATTAAAAAATATAGAATGAGGTAAACCTATTTTCATTATTTATTTTATTTCTTCCACCATTTTATTGGTATTATTTTATTTATTTTTTTTCCATTTTTATTTTATTCTTTTTTATTTTATTTCCTTTCCTATTTAATTATTTTTTTCCTCTCCTCCTATCCTCCGCCTCTCTAGTGTGTGGCGCACCTCTCCTCCCATGGTGGTGAGCACCACCTTCTCCTCCTTTCGAAAGATCGTTGCGCCTCCATTCGTCATCCATTTTCTTCACCGGCAGGTGTCCTATGAACTTCTTGGTATGGTTTATCCCATGCACCAAAAATCATGTGATCTTATTCCAAATCATTTTCACAGTTCACCATGAAGGATTTTACCATATTTTGGGGTTTTTCTGAAATATTCAATTTTCTTCCGTTTTAGGTATATTCAAATATTACCGCATATCATATGATCATCTAAGACCATAAGGTAGGGTATCTACTCTCTTTACCTCCATTTTTTGGAGATTTATAAAAACCTGTTATTTTGTCGTTAGTCATTACCTACCGGTTTTGTGGAAATTTAACCAATTTATTTAATTCAATTATTTTGCCTAGTTTTTGTATTCCCATTGATAATGAATTAAATTTTGAAAATTGTTGCAATGTGGTCAGACACCCCTTTGATGGGCCTATGTGGCTGATATAAATTCGGTCAGCCCGTATATTTAACTCATTTAACTGCATGTGTTACACATCCTATTTTTGTTATGTTTAGTTTAAATAATTATTTTAGAATAAGTATGAACCTTACGTTGTTGGATCATTGATTGTTTTTCTACTGAATTATTTATTTATTTAAATGTGCATGCATGGGAATTTAATTTAATTAACTACATATTTTGCACATCCAATTTCTGTGATGCTGAATTTAAATAATTAATTTATATTAATTACGATCCTTAGAATAGTTTGATCTTTGGTAGTTGGTTGTGTTGATTTATTTAATTATTTCAATGTGCATTTTGACATCTTATGTTGATGTGGTACTTTTCCTTGTTAAGATTGCTGTGTAGAAATACTTAATTTTCCCGGTGTGATGCACATGTGTGCCTCTTTAGTTTCAAGCTACAATTACATATGCTGTTGTTGTATATGTTTCTATGAAAACATTAATTAAATTCATGATGGGGAAAAGAGGTAGGTCCCATATTAAGGTCCACACTTAGACACTTCGTTCCTGATGGTTACCTCTATGTGTTGGGGTTCGGCATTCATGGCTTTGCTGAACCAAGACTTACTCAGGATTTATAATACTTATGAGTGATTCCGGTTCCAAAAGGGCCCCTTGTGATAGATCCCTTGTCAATGTGGCTAATCCAACCTCAGATGGTGTTTGACCCCTTTTTGCAATATTGGGGCAGACTCAGGGTAATTCAAGGCCATGAGCAATATATGGTCTTTGGAAGGATTTCCTAGGATGGGCTAGGTGGTGTTGGATAATTGAATTATATTCCATAGTGATACCTTCATGATGGGATCAGACTACAAATCTCAACTTGAACCTTAATAATGAGGCACCAAATGTTTATATTAGTGTTGTTGTTTGTCCCTCGAGATTTGATATACATTTGGCTGTGTTGAAGCACACCTTTTTGACACATGACTAAGACCCCAAGTTAATGAACGAGCTTGGGGTATTCCTTTTACTTTTTTTACCTTACTCTTCCAAGCTTTATATATACATATGAATATTCTGATTAAATGTTCTCCTTTCAGAATTTCGTCTTAGGCCAAAGTAGGCGATTAGGGACATGTTCTCTTGGGATCCTAGACCGAGTTATTTATTTTAATTACACATAATCAATTATCTGCAATTGTTAAATAACTGCACACTGCATTTTATTATTGCACAAAATGGAATGGTTTAGACATCGTGGGTACCGGCCTACTGGGATTTTATCTCACACCCTGCACGTGCATCGTTGACACCTGATTAGATTATATGTTTGCAGGTATTTACAACGGGAACCATGTTTATTCCAATTATTGATTGTTTATAGATTCTAAAGATGGAGAACATGGCAGAGGACTGAGCCTAGCTCATGATGCAGTTTTCACACATTGTCTCTTTTCTTTCTGTCTACAGTAAGCTTGCGTTTCTATTTTTAGGGCTTTTAGTTTATAGAGACATCATGAAATGAGATCGTGTTGTACCAGATTTTATTTTTTAGCTTTCAATTTATTATGTATTCAGTTGGAATTATTATTTTTAGATTAATAATCTCTATGCATCTGCTATTAATTATTAACTATTTCTCAAATCCACTGTGTAATACTTATTACCTATGAGGGCACAGTCTCCCCCACAGACACGTTAAAAAGGCCATCACTGCTAGTTGGAAGCCTCTGGTACCCCTGGAGATGCGCTTGAGGACATTTGATGCACCGATCAGGCCCCCATCTTAGAGTTCAGCTGGGTTGGGACA
Organism: Viscum album; assembly: GCA_963277665.1. Lineage (NCBI taxonomy): Eukaryota > Viridiplantae > Streptophyta > Magnoliopsida > Santalales > Viscaceae > Viscum > Viscum album. Next base: position 510,731,843 of record OY728138.1, read on the forward strand.
TTACAAGGGGTTATGGAAGTCCCACATCGAAGAAGGAGGGGCATGAAGAACAACTTTATATGGTGGTGTGGATACTTCCCCCATCATGAGGCCTGTTCCTGGGGGGTTCCTAAGGGCTATAACCTAGGGTAAAACAAAACCTTGTGGGATAGTACCAAAGCGGAAAATATCATGATCGTGGGCTGGACTGAGCTATAAGAAATGTTATTAGAGCCGGTGTCCATTTTATGTGCCAGTGAGGACGTTGGGCCCTTCTAGGGGGTGGGTTTTGGAAATCCCACATCGAAGGAGGAGGGGAACTAAGAACACCTATATTAGGTGGTGTGGATACCTTTTCAATCATGAGGCATTTTTTTGGGGAGTGCCTAAGGGCCAGAACCCATGGAAAAAAAATCGTGTAGTCAAGGCACAAAGTGGACAATATCATGATCGTGTGCTGGACTGGGCCTTTACACCAAGGTCATCCCCTTGATACATAAAATAAATTTTTATCACCACATCATTGGTAAGGATCTTTGATACTGGTGGATTATATTATATAACATTACCATGAATCGATCCGGATCATTCATAAATGGTCTTTATGGGGCACGTTACATCAAAAAAATCTATTAAAATTTGAAATTAACTTAAACAACAAGCCCCAAAAATAAATTAAATATAATAAAATTAGGAATTTTATTTGTTCATATAACATCATAATTAATTTTACCATTTTGTGGTGAACTACATATGATCTATGTCCATTGCCTGAAAACATAGCATGCCTAGCTAATTGGTTCCCCGGATAAATTTTCTCAACGGTAAATTTTTTTCAAAAAATGAATAATAAATAAATTATAAATCTAAAATTAAACATTACCAAAATTAACTATAAACTCAAGGAATAGTACTAATAGTGTTTTCCAGAAAATATTTTACACCTACCATTTATGATCTAAAGGTCCTATATATGGTTTAGAAAAAGATCCCAAATAACATATATATCAAAAACATTATATGAAATCATTTTTGAAAGAACATACACAATATACACTTCACCCAAGTACCCATTTGAGAATACAATATTATTAGAAAAAAATCTTGATCACACATGTTGAGAACTAGTTGTTCATCATCAGGGACACAACTTTGGGGACAAAGCTAGTTGAAAATTAACTATAATGGCATTACTAAGAATTAGAAAAAACCTTTCCATATATTTTATTATCGAAGACTCATATGGGTGATTTATTATATTAAAAAATTAAACAAATAAAAAACATCCATTACATTCGATATTGAATAGAGATCATGTCAACATATATAATCATCAAAAAGGGGGGCAATAGATTCAAATGTGAAAAGATAATACAATGGATAATTCTAGAAAAGTGTTAAAAATATAAAAAAAACTGCTTACCATTTCTGGGTGTCATTTTGGATCATTAACAGCATGTCTCATTCTCCAATAAAAACCTTGATAATAAGGGAATCAACCACCTCTATGTGATGCATAAGCATTACCTGTATTAGTCAAAATATGAACTATATAGACTCACTGGTTATGCATAGGGTTTTAAAATACCAAGCATAGTCGGATCTCACCAACTGTTCAATTTGAAATATTTTTTAAATAATTAAAATGTTATACTTTTAAAATAAACTACTCAAAATAAATTTTTGACAATTAAGGGATGAAGTGATCCTATAAATTAATCCGAAATAACCCGAGTAAATCATAACAATTGGTAAGAAAGTAATCCATTTGGAAGAAAAAAATAAAGCTGATAAATGGAAATAGAATCACTTACTCATGATCCAAAGACAAGAAATCAACTAAAAATATAGTTTAAATGTATAAAATGATTGATGATTAAAATCCATGATGGAAAACGTTTGAATCCGTATCTTCCAAAATATTGTGAATTAAAATAGAAAAAAATGATTTTTAAAATTAATATAAATAATTAAATAAAATTTTAAATAATATGTAAATGGATGGTAATGGTGTGGCATCCCCTTTATAATTTAAAACAACCTTCTTTTAATTTAGGATGAAATATAACTCACTACTCTATCTACATTGTGATGTGATATTATCCATTATAGAATGAAGATCTTACTCGTATATGTACTCAGAGTTTGTCTCTCACTCCATCACCCCCTCCACCCACTGTGGTGTGATTTATACTTTTCATAGAAAGGTATTTTAGCACTAGGATTTTTTTGGTTGGGAGTATAGTCAAAAAGAGACTGGATTCATTAATTTATTGTGCAATTTTGAAGGGAATTTGGAAATGGGGAAACTCATGATAATCAAATAAATACCTTATTTATGGTTAGGGAATGAGGAACTAAGCCATGATGTTACGATTTAATTTCATTGAAACTTAACTATGGTTAAGAAGTTATATACAGAGGCCATGGTGTGACTGTTTCTTATGTATGAACTATACACATGGATATAATGTTAACTCCCCTCATCATGGAATTTCCATCCCACTCAACTATTAAAAAATTAAAAAAAATAAGTATGATAATTTCATTACATATGTCTAACAGTTCAGAATGCTTACTCTTACAGATTCATTTACATGTGTGTGTTTCGATACCTAAAATATATATTCTGGAATGTCCTCCCTTGGTCATGAGATGACATTGTACATACTGAAAAATAAAAATGCCAAAAATATTTGGAAAACTGAAAAAAAAAATCATAGAATGTTAACAAATTATATAATTATAGAAAAGCCATTTATAAATAGAGAAATTTCATACCTAAAAACTAAATCATTGGTGTTATAATGATTATTAGTGGTAATATATAATATTGAAAAAACCATAACTGGTTCTGATATAATATTAAGAAAACTATTCAATGTAAATTAGGTATAATCATCATCTTAGACATTCACAAATAAGTTTCCTACAATACTTGTTGTTTTTGTAGGTCCAGAAAGGACTTTGGGTATAAACTTCAAGGTCCCCTATGTTGTTAATCACTAATTGGTGTAATTTTAGGCTTACATTTATTACCACACTATAAATGGTTGTTGAAATTATAAGAAATAAACTTATTTTCGAGAATATAGATCAAAAAACAATTCGTAAATAGTTTAGATGAATTAAATACATCAGAGTTTACCATATTTATATAAAAATTCCATGGATTATCCTCTATTAAACTAACTAAAGGATATTCATAATTGGTAAGGTTATCTAGGCCCGTACACTAAAAATTAACATGCCAATAGGATGATAAGATGTGAAGTCCATCTAAACTAATGGTGTAATATCTTTCATTCAAATATTTAATGGAGTATCTATAATCACATAATAATATTATTCAAATAAGCATTTTCTTATATTGTAAAAAATTGATATAATTCGAAATTAAAATCTAATAATGAAAATATATAACAGATATTTTGATGATTTGACCATGGACATTGTCTCCAAATGTTACATGTTTATCCATAAATTTTTTTTAGTTTATAGAGTTGAACATTTCTTTTGTGGTATTACAATAAACATAGTTATAGATGTATTATGTGTTTTGACTGATGGTAATCATCATTAAATTATTAGATAACATAAAATAATAGGTTGGTACCAAAACATGTATGGGTCTAGAAATATTGAAAATTAGAATATAAAATCCCACATTTTCCTAGAACTATTGTGTAGTATTAGTGAATGCTCCATAGAAATTTGGGATCAATATTTTTTTAATGATTATTCCACATCTAAGGATCACCAATTATTATAGTGACCTCCACTATGAAAATTAGTGTCAAAGTGAGCACTATTAAAAATAAATAAATTGTTTAAGGATGGGTATTATTAAATGAAATATAAATAACTTTGAATGTTGACCATGATGGTTCCAACTATCATAGATATTTATTAAAATTATACATTTTTTAAGAAAAATTGGTAAAATAACATATTGAGTTTTTCAATAAAGGAAATATGTTTTATAACTATTTTTTGGTCATTGGATGTTTATGAAAAAATAGATTTGATGATAGAATCAAATTCATTATTTAAAAAACAATCATTATACTTCACAAGAGCTTCCTTAGCGTAATCCCAGTTTTCACCATCTTATTTTATCTCTTCATCATGTTAGTCACATATTCATCCATTTTCTAAAATGATGTGCTGGCATCTTTATTATATAATGAATAAAAATAAGAGTGAAATAGAATATAGAGATATATTTATAAGGGATTTATGAGTTATGTTATCTATAATGGATATTTTTATTTAATTATTGGTATCACTATAAACTATTCTAGTTGTTATCAATATTTTTATCACTAGTCTTAATAGATGGATATTTACTTAAACTAAAGATATAAATCACCTTATTTATTTTATTCCCATTGAAAATAGATGATATTCTATATTTTTAAACTTTATCTTCAATCCTTTGAATTTTTTATCTTATATTTCTTGGATCCAAAAACTCACAACCATTAGAATAATAATCATTAATTTCCCTTATTATAGGCTTATATTTTCAGTAATGTTGATAATCATTTTATAAATTTTTATTTCCAATTATTCTATTCATGTGTATCTTATGTTAATAAAATCCACATCATTATGATCATCATTACTATCATCAAAATTATTCATAAAATTATTTGATGTTGTATCTATTAAAAAATGTTATACAAAATTGGTAAATTTAGATGTTGTAGAAAAAGTAATTATGTTCTTATAAATCACATTCTTAAAATGATTTTTAAACAATTTGAAACCCAATTGTTATTTTTATGTGTGTTTTTGTATAGGACATATTCTCATGAACAAGATGTGTTCTATGAAGGAAAATATAATAATTTAAAAACTATTATATGACACATGGTTTTTTAATAGTTTTTGAAACCATTCAGTTAAACAGCATAGAATATTATAGTTTGAATACAATGACACACACACAATTTTCAAACATGATGGTGAACTATGTATCCAAAAACGGCATGTTTGTAGAAATTTTCCATTTTGTTCTCTCTAGGTTGTTTTTATTTATATATTCTGCCGTCTTATTCCTCATTTCTACTGGAACACATTGGATTCATTCTCCATCCATACCCTTCCCTTTACACACCTTTCGTTGTGGAATCATGGTGATTTATTATTGAAATATAATATTTAAATTTTCTTCCTTCTTACCCATCATTATTCTTTTATAAAAAATTGTTCAAAGAAAATTTGTATAATTTTTGGGTGGATTGTGTTTATTGTCCAAGCTAGTTTTCATGATGAAATTTCGATTCCTAGATATATTATTAACAGACTGTGTTGCCATAGAACCAAGAAAAAATAACAGATAATATGGAGGTGGTACAAAATAACAAATACTATGTGACCTCATTTTGTAGTGTTTTCCAAATTATCGAGGTCCAAAATTTGGAGTTTCTTGAATATTGTGAAAATTATAATTTCCATTAAGATCATAATAGAATATTGTAAAGGGTTGAGTTGCATAAAAATGGGCTATATGAAGTGGATTTCAAAATGAAATGATGATTGGCCATGGTGATCTTTGTTAACACGACGAGGTTCATGAATGGAAGAGGTAAATAGCAATGTGAGGGAGAATTGTAGTGGAAGAAATATGTTCTTGGTGAATATATTTTCACCAATTTCAAATTTTAGTGGTACATAGTCAATTGAAGGAGCACCATAAAAACATTTTTGACCGATCTGAATATCGAGCTAGAAGAATCAGAGATCCACAGTAACGACCAGATCTTTTGAATAATGTATTGTTTCTTGAAAATATATGTCTAAATATTTCATCATCAATAATAAAAATACATATATAAATTAAAAACGACCATCAGGTTATTACTGAAATATAACTATTGATAAATATGACCATTGATAATAATAATAATTTTAATCATTATAATTGTTATTTAAAATAGAAATAATACTGAAATGCTAATAAAGAATGAAGAGTCGATGGACTCATCCAGTAGACTCAGGCCATTTGAAGCCCATCTGTCAGAGTTTGGGAAGGAGGTTGTGTCATTAGGATTTTCTCAGGACCAAACCTAAGTTGAGCTTCAACATTTTAAGCTTGAACATAATCTCCATCAAGAGAAGTTCAAGCTCATAAAAATCACCACTCATTAAATGTTTTCTAAGCCTCCCTGAGATTCTATCACTATTTCTCACCATACTCGTAGGTCCTATGATGGTTGTATCATGGGATATATAATGATGCCATAGGTACTCTATGTATTCCATTGGTAAAAATAAAATTTTTATTTCAACATTCATGTTTTAGAAATATTTTTTTTTAATAATGTATATTTTTAATTATGACACATTTGAGATATTGATTTTAGAAGTTAAAATTTTACATTAATGTGATTTTTCATACATAGAGAATTATTAATGTAAAATAAACATATTTTTTAATTTAAAATGTTAAAATTGACCTAGGAAAATTTTTTAGAAGTTCTTTATGAAGATTAAATTTGATGAATTTTGTTTTAGGAATAGTTTTTTTGATGAAAATTATATTATGAATAGTTTTTATGAATAGTAAAAAAATATTTTATTGTTAAATAAATTTTTCTATGAAATTATTTTTGAAAATTGGACATACATGGTTGTAATCAAGTTGAAAAATGATGTTCAATAAGATCAAAATAATTTCTGGTGAATAATAACATTACACTTTGGAAGATTAATTTTACCCTTATGAATTGTAATATGGCCAATGGAATGGTATTCTCAAATATGGAATTATAAATATGTGTTAGTAATAGTAAGTGGTAATGCAATATAAATATATCATATTATAAGTAAATAAATGTTTTTGAATTTGTTAGTTATGTATTAGTATTTAATATATTTAATTTTATTTAAAAATATGTCAATATTTATAAAATTGAGTTCACATTGGAATTTTACATGTCAATAAAATGGTTAGGGTGAATATATGGGATTTTTCTAAAATAGTACAATTTTCAGTGAATTGTAAAAAATATAGTTTTGAGTATTCTGTAAGTTTAATGACATCATAACTATGTCATAATTATGTAATGAGTATGATAAGATGATGTTTGACTCTTACAAATTAAAATATAATAGTAAGTGTCCCAATTGGACAATACCATGTGAAAATACCATGAAAAGCCCATGGGTAGGGTGAATATTCGTGATTTATGTCTTGATGAATAAACCAAGAATTGACATTCATGAAACCTTCATCCATTATTTGGGGTTATAAATGACATAATGTTCTTCCATTTTATCACTTTTTAAAAGGTCATGATTTTGATATGAAACCCAAATCATTTATTCTCATTGAATTATTTATGAAATGCATGATTATGATATATGATTCTCAGATGAAAATAAAGGCATACTATGGTTGAAACTTTATTGCACTCCAATGCATTGTGTAGAGAAATTAATATATATAGATGAAAAGTTTTATGATAACTTCCCGAATAACCTTAATAATATTTATGAATCGATGTGGTTGGACATTGGTGATATGAAAATGAATGTCTACATTAAATGTTGTAGACACAATTTCCTGATTTGAATCATATTTTTATTATTATGATAATTTTTTCCATTCCTTTATGATATTCCCCATGTTCTTGTTGATATCGCTCAATTTCACATGTAAATTGTTTCACTTAATATCTTTACTCAATATTTTAATCACCCATTATTTTGATGTATGTCCCCCGATTATGAGATAAAATAAATGTACATATCATAAACCTAGAATAAGCCTTTCAATTGGTATTTAATATTGTTTTACATTATCATGTATCATTTAACCTTTTCCAAGACAATAGTCTTTAAAGATCCTCTGTTTGTATAATGACATGAAATGTCATGTAATAAAAAGGTGGGATGCCACAGTTTTTATTGAAGGATAGATTATTTATTTGTGTAAATTGTGTAATTATAATGTTAAAAATAACCCAATAGAAAATTTTCAATATAAAAAAACATCCAAATATTTTGGTGAAATGTTAAGTGGTTTTCGAACCAATAAATCTCTATCTGGATATGATCAAGTTGATATCGCTATGTCATATATGTATATGGGGGTAAACCACTAATACACCACATTGTGCTATACTCGACTGAGAACTGGTGAATTACAATGTGTATTTCTACACTTCATGTTGGACCCTCCCTGGGGAGATGTTTGGTGAATCATAAGCTTTTTATGAATCATTATGATGGTTTTATAGTGAAATGTAATTGTTGATAAAGAATAATATGATTAAAAATGCCGTTGTAAAGCCTAAAAATCTTTTATACATAAAATATTTGTAAATGATATAAAATTCTCACTATTGTTTTATTGTACTAGTATGTGGAGGGAAGTAAGAGGAATAGTGTGAATGGTAATTGCAGTGGGCCATGCGCTGATGACTCTCTTATGGTAGTCAAAATGGAAGCATTCTTGAGAATGATGAACCATGTGACTCATGTTATGGGAAATTACATGAATCTGGATGAGAGACCGATTTCACCATGATGGGAAAAAATTTCAATTGAGTCCATTATGTATCAAATACCACCATCATTCAGTGGATATAGCATCCCATTAATTTTTGAATAGTGAATAAGCTCTATCAAAAAGATCATTTCTATGTTCCAATGTTTAAAACAACAGAAGTTCACCATATCTGTTTGATACATTGTTGGAGAAGATAATCAGTGGTGGTAATTGATAAAAAAAGGGACATAGTGGATGTTGATTCAATGGAGTGGGTAGTGTTTAGAGAGATTTTCAACAAGTATTTCCCTCGTTTAATGAGAGAAAAAATTGGTAATAGGTTTATCTAGTTGAAGACAAAGGATAATTAATATATTGGATGCGACGAGATGAAATTCAAAAGAATTTAATGTTACCCCTCACACTTTTTCATGGATCATAATGGGAAGGTTGATGGATAAATTGGTGGATTAATACATCTTCGGTCGAAGAATCTAGGAAACCGAGACTATGATATATTTGATGAGATCATGAGGAGTGCAATGAATGTAGAAGTAGAGTTCAGTGATATGTAGTGGTCTCATAATTATAATGAAAATATGATATGAATGGAACTAATAATAGAGAGGTTCATTGATATGGTAAGAGGAGGAAATAATGTGAAGCATCCCACATGTAATAAATGTGTCAAGAGGCGTTCGGGAAACTGGCTGCTCGGGATCATGATGTTCTACAAGTGTGGAAGATATGGTCATATTGTGATGAATTTTCTTAGTGAGGTTAATCATCAACAACCAAACACTAAGGAAATATGGATGATGGTGTAGGAACTTCTTGAAGTCCAATGATATAAGTGTGTATAGATTGGGAACTTTTCCAATCCCTATCCCAATAAGAGGGCAGTGGAGAGGAATAACCACCAACATCAACAAAGGGAATAGAGAGAAAGGTCATGCATTTTCTAACATGGCAGCTAATGTTGAAGCTCCAAAGAGTTTGGTGGTTGGTACACTATTTGTTCCCTCAAATCTAGAAAGTACTTTTTTATTCATGTTCTACGTATTCCATTATTTACTCCATGTTTGAAAATAGTTTAGAATCAAACCCTAAATTTATTAAAGTAGAGTTATCAATCAAGACTCTATGAGGGATTATCCCATCATCGACAGAATTTCACATCATTAGAATTTACATTAGTGAGAACAATCTTATCACAAATCTCGTAGTAATTTCAATGTTGAAATTCAACATTATAATAGGGATGAACTGGATCTCAGTGTATAATGCTATGATAAAATTCTGAAGGATGGAAAATATATGTAGCCATGAATGGGAATCTTATAGTTAACTTTCAAGGAGACATTTCTCAACTAGATCTTTGTGTAGAAGCAACTCCTATAGCCTAGTATATGGTGTCGATCGGTGAAGAAGAAGAATGAAATTAGAGTATACGGATGGAAAATGTACCCATCATTTAGGAATACATTAATATATTTTCTAAGGTGATACCTAGACCTCCCATATAATGATATGTAGATTTCTCCATTGAACTCGTACTAGTAGTTCATTCGATATCAGAGACCCCGCATAGGATAGAAAATGGGGAGCTAGTGGAATTAAAGAAACAACAACATAATCTTTTGGAGAAGGTTTTTATCTGACCGAGTGTGTCTCCTTGGGGGAACATGCTATCATATTAATAATAAGGATGGATCAATGCGGTTTTGCTCTGATTGTAGATAATTAAATGAGATCACATAGAAGAAAAAATAACCACTTCCAAGAATTGATGACTTATTTGACCAAATTAATGGGGATCAACACTTCTCTAAGATTGATCTTCAATCTAGTTATCATCAATTGAGGGTGAATATAGAATATATTCAAAAAAATGCTTTCTGGTCAAGATATATGAATTATCAGTTTGTTTTTATGCCCTTTGGATTGAAAAATGATCTTGCTATTTTTAAGGATATGATGATTACAGTCTTTAATGACTACCTTGAAAACATTTTGGTAGATTTTCTTGATGATAATTCAAATTATTCCAAAAGATGTGAGGAGAATGAGGATCATCCAAGGGTTACTGTGAAAACACTATGAAAGGACAAGATTTTTAAAATGATCAAAAACATAAATTGTGGTTACAACATGATTCTTTCATAGGTAACATTATAACCTATTAAGGAATCATAGTTGACACAACAAAGAAAACAATTGAATATTAGTGGCTTCAACCTATAATAATAATTAATATTAATATTTTCCTTGGATTATAGGGATAATGTTGGAGGTTTTTGATAAAAATTTCACTTATTTCTAATCAATTACACTAGTTAACTAAAAAAGGGGTCAAATTCATCTGAAAAATGGAATTTCAGGAATGTTTTGAAGAGGTGATGAAGATATTGGTTATTCCACCTGTGTTAACTCTACCCTAAATTATTAATGGATTCATTATTTTTGGAGATGCATCTTTAGAAGGGAATGAGTGCGTCCTCTATAAAATTAAAAAGTCATTGCTTATGCACCTCAATAGTTGAAGACACATGAGTATAAATATCCTACGCATGATCTTGAGATTGTTTTGGTAGTGTTTTCTATAAAGATATGGAGGCAATAACAATATTAGATTAAATGTGATATATACACATACCATCAATGTTTGAAGCATATTTTCACAAAATTAGAATTGAACATGAAATTGAGGAGAAAGTTGGAACATCATAAATATTATTATTATTCATTTCATTATCATCCCAAAAGAGAAAGCAAAGTAACTGATGCATTAACAAGGAAATACCCAGTTGTTCTATCCATGATGAGGATTTGAGGAGATCCCTTGTTCCAAGACCTACTTAAAATGGAAAAGGGAATTATATGGGAAGGGGAATAATCAGCCAAATCCCAAATGATTTCTCAACCATCATTACTAGGGAAGATAAAGAATTCTCAAAATAATTATGAATTGACATAGAAGATGTTTGAGGCTTTGAAGGATGGAAAGATTCGTGAGTTCAATTTTGATCAAGGAAGTGTACTGAAATTTTGAAAAAGTCAATGTCATCCAACTATTCAAAAAATAAATAAGGAACTAATGGATGAATCCCCTGGGTCATCATTCTCTATAAATCATGGAAGCCCGAAAATGTATAGGGACCTTCCTGATCATTATTTGTGGGACAACATGAAATTGGATATCTCATAATACACTACAAGGTTCCTTGTGTGTCAGTATGTGATGTAAGTGTGATAAAATCACAAAGGGGTATTACAACAACTACCCATACCAGCATGGATCTATGAAAATATCACAATGGACATTTCCACAAGTATTCCAATAATATCTAAAGTAAACAATGTGATTTGGGTCATAGTTTATTGTCTCACCAAGACTGCCCATTTTATCTCTATTTGGGAAGATTTATCTCATGGTCAACTTCACATGAATTATGTGATGGGAGTGGTAAGACTACATGGAGTTCCACATTATATCATATCTCATTGTGATACAAGGTTCTTATAAAAATTAATGAGAAGTCTTAAACATGTTTTCTTTACCGAATTGAATTTCATTACGACCTATCACCCCCAAACTGATGGCCTATTTGAAAGGACTAATCAATAACTTGATTACATGTTGAGAACATGCTCAATTGAATTTAAGGGGGGAGGGGATCAACATATCTCATTAGTTGAGTTCTCTTACAAAAATAGCTTCCACAAAATCATTTAAATTGCACCCTATGAATCTCTATATTTGACCTTTTGTAGAATTCCTACATGTTGTGATGAAGCTGTTGAGAAAACGATTCTTGGGCCCGATCTTATGCAAGAGATGACATAAAAGTTTCATACCTTCCAGCAACTGATTAAGGCTACTCATAGTCAAAGAAAGAGCTATGAAGACAACCATCTAAGGAATATGGAGTTAGATGTGTGGGAAAATTTATTTCTTTGAATTTCACCTTTGAAGTTGGTCATGAGGTTTGGGAAGAAAGGGAGGCTCAGCCTTAGGTACATTCACCCCTATGATATCCTTGATCGGATAAGAGTAGTGTCCTATTATCTTGTACTTCCTAAAAAATATAAATGCTTCATTATGTATTCCATGTATCCTTCTTGAGGAATTACATATTAGACACTACACCTATACTAAATAAAGAGATGGTACAACAAGAACATGACCTCTACTATGAGGAGAAACTGGGTGATATCTGGGATCACCGAGACAAGGTTCGTCACAACAAGATTACGGAAAATGTATGTCATACTACATAATAATCAATAAAAAAATATAATCATAAATGAAATGTAGCCATTAGGTTTTGACAGTTATATGAACACTTATCAGTTTGACTGTTGGAAACAATAATAATTTTTAATGTCATAATTGTTGTTTGAAATATAAATAATAGTGGATAACTAATAGGGAAAGATGTTTTGATGGCCTCATCCAGTAGACTCTGGCTGTACAATTCCCATCGATCTGATCCTGGGATGGAGGTAGCGTCACTAGGATTTTCTTTGGTGAAATCCTAGGTTGACATTCAATATTTTAAGCATGAATGTAATCACCTTCGGGAGAAGATCAATATGATAGAAATCACCCCTTGGGGAATGTTTTCCAAGACTCCACAAAATTATATCTCCATTGAAAACCTTACTCTTAGGTTCTATGCATGCGTTATAAGGGGTTATATAGTGAGGCCTTAGTTAGTTTCTGTAATCCTTATATATAAATAAAATTGTTATTTCATAATTTGTGTTTTTATAATAGATTTTCTTAATAAATTATATTTTTAATTAATACAAATATGATAAATTGTTTTTTGAAGTAAAAAAATTGTACTATTCAGAGATTTCTCATATATAGAGAATTATTATGGAAAAATAAACATCATATTTCAATTTCAAATGACAAAATTAACCTAAGCTGAATATCTAGAATATTTCTACGAAATTTCAATATGATGAATTGTATTTTATAAATAGACTTTTTGATCACTAGTAATTGATGAATAATATTTTTTATTAATAGTTAATACATTTTTATAATTAAATAACCTAATCGGTGAAATGATTTTCGAAAATCAGACATACATTTTTGTAATCAGGGTGAAAATTGTGATTCAATAAGATCTATTTTTTTTTGTGGATACCAACATTACCCTTTAGAATGTTAATTTTACCGTTATGAAAGGTAATTATAAAAATGTAATGGTAACCTCACCTATAAAAGTGTAAATATGTTTTAGTCATCATGTGTGGTAATGTGATAAAATTATATCATTATATTTGTAAATAAATGTTTTAGAAATTATTTGTTATGAATTATTATATTATTTAAATAAATTAATTTAATTTAAAATAATTTTTATAAAATGGAGTTCAATTTTTAATCCTATACATCGAAATATAGTTAGTAAAATTTTTAGGGATTTTTATGAAACCGTTGAATTTTAGTTGAATAGTAAATATACAGTTTTGAGTGTTTTGTAGGTTCAATTACATTATAACTATTTCATAATGATGTAATGAGTTAGATAAGACTATATACGACTAATATGGAATAAAATATATTATGAGGTATCCATGTGCCCAATACCATTGGAAAATTCTAGGGGAAATCCCTTGGATTTTAAAATATCACTAATGAGGAGTCCCTTGTAAATTAATAAAATATTCCCTCAATTTTGCTATAAATATCAACTCATTCCTTAATTGTGTTCATTCTTAATTTCACATCAATGGAGTTATCGTCTTTTTACCTCTCAAGGAATCCTCCAATTGTTCTCCTAATCCCCACAAGTTCCCAACCATCGATTATTTTGAAGATACGCTCCCAAGTAGGGGAATAGTTCACCATCCACTTTAAGTCCATAATTCATTTATGTTATGTATTTTAATTTCCATTTCTAATATGTTATAGAATGTTATTGTGTATCCATATTGCCTTACATTTTTTTCAAATGATGAGAGTCCCTTTATGCTCTCATCATCTGATTTTATGAATTTTTATGCAACGCCGTTAGGCTACTGAATATTCGTTAGTGAATTCTTAAACTTATATTTTCCATTCAAGTTATTTTTTAGGTTTTATGCCATTAATAGTTCCATTACATGTTTTATTTCCATTTTATCCTATACTTATACTATATTACAAGTCATTTATGAATGGGAGACCCATTTCCCCTCTCTTTTTTTCTAAAACCATGTTTCACCGCCGTTATGTTGTGGAATTTTCATCTCAAAATATCTATATTTTTCTCATGAAAATATATTAAATTATTTATGTGAATACACAAAAATAATTCATTTCATGTGATATTCAACCAGAAATACAAATGATATTTTTTTTTGTAATTTACATATATAAAACCCTCATCGCCATTTAGTGGGTTATAAATGTCACAATCATATTGTTTTTAAGCACTTTTTTAAATGACACAATTTTGATATGAACATAATTTCATTTATTCTCTTTGGGTTATTTATGAAATATTTTAATTTCATCAATGTAGATCACATAATAATAAATACATATTAAGGGTGTGACCTGATAGCACTCCAAGTTCACATGTAAACGTTTTCACATGTTTTCATTACATACCCTTCTTCTCACCCACTTATTTGATGTATGTATCTAGGTTATTACATTAAATTAATATATATAGAATGAACATTGAAGAATCCATTCATGTGGAATAGAATAACTGTTTATGATTTACCTTATTATGTACCTTTTTCCAGTGTTTGTAAAAGTTAAAGAAATGTTATTCCATAAAAATAAGGACGACCATATCCATGTTCAACCACACCTATAAATACGAGGCTATCATCTTAAATAGGGATGAGACTAAGAGATAAAATTTCGCGTCGTTCTGTTTTCTGAAATAAAGGTGTGGTCCGTGAATTATGGTTTTAATGAAATTCATGATATTTGTAGAAGAAATAGCCATTTATTGACCAAGGTCAATACCTTTGTGTATTAAGAGAATTGTGAAGAAGGGGTTTTCTATGTTGGACCAGTGATCTTTCAAAAGGTAGCCACTCTCTGAAGGATTACGCTATTCGAAGATGTGTTCTCTGTGAAGCAGTGATCTCTATGATGGTGTGTTCTTTTCAAAGATGTATGAACATTGAAAAGGCTTGTTTGAGCTTCAAAAAATTAGGATCTTTATGAAGAATTGAGTTTTGAAAAAAAAAGGCTATAGCCTAGAGTTCATTGGTAATGGGGTATTCATCAGAGGATGAAAATTGGACTTCAATAGATAATCTATATATACTGGAGGGTGAATTAATTAGTGATTATGAAAGGACGTAGAATTATTTAAACAACGACTGGATCAACGGAAGAAGCAGTGAGAACAATTTAGTTGAGAGAGAAGTGACCGATAAAATTTTTATTTGTTTTAAAATTGTAAGTATTGTGATTCCACTTAAAACATGTCAACAACAGTTAACTTATAGTGGGATTGGAACATCGACACAACACAGATTTATGCTCCTTGGATGTAGCCCAGTGAGGGTGAACAAATTAGAAGTATAGTGCTTGTGAATACTTTATGGGTTATTCATACATTGTTATCGGAATGATAGAGAGTAGAGGTTTTTCTAAATACAAAACAGGATAAAAATATTTAGTTTTTTTAATCTTTTATATCCGGAATCACCCCCCTCTCATAGAATCTTTCCAAGTGGATGTAACAACTCTACTCATCATCTCTATGTTTCATCCCACTTCACTAACCCTTGTGGACATGGTGGCTAATACTAAAACCTACAATTTATCTAAAATAGAGGTTTTTTCTTTTATGGATTGGTATATTCTTATAATAGCATAATATTATATTATTTATTGAAGAAAAACTATTTACATTTTTTGAGGTAGGTGTATCAGTACATTTCCATGTATTTGGGGGTTACCATAGTGATTGGGATTCAAAGTAGGTTTTACTAGTGTAAAAAATAATGTATAAGATAGTTATAATTGTTTTGTCATGAAAAGTACTTATTTTCATTGATTTCATTATTAAATAATGAGGACAATTTGTAATACAAAATGATTTTCAATTTTAAAATATTTCCATGAATTATCCATGGTTTGGTAAATTCTAATAAGAGGAATTTATATCAAAAATTATTTATAAATGATGTTATACCCAAATCATGGTTTATAAAAATTAGTATTCCATGGCTTATAAGTTTTACAAATATATAATGGGTTTTCAAAGTTTATATAATTTTATTTAGTTGTGTTATTTATTATCTGTCATTATTTTTATAGGCTCATTGTGTTAATATTATTTTGATATGATTTTCAAAAAGTTGTTGACTGAAGTTACACCTTATGATTTATTTTCTGTTTTTGTTTAATAAATTAAACTCCACTTATAAAACCAATATATTCTTTTCAATGAAACATTAGTTATTTTATAGAAATTGAAACCCTAGAAGTGGTTTCCACTTAGAAATTTGTTTGATTTTAGATTTTCACCATTATGAATGAGTTATTATTTATTAGCAACGATAAAAATGGTTTTCATTGTAAAGGGTGTTCAGTTGTGGAAAGTTTTATTTAATTTAAATTATTTAATGATATTGTAATGTGATATTATGATTTTATATTTCACTTACATTATATAACTTCATGGGATCCCCTGGGTAGATAAGTGGGAAATTGATAGAGTAATTTTATACTAGTTGAGATTATGAACTAGCTATTATCCCATAGCATATACTTCAGGTTATCTATGGGGTGTGTTTCACACTAATGTTGGTGAGACTAAGTCAATTGTTATTTTGTTTGGAACACAACATAGGACTATAATTTGTTATATCTATGAAAATATAAATATTTTATCATTAGTTCACAATGTACTGTCTTTTGGTAGGTATTATGTCATATGCTTATGTTATGACTTATGATTCATACAAGATACATGATTTAATAGATTATTCATATTCTATATATGATTATTAAATTTTTTTTGAGATTTGACGTCATAAATTTGTACTATTTATCACATCATATAATTTAGTTTTTATTACCATTTGATTTTTCATATATAAAAATCCTTCATTACTATTATATTATTGTATGGAGCATGTAAATGTTATCAAAATAAAAATTCCCAATTTATTTCGAATTTTATCACCTTTATGTAAAAAATTAAAAACATTTCTTGAATTAATTGAATAGTGGCATTTCCAAATTTATATTTCTAATGGTCGAATAAGTTTCAGTTTTTGTTTTATAAAAGAATGGTTTTTGTGAAAGAAACCTTCAAGGTGTTATTAATTTTCCATTAAAATAAAAAAAACATTCTACGCTCATTTTCAAACTAGCTTCTTAGGTTTAAATTATAAAATTACTGTTATGGATTATTAGTGGTATTGTATTAGAAATTGGACCACACCCCACATATTATATTTGGTTTGTATATACTATTTATGTCTTATGTTGTTAAATATGATTATACTTCCATGTTATGTGTATTCCACAATCCCATGTGAAGCCATGGGATATTGATACTTGGTGATGACCCAAATTACCACTCAATTAGAAATGATGATTTCATGAAATCATTGATTCTATTTTAATAATGCTGTGTATTATCCTATAGGGATAAAATTTAATCTTTATTTCTTTTATGCCATGTTTTTTCTTCATCAATAGACTAAAATTATATTCTCATCATGGTTATCCAATATATAGATTCTTTATTTATTGATACATAGTTGGTTACTTTGATTAAATTACTAATTATATGGTTAAATAGTTCCCATTTGGTATCTGTGGTTCCCTATAGGCTTATCTATAGTATATGGTAGTCAGAAATTCACATTAGGACTTGTGGTAGGTAGATATGGATAACAGGGAAGGTGAACCTGGGATAGTTCATTAAAAATGGTATCATATTCCTCTTGTTATTTGGAGAGGAATTTTAGATAGAAGATAAGAATGTATAAGAATTAGATGAGGGTATGTGATGATTTTTAGTTGGAACTTATTTGTGTTAATCCTATAGTTAAAATTTAAGGTCAGGATTTGGGTCATATAATTGAGAGTTATTTTCAAATAATTGGGATACATTTTTATATGGATTACAAAGATTATAAATTAAAGGAAAATATCAGGAGTTTCATATAAATGTTTTCTTATGAGGTAAAAAACAGAAGGAAACTTGAGGAACAACGTAAACAATCTTGATTTGAAAAACTATGCATAGGTTGAGGAACATGGCCAATAGACCATTTGAGTGTAACCCACATGATTGGTTCATAGTTTTCTATACTATGTGGATAAACTATTAATAGTGAAAAAGTTCAAATAATTTTTCTCACCCCTTAAATATTTCAATTAATTATAATGATTATTTTTAGTTGTATATAAGTAATTGGGTTAGTATTATTTGTTATGGATAATTTTTTATTCATTTTAGGGTAATATTTTTTTATTGGGTAATCAATTTAACCTAAAAAATATTTTTTTTTGTTTTCGAATGTTTTTTCAAAATATTTTAAAATTTCATTACAAATGATTTGAATAGAATATATATTTTGATTTATTTAGATTTTCCAAGAATATAATTTTATGTACTTCAAATGATATAATGTGATTTCAATGTATATCATCCAATAATATAACATTTAAATTCATTATATTAGTAACATTTCATATTATTAGAATGGAATTTGGATAACCCAATATAGTGTTTTTAAAATCGTACATCTTGTGAGATGTTTTATACATGACCATATGACTTGAAATATAATTTATTTTCAACAAATGGATTTCATTTTAATAAATTTTTATAATTTTAATGGGTTAATTTATTAGATATAAATCTCTGTTATGAAGTGAAAATGGCTCTAAATCCTATTTACATATACTATCAAAATGTATAAAACATTACATTGAGTAATGGATTGTTATAAGGAATATATTTATGTAGAATGAATTCTAAAAAATTACAATATACATTGTATTGTATTAGTATTTCATGAATATTTTTATTGAATTTTTTGTTATGTGATTTTTATTAATACTCCCCCATGAAAAGATTTAGCAATACAATGATAAAATGTTCAATTAACAACTTATATGGTAGTCCATATAATGAACCTATAGTAGTCATTAATGTTAATAACTCCTCCCAAACTATAAAAAGTGTGGGGTCCACAATTTTATTGATTTTTGGATCATATATTAATGTTTTAAAATTTCAATTTCCCTATATTTTATTGTGATATAGGGCCTCAAGAGGTGATCGAATATTAATCTGATTCTATTGAATGTTTTGAATCATTAGGATTCCCTATACCGTCAATGTCAAAGGGTCATCCCTTGTTATTTTAGGGATCAAGTATTGAATGTGGATGAACATTACCCATTTAAAACCACTTGATTTAATCTATTGGTATTATTTGATGACTATTTTTATATAGTGGAGTTATCTCAATGATGTGTAGGTTAAAATGTTAATTTAATTCTTCACTATCCACCAAGGGATCAGATGGTATATAAATACGTTTATTTTTCACCAAAATATTTCCTTTAATACCTAATATTGTATCTATTGAATTGATTATAGATCAATTATTTGAATGATTCCTTCATCCAAATAATATCTTAGTGATGTTTCTATTGGTCCTGACAAAATATATAGAAGTTTTCAACAAGGATATTATCATTGATATGAATTTATCAGCCCAACTTATAAAGACCAATAAATCAATGTCATATTTTATATGTGAAGTTAATATGATAAGTGAAGTTTTGGAGATAAAATATCCTAGAAATGGAGGTAATGATGAAACATATATATATTTTTTAAAAAATATTATCATTGTGTTGGTAAGAATAAATACACTGGTATGATTCCAATGTGGTTAATCTAAGAACTCTAACCCCTCTTGGTCACTAGTTCAAGGGACTTCTCATTGATCTGGCTTCCTCCACGATCATCAGAGGATTCATAATCTAAAATATAAATAGTAAAAGAGGCCACAAATACATCCTATGTATTGTTAATTTTCATTGGTGGTGCCCATGCATTATAAGACATTAGTTGAATAATAAGAAATTTGGAAACTCTACTGTCGTCATTATTGAGTTATATTTTATATTATGTGTACCACATTAATTTTTTATGTAATTGATTAAATTTTAATAAAAATTTATTATTTTCCATTTTAGCATATTTTATATTTTACATAATTTTATAAATTTTTTTTAAGTTCTAGAATTTTTTTGGATGACATAAAATGATGTTCTTTATTTCACCAACCTCTATTATGATTATTAGTTAAGTTAGACATATAATTTTACCATGATTGTATTTTTTTGTCATTTATATTTCATTTGTTTAATTATAAATGGTGGAATGATATATGGAAGTTATGATCTTTACAATAATATGTAACTACTTAATATATTCCTTTTAGTGTTATCAACCTTCATATAATTCTCTCAGTGGATTTTCTATTGATACATAGTATTTGTAACCTTGGATTATATTTATGTTTTTGTGTTTAATTTTTCTAGTTTCACTTATTTTCTGGAATTCACTTTTGAGATTCTATATAATCATATTTTGAAATTCATGGTACATCAGAAGTATATAGAATACCTTTATCTCTCTAACCAAAATGGATTCATCTAGGTTTTATCCTATATATATATTCAATAAAAACTTATTTATATGATTTCTACTAGTGAATGTTTAATCATGATGGGTTTTATCACCTGGGATATAGACATTTCATATTATAAATTATTATTCCATATGAACATGAAGAAACTCGATATTTTTTTGGAAGAGTTTGTTATGTATATCCTATTTTTAGATTGTTGACAACATTCTAGGTTAGGAAATGGAATTTCATGGATTATTGGGAAATTAAATTGTATTTTATTGGGAATATATTTATTATTCTATACAATTTCACGATTGTTTAGTATTTTGGTACGAAAAATATGAAATTTTTCAATCTACAAACTTTTAAAAAAGTCTTGTAAACAGTTCTGGTAAAGTGTGTTGATTATTGGAGTTTAAGCCTAATGGAATTTTTATGGTTTTCACTTGATTAAATAAATTTTGGATGTAAAATTTACACGTCCATAAAAAATATCATTTTGGTCATTTTAGGATGTATTTATTTGTGTATTCCACCATTTTATCCCTCATTTAAAATGAATCATATTTTTGGACTTATCTAGAAATATCCTCCCCTTCTATAGTGTAATAATATAGATTTTTTTTGTTTTCACAAGTTATTTCCTTCAGTTGTGGGGAAAAATTAATTCCAATGTAAAAATGTAGTATAGTTGTTAATATTGCATCTCCCTAGTGAGGTGAAAATTGTATTAATGTTTATAACAATGATTTATGGGAATGATGTGGAGTTTTGGAAATTTCATGATTTTGAAAACATATTTAAGTAATAAAAAATAATGAAATTTATAATGAAATTTAAATCTATGATATTGTTAGGGTAATGTGGTTTGGGTCAATTTTTCAATTTTAGTGATATCCTGGTGTCGTGTTATCCAATCCTCTACTTCTAAGCCAATTAATGTGATATTCAACAATCACTTCTTCACACTCCCTTGGAAACATTTTTGTTGAGAATAATCCTTCCAAAATCTCACCTTATTATATAATACATCAGTTATGTGATATTGTTTCAAAAAATACCCTCAATTGAAATAGGTAATTCTTAATTGGGTGTGGTTTATCCAAAATAATCAATGGTTTCCACTATTCATCCCACACGTACTAATGAACAATATGTACTTAAACACTATAACCAATTCTATTATATCATATATAAGAAAAATCCTAGTGGATTGAGTAAATTATAAATTACCCATGAAATATAAATAGGAGATTCTAAGAACAAATATTTCTATACATTCTAATAAAAACATATATAGAATATTGAAACCAATATTTCCAAAGATAAGAGGATTTCATTATATTAATAAAAATAAGTGATAAATAAAAAAAATCAAAACATACTATTTTAAAATCACTATAATTTTCCTCCATAATTCCAAATAATATCCTTGAATTAGGTTGAATTCAAATAAAATGAATATTAAAAGAGTTAAAATAAATAGTAGAAAATTTCATATCTATCATTTCTCCACTGATAATTTCCTCCATTTATTCCCCCCCTGAATGTCGAATCATGTCGTGGTTCTATCTTAATGGTTGTTTGAAATTTAATTTCCTATAAAACCTTAACATCTTGTTAATTTGTGACATATTTACATCAAAAAATTCCTGAATTAAAAAATCAACCTTTATATAGCTGAGGAGTCACTTCAACTTCCTCAACTTTTTCACGTTTAATGGAATGTCTGTTGTCATAAAATATTCTCTATTCACATTAATCAGGAAATATATTAATTATAACCCAAATTATAAGTCACAATAAAATAAATCTAAAATAGTTATATCCAATAACATGAATAACATGTGAAACTCTTATAGGTGTGTCTGTTCTAATAACATTTTCTCTTAGCGATTACCAAGTACAAACATCATGATAAAAACTCAAAATGTATTATTATATCCCTAGACATGAAATATTTTTTCCATTATCTCTACTAGATATACTGTTTGTGGACAGAAAACAAATATTTAAATATTTTTTTATATAACATTTAGGTTATGATCATAGCGGGGAGCCGTTATGAATTTTTAAGGGGATATATACTATAAGATAATTATCATAATTAGATTATATATAAGAACACTCATAATGAGAGAAGATATAAATTGATATTGAATTCATTGAATATAGAGTTAATCAAAATAAAATACTTGTTTTTTGTAGGGAAAAACTCCATAAAACATATGATAAAACAGTTGATTCTAGTTGAGGTAAAGAAGTAAATATTTGTCAACATATTATGGATTTCATTCTTCAAAAATTTTATTTTGTGTCTAAATTCATCCTCAATTATTTATTCTTATTTATAATAATATAATAATTTGGATAGAAGGGTTATAATGACTATATTACATGGATTAGACACCTGATAAAAATGGTTACTGAATCGTATAAAAAACATC
Source organism: Viscum album (assembly GCA_963277665.1). Lineage (NCBI taxonomy): Eukaryota > Viridiplantae > Streptophyta > Magnoliopsida > Santalales > Viscaceae > Viscum > Viscum album. The sequence goes on from OY728138.1 coordinate 510,755,414, forward strand.
ATGTTATTTTCTGTCTTTATTAATTCATCTCTCATCGTAACACCATTTCATATTAGATAGAGTTCATCTAATTGGTGAAGTGAGATAAAATTTAGGATTTGATGTTTTGGGAACTGTTGATTCACCCCACCTTAACCCCAAGTGATGGTTTACGTCTACCTGAACTTTTAAACTATAATCCTTAGTTGAGGAATTTTGATCCTTAATTTATATGAGGTTTCTTTATTGGAAAAACTGAATGTTGTAGGGTTCGTATATTTTTTTCACAATCAATTTATGTGAATAATTTTATTTTATTCTATTTATACGCTATAATGGGGGAGCCCAATCAATCATTTAATGTTATGACAACTCCTAGTATTGTGTACTGTACCAAACCTGATACTACTCATATAGTAGGAGTTATAATAATGTACATAGATATCCAAAATAGAAAATTTTGGAATCTAATTTGTTGGTAAAAAAATATTTATAGGGATGAAATAAATAATTTCTATGACTTTGAAAAAAATTCATTATTTGGATATGTGTATTCTAAAAATAGAGATGATGTCAATAACTGGAGAACCACAAGTTTTGTGTTTATTTGTTTAGGAACTATAATAAGAAAGATATATTAATTATGTATTATATTAGAAATAGAAACAATTTAGAATGATTAAATTTTTTTACATAAGTTATTAAAAATATTGTTTATTTTAAAAACATACTGGAAGAGATATATAAGAATTAAGAGGAAATATATTGAATTTTTTATGGTAATTGGTTATTAATTTTTGAAATATCCCAGTGTTTCATGCCAAAATAAATCATATTCAATTTAATTACAAAATTATCAAGTGATAAAAATAGAATAGGATTTTGAAATTTTAGAAGATTCATAGGACCATTAATTTGGATAACATATTGAAAAATTCTAACAATGAATGAGAAGATGGGGAATTTTCATTCGAATTTTATTGTTCATTAATGAATGGATGATGAAAGTAAGAATATATGATTACATTGTGGGTGAATGGAAGGGAATAATATTATCTTTCATTAATCACCAGATTTAAATAAATTATTTAATGGTAAAGCAACCCTTGGTGAGTGAATAAGAGGATGATATCAGATTATCTAATGGTCTAATTTTTAACCATATAAGGGTTCGAGTTTGATGAAACATACTTCAAGTTTGAGATTGTTGTAATGGTTGAGTAAGATCTGTATGATGATGTTACACAAAATAATGGTGTCAAGCACTATATTCTAGTATTTTACATAGTAAAATATACCTTGTTGACATGGTAATGTAGTAGTGTAGACCTTGTTGACATTTCATATATAGTAAATAATTTTTGTAATCCTTGTCAACATGGTTCTATAGTATTGTAGACCCTGATGACCTTTCTATAATACTAATGTATTATTTTAATCTATGTGGAAATGGTAATATAGAATTCTGATATTTAGAGGCATTGTCATTATAGATATGTGGACATACTACAACCGTTACTATTGTATAGTGGAACTACTATGCAGATTGGGTGTTTTTGAAATGTGGGTTATTGTATGATAAGGAATTATAAAAACAATGTATATCCAAATTTTTTTTTCATTTTGTCTTTTCATTTCATCTCTTTTACACTTATTCTAGAATTGAATGCTTTTGATGCTCCTGGAATATCTATAGTAGTGTATTAATTAACAAAGATCAAGATTATATTACTCATTATATTCATCAAATAATTTTTGATATATAATGTAGTTATTTATAGGAGAGTAAATATTAGAGTCCCATTTTCATATTATGTAACTTTTTATTGATATTATGTTATCTAATCCACTAATAAAAGACATACGTATAATATTTTCTCAATGTTTTGATATCCATATGAGTTTAGTTATATCATTTGTAATATTGTGTTAGCGAGGGTTTCAAACTCAACATAAGTACATTTTTTATTAGATAATTATTCTTTATGACATCATAATAAACATTACATATCTCAATTAATTTTTTATTCATGAATAATTCTTATAGAACATATTTTATTTAAATTAATAATGATACTTTTTATTCATTATAGATTATTTGAGAGATTATATATTTGTCAGTATTCTGTATATTATACATTATTAATGTAATGTTAATATTTCATAATTTAATGATTAATTTTTTTTAATTTTTATTAATTGATACATTACTTGTGAACAAAATGTATCAATTAATTAAATATTGTAATCATATGTGGAGAATATAAAACATATATTTAAAATATATGTATTTGAAATAAATTATTAGTTTGAAACGTTTAATATTAAAAAAATCTATTAAATGAAATAATTATTAGGTTATAAATTAATTCATTAATTTATCATATATGAACATTAATAAATAATTAATTTACATAATCGTTTTCTTGAATGTTATTATATGGTTCATTTTATTCATTAAACTAGTTATAAGTTTATATCCCCATATTGAACCATCTATATAAGTTGTTTAACCATCATGCGATTTACATATATTTCTATATGAATAATAGCAAGAAGATAATGTTTTATGTTAACATAGAACTCTCATTCATGGTATCCCCACCATATTATTCCCTCCTGATACAACAAAACTCTTGATCTACTAGTATCTCTAGGTAAATAATACCAAGAAGATAATTTTTTATGTTAACATTATTTAGAAATATCATTCCAACCTCCTATTTCAACTATAAGTTATTATAAGCATATAATATCATCAGGTTCCACTAACCACTATATTACACATAATATTGTGATAGAAATATCCTTCTAATATAATCATCAATGGAATTAAACTTTCCTAATGTATAGGAAATGTTAAATTAAATTTTATGTTGATATTCCATATATCTCCTAGGCTTGATATTAAAACCATATTTGTGAGAAGATATAACTCATGATATTTTATCATTATGAAATATAAATTTCTCACTTAAAATAAATTTTCACAAAAAATTTATAGGAATAATAATCAAATATAGTTCATGGTAACATTTCATTTAATTCCATTAATGCGGTCATAGTTGATGATGACAGTGAACCAATCCATGATCACCCCACATATGAACAAAACCCTATCCAATTTCAAATGATTTATAATAAATTATATATCCCTATTCAGTATCTGGTAGAACTAATATATGAGTCCATGATATTCACTACTTCAACTCATCAAAAATGCATTACAATCAAGGATCCATTGAAGCTTCACACCTTTCTTCATGTGGATAGTCAAATGTGATTCTATATCTGGTAAGTCCTTACAATTTTATTGGTAGATTCAATCATGACCCAAGATGCCATGTATCTTAAAGAAATTCTTTATCTCTTACCAAGATAAAAACATTCTCATTTTCAGGATGAAATGAAATTCCTTATTCTAAAACCTCATTTACCATGAACATAAATTCGGATATCCAACCTTCAGATAAATAATATTCCATAAAGGTGATGTTCATTGAGGGTTCATAAAGTAACACATAATTGATTATCATTAACAGCTTCAATTTTAGAAAAAACAATGATATTATACATGAATTCCATGATGGAATTGTGACGTATCAATGAAATCAGTAATTTATAAGTTCCGAAAATATCATAGGAGAATTATATACACCTAAAGGTATCAATTTATTTTTCTAATTACTCTATATTCATTTAAAATTAGTTTTGGTATTATGAGGATTCTTCACCTTGTCTTGGCGATATCTAGACTGATGGTAAATCTTCAAAAACCACCATTTTACATTACATTGATTAAATATTCCATAAATTATAATAGAGTACTTATTATTAATATTGACATGATTTATCTTCATTTCATAAATACATAAGAGAAAATCATATCTATATTATTACAAAAAGGAACTGGTGTATCCTATAATGATATACTACGTCAAATAAAATCCATGGAATACACACCATTCAAAAATAATTTTAATATCTATAATTCAGATTCGTCTTTTTGATTTAATGAAAATTCAATTAGTTTCATATTGGGAAATATATTGATAAAAAAATTAATATCTAATTATCATTTATCTTTTAAAATTCATCCAAAAATACTTCAAGGAACTCCCAATCCATGAGAGGAAACTCACTCCTAGAGTTTCGTTTATCCACATTTTATAATAAATATAGTATATAGAATATGAATCTAAAAACATTTGGTAGGAAGGGCCTTGATTGACCATGCCCTTACTCAACATATCCTTGGAAGAAATGAGATATTTCATTGAGAGTTTGTACGGAACCCCTCTGATTATAGTAATTGATATGAGATTTAAATTCAACGATATAATATATAATGGGAATGATATACAAATGTTATGTCCTATGGGTAATAAAGTAACACGAGATCTCAAACTTAGTGATAAATATAACACATGAGTAGTTTTGGAATCCATTTTCCCTCTTATTCTAAAGTGTTATCGGTATCTTCATAACATAAGTCACAATATCGAATGGATGATTTACCAATTCCATAATATTTGTAGATATAAAAGTATGAGAATAACCACTATAAAATAGATTGGTATCCATATGAGAAGTAATATTAATGTTACGGCACATAGGTATTGGTCCAAAATTTGAATATTCTAGTAGTTGGTCTAATACAAGCATATTCATGGGATCAGAAGAGCATGATGCATACTTCCAAACTAAGGGTCATTCCATAAATGGATCCTCCCATAATAAAAAACAATTATTCATTTATTCATATTCTGTTAACTCCCTATTTATTTGTATGAATAAAATTTATTTATGGATACCCTATGAGCCTAGGATCCCACTCCACTTTGATGAGAATGGTTTGATCTAAAAAATAAAAGAGTATGGCACATACACAAATAATGTCAAATGTAATAGGGAATTCTATGATATAATGTATGATTTGACTATCTATACAACAATAAATTTAGATTAGAGGAATCCCTCCCAGTAGGGTCGAGGAAGTTGAATGTAATGGATTTTTTGATCCACCAATGCCACCCCTTCAAGGATCATCACATTAACTATTTTTTCCTCATAACACATAATTAACTAGGCTAATCAATGCAAGTTCATCAATCATTATTGACATACAAACACAATTTTTATATACCATTATGTCCAAATTCCCCACTTCTACATGGTTGGTAATCAATAATAAGAATTACTCAAACTCCTTTTCAAGATACATGCCCACCTATAATCATTGACAATTCAATCAGTCTTTAGTGAAATTTTTTTGATTAAAATGAATGTTGTCAATGAACCTGTTATCGTACTCCATTTTTATAGTTTTATTGTTGAAGATAAAAATAATTTCATAACCATTATTATTTCATCATATATAAATATAATTTAAAAATGAACATCATATTATATTCCATACACCCTTGGATTTGATGAATCATTTCATGAAAAATATATTCTGACCCATTTATGATGAAAACAATCTTGCATAAAAGAAATAAATTTCATGTAAAATGACCTAAGTGTCTTGATAAATTGAAAAAAGTTTAATGTTTTCCAACCAATCATCTACTTAATGTGGATTAGGTCTTCCTAGAAATGATAGAGGTTGATGGTGGTGAAACGCATGGATTAGATCATTAACCAAGTTATACCCAGACCTACCTTCAGAGACTAATCTAGGCTAATAACATCCCTAGTATACATAGAAAAAATCATTAGCACCAAAAATATTACAAGGCTCTGAAATAATGGGAGTCAGATCATGTTAAGTTACCTATGAATCCATCAAGATGATTCATAGGGGGTCTCCATAGGGCATGATACTAAAAAGGATTAAAAAATATAAGTTCATTAAAAAATAAATTTAACATAAATATGAACCATTAAATTTAATTTCATAAAATTTATATGGTGAAAATTATTTTTTGATATAAATTCAAAATAAATCACAGCCTTTTGAGTTCCACAAACATTGAGAAACTTTTGTAGCTTAAGGACTCATTATGTGAAACATATTGGGTCCCATTACAACATCACTCAAATACATATGATTTTAAAAACTAAGGGATATATCCATAAAGAAACTAAAATTAAACAGTCCCAATATCACATGTAATATGAAGGTTCAAAAATAAATCATTTTGAAAAAAAATTCTTCAAACCAACCTCAAAGGATCTAAAAATCCTAAATTTTTTTTACCACGACGTTCATAATAATATTTATAAAAAGTAGGCTTTGATTCTGTTTTTAAGAAACAACCGTAGAGACCACTGACCGAGGTACTTGTGTTGACCCACAACAAGGATTGAAGTGCATTCATGGTCACATATGTTTTTAAGTACTTCATCAGCATCACTGAATGAAACATGGGATCAATTTTATTTATAAACCACAATATGGTGTCCATTGAGAATGGACCATGACCATTACAAATATTGAATAACCATGAAATGATGTAGGTGAAGTTATTATAATAAACTCGAAAAAAATAAACTATAACCATAACATTATATATTAAAATACACTCAGGTCAATATACATGAAATTAAAAACTTGTAATGATGTGAGTATATCATACGATAGGGTGAAAGAAATGTCAAATAATGCATAAAAAATAAACTAAAAACTATGAGCCATTTCTGTGTCACATGAAGGAACTCTCACACCATGTATCCTTGTCCAAATTGAAGATGAATAACATAGAAATCCTCTAATAGATGCATATCATTTTTCAGTATTACTCAAATAAGATGTATAAATTTTTATTGGGTGTATATAGGGATTAATCATAGAAATCATAGATGGATTTCACTAATTATTCCATGTTAAATATTAATTAGATAATATAATATTTATAGTTTGAAAATAAAAAAAATGGAAAACCGCATTTCAAATATTAAGGGAAGTAAGAACCATATCATTTATCCTAAATAATCCCTTGGCCATGATATATACTTGTAAGAATGAAACCCATGGGGAAAAGAGTCATAATAATATAAAGGGAAAGGAAACCCAATCATGTATTATTCATATATATGTAATCTATAAAAATCTATATTAATTGGAGAATAGGGTTTAATATTGAAATTCATGATGTAAAAGGTTCAAATGTGGGTCTTCTATAATGCTTCCAACTAAAAAAGAAAAACAAAATTTTATTATTTAATTAAAATTTTAAATAATAGGTTATGTGATTGTAATGGTCATGGTGTTTCCTAATATCTCCATGATGAAACACCCATCATATGAGTATAGATATAATTTTTATTCATTACTCAGGTCACAATGTGTTGTGACCTTTTTTTTATGTAATGAATATCCCATGTGAACATTTCCTCACATTGTGTCTCTCACCCACAACCCCTCATCCACCCATTATAGGGCTATATACACCTATTGTGGAATGAGAATTTAGATTTGTGATATTATAGTTGGTGACTTTGGTTATAGAGTGACTAGATTAAGTCATAGTGTGAGATGTTTTGAACATAATTATGAAACTTGGAATCTATTTATCATAAAAAATGCATGATCTGCGCTCATGGAATGAGGAAACATGGAATTATGTGACTATTTCAAACCCATGACCCTTATTTATGGACAATAATTTATGTATGTAGACTATGATGTGACTGTTTTTTATGCATGAACCATACCCATAGTTACAACATGTCATCCCCAAACCATGTAATATCCATCCCACTATATTTTTTATAAAATCCATAACTATAATAAGGGAAATACACTTCTATATGACTAACCCATAACAGTATTACTATTATGTATTGGGGGATTTTTTTTTACTAAATGACCCATTCTTAAACTACATCCCTTGGTAACAAGATGAACTACTACATATCAGAACATCAGAATGGAAAAACAGTTGGTAAACAAAAAAAATTCCAAGAAAGTTAAAAGAAATATTTATTTATAGACAAAAAATTTATACTTATAGAAATTATATACATTCAAGTGATATCATTTGTCTTACAAATATTATTAATGGTTAGAGATAAACCTAAAAGAACATTAGTGATTCCAATATAATTTAATGAAAATAAATAGATGTAAATCATGATTAATCATTATCAAATATATAATAATAGAATTTTCCTATAACACTTGATTTTTTATATGTTTAAAAAGGTCCATGTTCAATAAAGTTAAGGTCACATATGTAGTTCCATCTCTAATAGTTGTAACGTCATATTTAATTTACATAACACATTTTAGAGGGTCATTGACTATAGAAGAACTAAATTTAAATTCTAGAATATCAATCAAAAAACATTTCATGGAGATATTAGATAAAGTATATATATTATATTTTACTAACCTTCTATATGAAATTGATTAATTATCCCCTATTATTATGAGTAAAGGAAATTTATTATAGTTAAGGTCTAAAAAGTATTTTGTGTAACCATTTTAATTCCAATAAATAGATAATATGTGATGTCCTTAAAAAATATGGTTGATACATGTTTCAATAAATAAGTTTATAGAGAAAAATTCTTCATAAAATTATCATATTCAAATTAGTTTGTTATTATGTCCTAGAAGATGAACTAAAATTGAAATTAAAAACTTATAAAGAGAACAAAACATATATTTTGAGAATTCACCATGAACATCGTCTCTAAAATCAACATGTACATCCTTTACTTTTTATAATTTTTTATAGTTTCAATTTTCATTGTCTATGTTCTGAGGACAAATGATATCCAGTTACCAAGTTTTCTGAATTCTAGTACTCATCCTTCCTTCCCGAGTAAGATAAAATACATAGTTGGTACCCAAAATAGAATGGATCTAGATATATTAAAAAATAACACATTCAATACACATGTTCATATACCCACAATGTTTACTATCTAAAATATCATTAGAAGTTGATGAACTACAAGTTCGGAACGATTTAATTGAATTCAGGGAGCACTTATTCTTTTTGTGACCTACACTAAGACATTTAGTGATTAAATGAAACTATAATAAAAAAACACTAATCTTAAAATCTGACTTATTAAAAGATATATAAATTTATAGGAATGGTGTCCAAAAAGTTTTAATGTATCCAACATGTAGATAAAAATTTTCCATATCAGAAGTAAAACTGGGAAAACAATTATTAAGACTCTAAACATTGGAATTAAATTGTGCATCTTCATTCTGTTCCGTAGATGATGAAACAACAATAAATTTGAAATTTAACAAAGAGACCTGATTTAAAATACATTCATTAGACCTAGAGAAATATTACTTAGTCTGATTCTAGTTTTTCATCAACATTTTATATATTTTATCAAGTTAGTCACATATTCATCTCTTTCCTAATATTATTGAGTACCATATTTTTCATTAAAGGAATAAAAATAAGAAATAAATGATAAATATAGATATATTTATAAGGGTTTTATATTTAATTTAACCATAATTAACATTTATTTAGAAGAATAGTATCACAAAAAATAAGTGTTCTTCTAACTATAATCAATATATGATTCACTACTCCCTGAATATGGATCTTCAATAACACTCAATACATCCATCACCATCAAGAATTTATTTTATTTTCTCTTATAGGATATTATCTATTCATCACCATTATTATTATCCATGGAAATTTTGATATTATTTTCATAAACTTGTTGAATTCGTACACATCATAATAATTTTTATTTTCATCCCTCCCTACGGGATTACATTTTCAATCCTTTAGATATTCTTTTTAGAAATTATTCTTCTATATTATTAAATTCAACAATATTTCTAATTGACAATATAAAAAAACACTAAGATCAACATTACTATAATCTTAAGGATTCATAACATTATTTGAATTATAATTCTTTTAATTATTAAAATCAGAATTTGTAAATTTAGATACTATTAAAAAAGAAACAATGTTCATAAATTTTTCATTCATAGCTTTATGTTTAAAGAACTTGAGTCCCAAAATTAAGATTTATGTGTTTTAATTTATTATATTACTAATTAATATGAATATTATGTGGTCTAAAATGAAAAATATATATATTCTGAATCTTTTCATGGATAGAGATTTTTTCTCATTGTATTGAATACCATATAGTTAAATCATATAAAATTATATAGTTTAAAACCAATGATGTACACATAACTTTCACATAGTTTGTTAAAAGTTTTATAAAAATAATTCATGTTTCCAAAATTATCCATTTTTTCTTCTTGGGTTTTTTTATTTAGTGATTCCTCCATTTTCATCATAATTTTCAATGTGCCAAATGAGAAACCATATCCAACCATTCATATCCCTTTCCACTTCTCTCATGGAAAAATGACAGTGATTTGTCACCAAAATATAAATGTTTGATTTTCTCCTTTTTCATTCATTATTCTCATAATTCACACTATTTTCCCCTCCTCCATAACCTTAGTGGATATGGTGTCCTCACATGAAGCCAACTGTTATTGAATGTGGGGGTGGTGTCTTATTGGAATTTTGAATTTCCTCCCATAGCCTAATAATATAATATTATCCGTAGAAAAAATAATTACATTAGTTTATGTAGTTTTCTAGGTACCCATTACTATATTTGAGATTTCCCATTGTTATTCAATTTCAAAACATGATTTCCACGCCAGAAAGATATATTATAATATACTAAAAAATTTAATAGGTAATAGTACTAATTTTCATTAATTTCTAAATGAGAAAATTTTTATGATTTGTAATAACATGCAATTTTAATTTCAAATATATTTACATTAATTATCCATGGTATAATAAAATTAAAATATGTGTAATTTGTTAAATAAAAGATTTGTAAATTGATTTTGAGACAAATAAAGATTTATTGAATTTAGTGTTCTATGGTTTATAAGTATTCCCTTTATATAATGGATTTTCTTAGTTTATATATACATATGGTAGAAATTTTCTCATCATAATTATTTTTTAATGACTCTTAAGTGTTCATTGAATTTAATATAATATTAAGATGTTTTTCAATGATATTACACTACACGATTTATATTGAATCATTTTTAAATGAATTAACTACTCATATAAAACCAATAGTTTATTTCCAATGATAATTCATTTTTCCCATGTGAAATGTAACACCCCATACGTGGTTTCCTCTACCGATGTTGTTTGATCATTGGAATCATATTATATGAGGGATTTACTATATATTATAATTGACCATATGAGATTTCATTATGAAGGGTTTTTAGTAATGATTTTATTATTTTTAATTTTTTCTAAAGATATTATAATGTTATATATTGATTTGATACCTCAATTAATTTAGAAAACATCATGGGCCCTAAGGGTAGAGAATAGGTAAACATAGATAGTAGTTCCATTATATTAGAGATTTGACAGTAACTATTATCTCGTATATAGGATGGTGAATTATTTAAGAGGAGTGACACTCTATCGTGATGGTTAGAGTGAAGAAAGGGTTATATTAATAGGAACAATCATTATACTAAATTGTGTAAAATAATGGAACATGTAAATATTGTCTCATTAGTTATTAAGGTGTTTTCCCATTTTGAGTATTATGTCATATGTTTTTGTTATGAATTATGATTCATGTGGGCGAAATTAATTCCTAGTTTATACATATTCATTATATGATGAATGAATTATGGTTTAGAATTAATGTTATAATTTTATACTATATATTAATTATTGACATTTATTCATTTATTAACCGTTAATGTTTCTATTATAGAGATAGAATAATTTCTGTCATAGTGTGTGGAAATACAATATTCATGTTCTGTAAGTGTATTATAGTAGTTATCTCAAGGATGTATCCTAAAGATGAGTGCACATAAAAGAAGGCTGACAGTTTTCAATGGTTTTATGAAACCAATTTTTCTAAATTTATTTTATGAAAAATTGAGAACAAATAGAAATTTCATTTTACTAGTTTAAAACTACGAAGAATGATGGTGATCCGAGTGGTTTTGGCTTTACATAGTGTTATGTTATCATGATTTCCAACCTTGTTCCACTATTCCATTGTCTACGTGGAAATAGATTTATCTACCATGTCCACTCTCTAACTTACTAAAATAATTATGATTAGAATATTCCTATTATAAACTATAAATAGGTCTACTCTTCTTCTCATGTGTGTAACGATCGTCAAACAATCACCACCCAATGCTAATCGATTCCATTATATACTGAAAAGAATTGGGTGGAGAGAGATAAATATTACTGACCAATGAAATTCAAATAAATGAATGAAAACATTATGCAACCACATTCGGAATACAAAACTAAATTCTGAATTGAAAATAGATTTAGATTGATTAAAGGATCTTATTTGATTGAAACTCAAGAGCTCTAGAAAATCACATTGGTATAGCATTCCCTTTTCCCGATCAATCAATGTAACAACTACTCCATAGATGGGGAAGTTAAGATAATGTAAGAGAGAGGATAGATTCGAATAAATGATATATAACAAAATGAAATAAATCTATAAAAGTATTTCATCAATTGTTTCCCTCTCTGGTTGATTGGAGGGTGTTTGGATGGAATGGAAAGAGAAATAGGAACTCCTCACCTTTTATAGTCATAATTTCATTCTGAAAGATGATGCACTGAATCCCAAAATATTAGACATTTCCTACATTAAACCCTTCCTAAAAAATATCAACAATATACTTTTTCGTTGACCATCAAAATATCAGAGTATTTGGACATGTTTAGATGGAGTTATGGCCGTTTTAGATAGATAATTTATTTAGCCTAGTCAACTTCTCTTGATTTCCAATATTCAGATTGTCATGAATTAATTACTATAGAAACGACATACTCACAAATTGGAGCCTTCAATAAATTTATTTAAAAATTTCATTCCCATGGACCCACCAAATTTTAGAGTACTTTTTCACATCATGTAGCTATTATATATTATTTATTATGGGTTTTGTTTTCTAGAAAAAGATTCTAGGAAGATTCCTTGAAAATATTATGTTCAATGTCCCCCTTTTTTATAACATAACTCCATGACATTAATCGTAAGATGGTGAATTTGAGTACTCATCCCATTCCAAGTAGAATAACATAACTTGTACATTTTTAGAGTGATTTTTTCACCCAATATAGTGGTGGGATCCGTGCTATGTGCCCAGAAATGTTCCCAATGTTAATGAATTTTTTGGGCATCTAAATGCTTGAATCATAACCCGTTCTAGTGTAAAAAGTTTAAGGGAATGAATAAATGATTTCAAAAAAAAGGATTCACTAAATATGGAATTATAGTTTTGTAGAACTGACCAAAATACCCTTGACATAATGATCTATTAAAAATCCATAATAAAGGACTTTTCACAATTTTTCTCAAATCACATCACCAATCCAGAATTGATCAATATAAGATCAAATTTATCATTTTAGAATATTAAAAGAAATTAAATTAAAACAAAAAATGTGGAAAATATTATCTATATCAGTTACCCCACACATAAATCATGCTTTTCCTCATGTATTCAATATTAACAATAAATTTCAAATGGAAATAATGTTACCAATATTCAAATTTCAAATTAATAAACGTATAAAATTTCAAATGCCAAATAATATTTTCATAAATCCACATGATGTATCAAATAAATTTATTATTTTCCAAAAAACATTCAATTAGTATATTTAAATTTTAATCTTTGAAAAATTAGGGAACATCTGCATTCAATCATTCAATCTCCTAAATTTATTATTATTAAGTGTTGAACATATTCATTTACCTCACCTTTCTTCACATATCTTGGGATAAAAATAATGTAGAGTTATAATTATATTTGGAAAATATTATCCTTATAAATAGGATTGTAAATGAACTACTTCCTCCACTATGCGAGGAAAAAATACATATAAAATCATGAGTAATTTCAATAATGTTTCCAATGACTATAATTGTTACGGTTGATAGGTTTTGATTATTTAAAAATTATGGATAATGTACGAGGTTTATCTCTCATGTACAATACATGATATCAAAAAGTGTAATGAAATTCTCCCCATTACATTAGCAACACCCACTTTCACTAGATCTCAAAGTAAGCTCATGCTTAAGGATAAGCATAATGAATGATTAATGAACCCTCTTGAGTGTTTTTTTAGTTTTTTTATTTTTTTATTTTTTTAAAGTTATGATTAGGTAAAACTCACATACATCACCTTACCACATACTATTAGAAGATCCTCGGTCTAGAAAATATTGATTTTTGTTTCTCCCAAATCACAAACCATTTTTTCTTTATTTGTTCTTTTTTTCAATTTTTCATTTTTTTTACTGTAGAGGTGAAAACAATGTAGTACATTGAATGATTCCAAAACCTATTACAATCACCAAAATAGAATCCCCAAACCATTTCCATGAAATTTATAACACCCCTTCAAACATGATCCCCTTTAGCCACATATTTCCTCTTTAAAATATCATGCAAGTACTATGAATCGGGTAGCAATGGAGAATAAACAATTTAGACATTTTTCATTACTATAAAATTCATTTATGGATTCTATGGTCAAAAGGACTGTTGATATGAATGTGGTCATTAAGTATAAGGTCTATTCAAAATATACCTCAATCCTTTTAAATGTGTTTTTGTACAGTCAAAATTTTGTCAAGATCCAATGAATGTTCTGGTAGTATACATATCCCAGAATCACTTAATAAATACGTTCAGGATAAAACAGGAAGAACATGGTCTATAAATCCTCTTAGGAATGGGAATATAATATTAGAAAATTACTCAAGAAATAATAAACAATAAAAAATAAATTCCAATTAACTTCATAATTTCAACGAATGAAAAATGGTAGGGAAATTACATTTACATGAATAAACTAATTCCTTAAATATTGAGTCCTCATTTAAATATCCATGATTCATTTAAAACAACCAATTATCCATTTTACTCATTCTATCTCATTTTATTGACATATACATCATTGAATCATAAGTTTCATCAGAAACTCATGTCTCCTAGATAAATCAGGTAAAGAATCAATTAAACCATGGGAAATCAATTTCACATTAAGGCTCAAAAACACTAAAAATGTGCGCAATACCGTTATATTCAATTGAATTTAAACTCTTACTCCCCTTTAAAATTAATGATTCAATGTGGGATACATAGGTTATTTCTTAGACGTTTTCATAACCTTTGATCAAAAAATTATCTCATGTTTTAGCCTTAAATAATCTTCACCAATGGACATAAAATGTAAAAATAAAAACAATTGATAGTTTAGGACACTCCAATCATGATAGTATATGGCTGTGGGGAGGAGTTATCTAAAGATAAAAACATGTGTTGTCTGTGAGAAATTTTTTTTAATATATTTTTCTTGACTATAATATTGACTTTTTTGAAAAATCATGAAAAAATAATAGGCTAACAGGTTTTCTCGCCCACACTAAACTGATATAGTGTCTTCAATGCATTTAAATTCTTTATAAATGTATGTTTATTTGAAAATGAATGACAGTAAGATAAGGAACGTATATAATAGGTACAAACTGAATGATTTTATTGATAAACAAAATAGAGGAGTCTAAACTCCTACAATGGATCTTTCCTATTTCTTAGTATAGACATGTTGTTCCAACAAGATAATGATTTGTGTGGATGTATATCATAACACCCGAAAACCCCTTAAATTTTTATTTTTTCTAGGGTTGGTTTCAATCATTCTTGATATATTTTTCTTTTATACTATAATTTTATCCTCACTCTTTTTATGGGGCATTGGTGTCTTCTAAAAATTCTTCTTAACTCTTGATGCGAGAGATTGGTACACAATATATTACCTAAAAAATCGTGGTTTTGGTTTTTTTCATAGTAAATTTAAATAAAATAGTTTACTTTTGATATTCATTGAGTAAATATTTACAATTTTCATTTGATCAACTCTTCCCATTGGTTTGATAATATACCTTAAATAACTATTCATTGTTAATGGGGCTTTCCCTAACATTTTTGATCTCATGTTCTATATTATGGCACATGAAATGATTCTCTGGTAGCTCCTCTTCATTTATAGTATGTTCATTTAAAAAATTTGTGATATTATTTTATTGTTTAACCTCTTTGAGTTTATAATTCTTAATCTCAACATCTACCCCCACGAATCTGATTCTCCAGGCACCTCTAACAAACTATCCATGATATCTGAGGTCGATTCTTAAAATTTTTTAGTTGGTTCATTTTTTATTCATTGTATATATTATATATTGAATGAACATCTGATAGACTCTTCATGGATTCGTGGATATTGAAATGCACTAGACTATCTCAAAGCTCAATTTAGTGTTTTCCTTGATTCATGTTGGTGATGGTTGTGGCAGTCTATAAGTATTGTCTCCCGAAGATGATGGGTGAATGTGATAAACGCATATCTTCTTCCATTGTCAGCACATAATAACAATCTAGGAATATTATATCATTTCCATATACAAGAACATCTTCTAGAACACATATTGGGAAATTTTTTGTATCTATTTGTGAGCAGGACCACCACTCTAGTAGCCTCCAATTTTCCAATCTGCAAAGATGAAAATAATTAGTGATGCATAACATTAATTGAAGCTCCTATATCACATAGTTCATCATAAAAATTCAATCATACATTGGTTCCATAAATAGAAAATGCCATGGATGTTTACCCTTTTGTGGAATTGGTGGTGTGATCTAGGCTGAAACACTTCTTCCCAGGTTGATCCTTTAATTTCCATGTTTCTCCTTCTTTTAGTGCATAGCTCCTTAAAATTTTTTTCATACATAGGAATTTCTCATATTACCTCATGTAGTGGGATGATAATCTCTAATTTTAGTAATTTTTCTAATATTTCATGTTTAATTCTTTCTTCATCACCCTTCGTCGACTCAACTAATGAATATGTGAATGGTGTTGGGATGTCATTTTATCCCTTTCTTGTTTTGGAAAAGGCTTTTATGGTCTTTACATATGAATACATGTTCTTTCCCACTTGTATTTATAGTTTCCTTCTTCTAGATGGAAGGGTGGACTTTTAATAGGATTCATAGAGTCATCATCCACACATTGTTTGGGTTGTGTGAGCTCTTTCCTACTTTGAGTTGTTTCACAAACGTTATTCTTTTGATTTTGAATTTTCATTATTGAGAGTTTACCTTGGTTCATGGTTAAAATGTCCATTTGGCTAGAAAATTCATTTGATATATTGTAATTTTTAAATTCCTCTCTGAATAATTTAACCTACAATTTTTGATCTTCAATTTTCGGTGCATATGTGGATGGCTGCTCATAATTATTTCACTGGAATGGTAGTTGATAGAATGTTTTTTGTTTCTATTGTGACTTCTTGTATAGTTTTTGGAATGGTGTTGGGTTATGTTTTTTCTGTTCAAAAGGTGGTTTGACATGATTCTGTTTAAATCCATACCCTAGTTGGGTCTGATGTTGGAATTTCAATTGCAGATAAGTTATATCACAACATTTTGTCTCATAAACATTTGGAAATTGATCTGTGTAATGATATGTAGAAGTAAGAAATCCACATACTTGACTTGATCCTTTTTGTTCCATCACTTGGTTCAAAGAAACATGTCTCATAACACTATTCATTTCCTCATGCATTTATTCAAGTATGTGTGAGGATGAATCTTATGTTCCTACCTCATAAATTCCTCTGGTGTGCGTACCTTTGGTTCCAAACTATTTGTTAATTTTGTTCAAACATTTCAATGAGACCTCTTGCATCTTCCGGTGACTTTCTCATGGTGTTTCCTCTATATGTTTTGTCTAGAATTTTATGATCATTGTCATCCAATCCTTTACCTGGGAAAAAAATAAAATGGTTTCCTTCCATAGTCTCATGTCGACAGCTGGCGCATAGCACCTTGAATCACTCCTATTACTCCTAAAGGGTTCCACCTGTCAATTGGAGAATGTTGTAGATCATTTTTAGAATAGTAGAGATCATGGATGAAAAAAAACCTTTGTGTGAATTATATTTTATGATCTTCCTTGTCTTGGACTTCTCTTGGTTGTATACTGTAGAACCAATCCTTTGCTACACCCTCGAGTGATAATGGGAATGACCTCAACATTCCCTGCTCATATATAACACCTTAGGGTCTGCAGCTAGAGAAAAAATTAGTAAATTCTTGGATATTTCTGTTGGGGTCTTCACATGCAATACAATGTAATTTAGGAAGAATTTTAATCATGTTAATCCACTATTAAAAATCATTTTCTAAACAAGGGATAAATATTTAATTTTATTGTTTAGATAATGTGGTGTGCAATGATCACAAATTGTTTCCAACCATTAGTGGTTCATAGTGGTCGATAGATGTGTCACTTGAATCTGTTAGGTGCATTTCTAATTTTTGTTTTTAAAAAATTATTCTTTCTCAATTGAGTTATTGTTTTCTCAATTTCTCGATAAAAATCTGTTACATTTCTATGTGAACAAGGGGTCATTCAAAATAAACATAATATTTTTTTTTAAAAAAAATGGGTTTGGTGGAACTCCTCCCCGGCAACGGTGCCATGTTTGATGCATGCCTTTCTTGTGTCATGTCAAAACAATATTTAATTTTCATAAGTGTAGTATATTATTTATCTCAGTGAAGTCACTTGAATATGAGTACAAACAAAATTAGGTTTTTACTTTTTAATTATTTTATAAAGACAATTTTTTTAATAAATTATGAACAAAATTGTGAGAAAAAGAAGCAGTTTCATATGATTGGTTTAAAACAACCTATAATGATGCTGATGAGAGTGGCTATGCCTATACCTAGTGTTGTGCAATCAGGATTTCCATGTTTTCCGCCTTTTACATTAGCTTTTGAGAAAATTATTTATCTACCGAGTCCTCTAACTTCCTTGACCAAATAATTGTGATTAGAATATTCCTATTTTAAACCTCAAGTAGTTATATTCTTCATATTTTGGGTGTACTGACCATCAAAAACTCACCACCCAATCCAAATATATTCTTCTGTATACTTAATTGACCATGGTGGAGGGATATAATGATTATTTACTAAAGAAATTAAAATAACATCATTCATAATTAATTAAACCACATTCAGAAATTGAAAATGAATTATGAATTGGAACTAAATTTATAAAGATGAAGAGATATCATTTTATTGAAACACATGAACTCTAAAAAAGCTCATGGGTATTGCCTCCCCCTGTCCCGATCACTCAATGAAACTACCCCTCTATAGATGGGGAAGTTGATATTATGTTGGAAAAGGAATAAATGAAAATAAATGAAAATGAATGATTTGAAATAAATATAATGAAGTTAATTTCCCAATTATTCCTTCACCGGTCTATTGTAGGGTGTTTCAATGAAATGTAATGAGAGGTAGGAGCTCCCTTTATATTATAGGTAAAATTTTCCTCTAAAATATGATGTGTTACATATATAATTAATGACCAAATCACGTGTTGATACCTTTTTGAATCTTATTCATAATTTTATTGTCATTCTACTCTCAAAATTGAATAGATTTTGGACTTGTTTCATGGTATTGGTGGTGGTTTTAGTCAGATAATTTATTATTCCTAGTAATCTTTTCCAGATTTCTAATATCTGAATTATAAGAAATTAATACCCATGAAAAAAACCTACTAACTGATTGTAAACTTCATTAAGAGTTTTTAAAAATTTAGTTTCCCAAACACTAACCCAATTTTAGAGTACTTCACCACCTCATGTAGATGTTATGAATTTTTGATTGAGTGTCATTTTCTCTCGATGAAGGTTCTACGAAGCATCCATCAAAATTTCATGTTCAATGTTCACATTTTTTTATCATATATCACCTTGAATTTTTTATAATAATGTGCATATTAGTACTCGTCCCATTCCATGAGTAATTTCCACAATTGGAGTTGTTTAGAAAGAGTTGTACATTCATTATGGGGGTCGGGTCCACACTGTGTGCCTGGAATTTTCCAAACATCAAGGAATGTTTTGGGAATCTAGATGCTTGAATTATCCCTGAGTATAGAATAAAAATTTTAAGGAAATAAAATAATTATTTAAAAAAATTTCACAAAATATGGAATAATATTTTTAATGAAATAACCAAAATACCCATGACAAAAATATCTATAACAATATACATAATTAATCACTTTTATCAATTTTTCCCAAAAAACATCATAAATCCAAAATTAATACATATAAGCTCAAATTGATAATTTGAGAGGATTAAAACAATTAAAATTCATACAAAATATGTGTAAAATGTTATCTCTATTTGTGATTCTTATTTAATTTGATTATATTTAATAAAAAATGCAAATGCCTTCAAAATAAAAAAGGGGTAGTTTATTTCATATATTACCATATTGAAAAACAAATATCTGAAACTCATTCATAACAATATTTGAATAGTAGTGATTATAAATTTATATATCTATTGGTGGTATAATGTAATTATTTATGGTCTAAAAAATATATCTGATTTGTGAAAGGATCCATTTATGTATTATTTATTTTCCAAATACCCAAACAACCAAAAATATATACATGATACTAATTTTCAAACAAAAATATTGGGTTTTAATTATAGAATAAAACATATGGATTCATAGGGGAGTCCAATTTGGCCTAGGATCATGACCTACATAATCAATTTTCATGGTATATAGTCTTCATGTAATCAATAGTAAAATAGGTTTTGAATTCCATATTCAGTGTATTCAATTATATCTTGGGAAGGCTATTAGTATTGATACTTTGAGATTATCCAAATCAACATGGTGTTATCCTGTATTATTTCAAGTGATATTTGGATTAGTTTTAGACATTTTTTTATCATACTATTTTATCTTTATTTATTCTTTAAATTACTTTTTGTGAATTCAAAATGTAGTATAAATAAATTTATTATTTTTTATTAATGTATTTATAAAGAGTTTGATTTTTTTTATTTATATTATTCATCACATTATATTAATCCTTGAAATTATTTATTTATAAATATTTATTATCCAAAATTTGTATAATTAATGTTTCATCAATAGTTCGTTTTTTTGATTTATTATTTAATTTTATGGTGAAATATATCCCATTTAGTGTGTTTGATGTTCTAGATGCTTATAACCAATCTTCATAAATATGGAATTCACATTGAGACTTATTTATTTTTGAGATATGGGTAGTGGTAGGTGGTCCCATGCGAGTTCTTTGAAAAATGGTATAAAATACCTCTTGTTATTTAATGAGTAATGATAGATAGTAGATCAAAATATAAAATCTATAGTAGTGGGTATGGGTCTGTTTATAGCCAACCATTTTTTTTATTAATCTCTATTTGACGTCATGGGTTAGGTGTTATATAATAGATTTGAGCATGATTTTCATGTTCTTATAATATTTTTTTCATATGATTTAATACCTCTATAAATTTCATGTAAATCCAAGGTTCTATTTTTGGAAATTTTAGATCATGAGGTAGAATACTAAAGGATTCATAGGGGAAATGGTCAAGGATCATGATATGTAAAAATTTACAAATGCTGTGAGACCAGGACTACATACCAATTTAGTGTAACTAACATGATTGTTGCATAGTGTTCAAGACCATTTGGCCAAACAATTAATTGTTATGTAATGTTATAAAAATCGTTGTTTTCATGAATTTAGTATATAAAATTACAATCATGATTATTTTTAGTCATTTAATAGAAATTACATTATTTTTATTGGTTTTGAATATTATTTTAATGGGTTAAAGGTGATATGTTTTTATTGGGGATGTGATTTTATATATTTTTTTAGTGTTTGGGTGTTTTTTTTGAAAAGTAATTAAATATCATTAATAATGATTTTTATAAAAGAAATAATTTTTATTATGTTTATTTTCAAATAATTTTTTTATATTTCAAAAGATATAAGGTTATTTCATATTATATTTGATAATATTAATACGTTTTACTTTAATATACTAGTAACATGTCATATTATCAAGAAGGATTGTTTAAAACCTCATCTAGTGTTTTGAAAATAATTGAAATATTGTGAGATGTTTAATACAAGAACATATTGCATAAAAAATAAATGATTTTAAAGAATATTATTTCATTTTTTATATTATTTTTCACAGTTTAATTTTAATGATATAATGTAGTGTTACGAGAAAATAATTCGAATCTAAAACATGATTACATATATTATAAAAATAATTATAATTTTACTTTCACATATTCATTATTAGCAGGAAGGTGTTTATTTGGAAATAATTCATAAAATTACATTGATATTTCCTTAGTATCATGTTTTGAAGTATATTTTTATTACATTCTTGGTTTTATAATCTTTGATAATATGCCTCCTTGAAAAGAGGCAGTAACTTCGTGATGAAAATTTTGGGTAACAACTTATTGGGTTGTTCTTTTAATGAATCTAGAGTTGTATTTGTGAGTATTAACTCTACCCAAACAATAGATGGGGTGGGATGGCCCATATTTTCACCACTATTGGATGATATATGATTGTTTCTAAATCAGAACATCATTTTATTTTATGGATATCTACACCCTCAAGTTGTTATGAAGTGTTAATACAGAGTCAAAGAGAATTTGTATTCCTTAATATCCCATAAAACATATTAGGTGAATGAAACAACTATGTTATTTTATTGATCATGTATAGAATGATGGGAGACCATTACCCATGATGAGTCAATGGAAGAATGTTCTTTGGAGTATTTCAATACTTTTTTACAAATAGTTGTATTATCATGAGGAAGTGAGGGTGAAAAAAAAATTTATTTCATTTTTATACCTCAATGGATTAGATTGTAAAGAAATATATTGAATTTTTTATTAGACTATTTCCTTTCTAAACTAATGTATTCATTAATTATTAAAATTGGATTGATAATTTTAAAGTTTAATTCTTCCATAACTTATATTCTTGGTGTTCCTATTGGGATTAGCAACATATGAAAAACATTTTTAAAAAGCTATTTTCATTGAGGTTATTTTTACAGAACACCATATGCCAACCAATACTTTTACACCATATGCTATCAATGAAGGTAATATGATATGATAAATTTTAATGATATAAAATCTTTTAAATGTAGGTAAATATGACAAGGAAATATCTCCCATGAATTTTATCACTACATCAGTAAGAATAAATCCACTAGTACGATAATAATATGGGTAATCTAGGAACTATAAGACAACATGTTAACCTTCACCAGAAAATTCTAATTAATGTGGACTCATTATGTATATTCAAATGCCTTCTAATGAAAACAATAAAATTGAATGGGGACGCAAATTCAACCAAAATATTTATAAATTTTATGGTGGTGCTCATGAATGATGAACAAGAATTCAAATAGTAAACCACTTGGGTGCTATATTTTCAATCATTATTGAGTCACGAATATTATCATATGTGTACGGAAATGGAATTAAACATTAATAAATCTTTAGTAAAGTCAATACTTTTAAATTTATTTAGATCGATAAAAAAATATACCTTACAAACGAATGTGGTGTATAACATAAAAATATACCTCAATGAATATAGATTGAGACGAAGTCCATTACCTTGAGTCATGATCATCATGGACAATCATTTTGATCCTAAATAATAAACATAGGATAATTTAAAATTATATTAGAACCGTTTTCATGTTAATTATTCCTTTTATATCACTTATTACCATGTTATAAAAATTACACAATTATTTATGTTCATATTGGTTTTTTTATCAATATTTGGTACTTCAGTCAAAAAGAAACATGTTTTAATGTAAATTGTCCACGTAGAAAAAAATTCACCATCTATATAATACATTTCATGATTTAATTATATTGAATATCCTGTATATATGTTTTTACTATATCCATCATATTTGGAGAAAATAAATGAAATGCATCGTTCATATAGACGATAAGTAATACATACGCATGATTGGAACCTAAATTTCATTATCATGTGAGAGGAATAATAATTAAATCAGATAATTGTTTGTTATAATACCATTATTATAATTATTTCAAGTATTTCTCATATTTTTTATAAAGCCCTCATTTATATATTCCTTGTATAACGAGAATGAGTCACATCGCTTTGAGGGGGAAGTAATCGACACTTACTCAAGTGAAATTATAGTCTTTACACAATAGGAAGAATAATGTTGTGACATAAATAATAATTAAGGAAGCATATAGACAATATAATAATATTATATATCATTTATAAATACAGTTCCATCATAACTGACATAATTATAGGTGATATGATAAAATTAAAATTCCTCATTTCAGGAGGCAGTAGTTTTCCTTACAAAGAAATAATATGTTCTATATCTATTAGATGGAGTTATGGGTTAGTATAGGATGAACCATTAGAAAAAAATATACTAGTATAATCAGGTTATTATTTTTGTTTTAAGGAATTTAATAAATATAGCTTATTTTGTTGGAGAAGGAAGATAAATGAATTGAGCTTAAGAGAAGACGTTACCTCTAAATTGGGTAAATCCTATTTATTTGAGTCAATAAACATTGTTTAGTTTTATTATTCCCAAGGTAATGATATTATGAGTAATGGGGGACTTTGTGAGATTATTTAAGTTGAATTTCTGTGAGCCAATGGGCTGTATAGGTTTGAGTATGTGGGTAGAGGTTGTGTAATTTTATATGTGGGATAAAGGGATGTTTAGGAAAGTCTTGACATATTATTTTATGATAAATTGATTTTCTAATTGTTATTAGTCTAAAGTGATATATTTATATGATATGATGAGTATGGGTAGAAATAATCTCAACCAATATGTTTCACAAATGTCTAGGTAAACAATTTAGCCTTATCTTTTGGAATTAACCTTAGTTAAATAAATTATATCATACCATTCCTTCTTGTATTTGTACGCTACATGGTTAATATGGTTACTATAAAAGGAAAATAGAACCTAAAATGGATCAATAATTATATTTTTAAACATATCTATGTTATTTGTCTGAATCTGTGATTTTTGAAGATATTATATAATTTAATAAAATAGTATTTTTTTAAAGCTCATTTATGTCAATTTTGACACTATTTAGTAGTTGATTATAGTTAAAGACATAAAAAGATGATTAATTCAAAGAAATACATTAACTAAAAAAAATATTCAAAATAATCCATAAAATTTTCGGATGGAATAAAAATGCTCATATTAAAATTATTAAAATACTTATAATATCATTTTTTTAATCAATAATTAATAATGAAATAATTGCATCATCATTTTTTCATAAATAAATTTATTGAATAAATGTTTAATCATTATAAATAAAAAACCATGAAGTAGGAATGTTTTTATATATCTAATGAGTATTTATAATTAGATATATTATTAATATAACCCCACATTAATATCTATTTAGAAAAATGATTCATGTTTATGCTATATTTCACATTATTGTACAATTATATATTATAACCAGTCATTTTCGCACCCAAATGGCTCAATGGGGCCTTATAGTAGACCCAAATATGATAATGGTCTTCCATAACTCCCCCAATATAATTAGTACACATGTTATGGTAGTTTTATATTATAATTATATTATATTTTACCCTTGATTACCTGATTTAACATTTAACCATGGTAAATAAAATTAAATACTTATATTACAATTCGAAATTTCCATAAATAAAAGGTACATTTTTTACAAATTTTGGGCCTTCTAATTCCAAATATATAGTCCATTATTTTAATTCAAAACACAAAATTGGATTAAATTAAATTAAAATTAATTCTTGTTGTCAGAACTAGAAAGGAAAATTTTAGAATGTTAAAACAATAAAAAGATTGACATGTATTTACGTATATTTTAAATGTGAAATGACTTCCAATTTTTAAATTGGATTGAATGATAAACACATAACATAATTAAAAAAAATAGAATCAATCTATATAATTTAGTTAGATGAAACCATAGCATTGAATTAAAAAGTAGTATTTTCCTAATTCATTAAAATATATATTTTATTAAAAAAGTACCTGAATTTCAACCAGAGTAAATTTGGATGTCCATCATCTAAAGATGAACATTATTTTGTCAAATATAACATGTAAAAGATACAAAGACAATATTTATAATGTTTTCTCAATCAAAATCAGGTAAAACAACCATTTAAGATATATTTGAGTATTTTATCCATAAATTTTCGTTCTTTCTTTTTTAAAACCTCTAAAATTTATTAGAGAAATGTAAAAATATTTAACAAACATATGAAATAATATTTTAGTTAGTTCCCTTCATTATCTCCACTAAAATAGTTAGGCGTTGACTACCACTTAAAATAATAATATTATTATTGTATTAATTATCGGTATAACTCAATGTTGTCTGCAATGTATGATTTCGGAGAAACCAATTGTTGTGTGTTGAGTACCCTATTAAAAAAATTGTCCCCTTTAACATAAATTTAATATTTAATTCATAAATAATATTAGATATGAATATGTATTATTATATTAATATCTACGATGTTACATCCTTCCCCCCTTTTTTAAATTGTGGCATCGCTATTTTAAAATTTTGATCGGTAACTTCATTAAAAATAATACATCAAAAAAAGAGTCAATAAAACTACCACATTAAGAATGAATGATAAGATCAAAGGTCACAAAAGATAAATAAAACAAGGATTCCTTGAAGGAAAACATGTATATGGAAGAAAAAATTACCATATTTGTTTGATGGAGAGTGATATAAAACAATATCAGGATAATTTTAAAAATAAATGTCAACAAACATATGATGGGTTAAATAGTATTTTATTTCATAGTAGTAAAAGTATATAGAAAATGATTTGGTTTTAAATTCATTTTCATAATTTTGAGAAATTTATTTACAATCATGACTAATAACAATAGGAATAATGGTTACTTGTCATGTATAATTTCATCAATAAAAACATTTATACAACAAACTCAACTTTTCTATAAACAATGTGTATTCAAGATGACTTCTTCATTCCAAACACACTAGAATAGGCTTTTAGAGAATCAAGTAATGTAAAAAAAATTGACTATCTATGAATCATATCTTGATTCATTAATAATACACTAAATCATTAGGATAAAAGAATACAATTCCCCAAAACGAATAATCATTTATAAAAAAAGCTACATTTATTCACAAAAAATCAACAGTAATACCCAAAGTACAAAACAGACCATTCAACAAATAATTTTCTATATATTTCATCAATAATAATACAAACTATGTTTGAAACCCAAAATAAAAAAAAAATTGATAAAATTTTCATCCAAGATAAATTTTAACATTTATCTCCAAATAACATAAACCACCTTTAATGGTTTGTACTGAAAATTAATTTCCAAAATCTCATATTCTCTAAGATAGGTTAATAATTTTCATAAATATCCCAAAAAACCATATGTTGATAATTAATACATATATATCTCCACAAATAATTCAACCATTATTCATCAAAATTAAATTCCATATTATTATATTTCAGTTTATCTTAATGGGATCAGAATATGGTGAATATCTTCCAAAATAAAATTTATCACATAATCCCCAAATCATTTTACAATACAAAGGATATCCATTTGATAAATATTATAATCCCAATACAACTTATTCTTACTCTATAAACTCAGTTGAATAAAAATAAAATCCATACTATCTAGGGATTTGAGGCAGGCTAGTGGTAGGGGATAAATCCTTATTGCACTTTTGATGTGGGCTTGATCCCCATGAATTTTTCTGAAGAGATGGGTTATCACACTTCCTATGGGTATTGTATTATTCATTGTTATATAATTACAATACCACTCCCAAAATGAGCTAAATTTTTTTAAAATAATAATAAAATATTTGAATCTCAAATTTTATCTCATGTCCTTCATTTTTCATCCCAAAAAGTAAAATCTCATAATTTCATCAAAATAAATGGTCACAAATTTTATAAATTTTACTTAATAATTATTTCCTAAAAATAATATATAATAATTCAATTATTAATGTTTTAATATAACAAACGATATGGTTACATTTAATATAAAATGTCTTCAAAATTATTCTCGTCATCAAAATATGATTTATACTTTTTAACATTTCATTATCCAACAATCAACCATATCTCTTGAATCCCATATATGTAGATTTCACAAACATTAATCATTCTTCATGAAAACCTAATTGGGAATTTACATATTATTACATAATACATATTTCCTAAAAATCCAAAACATGAGAAATGTCATAAGATTCAATAATTCCAAAACACGAGACAAGAAATAACCCATACCTTTCATATATCATTTTTAGTTTCCTCATCTTCAATTAGAAAACCACTAGGTATTTCTAATGATATATTATTATTGTCTTACTGATCCCATTCTCGATCCTTCTTCATCAGACATCTTTATGAATAATGACTATTCTCCCCCCATATAAAATGTCATGACCCGTCCCCCGGGTCCCATGCCCTGACTACCCCAAACCCACCATCTAGAGGCTATGGGCTACTGACTAGCACCAAAGGCATAATTCCATAAAACATGGAAGGATTTTCCTTTATAACCTTTAATCACACACAGAAGCCATGATCATGAGTAAATATAAAAATCAACAAGTGAGTAAAGTAATTAGAATGGGGATAAAATACAAGACCAACTTGAATGTACAAGAAACTTACGATACAAGTAGAGTTGAGGAAAAAGGAAAAATAGTCATTGAGTCATCCTCCGAGGTTCCTACATGAAGGGTAGGTACAGAACTTCTCCTCTATACACCACGACCATCCATATCATCTATTTACTGTCACGCTTCAAGGTGCACCTCTGGGTACCATCTAGTCCTGGTACCCTCACCCTCGGTCTACATTATCCGTCGTTTGCATCCAACACAATGAGGTGTGGGCATAGCCCATGTAGTGGTGAGTATAACGATACTCAGTAGGGACCCCAAGACCCTCAAGAACTCACAAAATCCAACAAGGATAAATAAAAAGGTATGAAATCAACATATAACCCCACATAGGAATATTCCTATAAATATACCTATGTTATCAAGTATTACATCTCAATCATGAGAAAAACACAATGTTACTGACTCATCTCACACTAGAATATAGCTTTTGTAGATAGTTTGAGAAGATTAGATATAGAAACTAAATCATCGATACTGTTGAACCCACATAGGATCCGGGAAAAAAAATCAGCATTGCCGGACCCAAACAGGATCTCAGAACATTATCAGAGCTTTCAAACCCACACAAAATCTAATAACAGTAGACAGATTTGTCGAACCCACACAGAATCCATGAACAGTAGTCAGAGCTATCAAACCCACATAGGATTCAGTAACAGTATTTGGAGTTTTCGAACCATGGTAGGATCTAGGAACAGTATTTAGAGATGTCGAACACACGTAGGATCCATGATAGTAGTCAGAGTGCAGCCAGCCATAGAGTTCTACACAATGAATGCTTGATTCCAGGATGGTCCTCTATGCATGCCAATTGACGATACATCAACTACCACGATGTCTCAAGTTGATGTATCCAAAATATCTGTCATGCTAAAATAAACCCAACGCGAAAGATGGTGCGTCAATCGGATGCCCATTGTGAGAGTTATTGGCATTTCCACTCTGAGGGCTTGGTTGGATTTATGTTTGATCTAACGTGGATATACCCCAACTGTGTCCAATCCTTGATTGTGGTATATCAAATGAACTATCTCCTTCCAAGGTTTCTGTTTCTAGAGACGGTTCATAAATATGTCGCTCATAGCTCATGTTATAGGAAAAAGAATGTAAATAGGTGGAACATGTTCAGGTCCGGTCCGCCCCAGTATAATCGACCCAGACTGACCTGGGTCCAGGTTGGGCTCTGACCCGGTCCAAGGGAGTGGCCCAGCCCGCGAGTGCTACTCGGCCCATGGTGGGTCCAGGCCGCACTAGGTCCAGCCCATGCTGGGCTCAGCCCGTGTGAGGCCCGCGGTAGGAAGCCCATGGGGTACACCCTAACCGTGTCCATGGGAAGACCATGCCACTCAGAATCCCGAACGGCTTAACCATTCCAGTGTGTTTGAAAACTGGTGCCATGTGGTGGTGGTCCGTGTCATGAGGGACCCACACTATGGGGTCACGCTACTCCCAGCTGGTAAAGCGGACATCTTCCTCCCACGCAGCGGAGTTGAACCACGCCTCCTCTGGCGGCCTGGCGGAGCCGGCCACCTGTTCACCATAGTCGCGGGACCCTTTGGCTCCGTCGTGCGCCAAAGTTGTGTCGTGCCTTCCCCGGAAACCAGGCGGCTCGAGCTGCAGGTTTCCTATGCGGCCAGCCTTACGACGACCACCGAAGCACCACCACGACCCGTCGGCCGTGGGTTAATCTTCCGGGGGTGCGACAGCACCACCGCTGTTCCGCGGTGACGTTCGTCCGTTCCATCTATCGACGAACTTTCTGTGGGTCACGAGACGAGTTCCGGTGGCCAGATTCTCCTTCAGGAAATAGCCACACACTCTTCGGGATGTCTCCTTTGATCCGTAATCATTGTTAGTGATAATCACTAATCCTAGTCTCATGAAACATTTATATTCAAATTCTAGAAAGAATAAGTAGGGGTTGGGACTTGTTTGTTCAGCCCGCACCCTCCGCATTAGGGTGATAAGATGTGGCTTCAATTCTTAATCCTTTAATTAAAACAATGAACATGTAACAATTAATAGTACTTGAACCCCTAAAATTTTTCATTGAACGTTGACATTGTGCGAGAAGGATGACGTTGATACATTGTAGAAGTACATGTCCAACATTGAAAGATGTTCTGAGAATGTAAGTCGAAGTCGAGTTTGAATTCGACATTATTCTTCAGTTGGAACGTTCTTCATCGGTTGAACATGTTCTTAGCTAGGAGCTTTGTCCCATCTTTTATACTCACCCATGTTCCACAAAAATCAAAGTGAGCTCTCGAAAAAGTAATAGATTTATATATTATTTAGTTGTTGGAAAAAAATTCCAAAAAATTCATGTCAATTAATTGATGTGCTCAGTAACTTAATCGAGATGATTTGGAAATATAAATGCTTGTGTTTTGGCTCCATTATGGTGGAGGGGTGGTGGCACCATTAACCGGGGAGGTCAAGAAGTTTTACCCTCGAATGGTCCCCACCATATTAGACCTGAAAAGAGGTTAGGTTTAGTTGGCCCCCACCACCATACCCTCTCATGGGAGGCTAAGTTGTGGTGGTCCCCACATCGAACTTCTACATGTAGGATTCAAAAAAACCAAAATAAAAATAATGCTACAACATTATTTCTATTTAATTAAATCAATAAAAACACAAAAATAAATTTTATTTACGACTATATTCCTTCAAGGTGAAAGTATTCTTAAGGGAATACTCGTGCTATGAGTTCAACGGTTCCCTTAGATTTCAATTCCGAGCACCGGTTGAAATGTTATAAAATCCCACTTCTACATTTACTGAACAAACCCAAAAAAACATCACAAAATGATTCAGGGAACACCAGGCCTTAGAATCATGCGCCGTCATTTTTCGCAGGCTCATAAAATTCCCAAGTATTTATGAATAAAAATTCCTACATGATTTCTGGGTTTTTAAATTCTACACACCTCGGGGCTTTATGTCCCTCTAAGATACAACTCTAACCAAGGGAACAAGTGGGGGTACTGAGAAGGCATCTGAGCCTCCCACTCCCATGTGCTCTTCTAGTGGTTCTCGTGATGGCAGTGAATGCGCACCAGAGGTATCGACCGTCGACGAAGGACTAACTCTTGTCAATCCTAAATCTCCACTGGGACATTCGTATAAGTGGCCCCATCATTGACGTTCATCTCTCCATGGTTGATAATGTGAGAAGGGTCGTGCATGTATCTCCTCATCTGGGATACATGGAAGATGTCGTGAACCCGGTACAACTGAGGTGGAAGAGATATGTAACACCCAGAGATTTTATGAAAAATATTCTATTAATTTCATTAATGTCTTGTGTTGTATGCTACACTAATATTACCATGCACCATACGCAACACCGTATTAGCTTGCAGTATACGCAACACTAATCTTAGATTGTGTTACACAAAATTTTGATAACAGTTATTCTACGTAATATTGAGTATATATATATATATATTCAATGTATAAATGAAATATGGAAGGATTCTGTTTTATGAAACAACGACAGATTCTTACACAACACACAAACCTGACTTTCCTTGCATTACACACAATCGCGACCTTCCTCGATAGCGTGTGTTGTACGCAATATCGGGTTTTACTAAACAATGATATATTATTATAATATTATTATGAACTAGCCGTTATGAATAGTTTTAACTAAATTTTTAATTTTATAACATTATTATTCATCTTACACATTTTCTAGAACATGTTATAAGAACAAAAAAAAAATCAGGTAAAATAAATATTTTTTGAAAAATGCATTTCTGCTGTCTTTTGATGGAGTACCAACTTTAAATCTATTTGTTGAGATTATATAAGTTCAAATTGAGAAAATAAAATTCTTCTTTGGAATCATGAAATAAAAATTTACTTTGGATAAAATTTTCATATTATTCTGGTAACTTTAATATTTTAATGAATAGTAAAAACACGCTATATTTTAATTAAAAATAACTTTTTTCATCGTAACATCTTATGTGGATAAATTATAATATTGAATGGTTTTGATGTATAAATAGAATATCTTTTTACCATTTAATATAATGTATGTCATTAGCATTGATTATACCTTTATTCGTATGTTAAATCAATTAAATCTTTTGTAATGTTTTAAAGAAAACCCCGTTTTCTTTCGACAACGGGATTAATTTTAATTTAATTTTATTTCAACTTTTGTGTATTGAATTTGGAAAAATGGATTCCATATTTTGATTCATTGGGTCCAAATTATGTTAATAAGCTACTTTTTTTTTGGCATTGTGAATAGTAACTACGGTAAATTTTATTTACTATAGTTAAAGGTAAATCGGGTAATTAAGGGTAAATATAAGATTATAAACTTACCCTAACACTTTGAAAAATCCTATTGGATGACTAAAAGTTGACCCATATCACCTAAGGGTCGGATTAGAATCATTTAATAGACTTTTGTCCATGAAAATAACTTCATTATTATTAAAAGCAAAGAAAGTGACAACATGTCACACTCTTAAATCTTATAAGTATAATAATTTTAATTTAGTGATAAAAATAATAAACCTTCGAACATGAATAGTCTCCAAAAATATAATAAAATTATCTACTACATTATAATTTATTTATAATTGGTAGGGATTAAATATTTTTCATTAATGGTGATACATTAATGATGCAGAAATTATTTATTTAGTGAAAAATCAATAATATAGTTTTTATTGAAATATTAATTCATATCAGAAGGCCCAAAAATCTGAAACAGAACTTATTATTAGTGTATATATAAACCCTAATAATCCAATGGCCGAATTTTTGACCATTTGGATCCTTATTAAGATGAATATGACACTTATATTATTTTATTTTAAATGATCCCAAAGATGTCACCTTCATAATTTAATAAATATAACAATTTAGATATTGTGATTTTAAGATGATAAATTCGAGTAAAAGTATTATTGTAAAAGTTAATAGATTTATATTCATCCTAGTATTTCATTTTTAATTTTTATGCAACAAATCAGTATATTTAATAATTATACAAAAATGATGTAGTAATTATTTTATTAAGAGATAAACCAAATAAATGGTTTTACAAATAATAAAATAAATATTATATAAACTATTTAATGTGACCCACTAATTTTATAGATACATATATCATTTTATGAATCTATTAAAGCTTTTATTTCTAACATATCTTCTGTATATTTTTATTTAAATTCTAATAAATGAATAGTGTCAAAATTGACACTATTGTTATTTTATAAAAATAACATATTATAAAATTGTTTAAAAATCACAAAAATATTTAAAAATTATAAATTTAAATTTATATGGTCTATAATCTTATAAGGTAAAATATTATGTAAAATTCACAACAAATAAGTAATTATTTGTTATAATTTAAAATTTATAATTTTATTACCACAAATAAACCTAAATAGATTAAATAAGGATAAATCAAAATGATAAGGTTTAAAATAAGATCCAAACATGTATAAATTTGATTGGTTGGTGAGATTACAACCCTATCTCATCTAATATTTGATTATGAGTCATTTTTTGAGGTTTTTAAGTGGGGATAGATTTATTATAAATTAATATTTTGAAGAATTCCAAAGGTGCCCCTCTCCTCCCTTATAAAAGGGAACCTCAACCCTCTATTCCTAACACCACTTTGAGCATTCATGCTCGACCAACCCCTGAAAAATTATCCTCTCCACTTCCCTAGAAACATCCTAGTGGTCCTGGTCTACTTCGAAGACCAATCTTAGTTCCCTAAGAGGAGGTTTCAAAGAGGTGTATCGAAGAAGAGGTAATTTCATCTACTGATTCTTTCAAACTTCGTTCTTCTTCTACTTCTTCTTATTTAGTTGTTTCGTTATAAAGTAATAACATAAGTATCACCAATATACTCATATGTTATTATAAATATGAAACAACCCCATTTCACCTTCTATCCATCCTACGAAAATCAAAATCACCACATGTGCGTACGTACGAAATACTGTCTCCACACCGTGGTGTAATCTTTTTTTCCACCAACACCTTACATGGATGTGTATTATGCTGTAAATAATAAATATACATAGTTATTATAACATAATAGTGATTCTTATATATTGTATCATCAATCCAATTCGATTAAATAATTATGGAAATAATATCATCGCTCGTGCGTACGTACGGACTACCGTCTCCACGACGCGATGAGATTCATTCTCCATGTTAACCATTTAAGAATGATTATAAAGTATATATAAGAAATAATAATGAAATATATGACATTATAAATATACTGTATTTATGTATATATATATATATATGTTTGTCATCTACTTAATTCGATTCAACTAAATAAGGAAACGAAAACAGCATTCATGCGTACGTACGGCCTACCGTCTCCATGAACGGTGTATTTCTATCCATTTATAGATATATTATATATATTTATATTCTGAATATATATTAAATATAAATCATGTTTTATATTCTGGAATTAAGTAATCATAATCTTAGTAATCATATAAATAATTATAAGTCCAAACACGGACGGCAAATGAAACGATTTTACCCAAAACACACTTTAACATGGAATTTACAAAAGAACGGGTAATATAAATTCATAAGTGAGCGATATATGATATAATAACAATAAATATGATTCTGTAATAAGTCAATGAAATTATTTAAATCATTATACATGATGTTCGGACACTTACGAAGCAAATCGGACCTAAGGTAAGGTAAATATCACAATCTTGTTTTATCCGAGATTGTTTATACTTTGAGATTTACTGGGGTGTATTTTAATATCCACATCCATGTTTCCTCAACATGTATTATTGTTTCCATCCACCTATAATTTTTTAAGTCCAATTTTACCCTTTGGTGAGTTTTTAGAAAAAGATATGAAAGGAATATTTTGTCATTTTTTGTACGAGGTACTTTTTAACTTTTCCAACAAAAGTACAAGAAGAATGTTTTTTTAACTTATATGGAATGAATGGATTTTTAAAAAATTATTTCCATGAAGCTTCCTTTACAAGTTTTCAAGTTTTTTTTAATCAACATATTTTAGTTTAAAATTGTATGACATGTTCAAGAAAGGAAAATGTTTTTGAAGTAGAAAGGATATTTTCCTCAAGAATGGAGTTCAAGTGCTTTATCAAAATTATTTTCCATCTAAGATAATATTGGGTTCTGTTTCTATCACTATTATTACATTTATTTGATTATGTTGTGATGGAATTATTTTTATGAATTCCTTTATCTTATATGAGTAGTTTTATGATGTCACTATGTTTAACATTCCCATTTTTATTACATGGGTTATGCTATGATGA
Source organism: Viscum album (assembly GCA_963277665.1). Lineage (NCBI taxonomy): Eukaryota > Viridiplantae > Streptophyta > Magnoliopsida > Santalales > Viscaceae > Viscum > Viscum album. The sequence continues at coordinate 510,791,460 of OY728138.1, forward strand.
ATGGTTTATGATTTTGTGGCACACATAAGAATGGTATCATTATGAGATGGGTGGGACATATATCTCCCTCCAATGAATTGGGTAAAGATTTTATATCTCATGAGATAGACATGGCTGGAATGGCAGGTTAATCCTGATCAGTGATGCAGGACTGAAACAAGGAATGAACTCGGTTCAGAAATGGACTTTGTCCACCATGATAGTATGGGAAATGAGTCTTGACTAATAAGAAATGACTCTCTATGATTATGTGTTTATGACACAAAGATTCATGTTTTATGTTATGATTATTGGGATTATTTTTCACTATTATGATTTATCCCATTTTATGAAATTATGATCTCTTTTACAGGTTAAGATTTCCAAAATGTAATATTCTTATGAATATGATGTGATTGATATTTATTTTGTTTACCCTTACTGAGCATTTGAGCTCACCCTTTTATGTTTTCTTTTCCCTAGGATATATAGAATGGTTTTAGGTAAAAAAAATTAAGATCTTTATAGGAGATGTTGACGATCTTTCACCACAATTTAAAGATTATATTCCGAGTTTCCAAAGACACTAAACTATTATGATCCTTGTGTGTGTGTTTTTGTTATGTACTAAGTATTCCGCAAATGTAATGTAATGTCCATGTAGATCAAGATTAGGGTCTCTATATTTGGTATCAGAGGAATGGTTTAGTCAACCTTTGGAAACTAGCATGTGAGAACTTTATTTAGATCCCTAGAGATATTTCTAAGGTATGTCTTGGGATGTCCCTAAAGATAAGTATACGCATAGGATATAGTCCTATAACTACGCTAAAGATATTAGAATTAAACCTATGATGTTAGATGTCGATGGTACTCCCCCTTGATTATGTTATTTTCCTTGTATGATTTTCCCTCTCACAGAATTCTTTTTATGTTTTAGTCAATGGAGGGAACCAGAAGGAATTCTGTTAACATTAAATCCAATGGACCAATTGGTGACTATGAGCAACAAAATTGCGTAATGCCTAGAGAGAAAGATATTGTGATTATTCCGAATCATTCATCATGATATATGATTAATAAGGGGAAATTTAGTGGTATGCCTAATTCATCAAATAAGAGGAAGATAGACTCATATGCATGTTCGCATGTTGAGGAGCATAAAGAAAGGAATATTGAGATTTCTAAATAAGGGAAGAAGAAACTTGAGGAATCCCTCAAATGGAGGGACCATTGTTATCTGTGTGGAGAAAAGGGTCATAGAGTGACAGACTGTTATGGAGTTCAATGTCTTATTTGTGGAGAACATGGGCATTACCCAACTCAATGCCCTGACCTAAAAAGTTACTTCTAAATCAAGGAAGGACTTATTCAAAGATAATAATTGAAGAGGATGGATTGAAGCATTTATGTATTTGTATTCAAGAATAATGTTGTTGGGGTACTTTTATGGTGTATTAGAATATTTTTGTATTAGTCTATTGTGGTTTTCAATAATTTTATGGTACCGGTAACCATGAAAAGTGATTCAAATATTTTTGAAAGAAAATGATATGCGCATAATGAAGGGATAAGGAGAAAATGAAATGTTTGACAGTATTCATGAGCTCATGATTGATATAAGGACTAAGTATATAGAATTCTGAGTATTTTGGTATGTGGAAAGAGCTAACTTTTGACATCACTCATGTTTTCACTAAGATTCAATGGGTATTAATTTTTCAATAGATTACATGATTATGGTATTCAAATGATTGGAATGGGACCAACAAGATATATGAGGGATAAATGATGGTATTCACGTGCTTGTTGTATGACCTTTTTAGTAATCGTTCTCTTTATACAATGAGTTTGGAAAGAAGTATTTTGGATAAGCCTAAAGATTGGAATGGATTATGTTGGACATAAGTTAATATTGTTTAAGGATATAACTTTTTTTTGATATTATTTATGTGATGTTATAGTAATGTAGTCTTAGAAAAAGGACAACCAGTAGGACGGGTGACAGCCCATCGCGTCGGACAAGGCTATAAGAATTGAACCCACAACCGAAATGCGACTGGCCTTTATCGCCTACCACTGGCCTACAGGAAGTCCCTGTTTAGTAGAAATCAGTTTTATTATATTAAGAAGTATGATATATAAATTATAATCCATTTTAGGAACCATATATGATTAATCTCACTATAGATGGACTTATTTATGTTTTGAGAACTTTTCTAACCTTTTGTTTGAGACAGATGGAATGAATTGTCATTCTATCACACGATCTACTAACACATCACGAATGACAAATTCAACTTCATTTCTTTAAGAGATGAAGTGGAAATTGTCAAAAGAATGACCAATGGTGAGACTATATCAAAATCATGAAAGTATTTCTTCTAATTATAATTTCATCAACCTTAGGGAAATGATCTTGAAAACCAAAATTTTGTCCTAGTGCCCTCATATCTGATAAATCAGATGGTACCTTAGATCATCACAAATCTATGGCTTTGTGATTGATGGATTTTTCATAGCCATTTTCTCTACCACTCTCTATCGTAACTTGATGGTTAGATTTTTCTTCTATATCCATATTTTCACCTATATTCTCCTACGTGGAAACCCAGTGATGAGTTACATTATGTAATCATTAAGTTTCATACTTTAGTTTTTAAAATTTCGTTTCAGTATTCCTTTTAACGATGTGGGTTTCAATTAAACAAAATTTCATGTAGTAAACGATTTATAACCCCGACGAATTTCGAGGGCGAAATTCATTTTAAGGGGGGTAGAATGTAACAACCTGAGATTTTATGAAAAATATTCTTTTAATTTCATTAATGTCTTTTGTTTTATGCTACACCAATATTATCATACTCCATACGCAACATCGTATTAGCTTGCAGTATACGCAACACTATTCTTGGATCGTGTTACACAAAATTTTGATAATAGTTATTCTACACAATATTTAGTATATATATATATATATATATATTAAATGTATAAATGAAATATGGTTGGATTATATATTATGAAAAAACGAAGGATTCTTGCACAACACACAACCCTGACTTGGCTTGCATTACACGCAATCACGACCTTCCTTGATAGCGTGTGTGGTACACAATACCAGGTTTTACTAAACAACGATATATTATTATAATATTATTATGAACTACCTGTTATGAATAGTATTAACAAAATTTTTAATTTTATAACATTATTATTAATCTTACACATTTTCTAGAACATGTTATAAGAACAAATTAAATTTTTCGGGTAAAATAAGTATTTTTTAAAAAATGCATTTTTGCCGCCTTTTGATGGCGCACCCACTTTAAATCTGGTTTTTGACATGTTTATAAGTTATATTTGAAAAAATAAAATTATTCTTTGGAATCAAGAAATAAAAATTTACTTTGGATAAATTTTTCATATTATTCTGGTAACATTCATATTTTAATGAATAGTAAAAACACGATATATTTTAATTAAAAATAACTTTTTTCAACGTAATATCTTATGTGGTTAAATTATAATATTTAATTGTTTTAAAGTATAAATAGAATATATTTTTACCATTTAATATAATTTATGTCATTATCATTGATTTTACCTTGAATTCATATGTTAAATCAATTCAATCTTTTGCAATGTTTTAAAGAAAAACCCGTTCTCTTTCGACAACGGGTTTAATTTTAATTTAATTTCTTCAACTTTTGTGTATTGAATTTGAAAAAATGGATTCCATATTTGGAATCAGTGGGTCCAAATTATGTTAATAAGCTACTTTTTATTTTTGGGCATTGTGAATAGTAACTACGGTGAATTTTTTTTACTATAGTTAAAGGTAAATCAGATAATTAAGGTTAAATATAAGATTATAAAATTACCCTAACACTAGAAAAAATCCTATTGGATGACTAAAAGTCGACCCATATAATCTAAGGGTCGTATTAGAATCATTTAATAGACTTTGTTCCATGAAAATAACTTAATTATTATTAAAACAAAAGAAAGTGACAACATGTCACTCTCTTAAATCTTATAAGTATAATAATTTTAATTTAGTGATAAAAATCATAAACCTTCGAACATGAATAGTCTCCAAAAATATAATAAAATTATCTACAAGATTATAATTGATTTATAATTTTTAGGGATTAAATATTTTTCATTAATGGTGATACATTAATGATGCAGAAATTATTTATTTAGTGAAAAATCAATAATATAGTTTTTATTGAAATATTAATACATATCAAAAGGCCCAATAATCCGAAACAGAACTTATTATTAGTGTATATATAAACCCTAATAATCCAATGGCCAAATGATGGACCATTTGGTTCATTATTAAAATGAATATGACACTTATATTATTTTATTTTAAATGATGCCAAAGTTGTCACCTTCATAATTTTATAAATATAACAATTTAAATATTGTGATTTTAAGATGATATATTCGAGTACAATTATTATTGTCAAATTTAATAGATTTTTCTTCATCCTAGGATTTTATTTTTAATTTTTATGCAACATATCAGTATATTGAATAATTATACAAAAATGTTGTAATAATTATTTTATTAAGAGATAAACCAAATAAATGGTTTTACAAATACAAAACAAATATTATATGAACTATATAATGTGATCCACTAATTTTATAGATACATATGACATTTTATGAATCTACTAAATCTTTTATTTCTAACATATCCTTTGTATATTTTTTATTTAAATTTAAATAAATGAATAGTGTCAAAATTGACACTATTGTTATTTTATAAAAATAACATATTATAAAATTGTTTAAAAATCACAAAAAAATTTAAAAATTATAAATTTAAATATATATGGTATATAATGTTATAAGGTAAACACTTATGGAAAATTGACAACAAATAAGTGATTATTTTTTATAATTTAAAATTTATAATTTTATTACCAAAAATAAACCTAAATAGATTAAATTAGGATAAATCAGAATGATGAGTTTTGAAATAAGATCCAAACATGTATAAATTTGATTGGATGATGGTATTACAACCCTATCTCATCTAATATTCTATTATGAGTCATTTTTGGTGGTTTTTATGTTGGGATATATTTATTATAAATTAATATTTTTAAGAATTTCAAAGGTGCCCCTCTCCTACCTTACAAAAGGGCACCTCCTCCCTCACTTTCTCACACCACTTTGAGCCTTCAAGCTAGGAAAAACCCTGACAAATTTACTTCTCCACTTCCCTAGAAACATCCGAGTGCTCCTGGTCTACTTCAAAGGCCAATCTTAGTTCCCTAAGAGGATGTTTCAAAGAGGCGTATCGAAGAAGAGATAATTTCATCTTCCGATTCTTTCAAACATCTTTCTTCTTCAAATTCTTCTTATATATTTGTTTCATTATAAAGTAATAACATCAGTATCACCAATATAATGATATGTTACTATAAATATGAAACAAACCCATTTCACCTTCTATCCATCCAACGAAAATCAAAATCACTGTGGGTGCGTACGTACAGAATATTGTCTCCACGCCGTGGTGTAATCTGTTTTTCCACCAACACCATACATGGATGGGTATTATGGTGTAAAGAATAACTATACATAGTTATTATAACATATTAGTGATTCTAATATATTGTATCATCCACTCCAATTCAATTAAATAATTATTGAAATGATATCATCGCTCGTGCGTACGTACGGACTACCGTCTCCATGACGCGATGGGATTCATTTTCTATCTTAACCATTTAATAATGATTATAAACTATATATAAGAAATAATAATGTAATATATGACATTATAAAGCTACTGGATTTATGTATATATATATAGATATGTATGTCATCTACTTAATACCATTCAACTAAATAAGGAAACAAAAACAGCATACATGCGTACGTACGGCCTACCGTCTCCATGAACGGTGTATTTCTTTCATTTTATCGATCTATTATATATATGTATATTCTGAATATATATTATATATAAATCATGTTTTTTATTCTGGAATTAAGTAATCATGATCTAAGTAATCATATGAATAATTACATGTAAAAACACGGACGGCAAATGAAACGATTTTACCCAAAACACTCTTTAACATGGAATTTACAAAAGAACGGGTAATATAATGTCATAAGTGAACCATATATGATATAATAACAATTAATATGATTCTTTAATAAGTAAATGACATTATTTAAATCAATATATAGGAGGTTCAGACACATATGAAGCAAATCGGACCTACAGTAAGGGAAATATCACAATCTCATTTTTATTCGAGATTGTTTATACTTTGGTATTTACTGGGGTGTATTTTATCATCCACATCATGTTTCCTCAATATGTAATATTGTATCCATCCAACTATACTTTTTTAAATCCAATTTTACCCTTCGGTGTGTTTTTAGTAAATGATATGAAAGGAATCTTTTGTCATTTTTTGTACGAGGTACTTTTTATCTTTTCCGACAAAAGTACGAGAAGAATGTTTTTTTTAAATTATACAGGATGAATGGATTTTTAAAACATTAGTTCCAAGAAGATTCCTTTACATGTTTTCATGTTTATTTTTAATCAACTTATTTTAGTTTAAAATTGTATGACATGTTAATGAAAGGAAAATATTTTTGAAATAGAAAGGATATTTTCCTCAAGAATGGAGTTCAAGTGCTTTATCAAAATTATTTTCCATCTAAGATAATATAGGGTTCTGTTTCTATCACTATTATTAAATTTATTTGATTATGTTGTGATGGAATTATTTTTATTAATTCCTTTATATTTTATGAGTTTTTTTATGATGCCACTATGTTTAAGATTCCCATTTTTATTACATGGGTTATGCTATGATGTATGGTTTATGATTTTGTGGCACACATAAGAATGGTATCATTATGAGATGGGTGGGACCTATATCTCCCTCCAAAGCATTGGGTAATGATTTTATATCCCATGAGATAGACATGGCTGGAAAAACAGGTTAAACCTATTCAGTGAAGTAGGATTGAAACGAGGAATGAACTCGATTCAGAAATGGACTTTGTCCACCAAGATAGTCTTGGCAATGAGTCTTGACTAATAAGAAATGATTCTATATGATTATGTGTGTATGCCCCAAAGTTTCTTGTTTTATGTTATGATTATTGGGATTATATTTCACTACTATGATTTATCCCATGTTATGAAATTATTCTCTCTTTTGCAGGTTATGATTTCAAAAATGTTATGTTCTTATGAATATGATGTGATTTATAATTCTTTTGTTTACCCTTACTGAGAATTTGAGCTCACCATTTTATGTTTTATTTTCCCCAGGATATAAAGAAAGGTTTTATGTAAAATAAAACGAAGATCATTATGAGATATGTTAAATATCTTTCTCCATGATTAGAAGATTATATTCCGAGTTTTCAAAGACACTAAACTACTACGATCCTTGTGTGTGTGTTTTTGTTATGTACTAAGTATTCCGCAAAAGTAATGTAATTTCCATGTACATCAAGCTTAGTGTCTCTACAAGATAAGTGGTATGCCACCTCACCAAATCTATTAAGTACCTACAAAGGTCCAATGAATCTCAGAGATAACATGTACCCTCGGCCAAATCTCTGTTAACCTCATCGAGTTGAGACTCGTAAAAAGGTGTGGTCACTATCCCCAAACTCTAGAAGCCTCTTTCCCCTATCAGCATACAATTTCTGCCTACTCTATGTAGTCTTCATCTTCTCTGGGATGATCTGCACCTTCTCCGTGGTTGCTCGTACCATCTATGGTCCCACTAGTGCTGACTCCCAAGGTTCAGTCCAGCATAAGTGTGATCTTTAAGGTCACTAGTATAACACCTCAAAAAGTTCCATCATAATGGTGGAGTGATAACTGTTGTTGTATGAAATATTTACCTAAGTTATGTGATCATACCATTGCTACCGATGTCAAGGACACAAGCACGAAGCATATCCTCGAGGGTCTGAATGGTCTGCTCAGTCTGACCATCTGTCTTAGTATGGGAGGCGGTGCTCAGAACACGATGTGTCCCGAAAGCCTCATGAAACCCCATCCATAGCCAGGAAGTAAACCGTGTGCCAAACTCTGAGACAATATAATAAGGTAGTCCATGTAACTCCACAATCTCTTGCACGTAGAGGCATCCCAATCTCTCTATTGAACCCTAATATCAGATCGGTAGGAAGTGGGACGACATGGTGAGTCGGTGGATGATCACCCAAATTGAGTCATGACCCCTGGACGATCGTGGAAGACCTGTCATAAATTCCATGTAAATCCCATACCACATCCATGTTGGGACCTCTAAAGGATGAACCAAACCTATTGGTACCTGATTATTTACCTTCACTTGCTGAAAAGTGAGGAATCGAGAGACAATCTCAGCTACTACTTTCTTCATTCCCAGCCACCATTGATATCGTCTGAGGTCCTGGTACATATTCACCACTCCTGGATGTACCTCTATATAAGAAGTGTGAATATCCCTCAATACATCCTCCTGAAGATCCACTTGTTCCATGGTATGTCCCCTGATGAGGATGATGTGCTCCCCACCTTCAGAAAATCCATCAGGTGTCTCCCTTATGGATATCTGATCACGTCGTGTCCTGTAGTCAGTTTCTCCAAACTGCACCTCCCTAACTCCCTGAAGTAGTGGGGGAGTGTCTATAAGATATTGTACAAAGCTACTCCATCTCTGTCTACATAAAAAAAATTTCAATGTGGGTAGCTTCTCAGTGGCCTCTCCTAGTAGCTGAATACCTAATCTCCTACTGAGAGCATCTGAAACAATGTTCCCATTCCCAAGTGTATAGACTATCTCAAATTCATAGTCCCGGAGGAGCTCAAGACAACGTCGTAGTCTCATTCAGGTCCTTCTAGGAGAAGATATACCTAATCCTCTTATGAACAGAGTACACAGTAAAACGTTGACCCACTAGATAGTTGCGCCACATCATTAAGGTGAAGACCACTGCTGCTAACTCATGGTCATGGGTAGCATAGTTCTGTTCATGTTGTTTCATCTGTCATAAACCATAAGTGATCACTTCTCACTACTGCATTAGGAAAAATCTGTGTCCGGTCCCTAATGTATCGCTGTAGACTATGTACCCAACGCCTTCCTCTGGAAGTCTCAAAATGGGGGACCTAGTCAGCCTCTACCTCAACTCCTGAAAATGATTCTCGCATCTCTCCGACCACACAAAATTTTTCCATTTATTCATCTAGGCTAATAGTGGTGGTGAATCTTTAGAGAAGTCTAAAATGAATCTTCTGTAGTAACCAGCGAAACCCAGGAAACTACGTACCTCCATCACACTCTTGGGTGGCTCCCAAAAAGTACCACCTTAATCAAAGCTGGATCCACTGCAACTATAGCCTCCAATATGACATGTCCAGAAAGTGAAATTTTTAGATAAATAACTCGAACATAGAGAGAATACAATAAAGATTTTGCTCTTGGAGTGTGTCTGGTATTACATAGAAATGGTAGCCATGCACTTCCTCATAATTCGAGTAGATTAAAATGTCATCAATGAAGACTATGAAAAACGATCAAGGTATGGTTGGAAGATCATGTTCATGAGTCCCCTGAACAATTCTGGAGCATTGGTTACACTGAAAGGCATAACGAATAAATCATAATGGATGTAGCGACACCAGAATGTTTTCTTTTACACATCCTCGTCTTGAACTATATGCTGGTGATAGCCTGAACTGAGGTATATCTTGGTGAACAACTGTGATACTCTTAGATTATCAAAGTGGTCTTCAATCCTCAAGAGTGGGTACTTTATCTTCATAGTCACCAGATTCAGGCGACGGTAGTCGACAAAAAACCTCAAGCTTTCATACGCCTTCTTGACGAATAGAATCAGGGCTCCCCAGTGAGAAACACTTGGCCGGATAAATCCCTTCACCTACAAGTCCTCTAACTATACTAGAAGCTCTCAATGATCTGTACGATCCTCCGATATGCGGGTGTAGATATTGGAGTCGTCACGGGGTTCAGGTCAATGTAAATGTCCACCTATCTAGAAAAAAGGTAGACCTAAAAAATCATCCGGGAAAACATCCGAATACTATTCCACCAATACAGGATAGCTCAGACTCTCCACATCAAGTGCTCCGAGGGTAAGGCAGGCCAACTGATGAGTGATCGATGGAACCCTCCTCTTATTAAGTCTGTCCTACATTGCAAAGGCTCTCATCCTTTCGGTGAAGGAGAACCTAGTTCCATCCGTGCAGACACACCGCACATTGCACCTAATATAGTCAATCTGAGATTGGACTGTAGATAACTATTCCATACCCATGATGACATCATAAGGCCTTGACACCGCTACTAGGAGATCCCAGCCAATGATCTCTCCTCCTAGAGTAAGCTCACATTATGGAAACCAGTGCGTGATCGTCACATTTTCTCCCATGGGAGTCTCTAGCCGTAAGGATCGAGCCATCGGCCCTTCAAAATCTCAATGCTCCGAATGAGGGAAGTGGAAATGAATGAGTGACTGGCACATGTGCCTATAATAACTAAAACTAAGGTGGAGTAGACACAGACCGTACCTTGAATCATCTCAGGAACACCATGATTATATGCCTCAAATGCCTAGAGTTGGGCTCTGCCCTATCCACCTACTCACTACGGTCAGGGTGGACCTCCTTATTGTGGTGGTGGTAACACCACGTAACGTCATACACCACCAACTACATGACCATATCCTCTACCATGTCTGCATGTTCCATATATATCGCCTCAATTGAACCTCTACCTCTGCCTGGGAGTCCCTCAACCGTCAGCTGATCATCTGAACAGTTGGTCGGACATTCATGACCCATGTGTCCCTGCCTACTGCAAGTGAAACACTACATGCTCCTCTAACGATTGTATTTGTTTTGTGTGCCTCACACAATCGAACCTGTATTATGATGTCGTTCAATGGAAGGTCAGGTCTCTTTGGATATCTGCGACAACTGTCTGCTGCCATCTGTAGAAGACTGTGATACGTGATGGCCGGTGGTGGTTCTCGCTACTAGTGACCTCTCAACAGAGAAACTCTTCACTATTAGCTATCTCTCCAACACCCCTCCTATGTCGGGATGGTAAGGGATATAATGGAACCCTGATCTATCGCCTGATCCCCTACTCGAAGGTCCATTCCCTAAAGAATGGGTCATGCACCATATCTGTTGAGTAGCGCGAGAGGTCGGTGAACCTCGTTGTGTATTATTCCAACATCATGCTACCCTGATGTAGATGATGTACCTCTTATATCCTCACAATATGTAGGGTTTCTTGAAAAATCTCCTCCTGAAACAGGCCCTAGATGTCAGCCCAGTGTAGTGTTGCCTTGTCATGTACCTGGAGCATCAGGATCCACCATCTTCCTGCTTCTACTTGAAGAAGACTTGAGGAAAGGTTCACCATATGGTTGGATAGTCTCCCTACCTATATAAAGACTCTCACCACAGCCTCCAGCCAATCCTACTCTACCTACGGGTCCATATCTCCTCTGAACCGAGGTGGCCTCTCGCACTAGAACTCATGCAACACACTCATGCAGAGTGAACTCTCTACTGCTTGGGCGGGTGGCATCAGTGGCCCAATGGGTAGTGGTACCTCTAGTGCCTCTCCTATGATAAGGCCCTGTACTGAGGCCTGGTCTCTCGGTGGGATGCCATATCATACAAAGCCTGCAACCCTGGCTGGTTGTTAGCATGTAGGAATCCTATAAGGAAATAGGTGTTCCATGGTCAAAAAAATTAAATTAGGAGAGCTGACTAAAAGAGATAGAACAAAAAACTCTTCAAAACCCACAGACGATCAGTGTTTTTTGTGCACTGATTTGTAAATCAGAAGTCAGGGTCCTAGTGTATGGATATGTTGAACGCAGAACCATCACTATACTCCCTATACTGAAAACCACCCTCAATACACTTAACCCTATTGAATCACAGAAAATATCAGAGTCCTATTTTTTGAGGTAGAAATGACTCCTCTAATACCAATTTGTCATGACCCGTCCAACGCGGCCCACGCTATGACTACCCCAAGACCACCTTCCATAGGCTAGGGGCTGGCGACTAGCACCAAAGGCGTAATTCAATAAGACTGGGAAGGCATTGCCATTATAAACTGTGAACACTTGCAGTAAATACCATCACGAGTAAACTGATTAACCAACACGTGAGTACAATAAGTGGAATGGGGCCATAATACAAGCCCAATTGGAATTTACAAGAAATTAAAGGTACAAGTAAAACTATGGAAAAATAAAAAACTCCCACTGAGTCATTCTCCATGGTTCCTACCTTAAGTGTAGGTACAGATCACCTCCATTTCACATGACATTCTTCTGTCTCCTCTATGTACCATCCTGCTACAATGTCCACCTCTGGGTAATGTCTAGTCCTTGTACTCTCAGCTTCGATCAACATTGTTAGTCATCTGCATCCAACACATCGAGATGCGGGCATAGCATGTGCAGGGGTGAGTATAACGATACTCAGTAGAAACCCTGGGACACTTAAGGTCTCCAAAAATCCAACAAGGATAAACCAAAAGTTATGAAATAAATAGATAACCCAACTTAGATATATATGCCCATAAAAATACCTAAGTTATTAAGTAATCCATTTCAAACAAGAAGAAAACACAATGTTATTGATTCATATCACACATGTATACATCTTTTGTAGAGGGTTAGAGATGATTATATATACCCACTAAATCATCAATTTTTTCAAACCCACACAGGATCCTGGAATAGAAATTACAACTATCGATCCCACATATGATCATGAAACAGTATCAGAGGTGTCGAACCCATACAGGATCTGGGAATAGTAGATAGAGCTGTCAAACCCACACATGATCCAGGAATAGTTTTCAGAGCTATCGAACCCACGTAGGATCCAGGAACTGTGGCCTTATCTATCGAAACCATGTTGGATCCATGAATAGTAGTCGGAGTTGTCGAACCCACATAGGATCCAGGAACAGTATTCAGAGCGCAGCTAGCAACATGGTTCCATACAAAGCATGCTTGATTCTGGGAGGGTCTTGTACTCAATCAAAGTGTCCATACATCAACAAACACAATGTCCCATGTTTATGTATCCAAAAAACATGACATTACAAAAGAAACCAAACACGAAAAATGGTCCGTCAATCGGATGCCCGGTATGAGAGTTATTGGCATTTCCGTTACGAGGGCTCGGTAAAATTTATGTTCGATCCAACCCAATCATACACTAAATATGTCCAAAAAAATATTGAGGTATACCAAAATAACTATATCCTTCCATTGTTTCTGTCACCATAGACGGGTTGTCAATCGGACTCCCATAGCCCATGTTACGTGCAAAAGAATGGAAATAGGTTGAACGAGTCTGGGTTCAGTCCGAAACAGTTGGACCGACCCACACCGACCCAGGTTTGGACTGCGGTCCGACTCGATCTGCAGGGTCTGACCTGGTCTGGGGGTCAGACCTTGTCTCCAGGGGTGGCCTAGCCCACGCTAGGTTCAGGCCATGCTGGGTCCATCCCGTGCTGGGTTCGGCCCCCGTGAGGCTCGCGGCTGGCATCCAGTGGGGTCTGCCCTAGCCGTGATCAGGGGGTGACCACGCCCCCTGGAATCCTGAATGGATTATCTGTTTTAGTGGGTTCCAAAACCAGGACCATGTATTACAAGTGTGGTGGTCCCCACCTTGAACATCCACATGTAGGCTTCATCCAAACAAAAATCAAAATAATGTTACAACACTATTTTTTTAAGTCAAACAATAAAAACTAAAAAACACACTTTAATTTCCAACCATCATCCATCAAAGTGAAAGTCTTTTTAAGAGAATATAGTTGTTGTGAGTTAAATGGTGCCCTCATATTTCAATTCAGACCACCGGTTCAAGTGTTATAAAAACCCGCTCGTACGTTTTCTAAACGTACCCGAAAAAAACTTAAGAAATTGATTCCAGGCGCACTGGGCCTCAGAATCATGCACCGTCAATTTTGGCAGGTTCATAAAATTCCCATGTATTTTAGAAAAAACATTCCACAGAATTATCATGTCTTAACATAAAACATTCAAGTGATAACTCAGAATAAACTTCTTTACCATATCTATATTCCATTGAATTCTTCCTTCTTTCCATTATAGGATATTACTTTACGACCATCATTTCCACATCTATACCATCTTCTCACCCCTTTGAAACATTTTCTTAGTTGTTTATTTCAGCATCCTTGACACATATATTTTTGAATATACATACCATTATGATTATTACTTGAAAATCCAAAATAATATATTTATATAATATATGATTCCTTTGAGAAATAACTACTGTTCATGTGGTAAATCATGATAGAAGATAGTTGGTAGAGAATAACAACAATAGTCTTGATTATAACTCCCATTTCATTCAGTTTCTTATATAGAAAACCCCACATTTTCCATCACATCCATTGTTACTTTGGGGAATTATAGATCAATCAATTTACTAAAACCAAAAATGTCAGTGTGAGTATATCAGAAAAATCCTCATATACTATCATATATGTAAAATAATCAATTACATATAATCATACATGTTATATCAAATTCATTCAATTTGGATAAAATAGCTATGATTATTTCTAATATTCTAAAAATTATGGTTTTATAAATCTTTTCACATATAAATAAATAAATCCCTATCCTCTAAAGTTATCAAAACTATCCTTTGATATCAACTCTATGCCACAAACAATATGAACTAAATAAGCTGGTGTTAATTCAACAATTTGAAATTTAATCACATCGATGATATTTTTGTGTTTAGAGATATGGAAAATAGGTAATTACAGGTACATAACAACTTAAATATTATTTGTAGAAACTTCTACTCACAATCTATTTTTTTTCATAAAAATTAAACTTTTTAAAAATAAATATTATTCGTTTCATGTTTAAAAAAATTAATTTTCATTGATCGCATCATTGAATCAATTATTTTTTATGTCATGTGAAAAACTTTTAATACTTGGGATGAGCATAAAAATCTATGTAAGGTATGTATAAACAATGGGAATTATTTGTCATGCAAATAAAATGTAATCCATGAATACTTTGTCATAATATAATACCTTTCCCCTTTATTAAGTAAGTGAAACACTTAACATAATATATTTTCATTGCTTATCATCTTTGTAATTAATATATTACCATAAAACACAAGATTTCGATTATATGGAATAGCCATACAGCCGACTTCCAAACTCAATGCATTGGATGTTATAATATAAGCACACATCATTAGTTTATCATGGAACAACCTTTCATTGGTTTATCCAATAACCACCAATCTTTTTTTATCATGTAACTACCCATCAATGGAATATCACGTAACCACCCATCGTAATTTCATGTACCAATATATAATAAAAATAATTAATAGATAGAAATTATATATAGTTCATTCATAAATTTATTTTTTAATTGACAAGAACTCATTTAATGATATTGAATTAGTAAATACAATATCAATCCCATTTTCAATACCAAAACACCCAAAAATGGAATAAGGGATTTTTGTTCTTTTTTAAAACATTTAGGCTAATAAAGGAAGCCAAATTTCAAATAATATTTACGGTGGTAGATGAGTCATTGTTTCCACATTCATTAAGAACATTCCTTTTTTTCATTAAATAAAACACTTCATATTGAAAATATCTCATTTTAATGAAATTAATATTCAATGTGGATTATTATTCACCTTATAAATTAATGAGGTGTATAACATCAAAATATTCCTTAGTGAAAGGAGATTGTGATGAAGTCCCATACCTTGACTACGAATCGTCCCATACAATCAATATGTTACTAAATAATAAACTAGATAATTTCTAATTTCCTAAAAACCATTTTTGAGTTTATTATTCCTTTTATATCACTTAATAACATGTTATATAAATTAGAAAATTATAGAAGTTCATATCAGTCATTTCCTCGATATTTGATACTTGAGTAAAAAATTTACTAGTTTTGATGTAAATTGTTCATGTTGTAAAATATCCATCATATCCAAAATATTATTCATTATTTAAATGTAATATAAATCATGTATATATATATTTATAATATCCATAAATTTTGGAGATAATAAATTAAATACACTATTCATTGAAATGGAAGGTCGTACTTACGCATGAACACTACTTTCATTTTTTTGTCCTTTTAAAAGTATAATAATCAAATGATATAAATGTAAATAATAATTCAAGAATTATATTTATGTAATTTATGTATCATATTATTAATAAATAAATCGTTATACATTACATGTATAATGGGTACAAGTAACATCGCTTTGAAGGGGCGGTAGTCCACACTTCCTCAAACGAAATTATCGTATTTACACAACGTGGAATGAATAATGGTATATTATAAATAAAACATAAAGAAGAATAGATAGAATATAAATATCATATATATCGTATGTAAATACTCTTCAATCATAATGTCCACCATTAGAGGCGGTATAAGAAAATTGAACTACCATCGTTTCGCAAGGCAATGATTTGATGTTGGCAGAAACAATATGTTCTATATCTATTAGATGATGGTGTGTATAAGTGTAGGTCAAAACCATATAAAAAACATCCAATTATATTTATGATACTGAAATTGTTATAAATGAATGGAATAAATAGTGTTTCTGCTGTTGGAGAAGGAAAATAAATGATTGGATCTTGAGAGAAGATGTTACCTCTAAATCGTGTAACTCCTATTGGTTTGTGCCAAATTCTATCATTGAGTGGCCTTCTACCCATGGTAATGCTTATAAGAGTACGATTTGTATTTGGGGCCTTATTTGAGTGTATTTTTGGAGATCCAAGGGTTGTTAGAGGTGTGAGTAAGTGGGTAGAGGTGGTGGCCTTTTATAAGTGGAGTGGCACTTTTATAAAGTCTTGAAATATTATATCATTATAAATTGATTTTTGAATTATAATAGTTAAAAAGGGATAAATTTCAAGTATAAGAATATTTTGGTTATAAATTCACTCAACCAATAGGTTTTACACAAGTTTAGGTCACAAATTTGACCTTATATTTTGGGTTTAACCCTTTTATAAATAAATTAACTCATATTATGTCTTCTTGTATTTTTATACTATATTGATAATATAGTTACTATAAAATTTCAGGATACACTATAATGGAGAATTAATGACATTTTTTACATTATATAATATATTAATCTGAATCTAATATTTTTATTACTATTATATCATTTAATAAAATATTATTTTTTTAAAACTCATTTATGTCAATTTGGACACTATTTAGTAATTGATATTTTTTAATTCATTAAAACATGATTCATTCGAAGAATCTACATTAACTCAAAGATAAAATGAGATAATAATCATGGAAATTTGTTGATAGAATCAAATTGTTCAAATATATTTTATTATAATATTTACAATATCATTTATTTGAATCTTTTTTTGATAAGGTAATCACTACATAATCATTTTTTTATTAAAAAATATATTAATTAATGTATAAAAATTTGAAAATAAATAACATGGTATAGGAAATATATTTTAAATTTATAATGACTATATATAGTAAAATATATCAGTTATATATCCCTATCTTAAATCCTTTACATTACGAAAATACATGTTTATTTTATATTTCTCTTTACATTTAATTGATTAATATAACGTATCATTTTCACACCCATGTTACTCCATGGGGTCCCAAAATCAACCCAACGATGGTAATGGTTTCTCATACCTGATAAAATAGTTTTATAACATATTTTATGGTAGTTTAATATTCTTATTATATATATTTTTACCTTCATTTACCCAATTTAACTTTTAACAATGGTAAATAAAAATAATTACTGATATTACTATTAAAAATGGAAAAAAATAAAAGGTACCTATTTAAAAAATGTGGACCCTATGATTTTAAATATGGTAACCATTTTTCCATATTTAGTAAAACAATTGGTATAAACTAGTTGAAAATAAATTCATGTTTTCAAAACCAGAAATTGATTCATCATAAAGTAAAACCTATCAACATATTGCCATGTGTTTAAGTCGATTTTCAATGTGAAATTACTTCCATTGAATAACACTTGATTAAATGATAAAAAAATATAATTACACTTTATAACCAATTAATATAATATATAATGATATAAATAAATTATATTATATGGAATTTTTGTAGTAAAATGTTGTATTTTTCACTATTCATTAAAATATATATTTTTTAGATAAATACCAAAATTTCATGTAGAAAAAATTATGATGTCCATATTCTACAGAAAATGCTTATCTTGTCAAATAAAACATATAAAAGTGAAAAAATCTACTTTTAAAGGGTTTTTTCTTCCAAAAGGTGGTAAAAAATTCTTTTAAAAAATATAAGAGTATTTTACGGTAAAAATTTGTTTCGTTCTAGTTTTTTTCCTCTAAAATTTATTCGATAAATGTTAAAACGCTTAACAAAAACATGTAATTATATTTTAGTTAGTTTTTTTCATTCCCACCAATAAAATGGTTTGGCATTAACTACCATTTAAATTAATAATAATATTATTGTATTAGTTTCTGGTATAAGTCAATGTTGTCTGTAATGTATGATTTCGGAGAAAATATTCTTTTCGTGTCGAGTAAGCTCTCGGATAGAGTGTCACATTTAATGGAAAAAAATAATATATTATTCATAAATATTATTAGATATGAAAATTTATTATTTTACAAATACATGGTATGTAACATTCTACCGACATTTGGGAAACGACGTCCATATAATTTTTGAATTTGTCTCAATAACATCATTGAAAATCCCACATTGGAAAAATAGTGAATAAAACTACCACATTAAAAGAATTAATGGGAAGTAAAAAAGGTCACTTGGGATAACAAAAACATGAATTCCATGTAGGAAAATATGGATATTGAAGAAAAACAAACCATCCCATTCTGATAGAGAGTGATAGAAGACATGATTATGAGAATGTTAACAATCAAAAAACCACATTCTTATGGTGGGTAAACGGTATTTGATTTCACTGTAGTAAAATTAGATGGAACACATTTTGGTTTTAAGGACATTTTCATGATTTTGTGGATTTTATTTTCTATATTCCCTATGAAAATAAGGAAACATAATTACATATCATGTAGAATTTTATACTTTAATAAATTTCTACCACAAACTCTTCTTTTCTCTAAATAATGTGTATTCTATATGACTTTTTCACTCCTGATGTACTGGAATAATATTGAATAGAATCACATAATCCAATAAATATTAACTATATTTTCATACTATCAAGTATCATTAAATATAAAAAAATGACTAAGATAAGATAAGATAATTCCCCAAAAAGAACAACAATTTAGAAGACAAAAAATTATACTTTTAATCTACAAAATTCAACAGTAATACCGAAAGTCTAACATAGACTATTAAAAAAATAAATGTCCATATAATTCCACAAAAATATTTAAGACTAATTTCGTTACCCTAAATTGATAAGGGTTTGTTAATATATTATTGCAAGATAAATTTTAAAATTTATCTCCAAATTACATAAACTTATCTTACTAGTTCATGCCAATAATTAATTTACAAAATCAAATATAATTTTTTATATGTTAATATTTTCCATTAATAAACTAAATTTGAAAACATCCATAATTAATTCATAGATTTCTCCAAAAATAATTCAACCATTATTTCCTAAAAAATCCCATTGTACTGCATCTAACATTATTAAAAAGTGCTCCAAAAATATTGTATGTCATCCAAAATAACATTTAACACTTAATCCCCAAATAATATTCCAATAACAATAATACCCATTTGATAAAACATATTTTTCCCAATAAACATATTCTTACTCTATCAACTAGTTTAACTAATTGGAAAATCCATACTAACCAGGGACATCACATAGGATAATTGTATGCGATATAGCCTTGTCACACTTCTGTTTTGGGTTCGATCCCCATAGCCATCTCTAATGTGACATGTTTTCACCATTCATATGGGTAGTCCATTTTTTAATGCATTATAATTCATATTTCATTCCCAAACGAGGTAAAATCATCAAAAGAACCATAACATATTTAAATCACAGATTTTATCTCTTGTCATTCATTTTGAAACCTGAAAAGTAATATATCATAAATACCTCAAAATAAAATGTGATATTATTTATATCCATCAATTTATAATTAGAACACCCAAAGATTTCATAATATGTTATTTCTTCAAAGTAATTCAATAACTAGCACTACACGCAACACCGAGTTCAAGCGCACAACAACATACCAATCTAGTCGTTCAAAAGTTGTTAGGAATATAATGAACTGCATTTTGAATTTTATATACTTCATATAATTTGAAAATCAATATTAGTGTTTCATAGACATAATATAAGAACAAAGTAATTTTTTTAGATAACGGAAGTATTTTTTAAAAAATGAAATTTTACCACATTTTGAGGGAGAAACTTTTTTTAAATCTAATATTTGACACTTTTATGTATAAAATTTGAAAAAATAAAATCTTCTTCAGAATATAGTGAAAAAAATTTAGTTTTGATATATTTTTTGTATTTTTCTGATGGATTTCATATTTTGCTAAATAGTGAAAACAGTAAACATTATTTAAAAACAACTTTTTTATTCGAAATATTTTATAGTGTTATATTATGTATTTTATTGGTTTTTATGTATAATTAGATTATATTTTTATATTTTAATACATTTTATTTCATTATAATTAATTTCACATTGAAATTGGAATAAATAGGTGTCAATCATTTCATAGATATTGTTGCTTAAAAACATTCTATCTATTTTGACAATAGGAATTAATATTAAATTAATTAAAGCATATTATAAGTTTTGAATGTGGTAAAATAGACATCATTTTTGAAGTCAGAATATCAAATATAACTTATGCTGAAATTTTGGTGTTTTTCTAAGAAACATCAATATTTGATGAATAGTGAAAACCACTGAGTTATTGGATAAAAATGACAATTTATTTAAATAAATATTTATTTTATTTAAAATTATTTTAGGTAAAAATAGTTATATAATACATATATATGTTCATAATAACTCATTGGAGTTATTTTATAATAACTTTGGATATATAAATATTTTATTGAACTTTTTACCGTCTTTTAACCACCTCCTAGGATTATTTGCAAATCTGCATAAAACATAATTTATCACTTCTTTGAGTTGAATTTAAAAAATACTAGAGACACGGTTAACCTATGTAGGTATGATTTGGATCAATAATATGAAAAAAAATTTGGTGAATAGTAACTTTTGACTTTTTTTTACCACGGTTAAAGGTAAATAGGGTAATTCAAGTTAAAAAACATATTTTAATACTTCAAAATTTGCATAACACATGTCATAACATTATTTTCTATGTTATGGATGACCATGGGAATCCATGGGTCGATTTTGGGACCCATTTAGCAACTTATGAATGATAATTATACTATAGATTAATTAATTTAAAGCAAAGGAAAAATTGATATAAACAAAAATTTATTAGTAATTAATTTTTATATGTTGTTATATAAGTAATAATTTTTACTATAAATATTCAATGAAAATATAAAAAGATTTACTATATCATGGTATTATTATTATTATTTTTAGACATCTAATAAATTAAATTGTTTATGACAAAATAATGATGCAGTATTTACCTCATTCATAAATGATTTAAATAAATTACATTATTTATATAAAAATTATATCCAGAACATGTACAATTATTATTGGATGATTTTATTTCGACCATTAGTCATCTTATATTTGACCCTAATTATTTTTGGACCTTTAGAAACTGAATATCATTATATAATAATATAATAGTATCAGACTTTCCTAAAGAGCCCCTCCACCCCTTATAAAAGGAGACCACATTGAACCAATTTATCAGACCTCTCAATCCATTAGGCTTGTCAATAATATGCCACAGTAATCCCTATAAATCCTTATCCTCGTACTAGAATCCAAACATACGAGGAAGGCACTTCAATAAGTACTTTTGGTTCAAACCAAAGGAAGTTACCCAAATTAAAGGTAACAGTTTCTCTTAACTTCTTTATTTATTTTACGTCTTCTAACACTAAACTATTTGTATTAATTTCTTTTATAACAAAACTAGTATCCTCAATATACTAGTATGTTGTTATGAGAATTATTCTATCTACACTTACACAAACCTCTATCTAATGGGTAAAAAACATAATGTTTCTGTGGATGGAAATCTAACAGCTCAAGAAACAATGATTGTTTAATTACCTCTTACCACCTCTCATGGTTTCCATTATGATGGAATTGTATTTATATATGATATATATTATGTTTATTTTTTCTTCATGCTTCTGTGTTTTCCTTTTATAGCATACCATAATGGTTTCCAAAATGGGTAAACGCGATAATTTCAATTAAGGAAGTGCGGACTACCACCCCTCAAAGTGATATGACTCGTTAACACCATATGTGGGACCTATAAAGGATGGAGTTAATGATATTTGATATATTATTATACTGTAATTATAATATACCTATGTACTATTATTTTTTATTTACATTAAAATAAGAAATATAAATGAAAGTCGAGTTGATGCATACGTACGGCTTACCGTCCCCATGAACGGTGCATTTCATTAATTACCCCAAAATGATATGTACTATTATAAATACATGTATTTACTGGATATATATGATATATATGATATCTAAATCCTGAATATAATTCTGGATAAAATGAACATTTGACCATGTGAACAATTGTAACTATAAGTTGTTCATTGTTGAATCAAGTGCCAAATATCGACAAAACGAACGTTATTAACTTAAATGACTAAGTAATTTTTATAACATGTTATTATGTGATAAAGAAGGAATAATAAACATGAAAAAGGTCTATAAGAATGTATAAATTAACTTTAGTTTATTATTCAGGATATTATATAATGGACAGGTCATGTCAGACATGAGGTAAGGGGTTTCTTATCTCACTTTTAATTCCGTGTGATTTTCATTGGTCACCACTTATTTATTGCATGTGGTGTATTTTCTACGGCCATATGATATATATTACTAGGTTTATCTTTATATTCATGATATTATGTGATACATTTTGTGTTTATTGACTATTTTTTATACGACATGATTGATTACAATGAGATAAGGGTTACTTTTACAATCTATTTATTATTCGAGGTTGTTTACACGTAATTATCTACTAGGTCCTCATTATCATCCACATCCATTTTTCATAAAAATTTATTTCAAAACATTTTTACTATTTACTATACAATAGTGTAAAGTCATTTATACCCTTATTTGATATTATATGTTTTGAATGGAATTTTTCTGTCTTTTTCCAAACAATGTACTTTAGGACATTTTCGACAAAATTAATGTAAGAATGATTTTTTAAATTATATGGTGGGTGTGGATATTTTCTGCCGTTATAATATCATCAAATCTTCCCTTAAAATCTTAGAATAATATTTTCAAAATAAATGGGTTTTTTATAATTATTTGACTCTTTAATGATTGCAAAATAGAAAGATATATTTCTCTAAAAAAGGTTTAGATTTCATCTATGTCAACATCCTTGGATGGATTTCAAGTTTATTTGAAGTTGATTTAATATGATACAAAACATCCATATTATATTAAAAGTTTTCTGATATTTTTGACTTTGGATGTTCTATTTGTATACAATTCATGGTTTATGGTTAAATTATTGAAATTTTGTATTCTACTTTTAATACGAATGTTTATGTTATATTTCAACCTTTTCTTATAATGAATGTATTGGAATAGTATGTTCCGGGTTGGGGACTAGTAAAATTAAGCCCTTTAGGTTGGGATATAGTTACAGAAGACCCTCTGGGTTGGATTCCGGTTATAGAGGCTCTTCGGGTTGGAGTTCGGTTACAGAGGCTATCTAGGATGGAGTTTTGTTACAAAGGCTCTTTGGGATTGGGTTCTGTTACAGTTAGCCCATAGGTCATGGCATGAGGCCTTGACACAGAAATTAAAGTCCAATATTATAAATTCCCTCATTATGACATTAATATTGATGGTTCATGTGGTTATTTGACTAGTTAAATACCCATGATTAAGTTTTATTATGGCATTATTTACTCATCTCATATTCCTACCATAAATGTATTCATGTTTATTATTGGTAATGGAATGTGGTTTCAATTATTCACCATGCTTAATATTTATTTTATCTTCTACTGTATTGCTTAATCTTACTGAGCGTTTGACCTCCCCCCTTTCTATGTTTTATTTTTCCTCGGATTAGAAGAAGTGTATTGTGATTGATATGGAGGGTTAATCTAAGGGAATAACGGCCTTCATAAAGGATTATTTATGTGGTGTTGTATGTTATAAAGTATAATGTGACCTTAATCTATGTATTCTATTTTCCATGACTGCTAAATTGATCGGTCCTTCGGGAAATGATTCCTTGTATGAATGCCAATGTATTAAAATAATGCACCAAATCAGGGTAATTGGGTTCAGGGAGTTACAGTTGGTATCAGAGGAAGATTAGAAATAACCCTTGAAACTAGATTTATAAAAAATCTGATTATAAAACATATACCATAGATAGAAATTGACTATTACAATAGAAAAACTTCCTAGAATTTTGGTAATGTAGATATTTTTTATGTATTCCATGGAAATACATCCCTGTCTCGATATGAACAGGTAGAGGTGGCTCTGGCAGAGATGTACTTTAGGGTAAAACCCAAAAACACTACTTTGATCTAGACTCGACTGAGAACTGGTGCATGACAACGGGCCTTGTTGCACTCTTCGTTATGACACTCTCGAGGGATATGCTTAGGATAATTTTCATTTTCATTACATATCATTATGAAGGGGTTACAGGTATATACTTCCTCAAAGAGAACATTTTTTTGATTATGGATTATATCATTAAATTGTTCAATTTATGTTAAGTCTTTTACAAGTTTGGAATTACATATTTCAATTCATTAAAAAATCTAGATTATTCCATTGTATAGAAATGGCACCCAGTAGAAGGAATGTGAACTCCAGAAATTTGTATAATCCTAAGAGTAATAAGGATCATATATTTCACGCTATAGAGCCAAAATTTAAAAGGGAAATTGTCTCCCACGTATTCTCAAATTATTAATAAATAGTATCATGTTCTAATAAGATAATTAAAAATTTCTTTGAGTCATATTTCTTTGAAGGGAAGCAAGAGAAGAAAATTTCGAAGAGAGAATGATAGATAAATGGAAGAGGGAAACAAAGGATTTTTCCATATGTGATAACTATGGAAAGAATCACCTTGGTAAATGTTTAAAGGGAATGGGAGTTTGTTATAAGTGAGGAGAAAATGTACACCAAGTATGCGATTTTAAGGGTATGAAAAAAATTTCATTGTACAATGCTTCATGTGGAAGAAGTTGGGACACCACGCGAATCAATGTAGAAATTATGAGAGTATACCCCAACTGCTACTATTGGATTATAATAAAGTTATGATGCAACCTAATTTTTAGAGGATTTATTATATTTCTTATGTTTTTATTAAAATATTATTTCATTTGACTATTGTATTAATTATTTACATGTTATAAGAATTATAGAGTATATAAGGATTTTAATGAAGTATTATTTCATTAAGAACTTGAGATTTTGGGGAACCAAGAAAAGTTACTCAATTGCATGTTAAATTTGTGGAAAATATATGGTTGAGATAAATATAAACCATAATATGGTTCGGATACTTAGTTAGTGATTTTGGAATAATAGATGGTTGATTGGGATAAATTATATCAGATATTCTTGACTTCCTTGGAACTGATTAGTAGTTTGTTTATTTCATCATTTTTGGAATATTCAATATTCTTGTATATAAGGAATATATTCCGTATTATATAAATGATAAAGGAGCATGAATGTAATCAATAAGGTTTTATGGTAATTCCAGGTGGTACCAAGTTTTATAATCATACAAGATGAAGGATTTCACATGTTATTACGTGGAATAAAGGATATTCGTTGTATTTTAATTCCTTATAAATTTTGGAATGTGAGTTTGGTTAGATTTATTTTGGATATGTATAAAATTTGGAATGGATTAAGATACTATTGTTAAGGTTATTTTTTGATTTTTATAAAAATGACAAGACAGAGACCGTGTTACCACCCGTTGCATCTGACAAAGCTACAGGAGTCGAACCCACAACCAGAGTGTGACAGGGATTTATCACCTACCACTGGACTACGTGAAGTCCCTGGATTGTATAATGTAGTTTCCTTTTTAATGGGTCTGATAGGTGAATTATATTTTCATATTCTTTGAACCCTATACGAATAGGATAAATAGAACATATTTTTTTAGTTCTATTATCTTTTTGAGTGAAATATGAGTTTTTGGTAGAAATTATTTAAAGGATGGAAATCTACATGTCAGTTATATATATATATATATATATATATATATCTTCTTCTGTTATTCTATGTTGAAATTAATTATTAAACTTTAGTTGTGGAAGTTAAAACTAATTTTTTTTATTCTAATACCCTATGTTTTGTTGAACTGATGATATTTTAAATCATCATAGAGTGTTAGTTTGGAGTCCACCAATTTTAAAACTGTTCGTGACTGATTACTTAAATCACTACCTATAAATATTATTGTTTTTACTCCAATTATGTGTCTCTAATTTCCACCAATGATCTATTAATCATGATCATAATTTTGTGGTGACTTTTTCATTCCCCTTTCCTCTTATTATGACTAAATTCTATTAACCCAATTTCTAATGTGGGTTTTCCCACAATGGTATTTTATTTTTTCAACCTTCTATTTTCAATGAATAATTTCAAATTGTGAGGATGCAATTTATTGAATTAAGGAAGAATGTAACACCCCAAGATTTCTTGATACATTATTTCTTCAAATTATTTCAATAACATTCAATACACGCAACACCGAGTTCAAGCTCACCATGACTAACCTATCTAGCCATTCAAAATCGATTATGAAAAGTAGTAACTGTATTTTGAATTTTATATACTCCATATATTTTTATCATCCATAATATGTATTTCTTAGGCATAATAAAAGAACAAATTCATTTTTTTAGATATAGGAAATATTTTTCAGAAAATGTAATTTTACTTCATTTTCTGGGAAAACCTTTTTAAAATCAAATATTTGACACTTTTATGTATCAAATTTGACAAAATAAACTTCTTCTTTAGAATCGTGAGATAAAAATTTAGTTTTGATAAATGTTTGGTATATTTATGATAAATTTTATATTTTGGAAAATAGTGAATAATACTAAATTTTAATTAAAAATCATTTTTAATCGAAAAAATTTGTAGTGTAAAATTATGAATTTTATTGGTTTTGAAGTATAATTGGAATATATTTTTATCTTTTAATACAATTTATGTCATTATAATTAATTTCAAATTGAAATTGGACATAAACAAGTGTCAATCGTTTGATAGATATTGTTGCGTATAAAAATGCTATTATTTTGGACAACATTAATTAAATTTAAATTAATTAATTCACTCTATATGTTTTTAATTTGGTAAAATGGACATCATTTTTGAATTCGGAATATCAAAAATAACATAGGTTAATATGTGGTATTTTTATGAGAAAAATAAATTTTTGATGAATAGTGAAAAGCACTGAGTTATTGGTTAAAACTGAATTTTTATTTATGTATTTATTTATTTTATTAAAAACAAATTTAGGTAAAAATAGATAAATAATACATATATATGTTCATAATAATTCATTGTAGTCATTTTATAATTAGATTAGATATATAATAATTTTATTGAACTTTTTATTATCTTTTAACCACCTAATAGATATATTTGAAAATTTGCATAAAAATAAATTTTACCACGTCAGTAGGGTTGAATTTTTAATAATCCGAGAGACACAGATAACCTCATTAATTAAAAAATTTGGTTCAATAAGATGAAAATTATTTTTGGATAATAGTATCTTTTAAATTTTATTTACCACGGTTAAAGGTAAATAGGCTCATTCAAGGTAAAATGAATATTGTAATAATTCAAAATTACCTTAACACAAGTCTGAACCTTATTTGATGAGTCATAGACGACCACGGGCATCATTCGGTTGATTTTTGGACCCTGTGGAGCCACTTATGAATGATAATAAAACATTAGATTAATTAATTTAAAGTGAAGGAAAAATTGACAAAAAAACATTTAGTAATTAATTTTTATATGGTGATATATAAGTAATATTTTTGACAATTTATATTAATTATAAATATAAAAATATTTCCTACATAATGGTTTTTTATTATAATTTTTATCCATCGAATAAATTAAAATAATTTTGACATAATAATGATGAAATTATTATATAATTAAAAAATTATTTTAATAAATTATATTATAAAGATTAAAATAATATCCAAAACATGACCAATTATTATTAGATGATTTTATTTCGACCATGTGTCATCTTATATTCAACCGTAAAAATTTATTGACCTTTAAAACCCGAATATCATTATATAAAAAATAATAGTTTCACACATTCATAAGCAGCCCCTCATCCCCCTTATAAAATGAGACAACTTCTAACCAATTCCTCACACCTATCAAGCCTTAAACTCTGCCTAACTGCCAAATTAAGCTCCCTACCTCCCTCTCCTCCTCCAAGAAGCCTTACCTTAGGCAGAAGGCACATCAAGCAGTCCTTTTCGTTCAAATCAAAGGAAGTAACCCATTATTTTACTTCTACAACCAATAAAATATTTTTATTAATTTATTTTATAACAACACCAGTATCCTCAATATACTAGAATGTTGTTATGAGATTTATTCGAACTACATTTACACACACCTCCATCTAATGGGTGAATAACATAATGATTCTCTAGATGGAACACTAACACCTCACGAAACAATGATTATTCAATTACCTCTTATTGCCTCTCATGGTGGCCATTATGATGGAACTATATATATATATATAATATATTATGATTATGTTTTCTTCATGCTTATGTATTTTGCTTTTATAACATACCTTAATGGTTTCCATAATGGGTAAACGCGATAATTTCATTTGAGGAAGTGAGGACTACCGCCCTCTAAAAGTGATATGACTCATTAATACCATTTATAGGATGTATAAATGATGGAGTTAACGATATTATATATGATATTATACTGGAATTATAATATACCGTTGAATAATTATTTTTTAATTCCATTAAAATATATAGTAGAAATGAAAGTAGCATTCATGCGTACGTACGACTTACAATCTCCATGAACGGTGCATTTCATTTCTTACCCAAAAATGATTTTTACTATTATAAATACATGTATATACGGAAAATTTAAGATATCAAAATCATGAATATCAATCTGGATATAATGAAATTTGAACCATGTGAACAACTACTAACTATAAGATGTTCATTTCTGACTCGAGTGCCAAATATCGACAAAATGAACATTATTAATTTAAATGATTACATAATGTTTATAACATGGTATTAAGTGATAAAAAATGAATAATAAACTAGAAAAAATGTTTTTAATCATGTATAAATTAAAAGTAGATTATTATTTAGTACATTAAATAACGAACATGTCAAGTTGGACACGTAGTAATGGGTTTCTTATCTCACTTTTAGTTCTGCATGATTTCCATTGTTCATCACTTATTTAATGCATGTGGTGTATTTTTTACTACAATTTGATATATATTATCATTGTTATATTTATATTAATGATATTTTGTGATTCATTTGGCCGTTATTGTCTATTTTTCATACGGATTGATTGATTACAATGACGTAAGGCTTAATTTTATAATCTCTTTATTATCCGAGGTTGTTAATACATAATTATCTACTGGGACCTCTTATACATCCACATCCATCTTTCATAAAAATTTATTTCAAAACATTTTTACTATTTACTATAAAATGGGGTAAATTAATTTATACCCTTATTTGAACTTCTATTTTTTGAAAGGTATCTTTCCATCATTTTCCATACAAGGTACTTTATGATCTTTTGCGACCAAATTAAGGTATGAATGTATTTTTTTTAACTTATATGGTGGGTGAGGATATTTTATTCCATTATAACATCATCAAAGCTTCTCGTACAAGATTATTAGTATATTTTCAAAATTATTGTTTTCTTTATAATTATGTGACTCTTAATTGATTTCAAAATAGAAGGAGATATTTCTCAAAAAAAAAGGTTTAGATTTCAACTATGTAAGCATCCTTTGAGGGATTTTAAGATTATTTATTATGATACAAAACTTACAAATTGTATTGAAGTTTTAGTGATATGCTTGAATATGGATGTGCTATTTGTATACCATTCATGGTTTATGGTTTAATTATTGACATTTTGTCTGATATAATTAATTTGAATGTTTATGTTATATTTCAATATATTCTTTTGATGAATTTATTAGACTAGTATGTTCTGAGTTGGAGACTGATAAAAGTAACCCCTCCGAGTTGGGGTCCGATTAAAGCAGACCCTCCGGGTTAGGGTTCGGTTACAAAGGCTCTCCGGGTTGGAGTTAGGTTATAGAGGCTCTCCGTGATGGAGTCCGGTTATGGAGGCTCTCCAGGTTTGGGTCCAGTTACAGTTAGCCTATAGGTCCTGACATGATACCTTGAAAATAAAATTAAAAACTGGAATACATTACCTCATTATGATATTAATAATGATAGTTCATGTGGTCATTCGACTAGTAGAACACCCATGATTATGTTTTATTATGGAATTATTTACTCAGCTTCTATTCCTACCAAAAAAGTATTCATGTTTATTATTGGTAAAGGCGTGTGGATTCAATTATTCACCAAGATTAATATTAATGCTATTATCTGCTATATTGCTTACCCTTAATGAGAATTTGAGCTCAACCCTTTGTATGTTTTATTTTTCCTAGGATTCAAAGAAGTGTATTGTGATTGATATGCAGGGTTAAGCTTAAGGAATAATAGCATGCATAATAAATTATTTATGTTGTGTTGTATATGATAATTTGTAATATAATATTCATGTATATAATATATTTTTCAAGACTGCTAAACTAATTGGTCCTTCATGATATTATTCCTTGTAATCATTCCTATGTATTAAAATAATGCACCGACTCTGGGTAACTGGGGTCAGGGCATTACAATAATTTTTTCTACAAATGAAATGATAATTCTTACTTCAATAAAAAATTTTATTAAAAAGAATACATATTTATACATTCAAGGAAATGTCTTCAAATGTTATCCCATCATCAAAATAGAATTAAAAAATTTAAATGTTTTCTATATAAAAAATATACCATAAGTCTTGAAACCCATATATGTACACTTTCATAATCATTTAGAATACTTCATAATACCCTAACTAGGATTTTCCAAATTATTCCTTAATACTTCTTTCCTACAAATAGAGAACATGAATCATGTCCTAAGATTAAATAATTTCAAAAAAGAGAAAATAAATAATCCTTACATTTCATATGTCATTTTCAACTTCATAAACATAAATTAGAATCACATTAGTTTTTTAAAGAATATATTTTTATGATCTCGCGGATCCCATTCCCAAAACATCTTTATCATATATCTATTTGTATAATGAATATAATACACACATTTAGAACATTCAATTGATAACTCGAAAATAACTTCTTTCCCTTTCTTTGAGACCATTGAAAGCTTCCTTTTTACATGGAAGGATATTGATTTATAACCTTTATTTCCATGCCGAGAGCATCTTATCATCCCTTTAAAAATTACCCTAGTTGTTTCTTTCCACATCCAAGACACAATATTCATTGAATATACATACCATTATGATTATTAACTGATATTACATAGAAATTCATTTCACATATATATGATGCCTTAATAAAACTCACATAGATTCATTTGGTCAATCATGACTCCAGATAGTTCGTTTCGAATAACCACAAGATTTATCATTACAACACCTATTTCAATCGATTTCTTGTTCTGAAATCCACCAAAACATTCTTCACATCCTTAGTTAATTTGGTGCATTCTAGATCAAACCATTTAATGAAACCAAAAATTTATGTTTGAGTATATCTATACAATCATCATATACTATCATATAGGGAAAAAAACTAAGATATACTCATCTATGTTTTCTAAAACTCATTCATTTTTTCTAAATTAACTATGAATCTTTCTAATATGATAACAAACCAGGTTATATACATATTTTAACTTATACATAAACAACAACCTAACCTCTAATATTATATAAATTGTCATCTGATACCAAATATAAGGCTCCATCCTTGATTATTAAATAATCTTGAGTAAGGACAACAATTTTACTTCTAATCAACTAGATGATCTTTTTAGGATTACATATTTAGAGAATTAGTTCATAAAATATACCTAACAACAAAAATATTACATGCAGACACATCAACTCAATATAGTATTTTTTTTTTAAAAATAGAAACTTTATAAAATGAAACATGTTTTATTTCATGTTTAAACAACATGAATTTTACTTTATCACATCCAAGAAACTATTCTTCTTTATGTCCTATGAAAAACATTTCAAGAAATTAGAATAACATAAAAATAATAGTATGGGATACATAAATAATGAAAAAATTTAGTCTTCGCGAAAAGATGTAAACCATGAATACATTATCATAATGTAACACTTTTCTCCATTAAAGAAGTAACAAAAACACTTCACTAAATACAAGATCATTGTATACTTTTTTTGTATCCAAAGCATGATATAAATCCTATATAATTAAATGTATAACATATAATTGTATCATAGGAAATAATCCTACTTAAATGGAATAACCATACAGTCATCATCAACACATATCAATATATGAAATTACTATATAGATGGCTTCTATACCTAATGAATTGGAGGTTATAACCTAACCACTCAACTTTTATTTATCATGGAACCACCCTTATTTGGATTAACAAATTACAAACCTTGTTTTATATATCCTGTAACCACCCATATTTTGTTTATCACATAACCACACATCAAATTTCCATGTACTATAGTATAATAATAACAAGTACAATAATGCAATTATAAACATTTCAGTCAGAAAATTTCTTTTCAAATAAGAATGATTCATTTCAAGATATTGATATTTTAAATCCACATTTAAAAATATTTTAAATACCAAAACACCCAAAATGAGAAAATGGTATTTAAGTTCATTTTAAAAATATTATGGATTATTGGGAAGCCATATATAAAATAACAGTAATAGAGGCAGAGGAGTCATTGACACCTAAAACATTGAAAACATTATTTTTTATGTTTAGAAAATCTCTTCTTTGAATATATATTCTATTTGGATGAAATTAAATGTCAATGGGGTTTATTATACACTTTATATAAGAATTTTGTTTATAACATCAAAATATGCCCGAATAAAAAAAGATTGCGAGGAAGTCCCTTTCCTTGAGCCTGACTCTTGATGGACAATCGTTATGTTCAAAAATAATAAACATAGGTAAATTTATACATGATAGAGACAAATTTTCATGTTTATTATTCCATTTATATCAATTATTACGATGTTAAAATAATTATATAAATATTTATGTTCTTATCTATCATTTGGTTGATATTTGATACTTGAGTCGTAAATCAACTTATTTTTTGTAAATTAACCATGTAGTCAAATGAACATCATCTACAGAATACTATATATGATTTAAATATTAAATATATCATGTATATATGTATTTATAATATTCATTATATTTGGTGATAATAAATGAAATTCACCGTTAATGGAGATGATAGGCCCTACATAAGTATGAACACTACTTCCCTTTATTGGTAATATTAAAAGAATAATAATAAAATTATATAAATGTAAATTATCATACCAGTATTATATTTATGTAATGTATGCCTGCTATGTTTAATAAAACAATCCATTATGTGTTCCTTGTATAATGGGAACGAGTCATATCTCATTGAGGAGGCAATAGTCCACACTTCCCCAAATGAAATTATCTTATATACAAAAAATGGAAATAATAAAGGTATGTTATTAATTAATATTTACTATGAATAGAGACAATGGTAGTGTCGTGCGAGCTTGTCATCTTTGGATAATCACTTCATGGCCTGGCTATCATCTCACCCTAACCTTCGATCTAGTTAGGGTTACTCACGGCGGCACGATGTTGGTTATAGATGCTGGTTCAGATGCTGCAATCTGGGGATGATTTTGTGTTTCCTAGCGTATGCAGGTGACTGGGAGGATTTTGTACTAGGGTAAAGTTATGAAGGCGATGATGGGATCTTCTTCTCTAGATTGAGGACGGGTTCTTTCTCGGTGACTGTTATTCGGGAGGTCCCCATTTCTGGTTTATATTATTTATTTCGATTGGATTTAGAATATTTTTTGTTCTTGTTTTGCAATGTTCTTAGTGGTTCATAGTGGAATTATTGTCGAGTTCTGGCTTCGTTTATGATTACCTGTTGGGGTGCATGATATGGCTTCATGATTGTTGACCTTTTCATGATGATTTTGTAGTACGATTTTATGGATCACATTGATTGAGTATTGTTTTGGTTGATTTTATGAATCAGTGCTATGTTGTTTGTTCTCGTTTGAGAATTTTGGTCCAACTGTTTGGATTCTATGGGTAAATTCATCCAGTTCAATGAAAGGGACAATTTCAGAAGAGGTTTAGAAAATGGAACATTCACCAATCATGGCTATTTGGATTTGGATTCTTGAGAGGGTATTGTGTTTTCCATTGGTACTGTTCCAGTGCATCCTTTCACAGGACTACTATCCAAGTTGTGATGAGAAGGTGGAATATCGTCTTAAGGATTATGATATTAGGGAGGAGCATGTATTTTCATCTTTGAATTGGATTGTATTTGGACTTGGACATTGGACCGTGGGGATTTTGGTTTTTATGTGTTTTAATCCTTTTGGTTTTCCTTTATCCCATTAAAAGGGGACATATCTTAATACAAAATTAATTTTCTGTCAATTATCATTTCGTGGGGTATTAGTTAACCGTACATAGAAAAAATATATTATATATTCATTAGATGGGGGTATGTGTATGTGTATTAAGAAAACATAGATTAAAAACATCATATTATATTTAAGATAGTAGTTTTGTTATAAATGAATCATAATAATGAGATGTTATGGTTTTGAAGATGTAAAATAAACAAAAAAAGATCCTGAGAGAATATGTTACCTCTAAATGGGGAAACTTCTTTAGATTGAGCCAAAAGGATTCCTTGAGGTGCATTCCGCCCAATGAATGACTTCTAGGAAGAAGGGAGGTATGTTAGGGGAATACTTGAATAGAATATGGGTATACAACGTGCTTTAATGGTGTGTGTAAGTGGGTAGAGGTGGTTTCCTTTTATAAGAGGGAGGAGTGGCACTTTAGGAAAAATATGAAATATTATTTTAATATAAATTTATATTAAAATTATAATAGATACAAAGTGATATAATTTGAGTTTAATATGATTATCAGTCTAAAAACTATCAACAAATAGGTTTTATACACCTCTAGGTCACAAATATAATCATATATTTTGGCTTTAACCCTTACTAAAATAACATAACTCTTACCAGGAATTGATGTATTTTTTACAATAGGTTGTTAATATGAATACAATTAAATTCTAAGAGAACATAATGTGGACCCTTAATGAAATTTGTAACATTATCATAGTAATTTTTTCAAATATATGATATTTATGATTGTTAAATAATTTCATAAAATAGTATTTGTTTTCAAAACTCAACTATGTCTATTTTGACAATATTTTGTAATTGATTTTTGTTATTTGGAAAAACATGATTTATTCAAAAAAACTACATTAATTGAAATATGAAATGTCATCATAATCCAAAAAATTTGTAGATGGAATTGAAATGACCCAATTAAATTTATCATTATATTTAAGAAATCATTAATTTGAATCAGTAATTAATAATGTAATCAATGCATCATCGCAATGTCATAAATAAATGTATTTATATACTGTATAAAAATTATAAATAAATTTTAATGATATTGGAAATATTTTTATATTTATACTGATTAATTATAGTTAAAGATATCAATTATACAACCCCACCATAAAATAGTTTTAGTAAAAAGAAACATGTTTATGTTATATTTCTCATTAATTTAAATTAATTATTATAGAATGTCATTATCACACCCAAGTGGCTCTATGGTGTCCTAAATTAGACCCATGGAAGATCATGGTTGGAAATATATCATCCAATATGATTTAGTCACACGTCTGTGTATTTTTATATTATTATAATATTATTTATTACACTTATTTAACTGATTTACCCTTTCCCCATGTAAATAAAAATAATAACTCATGTTACATTTTAAAATTCCTAAAAATAAGAGGTACCTATTTAAAAAATTTAGATATAATGGTTCTCAATATGCAATCCATTTTTTCAAATTCAAATTAATGAATTGGAAAAAAAAATAAATTGAAATTATTTCTAGTTGCAAAACCAGAATGAGGGTTTTTATGAATAAATAACAATCAAAAGATTGACATGTGTTTATGTCAAATTTCAATTTGAAAATACTTCAAATAAGAAAATATACTTAATGATAAATACATAATCAATTTAAATTGAAAATAATGTAAAAAAACTATATAACTATATAAATAAATTATATGAAATTGTTGTTTTGAATGAATTTTCTATATTTTTCACTGTCATTAAACTATGGATTTTATTTGAAATATACCAAAATATCAACCAGGGTAAATTTTTATTTCCCTCTTCTAAAGAAGACGTTTATTTTTTCATATTGAATATATAAAATTGACAAAAACTAGACATAAAAATGGTTCTCCATCAAATGGCTATAATCCTACCTTTTAAAAAATATTAGAGTATATTATGCTAAAAATTGGACTCATTCCCAATTTAAGCCAATAAATTTCTTTGGATAAATGAGAAATCATCTAAAAAACATTTGTATTCATATAGTAATTAGTTCTGTACATTTATTCCAAAAAATGGCTTGGAATTAACTAATTCATATAATAATATTATTATTGTATTATTTTTTTGATATAACTCAATGTTTATTACAATATATGTTTTCAGATAAACAAATTATTGTGGGTCGAGTACGCATTAAAAAAAGTGTCCCCTTTAACATAATGTTAATATATTATTCATTAATATTATTTTATATGAAAATGTATAATTATATAAATACTTGGGATGTTACTATATGTGAACCCACTTTTTGTTTATTATAATATATAAAATATTGATAAACATTGGTTCTTTTACATTTAATTATTTATTATATTTTATATATTTTTTGAAAAAAAATAGTTTTCTTCTAGAATTTGGTTGGATGACATCTTAGGGGTTTTTTAATTTCCACACCTCCACTATTATG
This sequence comes from Viscum album, assembly GCA_963277665.1. Taxonomy (NCBI): domain Eukaryota; kingdom Viridiplantae; phylum Streptophyta; class Magnoliopsida; order Santalales; family Viscaceae; genus Viscum; species Viscum album. The sequence goes on from OY728138.1 coordinate 510,829,057, forward strand.
TAGATACATTGGGTTAAAAGTGAATTTTTATTATTATAGTATATTGTTAATATATTTCTATCTCTATGAATGAATAATAAATTGTGGGGATATATATAAATCATGTATCAATATTCTAATAGAAAAATACCATGTGAAATATTAATTGTAACTATCTTATACTTGTATACATTATCTAATTGGGATATTAAATTGACATATTTTATTTGTAACCTTATATTATCTTGAGGATTTTTGTGCCTAAATTTTCTAGTCTAACATAGATTTTTTAATGTACTTGTGAGTTATGATATTCTAGTATTTTGAAATTCAAGGAATATAAGAATAATGGAGCATCACTTTATCTATATTCTATAGATGGTTTCATCTTGGTTATATAATATATATATTCAATAAATAATCCGTCACATGTTTTGTAATGGTGATTTTGGAACCATGTTGGGATGCTTGTATTGGAAAATATATGGTCATATTATCAATTTCTAGGATAAATGAACATTAGGAAAACATATCCTTATTCAAAAAGGTACTTATGCGAATAATATATAGATATTATTGATGTCTTTTAGGGGAAAATGTTATTTTTGTGTAATTTTGGTATCCCAATGTTAATGAAGTGTGAATATATTTATTAAATTAAATATTCCCTTTTTTTGGGAATATTCTGGGCCTAAAAATATGAAACTTTTTCAATTATCACACCTTTCTTAGGGTTTTTTAAATTGTCCAAGAAATGTGTGGGGCATGGTATAGTTCAAATCTAATGGAATGGGGATATTTGGAACATTTGTTTGTTAAGTGTTCACCAAAAACCTACTGGTTGGGAAAAAATGGTAATTTTTTTATTTTTGTGTTTTTTGGGATTTAAACCATTTCATTCCCTCCATGAAATGGAACTTCTCATAGGCCTTCTAACTAAATATCCTTACCATGTGTAGTTGAATAGTTTATATTTCATGGTGTTTTGACATGTTCCAACAATGGAGTTTGAGAAAAAAATTATTTACTGAGTTGAAATGCAGTATAGTCGTTCAACATGGATTTTTTCTATAGAGAATCACACAGGAACAATGTTTATCACATTGAATTAAAAGTAAAATGGTCTGTTTTTGAAATTTGTTGATTTTGAAAACAAAGGAAATCAATGAAACCAAATAATGATAATATTAAAGTTATTTAAATCTAGGATATGACTATGATGATTGGGTTTGAGTCAGTTTTCCAATGGTAATATTATCTTTTTTCCATGTTATCCAATGCTCTTCTACTAAGCCAATTAAATCAATATTTCACAATAACATCCACTCATCCCCTTGATCAATTTATTATTGTGAGTATAAAACATTCCAAAATCATGTCATGGTATAAAATCATTACTATGTGTGAGAAATTTTAAATAATTATCCTAAATGACTAAGGTAATTCTCAATCATGTCTTATTTATCTTAAACAATAAAGTGTTTCCACTACCCTCCCACATGTACAGATGATCCAAAAGTACTTTACCAATAATCCATGGTCTATTAAATCTTATATAAACAAAATACTCTAAAACAAAATTAATTATATCTGAAAAAATGAAATAACTATAACAGTATGTAAAACAAAATATGGTCAATTATGATAATAAAAACCACTAAAAAATATTGAAACCAACTGCATAAAAGAGAAAAATGATTTTATTATAGGACGCACAAAAACACCTGAATTTTAAAAAGGAAAACCTCTCTTCCTTAATTAACTCATATTATTACCCATTCATGTTTCAGTTAATCAATGATTAAGGGGTAACACAAAAATACTAATAATAAATAGATAAAATAAAGAGGAAGTAATTACATCTCTATAATTTTTCCTCCAAAAGTTTTTTCTATTTATTACGAATGAATGGTTAATTCTTATCATGGTTATTTCATAGTGATTACAAATAATTTATTCCTGAATTACTAAATAACATTATTTCAAGAAAATGGGACCCTTCAACATCCTCCACCCTAGTGCATGAAAGGGTGGGTCTATTCTTATTAAATATTCCCTAAGTACATGCATGTTGACATAAATTTATAATATTATCCATTATATGGAACAATAAATATATTCAATCATTTTGAAATCTAATGAAAAATATACCTTGTGTAATTCTTATGTGTGGGTAAATTCATATAACGTATTCTCTGGGAGAATACCGAGTGTAAACATCCTTATAAGAATTATCAATGTATTAGGATATCCTAATACATGAAAACACGTATCATCATTCTCTAACTTGTAGATTTAATCCATCCATATAATGTATATTTATGAATATTTTCACTTCTCTTTACTTTTCCTATTATAGAAGGTACCTGTTATGACATTTAAATGTGATAGATTTTATAAGGGAATTTTTTCATTTATATTTATAAATGAACCCCAATCATATGATATTGTATTTATTAATATTTATGTTATTTAATATATAGGTAATAAAAAGTAAAAATTATTCGGTTCTTAGGAACCAAATCCAACACAACCATGGTCGACGTTTTGAAAGAACTAGAGGTCATGAAGTAAAAATGATCGACATTATATATATTGTTTTCCATTATAATAATTTTATTTTAGTTCCATATTCATTCTTCATTAATTTCAATTAATCATAATAAGTTACGAAAGTGGATAGTGAGATCATAACAATTATATAATAAGAAATATCCACCAAATTATAAGACTGAGTTAAACTTATAAAATTCATTATGTTTTGTAAATTATTTCTAATTATAACTCTTATCATCTTTTCACATCATTTGATAACCCATTGATCTATAAGGAAATAGTGATTATATTTTGGAGTTTATTTTTTGGTAACCATTTATTCCGCCCACCCACCCCACTATGTTTGTTTTCTACAACTTTTCCACTTCACTCTATAATAGTAATTTGAGGAAATGTGATCCTTAATCTATAATACATTTATTTATTAGAAAAAATTTAGGTTTAAAATATATTTTTTTTTATTTTTTATTTCAATTTCGGAGAATCATTTAATTTTTTTGATATATATGTTGGAATGGTGGATCCAGATCCAATATATTAAGTTAGTGTATTTACTCGTAGACTCTACAATACCTAACCTGATATTTTTCATCTATTGGGAGTTATTATCATGTATATGGATAAACATATAAAGATACTATGGGAATCTGAAAATTGAATTATAAGGTATATCCGGAGAATAAATGAATTGTTTATATGCTTTGATAAATTAAAGACATTTTTTAGGATATGTGTATGCAAAACATAGAGGTGATATCAAAAATAGTAGTGCAACAAGTTATATGTTTATATGTTTTGTATCTATAATGAGATCAATATTTTAATAATAGATGGTGGTTGAAATATCTACAATAGAGTGAAATGTTATATCTGTAAAAAAATTCACGAAATAGTTTGTTCAGTTGATTAAATTCCTGGAGGAGGTAGAGTAAAATCAAGAGGAAAATTTATTGTTTTATGAAAGATAATATGTTATACATTTTCTGAAGATCCCATTGTTTCATGATCAATTGAATAATATTCAGTTGATGTACCACTTTATTAGAAGATTTATTCAGGATGAATGGTTGACATTTAAAAATATTCATGGAAGAATCTATTTAGGAGACACATTAAAAAATCCAATAGTGACTGAGAAGTTGAGGAACTATCATGTTGTGGTTGGTATTCATTGTTGAATAAAGGATACGAAGAAGAATATAATATAACATTTTGGGATGGTGAAATTGAAATAATCCAATATTTAATTAATAATTAGCATTAAATATATGCTTTTCATGAATACAATCAATTTGGACTGAGAAAGAGGAGGATCATATATTATTTATGTCTTCTAAAGTTTGAGCCATATAATTATTCTATTTTTTGGGATCAAAATTCATGTAAGAGATTGTTGGAAGGGTGTTTATTGATCTCTATATTGAATTTGGTGGAACAATATGTAGTATGTAATATACACCAGTCTATGACATTATAAGGAATTCCCTTGAATGTGGATGGCCCCACACTCACCTGGTCCCTTCTCCTTGGCCATCTTCTTGGGTTTCTCCCATAGCTTCTTCATGGAGGCAGATCCTCATGGCGTCACTCCATCATCGATTATATCTGGCTTCTATCGGTTATCAATTTTGTTTTCTTTGTTTCACAATTCATCTATTGGTTTTATGTATTTTATTCCCTACGGTTCCTCTCCTGGCGGAATCTTCATCGTTCTTCTTAGGGTTTTTCCCCTCCAATTCTATCTTCTACTGCCTTATCTGGAAATATAAGGATCGTTAATTCTTTTCTTTTCCTCTGGCTATCTTGTGTTTCCTTCGCCCTAGTTTTTCAGTTATTATCTTTTGGAGATGGTCCTTCTCGTCACCCAGCCTTTGTCTCTTCCATCGTGTGGCCAGAGTTTATTTCTTCCTCCTCCTCTACTCTTTCTGCCATTCCCATCATACTAAGACCCCATCATGGTCTAAAATTATGGAGACCTAGATGTTTTGGGATGGTGACGGTGGAGTCTGTATGGATCTTAGGCTACTCGAGTGTTGGTTTGGGGTCGTTCATTTTCTCAATAGCCATAATGTTCTGCTCAAACTGTAACAACCCGAAATATTGAATAAATCTTGTTTCCTAATTTTATGTGTTATTTTATTTTTATACTCAACAAAAATGATTCATTTGATAACATGAGTATAATTAAAATGATACTATTGGTTTTTGACTGTTATATGACCATTGGTCAATATGACCACTGGAAACTAAACGTTTTGATTATTGTCTCTAAATACAAGTAATATTGGTTAATTAATATAGAAAGAAGATTCGATGGCCTCAACCAGTAGTCTTGGACCAATCGAAGCCCATCTAACAGAACATTGGAAGGAAGTAGCACCACTGGGCTTTGCTCTGGACCAAACCCAAGCTGAACTTCATTGTATAAAGCTAGAACGGGATCGCCTTCGCGAGAAGTTCAAACTGATAGAAATTATTACTCGTGCGATGTTGGCCGAGCCTCCCTCGGATTCTCTCACCTTAGCACACCTTACACTTAGGTCCTATGATGGTGTGATAAGGGGCTATGTAAGGATACCATAACTTCCTTGTGTAATTATTTGTTTTAAATAAAAATTGGGATTTCTTCTTATGACGAAGTTTATGAATTTTCAAATGACACCTTGGTGATGGACCTTGGTGATATGTTCATGATTGTCTATGTTAAATGATGTAGCAACATTTTCATGTTATGAAAAAAAATATTTTTATTATGATATGCCTCCTTATTTCATTCTCATGCCTTAATGTTCTTTTCCATGACCTTATTTAAGTATCTCAATTTCACATGTAAAATGTTTCTTATTTTTCCTTACTGGGCTTTTTTCTCACCCTTTCTTTTGATGTATTCTCCCAGGTTATGTGATGCAGTAATGAACCTAGGATGAACATGAGGAGAAGCCTTTCAAGTGTTTTAGAAGAATGTTTTATGTTTTCATGTTAAAAGTTCCTGGTTTCCAAGACACTAAACCTTAAAGATCCCTGGTTTTGTAAAATTTAATGAAAGTTTATGTGATAAAGAGGCAGGATGCTATAGTTGGTATCAAAGGATGGTTTAGTTATTTGTGGAAATTAGGATATGAAAAATATAGGAAGAACCCTATAGAAAAGTTTAAATATAGGAAATCTTCCTGGTATTTTGGTGAGTATTGAGTAAGGGTTTTCCAAGCAAATACATCCCTGTCTGGATACGAGTAGGTAGAGGTGGCTCTGGCACAGATGTACATAGGGGTAAAACCTGAAAACACCGCTTTGAGTTAGACACGAACGGGAACTGGTACACGACAATGGTCCTTGCTGCACTCTTGGTTACGACACTCTCGGGGGATATGCTTTGGTAAATTCATAAGCTTAGTATGAACCATTATTAAAGGAACAAGGATAAAACAAAATAAATATTCACATAAGAATATATGATCATGGATAACCTAGATTGGAACCTAGGGGATCACAAGTTAGGATATACTTTTATTCTATATGTTTATCCTTTTATGATTAAAGTTTCATTTTCATGATTATTACCTAAGTAAATAAGCCCCTAATTATGGTTTCTTTTCTTAGTTAATGGCGGGAAAAGGAAGAACATGTCGCAAAAACCAATGTGATAGGAAATGTGTCGATTGTCGTATTAATATGACAGAGGTGATTAGGGGATTAAAAGATGATTATTATTTTGGAATACTTTCACTATTTTAGGGACCCTATATGATCGAGGTAAATAGATTACTACGGTATTTTCATTGAGGAGTAATGTTGACTTATATTTTGAAGAATTGATGAATTTATGGTTGACTTATAGTAAATTAGGTTACTTATGGGAATGATTAACCTATCTTGGGTAAAATATGTTTAGTTTAGATAATTTTGTTATTAGATGTTAGGAGTGTTTGATGTTGTTTGGAGATGAACAATGAAGTTTATTTTGGAAGACTATGTTATCAAATCCTTCTTGTATTTGGGTTTCAATCTTAGTTTGGTTTATTTTGAGGAATTTTAAGGACCGTTATTTATGGGATGGTCTATGATGAAATTTGGGTATTACCATGGAACATTGACGATTTAAAATTAGTTTCCATTCCTATGGGATTCTTCCTTTTTGAAGAGTTGTTTAACTTTACCCTTTCTGTTTTTGGGATAATGTTTGAAGATATAAGAAATATATAGTTAATCTTTTGTGGATTATGTGATTCTCTAGAAGATGATTCTTGTGTTTTGATGAGACCAAGTAGTTTTGAATGCTCATCGTTTGGGAGAAAAGATTAGTTTTGGTAGAAACTTATTAAAGGGTGAAACTCTACATGAAGGTAGTTATATTTCCTTATGTTTTTGTTCTATGTTGTAAATGAATTCCTAAAAAATATGAAAAGGAACGTAAAAAAAACATTGTTGGTTTACTTTTCCTACTAGGTAATCAAAGATCGTTTACACACATCATAAGTTTGTGATTTTCTTATGGTTAACTTTCTCCTAATCATGTTCTCTGTCACTCTCCCTCAGAACATGACCCTTTGTTTTCTCCTCCATGTCCATGTTTTCCTTCATGGAATCCTAGTGTGGGCTAACTCGGGTGACCTTCATACTTTCTTTGAATTCTTTTAAAGTAATAGTTTTACTGACTCCTTTTCTGATGTGGGACTTTCAATGAAATTTCAAAACATAATTTTCAAAAATTGCGAGGACGCAATTTCTTAAGGGGGGAAGATTGCAACAACCTGAAATTTTGAATAAATCTTGTTTCCTAATTTTATGTGTTATTTTATTTTTATACTCAACAAAAATGTTTCATTTGATAACATGAGTATAATTAAAATGATACTGTTGGTTTTTGACTGTTATATGACCATTAGTGAATATGACCACTGGAAACTAAACGTTTTGATTATTGTCTCTAAATACAAGTAATCTTGGTTAATTAATATAGAAAGAAGATTTGATAGCCTCACCCAGTAGTCTTGGACCAATCGAAGCCCATCTAACAGAACTTGGGAAGGAAGTAGCACCACTGGGCTTTGCTCTGAACCAAACCCAAGCTGAAGTTCATCGTATAAAGCTAGAATGGGATTGCCTTCGCGAGAAGTTCAAACTGATAGAAATTACTACTCGTGCGATGTTGGCCGAGCCTCCCTCGGATTCTCTCACCTTAGCACACCTTACACTTAGGTCCTATGCTGGTGTGATAAGGGGCTATGTAAGGAGACCGTAACTACCTTGTGTAATCCTTTGTTTTAGATAAAAATTGGGATTTCTTCTTATGATGAAGATTATGAATTTTCAAATGACACCTTGGGGATGGACCTTGGTGATATGTTCATGATTGTCTATGTTAAATGATGTAGCCACATTTTCAAGTTATGAAAAATGTTATTTTTATTATGATATGCCTCCTTATTTCATTCTCATGCCTTAAAGTTCTTTTTCATGGACTTAATGAATTATCTCAATTTCACATGTAAAATGCTTATTTTTTTCATTACTGGGCTTTTTCCTCAACCTTTCTTTTGATGTATGCTCCCAGGTTATGTGATGCACTAATGAACCTAAGATGAACATGAGGAGAAGCCTTTCATGTGTTTTAGAAGAATGTTTTATGTTTTCATGTTTAAAGTTCCTGGTTTCTAAGACACTAAACCTTAAAGATCCTCGGTTTTGTAAAATGTAATGAAATTTTATGTGATAAAGAGGCGGGATGGTATACAAACTCTGCTCTGGTTTCCTTTTCCTATACTCCCCCAAAGTCAGTCTGGTGTGGTGGTTCTGTTGGAGGCTTTAGGATGTGCAGTTAGTGCAGGAAGCCATGGTCCAGGAGGCACATCCTGTGTTGGTTTCACCCCTTCATATAAGTTTCAAATGATGGTGCATCTGATGCATAGTGTTTTCTGCATTTTGATTACCTCGCAAGGCTGATCCTAGATCCAGTTCAAGTCATGGTATTTCTCAGCTCAACGTGTGATGTGGTCGGTCATTCTGTTATTCGATCTTCCATTTGATTTTAATTTCAAATGATGAAAATGTGGAGTGTGGTAGCTCTAGGTGTGGTAATGGATATTTGAATTTTGAATTTTGAATGGTGTTTGTGGGTTTTTTATGAGTTTTGAACTCTGTCTGGATGCTCTATAGTGGAATGATGGTTCGGTGTTTTGGTGGTCTTATTTTGTGTTTTGTAAGTGGTTCCCTCTCATCCTGAAGTGGTTTTTTTATTAGAAAAATTTAAAAAGGGGTTCTTCGTTATGACATTATAACATAGATCTTCTTAAAATAAGAGTGTTTTATTATAGGCCATGTTGAACTTTCTATAATTTTATTGTAGTAGTGAAAACCTTTTCAACATTTTACTATAGTAGTGTAGACCATGTTGATCATTACAATATAGTACTATATCAGTTTCAACATTGACTAAGAGTTACCGTATTAGTATGAACATTACTAGAAATGGTAATAATGGTATATGGACATACTGTGACTGTTACTATAGCAAAGTGGACCTACTGTATAGATTTGGAACTATGGCTATGTGGGTTACAATAAGACTGCATTTCTTTATTAGCTTATTTCATGCAATGTTTTTTGTACTCTATATTTTTTCCATTAAATTTTCTACTTTACATAATGAATTTTTCAACCACTCTTTGGTAATAGGGTTTTTTCAAAATATGTGTAAATCAAATAATTTTATTATTCTTTTTCTTCATTCATTATCTCCCTTTTACAAATATTATAGAATCGACTATCATTGATGTTCCAAGAATGGACATTGTAGTTTATTATTTACAAATTATAAATATTGTATTATTCATACTTTTCTTCTAATATATATATATATAAGAGGAAATATTAGATCCCTATATTCATATTAAGGGTCTTTTATTAGATAGTATGTCAACCAATCAACATAAATAAGGTATAACAATATGATTTTATCAAACTCATGTTATCCACCTAAGTTTGGTTATATCATTTGATGTATAATATGCGTGATAGTTTAAAACACAGTGTAACTACCATTTTCATTAGAGTTATATTATTAAATTTAATTTATTTTAAAAATTATATTTATGAATGATTTATTCAATTCTTGGATAGTTGTTATTTCATAGATATGGTGTAAATTAATTTATAAATTCATTATCCATTATTTATTATATAAAAAAATTTATAAATGATTAATTATATTATTATTATTATAATTGATACATTACATTTGAAAATAGTTGTTCAATTAATAAAATTATGTAATCCAAGGGGGAGAATATAAAATTAAAATTTTTAATATATTGGTTTACAATAATTAATTTTTTAGAAAAAATTATTATTTAATATATCAATTTTACTCATTAATGATTAAATTATATATTAATATATTAATGTATCTACTTTACAAAATTATAGATAATTAATTCACTTCTAAATATTAATTTATTTTATTTGAGGGTTAATTTTATTCATTGTATATTTGAATGGATTCCATCATCTTCTTGAAAAGTTTATATAATTATATTTTCAAAATTTAGTCATTTATTGAGTATTGAGATTGATAAAATGACTTTTTAGAAAGAGATTAATAAAATTTTAATGTATTGATATGTAGTTGAGTGGTACAAACCAATGAAATCCATATCTAAGAGACCATGGTTTGATTCCATGAATCCCTAGGGGGATTTATGGGTGATAACACTGGCGGTGATGTAAGATGGAAATGATATAGAAGGGGACACAGATTGTTGTACGCATGGGGGGAAACCTCATTTAAATGATGATATATCAGATAACCTTTGTCCTATGAATGGGACATTCATTCCAATTAGGCCTTCATGCTATATTTTCAGACAATAGGGCAGGTTGGATGGGTTATCCCTTAGGGGTATGACCTATCATTCCAATATACGGGTGTGTTTTTTTGTATTGAACCCCAAATAACCTACATATTGTTATAATTAATACACATTCATTTTTCTTTATTACTTCTATCTTTATGTTTTCTTAGAGAAATACAAAATTAATTTTATACATATGGGTATATATATTATTATGTTATTTATTTAATTATTCAAAACATATTATATATTATAATATATATATGTTTTATAAATGTTATATAGAAATATTTTTAGTAAAAAATTGTTTTACTTGAAACTCAATATTGCAGAACTGTCCAAAATTTACGTTTTATATACAATTATAATTAATTCGATATTAAAAATAATGAGAAATATATAAAGATAAAAAACTAAATTATATTTAACCAAGTTCAAATTAAAATTAAAATATTTATAGAAACATTATCATACAATTAATCATGTTACTTCAAATCTATTTTCTATTTTAGATTAAACCACAATTGAAGTGACAATTTGAACCCATCAAAAAAATACTTAATCCCAATCAAACCAACACTGAAAACCCACTTCTCACAATTTAAATAACAACTTGAAAATCAAAAATAAAAAAATAATTGAATCACTTAGTCATGGAAAATGAAAAAATTATAGGACAATAGTTATCCAGGAAGTAAATGCCTCAGGTCATGAAATGTAATATTTCATGTCGATTCATGATGTATGGTTTTTATGTTTTTTTGTATATGTTTTTTATTATTAGTGGGGTTTTATATGTTTTATGATATATTAATGGTATGTTGGCTTGGAATCATGTTTTGTGGGTAGAAAAAAAGATTTATAAATTTTTTTTGTATTTTCAGTAAATTTCATAATAAAACATTTATGAATTTAATGAATATATATATATATATATATATTGATAACATTTTGGAATGAGTTTAAATTGGTTGGATAACATGGGATTCATTATTTCTACACTTGAAACAAAAAATAGCTATAAAAATAAATCTGTAGTATATAAAGTTTATATTTTTAATCATATAGGTACCTACATTGTATTTATGATATGTTTGGAAAAATGTTAATATATTTTGAAAAAATATAGGATAGAAATGTTATTGATTAATCACTATAATATTAAATAATTATTTCAGTATTTCCCATATTTTATTTTTTCAAATATTTAATATGGGCCAACAAATAAATAAAAAGATTAAAAATTTAACCACACATAAAAATTAAAAATATAAAAAAATGACACAACAAATAATTGGGTGACATAAAAATAGGTTTTCAAATAATAATTAATTTTATCATAAAAATTATTAAAATAATTTTATATTGAAATCTAATTTGATAAAAAATTAAATAAAATTACAAATCAGTAAAATGAATTCAGAAATATATAATATAAAAATAATATTGGATTTATTTGTCCAAGGATATTTCATGACTCTCTCCGTTTATTAAAATATATATATAACTATTATAAATTTAAAAAACATATCAATCATAGAAAAACACATGAAATGAATCGATGAAATAACTCATATTAAAATCATAATAGAATTATTGTTATATAAAAAGCAATAATACCTTATCATACCTCTCATGATACATACCTAAAGGACTTTTTATTTCAAAAACACTAATAAGACACAATTATAGCACTCAAGTAACATGATTGCAAGAGTATTATCATATCATCACTAAGAAACAAAAAGTGAATGACTCAAGAATATTCATTTTATTGTGATACAATACACTGTATATCATTTAATTACTCATCCCACTAGTAGAACATGATTCTTCACAAGGTCTTATGCATTGACTATTTTGACTTATGTTGATGTGGTGATGGTGATTCTAATGATGGTGCAGATGTGTCATGAATTGGGTATCCTGAAGATAGGGTATAATGCATTTCACCTCTATCATAATAAATTTATTTTCATAAGTAAAAAATTCCATTTACATGATATTGATAGAAAACTAGAAATAGAAAATATTTTCAGGACCCGTCCCAGTGGGGCCCGAGCCGCAACTCCCCAAGCCCACCTCCAATAGGCCAGGGGCTGGTGACTAGCATCGAGTAGACATGCTAATAACATGGGAGGCATTTCCTATACACCTTTACACACATACACACATCTCCAATCCCACAAAGATGAAAAGTAAAAACTTCTAAAAGGATATGATGCATGCAAACACTAAAACCCAACCACAGAGTACGACAGGAAAGTGAATTGTAAGAAAGTAAAACCATGGGCCAAAAGTACAAGACCACCAAAAATAAAGTCTGTAACAAAGTCCAACATATAGGGAATGGTACTGGGACTTCAATATGTAGTCATAGTAACACATCTCGGGCCGCATGATCTCACTGAGCGTCGTCCGGCCCTAGTACACCTAGAATCTTGTCAAAGGATTGCTCGTCTTCACAAGACATGATAGATGCAGGAAAATACCATGCAAGGGTGAGTATAACAATACCTAGTATGACACTCCGAAAGTAAAAAGTAAATACAACAAGGGAAAATACAACAATAAAATATATAGTCAGCTCTACACAGTATATGTCTACCAAACATATAACAAGAATATCCAAATATACTCATACACAAACGACCATCGTGATACCGTCTCTAGGATCCAGCTCGATGATTTACACTAAGCATGAAACCAAGAGAACACACTCCTAGTTCTAAAGAGAGAGATACGAAGTACTCATTCCAGGAGAACACACTCCACATATATCTTGAGAACATGATGCTCAGATGAGGATCACCACCAAGTCATGGGGTGACTCCGACAACTCAATCTGAGCTAATCTACTAAGTAGAGGATCGACTCATAGGTAAAATTGGTCACGTCGATACCATGAAATCTACCTAGGGTTCCATGAATGAAAAGAGGATCCAGCTCTAGGTCTCACAGAGAGGATTCCAACAACTCTATTTGAGAAGTTCTACCAAAGAGACCAAACTCTTGTGTATAGGAAATGATACCAGAACCTTCTGGGAAAAGGGCAAGGGTACGGACCCTAAGAGAAATAGTCCATTTCATGGAAGACAAGTGGCTCAAACCATGAAGAAAAGGTTACACGACGTGTATTATGGTTATACGTCATGTTCCTTGACCCCGTGTACTGCCCGTCTAAACGGCCCGTGTCATTTTGTTCAGGTCTTGTAAAACCAAACTACATGGCATGTAGAAAATTTACACGTCATGTTCCTTTACCCCGGGTACTGCCAATGCAATCAGACCATTTCATTCAGCTTGCCAGATAGAAATAAACTACACGGCGTGTATAAGAATCACACTCTATGTCCGAGCACCTGGGGGTTACTCCGTGTACGCTGGCCATGTGCTCGTACACGGTATATGCCTGTGTCCATGTCGCATTCCCTGATACAGGTACATGGGTTATCCTGTGTATCTGGATGGTGTGGGGTATACACGGCGTGTCTTTGGCTGTGTATTCTTCCTATGTCCGTGAACTCCCAATGTATACGCCATGTGAACCTGCTGACGAACACAAGCTGTTTAGACCATACTACACGGCATGTTGTCTGGAAATTTCCAGAACACCGTCTTCTTCCTCGCGCTTCGACCGAACTTTCGAATCCCCGATCTCTTTTCTGTTCATCCTGATACTCCAGGGATAGGTTCGGTTCATCATAGGAACACCGTGACGGGTGTTTTTGGCCATTAAAATGGATCATAAACCTCGAATGATCCATCCGATGAAAAATTCCCGAAAACTCATAACTCTCGATCCGCTTCGAATCATCCGCCAATATTGTCGTCACACCTCCCTGACATCGCTCCGGGGATGGATCCACAGTTTGTGATCATTGTGTAGCAGAAAAGATGTGCAACGATCTGTCGTTCATCACCCCATGAAGAACCTGAATAACGAAAACAAAATAAAGGGGAGAAATCCAAAGAAACGAACTTGAGGAACGAACCTCTTTCATCATTCTTCATGGCGTTGATCTGCTCCCGTTAATGGGATTAAATGGAGCAGAAAATAAACAACAGTGGATTAACATGGATTCAATCTCCCATAAATCCCCGAAAAAATCCCATCCCACATGAAAAATCGATTCGTAGTCTAATTTGTTCATGGATTAGCCCACGTTCATCGTAGAGATCAACAACGGGGAAGAAATCACAAACAAACGTCCTACATGGATTCTGCGGTGTTCATCGGAAATGATCAGGTCGTTGTGTCATTGCCGCCGTGTTGGGAGGTTTTCTCCACAGCCTCTAGATCCACCATGGGTTTCAGGGATATATGGTTTGTAACCCTAGACCATTCCGCCATCCTTTAATTAAAAAGATAAGGGATATCTGTTGCAGAATATTTAAAAGATCTCGCTGTAGAATAAATATTTTTATTTAAATATATTATTACTCTTACGTCCCAAAAACTGGATTCCACCACCGCCCTGTGCCGGCCGATGTTAGGCCTCACCTAAGGAAAAATCATTGTTATGAATGAAACGGTGCCCTCATATTTCTGATCCGAGGACCCATTCATGAGTTATTCCACTTTTTTAGGAAAACCGCATGTGCTCGTAATTTAGTTATTAAATTAAATTAAAACACTTATTTCGGGCTCACAGGGCCTCATAAATGCACGACGCCTCAGAGCCTGGTCTCGAAATAATTCCCATATAATATTGAAATAATACATTGAAAAATCCAAAACATTGCATCACACCCACCTTAGGGATTTTATGTAACCAAAAAGACAAAACAAGGTCTGCTAAAAAAGATATGGGTACTGCATGTGAATCTGAGGCTCCCGCTCCCACCTGCTCTCCTAGAGATTCTCATGCTACCACCAGACACACACCAAGGGAATAGCTTGTCCATGAAGGATATTCTCATGGAGATCTCGATCTCTACTGGGTAATCTGCAAAGGTCGCCCCATCATTGATGCCCAACTCACCCCAGTAGATAACGTACGATGGATTGTGCACGTACCTCCGTATCTGTGACACATAGAAGACGTTGTGTACCCGGTCCATCTGAGGAGGTAGATCCAAGAGATACGCCACCTCTCCAACCCTAATCAGAATCTGAAAATGGCCCAAGAACCTCGTAGATAACTTGCCACCTCGGCCAAATATCTAAAATCCGCGTCGAGGTGAGACCCAAAGGAACAATGGTCTCCCTCCGCCTCCTGTCGGCATATGATTTCTTCCATCTCTATATAGTCTTCATCTGCTCCTGGATGACCTACACCTTCTCTGTAGTAGCTCTAACCATCTCTGGGCCCATGAGTGCTGACTCTCCTTGGTCAGTCGATCAATGTGGTGACCTACAAGGTCTCCCTTACAGAGCCTCGAATGGGGCCATACAAATAGTGGAGCGATAATTGATGTTGTAAGAAAATTAAACTAGTGGAAGGTGATCCTCCCAGCTATGAACGATGTTAGGTATGAATGCTCGAAGAATATCCTCCAGAACCTGGATGGTCCGCTCCGTCTTACCACCAGTCAGAGGATGAAACGCAGTGCTCAAGCGTAACTGAGTCCCAAAAGCTTCCTGCAATCCCTTCCACCACTGCGACGTGAAACGAGCATCACAATCTGAGATGATCGTGGATGGAACTCCAGGAAGTCAAACTATCTTTTACATGTAGAGGCGTCCCAATATCTCTACCAAACACTGCTATTGTATGGCTAGGAAGTAGTCTGACATGATGAGTCGATCGACGATTACCCAAATGGAATCATGTCCCCTAGATGTACGTGGTAAACCCGTCACGATGTCCATGGTTATCTCGTCCCACTTCCACACTAGAACCTCAAGGGGCTGAGTCAATCCTGCTGGCACCTGGTTCTCATCCATTACTTGCTGACAAGTAAGGCAATGAGAAACAAAATCTTCCACACTCTTCTTCATTCTTAGCAACCAGAACTGACGTTGAAGGTCCTAATACAACTTTTCCACACCTTGATGCACTGCAAAAGGAGATTTTTGGAAATCTCGTATAACATCCTCCTGCAACGTCACTGGTACTACCGTGCGCCCTCTAAAAAGAACAACATGATCCCCACCTTCTGAATATCTGTCAGTTGGATCACCTGTGGATATCTGAGCATTTAGAGTCTCACAACTTGCATCCTCACGTTATGCTTCCCTGACTTGCTGCAAGAGTGGAGGGGTAACAACCATCGACTGATCGTAAGCTCCCTCATCTCTATCCATGAAGGATAACTGCAAAGAGGCCAACTGCCTCATCGCCTCATCCAACAAAAGTGAACGGCATTTTATATTGAGAGCATCGGCGATCACTTTCCCCTTCCCTAGAGTATAAACGATCCTAAAGTCTTAATCCTGGTTGAAATCAAGTCATCACCGCTGTTACAAATTCAGATCCTTCTGAGAAAAGATATATCTGAGACTCTTGTGATCAGAGTAGATGGTAACTACTCGCCCATCAGGTAATACCGCCACATCTTCAATGTGAAGTCTACAGTTGCCAACTCAACATCACGGGTCGTGTAGTTCTGCTCGTGTGGCCTCAACAGACTTGAGCCATAGGCAATCACTACATTCCTCTGCATCAGGGCGGAACCTTTTCTGGTTCCTGATGCATTGGAGAACACTACATACTTGACACCCTCCTCTGGTAATCTCAAGATCGGGGCGCTCGTCAAACTGAGTCTCAACAGCGGAAAAGCCTACTGGCATCCCTCGGTCCACATGAAAGGATGCCCCATTCAGGACAATGATTTCATGTGTGCTGCAATCCTGGAGAAATCAAAGATGCATCTTCGATAGTAGCCTGTCAACCTAAGAAAACTCCGCACCTCCGCCACGCTCCGGGGTGGCTCCCATGCTAGTACTACCTCCACCTTGGAAGGGTACACTGCTACACCATCTGCTGAGATAACATGTACCATAAAATGGACCTCCTGTAACCAGAACTGAAACTTCAAGAGTTTTCCATACAACTGGTGCTCTTGGAGATTGTCCAGAACAATCTTTAAGTGTCTCGCGTGCTCCTCCTTGGACACAGATTACACAAGGATATCGTCGATGAAGACCACTAAAAACCGGTGTAGGTAGGGAAGAATGATCCTATTAATGAGTCCCAAGAACACTGCTAGGGAATTTTTCACTCCGAAGGGAATCACCAAGTACTCATAGTGACCGTAGTGACATCGGAATTCCATCTTCGGTATATACTCATCCCGTACTCACAATTAGTGATAGCCTGATCATAGATCAACCTTCAAGAACCATTGTGCCCCTCTCATCTGGTCGGGGAGTTCATCGATCCTCGTTAGTGGATATCGGTTCCTCACGGTAACCTATTTCAAGCACCGGTAATCCAAAAATAGCTTCAAGCTCCCATCTGCCTTCTTGAAAAACAGCATTGGGGCTGCATATGATGAAATTCTAGGTCTGACAAAGCCCTTATTTTGAAAGTCATCCACCTGCACCCTCAACTCAAGAAGCTGTGTAGGGGCCATCTGATATTTTGATGCTGATATCAGTGTCATCCTTGGATGCATCTCAATGCAGAAATCTTTCTCCCGACGAGGAGGTAGCACGAGGACATCATGCGGAAAGACTTCCTCATATTCATCCACTACACCGGGAAACTGGAAACTCGTAACATCTATTTCGCCAAGGGATAGGCTATCCAACTGATGTGAAATCGGTCATTCCCTCCTTTGCATGTGTCCATCATGCTCTACCTCGGTCTCTCTTTCACCGAAAAAAGAGAACCTCATTCCATCACGGCGGACACACCGCACCCTTAGCCTAAAATAGTCGATCTGGGCATGATCAGTGGATAGCCAATCCATACCAATAATGAAATCATAAGGCCTCGGCGCTACCACCAAGAGGTTCCAACCAAATCTCTCCCCTCCAAGGGTCAGGTCAAACTATCTACAAGGGTGTGTGATCTCTGAATCATCTACAGTCGGTGTTTCTATGTGTAAGGGTCGAGTCAATGGCTCAATAGGAATCTCATGGTTTCGAACAAGATAATAATCCAGAAAGGAATGACTAGAACCTGTGTCTATCAATACGACAAAAAATGTTGAAAAGACATAGATAGTACCTCTAATAATTCTGGAAGTACCTAGGTCATACGCCTCTGCGCCCTGTAGCTGTCCCTGCTTCTCCCCACCAGCTCTCTGAGCTTGGGTGGACCTCCTAGGGGTGGTGGTGGTAAAAGATCAAAATTTCGACCACCTCCTACTGCTCTCCCAGCTCCCCTACCATGTCTGCAGCCCCGTGGATCTGTCTTCTCCACACGTTGTTTCTGCCTCAGTGGTCCATCCACTGCTCCCGTGTCAGGAGTACGGCGGGTCGGACAATCTAGAGCGAGATTTCCCCTTCCATCACATAAGTAGCATCGCCTCTCTCGAGACTGGCTGGATGCGCCCTGGAAACCTTGTACATTAGATACTGTTTCATGGGATCTCCTCTAGAAACGTCTCCCACACTTGGTTCCCTGACGTTGTCTCCCTGCTACCGAGGTCTCTGCTCTAGCTCGCCCACTACTAACAACTTCCTGATGTCTCTGCTCTGCCAAGAAGCTCTCGACCACCAAATACCGCTCGAGCACCCCATAATAAGTAGGAATGCTCATAGGGATGATTCTAGATTAGATATATTTGTTAAAGCCCCGCTCAAAAGTCCGAGCTCTGATGTTCTGATCTCTGACCATATCCATAGAGTACATCGAGAGGTCTTTAAACATCGACGAATAGTCATCCACAGTCATGGTTCCATGCTGGAGCTGAATAAGCTCCTGTATGCATACTTCTCTCAAGATAACCAGTGAAAACTCCTCTCTGAAAATATGTTCAAACTCTGACCATGCATGAGTCGCCTCGTTGTGAGTGTGGATAACCAAACTCCACTATTGTCATGTCGGGCCCTGTAGAAGGCTCGCTGCCAGGATCACCATCTGGTCTACTGGTGTCCTGACCAAATGGAAGACTATGGCCACTACCTCAAGCCAGTCCTCTACTGCATGAGAATCAGGCTCGCCTCGAAACTAGAGGGTTCTCTATCTCAAAAACACATGGATTGCGCTCAGTCTGCACTCCTCTTCCACCAGTACAACGGCCACTAAACACTGCTCCACAGGTGGCGGGATAACTGGAACACCTCCTAGTGGTAAAATAGGGGGATCTGGTACCTGTACCGATGCTTCATCACTGAGGGGGTCATCCTCGTGATCATGCTGCTGGATCCTAGAGGGTGCGCATCACGGAGGCATCCTGTAAAAAACAAGATGTATCTCAATTAGTGAGTACATCTGGAAAGTTAAATCAAAAAAGGACATGGAAACCACAACCCATTCCTATATGATGCAATTAACATTATTTCCCCCTGAAACTAGAGTTATCATGTTCCGAGTCAACATGCAAGTTATATGAGTATTGGTGTATGGATAATCTGCCGCCCTCAGAAACACTGGGGTCCCTGGCCTGAAATCCTCACTAAAAACACTTAACAATGTTTCCCCAAACCAACTCACAATCTCTCGGTCATATGGTAGAACCGACTACCTTTGATTCCACTGTGTCATGACCCATCCCAGTGGGGCCCGAGATGCAACTCCCCATGCCCTCTTCCAATAGGCCATGGGAGGGTGACTAGCACCGAGTAGTGATGCTACTAACATTGGAGGAATTACATATACACTTGTACACACACAAACACATCTCCAAGCCCACAAATCTGAAAAGTAAAAACTACTAAAAGTAAAAGATGAATTTAGACACTAAAACCCAATCATAGAGTATGACAGGAAAGTAATGTGCAAGAATGTAAAACCCTGGGCCAAAAGTACAAGCCCACCAAAAAGAAAGACTGTAACAAAGTCCAAATTGTAAGGAAAGTTAATGGGACTGCAATCTATAGTCGTAGGAATACACCTCAGCCCGCCTGATCTCACTGAGCGCCGTCCGACCCTGGTCCACCTAGAATCCTATTGAAGGATCGGTTGTCTGCACAAGACATGAAACGTGCGGGTAAAGCCCATGCATGAGTGAGTATAATAATACCAAGTAGGACACCCCGAAACCCCAAAGGAAATAAAACAAGGGAAATTACCACAAGGGATGATACAGTCAGCTCTACACAGTATATGTCTACCGAACATATAATAATAATATCCAGATATACTCATACACAAATGAAAATCATGATACCACCGCTAGGATCCAGCTCGAAGATTTCCACTATGCATACAACTGGGAGAACACACTCCTAGGTTT
Source organism: Viscum album (assembly GCA_963277665.1). Classification (NCBI taxonomy): domain Eukaryota; kingdom Viridiplantae; phylum Streptophyta; class Magnoliopsida; order Santalales; family Viscaceae; genus Viscum; species Viscum album. The sequence goes on from OY728138.1 coordinate 510,849,735, forward strand.
GAAGAGAGAGATACGAAGTACTCGTTTTCAGAGAACACACTCCACATGTACCTTGAGAACATGATTCTCATATGAGGATCACGACCAAGTCATGGGTTGATTTTGACTACTTAGTCTGAGCTAATCTTCTAAGAAGAGGATCAGTGCCCGGGTAATGTTGGTCACGTCGATACGAAGAACTCTACATAGAATTCCATGAATGAATAGAGTATCCAGATCTAAGTCTCACAGAGGGGATTCCAACAACTCTATTAAAAAATTTCTACCAAATGGATCATACTCCTATGTAAAGGAAATGATACTAGAACCTTCGGGGAAAAGTCCAAGGGTACAAAACCTAATGGAAATAGTCTATGTTAAGAAATACAAGTGTCTCAAGACATGAATAAAAGGTTACAAGTAATTTAGTATGGTTACATGACGTGTTCCTTGACCCCAGGTATTTCCCGTGTAAACGGCTCATGTCATTTTGTTCAGGTCCTGTAAAACCAAACTACACGGAGTGTAGAAAATGTACACTCCGTGTTCCTTGACCCCGGGTACTGCCCGTGTAACCAACTAGTGTCATTCAGCTTGTCTGATATAAAGAAAATACACGACGTGTAGAAGAATCACACGCCGTGTCCGAGCACTTGGGGCTCACTCCGTGTATGCTGGCCATGTGCCCGTACACTGTCTCTTCTAGTGTCTTTGTCGCCTGCCCATGTACCAGTACACGGGGTATCCTGTGTATCTGGCCGGGTCTGGTCGGGGAGGGGTAACATGGCGTGTCTTTGGCCGTGTACTCTGCCCGTGTCCGTGTACTCCCAATGTATATGACTTGTGAACCATCCGACGAACACACATCGTGTAGCCCATACTACACGGTGTGTAGTCGGGAAATTTCTAGAATGTTGTCCTCTTCCTCACGCTTTGGCCGAACTTCCGGATCAACGATCTCTCATCCGTTCATCCCGATACTCCAGGGATTGGTTAGGTTCATCATTATAAAACTGTGACAGGTGTTTTAGGCATTTTAAAAGGATCATAATCCTCGATCAATCAATCCGAAGAATGACGCCTGAAAACTCATTACTCTCGATCTGCTCCAAATCATCTGCTGATATCGCAGTCGCACCTCAGTGACACTGCTTCGATGTTGGATCCACAGCTTGGGATCGTTGCATCGTAGAACGGATGTGCAACAATCCTTCATTCATCGCCCCGTGAAGAACGCGAAGAATGCGAAGAAAAGAAAGGGGAGAAATCCAATGAAAAGAACTTGAGGAATGAACCTCCGCCGTCATTTGTCAGGACATTGATCCGCTCCAATTAATGGGATTAAATGGAGCATAAAATCAGCAACAATGGATTATCATGGATTCAATCTCTCATAAATCCCCTCAAAAATACCACCCCGCATGAAAAATCAATCCGCAGACTAATATGTTCATGGATTAGCACATGTTCGTCGTAAAAATAAACAACGGGGAAGGAATCACAAACAAACATCCTACCTGGATTCCACGACATTAGTTGGCGATGATATGGTCATTGCGTCGTCATCGCCGCGTTGCGGGGTTTTCTCCAGAGCCTCCATAGCAGCCAAGGGTTTCAGGGTTATGAGGTTTGTAACCCTAGACCCTTGTGCCAAATATTATTTAACAAAGGCAAGGGATATATTTTTTAGCAAATTTACAAGATCTCACTGCAGAATAAATATTTTTATTTAAATATTTTATTACACTTACGTCCCAAAAACTGGATTCCACAACCGACCTAGGACAGCTGATGTTAGGCCTCACCTAAGGTAAAATCATTGTTCTGAATGCAACGGTTCCTTCGTATTTCTGATCCGAGCACCAGTTCGGGAGTTATTCCACTTTTTTTAGGAAAACTGCACGCCCGTGTAATTTGATTATTAAATTAAATTCAAACACTTGTTTCGGGATCACCGGGCCTCAGAACTGCACGCCGCCTTAGAGCTTGGTCTCGAAATAATTTCTATATAATATTAAAATAATACATGAAAAAATCCAATACATTAAAAAAAATTATTGGTTTCATAAACGATTCCCCAAAAGATAGCTTAAGAGTGTGTCTGGAATATTTGGAATAGATGGAAAAGGACATGAATAGAAGAAAAGAGTTGGTGATTTATGTGTATCAAATATTTTGAATTTAGAGAAATGATAAATTATATATCAAATTATGAGATTAAAATATTTTATTCTATTTCAATATTATTGAATAATAAATTTATCAATATTTCTACATTTCATTGAAATTTTATCTATAATTTCAACATAACTAATTTTGTAATTTATTTAAATTTATATATATATATATATATATATATATTTATTTTAACTTTTTAACACAAATATTATTTCCTACAATAGTTATATTAATTTTTAATTTTTCCACAAATAACTTTTATATATGTGTTATTTATTTTCGTTTTTTTGTTTTATACATCACATAGAAAGACATTTTTGAAAAATATTATATATTACAAGGGAAATATTGAATTATATTATTAATAATTAATCTTTAAATATTATGTACTGACCAAATAAAAAAAATATAGATATAAATCCATAATTTTAATAAAATGAAAGGATGATTTATGTCTATATAGAATTGCTTAAAAAATCATCTCCTTTTATCATAATATATTGTCTCCCAAAATTACATGAAAATGACATTGGATCCAAATAAAAGGATATATATTATGCAATATATATATTACTTTTATCATTATAGACCCTACTTAGACCCAACATGAGAATGAAATTATTTCTAATATTCCTTATATATATATTGTAATTTATACACTAGATATTTTTGATTATACATGATTATAATTACACGAATACATATATATAGATATTTAAAATTATGATTATTATGCTTAGTTAATTTTTATCTAAAACACATTAAATAATAAAAAAATAATTCATTATAATTTTTTTAAATAATATCATTATTCTTACATATATTGTAACAATATTTTATTATATATATATATATATTGATGTTCAAATATTTTATAAATAATAATAACAAAAAAATTTAAACTAAATTTAACAAATAATATAATATAAATTGTTGTAAAATATTAATAAAATAAAAAATATATATAAGAAATATTATTTTCATATATATATACAAATTTGTATACAATGTAATTAATGTTATTTGAAAATATTCATATACATATGTATATCGAGATAAATTTACATGACACCCAATAATAAAAAAATAACCAAAAAACATTCACAAAAACAAAATTATTATTCAAAAATTATTAACCTAACCATTTAATACCAACTGATTGTATTCCTAGATCATGAAAAAAATAATCACCCACTTGGATGACCACACATACAGAATATTATGAATGAAATAAAAACATCTTGAATCTAATACCACCCTTCATGGTCATCTCCTGGCTTGGTTCATGATAAGTATATATGAATTGAAGCATTTGGAATCTGTCCGACTTGTACCTTTAATAATGATGTATGTTCAATTATAAATGTTTCATATCACCTGAAAATATTGAAAGTTAAAATATACACTTTGTAGTCAATATCATCCCTAATATAACAAATAAAATTGGTTTATAAAAAAGTGATGGAATCATAAAAAATATGATTACACATAAGCATTATATAATAATAATAATTAGTACTACTGTTGTAACATGCCACCCCTGATTAATCAGACATTCCTTGTCCAGTATCAGATGTCATAGAAAATGATGTGTACCAATCAGGGTGAGGAGATCCCACTATGAAATAGTCTTATCTATGTTGTAAGTGGTGGACGATTACTTTCCCCCATTGGATTAAAAAATATTCCAATCTTGGGGAAATAACTCCACACATAAGAATCAGTATATCACATAATCAGGCACCATGATAGAAAACTCACTCCGCACCATAGAAACATAGATAACATCATCATGAACTCTGGGATAATTCTATCTCCTCACCCATGAAACATATGTCACGTTATTCAAAAAATGAGGTAATAGTCACTACCCACCATGGAAACATGAATAACATCAATAAATACATGAGGCATACTCACTCCCTACACTGGAAAAACATACAACATCATTAGGCACCTAAGGGATTACTCAATCCCTACCCTGGAAACATGAATCACATCAGGAAACACCCAAGAAAAAACTAATTCCCCTCTATAAAAACATACTCCTTCCCTAGAAATATTTATCACATAAACATGAATTTTATCTCTCTCATCCTGCTCACCAGCTCATCCAATTTGTTTTTCACTCAAGTCCATTCTACCAAACATGATGAAAATCACACCATCCATCCAGTCTAATTTTTTGATCTCTTGAAGATATCCTCATTCTCATAATAACATCACAATGAGCCAAATTGTATGCTTATTTTTTCCTTCATCGGTATCCCCTGTGGTCTGTCCAACCTATCTCATACCCTATTTGGGGGAACTAATATATGTTCAACACCCCACAATTTATTATCAATACATAGGCCCCATCGCAACATTATCCATAACAATATTGTTTAAATAATCATATAATTCCCAATTCCCATGTTTATCATGAAAAATAATGACTGTCCCAAGATATGTTTGAATAAAGACCTAATAAATTTCATGTTATGTCAACAAAACATTCCTACAACCCATGCCTGGTTCTTTACCCGAATCTCCCCTAAGAGACCAATATTACCATATCATAGAGGAAACCCTCCCATTATACTTCATCATGCCCCATATGACATTTTTAACAATTGTAAATTTCCAAGGCACTAACATGTATTCAAGAGTTTGTTTACCATAATGGGTGAGATACATTAGCATATCAGTAGTCACCGATTGTCGCATTCCCTGCATGCCAACCTAACCAATATTACAAAACTAACCTAGGCTATATTCATATCATCTCTAACCAAGGGTCCCATCATGGTTCTTCCATAACCGCAACTAACATGTATTCACCCTTTGTAAAAAAGCCTCTGATTGACTTCATTTCACACAAACATCACTTAATCACCTAATCAGAAACTCGAAGATTGAATTCCTACCTATCTCCAATTAGACTACTATAAATTAATTTAATTTATGACATTCTCTTCTTAGACCATGTGTCATAGAGTGCACATTAATGTTCATGCTTTTGACCATTGGTGACCATGATGTCACAATAGCATTCAAGCCCCATCAATTCCCAAAAACACATCTATTTCACTCGATATGGTTTAAAAGTAACAATTAATATTCTACATGAGGTCAAACACACATTAGTGGCAAGATATTTTTCCTCATGGTACATATCAAATGAAAAAAACAAATGTAACACCCTGATATAGTTGGGAGATTGATTTTTATTAATTTTATAATTTATTTTCTTCATGTGTTATATGCTACACCATGATACTATTTTGATACACATAGTAATAGATTATCATTCATTATATGCAACATTATTTTGGTCTGGTGTTACAAAAAATACTATGTTCTTTTGATAGAATGTATTTTACACAATGAAAAGTTTAGTAGAACAAATAAATATTATTATATTACATTATAGTGTTACCAATTTAATAGCATGTATGAAAATTATTAACATAATTATGAATACATTATTTAAACATGTATATATAATTAATTTTTTTGAGAAATTAATTGTAAAGAAACCCATTTTTTTAAAGGAAATGTTTTACTTTTTATATGAATATGTGATTTTAGAAAATAATAAAAACAACACGAATGGATTTTATTATTGAAATAAAAATATAATATATTCAATATAACCTTTAAAATTAATAATATAATTTTTATAGAAATGATATATGAACAAGTTTCATTATTCTAATAAAAGAAGTATTTTTTAAAAAAATGTAGTTTTCCCACATTTTCATGGTGTACCCATTTTAATTCTAGTTTCTGAATTTTTTTATATAGTATTTTAAAAACTAAACATTATATTTCAAATAGAAGTATCTAAATCCATTTTAATTGAATTTTTGGAATTTTAATGATAAGTAACTTTTCTTGATTAATAGTTAAAATATTGAATTTGATTGATTTTTTTTCATTTAATGGAATTACAAAGTGATATTTTTCAAATAGTATTAAATTTTAATTATTTCATATTGATTGAATTATAGCAATTTTAATAGATTCTATACCTCCATTCATAATAAAAAAAATTTCAATTTTAAAATGATATTTTTTCGGTAAAATATTTTTCATGGAATATTACTTATTTTATTATAAATTATTTATATAACATAAGTTTTTAAATTTTGAACAATGGATTTAAAATTTGAACTCAAGATGACTAAAATTGATAATTAGTTTCGTTTTATTTTTTGGCAATTTGAATAGTAACCATTGAAATTTTTGTTACCATAATAAAGGTTAAATTTTCTAATTTATGTTAAAAAATTATAAAGACAGTAATATGACCTGAAAAAATGGTAAAATTATATTTTATGAATGAAATTTGACCATTAAAAATTATGGATAAATATTATTTCACTTAATATACTATATTAAGTGAAAATGAATTAAATAATATTTAAATCAATGAAATGCCCTATGTCATTTTCTTTTGTTGTTAATATATATTATTTGTCCATGTGGGGAAATATTTATATTAATATAAGATATGAATGAAACTTATAAACGTAAGAAACATATAATCCTGTAATAAAATTACTCTTTAAATTTTGGGAAATTTGTTTGGAATTATGATATTTGTATTTTTTTTATTAGAATTAAATAGATCTCACATTAATGTTTTAATTAATATATCATTATTAAAATAAAGTTATATAGAAGATTAATTTTGCAATAAATAATCATTTTAAAGATAAAATATTTTCCAGTATGAGGATAATTTATTTAACATATTTAGGATATAAATAATTAAATTAATGGATTATAAATTGATGAAGTGAATGTTATTTAATTGATGTAAAATCAATAAATTAATTTTTATGAAAATTATAATAACAATTAAAAGACCTAAATACCCGAAAAAATCTTATTTTTAGAGTATATCATAACCATAATCATCCATCAGTGTTTTTATTAACCATTTGGGGCCATATAGATAATATTCTGACACTTATAATATTTTATTTAATGTGATGTAAATGTTCTCACATTCAAATATTTATAAATATAAAATTATTTAGATTGAATTTTCCAAAAGATATATTTTAATATAACTATTCTTATTAAATAAATAGGATTTATCTTTTTTTATTTTTTTTATTTTTACTCTACAAATTATTATATTAAATAATTACTCGAAACTGATGAAGTAATTATTTTATTAATGAAAATATAAAATTAATGTTACTAAAAATACAAAAATAAACATTATTTTGGGATATTGAATATATAAAACAAATTTTATATATTAACATGACCAAATAGATATATAATAAAATATATTTTTGAGTTTAATCTCTTATCTATATATTTTTAGAACTAAAATAAATGAATAGTGTCAAAATGACAATATTGATATTTGTTCAAAATAATTTTTTTTAAAAATTATTTAAATTTCAAAAAGTAATATAAAATTTATAATTCTTATTGTTTTCACTAAAATGTTATATATTTTTCATTTGTGGTTTAATTTACATCAAATCCATAAAATTATACAATTTTAATATAGAACAATTATTATCTTAGTTAACAATGAAAGTAGATAATTAAGGGAAAACGAAATGATAAGGTTTAGAATCAAATAAAAACATGTCTAAAAATTATTTTTTTGATAATATATAAAACATATATCATATAATATAATAAATAAAGTAATTTGGTAGATTTTTTGATGTGGTTTTTTTTTACTGTAATTTACTATTTTTGGAGTATCCAAAATTTCCTTACACCTCAATTATAAATAAGAACCACATCCCTCTACTCTTTACATTACTTCAAGCCTTAACACTTATCATTCATCTTCCCATTTAACTTATAATCTTCGCTAGAAAAATATTATTTGTTCTTTTCATATCAAAATTGCAACTCTAGTACCATTTAGAGGATGTCTTGAGAGAGCACGTCTAAGAAGACGCAATATCCACTACTGATTCATTCAAACTTATTTCCTCTTCTACATCTTTATCATTAGTATTTTATATTGTAACATAATAACTGTATTATAAATTATAAATGTATATTTTATTATGATTATGTAACAACTATATTCCACCTTCTATCCATCCTTCAAAAAATGAAATCACCAAACATGTGCACGTACGGTTTACCATCACCACACCGTGGGGTAACTAGTTTTGAATTACGAAAATTCATGGTTGGGTAAAATTATCGAAATAATAAAAATATACTATTATTATAACATGATATGGACACTATAAAAAATATATACCATCCAATTCCATAACATTTCTCAAAATTAGAATGGTATCATCACTCGTACGTACGTATGACTTAGGATCACCACAATGCGATTCGATTCATTCTAAAAGATATACATTAAAAAATTATTATATAAATTTATTAAAAGAAAAAAATATAACATATATTATTTTTTTAACATAATAGGAATGATATAATTATAACCAAACAATAGTAATAATAACTTATCCAATGAAACATGCGTATGAAAATAAAAATGTTATACGTGATGGAAGAGTAAAAATGTTATTAACAAAAAGATGATAATATGATCATATATGATATCATAAAGATAATTATTTTTCTATAAAAAAGAAATGAATTTATTTAAATCATTTTACAAGAGTTACAGATATATAAAAATAATATCATACCTATCTTAAGGGATTATGTATCCTCAATTTTATTTCTATTTGACATATGCCTTATACAACAACTATTTCTTTTGACATGTGTTTATGATTACAATGATTTTTTTATGAATCATATTACAATGATTATTAATTGATTATAATTTTATTAATTATTTGAGGAATATTATTTGACTGATTATAAATTGGTGAGGGGTAATTTTTTTATCTAATTATTATACATGATTTTTTATGAATAGTTATTGACATTGGTATTTTTATCATCCATTCCAACATTTCCAAAATATTTATTCAAAAATAATATTTATATTTTTATAAAAAAAAAATTAATGTCAATTTTACCCTTTGTATCTTTTTATAAATCGTATGAATGGATTATTTAATTGTTTATGATATGAGGTACCTTTTGACTTTCTGACAAAAGTAATGAATAATAATTTCATTAAACTTATACAACATGAAAAAAATATGTTTTCATAATTCCATATTTCTATGAAGCTTAATTTTCAATATTTCATGTTTATATTCAAATAAAATATTTAAAAAAATATTCATAGTATTATTAGAAAACGAAAAATTTATGAAGAATAAGTGATATTATTTTCAAGAATTAATTTCAAGTGGTCTATAAAAAATTCCATCCTAGTTTACATACCATAGTAAGTTTGTGTTCCACGTGTAACACCCCTATAATTTATATTGATTTATTATGTTTTTTATTTAATTATATATATATATATATAATACAATTGTCTTACATGGATTATGTTTTTATGGAATACAGTTTAAGAAAACCATGTTATTCCTTGGGTTATGCTTTGATGAATAATTGATGTTTTTGTGGATATTGTATGAATGATTTAATTACGAGATATGGGAGATATATCTCTCTCCAATGAATTGGGTAATGATTTATATCTCATTATATAAATAGAAATGGAACAAAAAGTAAACGAGGTTTAGAAATATAGGTATATAATTGAAAGTAAATCTGGTTAAGTAATACAGGGCTGGAATAAAGAGTGATAATTTATTTGTAATTGGCTTTGTCCACATTTATGTTCTTGGCAATGAGACTTGGCTAATATAGATATGATTTTCTATGATTATCTATTTTTTAAAATTCCATGTTTTGTGACAAAATTATTTTCTCATGAATCATGTTCCTTTATTATTTATGGCTTATAAAAAATCATGCATTATTATATGACTCGAGATTTTGATACATGTCATACATGGTATTATTTTTAGTATTTATGTTCATGTTTTTACATTATTATTTTTATAAATTTTATTTTATTTTATATGTTTAACCATAATGGGTATTTAATCTCACTCTATTCATATTTTTCCTTTTCCCAATGATATAAAGTGTACATGTATGCGGGAAAAATATAGGAGAATATATTTTCAAAGAGGACGAATATATTTTTCCAAATTTTAATAATGTGTTCCATGATTCCAAAGGTACTAAACTAATATGATTTTTGGGTGTCTGTATCTTTAATTTTTCAAATATTCTAAAAAAGTGATGTAATGTCCATATATGACATTCTTGGTTATTTATAGTTGGTTTCAGAGAAAATGTTTATATAACCTTGGAAACTAGTAGGTGAAAACTTTAGTAAGATCCCGAAATATATTTTTAGTTATATATAATATTGGTTGACCGAAAGATGTGTTTATGGGTAGTTAAAAATGCTAGAGTTTTTGAGATAATTATGAATAACCTAGGATTAAACATAAGATATCATAGAATGAAATATTATAAGTAATTTACCTTAATTATGTGTTTTTAATCATTTATAGTTATTTCTCAAACTTTTATTTCTTGTCTTAGGAAATAGTCAGAAATAGGTAGAACATAGACAACCGTGAATATTTCATATCTATAAAGTATGGTAACAATTAATAAAAATTTCCCAAATTAAAATATCATAAATAAAATCATGATGGTTGTATGAGTATTATTCATTCAACTTATGATAAAAATATTATAAACGACATGTGAAAGGTTTTTGATGTTCAATAATTATTATTTAATTTAGTCATAAGAATCATGGTTAGATTAAAGTTGACGATCCTTATGGAATTATTCATATTTTAGAAATGATTATGATAATAGATCCTGAGTAAATTTTTATAAATAAATTTTTATGATTATGGTGTATATGTTTTGGAATTCAAAGATTATGTTATATAAATCATGAAATATATAATATTTATTATATATTTTTTATTAATGTTTTGAAAGATCATAGTATATAGTTTTAAGTTCCTAGAAAAGTGATATAAGGGTAAGGTGATATACTACTAGAACACATGATTAAGTAATGTTAACCTTTAATAAATCCCTTTTTTAATAGAATTATGTTTGGATAATGATATGTTATATTTTAGTAAGAAAATTAGAAGATGCTAGTTTCTTGGGAACTAATTATGGATTTGTTTTTAAGAAGGTTATGTTTTCCTAGATAAAGAATAAAACTTTTAGGTACATAATGAATATATCCAATATGTTTTGGAATAATGAAACATTAATGTTTTCAAAAATAATATAGGGAAATTTAGGTTATTACCATGACATAAGAGAATACAAGATGCAGGTGATCAAATGTTTGGAATATGAACCACAAGAGATACCATATGATATGTGGGGGGATAAATGATAAACATTAGTAGTGTTCCACTTTGTAATGTTTTTTATATCCTATTTTCAGAAGGATTTATGGTTATATATTTCTGGATAATAAAAGTTAAATTGTAGATGAAGAATGTATTATATAACTATAGGTAGACTTATGCATATCCAATAACATCTTATAACCTTTTTATTGTAATTATGACAGATGGAATGAGGTATAATTATTTTTATGGATCTAAAAATATGACTACTATTTAGTAATTAATATATCTATATAATTTATATGAATAATAACTGAAGTAGATATTGTTCAAGGAACTACCATTGGTGATATTATACTAAAAAACGTATGTTTATCTTATAAGGAAAATTCATCAACTCTATGAAAAAAGGAATATGATGTAAAATGGTTTCTTATTATCATAATTATTGATTATATTAATTACCACATTCATGTTTCCATATATAATGGTTTTGGGATTTATAACCTTCACTAGATCACCAACTTTAATGTGATTAGTGATCTTTTTCAATATCTATGTTTATTTATACATTTATTACATTCTAAAATTGTGCCCAATGTACTAATTTATTGAGTCCTAGTCATTATTTACATTTTGAAAATGTTACATTATAAATATTCAATTTTAAAAGATATTTTTTGTCATTTTTTTACGATGTGGGTTTATTCCCTTTTATAATCCCGATGAATTTTCAGTTAGAAATTAATTTTATGGAGGTAGAATGTAACTCCCCTATATTTTTGGAGAAATATTTTTGTAATTTATTAGTTTTATTGTGTTTTATGACGCCCCAAGATAATATTTCACTAGATGAAACACCGAGTAATCTTGTGGTATTTTCCACACAATGCATGGATTGTGTTACACAAAATTTCATGTTCATTTTTTAGAATTCATTTTACTGAAGACAAAAATTAAGTGAAAAACAAAATATTATTATGTTACCTTATAACATAAAAATTATAATAGTGGGTATGAAAGTTATTATCAAAATTATGAATATATTATTTATTCATGGGTATATAATTAACTATTGGTTGGTAAATTATAAATTATACCTTTTTAACAAAATGAAACATTATTCAATCTTAATGCATATAAGTCAGTTTATAAAATAATAACACCATTGCTAAAGGAATTTATTAATGAAATATATATTTTATATATTAAATATCATGTTCAAATTCATATAATATATTTTATAGAGATGATATAATAACCAAATCAATTTTTTGGATAAATAACATATTTTTTTAAAAATACAGGTTTCCCCATTTTGATGGCGCACCCAATTTAAATCATTATTTTGGAAAAATTCAATATAATATTTTACAAAATAAAATTCAACTTTTATATAGTAGTATCAAAATTCACATCAGTTGATTTTTTGCTGTTTTTCAGATAAGTTTCATTATTTGATGAATTTTGAAAATACTGATTTTTTTAATTTTTTTTATATTTGTAGAATTTTAATCTAAAAATATGTTTTGGAGAATTTTTAAATATCAATTAAAAATTTTTTATCCAATTAAATGGGTTTAAATGTATTTTATACATGAATTTATTATACAAAATTTTTTCATTTTAAAAGGGCTTATTCTGAAAAAACAATATTTCATTATATTTTCGCAATATTATTTTAAATATAATTCTAAAAAATCAATGTTTTGAATATTAAAAAAATAGATTATAAATTTGAGTTAAGGAGTCCTAAAATTTTTTTGTATATCCCTTTTATTTTTTTCCAATATTAATAGTGACCATGATATATTTTGTTACCATGGTAAAGAGTAAATAAAGTAATTTAGGTTAAAAATCAAATTATTAAGACGGTAAAATGACCCTTACAAATGATTAAATTTTATTTCATGAAAACAATTCTAACAATAACAATTATCGATATAATATATGTCAATTAATGGACAATTTTATCAAAAAATGACTAAGATAATATTTAAATAATAGAAAGAGCTATAATGTCAATTTCAATTTCATTAATATCTATTATGTGTCCACATAGGGAAAATTTCTGTTATAAATGAATATAGATGAAATTACATTACTAAAAAGTATATATTTACTTCAAAAATATATTTTTGACGTTTTGTTCCATTTGGTGGAATTATAAAATATATTTTTTTATAAATATTAATATTAAAGATGTCACATTCATGTTGTAGTAACTATAATATTTTTAAATTACAGTTATACAGAAGGTAAATTTTAATATAAATACTCCTATTAAATATAGTTTTTTATTTATCATGAAAACTTATTTTCAACTTTTAATAAATAAATAATTGCCATAATGGCTAATACATTGATGATGCTAATATTTTTTAATTGATGAAGAATAAATAAAATAATTTTTATTAAAATGGTAATAACCTTTAAAAAACCTAAACACCTGACCAAATTATATTTTTCTTGTATAAATGTACCATAATAATTCAAGAGTATATTTCTATGATCATTTGGATCTATAAGGGAAAATCCTGATAATTATAATATTTCATTTATTGTGATGTTATAGTTTTCAAAATAATGTTTTAATACATATAACATTTTTTATGTAGTATTTTAAAAGAAACATATTCAACTATAAGTATTCATATAAAATATATATGATTTATCTCAGTCATAGTATTTTATTTTTTCTTTTTACTAAACATATAAGTATATTAAATGTTTACAAAAAAATTCTGTAGTAATTTTTTTTAAAATTGGAAACTACAAATTAATGATTATAAAAATAATAAAATGAATATTATTTTGTATAATTAATATATTAAAAAAATCTTATAGATTACCAAGACCACATATAGATATAATAATTTTTTTGATGTTAACATCATATCTTGATATTTTTAAAAATCCAATAAATCAATAGTGTCAAAATGATAGTATTTATTTTTGTTAAATAATGATTTATTTAATTATAAAAAATAAGAATATATTTTGAAAAATATAAAATAAAAATGGATTACTCCAAAAAAATTTATATTGTTCATTTATGACATAATTGACATGAAATAAAAAAATGACCCTATTTTAATATTGAATAATTTGTAACATTAGTTTACATTAAAAGAGAATGTTGAAGGGTATATCAAAATAAAATGGATTGCAATGATATAAAAACATGTATAAAATTTATTGGTTAATTTTATTACAAACCTATATCATCTTAACATCTAAATGTGTATATTTTATAGGTTTTTTGTGGTAGTTTGAGTTTTTTTTTAATTAATATTTTTCGTGTTTCCAAAAGAGCCTCTCACCTCAATTATAAAGGGGAACATCCTACCACACATATTCATATAACATTGGGAGACCATGACATGAAATTCTAAGAAAATATACCTTATAATAGTTCCTAGATTCATTCTAGAGTTTCTTTTATTCTAAAAATATCAACTCTAGTATCATAAATAGAAGGTCTAGAGGGTGCACATTAAACACGAGTTAATATCTTCTAACGATTCATTAAAACATATTTCTTTTTATAGATACACTTTATTATTTTTTTATACACTATAGTAATATCTTAATTATCACATATATAATAATTTATTTATTATTTATCAACCATACTCCACCTTATTTCCATCTTATGAAAAATAAAATCACCACGCATGCATACGTGCGACTTACCGTCTCTACACTGTGGTGAAATATGTTTTTCACTAACACTTATACATATAATATTATAATTATAGAAATAATAAATGAATATTATTACTATAACATTATTTGTGTTATGTAAGAAAATATACACCATTCACTTCTATTCCATTTCATAATAAATGGAATGATATTGTTTCTCGGGCATAGGTACGACCTACCATATTTCTGATGCGATGTAATTTATTATACCTGATATCCATTAAAATTTGAATATAAAAATGTAAAGAAAGAAGAAATATGTTATATATTATAATAATATCATTATTTAAATGATATAAATATAATATAATAAGTGGAACATGAACCTATTTGAAGAAACATGCATGAGAAAATAAAGCAGTCAACACCCGGTGGATGAGTAATAATGTTATAAACAAAAATATTATAATATGACGATATATAATATACAAAAAATGACTTCTATTTTATAAAAAATCAATTAAATTATATAAATTATTACACAGGTGGATCAGATACATATGGAGGATATCATACCAATGGTAATGATTTTTTTAGTCTCACTTTAATTTCTAGGGGACATATGCCTTATACACAAACTTTTTTTTTTGAGTTGTGTTTATGATACCCATTAATGTTTTTATAGTTCATAGTATTATGGTTATGATATTAATGAAATTTTCTTTATTTTAAGTGGCATATGATTTGACTGATTATAAATTGTAAACAGATAATTTTTTCAATCCCATTATTATCGAAGATTGTTTATATATAGGTATTTACTAGGGTATATTTATCATCCATGTCCATGATTCATAAATATGTAATCCAAAAAAATATTTCAATTCATATAAAATTATTTAAATGTTATTTTATTCATTGGTAAATTATTTTTAAATGGTAAGAAAAGAATATTTTTTTGGATTTTGATATGGGGTTCTTTTTGAATTTCTCATAAAAGAACAAGAAAAACGTTTTATATTAACTTATAAATAATGAATATAATTTATAATTTCATAATTCATTTTTATATTAATATTCTACTAAAATATTTTTGGTTTATTTTTTAATAAATTTTTTTCTTTTAAAATTACATAGAAGTTTGATAAAATAAAATGTTTACGAAGAAAATGGATACATTCATCAAAAATATTTTTAACTGTTCTACCAAAATTATTTTACATCTATGATTTCATTCATAAATAATCTTATCTTTCAAGTATTAAATGCATATTATTAAATTGTTTGTTTATTGTTTTTATGAAATTATATTTATTAAATCCATTTATTTTTCATGGATTATGTTATGATGGAATGAGGTTTAAGAAACTCATTTTATTCCTTATGATATGTTATGATGAATGGTTTATGTTTTTATAGAACACATAAGAATGATTAAATTATGAATTTGGTGATACCTGTATCTCCCTCAAATGAATTGGATGAAGACTAATATATCATGAGTTATATAGAAATGTAAGAACCAGTAAATGGGGTTCAGTATAATAGGGATATAATGAAGTGTGAAATTATTTTAGTAAAGGATATTATCCACAATGATTGTCTTGGAAATGAGACTTGGCTAAAATGAATATCATTTTATATTCTTATGTGTTCTTTAAATTTCTATATTTTATTCCGAAATTATTTTCCCATTGATTACGTTCCTTTATGATTTATTGTTTATGATAATCCTTGATTTATTGTATGACTCCTGAATTTGAAATTTTATTACATGGTATTATTTTAAAAAGTTATTTTCATTCTTTAAATTTTTGATCTTTATGTTTTGTTTGCTATTTTCCTTGATTACCCTTGTAGAGCATTTGAGATAACCATTTTACAATGTTTTATTTTCCCCTGAATATAAAAAATGATTTGATGGAGAAAAAATAAAGCACAAGTTATTTTTGGGAGATGTTGGTGATATTTTATCAAATTAGAAGAATCTGTTCCATGTTTCCAAAGTCACTAAACTAATACTGTCTTCAGCTGTCTAATTGTTTAATGCACTATGTATTCTGAAAAAGTGATGTAATGTATATATAATTAATTCATGGGACATTATAACTAGGGGATATTTTTATGGAAAACCTACATTTTACAAAATTATAATCCCTCTTTAATCACCACACATCATCAACCGAGAAATCACATGCATCATACCATCTCATATTAGTTTCCAATCTCATAGAAATGAAACATTGCTAATACCAAACCCAAAAACATACATTTATAATTTGGGGACATACTATATCCATCAAATAAAAAATTAACAAAATTAATGGATGATTTCATGAAAATATAGTGAGATTATAAATAAATCCCCATCCATAATTCATTGATGCCAGTGATGAATGAAGTGGGAAGAATACAAGGGAGTAGAGGGAATGATGTACATATAATTTTCCAAAAATTACATAACAAATCATTCCATTGTGAATTGAACGTGTAATGTGTGGGGAATATTCAACCAAAAGTGACTGCACTTGATTCACCTGCTACACTATATTTTTATGGGGTCCAAATACAAATGGTACGTTTGACTCTAGATAAAAATATTCACTGAACCCACATCGCGTTGTGATAGTTATGGTTGTAATAAGAACTATAGTTGGGAGATGGAATAAGACCCTACTCTTCTACATTATATTAAACTAATAGGGTTCGTGGAAAAAAATTTCATCCCATAGAGAATCCTAATCCATCAATGCCTGACTTTTTCCCACTCTCATTATGTGGCCTCCCTCATGGAATGACATTGGTGTTATACACTATGATTCCTCCCTCTGGTATCCCTTTACATCATAACTGAAAGGGTAAAAACATGAAATGTTATATCCATGAAAATAACATTGTTAAAATATAAGGATCTCAATTACCTCATTGTATGTTTCACATTATTTTTTACCTAAGGGTTACAAAATGACTAACCTTTTTTGAACATCCCATGTGTTGTTTAAAGGTCATTCATAGCATCTCCTTCACCCATCATTATGTGATGATCCACCTATAGTATAATTATCAACCCCGTACTAGAGCCAAATCATCTACCATCCTCATGATAACAAGATACCTTTATTATACCTTCAAACACACTTAAAAAATTATCATCGGGATATCGAAACACCTAGAATCACAACCTGAGTACCAATTCATGAAACATCCCTCACAATGGGGTGAAAAATTCAAATTTCATATAAATCTCATAACAATATAAGAACCAAATTGTTACAATATCCACAAAATAATGATTCCTATATAATAAATATCATAATGATATTTTTATATAAATATCAACCTACATCGGTCAACAATTCATCACCAACTTGCCACATTCCACCCATGAATGCTAAACATGATCCAAACCTAACCCTAAATACACTATTTTTCTATAAAATTCCTTGACTAAATAAACAAAAAACATCCCTTGTATATGATACAATTCTCTTGATGTGGTTTCCACCTAACCATATACATTTTAATGTGAAATTCAATCCCATATTCCACAGAAAGACATTCCCAAAATACACTCAACCTTACCAACTGATGCACCCCTACATAACCTAACTTAATTATGATGCCATAATTCCTAGATGAATTTTGGTGTTCTATAACTACCAAAATCAATTTATGGTCCTAAAAATATTTTTAATTACATGTTTGGTCCAACAAACACCCACACACATCATCATACTCTCCCAATGAGCACCAACTCAGATGTGATATACTATTTGATCACATCAGCTACACCAAGAACCTATTTACAACAGAAAGTTTCCATAAAACACTACATTGAAATATCCATTATGCTGTTTACAAAGGGAACATATAAAATAAGACATACCATCACACTTAAATTTATGAAACATATCAACCATTCTTCAATCTGTCTCACTACACCCAAAACCCATCCAACATTAGGGTTATATATTCATGAATGATTTAATTATCAACACAATATGAGTAAACTTATCACCACTGTACTAAACCAAAAAACTTGTTATCCATGGATTGTATTCTATATATTTATTATTGTAATGACTAAACAAGAATAACCAACTCATTCCCAAGTGACAACACAAAATATCAATAACCACATGTTCTCATCATTTAAGGAAGATCATCCTCAACTCATCCAAATGCACACACAATGCGGGTCACACCACCGAATATCTAATAGTGTTCTTCTTATCAAATTTATGTCAATATAATACTACCTATGAACGATCTTATTTATAACACAACAACACACATGAGTTAGTCCCCCTGATCCATGCTCAATCATTACCAATAACTGCATACATTTTTCATGGACCAAACTCAGATTGACGGTACCACAGTAATCTAATCCCTCAGTAATGTTACCTATTACCATAAGAAAATTTTTTTTTTTAAATTCACAACTTCTTTAAAAAAAATAAATGGAATTTTATTGTTTCATTTTAGTTGATAAAACGTGTTGAGATGGTCTCTTCTTATTAGGTGTGAAATTACTATTATTTAATTATTTTAGTGGAATAGATATTTTATATATTGAAAAAACAATTTTCATATTCATCAATTATATTTTATAAACATAAGAGAAGAAAAAAGAAAATATTCAACACAAAACCCAAAAGTTTTTAGATATTTTTTTTCTACCTTTTAATTGAATACCTATTTAAAATTTTAAATCTGTAAATTTTATCAATATAATTTGGTAAAATAAGAATTATTTTCGAATTCATAATGTAAACATAATCTTAGGTGTAATTTTTTTAAAATATTATAGAAATGTAATTTTTTAGTGAATAATGGAAAATACTATGTTTTAGTTAAAAACAATAATTTAATTTAAATAATTGTTAATGATAAATTACATTATAATTTTTTTAAAAATTCAAATTTCTTCAATTCTACATATATTAATACTATTTAGTTAATTATAATCAATTTAAATTTTTAAAATTAATATAAAAACATAACAATCTATTGATCATTTGTCTACTACAATCTGTCTGTTGGAGAGATTAGCATTAATCATAATTTTTCTGCTTCGATAATTTTAATTTTGAAAATAATAAATACACCATTATAGTCAATATAATATTTTAGGTATAGTAATATCAACATTATTTTCGAAATAAAATATTAGTGATGGTGATTATAATTAACTATAGCGATTAAGATGCAATTAGGCTTTAAAATAGACTAAAACCATATGATTAAGGACCCAAATGACCTAGAAACTTGTAAAACACCAATTGGTGGAATATATTTTGGAATTTCACCGACCATTTTTTATTTTGGGAGGTTTTTTTGACATTTATTATATAATAACATGTGCACACCTAACTTTTTGTCAAGAATATAATGTGATCCCCTTTTCTTCCCTATAAAAGGCTAGTACCTCTACCCATTCCCCACACCACTAAAACCAATTATGTGTGGACACTCTATAAAAACATACTCTCCCATAATCCCCCTATACCTATATTCATCCAATTTTAATGAATACAATCTCAAGATTCCATTTGGTTATACCTAAAGAAGATAACCGATTAAAAGGTGATGTATTTTCTCAGTATCTCTAATTTAATTTCCATTCTCTATCAACTAAATTATACTTCTTCTATTATTGTGTAACATAAATATTTTCCTTAATATACTAGTAAATTTTTATTCTGAGAGGTTAACTTACAGTTATACACACCACCATCTAAAGGGTAATGAATATAATGATTCTTTGTGCGGTGAAATGCGGCCTCACAAAATGATGATTGTTTGATTTTTCCCTACCACTTCTCAAGGTGTAAATTATGATAAAAACTATAATTGTATATTTTATATATTTTATTCATCATTTATCATGATTTTTTAATTTTTTTAGAACATAACATTATGTTATCCATGTTGTGTAAAAATGAAATCACTGATTGAGGAAGTCTGCACTACCGCACTCTCATAGAAATATGATTCGTTCATGCCATACATGGAATGTATATAATATGTTTCTAACAAAACTATATAAATAATATAAAATATATATGAAACTGAAATTATTATATTCATACTTATCATTTACTCTTAATTATTTTATTACATCAAAGAAAAGAATGTAGAGTTCATGCATATGAATGTTTTACCATCCCCATGAACAGTGCGCTTCATGTGTAATCTATAAATATCATGAACCATTATAATTACATATTTAATTAATATATAATAAAATGTAGTCATTTTTTATAATCTTGATATTATTTAAGCATGATATATTTTATACGAACAATAAATAAAAAGTTAAAACATACTCTACAGACTAGGCAATTAACACCCATAATAGTGAATGTAATGGAAGATTGTTAACAAATTATTAATTAAATATTGTAATTAGTCAAAATATATTATTATAAACATGATTATGGTTAATTTATTATAATTTAACAAATTTAAATCCATTATAATGGAGGCTAAAGGCCACACAACAAAAGTATCGTTAAGGTGAGTGATACTTGTCTCATTTTCATTCTATGAGGCATACTTAATTTATTTCATCTACTTTCCAATATATTGTGTACATACTAGAAAATTTATAAATAATATAATGAATTATTTTATATTCATTTTATTTAAATGTTTTTTTTAATGATTAATAAATTTGTTTTTTCCAATTCATTTGATTTCAATTTGTAAGGGATTGTTATCTCATTTTCATTCTGTGAGGAATACATAATATTTTTTATCATAATTTATTATATATGGTGTAAATATATCCACAATGACATTTAATTTAATGAATTACTTTATTTTAATTGTATTAAATTTTTTTAATTAATTATTAATACCTTTTGGTTTTCGAATTCATGTCATACAACATTTGTATATGATTGTTGTCTTACATTTCATTTCATAATGTATTAACAATATACAATACTTATTTCTTTTTTTATAGTGTATATACAGCATCTTTTATACATTATATCATGAATCTATTTTATTCATGATATGGAAAACATTCCCTTATAGAGATTATGAATTATATGTCTCATGTTTAATGAGACACTTTGGAATGTTTAATGATTAATTTCCTAAAACATATACATAATAATTACCCTTTTAGTATCACTTAGCATTGTAATTGTTAACTTTATTTTTGAAAAAAATCACATTTTTGTATTTATTTTTTAGTGGAAATTCATTTATATATCTGTGTTATTATAAAATGGATATTATTATTTCCTGAACTGTATACCATTTTACATTCGGTGTGTACTTTTAATGTTGTGTGATAAATACATATCTTCTACTATATATGGATTTTATAGAAGGAACATTGTCAAACTGATTATTTGATAGATGAATAATGTTTCTTACATGTATGATATTTGTGGGGCCCTAACATAGATATCCAATCAATGCATCAATAGTCTCATGGGGAGAGTCATTTGGCTCGCCTCCATAGATGGGTTTTTACCACACATTTTGTAAACCGTCTTGTGAATGGTCTTGATAGTAAAGGTAAAATTCTCTTAGGTAACATGGAGTCAAAAAATTTAGAATTAAATTAATTTATATGTAGTTATTTCCAATCTACGAGAAATGTTGTCGACATATCTATGGAAAAATATCATTTTCTAGATTCAGTTATTAATCATCCCATAAATATTGTGTTGACATATCTCAGGATTAATTTCACTTTTAAGTTATTAAATAATGGAATGTGGTTCAGTTTCCTAACATTAAATATTAGTATTTACGTACATAGTTATTTAAATTTCATGTATTTCAAGTAATTTACATTTCCATACTGACTATTCTCATTGATTTATTATTGATTCCAATCTTTTTTCCCTTAATGAGCATTTGAGACCAACCTTATTATGATTCCTTCCATAGAAATCTGAGAAGCATATTATGAAAGGCATACATGGATTTTACTAGATAGATTAGAGTTATCCTCGATGTTATTTGATTATTAATTTTTAATGATGCAAAAATTATGTGGTGATTAATTTATTCAATTATACAATATTAATTTATGTATCTTGATTACCAAGACTACTGAATTGATCAGTCCTTCAAGGATTTTGTCCATGTAATAATACCAATCTATTTTGTAGCAAACACTTGATCTGGTTTAACTGGGGCTGTGTTGCTACAGTTGGTATCAAAGGGAGTTTTAGTATCTACCTTGAGAACTCTATTTTTGAAAATATAGAGTACATTACATAACACTAATGTTAAAATTGAGAATAAGTAAAGATGAAAACCCTAGAATTTTGGAAAAGTATATATTATATGTAAATTACCGGAAATAAATCCATTCATGAATTGTATAAGTGGACATGGTTTTGGATCAAATTTACCATGGGGAAACAACTCCGGCAATGAGTTTTGATCTTATCTTGTGGTCACCTGGTACATGGATATAGGCCCTACTTCACACCAATTTTGACACTCCTTGGGGATATTATTAGGATAACTCATGTTTTCATTAAAAAACTTTAAGAATAATTTTAATGGATTTTGACGAAGAATAATGATGGCCAAACCTAAGGTGTCTTAGAATGAAGATAAGGATCCATGATTAGGAATCATACAAATAATATTATGGATAATACATAGACTAATGAAAAAAATGTGGAAATAAAATGGATGAGGTATTTATATATTGAGGTTGTATTGAAACCCATAATTAAAATTCTATATCAAGATGAACATAGTTTCAAGGATGAAAACAATATTTATATTTGAATGTTATATTTATATGGGTTTAAAAAATGACATCCTATATACCTGGTGACAACAAATCAAATCTAGTAAGGTCGAGGGTCTTGAACCCATGACCGAAGGACGATAAGGGCTTCACTCCAACCATTGACCTATGCAATGACCATGTTAATTTTTATGGTTTCTATTTAATCAATTTAACAAATAAATATTAATAATGAACAAATGGTAACAATTTTTATGATTAGAAATTAATATATTAACCATATTTATTTTGGGAGATATTTAAATAAAAATAGTATGACTTATCACTATTTTATAGTCCTTAAAAATCATTAAAATTTTCATTTTAGTGATTTAGGATTAGAAATCATTATTGGTAATTAATATTTGGGAGTAAAGGGATGAATTTCAATTTTATCGAAGTATAATAAAAAGTATTCATTATTACAATGAGATTGAATCCTATCATATAATAAAATTTATTTATATTCACAGTCAATAAAATTATTAACCAACATTAGAAAAATTACATTGAATGAAAAATGTGGTCGTAATACAATAATTTCTGTTGAACAGATGGTCTTCTAAATCATCAATGTTTTATGGATTTGATACCTTCAACATTACATAGATCATTCACTTGGCTGGGATTTATGACCTCATTTCCTCATAATAAATATTTATTCTTTTCCTCCAGGTATGTATCTCTACTTTCTAGTGATGTTCCCTGGTATAGAGAATTAGTTACACAATTGTCCATGTGACCTTTGTAATTTACATCAACTATTTTTTCAAGGAGTAAAAAGGAAACCTCTTCACGATTTGGGATTTAAAATATAGTAAGTATCATGCAATATATTAACATTATTGAGTTTAAATTCATAGGATTCAATTTTAATAAATTTGGTAGAATGTGATGCCCTTAAGAACTAATGTATGAACCTTTTCTTCGATAGCATATGTTAAACATGACAACAACTGTGTAAGGTAATATAATTTCAATATAAATTATAATATATTTTCTATTTAAAATATATTCTATATAGTTCAACACATTAAACAATGATTTAACATTAAATTCATGCATCACTGAGTTAGCATACATCATATACAGCAACATCCATTCTGAATATCATGCATTACACGCAAGAGCAACCATCATCAAAATCTTGTGTTGTACGCAAGACCAAGATTTAGAAAATGATTATATATTATTAAAATATTATAAAATATAAATGAGAACTTATAAATATTATTAAATAACTTAGGAAAATATATTTTTAAGAAAAATAAATTTTCGGTTACAAATAAATTAAAAATTAATATATGAACATATTGGAAATTAAAAAGATATTTTTATAGAAAACTATTTTTAAGTTAAAAATGTTATTCTTAAGAAAATATAAAATTTATTAAAATTAGATAATTATATTAACCTATTATTTATGAGATATATTAAATAAAATATTTTTGATATTCATTGATTATATTTTATTAACATAAGATAAGAAATGACCCAATAATTCCCATAAAACCTACATTTTTATTAAAGTATTTTGTACATCCTTTTAATGGAGAATAAATATTAAATATTAAATCTTAAACTTTTATCAATTTAATTTTATAAAACTAAAATCATTTTTGAAATCAAAATTTTGAAATTATCTTATGGTGAATTTTTTGGATTATTCTAAGAAAAGTCAATTTTTAGAGTATAGTGAAAAAAAATGTATTGGTTAAAAATTTACCTTTCATTTAATTTATTAATAATGTTAAAATATTTTATATATTTTTAAAGAAACAATGGATAAATTATACAGCTATTAATTCTATTTATTACATTATAATCAATATATATTATTAAATAAAACATAACAAACATTTGAACATTTTTCTACTACAACTAGTAAATCCGTCTATCGATTAGATTAATATTAATTATAATTATTCTACATCTATGATTTGAATATTTAAATATATAAACTAAAAATTGTAATAAATAAAATAATTTTTTTCTAATAATATATAATTTATTTATGAAAAAAATGATTAAGTAAAGAGATTAAAATTAATAAAAGTGATTGAGGTGTAATTAGGATTTAAAATGGACTAAAACCCAAATATTTAGGCCCCAAATAACCTATCAACTTATCAAAAAAATATTTTCTGGACATTTTTTTGTCTATTAAACTTCCATTCGTAATTTTTTGTGGTTTTTATGCATTTTATTATGTAAGATCATGGGCACAAAAAACTTTCTTTCAATAATACAATGTCAGTGCTTGCCATTTCCTATACAAGACCACATCCTCTACCAATTCCCCGCAACTCAAAAACCTCTTATGTTCATCCATGATCATCACAAATAGTCTCCCATTTTCCCTCCCAAAGACATATATGCCTTTATTTAGGTAGAATACCTTCCATTGATTCCTTTTGGCTTAACCAAATGAAGATACCCTATTAAAAGGTAATGACTTTTCTCAATCTCTCCAGTTTCATTTCTATTCCCCAACCCCCAATGCAACCTTATTTTTTGGTTATGTAACAACACCATTATACAAAATATAGAATTACTATGTTATTATAGAGAGTTAGACTTACACTTATACACACCACCATCTAATGTTAATCAAACATAATGTTACTGTGTACGAAAAACTACTACCTCATGAAACAATGATTGTTCAATTTTTCCATACCGCCTATCATAGAGGAATTTTTTAGGGAAACTATATTTATTTATATTTATATATTAATTATGATATCAAATTATTATGTAATTCTTATATTGAACACACCATTATTCTATCCATCTAGGGTAATGTTGGACTCAACTCTTTTGATTATCCCAAATCATGATTAAATACAGATCATGATATTTTAAGTCATTTTCTAATCCTTTTTATATATATTTAACCTGAAAAATTTATATTTTTAGTCCCATGACCTTGTTGCATTAGCATACAGTTTACATTTAGCTATGTATAAGTTCACTGTTAATGGAAACTGGAAAGAGTCTTCTTTTCAATGTTACTGTTATAGCTCACTATCACTTTAGGTCACTGTTTCTAAAAGGTCATCGTTTAAGATCTACTGTCACAATTATAAACTAATAGTACAAGGTCACTGTGACATGTCTACTATTGGTCTTCTTATCAAATCTTACAGACAGACTCACCGTTACAAGGTCACTGGAGAGACAGGGCTTCTGTTAAAAGTCTACTGTCAGACTCTTTCTTAAGTCTTTAGTTCAGAGCTACATAGTTCAAGTCTACTATTAGTAGAAGGCTACCACTAGGAAAATCATATTGTCGATGTAGTCTACTGATTGTTCATAGTCAAATTTCTGTAGAAGTCTTCTGATAGGAAAACTCCACTATTAATAAGGTTTCCTGTTGAGAAATTATACAGGTGGAAAGGTCACTGTTGAAGTAGTCTGATGTTACAGAGCTACCATTAGAAGCCTATTGTTGATGTCTACCTATGATCAATCTTAATGACTGAAGCCTACAGATAAACGTCTACTGTGAGCCTACTGATGAATTCCATAGTTGAAGAGACTACCGTTGAAGTCTACCATGTGACATTCATTTGCTACCAGTCTAATGATGTTCTTTTCTTCTGTTTTCCAATTTTATTTATACTACCATAAAAGTTATTTCTAGAAAAATTAATTCACCTGACATTATGTAATGATATTTTCATGCATATCAGGAGACAGTACGAGGTACGAGGAAGACCACATTTGGTTGAAACATTTTTCTTGTCGGACCCACTTAGACAAAATGAGAAAAAGCGGAGTTGGAAAAGTGTATATGAGTAGATACCAACAACATATTAATATGATAGAGGATATTGAATATACATAGGCATAAGAGAGACGCAGACAACATCGGATATACAAGAAAGATGAATAACAATCTAGCACTCATTATAAAGAACACATTAATTCATGATGAATTATTTAAAGAACCTTTTTCAAGTTGTGGTGGTGTGCTACAAAGAGCGTTAGCCCCAAGAATCTGATCATCTCTACATGTTGAAGTCAGAACCTAGAAGTTGCGACACTCTATTCTAGAGAAAAATTTCAGAGAAGGACTAAAACATCATTTCATTCATTTCATGTAGTCCAGAGCTGATCTACCAACACATAGAGCATTCTAATATTATTATTAATATCATTAGATCTACTGTGTTTAATAATTTTAAATTTGTGAGAAGTGTGTCTGTCTAACACACGCTGACTCTTGTGATGGAACTATAGGATACTAAAAATCCCCATATCAAACTACTTATTCACTTGATTCCCACACATAAAAGTGGAAGAACCCTAGTGTGGAATTTTAGTTTATTTTCCATTGTATAATTGTGGTAGAGGTTTCCAAATATGAACATCTTGAAAACTATTTTAATGCCCGATATAGGCTATGTATCGTTCATAAATATAACTTCTTGGTGGCAGGTGATCACCAAGTGGATAGGATTAGGTCTTGGCTTACTACTGAACCTCTTGTTTAAATTGTTGGGTTCATCATTCAATTACTTTGTTTTACATTTATTCGCTTCTTATATATTCGTAGACAAAAATCTGTTTTTACATTCACTCTGATAGTTAGTTCTGGTTATTGTGTATATGAGATTCTTTTAGTAAATTGATTCACAAGATGAATCAGTACTCATACTGATTCATCTGAGGAGTAATAAACCTTTGAGAAACCTGTTGAACAATAAATCACTTATATCTCTACTGACTTAATTAACTGGGTTGTTTTAATTTGGATGATTTTAATCCTAATAGTTTTTAACAAAAATTTTAATTGCAACTCAATTCACCCCCCTCTTGAGTATCCACTCTGACCAACATTTGGTATCAGAGGTTTTGTTATTCATTCCATCAAACTTGTTTTTATTATTTTTAATTTCTTTTCTACTGTGTTTTTAGTTTTATATTAATGATCTCAAAATTTCTGCTATATCTAAATTTGCAGTTCTTTAAACCCCTAATTTTCTATGGTTAACCGAGTTAAGGGTGCTGCTACAAACAGACCACCAATCTGTAATGGTAATAATTATGGTCAGTAAAAATTGAATATGAAATGATTCTTGAATTCTTAGGACCTGAAATTGGGTACATAATTGTAGAACAACATGTATTACCTGCTACTGCTAGAGACACATGGTCTCAAGTAACCAAAAGTATTTATAATAATAATTTTAAAGAAATTAATTCCTTATACTGCGCTCTAGGTGAGGAATAATTTAATAGAATATCTACCTGTAAGACTGCTTATAAAATTTGGGATACATTGGCTGTTTCTCGTGAAGGAATAACCAAAGTTAAATAAATGAGATTAAATAGCTATACTATTAAATATGATAGTTTTAAGATGAAGCGTGATGAATCTATCTCTGAAATGTATCTCAAGATAAATGAGATAGTAAACACCATGAATCTTCTTGGGAAACTAGTGGACAGAAAAGACGAAATCATGAGGCTGCTTAGATGTCTACCTGACAGATGGACATTCACTTCTGTATGAATCCGAAAATCATGTGACATCAGCAAGCTACCTATAAAGGAGATCTTTGGAAAACTGATGATGTGTAAATAAGAGAATAAGGTGAATCATGAAATAGATGAATAACCAAGAAAGAAGTCGGTAGCATTCAAGACATCTGCCTCAAATGTCAAAGACAAAGAAAAAATTCAACTTCTTATAGACAGTTCCACAAGTGATAAGTCAAACTCAGACTCTGATGAAAAGATGGTACAACTCATCAGATGATTCAGAAGATTATATTAAATGATCAAATTCTTTAGGAAGTCAAAATTCAAAGGAAAATATGGTCATAAATGGAAATGGAATAAGTATAGGAAGAGTAATGAGAACACAAGTGAAATAGTATGATATGAGTGTAAACAAAAAGGTCATGTGAAAGAAGACTATCCCAAGTTGAAATTCATCAAAAAATATGATGATAAGGGAAAATGTTATAAAAAGGATATGAATGAAACCTGGAGTTCATCAGAAGACAGTTTGAGTGAATCTGATGCTTCAGACTTAGAACAAAACAAACATGACAATCTATGTTTTATGACAGAGACATCTAAGGTTAAAATTAATTCCCCTCTGCACAATACTTTTTATAATAGTGGCTCTCATAATGATGAAAATATGACTAAGGAAGATTTATTTGAGTATTGTGAAATTCTTGTGGAGAATTTAAATGAACTCAAGGAAAAATATAAGAAATTAAAAAGACATAATGCCTTGAATGCAAATTACAAATAAAATGTAGATGTAGAGAAAGAGAAATTTACTAAACTACTAAAGGAAAATACAGAGTTAAAATTATCTAATGAAAAATTAAAAATGGACCTTGAGAAGTTCAACACTAATAGGAATACCTTGAAATAGTTTCTAGGAAAACATATTTTTCCTAAATAAACAGCTGGTCTAGGATATCAGCCTCGATAGAGACAAATTACCAAAACCAAGTTTGTTCCAAAATCTGAACAGTTCACTGCTAGTTCTGGACCAACTTTTGAGAAGCTATTTTCTAAAGTAAATATCAATGTATTTATGTCTCAAAATATTTTTGTTGATTTTAGAAAACCTATGAAGAAAATTTTGGTTCCCAATGTTTTACTAGCTAACCTTTTGGGGCACAAGACGATCTGGGTATGAAAATTACCCCATGTTTAATCTGTTTTGTAGGGAAATTGTTTAAGGAGTATTTGTAACACTCAATGGTACATAGAAAGTGGATGTTCAAGACATATGACAGGAGACTATTCTTTCTTCTAGAGTCTAATTAATGTTGATGGTGGTCATGGCACCTTATTGACAATGCAAAAGAAAAAATCGCTCGCTTTGGCCAGATTGGTAACCCTGATACAATATTAATTTCTAAAGTAATTTTTGTTGATGGATTAAAGTAAAATTTACTTAGCATATCTCAATTATGTGGTGATTTCTATAATGATAAATTTGAAAATTATGCATTCAATGTTTTTAATTAAAAAAATAATTTATTTTTCACTGCATGTAGAATTGATAATGTATATGCTGTTGATTTAAATTCATTATCCAACCAAAATGTTTCATTCATAAATGATTTTCATAAAGAGTATTCGTTATGGAAATGAAGGTTAAGAAACTGCAATCTGCACTCACATAGGAAGCTATCTAAGATGTTTATAGTTAGAGAGTTACATAAATTAGAATTCCAACTTGATAAAGTGTGTAATACTTGTCAAAAGGGAAAACAACACAAAGTTCCCTTCAAACCAAAGAATGAAGATTCAAATTTTCATCCACATGAGTTGGTTTACATGGATTTGTTTAGAACATCAATATTTTGAAGTTTAAATGGGAAGAACTATGTTTATGTTCTTGTAGATTACTTTTCTTGGTATATATGGGTATATTTTCTAGCTCACAAAAGTGAATCTTGTTCCTATTTTGTCAAATATTCCATGTCTGTAGAAACTCATAGTGGACTTATAATTAAGACCCTGAGAATTGATGATGGATGTGAGTTTGAGAATCATGAATTTGAATCTTACTGCTCACACAATGTCTATAGTCACAATTTATCATCCCTTAGGACACCTAAACAAAATGCAGTTGATGGAAGAAGAAATAGGACCCTTCATAAAATTTCAAAGACTATGCTTAATGAGTATGAATTACCTGTTTATTTGTGTGCTGATGCTGTAAATACAGTGTGTTATATCATCAATCTTGTTTTAATTAGACCTATTATAAAAAGGACCCCTTATGATCTTTGGCACAATTGGAAGCCTAAGGTTAATTACTTTAGTGTTTTTGGTTGCAAAGTATTTATTCATAATTCTAAATATAATCTTGACAAATATGCTCCCAAAACTGACAAAGGAATTTTTGTGGGTTACTCTATCTCCCGTAAAGCATATAAAGTGTTCAATAAAAAAACCAAGTGTGTGGTAGAATCGGTTCATGTCAAATTCGAAGAGACTAATCCATATGAGCCTAAAACCTCTCTTGAAAATCATAAGGAAGAAATGTCAAATCCGAACCTTAATGATAAGGATATTAAAACCCATGTAAAATTATGGAATACATAAAATAAGACCCTTTATATGGTGTATATACTACCACATTGAGATATTGTACCATGAATTATTTTACCATCATGTTAAATATATGTTTAATTTAATTATAAATAAATTTGGGTTTAATAATTAATTTGTTACCAAATTAGTAAGGGATTCTTGTCTTACTTTTCTTTTCATAAGGAATATGTCATATAAAAAACTTATTTCTTTTATATAGTGTATTAACATACCCTTATATAAATTATATGATGAATCTCATTTCATCATGGTATGAAATACATTCCCTCCAAGGGTTTTATGAATTAAATGTATCATGTTTTATGGGACACTTTTGGATGATTAATGATTAATTTCCAAAAAAAAAATCTTAATAATTAGCATTTATATATTTCTCCCCTTTATGATTGTTAAGTTTCTTTTGGAAACAATAAATTTTATCTAATCATTTCTCATTGGAAATTACCTTGTATATATATATTATCACTTAATGGATATTATTATTTTCTAAATCGAATACAATTTTACATATAGTCTATACTTTTAATGTTTTTTTATTAATCTCCATCTCCTACTACATACTAATATTATATTTGGAACATTGTTAAATCGATTATTTGAAAGAAAAAGAATGTTTTTGTATGTTATGACAGGGGCGGGTCACAGTTGTAGATAGCCCCTCGATGCATCAGTAGTCTCATGGGACTGGTCATTTATCAAGTCTCCATTAATGGGGTTTTAACTAACATTTTGTCAAATCATATTGTGCAAGGTCCTGATGGTAAAGTTACCGTGTACCTTGAAAACATGTAGTTCAATAATTATGAACTCACCTAATTTTTCTTCAGATATTTTTCATACATTAAATAATGTGTTCCATACCTATGGAAACATATATTTTTAAGGAATTAGTTATTATTGATCCATGTGATATTCCATAAACATATCTATGGATAAATTTAATTTCCTATTCATTATATAATGGATTGTGTTACAATTTCCTAAAATTCCATATTGATATAGATATATATAGTTATTCGAAAGAAATTTATTTCCAGTTTTTTACCTTGCCAAAATAACTATTCTCATTGATTCAATCTTTATTATGCTCTATTTTTCCCTTACTATGAATTTAAGCTCACCATAATTATGTTTCATTCCCATGGAATTCAAGATGAATACAATGAAATATATGCTTTGATTATAGTATATGGATTATATTTATACTATAATTTGTTTAATTATTTATTTAGAATGAAGGAAAATTTTAAGTTGTAATCAATGTATTCATTTATACAACACTCATTTTTGTATATGGATTACCCAGAATAATAATCTAATCAGCTATTCGGGGCATGATCCCTTTTAATATTTATAATTTAGTTAGTAGAAGATAAAAGATAAGGTCTATCTATTGTTGGGTAGCAACATTGGGGGCATCCCTTGATTATTTAAGTGGTTACACTCAAGATATCATCCTCCGTCTACAAGCCTCACAGCTCAATTTCTGGTGTTACAATGAAATTATATGTTTTTGTATTCAATAGATGATGTAGGATCTATAATGTTGAGTGAATATTGATGATAAAATGCCTCCATGTCTCTCTATCAAATAAACAATGATGATGGAGGAGCAAAGTTAGCTGTCTGCAATGCTTCATGTGTATCTCTTATTAGCAATTAGTTGTTTTATAGAGTTTATTGTATTTAGATGGGAGAATTGAAGATGATATATGTTCAAAATGATGGATAAAACCAACACATACATCTTTTAGGAATTTCTATGATATATATATTTTTGGCTGACAAGGATAAGGGGGTTTGGGTCCACTATTGAATTTCCTTCACATTCCCTCATGTTTGTTAGATTATTTTTCATGGTGTTTTTTCTTGTGTCTCCTGTTTGAGTTTTTATATGGGGTTCAAAAAATTATTATCCCCTATCATAGTTTCATCATAGGTATTGGTGTCAAAAGATCATACCTTTAGATAGTTTTCTTTGAGATATCAACTTTTATGGTCTTGTTTTCTACTACTTGTATCATTTTTATCATGTTTATATTTTCACAGTGGAACCCTAGTTCCCCACCGTCATGATCATAGCCTAATTGGGTGATCCATATAAAAATACTATGACACTATTTTATTGATTTATTTACCATTCTTGATGACTAGTTTATATATATTTATTCTAATATGATATTTTTTTGGAAATGGTGTGGAATTATTCAAATTAATTTTTTTTCCTTTTGTATTTTTTGGAGTTGTAGTAATCATTTTTTCTTGAACCTAAATATTTCATTCTCATTCACTTGATTTTATATTATTTGAATCATTTATATTTAATTTTCTATTGACAATTAAATTAAATTTATTTTTTATTCAAGAATTGCTTTTGTTTTCTATTATTTGATGAATTAATTTAACATTTTTTATATATTTATTTTCAATTTTAAAAACCAAAAATATAATTCATAACCCCTCTTGGAAAATTTACTGGGCACTACCCATCCACATATCGACAAAAAAAATGCATCAAAGAATGCTTGTAATTAAATATTCATCTCGAAATTCGAGGAATATTATTTTGTTTAATGGTGTTTTTGCTGTATGCTAGTTTATTTCATTGATTAACATGGTCATATTTTTTTTATTGATTTCGCTATTTTTTTGAGCTATTGATTTTTTTTCAAAATTAAAATTATTATAAATTATCCCATGAAAATTGATTTTATTTTGTTGTTATTATGAATAGGGTTTTATTTTTTTGGTAGACCATCACGTAGACTTAAGGTGCTTCTTAGACTCCATGTATGGTGGGATCTGTTCTGCTAGCCCATCCATTAAAATTATAATGTTTGAATAGTTTCCTATATTGATATGGATGAATTCATGGCCATCAATATGTTTGATCTAAAGTCTCCTCAGTATAATTTTTTTTCAATGATCCATGATCATTGGTTCTATTCCAGATGTTTCTTTCCACACATAGATTCCATTTTACAGACTTTTCCAAGCTATGTTTTTTTGATTATTCTATGAAAACTCCACCATATGATTTTCCACTCATCTGTCTCAGCTAAAAACATCCACATTTTTCCATTATTTATATAATTTTTCATTTCATTTTTAGTATGATCATCTTATTTTGATGGCTTGTCAAATGGTTCATTGGTGTCTAAGAATTTTAAAAATGATGGCTACTAGAGAGAGATGTGGGGAGAGGGAGGGAGTGTGGAGTAGTTATTTTTCACTAACTATGGACCTACACAACCCATTTTCTTGTCATCATCTCTAGTTAATATCTCAATAGTCTTAAGATTTATTTGGAACACATTATCATACTAATTTTGTATGAATGACCACAGTTTTCTCCTTCAGAATATCTGGGATTCATAATTATTTTATTTCTATTTATTTATTTCATCCTAATGTTTATTTATTTCTTTCATTCATTATAGCCTTGGTGTTTTAGATTCAATTGTGTGTGCATCAAGATCAAGGTTTTATGTTTCCATCTATCGACTATGGTTTAATGTTGGATACTAGAGTGATAATGTCCATGTGCATGTATAACATATTTTTTCCAAGTGAATTATTTATCTAAATTCATATTCTCTTATTATATATTTATTGTTATCTGTTTTCATCATAATAAATGTCATTGGTGGTATTTTTTAAATGGAGTAGGATCAAACTAAATCTATTAATGTAAATCCAATATAGTTGTTACTTTTTTTGAATTTATTCTAATGTATCATTATTTTAACCATCATTCTTATATTTCATTATTTGATAATAAATCATAGTTTTTATCAATATTAATACTAGTCTAGGAACTATGTCTAACCACATTTTCCCCTCCAATATCCATTTGAATCAAATCCTAGATTTTGGAGTTAATAATGAGAATTTTCAAAATATAATTTGATAAGATCAATGGAAAAAACAATTTTAAGCTTTTGAGAGTTATGTGGAGGGTGCTACTCATCTCCAATTGATTAATAAACTCTATCTTTTTTCCAAAGATTGTTTTAGTTACCATCAATACTTGTGGATATTCATCTAAAACATGTGTTGTTATTTACCACATCATTCTTGAGAAATCTCAGTATATGTCTTTATTTATCTTAGTTTATATGGTATTTTGTGATGTCATTCATGAGGATAATGTTAATTCTATCTATCTTAAAAATAATATTTTTTATGTATATGACACTTATTAGACGTTATATAAAAAAATGTTCTTTTATATATATAATATGAACCTTATATTATTTGTTTTGTTTATCTTGATGATTTTAATAAATTATTTGTTGAATTAGCTAATATTGATGTTAAAATAATTGATGAATATATGGATGTTATATTTTTAAATTTCCATAAGGATTAATTTAAATAATTAAAATATTCTATGTCATATGGTAGAGAATCAATCACCCATGAAGATGTTGAATCAATTAAGATTCCTAATGAATTTCAAACCCAAGGTCTGAAGGATATGATTAGTAGATTAAAATACTAACTTAATTGATGGATTTTAGTTTTCCAATGAAAAAAAAATTATAGTTACAAACTAATCTACCAACATCCATGGATTTGGGTGTTTTGAGATATTTCATATTAAATAATTCTCTCCTAACAATAATAATAAGGATAATATGATCTAAACCAATAAGGGATGCCCAAAGATCACCACTAATAATATTCGTTATTTCTTCTTTAGTGGGAATTACTTAAAATTAGGTGTAGATTCTATGGATTCTCTCTAATGTGATCATATTACTAGTCCTACATGTGTTTTTAGGGTAACCCAGTCTGAAGAGATGATGCGTTCAGGCTGGTATAAAATGTTCTAGATATTGTGGAGATCATTCTCTTATTGTTATTCCATTTTGGTTTTTGTGTGTTTGTACCACTTTTACTATTAAATTATGATTAACATATATTTTCTTACTATGTTTTCAGGTGTGCAATATTTTACCTCTAAGTATGGATATATATATATTTTAATGTTTTGATGATAATTGAATGTATATCAAGACTTTGGTGGATACTTAGGGTTTTTTGGTAAATTTTGTTTTTATGTTTATTTATTATTATTGTAAATCGATATCATGTTTAATATTTATGATTATGGTACATGGGTATTATAGGCAGAACATATGCCATTTAACAATTATGAGAAATATTCTTTTTAATTTCTTTGATGTCTTTTGTTGTACGCTACACCATGATTGTCTTGCACTATACGCAACAGTGTATTAGTTTTCCGTATACGCAAACAATATTCTTGGATTATGTTACACACCAGAGCGACATTCCTCAATAGCGTGTGTTGTACGCAATACTAAATTTCACTAAACGAGATATTATTTAAATATTATTATGAACTATCTTTTATGAATATTAATCCCCACATTAAAAAATATTAAAAATTTTATTTTTCAAAATGGAATTCATTTTTGGATTCGAAATATCGAAATTTTCCTACGGTGAATTTTTGGTATTTTTATGAAAACATTCAATTTTTGATGAATGGTGAAAAACACCGAGTTATTTGTTAAAACCATGTTTTTATTTAAATAATAATTTATTTTATTTAAATTTATTTTAGTTCAAAATAGATACATAATAACTATATATGTTCAATGTAATTCATCGGAGTCATTTTATAATAGTTTTAGATATATAAAAAATTTATTTAATTTTTACTGTCTTTTACCCACCTCATAAGAGCATTTGCAAATTTACATAAATCATAAATTTATTACTTCTATGTGTGGAAGTTAAAAAATCTGAGAGACGTGATTAATATCAAGGAGTAAAATGTGGTTCAATAAGATAAAAATAATTTTTTTGGAATAGTAACTTTTACTTTTATTTACCACGGATAAAAGTAAATAGGGTAATTAAGGTTAAAAATGATATTATTAGTACACTAACACTTGTCATAATTCGATTTCATAAGTATAATTAGACCAAAAACAACCTTAGGAATATAATATTATCATTTAGGTCCACTTGGATTAGATTAGGATATTTATTATTGTTTAATTCAAAGACGAGTTAAAAGAGTAAAAATCAAAGTCTAATAACTTAAACAAATTTAATATTGGAATATACATAAGATAAATTAATCATTAGATATTCAATAGAAAGATAAAAAATTTCAACATAATGGTATTTTATTTATAATTTTTAGACATTAGATAATTTAATTTATTTATGACACAATGATGCTGGAGTAATTACCATATTAATGAAGTATTAACATAATTGATGTTATAAATACCCAAATAAATGTAATTTTTTACTTTATATGAATTCAAATAATTTTTTAGGTTAATATGACATATTATTATTGATTCAATTAACTTTTATCGAACTAATAATGCTGTTATTATTTTCACAAAAATCAATTACCAAATAGTATCAAAATTGACATAAAATAGTTTTTAAAACAAATATTATTTTATTAATTGTTTTTCTATTCATAAAAATCTAAGGATCAGAAAAATGAATTAGATAAGGATATATATATTAATAATGATCCACTTGGGGTTCTTTTGTCTTGTAATAGTATGTTTATTAACCATATAGTGTAAGAAAACAAGAAGACAAGGTAAAAGATAAATTATTTATCATAGAGTTAAATCTAACTGATAAGGTTAAAATAGTTACCTAAACATGTATAAAACCTATTTCATGAGATTATTTCGACCCATAACCACTTTATGTTTGGAATAAGTCACATTGGAGCCATTATAAACCGAATATGACTTTATTATAAAATAATATTTTATGTTTTTTCAAAAGTGCCCCTCTCCTTCTTTATAAAAGAGCACCTCCTCCCTCTTCACTTTACAAAATTTTGAGCCTTCAAGCTCGGTCAAGACCTGAAAATTTACCCTATAAACATCCCTATAAACATTACAGGGGTTCTGGTCTTCTCAAAAGACCAACTCTAGTTCTTTACGAGGAAGCATAAAAGATGTGCGTCAAAGAAGAGGTAATCTCTTCTACCAATTCATTCATGTTACTTTCTTCTTGATCATATTCTTATTTAGTTATTTCATTATAAAATAAAATCATCAGAAAAAATAATATACTAATATGTTATTATAAATATGAAACAAACCCATTTCACCTTCAATCCATCTTATGGAAAATGAAATCACCACGCGTGGTTACGTACAGAATATTGTCTACATGAAGTGGTGTAATATGTCTTACCACCACCACCATACATGGATTGGTATAATGGTGTAAAGAATAAGTATATATACTTATAATAACATCATACGTATTCTGAGATATTATATCATCCTCCCCAAATCTATTCAATAATAATGGGAATGATATCATCGTTCGTGCGTACGTACAGACTACCGTCTCCACGATGCGGTGAGATTCATTCTCAATGTTAACCATTCAAGAATGATTATAAATTATATATAACGAATAATACTGAAATATATTACATAATAAATCTACTTAATTTATATATATATATGTATATATATAAATTCCATCTACTTACTTCCATTCAATTCAGTAAGGGAAGGAAAACAGTTTGCATGTGTAAGTACAGCCTACCGTCTCCATGAATGGTGTATTTCATTTCATCCATCTATCTATTATATATATATATATACTGAATATATATGATATATAAATCATTTTTTCCATTCTGAATGTATTTAAATCATGATATAAGTAATAATAATATCATGAACAACAAGTACAAATACGTATGATAAATAAAATGATTTTACCCGAAACGCTTCTTTACCATGGAATTTACAAAAGAACGGGAAATATAACGTCATAAGAGAACCATATATGATATAATAACAATGAATATAAATCTTTAATAAGTCAATTACATCATTTCAATCATTATATAGGAGGTTCGGATATGTACGAAGCATATCGGTCCTAAGGTAAGGGATAATTTTTCAATCTTATTTTTATCTGAGATTGCTTATACGTAATTATTTACTAGTGTTATATTTTTCATCCATGTGAATAAAAATATTTTTCCTAATGTGTTTAATATTTTTCCATGTATTTTTAAATTCAGGTTTACCCCTCTTTGGATTTTATATTGTGTTATGGAAGAAATCTTTCTTTTGTTTACCATATGTGGTACTTTTTGACTTTTCCAGCAAAAGTATGAGGAGAATGTTTTTTAACTTATACTGAATGGATTGATTTTTACGGTTTTATAACGCCGTATTTTCAAGAAGCTTACTCTACAAGAATTCATGAATATTTTTTAAAAAATATTTTTCTTTTAAAATTTCATGGCATTTTGTTAAAAGAAAATTATTTTGAAGAAGAAAGGATATTTTCCTCAAAATTTCATTTCAAGTGTTTTATCAAAACCATTTCCTATCTAAGATGAAATTATTTCATATTTGTATGTTTCATGTATAATGTCTCTATTATTTACATAGTTTTATCTTTATTGTGATGAAATGATATCTATTTGTATTATATGGATTATGTTATGATGGGATGATGTTTATGAAACCCATTTTATTCTTTGGGTTATGATGAATGTTTATGTTTACGTTGTGGCACACATAAGAATTATTTCATTATGAGATGGGTGTGACTTATATATCCCTCCAATGCATTGGTTAATGATGTATATTTCATGTGATAGACATAGAGTTAAGGGTAAGTTAATCTGAGACAGTGATACAAGACTGGAATGAGGAGTGAACTCGATTCAGAAAGGGACTTTGTCCACTATGTTGGTAATGGAAACAATGCCTGGACAACTATGGAAATCATATCATCTGATTAATGGTTTTAAACAATTAAATGTTTCATTCCCATGCTATTTTATCATGATTGATGTTCCTTTATGACCTATGCTTTACGTACTTCCATGATTTATGTCTTTTCTCAAGATTTTGATGTTTAGATTTATTGTTCATGTTTTTGCATTCAATTGTTTATGGATTGTTTTATGATATATATGATTACCCTTAATAAGCATTTGAGCTCTCCCTTTATATGTTTTCTTTTCCCCAGGATATAATGAAATGATTTAGGTATGAAAAAAATGGAAGATCTTTATTGGAGATGTCGAAGATCTTTCACCAAGATTAGATGATTATATTCCGAGTTTCCAAAGACACTAAATTATTGCGGTACTTTGGTGTCTGTTTTTGTTATGTATTAGGTATTACGCAAATGTAATGGAATGTTCATGTACATTAAGTACGGGTCCCTATAGTTGGTATCTGAGAAATTTTTTATTTATCCTTTGGATACTAGGATGCGAAAACTTTAGTGAAATTCCTAGAGATATTTATAAGGTATGTTTAGGGATGTCCCTAAGGTTATGTATATGTATAGGTTAGAGTCCTAGAATTATGTTTACGTTCATGAATAACATAGGGTGAACCTAAGGTGCCATGGATTAATGAATTTTTTATATTTTAGACATCCCATAAGTGAATTTTTATGATTATGTGGTTCCTTGTTATTTTAACAGTTTCTTACACTATTGTTTCTGGTCATAGTCAATGTAGGGAATGAGAAGAAATTCAATTAACATTGATTCCAATGGACAAATTGGGGACTATTATCAACAAAATTGGGTAACGCCTGGAGATAAAAATATTGTGATTATTCTGAATTAGTCATCTCGAAATATGATTAGCAAGGTGAACTTTAGTGGTATTCATAAGTAAAAAAATTAGAGGAAGATGGAATTTTTTGCATGTTCTAATGGTGAGGATCATAGAGAAAAAAAGATTGATATTTCTAAATATGGTAATAATAACCTTGAGGAATACCTCAAATGGAGGGGAAGATGTTATCTATGTGGAGAAAAGGGTCATAGAGTGACAGATTCTTATGGAGTCCAATTTCATGTCTGTGGAGAACATGTGCATTACCCAAGTAAAAGCCCTGACCTAAGAAGTTCTAAATCGTGGAAGGACCTATTTCAAGCCAATCATTGAAGAGGATTGATTGAAGGGTAATGTATTGTAATTCAATAATAATGTTGTTCAAGTACTTTTATAGTATATTGAAATATCTTGGTATTAGTCTATTCTGGTTTTCTATAAGAATATGGTACCGATAAACATGAATAGTGATTGAAATATTTTTGTAAAGTAGATGATATGAGCAAAATGAAGGGATAAAGAGAAATTAATATTTTTGATATTATTAATGGGCTCATGACTTTTATAAGGAAAAAGTCATATCATTGTTTTAGTACATAGAAATTTTAGGATTTTGGTATGTGGAAAGAGTTAACTTTTGACAGCATTTATGTTTTCACTAAGGTTTCATGGGTATTAATTTTCCAAGGGAATACATGATTAAGGTATTAAAATATTTAGAATGTGACCAAAAATATATTTCATGATAGATGATGGTATTCACATGCTTGGTAGATAAAATTTCGAGTAATCATTTACATTACACTATGAGATTGGATAAAAGTATTTTGGATATGCCTAAAGATTGGAATGGGTTAAGTTGGAAATAAGATAATATTTTTTAAGTCTAGAAATTTTTTTTGATATTATTTATGTAATGTTATAAAAGTTTAGTTTTTGAAAAAGGACAACCAGCAAGACGAGTGAAAACCCATCGCGTCAGACATGGTTTCGGGAATCGAACCCACAAACAAAGTGTGATAGACCATTATTGCCTACCACTGGACTACAGGAAGTCCCTTGTTAGTAGAAACTAGTTTTATTTTATTAATTGGTATGATAGATTATGAATAAGTCTATTTTTGGAATCATATACGAAAAACCACACCATATATGGACTTATGTATATTTGATAATTTTTGCTAACCTTTTTTTGAGAAAGATGGAATGACCCATCATTCTATCACATGATCTGCTAACACTTCATCAATGGAAAATTCATATTCAATTATTTAAATAGAGATGATGTCAAATTTCTCATGGAATGTCTAACGATGATATTACACTGAAATCAAGTAAGTATTTCTCTCTAAGTAAACGTTCATCAATGATAGGGAAATGATTTTGAAAACCAAAAATGTAGTCCTAGTACACTCATATCTTATGAATCATATGGTACCTCAGATCATCACAAATTTATGTCTTTGTGATTTTTGTCTTTTCATATCCATGTTCTATACCACTCTCCATTAGAACTAGATGGTTAGATTTCTCTTCCATATCAATATTTCCTCAATGTTCTACTATCTAGAATCCTAGTGATTAATTAATTTTGGTAACCATTAGGTTTCATAATTTAGTTTCTTAATGATATGTTTTAGTATTCCTTTTTAAGATGTGGGTTTCTATGAAAGAAACATTCATGTAGTAAACTATTTATAACCTCGAAAAATTTTGAGGGTGAAATTCATTTTATGTGGGGTAGAATGTAACACCCACAGATTTTATGAGAAATATTCTTTTATAATTTCATTTATGTCTTGTGTTGTACGCTACACAAAGATTGGCTTGCACTATATGCAACACTGTATTAGATTGAGGTATACAAAAACACTATTTTGGGCTTGTGTTTCACGCCAGAGCGACATTCCTCAATAGCATGATTTGTACGCAATATCGAGTTTCACTAAACAAGATATTATTATAATATTATTATGAACTAGCCATTATGAATAGTAATACCCACATTTTGAAATTTTATAAATTTTAATTTTCAAAATTAACTTCATTTTTGGATTCAGAATAAATAAATTAGCCTGGGGTAATTTTTTGGAATTTTCTAAAAACATTCAATTTTTAATGAATAGTGAAAACACTGAGTTATTGGTTAGAACCGACTTTTTATTTAAATAATAATATATTTTATTTAATTTTATTTTAGATCAAAATAGATACATAATAACTATATAAATTCAATGTAATTCATTGGAGTCATTTTATAAAAGTTTTAGATACATAAATATTTTATTGAATTTTTACTGTCTTTTACCCACCTCCTAGGAGCATTTGCAAATTTACAGAAATCATAATTTTACTGCTTATATGAGTCTAATATCTAAAATCCGAGTGACGTGGTTAATATTAAGGAGTAAAATGTGGTTGAATAAGATAAAAATATTTTTTTGTGATTAGTATCGTTTTAATTTTATTTACCACGGTTTAAAGTTAATTGTGTAATTAAGGGTCAAAATGATATTATTATTACCATAAAACATGTCCTAATTCTATTGGATAAGTATATTTCGACCAAAAGAAACCTTAGAAATATAATATTATCATTTTGTTCAACTTGGATTAGATTAGGACATTAATTATAATTCAATTCAAAAAAGAGTTAAAATCAAAGTTCAATAACTAAAACAAATTTAATATTGGGATATAAATAAGATAAATTCTAATATAAATATTAATAATAAGTATAATAATATATTCTACATAATCGTATTTTATTTATAATTTTTAGGGATTAAATAATTTAATTTATTTTTGACACAATGATAATACACCAATTACCTTATTAATGAAATATTTACATAATTGATGTTTTAAACAACCAAATAAATGTAATATGAGAATTTTTATGAATTCCACTAATTGTTTAGGTTAATATTACATGTTAGTAATTAATAAATTAACTTTTTTAGGACTAATCATGCTGTTATGA
Organism: Viscum album; assembly: GCA_963277665.1. NCBI lineage: Eukaryota > Viridiplantae > Streptophyta > Magnoliopsida > Santalales > Viscaceae > Viscum > Viscum album. Next base: position 510,894,294 of record OY728138.1, read on the forward strand.
TTTTTACAAAAATCAATTAGAAAATAGTGTCAAAATGGACATAAAATAGATTTTTAAAAAAATATTATATTATTAATTGTTATTCTATTCATAAAAATCAATGGTTCAAAAAAATAACTTAGATAAGGTTATATATATTAATAATGAACCACTTGGGGTTCGTTTGTCTTTTTATTGTAATTTAATTAAAGATATAGTTTTAGAAAACAAGAAGACATGGTAAAAGTTACATAATTTAACTTAGAGTTTAATCTAAATGATAAGGTTAAAATAGTTACCTAAACTTGTAAAAAAACTATTGGTTGAGATTATTTTGAACCATATCCACTTTATATTCTAAATAAGTCTCTTTATATACATTATAAACAAAATATGGCTTTATTATAAAATAATATTATAAGTTTTCCTTAAAGTGCCCCTCTCCTCCCTTTTAAAAGAGAACCTCCTCCCTCTTATCTTTTCACAATTTCGATCCATCAAGATCAGCCATCCCCTGCCCATTTCCCTTATCAACATCACTAGAATAATTATAGAGGTTCTGGTCTCCTCAAAAGACCAACTCTAGTTCCTTAAGAGGAAGCTTAAAAGAGGTGCGTCGAAGAAGAGGTAATCTCATCTACTAATTCATTGAAGTTTCATTCTTTTTCAACATTTACTTATTTAGATTTTTCATTATAAAATAATAACATCAGTATGCCTAAAATAATTATATGTTATTATAAATATGAAACTACCCCATTTTACCATCTATCCATCCTATAGAAAACAAAATCACCACGAGTGCGTACAAACAGAATACCCTCTCCACGTTGTGGTGTAATCTATTTTTCCACCACCACCTTACTTGGATGGGTATAATGGTGTAATGAATAAATATATATACTTATTATAATATCATAATTATTATGAGATATTTTATCATCCACCCCAATTCTATTCAATAATTATGGGAACAATATCATCGCTCGTGCGTGCGTACGGACTACCGTTCCACGACGCGATGAGGTTCATTCTCCATGTTAAACATTCAAGAATGATTATAAAGTATATATAATAAATAATAATTAAATATATGACATGATAAAGATACTGTATTTATGTATATATATATATTTCATCTACTTACTCCTATTCAAGTCAATAAGTAAAGGAAAACAATGTTCATGCGTACGTACGGCCTTCCGCCTCCATGAACGGTGTATTTCATTTCATTAATCTATCTATTATATATATATATATACTGAATATATATGATATATAAATCATGATTTACATTCTAGATGTAATTATATATTCATATATTTAATAATAATATCAATAGCAATAAGTCCAAACACGTATGATAAATAAAATAATTTTACCCAAAACGCTACTTTAAAATGGAATTTGCAAAATAACGGGTAATATAAAGTCATAAGTGATCCATATATGATATCATAAAAATAAATATGATTATGTAATAAATCAATAACCTTATTTTAATCATTATATAGGAGGATCAGATATGTACGAAGCATATCGGATCTATGGTAAGGGATAATTTTTCAATCTCATTTTTATCCGAGATTTCTTATACGTAAATATTTAGTAGGGTTATATTTTTCATCCATGTCAATAAAAATGTTTTCCATAAAGTGTTTAATATTCTTCCATGTATTTTTAATGAAATTTTTACCCCTATTTTTCTTTTACAATGTTTTATGGAAAGAATCTTCCTTTGGATTACCATATGTGGTACTTTTTGATTTTTCCAGCAAAAGTACGAGGAGAATTTTTCTTTAACTTATACAGAATGATTGTATTTTTACGGTTTTATTATGCCTTATTTTCATGAATAATAATCTAAAATATTTCATGAATATTATATCCAAATCTTTTTATTTTAAAATTTCATGGAATTTTGTTAAAAGAAAATGATTTTGAAGAAAAACGGATATTTTACTCATGAATTAATTTCAAGTGTTTTATCAGAACCATTTTCCATCTAAGATGACTTTATTTTATATGTGTATGTGTAAAGTATAACTTCTATATTATTTACATGATTTGATTATTATTTTTAAGAAATGAAATCCATTTGTTTTATATGGATTATGTTATGATGGGATGATGTTTATGATACCCATTTTATTATTTGGGTTATGCTGAATGATTTATGTTTATGTTGTAGCACACGTAAGAAAGATTTCATTATGAAATGGGTGGGACCTATATCTCCCACCAATGCATTGGGTAAATATTTATATCTAATGTCATATACATGGTTGGAACGGGAAGTTAATCTGACTCAGTGATACAGTACTGGATTAAGGAGTGAACTCGATTCATAAAGGAACATTGTCCACTAATATGGTCTTGGTAGCAATGCCTTGGAAACTATGAAAATCAAATCATGTGCTCAATGGTATTACGAAATTAAATGTTTTATTCCAATTCTATTTTCTCATGATTGATGTTCCTTTATGACCATTTACTCATGTACTTCCAAGATTTATGTCATTGCTCTAGATTTTGATGTTTAGATTTTCTGTTCAGGTTTTTGCATTCAAATGTTTATGAATTGTTTTATGTTCTCTATGTCTACCCATACTGAGAATTTAAGCTCACCCTTTATATGTTTTCTTTTCCCAAAGATATAAATAAAGGTTTTAGGTATGATAAAAAGGGATGATATTTATTGGAGATGTTGAAGATCTTTCACCAAGATTTGAAGATTATATTCTGAGTTTCCAAAGAGACTATACTATTACGGTATTTTGGTGACAATTTTTCTTATGTATTATGTATTCCAAAAATGTAATGTAATGCCCATTTACGTAAACTAAGGGTCTCTATAGGACACATGATAATGGACGGAATACTAGTGTCCATCCTTAAAGAATCTATAACATGAAATCTCATCACTATCTCAACTTCCTAATAAGTGATGCATGTCAGTAAAGAGGGCAGAATACTCCATGATTGACAGAGAACCCAACACGACAATCAAGAACTATATGGTTCGACCATCTATCAACATCTCAAGAATGAATTTATCATATATTGTAGTACATAAGTTGTCACTACCATGTCTTTATAGTTCCATCATATTCCATCATCTTCCACCACAAGGGCATGGCCAAATCACACAACATAAAAGTATCAAGATTGACCCATTACTATAGAGTATTCTACGGATTCTAAAAGAAAGATTGATTGGACACCATAAAAGACTCATTAGACAATGCACTACTTCCCTTGATATGTTAGGATGATTCTACTTCTAGAAAATATGCATTAGATCATCCATTATGGGTTCTGGTTATGGTGGACCTTTCATGGACTACATCAAACATATGAAACTGTCCTGAATATTAGCATATGTGCCCTGATCTATTATAACTTTTGGTGCCTCATGTGACACACTTGGTGGTATGACCAGAGACATAAGTCCCACCATGTCTAGTTCATGGTTGTTTCTACCATCCAATAACATGGCATAAGAATGCCATAGTGGCATTTGTATTTAAATTTCAAGAACACGCCTCGTAACAAGATTGGCAGTAGACAAATAAAAAAAAGGAATATAAAAAAAGGGAAAAGGCTTAATAGCCATGGTATTATATTCCAACTCTCAACATACAAGGATTCATATAGTATGGTATTCATGTATAACTTACTGGTGTTCTAGTAGATGAAGTGTCAATAATACCTTTACTCATCATTTACCGAAATCCATTTAATTTTATAAGTCAATATTTACTTTTATAGAGTCCACAGTATTATTTAAATATATAATGTTTCCTTTGAAATGAATTTCCATTCCCATTGAATTAGGGCCCATACACCTTGTCCCTAAAATCAATTCTCATTTAATGTCATTATAATGGATCGACTTGATAAATTACACATTGAAAACCATGATGGCCCACACATCTCATGAATTGAAAACAGAAATAAATCACTCGTGTACAAATATATATATAGTTATATTTAAAAACAAGCATCACTCAATAATCAGAAGAATTTCATTCAATGAAAAAATATAAATTCACCTATATTATATAGAAATGTGCATGACATAAGAATTCTTGGTGGCTACAATGATTAATGTAACAATTATCATTTCCATCATACATCGATCCATGTATGAAATAATGTAAAAAAATAGAAAAATAATAATAACAAACACATTAAATGTGTATCACCCAAAAGATAAACTATATCAACAGTAATAGAAAAAACTGAATTTTTTTTATAATTTAGGAAGCTCAAAAATTACCAACAATGTGGGATAGATATTCCCAATCATGGTTCGTAACATAGTTCAAAGTGTTTTTAATATCATGCATATTTTCCACTAATAGTATCTAATAAATGATATTTAGATACTACTTGGTGACACCACAAAAAAATGTGTCACTTGGAGGTTCCTTAAGCCTGGTTGTCCATCTATCCTTAGGCACAAATCCCTAAAATCTAGAGGATACAAACTAGAAGAGAGGGCCAAGGGTGTGTCCATGGGGAGACAATGCCCTCATTACCAGGGTGGAACATAATGGAAACATTTATTAGAATAGGTAAATTAGAGAATAAATATAAAATAATTAGATTGAACAACAATGTAATACCAGAATAATAAACAACAAATGAAAATTATAATCACATACAAAATCAGATGACAAATCTCATGTCTATATAAAACAAAAAACATGGATACAAGCCAGTTAATAATACATGATATACAAAAATAAAAAAGGTATCCAATAACTATACAAGAATCTGAATCTCAATATTGTTAATCTCTTAACTTTCCCTATCATAATGAAAGAAATACATCTTATTTTAAAAGTGGGGAACATCCCTTTGTCAACACCCACATAGATGTTATCTGGTCATGTTCCAATGGCAGCCCAGAAATATTTTGAGATAAATCTCAATCGGCCACCAAAAATTATTTATATAACATATAGTGCATGTAATATAATCTATCACATTTTTCGAACATGAAAATAAAAAAGTAAAGAAGTACAGTAATATAAATACCCAAGTATCTGCTATATCCTCAGCTGATGTTTGAACATATAGCCATTCCAATTATTATTATTGTTCTAGAATATATGTTTATGTCACATGAGATGTCACCAATATTTACATACTAAAAATATAATAATAATGAATTATCCATGGTAGTATCCAAGGAATCCATGACCTTAGGGGTTATGCCATCTCATGTAAAAAATTGCATCCTATAGAAAATGATAAGAGTGTAATCCAAGGGCCATCACCCATGTCATTACATAGTAATGATTCTAATTGAGTCCATGGAATCAACCAAGGTAAAATTGGATAATAAATGATTATTCCCAAGGGTGTAACAATGAAGACTCATATATGTAGATATGGTTGTTCTTTGACCAACCATGCATCCAGTCATGTGACATCCACGATTAACAAACCATGCATCCAGTCATGTTCCATCTATGATTGACCAACCATGCATCCAGTAATGTTCCATATGCTATGCTAAGGGGTAACCCAAACAGTTAGGCAACATGGTTGAAAAAACCAAATACCAATCGTAAAAAACACATGTACTAAAAACTAAAAACATTTTTCAGTAGCATTCGACCCTTGTCAATCATTTAGGGAAAATCATGCAACCTTCTTCATCCAACTGTTCAACCCCACACATTTAAGAGAGAACATCTAGGATATCTCACATGATACTTACGAACCATGTGGTTCATTGAATTTATCCATTTATTGGGGTTACGTGGTCTAAAAAATCCCCAAACACCAATAAAACCATCATGAAATCATTAGGAATCATTATTAGGACCAAAATATAGAATTATCACAAATTAAAAAGGATCCATTACTAAGTGAAAACCCATGTTCTTACATCTACGATGATAGATAAGACTATATGGTTTCAAGGGGGTGTCTAGAATATTTAGATGCTTAGATTTGTGATATTTTGGTTTTTGAAGTTTTTTATATATTTATATTATATGGTTTCTTGTATTTTTGTTTCATTTGAAATGATTTATGTTCTAATTTTTATTTTACTTTTTATTATTGTTTTACATTGTTTCTTATTTGAAGAAAGGTACAATTGTTATCTTATTTTATTCTTGTTGGTAAAAGAATGCTTTCCAGACTATTCATTCCATGATATTAATTAGTAATTATGAATTTTATGTTTGAAATCTCATGTTAGTTATGGTATGATTTATTCTAATTTTGTTTCACATTTCATAATGATATTCTGAGATTGATTTGGGTGTCAGAATTATCTTTCATCAAATTTGGGTAATTTTGTATCATTTTGATGAACATAAATGACACAATATTTTTCTCTTATAATTTATTAGGATTTCAGGTTTTCCTGATTCAATTTCATATGTTAGGTGTCATAGGTGTATCTTGGGTTTTAAGATTATGCATTTCATTTTCAGGTTATAGATTAATGATTTTTTTAGTAAGAATGTTTTTTTCTAAAAATTTAAATGGACATTATTTATTTCATTTATATGGATTAATTTTATGCATGGGAATATTCTTATATGTGTTTTCCTTAGTTTGTTCAAGATTTTATGCACAAGAGATCCCCCATCATCAATGATTCAGAAACCCTGATTTCGTTTGTGCCTTACAAAATTTTGGATTATAGATTTTCTAGAGAAAGGATTAGATTTTCATGTCAGAGATGGTGGACGATTTTTGGCCTACCCTTATCTCCATTAAAGAAAAAATGGTGATGGTTGAACAACGACTATTGTCATTAGTGCATCGTGCAATGTTCTATTTAGATAATCATCTTTCTTGGAGTTCTATGTACACGAGTGACGATCATTATAATGATTGATACTCATGATGATTGACGAAATGAAAACATATATATTTGAGGGGCTTAGATGACACATATAGGTTTGGATGACTCTAGTAATGAGTCTTCACTCTACTATATCATTTCCATTGTGATCGCTCATATTTTATGGTTTCATTTTCAATGTGGTTTTTGGTGTATATTTTTTTAGATTATCGATGGATGTTGGTATATGATTCACCCACATCATGGTTTCAACAAGGGTCCTTATTTTTCATGGTCTCTACCTCTAGATAGTTATCATAAAGGAAATCACCTTTTAATGTCCTTTTTTGTTCTTCTGGTCTTGTTTCACTCCTATATAAAATTTTATAATTGAATCATTATTCCCATCCTTATTCATAATAGACAATTCAAAAATTTCATGTAATTCATGATATCATCTTTTCATGATTTATTTACTTTTTTTTTATGTTTGGATTAAGAAAATATACTCATTTATGGGTTTTTTGTTTTAAATTTATTTTGAATTAGTGAATTTAATTTTTTTCTCCTTACGAATGTATTTTCGGTGTTCTTGTAAATGAGTTAGGATTAAACTAATTATTGAATTCTAATTTATTTCACTATGTTAATATAATATAATTTTTATTATCTTAACGTATATATAATTTAATTGAATTTAAATTTTATTAATATATTGTTTTTGTTTCCCACTATTTTAAAATTTAATAAAAATGTTTTCTATATTTTATTGAAATTTTGGTAATAAAAAAGTCAATATATACTATTTGGATATTGAATTCTGATGACCCGACAATGATTCATCCAATAGTTATGTACAATTTTCATCAAATCCTCATGATTTTGTGCATGCAGAAGTCTTAGTGATCATACTATTTATCAATCCAGAATTGATGATAAGAGGACAAAAATCACTCCTGATCACTCAAAAAGTGTGATCATTCTCCAATATGTTAAAATACAATGGCCTATATAGCTAATAAGGTATAAGGGGTTACACCTCACCATTTCTATTACACTGCTCTGGTTCACACACTACCTAATTAATCCTCAATGGACCCACACATATCCCTTTCCACCAATCCATAAAACAATCTTGCACAGTGCACCAAAATTGTGCACATTCAACCATGAATTAGATACTTTCCCTTGAACATCCATGTCAAACAACACTATCCTCCTTATGTAAGATTTTTCCTTTTGAAACCCTTCTCATAGGATCTTATAAATCTGTATACTCGATATTATCTACGAAAAAATGGTTACATTATCTACTATCACCAGACCGTATAACTAAGACCACACACTAATGAGTCACATCCCATTTATCCAAGGTTAGCACCCCTACACAACTAACAATTCCACCCAGTTATTCATTCTCCTCTATCCAAATGAACATTTAATTCTCTCTACCCATAACCCCTGACACATCACCCATTATAAGTCTAAATAGATCATCACCCACCACATGCGATTCATTACAAAACCATAGGGAATCAACCTATTCGCTATCATTCTATACTATGCCACCAAGGATCACCATCAACTAAAATCCATAAAAATAATACTAAACCCAATAGGTCTACCAAATTAATGATCCTGATCTACAAAAAGCTGACCTTGAATCCATGAGAAAATCATGTTCCCAACATATTAAGACCATGGATTCTCACATGCATTTATCAACCCTCTCAGGGTATCCTAATCCTCAGAGAATTATATTCTTATTTATGTCCATATCTCATAAATACATAACTTTCTCAGGGAAACAAATGAAAGGAATAATCCATCTTGGGGTTACATCCCATGGGTAACTATATATATCCACCATCATAGCACTTCCTTCTATATGATTTACATGACCTATAATCAGAAAATCCATTTTTATAGTCGAGTATAATTCCTCCTTCATGTTGAATGGTAAAATCTATATATGTTTTTTATTTAAACATTAATGGACCAGACCTCTATCTTCAGTCACATTAAACACACAAAATCACACACATGTCATGTGAATCTTTTGTGTCGAATATGAAACATGAACATGAATGATTACAAAATGTTCGATGACTCAATCCTATAATTATGATCCCAAATAATATCCCCGTACATCAATCAATAACTCAACTATAATATCAAAAACCCAGAGAAAAGATCTCATAACCATAGTAACATCGACATTACACAATATATGTTGTCCTGAATCTCCAATTATGACGCCATCGGAATCTATATGTTATCCATATTACATATATACAAAATGATAAAATAGCAATATCATAAAAAATGATTTGATTCCAGTTTCTAATTCCCATGTCAATGACCATGCCTAGTGTCTTATACTGATTCATTAAGTGACCACATACATGCCTCACCACCAACAATAAGTTGTCAAATAACTTTAATGTCCTATATCATACATTGGGGATACTATTCCCTCAATATCATTACCAAAAATAATTATTAAATAATAAAATAAATTCCAAAATAGTAATCAGAGTATAACTGTGTAAATAACATAACCATGTTAAAAAATGATTACGTTTATAAAACATGCAACAAATCATATCCCACAAGGACGACCAAACATAAAAAATAAATAGAAGTAAATAAATATATAGAGGCTCTACTAGCATCTTTGATTCTCATATATATACTATATCGATGTTATATATCGTGACTATTCAACATGTGACATATTCCCTTTATATACATATGATCATGAGGTCTCTATGAGTACTAATGTGTTAGGACCACCCATGGATGGTGTGATTAAAACTCAATAATCCACTACCAAAGGATTCTCCTTAATAACTGTAAAATTTTTTGTATAAATATTTGATATGCATAGAATATTTTATGGTTATAAATAATTTTACTTGTATATCTGAATTATATTTCCATATTAATACTAATTTAGATTATGTCTTGTTGTAATTAATGTTTTGTGGAGTTTTAATTTTTAATTTTATATGTTATTTACATGTTTTGAAATATGATTTTATATTTCATGGGATTTTCTAACTGATATGATATTTTTATGTCATGTCTGTGGTAATGAATATTTTTTGTGTAGTTTTATATTTTCTATTTTAAACGTGTTAAAATCATTAATAATAATATTATTTTTATAATGAAATGTTCTTAATTTGTAATGAATATTGATCCTTCTAGAAACATTTTTTTATGAAAATGAAAATTATTATAGTGTCGATATTTTTTTGGTATACAATTATATTAAAAATCTCTTATTCACAAACTAATTAAGATAAAACTTAAATATTTAGAAAAAGTGGATTTTAGAAGTGTTGGAAATTTAACATTATTATGTAAAATATATATTTCAATATTTACTATATAATTATAATATCAAATATCAAATATGGAAGAATAATTGAAAAAATAATAATAAACATATTAAAATACTCAATATTAAAAAAAATGAACGAACCAAAAATGAATTGAAATAAAAATTGATGTTCACATATGATTTCAATTTTTTAGACAATTGGTAGGAATTTTTTATTGAATGCTAATATTATGAAAATTGAAATAGAATTAATCATCATAAAAATTAATTCTTAAATTGATAATAGAGTAATAATATTAGTTTGAGTAGTTCCATGATGTTCCATAACACAAAATGGTTGATAATAAATGATAATTTGACATTAATTAAATGATATACTTAAATATAAGGTTATAATTATTTTATATTGAAACAAAATATCATACACACAACCACATAAGATAATACTTGATGATACCAAATTTTTTACATGCATAAACGAGTTATTATTACACACACAACGACAAGACTCTATCAAAAAACCCATGTTACAAAGTCTAACAGACTTCATTTTTACAAACAGAGTAATAAATGATTACTTTATCTATGATAAAATTAATCATAAAAAGAACCATTTATCATCCTTAAAATGAGATGCTAAAATAACACATTTATCATCAATTTTTATGAACATATAAAGGGTATCCTTTATCAATTCATTTTATATAAATGATAAATGATACCTTTATTAGTGCTAATTAAGGAACTAATAAAAAATTGTCATGAGTCTTACATTAGACATTTGGATAGTTGACCAATTTTTTATATGATTTTACAACATTAGAAAACCAAAATCCTACTGCAGGGATGAGCCCCACATATACTCTCATAGAATAAAATGGGAATGCTTCGACATGAATGAGCCCCCAATGGCCTTTTCACACCCTCTTCTGATCACAATCCTTGGCCCACACTCTTCTCAATAGTCCTTCCTTATTGGGAATTCTAAATGGCGAGACAACTGTTTTAGGGGATGGATATTTTATTAAATTTATTATAATCAAATTCATATTTCAAATACTAATATATTCATTGAAATATATGAGGTTATTAAATATATTTATTAAATTTTTCTATTTTTAATTTTTAAGTGTTTATTATTTTAATTTTTTCTAATATTTATTTTTATTTATTCACTATTATAATTAAATAAAAAGTACACGAAATAAACCATTACCGAATGTTGTGTTTTATGTCAAGAAAAAAATTATCATAAAATTGAGGATAATTTTAGGTTTAAAGTTATATATAATTGTGTCCCAAAGCATATAAAACAAAACTATATAATACATTGTTCAGACTTCTGATTAGAATCACATTTTCCTATAATATAAATTCTTTAAAATAAACCTCGATTTCATTTTGTGGAAAATATTCATGACATTCAAATTGAGTCATTCCTCTACATTAACTATATATAAATATTTTTAAAAGATTCTGAAAATATTTTATTAGAACAAAATTTTCTGTAACATAATTAAGTTGAAGAGAATAGTTAGTCCCGTATTAATCCTCGAATCCCCTAAAAACTGATTTATTTGATTTCATTTAAAAAATAGGGAATTATCATTCATTTAAAATGATATTTTACATTAAATTTTGACAATTAATGGTTTCATTGAAGTCTCATTAAAAATAATATAGAATTCATGTTTGTAACTTGGTCCATCATCTCATAAGACCATTAATGAACACTTACAAAAGCAGTGTAAATTGGAAGAACCATATAAAAGACATCGAATATAATTATCTAGATAATAAAATCATTGCCTAGTGAATTTGACCAATAACTAGGTGCACTAATAATAGTATCTATAATAGTATTACATAGTTCCATATAGGTATACTCACTGTATATAAGAAAACATAAACCCAACATGAATAAAACAATTTATGGTTTCACAATTTCATCACTTTTTTGTTTTTGAAAAACTATTTGAATCTTGTATGAAAATAACTTTCTAATATAAAATTACAATTTCCATTTAAAACCCTGATTTCAATTAAAATAATCTGAAAAAGGGAATGAGGGATTTTCATAGAAGAAAAGATGAAATATTGAAAAGGAATACATAAATCAAATTATATCGATAGTCGTTGAAAATTTCATTTTCTCCATGTATGTGAATAATAAAATATCCTTTTTTCATTTGAAAATAAATTTTGTTTAGAACACATAGAATAATTCTTTATAAACCAATAAAAATTATTTAAATAGAGTAATAAAATGTAATTTATAAATAATTAATTTTTAAATAAAATGTTGTGTAAGATAATTTTAACAACATTGATAAGGAAAATATATAGTTGGAAGGAAAACATTAAATGATATTTTATTAATGAAAAGTCCATTATTAGTTTGGAAATATTTAAATCCTAATCCCTATGAAAGAATAAAATTAAAAAAAATATAAATACCCTGAGAATAAATAAATTAATGACAAAAAAATTCATTGAGGATTTATATACTAGTCTTAAAACGTGTATTGATGTATAAAATAAAAATATTCTCTAATGAATGAATATTTTGACAATGTCCCTTACATTGAGTCTGACTTATCACATGTGTTGTTATCTTTCTTAATAATAAACATACGTTAATTATTTTATTTATTGGGAGCCTTTTTTATGTTTATTATTACACATATTTCACTTATTACCTAGTAACATACAATTACATTATAAATATATTGTATATCATATGTTTTGACCATATTTATAATTTTTGTCATAAATGATATTTTTAGATTGACAATGGTACAAGAGGTAATTATTCAAATATATCAAGAATAATAATGATAAAATATTAGTCATATTTATATATCAATTATTATTTCAATAAAATTCATGAAATATTGTTTTGAAAAATTATGTGTCTTATAATTATGGAGATGAGAGGTTGTATGTACGCATTTGTAACATTACCATTTTTTAGTGATCATTATAGAGAGGTGGTGTGGAATGTTTTCTCTATCATGATGGTTTATATTATAATATATACAATATTATTTATTTAACTATACTTATATACAATATCCATGTTTTTTGGTGATGAAAGTAGTGCCACATTTTTTTTGTGTAAGAGGTAGTCCACTATATCAAAAATGATGTTGTAATTTTGATGTGACATAAAAGGTAATAAATTAAATGATATATTATCTTCTTATAAATATAAATTTGTCAATAATATAATACCTTTTTCCATGTATATCACATATATTCATTAAAATTTCCATATTTATCTTCCATTTAATGTGATATGGAAGAAGAATCACAACTCTTCATGTGGCGGTAGTCCACCATACACACGTATGATGTTATCATATCTCCCTACAAAATGTAATGTAAAAAGATATATATTATATAATTGATAAAGTGGAATATTATTTTATAAATATTGTATATATACATTAGATACATCATCATTACCACCTTGAGATTTGGAAATGGAAAACAGTAATATCATAGGTTCATGAGGACACATTCCTCCATACACATGAATGATCGTTTCGTAAGAAATATGATGGAATACGAGAAGGATGTAAGTTATTAAATTAATATAATTAATTATAAGTGTTTTTATTTTTTTATATTATTATATAATATGTGTTTTAATAAGAATTTAATGTGGTGGTGGATGAAATAAAATAAAAATTCTCGTTTATGAACATTATCTCATCTACGAGTAACTCATTTTTTTGAATCAATTAAATTTTTTAGTCCAATATGTGCCAAAATTAAGGCTTATACGAATAAATAATTACATTATATAAGTAAATTGGGCATATCATGGCACAACCAATTATTTTATAAGGTCTCAAGGTAGGATATGTGGATATAGCCTTTTATAAATTATGTTAGTAGAAAGATTTTATTTTTTTAAGAAAAACAATTCCAACAACATATTATTCATGTAAAAAAGAGAAAATAAAATTCCATTTAAAATAATTGACTGTATAAATTTTAAATATGACCATAAATTTTATTTTAATCTTTTTTAAGTCGTTTTAACCCTTATCATTTTAGTTTAACCCATAGTTAATCAAATTTAACCTTAACAACAATAATTAATTTTTTCTATTTTCAAACTTTATTTTGGCCAAAAAATTAAGCTGAACATAAATGAAATTATAAATTATTCTGATTCCAAATATATATTATATTTTAACAAATTCAATTAAATTAATTTTAATGTTTTAATTTAAAATAAAACTCACATACATGAAGAAGAAAGTGGTTTTCCAGAAAATTGTTTCTTGATAAAAAGTTGATTTTACGGTAACTATAGGACAAATAATAACCAATTTATGAAAATAAAAAAATATTTACTTTTATATAATATATAAAGTTCATTTACAACATTCCTCATTAGTAATTATTTTAGCTAAATAATATGGAACTTCATTATACTATTTCAAAAAAAATTAGAAAAAACCAAAAAACAAATTAATTGAAAAATTAATATAATGTTGAATAATTTGTAATTTTTTTTATTAGATATAAATAAATAATTATTATTTTACATGAAATAATAATATTTTTTTTAAATTTATGAGAAATAAACTATTAAAAAAATACATTTTTACGGAAATCAAAATTTTTCGATATACACTGAAAAATCATTATTTTATATAAAATTCTAGAATTTTAAAATCTTTAAATTTTTATGTTTTTATTTCAAAATAATTACTCACATTTTAACATTAATATTCCAAAATTTTATAAATTATCCTTTAAAAACTAATAATAAAATTTTTTAATTAAATAAATAAATTTTTAATATTAATATTAGTTAATAGTCCCATAACTAATATAACAATATAATTAACAAAGGAATGATTTTTTATGTCAATAAAAAGTGTTTAAATTATTCGCCCCTTTTTAAATTTCATCTTCACAATTTTATTCACTTACTGAAACATTCAAATATCATTCCCGCGTAGCATTTTCGCCCCTGTCTAAATTCTATTTATTGTGTGGTTTTCGACCTATCCCCACCTTAAACTTTGAATACTAAACTTTGGAGCCATTAGAAACTGAATATGAATTTATTATAGATTAATATTTCTAGCTTTTCCAAAGGTTCCCCTCACCCCTCTTATAAAAAGGCACTCCTCCTTCTCATTTATTCACACCTTAAAAGCCTTTTGGTTCGTCCAGACTCTGGCCAAATACTCTCCCAACTTCCCTAACTACAACCTAGAGGCCTTAGTTTGATCAGAAAGCTAACCTAAGGAGCCCTTTTGATCAAATCAAAAGGAATAACCCGAAGAAGAGGTAATGTTTTCACCACCCCTTTTTAAGTTCCTTTCTTCTTCCACATCCTCTTTCTTTGTTATTACCATTATAAAATAATAAATCCAGTATCATATATATACTGTGATGTTATTATAAATATGGTACAACCATATTCAGTATTCTATCCATCCTTTGAATAACATGTCACCATACGTGCGTACGTACGGCTTACCGTCCCCACGTCGTGGTGTAATTGTTATTCAATATATTATTATTTGGATGGGTATAATAATTATGTTTAACTCATGTAAATAATAAATATAACATTATAATGATTCTTTATATATGATATTAAATCCAATTATATATTATTTTAATATCAAAAGAATGATATTGTTGCTCGTGCGTATGTACGGACTACCGTCTCCACGAACGCGATGAGATTCATTGTCCATCATATCCATTCAAGTATAATTATAATTTGATGATTTAAAAATAGTATCTAAGGACTTGATATCATTCTGGATATGAATAATATACAACCCATTAATAACTAATATGGCTCACATAACAAAGAATCTAAAGTAAAATGAACCCGTTAACACCCTAAATGACGATAATTCTATGATATTATTAACAAATCAATGTTAAAAGATCATATATGATATCATATTAAAGTAAATGATTCTTGTATTATTCAATAACAATTATTTCACCATTATACAGGAGGTAAACCTACCATCGACCAAGGAAAAAGTACAAGTAAGGGATTCTCTTATCTCACTTTCAATTCCGTGAGATTTCCATTGTTCGCCACTAAATTATAGAAAGTGGTGTATTGTGTACGGCCAGTTGATATATATTATCATGATTCTCTTATATTCATGTTATTTTGTAAATCATTTGGTGGTTATTAACTTTTGGCCATACGACTCAGTTGATTAACGTGGTAAGGGGTTTCTTATCTCACTTTTAATTTCGTGAGATTTCCATTATTCACCACTTAATTATTGCATGTGGGGTATGTGTACTGCCCATGATTGCATTCATTGTGTAATATACTTTAATTTATGGGTATTTAAATCATCATGGTATGATACTTCTTCCATGGGTGTATGTTTTGTAAGTTACCTAATCGATAAGGGAATTTGAAATTTCAATTTCCACTCATTTGGCTTTATGCATATTTCATTGAATATATTACCCCAAGATTATGTGTGGAATCACTATTCATTTGATTATGTCATAATTTCCACTCCCCTTCCTGTGTATATAAGTTTGATACACATAATCACTCCATTGATAATTCTCAAGTCATTGATATGAATTTGATAAGAGTAATTTTAACTCATTCTCCATTTGTTGAGTTAAACATCCAATTCATTGGTATTGTTTTTACAAGAATATGTGTGAATGTCCTTTGATTGTTTTACACTGAATATCCAATCATATTTAGTGTATTTATATTTTTCACACATAATTATGTCATTGATCTATCCTTAACCTAAGGATACAACCTTTATGAGAGATTTCATCTCAATTTACATTCCATTCAGACTTCTTTGATGATATACACCAAATAACTTTTATGTGGTGTATATAATGTACTTTGACATAGTATATCATGATTCCCTTTATTCTCATGATATTACATAGTTTTTATTACCTCAATTATTTGTATTCATGTGTCTCTTTTGGTTAGAATCTCTATCCAAAATTCCATTTTTAAATGTTTTAAAGACTTATTCATCTAAACCTTTCTAATTAATGTCCATGTTTTAAAAATGGTTTTAAGGATTTATTTATATGGACATTAATGTTTTGAAATCAAAACTCCTTTTAAAAAGTTTCAAAGTGGTATGGGACACTTTGATTCAAAAATCTACTTTTAAATGGCTTCTTGACAAATAGTGTGACATTTAAATGTTTTCAAGAAAAGGGGGATATTTCTCTCAAATAGTTTTGATGATTATTTTCATTTATGTCAACATCCTTCATTATTCTTTATTGAGGTTAATGTGATACAATACAATCTTCCATATTGTATCGAATGAGTTATGTTTGACTGTGGATGTTCTGTTTTTATACCATTCATGGTTTGTGGTAAATGTATTGACATTTCGTATGCTAGTTTTAATATGAATGTTTATGTTATGTTTAAACATGTTCATATGAGTAATGAATTGGACTTAATAAGTGACGGGTGGAGCCCTCTATAGCTCCTCGATGCATCGGTAGGTCTCATGAGACAAACTAGTGTCTTGGCACAAGGCCTTGGAAAAATCTTATTTGTAGTCTTCACACGAGGCCTTGGCTATGTGGTTATGATAGTCTGGCATTATGCATTCCATCATTATGAAAGTGGTTATTGATATTTCATGTGATCATTCTACTAGAAGAATATCCATGTGAGTAAGTAAATGGCATTATTTCATTTTACCTTTGCCATTTTATGCTGAAGTTCAAGTTTAAAAGGCATTTGTTTTAGTTATAAATTGCCTTAAGTGTTTATGCTTATTTATGAAAGCTTCTGCTATAATGTTATCCTTACTGAGCATCTGAGCTCACCCCTTTCAATGTTTTATTTTTCCCAAGATTATGAAGAAGTAATTTATGAATGACCTGCAGGGATAGTATGAGGGGATATGAAGACAAGATGTTTTTTTTGATGTAATGTAAAATTTATGGGTGTATCTAGTTATTCCAAGGCTACTAAACTAATCGGTCTTTCGAGACTTGATCTTTCTCGTGATCATGCCAATGTTATGTAATAATGCACCGACTCTAGGTAATTAGGGTCGGGGTGTTACCATTGGTATCAGAGGAAGATTAGTACAAACATTGGTAGCTATATTGATAAACTCTGATTAGAGCACGTAGACCTAAAATGAACTTTGAGGATTAGTATAAAAGAACTTCCTAGAATTTTGGTATTGTGTAGATTTTGTGAGTTTTCCGAACAATATATCCCTGTCTGGATACGAGCAGGTAGAGGCGGCTCTGGCACAGATGTACCTAGGGGTAAAACCCGAAAACACCGCTTTGAGCTAGACGCGAACGGGAACTGGTGCACGACAACGGGCCTTGCTGCACTCTTGGTTACGACACTCCCAGGGGATATGCTTAGGATAATTTACATTTTCTATACAAACCGATTTAAGTAATATATACATAAGATGAGAGTAAATGACCTTGGTTAATCCTAATATGTTTCAAATTGAGAATATGGTGACATTTTAATCTCTAAATGATTTTACGACTACTATTACTCACACAATGCTTTATGGTTTTAGTCAATGGCTGGATTCCAAGGAAGTCATAGTGACTTTGAGAATGATGTGCAAGGTGGGAACAGTGGTGGCAATGAGCAAAAAAATGGAATGTTGATAGGCCTAAAAGATATCGTCTTTATGCCAAATCAGTTTTCCAAAAATATGGTCAACAGCATATATATTAAACAACTCCCAGACTCAACAAGGAAGAGAAAGGTGATAAATGATAAGATCTCCAGCAATGGAGACCATGGAGAAAAGAAACCTTAATTTTCATCATGCAGAAAATGTGGAAAGAGACACCCAGGAAAGTGTCTCAATGGGACAACGAAATGTTTTACGTGCAGGAAGGAAGGACATAAAGTGAAGAATTGACGAAGAAAAATGAAGAGTACTACGGAAGAAGATAAAAGTGGTCCCAATAGTCCATTTACAGTCATTTGCCGTAAATGTAGGGGACCTGGCCATTACCCGAGTGAATGTCCTATTCTATAGAATATTTTCTTGGTCAAAGAAGAAGCTATGTGGAAATAAATGGTTGGAGAAAAATTTAAAAAGTATTAGCACTCCTTGTTGATGGGTTTACTTTGGAATAATTTTCTCTTGTATTTTGTAACCCCGCAGTTTTCCATGTGAGAATTATATTTGAGGAAGAATTGTCTCTTCTCTTGTGGATATAGGTATAAATAACCATTTGGTTTTATATGATCATTGGGGTTTGAGAAAATGATAAGTTATTATAATTTGGGATGAAAATGCAAAGTATGATATAACATTTGTGGTTAAATTATGTTATTTTGAGGAATTTATCTCATTTTGGTAATATTATAAAATATAGTTTTTGAAAAAGGACAACACGTAGACCGTGTGACAACCCGTCGCGTCGGAAAAAGCTGTGGGAATCGAACCCACAACCAAAGTGCGATTGGGATTTATCGCCTACCACTGGACTACGTGAAGTCCCTGGTTAGTGTGACTTTTTTTTTGTTAAATGATTTTATTGATCAATAATAAGATGATTTGGGTTCTTATGTCTTATCAAATGAATACCCTTGGTATAGGAAAATGATTTGGTGATTAAGTGATAAATGTTATTTTGGAAGATGTTCATTTTGTTAGGAACACTATATGCCCAAGGAAAATAGAATACAATGAGGTTTCATTTGTAGAGTAATGGTGGATTTTTATCTACGTTTTTATAGTTGATTTATAGTAATTTGGGTTATTTATGGAAATGATTTACCTATAACATAGAATATGTGATGATGTTAATTAATTTTAAGTATGTGACTTTAAGAGGATTTGATTTCATTTGGAGATACAATGTAACATGGGAGACTACATAATCAAATTCTTCTATGTTTTGGGTTTCAAAATTAGTTTGGATTATATTAAAGGATTTTAAGGACAATTGGTTATTAAATGGTATCTATTTAACTTTGGGTTATTCTTGGTTTAATTTTAGAAATTAAGATTAGTACATATTTATCTCAATGAATATCCTTTTGGGGGATCATTAGATCATTCACTAACCATTTTGGTTTTGATTAATCTTCAAAGTCAATATAAATATATGATTTATCCTGCATGGATCATGTGATTCTACAAAAGTTTATTCTAGCTCTTCTAGTGTGACCAAGTCTTCTTGAATACTTTTCGTTTAAAAAAAATTGAGTTAGTGGTGGAAATTTATTAAAGAATGAAAATATACTTAAAATGTAAGTATATCTCATAATGTTCTTAGTCAATATCATAAATGAATTCCTCTTCCTTATGTAATGTAACATAAAAAAATTGTTGTCCTAGATGGTACCTTAAATCATCACTAATTTATGGCTTTGGGATTGTTGGCCTTTTCATAGCCATGTTCTCTACCACTCTCCATCAGATAATTGATGGTTAGATTTCTCTTCCATATCCGTATTTTCCTACATGGAACCCTAGTATGTGTTATTTTCGGTAATCTTCATACTTTCCACTCTTTAATTTAAATAGAGGCCTCATTAATTCATTTTTCGATGTGGGATTTCAACTAAGATATTTTGAAACATCAAGAATGTGTTATCCCAATACCCTATGTTTTGTTGGACTGATGGTATTTCAAATCATCATAGATTGATGAGTTTAAGGACCTCAATTTTATACTTGTTTGTGATTGATGACCTCAATCAGTACCTCTAAATATTTACGTTTTTCCTCCAATTATATGTCTCTAATTACCACCAATGTTCTCCTAATCGAGATCATAATACGATGGTGACCCTTTCATTTCCCTTTTCCTCATTTTAAGACTAGATTTTAGTAACCCAATTTCCGATGAGGGTTTTCCCACAAATATATTTTCTATTCTCAACCTTTTATTTTCGAAGAACAATTTCAAATTGTGAGGACGCAATTTATTGAAGGAGGGGAGATTGTAACACCCCCAGATTTCATAGTGTGTTATTTCTTCAAAATAATTCAATAACTTGCACTACACGCAACACCGAGTTCAATCACACCTTGACTTACAAAAAAAAAGGCCATTAAAAGAGGTCATGAATAGTATTAACTAAATTTTAAACTTTATATAATCCTTATAATTTTAGAATCCATATTATGAGTTTCTTAGTCATAATGCAAGAACAGATTCATTTTCAGTATTGCACTTTTATCAACATTTAATAGTGATAACTTTTTAAATACAATATTTTAAACTTTTTGACTAAATGGAGACATCAAAAAAATTTAAAATGAAACATCCCAAGCTTCCACGGTATGCTTTCCTTTTAATAAAACAGTTGTGTGTGTTGTACGCAACTTCGAGTTTTAACACACACCACAACCGATCAAACTAGCCATTATGAATAGTAATACCTCCTTTTTAAAATTATATATATTTTATATTTCAAAATGGACTTCATTTTTGGATTCGGAATATCTAATTTATCCTAAGGTGAAATTTTGGTACTTTTCGGATAACTTTCATATTTTGATGAATAGTGAAAATTACTAAATTTTAATTAATAACAACTTTTTTAATCAAAATAATTAATAGTGATAAATTATGAATTTTAGTAGTTTTAAAGTATATTTAGAATATATTTTTACCATTTAATATAATGTTGGCCATTGGACATAATTTTACAATTAAACCGAACATAAACAAGTGTCAATCTTTTGATAGTTATTATCTCTTAAAAACACGCTTTTTGTTTTGACAGCGGGAATTAATTTTAAATTAATTTATGCCACATATGTGTTTTGAATTTAGGAAAATGGATTCAATATTTGGAATCAGGATGTTCAAATTGTGTAAATAGGTAACTTTTATTTTTAGACATTTTGAATAATTACTGCGGTAAATATTTTATTTACCATGGTTAAGGGTAAATCCGGTAAATAAGTGTTAAAAAATAATATTATAATAATACTAAATTACCCTAAAACGTGTCTTAACCCTATTGGTTGATACATGGTCGACCATGGGTTTCTTTGGGTCTATTTTGGGACCCCATGGATCCACTTGTAAGTGATAATGACACTTTATTTTAATTAAGTTAAAATGAATACAAAAATGACACAAGCATATATCTTTTAGCAAAATAATTTTTACATAGGGTTATATATGTTGGATTTTCGACTATAAATATTAATTAGAAAGATAAAACGATTTACTACATAATGATATTTTATTTATAATTTTTAGACATTATATAATGTAATTTATTTATGACACAATGATGATGCAGTAATTACTATAATAGTGAAAAATTAAAATAATTGATATTATAAATAACCAAATAAATATAATATGAAACTTTTAATGAATTAAACTAATTTTATAGGATAATATGATATATTAATATTTATTTAATTGACTTTGTTCGAAGTAATAAATCTGTTAATAGTTTCACAAAAATCAACTATTGAATAGTGTCAAAATTGACATAAAAGAGTTCTTAAAACAAATATTATATTATTAATTTATATTAAATTCCTAAAAATCTATGGTTCGGCCAAGAGACTTATATCATGATAGGTTAATCATTAATGGACCAATTGGGGTTAGCTTGGATGTATATAGTAATTTTATTAACCATATTATATAAAAATACAATGAGACATTGTAAAAGTGAAACTAATTAACTTAGAGTTAATACTTTAAGATAAGGTCCATATAAGTACCCAAACCTGTCTAAATTCTATTGGTTGAGTGGTTTTCGACCTATCCCCACCTTAACCTTTGAATAGTCAACTTTGGAGCCATTAGAAACCGAATATGAATTTATTATAAATTAATATTTCTAGCCTTTCCAAAGGTGCCCCTCACCCCTCTTATAAAAAGGCACTCCTCCTTCTCATTTCTTCACACTTTTAAAGCCTTTTGGTTCGGCCAAACTCTGCCCAAATACTCTCCCAACTTCCCTCACTACAACATAGAGGCCTTATTTTGATCAGAAAGCCAACCTAAGGAGCCCTTTTGATCAAATCAAAAGGAAAAACCTGAAGAAGAGGTAATGTTTTCACCACCCCTTTTAAGTTCCTTTCTTCATCCACTTCCTCTTTCTTTGTTATTACCATTATAAAATAATAACTCCAGTATCATATATGTACTGTGATGTTATTATAAATATGGTACAACCATATTCAGTATTCTATCCATCCTTTGAATAACATGTCACCATATGTGCGTACGTACGGCTTACCGTCTCCACGTCGTGGTGTAATTGTTATTCAATATATTATTATTTGGATGGGTATAATAATGATGTGTAACTCATGTAAATAATAAAAATAACATGATAATGATTATTTATATATGATATAAAATCCAATTATATATTATTTTAACATCAAAAGAATGATATTGTCGCTCGTGCGTATGTATGGACTACCGTCTCCACGAACGCGATGAGATTCATTGTCCATCATATCCATTCAAGTATAATTATAATTTGATGATTTAAAAATAGTATCTGAGGACTTGATATCATTCTGTATATGAATAATATACATCCAATTAATAACGAATATGACTCACATAACAAAGAATATAAAGTAAAATGAACCCGTTAACACCCGAAATGTCGATAATTCTATGATATTATTAACAAATCAATGTTAAAAGATCATATATGATATCATATTAAAGTAAATGATTCTTGTATAATTCAATAAAAATTATTTCACCATTATACAGGAGGTAAACCTACCATTGACCAAGGAAAAAGTACAAGTAAGGGATTCTCTTATCTCACTTTCAATTCCGTGAGATTTCCATTGTTCGCCACTAAATTATTGAAAGTGGTGTATTGTGTACGGCCATTTGATATATATTATCATGATTCTCTTATATTCATGTTATTCTGTAAATCATTTGGTGGTTATTTACTTTTTTCCATACGACTCAGTTGATTAACGTGGTAAGGGGTTTCTTATCTCACTTTTAATTTCGTGAGATTTCCATTATTCACCACTTAATTATTGCATGTGGGGTATGTGTACTGACCATGATTGCATTCATTATGTAATATACTTTAATTTATGTGTATTTACATCATCAGGGTATGATACTTCTTTTATGGGTGTATGTTTCGTATGTTACCTAATCGATAAGGGAATTTGAAATTTCAATTTCCACTCATTTGGATTTACGCATATTTCATTGATTATATTACCCCAAGATTATGTGTGGAATCACTATTCATTTGATTATGTCATAATTTCCACTCCCCTTCCTGTGGATATATATTTGATACACATAATCACCCCATTGATAATTCTCAAGTCATTGATATGAATTTGATAAGAGTAATTTTAACTCATTCTCCATTTGTTGAGTTAAACATTCAATTCGTTGGTATTGTTTTTACAAGAAAATGTGTGAATGTACTTTGATTGTTTTAAACTTAATATCCAATCATATTTAGTGTATTTATATTTGTCACACATAATTATGTCATTGATTTATCCTTAACCTAAGGATACAACCATTATGAGAGATTTCATCTCAATTTACATTCCATTGAGACTTCTTTGATTATATACACCAAATCACTTTTATGTGGTGTATATAATGTACTTTGACGTAGTATATCATGATTCCATTTATTATCATGATATTAAAAAGTTTTGATTACCTCAATTATTTGTATTCAAGTGTCTCTTTTGGTTAGAATCTCTAACTAAAATACGATTTTTAAATGTTTTAAAGACTTATTCATCTAAACCTTTCTCATTAATGTCCATGTTTTAAAAATGGTTTTAAGGATTTATTTATATGGACATTAAAGTTTAGAAGTCAAAACTCCTTTTAAAAAGTTTAAAAGTGGTATGGGACACTTTGATTCAAAAATCTACTTTTAAATTGCTTCTTGACAAATAGTGTGACTTTTAAATGTTTTCAAGAAAAGGGGGATATTTCTCTCAAATAGTTTTGATGATTATTTTCATCTATTTCAACATCCTTCATTATTCTTGATTGAGGTTAATGTGATACAATACAATCTCCCATATTGTTTCGAATGAGTTATGTTTGACTGTTGATGTGCTGTTTTTATATCATTCATGGTTTGTGGTAAAAGTATTGACATTTCGTATGCTAGTTTTAATATGAATGTTTATGTTATGTTTAAACATGTTCATATGAGGAATGAATTGGACTTAATAAGTGACGGGTGGATCCCGCTATAGCTCCTCGATGCATCGGTAGGTCTCATGAGACAAACTAGTGTCTTGGCATAAGGCCTTGGAAAAATCTTATTTGTAGTCTTGGCACGAGGCCTTGGCTATGTGGTTATGATAATCTGGCATTATGCATTCCATCATTATGAAAGTGGTTATTTATATTGCATGTGATCATTCGACTAGTAGAATATCCATGTGAGTAAGTAAATGGAATTATTTCATTTTCCTTTGCCATTTTATGCTGAAGTTCAAGTTTAAAAGGCTTTTGTTTTAGTTATAAATTGCCTTAAGTGTTTATGCTTTTTTATGAAAGCTTCTGCTATAATGTTATCCTTACTGAGCATCTGAGCTCACCCCTTTCAATGTTTTATTTTTCCCAGGATTATGAAGAAGTAATTTATGAATGACATGCAGGGATAGTATGAGGGGATATGAAGACAAGATGTTTTTTTATGATGTAATGTAAAATTTATGGATGTATCTAGTTATTCCAAGGCTACTAAACTAATCGGTCTTTCGAGACTTCATCATTCTCGTGATCATGCCAATGTTATGTAATAATGCACCGACACTAGGTAATTAGGGTCGGGGTGTTACAGTGTGGTTATCATATACCTTATATTTAACACTTTTTTTCTGTCTTTGTATCAATTAACCAACATAGATATTAGTAGTCTATATTCCCATTTAATTTCTGCTTCTTGGTGACACTATAGCTCCCCAAGTCCCTATTTTAATTATTTCTATTCGTCCTCCGTGGATTGTACTAACTTGTAACACATTATCATATTTCCTTATCATGTAATGATTTTCTATCTCCATTGGACTCTACATCTGAGGTGAACTTTTTGTTTCTCTATACCCCTCCGAAGGCACTCATTAAATCAAAGTGGATATTCAGATTGAGATAGTAGAGAGACGTTGTTTTATTGGTCATCATTTTAGAATTCATCTGAATGCATGTCACATTCCATGTCTCCTCACACTCTGGAACATACTTATAAATACACTCAGAATTAATTTGATCCACCCATTCCAGGTTGGTACTATTACCTTCATGTGCCACCATAGCCTAGGTGCAAGAGTATGAGATCACAATGCAATTGGAATTTAATTCATCTATCAAAACTGATCCCAAGGGAGCTTTCTTATTTTTTTGAGATCATTCAGATCATGTCTGACATGATTAAAAAGGTATTCCACCTTATAGTTTCCTTTTTCCCTCATCTTCAACAACATATCTACCTTTGAATAATCCCATAAGGCACCTAGATATTTTTTCCCCTTCCAACCTTAACCAAAGACATCAACCAACCTTTTTTCACTACCCCCAGAGCATGCATTCATCATCCACCCATGTATACAAGTTTCTAAGGAGTGACCTAATTTCTCTCACAATGGAAAAAAAGAGTACATGACTAAAATACAAGAAGTTTCTTCTAGCAGAATTTCTCCCCACCAGTAATCCAAATGGGGTCGACTAGCCTTCTAAAGATGTCTACCTCCACACCGATTTAAGGAGAGACATGATGGGACACCAAAATCATTCTACCTTCTAATCAAAGATATATTCTTACCATATTTTCTATAATTTGAAAAATCAAAGGATTTTGGAATGGTTGAGAATGGTTAGTGAGAATAACCCAAGTTATCATTGTCTGGACATCACACGTCATATAGAAGTCTATGGAAAACTAGAAAACCTGGAACCAGAATCCACTGTTGGAGCGGGGAGCCATAGAACATGCTATTATCAGGATGAACTCCATTGAAAATTGAATCATGATATGACTATTATCTATAAAAACCCATAGTTTTCTGATCTTAAAATCTGCAAAAATACAAAACATACTTGTCGAATGCATCTATCAAAGGGAGTCACTGATTAAACCGAGCAATGAGAGTAATATTTTCAATAGACTATGATTTAGTAAATTCTGTGAGATAAATTTTATGTTGATCAACCATAATGAAATATTTCTGAATGAAATGATCAATAAATGTTTCCAATTCCATGGAATCAAGATCATTTTTCTCTATTGTATTATTAAACAAATACCACCATCTATCAACATCACCTTCAAAACAATAAATGAAAACTATTTTGATTCAAAATTACAAATATCTCATGAATTAAAATATATTCACCAAATCATTGAATAATACTTTGGATACCAAAGGCTCATACGATCCATGGAATTACAGGGGATGTTTCCTCGTGAAAATCTCTATAATATAAATTTTCCTTCATTGCAGATAGGTTTCCTCTCAAACATAGATACAAATACCATTTATATCATCAATAAACTGATTCATCACTACAAAATACTATTATGATCCATTTACAACTATCTCAAGATGTTTATTTAGAATGATATTTTTCCCTCATTCCCATTCCACTACGAATCCTCTATTTTTTTCATAGAAGACCATTCATAGAATGCATATTATAAATGAATAAAAAACATAATCTTAAAATTATATATCATTTTAAATTTCATATAAGGTTGAATATTTAAATTTAATTCTAGTAACATTATCGTAACCTCAAAAATTGTGGGATCCTCCCGCTAATACCAACTATAAGAACCCAAACATAATGATTACTTATTATTATGTATTAGGTCAAATATTCAATCATCTTATATTTGATAATCCTTTAAGGTTTATTTTTTTAGAGAATTGGGTCATAAATTATACATAAATAGTTGTATAATACAAAAGATTCACTTCCGACTAGTATACATTTTTATCATAATATTTTCCTTTTAAAATAAATCAAGATTTATTTTCATGAAATATTCATCATGGATTTCAAATTGACATCTTATTTTCCCTTACCCATCCATAAATCATTTCAAAAGACAATTAAAAAACATGGTATGCCAACAAGTAACTCATTAATTGAAAAAATATAATAAAACAACTAGTCTAGAAAAATACATGAAAACCCATGAAAATATTTTTCTAGAAACATTGTTTTTTACCAAAAAATGGAATTTTTATATTTTTAAAAAAATAATTATACTAACTTTTGGATATAAAATATTTACATGAAAACTCATTATAATTCATAGAAATTTCTTGTAGGTGCTACGGTAAGTCATATCAAGGAACCCTTAAATAACCCTTAAAACCCCTTATACATTTGAATATATATATTTCAAAACTACAATATAATTCTTAAGAGAAAGTAATTATTACCCAATGCATTGGAGCGTTATCTGGGTGCACACATCGTATTAGTTATAATGGTCTTACTCGGTTCTATCTATGTGCACCCATCATTTATAATTACCAACACCACAACATGAATATAACATTTTATTCTTTTAATTTCTCATCATACAATGATTAAAAAAAAATTAAACTCGTATGAAAATAACAATACGATATTAACGTTCCATTTTCAAATAAAAATACCTTTTCAATACCAAAATACCAATAAAATAGAAAGTGGGGGTTTCATTGAATAAAACAATTCATTCAATGTAATAAAGAAATTAAATAACATTCATTGTGGAGTAAACATTCTTTATCACTCTATATTTTAAGAATAGAACATTCCGTTTTTAATTTGTCAAAACATTCCGTATAAAACATGTAAAATGATTTCATTTGAAACACATTAAAAATATAGTAAAAAGGGAAAAATTAATTTTATAAATATTTTATGGTCATATAAATTTTTACATAAATAATTTTAAAGACATTAACACTGAAACGATTTATTCGGAAGGAAAACATTTAATGATAATTTCTTAAATGAAAAGTCTCATAACACATTGGAAATTTTTGAATCATATGCCAAATGAAAGAATGACATTATAAAAGTCTATAAATACCCTGAAAATAGATAAAATCATTATATTACATTTTAATGGGTCTTTATATAAACCTTATAAAATATTATAGTTTTATAACATCAGGATATTCCTCAATGAATTGAAATTTACATGACGTCCACTACCTTGAGTCAAACCTATCATATGTTTCATTATCTACCTAAATAATAAATTTATTTTAATTATTAACATGGTTAAGATCATTTTTGAAGTTTATTATTTATTTAACTATACTTATATATATATCATTCTCATGGAGTGGTGATGAAAATAGATTCACGTCACTTTTGGAAGGAGGAAGTCCATACGTTCACGAACAATATTATCATTTCACAATGACTGTAAAGCTAAGAAATAAAATGATATATTATCTTTTTAGAATATAAAATCTGTCATGAATACCTTATTTATTCCATATATATCACAAATATTTACTTTATTCATTATATTTACCCTTATTAACTTCCATGAAATGTTTTAGAGAGAATGAATGACATCGCTTCATGAGGTAGTATATTGCAGTACACACAAACAAAGTTATCATATATCCTAAGGAATGGAGATTAAAAAATATATATTATATAATAAATAAATAGGTATAATTATTATATAAATAACATTTATATTTTATAACCATTATGAAACCCAATTGTGAGAGGTGGTAATGTAAAAATGAATGATATAAGTTTGTGAGAATGTAATCCACCATACACATGAATGATGATTCTATAACCCATTTAATAGAATAGGATAAGGATTCATGTGATTAAATTAACATAATAAAATATATGTATTTTTAATATATTAATTTTATAATATAATAATGGTTTAATAATAATTTAATGGAGTGGTTGAATAAGTAAAATAGATATGATCGTTGAAGAACACGACCTCTTCTTCGGGTACCTTTTTACTGTTTGAACCAAAGCCCTTCCATAGATGGAATAATTATAAAAAATTCCATATAAGATGAAAGGATGTTCTTTTATAAGAGATACGATTTGTTATTAGCCTAAAAATCTATATGTTTACGGATTATATAGAGAAGTATCAGGGTGGAATTTAAAATAGAGGTGAGTTGTTCCCTTTTAATTTTTGAAAAAAAAGTATTTCCACTAACATTTTTCCTTGTCAGAAGGATCCAATAACGGACCATTATAGAGACAATTATTTATAAGGTCTAAATATAGTAATAAATTATATTTTAGACAAGATTTATGTCATTTTAACAGTTATCTTTTGAGTTTATCCCCTAGTGAATCTATTTTTTCTTAAACATAGTGATTTAGTATTATAGTTTTCACTGTTAGATTTGGAAAATAATAATGCTGAACATATTTGATATTACAAACTTTCATGTTTATAAATATTGAATTCAATTTAAAAAATTAAATTCTCAGAATAGATAAATTATTATTTAAAACAAAAACTTGGGAGGCGATGAAAATGATTGTCAACAACGTGGGAATTTTTGGAGAAAAAGATGAATTATTATTAACTCTATATCTAATAGTAATAATTTTTTGAAAATAAACTAATAAATAATTATATATAATCTATAAATATAGTTAAAATCATTTCCCAATTGGGATTATTTAAATAAATTAAAATGTAGAATGATTATAAATTTGAAATCATTTATTAGAAAAATCAGAATTTAAACCCAATAACAAACTTATAATAAAAACCAATATATTGTTGATTCAAAATTAATTATTGGTTTAATATATAAATTAATAATAGTTATTTTACTTGAAATATACATCAAAACAAAATCAAACATCTAAATTAATTAAATTATTGAACACATAAAAATTCAAAAATCAGTATTTATCATTATTGGTTGAAAAATAAGTATTTGCTGAAAGTTATCAAAATTTCCCCAAAATACAATTTTGAAATTATTATTTAAAATTGATAACATTTTTTTCAAATTCAAAATCTAAAATTTTAGAAATTAATATTTTAAATAAAATTCTATAATCGAATAGTATAATTAAAAATATATTCATTTCGATTTAAAAATTCCTTAAAAATAATAAAACTGATATAACTATCTAATAAATAAGAAATTAATAAATTTTATCATTACATTCATTGTTACATGAATTCATATTTCATATATTGGTATATATATATATATATATTGATATATATTAATATAAATATTATTTATTATATTTTTATTTTTTTATTAATTTTATATATTTATTTATTTTTAATATTTATATATATTTATTCAATTTTTTAATAATTAAATTTTTATTTCATTCATAAATATAAATATCGTCATATATTAACTATTAAATATATATATTAAATATATAAATATAAATAAAAATATTTCAATTTATTTATATAAATATATATTGACATATACTCATAAATATTATATATATTATTTAATTATATATATATATATATATATATTATTTATTTGTTGTAAATATATAAAGTAATTAATAGTATACTAATTATTTAATTAAAAATTAATTAATAATAATATATTTATATTTATTATTAAATAAATAATACAATTATTATGAATAATGAAAATGTATAAATTTATTAAATATTTCATATATTATTTCATATTTAATTTTGTATTTATTATTATTATATATATATATATATATATTAATTTTATTCATTTATATTAATTAAAATTTCAGTAATACTTTCTCAATTAATTTTTTAACATTTAATATTTTTAATGAATTTTTAATTTATATAATTGATATATATTCATTTTTATTTAAATGTATATTCATGTGGGTTCACAATCTAGACAGAACGAACCCCTTTATTTTTTATAATTAAATTTATTTAATATATATATATATATATAAATAAGTGAATAGTATATTAATAATATATACCATGAACTAATTAATATAATATTTAGAGTTCAGAAAAATGATTAAAATTATTAAATAATTAGTATACTAATAAATTAATTAAATAATTACTAATTTGAATATAGATGTATTAAAATAATAATTTGTAAAAAGAATTATTAACATTTATAACTTATAATCATCATATTAATTATTTAATTATATATATATAATTAAATTTCACACAATTTTATCATCCATTCATTTAATAAATTAAATTCTTTAATAATGTTATGTATGCATTTTTTTTAAATTTTCTATCTTATAAATGATTATTTATTTAATTTATTCAATTAAAATTATTTATTTAAAAAATAATTCATAATATATTTAGTATATTTTTCAGTTTTATACATTTTTTATTTTCTTCTTTTCAATATTTTGGTAATTTACTACATTTCCTATTATTTATTTATTCATATTTGTTTATAAACAATTAATTTTTTTAATATGAAAATAATGTTGATAATTATTATATATTAATATCAATTATAACATGTATAAATATTTATTTTATAATATATTATTTAAATTATCTATATAATGAAAAATAGTTATTCACTATTTAAAATTATTCATTTTTATTATTATTTATTTAATTTTTAAACTGATTATACTGTATAATGGCATTGTTAAATTGAATGTATGTCAAACTTATATACAAACACATTAATTTCTCACACCAAAATATCAATATATTTAATAGAATATCATATAGAAACACACTCACTACATATTTCTGTAATTTAATAAAATTTTAAGATTAATCTGTGAGTTCTATTAAATAATAATAAAATTTATTAAATTATGTTTTTAATAATTAAAATTTATGTATTCTTGTAATATAATTTAGATTAGTATTGTTAATTCATTTTTAATATTTTTTTGAATCAAATCATTTTCATATATTTATGTATTCTTATTTATTTACTATGTTTTGATATTTTCAATATATATTCATTTTCATTTAAATATATATTAATTTTAATTTTTTTTCAGAATTTTCTAATTAAAAAAACATACCCATTTTTAACAAAAAAATAGCATGAAAACCATGTGTCATAGCCCATGGTTCTAAAATTTACTGAAAATAAAATAGTCACAATGTAACTTGGGAGATGGGAAATGTAAGAATGTGATAAAACAATGGTAAATAAGAAAAGAAGACAACCTCTAAAGAAACAGGAAACATTAATCATCTAGGTAATCAACCACCTCCTTACCTCTTAGTTGATTACCCCACTTCCATGATTTGGTTTGATACGTTGTCTCATCAACCACTTGGGGAATAATATTTTTCTCTAGTGGTGTGCTGTCCTAAAGAGGTTGATGAGACTATTCTGTAGTTGGACCTCAGCCTTATGATACTACATTATGTTTATAATTTCTTCTCACGTTGATAGTCCCAGTTACATAGAATAATCATTTATGTTGGATAACCCATTGAGGTCTAGTATATTCATTACAAAAAACCTCCTATATTTTAGACCTTATTTAGATATCAAACAGACTAAAAATATTTTTACTAGATTTTTGTGGAGTCATAATAATGTCCATGGAAACAATCGTCTCATTCACTCTACACTGAGGGTGCTCGAAACTACCATCTTCAGACGTAGTGGAAGGAAGACCTATTTTATGATAGACCATATCTTAATCTCTCATAGTGTGAGATATACCATACAAAATTGAATCCATGTCAAGCTAAATAATGGATTTTTTTAGTGTTCAATTTCATTACCACATGAGAGGATGAAATACTAGAGTCCACAGACACAATCATACTATTTTCATGCAGCATTGGACATGTGTCATGGTAATCACCCACCTAATCTAAGATAACTCCTTGGGAAATGAAATCCTTCATATTATAAAAATTTCTTTTATAATCACATTTTCTAACATCTTGGGTGTTAGAGTGAGTTCTCTAAATTGAATTGGAAATAATTCATCCAAAAAATTGCTTCCTCAATTTACCTATCAATGAAGCATTATCATCATACATTTTCATTCCATTTGTATCCCTTAATCTATTTAATTTCTCCTATTTTAATTTAATATATGAAAATTATTATGAAATAATATCACACATAGAATTAGATATCTCTATACTTGGGGATATTTTCAGTATCCACCCCCACTACACCATACCATGTTTTGTGGTCTTTAATCTATGAATCAGGGACAACCATTTAATGACGTTCTTCAAAATATGATATTATACTATACATATTCTCCTCAAATTGTTGAGAAACTCCAGAATCGTCCTCTATGTCGACTCTAGTATATCTAACTAAATGTGAGGAATAAACACCCCCACCCCAACAACATTCTTGTGCTCTGAAGAACTAATTTATTACAACGAGATGATTCATGACCCTTAAAATTACAGAAATCACTGAAAATCTATTTGCAACATTTCTTCTTACTAAGTAAAATATTCTGAAAACTAGTGCAAGACAAACATAAAATCTCAGAATTTATAGTTAAATCAAATTTTAATTATATATTGATAAATACAACATTAAAAATTTTCCTGGAGTTATGATCCACCTACACCAAAAAAATCACAATGCGGTTGAATCATTCTTCCATCATAGCATGATCATGTTTGTTGGGAGTCCTAGTCACTGACTAAATTTGAAATATGATCATTGGATTACAAAACCTAATGTTCAAACCATTAATACAAACCTAATACTGAGCCCTCAAATTAAGTATGGTGAAGGGATTGGAACAAGGATCCCAATATAAGATGCAAATCATTACATCATTGAGTGAAATTAGTCCAATCCCCAAGTCATTCCAATTTAGTTCCTCCGACTGAACTAAAATTTGAAATATTTGAATCTTATGGATATATATTTCCATCATTCCAAGCACACTCTCTAAGAAGATCATATCTCCCATTGTTCCCCCTAAGCATTGTCTCTTAAGAAATAACTCTGTCAAATCTAATTTATTATTTTTTTATCCTTCTCTCATATTTAGAATTATTTATTATCCCCTTTCACACTTATACAATGTCAAAATATTGTAATTTATTATAATTTTTTCTTGATTAATGTTTTATCACCTAATTGATATCACTATAATCAACCTAGTATGACCACCAACCATCTTGAATTTTGAAGCATGAATTATAATGAAGAAAATATAACATGTTTCCTAATCCTTTTTATCCTTTCTCTTATTATTCAAGTGTTAAATATAATTTTCGAAAACATGTTTTTATGTGTATATGGGAAATTATAGATTTATTTTAATATTAAAAAAATAAAAAGAAAAATGTGATTAAATTTTGATAATTAATGTTGTGTAGTTTTGGAAACATTGCTCAATGTTAACATAGGCATATTATGCGAAAGGATCTTATATATAGTTTTGTAATAGATTTTAGTGGTTGTTTTAAATAATGAGGTGATATGAAAATAAATAATTAATAAAATAAATTATTGGTGGCCTATTTATTATCATGATATTATAGAAAAATATAGCAGTGATATATTATATGATGTTGTGATGTTAATTATATGAATAATTCATAATAAAGGTTAATCAATTGTTGAATTATTTTCACCTTTAATAACTGATTATGATCATTTAATTACATTTATTTTATGTTCATGAATTGTTGATTTATTTTGTGTGTGCTTGTTTTATTACTTTATAGACTTATAAATACTTATATAGGTTTCTAGGATTTTATAGTGTTCAATTTTAAATTTTTTATTGGAATAAGACAGTTAGGGTTGAATGTGTTTTGAGTTTCCTTTTTTTATATCGATGATTATAAATTAATTTTTTTTATTCATATTCTTATTTAGATACTCTATAGATGAGGAGTAGTGAAGGAAAAATTTAGGCATGCTTTGTGGTGTTTGGGTAAGTATAAGCTTCATCTTCATACTTATAAAATTATTTCTTTTTAATAAGCCATGTACATAATAGTATTATTATTTTTATCTATTTTTTTGTAAATTTTAATGGTTTGAGAGTCACCCAAAAAAGTTATAATTTAAATCAAATTTATTTTGGACACATACATGCTAATAATACAGTGAATGAGTTTTATGAAATTTATTATAATCTCCCCTTACTATACATGTGGTATGGATTTCATTAAAAATGGGTATACAATTTTTTATAATCTAATAGCGGTTTTCAATACTAGATGTGAGAGATAGCATATAGTGGTCAGTGTCATTGTTAGATGTGGAATCATAATAGTTTGGTTCTTAATGATGTGAAATTCATGCTAACTAATTCTGTTAGAATTTTTATTTATGGAATATACTTCGGCTATTTTATTGAAATTGCATAGCAGTTATGAATATTGTATGACATGTAAAATATAACTAATATTTATAAATCATGTATTTTTTAAAAAGGGGGTTTTAAGTGAGTTACTGTACAAATATATTATTTGTCATTCCAATAATACATAGTCTAGAATAATATATACAAAATTGGAGTGACATGGAATCTAACATAACTTATGAAATTAAAAATAGTTTCATCCATTAATTTATTTAAATAATAAGATCCATGCACCTATGTCAAAATCTGATGATTACATTTCCTAGTTTGTTCTCTGGAAATATATTTTTTAAAAAATTTAGAATGATAAGCCAAAATTAAATGACATGGATGGAAAATAATTTCCAAATGAATTTTTTCATCCAATATTAAAAAAATATTTCTTTCCAACATATTTATTACCATATTTTAGTCCCACACTACATCAAATCGAGAACCTATACCAATAGTCACATGATTATTCTAGGTTGTTTCAGTCCAAGTCACCCTTGGATAATCTAATAACAATTCATTAATCATAACTGATAGTATTAATATTTGTTGATCCCCTTATTATAATTATTATTAACATTGTCTTTTGATTATGAATAACTAGCATATATTTATATATTTATATCAAAAAGTAATATTTTATAATAACAATTGGATTGATATAAATCAAAATGGATACATACTAATTGTATGACACAAGAGTATGATGTTTTATTTATTTAAAATATTATAAGTAGTTTGAATGTATATCCAATATCATAATTCAATTTATACTAATATAATTTTATAGATCTAAAAAATTTAACTACCTTCAATTTTATTTGAAATAAAATTATGTTTCAAAAATCGGGTAATTGTATTATATTTAATATTCATCATTAATCTTAATGTATTAAATTTATTCAAGAGTTACTAAATTGTTAGTTTATTAAAGAAGAACCATAAAAATAGTGCTTCCAAATATTAAAAAACTCATAACTATGTCCAGATGTACACTAAGATAAATTTTTTTGAATAAATTTTTCAAAACATTGATCAATACATTTTTAAAATTATAATTAGTGAGCTCATTTATACTGAATATATAATCTCCATTTTGCAGCTCCTTTTCAATTTACTCTATTACATATATATTTCAACATATTTTCTAAATTAAAATACATGTATTTTGTAAAAATATAGTCTTTTAAAACATAATTTTTCAAATATAAACTTGATCAATATACCTAAAGTGGATGTAACAATTTGATTCATTAATTTATTGCAATTTATTTTTCCGTGTCCATTCATTCCACATAAGAACTATATTACATCTTTTCATTGACCTATATTTTATTCTTTTGTCTCTTTAATGGAAACAATATAGTCTCTTTTGAATTTAAATTATCCATGGAATATTAAGACTTGTATAGAAACATTTCACCAAAAGGGGTGGAGAAACTTGTTTTCAGAAATTCTTATCCACTTGGTGAAGTATGAAAAACTAATTTCTAGAAGCCTTTTCCATTTCATTTATCTATTCATGGAAAAATATGGATAACCATGGTGGTAAAGTTAAAAAAAATAATAGAGTATTTATTATCTAATTTGATGCAATATTTTTCTAAATGATCAATATACTCCATTATTTTGAATTCAGGATTATTATCTAGATTATCTACTTAATGTTTTCATTGATATAGGGTATTGTAAATACTATTTATTTAATGACGTTCCTTTAATTTCTCTTGATAAGGAAGATGTGATATTATGTTGTAAGCATGCATGTCCTTATGTTTTGTCATCAAATTTCCAGAAGAAATGGATAATATAACTAAATGGGTAAATGAAGTAACTTCTACAATTTTTTTTGTATATATCTTCTTCATATTTGATCACCTATCAAGAGGTAGAACAAGAATAGGGGACACTAAACATAATACAAATTAAATAAATTTAATGTGTTGCATAAATTTTTTTACCATATCCTGAAATTCTTATTTTTATGTACATACCCATTGTTAAGAAATGATCACAATTGCCTTTTTCATTGAATTTCCATTTTTTACAATAATATAAATAGATTATTATAATTTTATTTGATTTAAAATTAGATGAGACATATAATTTTTTTCTGCCATTATTTTATCAAATCCCAAAATTCCTCAACATTAGACTACTAATTTTATGTTTTTTTAGAAATTCTAATGGAATGGATCTATATTCAAATTCTCATAAAAAATGTGTGGGCTCAGTCAATTTTTTATAAGGTATTCAGGAAGGAATGTGTTTTCAATATATAGGCTTACAGCTCCATGATCAGTCGATAGGAATACCCAATCATGAAACCCTTACTTATATTTTTTCAAAAATTTCCACCATGTTTTAGAAAGTTTATCATGGAATACCTCTCTTGTTGTATGTTGGTTAATTCAACCAAAAACATTCATAATAACTCCATGATAAAAGTATGTGTCCCAACATAGGATGTTCAAATAATTAGTTCAATGGTTTATAATCTTAATAATGTAGTGTAATGATTAGAATGATTAATTATTGAGTTTGGGTAGTTTCTTTTTTATATTTAAATATTTTTTATTATTTATTTAATTTGTTTACTAATATTCAGTGTATATTACTAACGTGACTAATCATGTTTCGATAAAAATAGTTATGCATTATCTATTTATTTTAATTCTATTTTTTTTATATTAGTCTATTTATTAATGTGATAAAGGTCTTGAATCTATAAAATAAATAATTCAAATTTATTAAATAAAATAATATTCTAATGGCCTCATTTGAATCTTATCTAGAATTTTATTTGTTGAGAAAATAATAAATCAATGTATGAACCAAGCATAAAATAATAATTTCGTTATTGGAATGAGATGAAAAATTCATCCAATCTGCATGTTCGTCACCTGGGATGGTTTTAAATAGGTTCCAATATGATGTTCCTCCATGTTCCATAGGATAGTCTGTTTGTTACATAGGTTACTAACCCATATAATGGTGACAAAAATCAAATGATTTGTTAAGTAGTATAATTTTAAAAATCTTAGTCATGCATGACATACATAATAACAATGGGTATTATGACACACCAGCTACCAATTTTATTTAATAATTTATAATTTCAAACTCATTTAATACAAATAAACAAAATAAAACCAATATATGCACAGGTCTAGTTAAATCTCATGAATGGTCGTACACATGCAATGAATATGAAAATGTACATGATATAGAATTCAATTTAATTAAATATATTATTCTTATAAACACAAGTAAATTATTTAATTAATTACAATAATCTTAATGACCATATAATGTCTCTTGGAAATTCCCATCATAAATTTATTAATTGAAAATATACCAACAATATATAGAATTATTAATAATTTCAATATATTAATTATGAATTTATTAATAGTTCAAAAAATTTAATAAATTGTAAATCATATCTATTATTAATAGTGTAACTGGGGTTTGATGATGAAATTAATTTATTACTCTAATATAATTAGAGATAGTACATAACTAGTACTTATGAGGTATATTCCATGTTCCTTGTTTTTCATTTATCTAATATAAACACATGGGGAATTGGAATGTATCTCAGCCGGATGAAATGATTGGTAATAACTAGAAACATTCTATGTGTTCAATTAATTATTAATTTTTTTGTTTTATACAATTTAATACCCTGTATTTTAACAAACTATTAGCATAAATAATTTTTCAATACTTTGTATATTACACAGTGTGCATGCCAACAAAACACCATGTAATCTGACAAACCATGTGTCATGTTTTCTTGATCTACATTCAATTAACAATATATACAAATTTGGTATTAACTACATGGAAAATAATGTATCCCATGACATGTTATGGTTTAGTGAAATTGGTGATATGATGTGTACTCTTAGTACATTCCTGATAACCCAATCAAACATCTCGAAACATTGTCACCTCTAGATGGAATCTTTGATTGTTCACTATATATTCATAATATTAAAAAAAAAATAGATATTTAATGATGAATATTAAAATTTTAATAACATGTTTATAAATGTTCTAATTAATTAATTATTAATCTATAAATTGAAACAAACCAATATTATATATATAATCAATAATAAGATAAATAATTATTTGATTTTACCTAATCACATTGATAAAAAATGATGGTTATGGACATAGTGGAAGGTCTATATATGTAGAAAACCATTGAGATTTGTTTTATATTCTGTGTATCATTTTCTAATTGTTCAGGATGTAAATGCCATGATTTTTTTTCATTTAATATTGACATATATATCCTAAATCCTATAACGGATATTTTTCAGAGTAAATTTATAATCAAATTAAAAATATTAGGAGAGAGAATAATTGATATTTGAATCATTCATTGGTGATTGTTTTGATCATATAGAACCCCCTTACTTATATTACCATTATTTCATAGAGAGTATTTAAAGTCGATCCCCTCTAGAAATAATCCATCTGTGGTCCTTTGATATCCAAATAATATTGATGGAATTTCATGTATGATAAAGGTAGATCGATCATCTTATATTTTTCATCTTGATATCTTCATGTTCCATCCTACATAAAAGAATCTATTTTACTCATATCTCTCTTGAGAAGATGAAATAAAAAGGAAACTTGAGAGAAATTCATTATACACTACTATTGTCAACTATCAATTAATAATACACAATAGACCTAGTGGACTTTTTATATCATTATGATTTAATTTAAAATATTATTTAATTGTAACTAAACCATAAATAACATAATAAACATTATCTAACCCTTGGTAATGTAATAATAATAATTTTATTATTATTTTATGGGATATTTTATCTTTAGAAATGATAAATATTGATTTGGGGCCTGAAAATTAATTTTTATCACTGAAAATGATTTTGGACTACTCACCCACCTCTATATTTATCAAATATCTAAGTAAATATATATTTATATCTATATATTCTATAAATAATAAATAATATTAACACATTCATTAAATATTCGATAAATAAGTGAATATTATATCTCCATATAATTTAACAATTACCATGTGAATAAATATTTTCTTTATTTATGATATCATAAAAGTGAGTCAAATTACTCATCAATGTTGAGAATAATAATCTGTGAAATAATTAAAATCATATAAAATTTAATTGATATCAATGGAAAAAATTAGTGTGTGGCATTATCGCCCTCTTTCTAATTGTTATTAGGCAGGTGTTTCAAAATTCTAGGATTAATGTATATAAATGGGTAAAGGAATCCAAGTGAATGAAGTTAATGAAATAATGTCATGAACCACACACAAAATCTTATTGTACAATATGATTTCACTATTAGAATATCCCATCAAGAATGATTCCCAAATGTGTTATCATCCAATGTTCTTAATATATCATTCTCCAAAAATCTGGAATAAACTCTTCATTACACCATGTAAAATGAATTTAATGAAACATTTATATTTCTCTCAAGCGGTTGAGATATAAACATCCACAAAGGTAAAAGAGAAATTTTTTCATTATCATATTAATTAATAAAATTTCATTCATGAAGCACCCAAAATACCCTACCTCCCACGAATATCTGGTGTAACATTTTCTGTTAGTATATCGAAGTATCTGATTCATAATAATAATAAATAAATATAATAATGTATAAAGACCATTACACATGCTCACACATATGAATATTAGATGCCACATCAAAATGTAGAATTTTTACAAATGGGTTTATTCTCATAATCTCTAATCATGATGACTACCGTGT
This sequence comes from Viscum album, assembly GCA_963277665.1. NCBI lineage: Eukaryota > Viridiplantae > Streptophyta > Magnoliopsida > Santalales > Viscaceae > Viscum > Viscum album. The sequence continues at coordinate 510,936,503 of OY728138.1, forward strand.
AGGTACTTCATGATAAAAAGCATTATATACTCAAAATTAATCACACCATATAGTTTGTATTCTATATATCCTAATATAGAATGTTATCTGATCATACAAATATGTTTGAGAGTATAAATATGTAATTTCATGGTTCTCAACATAGCAAGGAACTTTGACAACCTTTTTAATGTGACATATACTCTACGACATTATCACATTCGTGCTATGTATAGGAAAAATCAAAACATGATAAGTTATTTAGATTCATATTCACTTATTTCATAATAATTATAAGATATCTTATAAATAATTTCATTCAACGGAATCAAATTTAATATAATATTCCATGATACTTGAGAATATTGTGAGTAAAACTCATTAGGCCTCCATCAATTTTGATGATAAAATTTCCTTAAAAAATGAGTGCACGAAATATTTATTTGAGGAGAATAAATAATACAATGTGGAATCATAATAAAGTAATAATCCTTGATATTGGGGTTCTAAGTTGAAACATGAGGTCAATTATACCTAATTCATCATGTGATTGGGTTCTATTAACAAGGCATGTACCCATAAAGGGGATAGCATCCCACTATGGACCCATTTATCTTCATGTCATCTAGTAGGATGGTTCCCCACATTTAAGTCACACATCATTCCATCTAGAGAGAAAAACTCACAATATAAGAATCAGAATATCACATCATCAGGCATGTGGGGGTATACTGACCCCCTCCAAGGAAACATTTGTCGCATCATCATGTACTCAGGTTGTATAATCACTCCATAACTAAGAAACATATATCATTTCATCATGAACATGTGGTAATAATCATTTCTTAAATTGTAAACATGTATCACAAAATTACGTACCTGGGACCTGCTCACTCCCTAATATAGAAACTTATATCACCACATCAGAATCTGAGGGGATATTCACTCACATCCAAAAATACGTGTATCATATCATCAAACAACCATGTATATACTCATTTATATCCTTCAGTATATGTATCTTATTTTCAGGTTCCTAGGGACATACTCACCCACTTCACTAGATAAATATATCTCATAATGTTTCATTACAACCCTTCCCATTATCACAGCCACTCAACCAGGTTGTTTGTCACTAGAGTCCCAGCTCCCATACTCAAAAAACATCTCATAATCCTTCCATCTCCATAGGTTGATCCCCTAAATATATTCCTGATGAAATAATGGAATCACATTGAACATGATAGAAATCTTTTTTTCATGTGTGGGAATCCAATAGGGTTCTTTAGAATGCTCTTAGACCCCACTCACTAGAACCAATATAGATCCAACACCCCACATTTGTTTCAAGGCCTATAGGAACCTTCTGAACCATATCCTGTATGAGAAGGATCAAATCCTTTTACAATTTATGCATAATAACAAGATATATATAACTAACAACCATAACAAGATATCTTAGAATAATGAAAAATGAAATGTTAGGTTAAATCATCAAATCAATCACAAGATCTTCCTTTCCATCTAGAAGGGCCTCTCTCGTAAGAGATCTTTTAACCAATCAGTTAGAAGAAACCCTCACATATTACCCCATCAATATTCATAGGACTTATCCTACCAATTACACCATCAAAGACTCTAACCATAACTCCAAAGTGTATTCTATGTCATACGTTATATGCCTGATCGTCTCACCCAACACTACTAGGACTAAGACTCTTATACCTACCAAACAAGCCATATGAAACTAACCTAGTCTATATGCATCTAAACCAAATCCCAAGGAACTGTCAATATTCTTTTTTAATCTCAACTGGTATATTCACCTTGCTGGTTTCATAGACACCTTGTGACTTCATTTCACATAAACATTATTAGAGTACCTACTCTGATTCCGGGAGGATCGAAGAAAACCTATCCCCATGTCTAAAATGTTTAATTTATTTAAATTAATATATAACTCTATTGATCTATGTGTTATTGAGATAACTTTTATTTTCAAACCCTCAATCATTGGCGACCAAGGAATCATGCCAGTGTTCAAGGGACCACTATTTCTCAAAACTATTGTGTTCGATGAGAATCTGTTTAAAAGTAATGATTTACATTACATTTAATGTAAATTTCACAAATGTGGAGATACTATATTACACATGATATATAACAAAAAATTAAGGGATATGTTCAGATACCATATTATTCCCAGAGATAACACCTCTCCATGATCCTCACATCATCTTCAAAACTCTTCTATGCCTCAAACAATATTACATAATCTCTCTAACTCTGAAATTTTTTTTTACACCAATAAAATGTGTTCATATTTCAGGGACATCCCCTGTCCATTACACAAAAAATACCAATAATTATTGGATATTTTCATGGATATATACTGATATTGAAAATGAATCCCTAGTAATAGTTCTATTAAGTTAGTGATAATGAAAGTGGGATAGAAATATATAATTAGACTGAATAATGTTCCATTAATTTCCAAAAAAATAAAATTGAAACCATTTTTCATGTGGAATAAAATGGGGATGGAGATTGGAATATTTGATAGAAATGGACTTCATCTGGTGCCTCAACTCATCAAAATTGTGAATAGGGCCAACTCAATAAGGATGTATCTTTCTAAAGTTAAAAAAGATACACATCAACTTTATCACAACCTGACCATGATGGTAGCAGTGTGATCATTACTTGAAAGATGTACAAAGACCATTATTATATACATCATGGAATGTATTCATTGAGTTGTGTCACAATGTTCATTCCTCAAGGGAATCCTAATTCCATATGATGAAACCTCTTCCCTCTCTCCTCGTGTGACAATCCTAAGAGAATGACCTCCATGATACGCATCATTATACCTCCATTTGGTGTCTATTAACATTGTGAATTAAGGGGGCACAACATGACTACATTTGTCTATGATAATATAATGGTTAAAATATAATGATATGGAAAATCCCAGTATAAGTGTCTCCATAATGGGGTGAAAGAAGGTTTATGGAACAACTATCTTTCTAACCAAAATCCTAAGGCCTATTTTAAGGTCATTCATAGTGTGACCCGTACCCATCATAGTGTGTTGAGTCACCAATAGAAAAATTTCCACCAACACTAGGTACAACCCCTGTAACATATCCACAAAAGAATGTCGAATCTAACAGGCCTTCCACCATATCCAAAAACATCCCATAGGGATGGAAGAACACTCATAATTCTAATAAAATCCATAATTCTCTCAAAATACCCTTCCTTGGGACAAGAAAATTATAATCCCATCTAAATTTCATATCTTTTAATGACATGAATTGTTACAAACCCCCTAGATTAATGTTTCTCGTCCTTTATAAATTCTAGGAAATCCTTCACCTATACATTATGGAAATCCTATATCATCAATTCACCACTAATTGACTATGTTCCACCACCAAATTCTAAAAATTATGCCACACTAATACGATATATAATATATTTTCTCCAAAAATCCTTAATACGATCATTGAAAAACACCCTTTTACCCTAAATATCCTTAGGTTCATGAGAACCAATAATACGGGTGGGGGGATAGGGGTTGTATTTTATAATTTTGTTTCTCTTGGAATAAACCCCTGCAACATGTGAGAGTTCTAAATATTATTAACATTATTAGATAATCCTAAATGAATGCAGTGATTTCAAAGTAGAAAAATATGCCATAATAATTACTAGGTTTGGTCTCAATGTATAAACCTAGATCCTTTCTATCGAAAATCACATCAGTCTATAGAATTTCACTATTAAAATATGGTAATAATACATGATTCAACTCCCCTTACACTAATTTTATATACCTATAAGAATTATTATAACAACTCCCAACAGTTTCAATTTTTTTCTTATCAAACTATGCAAAAAAATGGGAAATGGTGTAAAAAAACTCCCAAAAATTTTATCTAGAAAACAAATAATTTTTTTCTTATATATATTTAATTTCCTTATATTTAACCCTTAATTCATCATGTGTACTCTATATGGTGTGCCTCAGAAATCATTCTCTTGATTAGGGTTCTATCCGGTGAAAAAAATATAATGTGTCCCAACTAAGGACCTTTGGTTAGTTATATTTTTTTATGAACACAGTGTAGTGCCTCTGATTGGTTCTCTATTTGATATTCGTTACTTGTAATCTCATATAAGAATAATATTATCTCTACACCTTTGGCTAGTATCTTCTTCTTCATTTTCATAAAATAAGATATTTCCTGGTTTAAAAATATAAAATAATCTAAAGTCTATATTCTTTTTCTTTATGTTAGATTTCTCGGTATGGTAATTCTTATATAGTCCATGGGAAATCCTTTTTATTTTATTAACATGGATGGAAACCATACTATACTTGAATTATCTATATTTAGGTTCACTCAAATGATAAAAGGTGGGATCTAAAATTATTTTCCCTAAACAACTCAAATTCACCTTTTCAATATCTTTCACTTTTGAATTTTTATGGAAACTTATCAAAACTTCTAGAACATTATTTATGAACCATGATAACTCCAATAGACCCATCCATCATCAATATTATTCAATCATACCATAATGGGACATCTAAAAACATCCTTATATTACAAATATAAGTAAAATAATTGAATGCTCAACACTGCATTATTATGTTTTGTAGCATTATCATCCATAGGTAAATCATGTTGTAACATCATCTGATGGTGTATTATCTGGGGATTTCATTCATAATTTATGAATACATTGATTATTATCCAGTTCTCCACAATTTAATTTTCCCTACTAACTCTATTTAGTCATCATGTCTTAGCCTAAACTTTATAAATTAAAAAAACTAGTCCTATTGAAATATCCTAGAATTAATTTTATAATGAAATAAAAAAAATTTGTTACGTTTTTCATTCATAAGATGAAGTTTTTTAATCCTATTTCACTTCATAACGCATTTTGGGGTTTCAATTGACTAATATCATCGACAATATATTCATTATACCTTTATAAAGGTTATATAAATCCAGAGTTACATTTACATATCATTCTTACTAAGAATATTTATCATCAGATGGACTCAAACAGATTCCTTCATAAAAAAATTCCCATCATGAATTCTAATATTATATAGTGGTTAACGTATTCTATTTAACTGAACATTATATAAAAAATCATTCTGAAAAAATCATATGATTCCAATAGAAAAATTGATCTTCTTCTGTCCGGAGGACTCGATTCACTGATGTGTGATAACATTATTGAAACTTCTAAAAACATTTCTCAAAAAATAAATTCCAATATATCATGTGGAAACATCTATGATCCATCTTATGTTTCTTCTAAAACATTTTACAACTGACAGAACATAGCATTTTTACAAATTTCACTTCTCTCCCTTTTTACTAGTTTAATTTTTCATACATTTTATTGTTTTAAATCCTATAACAATCCCCCAAGTATGTCCTATAATATTTCTCATTTTACCTTCAGTAACATTTTTTAACATTTACATTGATCTTATAATGTGTCCATATCCGATAATATTTTTCCAGAGGTCTGTATTTACAAATCTACATCAGGTGATCTATATCTGATGTCATTGTTGAACATTTCGCAAATTGTTCAAAATATTATAGATTCATCAATGATTATGTTTTTATGTAATATTATTTTGTGCATTTAAGAACTACATGGCATCTTATCACTCAGTGGAATTTATCCTATCATAGTTTAGGGAAAACATCCTTAACCTCTTGCGATGCCCCAAAAATATAAAGTACCTTGTCTTCGATAGTGTGCATGACACATGACACCATTCACTATGGTAATATAATACCATGGTAATATATATTATATTTAAAATATAAAATAGTTTATATATATTAACGGAATTCAAAACTATGTTAGCATGTGATACATGAAAGACAGACCATTTTTTATGGCCTGAGAAACAAAAAAGTGTGATTTTCAATGATCTATAATATAATAATAAAATATTGTAATTTAATATAATATGATATAAACTATCTATTTTTTAGTAGTTATAAATATTCATAACCAACCTATCAAAATTACAGATCATAGAAATATTGAATGAATATATTGTTTAAAAATTCATTTGAAATTAATATATGAAACAATTGAATATAAAGTGAATATATTTATTGAAAACAATTTTTAAGATAAAAAAGTTGTTTTATGCTAATTGATTTAATGAATTACACATAGTGGGTGATATTAATTTAATATATATACATTATATATTAAATAAAATATTTTTTTAATTTCATCCATGATGTTTTATTTTCATAAGATTAGAATAAACTCTATTTTACATATATAAACCTATATTTTTATATTGGAAATTATTAGGAAATTTAATGGAGAAAAAATTTTAGATCTGAATATTGATAAATAATTTTTTAATATGTCAAAAACGACTTCATATTTGAAATTAAATCATATGAATTATGATAGAATGATATTTTTATATTTTAATGAAACATTTGTTTTATGAATGAATAGGGAAAAATAGTGAATTTTATTCCTAATAAGATTTTTCATCTAATTTATTTATATGGGTAAATTTTACCTTGAATTTGTTTTAATGTTTAAGTATATATTAATATTATCAATTGATACAATTAATTTAATTTATATCAATTTCAATTTAAAATTCAATGTATAAACTTATCAAACTATTTATAGTCATTACATTAAAGACTTTATTGTCATCGCTCCTACGAGATTAAAATTAAATATATTTATTCCATTGATATGATTTAAATTTTGAAAAAATTGATTAAATATTTGAAATAAGAATAATTTTTAATTTCAAATAAGGATATATTTTTTTGACCAAAAAATTATTGAAATTATTTAAAATTAATTACATTTAGTAAGGTAAAATTAAGAATACAAAAAGACTAAACCATTAACATTGGGGAGTGAATTTCCTTTCCATTAGTCCAATAACCATATTATGTCAATAATTAGTCGATAAAACTTCCATTATTTAGTTTTATATATTTTTTATTTCTTTATGTAATAACATGTGTACACCGAGGTTGTTTCCTAAATTTCTACGTGATGCATTTTCCTTCCCGATAAAAGTCCACCAAATCTCACCATTACAAACCACTATATAAAAATTTAGGACTAGCCAAGCTCTACCCATATATAATCCTATCATTCCTATACATGACCTTCAAGCATCTCTTTGGGTATAATGACATACTTGGATAACTTTTGGATTAAACCAAAAGAAGTTACCTGATTATGAAGTGTCGTGTTTTGTCGAAATTTTTTGTTTCCTTTCGATTCTACAACCATTAAAATATTCTTATTCAATTATTATATAAAAAAACCAGTGACATAAATAAAATAGTATTTTTTTAATTTAAATTGATCAACATAAACATACAAGTACCTTCATTTAATGGGTTATGAACATACTGTTTCTCTGTATGGTGAACTACTACCTCACGAAATGATGATCAATCAATTTTCCATTATAACATATCATGATGGAAATTGTGTTAGTATCTATTTTTATATATTATATATAGGATATATGTTATTTCCATATACATATTTATTAATTTTATTACAAATTAAATTAATAAATTCCATTTTACATTATTATGATAACATCATTTGAGGAATTGTGTACTACCTCCCCCTCGAAGTAATGTCATTTGATAACACTATACATGGAAAATATAAAAGACAATTTTAATTAAAAAATGAGACTTGAAAAAAATATGATATTCATGAAATAATTATAATTCCGTAAATAATATATATATACATATATATCATTTTAATTATTTCCCTTTCAAACACATACAAATTTATAACGCTATTTGTGGACGTGTGGACTACAGCCTCCTCAACATAATGTGATTCATTTTACATCTCTATAATTATATATAAATATATGAGTAAAAAACATGTAATTTTTTTATAATGATAATTTTGGATGGATATAGTTTTACTTACCTTATTTCTGTAACGATCATTGAAAAATTGGAACCTTACTATTGTGTACATATGACATACCATCTTCAGGATCGTAACATTGATTCTTTTTCCATAACCATATTTAATGATTGATATTAAAATTATAATATATTTATAAATATGATAATTATTTCACTATTATTAATGTATATAAGTTATATAATCACAAATTTGACTATAGTTGAAATACTAATGTTTTTTGACACATAAACTGAATTTGGTCAAAAGACCCAATGTGAACATAATTTTTTAATTATTTGTATACAACATAGAAAAATTTAAAATAAAATTAATAATAAAAATTAAAATATTAGTCATGAAATTATAAAGAAACTTATTTTTATTGTACATGATTCTAAAGGATGGACACTTGAAAAAAACTCATGTTATGTGATTCTAGTCTCAATTTTTACATCCTTGAGATAAATGTCATGTTAACAACTTAAATATTTTGTGTGGTGTATATAATATATATTTTTGGAAAATATATCATGAATTAATTTATCATAATGTTATTTGATACCTTCATTTAATATTATTCCTTTATAAAGATAATGTTTTAAATTTCTTAATGTGGTATGGGGCACATTGGAATGCTTAAAGATTATTTTCTAGAATAATAACATTAATGAAAATTCAATGGTATTTCTATTTGGATAATTTATATTAGCAATGTTCAATAATAAATTTAATTTTCATCCCCTTTGGTAAATTATGGAATTTTCTAATAATAACACTATATTTTACTTTTTGGTACACCAAATTTATTAATTTTTTTTAAGAAAAACTGACTCAACTTACTTACATAGTCAGAGAAGATATTTTAGTCTAAAAACCATGTTTTATTAAAATATATCAAAAAAATTAAAAATATTTTTTGAATAAATATTACCCATTTTTTCATTTATCAATATTTCTTTCTCTCTTCCCTTACATGATTATTTTTAACCATTAAATATGTAAATAGAATGTCCTTTTTCCCCATACGACTTGTTCAAATATACCCACCATCATTTCTTTGAAGTTTACTTCCCATTATAAAAGGTTACATTTTATATAAAATATTTTTAGAATTGAATAAAAAAATGGTTTTTCAAAAAAATATTTCTTTCATTAATATTGTTTTTAGATGTTATATTCATATTATTTATATTCATAAATGAGAAAAACCATTTATTTTACTCCACATGGGTTATGTTGTATTGATACCATCTTTAATCTTCCTCGTGATGGTTTATGGTTGATTTATCCAAGGATATTACTCACATACACATCTTTGATTCCTTATGTCCCATTAAAATATTCAATTTCCTATTATCATTGAACATTGAATTTCCCCTATTTTACCATATCAGTTATCATGGATATTTTCATTTCCAAAACAGTATATCATTTTACAAACAGTCTCTAGTTTGATTATTATTTGATTATTTGGGGAAAATTGATTGTTTTGTATTATTTATTCAATACGATTACTTCATAGGGAATATTATTTATTTCAATAATTCAATATATGATGAATGTTTGGTACTAGTAAAAAATAGGTGGTTCCTGGCTATAGATATCCCCTCGATGCATCGATAGTCTCATGGGACGATTCATATTTCTAGACACCATATATGTGGGTTTAGCCATTATTTTTATAATTATTCTTGTGAAAGGTCATGAATGTAAATTTTATATGTACATATGAATCAAGGAATCAAATAATCAAGAATTTCTCTAATCATAGATTCAGTTTTTATAAATCCGTGACATTTAGCATTGAAATATCTACGGATACATTTTATTTTTAGTTATTTAGATGGAATGTGTTTCCATTTCATACCTTGCAATATTTATTTTCCTTGTCTAGTTATTTGGAAGGAATTTGTTTCCAGTTATTAACATACCATATTTCTTTTGAACATCCGTTACATTTATTGAATATGTGGAAGGTGTTTCAGCTATTTACCTTACCATATTGATTATTATCATTTATTATTTGTTGCTTACTCAATATTTTTACCTTACTAAGTATTTTATCTCACCCTAATTATATTTCATTCATTATGAATCCAAGAAGAATACTATGAGAGATATGAAGTGATTTAATTGATGGATTTGAGTTATCATCAACATTATATAGTTTTATATAAGAATAAAATCAGTTTTAATTTGTGTGTTAATATTTAATACAAGACTCATGAATATATCTGGTTTTCCAAGATTGCTAAACCCTCAGTCAATCTAGAATTGATTTCTTTTAATATTACCAATGTAATTGATAGCAAACAATGGATCCTGGCATTCTAGGGTCGGTTCACTATAGTTTGTATTGATTGAATTATACTATCAACATCAAAAACATGTTTAAAAAATATATTTCAAACCATAACCCAAAGGCAATATATATGGTTATGTGTAAAAATGGAATCCTATAATTTTTCTAAATTAGGGATAATGTGGTTCTTCTTGAAATTCATCCCTACTTTGATACAATAAGTAGACATAGTTACAGAAAAGATGTACGTTGGAGTAATAACTCTAACAAGGTGTTTCAATCCAGACATATGGTATCCTAGTACATGAAAACAATCCTTACCGTGCATCTACATTGACACTCTTAAGTGATATTTCTGGGATAATTAAAATTTTACAAAAAAATTATGAAGGTATTTAAAACATAACGAAAAGGAATATTATATGATAAACCTAAGGTGTTTTAAATTTTTAAAAAGGTTCATTGATTTAGAAATCTTATTGACAATTATATGTTATTCTCCAAGAGACTATAAGTGAACAACTATTCTTTCTTGTTTTGTTTAATATATATACCCAAATGGGTTAAATATAACATCAAACAGGAAGAAAAGGTTGCGAAAATGAGTAACCAAATTACATGATGATAGAAGTGAATTATATCATGTTTATACCAAATCATTTTTTCCAAAATATTATTTACAATATATACCATTACCAACTCCCTAACACACCAATGATTAGAATCAGGGAGGTTCCTATGTGATCAGGTGGGGGAGACTGTAATGACAATAAGGAACAATTTTTCACATATGAGATGCATGGAAGGAGGTACCCATGAATGTGTCTCATCGGATCAAGGAAATGCATTTTATGTGGGAAATTTGAAAATAATGAAAAAATTTACCATGTAAAAATGAAAGGATGATGTAAGGAATTGAAGATCGTACGAACAAATCCCTTATAGTTCATTTTCATAAGTGTGGATAGACTAGATATTATAAGAATCAATAACCTCTTCTGGAGGGTAATCTCTTGTATAAAGAAGGATCTATGTGAAACAAGTGGATGAATTATTTATGTGTTATGGATGTATTGGAAACCATTGTTAAAAGTATATTTAGTAATGAACATTATTTTTAGGATTTACAAGAGATTTATTTTTAGAAATTATATTAAAATGGTAATATAAAAGAATAAAATTTATATTTGGTGGGAAACAATCAAATCTGGAAGTGCTACAGGTCTTTAACCCATGGATGAAAGACAATATGGATTTCACGCCAACCATTAACCTACACGATGTCATGTTTTATTTTTTATTGTTCTTCATTAAACAATAGGATAAATGAATATTAATGATTAAGAAATAGTATAACATTTGAATATTATATATTAATATATTAACAATTTTGGGTTTTGACGACAGTTAAAGTCAAATAGTTATATTTTTTACTCTATTATGGTCCTTAAGGTCCTTTAGAAATGTATTTTTTGCTTCATGTATCGACATTAATTTTTTGATGAATCAGAATTAGATCAAAGCATACCCAAAATATATGACAGATCATTTGAAATATACACATATCAATTAAATATATTTCCATATATTCACAGGCATTAAAAGAGTTTCCCAAAATTATGAAAATGACTGTAAATAAAAATAATGTCCTGATATCTTAAGTTTTACTGAACTGATGATCTCTTAAATAATCAAATATTTATGTATTTGAGACCCCAGATCTGAAATTTAACATACTCTTGTTTTTTTATTTATTACCTCTTTTACTCTCTAAATATTTAAACTTTTCCTCGAAGTATGTATATCTACTTTACACTAATTTTCACCTACCAAGAGACCTAGTTACATTGTATTACATGAAACCTTTATACTTTCCATTCATTATTTTGTAGAAGGTAAATTATGAAACCATATCACAATGTATTATTTCAAATATATGAATTACCAAACAATATATCACATTGGTTGTGTTTAAATTACGAGAATTATGTTTAAATAAAATGGGGATAATGTGAAACACCAAAATTTATGTAATAACTTGGTATTTGATAGAGTGTATGAAATTTTACAGCAAGAACATAAGGTAATTTTAAACCTAGATACATTATAATATATTTACCATTTATATTATATTATATAGTTTTCAACGCATGAATCACTGAGATAGCATGAATTACAATCGAATGTGATCTTCTTGAATGGGTTCTGTCACGCACAAGAAAAAGTTTTATAGAAAATTAATATGTTATTAAAGTAATATTTTTTAATATAATATGATATTGTATATCCATTATGTTTCTTTAAATTAATATTAAATAATAACATAGGTAAATTATCATTTATAAAAATATAGAATGAATTAATTTGATAAATATTGATTATAAATGAATATAAGGAGCAATTGAATAGACAGTGATTTTTATAGAAAACGTTATAATGCTAATTTTTTATGTATAGTGTTGATTATATAAAATTAGTTAGTGATATTAATGTAAAATATATATTATATATTTATTGAAATGATTTTTATATTGATCCATTATGTTTGACGTGTATAAGATAAGAAAAAACCTTATTTGAAACATAAAAACCTATATTTTAATTAAAAACATTCTTCTTTTTAAAGGGGAACCCATATCAATATGATTCATGATACATAAATTGTTTTTAGATGTAAATATATCATTCATATATTTATGGGAAAAAATAAAAAACATGATAGGGTGGTTTGGGGATATTTTTCTGGGACATTTCATTTTTAATGACTAGTTAAAAATATTGAATTTTAGTTCAAAACATGTTTTTCATAAAATTTATTTATAATGTAAAATTATAAATTTAATATGTTTTTAAGTAATATTTGTCAAAATTTTTATCAATTAGTCTAATTTTAGTCACTGTGTTTAATTTCACATTGAATATAAATGTAAAAAGATAAATTTTTTATCATTTTTACCTAAAAACCTGCATTATCGTATCACAAACGAGATTGAATTGAAATAAATTTAACCCACTACATTGATTAGAATTTAGAAATATAAATTAAATAGTTTAAATAATAATAATTTCTAATCTCTTATAAAAACATTTTTTGGCCAACATTTTTATTTAATTTAATTATAATTATTTATAATTATTAAGGTAAAATTAGTCATCATTATGGACTAAACCATTAAATTAGAGGGCCAAATAACCTATTAAATTATCCAACATAGATTGGATTTTGATTATTTATCCTAGAAAATTCTAGTATTTGTTATTTTTTTGTTTGGTGTGAATTTATTGGGTGATAATATGTGTAAATATATTTTGTTTAAAAAAATTTCCAAGTGAGTCCTTTTCCTTCCCTATAAAAGGCCACGACCTCTCCCCTTTCCTCAAACCTCACAACCCACCTAGGATTGGCCAGGATACTACCATATATATTCTCAAAATTCCTCAAATATATTTTTATGAATCATTTTCTATAGATATCCTTCCAAGGAATCCTTTTTGTATGAACCAAAAAATGTTTCCCAATTAAGATAATATGTCTTCTCCCAATCTTTTTAGTTTAATTTAAACTCTCTATACCTAAAATAATATTATTAAATTATTTTATAAAGAAATAGTGACCCCAATATAATAAATTTTTTTATGAAAACGTTTCAACATAAAATTAGACAGACCTCCATGTAATGGGTAATGAACATTTTGTTTTGGTGTACGGTGAATTACTAACTAATGAAACGATGATTATTGGTTATTCTTTTAAAACCTATCATGGAGAAAATTATGATGGGAACTCTATTTATATATTACATATATTATATTATTTATTTTTTAAAATTCTATAATCCTTTTCATATAGATACCATTAATACATTCCTTGTTACATTTATACGATGACAACATTTGAGGAAGTGTGGACTACATCCACCTCATAGCAATGTGATTCGTTCGCCAAATACATGGTAAATATAACAGATTATTTTAATTTAAAATATGTGAAATAAAAAAACTCTATATGAAATTAATTATAAAATTACTTTTTATTAAATATATTAAATATTATAATTTACATTATTACCTATTTACACACATCAAAAGTGATAATATCGTTCATAGACATGTCGAGTATCGCATCTTCGATGCAATGTGATTTCTTTTACATAAAAAGAATTATATATATAAGAATATCAGATTAAATAACTAGTTATTTATGATATAGTTATCAATATGGAAAGATATGTTGTTACATACAATCATTCCATTAAGATCGTTGAAAATTGTAATTTTACTGATGCGTAAGTATTCTATACAATGTTCTTGATCATAACAGTAATTAAGTTTTCCTTGCCGTATCAATGTATTTATTTAAAAATTATAAATTATTTTTAAATATGATAATTATTTCATTATTATTGGTTTGGAGATGTTATATAATGTCCTCATTGACCATAGTTGAACTACCAAAGCCTTATTTGACGCATAAACTAAATTTGGTAAAACAATCCAATGTAATATTAATTATTCATGTCTTAGTATAAAACAATGTAAAATTTGAAATTGAATTAATGAAAAAAATTAAAATTTCTCTCATGAATATTGAAAATTTAACATGATTTTATTATATAGGTTATTAAAGGATGTTCATCTGAAATGAAACTCAATGTAAGGGATTCATATCTCACATTTTTCATCCATGAGATAAATTTCAACTTCACGACATACAAATTTTGTGTGTTGTACCAACTAACCATTTCTATATATTAAATCATGAATTCATTTATCTTCTTGTTATTTAGGAATTTAATCTAATATTATTAATTGAAGAATTTTATGAGTTAAAATTCTTCAATGTATGATGGTAATATTTTGAATTATTAAAGATTAATTTCCTCAACAATAACATTAATGATTTTTCGGTGGTATTTTTATTTGAAGAAATTATATACCATTGTTCTGTAAACCATTTTTTCTTAAAATGATTTTAAAAAAACTTGACATCATTTTCCTCTTTAGTTAGAGAACCTTTTTTCTTTTAAAAATCGCATTTTGATTAATTGTATTCAATATATTTAAAATATTTTGTAGATAAATTTTTATTCATTTTTTCATTTACCATTGTCTCAACAAAATCTAACTTTCTTTTTCCAAACAAGGCATTTTTTGAAACATGAACCGTGAATATGAAATGTTCATTTTACCTCGTACGGTTTGTAAGAGACTTATCCATATTCATCTATTGGAATATTCATTTTAATTTTTAAAATGTTATATTCATAAGAAAATATTTTTAGTTTTTATTTTCAATGAAATGTTTTTTCAAAATATTTTTCAAAACAAAATAATATTATCCTCAAAGGTGTTTCTAAAAATCCTTTTTATATTTTTTCTTTTCATTGACGATAACATCCCATTATTTTACTCTACATGGGAAAAGTAATATTAATACCATACTTAATATTCCTATAAATGGTTTATGAATGATTTGGCCAATAATGGTATTCAAATTAACTTCTTTTATTCCATATTTCCCAATTAAATATTCAATTTCATATGATAATTGAACTTTTAATTTCCATTTATTAACAGTATCATTTTTCAAGGATATGGTTAATTTCTAAAAAATATATTATTTTACATAATTTTTCTACTTTGATAGTTATTTTATTATTTAGTGAATAATTTATAATCTCTTATTCTTTATTTTTAAATAGTATTTGATAAGGAAATTTTTATATTTCTACTATTTAGAATATGATGAATGTTTTGGAAAGGTATATAATAGGTGGGGCCTGGTTATATAAAGTCCACCGAGACATTGGAAGTCTACTGGGATAAGTCATTTAGATAGACACCATAGTTGGGTTTTTACAAAATATGTTATAAATTGTATTGTGGAATGACATGATGGTAATTGTACAATATAACTAGGAAACATTGAATAAAATAATCTAGTATTTATATTATATTTGTTTCAGTTTTCATTTATCCATGTGATTATGCGTTGACATATCTGTGGATAAATTTAATTTTCAGTTATTTAGATGGTGTGTGTTTTAGTTTATTTCGGTAGAATATTTATTTTTCATTATCTATATATTTGGATGGAATTTTATAGTTATTAAATTTCCATATTTTTTATTAAGTTACATTCAGTTTATTGATATTATTAGAGATTTGTTAAGTTATTTATCATTCCACATTGAATATCCTCATTGATTCATTAATTCATTGCCTATATTTTTCCATTACAGATCATTTGATCCCACCAGATTATGTTTCATTTCCCATGAATCGAAGAAGTGTACATTGAAAGATATTCAGGTATTTTTAAGATGGATTAGAGTTATCAAAGAATTTATTTATTTTGAAATAAGAAAAAATTATGTTGTAATTTTTGTATTAATTTTAGTTAGAAAACTCTCATATTTATATTTTTCACCAAGATTAAAAAACACTTTGTCCATCAGAATTTGATTACTTGTAATCATTCCAATATAATTTATAGGATACACTAGTAATGGGCTCTCTAGGTTTGCATTTCAACACCTCCTATATCACATCATAAGGAATAATTTTTCAATAACTATAGAATATCTTTTTCACTCGTTAAAAAAACATCGCCTCATGACATACTGAAAAAATTAGAAAACATGTTTCGAAATCATCTATAACAATCACAAGCATAACTCATTCAACTTGTGGAATCGTTTCCATAAAACATTAACATTTTATCAAACTACAACCATTCTTATAGATCATTTACTAACACTAATGTTTGTATGAAGTAGTCATTTTGATGTTACATAATCCATTAATGACATAAAAGTTTTGTGACAATGATAAAAAAAATCCCCTAATTTTTTTCTCACCCTTTTTATGATAATCACATATGAAGATATAGAATAGTAAGTGCTATAAACCTTCTTACAATGTTATAAATAATATTACATGTTGACAACATAATCCAAATCAATGTGGGGGGAACTTATTTATGGAATTAATGATGTAATTGGTAGTCATTGAACAATTATTTATTTCTCAAATTACTCAAATAATTACATTAGTGTATATTTAGTTAAAACATAAATTTTTTGAAATATTTTTGAAATCTCCCATAACATAGCATCTCAAAAAAACAACTTTATATTTTATGAAATAACACTTAATATAAACATTATTTGATCAATAATATTGAATATTATTTCTTTAAAGATCAATGTAACCCTTATTATCACAACGAATCCTCAATATTTTTATAAATGTCCTCCATAAATATTGTTGTTGAAAATTAATACATATCATTGGTGAAAATTCATGGGTGGTGAAAATATATTCTATATCTGTTATACTCAAAGTAAAAAAACATTATTTCTTATAATGATATCACACACAACATTATATGAGGAAATAATTTCCTCATGATGTTAACTTTCTATTATAACAATATACCTCAGAATCTGCATTACTGTATCTATGAATTTTCAAATCAAAACTTCTTTTATAAAATTGTCCATAAGAAGAGATTACCCTAGCACAACTGAATATTATATTTATTCTCAGCTTCTGTGAATCACTAGGATCAATATGAAATTGGGAACTTTGTAATGTAGTATTACAAAATTTATGGAGTTGAAGATGTATGATAGAATAATATTCTTATCAACTTATAGAAGTTTTTCAGATTCACATATTACTCAACATCTTCACACCAAATCTTTACAAAAACATAAATGGGAGTAGAATCTTCTTTGGAAACCTCCATGCTAAATTTTTTTAAAACTCCCTAAATAATTTCCTTGTATGTTAATGATATATATACACATTAGATAAAATTTTAATCCAATAAATAAATATAACTCTAAGAGTAATGTCATTCCAACTATTTTATTCATTTTTTCAGTAAATTCTTTACCAGTTTTATCTAAATCTCCTACAAAATTTATAACAGAAACATTAAAAATTTAAACAAGGGTACAAGAATTCATCTCATTCATATATATGTTTCTATAAAATTCCCCTTTTTAAATGTCCAACTACATAATTAAAATTTCAATGATTGGATTCTACACATGTGATTCTTGTTCCAACCCATTAAAATCGTTTTTTAATTTCTATAACATGGTTCCGTATTTATTATGTAAAAACCAACTAGGTTTCACAATATAAACATATTCTTCAATTTATAAATTTAATTACTTTTTTAAGGAATCCATATCATTATGTTCTAAACAAAAATGTTCTTCAACAACAAATAGCATTCTTATATATTTATGTTTTTCAATGGGGGATTAATTTTCTTCAATACCAACAACTTTCACCTTTGAGAAACAACTATAAATAATTTATTTGTCATTTCGCGAAATTTATATAGGTTCATTAATTTTATTTTTGGTTAGCCACATTGTTCCAAAAAAATATTACAAGCTAGTAATAGAACAAGTCCCCAAATTTCATTCTTTTCAAATTGATAAAAATCATCTTTCGTTACTTGTTACGATTATTTATGTTCAATGTCATCTGAAAATGATTATGGTTATATCTATGGGATATGTGATGTATGATTTCCTAACATCAACTTACTTCTATTATGAACTAAATATTTCTAATTTCCAATAATGTTGCAAGATTCAATATATTTCCCTAAAGTGCTAAATTTTTATGATTTTCTTCTTGTATCACCTTCCACGTCAAAATAATTATCTAAATTATCTTGTTTATGACTAGATTTTTTTCATATTTACATTCAATAACATTATTTGATGTCTTGAATCTATATGTTGTATCATTTTCACCAACTTTTTTGAGGTTTTTCTATTTTCTTTAACACTCACAAAAAATGAATCCAAAAAATTCATTAGAAATTTATTAAATGATTTCAAATTTCTTTTGTTGGAAGAATAACAGATGGATGTTCCTTCCTCTAATGTTTCAAAAGACATTCCACGTGTCATATTATTAATCATTATTATTCAAGGAATTCGAGATACCATGAATTATTTCACATAAATATTTTTACTATACCACATATCATAGGAAGTCATTTTGGATTTTAGCCACAACCGAAATCATTTTTTGTATATTATTACCTATACTAACATCTTCTCTCTAAAAAAATAATTTTTATTTTCATCCAATATAAATTTACCCATTTCGACTAAACTTTTTTTTCATTGTTCCACTCAATTTTGTTAGGGAGTGTAATAATAACTTTATTAGGGATTAGTTTCATTATATTTTAGATATGATCTGAATGAATTTTTTTTCAACTCCTTTACATTGTCCATTTTCAATTTTATTATATAATCACAAATCTCATTGTCCACATACCATAAAAAATATCTAAACATTCATATAGCCTGTAATTTATGTGTTAGGAACGTTATGTTGGTCATCTAAGTGAATTATATAATGAAAGTTAAAATTTAAAAATCATCTTTTGTTGATTATTTTATCATACACCAATGAAATAAATAGTGAATGATATCAAGAGGTCTAAATGATTAGATTTCAACACTCTTATATTTGTTACTAACCATCTTTCCTTTCTAAAATGTTATACAAGCAACAAAATCATTCCTTCCACATGTTGATAGTTTATTGCAGTATCTTCTAAAAAATGTGTAAACATACTTTTCTACTAAATATTACAAGGTCTTCTATGTGGATACTTATTTTCAACCTCATGAATTAAGTAACATGAGTTATAACGGTCTTCATTTTGGAAATGATTTCTAGTAGTTCTCTTTCCCATAGCTAAAATATTTCCATATTTCATTATTTTTATGATACAATAATCTTTAATGTTGATAACTTCCATAACATCATCACACAGTTGGATAACAATTATTATGTTTTATTTGATCCCGTTAAAATACAATAAACCCATTGATGTTAGTTTCTGAGCTTCAACCTCAAGAGTACATGTTCCAATGATTTTTATAGAATTATCATTACTAAAAGACACTTATCATCCTTTAGATTATTCAAAATATTACAGGATCATTATATCACCTATCATAAGTGACGAAAACCAACATTAAAAAAATATAATCTTTGTTAATTTTTTTAGATTTTATTGCTCTCTCAAGAACAAAATCAAATTTTTAAACATTCTTATTTTGAGTTTCCTTTTCCGTTTATAGTATAGAAACATATAACAGAAGAGTTTTAATACATTATTCAGAATTTTTAACTAGATACTTCCATCTAACAAAATCTCACTCTATGAAATCCAATTCCATTAGAATTTGAAAATTTATACTATCTAGTGATTTATCCTTTATTTTATCATATATATTATGAGTTTTACTCTTTTTTTCTTATATTTTTACCACATAGTTATTATCTATTTCCACAAAGGGAATTATATGAAAACTATTATGTTTTTTGGACCATAAATTCCACATAAACAAATAATTCTTCTGAATCATGATCTTATATAAAAATAATGACTTTTCTCTATTACCATTTTTTAGAGCTTCATAACATCTTTTTGTTTTTCCCCTAGCATGGAGCTTCTTTATTATAGAGGAATGATTCATCTATTTTATATGTTACATGTCTTCTATATCATTTCCCAATCCAATATTTACCAATTCTATTTATAATGCCTTCATTATTATAAGGATCAGATGAGCATTTTTGTTTTGTGGTTGGAGATATCACTTAATTCTTGGGAAGAGTTTTCTCTGATGTTTTATCTGTTCATCATTTTTTATATTAAGACTTATAAGAATTTTTTATCATATCATTTAACGTAAATTCAAGATAATGAAATATTTTTGAGTTTTTAAATCCATATAATCCTTATCGGTGAGTTTCTTATAATAATGTTATACCATATTTTTTTAATTCAAAAACATTCACAATTTGGTCCTTAATTTAATATATTAATAGATCATAATTTTTATGAATATGTTCCTTTTCAAAATTGTATTTCTAACGTGATTAAATCATCATTTTAATTTATTTCATGAGTTTTGTTATTTTTTCAAGACAAACCGTTATTACTTGATATTAGTTGATATTCATTTTATGTTTCATTACCTTATTCTATATCATAGTATGTGTAAAATTAATTTCTGTAGAAATGTGGAAATAAATTTGTTAAATTATCTGATATTTTATATTCTAAAGTAACATTTTTCATTAGATTCAAACACAAATTTAATATAATAAATTTTATTATATATTATGAATTTTTTCTTAAGTCAATTGGATCTATTATCTTACTTGGAGGATTTAATCCACATCGTTCACTGTGGGTTTTCATCATAATCATTTTTCTATTATAAAACTTTATTATTAAGAAAAAAATTTACTTAGTTTCCAATTTATCCACACTCCTAAAAATTATATAGGAGTATTCCTACATACTCTACTATACCTATTAATTAATTTTTTCATATAATAGATATAATTTTTATCATTTTTTCATTATATTCCATATATTCTAAATCTGTTAGGTCAATAATTTCAGCATCTTGTATTATAATCCATCTCATAGAAGCCAAATCCATTTAATATTTGTTATTATTTTTCTTAACTATATATTTTCTTACATCATATGAAATAAAAAGGATATTTAATTCACAAAGAGACAAATATTATTTATTTTCCAATGAATTTTTAATCAATCATTTTAGGACAGTGTATCATGAGTATCTTAAGAATCGTAGAATATTGAAAGACATATTTGAATAATATTATGTTTCTAAAAAATTCATTAAATCTGATGATGAAAACATATATATTTTATTAATATTCTATTTTGATATCCTCAAACCAACTTCCCCATATTTTTTACATTTCTTACTTCACATTAAGATTTCCATAAATGCTACATTGAACACAATTTCATGTTTTTTTAGTTTTATTGTGAACCATCAACATTATATAAATATTTTCAATAAAATAAAAAATAACAGAATTTCTACCTTTCCCATCAACCTTAATATTATTTATTTTAGAATAAATTATTCTCAAATTTATCTATGGCAGAAAACTCAACATTAGCATAATCAATTATCTCCATCACAATATACATAGGACAGGGTCTAATTATATTTTTTAAACTTTCATAATTATTTTTCCTAGATGGTACGAACACCTATACTATTCAATGTGTTGAAATTATGCATGATAATGATAATATGGTAACAATGGAATTGATAACAATTGAAGTTCCATAAGATTGTGAGAAACACTAAGAATAGACGGAGTTCATTCTGTAGAGGTATTTTGTAAATTATTTTTTCATGAAATAGACCCTAAAAAAATTTATACTTCTTTATCATTATAAACATTGTAAAACATTTTCAGTTTCATGGAATGATAAGAATTTAAATAAAATAAATATAAGATTAATAATCTTTGGTCTATGTGTGAGAACCAACATACATTTCATCGAAACTTTCCATGGTCCATAGAATTATACTATTATAATAAGTGGATAAAACATGAGAAATCTCCATTGAGACTCTTTATATCTCAGGATATGAAATATTATATTGAATAATGCTACTTACAATGTTTTTCATACCCAACTCATCTAAAAAAAGAGTATAAAAATTTGTAAAAAAGATCCCAATAACATTGTTTGATAAATATATCTATTTTTAACCAAATTTTTAGAGTCTCTATAGTATAGGATTACATTGTATTGTGCACTACTTTTGGTGTTACTAACAAACTATTCCTCATATTTTGGTTCTAGTAGGTGAAAAAAACAAAAATCCATCACAATTCCATGACACGGATCCATATTTCTTTTGATGAACACAATATAGAACCTATTATCGGTTAACTATCTAATATAACTGAAGGAAGAGATTTTTTCTAGTTAATATTATTTATAAACCTATTCTGGGAAGCTTCTTCTTCTCCTTCAATAATTTTATTCCATGTTTAAAAATCCTATACCACACAAAAATCTCTAGCATTTTATTGTATATCTTATTTTTATATCTAATAATACTTTTATGCACTTCTTCTCTCCATTTTCATATATAAACAATAGATTATCAAAAATTGTACGTTTATCCACTATTAATTGTTACACTAAAAAGTGAAATGGAAGAAACCCATATTCATTACCCACTTTAATCAAATTCTGATTTTGAACATCCCACTCATATCGTTTTCACTAAACAATTTTCAACTCCTCTAGAATATTATTAATGATTTATGAAAACTCTAAAAACCCCATCCATATAAAATCATCATTAACCCCAAAATTAATAAATGTCTACAAAATTCCATATATCACCTAGAGATGTGAAAATTGAACAGTAATCATCACATCGTCATGTTTGGGTAATTTACCATGTTTTAGAAAATAATATTGAAACTCTATCCCAAGGTGAATTGTATGATGAATTATTTAAAACATCCACTTTCTGATGAAAAATACCTACTTATCCATTATTTTCTTTTCCTGACTCACCCAATTTGCTCTATATTTCTTGTCTCTAACATTATACAATTACAAAACAAAGCCTGGTTCAACTTCTTGGAATCAAATTTCAAATGAAATTTTAATTTATTCCCTTATGTATTCTTAATTGATGGATATCATTCTCTATATTCACTATAAAGAAAAAAATGGATATCATGAGATCAATATCAATTATAATCTACCCACCATTCCATTATATAGGTCATGTAAATCATAGTTTGACTTTATGTATCCTTCTCACTCTAATGGTTTATCATCCAAAGGGATAGAACTGTTTCCTTCATACCTCATAAACCTTCATGGATTCAAACATCATACAAATTGTAATATAATATATTCAACATAAACATCATACAAATGTTCAATAATGTAAAATTAGTTGTTTTATTGGATGCTCTATATTCCTATGTATGATGCACTCGATTCATTGGTGTGTGATAACATTTTTGAATCTTATATAGACTTATGTCAAAAAATACCTTCCCCTCTATCTTATGGAAAAATTTGTGTTCAACCCAGTGTTATATCTTCTACATTGTACAAAATCTTGAACATAAACATATTAAAATTTTAATTTATACCCAATTTTATTTAATTCAATATTGGTACTTCTTTTTTATCTATATATTGTAATAACCAACCATTTGTATCTAATAGCATTGTTCTTTTTCCTATATGTTAATGTTGTGGAACATCATCTTCATACTACTACTTAATTTTCACCTATATTCACCCGTATGATGATTTTTTTCTATAAATCTTCATCTATTAATTTGTATCTACATATATTGGTGATCCTCTCTAACTTTTTATAAAATTTTACAAATTCAACTTGTATCATAATTTTTCTTCACGATCTAAATAACGTTTAAGAAAAAAATTTAATTTTTTAACCATAGGAAATTATTATTGACATAGTTAAGGGGAGAAATCATTCACTTCCTCTAGCCCATTATAATGAAATCATTCAAAACATCTTTACAAACTCTTTTAAACATGTCAAAACAATCAAAATAGTACTGGTTTTTAATAATTAAAAATGTTTTAAAAATATCCCAATGAATCGTTATACCTGATACAATTCTACTTATTTGGTTTCCAACTCATTAAATATATTTATATATAATAATGTCACATTATTATCCTCTAACTAAATTTCTATAAAATTGTTCGTCCTGAACTACTAATGAATCGGCACATCACGTCATCCAATCATGATGCATTATTTCATGGACCCATTTCAGAGTCATATAGGCAACCACATCAATGTATGAACCATAAACTCAATGTAGTCACATGTTTGGGTATTCAATAACTAACATTAATCGTCATACTTTCTTGATCAAGTCCATCTATGATCTGACTCACTCTTATATCACATAAAATATCTCCTGATCCTATTTCTATCACATAGAAACCATATAAAACAAAATCGAAATATAAATTATGTATTTTAAATTTGGTATATAACAATTTAGATTTTCCCGCTCTCTATAGTTATGGCACAATCTCAGCCATCCACCCATCTGTCTCACTACACCCATGACCATTCAAATACAAGGGATGCATATTAATTCCCAATTTGATACAACACAATATATGAGTCTCATTCTCATCACACAAAAAAACACATGATATCCATGGATCACATGTAATCCATTACTAAATTTAATGACTAAACATGATTGGACAACACATACACTAGTGCAAATAGAAGACATCAATCACTGCATATTTTCAACATACCAAGAAGCTCACCTCAGCAACATCCAAATCCTCTCACAATAATGGAAACTCCCTCCAATATTCAACAATAAGTTCCTCACTATATTGATTTCGTTATACTACTCCCTAATAACCAACCAATGTATATCCAAACATCACAAAATAGTTGATCATTTTGAAAAATATTCAGTCATCCCCAAAAATCCTTAAATGGTAGGTCAGGGAAAAAACTAATATTTATCATACAAAGGTACAATAATACATCAATGATTTATCCACTAAAAATTTGGACAATTCCAAATTTCATCAAATCCAAAAGAATTCATTCTCCAAAGAGTTTCAATGATCACATGGTTTCTTAGGCCATAACAAAATTTGAAAGGTCACATATCACTCTATATTTCACTAAACATGTGAGCATTTCCCAAGCTACAAATTTACCTTGAATCACAGGGTTTCTAATTATAAAATATTTACAGTAGTCAATTAATATTATAATTCTCTATTTCACTGAAAACCAAAAAAAAAATTCAATGGACCCACTCACAGCATGTTCCACTATTCCATAAACCAAATAGGCACTAATAATGAACAACTTCTACCTACCTCCATACATAAAGTTCTTTCATTGAAAATTTATGTTTACTGTCACTCTCCTCCTTAGGTTATAGTGATACAACTAGAACCCTCTCGTTGGATCTTATGAATCACCCTAATCAATATCATATGATCCAAAATGGGTAAATGATCTAGTATCTCTAGATCATACCGCTGGGATCATGAACCCACAAGACACATCCCATCAAAAATAGACTAATGTGCCTAAAAATTTGAACATGTCTCCCTGTATTTCAATCTAATATATCCTGATTTTCCTTTATTGATCTCTTCCCAAAACCAAAGGTATATCTCTCAGGGAAATTCTGACTACACAACCACCCACCACATGTGATTCATTCAAATAGAAAATAGATTGTTCTTGCACCAACTCATATTATTCTTGGTCACAAAGGATCATAATTAGGTCACCCCTTATAAACTGAATCGAAACTAATTATGATAGGTATATGATAGTTCCTTCATTCAAAAAACAGACCTCAATACCAAGAGAACATCAAGTGACCTACCTACCAGGAAAAAGGAATATCACAAGTGTTTTTCAACACTCTCATGGTATCCACAACCTCCAGTAACTCTATTCAAACTCTAATATACATACACTTCATATATAACCTTTTCGAATGAATTAAATCCCTAGGCTTACCTATAAATGGTATATATACATCCCAGGACAAACTATATAACCATCAACACAATACCTCCCACAATAGGATTTTTATGTTATATAATCATAAAACTGTATGGTCTAGCTTAGTATAATTCCACTAACAACTTATAATGGATAACACTATAAATTAATTTATTTAGACACTAAATTACCAGACCTATTTTTCCAAAAAAACTATCCTCACAGAAACCCACACATGACATGTAATTATTTTGTATTGAATATGATTTGTTAACCTAACTCTTATCACTATGTACTAATAATGACCCGAAAAACTATGATTGTAAATAATCACATCATACCTGAATCAAGATCTCAAATTTAATAGAAAAATACAAGAACAAAACTTCAACCATATATTCTTATAATTTCAACCTGAAATTATCATCAAAAACACAAATTTAAGGTCAACCACATTATATGACACATTCCTATTCCACATATAATAAATCCTATAATAGTAATTTAATGAAAAATTTCTTTGATTCCACTTTATAATACACTAGTTCGAGATGACTCCTAATTTCAAACCCCAATGCATCATGTGACCTTAAAAATGCCTCCCAATATACCTGATGCATCCAAATAGTTACAATAGGCTAAAATATGTAACGTTGAGACTGTGCCCAAAATATCATAAACATTTTTAGTAATAAAAAATAATAAAAGCATCAACAATAATAATTATTTTACACATAAATAAATTAAATAATCATGTTATAACGAATTTGTGATGTTATAAAACACTAAACCACTGATCACCCACATGGTCAACCAGACATACAAAATAAACAGAAGAAAAAAAATCCAAATATGATTTAATACCATCACTAATTCTCCACAATCAACTTTGTTGAACCTATACAGATTGACTATACAACAATAGTCCAGTATCATTCTATTACATATGATATAAGGTCAAATCATGTATTAATGTTTTTGAGGAACCTGATCATTATGTGGCTAGAAATATATAGGCCACCAACAACAACATCCATTTCAATAATAGTAAATGTAGTGTATACACATTTTATATGATTAAAATTAATAATCTATTACATTTTCAAAATAAAAAAATATTTTCGATTTTTCTGTTCTAATGTGGAACTTGAGGTAAACCATACTTCTATTGGCCAGCTAGGGATGTCTCTGAGCATTATATGTTCCCATTAGAGGTTGGATTTCCAATCCTATAACCAATATTCTCCATGTCTTCCCATAGTGGAAGCCCACCCTTTAATCATAAATCATACCATATCGGGTGAATCAAACCTGACATAGGGATTAGTATGTCACTTCATCCATAACCTATGGTTATACTCACTCCTCGTCCATGAAACCATATATCACATCATCTGAAACCATATATTATACATTATCCCTATCCTAGAAACATATATCACATCACCTAAAACCCAAGAGAATACTCACACCTCAACCTATAAATATGTATCACACCATTAGGGAGCCATGAAAAACTCACTCTCCACTCTAGAAACATAAATCATGTTATCTTAAACATAGAGGAATTCCTAAGGACCAACTAGGAAAAATATATCTCATTACTTGGAACCCAATGTAATACTCACTCCATTCCCTAAAAACATGTATTACATTGTCAAACACATTGGTGAATACCCACACCCCACCCATGAAATACAAATCACGCTATTTTAATGATTTGGGTGTACTCATTCCCTAACATTAAATAATATGTCAAATAAAATAAAATAAAAAACTATCCCACAATCTCACATGATCAATAGGGGTGGTCATCATTAATTTCCTAGTTCGATTCCTCAAATCATGGGTCATCGTCCATCCATCCTTAATATGTTAAACCCTCATGACCATGTCATTCACGTAATAACATTACACAAAAACCTTTATCAAGATCTTATAACTCATATTTGGATACACTAATTTCCTTTATATTCATATATATCCCCATTTATGGACACCAAAAAGTATTTTACATTTCCATGTATCCTCTTGAACCATAGTCCCCTTCATGAAACTAACCAAAAGAGTATGTTCTGGATCCACATCTATTACAAACATCATTACACAATCTTATGAACAAATGAAAGATCCATGTTATAAAACATTATAGACTTTCAAAATATTATTCCAAGACATATAATAATTCATATAACCCTCATATAGGTATCATATAATGTGTATCCTAAGAGTTATACTAATCTATTAGTTGTAGGAATCTATCCCAACATACTTCATCATGTCCTAGAAGAGGTATTCCTCCAATGGTATTTACGAGATCTCTAACTAACAATTAAAATGGAGTTCAATATCATGAATGAGATGCATGATCATCTTAACCATAACCATTATCACTATGCCACTCATTCATACCCAGAAAACCTTAGTATAAAATCATTGGCTATTCATATCTCATGTCAAGCACACTGACCCATCCAAAGTCCTCCAAAACATCAATCGGTATATTCACACCCATGGGGAAATATTCGATGATGGAATATGATTCATACAGACATTAATGAACCACCGACATAGAAACCATGAGGATCTAAGACAAGATATCTCCATGCTTAATATCTTCAAGTATTTTAGTTTAATATATACCCATGTCAGTAAATATTTTATATAGTGCACATTCATGGTTAATCAATCATCCATCGGTGAATAAGGACTCAAACTACTGTTCATGTTTCCAATGTGGCCGAAAATACATTTATTATACTGAATGGGGTTTAATGTAAAAAGATCATTTTATATTTATAGTAAATCTCAAATCAGTGGAGACTATATGCCACATTAAATATAAAAAATCTTAACACTAAGGATGGATTTCAGTGAACAGATACCTCAAACCAAGTGTAACCTCCTTGAAAATATCTAAACATCCACATCTGCTCCCATACATATGTCATCAAAGATTTAACTATCAATCTTGCTCCAATAACTTCTGTATCCCTCAAACCATACAAAACAAAATGTTCTCAAACTTTTTTCACATCCTCTATACATTTCATGTTGAATCCTAATCCTTACAAGAAACATCCTTCATGATATATTGAAATCAACAATAAATACCTTTTAGTATTGTTGTAAAATTTGACATTATGATATATAGAATAATGGGGGGAATAAAATGGATTAACATACCATGAATCACCCTGAAACCATATCAATACCACAAATTTAAAAGGGGAATAAAATAGGGAATCATATTGGTAAATTCTACTAAAATAACATTCTCCCAATTCCATTTCACCAATACATCATGAGGGGGTGATAACTAAACTACTATTTTATCTCTTGGATAAAAAAATTTCCTAGAACATCTATCAAATTTTGAGTATGAGGGTTGTGATGTAAAGTCTCCACACAAGGAAAGTTCATGGTGTGGTCTTGCTATGTCATGATAGGTCCTAACCTGGTTAAAGGGATATCCCCCAACTCGTTTACATCATAATTTTACATTACTATGTCATATCATGATGATCAATCCCTAGGAAAGGCCAAAGATATCACATAATGATCTCTTACCTTCCTCACGGTGGGGACTCCATCATGTTATGACCATTGCGCTACATTCTTGGATGCCTTTTCTATATATCCTTTTTGGGCATGGCCAAAGTGTTCATAAAGTGGACTAATTATTATATAATAATTTAAATAGAAAACTAATGGGTCCCCAAATCCTCTATATAATATTTGACATTATGACACAACCAGTGGGTCGTGTCACAAAAAAAATTCATGAAAATGCCTGAACAAGCATAGGGGTACATAATACAATGACCCTCACCAATCATGGAATGAAAATATTCCAAGTGAAAAATTTTGCACCCCTCACATGGGAAAACTCATCCAATATCATCATAAGTTCTAGATACATCTCGAAGGCCTCATACCACATCTAAAAGAATATCCTAAACAATTCCAAACTCTCAACATTCTTAATTGATTCTTAATTCTATAATTTCTCCCTTCTCTATAGCTAATAAATAAAAAAACTCTTATTTTAAAAATGCATAAGGATACAATTCATTATAATTAATTTTATCATGTTTGTGATTAATGTAATCAAAGACTATTACACTAAATACATAATTATATTAACATGGTTTCTATTTCACCAATCTAACTCAATAAAAATATTACAAACCACTGATCTATACATACTTAACCCAGTGATGTAGTTTCAGACACATATTTATTGGATTCTCATTTAATATTCAACTTTTTAAAATATTACAATTTTTAAAATATGAAATCATAAGGTGGTGGACATAAGTTGGATCCTAAAAAAATTGATTAACAATAGTAATTTCAATATGTAAAAAAATCATTATATATATTAGATGTAAAACACAATCTATATTCATTTTACAAATTATAGATATATTTTCATGAATAAATGAATCATTTTATAAGAATAATATTATAAAATTATTTCATTACATAATGATATAAATGATCAAAAAATCTATATTTTTTATTGTTAATCCAAAATCATGTTTGAGTCATTTAAAATGATTATTCTAGAAAATAATATTCTTAAATCAACATTCATGATGTAATAAATAATTAATAAAAATGTTTTATAAATACCCTTTTCTCAAACTCAATTATATTAAATTAAAAATAATTTAAACAAGTTTTTACTATTTTAATTTATATGAATTATTACTTCAAGAACCTCCCATGTTGTAAAATATATCTTCTTTCAAGTAAAATAAATAATATGTGTGGTCACTATTATCCTCATCTATCCGTATTTAATTTATGATTTGTTTTTGTAATAAGATTACTTAATTTTTTGTTTCCTATCCTTAATAGTAGTTTTCATTAAACATTATTTCGATTGAAATATTTAAGTCAAATCATTTATACCATTTCAAGGGTACATAATTATATTAAAATTATTTTCATTCATTCTAAAAATCTCATTTTAGAGTTTTCTTTTTTAAAATAAAATGAATGATAAAGATATGTTATATTATAGATATAACGTTTTTTAATAGTTTTTTTACTATTAGAATATAATGATACATATGGTTCAATATTTATCAATATTTTTGAGACAATTATTTTTATTAATATAAATGAACAGTTAATATTGATTTAGAAAATTTTAATGTTTTTCTTTAACAGTTTTGATCATTCAATGTGAATCAAATATTTGAGTTGCATAATTATTTTTCAATGTAAATATATGTATCGCAATCAGGTATCCCTTCATAAAAACTGATTATATATATATATATATTTTTTAATTTGATAACTATTTTATAAACTTCGATAAAACTAATATATTTATGGATTTCACACATATCATGTTATTTATGATGAAAATATGCATAAAAGCATAATATGTGACACTGTGGGGATCACCATTCCTTGATTTGTATCATTTCATGGTATAGGGAACAACATAGTATTGTTGATAATAAATTGACGTGGAATATAATTAAGAAAACATTCTTATAAATATTTTAATTCTTATTCGATTTATTGGAACATTATATAAAGATTTGTATATATATTATTATTTATTAAAGGTGCCTAATAAAAACCTACACATGCATTGAAGCTTCTCGGGAGCCGGTATGGAGAAAAAATTAAGGATGGGTCTTATGTATGGATGCTTCTTGGGAGCCTATAAGGAGTGGAAATGGTGAATGGGTGTTTTGCGTGGATGTTACCTATGTACCGCTAGGGAGAAAAAAATGTAATGGGTCTTACTTGTTGATGATTCATGGGTTATTCAATGGTGTAGAAACGATGGATGGGGCTTACGGATGGAAGTATATTGGTTTCCACTATGGAGAGACAACAATGAATGAGGAGTATGCATGAATGTTTCTCAGGTGCTTCTAGTGAGTGACAATGATGAATGGGCCATACAAGTGGATGTTTCTCATGTGTCATTAGGGATCAGAAAATGTGAATGCGGATTGCACATGAAGGTTGTTTGGGAGCCTCTATGGAGTGGTAATGGTGAATGGTACATACACATAGAAGCAACGACGGTGTCGCTATGGAGTGACAACACATATGGCGATTGTGTATCGAAGCTTCGAAGGGGATCTTAGAGATATGCAACGTTGTATAGGGATTACGAATTGAATATACAAAGTTGTCTATTTGGATTAGAAATAGTGAATGAGGCTTACCTATGTAAGATTACTAGGTGCCACTATGGAGAGGCAACAATGGATGGGAAATATGTGTGGAAGTTACTCGGGTGCATCTAGGGAGAGTCATTGGTGGCTGGGGTTTACACATGAATGCTACCATGGAGCTGCTTCGGAGGGGAAATGGTGAATATATCTTATTCGTGGAACATGCCTATTATTTTTTCCTCATTTAAAATAAAGATGGAATATTGACATGATGATTAGTCCATGGAAAATATTTTGGGTCTTTCAACTTAAGAGGAGAACCATATCTGTTATTTGATGATTGTCTCTTGATGAGGAACCATATACATAAGTTATCATATTCATGAATGATAGGTTATGCTATAGTTTAAAGTCATATAGAGAAGACTATTTTCATATTATTATTGATGTGTCACGGCTCGTCCTTCGGGGCCCATGCCGTGACTATCACAAGTCCGACATCCATAGGCTAGGGGAAGGCGACTTGAACCAGGAAGTTGTTACCCTATAATGGGATGTCATTGTCTATAAACCTGTACGAACATAGAGAATATAATGAAACAAGATGCAACCGCGATGTAAAATGTAGTATTAAAAAGTGTTCGGAAAGTAAAGGGGCAGGAATACAAGACAAATTGAAAAAGTACAAGTACAAGTGAAAAGTACAAATACAACATAAAAGTAAACAAAAATCATGGATCATCCAACCCGGATCCAACCAGAAGGTTATGTACAACTCAGGATCTGTAGTCCCTATGTCATGTCACAATTTGAGGTAGGTCTCCGAGCACTGTCATGTATTGGATCCCTCTGTCTTGGTCAATGTTGTCCGTTGTCTAGACAAGACACAACAATGTGTGGGTGATTCCCGCACATAGGTGAGTATAACAATACTCTGTAGGGTCCCCGAGACCACCTAAGGTCTCCTAGATTTTCATAAAATAAATACCACAAGGTAATACTACAACTCAAAGAACAGAACAATAATCATCAACTCTTCTTAGGTATATGCCCATACATATACCTATGTTATAAAGTTATACTCATCTGATAAACGAGGGAAGATTTCCACAATGGTAACACCATGATGGTACAAGTGACACACTGGTAACAGTATGAATCTTGAAGTTCCACAGAGGAAACAGCATGAAGATAGTTGGATCACACAGGTAAAACCACGAAGACAACACCTCAAAGGTAGATGTAAGACAGAGTTAACACCATGAAGACAACATCGCGAAGGTAAAAGTACCACACATATAATACCATGAAGGCAACACCACGAAGGTATAAGTACCACAATGGTAAAATACACAACTCACAATGAGGTATAACTTTAGAACAAAATTATAAATGATTAGTTATAAGCTCGATCATCATATTCTGTTAGGAGGCACTGATAATGACCCACACAAGATCGAAAGGTTCTAACCTCCGCTAACCCACACAAGATTGGTATGCACTAACCCACATAGGATCACTGAGCACTGACCTACACAAGATCTTATAGATGCTGACCCGCACAGGATTGGTAGATGGTGACACACACATGATCAACGTTCTTTAGTCACATTATAGCCTTCCATATGATTCCTCTCTCTTGGTGTGCTCGACTTATGTAGAATCTTACCCTTGATATATCATTCATTCCCCAACTGCCACTAGGATTAAAAAATGAGTAACCCAATGTTCCACCATTTTTTAAGGGTTCTTACTTGACAGATGGTGCGTCAAACAGATGCCCGGTCTGTGAGTAATATGAGTATTAGTTCCAAGAGCGCAGTTGGATTCTGTTTTAATCCAACCTAGTCATACTACAAGGTTCTCCAAAACTCAAGTGTAGTATAAAAAAATGACTCTCATGAACCAAGGATCCCACTGCCACAAACCGACCATTAAACGGACGTCCAGTTCTCAACATATGACCCTTTAAGTGTTTCTAGTCATCGGCCAGGTCCTACCGTGTTGGACCAGCCAAACCCGAAGTAGTTAGACCTGACCTGACCTGGTTCAGGTGTGCCAAACAAAATCCAGATCCGACCCGTCTGGGATGGGTTCCAGAGGGCTCGGCCCGCTAGGCCATGGTCCATAACATCCAATAAGGGGATGGCCTACAATAGGAGTCCATGCCCGCAATGGGGTGTGGCCTGCCTGTCTGGCTAGTGATGGGGTCTTCCCTAGCTGACATTGGGGCAGTGACCCCCAGTTTTCCCGAATGGCTGTGAGTGAATTTAGTGTTTCTTCCACCGTGGAGGATCCATTGTGGCACTGCCACGTTGCACGCAGGACCCGCTAGAGCTGGTCTTGTCGATCCTGTCATGATCATTCGATGTTGGTCGTTGTATCTATATACACGTGGCAGTGTGCCACTCCACCCGTCGTAGCCAGCCAGTATGTCAACCACCTTTCATGGTCCACGATAGTTGATGAGCCGCAACCCGCAACTTATGGCGTTGCGCAGGACGCACCCCCCCCCCCACTTATTCCATGGTCATCCAGTGTGACGACCGCCTACTCCGACCACTGAGGCTGACGAGCCGCGGTTGGTTCCTCTAGTGGCGTGGGTGTGCCACCTCCTCAAACTATCATTGAAGACGACCCACAACCATTTTCTCCAACGGCGCGGGAGAGCCGCTCCTCCCTTGTGGTCAACTGGTGCCGGTCGTCACCATTGTCTCTGTCGGCATCGGTCGTCGGTACCGCCACACCGACTGTTTTATATAGAGAACGGAAGATGGGTATCAAGGTATCGGAGGGTCCGGGTTGGGTTTGTTAGGCTCATTCCCTCCATGTTAGCTTGAAATATATATGAGTGAGGAAAAATGATTCTATAACTCTTGAATAAAAAAAAATAAATCCTACCACAAAAATGATGGAGAAACTCCCGTAGTTCAGGAAGTGGGTCAGTTTTCGTCATCCCCTACAAATAGCCTATAACGACATCATTCGATCATCGATATACGGTTCAGGTTTTCTGTGTCGCTCGTCACCGCTCACCGGACCAAGCTCCATAATTCAAGGGATTGGCTTCTTGACACATTTTCAGCACATCATTTTTTGGTGAAGAAGTTTTGATACACCTCCCCATGTACTATATAAATAGGAGAGGGGGAAGGGCTCTAATGTTCTTGGTATTTATGAGGGTTCATTAATTATGAACCATCTTAATTACCCAATAGGGTTGCTACCTAGGATTGAAATATGAAGACATTTATTGGCTTTACACGTCATTGGTCCCATGTTGCTTCATGTTCGTTGGAAGAGAAAGAAATGAATAAAAAATAACACGGTTATTTTGATTATTCTTAAAAAGAGTCTCAAACATAACTTTTTCCCCAGACCTACAGCGGTCAATGTGATGTCTGCCTTAAGGGAATCTCAGTGATTTGGAATCAATGGGGCCCTCCGAATTTTAATCTGAGCACTTGTTCAAAATTTAAAAAATGATGCTCGTGTGTTTACTAAATATACGTAAAGAATGTTTAGAAATTAGTTCTTGGAAAACTAGGCCTCTGAATCACATGCCGTCAATTTTCACAGACTCATAATAAATCTTTATAATTGAAAAAATTACATGAAAAATATGGTTCTTTACATTCTTCCCACCACAATGATTTTCATCTCCAAACGCCACAATATAAACAATGGAAACAAATGGGGGTACTGAGTACAAATCTGAGACATCGACTCTTAGTTTCTCTCCAAGAGGTTCCTAGGTTTCCAAAG
Organism: Viscum album; assembly: GCA_963277665.1. NCBI lineage: Eukaryota > Viridiplantae > Streptophyta > Magnoliopsida > Santalales > Viscaceae > Viscum > Viscum album. The sequence goes on from OY728138.1 coordinate 510,973,108, forward strand.
AATGAACACCCAAGGTATCGACCACCCATGAAGGACTCGATCCTGTTGATTCTCAATCTCTACTAGAACATCCATAAATGTTGCCCAATCATCAACGTCTAGCTCGGTGTGGTCGATGATGTGAGATGGGTCATGCCCATATCCCTTCAGCTGGGATACATATAAGACTTCTTACACCCTATCCTACTAGAGTGATGTTCCAAGTGGTATTCCACCACTCCAATACATCAATGTATCAAAAATGATCCGATAAACCTTGATGATAACGAGTCTCTTAGGCCAAATCACCATAAATCTTATTGAGTTGTGACCCGTAAGATGCCATGGTCTCCCTCCTCGAAATCCAAATGTCTTCGCCAGCTATCAGAATAAGACATATGTATTCTCTGTCCAGTCTTCATTCCCACCTGGATGATCTGTATCTTCTCAATTGCAGCCCGTACCAACTCTTGATGTATAAGTGCTGACTACCCTATGTCTGCCCATCATAGAGGAGATCTACATGGTTGACCGTACAATGCATCAAATATATCCATAATGATGGTTTAGTGACAACTATTGTATTTTGTGAACTCCACCAAGGGCTAGCGATCCTCTCAACTATGGACAAAAACTAGGATGCATCAGAAATAATGTCCCCCCAGTGTCTGTATGATCCACTTGTCAGACCATCCGTCTGAGGATGAAAGAAGGTTTTTAAACATAGATGAGTCCCGAATGCCTTCTTAAATCCATTACACAACCATGATGTGAATTATTCATCAGTCAGCATCTATATCATCGATGGAACCCCATGATGTTGCCCAATCTCTTTCTATATCATAGAGTCTTCACATGCCTCTACTATTCCTCTCATAAGGTAGGATGTGCCAACATGGATCGATCAATGGAATCACTCGAATGGAATAAATGTCTCGTGGAGGTAGGTGGATACCCATCACTGATTTCCATAGAGATACATCACTTACACTAGATCCACTATCATGACTGTTACCATGATGCTCAACATTCCAACATTCTGCTGACAAGTAAGTCATCATTCATAAATAAACTCTACCATCTTCTTCTTCGTCCCTAGCCACCATTGCTGATACAGAGGTCCTAGTATCGATATTCTAGTCATTGCTAGGAGTATATCCAGAAGGGACATATGGAACATCTTCAACACCACCCCCCATAGTTCCAATTCCATGGTACTATTGTATGTCCTATGAACACAGATGACGTGCTCCCGCCTTCAGAAATTCATTCCGGTTCATGTCCCTGAGGATATCTGAGCACATGCTTGTGGCTCGTAGTTAATGTCTCCAATAAGTTCCGTCGCGAGAACGCTGAAGAGGGAGTGACTAGTCATAGACTGGAGGTATAATGCTCCATTCCTATCTATGATGGATATCTCCAGCTAGCTGCTCTGTCACCCCATTCAGCTATAGCATATAGACTATAGCTCTTACTGAGTGCTCTTCTACCACATTCCCTCCAAAGAGTCCAAAGGTATAAACTATCTCAATCTTCCGACTTTCTTGTCCTGAGAAACTCTATCCATCGCCATGTCAGTTCAGGTCAATCAAGAGATGATACTAGAACTGAGACTCTTGTGATAAGTGTACACTATAAAATGTTCTCCCATCAAATATCCATGACAATCTTAAGGAAAAGACCAAGACACTACTCACTCTAGTTCATGGGTAGCATAGTTTTTTCTCAGGAAGTCTCGGTTGTCATGAGCCACAAGCGATCACTACTCTCTCCTTAATCAGGACAGATTCATTTCTACTCCCAGATGTGTCGGAGTAGACTACATACCCAATGACTTCTTCTACTAGCCTCAAGAAGGTGGAACACTGTCAAGTATCGACAAATTATCTTGAAAACTATACTGGAATCTCTCCATCCAGAAGAAAATATGTTCCTTCATTTTCAATGCATAAAAAGGTTTTACCATTCTACAAAATTCATGTACAATTCTTTGGTAGTATCCAGCTAACCCTAGGATACATTTTACCTTAGTCACACTCTTGGGTGGATCCCAAGAAAGCACAACCTCTATCTTCACCGAATCCACTACAACTCCAGCTTCTGAGATAACGTGTCTCAAAAAGTGGATCTATCATATCCAGAACTGGCACATCGAGAGTGTAACATAATTATAGTTCTCTTAGAGTATATCCAAAACTATCTGCAGATGATAGGCATGATCCTCCTATGATGCTGAGTATATCAAGATCTTATTGATGAAGACCACCACAAAGCGATCAATTGAATGATGAAAGTTCATATTCATGAGTCACAAAAACACTGTACGGGGGTTGGTCACACCAAATGGCATAACCAAGAACTCATAGTGGTCATACCAACATCTGAAGGTCGTCTTTTACACATCCTCAACTCGTACCTTGAGTTGATAATAGCATGATCTAAGAATTGTCTTCGAAAAACAATGAGAATCTGTCAAATGATTGAAAAGATCATCAATCCTTGAATGTAGATTCCTGTTCATCACGATTAGATGGTTCAGCCACCAGTAGTACACATAGAGTCTCAAACTCCCATATGTCTTTTTGGCTAACAAAATCGGGGCCGACCATGGAGAACCAATGGGCCTTATGAACCCATTTCTCTACAAGTCATCGAACTTTACCCATATCTCATGATGCTCCAAGAGATCCATATGATATGCTGTTGTAGATATTGGTGTCTTCATAGGGTATAGTTCGATATAATATTCTACATCTCTATGGGTAAGATGTTCTAGAAAATAACTATGGAACGCATCAGCATACTGGTACACCACTACAGGATAGCTCAGACTCTCTACATCAACTGCTCTGAGGGTTTGGCTGTCCAACTAATTTGTGATCGGCTGCACCCTCCTCTGGGTAAGTCTATCCTATGCTTAAAAGGCTCCCTTCTTACCAGTGAAGGAAAACCTGGTCCCATCCTCACGTACACACCTCACTTTTCTCCTACTACAGTCAATATGGTAATGGACAATGCATAACTAGTCCACACCCAAGATGATGTCGTAAGGCCTAAACGACACTACTAGATGATCCTAGCCAAAGCTCTCGCATCCTAGAGTAAGCTCTCACTATAGGCACCAGTGATTAATCGTCGAATATTCGTTCATATGAGTCTCTAGTTGTAAGTATCATGATAAAATCTCCACTGGAATTTCCGAGCTCTAAAAGAGGGTCGTGGAAATAAAATAGTTAATAAAAAAAGTGTCTATAAGTACTAAAACAATGGTGGTGTAGACAAAAATTTTACCTATATTCATATTTGGGGAACATTTAGTGTAGGACTCAGCTTGTTGGAGTTGATATCATCCATGTTCACCAACTCCCGGTGGTCGGGGTGGACCACTTGCAGGTGATGGAAGTTGGGCCTTGAATCGCCGCCTACTGACTGCTTCATGAGCAGCTCCTCTCCCATGACTTCCTTCTACCTATAAAACTCCATAATAAAATCTATGCCCCATCCTCAGTGTTACCTCAAGCATTGGCTGGTTGTCCGTAAGGATGGTCTGGTAGTCGCGAGCCATGTTACCCTGCCCACTGAACGAGTAGCATTGCCTGTTCCACAGCTGTCATCCTCTGTCCCCTGAGCCCCACACCACCAACCATGTATCCTGAGGTCTTCCACCTAAAGGCATATCCTGCATGGGCCCATACGTCATCAATCATCTATCTGGTGTATATTTCTCTTCTACTTGACATCTGGGGGTGGCTCTCATAATCGGTGCATGCTCATCTAGGAAGCTCTCCACCAAAAGTTATTGCTCTAGCATCCCATCCTTCATTAGAGTGTCATGGGATATCATCAATGATCTGATCTCCCTTCAGAGACCATGATCAAAGGATCATACCCGGATGAATGGTTCATGTACCATGTCATTGGAGTGGCGGGATAGATTAGTGAACCTCACAAATTATTGAGGTACAGTCACGATGCCTTGCAGTAAGTGCAGCAGCTCCCATATATGCACAGAGTGTAAGGTCGCTAGAACAAAATCATACCTTAAAAGGCTCTCAAAATCTACCTAGATGAGGGTCACATCGTCGTGTATTTGGAGTATCAAGCACCACCTTCTTCCTACTACTTCCTAAAAAATACTGGCTGCTAGGATCACCATATCGTCAGCTGGTGTCCCAGCCTGGTTGAAAACCTTGACTACATCCTCTAGCATGTACTCAACCGCCTGCGGGTCCATCTCACCCTATAACCTCAAAGGCCACTACCACTATAAATAATGAAATTCATTTAGTCAGTGTGAACCCTATTCTAGTGGGGATAGTGGGAACAGCTTCCCAATGGGTAGTGGTGTAGCTGGTACACCACCCGAAGGTTCTAACAATGAAAAAGGCCCCTGCATCGAGGCCTCATCAGTCGACATGCCGTCATAACATACTCTCTCAGGAATCATGGTTGTACTTATAGGTGGAGTCATCCTATAAGAAAAAAACTACGACTTGGTCAATAAGTTATACATGGTGAGCTGGCTCAAAGAGGTCACAAGAAATTTTTTTTACAATATACACGCAATCAGTGATTATGTGTGCTTCGTCTGAAATCAGAATTTAGGATCCTAGTGTTTGGATACATTAGCCACTGATCAAAACTGGATTCCCATATATAAAAACCACACTAAAAAACATAACACTATTTACACATAAAAAATATCAGAGTCGTTGTTCATTGGTAGAACAGACTCCTCTGATACCACTTTGTCACAACCCATCCCTTGGGGCCCGTGATTTGGCTACCCCAAGCCCTCCTTACATAGGATTGAGGCTGACGACTAGTACTAGAAAGGTGTATCCCTATAATGGAAATTCATTTCCTTTAATGCTGTATGAACACACAGACTTGAAAGAAACTATATTAAACCATGAATTAAAACTATTGTTGTAAAAATATTGCTGAATATAAAGGGGATGGAATACAATTCCAAATATAAAAGTACATCTACTACAGAAAAGTACAATTACAACTAAAATGTAAAAACACCCCTGGATCTTCCACTAAGGATCCTACGTGAATGGTAGGTATATCTCACAATCATTATTCCATTTGTCACATCATGCCATGTGGTCCACCTTCGAGCACTATCCAGTCCTGGCTCCCTCTGCCTCGATCAATGTTCGCTATCATCTGAACAAGACACAATAAGGTGCGGGCAAAGCCTCTGCAGGAATGAATATACAAATACATAATAGGGACCCAGAGACACTCGATATTCTCCCGGAGGTCCATAATAAAATAGCATTATGAATGAACAGAAATCAAAGAATGAAACAATATCTATCAACACTTCTTGGATATATGCCCATACATATACCATATTTATCAAGATATAGTCATCTCATAAATAGGGATGATTTCCACAAAGGTAACGCCATGTAGTTTGAATGCCCACTTAGGTAACACCGCAGAGATAGAAGTACCACATAGGTAACACCATGAAGTTATTATTACAACATTGTTAACACCACGAATACAACACCATGAATGTAGAAGCATGACACAAGTAACACCACGAACACAACTCCACGAAGCTAGAAGTACCACATAGGTAACACCACGATGACAACACTATGAAGGTAGATAAAAATGTATTAAAAATACATAGCTCACAATCCGGTATAACATATGTATAGAATTACAGATTATTATTCGTATGCTAGATCATTGTATTATGATAAGAGGCACTACTGCAGTCCCACAAAGGAATGATAGGTACTAACACCCGTTGACCCATATAGGATCTAACCCAGACAAGATCGATATGTGCTGACCCACTTGTGATCCCTGGGCATGGACCCACACTATATCCGATAGATGCTCACCAACACAGGATCATTAGATGCTCACCCCAATAGTATATTTGTTCATTCTTCATGTTACAGCCTGCCACAAGATTCCTTGCACCCGGTGTGCTTGGGTTCCATAGAATCTTCCTTTGGAGATATCGTTCATACCTCGACCGCCACTATGCCCCAAAAACATGTAACACAAAGAAATTCCATTTTTTAGAGGTTTCAACGCGACAAATGGTGCATAAATCAGATGCTCAGTCTGTGAGTTTTAAGAATTTTAGTTCTGAGGTCCCAGTTGGATTCGGTTTTGATCCAAACCGAACATAATACAAATTTAACCAAAATTAACGTGGAGTATACCAAAATGACTGTATTGATCGAAAGATCCTATCACCACATACCTTTCATCAAACGGACGCCCGGTTCTCATGATATGGCCCATTACGTGTTTTTATGTCTTGTTGGGCCTAGGTCTGCTCTGACCCTTCCCAACTCAATTCAGGTTTGACTAGGCTGGGCAAGGCCGCGGCGGGCCCAGCCCACTATGACAAGGATCGCCACGGCCCGTGGTGGGGCCGCCCTAGCCACCACAGTGTGAGTACCACTAGTTTTACTTTACGAACACAATGGCCATTTTGTTTCATCAACAGTAGCTACGCCACGTGGCATAAGAGACCCACTAGGGCAGGTCATTCCAATCATTTCTCGATTGGCCAATGCATGCCACTGTCCTAGCAGTGTGCGATAGCACGCGGCTTTGCCACCGGTGGTGGGCCGATGTGTCAGCTGCCTCCCTCGGTCTACCGTAGCTAACGACCCACGACCCGCATCCTCTGGTGTCGCATTGGTCTATCCACCCTCTTCTTCCATGGATGGCATTTGTGTCGGCTACCTCCACCGACTGTCATGGCTAGCGAGTCGTTCTCAGTTCCTCCGGCAGTGTTGGTGTTCCACCTTCTCCCTTGTGGTTAGATGGTGTCGGTCTCCGGTACTTCTGTTCCTGTGGTCATCCATGGAGAATTGAAGGGGGTATCATGGTAGCGGAGGGTCCGTCCCGGTTTTTTTAAGCATATGCCCTCTGCGTTTTCTTGAAAACCACACGAGGGAGAAAAAGGATTCTATAACACATGAATTAAAACCAAAAGTAAATCCTACCTCAAGAACGATGGTGAAATTTCCACTATTGAGGAAGTGGGCCCGTGTTCTCTATCACCAACAACTAGCCTCCAAGAATGTTTCTTGATTGTCGATCTTCGATTTCGGGTTTTGGTGTTTCTCTTCACCACTCTCTAGAACCATCTCTGTCCTCTAAGGGTTTGGCATCTTAGAACTTTTTCAGCACATCATTTCATGGTGAAGTAGTGTTGATACATCTCCAAAAGCTCCATAAAAAATAGGGTGGGGGAGGGTGTCTAACGTTCATGGGATATATTTGGGTTCATTAATTAGGGACATTCCTAATTACCCAATGGTTATGTTACTTATGATGGAAATTCCAGGCCTTTTATTTTCTTGACACATCGTTGGTACCATGTTGCTACATTTTCGTTAGAGGAAAAAGAAATGAAACAAAAAAAACAGTGTTATTTTTTTATTCTTTAAAAAAAATCCCAAAACATAATGTTTTTTCCATACCATCAACGGTCAATGTAAACCCTCTGTTGAGCGAATCCCAGCGTTATAGATTCAACAGTGCCCTCCAAAATTTTCACTGTCTCGTAATAATTCTATATGAATAAAAAAATTGCATGGAAAATCCAAATATTTACATGATTGATAAGTCATCCCATATCCAGAACAAGGGGCATCCTATTTGGTCCATATTGGTTGTATAATAGTTTAATGTCATGCAGTGATGGTTATTTGGAAAAATAATCTATGGAATGGATGTTATTGGGATTTAGGTAGGAGCTTCCCTTTCTGGTTCAACCTGACATAGGATCTATGTGATCGGGTTTGATTAGTTTCATGAGATATTTCTTGATTCAGTGTACTCAAGGAATCCATGATGGGGAACACAATTCCCAGGATACGAAAGGTATCAATAGGAATATGTTGACACAAGCTGATTCAATGAGTTCAAAGGAGTATCTGAAATCATTGTATTACATAATTGGATGTGTGGGTTAGCATATGGGTGAATGGAAAATGTGTTCAACCCGACCTGAATGGTTTGTGGTGCGACTCTCCATTTTCCATATGGTGGCTGATGCCAGCGAAGGGAATGGCATCGAGGGTCTGGACCATAGAACTTCACGCATCCTGGGTGGGTTTGTGGGGTCATAGCCCCCACGGTATGGACTGGTGGGTGAGAATGTGGGAGCTTTTTAAAGGTATAATCATCATGATAGAGCTTCTCATTGATTACGAATTCTTGATGGAGCTTCATGGAGACTGATCTGATTCATAGGTGGAGTACTTCATGAATGATGAATGCTTTGCGAAGCCTCAAGTGCCTCCATGGTCTTTCTTCCTTCTCAATGGGCTTATGAATTCATGAAGGGAATCTACAAATGGGGAGGAGGAACCCAAAAAGACATGGGAGGTAGCATTTCAAAGCCTAGGGGATCTTCATATGAGGATCCCTTGGAGTACATGAGCTCCCTTAATTATGAGTAGGACAGTAAAATTGAGCATGCCTCTCTACCGAATTATGGTATGAGGGGAAAATTTATAGCGAAAGGGGGTATATTGATGTTAGCAAGGGCAGCATGAAGACAATTATGCTCTAAGGAATATAGTCAGATCTGTCAAATTTTCAGATCATTCCATCTAAAATTCATGGAAGTTACAGAGCTCTTCATACGTGCAGTGCATTCTGTCGCAACATCACGATTTTAGATGGATCTCCCTGAATGGACTCTATGTTACTGTTTTCCTTCCTAACATCAAATGGTTGTAACGTCTAATTCGTAATTCTGATTGGGCTCCACCACCGATCATGTCGAAGTCTTTTAATCAATAAATGATCAAAATCATTTTGGGCCTATTAGATGCATTAAATGAATTCTTTTTCCCATTCCAAAAATTCCCCATTAAGAATGGGATCCAAAAATGATGAGAATAGAGAGGTGAACAAAATTTTAAGGAACCAAAAAATAAAAAATCCTAATTTGGGGTCCACTGTATGTTGATCACATTCAATAAATAACAAACTACATCTCTAAGCCATTGTGAGTCATGATTGATGTCGGAAACATGATAAATTAGAAGATAATTCACTTTTACAAGATTAATAAATATCGTTGAATGTGTATGGATTGAAATGGGACATCAATAACCATTGGGAGTGCCCTGAATGATAGTTTTTGACATTGGATAACATTTATCTCTGATCGTCCAACATTCTTTTACAATTATGCACCCTTACTGAAGCTTGATAATGATAAGAGAATTGGAATAAATCCAAATAATGGGGGACAAAAAATATGTATTAGATGCTCAGTATTTGGAACACATCAAGGGTGGAATTATGATGGAGGATTAATGATGACCTTATTCATGAAACATCATCTGCATCATGTTCACCAAGAATGGGGATAGAAAAAAGAGGGTTTATCACTGACTATGTTTGAGACACAGGACCCTACACATAATTCCATTGAAATCCTACAAGATCATTGTCCCAGAAAGTTTGGTGAGCTCCTACAACATGTAACCATTCTGTCAAGAGGGGTGCCTTCAGACAAGAAAGCGGATGAGGATCCAAATATTGAGAAAGAAATGCATTATGTCAAGTGATGAAATATTCAAAATTATTTCCACACTCTTTAAATTACACCACCATTTCCTGGAGAACATTAGTGAATGCACATTGGACTGTACAATGATTAAAACTAACTTATAGGGGGAGAATAATCTCAGATTATCCACAATATCTGAATTTGTGAGAAATATTGTAGATAACCAGTACAATGGGAGATTACCTCTTGGATGAGGGTGTGGGATGATTTATAGTTTTATTTCATTAATGATAGGATGATGAAAATTTAGTTTAACTGCATATGGTGATGATTATGTATGGTAAAGATTAACATCATTTGATCATGACATTTCTGACGTTTTAATATGATGTATTGGGATGTTCCATATAGTATATGGTTATAATACTTGGTCCCAGGAAAAGAGTTTAATGTATTGATTCACAGACTATGATGTTTATTCTTATGATGTTTTCATGGAACATATTATATGAAACTAATGTGAGTGAGGAAATTGAGGCTTTCTAACTATACAAATACCAAGAAACATATGGGAAGGAGGCATATGTGATATAGTGAGGGAAAAACCAAACATGAATAAAGGCCTAAGAATACTACTTCCAGACCAAATATTTTTGCGAGGCTTATAGTTTAAGGTTAAAGAGATTGTACCTAGTGAGAAACATTTGTCTAATGAACCCATGGATGGGCTTGAGAAAACATTTACAGGTGTCTCTATGTGTCCTTTGAGTGAAGGAATCATGCATCACATAGATAATGAAGAATACATGTTGGATGATCAATCCCAAATGAGTGGATATATTATCATAAATTATAATTCGGTGGTCCTTACGTAGTATACCATCATGAAAACTAGGACACCAAAAATATTTTTTTATATCATAGTGTTTGGAATATAAAAATTGGGGAGGTGCAGTGCCATTCCAGGAGTCTACCTAACGTAAATGAGGCCAAAGGATGTCCACTTCACAAAACACCAATCTGGTGAGGAGATCCAGACCAAGAAGGTGGTGGAAAATAGTTCATGATTCTACGGTCAATCCCATAAATAGGATGCACAGTACTCAATATGTATCATGTGAGGGAAAGAATTAATTCAAATGTCGGTATTTTTGGATTTGGGTAGTTTAATGTCATGCGGTAAGAATCTGATATGTTAATATCATGGGGGTGATGCAACAGAGTTTAACATCATATTTCTTATATGGAAATAAATATTAGTTTAGGTTTTTTCAACTTGGACCATGAGGTTGCACTACTTTAATATGTTGATATAACCCTACCAAGACTCTTAAGTCCACATGAGCCATGTTTGGTGTGGGAAACAATGAGATATATTGGGATTTCTCCATCACATGAGAATGAAAAACATGGTAAAGAATGTGCTAGGTGGGAGAATTCAAGCATGCCAAAAGTCCTGATCGAATTGCACAAATGCATAGATGGAAAACAGCAATGGCATTGGTGATTCAAATGAAAATGAAAGTATAAAAAAATATTAATCACAATGCTCAATATTTGGGACAAAATGATGTTAGACTAAAGATGGAAGATAATTTTTCGAAGTATTCGAATGAAGACACCCATATCATGTAACATGGGAGGAAAAAAAAACATGAGGGTTGGTTGCTGACCATATTTGAAACACATAACCTATCTCAATGAGGTTTTTGAAATTTTTTGTAATGCTCTCCCAGGATGGTAGGAGTGCTTTGAGGCCAAGAATCAATATCATTAGGGGGTCCCTTAAAAAAAATATGAAAGAGACCTAAATTAAGGGTAATTTGGAGCATAAAGATGGAATGAGAGAGAATCCATGCATAATCCAATACTATATTCTCAATACCAATTTGCACCTGGTCACATTTGTGATTCATGAAATAGGTCAAGGGATTCAATTAATGGAAGGTGGATCAAGAAGAAGAGTGGAGGAATTTGATATATTAATTTGTTAAACCTAGAGCTGGACACAAATAAAAAATATTAGAGCATTCCTATGTACCTTGTGAGGGCAGGAATCAAGCCACATGTTGTTCTTTAATGTCATGTTGTTTAACATCTGCGGTAAGGTTATGGGTTGTGATGAAGTTTATCATCATGTTTCATGGACATTGGGGAAGAAATGGTATTGCAAATGGGATGTTCATAGAATGGTAAAATAAACCCTAAATGAATAAAGACCATGTAGGTTTCATATGACACCACATACTCTAAGGAGAGAACATACCCTAAATGGGACAAACAAATAGACAAATTTGGGGATGGACCTGATAAAAAATGTTCATGCATATCTTTGTTTCCCATAAGTATGGGAATAAATTCAAATGTAGTTATTATTGTTCTATGAAGTTTAACGTGTTTCATTAAGGATGAAGGAGATCGTAGTTTATGATCATGGAGCTCAGAACGAAGCCTCTGAGATTAAGTTCTAACAGTTTGGAACATGGAAAAGAGATTAAAGTCTGGATGATTGAAATATAAAATATTCACAGTCTCAAGGTTTACACAACATGTAGTAACAAATAACATCATGAATAGGACAAATTTGGATCATATGTTTCATACACATATAAGATGTGTAGGGGCCTAATGGCCTAAAATAGGTTAAAGAACCTATGGCTGGACCCTAACACAAAATGTTAAGGCATCACTATGTATACCTTCATTATGGGAATCAATGTGCTTATATTGTTTGATGAATATCCTAGTTAGATACAATCATGGGTGGGGGAAATCATATTTGGTGGTGAGGAAGCCAAAACATCTCTTACTTAACACAAAAAATCCAGAACCCATTTAGCGTATGGTTAAAGTTAAATGTCCTGCATTGAGGGTGATGGAAGGAAAAATAATTCAGAGGTTGGACCCATTATCTATGATATAGGAATCACTACATATCTGATATGGATGTGAATCAAGACAGACACATTTCTTGAAGGAAAATTCATCAGGCAGGTTAGACCCATGCAAAGGGAGAAGTGTCATTTGATATTTATTTTTTATCCTTTGGTTTTTTTGAGTAACCAGCCCATGATGAAATTTCTAGGTGTGATTATGATAATTAGGCCATCTGTACATATTGTTAAATTTCATGGTGAGTGATTATTTGAACGAGTGATGTCCTATCAAGTGATAACACGACGATGCTATATTGTTCTTCATTGTGTGTCCATGATGATGATTCCGCAATTTAAGACCATAGGACTGGACCTTCCCATATATTTTTATCTCATATGGTATGGAAATGATATTTTAATTTAATGGGGGGGGGGGTTGTGGCAGATTAATTTCATGATGGTAAATTGTTATAGGTAGTTTTACATCATGTAGATCAGATGTGATTGACCAGTTTAACATAATTCATGATGATGATGCAATGTTTAACATTGTGTTGGATGAAGATGATAAGTTTAATGTCATGTGGGAAGAGGATGAGAAATTAAAGGTCATCTAGGATGAATATGAGTTTATTATATTCATGTTGGATGATTCAGTACAATTTAACATCATGTTGGATGATATATAAGTTTAACATCATGCATGATGATACAACCATGTGACATCAAGAAGGATGATATAATATTTTATTTTCTTGTGGGGAAAATATGAGAGGATTGACATCATAATAGATGAAAATGATTATTTTATGTTCATATAGGATGAAGTTGTGTTGTTTTACATCATGAACGATGATACAATGTTTTAATGTCACGGGGAATGATACATCAGTTTAACTTAATGTGGAATGATAGAATAGATTAAAACCATTCGGGATGATATAATAGTTTATTGTCATGTGGGATAATACAGTCTTTAAAGATCAATTGTATCAGTAAGCATCCTTCCAAAACTACTACCCCCATGTGATTTATGATCATTCTGGGAAATAAGGAGTAGTGATGGGATTATCCTAACAATGGAAAAACACATTAAGGCAAAGGGAATAATATGTGAATAACATCCCAATTACTCTAGATACCTAATTTATTTGAATGGATACAAGGATGAGTAACAAAAAGAGTGTTGGAGTTTGACCTCAACATAAGTATGAGAAATATGTGAATCACAACGTCTGTGATATGGATCACAATGGGGAAGGAATGATAATGGTGGATAAGTGTTTTATCGTATTAGATACAAAACATATGCATCACATTATCTTAGAATGGGGATAGAAAATTGAGGTTTGAATGCTATACTTTCTCAATTCATGGGACCTAACCCAAAATTTCATCTGAAGGCTTTCATATCATTGGCCCAGGATGGTAGGAGAGCCATAAGGTCAAGCATCCATGGCAGGAGGGGGTCCTTTCAGATGTGAAGATGATGTGGATTCCAGTAAAGGGTTATTATGAGGTGTGGAAATGGATTGTGATTATATCCATTTGGATTCAAACAATAAAAATTCTAAACCACATCACATTTGATTATGTCAATATGGTGTATCAAAAAATCATAGTCGAACCCCTTCTGAAGGACGAGGGTCATGAGGTTGCTATTGAATGTGGCATAATAGTGGAGATGTGCTTAATAGAGATTTCTCTATCATATAGGATTTCATGTAAATATCCACTAAATCATAATGATTAATGTTGAATGATTTGAAAAAAAAATAGTTTTTTATTTGAAGGTCTCATGGATTTGACCATGGTTGTTGAAATTTTAAGTCACATTGCTTTGACCATGATGTAACATAATTTAATGTTGTATGACAACTATGTTGATTGTAATGCAGTTTATTATCGTGTGAATTGGATAATGGTTCTTATGTAATTTAATTTCATACAACCAGGATGTTGAAAACGTAGTTTAAAGTCATATGGTAAGGATTATGGGTGTTCTATATCTTAACACCAGGTTACAAGAATTTTTGTGATTGATCCATGGGGGGAAGAAGCCTGGAAAATTGTTACAGTGGGGGAGATGGAGCCCGAAAGTCATGGAAGCCAAGTTCATTTTCTTGATGGTGGAAATGTAGATCAGAAAGAGTAGAAAACTATAGATTCAATTAAAAAGGGTGATGAATACGAGAAGGTATGTAATCCTAGATTGTAGGTACGATGGGGAAATGGATCATAGAATGCATGAAAGACTATATCATCTTACAATTCAATGTATTTAGTGTAGGGATACGATCATCATGTGACTTGTGCCAGTTCTTCATAGATTGTCATGGATTTGTTATGGGGAAGACCAAAATTCGGTCTTTTTGAAACTGTATGGGGATGAATTTCATGCAGTTTGATGTTAGCGATGGAGAGGAACTCATCGACTGAGGAAAGTAGTGCATGGAGGACCTCTGTTGATGCTGATGATGGTGATGGGGAGGGACACTAGGTATGATGATTGTAGTGTGTGTAGGATGTCTATATAGGAATATGGTGTTATTGTGGATGCGATATTGGATTGGGGTTGATTTCCCACTGCATGTATCATGAGTGATTCAGAGTAGGGATGAGTAGATAGAATTGGAGGATTATTCCCCCTCTTCGACCTATGAGTGTGGTGGATTCGGTGGTGAGCCAATGGAGTTGTGGTGGGGGTGGATTCCCCCTACGTATTACAATAGGGGGTAAAATTCAGTGATGAACTGTTGGAGTTGGGGGTAGGATGATCACTTGGTACCTATGAGGGCAGTACAATCAGCAAGGAGGTGATGGAGTCGAAGGTGGATTCCCCCTATGTGGTCCATAGTGGAGGCTGAGTCGGTTTGGAGCCAGTGGAGTTGGGGCGTGGATTCCCCCTATGAGGTCCATGAGGGAGACAGAGTCAGTGAGGTTCTTATGGTGTCAGGGGTGGATTCCCCTTGGGTGACCCATGATATTGGAGGAGTCAGTGATGAGCCAATGGATTCAGCGGTAGAATTCCCCGTACATAGCCCATAAGGGTGAAAGTGTCAGGTGAGGAGTCGATGATGTTGAGGGTGGATTCCCCGTGTGTGGACCATGAGGGAAGCAGATTCAGCAAGTAGATGATGGAGTTGAAGGGAAGAAACCCCATGGCCAACCCTTGAGGGCGGTGAAGTTGGATAAACTCCAATGCATTTAGGGGTGGATCACCCCTGAACGGCCAATGAGGACATAAAGGTCGGCAGAGATTCCCCCTTCACCGAACATGAGGGTGATGTAGTCCTTCACGAGCTAGTGGATTCAAGGTGGTCGTGGTGGATTCCCCCAGCACAACCAATGAGGGAAGTAGAGTAAGTGAGGAGCCAATGGAGTTGGGGGCAGATTCCCTATGTGTTTCTCATGAGGCCAGCCAAGTCGGCGTGGAGCCAATGGATTCAATGAGAGGATTCCCGAGCATGACCCATGGGGGCAGTGGAGTCGATGAGGACCCGATTGAGTAGGGGGTTGGATTCCCCCAAAATGGCCCATGAGGGTCGCGGTGTCAGCAAAGAGATGACAATTCCATGTCTTTATGAACCAATTTTTAATAATCCTCCTGCATGGAATGGAGAAGGGATTCACATGGTTGATGCCTCAATTTGGTCATTCCAAAAATGTTTCATCTTCTCATTAACGATAGTGAAGAGATTCATTTTAGGTTAACCATTTTTGTTTTTGAAACATTCCATGTCTGGTACATGAATTGTTGTGGTGATGCATGATTACAGCCCCATGTTCCATATTTCCATAGGCGGGCAGCATTTTTCAATTCTAAAGTGAAGTCTTCTCCTTTATATAAACGTGATGATTAGATGTAGGTTCCTTATTTGGTTGATTCCTCCTAAGAACTCATCCTCTACTCTGGATCTCCCTCAGAGATTTGATTCATTGTTCATGAACCTCGTTCCTCATTCCCTACATTCATGGATTCTGATTAATAACACTTCTATTTTATGTACCTTCCAAGGGGTCTTGACTGGGAAGTATCCATTGGTTAGAGTAGATGTTATATTATGTCATGTCGAGGCTTCTGTAGATGTTGGATCATTTGAGAACCTGTATTCTTCCTCATAAAAGGGCTTCTCAAGGGCATAGAAACCTGAGGAATCCCATGTCAATTGTGGGGTACATATGTCATATGCATTTCTACAAGGTATTCCTTGGATTCCAACGATTAACATGTGTTATATTGGAAGTTTAAAATTTAGAGAAGATTAATGGGACTAATCAGAACATTGAAAAGAGTGGATCATATTGGAACATCCATAGGATGGATCTCTAAGAAGGATTAACATATTAGTGGATCAAAACACCCAACGGTGATGAACATGATATGGTGTTTCCAAAAAAAAGGATGGTTTCACATCATGAAGGATAATGTGGTCATAAAAAAGGATGGATCAGGGAAGTGCATCACAAAAATGGAGATTAAAAGATTTTCTATTGGTTAGGATTGAACCATATGGAGGCTTCATATGTTTCCTTTTTAGAATATAGGGATCAAAACCTACATTTTTCAAAGGGTTTATTTAGGGATTTAACATGGTTAGATGATCGTCGCAAGAGTCACACTCTTGGTTGGATGGATATGATTTGCTGGGATTATGCATTTTAGCCACCTATGTACTACTAACAACATCTAGGAAGTTGATGGTATGATCTTACTAGGCTGTAGTGACCTTGGTAAGAATGAAGATGCTTGATGGAGGACTAGGTGATGTGGAAGGAATGATTGAGATTGAACTGACATGAAGGTTACAATTTTCAGATTGATCCTCAGGGAGGATTCCTACGTATCCTAGTGGGTGGGAATCAATGTACAGATAGTATGGGATTGGGTTAAGAGACACCTATGGAGATAGATTGTGATAAATGGAGCTATTTGGTGCAGACCCGATGGATGTAAAACCTCAGGGTAGGGGAATGATCATCCCAAGACACAAAGTCTTGAAGGAATGATCAGGAAAGGAAAAGGGTGATGGGATTAGACCATAAAAAATCATTCTACATATCCCAATGTATGGGAATTAGTGGTCATATATTTTAGGAATGGGGGAAATGAATCAGGGCATACACAAAGGACCGCATTCTAGAGACATTTCAGAGGCTTATGTGTGGTTAGATGCCCTTTGAATGTAGGTCACTCATGGTTTTAAGAGTTTATTGTTTTTTTGGCTTTTGCATGGTTATCTACTCGGGTGGATTAGAGCGCTTCAAAAGTTGGATCCAACCGATGTGACCCAAGAGGAAAATATGTTACATTAGGATAGTGCATACCTAGAAGGGAGAACCGTAGTTTATTATTTGTTGGGATTGAACCTAAAAGAGGAATCCTACAAAACATATTGGGATAAAAAACCATTTAGTTCAGAGGGTGATGTTTAAAGTCATGCATGATGGGTGTGAGCCAATGTGAAATAGTCGGGATAGATAGATTATGGGTAGTGAGTGGATAGGAGTTCAATGAGGCTTCATACATATCCAAATTAGATGGTAGTTGGTTGTCAAAGAGAGTATATCACAAAGTGGTGAATTGAGTACCCAATATAAAATTATATTAACAGATAGATTAAAAAAATAACAAATCACCCAGAAAATAAACTTGACAATTAATAAAAATAGTGTATCGATATAAGATATATCCTTTTAAAATATTTCTTAAATAGTGATTAGTAATCTAGTAAAATATTGATTAAAAATAACCAAACATTTGAGATCAATTTAAATAGATAGAAACACATATAAACATTATATATGATTAATTATCAAATCAATTGTTTGGATTTTTAATGAAATTTTATCATTAATATTATGGAAAAAAAAGACAAATAATACAATGACATAGTGGAATAAAAAAAACGTTCAGTTCCAGGTGAGACCAAATCCCATCAACATTATAGTCAACTAATGTTATGTATATTATAAATATAATCAAAAAAATCCTCAAACTACATTTGGTATATAGTCGACATGAACATGTCTTCATGGATAAAATTACACTTCCACCGTTATACGAGGAATGAATGATAATCATAGGTCACATAGGTTGCTCATCCAAAAACATCATGGGAAACAGATTAAGGATGGAGAGAATAACAAGTATTTTCCTAGAATATGTTGGAGATAGTGTGTGTTGGAAAAAATAAAACAACTCACATCTCAAAAGAAAAATAAAATAATAATAATAGTAATAGAAAAATCATTGTATAATGTGTTTTATATGTTTTCAAATCTTAGATCCTCAATGGCGACGAGTCGGTGATTTGTTTGGGAAATTTTGAAGTAGAAAATAGGATTATAGAAGTATGAAGCAATGATTTAGTTGATATATGTTTTATGTCTCAATATATCAATATTGGTATTGGTTTTAGTGTTTCTGTGTTGTTGATCTTCGCATAATGTCAATTAGTAGGTTTGAGATAATTCACAATTTCGATCACTCAATTACCTTATTCTATAGTTATTGTTGTATCTATATATCACCATCTTCGAGAGAGAGACCCTTCACAAATATATATAAGCACTTGTTTAATGAGATCAACATTCCATGAATCAGCCTTTAAAATGTATTGAGGACTTGGTAAAACCATATAGGAATAGATTTTGAATTTAAACCATTCACATCAATGATCTCGTAATTCAATGATAGCAAGAGTGGTGGAGGTGACTAAACATCCTACAATGAGTCCACTAATAGTAACTCCTTTGGAGGTATTGGAGACTCGCTTCTGGAGGAAGCTCAATCTAGTTGTAATAGAGACTTGAGCCTCGAGTTATTAGTGACTCATAACCAATGGTGTATTTTCATAGTCCTAGAATGAATTTAATTTAAGTAATATGTTTCTATAAAATGTTATCATAAAACATAGGAAACAATAGTAACAAATAAATTTTTGTTGTGATCATTAAAATAAGAGATATCAAACACACTCCATTTACGGAGGGTCCATCAGTAGTGATCAAAGCCCATGTAAATCAATGTTGAAGTTAATAGGGCATATGAATGTCTACCAACCCAATTCCATGCTAAATATTACACATCGTTAGCGGCCCATGTGGGTGGAAGTGGAGAAGGTTATCAAATTGGGATAATATTGAGGTTATGGATGATATATTAGAGGATAGATGAAAACACCATTCAGTGGTCGGCCTATGAGATGTGTCCTATAAAGAGAATATGTCACATCATGCGGGTGAATTCTTTAGGAGGACCACCATAGTTTACGAGTGGATGGATCAGAACACCCTATGAGAGCATATCTAAGAGGTGTGTCCCATAATGGGAAGATGTCACACTGTAGAAGATGAAATGGAAACCAATAGAGGTGGATCAGAGAGAGTTCACCCATAAAATGGGGGACCCAATATTAACAATTTGTTGGGATTGAACCCTGGATAGGCATCCTCGGTACCCTATATATTTTATATGGATCAAATCCGACTTATTTTTCTTTTTTCTGGCATACACAATGTTATCTACCCATGATGGTTGATGTTGGGGTCTACGTGAGGATGGATTACCATATCAATGGTATCATGGTAACTCCAAACCTCTAATCCCATGTGATACTTTCTTAGTGTTAGAAATAAGAGGAAGCTGTAGACTAGATTGACATGATGTGGAAGGTATTCTCATGAAGGATGATATAGAGATTATATGTGTATGTGGACCATGTGATGAAATGGAGAGACTATGGCGAATGTTACTCACTCGTGGATGCTACATAGGTGATTCAATGGAGCGGAAACAATGTATATGTGTTACACGTGGATGTTTCCTAGCTACCTCTAGGGAGTAGGAAGGGGGAATTAGGATTATGGGTGGAAGTTTCCCTAGTGCCTCAAGGGAGTGATAACGGTGAAAGTGGAATTCACTAGGAAGCATCCCTGGTGAAAATATAGAGTGGAATCATTTGATAGGGATTATGCATGGAAGCTGCCCGAGTGCCTCCAGGGAGCGGATATGATGGATAAGGATTACACATGGAAGCTTCTCGGGAGTAGATATGTAGAGGAAATGAGTAATGGGGCTCCTGCATGGATGTTTCCCAAGTTCCACTAGGGATAAACATTGGTTAAGAGGTCTTATGAATGAAAACTACTCGGATTCAACTAGGGAGAAGCATATGAGAATGTGAATTACACCTAGAAGCTTCTTGGGTGCCGCTACGGAGTGTTAATGATGGATGGGGATTATGCATTGAAGTTGACCTCATGCTTCTATGGAGAGACAACAATGAATGGGTCTTATGCATAGAATCTTCTTGAGTGCCACTATGGTGAAAACCAGTGAATGGGGATTACACATCGATGTTACTTGGGTGCCTCATTGGAGAAGAAAATGTTAATAGGGCTTATATGAGGAAGCTTATCGGGTACCTCCACGGAGAGGAAAATGTGAATGGGGAAAACACATGGAAGCTAACTAGGTGAAACCATGGAGCAGAAATTATGGATGGGGAATACACATGGAAGCTGTACATGTGCCTCTAGGGAGTGACAAACATGAATGGGGGTTACATGTTTAAGCTTCTCAGGCACCACATTAGAGCGACAATGATGAATGGGTCTTACACATAGACACTGACCATGATGTCTTCCTCATATTAGGCCATGATTGAATCATGATGTGATGATTAGTTGAGAGAGAATGGTTTGGGTCATGTACCATAAGATGAGGCCCATAGTGGTTGTTTAATGTTCATCGCATGATGAGGCTTATTCTGATTGATGTATAATGCATCATATTCATGAATGTTAGGTTATACATATGTTTAAATTCATGTAGTGAGGACTGTTGACATCTTATGCTTAATTCATAAGGCATATCTTGTTTTGAACAAGATCCAACCAATTTTAACATATATCATGTACTGTAGTTTAATGTTATATAATGAGGACTATTTGGAATAATATAACTAGGAATGGATGGTGTAGGGACTTATACATGAGAATAACTTTATCGTTCAACCTAGTGTTGGATATAGGTGATCCAGTTTGAGTTGTTTCATTAAGGAATTTCATGATTCAAGTAACTTGAGGAATCTAAGATGGCAATCTCAACTGATGACATAGGAAAGAGACAAAATGTAATATTCCAATTAAATTTATTTTAAGTAGATCAGATGAGTATCTAAAATCAATGTTTTCAATAGGTGGATGCAATGTGTGCATAATGGAATAAGTAAAATGTGGGAAACACTTCCCAAAATGTTGACTATGAAAATCTTCATTTTTTATGGGGTTCAGTGTTAGTAGAGAATGGACCGACCCTAAGGGACGGGTACACAACCTGAATCTGATCCAGAGTGGGGGTGTGGGTGCACATTCCCCACAGTATAGAATAGTGGGTGTGAATGTATAATCTTAGTGAAGCTGATAGATTCAAGAGGATGCTTCACGGTGAAAACGACATTGCAATGGAGCATCATAGAGAATGTGATTATTCATATGGGAGTACTTCATAAAGGATGAATGCTTCGGGAGGCCATATGTTCCTCATGGTACATTATTTCTTCACAATGAACATATGACTTGAAGTAGAGAATCTTTACATGGGGTGTATGATCATATGAACGCAAGGTAGTTTGCTTCATGAATCCTAGTTTCCCTATAGAAAATTATTTGACAGAGAATATGAGCTCTGTGAATCGAGAGCATTGGGGTGAAACCTGGATACATATCTCTTCCGAACGAAGGTTTGATGGGAGTATTTATAGGAAAATGGGGTCTCTCAATTCTAGGAATCATGGAACAAAGGAAATAACACTTTTTTAATAGATTCAGGTCCATCAAACACGTGGAACGTTCTTTCACTACTTTGTGGAGTTTGAGGAGCGTGTTGGACTCTTGGATCACTCTATCGCTACTTCACAATCACAGAGGGAGCTCTACAAATGGGCTATGCATACATGTTTTCTTACCTAAATTTTGATTACCATAGAATCTAATCTATAAATTCGTTCGCGCTACATGACCAGTCAAATCAAAGCCTCCCAAATGAGCTACACTCTAAGACAATGTTTTGCACATTCTTTGCATTACATGAAGGTTTTTCTGATTCAAACCACCACATTATGGTAAACATGAGATTAATTAATATTATATTCCCTAGATATGAGAATAAATTTTTATTTTATAATCAAATAATATAGATATCCTTACTCAAATATAAATGGTTTTTAAATATATGTTATCAATATTTCATGAATAATAACTATTAATAATATTTAAATCAAATATAGTTTAGATGATATTCATGAAAACCGTTACTGTGGAGAACTCTAGGACACCATATCACTAAATAATGTGGGTTTACATATATTACAAATGTTCCATTGAGAAATATTTCATGGAAACTGTTGATAACGAAGTTACTTTTGGAATTTCAATAACCAAATGCAAATGCGTAATATGAAATATAATATTATTGACTCTATATCAATACAAGTATGTTTGATACTTGTGTCGTCAACCTATAGTCAGGATTTATATTTCATTGACTACCCAAAATGTACTCATTAATGAACTACTATGTCCATGGATTTAATCTAATTGTTCGTTTTCAATCAATTATCCTTATATATCTATGTACATTAACTGAAAAGATATAAATACATTCCTGAATTTTTCATTAATTCCATGTCCCTTATGAATCAACTTATGCAAAAAATCTTATTGAAGGCTTCTTTTGTTATTATTTATTAAATACATCAATTTAAATGATTCATGATACACATTAATTACATTATAAACTATAAGGAACATTATACATATCCATATATAGGAATATTAGATGACACATAAACATGTGGAATTATAATTGGTTGGCCTTTCGTTATAACCTCGCGTCTTATAGATTTATAAGTTTGAATTTCATAAGAACAATTATTATTATCTTATGATAATCAAGAAAAAAATATTAAAACATCATTTGAATTACAACAATTCATGTTATCGTGACCCATATTTATATGTTTAATTAAATTTTCATATCACTTCATGGTACTCGTCGTAACAGAAAATTTCATTTCCATTTTAATAAGACAAATACTATAAAGACATTGTGTAAACAATTTTATATACAAGAAAGATAATCATGTGATAATAATTTCCATAATATCATATCGTAAATTATAAGATCATTTGGTTCTAGGGATCCAACTATAGTAGTCCCAAAGAGAATTACATTATGATCCAATATATCACATGAATCCTATAATCATAGAGCATGTGTGCACCATTGATAGTTTCATGAAAAGGAAATATCTCCATAAAAACATACCAAAAACAAAAGAAATTAATATTATCTAAATATGATTTCACCAGATAATTCCACCACATACATTATTTACATCTCAACAATCCCCTAGATTTGGTCCTGAAGCTAGTTTCCAAATCAATGGTACCGCTGATACATAGAGTCCATTTGTAGTGCCTATTCAGCTAAAAACAAAATCCCTAACACTCATTATTATTTTAGGAAATAATTTAATGATATTTATATCATGGTAATTACACATATTCAGTATTTATTTATCTTATAAAAGAAATATTCATTTTACATTCGGTCAAAACCTCATTTGAAAAGCCTAGTCATGTATCAAACAATTATTGATAATATAAAGAGGTATTTTAATGAAATTATTTGGAGAAACTAAATTATATCATTTTTAATTAATTAAAATGATATACCCTTTTTCTACTATGAAATTAGAAATAATATACGATGAATACATCTAGATGAGTTTTCATTAGAAACTAAAAGGAAAAAACAGAGGTATTAATGTGAATTTTTCCATTTTATACCTATGTTCCGGAATAGAACAACACATACATAATTATTTTTTGGGGAAAATATAACATCCAAAATATATGAGATTTGAATGATTCAAATGACCTGGTAATCTGTTCGAGGTGGAAGACCCATCTAAACCATGTGGTGATAACCAAAACACGTAACTGGTAGCTATAATGTTTCATTAATGGGAAAATATAAACTATAAAATTGGATCATAAAATATAATATAGAATATTGTGAACAAAACTAAGAAAAGAGTAACATTATGACACAAATAGGTCTCAATACTGTGAACCAATTATGGTTGAGGAAGATGAAATCAATGAATTTACTATATATTCCTTTGATATGGATCATCCTAATCCAAATATTGAATGTGTCTCTGGAAATATACATTATACAGTTACTTAGGGTTCACGTAGTGAGGATTTTTTGATCTAATAGATAAGGAATAACAACAATATCTAGGATTAAGAAGCTATTTCACCTTTACATATTAGAAATTCTCTTGGTGAATTAGGATCTCTCTAGAATTATATCTAGAGAAAAAAAATCCAAAAATCATCGAATAAATAAAGAGATGATTAATAATGGAGTGGTGGTGAGTTGATAATGAAAAAGGTAGTGATGCAATGTGAGAACATGTGGATATCCACAATCAAATGGGTAGTTTTATTTTGTTCTAGGTGTGTATAAACTCACTAGTCACCAATTAGCATCCATGTTAATATCTTAGATTAATTAAAATATATAGAGGAATTTTTTTTGAAAATTACAAAATCAGATAAAAAGTAACCATTTGATCTAGATTTTCATATACCATCCCAAGTCACCCGTTAGTTGGGTACCTTTTTTAGACAATGTAAAATATTAAAGGGTGTTCTAGATCTCCCTGGTATGTATACTAGTACATTATAATAAATGATACATCTTTTGGGAATGGTTTGACCAATTAATGCATACGTGAGTCCTAACTGGGAACTATAAATAAAAATTCTATAAATTTTTGATTTGTGCAATCTCATAGGTAAAATAATAAAAAATAAGACTCTATTAAAAATGTCTTTAAATTTAAATATAGTCATCATCTAAAGTCAATACACATAATCATCCAAAAATAAAAAATGTGGACCTGATGGGAAGAAGATTAGGAGAGATAATGTAAAAGGTAAAACTAGGGTCAAAAATAAACCAAAAACCACTATTTTTAACACTGTCAAATGAGGGGTCACTCTGTAAGATCCCGGTATTTTGTAAGGTATGTTTTCGTTATGTTTTGGATGAATCTATTTTTTTGTTCTTCAAGGGATATTTCGTGAATGTGTGAGAGGCCTTGGGGGTGTTCCGGGGGCTCGGGGCATGGAAGAAAGGAAATATGGACAAGACAGGCCAGGGCACATGGCCTGCGCACGACCAGTAAAACTGTGTGGCCTGCCCAGGAAAAACCATGTAACCCCTCTTCCTCTGGATAGTGGCATGTGCACAGTTTGCCAAACTGTGCGGAAAAACCGTTCGGCCACTTAAAGATGGGAATAATTACATGTTTGCATATTCTGGCTTTAATACCCCACTCTGTATTTTCTCTCATTTCTTCCCTCTCCACCCTAGGCATGAACCAAATCACCCAAAGGCTCCACGAGAATGTTCTACTTCGGTTCTAAGGAGTTTATGGTGCCGTTGGTTGCAGATCGAAGCTCCGGGTAAGGCTAATCGCATCCTTGCTTCTCTTTCGGGTTTAAGGTTTGTATCTTCTCTCCCTCTAATTCAAAAGCTATAAAACCCTAATTTTTGGGTATGTTTTAGGTTGAATCTCCAAAGGTTGGTTGTATCGTAGTATAAGGAATCGATTGAGAGTGTGTTCAACCGTGGTCTTGAGGTAGGTGGACTACAAGTGATATCCCATAGTTATTTGGGTATTTGTGCATGATTAGTTGTGTTCTTGCTTTCCTTTTGGTCATGTTTTGGATAAACATGGCATGTTTGGTAATAATGGTGTTTAAAATGGAAAATGGGAACCCTCACGATCCATGTGCGATGTGTTGGGATAGACATGACCTAATTGGGGATATCCATGGGATGTGCCTGGTTTTCCTAGATTTAGGGATTGATATTAAACAAGTGACCTAGTTGTAATGAATTGTAGTTCCTTGATAAATATGTTGGCATGATTGGATTAACATGGAATAGAAGTTAGGTGATGAACCTATACTTGGCAATAACCTAAGGGTTAATGTTGATTGGGTTAAATGGTTGATTCATGGGAATGATTAATGAGTTTAATGGGTTAATGTGTAAACTGATTAAATACCATATTGGGATAGATTATGGGTTTATCGTTGAACGGTGTGTGAGATAGGCATAACACATGGGAATTGGGTGAATGGTTAAATGATGTGAAATTGTAATTTGTTAATGGGTTAAGGCTTGATGTGGTTTCCCATATGGGTTGTGGTGAATAGTGTTTGTCGAAGGGAAATGATTTGGATGGTTTTTGGTTACTTATATACAAGCATGGTCACATGGCTTCGTAGAGTGGGGTATGACTTGAGGATCTACACCCATGGTTCTAGTGAAGATCGAGGTTCTAAACTCCACCCTAAATGCATGGGAATGGGTACTGAGGGAAAATTCTCCCAACGGTTGCATCCACCCGTAGAGAGGCTTCTAGGTGAGGTTATGACTGCTATGAAGTGTTACTCCTAGTGAGATAGGATAATTATGTGTTTACCCTCTATCTTGTGATTTTTGGTCTTAGACCCATGTAACATAATGTATGCGATTAACCCATGGAAATGTGAAGAAATGGTTAATGGTGATAATGGGTGTGTAATGAATTGTAGTGGAAGTGGAAATGGATTGGCTCTAAACAAGTTAATGCTACCTTAAATAATTACATGGAAATTATCATTCATATACCTTTGCATGCACTATATGTTTACAATATATGTTTTGTAGACACCGTTGGTGGTGGCCTACTAAGTTGTACTCGCAGCCTGCTTGGGCCGCCATTAGGTACCCGAGCAGACATCATGTATGCAGGTCAGGAGAAGGGAAAGGGTCCTTACTAGATAGTTGAGTGGACATGGGTAGCACTTGGCGGAGGATCCATACTTGGAGTCGGGACCATTTTGGGGATTTTGGCCGTTGTATTTATTTTGGGGTTTTGACCACATTTGAACCTGTAGTATGACATGTCCTAGTTATTATTAGAAATTGATGTTATTAATGTTCTGTGCTTATTAGTTATTGTTTCTACTATTTGGTTTATTTCTGTTGTGGCATAATCTGATAAAAAGGGGGTATAGTCTCCCCACGTGACTCCGTAGACCCCTTTTGATGGTCAACCGCCTTTGGCGTATGGGGAGGCGCACTTAAGATCATGTAACCATCCATCTAGGAGAACTGGTTTATTGGCATCCGAGTCGGGGACGTTACAAAGTTGTATCAGAGGAGGTCTTTATTCTCCTTCTCTGAGGAATTGTTATTTGGGATTGGTAGCCAAGGGTTTAGATGCATCAGGCCTTGGTAATGTGCTCGTTCTTGGGAGTATATAAACCATTTATGAGGGAAAAACCAAGTCACCCTATGTGGGAAATGTTTTTCTTGGTTGTGTGTTGTTACAGTTGATGATTTTCCATCGTTGGGTGATGTTCATGTGGTTTGTTGTGACTGTTTTATGATATTTGGCTCATTGCCTTAATATCCCGAGGATAGGAAATCATGCATCATTATAGGGTCCTAGAGATATGGGTGACATGTATTGTATTAGACACACGCATGGTGTGGGTGTGTGAGGCAGGACAGTTGGGTGCATCATGCATTTCATGAAACCAAGAAATAATGAGAATAATGAAATAAAACAAGTAGTTAAATGATGTTTAATGGAATAATAGGGTTTGAAACAAGTTGGAAAATGTTTTTGGGTTAGCATTTGAAATGTGCGTTGTTGTAGCAAGTAAATAGCTTTTGATAATGTCGTGAAAGTTATGTGGTATGTGTCATAAATTTCTTTCTTGGCATTATAGAGAAATTCCACCAAGACGTCGGTTACCATTTGGGAAATGAGAGGTTGTTTTTGAGAACACTCCTCTAGTAGTGGAGAAAGAAAATGTGGTGTTCAATGAAGTTAGAGAAGACCAGTACCGAGAGAACATGGCTCTTCTTATGCAGATGATGGATCGGGACCCAGGGCGGGTTGCACCGAGTATGTTTGAGCTGACCAGGGAGTTCCAACTGCAGCACCCTATGACTTTCACCAGAGAGGGTGGGCTAGTGGCAGCGGTGTTCTGGTTAGAGTCTGTCTAGACGATACTGGATAATCAGGAGACCCCTATCAAAAAGTTGTTTAACATGGCTGCTTATATGTTGCAGGGCCAGGCTCGGTTTTGGTAGGATATTCAGGCTCAAATTGAGTATGCTGAGGGAATATCATTGATGGTTCTTTAGGAAATATTTATGGAGCATTTCTACCCAGATACCTTGAGACAGGAGTGGGCTATATAGTTTATGATCCTGACATAGGGATCACTATCGGTGATGGACTATGCGAGTATCTTCATGGATTTGAGATTCTTTTCCCAGTGTTAGTAGGGGATGTGGCAACAGTAGCAAGGCGTTTCCAGGATGGGATGAGACATGATGTTAGGTCTCAAGTAAAAATCTTCTACATGAAGAGGTTGGTAGAGGTAGTAGATCAAGCAATAATCTCAGAATGAAACCTGAAGGGAGATATAGGTAGTGGTATTGTGGTGTCAGTGGGACAGACGAGTGGTGCAGCTATCGAAGGTCGAAAGCGACGCCATGAGAGCTCACAACGTTGTGGAAGTGTGAAATTTTGTGTAAGAGAGGGTCGGAATCTCATAGTGTAAATCAAATGTTCTTCTATCAGTGCGGTAGGCCAGGGAATATGTGTGGTCAGCGTCCTCGACCACCAGTTGAATGACATTCGTGCAGCCTGATGGGACATGTGCAGAAGTTCTGCAGGAGGCCTCAGAAGGTGGGTGAGTATGATGGTGGAAGGGCAGTACTGAATACGGGAAGGGGATCAGTTTCCTTATATCAGGCATGCGGTTGGAGCTCCACGGGCCGTACTGGTAGCCGCGATCGACGTGGAACTCCAGGGCAAGATCTCTCATGCCAGCAGGAAAATGTAGCGTAGGGTGTTCAGGCTGGAGCCCAATGTAAAGGGGCACTTCAGCTTCAGTCAGTTCATTTTGTGCCTGGTGATAGCGAGGTTGGACCATCGACTGTTCGAGGTACGATCCTTGAAGCTTCTACTTTTTCTAGTGCTCTGTTTGACACAGGTTCCACATAATCTTTTATCTCTGCTCAACTTGTGGTAGTGCTGGGTTTACCTGTGGAGGGGGTGTGTGGGGTGATTTCAATAGACAATACGTTGGGGGTGTGGGTTGAGGTTATAGTGCTTTGTAAGGGATGTGCCTTGGAAGTTGGTGGGTATCGTTCTCTATGGGAATTTTTCTTTCTCAAGATGTCAAGGTTTGACCAAATCCTGGGAATGGATTTGTTGGTGTTGTATCAGGCGCAGAAAGACTATTACCGTCGCAGAGTATCATTCAGGTCACTTGAGGGTGATGGTTATGTCCACCGTGGTGAATGGGATATTCGAGCAGGGCGTGTGGGTCTATTTTTTCACCAGATGAGTGGACTCATGGCTCGAGTTGCATGTCTCATGCTAGATGGAAATGCAAGAGGGGAGAAGACATTTTTTCCTCCTATGGTGGATTGGTTTCAGGATGTGGTTCCTAAGGGTTTATCGGGGTAACAACCTGAGAGAGATGTTGAGTTCACAATTGAGTTACTGCTAGATGCGGAGCCAGTTTCTATTCCGCCATACCCAATGGAACTGGAAAAACTCCAGAAACTGAAGGTTCATCTTGAGGAGTTAGAGTGTACGGGGTTTATCCATCCTATTACATCACCTTGAGGATCTCCCATTCTTTTTTCAATGAAGGCCAATGGGTCGTTAAGGCTGTGTGTTGACTATTGAAAGTCGAATCAGATGACGGAGAAAAATCGGTTCTGTATTCCTAGAATTGATTACCAGTTTGATCAGTTGAGGGGCACATCATTGTTTTCTAAAATTGATCTGAGGACGGGTTATCACTAGTTGAGGGTGAGCTCTTTCGACGTACTGCTTACATCTTTCCGGAGTTGTTATGGGTTTTTCTAGTTTGTATTAATGCCTTTCGGCATAACTAATGCATCGATGGTGTTTATGGCTTTGAATAACCATATCATTCATCCCTATCTAGTCAGATTGTTGTTGTCTTTGTTGAAGATATCATAGTGTACTTGAAAACACACGATGATCATGCCCAACATCTTGAAATCAGCTTGGGTACTATAAGAGTGCATCGGATATACGCTAAGCTATCCAAGTGTCAATTCTGGATAGGTGAGGTACATTTTCTGGGTCACATCATCTCGGAAGTAGGTGTGTTAGTGGATCCAGAGAAAGTGTAGGCAGTTGTATATTTAGAGTATCCCAAGAGTGTTTCTGGGGTTGTTCAGAATTTTCTGGGTTTGTTTGGGTATTACCGAAGGATCATTCAATATTTCTCTCACATGGAAACACCACTTTCGGGCTTGTCCAATAAGGTAATCAAGTTCTAATGATCAGAGGCTTATGAGAATTCCTTTCTAGAGTTAACGAAGTGGCTGAAAACTGCACCTATCTTTATATTACATGAGCCGGGTAAGATGTACATTGTGTTTTGTGATGCATCTGTAATCGTACTTGGGGCTGTGTTGATGCAAGATGAGCAGGTATTGGCTTACATGTCATGGCAGCTGAGACCGCATGAGCGGAATTACCCCACTCATGACCATGAGTTGGTTATAGTAGTGTATTCCTTGAAGTGCTGGAGGAACTATCTATTAGAAGAATAGTTTACCATGTTTCCTGACCATTAGAGTTTAATGTACATCTTCTCACAGTGGGATTTGAATATTTGGCAGCAAAGATGGGTTGAATATCTCCAGTCTTTTGACGTTGAGTTGGTGTACACTCCGGGAAAGGGAAACATTGTGGCTGATTCTCCGAGAAGGAACGATCAGAATTAGATGGTTAAGGAGTCTAGAACCAAGTATAAGTTGATGGATTTTTTTGCAGAAATGCACCTGGAGGTGCAGGAGGAGAGTGGTCAGGTAAATCTTGCTTCCTTATAAACTGAGTCGATGCTTTTAAGTCGAGTTAAGGATGTTAAGCATGATGATCATAAGTTCTTGGTCATAATGTAAAATCATAATGGTGGGGATCTACCTTCTGTATGGGTCTTCTGTGTATATGGTGTGGTTCGTGTTCGTGATCGGGTGGTTGTGCCAAAGTGGTTGTGAGAAGATTTGATGTGTGAGTTCCATGCATCAATGTGGGAAGTGCATCCCGGTTCGACCAAGATGTTCCATGATCTCCGAAGGCAATTTTGGTGGCCATGAATGAAGAAGGAAGTTGCTGGCATTGTGAAACGGTGTCCTACCTGGCAGCTAGTGAAGGTCGACCATCAACGCCCAGGTGGTTTGTTGCATCCATTTCACATTCCAAAATAGAAGTGGGATGATGTGACAATGGATTTAGTCGTGGGTCTTCCGAGGATGCCGCTGAATAATGATGAAATATGGGTAGTTGTGGATCAGTTAATGAAAGTGGCTCATTTTTTACCGATTCAGGAGACCCATACAGTCAACCCTTTGGGTGATCTGTATGATCGGGAAATATTGCGGTTGCATGGTGTTTCACACACCATAGTTTCAGACCAAGATACGCGTTTCACATCGAATTTATGGAAAGGGATTCAGAAGGAGCTTGGTACGCAAGTGTTATTGAGTTTAGCTTTCCATCTGTAGATGGACAGGCAGTCGGTGCGTACGATCCAATTGTTGGAAGACATGTTAAGAGCTTGCGTCCTTGAATTAGGTGGTTAATGGGAGATACACCTATCATTGGTTTATTTTTCCTACAACAACAGTTTTCAGGCTATGATTATGATGGAACCAATTGAGGAACATTACAGGAGGCCATGTAGTTCTTCGTTGTGTTGTCTAGAGGCCTGTGAATCCGAGTTGTTGGGACTGAGTCTCGTGCAGGAGACTTCAGAGAGAGTTATGTTGATCAGGAAGAAGATGGCTATGACATAGAGTAGGCAGATGTCGTATGCAGATCGGAGGTGTAGACTGCTTGAGTTTGCGGAGGGTGATAAAGTGTTCCTTCAGGTGTCACCAATGTTGGGTCACCGTCAGATATGAATGTAGGGTAAGTTGGCGCCCAAGAATTTGGGACCTTTTAAGATTTTGGAGAGGATCAGACCAGTGGCTTACCGACTGGCCCTTCCATAGCAGTATTGTGGGATACATGATGTTATTTATGTGTCGCAGCTTCGATGGTATCCCCCTGAACCACATCAGGTGGTTGATGATGAGGATGTAGAGCTTGTGGATGATGTGTCCTTTGAGGAGAATCTGGTTCGTGTGGTGGATCATAGTGAAAAGGTCTTGTAAGGAAAGGTTGTGCCATTAATGTGAGTACTATGGCAGCATGGGAATGTTCAGAAAGAAACATTGGAGTGGGAATCAGATATGTGGGCTCAGTGGCCTGACCTCTTCTCTTTGGTGGATCAAATGTGCTTGGAAGCTCGGCTCGAGGATGAGCCATTATAAGGTGGGGAGGTTGTAATATCCCAATTTTTGGAAAGGTATGTTTTCATGATGTTTTGGTTGAATCCCTTGTTCCAGGCTTCAAGGGATGTTTCAAGAATGTTTGAGAGGCCTTTGGGGTGTTCTGGGGGCTCAGGGCATGGAAGATAGGAAATCTGAGCAAGACAGGCTAGGGCGCACGGCCTGCGGACGGCCAGGCAAACCTTGTGGCCTGCCCAGGCTAAACCATGCGACCCTCCACCTCTGGATAGTGGCATGAACACGGATTGCGCACGGTTTTCCAAACCGTGTGGACAAATTGTGCGACCACTTATTGTTGAAAAAAATTAGAAGGTTGCCACTCTGGGCTTTAAAACCCCACCAGGGATTTCCTCTAATTTCCTCCCTCTCCACCCTAGGCACGAACCAAATCGCAAAAAGGCTCTAAGAGACCAATCTCCTTCGATTCTATGGATTTTTTGTTGCCGTTGGTTGTAGATCAAAGCTCCGGGTAAGGCTAATCCCATACTTACTTCTCTTATTGGTTTAAGGTTTTCATCTTCTGTCTCTCTCATTACAAAGCTCTAAAATGCTAACTTTAGGGTGAGTTTTAGGTTGAAGCTCCAAAGGTTGGTTGGATCAAGGACTAAAGAATCAATTGAGAGTACGTTCAATTTCGGTTTCGAGGTAGGTGGCCTACAAGTGATATCCCATAGTTATTTGGGTATTTTTGCATGTTTAGTTGTCTTCTTTCTTTACATTGGTAATGTTTTGGATAAACATGGCATGATTGGTAATAATGGTGTTTAAAATGGAAAATGGGAACCCTCACGATCCTCGTGGGATGTGTTGGGATAGACATGTCCCAATTGGGTCCATCCATGGATGTGCTGGCTTTTCCTAGATTTAGGGATTGATATTAAATCAGTGACCTTGTTGTAATGAATTTTAGAGCCTTGATAAATATGTTGGCATGAATGGTAGAACATGGAATAGATGTTAAGTGACGCACCATGACTTGGAAAGAACCTAAGGGTTTAAGTGGAATGGGTTAAATGGTTTAATAATGGGAATGATGAACGGGTTTAATGGGTTAATGTGTAAACTGCTTAAAGACCATCATGGGATAGATTATGGGATTAATATAGAATCCTAAGAGAGATAGGGATAACACATGGGAATTGTGTGAATGGTTAAATGATGTGAAATGGTAATGTGTTAATGTGTTAAGGTAGGAAGTGGTTTCCCATGTGGGTTGGGTGAATAGTGTTTGCGGACAGGTAATGGTTAAGATGGTTGATGGTTACATATATATAAGCTTGTGAACATGGGTTTTTAGAGTGGGGAATGTCATGAGGATCTATGCCCATAGGTCTAGTGAAGTCTGAGGTTCTAAACTCCACCCTAAATGCACGGTTTGTGAAATGGGGCTGAGGGTCTATTCTCTTAACGGTTTCATCCACCCCGACTGAGGCTTCGAGGTGAGGTTTATGTTTCTATGAGTGGTTAGTCCAAGTGAGATATCATAATGATGTGTTTAACCTCTTCCATGTGATTTTTTTCCTTAGACCCATGTTACATAATGTATGTAATTAACCCATGGAAATGTGATGAAATAGTAAATTGTGATAATGGATGTGTAATGAATGGTAATGGAAGTGGCAATGGCTTGGATGTAAACTGTTTAATGGTACCTTAAATAATAACTTGGCAATTATCATTCATATACATTTGCATGTACTATCTGTTTACAATACATGTTTTGTAGACACTGTTGGTGGTGGCCCACTAAGTGGTACTCACACCCTGGTCGGGCCGCCGTTGGGTACCTGAGCAGACTTCATATTTGGAGGTCAAGAGAAGGGAAAGGGTCCTTGCTATATAGTTGAGTTGACATGGGTATCACATGGTGGAGGATCCATACTTGGGGTCGGGACCATTTTGGGGATTTGGCCATTCCCTTTATTTTGTGGGTTTGTCCCCTTTTTCAATTTTAGTATGACATGGCATAGTTATAATTCTAAATGTATATTATTCATGTTTTGTGACTATTAGTTATTGTTTCCACTATTTCGATTACATATGTTGTGGCTTACTCTCATAAAAAGGGGGTATAGTCTCCCCACATGACTCTGAAGACCCCCGCTGCTAGTAGACAACCTTTGGCATACATGGAGGAGCACTTAATGTAATGTAACCACCCGTCTTGGAGCACAGGTTTAGTGGATTCCAGGTTGAGGAAGATACACAGTCCCACCATGTCAAATTCTTCAACACAAACACATCTATCTTAGTAATCCACTAAATCTATATACTACCTTTCCTTTACATTTATTTGTCAAAATAAGGTTCATATACACCAGTAATCTATATGTAGGATTTGACCATAACAATATCAAGATTATATCACCAATTATTTTTTTGGCAATTTTATAATAAAAATCTCTAGTTTGAATATATATATATATATATATCTGATTTTTAAATTATCTAAAAATAAAAAATTAATATAAAAACATCAAGAATGTATGTTAATGATATGTAAATATAGACTCCAAAAAAATAAACATAGGATTTTTTATATGGTATAGAACATTAAGGATTCCTAATATTCTTAATATATATCATTTTAAAAATAATTCCTTTTGTTTTCTACAAACCACTACGGAGATAAAAATCATTTCATAATATAAATGTAACCCGTAAACTGGTAGATAAATATATGTTGATAAAAAAGTTATGTCATCTATGTCTAAGGAGAGAATCATTTATCCTTATCTATGACAGGTACTATGTCACTACCTAAGAACCTATTATTACCATGATTCATAATAATTTCAATAATTTCAATTTCATCCAATCTTCATTTCCATGAAAGGTGTAATATCTTCAAAAACATCGAAGAAAACAATAAAACCCAAAAAATTATTCCCATTAAGTCAATTTATATATTCCAAATCTATAAAAGTAATTGGAAAACAATTTAATATTAATGACATCCTAAATAATATCATTAATTACATTGAAAAAATGTGAAGCTTCCATTATTTTATATTCAATCACACACGGTTTGTTAGAAAAAAAGTCGGTCAAATAACCCCCTTTCTTAAACCTATGATATATTTAGACAAGGATGAGAATATACCAGAGGGCTATATAAAATCCATAACATCAGTGAAAATATATCATAATTTTTTATAAAAAAGACCTAAGACCATATATCCATTGGGAAAAATAAAATCCACGGAGGAGAGAAGAAAATAACTAAAATGGATAATTTTAACAACTTAGTTGTGATTTATATCCATAAAATCCAATATTGTCTAGATAAAGTGGATTAGATAATGATGTTCAATGTATATGTCATATAAGGGTAAATTGCGTATATTATATGAAAATTATAACTAAAATATCATAACAACCATTTATATTACATTTAATAAATTTATTAATATTTCACATAATATTGGAAATCTTTTTCAAGATTTGGCCTCCACTCACCACCATGCGACACAGCTCCCCCGAAGTTATGTAAAATCATTAATCACTACTTGGGTAATTTTTTGGTGTGACCCTGTCATTTGTGGAATGATGAACCTATGTTAACTAGTCCTATAGGCCTGAAACATTCTCCAAACACCTCCCACACCAAGAAATACCATACACTTATAACGATATGGGAGTTCATTAGTAATCAATTTTAGTTTTGGTTCTTAGTCACCTTGTTACTATACATAGCAATGATATGTTTAGTTTTAAAGTGTTTTTAGAAATGGTGGAAATATTCTACATAAAAAAATTATTCATGGTCATGATGTAGGACACCTAGGCCACAATGTGACTGTTTGTTATTCATGTCCCTTAAACATGGTCATAGTTCGACACACCTTTGATTGGATGCCTCTTTATTTTGCATGAATCATATTCATGGTCATATTTTAACCTCCCAAAATTAAAACATGACCATTATTGTCAATAATTTATCAAAAATTATAAATTATTACATATTTTTATCCCATTACATTATTTTAACCATACACAATGATTTTTCTATAACAAGGAATGATTTTTCCATTTTTTCTTCCCTAGAGACCTAATGCTTAGTGACCATCTCTCGTAATTGTGCAACCATATATAACTAAAAATTTCATCATACAAAAACACTATAAAACGTGATAATTTTGAGGAATTAATGAAATAAATAAAGAAACATAAAATTCATAATATTAAAAATTATATACCACTTAATATAGTGGTGATACAATTATCCATACAATATCTCTTTCTACGCTTATAATGTCAACCCATAAATGAATATTATGTGATCATTTGGGGCCATTACTCATGTATAAATGATTATTTCTCACATGCCTCATGATAATAACCTATGTAATTCTATAAAACCATAACTAATGGAATTCATTTCTCATGATTCAAATTACATTAGGAGTAAATAATCAGATTAGTTATCTAGTCACTGAAACATATCACTCTAATTTTATAGTTTCTTATCTCAATACATGGGAGGGTTCATATTGATATTTCATTGACAATGATATATAGAATAAGTCATGAATCAATGATTTCTGAGGGAAAAATACCAAATGATAAGAGACCTTACTTATCCTTTTAGTGATCTTAAAGGGTCATCATTTGTTAATGTGAGTTTTCCATCTTTATCAAGCATTCTGTGACTCAAATATTGGTATATATTTTAAAAAAATTCACTAACTAATAACTTCAACAGAATATAACCATAGTTAACATAATAATTAAGGAAGCTTTGTTTCTTCACCATTCCTTGATGACTTTTTTGAATCAAACATATAATCTATTAGATGATTTTCACTCCCACTAGTGATGATTCACCATCCTCTACCCCGTAAGGGGGAAACCGACATGGATGACAATATAAATCCCATAATGGGTCCATCTAGATGTAATAATTTTATCTTTTATTATAATCAAAATACACTAATTTCGAATGGGTATTCCATCATCCTTCATAATCAATGACACAAACATGAAGCGTGTCCACGACAATTTAGATTTATCACAGTATTTTCCAATATATTTATTGATTGTAAGTCCTCACCATCTTCACATGAGACCCCATCAAAAATTAAGGATTGTTCAATATTTCATAACTGAATATGGGGTGTCTATCAAAAATAAAATTTGTTGATATCTTGGGAAGAATCAATTTATCTTATATGAACATGTTATTGATATACCCTACTTTCATATTATCCTAAATTAGAATAAAATAAGATGACTTAGTTAACCAATCAATCACAACTCATAAAGCATTCATTCCCTATGGGTTATGCAATAATCGATTTATAAAATACATTAATACCTCATTCCATTTATATGTATGAATATATTGGGATGAATAAAACCATAGGGTATATTATTCTGTACTTTAATTACCTATCTATTAAAACACCGATCAAAAAATCATTTATATCACATCTCAGACATGGTCAATAATACCGTTGTCTCTCATTGTCATACATCATGGTGGATCCTTGATTGAAATCCCAATGAAATTGAAAAAAGTAAAAAATAATTTATATTATTATAGTTAATGTAATCCCGAAATACGTTACGAAATATAGGATTTTCTAAATAGTAAAAGAGCACTAACTAATGTCATCCCCATCAAATTAGGCCCAACCAATACAATAGAACCCATAATCCCCTTGTTTCTTTAGATGAATATGATCAGGATGAGATGGTTTCAATATTAAAATATCTAGAAACATTTGTCCACCACTTCATACACCTATATGTGAATCATAACAAATAGTCTTATCAAGGTCCACTCATCACTATATTTATTCATGTATTCTGATGAAAATTTCCTAAAAAGAGCATCAAGAATGACATTTCCTATTACCAATGTGTTGGAAAATTCAAATTCACTTCTCTAAGGATATTCCACCCATAACCAATGCATGAGATTAAAATAATTATGCGACAATCAATAAATTATGCTTTTCTGATTAGTGTACTGTGTAAATTTATCTCTAAAAATGTATTTTCAATAATATTTAATTGCATTCATAAAAACTTATTGTTTGTTAAAATAGGTTAGTTAAATACCTTCATATTGATTAAGTTGATTAAAATCATACTCGAATACATGATCAACCCACTTTATCACAAAACCCAATACCATGAAAATTTATTTACAATAAATTATATATGTCTATTTAGCATCATGTAGAACCTATATAAGTGTTTAATTCAATTTCTTCGCCAACTCATAAAAAGATGATTCTAACCCAAGGATCCATTAAAACATCACAACATTTTCATTGAGGATGGAAAAAGGTCGTGTTTGATTTGATAAGTCCTTATCAAAATGTTGGAAGATTAATTCTTATCCCATGAAGATATATATCTCACAGAAATTATTTGGCTCTTCCACAGAAACTAAAGAATTCACTTATCCATGATCAACTAAAATACTTTATTCTAAATCCACATCTACCACAAACAGGATTTCTTTAATACAAAATCAATATTTCAATATTTTTTATAAAATGTATGTTTATTGTGATCTCCAAAAGAAACACTTAATTGATTCTAATTAACCATTTTGATTTTATAAGAACCTATGATATTATCCATGTATCCCATAATGTAATAGTTGATGTATAAATGAAATAAAAGGTTCATATGGTATAGAGATATCATATAATAATTAATTAGGTTTAAGTGAATCAAGGGGTAATTATAATGACCATATCTGCATTTAAATGTTTTCTTAGGATTATCAAGATCCTTCAACTTCATCTACTGATGTCTGAACAGAAGATCAATCTTCAAAAACCTCCTTCCTCCTTTAAATTGATAAAATATGTCATAAATGTTAGTAAATGGGTATTTATTATTAATGGTCTCATGATTTAGTTTAATTTAATCAATCCATAAGATGATAATCCAATCGACTTCCCTTTAAAAAGACACCAAAGAAACCCACAATGATACCCTTGGTCAAATGAAGCCATTGGATTCAAAATCATCCATCTAAATTTA
The DNA here is from genome assembly GCA_963277665.1 of Viscum album. Lineage (NCBI taxonomy): Eukaryota > Viridiplantae > Streptophyta > Magnoliopsida > Santalales > Viscaceae > Viscum > Viscum album. The sequence goes on from OY728138.1 coordinate 511,013,033, forward strand.
TAATTCTTCCTATTAAGATTGTTCTAGTTGATATGAGGTAAATGAAATCAGTTTCATCTTGGAAAATATCGACATATAAAAATTTCCATTCCACTCAGAATTTAATGTCAAGTAGTCATCTATAAATACCTCACGGAACTCCCAATCCCTGGGAGTAAACTAAATCCAAAAGCAACCTATATCAACCTTTTTCTAAAAAATATAGTATCTATAATATATATCTATATAAAGTTTGATGTAGAGGCCCTGATTTACCAAAACATGGTCACATTCAAATTTAAATAAATAATATATTTCATTAAGAGTAGTGAAGGAAACCATATGATGATAAAAAATAATAGGGGATTTAAATTAAACCATTTAATTTATCAAGAGAATGATATCATAAAGGATTACATCAAAGATAATAATTTCCAATGAAAAATACTCCACGAACATAATGATAACACTAGAATAGTGTTAAAATCCATGTTTCTTCTTCTTCAAAGGGGTTGTAGATATCTTCATAACATACAACACATGATCGAATGGATTATTTAATTATTATTAAATATTGGTATATAAAAAATATATATTACCCAATTTAAAATATAACAATATATGTAATAATTGGGCCCTACTAACTGCACATACACACCCCTTAATATGAACATTAGTTCATCACCCGCCAAGTACCATCATTTGCCCAAAAAAATTGGGTTCCCTCCCTCGGGTCTACCCATGTGCTCGAATGGTTCATCATACTAATTATTGTCCCCAAAAGTAAACACATTTTCATTCTAGTGTTCATTGTCCTCACTCACATAGACAATAGAAAACAACCTCGAAGGTCACCCATCCTAATAAATACTCTAATTTAACCCCAATTAAGGATGGATTTCCAACCAGTTAGGCTGCTAAAATAAATGTGAAGCTTATTGAAATGAGATATATCCTCAATCCATTTTACCCTTTCTCATTATTAGGTGTCACATTCACACCCCTCTGGAGAATAATATTTTCATTATGGACCCAATATCTCATCCTAGGTAGTTCCACCACACATAAGGCTAGGTGTTACACCCTGAGACTTTATGAGATATATTCTTTTTTATTTTTTTATTATACAGAAATATTAGTTTGTACTATACGCAACACTGTACTATCTTGCAGTATACGTAACACTATTCTTGGCAAGTGTTACACACTATTTCAAGTTTGTTTTTTCGAAATTATTCTACGCAACATTATGTATAGATTTTATTTAATGCATAAATGAAATAAGTTTTGATTTTGTTATACGCAACACCAAACGGAGCATTCACTACACACAGCCTTGACTTGGCTTGCATAACATGCAATCAAGACCTTCTTCGATAACGTGTGTAGTACGCAATACCGAGTTTCACTAAACGAGATATTATTATAATATTACTATGAAATAGCCTTTATGAATAGTAATACCCACTTTTTGTAAATTTTTTAACTTTATCTTTCAAAATAGAATTCATTTTTGGATTCGGAATATCGAAATTATCCTAGGGAGAATGTTTTGTATTTTTCTGAAAACATTCAATTTTTGATAAATAGTGAAAACACTGGGTTACTATTTTAAATATGAATTTTTATTTAAATACTTATTTATTTTATTTTAGGTCAAAATTGATACATAATACCTATACAAGTCCAGTGAAATTCATTGGAGTCATTTTATAATAATTTTAGATATATAAAAAGTTTATTGAACTTTTCACCGTCATTTACCCACCTCTTAATAGAATTAGGAAATTCACATAAAACTTAATTTTACCGCTTCTATGAGTGTAATTTCGAAAATCCTAGAGACAGGGTTAATATCAAATACTAAAATGTGGTTCAATGATATGAAAATAATTTTTTGTGAATAGTGAATTTTTTCTTTTATTTACCACGGTTAAAAGTAAATAGGGTAATTAAGGGTAATAATGATATTTTTATTACCCTAACACATGTCCTAATTCTATTGGATAAGTGAAATTAGACCGAAAAAAACCTTATGAATAAAATAATACCCTTTAAGTCCACTTGGATTAGATTAGGACATTTATTATTATTTTATTTAAAGAAGAATTAAAATAGTTAAAATCAATATTTGATAACTAATTTTTTTTTAATATATGGTTATACATACGATAAATTAAACTATAAATATTAATTAGAAATAAAAAAAATTCCTATATAATTTTATTTTACTTATATTTATTATACATTAAATAATAAAATTTCTTTATGACACAATGATGATGCAGTAATACATTATTAATGAAATATTAACATAATTGATGTTATAAATACCCCAATAAATGTAATTTGAGACATTTTATGAATTAAACAAATTTTATAAGTTAATGATACATGATATTATTGATCTAAGTAACTTTTTTAGAACTAGTCATGTTGTTATGATTTTTTCAAAAATCAAGTATCAAATAGTGTCAAAATTGAAATAAAATAGTTTTTAAAACAAATATTATATTATTAATTGATATTTTATACCTAAAAATCTAAGGTTAAGACAAATTACTTATATAAGGATATATATATATTAATAATGAACCACTTGGGGTTCTTTTGGATTGTTATAGTAATTTTACTAACCATATAGTGTAAGAAAACAAAACACATGGTAAAAGTTAAATTATTTAACTCAGAGTTAAATATGAATTATAAGGTCAAAATAGTAAACAAAACTTGTCCAAATTCTATTAGATGATAGTATTTCGACCCATCCCCACCTTAGCTTCGAAATAAATCAATATGGAGCTATTGAAACCCGAATATTACTTTATAATAAAATAATATTTTTTGTTTTTCCAATGGTGCCCCTCTCCACCCTTATAAAAAGGGCACCCCTTCTCTCTTCTCTTCACACCCTTTTTAGCCTTGAAGCTCGGCACACCCCTACCCATTTCTCTTCTCCACTTTCCGAGAAACATTCTGGTGGTTCTATTCTTCTCAAAAGACCAACTATACTTCCATAAGATGAATCTTGAAGGAGGTGCATCGAAGAAAAGGTAATCTCTTCTAACGATTCTTTCAAGTTTCTTTCTTCTTCAACTTCTTCTTATTTAGTTGTTTCATTATAAAGTAAAAACAAAAGTATCTATAATATACTGATATGTTATTATAAATATGAAACAACCCTATTTCACCTTCTATCCATCCTATTGAAAATGAAATCACTACGCGTGCATACATAAGGAATATCGTCTCCACGCCGTGGTGTAATCTGTTTTTCCACCACCACCTTACTTGGATGTGTATAATGGTGCAAAGAATAACTATATATGATTATTACAACATCATACTGATTCTATGATATTATATCATCCCCTCTAATTCCATTTAATAAATATGGGAATGATATCATCGCTCGTGCGTACGTACAGATTACCATCTCCACGATGCGATGAGATTCATTTTCCTTGTTAACAATTTATGAATGATTATAAAGTACATATAATAAGTAATCATGAAATATATGCATAATAATGCTACTGGATTTATGTATATATATATGTATGTCATCTACTTAATTCAATAAGGAAACAAAAAAAGCCGCATTCATGCGTACGTATGGTCTACCGTCTCAATGAACAGTTGATTTCATTTCAATTATCTATATATTATATATATATATATAGAATATATATATATGATATATAAATCATTATTTACATTCTGTAAGTAACTAAATCAATATATAAGTAATAATAATATCATGAACAACAAGTCCAAACACGTACGATAAAAAATATTATTTTACCCAATACGCTGCTTTAACATTGAATTTACAAAAGAACAGGTAATATAAAGTCATAAGTGAACCATAAATGATATCATTACAATGAATATGACTCTTTAATGAGTCAATGACATTATTTAAAGCATTATACAAGAGGATCAGATATGTACGAAGCTAATTCGGACCTAAGGTACGAGATACTATTGCAATCTCAATTGTTTTCTATCCGAGATTGCTTATACGTAAGTATTTACTGGGGTTATATTTATCATCCATGTACCTATTTTCTAAAAATGGTTTCATATATGTATAAATTCATTTTTACCCATTTTTTGACTTTTACTACATTTTGTGTATTGAATATTTCTTTTTTTTACTATATGAGGTACTTTTTTGACTTTTTCGGCCAAATTATGAGAAGAATGTTTTCTTAACTTATACGGAATAAACGGATTTTTACGGTTTCATAACACCTTTTTTTCATGAAGCTTACTCCAAATTATTTCATGAATATTTTCAACAAAATATATTTCTTTTAAAATTTCATGGCATTTTGTGAAAAGTAAATGATTTTCAAGAAGAATGGATATTTTCCACAAGAATTCATTTCAAGTGAATTATCAAAACCATTTTCCATCTAAGATGACATTATTTAATTTGTGTATGTTTCATGTATAATGTCTCTAGGATTTATGTGGTTTCACTTTTCTTATGATGAAATGATATCCATTTTTTTTATATGTATTATGTTATGATGGAATGATGTTTAGGAAATCCAATTTTTTCATTGGGTTATGATGAATGATTTATGATTGTTTTGTGGAACAAGTAAGAATGATTTCATTATGAGGTGGGTGGGACCTATATCTCTCTCCAATTCATTAGATAATGATTTATATCGCATAAGATAGACATGGATGAAATAGAAAGTAAATCCAGTTCAGTAATAGTAGGCTGAAACGACAAGTAAACCCTGTTTAGTAAGGGACTTAGTCCACTAAGATGGGCTTGGCAGCAATGCCTTGGCTACTATGGAAATAATATAATGTGCTTAATGTTTTTCCATAATTATATGTTTTATTCCCAAGCTATTTTATCATAATTGATGTTCTATTATGATATATTCCCTATGTACTGCCATGTTAATGTCATTGCTCAAGATTTCACTTTTTAAACATTACGTTCATGTTTTTAATCTCAAATGTATATGATTTGTTTTATTTTTTCCATGATTACCCTTACTGAGCATTTGATCTCACCCTTTTATATGTTTTCTTGTCCCCAGGATTTAAAGAAAGGTTATAGGTAAAAAATAAAAAGGGGAAGATCTTTATGGGAGATGTTGAAGATCTTTCATCATGATTAGAAGATTATATTCCGAGGTTCCGAAGACACTAAACTATTACAGTCCTTGTGTGTCTGTTTTTTGTTATGTATTAAGTATTCCGCAAAAGTAAAGTAATGTCTATGTACGTCATGCTTTGGGTCTCTATAGTTGCTATCAGAGAAATTGTTTAGTTAATCATTGGAAACTAGTATGCGACAACTTTAGTAAAATACCTAGAGATATTTCTAAAGTATGTCCTGGGATGTCCCTAAGGTCAAGTATAAGTATAGGATATAGTCCTAAAATTATTGAAACGATCTTATAATTTCACATAATATGTTATATATTGAATGTTATCCCCATTGATTATGATTTTGGCCTCTCACACTATTGTTTTTGGGTTTTAGAAAATGGATGGAAACAGGAAGATTCATGATAATGGAGGATATGATGGACAATGGAATGATATTATTCATGATAAACCGAATGAAATTGGATCTGGGAGTCCAAAAATAGTTATTATGCCTGATCATCAATCTCATAATATGATCAATAATCTCAAATTTGGTAAGTATCCCGACTCAGCTAATAACAGAATGATGCAGTTTCATGATGATCGTAGAGGAAATAAAGTTCAATTCCCCTCATGTAAATCATTTGGGAAGAGGGATCAAGGAGAATGTTTCAAAAGAACTGGAAGATGCTTTTGGTGTGGAAAATAAGGACACAAATCCAGTAAGTGTAAAGGAAAAGGTTCAGTTAACAACATGGAGAAGGATAATGTTAATTCTATGACATCAATAATGATTAGATGTTTTAAATGTGAAATGTATGGGCATTATGAAAATCAATTCCCTATGGGAAAATCTCATGGAGAGAATCAGCATGGTCATATGAGTAGTATTTATGTGGATGCTGATGAGGAGACTAAAAATGATATATGAGATGAAAGAAGTATTGAAGCTCTCTCTATTGTTTAAGAAGGTAGTGGAATGATTGTATGTTTATCAAGATTTATGTTGTATAGTTAATCATAATAGGGAATAAAGAAAAATATAATGATAGTTACACTATTATTTTTCCTAAAGAATTTGAATGTATAAGTTGAATAGTACTTGTAACCACGAAAGGTTATTCAGATATTTTTGGAAGGAAAATGATATGTGGATAAAGAGAAAATAATTTGTTTGATAGTATTCATGAGCTCATGATTGATATAAGGACTAAGTGATATCATGGTTTGAGTATATATAATTTTTGGGATTTTTTTATCTGTAAAGAGATAACTTTTGACTACATCTATTTTTTCACTAAGGATTAATGTGTATTAACTTTTCAAAAGAATACATGATTAATGAATTCACATGTTTGGAATGTGACCAACAAGATATATCATATGATAAATGACGGTATTCACATTCTTGTTATGTGACCTTTCTAGTAATAATTTTCTTTATACTATAAGATTGGATAGAAGTATTTTCGATAAGCTTAATGGTTGGAATGGATTTAGTTGGACATCATATATAATTTTTTAAGGATGGAACTTTTTTCGATATTATTTATGGAATTTTATAATTATGTGGTTTTATAAAAAGGAAAACCTGCATGATGGGTGACAACCCATCACGTCGGAAAAGAATGTGGGAATCGAACCCACAACTGAAGTGTGACCTGACTTTATTGCATACCAGAGGCCTACATGAAGTCCCTGGTTAGTAAAAACTAGTTTTATTTTATTAATAGGTATGATAGATGATGTATAAGTCCATTGTTGTAATCAAATACGATCAATGTCACCATATATGGACATATGTATATTTAATAACTTATGTTATCCTTTTTGTGATAAAAATAGATTGGATGACTTAACATTCTATCGAATGATCTGCTAACACTTCATGATTAAAAAAATCAGCTTCATTTCTATAAATAGAGATGATGTGGATTTTGTTCATTAAATTACCAACAATGATATTACACTAGAATCATGTAAGTATTTCTCTTTATGTAAAAGTTCCTCAATGTTAGGGAAATGATTTTAGAAACCAAAAATGTTGTTCTAGTACACTCATACATGATGAATCAGATGGTACAATAGATTATCACATATTAATGGCTTTGTGATTGTTGGATTTTTCATAGCCATGTTCTCTAACACTCTCCATCAGAACATGATTGTTAGATTTCTCTTCCATATCCATATTTTCACCTATGTTACCCTATGTGGAAACACAATGATTAGTTAATTTGGGTAACCATTACATTTCATAATTTATTTATTAAAGTTAAGATTTGGTATACCATTTTACTATGTGGGTTTCAATTATAGAAACTTTCAAGTAGAAAACCATTTATAACTTCGACGAATTTCGAGGTCAAAATTCATTTTAAAGGGGGTAGAATGTAACACCCCGATATTTTAAGAGATATATTCTTTTTAATTTTTCTATTATACACCAAGATTAGTTTGTACTATACACAACACTGTATTAGATTGCATTATACGAAACAATATTCTTGGCAAGTGTTACTCAAAATTTCATGTTTTTATTGTAGAAATTATTATACGCAACATTATATATATATTTTGTTTAATGCATAAATGAAATACGTTTTGATTATGTTATACACAACACCAAAAAGAGCTTTCACTACACGTAGTCCTGACTTGGCTTTCATAACACTCAATCAAGACCTTCTTCGATAGCGTTTGTACTACGCAATACCGAGTCTCACTAAACGAGATATTATTATAATATTACTATGAACTAGCTGTTATGAATAGTTATACCCACTTTTTGAAATTTTATAAATTTTAACTTTCAAAATGGACTTTATTTTTGGATTTGGAATATAGAAATTAGCCTAGGGTGAATTTTTTTTTATTTTTCTGAAAACTATCAATTTCTTTGTAAAGTAAAAACACTAGGATATTATTTAGAAACCGATTTTTTTAAATAATTATTTATATTATTTTATGTCAATATTGATACATAATACCTATATAAGTCCTATTAAATTTATTGGATTCATTTTATAATAATTTTAGATATATAAAAAATTTATTGAACTTTTCACCGTCTTTTACCCATCTCCTAGGAGAATTAGGAAATTCACATAAAAAATAATTTTACCCCTTCTGTGAGTGGAATTTAGAAAATCAAAGAGACACAGTTAGTATCAATGGCTAAAATGTGTTTCAATGAGATGATACTAATTTTTGGTGAATAATAACTTTTTACTTTTATTTTGCACGGTTACAAGTAAATAGGGTAATTAAGGTTAAAAATGATATTATTATTACCCTAACACATTTCCTAATTCTTTTGAATAAGTGAAATTCAACCAAAAAAAAACTTTTAAATAATATATTACCCTTTAGGTCCTCTTGGATTAGATTAGGAAATTTATTATTATTTTATTTAAAGAAGATTTAAAATAGTTAAAATCAATGTTTGATAACTAAAACATTTTTAATATAGGGTTATACATAAGATAAATTAGACTATAAATATTCATCAGAAAGATAAAAATATTTCCTACATAATGGTATTTTATTTATAATTTTTAGACATTAAATAATTAAATTTATTTATGCCACAATTATAATGCAGTAATTACCTTATTAATGAAATATTAACATAATTGATGTTATAAATACAAAAATAAATTTAATATGAGACATTTATGAATTACATTAAATTTCTAGGTCAATATGACATGTTATTAATGATTTAAGTAACTTTTTTCGAACTAATCATGTTGTTATGATTTTCACAAAAATCAAGTACCAAATAGTCTCAAAATTGATATAAAATTATTTTTTAAACAAATATTATATTATTAATTGTTATTTTATTCCTAAAAATCTATGGTTCGGCCAAATGGAATAGATAATGATATATAAATAATAATAATGAACCACTTCGGGTTTGTCTGGATTGTTATAGTGAGTTTATTAACCACGTAGTGTAAGAAAACAAAAGACACGTTAAAAGTTAAATTATTTAACATAGAGTTAAATCTAAATGATAAGGTTAAAATAGTAACAAAAAATGGTCCAAATTCTATTGGAAGAGAGTATTTCGAACCACACCCACCTTAGCTTCTAAATAAATCAATTTGGAGCTATTATAAATAGAATATGACTTTATAATAAAATTATATTTTTATTTTTTCCAAAGGTTCCCCTCTCCTCCCTTATAAAAAGGGAACCCCTTACCTCTTCTCTTCAAACCCTTTTTATCCTTTATGCTAGGCCAAAACCTGACAATTTCTCTTATACACTTCACTAGAATAATTCTGGAGTTTCTGGTATTCTCAATAGACCAACTATACTTCCTTAACAGGAAACTTAAAAGAGGTGCGTCGAAAAAGAGGTAATCTCTTCTAACGATTCATTCATGTTTTATTCTTCATCAACTTATTCATATTTAGTTGTTTCATTATAAAGTAATAACATAAGTATCTCTAATATACTGATATGTAATTATAAATATGAAACAACCTTATTTCACCTTCTACCCATCCTACGAAAAATGAAATCACCGCGCTTGCGTACGTACGGAATACATTCTCCACACCGTGGTGTAATATGTTTTTCCACCACCACCCTACTAGGATGGTTATAATGGTGTAATGAATAACTATATATGATTATAATAAAATCATACTGATTCTAAGATATTATATCATCCCCTCTAATTCCATTAAATAAATATGGGAATGATATCATCGCTCATGCGTACGTACGAATTACTGTCTCCATGACACGATGAGTTTCATTTTCCATGTTAATAATTCAAGAATGATTATAAAGTATATATAATATGTAATCATGAAATATATGACATAATAATGCTACTGGATTTAATTATATATATATATATGTATTTCATCTACTAAATTCAACAACGAAACAAAAAAATAGCATTCATGCGTACGTACGGCCTACCGTCTCCATGAACGGTGTATTTCATTTCATTTATCTATCTATTATATATATATATATATATGTAATGAATATATATATGATATATAAAGAATGATTTACATTCTGGGAATATTTAAGTCAAGATATAAGTAACAATAATATCAAGAACAACAAGTCCAAACACGTACGTTAAATAAAACGATTTTAAACAAAACGCTGCTTTAAAATGGAATTTACAAAAGAACAGGTAGTAAAAAGACATAAGTTAACCATATATGATATCATAACAATGAATATGATTCTTTAATAAGTTAATGACATTACTTAAATCATTATACAGTAGGTTCGGATAGATACGAAGCATATTAGACATAAGGAAAGGGAAAATGTTAGAATCTCAATTGTTTTCTATCCGAGATTAATTATACGTAAGTATTTACTGGGGTTATATTAATCATCCATGTCCTCATTTTCTAAAAATGGATTCATGTATGTTTAAAGTCCTTTTTTAACCATTTTTTACATTTACTACATGGTGTGTATGGAATCTTTTTTTAGCATATGAGGCACTTTTTTGACTTTTCCAGCAAAAGTACGAGAAGAATGTTTTTTAACTTATATGGCATGAACGGATTTTTACTGATTCATAACACATTTTTTTCATGAACCTTACTCCAAAATATTTCATGAATATTTTCAAAAAAATCTCTTCCTTTTAAAATTGCATGGCATTCTGTGAAAAGAAAATGATTTTCAAGAAGAAAGGATATTTTCATCAAGAATTCATTTCAAATGCATTATCAAAATAATTTTCCATGTAAGATTAAATTATTTCATATGTGTATTTTAAATGTATAATGTCTCTATGATTTATATGGATTCACTTTTCTTATGATGAAATGATATCCATTTTTTATATATGGATTATTTTATGATGGAATGATGTTTATGAAATCCAATTTATTCTTTGGGTTATGGTGAATGATTTATGATTATTTTGTGGCACAAGTAAGAATGATTTCATAATGAGATGGGTGGGACCTATATCTCCGTACAATGAATTGGTTAATTATTTGTATCTCTTGAGATAGACATGGCTGAAACGACAAGTAAATCCTATTCAGTAATACTGGGCTCGAACAACAAGTAAACCCGGTTCAGTAAGGGACTTTGTCCACTAAGATGGACTTGGAAACAATTCCTTGGCTACCATGGAAATCATATCATGTGCATAAGGTTGTTCAACAATTACAAGTTATATTCCCAAGCTATTTTATCATGATTGATGTTCTATTATGATATATTCCTTACGTACTTCCATGTTTTATGTCATTGCTCAAGATTTCGATGTTTAAACATTATGTTCATGTTTTTATCTTCAAATGTATATGATTTGTTTTATTTTCTCCATGTTTACCCTTACTGAGGATTTTATCTCACCCTTTTATCTGTTTTCTTTTCCCCAGGATTTAATGAAATTTTTTAGGTAAGAAAAAAATGAGGAAGATATTTATGGGAGATGTTGAAGATCTTTCATCAGGATTAGAAGATTATATTCTGAGTTTCAAAGACAATAAACTATTACGGTCCTTTGTGTCTGTTTTTGTTACGTATTAAGTATTCCTCAACAGAAATTTAATTTTAATGTATGTTAATATTTGGGTCTCTACACTAGGTTATTCTTCTATTACCAATGTAAAAATTAGGCCCCACTTACAAAAAAAACACACATCCTATACATGGTTTTATATTCTTATCTCACCAGGTTCCAGAATTTTCCCTACAGACACGCAGACCCTACTAACAGCATAGACACCCCACATTTAAATGGATGTTGGGTCTTGGAGTATGATGTACCATTATTCTCCTGACAGACGTAGGGTCCTATTTCAAGGGCCCGCCCATGTACCCGAACGTTTCATCGGACTAATGATTGTCCCCATATGAAAAACATGTTCTTCCCAGTGTGCATTGTACTCACTCACATTCATCCAATGAAATTCCAAGAAGGTCACCCATCCCGATCACTACACTATGTCAAGCATGTGTAACCTTGGTGTTTTTATTAGTCAAGATCCTAAAAATAAATGTCCATCTTTGCTGACATGTGTCATATGATCTATTCAATTATCCCTTTTTCAAAAAGGGTTGTTTTAGTTGTCTTATATGATGTATTAACAAGGATAATGCATATAGTTATAGGTCCAGAATCTGATTCTAAAAAATATCTAAGGATTAACCATACACCCAAAACATGAAAAGTTAAGGAAGATTCAAGGAAATAATATTCTATTTGAATATCCCTAGTACACTTATTGTAAATAAGAATTTCTCCTGCCACTAGTGTTGAGGATTTCTTCTGTAATGGATGTTGTGAGCCATAAAAACTACCGCTTCGAGGTTCTTCGCATTTCATAATCTTCTCTGAAGGGACTCCATCACTTAATATAAAAATGGGGGGATCCTCAATAATATTTTACATGGGAAACACATATATATCCACAACCATTTCCTAATCTTCCACATATACATGGGTGTGAAGAATTAGCTTGTATACCTCAATCTAAATTTCTAGTTATAAGTCTATATCAAATATTTTAGGTGTGAATATATTATAAGTGACTAATTATAGAGTAATATGAATTTACTAAATAAATCAGTTTTCATACTTCATGGTATTCTAGTTTCCCAGATGAAGGTAAAAAAATCCTGAGACATTCCCAAGCCCATAATATTGAGTAAAAATTGTTATGTAAGCACCATATTAAAGTTTTTCCACCCAAGGTTACCATTAGCATGGAATTAACAATATATTACTACAAATTATAGTATAAAAACAACATGAATTAAAGTATAAAACATCACTTTAATGGCCTTCATATTCATGTGAAATTAGGAAATAATTTTAATCATTTCCAACCAATCTATATCTTATTGGGGGACAATTTCTTACTGGAATCGATGGGGGTTGGTATTGTAGAGCCTCCAATGCCTGATCCTTATCTCCAATCATACCCTGACCAACCTTCATAGCCTTAACTGGGCCATATTCATCCCCTTGATATAAATAATAATTATTTACCTCAAAAATATTAATATGACAATGAACTAATATTGGATTAGACCATATAAAGTTATTTCTAACTCCTTCTTGAATATTCTTATGTTCTCTTCATGGGGAATGATTATCATAAAAATATAATGAAAATAAAAAATTAATATTATATTTTTATTTAAAATATATTGGAACCATATAAATTATTTTAATAAAATTAAAAGAAATAATAATCACTATTGATATAAAATCAAAATAAATCACACACTTTTGCGATGCACATCCAATAAGCGCAGCAGGTATCCTAAGAACGCATCTTTGGAATCTTATTGTTTCCCCATAAAACATCATTCAAATATAGAATTTTTAAAAAAACTATTTTTTGATCAAGTAAAAAACTGAAATTACACATTCTCAAAATCACCTCCAAACACAAGGCATAATAACAAAAGGTTTTCCAATAATCTTTTTCGTACCTACCGCATGATATCTAACAATCCTATATTTATTTCATCATAAAATCCCAAAAAACTTATATATGTAATATTATTTGATTTAATATTGTACTGAAAAAACCCAATCTACCCAAAAACCATGTTCCTGTGTTGGCCTACAACTAGTCTTGAAGGGAGTTCTAGTCCCCATATTCAATTAACTTGTTCTTCAGCAATAAGGACAGATCATTGGGAACAATTTTTGTTGTAAAACCCCAAGATGGCCTTCACTGGGAATGTGGAAAAACATTTCTATTCGTTGGATAATTATAAAATCACATAGGTTAATGATTTATAATAACATTGAGAATAAATATTCGACATACATATCATTAAATATTAAAAATACATCAATTGAACATACATAATCATCTAGAAAAAAGTAATTATATATGAATTTGATAAGATTAAAAAAAGGTAATTCCTAAAAAAGTGAAAAAAATATATTTAAAATAAACATCAATTTTTTGAGACATGGGGAATATCTGACACTATATTTATATTGTGGACACAAACACAACAAATATGGGAAACCATAACCTCTATATGATTGATAACAATTATCTTTATTAGAAAAATAAGATGTAAACAAACTCATTTGGTTTATATAGGGATTAACCATATCATGTAGATTAAGATCTCACCATGTATTCCATGGAATATAATTTTTTGATATTCTATTTATTATAGTTTGAAAATAAACAAATTAAAATAAAATTTTCACATTTATGGAGAGAAAGGATCATACAAATTCATCTGGAATGTATCACATGGAATCATATCTATTGTGAAGAAAATATGCCAAGTGAAGAGAAAAAAACTGAAAAGGTGACGGATAAACACTTACTTGTGATTCAAGTCTACAAAATATACTACTTTCTATTATAAAGGGTGAAGCAGAACAAATATTTAAATTCATGATGTAAATTGTTTGAATGGGGGTCTTCCACAATACAACTAATTAAAAAAATAATAAATCAGTATTTTTATATCAATAAAATAATTAATTAATATTTTTAATAATATGGTAATGGATGGTCCTGGTTTGTCATCACCATACAAATATGAAACAAACCTCATCTATTTATAGGTAGTATTTTTATCCACTACACTGGTCACATCGTGGTGTGACCTTTTTCTTTTGATGAATTATATGAGAAAAGGCACTCATGTTGTGTCTCTCATCTGCAACACCACCCTATAACCTCCATGGTGCGATGTACACCAGTAATGGAATGGTAGTTCATATATAGGATAATTTAGGTTGGTATTTAATTCTTATAGTGATTGGATTTAGTCATTAATGTATAGTATTGATGTGATTTTTGTACTTGGTAAATTATTTTCCATCAAATAAATATTTTTTTGTGGTCATGGAATGAGGAACCAGGTCATGAATTGAGTATTTCTTACCCAAAACCCTTATTTATAGTCGTGGATTGATGTGACTAAGCGATGATGTAATTTTTATTTATGTACGTCGCTTTCTCATGAATCGAGAATAACCTCCCCTCATTGAGTTTTTTCCGGCCCACTCATTTTTTATGAAATTAAAAAACCATAAGAAAGTGGGTCCCATTATGTTTAAATAACCTTGCACATTGAATGCCCTTATAGATGATAATACATTTACATATTTGGATTCCTATAATTCACCTTAATGATATTTTATACCTTTTATATTATATATTATAATATATTCATCATCATTATTCATTAACATTGGATATTTTGATATGAAATATAAATCATCCTTATATTCATAAATATCATAAGAATCTTCCTAGTCTTCCCTCCATATGGAAATACCTTTTCTGTCCTTTTGATAATCATTTTTATAATTCTTCTTCCCAATAAATATGTTAATTCATCATTCTAGATGATAAAATACACATTCATTTTGATCCAAATTACTATCATCATAATGATTCCTAACAATATTTTATGTTCTATCCTTCTAATTATGAAATCTAGAATTGGTAACTTCATATGTTGTAGAAAAATCAAATATGATCATAGATTTCTCTCTCCTAGAAATATTATTAAACCATGTGACTCCAAAATGTAACTTTTAAGTGTTTTTATTTACTATATTACATATTATATTACATTTTTGGTGTTATAGGAAGAAAATTAGGAAATTTAAACGAAATATCATTTACATCATGTTTTATTAATGTTTAAAAATGATGCAGGTATATTTTATAACCTACTATTGTTTGAAACAAGAAAACAACACACCATTTTCAAATGATCTGGTAAAATGTGTATCTGAAAACACAAACATTTAAAAAAAAATTCATTTTAGTCTTCCTATACTGATTTTATATCGGGATTAAACTATTTAGTTCCTACTTTTCAATGAAACACCTAATATCCCTTCTCCATCCATCCATCATTGTTACCTCTACCTCCATTGTATAATCATAGTGATTTTTCATATAAATATAAAAGTTTGATTTTTTATATTATTCCCCTTTCTTATTCACATCATTATCATTATGTTTCTCCCTAGGTATCTCACCCCATAGTCCATGGTGAAAAATAAAAACATCTATTATTTTCTAAAAAAGTAGGGTTTTATCATCAAGGGATTTGGAAGATCCCCTTATACCCTAATCTTATAATATTCATTAAATATAACCTAATTATAAATTTTGTGGTATGTTTCTCAGTACCCATCCAAGTATTTAAGAGTTCACGAGGTTCTTAATGATGTTACACTTTATTATTTATCAATTTTTTTTTGAATTAAACTCATTTTAAAAAATAAATAACTTTTTTTGAATTAAATTTAAATTTTTTCTTTTGGAAATTGACACCCAAGAATTATTATCCCCTTATTATGTTTTTCCATTATTCAAGTCATGTTAAATGAGTGAGATATTATTCATTATCATTGATAAAAAAGTTTTGTTTTATGATCGGTGTATGGTGGTGTGTTTGGGGATTTAATTTGAGTGACATCTTATTATTTAAAAGTGATATTATGATTTGATTCATAACATACATTATAAATATTTATGGTATCCATTAGGTAGATAAATTTGAAATCAATAGAGTAATGCTATAATGGTTTATATTATTCAATAGCTATTATCCCATAACATTTAACTATGGGGAGTGCAGCACAATGATATTGGTAAGAGTAAGTGAGAGGTTATTTTTATTGGAACCCAATAATGGCCTATAATTGGTTATAACTATGGATGTCTAAATATTGTCTCATTAGTCCCCATAATTAGGTCCCATGTTGAATATTATGTAATATTATTTTTTTATGACTTTTGTTCCTTATGGGATAATAGATTTCATAGTTTATTTAAATTATTAACATTATGGAACATTTTTTTAGATTTGTGGTTATAAATTTATATTTTATATTAACTATTTTATGTTATTATTCAATTATCCATTTTTACTTCTTATGTAATTATTTTAATTTATTTGGATCTAATTTTATAATGTATATATATGTTATCAAAATAAAGGGCCAGTATATATTCATTTTTATCATTTTATGATTAGTAATTTTGAAATTCAGTTCTTGAAATATTTCAATTGTATAGATTTAACATTTATATTTCTAAAAGTGGTACACGGAAACGTTCTTATTTTTAGACAGGTGATGTTTTTGTTGAGAAGAACATTTGATGTGAAATTTATTTTCCAAAAACTTAATAAAAAGCTATTTTCTATACTCATTTTTGAACTAGCATCATATGATGAAATAGTAAAATAATTGCAGTGAATTCATATTGGTATCTTAGTAAACATTTGATAATACCCTATATACTCACTTTGGGGGGTATATAGACTTCATGTATTATATAGTTAAATAGGTTTTTACATACTTGTTTTGTTTATTCAATTGTCACTTAGAAGGATACTGAATAATGATACATAGTGATGACCCCAATTCTCATGGTCTTATATTGGATGATATAATGGGATATTTAGATTTTTATTAGACATGTTATTTTTCATCCTATTTTTCCTCATTATTTCTTTATTTATGTTATGAATATTTTTCTATCATCCTTTGAAAATAAATATTTACATATCATGATTATCCATCATATGGATACATTATGTTGGATCAAGACATCGGTTCATAGACTAATTGTTGAATTGGTAGTTTAAATAGCTCATATTTGTTGTGTTTAGATCGCTCATTCCTTATCTACAGTTTATAGTGATCAATAAATCACTCACGACATTGTGGAATGAAGATAACCGTGATGTGTAAGGTGAACCAGATATAGTTCATTAAAAAAATATTAACACATACCTCATTTTATTTCGGATGTGAATCATAGAAAAGAGATAGCAATGTTTAATAATTATATGTGGGTGTGGAAGAATTTACAGTCGTGTCTTCTTTATGTTAAACATAGAGTTGACATGGGTGGACATGAAATTTTTAATCTTTTTGAGAATTATATTCATATATTTCTGATATGTTTTTATATCATTTACTACCATTAGGAATTATTAGGAAATATCAATATTTATTTTTTTAATTTTTGTATTTGAGGTTTAAAAAGGAATATAATTGAAGGAACATGGTCGGGGATAAGGATATTCAAAACTATGCATATGATATTAGAAGTGTCCTAGAGACCTTATATTAGAACACATAAGATTGGTGAATATATTTTTAGACCATGTGGAAACACTATTCATAGTGAAAAAAGTTATAAACGTTTTCATTTTCATTTCTTAAATAATTAAAATTACTGTGATTACTGTTTTTAGTTGTTTATATAAAACTCAGTGGGTATTATGGGTTATGGATATTATATTATTTTTTTAAAGTGATATATAATGATTGGTTATTGTAATTTTTTAAACTATATTTTATTATTTTGGAATGTGTCTTTGAAATTATTCATAATTTCATGACTAATGATTTTTAAAGATGGAATATTTTTTTAGTTGATTTTCATGGAATATAATTTATTTTCCGTCAATGGGTATATGGTGATTTTATTGTATATATGGTAATATTATAACATTTAAATTCATTGTATTATTAAAATTTAATATTATCACAATGGATTTTGTATAACCCTATTTAGTTTGTTGAAAATAAAGAATATAATGTGATATGTATTATACATGAACATATGACTTAATAATTTGATTTATTTTGAAATATTGGATATTATTATAGTCATTTTTTTATATTGATCATGGGATGATTTCAAAAAAAATAAATTATTATTATTAATAAAAAAATTTCTATAATGAGATTTTACTTATACTTTGTAAATATGTAATTTGTTTTGCAATATACATTTTTATAAAGAAGGAGTTGATGTAGAAATAATTCAAAAAATTAATTTACACTTACTTTGTATACATATTAAAATGGAATTTTTATTGAATTTTAATTAGGATGTTTGATAATATGACTCCATTAAAAGAGTTAGCAACTCAAGGAAGGAATGTTTGTGTAACCGAAAAAAGGACATCCCATTAATTGACCCATTAGTGGTCTTCCATGTTATTGACTCTACCAAAACTCTAAAAATAATGGGGGACTAATCTTTTCATGACACAATGATCATATATTAGTGTTTAAAAAATTTTATCTCATACTATTTTACGGTGATATAGTCCCTCAAAAGGTGATGGATTATTAATATGATTTCGATGATATATTTGAATCCTTAAGATTAAAAAACAATATAGTAAAGGGTCCACCTATGTTATTTTATGGATCAAGTCCAGAATGGTGGAAGACTATTACCCATGTCCACTTCTTGATTTAATTACATGGAAAAATTTTAAGACCTTTTATATCTAGACACATTATAATGAGGATATTCAGGTGAAAAAAGAATTTTAATTCCTCGGTATCCATTAAGGGATTAGATGATAGGGAAATATGTTGAATATTTCACCAAAATATTTCAATTATTTCTCAGGATAGTAATTATAGATTCAATTTGGGATCAATTAGAAGAATGAATCCACCATCCAAGCCCTTGTTTTTTGGTTTTCCTATTTTTACTAACCACATATAAAACCATTTTCATTAGGGAAATTATCATTGATGTGATTTTAGTAGAACAACCTATAAAGACCAAAACATCAATGTCTTCCAGATTAAGACTAGGCATTCTGATAAGTGAATTGTTGTAGATAGAAGAGACTAAGATAGTAGGTCATTATTATATATTAATGTCATTAAAACTTAATACACTACATCATGAAGAATAAATCCATTTGTATGCTTCCAATGGGGGGTTATCTATGAACTGTAATCTCTCTTATTAACCAACTATAGAGTCTTATATTATATTTAAAATCGTTAATTAAATTTATAGGTTTTATAATCTCAATTACAAATAGTAAAATTGTCAAAAAATACAAGCCAAGTTTATATAGTAAATGGTGGTGGTACTCATGTTTGAAAACTGAAATGTCGAATAGTGAACAACCGGGGTACTCTATTTTCCATTATTATTGAGTCATGTTTTATATGATATGTATACCCCATTAATTTTACATGTAATAAGCAAGAGAATATTCAAACATGCCCCTATTCCTTTTTATTATTTATTATATTGTACATATTTATTTTAAAAAAGTTAACTTCTACAATTTGGTTGGATGACATTTAAGGATGTTCATAATTTCCCTTCCACTATTATGTGGATTTGTTGTGTTGGATGTTTAATTTGACCATGATGTGGTATTTTTTATGATTTTTTATCTCATTGGAATAATTATAATGGTTGGAGATATATATTTAAGGTATCATATTTTCTATAAGAAACAAATGTATGAAATATTCGTTCTAGTTAATTTAAAATTCTAGACATTCTCTGATAGGTATATTTTATTAAGGAAAAGTATTTAAAATCATATATTATCTTGATGTTTTTGACACATAAATTTTCTAGTATAACTTATAGTTTGGAATGTACTTGGGAATATGATATACTAGTATTTTGAAATTCAATGTAGATAAAAAGTCTAGAGAATCCCATTATCTCTCTTCTCTAAATTGGTTCATCTAGGATCTATCCTATGTTCATTAAATACATAATTCATTATATATATATATTACTATTTAATTTTTAATCTATAAGTTAATTTTCAATAGGGAAATAGACAATTCAAATTATAAATTGAGATGCTAATGGAATATGAGGAATATAGATCTTTATTTGGAAGAGGTGGTTATATATATCATTTATAAATAATATAGATGAATTTATAAGGGAAGGGTTGGAATTTTGGGGAGGATTATGATATAAAAATTTTAGTGAGTGTTTTATATTTTTATTATATTTTATATTGACTTGATTTTGTAGTGTTTTAGTCAAAAAAATATGAACCATTTCCAATCTGTCATCTTTTCACAAGGTTTTGTAAACATTTATATTTAATTTTTTGGGCTTGTTAGAGTTTATATCAAATAGAATATATATAGATTCTACGTGTTTTTTTAAATTTATCATCCAAAAAGTCAATTTTTTTAAAATTAATTTTCCATTTTAGTTTTTCAGGGTTATTTTTATTTGGGGTTTCCACCATTTGATTCCAATTTTAATTGGATCATCTAAGAGTCTTACTACACTAATATAACCTCCATCCATAGATGAATCAAGGTGATTTTTTTTTGACATTTTATTATCATAGGGTGTGGGAAAACATTTTTTTCTTTTGTAAATGAAGATTATAGTGGTTAACGTAGGTTATCTCATTAGAGGGGCTCACAACAATCACATTTATCACTATGATTTAGAGGAAATAGGTGGTGTTTTTGAAATTATTTGATTTTGAAAACACAATAATTTAATGAAACAATTTATTATATTATGAAATTTATTTAAAAATGGATATGAGAATGGTAATCAGGTCAGAGTCAGTTTTCCATTTATAATTCTTTCTTAGAACCATGTTATCCAATCCTCATCTACTAAAAAAATTAAAGACAAACATAAAAAATCACTTCTACAAACTCATATTGTTAAATAGTGATCATGATAATAAAACCTCTAAAAATATCATCTTATTATATAGTACATAAAATATGTGAATGAATTTTACAAAATAACCTTGATTAACTTAGTCAATTAGCAATCAATTAATTTTTATCCGAAATAATCAAAAGTTTATACTACCCCTCCCACACAAAATGATGATGTCGAGGCACTTCACCATTAATACCTAATATATTCCATAATATATTTATAGTTATATTGGAGGGAGATAATTATAATTTACAAAATAAATATCAATAACCTAATCAATGACCCATTATGTTCTTCAATGATAAAAATATCCATGAATGAATATTGAAACAACATCACAGATGAGATACATGATTTAATTGTATGATGCAATAAAATTCAAGGATTACTAAATATAAAAACTCATATTCCCCAATAACTCAGGATTTTATCATGTCATGTAAAGTGTATCCATACAGAAGGGGTAATATAAAAATAAGAATAACAAAATTTAGAAACGAAAGAGTTGAAAATATATTCTTTAAAATCTATCTTGTGGATATTTTTCAACATTTCATCCCACAATACAATAAAATAAATATCTTTATACTTCTTAAATGTTGTTTGAAATTTAGTGCTCTATGAAAAATAAATATTTAATTAATTTAGAACATGTTTTAAAAAATATTTCTAAATTACTAAAACAACCTTTTTTGGTGGAGGAGACCTTTAAACTTCCTCCACCTTAGAGCATGCAAGAATGTGTCAATTTTCACAACATTTTATCTAAGTACATGACTTTTGATATTCATTAAAAATAATCTCATGTCTATGTAGAAATACATGTACCCACCGATATGAATATTCAATAATGTGGATAACATGTGGAATTCTTATGGGTGGGTTAGTTAATATAAAATATTATATTACAGATTACCAATTATGAACTTCATTATAATAATTATCAATATATTATGATCTCCAAACACATAATATATTGTATCAAATATATCTATCAGATATATTTTATATATCCATAGAATATATATTTAAAAATGTTTTCATGTTACCTCAAGGTCAACATCATAGTTGGGAACTGTTATAAAATTCCAATGTGAAAGATATCGTAAAGACATAATCACATTAATTTTATAATGACTAAAACTCATAATTTCAATATATATTTATTAATATTAAATTCATTCAATATAAAATTAATTGATACTATAATGTAGTCGGTTTTAGGTTACCCACTCAATGATAAACAATACTCAAATTTTAATGCAACTTGAGGCCAATAAGTAAAAATTGACCGACATAATATATATTTTTATTTATTATTAAAATTTTATTTTAGGTAAAACATTATCCTTAATTTCTAATTATTATCAATAATAATTTTAGAATGTGTTTAATAGGACCATTAACACTCTATAACAAGGATTACACACCTAGAAATAAGGGTGAGTTGACCATATAAAAACCCATATGATCTGTGAATTATTTCATACTCTTTATATTATGTTCACAAAATTTCATTTGATAACCAATTACTCTAACTAGTGAAGGGCGATTAAAATTGGGAATTTCATTTTTTAATAACCAATGAATTTCCCCACCCCCCCCCCCCTAATGGTTTTTAACTACCACCTTGTCCATTCCCTATATAATCCTCAATTGTTGAGAAATGATCCTTATTCTATAGGTGGTTTCAATATTTGACACAGTAACTGTTATAGAGGTACTAGATTATATTTTGACTTTCACTTTGTAATAACCATTTAATATTTACATTCTATATATTGTAATGGTAGAGCATGATCAATCTGATTAAGTTAGTCCAATTTCTAGTGGTGTGTGCTATACCAAGAAAGATATTAATCTAACATTGGGAGTTATGATTAGGTTACTGGATAAACCTATAATGAAATCTTGGAATGATATTAAGTCTATATTATGGTATTTGATGGGGATAAATGATGTATTTCAGTTCTAGTAGAATTTAAATTCATTATTTGGATATGTGTATACTAAAAATTGAGTTGTTTTAAATAATAGGATAACAACAGATTATGTGTTTACTTGTGTGGGAACTATAGTGGGTGATATATATTAATTAATGATTTATGTAGAACTAACTACCATTGAGACATAGTATATTCTTATAGTAGACTTGGAGAATAAAATTTTTTAGTTGAATAAATTCTAGGAGGAAAAAGATAGAAATTAATTGAGAAGGTTATTGATCTTTGACAACTAGAGTTCTTACATTTAATGAATAGTCCATTGTTTCATGACTGAATTAATAATATAAAGATGATGTACTACATTATTAAAGGAATAATATAGAATGTGATATTGAAATTTACAAATATTATTCTAACCCGTACTCTAGAATACTTAATGTAAAATACAACAGTGCTTGTGATGTGGAGGAACTTTCATTCTTCTATAGGTATTAATTTATGAATGGAGGATGACTGGAAAAATAAATGACAACATTGTGGATGTTTTGATGGGGTAACATCTGATAGTTCATTAATAATTTCCTTGAAATATTGGATTTGAGGGGAAAACTGACATTATTGAGTGATGAAGAGGATGATCTCATATTAAGTTGTCCTATTATGCAACTATGTATGGATTCAAGTTTTCTGGAACATAAATTAAATTGGTGATTTTTGAAATGTTGGAGCCTTGTTTATTGGATTATGTTGGGATAACTTTTGGGGACTTGTACTATACAACAGTTTATGGACTGTAGAATAGACATTTTTGACATGGTAGAGTTGTAGTGTAGACTATGTTGACCTTTTCTAGATGGTACTATAACATTTTAAACCATGTTGACATAGTATTTAAGTAGTTTTAACTTTACTAGAGTGGGTATTGTTTCATTGTGGACTCAGTACAACTGTTACAGTAGCTTAATGGACCTACTATATAGATTTGTAACTACTACATTGTGGGATATTTTATCACTGCATTGCGTTATTATATGATTTCTAGATATTATTTCCCTTTAATTTTCACCCATGATTTTCGAATTTTTCCTAAATCCCCATTAACATAGGTATTTTTTTGAAAGATGTAAATCCAAAGTTTTTATGTTTCTATTTCATCATTATTTTAACCCGTTTTGTCTTATTCTAGAATCGAATTTCATTGATGATCATATAATTTTTATAGTAGTCTATACTTTAAGGAAGATCATGATTGAATTATTAAATCTATTCATCTAATAATTTTTATATAATAAATTTTTTATTAGAGTGAGAATATTATAGTCCCATATTAATATTAAGTATCTTTATATTGAATGTATGTTATCAAATCCATTATAAAAGACTTAACGATATGTGTTTATGAAATTCATGTTACTGATATTATTTTAGTTATCTTATTTAAATTATTTTGTTAGTGATAGTTCAAAATTCAATGTTAATAAATTTTTAACTAGAGATATTTTCATTAATGGAATAATTTTATAAAATTTATAACAAAGTGATTTTTTTATTCATGGACAGTTGTTATAGCACATATTTGGTTTAAATTTATTAACTATTTTCTTATCCATTATTTATTATTTTATAATTTATATATTTGTGCGAATAATGTATATTGAAAATTTAGATGTACTGTTAATGTGCATTATTTTAAATTAATAATTATAATGTTTGATTTAATTGATAAATTACATTTCTACATAGTGTTTCAATTAACTTAATAACATAATAAAAGGGGGATTCCATATTACCATTTTAAATATTTTCATTTAAAATAATTTATTTCTCTGAAATTTTTAATATTCAATGTATAATTAAACAAATTAATGATTCAATTATATATTAATTAATTAATGTATCACCATTTTATAGTAATAATTACTTAATTGACATTGAAATTTTCTTCAATAAAATTTGTTGGTTCATTTCATTCATTAATCAAGTGAATGGTTTATATCCCCATCTTGAAAATTATATTTAAATTGTTTCACCATTATGTGCATTTCCATTTATTTCTATAGATAATATAAATTTCATGATAGAGATTTATACACCTTCAATGTCATGTGTTATGGTATTGTGTTACTCACCACTTTTCTCCACATCCAAGAGACTATGGTTCAATTCTTGGAAACAACAAGAGTGTTTTATGGCCATTGATGTAGGAAGGCAGTCAAGTAGTCTATGACACGAGATGACGGTGACACATGCTTACAGATGTAGACTGATGCAAGGATGTGGTAAAACTCATTTCATTGTTAATGAAGCGCAATGACATTGGGCCATATAATTGGATTTTAATGCCATGAGTCATTTATTCCACTATTTGTAACAAATGTATTATTATATGGGTTATCTATGGGGGATACATATGATTCCAGCATGTGGGTGTCTATGTTTTATTGTATTACACTTCTAATATCCTAACAATTAGTATTAATACACCTTTATTTTTTTAATATTGTTTTGTTCGTGGATGTTTGATGAAATAAATATATGATTTTATACATATGAGTATATTTTAAATTATTTTATTTATATATTCATCCAAAACATATCATTTATTATAACATATATATGTCTTATGATAATTTTGATTCCAATAAATTTTTTACAATTTTGTTTCATGAAACTCAATATTCATGTAGCGTCCAAATGTTAAATTTTAATATAAAATTATAAAAAATTCAATGCTTAAAATTCTGTAAAATATTAATGAATAAAAAAAATTCTATTTATCATTTTTTCAAATTGAAATTAATATATTTAATGAAACAATGATGATTCATTTAGAATTTTTAGTTAAAATCCATTTGTTTTACTTTAGAAAAATTCACTCTTGATAAAAAAGTGGGAGTCCCCATAAGAAAAACTCTAACCAACTCAACCAAATAATTAGATAAAAATATCTCAAAATGTAAATTCTAAAATAAAAACGTAAAACATATATAAATAGAAATGATACACATGGTCATGTGGGATGACTTACCCATAGTGTAATATAGAACCATGAGATAAATGACTTAGTTCGTGAAACTAGATCCATCGCATCATGTCTGGAATTTAACTCAAACCATGAACCATGCATTCATCCACACACCATTAATTCATAGTTTTAAAAAATATGTCAAGACAACACACTATTACTAGAGAGGACCCCGACCCACAGGACAAACATAACCAACGACCATTCCAGAAGCCAAAATCAATCAAAGACCATATCAACTTCATCATAAGAATAAAAAACATCATGCCCATGGAAATGAAAATAATAATATATAGAGAAAAATCGATGGGGAATTTGAAGAAAATAAATCCTTAAATCTAGGTTTCTACTTACGAAGATGGTGGTAAATTAAAATTATATTTTATACTAAACATAAGGATAATTGTTATGATGGAAATAAAAACCTAGATCTTAAAACCTTCAATGAATAAAATGTGGAATCAATTTGATTGTATTAATATGTGATGGTTAGATATTTTATTATTTCTATTATTGAAAAATATATTCAATGTAATAATAATTTACATTATAATACTCTCTTATTCAAGTAAATTTGTTAGTATGCTATTTAATTTTTATTGAATATGAAATTAATATATAATAATGTGTTTTTGTTATTGTTAGCACAACTAGGTTTTTAATCCACCTTCATGATAATATAATTATTTTGAAGGAGTTTAGTTATGCGGGATTTACAATTATGTGTTGTGGTGCTTAATATGTTTTATAAGGTTTTATATATCCTATTGTCTACGTTTGTTATGTCTTGTGGAATATATTCGTTATGATTAGTGGAATTTTCAATGTTTTATAGAATATGATTCATATTTGGACTTCCAAGATTTACTTTTTGGATAGAAAAAATGACATATATATTGGTTTTTCTTAAACTATTAGGAATTTCGTACTACCCAAATCAATGATTTAATGATTCAATTATATATATGTATGGTGTTAATATAATGAAAATTGGTATAACATGATGGATGATAAGTGATTAATTTTTTTAAAACTAGTAAAAGAAAAATAGTTACAAAAAGAAATTTTTAGTTATTATAAGTTTCATTTTTTACTAATGCATATACTTAATTTTTATTAATGAAATATTTAAAATTTAAATTAAAAAGTTTACAGGAAATGGATGTTACAAATTCTGACACAAAATATTATTATGTTAAATAAATATTCTAGTATTTAATATATTAATTTAATATAAATTAATAAATATTGAATAATAATTTGATAAATAAAATAAATAAACATCACAAAAAATAGACAATATAAAAATATGACACAAAGAATAATGAAAGTTTCATTAAAAGAGAAGTTCAAATAATATTGAATTTTATTTTCAGAAAATTGGTAAAAATCATTTTTTATGGAATCAAATTGGCATTCAAAAATTATAAAATATAATAATAATATTTTTTTTATTAGTTTCATGATGTTTCGTAAATATGTATGGTTATTAGAAAAACAACTAAAAAAATATTTCACTAATTCCAGGGAACACATAAATACATAGATATAATTATTATAAATATATTCAAGATATCAAACATGTGAGAAATAAGACAACACTAAAGGGCTTATTATTACATATATACTGATGAAACACACATCACATGATTACAAGACTTACAATCATATCATAAATACAAAATACACAGTGAATGAGTCAACCACATTCAATGTATCATAAAAAAATACATCGAATATATTTTTAATAAACTTATCATTAGTAGATAATGATAATTCATATGGGCTTATGGATATACTATTTTTCATGCTACAGATGGTCATAGATGTCAGGTATAAATTTTATATTCTGCAATTGGTTTCAATATTTTAATGATGAGTGTGTGTTTCATTGTTATTATTTTCATTTTAATTTGTTTTTATACCTATAATAGAAATAATTTTTGGAAAACATTATTATTTGAGATAGGATTCTATATAGATTATAATAAATAATAAATCATTAAATGGTATCTATTGGGCCCCTGTGTGAGGATGAATTTATTTCAAATTTCTTTAAATATTGAATTTTACATTATAATATATACACCATATATTTAATATTATACATATTTATAAGTATATATAAAAATTTGTATATTTTTACATATTTATATATGCATAAATATACATTTTTAAAAGTACATACATATATCAATAATTAAATTATCTTTTTTATGATTATTAAATTTCTTGAAAAAGTATTTTGAATAATAAAAATAATAAATACATATTAACTTAATTTCTTAATAATTGTAGTTTATATGGTGTTATAACATTTTCTTATATACAATTAAAATATTTTCTAAGTTAATTTTTATAAAAAAAAATCATGATAAATACATTTGAACTAAATTTGACAAGAATAATAATATTTATAATGTTGTAAGATATTAAAAAAAATTATTTAACAACCGTAATAATTATTTTCCTATATAATCATATAGATTCACATATAATGTAATTATATATTTTTTCAAATGTTTCATAGACACACACACACACACACATATATATATAAGCATTCAAATAATAATACATTCAAGAAAAATTTTACATTATAAAATATCTAGTGTAAATATTATGCTATAAAATCCCATAACCATATACATATATTAAAATGAATTTATAATAATTACTTATTATAAATATTAATTTTATTATAGAATGAATTTTTTTTCTAAAAAAAATTAGTATATAAAAATAAAAAATCAATTTGAAAAAATAAAAAATAGACATATATTGTGGGATTTCAAAAGTTCTAATGGAACCCCATAATTCGGTATATGACCCAAATTCAAATAATGATAGCCTTCCTAGGTGGGTAATTTTATAAAAATTATACATGTATATGTGAAAATAAAATTAAATTAAAACACATTGTAGACTGTGGACAGGAAGATCCTTTGATTCATGACGGTGCGGATTCGAGCCATCAAACAATGGTCCCTTAGATAAAAAAATTCTAATGCGAAAGTTATGAAGTGGATCAATAATCAGAGGTGTGATATATCATTGATTGATCATATGTTTTTATGTTTTTAGTTTATCGTAACCAACATTACCATTAATACACATACACAGATATATATAAATATACATATGAAAAATATATTTATATAAAAATATAAACATTACAAAAAAATGAATAAGAAAACAAGTCAATATATAGTGATGTTATAAGAAAGTAAATAATATTAATAATGATTATAATAGGTATAAAAGTTACTACTATGATAAATATTATTATGCTATAGTATAATATACACATGAAAATTATTTTAATGGGAATATAATATTTAAAAACAATGAATGAATTATGAGAAAAAATTATTATTATTTTAATCAAAAAAACATATGATTTATTGTTATACTACTATGAACTAAACATACAATTTATTCCAAAGAATTGAACCCGGCCCTTGAAAATTGAGATCATAAAATCCACCAATAAAGAATGAAATATCATGTCAGAAATCAAAATAAATAAATCCAGGAAATTAATTTGAAATAAAGTTGATTATATCAACCACTGTGGCACAAAACACATGAATCCATATTGTAGTATTATTTACATACCATAGACAAGATCCAATGACCTACCATTCACCCCTCCCCCAAAACATTACCACGAACCACCAATGGTGGGGTAACGGTAAAAAATAAATATTATATGGATATGGAAAACATTATACTTTTCATAGAACATTCATGATTAATGCATGATATGAAACTATTTTTATCATCTATAATATTTTTATAAAAATCATAAAACTCAATATTCATTATTAAGGACTGTTTATTTTCATAGATTCATATTTAGAACTCATTTATATATCTAATTTGGCGTGTGCTCAAAATATATAATATATTCAATTTTTTACAATTATATAAAAAATATATAACTTATATACCAAAATAGATTGTGTAATTCTCCAGTCTGATCCCACTCCAAGTATCATCATGTAACACCTTTATATCTAATGAATTATTTTTTTGAATAAATTTAATCATTGTGACATTTTACATTTCATAAAGCACTCAAAATGGTTTATTTTATATGATTGGATTATGTTATATACAACACCAAGTTAATTGTGCACTAGAAAACATAAATTAAATCTTTTTATACATATAATACCAAGGTTAGATTTCATTTTGTTCAACAATATCATTCCATGATTTCTGGAAAAACACAAAAGACTGAGTTTTACCGAACAATAGTATCTCATTACAGTATTTATATTTATTATAATAAGTAATAAAATAGATGTTATAATAGAGGTTAGGATTAATAATAATTATTTTATAGAAAATATGGTTTATATAAATTTATGTTTAATTCTTAGGTTACCAATTAATTATAAATTAAAATTAAATGTGACTTAATGTAGACGGACTTGTAATTTTTTTATCATCACAATGCTGTTTTAAACGGGTAAATAAAAATAATTATAATTAGTAGTTAATATTAGTTTAAACTATATGTTATATATTCAATAAAATATTTTTTATATTCATCCAATATATTTGATTGACATAATATATTAACAAACTGAATTTTTTTCAAAATATTTTGTATTTATTATGAATATATTTTTACATAATTTTAATGGAAACCCCATTTAAATACAATTTATGTCACCTTTATAGAAATAAAATGTCAAAAAAGTAATATTTTGATGAAATCCATAAAAATTTGGTGAGGAGAAATTTTATATATTTTTATGTAATGTTTCATTTTTTAATGAAGAGTTAAAAATATTATATTTTAATCAAAAATATATTTTTCTTCTATTTTATTTATAAGGTAAATTTATATTATAAATTTATTTCAAATTTTAAATAGATAAAATTTTATCTAGAAATACAATACAGATCATTGAAAGAAATTTCACCTTGAAATTGGATATAAATACATAGAAAACTTTTGATTATTTTTACTATAAAAACATACAGTGGCGTCCCGTCATCAGGATTTATTTTAAAATAATTTATGCCATATCAGTTATTGAAATTTAGTGAAATAGATTCCATATTTGTATTCTTCAAAATCTATAATGATTAATAAGGCAAAAAAGCTGAAGAAAAAACTATAAGTGAATTTATTTAAAATTAATTTCATCGATTAAGGTAAAATTATTCTTAACAAGGACTGAACCATGAATTTAAGATGCAAAATTACATAGACGCTCATCCAACATGCATTTTCTGACCATGATTTTTCCATGAGAATTCGATTATTGATAATATTTTTTATTTTTTTGAATGTTAATAGTTAAAAACAAGGATATAAATTAAATTTTTTCAAAAATGCTAGGTGTTTCCCTTCACTTCAATATAACAGGCCACCACCTCTCCCTCTTCATCACACCTCTAATTCCCCTTGGATCACCAATAATATTATCAAATAATATCCCAACATCTCTAAAATCCTTCGAGATTCATCCCCTTGGTATGAAATCAATTGAGTGATGCATTCTGGTACAATCCAGAAGGATTTACCTGATTTAGAGGTTGGTTTAATGAATATGATGAGAGTTAATACACAATGTAATTTAATTTCATCTCTCATTTTATATATAAGATATAATTTATTTATTCACCACCCATTTTTTGGGCACTATGTATACATCCCTTGAATTTATTCTATGATTGTTATTTTTAAAATATAAGTATATTTATATATCTATAAAATGATCATTCCTTCATGGATTTTATGTTTTAAAATACAACAACTCAATAAAGAAATTTTTCTCAATAATAATTACTTTAGACCAATTCCATGTTAGGAGCCCATATTGTTTCAGGGGGTGCATAAGCTACCTCTAAAATGTTATATAATGAATCATATTTTTTTCAAGATATTTTAGGATTCATCTAATTTTTATTTCGTAAATAGATTGTGTGATCCCATTTAATTAAGTGGTATGTTCTTATGGAAACAATATAACTTGTTTTCTAGATTGTTAAGGACTATGACTATTTGAATAAATCTAATGATACAAATCTCAATGAAAAATATGACTTTTATTTTGATCATGTTATTCCATATATCCCCATGAATTAGTACTATTTTCCCATTCTTGGTACTAAAGATAATGTTCTGTAGTTAAATATGACTATGAATCACTTTGGTCATAAATCTATTGTATTCAAAAACCATGATTTAAAAAAATGATATTTAAATTCCATTTTCAAGGTAAATGTATTATAAAAACTTTTTATTGTTTTCAATGAATCCATTATAATTTTTCAAAGCTGTTTTCAAATACAAATATTTTCCAAAGGTTTTTTTATGTTCTAAAAAGTATTTTTCAATGAAAAATGGATATTTTCCTCAAGAAATATTTTTAAAATATATTAATTGTTTTTACCATCTATGAAAAAATCCTTGGTTGTTACTTTTTATATTATGGGAAAATTATTCAATTTTTAGATTCATATTATTTTTTCCTTGAATAGAATAATTTTTAATAGAATGATGTTTATGAAACATGTTTCGCTTTCACAGTTTCTATGATTTTTTATCCCAGTTATTTTCATTGGATATGTTTATAATTAAATTATTATGAAACCTAAATAATTCCTTATGTTTTTATATTATTTCATTTTTTATAATACCCGTTTTATTGTATACGTTATTATATGATTATTTTTGATCTTTTGGAACATGTCTGAATGATTTTTTAATGAAATTTGAGGCACCTATATCTCCAACCAATGCATTGGGTAATGATAATTTTTACATTAGATCAAAGGGTACCAGAGTTTTAGAAAAATAATGAAAACAAGATGGTACATGGGCAGTTGCTCAGGCCTAAAAACAAGAAATTATAGGGATTATAGCCCAATATAAGAAGTAAGAGGGTACACAGGTTGTAACCCAAGCCTGAAATAAAAAATGTAAAAGGGTTATAGCCCAAGACAAAAATTAAGATGGTAAATTGGTTATTATATAAAGGTTTATGTAGGTACAAATACCATATCCAAAGCCTAAACTTTTACAATGGTCTTGGTAGATATGATTGACATACACTTTTTTATTCTTATATGCATGCCAAAAATTCATTTTCGTATTTCTCAATTATTATTTCATGGCTAGTGATTTTTATTTTCTTATGATTAATGTCTTATGAACTACCATGATTTATACCATAACTCATGTTTATGATAATTTATGTTCATAGTATGGTATTTTAAGGTTATGATCATGTTATCATACCCATAAGATCATATTTTTTTAACATGTTTCCATTGTTTTTTCCTACTATTCATCAAATCTCAGCCCTTTTTATGTCTGCATCCACAACATATGAATATAAATTTTATGTATCATATGTTAATGTGGGTTTATACATTTGGAGATCCTAGTGGGTGAATATTTATCTTGCTTATGTATCGGTGATTACATTTCTGTGTTTCCAAATTCACTAATCTAATATGGTCATTGGAAGATCGTTTGTAAATAGTTTTTAAGAATTAGAAAATTTTAATTTAATGTCAATGTATTTATAGATATATTCTCTATAGATTAGTATCAAATAAAACGTTTAGATAACTTTTTGAATCACATAAGAGAATAATTTAATTATATCACTAGGTATATTTATAATGATATGTCTAGCGATGTCTCTAAGGATAATAATAAGGTTGAGTTTAAATTTAGAAAAATGTCCTAGAGTTATGAAAATGCATTGTGTTAGAGGTATCCAAGAAA
The DNA here is from genome assembly GCA_963277665.1 of Viscum album. Lineage (NCBI taxonomy): Eukaryota > Viridiplantae > Streptophyta > Magnoliopsida > Santalales > Viscaceae > Viscum > Viscum album. The sequence goes on from OY728138.1 coordinate 511,047,329, forward strand.
CTCCTCCATGTATAGCTAATACATGTTGATGTGGCTCGGTCAATGGTGTATTGAGGGTTAAAAAATCCAAAAAGTTGTTTCGCACAAGACTCAGGGTAATCTGGTACATGACAATGGGCCTTGTTCCACAATTGGTTTGACACTATTAGGGGATATGCTTTGGAAATTCAAAAACCCTTCAAAAAAATACTTGATGTATTTAAATTGAGGATGAATATGACTATCCTAGGATAACCCTTTGATGTCATTGATTAAATAAGTAGAAGAAAATATTTAAAAACCCAATAAGTAATTTTTCATTATTATATGGTTTCATAATATGATAAATGATTCTCGCACTATGCCTTTAGGTTGTAGTAAATAGAGATAAATCAATTGAACTTGGATCACATTAAATGATTCAGATATAGATAGTGTAGGAATTATGTGTATTGATTTCTCTACTGTAAATCTCATAAAGACAATCGGGAAGGTGGTATGAGTAGAGGTTATAATTCTAAAGATAAATTGACCTCAAATGACATGTAAAAGTCACGTGAGGTTCTTATGATATTTTTTACATTAAACATAAGATGCATTATTATATTGAGTTTGAGTAACCTTAAGACATGATTCTTATTTCATATTATAGGACATAAAAATTATGAAACATGTTGATGAGGCCTATGTATTGGTTTTTGAATAATGTTGGATGAATATTTTTTTTTTGGAATTCATAGATTATGTTATATGAATCCTGAAATATGTGATTATTTTTAGTATATTTTTTCATTAATGATTGAAAATGAATGGTTTAACACTTTTGAAGACTTAAAAAATTATTTCAAAGAATGGTGATATTTTGATTAAAGAAAGGTAATCCTTAACTAATGCCTCATTTTGAGATAATGATGTTTTGATAAAGACATTCTAGATATGATTAATGAAAATTGAAATTACAAATTATCCTAGAATTGATTATTTACTATGTGATCAATGTCATTAATGATAATGATTATAAAAATTTGAATTTAATGAATCTATCCAGTAATAATTATATTACCAAATGAGGATTTATACATATTGGATAACTTGTTATAAACATGTGGATTTGATAATAACTGATTAAAAATGGGATAGAATATAATTTATCTCATTATTTTTTAGTTATTAGAGATTGAAAAAATTTACATTCCCATGTGTATAAATAGGTGAAGTTAATCGAGGAACAAAAAAGGATAGGTCATCCTGAAATAATGCTACTATATCATTTCATGATAAATATTTAACGTTAAGAAAAAGTATCTTGATTCCAAAAATATTATCCTTATACCTCAATTCCTAATGAATCTGATGGTTCCTTAGTTTATGTTAGATTTATGGAATTATTATTTTTAACACTATCTTGACCATGTTCAATATCACCCTATATAACAACATGATGGTTAGATTTCTCTTCCATGTCTATGTATTAACATTCCACCTATGTTCTCCCATGTTGAAACAATAATTATACATTAATGTGGGTAACTATTATGTTTCAATCATTCCTTTTTAAAAGGAATTTTTCTATTAATTTTTACAATGTGGTTTTCTATGAAAATAAATTTCATGTTTTAAACCTTTAATAACCGAGGTAAAATTTGATAGAGAATTAAATTTTTAGGGGGTAGAATGTAATGGCCCTATATTTTGTGAATTTGTTTTTTAATTAATATAATCATTTTTTTATTTTAAATTTCGTGAAACACTAAAAATTTATTATTTTAAATGTTTCACTTACATTATAAAAAAACACCAATTTAATAATTCACAACACACAACATATGTTTTAACGTTCTCTATAGGGAACACTGAGGTCAGATTTCATTACACCCAATAGCGTCTTTCCTCGAAGGATGGCATAACACGCAAGGCCGAGTTCTACTAAACAATAATATGTCATTGAAATGTTATTAGTTAATATAATAAGATATTTGAAAGGCGTTAAATTATTAGATATGAGTAGTATTAACTAATTTAAGATAATATGTGTTTTAAAAAATTGAGATGAATTCATAGGTTACAAATCATTTAGAAATCAATATAAAAATAAATTTAATATAAAGGGAAATATTGTTCATCTATTCACAAAGATATTTAACAACAATAAATTAAATTATTTATAATTATTGTGTTATGTAAATGTAATATTTATGTTATATATTCAATAAAATATTTTTTATATTAATCAAATAGATTTTATAGACATAGGATAAAAACAACTCCTATTTCATTTTAAAAAACATATATTTTTTAATAATGGTATGTCTACCACAATTAAATGGTGAATCTATTTTAAATCTAATTTTTGGAAATTTTATATATTTAATATGTAATAATAAACTTTATATTTTGAATTTAAACAGAAAACATAATTTAAGATAAATTTTTTGTAAGGTTTCATTTATTAATGAATAGTTAAAAATACTAGATTATAATTCAAAAATATTTTTTCGTTTAACTTATTTTTAAGCATAAATTATATTTTAAATTTATTTAAAAGAATAAATATATAAAAATAATACAATTATTCCAATTTATGTCTTTGTAATTAATTTCATGTTTAAATAGGACATAAATACATACCAAACTTTGGATAATTTTAACATAAAAAACACAAAGTGTCATCCCATCGTCTTGGTTAATATTTAATTATTTTCAGCCCCTTATATGATTAAAATTTGTAAAAATGGATTTTATATTTGGAATCAACATTATTTATAATGTGTACTAAGATCATCATAGTTTTTGACAAGAAATATTAGTGAATTTAATTTCAATTAATTACATAGAATAAGATATAATGAAGCTTTATTAATGACTAAACCATAAATTTAATACCCACAATGACCAAGAAACTAATCCAACACCCAATTTATAGCAATGTTTGGCCAATTAGACATACATTATTGAGTTTTGTTGGTCAGGTATGCCTATTTTATGAAAAAACGTGGGTAATCTAATATTTTTTCCAAAAATGGAATGGGTGTCATTTCCCTTCCAAAAAAAGGAAACCATCTCTCCCTCTTCAACACACGTTTCAATCCCCATGGATTTCCCAAACATTTCTAAAATAATTTCACAATATCCCACCATTGTTTCTAGAAGCCTCCCCTTGGTGAAAAAAAAATACAAGAAGACTTTTTGCTCAAACAAAATAGAGTTATCCAATTAACAGGTGGTTTGAACAGGTTTGGGATGATTCAAGACACAAGGTAATGGGATTTCATCTCTCTTTTTATTACTATGAGATACATTATTTATTCACCACCCAGTCCTTTTTTGTGGTGGTTATACTGCCCATGGATGCATTCTGTGTTTATTATACAAACATTTATGGCTATTTTCATATCTGTTCTGTTATTTTTATTTAATGGGGTTTATGTGTTAAAAGTTACCAAATCAGTAAATTAATTATGCCTCAATTTACATTCTCTGAGACACATTCCATGTTTTCATCTATATTTTTCCATGGGGATTATATATTTCCTTTGAGATTTTATGTCATGAATCTATATATTTTCATGATATTTTAATATTAGAATAATTATCTATTATTTACATAGAGAGTGTGATCCTAGGTAACCATGTGGTAAGAGTTTATTGAGAAAATATTATCACAATATGAGATTGAAAATGATTATAATTCATTGTTAAAAATTAAGATTCATATTATAATAATACCCATGAATTTTATTCTCCTCTGGTTATTAAAAATATACCCTTGTATTAGTAGCATTTTCCACTCTATGGTACAAAATATATTGTTTTTTTTTTAATTTGATCGCCTCTCTCTTCGGTCAAAAATATATTGTATTAAAAACCATGTTTACCTAAATGTGTTCTAAATTTTATTTCAAAAAATATTTGAATCCCATTTTAAAGTAAAATTTAATTTAAATACCTTTTATGATTTTCAATGCTTCCTTCATAATTTTTTAAATATTTTCTCAAGGATAACGGTTTTTGAAACGTTTTTTATGTTTCAAAAAAATGTTTTTCAATGAAAAAGGATATTTTACTCAATAAATTATTTTAAAAGAGCATCCAAAATTATTTCCCAACTAACATAAAATCCATTGGTGTTACTCAATTAATTCATGTTTAAATTATTAAATTGGTCCATTCAAATTATTTCTCTGAATGGATTATGTTTTGATTGCAAGATATTTATGTTTCTCATTTACCATTCACCGTATATATTCTTTTGAAACAAGAATCTTTTCATGGGTTATGTTTGTGATGAAATTATGATGAAACCTATCTTTTTATATAGATTATGATATGATTTAATGTTTATAATACCCATTTAATTTCACTTCTTATGATATGATTATTTATGATCTTGTAGAAATGTATGAATGATATTATTATGATATGGGTGGGACCTATATATCCCTACAATGCATTAGGAAATGAAATGATGTATATTTTATCATAGGTTAAACATGTTCTATCCCAACCCAAAATTAAATAGTTACATTAGTTGTATAAAAATCCAAATAAAATATGCTACATGGGTTGAATCTGATGACTAAAAGTAAAAGGGTACATGAGTTGAATCCCAATCCTAAAAACGAGAAGGTTTGTGGGTTATTGCCTAAGCCTAAATGTATTTGGGTACATGGGTTGTTATCCTAAGGATTATGTAGGTACATGGGTCATAGCCCATGACTAACATGTTTTATATTTCTTAGTAGGAAACATTGATATATGATTTTCTTTTCTTATATGCATTCAAGAAATTCATTGTCATATTCCTCAGTTATGATATCATAAATCATGATGTTTATTTCCTTATGGTTCATGTCTTATGATCTATCACTATTTATCCCATAACTAATATATATGATCTTTGATATGTAGCGTATGATTTTCTAATTCTATGATCACATCCTAATACCCCTATTTTTGTGATTATGCATACATGTCTCCCTTATTTAGCCTTACTGAGCATATGATCACAACCAAATTTATGTTTTGTTCCCCCTGTTAAAATGATATACTTCAATTATGATACACCGATGAGGGGTTATAGTCTTGGAGAACCTCTATGGGGAAAATTAAGCTAAATTTAGTATCAATGTATAAGTTTCCATGTATCTAAATGTACATAAAATATATGGTATTTGCTCATCCTTTTTTAAAATTTATTTAAGTATTCCTAAAATGTTATATAATGTTATGTTATATAAATAATGGTTCTATATAGTTGGTATAAGAATAATGTATTTTTAAAATATTGAACACTATGATGAGAACACATTAGTGAAATCACTTGGTATATTTATGAGGATATTTTTATGGGTTTCCCTAAGGATAATCATATAAATGAGTTTATGTTTTGGAAAATGTATTGGAATTTTGATAAGGGATAGTGTTAGCGGTTCCAATTAATACAACCCTATCTGTATAATACATGTGGATGTGGCTCTAAAACATATGTTTCTAGGGGTAATTACTCAAACATGATGTTTCAGGGATTAATCATGGTAATATAATATATGAAAATGGGCATTGTTGGACACCTAGTTTGATAGTCCCAGAGGGATATGCATTGGAAATAACAAGCGCTTCATAAATCATCATGAAATATTTAAATAACTGAAGACTATGAATATCCTATGTTAAACCAATGACCTCGTAGATTAATGAAGTATGATCCATGCTTTAGGAACCCTATAAATAATTATTCATGATTATATTGTTTCCCAATATGTTAAATGTTTCTCACACTATGCCTTATGGGTTTAGTCAATAAATATAACTCCAAGAAAAAAATTTAAAATTTATTGCTTTAGGTATGGAATGTATATGCATTATGTGAATCAATTTCCCATGTTGAAATACCATAAAGTGAACCCAGAATGTTTTATGAGTATTTCTTATACTTATGTAGAATAAGAGACATCAAATAACTTGTTAAAGGTATGATATGTTCTTATGAGATTAGTTAAATTAAACATAAGAATAATTATTAGATTGAGGATGGGGAACCTTAAAAACGTTTCTTATTCCATATTCTCGTAATGTGGTATTAAGAAATATATTGATGAGGACTATGTTATAAGTTTTGAATAAATTTCAGGGAAGGAAGTATTTATGTATTGGAATTAAATTATTATGTTATATGAATCATGAAATATATGATTATTTTAAGTATAAATTGTCATTATGGATTTAATAGTACATGTTTATTGGTGATGAAGACATAAAAAATGATTTAATGGAAGGGTGATATTTCGATTAAGTGAAGGAAACCCTTAATTAATTTTTGGCATTGGGATAATTATGTTTGTAAAAATATATTTCAGTTATGAATATCAAAATTTGATGGTATGTATTATACCACAATTAATTATTGAAAAAGTGTGCTATTTCATCAAGGATAATGTTGATAAATTATTGTATTTAAATAATATATTTTTCAATCATTAGATGGAGGAAGCATGAATGTTTCAAAAGGGATTTATGGTAGTTAATGTTATAACCATTCTTCAAGAGAATATACAGTATGTGTACTCACATGATAGGAATTTTTAAAACAAGTGGTACTTCGTAATATATGGGGCATCAATGTTAATATTATTTCATTACATTATTTCAAAAAAATTTAATTTTAATCTTTTTTATGTGTTATAAGCTTAACAACTAGTGATATGTATAATTGAAATGTTGAATGATGTTTTTTTAAATTATTTATTATGCTACCAAAGTAAGATTTTAGAATATTTGATCAGAAGTTATAGAAATATGGTGTTGATGATAAATAATGACATATGGTATGGAATATCATAGATCTGATGATTTTATTGTGCATTGGAAATGAAAAAATTCACTATCCTTTTTGGATAATGTGGTCAAGTGAATCATGGAAAAATATAGGGTGAGGTTGTCATGATATCATACATGTATATCTTTTCATGAAAATTGATAATCATTAGGACAAAGGATCTTGAAACCTTAAATGTTACCCTAATACCATTGAATCTAGTGAATTAGATGAACTATTAGGTGATCAAAGATTTAAGGATTTATGATTGTAAACATCATCTTCACCTTGTTCTATACCACTCTACATCAAATAAATATGGAAATATTTCTCTTCCACATACATGTTTTCAATTTACAACTATATTCCCCCTTGTGGAATCCAATTTATTTGTTATTTTTAAAAACTGTTATATTTACAACATTCCTTTTTAAAAAGATGTTCTAGTTTTCCTTTTAATGATGTGGATTTATATGAAAGTAACCTTTATGTATTAAAACAATAATAACCAACACTTATTACAAGGGAGAAATTATTTTTAAGGGGAGTAGAATGTAACAAACAAATATTTTGTGAAATGTGTTTTTCTTGAATTAATTTAATCATTTTGATATTTTACATCTTACACAAAAGTTCAAATTGATTATTTAATATGATCATCTTATGTTATAAAAAACACAAATTTAATCATGCACTAAAAAGAATATAAATTTTATTTTTATATACATTGAACATTGATGTTATATTTTGTTAACTGAAAAAACGAAATTCCCCTACACAGTGCACCAATTTTAGTCGTAAACCCCTATATTTTATTCTAAATGTATTGTTACCGTGTTTTAATGGAGAAACCATTTAAATACAATTCTTGGTATTTTTTTAGATATAATATGTCAAAATAGAATTCATATTTTGAAGTGAAACATAAAAAATTAGTTAGGAAAAATTTATAGATTTCCATAAGGTTTTATATTTTAATGAATAGTTCAAAATTTTGGATTTTAATAAAGAACTACCTTTTCATTTAATTTATTTATATGGATAAAATATATTAGAAATATAATTAAATGTCTAATTATAAAATATATTAATATATAAATAGAATTTAGTTCATTGTAACCAATTTCACATTAAAATTGGTTTTAAAAACATATCCAGCTTTTTATCATTTTGTATTCAAAAACTCCTAGTGTTGTCTTGTCATCGGGATTAATTTTAAATTATTTTCTACATCTTCGATGATTAAAATAAGGAAAAATTGAATAAATATTTAAAATAATAATAATTTATTATATATAATCTGTTAAACTTAGTATTTTTTCAAAAAAATATTTTTGAATGTAATTTAAATTAATTACATCGATTTAGGTAAAATTAATCTTCAAAATAGATTAAACCATAAATTTAATACCCAAAATATCCTATAAACTTATCCAAAATCCAATGAATATCCATTAATACAGAATCCTCCATTGATTATCTATTTTGGCAGGTTAGTTTTGACTTTTAATAGGGGAAATTTTGGTACACCTATCTTTTTTCAAAAAAATCAAATATTTCATTTCCCTTTCCTATAAAATGCCAGCACCTCTCCATATTCATTACACCTCTAAAGCACCTTGGCCAACTGAACCTCTAATAAAATTGGATTCAAACAACCCTAAATTTATCTTATAATCTAATACTTGGGATTAAATCATCCAAGGGATCCTATCATAATAAACAAAAAAGAGTTACCTAATTAAAAGGTTGCTTGAATAAGTATAGGGAGAGTCAAGAGACAAGGTATGGGAATATCATCTCACTTCATATTGGCATGAGATACATGTTTTTTTATAGTTAGGGAACACTAAAAATTATATAATCTTGAGTTATGTCAATATTTTGTCTTTTAATCACATTGAGTATATTTTTAGGTTTATATCTTTAGGGAATTAGGTCATAACTAGTACCTAACAACTTTAATATTACTCGTAGACAATTATACTCAATATCTAATTTTTTTTTCATAAATCTGAAACATTTTAAAAATAAACATGGTTTATTTAATGTTTATAAAACTTGAATATTCATTGATCGCACCCTTGAATCTATTATTTTTTCGGTCCTGTGAAAAATATTTCAAAACATGGGATGAGAATAAATAATTCAGCAATGAATACATAAAGAATTACAACTTTTATCCTTGTGAAAGAATGTAAACCCGTAATATTTTATCAAAATGTAATACTTTTATCCATTGTGAATTAGAAAAAACACATAACTAAATATAATCGTAACACATACCTTTTTCAAAAACATAATATTACCATAAATCCCATAGAAAGAAACATATAACATATAAAGGTTACTTGGGACATAAACATACTTAAATATAATAACCATACGATCATCTTTTACACGTATCACTATATTTAATAACCATATATCTGAATTACATACCCAATTCATTTGATGTTAAAACATAACCACCAATCCTTGGTTTAGCGCGAAACCACCCATCTTTGGTTTATCATGTAACCACCCATCTTTGGTTTATCATGTAACCACCCGTCAAATGTCCAATTTCCATTATATAATAATAATTTGTAAAAGATTAAAATTATCAAAATTTCACTGATAAATTTCAATATTCAATCACAATATATCATTTAAAGATATTGAAATATTATATCCACTATCAAAATAATTTTGAATACAAAAACACGCAAATAGGGAATAAGAGAGTTCTTTTCATTTTAAAACATTAATAATTATATAGGTATCCAAATATCAAATAACTATTATATTGGTTGATGTAACACCCAAATTTTTTTTGAGAAATATGTAATTATTATGTCATATAAATCATCAAATGAATCATTCACTACAAACAACACTATCTTGGCTTGCTTTTCACGCAATCACGACCTTCCTCGATAGCTTGCGTTGTATGCAATACCGAGTTTCACTAAACAACGATATGCTATTAAAATATTATTCAAACTAGATGTAATGAATACAAATAACCACCTTTTGAAATTTTATTTTTAAAAATGGAATTCATTTTTGGATTTATAATAACTAAATTATCCAAGGGTGAAAATTTGGTATTTTTCTGAAAACGTTCAATTTTTTATAAATAGTGAAAACACTGGGTTACTATTTAAAAACCGACTTTTTATTTAAATGATTATTTATTCTCTTTAAATTTATTTTAGATTAAAATTGATACATAAGACCTATATAAGTTCAATTTAATTCATTAGAGTCATTTTATAATAATTTTAGACATATAAAAGTTTTATTGAACTTTTCACCATCTTTTACCCACCTCCTAGGAGAATTTGGAAATTCACATAAAACATAATTTTACCGCTTCTGTGAGTGTAATTTCAAAAGTATGAGAGAAATGGTTAATATTAAGGACTAAAATGTGGTTCAATGAGATGAAAATATTTTTTTAATAGAAAAGTTTTACTTTTATTTACCACGGTTAAACGTAAATAGGGTAATTAAGGGTAAAAATAATATTATTAATACCCTAAAACATGTCCTAATTCTATTGGATAAGTTTAAATCGACCAAAAACATCCTTAGGAATAATCTATGACCGTTTAGGTCCACTTGGATTAGATTAGGACATTTATTATTAATTTATTTAAAGAAGGGTAAAAATAGTTAAAATCAATGTTTAATAACTAAAGAATTTTTAATATAGGGTTATACATTAGATAAATTCGACTATAAATATTATTTAAAAAGATAAAAATATTTCCAACATAATTGTATTTTATTTATAATTTTTAGACATTAAATAATTTTTTTTATCAATGACACAATGATGATGCATTAATTATCTTATTAATCAAATATTAACATAATTGATGTTATAAATACCTTAATAAATGTAATTTGAGACTTTTTATGAATTAAAATTATTTTATAGGTTAATGGGACATGTTATTATTGATTTAATTAAGTTTCTTTGAAGTGATAATGTTTTTATGATTTTTAGAAAAATAAATTAACATAGAGTTTCAAAATTGACAAAAAATAGTTTTTAAAACAAATATTATATTATTAATTTTTTTTATTCATAAAAATCTACGGTTAGGACAAATGACTTATATAAGATATATATATATTAATAATAAACATCTTTGGGTTCTTTTTTCTTGTTATAGTATGTTCATTAACCATATAGTGTAAAAAAACAAAAAGACACAGTTAAAGTTAAATTATATAACTTAGAGTTAAATCAAAATGATAAGGATAAAATAGTAAACTAAACTTGTCTAAAATATATTTTATGAGTGGATTTCGACCCATCGCCACCATATATTAGAAATTAATCAATTTGGAGCTATTAAAAACCAAATATGACTTTATAATAAAATAATATTTTAAGTTTTTCCTAAGGTGCCCCTCCCCTCCCTTATAAAAAGTAACCTCCTCCCTCTCCTCCTCACACCACTTTGAGCCTTCATGCTCGGCCAAACCCTGAACATTTCCTTTCTACACTTCCCTAGAAACCTCCTAGAGGTCCTGGTATTTTTCAAAGACCATCTTTAGGGCCATAAGAGAAGGTTAAGAAGAGGCGCTTCAAAGAAGAGGTAATATCTGTTACTGAATCTTACAACTTTATTTCTTCTTCTACTTCTTATAATTTAGATGTTTCTTAAATAAGTAATAACATAAGTTTCACTCATATAATGATATGTTATTATAAATATGAAACAACCCTATTTCATCTTCTATCCACCATACAGAAAATGAAATCACCGCGTGTGCGTACAAACAAAATATTGTCTCCATGCTGTGGTGTAATCTATTTTCCACCACCACAATACATGGATTGGTATAATGGGGTAAAGAATAACTATATATGATTATTTTAAATTTATATTAATTCTGAGATTGTATACATACACTTCAATACAATTCCACGATCATGGGAACGATATCATCGCTCGTGCGTACGTACGGCCTACCGTCTCCACAATGTGATGCGACTCATTTTACATGATCTTCAATGATTAATGACTATATAAATGAATTGAAGGAATAAATATGATATATATTACACTAATACCATTCTGTAAATGAGGTATCTATATCCTAAAAGATGAATAAGAATTTATTCAACAAAACACGCATAAGAACAAAAATCAATAAACACCCGAATAACAAGTTGCAATGAAATATTAGTAATAAGAAGCTATGAATATGACCATATATGATATCATAACAATTTTTAAAATTCTATAATAAGTCAATAACATTATTTAAATCATTATAAAGGAGTTTTGGACATTTACGAAGTAAATTAGACCTAATGTAAGGGAGAATCTGGCAATCTCAATTTTTATCTAAGATTGTTTATAATTCAGTAATTACTGGGGCATATTTATCATCCAAATCCATTTTTCCTTAATATTTTATATTATTTCCATCCTCCTAAAATTTTTATAAATCCAATTTTACTCTTTGGTGAGTTTTTAGTAAAATATATTAAAGGAATCTTTTTTCATTTTTCGTACGAGGTACTTTTTGACTTTTCCAGCCAAAGTATGAGAAGAATGTCTTTTTTTAACTTATACAACATGAATGGATTTTTAGTACATTATTTCCATGAATCATACTCTAAATGTTTTCATGATTATTTTTAATCAACTTCTTTTAGTTTAAAATCGTATGGCATTTTAAGAAAGAAAAAATGTTTTTGAAGTAGAAAAGTTATTTTCCTTAAGAATGGAGTTCAAGTGTTTTATCAAAATTATTTTGAATCTAAGATAACATAGGGTTATATTTCTATCCCTATTTTAAATTTTTTTGATTATGTTATGATGGAATTATTTTTATGAATTCCTTTCATCTTATATGATTTATGTTATGATGGCATGATGTTTACGAATCCCATTATTATTAAATGGGTCATGCTATGATGTATGATTTATGATCTTGTGGCACACATGAGAATGGTATCGTTATAAGATTGGTGGGACCTATATATCCCTCCAATTAATTTATTAATGATTTATATCTAATGAGATAGACATGGCTGGAACAGAAGGTTAAACCGGTTCAGTTAAACAGGACTGAAACGAGGAGTGAACTTGGTCCAGAAATTGACTTTGTCCGCTAAGATAGTCTTGGCAATGAGTCTTGGCTCCTAATAAATGATTTTATATGATTATTTATGTATTCCACAAAGTTTCATGTTTTTTGTTCTGATTATTGGGATTACATTTAACTTCTATGATTTATCCCATGTTATGAAATTATGATTTCTTTTGCAGGTTATGATTTCCAAAATGATATGTTCTTATTAATATGATGTGATTGACATTTCTTTTGTTTACCCTTACTGAGAATTTGTGATCAGCCATTTGTATGTTTTCTTTTCCCCAGGTCAGGAATAAAGATATTAAGTAGGATATGCTAAAAATGGACTCTTGATATGATGAAATAAATGGGAGACAACGTAGATGATTTATGAACTAGTTGTTTATGTTTCCCAGTTTATAGAGACAATATACCTATACTTTCCTTTCATGGGTTTGTTATATGTTTTAATAAGTGTTCATCAATTCTGAAGACATAACAATGTATGTAATGTATGGGTAGTTATAGTTGGTATCAGAGGAAAGGTATAGTCAACCTTTTGAAACTAGAATGTGAAAGCCTTAGTAAGAACCCTAAGGATAAGTCTAAGAATAGAACACAATCTTAGTGTTTTATAAATGGCCACGAACAACCAATGATAAGAACTTAAGTGTGAAATTTTATTCTTTATTATGTGGTTTTCCTAATATAATTAGTGTTCCTCACACTATTCTTCTTAGTTTTAGTCAATGGGTGGAACCCAAAGGAACCGGGATAATGCGGAATGCGACGGGCAATGAAATGATTGTCCCCCTGAGCAACCAAACGTTATGGGAGATGGAAGGAAAAGTTTTGTAGCCATTCTCACTCAACTTTATCAAGATATGAATCATGCAAGACTTCCTAACGAGAAATGGAAGGAGTAACATTCTGTTGAATCCTTCATGAGGTAGCATCCACCCTCATTCAGTGGGTCTACTGATCCATTAGTGGCTGAATAATGGATTAGTACAACTGAAAAAATATTTTCAGTTCTTCAATGTTCTGAACATGATAAATTCATCTTAGCATTTTATCATTTGGAAGGTGAAGATGATCAATGGTGGAATCTTATCAAGAATATGAGGAAAAGGAATGAAATTGAACCCATGGAATGAGAGGAGTTCAAGAACTTATTTTTTAATAAGTAATTCCCTCATATTCATCGAACAAAGATGGAGAAAGAGTTTCTTGAACTACACAAAAAGGATGATGAATCTATTGGTACCTACGAATCAAATTTTACAAGACTTGCAAGGTACGCTTCTGGTGTTATTATCCAACCTGAGAGTAAGATCGATCAAATCATTACTGTCTTAAAACCAAGTCTTCGAAGGATCTTAGCCATAAGGGACTTCAATAGGAACAAGGAAATCGTTCAATTTTCTCTCAAAGTTGAGATGGAGATTGGAGTAACCCATCGGTCATATGAGTTTTATAAGAAGAGGAAAATGGAATTCAAAGGAAAATCTAAAGTGCACACTGAAAAGAAGATGAGTTTTCCCTTATGCACAATGTGTAGAAAGAAACATGGATGGAGTTTTCTAAAAGGGATAATTAAATGTTTCAAATGTGAAAAAGATGGTCATCAGGCATTTAAGTGCCACAATGATAGGAAGAAATGTCTAGTGATGTGAACAAAGACAATGCTACACAGAGTGCACCTTCTACACTTCAATGTTACATGTTCATGGAAATGGGGAATTATGAAAATCAATGCCCTAATCCAAGGGTTATTAATGATGATCGAAGTCAACAAACTTTTAAGGCCAAAGACAAATAAACGTCACATAAAATTTCTATCAGCGATGTGGAGTACGATAACGAAGTGGTGAAAGGTACACTTACCCTCCACACTAAAGTAGAAAATGTTTTATTTGATTCTGGATCCAACCAATATTTTATTTTAGAAGACTTTTCTAAGGGCATCGAAGAATTACCTCGACATTTAGATGTTGAGTCAGCTGTGACAACACCTAATGGCACAAAAATCGCATCAAACGTTTATAATTCTTCTCCGATTGAAGTTTGTGGGAATGTGCTTCCTGCAAATACTGTGAACTTCCTAAAGTGTAATTTTATGTGATTCATGGAATGTATTGTCTTTCTTTATATGGAGTTTATATCGATTTCCAAATAAGGGAAGTCACATTTCTTATTCCAGATCAATCTATGGTCATATATCGATGCAAGGATGAGCATATCCTTCCAGTGGAAATTTCTTCCATATTATGGGTCTTGATTCCACTAAATGAAGGTTATTTATCTCAAATGGTTGGTGAGAAACTCATGATTTAGAATATTCCCATTGTACGAGAGTTTGATGATGTCTTTACGAAGGAATTTCTGGGTCTTCCACCAAATCGTGAAGTTGAGTTTTCAATAGAACTCATATTGGGTGCTTCCCCTATTTGAAAGACACCTTATAGAATGTCTCCAATTGAGTTGAAATAATTGAAAAGCAAATCAAAGATAATCTTGATAAGGGATTCATATTCCCTAGTGCGTCACCTTGGGGAGAACCTGTTCTGTTTGTTAAGAAGAAAGATAGATCAATGAGACTCTGCATTGATTATACAGAAGTTAACAATATCACTATCAAGAGAAAATAACCTCTCCCATGCATTGATGACTTATTTGACCAAATATGCAGAGCTCAATACTTTTCCAAGATTGATCTTCATTATGGGTATCATCAATTAAGGGTCAAAAGGGAGGATATAACAAATATGGGATTCCGTACATGTTATGGACACTATGAATTTATATTGATTCCATTTGGTCTTACTAATTCCCCTTCTATCATCATGGATCTGATGAATAGAGTCTTTAGAGAATATATTTTTCAGTTTGTGGTAGTCTTTATAGATGATATTATTGTCTATTCAAAGAGCAAGGAAGAAGATGATGATCACTAGAGAATTGTATTGAAGACCCAGAGAAAGGAGAATCTTTATGCCAAATTTACCAAGTGTGAATTTTGGCTTCAAAAAGTTTCATTTTTAGGTCACATAATCTCTAAAGAGGGGATATCTATGGATCCAGCAAAAACAGAGGTTATTAAAAGATGGTCGAGACCAACAACAGTAAATGAGATGCGAAGTTTTTCTTGATTTGGTTGGATATTACCGACATTTTGTGATTGATTTTTTGGGATTATCTATTCCACTCACTAGGTTGACTTGAAAAGGAGTTAAGTTTGTGTGGATGGAGGAATGTGAAGAGAATTTTAAGGAGTTGAAAAGATGGTTATCCAGTGCACCAGTGCTCACACCGCCTTGTAGTGGAGAAAGGTTTTAGATCTACAGTGATGCATCCAAGAAGGGTCTAGGGTGTTTTCTCATGCAAAATGATATGGTGATATCTTATGCCTCAGAACAGCTGAAAATCAATGAGAAAAATTACCCAACTCATGATTGGGAGTTAGCTGTAGTAATATTTTCATTTAAGATTTGGAGGCATTATCATTAAGGTGAAATGTGTGATATTTATAATGATTGTAAAAATTTAAAGTATATTTTTACACAAAATGAGCTGAATATGCGCAAAGGAAGATGGATGGAGATGATTAAGGATTACCACTGCTCAATTCATTATCACCGTGGAAAATCAAACAAGGTGGGAGATGCATTAAGTTGACAAGACCATTCTAGCTTATCCATTATGAGGATCACATGAGATCCAATATTTATGGATTTACAAAGGATGGATCTTGGAATTATAATGGAAGTGGAAAAATCGTATCTTTCTCAAATAAATATTCAACCATCTATAGATGTGAAGATTAAAGAGGCATAGAAAGAAGATGTAGTGTTACAGAAGAAGGTGAGAAATGTTCCTGAATTCAACCTTGATTGTGAAAGGGATAATAAAGTTCAGAAATTGGGTTTGTGTTCCTCCCATCCCCAAATTAAAGAAGGTGCAGCTGGATGAGGCTCATTGTTCTTCATTATCTATTCATCCTAGAAGCACGAAGATGTATAGGGACCTGAAATAGTACTTCTGGTGGGATGTAATGAAAAGAGATGTGGCTGAATATGTCTCTCGATGCTTGGTTTTTCAGAAATTCAAAGCTGAGAGACATAAGTCTAAGGGGATGTCACAACCATTACCCATACCTGAATGGAAATGGGAAAACATCAATATGGACATTGCCACCAGACTTCCTAATACATCAAAAGGTAATAATGCTATCTAGGTCATATTTGATCGTCTTACAAAGTCGGTACACATCATTGCTATTAGAGAGGATTTCTCTCTGGATCACCTTGCCAGGATAAATTTAAAGGAAGTGGTAAGATTGCATGGAGTACCACTTTCCATTATATCTAATCGGGTTCTGAGGTTTACCTCAAAATTCTGGCGAAGTCTTCAGTATACTCTGGATACATAGTTGAGTGTGAGCGCTGCTTATCATCCTCAGACAGACAGTCAGTTTGAGAGAACAATTCAAACACTAGATGATATGTTAAGAGCTTTCTCTATGGATTTCAAAGGAAGTTGGGATCAACACCTACATTTGGTGGAATTTTCTTATAATAATAGCATTCACTCCAGTATTCAGATGGCTCCTCATGAAGCTCTCTATGGAAAGAAATGCTGAACTCCAACATGGTGGGATGAAGCTGGTGAAAAAAGATATTAGGATCTGATCTAGTTGATGAGATGGTAGAAAAGGTATGATCTATTCAACAACACATAAGAGCATCTCAGAGTCGACAAAAAATTTATGCCGACATATGAAAAACGACCTAGTGTTTCAAGTGGGTGATAAAGTGTTTTTACGAATATCTCCTTAGAAGAGAGTAATGATATTTGGGAAGAAGGCAAATTTGAGCCCTAGGTATATTGGTCCTTTTGAAATACTGGATCGTGTAGGGAAGGTTTCATATCGATTGGAGCTTCCACTGAATATCTCCCACGTTCATGAGGTGTTCCATGTATCTCTCTTGAGAAAGGACATACACGATCCTTCACATGTATTCAGCTCAGAATTTGTATTGTTGGGGCAATATCATTCTTATGAAGAACAGCCGATAGAGATTCTGGATCGTAGCGAAAAAGACCTACGAAACAAGACCACTCGCTTGGTGAATGTTTTATGGAGGAACCACCAATTGGAAGAAGCTACAAGGGATCTTTAGGATATGATGAGGGAGAGGTATCCTCATCAGTTTGTTACAAAGTGACGAATATTGAGGGCGAAATTTATTATAAGGGGGGTAGAATGTAATACCCGAGATTTTAATGGGAAATATTTTGTTTTTATGTTATATACATCATCATAGGAATCTACCACTACTCACAACACTATCTTGTCTTTATTTACATGCAATGGCGACCTTCCTCGATAGCTTGCATTGTACGCAATACTGAGTTTCACTAAACAATGATATGCTATTGAAATATTATTAAAACTAGCCGTTATGAATAGTAATACCCACTTTTTGAATTTCTTTTCAAAATGGACTTCATTTTTGGATTCGGAATATTTAAATTATCCTAGGGTGAAGGTTTGGTATTTTTCTGAAAACTTTCTATTTTTAGTGAATAGTGAAAACACTAGGTTACTATTTAAAAACCGACTTTTTATTTAAATAATTATATATTTTATTTAAATTTATTTTAGGTCAAAATTGATATATAATACCTATATAAGTTCAATGTAATTCATTGGAAACATTTTATTATAATTTATATATATATAAATTTTATTGAAATTTTCACAGTCTTTTACCCACCTCCTATGAGAATTTGGAAATTAACATAAAACATAATTTTACCACTTCTGTGGGTGGAACTTCGAAAATCCAAGAGACACGGTTAATATTGAGGACTAAAATATGGTTCAATGTGATTAAAATAATTTTCGGTGAATAGTAACTTTTTACTTTTATTTACCGCAGTTAAAAGTAAAGAGGATAATTAAAGGTAAAAATGATATTATGATAACCTTAACACAAGTCCTAATTCTATAGGATAAGTGTAATTCGACCACAAACAACCTTAGGAATAAAATATGACCGTTTGGGTCCACATGAATTAGATTAGGAAATTTATTATTAATTTATTTAAAGAAGGGTTAAAATATTTAAAATCAATGTTTAATAACTAAATCATTTTTAATATAGGGTTATACATAAGATAAATTCGACTATAAATATTCATTAGAAATATAAACAGATTTCCTACATAATGGTATTTTATTTATAATTTTTAGACATTAAATAATTCAATTTATTTATGACACAATGATGATGTAGTAATTATCTTATTAATGAAATATTAGCATAACTGATGTTATAAATAACCAAATATATGTAATTTGAGACTTTTTATGAATTCCAATAACTTTGTAGGTTAATATGACATGATGGTATTGATTAAAGTAAATATTTTCGAACTAATCATGATGTTATGATTTTCACAAAAATCAAGTACCAAATAGTTTCAAAATTAACATAAAATAGTTTTTTAAATAAATATTATTTTATTAATAAACAACTTGGGGTTAGTTTGTCTTTTTATATTATGTTTATTAACCATATAGTGTAAGAAAACAAAAAAGACACGGTAAATGTTAAATTATTTAACTTAGATTTAAATCTAAATGTTAAGGATAAAATAGTAACCTAAACATTTCTAAAATCTATTGGATGAGAGGATTTCGACCCATCCCCACATTAGCTTCGAAATAAATAAAAAACATGGGTTTCGTTTGGCTTGTTATAGTATGTTTATTAACCATATAGTGTATGAAAATAAAAATACATGGTAAAAGTTAAATTATTTATCATAGAGTTAAATCTAAATGATAATGATAAAATAGTAACCTAAACTTGTCTAAAATCTATTGAATGATATTATTTTAACCCATCCCCATCTTATCTTAGAAATAAATATATTTGGAGCTATTAAAAACTGAATATGACTATATCATTAAATAATATTTTATTTTTTTCTTAAGGTTCCCCTCCTCCCCATTAAAAAAGGGCACTTCCCCCCTATCCTCCTCATACCAAATTGAGACTTCAAGCTCAGCCAAACCCTGCCAATTTCTCTTCTCCACTTTCCTTGAAATATCCTAGAGGTCATGGTCTTCTTCAAATACCATCATTAGTGGCCTAATCGAAGGTTAAGAAGAGGTGCTTCAAAGAAGAGGTAATGTCCGTTACCGATTCTTTCAACTTTATTTCGTCTTCTACTTATTCTTATTTAGTTTTTTAATTAAGAAGTAATAACATAAGTATCACTGATATACTAATAAGTTATTATAAATATGAAACAACCCTATTTCATCTTCTAACCATCCTACTGAAAACAAAATCATCGCGCGTGCGTACGTATGTAATACCGTCACCAC
This sequence comes from Viscum album, assembly GCA_963277665.1. Taxonomy (NCBI): domain Eukaryota; kingdom Viridiplantae; phylum Streptophyta; class Magnoliopsida; order Santalales; family Viscaceae; genus Viscum; species Viscum album. The sequence goes on from OY728138.1 coordinate 511,067,611, forward strand.
GTTGTGGTGTAATCTATTTTCCACCACCACCATACTTGGATGAGTATAATGTTGTAAGGAATAACAATATATTATTATTGTAAAGTGATATTAATTATGAAATAGTATACATACACTTCAACACAATTCCACGATCATTGGAATGATATCATCGCTCATGCGTACGTACGGCCTACCGTCTCCACGATGGGATGTGACTTGTTTTACATGATCTTTAATTCGTAATGATTATATAAATAAATTGAATGAATAAATATGATATATATTACACTAATATCATTCTGTAAATGAGGTATCTATAATCTAAAAGAATAATAAGTACTCATTCGCTAAAACAAGCATAAGAACAAAAAGCAATAAACACCCAAATAACAAGTAACAATGAAATCTTACAAATAAGAAGCTAAGAATATGACCATATAAGATATCATAACAATGAGTAAGATTCTGTAATAAGACTATAACCATATTTAAATCATTATACAGGAGGTTCAGTCATATAAGAAGCAAATCGGACCTAAAGTAAGGGAGAGTATCACAATCTCAATTTTTATCCGAGATTGTTTATACTACAGTAATTACTGGGGCATATTTATCATCTACATCCATGTTTCCTCAATATTAAATATTATTTCTATCCTCATACAATTTTTTATATCATATTTTACCCTTTAGTGAGTTTTTAGTAAAAGATATTAATGGAATCTTTTGTCGCTTTTCGTACGAGGTACATTTTGACTTTTCCAGCCATAGTACGAGAAGAATGTATAATTTTTAACTTATAAGGAATGAATGGATTTTTAGAACATTATTTACATGAAGAATACTTTTCAATTTTCAAGATAATTTTTAATCGATTTCTTTTAGTTTAAAATTGTATGACATTTTAATAAAGGAAAAATGATTTTGAAGTAGAAAGGATATTTTCATCAAAAATGGAGTTCAAGAGTTTTATCAAAACTAAATTGCATGTAAGATAATATAGGGATCGGTTTCTATCCCTATTTTTATATTTATTTGATAATTTTATGACAGAATTATTTTTATGAAGTCCTAATATCTTATATGATGGCATGATGCTTAAAATACAATTTTTATTACTTGGGTAATGCTATGATGTATGATTTATGATCTTGTGTCACACATAATAATGGTATCATTATGAGATGGGTGGGACCTATATCTCCCTCCAATGCATTGGGTAAAGATTTATATCTCATGATAAAGACATGGATGGAACGACAGGTTAAACAGGTTCAGTGAAACATGACTGAAATGGGGAGTGAACTCCGTTCTGAAATGGACATTGTCCACTAAGATAGTCTTGGCAATGAGTCTTGACTACTATGAAATTATTCTACATTATTATATGTGTATTGAACAAGGACACATGTTTTATGTTATGATTAATAGTATTACATTTCACTTCTATGATTTGTCCCATGTTATGAAATTATGATATCTTTTGCATGTTAATATTTCCAAAATGATATATTCTTATGAATATTATGTGATTGAAATTTCTTTTGTTTACCCTTACTAAGCATTAAAGCTCACCCATTTGTATGTTTTCTTTTCCCTAGGCCATGAAGAAGGATATTAAGTAGGATATGCTAAAAAGTGACTCTAGATATGATGAATTAAATGGGAGACAATGTAGATGATTTATGAACCTGTTTTTTATGTTTCCCAGTTTCTAAAGACACTATACCTACACGGTCTTTTCATTGTTTTGTTATATGTTGTAGTAAGTGTGCATCAATTCAGATGTAATAACAATGTAGGTAAATTATGGGTCATTATAGTGGAGGATTCATCGTTGGCAGATATATTAAAATCATTCCTTCTTATTGTTTAATTAAATTATTAATAGATGATAAATTCCCCCTGAATGAAATTAAATTTCTTTGGGATTTAATATATACCATATAAAAGTAGCTTGTGTATAACATAAAAATGCACCTCAATGAAAGGAGACAGAGATTAAGACCCTTACCTCGAGGCCGACTCGTCACATAAAATCATTATGTTCTTGAATAATAAACACAAATTAATTTTTAATTGATTTAGAACATTTTTAGGTTTTTTATTCATTTTATATTACTTATTACCATTTTATAAAAATTACATAACTATTTATGTTCATATCTGTTGTTTTGTGGATATGCAGTACATGAGTCAAAAATGAATGTGTTTTGGAATAAAATGGAAATGTATTAAAAAGAACATCATATTCAAAATATTGATCATGATTTAAATATCATATATATCTAGTATATATTTATCTATAATATCCATAAAATTTAGAGATATGAAATTAAATGCACCATTCATGGAGACGTTAGGACATACATACGCTTGAACGTGACTTTTATTTCTTTATCATATTAAAAGAATAATAATAAAATGTTATAAATGTATATTATAAAATAAATATTATATTTATTTTATTTATGTATCATACGTTTAATAAAAACCCCATTTATATGTTTTATGCATAATGAGAACGAGTCACAACTCATTGAGGGGGTGGTAGTCCACATTTCCTTAAACGAAATTATCGTATTTACACAACATGGAAATAATAAAGGCTTGATATAAATAGAAATTAAATATATGTAGAAAAAATATAAAAAATATATATATCATATATAAATACAATTCCATAATAATTTCCACTATTAGAGGTGGTTGGAGAAATTAGAACAATCAATGTTTCGTGACGCATTAGTTTATCATACACAGATATTGTATGTTCTATATCCATTATAATATGGTTTTGTTATGTTTATGACATTAAATAATGTTAAAAACATCCTAGTGTATTGATTATACTTTTTTTGTTGTAATATAATGGAATAAGGATAATTTAGGGTGTTGGAGAAGGAAATAAATGAAAGGATCTTGGGAAAAGACGTTACCGCTAAATCGGGTAACTCCTTTTGATTTGAGCCAAAATGGGTTACTTGACTTTATTTATTCCCATGTAAAGGATTAAAGGATTAAGGTAGGGATACTGGGATCTTATTTGAGCATAATTTTTGTGATCCAAGGGTCTTTAGAGTTGTGAGTAAGTGGGTAGAGGTGGTGTATTTTTATAAGACAGAGGAGGGGGCACAATAGGGATTTCTTGAAAAAATATTTTATAATAAATTTATTTTCAAATTATAATAGTAAAATTGTGATATATTATGGTGATAATATTATTATGGGGATAAATACTCTCATCCAATATGTTTTAGAAACGTTTTGGTAAATAATTTAACCATATCTTTGGCTTTAACCCTTAAATAAATTGACTCTAACGATGACTTCTTGTATTTTTACAATATATGGTTGATATGGTTACTATAAAATTTCAAGAGAACCGTAGGAATACCATTAATTATATAATTAACATTATTTAAAACTATTTTTGAATCTATTATTTTTATGACTATTATATCATCTAATAAAATAATATTTCTTTTAAAAACTCATTTATGTCAATTTTGATACTATTTAGTAGTTGTTTTCTGTTAAAACCATAAAAACATGATTCATTTGAAAAACATTAAATGAAAAAAATATAACATCACATAATCATCCATAAAATTCGTGGATGGAATCAATATTTCCAAATTATATTTATTATGATACCTATAATATCATTTATTTGAATCATAGACTAATAAGGTAATCATTGCATCACCATTGTGTCACAAACATGGTTATTTATTTATTGTCTAAATGTTATAAATAATATACTATGATGTAGTAAATATTATTATCAATATATTTACTAATTATAGTAAAATATATCAGTTATATTAACCCACATAAAAATGTTTCATAACAAAATACATGTTTATGTTATAATTCTCTTTACTTAAATTAATTATTATAACATGTCATTATCACACCCAAGTGGCTCCATGAGATCCCAAAATTGGCAAAATGATGCTCCTAGTCGGCCATATCTCATACAATTGGATTATGAAACAAGCAAGGGTAGTTTTCAATTAATATTATTTTATTTTTTACCCTCATTAACCTTATTTACCATTTAACCATGGTAAATAAAAATATTTACTGAAATTACTATTCAAAATGTCTAAAAATAAAAGATACATATTTAACCAATTTGGAATTTATGATTCCAAACAATGAATCCATTTTTCCAAATTTAAACACATAATTGGAAGAAAATTATTTAAAATGAATTCTCGTTGCCAAATCCAAAAAGTGGGATTTTAAGAAATAAAACTATCAAAATATTATCATGTCTGTATGTTCAATATCAATGTGAAATTTCATCCATTGACCAAAATTGTATTAAATGATAAAAAAATAATTGAATTAATATTTAAAACTAATTAAAATCATTACCTATCTATATAAATAATTTTTATTAAATTTCTATTATGAATTAAAATGAGGTATTTTTTAATATTCATAAAATATGGATTTTATCAGAAAAGTAATAAAATTTAATCTAGAGTTAATTTTTTTCATTATTTTAAATAATATGATTATTTTCTAAAATATATTATATAAGATTAAAAAATATATATATTTAAAAAAAACTTCACCATCAAATGGTTGTAAAATGTCCTTTTAAAAATATTAGAGTATTTTATGCTTAAAATTTTATTCATTCTTATTATAAGATAGTAAAATATATTGGATAAATGAAAAAACATTTAAAAACATTTTGAATCATATTTTACATAGTTATATTCATTCCCTTGAATACAATGTCTAGGTGTTTAGTACAATTTAAAATAATAGTATTATTATCGTATTATTTTTTAGTATAATTCAATGTTTTGTGAAATTAAATATTTTCGAGAAACAGTGCTTCACGTATGAAATAGGACAAAATATCACCCTTAATGTAAAATTATTATCTTATTCGTATACATTATTAGATTTGAAAATGTATTATTCTATAAATACCTGGGTTGTTACATCCTTCCCACCATTTAGAAATTGTGTCATCACAATTTTAAAATTTTTCATGGTAACTTCATTTTAAATCCCACATTGGAAAAATATTCAATAATAGTACCACTATAATGGAATGAAAGATAAGTTTAAAGGCCAACTGAGATATCAAAAACAAGGATTCCAGGTCGAAAAACATGGATAATGAAGAAAATCTAACCATCGTGTTCTGATGAAGAGTTATAGAAAACATGGTCTAGACAAAGTTAAAAATTAGACCACCACAAAATTATAATGGTTTAAATGGTCATTGATTTCATTGTAGTAAAATTAAATGGAAAAAAATTTTGTTTTATGGTTCATTTCACGATTTTGAGGAATTTATTTACATGTTTGACTATGAATATAAGGAAACATATTTACTTGTCAAGTATAATTTTATCCTTTAATAAATTTTTACAACTAACTCATCATTTCCCTAAATAATGTGTATACATGATGACTTGGTCACACATGAAGCACTGGAATCAACTTTTTTAGAATAACATAATCCAAAAAGAGTTTCATTATCTATTCACCATCTCTTGAAACATTATCCATAACCAAAATGGTTCGGAAAAGATACAATAATTCCACAAAAGGAATATTTATCTATAAGATGAAATGGAAATTTTTTACCTCCAAAATTAAAATGTATTACCCAATGTCCCATGTAGACCATTCTAAAAATAGTTGTCTAGATAATTACTCAAAAATAATACAAACTACGTTTGAAACCCAAATTTGAGATGGCTTTGATAACATATTCTTCCAAGATAAATTTTAACATTTATCTCAAAAAAATATCAAACACTATTAATGGCTCATACAATTTTTTTTTTCTAAAATCACATATTATCTTTGATAGGTTATAAATTTCCATAAATAACCCAAATATCTATAAGTCCATGATTAAATAATAGATTTCTCCACAAATAATTTTGCAATTATTCCTCAAAATAAAATTCTGTATTATTTTATTTAACATTATCATAAAGGGATTCTAAAATAGCGAATGTATCCCAAAAATACCATTTTCCAATTAATCTCTAAATAATTTTACAATACTAAGGATATCCATTTTATAAAACATGATTTCTAAAAATCATCTTATTCATTCTCTACATTCTTTTTTAACTAAAAAGAAAATCCATACTAAACAGTGACATTATGTATGCTAATGGTATGTGATAAATCCTTGTCACACTACAGTTATGGGTTGGATCCCCATGACCTTATCTTATGTGACAGGTTGTTAACATTAAAATAGTTACTCATATTATTATAGTTTTACAATTCATATATCATTCCCCATGTGATATGAAATCATCAAAAATGACAAAAAAATATTTTAGTCTAAATGTTTAACTCATATACTTCATTTTTCTTCCCAAAATTTAATATCTCATAATTACTAAAAATCAAATGTATCATAAAGGTAATTAATTACTTTATAATTTTTTCCACCAAATAAATAATAAATATTCTTCTAATTAAATTTTCACATAACAAACTACATGGTTATACATTCTATAAATAGTATTCTAATGTAATCCAATCATCAAAATATAATTATTACTTTTAAGGATTTCATTATCCAATAAACTCGTCCAACTCTTGAATCCCATAAATGTACAATTATTAATCATTCAGCAGTATTCATTATACCATATCTGGAATTTTCCATATTATTCATTATTATATTATTCTTACAAATATAATATATGAATCATACCATACTATTCAATAAATTCAAACCATGCGACAAGAAATAATACATACCGTTCATATGTAATTTTTAGTTTCATCATCTTCAACTAGAATAGCATTAGGTATTTATATACATATATTTATTGGGTCATGTAGATCTCATTACTAAATCATATTCTTCAGACATATACTTTCATAATGACCATAATCCCTACATTTTAAAAAATCATTTCATATTTCAGAATGAACTTTGTTCTATTTTATGGTGTCTACTGAACACATCCTTTTTGTGATATATTATTGCTTTATGACCATAATTTACATATCTATAACATCTTCTCATCCCTGTAACATATTTCCCTAGGTGTATCTTCCCATATCCTTGACACATAGGTTGTTCAATATAACAATAAATATGATTATTACCAAAAATTACATAGGGATTCATTTCTCAAATAAATGATTCCATAAAAAAATCACTAAGGATCAAGTTATAAATCATGAATCTAGATTGTTTTTTTTAGAATAACCACAAGATTTCTAATTGTAGCTCCCATTTCATTTGGGTTTTTATTCAAAAAACACCACACTTTCCTTCACACACATTGTTACGTTGGTGACCTATAGATCCATCCATTTACGAAAACCAAAAATGTTAGTGTGATTATGTAAGTAAAAATATAATATAATATCATACTGGGAAAATAATCACTATGATATACTAATCATTGTTATATCATATCCATTCAATTTTCATAAAATATTTATGGCACATTCTAATATTCTAAACATTAGAATTATATAAATCTGTACACTAATACATAAAAAACAGCCTATCCTCTAATTTTATCTAAACATTTCCCAAATACCAACTATAAGGCCCTTGTTTTAAACATTAACTAATCTTTAGTTAAGTCAATAATTAGACAATTAATCATGTAAAGGATCTTTTCATGTTTAGATTTTTAGAGAATTATGTCATAACTAGTGTATAACAACAAAAATATTTCACGCAGAAACTTCTACTCACTATCAAAAAAATTCATAAAACATTATCCATTTAAAAATAAACATGGTTAATTTCATGTTTAATCATGATTGCTTTTCCATGATCCCATCCTTTACTCAATTCTTCATTATGTATTGTGAAAAACATATCAACATTTGGAAGAGTATAAAAATAAAATTAAGGGATACATATACAATGAAAAATGTCAGTCCTGTAAAAATATGTAAACCCTGAATACATTATCATGATGTTTATATTTTCACCTTTAAGAAATATAAAAAACACATCACAAAATATAAGCTCATTGCTTACCCTTTTTGTAACCAAAAGATTAAAATAACGCCAATAGAAAGAAACATAGAACATTTAAAGGTATATTGGGACATAATCATACCTAAATGGATTAACCATACAGTATACTTCCACACATATCACTACATGGAATATCCTTATAGACAACTTCCATAACCATTGTATTGGAAGTTATACCCTAAATACCCATCCTTGGGTTTTCATTGAACGACTCGTCTTTGGTTTATCATGTAACCACCATTATTTGGTATATCACATAACCACTATTCATTAGGATATCACAAAACAAGTCATCAAATGTATAAATACCCGTATATAAAAATAACACATAAAAAATTTCATTTTTAAATATTTCACGATAATATTTCATTTGAAATCAAAAGAAATAATTTCAAGATATTGAAATATTAAATCCACCTTAAAACCCATTTTCAATACTTGTACAACAAAAAATATAATAATTGATTTCTTTTCATTTTAAAAACATTTACACTTATCGAAAAATCCAAATATCAAATAATGGTTATGGCAGCGGCGGAGTCGTTGTCTCGACATATGTTAAAAACATTCCCTTTTTCATTTAGTAAAATGATTTGTAGAAAAAGGATTCCCATTGAATGAAACCAAATGTCCAAGGGGATTATTATACACCTTATAGAGTAATGTGTTGTATAACATTAGAATACGAATCAATGAAAGCCGATTGAGACAATGCCCCTTACCTTTACTATCACTCGTCACGTACAATCATTATGATCATGAATAATAAGATTAAGTTATTTTCTATATTCTTCAGATCATTTTTTAAGATTAATATTCCTTTTATATCATGTATTATGATGTTATAAAAAATAAATATTAAATTATGTTCATATTGGTTGCTTTGTCAAAATTCTTTTACTTGAGATGAAAATGAAATTATTTTGATGAAATTTTTCCATGTAGTCAAAAGTACATCACTTTAAAAGTGCGGTAGACTAAACTACATCAAATGAAATTATCGTATTTACACAAAATTGAATGAATAGTGGTATGTTATATATAAAAATTACAGAAACATATAGACAATATAAATATTAAATATAATTATAGTTCAATAACAATGGCCACCATTTGAGGTGGTAGGAGAAAATTTTGCAATCATCGTTTCATGAGGTAGTAGTTCTCTACACATAGAAATAATATGATTTATACCCATTAGATGGAGGTGTGTGTCATTGTAGTAAATAAACTTAGAACAAAAAAATCATAGTATATTTAGGATTTTTTTGACATAAAATAATGGAATATTTTGATTTTAGGGTGTTGGATAAGTAATATAAATTATAGGAGTTTGAGATTAGACATTACCTCTAAATCAGGGAACTAATTATTTAGTCAAAAGGCATCATTGTGTTTTTTTCTACCCATGTTAATGATTATAAGTGAATTTTAGAGATTTTGATAGATTATTCTAGCATATGTTGGGTTATCCAAGGGGCTTTATAGGTGTGACTATGTTGGTAGAGTTGGTGGCCTTTCTTAACAGGGAGGAGGACCACTTTAGGAATGTCTTCAAATATTGTTTTATTAGAAATAGATTCTAGAATTATAATTCATCCAAAGTGATATAATTCAAGAATAAGATGAGTATGGGTAGAAATAATCTAAACAAATTGGTTTTAGGTTATGTTTAGGTCACAAATTTTACCATATCATTTTTCATTTAACCCTTTGTTAAATAAATTAACTATTACATTGTGTTCATGTTTTTTTACACTATATTGTTAATATGGTTACTATAAAATGACAAGAGAACCTCAGGTGAACCATTAATGGAATTTTTAACAATATATCATTCAGTTTATATAATATAACATCTTTTGACTATTATATCATTTAATAAAATTGTATTTGTTTTAAAAAAACTCATTAATTTCTTTTTTTACATGATATAGAAATTTATTTTATTAGTCATAAAAATATTATTAATTTAAAAACAACATTAAATCAATATTATAATATCATAATCTTCCATAAAATTCATGTATGGAATAAAAATGTTAAAATATCATTTATTATAATATATATAATATCATTTATTTAAATAATTCATTAATAAGGTAATCAATACATCATCATTGTTCCATAGATAAATTTATTTATTTAATGTAAAAAAATTAGAATTAAAACATTATAATATATGTAATATTTTTTCATTTCTAATGGATATATATATTAAAATATATTCTTTTTATAACCCCACCAAAAAATAGTTTTAGTAAAAGATACATATGTGTGTTATATTTCCCTTTACATTAAATTAATTGTTATAACATGTCATTATCACACCCATGTGGATCTATGGGGTCCTAAAATCGACCAAAGGATGCTAATGGTATGACATATCTCATCCAATAGTATTAGGATACATTTTAGGGTAGTTTTATAATATTATAATATGATTTTTTACCTTTATTCACCTGATTTACCTTTTAACCATGATAAATGAAAATAATAACTGATGTTACTATTCAAAATGTCCAAATAAATGTACATATTTACAAAATTTGGGCCTTCTAATTGAAAATATTAAATCCCTATTACCAAATTCAGAACACTTAATTAGTGGAAATTAATTTAAAATTAATTCTAGTTTTCAAAACTATTAAGAGGGTTTTAAAGAAATAAAAACTATCAAAATATTAACAAGTCTTAATGTCCAATGTAATTGTGAAATTACATCCAATGAACAATATTGGTTTAAATTATTATATGAAATTTTAATTACACTTTAAATCAAATTAATATTATATTATTAATATATAAATAAATTATATGAAAATTCAGTTTTAAAATAAAATGCAGTATTTTTAACTATTCATTAAAATATTGATTTTATCAAAAAAAATTAAACCAAACTAAATTTTGTTTTCCTCCATCTGAAGAATAATTGTATTTTTTAATATATAATGTATATGTGTGACAAAAACAATATTTGAATAAGTTTCTCCATCAAAAGGTGGAAAATGAATTTTTAAAAAATATTGCAGTATTTTATACTTAAAATTGGATTCATTATCATTTTATGCCTCTAAATGATTATAGGATAAATGTAGAAAAAATTAAATTCATGTGAAATAAAATTATAATACGTTTCTTTCGTCCCCTTAATTTAATGTCTAGGCGTTATCTACCATTTTAAATAACAATAACATTATATTATTATATTTCGGTATAATTCAATGTTGTTTGCAACATAATATTTCGATGAAACCTATTGTTTCTTGTCGAGTATGAAATCCAAAAATGTGTCTGTTATAATTTAAAATTAATATATTATTCATAAATATTATTAGATAAGAAAATTTTTATTCTTTAAATACATAGGATGATATATTATTCACCACACATTTATTTTGTGTGGTGTGTTTTATTCAAATAGATATATTCTCTAATAATTATAAAAAATATTATGGTTATTTACATATCCATTCTATGATCATTCATTAATGGGCCTTATATTTCAAATATTATCAAATTATAAAAGTAATTGTACCTCAATTTTAATTTTCATGACACACATTTCGTGTTATAAACCTATATTTTTATAAGGGGTTTATATACTTTCTTAAAAATTTTATATCCTTAATCTAATTATATTCATTATATTTTATGATTCATGTAATTTCCATTTCATACAACAAGTGTATGATCCTACGTAACCAAGTGGATTGGCTTTATTTAAACAATATTATCATTTTTTCGTCAATTATTATGCTTCTTTGATGAAATATTATGATCAATCTCTCAAAAAAAACCCATGAATTTTCTTCTGCTCTGGTTATTCATAATATCCTTTTGTATTCGTACCATTTACAACTCTATGGTACTTAATATAATTTTTTATGAAAAATATGATTGCATATCTCTTTTTTAGAAATATATTATATTAAAAAACAATGTTTCCAAATAAAAAAAAATTTGTTTTTTAAACGATTTGTTTATCCCATTTTCAAGGAAAAATTATTATAAAAATGTTTAATAGTTTTCAATGATTAATTTATATAATTTCAAATATTTTTTCAAAGGAAATGGTTATTAAAAGGATTATTTGTTTAACAAATAAATTTCCAGGATAGATATTATATATTCCTCAAGAAATGTTTTTAAAAGATATTTCAAAATTATTTCCTGTTTATGATATCATCCATTGCCATTACTCGTGCCTTTATGGCGAAATTGGTCAATGTTTCCATTCATATTCGTTCTCTGAATGGATTGTGTCTTAAAGGAATGATGTTTATGAAACCTGCTTCTCTTCTATGGGTTATATTCTACTGAAACCCACTTATTTTCATTGGTTATGTCTAAAATCGAATGATAATTAAACATATTGCTTTCCATTATTCATGATTTGATTACATTTTTTAAATACCGAATTCATTTCATGGGTTATGATGGGATTCTTTTTTATCTTGTGGAAGAAGTATGTATGGATTTATTATGAGAGGTTTGAGACCTATGTCTCCTACAAATTCATTGGATAATGATACATTGTAATAGAGTTCAAAGGGTAAAACGGTCATAGTCCAATCTTGAAAATAATAATGTACATGGGTTATATGAAAAGTCATAAAACAACATGGTACATGGGTTGTACCACAATACTAATAGAAAGAGGGTATATGGGGTTATTGGCCATGACTGAAAATTAATGGGTACAAGGGTAGTTGAGAAATATAAAAAGTAAGATGGTATACAGTTTGTTATCCCAAAATCAATCTAGGTACATGGGTAATAGCCCATGCGTAAAATGTAATAACGGTCTTGGAAGGTTCCATTGATATAAGATTTTATATTATTATTTACATGCCACAAATTCTATGTCTTATTACTTAGTTCTTATTTCATGGATTGTGATGTTTATTTCCTCATAATTTATGTCATATGAATAACCGAGAATTGTCCCATAACTCATGTTTAATATCACTGATATGAAAGGTATGATCTTATAGTGCTATGATCTTGTTATTATAACCCTATATTCATTTTGAAACTTACATGTCTCCCTTTTTAAACATTATAGACCATTTGATCTGACCCATGATTATGATTACTTCAACGGGTTATGAAGATATATTTTATGTATGATATGCTAAGGAGAGGTGCTAGTCTTGGAGAAGATATTTGAAAAATTTTAATTGCATATGTATCATTTATTAAGTTTCCATATTTAAAAATGCACTAATATAACAATGTCTATTGAAAAGTACTTTTCAAATTTTTTTAGGATTTCTGAAAATGTGATGTATTGTGAATTTATTTATTGATTGTCTCTTTATACATTACATGTTGAATTAAATGACAAAAATTGTTTTTATCCATAGGTCAGATGACGATGACTAGAATAAATGACTAAAATAAAATAATGGGGATACCTTGACCCAAATATCATATCAAATTAATAAATAAATGAACCAAAAAACATTTAAATCAATCAAAATCACACCTAAAAACTCTTCAATAGATTATTTCCCAAGAGTAGGCGACCCAATGTTACCCCATCCCAACAACTTCAGTGTCCCAAAAGTATAACAATAGTATAAATTTAAGATTATTCATTATGCAATGAGCTTTCATGGCTTACCCTAGGACCATATCTAACATCAATAATCGAAATAAACCTAAATAAAAATAATAATCATGATATTTCAAATGAGTGAATTCATACAAAATGAAACAATTAATTACTCATTTGGACAACCACACAAAAAAAATAGACCAATCAAATTAAATAAACATTGAATCTTATCGCATCCCTAAGTCAGATTATCTAACATTGTGCAAGCTATATAGCTGGTCAATACAAAATCAGGCAACTATACCACTTTTAACAATGATATTGAGGTATACTCTGGTAGAAATGTGTTAGGGTCACTAATGTATAGTGCGAATAAAATTAAATTGGGATCCACTAATGGTATCCACAATATAAAAATTAATTTTAGTGTATACACATGTGATATAGTCACACAGAAAAGTGAGTCCTTAGAAATAATTTAATTATGGTGTTTCCTATAATCTATGCTAATAACTTTTTTTGAATATTATATAAAATATAGAGGTAGAATTAGGAAACTTCTTCTAAATCCTTAAAAAATATAATTAACTCTGCCCACTAGTGCACTAATCTCTCAATGATGACCCCAATACCCTACAACATTGACAACTGATTATCCCCAACCACCCCACCAGAGGCCAACCATGGTGAATCCCATGAAAAGTTTTCACTAGATACAAATACCCCTGTTACATATTTCCAAGAGACCACCACCCCTAATGGCTACTTATCCCTAATCCCTTACCCACTAGCATATTATCCTCCCATACTCCTCTGTTTCCCCTAATTTTGGATGTGAATGATCTTGTATCCATGGACTTCATGATCTATGTTTCCCTCTAATTTCCTCAGTGACCCTCTTATATGACATATGAATGTTTTATTGTGACAGGTAATATACATTCATTTATGTTGATTATATTTTTAATTTATTATTGAATCATTTTAGTGTTATGTTATCTATAAAAAATTGAATAATTTACCTTAAAACTAACCTTGTTATATCACGGGTTTTGAGTAATTTTTAGATTACGTAATTGATAACCAATTATTGGATGGTAAACAAAATGTTTTTTCCAGATTGTTAACTCATGTGATGATTTCATAGAATTAAATAATATGAGTACATGATATTGATGTAGTTTCTTACTCTATATGTATGTGGGATTTGGAGTGTAACATAAAATGGTATGGAAATTTGAAATTATTTCTATCGTTTCAATGAAAGAAAATATGACCCTCCAAAAGATAATTTAGATAGAATAATTACAAATGAGTTATTTGGATTTGAAGGATACAATATCTAGTATTTTAATATATCAACAATACCTATGGTTGATCCTGAGTTAGTTAAACTTTCTCAGAACTGTAGTGACCAAAAAACTATTTTTATAAATTAGATAGAGACATAGAGAAACAATGGAATGAAGGGTTTTCAATGTATTTTAATTTTCCATTCCTACTTTTGTTTTATCATATAAACATTCTCTTTGTAATTAATGACAAATAAATTTTCAAGATTTTAGATATTCTTCATGATACTTTTAGTGAATCTAATATCCATGTATCATTCTTTGAAATAAATAAAATTACCAAGAAACATGGATTTAGTTATACAAATATAAAGTGTGTCCCTAATGATTTCATGTTTTATAGGGATAAGAGTCTCATAAAGAACAATTCGTAAGATTTCCTACAAGAATATTTAATTAAATGAGAGGTTATGATATTAAAAATCTATGATATTCCCTTAAGTAGAAGAAGAAATCACATGTAATGGAATTTCATTCCATTCCAATAAAACCATACATGAAAATATTATTCTTATCATCTATGTCATCATATATCATGAAGTGGAATGGATAGGATAGTAACAATGATGGGATGATGACATAACCAAAAAAATCAACCTCAAGGAAAGTGTTTGACTTATTATATACAAATTTCTCTTCAGATCCAATTAATTTGCATCCAAGAAATGATTATGATGGTTTTAAACATTTTTTTATTTTAAGTACTAATTATATCATATGTCTGGTTTTTTTAACTACTATAATATACCATCTTGAATTTTTATGATGAAGTATTATTTCATTATTTATGTTATAATTCCTTGAAAGAAAATGCTTGAAATGAAATAGATGTATACCTTCGACCAATAATCTATGAATAGTGGGAATAATGGTATTATGATGTAGAGACATCCGATGTTTCAACAATAATACAAATCAAAATACATGTTAATTTAATCCATAAAAATATTGACATTCCTTGACTAGAAAAATTTTCTAGTTGGAACATTCAAACTAATTTGTTTTTCCCATTTTTTTTGATTTTACACCTCATAGATTTCATCATAATAGAAAATGGTATATTATCTATCATTATTTATTTCTTGTTGATTCTCATAATTTCATGTTTAACAACACATGATTCAATGAGGATATTGTATTCAGAAATCCACATATGGAAATGTTTAAAAAAAAATCATAGGATAATTAATGAATTACAATATAAATTATGGAAAATGTAATAAGACTAATGATTGCGGTAATGGTTAGGATTTACAATATCTGAAGCAGTAGGAGCACACTAGTGAAAGAAAATGTGTATATTATTCTAACTTCAAAATATGGAATTTATAACATATAATCGAAAAATAATGTATATTGAAAATAAAATATATGATAATGAACATTCTAAATTACATAATGAACATGGTAAAGAAAATAATACCCTTGATGATCTAATTGATTCAGAATCAATGAATATAATGATTGGTTTTTCAGAAAATGAGGATCAAAAGTCTCCTTCATCATTTTTTGATTAAAAATCCTGATAAATTTGTATTATTTGAAATTTTAATGAATTTAATAGTTCTATATGTATATTTAAGTAATATTACAATGTAAATTGACTTAAAACATCCAATTTTACAAATATCTAAAATCCAAGACTCATCAATTCTAATATAGTAGCGTTTTCTATTATAATTTCATAATAAGTTACCTGAAAAAGAAACTACATTTATAGTTAAGTTTCATTCCTTTTTCTAAGAGCATTTTGAAAAACACTATATCAAATCGATCAGGATAAAGTTTATGAATTAATTATTTTGGAACTATCATTTGGAAATGTTATTTCTCCAGTTATATTTCATAGTCCTCATTCAAATAAATTTTTATTTGGAAGATGAAGCTAAAACTGGAGGACTGATACACTATTGATGGATTTATCCTATTGAGATGTACATTAATATATTTTTTTCTATGAATACAATTTTATCGAATCATTATGTTGTTTTTTATATTATTCTTATCTATTTTCATTACGTATAGATGTCATTTAAAATCATATTTCAGGAATAAAGCTCAACCAGAAGGATACATTATTGGGGTCACATAGTCAAAGATTTTTTGACCATTTATTATAGTTATTTTTTATAATATTGTGACTATATTATTTAATGATGGATCTGTTGATGAAAACTCTACTATTTATGATTTTGAAAACCATATATCGGTATTTAAATCTATTGTATATCCAATTGGAATGAAGTTAAATTTTAATCTGACTAAATTATAGTTACTAAAAAACATATATACTTTCTATATAGTATTCTTATTATATATCCATTTATTTTGGAATTGATATTGAAAACAAAGTGGCAACTAAGATAGTCAACATAAAATGAGCATGAATTACAAAAAGTTTGTAATGAGGGGATTGTCGAACAATCCACCAGGTTTTTATGTATACACCCATTATCATATTATTGGAATGTTGATATTTTTTATATATTAAAATAAAATCATTATATACAATTTTCTAGTTAATGACAATTGAGAATTGACATGAAATATAAAATTATTTGACGTTTTTTGATTGTGGTCTTCAATGGAATGAAAGAGATTCAATTCCTAATATATTCATGGATTTATGTTCTATAAAATATATTGGGAAGAATATATGAAAAAAATGTTTGGTATTTAAACTCTTTGTAGGGAAATACTATGAAAATATGATTTATATAATCAAATAAAACTCACATGGTCAATTTTGTTATTACCCTCATGCATATGGGTTAACATGTCCATTTGATGTGCGGTGTGCTCGATATAACTAAATACCATGACTTAAATGATGTCATCATAATTAAAAATTCATGTTTCATGGTCCAAACCAAGAAAAAAAAATAGGAAGGTCATGAATCTCTACAAATAAGGTTCAGAATTTATTTTTGAAATGTAGGTTCTACGTCGTTCTGAGTTACTACTCCCCCGAGATGCCTTTAAACACAATTTTAATGATGTAGAACACTAAAACATGTGTGAAATAATCAGAAACATATAAAATGACATCATATTGGGGTAAAAACATCATAAAGAGAACATTGATTATTTTTTAGGTGTAGGAATATAATACTTGTGCATCTAACATGTGTTCTTCATATAATTACTAAATAAAATGTTTTCAATGATACCTAAGTCCATTAAAACAAGCGGGGGAGGGACAAACCCAATAAAATGATGTCATATGGATATAAAATATAAGTAAACTATTTTATATTTATTTTTAAAATTTTGGAACTGAATACAAATTAATCTATGTTAAATTATGTCTAGAATGCCTGTAAACAAAATTTTAGTTTTTCAAACCCCTAACAAGTTCATTTAATTGTAAAAAACAATGAAAAGGTCTCTGATTGATGTTGAATCATTGTAAAACAATAATTGAAATGTTTTTAATTTTTATTCATAGAAAAAATGTCCACCTAATGATTGGTTTTTTATAATAACTTAATAAACATTTTAAAAGATAACAATGCCTTAAAAATGTTTTTAATGGGGTATGACCCATGAAAACAACATCGGATGGATGAAAAATTATAGAAAAACGAACTTAGATTTATTTTTTATATTTAGGAACCAAATACACATAATTTTGAGTATTGATTTTTTCATGATTCTCGTAAACATTTTTTTTACAATTTTACAGAAATAAAATGTGGGTGTAATGGTCAAAAACATAGAACATACCCCCATATTGATGTCAAATAACAATATTAAAACAAGTGAATTATTTTTTATGTGTACTCAATGAAAAAACATCCATATGAAATGCAGTGTGCTATAAATTACACAATAAATAGTTTAAAGGAAAAATAGTCATTAAAAAATTTGTGTGGTGGTAAAAACTAAGAAAACAATGATGCATGGATATTAATTCATGTGAAAAATACCATAAATTGTTTTTTGAAATGTTGGATTTGATGAAACATCAACCTATGTTATTTTTTTCTTGGGATTCCCATAAAATTATTTTTTCAGTTTTAAAACAATAAAATTAGTGTTTAACAACCAAAATGTTTGCAAATGGACTCGGATTGATGTGAAGTCATTGGACAACCACCATTGAATTAATTTGGAAATATAATACATGTCTTAATATCAATGTATTTTAAATTTTCTATTAGGTAATTTCATGTACATAACACATCAGTTTATAAATTGATTAAATTGTTTTATACTTATCCCTTTTCTATTCCAAGTGATTAATCATTTATAAAACGGGTATTTTTAATTATTTAAAGTTGCCTAAATGATATATTATTTTCCCTATTAAAATCTCTTCCATTATGTCAAAAAAATATCAAATGTTATGTGAAAGATTTTGAAATTATTTTTTTCAATTATCATTCTTATTTTATTTCAAAAACTATCTTGATTTTATTTTAGGTGATATATTCTAGATGTAGGTAAGATATTGAACATTATAATACATAACATTACATGTAAGGGAATCATTTTGGTTCTTAGTTTTAGTGGAATAGTTAAATATTATAAATTATTCTTCTATAATTTTGATTTAGTATATTCACTTTACACTTCAATATTATTTTATGTCATGTTGATTGCATGTTGTGGTCAGTTCCAGTTGACAAAATGATGTGGAGGTAGATGGATGCAAGGGAAGGTGTTTTGATGGACATATATTTTCCATGGGTCAATAGTTTTTAGTGGATATATTTTATATGTATATATTGGATACTAAGGTTATTAGTTGACTAAGGATGAATATATTTATTTGAGGTTGTAAGGTGGGATTATTTTGGATTTTTAGTTTATCTATTAGTATGACTGAGTTTTTATACATATATACATAAATTGTTTTTTATAAATATTTATTAAAAAATTTATAATATAATTATTAGCGGTAACTCAAAACTAGAAATAAATAGATAAAATAATATATATTTATTGGTGGTCTCTGATAACCATCATTAAAATACATAGTGGTGGTTTATAATAATCCTTATTGTTTTATATTTAATATAAACTACAACAAAATTAATTAAGAACAACAACTATATACCCAATAAATGACACATATAAAAGACACTATAAAGACAGAGATACTTTCACTAGAATATTATCAATTGTCTAATATTTAGTGATTTACCTAACCACTAAAAAATGATGTGGTGGTGGTTTAAACTACCACATATAGAAAATATCTATAATACCTACTTTTTGAAGAGAATAGTAAATAATCCAATGAGAAATAAAAATAAATAAATCATTATAGGTCCTTAGGTTCTCAAATTGACACCTCCATGTTGACCATACATTCTTCATGCAGTGAAAAATTTCATTGAGCGTGATGTGTTCCCATCATGGGGATGATATCCCACTCTCAAACCAGTTGTCTCCTTTTCATCAAAAGGGATGGTTCCCTATCATGGAATCACAAATGATTCCATCTGGGGTTGATTACACCTTGTTTTATGTGCATTAAAATTTACAAGCATAAGATACATGTACACATTAATACAATTCATGGGATACACATATATATGATTTTATATTATATATAATATACATTTTATATTTTATATAGTGCACATATTTTTCAGGAATGTGATGCTTGAATATACATAATATATATATATATATATATATATATATATATCTGTTTTCCAAATGTACTGATCATCACTTATAATCCATTATGAATAGAATAATGAATTTTCATTTATTCAATGAAATCATTAAATAAGTTATATCCATCATACAGAAATGAGTATGATGCAGTGTGAATAATATGATCATCAATATTCACCTATATAATGGGTTTTGATCATCTCTTATTGGGTGTGTGGGGTGTGGAATGTGTATGAGCCTTGGAAAAAATCTACTCCCATTGTAATTATATTTATCATATTCGAGATTCTATTATATCCCCATAGAATTTCATGTATCCCCATCAAGAATTTGTGGGTCCATTAAAAATATTACCCTCTACGAGACATGGTGATTTTTTTTAATTTCGCCTCTTTTTCTCCATTAAAAAGACTCTATAGAAGGAATATGAAAATTAATATAGTTCAATAATTCCTGGTACACTTTTTTGGGTTATTTACACATTAATTTCTTGAAAATACTTTTCTTGTTTTTTTTATTTCATCCACTAAAAATGGTCATTTAATGATCATAAGAATCGCATATATGGTATCAGAGTATTGTATATAAAAAATAAAACATGTATGGATCCCTTGTATTTAAATAAAAATGAGAAACAACGCTTTCATGAAACATAATGATAATAACAGACCCTCACAAAAGTTATTTGAATGTACATGTGATTTACCCTTTTACAAGTAGGATATGTAAAGGATATACCCATACAAAATACAGTTATTTAATGGTAGATTTGTATTTACACTTATTTGATATCCTTAGGTAGAAGGTTTGTGTATGGGTATACCATTTGTTACCATTTCCCAATTTTGTTGCGTAAAGGTAGTGACCTATTGTAAGAGTTTTATGTATGGTTCATTGGAACCTTACCCTTACACATAACAATTTTATAACTTCTATAAAATGTATGCTTATTTTTTCCTTTGTGAAACAAATTAAATATTTAGAGTATCTTTCTGCAGATGAATAGTCATAACAGTTGTACACTTACATAGTGGTGTGGTTTCAATTTTAATCAAGACCTACCGTAACAGGATGCATTCATGTAATGGTAATATTTTATGTACCCTTATGACGAATAACCTCCATAAAGGTAATATTCGAATTAACATTGCATAGTGTGATAGATATAAGTTCTCTAAATGTATGGAGTGACATACCTTTACATAATGTCTTTATGGAAAAAAACATAAGGTTTAAGGGATGGAAACACTTATACAGAATAGTGGTCATGTGTAAGGGAACACATTAAATTGTTAAAAAATTGGTCTGAACGTATTAAATGGTATTTATATTTTATACAATGTTATTGAATCATAATAAAATTTATTTTGTGATATATTAATTTCAATGGATTTTATAAAATAATTAATTAATTATAAATTATTTAATTAATTTGATTAAACTTTTATGGAAAAATGATTCCAAATGTTTTACGTTAAAATTTTAAAATACTGCAATACAAATTAAATGGAATGCCTTATGATTTAAAAATAAATGGTTTATTTATTAATCAAATGATGTGATTTATAAAATCATTATAAATTACAAAATACATATAAATAAATTTTATAAAATCTTCTTATAAAAAATTCTAAATTATAAACTATTTATAATTCATGAAATATCATATAAATATCAATTAATAAAAATTATAAATGAGTTCATATTAAATTAATAAAAAAAATTCACATTGTTGCCAAATTATAAAATGTTGATAATTTTAATGTATTTATTCATAATTCATAAATATCACATATTTTTTAAATCAAATAAAATTATCATTTTTTTGTAAAATTTCATTTATAATCAATTTGGGTAAATTATTTATTAAATGTTAATATTTTTCATGTCCGAATTAATGATAAATATTTTCGAGGATACAATGTTTTATATCTTGCTAGGTTTCTTATCATAATATTTAGTATACTTCTAGGATAATGAAGTAGACTATGTTGAAAGCATGATAATTACGGGATTAAAATAAATAAATCATGAGAAAAATTAGGATGTGTGTGTGGTATAAATTTTCATTTTCATAGCTCATGTGTGTCACAGATATCATACGACACTATTTTTGTCATTTTAAATATTTATACAATACTAGGAAAACTCACACAACATTATTATATTTGGATATACACATTTTAATAACATAACATATTTACATACTTATTTTTATATTATTGTTATATAATAATTTATAAATATAAATAAATTAACTTCTAATTTCATTAATATGTTATATTAATTTATTATAAATAAAAATGTAGAGTTAATGAACTAATAATTATTTATTAAATTTGATTCATAGTTAAAGAAATAAATTAGTATATTTAATTTTATGCGAACTAAGAATTATATGAATATATTTTATTTTTTCACTATTATTTACTCATATTTGGAATAAATCACATTAACACGTATAATTTATTTCAAACATCAACAAATTCAAAAAAAATGTTTCATTGTTTTCAGACCCCCTAAAAAATAATCTAACCCGTGTATAAATATCCAAAAAAACCCTGATTTAAAAAATGAGTTTACCTATATATAAAATTAATTCATATGTTATAAATTTTATAATGAATCAAGTTAAACATATATGTTTTATAATTAATTAATATAATTTCACAATAAAATTTTAACCTCAACATCGAATCATACATGGCACAACATGTGCCTGATTAATGTGTTCTTTATTCAAAAACATGAATAACATCTCATCAGATATACATAATCATAGGTTGATCACCTAAATATATTATTTTCCTCATAATAACATCCCAATTAACCCATTAACAACCTCTTTTTTTCTTACATGGGAACCCATCATATCCCTTCAAACCCATATCAGACATCACTCACTTGGACTAAGATATATCTGACACCACATCATTTCCTCTTATCTCATAAGTCCCTTCCCAACCTTATTCTAAAGAGGAATATTTGATTCCTCACCCAATTTCCAAACAGTAACTTCATCACTCTAGCAAACGGTCATCAATAAATTTCTTCTATGAATGACCTCCTAAATTTCAAGTTAGCTCTACAAATAATTCCCATAACCCTCACCTTGGTCTTAACCAACATAACCATTAACATATCTATAAAACAATATATTGGTGAAACCCATAGATCATACCTCATCAGTCCATGTATGTTGTATTATTTAAATTCCACTTTCTATGACTCCAACACATCCTCAAGTTGTTGTTCCACATCATGTGTGTGATGTAGAATCGTATCACACATCACTACCATACCCACACTTCTCATGAAAACCCAACTAGAATTAATAATATAATATAGTCCATGCACATATCATCTGAAGAGCTGGGAAATTTCGTGGTTCTTTTTTGACCTAAACTAATATGTCGACACCATTGGTGAAATAATAACCAGGAGTATTTGTTTGACATAATAATCACCAAATTAACTACTCTCAAATGCAGAGGCTTTATGGAACCCTATTCAAAACAAAATTATGTGTCATTCATTTCATTTAATACATACCCTTCTAGGTAATTGTTTCATATATTTCTCATTAATGTTTTATCCCTTGACAATAAAGGAACAATGAATAAAGATAATGTTCAACGATCTAAATTTTACCATAACACTAGCATTTTTTTCAATGGAGTTTAAGGGAAACACATGATTTTATATTTAAGGTCAAACACACATTAGTTTTGAGACAATGTACCACATTTTATATAAAACAATTACAAAACTAAGGGATATCCTTAGGGTCCACCTCCTATATACCCTATTATAACCCCTCACAAAGATCAACACAGAATCATCCAATCTCACCCATACCTCATCCAATATTATTCCATATAACTATCTCCATTAAAAAACATATTCAAAACAATACCCAATAACATGGGTTTATATTTTGGGGACATCTTGTATACATCAACCAAAAAATAACCATCATGATTATATTATTTTAGGATACTCTAGTGAAATTGTTACGAAATCTCCAACTAAAATTAGTTGTAGATAGAGGTGAATGAAAAGACTAATAGAGAGAAATAGAGGCAATAATGTACCTTGAATTTCATGAAAAATAAACCAAAAAAAATCTCAATTCCAAATGGTATCAAAAGGGTAATTAGAGGGGAGGAGTCGATTTATATAGACATCACATGATGTATTTGGTCCACTAATTGGTGGAGGTGTCCATCAAATAAAATGATTGGTCATCCTTGGGTAAAATAAAAATGAAAAATCATATATCACTGTGTTGCAATAATTGTTGTGGTGAGAACTCTACAGGTTGAGCGATCGAGTCTATTCTTGTCAGCACCATTGAAAGAGTACTCTATCTCATAGTAAAATTCACAATCCCCACTGAATCCTAATCCCTAAAATTGTAAAATCTTCCCTCTATCATCATTTATCCTCCCTCATGGCGTTCCATTCATGATATATACCATGATGCCTCCCTTTGGTATCCCTTCACATTGTGACTAAAGGGGTAAGGAAATAACCACCTTTATACACGAATATATTAAGGATAAATTACATGGATCCGCATAACCCCAATATAAGTGTCAACATCATGGAGTGACCGAAAGTTAACAACATGATTATACTAATTTTAAAAATCTCAAATCACATGTAAACATCATTCATAGTGTGACCCTCTAATGTCATAATGTAATTAGACTCCTATAGCAGAACTCCCCACTGCATTCCTAAAGAAAATCCACCCACATACACATGAGAACTGAAGAAATATATATGCTTCCAACCAAAGAAAAAAATAAACTCCATGGAATTCTGAACACTAATAATCTTCATCCAAGTACCAATTCTCAACACAGCAACTATTATATAAAAAATTTAAATTCCTTGTTAATTCTACACTGATAAAATGAAACAAATTGTTAAAAAGTTCCCTTAATAATTCTTATCATTTCCAATAATTCACTATTATTCTCCATCCATAAATTCTGAAATAAAGTTCCTAAAGTGATTATCCTTCTTGAAAAAATACCAAGGGTTTTGTAAAGATAATTTATAAGGGGACCATCACCCTTCATAGTGTGATGAGACAACTACATTAAAATTCTCCACCCCAATCCAGGGAATGCTCCTCCAACATACACATGAGAACCTAATACATCTATAGGTCTCATGAAACCCAAAAAATCATATTATAAGGATATACAATCATTCCAAATCATGACTCAATTCCCAATTATCAATGAATCCCATACACTCGGACTAAAAAATCAACGCCCCTATGAATTTCAAGACCTAAAAGGGTCGAAACTATTAACAAATTGTGATAATAATGCTTTTAAATGCGGATAATTTATAGTAATCCTTAAGACAAAAATCCTCACTTACATAAATAATCAATTCATAAGTAAATTTCACATTCAACCACTTAATTATAAACATGATTCAATTCTAAAAATATATATAAGATTCATTCACCAAAATCAATCAACTCAATAATCTAAAAACAACATTCATACCAGATTCTGTAACATCCCAGGTAATTAAAGGATATGATATTTTCATATTAATTATTATTTTTGAATGAAATAATAATTTTACTTTAATTTTATTTCAATGTTGGATGACATACTAGCAACAATACAATGTGTTTCTTTGAAATCTGACGATTCACACAAGTCGTAGTCATACTGAAAAATAGTAATATAATATTAATTTAAATGGTATTTAACTCATACCTATTGTATTGGAAGTAATGGAAAGAACTATCTACAATATGATTATAAATGTTTATTAAATGATTTAACATTTATCAAATAAAATTGAGATGCTTAAAATGATAATGAATCCAATTTCATTCATAAATACTCTAATATGTTTAAAAGTTTGTTTTACGACCATTTGTTGGTGAACACCTATTAAATATATTTTTGGTCACTTTTATAAATTATATATGACAAAATAAACATCTTATTTAGAAGTGGTACATTGAAATTTACATTGGCTATATTTTTTGGAATTTTTCTGATAAAGATAATTTTTTTAATGAATAGTGAAAAATAATGCATTTAATGTCAAAACTTTCTTTACATCTAATTTGTTTATATTTTTAAATTAAAATTAAAATTTGTTTTATAGTGTAATTAGATAAAGTTTTACCATTTAATATCATTTTTTTCATTAGAAGTAATTTCACATTTTAGTTAGACATAAACACATGTCAATATTTTTATAGTTATTTTTTATTTAAAACGTGATTTTTTGTTTTTTCAATTGAAATTAATTTTAAATAATCTTCTACAACATCTGTGTTTTGAATTATGAAAAATGGATTCCATATTTTCAATCAGGAGGTCAAAATTTTGTAAATAGTTAACTTTTATTT
Source organism: Viscum album (assembly GCA_963277665.1). Taxonomy (NCBI): domain Eukaryota; kingdom Viridiplantae; phylum Streptophyta; class Magnoliopsida; order Santalales; family Viscaceae; genus Viscum; species Viscum album. Next base: position 511,094,550 of record OY728138.1, read on the forward strand.
CTAGATATTATGAATAGTAACCCCAGTAAATATTTTATTTACCATGGTTAAACAGTAAATCTGGTAAATAAGGGAAATAAATAATATTATAAGAATATTGAATTACAATAACAAATGTATTAACCCTATTGAGTGATATATATTTGAACATGGAAATCCTTGTGTCGATTTTAGAACCCCGTGGAGTCACTTAATTACATTTTATTTAATGTTAGAGAAAATATAACCTAAACATATATATTTTATTAAAGAAATTATCATATGGGGTTATATAATTGAACTGTAGGGACCCAGAGCTTGATGTACATAGACATTAAATTATTTTTTCCGAATAATTAATACATAACAAAAATAGACACACATGGACCGTAATAGTTTAGTGTCTTTGGAAACTCAGAATATAATCTTCTAATTGTGGTGAAATATCTTCAACATCTCCCATAAAAATCAACCCCTTTTTTATTACCTAAAACCTTTCTTTAAATCCTCTGCAAAAGAAAGCATATAAAGGGTGAGGTAAAATGCTCAGTAAGGGTAAGCATGGATAAAATAAAACAAATCATATACATTTGAACTAAAAAAACATGATCATAATGTTTAAACATCAAAATCATGACCAATGACATAAAACATGGAAATACATAAGGAATAGATCATAAAGAAACATCAATAATGATAAAATAGCAAGGGAATAAATCATGTAATTGTGGCAACCGTTAAGCACATGATATGATTTCCATAGTAGCCAAGGCATTGCTTCCAAGACCATCTTAGTGGACAAAGTCCCTTTTTGAATCGAGTTCAATCCTTATTCCAGTCCTGTATTACTAAACTTGATTAACTAACCATTATAGCCATGTATATCACATGAGATATAAATATTACCAAATGCATTGGAGGGAGATATAGGTCCCACCAATCTTATAATGAAGTCATTATTACGTGTGCCACAACATAAACATAAATCATTTATCATAAACCAAAGAATAAAATGGGTTTCATAAACATCATCACAACTTAACATAATCCATATAAAACAAATGGATATCAGTTCATCCTATGAAAAGGGAAAACCCATAAATAATAGTGGATTATACTTGAAACATACACATATGAAAAAATTTCATCTTAGATGGAAAATGGTTTTGATAAAACACATGAAATGAATTCTTGAGAAAAATGTCCTTTCTTTTTTAAAATCATTTTCTTTTAACAAAATTCCAAGAAAACTTTAAAAAAATGATTTTTTTGAAAATAAACACGAAATATTTTAGATTAAGATTCATGAAAAAATGCGTTATTAAACTGTAAAAATCCGTTCATGCTGTATAAGATAAAAAAACATTCTTCTCATACTTTTGTCGAAAAAGTCAAAAAGTACCTTGTATGGTAAACAAAAGAGAAATTCCGTACATAACATTTAGTAAAAGTGAAAAATGGGTACAAAGGACTTTAAACATACATGAAACCATTTTTAGTAAATAGGGGCATGGATGATAAATATAACCCTAGTAAATACTTACGAATAAACAATCTTGGATAAAAACGAGATTGGAAAAGTAATCCCTTAACTTAGGTTTGATATTCATCGTATGTATCCTAACCTCCTGTATAATGATATAAATAATATCATCAACTTATTACGGAATCATATTTATTGTTATTATATCATATATGGTTCACATATGAATTTATATTACCCGTTCTTTTGTAAATTCCATGTTAAAGGAGTGTTTGGGGGTGAAATCGTTTTATTTATCGTACGTGTTTGGACATGTTTCTCTTGATGTTATTATTAAATATATCATGATTTACATACTTCCATAATTTAAATAATTATGTATATATAATATATATTAACATATATATATATATAGATAGATAAATGAATTGAAATACATCGTTCATGGAGACGGTATGTCGTACGTACGCATGAATGCTGTTTTCCTTTCCTTGTTGACTTGAATAGAAGTAAGTAGATGGAATATATATATATATACATACATAAATATATTGGGTTTATCATGTCATATATTTCATTATTATTCATCATATATACATTATAATCAATCATGAATGGAAAAAATGGAGAATGAATCACATCGCATCGCGGAGACGGTACTCCGTACGTACGCACGAGCGATGATATTATTCCCATGATCGTGGAATTGTATTTAAGTGTATTTATAATATTTCAGAATAAATAAAACATTACAATAATAAAATATACATATTTGTTTACACCATTATACCCATCCATGTATGGTGGTGGTCGAAAACAGATTACACCACGGCGTGGAGACGGTATTTCGTACGTACGCACACGCAGTGATTTCATTTTCTGTAGGATGGATAGAAGGTGAAATAGGGTTGTTTAATAAATATAATAAATTATCAGAATATAAGTAATACTTATGTTATTACTTTATGATATGAAAAATAAAGAAGAATAAGTAGAAGATGAAATAAAGTTGAGAGAATCGGAAGAAGAGATTACCTCTTCTTCGACGAACATCCTTTAAGCTTCCTATTAAGGAAGTAGAGTTAGTCCTTTGAGAATACCAGAACCTCCATCATGTTTCTAGGGAATTGGATAAGAGAAATGGGCATGGGTTTTTTGATATTCATGTTTCAAAAGGGTTTGAAGAGAAGAGGGAAGGGGTGCCCTTTTTATAAAGGAGGAGAGGGGCACCATTGGAAAACATAAAATTTTATTTTATAATAAAGACATATTACATTTATAATAGCACCAAATTGATTTATTTCGAAGATAAAGATGGGATGGGTCGAATTAATCTCAAAAAATAGGTTTTAGACAAGTATAGGTTACTATTTTAACTTTATCTTTTAGATTTAAATCTAAGTTAAATTATTTAACTTTTACATTGTCTTCTCGATTACTTACAATATATGTTTAATAAACATACTATGATCATTCAAAAGAACCCCAAATGGTTCATTATTAATATATATAACCTTATCTATTTCATTTGGTAGAACCATTGATTTTTAATAATATAATAACAATAAATAATATAATACTTGTTTTAATAACTATTTTATGTCAATTTTGACACTATTTGGTAATTGATTTTTGTTAAACTCATAACATCATGATTAGTTTGAAAAATTATAATTAAATCAATACTAACATGTCATGTTAACCTTTAAAATTAGTTTAATTCAAATAGAGTCTCAAAATACATTTATTTGTGTATTTATAATATCAATTATATTAACATTTAATTATTTTGGAAATTACTACATCACCATTGTGTCATAAATAACTTAAATTATTTAACTTCTAAAAATTATAAATAAAATACAATTAGGTGGGAAATATTTTTATATTTTTAATGAATATTTACAGTCGAATTTATCTTATAGATAACCCTATATCAAAAATATTTTAGTTATTAATATTTGATTTTAACTATTTTATCTCTTTTATAAATAAAATAATAATAAATGTCCTAATCTAATCCATGTTCACCTAAAGGGTAATATTTTATTCCTAAGGTTGTTTTTAGTCTAATTACACTTATCCAATAGAATTAGGACATGTTTTAGGTTTATAATAATATCATTCTTACCCATAATTACCCTATTTATTTTTAACCGTGGTAAATAAAAGTAAAAAAGTTACTATTCACCAAAATTATTTTTTCATATTGAACCACATTTTACTCCTTGATATTAACCATGTCTCTCGGATATTCGAAATTCCACTCACAGAAGTGGTAAACTTATGTTTTATGTAAATTTTCAAACTCTCCTAGGAGTTGCGTAAAAAACGGTGAAAATATCAATAAAATTTTTATATGTCTAAAATTATTATAAAATTACTCCAATTAATTAAATTGAACATATATAAATATTATGTATCAATTTTTACCTAAAATAAATTTAAATAAAATAAATAATTATTTACATAAAAAGTTGGTTTTTAAATAGCAACATAGTGTTTTCACTATTCATCAAAAATTGAAAGTTTTCAGAAAAATACCAAAAATTCACCGTAGGATAATTTTGATATTCTGAATCCAAAAATGAATTCCATTTTGAAAAATAAAATTTCTAAAATTTTAAAAATTGTCAATTACTATTCATAATGGCTAGTTCATAATAATATTATAATAATATATCATTTTGTGAAACTCGGTATTACGTACTACAAATTCTATCAAGGATGGTCTTGAATGCGTGTAATGCAATCCAATTCAGGGATGCTTGTAGTGAAAGCTCTATTTGGTGTTTCTTATAACATAATAAAAACTTATTTCATTTATACATTAATCAAAATCAATACCTAATGTTGCGTAAAATAATTTCCACAAAACGAACTTGAAATCGTGTGTAACAAGAGCCAAGAATATTGTTGAGTATACTGATAGGTAATACGTTGTTGCGTATAGTGAAAGATAATTTTGGTGTAGCATACAACACAACACATCAATGAAATTAAAAAGAATAATTTTCATAAAATCTCGGGTTCTTACATTCTACTCCCTTTCAAATGAATTTCGCCCTCGAAATTCATCCGGGTTATAAATGGTTTACTACCTGATGTTCTCTTTCATAGAAACCCATATCGTAAAAAGGAATACCAAAACTAAACATTGATATATAAATTATGAAACGTAAAGGTTACCCAAATTAACTAATCACTGGGTATCCTTATAGGTGAACATATGTGAAAATATGGATATAGAAGAAAAATCTAACTATCATGTTCTGATGGAGAGTGGTAGAGGACATGGCTATGAAAAAGCCAACAATCAGAAAGCCATAAATTTTTGATGATCTAAGGTACCATATGATTCAACAGATATATAGGCACTAGGACAACATTTTTGTATTTCAAGATCATTTTCCTAAAGATGAAAAATTTTAAATAGAAGAAATACTTATTTTATTTCGGTATAATCTCACTGGTGTTCATGCCTTGAACAATTTCCACATAATCTCTTAAATAAATGAAGTTGAATTCGTCATTCATGAAGTGTTAGCAGATCATGTGATAGAATGAACAGTCATTCCATATGTCTCAATCAAAAGGTTATCAAGGGTTATCAAATATACATAAGCCCATCTATGGTGAGGTTAATCATATATGATACCAAAATGGACTTATACTTCATCTATCTTACTACTTAATAAAACTAGTTTTTGCTAACTAGGGACTTCTTCTATGCTAGTGGTAGGAAATAAAGTCTTGTCGCACTTTAGTTGTGTGTTTGATTCCCACAGCCTTGTCTGATGCGACTGGTTGTCGCACGTCCTGCAGGTTATCCCTTTTTCTAAAACTATATTATAATAACATTTCTACAATAAAATTAGAAAAATGTTTTGCCTTAAACAATAATATCTTATGTCGAACTTAATTTATTCCTATATTTTGGCTTATCCAAAATATTTCTGTTCAAGCTAATAGTATAAAGAAAACAATTACTAGAAATTTCATCTACTGATCATGTGAGTACAATCTTTTATCCCCCATATATCAAACGATATATCTCGTTGGTCACCTTCCAAACATGTGAATACCTTAATCACGTATTCTATTGAACCATAGTGAAAACGTGAATGCTGTCACAATGTGACTCTTTCCATATTCCAAAATACCAAAAATTCTATATACTCAAACAATGATATCACGTTTTTCCTTATATTAGTCATGAGCTCATTAATACTATCAAACATTTCATTATCTTTTTATCCCTTCTTAGTGCGCATATTAGGTTCTTTCCAAAAATATTTGAATAACTTTTCATGGTTACCGGTACCATTCAACATATACCTTCAAAACTCACTAAAAGGAAATAGTGTATCAATCCATAGATTTTTCTTTATTCCATTGTACCATACATTATTCTTGATAAACATACAATCATTACAATACCTTTATAAACCACTAACTGAGCTTCATCATTTCTCTAATATCATATATCTTTTGTAGTCTCTTTATCTTCATCCACATAAATACTACCCATATGACCATGCTAATACTCATTATGAGATTTTCCCTTAGGGAATTGGTTTGCATAATGCTCATACATTCCACATTTAAAACACTTAACCATTTTTGATGTCTTAGAAATACCATTATCTTTGTCCATGGTGTTAACTAAATCTTTTCCTTTACAATTACTAGATTTGTGTCATTCTTTTCCACACCCAAAGCATCTTCCAGTTCCATTGAAACATTCTTCTGGATGCCTCTTCCCACATGATTTACATGGGGGAAATTGAACTTTCTTTCCTCTATTATCATCACGAAACTCTAAATTTCTCTTATTATCTATGTCGAGAATATTATGAAAAGTTGATATTATTGATCATAATATGAGATTACTGATTAGGTATAATAACGATATTTTTACATCCCAATCTATTTTCATTCGGTTTCTCATGAAGAATAACATTCCATTGTCCATTATATCGTCCATTATCATTAATCTTCCTGTTTCTAACCATTTTCTAAAACCCAAAAAGAATAGCGTGAGAGGACAAAATCATAATCAAGGGGGATTAAATTCAATATTTAACATCTTAGGTTTAATTCTAAGATTGTTATTTTAAATTTAGGACTATAACCTATATGTATACTTATCCAGAGGGACATCTCTAGACATACCATAGAAATATCTCTAGGAATTTTACAAAATTTTTCGCATCCTGGTTTCCAAAGGTTATCTAAACCTCCCTCTGATACCAACTATAGAGACCCACATCTTAAAATACATGGAGATTATATTATTTTTGCGGAATACATAATATATAACAAAAACAGACACATAAGGACCATAATAGTTTTGTGTCTTTGGAAACTCGGAATATAATCTTCTAATCGTGGTGAAAGATCTTCAACATCTCCCATAAAGATCTTCCCCTTTTGTTTTTTTACCTAAAACCTTTCATTAAATCTTGGGGAAATGAAAAAATATAATGGGTGATCTCAAATGATCATTAAGGGTAATCATGGATAAAATAAAACATATCATATACATTTGAACTAAAAAAACATGATCATAATGATTAAACATCAAAATCTTTATCAATGACCTATAACATGGTAGTATGTAAGACATCGATCATAAAGAAACATCAATCATGATACAATGGAATTTTAGTCATGCATGAAATTATGGCAACCATTAACAACATGATATGATTTCCAGAGTAGCCAAAGCATTACTGCCAAGACCATCTTAGTGGGAAAAGTCCCTTTCATAATCGAGGTCAATCCTCATTCTAGCCCTGTATTACTGAACTAGATTAACATACTATTCCAGCCATGTCTATCTCATGAGATATATATCTATACACGATGCATTGGATGGAGTTATAGGTCCCACCCATCTCATAATTAAATCATTCTTACATGTGCGACAATATAAACATAAATCATTCCTCATTACCCAATGAATAAAATGGTTTTCATAAACAATATCCCATCATAACATAATCCATATAAAACAAATGGATATCATTTCATCATAAGAAAAGTGAAACCATGAAATTCATATAGACATTATACTTGAAACATACAAATCTGAAATAATGTCAACTTAGATGGAAAATGGTTGTGCTAAAACACTTGAAATGAATTCTTGAGGAAAATATCCTTTCCTTTTTGAAATCATTTTCTTTTCAAAGAATTCCATGAAATATTAAATGAAAGGATTTTGATGAAAATATTCATGATATCTTTTAGAGTAAGCTTCATGAAAATAAGGTGTTACGAAACCGTAAAAATCCATTAATTCAATATAAGATAAAAAAACATTCTTCTCGTACTTTTTATGGAAAAGTCAAAAAGTACCTTGTATGGTAAACAAAAGAAAGATTCCTTAAATACCATGTAGTAAAAATCAAAAAATGGGTAAAAAGGACTTTAAACATACATAAAACAATTTTTAGAAAATATGGAAATTTATGATAAATATAACCCCAGTAAATACTTATGAATAAACAATCTCAGATAAAACGAGATTGGAAAAGTAATCCATTACCTTAGGTCCGATATGCATTGTACTTATCCGATCCTCCGGTATAATTATTTAAATAATTTCATTGATTTAATAAAGAATCATATTCATTGTTATTATATCATATATGGTTCACTTGTGACTTTATATTACTCGTTCTTTTGTAAATTCCATGTTAAAGCTGCATTTTGGGTGAAATAAGTTTTATTTATCGTAAGTGTTTGGACTTGTTGTTCATGATATTATTATTACTTATATCATGATTTACTTACTTACAGAATTTAAATAATGATGTATATATCATATATATTCACATATATATAGATAGATAAATGAAAAGAAATACACTGTTCATGGAGACGGTAGGTCGTACGTACGCATGAACGTTGTTTGCCTTTCCTTGTTGACTTGAATTGAAGTAAGTAGATTGAATATATACATATATATAAATCAATCCAGTATCTTTATAATTTCATATATTTCATTATTATTCATCATATATACTTTATAATCATTCAATAACGGTTAACATGGAGAATTAATCTCATTGTGTCGTGGAGACGGTAGTCCGTACATACACACGAGCGATGATATCATTTTCATGATTGTGGAATTGTATTGAAGGGTATGTATAATATTTCAGAATCAATATCAATTTTCAATAATCATATATAGTAATTTATTTACACCATAATACCCATCCATGTATGGTGGTGGTCAAAAACAGATTACACCACGGTGTGGAGACGATATTCCCTACGTACACACACGCAGTGATTTCTTTTTCCGTAGGATGGATAGAAGGTGAAATAGATTTGTTTCATATTTATAAAAACATATCAGTATATAATTAATAATGATTTTATTACTTTATAATGATACAAATAAATAAGAACAAGTATAATAAGAACGAAAGTTGAGAGAATCGGACGAAGAGATTACCTCTTCTTCGACGCATCTCTTTTAAGCTTCCTCTTAAAGAAGTAGAGTTGGTCCTTGGAGAATACCTGAACCTCCAAAATGTTTCTAGGGAAGTGTAAAAGATATATGTGCATGGGGTGGCTGATATTCAAGGCTTAAAAGGGTTTAAATTAAAGAGGTAAGGGGTTCCCTTTTTATAAAGGAAGATAGGGGATCCTTTTGAAAAACATAAAATATTATTTAATAATAAAGTCATATTCCATTTATAATTGCTTAAATTTGATTTATTTCGATGAAAAAGTGCCGATGGGTCGATATAAACTCAACAAATAGGGTTTATAAAATTTTATGTTACTATTTTAACCATATATTTTACATTTAACTCTATGTTATATAATTTTACTTTTATCGTGTCTTCTTTTTTCTTACACTATATGGTTAATAAACTTATATAACAAGCCAGAAGAACCCCAAGTGGTTCAATTTTAGTATATATAACTTTATCTATGTCATTTACACAAACCATATATTTTTAAAAATATAATAAAAATTAATAATATAATATTGTTTAAAAAAACTATTTAATGTCAATTTTGCAGTATTTGGTAATTGATATTTGTTAAACTCATAACATCATGATTAGTTCTAAAATAGTTAATTAAATCAATAATAACATGTTATATTAACCTATAAAATTAGTGGAATTTTTAAAAAGTATCAAAGTACATTTATTTGAGTATTTATAATATCAATTATGTCAATATTTCATTATTTAGGTAATTACTACCTCACCATTGTGTCATAAATACCATAAATTATTTTATGTCTAAAAATTATAAAAAAATACCATTAGGTAGGAAATATGTTTATCTTTGTAATTAGTATTTATATGCGAATTTATCTTATTGATAACCCAATATTAAACATGTTTTTATTATTAAACATTGATTTTAACTATTTTAACTCTTTTTTAAATAAAATAATAATAAATATCCTAATCTAATCCATGTGGACCTAAAGGGTAATATTTTATTCCTAAGGTTGTTTTTGGTCGAATTACACTTATCCAATAGAATTAGGACATATTTTAGTGTAACAATAATATCATTTTTACCCATAATTACCCTATTTACTTTTAACCGTGGTAAATAAAAGTAAAAAGTTATTATTCACCAAAAATTATTTTTATCTTGTTGAACCACATTTTACTCCATGATATTAACCCTGTCTCTCAGATTTTCGAATTTCCACTAATAGAAGTGGAAAAATTATGTTTTATGTAATTTTTCAAACTCTCCAAGGAGGTGGGTAAAAACTGTGAGAAGCTCAATAAATTTTTTTATATGTCTAAAATAATTATAAAATTACTCCAATGAATTAAATTTAACATATATAGGTCATATGTATCAATTTTGACCTAAAATAAATTTAAATAAAATAAATAATTATTTATATAAAAAAGTCAGTTTTTAAATAGTAACCTAGTGTTTTCGCTATTCATAAAAAATTGAATGTTTTCCGAAAAATACCAAAATTTACCCTAGGATAATTTCAATATTCTGAATCCAAAAACGAATTCCATTTTGAAAAATAAAATTTATAAAATCTCAAAAAGTGGGTATTAATATTCATAACGACTAGTTCATAATAATATGATAATAATATTTCTTTTAGTGAAACTCAGTATTGCGTACTACACACGCTATCGAGGAAGCTCTTGATTGCATGTAATGCAAGCCATGTCAGGGTTATGTGTAGTGAAAGGTCTATTTGGTGTTGCATATAACATAATAAAAACATATTTCATTTATACATTAAACAAAATCTATACTTAATGTTGCGTAAAATGATTTCAACAAAATGAACATGAAATTGTGTGTAACAAGTGCCAAGAATGGTGTTGCGTATACTGAAAGCATATACGGTGTTGCGTATAGTGCATGCAAATTTTGTTGTAGCGTACAACAGAAGACATCAATGAAATTAAAAAGAATAATTTTCATAAAATCTCAGGTTGTTACATGAACACGTGGACTATAAATATTAATTTTAAATATTATATTATTTCTTACATCAAAGTATTTTATTTATAATTTTTGAAATTAAATAAATATATATTATTATGACACAATGATGATGTCGTGATTGATTCATTAACAAAGGATTCAAATAAATGATATTATAAATGTTAAATTAAATATAATTTTGTTATTTTGATGTCATCCAAGAATTTTACAGATGATAGATACATGTTATATTTGTAATAATATAGTTTGTTTGAATCAATCAAGTTGTTTTGGATTTTTTTAAAAGTCATCATGTGACTAGTGTCAAATTGACATTATTCATAATTTAAAATATAAAAATATTTATTCAATATAATAAAATTCGAAACACTATACAATTTATCCAAATGGTTATCATAAATAAAAAATTAAATTTTTGACTCTTTAGTTAGAAATTTTTCATGTTTTGATAACAATTTCTACTCTCAATGTGTTAAATGTTTGGTAAAAGGGTTAGAGTAAAAAAGGGTCAAATAAAAAAGATAAGAATTTAAAAATTACAAAAACTTGTCTAATTCTTATTGGATCATTTAATATTGTCTTATATTATTTTTATATTCTAATGTAATATGTTTTGGACCTTTTGAAACTGAAAATTATTTTATAATAAAATAATACATTCAAACTTTACTAAAGAGCACTTCATTCCTCTTATAAAAAGACGCCACCTCTAATGGATTACACACCTCTCAAGCCCCTTAGATTTTCCAAAAATTAAAAAAATATAAAAATATCCCTATATTCTTCCTAGAAACATTACTTTAGGAATAATGAAATTCAAGATATCCTTTTGACTCAAATCAAAGAGAGTTACAAATTTTAAGAGGTAGCATATTCTATAAAATTTCAATCCATTATTGTACATCCAAACACTATATTATATTATTTTTTTAGCATAAAAAAATAAAATAAATATACATTGATGTTTTCGTGCGATGGATTCCAACTAAACATACACAGACCTCTACCTAATGGATTTAGAACTAACTGTTTCTATGGATGATGAACTATTGCCTCACGAAACAATCATTTTTTGATTTTCCCTACCACAAATTAAGATGGTCATTTGGATTGAAGTATAATTATATAGCATATATGGGATATTTATTTTATCTGTATAATTATTTAATTGTTATTCATTAAATTATTTATTTCTTCTCATGTTGTATATATATGATAATTTCATTTGAGAAAGTGCGGACTACTACCCCCTCAAAGTCATATGATATGTTCATGCTATACATGTAAGATATAAAATATGGAATTAATGAACATATGAAACAAATATAACAATGATATTATACTATAATTATAACATATCTCTGTATCATTTAGTTTTCATTCCTTAAAAAATGAAAAAATGAAATTAATGATGTGTTCATGCATACGTACATCCTACCGTCTCTATTAATGGCGCATTTCATTTTCACATATCCAAATGTCATGGAAAAATCTAAATAAATATATACTGGATATATATGATATTTAAATCATGAAATCAATTATGGAGAAAACTAAAATTTTGACCACATTGGCAATTTATAATTATAACAAGTTCATTTAGGACTCAACAACCGAACATCGAAAAAAAGAACAATATAAACATGAATTATTATATGATCTATATAAAAAGGTAATAATAGATATAAAAGGAACAATAAACAAGAAAAAGGTTATGATGAAATCAGAGTTAGGTTATGTTTATTATTTAGGGACATAAATAAAGAACAAGACTGGCCGGACATTAGGTAAGGTATCCATTCACCCTCCTAATTTAGTCATAGAATGCTATTATGTTATGTCTTTTAATTTTCATTTTATTATATTGGGATATGTTAATATATATCATTATTTCTGTCCATTTTATTTCCTAGTTAAGAGAGACACTTTTCTCTCTCATCAACTCATTTTTTAAATTTTAGGTGATGCTATTAGGCTATCAAATATTTTTATGGGACTTCGTCTCAATCTCTATTCATTGAGCCAGATTTTTGTTTATACATGACCCTATTTTATACAATGTATAATTATAACTTATTTTTATTTAATTCAATGTTTTTAAAAAGTAATGTTTTCTTTTATGAAGCATTTTTTTAAACGAAAAAGGGGATTTTTTTAACGTACGCGGTGATAATGACCATTCCGCCGCCAAGAGAATTATTTGATATTTGGAATCCATAACGAGTAATGAATTTTTTAAAATGAAAATAAATACCATATTCCATTTTTTTGTATTTTGGTGTTGAACAATGGTTTTGATAATGGATTGATTAAGACAATATCTTAAGCCTTTATCTTGTAATTGTAATGTGGAAATGGTGTCTTTCCTTTATATTTGTTGATGTGTTATGATTATGAGTTGTTTCATGGGAATTTAATACATATACGGGTGTTTCCATGATAATCCTAGGGTGGGTGAGCCCGAGATAGCCCTCCAATGCATTGTGTAACGTGATGGAGCTGAGTGTTAATGTTCCTCCTAATAGATTTATGGATTATACTATTATTGGTATTCCAAACGTAACTCTCTATGCATCTGTGAAAGCTACAATGTAAGAATGATATAGATTCCACAAGTTACCATTATGAATTATTACTTCCATGTGTTATTCATAAATCATATGATTTTATGAGGTATGTAAAAGAGATTTTATTTTGTATATATTGATTGAAAAATGTTTTATTTTGTTATGTATCTATTACTGAGTTTTTTATTCACATCCCATGTCTTGAAATGTTTTCCCATGACTTAAGGTGGAATAGTTTCAAGGATGGGAACAAGGAAAAGTTATGATGTTCAAAACATGGAACTAAATATCTTACATTTCTTTTAAAATTTTTTATTTTATGAAAAAATGGATACTGACAAGAAGTTTCTATATATAATATTTATGTTGTTATTTATATGTTATGACATAATTTTCAAATGTTCTAAACCTAATAGTATCCTCAATATGAATTTTTAACATAATTTAAGATTATGTAATGGTTATGGTAGGGGCTTTACAGTTGGTATCAAATGACGGTTTAGCTAATATTAAGATTTAGGATTTTTCTAATAGAATATCTATAAATTATTTTTACATTACAGTCTAATTGAATTGATATAGAATTAGAATATTACCATATTGCATCACATTAGATAATTCTATGTTTAGAATGGTTTTTTGTATAGAAAACATGGAATCTATTATGGGATGACATGAAGTGAAAAACTACCATCCAAATATGTAGAGACCCGATAAAGGAAGTACAAAAAAATAACATTGCTTTTGAAGAATACTTAACAAATAACAAAAACAGACACACAAAGACCGTAATAGTTTAGTGTCTTTGGAAACCCAGAACATAATTTTATAATCATGGGGAAAGTTCTTGAACATCTTCTATAAATATCTTCCCCTTTTGTTTTCTTACCTAAAACCATTATTTATATCTTGGGGAAAAGAAAACATATAAAGGATGAGCTAAAATGCTCAGAAAGTGTAAGCATGGAGAAAATAAAACAAATCGTATACATTTGAACATAAAAACATGAACATAATGATTAAAACTAAAAATCATGGGCAATGACATAAAACATGGCAATATGTAAGGCATAGATCATAAAGAAACATTATTCTTGATAAAATAGCATGGGAATAAAACATTTAATTGTGGAAAAACATTAAGCACATGATATGTTTTGCATCGTAGACAAGGCATTGCTGCCATGAGCATCTTAGTGGACAATGTTCCTTTCTGAATCGACTTCACTCATTGTTTCAGTCCTGTAACACTGAACCGGATTAACTTACCATTCTATCCATGTCTATCTAATGATATGTGAATCATTACCCAATGAATTAGAGGGAGATATAGGTCCCACCCATCTCATATTGTAATCATTCTTACGTGTTCCACAAAACAATCATAAATCATTCATCATAAACCAATGAATAAATTGGGTTTCATAATCATCATTCCTTCATTACATAATCCATATAAAAAATGGATATCATTTCTTCATAAGAAAATTGAAACCATATAAATCATAGAGGCATTATACTTGAAACATACACATATGAAATAATGTCATCTTAGATGGAAAATGGTTCTGATAAAGCACTTGAAATGAATTCTTGAGGAAAATATCCTTTCTTCATGAAAATCATTTTCTTTTCAGAAAATGACATTCAATTTTAAGAGAAAAAGATTTTTTTGAAATTATTCAGGAAATCTTATAGAGTAAGCTACATGAAAATATGTTTTTATGAAACAGTAAAAAAATCCATTCTTGCGTATAAGTTAAAAAACATTCTCCTTGTGCTTTTGTCAGAAATGTAAAAAAGTACCTCGTAAAATAAAGATTACTTACATACCATGTAGTAAAAGTAAAAAATGGGTAAAAATGACTTTAAACATGCATGAAAACAGTTATAGAATACATGGACATGGATTATAACAATAACCCCTTTAAATACTTACGAATAAACAATCTCAGATAAAAACGAGATTGGAAAAGATATCCCTTACCTTAGGTCTGATATGCTACGTACGTATCTGAACCTCCTGTATAATGATTTAAATAATGTAATTGAATTATTAAAGAATAATATTCATTGTTATGATATCATATATGTTTTACTTATTACTTTATATTACCCGTTCTTTTGTAAATTCAATGTAAAAGCAGCGATTTGGGTAAAATCGTTTCATTTATTGTACGTGTTTCAAAATGTAGTTCTTGATATAATTACTTATATCAAGATTTACATAATTAGAGAATGTAAAAAATGATTTATATATAATATATATTAATCATATACAAATATATATGATAGATCGATAAATAGAATGAAATACACTGTTCATGGAGACGGTAGGTCGTACGTACGCATGAAAGCTGTTTTCAATTCCTTGTTGAATTGAATTGAATTAATTAAATGAAATACATATATATATAGACACATAAATCCATTATCATTATTATGTCATATATTTCATAATTACATATTATATATACTTTATAATCATTCATTAATGGTTAATCATTGAGAATGAATCTCATCGCATCGCGGAGACCGTAGTCCGTACGTACGCACGAGCGATTATATAATTCCCATGATCATGGAATTGTATTTATATGTATGTATAATATTTCATAATAAATATCACTTTTCAATAATCATATATAGTTATTTATTTACACCATTATACCAATCCATGTAAGGTGGTGGTCAAAAACAGATTACAACACGACGTGGAGACGGTATATTGTACGTACACACGTGCGGAGATTTTTCTTTCGTCGGATGGATAGAACGTGAAATATGGTTGTTTCATATTTATAATAACATATCAGTGTATAAGTAATATTTGTGTTATTACTTTATAATGAAAAAACTAAAGATGATGAAGTAGAATAAGAAAGAAATTTTAAAGAGTCGGTAGAAGAGATTACCTCTTCCTCGATGCACCTCCTTTAAACTTCTTCTTAGGGAAATAGAGTTGGTCTTTTGAGAAGAAAAGAAACTCTAGAATGTTTCTATGGAAGTGGAGAGAAGAAATGGGCAGGGTTTGACCTATCATCAAGGATCCAAAGGGTGTGAAGAGAAGAGGTAAGGGGTTCCCTTTTTATAAGGGAGGAGAGGGGCACCATTGGAAAAAACTCAAAATATTATTTTTTAATAAAGTCATATTCGGATTATAATAGCTCCAAAATTATATATTTCGATTCTAAAGTGGGGAAGGGTCGAAATAATCTCAACCAATAGATTTTATACAGCTTTTTCTCATTATATTAACATTGTATTTTAGTTCTAACTCTTAGTTATTTAGATTTACATTTACCCTGTAACTTTGTATTTTTATATTATATAGTTAATAAAATTACCATATACATCCAAGAGACCCCCAAGTGGTCCAGTAATGATACACATATCATTATATAAGTATCTTGGACGATCTTTAAATTTTTATTAATATAATAACAATTATTTATATAATATTTGTTTAAAAAACTATTTTATGTCATCTTTAACACTATTTGTTAATTGATTTTTGGGAAAATCATAACAGCATGATTAGTTCGAAAAATGTTAATTAAATCAATACTAAGATGTCATATTAACCTATAAAATTATTTTAATTCCTAAAAAGTCTCAAATTACATTTATTTGTGTATTTATAACATCAATTATGTTAATATTTCATTAATAAGGTAATTACTACATCATCATTGTGTCATAAATAAATTAACATATTTGTTGTCTAAAAATTATAAATAAAATACCATTATCTAATAAATTTTTTTATCTTTCTAATGAATAATTATATTAGAATTTATGTTTTGTATAACCTTATATTAAAAATGATTTAGTTATGAAACATTGATTTTAACTATTTTAACCCTTCTTTAAATAAATTAATAATAAATGACCTAATCTAATCCAAGTCAACCTAAATGGTCATATTTTATTCCTAAGGTTAATTTTGGTCGAATTACACTTATACAATAGAAATAAGACATGTTTTGGGTAATAATAATATCATTTTTACCCTTAATTGTCCTATTTACTTTTAACCGTGTTAAATAGAAGTAAAAAAGTTACTATTCCCCAAAAATTATTTTCATCTCATTGAACCACATTTTAGTCCTTTATATTAACCGGGTCTCTTGGATTTTCTAAATTCCACTCACAGAAGTGTTAAAATTAAATTTTATGTATGTTTTCAAAAAGCTCCTTGGAGTTAGGTAAAAGACGGTGAAAAGTTCAATAATATTTTTATATATCAAAAATTATTATAAAATGACTCCAATTAATTACATTGAACTTATATAGGTATTTTGAATAGATTTTGACCTAAATAAATTTAAATAAAATAATTAATTATTTAAATAAAACATCAGTTTTTAAATAGTAACCCAATGTTTTCACTATTCATCAAAAATTGATGTTTTTCAGAAAAATAACAAAAATTCAGCCTAAGATATATTTGATATTATGAATTCAAAAATGATGTCTATTTTTCCAAATTTAAAACATAGACGTGGCATTAATTAATTTTAAAATTAATTCCCATTATCAAAACAAATATCATGTTTTTAAGAAATAATAACTAGCCAAAGATTGATACTCATTTATGCTCAATTTCAAAGTGAAATTAAATATAATGACAAAAATTGGATTTAAGGGTAAAAAAATATTCTAATTACACTTTAAAACCAACTAAAATGGTAATCTAACAATATAAATTATTGCGATATAAAAAGTTCTTTTTAATTAAAATATAGCGTATTTTTACTATTCATCAAAATATGAAAGTTATCAGACTAATATGAAAATTTTATCCAAATTAAATTTTAATATCCTTATTCCAAGGAAGAAATTTATTTTTTTAAATTGAACTTATAAACATGTCAAAACTATATTTAATGTGGGTGTGCCATCAAAAGGCGGCAAAACAACATTTTTTGAAAAATACTTATTTTACCCGAAAAATTTATTTTATTCTCATACCTTATTCTAGAAAATATTTAAGATGAATAATAATGTTATAAAATTCAAAATGTAGTTAATACTATTCATAATGGCTAGTCCATAATAATATTATAATAATATATCATTTTTAGTGAAACCTCGTATTGCGTACAACACACGCTATCGAGGAAGCTCGCGATTGAGTGTAATGCAAGCCAATTCAGGGTCACGTGTAGTGAAATACTGTTGAGTCAATAAGGTTTTCATTATGACTTTTCTATTCCTTATTGTTTTGAAAATCACAAACAGCTTATCTTTATGAAAAATTGCTTTTATATGAAAAATATCTTTTATAAGAAAAATCGCTTTTATATGGAAAATCTCTTTTATAAGAAAAATCGCTTTTATAAGGAAAATCGCTTTTATAAGGAAAATCGCTTTTATAAGAAAAATTATCCTTATCATATTTTCATTCATATTTTTCTTAAGTATAAGATTCAGATTCATTTCTATTTTCTCAGAATTGTTTGAATCATTGATATGAAGTATTCTGTTTTAGGATCCGAATTCTAGATGAAAACTGTAATAAAGTTTCACTACAAATTCTAGATGAGAACTGTAATAATGTTTAATTCCGAATTCCGGATATGAACTCTGATTAAGTTCTACTCCGAATTCTGGATATGAATCCCTATGAAGTTGTACATCGAATTCTCATTACGATTTCTGATGAAGAATTCTCATTACAAATTCTGATGACGAATTCTCATTACGAATTCTGATGACGAATTCTCATTCTGAATTCTCATTCCGAATTCAACTATTAAACAGAATCTGATCATCTTTGTTTTATACACTATGAATTTATTCAGACTCCAAAAATTATTTTTTGGTTAGACTCTGAAATTTCACTCTGAATCTTCACCCCAAACATTTGAGTTAGATTTTGAACGTTGTCTTACATTCTGTTACACTAGTTTTTTTATCAAATGATGTCATCTATTCTGTTATAAACTAACCATTGGCTAAGTGACACGTGTACGGGTCCCTCCGATTTTTATGGAAAATATGACCGTTGGGAAGGAGGCCGACCTTACCTATAAACAGGAGCTCATTTGAAAGAGCTCACAACAACGTGGTTTGAAAATGTGCATACATGCTGTTGAAGTGATTTCTAGAGAGAGAGGCTCTTATTAACTCTCAAAGCTTCGTACGACTCCGAATGTTGGTAATTACATTCGAGGCATTCCAGGTAGAAGAAGAAAGAGTTGGGACTACCTTGAAGTTCTAGGGCTTCCTTGCTGAGGAAGACATATGTTGCCAACTACCTTGAAGTTGAGGGCTTGTGGGGATAGAAAGATAGAGACACTCTGATCTTCGTATCGAGGGCTTATACTAGTGTGGGTAAGACAAACTTGCTTTAAAAGTATAAATCAAGGGACCTTTATCCAATTTTGTTGGATACCCTTCTCTTTGGGTTTAATGACTTATATCTTGTTACTTGTAGTTTTACTACTTTATTTCTGCTGCATTTTGTATTATAAGGAATGTATAACCTTCTTATACTTCCTTACATATACTCTGTTTCATTTAGATTCTTTACGCTTTAAGATAGAATCTCATATTGTAATATTTTGTTATGTTTCAATTTCCGGAACCATATTTCCGAAACCTACTTTCGGAATCTCTTTCCAAGTTTTCATTTGGTATTAGAGGTGTTGTAAATTTTCTTAAGTTTAACATTGTTAAACATAGACCTTTCCTTTACTTAAGGAAAACATAGTTATTCTTAATTATCTTTAAAGGTTCCAAAGGAATTTTTAAAGTATACAATTCACCCCCCTCTTGTAAATTGAGAATCTACATCAATTTTTCGATCCTAAAATTGGTATCAGAGCAGATCCCTGAAATACTTGTACTCACGTATAAGTTTTTTCTTTCTCACTTTATCATTCCGAACTTTTCCATTCCGAAATTTCTCATTCCGAACATTGTTATTATGAATTTTTTCTACTAACAAATTTGTGTGCCGAAGGTTTTTAAGTATGACAGGAATTAATGTTGGTTATATTGATATTCTAAATCCTACAAGACCACCAATCATTGACGGTAATGATTATGAGTACTGGAGAGACCGAATGGAGACTTTTTTTATCAATACTGGAGTGGACAATTTTTTTATTCTTACTGGAGATTATAAAATTCCTGATAAGTAATTTAAAACTTTTACTAACCAGGAAAAGCATGAGTATCAACTCAATTATAAGGTATGCAATACTTTACTATGTTCAATGACCAGAAATATATATAGCCAAATTTTTTCTTGTGAAGCAGCTAATTGTATCTGGAATAAGTTAGAAGTTACACACTTTGGAACTTCAAAAGTGATTGAGACTAGAAGAGCTATGCTTAGAGCTGAATATCTTGGCTTCAATTTTCCGTATGGTGAACCAATTTGTAAAGTTCAACAGAGATTTATGACTATCGTCAACAGCCTACAGTCTATGGGAGAGAAAGGATTAGATGTTGAAGCACTTGTGGATAAGATAATTGATATCCTGCCAAATGAGTGGGAATCCAAAAGAACTGCTATAGATGAGAACAAGAAGGTCACTCAAATTTTCATGATGAGTTATTCAGAAATCTTCTCCAACATGAAACCAGAATGAAGAGAGATGCTGACAACATTAAAAAGAAAAATGGAAATGGTACTGTTGCTTTTACAACAACATCAAATCATATGAAGGCTAAGACTCCTGAGAGAGTAACCAGATCCAAGTCTAAGAAGATGGAAGTTTAGTCAGATTCTAGTGAGAGTGAAATCTCTGAAAATGAGTTAGCAAATATTTCTCGAAGGATGAAAAATATAGCTGGCTAGAGAAATTTCCAATCCAAGTATAAGAAAAAGGAATGGAATGATAGAAAAGATGGATAAGTCACTTGCTATGAATGCAAGAGATCTGGACACATAAGACCAGATTTCCCTTTGCTCAAAAAGAAAGAATTGAAAGAAAGACATTTAGAAAGGAACAGAAAGAAGTACTACAAATCCAAAGCTAAGAATACTTTGAAATCTAATGATACTTGGAGTGCAATTGGTGGTGAATCTTTAGATGAATCATCTGATTATGAATCTTCAGGATAGAAGAATCTTGGTCTTATATCTATATTACCTATTAATAATCATTGTTTTATAGCTAAGGTACGAAATGCTGAATCATTGACCAATGTTTCTTTAAATTCAAATAATAGTAAGTATTATAATTCTTTTGATGAAGAATCTTCTTCTGATGAAGAAAATACTTTACCTACTTATGAAGAAATATCTAGGTTTGATGAACTTCTTGAGATTGAGAATTATAAACTCAATAAAAAACTTGATAAGGAAAACTGTAGGAATTCTATTCTTACAAAAGAGATATCAGATCTTTCTAAATATCATGATAGAAAAAATGCTGATTTTTAAAGTATTTCAAAAAATATGGAGGAAGTATGTTCACAGAAGAATAAACATTCTAAATAATTTGAAAAAGTAATTTCTAAGAAAAATGTTTTAGTGCCTAGCTCTAGCTCTAAAACTAATGATTTTGATGATAAAAACATGGTTATAAAACTCAAGTCCAATGTTTTTTCCTTAAATAAGTGTTTATCAAACTTTACCCATGGTAAGGAAAATTTTGATAAAATTTATTCCCAAATACGACCTTTAAGAAATAAATCAAGATTTGGTTATACCCATGCAAAATCATTTTTCAGTAACAATTATTTTGTTCCTCAAAGTGCCCCATTTTGTACCATGTGTCAATGTGGTGGTCATTGGGCAAATAATTGTTCCTTAAACAAAACCCAATCCTTAGAATTTCACAAAGCTTACTTTTCCAAGAAGATGTGGGTACCTAAAATTTTGTAATCTAATAATCTCAGATCCAAACAAGTTTGGATTTTGAAAATCTAATTTTCTTCTTGATTTCAGGAAAATAAAGAGAGTACCAGAAACAATACATGGTACATGGATAGTGTATGTTCCCGACACATGACTGGTAACAAGATCTATTTTGAAAAGATTATCAAAACAAAAGGAGGAAATGTAACATTCGGAGACAATGCTAATGGAGAGATTTTTGGTATTGATAATATTATTCTTTTAGGAAAAACTTTTATTTCAAATATTCTTTTTGTTAAGGGTCGTAAGCACAACCTCATTAGCATAAGTCAGTTATGTGATGAAGGTTACCTTGTGAATTTTAGGAATTATAAGTGCATAGTTCACAATTAAAGGGAAGTATTTATTCTCTCAGCCAATATGTAAGAGAACGTTTACATTTTAATCCTAGAAGACCTCAAAAGCCATGATTTACCTTGCCTAAGTGCAATGGAAGATCATTCCTGGTTCTGGCATAGAATACTAGGTCACTGTAACCTTAGAAACCTATGTAAAATCTCTATGAAGAAACCAGTTAAGGATCTACCGGAGCATAGATTTGATTATTCTAAAGTTTGTGATCCTTGTCAATATGGCATGCAACATAAATCTAGTTTTAGATCAATCGGTGAAGTCTCGACAACCGATGCATTACAATTAGTGCACATGGATCTTTTTGGTCCAACACAAACTGGATGTATTGGAGGCAAATACTATGTGTTTGTTCTAGTTGATGATTACACTAGATTTACTTGGATCTATTTTCTAGCAAATAATTCTAAAGATTTTTATTATTTCAAAAGTTTTAGAGCTCAAGTTAAAAATTAGAAAAACCTTCCATTGAAAACAATTCATAGTGATCATGGAGAAGAATTTCAAAATTATGATTTTGATACTTTTTGTAGTAAAAAATGTATTACTCACAATTTTTAATCACCTAGAACTCCTAAACAGAATGGTGTATTTGAAAGAAGAAATAGAATTCTTAAAGAGATAACTAGAACCATGTTTATTGAATATTCTATAGCTAGACATTTTTGGGCTCAAGCTGTAAGTACTGATTGTTTTACTATAAATCGAGTTTTGGTTAGACCTTTTCTTAATAAAACTCCTTATAAGTTATGGAATGGTAGAAAACCAAGACTATCCTACTTCAAGGTTTTTGGTTGCAAAGTATTCATTTTGAATACTAAAGATAACTTACGTAAATTCGCACCAAAATCTGATGAAGGAATTTTCTTTGGTTATTCTACAGCATCTAAGGCTTATAGTGTTTTAAAAAAAATACTTGTACTGTTGAAGAAACAATACATGTAACATTTGATGATTCTAATCCTTTTGTTTTTAAATCATCCCAGCCTACATCCTCGGATGTGTTTTCAAAAACCGATTGTCAACCTTTGATAGAAGAACCTTCTGATAAGGATAGTGTTCAAGAAGATATTCATGAAACATTTACCCCAGAAGACTTTCTACCCTGTGTTGATGAACAGGATTTTCAAAACCCAAATCAGGCGTTCCTTAAGAATCATCCCAGTGATAGTATCATTGGTGATGTAAATCAATTAGTAAGGACTAGAAGTTCCTTAAGAAATGAAGTAAACATCTAGCATTTCTTTCCCAATTAGAACCTAAAATCACTGATGAAGCTTTAGGTGATGATGATTGGATCAAATCCATGGAATATGAACTAAATGAATTTGAAAGGAATAAATTCTGGACGTTGGTTGATAGACCTAAGTAAACCTCTATAATTGGAGTAAAATGGGCTTTCAGAAATAAATGTGATGAAAATGGAGTAATAGTATGAAATAAAGCTAGACTTGTTGCTAAAGGCTATAATCAGCAAGAGGGAATAGACTATGAAAAAACCTATGCTCGAGTAGCTAGACTTGAATCTATCCGTATTCTACATGCCTTCGCAGCATTCTTTAATTTTAAACTTTTTCAAATGGATGTGAAATGTGCTTTTCTTAACGGTTTTGTTCAAGAGGATGTTTTTGTTGAACAACCTCCTGGCTTTAAAGATACAAAACATCCTGATTATGTTTTTAGACTTACCAAAGCTCTGTATGGCCTTAAACAAGCTCCAAGAGCTTGGTATGATAGACTCACTGGATTTTTGCTTCAAAATAACTATGTTAAGGGAAATTCAGATCCAACCCTTTTCATAAATAATGATAAGAAAAATGTTTTTATTGTTCAAATTTATGTTGATGACATCATATTTGGTTCAACTCAGCAATCTTTGACTGACTCTTTTGCAAGTATAATGAAATCTGAGTTTGAAATGAGTATGATGGGTGAGTTACCATTTTTCATTGGTTTTCAAATTTCTCAAAAACCAGAAGGAACCTACATATATCAACATAATTATATTAAAGATCTTCTCAAAAATTATGGTTATGACATCACTATGAATATAAGTACTCCTATTGGTACCTCAAACTCTTTAGATCATGATGAAGCTGGGAAACCAGTAGATCAAACATCCATTAGAGGTATGATAGGAAGTCTACTATACTTAATAGCTAGTCGACTAGACTTAATGAGTTCAGTATGCTAATGTGCAAGATATCAATCCAATCCAAAGGAATCTCACCTAATGGCAGTAAAAAATTTTTTGCTACCTTAAGGGAACCATGGATCTAGGATTATTTTATACTTATGGAAATGATTTTATCCTAAAAAGCTTTTCTGATGCTAACATTCGTGGATGTAGAATGGATAGAAAAAGTACATCCGGAACTTGTCATTTCATATAAGATTCATTAGTTTCTTGGTCCTGCAAGAAGCAACATTCTGTAGTACTCTCCACAGCTGAAGCTGAATATGTAGCAGCTGGAAGTTGTTGTGCTCAAGTGTTGTGGATGCAACACACACTCACACACTATGGCTTGAGTTTTACTAAAACTCAAATTTTGTGTGATAACACAACTGCCATTGCCCTCAGTATGAACCCTGCACACCACTGTTGAGCTAAACACATAGATATTAGGCATCAATTTCTTAGGGATCACAAACTTAACGGAGATATTACTCTTCAGTTTATCAGAACACAAGACCAACTTGCTGATATTTTTACAAAATCTTTGCCTTCTGATAGATTTTAATACATTAAATAGAATATAGGAATGATAACCTTAAGGTAATCCATCTTAATTAACATTCTGTTGAAAAAGTCTCCTTACAACAATAAACTCCTTTTCGTAGGGGGGGGGGTACATTTGATTGTTAGAATAACAAAGTTTTTCAAAATTTGTTTTCAAACTTTTCAGAACTAAAATTCCAGAATGGTCATTTCCGGAACTAAAATTTTCCAGAATGGATTTTTTCATATAGAAAACTTCTGATATAGAAATTTTCGTATTGAAAACATCCAGAATAGAAAATTTTGTACTGGTATTTTCATAACGGGATTTTCGTACCGAATATTTCATAATGTATTTTTAGTATTCAAATTTTATAATAAAAATTTCGTACTGAGTTTTCCATACTGTTATTATTTTTCATAATGAGTTTTGTGAACTATTTCGTGGTAAAGATTTTTTTCGTAGTTTTCGTAAAAATGATTCCAATTACGAATAATCTACCTAAGCCAATACGAAAGGTATGATTTTCTTACTCAAGTTTTCGTAATCATACTTTACTTGCTGGTATTTTCTTATATTTTTTTCGGCTTATAGTCTTCTTAATTCATTGTTTTAATAATAACCTCAAAAGATCAGATTCAAGTTTTCTTGAGAATTGGTTTTCGACTGTCAGATCTGATCTCAGCTTATCACACCCGTTCTATCAACCGTGGATGTTTAACCATTTTCTCATTGCCTATATAAAGGGGACCCCAAACGGTTGTCCCACATTGGTTTTCAAGCTCTAGTGTCATGCTGCTCTGCCTCTCCATTTTAAAGCCCTTCCGAACTTCAGTTTTCTCAGTTCCGAACTTCTTAGAGGTCTTCAGATCCGAATGTCTGTGGAAGTAGCTTCTCAAGACATGTCTTCCTCTAAGCCGATTTCGATGTGGTTAATATATAGAGAAAGGATGGTTCATCCGGATTTCTTCAAAAAGTATGACTCTCTTGTATCCAAAAATATTAAGATCAACGGATGAGAAGATATTGTTGTTTCTAAGCCATGAAATCAAGATGAAGTGTATTCAGATTTGCTTATAGAGTTTTATGAAACAGTCTCCTTTCTTAAGGAAGATGGAAGGGAGAAGTTGTCTTTTAAGTCTTATGGTAAGACTTATAAGCATTAATATGCCAAGGCAGCTAGCTTGGTAGGGATGAGTAATGAAGGAGAAGCTAAATTCATATCTCATGTGTTGCCGAATTAAAAGGGTATCTTTGACAAGGAAAAAGCACTAGAAACTCTCGGACTAGCAGATGACAAGTCTCTGAAGATTGCTAGTTTATCTATGAATTTCTGGATTCTAGAATTATGGGAACAAGGTCTTATCGTACCGAGAAAATGTGACAAAGATAGTCTGAAGAAGAGTGAGATTTATATGCTAGATTTTCTGATAAATCTGAGGAAGTTTAACCTGATGAAGCACATTCTTATCACTCTTGAGAATTTGAAGAAAGGAAATCTGAGAGCTCATTTTATAATGTATCTAGAAATCCTCTCAAAATTGATAGTTCAGTGCCTTGAGTCTTTCAAGGAATCTTGCAAGTATAAGCCAAGAGTTTGCAAGATTATGCTGGTGAGTGATGGTACACTCAAATGGATGGATGTAGCATTTGACTGGAAGACTAGTCAGTTTATTGATTTGCCTGCTCAAGAAGAAACAGTTTCGAAAGTTGCTTATCTGGAATCGTCTAAGCCATTAAGGAAGAGAAAGTTGAAAGAAGTGTAAGTAGAAGCAGATAATACCATGTCTAAGGATGTACATTCTGCACCTCAAGAACCAAAGAAGAAGAAAGATTACCCAGATGTGGTTTTTTCTAGATGGAGAGTGATGAAAGAGAAGAGAGTACAAGGGGAGCCTCAGTTTGGCGTGGATCCTGTGGAGGCTAAGGCCTTGAAGGAAAGAACTGTGGATGAGCTCAAAAAACAAGTGAAAGAAAAGAAGCTAAAGAAGAAGATGTCTGAGGTTGAGGTAGCTTAGGATTTGTTGATGTTCATTGAGATGGTTTCAGTAAACATTCTTGTTCCAATATCTTTTTCAGTGGAATCTCTACCTGGGACTCAAGGAAGAGACATTGTCGCTCCGGAAGAGACAGCTGCTAATCCTGTTGAGGAAATAGAGAAGTTTGAGCAAGTAGAAGAAGAAGAAGATGTTGCTGAAGGAAGTGGTGAAACTGGAGATGGGTTGAAACAAGTAGATGATTATAATGGGACTCCTTCGGAACATTTGTCGCTACGAACCTCAAAATCTGAGTCTTCTAAACTAGTCACTCCAGCAATGGAATAAGAGAAAGGAGCTCAAGAAGTAGCTTATCATGGAGAGGAAGAACAACTTCTACAATATATTTCTCAAATGGAGAATGTAGTGGTTGGTGCTCAGAAAGTTCCTGATGAGGAAGACAATATAGTTCAAGTATATGACAGTGAAAAGAAAACTCCAGATCAGGATTCCATTCTGAAAAGAGACAAGGGAAAGAAAATTGTTGCCGATACTCCAAGTTCAGTAGTGGGGAAGAGAAAGGAAGTTGGTAGTTCTTCAAAGAGAAATCTTGGCCAAGTTGTAGAAGAAATTTCTCCAAGCAGAGTCTCAGATTCGGAGTCATCCTCGTTGGGGCAGGACTTTGTTGTTCAGTCTTTAATGAATTTGGTAGGTACTATTCCAACTTTATCAAGTATTGATGCAAGATGCCAAATGCTCCAACATGATTTGAATAAGAAAACATACATCGTATCTATGGTTATGGAAATGTGTGTTGAAATAGAGGCTTAGTTCAAAACTTTCTTTGTCGGCTATAAATCCCATAGAAGATCTTTCAAGAGGATGACAAATTGGTCGAGGAAAACTGTAGAAGAGATGAGATTGTTTGATGAATTCCAAGACAATGTGAAGTATGTATTTGAGACTGAGGACAGGAATATAAATAAGCTGACTTCTTCTTTTGAAGAGAAGCTGATTGATGAAAAGAACGTCCATATTCAAGAAGTCATAGATCTGAATGGGAAGCTGAATTCTGTCTCTCAGAACTGGAAGTTTGAAAGGGATCATCGGATTGAGTTTGAAGAGAAATTGAAGGCTCAGGAAGAAAATATTAAAGCTCTGGAAGAAAATCTTCAAGCCCAGGAAGAAAATATTGAATCCCAAAATGCAAGAATTGTTGTGTTAGAGAAGCAAGATGAAGAAGATCATAAATACTTAAAGAAGATAAAGACTATTCTTAAGTGTCTCATGGAGAAGGAAAAAGATCCAAAATAGATTGATCTGATCCTTTGTTGTATCTGAATTTCATTGTTTTTGAGCTTTTCAAACTTAATGAAAATTTGTGCTTGCTCATTTCTTTTGTTGTTACTACTAATTTTTCAGGTACATTGTTATATTTTCCATTCCGTCAAATTCTTTTTGAAAATCACAATGGGGGAGAAGGAAAAGATCCTTAAGGAAATAGAACTCTAATAAGAGCTTATATAAGGGGGAGTTTTTCATATAAGAAGATTATCTTATTCGTAATGAAATGTCACTCTGTAAATCTACAATACAATCCTTAGAGTTTCAAACCCTAAGGGGGATTTAGTTGAATTTATCAATATCATTAAAGAAAAGGGAGATAAGCCTTAATGTTTTTCATTCTTCTTAGAATTTCTTTTTCGTAAGGATGTTTGTGCATTCCAAAAAGGGGTAGATTGTTGAGTCAATAAGGTTTTCCTTATGACTTTTCTATTCCTTCTTGTTTTGAAAATCACAAACTCCTTATCTTTATGAAAAATATCATTAATAAGAAAAATCTCTTTTATAAGAAAAATCACTTTTATAAGGAAAATATATTTTATAAGAAAAATATCTTTTATAAGGAAGATCGCTTTTATAAGGAAAATCGCTATTATATGAAAAATTATCCTTGTCATATTTTCATCAATATTTTTCTTAAGAATAAGATTCAGATTCATTTCTATTTTCTCGGAATTGTTTTAAACATTGATATGAAGTATTCTATTTTAGGATCCGAATTCTAGATGAAAACTGTAATAATTTTTCACTCCGAATTATAGATGAGAACTGTAATAAAGTTTCATTCCAAATTCCGGATACGAACTCTGATTATGTTCTACTCCGAATTCAGGATAGGAATCCTTATGAAGTACGAAATCAAAATCTCATTACGATTTATGGTGATGAATTCCCATTACGAATTCTGATGAAGAATTCTCATTACGAATTCTGATGACGAATTCTAATTCCGAATTCTCATTCCGAATTCAACTATTAAACACAATCTGATCATCTTTGTTTTATACACTCTGAATTTATTCAGACTCTGAAAATTATTTTTTGGTTAGACTCCGAAATTTCACTCCGATTCTTCACTCCGAACTTTTGTGTTAGATTTTAAACGGCGTTGTACATTCTGTTACACTTGTTTTGTTATAAAACGATGTCTTCTATTCTGTTATAAACTAACCGTTGGCTAAGTGACACGTGTATAGGTCCCTCCGATTTTTAAGGAAAATATTACCGTTGGGAAGGAGGCCAACCTTACCTATAAATAAGATCTCATTTGAAAGAGCTCACAACAACTTGGTTTGACATTGTGCATATATGTTGTTGAAGTGATTTCTAGAGAGATAGGCTCTTATTAACTCTCAAATCTTCATGCGACTCTGAATATTGGTAATTACATTCGAGGACTTTCGGGGATAGGAAGACAGAGGTGCCGACTACCTTGAAGTTCGAGGGCTTCCTTACTGAGAAAGACAGAGGTTTCCAACTACCTTGAAGTTGAGGCCTTGTCGGGATAGCAAGACAGAGACACTCCAATCTTCGTATCGAGGGCCTACCCTGGTTTCGGTAAGACAGACTTGCTTGAAAGTATAAATCAAGGGACTTTTTCCAAGGTTGTTGGATACCCTTCTCTTTGGGTAAAAAGACTTATATTTTGTTACTTGTAGTTTTACTACTTGTTTATTTCCGCTACATTTTGTATTATAAGGAAAGTATAACGTTCTTATACTTCCTTATAAATACTCTGTTTCATTTAGATTCTATACACTTTATGGTAGAATCTCATATTGTAATCTTTTGTTTAGTTTCAATTTCCGGAACCATATTTCTGGATCCTACTTTTAGAATCTCTTTCCACGTTTTCATTTGGTATTAGAGGTGTTGTGAATTTTCTTAAGTTGATCATTGTTAAACTTTGCCCTTTCCTTTACTTAAGGAAAACATAGTTATTCGTAACTAACATTAAAGGTTCTAAAGGAATTTTTAAAGTATACAATTCACCCCCCTCTTGTAAATTGAGCATCTACATCATTTTTCGATCCTACAAATACTGCTTTGTTGTTGTGTATAAAATAATCCAACCATATGACATTTACTCATTGAATATATATATATATACACACACTCAATATTGCGTAGAATAACTACTATCAAACAAACATGAAATTTTGTGTAACACGATCCAAGATTAGTGTTGCGTATACTTCATGCTAATACGGTGTTGTGTATAGTGCAAGATAATCTTAGTGTAGCGTACAACAAATGATATAAAAGAAATTAAAAGAATATATCTTATAAAATCTCGGGTTGTTACAAAATAATTAAGCCAAGATTGTTGAAATTGGAAATAAATAGTTTTTTTTTCAGTCATGGGTCATTTGACTTAAGAAAAAATGGTGGTGGTATCCATTCATGAGATCATCTAGATCAACCACTAATGAACATGTCAGTAGTGGAACATTTCATGTGGAAACATCCTACATCATTCGATGGATCATCTGATCCTATGTTAGCGCAAGGGTGAATTTAAGAATTGTAATTCATTTTTTATTTCATAGGGTGATAAAAACATCAAATGGTTAGTATTGTTGTTTACCGTTTTGAAGTTCAAGACGATCAGTGGTGGTTAGTGGTTAAAAATAACAGGGATAGTGAGGATTTTTATTCCCATGATTGGGATGAATTCAAAGGAGTGTTTCTTGAGAAATATTTTCATTTCGTGGGTCGACTTTGGATAGAAAAACAATTCCTAGAATTGAGGCAAGAGGATGAATCAGTGGGTTCTCATGAAAAAAAATTACTCGATGGTCATTGTATGCTTCAAATTTCATATGGGATCTCGATAGTGAATTCCACCATTTTTAGTTAGGATAAATTCTAATGTATCGAATGGATTTTTTTTCTATTGAGATCAAAAGTTATGAAAAACCAATTTGATGTGAGCAGAAGGTGGAAATGTAGTTTTTTGATAATCGGGTGTTCTTTGAAAAAAAATCAGAATTTGTGGTTGAAATGGAAGATGAAAGGGAAAAACTCTTCAATAAAGACTGATGGTAAGAAACTTAAGTTTACAGTTAGTGAAAATTAGGGTAAAATTCACACTAGGGAATGCCTTTTGAATTCAGGTAGGTTCTTCTAAAATGGTAAAATGGGACATACGACACTTAATTGCCCATAAAAAATCAGGGTAATGGTACGAAAAAATGGATTTACAGTCAGTAAATTATTTTAAGTGCAAGACAATGAGTCATTATTCAAATGAGTGCCCATTGAAGAACACAAAGGAAGGAAAGTATCTAGACTTCAAGAAGAAAGGGATGGTGAAATCCTTTGAAACGACATCGGCATATGTTAGGCCATGAAATTATGTAGTATAAGTTACACTTTTAGTTTTTTTTTCAGATTATCCAAATGTGTTTTTTGATTCAAGGTCTACACATTAATTCATTACTAAGAAATTTTATATTAAATTGTTAATTCTATCTGAATATATGAATCCTGAACTAGTGATAAAAATAACAAGAGGATATTTATGTGACAAAAATAAATTATAATAACATTAATGTAGTTTTGTGTAAAAATAATTTACCTTCCAACCTTATTGTTATGCCTCTAGTAGAGAATGATTTGATTTTTGGAATGGATTGAATTTCTGTTTATAATTGTATGATTGACTACATAGCTAAAGATGTTTCTTTTTTGAGATAATTTTTGTTTTTGTACTTGAATGAAACCTTACATTTGATAACATATCATGAATATTAGAAACTAGTAAAACATGTAATCTAATGTTACCTTGCACATACTGTTGAAAATCAATGAACATTTCAAATTAATATTTCTATAGTAGTAAATGAGTATATTGATTTTTTTTCTAATGAGTTTTCTGCTATAATACATGACCTGGAATTTGAATTTACTGCTGACTTAGTTCCTGATGTTATTCCAATTTCAAAACCCCCTTATCGAGTGGACGAAATTGTACTTTTAGAGTTAAATAAACAATTGCAAGAGTTGTTAGATAAATGTTTCATTCGACCAAGAACATCACTGTGTGGTGATCTAGTCTTGTTTTGTAAAAATTAATATTGTTCAATGAAACTATTCCTTGACTATTGAGCCATGAATAATATCACTTTTAAGAACAAGTATCATTTCCCTCATATCAATGATTTTTTTGATCAGTTCTAGGGAGCTCAGTATTTTTTGAAGATTGAAATGAGATAGGGGTACCATCAGTTGAATGTAAAGGAACCCAACATTCCAAAGAGTGTGTTTCAAACTAAATATGGAAATTAATAATTGGTAGTAATTCCTTTTGGGTTAACCAATGCACCTACTGTTTTCATGGATCTAATCCATATAATTTTCCATGAGTTCTTGGATATGTTATTGGTTGTGTTTATTGATGATATTTTGATTTATTCTAAATGTAAATTGGAGCATGAATGTCATTTGAGTTTTTTCATGCAAACGTAATAAGAAAATCAATTACATGGTAAATTCAGAAAGTGTGAGTTTTTTTTACAAAAAAATCATTTCCTTATTAAAATTGTTTCAAAAAATAGAATAACTGTTGATCCTGAAAAAACAAAAGTTGTTGACGAATGGCCAAGTCCAACAAATATAACCAAGAATCATAGTTTTCAAGGTTTACTAGGTTATTACAAGATGGTTGTTCAAAATTTTTCATGGATTTCTAGCCCACTGACTAATATTACTATATATGGTGTTAATTTCATTTAAAAATAATAATGCAATGATTGTTTTCAGGTATTGAATAGAAGATTGCCAAATGATCTAGTTTTGTAATTACCTTCCTGAGATGTTTAATTTGTTTTCTACTATGATGCTTCATTGAAAGGACATGGTTGTGTCCTAATGAATAATGATCAAATAATTTATTATGCTTCAGGTCAGTTGAAATCTCAAGAGTTCAATTACCCTACCCATGATTTGGAATTATATAATGTCATTATTGCATTAAAAATTTGGGGGAATCATTTTTATGGCATAATGTGTAAAATATATACAACTATAATGAGTTCCATGTATATATTCACCCATAAAAAATTCGAACATGAGATAGAGGTTATTTGTTGAATTAATAAAGGATTGTAATTTCACAATTCATTACCATCCATGAAAATAAAATAATGTGGTTGATAATTTGAGTCAAAAAATAATGTTACATTAACCTTGATATGTTTGGAATAAGATACGTGGATTAATGATTTGATGGGATTTGGAAGAGAAATTGTTGGTGGAGGAAATTCCTCTATTTTGTTTCAGGTTTCAATATAATCATCCGTAGCAAACAGAATAAAGAAATAGGATAAAGAAGACATTGAGTAGAAGATAAAGGTTGAATTAGTTCAGAATGGTATGTTACCTCAGTTTATGTGTGATAGAGACTATTTTTTGAGGTTTGGAAGGATATTATGTGTGCCTTGTGATTCACAGATGAAGAAAGAGTTACTATTTGATGCTCATAGTTCTTCGTTTTCATTTCATCCTAGCAGTACAAATATATACATAGATCTTCGGGAGTATTACTGGTGGGATGGAATGAATTTAGATATTTATGACATTTTTGTGAGGAGATTTACTTGTCAACATGTTAATGAATAGTTGTAGTTACTGAAATTTTATATTCAGCCCTTTCCAGTGTGAGAGTGGAATTGGGAAAATGTGTCCAATGGTTTTTTTTGTGGGGATACTGAAGGCATGTCGATGTAATAATGAAATCTACGTTATTGTTGATCGATTGACTAAATATTCTCATTTTTTTATATTCAATATAATTTTTCTAGGTCAATAATTTTAGTTTTATGTTATTTATATTGTTAGGTTACATGGAGTTCTCATATCCACTATATCTGATCATGATCTGATGTTCACTTATATCTTTTGGAAAGTCCATTAGAATTCATTGTGTACAAAATTAAATTTTAGAACAACTTATCATCCATAATTTGATGGGATGTAAAAACTAACTTCTCAAACATTGGGTGATATGATTTATTCTTGTTCAATGGATTACCAGGGAACTTGGGACATACATCGTTCTTTGGTTTAGTTTTCTTATAATAACAGTTTTCATTCTAATATACCGATTGCACTGTTTGAAGCATTATATGGACAGTGGTTTTCAACTCCAACTATTTGGGATGATGTTTGTGAAATGAGGCAGATGGGAACAGAATTGGTAGAAGAGATTGCATAAAATGTTCCAATAATTCAAAATCACATGATAACATCTTAGAGATGGAAAAAAATAATGTTGGATAACCAGTGGATGGATAATTCTTTTGAGGTAAGTGATGATGTCATTCTCAATGTTTCTACATCGAAAAGTGTGATGTGTTTTTTTTAAGAATTTATAGTTTATTATGTGGTTCTTTGGACCATATAAAATCCAGAAAAAGTTGGAACATTTGTCTAAAGAGGGGCTTTATATCCATGATTATCCCTGGTTCACAATGTTTTTCATGTTTCATTTTTGAGAAAGTATATGCCAGATCTGTCTCATGTTTTGTGTCTAGAGGTAGTTTATTTGGAAGAAAATCATTCTTATGAGGAATAACCAATCCAAATTCTCAACTAATGAGATAATGTGTTGCAGAATACGGTATTTCATTAGGTAAAAATTTTGTTTTGAAAAAACCATATTGTTTAAGTGGAAACATGGGAATCTGAGAATGATATGAGGGATAAATACCCCCACTTATTTGAGAAGTGAATAAAAATTTGGGGAAACAATTTCCAAAATGGGGGAAGAATCTAACATCCTACGTACAAAAATGATATGATATTTTTATATTTATTAATATTTTATAATTAAATATTGGTTTTACATTAAAGGGGATGCTATGTTTGATGGTTTACCTGGTACACAATAATATGTTTCTCTAAAATATCATGTAGCAAACAAGGATGAGACATATTGAATAAAATAATAAAATATTAATTTAAATGGTATTTAATTCTTAGTCGTTGTGTGAGAAAGAATTATCAAGAAAAACTAAAATATGATTATTCATGTTTGCTTTATTTTTTTACCTTTATCCAAAAAAAATTAGAGGCATAATATGATAATGAATTCAATTTTAAGCATAAATACTCTAATATTTTTAAAGGTATTTTTACCACCTTTTGATGGTGAACCCCTTCTAAATCTAGTTTTTTCCATTTTTATAAATTCTATTTGAGAAAATAATCATCTTATATAGAAGTGGGACATCAAAATTTACTTTAGGTAAATATTTGGTATTTTTATGATAAAGGTGAATTTTTTAATGAATAGTGAAAAATATTACATTGTAAGTCAAAACTGTCTTTATATCTTATTTATTTATATGATTAGATTATTCATTAATTTTTTTAATTTGTAATTAGATTATATTTTTAACATTAAATCCATTGTTGGTAATTAGAATTAATTTCCCATTATAGATAGACATAAACACATGTCAATATTTTGATAATTAATATTTCTTAAAAATACACAATTTGTTTTTGACAAACAAAATTTAATTTAAATAAATTTATTGAACAGTTGTGTTTTTTATTTTGGAAAAATGGATTCCATATTTGTAATGAGTAGGTCAAAATTTTGTAAATTGGAAACTTTTAGTTTTAGAGAATATGAATAGTATATCCTGTAAATATTTTATATACCAGGGTTAAAGGATAAATCTGCTAAATAAGGGTTAAAAATTATATTATTAAAATATCAAATTACCCTAACACATGTACTAATCATTTTGGTTAAGATGTATTTGTCCATGGGAATCCTTGGGTATATTTTAGGACTCCATTTACCCACTTGTTTATGAAAATGACATTTAATTATTTTTAATTTAATGTTAATGAAAATATATCCAAAACATATATCTTTTACTAAAACAATTCATATATTGGGTTATATAAATAAACTCTATGACTATAAATATTCAATGGAAAGATAGAAATATTTCTTACATCATGGTATTTTATTAATAATTTTTAGATATTAAATAAATAAATATAATTTTGACACAATTAAGATTCCATGATTCCTTCATCAATAAAGAATTCTAATAATTGAAATAATAAATCTTAAAATAAATGTTATTTTGTTATTTTGATGTCATTAAAGAAATTTCTGGATGCTATTTACAGGTTATCTTTGTTTTAATATTTTTATTCGAATCAATGTTGTTATTTGGAGTTTTTTTAATTTCATTATATGAATATTTTTAAAATTGAAAAAATTCATATATGAAATTATAAAATATTTTATTAAATATTATAAATTTTTTAAAAAAATTATTATTGGGTCATGTGCTTACGATATTCCTAAAATTTTATTATTGACACTTTAATTGGATATTTTTTATGTTTTGGTAACAATTTTGATTCTCAAAGTGTTAAATGGTTGATAAAATGACAATTGTAAAAAATTCCAAAATAAAAAAGAAAACAATTAAAAAATATCAAAAAACTATCCAAATTTATTGGATTATTTTATTTTGACTTTTATTAAAATTATATTAAAACATAATGAGGTTTGGTCCTTTTGAAACTGAAAATTATTAAATATTAAAATAATACTTTCAAACATTCTTAAATATCCCATCCTCC
Source organism: Viscum album (assembly GCA_963277665.1). NCBI lineage: Eukaryota > Viridiplantae > Streptophyta > Magnoliopsida > Santalales > Viscaceae > Viscum > Viscum album. The sequence continues at coordinate 511,131,941 of OY728138.1, forward strand.
ATCTTATAATAAGCCACAACCTCTAACACTTTACACATACCTATAAAGCCCCTTGTATCATTAAAAATATGCTCCAATAATCTCTTAACATCTCCCTATTCCTCTTTGAAGATATTCCCTAGGTAGAAGGTAATTCAAGAAATCCTTTTGGCATAAATGAAAGAGAGTTACACATTTTAAGAGGAAATGTCTTCTCTAAAATTATTTTCTATTATTTATCTACTACAATCCTATTATATTATTTTTATTTGAATTCCTTAAAATTTTAGTATACTTAATATTTTGTTATGGGGATATGAGAAAGATTCAAGCTACACTTATACACACCTCCATCTAATTGATTTAGAACATACAGTTTCTGTGGATAACATACTATAGCCTCATGAAACGATGATTGTTTCATTTCCCATATCACATCATATGGTGGCCAATACGATGGATATGTAACTATATATTATATTTATTTTATCTATATACTTATATAATTTTTATTTATAACATACCTTTATTCCTTTCATGTTGTATATATATGATAATTTCATTTGAGGATGTGCCGACTACCGCCCCCTCAAAGTGATATGACACATTGATGTTATATATGGAATGTTTAAAGGAAGAAATTAATGAAACTATTTAACAATATAACACATATATTATAATGTAATTATAATATACCTATGTATCATTTATTTTTCATTCCATTATAAATGAAAAATAAATAAAAGTTGCATTCATTTGTACGTAAGTCTTACCGTCTCCATGGACAGTGAATTGCATTTTCATATATCCAAATGCTATAGACTATTATAAATTCATATATACTATATCTAAATACATTTATAATATATATATGATATTTATTCCATGAATAAAATTATGGAGATAATTGAATTTTTACCACATGAACAATTTTTAATAATAGCGTGTTCATTTTTTGACTCAATAAGAGAACATTGAAAAAAGGCCGTCTGAAATTTAATAATTATATGATTGTTATAGAAAGATTATAATTGATATAAATGGATAAATAAACATTAAAATGTTTCTGATGTAAGTATAATTAACCTATGTTAAATATTCAGGTAGGTAAATAAAGAACAAGACATGTCGGACACAAGGTAAGGGATCCTTTCACCCTCTTATTATAGTCAAAGACTTATTTTATGTAATGTATTTTAATTTTTATTTTCATATGTTGGGATATGTTATCATATATCCATATTTATATAAATTTTATTTCCAAGAGCTGAGAGACCCTTTTCTTTATAATCATGTCATTTTCTGCAATTTTTTGTGACGTCGTTAGGCTACACAATTTATGTGATATAGATCATCTCAATCTCTTTTCATTGAAAAATATTTTATTTTATACATGACTGTATTTTATAATATATATCATTATAACATTTTTCATTCTATTTAATTCTATAATTTTAAAAAATTAATATTTTTTAAGAATCATTTTACTAAATGACAAAGGGACTGTATCTTTTTATCATACGCAGTGACAACACCCTTTCTTCCATTGTGAGCATTATTTGAAATTTGTCATCCTTAGCAAAGAAATTGTTTTTAAAGGATAATAAATACAATAAGCCCTTTTTATGAATTTCTATATTGATAATGGTTTGGATAATGGATTTTTTATGTTAATATCTTGAACTGATATCTTGTGATTGCAATGTGTAAATGGTATCTTTTATTTATACATTTCCATTTCTTATGATAAAGTTATGGTTCGTGGGAATTATTTACATATATGAGAGGTTCTGTGATAAACCTAGGGTGGGTGAGCCAGAAATACCTCTCAATTGCTTTGCTTAACAAGAAATAATTAAAATTTAACATTTCACTTAAAAGATTTAGGGAATATAGAATGATGGGTATTCCAAACATAACTCCTAATATATCAATTAATGCTACAATGTATGTTTGATATGAATTACAAAAGATTCATTTATGATTTATGATTTCAATTTATTATTCATAAATATTTGTATTTCATGTGGTATGCTTAAGAGATTATGTTTTTTATGTATTGATGTTCTAATGTTTTCATTATATATTTTCCCTTACTCATATTTTTATACTCATACCATGTTTTGAAATTTTTTCCATAGGACTTATGTTAGAATACAGTCATGGATGGGTTCATGGAAATGCCATTTAGTTTAAAACATGGTACTAAACAATTTTTTTCATTTAAGATAATTTTTTTAAGAAAAAATTGATATCGATTATAAATTTCTACATGTAATTTTCATGTTTTTAAGTAAATATTATGGCCTAATTTTCTAATTCTCCAAACCTAAAAAGATAATTAATGTGAATTATTAAATTAATTCATGATTATGTAATGTTTAATGATGAGGCCTTATGGATACAATGTTTCTTATGTGGTTTCCACCTCTCCACATCCACTTCCATGAAAAATATAAGAAAATCCTCCTATGATTGACTTTCAGTAAAAATGATCTTCCTTTCCTATTGATGTTCCCCGACATCACCCCACCTGATCATGTTTCCATAATTCTGTGATTCATTATATAGTTTTCCTAGAACCCATATCGATATCATAACTTGAAACTCAATTTAATTCCTTTTTTTGGTCCTCAAACACCCCCAACAGTCCTTATATTCTCTACAGTAGCACCATCTAGGATCCGACTCACTCTTATAACACATCTCCAACATCCCGATAAAGTTTCCAACACACATAAACCATATAACACTATAAAAAAATCTCAATTATGGTTTTTACTAAGGAAAAAGATAAAATTAGATCTTCATGTCCACTAGAATTCAGACATTATGTCATCAATATATTGATCAGCCTCACTATATCCATCACCCTTCAAACACAAGAGTCAGACATTGAGGAACTGATTGGAGCTACAAACTATAAGAGTATCCTTATCATAATGAATCTAATCTAAAATAATTGATACACATTGATTAATCACCAGTCATGAAAAAATATAATGAAATACATGACTATAAAAATAAAACCAAATTTCCAACACAATACCTCTCTCGCCACATGTTTATCACATGAAGGGAATTTCATCATCAACATCTTCCAAATCAACCCACAATGAAGGTAACACCCTTATATAAGTAATAGTACACTCCTCCCCGAATGGATTTCCTTTTATTTTCATTAACAAGAAGATTAGTTATATCATAGTATAACACATGAGTCAATCATCCATATAAAATCCCATTAATGACCATCAATCCCTAACAATTAAATAAAGGAACAAACAAGAAATGATCATAAAAAATTACTCTGATCCATCACTGAATTCCCCTATTTCCTTGGGGGAATCTCTAATCTCAATCAAATCAATGATACTTCATGCTCATTGGAGTCTAAATGATCACATTGGTTTGAAATCCCCACATGAAGATAAAAGGACCCATCTAACTTCTCATCACAAGAAAATTTTGACTATTCACTATCCATTTGAATTCCTTTTTCCCATATTACAAGTAGGGATTATGGGGATACACCACATCACCCCTATTACAGAACTCATGTTCACTCAAAATCTATAAAAATAAACAATGGACCAACAAAAAATCACATTCAATTACACCATGAAAAAAATTGGCATCGTATGTGACAAGAGTTAACCTACCTCTATGAATCAAGGGTATTCAGTGAAAATCTATTTTGACCACCACTCTCCTCCACAAGGTTGAGTGATCCACCCATAACCCTCTCTTTGGTTCATATGAACGACCTTAGTTAATCTCATCTGGACCAATATGGGTACATGATCATGTATAACTCAATCATATAACTAGGCTCAAACACCCATGAGTTTCATTCCATTGAACCTAGGCTATCATTCTTAATCAACGTTCCATTCCATCCCATATGTCAATCCCATCTATATTATAGAAAATTTGGTCCTCTCTTCATAATATAAATTTCAAATCACTCATTTCATGTCCAACCAAAGACCAATCACCGCAGGGGAATCAGTCCAAAACCATAGATCGTTTATCTATTCTCTACCCATATCATACTCAGTTAATTAAGATAACAATAAAATCACCCCATACAAACCATACTAATACCAATATCACTAGGAATATAGATGATCCCACCAACAAAAAACTAACATAAAAACTAATAGTACCTCAATCACCCAAAATATCATGACCAAAGCATCTCACATGCCATTCGGATCCCTCTCAGGGAATCCACAACCTTAAGGGAACACATTCCCACTCTAACCCACATCTCATGCATACCACACCCCATTAGGGAATCAAATACATAGACCAACCCAAAAATGGTTTTTATACAGCACAAGAGGGAGTATAAATATAACACCGCAATATTTTAAAATATCACTATTTTTATAGTGCACAAAAGAGGATATGTTGAGATTAAATGAACCACATCATATTAATAAAACATTATTATTTAAATATGACCATTATAACACAGCTATTAAATTATTTTGAATGAATTTGATTAAAAACATTATGAAATAGATATAAATTTTCTAAACAATATTAATCAATTTCTAAACACTTAGGAAATAAGCACTCTGTTTTTAATAATGTCTTTTATTAATAAAAATATATTTTCCAAAAAAATTATTTGTATTCCTTTTGTGAAGAAATATTTTGATAATTTTATGGAACAATTAGAAATTTTATTTAAATAAATGAAAATAATTTATTAAATATTCCTATGTATGTCAGCATGGGATGGTTTTTTTTTAATTTTTTGGAAAATAATTATTTTTCATGAATTGTATTAAATATTTTTTTTGTTAAATATGTCATATATTTGTAATAAATTTAGTGATTTTAATATCCCATAATTATATTAATTTAACATAAATTTAACAATATTAGTATTTAGTTAGTTATAATCCATTAACTGCCTTTAAATCATATTTATAATGGATTTTAATCTATGTTTATTTTTATGTTTAAAAATTATTTTTTTACTATATGAAGTTCATAATGTTCCTCCATTTTATGTAATTATGATAACCCCTCATGTCGAATGATTTTAATAATTCATATAGATTATATATCTAAAATTTTAATTTTAATTTATATAATTATGAATAATTTTCATATATTAATTATAATCTCATGATTTTCATGAAAAATAAATTTATTGAAAACTATTTTTGCAACATGTTTGTGGTTTAATTTTAAATTAAATTATTCCACTTTGGAGATATAAATTTTAAAATAATTAATACCCATTTGGAGATATTAATTTAATAAAATTTTACATGATATAGAATTATCATCATTAATATTATATAACAATTTCATCATAATTTATTGTTCATAATGACTAATAAATATTTTATAAAACTAGCTTCCATGGTAATAAAATTAAATTTCTAAAAAGTGGGTAACATTAGAGGAAAATGGAATTGTATTTTCAAAGCATGTATCTTTTTGAATGGTGGGGGATTTTATCATAAATATCACCTATAAAATCTATTATTTTTATGATTTTCAGTAACATTCCATGAGAGTCACTTTCCATTATTGAATAATTTTGGGTAATTACAAAAATTCCACACAGTCTCAATTATAAATTACAACCCACTCCCCTCACATCATTGAACCTCTCAAGACATTTTTCTTGACCAAAACATGCCAAAAATATCTTCCCAAAATCATTATTTCCATTTATATCTTCTATTATTCCTAAAATAACAACATTATGGTTTTTAACATGATATCTATATAGAGTTATTCTATTTGAAAGTCATCACCATCAGTGAGATCCATCATTTTTACATCTTATTTTTCAATATTAAACTATTTCTAAAAAATTACAATATAATAACCTCATGTATAAAATATAAAGAGTTTTTATTATTTTTATTACATAATATTTATCTATATTCTTTTCCATATAATGTTAAATGAAATTGTCGATTATGTGTATAATAGACTCACATGTCACAAACCGATGTAAATTTTTCCATCATTGCATATCATAGATATTCGTGATGATGGAATTAATTTTTATATATTATATTAATTAATTATTAATCATTCAATAAAAGCAATATAATATATACCTTCTTAATTGACCATCCATTAAAGAATAATAACTTCATTCATGTGTATGGAAGACTACCACCACGCGAAGCGTTCAGATTCATTTTTTTATAAATGAATAACATGGATGGTATGTTTAAGTGTATTGAAATATTTTATATGATATTTATTATATAATGCTAAATATTTAAATATAAAATAAAACATAGGTACTTTATTTTATGATAATTCAAAAATAAAAATGTTAATCATACATATATACAGCCTACTGTCTCCAGGATTTTAATTTAGTTTATTTTTCATAACAATATTTCATGGTTAGTTTTAAAAGTATAATTTTTGTATAAAAATTATTTTTATATCATTATGACTATGCTGGAGATGAGGTAATAGTGATCCATTTGAACACAGTCTACAAATCAATTCAGTTTTGAAATAATGAACTGTGCGTCCTCAAAAAACATGATGTGGATGAAAGTGAATATGTAGATAAATATTACATTCAAATAAATGATGTAAATTTTTTAATTATGTAACACCCCAAGCTTCTATGGTATGCTTCTCTTTGAATAATGCAATAGCATGTGTTGTACGCAATATCGAGTTCTAACACACCACAACCAATCAAACTAGCCATTATGAATAGTAATACCCACTTTTTGAAATTTATAAATTTTATTTTTCAAAGTGGACTTTATTTTCGGATTCGGAATATCAAAATTAGCCTAGGGTGAATTTTTTTTTTCTAAAAACCTTTATTTTTTTTTGAATAGTGAAACCACTAAGTGGTAGTTAAAAAAACTAAATTTTTCATAAACATTAATTTTACTGCTTCTATGAGTGGAATTTTAAAAATCCGAGTGGCAAGGTTAATATAAAAGTGTAAAATTTGGTTCAATGAGATGAAAGTAATTTTTTGTGAATAGTAACTTTTTACATTTATTTACCACAGTTAAAAGTAAATATGGTAATTAAAGGTAAAAGTGATATTAATATTACCCTAAAACATGTACTAATTCTATTGGACAAGTGTTTCTCGACCAAAAACATATTTAGGAATAAAATATTATCATTTAGGTCCACGTGGATTAGATTTGGACATTTATTAATATTTAATTAAAATAAGAGTTAAAAGAGTTAAAATCAATGTTTATTTACTAAATATAATTTAATATTTGGTTACACATAAGATAAATTAGATCATAAATAATCATTAGAAATATAAAAAGATATCCAACATAATGATATTTTATTTATAATTTTTATACATGAAATAATTTAATTTATTTATGAGACAATGATGATGTAGTAATTACCATAATAGTGAAATATTAAAATAATAGATATTATAAATACCAAAATAAAAATAATTTGAGACATTTTATGAATTAAACTAACTTTCTAGGTTAATATGACATGTTAGGAATGATTTAATTAGCTTTTTTAAGTAATAATTCTGTTATGATAAAAAAAATCAATTTTCCAAATAGTTTCAAAATTGACCTAAAAGAGTTTTTAAAATAAATATTATATTATTAATTGATATTCAATTCCTAAAAATATACGTATCGGCCAATATTCTTATATAATGATAGGTGTATCATTAATGGACCACTTGGTGGTCTCTTGGAAGTATTTAGTATGTTTATTAACTATATAATATAAAAATACAAAGTGACATGGTAAGTGTCAAACTAATTAACTAAGAGTTAAAACTAAAATATAAGGTTAATATATTGACCCAAAACTATCTAAATTATATTGGTTGAGTGGTTTTAGACCCATCCCTACCTTACCCTTTAAACAATACACTTTGGCGCCATTTGAAACCGAATATGTATTTATTATAAAATAATATTTATAGCTTTTCCAAAGGTTCCCCTCACCCCTCTTATAAAAGGGCACTCACCCCTTCTAATTAATTCACACCATCAAAGCCTTTTGGTTAGGCCAAACCCTACCCAAATACTCTCTCAACTTCCCTCACTTCATCCTAGTGTTCTTCCTTTATACAGAAAGCTATCCTATGGATCCCTTTTGATGAAATCAAAAGGAAGAACCCGAAGAAGAGGTAATGATTTCACCACCCCTTTTCAAGTTCCTTTCTTCTTCCACTTCTTCTATATTTTTATTACAATTATAAAATAATAAATCCAGTATATTATAAATATATTAATGTTATTATAAACATGGTACAACCATTTTAATGCATTCTATCCATCCTTTGAATGACATGTCACCATACGTGCATACGTATGGCTTACTGTCTCCACATCGTGGTGTAATTGTTATTCAAAACATTATTTTTGGATGGTTATAATAATGATATGTAAATTATGTAAATAATAAATATAAAATGATAATTATTTTTTATATATTATATAACATCCAATTAAATATTATTTTAATATCAAAAGAATGATATTGTCGCTCGTGCATACGTACGGACTACCGTCTCCACGAATGCGATGAGATTCATTCTCCATCGTATCCATTCAAGTATAATTCTCAAATGAAGATTAATAATATTGTTTAAGGACTTAATATCAATCGGGATATTAATAAGATACAATCTATCCATAAAAAAACATGGCTTACATAACAATACATATAAAATAAAATGAGTAAGTTAACACCCGAAACGACGATAATTCAAAAATATTATTAACAAAGCAATGTTAAAAGATCATTTATGATATCATATTAATATATATGATTCTTGTATAATTTAATAAAAATTATTTCACCATTATAAAGGAGGTTACCCTATCCAAACCAAGGAAAGTACAAGGTAAGGGTTTATTTCGCAATCTCTTCATTATCCGAGGTTGTTTATATGTGATTATATATCGGGACCTCTTTATCATCCACATCCATGTTTCTTAAAAATGAATTTCAAATCATTATTACTATTTTAATGACTATGGTATAAATTCATTTATACCATTGTTTACTTTTTATAATATGTTTATAAAGGAATAATTTTTTTCATTTTCCAAACAAAGTCCTTTTTAACCTTTTTGGCAGAATTAAGGTAAGAATGTTTTTTTAACTTATATAGAGGGTGCAGCTATTTTCCACCGTTATAAAATCGTCCAAGATTCTGTTACAAGCATATACGAATATTTTCAATGAAAATGTTTTATTTTATAACTATATGACTCTTAAATGATTTCAAAATAGAAAGAGATATTTCTCTAAAAAGAGTTTTGATTTCATCTATGTCAACATCCTTTGATGGATTTTATGCATATTTGATGTTGATTTATTATGATACAAAACTTCTATATTGTATTGAAGGTTTTTTGATATGTTTGAATGTGGATGTGTTATTTTTATACCATTCATGGTTTATGGATGAAGTATTTACATTTCGTATGCTATTTTTAATACAAATGTTTATGTTATAATTAAACCTTTTCATATGGGAATGCATTAGACATAATATGTGATGGGTGGAGCCTGATATAGCACCTCGATGAATCGGTAGGTCGCATGAGACAAACTAGTTTCTTGGAAGAAGGCCCTGGAAAAATCTTATTTGTAGTCTTGGAACGAGGCCTTGCATATGTGGTTATGATACTATGGCATTATGCATTCCATCATTATGAAAGTGGTTATTAATATTGCATTTGATTATTCTATTAGTAGAATATCCATGTGAATAAGTAAATGAAATTATTTCTTTTTATTTTTTCCATACTATGTTGATGTTCATGTTTAAGTTCTTTTGTTTTAGTTATACATTGCCTTAAATGTTTATTCTTATTTATAAATGTTTTCTCTATATTGTAATCCTTACTGGGCATTGGAGCTCACCCCTTTTCTATGTTTTATTTGTCCTAGGATGTGAAAAAGTAATTTATGAAAGACCTAGAGGGATAGTATGAGGGGATACGAGTGTGGAATATGGAGACTATATTGTTGTAGTTTTCATTTCATGATGTAACGTATACTATATTAATGTATCTAGTTATTCCGAGGTTACTAAACTAATCGGTCTTTCAAGACTTGATCATTCTTTTGATCATGCCAATGTTATGTAATAATGAACCGACTCTAGGTAACTTGGGTCGGGGTGATACAGTTGGTATTAGAGGAAGTATAATACAAAATTTGGAAGCTATATTTAGATAATCTCTGATTAGAGCGCATAGACCTAAGATGGACTTTGAGGATTAGCATAGAAGAACTTCCTAGAATTTTGGAACTATAGAGATTTTGTGAGTTTTCCATGAAATACATCCTTGTCTGGATACGAGCAGGTAGAGGCAGCTCAGGCACAGATATAACTTGGGGTAAAAGCCGAAAACACCACTTTGAGTTGGACTCGAATGGGAACTGGTGCATGACAACGGGCCTTACTGCACTCTTGGTTATGACACTCCCGGGGGATATGCTTTGGATAACTATCATTTTCTTTACATATCATTATGAAGGGTTTATGAGTATATACTTCCTCAATTAAAACATTTTTATGATTATGGATTATATCCATAAATAGTTCAATTTATGTTAAGTGTTTTATAAGTATGGAATTATGTAGTTTGATTCATAAACTGATATAGTCTATGCCATTGTTTAGAAATGGAGCCTTGTGGAAGAAATGGAAACTGTATCAATGCATGCACTCCATGTAGGGATTTCCCTCTTGCTCAAGATAATTATAGTGGAGCTGGTGATGCAACTAGTGCTGGTCAACTAATCACCATACGGGGACAACTCACTCAGGTTATGAATAATAACCTTACCCATATGGAGCACCCTAATCCACAGTGTGGATGATCAATGTTAGATCACTTCATGAGGCAACAACCACCAACATTAAATGGGAGTACAAATCCATTGGTAGTTGAGCAATGGATAAGTTCCCTAGAGAAAATATTTCATGCTTTGGGAAGTAGTGAAATGGAAAAAGTTATCATGGCAGTTTACCGCCTCACTAAAGATGCTGATCAATGGTGGTCATTGATTCAAAAAACGAAGGAAGAGGTTGAAGAATCAAATATGGAATGGAGGGAGTTCAAAGATCTGTTTTTAGAAAAATTCTTTCCTCGTGACCATCAAGCAGATATGGAAAGACAATTTATGAGTCTGAGACAAAAGGAGGATGAGACTGTCACAATGAATGATGTTAACATTAAAAGGTTATCAAGGTATGCGGGAGATTATATACATAACCCAAGAAGTAATATTTATCATTTCTTTGATGGGTTAAAACCATTTCTCCATCGAGAATTAGTCTCAAACTCTTTCTCGTCGTACGAAGACATGGTCTCATGTGGTATCAAGAAAGAGAATGAATTCTCTATGTCTTATGAATATAAAGAAAATCTAGTGAAGAAGTGATCTTCTGATCAATCTGGGAATGGAAGTAAAGGAAAGAAGGGAAAAATAGAATATCCATCCTGTAGTAAATGTGGGGAGAAACACCTCGGTACTTGCTTAACAGGAACGGGAGTCTGTTACAAGTGTGGCGAAATAGGCCACCAAGTTCGTGATTGCAAGGGGAAGAAGGAAGCTACCGATGTCCAATGCTAAAATTGCAGGGAGATGGGACATTATGCAAATGAATGTCCTAAGTGTCAGTGGAACTTACCTCAGAAAATGCCAAGGTATCAAGGCCAAGATTATGCTCTCACTACTGCTGAGGTAGAAGCTCCGAAAGACATGGTGGCAGGTAATTTAATGGTTTCCTCATGTTTATCAAATGCATTATTTGATTCTAGATCATCGCATTGTTTCATATCTTACAAGTTTTCTAAGAAAATTAGATATTTCTAGTTTTATTTAACAAGGGAGTTGTCCATTAAAACACCTAAGGAAAGTATCATGGCAACAATGTTTTGTGAATCAGTCCCTATTAGAGCACATAAATGTTCTTTATCTTCTGATCTCATCGTCATAACTATGATTGAGTTTGATATAATCCTCGGTATTGATTGGATTTCGGACCATGATGTGAAGATTTATTGTATGAAGAAAGTGGTTACGATTTTTGATGATGATGGAAAGGAACACCTTATCATTATAGCAGAATCGTCACCACCGAATTCTTATCTAGATCCACCCCTAGTAGCTCAACTAACTTCAATTATTGGGGAGGAAGAATATGAAAATATAGTGGGTGAGGAAAGAAATGTTCAAGTAGAGGATGTAACTATTGTGAAAGAATATGTATATGTGTTTCCGGAAGATTTACCTGGACATCCTCCAGTACGAGAAGTTGAGTTTTCTATTGATTTAATTCCTAAATCGAGGCCTATATTGAATACCCCTTATAGAATGTACACTATATAATTAGTTGAACTAAAAAAAACTAGAGGAATTGAGTAATAAAGGATTTATTAGCCCTGGTGTTTCTCCATGGGGAGCCCCTGTTCATTTTGTTAAAAAGGAAGATGGCTTTATGAGGTTATGTATCCACTACACGGAGATCAATGATATAAAAATAAATAAAAAGTATCCCCTCCCTCGTATTGATGAATTATTTGACCAACTGCATGAAGATCAATACTTTTCAATGATTGACCTTCGATCTGGATACCATCAGTTGTGTTTGAAGAAGGAAGACATTCCGAAGACAGCATTTCGAACCTAGTATGGGCATTACGAGTTTACAGTAATGCCTTTTGGATTGACTAATGCAAACTCTGTTTTTATGGATCTAATGAACAGAGTTTTCAAGGAATATCTTGATGAATTTTTAGTGGTATTTATTGATGATATCTTGGTATACTCCAAAAGCTACAAATATCATGAAAATCACTTGCGCATAATCATGAAGACTCTGAGAAGACATGAATTACATGGGAAGTTTAGCAAGTGTGAATTCTGGCTTTAGGATATTTATTTTCATGGTCATATTGTCTCTAAAGACGGAATCTCAGTTGACCCTTCTAAGACCAAGGCAATCCAATAATGGCTAGCACCTACGAGTATAAGTGAGGTACACAATTTTATTGGTTATTCAGGTTATTATCGACGTTTTGTCCAGAATTTTTCTCGGTTGGCCAACCCATTAACAATGCTCAAACGTAAAGGGGTTAAAATTTTTTGGACAAAAGAGTGTGAAGAATGGTTCAATGAACTGAAGAGAATATTATTCAATTCTCCTATATTGACTCTACCATTAGGAAATGATGGGTTCGTTATTTATAGTGATTCATCGAAGAAAGGACTTGGGTGTGTCCTTATGCAGAAAGATAGGGTTATTGCCTACGCATCACGACAGTTGAAAATTCATGAACAAACCTATCCTAATCATGATCTCGAGTTAGCATCTATGATCTTTTCTTTGATGATATGGAGGCACTACCTCTATGGTGAAAAATGTGAGATTTATACTGATCACAAGAGTTTGAATTATATTTTCTCACAAAATGAACTCAACATGAGGAAAATGAGATAGATTGAATAACTCAATGATTATGATTGCACGATACACTACCACCTGGGGAAGGAAAACAAGTTGGAAGATGCATTGACCATAACAGATCATGTATTTTTGAACAATATGATAATTGAAAGGGATCCAATTTTCATGGATCTAGTGAAGATGGACATGGGAATAACCAGGGAAGGTGAAACATCAATGCTTTTTCAAATGGTTGCCAAACCATCTTTACTAGAATGGATTTAGAGTTATCAGACTGATGATAAATAATTTCAAAATAAGATTAAAGTTGTGAATGACGGTATATTGAGAGACTTTGTTAATGAAGATGGAATTTTGAAATTCAGGAAGAGACTTTGTGTTCCCGATATACCTGATCTAAAAAGGGAATTGCTGGATGATGCTCATAGTTCCAATTTCTCTATATACCCTGGGAGAACCAAAATGTATTGAGACTTGAAGTAATATTTTTGGTGGGACAACATGAAGAGGTAGATTGCTGATTTTGTGCCATCATATATGGTTTTTCAACAACTGAATGCTGGAAGGCAACAGCCTGGAGGAGTCATGCAACCTCTTCCCATACCGGAGTGGAAATGGGACAATATTACAATGCACTTACTCATGGGGCTACCAAAGACTCCTAGAAGAAATGATTCAATATGGGTTATTGTTGATCGTCTTACCATGTCAGCACATTTTCTTTCTATAAGAGAAGATCTACCACTAGAACTTATATAAAGACTATATATTAATGAAGTTGTGAGACTTCATGGAGTACCCCTATTGATTGTTTATGATCGTTATCACTATTTTACTTCAAGATTATTGAAATGTCATCAGAAATCCTTGGATATTGAACTTCAATTGAGCACTGCCTACCACCCTCAAACAGATAGACATTCCGAACGAACTATTAAAACCTAAGAAGACATGTTGAGATCATGCTCACCTGACTTTCAGGGTATGTGAGATCAATATTTTCCTATGGTAGAATTTTCCTATAACAATAGCTTCCATTCGAGTATTCTTATGGAACCATATGAAGTGTTTTACGGAAATAGATGTCGCACACCATCTTGTTGGGATGACGTTGGTGAAAGAAAACTTTTAGGCCCAGAACTAGTGGAGGAAATGATGGAAAGGTGATGGTAATCCAAAACCATATCAAAGCGGCTCAATGTAGGCAGAAGAGCTATGCTGATAATCGAGGGAAGGATTTGGAATTTAAAGTCAGTGATCATGTTTTCTTGAAGGTATATCAATGGAAGGGAGTCATACGTTTTGGTAATAAAGGTAAATTGAGTCCCATGTACATCAGACCTTTCGAAATTCTAGAACGAATTGGGGCTGTAGCTTACAGATTGGCAATGCTGCCATGTCTCTCCAAAGTTAACAATTTGTTCCACATATCTCTATTGAGAAAATACATGCCTGACCCAACGCATGTACTCACCTATGAGGAATTAGAACTGAAACCCGATCTGTCTTATTGCGATGAGCCCATCATGATTATTGATACGAGAGAACAAGTACTGAGAAACCGAACGACTCGTCTGGTAAAAGTCTTGTAGTGAAACCATAAGATGGAAGAGGGAACGTGGGAACCCGAGGAACATATGATGAAGAAACACCAGAGTCTTTTCATGGGGTAGTATTCTAAATTATTTTAAGGAGGGGAGAATGTAACACCCCAAGCATTTATGGTAGTCTTCTCTTTGAATAATGCAATAGCGTGTGTTGTACGCAACATCGAGTTATAACACTCCACAACCAATCAAACTAGCCATTATGAATCGTAATACCCACTTTTTGAAATTTATAAATTTTATTATTCAAAATGGACTTCATTTTTGGATTCGGAATATCAAAATTAGCCTATGGTGAATTTTTGGTATTATTCTGGAAAAACATCATTTTTCGATGAATAGTGAAACAACTTAGTGGTAGTTAAAAAACTGAATTTTTCATAAAACTTAATTTTACTGCTTCTGTGAGTGGAATTTCTAAAATCTGAGAGAAACAGTTAATATCAAGTATTAAAATGTTGTTCAATGAGATGAAACTAATTTTTGGTGAATAGTAACTTTTTACTTTTGTTTACCACGGTTAAAAGTAAATTGGGTAATTAAGGGTAGAAGTGATATTAATATTACCCTAACACATGTCCTAATGCGATTGGACAAGTGTATCTCGACCAAAAACAACCTTAGGATTAAAATATTATAATTTAGGTCCACTTGGATTAGATTAGGACATTTATTATTATTTAATTCAAAGAAGAGTTAAAAGAGTTAAAATCAATTTTTATTTACCAAAACATTTATAATATAAGGATATACAAAAGATAAATTCGATTATAAATATTCATTACAAAGATAAAAATATTTCATGCATAATGATATTTTATTTATAATTTTTAGACATTATATAATTTAATTTATTAATGACACAATGATGATGTAGTAATTACCATAATAGTGAAAAATTAAAATAATTGGGATTATAAATACCGAAATAAATATAATTTGATACATTTTATGAATTACATTAATTTTATCAGTTAATATGACATGTAATGAATTATTTAATTAACTTTTTGTAAGTAATCATTCTTTAATGATTTTCACAAAAATTAATTTTCCAAATAGTGTCAAAATTGAAATAAAAGAGTTTTGAAAACAAATAATATATAATTAATTGATATTCAATTCCTAAAAATATAAGGATAATCCCAGAGACTTATATCATGATAGGTGTATCATTAATTTACCACTTGGGGGTCTCTTAGAGTTATATACTATGTTTATTAACTATATAATATAAAAATAGAAAGTGACATTGTAAGTGTCAAACTAATTAACTAAGAGTTAAAACTAAATGATAAGGTTAATATAATGACCCAAACCTGTCTAAATTTTATTGGTTGAGTGTTTTTAGACACATACCCACCTTAAATTTTAAATACACCACATTGGAGCCATTAGAAACCGAATATGAGTTTATTATAAAATAATATTTCTAGTTTTTCCAAAGGTTCCCCTAACCTCTCTTATAAAAGGGCACTCCCCCTTCTCATTAAATCACACCTTCAATGCCTTATGGTTCGGCCATCCCCTGCAAAAATACTCTCTCAACTGCCCTGAAATCATCTTATAGGCCTTCCTTTAGTCAAGAAAGCCAACCAACGGATACCTTTTGATCAAATCAAAAGGAAGAACCCGAAAAAGAGGTATTGATTTCACCACCATTTTTCAAGTTCCTTTCTTCTTCCACTTCTACTTCTTTGTTATTACCATTCTCAAATAATAAATCCAGTATATTATATATAATTTTATGTTATTATAAACTTGGTACAATCATATTTCAGTATTCTATACATCCTTTGAATGACATGTCACCATACGTGTATATGTACGGCATACCGTCTCCACGTCGTGGTGTAATTGTTATTCAAAACATTATTATTTGGAAGGTTATAACAATGATGTGTAATTCATGTAAATAAAAAATATGACATGATAATGATTCTGTATATATATGATATACCATCCAATTAAATAATATTTTAACATCAAAAGAATGATATTGTCGCTCGTGCGTACGTACGGACTACCGTCTCCACGAACACGATGAGATTCATTCTACATCGTATCCATTCATGTCTAATTCTCATTTAAAGATTAAAAATAATTTTCAAGGACTTAATATCATTCTGAATATGAATTAGATAAAATCTATCCATAACAAACATGTCTTACATAACAAAACATATAAAATAAAATGAGTAAGTTAACACCCGAAACGACTATAATTCTAAAATATTATTAACAAAGCAATGTTAAAAGATCATATATGACTTCATATTAATATATATGTTTATTGTATAATTTAATAAAAATTATTTCACCATTATACAGGAGAATATCCTACCCCAACCAAGGAAAAGTACAAGGTAAGGGTTTATTTCACAATCTCTTCATTATCCGAGGTTGTTTATACATGATTATCTACTGGGACCTCTTTATCATCCACATCCATGTATCTTAAAAATGTATTTCAAATAATTCTTACTATTTTAATGAATATGGTATAAATTAATTTATACCCTTGTTGAATTTTTATAATAAGTATATAAAGGAATCTTTCTGTCGTTTTCCAAACAAGGTCATTTTTATCCTTTTCGACAGAATTAAGGTAAGATTGTTTTTTTAACTTATACGGTGGGTGAGGCTATTTCCAACCATTATAAAATCGTTGAAGCATCCCTTACAATATTATAAGAATATTTTCAAATAAATGGTTTTATTTTATAAATATATGACTCTTAAATAATTTCTAAATAGAAAGATATATTTCTCTAAAAAGAGTTGTGATTTCATCTATGTCAACATCCTTTGATGGATTTTACGTTTATTTGAAGTTCATTTATTATGATACAAAACATCTATATTGTATTGAAGGTTTTCTAATATGTTTGACTGTGGATGTGTTATTTTTTTTACCATTAATGGTTTATGGATGAATATTTACATTTACTATGCTAGTTTTAATACGGATGTTTATGTTATATTTAATACTTTTCATATGGGAATGCATTGGAATTAATATGTGATGGGTGGATCCCGCTATAGCTCCTCGATGCATCGGTAGGTTTAATGAGAAAAACTAGTGTCTTGGATCAAGGCCTTAGCAAAATCATATTTGTAGTGTTGGCATGAGGCCTTGGCTATGTGTTTTTGATAGTCTGGCAATATGCATTCCATCATTATGAAAGTGGTTATTGATATTGCATGTGATTATTCGAATAGTATAATATCCAAGTGAATAAGTAAATCGAATTATTTAATATTATTTTTTCCATACTATGTTGAAGTTCAATTTTAAAAGGCTTTTGTTTTAGTTATACATTTCCTTAAATTTTTATTCTTATTTATGAAAGTTTCCTCTATATTGTTATCCGTACCGGGCATTTGAGCTCACCCCTTTTCTATGTTTTATTTTTCCCAGGATGTGAAGAGGTAAATTATGAATGACCTACAGGGATAGAATGAGGGGATAAGAGTGTGGACTATAGAGACTATATTGTTGTAGTTTTCATTTTATGATGTAATGTAAACTTTATTAATGTATGTATTTATTCTAAGGCTACTAAACTAATCGGTATTTCGAGACTTGATCATTCTTATGATCATGAAAATGTTTTGTAATAATGCACCGACTCTGGTTACTGGGGTCGGGGCGTTACATATTATATGGTTTTAAACCTTGGAATGGTTCTTAAGAAAAAAAATTATAATTTTATCATAAAGTAGATAAATGACATACATGATAAGTCTGGACTCAGGGTATCCTTTTACGACTCAAAAAATCTTTATTTTAATAACAAGTAATTTTATTAACCAATTTATTTTTGTATGATATATATTTTAACATCATAATGTTTTTAAAACAAAACAATTTATTCGATATCATACATGATACACAACAATTTTTCTTAATTTAAAAACTTAATATCAATATTTTATATGATAGTTATTTCATAGCCATTAGAATGGTGGGAATGAAAAAGATTAAAAATTTTATGAAAATATAGTTTACACATTTTTATATAATTATTAATTGGATACCAAATTAATTATGAAATTATATAAAAACGTATCTAATATAAAGGATGTGCTTTTTTTGAAAAACTATTTAAATTAAAATAAGTGATTTTATAAAATAATAGATTTACATTTGATGGATTTTATTAATGAGATATATATGTAATATATTAAATATAATTTTTAAAATTGATCATATATTTTTTATAAGCATATATAAGAATAAATGTAATTTTTTAGATAAAATAATTATTTTTCAAAAACGAAACACAGTTATGCCAAATTATGATAAACTAGACATTTTAAATATAGTTTTTAACTCTTTAATATATATATATCCTATTTGAAATAATAAATATCTTTTTTGGAAGTAGGACATATAAATTTAGTTTGGATACTTGGTGTTTATTTTTATGATAAATTTAATATCTTAATGAATAGTAAAAAATATAATTTTTATTTCAAAACAACTTTTTTGCCTAATATAAATATATTATTAAACAATTTACACTATTTTAAGGTATAACTAGATGAAGGTTTTATCATTTATTCCAATATAGTTCATTGGATGATTTTCTGAAAAAAATAAATTGAAAAACTATGTTAACTTATAATAACATTACATAAAAAACATATTCTATCGATCAGTCAATAGGACCAGTGTTAAAAAAAATTAACAACTTATATGAATTGAATTTTAAAAGATATAATTATATGGTTGTACTTGGTATGAATTTTTCTTCCAATAGGATCAAAATAATTCATGCTGAATAGTATCTTTATTATTTTATTTACCACAGTTACATGTATATATGGTTGTTGAATGTAAAATTAATATTATAATACTATAAAATTTACCTAACACATATGATAATATTATTGGATATGTTATTAATAACCATGACCATCCTTGGGCTGAAATAGTGACTGTTGGAAGGCACATGGGAGTGATTTTGAAATTTCTAAAATTTAATTTAATGCAAAGGAAAATATGTCTCTTATTAAAAAAAATTAAAATATGAGGCTAGATAAGTGATAGCATCGACTATTAATATTCATTATAAAACAAAAAAATTTACATACAAAACGGTAATTTATTTAAAATTTTAACAAATTACAAATTTAAATTTTATTATTACAAAAAGATGATGCATTAATGGATTTGTTAAAGAAAGAATAAAATAAATGATATAAATAATATTATAATAATTATATCTAAAATTATTTGTTTCCATCCAATAATTTTATGGATGAATATGAAAAAATATTAATGATTAAAATTATTTATTTATAAGGAATCAAGATTTATTATATTTTAAAAAGGTTATGTAATGAATAGTGTGAAAATTTACAGAAATCAAATTTTAAAATATGAAATATTTAATTATATGATATATAATTTACAAAAAATATAATATTATTCCATGAATATTACATTACTCTAATAATTTCATTAGTGACTCATTAATTTGATGTTTTGTATTATTTGTTAATTATTTTAACACTCAATGTGTAAATTACTTGACAAAATGATAATAGTTATAAGCGTTTGAAGCAAAATGATAAGGCATAAAAATAATAAATCATGTCTAATTTTCATTGGATGAATATATTATGACCCATACTCGTGGTTTAATAAAAAAAAGAGTTTATACCCATTTGAAATCTAAATTTAATTTATATTAATTTAATACTTTTAATAATTACAAGGGTGCCACGTTCACTCTCCTATAAAAAAGCCACACATTCCCCTTATTTACTCACACATAAGAAACCATTTTTTTGGACATGATCCACTCAACACACATCCTAGAATACCACCCCAAATTACTAAGGCCTTATTTTTGGCATACATCCTTCCTTAGTGGTGTTATGGTGTTCTTCATTGTTGATCAATCGAAGACATGGTATCATTTTCTTTTGTTATATTAATTTTATTTCGTCTTCCATATAATTAAAATATTATTCTTAGTTGATTGAATAATAACTCATATATACTCAATAAAATAATATGTTATCATGACAATATCATCACAAAAATCACTCTCCACATCAATTATGTGGGAAAATAATTAATCATTCTTGCGTATGTGTGAACTATCACCTCCACGAACTGATCAAATTTTCTTCTTAACCATCTTTCATGACTAGTTATAATAATGTAATAAATGATAATATGTGATAATAATGTCTAATTTATCATTATATGATAATAATATATCAATTAAATTATTACATTTCAAGTGGAAAAAATGATAATGTCATTTGTGTGTACATGTGAACTACCACCTCCATTAAGTGATATAACTAGTTTTAGTTCATTATATCACTTGTATGATAGATATAAGTATATTTAAATTATAAATATGATATTTATTATTTTTTTATAATTATGGAATTATAAAATTATACTTAACTTATTTCTGTAAAAACAGTGAAAAATTGGAAATGTCACCCAGTCGTATGTATGACTTACCATCTCCTAGATTATAACATTGTTAATTATTAATCACAAATCTTCATGGTTATATTTATCGGTATGATATATGTTTAAAAAATTTAATAATTTCATTACTATAAATCTGGTTATTATGTAATTATAACAACATGTACTATTTACATATTACCAACTTCATTTTTAACCCACGTGTCGAATATCAAAAAAATTTATAACATGAACTTAAATAATTATATCGTTATTTTAACATGGTAATAAGTGATATAAAAGTTATAATTAACATAAAACACTTATCAAGAATTTTTAAATTAACATATGATTATTATCTATGATGATAATGAAAATATAAAATGATTCAGAGGTGAGGTAAGGGATTTCGTCTAAATCTCAATTCATTATGGCATATATTGATGTTATCTAATTTAATTATCTTATATGTTGTGTATAAAACCGTTTTGGAACATTATATTATGAATTATTACATTCTCATGATATTTAATTTTTTAAATTTTAATTTTAAATTTTTTTATTCAATTATTTCTCAAGTGGAAAGGGTCTTCATCTCAATCACCTTTCATGGATGTTTATATTTATTTTTGTCACCATTATTATCCTATAAGGTGTATGTAAATACTTTTTGAAATTTTGTGTCTGGGAGAAGTATATTCTCATGATATTAAATGGTTTTTCCTTTTATTCCTTAATTATTTTCATTCATATTTTTATCAAGTGGTAAGGGACTTCCTCTCAATATCCGTTCATTTAGGAATTTCTTGATAATAAGAACCTTTATTCTATATTTAGGTTTGTATAAAGCCTCTATGACATTTCATATCCATATTTAATTTATAATAATGTTATACAATGGTTCTCTAAATATATTAATTATTTTATATTATGATTTAAATGGTCCATGTGGTATGGGACAACTTAAATGTTTAAAGATTTAATTATCAAATCTATTCTTCATGATAATAATTTACATATTTTTTTATATTAATATAAAAGGAATATAGATGAATATTATTTATTTCATTTAATTTTATTTGATGGTTTTTAAAAGTAATAATTTTATATGATTTATTCATCTTTCTTTACAAAATAAATAAATCAATGTTTTTAAACATATGCGGTGAAAAAATCATCAGAGACTCCATTACCATATTTTAAATTTTTCTTCCTCGAGAAGAATTATTGTATTTATATGAAAAATAAATCACCTATTCTCTATTACTGGTCTTTTTATATTAATAATATTTTTGATAATTTATTGATAATTTCAATTTCTATAAATGGTTTCTTATGATTCCAAATGTAATTTTATGTGTGAAATGTTTATAATTGTAATCTTTTTTGTGTTATGATTATATAAAAATACTTGGACATTTTATGGGTGGTTACATAATAAACCAAATTCTGGTGGTTATGTTATTATCCAAATACATATAGTTACATGATAAACCACAGGCTAATTGTTCCATGATAATCCAAGTATGAGTGGTTACGTTATAACCTCCATTGCATCGGGTATGGAAGTCGTCCGTATGGATATTACATTTGTAAGATTGATTTCTGTGGAAGTCGATAGTGTGGTTATTTTAATTATGTCTGATTATATCCCATGTTAACATTGTATGTTATCTTTTTTTAAAATTGGTTTTATGGAAATGTTTTGATTATAAAAAATCTATTCAATGAGCATATATACAATGACATTTCATTACTAATTCATAGAGGTGAAAAGGATTATTTTATGATAGAGTATTCATGGATTATGTTTTTTTAATGAATAATAGTTTTCCTTCATTGTGTGTACTCTAATGATATTTTTTTGCACATTCATGTGTCAAAAAATTGTCAC
Organism: Viscum album; assembly: GCA_963277665.1. Lineage (NCBI taxonomy): Eukaryota > Viridiplantae > Streptophyta > Magnoliopsida > Santalales > Viscaceae > Viscum > Viscum album. Next base: position 511,155,319 of record OY728138.1, read on the forward strand.
TGGATTTATTGGTGAAGATAGTCAAGGATTGGATGTTGAAAAAATTATGATGATTAAACATAAAAAAAACCGTGTTTGTTTTAAAAAAATGATTTCATGAATAAATGGATATCGAGTAGAATTGTATATATTATAAAATTTCAGTTTTTAAGTACGTGTTATGGCCTAATTCTATAAATCACTAAACATTAAAATACACTCAATCGTAAATATGGTCAACTTTTGTGTTTTACTCAAGATTATGTAATGTTTATGTATGCGGCTTTATAGTTGGTATCATAAGGTGTTTTAGATAACATTAGAGGTTATGGTGTTATTTATTCATAAGTTAAATTTTTTTATAAACATAATGGATACCATAATAAAACAATTTAATGTTAATTTAGATAAATTGATTGAGTTTTATATAAAATTAATAAGGAATTCGTAGTGTTTATCTTCTTTGTAAGTTTGTATATGATGATTTTAATGATATAATCTCACTGCGATTTTTGGTTTTAGTAATTGGTTGGATCCAATAGGAACCAAGAAAAAATTTGACCTGATGAAATATTTTTGGGTCTCTGAATGAGAATTTTAATGAAATGTGAGATGCAATGACAACACTTTGTTATTCTATAATAACTACCAAGACTCACGATTAACCTCTTAAACCTTGATGATTTTTCTAATGTATAATTTATGAGAGGAACAAATCCCTATGTAAGATAATCTAGTGACCATAAAGGTAAATATATTCATTTACATATTGTATTAGATGTGGAATGGAACACCTAGTATGATTTTTTATGGGGACTTAATGATTTTATACATGTGGCAATGAAGGTCATGATGTAATAACCTATCATGGGATGAGAAAGTGATCAGTTGACTCCAGGAAAGTGAAATAAGTTCTTTATAAGTTATCAATTGAATTTTTTAAATGTTGGGATTATGTTTATTATGAAAGTAAATTTACTATGAAGAGGGTTCATGAATGATATTAGTAGGACCATACAAATATTTTTTTAGAAAAACCAAATTCCATTCCAATTGAAGGTTATGAAACTAAAAATGACATCTCAATGGTTTTGATTATCTATTAACTCATGTTTTTTACATTATTTAATCATAGAACACAAATAATTTGGAAAAATCGTAGTAAAATGATCAAAACGAATTGTGAATAATTAAATTGTCTGCATATAAATGATAAAGACTTATGGTAGGCAGTACGATATTGAAAAGTTTAAATTTATTAATTATATTTTGATGATTACATTACATTGGTAAAATATTTTCTAGTATGTCTTGACCATAATTTTATTATGTGAAAATTTTATTTGAAAAAGAATTATATTTTATTGTGGACCTAATTTCAATGGTATAGATAACTATTATGATTTATATGATAATTAATTTTCATGTAGTTATTCGTTATTATATTTTGTTTCTCAAAATAAAAGTTATGTGATGAAATTTTAGGATAAAATATGATATGGATATTTTTTACAATTTTACCTCATTTTGGGAATGTTAAAAAATTAAATAAAATTTAGGACAATGAAAACCCCAAATAAGGTAGAAAACTCATTATGTCCTATAAGGCCATGGAAATCAAACCCAAAAAAGTGAGATAGGAGAATACTACCTACCACTAGCCTATAGTATGTCCCTAAAAAGTATGTCATTTTCTTTATTAGTTAAACATGTTTTTTGAATAAGAATAGAAAGATTTTGGGAACTAATGTTTTGTCAAATAAATATCATTGGTATAGAAAAATGATTTGGAGATTATGTACTAAATGTTATTTTAGAAGACGTTTACTATTTTGTGACCCATATCTGCCTAAGGAAAATACATTACAGTGGGATTATATTTGAAGAGAAAGATTTGAATTTTTTTGGAAGAATATCTTTTTTTATGGGGGACTTATCATGATTCAGGTTCTTTATGGAAATGATTAACCTATCCTGGAGAATATTTGATTATGAAAATTAATTTTTTGTATGAGTAATTAAAAGTGTTTGATGTTAATATTAGTTAACAAATATAACATACTGTGGATGATTATTTGACTAAATCAATTTGATTTTTTGAATATAGTCTTAGTTATAATATTTTTGAGTAATGTTATGATTATTTTATTGTTGAATGGTCTATGTTGGACTTTGGGTATTACATTTGAATTTTGGAGATTAAAATTAGTCATTATTCTTGTATATTTTATTTTATTCGGGGATAATATTATTTTATCCTAACTTTTTTTTGGTTTAATGTCTAATGATAATATGAATAGCTTGTTAATAATTTGTGGATTATATGATTTCCTAGATGTTGATTCAAGTGTTTCATGCGTGAAAAAAATCCTCTTAAATACTCTTCATTTGGAGGAAATGAAGATTTTGTGCTGGAAATTGACTAAAGGATGAAACTCTACTGATCATGTAAGGGTATTTCCTTATGATCTTTGTAAAGGTAGTAAATTTACTCCAAAAATATATTATAATTATTTTAAAGCAAAAACACATACCATTTACTTTTCCTACTACAAAATCAACGATTTTTTAACACATTATAAAATTTTGATTTTTTATTGTTAATACTATACAAAAAATATTATCAATTATTCTATATCATAACATGGTCATTATTTTATTTTCCATATCCATTTTTTCCTATATAGAACTATATTATGTGTTATTTTAGGCGACCTTCATACAATCCTTTCTTTATTTTAAATTGGATGTTTTCATTGTCCTTTTTTTAGTTGTGGGATTGCAATAAAGTTATTTTGAAAATTCATAACTTAGTTATCATACCAAAATTCATATTATAAGGACATAATTTCCAAAAGGGGAAAGGATAATGTAACATTTTATGTTTTTTCAAGGAAACAATATGTTCAATAGCATACACGATACACCAAATTTAGTATAAAAAACACTTTAATATTATGATATAACATTATAGTTATAACCTAGCTATTAGAATGGTGGGATAAAATGGATTTACTGAATTATAAAAATATATTTTTCACATTATTATATAATGATTTATTGGATAATAAATTAATTAGGAAATTAAATAAAAACTAATTTAATATAGAGGATTTATTTTTGAGGATTAAAACTATTTAAATGAATATAAGTGATTTTATAAAAGAAAAAACCACTATTGATGGATTTTATTATTGAAATATATAATTAATATATTCAATGTAATTTTAATATATTATCTTATATTTTTTTTTCTATACATTATGTAAGAATAAATTACATTTTTGGATAATAGAATAATTTTTCAAAAAATAAATGCAATTTTCCACCTTTTGATGGAAAACCCATCTTCTGTCTAGTTTTTATACTATTTATGTTCTATTTGAAAAAAATAATCTTCTTAATTTTATTTGGGGAATCAAAAAAAGTTTTTAAATTTTTTAGGTAATTTTTTGGTAACTTTCATATTTTAATGAATAGTTATAAATTCTGTATTTTAATTAAAAACAAAATTTTCATCTACGTAATTTATATTTTTAGATTATCCTTTTACATGGTTATAAGGTATAGTTATATTAAGTATCTATGAGTTAATTCAATATGGTTCATTGAATTTTTTTCAAATTAAAATAAAATAGAAAAAATTTGTTAACTTTTGAATGTTTTACTTAAAATACGAGTTTTTCGATTGGCCAATGAGATTACTATTAAAACAAATTTATCTTCTTCTATGAAATGATATTTAATAAAAATAAACACATGGTTTCACTTAGATTAAATAATATGGTCCAATAAGATCGAAATAATTTTTGGTGAATAGTAAGTATTGTATTTTATTAAACACGGTTAATGGTACATAGGGTAATTAACAATAACATTAAAATTATAAAATTATAAAATTACATGAACAGTAGTCCTAATATAATTTTGTGATTTATTATTGACCATGATGATTATTGGGATGAATTATTTACTTATAGAATCCATTTGGTTGTGATTATGACATTTATGACAATTAATTTAATGTAAAACAATATTTTATAAATTTGTCTCTCCTAACTCAAACGACTTTAATATATGTTTTCGTAAGTTATTTCCTTAACTATAAAGAGTACATAGAAATATAACATTATTTCCTATAATATGGGAATTTATTTTTAATTTTTATGAAATAAATAATTAAATTTCAATCTGACATAAAGATATTGACGTGATATATTTTTTAAATAATGAACTAAATAAATGATATTAATAATATATAAATAAATATAATATGAAATACTTGATTCCATAAACGAACATTATAAATGAATATTAGATGTAACTATTGAGTTATTGTAACTATTTTAAAGGAATAAAGTAGTTATGAAATTTTAAAAAAGTCATGTAATATATAGCGTCAAAATTGACATAATTCATATTTTTAAATATAAAACATTTAATTAAATTATATAAAAAATAAAAATATATAATATTCATCCAAAAATATTAGATAAAGCTATAAATTTGTTTCAGTACCCATTCATTGGACTTTTGGAATAATCTTTAACTATTTTAATGTTATATCAGTACATTTTTTGATAAAATGGTTAGAGTAAAGAGGGGTTAAAAGATTACAGATATTTGTCTAATTTATTGGATGATTATTACTAGACCCATAATCATACTATATTCTAACTAAATTATTTTTGAAATCGTTGAAATCAAAATCAATTTTATATTAATTTAATACTTTTAATAATTTTAAGGGTTCCCACAACTGTCCTATTAGAAGGCACCCATTCCACTCTTTTAAATACACATCAAAAACCTTTTAGTTATAAACAGATCCTCCAAAAAACTTCTTTGAATCCCAAATCTCATTATTGAGGTCATATTTTAAGAATAACACCTTCTAAAAGGTGTTAATGTGTTCTGCAATGGTGATCATCTGAAGAGGAGGTATCACGTGCTTTATGTATTTCAATTTTATTTTTCTCCCAATTACATAAAATATTATTCATCCTAGATGAAATAATAAGTCAGGTGACCTTAATCAATTGAGATTTTATAATGACAATATCATCACCTATTTCCATCTGATCTTCTATTAAATGGGAATGAAATTAACTTTTTGAGCATACATGTAAACTATCATCTGCATGAACTGATCAATTTTTTTTCTCATTACTGTATCCCATGACTGGTTATAATTATAGAATTAATATTAATATTTTATATTCATGAAATATTAATAATTTTATGTTAATAATATATGAATTATGTTCTTACATTCAATGTTTATATAAATGGAATCGTCATGCGTGTGTATGTGTGAACTATCACCTCCATGAAGAAATGAAACTATTTTAATTAATTAGATAAAATGGATAATTTATATAACTATATTTCAAATATTAATATTATTTTAATGGTGCTATTATAATTTTTTAAATATAAAATAATACTTCACTTCTTTACATAACTATCAACAAAAAATGAAAAATGTTACTCATGGGTATGTACTGTTTACCATCTCTGTGATTATATCATTGGTCATTTTTTGATAACCACAATTAATGGTTTGAAATTAACATATACTTTATGTTTCCAAATTATAATAATTTCAATATTATTGTTCTTGAGATGAAGGACTTATGGCCACAAGGACTATTGAGACTGTACTATGTTCATTTTTTACTCTAGTACCAAATGTCATCAAAACATATGACATGAACAGAAATCATTATGAAATTATAATAACATAGTAATAAGTGATATAAAATGTATAATGAACATGAAAAATGATCTCATGTTTGTTTAAATTGAACTACATTTATTATTGAGGATGATAAATAACGTACAAGACGATTCAGACTCTAGGTAAGGGATTTCATCTCAATCTCTATTCATTAAGGCATATCAGATGGTATGCACTATTATTATCATATAATGTCTATATAAAACCATTTCAAAACATTATATAATTAATCATTATATTATCAAGATATTTAATTTTTTAATGTTAATTTTAATGGTTTTTATTGAACTATTTCTCAATTGGTAAGGGAAAACGTCTCAATCACCATTATTTATGGTATATCTTCATGTTATTAATATTTATTATCCTATAAAGGGAATTTCCTTAACTTTAGAAACATTTTATATTTAATAAAAATATTCTCAGGATATTTAATTAGTTTTTAATTTTTCTATTAATGTTTTTAATTAATGTTTTTCTACAGTAGTAAAAGAATACATATCAATATTATTTCATTGAGTCATGTCTTTATAATATGAACAGTTATTCATTTATTAGGTGTATATAAAACCCATATGACATTTAATATCCATATTTTATTTATAAGAAAGTTATTTAAATTTTTTGTATATTTATTAATTAATAGAGATTATGATTTAAATTATCAATGTGGTAGGGGATACCTTGAATGGTTAAATATTTAATTTCCAAATATAATATTCATGATATTAAATAAAATATTTATTTATATTGATATAAATGGATTATACATGACATTTATGTTTATTTTATAATTTCATTCAATGGTTTTTAAAAGGAATCATTTTATATAAAGGGTTATACTTTCTTTATGAAATGTCAAAATGTATGTTTTTTAAACATATTCGGTGACAACGACTTATCCTTCATCATAACTGTAATATGATATTTCAATTACTAAATATTCCATTATTTTTTTAAATGAAAAAGAAATATCATATTACATTTTATGGGTACTTTTATATCGATTATTGTTTTTATAATAGATTTATTATTTTATTATCTTTAAATGTTTTTTAATGATTCAAAATGTAATTTTATTAGTGAAATGATGACATGTACAAAAAATTTTATTTTCAGACTACATAATTATACTTGGACATTTTATGGGTGGTAACGTGGCATACCAAATATGGGTGGTTATGTGATAAACCAATGATCTGTGGTTATTTGATAAGAAAATTTTGAGTAGATCCGTGTAAAACCAACGTGGGTTGTTACGTTATAACCTTCGATGCATTGGGTATGGATGTCAGCCTTATAGTTATTCCATTTGAATGAGTTATATGTGTTGAATAAAACCATACAGTTATTTCATTTATGTATTATTATATCTCATGTTATCTTGGTATTTTATACGTACTTTATATGTGGTTAATGGTAGTCTTTTGATTATAAAAATGGTAAGCAAGGAGCTTATATTTTGTGAAGTGTATTTATTAATTATAAGAGGTGACAAGTATTACATATTGATAATGTATACATGGTTTATATGTTTTTTCAAGACTAATAATTTTCTTTCTCAGTCCATCCCTTATAAATATTTTTATTCTCAACCTATGTTCTGAATTTTTTTCATGGGATTTAAAAGATAATAGAGTCAATTATGGGTTCATAAAAAAGTAATGATGATTAAACATGAATCGAAGCCATGATTCTTGTTAAAGGTTTTTGGTTTTATGGAAAAAATGTATTATGAGTAGAAGATTAAATATTCTTATATTTGATTTGTTATATATTAGTTATGTCCTATGTATCTAAATATATAAACATTTTATTATTCTCAATGTGATATAATCTCCAATTATTGAGTAAACTCAATATTATGAAATGTTTAAGTCTAGGTCCATTTATATATATATATTGTTCCATTACATATTATTTCCTGAATAAATAATATTTTCATTTTGTTTAAGTTAAACTTAAGATACTTCATTTAATAATGGGGTTATGTTTTAAAATTTTCCAAGCTAGTACTATTTTTTTATAGAATTATTTTAATTAGGATTGATTATACCTGAATTTCTAGGAAAGGAAATTTGGTGATCAGTATATATTAATCCAATTTAAAATTTTCAAAAATATTTTTTCCTGATATTATCATATAATAGTATCATTATGCTCTCACTGGTATATAAAATTACAGAGTAGATGTTTTTCAGGAAAATAGACAATATGTCTATCTTAGGTTGAGAACTCTTTCTCTTCTATGCACATGTTTTCTTTAAAATGTATTGAAAAATGATATAAAATTATTCTATGACTTTTATAATGTCATTTTATACAATATTTTATTTTTTAAAAACTGGTTTAAAATGAATCTTCGTTTAATTTTCCAAACAAGGAACATTGTTTCTTTTTACCAAACATTGAAAATAATTATTTTTTAAATTATACCACATGTATGAAATTTCCAGTCATCTTGAATTTGGTTTTTAAATTAAATCTTCCTTTTTATGTTTATAATTATATTTTCAAATAAAATTATTTCTACAATATTTCATGATTTTAATTTATTTCAAAAGAGTTTTTCAAAGCGGAAAAGTGATTATCCTCAGGATTGTATTTAATATTTTTAAATGTATTAATATTCATCAATGAAAGAGAGAATTAATAATATAGAATTATTTCAAATTTTTTATATATGTTTCTTACATATACTCCCAGATCGCACTCTTATCCTTTGATAGAGAAATATATTTTAATAACATTATTTTTTAACCATTTCATAATCATCCAATTCATTTTTAATTGTTTTTATCACATTGTGTGTGATTATGATTTTTTATAGTCTTTAGGGGTCTTTATATTTTGACAATTATTTTTTAATTTAATAATGACTTTTTTAAATTAGTATTTTTATTAGTTAATATAAATTTTACATATTATTGACATGAATTTTTAAATAATATTTTTATTTTCAATAGTTGAATTAGTATTGTTTTTATTATTATTAATTAATTTAGATAATAATTATATTAATTTTTTTTATTAGTATTATATATATTATTTTATATATTATTAAAAGTTATTTATTTTAATATTAGAATTAATATTATTATTTAATTATTATTATTATATTTAATAGAATTATTTTAACATTCAGTATAGATTACTACTATATTATATTTTATGTATTATATTAGTTTATATAGTTATATGAAAGTTTATTTAATTTATAATTTTTTACTTTATGTAATTTAATTCTATATCTGGCGATGTATATAAATAATTATAACTTTATTATAACTTCTATATTACTTTATGGTGTATTTATATAATTTTATTTTTATTATTATTATAATCTTAATTTATATTATTATTATTATCCCGAGTACTATAAATTCTATTATTATTATCATTATTGAAATTATTTCTATCAATTTCCATTTTTAAATTTTTTTATCCATTATTTTTATTTATTTTTTATCTTGTTATTTTTTTATTTAAATTTTAATTATTTTATTTCTTTTATTTTTCAGCTTATATTTAATCTTCTATTTTTATTATCTCTTTATGTTGTCTTATTTAGTATTTATGTTATTATATGATCACGATCATGAATTTAGTTAGCTTCATGAATTTTTTATCTTCTATTATTATTTTCTTATTTTCTTATATAATCTTTCATATTTTCATTATCTATACAAATTTTTCAATGCATTTATTATATCATTTTATTAATTTCACATCGATTTTATTTTTGTCTTACTTCTTTAATTTTTTCTCTTCTTTTAATTTATTTGGTTTCTTTTTTTTTCTTTTTAAATTTTTTCTCTATCATCTATCTTATTTTATTCTTTACCGTCAGTCTTTATTCCCTGATTTCTATTTATTTATTTTATTTTTCTAGTTTTTTTTATTCATTATATTTGAATATTTGTTTATTTTCTATTTTTTATTTTTTATTTTATATTTTTGTCTTTGTTTCTTTTCTTTTTCATTTTTTATAATTACTAAATCTCAATTGTCCTTTTTGGGGAGAATAGTAGCATTATGAAAACCTTGTGGAGAATTATTTGGGTTAAAAAAATAAAAATATGCAAAACAATGTTTATCAATTTACTACACAACTATTTTTTAATTTAATGAATATCAATACACACTGATGATCACCGTGGTGTCTGCCACACCACATAGTTACTACTGGTAACCACCCTACCCACCAAAATTCCATAGTTTGGAACAAAACATCACATTATGCATGATTTATCTAGTAATTTTGTTTATTTTAATGATTATTATTTTATTTAGTGTTACAATCTATATAAAAAATAACCACCATGTTTTTATATAACTCCTTTTACATATTTTAATCATTTTCAATGTCAACACATTCTAGAAAACATATAAATACAAAATTCATGTTAGAAAAATGATTGATAATTGATCAAATGATTTATTTAGCAATAACTGAGAAAAATATGATTTTTTAAATGTATGGTGAATGTAATGCATTGTTTTATTATTCATTGAAATATTTATAATGTAACACCCCAGGTAAATAAAGAATATGAAATTTCATATTTATCCATATTTGTGAATAAAATATTGAAATGACTTTAAAGGGGACGCTATGCTCGATGGCGTACCCAACACGCAACAACGAGTTTCTTGGGAATCTTACGTTGCACTCTAATAATAAAATAATAGTATTTTAAATGATAGTTAACATGTAGCCGTTGTATTGGCGGGAATGGATAGAAATAACTAAAATTTGATTATATATGTTTTTAAATGTTTTTAATTTTATCCAATAAAAGCTAAAGGCTTAAAATACGGAAAGAATTAAATTTTAGGCGTATATACCCTAATTTTCACTAAAGGTTCACTTATCGCCTTTTAATGGAGAACTGTCATTAAATATAGTTTTGATCACTCTTATACATTCTTTTGGACCAAATAAAACTCTTATTAAGAATCAGGACATCAAATTTTACTTTGTGTAATTTTTTGGTATTTTTCGATAAAGTTCATTTTTTAATGAATAGTGTAAAATGTTGTGTTTTAATTCAAAACCTCTTTTTAATATAATTTATTTATATGACTAGATAATATTTTGAATTGGTTTTAAAGTGAAATTAGAAAATATTTTTACCATTAAATCCAATAGTGGTCGTTGGAATTAATTTCACTTTGAAATCAGACTTAAACTAGTGTCAATCTTTTGATACTTATTGTTTTATAAAAACACGCTATTTGCTCTGACAACGGGAATTAATTATTAAGTTAATTAATTTTATTTATATGTTTTGAATTTTGTAAAACGGACATCATTTTTGAATTCGGAATATCAAATATAGCTTATGGTGAATTTTTGGGATTTTTCTGAAAAACTTAAATTTTTGATGAATTGTGAAACCACTAAGTGGTAATCAAGCAAACTGATTTTTTCAGTTAAATGAAAGTTTACCACTAATGTTTATTGAATTTTGAAAATCTGACATACATGGTTTTCATTAGTATGTAAAATGCGGTTCAATGGGATGAAAATAATTTTTGGTGAATAGTAACTTTTTTAATTAATCGCGATTAGAGGTAATTAGTGTAATTTAAGTTAAAAATGATATTATAAGAATGTTAAAACACCATGAAACTTGTCCTACACCTATTGGGTGAGTCATGGCCGACCAAGACAAGCCAAGGGCCAACTTGGGGACCCCATGGAGCCACTTTAGTTGGAAAATGACAATAATATATTTTTATTTAATGTTAAAATTAAATTGACACAAACATGAGTTGTTTTACTAAAACAGTTCTTAAGTGGGGTTACACAAGTCCAAATTTTGATTATAAATAGTCATTGGAAAGCTAAAAAGATTTCCTACATCATAGTATTTTTTTAATTTTTATACATTAAATAAATTAAATTATTTATGACATAATAATGATGTAGTGATGACATCATTATTTGACGATTTAAATAAAATGGAAAGATAATGTAAAATATATGAACTACACATGTCCAAAACTTATTGGATGAGTGGATTTAGAAGCCTTATCACCTTATCCACGAATTATATAAATGTGGGACTTTTTGAAACTGATACACATTTTCAAATAAAGTAATATTTATTTACTTTCCAAAAGTGCCCCTCCTCTCCTCTTATAAAAGGCCAGCACCTCTACCTCATTTAACACACTCCTCAAGCCTTTGACTCGGCAAAACCCTGCCCATTTACTCTCTCCACATCCCTCTCCTCATCCTAGAGGATTCCATTTGGGCAGAATCCTTTTAGTGGAATCCTTTAGGCTCAAATCAAAAGTAGTTACACTTTTAAAGGTAATTCATTCTCTCATGTTCATTTGTTTTATTTTGCTTCTCCAACCCCCTAAACTCTTTTTATTTACTTCTTTTGTAAAAAAACCAGTATCTTCAATATACTAGGATGTTGTTATCAGAATTATTCGAGCTACACTCTCACACAACTACATCAAATGGTTATAGAACATATGGTTTCCGTGGATGGTGAAATTCTGCCTCCCGAAATGATGATTGTTCAATACTCATTTAACACCTTCATAGGTGGCCATTCTGATGTCAATATTTTTATATATGATATATAATATGTTTATGTTTTACTTATGCTTCTTTATTTTTCATTTTTGTCTTACCTTTATGGCTTCCATTATGGGTATACGCGATATCTTTATTTAAGGAAGTGCGGACTACCGCCCCCTCAAAGTGATTTGATTCGTTAAATACCATATGTGGGACATATAAAGGATGGAAATATGATATTATATATGATATTATACTGGAATTATAATATACCTTTATATCATTATTATTCCATTCTATAAAATACGAAATAGAAATGAATGTAGCGTTCATGCGTACGTACGGCTTACCGTCTCCATGAACGGTGCATTTCATTTCTTACCTCTAAATGATTATGTAATGTTATAAATGCATGAATTTACTTGATATATATGACATATATGATATCTAAATCATGAATACAATTCTATATATAATAAACATTTGGCCACACGAACAACATGTAATTGTAAGAAGTCCACCTTCGACTTAAGAACCAAATATCGACAAAACAATCATTATTAACTTAATGATTACATAATGTCTATGACATGGTAATAAGTGATATAAAAGGAATAATGAACTTTAAAAAGGATCTTAAGGAAGTATAAATTAACTTAAGTTTATTATTCAGGAGATTAAAGAACGATCGAGTCAAGTCAGACCCGAGATAAGGGATCTTATTTCTCTCTTTCTTTTTAAGTACACTCTTTTATGTCATTCCTTTTAAGCTCATATTTATTATGATTGGGATGTTATTTTATAATAATCCTACTGTAATTATTATTTTCATATGATAAGAGACCCTATTTTTTCTCATCAATCCATTTTGGAAGTTTTGAGTGGCGTCGTTAGGCTGCCAAATTTTCGTAAGGGATTTTTCATCTCACTTTTATTCCCGTGAGATTTATGCTACATTTGCCACAATTTCCTTTGAGTGGTGTATGTACTACCATTATTCTAGTCTTTGTGTAATATACTGTATTTTATGTGTATTTACATCAATGATTTATTTTCCTTCTGTCATGGGGTGTATGTTTTAAAAGATACCCAAGTCGGTAAGGGAACCTTTCACACTCTTTTTTTTAAAAGACTTCATTTGTTGGGTCTTTTAATTTACATATTGTTATGTTGGGATATGTTCTCATATATCCTTATTGATGTAAAATTTATGTCCAAGTGATGAGATACAGTTTTTTATCTCTCATCAACTCATTTTGATGTGATGTCGGTAGGCTGTCAAGGGAACTTTTTAACCCAATTTCGATTTCTTTGGGTACAACATGTAGTCATTGAATATGTCATCCATTGAATATGTGTGAATGATATTTTATTGTTTTACACTTACTATCCACTTATATTGGGTGTATTTATATTTTTCACACATATTTTTGAGATTGATTTGTCTTTAATTTAAGGATTCCATCTTTAAAAGGGATTTCATCATATTTGACATTTCTATTGAGGGTTCATTGTTGTTATGCACCAATTCACTCTTATATGGTGTATATACTGTCCTTTGGAGTATTATATCATGAATCCATTTATTCTAATGATATTATAAAGTTCTGACTAAATGTTATTCCTCAATTATTGTATTCAAGTGTCTCTAATTTTGGTAAAACCCCTTTAACCAAAATATCGTTTTAAATGTTTTAATTATTTTTTCTTATTAATATCCATGTTTTCAAAATAGTTTTTAGGATTTATTTATATGGATATTAATGGTTTAAAATTTTAAGCTTTAAGGTGGTATGGGACTTCATCTCAATCTCCTTTCATTGAGGCATATTTTATTTTATACACAACTTTCTTTTATACGGTGTATAAACCCCATTGGCTTTTATGTTTATTCAAAAGGAATATTTTTTATACGAAGCGTTTACTAAACGAAAAAAGGGAATGTTTTTGTCGTACATATGCGGCGACAACGACTTCTCCGCCGTCGTGACCGTTATTTGAGTTTCGGCTTCCTCTACAAGCCATACCTTTTTTAAAAAAATGAAAAATAAATACCATGTTCTACTTTGGTATTGAAAATGGTTTTCATAATGTTTTTATTATATCAATGTGTTGTATTGATATCTCGTGATTGAAATGTGGAAATGTTATGTTTCCTTTATGCATGTTTTATGTGATATGAATATGTTATGGTTCTTCGGCATTATTATGAAGACGGGTGGTTCCGTGATAAACTAAGGGCGGGTGAGCCCGATATAGCTCTCCAATGCCTTGGGTAACGTGAAGGAGTGAAACGTTAAGGTTTCTCTGAAGAGATTTTAGGTAATATAGTGTGATGGGTATTCCAAACGTAACCATGACGGTTACTCCCTACGTAAGAATGTTATGAATGCCTCAAGTTACCTTTATGTCTTATGATTTCTATGATTTATTCATGGTTTGAGGAGGTATGTTAAAGTGCCTTTGTTTTATGGGTAAAGTATGATTTCATTCTTATGTATATATGAACTCATGTTTCCTTTCCATATTTTTATAACCCTTACTGAGCTTTTTATGCTCATACCAAGTTTTTAAATGTTTTTCACTGGTCAAGGGAAAGGTACATGATGTGATGATAGTGTCAAGGATGTGTCAAGAAAGAATCCATGTTTTATTTTCAATATGTTACCGTTGATGGGAAGAATGAATACTGTCTTTTATGTAACCACTTTGACTAAATGTGGAATGTAATGCAAGTTTCATGATCTAATTATCTAAAACTCTAAACCTAAAAAGATCCTCAATGTGTAATCTTGTAATAACTCAAGATTATGTAAGGTTTAAGGCCGAGGACTTATAGTTGGTATCAGAGGTCGGTTTAGTTAACTTTAGAGGTTAGGGTATTCTTAAAGCATAAGTGACATTACCATAATGGTTAGGATTTCAGAAAGAGTCCCGGTTTTAGATAAATTGAATGATTAAGTATATCTTAGTGTTTATCTTACTCATTAGTACATGATGGTTTTGTTGATATACTCACACTGACCTTTTTGGTTTTAGCAAATGGCTGGATCTAGCAGGCACCAAAGTAACAGTGGATGTGAAGGAAACTGTGACAGTCTTTTGAGCAAGCAACTGAATGATATGGGAGCCACAATGAGAAATCTTTTGATTATCCTCAACCAACTATTTGGAGTCATGATTGACCACCTAAACCTTGGAGATTTCTCTAAGGCATCATATATACAAGAAACAAATCCCTACGGAAGTACAGGTAATAATCATAAAGGTAAGTGTGTTCAAAAACCTATGTGTCAAATATGTGGAAAGAAACAACTTGGAAAATGTTTCAAAGGGACAGAAATATTCTATAGATGTGGAAATGAAGGTCATAAAGCAAGAACCTGCCATAGAAAAAGGAAGCATCCAGTTGACTCGAGGAATGGGAAAGAAGTTCTTTCTGAGGGATCAATTGAATGTTTTAAATGTGGTGTGCATGGTCATTATGCAAACACATGTCCTATGAAGAAGTTTCGTGAATGGGGTCACCAAGAGCGTACCAATATTCGTTTACCAATACCTAATGCCATTCCGATTGAGGATGAAGAAACTGACAATGACCAATCAAAGGTATGTACTATTTCATGACTATTGTTTTCCTATTTTGGAATCTTAGGATATGATTCATGATTTTGTTTTTAGGAAAGAGGTATTTCGGAATAAGATGGAAAGGAATGGATAATGGATCATGAAGAATGTTGAATGAGTAAGATGTCAACATATAAGGGCTTCAAGAGTTATGGTGAAATTCTTAAGAGTATTAAGTCTCTTTTGATGATGGGGTTACATTAGAAGACTTTTTATATTATGTGTAACCCTGATGTTTAATATAGGCAAATTTTATTCAAGTAATAGTTATTTTTTCTTTTGTGGACATAGTTATAATGAACCATTTGGGTTTATATGATCCTTACTTTTGAGGTAATTATGGGTTACTATATGTTATGATAGAAGTGAAAGGCATGAGATAAAATTGAGGTTAAATTATGTTATGGTTATTTTTGATGATTTTATCCCTTTTTGGGGAATGATTTGAGAATTATATAGTTTTGGAAAAAGGGCAACATGTAGACCGTGTGACTACCCGTCGCGTCGGACAAAGCTGCAGGAATCGGACCCACAACCAAAGTACGACTGGTATTTATCGCCTACCACTGGACTACGTGAAGTCCCTGGTTAGTTTGACTGATTCTTTTTAGTTATATGATTTTATGAATTAAGAGTAAGTTTATTTTGGAGGATATGTGATTAGGATAATTACTTTTCAATGCGAGACTTTAAGAGCGACTAATGTTGTTTGGAGATAAATGTTACGATTTAACTTGGAAGACTATGTGACTAAATCCTTCAAATATTTGGGTTTCAATATTATATTGGTTTACATTGAAGAATTTTATGGACAAATTGTTTATCGGATGGTCCTCGTTGAACTTTGGGTTTTTTTGGACAAATTTTGGAGATTAAAAATAGATTTTCTTTTTAATGGGTTATCCTTTTCTGGATTATCTGACCCTGTACTAACCTTTTTGGTTTTGGTTTTGGTTAAAGCCTAAAGACATGGGATGTATATAGTTATCTTTTGTGGATTAGGTGATTCTATAGAAGTTGATTATAGTACTCTTAATGCGAACAAGTCTCCCTAAATACTCGTCTTTTGAAAAAAATATGAGTTTGATTAAGGAATCTAGTAAATGTTGAAAGTCAACATGATAAGTGATTGTGTTTCCTTATGAATAAATTACTCAATAAAAAGTAACTTAAAACAAAAATGTTGTCTATTAACTTTTCCTACTGGGGAACCCAACACCGTTTAACCCATCACAAGTTTGTGATTTTCTTATTGTTAACTTTCTCCTAAACATGTTTTCTATCACTCTTCATCAGAACATGACCCTATGTTTTCTCCTCCATGTCCATGTTTTCATACTTGGAATCCTAGTATGGGTTAACTCGGGTGACCTTTGTACTTATCTTTCTTTATTTTAAAGTGATTGTTTTACCGACTCTTCTTCCGATGTGGGACTTTCAAGGATGTTTCCAAGCGCAATTTTAAAATTGCGAGGACGCAATTCCCAAAAGGGGGGAAGGATGTAACACCCCAGGTAAATAAAGAATATGATATTTCATATTTATCCATATTTGTGAATAAAATATTGAAATGACTTTAAAGGGGACGCTATGCTCGATGGCGTACCCAACACGAAATAACGAGTTTCTTGGGAATCTTATGTTGCACTCTAATAATAAAATAATATTATTTTAAATGATAGTTAACATGTAGCCGTTGTATTGGCGGGAATGGATAGAAATAACTAAAATATGATTATATATGTTTTTAAATGTTTTTACTTCTATCCAATAAAAGCTAAAGTCTTATAATACGGAAAGAATTCAATTTTAGGCGTATATGCCCTAGTTTTCACTAAAGGTTCACTTATCGCCTTTTAATGGAGAACTGTCATTAAATATAGTTTTGATCACTCTTATACATTCTTTTGGACCAAATAAAACTCTTATTAAGAATCAGGACATCAAATTTTACTTTGTGTAAATTTTTGGTATTTTTTCGATAAAGTTCATTTTTTAATGAATAGTGTAAAATGTTGTGTTTTAATTCAAAACCTCTTTTTAATATAATTTATTTATATGACTAGATAATATTTTGAATTGGTTTTAAAGTGAAATTTGAAAATATTTTTACCATTAAATCCAATATTGGTCGTTGTGATTAATTTCACTTTGAAATCAGACTTAAACTGGTGTCAATCTATTGATACCTATTGTTTTATAAAAACACACTATTTTCTCTTACAGCGAGAATTAATTATTATGTTAATTAATGTGATTAATATGTTTTGAATTTTGTAAAACGGACTTCATTTTTGAATTCGGAATATCAAATATAGCTTATGGTGAATTTTTGGGGTTTTTCTGAAAAACTTCAATTTTTGATGAATAGTGAAACCACTAAGTGGTAATCAAGCAAACTGATTTTTTCAGTTAAATGAAAGTTTACAACTAATGTGTATTTAATTTTTAAAATCCGACATACATGGTTGTCATTATTATGTAAAATGCGGTTCAATGGGATGAAAATAATTTTTTGGTGAATAGTAACGTTTTTTCATTAATCGCGATTAGAGGTAATTAATGTAATTTAAGTTAAAAATGATATTATAAGAATGTGAAAACACCATGACACTTGTCCTACACCTATTGGGTGAGTCATGGCCGACCAAGAAAAGCCATGGGCCAACTTGGGGACCCCATGGAGCCACTTTAGTTGGAAAATGACAATAATATATTTTTATTTAATGTTAAAATTAAATCGACACAAACATGAGTTGTTTTACTAAAACAATTTTTAAGTGGGGGTAAACAAGTCCAAATTTTTATTATAAATAGTAATTGGAAAGATAAAAATATTTCCTACATCATAGTATTTTTTTATAATTTTTAGACATTAAATAAATTAAATTATTTTTGACATAATAATGATGCAGCGATGACATCATTATTTGAAGATTTAAAAAAAATGGAAAGATCATGTAAAATCTATGAACTAAAGATGTCCAAAACTTATTGTATGAGATTATTTCGAAGCCTTATCACTATATCCACGAATTATATCAATGTGGGACTTTTTGAAACCGAAACACGTTTTCAAATAAAGTAATATTTCTTTACTTTCCAAAAGTGACCCTCCTCTCCTCTTATAAAAGGCCCCCACCTCTACCTCATTTAACACACTCCTCAAGCCTTTGGCTCGGCCAACCCCTGCCCATATACTCTCTCCACATCCCTCTACTCATCCTAGAGGATTCCATTTGGGAAGAATCCTTTCAAAGGAATACTTTAGGCTCAAATCAAAAGGAGTTACACTTTTAAAGGTAATTCATTCTCTCATGTTCATTTGTTTTATTTTGCTTCTCCAACCCCCTAAACTCTTTTTATTTACTTCTTTTGTAACAAAAACAATATCTTGAGTATACTAGGATGTTGTTATAAGAATTATTCGAGCTACACTCTCACATAACTACATCAAATTGTTATAGAACATATGGTTTCCGTGGATGGTGAAATTCTGCCTCCCGAAATGATGATTGTTCAATACTCATTTAACACCTTCAATGGTGGCCATTCTGATGTCACTATTTTTATATATGATATATAATATGATTATGTTTTACTTATTCTTCTGTATTTTTCATTTTTGTCTTACCTTTATGGCTTCCATTATGGGTATACGCGATATCTTCATTTAAGGAAGTGCAGACTACCGCCCCCTCAAAGTGATTTAATTCGTCAAATATCATATGTGGGACGTATAAAGGATGGAAATATGATATTATATATGATATTATACTGGAAATATAATATACCTTTATATCATTATTATTCCATTCTATAAAATACGAAATAGAAATGAAAGTAGCGTTCATGCGTACGTACGGCTTACCGTCTCCATTAACGGTGCATTTCATTTATTACCTCTAAATGATTATTTAATGTTATAAATGAATGCATGTACTGGATATATATGACATATATGATATCTACATCATGAATAAAATTCTGTATATAATAAACATTTGGCCACACGAACAACATGTAATTGTAAGAAGTCCACCTTCGACTTAAGAACCAAATATCGACAAAACAATCATTATTAACTTAATGATTACATAATGTTTATGACATGGTAATAAGTGATATAAAAGGAATAATGAACTTGAAAAAGGTTCTTAAGGAAGTAGAAATTAACTCAAGTTTATTATTCAGGAGATTAAAAAACGATCGAGTCAAGTCGGACCCGAGGTAAGGGATCTTATTTCTCTCTTTCTTTTTAAGTACACTCTTTTATGTCATTCCTTTTAAGCTCATATTTATTATGATTGGGAAGTTCTTTTATATTAATCCTACTGTACTTATTATTTTCATATTATGATAGACCCTATTTCCTCTCATCAATCCATTTTGGAAATTTTGAGTGGCGCCGTTAGGCTGCTGAATTTTCGTAAGGGATTTTTCATCTCACTTTTATTCCCGTGAGATTTATGCTACATTTTCCACAATTTCCTTTGAGTGGTATATGTACTGCCATTATTCTAGTCTTTGTGTAATATACTGTCTTTTATGAGTATTTACATCAATGATTTATTTTCCTTCTGTCATGGGGTGTATGTTTTGAAAGATACCCAAGTCGGTAAGGGAACCTTTCACCCTCTTTTTTTTAAAAGACTTATTTTGTTGGGTCTTTTAATTTACATATTGTTATGTTGGGATATGTTCTCATATATCCTTATTGATGTAAAATTTATGTCCAAGTGATGAGATACAGTTTTTTCTCTCTCATCAACTCACTTTGATGTGATGCCGTTAGGCTGTCAAGGGAACTTTTTAACCCAATTTCGATTTCTTTGGGTACAACATGTAGTCATTGAATATGTCATCCATTGAATATGTGTGAATGAAATTTTATTGTTTTACACTTAATATCCACTTATATTGGGTGTATTTATATTTTTCACACATATTTTTGAGATTTATTTGTCTTTAATTTAAGGATACCTTCTTTATAAGGGATTTCATCACATTTGACATTTCTATTGAGGGTTCATTGTTGTTATGCACCAATTCACTCTTATATGGTGTATATACTGTCCTTTGGAGTATTATATCATGAATCCATTTATTCTCATGATATTATAAAGTTCTGACTAAATGTTATTCCTCAATTATTGTATTCAAGTGTCTCTAATTTTGGTAAAACCCCTTTAACCAAAATATCGTTTTAAATGTTTTAATTATTTTTTCTTATTAATATCCATGTTTTCAAAATAGTTTTATGGATTTATTTATATGGATATTAATGGTTTAAAATTTTAAGCTTCAAGGTGGTATGGGACTTCATCTCAATCTCCTTTCATTGAGGCATATTTTATTTTATACACAACATTCTTTTATACGGTGTATAAACCCCTTTGGCTTTAACGTTTATTCAAAAGGAATCTTTTTTATACGAAGCGTTTACTAAACGACAAAAGGGAATGTTTTTGTCGTACGTATGCGGCGACAATGACTTCTCTGCTGTCGTGACCTTTATTTGAGTTTTGGCTTCCTCTACAAGCCATACCTTTTTTTTTTTAAATGAAAAATAAATACCATGTATTACTTTGGTATTGAAAATGGTTTTCATAATGTTTTTATTATATCAATGTGTTGTATTGATATCTCGTGATTAAAATGTGGAAATGTTATGTTTCCTTTATGCATGTTTTATGTGATATGATTATGTTATGGTTCTTGAACATTATTATGAAGATGGGTGGTTCCGTGATAAACTAAGGGCGGGTGAGCCCGATATAGCTCTCCAATGCATTGGGTAACGTGAAGGAGTGAAACGTTAAGGTTTTTCCGAAGATATTTTAGGGAATATACTGTGATGGGTATTCCAAACGTAACCATGAGGGTTACTCCCAACGTAAGAATGTTATGAATGCCTCAAGTTACCTTTATGTCTTATGATTTCTATGATTTATTCATGGTTTGAGGAGGTATGTTATAGTGCCTTTGTTTTTTGGGTAAAGTATGATTTCATTCTTATGTATATATGAACTTGTGTTTCCTTTCCATATTTTTATAACCCTTACTGAGATTTTTATGCTCATACCAAGTTTTGAAATGTTTTTCACAGGTCAAGGGAAAGGTACATGATGTGATGATAGTGTCAAGGATGTGTCAAGAAAGAATCCATGTTTTATTTTCAATATGTTACCGATGATGGGAAGAATGAATACTGTCTTTTATGTAACCACTTTGTCTAAATGTGGAATGTAATGCAAGTTTCATGATCTAATTCTGTAAAACTCTAAACCTAAAAAGATCCTCAATGTGTAATCTTGTAATAACTCAAGATTATGTAAGGTTTAAGGCCGGGGCCTTATATATAAAATCAAATTACTCATCTTTTCCAACTACACACCTCTTTTCTATAGGATGATCCAATTAAAAATAATCAGTTTGAGGATATTAGAATACTGTTTCAACTAAACATCATTGTCATCATTATAATAAGAATTTTTATAGAAATATTTTGGTGAAACCCAAGATAGAGGGGTACAAAACAAAGGCCAAGTGATTATGGAGGTGTAAAATTGTGAAAAACAAGAGTGTCACCACTCACTATTATCACTCCCTCATACAAAAAATACCCTATGAAATTAAATAAAGAAAACATAACATCCAAAGGAGCTTTAGAGGAAAGGAATTTGGTCACACAATTACCTTCAATCCTAATGTTAGAGATCTCTAAGTCATTATGTGTAAAATACATGCACCACCAAACATTATAATAAAATGGCCAGGTAGTACAATCAAGTCCAAGAACCAATATGCATAGGACTATAGAGTCCACTTTGATAGTGGAAAGGGAAATATTTATTCTATTTAACAACTCAAGAGCAGCTAAAAAAGTATAGGATTTATCCGGAAAAGAGGAAGCCTTTCTATAGAAGGATGAGAAAGAAAATATAACCAGTCCTTTATTGTCTCTGACCAGACCCCCTCCTCGAATGACACAAGAGATGTATGATCCACCAATTATAAATTTCAGCATGTATCTGTGAGGTTTAATCTCACCCATCGACCTATATAGAGGTTGGGAGATGTTGTTTTTTTCTACATATAACAGATAATAGCTTTCTAGGGGGGGAGAAACTTCATTGTCTGAATCTAATGATGAGATTGCTTTGATTGAAACTTATTATTTTTATAACAGTGATGACCCCTCTCCATCAAGATTTAATTATTAAAATATAATTAAATTTCACGAATATTATTGTTTATACATCCACCCTAATGAATATATGACCCCCACAGAAAATGTGATTTCATCTTCATAAATGAGCTCACAACACAGTCACCACAATGTTAGTAATGATGAATTCCATTTAGTTCAAATAACTCCTATGGATGATAAATATTATATTAGAATATGAGCCTTATTTACTATGATATATTCCAAATTGATAAAAGATAATATGATATGTCACTCACAAGTTGACTTCACACTAAATTAAATTCCATAGCTTATTTTAGAAACATTTTGTATGTCTGGAACATCTTCAAAAAATAGAGATATTTGAGATATTATAGGTTTCTAATTATTAGTTAAAGATTGTGTAGAGAAGTGTCATAAATTTTTAGAAATAATTGAATAATTTGACTTCCTAGAGAATCATACAATCTTGTGGACACATGTTCCAATGGAGAAATATAATGAGGGAAGCATAGAATGAACTTCATAAAAATATTTCCTTCATGACACATTGCAGTCCCATATACATTTTAAAAATCATATATCCCATTGAATAATTGAAGAATACTTTTCTAGGATAATCCCACATCTGATACCCATCACTACCCATTTTTTTTACTATTTTCATTATAACATTCAATCAATGTGTGTGGGATAGATTAATTAATAGAGGGGGTTATTTTAGGGGTAGTATTAATTTGATTAATATGGATTAAAATTATCACACCATAAATATATGTGTCATATTTCATAGTTTCCACATTGATTAAATGTATTTTAATATGTGAATGTAGATTCCCTAATCATCCATGTATTTGTACATTTGTTGTCATTACACGGTAACCCTTTAATTTGGGGATACATAAAAAAGAGATGGTAAATTACTCAATAGTAAGTCAATTTTCCATATCAACTGCTTTTTTCAGATGATAAAATAAATGCACTACTTGTAAACCATTTTTTGGGAATTTTTACATCATTTTTTTTAGGGGGATTTGGATTAAATACTCACTATTTTTTCTATCCATCGTATTTGACTGTGTCATGTAAAATGACAGAGAAAAAATATAAAAATATCATATTTTTTATAGAGGAATGGGATTTTAATATTCTCAAGGAAATAATATTTTTATGTGTTATGGAGTTAGATTTTTTTGGTGAAATTTGGATTTATATTTATCATGCATTTATTTCAGGACTGAACCCGTTTTTTCTAGATTTTTACAAAAATTAACCAAACATCCTGCTAACTCAAATGCATTTGAACCTAATGAGAGTCCCTCGATAGAGGTGAATTATTTTGATTTTCTACATCAGAGATGTGAAATTATTGGAAATCCAATTGTATGAATTCACATGTAGATTAACGGATCATGTCATTAATTAAATTTCATTGTGTGATGAGAGCGTTTGTGAGGTAATTCATATTAAGCATGAGTGTCGGTACTTGTTTTGGAATGAATCTTAAAGGAAGAGGAACTATTTTTTAAAACATTAATTTTCAATAATGCATGAAATTTTCTAGGTAAAGGGGATTAAATGTAATTTAACTTTTGTTTTTATGGTTTATTTTTCTGTAATTTTAAATATGTATTTATTATGATTGTTTTTCTCACGTGTGAAAAATATTAATTATCACATATTTGATGCATATATATTTTCGTATCTCTATTTATAATTTTTTCAAATTATTTGAAATTATTTTTTAAATTATTTTGGTTTTTTGGGGTTTTTGTGTTTTTTATATTTTATTAATTTTTAGTTAATTTATATACTACTATTTTTAATTTTGTATTTATATAATATTATATGAATTTTTTGTTTTATTGACATGTATTATTTAACAGTATTATTCTTTTTAGTGGTTTAACTAACATTACCTTTTTTAATAGTATATTATTTTTTAATAAAAATAATTTTAATTTTTTATATTTATATTATTTATATTATTTTATATATGTTTGAATATTAGTTGTTTTATAAATATAAATAATAGTATTATTTTATTATCATTGTTATATGACATTAATATTTTATATTATTATTATTATATTTAGTATAGATTATAGTTTTATCATATTTAATGTATTATATTGGTATATCTAATTATATGTGAATTTTATTATTATATAATTTTATATAATTTTATTTATTTCTATATTTGTTTTAATATATAAAAAATTTCTATATTCTTATAACATCTATATTAGTTTAATTTTTATTTATTTAATTTTATTTTTTTATTATTATTATGTTAATTGCTGTTATTTACATAATAAAATATAAATATTAATTATAATTTTACAATTAATTTTTTTATCATTCTTTTTTATTAATATTTTATCTTTTAAGATTTACATAATAATTTTGATATTTGAAATTTTCTGATTTGTGGGACTCTCCCTCCATCAAAAGGTCACACCATGCTAAAGTATGAAGGATCCCATAAAAGGGGATGGTCCTCCTCTTTAATTATAATCATTTAGGAGACCATGGAACACCCATCATCTCGGTGCACCATCCATCCCTTCTTCACAGCCACGCTAGTGGCCACCTTCATATTCAGTACATCCCTAGCAGTAGTTGGTTTGACCTCATCTACATCCATCAACAACTGGCTAGATCCTCTGCATCTTTCGTCCATCCACAACTGTTCCAAACCATCTCTATCATCCATATTCCACCATATAGTACAAAATATGTCAAAAAACCAGTGTTTATTCCATATAATGAACTTCACACATCCACTACACACTAGAGAAACCAGGCATGACCGCCTAACCCCCATTTCACCCCATATGCATCAATGAACACATCCTATCTACTATATAATCCAATAGAAAACACTAAACTGACGTCATGCACACAATCTTAACAAACCCACCTCTTCTACTATAGAAACAATAGTCAACCATCTACTTCACGTGGGTCGATCAAATGTACCCGACTGTTCTAATATTTACACCATAGACACCTAACTTACAGGACACCCATGTGTGTCATCCCCTCTACAAGATTAGGAACACTTTGACCTTTATATCATATCCACCACTGTTAAAACATTCCATTCCAAACCTATTTACATGATTATCATCACAATGGATGGTTTTTCCTCGAATTATATCACATGTGTGGGATGATTCATGTGCACTGGTGGTTGACATAGGGGATTGGTTTTTATTTCCATCTCTATGACTATTGGAGATGGTTATTATAGGTCAATCATTGCGATGAAATTCACATCCACAAAAGAACAGTGATACCAATGAATTATAACATGTATTGTGTTTTTATAGCTATAGAGGGATAATATTCATGGTTTTTAGTGTTTTGTAAATGTAGATGGTGTATACATTCACATTGTTTGACTCCATATATGATTGAAAATAAATTTATATTATTTGTTAGTTAATTAAATAATTATATCTTACATGAATTAATCTTTATTTGGGAACATTAGACATTCATTGGTACCCATTTGTGTGATACCAAATATGTAATCATGGGTGCGAGTTAATAAGAGAATTTATATATCCATAAATATATCATATGCATATGAAAATCGTAATTTACAAGTGAGATAATTCTAAATGAATAAATATATTAATTTAAATTTAAATATTGTTGGTGTATTCTCCATAATAACTTCATGAATGATACTTTATCAGTGATATAATGCATGTGAACTAGATAAAAAAATACACTTAGACTTCGTGAGAAATGGGTTGTGGTATTTTCCCAATTCATTTAGAGCTTCAAAGAGGCACAGATTATTCATCAGTATAGAAAATGATATTATGGTTGATTTTTTTGATAATTAAAATAAACAATAACATTAGAAAAAGTGATATGTTATTATTTTCATTAAAATAAGAATCATTAATAATTTTATAAATTAAAATTCAAATGTGGAAAATAATTATTTAGAAATGCATACAACTGAATGGTTTTCTAAAGTCCGACACTTCCATATCCACCTACTTCCTCCATTTATTTATATATTTAACATAGATTATTTTAATTTATTTAAATAATAATTTTTATATATTTATTTTGTTTATATATGTTAGACTTGTTAATAACATTTAAAATTATAAAAATAGAGGTACATCCTAGAGTATATTCTTATTGCCTATGAACATTTTTTTGATGTTCTCCCATAGTATATCCGCACATGTATCCATAAATGTATTTGAATAATTATAGTATGTTAGTATTTCTCTTTTCCTTCCATGGTTGTTGTGACTTTACCCCCCTTAATTTGTATTTCCATTGGTATTTATTATTTTTAGACCAAATTATTTATTTACTTTTTATGGAACAATGAAATCAAGAATATATTATGATGGTTGCACCAATAAAGATTTCTAATCCACTAGGTAATACTTTATTATCTTAAGAGATCATGTTTCAAATTTGGGATTAAACCTAATCCATTATGTGAATTTTTTCTACCATGTAATATTTCTTATGTAGTTAGTATTGACTCATTATTTAATTCAATTTATATGTGGTTACAAATTTTCTTTTGATAACATGATATTATAATACCTTATTTTTTAAACATTTTATCCAATGTGATTACTCATAAGAATTATCTTATATGATATCATGTTATACTTCTGAGTCACAAGTAATTCTTTCATATCATGATTATTCAATTTCTTGTATTTCTAACTCATTACATTTGTTTACATATTCCCTAGGTTATCCGATTGAGTTTTAGGAGTTCAAAAGGATTAAAGAGATCGTCATGGAGAATAAAATAATTAATCATTATTATATTATCACTTTCTTTATTATGACAATATACTTCAAAATACCTTAGGTATTTTCGATCCTTGTTTTGTAATAATATATATTTATATTAATTATAATACAATAATATTTGTTAATGGCTCAGGTATCTATAGTTGTTATCAAAGGAATGTCTATATATTTTTTGGGATTTATATGATAGTTCATTAGTGAGATCCAAATTATTAATTATAAGGTTAAATATATGTATAAGAAAATATCATGTAATTTCAATTAATATTTGATTAACTGGTTTCCATGTAATTACATTATTGTTTGGATACTTCTTGTAGATTTGGATATGAAACAGATGTACCTACATGTAATTACACATAAAAGGGTGGATTGGTATTTTATTAGATCATCACTTGGTGAATGATAGTGATCATTGATGCAAATTTTTTTTGACACAGCCGGCAGATATATTTTGGAAATTAATATGCTCTTTATGAATAGTTATAAAGGAATTAAATAGATTATAATCATTGATGACATATGTAAAGCCTAATAGGTAATGGTTTTATTAGTATAAGGTTTACAAAAAGTTTAAAAGAATAAATACCCCTTATATGGTCATATAATATGGATGTCTATGATGAATAAGAGTATTTTGGGAGACAATGATGGTTATATAACCGTTATGTTTAGAAGGGATTTTAGTGAAATAACTTATTTTAGGAAGAATGAGTTTATATCTTTTAGGCATAAGTTTAATATTATTAGTAACCTTTAGGGTTTATCGTATCATTTATGTTAAGGTAACAATATTTAATTTATTGTATTTTATTTGATTGGAATAAATTATATCTATAGAAAAATATAGTGGTCACAAATTGATTTAATGATTAATGTTATTTTGAATATGTTAATCATTTTTTATGCAATGATTATTGGATTATATTATTATTGTTTTAGAAAAATGACAACCCCAATGATGAGTGAGAACTCATTGTATGTGAAAAGGTCCCATGATTTGTACCCACAACCAAAGGGAGACAAGGGTTACGTTCCTACCCCAGATCTACATGATATACCTGTTAGTAAGTGATTGTTTTTACATAAAAAATGTTGTATAAATATTATTTTTATTTAGGTAAAATATTAGAGGATTTAATATTTATGGTTTTTTTGGATCTTGATGTGATTAATTATATTTTCGGATAAGGTTTTTTTGGTTGAAATATATATGACCTTTACATTTAACATAAATGATTGTTTGGGAATAAATCTTTTATGATTTTAGAGATGTATGTGGAATGGTATGAGATAACCATTTTGAAAAAAATGTTTTCCCATGTTTGGGTTATTGAGGTTATTTTTGATATATGGTTATTTATTTAGGCGTGATCCATGTTAAACATTTTGATACACTATTCAATGTAATAGAATATGAAATTCATATTCATTTTTAATATTTTATTTCTATTTGAAATACATTTTGCATCTAATATTGATAAATTTTAAAGAGTGTTAATATTTTATGGATCTTATGATCAATTAAAATT
The DNA here is from genome assembly GCA_963277665.1 of Viscum album. NCBI lineage: Eukaryota > Viridiplantae > Streptophyta > Magnoliopsida > Santalales > Viscaceae > Viscum > Viscum album. Next base: position 511,184,739 of record OY728138.1, read on the forward strand.
TTATTTTTCTCCTTTAAGAATAAAAAAATTCATATTGGATATCCATTCCTTATAGTAATAGTTTAATTGGAAATATATCGAATCACAACCAACATATAAAATTTTAATTGTAAAAAAATATCACATAAATATATTTTATGTTCTTCTCTATCATGATAGTAAAATAATCCCACTCCTCTAGGAAAAGGATATTCAAAAAAATTCTTCACTTTCCATTCATATCGGGCGATTCTACGATCGTATAACTAATCACTAATTTATAGTTTGGAGGATGTTTATATTCTATAGATCATTAACCATCGTGTGATCAATTACCTTTATCAGTCATCTTAATTATTAATTATTTATTCCATGTCTATATTTTTCTCTTTATAATGATGATCTCCTACTTGGAAACCTAGGTATGTGTTATTCTAGATGAACATCATATTTCCTATCCCCTATTTGGTGTGTTCCCTCTTGGTTGCGACATGAACTTCTCCAGGTAAAGGGCTTATCCTCTAACTCTTTTATATCATATTGTGACTCCACTTGGTCATGGTGTGATGAACATTCCTTTGAAAAGTCCTAAGAACTCATATTGGGACCACTTCCCCTTTTAATGGTGTAACATCCCCCACATCGTGACTTTTTTTATACATTCTAGGACATATCCTTTTAGTATCCCCTCATGGCATGACTAAAATGGCTATGACAGTACAACATATTATACCTTTAATAGCATTAAAACAAGGTTTATTCAATGCTACTGAAATGCTAATATTGTGAGTAATGTTATGAGAGGATTTTTATAAAAACATGCCAAATGTGGTGATAAATGTGGGATTTATCACCACTAAACAAAGCTCTAATAGAGGAACCCTTTTATAACACTTTTTCTTATCACAAATAAAAAGGGTAAAAAGAAAATAATTTTTTCGCACACTAAAACACCCCCTTTTAATCAATCACAACCTCTATTCTCATAATTTTCCACCCCAACTACCATCTAGTTCCCACATCCTTCCTTTTCCCAAGGAACCCCCCCCCCCACTCGTCATTATTATAATGCTCCCCAAATACCTTATCATGCCTGTAGTTGATTTTATGCATCCCTTATGCGAGTCGATTCCCATTACTTCTATGAATATATATTTTTTTTTTGTTTTATATTTTATGATATTTAAATTTATTAATATATTTTTATAGGTGTAATATATATAGACTTATATTTATTTAAAAATATTATAAAATAATGTTAATTTATTTATATATATTAGAATATAAGAATATATATTTATATGTTTATTAATACACACATATATCTATATATAATCATAATAGATACATTTTTATAATTATAAATATATATATTCATATATATATATATTAATGTATAAAAAATTGTTATATATTGTTATATATTGTTTTAAATAAAATGAATAATAATTCATTCCATATGATTTATATATTTATTTTTGAATTTATTTTTAAAATATGTGTATAATTATTTATATAAATTTTATACATTGAATATATATTTTTATGACTATATATCTACATATATACTTTTACATATTTACACGTAATTTAATTTTTAGATATAGATTATTTTTTATAATGTAATTATAATTATTTATTAAAAATACATTTATATACTATATTTGTTGTTAATGATATATGTCTAAAACTAATTTTTGTATGATGCATATACATAATATCGACACACGCACAGACAACGAGAAAGAGAGATTTTTATACTCAATTAAACATTTATATTTATCGTCTATACATTCGAATTTTAACAGATATATTTATTTATTTACATATATTAGAATATAAAAATAAATTGAAACGTGTTTATTGAAACATATGTGTTTATATATAAAAATTACCTGTAATGGTACATATATAAATAATAATTCGTATTTAATAGTTATATAAATTGAATAGTATATATTTATTTCAATTAGTTATATATATATTTAAAATTAAATTTAATCTAAATATGATAAAATAATTATTTATAAAATGAATTTATTAGAATTAAATAAAAAAAATATGAATATATATAATTTTAAATAAATATAAATGATGAAAAATTATTAAATTTGAAAACCATAATATCGATGTGAAAGTAATCCCCAAGAATAAAGTCATTATCCTCTGAAAAGGTATAAGAAGACTCTCTTTAACGAAGCTAAAATACTGTAGAATATTGAAAACAATTATGGTATCCCAACTAAAAACCCAGTTTTGGGGGGCTTATGAAACTGTTTCACATCAATGAAATAGTGACCACTAATCAGATGGTCAATATGACATAGATATCTTCACATGATTCAATTTCATATGTAGTAGTGCTCAAATGGACACCCGAATCAATGGTTATTATTGATTGACAACATGTCACTATTTCGACATATCTTTGATCATTAATTATTTTATAGATTTTTTATGTCATAATTTTTTTTTCAAATTACATTTAATTGATAAAATTTTTAAAATTATTAATTATGTTTTTTATATTTCATTTTCACTAAATATATTTTATATTATGTTTAGTTATGTATTTTTTCTTATATATATCATATTTACAAAAATTTATTATATTTTTATTAATTTAAATATATTTATCTATTTATATATAATTATTATGATATAAGTTTTTAAAAATATACACTATATCGAATATATTAAAAAACATTGATTAATGGGTGATTTTATCAAATTATTAGGGCATATAAAATGACCCTGAATTATTTGTATTTTCACCTAGAACTAATAAATATTAGATTACTATTTCACCTAGACTTTAGTACTGGGATGTGTCCTCCGTTATCTGAAAAAATACAGATGAAAAATAAAGGGGTCCCAAAATACCCAATGCATGATTCATTATCACACCATGGCCTATGGGTTGTGACAGAACTATCACTCTCATTAAAAAACCATGGCATGCATATAGGTCCAACACAACATGGACCTCACCTTTCATAACATGAAAAGATTCCACTAAAAATATTCACCACAATATATTATTGATTACACCTCTAATATCATATAGATTTCTTGATACACCTCCCTTGTCGCTAACCACCCTTAAAAACAACTCATGATTTATAACTATTAAATTTTCTGATATAGTCCTAATTGAATAAATTTTAGAAACATAATTACAAATAATTCAAAATATTTATTAATTTCACAACATGTAACAATATGTGTTCTTATAATTAATTTAATTATATTTATGTTTATAATATTCTAAGACTATTTTTTGAACTATATAATAATATTTCTATGTATTTGCATTCATATCAAAATCATAAGGAAAATATGGATAACCAATAATCTAGGCTTACATATCCAACTGATGTAGTGTTGTGTACATAGTTAATGGATACTCATTCCATCTGTATTATCAAGTCATATTAAAATTTTAAAAATAAGAAATCATATTTTGGTGGCCCTAAGTTGTATCCCCTGTAGAAAGATTCAGTTTCTCAATAAAAAATAATCATTTAATTATTTATTAAATTATAGAAATTTTAATTTTACTATATTAATTCTCTTATGAAAACAATAGATTCAATATTTAAATAAAACAATATATATCTTATAAATATAACGCATTATATGTTCATTTTTATATTTTAGAGATATTTTTATAAATATATGATTCTTTTTATAAAAAATATTATAAAATTAGTTTGTTACTCCAAATATTAAAACCCAATGAAATGTAAAATTTTCATAGTTTTTACCAAAATAATATTGGATTCAATTTAAATATATATTCTAGAAACATATTTTCTAAAATCATTGTTCATGATTTGGTAAAAAATTTATCAATTTTGTTTATAAATTCTAACTTCTCAAAATGAATTATATTCACCTAAAATCTCTTAATATGTTTTTACTATTCGTATTTACGTAAAATATATATTCAAGAACCTCACAAGTGGATAAATATATATTTTTGTATAATAAATAATCAACATATAAGTTTACAGTTCCCTTTATCTCCCTATATTTAAATTATTAAATTTTCATAACAAGATTGTTCAATTTGTGGTTTCAAATCCATTATATTGATAATAATTTATTATAATATTTTTAAAAATTATTCAGTACAAATATTTAATAATAGTTCATTATTCCCGAAAGGTATTAGAATTATCTACCATTCAATCTAGGAGGTCATTTTCAAATTATTATGATTTACATTTTCATATGTATATTAAGAATTTGTGGTAATATATATATATTATTTTTGAATTAGGGGTTTTAGTCATAGTAGATGATGATACATTTGGGTTCACATTTTTCAATAATTCCAAGAATCCTATTTATATTTGTATAAATGTTATTTTTATATCGATATTAGATAATTATAATGTTTTTTCTTCAACAGTTTTGTGTTTACTATGTGAATAAAATATATTTGTTTCATAATTTTTATTCTATAGATATTTATGCAGAACATTACTGTATCCCAACAATAATTAATGTTTAAATTTTTTTACAAAATTGATAAATATATTATACAGTCATTTTATAAACAAATATATATATATATGTGGATTTTGAACATATCATTTACTTTATATTAAAAACATGCACTAAAGCATAATCCTTGATATGGTGTGGTTCTCTTTATCATGGTTTGTATCCTTTCATGGATCATTTAAAAAATGGTAGTGTTCATATTTGATTGATATGGGATATTATTCAATAAATATTCATTTGATTTTTATCATGATTATTCGATTTATTTACACATCATGTAATAATGTGTAGATATATTTTTGGTTGTTAGGGGAATTTAACCATAACTTAATCAATGAGGTTTTTATTTTAAGATTTACAATTATTGAATGAAAAAGTTGGTGATTTGATAATATGTTAAATGAAATGAATCTACAAGTATCATTATCGAACTAAAGAGGATTATCAATTAGATTTCTTAGACCCCATCCTTATATATTAGGGATTATTCACATAGTTAAATCTCTCTCAATTTAATTCTCTTAATTCAAATTCATGGAGGTTATTTGATGAAACAAAAATACTACTAAATTTTATATTATAATTAAATGAATATATCCATTCACAATTCACAGTATATGGTAAAAGATTCATGTTTTCAATGTATTAATATAATTTCTTCTTAAACATTTAAAAAAATTAAAATGGTATTTGTAAATTATTTAATTTATTTTAATGATTTTAATTTATTTTAAAATTTTATTTATGGTTATTAATAATATTTTTAGTAAATGAAATATATATAGTGCTTCAAGTCATTGAAAATCATCAGTAGCCTTAGGAAACTACTCGGAAAACATCTGAAAGAATATAAAACATTCTGACAGTGATGGCACTAACATGTGAGAAAGTCTTAATAAGATGAAATTTTACATATCTCAATTAGGTACATTGATAGAGTTGTTTTTTTAGTCATGATTAGAATCACTCGTGATGTTTCGTGTGTATGGGAATTTGTTTGTGATCTATCAATGCATTGTCTTGCATGTTTTTTTACCCAAAAGGCACACAAAAATTGTAACCACATACACACATTTTATATTACAGCCACAAATAATTCAGCACTCCACAACCAAAAAGTTGAAATAATGATGATCTATACTAGTTTACCTAGTAATTTATTAATTATTAAACTAAAACCCTAGATAATATGTCCCTAAATGTTCTAATGAAAATCAAAACCAGTGAACAATGTCCGTAATGATGGATTTTTCCTTGTATTCAATTAAAAATATATAATAACATGGTGAATAATCGTCACATACAATGAATATAACTAGAGAATCATTCTAAAGGAACATTTAAAACATTCATATTTTATCATTTCACAATAAATCTATAATCAATTAAAAACAAAAATTACACTAACCTGATAATTAATTACAAGAGGATTATGTTGACCAATCTGACCATTTCATGAGTTTTATAATCATTAGATGATAGGATCTAAACTACAGTCCCTCTAATAGTATCCATTTATGCTCATTCAATCCCCAAACATTACTCATAGTGATCATAGTGCAGGAATGGATGAACCCGTATCCTTTCTTCCTACACAGTTGATAATTACAGTGGATTATATCTTATTCTCTTTGTAATGATATGGTGGAGGAGGAAGATTACTATAAGGACCCAGCCTTATACATTACATAATATTGAATTAAATGAATAATTCACATTGAGGATCTTTTCTGGTATTGAGTATTAGAGAATTATGTCATAACTATTACAAAATAACATTAATATTTCATGTAGACACTACTACGCAGTATCCATTTTTTCATAAAATAAAAACTCTTTAAAAGAAAAATATGTAGTTACATATTTTAGACAACATGTCTTTTCATTGATCTTATCTTTGACCCTATTCATTTTAATTCCAATGGAAGACATTTAAAAAACATGGAATGAGCATAAAAAGCTTAGTAAGGGTTAAAAAATAAGAAACGAAAACATTGGCCCTTCAATAAATAAAAATCTAGGAAACTATATTTTTCAATCATAACATACCATACAAAATAATAAGATTTACGAGTAACACACACAAATCATTAATCATAAAGGTTACTTATGTAATCCATATCAAACATACATTATATCTATCACTACTACCTAGGGATTTATACTTGGAATACAAATCACAGTATATTCCCTAAATATTTTATGAGAAACATCATGTTTACCTCTATCATGTTACCCCATAAATTAAAGAGTTATATCAGGATCACTCACCCTAGGTTTATCACGGAACCACCCATATATGTAAATAATGGCCAATAACCATAACAAAATCATAACAAATGACACATATATAAAGTAAAGATTACATTTCCACATTCCAATATATCAAATCAAGATTTTGAAATAAACAATGCTTTATCAAATCATTTTCAAAACCATTTAAAAAGAGATTTTTGAATCAAAGAGTCCCATAACAGTATGAAGATCGTAAATGAATTATCATTTGATAACATGAATGTCCAATAAATATATCCTAAAACCCAATATGAAAAAATGTACATTAATTGAAAATATTTAGATGAATAAATCATTAAAACATTTAAAATTATATTTTATTAAAAGAGTTTTTTTAACAAAAACAGAGACGCTTGAATACAAATATTTGAGAAATAACATTTAATTAGAACATTATAATATCATGAGAATAATGGGATTTAGGATATAATATGTCAAAAGACATTATATATGTTATATAAAAGTGAATTGGTGCATAATAACAATGAATTCTCTGTGGAAATGTATATTGATATGAAATCGCTTATAAAGATGGTATCCTTAAATTAAGGATAAATAAATCACCTAATTATGTGTGAAAAATATAAAGACATCCAATATAATTTGATTCTATATGTAAAAAAATCAGAGGTCATTCACATATATTCATAGTAAGACATATTCAAGATGTTTATGTTGATCCCAAAGAATTGAAATTGGGTTAAGAAGTTCCCTTGTAAAAATTCGACAGCCTAACAACATCCCATTAAAATTCAGAAAATGAGTTAATGAGAAAAGAAGGGTATATAAACACTTTTACATAATGTTTACATCATTAAGGATATGTAAGAACATATTCAAACATAATAAGATGTAAATTAAAAGACATAACAAACAAAAGGATTTTAAAAATAGGAGGGTGAAAGGTTCCCTTACTGATTTGGTAAATTACAAAACATTAACCACATGAAAGAAGGATCCTAAAATTAATATGAAAATAATCATAAATTAAATTATATTACACCAAGAGTAAAATCATGGGATCTACATAAACCAAAGAAGAGGAAATAGTGGCAAATATATCAGTAATCTCATGGGAATAAAATGTTAGATGAAATCCTCTACCACATTGTAACCAACTTATTCGTATTACCCAAAGTTAATATCCACCAAATTGATCACAGAATACCAAGAATATAATGATAATAATGATAATATATATCAAATGATAGTACACAGAACACCACATGCAATTATTAAGTGGCGAACAATGGAAATCTCATGAAATTAAAAGTGAGATAAGAAATCCCTTACCTCATGCCCAACTTGACTTGTTTGTTCCCTGTTCTTCCTGAATAATAATATAATGATAATTTCTACTTATTTAAGAACATTTTCATCTTTATTATTCTTATTATATCATTTATTACTATGTTATAGATATTATGCAATCATTTAAGTTAATAATGGCCATTTTGTCGATATTTGGTACTCGAGCCAAAAATAGAATTCTTATAATTAAAAGTTGTTCACATTGTCAAAATTTAATTATATCCAGAATGATATTCATGATTTAGATATCATATATATCATATATATATCCTATATATACATTTATTTATATTAGTACCTATCATTTTGAGATAAAAAATGAAATGCACCGTTCGTGGTGACAGTAAGTCGTATGTATGAATGAACACTAACTTCATTTATATTTCATATTTTAATGGAATTAAAAAACAATGATACATATGTATATTATAATTTCAGTATATCATAATATATAATATCATTAAATCCTTTTTTTATACATCCCATATATGGCATTAACGAGTTATATCACTTTGAGGGGCGGTAGTTTGCACTTCCCCAAATGAAATTATGGCATTTTCCCATAATGGAAACCATAAAGGTTGGCTATAAATGTAAAATATAGAATAATTAAAAAAATATAAACATAATATATATCATATAAAAATACAGTTCCATCATAATGGCCACCATGAGAGGCAGTAGGTGATAATCGAGCAATCATCGTTTCGTGAGGCATTAGTTTGACATGCACAGAAACAGTCTGTTCTTCACCCATTAGATGGAGGTGTGTGTAATTTTATTTAAATTACTTAAAATAACAGCATACTAGTATATTTATTATACTGGTGTTGTTATAAAATAAATGAATAAAAAGAGTTTAGGGGTTGGAGATGTAAAATATAAAAAAGGAATTTAAGAGGAACCATTACCTTAAATTTGGGTAACTTCCTTTGGATTGAACCAAAAGGACATCTTGAAGTGCCTATTGCCTATGGTAAGGCTTCTAGGAGGAGGAGTGGGATTTACGGAGCTTAATTGGGCTAAGGATGGATGAGACAAAATTCTTGAGAGGTGTGAGGAATTGGTTATAAGTGGTGTCCTTTTATAAGGAGGAGGAGGTTTAATTTAGGAAAGTGTGAAAATATTATTTTATTATATAATGAAATTCGGTTTTTAAAGGACCAAAAAAATTAAAATCGAATATAAGATAACTCATGGTCCAACCAAAATCATCCAATAAAAACTGTATGGGGTTTGGAAGTTATTTAAATATTTATAATCTTATCTATTTAAATCTTTTATATATGTTGTAAAAACTGCATCATTATTGTGTCACAAATAATTTAATTTATTTGATGACTAAAAATTAATAAAAAAATACCATGATGTATGATATATTTTAAAATATCCAATTAATATTTATAGTCAAAAATAAAATTTATATAACCGATTGTAAAAATTAATTTACTAAAATATATTTTCTTTTGTCATTTTTACTTAACATTAATTTAATTAATCTAAATTGTCATTACCACTCCCAAGTGGCTAAATGGTGACCCCAAATCAACCAAAATATTCCCATGGTCTGAAATGAATCGACCAATAAGGAGTGAAAATGTGTTAAGATAATTTAAAATTATTAAAATAATATCTTTACCTTGAATTACCCTATTTATCTTTAACCGCGATAAATAAAAGTCAAAAGTTACTATTCACCAAAAAAAAGTTTTCATCTTATTGAACAATATTTTACTAACTAATAACTAAAATGTATATTGGATTTTCTAAATTCAATTAATAGAAGTTCTATAATTTCATATAAATGAAAAAGTCAGCTTTTTAACTACTATTAAGTTGTTTCACTATTCATCAAAATTTAATGTTTTTTCAGAAAAATACCAAAAATTCAGCATAAGAATAATTTGATATTCCAAATTAATAAATGATTTATATTTTTCCAAATTAAAAATATATAATTTTCATTAAATAATTTAAAATTAATTATCGTTGTTAAAACAAATAGCATGTTTTTAAAAAACAATAACTACCGAAAGATTGACACTTGTTTATGTCCAAATTCAAAGTGAAATTAATTCCAATGACCAACATTGCATTAAATGATAAAAATATATTCTAAATACACTTTAATTCCAATAAAAATTGAAATATAATCATAAATAAAATTAGATTAAAACATTGTTTGGAATTAAAATATAATTTCTTTCACTATTCATTAAAAAAAATTACTTTATCGAAATATTTTTAAAATTTTAAACATAGTAAATTTTGATGTCCCCATTCTAATGAATGATTTTATTTGGTCAATTAAAATTTATTAATGTGATGAAAACTATATTTAAGGAGGGTTTTCCATTAAAAGGTTTTAAATTGACCTTTTATTGTAAGTTATGCTTAAAATTAGATTCATTCATATTTTAAGCCTCTACCAATAATTAAAAAAATGTAAATACCTTTAATGGACATATATAATCTTATTTTAGTTTTTTGAATTCATTACCGCTAATACAACGAAAAGGAATTAAAATTTATTTAAAATAATATTATTATATTATTAGTGTGCAACGTAAGATTTCAAAGAAACTCATTGTTGCGTATCAGGTACGCCATCGAACATATAATCCTCGATTAATAAAAAATTAATATTTAATTCACAAATATTAATAAATAGGAAAATATTATTATTCCTTATTTATCTGGGAAGTTAAATCCTTCCCCCCTTTTATGAATTGCGTCCTCTCAATTTTTAAACCCAGCTTGGAAACTTCATCAAAATTACCACATAAGAAAAGAGTCAATAAAACTATTACTTTAAAGGAAAGATAGAAATGTAAAATGATCACCTGATATAACCTATACTAGGATTAAATTTTGGAAAACATGGATATGGAAGAGAGAACAAACAGTGAAGTTCTGATGGAGATTGATAGAAAACATGATTAGGAAAAAGATAACCAGTAGAAAATCACAAACTTATGATGTGTTAAACAGACATTGATTACAAAGTAGGAAACATAAACAAAAAGCATTTATGTTTTATATTCATTTTCATAATTTGGAGTAATTAATTAACAATAATAAATAAGAACATAAGGAAATATATATTCCTTGAAGTAGAGTTTCATCCTTTAATAAGTTTCTACCAAAAACTAATCTTTTCTCCAAACAAAGAGCATTCAAAAAAACTAGGTCACATAAAGAAGCAAAAGAATTATCTTCATGAGAGTCACGTAATCCACAAAATAAGAACTATATATTTCCCTTGTCTTTAGACATCAAATAAAACCAAAATTGTTAGTGTGAGATCAGATAATAGCCAAAAATATAATCCTTTACAAAAATGGAAACTATTCATAATCTCCAAAAATTTGTAAAATAATACACAATGTCCACCCTAATCCATTCAATAAACAATTGTCCTTAAAATTATTCAAAATTAATCCAAACTAATATTAAAACCCAAATCTCATAATGATTTAATTACATAGTCTTATATGATAAATATTATCATATATCAAAAAATAACATTAGTTACTCATAAAATATCATATTGAATAGAAATTAACATAATCACATATTCTCCATGAAAGGTTAATCAGTTTCATAAATAAAACAAATCATCATATGTCCACAATAAAAATATAGATTCTTCTAAACTAAAATTTTAACCATTATTCCACAATTGAAATCCTATAGTATTCTATCTTCCTTAGGCATATAGTGTTTCCTCAAAGGAGAGAATGTCATCCACAACAACCTTTATCAATTAATCACTGAATCATTTTTCTATACTATGTATATCAATTTGATAATACATATGTTCCAAAAATCAATTTATTCTTGTTCCATAACCACATTTTACTAAAATAGTATGTCATCCTAACCATTGACATTATGTAGGCTTGTGGTAGGTGATCTTCCCTTGTCGCCCTTCAGTTGGGGGTTCGAATCCAGTGGCCTTACCAGATGCGATGGGTTGGCACCCATCCTACGGGTTGTCCTTTTTATAAAACTAAAAAATAACCCTAACAACCTCAATGATTCCTCCATCCAAATATACCTTGTACAACAGGGGTCATATGGGTGTTCACAGAAAAAAATTTGGAAAATAATCATGTATGACATATAATTTCAAAACATCTTGAAAAAACATAATTTCTATAAAATAGTCAGACCGAATTTGAGTTGAAAAATTCAATTAATTGTCTTTTTAAAATACGATATGTATGTGTTTAGAGACTATATTGTAAAATCCGATAAAATAGTTTGCGCAAGGGTATCCTTCTTTATCACATTTTTTAAAACCATAATATGCTTCAAAATCATGTGATAAGGTAAAATATTTGAAAATACCTTGATAATATATATCTTTCATGAAAATATGATAATATTGTTAAAATAGGCTTTGATTAAATACAACCAATGATCCATGATTATAACGAGGTATAGTGGATGTGATTGATATCTCAAACAACTAATTTCATGTGATTTGTATGCTAGAAAATGTTTCACCATCATCTGATCATGACTCTGCAATAATTATTGCTAGCCTGTCATGAGGAAGAGATATAAATGCCATTTGAGATCCTCCTCCTTCAATTTGTAACTGTTTTTCCATGATTTGAAAAAGTTATAAAACAAGGATTTAACTGAAATAATAGACATAGGGACTAACCATGTGTCTAACGAAAACTCATAATCCCTAATGATGTTTAAAACGACCACTGATACCTACTATAAGGACTCGGTCTTAAACATTTCATTATATTGAATTAAATTAATAATTCACATTGATGATCTTTTAAGGTTTATAGTTTTATTGAATTAAGCGATAAATATTACCTAGAAAATTGAATATTACATTTAAAAAATACTACTGAGTATCTATTTGTTTTCATAAAATAAAAACTCTTAAAAATAAAAATATCTAATTCCATATTTTGGATAGCATGAATTTTCCATGATCCCATCCTTGTCCCAATTCATCATTAATTCCAATGGAAAAAATTTCCAAAACATGGGGTGAGAATATAAAGCTCATTAAGGGTTATAAAATAATGAAGGAAAACATTGGCATACCAATAAATTAAAAACAATGAAACTATACTTTTTAATCATAATGTACCATACAAAATCTAAATATTTATCAATAACAGAACACATAATATATCATAAAGCTTACTTATGGAATCCATATTAAATTACATTGTAGCTATCATAGCTACATAGGGAGTTACACTTGGAATACCCATCATAGTATATTCCCTAAATTTCTTAGGAGAAACATCACCTTTACCTTTGTCACCTTACCCAATGTATTGCAGAGCTATATCGGGCTCACCTACTATAGGTTTATCACGGAACCACCCATATATGTAAACAATTCCCAATAACCATAACAAAATCATAACCCATAAAGCATTATAAAGGAAATATAACATTTCAACAGTCAAATATATCAAATCATGATATTGAAATAAAAAATTCATTATCATATCATTTTCAAACCCATTTAAAAATATATTTTTGAATCAAAGTGTCTTGTACCGCTTTGACGCTTTTAAATTAATTATCATTTGAGAAAATTAATGTCCAATTATAAAAATCATAAAACCCATTTTGAAAACATGGACATTAATTAGAAATATTTAGGGGAGTAAATCATTAAAACATTTAAAACAATATTTTAGTTAAAGGATATTTTTAACCAAAAGAGAGACGCTTGAAAACAAATAATTGAGGAATAACATTTAATCAGAACATTATAATATCATTAGAATAACAGGATTCATGATATAATATGTCAAAGGACATTTTATATAACATATAAGGGTGAATTGGTGTATAACAATAATGAATTCTTAGTGGAATTGTAAATTGAGATGAAATGTCTTATAAAGATGATATCCTTAAATTAAAGATAAATCAATCACATAAATATGTGTAACAAATAGTAATAAACCCAATATAAGATGATAATAATTTTAAAACAATCATAGGTCATTAACACATATTCATAGGATGAAATATTTATGAAGTAGAAGTTGAACCCAAAGATTTGAAATTGGGTTAAGAAGATCCCTTGTAAATATTTGACAGAGTAACAATGTCACCTTAAAATTCAAAAAATGGTTTGATGAGATAAAATGATTACATCAAAACATGGAAATAACTTTTACATCAATATTGATATAGAAGAACATTTCGTAACATAATAAGATGTAAATTAAATGACATAAAAAAATTAAGGCTTAAAAGAAGAGTAGGGTGAAAGGTACCCTTACCGATATGGTAACTTACAAAACAAACTCCACATGAATGAAGGATCATACAATGAAAATGTAAATACTCATAAATGAAATTATATTTCACAAATATTAAAATCATGGGTAGTAAAAACACCACACAAATGGAAATAGTAGCAAATATAGCATGAATCTCAAGAGAATAAAAATTGAGATGAAACCCTTTACCACGTTGTAATCAACTGAGTTGTATGACCCAAAATTAATATCCACCAAATGAATCACATAATACAATGAATATAATGAGAATAATGAGAATATATATCAATTTTTAGTACAAAATACAGCACATGCAATGAATAAGTGGTGAACAATGGAAATCTCAAGGAATTAAAAGTGAGATAAAAAAATCCATTACCATGTGCCCGACTTGACTTGTTTTTTCCTTGTTATTCCAGAATAATAAAATAATGTTAATTAACAATTGATTAAGAAATTTTTTCAAGTTTTTTATTCTTTTTTTATCATTTATTACCATGTTATAGATATTATGCAATCATTTAAGTTAATAATGGTTGTTTTCTCGATATTTGGTACTCGAGTAAAAAATAGACTTCTTATAATTAGAAGTTGTTCACATAGTCAAAAGTTCATTATATCCAGAATTATATTCATGACTTATATATCATATATATCATATATATCCAGTATATACTTGTATTTATAGTAGTACATAAAATTTTGTTGTAAAAATGAAATTCACCGTTCATGGAGATGGTAAGCCGTACGTATGCATGAACGCTAATTTCATTTATATTTCTTATTTTAATGGAATTAAAACACAATGATACAAAGGTATATTAAAATTACAGTATTATATAATATTTAATATCATTAAATACATCCTTTATATGTCCTGCATATGGCATTAACGAGTCATATCACTTTGAGGGGGCGGTAATCCGCACTTCCCCAAATGAAATTATCGTGTTTACCCATATTAGAAACGATAAAGGTACGCTATAAAGGCAAAATACAGAAGAATAAAAAATTTAAACATAATGTATATCATATATAAATATATTTCCATCATAATGTCCACCATGAGAGGTGGTAGGAGATAATCGAACAATCATCGTTTCATGAGTCGTTAGATTGTTATCCAAAAAAACAGTATGTTCTTCACCAATTAGATGGATATTTGTGTAAGTGTAGTAAAAATAATTCTCATAAAAACAGCCTAGTATATTGAGGATATTGTTTTTGTAATAAAATAAATTATTAAAAATATTTTAGGGGTTTGAGATGTAAAATAAAAGAAAAGAAGTTAAGAGGAATTGTTACTTATAATTTGGGTAACTTCCTTTGGTTTGAACCAAAAGGACTTCTTGAAGTGCCTTATGACTAAGGTAAGGCTTCTAGGAGGAGTTGAGGGATTTAGGGAGCTTAAATGATCATATTTTGGATGAGTGAAAATTCTTTAGAGGTGTGAGGAATTGGTTATAAGTGGTGTCCTTTTATAAGTGGGAGGAGAGGATCTTTTATGAAAGTGTGAAAATATTATTTTATTATATAATGAAATTCGGTTTATAAAGGTCAAAAACTAATTAAATTCAATGATATGATTACTCATGGTAAAAATAAAATCATCCAATAAGAATTGTACAGGTTTTTTGATGTTATTTTAATATTTATAATCTTATTTATTTAAATCAATTATTAATGAGGTAAAAACTTGATCATTATTGTGTCATAAATAATTTAAATTATATGATGTCTAAAAATTATAAAAAAACACTATGATGTAGGAAATAATTTTATATCTCAAATAATGTTTTATAATAAAAAAGATAAATTATATAACCCCATGTAAAAATTAATTTACTAAGAGATATTTTCTTTTTTCATTGTTGCATTTACATTAAGTTAATTAATCTAAATTGTCATTATAACTCCTATGTGGGCCAATAGTGACCGAAAGTCACCCCAAAGATTCTAATGCTCGTAAGGGACTCACCCAATAAGTTTTGGACAAGTTTTAAGGTAATTTGGATTTATTATAATACTATTTTTACCTTGAATTACCCAATTTACCTTTAACCGCGGTAAATAAAAGTCAAAAGATACAATTCACCAAAATATATATTTTCATTTTATTGAACCAAATTTTACTTAAAACTAACAACAATGTATGTCGGATTTTTTAAATTCAATTTACATAAGTGGTAAATTTTCATTTAAATGAAAAAGTTTGTTTTTTAACTACTACTAAGTGGTTTCACTATTCATAAAAAATTGACGTTTTTCAGAAAAATACCAATAATTCAGCGTAAGATTTATTTGATATTCAGAATTCAATAACTATGTCAGTTTTTCAAAATTCTAAACATAGAAGTTGTAATAATTAATTTAAAATTAATTTCCATTGTATAAACCAATAGCGTGTTTTTAAGAAACAATAACTTTTAAAAGATTAACACTTATTTATGTCCAAATACGAAGTGAAATTAATTTAAATGACCAAAATTGGATTAAATGGAAAAAAATATATTCTAATTATAATTTAAAACCAATAAATCATATAATTTATCCATATAAATAAATTAGATCAAAATTGACTTTTGAATTAAAATACAACATTTTGCAGTATTCATTAAAAAATAAACTTTATCGGAAAAACTCCAAAAAATTACACAAAGTGAATTTTGATGTCCCCGTGCTTAAAAACGATTTTATTTGTGCAATTAGATTGTATTAATGTGAACAAAACTATATTTAAGATGGTTTTCCATTAAATGGAGGTAAGTCGTCCTTTTAATATAAATTATGCTTAAAATTCGATTCATTCATATTTTATGACTCTAACATTTATTGGATAAATGTAAATACATTTAACAAACATATATAATCATATTTAGTGAGTTTAATTCATTCCCTACAATACAATGTCTAGGAATTATCTTCTATTTAAAATGATAATATTATATTATTAGTGTGCAATGTATGATTTCAAAAAATCTCGTTGTTGCGTATCGGGTACGCCTTCAAACATAGTATCCCCTTTAATGTAAAATTAATTTTTAATTCAAAAATACTAATAAATATGAAAAGTTTATTATTAGTTATTTATCTAGGATGTTACAATTATTGTCTATCATGATACGGTGGTAGCGTGGGATTTATCTTGGACTTAAGATCACTCTTGAGATAATTGTTGAGAATTATGTAGGGGTTGAGAGAATTATTCATTGAGATAAATATATTAAATTTTAAAAAAATTCTTTTATCTAAAAATGATATAATGGGATATGTATGCATAAGGTTAAATAAATTTTACATTCACAAATTTTTATTTTCAATTATTTTATCCAATGATAACCATATGAAAAAAATAATTATATTATGATTATTGTATTTCATGTCGCAGGATAAAACACATATATTTAAATAATATTTTAATTAGATAAATAGACTCATAGTTATTTAAATCATATATAATAATTATTTCATTTTAATCACATGACATAAAACAAGGATCGTCCATATTCATAGGTATTTATTAGACCTCGAATAATAAATATGTAAACCAATAAATATTATACAATTTTTTTTTTAATTTTTAATAATACCACATTTGGGGTAATAGTTGGTACCCTCAATTCATTTAAACCACAAAATTTCTATGGGAACAAAAGTACAAATATGATATTCAGAAACCCAATTCAAAAAAAATAGAAACAATGTAATGAGTCATGTGAATGTCATGTCAACACAGAAATTACTACTATAATAAGATCAATCCACACAAGATCCCCTTTATTAAGGAATGATATGATGAATCCCATTTGGAATTGAAAATTCCATATCCATAAACACTTCACTTTCATCATCATCTCATAATTATATAAATTCACACCTTACACTAGAACAAACATACCCAAAACCAGAGTCACAAAATTTAATTTCTATTTTTAGGATCAATTACTAAGAGAACTAAAAAAATTATCTTCAACATCATTATTGATTGACTGATATCAGAGAAAAGTCATCCTCCCACTAAACTGAAATCCCTTTGCTTCCCAAACAAAATAGTCATTGTGTGAAAATCACATTAAAAATTGGAACCATATCATTAATAAACATCATGATCACTAATAATGGAAATATAAAACACATATATTGAAGATTAGGAATATCAAAAATTAGAAGATAAAAGTGGAAGGGATATTTCCTTTTATTTAAAAAGTCTAGTCAGGGGATAGAAGAAGAAAACCCAATGATACCGGTAGCATTATCTAACAAAAATCACAAATCACACACCCCATATTAAATAACAATACAATTCATATGTAATCGTAAACCACTATGACATCCACAATAAAATATCATAATATGATTTATTGTGATGGATTATAATAACATGGATAGAGGAGGATTGGAAGTTATTTAAGACTATAGTAACAACGATAGATGAATACACAACTAAACACAAAAACCACAAGACAATTTTACTAAATCTCAAAATCAAATCTCCATCCTCACAATTAAAATCCATAATTTAATCCATAAAATTTTATTGTGATAGGTTCAGGAATTATGGGGGAAGATGAAATTATTTTTAGAGAAGCGATATTAAAGAGTCATTCACAAATGAACATGCAACAAAAATACAACAAAGGAGTGCCTTAAGACAAGAAGATAGAAACAAAAGTGTAAAACAATTAGACTATAAAAAAGGAATAAGGCATTGTGGATAATATAAAATCCATAGTGGACTCAAGAGTATTCATGGTGAATCCCAATTAGTCAATAAGAGAGAGGATCGAGCCGAACCTAGGAGAATGATATCAAAAAATTCAAAATAATTACTATTACAAAAACCATGAATAATAATAATTATTAATATTGAATTCAAATATATTTAACAATGATTCATGGATACAGATTTTGTGTATCCCTCAAAGACTTTTTCTTAATGTAATTAGGAGATATTATCATAATTTTATGATTGACATCTAGATACGGATCATGTAACTCATAAATAAATAAGTTAACATTATAATCACAATATCATCATCAAATATATTACCAAGTAATATAAAACCATTATCTTGAAAACTCTTCAATCAGGTGGCATACTTGTCTCATCAATCCACATACATGGTTTTTCTTTCTTCGACCATTCAAAATGAAATCATTAATGAACATCCATACCCAATTATTTAGTAAAATATTTTTATTCCAATAAAATTTTCTTTAGATATGTAATTCAATTAACAAATAAGTGATAAATAAATTATTGACTAATTAATTAATTTTATATCATTTATGATTCACAGAATGTATATTACCTATATAAGAACATTTATTACTACATTTTTCACACACACATAAAATTACAAAATTTATGATACACATTAATAATAATATCATTTAAAAGAACTATCACACAGATAAATATAAAATAATATCCAATGACATCTGAACATATAGAATCATATAGGTATTTATGTACCCAAAACCTAGTCTATTGGAAATTACCAACTTTATACTTCATGGGAATAAGTTTCATAATATTATGATATTTAATAGCCCAAAATTTAAATATTTTATATGTCCCATAAAATTACCTTATCATACCAATCATATTTTTTAAAAAAATATTTTCATAGCAGTTTACGTTTCTCATCATAGCATGGAATTGTTATGATGTTCCGATGTGATAAATACTGTAAAAAATTATCACATCAATGTTACAAAAAAGAACAATCATAATGTCAAAATATATTAAATCATAATATAATTTAAAGTAAAAAAATTAGTTGATTCTAGTTCACCCACTAAAACAAACTCCCACTATCACTATAAAAAAAATTTGATGAATTTTAGTCATCTCGATCATATATGATTTTCATGATTCTCTGATGATTGGGATTTAGTAAATTTGTATACACTGTTTTCATCCCTAGATAATTTTTTTTATTTCCTAACCACTTTAAGAAAAGTGGACAAATTTTTATAATTATGAATAATATTATTTATCCATTTATGTGAACATTAATCCATTTTGGGAACCACCACTACTGTATTATTATAATACAATGTTATGGCATCTTTATTACAATGTACAACATCTAGCAATTTTAAATAATTTTTTTATCCAAAAAAATTATTTTAACAAATCAAATCCCATAATATAACTGATAACAACAATATAATTGGTACATATATGTGTCTTTAAACTATTTTATCACTCAAGTCCTTTATTTAGGTTTAATACATATGCTAACTCTTATTTCAAACCATTTTTTTATGTCTAGAAATTATCATCTATATATCTATAGATGACTAGTAATTCATATTCATTGTAATATAGAAACATATTAATAGTATTCAACCTTCCAATAGTGATCTTATAAATATTTTTGATACCTTCCTACTAAGACCAAATTCATGAAAACATCAAGACTATTATAGAGCATCGCATACATGATTGATCTTATCACATTTGGATGGGGGATTTTACTCACCACCTATCTATCTCCTCACATGTATATAAATTTTCTTAGAGAGTTTAAAACTATGTAACATTGGAAATAATCCACTATTGGACTATTATGTATTGAATAACATCAATAAAATATCCACATATATATCTTGAACAAGTAAAACTAGAATCTATTATATATCCTGATAGATATTAATCCCCATAATGTAGGATGTTTAACCTATGTATTTCATAGATAATCATTGATTATATAAAAATTATATATATTGAAATACTGGTAACTTATTTCCAATCATTAATATATCATCAACAAATAAAACATTGGAAAAACCTTCACTCCCACTGAATCATTTTTAAACACTGGACTCACATCCATTCTTTATAAAACCAAATTCCCTTATGGATTCATCATTGAGAATGTTCAATGATAGTGATTCTTGCATTAACTTGTTATTGAATATCTACATGTTTAATTACTTATTTTTTTCTTTGGATTCACAAACACTAGTTGTCGTGTCATATATATATATATATTCTATAGGGTTTCCATCAAGGAATGTGTTTCTTAAATAAATATGATAAATGTCATACTCACGGTATGATATTATGTAATGTATAATTGAAATGGATTATTCGCACAAATAATGGTGAAAAGGGGTCTTAAATAAAGATTCCATGATGTTTAGTTGACACTTTAACAATCAATTTGTCTTTATAAGTTCTCCATTTTATATCTATGAATTGTTTCTTTTAGAATACCCATTTTAATCCAAAATGATTTACATTAGTTGTTGATTCCATTTAGACCCATTCTAGGTGTGGTTCCAAGCAATCAAGTTCAGAATTCATAGAATCCATGTTGGATAGAGGGTCATCATAATCATATAATACGTTATTACATCACTTAGAGGATAGAGAACCATATCTCTATGGTTCTCTGACCTCTATGGTGATATTAAATGACACTAAGGTATACATTAAATTATTCTATATGGAATTATGTATATCTTTCATGTTATAAACCCAATTAACATGTTACTTAATGCTAATAAATTCTTTCTTTCTTAATCTAGCTCTTTTATTGATATCATCACTATAAAAGAACCTAGAATTTATTTCAACTATATCCTTATTATTTGAAGGTTAATATAGAAAATATTTTTTTTCCATACTATATCCTATAAATTTACACTTAATTCCATCAGGATGAAATTTTTTTCTAGAATTTTCCTTAGAAAACACCTCACATTTTCATATATATATATATGTGAAAATTATATTTCCACATATATATTAACCCATATATAATTATGTTTTCCACTTTATTTGGTACCCATATTATAATTTCTGTTGTCTTACTAACAAGATTCCCCAAAATGATAATAGAATAATTTCATGAATAATCATTAATCACACCATTTCTATATAGGGTGGATCGTCATTTTAGTATCACTATTACACTAGGGCCTATAAGGATGAGTGAGTTTGAATTGTATTCCAAACTCCCTTAGATAATTTATGAAATAATGTGTATGCTTTTCTCTACTAGATTGGGAAAAGTTTCTTTATCTTCATACCAAACTAATTATCTACATCATTTTGTATTACATACATTTCAGAAAGGAATGATACATATAACTCACTGCGTAGATATATCAACACCTATACAATTAATCAATAATTTTTTTGAAGTAATAATACCCATCCCTTTTTTCTTATGTAAATGGTCCACACACCCATATTTGAACCAATTATAGATGATTTATATTTATTTCATATATTATATTGAAGACATATTTGGTTATTTTTTTTAAAAAATATTAATATATATATAAGGGTATTAGTTAACAATAATATAACTACCATTATTGATAAAACATTATAAAATTATTCCCTTTTATATAACAATGGAAGTGATTCCACTATTGTTTTTTATAATAGATATGTCAAATTTATTCATTATTATTTTCCAACACATAATATTCATATTCTAGTAAATAAAATCCATTTTTAAATATTCTATACAATAAAAAATTCTATATATATTTATATATCTTAATAAACTCTTATTTATAATCATTAAAATAAATCCATCTCTATCTTGAATAGATAGGGATATAATTTTTTTGGTAACACTATAAACATTATAACAATTAGTTTTGAATATAATCAATATTATTTACAATGTGGGGTGGTGGCCCCTAATATCTAGTGCATGTACACTTCCTCAATTAAATGTTTGAAGATATACCTCACCTTAGGAATTCTTTTGAAATCTACTTGGGCCCAATAATTTGATACAAATCTGGGAACAAAAAGTTGTATCTAACAGCCAAATTGTAAAAATTAAGTGATTCCATTCAATAATTAATGCACCTACAACTTCTCTTTGAAATTTTATTTTGACATGGTTGTTATTAGAGTGGCCCCTCATTCCACATTCAATACACAAATAATCATGAACCATATGCTACCATTTTTCTTTTTTTCAATTAGAAGTGTAGGGTGATGAATCATTAAACATGTTATTAATCTTATATATACTAAGATTTTATTTCCTCATGTACAATATAAAAAAATTTCTGACACTCATGTATTAATATTCCTAAATTATTGGAGACCTAATATATATAAGTTACCACATAATAAAATTTATATTAAAATTTACAAAAAATATTAAAAATCATTGAGGAAAAAGGGAGAAACATGATGTTCACGTATAATTATCTAGTTATCTTGAGACGTAAAATATCTAAAAACATAATATATCTGACCATAATGAATATATGTTATCCATCTAGTGCACATTATCCATGATTAAATTTAAATATATCTTTGGAGATCATGTACCATAGCTATATTGCAATCTCTAGATAAAGAGGATGAAAATAGGACATCATTGTGTATAGATCCATGTATTCATGAAACATTTGTAGTACACTAGTCATGAATGGTTACTTAAGAAACTATAAATCTAGTGAATCATATACACATTTCCAAAAATCACTATGTCCCTCCTACATTTCCTCAGAAGTCCCGTCATGAATAGGGGAATCTAATATAAAAACCGCATGCTCCTGGAATAATATGGTGAGAAATTACATGTACCAATCTATAAATCTAGAAATTCTTAGGTGATTTCCTTTACACAATAGGGCTCACCGGTATAAAATTATGGTTATGTGAATATCCATTTTCTAAAAAGACCCATATTTTTATGTTTTATCTTGATTTCAAGGCATATATTTATAATTTTTATTTTATCATTCATTCATTATATTATAAAATCTCATAAACCTTCAACTTTATATTATAAATATCATTTCATATGGATATTATAGTTAAAATGATCCATAATTTCCATAAAATAATATAGAATGAGTCTTTATCAAATTATTTTATTGTATTTTGGTGGGTTGTATTTCCAAATGCATTAATTCACAATTAATTGATCCAATGAGTGGACTCCTCATACCTAATATCCTAACATTAATTTCCTCAACAAATTCCTATATGTTACACCATGTCATGAGAAGTAAACTACTGATGATATCAATGTTTTTAATTGAATAGATAACTTTCATTAAAACTATCTAACAAATGAAAATATCCAGATGAAGCCTAGATAAATACATAGATCAATGGTTGAATTCTATTTCAATTAATTGAAATTTCTTTGGAATTAAAATTTCCATGATGAATTTATTAAATTATGAATAATTGTTTTTCCAGTTACAGGTCTTAATAATAATATATGGATTTTTTATAATATTAACTATTTCTCAAGAATAAGGTAAATCGACTTATGGACCAATTTTATATTACCCCTTGAGCTGAATTAAATAATTCTATAATTTCTAATGTATATCCTCAGTTAGTGTCACCTCTTCTCGATTTAGGTATGACCTCATCACACATGAAGATCCATCATTTAAATTTTCATACTCGCTTGCTGGTGAGAGAAAATAGGGGTGTTTATTTACATTAAATATTTCCTAGAAATGTAGGCCCTTATATAATAAACATTGGGGGATGATAATAACACCATCAATTTTAATTTGATAAAATTTTATAAAAAAAGAAATTAAATTTAATATGTAGTCAAATTAATTATAACCATAATACATACATTGTATGGTCTATCTCATGATAAATCCCACATAGAATAAAAATTAATTAAATCATGTTAGTGTTAATTATAAATAAATATTTATTTAGATAAAACCTTCCTAAATTAGCAATTAATAAACCAATTAATGAATAAATTCTCTATCTTAGATATCAATCCCAATAGTCAAGGAGATATATAAGATTCCAATACATTTATAATTATAATTAAATAAAATAAAATTATATTATTTTAAAGATTTTTGTACATATCGTGTACTAAGGTGGAACATGGTGTGCTCCCTCATGGTCTGTTTAAATCATGTTAAAAATGTTACATAGACATGACATGTACAAGAGGTGACATGACATATGCAAATCTATTTCTGGCTTTACCATGTTATGGATATTAACACTTACAATGTGTGTACTATCAACCAATATATAATGGGAAATACATTATTTATTTTTATAGTCATTTGTAGTAGACTTACAATACAAACATGCCTACGTAGTTTTTGATGATATTATAGGGTGTTTTCTTCCATTGGTAAATATTCATAGTAAGTGTAGCATGTATGAATAAACAATATTCCATTCGTATACACAGTGTGTACCACTAAATTTTCCAATTAATAATGTGGAATTAATTCTTAGAAAAAAAATAATATTAATAAGAATTAATATCCACTGGAAATTATGAGATTTACATGACATGTACCTGTGGTCAGTTAATACCTATCACGTGGCCTGAAAAACATATTACATGCCATGTAGTTAGTGTAAATTCATAATTAAAACATGTTGGCTCACATAAAAACATGCCTCGATGTGTACCTATTATGAGATTGTATGATCAATATGGAGTGTAGAACTGGATACACTATGCATAGTTCTTTTATACCCCCCACACTACAAGCCTAGGGATTCAACATGTAATCCATGTTGGAAAATTAATGGTTAAAATGAATGTAAAACTAGTTAAAATCCATGTAATCCCTTATGAAATGTTTTTATAAACTTAATGTCAATGAGGAACATTTAATTAAACTATTTACATTGAACACATGGATTGCATTATTTACGCAGAGTTGAAATCATGTGGGTTTACGCAGCATGTAATCACATTACACTATATTTTATTCACGATATATCTTGCTCCAACTACTAGATAATACACATTTTCTAAGAAAATAACATACTTCACCCTTCATAAAAAGTCATTATTGTCATGGATCATCCTTGAGTGGTTGATAAAGACTGCATGATTTGTATTTTCAGTTACATTTCATGTAATGGCATTGTGTATCTAGTATCCTCATCACCATAATATAGAACCCTGATTCATTCTACACCCATACTTAACATGTTATTGGTAATATAAATGGGAATGATAAAATTATCTCATGTTTTTTATTATATAATCAAAAAATGAAATTATATACTAAAAAACATTATGTAATATTCATCAAAATAATGTTAAATAATGAAAAATTAAATTATGAATTTTTGGTACTACTAAAAGGTTTTGGGTGTAGCGAAATCTGGTCGTTCTCATTTCAAATGATTCTACCCTCATCACAAAAAAGTGAAATTATATTACAACATGAATAATAATCATCAAGAATAATGAATATAACTCAAGGAACATATTGAATGAACCCTAAATGCTTCAAGATATAATCTTTTAACATTTACTTAATAATTACTTTAAAATAAATTGATGCCCCTCTCGATAATTATTCCTTCATTAAAGATGATGATCAATTCAAGGGTCACATGATCCATAATATCATTTTGATGATGGTTTAAATAAAAAATCCCTATATGGGTATCCATGTATACTTCATGAATCCATGAACGTTGTTCTAGATAATTTGGGTGCTAACACAGATGTTCCAATATACATACATTATTCTGCATTGATCATAACATCAAACACCATTTGGTTCTCTAAATCATAATATGGTATAGGATGGGGATGTTAGATAGACATGAGAGGTAGGAGGATGAAGTTGTCTCTTGGCCTTGAGATCATTCTTCATAATTATCAAGGTCTAGATAAAATAAATCCATGGGGAAAATAATTATTTTTTAGAGAAGTTCTCTTTTTTAAAAAATTAATTTAATTGGATATATATACTTATGGTTAAATTGTTAATAATTTCAAAATTCCTTTTAAATAATTTCTTATGTAATGTAATCCCCATGTCAAAAAATAATAGAAAATATATTATTATATTCTATTCCAAGAAATAACACAAAATTTTTTAAATGATATTTTTAATTAATAAGTAAATATAAATTTATTGAAATGATATTTATTGTATATATAATTTTATTATCAGATCCCAAACAAGGCTCTCCAATCCCCCCCCCCCAACAATTACAAGACGGTGTATAATAAATAGTTGTAGAGATAAATATTATTCAACAAAAATGTAAATAAATAAATAAATTTTATTCAATAAACTTTTCAAAAAATATATGTTCTCGAATAAATATTAAATAAATAGACATTGGAATAAATATATATTTTATATTGATTTATGTAAAAAATATTTATCTTAATATATTCACTATCGAATGAATATGTAAAATTTCTTTAATTAAATTTTAATAGTAAAAAAGAGTGTAATAAATATTATATTCATCGTACTTATGAATAATTATTTATTTAATATTAAAAATATATAGACAGTCTCACTCATATACAACTGGGTACTGAATATAAGAGATCAAAAATTACTACATAATATTTATTCCTAGGATAAAATTCACATACAACATATCTATGTTTCATGAATACACTTATTTTGTGGTACTGTGTGCCTCTTTCTCAATGGAATTAATTGAGTTTATCTAAATTCTAATATTAGAGGCTCTAAACTTGTTAACGCAACATTAGATAAATAAGATAATGTTTTAATGCTGATAACCTTCCACAAATTCGGAACATGTAAAATAATATATTTATATTTATATCACATCATGTAGGTTTATTATATATTTTATGAACCTATATTATTGACTTATATTTCATTCACTATATAAATTTAAATCATTAATGAACTAAAATTCCTATATATATATAATCTGATAGTTTCATTTCAATAAATGTTCCCACTATATATACATATATTAACTCTAAAAAGTGAAATCCTTTCTTGACATAGTCATTAATTTAATGTCACATCTGACAAACCCAATATATCCTAACACTATGTGGGAATATGTTGTCATGATTTGTTTCTATACATAAAAATATGACATTCATGATACAATTTCATAAAAATATGAACTCTATAGGCCATTACATACATCCACAGATAGGAATATTTATTGTTTAGTAATCATTTGAAATTCCAATTTTCCAGTATAACCAAATAACCCAATATCTTGAATATTTTTTTGTGTTGATTTCATTCGAAGAGACTCATCCAGTGCTGGGAATCAATAACCAAATATTAAAAAATTATGTGTATCCCAACAATTCAGGTCATGTTGACCAAATGTCACATGTTTATGAATATTTTCATAGCACATCATAGTTCTCATAATAGAATAGAATATCTATGACCCATCAATGTTAAAAATAATATAATGTCATTATCTCCTCAATTTTATAGATAAGATAAATCAACATGTGATATGATATTCATTAATATTATAATTAAATCAAACAATTTAGTTTATTTTGGGCCACCAACTCTAACAGTCCAATGGATAATTATATCACAGCATGATTTTGTGAATTTTTTCTTTGAAAAAATTTATCATTTTGATATTTTTCATTTTACATTGAACTCGGAAATAGTTATATATATATATATATATATATATATATATATTAAAACACTAATTCAAACATTCCTTTCACATTGAACATTGACTCAGCCTACATTACATGGTACCAACTAGACATACGTCACACGCAATATTGAAGTTTCTTCAAAACATCATTTTCCTATTATAATTATTTATGTGAGATAATTATAACCTATATGTTAAAATCTTTAATATAAATAGTAATAAATAATTTTCAAATATTTTTAGTAATTATTTTATATACATAAAAAAATTGATAATGAAATATATGTTTTTTGGTAAAGTCTTATTTTGGTTAAAAATATTATTTCAATAAATAAACTAATTTTATTTAATAATTTAATTTATATACATTAAAAAAATAAATTTTAAAAAATAAAATTCATTTTTTAATATTATCTTTTGAAATTATCTTACGGTGAGTTGTTTACATTTTTCTTAGAAAATTCATTTTTTGATAAATAGTTAAAAATATTTTTTTAGGTTAAAATCTACCACTTCTAATAATTAATTAATATTGATAAATTAAATTTTAAATTTTATTAAAATCGTATTAAATCAATAATATGTATATACATATATATATTAATACAATTTAAGTCATTATAAAAAAATTCACGTTGAAATTTAATATGAAGACATAATAATCATTTGAACTTTTTTCTACATTAAAAACATAAAATTTCATCTCATCTACGTCATTAACATTAATATTAATTTTTCTACATCATTTAATTAAATTTTAAAAAACAGAAATACCCCATTAAAATCATTAAAATATTTATATTCTAATAAAATGATATAAATATTTTACGAACAATTATTATTTAATGTGATTACAATTAATCAAAAGAAAAATGGTCAAAATGAGATTAATTAGGGAATTAACATTAATCATAAGGGCCCAAATGACCTATAAACATTTCAAAATTCCATTTATGGCCATATTTCACCATTAATCATTAATTATAGATTTGTGATTATTTTTTATTATTTTTTAGGAAAAAACATGTGTACACCTAACTAAATATCAAAAATTCAACGTGAGTCCTTTTCCATCCATAAAAAAGTCCATAAGCTCTCCCACATACTCACAACAGACAATCCTCCTATGTTTGGACATTATTATCCCAATACAATACCCAAAATCATTCCTCATAACCTCAAATGATACCTTTAGGAAGGAATCAATCCAAGGAACCCTACAAAGAAATGGAATTTACCTGTTTGAGAGGTAACGTCTTCTCTCAAGATCAACAATTTCATTTCAATTATCCACCCGATCAATTCTCTTTATTCATTGATTATATAAAAAACTAGTATCCTAAATACACTATTATTTTCTATATAAATATTTTTACCAACACCTACACACTCAACCATTTAATTGGTAATAATCATAATGTTTTTTTGTAGTGTGAACTACTACCTCATGAAATGACGAATGCTCATTTTTTCATTACCACCTATCACGGTGGCCATTTAGATGAATAATATATTTATATACAATATATGTTATTTTTATAATGTTTTTTCTTGGATTTGAATTTTTTATTTGAACATACCTTTATGCTTTCCATCTTATGTAAACATCATAATTTCATTTGAGGAAGTGTGGATTACCACCCCTTCAAAGCTAAATGATTCATTAATACCCTACATAGATTATGTTAAGGATTGTTTTTTTTTGAATGTATATGATATACATGATTAAATATGATACATTAATAATTACTTATAAATACATATATTTCTTATATTTTTCTCAAACATTATAAATAGATGGAAATGGCGTTCATGCATACTTACGACCTACCACTTACATTAATGGTTTATTCCATTCCATATTTATAAATTATATAGATTATTATAATAATAATATATTGTATATAAATTATATTTATATCATGGATTAAACTCTTGAAATCATGATACAAGTATAAGGAAGAAGTTATAACAAATGAAGACACATGCGAAGAAGAAAGAAAATATTAGCCACAGTGAAACCTTAACATTGGATTACTAACAAGCTGGTAATATGATGTAATAAAAAAAACATATAATGTATTATATATAATAATATGGCTTGGAAATATATGTATAATAAATCTAAATTATTTATACTGGTGGTTTGAACGAGTACGACAAGAGTGAAGACACAAGTTATAGGGCATTCATCTCACTTTTTTTTCAATTAGAAACATTCTAGGTTCACCATTATTTCATTTTGTGTGATATATGTACATCCGATTATTGTATCCTATTTTTATTATTTATAAATTTTGGTTTATTAACATATACATTTTATCGTCACTCTTTCATGGGGTTTACATTTCAAAAGATACCAAATTGGTAAAATAATTGTGTTTCAATTTATATTCTCTGGGAATCATGTTTAGTTATGCACATAAATTATTCTTCAAGATGTATTTACTACAATTTTACATGATATATGAAATTTTTTATTTTATTTATATTTTAATATATTTTTTTCATACATAGATAATATGATACCATTTTATCTAATTATAGGACTGTATTATGAAAATCTCATTTCATTATAAAATTTCATATGTTTATTCTTCATGTGATGAAATATTATGATATATATAACAAGAAAATCCATGAAATATATTCTCCTCTAGTTATTAATTTTGTATTCATGAATTGGTATCATTTTTTCAACACTGTAGTACATAATAATGTTAAAAAAGTGTTTTTATGAAATCCTAATGTTTCCCTGTCTTCAGAAGGAAATCTATGTTCCTTCAAAAACAGGTTTTCTAAATGGGTTACCATGAATATTATACTATTATCCATTAATCATTAAAATAAATTTTTACCCTTATTTTCTTTTAAAAATATTTTCAAAGGAATCTCATGTCTTCATTCCAAACAATGAATATTTCTTTCCTTTTTACCATGAAAAGAGAATATTCTTTTTCCCTTGTATGACATATACGGATTTAACTAGAACCATTTCATTGAAGCTTCCTTTAAACATTTAAAATTTTAAAAATTTAGGAAATCCATTTAATGTAATTATCACAGAAAGATTTTTGCGAAATAATTTCAATATAATTTAATTATATTCCATGTAAATAAGTTTAAAGACATTTTCAGTCATTCTATATAAGTTTTCAAAAAAAATAAATGAAATGGATTTCAATTTTTTTTTATGAATTCATTTAATGTATTCATTTAAAATTGTTTTTTAAATGATTTGATGATTATTTTATTAGTTTTCAAGGAAATTTTTTTAAACAGATTTCATGTATTCAATATTATTGTTCAATTTATTTTCTATAAAAATTATTTGCAAATGGTTACATCCATTAAAAAAGAGTTTTAAATAAGGAGGATAATTTTCCTAAAGAAATTTTTTTGAAGGATATATAAATATTATTTCCAATCTATGGTGACATATGTTGAGGTTACTCATCCTATTATATGAAATTATCTAAGGGTTCCATTGATATTATTTATCTGTATGGGTTATGCTTAATGTTACAGTCTTTATGAAACTAGTTTCTCATTAACATGTTATATATTTAAGAAACTCATTTCACATTAACAAGTTATATATTAATGAAATTAGATTATCTTCAACATGTTATATTCTTTTTAACAAAAATTCTTTTAATGAGTTATGATTTAATGATGTGATTAGGAATACTATATATTTTCCGTAAGTTATGTTGTGATGAAATGTTAAAGATACCCATTTCTTTTCATGAGAATTAATTGTTGTGTATGAGACCCATCCCTTTTTATGGGTCATGATATAATGGATATTTTATATTCCTATGGTACATGAATGAATGATTTTTTTATGTGATGGGTGGGACCTATATCTATATCAAATTCATTGTGTAATGATACGACATATATGAGCTAAAAGGGCATATAGGTTGTATCCCAATCCCGAAAACAAGATGTTGCATGGGTTATAGTACAATACTAATGACAATAATATACAAGGGTTGTTTCCCAAGACTAAAAAAATATGGTACATAGGTTTTAGTATAATCCTGAAATTAATAAGGTATATCATTTACATACCAAAACTAAAAGAAAGAGGGTACATGGGATGTAGACTAAGCCCAGAAAGTAATAAGGTTCATGGGTTGTAGCCTAAGTGTAAAAGTAAGAGGGTACAAGGGTTGTTAGACAATTCTATAAGATAGTACACAGGTTATAGTCCAATTCTAAAATTTAAAAAGGTATTAGTAAATAGCCTTTATGTAGAATTTTTTATTTTTATATGTCTTCTAAAAATCCTATTTTTTCCCTCTGTTATGATTTCATAGCTCATAAAAGTTATTTCCTTATGATTCATGTATGTTGAACTACAATGATTTATCCCTTAAATCATGTCTCGGATCTTCGATAAGTAGGCTATGATCTCTTAAAATTAAGATCACATTCTCATACCCTTAGGTTCATATTTATGGTTACATGTCCAACTTTTTTACACATTCTCAGTATCTAAAATCAAAAAATTTAATGTTTTTTCCCATGTTGTAATGAAATTTTATAGGTGGAAGTTCCAAAGGTGGATTTATTTATGCGATATTTTGATCATATTTCACCAGGATAGAATAATTGGTTTTCCATGTTTCCACAGACACTAATATATTACGGTCCGTAGGCATGTATTGTTACAATGTACCAAATATTCACTTAAAATGATTTAATATCTATGTATACCAAGAATGTGACACTATAGTTGGTATCAATGTAAAAGTTTAGCCAATATTTGTAAAGTTTGATGAGTAAACATTAGTGAGATACCTAGGTATATTACTAAGGATACGTCTATGAATATCTCTAATGATAATTATAAGGATGAGTTCAAATTTAAGAATATGTTCTAGAAATTGTTAAAGTGTTGTTTTAGTTATTTCCAAGAAATAAATCCTTATCTAGATTCTACAAGATCATGTGGATTTGGAATAGATGTACGTAGGTGTAACAACTATGAATATATGTTAGTTGGATGACTCAGGGTAATCTAGTACATGAAAATTGGACATGCTGCACAAATGGTTGGACAATAAAATGGGATATGCTCATTAAATTCACAAACTCGTTAAGAACCATCAAGAAGGAGTTAAAAATAAGTTTTTTTATGAATAAAGGAGGGTAAAAAGATGTTTTCAATGATTAAAGAAGTATTATCCATGATATAGGAACCATATAACTACTTTTTCGTTATTTTATGGTATTGTAATATAATAAATGTTTCTTGAACTATGATTTTTTTGTCAACAGATACAACTAGAAGAATCATTGTTAACATTTAATGTTTTATATATGGTATGTGTAGTAATTTTTTGAATCAACTTATCATTTGGAAATCTCATAATGAGAATCAAGAGGGTTTTGTGTGTATTGGTTATACATTTTATGAAAAAGAGACCACAAACGCCATATGAAAGGGATGCGATGTTCATCCAATATTATTTACCTTGATCGTAAGAAGCAAGATGAGAACGTGGTTGGGAACCTTAAGATATTATTCATATTTTATTTTCTAGGAAAGATATATTATGGAATTAGTTGTTGATACCTGATTAATGTTTTTATAATATAGTTGGAGAATGAAGTACTTATGTTTTTGAATTCAAATATTATGTTATATAAATCACGAAATATATAATTATTTTTGTTATTAGATTCAATTAAGTATTGAAAAGGATATGTTTAATGTTGATTTAGACATATAAATGTGATATTTTTATTAATATAAGGTAACCGTTAATGTGATCATGATATAGAGAAAATAATTTTTATCTAAAATAATGAGATGATTAATTGGGATAATATAAATTTAAAATCATTTATTACCATGTATTTAAATATTTATTGGTTTACAATGTATTCTATGTCATCATGGATAAATTTTACAACTTATTGGATATAATGATTATATAACTTAACCTTTGGAATAAGGAGTAATGAATTTTTTCTTAATTTATTTATGGTAATTTGGGTTATTACCATGTTTCAAGAGAATATATGATAAGGGTACTCACATGTTTTGAATGTGACAACCAAGAGCTACATTGTGATATATGATGGATAAATTTATAGATAATTCTATGGCACATATCTCTTGTTTTGTTTCTTGATCCTATACAATCGTTATAAGGTTAACCATTTTTGGAATGATTAATTTAATATTTGGATGATGTTTTTTAGAATAATTTATTATCTTTCCACATGATGATTTATAAATATTGGATTATATGTTATAAAAATGTGGTGTTGTTGATAACTGTTGATAGATAGGAGGGAATAACATGTTTCTCATGATCTGTTAGTCCTTCAAGAATGAATAATTAACCTTCCATTTTTGAAAAATATGTGATTTGGATCAAGGAACAAAAAAGGGTGATGTTTTTCTCAAATCACAGAATTATATCATTTTAATAAAATTATTTAACATTAGATAAAAGGATCATTAAAACAATAATTTTACCCCAGTACATTCATTTCTAAGGAATCAGAAGGCCCGAGATGTTATCATTGATTTATAGTTTTTTTATTATAATGATTCCTCTGACCATATTATCTAGCACTCTCCATGTGAACGTGATGGTAATATTTCTCTTCCATGTCCATTTTTTCACATCCAACCTTCATTCTACTATGTTGAATCCTAGTAATATGTTACATTGGGTAATATTTTTTCTTCCAAAATCCATTTTTAATATATATTTTTTTATTAATTTTTATGATGTGGGTTTTATTTAAATGAAGTTAAATTTATTAAACCTTTTATAAAATTGATTACTTTTTAGGGTCAAATACATTTGGGGGGGGGGGGGGGTTAAATGTAACACCATTGGATTTTGTAAATATATTTTTAGAAATAATTTAACTTTATGACATTTTTCATTTCACATTACCATCAAAATAATTTAATATATATATATATATATATATATATATATATATTAAAACAATAATTAATACATCATTTTTATAAAGAACATTGAATCGGCGTATGTTAAATGTAAAAAACTATGTGTATGTTAGATGGAACACCGACTTGGCGTATGTTACACACACAACTGATGATTCAATAAAACATAGTTTTGCTATTATAATTATTTAAATGGAAAACTATAACCTAACCATTTAACATAGAAATATAAATATTATCAACAACTTTTACAATATTTTCAATAAATTTTTTATATAAATAAAATGTATTGATAATGAAATATTTGATTTCAGATAGTCCTTTTATTTTGAAAAATATTATTTTCCCAAATGAACCATTTTATTAATGAAATAAATTTTAGAAACAATAAGAAATTTAATTTGATAAAGTAAATGTATTTTTTGAATTTATAATTTTAAATTATCATGGGGTGTATTTTATAGATTTTTCATAGAAACTACATTTTCTTACTGAATAGTTAAAAACACTGCTTTTAGGTTAAAAAATTATTTTTTGTATAAATAAAATTAATGTTTACATAAATTTAATTTTTTTCAAGTAATAATTAGATCAATTATACTTATAATAATAAAATTTAGGTCATTATAATCAAATTCACTTTTAAATTGAATATATAATGTTAATAATCATTTGAACATCTTTCTATATTAAAACCCATTAATTTCTCTTTGTTTGCAGGATTAGAATTAATCATAATTCTTCAGATTTTGTGAAATGAATTTCCAAATACAAACATAAACCATTCAAATCAGTATACTATTTTTATTAAAAAAAGAAAAACTTAATTTTTGACCACTATTATTAGAACATGCTTTTAGAAATAATAATATCGAATAATGTCAAATTATGATTAATTAGAGAATAAACCATAATCATACAGGCCCAAATCACTTATATAATTGTCCAAACCCCATTTTATGGATACATTTCATCCATATCCCATCAGTTATTGATTTATATTTGTTTTTTAAAACCTTTATTCGGTAATAACATGTTTACACCTAACATGAATTGAAAAATTCTAAGTGAGTCATTTTCCTTCCATATAAAATCCCACCACTTATCCCACATCCTCAGACATTTAAAACATATTAGTTTCAGCCATTATAAACCCAATAAACATCCCAAAGCCCCTCCCCTAAACCTACAATCTATCCTTCGGGAATAAATATATCCAATTAAGATTTTTTTTACAAACCAAAAGTAGTTACCGAATTAAGAGGTAACGTCTTCTCTCAAGAACTCTAGTTTCATTTCAATATTCCACCCCACCCGCCAAATATAATTATTATATGATTTAGAAAAACAAATACATCCTAAATATAATATGTTTATTTATGATAATGGGTTGACCTACACTTTCACACATCCATCTAATGGGAAACAAATATACTCTTTCTGTGTATGATGAATTATTGTCTCACAAAATGATGACAGTATATTTTTCCATTAACACCTAAATTTTGTGACATTATAACGGATAATATATTTATATTTGAAATTAATAATAATTATGAGGACTTTATTATTTAGTAATTTTCGTTATATCATACCATTATGCCTCCCATTATATGTAAAGATGATTATTTATTTGAGGAAGTTTGGACTACCATCCTCTCACAGCAATATGATTTTTACATACACTAAATGGAATTTATTAAGGATAGTTATATTGAATATATATAATATATATGATATCAAAATGATTTGAGAAGAAATATATATTTATATAAAAATATGTATTCTACATTTGTTTCTTTTCAACATGTAAATTATACCGAAATAGAATTCATTCGTACGCACGACCTACTGTCTCCATGAACAATGTATTCTATTTCAAACATATATAAAATATTGATTATAATAATTAAAATATAATTTCTATACATAAACTATACATCAAGAATTATATTTTGGGAATTCTGATTTACGTATAAAGACCACAGACATAACAAATTAAGACTCATGCGAAGAACAAAGTGAATATTACCGAAAGTGAAACCCTAACATAATATTATTATCAATGTGGTAATATATGGTAATAATAAAACGATATATGGTATTATATATAGTACTATTTTTCTATAAATGATTTATTATAAATTTATATTGATTATACATGTAGTTTGAAAGAGTATGATGAGATTCTCGACACAAGTTAAGGGGATTTCATACCACTAATTATTTCTATAAGATACATGCTGTGTTTTCCACATATTCCTTTTATATTTTGTATGTACTATAAATAAATATATAATATGTATATTAAAATGTATTTTATGGGTATTTAAATATACATTATATTATATTTCTTTCATGTGGTTTAAATTTCATCAATTACCAAATCGGTATTAATGTCGTGTCTCAATTATCTTTTATTGAGAATCATGTTTTGTTATGCACCTAATTTATTTTAAAATGTGTATATAATCAAATTTAACATGTTATATAAAGAAATATATTCTTTTATTTAAATATTAAGATTCTTGATCTTCTTTATTCTTAC
The DNA here is from genome assembly GCA_963277665.1 of Viscum album. Classification (NCBI taxonomy): domain Eukaryota; kingdom Viridiplantae; phylum Streptophyta; class Magnoliopsida; order Santalales; family Viscaceae; genus Viscum; species Viscum album. The sequence goes on from OY728138.1 coordinate 511,223,003, forward strand.
ATGGATTGTATGATCTCAAGTTACTATGTTATAAGAGTGTATTGAGACAGTATCATCACCTTTTGAGATTGTGTATGTTTATGATTCTATTTATGAAGTATTATGATACATATATCAAGAATATTAATGAAATTCATTCTCATTAATTTATTCATGTATTGGTACAATTTTTTATACTTTTTGGCACATAAGATAGTTAATAGTTTTTTTTATCAAATCCAGACTTTACCATATATTTTGTCATAAATCTCTGTTCAGTAAAAAACATGATTTATAAAATGTTTTTACAGGAATATTATAATATTATACTATAATCATTAAAAGAAATTTTTACCCTTCTTTCCTTTTACTAATTCTTTCAAGGTATTATTCTTATTACTTTTTGAAAAATAATTCTTTCATAAATTTAGATAATGAAAAAGGAATATTTTTTAACTTTATATGGAATGATAGAATTATATTATCGTCATTTAATTTAAGAATATTTTCCATTTTTAAAAGGATAGATTTTATTGATATTTATGTAAAAGTTACATTCCATGAAATTGTATTCAAATTTTATTAATATTCAACTTAAATTTATTTATTAAAAAGGTTTTCACAACATCTTCATGGTTTTATTATAATTTTTAAATGTTTTTTCCATGAAATGGTATTCATAATTTTTTTTATCATTCCTTTTAATATCTTCAATTTTCTTTCAAATAGATATGCTTTTGAATTCTGTTTATGTATATTTTATTTGTTTTCAAGGAATATGTTTTTGTAAATAATTTAATGTCCTCATTATTCTTTTTCAATTATTTTTCTAATAAAAATATTTTCAAATTGAATTATGATTGAAAAATAATTTTTCAAAGACGAAATGATATTTTATTTATGAAATTATTTTGATTGATATTTCAAAATTATTTTCCATCAAGGATTGCATCTCTTGATGTTACTCATTGTGTTCTAGAAAATGATCTAAATCTACTTTTCCGAATAGTTTACTGAATCAGTTATGCTTAATTTCAAAGTGTTTATCATTCCAGTTTAACTTTTATGGGTTATGTGTTTACAAAAACATTTTCACTATTAATGGATATATGTTAATGAAATATTCTTCTCTTTGATTTGTTATATTATTCTAAATCATACTTATTTTCACTGGTTATGGATTTAATTAAATGATAAGGAAACATATATATTTTACATAAGTTATGATGTGATGAATATTAAATGATACACATTCCATTTCATGGGTTATGATTATTATTTATGAGACACATCTCATATTATGGGTCCTGATTTGATGCATGTTTTGTTTTTATAAGGCACATGAATGTCTTATTTTTTATGTGATGGGGGGGATTTATCTCCCTCCAATTCATTGTGTAATGTTATATAGTATATGTTCTAAATGGTTACATGAGTTGTAGCCCATGCCTTGAAAAAGAATGGTATATGGTTTAAATCCCATGGAAAATTGAACGTGGGTAAACATCACGACCCATCCCGGTGGGGCCCGAGCCTCAACTCCCCAATCCCACCCCCAATAGGCCAGGGGGCTAGTGAATAGCACCGAGTAGGCATGCTACTATCATGGGAGGCATTTCCTATAAACCTGTACACATGCACACACATCTCTAAGACCAAAAATCTGAAAAGGAAAACTACTAAAAGGAAAAGATGCATGCATATACTAAAACCCAACCATAGAGTATGACAGGGAAGTAAAGTGTAGTAATGTAAAACCCTGGGCCAAAAGTACAAGCCCACCAAACGAAATTCTGCAATAAAGTCCAACCTGTAGAGAAAGGTACAATGACTACAACCCATCGCTGAAGGAACACACCTCGGCATGTCTGATCTCACTGAACAATGTCCAGTCCTGGTCCTCCTAGAATCCTATCAAAGGCTCACTCGTCATCACAAGACATGACATGTGCAAGAAAAGCCCGTACAGAGGTGAGTATAACAATACCCAGTAGGACACCTCTAAAACCACAACGAAAATACAATAAAGTAAAATACCACAATGAAAGGTACAGTCAGCTCTACACAGTATATGTCTACGAAACATATAACAAGAATATCCAGATATACTCATACACAGGCGAACATTGGAAAACCACCACTAAGATCCATCTCAATGATTCCACTAAGCAGACAACTGGGAGAACACACTCCTATGTCTGAAGAGAGATACGAAGTAAACGTTATGGGAGAACACACTCCACAAGTACCTTGAGGAAATGATGCTCAGATGAAGATCACAACCAAGTCATGGGGTGATTTCGACAACTCCGTCTGAGCTAATCCGCTAGGCAGAGGATTGGTGCCTGAGTAAGGTAGGTCACGTCGATACCAAGAACTCTAACTAGGGTATCAAGAATGAATAGAGGATATGGCTCGAAGTCTCATAAGGGGATACCGACAACTCTATTCAGGGAGTTCTGCTGAAGGGATCATACTCCCCTGTAAAGGAAATGATACCAAAACCTTCAGGGAAAATACTAAGGGTAAGAATCCTAGGAGAACTAGTCCAAGTCCCAGAATGCAACTGGATCAAGCCCTGCAGAATTTATTACACAACATTTATTATGTTTACATGCCGTGTTCCATGCCCCCGGGTACATCCCATGTAAACGGCCCATGTTATCCATTAAATCAGTGCCAAACCAAACTACACGGCGTGTATAAAAGTACATGTTGTGTTCCTTGACCCCGGGTACTACCCGTGTGAACAGCCCATGTCATTCGGCATGTTGCATAGAAAGCAACTACACTTAATGTAGAATAGTTACACGCCGTGTCCGGGAACCTGGGCTCGCTCTGTGTAAGCTGGCTATGTGCCCGTACACGGTCTATGCCCATGTCTTTATCACTTGCTCGAGTACCAGTACATAAGGTATCTCGTGTATCTGGTCGAGTTTGGCCGGGGAGGGCTGTACACGACATGTCCATGGAAGTGTAACCTAATCGTTCCCGTGTACTCTCGGAGTACACACCGGGTAACCCTACCGACAAACACATGCCTTGTGGCCCATACCACACCGCGTGAATCAGGAAATTTTTAGAATTGTTGTCTTCCTCCATGTGCTTCAGCTGATCCTCTGGACTTTGATTCAGCCGCCCATTTGCCGCGAAACTCAAGGCGTTGGGTCACTGCATCCTCGTGAAGCCGAATACGTGGGTTTCGGGGCTCTGATCGGCTCCGAAATCCAATTCTGGTCACCCAATAAGAAATGGTTCGACGAAAATTATCTTCTAATTCGCTCTGATCCATCCGCTGAAACCGTCGTCGCACCTCTGAAAGACCACTGCGGTGCCAATTCTTCAATTTGGGATCGTTGCGTTGCAGAACGGATGTGCAATGATCCGTTGATCATTGCCCCAGAAAGAATGTGAAAAACGCTCACGAAGAATGTGATAATTGGGGAAGAAGAACACAAAAAATCGAGAGGGACGAACGTCGATCGATGATCATGTCGATCTTTGTCCGTCACCATTAGAAAGTTGAACAAAACCAAAATAATATCAAAAATAACATCCCCATGATCACCACAAAATCCCATCCCTCAAATACGATCAATCCACAGGCTAATCTATTCATGGATTAGTCCACGTTCGTCATAGGAAATCAATAACAGGGAATGGAAAATCAAAATCAACATCCTACCTGGATCGGCGGAATTCGTTGGCAAAAATCCAGTCGTCGCGTCGTCTTCACTGACGAAATCCGTCAAGAACATCGCCGCATCATTGGGGTTTTCTTCTAGTGCTTTCCCAGAGCCTCTAGAGAAAATTAGGGTTATTATGATTGTAACCCTGATTCCACTGTGAAATATCTATTTAAAATATAAGGGATATTTGATGTATCATGATTTAAATAATATATTTTTATTAAATATTTTATTACGGTTACGTCCAAAAACAAGATTTCACCATCGACATGCGTCAGCCAAAGTTAGGCCTCGCCTAAGGTAAAATTGATGTTCTAAACGCAACAGTGCCCTCAGATTTGTGATCCGAGCACCTGTTCGGGAGTTATTCCACTTTTTTTGGAAACCCACACGCATGTATAATTTAATTATTAAATTAAATTTAAACATTCTTTCCGGGATCACTGAGCCTCGGAACTGCACGCCGTATTAGAGCCTGGACTCGAATTAATTGCCATATAATATTAAAATAATACATGTAAAAAGTAGGGATATTAAATCACACCCACCTTTGGGCTTTTACATCCCCGAAAAGACAAAACAAGGGATAATAAAAATGATGTGGGTACTGCATGCGAATTTCAGCCTCCTGCTCCCACGTGCTCTCCTGGAGATTCCCGTGCTGCCACCGAACACGAACCAAGAGAATAGCTCGTCCATGAAGTATCTCCTCCTGCCGATCCTCGATCTCTATTGGGTACTCAGCAATGGTCAATCCATCATCGATTTCCATCTCTCCCCAGTAGATGACGTGCGATGGATCATGCATGTACCTCCATAGCTGCGACACATGGAAGAGATTGTGTAATCGGTCCATCTCAGGAGGTAGACCCAAGGGATACGCCACCTCACGAACATTACTCAGAATATGAAAAGGGCCAACGATCCTTGGAGACAGCTTTCCACCTCGGCCAAATCTCCGTAGTCCTCATCGAGGTGAGTCCTGAAGGAAAACATGGTCTCCCGCATCGAACACCAAATGCCTCCACCTCCGGTCGGCATAAGACTTTTTCCGACTATGTGCAGTCTTTATCCGCTCCTGGATGACCTGCACCTTCTCTGTAGTGGCTCTCACCATCTTTGGGCCCATGAGTACGGACTCTCTCGGGTCAGTCCAGCAAATTGGTGACCAGCAAGGTCTCCCATATAGTGCCTCGAGTGGTTCCATACTAATAGTGGAATGATAACTGTTGTTATAAGAAAATCCCACCAGTGGTAGGTGATCCTCCAAGCTATGACCGAATTCAAGTATGAAATCTCGTAGCATATCCTCCAGGACATGGATGGCCCGCTCTGTCTGACCGTGAGTATGGGGATGAAACGCTGTGCTCAAGTGTAACAGAGTCCCAAAAGCATCTTTCAATCCCTTCCACAACCGGGATGTGAAACAAGCATCACGATCTGAGACGATTGTGGATTGTACTCCATGAACCCGAAATATCTCCTACACGTAGAGGCATCCCACGCTCTATAATGAACTCTTCTCCCATATGGAATGGAAGTGGGCCGACATGGTGAGTTGATCAACGATCAGACATATGGAATCGTGTCCCCTGGACGTATGTGGTAATCTCGTCGCGAAGTCAATGGATATCCCGTCCCACATCCACTCTGGAACCTCAAGGGGCTGAGCCAAACCTGCTGGAACCTGGTGCTCAGATTTTACTTGCTGACAAGTAAGGCACCGAGATACAAACTCTACCACACTCTTCTTGATTCCTGGCCACCAGAACTGAAATGGGAGGTCCTGGTATATCTTTTCCACACCTAGATGCACTGCCAAGGGGGATGTATGTAACTCCCTCAGAACCTCATCATGCAACGTCACTGGTACCACCGTGCGCCCTCTGAAAAGGAAAACGTTCTCTCTACCTTCTAAATATCCATCAGTAGCATCACCTATGGATATCAGAGTTGGTAGAGTCTCACAACTAGCATCCTCGCGCTCTGATTCCCTGACTCACTGTAATAGTGGATGGGTAACACCCATCGACTAAAGGTAAGTTCCCTCGTCTCCATCCACAAAAGAAAACTAAAAAGGGGCCAACATCCTTGTCAAATCATCTAACAACTGTGAACATGATTTCCTACTGATAGAATCTACCACCGTGTTCCCCTTCCCAGGAGTATAAACGATCTCAAAGTCATAATCCTGGAGGAACTCAAGTAAACGCCTCTGTCTCAAATTCAGTTACTTCTGGGAAAAGATATATCTGAGACTCTTGTGATCAGAGTAGACAGTAAACCATTCTCCCATCAGGTAGTGCCGCCACATCTTCAATGCGAAGACTACCGATGCCAACTCAATATCATGGGTCACGTAGTTCTGCTCATGTGGCCTCAACTGACATGAGCCATACGCAATCACTGCTTGCCTCTGCATCAGGAAACATCCTAGCCTGGTTCCTGATGTGTTACAGAACACTACGTACTCAACACCCTCCTCTAGTAATCTCATGATAGGGGCGCTCGTCACACTTTGTCTCAACTGCTGGAAAGCCTGTTGGAACCTCTGGGTCCACACGAAATGCTATCCCTTTCGGGTCAACGATGTCATGGGTGCTGCAATCATGGAAAAATCATGGATGAATCTCCGATAGTATCCTACTAACCCAAGGAAACTCAGCACCTCTGTCATGCTCTGGGGTGGCTCCCATGCTAGAACTGCCTCCACCTTTGATGAGTCCACTACTACACCATCTGTTGAGATAACGTGCCCTCGAAAGTAGACCTCCTGTAACCAGAACTGACACTTCGAGAGTTTCCCATTCAACTGGTGCTCTCAGAATGTGTCCAGAACCATCCTTAGGTGTCTCGCGTGCTCCTCCTCGGACGTAGAGTACAAAAGGATATCATCGATGAAGACCACTACAAACCCGTCTAGATAGGGCTGAAAGATCTGGTTCATGAGTCCCATGAACACATCTGGGACGGTCGTCATGCCGAAGGGAATCACCATGTACTCATAGTGAACGTAGCGACATCTGAAAGCCGTCATCGGTATATCCTTATCCCGTACTCGCAACTGGTGATAACCTGATCATAGATAAACCTTCGATAACCATCGTTCCCCACTCATTGGGTCGAAGAGGTCATAGATCCTCGGTAGTGGATACCAGTTCATCACGGTCACCTGATTTAGGCGCCGGTAATCCACACACAGCATTAAGAACCCATCCTCCTTCTTGAAAACCAGCACTGGGGCCGCCCAGGGTGAAACGCTGGGACTCACAAATCCCTTCTTTGACAAGTCGTCCAGCTGCATCCTCAGCTCATGAAGCTCTGCAGGATCCATCTGATAAGATGATATTAATATAGGGGTCGTCCCGGGTTGCAAATCAATGCAGAAATATATCTCTCTATGGGGAGGTAGCTCGGGGACATCCTCCGGAAAGACATCCTCGTACACAGCCACCACTATTGGGAACCAGAAACTCGTAACAACTACCATGCCAAGGGATAGGCTATCCAACAACTGTGAAATCGGTTGTGCCCTCCTATGCGTGAGTCCATCCTGTGCTGCCTGGGTCTCTCTTTCACCGAAAAAAGAGAACCATGTTCCATCATTGCAGACACACCACACCCTTCACCGAAAACAATCAATTTGGGCATGAACTGTGGATAACCAATCCATGCTAGGAATGACATATTAAGGCCTAGAAACTAACACTAAGAGGTTCTAAACGAAACTCTCACCTCCAAGGGTCAGGTCACACTGCCTGCAATGGTGTGTGATATCTGAATCTTCTCCAGTCGGTGTTTCTAAGCATAAGGGACAGTCAACAGCTCAACTGGAATCTCAAGGTCTCGAACAAGATAAGAAGCCAGAAAGTAATGACTATCACCTTTGTCTATAAATACGACAACCAAAGTATAAAAGACACAGATAGTACCTCTAATCATTCCGGGAGTACCTGTTTCATAAGCCTCTGCCGCATGTAGCTGTCCCAGCCTCTGTCCACTAGCTCCCTGAGCGTGGGGTGGACCTCCTGGGGGTGGTGGTGGTAAAGGGTCGAAACACCGACCAACTCTATCTACTCACCCAGCTCCACTTCCAAATCCATCGTTTCATGTATCTTCCTACTCCACACATTGCCTCTGCCTTGGTGGTCCATCCACTGCTCCCGTGTTAGTTTTATGGTGGGTTGGACAATTTCGAGCGAGATGTCCCCTTCCATCACATGAGTGAAATCTCTTATCTCAAGGATGGTTGGATGCGCCATGTGAACCTTTTATAGGTGATCCCCTGTCCTGGGATCTCCTCTAGAAACGTCTCCCGTGTCTGGGTCCCTAACGTCGACTCCCCACCGCCGAGGTCTCTGATCTAGCTCGCCCACTACTGACAACTGTCGGTTGTCCCTGCTCCGCCAGGAAGCTCTCGACCACCAAAGAGTGCTCGAGCACCCCATAATAAGTAGTAATTCTCATAGGGATGATGCTGGCTCAGATATCTCTGCGCAATCCCCACTCAAATGAATGAGCTCTGAAGTACTGATCTCTGACCATATCTATCGAGTTTTGCGAGAGGTCGGTAAACCTCGACGAATAGTCAGCCACTGACATGGTTCCCTACTGGAGCTGAAGAATATCATGTATACATACTGCTCTCCTGGTAACAAGTAGAAACTTCTCTCTAAAGTGATTCTCAAACTCCGACCATGCAAGAGTCACCTCATCATGATTCTGGATGACCAAACTCCACCATCGCCCTGCCGAACCCTGTAGAAGGCTCACTACCAGGATCACCATCCGGTCTGCTGGTGTCTTAACCAAATGGAAGTCTCTGGCCCCCGCCTCAAGCCAGTACTCTTCTACCTCAGGGTCAGGCTCACCTCGAAACCTGAGGGGTCTCTACCTCTGAATCATGTGGAGTGCGTTCAGCCTGCGCTCCTCCTCCACTTGTACAGTGGGCGCTAAACACTTCCCCGTAGGTGGTGGAATAACTAGCATGCCACCTGGTGGTAGAACTAGTGGATCTTGTCCTTGTATCGGACCTTCATCACTGAGGGGGTCATCCTCATTATCGAGCTGTTGGATCCTAGTGGGTGTGCGTCGTTGAGGAATCTTGTTTACGAAACAAGATGTATCAAGTCATTGAGTATATCTGGAGAGATGACCCAAGAAGGACATGGAAACCACAACCCATTCCTATATGATGCATGTACAATTATTTTCCCACATGCAACTAGTGTTTTCAGGTTCCGAGTCGAAAAGCAAGATATCAGAGTCCTGGTGTATGGATACGTTAGCCACCACACAAACACTGGGGTCCCTGGCCTGAGAGTCGAACTCGAAACACTTAACATTGATTCCCCAAACCAACTCACAGAATATCGGTCCAAAGAAAGAACCAACCTCTCTATAATACCACTCTATCATGACCCGTCCCAGTGGGGCCCCAGCCGCAACTCCCCAAAATGACCTCCATTAGGCCAGGGGCTGGGGACTAGCATCGAGTAGGCATGCTACTGACATGGGAGGCATTTCCTTAAACCTGTACAGATGCACACAAATCTCCAAGCCCAAAATCTGAAAAGTAAAAACTAATAAAAGGAAAAGATGCAAGCATACACTAAAACAAAACCACAGAGTATGACAGGGAACTAAAGTACAGTAAAGTAAAACCCTGGGCCAAATGTACAATCCCACCAATAGAAAGTCTGCAATAAAGTCCAACCTATAGATAAAGGTACTGGGACTACAACCTGTCACTGGAGGAACACACCTCGGCCTGTCTAGTCTCATTGAACATCGTCTGGTCCTGGTCCATCTAGAATCCTGTCAAAGGCTCACCCGTCTGCTCATGACACAACACGTGCGGGCAAAGCCCGTGCAGGGGTGAGTATAACAACACCAAGTAGGAAACCCCAAAACCCACAAAGGAAATACAACAAATGATAATTCAAAAAAGAAAGGTACAGTCATCTCTACACATTATATGTCTACAGAACATATAATAAGAATATCCAGATATACTCATACACATGCGACCATCGCGAAACCACCACTAAGATCCATCTCGAAGATTCCACTAATCATACAGCTGGTAGAACACACTCCTAGGTCTATATAGAGATACGAAGTAATGATTATGGTAGAACACACTCCACAAGTACCTTGAAGACATGATGCTCAGATGAAGATCACAGCTATGTCATGGGGTGATTCCGACAACTCAATCTGAGTTAATCCTCTTGGAAGAGGATCGGCGCACAGGTAAGGTAGGTCACGTCGATAGCAAGAACTCTACCTAGGGTATCAGGAATGAATAAATGATCTAGATCTAACTCTCATAGAGGGGATACCAACAACTCTATTCATTAAGTTCTACTAAAGGGATCATACACCTATGTAAAGAAAATGATACAAGAACCTTCAGGGAAATGACTAAGGGTACGGACCCTAGGAGAACTAGTCCAAGTCACAGATGGAATCTGGCTCAAGCCTTGAAGAATTTATTACATGGCGTGTATCATGGTTACACGCCGTGTTCCTTGACCTCGGGTTCTGTACGTGTAAACGTCCTGTGTCATCCGTTCATGCCATGAAAAACCAAACTACACGGCGTGTAGAAAAGTACATGTCGTGTTCCTTGACCCCTGGTACTGCCCATATGAATGGCCCATGACATTCATCTTGTCAGATAGAAATAAACTACATGGTGTGTAGAATAGGTACACGCTGTGTCCGGTCACCTGGGCTCGTTCCGTGTACGCTGACCATGTGCCTGTACAGGGTCTCTGCCTGTGTCTGTTTCGCCTGCCCGTGTAACAGTACACGGGTTATCCCGTGTATCTAGCCGGTTCTGGCCGGGGAGGGGTATACATGACGTGTCCATGGCCGTGTACCCTGCCTATGCCTATGTAATCTCAGAGTACACGCCGGGTAACCCTACTGGTGAACACACGCCATGTAGACCATACTACACGAAGTATAGTCGGGAAGTTTCCAGAATCGTTGTCTTCTTCCGCGTGCCTCGTCTGATCCTCCAAACTTTGATTTAGTCATCCGTTTGCTGCGAAACTCAAGATGCTGGGTCGCCTCGTCCTCGTGAAGCCGGATACGTGAGTTTCGGGGCTCCGATTGGATCCGAAATCAGATTCCGGTCACCTGAGAAGAAATCATTCGAAGAACGTTATCTTCTGATCTGCTTCGATCCATCCGCTGAAACCATCATCACACCTCTGCAAGATCACTGCGATGCCAATTCTTCATTTTGGGATCGTTGTGTCGCATAATTGATGCCCAACAATCCGTTGTTCATCACCCCACAATGAACGCGAAGAATTCTCAGGAAGAATGTGAGAATTGGGGAAGAAGAACACAACAAATCAAGAGGGATGAACCTCGATCGATGTTCGTGTCATTCATGGTTTTTCATAGTTAGAAGGTTGAACGAAACAAAAATAATATCAAGAATCACATCCCCAAGATCCCCACAAATCTCAGCCCGCAAATACGATCGATCCGCATGCTAATCTGTTCGTGGATTAGTCCACGTTCGTCGTAGGAAATCAAGAACAGGGAATGGAAAATCAAAATCATCATCCTACCTGGATCCACAGTGTTCTTTGGCGAATATCCGGTCACCGCGTCATCATCGCCGACGAAATCCGTCAAGAATGTCGCCGCCACGTTGGGGGTTTCCTCCAGAGCATTCCCAGAGCCTGTCAAGATATTCCGGGTAATGGGGATTTTAACCCCGATTCCCCTGCGAAATCTCTATATAAAAGATAAGAGATATTTGACATAACAAGATTTAAATAAAATATTTTAATAAAATATTTTATTACGGTGACGTCCAAAAACCAAATTTCACCACCAACCTGCGCCAGCTAATGTTAGGTGTCGCCTAAGGTGAAATCATTATTCTGAACGAAATGGTCCCCTCATATTTCTGATCCGAGCACCCGTTCAGGAGATATTTCCATATATTTTTAAAATAATACATGGAAAAATCCAGGACATTACAGTAAATGTGTTTTATTCTAACCTTGAATATAATAATCTACATGGGTTGTAGTCGAATACAAAAAATAATAGGGTACATGGGATGTAGCCCAAGACATAAAAAATTTATATTGGTTGTAGCATAATCATAAAAGATATAGGCTACAAAGGTTGTATTACAATCCCCAAAAACAGAAGGTACATGGGTTGTAGCCCAAACCTAAATGTAATAGGGTACATGGGTTGTTAGACCAATCCCATAGTAGGTACACAGGTCGTGGCCCAATCCTAAAATGTTATAACGGTATTAGTATATAGTCTTAACATACACTTTTATATTATTATATGTCTTCAAAAAATCATATGTCTTATTCCTCAGTTATGATTTCATGTCTTAATCTAGTAATTTACTAATGAATCATTTCTTATGAGATTCCATGATTGATAACATAACTCATGTTTATGATCATTGATATGCAGGTTATGATATCATAATGTTAAGATCATGTTATCATAAAATAATTCTTATGTTTATGATTATATTTCTCCTCTGTTTACCCTAATTGAGAGGATGAGTGCACCCATTTTTTTGTTTCCTTTCCCCATTTATTGAAGAATTATTTTAGGTAGAAGTACTAAAGGTTGAGATCCTTATGGGAGATTTTGAAGATCATTCCCTAGGATGGGTGATTTTGTTTTTCTAGGATTCAATGGAAATTAAACTATTAAGGTCCTAGTGATTTTTTTGTTATATACTAAATATTCTTCTAAAATGATGTATTATCTATATTTCATAATAATGGGTTTCTTTAAGTATCAATTCATTATCCACTAAATGACTTGAACCTAGTCATTGTGGAGACTGATTGTGTACTCTATGGTGACTTGAAAATTAAATAACAAGACACCAAAATCCAAAATACAATATCTATGTATAGTATATATTGTGAAGAAATTATATCAAACTAACACTTATATTAATTACATCTAAATTAACCACCATATTCAATCCTGAAGCTTTTTTTTAAATCCCCACTATAGTAGTGCATCAATGAAATTAAATGTTCGTTTTCAAAAAAAATATAAAATCATAATGATTGAATATGATGTTGTGATCTATTTTATTGAAACATATATCATTGTCATTTCACATCGTAATAATTGATATGTATTTTATAAGAAAAACCCCATTTCTCTTCAATCAATCCATCATTCATGTAGTGCAGTTGACTCTCAGGTTATTATGGATAACATTGAGAAGAAGTTCACAAGAATTTCCAAGAATCCACTATATTGTAGAAGTGATAAAAATTAAAAAATATAAATATTTCATGAATAGGAATATATAAAAAACATATGATTAAAGGATTATGATGAGTACACTCTAGAAACTAAAAGGAAAATAAATAACACATGTAGTAATGTGCTTCAACCTGATTTATTTCTATATACATTAAAATAACACCACATACTATGATTCTTATTATGAAAAAGATATCAACTATAATATAATATATTTGAAGTATAAAAGAGGATAGATAAGATATTTAGGGAGGAATTACTTTCTAATCCTAGTGATAGAAACCAAAACATATCCTGATGTATTATATGAAATCCATCAATAATTAATATACACTATGCACTTGAATCATAAATGATACAATATAATATACTGAACAAAACATGTAGAAAAAATTTATTATAGTGTTATGCCTCAATAATAAGACCATATTATGGTTAAAGAAGATCGAAATGATGCCACCATCATAGATTCATATTATATGGATAATCCGTCCCTAAAAATTGAATGTTTCTCCTAATATATGCATAAGAAACATACTATGGGATAAAACAGTGATGATTGGTCTATCAAACTCACAAGGAACAAAAAATGATCATAGATAAATAAACTCTTTAACCTCCCCTTCCAGGAAACTCTCTTGGTGAAATTTCTTCTAACTTATTCTCTCCCAAAAGACAAAATCAAACAATCATCCATTAAAAAGATGGATGAGTAATGATGTTATACATGTGACACGATAATGAGTTAGTTGGCGATGAGAAGTGTTTTCATGTGAATGGACCAGATCAAATGGGAGAATAAAATTTTTCTAGGTGCATATAAACACTCTGGCCACAAATTTTACCCTAAGTAATAAGCATATATCTAGTCAATTTATTAATGGAAACAAAAAAATTGTAGAAAAAAATCCCGAAGTAATAGTAACCATTGGATGAATATTTTCATATTCTAAATTAGGATAAAACTAACCTAGGTACTCGTTTTAGGATACGATAAAATCAAAAGAGAGATCCAGATCCCCAAGAGATTATAATTAGTGAACCAACATCAATGAATCACCTTTTTCAATTTATTGTCCAATTAATATATAAGAATGTTCTAAAATAGAACTCGAAAAAATGCATATATTGAACATTCATGCCCAGAAATAGTTGAAATAATAAACTTATCGACGTCAACAAGATAAAATATCAATAAAATTATATATATATATATATATATGTTCCCATGTCAAAATACATAATCCATCATAAAAATAGGGGAAAGTATTTAATGATGATATTTATATACAAATAAACGTCAATAAATTAAAAAAATAGACAAATAATTTCCCATCCCTATGTGGCATGAGGATCACTCCCACCTTGTAACCTTACTCAACACAATCAAAAATATTTTTAAATTTTTTTTTCAAACCACTATGGTGGTCAACATCAATTCGTAATGGAAAAGTGTCTCACATAACACTAGAGAGATCAATGAAAATTCCTAGAATTGTCATCGAAGTCTATAGAGTGCATCATTATGTCTTAACCAGTATTTCTCCTATGATCTCTACCAAATAACCCGATTTTATCATAAGGCATATTCATTTAAATGATTTCACTTTCATAAAATCATCATTTCCATGAATAGATTATTTTTATCAAGATATTAGTAGTAAATAAAAATTACCATCAATAAAATATAAACTTATTAATAGTTTATTTTAATCATATCAAAAACATTTATGGGTAATACATCTCAGATGTATAGAATTCCTCCATAATAAAATAATGTTAATTATAAAAAAATTTAAGAAACATTATTTTATTCAAGAACACACGGTTTGTCCTTTGACAATGACGAGAGTCCACCAAAGAAGAATAGAACACCCCTAACATAAAAAACAATTGATCATCAATTTTTATGATAAGAACCCTGGTTCATCATGGACATTGTTAACAATAAAATCCATGGAATAAGGAATAATATTATATAAAATATATAGGATAACATCATATAATTTATTCCCAACCAAAAATAGACTAATATCTAGTTGAAATGGAGAAGGTCCTTGAAGGACAATGTTTATATCCTTGACGGTTTGAACAAATATATACAATTAAGTATCTAATTAAAATAGTATAGACCAATTTTTGGATTTTATATAATCAATTAGATAATATTTTAAATAATACGGTCAATGAAGGTCGTGATGTGTCTTCCCCACCACTACGCGACCCACATCCCTTGAAGATTAAAGAAATCATGAATCACTACTTAGGTCGTGTAATAGTGTGCCATTTCCTTCAGTTCACAAAGACCATGCATTAATAGGTCCAAATGGATTGAATCATTCCCCAAAAAATACCCACCATTATATGGAGTACACTCATCATGACATGGGAGATCAACAGTAATCTATTTCATGTTATGATTTAGGTCGTGGTTTGACTGGACTTAATAAAGATTTGTATAGATAGATTTGATGCGAATTTTTAAAATGATAACCTATTTTGAATAATAAAATTATACATGGTCAATATGTGACAAACCTAGGTTTCACTGTGGTTGTTTCATATGCATTTACCTTTATCATAGATGCATTGTGGCTTGCCTAGGATTTTGTGTGATTGTTTCGTATACATGAACCTTTTAAATGGTCATCATGTGTGTAGAATCCGATGTATTTATAGAATAATATGTTTTCATATATATTAATAATTATTAATAAGATTATAATTTTATGTTAAAGGTACATTTTGTTTGATAGTGCAATAGGCATCCAACAAAGGGTTTTTCCAAAGTCTAACATCACACACAACATTGAGTTATAATGAAAAATAATATAAAAATGTTATTTTTTAAAATACTTGATTAGGCCCAGATTTTTTATTGAAGGGAATGAATAGAAATAAATAATATTTTACTATAAATTTTTTTAATAGTATTTTCATTTATCCAATATATTTTTGAGGCCTAAAAGGATAATAAAACCAATTTTAAGAATAAAATACTCTGATATTTTTAAAAGGTAGTTTTACCTCCTTTTGATAAAGAATACTTTTTAAATCCATTTTCCAAATATTATATATTCTATTTGAAAGAATAAAAAACTTAATTTGATGTGAGATATCAAAATTTACCTTGGATGAAATTTTGGTATATTTCTAATGAAATTAATATTTCAACCAGTAGTGAAAAATACTACATTTTAAATCCAAACATAATTTTCATCCAATTTATTTATATAATTAGATTTTACTTTTAATTGTTTTTAATGTTTAATTGGATAAATTATTTATTAATTAATTCAATTATGGTAATTGGATGTTATTTCACATTTAAATTGTTCATAAACACATGTCAATATTTTCCTAGTTTTTACTTTAAAAAAACAATTGTTTTGGATTTGACAACAAGAATTAAATTTTAATTTATATATCACAATTCTGTGTTACTAGTTTTAAAATATGGATTCCATATTTTAAATTATGACGTCCATTTTTTTATTAGGTACCTATTTATAGAAATTATGAATACTGACTTCAGTAATTATTTTAAGATACCGTGGATAAATGGTAAATATGTTAAATAATGATGTAAAATAATATTATAATAATATAAAACTACTATAAAACATGTCTTAATACTATTATATTTCATATATATGACCATTACCATCTTTAGGATGAGAATTTATAAATTGAGAGCAACATGGGTGTGAAAATGACATTTTCAAATATTTAATTTAACAGAAATGGGAATATAACATAAAAATGTATCCTTTCCTAAAACAATTTTATTATAGGGTTATATAATTTATCTCTTTGAATTTAAATTTTCAATATATATATATATAATAATAATATTTCAAATATCATGGTATGTTATTTATAAATTTTTTACATTAAATGAATAAAATTATTTAGGATACAATGATGATGTAGTGATTACCTTATTAATGAATGATTCAAATAATTGATATTATAAATACTTACATAAATATAATTTAAACATTTTGATGATATCCACGAATATTTTGGTGGATTATTACTTTATATAGTTGAGATAATTACTTTTTTGGAAGAAATCATGTCTGTAATGACTTTAACATAATTCAATTTTAAAAAGTGTCAAAATGGACATAAATATATTTTTAAAGAAAATACTACTTTAAGAAATGATATAATATTCATAAAATATATGATTTTTCCATATGACTCGTATAATGTTAAAAATGTAATTAATGATACACCTGTTCTTCAATAGGAATTTATAATAAATATAGTAACCATATAATGAGAAAAAACACGAAGACATGGAAAGTGTTAATGTTTTTTACTCAGTGTTAATGATGAAAATTGAGGTTAGATTTTTTACATAAACATGTCTAAAATCAATTAGTTGAGAGTATTTAGAACCATCCCCATATTATCCTCTAATAATTACACTATGAAGCTATAATAATTCGAAAATCATTTTTTGGAAATAATATTTCAAGAAATCAAAAAAGTGTCCCTCTTCCATCCTATAAAATTCCACCTCCTCTACCCACATACCCACACCTCTCAATCCCATTTGATCACACAAATTATGCTAAAATATCCTCCCAAAATACCTAATTTATTTATAGATTCCTTAACATGGGATAAAGTAAATTAATGAAATTATTTTGGCTCAAATGAAAAGATGTTATTAGATTTACTGGAAGAACAAGGATCATATGTGATAATTTTGACACAACGTAGGGGACATCATCCGAATATCCTTTAATTGAAGACTATTTTGATAATATACACCTTATTATTTTATAATATTAATAATATACCTCTTTTCATTTTAATTTTATTAAAATGGAATCCTTTTCTACAATGTGTTTTACTGAACAACAAAAAGGAATGTTTTTTATGTTTCCAGCGACAATAAATCCCCCGACACCACAACAATTATTTGATATTTGGATTACTATATAACAGAAAATGTTTTTTAAAATTAAATTATATCCATTACTCTATTTTGGGTGTTTTGGTATTTAAAATGGGTTTGAATGTGAATTTAATATTTCAATATCTTGAAATGATCTCTTGTTATTGAAAATTAAATTTTCTTAGTGAAATGTTGATAATTGAAATCCATTATTTGTTTTAATTATATAATGGTACTTGTAAATTTGGTGGGTGGTTACATTATAACAAAGAAAATATTCTTACATGATAAACCAAATACATGTGGTTTTATTATAAATTATTGATATGTGATTACATTATAACCTCCAATGCGTTAGAAATTGAAGTTAGTTGTATGGCTATTACTTTTACTGATATGTGTAGAATTCAACATTGTGGTTATCCATTTAATTATGTTTATGTCCCCATTTAACTCTATTTGTTATATTATTCTTTCTATAGGTTTAGGATAATCTTATGTTTACAAAAAGGGTTATTAATGAGCTTATATTCAGTGATGTATATTTACTACATCTTAAATGTAAAAAATATTACATTATGATAAAGTATAGATTGTCTTCATGTTATCCCAATACTAATAGTTTTATTTTTTGTGTATCTGTTACTGATCTTCTTGTGCTCATCTCAAGTGTTGAAATGTTTTTCACATGTATTAAATAATAATAGAGTCAAATAAATTTCCAAGGAAATGATATACTATAAATACATAAATTGGTGACATGTTTAATTTTAAGGAGTTTCAGTTTTATGAACAAAAACATTTATAGTGAGTAGAATTTTCTACATGAAATATTTATGTTTTTATGTATGAGTATGAACTAATTCTCAAAATCTATAAACATAATAGGATCCACAATATGGTTAAAAGTACAACAAATAACTTGTATTCAGAATAAGTAATGTTTAAGGTCAGGGACTTATAGTTGGCATGATAATTCAGGTGACTTAATGCTAGGAATTAGAATATTGTCAATAGAATATCAACAAATTATTTTATTATTATGTTCAATTTGAAATGATATATAATTTGATTATTTCGACATTATTTATCTGTGATTTTTATTTAAAAATGTTATTCCATAGAGGACACATGGCAGTAGTGATGGTAAGGCATAAAAAGATAAATAACCTTCCAATTCAACATCATGAGGTGGTCGGAATCTGGACTGAACTATTTGTTGTAGTGAATGATCAATTGAGTCAGGAGATAAATGGTCTTGGTGTCCATGCACCAGATCCACCAGACCAACCGCAGAGGCAGATGTCGATTGTAGAGTATTTTATGAGGCAACATCCCTCATCATTCAATGGATCATTAATCCCTGTGCAAACTGAAAGGTGGAATAATGCATTGGAAAAATATTTTTGATGTTGTGGGTTGTTTAGAAAATCAAAAGGATAGTCTTTTTGTCTATTGATTTGAAGGTTAATCTAATCAGTGGTGGTCAATGATTAAAAATATCATAGGAATAGAAAATATTGACTCCAGTAAATAAGATGAGTTTAAGAATTTTATCCATGATAAATATTTTCTTATTGTTGTATGACATAGGATTGAAAATAAATTTTCGGAATTGAGTAAAAGGAAGTAGGATTATGTGGTTGTATATGAATAAAATATCACTTATTGTCTTGGTATGTCCCAAATTTTATATGGGATATTGATATTAAGATAAATCAATTTTAATCAGGATTGAAGCCAAAATATAGAAGGGAATTATCTTCTCATGAGTTAAAATCTATGACAAATTTTTCTAATGTGTTGAGAAGGTGGAAATAGAGTTTTCTGATGATCATGTATTCCATGAGATAAAAAATCCAAAGATATACAGTTGGAATGAAATGGTAAATAATTCATCAAACAGGTCTAGAGGTAAGAAAAAAGATATTTAAAATTACGAGAAGTGTGGAAAAAGGAATCCTGGAGAATGACTCTCAATGTCCGTGAAGTTCGTCTCTTGTGGTAATACTGGTCTTATTGCTTGTAATTGTTAGGAAGATGGTGAAGAGGGAAATAAAAACCCAGTGGTATGATGTTTTAGTAGAGATTAGATATAAAATTATCCCAATTTGTGTCCAATGTTGATTACCCAGGGTGGAAACCATCAAGATCCACATCCCAATGGAATGGAATAATCATTTTCTACTAGTATGCCTGATGGGGGACTATCAAATTACTTGGTGACATGTATGTTACTGATTTTTGAAAAATATTCCAATAATCTATTTGACTCTGGATGTTAACATTATTTTATTTCCAAAAGTTTTCCAAGTTAATTAGGAAAATATCTCCAGGAATGATATATATAACTTTTGGTAAATACTCATGGTGGACTAGATAAAGCCCCCATGATTTATTGGAACATTCCAATTATCATTACTGGGATAGCCTTTCCTGTAAGTCTTGTTGAACAATACATAGGGGAATTTGATATCATTTTGGGTATAGACTAGAGTTTAGATAATCATTCTAAATTATATTGTAAACACCAGAAAAATTTATTCAATGATTTCATTAATTTGATAACAAACAAATAATGTGTAAGATTGATTATAGGTGGTAGTGAAAGATATCTGGAAGATGTTTCTGAAAAGAAAAATATTTTTATTAGTGACATTTCAGTAGGGAATGAATTCACAAATGTTTTCATTGAATAATTTCCTGGTATTTTTCATATCTGATAGGTTGAATTTAATATTTATTTAGTTCCTAATGAATAGACTATTTCTAAACCCCCTTATTGAATGGATCATGTAGAATAGATAGAATTAAAAAAAATTTGTTGCATCAATTTTTTTATAATGGTTTCATTTTACTTAGCACTTCACCATGGACTGCTACATTTTTGTTTTTGAAAAATAAAGACTGTTCTTTGAGACATTGAATAGAATATAGATCTTTGAATGAAATTATTATTATGATAATGTAAATATATTCTCATATCAATTATTTGTTTTATCATCTCTAGGGAGATCAGTATTTTTTGGAAAATAGATGTGAGGCAGGAGTACCATTAGCTGAAATTGAAGGAGGATGACATTCCAAAGGTATCCTTCTCAATGTGATAAAAGAATTATGAGTTGGTTGTTATTCACTTTGGGTTATCTAATTCTCCTACAATATTTCTAAATCTAATAAATGGAGTCTTTCATTAGTTTCTAGATCATTTTAGTCTGGTGTTTATAGATGATTTATTGGTATATTCTAAAAGTAAAGAGAGGCAAGAATATAATTTAAGGGTTGTCTTGAAAAAAATAAATGAAAAGAAACTACATTGAATTTTTAATAATATTAAATTTTGGTTGCAATAAATTTAAATAATTTTTCATATTATTTCAAAAAATGGAATAACTGTTACCATTATAAAACAATAGACGTTGAAGAGTATCCAAGACCTACCAATTGAGAGAGATACATTGTTTTATTGAATATGATGGTTACTACCGAATGTCTATTGAAACCTTTTCTTGGTTATCTATCAAGCTAACTATTCCATCATGTAAAATATTTTAGTTCAAGAATACATAAGAATGTCATGATTGTTTTCAGAAAGTAAAAAAGAAGATTGGTAAATTCTCTTGGTTATCTATCAAGCTAACTATTATATTCAATGCCTAGGGGTGTCATCCATGGCTATGAAGAGTATCTGCAATGCATAACTACTACTTTTCATAGGTGACTAACCAATGCACCTGTGATTAACAAGAGGCATACTCATTTTAGGGATTTCAATTTCATCCAATTATTGTTTATTTGAAAAAAATGAATTTCACTAAGAAACTAGTAATGAATAATAATCACCACAAAGATAACATTCCATTAAATATGTTATTTCTCATATAAATGAATGGATTGGAAATTAATATCACTTATATATTAGTCATCAAAAATGATGTTAAATTATTTCAACCAATTTAACATTTTATTTTAATTTACATCCAAGTATACATGGTTTATCAAAAAAAGGTATGTCATGGAACCAACTACCTTAAAACAATGAATCCAGTAAACAATAGTTTTAATAAAAAATAATATATTGGAATATTTCCTGCATTAAATCCCCATTATGAAAAATTCATCTGAAAATAACCCTAGGACATCATAGATGTTGGGACGAAAAAATATCCATATGGAAGAGAAGAATGGAATTAAAACTGGATGTATAAGAAAATACTTCTGATTACTAGCTAGAAAATCTACCAAAATATAGTCGAAGGGGATAATGAGATTGAAAATCGGCATCCATGGTGTAAAATTTTGAATGGGATTATTCTATAATGAAACTAATAAAAATACTAGAAACCCACTTTTTAGATTTCATTTCATTAATTAATGAAAAAATAAAATAATCGTTTAATGACCAGTCATTGTGTATCCTACCCTCACCAAGACACAACACCTCCCATCCAAAGCTAGGATGAATTTAGACTCACTGCTCAAGTCAAATCGGAGTGTGACCTTGTCCTTAACGGCATGAATATACTGCAAAGACATATCCTCATAGTGTGGATATCACGCATTGCATCCCCTACCACCACATTGGTGTGATATACACCTATTTTGGTAGGGAATATTGGTTTTTGGGGAACATTATTATGGGAGATCAGTCAAATAGTGACTACATTCATTCTTAGAGTGTGGTGTTCCGAAGTGAATTTGGCAATGAGGAAACTCTTTATCATCATATAAATTCATTATTTGTGGTCATAGAATGAGGGATATAGGCCACAATGTGACTATTTCTTATGCATGAACCATATTTAAGATCATTGGATGATGAACCCAGGCCATGATGTGACAATTTCTTATTACAGAACCTTACCCATGGTTACGACACACCCTCTCCTCAAAATGGAATAGCTTTCCCACTCAATTTTTTCCAATGTACCAATTCTTAAGAAGAGGACTCCACTTAAATATGATTAACCTTTCATGATGATTACTCATAGGGATAATGGTACTTTCCTCTATTTTATTCTCAAAAGACTTATCTAGGCATGAACTCCCTTGCTCATGACACATACTACTAAATTCCATAACATTGTAATGCCTAAATAGTAGGAAAACCCTAATAATCATTGAAAAATAATGGGAAAAAGAATTATTGGGAAAATTTAATAATTAAAGATATTATATTCATAAAATCGATATCATGGGTGTTACAAATACGGTAAATGGATCAAATTAAACCTAAAACCCTTTTTTGATTTAAGAGAAAAAAATAACCCATGTAAATATGGTATAATTATCCGGGAAGACATACACAAAATATTTTCCTATGATACTATTTATTTGTGTGGGTCTAAAAAGGTATATTTGTAATAACAGTATCTTCCCATGTGTTTTTAACTCACTAATAGGTATAATGTCAGAATTACATTTCATACCAAAATTTATAGTGTCATATACATTTTAAAAAGCGAACATAATTTCTATAAGATCCTACAAAATTCATTTCACATTGAGTTTATCAAATGATAAATAAATTTTTTTTACTAACCCTCAATAGAAAATCCTTGCCCTATCCTCTATTAAATTAGATCAAGAAATGTTTTGAAAGGTAAGATCCTTTAGTTATATAGCTTAATCATTATTTTTCTAATTTGAAGATAAGATGTGTAATCCATCTAAACAAGTGATGGTATATGTTTATTCCCAAAAGTTCATTTAATACCATTAATCATATAATTATTTCATGATAATATGTTTTTTATTATTTTCAAAAACATAATGAAATATTGAAATTAAAATCTAATTAAAAAAATGAAACACTTATTCTGATGATTAGATTATTTGCATTGTCTCTAAAATTAACAGTGCATCCACAACTGAAAACTAGAGAATATAAGAAAAGTTATTCTTTATTGTACTTGACTACAAATATATATTTCATGGGGTACCACTAAAAATAACCTTTCCCAGAATATCGAATCGCAAAATATATATTTTTGTGATGGAATGTCTCAATAAGTATCTTTTGTGAGCGGAATATTTCCCATTTCACCTTTTTTAATAGATTATTTATTATGATGAGTAAAGTTAACCATAGAAAAATATTTTCCATACGTCATTGGACCACTAAAAATATATTTGAAAAAAAATTATTATTATTTTAAACCAAAATTTAAAATTATATATAAATTATTTAATATATTGAAACAATTAAAATTATAAATATATGAAATAATAAAATATTGAAATAATTGTTTCATTTAAATGTTAACATACAATATTTGTATAAAATGTATCAATAATTTTTTTGGGAGGGTGAGGTGGAGGGTCCTCTAAAAAATTATGGGGTAAATATATCTCTACTCCTAGATAGAGTTGTCAAATTTAATCACACTACTCTCCTCAACATCATTGTATCTTCTCCTCATATTGTAGGTGATATTGATGAAGTTATTCCAGATTCATATGAATGGACTCACTATCCTCATTATGATCTCATATATTCATGTCATACTGTGAGACTAATGATGATGACTCTTCATGATATCCACTCAAGATAGATGTTTAACATGCATCAGATCCAGACAAAATTCTAGCAGTCAGTCAAGAACTAATACCAAATACTCATTTATTCATGAAAGCATACTATTTATCTTTCATCAACACTGCATAAACAAATAATATCACATAGTTATCATTACTCTTTGTCTCAACCTTACTCCTACCATATTTCTAAGAAGTTTTGTCCAAATATTAATCTTGGAATTAAAACACAAAATTAAAATAGTTAAAATAATATTTTTAGTTAATTTTATAAAAATAATGTTATACTAACCATAATCTAATGATGGAGGCCATATTTAATCTCTCTAGTGACAAAATCAATTTATATTCTTCTTTATACATTTACACTGTAATATCATAATGTTGAACTGCCAATATGATTATAAACTAATCACATTATATTTAATGTTATAGTAATTATTTAAAAAAATTATTAGCATATATATTTGATGCATACATAATGTTCGACTAATAGAATCATGTGTCACCTCCTTCCTCCCCCAATTCTTCGAACATAATGATTATATCCTATTAATGATATATCCCAACATGTATCAGTGTTCTCCATCCTATACATTATATGAGATGTTATTAGGTTGATGCGTGCAACATGGATGATCAAAATCCTTGACTCTCACCTTATTCATGGGTTTCCTACTAAAATTTTAATAAAACTAATGACAATGCTAACATTTACACACCTCTCATTCCTCTCTTATGGAACTCTACAAGATATCATCAATGTGACATCATAAACATGGATTTTTTTAATAATATGATGATACTGATTATATATAATTCAAATTAACAGTTCTTTATTTATGTATCAACCAATGATAAAACTTCTACTACCGAACAATGAAGGAAATTTGATCCCATGTGCTCCAGGCCCCTGAAAAAATGTTCAGTAAATTAGTTTCCCCTTTCCAATATCTAAATGTGAAAAAATATTACAAAATTGACAACTAATCAATGATTGGTAAATAACTAATTTAACAAAAAGTAATGAGAATGATCTAGTATACACAACTGAACATATGTCTACATGTTTGGATAAAATTCAATCCTATGATTTTGCTTGCTTATAGGGTTGGAATCATCAATATTGCTAGACCTCGACCAAAATGGTTCGATAATGAACCACTGGGAACTAGAGTGTTGTATGATAATGATTTATATTCATCAAAAGGTAGTAAATCCTCCACATTGCAATATAATATATCATCATAAGTCATATCATAAATTTGAAATTGTAAAATAATATTGACATAAAATATATGAAAATGATTAATATATATATCAATAATTACTATAACTAATAAGGTACATTTTTATTTATTCAAATTCAGGTTCATCTCCATATACAAATTTGTGAATATCATCATCTTCCTCCTCAATGTCATCAATTCACACAACAATTTCAACATCATTGTTAGTTGTTATATCAAATTAATTTGTTACATCCTCAACATCATCGCCACCATCGACCCATAACTGTGGGGTGTCATCATAAATATTCATTTCCATTCCTTGAAATATTTATTTTTATTTTATTTTGAAAAATATAAATTACATGCACTTAAATATAACCACATTCACATTTTAGAAAATAATTTTTATGGGATTTAATTTTTCTAATACTCCCCCAATCAATTAAATCACATGAAGAAGGACAATAATTGGTATAATATATATAGTGTTCTTGAGGAGCTAATATAAATGGTTCATAAACTACAATATGGATTTTATATTTAATATGAATCATTTCATGGAACAGATAAACACACAGGCCTATATCCATATCAAACTTATAATAATTAAACATCATTAAATAAATACATTCTAGAAAACATAGCCCCATTATTTCATTCATAATGACATTAAAGGAAACATCGCTTTATCAATGATGAAATCCACTTATGAAAATTAATCTATTCATTGTTTTTTTATTCTCCATAAGAACGATTATTATTTCTAAATCCATTCACCACATATGAATTATAGTTTATAATCATTTTTTATAGTGGGTTACATAATACAAAAAATATATTATAAATTTTAACATTATCTTGTGATACCGAAAAAATTGAAATAAAAGTAACAATATAAAAATTAATAATTTGATTTCATATGTTAATCCATAAAAATTTTAACGTACATGTCTTTGAATCTAGAAAGTGTAATTTTGTTTCGAACATTCTTCAAGGGTAACAACTATAATTTGTGGAAATTGTTTCAGGATATGATCATAAAATAATCCATAGAATAAATAATAATATTTTTAAAACAATTTAATGAATATGTGTTAGTATAACTGATTGTACAAATAATTTCATTAAATTACAATTGAGCAATACATTTTTATGTGATCTTGGACATTCATTATCTGAAATACATCTTCAATGAACTCCACAGATGCTAATTTTAGGAAGATTAAAAACTGATAATGGAATTATGAGTTAATTTTAAATATATCCCTCATGACAACTAATTTGATTATGTTTTAAAGGAAATTAATTATTGAAATAATGAGACAGGAGAGAATAATATTACAACTGTAAATATGATTCCGCAATTGACCCTCTAACTGATGCTTGTGACCTACCATTTATTCAGTTTCTACATATATATCTCATATGGATACCTCCTCCAGAACATAATCAACCCTCCACATTTCTATTCCCTGAGAATAATTAATATCAAATGTTCCATTGAGTTAAATAAATATAGTGCAATTTATTTCTATATTAAATAATAACAATAATAAATTCTTTTATATTACCATGTTCATGAAAAACCATTGTCACTAAAAATATGTCTTAGAATAAATATTATATTTATGTTATTGCATCCGAAATCAAAAGATTCAATAATAATTAAAATCCAATTTATAGATTTATTTCTAATAAAAAAATTGCAATCATTACTTTTTAATACATTAATATGACTAGTTCTAATAAATCTATCCAAATTTGAAACATAATCATATATTACACTCAAATCAACAATAAATAAACAAAATAATAAATATTTTTCTAAGGGATGTGTATAAGCCTCTATTTTCATCATAACACCAGTGATCTATCATTTTCCATCAAATCACATTATGGTTAGCTGTAAATTTTGGAAGGATCCAATAATACCATTACATTAGGTTTGTTCATACCTAGTGTTTCTAAAAATATATTAAATATATTATCAACCATGTTCTACTAAATAATATTGTCATCAAACATGTGAAGGACTAATAAATTAGACAACTATGGAACATCCCAAAATATACTCCATTAAATCATATTGTGATCTCTCCGAAAGACATTAATTTTTTATTATAGTTCATTTAAGGGAAAATGTAGGTAATTAAGAGATAATAGATTTTAAATCAATAACCAAAATAATTTATTGAGGTATTTATCTTTCAATTATACCTCATCTGAAATTATTTTTTTCCTTCAGAAACCATGGTCTATAGGAAGAAATTTGTTATAATAGAAGAAAAATAATATTTCTACAATTTAAGATCATAAATGCATTGATGTCACTCATACAGTACATAAATGATTTTGAACCATGTGTAACCCTGAAAGTAAACATTTTATATGAACATAAGACACTAATTTTACACATTAATTTAGCATTTGTTATGAATTTTTGTTCTTAAGCACATCATATGTACTGACACCATTAATCAACTATAAATTTCACTAATTGACAAATGGATTAAAATAAACAACAATGTTCTTTTCTGGATGTCCTATAAATAATAAGGTAAAAATGATATAAGGTCCATTAATCAAAATCCAATGAGGTAAATCATACAAAGTCATAAGGATGGGAAAATAAGAATTTTGGGTATCGTGAGAACCTAATGGACATAAACCATTTATTGAATGACTCTATCTCATGTTTCAGGATTCTAATGAACAATTCATATGTTCTTGGTAAAAAAATATTCATGAATCGCCATTATAATGATGATTTATGATTCTACTAGTTAAAATATTTGTTTTGTTCCTTGAGTTCAATGATGTTATGTTCTGGTACATAAATAAATTCTATAATATCTGTGTAAGAGTCAAATAGATGAATTGTTTAAATGAAATCAATTCAATCCTCACATGATTATCCTATTAGTTCCTTGATTGTCCAAATATATGAAACCTAACTAATGAATCCTTTCCATCATTATATAAAAAGAAATCATTTAGTCATGAATGAATATTATGATAACCAAAATTGATATTACAAACCCACCTCTATATCTCGGAGAAATTTGCATGGTACATATTTTTATTAGGTAACAGGTTTTTGAAAAAAGTTATTATTAGATAAAATAGCTATTTTACATTCCATTTTTTGAATTTATATCCCTAAAATGTGTTACCACTTCATATATTTTATATTAAAACGATGATATAATGAATCATTTATAGTCTTTAGAAAATCACAAAATTTAGATTGTTCAAATTCAATAGGTAATCAATATCATCATGAGGTTCAATTTTTCTAAAAGATAGAAAAATAACATCATGTAATAAAGTTTGAAATAATGATGGATATATGGAAAAATTGTAAATATTTTCTCTATAAATGTGTTCATTATGTTTATACAAAAAATAATATCTTCTAAAACCAAAATGTAATGGATGAACCCCCCCCCCAATGTCATCAAATGTTCTCACACCCTTCACAACATATTTCTTAAATGGAAACTACATTTTCCCCTCTAATAAATATACTTTTAATAATAGAAATGATAAAAAAAGCATCAACACTCAGAATATATATAGGATTTATGCCAAAAGTGATTGGATTCTTGTGATGATTTATCCAACTTTTATTATGTAATTAAGACAGTTGTAAACTTACAAAATCCATATTTCACTAAAAATATAAAATAAATAAACTCTTTATGATTAATATGATATACGAAATATACAAACCCAAAAAATAATATAAAATTAAAAAATTATAATTAAAAAATTAATATTATAATTTTTATCTATTTACCACTTATTTTTACTAATAAGTGCTTATTATTATTAATCATCATTAATTACCACTAGTTACATGTAATTTTTACTAAATATAAATAATTTTTAATATTAACTAATTTTTTGTAATCACTACTAAATATCATAAATATGCACTATTTACCATAAATTATTACTAATTATATATATTTTATTGTAAATTATTGGTAATTTTTTATAGTTGACTCTCTTTTTATTAATTCCAATTAATTTAAAGTAAATATTATTTTTAGGAAATAAAATATATTATCAGTTAATAAAAATGCATAAATCATAGATTTTCTAATCATAAAGTCATGATAAATAACCAATTTGTGTAAACCATGTCCAATGTTTTCATTTCTCATGACCAGAAAACTGATATCCTATTTCATTTTTACTATTCTAGTAATTTACAACACTTTATATTATTTCATTATAATTTGAAATAAATAATAATAATTTAAAATAACTTTTTAATTTTAATCAAATTTTATATTTTTTACTTTATTTTTTAAAATTTATAAAAAAATTATTAATTTATATTAATTTATAATAATTTTTTATATTTATATCACATTATAGAAATTATATCAATTTACTAAATTGTATTAATGTTTATCCATTTATTGTAAATTATATCTACTTACTCATTTTTCATACTTTAAAACAATATATTACTAATTTTCAATATTTATTACCTATTGTCACTAGATATTACTAATTCTTATTAGTTCACAAAACAGTTTTACTATTTTTTACTAGTTTTTTGTAATTTTTTCAATTTATTACAAGTAACCACTGGATATTAAAAATTTCCCTTATTTATTACTAATTACCAATAATTAATACTAATTACAACTAATTACAAATAATTATTACTAATCAAAACTAATTCTTGATTATTAAATCTAATTATTACTAATTATTACCATTTAATTCAAATTATTACTAATTGAAACTAAATAATACTAATTATCAATAATTATTTTTAAATTCCACTATATTTACTAATTATAACTAATTGCCACTAATTATGACTATTTATCACTAATTATTACTAATTACGATAACTTTTTATTGATATTTATTAGTTTATAACATTTTATTTCTATTTATTAGTAATTTCCACTAATTATTACAAATTATCACTAACTATTAATACCTTTTAATAACAGCTAATGCTTACTAATTAATACTAATTACTAATAATTTTTATGAATTACCACTAATTTTACTAATTATTAAAAAATATTTTACATTATTACTATTTTCACATAATTATTACTAATTATTACTAATTATCATGAATTATTACTAATTACCGCTAATTATTAATAATTATCAATAATTATCCAAATTAATACTAATAATTACTACTAATCACTATTTATTATTATTTACCCCTAATTATAACAAATTTTCATTAGTTCATAACATTCTCTTACTAATTTTTACAATTTATTACTATTTATTACTATGATTTATTAATTAGTACTAATTACACCCAATTATTACTAATAAACACTAATTATTTCAAAATTTCCAGCAATTATTGCTAATTATTTCTAAATACCACTTATTTTTAATAATTAATAACAATTATTACTAATTACTACTAAATGCCACTAATAATTTATAAATTCCACTAATGATTACTAATTACAACTAATTATTATAAATTACAACTAAATATTTCTTAATTTTCAGAAATATTTTCTATTTACAACTATGTTCTATTAACTATTACTAGGTACAACATATTTTTTCAAATTAGTACTATTTATTAATAACTACTAACAATTAACACAATTTACTACATCATGCATATGATTAAAAATAATTCATAATAAATAAAACTAAATTTTAGTAATTAAAAAAACTTTTATTTAGAACTAATAAATAAAAAATAAAAGAAACTAAATATAATTAATTCTAATTGATAATAAGTAATAATTACTATTAATATTAGAAAATAAATTAAATTAATAAAAATTAAATAATAAATTAATATCATAAAAAAACTTTTCGCTGATGCAAAGCTAGAATGTTGCTTCCTCAAAAAATTTAATGCATTGAAAATAGTAAGCAAAAGAATACATGAGTATATTAAGAAAGGGGGGTTTAGAGGAGAATACAATGAAAAACTTCATGTGGGGGTATATATATGTTAGATAATTTTTGACGGGATTAGTTCTGATTAGAAATTATGCAAAAATAGTACCCAAAATTATTAATTACAATGGTGGTGAAAAGGGGTATTTGTGATGGGTCTTAACCCAAATATAATTCTGAAGATATTTTATTTTTAAGGTAGATATTTCACATCCCAAATAACTTCAAAGACATAAGATATTTGTGAGGAGAGTTTTCTCCCATCTTAAATAATAAAAGTGACCGAAATTATTTGGGATGGAGGTATGTTATCATCACAAATACATTTCCCAGGGATTGGTGTGCAATTCATTCCCAAGTTATTTTCATCAATAATATTTTACCATCACAAATAATTTTCATAATTTCAATATGTTATAAGAATCAAATCCAATCGCAAAGAGTGTTTTCCAGGGGATATTTTGTGATGGGTGATGTAACCATCACAAATTATCTATAACATATATAATTTTTTCTTATAGTGTTAATTAGTTTTAGTATGTTGTAAACACTTCCCATGCCTTCAATTGAGTTTTATGAACAACTATTATCCATGTACGAGGTGTTCTAATTTCTTTTAGTCATCATTCCTTATTGATATAGATAAAACTAAAAGACTGGTCTTGAAAAATACATGAGCCAAAAAATTTAAAAATAAAGATACTTTCAAAACGCATATTTTTAAAATCTTATTTTGTTGAACGCAAGTTTTCTCTTTTCATAGGTCCATGCCTCTTGAATTCATAAACAATTAAATAATATATTTTATCATCTTTTCTAGTGGTATTATATATCCAATAATTTTGGTAATAATTCAATAAATTCTTCTTCCTAGTAATTTTTTCCACAAAAATATATATTTGAGAAGTTTCACCTTAACAAAGATCTACATCATTATCATTTGAGTGATTCATAAATTATTTTTGATTTAGAACACTTTGAATTATGATCTCCAAAATTTGAAACCATATATGTTTTAGTAAAAGAAACATTATTAATAGATTTATCTTCATTAGAATGACATTTAAAACATATAACACCCAATTGTAAAATATATATATATATATTTAGTATATTTATGATTATCTTATGTTTAATGTGCTTGGGGATTAAAAATATTAATCTTTTGAAAACATTCTTCCCCATGGTTTGTTCACAATTTAGAAAACTATATAGGAAAACTATATTAACTACTATAGTTTCAATGTAATGAAACAAGAGTTGTTTTCACATAGTTTCATTAACTTTTTATTCAAAACATGCATGTTTCAAAAAATAACCAATTTTGGTCATTTTGGTAGCTTTTATTTGACAATTCCACCATTTTCATCCTTATTAAGAATGTGATAATTGGTTTCTCTGTTCTATACATCCCTATCCCTTTCCGCACATTCTATGGTGGAATTTTTGTGATTTCTCATCAAAATATAAAATGTGTGTTTTATTCCACAGTTCCATTCTTTATTATCATCATTCAATCTATATTTTTCCCCTCTACTCTAACCCAAGTGTCCATGGTAGTCTATCCCCAAGTCTACAAATTTCAAAAATGGGGGGAAGATTTGGGGGTTTCCTTATATGGATTGGAAAGACCCCCTAACAACTTACTCATCTATTTTAATTTAAAGACATCAAAATTATTATTTTGATGTTGGCCCCTCCTCAAACATCCTTTTATTTGGGAGATCCATTAGTGATTGTATTTTTAAAATTGCTTTCAATGATATAAAAATAAAGTATATAATAATTACAAATCGTTTATGATTTAACAGTATTGATTTCCATTGATTCCCTTATGAAATAATGGGGATGATTTATAATAACGATGAATTTTCATTTCAAATGTATTTCCACACATGAAAATCATTTGATGAATTCCCAAAAGAAGTTTTTCTAAAATAAATGATTTATAAATGATGTTTTAAACATGTCATGAATTTTAAAATTGGGTATTTAAATGTATATAATGTTTCCTTATCAATAATAGGTGTACATGGTTTATAGAATAAAAATAATGATATTATTTTTTATTTAAAATCGTGTTTTTACAACCATAACATGTTCATTTTATTTTATATATTTTCAAGTTGTTTTTTAATGATTCTACATTTTACTTTTTCTCTTCAACCATTTCTTATTGAATTAAACTCCTTTTATAATACCAATACCTTCTTATCAAATAATTTTCAATGTTTCCATATGGAATGTTACACCATTGGAGTGGGTTCCCATCAATTAGTTTTTTATTATGGAAGCCATTGTATATGAGTATGTTATTATTTATTATCGTTAATATAATGGGTTTTTTTGTGAAGACTTATGGTGGTGAGTTCTATGATATAATTAGTATTATATATTTATTTTGTATTGTTATATTTTGATTTGAACCTATCTACCTTTTGAAAACGTCATGGGATCCCTCGGGTAGCTATGTTGGTAATCTATAGATTGATGTTATTATAGTTGAGATTATGCACTGATTAGTATCTCCTAGCTTAGAATTCACATATGTTATTCGGATTGATACTTTGTGATAATGGTTGGTGTATCTTAATGGTTATAATGATTGTAACACAACATAGGCCTACTGTTGGTTACACCAAGGCACATCGAAGTACCACATCATTAGTTCTAATGTGATGTACCGTGATTAGTATTACAATATTCATTTTTGTTATGACTGTTGTTTTTTTTTGTTTTTTTCAATTAATTTTTTTATTCATATTATGGATATAATGAATTAATTATTCTTCAAATTTGATGTTATAAATTTACTCTATATTAATTATTATCATTTAGTCTTTGATTTCCCTTTAATGATTTGTGTAGAGTAATTCTTATTTACATTGATCATAGTACAAGGAGCTTGTAAATGTTTTCAAAACCAAAAAAGGGTATTAACATTACAATTTTATCATTTGAAAAAAAAATTAAAAATCATATCATGATATATTTCAACTGTACAATTTACAAATGTAAATATCTAAAGAGGTCATATGGTCATCTTTGGTGTTCTATAAAATTTAATTATTTTGTTAAAGGAACATTTCAAGTATCATTTTAAACAAAAAAAATATGTTTTAAATACATATTTATAAACATTCATCTTTGGTTTATATTATAAAATAAATGGTATCTATTATTAGTGTTATCCTATTATGTGTTTGTTCATGCCGGACATATTCACTTTTTTGCATATATATTCATTAGGTATTATATATTTCAGAATAGTTTGACTTCAATGTTAGGATTGTTTAACTATCACTTGGGAATCTAGTGAATATAAACACTTGAGGTTGATACCAATTCACATTGTGTTAGCATGGATTATTTCACGAAATCATTGGATTAGTATGGTTTATGTTTTTTATCATCTAATAC
The DNA here is from genome assembly GCA_963277665.1 of Viscum album. Lineage (NCBI taxonomy): Eukaryota > Viridiplantae > Streptophyta > Magnoliopsida > Santalales > Viscaceae > Viscum > Viscum album. The sequence continues at coordinate 511,257,979 of OY728138.1, forward strand.
AGAATTAATTTATTGTTTTAGTTTCATGATGTAAATTCAAATGATCTAAAAAAAATATAACATCCTGGACATTCTTAAGTATTAATGTTCCATTAAAATTCAAAATAAATTTTTCATGTTCTTATAATATTTTTTCTGAAAGGTTTAATTAAGATTTTGGGAATGTCTAATGCTCATTCTGAGCATCTAAGGGGTCTTAACGTGTCTCTAGAAAATCACATAGGCTGCACATACATTGGAAAACAATTATTAATATCCCACATTCTTAGTTTATCTTGGGATGTGGGTATGTATGGGGGGGAAATGGTTTGGCCAAACTGTGCTTCAAAACCACGTGAACCTTTAAAAATGGGTGAAATAATGATTTTCCCCTTCCTCCTTTAAATATTAAACCATCTTTTATCCTCCCTCTTTACACAACATCCCACATGTTGGAGATCCATTATCCTCTACTCCTCTATATTTTGATAACCTCGTCATTTGATCTCAATGTAAACTTTTTATTCATTCATTTGATCCATACAAAAAATAGCTTTTATTAAATTCCTTATTTTTTTCATTTATCTCTCAATAAGGAATGCTAAATCAGTGCGAGTTATAATTCCCTATCTTCATGTTATTTTTTCCATTTATTATATTTATTCAATTCTATTATTTATCTAGGATGTAAATGGATGAGGATATTGATACCCATCAAAGTAAATAGTCTATAATAATTCCCAAAATTTTTGGGTATTTATAGATTCTATTTTTTGACCACAAACTGAACATTTGAGCATTGATCCTTATTTTGATAAATATATAAATTTAATCATCAATACATGATTTAAAAATAATATCACACGTTTATATATTGTTGTAGGTTGTCCTCTTCATCACGAACCACTCTTGTGGTGGGTTAATTCTACTATTTATATTATTACACCATTGGGGTGAGTTGAGATGACCAATTATTAATGGGAGCCATATATAAAATGAATGGAATAATAATAGTAAAAAAACTCTTACAAAAACATTTCATTTATGAATTAAAGGAGTAATTAAATTGAACTAATGGAATTTTTAGAATGAAATGGATAATCCCTTATGTTATACAAAGATTTGCAATTGATTAATTAAGTAGCATGAGAAAAAAATGGACCTCCTTCCTATATATTTTATGTAAATTGGTTAAATAATTAAATATGTTAAATACAATTAATAAAGTGAATGGACACAAACATGTCACATTGATCACTTCTATAATAAATTTATTATAATTAATTAATGGTGTAAAAAAATAATCTTCCATCCATAGAACTTATAACATAAATGGTTAATAAAATGAATGTGATAAATTCAATTGATAAAGGGAATGGAAACTAACATGGTTCATTGAATCATTTGATAAATTATGTTTTTAATGGATGGAACGTTATAACCGTAATGTGAGGTATCATTTTATGTAACTGAATACCGACATGAATATTTAATATTAGATTCCTTGTATTATTACATTAGTTAGGAATTTTTTGGGATACCTCAAACATGATCCTTGGGATCCACCCAAGAAATCATTGAGTTTTCTATGGATGAGATCAATATGCTCATAGTGGACTCCTATTCCATGAGACTTGGGTTCATGGAAAATATATAGATAAAAAATGAGGAAGTTTTTATGGATGATCTCTAAAGGATCGAAGAGGACACCTTGGTAAATGGATCTAGATCCTTGACATAATAGTTATTTTACATGAATATCTATCATATTATATAGTTTCTTGAGAAATTATATTCCTAAATAGGAGATTGGTGGTTCTTTACACTATTATATAGTTATTCTAATTTATAGAATGCATCTTACAAAATTCGATTATTCATTTGATTGTTTCACTTTTCATTACGACATTATTAATGTTATACCTGGACACTATAATGGATTGTATGAAAAAATGGATTTGTTGTAGACATCATTGGTAGTGGTCTACTGAGTATATTCCACTACATAATCAGGCTATATATTGTTACCCAAACAGACCTCATGATTACTGTTTGAGAAAAAGACAATAGTCTGGCACATGATGCTTGATTTATTATGCTTGGAATGAGTATGGGAGAAAATAACTAGGCTTATTCTTGACATGATGTGGTGCCCCAATAATCTAAATCAAGAATCATGTGTTCAATAGTGTGTATGACATTAGACAAAAAACACATCAGGTAATATATGATACAAATACATTATAATCAATTTAGTATTTAAAAATAAAATTAGTATATTTCAATGCACGCAACATCGAGTTAGTATGCATTGCACAGAAAAGTGTCATTCTTCAGTTTCTTGCATCTTAATCATTTTTGAGTTATACCGAATAATAATATTTTATTGAAATTTTGTTATTTATTATAATATTATATAAACTAGATGTTATGATAGTATTTATGAATAGTAATGACTATCTTTGAAAAATTATGGTTTATATTAATATTTAATTAGATAATTGGTTACAAATTAATTCCAACATAATATAAGAAACAAATAACTATAATGTTAATATATTTGTAGAAAACTATTTTTGTGATAAAAAAGATATTGTGTGCTAATAAATTTAATTAATTACAATTAGTGAGTGATATTAATTGAATATATATTTATATATTATATTCAGTAAATTATTTCTTATTTTCATATATTATGTTTCATTTACATAAAATAATAACAACACCAATTTTACATATAAAATCATATTTCTTTATAAAATAAATTTTACTTACATTTCTTAGAGAATCAATTTTATTTATTAATTTTTATATTTTAATTTATATAACATGACAAAATATACATTATATTTTTAATCTAAATATAATAATTAGTTTATTGTGAATTTTTAATAATTATTCAAAACATTTAATTTTTAATGTTTAGTTTAAAAAATGAATGTTAGTTAGAAGCTTATTTTATTTAAAATATTTTAATAAAGATAAATTATATTTTTAATTGGTTTTAAATATTAATTAGATCATATATTTATAAATTTGTACAATTTATTTCATTGTAATCAATTTTAATTTGAAATATATTACAAAAACATAGCAATCATTCAGATGATTATACTTTAAGAACTCTCGTTATCATCCCACTCATGGGATGCATATTAAATTAATTTATGCCAACTATATGATGGGAATTTGGAAAAATGGGTTACATAATTTGAATCATAATAATTTATAATTTCTAAGAAGACCATCTAATTTTTGAAAAAATAATAATTAGTGAAATTAATTAAAATTAATTACCACTTATTGTGGTAAAATTAAGCTTTATAAATGAATATTACTTTATCATTGAGGCCCAAAATATTGATACACTTGTAAAAAAACCATTGAACATCCTAAATTGGGACATAATATTTCCAAAATAGTGTTTTGTTTTTTGTTTGTGACTTTTGTTAGGTAAGAACAGTGTACAACGTACTTGATTCCAAAAACAACAAGTGGGTCATTTTCCTTCACTAAAAAAGGCCACCACCTCTCCCCATTCCAAACACATCTCAAAAGACATTAGATAGAACATTATCTTCATATATAGTTTCCCATAATCCTTCCACCGGCCCATTAATCCTCACTTTCATAATAATTCCTTCAATGGAATCCTTTTGTTATAAACAAAAAGTAGTAACCCGATTAAGAGGTAAAATATTCTCTCTATTTTTTATCTTCATTTAACAAATCACTCAAATATATTAATTTATTTATATTATAGTGAAACTATTATACTCAGTATACTAGAATTTTTTATGATAAGGATTCCACCAACACTTACATACACTTCCATCTAATAGGTAATGAAGATACAATTTCAATGTAGGACGAACTATTTCCTCATGAAATGATGATTGTTCATTTATTTGATTACTACCCTTCATGGTGGCTATTATGATGGAAATTATGTTTATATTTGATATATATGAAATTTATTATTTATTTATACTTATTTAATCCTTTTGTTACACATACCATTAATACATTTTATTTTCTTTCTAACTAGATAACATCATCATAGAAAATGTGGACTACTACCCCCTCAAAGCGATGTGATACATTCACACTATACAAGGAATGTATAATAGAAGGCGTCAATTAAATATATGTAAAATAAAAAACATATATATGATTTTAATGAAAAAATTTCCATTCTAGAAAATATTGTATATATATATATATATCATTTTCATTATTACCTTTTCACAAACATAGAAAGTTATTGTGTTTTTCATGGATGTGTGAACTACTGCCTACAAGACATTATGTGATTCATTTTTCATCACAAGAATTATAAATATTATACCATAATAATAAAGAATCTACTTAACTGATGCTCTGAAATTGCTCTCCAATAGGCCTCAAGCGTGCCTCCATGTACACCAGAGGCTGTCTACTAGCAGCGAAAGCCTATGGTGTGATAGAGGGGAGACAATGACCCATACCAGAGTCAGAAAAGAATGGAAATAACTGTTTATCATACATAGTGAAAATTAAATAGAGTGTGGTATCATTTAACAACTTATATTTATAAGGTTTTGATAGTAAAATGGTGTAATATTTTGAACATCTATGCAAAACAATAATACACTGGTCACCAACATGACAGACAATATAGATACAATGAAAAAATAAACATAAAGGTAATGTAAATGGTTGTTATACTATCTCCAAGACAACCCATGTACCTGATCTCTTGATAATTTGAAACTACAACATAAATATCAGTAGAAACACTTGAGTATCTCCACTCGATCATGCAACACTGGGATTTAGCCCTATCTACCACGGAACTCGTGATCAACCTGAAATGCAGACATAAGGTCAACAAGTACACTAAGGTCCACATAGGGAGAAAAAAAAGAATATCAGTAGGCCTCCCCGACACAAAATTCGAAACTATTTTTCTTAGAGTGTATGCAACATCAACGTGCTAAACCTATCTTAAACACAATAAATGTTACTAAATACCATATGTGAATCCACAGTCGAACCCAGGGTCTGTAATCCCTATCAAATGTGCATGTGCATCCATGGATGTCAATGTCTATATAACTATACATGTATAGTCCAATAGCTATACACATATACATAAATATTAATACTCATGAGTATGTGAATAAATTAACATGGAACCACATCAGCAGATGATCCTTCGGTACAAAATCCTGATCATTTGGGCATAATTTTCAAGGGCATTGACATGGAAATCATGAAACTCCATCATTGTAACACTAAGTCGATCACCGGGTCTGTAATTCCATGGATATGTACGTAATTTATCCAATGTCAAAATTATATATTTAAGAAACCAAGGTCTCTATAGGGGGATGATCATCATACACCATGGTTCACAGGTACTATTTTCCAATCACAATCTAGGATTTCATATACCGATGGTCAATCCCACAAATAAGGCAACCGTATAAGAACTATCAATCCTATAAAATGACATTGTTCAGCAAAACATGTAGCATTATCCCATGTATCAAACTAGGGCTCGGAAACCCATTCCATTATGAATAGAAAAAACCTCTCCCTCATGAAAAAAGAACACCAACCTAATGATAATCACAACCTTGTTTTCATGCATATCCAATCTTTTCCCATATGAATATATGATCCTTTCCCACAAGAATATTTGAGCATATCCTACCCTTTCCCACATGTATATTGATCCTTTCCCACAAAAATAACATTACATCCATGAATCCATCCATGGAATTCCTACCTCAGGAATCCTGATATCACTGAACTTTTAAAAGATAACATGTAAGGCTCAATAGCCAGATACTAAGAAGCACCTGTAGATATCAAAAAAAAATTCTTTATATATATATATATCCATGCTCAACAGCCAAGTCCCATGTGATTCCTCTAGGTACTAGAAAACTTTCATAAATAACATGGCTCAGAAGCCAGATCGCATGATATATCTTATGGACCGCCAAACAAAAAATAAATACACCTCATGTTATGCTCAAAAACCACCAACTATGAAGCATCTCTGGTAAACAATGATGCTTTAGCAAAACCATGTCTGATATAAACAAACTAGTGAGGGTGTCCCGAACTTCCAACCCAACACTACATCCACAGCACCATGTTATTATAAGTTCATCATGGGTTCTAGGTGACACCCAACCACAATCTATACCCAATCCCAACATAACATCTTAGGGTTAGTCAAACCAAAATCAACTAGTGGATCCTCCAAGTCAAACATTAAGGATTAATCCTACTCGGGATCCTACAAGTAATCAAACGTGATGGAATCCTATATGGAATCCTTAGAAAAGAGTAAGGGAGGAATTCTGCATAGGATCTTTAATGAATAACAACATATGCATACTATAATAGGGATCCTCTCAAAGGAAACATGAGAGAGATCTAACAAGGGACACCCTAGGTCAGCATATAAGAAAAGGAATCCCTCAGGGGATCCTAGGAAGCATGCGGTCTCATGGACTTATAGGCTAAAATGGAACATCTCATAAGGGGAAACATCCTCAAAATCATAGGTCATGGGAGATAACTCACAGCTTACCTCAGATCGATGGTCTCAACAACGTTGGCCTGAACAACCATCTAATCATCCACGCCAAGTCTCACTCTCATGTGACAACTGAACTCGATTACCCGAAGAAGATCATATCCATTTAGATAGAAACCCAAAAAACACCATTTATATGACCGCTAAATGTAAATAGGATTCCACTATTGCGATCTATGAAGACAAACACTCATAATGGACTACTCAAACACCCAATTTTGACTTCAATGGAACAAAATACCCCAAATCAATAAGCTGGAAAAAATTACATGGCATGTACATCCGAGTAAATACTGTGTGATATAATTTTTACCCTTGGTTGTGTACACATAAATGGGTAAATCAAAATTTGATATGATTTTGTAAAATTACATGTCATGTACATCAAAGTACAGGACATGTACTTTTTAAAAACCAAAACTCACATTCTTTTTCACATGGTCAGACAAATGACCATATACCACTACAATGAGTGTACATAGAGTAGATGATGTGTTCTTAGGACAACATATTCTTCCTTGAATGGGAAGAACACAAGGTGTGTTCCCCTATAAAATGTTGCGTAACCTGGGTTTCTCGATTGGAAAACACTCAGATCGCCCGAAAAAAATACATTTTCTGCTAAGAAACAAAAGATCCAGCCATAAGAGGCTACAAAAATGTATAAAGTGGAATTAAAAACTCAAAAAAACATTTTTAATGCGATATATGTCAAAAAATGGTCTTATCATTAGGTGAAAACTGTTGATGTTTCATTTGATTTCAACGTCCATGAATTCCATATGTCGAGTTAGTGCGTCGAGGTCTTCGTAATGGTACCAAACATCCCTGACCACTTTCAATGTTTCTCCATCTCCCATATATGTCATAGGTCAAGACCATGTAGGAAAAACACACACAAACTAGAGGCGTGAACAATAAGTGGGAAGGGAGAGAAAAAAATGAAAAAATGAAATAATTGAAAAAGGGCGCTTGGTTGGCCCAGGTTCCCGACTCTAGTTTATGCTTCACCTTGGATAAACTACCTATTAAAATCCCAATGACGGAGACAGAATCTCAATAAAACTCTCCATTAAATTTTTTTCCCATATGAACCTATGAAAAATAATTTAAAATTCAATTTAATATCATTAAATTTAAATTATTCTGATAAAATTCAAAACAGCTTATATTTCCACCAAACCCTTTTCTTAGGGTAAACAACCTTTTCCAGCAACAACAGAGTTGTCATAAAAACTATTTGAGATTAACTAGTTGTGGAAAAGTACATTTTACTCCTCATGAGTATCCAACAAAAAAATTCAAATTTATGCTCAAAACTGCAGTCTAGTAAAATACAGGTCCTTACAAGCTCTCCACCATAAACCTTATCATCCCCTAAATTCTTGTATAATGAACTATCAACCATGCACCCTACATGATCATCTATATAACCAAGCTTTTTATACTATCCAAATACCCGCCTTATAATGATAAGAAGTGATTTATTTATGGAAATAATTTAACTATGACCAATCTCGTACTCCCCACCATAGGAATGCCCCAATCATCATCTTAATAGAAAACTCTGAAACTAAAAGCTCTTGGAAAACACCTTTGTTTAAAAAAATGAGTTAAACACCCTCCTATGGCCAATGGGGCACTGCCCAACATATAGATTGCTTCTCATTTCTCCTAGAGAACAACCACAATATTTTACCTTCTCAATAAGGAAAAACTTTTAGAAGGAAAAAGGAGCTTGGCATAGGGTTGATGCTCTCACAACATACTCAAGAAGAATCATGATTATGCATGGTAATCTCTAAACATGAGTACATTAATACTGTACAAAAAGACATATATAGCTCTCTTTGAGCCACTGTAACATCCTCCCAAAATATGGATATGATTCTAGAATGGGTCAACCATCTCAGGGAAACATGACATTTCACAATATCACCTCTACCATAGAGAGTCATTTCAACACCATTTCCAAAATAAAAGCCCATGGAACATCGTGAAACATATTTACTTTCCTCGCAACTGGAAACACACTGATTAGATTCATATGATACCATGCACAAACAACATGTATCTATACCACCTCACACATACACATGATGCCATTCTAGTATTGAGCATCTAACAACATCCTAACTACATTAGAATCATCAAAAACACATTTAACCAAGTCATGCTCGTGAAATGTCCTACCCATTGAAGACATCCTCTAAAATAAATCACCCTAGGAACCTCAATCAAAAGATAAAGGCATCAAAATTACCATAACCCAAATCACGATCACTTACTATTCATCAATCACAAAACGACTATAAAACAAATCTCAATACTAATGATGGAATATGAAAACATGGTTCATCTGTTCAAGAATAATTGTCACAACTGGGTCACTAGGTATAACAACATGGACCAAAATATCCAATCCCATGAATGGAAGGTATGATCATAACAACCGCTAGGGGTAAAAATTGAAACACCCAGCATATGAGCGCCATGATCCTCTCCGTTCAATCCCAGAAGGAACTGCTCCATGGAGGTTATAACCAATGAAGAAGAGAAAAGATAACCTAATACTCATTGGTTATCCATATACAGAAATTCCCCATGAATATCAAGTTCACAATAAATTTCTATGAGTCGATAAACGTCGAACTCAGCAATCCAACTAGACAGCAATATACCAGAGAAAATAATAACCAACATGGGGTTAAATAAAAAGGCATCACGTTCCATATTGACAAACTAGGTCAGTGAAATAAGTTACATGAGGATGGAGTCATCATCCTTTCAATAAAAACACCTATTCATAAATCCACATAACCTTCCCTCCGTGTAAATGTATGTGTAATCCGGCTCATATGAATAGGCCTCTTTCATCATTAAAAAACACACAAGTAGGTCTATATGTTGTGAATCCTACATGCCTAGTATGTTGGATGAGACACCACTTCCCTTTGAAATCCAGGAGTCTAAATCCATATCGAGACTATTACCATTATCCATGATCCAAAGATCCATATTAAATGAAAACACCCACACACAACATGTTTGTTTCTCATGGTGAAAATCATATACAGAAGTAACATTTCAATATCAGAACAAATATCATATACCCTAGAAACAAGAACTTCTGACTGGAACATGTGTTCTCGATGCACCATTCTGATATCCATCACATATTCCAACACAATCCTAATACTTATTTCTACAATTTCCCAAATAGTAATTTCCATGAAAATAAAACTCCTCTGGTATAATTTTGTAACGCCCCAACTTAGAATACACTAAACTGGTGCTTCGAGCTAGTTCTCCATTAGGCCTCAGGTGTGCCCCCCTATATTCCATTGGCTGGAGACTACAAACAAGGGCCTATGGTGTGATAGTGGGGAGAGTATTCCCTTATAATAGAGTTAGAAAACCATGAATCTAACTAAGTATCATATATAGAAGAATGTAAATAGAGTGTGGAAAAAATAAACAATTGAAAATAGAACAATTTGTAACATAAAAATATTGTAAAAGACCGAACAACTATGAAAATGATTAAAAAAATGGTCACCCACTCAGCCACCCAAAAAGAATCAAGTAAAAAAGAAAATAAATGTAAAATTATAGGGATATACTACTAACTCCAACCCAACCCAGGTAGCCATTCTCCCGAAACTGTTGAACAACACCATCAAGATCAGTAGAATAACTCGAGTAGCTCCACTCAATCATGAAACACATGGAATCATCCCTATCCACCATGAAACTCCAGATCAACCAGAAAAGAATACATATGGTTTAAATATACACTGATGTGCACATATAGGGATGAAAAAGAATCTATGTTGGAAACACTGACATGAAACATGTAGTTGTGATATAAAAAGTTTATGAAACAAGAATGTTCTCAGCCTAGCTGGAACAGAACAAAATATAGTAAAAACAAAACATGAAACCATAATCAAACTCCGGTTCTGTAATCCCTGTCAACTACGAAAGTTCCATCATTGATGTCCATAACAATATAGGTATACATTTATAGTACCATAACTATATACATATAGTTAAATATAAATATTTAAAACAATGTGATTCAAATAATAAGAAACATCATCAACAATCGATATGTGGTTAACTGATATGAAAAACACTGAGCATAAGCTTAGGAATCCAACCGAGTATTAGAAAACCATTCCCATAGGCATAGAAAAAACCACTCTCTAGTAGAGAACAACCTCACCCACAGCTATATCCCAACCTTACCCATGGGCATATCTAATCCTTACAGACATGAATATCTTATCCTTTCCTATAGTCATATCTGATCCTTTCCCGCATGAATATTTCATCCATAACCACAGGCATAGCATTCCACCCATGAGACCATCCAAGGAATTCCTACAACTGGAATCTGGGTATCAATCATGGTGTAAAAGTAAAAAAGTTAGGATCAATAGCTGGATACCAGGAAACACCTCTGGACATCCCAACAATATATATATATATAAATATATATATATATAGGTGTCATGGATTAATATCAATGTCCCACATAATTCCTATGTGTACTAGTAAAATATCATAAATATCATGGCTTAGAACCCATATCATAGGAGAGAATGTCTGGGCATCCCAAAAAACGAGATATACATGTAACGTCAGGATCAACATCGACCAACCATGAAACACCTATTGTAAACACTACTTCATCATAAAAAACATGTAATATATAATCAAACGAGTGAGGGTGGATCAAACGCCCAACCTAGAACTATATCCACATCCCTAGGGGCCTGCAAGTTTAGCAAGTGTTCTGGGTGACTGTTGAAAACCATCTATTTCCAGAACAGATGAAACATCTCTATGTTGGTCAAACCACGTACAACCACTAGGTTCTTCTAATCAAACACTAATGAGGCATACTACTCATGTTCATCTATGTAAACAGTAGAAAATGTATCCTACCTGAGATCATTAGTGACTTGTAAGGGGGAATCTTATACAGGATCCTTGAATGAAGAACAACATTGGAATCCTTTAATAGGGATACTCTCAATGGAAAATAGGAGAGAGATCCTACAAGGGAATCCCTAGGTCAACACAAATGCAAAGGCATTAAATAGGGGATCCATGGAAGCATCTGATCTCATGGGCTCTTAGGGTAGTAGGGAACATCTCTCAGTGGGAAATGTCCTCAAAATCATAGGTCATCAGAGATATCTCATAGAAAATCTTAGATCAATGTTCTCAACTAGTTTTTTCCTAATACCCAACCAATCATCCAAGCAATGTCTCATTCTATAGTGAAAACTATACTCGATATCAATAAGAAAAACCACTCCATTTTTATAGAAACCTCAGAAACACCATTTAGATGACCTATAAATGTCAATCAGATTCCACCATTGTGATCTATGTTGAAAAACGATCAGAATGGTCTACTCACATGCCCGATTTTGACTTCCTAGGGCCAAATTACCAAGAACCACTATGATTGAAAATGTACAAGTCATGTACTTTCGAGTACACGGTGTGTAATCTTTTCCATCCCCATAGTTGTGTACATATGCATGGACATATCAACATGGGGGCTGAATGTGTATATGTATATGTCATTTTATACAAATTATACAGCATGTACTATATAGAAACAAAAACCCCGTGTTCTTTTTCACAAGGTCAAGCACAAGGACATGTACAAAGGCATGGCATGTATTTATAGTACATGAGAAGAACTAAGGAAAACATATTCTTCCTTGGAAAGGAATAACACATGGCATGTTCCCCTAAAATAGACATCATGTAACCTGGGTTTTCCAATTGGAAAACCATCTGATCACCTGAAACATCCATTTTCACCAACCGAAACAATAGACCAAGACATAAAGGGCCACAAGAATGCACTAACCAGATTTACAAATGTAAAACAATAAATTTAATGGGGATATGTGATGTAAACATAAATGGTCCTTCCTTTTGGTGGAAACTGCCCATGAATAGTTCGATTTCACCGTCCACGGATTCCATACCCAGAATCAGTGCATCGAGTGATTAAAAAAGGTTCCAAAAAACCCTTACCTCACTCACTTTTTTTCCATATCTCATTTCTCTCATACGTCATGACCATGGATTGGCCACACACACAGGAGGGGTGTTCATGAAAGAAGATGGAAGAGAACAAAAAAGGAAATAAAAGAAAAATGAGGATGGGCCAGTCCCATCTCCTAACTCGATTTAATGACCCAATAAGGCTAAAATCCCTATTTCAGACTCAAAGGAGGAGACAAATCATCATTTTAACTCCCTGTTTCAATGTTGTGGCTAAATGAACATGAGTGAATAATTTAATATTTTACATAATAATATTATTTATTAATATATCCTACTAAAATTCAAATAGGTCATATTTCTACCAAACTCTAGTCCAGGGGTAAACAACATATTTTGGGACCAACAGAGTTGTCAGAAAAAATATTCAAGAACAACTGGTAGAATGAAAGTCTATTTTACCTCTGAGGGGCATCCAACAAAAAAAATTAAATTTCTTCTCAAAACTACAGTCCAGAAAAATGTAATTCATTACATATATAATTATATATTATTAAATAATATGATATTTATTTAATAATGATAATTCTATAAAGATTTGGTGTCACTTACTTTCCATATTTTTCATTGAATAATAGGAACAATACACATGCGTACGTTCGGCCTACCAACTTCATGATTGTATCGTCAATTCTTTTTTCATAACTACCTGTAATGATTTTTTTTAATTTAATTTATAAATATGATAATTATTTTTTCATTATTATGGATACGTTATATATTGACCTCATTGACCATAGTTGACCAACCAATGTTTTGTTTGATAAATAAACCTAATTTGGACAAAACACCTGAATTAAACATAATTGTTTATGTAGTTGTATTCAACCTGGTAATAAGTGAAATAAAATTATTTCTGAACATGAAACGGTTTATCAAGAAATTATATAATTACCATATGTTTATTATACAACATGTTAAGGGACATTCACTTGAATGGAATCACAATGTTAGGGATTTCGTATCAATTTACATTCCATTGATACTTGTCTGTTGTTTTTCACGACGTTTCATTTACACGGTGTTTATACATAACTTTAACAAGATATATCAGGAATCTACGTACTCTCAAGATAATATAAATATTATTTTTTTATTACATTATTTGTATTATGATTTATAATGATTTAAACTATTACTGGAAACTGTGGAATATTTAATGATTATTTTAATCAACTATATATTTAATGATCATTCAATAGAACATATATATGAAGAAATTATTTTACCATTATTCAATAAAACATTAAATTTTATTTCCTATAGTTATTCCCGTCTATTTTCATGTATTAGTACAATTGTTTCACTCTTGTGTCCTCAAAATGTATTAGAACATGTTTTCTAAAAAAACCCAAAATTGTATATCTATTTATTTGGAGAACCAATTTTTTTCAAAAAACAGGTTTTATTTAAAATATTACAAAAAATTTAAAAAATTATTTTTCAAATAAATTATTATCCTTTTAAAATTTTATTTATATTTAAAGAATATTCTTATCACTTCTAGAACATGGAATGTTTCTAACATTTAACCTTGAAAAATGAATATTATTTTTACCACATAGGGCATGAACATATTTACCAAGAATCATTTCATTAGTGCATACATTTCATTTTTGAAAGGATATTTATTAATGAAAATATGTTCAAAATCCATTTTCAAAGAATATATTTTCAAAAGGTTTATCAAAATATTTGAAAATGTTCCTCCATATTGTTTCTAAAAGATCTTTTGATAATTTTTCCAGTTAACAATGAAAAAAACTCTTTATCTTAGTCAACATAGGGAATATATAATTGATAACATCGTTAACATTACTCTAGATGGTTTTTTATTTAATTTTTCATGGATAGTATTAATATTAAAATCCTTGATTAATTTTTGAAATTCCTATGAAATATGAAATCCTCTATGATCGTTGCATTTCCCCTAATTATCCATATCATCAATCATGGATATTTCCATTTCTGAAACCATATACCATTTTTCATTTAGTGTCTACTTTTAATGTGATTTGATTATTTGGAAGAAATATTGCTTACTCATATTCATTATTCAATATGTTTATTTGACAAGGAAAATTATTTACTTTAATTATTCAATATGAGGAATGATTTCATCCATTACGAAACTAGAGGGGCTCAGTTATAGATATCCCCTCGATGCATCAGTAGTCTCATGGGATGATTCATTTTTCAAGCCTCCACAGATGTGTTTTCACAAAATATGTTGTAATCAGTATTTTAAAAGGTATTGACGTTAATGGTACCATGTTGCAAGGAATCATAGTGTTCAATACATAAATATTTATCTCATATTAGTTTCAGTTACTAATCATCCCTGAGATAATTCATCATCATATCTATTGATATATTTATTTTCTATTTAGTGACTAAATGTCATGTGTTTCAATTTCAAACCATTCCAATTTTTTTACAGTATCTATTTATTCGAATGACATTTGTTTTCTGTTATTACCTTTCCATATTTATTATTAACATCTTTCATAATTTATTGATCGTATGGTATGCTTGTTCTATTATTTATCATGCCCTAATTATTAATTTCATGGATTAGTTATTGCTTCCACAATATTTTTTTCTTACTGAACATTTGAGCTCACCCTCATTATTTTTCTTTCCCTAGGAATCCAAGAATCATACAATGAAAAATATATTGAGATATACTATATGGATTATAGTTATCATCAATATTATTTTTTTAAGAAATAGAAAAAAAATTATCTTATTATTTGTGTATTAATTGTAATAAAAGCCTCATATCTTCATCTGGTTTACCAAGACTACAAAACTATTCATTCCTTTGTTATTATATTGAATTTAATATTGTCAATGTAATTTTTAGCAGACACCAGCTCTGATATTTCTATGGTGAATTTGTTATAGTTTGTATCAAAGGATGTTTAGTAGAAACTTTGCGAAATTGATTTATGAAAAATTCTGTTATATAACATAACCCTAAGGTATAATATGAGTATATGTATAAATGAAAATCATAGAAAATAGTTAAGATAGAAATTATTAGGGTATTACTAGAAATAAATCCATGTCTGGATACTAAAATTGGATTTAGTTTTGTCACAGATTTACAAAGGAGTAATAACTCTTACAAGGTGTTCCAAGCCTAAATAAGAGTAATCTAGTACCTAACCATGGTCCTTAATCTATCCTAGTTTTACCAACCCATGGTATATGATTAGGATAACTCACAATTTATTTACAAACCACTATGAAAGATTTTGACAATAATTATTCTAGTTTTAACATATGGCTATTTATATTGAATATAATGTTTCAAGATTTAAAAATTCACCATATTATATTTTGAATAAACATTAGGCCACATAATGATCTATGTTAACATTAAACCAATAAGGTATTTATGTATTGGGGTTTCATTGAAAACCATTTTTAAACGTTTATAAAGTTGTTAACAATATTACATGGATTTCCTGTAGATTTTTTTGTAAATTACATTAATATTGTTTTGTAAATGGAAAACCTATAAGACTGGTGAAACAAATCAAATACATCTATACACAGGTCCTAAACCCATAACCAAATGACAATAAGGGTTCCACACTGAACATAGACCAACTCAATGTCCTAGTTTCTTTATCATTGTTCTTATTAAAAATATTTGACTGATAAATATTTATTATGAACCAGTAGTGTCACTTATTAGGTTATAGATTTAAATATTAACCATATAGGTTTTTGAATATAGTAAATGAAAAATATTTATAATTTTAAATCTATTATGGGCATGATGATAATTATTAAAATGTTTTTTTTTCTTTATACATTAATATTAATATTTGAATGAATCAGAACATGATCAACGAATAACCAAATTTAAGGATTTTTCATAGAAAATATATTCCTATAAATTATGTATATTTTCTTATATTCTTAGGTTGTAATAGAATTACCCAACATTAGAAAAATGACTTCAAAATAAAATGTTCCCATAATACCTTAATTTATGTTGAACTAATGGTCTCTTAAATAATAAATGATTTATGTCATTGAGGACCTCAACTAACCATTGATAATTAACTTGTTTAGTATTCATTTCCTCATTTAACACCAATATATATTTATATTTTTCCTCCAAGTATGAATCTCTACATTCCACTAATATTTACCTACTTAGAGACCAAGTTACATGGTAGTCCATGTGACCTTTGTACTTTCCATTCTATCTTTTTTAGATAATGACATGTAAAACCTTCTCCCAATGTGTAATTTATATCATTGTATGTACCAAAAAATATATCACCGTGATCATTATTTAATTATTGGTATGAAATTTTAAAAAAGTGGGGAGAATGTGACTCCCCGATAATCTAATGTAACGACATTGTATTATGTAGCGTGTAGAACACGTGACACGAAGCACGTAAGGTAATATAATATATGGATACTTTATAATATAAATATAATTTAAAATATAATATATATATTTCAATGAATGCAACACTGAGTTGGATTGAATTACATGCAAGATAAACCATCTTCAATGGATTTTGATCAAACACATGGCTGAGTTTTACTAAACAATAATATATTATTAAAATATTATAATTTTTTATAATATGATATAACATAGAAATTATGTTAGTAGTTATAAATATTAATAAATGACTTATTTAAATTATGATTTATAAAAATATAGAATGAATTAATTTAGTAAAACATAATTATAAATTAATATATCAATAATTGAATATAAAGTTAATATGTTTATCGAGAACTAATTGTATGCTCATTTTTTACACTAACAGATATAAGTAATTCTCAATAGTGAGTGATATTAATGTAATATATATATATATATATATATATTAAATCAAATATTATTTACATTAATAAATGTTTGATATGCATAAGAAAATAACAAAGCCTAGTTTACACATTGAATTTTATATTTTTATAAAGAAATTTTTTTCTTATTTTAATGGAGAACACATTATATATATATATATTGACACAATAACTGATTAAATAATTGATAATAATCTCTATATAAAAAATAAAAACATAAGAATTAATCTACGGTGTATTTTTGATATTTTTTTATAAATTATCAATTTTTTATAAATAGTTAAAAATACTGAATTTTAGTACAATATAGAATTTTGAAAAAAAAAGTTATTTATAAAGATATATTATATTATGCATTATATTTAGAGAATAATAAGGTAATTTTTTTATCAATATATAAAAATTATGTTCTTTGACTCAATATAACTTTGAAATTCATCATAAAAACAAAGAAAAATTTTAGACGTTTTTACTTGAAATACCAACAATATCATCACATCTCTAGGATGAATTTAAAATTATTAACTACAAATTATATAATTATAATGTGAAAAATGGATTTCATATTTGGAATAAAAATAATGTATAATTTATAAAAAAAATATATTTTTAGTGAAAATATTAGAGATGGAAATTAAAATTAGTTAAAATTATTTAGGTATAATTACGCTTTATAATGAACTAAAACTAAATATTAGGTGCAAAATTACCTAGACAGTAGTCTGAAACCTATTTTCCATGCATAAATATTACATTGACATTAAATTATTTAGTGTTGTTAGTTTCTTATGACTTTATATAGTTCATATCATGTGTACACTTAACTTGTTTCCAAAAAAATCCATGTGAGTCCTTTTCCTTCCCAATAAAAGGCCACCACCTCCCCCCATTCATCACAACTCTAAAACCACATAGTATTATATATTATATTACTATATAGTTTCCCAAACACCATATTTCACAAACCATCCCAAGTCAACCTTGAACCTTTCACCCATGCCAGCCCATGACAAGCCCAGAGAGGCGTTCCCGATCCTCCCGGGATGGTGACAAGCACCAAGGGAATCAATAGTGTACACAAGGGAATGATTTCTCCCATATATAAAAAATTAAAAAATAGATGAAATAAATTGATATCCCAAAATGCATTTAAAATCAAAAAAATTCGCACATTTCCCAAGGCGATCGAACTCAAGTTGAAACCTGCACAAGGGCTAAAAACAGAAGAATACTATAGGGGTGACTATTAAAATTAAATAGGTTAGCCCAATAATATATTCCCAATGCAATTCATTTAATATAAAAGAATCATCATTTTCGTGTTTTAAATAAAAGACTTAAATGTATGTTTTTCAAATTTGGTTCCATACTATAATAATTATCAGACAAAAGCTTGTATGATTTATAAAAAAAATGAATGTAACAATTTTTTCTAAGAGGTGCAATTTCAAAATGAAATTTTTTTTCAAGTGGGGTGCTTCAAAGATAGTAAACATTTAAATAAATAACAGACACTATTTTATTTACCAAACATACACACTGTATGCTGATGGTGAGTACAAAATAGCCAATGAGCAGAACTCACGGGATATCCCCTAAGCACTAGTTAGTTGTGATCCCCATGTACCTCGTATTTTGGTGAAAGTAACCATAATATATATCTGTTCTAGTTCACACAAGCAACTAGTAGGGAGCATTCCCATAACCTAGTGGTCCCCCAACATCATCATAATCATATTTTAGTTATTGTTTTCATCGTCAAACTGGCTACATGAAAGATGTGCCAAATCCCACAGAATCACAAGCATACTAGTACACGTCCTCCTACCAAGATACTCAGGATTCACTTTAGTGCTCAATCATGTTACACATATTATAAAATACACCTTTCAAATCCAAATTACATTCCCAAACCATAAAAACAAAAACATCCCATAAAAATTCTTCACATTTCTTTCATGAATAAATTAACCACAAAAAAATTTCGTAAAACAATTTCAAAGAGTGTATTGAGGCTTTGCACATAAAACACATTCAAAAATACAATTTGAATTATAAAACGGAACAACACCATACCCAACCATATTTAGCAGATCTAAAAACATTTATGAAAATCATTTCATGAATGATAAAACAATCCCAATTGACACAACATTGAATATACAAGTTAAACACTCATTCATCATTTTTAGGAAAGGCCAAACATGCCTTTAAAAATTTTCCCAAAACTAACATTTTAAAAAGACATGAATTTAATTTTTTTAAAGTGGTTTATACACACCATATACAACATCAAACCACATTCATAAATCCCATAAAACAATCTGTTTAGATATTCAAAACTGAACAATTTCTATAAGAATGTTTAACATGCCATTTTACTGCAACCCGGGCTAAAACATGTTGTAAACCAAATATCATTATTTTTTAAAACCAAAAAACACTTTTTAAATACATTAAATGATCAAAAATGTTTCTTTACATGCTTAAAATGTATTTATAAATCCAATAAAATCATTTTAAATTTCACCAGACACATAAAATCCAACAGGGCAATATTCAGAACACGTGGCATGCACTCTTAAAAAACAAATTTTGTTAAGAGCATAAAAAAGGGATAAAATACCATTTTCGTGCCAAACATTTATTCAAGATACTAAAACATATTCAATATACAGTAAAACAAGTGTATAAGATCATGGAATAATTTATCAAACAAGAGGAATGCACATTTATACCAAAACAACTATATATGTTTACAAAATACGACATAAAACATAATTTTCACACAAAACCATTAAATCCAAGGTTTAATAGTAGTACTCATCAAATAAATAAATTTATAAAAGTATGATAATGATGAAACATAATTGATAAAGGCTTGTGCAAGGGATATCCTACCTCAAATCCTTGGCATAATGGAAACCCACTCCCAAAATCACCATCCATGGGTTTACAAACCCTAAACCTATGAAGAAAAGACCCAAATGAATAAAAAACCCATAATAATAGTGGAATAATAGAACCCTAATTCTATAAGAAGTTGGTGAGATTATAAAACCAAGAAATAATGAAAGGTGGAAGATGGAGGAGGATAAAAGAGAAGGAATCTGACATTATCAACTTGAAAACTCTTTGAATTCCACTAGATCTACACCCATATATAAAGGGGAATTGTTTGAAACTTCTTGGAGAGCCTAATAATGTTTGGAAAAAACATGTAAAAGATATTGGTGTCCAATAGTGATCAAATTGATTTATTTATGGAAAATGTAATTAACCTTGTCAATTCTGGATGATTTGATAGACATTGAGCAAGTTTCCTACTACGCAACTATTCTGATATCTAAAAAGAGAAAATAGATATTTGGGGGAGTATAGGAATATTGGACTATGGTGGGAGGCGGAAGGACCAAAAAATTATTAAATATTAAATTATATATAAAATAAAAAAAATATTTTTTTTAAAACTGAAATGGGCCCATGGGATGGCCCAATGCCTAAATTAGTAACCCCAATTCACCATGATTATGAATTATTAAGGGGTCAAAACGGATATTTTAGTTATAATATATTATTTTATGACATGTGAGAAGATGAATGGGTGAAAAATGTTCTAAAAAAAGGATTTATAGAAGAAAAAAATTAGCCTTTTAATACTAGAAATGGGATCACGGTTGGCCCAAATAAAGAAGTAACCAACCTTTCTCCAAAAACTCATAAAAAAGAATTGGGAACCCAAAATTGGAAGATTATATATAGATGAAACAAAAAAACATTAATATCACACAATACTCAAGAAAAGTATTGGTCTTTTAAATGAACCAGATCAAAACAAAGACATCAAATAATAGGTGTGACAATTCTACCATCCATTAAAGCTTTCTACCCCCGGAAAGCCATAACACTTTTGAGATGATATATAAAGACATAAAGATTCTTTATCAACATTATCCAACCTATCAGTCTTGTGAAATAACATTTTCCATCATCATAACATAATCCACTTTACAAAAAAACAGAAATTCACAACAACTTTGTGAAAATAAACGGAACGGTCAAGCCACCACCTCAACAACCAAACCAATAACCCGATTGTTGGGCCTTCCCCCAATGAAACAAACAATCACCCAAAATAAAGAGCACCCAAGGAAACCATGTAATATATGGGATTACATAATGGACTCCCAAAAATTTATAATCAAATTGCACTAGACAAGTTTATAGGAGGAAAAATTAATGAGACATTCGGTGGGTCTCCCCGCCATTAGAACCCAACTAGCAACGAAAAAAACAAGAACTCAACAAGACCTCACTATCACAAATCAAAAAAAAATTCACCCAAAAAAACCCACAAACCAATGTTAATAGGGATACAACATGAACATATAAACCACGCACTCCTGAACAGAGAGGATTAGAACTTGTGTAACACTTTCAGCATGGATCTGGACCCCCACCACTCAGGTAGGGGAGGGAAGGGGACCCAATAATATGGCCACTGGAACCACAAAAGAATCCATGGAACTACCCAGAACACTCCACCTATGAAAAAGTAACACCAAGACCACACCCTATTTACAAAGGCAGTCCATAAAGGGAAATTTATTGGAAACCCACATCCATGAAGGAATAACCATAGACACTGTGTGAGGGGTAAGTCCACCACACATGTTGTGAAAAATGGAAATTCATAGTAATAAGGAACCAAAATATAGACATAGAAATTACCTTACCACAATGGTGGAGGAAGGAGACTATTCAAGCACCCCACAACTTTGTATATTTCATGACTACGTGAAAAGCTTCACTCCGAGGCATATGGATGGGGCCCTAAATCATGAAGCATCTACTGCCCCACAGTCATGTGATAAGTATCAAACCACTCAAAGAAAAACTCACCTTCTCAAGAAAATAAATTCATCGAAATAGGAAATCATATATACATATCAAAATTATATCTCACTCGAAATGAGGAGCGGAATGGACAATGAATACGGAGAAAAGAATCAACATCAATGAACAGAACTGATATATCCACAAGAATTATCACGAGCTGGAATCACAATAAATAGATCCCAAATAGATAT
This sequence comes from Viscum album, assembly GCA_963277665.1. Taxonomy (NCBI): domain Eukaryota; kingdom Viridiplantae; phylum Streptophyta; class Magnoliopsida; order Santalales; family Viscaceae; genus Viscum; species Viscum album. The sequence continues at coordinate 511,280,587 of OY728138.1, forward strand.
CTATTTAAACTGATGTAATGATGAATAATTTTAGGAGGTGGATATATCTTTTTAATCAATATAAATAATCCTTAGGTTTATCAATTGGAGATCTTCCAAATATATAACTATCTGTGGCCACATAACAACATACAAAAAATCATTAGTAACCCACTGAACAGTACTCCAAAACCGAGCCACCAACAAGATATCATATCTAAATGCATCAAGAGTAGGAATTCTAGATCATAATGAATCATACTGAATAGACAAAACTTCTAAGACATATGACAAACCATGCACATAACTGTTGGTTCAAAATAAACACCATAATTTTGTATCCAAAAATACGTTTGAAAAAAAAACAAACATGGTGGATTTTCACATTCAACAATGGTGTTTCATCAAGTATAAATTACATGAACATTTACGTGTCACCCCAGGAACTCAACAGCCATGCCATATATGCCATCTTTCCAGATATCAATAAAACAATGCATGCGAGAACACATGAAAACACCAATGCCTAAAACAGAAAGAAATCATTCCAAAAATCATGTACCTTGAAATGGAACACCATCCAACAAGTCAAAAACACTTCTCTTATTCCAAAAAAACAAACAAAAAATCATCAAGAACCATTTGATTAAAAAAATTCCATTTCATTCAATATAACATAAAAAACACCATTCTATTCCAAATAGCTCTTTCCCATTTTTAAATAAAATTCAGCATGGTATTTTTTCATAATCGGACAACCAAAAAGGCCAAAACCCCTTTCCAGAAAAACACCAGTCGCACAAAAATGAATTTCAAAAACATATTCATCAGATTAAAAAACTTTTCAATACCCCAAAACACCCCATTTAAAACAAGGTTTTAGAATTACATTAAATTTATTCACACTATCAAAACATTTTATTTAAAAAAACACATGATTAGATTAAGGAAAATAACATCCCATTAAATTATTTCCACTTCCTCTGAATAATTTGTTTTAAAAAAACACAACCTTACAAAAACCATTCTTATATTAAATTTGTTGATACCCCTTTTCTACTTTTCCAAATCCCATATTTTATTTAAAACCCATTTCCATAATTCTCACACAATGATTTTCATTACAGTAATTCAAAATTCATGAAAGGTCCATGAAACCCACAAAAGGGAACTACTGTTGCTGGGTGACATGACCATATGGTTGACGGCCATATTTCAAACACAACACAAACACAGAGAGATTTATTAAGTCAATGCCCTGACTCCACATGTCTAGACAGGCCCTACGAGCTCATATATGCCATTAGTCAGAATCCCATTGTCATATCCCAACACCCAACAATCGGCAAGAACAATGGACCCTACTAAAACTAGACATCACCTGGAAACATGATGATCAGAATGAGAAAGAGTTCATGATGCTCTTCCCAAACATACCCCACAAGTCCAAAAAACTATACTCCATCTACCTTGACATCACCAAATAACATGGGAGCTCTAAAAGAATGGTATGCTAAGAGCTGAACTCCTATGATACCATTTTATCACGAACCAGCCCGACTTGGCCTTGAACCGGTCACCTAGGCCATCCCGCTACAAGTCCTGAGAGGAGTTACCGATCTTCTCAGGATCGTGAAAAGCACCAAGGAAATCAATAGAGTACACAAGGGAACTATTTCTCCGATATATAAACAATCAATCAAACAGACGAAATAAATGGAAAGCCCAAAATGTATTTATATAAAAATAGAACAAAAAATTATTATTTCAACAAACGAAAATTACAACTAAACCAACAACTCAACTGACCAAAACCGTAAACCAACTAACTCCATGTGACACTACTGGTCACTCTCAAAAAAAATTATCACACGTCGCCCAAGGCGATCGAATTCAAGATTAAACCTACACAAAGGCTAAAAACGGAAGTAGACTATAGGCGTGAGTATTATAACTTTGTAGGTTATCCTGATATTCTATTCCCAATGCACCTACTTTAAAATAATATAAACCTCAATTTCATGTTTTATATACAAGATATAAAATTATAATTTTCAAATTATGTTCCATGCTATAATAATTATCAGACAAAACTTGCATGTTTTATTAACAAAAATGAGAGTAAAAATTTGTTCAAAGAGGTGCTACTTTAAAATGAAAATTGTTTACAAGACAAGAGCTTAAAATATTTTACATATGTAATTAAATAACACAAAATACTTAATTTACCATCCAAACACACTGTATAATGACAATTAGTACAAAATAGCCAATGATCACAACTCACAGGAACACCCCTACGAACTAGTTAGTTGTGAGCCCCAAGTATGCAAGAACCTAAATCTTCATTTCAGGTATGATTTTCTTTCTTCTAGAGTTTTTGGGAAAAAAAGTTTCTGGGAATTTTTTATGTACATGTCGTGTACTTTTATTTTTTTCATTAAACGGACCGGCGTTGCACCTATTCACCATAATCGTCTTCTTCTAGGTCAGGTTTGATCGAGGGATGTCTTACGGTGGTGAAACTTCTCCGGATTCCCGAGACTCCATCCGTTCTACGATTCGAGCTCTTTCGATTGTGTTTGAAGCACAACAGTGATTTCTCCCTTCTACGTCAGCCTTGTTTGTCTTCCAATTCTTCCTCATTCTCATGTTATTTAAGGTTCAACGTTTTGTGGGTTTTCTCAGATCTACGATGTCCAAAGGAGAATCAGTCATCCTGGATCGAGTATATCTATCTCTTAGGATCATGTTAGTTGGTTTGTGCCTTACCATTCAATGTCTCTGAGTTTTATGTGTGAATTTCCAATAATTCCTTGAACGGGGTTTTGCGGGTTTACATGTTTGCCATTTTTTTTCTTGTATTGATTTTATGCTTGTGTAGAAGTATATTGACCATTTTATTGGATAATTTGTTGTTCATGGATGTATTTTCCATTGGTTTGTTCTGTTCACAACCTTTGGGTATCGTTTTACTTTGGTTTTTACACCTTTTTCCATGGCTTGAGGTTATAGGTAGAAGTGATAATCATGACATTCTTGTTTCCTTGTAGACTATTTAGCTAAGTAGCCCTTATGGTGTACTTTGGATGGCCAAGTAGCTCTATAGGTGTACTTCGGCCTTATAGAAATATTATACACTAACTGGCATGGGGCTGAGGGAACCTGTTGCGATAGAATCTAAGGGATAGACCGAGTGAGATTCCTAGAGAGTCTTAGACATTATAGACTACATGGGATGGACCGAGTGAGCTCCCAGAGAGTCTTGGATATTATTGACAACAAGAGGGTAGACCGAGTTAGCTTCCATAGAGAGTCTTACCTTGTTTGTTTCTCTTTAAGAAACTTCCTCGGCTAGAAGAGGAATTGACCGAGTGAGCTTCCTCAGAGAGTATGTGGTATACCTAAGGCTATATGAGGAATCAACTGATATAGCTTACTCAAATAGTATCTAGACCTTGGGGATAAGAGTGTTATACCGCATGATCTTCCTCAGAGAGTCCCTGAATACCCTTGACTATGAGGGAAATTGACCAAGTGCACTTCCCCAGAGAGTCTCATAATTTCTTGTGCCCATCCAGATGGGTTACGCTGGGCTCACTACCCAGAGGTCTGTGGTACTTCTTGGATAGGACCAGTAGGGATGGCTGCAAGTACTTCCCAGAGGGTTTCCTCCTTGTTAGCTATTTGTTTCACTTCTTCTGTTGTTGTGTTTGATTGTTGTTGTGTATCTTCCTTTTTACTACCTATTTCTTTGATGTTGTTGTTTATTGCTTAATGTACCTTTACATTCCATATACACACTAACTGTTAAGCACAGATCTTCGGGTGGTTTCATAGTGGGATTTTATCTCACACCCTATTTGGGCCATGCTTTTGGGACCATGAATACTGTGTTGTTGAAGGTATAGTAAAGGGAAAGAGACCTTCGACTTCTGGTACTTGATTGCATTGGAGAAGGAGAGCATGGGACCAAGCTATGTCTTGTGATGCTATGGAGTTTATCTATTTACCTTTCATTTGTACATTGGAATGGTACTATTGTATTTTTCAGCATTGTGAATTTTTTGGCAGTTTTCCTAGACATATGTATCATGCACTATTTCATATATATGTGTGTGCTCCAGTTGGTTATTTCTTTAGTCTTTTGTTGTTTACTTGTGTATGGATTGTTCTGTTTCATGTGTTTCTTATTGTTTACATCTACTATGTACTCTTCCAATAAGTGCATAGTTTCCCCACTATCGCACCCAAGGCCCTCGCTACTAGTCGTAAGCCTTTGGTGTTTGGGGAAATGCACTTGAGTCCATGTGACCAAAAGTGTACTGGGCACCTTTCGGTGGCTTCCGAAACCAAGACGTTAATAAGTGGTATCAGAGGGAGGTTTCGATCCTCCGACCTGTGGGTTATGGGCCCACTTGAGTCAGATGTTGGTGGATCATGATCCTATTTTCTCTTGTCTATGACTGTAGGAGATTCCATGATTTGTTTTTCATTGTGTATTGGCCCTCACGGATCGGAAATTGGCACCTATATTCCTTGTTTCTGTGTTTCCTGGGCTTCTGTGCAATTTCTGAGCTACAGCCTAGAAAAACCCAAAATACACGTCGTGTACTTTTTGACTACACACCGTGTAATTTTTAGACTGTGTCACTGACCACGTGAGCATGGTCACACTATTGTAGAAATAACTTCAGGAACATGCCGTGTAGGCAGGTACACACCGTTTATTTTACAGCCGTGTACTCAGTTTTGTCCCTAACAACACAGGTCAGGGTAGCTCGAGTAGAACACACCGTGTTGTTTTCAGAACATGTCGTGTAGTCTTGTTCAGGTACCCAGCCATGTGATGAACAACACGGTTCAACGTTGCCTTCTCTTAGAAACGTCGTGTTGTTCTAGAACACATAGTGTAGTCTTGTTCAAGTACCCGACCGTGTCACGAAAACATGGGTCAGTGTTACCTTATCATAGACACGTCGTGTTGTTCCGGAACATGCCGTATAGTCTTGTTCAGTTACCCGGTCGTGTCACGAACAATAGGGGATGATGTCGCCTTCTCATATACATGTTGTGTCTGTTCGGAACACGCTGTGTATGGGACAACCATGTAGAAGGACGTGTAACTAACAACACGGTCCGCAAAGACCACGTCTAGAACAGGCCGTGTCCCTGGGGAACACGCCGTGTAGTCTGGGTCTAGTTGGACCGTGTGTGTTAGCCATGTAAGGAGACACGGGCAGGGTTATAGAGTTCAAGTACACACCGTGTGTGGAAACAACACGTCGTGTAGTTTGGGGTGTTACACGACCAATAGTGGCACGAGTACATGCCCATGTTAATGGCTTAAGCAGAAATGTCGTGTAGTTTTTATACACGCAGTGTAGTCGTGTTTTCTAAAGATTGATAGTTTCTTTTCCCTATTCCTGTTTTTTACTCATGTGTTTTCAGTCCTTGTTAATCTTGATCTAAGGTGTGCTTTGGATCTTTCTGAGATATGCTTCCAATACGTCCTCTGGTCGTACATCAGTTGACAGACGGTGACCAGACATCGGATATGGCCGATCAGGGACCTCCTACAGATCCTCCTGTTGTGTCAGACTTGGCATCAACAGTCATAACTATAACGAACCATACTTTACATACAATGTTATTACTTAAAAATTGAATCATACTTATTGGAACATATAATAAGACCATGGTAGGACCATATAAGTATAGTGTCTTTAGAAACAGGGAAACATAAACAACTGGTTCATAATGCATCTACATTGTCTCCCTTTAATTTCATCATATCTAGAGTCCCTTTTGGCATATCCTACTTAATAATCCTCATCCTGACATATGGAAAGAAAACATAAAAAAGGGTGATCTCAAATTCTCAGTAAGGGTAAACAGAAGAAATTTCATATTCATAAGAACATAGCATTTTGAAAATCATAACCTGTAAAAGAGGTCATAATATCATAACATGGGATAAATCATAGTTGTTAAATTTAATTCCAATAATCCTAACATAAAACATGATACTTTGTGGAAAACAATCATAATCATATAGAATCATTTCTTAATATTCAAAACTCATTTCCAAGACTATATTTGCGGACAATGTCCATATCTGAACCAAGTTCACTCCTCGTTTCAGTCCTGTTTCACTGAACGAAATTAACCTTCCATTCTAGCCATGTATATCTCATGTGGTATAAATCATTAACCAATGCGTAGGATGGATATATAGGTCCCACCAATCTCAAAATCATAGAATTTTTATATGTGCCACAAGATTATAAATCATACATCTTAGCATAACTCATGTAATAAAAATGGGATTCTTAAACATCATGCCATCATAACATAATCCATATAAGATAAAAAGGACATCATATAAATTATTACATCATAACATAAACAAATCAATGTAAAATAGGGATAGAAACAGAACCCTATATTATCTTAGATGAAAAATAATTTTGATAAAACACATGAACTTCATTCATGAGGAAAATATACTTTCTATTTCAAATTTTTTTTCCTTTCTTAACATGTCATACTATTTGAAAATAAATGATGTTGATTAAAAATAAACATGAAAACTTGTAAAGGAAGTATCATGGAAATAATTTTCAAAAAATCCATTCATGCCGTATAAGTTAAAGAAAAACATTCTTCTCGTACTTTGGCCGGAAATGTCAAAAAAATACCGCGTACGAAAAATAGAAAATGTTTCCATTCATATCATTTAATAAAAAACATAACAATGGGTAAAATTGGATTTAAACAATTGTAGGAGGATATAAATAATATTTCATATTGATGAAACATGTATTTGGATGATAAATATGCCCCATTAATTACCAAAGTATAAACAATCTCGGATAAAAATTGAGATTCCGATATTTTCCCTTACCATAAGTTTGATTTGCTTCGTATGCGTCTGAACCTCCTGTATAATGATTTAAATAAAGTTATTGACTTATTCCAGAATCTTACTCATTGATATGATATCATATATGGTCATATTCTTATCTTCGTATTAGTAATATTTCATTGCTACTTGGTATTCTGGTGTTTATTTCTCTTTGTCCTTATGCATGTTTTGTCAAATAAATTCATATTATTATTTTTAGGTTATATATACCTAATTTATAGAATGGTATTAGTGTAATACATATCATATTTATTCTTTAAATTAATTTACATAATCATTATTCATTGAGGATCTTGTAGAACTAGTCACATCACATCTTGGAGACATTATGTCGTACGTACACACGAGCGATGATATCGTTCCCATGATCATGGAATTGTATTGAAGTGTATGTATAATATTTCAGAATCAATATCACATTACAATTATCATATATAGTTATTATTTACACCATTATACCCATCCATGTAAGTTGGTTGTGGAAAAAGATTACACCATGGCGTGGAGACGTATTCCGTACATTCGCACACGCAGTGATATCGTTTTTCATAGGATGGATAGAAGGTGAAATATGGTTGTTTAATATTTATAATAAAATTTTAGTATATGAATTATACTGATTTTATTACTTTATAATGATACAACTATTGATGAATAAGTAGAAGAATAAATAAAGTTGAAAGAATCGGTAACGGACATTACCTCTTCTTTGAAGCGCATATTCTTAACCTCCTCTTAGGGCACGAAAGATGGTCATTGAAGAAGACCAATACATATAGGATGTTCGTAGGGAAGATTATAAGAGAAATTGGTATAGTTTTTCCGAGATTTAAGGCTCAATGTAGTGTGAGGAAGAGAAGGAGGATGTGCCCTTTTATAAGTGAGGAGCGGGGCACCTTAAGAAAAACAGAAAATATTATATTATTATAAAGTAATATTCGGTTATTAATAGCTCCAAATTGATTTATTTCGAACCTAAGGTGGGGATGGGTCAAAATCCTCCAATCCAAAAATTTTTATACAAGTTTAGGTTACTATTTTAACCTTACCATTTAGATTTAACTCTAAGATAAATAATTTAACTTTTACCGTGTATTCTTGTTATCTTACATTATATGGTTTATAAACTAACTATAACAAGCCAATCGAACCCAAAGTTGTTCATTATTAATATATATAACCTTATATAAGTCATTTAGCCGAACCTTAGATTTTTAGGAATACAATAACAATTAATAATATAATATTTGTTTTGAAAACTATTTTATGTCAATTTTGACACTATTTGGTAATTGATTATTTTGAAAATCATAACAGCATGATTAGTTGTAAAAAAGTTAATTAAATAAATGAAAATATGTTATATTAACCAATAAAATTAGTTTAATTATTAAAAACTCTCAAATTACATATATTTGTGTATTTATAATATCAATTATGTTAATATTTCCTTATTAAGGTAAATACGGTATCATCATTATGTCAAAAATAAATTAAATTTTATAATGTCTAAAAATTATAAATAAAATACCATTATGTAGGAAATATATTTTTCATTCTAATGAGTATTTATAGTCGAATTTATCTTATTTATAACCCTACAATAAAAATGTTTTTAGTTATTAAACTTTGATTTTAACTAATTTAACACTTATTTATACAAAATATTATTAAATGTCCTAATCTAATCCATGTGGACCTAAAGGGTAATATTTTATTTCTAATGTTGTTTTTGGTCGAATTACACTTATCCATTAGAATTAGGGCATGTGATATTGTAATAATAATACTATTTTTACCCTTAATTAACATATTTATTTTGTACTGTGGTAAATAAAAGTAAAAGTTACTATTCACCAAAAATTATTTTATTCATATTGAACTACATTTTACTCCTTGATATTAACCGTGTCTCTTGGATTTTCTAAATTCCACTCATAGAAGCAGTAAAATTATGTTTTATGTAAATTTGAAAATTCTCCTAGGAGGTGGGTAAAAGACGGTGAAAAGTTCAATAAAATTTTTATATATCTAAAATTATTATAAAATGACTCCAATTAATTACATTGAACTTATATAGGTATTATGTATCAATTTTTACATAAAATAAATTTAAATAAAATAAATAATTATTTAAATAAAAATTCGGTTTTTAAATAGTAACCCAGTGTTTTAACTATTCATAAAAAATTGTAAGTTTTCAGAAAAATACAAAAATTTCCCCCTAGGCTAATTTCAATATTCTGAATCCAAAAATTAAGACCATTTTGAATGATAATATTTATAAAATTTCAAAAAGTGGGTATTACAATTCATAACGGCTAGTTTTAATAATAGTTTAATAGCATTTCGTTGTTTTAGTGAAACTAGGTATTGCCTACAATGCAAGCTATCGAGGAAGGTCACGATTGCATGTAAAGAAAGCCAAGCTAGTGTTGTGTGTAGAGAAATATTTATTTGATGATGTATATAACATAAAAACAAAGTATTTCTCATAAAAATATCAGGTGTTACATTCTAACCCCCTTAAAATGAATTTCGCCCTCGAAATTCGTCACTTTGTAACAAACAGATGAGGATACCTCTCCCTCATCATATCCTCAAGATCCCATGTAGCTTCTTATAATTGGTGGTTCCTCCATTAACCTTTCACCAAGCGAGTGGTCTTGTTCTGCAGGACTTATTTGCTATGATCTAGAATCTATATATGATGTTCTTCATAAGAAAGACATTGCTCCAGTTGTACAACTTCTGATCTTAGTACATGTGAAGGATCAGGTATGTAATTTCTCAGGAGAGATACATTGAACACATCATGAACATGAGAGAGATTTGGTGGAAGCTCCAATCGGTAATCTACCTTCCAAATACAATCCAGTATTTCAAAAGGAACAATATAACTAGGGCTCAGCATGCCCTTCTTTCCAAATATCATTACTCTCTTCCTAGGAGATATTCGTAAGAAGACTTTATCACCCACTTCAAACTCTAGGTCTTTTCTTTAGCTGTCATCATTACTTTTTTGTCGACTCTGAGCTACTCTTATGTGTTGTTGGATAGATCGGACCTTTTCTTCCATCTCATCAAATAGATCAGGTCCTAATAGCTTTCTTTCCCCAACTTCATCCCAACAAGTAGGAGTCCTGCATTTCTATCCATAGAGAGCTTCAATAGGATCCATGTTAATACTAGATTGAGAGCTATTATTATAAGAAAATTCCACCAAAGGTTGGTGTTGATCCCAACCACCTTTGAAATCCATATATCATGCTCTCAACATGTCTTCTAGAGTTTGAATTGTTCTCTCAGACTGATTGTCTGTCTGAGGATGATAAGGAGTGCTGAAACTCAACTCTGTATCCAGAGTATGATGAATACTTCTCCAAAAAATTGAGGTAAATCTCAGATCCCTATCAAATATAATGGAATGTGGTACTCCATTTAATCTTACCACTTCCTTTACTTATATCCTAGAAATCTGATCAAGAGAGAAATCCTCTCTAATAACAATGAAGTGTGCCGACTTTGTAAGACGATCAACTGTGACCCAGATAGCATTATTGGATTTGGATGTTTTAGGATGTCCGGTGACAATGTCCATAGTGATGTTTTCCCATTTCCATTCGGATATGGTTAATGGTTGTAATATCCCCTTAGACTTTTGTGTCTGAACATTAACTTGGTGAAAAACCAAGCATCGAGAGACATTTTCAAAAACATCTCTTTTCCTGCAATCCCACCAGAAGTACTCCTTCAGGTCCCAATACATCTTCGTGCATCCAGGATGAATAGATAATGAATAACTATGAGCCTCAGCCAGCAGCTCCTTCTTATATTCTGTAATGGGAGGAACACAAACCCGATTCCTGAACCTTATCTTCCCATCACAATCAATGTTGAATTCAGGAACATTTCTCACCTTATTTTGCAACTCTACATCTTATTTAGGTTCCTCTTTAATCTTCCCATGTATATATGGATGAAAATTCATTTGAGAAAGATAATATTTTCCCCTTCCATTATAATTACAAGATCTATCGTTTGTAAATACATAAATATTTGATCTTTTTTGATCCTCATCATGTATAAGCTAGCATGGTCTTGTCGACTTAATGCATCTGCCACCTAGTTTTCTTTATCAGGGTGATAATGAATTGAGCAGTCGTAGTACTTAATCAGCTCCAAACATCTTCTTTGGCGCATATTCAGCTCCTTTTGTCTGAAAATATACATTATAATTTTATGATCAGTATAAATATCACACCTTTCACCATACCGATAATGCATCCAAATCTTTAATGAAAAGATTACCGTAGCTAACTCCAAATCATGAGTTGGGTAATTTTCTCATTTTTTTTCAACTGTCGTGAGGCATAAGCTATCACCATATCGTTTTGCATGAGAACACACCCCAATCCCTTCTTGAATGCATCACTATAGATCACAAACCATTCTCCACTACACGGCATTGTGAGAACAGGTGAACTGGATAACCTTATTTTTAATTTCATGAAATTCTCTTCACACTCCTCTGTCCAGGTGAACGTAACTCCTTTTTGAGTGATCCTGTTGAGTGGATTAGATAATCGTGAATAATCATTGACAAAACGTCTATAATATCCATCCAAACCAATAAAACAACGGATCTCAGTTATTGTTGTTGGTCTCGAAAATCTTTCGATAACATCTATTTTTGCTAGATCCACATATACCCCCTCTTTTAAGATTATGTGGCCATAAACCAAGACAATTTGAAGCCAAAATTCACACTTGGTAAATTTGGCATAAAGCTTCTCCTTTATCAGGGTCATTAATACAATTCTCAAGTGATCATCATGTTCTTATTTTCTCTTTGAATAGACAAGAATATCGTCTATAAAGACTACCACAAACAGATAAAGATAGTCTCTAAAGACTCTATTAATTTGATCCTTGAATATAGCAGGGAAATTAGTAAGACCAAATGGAATCACTATAAATTCAAAGTTTCCATACCTTGTACGGAATGTCGTCTTGGGAATATCCTCACTTTTGACCCTTAATTGGTGATACCTTGAATGAAGATCAATCTTGGAAAAGTATTGAGCTCCGCGTAGTTGGTAAAATAAGTCATCAACGCGCGGGAGATGATATTTGTTCTTGACATTGATCTTGTTAAGTTCTCAATAATAAATACAGAGTCTCACTGATCCATCATTATTCTTAACTAACAAAACATGTGCTCCCAAAGGCGATGCACTAGGGAATATGAATCCCTTACTAATATTTTCTTGGAGTTGCTTCTTCAATTCCTGCAACTCATTTGGGGCCATTTTATAATGTGTCTTTGAAATAGGTAAAGCACCCGGTACGAGTTCTATTCAAAACTAAACATCACGATTTGGTAGAAGACAAGGAAATTCCCCCGGAAAGACATCATCAAATTCCCGTACAATGGGTATATTCTTAATCGTGGGTTTCTATCCCACCATTTGAGATAAATAACCTTAATTTAGTGGAATCAAGAACCATATGATGGATGAAATTTCCACTGGAAGGTTATCTTCATCCTTGCATCGATAGACTATCATAGATTGATATGGAATATGAAATGTGACCTCCCTTATTTGGAAATTGATATATGCTCCATATAAATAAATCCAATCCATGCCAAGAATCACATCAAATTCCACTATAGGAAGGATCAAACGATTTTCAGGAATAACTTTCCCACAAACATCAATCAGAGAAGAATTGTAAACTTTTGATGCGACTGTTATGCCATTAGGAGTTGTCACAGCTAACTCAATATCTAAATGCCAAGGTAATTCGGTGATACCCTTAGAAAATTCTTCTGAAATAATAGCATGGGTGGATCCAGAATCAAATAAAACATTTTCTACTTTAGAGTGGATGGTATGTGTACCATTCACCACTTCTTTATCGTACTGCACATCGCTGATAGAAATTTCATGTGACTTTCCTTTGTATTTAGCCTTAATATTTTTTTCTCATCAACCATCATCAACAACCCCTGGATTAGGGAATTTATTGGCATAATGCCCCATTTCCTTGCACTTGTAACATTGAAGTGTATAAGTTGCACTCTGTGTATCCTTTTTTTGTTTGCATCACTATACATCTTCTTCCCATCATTGCGGCATTCAAATGCCTGATAATCTTCCTTTCCACATTTGAAACATTTACATGTCCCTTTAATAAAACTACCTCCATGTATCTTTCCACACTTTGAGCATATGGGAAAAATCATCTTCCTTTCAGTGTGCTCTTTAGATTTTCCTTTGATTTCCATTTTCCTCTTCTTATCAAATTCATGTGACTGAAGGGTTACTCCAATCTCCATCTCAACCATGAGAGAACATCAAATGATTTCCTCATTGCTATTGAAGTCTCTGATTGATAACTCCGTTAGAAGACATGGTTTTAAGCCACAAAAGAAACGATCGATCTTATTCTCAGGTTGGATAGTAATCCCAGATGTGTACCTTACAAGCCTTGTAAAATTTTCTTCATAGGTATCAGCAGATTCATCATTATTTTTCTTCAGTTAAATAAACTCCTTCTCTATCTTTTTTCGATGCATATGAGGGAAGTACTTATTGAAAAATAAGTTCTAGAACTCGTCTGATTCCATGGTCCCATTTTCATCCCATTGCCTCATGTTATTGATAAGATTCCACCATTGATCAGATTCACCTTCCCAACAATATAGTACTATGATGACTTTATCATGTTTAGAACATTGATGAACTGAAAATATCTTTTCAGTGGTACTGATCCATTGTTCAGCCACTAATGGATCAATAGACCCACTGAATGAGGGTGGAAGCTGCCTCATGAAGGATTCAACATAACGTTTCTCCTTCCTTTGATCATTTGGATGTCTTGCATAATTCACAGCTTGAGAAAGTTGTGTGAGCATGGCTAAAAGATTTTTCATTCCATCTCCTATAACGTTTGGTTTATCTGGGGGACAATCATTGCATTGCCCATCGCATTCCACATTAACACGATTGCTTTGGGTTCTAGCCATTGACTAAAACCAAGAAGAATAGTTTGAGAAACACTAATTATAATAAGAAAATCACATTATAACGACCCATACTTTAAATACATTGTTAATACATCAAAATTTAAGCATACTTATTACAACGTATAACAAAACCATGAAAGGACCATATAGGTATAGTTTCTTTAGAAACTGGGAAACATAAACAACTGGTTCATAAAGAGTCTACACTATCTCCCATTTAATTCATCATATCTATAGTCCCTTTTGGAATATCTTACTTAATAACCTTCTTCCTGACCTGGGGAAAGAAAACATACCAAAGGGTGATCTCAAATTCTCAGTAAGGGTAAACAAAAAAAATATCAATCACATCATATTCATAAGAACATAACTTTTGGAAATCAGAACCTGCAAAAGAGAGCAGAATTTCGTAATATGGGATAAATCATAGTAGTGGAATGGAATCCCATTAATCATAACATAAAACATGAAACTTTTTGGAATACACAGAAAATCATAGAGAACCATTTCTTATTAGTCAATACTCATTGCCAAGACTATCTTAGTAGACAAAGTACATTTCTGAACCGAGTTCACTCCTCGTTTCAGTCCTGTTTCACTGAACCAGTATAACCTACCGTTCTAGCCATGTCTATCTCATGAGATATAAAATCTTTACCCAATGCATTGGAGAGATATATAGGTCCCACCCATCTTATAATGATACCATTCTTATGTGTGCCACAAAATCATAAATCATACATCATTGCATAACCCATGTAGTAAAAATGGGATTCTTAAACAACATGACATCATTAAAGAATTCATATAAGATAATGAAATTCATAAAAATAATTCCATCACAACATAATCAAATCAATCTAATAATAGGGATAGAAACAAAACCCTTTATTATCTTAGATGGAAAATAATTTTGATAAAACACTTGAACTCCATTCTTGTGGAAAATATCCTTTCTACTTCAAAAACACTTTTCCTTTCTTACATGAAATTCAATTCTAAACTAAAAGAAGTTGATTAAAAATAAAGATTAAAACATGTAAAGGAAGCTTCTTGGAAATAATGTTTTAAAAATTCATTCATTCCGTATACGTCAAAAATACATTCTTCTCCTACTTTTTTCAGAAAAGTCAAAAAGTACCTCATATGAAAAACTACAAAATATTCCTTTCATATCTTTAACTAAAAACTCACCGAAGGGTAAAATTGGATTTAAACAATTGTAGGTGGAAGAAAATAATATTACATATTGAGGAAACATGGATGTTGATGATAAAATACACCCCAGAATATACCAAAGTATAAACAATCTCAGATAAAATGAGATTGTGATATTTTCCCTTACCTTAGGTCTGATTTGCTTCGTAAGAGTCCGAACCTCCTGTATAATGATTTATATAATGTTATTGAATTATTCTAGAATAATAATTATTGTTATTATATCATATAAGGTCATATTCTTAGCTTATTATTAGTATTATTTCATTGGTACTTGTTATTCGGGTGTTTATTACTTTTTGTTCTTATGCGTGTTTTGTCGAAGAAATTCTTATTCTTATCTTTAGGTTATAGATACCTCATTTCCAGAATGGTATTAGTGTAATATATGTCATATTCATTCGTTCAATTCATTTATATAATCATTATGAAATGAAGATCATGTAGAACGAGTCGCATCACATCGTGGAGACGGTATTCCGTACGTACGCACGAGTGATGATATCATTCCTATGATCGTGGAGTAGTATTGGAGTGTATGAATACTATTTCAGAATCAATATAAATTTATAATAGTCAAATATAGTCATTATTTACACCATTATACCCATCCAAGTATGGTGGTGGTGGAAAATAGATTACACCACGGCGTGGAGACGGTATTCCGTACGTACGCACGCGTGATGATTTATTTTTCCATAGGATGGTTGGATAGTGAAATTGGGTTGTTTCATTCCAATAATACCATATCAGTATATGAGTGATACTGATGTTATTACATCATAATGAAACAACTAATGAAGAAAAATTGGAAGAAGAAATAATGATCAAGGAATCGGTAACAGACATTACCTCTTCTTTGAAGTGCTTCTTTGAGACCTCCTTTTAGGGTACTAAAATAGGTCTTTGAAGAAGACCAGAACCTCTAGGATGTCTCTAGGGAAGTTTAGAGGAGAAATTGGCAGGGTTTGGCCGAGATTGAAGGCTCAAAGTGGTGTGAGGAAGAGAGGGATGAGGTGCCCTTTTATAAGGGAGGAGAGGAGCACCTTTGGAATAACTAAAAATATTATTTTATTATAAAGTCAATTTCGGTTTTAAATAGCACCAAATTGATTTATTTCAAATCTAAGGCGGGTATGGTTATAAATCCTCTCATCCAATAGAATTTAGACATGTTTAGGTTCCTATTTTAACCTTATCATTTAGATTTAACATTAAGTTAAATAATTTTAATTTCACTGTTTCTTCTTGTGTTATTATAATATAAAGTTAATAAACTTACTATAAGAATCCAAACGAACCCCATGTTGATTATTATTAATATATATAACCTTATCTAAGTAATTTGGGCAAACCTTAGATTTTTAGGAATAAAATAACGATTACTAATATAATATTTTTTTTAAAAACTATTTTATGTCAATTTTGACACTATTTAGTAATTGATTTTTTTGAAAATCATAAAAGAATGATAAGTTCTAAAAAAGTTATTTAAATTAATATTAACATGTCTTAATAACATAGAAAATTAGTGTAATTCATAAAAAGTCTCAAATTACATTTTTTGCATATTTATAACATCAATTATGTCAATATTTCATTAATATGATAATTACTGAATCATCATTGTGTCATAAATAAATTAATTTATATAATGTCTAAAAATTAAAAATAAAATACCATTATGTAGTAAATCATTTTATCTTTCTAATGAATATTTATAGTCGAATATATCTTATTTATAACCCCATATTAAAAATTATTTACTTATTAAACATTGATTTTAACTATTTTAACCCATCATTAAATAAATTAATAATGAATGTCCTAATCTAATCCATGTCGGCCTAAATGGTCATATTTTATTCCTAAGGTAGTTTTTGGTCGAATTACACTTGTCCAATAGAATTAGTACATGTTTTAGGGTAATAATAATATCATTTTTACCCTTAATTACCCTATTTACTTTTAACCGTAGTAAAAAAAATTAAACAGTTACTATTCACCAAAAAATTATTTTCATCTCATTGAACCACATTTTACTTACTGACGTCAACCGTGTCTCTCGAATTCTTGAAATTCCACTCACAGGAGTGGTAAAATTATGTTTTATGAAAAATTCAGTTTTTTAACTACCACTTAGTGGTTTCACTATTCATAAAAAATTGAATGTTTTCAGAAAAATACCAAAATTTCACCCTAGGCTAATTTCGATATTCCGAATCCAAAAATGAAGCCCATTTTGAAAAATAAAATTCATAAAATTTAAAAAACTGGTTATTACTATTCATAACGGCTAGTTTTAATAATCTTTTAATAGCATATCATTGTTTAGTGAAACTCGGTATTGCATACGACGCAAGCTATCGAGGAAGGCCACGATTGCGTGTAAAGCAAGCCAAGACAACATTAGTGAAAGATTCCTTTGATGATTTATATAACATAAAAACTAAATATTTCACATAAAAGTCTTGGGTGTTACATTCTACCCCCCTTAAAATGAATTTCACCCTCGAAATTCGTCACTTTGTAACAAACAGATGAGGATACCTCTCCCTCATCATATCCTCAAGATCCCATGTATCTTCTTTTAATTGGAGGTTCCTTCATAACACGTTCACCAATCGAGTGGTCTTTCTTCATAGGAATTTTTCTCTACGATCCATAATCTCTATCAGATGTTCTTCATAAGAAAGATCTTGCTCCAGCGGTACAACTTCTGAGCTAAGTACATGTAAAGGATCAGGTATGTACTTTCTCAGGAGAGATACATGGAACACATCGTGAACTTGAAAGAGATTCGGTGGAAGCGCCAATCGGTAAGCTACTTTCCCAACACGATCCAGTATTTCGAAAGGACCGATATATCTAGGGCTCTACTTCCCCTTCTTTCCAAATCTCATGACTCTCTTCCAGGGAGATATTAGTAAGAACACTTTATCACACATGTCAAACTCTATGTATTTTCTTCGGTTGTCGGCATAACTTTTCTGTCGACTCTGAGATTCTCTTATGTGTTGTTGAATAGATCTGACCTTTTCTGCCATTTCATCAACGAGATCAAGTCCTAATAGCATTCTTTCCCCAACTTCATCCCAACAAGTTGGAGTCCTACATTTCATTCCATAGAGAGCTTCATAAAAAGCCATCTAAATACTGGAGTGAAAGCTATTATTATAAGAAAATTCCACCCAAGGTATGTGTTGATCCCAACCACATTTGAAATCCATAGAGCAAGCTCTCAACATATCCTCTAGAGTTTGAATCGTTCTCTCAGACTGACCATCTCTGTGAGGATGATTAGCAGTGCTAAAACTCAACTCTGTATCCAGAGTGTGCTGAATACTTCGCCAAAACATTGAGGTAAACCTCAGATCCCAATCAGATATAATAGAAAGTGGTACTCCATGCAATCTTACCACTTCCTTCACATATATCCTGGCAAGCTGATCTAGAGAGAAATCCTCTCTAATATCAATGATGTGTGCAGACTTGGTAAGACGATCAACTATGACCCAGATAGCATTATTGCCTTTGGATGTTTTAGGAAGTCCTGTGACAAATTCCATAGTGATGTTTTCCCATTTCCATTCGGGTATGGGTAATGGTTGTAACATCCCCTTAGACTTCTGTCTCTCATCTTTATCTTTCTAACAAACCAAGCATCGAGAGACATATTCAGCAACATCTCTTTTCATGGCATCCCACCATAAGTACTCATTCAGGTCCTTATACATCTTAGTGCTTCTCGGATGAATAGATAATGAAGAACTATGACCCTTATCCAGTAACTCCTTCTTAAATTCGGGGATGGGAGGAACACAAACCCGATCCCTGAACATTATTATCCCATCACAATAAAGGTTGAATTCTGGAAAAATTTTCACGTTCTTTTGTAACTAGACATCTTCTTTTTGTGCCTCTTTAATGATCACATTTATAGATGGTTGAACATTCATTTGAGAAAGATACTAATTTCCCCCTTCCATTATAATTCCAATATCCAACCTTTGTAAATCCATAAATATTGGATCTTTTGTGATCCTTATCACGAATAAACTGGCATGGTCTTGTCGACTTAATGAATCTTCCACTTTGTTTGTTTTCCCATGGTGGTAATGAATTGAGAAGTCGTAATCATAAATCAGTTCTAACCATCTTCTTTGGCGCATATTCAACTCCTTTTGTGTGAAAATATACTTTAAACTTTTATGATCAATATAAATATCACACCATTCACCATAAAGATAATGCCTCCAAATCTTTAATGAAAAGATTACTGCAGCTAACTCCAAATCATGAGTTGGGTAATTTTTCTCATGTATTTTCAACTATCGTGAGGCATAAGCTATCACCATATCATTTTGCATGAGAACACACCCCAAACCCTTCCTGGATGCATCACTGTAGATCACAAACCATTCTCCACTACAAGGCAGTGTGAGCATAGGTGCACTGGATAACCATCTTTTCAACTCCTTGAAAATCTCTTCACATTCCTCCGTCCAGAAAAACCTAACTCCTTTCCAAGTCATCTTGGTGAGTGGATTAGATAATTGTGAAAAATATTTCACAAAACGTCGATAATATCCAGCAAAGCCAAGAAAACTTCGGATCTCAGTTACTGTTTTTGGTCTCGACCATCTTTCGATAACCTCTGTTTTGGCTGGATCCCCAGATATCCCATCTTTTGTGATTATGTGACACAAAAAAGAAATTTTTTCAAACCAAAATTCACACTTGGTAAATTTGGCATAAAGCTTATCCTTTCTCAGGGACTTCAATATAATTCTCAAATTATCTTCATGTTCTTCCTTTCTCTTTGAATAGACAAGAATATCATCTATAAAGAATTCCAAAAATTGATCAAGATAGTCTCTAAAGACTCTATTCATCAGATCCATGAAGATAACATGGGCATTAGTAAGACCAATTGGCATCACTATAAATTCATAGTGTCCATACCTTGTACGGAAAGCCGTCTTTGGTATATCCTCCCTTTTGACCCTTAATTGATGATACCCTGAATGATGATCAATCTTGGAAAAGTATTGAGCTCCGCGTAGTTGGTCAAATAAGTCATCAATGTGTGGGAGAGGATATTTGTTCTTGATAGTGATCTTGTTAAGTTCTCGATAATCAATGCAGAGTCTCATTGATCCATCTTTCTTCTAAACAAACAGAACAGGTGCTCCCCAAGGTGACGCACTAGGGCGTATGAACCCCTTATCATGAATCCCTTGGAGTTGCTTCTTCAATTACTAAAACTCAATTGGGTACATTCTATAAGGTGTCATTGAAATAGGGAAAGCACCCGGTACGAGTTCTATTGAAAACTCAACTTCACGATTTGGTGGAAGACCCGGTAATTCCTCCGGAAAGACATCATCAAACTCCCGTACAATGGGCATATTCTTAATCGTGAGTTTCTCACCGACCATTTGAGATAAATAACCTTCATTTAGTGGAATCAAGACCCATTAGGTAGAAGGAATTTCCACTGGAAGGTTATGTTCATCCTTGAATTGATAGATGATCATAGATTGATCTGGAATATGTAATATGACATCCCTTCATTGGAAATTGATATGAGCTCCATATAAATAAGGCCAATCCATGCCAAGAATCACATAATATTATACTATAGGAAGGATCACAAGATTGGAAGAAAGAACTTTCCCACAAACTTCGATCCGAGAAGAAATATAAATATTTGATGCGACTGTTGTGCCATTAGGTGTTGTCACAGCTAACTCAACATCTAATTGTTGAGGTAATACGGTGATACCCTTAAGAAATTTCTTCAGAAATAAAAGCGTGGGTGGATCTAGAATCAAATAAAACATTTTCTACTTTAGAGTGGATGGTAAGTGTACCTTTCACCACATCGTTATCGTACTCCACATCGCTGAAAGAAATTGCATGTGATATTCCTTTGTCTTTAGCCTTAAGAGTTTGTTGAATTCGACCATCATCATCAACCCTTGGATTAGGGAATTTATTGGCATAATGTCCCATATCCTTGCACATGAAACATTGAAGTGTATTAGGTTCATTCTGTGTATCCCTTCCTTTGTTTGCATCACTATACATCTTCTTCCCATCATAGCGACATTCAAATGCCCAATGACCTTCCTTTCCACATTTGAAACATTTACTTGTCCCTTTAAGACAACTCCCTCCATGTTTCTTTCCACACATTGAGAATAAGGGAAAGATCATCTTCCTTTTAGCATGCTCTTTAGATTTTCCTTTGAATTCCATTTCCTCTTCTTATCAAACCCATAAGACTGATGGGTTACTCCAACCTCCATCTCAACTTTGAGAGCACATCGAACGATTTCCTCGTAGCTATTGAAGTCCCTTATGGTTAGGGCCCTTCGAAGACTTGGTTTTAAGCCACTAAAGAATCAATCGATCTTACTCTCAGGTTGGATAATAATACCAGAAGCTTACCTTGCAAGTCCTTTAAAATTTTCTTCATAGGTACCAACAGATTCATCATCCTTTTTCTTTAATTCAAGAAACTCTTTCTCCATATTTGTTTGGAGAATATGAGGGATGTACTTATTAAAAAATAAGTTCATGAACTCGTCCCATTCCATGGACTCAATTTCATCCCGTTGCCTCGTATTCTTAATAAGATTCCACCATTGATCAGCATCACCTTCCAAATGATACACTGCTAATATGAATTTATCATGCTCAGAACATTGAAAAACTGAAAATATCTTTTCAGTAGTACTAATGCATTGTTCAGCAACTAATGAATCAATAGACCCACTGAATGAAGGTGGATGTTGTCTTATGAAAGATTCAAAATAATGTTGCTCCTTCCTTTTCTCGTTTGGAAGTCATGCATGATTCATAGCTTGAGAAAGTTGTGTGATCATGGCTACAAGATTTTTCATTCCATCTCCCATAACGTTTGGTTGTTCTGGGGGACAATCATTGCATTGCCCGTCGCATTCCGCATTAACACGGTTCCTTCAGGTTCCATCCATTGACTAAAACCAAGAAGAATAGTGTGAGAAACACTAATTAAAATAGGAAAACCACGTAATCAAGAATAAAATTTCACACTTAAGGTCTTATATTAGGTTATTCATGTCCATTTATAAAACACTAATATTGTTTCTATGCGTAGAATTATCCTTATGGTTCTTACTAAGGCTTTCACAACCTAGTTTCCAAAGGTTGACTATACCTTTCCTCTGATACCAACTATAAAAACCCATACTTTACATACATTGTAAATACATCAAAATTGAAGCATACTTATTACAACATATAACAAAACCACGAAAGGACCGTATAGGTATAGTGTCTTTAGAAACTGGGATACATAAACAACTGGTTCATAAAGCATCTACACTGTCTCCCATTAATTTCATCATATCTATAGGACCTTTTGGCATATCTTACTTAAAAACCTTCTTCCTGACCTGGGGAAAGAAAACATAAAAAAGGGTGAGCTCAAATGCTCAGTAAGGGTAAACAAAAGAAATATCAATCACATCATATTCATAAGAAATTAACTTTTGGAAATCTTAACCTGCAAAAGAGAGCATAATTTCATAACATGGGATAAATCATAGTAGTGAAATGGAATCCCAATAATCATAAAATAAAACATGAAACATTGTGGAATACACATATAATCATAGAGAATCATTTCTTATTAGTCAAGACTCATTGCCAAGACTATCATAGTGGACAAAGTCCATTTCTGAACCGAGTTCACTCCTCGTTTCAGTCCTGTTTCACTGAACCGGTATAACCTACCATTCCATCCATGTCTATCTCATGAGATATAAAATCATTACCCAATGAATTGGAGGGAGATATAGGTCCCAACCATCTCATAATGATACCATTCTTATGTGTGCCAAAAAATCATAAATCATACATCATTTCATAACCCATGTAGTAAAAATGGGATTCTTAAACAACATGACATCATAAAACAATTCATATTAGATAAACGAATTCATAAAACTAATTACATCACAACATAATCAAATAAATGTAATAATAGGGATAGAAATAGAACCCTTTATTATATTATATGGAAAATAATTTTGATAAAACACTTGAACTCCATTCTTGAGGAAAATATCCTTTCTACTTCAAAAACACTTTTCCTTTCTAACATGTAATAAAATTCTAAATTAAAAGAAGATGATTAAAAATAAACTTGAAAACTTTTAAAGAAAGCTTCTTGGAAATAATGTTTTAAAAATTC
Source organism: Viscum album (assembly GCA_963277665.1). NCBI lineage: Eukaryota > Viridiplantae > Streptophyta > Magnoliopsida > Santalales > Viscaceae > Viscum > Viscum album. The sequence goes on from OY728138.1 coordinate 511,303,990, forward strand.
ATTCATGCCATATAAGTCAAAAAAAATATTTTTCTCGTATTTTTGTCGGAAAAGTCAAAAAGTACCTCGTACAAAAAACGACAAAAGATTCCTTTCATATCATTAACTAAAAACTCACAGAAGGGTAAAATTGGATTTAAACAATTTTAGGTGGATGAAAATAATATTACATATTGAGGAAACATGGATGTGGATGATAAAATACACCAAGTAAATACCAAAGTACAAACAATCTCGTATAAAATGATATTGTGATATTTTGCCTTGCCTTAGGTCTGATTTGCTTCGTAAGTGTCCAAACCTCCTTTATAATGATTTAAATAATGTTATTGACGTATTCCAGAATAATAATTATTGTTATGATATCATATATGGTCATATTCTAAGCTTATTATTAGTATTATTTCATTGCTCTTTGTTATTCGGGTGTTTATTACTTTTTGTTCTTATGCGTGTTTTGTCGAATAAATTCTTATTCTTATCTTTAGGTTATAGATACCTCATTTTGAGAATTTTATTAGTTTAATATATATCATATTCATTAATTCAATTCATTTATATAATCATTATGAAATGAAGATCCTGTAGAACGAGTTGCATCACATCGTGGAGACGGTATTACGTACATACACACGAGGGATGATATTGTTCCTATGATCGTGGAGTTGTATTGGAGTGTATATATACAATTTCAGAATAAATATCACTTTTTAATAGTCATATATAGTCATTATTTACACCATTATATGCATTCAAGTAAGGTGGAGGTGGAAGATAGATTACACCATGGCGTGGAGACGGTATTCCGTACGTACGCATGCGCGGTTATTTCTTTTTCCGTAGGATGGATAGATTGTGAAATAGGGTTGTTTTATTCTTATTATAACATATCCGTATATTAGTGATACTGATGTTATTACTTAATAATGAAACATCTAAATAAGTAGAAGTGGAAGAAGAAATAAAGAGGAAAGAATCGGTAACGGACATTACCTCTTCTTTGAAGTGCTTCTTTGAGACCTCCTTTTAGGGAACTAAAATAGGTATTTGAAGAAGACCAGAACCTCTAGGATGTCTCTATGGAAGTGGAGAGGAGAAATTGGCAGGGGTTGGCCGAGATTTAAGGCTCAAAGTGGTGTGAGGAAGAGAGGTAGGAGGTGCACTTTTATAAGGGAGGAGAGGGGCCCCTTTGGAATAACTAAAAAAATTATTTTATTATAAAGTCATGTTCGTTTTTAAATAGCTCCAAATTGATTTATTTCAAAGCTAAAGTGGGGATGGGTCGAAATACTCTCATCCAATATAATATGGACTAGTTTAGGTTCCTATTTTAACCTTATCATTTTGATTTAACATTAAGTTAAATAATTTTACTTTCACCATGTCTTCTTGTGTTCTTATACTATAAGGTTAATAAACATACTATAAGCAGCCAAACGAAACCCAAGTTGTTTATTATTAATATATATAACCATATATAAGTCATTTGGACGAACCTTAGATTTTTAGGAATAAAATAACAATTACTAATATAATATTTGTTTTAAAAACTATTTTATGTCAATTTTGACACTATTTAGTAATTGATTTTTTCTGAAAATCATTACAGAATCATTAGTTCGATCCAAGTTACTTAAATTAATACTAACATGTCATATTAAACTATAAAATTAGTGTAATTCATTAAAAGTCTCAAATTACATTTTTTTGGGTATTTATAACATCAATTATGTCAATATTTCATTAATAAGATAATTACTGCATCATCATTGTGTCATTTATTAATTAATTTATTTAATGTCTAAAAATTACAAATAAATTACCGTTATGTAGGAAATTATTTTATATTTCTAATGAATATTTATAGTCTAATTTATCTTATGTATAACCCCATATTAAAAATTATTTACTTATTAAACATTGATTTTTACTATTTTAACCATTTTTTAAATTAATTAATAATAAATGTCCTAATCTAATCCATGTGGGCCTAAATTGTCATATTTTAATCCTAAGGTCGTTTTCAGTCGAATTATACTCGTCCAATAAAATTAGGACATGTGTTAGGGTAATAATAATATCATTTTTACCCTTAATTACCCTATTTTCTTTTAACCGTGGTAAAAAAAAGTAAAAAGTTACTATTCACCAAAATTTATTTTCATCTCATTGAACCACATTTTACTTACTGACATCAACCGTGTCTCTCGGATTTTCATAATTCCACTCACAGAAGTGGTAAAATTATGTTTTATGAAAAATTCAGTTTTTTAACTACCACTAAGTGGTTTCACTATTCCTCAAAAAATGAAAGTTTTCAGAAATATACAAAAATTTCACCGTAGGCTAATTTCGTTATTCCGAATCCAAAAATGAAGTCCATTTTGAAAAATAAAATTTATAAAATTTCAAAAAGTGGTTATTTCTATTCATAACGGCTAGTTTTAATAATATTTTAATAGCATATCAATGTTTACTGAAACTCGGTATTGCGTACGACGCAAGCTATCGAGGAAGGCCGCGGTTGCGTGTAAACCAAGCCAAGCCAATGTTAGTGAAAGATTCATTTGATGATTTATATATCATAAAAACAAAATATTTCACATAAAAGTCTCGTGTGTTACACACATAATCAAGAATAAAATTTCACACTTATGGTCTTATCATAGGTTATTCTTGGCCATTTCTAAAACACTATGATTTTGTTCTATTCTTATATATATCATTATGGTTTTAACTAAGGCATTCACATCCTAGTTTACAAAGGTTGGCTATACCTCTCCTCTGATACCAACTATAATGGCCCATACTTTACATACATTTTTATTACTTCAAAATTGAAGCAAAATAATAACAACAAATAACAAAACAATGGTAGGACCGTATAGGTATAGTGTCTTTAGAAAATGGGAAACATAAACAACTGGTTTATAAAGCATCTACATTGTCTCCCATTTATTTTATCATATCTAGAGTCCCTTTTGACATATCCTACACAATAACCTTCTTCCTGACCTGGGGAAAGGAAACATAAAAAAGGGTGAGCTCAAATGCACAGTAAGGGTAAACAAAGGAAATATCATATTCATAAGAACATAGCATTTTGAAAATCTTAACCTGCAAAAGAGATCATAATATCATAAACTAGGAAAAATCATATTAGAGAAATGTAATCCCAATAATCCAAACATAAATCATGAAACTTTTTTGCATACACACTTAATCATAGAGAATCATTTCGTATTAGTCAAGACTCATTGCCAAGACTATCTTAGCGGGCTAAGTCCATTTCTGAACCGAGTTCACTCCTCCTTTCAGTCCCGTTTCACTGAACTTGATTAACCTGTCATTGTAGCCATGTCTATCTCATGAGATATAAATAATTACCCAATGCAAAGGAGTGTGATATAGACCCCACCCATCTCAAAATTATGCCATTATTATGTGTGCCACATGATCATAAATCATACATCTTAGCATAACCCATGTAATAAAAATGGGATTCTTAAACATAATGCCATCATAACATAATCTATATAAGATAAAAAGGACATCATAAAAATAATTCCATCACAACATAATAAAATAAATGTAAAAATAGGGATAGAAACAGAACCCTATATTATATTAGATGCAAAATAATTTTGATAAATCACTTGAACTTCATTCTTTAGGAAAATATCTTTTCTATTTCAAAAACATTTTTCCTTTCTTAACATGTCATGAAATTTTAAACTAAAATAATTTGATTAAAAATAAACATGAAAACTTGTAATGAAATATTTATGGAAATAATTTTCTAAAAATATATTCATGCCGTATATGTTTAAGAAAAACATTTTTCTCATACTTTGGCCAGAAAAGTCAAAAAAATACCTGGTACTAAAAACGACCAATGATTCCTTTCATATATTTTACTAAAAACATAAAAATGGGTAAAATTGGATTTAAACAATTTTAGGAGGATTGAAATAATATTACATATTGACGAAACATCGATGTGGATGATAAATATTCCCTAGTAATTACTGAAGTATAAACAATCTCGGATAAAAATTAAGATTGCGAGATTTTCCCTTACCTTAGGTTTGATTTTCTTCATATGTGTCTGAAACTCCGGTATAATGATTTAAATAATGTTATTGACTTATTCCAGAATCTTACTCATTGATATGATATCATATATGGTCATATTCATAGCTTCGTATTTGTAATATTTCATTGTTACTTGTTATTTGGGTGTTTATTTCTTTTTGTTCTTATGCATGTTTAGTCAAATAAATTTTTATTCTAATTTTTAGGTTATATATACCTCATTTACAGATTGGTATTAGTGTAATATATATCATATTTATTCATTAAATTATTTTACATAATAATTATGGATTGAAGATCATGTAGAATGAGTCGAATCACATCGTGGAGACGTTAGGCCGTACGTACGCACGAGTGATGATATCATGCCCATGATAGTAGAATTGTATTGAAGTGTAAGTATAATATTTCATAACCAAAATCAATTTACAACAATCATATATAGTTATTATTTACCCCATTATACCCATCCATGTATGGTGGTGGTGGAAAACAGATTACACCACGGCGTGGAGACGGTATTCAGTACGTACGCAGGCACGGTGATTTCATTTTCCGTAGGTCGGATAGAAAGTGAAATAGGGTCCTTTCAAAATTATAATAAAATATAAGTATATGAGTGATATTTATTTTATTACATTATAATGAAGGAATTAAAGAAGAATAGGTAGAAGAAGAAATAAAGTTGAATGAATCAGTAACGAACATTACCTCTTCTTTGAAGCAGCTCTTCTTAACCAACTCATAGGGAAATAAATATGTCTTTTTTAGAAGACCAGGACCTCTATGATGTTTCTAGTTAGGTTTATAAGTAAAATTGGAAGAGTTTGTCTGAGCTTGAAGGCTCAAAGTGGCGTGAGAAAGAGAGGGAGGAGGATCCTTTTTATAAGGGAGGAGAGGGTCAACTTAGGAAAAACATAAAATATTATTTTATTATAAATTCATATTCGGTTTCTAATTGGTCCAAATTGATAAATTGTGAACCTAAGGTGTGTATGGGTAGAAATACTCTCATCCAATTGATTTTAGACACGTTTAGGTTACTATTTTAACCTTATCATTTAGATTTAAGTCTAAGTTAAATAATTTAACTTTTACCGTGTCATATTGTTATCTTAAATTATATGGTTAATAAACTAACTATTACAAGCCAAAAGAACCCCAAGATGTTCATTATTAATATATATAACCTTATCTAAGTCATTTGGATGAACCTAATATTTTTAGAAATAAAAATACAATTAATAATATTATATATGTTTTAAAAACTATTTTATGTCAATTTTGACTCTATTTGGTAAATGATTTTTTTCAAAATCATTACAGCATGATTAGTTGGATCAAAGTTAATTAAATCAATACTAATATGTCATAATAAACTATAAAATTATTTTAATTCTTATAAAGTCTCAAATTAAATTTATTTGGTTATTTATAATATCATTTATGTTAATATTTCCTTAATATGGTAATTACTGCATCATCATTGTGTCATAATTAAATTAAATTATCTAATGTCTAAAAATTATAAATAAAATAAATTATATAGGAAATATTATTATATTTCTAATTAATATTTATAGTCCAATTTATCTTATGTATAACCCTATATTAATTTTTTTCAGTTATTAAACTTTGATTTTAACTATTTTAACACTTCTTTAAATTAAATAATATTAAATGACCTAATCTAATCTAGGTGGACCTTAAGGGTAATATTTTATTACTAGGTTTTTTTTTGGTTGAACTATACTTATCCAATAGAATTAGGACATGTTTTAGTTTAATAATAATACCAATTTTACCCATAATTACCCTATTTACTTTTAACCGTGATAAATAAAAAAAAAGTTACTATTCACCTAAAATTATTTTTATCATATTGAACCACATTTTACTACTTAATATTAACCATTCCGATCACATTTCCAAAATTCCACACATAGTAGCAGTAAAATTCTGTTTTATGTAAATTTGCAAATTCTCCTTGGAGGTGGTTAAAATACTGTGAAAAGTTCAATAAAATTTTTATATATCTAAAATTATTATAAAATGAATCCAATGAATTACATTTAACATATATAGTTATTATGTATTAATTTTTAACTAAAATAAAATTATATAAAATAAATAATTATTTAAATAAAATGTCAGTTTTTAAATAGTAACCCAGTGTTTTCACTATTCATCAAAAATTGAAAGTTTTCAGAAAAATACCAAAATTTCACCGTAGGATAATTTCGATGTTCCAAATCCAAAAATGAAGTCCATTTTGAATGATAAAATTTATAAAATTTCAAAAAGTGGGTCTTACTATTCACAGCAGCTAGTATTAATAATATTTTAATAGCATATAGTTGTTTTAGGGAAACTCGGTATTGCATACAATGCAAGCTATCGAGGAAGGTCGCGACTGAGTGTAAATAAAGCCAAGATAGTTTTGTGTGTAGTGAAAGATTTCTATGATGATGTATATAACATAAAAAAAATTCTCATAAAAATCTCAAGTGTTACAATACACGTCGCAGGCATCGATGCGCAATTCAGGGAGGATTTCTTGAGGATGATGCCGATTTTTCAGGGAGCGACGCCTCCTTCCCCATCGATGGTGGAGTAGATGCGGGTTTTCCTGCTGGAACGTCCTTCTAATTTTTCAGGGGATGGAGGAACCCAGGCTACAAAGTCGCGGATAGAGGCCACCCTGACCATCTTTGAGCAGCTAGAGATCCCTCTAGAGAAGAGGGTAAATCTGGCTACTTATATTCTTCGGGACACCGCCAAGAGGTGGTGGGAGGTGATCTCATGGTTAGGGCATCATAATGATATGCCTTGGGATGAGTTTCGATGCACCTTCTATTACTACTTCTATCCAGAGACCCTACGGGCCGATCGATCCTGAGAGTTTATGAGTCAGAAGAAGGGTACTCTTTCTATTATAGAGTACTCTCCTCGTTTCACTGAGCTGTAGTGTTTCACACCAATCCCAACAGGTGATTAGTTGTTCCTTGCTAGGATGTTCGAGATTGGTCTCAGGAAGAAGATCTGTTCCCAGGTGAATATCTTCTAGTAGACTTCGATATTCTCCTTCTTCAAGATGGTGCTGATAATGAGCGCAATATGAGGGATTCTAGAGTAGTGAGCGATGGCGGTTCATCATACAAAGTTGGTGTTCCTCCGACGAACAGTAGGAAGCGTCGTAGAGAACCTTCTCGAGGAGATCGGGGTTTGCGAGATGCATCTTCTGGCAGCCATGTTGTATGTTACCAGTGCGGTAGGAGTGGGAAAACAAGGCCACACTCCCAGAGTGATCCGATGGAGTGCCGATCTTGCGGCAACATGGGCCTACTTCAGCGATTCTATCACATCTTTTGACCTTCAGTTGGTGGTAGGGGTTCCTCTATGACACCTCTTTCTAGAGATGATTCTCTGGTTTCCCACCAGTTTGGTAAATGGAGTTCTTCCGGCCATTCTGGCCGAGGTAGAGGTCGTGGCCGTGGTGGTTAGTCACCAGGTCATCAGCGACAGCAGAGTGGATCAGCTCAGAGCGGCCAGCCATGGGTGCATGGCCATGGTGCAGTCCAGTCATTCGCCATCGAGCATACCTATCAAGAGTAGGATCTTGTCCCTTCTACAGTTCGAGGTACGATCCTAGTAGCCTCAGTTTTATCTTCAGCTATTTTCGATACAAGTGCTTCCCATTGCATTATCTCTATTGCGGTTGTAGAGAGCCTTCGGATTTGTATCATTTCGTCTGCAGACTTATTAACTCTTGACATGCCATTGGGAACAAGGACATCTAGCGTACGACAGTGCAATGAGTTCCCTCGTTAGGTTTTAGGGTGTCATTTCTTATGGGACCTCCATGTCCTAGAGATGACGGGCTACGACATCATTCTCAGGATGGACTGGTTGGTTTCCATCCAGGCAATCGTTCATTTCTATCTCCACAGGGTGAGTTTCATATCACCATAGGGATGATATTCCTTCATAGAGGTGAGTGGGATGTTCAGGCAGGTAGATATGGACAAGAGCATCATGGGCTAGGGGAGGTTACAGCCCAGATTTCCAGTCTTTATCTGGATGACCAGGGGACATCACAGTTAGATTTCCCCTAGTTCTGGATCGTTTCATGGATGTCTTTCCAGAGTGCTTTTTATGTTTGCCTCCAGAGCATGAGGTAGACTTCTTGATTGAGCTCGTTCTAGGAGCGGCACATGTGTCCTTTCCTCCTTATAGGATGGATACACCTGATTTGCAAGAGCTCATGAAGCTGTTGGAGGAGTTGCAGGATAATGGTTTCATCTGACCCAGTACTTCTCCTTGGGGTTCCCTTGTCATGTTCGTGAAGAAGGAAAATTGTACCCTTTGGCTTTGTGTGGATTATCAGAAACTGAACTAGTTAACGGTCAAAAACCGATATCTCTGGCCGAGGATCGACAACCTCTTTGACCAGCTTCGAGGAGCCCAGGTGTTCTCGAAGATCGACTTGAGGTCTGGTTATCATCAGTTGTGTGTTAGACCATTAGATATACCTATGAAATCTTTAAGGAGTAGGTAAGGTTTTCTCTAGTATACATTAATGCCGATCGGTCTCACGAAACTGCCTTTGGTTTTCTTAGCACTGATGAACCGAGTGTTCTATCCATACTTAGACTCCTACATCGTGGTCTTTGTGGATGACATCTTAGTGTACTCTCACTCTTGACACGACCATGCCACACATCATGAGATCGAAATGAGTGCACTGAGATAGCATCGACTATATTCTAAACTCTCGAAGTGCCACATTTTGATGGATGAGATTCACTTCTTAGGTCACGTCATCTTAGAGAGGGGAGTTCCAGTGGACCTAGGGAAAGTCATAGTTGTAGTTTATTTGGAAGCATTCAAATAATTTCTTTGAGGTACAGAGTTTCCTAGGGCTGGAAGGGTACTACATACGCTTCATTCAGGACTTCTCGTGCCTAGAAGCACCGTTGACAGGTCTGAACAAGATAGGGGTGAAGTTTTCATGGTCAGATTCTTGTTAGAAAGCCTTTCAAGAGCTGAAGGGGAGGTTGACATCCACACCGATACTAGTCTTGCCAGAGCTGGGCAAGGGCTACACAGTTTACTGTGACGCTTTAGGTATCGGGCTGGCAGTTGTGCTCATGCTGAGAGATGGAGTCATTACATATGGGTCTCGGTAGTTGAGGCCACATAATAGGAATTACCATACGGAAAATCTGGAGTTTGCAGCAGTTGTTCACGCCTTACGCTATTGGAGACAATATCTTCTGGGAGAGCACTTTGTGGTTTTCACAGACCACAAGAGTCTCAAGTATATCTTCACTCAGCATGATCTGAATCTGAGATAGCACATGTAGGTCGAGTATATTCAGTCCTTTTATTTTGAGCTCGCATATACACCAGGATAGGGCAATGTAGTGGAAGATTGATTGATCAGGAGAACTCAGATTCAGGAAGTTCAAGAGGCAAGTAGTGAGTTGCAGCTTATGGTGCTGTTCTCTGAGATGCACTTAGAAGTGAACGATAGGAAAGGATAGACTATCCTATCTTTTTTAACTGTTAACTCTATAGTTCTTGATTGGTTGAGGGTGAGGGAACTATCATATTCGGAGGCCTTAGTCCTGTGGGAAAGTGTGTCAGGTGGGGACCCTCTTCCTAGATAGACAGTGGGCGAGGATGAAATCATGAATTTCCAAGGACGTGTATGGGTGCCAACAGACATACGTGACGAGATGATGCAAGATTTTCATTCCTCAGTTAGGGTAGTTTATCCTAGCGTCACCATGATGTATCATGATTTACACCCCCAGTACCGGTTGCCAGGTATGAAGAAGGATGTAGCATGTTTTTTCATGAGATGTTATACTTTTCAGCAAGTGAAGGTGGAACATCAGCAACCTGCATTCCCTTTATAGCAGTTACCCATTCCAGAGTGGAGGTAGAATGATGACGCGATGGAAATCAGGACTGGGTTGCCGAGGTCAACTCTGGGACACAATGTAGTTTGGGTTGTCGTCGACAGGCTTATGAAGGTTGAACATTTCTTGCCGATCAAGGAGACCTTCAGTGTAGATGATCTGAGACGACTGTACATCTGAGAGATTGTACATCTACATAGAGTTCCACACTACATTATTTCAGATATGGATGTGCACTTTACCTCTCGGTTCTAGAAGGGAAATCAGAAGGCTTTGGGTAGACAGGTACTTTTGAGTACAACATACCATCCCCAGACCGATGGCATGTCTGAGCGCACGATCCAGGTGCTTGAGGATATGCTCCAAGCATGCATTTTATAATTCGGTGGTTCATGGGAGAATCATATACCTCTCTTGGATTTTTCCTACAACAACAGTTTTTAGGTGACCATTCATATGGAACCATACGAGACTCTGTACAGTAGGCCATGCTGATCACCCTTATGCTGGCTGGAGGCAGGAGAGGCAGCTCTTCTGGGACCTCCCCTTCCTCAGGAGACCTTATAACAGATAGAGTTGATTCGGAAGAGGATGGCTACAGCACAGTCTTGACAGAATTATTATGCTGATCAGCGGAGATGACCTCTGGAGTTTGAGGTCGGAGATCAGGTTTTCCTGCATGTCGCACCATGTTGGGACACATGAGGATTCAAAGATAGGTTAAGATTTCACCAAAGTTTGTCGGGCCGTTTGATGTTTTGGATAGAGTTGGTATGGTTGCCTATTGTTTGCAGCTACCTCAGAGGTATCGACCCATGCACGACGTCCTCCACGTCTCTCAGATCTGAAGTTACTTTTTAGACCCATCTCATGTCTTTCAACCCGAGGAGGTTGAGATCGAAGCGGATGCATCATTTTAGGAGCATCCTATCTGGTTTGTCGATCGTAGTATGAAGGTTATCCATGGCCAGTTTGTTCAACTAGTACGTGCGAGTACAGGATGAGACTTGGGAGAGGGAGGCTGAGGCTCGATCGCAGTGGCCTGAGCTGTTTGAGATTTTTACTTCTATGCCCCTCTAGGGAAATTCGGCGACAAATTTATTTAAGGGGGGAAGTTTGTAAGAACTCAGATCCTAGTTTTAGGTATTTTTTTCATTCTTCTGGAGTTTTTGAAAAAAACAAGGTTTCTGGAAATTTTAGAAATACACGCCATGTACTTTCTGAGTACACGCCGTGTACTCGTTTCCCGCTCGAATCCATGTGATGGCTATGTCCGGGCCACACATATGATGTGTGTGGATGACGTGGTGGTTGATTTTGGCGGAGTATAGAAAAAACCGCTACACACCATGTACTCTAAAAGTACACGCTGTGTTCATTACATTTTTTCATTAAATGGACTGCGGTTGAGCCTAATGGCCATAATCATCTTCTTCTTGGTCTGGTATGACCGAGAGACGATGTATGACCACGAAACATTTCCAGATTCCCGAGCCTCCATCTGTTCTCCTATTCGAACTCTGTCGATTGCGTTGGAAGCGCAGCGGTGAGTTCTCCCTTCTTCATGAGCCTTTTTTTCAATTCTTCATCCATCTCATGTTATTTAAGGTTGAACGTTTTGTGCGTTTTATCAGATCTACTATGTTCTATGGAGAATCAGTCATTGTGGTTCGAGTATATCGATCTCCTAGGATCTAGGTAGGTTGTTTGTTCCATTACATTCATTGTCTCCGAGTTTTATGTGAAAATTTCCACAGATACCCATAAAATATCACGAATAAATGAATGTTAGAAATAAAACATGAAAACTTATGATTTTCATATTATAATTCCTAGACCCTATACTCTATCATCATAAAAGGTGGTGGCTGAGACACTATCATTATTTTCATCCATCATGATGATGTATTCATCATTACATGTTTGTGCATCCATCATGGTGTCCCATCAATCATGAAATTCATTGTTTAAGATCCCATTAGGGATCAATGTGATGCAAATTATATAAAATGTGATATCTGACAAAATATTAGGTTGAGTAAGTCATCAAAATAAATGATAGTCCCAAAACATGATTCTACATATATGTTGAACTATCATCTCCACCCAATTTTTCATTCCTCTCTTGAGATAGTGAGGGGTTTGTATCAGTCACATTGTTAACATACACGTTAGTTTTTGGTCAAAGAGTCCCCCATCAATTTCCTCAATCATCATCCCTTGAACCAGGTATAATACTAAGGATCCAGAAGACATAGCCACTACTCAAATGGGTGTTCAGGTGGTCTCATAACTCGATGACCAATGAATCTATATTTTTTGTTCTTTGTATTCCACTTATCCTCCAAACTGCATAATAGGTTCACCTAAAACTAAATTATTTTAGATATATGCTAAAAAATTGGAAGGATATAAGAGAGATACATCAATAGGGATAATAATGTCATCTCATTCTTATTTTTTGTGAACATATAACCACTCAAGAATCCCTTCATACAATAGTTTAGATGCTCATGTTGTGTTCAGGATTTGATCATCAGTATTGGATATCAACATCTTCATATCTTGATCATATTTCCCAAAGAATAAAAATTACATTATTGGTAGATTTAGATGGTGATCAGATATAGCCTAGTTCTCGGATGTGTACACTATATTGGAGAAAAACAAAGACATATATGATGTTGTGAAATATTATTTTCAATCCTATAATCTCTAGAGGTCTCCTGTATTTTGGATTTAATTTAGCTGGTTGTGATGAATGCCTATCATATTTTGAATTGGAATCATTTTAGGCCTATCTTCCCCCGTATATGACCTAGTAACTAAAACAATTGTCTCCTTGCAGTGATGTCGACTATAACAGATTGTATTATAGGGTTTGGTTTTCTCCATCCAAGCTACATCGGTGGTAATTTACCAAGATCACCTCAAGGACTTCAAAACCACCACATTTCTTCCTTCATCTAGAACATTTCTACCATGAATTCCAATACCATAAATTTTCATTTCTATTAGTCAATAATTTTCATTAGTTAGTCCCCCTTTAGGGTAGAATGAGATCCAAACAAAATCATTCCCATGATTCAACAAGATTGATACATCCAATGGATGTAGTATGATTAAAATTTCATAAACCACCATTCCCATCAGGATCCCAAACTATCATGGATACCATCTTGTATCTCATGACCCACATGTGTGGGATTGGGCATTAGGTTCATTGTTCTGGAAATTTTAATTTTCATGTATATTGATATTGGTACAGATGACTTATAGGTTTTCTTTTTTCCATTGTGAGCTGCCAATACACTATCTCTGAATGCCAACACGTACACCCTCAGTTCATTGTTAACTTTTCCATATTCAGTTAATGTCTCAGTAAGCGTATCACCATATAAGTGGTAATTTGAATCTACAATCAAGATTGATAGATAGAGGCTTAATTCTAAAATCAACATGAATAAACACGTGAAATCATCCCTCCTGTACTTTAACTAAACTCAACAAAACATAATATTAAGTGTGAAAAATTACATCCCAAGAGAAATTTAAATGGGCCTTCAATTCTAAAAATGACATTACCATTTTATAGATTTTGTAATAAACATTACATTTCCAAATGGACAGGGGATACCAACCCTATATATCTCCCTTATGAATTATTAGGTATTATAACAAAACTAAAATGTCTGACATTTCCATTAGATTCATAGACTAGATGAAGGTAGATACTCATCCACATTTCGAGGAATTCATCCAGAGGATACATTACAAAAACATCAGGATTGACCTTATAACCCCTAAGGATATACTATTCGACTCCATTGTAGGCCAGAATGACCTAGGAGCTTCCTGGTTCCCTTGATTTGGGAATCCTAAAGGGTGGTATCAAGTGTGGAATTCTCCTCTTGGCTGGATATCCTCCCTCATCCACATTCTAAAATGGATGTAACCATTATGGAGAGGATATTTATTCAACAGTTTTTGAGCCACCATATAAATCCCATCGTCCTAGGGTGGAGTCCTTTCAGAATTGTCCCACATTTTATTTAGTTGGATAAACTCATCACATATATTCCAGAGAATATGGACTATATAAATATTTAAGATTACCCACAGTCTAATGCAAACATCAAAATGCATTAGATTGAATGAATTTGTTTTATTACTCTACCAGATTAGATTCTCATGGATTATTTTCATGCTCTATTGAGCACACATTTTACTTTCCAAAACATTTATTTACATGTTTTCTTATTGATTCCCTTTATTTAATTTCTCAAATGTCTATTTCACCCATTATTCCCATTATATTTCGTTTTGACTCCCGTTCAAAAGAATAAATCGTAGTCCCCCTTTCAGCCATATGACTGGTATATATGTGAAGCATGTTGATTCAAAAAAATGAGGCTCCGACATTGTGGTATGTGGTATCAGATCTGTATCACAATAGATATGGTGCATGAAATATCGAGGCTGAACTATGCCGTTCTTGATATATAAACCATTATAGGATATTTTAGTGGAAGGGAAATTAATATGTCTCACAAACCAGGACTCTCGAAAATATATTTGATCCTTCATGATGAAATATTTCCGTATATTATTATAATATTTCAAGGAAAGATAATAACTATTTGTATACTCTCTTTGATACAACATCAAGTGATTTTCCAGATCATAGGAATTGGATTCATCCATGTCATTGAAATTTGGAACAATATACATGATCATATTAGATGCATGGTTAGTAGATTTTTCAAGAGAATAATTTGGGATATTCATTGAAAACATGCATGAATACAATAATATTTTTCATTGATTCAAAAATTTGATATAAAAATTAAAAAAAAAATCTAAGGACCCTCGCATAGGCCCCTCAGTTATGTTCATCACACTGGCCCCTCAAACTGAACCCTTACCCCGGGCCCGCGACTATGTTGTGAGTTCAGGCTCCTCAACATGTTTTTCTGTGAAAAAACAATCTCTTGTGCTTAAATACCATCGATGTATGTGACGAAGTTATCTAAATTTCAAATGAAAAATAAAAAACATGACATCGAAGGGTCGACAATGTGCTTGATGAGAGGAAGAGGGGTGAGTACATATAGAAGAATAAAAAATAGGTGATTGTAGTTTTTATAAACAATATTTTCTAAAACATTGAACCCATAGTCAATAACTACACCATATAACTTTCCACCAAACCTTTTCACCATGCCTATGCTTCCAAGCTATGTGGGTACCCATCTTTGTAGACCAGCACCAACTATAAATTCATTAAAAACATTTACCTTAGGAATAAACCCCCATCATTTTATCATATCAATTATTGATGGGGGTGGGGATTTTGTTGAATCTACCTTTTGTAATATGGGATGAAAATATTAAAAAATTAAATCTTGTTTGTTAGAGATATTGATGATCACGAAGAATAATTAGAGGAACGTTCCAAATCTAGTCTTTGTGCACACCCCTACACAGTATAAGGCTCAGGCATCCCCCATAAATGTAAATTAAATAATTATGACTACTTAATAGGGTACCTACACCATGTACATGGGTCATGGACCTATATTAGGTAACTTCTTCACCAATGGTCTCTAATTTTCCTATAAATATTACTTTTGGTATAATGATTTGCATAGCTGGAAAATTAAGAGAAACCCCATGTTATGTTCACACAACCCCTATTACCATGTTCTCAAAATCCTCTTAGATAGATCTCCAATTCAAAAGGGTAGATGAAATTAATAGGGATAGTGAAATCTATGTTGCAGTAGTGTCAGTAACATATGAAACCTATGTGGGGACCCCTTTCCCCCAGTCAACAACCACTTAAATAGTGGTCCCTTTCTTAGACAAGGACCAACACGATACTCTTCCCTTTACACAAATGGAGACACATTGATCCTAGGATAAGTCATTAACCATGTATTTTTTTCTAGGTGGTCTTTTGCATAAGGAACATCCATCATTTGAAAGACTATCCCACCTACACAGATCACTTACAACTCCTCCTAGGCTCTATGTGAGAAACCTTTTCTTTACCAACCATGAGCTATGAAAATAAATTAGTACTCTTCCTAGTCCTTGTACAAATAACTTTTTATTTATAAGATAGGACATATGAGAATCATATCCATCTCATCCTAGTCCATTTTTGAAGCACCGTTTATTCCCATGACAAGGCCAACAATAGTCTATTTTTGATACTACTTGCAAGAAACTAATTACTTGGATCCTCTTAATTTTTATCAATTATATGACATGGGATGAATTCAAACCTACACCAAATCCGTAGGAATATAAATACCATGGATAGAGGTACACTAACATGTATTCCATTTATATATTCATTCATTCGGTCATAGGTTCCCGACACATGTTCTATGTATGGGGAAGGGTCCTTAGGGTGTATGCGAATATGAATTCCGTCATTCATGAGGACTGTAACCCTTGTTTTGGTGCTAAATATTTCCTTGTCTTATATATGAGGGATATTACTATGTCATTCCTTCGTCATCTCTAAGAGTAGTGAAATTCTGTTCATGGTAGGGAGTGTGAGGATCATGATTTCGTTTCATTTTTAGGGATAGTAGATTATCATCATTACTTCACTAGGAACTAGAATTTGGGCATCCCTCATAGATTAAGCCCATATATTTTCTTATAGTACCACTTTTTCTCCATTATTTCTTCATTCTCTATACCCATGGGAATTATCCAAAAATGTAGACTTACCCAACTATTCCTGATATAATGATGTGATTGAATGGTCATGTCACGTCAATAAATCATTCTCTCTCTCATTAGGTCTTTTCCTCATACATCAGCTGACAAAAACTACTGCATAGTTTACAAAACAAATGAAATCCTCTTTATTATCACACTCAACATGAATCACATGGTCGTAGAGGTTCCACATTTTTATTACATCTCTGTAATCACAAATATTTTGGCATTTTTTTCAATTATATGCTCCAACCAAACTTGGAACTCCTATTAATTATACTCCCAAACTGAACAAAAACCATACTCAGGCCCCTTATATATTATAATCCCAAACCACACTCAAATATTAGGGAATCTTAATAGGTTTATTCCCCAAATCAATCTTCTCAAAGGTCTATACTCCCCTATTAGGAAAACCATAAGGTGGAGTCTATAGTAATGTTTCCTCACAAAAAAACTACATAGAATTTGATTCCAATCTAAATGGGGTATATAAGAAGCCTCCGTAGGTCCCAATCCAACAAACCAAATCATCTCTAATAATATCTTAGTCACATACCTTGTAGGTTCCTATCGCAATTAGGATCCAATATCTCATCTATGTTCCTTTGGATACCACAATATAAGTCCAACACCAGTCATTGACTCAGAATCGTTCTCTTAGATTCCCTTTAAAAATTTTCATTAAAAGGTATGGTTTAGTACTTATCACATTACTTTAAAAGGTATGATTTTACCCGTTTGGTGGAACCAAACTATGTGGGTTATGATTCCATTCACATGGATTTGTATGAATCCCATTTTATGGGTCTGATATCAACATCAGATCCACTCACATCTCCCTAGATAGTGACACACTTTAGAGTGGCCCATTGTGAGGATCAAAACTAGAATAGTAATAATTAATAATAAAACAGTCTCTAATAAGTATATTAAATGGTACAATTAATGGTGAACCGCAAATACATATATATATATCCATCAATGAATAACATCATATACATATTGACGATTATAAATTCCAAAAATAAATAATAATTTATTATTAATTAAAGGGTGATCTACAATATACACAAGAATTAATGATGGATTTTATATAATAACATAAATATTTAAATGAGTACTAGTGTTGGAATCAAGTTCCCACAAAACTGTTTGATGAGGCGAACCTCCCATTCTCTCAACAATTACTATTCAAAAGTATTGTTGGATAGGTTCCAAAATGAGCACCTACCTATAGAATACAGGCCCATGAATCATCACGACCATTAAAACCATTGGGTGTACCCAGATCCACAAATTAAAGATTTTGGAAAAAATTAATATTAAATGATCCTGATGTAAATCATTCTATAAATTTCAAAATGGCCTTAATAAATCAACGGGATCATGATATTTTGTTTTAAAATGATGAACTAATGAACATAAATATTGGTATCTAATATCCTATCTCTAATATATCATTAATATATAATATTAGGAAAATAATTTCACTCCCAATAATCCTGTTAGAGTCATAAGGTTCTTATTTTTTAATTATGTTAAAAAAATCCATTATATATGCATAAAAGTAAATTTTCCATTATCTTTATACTTTCTTCAATAGAGACATGGATTCATGTAAGATAAATACATTATTATTATGTCTTGGAATTAAAAACGACCTCTAGTTGTACCTTATAAATATCTTCCAAGAGTTTTCTTTAAAGTAATGTTGTTTTAACATCAATTTTCCAATCCTGATAATCATTACACACTGATATAGAAAGAAGAATTATGATATATTTTAATTTTGAAACTAGTGAAAAGTTTTTTTATTTTACTATTACTGCGAATTTCCTAATCCCTTAAGCAACTACTCATTCTTTATTGGTACTATCTAATCCATCCATGTCCATCTTCTTCTTCAATATTGATTTTCACCCCACGTGGTATTCATCAACTATAAGATCTACCATAACCAATTTTTTCGTGATACATGGAATCAATTTCGTAATTCAAATCTTTTTTCCATATTACATATATGATGGTAATTACCAAATTCATATAGGATATTAGTTTATCATTGTAAATTAATAATTCGTCACCTTTATCAGTGGAAACAAAATATTATCTCTATAGTTCTCTAACATCTATAATTTTTATAAATATCACTTTGGTCTCTTAATCAACATTTAGCAGGGTGACTTGTGGAATTTATTCTTGTTCTTTATCTTGTATATCACGATCCTTGACATAATAATAGTATCATACTCTCACTATTTTTTTAGATTTGTTCTCCCCCCCATTGAATGAAATTTTTTTCCTATCTTATATTTTTCTTTAAGGTGTTATACTGATAATATCCCCTTGTCGCCTTTAGATAACCTATGATGATAAATTTTGTTCCTTGAGATGTATTACTTTATATAATTATCTTTAATAAAGATGTTGTATCCCAAAACATGTAAATTCAGAAAACCTGATTTTATATTCAACCATAATTCATATTGTTTTCTGATTTCCACTTATGTTGTACTATAGTTTACTATAAGTGCGTATGTATATAATGTGTACCCACAACAGTATAATGAATGATATACATAACTCATCAATGATCTACCCACACCATGTATGGTGTGGTTTCTCATTTCACTAAAACCATTCAAAATTTTGTATATAAATATGAGTTATTAAGATAGTATCCATGAATACTATGATTAATTGATGTAATCTTTATTAAGATACTCTTCTCCTTAGTCTTACTCGATATTCTTTTTCTTCTAAACAAGATTATTTTACTTTATTTCTAAATTATTAATAAAATTTATATATTTGTAATTATACATAATTTAGTAGAAAAAATTATTTTTAATAATGTAATTAATAAATGTCATGAATAATGAATATCCCCCTTATTCCAACTAAAAGTATTTTAAACACCTTTGTATAAACTATTACAAAAATTTATATCGACCATTCCCTATTTACACTGAATAAATATTTGTTCACAATACCTTGTAAATAATAAATGTATGTGTCTAATGTTTTTTTTCAAATGAACCAAAATATGCATTTTGATATAAATTTTTCAAACCCTTCTTGTATACTTATCAATGTTAGTGATGTCACAGTTGGGTGTAATATGAATCATAAGAAAATGAATTTTTATCAATTTTAAACAATTTATTTTCATATTATATTTTGAAAAGTTAATTTTTGAGTGGTAATATACCAAAAAATACACTATCTTTATAAAAATAAGATCTCTTATTTCTGAACATGAAAAAAAGATCTAAAAATAAAAATAGGACAACAAAATATTGTTTTTTGTTACACTCATCACATAATAACAATTATTGATAACTATATTCAATTTTTTCTATAATATTTGATGTAAGTATCAATTTTAGTGAACAAACAATCACAAACTATCATCAACTCAAAGATCAACCTCACCAAAAGAAATCATCTATAATCTTCATTGTAATTATATTTTTATACAATTGTGATAACCTCATTTTATATCTAATACCTATTTTGGTAATTTAATTATTACACTTGATAAATAATACACCTAAAGCCTCTCCTTAATTCTTCACTATGATGATGTTCATATTTTAGTACGCCTTTTTTCTAGAAGAAAAACACATGACATCCTTCTCCATTTCATTTCCCTCAGTCTTCCTCTACTTTGAAGAGTGTTGCAAACTATCTCTAAATATAATGTTAGTATAAGAGATTTTTCATTGAATTTCCCTGTATCACAATAAGGATAGAGTTTTTTTCATTATTTATATCTTTTTCATCATAAAAAATCTAACTATGGATATTAGAGACAACCTTATCTATAATTTTTATGAAAAAATTTACAATTAATCTTGAGAATCAAGGATGAATAGGGGTAATAATGAGGTATGTTTCCAAATGTTTTAGAAGTTTAAAACCATGATTGCTTAGATACCCATCATAGCCAATCATGATGAACAAACGAGGACTGACTGTTTTAATATATCCTATCTTGATTGTAATGAGTCCCTTGTATATTTGTTTCAACTCATATCAAGGGGTATCTTGACAAATCTAAAAAAAATTAAAAAATATGTTTTATGGATCCATGTATTCATATAGATCTTATAAATAACTATTCATTTATGTTAAAATGAGAAAATTTAATTCAAATTAAACTTCCACATGTTTCCAATATATACTATTCTGCTCGTCACCTTCCTCGTAAGTAGTCTTGATAGGAATATGGGACAATAACACATGAAGCCTCTAATTATGTAATACTATAATGCACAAGAACTGGTATGACAGCGAGAATTTTTCACTCATTAGAATATTGAATTATCCACTAATAATCATAGTGAGAAATTAATTGTTGAAGGACATTCCATTTTGAACAAAAAATTGAATTATATTTTAAATACATTATCACAATATCTATGTGTGAGGGAATAAAATAAATCTTATTAATCTCTCACTATTTTATCAAATATCATTAGAGCATACCATTGAATTTGAAATATGTTAAAATGTAGATATTTTAGTTGAAATGATCTGTATTTCATTTCTCATAAACTAGACAATGATCTTAGTCAACTAATCAATGGTATTCGTGTTGGTGGTCATTCCAACAATAGTTACATGCATTTCCCTGATTTGTTGAGTGGAATTACCAATAATGAAAATTTGGCTCGCATTTCCTCAAAAGTAACATCTATGATACAACAATTATTTCAAGGTAAAAATGAAATTGATGTAGACATGGTTTAGTAATCTCAATACAATATTTAAAAATCTCGGATAAATAAATGTATCATAACAATGGATAGACTCACACTTTAATCTATGCTTGAATTTAAATTTAATTTAATGGAACATAAATAGTACTTAATAATTCCATGGGTTCTTTTTATGACTCATGAGTAAATTTCATTATTATAACCATTTTCATGTATTATTAATATTATATGGATTCTATATAGTAGATTTACAATTTTATAATAAAATAAATAATTCATTATATATTTATTTTATTTCAAATTTCACGCTTATTATATTTATTTAATTTATGTGGTCACATTTTAAAATAAAATAATCACCAGTAACATAAATCAATAAATAACCATACATTTTAATGTAAACTAAATTAAATAAGAGGTGTGATCATGAGATTTTACAAATTTCTGTTTTATAGAGTACAAGAAAAATTAACCCCGGGCATAAGGGAATGACTCCTTGAGTAGGGACTTTCTCAAGTTACAATATTCTACACATACCCTATGTATCTCCTTAGTCATTTCACCTCAGATCAATATTTTCCCATCTGTTATCCATTTGAATATCAATCCATTACATATGTATTTAGACTCATAGGTATGGGTATGTTGGGGTATGGGGTTAAAAAAACTAAAGTGAAGACATAGAGGTCCATAAATAACATGTAGGATTGGATTATAAACAATTTATGATTTTTTAATTAATAATAAATGTATCAAAAATTCCACACAATATATAATTAAATTAAATGAAAATAATTAAATATATGGTATTCGAGCCCATGATCATCCACACATTAAGTAAATATTCATTTTAATATTCATAAAAATCATTTCAATTTAATTTTTTTACGATAAAACTCCACATCAGAATAATTAATCATCTTAATAATTAATTTATTATTTTATCTAAATTACATATCCAAAAAGTCTATGACTTTCAAATCCTCTATAATTTAAAAAATAATAATTTAGAAATTAAAATTATATAGTATAGAACATGCAACTGACCGTGGGGCAGGCCAGAGTGTCACGTCCCCAGGCCTATGATTTACTGCAGTTTTCTTCCTTGAATTGTCTTCCACAGTGGAGGATGTAACCACCCATGTATATTACATGTAATTACAAGTAAAATAATATGTACCCATTTGGTAAGTATTTAAATTCTTTTGTGGAATTGAAAAAAAATTTACTAGAGGCAACATGACTTCTGTAATTATGTGCTTGTTCAAAATATATTTCATGTGAATTAATAAATACATGGTGAGTACTATTTTGTGACATAGTGAATAACTACATTTTTGTATGGTAATTTTCATGGATTGTGTTCTTAAACATCATTTATTCCTATATGGATGATTGAATCATTATACGATGTGTTGAGTCATGGGTAAAGCCACCTAGTTTGTGAAATGTGTAAAATACAAAAAGCGTATTTATAATATGGATGATGTAATAATAATGATTTTTATAAAGTATACAACATTTAATGAGAAAAAAACATTGTGTATTTATAGAATGACATGAAAATTAATTAATTTAAGTATTTAGTTCTACAAGACCTTCTAATAATCACATGACATATCAGTTGGTTGAAAAAACATGCCCTAAAGCATTTACATCTTTCTACGTGTCATGTAGTTAGGTTTCCTTAGAATAAATTTTTCCTTTCCACTTGATTTACTTCTATAAAACCACTGTCTATAAGGGTACTATGAATGAGTTACATGATGTGCATAGTTATCCATGCATAATGTAATCTATTTTTTATCTCATTAACTGTATGAATTTAGACTCAGCCTGTATTATACCAGAGAAATTATATGTTACATAATGTTCATTTCCACTATAAATAATTTAAACATGTATAGTGTGTCATTGGGAGGTATAATTGGTCAAAAAATATGTAATTTTGGTTACACATCGTGTAAACTCACTATACATATTGTTCCCATGGAACTTCTAGATATGATTTTCAAGTTTCCTTAACCCATACATGGAATGTAATTGTCCATATGAATTCAAAGGATCAAATTATATTGAATATTCAATTAAGAATAAAAAAATGAAATGGAAAATAACAATAAAATACATAGCTGATCAATCAATGATCAAATAATTAAAATTTAATTGTGAACACATTGATGTTTATGTATGTTATGGGTGTAACATATGTCAAGTATGATTATTCTCAATGATTTCTTCATTGCATCAAAGGGATAAAAATGATATTTAAATAGAATCATCTTGAAGAATAAATAAATCTTGAAACTTGATAAAGATTACATCACTACTTATAGAGAAGAACTTTTTAACCTTATATTTTGAAATACATTTACCATTAAATTACATTATATTTTAATTCTTTTGTAATTTATGATGTGGATTAATTTATGTTCATCTTGACTCATATTTTCCTTCCATTAATGTATCCATACAATAATACCTCTACTGATATTTACATGTGTTCCATTAACCTAAAAGCTACACTAATCAGTCATTAAGTGATAGATTGGAGAAAATATTAATATTTTTTCATTAATTTGTGATTATAAAAAAATTTCATCTTATATGAAGACTTATTTATCTTATTATCTTGGTCATGAGAGTGGTGGAGTATGTGGAATATTATTAATACTGATAACATTTGGAGTATGTTTCTATTTATCTTTGAGATAACTCTCTTGGTATGAAATTTTTTTCCCAAAAAATCACATCAAAAATAAGATATTATATAATAATGGAATATACCGTTCGAGTATAATATTTAATAAATACATTTGGGACCTTATTAAAATATTATATCTAATATATTCTCGATTAGTAATCAAAATAATAACAACATATTCAATTACATGTGTTAGCTAGAAAATATTTAAATATCACTAATAAATAAATCTACATTTAGTTGTACTGATATTAAATAACGTTATAATATTTCCAGGGGCCCTTATCTAGGCCTATTAGTCCTCCTTGAATTTTATTAAACATTTAATAATTATTAATAATTGAAATAAGTATTATTCATTCAACACACACCCACACACAAATATATTATTTATCTTACATTCAACTAAAGAAAAAAATGAATTATTGAAGTGGTGGTTGTATTTTTCATCCATAAATTTATGTGTAGGAAATACAATTAGTGATGAATTTGGTGACATAGATGATCCCATTTAAGGCGGTCCAATAATATTTCTCATGGTTTAAGGAATGTTTATTTATATGAAGAAACAAATAAATCAGTTGATTATTTAATTGATTATGTGTGTAATAATTCTAAATGATTATGGATATTGAATAAACTATCTACAACAATCATGGATGAGAGTTTGAGAAGTCAAATGTGAAGTGTGAATTAAAAAGAAATAAACTTATTTTACTATACACTAAATTGGGTAATTAAATTTTTTATAAGACTATATAATTATTTTGATGATATTTAAATTTATTTTTATAAAATTATATTCTATTTATATTCATTTATAGTTTTTATAAAAGTATCCCATATACCCATTGTGAATAACTATTTTTAGGCTTTATTGGTATAAAATGGAAATTGTAAGGAAATATTAAAAACATTGATCAAAACACAAACTAGCACCACCGTAGCATCCATCCATTAGAGAAGGTATTCATACTCAGAAGGAGAATTTATAGTATTCCTAAATAGGTTTTAGGGACTAGTTTGGGGCAGAAAGTTCCTGATTATTTGTGGGGAAGTGCTCAATAGTGAAGATTGATCCACTGTGTGTGTCAACACTGTGGACTTGAATCAATGATATGAGTTAGTACCATGGGTGGGAAATTATTGTGTGTATCATGTTCTATATGAAATTCTATTGGCCTTAGAAGATAATGTATTATATTGGTGCCAAATAAATGTGATAGTTTATCACATTTTTTAAAAAAAGTGTTGGTATGGTTGATATGATGTCATAAGTGTAAAATTCTAGCATTTTGTTAGGGTTTTCATGATTTGTTTCTTAGCACGTCCCCAGATTCTCATCATACCTTTTTTGATCTCTCCATACTAACTAGTTTATTGATTAAATCTTTGAAAAATATTAATATTTAAAATATTCCATGATGAAGAAGAACACACTGTATGGTTCACTGAAATAATAATTTTTTGGTATGTTAAGTGAGATGAAGATAAATTATGTCTCGAGAAATATTACACCAATGATATTTTATGTTTCATGTTTGTGAACCATGTGGATGATAATTATATAAAAAATGTGATTCAAATATCATGTTTTGAAGATGCCTCTCAGATATGAATATTCCACAATGGATTGAGTGACTAGTCATGCACATTTCCTAGAAGGGATAAATGGATGGGAATCTTTTCCCTTCATCGATAAAAGCAATAATTTATTTTATTTATTTTAAAAAAAGGTTAAAATGGATATTAAGATAAGGATATCTAAATTCTTTTATGGGTTGCCTATATGGAGTAATTGTATTATATTCATTCACAAAAAAAATATTTTAGGAGAAGGATCCCATGTGATATTGTATTACAGAATGACTATGTATTTATCAGAATTTTCATGAGGATAATAATAAAAATTATGTTATACATGAAATTAATGTTGTGAGTTACAAATATATAAAGTTATTCCTATAAACCAGAAGTAGATAAAATACTATGAAAGGAATTATATTTTAATGAAGGTGGTTCTGTGAACATATAATTATGGAAAGTAGTTCATGTGTTGTTTGAAAGTCGATATTAATGAAAATTGATGTTATAAAAGATAATATATTGGAATATATTATGAAAATTTATTATAATGTGATTTTATACAGGATTTTAATTGATGTATTAGATTAAAATGAAATTAATTCATTAACAGTCATTTTACCATATATTGAGTTAACCAGAACCTAAATCCCTATATGTTGTATTCATCAGAACGCAATGTACCAAAATCATTGACATGAAAACATAATATTTCAATGAAAAAAGCTTAGGGAACAATAAATTATATAACCATAATTTAAGTGACCAATTTGTAATATTTTCGTATAATTAAGTGAGTTGACTTAGAAAATTAAGATATTGAAAGTACATATGAGAAAACTCCAAGAGTTTACCAGACAAGGTTGATTACATGTAGATAATTTTTTTTAATAGTTGTCGTATAAGATCTTATATTACGGAGGAGCATACTATAGTTGATATATATGCATCCTAAGAGTATAAATAACATATTTTTTAAGAGTCCTTGGAAAATAATTATTGATTCCCGATGGATACCCATATAACCAAATCTCACTCATTGTAAACTGATGTGAAATGGTATAATGAGATAGTTTAAAGACATATTATAAATTTAAATATGTGCATTAATCACTATTGTATTGTGAGTATACCCATTGTAACAACATCAATATATAGTGTAAATTTTTTGACTCGTAGAGTATAACTGATCACATCAAGGAGTAGGTTTTCCATCAAGGGGAAAACCATACAAAAACATTGCTTTATTGCGTTTTTTCATTTATAGATTACATGTTATTCTAATGTTTCAGTTTATATCATTATATTTATAAATCATAACTGAGATAATGGATTGGGTATCAAAATAGGATAACTAACCATGAATGTAAAACTTGGTAATATAACGAAACACTGATTTACTCATAATTTCCCTACATGATCCAATTATAACATCAATTTATATCTGATACAATCAAATAAAATCTAATTAGATCTAATTAAATATATTTTGTTTTTAGAATATATGAATAGGAGGATTTCAATAATTTTCAATGTATTTTTAGATTAAAAGTACAGTTTCCATTTATCCCAGACCCAACATGTAGTTTTCAGATAATCTATGATGAATGGATATAATAAATAGTAAAATAAATGAAAAAATAATTTAATAAATAAAAAGGGAACAACACTATTTTTATGTACTCAAAGTGATCCTTCGTCTAGAAAATATGTTAGTAATTATA
This sequence comes from Viscum album, assembly GCA_963277665.1. Lineage (NCBI taxonomy): Eukaryota > Viridiplantae > Streptophyta > Magnoliopsida > Santalales > Viscaceae > Viscum > Viscum album. Next base: position 511,331,489 of record OY728138.1, read on the forward strand.
CGTGTAATGAATTGGGTTCAGAAGGTGAAGTGGATGAATATGCTGAATCAGTTCAAATAATCTACAATGATGTTAAGGATTACTTCATAAAACCTAATACTTAAATATTAATTCATATTTTTTGGTTTAATCAATAATAATAGGAAGAGTACAAAAAATCGACAATATAATAAAAATATAGGTACAATTATTTTGTTAATATGTATCAATAGTGTAACACTCTCACAGAAATCATAAATCATAGTGAAAAATAAGTATCACTATTTCTTGAAATATATAATCCAGATAATGAATTATTGAAAATTTATATTTATGAGAATGTTTATATAACTAAATCATCAAAAGAAATTATCAATTATTAAAAATAATTTCTCAAAGATACTCTTTATGTAAAATATGGTATGTTGGTAATCAAATCCAGAAGAGGAAATGATGTTGGTAATTATTTACATGAAGTCAACATTATTGCTGATGATCAAATTGAGAAGATGAATAGTCACAAGAAATAAATTATTGAATCATTTTAGTTTAAAATCATTTAACTCCAAAAGATGTTTCATCAGTTATAAGTAAAACTGAAAATCATTACGAGACATAACTAGATACTTCCCAATCTATTATCATTGAATTAGTTTCCAGGATTATTTATAATTATATTCTAGCATATAAAAATACTAAAATTTTTTGAAAATTGTTATTGAGATCATAATATGTGAATAATTCTATATGATAATGGAAAAAGGTAAGACTTTTCCAAGAAAAATCTATCTATGCTAATGCGTGTTTTACTACAGATAAAGGATAAAAAAAATTATACAATATTTGGACAAAAAAGAATAAATAAAATATTCCCCAACAAATAGATTTGAAATTATCAAGGGAAAAATACAAGCTCTCCAAATAAATTTCAAATAAATAAGTATATTGTCTAAAAATAGTAAGTCGAATATATTAATAGATTAAATCTTAAGAAAAAAGTATAATAATTGGAAATTGATGGGTTTGTTAGATGTTTTGACATTAGGCCACTGATTTTTGATATTAACTATCAATGTTTGAAAATTACATATGGACTACTCTAAGGGATAAATTTTTGTTGTTAAAATAATATTTGATGCATAAAATTAGTAATTGTAAAATAATATTAATATATTTACAAAAAACTGATTTGAGTAACTTTTAAACTTTTGTGATTACTTTAAGAGGGGTTGTCATAGGTATAAAGTGTGATTATATATCACAATCATGTGAAAATATTATAATTATATGAAAAATTCCATAATAATTGAATAAAATTATAGGATAATGTCATAATTATTCCTTGGGGAAAAAGAGAATAAAAGTGTGAGGAAGAATACACCCATTAAGAATATTGAAGTGGGTGTTTCATATAAGAAGATGTGTTTTTCCTGTTGAAATAAAATCCAAATAATGTACCATTTTATGTTCTCATTATTGTTTTCTGTGAAAATATATATAATATTTGAATTCCTAAATTAAACAAATAATCAATTCGAGAATAAAATGGAGGGATTTGTTTGGTGAATTACATCTAAAATAATGACCATGGATTTCATATGTGGTTTTCATAAAAGGGATAACTAATATGAAGATAAGAAGTTGTGTAGAAGTTTAAAAGATTCAAAGTATATAGAAAACTCATTCACGATTTTGTTATCTGGATAAGATAAATTATTAAATAATAATGGAAAAACATGTGATATTGGTTATACTAAAATTATTTTAGTGAAGAATTAATCCATATATAAAGATAATGATGAAAATATACCAAAATAATTCCTAACAATATTTACAAGAAAAGTTTGAATTAGTTACATTTTTGGAGAATGAAAAGAACAATGAAAGTGAATATTATTCTATTTTGAGGAAATATATTCTATATATGAATAAAGATGAATATATCAAAAAGACTATGTTTCCCATTGAAAATAGTGTTTGGAAATTCAAGGGTGAAATAATAATGAAATCCGAATCTAAAAATAAAATAAAATTTTTGTGGAAATGTAAATCTTGTCTATAATTTTCTAACTAAGAAGAAAATGGAGAAAACACATTATTCAAATATATATGTTGTGTTGGTTTTTTTATAAATCCAATAAATTTTTATTTTTTTATTTTGGGGGACAAAAAAAAATTACAGATATTAAGAATATTCAACCATTCAAGAAGATATTCATTATAGATTTTTTTAATTAAACACGTATCACAAGTTTCCTCCTCACAAAACATTTTTATGAAGCATTATTATATTAACATATAAAAAAATAGGCCAAGGTGGTAGGAAATTAGGGGTTATTAAATAATGTAACATGAGGGAATATTCCCTTACAAGATAAACACACATGTGGGGATGTGACTTTGTATATGTAAATTCCTAGGGATTTATTCCTTAAGAATTAAACAATGATGAATATTAGGAAATAGAATAATGTTATAGGGGTATTAGAATATTATGAGTCTAAATTATTTTTCATTCATAATAAAATTTGGAATTCTAGATAATATTTGTAAAGGAATAAGTTTTATGTTTTATGATTACTTTTCTCTTTATATTTTTTGTTATGTTAAATCTGGTTTTTATAGGGGACTTATTTTTAATCAAAACCTCGGTTTTAATGGGTATAAATACATTCATTAACTTCATTTTTATTTAATGTTTTGATGAAGGTGACTATATAAAGACATTCATTCACTTAATTGATGTCACATTATTAAGGAAAATTTTCTTTCATCCATCTATCAAGATGATGCATTGTTATTTATCCCAAGTGAAATCACTCTAGAAAGGGGGTGGGAAATAAAGGGTATTTTTAAAAAATATATTCATTAATGTTAAATATAAGATAAAACCCTCCTTTGAATATGTTTCTTTGAATTTATTATCAATATGTTAGAGGATAATTACATTTAAATTAGATCTTTATGAGTAAATTCATTATTGAAAATAAATCCATGGGGAATTAGAAAGGTAAATTTAATTTTGAGGTTGATTTTTTATTTTTTTCAATATGTTTTTGTGAATGATAGTCAATGTGTAATGAAGTTGTACATGTTGATGATACAAATCAAAGGGGTACAATATGTTTTTTCATGTTTGATGATTAATATAATAGGATGGGCAGAATGATGAATGTAATTTTCACAATTGGAAGACTCTAGATATTAATTTATATGTCATTAAAGGTCTTTTAATGGGATTATAATTTTCATTATAGGATGAATCCTTTCAATGATATGAATCAAGAACTGGCCATTAGTGGTAGAATGTAATGTACTGATATATGTTAAATGAATTGAATATAAATGTATTTGATGGGGGTTGGAGAAGTATAGTTAAATGATGTTTTAAATAGGTATTGGATTTAAATTGAAGTACTCTTAATTATTTAAATAAATATTGAGAAATAAATTAAAACAGATATAAATAGATTTTTATTTATTTGGAATGATTTTAATGTTATTTAAAGGCATTGTGGGTATCTATCGATGTTAATTTCTATTGGTGAATAAATAATATTTTTACTTATTTCTCTAAAATGTAACTAACATAGATGTTTGAAAAAATTGGCCAACCTAATGCTAGAAACACCGGTGTATAAAATAATTGGAGACAAGATACAAGTTCAAAGATGTCATACAAGGATGGTTATGGTGGAAGAGGCAACCAAAATATGATTATACTTGACTTTGAAAAGATGTCCAAGGTGTGAGGCAACATCATATAAATTTTTTTTGGGTACGTGGTGGTTCCATGGGAGGGAAACTATTATGATTATATTATTCTATAGGAAATACCATGGTACTCCTAAGACAATTCCTGAAGTTGGATTCAATGATAAAAATAAACTACTCTCATTTTAAATTATATTGGGGTCTGGTTAATATATTATATGAACAAAATATATAACATTCATGCTAGGGTTTGTAAATAATTTTTTTCCAATCCACATATTTCACGCCATTATTATTTTGATTGCACCATACTCACAGGTTCCATTACACAACATTAGTATTCAATTTCATAGAATATTTGTGTTATGTAATATATAAGAAGTTCACTCCACACAGTTCACTAAAAGTGAAATTTTTATAAAGTTCCAAAGGGGTTTTCTTGGTTGTATTTATTTTCAATGAGTGTATCAATGAGTTTTTATGTAGTATTTGGTGATGAAAGATGTATCCACCCACTATATAGGAATATGTAACCCATTAGTTTTGGAATGTGATAATGATTAGAATTTATATTAGAATACCTAGATGGAAGAATTTTATATATCAACTATAAAAACGTGAAATAATTTAGATGATATTTTATGTAAATTACAATCAAATGTTAAAGGAATATGTTATTACTATCTAAGACACCATACATGTGAATTTTGTATAATATACCTATTGTTAATAGATTAGGAGTTTTTATTTAAGAAAATAAATATGGATTTAATGATTAGAGTCCATTCAATGACTTTTATGGTCAAATTATATTTTATTTAATTATAACTATCTCATAAAGGACTGTTTATGAACTACTTCTTGAAGATAGGGTTATGAGAGACCATCCATGGATTATCCAGCATCATGGATACAAAAATTAGGGTTTTAAATAAATTTTGATTATGACCTGAGAAAACTAAAATGTATTTATAATTGATAAGGTTCTAGAGATCATAAAATAGTTTTCCATTATTATTTATTAAATATCCAATGAATTTGGATTTAAATAGATTTTTTTTTGATATTATCCTCATAAATTTAAGATATATTTAAATTGATTGAGTTCATTTGATGTGTTTTAAAATTACATGAAATTAATTTATGTTATTCTATTAATTTTTATAATTAAAAATGAATTCTTGATTTGGTGTTGAAAAATGGAAAAGTTATATATTATTATGAAAATTAAATTTTCATCATTTTTTATGATATTTTATATAGCACAGATGATCTCTTAAACATCATATGTAGTTTTGGATAGCACAGAAGACTCTAATAAATCATGAAACATATTTTTGTGGATGATACTGAGAATAAAATAATTTAAAAAATATCAAAATACATAATACTCATCATATTATTTTAATTTTAGTAATATATTTAGTTATTGAATAAGAAACTAATCTAGTGCATTAGATACTTGATTTATTTTCACATAAGATATATGGTCTAAATAAGAAACAATGCGTTGTGTAATATGAGACACATATAATATTTTGAGATAATATTATATTTATATTGTATATTCTATCAGGTTCCATGTAAGATATTCAAGGGTGGGAGATATTTGTTACTTAAGTTAACTTTTTTTATATATTGGGGTCGAAGCCAAATTATATTATCAATGAAAAGACATATGTTCGACTGGGTATAGGGAGACCTATTAACTATCCTGAAGGACCAAGGCCATGTAACCTATATAAAAGGCACCAATTTCCATTTTTTTATCCCAAATGGCCCTTTGGTGAATAGTACTAATACAGTACCTGAGCTTTTACAGTTCCTCCTACAGTACCTCCAAAACTACAGTTTCCATCTATAATGTCTCTACCACTACAGTGTCACTACTTCAATAGTTCTTCCACTACTATAGTACAACTACAGTTCCATGCTAATGCGCAACTATTGTATTCTGAAAATTCTGACCCTCTCAGATTTGATCTTGAGTCTTTTGGAAACCATGTTGGATATTGAACCACTCGTGTACCTGATCATTGGAAAAATGCGTGTAAGAGAAATACTTCCCACCCACTAGAGGGCCCCGACATGCCCAAACCGTGATGCGCATTCTCCAACTAGGAAAATTTCATTATATCACCCCATGCAAGAATGACGTAGTGATTCATTTATTTTGAAGATATATGATATTGGTAATATCAATTTTTTGTTAATATATTATTTTCAAATGAGAATATTTTAAAAAACCAGTGATAATTATGAAATAAATGATATATTGTTGAATATATTCCCAGTTATTAAAAAAAACCACATTTTGTGATCGAATTAGTTTGAATGAACATCCTTAATTTGAAAAGTATACAGAGATAACATGATCTTACTGAAAAATAAATATCCTAAAATTAAAGATGTTCCAAATTAAATAAATCAAAAAATGTAAGGTGATTATTCTTGTGTTTTTCATAATTATTTTAATGATCATGATCTAAATTATTATTCAATATGGAAATGATAAAGATAATAAAAAACACATTATGATTATTATAACTAAAATATGATGTTAGACTACCATTTTGGATACTGTCAAACTATAATGAAAATATGTTGGCCATAAGATTGTTTTCATTATCATTTATATATATATATATATATAAGAATAATGGTTTATCTAAAGGTTTACATGGAAATATTTTGATATTAAAACTCTTGAACCTATTGTATGAATTAAAGGTGATCTTCACATCTGATATTAAATTAGAATAAAAATAAATAAGGCTAATCCTAGTTTTCTATTAGAGATAATCATTTTTAAAAAGATGATATTCCCCGATCATGAAGATAACCCTATATATAAAAGGTTGATAAAAATAGGTAGAATATAAAATGATTTTTTCGTAAAAATTATTCTTTATAAGATTTTATTTATCAAATATATAGATAATATATAAATTTTACATATATATAAAAGATGATAATAGAAGAAATAGTTGGACTAGATGGAAGTGATGGGAGAAAATAATTGTGAACTCTTGAAGTCAATAAATGAAGAATCCAATATTGAACTAAGAAGATAAATTTTATCATATTAATGAAGAAAAATATACAAAGAATAAAATATTGTGGATACGAGTTCGTATGAAATATAGAATCATAGATGTTAAAAATGGCGGGGAAAGGAAGAAGAAATGTTCAGTGTGTAAGAAGATCTATAGAATATTCAATGGTTTTCTAAGAACATAATGTTTGAGATGATAATTTCTAGTGAGTATGATGAGAATAAAATCTAGAAGAATGTATATGAATAGATATAAGCTTATATTCTACTAATCCAGAAGCATTAAAGGTAGGTCAAGTCTATATATTGAGGAAGAATATCAGTTTATGTTTATAAAGTGTCATCATATAGCAAATGAATATTTACATTGAACTATTCTAATAATTATTGTTATATCATTTGGGATACTTGAGACTGTGGGATTTAATATAAAGGACTCTTCATTATGGTAATATATTCAATTCTCATTTGTGTAATATGACTGAAATGGTTTTAGAATAAATCCTAGATAAGACACTTCTAATTTATCATACTATTATACTGTAAATATGTGACTCAATGAAATAAAATCACAACAAAGATTATATTTCCCACACTAGGTTCTAAACATCTAAAAAGTTATTTATTAAAAACTAATTTATTTCCATTATTTCATATGGTTTACGTGATTAAGTATAGATAATCATATATATTCAAATCTTAATTGGTGGAATACATTTAAATATCTAAGTAGGAAAAATTTTGATCTGGTTAATTATAAATTTGGTATAATATTTATCCACACTTGATTCACCCATTCTTAGGTACTTATACATGGATTATGTGGGCATTTCATGTGGTAGAATATTTTAAAAAATCTCTAATTGGATATTTTTTATCATTTCCATTTGTTTTTATCATAATATATGATTTGAAAATTTGAAATGAGTTCAAAAAATCCGAAAACATAGAATTCAATTTCCGTCCCTATTATTGTATAGTTTGGGTTTTCTCCATTAATTTATAAAACATGCTAAATAATGAGGGAAAAAGATCTGACTAATTTAATTAAAGGGGAACAACCAAAATCTAGTTTTAGTCAGAGTGGTGAATTTTATATTTAATATTTTAGAGGCAAATCATGTTCAATATATGATGAGAAATGAGAGAATAGTCATGTTCGATCTATTTAAGTCCTCCACATTTATGAAAAGAAATTCATAAAAAAGATCCATTGGGGTTTTCATCCACATATTCTCATACATGAAGGGATTACAGAATGAAATGTCACAGATCAAATTAGAATATCTAGCTCTAAAAAGGGAATTTTAAAATATTAAAAAAAAACTGTAGCACTCTCAACAATATTTTGGAAGACAATTTTCAATTTTTAACACATTGAAATGATCCTTTTTTTTTCATATTTTAGAAATTTTTAAAATATATATATATATAAAAATTATTTGATATTTTATTATAGAAGTGATTAATTATTTAGAAAAATATTCATCATGAATTTTTTAATGTAATTGAATATTAACTATATGTTAGGATAATAAAAGATATTGTTTTTCTATTATAATGGATTGTAAAAATCATGTGGATAAAACTCAGAAGTTGAAGGAAGAATTGAATGATAGATTGAACTCAGTTGTGACTAAGTAGTATACTATCAATCTATGGTATACTGAATTATAACTAATTTTTGGAATCATGGGATCAAACTAGAAAAAATCATACCAAATAGTTAATAAGTTATTTTATACAATGAAATAATATGATATGAGTCATGCTTAAAAATTTATATTATTATTATAGAGAATAGATGTTGTCAAAATCAAGATTAATCCTCAACACTCATCGTAAAGGGTGCACTACTATAGAGTTAATATAGTTAGAAATGAATCTATTTAATCTTCTAGTACATGGATATGGTCTACATGTCGTCATATGTGAATAGATTCAAATGATAGAATTCCTAAAAATCATCATTATTAGAGGTAATCTTGTTTAATAAGAGAATTTTCCTAAAAAGAGAATAAAATAATGACGAAAGTTCTCAAAACATTTCTACCACAATAATTTATCCAAACTAAAACTAGAGATAAAAGAATGAATTTTATTGTATGGAAATGGTTTTGAAATATATTTTTAAACAAAAAAATGGATTGATGGAATAATATTATAGTAAATCAAATTTAAAGATGGTAGTAATTCTAGGAAAGAAAAGCTAAAAAAATAATAACCATACTATATATATGAAAAACACAAAAAAGAAGAAAAAAATATCTACAGAAGACATATTTAATATAATTTGTATATTCTTTACATTCTATATCAAATTTGGTCAATGTTATAATCATTTTTGGTATCTACTAACCCATAATGACTCATACACCAATATAATGAGAATATCTCAAAAAGGGAGAAGTATAAGAAAATGGAAAATTTTTCCTTGAGCAATAAACTAAAAAATATAGTCTAGAAAACATCTCACATGATTATAGAAATTATATCTAAAAAGGATTTCAAAATTATTAGACATAAGTGATTCAATTTTTAAAATAGAGTGTAAGCTCCCAGATCATCTTTTTAGGTATGTTTTTCCTTTTTCAGGAGTTTTTTAGAAAAGAGGAGTTTTTTAAAAATTTTGATGTACACTCCATGTACATTATGAGTACACACCATGTATGTCCTTTACACTAAAGGACATGTGCTGGCCGTGTAAGAGCCACACACACTGTCGTGTAATGCTGTTTGGAGGACACGTAAAGCAGAGTACGGAAAAGGTGAGTACACGTCGTGTACTCCAATAGTACAGGCCGTGTATTTTGTTTTTTTCCATTAAACGCACCAGGGTCACGTCTAATAGATAGAAACATCTTCTTATAGGTTTTCTTCATCCAAGAGAGTCTTTACGGCCACAGATCTTAGACGATCCCCCGAGCCTCCATCCTTTCCCAGAATCGTCCGCCGTGATTTCATTTAAACCACAGTTGTATGCTCTTCCTTCTCCAAGAGATTCATTTTCCAATTCCTCATCATTTCTATGTTATCGTGGGTTGAATTTTTTATGTGTTTTCATAGATCTATTATGTTACAAGGAGAATCAAGCATCTATGTTAGAGTATAACGATCTCCTAACCCCGAGGTAGGTGGTTTGTGCCTTTCCGTTGAAATTCCTTGAATATTATGTTCAAATTCCACCAATACCCTTGAACGGGGTATTATATGTTTACCATTTTACTCCTTTTATATTGTTTCCATTCTGGTATGCCTGTATAGGGGATGTTTGACTTTGAATACGGTTGAACTGCTATGATTTGGAGGATTTGCCCATCCACATTCTGTTTACGACCGTTTGGTCCCATTATGCATTGGATGTCTTGTTTGTTTCCATTCCAATTTTAGTAGGATGGAGAAATGAATTCTGACATGTTTTATATGTTGTACAACTTTCTAGAAATGTAATTATATATGTATACTTTGGTCATATTGTATTGCTAAGTCGTTATCCTACACAGGGTCCTGAGAACCGGGTGTAGTAAACTATAAGGGGATAGACCAAGTGATCTTCCTAAGAGAGTCTTGTAGCTTTAGGATATACTGTGGTGACCGAGTCAGTATCCATTGAGAGCCTAGCATTACTTTGTGAAAAAGGGGATATACCGTGAGAGCTTCCTTATAGATTACTTGACTGGTTTAGACTATACAGGGATAGACCGTATGAGCTTCCTCAGATAGTCTTCAATTTGTTTGTTTGAATCACCTTATTACCAAATGATATAAAAGGGATTGATTGTGTGATCTACCTCAGAGATTCTATGAACGACCTGGGAAATAAGGGGAATTGACCGAGTGTGCTTCTTCAAAGATTCCTAGAACGTGGGGATATAAGGGGAATTGATTGTGCGAGCTTCCTCAGAGAGTTCCTGACTACCTAGACTATAAGGGGTCTTGACTGTGTGTGCTTTATCAGAGAGTCGTTATAATTCTGTATGACCATAGCAAAGGGGTTTAGAAAAGTGCACTGCATAGAGGGTTGTTGGTACTTGTTTGGTAGGACCCTAGGGGAAGGCTGTGAGTAGTTACCAGAGGGTTACCTATTGTACTTTGCTACTTGATAGATGTTGCATGAATTTGGAATTATGGATTGTTTATTGTTCAGCATGTTCTTGTTTACTGTTTTATGTTATTTTACCAGACATATATTTACTGACTATTAGGAACAGATCATAGGTTAGATGCCTACTGGGATTTAGTCTCACACCATGTTTGGGTAATGCTTTTGGGCCCAAACAGACTATATTTTTATAGGTATAGACAATGGAAAGAAAACTTTGACATCAGGGACTTGACTTGTTGTGGAGCTGGAGAGCATGGGACCATGCTTAGTCATGCGACGCTGAGGAGATATTTATCACTATAATGTAAGTATTTTTATTACTGTTTTTTTCTGGAATTTTTACTTGATTGGTTGCTTTCCTTGAAATATGTATCATGCATCATATATATATATATATATATCTGTGTGTGTGTGTTTGTGCTCCTGCTATTCATCATATTTAGTATTCCACTGTTCACTTGTGTAGGGATTGTTTTCTGTATATGCTATTGTTTATTATTTTGTCATTCTCTATTTACTTTGGCAAGGAGGGCATAGTTTCCCCACTATCACACCCAAGGCCCTCACTACAAATCGGCAGCCTCTGGTGTTTGGTGAAATGCGCTTGAGGCCATGTGACCAATCGGTTATGGGGAATCTCTTGGTGGATTCAAGAACCAAGATGTTATAAAGTGGTATCAGAGGGATTGTTTTCTCTTGACATACTTTTTGGGTCCTATATCTAGGGATAGGATGAAATATTTACTTGGTATAAAGTTTTTCCTTGTAGTAGCTAACCCGTGTGCAAGGAAATTCCATATTACCTTGTTTATTGGAATTTTACTTGTTTGTAATTTTACAGATGATTTGATTTCAACGTTTAGTGATTCAAATGATTTTTTCTGTTAACAGTGATAAAATTGTGGTTCTATTTCTGTCGCAACCTGATGATATGTGGGTATTATATTTAATGCATCATATAGGCACTTGTTATAAATTATATTTCATGAATTCTTTCCATGCCATCTAGGATGCATTAGCGATTGCATGTTGTTGTGATAGATGTTTGTAGATTATTCATGCTATTGTGATAGATGCTTTGTTTGAATCCCTAGAGTTTGATAAGGAATTTGACTGTATAGTGATTTGCTTATATCGATTCCAAACTTTGGTTCTGGAGGTGTTATGGGCCCTCATCGACATGAATTTGGTGGATCATTGCTTGTTTTCCTTGTTATAAATTGTACAAGATTCAAAACATTGATTCTTGGGGAGTATGGGCCCTCACAGATCGGAATTTGGCACCTTCTGCATTCGTTTCTTTGTTTTCTGGGCTTCGGTGTAGTTTCTGAGGCAGACTGTCTGGAAAAACCCAGAATACATGGTATGTAGTTTTGACTGCATGCCTTGTGTTCTTCTGTTCGAGAAGAAACAATTTTTCAAAAGTATAGGTCATGAACTTTTGTAGATGTTGTGTAGTCCCTAAACTATGTAGGCAGAGGCACAGAATGGGGAAATTCTAGTAGGAACACATCTTGTACTATTTTAGCATGTCTTGTAGTATGAAATAGGTACCCGACCATGTCACAAACAACACGCGTTGTGTTATCATTTCACATACACTTCATGTCTGAATTGTACATGTCGTGTAGTATAACATGGGTACCCAACCGTGTCACGAACAACATGGGTCGGTGTTACCTCTTCTCATACATGATGTGTCCTCCTGGAGCCCATTGTGTGGTGTTAGACATGTAGCTTTCCATGTAGAAAACAACACAGGTTGGTGAATCTTGTCGAAATACATTCTGTGTATACCTTGAACACGCCGTGTAGTTTGTCTTAAGAGAGCCATGTGGCTAGACTGTGTAGAAGGGCTCGGGCAGGTAAGAGGATTCAAGTACATGCCGTGTATTTATGTTTTACATGACATGATTAGGTAGGAGTACACGCCCATGTGAATGACATAAGGGAACACACTGTGTAAGAAAAGTACATGTCGTGTAGTCATGTTTTGCGAAATAAGAAATATTTCTTTTTTCTATTCCCTTCTTTTCCTTCTATTTTGTAGTTTTGATAATCTTGAATCAATGGTGTGTGTTTGACCATTCAGAGTCATGCCACCGAGATGTCCTCTGGTTATCCTCCAGTTGCAGGGTAGTGATAAGATGCCCGATATGGCTGATTAGGGACTTCTTGTAGATCCTCTTGTTGTGACATCCTTGGAACCAGTGGATATACTAGTTGTTAGTGTTGAGGCACAGTTTAGGGAGGGTTTTCTGAGGATAATGTAGACCTTCCAGTGAGAGCCTCCTCCTGCCCCATCGATTGCTGATTTGATGGGAATTTTTCAGCAGCATCATCCTCATACCTTCTTAGGGGAAGGAGGACCTTAGGGTGCAGAGTCGTGGTTCAAAACCACGCTGATGTTCTTCAAACATCTCGAGTTACCACCAAAGGGGAGGGTGAAGCTCACGACCTACATGCTCCAAGACTCCTATAATAGGTGGTGGGATGTCATCTTTCAGGTGGGATGCCACTAGAATATGGATTGGGAGGAGTTTCATAATATTTTCTATGATAAATTCTTCTCAAAGACCGTGAGGGCCGTCTGAGCCCAGGATTTCATGTGCATAGAGTAGGGTAATCATTATGTGATAGAGTATTACTCTCATTTCACAGAGCTGTATCATTTCGTGACTATCCCAACATGTGATGAGTTGTTCTTGTATTGGACGTTTGAGGTCGGACTTTGGAAGGAGATCCATTTTCAGGTGAAGATCTTTTGGATGGCTTAGATATCCTCCATCATAAACCAGGAACTAATCACAGATCCCAATCTCAGGGATTCTAGAGCAGTGAGCTAGGGCGGTTCAACATCCAGTGCTAGTATTCCTCCAGTTGATAGCATTAAGAATCATAGAGAGTCTTCTCATGGAGATCAGAGTAGGAGGGGTGAACCTTTTAGTAGCCACATGGTCTGCTAAATGTGTGGGAAGAGCAGGCATACGAGCCCGCATTTCCTGAGAGACCAGATGGGGTGCCGATCTTGCGGTAGTTTGGGCCATCTACAACATTTATTTCAGTTTTTCTCTCTAACAGCTGAAGACATGGGTTTTTCAATGACTCCGAATTCACGAGCATCACCACTAGTTTCTCACCAGTCTGGGAACTGGAGTTCTTACAACCGATCATGCTGAGGTAGAGGTCGTGGCTGAGGTGGAGGTCATGGCCGGGGTGGTCAGTCGCCGGTCTATCAGCAACATAAGGGCAGATCAGCTCAGAGTGGATAGGTAGAGTCACTGGGCTGTGGGGAAGGCCAGAATTTGCGATGTAGCATACCAATCAGGTGTAAGATCCCGGACCTTCCACTTTTCAAGGTACGATCTTTGTAGCCTTAGATTTATCTTCTTCTATTTTTGACACAGGGGCTTCCCATATCATTATCTATGTTTCTATTGTGGAATGCCTTGGACTATGCATCTTTTCTTCTGCTGATATCATGGAATTAGACACACCATTGGATATTATAGCTGTTAGTGTTTGTCAGTGCAAAGAGTACCCTCTTGAGGTTTCTGGGTGTCACTTCTTATGGGACCTCAATGTCATAGAGATGAAGAGATATGATGTCATTCTCAGAATGGACTAGCCAGTTTCCTTCCAGACAATCATCCACATCTACCACTGAAGGGGGTGTTTTTTATCACCAGGGGGATCCCTTCTTCATATGGGCGAGTGGGATGTCTAGCCGAGTCATGCAGGACCTGAGCATCATGGGCTGGGAGTAATTACATCCCAGACTACTAGTCTATATTTGGATGAAAAGGGGACTTCATAGTTAGACATTCCTCTAGTGGTGGATCGTTTCAGGGACACCATTTTAGAGGACTTCTTAGGTTTTCTTCTGGAGTGTGATGTAGGAATTTCTATTGAGCATGTGCAAGGAGTGGCACCGATGTCCATTCCCCCTTATATTATGGATACACATGTGTTTCAAGGGATCATTAAGTAGTTGGAGGATTTGCAGGCCAAGGGTCTCATCTGACCCAGTACATCTCCTTGAGAAAAAGGCAGGCGATGCCCTTACGCTTTGTGTGGATTATTAGAACTTGAACCAGTTGATGATCAATAAACGATATCCATTGCCTAGGAATGCTGATCAATTTGATCAACTTCGTGGAACCCAGGTGTTCTCGAAGATTGAATTGAGGTCGGTTACCATCAATTGCATGTTAGACCAGCCGATATACCTCTCCCATATTTTTGGAGCAGTTATGGTCTATACGATCATACGGTTATGTCGTTCGATCTCATGAATGCGCCTGATGTTTTCATGGAACTGATGAACCGACTTTTCCATCCATACATGGATTCCTTCATGGTGGTTTTCATGGATGACATCTTCGTGTACTCTCACACTCTACATGACCATGCTAACCATATTGAGATCATATTGAGTACATTGAGACAGCATCAGTTATATTCTAAGCTATTGAAATGCCACTTTTGGATGGGTCGGATTCACTTCTTCTGTCATGTTATCTCAGAGTCATGAGTATTATTAGACCCAGAGAATGCGAGGGTAGTAGTTTCCTGGAAGAACCCGAAGAACTTCCTTGAGGTACGGAGTTTCCTAGGGCTGGATGGATACTACAGACACTTCATACAAGATTTTTCATGATTAGCAGCACCACTGACAGGTCTCACTAAGAAGAGAGAGAAGTTCTTATGGCCATATTCTTGTGAATCAGCCTTTCAGAAGCCGAAGGGGAGTATGACGTCGGCACCAACACTAGGATTTCCAGATCTAGGAAATAGAAACACTATTTACTGTGACGCTTCAGGTATCATGATGGGAGTTTTTCTGATACAGGGATATGGATTCGTTGTGTACGGTTCCCGACTGTTGTGGCCACATGAGAAGAATTACAGGACACATGATCTGGAGTTGGAAGCTGTTGTTCATGGTTTATGTTGTTGGATACATTATCTCCTGGGAGAGCATTTTGTGTTTGTCACTAACCACAAATGTCTCATGTACATATTCACTCAACGTGATCTGAATCTGAGATAGTGAAGGTGGGTCATGTATCATTATTCCTTTGACTTTCAGCATGCCTATACACCTGGGAAAGGCAACGTAGTGGATGATACGTTGAGTAGGAGAACACACATAAATGCAGTTCAGGAGGCTAGTAGTTAGTGGAATCTTATAGATATATACTCTGAGATACATTTGGAGGTTCACGATAGACAGGGGCAGACTTTTCTATCTTCTGTAGCTATTACTTATACACTACTCGATCGGTTACAAATGAGACAACTATCAGAATCAAAAGGCCAAGTCCTACGAGAGATTGTGTCAGGAGAGAAACCTATTCCATGATGGAATGTAGGAAAGGATGAGATCTTGCATTCCTATGGATGTGTATGGGTGATATTAGACATACACAATGATTTGACGCGGGATATTCATTCCACAGTTTGGGTAGTTCATCCTGGGTCACCAAGATTTATCATGATCTGCAATGACTATATTGGTGGCCTCATATAAAGAGTGATGTTGCTGGTTTTTTCATGAGGTGTTCCACATGTTAGCAGGTAAAAGCGGAGCATCATCATCTAGTAGGTCTTTTCCATTAGTTACACATTCTAGAGTGAATGTGGAACAATGTCATGATGGTCTTCGTGACCAGTTTTCTAAGGTCAAATCAAGGGAATGATGTTGTTTGGGTCGTCATTGATAAGCTTACAAGGGTTTATCACTTCTTGCCGATCAAGGAGACCATTACTGTTGATGTGCTCGGATGGTTGTACATCTGATATATTGTACATCTACATGGAGTTCCACACTCGATTGTTTTAGACAGGGATGCACGTTTCACTTCTCGGGTCTGGAAGGGACCTCAGAAGGCATTGGGTACACTAATATATTTGAGTACAACATAACATCCCTAGAAAGATGTCCAATCTAAGAGGACGATTCGAGTTCTTGAGGATATTCTCCGAGCATGCATTATAGATATTGGAGGTTCTGGGGAGAAGAATATACCTATTATGGAGTTTGCCTACTATAATTATTTTCAATAAACTATTCAGATGGAACCTTATGAGGATTTATACGGTAGGCCATGCTAATCCCCCTTATGTTTTTTGGAGGTAGGAGAGGAAGCTTTGTTAGGACTTTTTCTTGTCCAGGACACCACATAGCAGATAGAGTTGATTCAAAAAAGGATGGCTAATAGATAGTCTCGACAGAAGATTTATACTGATCAGTGGAGACAACTTCTGGAGTTTGAGGTCGGGGATCAGGTATTCCTGTGTGTCACATAAAGGATGGGTAACTAGGGGATTAAGAGGCAGGGTAAGAATCCACCAAGGTACGTCGATCTGTTTGAGGTATTAGAGAGTTGGTCCGGTTTCCTATCGGTTGCATTTAACTTAGAGGTACTGGGCTATGCATGACTTTTTCCACATTTCTCAGATCTGAAGTTACTTTTTGGACCTGTCTCATGCTTTCCAACCAGAGGAAGTCAAGTTGGAGGTGGATTCATATTTCGAGGAGCATCCTTTCTGGATTTTCAATCGTTGTACATAGGTTCTCTCTAGATGGTATGTACCATTGGTATGGGTGCAATGGCAGCACGGGCGAGTGCTAGATGAGACTTGGGAGTGGGAGACTGACCTATGATCACAGTGGTTAGAGTTGTTCGGGTTTTATTCTTCTATGCTACCCTAGGAAAATTCAGAGATGTATTTCATTAAGGGGGGATGTTTGTAAAAACTTGGACATTCTTTTCAGGTATGTTTTTCTATTTTCTAGTGTTTTTGTGAAAAAGAAAGTTTCTGGAAATTTTTTAAGAACATTCCATGAACTTTATGAGTACATGTCTTGTACTACCTTAAATCTGAAGGCAATGTGCTCATCATTTATGAGCCACACACACGGCCTTGTAAGGATGTTTGTACGATGCTTAAAGCGGAGTACGGAAAAGGTGAGTACAAGCCATTTATTCCAATTGTACAGGCTATGTATGTTTTTTCATTAAACACACTGAGGTCGCGTATAATGGATAGAACCATCATCTTCTAGGTGTCCTTCATTCAAGAGAGTCCATACAGCTGTGGATCATTGACGAACCCCCGAGCCTCTATACATTCTCTGAATCGACCACCGTCAATTGTGTTGGAACCGCAGTGGTAACTCTTCATTCTCCTAGATATTAGTTTTCCAATTTTTCCTCATTTCCATGTTATCGTGGGTTTAACGTTATATGTATTTTCGTAGATCGATGACATTCCAAGGAGATTCAAGTTTCGAGGTTCAAGTATATTGATCCCCTAATGCCGAGGTAGGTGGTTTGTGCCTTTCTATTGAATGAATTTGAATATTATATGCAAATTACACCAATATCCTTCAACTGGGTATTGTGTGTTTACCTTTTAACCCATGTTATATGCATGCCATGCTAGTATAACTGTATAGGGGATGTTTGAATATGAAGATGGTTAAACTTCTATGTTTTTTATGTTCGTCTCATGAACATTTTGTTTATGACCGTTTGGTCCTGTTTTGTCGTGGCTTCCTTGTCTGTTTCCATGCCTATTGTAGTAGGATGTAGAAATACATTATGAGATTCTTGATATATTGTAGAACTGTCTAGACAAGTAGTTCTATAATTCTACTTTGGTCATATTGTATTTCTATTACATTATACTACACAGGTCTGTGATAACTAGTTGTAGTATACTATAAGGGGATAGACCGAGTGATCTTCCTCAGAGAGTGTTGAAGTAATAGGCTATACGGTGGTTGACCGAGTGAGCATCCTTAGAGATCCTAGGATTACTTTTGTCATAAAGGGGATAGACTGTGAGAGCTTCCTCAGAGATTCCTTAACTGCTTTAGAATATACGGGGATAGACTGTGTGACCATCCTCAGAGAGTCTCTCTTTTGTTTGATTGAATCAATTTATTAACAAAGGCTATAAGAGGGATTGATTATGTGAGGTACCTTAGAGAGTATATGAATGACCTGGTAAATAAGGGGAATTGACCGAGTGTGCTTCCTCAGAGAGTCTTTGACCTTGGGACTATAAAGGGAATTGACTGTGTGAGCTTCCTCAGAGAGTTCCTGACTACTCTAGACTATAAAGGGAGTTGATTGTGTGTGATTCCCCAGAAAGACTTTATAATTACTTATGACCATACCAGAGGAGTTTGACTGAGTTCACTACCCAGAGGGTTGTTGGTACATGTTAGGTAGGACTAGAAGGGATGAATGTTAGTACATCCCAAAGGGTTACCTGTTGTGATTTGTAGCTTGTTAGTTGTATCTTGGCATTGGAATTGTGGATTGATTATTGTTCATCATGTTAATTTTTGCCATTTTGTATACTTTTACCTACCATATAATCACTGACTGTTAGGCACAGATCTTCAGGTTTTTTCCTACAAGGATTTTGTCTCACACCTTGTTTGGTTCATGCTTATGTGACCAAACAGACTATATTGTTGTAGGTATAGGCAAGGGGAAGTTCCCTTGGACTTCAGGTATTTGACTTTTTGTGGAGATGGAGAGCATGGGGACATGCTTAGGATTGTGATGTTGTGGATATGTTTATCATTCTATTGTACCTATTTTTAGTATTGTTTGTTTTTTCAGCATTGTGAATTGTTTGGATGCATTCCTTGACATATGTATCTTGCACGATATATATATATATATATATATCTGTGTGTGTGTGTGTGTGTGTGTCTCTGTGTGTGTGCACTGGATGTTTATCATATTTAGTCTTCCGTTGTTCAATTTTGTACGGATTGTTTACTAGTTCTACTATTTGTTATTATTTTCTCTTCTCTTGTGTACTCTTCCAATGAGGGCATAGTTTCCCCATTATCACACCTAAGGTCCTCGCTGCTAGTCGGCAGCCTCTGGCTTTTGGGGAAATGCGCATGAGTCCATGTGACCAAAGTGGGTAAAGTGTATAAGGTTAATTTTGAATTTCATTAATGATTTTTCCATAATTCATTCATCCCAATTTTATTTGTGAAAGGATCGTTTCAGAATTTTGGTTTTTCTGTTTTAATTAAGATAAAGATAAATTGTGACATGTGAATGTTTAATGTCAGGGAAATTTTTGGATTCATGTTCATGAGTCGTATGGAAGATAAGTTCATGAAATCATAGTAATTCATATACCATGTGTTATTGATTCATTTCGTACAATATGTCACTATAAAGTATTAGGTGATTGGTTGTTCACATATCTTGAATGAATTAATCAGATCAGCCTCAAATCTATTTAATTATAAATACAATAGACAACATCATTTGAATTAAATAGGCATTTGATAGTGGAGGGTGATATAAGAATATATGTATTCACATTTGGATTGCAAGGAAGGTCTCATTTCATGATATTCTTAATATTCACAATTATTCAATATACAGGGTTCAATGAGATAATTTATAATTTGAAGATTATGCATTTCTTT
Source organism: Viscum album (assembly GCA_963277665.1). Classification (NCBI taxonomy): domain Eukaryota; kingdom Viridiplantae; phylum Streptophyta; class Magnoliopsida; order Santalales; family Viscaceae; genus Viscum; species Viscum album. Next base: position 511,351,820 of record OY728138.1, read on the forward strand.
GTGCCTAAATAAGGATAATCATGTGATAATATTTATATTAAAAATCCATATATTGAGATATTTATACATGATGATAATCCTATGAACTAGAAGTTTTATTAATACAATGAAATGAGTTTTTTTTCATGATGGTATTTCTATCGACATATAGTTACATAATTAAAGGATAGTTTGGTTTGAATGGTGAGATTAGAAAAATTAGAAATTATAAAATTTGAGACACCAAATGTTGTTTTGTAAAGAAATAATAATCCAATTTTGTATATGAGTTTAATATAATTAGAATCTTCATATTGATTGATTTCAATGGAAAAACTATTACCAAAATATGAGTTCACTAGAAGAAAATTTTTATGAAGTTGTGTTAATCAGAACTCAATGTAATGGATGTTGAGATATCAGAAGATGAGATTTAAATAAACTATGATGGGAGAACTGTAACTTATCTAAAAAGAATTTAAGTGACTATAATGATAGTGTTATTATGTGACTAGATTCTATGGATTATGATATTATATTAACAAATCAGAAAACTATTGATGGTATGAATATATTGATGACATTCATGATGACTTTTTTTTAATTAGTTGTATATAAAGAAAATATAATGAGAAATTAGAAAATACAGTCGATTTAGAGACATCCAATAAAATAAATAACATCTTTCTTTATATCCCTCTAAAATTTTATTGTGAAGGCTATAGTTTACTGATATAATCGATTTCAACACATTGAAAACTATTGAGAAAATCTATAAATAATCAATTAAAAGATGTGTCTTGATGATGTGTGTGTTTGGAATGATCTGGTGGATTATCTGGATACCAATTATAACTAATTGTGTATATAGTGTAAAATCTATGATTTAGGGAATATTAAAAATGATAGAAATGAGTATGTTTTCTATAAAGGGTCCAAACCTTATATAAACGATATAGGATAATGTTTTTTTTTCATTTCTTATTGTGGTATGGGTTCAGTAAGAATCCAAATGTCCATATATCTTATCTATGATATAGGTTTGTGTATCAATAGGATGTAACTAACAAAAAATTGTAAAAGAGGGAAAAATAAGTGAACATTGAATCACCAAAACCCACACTTTCTGTCCCCACAAGTTACACTTGGATCATAAATTTATATTGTAATAAATACAGTATTTATTGACTTATTAATTAATATTTATTTTATATTCATATAAATAAATATTCATATTAATCAACTCACTAATTGGTGAATACATATATTTTTTATTTATTACCTTGTGAATTCAGATAAGTGATAAAAAAATATTTTAAATGGTGGGCTTGGGAATGAATATATATTTTAATACTTAACTTGAATATATTCATTGACTCAGATATAAGTGGTGAATAAGTATATACTACAAAAAAATCATGAACAATTTTCATTTACAAAACATGTGAATAATATTTATTCTGAATATTAAATTATAATAGAATTTAATATGAGATTCATGGATACACTAACTGTGTATGTCTATAATCATATTAATATATGGAATTAGGGGGTCTTAAATAAATTTCAATATTGGATTCAAGAATGGTATCATTGAACCCTTAGAGAATGAATCCAATTTCTAAACGATAATAACCACATATGAATTCATACAATCAAATATAGTTTTTTTTCTCGATATCTCATCAATAATGTCTCACACACATATAATAAATGTATATAATTGACATATCATTCTTTGAATACCTAAAGTGAACTCATACATAATCTACCATGGAAATATATTTAATTTTATTGAATTATATCAATCAAAGTACAAGAGATATTGATTCCCATTAACTCTAATGGGAGAAATACTTTCATAACGAATTCATTAATGTCACCTAACTTATGAAATACCAAAGATATCCTATCTCATTGTGATTATATATCATCATGGTTATCATAAATATGTCAAATTATGTTATTCATGATATTCATTAATAATAAACTCATGTCTACTGATTATTAGACACATCCAAAAATAAGAATATACAACGACACTCATACATGTGGAATTCCAATTAAAGGATCTATCTTTATAACCTCATATCATTGAGATTGCCATGTGTGAACATCATAATAAAAAATAAGTCCAATTATAAGCCTCAAGTACTTGATTGTTTAATATAATTTGTTTCTTGTAATAGGATGATATCATAACCGTGGGACATATATAATTAATAATTCTTCCATTAAACATCATTCTTCTCATCATAGATGAAAAGTGTTATGAAATTTAGATGTAATAAATAATATATGGTAATTATAAAATTAATTTGGTAAGAATAAAAATCACTAGATGATAAAATAAACATTAATATGGAAAAAATACAGTTTCAGTTGGTTCTCGGGTAGGAAATACAAAGTGTCAAGGGTTATTTAGAAATAAATAAAACATAGATCAATTAATGGTTAAACCTTGCGTGAAAACCCTGAAATTTCACATAATTAATTAATTTTATTAATTAAATGGATTCATATTATAGTTATTAACATAACCATAGAAATATTTTATTGTAAAAAAATTAGTTTTTTTATCTACAAAAAGAAGTTATCTTATTCTAAATAAATTTTTTACATTAAATAAATAGATTTATTTGAAAATAAAATTTATATTTTTTTTTATTTTATTTTTTAAAAATATATTTAATTCTTAAATTAATAATTTCCAAATTATTTTGGGATTATTTTTTTGTTTTTTCAGAAATAGTTTATTTTTCAGTGAATAGTGAGTAATACTGTTTTCACAAATATTATCATGTTTATGACAATTTCCGGATATTATAAAAATAATCAATCCTATAAAATATTATTTATATAAAAAATGAATATTATATGTGAAAATTAATCATTTAATAAATATTATGTTCAATTTATAAATCTACAGTTTTCAATTTTTTAGCAAATATGATGTTTTATTCTCTTAAACAAGATATTTTATCCATTTAATTAATTATTAAGTAACAATGTTACATTTATTATTGGATTATTTTTTTTGTAGATTAAATATAATTTTTTTAATAATAAACCCACAAATATTATGGGATTCACCGTTGTACATGATTTTAATGTAGAGTCGTTTTATGATTGAAGGGACATTTTTATAAAATTGTTTTCCCTTGTGTATAGTGTATTAATAGTAAATATAATTTTTAAACACTAAAATAATTTCTTATTATAAAATTTCATTAATATTTTGAAACATTATATTCAAAATAAGGATCATTTTTCATTTCATTTTTTGTTATAAAAATATTTTACTACGTTAAAAAATGTGAGTTATCGCATTAAATTTAAATTATCTCAAAAAGTGATATTATAGGTACATATCATAAAATATATCAAAAATTAAATATTATTTTTTAGATGGGTGGATTATAAAAATAGAATAATTTTTCCTAAATTATTTTATACATTTTTAGTCTGTATCCTTTAAAAGTCACCGACCGTTAATAAAAATTAAGATGTTTTTTTGAACAAAAACAATTATAAAATTATAAAATATCCTTTCACCACCACAATTATCCAATCATATAATTCTTTTATTTTTAAAAAATATGGAAAACCAATCAAAAAATATATTTTTTATTTTCAATAGGTTCTATTATCACCAATATTTCATTCTATTAAGTCTTAAGTGGTTTTCCCTAGGAGTTAGGTAAAAAATCATAGTCACTCTAATTTCAATTATATTATTTTCAACATTCTTCTACCATAATCCATTATATATAATAACCATATTAACATAATTTAATCATCGTAATTTTTATATAGACATGTAGTTATGTTTATGGAATAATCATTTTCTACCCCTCAAATATAATTTAAAAATGAAAGTGTCACTCATGTTATATGTGGAGTTCCACCACCGTGGATGATGTATTAGATTTTTCACTACCCCATTTCATGTAGGGAGATTAAAATGTATTTAATGAAAAAATATAAATTTTAGGGAATTTTTAATATTATTTAAATGATAATGGGTCATTGAATTAATAATACCATCCACTGTAATATTAAAATTTTTCTCTTGTTACGTACAGACTATAATCTCCATGGAAGATGTGATTATTTATTCACCACCAACTTCATTAATGGTTAATGAAATAATTTTACATATAAATATTTGTACAATAATTATATTAAATCATATTTCATATTATCAATGTTTTCACAAATATGAATGATCATTATTAAAAATTTTCTTTATATCAGTAAATTACAAAAAACAGACTCGTTGTGGATTCTATTCTCACACACCATACACAAAAGTTTCCTGAAAACCAGGGATGAAAAAATCAATGAAATAAAAATATTTCAAAATCCCTTAAAATATATTAATAATTAAATTAGTATTAAACAATGGTTTCCAATATCTCCATCATGAAACATGAATAATACAATAAAAAATATTAACATCTGATGAAGGAAATGAAATTAACTAACAAACTAATGTGTAATGAATAATTAAAATTAAAATAAAAAGGGTATTAGATATTAATTATGTTATATAATAATTAATTAATTATGTTATTTTTATTACACTAGTGTTTATAGAGTGTTCAACTATGTGAAATTCCAAGGTGAGGGATATTTCATTATTGAATTTTATTAATGTTCTAATTTAGAATATATACCTTCCATAAATATATTCATTATATTGGAGGAATAATATTTCTATATATAATCAAATGATATTTAAAATTAATTTTTATTCATCCTGCTCTTTCATTAAAATAGTTTAAAATGATACATTTTTAACCTTTAATGTTTGGGTTACATTTGACTTTCTTTACATATGTGTGGAAAGAATGTTTCATCACATTTATCACATGATATCCTTTTACCATAATCATGTACATTATTACTTATTAGGATTATTTTACAAGTATATATAGTTTATTTTAAAATATATATTTTACATTTTTTTCGAATTATTATTTTATAAATACTTGTCAAAGGAAAAGGATACAACTAATTTTTATGAGATCATTGAATTCAGTTTTTTATTATGGGTTAAAATGAAAGTTATGATGAAAATTGAAAAATTATAGATGTTTTTTCATGTCATTGTTCATGGAAATTATAGATTGTGAATATTGGTCCTAGAATACAACCCATTAATTCATCTGGTATTGATTTATTCTGTAGAGAAATGTTGATTGAAATTAACAGATTATACTTTACTTATGAATGAGTGAAATTCAACTAAACATAGGTGATGAATATGTTGTCCAATGATAAATTCATGGGTTTGCAATGATTTTATTTATTTATAAGGGTTTTCATTTATCAACTTTTTATTAAAAATATTATTATGAGATATATTTTTATAATGTAAAAAAGAAATCATTTTCAATGGTTATTATGTTTTTTTTCAATGGAAGAATGTGTTTATATTATTTTTATAATAATAATTGATCTTTATGTGCTAGTAACATATTTTAAAATGATTTTATACAATTTAATGATATATATGGACTTTAAAAATATCAATCCCTTAGTTATGGAGACTCAACATGAATGACCATATTTTGTTATAAATTAAATAGGACTTTTATTTTAAGATTCTATTTTGGGAAATGAAAATTAAATAGAGGGGAAGTGTACAAATTGTAATATAATTTTCATCCTAATTATGTAAAATTATAAATGATAGAGGTTATGTTAATGTTATAAAATTCGATCCGTATTATAAAACTTGTATATAATTGATGTATTTTTATGATTTGGTAATGTTGGTATCAAAGAATAGATTAGAAAATTTTTGAGGTTAGGCTTTTTTATGGAAATATTATTTTGGATGTTAGAATTTGGTTACACCCTCATGATATATTCTTCAAGGGTCACCATATTTATTCATCTAATATATGATTATTTTATAATGGATTTCCAATGAAGTAGCCCAGTGAAATAAGTATTATTGAAAAAAGTGGAAAATATCTCTATGAATCCGCAACATGATGTGGTTAGAGTTAGAGAAGGGTAGTTTATGAATGTGTTAACTCAAATGTTATAGACTATAAATATAATTCCCAACCTAATTCACTATGAATAGTAGTTAGATCAAAGGTGGATAGACATCAGGCATGTCTCACAAAATGCTAGAGGCTTTCAACAAGTAGTGGGGGTCTATAGAAGTAACATGGGGAGACTCGACCCCATATCAGAGTGAAAATATTATGAAAAAACCATAAAAACATGAAAAAGAATAAACCATAAATGTAAATGTGAATTAATAAACATCCCAACAATTAATGGTGATGATAAAGAGACATACAATCATTCAATAATGATCTTCCATAGTGAATATCACATATAAAAAATTAGAGATATAATGAAAATATAGAATGATCCAATAAAATCCCTTAATCTCACTTCATCCCTATTTCCATACATACTCCATTATTTCTAGCTATACTATCATATCACAGACCACATCCCAACATAAAATTATATCCATTTAAGGATTCTTCTGTTCCCAAGTTAAATTTACAATCGACATGGGTGTTAGTACAAATTTGTAGGGAGCCATCAGAGTGGTCATGTGTAGAACCAATTAAGTTAGTGTAAACATTTTATATACACAGAATATATAAATAAACTACTTAATATAATTAAATAAATCAATATCGCCCCTTGCCATCCTCAATGATGTCATAGGTTGATATTTCTTACCTTTTCATGCGTTATATTGTCCCTAGAAACATCACATTATCTTTAAACCCATAAACAACTATAAAAGGGGAATGAGTCCTATCCTAGAACCAATATCCAATAATATGCATACTCCAGCTAGTTTTAGAGTGTCTCTATTAATATTGTGTAATGATTCAAACCAAAATAAACACCTCAAGGTGACTCACCATAGTATTTGAATGATTACCACTTGGGCTATGACCATCCTAATATACCATGAAATAAATATAGGTTATCACACCCGTTAGAAATGAGATAAATACTCAGAATATGACCAACCTGGTAAACAGATATAAACAATTAGGGATAACACACCTAATATACATGAGGGAAATACACGAGGCTAAACCTCCTAGTATACATGGAATTAAAACCAAGGGATAACTTTCTTGGTATATTGCATAACAAACGAATCTCAATTAGGGAATTTCAAAGTATGTATATTTAATGGGTAGATCGCATCCCCTACACATTAATCCAGGGAGCATCCCTGAGGCATCCATTTATGTGTGTGTGGGTGGGGGTCACATATTTATCCATATACTGCATATGTGAATATATATTAAAATGGGGTTTTCATTCTCTCATAAAATCTTATCAGGGTTGTCCATCTACCATGGTACAGATTGTCAAATTAAGGTTGGCCTCTATAGTGTATGATCCTCCAGCATCATGATATAATTTGATCAAATCATTGACTTAGGTTCTAAGATAACAACCATATTCATCTTGACCCATTTCCCCAAAACACCCCTCATTAGGTTTAACTGTTCACTGGGAAACCAATTTGGGTCTTCGAGGTCTCCTAAATTGTTCAAACACTACACCAATTCCACTCTAACTCATAATCATATCTGGAGTCAATTCCTTTATTACAAGGGTAATACATCCTTTGACATTGTAATTGAGTCCACAATAGTCTCCTAGGTAATCTTCACATAGTTTATGGCTTCATTACCATCCACATTTATTGTAACACTAGGTTAGTTCTAACACCAATCCTATTTTCATGTTCTACAAGGTCTAGCCAACCTAGGTAAATAACATCTCAGTAGGGGAAGGAACATTCACCCAATACTCATCTCAACTATCTAAAAGGATCTAAAGAATATCATAGTTATAATAGTGGTTAATACAATTCCCATATAGCTAAACACGCCACTCACTTCCAATTTTCCACGAGGTATTTTATTATAATGAAGGAATAGAACATCATTGTTTGAGAAATCCAAACAATTCATAGGTTTCATGATAGACATTTTACTTTTAAAATCTCCTACATAGGTATATAGTTTTTATTAATAACTTTATTGAACATAAAATGGTCATTATCTTGAAATGGTTGGATTTAAAACATCATATTAGATATAAATAAATCATAATACTAAAGGATTATATAAGAGCAGTCTGCGGCCTCAGGAGAATCTTTTCCCTTTAATTGAAAACTGATAAAGTTGATTCTAAAACATATCCAAGATATTCTTATCACCTAATCCCCAAAATCATAAAAACATAGAAATATTTAAATATAAAACATTTATAATTAATTAATTATTTCATTTTGACACGTAATAGTTAATTTTAAATTTTAATTCAATTTTTCATATTGTGTAAAATCTCACATAATTCCCCAATCACCTACAAACTAAATCCAATGTCACGCCCTGAATCACTGGAATTATCTTAACATTCCCCCTCTTTAAATACCTATCAATCAATACTCGTTCAAAAATAAATTTCAGTAAATTTAAGACCGAACACTTATAAAATTAGATATGAATATGTACATCCAATGAATCGATGATAGATGATATGGGGACGTCATTATGGGGAATCAGTTACACAATCTGGGAAATCCCTTGTGATGATTAATCCTTCCCACCAAGAATAAATATCACCCACCTCTCCGGTATTAGATCAAAAAATTAAGAAACTCATAAATCATAATGTCAAAACCTATGTGCAACACACTCAGAAAAAATAATTAAAAAATAACATCAAAACCCAAGAGAATCAATCACATATACTGAGATAATTCAAAATCCACTACGAAGGGTGTTCGCGACACAATAGTATGGGTTCGATCACATGATTTGACAGATACATTTATCTCTAGTATATTATCAATAAAAAATAACTCTGAATTAAAATTTTCTATATCAATTGATATTAGCCTCATGAATTTTCATCTAGAGATGGATTCTCAGGTACCCAAGTTCCATGGATGCTCGAGCAGTGTGTGAGTACAACACAAAAGGGAACCACCAATGTGATCCCATACATAACAAGTAAATGTAAATTAATCATGTTATATAATCATAAAAAATAAATAAACTATTATAATAAAAAAATCACTATTGACCATATGATTTATTCATTTTAAGCGAGGTCAGATAAAACTCGCTCTATCTTGTGAAATCACATCTCTAAGAACATCAAGTAAACATATGAATGATAAAAATCCACAAAGGGATACCAAGAATTACTATTGAATCAATACTCCATAGAAATCTTTCATCTTCAAGTGAAGTAGTTACTCTATGAACAACATGTAATCATACAAACCAAAATAAAACTTAGGGTTGACTCCCCCCATTATGAACAAGATAAACACCAAGGGGATGACCCACCCAATATATAGAGAGAAACAGCTATGGATGACCCACCGAGAATTCAAATATAAACACCTAGGGGGTAACCCACCTAGTTAACAGAGATAAAACATTTAAGATAACCCTATTGGTATACATGAGATAAATTTATACGGTGTGACCCACATGGTATAAAATGATAAACACATGGGGATAACCCACTAGATATATATAATATAATTTCCAAGCGTTAACCCATGTATTACATATTCTAAATAGATATCTCTCAATCAAGGATGTTCATAATACTGAAATCAATGTGGGGGGTAACATCCAAAACTAGTGTATTCAATGACCATTTGTTTGGAATCACAAACTATAAACTGTTTACATCCCCTACCCACATATTCCATGGCTCTCTATATATTTTCAGGTAAGTACTTCCTCTTATAAAATCTCGTCAGGGTTATCCATCTACCTATCCCCATCTCGTATTACCAATTTATTCCTCCCTAACGATAGACATTCCATCATTAGAGAAGTGGTGGGTTAGAATTATCAATTAAGAATCCATGGTGACAACTTCTACACATTACTCAAGAAAACCCCTTCTCAGTGGTCAACTATTCACTTACGAACCCATTGGGGTTATCTATGAATTACATCAGATATAGAAACATCACCTGGGTCCCCCTATATCATACTCAATTATTGGGTTAACACACGTCTTTTAGGGGTAATACTTCCCTCATAATTAGAATCATGGCCTCAATAGACTCATAGGAAAGAATCACATAAGCGATGGCCTGTAGACCATCCTGTTTTGATGTTTCTTTAGGTTGGTTTGAACATGCAACTTAACCAAAAGCTCTAAAAGTTTTACTAAACTATGTAAATCACATCATGGGGGTAAATTTTAACACAACCCACACTCATCTCAACATGACATAAGGATTTAATTCATGTCAATGATCTCACAAGGTTTAGTCTCGGGGCCTTACATATCAAATCTTCACGCACCCCTACACGGTTGACTCTAAGGGCACCTAATACTTGGTGCATTACACTGAATTCATTTCATTTCATTTTATTTATAACCCTAATGTAACAAGTTTCACAAGGTATAAGATTATAATCAGGACCTTTCCCACCAGCAACTATGGAATCCAACTTGTTCACAATGCCTATCATGGCATTTGAAAATTATTAATTTTATACATAGGAATTTAATATCAGTTAAAAAATAATTTAAAATTAAACAGTATTACCACTATAATTGGTAGGACTATACACACCACATTACTTATAAATAAAGCATAGTATAAAATTGTTATATAAGAGGACCACCTAAATAGTCTTTTGCTCTTAATCAAAATGCCTGATAACTATTTCAGATGATCGTCCTATACACATTCATCACCTGAGATAATGATTCAAGAAAAATTTTAAATAAATATTAATAAAACATTTTTAATTAATTAATATTTTAAAAATATTAATTCATTTTCAATTTTATTTCGATTATGAATAATTCCTAATATCTCACCTAAACACCATGTCACATCCAATTCATGACCAATGACATGTCATGTCCCTATGGCATAGTCTTATCACATAACTACTATAAATCCCTAACAAAAAAACCATTATAATATTATATATCATTTAATTTAACCCCACACCCTTATAAATGACCATACGGTGGTGTACCTCCACCCAATCAGTGAGTGACAACATTAGTATATCACTATGGGATGTCCTCCACACCAGTCTAGTAAATTCCCCATGAGAATCGGATGATTTCACTATTCTCTAGTGGAATAAATCAAAAACCCTAGTAAAAGGGAATTGAAGTAAGAAAATAATTAATAATAGGATGAAGGAAGGGAAATGAATGGTAAATCTCACTTTAAATTATAAATAATGGGACATTATATCACTAAAATTCAAAAAGGAATTATAAGAGGGATGCGAGAGGGTAGGTAGTTATATGATTCCTGAAGGGGAGGAGGATAAATGAGGGTTACCCCCTTAAAAATATAGTTGGAAAAATTTTAATGTATCCTATTTTAATGACTCCTGTGGGTTGACTGCATATTTTTCTAAATAATGCAACAATCTGGTTGTATTTATTTTATAAATAATCACACCTCTCATGGTTAGTCAGCATGGTTTTCCAAACTATGGGCCATATGTTAAAAACAAATATAAATAATTACTTACATATTGTCTTCAACGATGTGACAAGACCATGTTCCAATCCGCCTCACATAGTTTTATTTGAGATCCGTGTGGTTTCCTATGAACTGTTCTATACAACTGTGTTCTATTAAAAATGAATTGGAATGTTCACCATGATTAGGGTGATTCATGGTTTCTCAACAACAGATACAATAATGTACACCCTGGTATGAATATTCCAGAATAACTAAAGCATCAACCCAAACCACATGACCCTCACTTGATCATCTGAGTCACCTCTCATTCCTTAGAACTTATCTAAAAACATCATCTCATTATTCTTGAACTCTTTGATACTTTATCTAAATCATAGTTATCGAAAAAATAGTCATGTAGAATAAAAATATATATATTTACTCTAAAAAACATCATAAAGATAGGGGTTTTAAAAAAATGGTAACCTTGAATGAGATCGATGAAATTCACCAAAGAGGAATATATCAATAATATAAAAATTTATGAGACAACACCCTCTAGTGTTTGGAAAATCCTCTAAACAACTTTTATCTAATTATAGGATAAATTATTTGGAGAATATATTTGAGTAATTAAGAATTTCAATGAAAGATATGGAAACTCATATATTTTAATGATTTGAAGGTGACGCTGATCATCGGTGGCATGTAATTAAAAATAAAAAGGAAAAAATGAAATTGATATTATGGTGTGGATATTTCTTAAATATCTTTTTCTTGGAAAATATATTCCTAATTTTTATCAACCTAGAATGGTATAGAAATTTATATAGTTGTACAAAAATTTAAAATACATGGTTTTTTATTAGTAAATTTTATTTCCAATTAATAAATGTATACAATGAATTTTATTTTTCAATATGACAGTAAGATTTATAGGTTTCATATTGGTTTGAAATAAATTTTAGGGAGATAATAGTCATATTGTGAATTTATAATTTATAGGGAAATTCATTTATGTTATAATAATTTTGATATAGATTTATTGATGCTTATACATTCCATGAAATCTTGAAAAATAAGAATTCAAGGTGGAGACCAATGGAGAAATAACAAATGTGGAATCCTAGAATTAATAATCCCACATGTACAAAATTTGGTAAGAATTTTATTTAAGGAATGTGTAATATGATCATGTAAGTGTTATTGGTGTTATAATTCCAGACATTTGCATCATGATTACTAAGAAAAGTGAAACAGAAATGGTCAAAAAAATATTGAAAAGCATACAAAGTTGTTTTTAAATTGTGATGATATAGGATACTATGAAAACCTATGTATGAACTAATTTACTCATTTATGGAATCCTCATGCTTAATAGAAGACTTTTTATTCTGTGTAATTCTATACTACTATAGAAAATAATTAAAAATAAAATTAAATGGTGATGTGTATTTTACATAATTACACAAATTATGATAATGTATTCTTTCATTTAGTCTCAATATATTCTTTTTTCATAAATTTTTAGGTAAAATGAAAATATCTCCTCAAGAAATGGTGATACACCTTTTGGAAAAAATATCATTGCTAAATTATTAAGAGATAAATGATTTATAAGAGAATTTGTCATGAACCGAATCTGGTCGCCGCCAAAACCAGCACCAAACCTTGCCCGTGACATGACCCGAAGGGCGTTCCCACTCCCCACAGGCAGGCACAAGTGCCTGGGTATCATTTATTTTTGTTTGGGAACGATTTACACGAACATGAATGCATAAAACATTAAAAACAATCAATAAAATGAATCTGAAAAATGTAAACCAAACTATGTTTAAACAAAAACCATAACTGATTAAATTGGATTAAAGATAATACAAGTGGTCCAAATAAAATAAATTATAGCATCAAGACAGCCCCAAGGACTCCACACGTCTTGGGGTCATCACCCCCAAGCTATCTCCACAACTCTGCACCAAGGATGAGAACTAACACCATGAACCGCTATCACCCTTAGCCATTCCTTTACCTGAATCAAACATAACCAAGTCTACTTACACCCAAGGGGTGTAAGTAGGGTGTGATCCTAAGCCTAATAGTATACCACCCAATGATTCTAATGAGTAAGAAACACAATGTGAAAAATCAAGCAGTTTTCAAACGCATGGAAAAGTATTGTTAAAATTTCAAGAAATGAAACCTCCAATTGAAAATAGTTTCAATCCGAAATTTTTAGAATATTAACACATTAAAATAGAAATGTTAGATACTGTAATTTACTTCTAAACACACCCTAAGACATGGGAAAATACTACATATCCAATGAGCAACAACATTGGGAACACCCCTAGGCACTAGGTTGTCTTGGGCCCTATGTACCTCGTACCTTGGTGTAAATTAACCATAGAAAAATCCGTTCTCGTGCACGATCCACTAGTAGGGAACATACCCATAACCTAGTGGTCCCCAATAATCATCCACATAGTTTTGTTAGAGTTTTCGTTCTCCAAATGCTATGTGAAACATGGACAATATCCATCCGGTCCACTAGCCGTACTAGTACAAATCCGCCCCACCTAGGTACCCAGGCTTCCCCTTTTGTGCTCAATCAATTTAAGCATGAAACATAAATAGTTTTTCATATAAAACACCATTACTGGTCAAACACAACCAAAATAGTAGCTATCACATTTTATACCACTAAAAAAATGCAACAAAACACTTAGATTTTTCATAAAACAATTCCCTTAAATCCTATAGTGTTTGGGACACAAAACTCCTTATAAACCTCACTTGCATACTATGTGCACATTTTTTTAAGTTTCCAAAATAGAAATAGAAGCCTACTACATTTTAGTGAAAACACAGAATCATTTTTAGGGCAGCCCCATATGGTTCAAGAAACGACATCATTGAAAAATCTCCATTTTTACACAACACAGATCTTAGAATTTCATGCGGTTCAGAAACACCATTAAAACCAGATTTGGTAGAAACAAACACAAGGGATAATCATTAAAAATAGTATTTTTATACCTATTATAGTTAAATAAAATCATCTAATTCCTTATATGGTAGCCCCAATTAAACTAATAAAACATTTCTATGAAGAAACCCCCAATTTCACATGAAATTGGCATTTAGGATTCATTCTAAATACAAACACCACTAAAACTACTTTTTTCAGAAATAATAAAATTGAATAAGAATGAATATACTAGGGAAACGGTATCGAATTCACAAATATTTCATACACAATGGAATCACCTACCAAAACCAAGGAAACCCTTGAATCATTTGTGCGAAAACTCAACCACCGCCACACGTCAAGGAAGGTAAACCAGTCCTAAAACCAGAATTTCAGACCATGAATCATAAGATAAAACCCTAATTTTTGAACCCTAATTTATGGACAATACGAACCTCAATGATAAGGGAAGAAACCCTATGTACATTGGATGTAACCCTAAACAAATTGAATGAATAAATAAGGAGAACAGCTTACTTAAAATATCTTATAGAAATGTCCCCCAAAAATACCAGTAGCTGATTTAAAAAATACTCAATCCTGAGAGGTAGGTTAGATCAAGGATAAGAGATAATTTAGGAATTTGAATGGGGGAAAAGAGTAAAAATTGAGTGATTTATGAAGGAATGAACTTACCTCTTTAAATCTGGACGATTTGAGAAAGCCTATGAAGTTCGGCACCAAATCGCAATTAACCAGAGCTCTAAAGAGGTGGGAGAGAGAATGGTCGTGCGATTTGGTTCATTGGGCTTGTGCTCCACTCAAAATCACCGAAAAATCCTAAATATTTAATATGTTATAAAATAATCAAATTTTATTTTTAAAACAGGAATTGGGCTTTCGGGCAGGCCCAACCCCTTAGATAAAAACCCAAATAAACTCTGGTTATGGATTTGTAAAAGCTCCAAATTACCTTGGGGGTATTAATAGATTAGGGTAAGACAAGTTGAAATTTTAATGGATGTAAAATATTGAAAAATGAAAATGTTATAAAAGATAAAAATTTTATTTTGTAATCTGAAATTAGGCTCACGGTTTGGCCCAATTCATGAGTACTCATCTATACCTCCCTAAAACCTAGGGAAACCCCCAAAACCAATCAAGGATGTAAATTAAATGAAAAATACCTTTAAAATATGTCTTTTATGTGATAATTATCCCCACCATAAAGCGTTCCGCCTCAGGAATGCCAAAACAGACCAGATGCAAAAGCAAAGCCCAAATGATTGACCAAGACAGACTTCATTGCCACGTTTTCACCCGCTTCAAAAATGACGAACATCTCCAGTTGATCGAACGAAGGAAGATAATACTCTCACCAACCAAAAATTACCCCACATACATAAAATTATGAAAACCAGTAAAAAAACATCCCAAAACAAAACACCTCAAACACTACAAGACGACGCTCAAGCAATCCACATGAAACGAACAATGAACTCGAATAATACTATCACAACATTACGTAAAAAAAACCATTGGGTGTTCTCCATCCCCAAATTTTTCCAAGTAACAAATTTGTGGATTGATAGACTTGAACGATACTACCTCTTATCTAGAATACACCAAGGAGAAAACTGAGTCACTAGTACGAGGTGACCCAATCCGGACATCCCACAACCAGGGACAACACAATTTCTAAGACAGAATAAGGATAACAATTGGGGAAGGAATGAACGGTCTCCCCATCATAAGGGGTAAACTAACATTATTTATTTTCCAAGAGAACACAAATGATACCCATGATGGTTCTCCCCCCCCATAATAACAAATATAACTTTCCTTAAGACAAAATCAAGACACTAACAGGGGGCCTCGAACGGAATTCCCAGCATTAGGGGTAGATTAATATCAGAATTCTTCCAATGAAACTTAAATGAGTCCCATTGTGGGTATACCCCAAACAAAACCCAACCATATTAACTAAATAGTATTGGATAACAACAACAAAAACAACAGAATTTTAAGGAGCTGGCATGGCCGCATAGTTGGTTCACACGGTTTGGGAAACCGCGAGTTAATTGTGCGGATCATTCTGTCCAAAGAGTAAACATCACATAGTTTCCTTTTCCAAGGATCATGGACGTGCAAGGACCATGCGATTGCAACTTTATCTTATCACATGTTCCCTTAGGTTGGCACACAGTTACTACTAACTGTGCACAAACTATGCACTTCAACCTGCCTAACCCAAATTTTAACCTTTTCACCAAAAACACAAGGGAACCCAAAGGGGAAAAAATAAACACAAGGTATGACATGGGAACAAGGTACTCACACTTCTTTCCACCAAATTTGAGTAATTGGAACAAGATGATGACACCATAGGTTTTAACTATTCCTATCTTTCATATTGAGGATATGACCTTGTCCAAAAGTTTGAACGACTATAGGATTTACCCTAACTACACGCCAGCTTCTCTCCGGGCTCTATGGCTGGAGCTCAATGGATTGAAGCATCTTCGGCCTCGCAGTGAGGATTTGGAAACCCCTAAACTAAAAATCTTCTTCCATTGCCAACAACAATTATACTGCAATCTCAGATAGTCTCATTTTTACATGACACACTTCAAACCCGCTTTTCCCCAAACCATCATTTTACCAAAACAAGAACTTAGAGGATGCACACACATCACCCCTTTATTTCATCAGACGAAAAATAGCAGAATGAAAGGACATATAGAAACACATTCCTCCAGAACATAGGATTTATAATTTCCTATAGGGAGACACACATCCAACAAAAATTAATGACTCTCATAAGATTGCACAATCTTCACCCTTATAGTCAAAAGAACACATGACATTGCAAGGCATCACCGAACATTACCATTGTGGATAAAAGAAAACACAAGGAGAGGGAGCTTGTACTGAGTCCCGAACAGCACATGATTCCAGAAAGTATCCATAATAGCCACTCTTGGCCAGATCTTGCACACTGGTGGCCTAACATGAACTCTTTCTTCAATGAGACCGACGAAAGACCCAGAGGCCCTTTAAGACATCATTCTACACTGACAACCCTGAACATCATTTAACTAACACAACATAGGAACCATAAAAAAATAAGTTCGCTTTCAACATCCCACAAACAGTCTCCCACTATAGGGGGATCCACATAATTGAAAAAAAGAGGGGTACACACAATCTACAAACTTCAAGAAAAAAGTCCTTATATTGAGCAATTGGACGATCATCCAACGGTGAATCACCATAGGCCAAACATGAATCATACATTAAAAATTATTGGGGGCGTACCCTAGCCTACAAGAAAACCCAAGGACCCAACTGATCTGGTCATTTGGTCACAAAATACCACAAACCTGAACCGAACACATGGTGGGAGCCACCGCATTGGCCTCCCAAACTTTTCCTCAAAAGATACCACTTACTAACACTTCATTCCAACTTATCAATGAAACTCCAAACCAAAACATCGTTCAAACAAGAGGGGTAATTGAACAAGAATCATCCCACAATAATAATCCCGAAAACACATAATCCATACCTCCCAACCATACATTATAAATACACAACACTTACCTTCAAAAAAATTATTTAACCAAAACAGTGTTGATGGGTTGCGCATTTACCAATGGTATCTCATGAGCCTCACACATGCATGTTTACATTCCACACTGGGAACCCACCTCATATCCATCTGTATTCCAAAATAAACCTATGCATGTAGTCACCCTTGCGAGCACCGATTACCAAAAATCAAACCTTTCCTCTTTAAAATCAAAACTTTTAACCACACTTTGCCTTTCTCAAAAACAATAACCATAATATCAAAACCCAATTTTTCATCTCACAAACCAATTTAGAAAAGAATCCATAATTCAATAAAATCACATATTCATGCCTTTCACAATCGATATAAAATAGTTCAACCCATTTCAAAACAAATCTAATTTCATGAAAAACATCATTTCATAAATCTCCATTTAATTAAGAACTCAACTCTTCTCATTTCAATAAAAGGTTCTAAAAGTTCATAATTTTTTTGTTCAGTATTCAATAAACCCAAAATCCATCTTCAACCCCGCACAAAAAGTCTAGAACACTTAATTCAATCCAAAACACCATTCCACGGTTTAAAAAAATTTCCACTGGAAACATATTTTCAAAACCCCAATTAACATAGTTCATACTTTCAAAAGTGGTGTAAACACATAATTTACCCTTTTAAAATAATTCTAAAATTTCATTTATAGGAATTAAAAAAAACATTTTCACATTCCTAGAAAATAACTTCACATAAATTCAAACTCCTTAAAGTGAAGTCATTTTTTTTCTTAAAAAAACCAATTTTCCAAGATTCCAAAACAAAGAGACACAAGACAATGTGAGAGGAAACTAGTTTCGATGGGTGGCTTGGACATATTGTTGGAAGCCATATTCCAATCACTTCACCGTCACAGAGAGTATTCTAGGGAAATATCCTCATCTCCACATGTCTTTCCAGGCCCTGCGAGCTCACTGAGATTATTCGCCCAACTCTCTTTTCATTTCCCACAGTAATCATTTAACAAAGAAAACCAAAGGACTCAGATAAATCCATACTACCCATGGTGACTTGAATCCCGTCATGAGGTGTTCTGGCCATGCACACTACCCATGACTGAAATTTCACGTCCCAAAAATCCTAGCTCCAAACTATGCTGACTCTTCCCCAAATAAGATAACCCAAGGAGCGAACCTCCTCTGATTCCATTTTGTCACGAACCGAATCTGGTCGCCACCAAAAATGTCACCAAACCTAGCCTGTGACATGTCCCAAAGGGCGATCCCTATGCCCAAAGTCTGGAACAAGTGCCTGAGTATCATTTATTTTTTTTGGGAACGATTTACCCGAATATGAAGGCATAAAACAATAAAAACAATCAATAAACTGAATCTGAAAAATGTAAACCAAACTATGTTGAAACAAAATCCAGAAATGATTACATTGGTTTAAAGATCATACAAGTGGTCC
Organism: Viscum album; assembly: GCA_963277665.1. Lineage (NCBI taxonomy): Eukaryota > Viridiplantae > Streptophyta > Magnoliopsida > Santalales > Viscaceae > Viscum > Viscum album. The sequence goes on from OY728138.1 coordinate 511,371,293, forward strand.
AAATAAAAATAATTATATCATCAATACATCCCCATGAACTCCACACGACTAGGGGTCATCGCCCCCAAGCTATCTCCACAACTCCGCACCATGGATGAGAACTAACACCATGAACCGCCATCACCCATAGCCTTTCTGTTACATGAATCAAACATAACCAAGTCTACTTAAACCCAAGGGGTGTAAGTAGGGTGTGAGCCTAATCCCAATAGGATACCACCCAATGATTCTAAGGAGTAATAAATACAATGTGAAAAAGCAAGCAGTTTTCAAACGCATGGAAAAGTAGTGTTAAAATTTCATGAAATGAAACCTCCAATTGAAAATAGTTTCAATCCAAAATTTTCATAATATTACCACTTTAAAATAGAAATGTTAAATACTATAATTTAATTCCATATACACCCTAACACATGGGTAAATACTACAAATCAAATGAGCAACAACATTGGGAGCACCCCTTGGCACTATGTTGTCTTGGGCCCTACGTACCTCATACCTTGGTGTAAAGTATCCATAGAAAAATCTGTTCTAGTGCACGAGCCACTAGTAGGGAACATACCCATAACCTAGTGGTCCCCAATAATCATCCACATAGTTTAGTTAGTGTTGTCGTTATCCAAATGCTTTGTGAAATTGGGGAAAAACCCATCCGTTCCACTAGCCGTACTAGTACAAATCCGCCCCACCTAGGTACCCGGGCTTCCTCTTTTGTGCTCAATAAATTTCAGCATGAAACATAAATAAATATTCATATAAAACACCATTACTGGTCAAACACAACCAAAACAGTAGCTATCACATTTTATACCACTTAAATCATGCAACGAAACACATAGATTTTTCAAAAAACAATTCCCTTAAATCCTGTAGTGTTTCGGACACAAAACTCCTTATAAGCCTCACTTTCATACTATATGCACATTTATTTAAGATTCAAAAATAGAAAGGGCAGCCTACTAAATTTTAGTGAAAACACAGAATCACTTTTAGGGTAGCCCCATATTGTTCAAGAAACGACATCATTGCAAAATCTCCATTTTTACACAACACAACTCTTAGAATTTCATGTGGTTCACAAACACCATTAAAACCAGATTTTGAAGCAACAAACACAAGGAATAATCATTAAAAACAGTAGTTTTATCCCTATTATAGTTAAACAAAATCAACTCATTCCTTATAGGGTAGCCCCAATTAAACTAATAAAACATTTCTATGAAGAAACCCCCAATTTCACATGAAATTGGCATTTAGGATTCATTCTAAATACAAACACCACTAAAACTACTTTTTTCATAAATAATAAAATTAAATAAGAATGAAAATACCATTAAAACAGTATCCAATTCACAAAGATTTCATACACAATGGAATCACCAACCAAAACCAAGGAAACCCTTGAATCCATTGTGCGAAAACTCAACCACCGCCGCACCTCAAGGAAGGTAAACCAGACCTAAAACCAGAATTTCAGACCATGAAACATTAGATAAAATCCTTATTTTTAAACCCTAATTTCTGGACATTAGGAACCTCAATGATATGGGAAGAAACCCTAAGTACATTGGATGTAACCCAAAACAAATTGAAAGAAGAAAGAAGGAGAACAACTTACTTAAAATATCTTATAGTAATCGCCACCAAAAATACAAGTAGCTGATTTTAAAAATACTCAAACCATAATGGTAGGTTCGAACATTTATAAGGATATCATTTAGGAATTTTAATGGGGGAAAAGAGTAAAAATTGAGAGTGTTATGAAGTAATGAACTTACCTCTTCAAATCTGGACGATTTGAGGAAGCCTATGAAGTTCGGCACCAAATTGCGATTAACCAGAGCTCCAAAGAGGGGGGAGAGAGAATGGTCGTACGGTTGGGTTCAGTGGGCTTGTGCTCCATTTGAAATCACAGAACAATACCAAATATTGAATATGTTTTAAAATAATCAAAATTTATTTTTAAAACAGGAATTGGTCTTTCGGGCAGGCCCAACCCCTTAGATAAAAACCCAAATAAACCGTGGGTATGGATTTCTAAAAGCTCCAAATTACCTTGGTTATGTTAATAGGTTAGGGGAGGTAATGTATGAAGTTTAATGGATGAAAAATGTTTAAAAATGAAAACGTTATAAATGATAAAAATTTTATTTTTTAATCTAAAATTGGGCTCACGGTTTGGACCAATTCATGAATACTCACCTATTCCTCCCTAAAACCTAGGGAAACCCCCAAAACAAATCAATGATGTAAATTAAATGAAAAATAACTTCAAAATATGTCTTGTATGTGACAATTATCTGTACCATAAAGCATTTTTCCCTCGGAATTCCACAACAAGACTGGATGAAAAAGCAATGCCCAAACGATTGACCAAGACAGACTTCTTTGCCACGTTTTCACCCACTTCATAAAGGACAAACATCTCTAGTTGATCAAACTAAGGAAGATAATACTCTCACAAACCATAAATTACCCCACTTACATAATATTATGAAAAACATTAAAAACACATCCCAAAACAAAACACATCAAACACTACAAGACGACTCTCAAGTGATCCACATGAAATGAACAACGAACTCGAATAAAGCTACCACAACATTACTTAAACAAAACCATTGGGTGTTCTTAAAACCCAAATTTATCCAAGTAACAAATTTTTGTATTGATAGACTTGAACGATACTACCTCTTAACTATAATACACCAAGGAGAAAACTGAGTCACTAGTACGGGTTGACCCAATCCGGACATCCCACCATCAGGGACAACTCAATTTCTAAGACAGAATAAGGATAACAATTGGAGAAGGAACGAATGGTCTCCCCATCATAATGGGAAAACTAAAATTATTTATTTTCCAAGAGAACACACATGATACACATGACGGGTCACCCCACCATAATAACAATCACAAATTTCATTATGACAAAATCAAGACACTAACAGGGGGCCTCGAACGGAATTCCCAACATTAGGGTCAGATTAATATTAGAATTCTTCCAATGAAACTTAAATGAGTCCCATTGTGGGTATACCCCAAACAAAACCCAACCATCCTAACTAAATAGTATGGGATTACAACAACAAAAACAACAGAATTTTAAGGAGCTGGAATGGCCGTACAGTTGGTTCACACGGTTTGGGAATCCACGAGTTAACTATGCGGATCATTCTGTCCAAAGAGGAAATTTCACACAGTTTCCTTTTCCAAGGGTCATGTTCATGAAGAGACCATGTGATAGAAACTGTCTCTTATCACATGGCCCACTAGGTAGGCACACGGTTACTACTAACCGCGCCCAAACTATGCCCTTCAACCGGCCTAACCAAAATTTTAACATTTTCTCCAAAAACACAAGGGAACCCAATGGGGAAAAAAATAAACTCTGGGTATGACATGGGAACAAGGTACTCACACCTCTTTCCACCAAATCTGAGAAATTGGAACAAGATGATGATACCCGAGGTTTAAACTATTACTATATTTCATATTGAGGATATGACCTTGACCAAATGTTTGAACGACTCTAGGATTTCCCCTAACTACACGCCAGTTTCTCTACGGGGCCTATGGTTGGAGCTCAATGGATTGAAGCATCTTCGTCCTCGGAGTTAGGATTTGGAAACCCCTAAACTGAACATCATCTTCCAGTTCCAAAAAACAGTTATACTTTAATATCAGATAGTATCATTGAGGCATGACACACTTCAAACCCGCTTTTCGCCAACCCATCATTTTACCAAAACAAGAACATAGAGGATGCACACACATCACCCCTTTTTTCTTCGGATGCTAAACAACAGAATGAAAGGAAATATAGAAACACATTCCTCTAGAACATGGGATTTAGAATTTCCAATAGGGAGACACACATCCAACAAAAAATAGCGACTCTCATAACATTGAACAATGTTAACCATTATAGTCAAATGAACACATGACATTGCAAGGAATCACCGAATATATCCATTGTGGATAAAGTTAAACACAAGGAGAGGGACCTTGTACTGAGTCCCAAACAGCACATGATTCCAACAAGTGTCCATAATAGCCACTCTTGGCCATATCTTTCACACTGGTGGCCTAACCTGAACTCTTGCTTCAATGAGACTGACGAAAGTCCTAGAGGCCCTTCAAGACATCATTCTACACTGTCAACCCTGAACATCATTTAACTTAGACAACTGAGGAAACAGAAGATACTAAGGTCTATTTCAACCTCCAACAAACAGTCTCCCACTATAGGGGGATCCACATAATTGAAAAGGAAGAGGGGTAAACACAATCTCCATGCCTCAAGAAAAAATTCCTTATGTTGATCAACTGGACGATCATCCAACGGTGAATCACCATAGGCCAAACATGAATCATACATTAACAATTTATGGGGGAATACCCTAGACTACAAGAAAACCCAAGGTCCCAACTGATCTTGTCAATTGGTCACAAAATACCACAAACCTGATCCGAACACATGATGGGAGCCACCACATCGGCCTCCCAAACATTTCCTCAAAAGAGACCATAGACCAACACATCATTCCAAATTATCAATGAAACACCAAACCAAAACATCGTTCAAACAAGAGGGGTTATTGAACTCAAAACATCCCACAACAATAACCCCGAAAACACAAAATCCATACCTCCCAACCATACATTATCAAAACACAAAACTTTCCTTCAAAAAAATTATTTAAAAAAAACATTGTTGATGGGTTGCGCATTTACCAATGGTATCTCATGAGCCTCACACATGCATGTTTACATGCCACACTGGGAAACCACCTCAAATCCATCCATATTCCAAAATAAAACTATGCATGTTGTCACCCTTTAGAGCACCAATTACCATAAATCAAACCTTTCCTCTTTTTAAAATCAAAACTTTTAACCACACTTTACCTTTCTCAAAAACAATAACCATAATATCAAAACCCAATTTTTCATCTCACAAACAAATTTGTAAAAGAATCCTTAATTCAATAAAAGCACATATTCATGCCTTTCACAATTGTTATAAAACATTTCATCCCGTTTCAAAACAAATCTAATTTCATGAAAAATATCATCTCATAAATCTCTATTTAATTATGAACTCAACTCTTTTCATTTCAAGAAAAGGTTATAAAAGTTCATAATTTTTTTGTTAAGTAGTCACCATAACCAAAATCCATCGTCAACCCCCACACAGAAATTCTAGAACACTTAATTCAATCCAAAACACCTTTCCACAGTTTAAAAAAAATTCCACTGGAAACATATTTTCAAAACCCCAATTAACATAGTTCATACTTTCAAAAGAGGTGTAAAAACATAATTTACCCTTTTAAAATAATTATGAAATTTCATTTATAGGAATTAAAAAAAAGAAAACCATTTTCACTTTCATAGAAAATAACTTCACAAAAATTCACACTCCTTAAAGTGAAGTCATTTTTTTTGCTTAAAAAACAAGTTTCCCAGATTCCAAAACAAAGAGACACAAGACAATGTGAGAGGAAACTAGTTTGGTTGGTGACTTGGACATATTGTTGGAAGACATATTCTAATCACTTCACTATCACAGAGAGTATTCAAGGGAAATATCCACGACTCCACATGGCTTGCCAGGACCTGCGAGCTCACTGAGATTATTCGCCCGACTCTCTTTTCATTTTCCATAGTCATCATTAAACCAAGAAAACCAAAGGACTCAGATAAATCCATACTCCCTATGGTGACTTGAATCCCATCATGAGGTGTGCTGGCCAGGCACACTACCCATGACTGAAATATTATGTCCCAAAATTCCCAGCTCCAGACTATGCTGACTCTTCCCCAAATAACAAGACCCAAGGAGCGAACCACCTCTGATACCATTTTGTCACGAACCGAATTTGGTCTCCGCCAAAACCAGCACCAAACCTAGCCCGTGACATGACCCGAAGGGCTTTCCCTATCCCCCAGGCTGGCACAAGTTCCTGGGTATCATTTTTTTGGGAACGATTTACCCGAATACGAAGGCATAAAACATTAAAAACAATCAATAAATTGAATCTGAAAAATGTAAACCAAACTATATTTAAACAAAAACCAGAACTGATTAAATTGGTTTAAAGAAAATACAAGTGGTCCAAATAAAAATAATAATAACATCAAGACAGCCCCAAAGACTCCACACGACTAGGGTTCATCGCCCCCAAGCTATCTCCACCACTCCGCACCAAGGATGAGAACTAACACCATGAACCGCCATCACCCTTATCCTTTTCCATGCCCGAATCAAACAGCACCAAGTCTACATAAATCCAAGGGGTGTAACTAGGGTGTGAGCCTAAGACGAATAGGATACCACCAAATCATTCCATGGATTAAGAAATACAATGTGAAAAATCAAGTAGTTTTCAAACGCATGGAAAAGTAGTGTTAAAATTTCAAGAAATAAAACCTCCAATTGAAAATAGTTTCAATCCAAAATTTTCATAATATTAACACATTAAAATAGAAATGTTAGATACTGTAATTTACTTCCAAAAACACCCTAAGACATCGGTAAATACTACAAATCCAATGAGCAACAACATTGGGAACACCCCTAGGCACTAGGTTGTCTTGGGCCCTATGTACCTCGTACCTTGGTGTAAAGTAACCATAGAAAAATCCATTCACGTGCATGAGCCACTAGTAGGGAACATACCCATAACCCAGGGGTCACCAATAATCATCCACATAGTTTAGTTAGAGTTGTTGTTATCCAAATGCTAAGTGAAACAGGGACAAAACCCATCCGGTCCACTAGCCATACTAGTACAAATGCACCCCACCAACGTACCCGGTCTTCTCCTTTTGTGATCATTAAATTTCAACATGAAACATAAATAAATTTTCATATAAAACACCATTACTATTCAAACACAACCAAAACAGTAGCTATCACATTTTATACCACTTCAAACATGCAACAAAAAACTTAGATTTTTCATAAAACAATTCCCTTAAATCCTGTAGTGTTTCAGACACCAAACATTTTATAAACCTCACATGCATACTATGTGCACATTTTTTGTAGTTTCCAAAATAGAAATGGAAGCCTACTACATTTTAGTGAAAACGCAGAATCATTTTTAGGGCAGCCCCATATGGTTCAATAAACGACATCATTGCAAAATCTCCATTTTTACACAACACAACTCTTAGAATATCATGTGGTTCACAAACACCATTAATGCCAGATTTTGCAGCAACAAAAACAAGGGATAATCATTAAAAACTGTATATTTATCCCTGTTATAGTTAAATAAAATCAAATAATTCCTTATAGGGTATCCCCAATTAATCTAATAAAACATTTCTATAAAGAAACCCCCAATTTCACATGAAATTGGAATTTTGGATTCATTCTAAATACAAACACCACTAAAACATCTTTTTTCAGAAATAATAAAATTAAATAAGAATGAAAATACCTTGAAAACAGTATCAAATTCAAAAAGATTTCATACACAATGGAATCACCTACCAAAACCAAGGAAACCCTTGAATCCTTTGTGTGAAAACTCAACCACCGCTGCACTCAAGGAAGGTAAACCAGAACTAAAACCAGAATTTCAGACCATGAAACATACGATAAAACCCTAATTTTTATACACTAATTTCTTGACATTAGGAACCTCAATGATAAGTTAATAAACCCTAAGTACATTGGATGTAACCCTAAACAAATTGAAAGAAGAAAGAAGGAGAACAACTTACTTAAAATATCATATAGAAATTGCCCCCAAAAATACCAGTAGCTGATTTAAAAAATACTAAAACTATAAAGGGAGGTTCTAACAATGATATTGAGATCATTTAGGAATTTTATTGGGGAAAAAGAGTAAAAATTGAGATAGTTATGATGGAATGAACTTACCTCTTCAAATCTGAAAAATTTGAGGAAGCCCATGAAGTTCGGCACTAACTCGTGATTAACCAGAGTTCCAAAGAGGGGGGAGAGAGAATGGTCGTGCGGTTGGGTTCAGTGGGCTTGTGATCCACTTCGAAGAACCGAAAAATCCCAAATATGTAATATGTTATAACATAATCAAAATTTATTTTTAAAAAAGGAATTGGGCATTTGGGCAGGCCCAATCCCTTAGATAAAATCCCAAATAAACCCTAGTTATGAATTTTTAAAAGCTCCATATTACCTTGGGGGTGTTAATAGGTTAGGGGAGGTCAAGTAGGAATTTAAATGGATGAAAAATATTGAAAATTGAAAAATTTATAAAAGAAACATCATTTATTTTTTAATCTGAAATTGGGCTCACGTCTGGCCCAATTCATGAATACTCATCTATTCCTCCCTAAAACCTAGGGAAACCCCCAAAACAAATAAAGGTTGTAAATTAAATGAAATATACCTTTATGATATGTCTTTTATGTGACAATTCTACCCAACATAAATCATTCCACCCCCAAAATGCCACAACATGACCAAATGAAAAATCAAAGCCCCAACGATTGACCAAGACAGACATCCTTGCCACGTTTTCACCCGCTTCAAAAAGGACGAACATCCCCAGTTGATCAAACGAAAGAATATAATACTCTCACCAACCAAAAATTACCCCACTTACAAAAAATTATGAAAAAAATTAAAAAAACATCCCAAAACAAAACACCTCAAACACTACAAGATGACGCTCAAGCAATCCACATTAAACAAACAATGAACTCGAATAATGCTACCATAACATTACATAAACAAAACCATTGGGTGTTCTCTAACCCCAAATTAATCCAAGTAACAAATTTGTGGATTGATAAACATGAACGATACTACCTCTTACCTAGAATACACCAAGGAGAAAACTGAGTCACTAGTACGGGGTGACCAAATCCGGACATCCCACCACCAGGTACAACTCAATTTCTAAGACAGAATAAGGATAACAATTGGGGAAGGAACGAACAGTATCCCTATCATAAGGGGTAAACTAAAATTATTTCTTTTACAAGAGAACACACATGACAACCATGACGGGTCTCCCCACCATAATAACAAACACAACTTTCCTTAAGACAAAATCAAGACACTAACAGGGGGCCTCGAACGGAATTCCCAACATTAGGGGTAGATTAATATCAATATTCTTCCAATGAAACATAAATGAGTACCATTGAGGGTATACCCCAAACAAAACCCAACCATATTAACTAAATAGTATTGGATAACAACAACAAAAACAAAAGAATTTTAAGGATCTGGCATGGCTGCACATTTGGTTCACACGGTTTGGGAAACCGCGAGTTAACTGTGCGGATCATTCTGTCCAAAGAGGAAACTTCACACTGTTTCCTTTTCCAAGGATCATGGACGTGTAGAGACCATGCTGTTTCAACTTTATCTTATCACATGGTCCCCTAGGTTGGCACTTGGTTACTACTAATCGTGCACAAATGATGCACTTCAACCAGCCTAACATAAATTTTAATCTTTTCTCCAAAAACACAAGGGAACCCAAAAGGGAAAAAAATAAACTCAGGGTATGACATGGGAAAAAGGTACTCACACCTCGTTCCACCAAATGTGAGAAATTGGAAAAAAGACGATGACACCAGAGGTTTAAACTATTCCTATCATTCATATTTAGTATAACACCCTGACCAAAAAGCCTGAACGACTCTAGGATTTCCCCTAACTACACGCCAGCTTATCTCTGGGGCCTATGGCTAGAGATCAATGGATTGAAGAAATTTCGGCCTCACAGTTAGGATTTGGAAACCCCTAAGCCGAACATCTTCTTCCAGTGCCATAAACAATTATACTATAATCTCAGATAGTCTCATTGAGACATGAAACACTTCAAACCTGCTTTTCCCCAACCCATCATTTTACCAAAACAAGAACGTAGAGGATGCACACACATAACCCCTTTTTTTCATCGGATGCGCTAAACAGAAGAATGAAAGGATATATAGAAAAACATTCCTCTATAAAATAGGATTTAGAATTTCCTATATGGAGACACACATCCAACAAAAAATAGTGACTCTCATAAAATTGCACAATCTTCACCCGTATAGTCAAATGAACACATGACATCGCAAGGAATCACCAAACATAACCATTTTGGATAAAGGAAAACACAAGGAGAGGGACCTTGTACTGAGTCTCGAATAGTACATGATTCCATCAAGTACCCATAATAGCCACTCTTGTCCAGATCTTGAACACTGGTGGCCTAACATGAACTCTTGCTTTAATGAGACCGATGAAAGACCCAGAGTCCCTTTAAGACATCATTCTACACTGACAACCCTGAACATAATTTAACTTAGACAACTTAGGAAACATAAGAATCTAAGGTCTATTTCAACCTCCCACAAACAGTCTCCCACTATATGGGGATCCACATAATTGAAAAAGAAGAGGGGTAAACACAATCTCCAAACCTCAAGAAAAAAGTCCTTATGTTGATCAACTGGATGATCATCCAACGGTGAATCACCATAGGCCAAACATGAATCATACATGAGAACTTTATGGGGGAGTACCCTATCCTACAAGAAACCCCAAGGACCCAACTGATCTGGTCATTTGGTCACAAAATACCACAAACCTGAACCGAACACATTATGGGAGCCCCCACGTTGGCCTTCCAATCTTTTCCTCAAAAGAGACCACTGACCAACACTTCATTCCAACTAATCAATGAAACACCAAACCAAAACATCGTTAAAACAAGAGGGGGTATTTAACATGAAACATCCCACAATAATAATCCCGAAAACACATAATCCATACCTCCCAACCATACATTATCAAAACACAACACTTTCCTTCAAAAAAATTATTTAAAAAAAACAGTGTTGATGTGTTGCGCATTTACCAATGGTATCTCATGAGCCTCCCACATGCATTTTTACATGCCAAATATGGAACCCACATCATATCCATCCATATTACAAAATAAACCTATGCATGTGGTCACCCTTGAGAGCACCAATTACCAAAAATCAAACCTTTCCACTTTTTAAAATCAAATCTTTTATCCACACTTTCCTTTTCTCAAAAACAATAACCATAATATCAAAAACCAATTTTTCATCTCACAAAACAATTTAAAAAAAGAATCCATAATTCAATAAAAGCACATATTCATGCCTTTCACCATCATTATAAAACATTTCAACACATTTCAAATAAAATATAATTTCATGAAAAACATCATTCCATAAATCTCTATTTAATTGAGAACTCAATTCTTCTTATTTCAAGAAAAGGATCTAAAAGATCATAATTTTATTTTGTTCAGAAGTCACCAAACCTAAAATCCATCTTCAACCCCCACAAAAAAATTCTAAAACACTTAATTCAATCCAAAACACCTTTCCACGGTTTAAAAAAAAGTTCCACTGGAAACATATTTTCAAAACCCCATTTAACATAGTTCATAATTTCAAAAGAGGTGTAAACACATAATTTACACTTTTAAAATAAATATGAAATTTCATTTATAGGAATTAATGAAAATAAAACCATTTTCACTTTATTAGAAAATAACTTCACAAAAACTCACACTCCATAAAGTGAAGTCATTTTGTTTGCTTAAAAAAACCAAGTTTCCAATATTCCAAAACAAAGAGACACAAGACAATGTGAGAGGAAACTAGTTTCAGTGGGTGACAAGGACATATTGTTGGAAGCCATATTACAATAACTTCACCATCACAGAGAGTATTCTAGGGAAATATCCATGGCTCCACATGGATTTCCAGGCCCTACGAGCTCACTGAGATAATTCTCCCAACTCTCTTTTCATTTCCCATAGTCATCATTAAACCAAGAAAACCAAAGGAATCAGATAAATCCATACTACCCATGGTGACTTGAATCCCGTCATGAGGTGTGCTGGCCAGGCACACTACCCATGACTGAAATTTCATGTCCCAAAAATCCTAGCTCCAGACTATGCTGACTCTTCCCCAAATAACATGTCCCAATGAGCGAACCTCCTCTGATACCATTTTGTCACGAACCGAATCTGGTCGCCGCCAAAAACGGCCCCAAACCTAGACCGTGACATGACATGAAGGGTGTTCCCTATCCCCATGGGAAGGCACCAGTGCCCATGTATCATTTATTTTTGTTTCGGAACGATTTACCCGAATATGAAGGCATAAACCATTAAAAACAATCAATAAACTGAATCTGAAAAATGTAAACCAAACTATGTTTAAACAAAAACCAGAACTGATTACATTAGTTTAAATATAATACAATTGTTCCATATAAAAATAATTATAGCATCAAGATAGCCCCAAGGACTCCACACGACTAGGGGTCATCGCCCCCAAGCTATCTCCACAACTCCGCACCAAGGATGAGAACTAACACCATGAACCGCCATCACCCTTAGCCTTTACATTAACTGAATCAAACATAACCAAGTCTACTTACACCCAATGGTTGTAAGTAGGGTGTGAGCCTAATCCCAATAGGATACCACCCAATTATTCCAAGGATTAAGAAATACAATGTAAAAAAGCAAGCAGTTTTCAAATGCATGGAAAAGTAGTGTTAAAATTTCAAGAACTGAAACCTCCAATTGAAAATAGTTTCAATCCAAAATTTTCAGAATATTAACACATTAAAATAGAAATTTTATATACTGTAATTTACTTCCAAACACAACCTAATACATGGGTAAATACTACAAATCCAATGAGCCACAACATTAGGAACACCCCTAGGCACTAGGTTGTCTTGGGCCCTATGTACCTCGTACCTTGGTGTAAAGTAACGATATAAAAATCTGTTCTCATTCACGATCCACTATTAGGGAACATACCCATAACCTAGTGGTCCCCAATAATCATCCACATAGTTAAGTTAGAGTTTTCGTTATCCAAATTCTAAGTGAAATAGGGACAAAACCCATCCGGTCCACTAGCCGTACTAGTACAAATCTGCCCCACCTAGGTACCTGGGCTTCCCCTTTTTTGATCAATCAATTTCATCATTAAACATAAATAAATTTTCATATAAAACACCATTACTGGTCAAACACAACCCAAACAGTAGCTATCACATTTTATACCACTTAAAACATGCAACAAAACACTTAAATTTTTCATAAAACAATTCCCTTAAATCATGTAGTGTTTCGGACAAAAAACTCCTTATAAACCTCACTTGCATACTATGTACACATTTTTTTTAGTTTCCAAAATATAAAGGGAAGACTACTACATTTTAGTGAAAACACAGAATCATTTTTAGGGCAGCCCCATATGGTTCAAAAACGACATCATTTCATATTATCCATTTTTACACAACACAACTCTTAGAATTTCATGTGGTTCACAAACACCATTAAACCCAGATTTTGCAGCAACAAAAATAAGGGATAATCATTAAAACAGTATTTTTATACCTATTATAGTTAAATAAAATCAACTAATTCCTTATAGGGTAGCCCCAATGAAACTAATAAAACATTTCTATGAAGAAACCCCCATTTTCACATGAAATTGGCATTTAGGATTCATTCTAATTACAAACACCACTAAAACTACTTTTTTCAGCAATAATAAAATTAAATATGAATGCAAATACCATGAAAATAGTATCCAATTAACAATGATTTCATACACAAAGGAATAACCAACCAAATCCAAGGAAACCCTTGAATCCTTTGTGCGAAAACTCAACCACCACCTCACTTCAAAGAAGGTAATCCAGACCTAAAACCAGAATTTCAGACCATGAATCATTCGATAAAACCCTAATTTCTAAACCCTAATTTCTGGACATTAGGATCTTCAGTTATAAAGGAAGAACCCATATGTACATTGGATGTAACCCTAAACAAATTGAAAGAAGAAAGAAGGAGAACAACTTCTTAAAACATCTTATAGAAATCGCCCCCAAAAATACCAGTAGTTGATTTTAAAAATACTCAAACCTTAAAGGGAGGATCGAATAAGGATATGGAGAGCATTTAGGAATTTTAATGGGGGAAAAAGAGTAAAAATTGGTATAGTTATGAAGGAATGAACTTACCTCTTCAACTCTGGACGATTTGAGGAAGCATATGACGTTTGGAACCAAATCGCAATTAACCAGAGCTCCAAAGTGGGAGGGAGAGAGAATGGTCGTGCGGTTGGGTTTAGTGGTCTTGTTCTCCACTTGGAATCACCGAATAATACCAAATATTGAATAAGTTATAACATAATCAAAATTAATTATTAAAATAGGAATTGGGCTTTCTGTAAGTCCCATCCCCTTAGATAAAAAACCAAATAATCCCTGGTTATGGATTTCTAAAAGCTCCAAATTACCTCGGGGTGTTAATATGTTAGGGGAGGTCAAGTAGGAATTTTAATGGATGAATAATTTTGATAATGAAAAAGTTATAAAAGATTCAAAATTTATTTTTTAATCTGAAATTGGGCTCACGGTTTGGACCAATTCATGAATACTCATCTATTCCTCCCTAAAACATAGGGAAACCCCCCAAAAAATCAAGGATGTAAATTAAATGAAAAATAACTTTAAAATATGTCTTTTATGTAACATAATTCATGTTATTATCTATGGAATCATTCCCTATAAATATTTTTTCTTACTATTAGTGCAGTTTGATGTTATTCTTGGTATGGATTAGATTTCCAATTATCATATTAAGATATATTAATGATATATTGAACTCACATTCAATTTTCATAATGTGATTCAAATGGTAGATAAGAATGGGTGACAACTTTTGATAATATATATGGAATTTGAGAAACTTATTTAAGATGGTGTGAATGTTATCATTCTCATATCAGTAAAAAGTAAGGAACTATTCAAATAACTGATATACACATGATAAATGAATTATTATATTTTTTTGTATTGATATTTTTAGTGTTATTATTAATTTGGAGGTACAATTAACAATATACTTAGTTCAATTTGGTAATCTGTTTTCAAAACCACGTTATCAAATGTCACCAGTAAATATATTGGAATTAAAAAACAATTAACAGATTTAACTGATAGGGTTTTAGCTATAGATCCACCATTAGTTGATCCTTTTTATTGATTAATGATTGTTCTGTAATCCTTTTAATATGTTTTAGAGAACTCAACAACATTATTATCAATAAAATCAATCAGCTACCTCATATTAATAATTGTTTTGGTAATATTTAGGGTGTCCATTATGTTTTGATGATTTTCCTTGGTTTTGTATATCATCATTTATTTTGAAAGATGAATTCATTTTGAGTAAAAACTTTAATCAAGGTATGACCATTAGAATTTTGTGGTTAATACTTTTGGGTTAACAAATTAACCCTATATATTTATGTATCCAATGAATATAGTTTTAAAACATAAATAAATATATTTTTAGTAGTGTTAGTTGATGATATTTTGGTTATTTCTATAAGTAATGAGGACCCTGAGAAAAGTATAAATATTTTCATACGGACCTATAAAAATGAATTTGTTTGTAAAATTACGTAATAGTTAATTATGGTTGTAGAATATTTCATTCAATTGGAATATTTTTACTACAAATGAAATAATTGTTGATCCTACTTAAACTAAAGTGGCCAAACAATATCCAAGACCAACTAATGCCTTTTAGAATCAATGTTTTCTTAGTCTAATGTGTTATTAAAAATGGTTTATTGAAAACATTTCTCAATTAGATAACCCAATAACCATGTTAACTCGAAGGAGGGTTATATTTATTTTGTCTAAGGAATTTGATGAATGCTTTAATAAATAAAATAAAATACTAGTTAAGGATCCAGTTTGGTATTTACCATCATGAAATGTGGAATTATTCATTTATAGTGATGCTTCTTTGAGAGTCCATTATTTTTTTGATGTAATGTGATCAACTAATTTCATAAACATCACGACAATTGAAACCCCATCATAAAACTATCAAATACATGATATTTAAAATAAAGTGGTAATTTTTTCATTACAAATTTGGAGTCAAGAGAAAAGAAGAAGGTTTGATCTAAAAATTTATTAAGATTATATAAATCACTATATTGTGATTATGAAAATATGGTAAATAATTCCATGAGTCAAAATAATAAAAAAGAATTATCCTAGTTATGAATGGAATATGGTATAATAATAAATGATTTAATGAAAATTGAACTAGTGGGTGTTTATCCGAAAACTACTTTTGTTTTATATAATGTATTATTAGAATAATACTTGTGGGAATAATCAAATATACCCATAAGGAGTATCATGGTCTGAGAAGATAGATATAACTTTTTAATGAAGATATGTTTCTTGAGTTTAATATTGGTAAAGAATGTGTTATAATATTTGGAATGAGATTATGTGCACCAAGTGAATCTCAATTAAAAAATGCATTATTTGGTGAGGATCACATATTTCCTTATTGTGTTCGTGTAGTTAATGATAATATCAATAAATATATTTACTAATATTATTGATAGAAACAAATAAAGAAAGATATTATTGATTATAACGTGAATGTTTTAAATTATTAGAAGGTTAAATATTATCTAAAAACATCCAAAGAGGATTATCTAGTATATTTCAATTTCAAAATAGAAATGGTAGAATATATATATATATATATATATATATATATATATATATATTTTAAGGATATATTACCATATATATCTTGAGGTAATATTGAAAATGGGTTATTATTGACCATTTGACTAACTCTTCTCAATTTATACCAATTCAGTATAATATATATTTGGATAAGCATTATCATCATTATCACAAAGAGATATGCATGTTAAATAGAGTTTTTACAAGTATTATATCTGATTTTATTCCACATTTTACATCTGATGTTTTTGATGGGACAAAATATATCCCTGGAAACTGAATTATATATTAGTATATTTTTTCATCCTCAATTTGATTGAAACATTTAGAAAACAATCTATAAATTAGATGTTATATTGTTGGTTTCATATCTGATTATCAAAAAATATAGTATCATCATCATTCATTAAAGAAATTTTAGTATAATATTATTTTTCCTTTAATTATTTACATGCGACAATTTGAAGCGTTATATGGAATGTGTTGTTGGACTCCAACATAGAGGAATGAAGTTGATGAGATAAAATTATAAGTAAATAAATTAGTTTACGAGATGGTTGAGAAGTTAAATATCATTATTCACGATATTAGGGTTGGTCAAATTAAGCAAAATATCTATGCATATAACTAATGGATTGGTCTTTTTTTATGAGGTTATTTTTTTTGTAAAAAATATTCACGGAAAGGTGTAGGGTTTTTTCTAGAAATGTTAAATAAATCCAATGTTTTTATAGTCTAAATGAAATTTTAGAGAATTTGAGATTTATTTATTACCTAGTATAATTACCCATTATTTTAGCTTAGGTACTTGATGTGTTCCATGTTTCAATGTTGTGGAATATTTTTTTATATTTCATGTTAGTACCCATGGATTTTTTTCATATTTTCTTTTATCTAGATGTCATTTTTCATTGAAATAATTTTTAATCCTGAAATATAATTGAATCCATTTAAAGAAATGGAAAAAATTGTTTTGAAATTTAGTAAATACATTTTTTAATATTTTTTATATTTATAGAATGAGTGTTGAGTCTTGTAAATAAGCTCAAATTGAATTTTTTTTAAAATTTTGTTTGACGGACTGATTACATGGTTTTATACCCTGATTGATTATCAGTTAATTTTATATACTCCCATTCCCAAGGGGATTTTCACCCAAAATTTCATATTTTTTTCTATGAATATCTATTTAGAGACACTTCAGGCTTGTAATCCTATGATAAATCGCATTGAGATCACATCAACTCTATGACTAAAAAAATATAATTTTTATATATTTGAGAAAATCCATTTCAAGAAACATTTTCTGGATAAAAACATTACATCACTTCTTATTTAGAACGTATTTTCTATGAATGGATTTCTTATGATGCATTTATTTCAAGCCTATTATGCCTTGATACCCTTCTCTTTGTATTATACATGATTATCCTTACATCATGTGTGGGGGAATTTTCAGATGGTGGACATAAGGCTTATTTATTATGGAGATGTATTGTGGATTTTATTCCCCACTAATTTGAGGTGATCTAAGTATACTCTCTTTATTTTATGCCTACCCTATTCCTAGAAAAAAATAGAAAAATTAAAAAATGGCAAATAAAGAAAAATATTATTGGTTGTGTATTAGGTAGATAAAAATCACCATTTTGAGATTGATGTGTCCAATGTGGGATGATATTTAGTTAGGTGATGGATTTGATATCAAGCCTAAACATGAATTTTGAAAATGAAATGAAATAAAATGAAAAAAGAAATGAAAAATGTATATATTATTGATACATACATATTGTATTCATGGATCCACTTTGAGATGCATGGAGCATGAAACAATTTCATATTAAAGAATACACTTCACTATACTATTTATATTTATTATGCATTATACATTAGAAAATTCCTTCCTTTTGAGATTTATTTTCAATTTCTAAATACTGGACCACATAATAAGTGTCATTCGAACCTTTTTTAAAGACCTCATGATTGATTTTGTATTTGACTTTACGATGTACAGATAGTACAACCAATGAAAGACTAAGGATAAAAACATGTACTCTGGGTATGCACATAACTCTAGATACGTTTTTCACCTAGTGATGAGAAAACATTAAATGTGAGGTATATTAAAAAATGGGTATATAGTTTGAGTAAAAGTTTTTAAATTGAAATTGAAGGAATAAGAATCTAAATAAATAACTAAACTATGAGTCGTGAATAAATTTATATATGAGATTGATTCTAGAGAACTAATTTTTTAGGCTTCAACATAGATTTATTTTAATATTTATAATGAATGCTTCCTTCAATTGGCCTACAGTTCTTCTAAAGAAAAACAATGTTAACATTAAGAATTTGTTTTGGTCTGACAGTGTTATTGAAAGGAATCTGGTAACCATCCTAGGGGCCAAATGTTGCAAACCACTAGAAAAAGGTTGTATAGACATCCAAAATCTCCGTCTTTTTAATTATTCTCTTCATGGTAGACCCACCCGGAGGATAATTCATAACAATTCTAAATCGGTTGGTTTCCTAAAAAATATTCCTTTTATAATTACATAATGGACATTTGAACTACATTAATTCCACTATCTAGCCCTCCGATATATACTCTTTTGTGCATATTAAAAATAATTATAGGTGGATGGTTAGCATAAACTCTTCCTTGAACATTTTACCAGATAACTAGTCTAGAACCACAATTATCTATATGGTATCTCATAATTTTTTTAGAGAAAATAACAAAACCATTATAAAATATGTTATGCACTCTCATATCTTCAAATATTCTTGATTACATCATGAATGATAATGATAATAATGCTTTCACTAATTCTAAGTATTTTCATATTTGGTAGCCTTCTCACAATGTTTTCCTAAATTTCAAATGTTTGTATAATCATAATATCTCATAAACTGTTTTGGTTTTTTGTTGGATAAAATATTTTGACAATCCTTGGATTAAACTCTAATGATTTACTCATATTTGGAATCTTGACCATAATCGTGTACCCATAATGGTTTGTTTGCAGTCTTTTAGGGTGATACTATGCTCCAGGTGTCTTTATTGTTATTATCCCAGAGATGATACTAACCATTTATTTATATCTTCTGTAACAACCTCTACTCATTGGAATTATATTTCTGACATTTTTGATTGCATATGGTTACTCATCAACTCTATTAGATCTCAATTATAATGACATACATAAATGGTTTCCTCTCAAATGATCAAGAACCTATTAATACATGTTGTTACTAAACTTCTCCATGTGATCTGGTATGAAAGAAATACCATTATTCACAATAATTTATCATCTATTCTTAATATAGTTCAGACATGAATTTTCATTGCCATTAAGGAAGCTTCCTCAATCCCTAAATCTCGTTATGAAAACATAGTTGGAGACATTGAGATCCTTAATCGACATTAGATTAAAAGAAACTATGAACAACTGTGGTTCACATTTGAGTACTTCAAAAAATCCCCACACCTCGGATAGATCAATGTGAATGTGGATGGTGCTTAAAAAGGAATCAGAGGTCCTACAGGATGTGGTTCTATCTTCATAGACTACCTTGGTCACTACCATGGGTCCTTCTTTGGTAGTTGTGGTATTGCACCGTCTCTGGATGCATAAATTATGGGTGTGATAGACTCTGCTAGAATTTCCACAAAAAAGTACTGGAACAATATTTTGATTTAAAGAGATTCAACAACTATAGTACATGCTCTTCGTGAGGGTGTGGTGCATCGTTCCTGGCCACTGACCAATTGTTGGATTAAATGTCTTGAGTCACTTATGGGGACTATTTTTATTACCAATCATTCCATCGTGAAGCAGTCAATGTTGCGGATGAACTTGCTAACAAGGGAGTCAACCAAGTCTTAACATGGAAGTATTTCTTTCTAGTGAATCTTATCCCCTTTTATGATAAAGATTGTAATATGATTCCTTACTTTAGACTCATGTAATTTCCCTATACTCTTTTTTGAATAAATTGTGTATCTGTATTTGACCGATGCACGACCTTCTTTCAAAAATTAAGCATGTTTATTATTTTTCTTAAATTGTTTCCTTTAGAATCATTATTGAGATTCCTGCTTCTTAAGGAATGGAAATTCATTAAATATGGGGGGATTTTGATTAGTTGAAATTTTATATGTTTTTTGGATACATTTTTATAGATTTAATTTATTTATTATTTTATAATACAATTTTTTTGGTTTGTTTTCATTATAATAAAGGATTAAATACTAAATTGAATAAATGATGAATTTTTTTCCAAAAGAGCATGTACAAACCATGTATCACATACCTGACATTAAGACTCTAGTCACAACTTTCCTGTAGATCCTCTAACCATCTCATGAATATTATTCATGATATTAAGACAATACACATGATATAAATCTATTACATGATGTGAATCATACAAAATTGTATCCCATCATAAGTGAATTTCATACACGATGTGAAAATATTACACAAATTGCATGTTTTACGGCCCCGCGCGATCAAATATAATATTATACTCTTTATAAAAGAAATTGGAACTCAATTACATAGTGTGAAACCAATTAACATGATGTGTTGATGTTGGGACCCATGTCATTTAATATATTACACAACATGTAGGACTCTCACTCAAATGAATTCAATAGTCTATTAATATTTTCAGCACTTTGTGCACAACAAAGATCTCGAGAATTTATTTTCTTCTCTTTGTTTCATGCATCATTCCATCTAGTTTTCATTCATTATTATTACAAACAATATTCAATTCATTCCGAAAATTGCTTTACTATATCAATTTGAGTTTTTAATCATTCATTAACCAATCTTCATCCACTATATTCCCACTAATATTAAGAACACATGTTTCTGTCATGACTTTTCATTATTTATCAGCAATTATACCATCCATAATATGTTCATCATTTAAAGTATGTTTGTGATTATTTCATGATTTTTTTGAATCCATATATGTCATTAATAATTAATTGTCATGTGAATCCCATTTCAGCTTAGATATGCATTACTTATAATAGTTTGATATTGATTATTTTCCACTTAATCTGATATTGTTTCTGTCAAAATGTTTTATGATTACTCACATCATTCCTAATTCTACTTTTCATTTCTATCTACACCTTTATGATTGAATAATCGAAATATGGTTCAGGTTGGAGTGTTTTGTTTTTTCTAAAACAAATGAAACATTAGTTTTAACTGTTGTAATCCTATAGATAGCTATTAGGTCAATAATAATTTTTCATCAAATTATACCACAAATCCTTGACCATGGGATGTGTTATTGAAAGAAACTAAACTAATTAGAGTAGATCCACACTATGAATTTTAGCCGGAAACACTTTATACATTGAGTATATTTTAATTTACATAGGTTTTCGGTAATACACTAACTCTAGGATAGATGCAACATTGGTATATCTAATTGGTTTAACTAAAAAGAAAATTTTCATTACTTCACCACTTTGCAGCCTAGGGTATAAGACTATTTTATGTGAAATCTAGGTCTATATTTTTTCAAAAACCATAAAATTGACTGTGATCTCTTCTATATTTATTTTAATTAAATCAATAAACAATAGAGGCATTTTAAGCACCAAAACATAAGAGTGAAAGCGAGGAATCATTCCTAGGTATTTGTTTGAATGGTCATTGGCATGTCGTTAGACTTCACCAAATTGACACAACACTGCCACTTTTTCTATGACTTAGTTGTATTTTCTGTTTGAGAAAATAACTATATAATGTTACCCCACCTACTATGAATTGAACAACACATGATAGTGAGTAAAATATCTAGTCATTGTGGGAATACATGTGTTACATATGTTATCTAATCATGAATGGTATTTGAAATATGTAATATTTTCAGGATTTAATAATATATTCTGTCATGGATGATATTCAGTGAAAATGATATCATGTTATCATAATATATTTTTCTGTTCAAAAAATGATAAAATTGGATGTTTTAGAAAATATTATGAATTTTATTAAATGAGTATTTTTTATAATCATTAAATATTAAAATTCCATGATACATTATCAAGCTATGAATTGAAGATGGTGATGGGTGATGTGATTAAGAAGATCATAATTTCATTATGTAGTTATTTTCAAATGAGAATATTTGAAATTACATTTTGTGAACATTCATAAATAAACCAGATGTTATTGATGTTGTTCGTAATTTTTAAAAACATTATAATATGTTTTGATTCATGCTAGTGGATTAGAAAGATGAAATTCATGACTGATAAAAAGAAGAATGTGATTACATAAACTTTTTGGAAAATATATAGCCCGTAATTGGAGATGTTCCAAATAAAATATATCTATAAATATAAGTAGATGATTATTGTGATGTGATCTATTTTATTAATATCAATAACTAAGTATATACCCAATCTATTAATGAGAAAGATTATAAGTAATTCATACTCAAAATTATAGATTAAAGATGAAGCTGGAATTCCATTTTAGAATCTATGACAATATAAATAAAATATATATTCTATAAGATGTTTTATTATATTAATTTTTTACATATATGTATAATGATATATTTATGAGTATTTTTGAAAAAAATTCAATTTGAAAATTCTTGAACATGGTGGATGTATATAAGGATATCTGTTTAACTAATAAAAAATGTGAAGAAATAAAAATAAAGTTCTTCTTTGTATTTCACTCGATATTATATGTTTTGAAAAAGAATATATTCATTGATGGTCGAGATAATACCTTATAAAAGTTGTCTAGAAAATGTGAGAGGAAAAAGGAAATGATGATCATAAAAGTAATATTCTTATGAATATTTTTTATACCAATTATGGAATATATTTTTATATTTTCCTTAAATAAAATACGAGAAGAGAACAAATATATTTGATGCAAGTTCTGAGAGAAAATCACTGGGTACATAGAAAGAGAAGTGAAGAAAAATCAGAAATAAATTTATATTTATAATTTTATGGGTTTCAAATTATAATAAGTGAATAAGAATAATAAACTAGAGTATATATTAGTTCTTTTGATAACCATTATCACAGAAGCTCAAAACACTAGGAAGAGAAGAAGAAGAGGTGTATGTGTCGAAATCCCCATAGAATATTTATTAGTTATTAATGTCCTTAAACTATAAGGTTTTCATATCCAATTAATATAATAAGAATAATATTTTTTAGTATTATTTTGGAAAGATACCAAGTTTTATGATATTATTATGGAAGATTCAGAGGAAATTGAAGTCACTCATTTGACGAAACCACTCGGTTTATAAGTATATAGTGGAAATTTTCTATGATTCAAAGTCTACTTCAGAATCCTAAAATAAAGTGTGTTATACTATTCAAGATATTAAATATTATTTGATGTTGTAAAAATATCAATTCATTTTGGTAATATTTTGAATAAATCCCTATGAAATATGCTGAACATTATTTTAGGATGAACTATAGACAACTATAATGTCTCGGTTTCGGAAGCCACCTAGAGGCTCCCCGTACCCGGTTGGTCATATGGCCTTAAGCGCATTTCCTTGAATGCCTGAGGAAGATGACTAGCAGTGAGGGACTTGTGTGTATAGTGGGGAAACTATGACCTATTTGGAAGATTACACAACAGAAGTATCAAATACATACCATAAAGGAAGCAATAAATAACCAACAAGAGTAAAGAGCGGAAAACATGAACAATAAAAAATTGGAGGACATATATTTATAAAATTATGCTTGATACATATTTCTATGAAAATATCCAAACAAGTCACGATGCTGGAATAAAACAGTGCTAAACCAATGTGAAAAAGAAAACACTTAAAACCTTCAGCATCGCAAGCCATATCTTGATCCCATGCTTTCCATCTTTAAACATGTCTAGTACTTGAAGTAGAATGGAACTTCAACTTATCTATTACTACCACAATATAATCTATTTCGTGCCAAAAGTATGACCCAAAAAGGGTGTGAGGCTAAATCTGTGTAGGCAACCACCGGAAGATCTACGCCTAACATTCAGTTAATATATGGCAGGTAAAATAACAGAAAACAGTAAATTGTAAGGTACTCAGTAGTAAACAGTACCACAAGACAAAAAATCAATCATGCATAGTAACCATCTAGGAATTGCACACAACCTATCCTCTCTGGTTTAGTATATGAAGACTCTCTTAAGAATCACTCATAGTCAATTCCCCTTATATTATAAGGTAGTAAAGAACTATATGAGGAAGCTCATGCAGTCGATTCCTCTTATAGCCCCGTGGTCATGGAATCTCTGATGAAGCTCACTCAATCAATTCCACATATATCCCAGGTCATTCATAGACTCTCTGAGGAAGCACTCATCGTCAATTCCCCTTATAGTCTAATCAATTCCTAAATAAAATCAAAGTCTCTCTGAGGAAGCTCACGCAATGAATCCCCCTTATAGTCTGAAGCAATCAATGAATCTCTGAGGAATCTCTCTCGGTCAAATCCCCTTATATCCCTATGTGGTTATAGGAACTTTGGGGATTCTCAATCAGTCAATCGCCCAAATATCAAAAAGTGCTCAAAGATTCTCTGAGGAATCTCACCCGATCAATTCCCCTTATATTCTACTACACATTGTTCTCATGGACCTGTGTAGGTTAATAGAATAGTAGTGTAATATGGTCAATTAAACCTACAGAACTACTTGTATAATAGTCTATAGTATAACAATCACGTCAGAATATAATCTCTCCATTCTATATCAATAGGCATGGAAAACAGGACAGGCAGACAAACTGGCTAAAATAGGACCAAACGGTCATAGACCGAACATGAAAGGGAAATACTTCCAAGCATATAAATCGACCACATTCATATTCAAATTAAATCTACATAAGAATACAATAATGGTAGGAAATCAACAGGGTAAAAACGGTAATCACACAATTCCCCGTTCAAGGGTATTGGTGAAATTTGAACCCAATACTCAATGACTTTGAACGAAAATGAACAAACCACCTACACTGGAGTTAAGAGATCGATATATGTGTCCCTAGAAGCTTCAATATCTTTATAATGTTTAAGTTCTATAGAAAATTATAAAATTTTCAACCCACGATATCTCATGGGAGAAGAGAAATCATGAAACGAGGCTCAAGAAGAAGACAGAACTCACTGATCCGCTTCCAACGCAACCACCTATGATTGATTTGGAGGACATATGGAGGCTCAGGGGACTATCAATGATCTATGGTTTTATAAACACTCTCGTATAAATGAGATCTAGAATAAGGGTGCTCTATCTATCAGATGTGACTGCGATGCGTATAATGAAAAAAAACAAAATACACGGCTTGTACTTTTGGAGTACACAGTGTATATTTTCCCTTTCTGTACACTTCTTTAAGCATCCTCCAAGTCACTCCCACATGGTTGTGTGTGTGTCTAATACACATCCAGCACATGGACTCCGCCAGCCCGTAATTACAGGGCGTGTACTCAGAATGTATATTCCGTGTACTTAGAAAATTTCCAGAATTTTAAATTTTCTATAAAAATTACCCGAAAAGGAAAAACATACCTGAAAGGAAGGTCCAAGATCTTACAATCATCCCCCATAATTAAATTCTTCCTAAACATTCCCTTGGGCGGCGTAAAAGGAGAATCTTAGAACAGCTCCTACCACTATGCTCATAAATTGACCTCCCTCTCCCAAGTCTTGTCAGGCAGCCGCATGTGCTGCCATAGCACTCGTACTAGAGAAACTAACCTACCATGAAGAACCATTGTACTACGATCCAAAATAAGGATAGGATGCTCCTCAAATGACGCATCCAATTATAGATCAACCTCCTTGGGTATAAAGACATGAGACAGGTCTGAGGAGTAACGTCGAAGCTGTGAAATGTGGAAGACATGATTCATATCTCGGAACCTCTTAGGTAACTGCAACCCATAGGCAACCACCCCAAATCCCTCTAACAACACAAACATCCTGACGCACCTCAATGGAAGCTTACCCTGTCTCATGGTCCTCTTCTGTCCCATCCCTAGTGTGAAATGTAGGAAAACCCGATCCTTGACCTCAAACTCCATAGGTCATCTCCGCTGATCACCATATGACATCTGTCAAGACTGTGTAGTAGCCATCCTCTTCTAAATCAACCCTATCTAGTTTGTGGTTTCCTGAACAAGACAAGGTCCCAAAAAAGCTGCCTCTCATGCCACCGGTCAACATAAGGGTGATCAACATGGACTACCGTACAAATCCTCATAAGGTTCCATATGAATAGTCACATTAAAACTATTGTTGTATGAAAACTCCACAAGAGGTATATGCTTCTCCCAAGAATCTCCAAAATGCAGGATGCATGCTCAGATCATATCCTCAAGAACCTGAATCGTACGCTTAGACTGGCCATCTATCTAGAGGTGGTAAGTTGTATTCAAAAGTACATGCATACCCAAAGCTTTATGAAGCCCTATCCAGACATGATAAGTAAAAAGGGAATCCTTGTCTAAAAGAATGGAATGTGGAACTCCATAAAGATGTACAATCTCTCAGATTTACAGCCATCCCAGCTCATCAACACTTAAGGTTTCCTTGAATGGAATGAAGTGAGTGACTTTTGTGAGTCTGTCAATGACAACCCAAACTGTGTCATTCCGTCAAGGTGACCTTAGAAATCCGATGATAAAGTCCATCACAACATCATTCCACTTCCACCCAGGAATTGGTAACTGCTGTAAGAACCCTGATGGTCGCTGATGCTCTGCCTTCACCTGCTGACAAATGAAACGCCTCATGATGAAATGAGAAAAGTCTATCTTCATACCTGGCCACCAATAATGATGGTGTAGATCATGATACATCTTTCTGATATTAGTTTGAAGTTTCCAGACTATGGATTGAAAATCCTACATCATCTCCTCGTATATGCCTACTGGCACTCATACACGCCCTTAGAAATAGGAGATCTCATCCTTGCCAATTGTCCCTCCAAGAATAGGGTCCTCTCTTGACACACTCTCCATGAGGACTAGGCTTTCAGAATCTGGTAGCTTCCTCATTCTAACATGATCAAGAGGAGTAGAGCTAACAACTACATAAGACAGAAAAGTCATCCCCTATCTATCATGCACCTCCAAAGGCATCTAAGAGAACAGAACCATAAGATTCCACTCACAGCTAGCCTCCTGATCTTCTTGTACCTGAGTCCTACAACTCAATGCATTTTCCACTATGTTTCCCTTCCTAGGTGTGTATGCAAGATAAAAGTCATAGTATATAAGATACTCGACCCACATGTACTGTCTCAAATTCATATCACACTGAGTGAAGATGTACTTGAGACGTTTTGTGGTCTATGAAAACCAGAAAGTGCTCTCCTTGAAGATAATGTCTCCAATAGCGTAGGGCATGAAAAAAACTTCCAACACCAGATTGTGAATCGGGTAGTTCCGCTCATGTGGCCTCAACGTCCAAGACCCATACTCAATGACTCCATCTCCCTGCAAAAGCACAACACCTAGCCCGATACCTGATGCATCACAGAAAACAGTACAGATCTTTCCCAGCTCTGGGGAGACTAGTATCAGTACTGAAGTAAACCTCCCTTCCTGCTCTTGAATGGCTGACTCACAAGAATCTGACCATAAGAACTTCTCACCCTTCTTATACAGACCTGTAACCAGTGTTGTCAAGCGTGAAAAGTCATGTTTGAAATGTATGTAGTATCCATCCAGCCCTATAAAACACCTCTACTCAAAGACATTATTTGGATACTCCCATGAAACTATATCTATTCCTTTCTATGGATATAATGATACTCTGGCCTCTATGATAATATGACCTAGGAAGTGAATCCGATCCATCCAAAATTGGAACTTTGAGAGCTTTTCATATAACTAATGCTCCCTTAGTGTACTCAAAACTATCTCAAGATGGGTAGCATGTTGGTGTCGAGTGTGAGAGTACACCATGATATCTTCCCCATAAACCACTATGAAGGAATCCATGTATGGATGGAACTCTCAGTTCTTGAGTGCAATGAAAACTTTAGTTGGGTTCGTGAGACCGAACGACATAACCATATACTCGTATAGACCATTCCTGCTCTGTAAGCTTTAAAAGGTATATCAGATTGTCTAACACACAACCTATGATAACAGGAACTCATGTAAATCATCAGGAACACCTGAGCTCCTCGAATATGACAATAGAGATCATCAATACTAGTCATGGGATATCAGTTCTTGACTGTCAATAGATTTAGCTTCCGATAATCCACACAAATCCTAAGGGTACTGTCTGCCTTCTGCACAAACAGGACATACAATCCCCATGAAAAAGTAATAGTTCGGATGAAACCCTTGGATTTAAACTCCTCCAACTGTTACTAGATCTTCTACAACTCTGGTGTAGCCATCCAATAAAGATTAATGGACACTGGTGCCGCTCCAAGAAAAAGATCAACAAAAAAGTCTACCTCACGCTCTGAAAGAAAACCTGAAAATTAATCTGCAAATACATATTTGAAATCATCCACCCCTGGAGGAATGTCTAACTGTGAATTCTCCTAGTCATCCAGAAATAAACTAGAAATCTTAGTTGTAACTCCTCCCGACCAATGATGCTCTGGTCCCACTCTGCTCTCCTGGAAATCCTACAGGCCCCAATGAAGAAAGGATCCACCCTCTTGTGAAATGAAACTCACCCTCCAACGATAACAGTCGACGACTGCCTAGAAGTGAACTAGCCAGTCCATTCTGAGAATAAAATCATATCGTATCATCTCTTGGACATAGAGGTACTATAAAAAGTGACACCATCCAACCTCTAGAGGAACTCCTTGCACTGACGTACAATAGTCTTTCTATTCCCCAACGACATGTCTAGTGTTAAGATATCAGCAAAATAAAAGATTCAGAGAAGAAGGCTCTCCACAACTGCAACAAATATAAGGCTATCGGAGTCCCTAGTATAAAAAATAGAAGAAGATAAAACGGAGGCTACTAAGATTGTACCTCGAACTATGAATGGTCCGAGATCCTGCTCCTGCTGGGTCTACTACCCTACAAATGCCTGGCTCGTGCCATGGCCCTTGTGACCCTGCCTGACCACTCTTAGTGGATCCGCCTTGATGTCGCTGAAAACCAGGCGACTGGCCACCACGGCCATGACTTCCACCTCATCCTGAATGAACAGAAGAACTCTAGTTCTTAGACTGGTGAGAAACTACTAGCACTGCTCCAGAATGAGGATCCAAGGAAGAACCTAGGTCACCAGCTTCTTTTGAGAAGAATTGACAAAATCACTGAAGATGACACATATTGCTACAAGATCGGCACTACACCTAGTTTCTTGGGCAATGTGGCCTCGTATGTTGGCTTCACGGACACTGGTAGTACACCACCTGACTACCAGAAGATGCATCCCGCCTACTTGATCTCCTCGCATAGCCTCCCTACGGCGCAAACTACTATCATATGGCAGTGCACTAACTCTGGATGTCGAACTGGAGTATCTCACAGCTCTAGAATCCCTCAGATTATGCTCTGTGATCAGTGCCCGGTTGACGATATAATATATCAAAGTCATCCTGAAGGTTTTCAACTAAGATCAGATGTCATGCCACAAACCAATGTCAAACATCCATGCAAAAAACAAGTCATCACCTCCTAGAATAGCCGTGAAACACTGAATCTCTATGATGCGAGAGGAATACTCCTTAACAGAAAGAGTACCATTCTCTAGGCTCATGATCTCTCAGTCTCGATCAGCCCTTATGGTATCTGGATAGAAGAAATTGTAGAAGATGTGACAAAACACTTACCATTCCATATTCTTCTATCTTCCCACCAGTGATATTACATCCCACCACCACATCGTGGAGTCTCGGCCCATGTAAGTAGATAGCTTCACCCTCTGCTCTAAGGTATCATCATATGTGCGAAAATCATCAATGTGGATTCTAGAAATGACTCTGCATCCTGAGGTCCTCCATCTCATGAGAAAGTAGGAGGATGATGATGCTGGAAGACCCCGATCAAATCAGCCAACGACAGGGTAGGAGGCGGTGCTCCCTGAATGTTCTTCATCATCCTTAGAAAGCCCCCCTTAACTGTGAATTATCACCTATGTTCAGTACAACAGTTGGTACAAAGGATGGAACAACTGGAGGATCATCTGGTAGTACCTGATCATCCATGTACAGTGTCTGATCACTGTCTGGAAACTGGCGCACAACCGAATGACATCTTGGTTGTATGACTCTGCAAGGTCAGGCACAAACCATAGATCATGATTATTAAGGATTGAAATAAGGAGTTTAATAAGGGATCATGAGAAAAAAAACTCATGTTCTACAAAACACGACAACACCACATGTACATTTCCTACACGATGTGTTCCCTTAATTCATTTACATCAGGGTCTACTCCTGCCTAAACTGGTCATGTCACACCCAAAACACATGAAATGTTGTCTTAACACACATCGTGTACTTGAATACTTTTCCCTTTCCCGAGTCCTTCTACATGGTTAATCCACATGGATCTCCTAAGAGAAGGCTACATGACATGTCCAAGATAGAAACGGTGTGTACTAGACAAGCATCACCTGGCCTGTGTTGTTAGTGAAAAGTCCTAACACAAGGGTCACACTACACGGCATGTTCCGAACGGACATGGTGTGTTCGTGAAGGGAGAACACTGACCCGTGTTTTTCATGACACAGTCGGGTTCCTAGGTCAGACAACACAGCGTGTTCAAGGAAGACACATCTTTTACTGCATAAGGTCTTATCCATCTGTTTTGTTGGTTACACAGGAAGACACAGGGTCGGCACTACAATCTGTGTTCGTCTAGTACAAAACGTGTTCCCACTAGACTTTCCCCATCCGATGTATTTGTCCACACGGCCTATGACACGGTTAGAGACTAAATGGCATGTACTTATAAAAAACAGTTTCTTTTTGAACAGAAGATCACATATCATGTATATAACACTACACGACATGCTTTCTTTGTTTTTCTAGACAGTAAGCCTCCGAAACTACCGTGGAACCCAAATAATAATGAAAAAAACACTGAAAGTTCCAAATTCTGATCCGTGACGGCCTATTCTATCAATGAATCAATGTCTGGCATCTTTTACATGTTATATCATGGAAAACATAGCAATGATCCACCAAATTACGGTCTATGAGGTCTCATAACACCTCAAGAACCAATGTTTGGTGTCCATTCAAGAAAAAAATTAAAAATATCAATACCCTATTGAACAACAATTATTTTATTAAGGAAACTATCACAATAGATTTCATATTTTACAAATCATTTATCAAAACAACATTCAATCAGTAATGAATCCTAGATAGCATGGAATAAAGTCATGAAAAGTGATTTCTAGCTAGATCCTATATGATGATTGAGATGGTATACCCTCATCTCTATAGGTTGCGACAGAAATAGAACAACAAATATTATCAACAACAATAGAAAAAATCATGACAATCACTAAAGGTTAAATCAAATGAACTGTAATAATTACAAAAGCAGAAAATTTTCAATTAACGAGGTTGATTAGTTTCTCCCTATACACGAGTTAGCTACTCCCTGGCACACCTTATAACCAAGTACTTATTCCTTCCTATCCCCAGCTAAGGCTCCGAAGAGTAATCTAAGAGAAAAGAATTCCTATGATATCACAATGTAATGTCCTGGTTCCATAACCCACCTAGATGCACCCCATACCCTGTTGGTCACATGGACTCAAGTGCATTTCCCCAAATGCTATAGGTATCCAACTATTAGAGAGGGAATTGGGAATGATAGCGGGGAAACTATGCCCTTATTGATAGAGTACACAGAAGAAGTAACAAATACATACCATATCAAAAATAGTAAATATCCAACAATAGTAAACAATGGAAGACTTGAACAATAAACAACTTGAGCACACACACACACACACACACAGATATATATATATATATATATATATATATATAACGATGCCTAATACTTATGTCTAGGAAAACAACCAAATAATTCACGATGCTAGAATACAACAGTTGTAAACCAAAGTGCAAAAGAATATTGATAAACTCCTCAACATCGCAGGCCATAGCTTGGTCCCATGCTCTCCATCTCCACAACAAGTCATGAACTCGAAGTAGAAGGGCGATTTACCTTATCTATATCTACAACAATACAATCTGTTTGGGCCCAAAAGCATGACCCAAACAGGGTGTGAGGCTAAATCCCAGTAGAAAACAACCCAAAGATCTTTGCCTAGAAGTCCGTGAATATATGGTAGGTAAACGTACAGAAAATAGTAAATAGTAAGGTGGTCATTAGTAAATTGATTGAAAATTCAAAAAATAAATCAAGAATAGTAACCCTCTATAATGTTCACACTACCTTTCCTCACTAGTTCAGTATATGAAGACTCTCTGAGGAAGCACTCGCAGTCAATTCCAATTGTTGTCTATGTTAGTGAGGAAGTCTCCTTGGAAGCTCACACAGTAGATTCCAATTATATCCCCATGGTCAAGGACTATATGAGGAAGCTCACTCGGTCAATTCCACTTATATCGTAGGTCATTCATAGTCTCTCTGTGGAAGCACGAACCCTCAATTCCCTTTATAGTCTAAACAGTTCAGGAATAAAATCAAAGACTCTCTGAGGAAGCTAACATAGTGAATCCCCCATATAGTCTAATGAAATTGAGGAATCTCTGAGGAATCTCTCTCATTCAATTACCCATAGAGAGCTATGTGGTTCTATCCTCTCTGAGGATGCTCACTCGGTCAATCCCCCTTAAAGCCAATAATGCTCAAAGACTCCCTGAGGAAGCTCACCCTATCAATTCCTCTTATTGTCTACTACACTAGGGTTGCATGACCCTGTGTAGGTCAACAAGAACAGCAGTGTAATATGACCATGTAAACCTACATAACTACATGGATAACAGTCTACAACATAACAATCATGTCAGAATAAAAACTCTTAATCCTACACCAAAAGTCATGAAAAACATGCAAGGCTTCCAAAATGCTTAAAAAAGGACCAAACAGTCGTAGAAAGAACATGAAAGGGAAAAAAATATAGGCATATAAATCAATCATATACAAATTACCTCTATATAAGAATATAATCATGGAAGGAAATCAACAGTGGTAAAACAGTAAACACGCAATACCCTATTAAAGGGTATTGGTGAAATTTGTACATAATACTCAAAGACATTAGACAGAAAGGAAAAAACCACATACCTCGGGGTTAGGAGATCATTATATGTTAACCTCAAAGCTTGAATCGTCTTTGAACATTGAATATCTAAAAAAAATCTAAAACGTTCAACCCATGATATCTCATTAGAGAAGAGAAATCACAATATGAGGCTCAAAAATAAGGGATAACTCACTGTTATGATTACAACCCAACCAACGAAGCCTGTTTTGAAGGATGGACAGTGGCTCATGGGTTTGTCTAATATTTGAGGCCGTACGGACTCTCTCAGATGAATGAGACCTAGAAGAAGGGTGTTCTGTCCATCAGACACGGCCCCAATGCGTTTAATGAAAATGAAAACAAAATACATAGTGTGTACTTTTGGATTACATAGTGTGTACTCACCTTTTTCCGTACTCCCCATTATGCAGCCTCCAAGTCACTCCCACATGGTCATGTGTGTGGATACTACATGGTGAGAACATGGCCTCCTTCAGTAAAGAAGTACAAGGCATGTACTCATAAAGTACACGTTCTGTACATAGAAGATTTCTTGAATTACCTCTTTTAGCAAAAAATGACCAGAAAAGGAAAAACATACTTCAAAGGAAGATCTGTGTTCTTACAACAACCCATTTGTAATTAATATTACCATTATAATTGGAATATTATGACTTGATGAAACCAGATCACTATAAGAAATAAGTTTTCCAAATCCTTTTCGAAACTAGTAAAAATAGTATGTGATTAACTTTTCTTTTTTCTAGTATTTCATGTAGTGTATAAGATTATGTAGAGAGAAATAACTCAATTCACATCAAAATGGGTGATAGTGGTTCAAAAACCAAAGGGGGTAAAATGTGATTAAGGTTAATTTTGAATTTCACAAAATATCTTCCCACAAATGATTTACACCCTATAGTATTTCTATAAGTGTCTTCTATGAATTTCAGTTTTTTTGTTTTTAGATAGATAAAGATAAATTATGACATGTGAATGTTTAATTTCATGGTCATTTTTGGTTTCATATTCATGAATCATAATAAGGATAAGTACATTAAATAAATGTAATTCATATACCATGTGATATAGATTCATTTCATATATTATGTAACAATAAAATGATTATGTGATTGGTTGTGTACATTTCGTGAATGAACTATTGGGTTTTGCCTTATATCACTTCATCTATAAATATAATAGACAACTTCATTTTTATTTAATTGATGTTAGTTGATGGATATTATGAGAAAAATATATGTATTCACATTTTGATTATAAGGTATGTATTATTTTTTAATATTCATACTAATAACTATAATTCAATTTGAAGGGTTACATGAGATAATTTATCATGTGTGGATTTAACATTTCATTGTGTCTTTAAAAGGATAATCATGTGATCTTATTTATATACATAATCCATGTATTGATTTATCTCTACATGAAGATAAACCCATGAACAATGAGTTTCATTAATATCATGAAATTAGTAGTTTTTTTAGGATGGTAGTATGATGAACATATAATTACATAATGAAAAGATAATTTGGATTGAAATTCGGATTATAAAAAAAGACATTCTAATATTTCAGACACCAGATGTTCTCGTGTGATGAAAACACATTGTGATTTTGTAGATGAGATTAATATAATTAGAATCGTAGTATTGTTTGAGTTCAATGGAAATTTTTTTACCAAAAAATGATTTCACTAGAACAAAATGTCATGAATGTAGTGTTCATCAGTACTCAATGTAATTGTAGTTATGATACCCAATGTTGAGATAAAAATGAACTAAGATGAGAAAAATGGAACATAAGTAACAAAAAGTAATGTGGCTACAATTTTAGTGTATTTAAGTTACTTTATTATATATATTATTATATTATATGAACAATTGAGAAAACTATAGAAGATAAGAATATAATGATGACATTCATGCGGTTAAATTCTGTTTAATTAGTGGTAGATGAATACAATCTATTGACAAAGAAGAACATACCATCAAGTTAGAGACAACCCATAAAAGAAATATGATCTTTCTTCATATCCCTTTGAAATTGACTGGTGAAGACTATTGGTTACTAATATAATCCATGCCCAGTCATTATAAAATATTTATAAATTATATAAAGAAACAATTGAATGATGTGGTTGGATGATGTGTGTGATTGAAAATAATGATCGGATTCTTTGGATGCAGATTATAACCAATTTTTTATATAGTTTTAAATCTATGATTTAAGTAATATTACAAATCCCATTAAGAATTATTTTTTCTATAAATGGACTATACCTTATATAAACCATGTATATTTCTATTCTTTTTTATTGTTTTCATTGCATATTTTGGAATGGGTTGAGTGTGCATCAATATATCCCTATATATTATATAAGAAAGAGGTTTGGGTATCAAAAGGATGTTACAAAAAAAAAATGTAAACCATGGAAGAATAAGAAAATTTTGATTCACCCCAACCCCCTCTTAGTGTCCCTAAAAGATAAACATGGAGCATAAATTTATTTTCGAATAAATACAATATTTATAGACTTCTGAATTAATATTTATTTTATATTCATATAAATAAATATTAATATTAATCCATTCAGTAATTGGGGAATACATATTTTTTTATTTATTAAAATTTAAATTAAAATAAGTGAGAATTAAATATATTTTTTTGGAAATTAGAATGAATATTTATTTTAAGACATTATTTGAAAATATTTTATATCTCAAATATATGTTGTGATTAATATATATACTATAAATAATCAGGAATAGTTTTCATTTTATAATCATATGAATAATATTTATTCTGTATATTAAATTATATAAAAAAAATAATATGAGATTCATGGTTACACTAATTGTGTATGAATATATGCCTCTTTATCGATGGAATTTGGGGGTCTTACAAAAATTCCATGATCTGTTTCTAGAAATGCATCAATGAACCCTTATAGAAATATGTCAATTTCTCAAGGATAACAACACCCTAAGAATTCATATCCTATAATATAGTCATTTTTTCTTCATATCTCATGAAGAAGGTTTCACACTAATATCATCAAACTATATTTTTGATATATCATTCTTTGAATATCTAAAATGAACTTATCCATAAGTTAACATGGACATGTATTTAATTTTATTGTATTATTTCAATAAGAAAACCAGAGATATCAATTACCATTATCGTGAATGGGAGAAATATTTTCTTTACAAATTAATTAATGTCACATAAATTATGACATAAAAAACATATTCTTCCTCACAGTGATCATATATCATCATGTTATTCATCAATATATCAAATTATGTTATTCATGATATTTATTGATAATAACCTCAAGTATATGGATTATTATACAAGTCCAGAATAATAATATACAATTACACACATGCTTGTGGAATTCCTATTAGAGGATCTATCTTTATAACCACCTATCATGGAGGTTACAATGTGTGAATTTCATTAAAATTTTTTTTCCACTTCTAAGAATCGAGTAGTAGATAGTTTAACATAATTTTTTTCCTGTCAGAGGATGTTATCCTAACTGTGGGAGTTATATATGTCTAATTATATTTTTATTGAACTTCATGATTCTCATCATAGATGAGAAATTCTAAGACATTTAGAGGTAATAAATAATTTATTGTAATTATAAAATCATTTTTATATAGAATAATAACAACACTATGATAATATATACATTAATATGGAAATAAAAATAAATATTCAATTGGATCTAGGGAACAAAATCCAACATTTCAAGGGTTATT
The DNA here is from genome assembly GCA_963277665.1 of Viscum album. Classification (NCBI taxonomy): domain Eukaryota; kingdom Viridiplantae; phylum Streptophyta; class Magnoliopsida; order Santalales; family Viscaceae; genus Viscum; species Viscum album. The sequence goes on from OY728138.1 coordinate 511,408,914, forward strand.
TTGATAGAAATAAACATAGATAAAATGATGGTTTAACCTAATGTTAAAACCCAAAAATTTCATATAATGAATTAATTTTATTAATTTAATTGATTCGTATTATACTTAATAACATAAGTTTAGAAATAGTTTTATGGAACAAAGAAAATATATTTTATTTGGAAAAGGAAGTAGTTTTTATTTTAATTAAATTGTTTCCTTAAATTAATTAGTTTCTTTAGAAATTTTAATTTATAAAATTTTTTAATTTAAATTTTTTTAAATCGAATTCATTTTTTAAAATCATCATTTTAATATTATTTAGCGATAATTTTTTTGATTTTCATAAATAATTGTTTTTTACATGAATGGTGAATAATAATATTTTTAAAATATTAACATATTTATGACATTTTCATGATATAAAAATGATTTAAAATCCAGTAAAATATTTTTCCTAGAAAATATGAATATTTAATATGGAAAAAATCATTTAATAATTATGATGTTCAATTTATGAATCTAATTATTATTTTTTGAACAAATGTGATGTTTTATTCTAATAAAGGAGGTATTTTACCCATTTCATTAATTTTGAAGTTACAGGGTTACATTTATTTTTGAATTATTTTCCAAGTAACCTAAATATAATTATTTTAACAATAAACTAAGAATTTTATATGGGAATGAACACTATAGATGATTTTAATGTAAAGAAATTTTATGCATTAAAAAAATTTATCTAAAATTATTTCTCAGTGTATTTAGTGTATTTATATTAAATAAATTTCTACAAAATAAAATTATATTATATTATACATTTTTATTAATAATTTTAATCATTATATTAATATTAACAAGCATTTTACATTTCATTTTTTATAATAATATGTTATCCAGGTAAAACTGTAAGTTAACGTGTTAAATTTAAATTATCTTAAAAAGTTAAATTATATGGATAGATCCTAAAATATCTCAAAAATCGTACATTTTTTTGGATGAGTGATTTATCAATAGAGAATAATTTTTTCTCAATTATTTTTTTAATTTTTAGTCACATTAGTTTGAATGTGACCTACCATTTACAAAATGTATGAAGTATTATAAAAAATGCAATCCATATCACTTAAAAAAGGATACTTTCACCACCATAATTATCCACACATATAAATCATTCTATCTTAATAATATTTGAAAAATCCTACACAAAAAATAAATCTTATTTTTTATACATTATATTCTTACCAATATACATTTCTTTCAAGGAATAAGGAGTTAACCCAAGGTGTAAGGTAAATATTCATAATCTCTCTTATTTATATTATATTATTTTTACTATTCTTGTACCAAAAAATATATATTTTAACCATACTAACATAAATAATTCATTGTAATTATTATATTAGTTTTTTGTTTATGGAATAAGGATTTCCTACACCTCCCATCTATTTGAAAAAGGGAAGCATCACTTATGTTATATGTGGAGTACAACCTCAATGGAAGATGTAATACATTTTTCACTACCTCATTTCATGTATGGGTATTAAAAGATATTTAATGAATGAATATAATTTTTAGAGAATGATTAATATAATTAAACTCTTAATGGGTTATTCAATTAATAATACCTTCCACTAAAAAATTAAAATGATTCTCTTATTAGGTGCAGGTTACAATCTCTATAGAAGATGTGATTCTGTATTCATCACCAACATCATGGATGGTTAATGAAATAATTATAGTCTTATATAGGAGTACAATAATTAAATTAAATCCTATTTTATATTTAGAATTTTTTTTCACTAATATTAATGATCAATATTACATAATTAGTTTATATTAGTAAATTCCAAAAAAAATACTCATACTAAATTCATTTTTCACAAACCATAACCATAATTTTCTTTAAAAAATTTCTAATAATAAATCAATGAAATAAAAATATTTCAAAAACCCCTATAATATATTCATAATTAACATCTTATCAAATAATGGGTTTTAATATTTCCATCATGAAACATGAACAAAACAATAAAAATTATTAGCATCCCAAGAAGAAAATAAAATTATCTAACTTATATATATGCAATTAGTTATTAAAATAATAAAATATTAAATGTAATAGATATTAATTAGGTCATATATTAATTATTTAATAGATATAATTTTATTAAATACGTGTTTTAAAAAAGTCTGACTATGTGAAATCCCCGGGTGAGGGATTTTACTTTAATACCTTGTTTTAATGGTTTACATTCAAATATTTATATTACTTCTCTATATTATTTATATTGGTTAAATATTATTTATATCTATTGTCCAGCGATTTTTAAGCTACTTTTCAACTATCATAATATTTCATTACAATGGTTTACAAATGAATATTTTTTATAATTTTTCATATGGGTTATATTTTACTTTCATTACATATTTGTTAAAAGAATGTTTTTAACATTTACCACATTATATCCTTTTACCATAACCATGTCCATTGTAAATTATTCTGATTCTTTAACAAGTATTTATAGTTTCTTTTGAAATACATATTTACGATTATTTGGAAATTTTTTTAAATGTTTTCAAAAGAAAAGGATGAATCTTATTTTTATGAGATCCTTGAATGTGAATTTATTATGGGATAAAATAAGTGTTATGATGAAAATTGAAAGATTATATATTTTTTGATCATGTTATTGTTCTTGGAAATTACGGATTTTTTTATTATTGGTCCTAGGGTACAACCCAACAATGTATTTTGAAATGATTTATTCTACGGAGAAATGATGATTCAAATTAATTGATTATAAATTATTCTAGTAACAGTGAAATAAAAAAGAAAATGGGTGACAAATATGACTCCTTGTGATAAATTCATGGGTTTTCTATGATTTTATTAATTTTTAATGGTTTTTATTGATCAATTTTTTATATCACATATTATTATGAGATTAATTTTTATGACATAAAAAATAAAACATTTTCAGGGGTATTGATGTTTTTTTTATTGGAAAAAAATGATTGTTTTATTTTTATAATAATTATTGATCTGTAGGTGCTAATCGTATACTTAAAAATGATTTTATAGGATTTAATGATATATAGGAACCTTATAAATATAAATCTCCAAGTTATGGAGCCTCATCTTTAATGACTAAATTTTATTATGAATGAAATAAGACGGTAAATTTAAGGTCATATATTGTGAAAAAAATATATTTTGGGCTAGTGTACACATTGTAATATAATTATCTTCCAAATTATCTAAAACTATAAATGAAAAAGTTCATGATAATGTTTTGAAATTTAATCTTTCCTATAGAACCTGTAAATAATGGTTGGATTCATATGCTATTGTATAGTTAGTATCAAAGAATGATTTAGATAATCATTGAGGTTAGGATTTTATTAAGGAAAGATTATTAAGGATGGTAAAATATGGTTTTATTTTCATGATATAGTATTTGGGGTCTCCATATTTCTTCATCAAATATATTATTATTTTAGAATTGTTTTCCACAGAGGGAGGAAGATGAAAGAAGTATTAAAGGAAAAAGAAGAAAATATCCCTATGAAGCAGCATCATAGAGTGGTAAGTGATATAGAAAAGAAGTTTATGTTTGTGTGTACTGAAATAAAATACACTATAAATATCATCCCAAAACAAATTGAATATGAACATTAATCAGATCGAAGGTATATAGACCTCAGGCCAGAATCCCTATATACTAGATGCTTTCAACATGTAGCAGGTGTCTATAGAAGTAACACTAGGTGACTGCACCCCCATATTATAGTAAAAATATTAAGAAAAACAACTAGAAAATACATGAACAAGAATAAACCATCAATGTAAATTGGGATAAATAAACATCCAAAAAAATAATTACATTAACAAAGAGACATACAATCATTCAATAACAATCATCCACTAGGAATATCAAATATAAAAAATAAAGATATATTTAAAATATAGAGGGATACACTAAAATCCCTCAGATGCACTTCATCCCAATATCTAAACATCATTAATGATTCTTACCTATAATATCTTATCTAAGACATCTTCACAAACAGAACATAGAGAAATTGAATGATTCTTCTATACCCAAGTTCCATGTCCACTTGACATGTGTGTGAGTACAAATTTTTATTGAACCATCAGAGTGGTCTTGTATGTAACCAATAAATGTAGTATTTTCATGAGATATAATTTAAATACATAAATAAACTATTTAATATAAATAAATCTATAAATGTTTGTCTGTGACCTCCTCAGTGATGCTAGAGGTTGATAATACCTACTTTATCCAGTGTAAGAGTGTCTCTTGCAACATATCTTAATCTATAAAACCATAAACAACTAAAAATGGATATTGAGTCCTATACATGGAGCATTATCCAATAACATAAATACATCATCTAGTTTCGGAGTGTCTCTTAGAATATGTTTTAATGATTCAAACCAAAATAATCCCCTGGGGGTGAATTGCCTTATTATATGAACAATATCCACATTGGGGAGGACCCCCATTATAAAAAATTACATAAAATAGAGGTTAACACAACCATTATACATGAGATAAATACCCATAGTATGACCTACATGTAAAACAAAGATAATCAATTGGGGATAACTGGCCTAGTATACATGAGAGAAACACATGAGGCTGACCCACCCAATATACATGTAATAAACACATAAGGATAACTTACTCGGTATTTAAGATAAAAAATTGACTCCCAATGATGGTATTCAAGAGTATTGAAATCTATGTGGAATTTTGCATCCCCTACCCATTGATCAAGGATCATGTCTGAGGAATCTCAATATGTGTGTGTGTGTGTGGTCGCATATCCAACACATAGATTCCCCTATGTGTATATTCATTAAAAAGGGTTGGGATTCCAATTGTAACATCTCATCAGGGTTTTACATCAACCATAGACTATCTTGAATATCCAAGGATGGCCTCTTTAGATATGAACCACCACCACCATGAAATATTAGGATCAAATCATTGACATGGGTTCTTAGATAAAACCCATAGTAATGCTGACCCATTTCCCAAGAACACCCCGCACTAGGTTTTACATGTCACTGGGAAACCCATTGGGGTCTTCTAGGTCTTATCAAATGTTCAAACACTACATTCGGGCCACTATATCTCATAATTAAATGTGGATTCAATGCCTTCCTTACAAGGGTTATACATCCATTGAAAATGGCATTGAGGCCCCCTATCCTACTAGTTAATCCTCTCATAGGATATGGACTGAAGCCCATGAACATTTCTAGTCTCTCTCGGTTAGTTAGAACACCCAACCTAACCTCATGTTCAACATGGTCTATCCAAAATAGGTAAAACACATCTCAGTTGGGGAAGGAACAGTCACCCCATACTTATCTAAACAATCTGAAAGGCTCTAAAGAATCTCAAGGTTATAATAGGGGTTAATACATTTCCTATAAACATAATATTTCCACTCACTTCCAATTTTTTACAGGGAAGTAAATTATAATCAAGGATTAGAACATCTGTGGATGAGGAATCCATCTATTTAATAAGGTTTATCATGGCCTTTAACTTTTTAAATTTTATACATATGAATTTAGTTTTTATTAAAAAAATTATTGAACATAAATGGGTCGATATCTTGAAATTGATAGATTGAACACATAATATTAAACACTAATAAATAATAATACTAAAGGTTTATATACAAGGAGTTAGAGGCCTGAGGTGAATCATTTCCCTTTAACTGAAAACCTAGAATGTTGATTCTCAAACTTGTACAATATAGCCTCATCACCCAAGCTCCAAACTAATGTATAAACATAAATTATTAATCTTAAAAATCTATATTTAAATATTCATTAAATTTTAACAAATAATAAATATTTTTAATTTTTAATTCCATTTTTCATAATGTCTAAAATTTCACTTTATTCCCTCATCACCTATAATCTTAGGCTATTGCCATGCCATGAACCTGTGGCATGCTCTTGAGATGTCCTCTCTCCAAAGACCTAACATTCATCAACTGTTAAAAATAAATTATCATTTAATTATTTCCAAATCAATTTGATAAATAAATATGGAGATTAGAATCCACTGGATTTTTGAGAGATAATGTGAGGACGTCATTATGGGAAATCCTCCACACAATCTGGGGAAATCCCTTTGATAATTAAATATTACACCATGCTTGATATGTATACCACCTTTATGGTATTAGATAAAAAATAAAATAACTCAAAAATTATAATATAAAAACCTATAAGCATTACACTAGGTTAAAATAAAGAAACAATAACATCAGTAACCAAGAGAAACAATCCAATATAACGGGATAGTAAGACATCCACTAAGAAGGGTGTTCACGATGCTGTATTATGGGTTCCATCACATGATATGACACATCCTTATATCTCTAGTATTTATATAACTAGAAATAATATGACCAAATTAAAATAGGATACATCAATTGATATTAGTCACTTGAATTATCCAATAGTGAAGGATTCTCAGGTACCCATGTTCCATGGATTCCTAAGTAGGGTGTGAGTTCAACTCAATAGGAAACCAATAATGTGGTCCCATAAATAACTAGTAAATAAAATGTAAACATGTTATATTATCATTAAAATTTAATAAACTATTATAAAGAAAAAAATTAATCACTTATGACCCTCATATTCAGTCATGATGAGCGAGGTCAAACAAAACCCGCTTCATCCAGTGCTATAATGTGTGTAAGAACATTACATATTCATTATAATGATAAGAAACCAAAAGGAAGGGACCAATGCTTAATATTGAACAAAAACCCTATAGAATTATTTCTTCATCCAATGATGGAGTGTCTCAAGGAATCTCATGTAATCGTGGCATACAAAATAACCATTTAGGGTTTACTCAACCCTTATATAGAATAAAAACACCCAGTGGCTATCCCACATAATATATAAAGATAAAAAACTAGGGATGACCCACCCATAATTCAAATATAAACACTTAGGGGATAACCCATCCAGGTCCTATAGATAAGAACTTCAAGCTAACCATGTTGGTATAAATAGGAAAACTTTCTAGGAAATGGCCAACATGGTATATAATGATTAACACATGGGGATAACACACCTGATATATATAAGATAATATCTAAGGTTTATCCCACATATTACATTGGATGAATATATGACTTTCAATCAGGGCATTTAATAATACTGAAATCTATCTAGGGGGTCACCTCTGCGACTAGTGTATCTAATGATAATTTGTATGGTATCACAAGATATGAGGGGGTCACATCCCCTACCCAAATATCCCTTGTGTGTACATACATTTTGTAGGGAAGTACTTCCTCCTATAACATCTCATTAGGGTTGTCTATTTAACTGACCCCATCTCGAATTAAAAATTTATTCCTCCCGAGTGAAGTAATTTTTATCATCAGAGACATTGTAGTATTAAATTATCATTTCAGCATCCATAGTGATGCCTTCTACACATCTCCCACATAAAACCCTTCACCAGGTCAAATTTTCAATAAAAAACTCATTGGGGTTCTCTTGGAATTACTACAGATGTAGAAACCTCACTAGGGTCCCTATATATGATACTCATTTATTTGGTTAACACCCATATTTTAGGGCTAATACATCCATTGGTATTAGTGTCGAGGCCTCATTAGACTCTTATGCAATTATCACATACCAAATGTCCTCAAAACCATTCTGTTTTGTAGTTTATTTAGGTTGTTTTGAAGAACCAATTTATCCAAAAGCTCCAAAATCATTACCAATGAAGATAAATCACATTTGATGGGGAATTATGCCACACTAATATCATGAATAAATAAGGATTTATAGCATCTCAATGATCAGAAGCTTTAATATCGGGGCCATGCATCTCAAATATTCGTTCACCTCTACCTGGTTGTCTCTTAGGGAACCTAACAATTGGTTCATTACACCTAATTAATTTCATTTCATTTTATTTAATACTCTAAGGTACCTTGTTTCACAGGCTATAAAATTATGATCAGGTCCTTTCCCATCCACAACCATTTCATCCAACTTATACACAAGGTTTACCAGGGCATTAGAAAACTATTCATTTTATAAATAAGAATTTATTTTTAGTATGATTTTTTTGAACATAAACAGGTTGGACACACAAAGATGTAGGAATACATACTCCACATTACATAAAAATAATGCATAATACCAACATTTTACCGATGGGGATCACCTACAAATTCATTCAATAATAATCCCAATGCCTGATAGCTACTTCCCAAGCTTGTCCTATACTCTCTCATCACTTGAGCTCAAGACTCATATTAAAATACCATTATTAATAAAAAATTTGTATTTAAATATTAAATTTATTTTATCAACATATAATTAATTATCAATTTTTTGTTCAATTATGCATAATACCTAAAATCTCCCCTAATTTTCTCATCACCTCCAAATCCTGACAAACAACATGTTATATCCATGTGGCATATACTTTTCACATCACTACTCTAAATCCCTAACAACAAGGATGTAACACCCCAGGTAAATAAGGAATATGACATTTTCATATTTATCTATATTTGTGAATAAAATATTAATATTACTTTAAAGGGGACTCTATGCTCGATGGCATACCCAATACGCAACAACTAGTTTCTTGGGAATCTTACATTGCACTCTAATAATAATATACTATTATTTTAAATGGTAGTTAACACCTTGTACTGGCGGGAATGAACGTAACTAACTAAAAAATGATTATATATGTTTGTCAAATATTTTTTCATTTATCCAATAAATGTTCGAGGCTTAAAATGTGAATGAATCCAATTTGAAGCATAAATATTCTAATATTCGTTAAAAGGACGATTAACCACCTTTTGATGGAGAATTATTTTTAAATACACTTTTTGAAATTTTCATATGTCATATTGGACCAAATAAAATTCTTCCTCAGAATCGGGACATCAAAATTTACATTGTGTAAATTTTTGGTATTTTTCCGATAAAGATCATTTTTAAATGAATAGTGAAAATGTTGTATTCTAATTCAAAACCACTTTTTAATATAATTTATTTATATGAATAGATTATCTTTTGAATTGGTTTTAAAGTACAATTATAATATATTTTTACCATTTAATCCAATATTGGTCATAGGAATTAATTTCACATTGAAATTGGACTTAAACTACTGTCAATCTTTTAATAAATATTATTTCTTAAAAACACGCTATTTCTTTTGACAGCGGAAATTAATTATTAAATTAACTAATGCAACTTATATGTTTTTAATTTTTTAAAATAGACCTCATTTTTTAATTCTAAATATCAAATATAACATAGGGTGAATTTTTGGTATTTTTCTGAAAAACGTCAATTTTTTATTAATAGTGAAACCACTAAGTTGTAGATAAAGAAACTGATTTTTTGTTTAAATGATACATTTCCACTTCTGTGATTTGATTTTAAAAAATATGACATACATGGTTTTCATTAAGAATTAAAATGTGGTTCAATGAGATTAAAATAATTTTTTTATGAATAGTAATTTTTACGTTTTATTAATCCCGATTAAAGGTAATTAGTGTAATTTAAGGTAAAAATAATGTTTTAATAATATGAAATGACCTAGACACATGTACTAACCTCATTGGATATGTCATGGCCGACCAAGAAAATCCATGGGTCAACTTGAGGACCCCATGGAGCCACTTTGGTAGGAAAATGACATAAATAACTTTTTATTTAAATTTAAAATTAAAATGTCACAAACATGTGTTGTTTTAATAAAACACTTTTTTAATGGGGTATAAAAGACATATTTTTTACTATAAATATTAATTATAATTCTAAAAATATTTCCTCCAACATGAATTTTTTTTAATAAATTTTAGACACTAAATAAATTAAATTATTTCTAACACCATGATGATGAAGCGATTACCTAAAATTGTCACAAACCTATTGAATGGGTGGATTCAGAAAAAATATGACTTTATCCTCGAAATATATCCTTTTGGGACCCTTAAAATCAGAAAATCATTTTATAATAAAGTAATATTTTATAACATTCCAAGAGTGCCCCTCCTCTCCTCTTATTAAAGTCCCCCACCTCTACCACCTTACCCACACCTCTCAAGCCTCTGGCTTGGCCAAACACTACCCATTTCATCTCTCAACTTCCCTCTATTAATCATTTAAGCCTCACATTGGGAAGAATCTATTCCAAGGATGCCTTTGTGCTCAAATCATAGAGAGTTACCCGATTTAAAGGTAGTGTCATCTCTTGTGTTCCTACGTTTTATTTTGCTTATCCAACCCTCTAAACTATTTTTATTCCTTTCTTTTGTAACAAAATCAATATCTTAAATATACTAGGAAGTTTTTATGTGAAGGATTCGATCTACACTAACACACACCTTCGTCTAATGGTTACGGAACATACTGTTTCTGTGGATGGTGAATTACCGCCTCACGAAACGATGATTATTCAATATTCTTTTAACACATTCAATGGTGGCCATTAAGATGTCACTATATATAAATATGACATATAATATGTTGATGTTTTCCTTATGCTTCTTTATTTTTCATTTATGGAATACCTTTATGGTTTCCATTATGGGTAAATGTGATATCTTCATTTTAGGAAGTGCGGACTACCGCCCCCACAAAGTGATTTGATTTGTTAATGCCATATGTTGGACGTATAAAGGATGGAATTAATGGTATTACATATGATATCTTACTGGGATTATAATATACCTTTATATCATTATTATTTCATTCCATTTAATAAAAAAAATGAAAGTAGTGTTCATTCGTACGTACGACTTACCGTCTCTATGAACGGTACATTTCATTTCTTACCTCTAAATGTTATATACTATTATAAGTACATATATATAATGGATATATATGTAATATATTACATCTAAATGATGTATATCATTCTGGAATTATACTATATATATCTCTCATTTTGTTTTAATTCCATTAATATGACAAAAAAATAAAGTAGCATTCATGCATATGTACGGCCTACCGTCTCAATGAATGATGCTTTTAATATTTTATATCCAAATGTTATGGAATATTATAAAATTTATATATACGGGATATATATGATAGTTAAAACATCAATACTATTCTGGATATGATGTATCTATATCTACATGGAATATACTTTTCCAACAAGTTCAATTTTTACTAATGTACCGAACATCGAAAGAAACGTCTGATATGAACTCACTTTATTAACAAATTATTATAACATTATAATATGTTATATGAACTGAATAATAATCATTAAAGGATATCCTTATGAAATTATAAATTGACCAATTTTTATTATTCAGGAGATTAATGAATGATCTAGTCATGTCGGACATGAGGTAAGGCATCCTACCCCTCTCTTTCATTTTAAGTACACTCTTTTATGTCATTCATTTTAAGTTCATCTTTCTTATGATTGGGATGTTATTTTATATTACTCTTACTGTAATTTTCATTTTAATATGATGAGATACCCTATTTTTTCTCATTAATTCATTTTGGATGTTTTGAGTGGCGTCGTTAGGCTACCGAATTTTCGTAAGAGATCCAACCTCTCTCTTTATTTTTAAGTACTCTCTTTTATGTCATTTCTTTTAAGCTCATCATTCTTATGTTTGTGGATGTTCTTTTATATTCCACATACCGTAATTTTTATGTTAATATTATGAGAGACCCTATTTGATACCATAAATCCATTTTTTTATGTTTTAAGTGGCGTCGTTAGGTTGCCGAGTTTTCGTAAAGGATTCTTCATCTCACTTTTATCCCCATGAGATTTATGCTACATTTTACACCATTTCCTTTGAGTGTTCTATGTACTTCCCATTATTATACTATTTTCATAATAAAAATTCAATTATTGGTATTTAAATCATCATTTTATGACCCTTCTTCCATGGGGTTTACGTTTCGAAAGTTACCCAAATCGAAAAGGGGACCTTTCACCCTCCTCTTTTTAAAAGACTTCTTTTGTTATGTCTTTTAATTTACTTCTTATTAAGTAGGGATACGTTATTATATATCCTTATGGATGTAAAATTTATTTCCAAGTGATGAGTTACCGTTTTTGTCTCATCAACTCATTTTATAAATTTTAAAGTGAATCCATTAGGCTGTCGAAATTTTATAAGGGAACTTCTTAACCCAATTTCGAATTCATTGGGTTCAACTTGTAGTTATCGAATATATCATCCTATGAATATGTGTGAATGACCTACGAATTTTTTACTCTTAATATATAATTATATTTGGTTTATTTATATTTTTCACACATAATTATGAGATTGATTTATCCTTAATTTAAGGATACCTTCTTTATAAGAGATTTTATCTCATTTCGCATTTCTATTGAGAGTTCATTGTTGTTATGCACCAATTCACTATTATATGGTGTATGTAACGTCCTTTGGAATATTATATCATGAATACATTTATTATCATGATAATATAAAGTTCTGATTAAATGTTATTCCTCGATTATTGTATTCAAGTGTCTCTAATTTCGGTAAAAACCCTTTAACCAAAATACTGCTTTAAATGTTTTAATGATTTGTTCTTATTAATATCCATATTTTCAAAATGGTTTTAAGGATTTATTTAAATGGATATTAATGGTTTAAAATGTTAAAATATTCATGGTGGTATGGGACACTTTGATTGAAAAATCTATTTATTAAATGTTTAAAATGGTTTTGAAAATGAGTTTTTTTGAATGGATTCATTATTTCAATACCCTAAAATGTTATATTGTGATTGAAATGTGGAAATGTAATGTTTACTTTATGCATGTTTTATGTGATCCGTTTATGTTATGGTTCTTGGGAATTGTTATGAAAACGGGTGGTTCCATGATAAACTACGGGTGGGTGAGCCCGATATATCACTCCAACGCATTAGGTAATGCGAAGGGGTTAAACGTTAAGGTTTCTCCGAAGATATTTAGGTAATATACTATGATGGGTATTCCAAACATAACCAAGAGGGTTAATCCATACGTAAGAATGTTATGAATGCCTCATGTTACCTTTATGACTAATGATTTCTATGTTTTATTCATGATTTGAGGAGGTATGTTAATATGCTTTTTTTTATGAGTAAAGTATGATTTCATTGTTTCTTATGTATACATGTACTCTTGTTCCCTTTCCATATTTTTATATACCATTCTAATATTTTTATCCTCATATCATGTTTTTGAAATGGTTTACATAGGAGTTAAAGATGAATAGGGTCAAGGATGAGATCAAGCAAAGACATTCTATCTAAAACTTGGAACATGACATGTTTCTTTTAAGAGTTTTATTTTATTTTATGGAAACATAGTAGAAGTGTCTACTTTGTAATCTTTTGAGATGTAATAGTTATGTCCAAATTCTCTAAAACTCTAAACCTGAAAATATCATCAATGTGAATTATTCATTTAATTCAATATTAAGTAAGGTTTATGGTCAGGGCCTTATAGTTGGTATCAAAGGTTAGTTTAGATAACTTTAGAGGTTAATGTATTCTCTAAGAATAAGGGACATTACCATAATGGCTAGGATTACAGAAAGAGTCCTAGTTTTAGATAAAGTGAATGAGTAAGTATATCTTAGTGTTTATCTTCCTCATTTGAACATGATGGTTTTGTTGATATACTCACAATGACATTTCTGTTTTTAGTAAATGGATGGATCCAGGAGGCACCAAAGTGACAAAGGGTTTGAAGGACACTATGGTGGTTCTCTGATTAAGAGAATGTATGAAATAGGGGATTCGATGAGGAATCTCATGGTTGTTCTAAACCAACATTCAAGGAGTCATGATAAACCACATTAACATTAATATGTTCTTTAATGCATCAGTTATGAGATGACCAATTGATGTGGAACTTCAGGTAATAATTATAAAGGTAACCATTAGGGTAAATAGATCCTTAGTTTTTAGGAAATTACGGGTTACTCTATGATATTATGGAAAATGAAAGGCATGAGATAAACTTGAGGTTAAAATATGATATGATTATTTTTGATGATTTTATCTTGTATTGGGGAATCTTTTATGAATTATATAGTTTTGGAAAAAGGACAACATGCAGACCGTGTGACAACCCGTCACGTTGGATAATGATGCAGGAATCGAACCCACAACTAAAGTGCGACTGGTGTTTATTTCCTACCACTGGACTACATGAAGTCCCTGGTTAGTATGACTTATTCATTTTAGTTATATGATTTTATGAATTATGATTAAGTTGATTTTGGGTTTTCTATGGAATTATTATCCTATCATGGAGTATATTTGATTATGATAATTACTTTTCTGTATGAGGCTTTAAGAGCGACTGATGTTTTTTAGAGATAAATGTTAATTTGTACCTTGGATGACTATGTGATTAAATCCTTCAAATATTTGGGTTTTAATATTAGTTTGGATTACTATGAATAATTTTATGGACAAATTGATTATTGAATGGTCTTCATTGAATATTGGGTTTTGTTGGACAAATTTTGGAGATTAAGAATAGATTTTCTTTTTTATAAAGGATTATCAATTTGTGGATTATCAGATCTTATTCTAACAATTTTGGTTTTGGTTAAGGTCTAAAGACATGGGAAATATATAGTTCTATTTTGTGGATTAGTTGATTCTATAGAAGTTTATTATAGCTCTCTTAATATTAGAAATTCATCCAAAATACTCGTCTTTTGGAGAAAATATGAGTTTGTGTAAGAAATCTAGTAGGAGATGAGAGTCTACACGCAAGTAAGAATTTTTCCTTAAGATCAAAAATAAATTCCTCAATGAAAATTAACTTAAAACAAAAATGTTGTCTATTAACTTTTCCTACTGGGGAATCGAATATCGTTTAACCCACCACAAGTTTGTGATTTTCTTATGGTTAACTTTCTCCTAGACATGTTTACTATCACTCTCCCTCTGAACATGACCCTTTGTTTTTTCTTCCATGTCCATGTTTTCATGCATGGAATATATCTATGGCTTAACTCGGGTGACCTTTGTAATTCTTTTTCATTATTTTAATGTTATTGATTTACGGTCTCTTGTTCCGATGTGGGATTTTCAATGAACCTTCCAAGCCCAATTTTAAAAATTGCAAGGACGCAATTCCCAAAAGGGGGGAAGGATGTAACACCCCTGGTAAATAAAGAATACGACATTTTCATATTTATCCATATTTTTTAATAAAATATTAATATTACTTTAAATGGGATTCTATGCTCGATAGCGTACCCAATACGCAACAACGATTTTCTAGGGAATCTTGTGTTCCACTCTAATAATAATATAATAATATTTTAAATGGTAGTTAACGCCTAGCCGTTATAGTGGTAGGAATGAACTGAACTAACTAAAAATTGATTATATATGTTTTTCAAATATGTTTTCTTTTATATAATAAATTTTAGAGGCTTAAATTGTGAATAAATACAATTTTAAACGTAAATATTCTAATATTCTTTAAAAGGTCGATTAACCACCTTTTGATGGCGAATGCATTTTAAATCCACTTTTTGACATTTTCATATGTTATATTGGAACAAATAAAATTCTTCTTTACAATCAGGATATCAAAATTTACAATTTGTAAATTTTTGGTATTTTTCCAATAAAGTACATTTTTTAATGAACAATGAAAATTGTTGTATTTTAATTCAAAAAATATTTTTAATCAAATTTATTTATATGATTATATTATCTTTTGAATTGGTTTTAAAGTAAAATTATAATATATTTTTACCATTTAATCCAATAGTGTTCATTGGAATTAATTTCACTTTGAAATTGGACATAAACTACTGTCAATCTTTTAATTTATATTGTTTCATAAAAACACGCTATTTGTTTTTGACAGCAGGAATTAATTATTAAATTAATTAATGAAACTTATTTGTTTTTAAATTTTTAAAATATACATCATTTTTTAATTCGGAATATCAAATACAGCTTAGGCTGAATAATATGTATTTTTCTGAAAAACATCAACTTTTGTTGAATATTGAAACCACTTTGTGGTAGTTAAAGAAACCGATTTTTCGTTTAAATGAAACTTTTTCACTTCTGGGATTTGATTTTCAAAAATCAGACATACATGGTTTTCCTTAAGAATTAAAATTTGGTTCAACGAGATTAAAATAATTTGTGGTGAATAATAATTTTTATGTTTTAATTATCGCGATTAAAGGTAATTACTGTAATTTATGGTAAAAATAATGTTTTAATAATATGAAATGACCTAGAAACATGTACTACCCTCATTGGATGTGTCATTTCCGACCAAGAAAATCCATGGGTCAACTTGGGGACCTCATGGAGCCACTTTGGTTGGAAAATGACATAAATAACTTTTTATTTAAAGTTAAAATTAATATGTCACAAACATGTGTTGTTTTACTAAAACAATTTTTACATGGGGTTATACAAGTCATATTTTTGACTATAAATATTCATTAGAAAGATAAAAATATTTCCTACATCATGATATTTTTTTATAATTTTTCAACATTAAATAAATTAAATTATTAATTTCACCATGATGATGGAGTGATTACCTCATTATTTAATGATTTAAATAAAATGAAATGATAATGTAAAATCTAAGATCTACACTTGTCACAAACCTCTTGGATGGGTGGATTTAGAATCCTTATCACCTTATCCTCGAAATATATCCTTTTGGGGCCTTTAAAATCTGAAAAGAATTATATAATAATGTAATATTTTATAACATTCCAAGAGTGCCCCTCCTCTCCTCTTATAAAAGGACCCACCTCTACCACCTTACCCACACCTCTCAAGCCTTTATATTGGCCAACCCCTACCCATTTCATCTCTCCACATCCCTCTCTTCATCATTGAAGCCCCACATTGGGAATAATCCTTTTCATGGAAGCCTTTGAGCTCAATTCAATAAGAGTGACCCAATTTAAAGGTAGTGTCATCCCTTGTGTTCTTATGTTTTTTTTTTCTTCACCAACCCACTAAACTCTTTTTATTCATTTCTAGTTTTAAAACACCAGTATCAAAAATATACTAGTATGTTATTATGTTAAGGATTAGAGATACACTTACACACACCTTCGTCTAATCATTAAACAACATACTATTTTTGTGGATGGCGAATTACTACCTCACGAAACGATGATTGTTCAATATTCTTCTAGCACCTTCAGTGGTGGCCATTAAGATGTCACTATATGTATATATTACATATAATATATTTATGTTTTCATTATGCTTCTGTATATTATATTTATGGAATACCTTTATGGTTTCCATTATGGGTAAATGCGATATCTTCATTTTAGGAAGTGCGGACTACCACCCCCTCAAAGTGATTTGATTCGTTAATTCCATATGTGGGACATATAAAGGATTTAATTAATGTAATTAAATATGATATCCTACTGTAATTATAATACACCTTTATATAATTATTATTTCATTCCATTGAATAAAAAAAAGAAATGAAAGTAGCATTCATGCGTATGTACGGCTTACCATCTCCATGAATGGTACATTTCATTTCTTATCTCCAAATGTTATGTACTATTATAAGTACATATATATAATTGATATATATGTTATATATTACTTCTAAATTATGGATATAATTCTGGAATTATAATATAGATCTCTCTCATTTTGTTTTAATTCCATTAATATGACAAAAAAAGAAAGTAGCTTTCATCCGTACGTACGACCTACCGTCTCCATGAACGATGGTTTTAATTTTTTATCTCCAAATTTTATAGAATAGTATAAAATAAATATATACGGGATAAATATGAAATTTAAAACATCAATACTATTCTGGATATGATGTACCTATAACTACATGGAAATTTTTTTTCCAACAAGTTCAATTTTTACTCATGTACCAAACATCGACAAAAATGTCTGATATGAACTAACTTTATTAACCAATTATTATAACATTATAATATGTGATATGAACTGAATAATAATGTTTAAAGTAGGTCCTTAATAAATTATAAATTGACCAAATTTTATTATTCAGGAGATTAATGAACGATCGAGTCATGTCAGACACGAGGTAAGGGATCCTACCCCTCTTTATTTTTAAGTACACTCTTTTATGTCATTCCATTTAAGCTTATCTTCCTTATGATTGGGATGTTATTTTATATTACTACTACTGTAATTTTTATGTTCATATGATGAGAGACCCTATTTACTCTCATCAATCCATTTTGGATGTTTTGAGTGGCGCCGTTAGGCTGCAGAATTTTCTTAAGAGATCTAACCTCTCTCTTTCTTTTTAAGTACTCACTTTTATGTCATTTCTTTTAAGATCATACTTATTATGTTTGGGGATGTCCTTTTATATTTCAAATACCATAATTTTTTTTATTATTAGTGACCCTATTTGACCTCATAAATCCATTTTTTGATGTTTTAAGTGGCGTCGTTAGGATGCCGAGTTTTCGTAAGTGATTCTTTATCTCACTTTTATTCCTGTGAGATTTATGATACATTTGCCACCATTTACTTTTAGTGATGTATGTACTTACCATTATTATACTATTTGTGTAATAAATTTTAATTTATTGGTATTTACATCTTCATTGTATGACACTTCTTCCATGGGGTTTATGTTTCGAAAGTTACCCAAATCGGAAATGGGACCTTTTCCCCTCCTCTTTTTAAAAGACTTCATTGTTATGTATTTTAATTTTCATCTTATTTTGTAGGGATATGTTATTATATATCATTATGGATGTAAATTTTTTTTCCAAATGATGAGATACCCTTTTTATCTCATCAACTCATTTTATGAATTTTAATGTGACTCTGTTAGGCTGTCGAAATTTTACAAGGGAACTTCTTAACAAAATTTTGATTTCTTTAGGTTCAACTTATAGTTATTGAATATTTGATCCTATGAATATGTTTTAATGACCTATGATTGTTTTACACATAATATTCACATATATTTTGTGTTTTTATATTAGTCACAGATAATTATGAGATTGATTTATCCTTAATTTAAGGATACCTTCTTTATAAGAGATTTTGTCTCATTTCGCATTTCTATTGAGACTTTATTGTTGTTATGCACCAATTAACTGTCATATTGTGTATATACTGTCCTTTGGAATATTATATCATGAATACATTTATTCTCATGATATTATAGGGTTCTGATTAAATGTGATTCCTCAATAATTGTATTCAAGTGTCTCTAATTTTGGTAAAAACCCTTCAACCAAAATATCGCTTTAAATGTTGTAATGATTTGTTCTTATTAATATACTTGTTTTCAAAATGGTTTTAAAGATTTATTTATATGGATATAAATTTTTAAAAATGTTAAAAGCTTCAAGGTGGTATGGGACACTTTGTTTCAATAATCTCTTTATTAAATGTTTTAAATGGTTTTGAAAATGGTTTTTTAATGGATTCATTATTTCAATATCCTAAAATGTTATATTGTGATTGAAATGTTTAAATGTTATGTTTCCTTTATGCATGTTTTATGTGATACGTTTATGTTATGGTTATTTGGAATTGTTAGTAAAACGGGTGGTTCCGTGATAAACTAAGGGCGGGTGAGCCCGATATAGATCTCCAATGCATTGGGTAACGTGAAGGGGTTAAATGTTAAGGTTTCTCTGTAGAGATTTAGGGAATATACTGTGATGGGTATTCCAAACGTAACCAATAGGGTTACTCCCTACGTACGAATGTTATGAATGCCTCAAGTTACCTTTATGCCTTATGATTTCTATGTTTTATTCACGATTTGATGAGGTATGTTAAAGTGCATATGGTTTATGAGTAAAGTATGATTTAATTGATTCTTATGTATACATGTACTCATGTTTCCTTTCCATATTTTTATAACCCTTACTAATCTTTATATGCTCATCCCATGTTTTTGAAATGTTTTACATAGGACTTAAAGATGAATTGGGTCAAGGATGGGATCAAGGAAAGACATGATATCTAAAACATGGAACTAGACATGTTTCTTTTAAGAGTTTATTTTATTTTATGGAATCTTAGTAGAAGTGTCTACTTTGTAATCTTTTGAGATGTAACAGTTATTTCCTAATTCTCTAAAACTATATACCTGAAATGATCCTCAATTTCAATTATTCATTTAATTCAATATTAAATAAGGCTTAAGGCCGAGGCCTTATCAAAAACCGCCCAATATTAAATATCATTTAAATTAACCCAAACCCCTTATAAAATACCATAAATTGGTGTACCTCAACTGAATAAATAAATGAAAACTTGAGGACATCATTATGGGATGTCCTCTACACAAGTCAAGTAAATTCCCCATGGGAATTGGATGATTCCACTATTCTCCAGTAGAATAATCTCACAAACCCAAAAAAGTGTATATAAATTATAAAAAAATTGTATGAGGGGTTCAAGGAAGGGAAATAATGGTTGTATCTCACCATAAATTCAAAATAATGGTACATGATATCAATAAAATTAAAAAGGAATTAGAGGAGGGGTGATGGAGGGGAGCTATATTGTTGATGCATTAGGGGGAGGAGGATAAATTAATGTTTCCCCTTAAAACTAAAGTTCTTAAAATAATAATGTATAATATTTTAATGAGTCACATGGATTAACTACATAGTTGGCTAAATAATGCCGAAATCATGTAGCAATCATTTTCTAAGGAAACACAACTCTCATGGTTTGTCCGCACAGTTTTTGAAACAGTGTTTAAAACGTGAAAAAAATCTACATTATTATGCACATTTTTTTATTAATCCATCTACAAACAACACATTCTAATCATCATTTCATAGTTTCATATGATATCCAAGTGGTTTCAATAAACTGTTCTATAAAAAAATGTTCTAAAAAATGAATTGGAATGAACATCATGATTAGGGTGTTGTAAGGTTTCTCTAAACCACACACCTAAAGCTGACACCCTAGTATAAATCCCCCAGAACACCTAAATCTTCAACCCAAATCACTTGATACTACATCGAGCATTTGAGGCACCTCTCTGGCCTCAGACAATATTCAAAAACATTATCTCCTAATAGTAGAACTCTTTGATTCTGTTTCTAAATCATAGTTATCTAAACAAATGATCAAATATATTTTTTAAAAAATTTTATTTATTATAACAAAGAAAACTCACATGTAGTGGGGTTTTATAAAAAATAGTGGTACTCATGAATGAGATTAACCAAATTCTCTAGAGAGGAACATATGAACATTGTAAAATTTCATGAGACAACTCCCTCTAATGTTTGGAAGACTGTCGTAATTACTCTTCTCTAATTGTTGAATAAATTATTTGGAGATGATATTTGAGTAATTAGGTTTTGCAAAGAATCATATAGAGAATCTTATTTTTTAATATTTTTAATGTGAAGCAGATAATTGTGGGAATTTAATTAAAAACATCACTGATAAAATTAAAATTGATATAATGGTGTGGATAGTTATTATGTATTTTTTTCATAGAAAATGTTTTCATAATTTTCATCAACATAAATAGAATGAAAATTTATAGAGTTAATCAAAATTTAAAATTACATAGTTATTTGTTAGGAAATTTTATTTCTTAATTGGGATTGTATAAATATAATTTAATTTTGTACTATGAGAGTAAAATATATAGGTTTTATATATGTTTTGAAATCATGTTTATAATGATAATTTCCCTATTTTGAATTTAAAATTAATGAGGAAATTTTTTATGTGATAATAATTTTGATATTGATTTATTTATGATTATACATTCCATGAAATCAATAATAATAATAATTCATGGTGGAAATTACTGAAGAAAAAATAAATTAGAAACCCTAGAGGTAACCATACCACATGATCCAAATTTATCAATAAAAACATCTTAAGGAATGTATAATATGATCATGTAAGTGTTACCAATGTTGTAATTCAAGACATTAGGATCATGATTACAAAAAAAGATAAAATGACATGGTTAAAACAATAACGAAAATCCGACAATGAGGTTTGTAAACTGTAATGATATAAGATATTTTTAAAACTGTCGTATAAACTTAGTCTCTCATGGATGGAATTTGTTGTGTTAAAAAGAAGAATGTTTTTATATGTAATTTGATACTACTATAGAAATTTATGGAAAATAAATTGAAGTGGTGACATGTATTTTACTTGATTATTGAAATTATGATAATGTTTTCCTTCATCCTTAGTCAATGCATACTTTTTGAGAAAGATTAAGGAAACATTGAAATATCACCCCATGAAATGGGTATACATATTTTGGGAAAAAATATTGGATAAAGTATTTAGTTAATGTGATTTATAATATCAATCCAATTATTATCTTTGGAATATTTCCCTATAAATATTTTTTTCATACCAATAGTAAAATTAGATGTTATTATTGGTGTGTATTAGCTTTCAAAAAATCAAAATAAGATTTATTAAAAAGATAATAAAATATCATTCAATTTTAAGAATGAATTTCAATTGGTATATAAGAATAAGTTCATACTTGTCATAATATATTAGGAATTTGATAAATTTAAAAAATATGGAGGTGAATGTTATCTGTAGTATATCACTAGAAATAATGGAACTATTAAAATAAGTGAAATACATATGATAAATAAATTTTTATATGTTTTAAATAATGATATTTCCATTATTATACATTATTGGGAAGACCAATTAAGAGTTGACATAGTCAAATATTCTAATCCATTTTCAAAACTTCATTATCAAATAGATCTATTTGAGATATTGGAATTGAAAAAAAATACAAGAATTACTTGATAAGGGTTTTAACTATAGGTTAATCTTTATGGAAGACTTTTCTTTATATTAAAAATGGTTCTATAACTCTTTTCATTCATTTTAGAGAACTCAACTACATTACTATTATGAAATTGTATTATTTGCCTCATATTATATATTTTTTTATAAGATTTAGGGCGCTCATTATATTTTTATGATTATCCTTGGTTATCGATATCATCAACTGAATATAATGGATGAATACATTTTTAGTAAGAAATTAAACTAGGTATGATGATCACAAGTTTGTGGTTATTCACTTAGGGTTAAAAAATGAACCCTATTTATTTATTTATTTACTGAATAGAGTTATACATGAGTATTTTTTATATTTTTAGTAGTGTTAACTGATGATATTTTGGTTATTTCTAAATGTAATGATGACTCTGAGAAACATAAAAATATATTAATACGGACCTATAAACATGAATTTGGTTGTAAAATTAAGTAAAAGTTAATTATGGTTGTATATTATTTCACTCCATTGGAATATTGTTAGTCAAAATAAAATAATAGTTGATTAAACATATGATAATGTGGTCAAAGAATATACAAGATCCAATAATGCCTCTAAGATTCATTATTTTAATAGACTAATGGGTTATTAATAATGGTTTATTGAAATGATCTCACAATTAGCTAACCCAATAACAAATATAACTCAAAGTGGGGGTTATATTTATTTAGTATAAGGAATGTAATAAATGTTTTCATAATATAAATAGAGTTCTAGTTGTAGCTATGGTTTTGGCTTTACCATCATGAAATATGGAATTATTTATTTATAGTGATGCATCACTAAAGGTCCTTCTTTTTGATTTGATGTAATGCAGTCATTTTGTTGCATATACATCACAACTGTTAAACCCCGTTATAAAAACTATCCAACAAATCATCTTGAATATAAAGGGGTAATTGTTTCATAAAAAAATTGAACTCATGAGAAAAGGAAAAGGTTGGAAAATAAAGTATTATGATTATATGAATTACTATTATATGATTATGAAAACATGGTAGTTGATTCTATTAATCAAACGAATAATACATCATTATCCGTGTTACGATCGGAATTAGATATAATAGTTAAAGAATTTGTGAAAATTTTCCTACATGATGTTTATCTGAAAACCACTTCTCTTTTACACATTGTATTTGAAGAATAATCCTTGGGAAAATAATTAAATATACTCATAAGGAATATCCTGGTATGAAAATATAAATATAACTTTTTAATGAAGCTGTGTTTCTTGAGAATAATATTTGTAATAAAGGTGTTATAAGACTTGGAATGAGATTATTTGTACTAAGTGACTCTCAATTGAAAAATGAATTATTGAGTAAGGATAAAAAATTTCAATATTATGTTTATCTAGGAAATGACAATATGTACAAATGTCATTATTATTATTATTGATAGGAAGGAATAAAGAAAGATATTACTGATTATAACATGAATGTTTTGAATTATTAGTAGGCTAAATATTAATTAAATCCCTAAAAAGTGGATTATAGAGTATTTTTCAATTTTAGAATGGAAATGGAAGAATATATATATGGTTTTCAGGGTGGTATTACAATATAAATCATTAGTTAATATTGAAAATTGTGTTATTGTTGACCGTTTGACTAAATCTGTCCATTTTCTTCATATTCAGTATAATATATATTTAGATAAGCTTCATATTCACTTCCATAAAAATATATTCATGTTAAATGGAGTTTTTTTCTCTATTATATTTCATTTTATTCCACATTTTACATCCAATATTTTTAGAGGGAAAAAAATTCCCTTTGAAACTGAATTATTTATTAGTATAAATTTTCATTCTCAATTTGATTGAAAATTGGAGAAAAAAATCCAGACATTGGAGGTTATACTTTCTTCTTTCATATTTGATTATTAAAAAAGATTGTATCATCATCATTCATTAGTGAAATTTTAGAATAATATTATTTTTATTTTAAGTATATATTTGGAAAATTTGGAATCATTATATGGAATGTGTTGTTGGACTCTAACATAGTAGAATGATGTTTATGAGAGAAAATTATTAGAAAATAAATTGGATGAGGATATGGTAAAGATGTTAAATATCATTATGCATGATATAAGATCTTCTCAATGTACGTATAATATATATTCATATAACCAAAGGAAGGATATTTTTTTGGTAGGAGACTCTGTTGTTTTGTGAAATATTTTCACTGAAAGGTGTGATGTGTTTTTCTAAAAAGGTTATATAAATAAAAAGTTTTTTTTGTCCATATGAAATTAATGAGAAATTGGTATTGATTTATTACCTGGTAGAAATACCCATTATTTTAGCTTAAGTACTTCAAGTGTTCCACGTTTCATTTTGGAGGAATATTTCTTTAGATTTCTTGTCAATACACATGGATTTTTGTTTCATGTAATTTACCTAGAAGTCATTTTTCATTGAAGCCCTATTTTATACCTGAAAAAAATTGATTCTATTTAAATAAGGGACAAATATAGGTTTCAGTTTCTTAATAAACATGTTTTACTATAATTTTTATTTTTATAATGATTGATGAGTCAAGTCAATTAGCTAAAATTCAAAATATTTATAATTTATTTTGATTGACTGATTACATGATTTTATACCCTGGGTGATTGCATGTTATTTTTAAATACTCCAATTATTGAGAGTATTCTAGACCTAAAATTTCATATTGTTTCCTATGTATATCTATTGAGAGGAACATGGGACATGCGATCCTATGAGAACATTCAATGAGATCTTATCAAGGCTATGAATGAACAAATATAATTTTAATATGTTTGAGAAAATCCTTGTCAATTAATATTTTTTATACACACATTACTGTACTTCATATTTATAATTAATTCTCTATGAATGAACTATTTATGATTCATCTATTCCAAGATGATTGTTCCTTATTACCCTTCTCTTAGTATTATGAACAATTATCCTTCCATTAATTTTGGTGGAATTTATAGATGGTGGACATGAGATGTATTTATTTTGGAGATGTATTGGTTAAAATTTTCAACACTGATATGATGTGATCCATGAATACTCTTCTTATATCAGGACTAAACTATTCATTGAAAAAAAATAATTAAAAAATAATAATGAAAAAGATTTCGGGTTGTGTATTAGGTAGATAAAAAATCACCATTTTTATACTGATGAGTCCTGTGAGGGATCATATGTGGTTAGGGGATGGATGTGATATCTATCCTAAATATGAATTTTTAAAATTAAATAAAAGAAAGTGAAAAAATAAATGAACAAGGTATATTTTATTCATACATACAAATTTTATTCAAGGATACACTTAGACATTCCCGGATCAAGGATGCAATTTCATCCTAATGAATACACTTCATTATACATTTACATTTATTATGCATTATAAATTAAGGAATTACCAACTATTAATATTTAATTTCAATTTCTATATTCTGGATCACATCCTCAGTGTCATCCAAACCTTTTTTTGAAGCCCTCATGACTTATATTGTATTTAACTTTACGATGTGGAGATAGTAGAAACAAAGAATGCTTATGGTTAGGAACATGTACTCCGGGTATGATCATAACTCTATTTGCATTTTTCACAAAGTGATGAGATAAAATTAATTGTATGTTATATTGAAAAATGGGTTTATAATTTGCGGAACTCTTTTGATGTTATAATAGAAAGAATAAGAATCTGAATAATTAAATAAACTACAAGTCATGAATAAATTTGTCTTTGAGATTAATTCTGGAGGACTGATTTTATATACATACACATTTTTTTATTTTCCAAGTTTTAATGCATGTTGACTATTTTTTAAATTGTTTCCTTCAAAATCCATATTGAGAAGCCATGTTCATGGAATCTAAAAACTGTCAACTATGGAAAAATTTGATTTGTTGAAATTGTATATGTATTTTGGATACATTTTTATAATTTAATTTCATTAATTATTTTATAATAGAGGTTTTTATTTTTTTCATATTAATAATGGATTCTCGACATAATGGAATAAATTCTGAAAAATTTCCAAGAATAGCCTATACACACGATATATCAAATACATGCATGCAGACTCCAATTATAGCATGCTTGTAGAGCCTCTAGCCATCTTAGGAATAATCATCCTGATGGGAAGACAATGCACGTGCGGTAAATCAATTACATGAAGTGAATCATTGAAAAATAAGATCTCTCCATAGGTTATTTTCATTCCTTATGTGAAAATATTGCACAATTTCCATGTTTCATGGCCTCGATCAAACCAATATACGAACAGATTCTTTGGTAGGGAAAGTGGATCTCAATCACATAGTGTGAAACCACATTACAAGATGTGTTGATGTTGGGACCCAAGTTATTTAATCTAGTACACAACGTTTACGACCTTCACTCAGTGGAATTATCAAGTCTAATTATATTTTTAGCACACTGTACGAAATAGGAAAATCAACACTTTATTTTGAACCATTTATTTCTTTATCCACTCTTTCATGTAATCATTATATATTATTATAAAATATACTGAATTCATTCAACAAATTCTTTTACTGTATCAATGATTTATTAATAATTCCTTGACCATTATTTATCCACTTAATCCCACTTCTATTTCTAACACTTGTTTCTAACAATGATATTCATTATTCATCAACCCTTGCATCATCCAAAATATGTTCGTCGTCTAAATTATATTTGTGATTATTTCATTCTTTTTTTTAAAATCCATATTTCTCATTATTAATTAATAGTCCTATGAATCCAGTATCCTGTTAGATATGAATTAATTCTAATTGTTTGATATTGATTATTTCCCACTTATTCCTAGATTTTTTCTATTGAAATGTTTTATGATTATTCACAGCAAGCTAATTAATACCTTTCATTTTTATCATCTCCTCCATACATGGGTAATCTACATAGGGTTTAGGTTCGAGAATATGGGTGTTTCAGAATCTAATGAATCATTATATTGAACCGTGTTAATCCTATGTATATAAATTAGGTCAACAATAAAATTTCATCAAATTATACTAAAAAACATTGGCCATGGGATGTGTTATTGGAAAAAAAACTATCCTAATTAAATTTGATCCAAACAATAATTATGAGCTGAAAACACTTTCTATAGTGAATTAATGTGTAATTCACATAGTTTTTCAGTTATACCCTAACTATGGTATATATGAATAAAATTGGTATGTCTGATTGTGTTGACTAAAATTAATTTTTGAATTCTACACCACATTGCAGCAGATGTAATAGGATTATTATTTGTGAAATATAGGATTTTTTTCAATAATGGTAAAATTTTCCATGATCCCTTATTTATTAACATTAATTAATTCACTAAACTATATAGACTTTGTAAGCATCAAACCATACGAGTGAATGTGATGAATTGTTCCAGGGGATTTTTTTTAATGGCCACTTGCATACTGTTAGACTTCACATGATTGACACCACACTGCCACATTTCTATGACCAAGTATTATGTTCTATTTGGAAAAATAATTATATAGCGTGACCCCACATCCTGTGAATTCAAAAAATCATGTTGGAGAGTAAAATATATAGTCTTTGTAAGAATAATTGATTCAAATAAGTTATCTGAATCCTGTATGGTATTTGGAATATGGAATATTATTAGGTTACTATAATATATATAGTCATGGATGATATTCAGGGTGTTTGATATCTTGATATCATAATATATTTTTATCTTTGAAAATTCAATAAAATCAAAACATATATAAAATATTATGATTTATATAAAATTATGATTCTCTTATTCTATCAATAACTCAATTAAATGACACTTTATCAAGTGATGATTTTAGCTATAATTTGAAGAAGATGAAGGGATATGAGATTAAAAAGATCATTTTTTCATTAAGTAGTTATTTTCAAATGAGAATATTTAAGATCAATTTGGGTGGAAATTATGAAATAAAGAAGATGTTATTGATGTTGTTCATAATATTTTTAAACCTTATAATATGTTTAGATTAAGTCTAGTATATTGGAATGATTATATTCATGACTGAGAAAAAGGAGATTCTGTTGAGATGAAATTTTGGGAAAATATATAGCCCATAATTGGAGATGTTCAAAATTAAATAAATCAATAAATATAATGTGATGATTATTTGGATGTGATAAATTTTTTTAATATCTATAACTAAGTATTTATTCAATCTATTAATGAGATATATAACATGTTATACATTCTATGAATTATAGATTTAAGATGAAGCTGGACTTCCATTTGGGAATCTCTAACAATATAAAAATAATAAATATTCTATAAGATAATTTTTTATATTATTTTTATAAATAATGGAAGAATGATTTATTTATGAGTTATGTGGAAAAATTTCAATATGAAGATTATTTTACTTTTCGGATGTAATTATGGATATATTTTTAACCAAGGGAAAATGATAAGAAAGAAAAATAAGGGTATTAATAGTGTTTAACTAGAGAGATGATGTTTTAAAAATGATTTTATTCAATGATTGTGGAGAAAAAACCATGTATAAGGTGTTGAGAAAATGTCAGAGGAGAAAAGGAAATGAGGATCATGGCACTTATATTTATAGCATTATTTTTTTCCAAATATTGAAAATATTTTAATATTTATGTGATATAAAATATCAGAATAGAATAAATAGAGTCAATGGATGTTCCGAGATAGAATGAACAAGTGCTCAGAAATAAAGGAGATGAAAAACCCCAAAATAAATTGATATGAATGAATTTCTATGTATCAAATTATAATAATTGAATAAGAAGAAGAAAACATTATGCATATCAGTTCATTTGATAACCAGTATCACAGAAGATCAAAACAGAAAGGAAGAGAACAAGAAGAGGTAGATGTTTCAGAAGCTCTATAGAATATTCATTAGTTATGAAATTCACTATAAAATAATGTGATTATATCTAATGAGTATAATCTAAATAATTTTATTCAGTATGACTGGGATAAGATATCGAGTTGTATAATACTATTCTTGAAGATTCATAGTCAATTGAAGTCACTCAGTTGATGGAAATACTTGGTTTATATGATTGCAGTGACATCTTGTGACGACTAAAAGTCTACTTCAAAATGTTAAATAGAAGGTTGTTGTAATATTAAATAGACTTAATATTATGGGATGTGGTATAAATACCTATTCTCTTGGATATTATTGTTAATACATACCTTGTTAATATGGTGAGCATGGTTTTAGGATGAACCATAGAAAACCCATTTCTAATTATTAATATGATTCTAATGGGAATATTATGACACAATCAAACAAGATCTTAGTAAGGAGTAGGTATCCCAAATCATTTCCAAACCTAGTAAAGATAGCATGTGATTCACTTAACTTTTTTCCTAGTATTTCTTGTGGTTTATTGGATTTGTTAGAGATAAATCAATCAATAAATATCCTAACAGGTGGGAGTGGTTCATAAACCAAATGGGGTAAAATGTGTATAATGATAATTTTAAATTTCATAAATGATTTTTACACACATTATTCACCAATTATAGTATTTATTCAAGGATTATTTGTGAATTTCCCATTTTTTGTTTTTAGTTGGATAAAGATAAATTGTGACATGTGAGATATTAATTTCATGATCATTTTTGGTTGTATGTTCATGAATCATAATGAAGAAAAATATTTTAAATAAAAGTAATTCATTTACCATGTATTATAGATTCATTTCATATAATATGTAAGTATAATGGATTGGGTGATTCGTTTGACCCATTTCATGAATGAACTGATGGGGTGAGCCTTATATCCCTTCATTTATAAATTCCGTTGACAATTTCATTTGTATTGAATTGAGGTTACTTGATGGTTACTGAGATATGAATATATTTATCAAAATTTCAATATAATGATAGACTTTTTTCATGATATTCATACTTGTCATTATTCTTCAATATGATGGGTTCTATGAGATAATTTATCATGTGAGGATTATGCATTTCTTCTTGTATTTATAAGGATAATTATTTGATCATATTTACATCCCGAATCCATGTATTATGTTATTTCTACATGAAGATAATCCTATTAACTAGGAGTTTCATTAACACTATGAAATGATTTGTTTTCCTGATGGTAGTTCTATGAACATATAGTTACATAATGAAAAGATAATTTGGAATTAAATTTGATATTAGAAAAATAATAAATTCACAAATTTGAGTCACTATATGTTGTTTACTAATGAAAAAAACAATGTGATTATGTAGATAAGTTTAATATAATTAGAATCATCAGATTGACTGAGTTCACTGGAAATAGTGTTACCAAGATATGTGTTCACCCGAACACAATGTCTAGGAATTCGTGTTCATCAAAACTCATCTTAATGAAAGTAGAGATAACAGAAGTTGAACTTTTAATGTACTAATTTGAGAGAACTAGAACATAATTAACAAAAAGGTAAGTGACTATAATCATTGAGTATTTACGTTAATAGATTTTATAGATTATGATATTAAAATAACAATTGAGATAACACTTGATGTTATGAATACAATGATGACATTAACGTGGTTGATTTTGTTTAATTAGTGACAGTTGAAGACAATCTATTGATAAAGAAGAACATACCGTAAATATAGTGACGTCCCATAAAAGAAATATGATATTTCTTCAGATCCATTTGAAAAGGAACTGTGAATAGTAAAGATTACTAATATAATCCCTTACCACTCATTGTAAACTATTGAAAACGTCTATAAAGATGAAATTTAAAGACATGGTTGGATGATGTGTGTGTTTGAAAAGAACTATGTGATTGTTTTGTAACAAATTATAACAAATTTTGTATATATTGTAAAATCTATGATTCAAGGAATATTACAAATCACATAATAGAGTTTGTTTTCAAAAAAGTACCAAACCATATATAAACCATGTATGTTGCTATTATTTTTTATTTTTTCATTGAATATTGTGATATGGGATGAATGTGCATCGAAATATCCATACATCTTATCTACGATATAGGTTTGAGTATCAAGAGGACGTAACTATCCAAAAATGTGAAACATGGAAAATAAGGGAACATTGATTCACCCAAATCCCCTCTTAGTGTCCCTACAAGTTACACATTCATCATAAATTAATATTATAATAAATACTATAATTATACACAAATGAATAAATATTTATTGAATATTCATATAAATAAATATTTATATTAATCCATCCAATAATTGGTGAATATATTTTTTTTACATTGTGAATTCAAATAAGTGATAAATATATATTTTATATGTTGGGAATTAAAATGAATATTTATATTAATACATAACTAGAATATATTTTATAACTCAAATATATGTGTTGATCAAATATATACTATAAAAAAAACTTGAAAAAATCTCATTTTGTAATTTTATGAATAATATTAATTATGTGTATTAAATTATAATAAAGAATAATACGAGATTCAAGGATACACTAACTTTGTATTCTTATTATCTTATTTATTTATGGAATTAGGGAATCTTAGCTAAATTCCAGGATGGGTGTCTAGAAATGGATCATGGAACCCTTCGAGAAGAAGTAAATTTATCAATGATAACCACCACATAAGAATACGTACCGTAAAATATAGTGGTTTTTTACTAATATCATATCACAATGGATTCACACTCATATCATAAAACAATATAATTTATATTTCATTCTTTCAATACCAAAAATGAACACCTCGATAAGATGCCATGGCCATGGATTTAATTTTATAGTGTTATTCCAATAAATGGACCAGAGATATTGATTCCGATTAACATAGATGAGAGAAATACTTTCCTAGACAATTAAATAATGTAACACATATTTTGACGCACCAAACATACCATACCACAATATGATAATATATCATCATGGTTTTCATCAATATATCCAAGTAAGAGATTCATAATAATCATTAACAATAACATTATGTCTACATATTATTATACATCTATGAAAATAAGAATATACAATGACACAGAAACATTTGGAATTTTTATTAAAGGATCAATCGTTATAACCTCCTGTCATTGAGATTACCATGTTTGAACATCATGATAAAAAAATTAGTCCACTTATGATCATCATGAACTATATAGTTTAACATAATTTGTTTCTTTATAGAAAATGTTATCCGAACCATGGGCCATATATGTTTAATAATTTTTACATTGAACTTCATGATTCTCATCATATATGAGAAATACTATGACATTTTGAAATAATAAATAAATTATGGTTATTATAAAATTTATTTTATTTATAATACAAACCCCCATATGATAAAATATAAATTAATATGGAAATCAAAATACTATGGAAGTTGGCTCTACGGCACGAACTCCAACATGTCATGGGTTATTTTGAAAGATATAAAACATAGATCAGCTGATGGATAAACATAGTGTGAAAACCAAACAATTTCATATAATGTATTAATTTTATTAATTAAATTCATTCATAATATATAAATTTACATATCATTAGAAATAGTTTTAAGGAATAAAAATATGATTTTTCATTTAGAAAAGGAAGTGAGTTTTATTCTGAATAAATTTTTTTCCATGAATTTAGTAGTTTTATTTTTAATATATATATGTTAAAATTATCAAATTTTTAAATAGAATTAATTATTAAATTCTTCATATCAAAATCATATAGGGATATTTTTTAGGATTTTCCAGAAAGAGTTGACTTTTTTTGTATGGTTAATGATACTGTTTTTACAAATATAATCATGTTTATATCAATATCATGATATAATAATGATCTAAATGCTCAAAAAAAATATTTTATGGAAAAATGTTTATTTAATATGAAAATAATTCAATACAAAATATTATTTTAAATTTTTGAATGTAATGATTTCCATTATAGAACAAAGGAGTTGTTTTATTCTCATTAAAGACTTATTTTATCAATTTCATTAATTATGAAGTTACAAGGATACATTTAGTTTGGATTATTTTTTAATTTACCTAAATATATTTTTTCAATAGTAAAACAATAAATTTTATAGGAATCGACACTATACAATATTTTTGTGTATTGTCATTTTATGAATGAAAATACATTTTTCTAAATTTTTATTTCATTGTATTTATTGTATTTATAATAGAATTAATTTTTAATAACTGCAATAATGTAATAATATTAAATTTTATAAATATTTTGAATCAACATAATCATTTTAATTAGTATTTTTCAGTTACTTTTTTTTAAAAAAAATGTTACTGAGGTAATAATGATAGTTTTCACATTAAATTTAAATTATTTCACAAAGTTAAACTATGGGGAAAGATCCAAAATTACCTCAAAATTTATAAATTATTTATTGGGATGAGTGATTCATCAACAATGGATAATTATCCTAAATTTCTTTTCTACCTTTGAGGAACGTTCCTTTGAAAGTGACCTGCCTTTAATAAAATGTAAGTTATATTTTAAAAAATGATACACATATCACTTCGAAAAGGATCCTTTCACCACCACAATTAACCACAGATATAAATCCTTTTATCTCGAAAAAAACATGAAAAATCCATCTGTTTCTGACGCTTTCGCCGGGGCGCGCGCGCATCCGTCCACGGGGGAGGGGGGCGCGCGGCTTT
The DNA here is from genome assembly GCA_963277665.1 of Viscum album. Classification (NCBI taxonomy): domain Eukaryota; kingdom Viridiplantae; phylum Streptophyta; class Magnoliopsida; order Santalales; family Viscaceae; genus Viscum; species Viscum album. Next base: position 511,443,437 of record OY728138.1, read on the forward strand.
GTTGCCCCGCATTCCCGCTTTCCAAAGGCGGGCGGCATTCGTTCCTTGTTCAGGTACGTCTGCTCCTTGATCGAAACGGGATGATGGGATGTCGGTTCTTCCTCCTGTGGATTCCTCCTCAGAACTCGTCACCTAGTCCGGGTCTCCCTTATAGATTTAATACGTAGTTCGTGAAACTCTTCCCGGTGTCATGTTTCCATGGACGCCGGTTAATTACACTGCTTCTGTCGGGACATTCCAAAGGGTCCAGTCAGGGCAGCAACCTTCGGTCAGGGGAGTAATCACGTTTGAGGCATCAGTAGCGTGTCTGGATGCTGGGGTACCTGGCATGTCTGTCTGATATCCTCAATCATAAGGCTTCTCGAGGGCGTGGAAGCCCGAGGCATCCCACATCGAGCGCAGGGAATTACATGTCATAGACACGTATCTGAGGTTTTCCTCAGCTTCCCATGTTCAACACAGGGTATGTTGCAAGATTAACGTCTAGTAGAGACGGTTGAGAATGAAATGGGACCATCGCAGGGGGGGGGGGGGGGCGACAGTGAAGTTGGGCTTGAGTCTTGAAGAGACTTCCTACGTATCCCCGTGGCAGGGAATCAAAGTCCGCGTAGTTCGGGATGGTGCCGGTAAACCGACGTGAAGCTGGACCTTAGTCCGAAGAGACTTGGGCTTGAACCTCTGGGAGGATTCCTAAGTACCATGCCTTGACATGGATCAAAGTCCCCGTAGTTCGAATGATACAGTTTAACGTCATGCGGGACGATAATGAACCCTGACGTGAATGAACGACGGGTGGGCTTGAACCTCGTGGAGGTTTCCTACGTACCATGCCTTGACATGGATCAAAGACCTCGTAGTTCAGAATGGGTTTCTCCGGTGAACCGACGTGAAAGCAGACCTTGGTCCACTATTGGTGGGCTTGAACCTCGTGGAGGTTTCCTACGTACCATGCCTTGACATGGATCAAAGACCTCGTAGTTCGGATGAAAGCAGACCTTGGTCCACTGATGGTGGGCTTGAACCTCATGGAGGCTTCTACGTACCATGCCTTGACATGGATCAAAGACCTCGTAGTTCAAATGGGTTTGGTCGCAATGGCTTACCACCGGACCGGGATGAGACCCGACGTGAAAGGGCGACGGGGGGTGTGTCGGTGAACCGACGTGAAAGTAGACCTTGGTCCACTGATGGTGGGCTTGAACCTCATGGAGGCTTCCTACGTACCATGCCTTGACATGGATCAAAGACCTCGTAGTTCAAAAGAAAGTAGACCTTGGTCCACTGATGGTGGGCTTGAACCTCATGGAGGCTTCCTACGTACCATGCCTTGACATGGATCAAAGACCTCGTAGTTCAAATGGGAGTAGACCTTGGTCCACAGATGGTGGGCTTGAACCTCATGGAGGCTTCCTACGTACCATGCCTTGACATGGATCAAAGACCTCGTAGTTCAAATGAAAGTAGACCTTGGTCCACTGATGTTGGGCTTGAACCTCATGGAGGCTTCCTACGTACCATGCCTTTACATGGATCAAAGACCTCGTAGTTCAAATGAAAGCAGACCTTGGTCCACTGATGGTGGGCTTGAACCTCATGGAGGCTTCCTACGTACCATGCCTTGACATGGATCAAAGACCTCGTAGTTCAAATGGGTTTGGTCGCAATGGCTTACCACCGGACCGGGATGAGACCCGACGTGAAAGGGCGACGGGGGGTGTGTCGGTGAACCGACGTGAAAGTAGACCTTGGTCCACTGATGGTGGGCTTGAACCTCATGGAGGCTTCCTACGTACCATGCCTTGACATGGATCAAAGACCTCGTAGTTCAAAAGAAAGTAGACCTTGGTCCACTGATGGTGGGCTTGAACCTCATGGAGGCTTCCTACGTACCATGCCTTGACATGGATCAAAGACCTCGTAGTTCAAATGGGAGTAGACCTTGGTCCACTGATGGTGGGCTTGAACCTCATGGAGGCTTCCTACGTACCATGCCTTGACATGGATCAAAGACCTCGTAGTTCAAATGAAAGTAGACCTTGGTCCACTGATGTTGGGCTTGAACCTCATGGAGGCTTCCTATGTACCATGCCTTGACATGGATCAAAGACCTCGTAGTTCAAATGGGTTTGTTAGGGTCGGTGATCACTCTAAGCCCACGTGAGTCATGCTCGGTGTGAGAAACAAGAGGTTGCAAGGACCTGACGATCACGTCGCGAAGGGTGCGTCCGTGAGAAGCGAAGAGGGGCTTACGCGTTGGGCGGCCCATGGTGTTGGGACTTACTCCAGGATGGAGGCCCATGGTGCGACAAAGCGCGGGAAAGATGGACCTTGGTCTGACAGTGGGAGGTGCCTCGTTCCCTATCACGTTCCTCACTGACCTTGGTAGTGGGGGAGTACCGAGATGCACGGGTGCAATCATCCGTACCAAAGGTTAGGGATTTACGCTCTGAGGCGACCCTTCCCCTGCGAACATACACCACTCCGACAAGGAGGATCTCATTCCATGTGCGGAAGAGTTCCATTCCCGTGGAGACGAGCGGTGTAATGAATACTCGAGCTGGGGGGAACCCTTCGTGAGGGAGACGAGGTTGGGTCACAGTTTAACGTCATGTGTTGAGGACGCGGTGCTTGGCAGTTTAACGTCCTGCAGCTCGGACGAGGTGGGTTCACTCCACACCCCTAGGGCTTACATAACCGGTACCCTCTGGTCCTTGGGGAAGGGAAGGTACCAGTAAGGCCATGGTAGAGGGGGGTCGAGGGAGGAACCACCGAGGGGTCCACGTTAGCGTGGCTATGCGAAGAAGCAATAGCCGTTAGCGTGCCTATGCGAAGAAGCATTGGGCGAAGCAACGCTATGGGAGGTGTTGTCCATGGGACTTTGAAATCACATCGTGCAAACCTGGAGGGTCGCACGAGAGGAGGGATCGCTAAGCAGAGGAGTGTGCTTTGCGAAGTGGGGTGCCTTGGCCTTAGCATGGGGCATAGGTGGGAGTGGGTGGTGCTTCGCGAAGTGGAACAGTGTTCGCGGAGCACTGCCTCGCGAAGAAGGAGTGGTTCGCGAAGCAGGGTCCTGCCAAGCAATGTGCTTCGCGATGCATAGTTATCCTGCCTTGGCATAGGGATTACTAGCATGGGTTGGGTGTTTCGCGAAGCACAAGTGCTCCGCGGCTGCCCGGGTTCCCTTGGGAATCCCCTTCCTTTGCGAACGCCCTTGGGCTTCGCGAAGGGCATCCCTCTCGGAAGAGGGGCTCAGGACGAAACAAATCAGAGTCGTCTCGCGAAGTAGAAATACCTCGCGGAGCTCATGATTCCCGGGGCAAAGCTTGCTTCGCGATTCGGGAGAGGAGAAGCCGAAAGGTCGGGTTGTCCGTCTCCCGGGACTCAGGGGGAGTCGAGTATTTATAGGGAAGGGGCGCCGCGATGCAGGGCTCGTGCGCCGCCTTCTGGGCTTCGCGGCGGCTCACGAACGTCAAACCGGTTCGCGGAGGATTACCGCCTCCGGAGCTTCGCGGAGGATTACCGCCTCCGGAGCTTCGCGGCGGCTCGCGAACGTCAAAAGGATTCGCGGAGGATTACCGCCTCCGGAACTTCGCGGGGCCGCTAAGGTCGGGACGCTTCGCGGCGGGGCTCCGCGGACGGGCTCCGCGGCTGTGCTTCGCGGCTGTGCTTCGCGAGGCAGCGCGCCGGCTGCCTTTTTCGTTCCTTTCGGGACATATTTTTGGCGCCAACACCATCACCAAATATATTTTGATTTTTTATAGGTTCTAGTCTCACTAATATAGCATTATATTAAGGGATTCAAGGTTATCCCAATGAGTAATGTAAATATTCATAATCACTCATGTTTCAATTATATTATTTTCATTATTATTCTACCATTAACATATATATTATAACCATACTAACATAATTAAATCAGTGTAATTATTATATTAAAATTTAGTTATGTTTATGGAATACGGATTTTCTACCCCTTCCATCTATTTGAAAAAAGAAATAATCACTCATGTTATATGTGGAGTACCACATCAATGGCTGATGTAATACATTTTTCAGTACCAAATTTCAAGGATGAGTATTAAAATGATTTAAATGAATAAATATAATTTTTATTCAAGGATTAATATTCATTAAATTTTAATGGGTCATTCAATTAAAAATACCATCCAATATAAAATTAAAATGACTGTCTTATAACGTCTAAACTACAATCTCCATTGGAGATGTGATTTTTTTGTAATCCCCAACATCATGGTTGGTTATAGAAATAATTTTAGGCTTAAATATGAGTACAATATTTATATTAAATCCTATTTCGTATTTTGAATTTGTTTCAAAAATATGAATTATCATTATTAAATAATTTGTTTATATCAGTAAATTATGAAAAAAAAGCTCATCATGAATTCTATTATCACAAACCATAACAATAAGTTTCTTAATAAATGGGAAGAATAATTCAATGAAATAAATATTTTTCAAAAACCCTTGTAATATATTAAAAATTAAAATGGTATCATATAATGGGTTCTAATTACTCCATAATGAAACAATAAAAAAACAATCGAAATTATTAATATCCGGTGATGAAAAAAAATTTACTAACTAATATAAGTGTAATTATTTTTTAAAATAAAAGAATATAAAACATACTAGAAATTAATTTGTTTATATAATAATTTATTAATAGGGATATTTTTGTTATATTTATGTTTTTAGGAAGTTGGACTATGTGAAATTCCAGTGTGAGTGATTTTTCATTAAAACGTTGTTTTATTGATTTACATTAAAATATATCCCTTCAATATCTATATTATTTATATTGGATAAATAATATTTTTATCAATGATACAATAATTTTTAAGGTAATTTTCAACTATCTTGTTATTTTTTTCAATGTTTTACAAATTAAAATTTTAAAAAAAAATTCATATGGGTTACATACGACTTCCTTTACATAATTTTGAAAAGAATGATTTCAACATTTACCAAATTATAGCCTTTCACAATAGCTGTGTCCATTATTAATTATTATGAATCATTTACATGTATTTATAGTTAATTTTAAATTACATATTTCCCATTTTTTGGGAATTTTTATTTTTTAACAAGTAGTCAAAAGAAAAGATGATTCTTATTTTTAAGTGATCGTTGAATGCGATTTTTTATTGGTTAAAAAGAGTTTTATGATGAATATTGAAATATTATATATGTTTTGATCATTTTATTGTTCATGGAAATTATTTAAAATTATTATTATTACTAGTGTACAACTCATAAGTGAATTTTTTAATGATTTATTCTATGGAAAAATAATGATTCAAATTAATTGATTGAATGTTATTCGTGTACAAGTGAAATAAAAATGATCACAGGTGATCAATATGATTTCCAATGATAGATTCATAGTTTTTCTATGATTTATTTTATTTTAATGTTTTTTCATGGTCAATGTTTTATTTCACATCTTATTATCAGATCAATATTTATGATGTATAAAAGAAAACATTTTAAAGGGTTTTCATGACTTTTTTCAATGGATGAACATGTATGTTTTATTTTTATATTCATTATTGGTATTTAGGTGCTAATCACACATTTTAAAATGATTTTATTGAATTTAAAGATATATAGAACCTCTATAAATATCAATCACTTGGTTATAGAGACTCATATTAAATACTAAATTGTGTTATAAATGAAATAGGTCTTTTAATTTAAGATACTATTTTTTTTGAAAAGAAACAAAATTATAATGTGTGGTAGTGTACACGATGTAATGTAATTATTTTCCTAATTATCTAAAGCTCTAAACCAAAAAGGTCATGATAAAGTTATGAATTGAAATCCATACTATAAAACATGCAAATAATGGTTGGATTTTTTTGAGTAGGTATGGTTGGTATCAATGATTCATTTAGATAATGATGAAGGATATGTTTATTTTATGGACTGATTATTTTGGGATGCTAAATTTTGGAAATATTTTCATGATATAGTATTTGACTTTTACCATATTTATTCCTCTAATATATGTATATTTTAAAATGGTTTTCCACTAAGGTAGCCAGGTTAATGAAGTGTTAAGGAAGAAAGAGGAAAATATTCGTATTAATCAGAAACATAGTGTGGTTAGAGTTAGAGAAGTGTACTTTACGTACGAGTTAACTCAAATAACATAGACTATAAATAGAATCCCTAACATGATTCTCTATGAACAGTAATATGATCGAAGGTGGATGGACCTCGGGCATGCCTTCCCATAAGCTAGAGGATTTTTTTTGAGTAAAGGGGGTCTATAGAAGTAAAATTGGGAGACTAAACTCCAATATCAGAGTAGCAATATTAGGACAAACAATAAGAAAAAACATGAAAAAGAATAAACCATCATTATAAATTTGGATAAATTAAGATCCCAACAAATAATGATGATTATAAAGAGACACACAATCATTCAATAATGACCATCCACTAGGAAGATCACATATATGGAAATAAATATAGAATGGAAATATTTAAGAATCCACTAAAATCCAAGAGACTCACTTCATCCTAGTATCCGAACAACATCAATAATTTCTATCTATACTATCATATCTCAGACCTCTTCATAACCTGCACCTATAGCCACTGATGGATTCTTCTATACATATGTCTGATTTCCTCATCACTAGGGTGAATGTACAAATTATTAGGGCACCATCAGAGTAGTCCTTTACATAACCAATAAATACTGTGTAATCATGTGATATAGACAAAATAAATAATTTTACTATTGAATATAATTAAATAAATCAAATTTTTCACTTCACTTCCTCAGTGATGATGGAGGTTTATAATACCTAATTTATCCAGTTTCAGAGTGTGTCTTGGCACATCAGATTATCTATAAAACCATAAACAAGTACAAAAAGGAGAACGAGTCTTATACTAGGACTAATATCCAATAACACACATAAATCATATAGTTTTAGAGTGTCACTATGAATATTGTGTAATGATTTTAACCAAACTAAACACATGGGGGCGACTCACCATAGTAAAAGTATGACAACCACTTGAGGGATCACCGACCTAAAATAAAATGATAAAAAATAGAGGCTAACACACCTATTAGACAAGAGAAAAATACTCAGAGTATAACCAACCCAGTAAAAATAGGTAAATAATTGGGACTAACCCACCCAATATATATGAGAGAAACACATGAGACTGGGACACTTAGTATACATGAAACAACCACCTGGGGATAACATACTTAGTAAATAGGCACAAGAAAAGACTCATAATGATTGTATTCCATACTGTTGAAATTTTTGTTTCTTATTGTATCCCCTACCCAATGATCCAATGAGCATGTCTATAGAATCCCAATATTTTTGTGTGTGTGTGGTGGGAACATATCCAACCCATAGATCCCCCCATGTTGATATATATTAACAAAGCATGTTCTTCCTATCATAACATCTCATCATGTATTTTCATATGCTAGAGTTTATCTTGAATAATCAAGGATGACCTCTCTAGTTAAACAACCACCACCACCATGATACTGTAGAATGAAAACATCATTATTGGTTCTAAGAAAACAGCTATAGTCATCATGAACCATTTTTCTAGAACACCCCTCACTAGGTTTAACATGTCACTTGAATACCCATTACGGTCTGCTAGGTCTCATCAAATGTTCTAATACAACACCAGGTCCACTCTATCTCATAATCATATCTGAATTTCATGCCTTCCTCCCAATGGTAATACTTCCCTTATCATTAGCATTGTCTCCTCACTAGCCTCCAAGGTAATATTCGGATAGGATATGGCCTAAATACCATCCACTTTTTCTAGTCACTCTTGGTTTGTTTGAAAACCCAACATACCCTCAAGTTCAATATGGTCTAGCTAACCTAGCTAAATCACATCTCGGTGGGTGAATGAATAGTAACCCCAAACTCATCTCAAATATCTTAAAGTCTCTAAAGATACTCAAGGTTATTATTTGGGTTAATAAATTTCCAATACACCTATACTCACCACATACTTCAAAATTTACATATGGTATTCAATTATAATCAGGGATTAGAAGATTAGTGGTCAATAAATCCAGCCAGTTCATTGGTTTTATCATGGCATTTTAACATTTTAAATTTATTTAATAAGAATTTAGTTTTTATTAATAAATTTAATGAACATAAAATTGTATATCTCTTGAAATGGAAATATTAAACACATAATAATAAATATAAATAAGAATAATACTAAAAGATTATATATGAGGGGTCAGAAGTCTCAAGTGAATAATTTACCATTAATTGAAAACCCAGAATTTTGATTCCCAAACATGTCCATGCCAATCTCTTCACCAGTTCGTCAATACTATGAAAACACAAAAATATTAATTTTAAAACATTTATAATTAATTATTCAATTTATTTTAACAATTAATATTTAATTTTAATTTTTAATTAAATTTTTCATAATTTCTAAAGTCTCACTTATAGTGCTCATCACCTAAAACTGAAGCCATTGTAATTCCATGAACCTATGTCACACTTTTGAAAAAACCTCTCTCCAAATACCTAACTATAAACACCTGTTCAATAATAAATTTCATTTAATTTAACCAATAACTCTGATATAAATTGATATGGAGATGTACAGCCATTGGATCGATGAGAGATGATGCGAAACCATCATTATTGGACATCCTTCGCACAATCAGGAAAAAATCCCATGATAATTAAACCATTCCTCAATTCATGAAATGTTTTCCCCCTCTATGGTATTGGATTAAAAATAAAATAAATCATACATAATATTATATAAAAACTATTTTCATTAAATGATGTTAAAATAATGAATCAATAACATCTGAAACCAAGAGCATCAGTCCCATATTCTGGGATATTTTGACATCTACTGAGAAGGGTGCTCACGACGAAGTAGTATGTGTTCCCTCGTATGCTCTGACAGATCCCTATATCTCTAGTATTATTCTCCAAGAATATTAAGTCAAAATTAAAATTGGAAACATAAACTGATATTAGTCACATTAATTTTCAACTATTGAAGGATTATCAGGTACCCAAGTGCCATGGAAGCTCGAGAAGGGTGTGAGTACAACTCAATAGGGAACCAAAAATGTGGTTCCATACCTAACCAATAAAGAAAATTTAAACATGTTTTAATATCGTAAAAAAAATAAACTATTATAAAATAATATAAATCACTTATGACACCTAGATTATTTTGTGATGAGCAAGGTCAGACAATCCCGCTTCATCCAGTGCTAGAATGTCTCTATGAAAGTCACATAATCATCCTAATGAAAAGAAACTACAAATGGGGTATAAATTTTACTATTGAACAAATACCTAATATAATTCTTTCTTCATCTAGTGATATAGTGTCTCTTATAATGTCATGTAATAATGGAAAAAAATTAACAACTTACGGTTTACTCACCACGTTATACAGAATAAAAACACACGGGGGATTACACACCCAATATAAAGAGATAAATAGGTAGTGATTACCCACCCAGAAATCAAATATAAACACCTAGGGGATACACCACCCATTTAACAGAGAATTGAAATTAAAAAATAAGGAATAAGAGGATCAGTGATGGGAAATAATGGGATTATATCACCTTAAATTCTAAATAATGGGAAATGATATCACTAAAATTGAAAAGGAATTAAAGGAGGGATGATAAAGGGAAGATACTTTTTTTATGGTTGAGGGGGAGGAGAATAAATGGATATTTCCGCTTAAAAAAACAGTTGGGAAAATAGTAAAGTGTCATATTTTAATTATTCACATGGTTTGACCTCATAGTTGGATAAGGAATTCCCTATAAAGACACATTTATTTTTGAAGGAAACACACCTCTCATGGTTATTCACCATAGTTTTCCAAACTATGGTTTCCTATAAACTGTTCTATACAACTGTGTTATGAAATATTGTATTGGAATGTTCATCATGATTAGGGTGTTGCAAGGTTTTCTCTAAAACATATACACCATGTAGTACACACTATTTTTAATTCTCCAAATCACATATTGCTTCCAGCCACGTCACTTGGGACTCACTTGAGTATCTGAGGCCCCTCTCGGGCCTCAGACCATATCGAAAAACATCATCTCATGATACTTGAAGTCTTATATTCTAAATCTGAGTCACAGTTCTCTAGAAAAATTATCATCGATATTTAAAAAATATATATTTCTTCTAAAAAATAAAACACATAAGGAGTGTGGTTTTACAAAAAATACTGGTAACCATGAATGTGATTAACCAAATTCTCTAGAGAGGTACATATCAATAGTCGAAAATTTCCAGAAATAACACCTCTAATGTTAGGAAGATCCCTAGAACTACTATTACCTAATGGTTGGAGAAATTATTCAGAGAATATATTGGAGTATTTAGTTTATCTATAGAATCATATCGAAACTATTATAGTATTATTTATTGAAGGTGAAGCCGATCATTAGAGGTATTTAATTAAAATTACCATGGAGAAAAATGAAATTAATATAACGGTATGGATAGTTATTAAGTATATTTATCATGGAAAATATTTTCTAAATTTTCACCAACATAGAATGGAATGTATATTTGTAGAGTCAATAAAAATTTAAAATTAATAAGTTTTTTATTATGAAATTTTATTTATAGATTGGAAATGTATACATAGAAATTTATTTTGGACTATGTGAGTAATATTTACTGGTTTTAAATAGGAATAAAATCATTTATATGAAGATAAATTCCATATTGTAAATTTAGAATTTATGATGTACTTTTGTTATGTGATAATAATTTTGAAATAGATTTATTAATGCTTATACATTCAATGACGTCTAGAATATTAAGAAATTAAGGTGGAAAAGAATGGAGAAATAACCAATGAAAAACCAAGTGGTTACCATTCCACATAACCCTAATATAGTTCAAAAAACATTTTATGGAATGTATAATATGATCATGGAAGTGATACCAATGTTTTAATTCAAGAAAATTGGATCATGATTAAAAAGAAAATAGAAAATGAAATGGTCAAAATAATATTGAATAGCCTACAATGACATTTTTAATTTTTAATGATATAAGATACTATAAAAACCTTTTAATGAACGTAAATACTCCTAAATGGAATCATCATGTTCAAAAGAAGAATGTTTTCCCAATGTAAATATATACAACTATAGAAAATTATGGATAATCAAATGAAGTGGTGACATGTGTTTTACTTGATTACTCAAATTATAATAATTTATTCTATCATTCTGGGTAAATGCATTATTTTTTGAGAAATATTGATTTAAAATAAAAATATCACCTCATGAAATGGGGATAAATCGTTTGAAAAAACCTCTTGGAAAATTTATTAATGGAGAAATTATTTATAAGGACATTCATACTATTATCTGTATAATTTTTCCATATAAATATTATTTTCTTTCCATTAGTAGAGTTTGATGTTATTCTTGGTATAGATGAACTTTAAAATAATAATATTAAAATATATTAAAATGAAAATGAATTCACTTTCAATTTTCATAATCAGATTCAATTTTTATATAAGAAGGAGTTCATAATTGTGATAATATCTGAAGAATTTGAGAAATTTATTAATAATTGGGGGTGAATGTTATCTTTCTCATATCACTAAAAAGGATAAAACTATTAAAATACAAGATATAAATATGATAAATGAGTTATTATATGTATTTTACAATGATATTTCCAATGGTATTCTTTATTATGAGATTCAATTAACAGTCAACTTAGTTCAATTTTCAAATAAAATTTCAAACCCCCATTATATAATTGCACTAGTTGAGATATTTTAGTTGAAAAAAAATACCAGAATTACATGAAGGGGGTTTTAAATATAGATCCATCCTTTGGTGATCCATTTTTTAGATTAATGATGGTTTTATAAGCCTTTTGATTTATTTTAGACAACTCAACAACATTATTATGAAGACAATTTATTTGATTCCATAGATTAGTGATATATTTTGGTAAGATTTAGAGTGCTCATTAATTTTTGATGATTGACCTTGGTTCTGGATATCATCGTTCGATTTATAAGGATGACTAATGTTTTTGTAATTGTTTTTTTTACTTGGAATGATCATTAGAAGTTTGTGGTTATTCCATTTGGGTTAACAAAAGAACCCTATAAATTTATTTATCTAATGGATAGAGTTATATAAGACTATTTGTAAAATTTTTATGTCTTGTTAATTGATTATATTTTGGTTATTTCTAAATGTCCAGATGACCATGGGAAACAAATTTATATTTTTATACAGACCTATAAAAGTGAATTATTATGTAAAATTAAGTAAAAGTGAATTATAGATGTATAATATTTCATTACATGGGACTGTTGTTAGTAAAAATGAAATAATTGATGATCCTTCTTAAACTATTGTGGTCAAAGAATATCCAAGACCCACTAATTCCCCTTAGATTCAATGTTTTCTTATACTAATGGGTTATTACTAATTTTATATTGAAAATATTTCTCAATTAGCTAACCCAATAGATGATTTAACTAAATGTGGGGTTATATTTATTTCATCTATAGAATTTGATGTATGTTTTAATTAATTAAATAGAGTACTAGTTAATGCCCTAGTTTTGGATTTACCGTCATGAAATGTGGAATTATGTATTCATAGAGATTCTTCTTTGAAGTTCTTTTATATTTTTTTGATGTAAAGTGAATATCTAATTTAATATACATCATGCAATTGAAACACCATTATAAAAACTATCCAACACATGATATTGAACTTAAAGTTGTAATATTTTCATTAAACATTTGGAGTCAGGAGAAATGAATATTGTTGAAAAAAATGTATTATGATTTTTTGAATCAGTATCATATGATTATGAAAACATGGTAGATGATTCCATGAGTCAAAACAATAATACATCATTATCCATGTTTCGATTGGAATATTATACAATACTAAATGATTTAGAGAAAATTGAACTATAAGTTGTTTATCTGAAAACCAATTCTCTTTTATATAATTTTATTGTAGAATAATCTTTTTAGAAGTAATTAGATATACTCAGAAAGAATATCATTTTTTGAAAAGATAGATATAACTTGTTAATGATGCTTTGTTTCTTGAGTTAAATATTGGTAATGAAGGTGTTATCACATTTGAAATGAGATTATGTGTAACATATGACTCTCAATTGAAAAATGAAATATTGAGTGAGGATCACAAATATCCATATTATGTTCATCTTGGAAGTGATTATATTTATGGATATAATAATGACTATTATTGATAGGAAAGAATGCAGAACGATATTACGGATTATAACATGAATGTTTTGAATTATTAGTAGATAAAATATTAATTGAAAACGTCTGAAGTGGATTATCCAGTATTTTTCAATTTCAGGTTGAAATGGGAGAATATTTATATATAAAAACACACACACACACACACATATATATATATATATGGATTTCATAGTGATATTACAATATTAATACTGTGGTAAAATTTAAAAATGGGTTATTTTAGGCCATTAGACAAAATCTAGTCATTTTATTTCTATTCAGTATAATATAGATTTGGAAAGCTTCCTACTCAATATCCTATTGAGATATTCACGTTAAATGATGTTTTTCACTTTATTATATCTGATTTTATTCCAAAGCTTAGATCCAATATTTTCTAAAGGGACAAAATATTTAATTAGAAACTGAATTATGTATTTTATCTTTTTTCATCCTCAATTTGATTGAAACATGGAGAAAACAATCCAGACACTGAATGTTACACTTTTTTATTTCATATTTTATTATTAAAAAAGTTATTACAATCATCATTAGTTTGGGAATTTTTATTAGAAGTTTATTTTTATTTTATGTATATAGATCAGGCAATTTGAAGCATTATATGAAATGTGTTTTTAGACTCCAACATAGTGGAATAATGCTAATGAGCGAAATTTATGTGGAAATAAATTTTTTGAGGAGATGGTTGAGAAGGTAAATATAATTCACCATAATATATGGTTAACTCAAATAGGCATAATATTTGAGCATATAAACTATTTAATGATCTTTTGTTTTTTGCAGGAGACTATGTTTTTTTAAATATATTCACATAAATGTGACATTTTTTTAACTAAAAAGGTTATATTAATCCATTCATGAACTAGTCAATATGAAATTATAGATAAATTAGGATTGATTTTAATATATTTAAATTACCCATTATTTTAGATCAAGTACTTGATTTGTTCCATGTTTCATTTTGACCAAAATATCTACTTGATGAATCTCATGGTTCAAGATTAAAAGTTGTTAAACTAGAGTAGAATATTTCTTATTAGGAAAAAATATTTCTAATTTCACCTCATAGATAGTGGTTATGTTTTAATATGCACATTATCTTATATAATGTTTTCTATAAGAATCATATGATTGGATATGAATTATTTGAAACTAAAAGGGATAGGAGATAAAAATGACCCATATTTTTTAAAACTATAAATTTGTATTGATAAAATTTATTTAAGGGGAAGAATTTGAAAATAGAAGTTTTTTCTCTAATGAATTTTTTAAATTACATGGATTCCTATTAAAAATTATTAATACAACCACAATAATAATTTTATAGAATAATAATGTGATTTTTCATTTGGGAAAATTAATTGGTTTTCATTGAAAATATTTTCTGCTGATGAATTATATGGTGTAATTTAAATTTTAAATTTTAAATAATAGAATTTCAATTTCACTAAATTGACATAATTTTTGAAATCATATTGTAAAAAATATTTTTTGGGGAGTTTTTATAATTTTTCCGAATTTTTTTTATTCAATGCATAGTGAAAAATATTATTCAAACAAATACTTACATTTTCATGAAATTACCTTGTCATAATAATGGATTTAATTATTAAAAAATATTTTTTCTGAACAAAATTTATACTTAATTATAAAAATATCTCATTAAAAATTATGTTGAATTTAGAAATCCTTTTTTAGATTTTAGAACCTAAATGTTGTTATTTATAATAAAAGAACTACTATTATCTATTTATTTATTCATGTAGTTAAATGATAACTTAATATTCATATTTATTTTATTTTCATATTAATCTTTTTATTCTAATAAAAAAATAATTTCTTTGTGAACTAATATTATATGATATTTAGTGTAAATCCATTTTTATGGATAAAATAAAAATTTTCTAAAAACCATTCTCCATTGTACTATTTATATTTATATTAAAATTAAATTTTACCACATATATGAATTTAATAATATTAAATATTTTTAATATTTTTAATAATATTATTCAAAATATTTCGTAATATTAATTTTATTTTGGATCATTAAAATTAGTTAGCATGGAAAAAAATAAATTACAATGGTAAAAAAGTAAAATATAGTAAAAATTAATCTTAAACCTTTATATGTGTGTATTATAGGTGGATAAGAAAAAACTCATCAAATCAACATTATTTTCCTCTTTTTGATCTAAATTCCGTTGATAATGACATACATGTAATTCAATTTAATTATTAACTACAAAAATGCATCCCGCTCACTTATAAACGGATCCCTTCAACACCCCATTTCTCTTCAAATATAAATTCTCGTACCATGAAAAATATACTATAATTCAACTTCCCAAAAAATATTTCCTACATTATAGATGTGTTGGTCTGACAGATATACTATTCTATAAAGGCTTAAATAATTTCCTCAATGAGTAGGGTAAAAACTCTTAATCACATCCTTTTTAATTGTTATTCTTATCATTCATCATATAATTACAAATAAAATATTAATAACCTTCTAAAAAAACTATATAATTATCATTATTATATTTATTTTATATTATTTTTATCATATAATCATTTTCTACTCCTCCATTTCATTTAAAAATGAAAATGGTACTAATGTTACATTTTGACAATTCCCTTTATGAACAATATATTTTTTTTCACCACTAAATATCATGGATGGATTTTAAAATTAATTTGATGAATAATTATGATTTTTAAAAACTTATTATGAATATATATATATATGATGGACATTCTATTAATAATATTATTCGACGAAAAAAGAAAATTTGGATCGGGTTACATGCATACAACTACATCAATGGACAATGTATTTGATTTTTTATCACAACCATCATGATTTTTATAGAAATGATTTTATTCATAATATTAATCTAATTTTAATAATATAACTTATTTCATATTATTTAAGGATGAAACAAAAATCAATTATCATTATAAAGTAATTCATTGATATTGAATTTCCCAAAACAAGCTACTCATTGATTCAATTCTCATGAACCGTCCCCTTAATTTCCATCAAATACTCCTACATATTCAAATATTTTTAAAATAAAATTATTTAAACATATTTTATGATATTTTTATGATGAACGTTTTATCAATTAAAAAAATTAAAAACCATAATAACGAATCCTGAAAGGAACAATAAAAATTTCTAACATTTGATGCTAGAAATAGATATTAACTAACTAATATCATTATAGGGAATTATTATAATAAAATAATATAAAAGAAAATATATATTTATGAAGTTATAAAATATGTAATTTTGTTTTTTATTTTTATTATACATAGAGTTTGAGTGGGTCTCACTAATTAAAATTCTAATGTATGGAGTTTTTAATTAAAAGCTTGTTTTTAATCTTTTCATGTCAAATATTTCTTTTCCATATCAATGGTAATTATATCGGTTCAAAAATGTTCCTATATATACTATAATGGATTATTATGGTTATTTTAAAATATATTATAATTTCTTTAAAATTACGTAAAATTGAGTCATTTAATCTATTTCCATATGGGTTACTTCTGACATTATTTAAAAAAGTGTGAAAATAATGTCTTCATAATGTTTTCCACTTGATAACATTTTTAAAAACATTATCTATTATAACATATTATGATTATTTAAATGTTTATAAAATTTTCTGAAATATATAATTTTCACAATTTTCTAAGAAAATTTCATTTTTAATGTTTCATCAGAAGAATATAATACTTGTTATTATTTGTATGAGATGATTGAATGTGCATTTTATTATGGGTTAAAATGGCTGCTATGATCAGAATTGAAATACTATATAATCTTTTTTCATTTAATGTTTCTTGGAAATAATATTTTATTATAGTTTACCTTTGTATGTAACTCTCCAAAGAACATGGAAATGATTTATTCTCCATAGAAATGATGATTTTAATTATCTGATTATATATTTTTCTATTATAATTGATATATGAATGAATACGATGAATGAATTTTATATCTCAATATAAATATACAATGTTTATATGATTAATATATGTTCTAATGATTTTTATTGAGAAAATATTTATTTCATTTGTGATTATGAGCTCAAAGTCTGTTATATGAAAAGGAAATACTTTCTTTGGTTTTCATGTTCTTTCCAGCTGACTAATATGTTTCCTTTATTTTATTTTTTAGTCAGATTTATGTTATAATACAATGATTTCAAATTATTTAACCATATTTATGGATGAATAAGATCTCAATTAATATTAATCTCTCATTTTTGAAATTACATCTTGAATGAATATAGTGTATTATAAATAAAAATAGAGTTTTAAATTAAAAACTATTTTTTTGGGAAAAAAATGTACAGTGTGTGGAAGTGCCCACTTTTTTATGTAATGGAATTGGAATGTTGGTAAATTTAGTACTTACTATAAATCATGAAAATGATGGTTGTATTTATATGGGGAATTGTATCTATGAACGTCTATATATTACCTCATTAGTTCTAGAGGTGATGTACCATGATGAGAAATATGTGACATGATTATGTTATGACTTATGTTACATGTGAAATACATGATTTCCTAGAATATTTATATTCAAGACAAGAATAATGATTAATGGTTGAGTATTGATGTCATAATTTTTAACTCTATATAACTTATTGTTATTTGTTCCTTAATTTTCATATGATGTTGCTTATATAGTGATTGTTCTTTACATTGTAAATATTTTGAGCATCATGTAAATGTTTTCAAAAAAAATTTGGTTTATATAGAATTTTATAATTTTGAAATGAAAATATTTTAAAATAATTTCTTCAAATATTCTATATGTATATATTTAAAATATATATTTATAAATGTGGTATATATACGTGTATGTTGTTTTTTAAAAGTGTGATGTTTTGTGAATGGATCATTTTATGTGTTATCTGTTTTCAAAAAAACATGAAGGACATCAATATTATTTTCATTACATATTTTCATTCAAGTATAAAATTATATTAATTACTTATTTTCTAACTAGAATATCATGTTTCTCTTATAACATTAATGATTTGTATTCTTAGTGGTATCTTATTGAGTGTTGGATCAAACTCAACATACCCAATTCGATGAGTCTGTTGTCATAATATCATATGATGGTAAACATTTTTCGATTTCTATGTTGGGTTTATTCCACAGTACATTAAGAATCTGACTGATGTTGATGTAAGGTAGTGACCCAAAGTCACATGATGTTATCATGTAATGTTTCAAGGGTCCTTAGATCAGAATGGTCATGTTGTATATCATTCGTTTTAGAAGAAATTCCGGATTGAGGTTTCGTTTTGTGAATTCAAAATATTGTATAAAGAGTTTTACATAATGTTGGTAAAGTATTTTTAATGATTTTTATGTTATTTACTACTATTACACCTCATCTGATTTATTCATATTTTGAATTTACTTATTTACTTATCATGATTTTCCAACATGTGGATATGTCAAATTGGACCTAGTTCTAGAATTTTGATGACATATTGAATTAGTGGGTGAATCCATTCCCACATTCAATGTTTGATGCCCATAGTTCTTGACACCATATTAGAGAGATTGGGAGTGTACTTATAGACTGGTCATGGGATGACTTGTTAACATGGAAGGTTGACTCAGGATATCTCTATAAAACTAATTCTCTTATTTTATTAACATTCAGATGTGATCTTTAAAACCCATATCTGTAATATGTTTTGTGTCATCAAAAGTTCTGCCCCCCGACACCCAATACATAAAAAGTATTTCAATGATCTTCTAAGAAAACTGATCATCTAAAATATTCTTCTCCCTATGATACTGTAATTTATTAACTACCATCATAATCAGATGATTCATTTCAGAAACTGATTCTTGAATAATACAACTAAATGATTTATAGTCCTTACACAACATCTCTCTTCTAGATTCCATGACATAAGAAATTAGGAAATTATTAGTCTCATGTTTCTTTAAAATATCATTGTATATCTCAATAGAATAAATATGATTTTATATATTAAGATTCATATAACCAAAAACAAATTCCATACCCATAGTTCTCCTCATGTTAAATCTCCTCTTCACGAGTAATTATCAAAATTTTCTTCTCCCAAATCATATAATATTCTACCACAATCTTATAATAATCTTTGTCAGTATTAATAAAAAATTTCATAGTCCTATCTCTCTATTACACATAATCATCTCCATCAAGGATTGATGACCAATTTGGATTCAAATTCTCCATTTTTCTAATAGGTAAGAATACCTGGAAAAAATAGTCTTTTTTATTCTATACATTAGTACAATAAGAAATTGATGTAGTATGATACCAAATATTGTCCCAAGTTGATAGCTTTATGTGGGGGTGAATTGAATCTTTTACAAAGATAACAATTTCTCCCTCTATAGGAAATATGTATTTCCAAATTTTTATGTTTCAATATATCAGTGTAACAATGGATAATGGATACAATGAAAAAATATAATATTTAGAAGTTAACACATGACTGAATGAATTAAATTAAAAAGAATAATTTGAAAAAAATAACTAAAAAATTAGGAGGTTCCAAATAAAAATTCATATACCTGAAAATAATATTATTAAAGGATATCATGGTTCCTATAACATGAACTCTTTCTTTCAAATCCAATTTTTTATGACGAAACATTAGAACATCATTCATTTAATAGATAAAAGTTAAATGTATTGTCTTTATACTTCCTCTATAATGGTTAGTGTGAGATAGCTCTATCCAGAGACCTATATTTCATTCAATGATTAGAATAGGTGAAGTCCATATCCTAAGGAATAATTTAAACACATAATATTATATTCCCTAGTTATTATCTCTAGAACTCTTTGATCACAATATGATAAAAAGTAAACAATTATAGTAAGAAACATTGAGTTTTGACAAATAATCCTCACATAAATGGAAGCTCTATGATCATATAAAAAAGTAAAATGTTATGAATTTATCACGTAAATAAATTATTTAACCCTACATGAAGTTCAATAAATTTTTTTGAACTAAAATTTGTTACTCAATGACTTCGTCTCCTATTTATATGTGTTGATCATAAAACCCCCTCAACAATATACTCATAGATCATCAAGCACAATTGTCACTTATAACAAAATCAAAATTACTAAAACAATATTCAATTTTATTCAAATGTTACAAGATTATTCATGATATTCTAGAATATTAATATTTGGAATCATCTTGACTATTGACCATGAGATTTTGATTGATAAACTTGAAGAAGATCATAAGTAACAAAAACATCAATATATATATAGAACATTTTGTGATTCATTGAAAAATTGTTCCAGAAGATGAATTTTTTGGAAAATGAGTCATCATTTAATATAAAATCTTATATATGGTCCAATACTTTTATTTTAGAAAATCTTTGTGATCTTTTATATTAATGATAGATTTATTTGACATATTTTCAAACTTATATATAATTTCTTGTATTTTACCTGATATGATTATTATATATGTGAATATTATTTATGATATATTCATGTACATTACATGAATAGGGGTGAAAGGAAAGTTTGTGTGTCAATACACAGTCATTTATATCATATTTATTATATAAGGCTTTGACATTATTATGTATATATAATTGTGTATAAATTAATATTTACATATTTATTTTTTATTTTATATAAATCCTTACATTTTATGTAAGAAAAATATTTTATATTTACATTTATAGTCACATGACATGTATATTATTTGTTGCACATTAAAAAATGCACAATACATCACAATACCATTTATAGATTCATGTATAAAACAATATAAAATAAAATTTTAAAAAATCACCACAATCTATGTCGTCAGTTTCAGGTTTCCATAGAATTTTTTCATACCTTCATGTCCTCGATGCCATTAACTGTCATCTAATTTTTTTAAACAAATTCAATTTCAACATACTTATAAAACTCCTCCACCTATTTGGGAATCGACATCCCTACTCACCATAAACTGAAACTGTGAAGTGTGATCATGTATGCTCATATTTTAGTGAGGGGTGATCAACACTAGGGCCACTAAATGGATTCATAACCTTAACAGGACCACACCATCATATTTTGGAAAGTGTGATTGGCTAGACCATTCAAACCGGTCTGGTTTTTCAAACATTAGTATGGGGGAATAAATTATAATTGATTTCATTCATCTAAATGTTTTATTTTTTATTAATAAATTTACCATTATCAATTCCTATTACTCTCTCTGTTTTTCAGATATCAAATAAAAAATTATATAGGCATCGAAGATAGAATAGTCTGGTTGGGATTCCTTACCAGAGAATGATTTTATTTTAAATATTCAATAATAGAAAAACATAACTACACATAAAAACAATATATTTTTATATATTTAATCACAAACAAAGACACAAAACTAGATGTGGTTTGGTGGTAATGGGATAGATTTAGTTTTATGTTTACTGCATGGATTTAGAACAACATAACATGGTTTTTTTTGTTTAACTAGTCATTTGGAAGGGAAAATACGAGAGGAAAATAAATGATTTGGAACGATGGAAACTCGTATCTCCCATTTGGCTAGGTCAATGTGAAGGATATAAATTTGATCCATGAAAATAGGGTGATAACATTTTCTCTCCCATTTGAGATTTCATAAAATTCCGAATCATCCAAAAATCAGGATGATTTAGACAGAAATCCTCCTTTCTGTGGAGATATTTTTTTAATTTCCCATATTATCCCTAGCTGTCTATATAAAAAGACCATACATAGACTTTAATTACATCAAATTGACATTCCACCCCCTTCAATCTCATGACCTCTACTTATTCCTCTAATGTAGTACTTCCCTACTGATATTATTATATTTTTTCGTTTCATTCCCCTTCAAATTGTGGCATGATTCCCCTTTTGATTACATCATACATCAATTTCCAATTCAATTATTCAGTTATTACCCTAAAATTAATTCTTTCCATCATCCAAATACTATTTTATTCATCCTCTTTTCAACATGGAAAAATAATCTTCATTCATTCCTAGCATTAGTCTTGTGCGTAGTTATAAGTAATTAATTTACAGAAATTATTAATTTTTTTACGGATATATTGATATACAATGGGTTGTTTTTAAGATTAATGATTTATACTAGAAACTTTTTTTATGTTTTAGTATACTATTACATTTTAAATAATTAATAATTTAATTTTTTATAATTTTATGTATTGAAAATAAAAATAGGCAAACGTATTTAAATGAGTATATGAAAAAACACTAAATTGTAATTGAAAACTTCTGATTATTTCTTATTATATAGACTATATTAATTTATATATTATTAAAAATGGAATAAGTTCAAACATTTATTAATTATTTCCAAATATATTTCATATTTATGCTATCATAGATATATTATTGTTTTATATTAAAAAATTTTAGATTGATACTTTTTTTATTATGTTATTTTATTTTGTAACAATATTTTATTTTGTTTCAAAATCTAATTTGTTACATTAATTATATTAATTATTTCCATTTTTTATTTTATTACAGTACATAATATATTTTTATATTTCATATATTTATATTACAAAATTATTTATTTATTTTGTTATATTGATAAATTTATAATTTATCATAAATTTATTGTCATTTATTTTTCATATTTTTTATATTGGTTTTTCATATGTAGGTTATAATTTTATCAGAGGATTATCATAGATTTATTATTTTTTTATGTTACAAAATTTATGATTTATATAGTTTATAATCTATTATATAGATTTATTATTAGATTATATTATAAAAGAATTTATTTATACAAATAAGTAAAATAATTTATATATTAATGCATTTTCTATAAAAAATATATTTTCATTCAATAAAGAATGTTGATATTATAAATTTATTTATATAAATTATATAAAAAAATTAAAATCTATAAATAAATTTTTTAAATTAATTATTAAATATTTATTATTTACTTTTTTTATTCAATTGTACTATAATTTTCAATTATCAATATCCATATTATTATGGATTCATTAAAAAATTCATTGAATCATTTTTTTAAAAAAATTGGACTTATGGATCAATAAGATGAAACATCGAATAATCATTTGATTAAATGGGATTTATGCTGGATGAGAGAATTTGTTGAACATATATGTCATGTAGTGGTCTTTTGGTATTGTCATAAAATCTATCATCATTAAAAATAGAAAAACCAATCCTTATATTACGTGAAACATAAATAATGATCAATTTGAAATCATGGATAAAATTAAATGTTACATAGATTGTCGTAACATAATTCATATTCTAAAAAATGCATTTTGAAATTCATTTTTTATGCTCGCAATACATGGTAGTGTGAAAATGAAAAAAATTTCAACATAAGAAGAACACATGGAAAAATGACTTTATATTATGTCACACAATGTAATAATAGAAATGATTCATTTTTTTCATCGATCATTTGAATCAACGAGTACATATTTTAATGCTTTTTTAGGGAAATGATTTCATTAGAAGATATATTTCTATACCAACCAGATGGATCTAAAGTTTCTCATGTGATGCTCAATAGTTGAATATTTCACCCATAGTAAAATGTACATTTTACATAATACAATAATTCTTTCTATTAATAATTATAATATCATCATATTTAAAAAATTTATTACAAAATATATTAATATATAAGACTATATTGGAGCTTTGGAGGGAAAACAAGTTTTTGTAACAGATTTTAATAATGTTGCACCACGATATCATGAAATAAAATGTTATCCCACACTGAACGTACTATGTGCATATACATTTCATCTAAATATTATATATTTATTTCATGGATGGTAGGGAACCCAAAAAAGTTTGACAATTACTAATAATGCATTATTATGAGATGAAAAATTGAGACTACTGACCGGTAATTTTAGTATAATAGAATTTTACATGTAAAAATTTGTAAACTGAATAATTATTTGTAATGAATTTTTTTTTGAAATATAAATCATCTATCTCTTTGATGTAATATATAAGTTAAAATTTGGCTTTATACCACCTTATAGATGTGCCTGATATCATTTTAAAGCGTACTCCAGTAATCCTCTAAAAAAGACTTTAGATTCGATTAATAATTGGAATTCATATTTTGCAATGCTGTTGAGAGAGATTTTGGAATTTTAATGAAATGATTTCCAATTATATCAACAAAAAAAGAATATATGTACTCGTTGAAGACATAATAAAATATTATATTACATTGTTAAATACTCATAACATTCTAATGGATGCATATCCTTATGAAATCATCTTTCCAAGGTGGATAATTCTCTTTAAAATCTCCACGATATTGAACAAGAATCTAGTGATCAAATAGACACAGATGAAAATGAAAAAGGGGTAGAATAATAGAGATCAAATATCATCTCACATGTGGTTTGATTATGTCAATAATTAAAGACAACCTTTCTCTCGACCATTATATGTAATTATTTTACAAAAATTGTTATATTATTTGAGTATGATATTCCATGTTTTTAATATATAATCATTATGATTTTATTTAATCTTGAGAGATGGTTGGAGATATCAAATACATGTAATTTTTTTTATTTCATTTGTATTAATTGTTTTTAATGTTGGATTATTTAATGCGTAAAAAATTGTAAAGAAAGAGGATGGTAAAAGATAATAATTTTAATGGAAAAATAATATTGATGATGGACTAATAAATTAATTACATAACTAATTTTTTGAATGGAGTAGGGTAAATTTTACTTTCACTACTCTATCATTTGATAATATTTTTAGGGAACTATGATAGGAGTTTAACATATCTTTGTAAAAGACTATGATAAATAATTGATTGAATATATTTGAAGAACATTTTTTTGGAATGGTATAATTTATATAAGCACACTATTAGTATTTTATAAAGTCCAATCTAGCTATTATTTACGACTAAACATGAAATATGGACGAAATTGTTTGAGGTTTTTATTGTAATTTAATTTAACTTATGTTTTTTCCCTAAAATTAAAACAATGAAAAATTATAATTTTTTTTCCTGCGTGTGTATATATATTCTTGTAAATGGTAACACATTTTCCTAAGAAATGGAATAATACTCCTATTGGTAATTGTGAGGGACATTCATATTTTTTTGAAAAGACAGAGCGACAGGTGCTGATGCTCAAATCGATAAAGAGGACGTGAAAAGGTGAATAAAATCATCATATAACAACAGTAATGATAATCAAAATGATATTGATGAAATGATATTTCAATATAAAGACAATTTTTAGTATTTAAATGTACCAGATGTAGATTTAGATGCAATGTCTTCTACAGGTGACAATATTATGAAAAAAAGAAAATGAAATGGCTCAGATGGTAATGAAAAAAGCATTGAACTACTAAAGGTGGAATTTCATGAAGTTTTTGATGTCATGAAGGTGGGGAATTCGTATTTGGAATGTACTCAAGGATGGTTACTAGGTGAAGTGGTCCATCAATCACTACAAGAAATTGGAATTTCACTGAAATTTATTATCGAGCCATATCTGTTTCATTCTAAGAATCAATAGTGGAAAAGTTAATTCTTAAATTTTCCAGTGGAGTTTTGGATGGTGGATTTAGATCCAATGATTGATGATCCTAAAAATTATTGTAAACTGTCAGTTTCAAAAAATTTAATTTATTGTAATTCCATCGTCTTTTGTTTACAATGAAAGATATTTTTCTTCATTAATTTTTTTCCCTTTGAATCATATATAGCCCTCTTGAGTAGGGTCTTTATTAATGATTGAATCTCAAAAATGGTTGAGGAACATATGAAATAACTTTTTGATAACATGCATGGTTATAATATTTTCTTTATTAATTTATATATAACCATTATAATAGGAAAATAAAAGTTTTTTTGATAAATTCAAAGTTGTAGTGCCATTATTTACATAGAAATGATAATTTTTTCCTTATTCACGTAAATACTATATTCATTAATTACTATTTATATAAATAAACATAATCTAAATTATTAATAATATCAAATAACAATATTTTCATTGAGAAAAAAAATTCATGGGGAAAATGTTGTTATTAATTTTCAAGCGGCGTAAAACCAAATATTTAGATCCCTATGAAAATTTTTATTAGGGTTACTGGTCACATGGTCAAGTCCTTAATCCATTTGATTGTGTATTTTCCATTTACTGTGTGGGAGCTACCATCTGATGAATGTATCCAACATTTTTTAATAATAATAATGAAATATAAATAAATTTAATAATGTGTATATTATTAATTTGGATTTTAAGTAATATGTGTATATAAATAAACCAAAATAATTTAAAAATAATTTTTATTAAAAATAAATATGGTATCATGAATTAATTGTTTATATAAACAATTTATAATTAATTTGTAATTAATAAATATTTTTGAATTAATAATTATAAAATAATAAAAGATTTCTAATAGTACTTATTTTGAATTAATAATTATTTTGAATTAATAATTTTTTTACATTGAATTAGTAAATAATAATTAATAAATTATAATTAATTTTGATTAAATATAAGTTATTTTTTATAATTTTAAATATTTTTAATATATGTTTATAGCTTAATGTTTACCTTATTTTGATTATATGAAATATAAGGACTGAAAAAAATTAAAATTAATGTTTTTTTATTTATTATAATAATAGTAATAAAAAATAGTTTTTTTAAAAAGTTTTTTGGGTCCTTTAACATCAGTTTCCAGTGTTGGAGACATAGGGTGCTAGGTGTTGTGTCTATCGAGATCTTATCCTTGGTTGTTATTTATCTATCACAACTATGGAATTTAATTCTTTGTGTATGTGTTATTTTTTAACAAAGGATATTGGTGTCATTTCCAAGAAAACATTTTATTTTCTTTTCATTAAAAAACATTCACCCAATATGATAGTGAGAAATCTAAATCATTTATTTTATTTTACTAAGTTATGTATCAAAACACAATGACTGAAATATCATTTATTTATATTCATTTCTTTCCTTCTATATCATATAAAATCATATATTTTATTTAACCAAAATCACTCCAAAGACAATTTAATAAATTAATAAATTGATTATCCATAATTCCCTCATACCATGAAAATATTATATACCCTTTAAAAAATTTCAAGTGTCTATTTTATATTATAATATAGTAATAGTTAGGATCGTAAATACAATTTTACATATTCTAGGTATTATAAATTGTATATATTCTATAATATCATTATTATATATATTTACATTTCTTTTTTTCAATCATCTGTGTGTGTCTATATATAGTGTAGGACAAGGCTGTAGGTTCTGGGCACAGTAGAAGCATGCGATGGGCGCTACCCAACATTTTTTTATGATCGATAATCAATCAATGATTTATACATTGTATAATCACTGTGATCAATATATCAGAATCAATGATTCAAAACGTTAATAACTATATAACCAAGTGAGAGGATATAAAAACATATATTATAAAATTAATTTAATTAGATAAAAAATTACCTATTAGTAAATCATTATTTGTTGATGAATTTGGTGATAGATTTTTGATTCACCAATGTTGAATTTTAGAAACCAACTATATATTTCCACAAGTAGTGGCCCACACATGTTCCAGGAATCTCTAGATACTCTCTTTGGAGTCTCTGTGTGATAGCACAGAAGATCATTATGTAAATTTGTTCTGCCATAATCTACTTGAAAATCGCTCCTAAAGCATTATTCTTGATCTGGTGTTGCAGAATTTCTCATTTCTCATCGGATCATTCCTAGATATGCTATCTCTCTTGGATTTAGAGTATCCTCTAAGGTTTGTTGTGAACATTTGAATTATATTTAAAGAAAATATCATAATTGAGTATCTATATTGATAAGTTTAAAATGAATTAATTTCAAATGTTCCTTTATTATTTATTTAATTAGAAAATCCTTTCTCAAATAATAATAGTAATATTTGTATTTATTAACATGTGATGAACAAGCGAATTATAATTAAATATTATTTAATTAAATAATATTCTATGTAATCATTTATAACTGAACCATTAAAATAAGTCCTTTATTCCTTCATTATATTTTTTGAGCCTTCAATAATGTACATTTATTTTGTAAATAAATATCTCTACATTATTTTATGATAATTAAATAAATATTATATTCACTAAATATAAATTAAGTATTTATTAAATAATTTTCTCACAATATATTCTCTCAAAAAACTACTTATCGAATAAATTTCATCATGAATACATAAATAATTATTAAACCATATATGGAAATATAATATTTATTCAACTTGTTAAATAATAAACAATAATATATTATTTAACCGAGATTCTGAATATACATAGTGTGTGAATTATAGGCCTCTTTCTCAATGGAATTAGGTGACAGTGCCTAATGACCAATGTTAGCATCCTAAAACTTGCTAAATAATACATATGTAACGAAGTTAATGCCACAATGCCATTTCACCTCAAATGAAAACATACTGTTCAATATAATCTCATTATCACAATATCTATAATTAATAAGGTTTCTTGCTAGTGTCGTCAACCTATGCACTCGAAAACTATTTCATTGAATTTCTAAAAATTGAACTTTCCTAGAGAACACCATGACCATGGATTTATTTAGGATACATCATTATCATCAATGTTCATGAGATATTAACCTCCATTAAGGAATATAAGTAATAATACCTTTTATTTATTATTCATTAATGCAATACTAATCATGATGCACCAGACATATCCTACCCTAATGGGAACATCTGTCGTCATGGTTTTGGTCTATACATCTCGTTGTAAAACTAATAATACTTTTTAATAAAAATCATAATTGTAACATCCCAATTAAGTAATGAACAATAGATATTTTTATCTATTCCTATTAATTAATTAGATAGTGTTTTAGAGGCTTAAAATGAAAATAAATCCAATCTTAAGCATGAAATACACTAATACTTTTAAAAGATTGTTTAACTTCCTTTTAATGAGAAACCATTTTTAAATATATATTTTTAAAATTTTATAAGATATTTTGTCAAAATAAACTTATTCTTTATGATTGGGACATCAAAATTTACTTTGTGTGAATTTTTGGTATTTTTCCGATAATGTTCATTTTTTAATGAATAGTGAAAAATGTTGTATTTTAATTCAAAACCTCTTTTTAATATAATTTATTTATATGATTAAATTATCTTTTGAATTGTATTTAAAGTTAAATTAGAATATATTTTTACCATTTAATCCAATAGTGGTCGTTGGAATCAATTTCACTTTGTAATTGGACTTAAACTAGTGTCAATCTTTTGATACTTATTGTTTCCTAAAAACACGCTATTTGTCATGACAGAGGGAATTAATTATTAAATTAATTAATGTGACTTATATGATTTTAATTTGGTAAAATAGACATCATTTTTGAATTCAGAATTTCAAATATATCTTAGTGTGATGTTTTGGTATTTTTCTAAAAAACTTCAATTT
Source organism: Viscum album (assembly GCA_963277665.1). Lineage (NCBI taxonomy): Eukaryota > Viridiplantae > Streptophyta > Magnoliopsida > Santalales > Viscaceae > Viscum > Viscum album. Next base: position 511,473,367 of record OY728138.1, read on the forward strand.
TTGATGAATAATGAAACGACTAAGTGGTAGTTAAAGAAAATGATTTTTTGTTTAAATGAAACATTGCCACTTCTGTGATTTGATTTTCAAAAATCTGACACACATGGTTTTCATTAAGATGTAAAATTTTGTTTAATAAGATTAAAATAATTTCTTGGTGAATAGTAACTTTTAGGTTCTTAATCGCGATTAGAGGTAATTAGTGTTGTTTATGGTAAAAATAATGTTTTAAAAATATGAGATGGTCTTGAAACATGTCCTACCATCATTGGATCTGTCATGGCCGACCAAGAAAATCTATGGGTCAACTTGGGGACCCCATGGAGCCACTTTGGTTGCGAAATGACATAAAAAACTTTTATTTAATGTTAAAGTAAAAATGACACAAACATGAAATGTTCTACTAAAACAATTTTTAAATGGGGTTATACAAATCAGATTTTTAACTATAAATATTCATTATAAATATAAAAAGATTTCCTACATCAAGATTTTTTTTTATAATTTTTAGACATTAAATATATTAAATTATTTATGACATCATGATGATGCAGCGATTACCTCATTAATAAAGAATTTAAATAAAATGAAAAGATAATGTAAAATATATGACCTAAACATGTACAAAACATATTGTATGGGTATATTTAGAACCCTTATCACCTTATCCTAATATTATAACAATGTGGGACCTCTTAAATCCGAATCTCATTTTAAAATAAAGTAACTCTTCTTTACGTTCCAAGAGTGCCCCTCCTCTCCTCTTACAAAAAGCCCCCATATCTACCTCTTTACCCACACATACAAATCCTTTGGCTCGGCCAAACCCTGACCATTTTGTCTCTCCACATCCCTCTCTTACTCCTTGAAGCCTCACATTGGTCAGAATTCTTCCCAAGGAAGCCTTTGAGCTCAAACCAAAGAGAGTTAGCCGATTTTAAGGTAATTTCTTCACTTGAGTCATTTTTTTTTATTTTTCTTCTCGAACCCCCTATACTGTTTTTATTCATTTCTTTTGTAAATATTATAGTAACTTCAATAATCTAGGATGTTTTTATTAGAATTATTCTAGCTACACTTACACACACCTACATCTAATGGTTAAAGAACATATTGTTTCTGTGGATGGCGAATTTCTTCCTGAAGAAACGATGATTGTTCAACACTCATATATCACCTTAAAAAGTGGCCATTAAGATGTCACTATATTTATATATTTTATATAATATTTTTATATTTTAATTAAGATTTTGTATTTTTCATTTTTGGCATATCCTTTATGGTTATCATTATGAGTACACGTGATATCTTCATTTAAGGAAGTGCGGACTACCGCCACCTCAAAGTGATTTGATTCGTTAATGCCATATGTAAGATGTATAAAGGATGTAATTAATGATTTTATATATGATATTATACTAGTATTATAATATACCATTATATCATTATGATTCCATTCTATAAAATACGAAATATAAATGAAAGTAGCGTTCATGCGTACGTACAGCTTACCGTCTCCATGAAGGGTCCATTTCATTTATTACCTATAACATTATGTAATATTATAAATGCATGTATATACTGGATATATATGATATATATGATATCTACATCATGAGTATAACTCTGGATATAATGGATACATGAACAACTTGTAATTATAAAGAGAATATTTTTTACTCAATTACCAATGATCGTTAAAACGACTGTTAATAACTTAAATAATTATATAGTGTTCATGACATGCTAATAAGTGATATAAAAGGAATAATGAAGTTGAAAATGGTTCTTAAGAAGGTATAAATTATCTCACATTTATTATTCACGAGGTTAAATAACGATCGAGTCAAGTCGGACCCGAGGTATGTGACTCCATCTCAATCTCCTTTCATTGAGGCATATTCGGTATTATACACAACATTCTTTTATACGGGGTATAAACCCCATTAACATTTACGTCTATCCAAAAGGAATATTTTTTTATACGAATCATTTTACAAAATGAAAAAAGAGAATGTTTTTGTCGTATGTATGCGGCGACAACGACTTCTCCGCCGCCATGACCATTATTTGAGTTTCGGCTTCCTCTACAAGCCATACCTTTTTAAAAAAAATAAATACCATGTGTTACTATTATTTTATTTTGGTATTGAAAATGGTTTTCATAATGTTTTTATATCAACGTGTTGTATTTATATCTTGTGATTGAAAGGCAGAAATGTTATGTTTCCTTTATGCATGTTTTATGTGATACAATTGTGTTATGGTTCTTGGGAATTGTTAGGAAGATGGGTGGTTCCGTGATAAACTAAGGGCGGGTGAGCCTGCTATAGCTCTCCAATGCATTGGGTAATGCAAATGAGAGAAACTTTATGGTTTCTCCGAATAGATTTATGGAATATACTATGAGCAGTATTCCAAATGTAACCAAGGGGGTTACTCCGTACGTAAGAATGTTATGAACGCCTCATGTTACCTTTATGTCTTATGATTTCTATGATTTATTCATGATTTTATGAGGTATGTTAAAGTGATTTTTTTATTAATAGTGTATTATTTCATTGATTATTGTGTATACATGAACTCAAGTTTCCTTTCAACATTTTTATATCCTTTATTGGGATTTTTATGCTCATCCCATGATTTTGAAATGTTTTTCACAGGTCAAGGGAAGGGTACATGATATGATGATAGTGTCAAGGAAGTGTCAATAATGAATCCATGTTTTATTTTAAATAAGTTTCTATTGATGGGAAAGATGAATACTCTCTTTTATGTAACCACTTTGTTTAAATGTGGAATGTATTGGATGTTTTATGTTCTAATTCTCTAAAACTCTAAACCTGAAAATATCCTCAAGGTGTAATCTTGTAATAACTCAATATTACGTAAGGATTAAGGCTGGGACCTTATAGTTGGTATCAATGGTTGGTTTAGATAACTTTAGGAGTTAAAATTATATTAAATTATTATCGAAAAATACTTTTGATGGTAAAATTAAAATGAAATAGCATTTGAAGATTACCATGTTGCATCATCTAAGAAATGTTTTTTCAGAATGGTTTTCTGTAGAGGAAATGGAACAGGTTTTCTGGGAAGGCATACAGAGGGAAATTACCTTCATATCAGTATCCTGAAATGGTAAGAATCAGAACTAAATAGTTTGTTGTAGTGATGGCTCAGTTGACTCAAGTGAAAAATGTTGGTTGTCTTTATTGATGATGTTTTGATGTTTTCTAAATGTAAAAGGGATCATGAAAGACATTTAAGGGTTATCATTAAACCTTAAAAGAAAATTAACTGTATGGAAAATTCATCAAGTGTGAGTTTTGGTTGCAACAAATTTCTTTCCATGGTCACATTGTTATTAAAGACGGGATAACTGTTGATCTTGCTAAAACAAAAGTTGTGGAAGAATGTCCAAGACCCACCAATGTAATCGAGATCTATAGTTTTCTTGGTTCGGTAGGTTACTACCGAAGGTTTGTTGAAAACTTTTCACAGTCATCTAGTCCAATGACTAAGATAACTTGGAATGGTGTTAATTTTATTTGGACAAATGAAAGTGATGATTTTTTTCAGGAATTGAAAATAAGATTGGTGAATGCTCCAGTTTTGGCACTACCTTCTAGGAATGGGGAGTTTGTTATCTACAGTGATGCTTCATTGAAAGTATTTGGTTGTTTCCTAATTCCGAATGATCAGGTAATTGCTTATGCTTTACGACAGTTGAAAACTCATGATGTAAATTACCATACACATGATTTGGAATTATCTGTAGTTGTTTTTTCTCTAAAAATTTGGAGGCATTATTTGTATGGAGTGAAGTGTGAAATATATACCTAAAAGTTTAAATTATATATTCACTCAGAAATAATTTAAAATGAGACATAGGAGATGGCTATATTTAATCAAATTTATGATTGTACAATTCATTACCATCCGGGAAAAGCAAATAATGTGGCTGATGCTTTGAGTCGAAAAAGTAATGCTTCATTAACAATGATGCATTTGGAATGTGATCCTTTGCATAAGGATTTGATGAACATTGGCATAGAAGTTGTTGGTGTAGGATGTCCTTCTGTTTTGTTTCGGGTATCAATGAAATCTTCTCTATCAGACAGAATCAAGCAAGCACAGAAGCAAGACAGTGAGTTGTAGAAAAAGGTAGAGCTAGTTCAGAAGGGTAAGTTGCCTGAATTCAACATTGATAATGATTGTGTTTTGAGATTTGGGAAGAGGTTGTGTGTGCATTGTGATTCACATTTGAAGAGAGATTTTTTGTGTGAAGCTCATAATTCTCCATTTTCAGTTCATCCTGACAGTACAAAGATGTAAAGAGATCTGCGGTAGTATTACTGGTGGGATAGAATGAAAAGAGATATTGCTTAGTTTACTATGAAGTGTTTGACATGTCAACAGGTCAAAGTAGAGTGGATGTTACCGAAAGGGATGCTTCAGCCTTTACCAGTACCAGATGGGAGAATATATCCATGGACTTTGTTGTGGGATTACCGAAGACACCTTGAGGTAATAATGCAATCTGGGTTATTGTTGATCGCTTGGCTAAATCTGCTCATTTCCATGCTATAAGAGACACTTTTTCCCTAAATAATCTTTCTCCTTTGTATCTTAAAGAGATAGTCAGGTTATATGGAGTTCCTCTCTCCATTGTATCTGACCGTGATCTGAGGATCACTTCTAACTTTTGGAAAGGCCTTCAGAAGTTGTTGGGTACTGAATTAAATTTTAGTACAACTTTTTATCCTCAATCAGATGGGAAGTCAGAACGTATGATCCAGACATTGGAAGATATGCTACGTGCTTGTTCAATGGATTATCAGGGATGTTGGGACCACCATCTTTCTTTGGTTGAGTTTTCTTATAATAATAGTTTTCATTCCAGTTTATAGATGGCACCATTTGAGGCGTTATATGGGAACCGTTGTCGAACTCCAGCTTTTGGGGATTAAGTGGGTGAAAGGAAGCTAATGGGGCCAAAATTGGTAGATGATGTGGCAGAAAAAGTTCAGCAGATACAGAAACACATGAGAACAACTCCGAGGAGGAAGAAGAGTTATGCGGAAAATATGGGGAAGGATCTCTCTTTGGAGATAGGTGATCATGTTTTTTTCAAAGTCTCACCATGGAAAAGTGTGATGAGATTTGGTAAGAAAGTAAAGTTGAGTCCAAGGTTCATTGGACCATATTAAATTATGGAGAGAGTTGGATAAGTTTCTTACATAGTGGCTTTACCTCCGATTTTATCTCAGCTATACAATGTTTTTCATGTTTCGATGTTGAGAAAGTATATGTCAGATCCATCTCATGTTTTGAGTCGGGAGGTAGTTCAGTTGGAAGAGAACCTATCTTATGAGGAACAACCAGTCCAGATTCTTGACCACAAGGAGAAAGTGTTATGGAATAAGGTGATTCATCAGGTAATGGTTTTGTGGAAAAACCACATGATTGAAGAGGCAACATGGGAATCTGAAAATGCAATGAGGGATAAATACCCCCACTTATTCGATAAGTAAATAAATTGTGGGGATGAAATTTTCTAAAGTGGGGAAGGATGTAACATCCCAAGTAAGTAATGAATAATAGATATTTTTATCTATGCCTATTAATTAATTAGATAGTGCTTTAGAGGCTTAAAACGAAAATAAATCCAATCTTAAGCATGGAATACACTAATATTTTTAAAAGATTGTTTTACTGCCTTTTAATGGAAACCCATTTTTAAATATATCTTTTGAAAATTTTATAAGCTATTTTTGTCAAAATAAACGTATTCATTATGATTGGGACATCAAAATTTACTTTTTGTGAATTTTTGGTATTTTTCCGATGAAGTTTATTTTTTAATGAATAGTGAAAAATGTTTTATTTTAATTCAAAACCTCTTTTTAATCTAATTTATTTATATGATTAGATTATCTTTTGAATTGGTTTTAAATAGAAATTAGAATATATTTTTACTATTTAATCCAATAGCGGTCTTTGGAATCAATTTCACTTTGAAATTGGACTTAAACTAGTGTCAATCATTTGATACTTATTGTTTCATAAAAACACGCTATTTGTCATGACAGCAGGAATTAATTATTAAATTAATTAATGTGACTTATATTATTTTAATTTTGTAAAGTAGACATCAATTTGAATTCAGAAGATCAAATATATCTTAGGGTGAAGTTTTGGTATTTTTCTGAAAAACTTCAATTTTTGATGAATAGTGAAACCACTATGTGAAAGTTAAAGAAACTGATTTTTCATTTAAATAAACTTTTCCAAATCTGTGATTTGATTTTCAAAAATCTGACATACATGGATTTCATTAAGAAGTAAAATTCAATTTAATGAGATTAATATAATTTTTTTGTGAATAGAAAATTTTAAGTTCATAATCGCGATTAGAGGTAATTAGTGTAGTTTAAGGTAAAAATAATGTTTTAATAATATGAGATGAGCTTGACACATGTCATACACTCATTGGATGTTTCATGGATGAACAAGAAAATCCATGGGTAAACATGGGGACCCCATGGAGCCACTTTGGTTGGGAAATGATATAATTAACTTTTTATTTAATCTTAAAGTAAAAATGACACAAACATGAGATGTTTTACTAAAAAAAATTTTACATGGGGTTATAGAAGTCATATTTTTAAATATAAATATTCTTTAGAAAGATAAAAATATTTCTTACATCAAGATATTTTTTTTATAATTTTTATACATTAAATATATTAAATTATTTATTACATCATGATGATGCATCGATTACCTCATTAATAAAGGATTTAAATAAAATGAAAAGATAATGTAAAATCTATGACCTAAACATGTCCAAAACCTATTTTATGGGTATATTTCGAACCATTATCAATGTATCCTAGAATTAAATCAATGTGGGACCTCTTAAATCAGAATCTCATTTTAAAATAAAGTATCTTTTCTTTTCTTTCCAAGAGTGCCACTCCTCTCCTCTTATAAAAGGCCCCCACCACTACCTCTTTACCCACACTTCCAAAGCCATTGGCTCGTCCAACCCCTACACATTGTTTCTCTACACATCCCTATATTACTCCTTGAATCCTCACTTTTTGATGAAGTCTTCCCAAAGAAGCCATTGAGCTCAAACCAATGGGAGTTACCCGATTTTAAGGTAATGTCTTCACTTGAGTCATTTTGTTTTATTTTGATTCTCCAACCCCCTAAACTCTTTTTTTTCATTAATTTTGTAACAAATACAGTTTCTTCAATATACTAGTATGTTGTTATATGAATTATTCAAGCTACACTTACACACACCTACATCTAATGGTTAATGAACATACTGTTTCTATGGATGGCGAATTTCTACCTCACGAAATGATGATGTTCAACACTCATATATCACCTTCAAAGGCGGCCATTAAGATGTCACTATATTTATATATTATATATAATATGTTTACGTTTCACTTAAGCATCTATATTTTTCATTTTTGGCATATCCTTTATGGTTACCATTATGAGTAAACGCGATATCTTCATTTAAGGAAGTGCGGACTACCGCCCCCTCAAAGTGATTTGATTTGTTAATGTCATATGTGGGATGTATAAAGGATGTAATTAATGATTTTATATATGATATTATACTGGGATTATAATATAACATTATATAATTATGATTCCATTCTATAAAATACGAAATAGAAATGAAAGTAGCGTTCAATAGTACGTACAGCTTACCGTCTGCATGAACGGTGCATTTCATTTCTTACCTCTAAATGTTATGAAATATTATCAATGAATGTATATACTGGATATATATGATATATATGATATCTACATCATGAGTATAACTCTGGATATAATGGATACATGAACAACTTGTAATTATACAGAGAATATTTTTGACTCAAGTACCAATGATTGTTAAAACGACCATTAATAACTTAAATAATTACATAGTGTTCATGACATGGTAATAAGTGATATAAAATGAATAATTAACATGAAAAAGGTTCTTATGAAAGTAGAAATTAACTCATTTTTATTATTATGGAGGTTATAGAATGATCGAGTCAAGTCGGACCTGAGGTATGGGACTTCATCTCAATCTCCTTTCATTGAGGCCTATTTGGTATTATACACAACTTTCTATTATACGCTGTATAAACCCCTTTAAATTTTACGTCTATCCAAAAGGAATCTTTTTTTATACGAGGTGTTTTACAAAATGACAAAAGGGAATGTTTTTGTCATACGTATGCGGCGACAATGACTTCTCTGCCATCGTGACCATTATTTGAGTTTCGGCTTCCTCTACAAGCCATACCTTTATTTAAAGAAAAATAAATACCTCGTTTTACTTTTATTTTATTTTGGTATTGAAGATGGTTTTCATAATGTTTTTATATCAATGTGTTTTATTGATATCTTGTGATTGAAAGGTGGAAATGTTATGTTTCCTTTATGCATGTTTTTTGTGATACGATTATGTTATAGTTATTGGGCATTGTTATGAAGACGGGTGGTTCTGTGATATACTAAGGGCGGGTGAGCCCGATATAGCTCTCTAATGCATTGGGTAACACGAAGGAGTGAATCGTTAAGGTTTCTCCGAAGAGAATTAGGGAATATACTGTGATGGGTATTCCAAACGAAACAAAGAGGGTTACTCCCTACGTAAGAATGTTATGAACACCTCAAGTTACCTTTATATCTTATGATTTCTCTGATTTATTAATGATTTGATGAGGTATGTTAAAGTGCTTATGTTTTATGAGTAGAGTATTATTTCATTGATTCTTGTGTATACATGTACTCAAGTTTCCTTTCAACATTTTTATATCCATTACTGAGCATTTTATGCTCAACCCATGTTTTTGAAATGTTTTTCACAGGTCAAGGGAAGGGTACATGATATGATTATAGTGTCAAGGAAGTGTCAACAATGAATCCATGTTTTATTTTAAATATGTTTCTGTTGATGGGAAAGATAAATACTATCTTTTATGTAACCACTTTGTTTAAATGTGGAATGTAATGCAAGTTTTATGTTCTAATTTTCTAAAACACTAAACCTGAAAAGATCCTCGAGGTGCAATCTTGTAATAACTCAAGAATAAGTAAGGATTAAGGCTGGGGCCTTATAGTTGGTATCAAATGTTGGTTTAGATAACATTAGGAGTTAGAATTATATTAAATGATTATCCAAAAATATTTTTTTATGGTCAAATTGAAATGATATAGCATTTGAAGATTACCATGTTGCTTCATCTAAGACATTTTTGTTCAGAATGGTTTTCCGTAGAGGAAATAGAACAACTTTTCTAGGAAGGCATACAGAGGGAAATGACCTTCATATCAGTATCCTGAGATGGTCAGAATCAGAACTAAATAGTTTTTTGCAGTGATGGCTCAGTTGACTCAAGTGTAAAATGTTGGTTGTTTTTATTAATGAAATTTTTATGTTTTGTAAAAGTAAAGAGGAGCATGAAAGACATTTAAGGGTTATATTTCAAACCTTAAAAGAAAAGAAACTATATGGAAAATTCAGAAAGTGTGAGTTTTGGTTGCAACAAATTTCCTTCCTTGGTCACATTGTTTCTAATGATGGGATAACTGTTGATCCTGCTAAAACAAAAGTTGTGGAAGAATGTCTAAGACCCACCAATGTAACCGAGATCTGTAGTTTCATTGGTTTAGAAGGTTACTACTGAAGGTTTGTTGAAAATTTTTCATGGTTTTCTAGTCCAATGACTAAGCTAACTCGGAATGGTGTTAAGTTTATTTGGACAAAATAATGTGATGATTGTTTTCAGGAATTGAAAATAAGATTGGTGAATGCTCTAGTTTTTCCACTACATTCTAGGAATGGGGAGTTTGTTGTCTACAGTGATGCTTCATTGAAAGGACTTGGTTGTGTCCTAATGCCAAATGATCAGTTAATTTCTTATGCATCACGACATTTGAAAAATCATGAGGTGAATTACCCTACACATTATTTGGAATGCAGTGATGGCTCACTTTTATTCTAAATGAATCCAAATTCTTTAATGGAGTCATCAAATAAAATGTCGCATGTCATGGATGTTTTCATTAATCCATTAATGGATATAAGAAATGTGAAAATTCTTTTGTAGACTCCTACAGTCAGAAAAACTTATTTTTATTTCATATATATATATCTTCATGAAGGTTACCATTGAGGAATTCACTTTTGACATCATTTTTTCAAGTCTCATAGTATTGGTATGTTTCTATTGAATGTATGATTCTGATGAATTTATTATTGGTATATAGAAAAACATATTCTTCATAGTTTATTCATTGATGTTTTTTAAACTCCTTAGGTATTATCCTTGATTTATAAGTACTTACATTACCCTCTATTTCTAGTTTGCTCTTTAAAGATGATGTGATCCAACAGGCTTTATATCAATTACCCAAACATATCCGGATACATGTAATTCATCTCATAATTCAAAGATTTTATACATCTTTTAGCTTTTTTTTCTCTCTAATCCCTCCATGTAAGATAAAGGTTCATCATTGTTTACCAATAACGAGTCACAATCCTCAATGATTGTAAAACCAAATCTATATGGTTCTCTTATCTCTCTTATGCTTCTACGCATTACTAGTGTGTTATTAAGTACTTCTTCCTTGGGGACATGTGGAATATGTTCTTATACCCACTCCCATGTATCCTGAGAATCTACAAAATCTATGTTAATCTTTCCCCCACTATCCTTTTCTATGTATTATCTCTCTCTCATAAAATACAACATGTCTAGTGAAAGTAACATTCTTGTTTGATAAGTTGTATAGGTAGTATACCTTTGTTTCATTTGGATATCCTATTGAGATACACATCAAGCCTCAAGATGTAGGTTTTTTATTGATAATTCATTAACAAAGGCCTCTCAAACCCATACACTTGTAGTAGAGAAAATTAGTTTCATTACACTCCATATCTCAAATGTAATCCCATTTTTTACTATAGTTGTTACACAGTTTAATGTGTATGCAGAAATTTGTAAAATGTATCCCCAAAATGATAATGGAAGATCTGTATGACTCATCATTGACCTTACCATGTTTAACATGGTAAAATTTCTCCTTCGATTAACACCATTCCACTATGGTGTATAAGGTGGAGTGTGTTGTGATTGAATCCCAAACACCCATAGAAATTTGGTGAAATATTGGTTATTTTATTCACCACATCGATATGATCTTAGAATATATATCTTCTTACAATGTTTATTATCTAAATCATTCTTGAATTCAATGAATTTTTAAATGAAATTGGACGTATACATCATTTATAGCTACAAAAATATCTACTCAAGTCAGTAGAAATGTTATGAAGTAAAAATATCCTCCTCTAGATTCTACTAGAAATGGTTCACACATATCAGTGTGTAAGAATAAAAAATATTTTGTGGCCCATTCACCATATCCACAGAAGGGTGGTTTGTTCATTTTTTCTATTAAATAATCATGAAATATTTCATGTGGTTTTCTCTTATAAGAGTCTAAATATCTATCTATACAATGATTTGTCAAATGTTTCTCATTTACCAGAACAAGATGGTGATGTCACAATAGGGTGTTAAAGGAGTTATGTAAAAATGATTCATTATCAATTTCTATCACTTGGTTTTCATAATTTAATACAAAAATATTGTTACATAAATTTACCTTACCATAACATCTGTTGACCTTATAAAAGAAACAACTTTTATATCCAAATATGAAATTAAACCCATTTGTGTCTAATGATGGCATAAAAATTATGTTATTGGTAGCTGTTGGTACATAATAATATTTAAATAAAACTGAAATCACTATTATTGTTAATGAATTTTGGTAGTCACAAATGAATCGGGTATACACCATCACACTATTTTTATCTTGAAGATCCACCTCTCCTCTGGAAATATTTTGTAATCTACTGGGTTCCTTTATTTGGATACATATGTTCGTACCAGAAGCTATATCTAATAACCAATGTATATATATAAAGTTATTGCCCTAGATAATTATTTGACATTTAGATTCCCCTTGATTTTGGGTTCAGTGCCTCTTATTGTGTCATGTATTTCCACATTAAAAACATATTTCCTCTTTTTCCTTTCCTTACCTATGTATTTTCTTATTCTTGGTCAGATTCAACTCAAGTGATTTAGAATTTTGAAAATTATTTGTCACAATTTCTTTTTTCCATCATTATCTTATATTCTATATGGAACAAAGGTTTATTACTTCCCTTGTCCTTTCCCAATTGTTTAATGGAAGTATGAATTTCTAGAAGTCTCTTCTCATTGTTGGTCATGTTGTAATTGATAATAAAACTGGAGATGGTCCTGTGCAATAATGAATGATTAAGATATGTACGCAACTCATTATTGAATTTAATCCCCAGTATTTCCATGCATTCAATGTAGCCAATAATCTTGAATATATGAGGACTAGGAAGTGTTGTCTCTTCAAACAATTTTTTCAAAGAATTGGAGATCTCTTAACTCTCCTTTCTCCCCTTATATTGATATTGATCTCGGATGTTAGACATTATGATATAGCATCTATTTCTTCTTGTTGCTTAAAAATATCTTTGTACATGATTGATATCATGATGCACTAAATATAAGTAGCATTATTCAGATTTTCTCATATAGATATAATTTTTTATCACATGCCTCATTTCCAGACACAACTTGTAATGGTTCTTCCAGCACATACAATTTCTGTTCAGGGAAAAGGATTAACCATAGCTTTGTTTTCCACTCATCAAAATTGGAGCCGGTGATAAATTTTTCCTTATCACGTATGGATCACAATGATATGTTTAGATTTCCTTTTATTATTGTTCCTACTAAAGAAGAAAATAATAATTTATTACTTCATCTGATAAATGTAGACAAATAAATAAATACTATATTTAGTAGCCTCCAATTATTTTATCAAAACCCAATATAACTCACCATAGGATTTGGAATATCAAGTTTTTTGGGAACTGAAGTAGAATGTATCAATATTCCCCTTATCATTACCAAAACTTTTTTTTCAAGAAACAATAATGATTTTATTTAGGAATTTCAAACACCAACTACATTAATTCATAAATCTTCAATATTTTGAGTGGACTCCATAATCCTAAAAACATAAAATTATATTTCCTCAATTTTTCCCAATTATTTTTACTAATTCCATATTTTGAAGTCACCCATATATTTGAACCAAGTTAACTCAACCCAAAACCTCACCATAGAATTCCCCAATAATTAAATTCACCCCAACATTGGCGGCCCAAGAACTTTTAACTATTTTTCAATTTTTACTAACGTAATGGAATGATATAGAAACTGAAAATTTTATGGATGGATTTTATACTTATATGCAGAAATTTCCAATTGTTATCTTTATTAAATTCTTGTTAATATTATCTGTCATTACTACTGTGATTAAAAATGTCTTATATAATAATTATGGAGAAGCCATTTTATTTTTTCCCATCTAGAATTATTATAAATTCATTAATTATGTTATCACAACAAGACATCCATAATGAAATACCCATGATGATGATAGTAAAACAATAGAAGGTATGATCATGATCCTATACTAAAGGTTAGTTTTTCTGGATGTTGTTAAAATAATTGTTGACCTAGGGGAGAAACACCTTGAACCAATTGTGTCTCATGTTTACAGTTTTCCACCTATCCAACATTGTATTTCTGTGGATTAGCTCAGCCCCAACTCCTAATGTGACCCACATCCACTATCAGGGGAAATAAATCCATTACATATTCCTTTTACTCATACGTAGGTGATGGGGAAAATTGGATTACATAAAAGAACCCAAGGGAAGGAAATCCCTACATAATAAAGAGGAGAGAAGGAATGCATGATAGCAATTTAATTTAATAATAAATTAAATTAATCCAATCACATACAAAATTTAAGTATATTTCATGATCATCCAAATGATTATGATGTATTATACATTTAATAAAACTAGCAATAAATTATTTAATCTATCTTATTTAAGATAAAACCTATTTGAATGGATTAATTTTCCCATTAATTAATCAATTATTTTATATTAATTTATATATCAATATCCTTTAGATAATTATTCATTATATTTTTTAAAAATTAATTAAATTCCTTTAAAATTAATTATGCACATAACTTGTACCTTGGAGGTATCACGGTTAATACCCTTCCAATTCAAACCAAAATGTGATATACCCATATATAATTTTACTCTAGTGACATATGGAATACATGACTTATCACGTAAATTAAAAACTTGTACTTCACAGATGATTACATGAATTAAATAATTTTCTGGTCACGTGTTATGATTCAATTTAAATATAGTAGTTGTAACACCCCAATATTTCATAGTATTTATCTCTTAAAATTAATTCAATATCATCTACAATATGCATCTACGAGTTTGAGCGCACCACGACCTTCCAAAATATTCGTTCAAAATTTTGTTATGAATAGTATTAATTGAATTTTGAATTTTAAATGTATCATATATAATTTTTACATTCATATATTTCGTTTCTTATACATAATGTAAGGAATAAATCAATTTTTTATATAAAAGAATTATTCTTAAAAAAAATTCAATTTTACCACCTTTTTAATGGACAATATTTTTTAAAAAATTATTTGACACTTTTATATAAAAAATTTAATCAAATTAAATTCTTCTTTAGAATTTCTACATAAAAATTTAGTTTGTATAATTTTTTGGTACTTTTCTGAAAACTTTCATATTTTGATGAATAATGAAAAATACTAAATTTTAATTGAGAACTACATTTTTAATCGAAATAATTTATAGTGTTAACTTATTAATTTTAATGGTTTTGATGTATAATTAGATTATATTTTTATCATTTAATACAATTGAGGTCATTATAAGTAATTTAAAATTAAAATTTGACATAAACACATGTAAATCTTTTGATAGTTTTTACTTTTTAAAAAACCCACTTTTTGGTTTCGACAATGGGAAATAAATTAAAATTAATTAATTAAACACATATGTATTCAATTACGTAAAATATAATTAATTTTTGAATTCATAATATAAAATTATCCTTCGTTGAATATTCTGTTTTCTTTAGAAAACATTTAATTTTTGATGAATAGTGGAAACCATTGCGTTATTGACTAAAACCGAATTTTTATTTAATTAATTATTTATATTATTTAAATTTATTTTAAGTAAAATTAAATATATAATACCAATATATTTTTAGTTAAATTCATTGGAGTCATTTTATAATAAAATTAGATGTATAATTTTTTACTGAACTTTTTATGGTCTTTTACCCAGCTTTCAAGAGCATTTGCAAATTTGCAAAAAAACATAATTTTACCTTTTCTATGGGTTGAATTTAAAAAATATGAGTGACATGGTAGAAATTAGTAAGTAATATTTGGTTCAATAAAATTAATATAGTTTTTTAATAGTTACTTTTGACTTTTATTTTCCATGGTAGACATTTATTATTATTTCATTTAAAGAGTTAAAACTGTTAATTTCGATGTTGAGTAACTAAAATATTTTTAATATAGGGATATATGTAAAATTAATTCAACTATTAATATTATTTACAAAACTAATTTTTTTTCCTAAATAATGGTATTTTATTTATAATTTTAATACATTGAATAATTAAATTTATTTATGAAACAATGGTGATGCATTAATTAAATTATTAATTAATGAATCAAATAAATGTTATTATAAATATTAAAATAAATATAATTTCAAATTTTTAATTAAATCCACGAATTTTTTAGGTGAATATGGCATGTTATAGTCGATTCAATTAATTATGTTTGATGTAATCATGTAGTTGTCACTTTCACAATAACAAAATACCAAATAATGTCAAAATTGGCATAAATTTGTTTTTAAAACAAATATTATATTATGAAATTATAAAATATACCAATAAATATTAGGATCAACCAAAGGGTTTAAAAAATATTATATATTTTATTAATGAACTACTTTAGGTTCTATTGTAAGGTTTTCCTATGTTTATTAACCATATAGTGTTAGAATACCAGAAGAAACTGTACAATTTAAACTACATAACTAATAAGTAAATCATAGAAATAAGGTTAATATGGTGACCTAAACATGTCCAAATCTTATTGTATTAGAGTATTTAGACACATAACCAACTTATATTCTAATGAAATAAATTTGGATCCATTTGAAATCGAAAATTATTTTATAATAAAATAACATTTCAAACATTTCAAATGGTCCCCCTCACCCCTCTTATAAAAGGGCACTTCCCCTTCTCCCAAAATCACATCTCCAAAGCCATTTGGCTAGGCCAAACCTATCCCAAATATCCTCCTAAAATTTCTCACATATACCTATAGTTATTAATTTTATCATAAATCAAACCTATGAAGCCCTTTTCATCAACTCAAAAGGAAACAGAAAAAGAAGAGGTAATAATTTCACCACCCTCTTTTAAGTTCTTTTCCTTTACCAATTCCTTTTTCATTGTTGTTTCAATAACAAAATAAAAACTCTAGTACCTCCTAAATACTGTGATGTTATTATAAATTTGGTACCACCATATTCATTATTTTATCCATCCTATAAATGAGAAAGTCACCATGCGTGCGTACGCACGTCGTACCATCTCCACGTCACGCTGTAGTTTGTTATTAAGTCCCTTAATTATTTTAATGGATATAATAATGAGTATAACTAATTTAAATAATAAATATTACATTTTAATAATTATTTATATATGATATTCCATCCAATTATATACAATTTCACCATTATATATGAAGTTAACCTACCCTCGACTAAGGAAAAGTACAAGTTATGAGTTCATACTACAATCTATTTTATTATCTGAGGTTGTTAATACGTATGTATCTACTGGGATCTATTTATCTTCCCCATATGTGTTTTATTAAAAATTTAATTCAAAATAGTTTTAATATTTATTATACTATGGTTTAATGTCATTTATATCCTTATTGGACCATATATGTTTTGAAAGCATTATTTCTGTTGTATACTAAACAATTTACTTTTTTATGTGTTCAACAAAATTAAGGGAAGAATATATTTTTATTAACTTATACAGTGGTTGTGGCTATTTTCCACCATTAGAACATCATTGAAAACCCACATATTATCTTATAAGAATATTTTCCCAAAAAATGTTTTCTTTTTTTAATTATATTACTTTTAAATTATTTCAAAATAGAAATAGATATTTTTGTAAAAAAGTATTGATTTCATTTATACAATCATACTTTGATGGATTTTAATCTTGTTTGAAGTTTATTTATTTTTATACAAAACTTCCATATTTTATTGAAGGTTTTGTGATATGTTTGATTGTGGATGTGTTATTTTTACACCATTCATGGTTTATGGATAAATTATTGACATTTAGTATGCTTGTTTTGAAAGGAATGTTTATGCCATGTTTAAAATTTTCATATGTGGAATGAATTGGACTTAGTTGGTGATGGGTGGAGCACACTATAGCTTCTTGATGCATCGGTAGGTATCAGGAGACAAACTACAGTCTTGACATAAGGCCTTGAAAAAATATTATTTGTAGTCTTGGCTTAAGTCCTTGACTACGTGTTTATGTTGTCTGGAATTATGCATTCCATCATTAAGAAAGTGGTTATTCATAGTGCATGTGATTATTCGACAAGTAGAATATCCATTTTAATAAGTAAATGGAATTATTTTATTTATTTGGTCATTTTATTCCGAATTGTACATTTAAAAGGATTATATTTTTTTCTTATACATTTCCTTAAATGTTTATGTTTATTTATTTTCGTTTATTCTATATTTATATCCTTACTGAGCATCTATTCTCACACCTTTCAGTGTATTATTTTTTCTAGTATGATAAAGGGTATATTATGACTTACCTACATGGACAGTCTAAATGATATGAATGGTGTCAATGGAGAAAATTTTGATGTTGTTTTTCATTTTATAATGTAATGTAAAAATTATGAATGTATCTAGTACATCCAAGGCTACTAAACTGATCGGTCATTCGAGAATTGATCCATTGTGATCATGCCAATGTGATTTAATAATTCACTGACTCTCGGTAACTAGTTTCAAGGAATTACAATTGGTATCAGAGGATGTTTAGTACAATCCTTGGAAACATGATTTAGAAAAACATTGATTAAAGAACATTACACTAAGTTATTTTTGAGGATTTGTATAGAATAACTTCCTAGAATTTTGAAAATGTAGAGATTTTGTGTATTTTCTATGAAATACAACCATGTGTAGATACAAGAAGGTTGGGGCGGCTCAGGAAAAGATGTACCTTGGAGTGAAAACTCCAACAACGAGTTTTGGTCTTGACTCGAGGTATCCGGGTACATGACAACGGTCATTGCTGCACTCTTGGATACGACACTATTGGGTGAGATGCTTAGGATAGTTCACATATTCATCACAAGAAATTATGAAGGATTTAGGAGTAAATAATTCCACAATGAAAATATTTTACGATTATAGATTATATGCATAATCTTGTCAACTTATGTTATGTATTTCAAAATTTAGGAATTATTAATTGTGATTCATAAACTATCATAATGTATGTCGTTGTTTATTAATGGTGTATAATAGATGGAATGACAACTCCAACAATATGCATGATCCGAATATTTAGAGGGATAATATCTTTCATGCTATAAAGAAAACTTTTATATGGGAAATAGACTCACACGTATTCTCATCCTAAGAAGAAATAGTATCATGTATTAACAAGTAAAGGATTATCCATGTCCTATGGATTTGAAGAAAAGAAAGAGATGAAAATGATGGAAGAGACAAATATTGATAAAAGGAAAAGGGGAATGGAGGATTATTCATATGTGACAACTGTGATAAGAATCCCCATGGTAAATGCTTGAACGGAATCGAATTTTGTTATAAGTGTGGAGAAAAAGGACACCATATTCATTATTGTAGGGGTAAGAAAAATGATTCAAATGTACAATGCTTCATCTGTATAGAGTTGGGACACTACATGAATCAATTTCCAAATCATTAGAGTAAAACCCCAATGCTTCTATTGGATAATCATCAAGTTATGATACTAACGATGATAAAGAGGAATGATTACAGTTGTTATGTTGTTATTAACGTATTGTGTCATTTGAGTATTTAAATAATGATGTACATGTTATTAATACTATAGAGTATATAAGGATTGTACTATAGTACTATTTTATTAAGGATGTGATATTGTGTGGAACAAAGAAAAGTGACCCAATATAAGGTTAATTTTTTTTAAATATATGGTTGAGATAAAGAATAACCATAATATGCTTCTGATACAGAGGTACTGATTTTGGAATATGATATGATTGATTTTGTTAAATTATATTTTATATTATTGACTACTTTGAAACTGATTAATGATTTGTATATTCCTTTGTTGATGGAGTTTACAACATTTTTGGATATAAAGAGTATATTCAGTATTCTACATGGAACAAGGGAGCATAGATGTAATCAAAAAAGCTTTATGGTCATTTAGGGTGTAACAGTGTTATAATAGAATACACGATGAAGGTATTCACATGTTATTAAATGGAAAAAATGATCTTCATTGTGTTTAGCATCCTAATAAATTTTTAACGGTGAGTTTGGATAGAAGTATTTTGGATAAGTCTAACAGTTGGAATTGATTAAGTTAAAAATGTATACTATTGTTTATGGTTAAAAAAAACTTCTTAATATTATTTTGGATTGTTATAAAAATGACAACCTGATGGTTGGGTGACTACCCGTCGCATCCTTAAAGGCAGTGAGATATGAACCCGTAACCAAATAGCGACAAAGGTACATCACCTACAACTTGCCTACCTGAAGTCCTGATTTGTATAATGTAGTTTTTTTAAATTTTCTAACAATTGAATTAAAAATTCATTATTTTTCAAACACTAATCAATTAGGATAAATTGAATATATTTGAAATATATTATATTTTTCAGTCAAAGATGATTTTGTATGAGAAATTAGTTAAAAGATGAAACTTTACTTGCCAAGTATATATTTTTTTCAATTATTCAATGAAGAATTTAATTCTTAATCATTACGTAAGGGATCCAAAGAACAAAAATTTGTTATCCTAATAAATTATGCTTTGTTGAACTGATGATATTTTAAATTATTTTAGATTAATGGTTTTGAGGACCTTAATTTTACACATGATTGTGATTGATGACCTCAATCACTCCCTATAAATATTTATGTTTTCTCCAATTATCTGTCTCTAATTTCCACCAATTTTGTCATAATAGAGATCATAATTTGGTAGTGACTTTTTCATTTCACATTCCCTCTTATTAAGAATAAATATTATTTACCCAATTTCTGATGTTGGTTTTCAAAAAAGGTATTTTTCTATTTTTATCCTGTTTTTCGATGAAAAATATAAAATTAAGAGAAAGTAAATTAATTAAAGATGGTTAAATGTAACACCCAATAGTTTCATAGTACGTTATCTCTTCGAATTTTTTCAATAACTTGTGCTACATCCAACAACGAGTTCGACCACACCACGACTTACCATTCAAGCTGTTTAGAAATCAGTTATAAATCGTATTAACTTAAATTTGAATTTTTTATATATCTTATATAATGTTAACATTCATATATTGTGTTTCGTAGATATAATATAAGTATGAATTCAATTTTTTAAATAAAATAAGTGTACTTCAAAAAATACGATTTTACAGCCTATTTATTAGTGATTTGTTTTTAAAAAAAGTATTTGACACTTTAATATATTCAATTTAATGAAATTAAAATCTTTATTAGATTTAAGACATAAAAATTTTGTTATGATAGTGTTTTTCTACATTTATGATAACATTCATATTTTGATGAATAGTGATCATACTAAATTTTTATTGAAAAAAAAAATTTAATCGAAAAAATATATACCATTAAATTATGAATTTGAATGGTTTTGAAGTATAATTATATTATATTTTAATCATATAATACATCTTAGGTAATTTAACTTAATTTCACATTTTAATATGACATAAACAAATCTCAATATTTTTATAGTTTTACTTTTCAAAATCTGGAATTTTTGTTTATACAATGGGAATTATTTTTAAATTAATTAATGAATCATTTATGTTTTCAATTTAGTAAAATAGAAATCATTTTCTTATTCATAATATTAAAATTAACTAAGGTTGATTTTATGGTATTTTTCTGAAAACATTCAATTTTAGATGAATAATGAAAAACACAAGGTTAATGTTTAAAACCAACTTTTTAATTAAATAATTATTTATTTAATTTTAATTTGTTTTACTTAAAAATTGATATATAATACCAATATATGTTCAATTTAATTCATTGGAGTCATTTTATAATAAAATTAGACATATAAATTTTTAATGAACTTTTTACCGTCTTTTACCCAGCTTCTAGGAGCATTTTCAAATTTGCATAAAACTTAATTAAACAACTTCTGTGAGTTGAATTTTAAAAATACGAAACACGGTAGACATCACTATGAAAAATGTGGTGTAATGAGATGAAAATTATTTTTGGTGAATAGTAATTTGGCACTTTTATTTAACTCGGTAAAATGATAATATGGTAATAAATGGAAAAAATGATATTATAAATACCCTAAAAATGTCCTAATTCTATTTCATATGTTTAATTCGACCAAGAAGTACCTTATAAAAAATATTAACTTTTTGATCCACTTGAATTAGATTAGGAAATTTATTATTATTTTAATTAAAGAAAAGTTATAAGTGTGAAATTAAACGTTTAATAACTAAACCATATTTAATATAGTGTTATATATAAAATAAATTCGACTATAAATATTCATTAAAAAGAAAAAAAATTCCTACTTAATGGAATTTTATTTATAATTTTTACACAGTAAATAATTAAATTTATTTATGACAGAGTGATGATGCAGTAATTACATTATTAATTAAAGAATCAAATACATCGTATTATCAATATTATAATTAATATAATTTCATTATTTCAATGACATCCTAGAATTATATCGTTGAATATGACATGATAGGGTTGATTCAATGTATTTGGTTAAAAGTAATCATGATGTTATGACATTCACAAAAACAAAATACCAAATACTGTCAACATTGACATAAATGAGTTTTTAAAACGAATATTATATTATTAAATTATATAATACTCATAAAAAATTAGGGATCTACCAAATGGATTAAAAAATATTATATATGTTATCATTGAATCACTTGAGGTTCTCCTGGATTTTTTAGTATGTTTATTAACCATTTGTGTTAGAATACAAGAAGACATGGTAAAATTTAAACTACTTAACTAATAGTGAAATCTAAAAGATATAGTTAATATGGTGACCTAAACTACTCTAAATCATATTGGTTGAGAGTATTTCAATTTATACCCACATTATCTTATAAATAAATTAGTTTTGATCAATTAGAAACCAGAAATTATTTTATAATAAAATAATATTTCAAAATTTTCTTAAGGTGCCCCTCACCCATCTTATAAAAATGAACTCCCCCTTCTCTCAAAATCACATATCAAAAGCCATTTTACTTGTCCAATACCAGCCCAAATATCCTCACAACATCCCTCACATCAACCTAGAGTCCTTACGTTGATCAGAAAGTCAATCAATGGATCCCTTTTGATCAACTCCAAAAGAAACACCCGATGAAGAGGTAATAATTTCACCACCCTATTTAATGTTATTTTCTTCTTCCATTTTCACTTTCATTATTGTTTACAAAAAAAATAATAACTCCAGTACCTCCAATATAATGTGAGGTTATTATAACTATATTACAACCATATTAGTAATTCTATCCATCCTCTAAATGACAAATACGCTATACGTGCGTATGTACGGCTTATCGTCTTAACGTCATGGTGTGGTGTGTTATTCAAACAACTCATCTTTTTGATGAATATAATAATGAGTTTAACTGATATAAATAATAAATATAACATGTTAATGATTCTGAATATATGATATACCATCCAATTATATACGATATCACCATTATACAGGAGTATTATCTACCCTCGACTAAGGAAAATTACAAGGTAATGGTTAAATCTAAAATATCATTACTTATCCGAGGTTGTAATACGTAAGTATCTACAGGGAACTCATTATCATTAACATCCATGTTTTCATGAAAATGTAATTAGAAACATTTTTACTATTTAATAGACTATGGGATAATTTCATATATACCCTTATTTGACCATATTTGTTTTGAAAGAAATCTTTCCGTCTTTTTCCAATTAATTTACATTAGTACCTTTTCAACAAAATTAAGGTAAGAATGTCTTTTCTTAACTTATATGGTATGTGTGGAAATTTTCCACCGTAATAACATCATCGAAGCACCACATACTTGAATATAATAATTTTTTCGAAATAAGTGTTTTCTTTTATAATTTTAAGACTTTTAAATGCCTTCAAAATAGAAAGACAAATTTCTCTAAATATGATTTTCTTTTATCTATGTCAACATACTTTGATTTATTTTATGTGTGTTTGATGTTTATTTGTTATGATACAAAACATCCATTTTGTATTGAATGTTTTGTGATATTTTTTACTGTGGATGTGTTATTTTTACATTATTCATGGTTTTTGGATAAAGTATTGACATTTCATATGCTAGTATTAATAAGAATGTTTATATTATGTTTAAACCTATTAAAATAAGGAATGAATTGGATTAGTAAGTGGAAGGTGGAGCCCTCTACAACTGCTCGACTTATTGGTAGGTCTTATGAGACAACCTAGTGTCTTGGCACAAGGGCTTGACAATATCATATTTTTAGTCATGGCCCAAGGTTTTGACTATGTCGTTATGAAGTCTGGCATTGCACATTACATCATTATTTAAGTGGCTATTGTCATTTCATGTGATTATTTGACTATTAGAATATACATGTGAATAATTAAATGGAATTCTTTGATTTATGTTGGCCATATTATAAAGTAACTCATGTTTAAAAGTCTTATGTTTTGGTCTTATACATTGCCATAAATTATTATGCTTATTTATGAATGTTTATGAAATATTGTTATCCTTACAATGCATATGATCTCACCACATTCTATGTTTTATTTTTTTCCAGGAATTGAAGAAGTATATTATGAAGGACTTGCAGGGATAGTCTAGAGATATGAATGTGGTAAATGGAGAAAATGTTTATTCTGTTTTTCATTTAATAATGTAATTTAAAACATTATAATGTATCTAGTACTTTCAAGGATACTAACCCGATCAGAATTATGAGATTTTATCCCATATGATCATGCCAATGTTATGTAATAATGCACCGACTCTCGGTAGCTGGGTTTGGGAATTACAGTTGGTATGAGAGGAAGTTTAGTATAAAAAATCGAATCTATATTTAGATAAACTCTAATTAGATCAAATAACTCTATGATATATTTTGAGGATTATTATATAAGAACTTCCGATAATATTTGTAATGTATATATTTTGTGTATTTTCCAAGAAATTCATCCTTGTTTAGATATGAGCAGGTAGAGGTGTCTTTTGCACAAATCTACCTATTATTGAGAACTCCAACAAGAAGTTTCGAGCTTCATCAGGGGTATCCTGGTACACAACAACGGTCCCTGTTTCACTCTTGGTTACGAAAATGATAGGGGATATGCATTGGATGATTTGAATTTTCATTACAACACATTATAAAGCATTTATGATTAAATACATCCTCAAAGAAAACATTTTACGATTATTTATTACATGCATAATCTTTTCAACATATGTTATGTATTTTACAACTTTTTAATTATGAATTACAATTCATAAACTAACCTAGTGTATTCCATTGTTTGGAAATGGTGCCAAGAAGAAGGAATGAGAACTCCATCAATACGCACGTTCCCAAGATTAATAAATATCATTTCATTCTTTTAATTAATCCAATATTTATAAGGGGAATAATATCACATGGATTAATATCATATGATGAAATAGTATCAGGTGTTAATTAGAGAAGTAATCAATTCTCCTAGTCCTATGGAATTGAAGGGATGTAAGAGATGAAAACGATAGAATAGAGAAAGATGGATAAATGTTATATGGTAAAGAATGATTTTTTCATATGTGATAACTATGGAAATAATAAACGTGGAAAATTCTTGAAGGGAATTAGTGTTTTTTATAAGTGTGGAGAAAAAGGACACCAAAGACGTGATTTCAAGGGTAAGAAAAAGGATTCAAATGTAAAATGATTCATCATCCAGGAGTTGCGACACTACTTGAATCAATGTCCAAATAATCAGAGAATACCTGAAATGTTGTTATTGGATAATAATCAAGTTATGATACTACCGAAGATGAATATGGGTGATTAGAATTATTAATTTGTAATGAAAGTATTGTGTCATTTGAGTATTGAATTAATTATGTACATGTAATAATAATTATATAGTATATAGGGATTGTACTGCAGTATTATTTCATTAAGAACTTGAAATTTAGAGGATCCATGAAAAGTGACTCAATATAAGTTTATTTTTTTTGGAAAATATATGGATTAGAGAAAGAAACCCCCTAATATGGTTCTGATACTATGGTAATGATTTTGGAATATGATATGATTGATTTAGTTAAATTATAATGGATATTATTGACTACCTTGAAACTGATTAATTATTTTTATATTCCTTCATTGATGAATTTTACAACATTTTTGGATATAAGGAGTATATCCAGTATTCTATATAGAATAATGGAGCATGGATGTAATCAAAAAAGATTTATGGTAATTCAGGGTGTCACAGTGTTTTAATAGAATACATGATGAAGATATTCACATGTTATTAAATCGAAAAAATTATCTTTATTTTGTTTACCATCCAAATAACTTTTTTACTGTGAGTTTGGGTAGAAGTATTTTGGATAAGTCAAATGGTTTTAATGGATTATGTTAAACATTGTATACTATTTTTTATGGTTAAAAAAACATAATATTATTTTGGATTATTATAAAAAGGAAAACTCAATGGTTGGGTGGCAACATGTCACGTCCAGCAAGACCACGAAACATGAACCTACAACCAAATAGTGACAAGGGTGCATCACCTACCACTTTCCTACGTGATGTATTGATTTGTATAATGTAGTTTTTTTAATTTTCTAACAATTGAATTATAAATTAATTATTATTGGAACCCTATACAATTAGGAAAAATATAATATATTTTCATTCTATTTTCATTTATAGTGAAAGACAATTTTGTACGAGAATTTAGTCAGAAGATGGAACTCTACATGTCAAGTATATATATTTTTCTATTATTAAACGAAGAATTTAATTCTTAAGCATTAGTTAAGGGATCCAAAGACCAAAAATTATTTATCCTAATACCTTATGTCATGTTGAACTGATGATATTTTAAATCAACATATATTGATGGTTTTGAGGACCTTAATTTTACACTTGTTTGTGGTTTATGACCTCAATCACTCCATATAAATATTTATGTTTTCTCAGATTATATGTCTTTACTTGCCACCAATTTTTCATAACCGAGAACATAATTTTGTAGTGATTTTTCTTTTAACTTTCCCTCTTATTAAGACTAAATTTTATTTACCCAATTTATGATGTTGGTTTTCCAAAAAGGTATTTTTCTATTATTATACTATTATTTTCGATGAACAATTTCAAATTGAGAGAATTTAATTTAATTATGGAGGAGAGAATGTAACACCGAATAGTTTCATATTATGTTATCTCTTCAAATTAATTCAATAACATGCGCTACATCTAACAATGAGTTTGAGCACACCACGGCATACCATAGAAGCCATTCAGAATTCAGTTATAAATAGTATCAAATTCAATTTGAATTTTTTATATATCCTAAATAATGTTAACATTCATATTTTGTGTTTCTTAGATATAATATAATGATGAATTCAATTTTTTAAATAAATTAAGTATATTTCAAAAAATTCAATTTTACATCCTATTTATTGGAGATTCGTTTTTAATAAAAATATTTGACAATTTAATATATTAAATTTAAGGAAATTAAAATCTTGTTTAGATTCAATAAATAATAATTTAGTTATGATAATGGTTTGGTACATTTATGATAACATTCATATTTTGAGGAATAGATAAAATACTAAATTTTAATTCAAATCATAATTTTTAATCAAAATAATTTATACTGTTAAATTATGAATTTGAATGGTTTTGAAGTATAATCATATTATATATTTATCATATAGTAAGAATTAGGTAATTTAACGTAATTTCACATTTTAATTTGACATAATCAAATCTCAATCTTTTCATAGATTTACATTTTAAAAAATAGCGTTTTTGTTTAGATAATGGGAATTAATTTTAAATTAATTAATTGAACATTTATGTTTTGAATTTAGTAAAATAGAATTCATTTTTTGATCTTAGGTTGAATTTTTGGTATATTTTTGAAAACATTCTATTTTTTATGAATAGTGAAAACACTATGTTATTGTTTAAAACCGACTTTTTATTTAAATAATTATTTATTTTATTTAAATTTATTTTAAGTAAAAATTGATATATAATTCACATATATGTTCAATTTAATTCATGGTAGTCATATTATAGTAAAATTTTATATATAAAATTTTAATGAACATTTTACCATCTTTTCCCCTGCTTCTATGAGCATTTTTAATTTTTAATAAAACATAATTTAACCACTTCTGTGAGTTGAAGTTTTAAAATATGAGACACGATAGACATCAGTATGTAAAATTTAGTGTATTAAGATGAAAATAATTTTTGGTGAATTGTAATTTCTGATTTTATTTACCACAGTAAAATGTAAATATGGAAATTAATGGTAAAAATGATATTATAATTACCCGAAAACATGTCTTAATTATATTCGATATGTTTAATTCAACCAAAAACTACCTTATAAAAAATATTATCCTTTTGGTACACTTGAATTAGATTAGGACATTTATTATTATTTTAATTAAAGAATAGTTATAAGTGATAAATTCAATGTTTAATAACTAAGAAATTTTTTATATAGTGTTATATATAAAATGAATAAGACTATAAATATTAATTATAGTGATAAATATATTTCCTACTTCGTGGAATTTGATTTATAATTTTTACACATTAAATAATTAAATTTAATTACGACACAATGTTGATGTAGAAATTACCTTATTAATGAAAGAATCAAATAAATTGTATTATCAATATTAAAATAAATGTAACTTCATTGTTTTGATAACATCTGCTAATTTTATTGGGGAATATGACATGTTATGGTTGATTCAATTTATTTTTTTAGAATTAATCATAGTTTTTTGACATTTAGTAAAACAAAATACCAAATAATGTTAACATTGACACAATTGAATTTTGAAAACATATATTATATTATTAAATTATACAATATTCATAAAAATTTAAGGTTCTTCCAATGGTCTTAAATAATATTATATATGTTATTAATAAATCACATGAGGCTCTCCTGGATTTTTTGAGTATGTTTATTAACCATATTATGTTAGAATACAAGAAGACATGGTAAAAGATGAACTACATAACATACATTTAAATCTATAAGATATAGTTAATATGGTGACCTAAACTAGTATAAATCATATTGGATGAGTGGATTTACATAAATACCCACCTTATCATCTAAATAAATCAGTTTGGATCCATTAGAAACCAAAAATTATTTTATAATAAAAAAATATTTCAAACTTTGCCTAAGTTGCCCCTCACCCATCTTATAAAAATGAACTTCCCCTTCTCTCAAAATCACATCTCCAAAGCCATTTGACTCAGTCAAACCCAGCCCAAATATCCTCCCAAAATTCCTCAAATCAACCTAGAGTCCTTACTTTGATCAGAAATTCAATCAATGGATCCCTTTTGATCAACTCAAAAGGAAACACCCAAAGAAGAGGTAATAATTTCACCACCCTCTTTTATGTTCTTTTCTTCTTCCATTTCCACTTTCTTTGTTGTTTCCATAAAAAAATAATAAATCCAATACCACCAATATAACGTGATGTTATTATAAATATAGTATAACTAGATTAGTTATTCTATCAATCCTATAAATAAAAATGTCACCAGACATGCGTACGTATGGCTTATCGTCTCCACGTCGTGGTGTAGTGTGTTATTCAAACAATTAATCATTTGGAGGTATATAATAATGAGTATAACTTATATAAATAATAAATATAACATGTTAATTATTCTGTATATATGATATATCATCCAATTATATACGATTTCACTATTACACATGAGGTTAATCTACCCTCGACTATGGAAAATTACAAGGTAATAGTTAATTTTACAATCTCTTTACATATCTGAGGTTATTAATACGTAAGTATCTACAGGGACCTCTTTATCATCCACATCCATGTTTTCTTTAAAATTTAATTAGAATCATTTTTACTATTTAATATATTATGTGTTAATTTTATTTTTACCTTTATTTGAAAATATTTTTTTTGAACAAAATCTTTCCGTCGTTTTCCAATCAATTTGCTTTTGGACCTTTTCGACAAAATTAAGGTAAGAATTTCTTTTCTTAACTTATATGGTAGGTGTGTCTATTTACCTCCGTAATAAAATCATCTTTTCTCTACATAAAATCATATAAGAATTTTTTCAAACTAAATGTTTTCTTTTATTATTATATGTCATTTAAATGCTTCAAAATAGAAAGAAAAATTTCTCTAAAAATGATATTCTTTTATATATGTCAACATCCATTGATTGATTTTAAGCGTGTTAGAAGTTGATTTGCTATGATACAAAAAATCCATATTCTATTGAAGGTTTTGTGATATGTTTGTCTGTGGATGTGTTGTTTTTACACTATTCATGGTTTTTGGATAATTTATTGACATTTAATATGATATTTTTAATAAGAATGGTTATGTAATGTTTAAACCTTTTCAGATAATGAATGTGTTGGATTAGTAAGTGATGGGTGGTGCCCACTACAGCTCTTCGATGTATCGATAGGTTTCAAGAGATAAAATAGTGTCTTGGCACAAGGCCTTGACAAAATCATATTTGTAGTCTTGACACAAAGCCCTGACAATGTGGTTATGAAGTTTGTCATTACAAATTCCATCATTATTAAAGTGAATATTATCATTTCATGTGTTTATTCGACTATTAGAATATTCATGTGAATATGTAAATGTAATTAATTGATTTATATTGTCCATATTATACTGAAATTTATATTTAAAATGATTATGATTTTGTATTATATGCAACGCCCCAACCCCAGCTACCCAGAGTCTGTGCATTACTTCGTAACATTGGCATGATCACAAAAGATCATGTCTCGAAAGACCGATTAGTTTAGTAGCTTTGGAAACACTAGATACATTCATAAATGTTACATTACATCATAAAGTGAAAAACTAATAACAAAGTCCTCATAGTCCACACTCATATCCTCTTCTGACTATCCCTACAGGTCATTCATAAAATACTTCTTCACATCCTGGAAAATATTAAAACATTGAAAGGGGTGACCTCAGATGCTCAGTAAGGATAACAATATTTCGGAAGCTTTCATAAATAAACATAAACATTTAAGGCAATGTATAACTAAAAAAGGCCTTTTAAACATGAACATCAACATAATATGGCATAAGTAAAATGAGATAATGCCATTTACTTCTTCACATGGATATTCTACTGGTTGAATAATCACATTCAATATCAATAACCACTTTCATAATTATGGAATTCATAATGCCAGACATTCTGAAACATTTTGTCAAGGCCTTGGCCAAGACGTCTAAAATGATTAAGGCCTTGGAAAAAATCACAAATCAAATGGGGAAAGGGCCTCGGCCAATTCCACGTCTAGTTGTCTCATGAAACCTACCGAGGCATCGAGGAGCTATAGCGGGCTCCACCCATCACTTATTAAGTCTAATGCATTCCTCATATGAATAGGTTTAAACATATCATAAACCATAACATAATTGTATCACATAAAACATGCATAAAGGAAACATAAAATTTCCACATTTAAATCACAAGATATCAATACAACACATTGATATAATAAAAACGCTTTCAAAACCATTTTCAATACCAAAATAAAAGAAAAGTAAAACATGGTATTTATTTTTCTTTTAAAAAAATGGTATGGCTTGTAGAGGAAGCTGAAACTAAAATAATGGTCACAGCGGCGGAGAAGTTGTTGTCGCCGCATACGTACGACAAAAACATCCCCTTTTTCGTTTAGTAAACGCTTTGTATAAAAAATTCCTTTTGAATAAACGTAAATTTCAAAGGGGTTTATACACCGTATAAAAGAAATTTGTGTATAAAACAAAATATTCCTCAATGAAAGGAGATTGAGAAGAATTCCTTAAAAATATATTTTTTAAAATAAAATAGTTCTATTATGTGTATTCACTATAGGTACACATGAAGAAAGTAAAAATACAAAATATGACATAATAATATCATGACATAATTTGAAAGTAGGAGATTAACCCAAAGAATGGAAGTTGGGTTAAGAAATTCTCTTACCTCATGTCCGACTTGACTCAACCATTCTTTAACCTCCTGATTAATAAACTAGAGTCAATATATACCTTATTAATAAAGATTTTTATATTTCATTATCCTTTTTATATCACTTATTACAATGTTATGAACATTATGTAATTATTTAAGTTAATAACGGTCGTTTTGTCGATCTTTGGTACTTGAGTCAACAATAAACTTCTTATAATTAAAATTTGTTCATGTGGTGAAATATCCATTATATACAGAATTATATTCATGATTTAGTTTTCATATATATCATATATATCCAGTATATACATTCATTTATAATATTACGTAACATTTAGAGGTAAGAAATGAAATGCACCGTTCATGGAGACGGTAAGCCGAACGTACGCATGAACGCTACTTTCATTTCTATTTCATATTTAATGGAATGATGTTATAATTGTATAAAGTTATAATATAATTCCAATATAATATAATGTATAGTACCATTTACTCCATCCTTTATACATCCCACATATGGCATTAACCATTCAAATCACTTTGAGGGGGCGGTAGTCTGCACTTCCTAAAATGAAATTATTGCATTTACCCATAATGAAAATCATAAAGTATGCCATAAATGAGAAATAAAGAATCATAAGGAAGACATAAAAATAATATATATATATCATATATGAAAATAGTGTCATCAAAATGGCCACCATTAGAGGTGTTAAAGGAGTGTTGAACAATCATCGTTTTGTGAGGCAGAAATTCGCCATCCACAGAAACAGTATGTTCATTAACCATTATATGTAGGTGTGTGTAATTGTATCTCTAATACTACTTATAAAAACATCCTAGTATATTTAGGATACTGTTTTTTTACAAAATAAAGGAATAAAAAGAGTTTAAGTGGTTGTAGAAGCAAAATAAAACAAAACAACATTAGAGAAGACATTACCTTAAAATCGGGTAACTCTTTTTGATTTGAGACAAAGGCTTCTTGGGGAAGAATTATTCCCAAAGTGAGGCTTCTAGGAGTAATATAGGAAAGTTTAGAGAGTATTTGGGCAGAGTTTGGCCGAGCCAAATGGCTTGCAAGGTGTGAATAAGGTGGTAGTGGTGGGGGCCTTTTATAAGAGGAGATGAGGGGCTCTTTTGGAAAGAAAGAAATGTTACATTATTTTGAAATTCTTTTCGGATTCCAAAGGACCCACACTTCTATAATTCAAGGATAAGGTGATAAGGGTTCGATATCTACCCATAAAATAGGTTTTTGACAAGTGTAAGCCTTATATATTACATTATATTTTCATTTTATTTAAATCGTTAATTAATGAGGTAAATGCTGCATCATCATTGTGTCATATAAAATTTAATTTATTTAATGTCTAAAAATTATAGAAAAATTATAATGATATAGGAAATCTTTTTATATTTCCAATGAATATTTATTGTCAAAAATATGACTTGTATAACCCCATTTGAAAATTGTTTTAGTAAAATAACTCATGTTTGTGACATTTTTATTTTAACATTAAATAGAATGTTTTTAATGTCATTTTCCCACGAAAGTGGCTCCATGGGGTCCCCAAGTTGACCCATAGATTTTCATGGTCGGCCATTACTCATCCCATAGGGGTAGGACAAGTGTAAGGGTATTTTCATTTTTTTATAATATCATTTTTACCTTAAATTTCACTAATTACCTTTAATCGCGATTAATTAAACTTAAAAGTTACTATTCACCAAAAATTATTTTAATCCCATTGAACCACATTTTACATCCTAATGACAACCATGTATGTCAGATTTTTGAAAATCATATCATAGAAGTGGTAATATTTCATTTAAACGAAAAATCGGTTATTTAACTACCACTTAGTGGTTTCACTATTCATCAAAAATTGAAGTTTTTCAGAACAATGCCAAAATTTCACCCTAAGATATATTTGATATTCCGATTTCAAAAATGATGCATATTTTACAAAATTCCAAACATATAAGTTTCATTAATTAATTTTATAATTAATTCCCGTTGTCACAACAAATAGCGTGTTTTTAAGAAACAATTTATATCAAAAGATTGACAATTGTTTATCTCCAATTTCGAAGTGAAATTAATTATAATGAACACCATTGGATAAAATTGTAAAAATATATTATAATTATACTTTAAAACCTCTAAATAGTATCATTTATCACTATAAATTATTTTGATTAAAAAAGTTGTTTTTAAGTATTTTTCATTATTCATAAAAAATTGGATGTTCTCAGAAAAATACAAAAAATTCAACATATGCTAATTTCTATATTAGGAATACAAAAATGAAGTCCATTTTGAAATATAAAATTTCTATAAATTTAAAAAGTGGTTATTACTATTCATGACGTCTACTTTGATTAGTTGCAGTGTGTTAGAACTCGATGTTGCGTACAATGCAAGATATTACATTATTGAATGAGAAGCGTATCATGGAAGCTCGGGGTGTTACATTCTCCCCTCTTTCAATAAATTGCGTCCTCACAATTTGAAATTTTTCTTTGTAAATAAAAGGTTGAAAAGAGAAAATAACTTTGTGGAAAACCCACATCGGAAATAAGATTAATAAAATTTAGCCTTAATAAGAGGGAAAGGGAAATGAAAAAGTCACCACCCAATTATGATCTCGATTAGGTGAACATTGGTGGAAATTAAAGACATATAATTGGAGGAAAAACGTAAATATTTATAGGGAGTGATTGAGGTCAATAATCACAATCAACTGTCAAATTGAGGGCCTCAAAGTCTTCAGTCTATGTTGATTTAAAATATCATCAGTTCAACAAGACATAAGGTATTACGATAACACATTTTTTTGTTTTAATATCCCTTTACTAAAATTTAAGAATTTATTTATTCATTGAATAAGAGATAGGTATATATATATTTATGCTTGACAATTAGAGTTTCAACCTTCAACTCATCTTTCACTCAAAAAGATAATAGAACTCAACAATATTATACATATCCTAATTGTATAAGGTTCCAAATGTTGACACATACCATTAAGATTAGTAAAATTATTTTGTAATAACTAGGGACTTCCTGTAGGCTAGTGGTAGGAAATAAAGGCCTATCACACAATGATTGTGGGTTCGATTCCTGCAGCTTTGTCCGACACGACGGGTTATGCCCCACCCTGCAGGTTGTCCTTTTCCTAAAACTATAGTATTATAATATTCAAAAATAATCTTCATAAATTTTTAACCTTAAACAATACTATCCAATGATCAACTTAATCCACTCCAACCTTTATAGTTATCCAAAATACCTCTATCCAGACTTTCTCTAAAAGGTCTCTTAATTCCAAAATCAATTTATCAGATTCCCAAAACAAAGTAAATTTTCTCTTATTGTCACATACTAAAAATATAATTACCTTCATCATATTAAAACCTTACTAAAATCAACAAGTACTGCAGTACAATCCTTATATATATATATCACATTATTCTAATAACCAGAATATAATCCATGAGTCCAAAGTCACCAATACATTAATGATTTTGCTTCAACTATAGTTACAACATAAGATAGTCCTTGATCCCTTGGCCTTTTATGAGGTATGTTTCCCTGACTCTTAGGGCATTCATTTGCATAATTCCCCATTTCCCTACAATTGTAGCATTCAACATTGATAGCCTCTTTCTTTCCCTTGCAATCATGCGCCTGGTGACCTTTTTCCCCACCTTTATAACAAACACCCATTCCTTTTAGACAAGTACTAGGGTGATTCTTCCCATAATAATCACATAATGGAAAATCCTTCTTTCCCTTTTTCCCTTTATCTGTCTCTTGTTCCACCGTTCTCTTTTTCTCTTGCTTTACTTTGTTGTCATAGGACTTAGAGAATTCCTTTTCTGTCTTGATAGCACATGAGACAATATCTTCGTATGTTGAGAACGATTGTGATACTAAAGCTTGACGGAGAAATGGTTTTAACCCATCAAAGAAAAGATCAATCTTACCTCTTGGGTTACGTATATAATCTGTAGCATACCTCGCTAACCTTGTAATGTTGGCCTCATACTTTGTGACATTCTCATCCTCCTTTTGTTTCAGACTCAGAAATTGCCTTTCCATATCTGCTCTATGGTCATGAGGAAAGTATTTTTCTAATAAAAGATCATTGAACTCCCCCCATTCCATATTCGATATGTCATCATCTTCCTTTGTGTTTTGAATCAATGACCACCATTGATCAGCATCTCCAGTGAGGCGGTAAACTGCCATGATAACCTTTTCCCTTTCACTACTCCCCAAGGCGTAGAATATTTTCTCTAAGGAGTTTATCCATTTCTCAGCTACTAATGGATTTTTACCCCCATTAAATGTTGGTGTGTGTTGCCTCATGAAGCGGTCTAACATTGATCCTCCATGTTGCGGATCAGGGTTCTCCATACAAGTAAGGTTATTATTCATAAACTGAGTGAGTTGTCCCAGTATGGTAATAAGTTGATCAGCACCAGTTGTATCTCTAGCTCCACAATAATTATCATGATCAGGAGGGAAATACCTACACAGAGTGCGTGCATTGATATGGTTTCCATTCCTTCCACTAGGCTCCATTTCTAAACAATGGCATAAACTATATTAGTTTATAAATAAAAATACATAATTCCATACTTGTAATATACTTAACATAAATTGAACTATTTATGGATATAATCCATAAAAATGATTTATTTGAGGAAGTATATACTCATAACCCTTCATAGTGGTTTATAAATAAAATGAGAATTATCCAAATCATATCCCCTGGGAGTGTCGTAACCAAGAGTGCAGCAAGGCCCGTTGTCGTGCACTAGTTCCCGTTCGAGTCTAGCTCAAAGCGCTATTTTCGGGATTTACCCCTAGGTACATCTGTGCCAGATCCGCCTCTACTTGCTCATATCCTGACAGGGATGTATTGCTCGGAAAACTCACAAAATCTCTATAATACCAAAATTATAGGAACTTCTTCTATACTAATCCTTATAGTCTATCTTCGGGCTATATGCTCTAATCAGAGTTTATCTAAATCTAGCTTCTAGGGTTAGTACTAAACTGCCTCTGATAACATCTGTAACGCCCCTACCCCAGCTACCCAGAGTCGGTGCATTACTTCGTAACATTGGCATATTCACAAAAGATCATGTCTCGAAATACCGATTAGTTTAGTAGCCTTGGAAACACTAGATACATTCATAAATGTTACATTACATCATAATGTGAAAAACTAATAACAAAGTCTTCATAGTCCAAACTCATATCCTCTTATGACTATCCATGCAGGTCATTCATAAAAAATTTCTTCACATCCTGGAAAATATTTAAACATTGAAATGGGTGATCTCAGATGCTCAGTAAGGATAACAATATTGCGGAAGCATTCATAAATAAACATAAACATTTAAGGCAATGTATAACTAAAAAAAATCCTTTTAAACATGAACATCAACATAATATGGAAAAAGTAAAATGAGATAATGCCATTTACTTCTTCACATGGATATTCTACTGGTCGAATAATCACATGCAATATCAATAACCACTTTTGTAATGATGGAATGCATAATGCTAGACATTCTGAAACATTTTGTCAAGGATTCATCCAAGATGTCTAAAATGATTAAGGCCTCATTCAAAATCACAAATCAAATGCGGAAAGGGCCTCGGCCAATTCCATGTCTAGTTGTCTCATGAGACCTACCGATGCAACGAGGAGCAATAGCGTGCTCCACCCATCACTTATTATGTCCAATGCATTCCTCATATCAATAGGTTTAAACATATCATAAACCATAACATAATTGTATCACATAAAACATGCATAAAGGAAACATAACATTTCCACATTTCAATCACAAGATATCAATACAACACATTGATATAATAAAAACGCTTTCAAAACCATTTTCAATACCAAAATAAAAGAAATGTAAAACATGGTTTTTATTTTTCTTTTAAAAAAAGGTATGGCTTGTAGAGGATGCCGAAACTAAAATAATGGTCCCGGCGGCAGAGAAGTTGTTGTCGCCGCATACGTACGACAAAAACATCCCCTTTTTTCATTTAGTAAATGCTTCGTATAAAAAGATTCCATTTGAATAAATGTAAAATTCAAAGGGGTTTATACACCGTATAAAAGAAATTTGTGTATAAAACAAAATATGCCTCAATGAAAGGAGATTGAGACGAAGTCCTTAAAAATATCGTTTTTAAAATAAAATAGGTCTATTATGTGTATTCACTATAGGTACAGATGAAGAATGTAAAAATACAAAATAGGACATAATAATATCATGACATAATTTGAAAGTAGGAGATTAACCCAAAGAATGGAAGTTGGGTTAAGAAATTCCCTTACCTCGTGTCCGACTTCACTCAACCATTCTTTAACCTCCTGAATAATAAACTAGAGTCAATATATACCTTATTAAGAACCATTTTAAATTTCATTATCCTTTTTATATCAATTATTACAATGTTATGAACATTATGTAATTATTTAAGTTAATAACGGTCGTTTTGTCGATCTTTGGTACTTGAGTCAACAATAAACTTCTTATAATTACAAGTTGTTCATGTGGTGAAATATCAATTATATACAGAATTATATTCATGATTTATTTATCATATATATCATATATATCCAGTATATACATTCATTTATAATATTACGTAACATTTAGATGTAAGAAATGAAATGCCCCGTTCATGGAGACGGTAAGTCGTACGTACGCATGAACACTACATTCATTTCTATATCATATTTAATGGAATTATGTTATAATTGTATAAAGTTATAATATAATTCCAATATAATATAATGTATAGTACCATTTACTCTATCCTTTATACATCCCACATATGGCATTAACGATTCAAATCACTTTGAGTGGGCGGTAGTCCGCACTTCCTAAAATGAAATTATCGCATTTACCCATAATGTAAATCATAAAGTATGCCACAAATGAGAAATAAAGAATCATAAGGAAGAAATAAAAATAATATATATATCATATATGAAAATAGTGTCATCAAAATGGCCACCATTAGAGGTGTTAAAGGAGTGTTGAACAATCATCATATCGTGAGGCAGAAATTCGCCTTCCACAGAAACAGTATGTTCTTTAACCATTATATGTAGGTGTGTGTAAGTGTAGCTCTAATACTTCTTATAAAAACATCCTAGTATATTTACGATAATGTTTTTGTTACAAAATAAAGAAATAAAAAAAGTTTAATAGGTTGGAGAAGCAAAATAAAACAAAACAACATTAGAGAAGACATTACCTTAAAATCGGGTAACTCTTTTTGATTTGAGCCAAAGGCTTCTTTGGGAAGAATTATGCCCAAAGTGAGGCTTCTAGGAGTAAGATAGGAAAGTGTAGAGTGTATTTGTGCAGAGTTTGGCCGATCAAAATGGCTTTAAGGTGTGAATAAGGTGGTAGTGGTGGGGGCCTTTTATAAGAGGAGAGGAGGGGCTCTTTTGGAAAGATTGAAATGTAACATTATTTTGAAATGCTTTTCGGATTCCAAAGGTCCCCCACTTCTATAATTCAAAGATAAGGTTATTAGGGTTCTAAATCTACCAATCTAATAGGTTTTTGACAAGTTTAAGCCTTATATATTACATTATCTTTTCATTTTATTTAAATCGTTAATTAATGAGGTAAATGTTGCATCATCATTGTGTCATATACAATTTAATTTATTTAATGTCTAAAAATAATAAATAAATTATCATTATATAGGAAATCTTTTTATCTTTCCAATTAATATTTATTGTCAAAAATATGACTTGTATTACCCCATTTTAAAATTGTATTAGTAAAATAACTCATG
This sequence comes from Viscum album, assembly GCA_963277665.1. Lineage (NCBI taxonomy): Eukaryota > Viridiplantae > Streptophyta > Magnoliopsida > Santalales > Viscaceae > Viscum > Viscum album. Next base: position 511,512,909 of record OY728138.1, read on the forward strand.
TTTGTGACATTTTTATTTTAACATTAAATAAAATGTTTTTGATGTCATTTTCCCACCAATGTATCTCCATGGGGTCCCCAAGTTGACCCATGTATTGTCTTGGTAGCCCATTACTCATCCCATAGGGGTAGGACATGTTTAAAGGTATTTTCATATTTTTATAATATCATTTTTACCTTAAATTTCACTAATTACCTTTAATCGCGATTAATTAAACTTAAAAGTTACTATTCACCAAAAATTATTTTAATCCCATTGAACCACATTTTACATCCTAATGACAACCATGTATGTCGGATTTTTGAAAATCAAATCATAGAAGTGGTAATATTTCATTTAAATGAAAAATCAGTTATTTAACTAACACCTAGTGGTTTCACTATTCATCAAAAATTGAAGTTTTTCAGAACAATGCCAAAATTTCACACTAAGCTATATTTGATATTCCTATTTCAAAAATGATTTCTATATTACAAAATTCCAAACATATAAGTTGCATTAATTAATTTTATAATTAATTCCCATTGTCACAACAAATAGCATGTTTTTAAGAAACAATTTATATCAAAATATTGGCAATTGTTTATGTCCAATGTCGAAGTGAAATTAATTATAATGAAAACCATTGGATAAAATTGTAAAAATATATTATAAATATACTTTAAAACCTCTCAATAGTATAATTTATCACTATAAATTATTTTGATTTAAAAAGTTGTTTTTAAGTATTTTCACTATTCATAAAAAATTGGAAGTTCTCAGAAAAATACAAAAAATTCAACATAGGCTAATTTCAATATTAGGAGTACAAAAATGAAGTCCATTTTGAAATATAAAATTTCTATAAATTTAAAAAGTGGTTATTACTATTCATAACGGCTACTTTGATTAGTTGCAGTGTGTTAGAACTCGATGTTGCGTACAATGCAAGCTATTACATTATTGAATGAGAAGTGTATCATGGAAGCTCAGGGTGTTACATTATACATTTCCTTAAATATATTTGCTTATTTATAAATGTTTATTCAATATTTTTATCCATACTAATCATATGAACTCACAACTGTCTATGTTTTTTTTTCAGGATGCAAAGAAGTATATTATGAAGGACCTGCAGGGATAGTCTAAATATATGAATGTGGTCAATGGATACAATGTTGATGTTGTTTTTCATTTTATAATGTAATGTAAAACATTATAATGTATCTAGAACATTCAAGGCCACTAAACTGATTGGACTTTTGAGATTTGATCTCTTATGATCATGCCAATGTTATGCAATAATGCACTGACTCTGGGTAACTGGGGTTGGGGCATTACAGTTGGTATGAGAGGAAGTTTAGTACAAACCAAAGAAACTATATTTAGATAAACTCTGATTAGATCACATAACACTATGATATATTTTGAGGATTATTATAGAAGAACTTCCTCGAATTTTTTTAATGTTGAGATTTTGTGTATTTTCCAAGAAATACATCCTTGTCTAGATAGGATCAGGTAGAGGTGGTTTGGGCACAAATGTACCGAGGAGTGAGAACTCTGACACAAAGATTCAGTCTTCAACAGGGGTATCCTGGTACACAACAACGGTCCCTGTTGCACTCTTGGTAATGAAAATGACAGGGGATATGCTTTGGATAATTTGAATTTTCATTACAACCCATTATGAAGCATTTATGAGTAAATAAATCTTGAAAGAGAACATTTTAGGATTATTTATTACATTCATAATCTTTTCAAATTACATTATGTATTTTACAAGTCTTTAATTGTAAATTGGAATTCATAAACTAACCTAGTGTATTCCATTGTTTGGAAATGGTGCCTAGAAGAAGGAATGAGAACTCCAGCAATACACACGATCCCAAGATTAAGAATGATCATATCTTTCTTATTATTAAGAAAAAATTTATAAAGTAAATAGTCTCACATGTATTAACATCGTATTATGAAATAGTATCATGTGTCAATTAGAGAATTATTGAATTCTCTGAGTCCTATGGCTTTGAAGGGATGTATGAGAAGAAAATTATAGAAGAGAGAAATATAGATAATGGGAAGAGGGGAAAGAAGGATTTTTCTAAATGTGATAACTGTGGAATTACTAAACATGGTAAATGATTGAATGGAATGAGTGTTTTTTATAAGTGTGTTGAAAAATGACACCAAAGACGTGATTTCAGGGGTAAGAAAAAGGTTTCAAATGTACAATGCTTCATCTTCCATGAGTTGGGACACTGTGTGAATCAATGTCTAAATCATCAGCATATACCTGAAATGATGCTATTGGATAATAATCAAGTTATGATACTACCAAATATGAAGATGAGTGATTAGAATTATTAAGTTGTTATTAAAGTATTTCTTCAATTGAGTATTGTATTAATTATGTAAATTTAATATTTATTATATAGTATATAGGTATTATACTGGAGTTTTATTTCATTACGGACTTTAGATTTGGTGGATCCATGAAAAGTGACTCAAAAGAAAGTTAATTTATTTGGAAAATATATGGATGAAAGAAAAAAAACAATAATATGGTTATGATACAGAGTTTTTTATTTTGAAATAATATATTATTTATTTGGATAAATTATATTTTATATTCTTGACTACCTTGAAACTGATTAATGATTTGTATATTCCATCATTGTTGGAGATTACGGCATTTTTCGATATAGGGAGTATATCAATTATTCTATAAGGAATAAGGGATCATGAATATAATAAATATAGTTTTATGGTAATTCACTGTGTCATTGCGTTTTAAAAGAATACATGATTTAGGTATTGACATGTAATTAAATTGACTAAAGGATCTTCATTGTTATTACCTTCATGATAAATTTTGGACTGTGAGTTTGGAAAAGAAGTGTTTTGGTTATGTCTAAAGGATGTAATGGATTAAGTTAGACATTGTATATTATTGTTTATGGGTAAAAATATTCTTAATATTATTTGGATTGATATAAAAAAGAGAGACCAGAGGTCGGGTGACAACCCATCACGTCCGACAAGACCGCGAGACATGAACCTGAAACCGAAGAGCGACAAGGGTGCATCACCTACCACTAGCTTATGTGATGTCCATGTTTGTATAATGTAGTTCTTTTAAAATAGTATGATAAAATAATTATTAACTTATTATTTTTATAACACTATAAAATTAGGATAAATATAAAATATTAATATCTATTATCATTTTGAGGGAAAGATGAGTTTGTAGTAGAAATTAGTTAAAGGATAGAACTATACATGTCAAGAATATATATATATATATATATATTCTTATTCAATGAAGAAATTAATTCTAAAACTTTATTATAGGTATCTTAAGACCAAAACTGTGTTATCCTAATACCTTATGTTTTGTTGAACCGATGATATTTTACATCATCTTAGATTAATGGTTTTGAGGCCTTCATTTTTACAGTTGTTTGTGATTAATGACCTCAATCACTCACTATAAATATTTATGTTTTCCCTCCAATTATGTGCATTTATTTCCACCAATGTACTCCTAATCGAGATCATAATTTTTTGGGGACTTTTTCATTTCTCTTTCCCTCTTATTAAGATTAAATTTAATTAACCCAATTTGTGATGTTGGTTTTCCACAAAGATATTTTTCTATTTTTAACAATTTATATTTCAAAAACCATTTCAAATTTCGAGGACACCATTTATTTAAAGACGGTAGAATGTAACACCCCAAGATATCATATTATGTTATGTCTTCAAAGTAGTTCGATAACTTGCGTTAAACACAACAATGTGTTCGAGCGCACCACAACTTACCAAAACTTGCCGTTCAAAAAGCGGTTATGAATAGTATTAACATAATTTTGAGTTTTATATAAGTCCTATATAATTTAAATATTAATATTTTGTATTTCTTAGACATTATATAAGGAATAATTCAATTTTCTAGATAAAATAAGTATTTTAAAAAAATTTCAATTTTACAACCTATTTAATGGAGAATCTTATTTAAAACAAGTATTTGAGGCTTTAATATATTTAATTTAATGAAATTAAAATATTTCTTAGAATCGAGACATAAACATTTAGTTTGGATAAACTTTTGGTAATTTTCTGATAAATTTCATATTTTGATGAATATGGGAAAATACTAAATTTTAATTGAAAACGACTTTTTTAATCGAAATCATTTAAATTGTTAATTTATGAATTGAATGGTTTGGAAGTATAATAAAATTTTACTTGTATAATTTAATACAATGTATGTCATTATAAAAAATTTCACATTTTATTTTGACCTAAACACATGTCAATCTTTTGATAGTTTTTACTTATTAAAATCCTACTTTTCGGTTTTCACAACGGGAATTAATTTTAAATTAATTAATCCAAATTCATTGTTTTGAATTTTTTTTAATATAATTATTTTTTGAATTCGGAATATCAAAATTATCTTATCATGAATTTTCCATAATTTTCTAAAAATATTTAATTTTTGATGAATACTAAAAAACACTTGGTTATTGTTTGAAACTAAAATTTTTTAATAATTATTTATTTTATTTATATTCATTTTAATTTAAAATATATATATAATTCCTATATAAGTTCAATGTAATTTATTTGATTCATTTTATAAAAAAATCATATGTATAAAATTTTATTGAACTTTTTACCGTCTTTAACCCAGCTACTAGGAGTATTTGCAAATTTGCATAATAGTTAATTTTACAACTTATGTGAGTTAAATTTCAAAAATCCGAGAGACATAGTAGAATTAATAAGTAAGATTTTGTACAATAATATGAAAATAAATTTTTTTGAATCGTATCTTTCGACTTTTATTTACCACGGTTAAATGTAAATAGGGTAATTAAATGTAAAAATGATATTATAATTAACCTATAATATTTCCTAATTATTTTCAGTAATTTTAATTCGACCATTAATTGCCTTGTTAATAAAAAATGATCTTTTTGGTCCACTTAGATTACATTAGGACATTTATTACTATTTTATTTAAAAAGTAGTTACAAGTGTTAAATTCAATGTTTAATTACTAAACCATTTTTAATATAGGTTTATACATAAAATTAATTCAACTATAAATATTAATTAGAAAGATAAAATTATTTCCTATTTCATGGTATTTTATTTATAATATTTAGTAATAAAAGATTTTAATTTATTTATGATATAATAAGGATGCAGTAATTACGTTAATAATGAATGAATCAAATCAGTTGTATTATTAATATTTAAATAAATCTATTTTCAATGTTTTGATGGCATACCCGAATATTATAGGTGAATATGAAATTTTAGGGTTGATTAAATATATTTTTGGATATGTAATAATGCTGTTATGACTTTCAAAAAAACAAAATACCAAATAGTGTCAAAATTGACATAATTGAGATTTTAAAACAAATATTATATTGTTAAAATATATTTTATTCCTGAAAATATAAAATTTTGACAAAGGGATTAAATAATATTATATATTTAATTAATGAACCACTTTTTGTTCTATTAGACGTTTTCTGTATGTTTATTATCCATTTACTGTATGATTGAAGGAAGGAACGGTAAAATTTAAAATACTTAACTACTTGTTAAATCATAATGATAAGGTTGATATGGTGACCAAAAAGCATTTCTAAATCCTATTGGGTGAAAGTATTTTGACCCATAACCACCTTATATTATAAATCAATAAATTTGGATCCATTGCAAACCGAAAATTATTTTATAATAAAATAATATTTCAAACTTTACCTGTTGTGCCCCTCACACCTATTATAAACGGGAACATACCCCTCAATCGATGTGACACATCAAAAGACATTTTTCAATGCCAATCCCTGCCCAAATATCCTTCCAACAACCCTCACGTCAACATAGATTCGTTACATTTACCAAAAATCCATCCTATGGAGCCCTTTTGATCATCTCAAAATGAATCAATTGAAGAAGAGATAATAAATTCTCCACCCTCATTTAAGTTCTTTTCATCTTCCACTTCCGCTTTCTTTGTTGTTTCTATATATAAATAATAAATCTAGGTAATTATACAGAATTTTATTTTATTATAAATATGGTACAACCATATTTGTCATTCTATGCATCTTATATATGACAATGTCACCATACATGTGTACGTATGGCTTAGCATCTCCACGTCGTGGAGTAGTTGCTTATTCAAACACCTCATTACATTAATCGATATAATAATGAGTATAATTGATGTAAATAATAACTATAACATGATAATGATATGGTATATATGATATAAAATCAAATTATATACGATTTCACCATTATACATGAGTTTATCCTTCACTCGACTAATGAAAAGTACAAATTAAGGATTAATTCTACAATCTCTTTACATAACCATGGTTGTTAATACGTAAGTATCTATTAGGACCTCCTTATCATCCACAATCGTGTTTTCAATAAAATGTAATTATAAAAAAATTACTATTTACTATACTATAGTTTAAAGTCATTTTTACATTTATTTGACCATATTTGTTCTGAAAGGAATCTTTCCGTCATTTTCCAAACAATTTTCTTTATGACCATTTCAACAAAATTATTATAAGAATGTATTTTTTTTCTCTTACACTACGGGTGTGGCTATTTTCCTCTGTTATAACATCTGCGTAGCTTCCCATATATGCATAAAATAATATTTTAAAAATAATGATTTCTTTTATAATTATATGAATTTTAAATTCTTTCAAAATAGAAAGAATAATTTTTAAAAAAAAATTGAGTTCATCAATGTGAATATAGATTTATGGATTTTAATCTTATTTGATGTTGATTTATGATAATACAAAACATATATATTGTATTGAATGGTTTTTATATGTTTTAATGTGGATGTGATATTTTTACATTATTCATGGTTTATATATAATGTATAGACAATTGGTATGCTAGTTTTATTAGAGTTGATATTTTTATGTTTAAAAATTTCATATACGGAAAGAATTGGAAATAGTATGTGATGGGTGGAGCCTGATATTTATCCTTGATGCATCAGTATGTCTAATGAGACAAACTAGTGTCTTGGCACATGGCCTTCACTCTGTGGATATGATGTTGGCCATTATGCATTCCATCATTATAAGAGTGGAAATTTATATTGTATGTGATAATTCGACTAGATTAATATCCATGTGAATAATAATATGAAATTATTTGATTTATATTGGCCATATTATGTATAATTTTATGTTGAAAAGGCTTATGTTTTAGTCTCATATATTTCCTTAAATGATTATGCTTATTTATGAATGTATTTGCTATATACTTATCCTTACTGAGCATCTTATCTCACCCATTTCTATGTTTCATTTTTTCCAAGATGCAAATAAGTATATTATGATTGAATTGCAGGGATAGTATAAGAGAAATGATCGCGGAAAATAGAGATAATGTTGATATTATTTTTCTCTTTATAATGTAATTTAAAACTTATAAATTTATCTAGTACTTCCAAGGATGCTAAACTGATTTGTCATTTGGGATTTGATCCCTTGTTATCATGCCAATGTTATTTAATAATTCACCAAATCATGGTAACTAGGGTCGGGGTGTTATAGTATAAATTTTTAATATGAATCATACATAATATATAGATCTGAACATTTCACAGATATTGATTAATCTTTTAAATATTTATGTCTATTAAAACCTATCACATGTCAGTCCTATCTTTCTGACCACACAAAAGTACATATCTGAAGGTTTACATTGTATAATAAGAAAATCTAAAATATACATAACTAGGAATAAGTACACAGTGTGCAGATCAGATCTGCATGGAATGTATATCTCTTACTGTTTATTTGAGAAGCACACCTAGGGACTGGTATGTTATTTGTTCCTCGAATAATGGACTACATAGTTTTTCCAATGGGTCATATGAAATGTTGAATCCCTGCAAAATATTCTCTATTAGAGTAGGTCGTGTATGGAATACATGGACCATTTATAACCTAAATGGACTACACATTGGGTCCAATGTCCCATAGGGTGTTTATTTCGGGTGACTATGTGCTAGTCTATCCCAGTCTACATGTGATGTAAAAATTTACTATCCATATTTCATTAATGAACTTGGATTGTATAATTCCCCAATTAAGTCCTGTAGTATTGCATACAACTACAGTGTGTAACACCAATTACATGGAGTGTAATGATGAGTTAACATAATACTAAAATTAAACGCCTCGATTATATCTATGATAAATTATGTAGGAAAAAAATATCTCATTTCCAAATTAATATAATTATTAATCATGAATTGAAAAACTAAATTCAAAATGAAAAATCCCGAAATTTTTTAAAAAATTATAAAAATGTATGTTCCCACTCTAATATCATAGGCAGGTTTTAGTCATAACAGAATAATGTGATGGGTGGTGCCAAAATTTTCTTTTTTTCATGATCAATGTTTATCCCAATATCTATATGATGTTTAATCATCATTATAAATAGAATAAAATAAAATATTGAAAATATTAATAACATCGGAACTGAGAAACAAGATATTGATAAATATTATTTATAATTAATTTTATTAGATAAATAATTAGCTATAAGGAATTATTTCATCATTGATGAAACAGAAAATAGGTCTATGACACACCATAGTTGGGTTGTAGATACCATGTGTAGATTTCCTCACACGGTGACCCACTATTGTTCTAAAAACATAAAGATGTCGTTGAATGGGTAACCACATGCTAGTATTGAAGATCCTTTCACTTGCATTGTCTTTCTTGGTCACTTAATGAATATCGTCAAAAGTGTTCTCCTTAAGCTGGTAGAGGATAAATTCTCAACATTCATGGTTGAATTCTAGGACAATGGAGCCCTCTAGGATTGAGAGTATCCTCAATGATTTTTTGTACATAACTTATTTAGATCTTGAGAAAAAAAACCTAATATTTTATTTATATTTCTCATGTTAATATAAAATAATTGAACAACTCATTTTATTTTTTATTTAATCCTAAAAAACCTCCTGTCAATGAATAATAGAAATATTTTTATTTCATGGCATGCACTACACTTGTGAATTATAATTAAATATTATTTAATTAAATAATATTCAATATTATCATTTCTCACTAGACTACTGAAGTTTGGTTCACCATTCCTCCAAAATATTTATCAGGCCAAGAATAATGTTTGTTTATTTATTATATAAATATCACAACATTATTTTACAAAAATATATATATATATATATTATATTCACTAAATAGAAAGTATATATCAAATATATTTTCCTCTCACAAAATATTCTATCGATTGATTATTCATAGAATAAATGTGATTAATCATACATGAATAATTCTTAAACCACTTTTGGAAATAATTTGTATTCATCACTTTAAAAAATAAATATTAATTTATTATTTAACTGATATGTAGGATACACATATTGTGTGACCCTCAAAGGCCTCTTTATTTCTGGCATTAGGCGAAGTAGCAAAAATATGAAGGTTAACATCTAGAAAATCCCAAAATAAACCATTGATAATGAAGTTAATACCAAAAGCACATGTCTTCTATTAAGAAATAATATTATTTAATATAAACCCTTTATTGCAATATCTCTAATTGAATAGGTTTCATGCTAGTTCCTTAAACATATGTTCTCGATATCTCTTTCTTCATATTTAGAGAAATAGAACTCACTTATAGAGAACCATGGTCATGGATTTATTTAGGGAAAATAAATTCTACATAAGGTCCATAGATATTAACATTCATTTAGGAATAGAAGGGATAAATCAATTCCGTCATTACATAATAATTCAATTTTACTCGTGACACACCCAACATATCCTACCTCGCCGCAAACAACTATATCTGTGGTTTTCATCAATAAATATTTCTACACAAATCAAAATACTCGTTAATAATAATATTTGTGTCTATGTATGAATACACACATCTAAAAATATAACCATCCAATGACACATAGAAATTTGGATTTCCTTCCAGCGGGTTTCTTCTCATTAAATACATACTAGATATTACTAAGGGATTACACCATGAGATGGTTCCACAAAGTCCTATGAGTCTCCAATCCTGATAGCATGTATCATATGTGTCCCTAAAATAATTTCATTTGGCTATTGAAAATATATTCATGAATAGTGTCACAACACTTCCAGGTTTTCATCATATTAGCGAACTGCTATGACCATTTAGTGTGCCAGCTACATTTACGAAATTCTAACATACTATGTCATCTAAAAGAAAAGTCATGATGTGATATTTTGTTTATTAATATTCAAAATCATGAATATAAATTATCATAATATAAACAAGATTTTATTTCTAGGTAACCAACACCAACAAAGGTACAAAATAATAAACATGATCTTCCATAATGGATAATCCTAATAATACTAAATATAAAATATACTAACCTAATTTTAACTCAGATTCCAGTAGACCACAATAATCCTCACATAAAGAAAACCATTGCAACCAGGCAATTGTGTGAAACCCACCAAAACCCGATATAAACATTGGGACCAACACAATCATCCACATGTCACACCCCTTCTCAAAATGACACACCACTGACATGAAACACCATTATTCGGACAAGACCCTGACGAAGATCGAGACAATGCATACAAGGAACGATTTCCATGAATGATTGAAGGTGTGCATCTAGGTTTTTAAAATCAGGAATAGCTAATTCCAACAGATGGTGTGAGATAGAAGGCTATAGGTTTTCCCCACCCCTTGGTTTCCCAAGCCTGTAGTTCAAAAGACACTGCATCGGTCCTACCTCAGATAAATTTATTTATACACATATATCAATACAATGCATATATATATATGTTGAAGTTATTAGATGTAATTTGAAATGAAACAACATGAAAAAATAAAGATGACACCCACACGAATGGTTTAACCCTCTCTATAGCTATGTAATTGAAATATTTAATGATATATGACACACCACTCGATGAACAGATTGTTGAAGGTTCCATCATCCTGGCCCAAAGGTCCCTACTCCATATTCTGTCTTGTGTTATCATGTGTCTGGGTCTTCACCTCTACCTACATCAATATTCATATATGACCAAGATATCCTCTAATAAGGGGAGCCTTTCAATATTTGAACTTTGGTCATAAATAGAATTACATGGTGAAATTTCCACTCATACATTCCCCCAAATATTTTTATTATTTGTTATTTATTAATATAATTATATTTATTATATATATATAAATATATTATATAAATATAAAATTTAATACAAAATATATAAAAATAAATGTGAATATATATATTTATATTACTGTTATTATAATATTATCAACAATTACAATAATATAATGTGTATAAATTCTATCACTATCCAAATCATAAAGAATATATAATATAAACCACCATGTGGTATAGCCTAGTAGTTATATCTCTATGGTGGTATATGGGAGATATCAGTTTCGAGCCTTCTCATAGGCGTTTTTTAAAATTTTTTATTTTTTATATAGTACACACACTGATGAAATAATAATTATAATTTAATATACATTCCAACACTAATTTCAATGTCATGTATTGTTTTTAGCGATGAGGGAAATATGGGAAAGAATTAATTAATTTTTTATCCAAAAAAACATGAGTACTAATGTTTTTCAACCACACACTAATCTTATAATAGTCGACATCAAAATGGAATCCCACCCTCAGTTTTTGAGATAACAACTCCCACCAATAATAAACGAAATTCCAAGATGGAAATCAAAATAATTAAATGAAGGTAGTAGATGGAATATAGATGTAGGGGGTTTTTAATTTTTATTATAATTTTAAAACTCTTGAAACTCCCTCTATATTATTATAGTTTGAAATAAACATTTAAATAACATAACACATTAACATAAAAAAATTAAAAATGATATTTTGTAAAATGTATTTCTAAATATAAAATGAATTAATCTATAATTTGATAAATATATTTCATAACTAAATCCTGATTAAAGATATACTGTTAAGGTATTGATTATTATTGACATAACTGAATTTGTATTCGTAAAAAATTTATATAAATAATTTGATCTGAAAAAAAATTATATAAATATTTTGTTTCATAAATATTATTTTTCCCTATTACATATTTGACTATAATTTATTCTTATTCACAATAAATTACATTTAAACATAAAATTTATTACAATGGACATCATATTCAAAAACATAGTTTCATTTTCTTCAAAACCCCTTCCAAAAATGCCTGATCAATGTACTAGGGGCCAAAAAACCACACTTAATTGAAAAAAAGGGTAAAATTGTATAAAAAATAAAGTCATATGTTATTAATACTATAAAAAAAATTAAACAAATATATGATAGAAAATATTTATGAGGGCAAATATTAATATAAAAACATGCACATCGAGTCATACAAAATACACCATTTACTAGATAAACATGTAGTTGATTATCACATACTACAAATGAATTATGGATTCTTTGATAAGTATCATGACAAAACAATTGTATTAGCTTGGTTCTGATTATGTGACACATGATTTGAACAATAATTTATTTTTAAAAGGAAATCATGTACTTTGAGTCATACCAGCCACACCATACAATGGATAATGATCGTAATAGTGTAGTGTTTTTGGGGACTTGATACACAATAATATTATGTCATGAATGATAATTGACATCTCCCATAATGATCTTTCAATCTATTACACATCACATATATACCATACATAAAACCTTTCTACATAACACGGGGAAAGGAAACAGAAGAATGTGTGTGAATAAGTACCCAATAAGGATAAATATAGTAGATTTTAACAAAACAGTAGCATAAGGATATATGAAAATTAAAATAGCATTTGAAATCCAATCACTGAATAATATATATCATAAACATGAGTCCTGTAATATATATTGGCAGTTCATAAGAATTTAATCATAAAGGAATTAAAGTACATATTTAATGAAAGTATAAAGTTGGAATATGACATGAAATTGTGTAATAAACATAAGAATATTAAATATTTAACTTAGTAAATAAGACACTTTTCCAAAAGAATTATAGTGGATTAAATTCACTCCCTAAACTGTTATTGTAGTCAAGGTTCTTTCTCAATACCATTATAGTGGATTGATTTCTCTCTCCAAACAATTATTATAGTAATTGTTTACTTATATGACTACAATCATGGACAATGAACCTACAGAACTGGGTTCACTCCCAATTATAGTTCTTTGGATCTTAATTGATATCATATTTACCCAATTAATTAGAGATAGATGTAAGTCCTTCTCATCTTAGTTTATAACGTAGTCACACATCCTTGGATATAACATAACCATTTTCCTGTTTATAATGTAACATTCTACAATTGTTATAACATATCCATAATACATTGATTATAATAGAACCTCCTATAACATAATAAAAGTCATATATATTTGTGCAACAAGGTCATAGAAAATCTTTATAACTGAACATATGAAAAGAAACTGGCTTTAAAAAATATTCTCCATATCAAAACCCATGAAAAGAAATGAGTTTGATAAACATTCAATCCTTGAATAAACTATGTACAAGAATAGAGTTTCATAAACATTTCACCATTTTATAATGGTCTAACACATGGAAAAGCATTGAGTTTCATAAAAACCTTGTGACAATAAAATTATATCATCCAGGGAAATAATAAGGATGGTACCCATGGATCATATCCCCTATAAAGATTATGTAACATCAAAGGATACCATCATAGATGAAAATTTATTTTGAAATATCACTTGGATCATTTTTTATGAAAAAAGATTTTCTACATTTAAATAATTTAATTAAATTATAATAACAAACAAAATTTTTATAGAAAATGTTTTTTTTGGAAATAATATTTGAAATGTATAAAGGTAGCTTTATATCATTTATATGTTATGATAATGGGAAAAAAATGCATGTTTTAAATATTAAATAAAATTCCTTTCACATTTTCAGTGAAAATATAAAATACACTAAAAAATCAAAGGTATGAGTTATGAGTTTTAAATGTGGTGATAGTTTGATCTACCGCTACAATGTTTTGGAGGGATTATGAATACATCCATATAATTCATGTCTATTAATCATTAATCTAGGGTTCTTATTTTTTAGAAAATATTTTTCTATTTTCCTGTTATGGATCACATATTAGAGGTTTTTATTTCATTTAGATGTGGTTTACATTAAAAAAATATAATCCGAAAATACGAATGGGGAAATGAATATAACTTCCCCTATATAATTTAGCAATGGTGTATGATAACTGCTGCTAAATATGTTACTAATTTTTTTAAATAATATTAAATAAAATATATATATATATAAGCACTGAAATACGATTGAATAAAAAACTAATTCATGTTCGAGACATCAGAAAATCACAATAATAAATGCACATAAATATATACACAACTGAATTCAACACAACCATAATCAATACATAACCTCAATCATCAATATATACATATAAAATATGTCCACCACAAAAATACACATAGAAAATATACATCCATCCCATGACCTCAACTGCATCCGTATACATCAACATCATGTCATCAACTAGAAATGGCCACATAATGTTTAAAATGAAATAAAAAAGAAGATATAAACTATAATTGAACATAATAAATCATAATTACATTTGAATCATTTATAATATTAAAACCTTCCATATGAACTAAGAACCATCATGACATACAATAGAAGAATCTCATGGATCAGAATATTCAGGATTTAGAATACTATCAGAAAGTGTCGCATATAAGAAAACCAGAATATTTAAAAAACACAATGCAAAATAGAATTGACCCAAAATAAATTCTGAATGTTACACTTGATATTTGATATTTTTTCAATCAGAAAAAAAATAATTTAAAATAAAACAAATAATATATCATTGAACACACTGTGAAAAAATAAAGATATATATTGATGATATGATATAACACTTGTAACTGAAAAGAGATATGTGTGTTGTAATTTAATCAATCATTAAATTGGCATGAGGCATGGTTGAAATTTACATAAAAAATAATATTGAAAGGATTTGATATGTAATCAGGTATTTTATTTCAAAAATAATTTAATTGTGGTTGTGTCATAATTTCACATCAATCTAAGATCATTTTCATTTTTTTGACCATATAATTCTTGTTTTAATGTCTCAAAACACTAAAAACATGTTTCCTAAATCCAGTAAAAATTGTAGTTTATTATGACAAGTCTTTGGTTCATATATTTGAAAAATAATTTATAGAGTCATTTTCCAATGATTTCATGTCAATACATTGTTGTTTTACATGTTATTACTATCTTAAACACTTTTAAAAAGACGTTGGTATCTTTAAAAAAAAATTATGAGTAATTTCAAGAACACATTATATCAATGGATGTTTTTTCATGGAATACACATAAAAATAACTAAAGGGTGTTTGTCTCCTGATTTCATGTCAGCATGTGGGTGTTTTTTGTGGTTTTGACCTTCACATAGAGGTTTTATTATTTTAACAAAATAAAAATATGTTTTTTTGGAATATAGAGAAAACTATAAGGTGTAATTCCATTATTTATGTTCCTACATTTAAAAAATCAATATACAGTTTTTTCCTCTGATATCTCATCCATATAAAACCCTTTTCATAGTTTTGACCCACTATAACATGTTTCCTAAGGAATTGATATCTTTGAGAACTATTTATTGTGTAAATATGATCACACCACATATCATAAGGATGTGTTTTATTTGTATACATATCAAAAAATAAATACAACATGGTTATCCAATGATTTCATGTCAATTACATATCATTTGCTATGGTTCTGACAATCTCATTCAAATTTTAGTCTTTCAAAACACTAAAAACGTGTTTATGGAAATATCGATAAAATCGTAACTCAGAATTACATTCCATATATTCCTACATTTCAAAAAATAAATAATTGTTTTTTCTTTTAATTTTACATCTAACTGACATTTTTATATGGTTTTGACCCTCTGAGACACATTTTTAAAGACATTGGTGTCATAAAAAACTACTTATTAAGTCATTTAAGGAACACCACAAATTATATGAATATTTTTTCTATCATTAAACATAAAAATAATTAAATGGTTGTTTTCCAATGATTTTAGATCCAAATGAGGTTATTTTCTATGGTTTTGTTCATTACACGCCTTTTTTAATGTATTAAAACACTAAAAACATGGTCATGTGAATCATGTAACTCGAAATAAATAATCATAAGTTCCTAAATATCTTAAATAATTTTTTTTCCTTTTTTTATAATTTTACATAAATCAAAACAATTCTTGTTTTTTTTAACAAATAACACTTATTTTAAGACATTGGTTTTAATAAAACATTCTTGTTGAGTCATTTGGAGCACACCACACATCAGATGGACTTTTTTCCTATACGTAAACATCAAGAAAATAAACCTTTTTTCCAATGATTCACATAAATATATGCGGTTTTCTATGGTTATTACAATTACATGAATGTTTTATTATTTTATAACACTAAAAATGTGTTCATAGGAATAATAGGAAAATAATAATTATCAGTTAAATTCTGTCAATTCCTACAAAAAAATTAATATACGGCCATTTTCCTATAATTTCCCAACAATACAATATAAGTTTCATATATGTGACCTAATGACACATCTTTTTAAAGGCATTGGAATCATTAATAATGGATTCCTCAGACATTTTGAGAACACCACAAATGGGATAGATGTTTTGATTGTATATAAA
Organism: Viscum album; assembly: GCA_963277665.1. NCBI lineage: Eukaryota > Viridiplantae > Streptophyta > Magnoliopsida > Santalales > Viscaceae > Viscum > Viscum album. The sequence goes on from OY728138.1 coordinate 511,529,733, forward strand.
TATCAAAAATAATTAAACGGTGGATGTACAACGATTTCACATCTATATGAGGTCATTTTATATGATTTTTCCTATTAAACATATGTTTTAGTGTTTTAAAACACAAAAATATATTTATGGGAATATATGGAATTCCGTAACTCAAAATGATTGGTCGTTAGTTCATAAAATTCAAAAATATATATACGGTCATTTTCATCAAATTTTATAGCCACATGATTTCTTATTCATACCATTTGCAACATGAGACATGTTTTTAAAGACTGAGGTGTATTTAAAAATTAATTATTGAGTCATTTTGAGTGTACCACATTCAAGATAATTGTGTTGTCTATGCGTTATTGTAAAAAATAATTTAATTATGGTTTCCAATCATTTAATATTAATATGAGGTAGTTTTCTAGGGGTTTGACAATTACATGCATTTTAAAGTGACATAATGTACTAAAAACACTTCTATGGGAATCCCAAAAAATCTATAACTTGAAATGATGTTCCAGTAGATTGTAAAGTTCACAAATAAACATATGGTCATTGAATTATTATTTCATGATAAATATTATTTTCATTTTTTTGACCAAATGAAACTTCTTTTTAAAGAATTTGTTATATTTCATTTTTTTGGGTCATTACTAGAACAATTTACATCTTATGTATATTTTTTCTGCATATACATGTCAAATATAATTATATAGTCGTTTTAAAATCATTTGATGCCAATTTGAGGTTGTTTTGTAATGTTTGTTCTTTTTTATGCTCGTTTTTGTGTTTTAAAACCCAATAAATGTGATTATGGGAATCCCATAAAAATGTTACTCTGAATTGTATTCCATCAGTTCTCACCCGTCAAAAATCAATATAATGTTATTGTCTTATGATTTAACAATTATCTAACATCAGTTGAAATGTTTTGACCGCCAGAAACAAGTTTTTACTTACTTTGGTATCACTAATAACCAATTAATTCCATTGACACCATATATCATATGGATGTCTTTTTATACCGATCATAAATAATTCATGAGTGATTTTTCCATGATTTTTTGTTAACCTGAAGTCATTTTAATGATTTTTCCCATTAGGACCATGTTTTAGTGTCTAAAAACAATAAAAACATGGTTCCCAGAATCCCCAAAAACCACATGTCATAATGAAATGACGTAAGTTAATAAATATAAAAAAACATTTTATATTCATTTTCATTTTACTTCACTTCCAAGATACATTGTTTTTTTGATTTCGACCCCATGAATGACATTTTTAAGGACATTGGTATCTTTAAAAACTACTTAGTGATTCATTATGTGCACAATTCGTGTCAAATTTATATGATGTCTGCATATATATTTCCAAATGATCAATAATTTCTTTTTTATTAGTATGAATTGGGAGAATGTTAATTAGACACGTGATGTTTTTTGTATAACTCGAATTGCTTATTTTCTATATTAAATTATAATTTTAGTTTAAAACATAAGTCACATTATCAATGACATGAAATTGAGATCCTATTGTTTTATAATTTTAGGAAAATAAACCTTACATAATTTTTGATGTCTATGAATTATCGTCACATCAATTTGAATCATGAAGTGGGTGATATGACTCAAAGTGTTTGTTTTCAATATAATTGTCAAAATTTTTTAAAACACATATCACGTCGACAATACTGAGCAAATGAACTCTTATTGTCCTCAAGATTTAGTACACTGATACATACATAATTTTGGATATGTAGGAATTGAACCAAAATAAATATGACACATGGTGTTGTTTATTTGACTCAAATTGTGTTTTCTCAATATAAAATTGTAATTGTGTTTTATTCCTGATAGTTTTATATGTTGTATGAAAATGTGTGACTCATTAATGGAGTTTAGAATTTACTATAGTTGGGTGAGCTATAATAAAAGAATTTTTCATAGGGACTATTACCATCATCCTATAAAATAATAATAGTAAACCTTATTCTATTGTTTACCACCACTGATCTTGTGCTTTACTATAAGAGCCTTGTTATTTCACATTTTCATTCATCCATGAAATTTTTTTGTGCTTCCCGATCAACATAAATGATCAAAGCCACAATTGATGTAGTTGTAAATGAAAATGACACCCTATAAAACAATGGTTTATGGAGTATGACCATAACACATCACCCATACCCACTTGAGATTCTCCTTACCTAAAATGATTAAAAATTAATCATATTGGGCTACAAATAATGATTGTTAAGGGTTTACATCAAATGATTATTGAATTTTAACCCGTTATTACAAAAATAGTAACCATGATTTTATAAATTATCTAAACATCATATGTTTATATATTTCATATTTTTTCATACCTATTTAACGTTATTTTATTAATAAAAAAATAACAATGAAAGAACAATCACAATAACAAACACACATTCAGCCAAATTAAATGTGGTCAGATGTAGGGATCAAATTGTATCAATAGAGATAATTGACACCATTTGATCCATGTAGCTATCCACATTTAATTATGTTCAAGGCATGTTTTTTTAACAATTTATTTTCTATTAATATATTTTTATAATAATGAAATAATAAGAAATAACAATGATTTGTATTTACTACAACGTTATTGGTAAAATTCGAGACACAACTTTCAACAATTTTCCTATTAAATTTAAGCCCCAGACATTTCTATCCAATATAGTCACGAAATTCATTATCCTTTATAAATAAATATTTTCATGTTAGAAAAAAACTTTTACTAATAATAATATAATTTAAAAAATTGGATAAAATACAACCCAGAATGTTCTTTTATTCGAAAAAATATTAGACCCAGTGATATGAGGAATTAATTGTTTCCCACAATTAACTATAATTTTTAAATAACTAATACAAAAATATAATCATTAATAAAAAAAATCATTTTATTTTTATTATGGTATTATTATACTCTAAAATAAGAAATTACCTTATGAGATTCATCATTGTTAATATCAACAATCATCTTCCACATCTCACGAGAAACGCCTTCCGAAACATTCTCATACATTTTTCATCATCATAGATCTCTATATCATTACCAGGATCAGATGTTCCCTATTTTATTATACTCAATATTTTTATAAAAAAATAAATCACATCCATAGAAGAAGATAGTATACATGAATAAAAACTGGCCACATGGTATGATAAGTAATCTTCTTAATAAACTGATTAAAACCAACATATGATTGAACCAACCTAATATTACACTCCACAGCTATAAAATCAGGATATTATGTATAAAATTCTCTACATTCTAATACATATTTTGTAAAAACTATATTATCAATATCATTAATTCTATGAATTTTATTACATCTCATATTGTTTGAGATTTCTATAGACATGGATAGTTTTTTATTCTTGAAAATCAATATAAATTTCAACATTACTTTTATGGAACATGAAATAGTGTTCCATCTACATTTTCCTTCAATATATATTTACCAAAATCTTTATATTCATCAATGTATAATATTTCCTCCGAAAATATACTAAAATATTTCGAACAATAATTAATATTATTAGTAGAAAATCGGAGCTCTATATGTAACATATATTCCTTATATTGAGATAAGGGAATATATTCACCATAATGAATAAAGTCAATTTAAAATGTGACAATATAATCAATGGTAGTGTTATAAATTTCATATATGTGTTTTTTGTGCTATCATTGCATATAAAATTCCATATTTTATATTTTATTACATTCATGATAGCTATGAGTTTTATCATCACCCATTAATTGTTTCACTATCACAACATCATCATCGTCATTATTTTTCACATGTGTACGGAAATCATTATAATCTTCCTCTAAAATACTATCACTCTCATTATTTTTTTCAAATGGGAACTAACCAAAGAAAAAATTCTCTAAAAACGAATTTTTTTATATGAATGAATAGTAGGATATTGTCTCATCTCTGCATTGTGATGTTAATGATAATAGTTTTTTTATATATAACACTTTTTATATGGTAGATAACATATTACCAATATATCAATGGGCACCTAACATAATTATAACATGTACCCTATATATGACCACTCTCTATGGCACTGTTAAAAGAAAAATCCAAAAAATAAAAATTATATTGAAAAATGGTGGAAATATGATTGGAATGATACATACAGCTTCTATCCATTCTATTATAAGGTAAATAGTTATATTCAAACCAAATATGTAATTAGTATTTATAAAATTTATTAAAACTAATTTTATATGAAATTATTCACAACATTCTAGTATATTGAAAAATAATGAATTAGAGATACAATATATTTTATAAGTGATTCCGATAAATGATGAACTAGTTATACTATAAGACAAGGAATGAGTAACAACTATAGAAATCCAAAAAAATTAATATGTCTTTATGATAAAAAAATAAACTTCCATGTTTTGAATATGAAATTAATCCAGTCAAATACAATTTTTCTTATGATGGAAAATAAATTTCTCAATAATAATGAAAAGGTGTCATCCAACATCAAAACCATAAACAATGTCTTTATGAGAAAAAAATAAACTTCCATGTTTTGAATATGAAATTAATCCAGTCAAATACAATTTTTCTTATGATGGAAAATAAATTTCTCAATAATAATGAAAAGGTGTCATCCAACATCAAAACCATAAACAATGGTATACTAATATCCTGGAAATGTTAACATAATTAATATAAATATAAATAATCATCCATTAATAATATCATAGAAACGATGATTTTAAAAATAATATATATATATATATATTGTAATAAAGGATATAGAATCTAAAAGTGTTATTATATGTGAAGTAGTAAAGTGTATATGGATTTAATACACCTTTTATCACAAAATATTTGGAATGAATAAATTGGGAACTTTCGGAGGACCATGACCCTATCACATATAGTATCTGTGTATCCCAATATCAATCCCTTATTTAAAAACCTATTCATCACTAGCTATGATATCATATTAGGAGATATATCACGAAATATATCCATTTTTATATTATTAATAATAGGTAAGTAAACATGAAAATGTATACAAGACTAAATATATTAATGACATTTGAATTCATTGACAAAATAAATGTATTTTTTATAGGATATTAAAGGACACTAATTGGAAACAAAATAAAATTCAATTCTTGATTCAAGTTACCATTATAGAATAATAATATCCATCCCATCAAAGAACAAGGGATAACATAACCATAAAAGAATGGCATGATAATTGAAATATAAACAGTGTACTTGTTTTCTAATAAATAAAAACTCAATAATACTAGCAATAAAATGTGTATTTGTTATCCATATAGTTCATCTCATTTTAAATCACAATTAAGGATAATATTAATTCATTAATGTATTTTATTTATGGTTCAAATTAATTATATTATTAAAAAAAAGTAAAATAGATATTAAATGATGTTCTATTTCACAATAAGAAGTATTAAATTTGGGGAATACCCATCACGATAAAACAATTAATACATTCAATCCCATATTTTTAAACCCATACATTATATCACCACTATTGAAATATCGTTATTGTGGGAAACTATGGTTAGATGGTTTTTAATTATCATAATTTTTTGTCTAATTAAATGGATAAGTAATCAATAAATGGTAAATAAACTAAGGAATCATTCTTAACAAATACTATGTTGTGCTGAAAAATTAATAAAAATATGTCAAACTAATGTTTATACCATTAATGAATTCATAAATTACTAAATTCATATGTAAATCATTATCGATGGATACATTGTGTTATAAAATAAATGTGATACAAAAATACTTATATTCTAACATATATAATTATTCCATGACTTTTACATAATTTTTATATAAATTTTTTTAAATAATTGTTTCTCAAAATTCATACTAATTTTAAATATGAACATTTTTTTAAATAGAATATTTTCTAATGCATTCATGTCTAACTCGAAATGATTAATTCATAGAAAACAGATTTTAATGTTATATAAATACCATAGTGAATTCATGAATAACCAACCTTCATAGATAAATAAATATCCACAATTCACAAATAATAGTATAATCATGTACATCATCATATAATTATTTCTTTTGGGTCAAAACAGTGAAGTTAACTATTTATGAAAAGTTTGTGAATTAAGAAATTAAATTTCAATAACTAAATCTTATAAATCAAAGATAATAAAAACCAACATTAACCCATATATTTATCTTAAATATAATTTCCAAATATAAAAATATATAAATGGAAAAAATATTCCAAAAAAATATTTACAAATTTATGATAAATTTATAAGAATCACAAGTATAGTTTTCAAAATAATGATATAATAATTAAAATAGTAATTTGATGAATTTAATATACTATATTTGATCTCTATTAGAATATATATTTAAAAAATTATTTATATAAGTTATTACATCGTGCTTTAATAGAATCACAAACATATATAAAAATGAAAATAAAATCTAGCATAAGAGAAGAAGGATTCAAAATAGAGTATTCTGATGTCGATGAATATCAAAATAAAAAAAATTAATATACTATGATAGATTGATAAAAATAAAAATGTAAAATTAATATGTGATGGGAGAAAAATTAATAAAAGGGAATGAAATGTTAAATATCAAGTATCAAAACAACAATAATTCTAGAAATTGAGGAAGAAGAGATGGTTGGTTGGGAAAATATCGCCCAAGGAGGGGAGGTGGGAGGCTGAGAATCGTATGAGGGGAGGGGATATTAGGGCATATATATGAAAACGGGAGAAGGATGATGATATTTTAAGCAATTATTCTATGGATTCCTGAATAACTATTGGAATTGATTAACCGATTCATTTTTTTAATGTGGGTATATCTTTTTCCAGCACCTCTATACTCAATATTTCTTTAATATATGTGTATAAATGAGTGGGGATAACCCTATTTTTTGTTAGGGGAGAATTACAGAAAAACATAGTTTGAATTTATTTATAATATTAAATATGAATATTATTAATATGTAATCCATTTTCTAAAATTCCATTCAATGAAGTGGAAAATTTATATTTAAAATTTTACCCGTAGACGCAATGAAAAACAGTTTTTAAAAGTGAAAATATTCATACGTATAAAATGTTTTATTATAATAATTTTATATAGAATTAATTCTAATGAATGGAATTGGAATAATAAATATATAATTAAACTTATTCTTATTTTATAACCATCCAACAAATAAAGGCTATTTAAATACATTAAAAAATGAAAATAACGATCAATATTTTTTTCTATTCGTCGAAAAATTTACCCTTTCAAAAAATTATCAAAAATTAGATCTATAATAATTTTAACATGTAGATTGAAAATTATTATGTAATTCTGTAAAATAAATTTTTTAAAACTTTCAAAAACAAACTTTTTTTAATTTTTTTATAAAAATAAATAAAATCATTTTTTAGAAAATTGAATATTCGAAACATATAAAGACTACTAAAAATATATTCTGTTGTAAACAATATGATATATATATATATAAACATTATAATTAATATTTAAAATTTCTGTATTATTTTTTTTACCAAAAAGATTAAGTGACTATTTATAATGGTCATGACTAAATAATAATATTAATACTGTATCATTGATTTCTAAAACTCGGTATTGCATTTAATGAAAGATATAAAAGAAATTAAATTAATTTTAAAAATTATAAATTAATAAAATATAATGATGTCACACACCATTTTTCAGATTGATATGTTTCTAATTCCTAGAAATCCCAAATAATTTATCTATTTCATTACAAAATGTTATAATAATTCGAGTGTATTTTCGCAATTTTTAGTAACAAAGTTTTTTCACTAAAATGTCATTTTAAAAATAAAACTACACATTTTCAGCCATAAAAGTCACAAAATGCATCAAATTAAAATTTAGTCGATTATCACACATCAAAAATGAATAATTTATTATTTTACTATATTATTTAGACCATTCATTTTTATTATCTTGGTTTTCATTGTGTGAAAACATTTAACTAAAATAAAAATTTTAAAATGGAATCACACACTTCGAGTCAAACCGGTCACATGATGACTTAGATTGATGTAAATATGATTCCTATGTATTAAAAATGACTTATAGTTTTTAATTTATAAATGAAATCTAATTAATGTTTATCAATATTCATTATGTGACATGCATTTGAACTAAAATGTATATTTAAAACTGAAATGATGAATATTGATTAATGATGAGAATATTGTGGGTTAGATTGACATGAGGCTAATTTTTGCATTCGATGAATGATTCATGGACCATATTACCGAATTATCAAGGCAATATTAGGGTGTTTTCAGGATATTCAATCATTTACACATGATTTGAACTATAATGTTACTTTTAAATTGAAAATAAACACTTTGTGTCATTTCAAGGATACAATATATTGGATTAATATGTTAATGATTACTATATTTCAAAATTTAGTTATGGATAATTTTACTAAATTATAATTATAATTAGAGATCATTTCTATAGTTCTCAGTCAGTGATACATGTATTGAAATAAAATGTATCTTCTAAACTAAAAACACACACGTAGAGTCATGCCTAATACCTCATTTGTTAGATTGATGTGTGCCTAATTATTACCTTTAAAAAATCAATTATGGATGAAATTAGGAAAATTTCAAGATAATTTGAGTGTGTTATTTTATTTTCAGTATATGATTTTTTTTATGCTGAAATGTCACATTTACACTTTCAACACAAACCTAGAGTCATATTGATCCCCGAAAATTCCATATTCACATAATATTGATTCATACACATAAAAAGCTATTTTTGGATTTCTTTTCTTTATATATCATATAAATAAAATCATTTTTTCATTGTTTTGAATATGTGATACAGTTTTGGAACATAAATGTTACAGTTAGATTGAAAACATACACTTTGAGTCATATTAGGAACACCATGTGTCATATTGATATTTATCTAATTCTCCCTATTCAAAATGACGTATAGATCATTTTTCAAACATATTAGGACATTCACTATGAATTTTATTATATCTGAGTCTATGAAGTGTCCTTTTTACAAAAATATTGATTTTAAATAATAATATGCACTTCTAGTCATACTAGTAACACCGTGTGTCAAAATGATCTGAGGAAAATTAAAGTACATCAAAAATGATATATGGATTGTTTTCCAAAATTATAATGAATATTATGGCTGTGTTTTTTCAATTTCTAGTATGTGACATGGGTTTTGAACGAAAATAATACATTAAAATTAAAAACATGAACCATCTGTCATATTAGAAACACAATGTGTCTGATTAATGTGCATATAATTCCTATACAACACAAAGAAATTAATAATAATTTTCCTAATGTATCAATTCAGTTCTAGTAGTTTTCATGGTTTTGAGTATGTGAGTGTGTTTTTTACTAAAATGTAATTTTTTTATAAATACACACATTTTCAGTCATACTAGCCATACCAAGTGTCATTTTATCGTGAAACAGATTTATATACATCAAAAAATATAGGTAGATAATGTTTCTAAATTATGAAGAAATAATGAAGTTGTTTTCATTTTTTAAAATCAATACCATGTGTTTTGAAGTAAAATAAATTTTTCTAAAATGAAAACACAGACATTGATTCATACCAGATATACCATGTGTCATGTTGATGTTAAAATTATTCTTACACATCAAAAATTATTTAATGATAATTTTATTAAATTATATATGTAATCTAGTGTGTTTGATTAGTTTTCAGTATGCAAAGAGTGTTTTGTACTAAAAGTTCAGTTTAAAAAAACTCTCATAATCCACATCGTGTATCATATATTGGTGAAACAAATTCCTATATTTCAAAAATGTATTTATTAAATATTTAAAAAAAATTCATGAAAATTCATTTGTTTTTCGTGGTATTCAGTAAGAGATGCATGTTTTTTATAATAATTTTAATTTGAAAATATAAAAATACAATTTGAGTCATACTAGGAACATTGTGTTCCATATCGATGTGTATTTAATTCTTACATATCTAAAATACCATAGAGAACATTTTAATATTGAATCACTAAAATCTGATCATATTTTATCAATTTTGAATATGTGATGAGTTTTATAATTTCAAATGTAAAATATAAATCAGAACATTCACTTTCAATCATAATAGATACATAATGTATTATATTGACAAGAGGCTAATTCTTTCATATTAAAAATGGAATACGAATGTTTTCCCTAAATTACCAAGACAACATGAATGATTTTGATTATTTTTCTATTAGGGAAACAAATTTTGAACTATAATTTCACTTTTGAACTGAAAATATATAGTTTGACTAAAACTAGTCACATCGTGTGCTAGATTGACATGATTTTGATTCTTTCACATCAAAAAAGACATATAAATAATTTTAATACTTTTTATTAGAAAAATCATATTAAAAAGGATTTGATTCACAATATATTTCATTTCATAACTATCAGGCATAATTAAATCAATTAAAGAACTAATATTTATATGGTTAGAACATTAAATACGTTCCAAAATTCATAATCCATATCAATGATTTCATCGAGGATTTATTTTTTAAAAATATTTATTCTTAAAAAGAGTCTTAAAGGCTTGCATACATTGATCATGGACTGTCATGAAAGGTAAAACCTGATTTTAGCTTCCAAGAAAGACCATAAACTCTGTATGGAAGCCTTTTGTGCTCTCTATAGGCACAAAATGATTGTAGAAAAATAAATTAAAAGTAACCTCTTCATAGTATCTATGAAAACTAACTAAATAATGAATAGATAATATTATAATAAAATTTTCCAAATAAATAGTTTATAATACAATTCTTCTTTCATTGGTGAAGCCTATGTTGAGAATTGGTTTTTCTCCATCCATTTTTTCTCTTCATAGAGCAAAAAATGGTTAGTAAATATTCAATTCTCACTAAATCCATTTCTTAATGATCCCAATGAAACATTATTATATAAATATTATTTAAAAATTATAATAAAATTATCTAATAAATAAGTAGATAATACGATGAAATAATTAACTAAATAAAAAATATAAAATCACATTTCAATGACGTCAGTATACTATCTGACACCATGTAATAATCCCAATAATATTTTGACATATATATGTTTAATTTTATAAACATGGAATATCAAAAATTAGGATAGTATTTTCAAAATAAGAAAAAAAAATATTAATATATATTTTAAATTAAATATTAAATATAATGGAAAATAAATGTTTTTGGATACAATCTTATTGATGGAATTTTATATGTTTCATACATTTCCAATTGTAATAATCATATTATTTTCTCCTAGTTTGTTTTGGACACTAAAAAAATAAAAACAATTAGTAATATTTTTCTATATATTTTCATAGGGTAATATTAGAATATATACCACAATACTTATGAAATTTTAGAAATTTATAGGCTTCTAATGGTCATGGACCATATGTATGCGATGATTTTAATGATATTAACTCACATCACTATCATAATAAATTTTTTATTAAAACATAACATTGAACATATAAGATGAATTTTATTTGTAAAATGCTGAATTTATATTATTATAAATTGATAAACATCGCCATTTATGATCATTATGCAGGTAATCAGTGAATTATATCAATAAAATTAATCTTTGAAGTATCCAAATTGATTTCTATGAGGAACCAATTCTCCCTAAAAACGAAATAGGAATATATTATGGAAGAAATAAAAATATAATTGAGATGAAACGATTATATATATTTACCAATACATTAGGGTATTAATAATTTTATTTATTCTGTATGATTATTTTTAAAAAAAGTATACCCAATATATTAACTATTTTTAAATATTGAACCTCTTCCAATGATTTTTTTAATGTAGAAGTGATGTGATGGTTAACGATTCCAATTATTTTTCACATGGTTTTACCTCCAAATAGTACTAATATATATTCCTATAAAAATATGAATATTATGTTACTATATTTAACATTGAAGACCCTATATTGGATAAAGTGATTATGAAAACACACCTCATGTATACCTTTACAGTTGAGACCCACATTCAACAATGCTGGAGTATTTCATCAACATTCTCAAACCATGATATAATATAATGGACTCTCTGTACATTTTTTCATAAAAATTAAATATTTCTATATTAATATGTTTGAACATTGTATATGAATGGAATTTTAATATTAGTAAATACAACATTTGAATTATTGGGTTAAAGGTACTATATGAAGTTCTATTCAATTGATTGGTTTATCCTTTTCATTATTTTGATTCAACTGTCTACCTCCTCTTTATTTTATAAAAATATAACAAAATCCATTTACTCATAAAATTTTTAATTTATTTTTCAAATTCATTTCATATAAATTTATTTGAAAAATGACATAATTCATTATCAATAAGTGTTTTACAAGATCAAATGACATTTCTATATAAATTTCAATGGATTGTTAGACTATTTGAGCCTTCAAATCATCAAGTGGAACATGTAGCTTGGTTTTGGATCATGAGATACATGATTCCATACACTTACATGATCTTTTGTATTTTTTTTTCATTCAGAATATCTCCTTGGATATTGTACGTATTACCCCTCACAATAAGGTGGCCAATTTGTGCTGATTGATATAAATCAAAATTATTTTTACCCTATATATTGTTAATACATTACAGTGATCAATTTGTTTTTTATTTATATTTTATTGAACTATTTGTGATAAAGTAAATTGTATATCATAATGAGGATAATTAAGGGGGGATATTCTGCCTTAATGTGTGGGGTGATCATTATGTAGTAATTTTTATTATCTTGTTTATCCACATTTATTATTTCCCATAATATTCACTTAAAACTATGTTTTCCTATTATGTTTCTATTCTAGAACATTTATTCATGTTTTCATGTAATACATTTTCTTATCGTTATCTTCTTGTGCATTTATTTTCTCAAAATTTGGTAATTGTGATAGTTTAAAACGGATACATCTGACACAACCATATTGTTCAAGCCACGTCAAGGATATGAAAATTAGTCTTTCAACATATACCATCAAGTCCCAACCCAAAAGTTCTAGAGATGTAACTACCCCAAGAATATTTACATATTCTAGGGGAAATATATAATCAACGAAAGCATATCTTACCCGTGAGGTCTTTTCCAAATATACATGAATGCATACACCGGATTATCTCAATAACGAAATTTAGAGGAATCATCATGAATATATGAAATATGTGGAATATAATCCATTTTTGTAAAACCTATAGGGTTTAATATATTATGATAATGAATACTAAAAATTAAAGTGGAAAAAATCATTCTCATCCAAAAAGATGTCTTAACCTGAAAAAACAAAAATGTAAAAGTATTGAGAGAGATTGTCTCCTGATCTCCAATCTCTGACCACTATACACGTTCTAATGAACCAAGTATCCCTAATATACTCTATATTCACTACTCACCTATCCATGATCTTCATAATACCTGACATTTTTTAGAAAATCCCCTGGAGTGGCTAGTATGTACATACACAGTAGGATTCCACAATGAAAAAGGGGGACTAGAAAGAGAAATGATAGAAATTGATAGATAAAAGATAAAAAAACCCAAGTGAATAGAGTTAAAATAAAACAAAATATATAGATAGATATAAATATATATTTTTTCCAGCCAAATAACCAAAATTAAGGAAGAAGGGGATCTCTATCAGACATCACTACCCAAGAAAAGAGTGTTGTTTATTTCGTAATTCCATCACTGATACCTATAATCACGTGTATCCGCCCAGTAGAAAAATATATTATCAAAACTAGACATCGCCATTCCACATCATATTCAAGGGGAAATATATCTTTATTGAGGACCCATGTCCTGGTACAATAGGAGGGTGCCATTCAGTAAATTGAAATATGATTCAATCCATGTACCAATAGAAGAGTTCCACTCAAAAAATGATATAGGAATCATGCACATCCTAGATTGAGGGTGAAACTCACATGGTTAGTAGAAGAACCATGCTTTGGCCTGCTATAGGGATCAACTCTAGTAGTCGGTAGAGGACCCATGGCCATGCCAACTGGAGTGTCCTACTTTAGTAGTAGGTAGAGTGTCCATCCCCAACAATGCTTAACAGTGAAACACAAGTCATCAGGGACCCATTCCTAGATACAATAGTTGGGTTCCATTCAGACAGATGATATAGGACTCATGAGCAGCCCAACTAGAGGGGTTCACTCTAATAGTCTAGGGAACATGTTATGACTCCGCATGAGGGTTCCACTCAGTGGATAGGTAGAGGACCCATTCCTTGCCTATTTTTATGGTTCTCTTCTATTATTAGATAGGTAGATAACCCATTTCATGTCTCATAGGACTGTTCCATCCCATATACAGGTTTATGAGCCATGCCCTATCTTATTAGGAGGGTTCCACTCTAGTACTAATGGAGATCCTACCAAATCATTGCCACCATTGATCATCACCTAAATAAGATTCACATCCATAAAATCTTTCGTCATATCTCAAAATCCACTATCAGATTCCACAATCAAATTTTATATGAAATAAAACATAGGATAGGCTACTCATGGGCCATATTAAAATTCAAAATAAAATATATACAATAGGTTTGTGTTTCATAAAGACAAAGGATAGCGTAGAATGTGTGTTGGGGACTAACATTGCATGTGGTCCCAATATTTGTCTTATTTTCATCCTCACTATCACAAGGTTCCCAACTCATGTATAAGTAAAAAACGTGTAGGTGGGATAAATTGTCTGTCAATACTATTCAAGGTCGATCCATGTTGTCATGGTCGTGTCCCTAAGGTTATGTCCATATACTTTGGTTATTTTCATGGACATGAGCATGCTTATATACTCCCAATGTACAATCAAGGTTTCTAGAACCCTACCATAGGGTCTAAGGAGATCATATATGGTGTATGGAAATCCCAAACAACGTTTTATACTTAAATCATCTTGAAATCCTAGCAAAAACATCTTGGGCCCGACACGACTTGACTTTTTCAAACTACATAGTGTATAGTAGTGTTTTTTCATAGTTCCTAGAAAGTTTCAAGTATTCTATATCCATACTCTCCACCATAAATATTTTCCACAAGACACCTAAAAACATATGGGAAGACCATTTCACAAAAATTTTGTCCATCCAGTGGAAGGAAATTGGTAACCATTTATCCATGGTAATGTGTTACATGACCCGCGTGGCTCCCACCATTCACTATTCAGTCAAATATCTCAAATACATAGTATTAATCATGAATATCCCACAAAACATTATGTTGTATCCCAAAATAATTATTATGTTCATTATGCGTGAAACTACCACAAATCTAGGGGATGATCATGCTCAATCAAGCCCAGAAATTTCAAACGGTTGACCAATTTTCCAATGGAGAATAACGTGAAGAATGGGTAGTGAAAATCATAAGATAAATGGTTTAACAATCATATATATATAATTCATGGACAAAATATAGTATTGTGTTGATCGGGGTGTGAAAATTTTGATTACAGAATTATATTTGTACATGGTTGCATGAAACATCTTAAAATTGGTGCAGATCAAATAAAAGGATGATCATGATCAATTAATTTAATAAATAAGTTATTAATATTAAAACATTGACAGTCAAACCTTGTTTTAGATCATTTAATAATGAATATATGTCATTTCAATGAGGTAGAGGAATCTATCCATTCAAAACATCTCGATAGGGCTATATTTGGAGCCCCATCATTGTCAAATTTTGATTCTCTAATAAATTATGAAGAAGAAACCACTCGAATGTCCCATGGTTATGTGGATAAACATAGGATAATCAACAAAAAATATTCATTAATAGATAATATAGGTTTAGGATAATTGATAAATAAAATAAATAAGTTATTTAATTAAACAATTTAAAGCATCGAAAATTGTCATGATACTTGAACACCCTGTGATATCTAGTTTTTGGTTGTTCATAGGGTAAACATCACATTATGGAATCAACCATGGTCATGGATTTCTGACATGATAATCCTTTCAATACTTACCAATTTATTTTTATGAATCCATTCATGTGTAATATAAAATATATTTTATATAAGTAAGATTTAATTCTATGCACCTCGGGCCTTATAATCACATGTCGCCTCAGTCCCTATCTCTTTATATATATATATATATATATATATAAATTTAAAAAAAATAAGGAAAAAAGAGGGTCTCTATATTGTTCCGTAATTAAATATTTTCATCCAGTAGAAACAAAAAAATAATAAGGATCATGGGATACATACCATGAATATCGCACTACCACACCCGTGAAATATATTTTATTATCTCATAATGCAAAAAAATAAAAAATAAGGGTATCGAACATCCTAGTAGGGTCCCCTCTAGTAAATCCTAAATCACCACTGGGTACTCCGAAAAAGGTTATTCATCCTAGATACCTAGATCACCCTAACCAATAAGGTTTATTGGGCCAATCATGCATCTTCTCAGACGTGGTACATATAAGATAAAGTGAACCCATTTCAACTGTGGGGGTAGGGTGAGGATATAAACAACATCACCAACCCTATGTATGATCTTCAACGGCTAGATGAACCTTAGGGATAAGTTGACTCTCTATTCTACACATCTATAATCCTAATCGTTGGGAGTATATCATGAAACTATAGTCACACTATTTGAACTCTAAAGGCCTATGACATCATCACACATAATATTTTTTCTTACTTCATCCTATCCCCAACCGCTCATTGATTACCTTGAACTACTCCTTCATTTACTTTACAATCACTTGACCCAAAATAGATTCCTCATACATTCTATGTGCCGCACAAGGGTAACCTAAAGAGTCTACCATATAGGTCATCAAAATGTGTCATTCTAATTGTAGTGTCGTATCTATTGTAGTATGAAAACTCTACCAAGGGTAATTGATCCTCCCAGCTCTAGCCAAAGTCTAACAAAAATCCCTCAACATATCCTTCATCATCTAGATGGTTCACCTGATATGGCCATAGTTTTGTGTTTTAAAGGATATACTCATCCTTATATGGGTACCAAATTCCTTCTATAGTCCTCTCTACAACTGTTAAATGAACTATACATATTGTTCCATGAAAATAGTCAAGGGAACCCCATTCAGGCACAAAAATCCGTAGTTTTTTACAACTTCCTCAAACTATCCACCAATATTCACTCCCTAATAGTAAGGATGTATGCCAACATTTTTTGTTGATAAGCTATCATATACTTTGGAATAACATCCCTTCATAATCTATATAATTCCTATCAAAATATCCAAGGATATGACATCCCATTTCAACTCTATGATATCATGTTCCAATAAAAACCCCTCCAAATCCTAGGGATAAACCATCACCTTATGAAAAGTGATGCACCATCAGACCAACTCGTCCATGATTCATCTCATGTTATCCCATAAATACTTCAATTTGTGGTCCCTACACATCTTCCCTAGATAGAGATATACATTTAATGGAGAATTTTCAAAATCCCTCATCAACTCTTCCCACAACATGATTGGGACAACTAATCGTCCCTGAAAGAGGATGAAATGATTACCTCCATCATTAAATCCATCAAATGAATTACAAGTGGATATTGGGTCAGAAAATAACTCACCATAGATAATTATTAACTAGTAATCTCAGGAACACATGAGAAGTGGTGGATTCAACACCATCCACTGAAGAAACGGTGCACCATCCTTCTCAACTGGGGATAGTTGTAAGGAATCCAACTACTCAGAAGCCTACAACAAAAAATGAGAATGGGATATCCTCTAAAGGGTATTTGATTTCACATTTAAATTCCCCAGAGTATAGGTTATCTCAAATCCATATTCTTGTAGATGATCTAACCACTATAATTATATCAGGTTTAACATCCTCTGTGTGAAGACATACCAGAGACACTTATGGAATTATTAAACCACAAGGAACTCTTACACATGTTATATCGTCCTCTTCTTCAATGTGTAGACTTCCATTGTAACATATATTTTATATTCATATAGTTATATTTATAGGTTCTCAAATTCCTCTACCACTATGATATAACTACCTGATGATACATCATCATGCACATGAGCACATATCCCCAGTAATTACAATACAATACATACTACATTCACTCCTCATATAGTCTCGACATTAGAGAACTCATCAGTATCAGACACAACTCCTTGATAAACCTCTGGCACTATTTCATAAATGTAAACACATTCCCTTTCCTAATCAGGGCGGTAAATGCGACTGTGATCCTTGATAAGTCTAACAAAAACCTCTTGTAGTACCATACCATGCCAAAAAAAACTCCTCACCTATAACACACAATTAGGTGGATCCTGAAAAATAACGGAATATATATTTACTTGGTCCAATGATAAATCATTCCCTTAAATTACATTCCCCATGAACTGAACCTCATTAATCTAGAACTAGAAATTTGAGAGGCTACCATAAATATTGTGCTCTTGAAGAAAATCTAGGACAATTTTCAAGTGTTATGCGTCATCCACATTTGTAACAGAGTATATGAGTATGTATTCAATGATGGAATGAAAAAACTAGTCCACATACATGTAGGATATTCAATTATTCAAATCCATGAACACGAAGTGGGATTTCTTTACACCAAAGGCCCACAACCAGAAGTCCTATTGTCTATAGAGATGTCATAATTCCAGAAAAATGATACCAGCCTCTATAACTCTCAATAGGTAGTGGTTGAACATTAGGTCTCTATTTGAGAACATTCTAACATCTCAAAACTGGTAAAATATGTCCTAAATCCTCAGTAATGTATAAATGTTCATTATCATGGCCTAGTTTAGGGGATGATAATCCCCACAAAGCTGTAAAATCGTATTCACATTTTTTTTCTGAAAAACTCTTGAACATCCTAGGGGCCACATTGGGCCTGATGAAACACTACACTATAAGGTACTTCAACTACAATTGCACTTCCCAAAACATGTAAGGTGGTATTTAATATCATTAAAATGTTATTTTAGTGGCCCCAAGATGCATGTTGACACAAAAAACCATCTCTCTCTTAAGAGGAAGTCCTAGAACATCCTCAAGTAAGATATCCAGGAAATTATACAAAACTATATTAATCAAGATGCCTAAAGATCCTACTTCACCATGGGGTACACTCTCCAACTAATGGGTGATGGGATTCAACCACTAACTCATAATACCCACTTAACCCTCCCTGATATCTCTCTCTACCACAATGTAGAATATCATCCCATTATAGTGATGGAATATAACTTATATGTGGTGATATTAAATCTATTATCAAGCTAAAAGAAACCAATACATACCAATTATGTCATCATACAAGTCCATCATTATGACCAAAATATCCCACACAAACCACTGTCCACCAATAAATATATCAATCTACCTGACGTTAAAATATAAACAAGAAGCATTCCCTGTAGAAACCTCATGAAAAATACACTAGGCTAGTTCCATAACATGGATCTCTAGCTCTCACAGTAGGAGTAAAGAGAAAAAGGAATTACCCAAACCAAGATCTACTAATACTAAGGATATAGTTGAACACATACATATCATTCATCTAATCACCTCATTCACTTTTGTGTCTTATTCCTCTATAGCCTACAACTATTCGTGACCCTGACCATCATATCCCTAATAATGATGTTGGATGCCAATTGGTGGTGTTAGTGGAAGGATATCATAGAATCACCCACCACCCACATCTCTTCCACCTAGATCTCCAACTAGTCATATTCTAGAGTCACCTCCCAGGGGGCCACCCTTCCTTCACTCGAGAGAACCCTAATCATGGTAATACCTACGCCATGATAGTTTGTTATATTTATTCATATGATACATAGATAATCTTATTGGAATTTCATATAACATTTTAACTCACTTATCACAAGAATATCACATCCACTCCTTAGGATTATCAGGTCCTCTAGTCTTCCCCAGGCCATGTGAATGAGCCTTGTCCTGGTAAGATCTCATGTAGTGATATCCTATCAACTGACGTCTACCAGCTACTATAGATTAACTATTTCTATAAAACATATTTCTAACTCTAGTTACTAGGAATCCCTCTTATAGGATGCTCTTAGTCACCATCCCCTACATCAACACCCCATCATAGTTGGGAATTCTCAAGGATACAACACAAGCATGGATATATCTACAGAGTTTCTATCTAACTTCAATGATCAAAAGTACCACTCCCGTATCTGTTCAAGGGTGTATTGTGTTGGGACCTTTAACTTTTTGAATTAATCATCTGGTGTCATCCCTCTATTTTTCATCTCCAAAAACTCATAAATACATCCAAGATCAAATAGGAGGGGTAGTACTCCTCACAAGACTGTAGGTAGAAATAAGGCCCTGAGAGTGTCAACTCATTGTGCATCAGGGTAAAATGACACAACTAGTGCGAAGATACTCCATGGAAAATTATAGATTCCATCAGAACCACCTAAATAATCAGTTTTCAAATAAGACTAATGAATAGACTGATGACTCTAGCCAAACAACTTATACCTAGGGATCATGTTCTATAAATAACCATAACATCAAATATTTCATGAACTATTGGATTAATATAAGCATACATGATTCCTATTCCTACCTGTTTGGTATGATATGATTAGTAATAAGTGGGGGTTGATAATACCATTACACTGGGAGGAAGGATATCATATGATGTACCCTGCAATAAGGCATCATCAATAATCAGATAAATATCATGATCGAGAACCAGTATCAAGCTATCTGGATTCACAAAGGCATCCAAATTTTTTTATCAAGACTTACCATGATCAAATGAGGATATATATATATATATATATATATATATATACCGTGGGGATATGAAAAAAAATGTATAAAAAAATAATAAATCATATATGATGCATGTACCATTGATCCCTACAACCAATGTCATCTTATGTTGAGTTGATAGTAATGTATTAATGATCTAAGTGAATAGATACATTGACCACTATAAAAACACTAGGTTCACCGACCTGAGACCGCACATGAATCACTTTGAATATTTATTACTAAATAACAAGCAAATAAATGTAAGAGGACTACTCCATACATCATCCCAGGGATCAAAAAACCATTGATACCAATTTTTCCTGACCCAGCCGATTAGGGCTTGGGCAGAAACTACCCTAAGCCTGCCTCCACAGGCTTAGGGCTGGAGACAAGTGTTGAAAGGAATATCAAACAAGAGAGTCATTTTCATAATTTACTTGTACACCCACACATGACCATAATAATGAAGGAGTGCATAGGAATAATAATGAAATTATCCAATATAAATAATTTAATCCATGTACGAAAACCTCTGTGGGGTATAAGAGTGAGAAAGTGAAAGCTTAAAATTAAAGGGGAAAATACAAACCCAACCAAAAAATATGTCCCAATGTGAAAAATTAGAAAGTAAAAATACAGAGATTTACTATCTCATAGTCTACTAGATATGACCTACATGCACTATCCAATGCACCTAGTATCCCTATGCGCTTCTATAGTTTCCACTGACTTATCAATAATCTACATAAGATATTATGCATTTTAGAAAAGATCATGTTGGTGTGAGTATATACATAACTAATAGAATGCACCGAATGATGCAGGGGGAGTAATTGGAGACATAATAGGAATAGAGGGATAGAAGATATATCAACCCAAATTAAGAGAGAAAAAATATATCCATATAGATATATATGTGTGTGTATATATTCTCTAAAGAATAAAATATAAATTGTAGATAAGTGATATTAATCTCATAGAGTACCCCATACAACGATTTTAAATAGTTGTATATGTCCATCAATAATGCCCACCATCTCGCACATCTATCCAGTAGAAAAACATCACATTCAATCAACACCCTATCACTATTCAACACAGTTGATGGTAAAACATTTCTATGTAAAGGACCCGTTACTTGGCACAAAACATGGGATCCAATAAATATATAGCCTGAGAACCCATTTCATATCCCAACAGGAGGGTGACATACAATCATATGATTAAATTCCGATGCCCAATCTGACTGGAAGATTCTACTCTAATGGTTAGTAGAAGACCCATGCTCACACCTGGTGGAGGGTGAAACATTAGTAGACAGAAAATGACACATTCCCAGGACAACTGGAGGTTTCCACTCTAGTACATGGTAGAGGTCACATTCACATCCAAGTTGGATGGTTCCACACTAGTAGTCAATGATCAATTCCCAAATATAGCAGGTGGGTGGCACATAAATGGAATATAGAAGATCCAAGCCTAGACAAGCTGTATGGTGCCACTATCATGATTGAGGACCCATTCCATGACACTGTAGGAGGGTTCCACTACGTGGATAGGTAGAGGACTCATTCCTAGACTCATTGGAGTGTCCCACTCTATGAATAGATAATTCGATGACCCATAATATATCGGGTAGGAGGTTGTAACACTATAGATAATTAGAGGATTCATTCCCTATCCTAGTAAGAGGGTGTCACTCTAGTACCACTAATGATCCTTTTGGAAAACTATCAACAACTAGTGTGACCTAAAAAATATTTTTACCCTAAATATCATGCATCATATCTCAAAATCCTATACGGAGGCCACCATCACATACTAAATTAAAAAAATAGTCAACATATGTTACTTTAGTTCCAAAAACGGATTCCGAATGAAGGTGAATGAGAGGTTGAAGTTTCAAAAAAATAAAGGTAGGGTTATATAGCATGTTGGGGTCCCACAAGTCATGTGGTTTATTTCTTTCCCTAGGTAGTTTCATCACTATATCATAGATCTATACTAATTTAGAATTACATTGTGTTCATGTGGACTACTTGGTGTGTACAAGCTACTCGGGGTCATGTCATGTTCTCCTAGAAAAATCCATTATGCTTTGTACATGTACCTTGGCCTTGTGCTTGGTTTGTCCAATTCCTATGTACTCCTGGAGTACATGATGGGTGACCAACACCATACCAAATTGTGTGTGGGGATCCATCAGAGAGTGTTATAGTAAACTCATACTGTAACCCAAGCTACCATAACCAGGGATATATACATTGTGTGCTCTTTAAACTACATGGTGTGTAGTTAGGTTTTCATAGAATTCCCATATCTACTCTAGCATTCTAGATCCAGCCTCATAGCCTCATTATTTCCCATAATCCACCTAAATCGAAGGGTAAGACCCTTTATCTCAATTATAGTCTATCTAGTGGCTGGAAATTGGTACCCATTTATCAATGGTAATTCGTCACTTGACCTACACATATCTCACTATTTTTTATTCAATACAGCAACTTAAATCCATGGTATTAATCACCTATATCCCACAACATAGCCCAATTCATCCATAAATCATCATTTTCTTCATCTTACATAAATCCACAATGAATAAATGTATATGATCGTGGTCGATCCCACCTTGTATTTTCATATCGTGACCTTACTTAACAATAGAATATATCATGAACAATATATGGGGGAAAAGTGCAAGAAAATTTCTCTAAATTTACTTTTCCATGTATTCTCATAAATTAGATACAATTTTACTTATTTGGTGTAATAAGAAATTGAATACTCAATTAAATATATACATGGGTGCATAAAATAACTTAAAATAGGAATATATAAAAGAAATGGATGATCATGTTAAATAAATTTAATCAATAAGGGAATAATATTTGAATTAACGAGTCCTGCCTAGTTTTATATAACTCTTTGAGGAAGAACATGATCAACAAAAAATGGAATGAATAGTTACATTCATAACATCTTGGTCATCCTTGATCTGAAGTCTCATCATCATCGAATGTTTATTCTCCCATCGAGGAGAAAGATGAAACCTCTCGATAGTCCCATGGTTACGTGGGTAACCATGGGAACATATCTATAAATGTGTATTAATATAGAATAAATAATTTCACTTATTAATAAATTAAATAAATTAATTATTATATTAACAAACTAAATGCACCACCAACGGTATAAATATCTAAATGCCCCATGCCGACCTGTATTAGGTTTCACCTTGGGTAAAAATCACGTTCCAATCTCACCGCGGTCTCGGAATTATGATCCAAGATTATATCTTAGATTTATCTAGTTTTCTTTAGGAAACCATGGGCACATAATATAAAAAATATATAATTTTTTATTAAATTAATTTCAGGCACACCAGGCCTCAGAATTGCATCTCGTCTCATCGCAGGTCTATGTAAATATAAATAGAAAAATTCCAACATCTAACATCGAAAAATCACAGTCACTATATGTATAGTTGATGATGGTTCATGTGTCTAAATCAGATGAAACATACATGAAAATAGGTAGTCATTGTTATGTAATGTCGATTTGAAGAAGTATAGATTTTTATTATTTCATACATATGCATGATTCTAATGAAATGTTTAATTTCATCTACTAATATTTTGTCATTATTTACATGATCCCCCAACCTATCCAATGACATTGGTTTAATGTGGCTATGGATATTTACTCATCTATCTATATAAACAATCGAATATAATAATGTTGTGATTCATTCCACAAAAATTTATAAGTAAATATTTAAAATACATATAGTTTTTTGAAATGATTCATTCCCTATCCGTTATTTTTGGTAAGGGTATTCTAGTTTTCATGCACGTTTCTTATTTTTACCACTAAATTTCTATTTCATAAATTATCAATAATTAATAAAAGTTATTATTGTAGGTATTGAAAAGAAATTTATTTCCAATCGCAAGGCACCAAAAATGATTCCTCCTCTGAATTTTCAATAAGTGCTTTAGATGATCACATGTTTATATTTTAGTGGTGGTTGTGGGTTTTTGTTTCCCTTAAGCACCCCTGCGATGATTATTTATAATATTTTTTTCATGTCTCTACAAACCTATCTAGTGACTATTAATATAAATTTCATTTAGAGAAGATATATTATAAATATAAAATGTAATGGATAATCATAAGTAAAACTACATTTCATTATTTAGATTTTTAGAAAAATGGAGAAAGTATATTACAATGTTACCATAAAATCTTTCCAAATTAATTCCATCATCACATGGATATCATTGTTCCACGTCTCTACACCAATTGAAACATGCATTTGATTTGTGAACCAAAATGTATCTAGTGGAAATGTACTTTGGGGTTAATTGGTTGGACTTGTATATTCCATAAAAATTTTAATTTTATTCATTTTCTAATTGCTTTCATTTTTTTCTTAAATGTATCAGTCAAGGATAGTCGTATATTTTCTCAAATGTAGAATGTTGACCTTCTAATGTTTTATGTGTTTTAACACTTTCAATATGTAGTTCATCGATATTGGTAGCATGATTATGTAGATATATATATTGTTTGAATGGATTAAAAGCATCAACATGTAAAGAATCATGTACTTCCCCAATATTGGGAGTATCAATATGTGTAGATAAAATATTCTATATAATTAGTTGAATATTTAATTTATATTATTTAAATGCAGTAGTGAACACATTATTCTATGAGGTGACCTAATGTTAATTAAAATTATTTTAACCATATTATTGAATTCTATTTTTTATTTAATGGTTTAACAATTTTTCCCCTTTATCAAGTATCCAAATAACCTCCATGCAGTTTCCTATAATATTCATTTCCCCATCTATGTTGGGACTACTATAAAATTATTGTGATTTCCCAATAAAATGATCACTATTTTTTGAATTGAAATTTTACCATGTCGTGGTTTTGGTCAATAAAAATACAATTGAAAACATTTTGTTTGTTGGATAAGGGACATAAAATTATGGTACATCTTACAAAGACATTAAAAATGGTTATTCCTAATTCATTTCTTTTTCAAATTCTACATGCATAAATTGAAATTATTTTTTGACTGCATTAATATTATCAACCCACTTGCATGAAAAAAAAAATCACATGGAATGTTTTATAATACAACTCCCATATTTTCTCAAAGATTCCAAACTATGAAAATTCATTAATATTAGATTTTAATACTTGATTCTAGATATATACATCACTTAATATATTAGAGTAACTCCACTATTTTATTTACTATGTTAAAAATATTCATTAACATAGAAAATATAACAATTATCAAATAATACATACAAACGTGGTCCCCTAAATAACCATTCTAGTCATTCTAAAATTGAATTTAGACTTACATCTTCCTTATTAAAAATATGGTATTAAAAGCATATTATATGTTATATATTTTTTGTATTTGATATCCATTTTTTTAATTCTTCATGGATTTTAATACCCAAGGATTTATTTGTGGTATTTATCATATGGAACAATATCAAAACTATTATATAAAATGTATATATGGGACTTCTCATTCTCTGTAATTTAAATTAGAAAAACATCAATTCTAGATACCATTTCACACAAAAGTCACCCACTATGAAGATAGTTTGATAGAAAAATGATCTCCACATCATATATGTAGTCGGTGTGCAATTCAACAGCTTCCTCATCAAAAAACAACTGTATAATACAACCTTAAAACCTAATTTTATTTTTAGCATTCACTTTCAAAATCGTCATATAGCATTCTATGGGGTTATATACATCTATAATTTACATAACCACATAGCCAGATTACTATAACCAAGTGAGACATCATGTGAACCATCATATCAATGAGTAATGGCAGGAAGATCATCTCAAATTCCTATAATATTACTTTAATTTCATTTTACAATGTTTTCAACTTCATGGGTTGTAACACATTTCAACATATAGATTTTAAATCAATATAATTTTTTGTTAATGTGTGATGAAATAATTTAGGAAAAATTAAATGTTAAGCTACAATAATTTAGTAATACATCAAAACATGAATCCCATGTTATTTTAAGACCATTAAGATTAAATTATTCCATTAAATTATATTCTCATAAATGGATGAATTCCCATCTAGGACCATTAAAATATTTTGCTTTTGAAAGTGGATATCTCTTTTTCCTGAGAAGAGTGTAACCAGTCCATGAAAAAAAAACCCTACCTTTCACTCATTACAGGTGCTAACTCTTCCCATATCCCCATGTTAATCATGACCTAAAAATCCTTTATTACGCGCATTGTTTTTTTTTTGGATTATTTAGTACCAATACAATGTTAATACCACTTAAATATTTTATATGTAAATGTTATAAAGAAAAGTTGTTATGTAAATCAATTATTCTATGATAATTCAAAAACACTAATATCTTTTGCCAACAGCTTTTTGTATAGTTTTCTGGAAGAAGTATTTCCAAAAATGGTGACAATATCATTTAATTTTTAAAATAAATGATAACCAGTAAATTGAGACGGTTTCATACCTTCTTCTGAATTGCCATCGAATTATTTCATCTAATATATGTATTTATGTCACCATGGTAAAAATTGGGATGTTCTAGAAACACAATAATCTAGGAGTGTTTCGACCTAAATATATGCATACCATGATTAGACATTGGACACCATGTAATTGATATAATGTTATATACTAATAAATTTATATTGCATGGAAATTCATTTATTATCACTTATAACATGGATCTCAAGGTGAAATATTTATTTCAATAAGAATAAAACAACATAACACTTGAATCCCACATTAGTTTCAGATTATCAATCAATAGATCCAAATAATGATTAACATCATTACCCAATTGTTTTTTCCATACTATAAACAGAATAAAAATAATTTATATTTTCATTAAGTATAACCACAAGTAAAATGTATAATTTAAAAACATAACTGTGTATGTATTGTGAGTTCTATATTATATACCAAATCGATTCACTCTATTTATAGATATCACCAGATGTAGATTTTTCAACTTATTTCTAAATTGAAGATACTCACAATCCAATTTCATCACCTTAAGAGAGTATACTGGGTGATTGATTTTCCCATATTTATTTATCTTATATGTTTGAAATGTAAATTGACTTATAGTTTCCACACTTACATATAGACTCTTAAACATTGTAATAACTGTAATGTACCATACATCTTTCAAAGGTCTTCATTAATCATTTTGTTATCGAGATACCCCAAACTTTTAGGATTTTTTAATGGATTCATGGTCCTTAGGAAGAAATATATAACTATTTTTATGGGTATATATTTTTAATAAATCATACCCAAAAAATCAATAATTTGTTTTGCATCATATATTAGTAAGTAACCTCATTATATTCTAATTAAAAATCATTCAATATAGAATTTAGTTCATTAAATTAGTTTTCACTCCAAATATTACGAAATTTTACATTATATAGCTTTAGTATTGTTGAAAAAGATGGTTGGATAATGTAATCAATATAAAATTTATTCTTTTCAAAACTCATTAAATTCTAAAAAAAATTGGGCAATCGTAATGTTCATCTTCAACTATCATTTTCATTTCCTCAATATGATCATCATCATTATTTACACATGTAATCATATACTCTGTAAAATATTCAAAAATGAACACACATATTACCATATAATATGATCTATTAGAAGTTTTGTTATCTCAATCACTAATTACATTCATTTCATCCCCTTTTTTAGTGAAACATTTATAACTTCAATCTATTACATGACAAATCAATTTTTAATCCAATAGGGATAGAATAATTTTTCTTGAACAAAAATAAATTAATCACTATAAAAGGATTTCAGAGAGGTAATATGCATAATAATTTTAAAATATGATTAACTCTTTAACTTTATCATCATAGTAATTCTTCATATGATTGGCATCCATCCATTATTAATTAACATCAATCTTATTTGATTAAAAATTATTCATATTTAAGAAAAAATAAACATATATGGTATGATATTAGAATCCTAAATTGATATTATATATATAATCATCATATTTGATATAAATTAAAAAAAATAAATTTCATAAAATAAATTTTATCAACCTTTTGGTGAACATTATTAGTTATAGTGGAAAAAATAATGTCTGTATTAATAATTCTAAAATATTGAATTTAAATATCAGAAAATAATTATTTTTATTTATTTTGTCATGAAAATTCTCAATT
This sequence comes from Viscum album, assembly GCA_963277665.1. Lineage (NCBI taxonomy): Eukaryota > Viridiplantae > Streptophyta > Magnoliopsida > Santalales > Viscaceae > Viscum > Viscum album. The sequence continues at coordinate 511,558,943 of OY728138.1, forward strand.
TGATATAAAAAAATCTAATGGTATTATTCATTATTTAAATAAAATTATAGAATAAATTCAAATAATAGTAATGGAAATTAATCATATATTCACAAAAAATATTTTTGAATTAATGAAAAAATCCATTTGAAATAGAAAAATATTATCGTGCACAAGGAAAATGTCATCCAAGGAAGGCGACAAACTATGTATGATTTATAACATATTATTAGTATATGAATAATTGAATATCATTAGAAATAATTTCATACTTATCAAATATATTTCCTTTGTATTTTGTTTTCTTAATCATTCTATGCATCATGATTTTCAAAAACATGCTATGTATCCAAAAGAATGTATCAATACATTATATATGAAACCCTATATTTACAATTTACATTATTCATTTAACAAAATAACAATTTCCATAATCATTTCACTTTCATGTTTTTAGTTTTTTATTATTTTTGTTTTTAGAGAAAAGTTTGGAGAAGAAGATATATTTTTATATGAAGCTAGAAATTAATTATCTCAATGATTATTTTTTGTATTTTTTAGACTATGATGATTAAACGTTGGATATAATAGATTTCCTTTTCGATGATATGGATATTTATGCTTATGTACAATCTATTTTTTATGTGTTGTTAGCTTAAATTCAAGTGTTATTTTTTATTAAAAATTTAAATTTAAAAAAATTGATTTTCATACTAAATAAGTGTTATATTAATAGAAAGATATAAAAATTATGTTAAATATGATATTAGAGGAATTCTAGAGAAAACAATATATATATATATATATATATAATGGAGAAAATGGAAGACATGTATTGGATAAAGATGTCACATGAGAAAATATAGTGGACATGAGGAAAATTTATTGTGGGGGGCTCAATAGACATAAGACTATAGTGTGGGGTGGATCGATGGGAGAATGAGAATGATATTTGGGTTTATTCACTATTTTGGACATTGATCTATATGAAGAGATAAACCAATGAAGGTAAAATAGAAATGTAGAATGAATATTAAAATTAATAAATGTGAATTGAATTTGTTGGGGGTCAGAATAAATTGATGAACCAATGTGAAGAACCAAAAATTCATGAAAATAGTGAAATAATATCATCCAGGAAAGGATACACCAATGAAAATATCAAAATATATTAAAATGGATTAAAGATAGACTAATAATTAGAAAATAATAACAAAACATAGATTTAATGTTTGATTCTTCTAATGTATTCAAAGGTGGCATCATCGGGATTTGACATTCACGAGAGTTTGAAGGATGAGATCATGAGGGATCTTGATTAGTGTTCTTTTAAAATATGGGAAGTGGTTTTATTAGTGCTAGTAAAAATAACTGAAAACATATACATTCTTTTGCGCTAAAATGTAAAGCAATGATATTTGAATAATATTTCAACACTTATAAGTTAACACTAAATTTTTTTCTTTTATAAAGGCATAATATAGAGTATATAAAAACTAGTAGAAAATAAAATTAACAATTATATAAAGAAATTAAAATTAATTACTAAATATATAAAAATAAATATTAAAAATTAAATTTCAATAAAAAATAACAAATATTAAAAATAAAAAAATTACAAGAATATTAAAAATTAATAAAAAATATTATTTATGTAATGACCTAGAATTCAATCGGTGATATTTTCTTTATTATGTTTACTTTATATAGTATAAATCACATAATACCACATATATAACATAATACAAACATTATAAATGAATAATGACTAAAATTTAAAGTTTTTTCTATAATTTTGGAAGATATATCGACGAAATAGTAACATGAACTTAAGAGTAATAATGTGACCCTTATGAATATTAAATTTTCCAATTAATAATAACCTCAAAAATTTAAGTATAAATAATATTAATCCAACCTAAAAATGAAATTATGATATAATTATATCATATAATAGGTAAATAAATTTGATAAATTAATAAATTAGGTGTTCGTATTTTTGTTGGTCAAAATTATTAAATTAAAATTTTATAATTAATATTTTGATTTAAATAAATATTAATTATCATATAATGAATTTGTTACTAAATATTTGGTTGTCTTATTAATTTAATACAATTTAATGAGACCATGGTTATTTTTACATAGTGTTATAATATCAGTTTTAATTTTAATAGCAGTATTTTTCGAGTAAATGATGATTTTAATTAAAAATTAAATTTATAATATATATAAAAATAGTTTCATAAAATGGATTTAATTTTTTTAAATCTAAACATTTAAAAATAGTTATAGTTAATTTTTGTGATTTTTATGAAATAGATAAATTTTTGGTGAATATTGAAATACATTAATTTATGCTATAAATACTTTATAAGTTTAATACACTATTAATTTTTTCATGGATATTTTTAGAACAATATTCAATAACCCCATTCGTTATTTTAGTATATTTTGTGAAAATTATTAAATTATTCATAACATTGATTCAAAATAATAATTTAATGAATAATCAATTGAAAAAACCTCTCATCCACTATATATAATACCCCACCCCTTATCCTCACACTTTCCATGATTTGGGAATTGTAAAATTTATACCCAATCCTCTTCCAAAGCAATTTCCCACATATAGGATCTATATGACTTATTAAAATACCCAAACCATTTCCCTATGGAGGTTCTCAAGATGGAGAAAATCATGAGGTAAGAACCTCCTTCTTTTCCTTTTAATTCCATTGCATTTTCTTTTCTTTTCATATTCTACCCTCAAATACACTCCTAAAAACATATTGATAAATACATTACATTAATGTTACTATAATTTATTATGATAGTGGAATAATCCATCCCTAGGCCCCTTCTCTTCTCCCATTTATTCTAAAATTGTGTCCCATGAGGTGTTGTTTCATCGCATTCAAAGTTGAAAAGTTTTCATTTTCCATAACTGCCTTCAAGGATGTTCATGAATCCATTTTAATGTTTTAAACAAATGTGAATTTTTTATTAAAAATATTCATATGTTCCATATGTAACATATTTAAATAATAACAAATGATAAAAAACGAGTTCAATGTGATTTAAAACCCCTAAATTTAATATAAAATATGCTCATGTACATGTTATCTGATGAGTAATCAATATATATGTTAAAATAAAAATATAAAAGAAAAAATAAAATTCATAATTTTAACTAATAACCTGTAATTAAAATTCTAGATAATAATACCCATTTTACGTAAACTCTATTTCTTATAAACAAGTGAACCAATCAGAAACAAAAGGATTCAATTTTTGTTGGTCTTTGAAATAAAACATTGTAACTCATCAATAAGGCTATAAATTAATATAACAAATTAATAATGAATAGAACAAATGAATATATGTGTCATAATTTGTTAATTAATGGATTTTATTTGATTATAAATGGCATTAATTTCAAGTGGACAATACTTTCTGACATAAGGTAAGGGATTCTCCGCAAACATCCAATTTTCATTCGGGATACTCATTCTATATAATTACCCCTAATATAATTCTTCTTTCTTTTTTTAAGTATTATATATTCTGTTTATATGTTCCAAACTCATATATTAAGATCTTTTCACATGGAATTTAAGGAGAAATACATGTTTTACAATATTTCCTTCTTAATTATTCTCGATAAGAAAACCTTATTAATAGGAACTTCCTGATTTGATACCCATTTTCAAGTATCATCCATAATATATTTTTAGACTAAATTATTTTTCAAAAATCCCTAATTTTGTAATGAAAATATGTTTTTTTCTTTTATTGGTTTATAGAAACAATAATGCCCAATACATGTGATTTTCTCAAAAGAACTATTCGTTCTAAAGTAAAAGGGGTATTTCTCTCAATAATTTATCTATGGTCTAATTTGTTTATTTACTTTATTTCATCAGCAATGAATAATTTTATTACTTATTATTATTGATCATTTGTTTTTATCATATTAAATATTTTATTAAATGGTTTATTATTAGTTTGACTATGGATATTATATTTTGATATCATTCTCCATACTACATAGAATGGTTAGTGATTATGTTTATATATTAAATAATATTATTTAAATTTCATATGTATATATTGTTCATGATTAACCCCACTTAAATGAATAATTTATTGGACTTATTAAATGATTGGAGGGGCCATATATATCCCATATATGCCTCAGTAGGTCTTATGAGACAAAATATACATGGGTTTAACCCATTATGTATTGTGTCTTGGTCGAGGATATGACATTATGTTTATGATTTATGGTATTATGCATTAACTCATTATTAAACTTGTAATATATAGTACATTTTATTATTCAACTCGTATAATATACATGGTTATATTTTATTATGGTATTATTTAATAATATGTTATTCATGCCATTTCATGATCTACATTATGTTTTAGTGTCATGAGTTCTTTCATGTATTCACCATGCGTTATTATTTATGACTCCTCTATATTTCAAACCATTTCTATGAATCTAAACTCACCCCATATCTATGTATTATTTTTTCACATGATGTGTATATTTAAATTATGAATGATTATCATGTATAATATATAAATTTATTGTTTTTCCCAAAGTAGTTACTATTTGTTTCTTCCATGTTATAATGAAAAATACATTTGTGTATTCTGGTTTCCCAAACTACTAAACTAATTTGTTCCTTGGGGTTAGTTCCATATATATATATATAATAATGTAATAAGATAAGGCACCAAATCTATGATAAAAGGTTTGGGGTCTCTAAAGTTGGTATCATAGAATGTTTGGTAAAAACTCTGAAAACTAGATTTAGAAAACATATAATATGGAACATCTACCTAAGATAGACATTTTGGATAATAATAGAATAAAATCCTATATTTTTTCTAAGGTAGGGATTTTGTGGACCATCATTGAAATATATCCCTATCTTGAATATAAAATTCTACATGGTAATGGAAGAGATGTACCTAAGGGTGAAAACTACGACATGGTGTGTTAGGCCTAACATAGGTTAACATGGTACATGATAATTTTCTATACAAAACACCTGGTTTGAAACTCCTACGAAATATTCTTGAGAAAACTCAAATTTTAATTACAAGAAATTATGAACGATTTAAAATAAAATATATCCTCAAAGAAACCTTGTCTATGATTTTTAGTTTAATAATGAATAAAATCCAATTTATGTTAAGTCTTATATAGTTTTATATTTTGAATTATGATTCATAAAAAAATTAATGTACAATATTTTTTAGAATTGGATCATCATTAAAGAAATAGAAACTATATCAACAGTTGCATCCCATGCTGGGATTTCCCTCATAAGAAATATAATGTTGATGTTATTGGGGTAGGGATTGGTGTTGAATAACTTATAAATATAATAGAATGATTGAATTAGGATAGAATCAATATACCTACCTCTATAGAGAATAATGATCCACAACATGGAAAAGAAATTTCCGGTTTTGTTATGTTGAAACGTCCTCTATAATTCAATAGGACTACCAACCCATTTTTAGTTGAGCAATGGATAAGTTTCAGGGAGAAGATATTTATCACATTAGGATGAAATGAAATGTATAATGTTATAATGGTAGTTTATCATATCTATGGATACATAGATCAATTGTGGTCATTAAATGAAAACACAAAGGAAGTATAAGAAATTTAAAATTATTATTTGAATATCATTAAGGAAATTTAAATTATAATATAATTACTTTATAAAAAATTATTGGATATGTAGAGGTAATTTGTGAGACTATGACTGAAGGAGGATGATATAAATTCCAATTATTAAGTCAATGTTATAATGTTATGACGTTATATCGTAGAAAAAATGTGTAATATTGGGCGAAATATTGATAAATTCTTTGATGGCATAAACAACTTCCTCTAAAAAGAATCAGTCTCCCAAAATATCTCATAATATGAACGCATAGTCTCATGTGATATCAGTAACGAAAAAATATTTATCTATGTCTTAAAACATAAATACAAATAATGAGAATCAGAGGGTTGCAGAAAATACTAGAAAATGAAATAAGGAAAATGGAATGAATGGATGATTTTATGTTCCATCCTATGATAATTGTGGGAAGAAACACCCTAGTACTTTCTTGAAGTGTATGGTTGTTTTTTATAAATGTGGAAAAAAATCCACCAAGGTCATGATTTCATAGGAAAGAATAGAGGTGCCAATTTTCAAATCAACAACTGAAAATATATGGTAGAATATGCAAATGATATTCATTAGCATCAAAGAACCATTCCAAAATAAGGCCAAGGGAGATAGGCCAATCTTACGTGGTCACAACTACTGAGGTAAAAGTTTCCAGTGATGTTATGACATATACGTTAATCATTGAGAAAAACTTATCCAATTCATTATTTGATTCTAGATCATCACATTATTTTATATCATCTCAGTTTTTCAAGAAAATTACAGATTTTCCATTTTATTTATTAATGGTGTTTCTAGACACAATTCTCAAGGGATGTAATATTGTGACAACGTTGTGCCGGTTAGCACCCTTTATGACATTGAAACATTTTTTATTTGTTGAAAATTTCATTATAGCTATGATTTAAATTTATATAATCCTCATAACATAATGTATTTCAAAATATGATGTGAAAGTTTATAATAAAAAGTAGTATGTAAATTTTTTTTAGGAAAATGTACAATACATTATCTTTATAGTAGAAACATCATCACCTAGTTCTTATCCACATCCACCATCAATATCTTTTCTATGTAAAATTCGTGGGGAGGAAGTGAAAAAATTATATATGAATCGTAAAATTGAAGTTGTACCTATTGTGAAATAATATATTGATGTATTTCAAAGGGATTTACATTTAAATCCTCCAAAGTATGAATTTTATTTCTATATTGATTTAATTCATGGTGAAATACATAAATCAAATACTCTATATATAAGGGCCACAGTTTAATTTTTATAACTGAAGAAACAATTATATGAATTGAGTGATAAATGATTTAATATCTTTAGTGTTTCAACATGGGGAGATGTTATTATATATTTTAGAATGAAATATGGATCCATGAGGCTGTGAATAGATTATAGAGAAATCAATTCTATTATAACAATGAAAAACTATCCATTTACTTAAATAGATGATTTATTTAATAAACATCTAGGAACATAGAACTATTCAATGATATAAATTCAATCTAGATATCCTCGGTTTTATTTGAGGATTGAAGATATTCCAAAGAAAAAATTTTAAACCAGGTATAGGCATTAAGAATTTCTAGTAACTCTATTTGGACTAGAAAATGCCCCTCCATGTTTTCATGGATCTAATGAACAAACTTTTCATGTAATATCTTATAGATTTTGTTTTGGTGTTTATTGAAGATATCCTGGTATAGTCAATAATCTAGTATAACTATTATAATCAACTATGAATGGTTATAAAGATTAATAGATGAAATTAATTCTCAAGGATACATATAATGGATGAATTTTGTCTTGAATCAGTTACTTTTCTTGGATATATTTTATCTAAGGATTGAATATTATTGGATCCTATGATAAAAAGGTTGTACAGTAATGGCCTACACCAATGAACATAACCATGGTACATAGTTTTATTGGTTTAGCATATTATTATAAGAGTTTTATTCAGAATATCAACTGATTAGAAAACCCTTAAACTATGACTACTCATAAATGGATTATTTTTATTTGGGAAAAAGATTGAGAATAATGTATAAAATAATAGAAGAGGATATTAGTGAATACTCTAATCCAAAATCATCCATTGGTAAATGGTGCATTTGTGATTCATAGTGATTAAAAAAGTAAAGGACTTGTATGTGTCCTTATACATACTGATAGATTTATTTCCTATCAATAAAGTTAGTTAATAACCCAAGAAGAAAACAATCCAATTCATAATCTTTAGTTAGCAGTTGTAATCTATGATCTAAAAATATGTTAAATCTATTTTTATGGTGAATTACCTAAGATATATAAAGATTAAAAGATCTTGAGTTATATATTCTCATAGAAAGAACACAACATAAGGTAAAGGAGATCGCTCGAGCTACACTAGGGTTTTTATTGTTCAATACACTACCACCCCGGGAAAAAGAATAAGGAATCATATGCATTGAGAATAAAGGATCATGGTGTCCTGAACCAAATGATGATTAAAAAGGACACTATGTACATGAATCATGCAAAGATGGATATATGAATTGCCTAGGAAGGTGAAACATCATCACATTTTCAATTTGTTTCAAAAACATATTTATTGGAAAGGATTAAATGTTGTCATTCTGTTGATGAGAATATTTAACAGAAAATTAATGATATGAGTGGTGGAAAGTTGGATGAAATTGTGTATAGGAATTGAATTATGAAATTTGTGAAGGGAAATTATGTTCCCTCTTTAGCCATGTTAAAAATATAATTATTGGATGATTCCTATAGCTCAAATTTTTCTATACACCATAGTAAAAATGATGTCTATAAGATTATAGGGAACATTTCAGGTGGGATAATATAAAGAGTGAAATAATAGATTATGTATTAATATGACTTATATGTCAATAGGTGAAGGAAAAATGGAAACATCTTAGTTGATTAATGAAACCATTTCCTATACCTACATATAAATGGGTTGATATCCCCCTGGAGTATTCACAAGATTAGCAAACAAATCAAGAGGGAAAGATTCAATATGAGTGATTGTTGATCGACTTACCAAATATGTACATTTCCTCACTATAATAGAGGATTTTTCACTAGAGTTCCTTGAACGACTCTATAATAATTATATTTTAATACTTCATAGAGGACCTATATCAATTGGTTTATTATTTTGATCCACGATTTACATAGAATGTTTGGAAAAGGCTCTAGAAATCCTTGGATCTTGAGTTTAATTTTATTACATCTTATCACCCTATAACTGATGGGTAGTCGTAAAGGAAGATCCAAACATTAAAAGAAATGTTGAGATCATGCTCACTTGATTTTCATGGAATTAGGGATCAATTTTTATGACTAGTAGTGTTTTCCTAAAATAATTTTTTCTTTTATAGTATTCAAATGGAATGATATAAATGATTGTATGGAATGATATGTCATACACTGACATGTTTTTGATGAAGTTGGTGAAAATAACCGCGTTGGATCATAGCTTGTAGATGAATCATTGAAAAGGGTACAGACTATTCGAGCATATATTAATGAAGATAAAAGTAATAAAAATAATTATACTAATAATCTAAGCCATGATATAGAATTTTTAGTTGGAGATCATGATTTCTTGAAATAATATCCATGGGAAAGTGTTATAACATTTGGAACATATTGGAAACTAATCCCTAGGTACACTAGTCATTTCAAAATTCTAGAGAGAATTGGAGTTATGGGTTATCATTTGGTAATTCCACCCAATCATTATAAATTACACAATGTATTCCAAATATATTTTTATGAAATTACATGCCATTCCCAACACATATCCTCACATATGAATGAATCGATTTGGAAAATGATTTATCTTACTGTGAAGTGGCTATTTGAATTTTTGAGAATAAAGTACATGTGTTGAGAAATCGGACAACCAAACTAGTAAAGTTACTATGTAAATATCACGAAATTGTACAGGTGATATGGGATCCTGAGTAAATTATTACGAAGAACTACCCAAATCATTATATGAGATGATATTCTGAAAATTTCAAAGATAAAATTTTTATAGGAGGGGAGAATGTAACGAACCATAATTATATCAATGATATTTCCCTTTTTATGTTTATTTAATATAATACAAATCACACAAACCCACTTAGATAATGTAATACAAACATTATAAATGATGACTGAATGAAATATGAGGTATTTCTATAAGTTAAGGAGCCTATACCAATGAAATATTATCCTGAAATTATTAATAGTAATGTTACCCTTATGAATAGTAAACAAGACAATAAAATAGTCACCCCACCAATAAAAGTATAAATAAAATTTATCCATCCTATATATGAATGTATGATATAATTAAGTCATAGTAAATGTAAATTAATATTTTCATTTTTTTTACTTTACTGATAGTTTTTTTATAAATAATAAATAGGTAATTACAATTTTATAATTAATAACATAGTTTTTTAGAAAATTAATTTTCATAAAAAATATAGAAAAACACATATTTTCTTTTAATATTATTTTAGTATAATTTAATTATAGTTTAGTTAATTTTTTAGGGAATTATAAAATTTGTTATAATTTTAACGACTATATTTTATAAATAAATGAAGATATTAATAGAAAAAATAAATTTCCACTATTTTGAATAGTATTTTAAAAAAATGGAGTTCATTTTTTAATTCTTTACATCAAAAAAATAAAGTTTCATATTTGGGATTTTTCTGAAATAGTTTATTTTTTTGTGAGTAGTGAAATACATTTATTTATGGTATAAATACTTTATAAATTAAATAAAGTGTTCATTGAGTAAATAATGAATTAATAACTATAATATATAAATCCTTATAAATATTTTAATATATTTTTTGGTAATTATAAAACTATTAATATCTTTGACCCAAATTAAAAAATGATTAAAAATTTAAAAAAACTCATCTACTCCACTATAAAAACAACCCCTCACCACCTTTTCTCCTTACACATTCTAATATTTTATAATTATCAAATTTCAACCAAATAATATTGAAAATCCCTTTCCCCAATTCAATGATCTCTTTTTCTCATGAATAGAAAAAAACCTTTTCCCAAAGGATGTTCTCAATGAGGATAAAATCCAGTGGTAAAAACCACATTATTTTTATTTTAATTTTTCATCATGATTTTTTCATTTATTATTTTATATTTCCACCCCTAATAAAAATATAATTATAACTACAATAAGTTAAATATACTTTAATGTTATTATGCTAATGTAACAATCCTTCATCAATCCCATTCACCTCTCCATTTTCTTCTTAAAATTTTAACGTTATCTGTGGGGTGTTGTTTCATCACCTTCAAGGATGAAAAGATTCAATTTTACTTAGCCATATTCAAAGATGTTCATAGAAAATTTTAAATGGTGGAAATATATTGTAAAATTTTTATTATAATCATTTTTATGTTCTAGAATTAACATATTTACATAATACTAAATGATAAAACAAAATTAGTTCATTGTGATCAAAAACTCCTAAAATTAATCTTAATTAATATCATTTACATGTTATCTAATGATTCATCCCCATATATGGGAAAAAAAATATATATGAGAAATAAAACTTTTTTATGTTCACTGATGACATTTAATTCCAATTCTAGATAGTTAATCACATTTTTCTTGAACTCCATTACATATAAATAAAAGAACTTATCCTGAAAACCATTGAAATGAATGCTCTAAAATGATGAAATTGAACTTTATAACTCATCAATAAGTGCATAAATGAATATAAAAAACTATAATGAAAAATATACACTTATAGAATATTATGAAATAATTAATTAATGTATATAAATTTATTATCCATGACATAAAGGTAAGGTTCAGAAAACAATATGACATAAGGTGAGGGATTCTCTATGGACATCCATTTTTCATTCGTGCTAATCATTCTCTATATTTAACCTAATGTAATGAAAATTAATTTTTGTGTGATTATTTTATATATTATTATATGTTCCGAACTCAAATATTAATATTATTTCATATATATTTTTGGTGTAAATACATGTTTTACAATATTCTATTCTAAAGTCATCCAAATAATAAAACCCGATTAAATAGAACATAAAATTTTCATTAAATTTGTTTTTCTAGAATAAATAATATATTTAAAACCCCTATTACTTTTATATTATCAAAAATTTAATAATGAAAAAAAATTTGGTTCATTTCTGGTTTATTATAAACAATTATGAAAAATACAGATTATTTTTCCAAAAAAAACTCTTTTTTGTTATGATAAAGGGGTATTTCTCCCAAAAATTTCTAGATGATTTTATTAGATTATTTCCATTTATATAAATACCTTTTTAGATATTTATTATTTATTAAAACCGATATTTTGTGTTTATATTATATTAATTTTTTATTAAAATTTTTATGTTCAATTTTACTATGGATGTCCTATCTTGAAACCATTCACCATATCCCTCAGAATGATTAGTGATTATGTTTTTGATTATGGAATGTTATTTAAATTTCATATGTACATGTTGTTAATGTTTATCCAAATTTATATGAGAAATTAATTGAACTTAGTATGTTATGGGTTTGGCCTGATATACCCCTGGGTGCATCGTTAGGTCTTATGAGACCAACTAGTCTACGTTTTTACCCCTTATAATTGGGGTCATGGATAAGGTGTTAATGATATGTTATTGATGAAAAACATTTTTAATTCCATCATTTTGAAACTATTAATTGATAGTTGGATTATTCTACTAGTATAATATCCATGGTTTGGTTTTATTAATCTGTTATTTAATTAGTTGACATTCATGCCATTTTATGTGTAAGATTCTATTATAAAGGATTGGGTTCGTTTATTTATTCACCATGACTTATTATTTAGGATTATTTTGTATCTCATACCGTAATTGAGCATCTAAACTCACCCCTTTCTTATATTTTATATTTCCCCTTGATGTGAATATTATTTTTATAAATGACAAATATGGTTAATTAGGGATTTTATGGGTGTCTCCAAAGGAGTTTCTATGTTGTTTTTCCTTTCATGTTGTAATGTAAAGTACATGTATGTATTCTGGTTTCCAAAACAAGAAAACTGGTCAGTCCCTTGTAATTTGTGTCTTTTATATATGCTAATATTTTAATATAAGGCACTGACTCTAGGCTACTAGGGTTAGGGTCTTTACAATTTAAATTAAATGTATTAATAAATGTGTTAATATTATTCTAAATATATTAATATTATGTTAAATTAATAAATAGTACTAATTATATATGTTACAAGATATTAAAATGAATAAATAATAATAAATATATATGACAAACAAAATAATATAAATGAATAAACAATAAATTAAAATTTTTTAGAAAGTAAAATATAATATTATATAAAAATTATCATGAATAAGATTAAAATTAGAAATTAATGTAAGATTACTATATAAGGATTTAATTAATAAATACTAAAATAAAAATGAAAATTATTTATTTTGTAAATTAAAAACCTATTATAAATATTAAATATTACTAAACAAACATGTATAAATAAATACTAAAAATGAATGAATTACTTTAAAATTAAATGAATAAATTTAGAACATGAATACGATAAAATAATATAAATATAGATTTTGAATTAAAAATGAATAGATAATAATAAATAAATAAATATTTAAAATGAATAAAATTTAATTATTAAAAAAATAAGTTAAAAATAAATTATTGAAAAAATGGATTGATACTTTTAATTATATAAATTATTGAATAATTTTAAAAAAATTTAATTAATAAAAAATTAATCATTAAATATTAATAAAAAATATTTATAATTAAGTATTTATTATTATGGAATATATATTATTTATCAACATATTTAAATTTTAATCTAGTAACAAATGAATAAATATCAATTATAAAAATTAAAAAAATATTAAAAGTATGGAATATTTATATTTAAAATGTATAAATAAATATCAAAATTTATTATATTGAAAAAATATTAAAAGAAAACTATAAATGATTATTAAAAAATAAAAATGACTAAAATTGAAATAATATTTTAAATGGTGTAATATTAAAAATGAATAAATAATATTAGAATAAAACATTTTAAAAATGAATAAAATTAAACAGTTCATATTAAATAAATTTTAAATAGAAATGACAAATAAAAATAAATATTGTTAATGATATCGATTAATAAAATATTAAAAATGAATAAATATTAATATTATCTTGAATTAATATTGAAAATATCATTTAAATAAAATAGATTCAAAATAAATTTCTATTTTAAATTGAATAAATAATAATTTTTTAACGATTTAGAAACAAATGGTATTAAATTAATTATTAATTATATATATCAGAAGCCTATTATAAATATCGATTATTAGTAGTTGAAAAAATAAATATAAAAACTGAAAAAATAAATAAAAAAATTTATGTATATATATAATTGCCTTAATTTCATTCGAAAAAAACAATGTCTTTTCTTGTGATTTTGTGTACATTTATGTCAATGTCTATATATATATATAAACATGTACTATACGGAGATATGTCCTATTTGAAAAAATGGATTTTCTTGTAATATAATGACATATTATTGAACAAAAACACAGACATATACATTATATACACACACATACATGTGCACACATGTACACATACAGACGCTCAAACACACATACACACACCCACACACACAAACACATCTGGACATATATAAACATTCATACACATAAACACACATACATGGACCTACACACACACACATAGAAATACACTTACACATACACATACAAACATACATACACATATACATAAATAAATGTACATCGATATATATACTCATACCCATACACATACACATACATACACATACACACACATGCACATACATATGCTCGCAAACATACATAACAGACAAAACACATACATCTATATACATACACATAAACAAATAGACACACATAGACTCAACACATATATTCACATACAACACATGCAGACACATACAAACACATACAAATACACATATAATAATTCACTTACAAACGTACACATACATCCCCATTCCTACACATGCATAAATATATATACAAATATATGTGTATATATTAGATTATTTAATATGAATATAAATATATAAATTCCAATAACTATCAATATATAAATAAAAATTTATTTATATTTTTAAATAATTATTAAAATAAAATATTAATATATTATATTAATATATTTTTTTGTTACTAATTTTTATAAATATATATTAAAAATTTTATGTTGATTCAAATTAATTTGAATATTATTTTTATATATAATTATGAAAATAGAATTTTAATATATTATTAATAATTGAGTCATATAAATAATTTTTATATATTATATTTACATATATATACATGTTGATATATAAATATTTATAAATAAACTAAATTATTTATCGTTCCATATATTTGTGTTTTTAGTGTTGATAAAGGGAATCACTGAATAATGTGGGATCTGTAGAAGTGTGTATATATATTTTTATATATTTATGTCAATATTAATAAAATTAATAAATATTCATATATGTATAAATTTATATTTATGTGTTTATATATATATATTGATACACTACTCACATGTATTTGTTTTCATGTATGTGTTTATATATTTTCATATATATTTATATCAATGTGCATGTTTAAATGATAAGGGGGTTTGTACACTATTGTATGTTTGCGTGTTTGAATGTATGAATGTATGAGTGTGTGTGTGTGTGTGACTATGTGTATGTTTTGTCTGTGTTTATATGCATGAGCATGTGTCTGTGCATGCAGGTATATATATGATTATATGTATGCTTTTGTAACTGTTTCATTATATGTGTATGGGTAAGTGTGTAGTAAATTGGAAACACATTGGAATGTGTTGGTTCACCATATATCACACACAACAGTATAAAAATATTTATACTTTTACATAATTATGATTTTTTAAATATAGTTATATTTTTTAAATATAGATAAAAACTAATAATATTTCATATATACAATCAGAACAATATATATATATCTATATAATAAATTTAGAGATAATAATATATATCAACATGTTGAAAATGTAAATCAATTTAAATATAAATATTAAAATTCTTATTTAAAATTTTATTGTTTCTTAATTAATTATAAATCCTGGAAAACATTTATACACAATATTACTATACATACCTTTATTAATTATATATTATAAAAAATATTATTTTATTAATATATATAGTAATTTTTAATTATAATTATAATATTTAAATGTTGTTAATAGTAAATCATATTTATTCATTTTCTATATTTATCAAATTTTATAATGATGTAATTTTGTAACTCGTAATATATTGAAATGTTAATTTTTTTATTTATAATATTTTTAAACTATTTATAAATTTAATAATTAAACCTAAATTATAATATTATTAATATTTTAATAATAATTTATTATAATATTAGTAAATTTATCATATTATTTATATCATAATTATAATATAATAAATATTTCTTTATTTTATCATAATTATTAAAATATTTATTATAAATAATATTTAATAATTTTTTAACATTTTTAATGTATATTTATTTTTTATATTTACTCATTTTTATTTTAAAATTATTTTTAATATTCATTTTAAATAATAAGTAATTTAATTTAATTTTTAAATTAAATATATAATTTTTTTTTCATTGGTATTCACCAATAGAATATTAATGCTCAATAAAAGAAACAGTATTAACATTTACTAGTTAGCGCTGATAAAGGTTGTATTTATAATTACATTTTAGTATTTCTAAATTCAGGTCTTCATTAGTAATAAAAAATCATAGATAAATATTACCTCTATCCCCCATTTCCAATTTGACATGAAAAATTTATCTTCTATTAGTATTCTTTTGTAGTCCTGATAAATCTCCTTCCGATATTTTAGGAGAACCCTAGTAGAGATATCCCCTCATTGGCTTCATTCATGATCTCATGGATTCCAATATCTATTTCCACCTCCTTCGAATCATTTTGATGAAACCACTATTATAACAAATGGTATGTTATTTATTACTCGTTTTCAATCAATCTTCAATGGTTTGTCACCATTTTTGGTTACTCGTGTCATTTTCTTATTTTTTGGCCCCGCACTCAAATGATTTTTTGTTGGTCATGTACAAATTGTTTATTTCATATGAGGAAGGTGTCCACTTTCCTTCTTATGGTGTTTAGATTTTGATTTTTTATGATTATTATGTTTTGTAGCTGATTCAATTACTCGTGAAAGGTAATTGACATGGAAATTAATTTAAATATTATATATTAATTTTCATGATTTCATACACATTGGGAAAATTTAATTATGATGATTCTATGATGAATTTAAATAATGTCATGTTTAAATAGGTAACCTAATGGGGATTGAGACCTAATGAATTGTTGAATAATCGTAAAAAATAATGGCGGAATTAATTTTTTACATATATAGTTGAAATTGGTGATTCTCAGTTTAATTTTGGTTGATTTTGGGTGATTATCCCATACTATAACTCCCTATTGTGGTTATATGAGTTTTAATAAACTATTTTTGTGTGTAACTTGACATTATGGGAGTGTTATATAGTGATTTATACTGCAAATAATTAGTATTTTTTAATAAATATTTTGAAATGGGGATAAATATTCTATGAGATTTGTTATAACTACTCATGTGCATGGAGTAATTTTTATAAAACAAAATGTTGGAAATAGTTTTATGAGAATGCATAAAATTAATTTTAATGTTAGAAAAAGTGATCTATAAAGATGGTGAATATTAAATAATAATGTTTTCATAAGTTTTCACATAATGTTTATTAAAATGGTGAATCGTAAAATGTAATTAAATGAAATAAATATTTTATAAATGAAATAGTTTGAAAGTAAATTATGGAAATAGTTGTTTAGTGGAGTTTGAGAAAAAGATTGATAATAAGGATTCAATCAATGAAATTAAATTTTTGATTAAATTTTGATTTTTGTATACACCACCACTTGGTATAAGGCCTCATTATGTGATTTATGATATCATAATGTACTCTCATTTAGTTTTTCATTGTTCCCTTAAATAATGATTATATAAATATACATTTTACAAAACATGATCACAAAATATTTATCAAATTAAGTATTTTATCTAAAATGATTATTTTAATTAGAAATTTTTTATTAATATATCTAAATATAAACATATAAAAATTAATAATTAAAAATCTTCATAACATAAGATGAAAAAATAGTTCACACATCTCAACGATGGGTTAAAATGATACATTTAGGAAATAATAATATATGGATACTGGTTTGCGGATGGAATAAGATTTCTTTTAATAATTCTCAATCATAATAACCATAATCAATGTGATTACGTTTTTTAAAACACTACCTAAATATTGAAGAAAATATTTAATATTCTTATATATATATATATTCATTTATAGTGAAATATAATTATATATACTTGAATACTTATCGGGTTGTAGAAATAAATAGGATTCTTATGCATATTGATAGTAATAGGGATAAAAATAACTCCCTTTATTAAATCATTTAAAAAAATTGAATGATTCATGGTATGTGACAACTTATAATTAAAATCTAGGTGTTATTATACTTTATATTCATATAATTTTTGTATTTATATGTTATAACAATCTACGGAATTGATTAAAATTTATATAAAATACATTGACTATATTTGTGTCTATATAATTAATAGCTTGTTGTAATTCTATTAACACAATTTCAATGTATTTAATTTTATGATTGAAGTGCACTGTGTTGCATTTGTTGTCAATGAGACATGTTGTTGTCTTAGAATGAATGGATGTCAAGAATTGTCAAGATGTGAATGCCAAAGGTTGTGATGGTGTTGGTGGTGAAAGAGAATGGCCATGGTACTAAGATGCATGTCACTTAGGAGATTCACTAAGTGGTATTGGAAATTGTGGTTGAAACATTCTCCGTGGACATCTGACGATTGATGAGATGTTCTTAAGTTCAAAGAACTTGTATCAACTGGATACAAAGTCACAACAAAGTTAGAAGACCATGCATTATAGTGACAATGCATGAGGAGTTGAAAGGAGTTCCTTCCACAACTACTAAGTGGATGATGTGCATTAATGAAGTCCATGCACTATCACTTAGTGCATGTGAACATGAAGATGATCCAATTGATCTTTGATTAGATCAATGAAGCACTTTGAATAATTTAAGTGTTTCAGGAGTTCGGTTGAAGATGAAGAACCTTCGGGAATTCCATTCCTAAGTGATAAATAAGTGTTGAAGAATTGGAGGAATTCTTAAGAAGAAGAAGAATAGAGATGGGAAGAAGAATGGCTTGGAGTGGCATTTGGCATTTGGCACTTGTCTTATATTCATGGGTTACTTTGTTTTTGACAAAGTAATATTCTGTCCTTTGCCAAAAAATTGGCCAGCCAAGGCCAGCCTTAAGGGTTCAACCCCCAAGCCACATGTGGGCCTAAGGCGCCACGCCCAAGGGGGGATCCCATGTGGCCAGCCCGGGCGGCAGAGGCAGAGGGGGCCGTGTATAAGCCACGAGGGCACGCGGTGGTGAAGCCCGCGCACCCAGAATGCATAGTGGGCGCCAGTAGCGCGCCCGCAGGAGCAGAGAGTGGGCGCAGAGCGCGCCCGCAGGGAGAACACGGTGCGGGGCTGCACCGTGGAGGGAGAAGATGCAACTGAGGAGTAGCGGCGGGCGCTTGGGTGATAAAGCGCGGAAAAACCGCTGGAGAATTCGATGTGGGACGCGCATTTTTCACCGGGAAGGAATCCCAGCCGCACGATTCATCGCGCGCTCGATCTGGACCGCTCATCTAATCCGCCGCGCCCCCGATTTGATCCAGGTCGTCCGAGGATAATTGATCACCGCATCCAACGGCCCGGCGTCCATCTCCTACCTCGAGCTCGACCGAGGCACCCGCGACGTCCCCTCTGAACCAGGCGCCACCCCGACGACCGATTTTGAGATCCTGGCCACCATTGCCGAAGATGAAGTGTCCGTTGAGTTCGTCTCCTCAAACCGAATCCATCCATGCAATAAAGAGAGCATGCATGCAATGTTTGGAGGATTTCGGTTGAGGCCGAGGCAAGAGAAGCTGCCGAGGCCACGAAGGGTTCGTGTTTTGCATGGGATAGAAGAGACGAAGGCCGTGCATGCGTTCTAAGTCGCATGCACGTGAAGAAGGCCGAAAAATAAGGGAGCCCACGTCAAACAGAGAATAAAAATCAATATTTGGAAAGTTTTTAAAGATCCGAAGATCTCGGGAGTTTGAGATTTATCACGCGGATGAACCGCACCGCCTCTGCCTATATAAAGAGAGGCCGAGACCTCGGTGCTTTTTGCTGAAACCTTGTTGAAGATTTGTGTCCCGCGTGTGCCTCTGCCTCGCGATGAAGAAGCCGCCGCGCAATGTACTTGTGCGGCTGAAGATCTCGGTACCACCGGAGGCCCGAAAGAGATCCCTGTGCGCACCTCTTGCGTGACAGGAAGGAGCTGAGCCGCATATTTGCGCGCTCAAGACTCTTGTCCTCACTGCCCGCATACTTGTGCGGCAGGAGGAAGTGCCCGCGGGTGCAGCACTTGCGCGCCCCGCGGCAGGAGGAGCTTGCGCGCTCGAAGGCTTGTGCACCTGTGGAGCCTTGCACCGAGACACCTTGCGCGCCTCCTTTGAAGGACAAAGGAATTCGGGTGTGTGCAAGAAGAAGCCAAGAAAGGCCGTAGCCTTGTGTGTGTGCAAGAAGAGAAGGAAGGCCGTGGCCGTGTGTGTGTATAAGGAGGAAGACCACACTATTTGTGTGTGTGCAATTCAAGTGAAGGCCGAGACTTGCATGCCTTGTGTGCATAGTGAAGATAAGACCCTATGGTTTTGGTGTGTGCAAGGAGAACCCAAGGCTTGAGCACTTGTGTGTGAAAAGTGAAGAACACTTAGTGTGTGCAAAGAAGCAAAGGAGGCCGAGGCTTTGCCTCGTGTGTGTGCCAAGTGGAGAAGAAGAACCTGAGGCCATGTGTGTGCACAAAGGACAACACCAAGTGGTGTGTGCCAAGTGAAGTGGAAGACCACACTTTGTGTGTGTGTAAGAATTGAATAATCCATAGTCTTGCTTGTGCATTTGAACAAAGAAGAACACACTTTATGTGTGTGCATTTGAAGAGGCCGAGGGTTGTGACCTTGTGTGTGCACACTTCAAAGAACAAACTAAAAGAACACTAAAGTGTGTGTGTGCAACAAGAAGAGGATAATAGGCCAAGTTTCAAGTGTGTGCAAAATGAAACAGGTGTGTGTAAAGAGACAAGTTGGTCGAACCTAGTGTGTGCACTAAAAGTGTAAACACTTAGAAGAAGAAGAAGACATCCACACAAAGAAGAACACCCATTTATGTGTGCAAGCAAATTGAATTAATTGTGTGAAGTTCAAAGTAGGTGTGTCCTTAAAGTGACTACAGCGTTTGAGGGTTTATTGCACCAAGAGGAAGAAAAGGAGTGTGCATGCTTTCATGCATGCACGTGCACACGTAAACAAGTCAAATCTGCTTGTGTGCATTTGAGTTGACCAAGACCAGGAGGTTCTTGAGGAATTTGAGAAGGCCATGCTATCAGTGCATGAGGATGAAGAGCTGCCATGCACTCAGTGCATGAAGTTGAAGTGAGTTGAGACTGGACCAGACTGAGGTTAGAGATATCAGTTGTCTGAGTATTCAGTAATTGAGAAGACCTGATCAACTCAAGTGATCAGAGGTACAGAGCAAGGCCAGCAGTCTTTATCCCAGACAGCTGAAGATACTTGAAGAAGCTTAAAGTGAAGAAGAGCTACTCGTGCGACTCCAGGAGCCAGGAGAAGACCCTGTGGGACTCAGGGAGAAGAAGTCTTCAGTGGGATTCTGGAGCAGGCCAGTGGGACTCTAGTAACACTGTGTGAAGCAGTATAAAGACCCTTCTGTGGGACTCAGGAGAGATACAGTGGGACTCTGTATCGACCATTGTAATACTAACAGATTATAATGGGAGAGTCCATGCTGGGAGAGCATGGCAAGGATGTAGGCCTTTGGTGTCGAACCTTGTAAATCCTTGAGTCCTGTGCGTTTTCATTACTGCATTATCCGGGAAAGGTTGAGAGACATAAGAAGAGTGGATCGAGGCCTTAACAAGCCATAGAGGTTTAATTTATTAAGAATCAATTAGTAAAAAGTTTTAAAGGATCACTGATTCACCCCCTCCCCCTCTCAGTGATTCACACTGATCTGGGCACATCAATTGGTATCAGAGCAGGTTACCTCTAAAAGATCCAAGGGAGTCTACATGAAGTGCAGATTTGAGGAAACGAGCGGCCAGCCTCAAATGGAGATATCTGCCAAGACTCAGAAAAATAGAAAGAAGAAACAGGCCAGGAAGATGAAGAAAGCCTGTCCTAGCTGTGATGAAGTTAGAACAATGAAAGATCTTCAAAGTGCAATCAAATATCTTCATAAGACTGTCCCCATGGAAGTGGAAAAGTGTATAGCTACTGGCATCCATGATCTTCGAGAAGAAAAATCACAGTTAGAAGAAGAAGCCAATGCTATGGAAGATCAGCTGGCAAAAAGGGTTAGAATAACCAACACTCTCAGAAAGCTGGTGAATGCCAAGGATGAAACTGTTTCCCTTTGCAATGAAAGATATGAAGATACCTGTGAAGAATTGCAAAGAAGATCTTCTGAGAAAGAAATATTTTTGATAATGATCAAAGATGTTTTCCATGCACTGGAAAAGAGACACAGAGTTTCAATGGTTGTTAAAGATGCTCAACTTGAAGACAAAGCAAAAAGGGTAAAGGAGCTTGACAATTCATTGCTTGAATTGAAGACAGTGCATGATGACCAGATGAATCAGCTGAAAGAATGTTGGGAAGGAAAGCTAAGAGCTGTTGAGGATGAGAAGAACTCCCTTAACATGAAGTGCTTAGAACTAGAGGTGATATTGACAAATCTGCAATCACCCAAAGCTGAAACCTCCCAGTCAGCTGGTAGAAGAAATGTTGCCACTCAAGTGAGCATTGCGAAGGATTATTCTAAAAGAAGGACATCCTCTAGTGAAAGTGCAACATCATATAAGAAGAAGGTTCCATCCATCTGGATGAGGAAGGTGAAGAAGCAAAGCTCTCCTGAAGCATCACAACAATTCAAGACAAGTACCCTACAATCAGAAGGAATCAAAAAGTCAAGATTTGTGGGTCAATGTTGGTGTTGTAACAAGTATGGGCATTGTGCAAAGGATTGTTGGTACAATCCACTGAATGCCAAAGCACAGAGGAAGCCCATGCCTAGGGGGAGCAAGCCAGAAGAAAAGAAGCAGCATCCACCGGTCCAGAGACATCTGTTTACTGCTAACAGATTTGGATTACTTGACAACATCTGGGATGGTTTCAAAAGTGGTCAAAAAGATACATGTCAATCTCCAACTGTATCCAGAGCTCAAAAGAAGAAAAGATCACAGAACCTGGCTCAGAAAGAATCCTTGGGAAGCAAGCAGAAGAAAGTGGAAGATGCTCCCAAGAAGAGTTTGAAGAATGAAGAGAAGTCCTTGGAATTGAAATCCAAGAAGGGTGATGCATCCAGAAGGACCACCAAGAAAACATGCTTCTACTGTGGAAAGAAAGGACACATCATGGATCTTTGTAAGGAAGCCATGAAATTCAATAGAGGCAGACTGAACTCAAACAAACAATCTATCCAGAAGAGGCAGAAGGGATTGATTGAAAACAAGTTTCCAAAGAGAGGTAGCTTGACAGCATCAAAGGAACCATGTGAAACTTCCAGAACTGAGGCCACACTTTCAAGTGACTTACTAGTCATATGGCCAAATCAGTTGCAACTTGCCAAAGATCTGCAGAGAGCTGAAGATGAAGTTCTGGCAATTTCTAAGGCAAAAAGGAAACAAAAGACTTCACATGAAGATGTATTGAGATCCACACCAGCACAAACATCATTGAAGATCAAATGTGCAAGTGTGAAGAATGGTGAAAATGGGACATCTCGGTTGAGAGAATCTTCTCAACCTTGTTGTTCACATTGATGAACCAAGGAGGATCCATCTTATTCCCTTATACTATTGGTATTTACATGTGCTGACATTGCAGGGAATTGAAGATGATGATCATTCTCAACTGGAGGATGGTTTGGACAGATTGGAGTGCACCCCTTGAGGGGGAGCCAATCAGAAGAAGATGGGATTCTAAGAATTAATACCATCTTGAAGAAAAGTGAAGGTATTCCAATCATACTTTCATCCCTTGTTTCTTAATTGAGTTTATCTTTTCAATTAAGGGGGAGTATGGATTGAAGACAGATGGATGAAAGGGGGAGCTTTATCTTTGCACCTGAACTTTCTAATGAGTTTTGTGAAGTTGTGCAGGATTTAGCAAATTCATTGTTATATCTGAAAAATTTCAAACCCCTAAGCATGATCTCACATGTGTAGAGAATTATGGACAGCTTTGAATTCCTTGGTTACATCACTCTTGTTTTCTACACCGGGTTAGCCCAAGTATACTTAGAGTTGATCAACTAAAGGTTCTTTGCTAAAGAAGAACATGTGACATCATCCCTCTCTTAGTGATTTTCAAGAAGATGCTATTCAAAGGGAGGAAGAGATTTTTGAAAGTGAACCACACCACACCTTTGCATTTGATTGCCAATAAGGGGGAGAAAGATTGGCACACATATTGACCCATTCATATGTGCTGAAGGAGTGTATTGACAGCAAATACAAAGGGGGAGATTGAAGTGCACTGTGTTGCATTTGTTGTCAATGAGACATGTTGTTGTCTTAGAATGAATGGATGTCAAGAATTGTCAAGATGTGAATGCCAAAGGTTTTGATGGTGTTGGTGGTGAAAGAGAATGGCCATGGTACTAAGATGCATGTCACTTAGGAGATTCACTAAGTGGTATTGGAAATTGTGGTTGAAACATTCTCCATGGACATATGACGATTGATTATCTATTCTTAAGTTCAAAGAACTTGTATCAACTGGATACAAAGTCACAACAATGTTAGAAGACCATGCATTGTAGTGACAATGCATGAGGAGTTGAAAGGAGTTCCATCCACAACTACTAAGTGGATGATGTGCATTAATGAAGTCCATGCACTATCACTTAGTGCATGTGAACATGAAGATGATCCAATTGATCTCTGATTAGATCAATGAAGCACTTTGAATAATTTAAGTGATTCAGGAGTTCGGTTGAAGATGAAGAACCTTCGGGAATTCCATTCCTAAGTGATAAATAAGTGTTGAAGAATTGGAGGAATTCTTATGAAGAAGAAGAATAGAGATGGGAAGAAGAATGGCTTGGAGTGGCATTTGGCATTTGGCACTTGTCTTATATTCATGGGTTACTTTGTTTTTGACAAAGTAATATTCTGTCCTTTGCCAAAAAATTGGCCAGCCAAGGCCAGCCTTAAGGGTTCAACCCCCAAGGCACATGTGGGCCTAAGGCGCCACGCCCAAGGGGGGATCCCATGTGGCCAGCCCGGGCGGTAGAGGCAGAGGGGGCCGTGTATAAGCCCCGAGGGCACGCGGTGGTGAAGCCCGCGCACCCAGAATGCATAGTGGGCGCCAGTAGCGCGCCCGCAGGAGCAGAGAGTGGGCGCAGAGCGCGCCCGCAGGGCGAACACGGTGCGGGGCGGCACCGTGGAGGGAGAAGATGAAACTGAGGAGTAGCGGCGGGCGCTTGGGTGATAAAGCGCGGAAAAACCGCTGGAGAATTCGATGTGGGACGCGCATTTTTAACTGGGAAGGAATCCCAGCCGCACGATTCATCGCGCGCTCGATCTGGACCGCTCATCTAATCCGCCGCGCCCCCGATTTGATCCAGGCCGTCCGAGGATAATTGATCACCGCATCCAACGGCCCGGCGTCCATCTCCTACCTCGAGCTCGACCGAGGCACCCGCGACGTCCCCGCTGAACCAGGCGCCTCCCCGACGACCGATTTTGAGATCCCGGCCACCATTGCCGAAGATGAAGTGTCCGTTGAGTTTGTCTCCTCAAACCGAATCCATCCATGCAATAAAGAGAGCATGCATGCAATGTTTGGAGGATTTCGGTTGAGGCCGAGGCAAGAGAAGTTGTCGAGGCCACGAAGGGTTCGTGTTTTGCATGGGATAGAAGAGACGAAGGCCGTGCATGCGTTCTAAGTCGCATGCACGTGAAGAAGGCCGAAAAATAAGGGAGCCCGCGTCAAACCGAGAATAAAAATCAATATTTGGAAAGTTTTTAAAGATCCGAAGATCTCGGGAGTTTGAGATTTATCACGCGGATGAACCGCACCGCCTCTGCCTATATAAAGAGAGGCCGAGACCTCGGTGCTTTTTGCTGAAACCTTGTTGAAGATTTGTGTCCCGCGTGTGCCTCTGCCTCGCGAAGAAGAAGCCGCCGTGCAAAGTACTTGCGCGGCTGAAGATCTCGGTACCACCCGAGGCACGAAAGAGATCCCTGTGCGCACCTCTTGCGTGACAGGAAGGAGCCGAGCCGCATATTTGCACGGTCGAGACGCTTGTCCTCACTGCCCGCATACTTGTGCGGCAGGAGGAAGTGCCCGCGGGTGCAGCACTTCCGCGCCCCGCGGCAGGAGGAGCTTGCGCGCTCGAAGGCTTGTGCACCTGTGTAACCTTTCACTGAGACACCTTGCGCGCCTCCTTTGAAGGACAAAGGAATTCGGGTGTGAGAAAGAAGAAGCCAAGAAAGGCCGTAGCCTTGTGTGTGTGCAAGAAGAGAAGGAAGGCTGTGGCCGTGTGTGTGCATAAGGAGGAAGACCACACTATTTGTGTGTGTGCAATTCAAGTGAAGGCCGAGACTTGCATGCCTTGTGTGCATAGTGAAGATAAGACCCTATGGTTTTGGTGTGTGCAAGGAGAACCCAAGGCTTGAGCACTTGTGTGTGAAAAGTGAAGAACACTTAGTGTGTTCAAAGAAGCAAAGGAGGCCGAGGCCTTGCCTCGTGTGTGTACCAAGTGGAGAAGAAGAACCCGAGGCCATGTGTGTGCACAAAGGACAACACCAAGTGGTGTGTGCCAAGTGAAGTGGAAGACCACACTTTGTGTGTGTGTAAGAATTGAATAATCCATGGTCTTGCTTGTGCATTTTAACAATGAAGAACACACTTTAAGTGTGTGCATTTGAAGAGGCCGAGGGTTGTGACCTTGTGTGTGCACACTTCGAAGAACAAACTAAAAGAACACTAAAGTGTGTGTGTGCAACAAGAAGAGGAGAATAGGCCAAGTTTCAAGTGTCTGCAAAATGAAACAAGTGTGTGTAAAGAGAAAAGTTGGCCGAACCTAGTGTGTGCACTAAAAGTGTAAACACTTAGAAGAAGAAGAAGACATCCACATAAAGAAGAACACCCATTTATGTGTGCAAGAAAATTGAATTAATTGTGTGAAGTTCAAAGTAGGTGTGTGCTTAATGTGACTACAGCCTTTGAGGGTTTATTGCACCAAGAGGAAGAAAAGGAGAGTGCATGCTTGCATGCATGCACGTGCACACGTAAACAAGTCAAATCTGCTTGTGTGCATTTGAGTTGACCAAGACCAGGAGGTTCTTGAAGAATTTGAGAAGGCCATGCTATCAGTGCATGAGGATGAAGAGATGCCATGCACTCAGTGCATGAAGTTGAAGTGAGTTGAGACTGGACCAGACTGAGGTTAGAGATATCAGTTGTTTGAGTATTCAGTAATTGAGAAGACCTGATCAACTCAAGTGATCAGAGGTACAGAGCAAGGCCAGCAGTCTTTATCCCAGACTGCTGAAGATACTTGAAGAAGCTCAAAGTGAAGAAGAGCTACTCGTGCGACTCGAGGAGCCAGGAGACGACCCTGTGGGACTCAGGGAGAAGAAGTCTTCAGTGGGATTCTGGAGCAGGCCAGTGGGACTCTGGTAACACTGTGTGAAGCAGTATAAAGACCCTTCTGTGGGACTCAGGAGAGATACAGTGGGACTCTGTATTGACCATTGTAATACTAATAGATTATAATGGGAGAATCCATGCTGGGAGAGCATGGCAAGGATGTAGGCCTTTGGTGCCGAACCTTGTAAATCCTTGAGTCCTGTGCCTTTTCATTACTGCATTATCCGGGAAAGGTTGAGAGACATAAGAAGAGTGGATCGAGGCCTTAACAAGCCATATAGGTTTAATTGATTAAGAATCAATTAGTAAAAAGTTTTAAAGGACCACTGATTCACCCCCTCCCCCTCTCAGTGATTCACACTGATCTGGGAACTTCAATGATTAATATTAATATTATTAAATCAAACAGCGTCGATTCCAATCATATAGAAAAATACTATGGGTATGGGGTTAAATAGTTCATCATGTTTTATAAAGATTTTTCATATGATTCTCCTCAAATATATTATAAATGTTTTTTTGTTATTATAGATGAATTAGTTAAGAGGATTTCTAGGAACAATTTTCATATCATATAATAGAATTATGTTATAAATGATGTAAAAAATATGTGGAATAAATGAATGTAGATTGTGAATGAGATAACAAAATGGTTTTTTGATCATATGAAATGATTACAAGTGTGAATGATGATTAGAATCATATTTACTTTATGATTACAAAAGAAAATGAAGATAAATATTGTTTTGAAGAAATGCTAATTTTTATTGAAAACAAACTTCATGATTGTCCAATGCTAGTTCAAAAATTAAATTTCCATTAAAATACACTATTTTAAGAAGATTATACTAAATACACACCATTTCAATATACACTGATTCTATATAATTCAAATGTTGTAAATGAATGGAGTGAATCATATATTATTGAACATGTTTCTCTCTTGAATAATATGATACCTGAAAATAATGAGCTCCCTTGTCTAACATATGATGATATATGAATGATGTGTTAAATGAGTACAATATATGAAATAATAAAAGCCTATATAAATGTTTTTATATTAGTTATAATGGGTCATGAATCACATAAGGAATTCCCAATGGTGGTGAATCTCAATAAAAAAATAATGAATTAATTCCTTTTATAGATTTATTGTATATTCAACCATTCTAGGGTTTAGGTTCCTATACAGAAGTGAGGAGACTACAAGGATGTTGACATGAAACACATATAAAATAATTCACGTTGTGAAACATTATCACCCAATAGGCTCCCCCTTAGAAGATGAAAATTAATCATGGCTATCCAGAATTTTGAAATAAGCTAAGAAAACTCAGTCATGCACTATTTAAAAATGGTGTGAATCATTTTGGTGTATAATATCACACTTAAAATATTTGGATAACTATATTTTCAAATTATAATTTTTCACTACGGCTATTAATGATGTGAAAATATATTATGATGTCTCTTCTATTATATGTACCAAAATAATGAGGTAAAGATATTGATGATTGTCTACATCTGTTGATCAATGATATGAAATTAATGCTGGATTCATGTGTTACATTGTGTGATGATTATAGAAATAAAGATATCACGATTAGAACCATGCTATATTATTTATTAATTACATTTTATATTTATAAAAAAATTTCAGGATATAGAATTAATAGAATTATAGGGTGTCCCATTTGTTAATAACGTATAAACTCATTTAGTATGAAACATTCGCTGAAGATTATGTTTCTTGGAAATAATTTATTTTACCCTTATGATATAAATAATGATCTAGGGAAATGTCATTCAATGATAATTCCTAATAAGGTACCAAACCATCATCAATAACTGGTGATAAATATATTGAGAAAGTAATGGATATAGTCGCCATTTTTGGAATTCCTTTTTTTAAACCAATAAAAAATGGTTATAAAAAGATATCAATTTTTACGAATTAATATATAGGAATTTTTATTACTTCAGGAAGATTATTGATATCATGTACATAGAAAAAAGGCACGTGATAGTATCATTAAAACATTAATTAATGTAGCTAGAAAAACAAAGGGTTGAATTTAGGGTAGGTCGGACATGATTGAAGTGAGAATAAGGGAAGAGTTGGTTCTAATGAAGGGGGAAATGAAGAATTTTCTCTCTCTAATAGTTTTCAGGCATTATTGGAAAGATAGATATCATTTTTTCAACATTTTTAATTATTTAAATGGTATATTGTGGTACTCAACAAATATAATAAAAATCATGTCAATGATTTATTTGAATTTAAATTTATTAGAATCACATGATGTTAATTTTGGATTTATGATTTAATGTGTGTAGTTATATATTGCATTCATACATAAATTTTCTGGCCCACATGAAGCAAGATTTTATCCTTTTTCCAAGCTATATATAGTAATGTTATTGACTAAAAAATAATCCAATGGTAGATATTGAATTTTTTCACATTAAATGAATTAGGGATATTTTTACCACCATTATTATTTGATATGATTATTTGCATGATGGTTCACTTGGTTAGAGATAACCGACTACATGGAACGGTACATTTTAGATGGATGTAACCCATTGAATTAAATATAAATTTTATGAATGGATTCTCAAAAAATTAGAGGTGTCCGTAAGGTTTTATTTTATTTAGATACATTATTGAGGAATTTATTGAATTTTATATCAACTACATATCAGATAAATACATAATTGGCCTCTTAAAATCATATCATAATGGGGTCTTTGTGGATGATGGAATTTATATAAGGTATGGTGTCATAATTACCATTACAGAGTGGCATTAGGCACACCATTGCATTTTATAGAACAGTTTAAAGGATTCAAAATATTTTGATACCCAAAATTTATTTCATAGACATTTGATTCAATTAATGGATGAAAGATGGTTATCAAACACACATAATAAATAATTTAAAGTTTGGTTTGGAGCCAATATATTTTAATAATTATTTGAAAATAAAAATTAAATTTTATAATGACATCAATGGATTCCATGTATAGAAACTTTTCATCTATTTTCTTATAATGTTTATGTAATTAAAGTATATAATTTCTATACTGTGTAGATGGATGAACATAGTATGATAGAAAATAAAAGAGTGAGTTTTTACTTTATGTGATGATTATATCCAAAAATAAGGATAAAAATTCCAATTTGTCATACAATTTCATAATTTGGAATCAGAAAAAAAATATAGAAGTTGTATTATACAATAGTTCAAGTGTTGATTTTTATTGATGAATTGAATTTATAGTAGGAGTGCAGTAAAAATTGATTTATTGGGATTTGTGAAATTGAATTTCGGTAAGTAAATGTGTGGGTAATGGACGAATCATAATTGTATCACATGTAGTGCATGTATTTTTTATCATACGTCCTATAAATATTAATAGGTAAAATGTTCCATTATATAAAAAACCACTAAAGTGTCAATTAAAAATTTCATTGATGATAACACTTTCATTATGACAATGCAATTATTTCATTGTGGTTCATATTTAGATGACATTATCTCTATAAAATGGGAGTACAATAATGGGATTTGTATACTATTTATAGGGGAAAACATCCTTAAACCTTTCAAGAATAAAATAGATTACAATAATGTAGTTATCATTTTTTTATTAAGAAATTAATTTTCTCATAAAATTTTGTGTTCACTACAATATTTATTTCATATAAATTAAAATTTAAATTACTTTTACAGATATTAGCTTCTCTACATGTTGATTCGATCAATATTTAGGAAGAATGTGTTTCTCCACATCACAATGCTACCAATCACAAGGTTCAACATATTGAAAATTTTGAATCCTAGCTAATGGTTATAGGTGAACAACTAATGTCTTTGAAAATTCAGAGCATCATAGTGTGATAGTATTAAAAATAGTTGAGTGAAACAAAGGACTAAAAATCAAGGTTGGATGGAATGAATGTGGCCAAAATTTTGATCCCAAAAGTCCCAATTTATTTGGTACCATGGGATCACCACTCGAATACAAATGTAGATTGATATAGTTTTGGGGGAAATGTAGCACCTATAATGAAGGATGTAATTTGGGAGGATATTAGGTTTAAATTATCATTTGAATTCTCTATTATACTAAAAATACAATAATGAAACATTTATTTAATCATCATTATCCATAGAACAATGCATTCATATTAGAAAAATATGAATTTAAAATGTATTAATGGTTTCTATAAAGTGTCATTGTGAATTTAATAAAATTATTAAAATGTATCATATCAGTGTTTTTGAATGAAACGTAAATCCCCAGCCATACCATATTTATATATATATATATATATTAAAACTTGATAAACTAAGGAACATGTTATGCGTTCATTAATCGTTGTGACGATGCATCATTTTCATGTACACTGTAATTGGTAATATTTTACCATACATTATGTGTATTAATTACCTTTATTAAAAAAATTAATTTATGAAACAACTAATGGGTTTCAAAAAATAGTAGCACAGAGCAATACTAATGTTCCCCTAACATAAATTAATGTTTGTGTACACATAACATGAATAAAATGGTATGTATTTTAAATTTACAAAAACAATTTTTTTTATTAAACAAATACAAAATTAATATCATATTTTCTATGAAAATTGAGGAATTAAAATATAAAGACACATCCATCACACGTCCTTTGATATAAGTGGATAATTTAAATGAAGATGGAAAATTGGTAGATAAAAATAAACAGTGTATGGGAATCATTTGTTATCATGAGGTAATAAAAAATTCGTTTAAATTTAATGAGTATTATGTCACAATGGAAACTTATTTTCAAACATATTTTATATGATATAGAAAAAGAATTGTCATCAGATGTTCCTAATGAACTACAAAATTTAGTGGCCTTCATGTATTTAATAAAATATGTCCACATAATAGGAGTAGGTTTTTCAGTGTTTCCTATATTATATTTTTAGAAATGAAAGGCAGTGTGGGATAGATATAAGAAAATAAGAGATATATAGGAACATATATATTTTATAAAAAATCTTAATTGTAATAATTTGTTGTTATTAAATGTTATGGGAATGAATTATGGAGATGAAACAACCCAACAACGACATCATGATGATAAAACCCCGTATCTTTGATGTTATCCATTCCCTTAAAAGTCATTCCCTACTAGAGGTATTCTATTTTTTCCCAAAAATATATGTGAGATGTGAAAATTAATATTACTAATACCTTTCATGTACTAAAATCCAACATTTTAAATTGATAATGATTTATATATATCAACCCCCATCCTTCACCATATAATGAGGGGTAAAATTTCGAATATCCTAGGATATATTATATATATAAAAAAATTCCAATAAAACATGTAATATTAACGATTCACATTGTCCACCAACTAAGAATTAATATAAATATTCCCCTTGATGATCTGTATTATCAAATTATTGAAATTTATATTAGAACATTCATGGAACAATCATTAAATATTGCAAACATACATATATATAATGGGTTATTCCATTTCCAATTAACTTTTTATTGAATTTTTTTTATCAATTAATGAAAAAGTTATAAACTGATGAATGGTATTATTGAAGTATATAATTAAGGGGAAACAGAAGGTAAAATAAATTAAATCTAAAGGATGATATAATAAAACAAAAATACCTTCCGTGAGTACCATAACCATGCGATGTAAAATGAAACATTTAATAAAATTACATGTTAATATGGAATTTTTTTAAAAAAACTATTAATATAATATATATTAAATAAAATGAAAAAAATTTATAGAGAGGAAATTATAAAGATTATTTGTCTTTAGAGTTTAAATGAAATTCTCAATCATAAGAGGATAGAATACTTAGTTGTTAAAGTGTATGTGAGGTAGTTTTCATAATCCATTTTTTTCAATTGTTGATATACATTGTTAATTATAGTTCATTAATATTAAATTTTTATAGGATAATAAAATTTACTATGATAATAGAAAATAATATGAAAAAAAATCTAGACTAATTACTTTTCCCATCCTTTTAAC
The DNA here is from genome assembly GCA_963277665.1 of Viscum album. NCBI lineage: Eukaryota > Viridiplantae > Streptophyta > Magnoliopsida > Santalales > Viscaceae > Viscum > Viscum album. The sequence goes on from OY728138.1 coordinate 511,592,688, forward strand.
AGATACATGCTTCAATGGATAAAGGTATATTTTCTATAACAATTTAGTGTCCAGATCAAATTTATGAAAAAATTATTATAAAGGGAAAAAAATTCAAATATGAACAAATTATGGGTAATAATATGAAATATAATTGTATAAATTATGATTTATATTCATTAATAACATATTTTTTAGGATGCATCAGATACTCTTTTTAATCAATTAGGATTCAATAATGATTTATTTTATTTAATAAATGCATAGTTATAGAACAAATAGAATATAAATGATAATCATTATATATTTTTAATAAACCATTTTAAATTTTTTAAAAATAAACTAAATATTTTATATTTTATATGCGGTTTTTAGGAATTTTTTTATTATAGGGAAATGTTTAAATTTCATCAATATTAAGGTATGAGGATTTCCATTGATATCATGAAGCTTGTGGATTTCTATAAATGGATATTTGGTAAGGTATATATAATAAATTTTACTATTAAAACATATATATAAAAAAGATTACTTATTTTTATCAACATTTCAACACAATTTAGAATAATGTAATTGTAATATTATTTCATCACAATATTTCACATTTAATGTTCTCTTTATTGAAATGTTTTTATTTATTTGGTTTGTTTTTATTAAATATTCATTTAAAATGTTCTTTTTATGTTAAAGTTATTTTAATAACCTGACGGTGATATAACATTGGGGTTTACTGATATTAAATCATTTATCACTCATATAAATACCATTTTACTAGTTTTGGGGTATTTAAATACATTAATTAATACACACTTTACGATTGACATAGTAAAAAAATGTGAAAACATGCTTGGATTGGCTTTATCATTTATCATAACAACCCATAAGTCATTTTGGATTGTATGTTCAAACTAATGTTAATTTGAAACAATTTATATAGTGTATGATTTAATTTGTGTGTTTATATTTTAAATTGACATTTTATTTCAAAACTAGTTACATATACCAAAAACAAATTAAACATGAAAATCTTGTATTTATACTATATAAAAACTATATATATGTCATATATGAATTGAAATAATTAAATTAAAATAAATTTGGCACATGGAGTTCCTGATAATAATTAAAGTGTGTGATTTTATTTAAAATCAATAATTTTATTCAAAAAACATGTCACAAACCAAAAACTATGAAAAATGATAGAGATTATCTTGAAACATTAGGCAAATGATCGATATGAGATTTTTTATATATAGGTAATAACCACATGTTAAGATGACACACTACAAAACTGATATGATTAAATGTTTCTATTTGGTTTTAAAATAGACATTTTAGATCAAAACATTCATCACTCACTAAAAAAAGAAAAAAATTAATTTATTGATACTTTTGAAAAATGATCTGTAAGTCATTTTTCTACCATTAGGAATTAATTATATAATAATCCATCACATGGCATTAATGGTATGATTTAATTCATGTGTTTTAATTTAATATTGATATTTTGGTTCCAAATACACGCCACATATTCAAAACCAAGAAACATGATAATATTATCATTATAATTTAATATAATTATTAATAAATTTTTTGGTGTGTATGAATCTACGGTAAATCAATATGACACATAGTCTAATAGTTATAACTAAAATCGATTGTTTTAAATTTAAAATTGACATTTTACTTCCAGACAATTATACTCACTTAATTAATATAAAATAGTCATATATTGACTTCATACTTTAAAGAAGTGATATGTAAATCATTGTTAATGTGTAGGAATAAAATGAAAATTAATCTGGCATAAGGTGTGCCTAGAAGGACTCAAAGTGCATGTTTTTTAATATTTAATTCGTATTTTAGTTCAAAAAATCTATTAATCCCCCAAAATTGTAAAAACACACTTGAATTATCATGATAATTTAAAAAAATGCTTGAAAAGAAATTTTTGATGTTTAGGAATCAACCTATTCTAGTAAGCCACATGGTGTTCCTGATGTTACTAAAAGTACATTTTTTTATTTTAATTTACCATTTTAGTTCAAATCATATTCCACATAATCAGAAATAATCAATCGTACACATATTTTCTTAAAAATTTTGTTAAAATAACCAGTAATAATTAATGACTTGTTAGAATCAACCACATGTCAATAAAAAACATATTGTGATTAGTATAACTCAATATGCTTGTTCTAAATTTAAAATTAGAAATTTAGTTCAAATGAACCATAACTGAATCAAAACTATGAATCCAAACTTATATATTCTAAAAAAATTAGTAAATTGACACAAATATAAATTATTATTTTAAAGAATCAATTGCACATTAATCTGACACTTGGTTTCCTGGTATAACTCAAATAAATATTTTTTTTTAATGTGAAATTTTAATTCATAACATTTTTCACACCCAAAAAATATGAAATCAAACTCATATTTTATTGATAATTTAATTAAATGGTACTTAAATATTTTTTATTTGTAGTAATCAACCACATATCAATCTGACACATGATATGCCTGGTATGACTAGATTTGCATTTTTTTGTTTCAAATCCTGATTTTTTAATACCTGTTTCATGAACTATAAATTGTGAAAAAATCATCATGCCATCTTGATACATTACTAAACATGTACATAAATCATTTTTGACATGTGTTAATAAACCAATTTTTAATCTAACACATGGTGTGTGAGATATGATTAAATATGCACATTTTCAATTTAAAAGTGACATTTTTGTTCAAAATCTCCATCAATAACTGAAAATAATAATAATAATAAACACATGTATTTTCATGATACTTTATAAATATGTCTAATAAATAATTTTTTTGAAAAAATAAATCAACCAAATAACAATCTGACACACTATGATCCCATTATGACTCAAAGTGTGAATTTTAAAAATCAATGTAAAATTATACTTCAATAAATCAATCATTAAATAAAATAAATTAAAATACACATAAATTATCAATAAACATGAGTAAATAATTTAATAAGTCATTTTTTACATTTAGGAATCATCGTCATTTCTATTCAACACACGGTGTGCCCGATAGGACTGCAAGAACACATTTGTATTTAAAATTGATGTTTTAGTTCAAAACACAAGTCACTCAATGAAAACTGATAAAATGGGTTCATATTGATTTGATATATTATGAAAATTAAATATAAACCATTTTTTACATGAATGAATCATCATCATAGAAATATGAAACATGGAGTTCCTAATATAAATCAATGTGTATGATTTTAGATTAAAAGATCCATTTTGTTTCAAAACATATGTCACAACCAAAATAAATAAATAAAAACACATTTATTTTCTAAATTATTTAGTTAAATAATAAATAAATCATTTTATATGTGTATAAATCTACTTCATATAAATCTGACACATGATGTTCCAAGTATGATTCATTGTTCGGGTTTGTAAATTAAATGTGACATTTTTTCCAAAACATCCCCCACTCACATAAAATAATACAAACACACTTTTATTGTTATGATAATTTTTTAAATTGTTCCTTAACATATTTATAACTGGTGGTAATGGAATTCACATCAATATGAAATATATAGTTCCCAAGTTAGCCAAAATTGCATGTTTTTATTGTAAATAAACATTTTAGTTCAAAAAAGACACTACTACTCAACAAATTGTATTAAAATTTAGATTGAATTAATATAGTATAATAAAGGATATTATAATTATTAAATATTTATATGAACTAGCCACTAATTATAATGAAACACGTTATGGAAGATTTGGCCTAAAGATTATGTTTTTAATATAAACGTGACATTTTTGTTCAAAACAAATGATTCCCACTAAAAACTAAAATCCACACTCATATTTACATAATAAATTAATAAAAAGATCAATATGCCATTTTGGATGTGTTGGAATAAACTACACATATATATAATATATTGTGTTACCAGTTTGGCTAATAGTGTGAGTTTAACATTTAAATGTTATATTTTAGTTAGAAAAATGAACCACAGACTGAAAAATATGAAAACTATCATGACCCAAAGAAATTGGGACCACATGGTTGTTGGTATGATGATAGTGATGGTACAATATCACCTCCAATCGGCTATGGGTTTGAAAAAATCATTTTTTAGGCATATTAGACAAATATAAGGCCATATCCTAGCATTTATATACACTTGCATACTTCTTCATCCACTAAAAAAATTCTAAAAGTAATGGTAACATTGATACCAACCAGATTTCATATCCTATATCTCACTTATGAATATATCACTTGTATGTGAAAGGATAAAGGTCCCAATATAAGCCCAAAAAAAAAATATTCCAACCATCAAATAAAGAGGGGACAACAATCAAATAAAACATATAGAACAAACCACAGTCTATCTAGCTCAACTATTCCCCACCTTCCCTCTTTCCACCTATGAATCCATAATAATGGATGTGGTCAATATAAGACATGACATGTTTATAGATATCTTATATAGGGTTATTATAAACATACCCAATAAGACAACATAAATCGTGAAAAATAAAGCATCATGGGAGTAGTCATCTCTTCATAGAAAATTCATGTTAATCGTAATATGAGATAATAATCATAATAACCAAGATATAGTCAATAGGGGTACTGTGTCACAATGTAATATCACATCCCCTAATCGCACCACATATCATGATGCTAAAACCCATGAATTAAGAAAAACCAATAAATGTATGATCTCCCATCATATTCAATCATTCCTTAATTGTTATCTTGATCAAATAATTGTACCCATTTAAATGATCCATTATTCCAAAGATCGATTGCGAAACAATTATTTTTGGGTATTGTCCATGAAATTCCATTTTTATTTGATTTTCAAAAACAACTACCACATTTAAGGATTATGTGGGAGACCAAAGAAAACCAAGATAGAACCACCAATAACCCAATAACCACAACCATGGGAAAATCATATAGGGAAACGTTGGATGCCAACACTAAGACTAATAAACCTGATACAATCAAGGGGAACCAAAATCTACTACCTAGATATTTGGTACTGTAATTTTTTAACATATCCTTTGAGAGTTTTAAATATTTAATGAAATTAGTTCTATTATCTTCTGAAAATCATTTTTGGAAATAAAGATAGATTCTAGCTCCTCTAATGTACCAAAAAGTTAAAATTAAAATTTTTTCAATAGTAATGGATGATGCCCCCATTGACATATATACTTATTCAATTTTTCACATATTTTAATGTATTTCCACATTGTGCACAGAAGATGTTTTCTTTTTAATCCATTATAAATATATCTTATATGATTTTAATTGTTCCCGATATTTTTAGGGGTATCAGTTTGATCCTTGAACATTACATGACTGAGCATCATTCATCACCTTTTTGCATTCCAAATGAGCTGAAAACTTATTATTGTAATACTACAACGAAATCATAGTCTCAATGTATTTTCACGTTGGATTAATTTCTCTAAATACATAGGGATTTTATACATGATTTCTGTGAGGTGTATCATTATATGCCTTGTCCTCTTGGACCTCAACCACTTTGGGTTGGAATAAATCAAAGAATCCGATTTCATACAACATTTTCTCTCATGTGGCCTATCTAATTATCATGAGATACCCATTATTATTAGGGAATTCCAAATTATTCTTAAGGAAGTGATTTTTATTTATGAGTTCAGTGTCATTGTAGTCCTTTTCATACTAATCGAGTCACTAGATTTTTTAAAAAATTATAGTAGTATTTCCATCAGTCGGTATACATCCCGAGAATCATAGTATATCCATCAAAATCTATGATTTATTTCATCGCTTATTTTGTTCCATATAAATATTTTCCAAGATGTGTTTATGCAATCTCAACTGATGAATAATGAGATTCTATATATATGCATGTGACCTCTTCGATTTATTTTTTAGTAAAATCAACCCACAAATCATTGGTTATATGGTAAGTTACCTCCACTATAGATTAGATATGAACTTTTATCATATAGAGAATAGTTTTATAACCATCATCATGATTTCCATGATTAGAGACCTATAATAGAGAGATTTTGTTCTTATTCTCCCTCCAATATGGGGCCTTTATATCTGCATTCTGATCACCAGCCTTCCCTTAAATATGCAGGATCAGTAGGACATTCGATGATTGCGAGACATGAGAAAGACACAACCCAACATGACAACAATAATTGCCCCATTTTCTAGAGTATGGTGAGGTGAATAATGAATATGGTTGGGATGGTGGGAATCCTATAACCATTACATCATTTTTAGATTTATCTTGATGTTCTAGGACATTTCTATATTCCTGAGTCAACATCTATGGGACAACCATGTTTCACAGCATTCTTCATCACCAAAATGCATTTTGGGGATGGTTCATCAATCTACTAGGATCAGCCATCAGAATCGTCCACAATTTTTGGATCTATTGCAATAAACATTCATTCTACACACTTTACATAGTAAATTTTTGAGACCAGATGACCTAAAAAAGAGTATTCTGAAAAATAGTGTCCATGATTTGCATACAACAACTTTTTTATGATGATATAACCCTTATATTCAAATCCTTTGTAAATTTATATGGGATTTCATTGAGTCAACCTACTAATATATATGGGCGGGGATTTTGTTTCACATACCCTGGGTTTTTTAGTATGTATAATGGAAACACCCATACAAGCTACCAATCATCTTAATAATGGAGTGGTTCTAAAAGTTTAGGGGCAAACTGAGGCAATGAACCAAAATCACTGACGAAGCCATATCCCATTTCAAATGGATGTTAAACAAAAACCTTCTAATCCTAAAATGATAATAAATGGGGAATAGAGTGGTGTTATAACTATCACATGTAATTTCATATTAATCTTTCTAATTGTAAATAGTAAATGTCTTGGATTAGGAAAACAAACCACCACCAAATGTTGTAAATCCATTGTTTCATTAATAAATTTTCAAAAGGCACTAACTGGGGAATGATAACAACAAAACTGATCAACCTGGAGGAAGTCATCGAGGGTGTAATCTACTGAAAGCTGTAATCGATAAATTCGATGTGATATAGATCCAACATTAAATCCTAAAACATTAGGGCAGAGATAGACTTCAATAATCCAAGGAATCGATCATAGATTTTGGGGAGGTTTGACAACCCAAGGAGGAGGTGTAAAAGAATAATGTGTTCCATCCTAATGAAGGGGGTGAGAAGAAAACCATTTCCATAGATCTCACTATAGAGGGAAGAAAAACTAAGTCCCACACTTTGGTGGGAATCTGTTTTTAGATGTTATCAATACACCAGTAAAACGGAAATTCCGATGATGAATGGTCAAAGAAAGTTGGTAGAAAATCATGAAAAAACAAAATGTGTAATAAAATGTTTATTTTTTTGTTGGCATCCATTAGTTGATGAAGGGATCAAAGAGTTAAATTAATAGTTATGTATCAAAAGGAAATATCAATTACTATTTCAATCCAGATAAATCAACATGAACAAAAGATGAATCAAGTTCGGAAGAATATTGATTCATGTTTGACATAGAATAGTCAAAATGGGTATTAGATCCATCGAAGAAACATACTACCTTATGTTTTTATTGATAACCAAGGAAGAAAATTTATTTACCATTTTCATTTATGTTATCCAATGAAATATTTATAAAGGAAAAACATCATAGAACATTAATCACCACACCACGATCCATTTTCATTTGTCAAAGGTAATTCTCCATGACTCCACATAAATCAATAAGGATATGTGGAAAATATAACTACCATTATCATTATTTCAAATTAATACATCATTTATGAGATAAATATATAGTTAATACATCCTAGAATATTAAAAATTATTACGCCATTTGGAATTTGGTACCTCTCCTACCAATTTAAAAGAGGAAATAAATCATCATTATGGAAAACAACCATAACATGCTTTAACATAAAACTACATTGGATAACATTGAGAAATATATAATAAATGGGTGTTATATAAATACAATTATGTTTATAATGATAGAATAATGTAATAAATTTTAGACAATAGGAATACCAATGATTATTAAAAGTTACATGAATTATAAGTAATGATATAACATGATAATTATAACATGGTACATTTGGAAACAAATTAAAACAATGCATCATAAACAATGTTCCAGATTAACCTCCAAGAAATAATGAAATAAAAAGTATTATAATGAAATTATGTTCACTCCCTATCCAAAAATTATTTCACATGAAAATAAACCTTTCCCAATGCATTGATGCACTATATATTTCTGGGTAGACAAGTCAATTTCATTTCATTCTCATGTTTAACTTTTCCATGTTGATCATAATACATGGATTCAATCATCTTTATTTTTTATTCCGCAATAAATGATTGTGGTATAAATATTTTCCTATCCATTTTCATTGACGTAAAAATGTATAAAGGTTAAAATCCTTTAAATTAAATGGGTATAGATTTCACCACTCAATTGTTTTGGCATGAAAAATCACGGTGAAATTTTGGCATCATAGCGAAATAACATAAAAATTCATAAAATGGGTTTAGGAAAGAGAAAGGGGTATCATAACATTTGGGAATAATATTTTTAGTTATAGGTACATGAAATGACATAAACCAACTTTCATAATTGGAAATAGAAGGTATAATATAATAATTAAATGTGAATAAAAAGAAAAGGGGTAGATAACTAACCCGAGTGGGTGACACCAAATGCATGGGAGGAGATTCATCAGATCTTTGGGGAATAGAGGGAGGAATTTAGAGATGGTATGGAAGATGAAGTAAGTTATCCAAGTATTTTTGGTGAAGTGAAGTGGGATCTTAGGTGGGTATTTTTAGAAAATTAATGTGTATTTTTTTAATATATCTCAAAAATATGTTTTGAACTCTATATAATAAAATAACCAAAAAAATATAAAATTGTTTTTATTCAAGTTATATTCCAAATGGGAGAAGATTATATTATATTATAAGACCAATGAATGAACATAATTATGTAACAACCTTTCTTATGTGGAGTAGAGTCAAACATTCAAACAAATTTTTTAAACACAAAAACTATATTAATGGTTTTTATGATTTATAATGGATATATAATATTAATCTAATAAAAAATAAATATATTTAAATTGGAAAAGATATATTTTATTTGGAATCATTTATAGTATTTATTACATAACTTTTGTGTCATTATGATTTTATTTAAAACACCATAGTGTTATACAGTATATAATATTTACCTGAAATTTGACTATCTCAGAAAATTGTGAAGAATTACCCATTAGAAAACATTGAAATTATTGACACAAAAAAATTAATTTTATCAATAAAATTTTCTAATTATATGATCTTTCACTTTTAAAATTAAAATATACATTTATTGAGAAATATTGGGGTATTGAGAATAACAATTTTCAAATCATTATAAAAATTATATTTGGATTCATTAAAATGATATAATCATTTATATTTTATAAAAATTATTTAATAATAATATTTTATTAAAATATTATTTATTTCATAAATCCATATATTCATAAAAATAAATTCCTTAATTGAATTTAAATATTAGCTAAAATTTATATTTTTTATTGTAAAAATATAAAAATAATTTATATAATAAAAATAATAAGATGAAAATATGTTATTTATTTTATATAAAAAAATTCACAAACTCATATTTTTATAGTCTTTTTACATAGACCATTAATACTCCAGAAAATAGCATAAGGTTAAGGTGTGCGATGGGATGACTTTCATAGGGTGGTTCAATAATCATGGTTCGGGTCATGATATTGAAAAGATTGAACTTCTCCCACATATGGGTTTTCATGGGCTTAGGTTTATTATATATGAATTTGTATGGTCAAGGGAAAATCCTAGTGATATTATCTACCATGGAAGCTCTATTAAATTGGCTGTTTAGGGTATGATCCTGCTAGTTGAGGTCATCACATCCTTTTTTCTATGTAAATTGGATTTGTTAAAGCCCTATATTTATAAAAATCACATAATTACTATTCAATGGTTATATTATCAATGATTTCGATACATAAGGGTCTTTTAAATCAGATAAATATAATAAAACCAAGGAAGTTCATTTGTTTTCAATATCCATATTAAATAATAAGAAATTCAATTAAATCAAAAGGGTGATTTAAATCTAGTATTTTGAGATGTTATAACTAACTCTATGATTTTTTTGCACCACAAAAATATTTTAAAAATAAAATTATATTCGAAAGAGTATAGGACGTGCAACATCATCGTAAACAATCCATGAAAAATTAATATTTATATATGACAATTATAACCAAGACATTAAATTTGTGTCTATTAATAGGATTGAATGATTTATGAAATATATCTAAATATACTAATAAATATAAATTTATTCTTCAATTCATAGGAAATAATAACAAATTTATTATTGAAGACTTTTTATTATTCCAAAATATATTATCATCAAAACATATTTTTATTTCTTTTTGTGATAAAATATTTCAAATAATTTATTGATCATTTATACAATTTATTTTTTAAAATGAGTAGACTTGTTTAAATGATCATATAAAAATTAATATTGGGTAATTTTTTTGGATATTTGTGAAATTATTAATATTTTCATAAATTTATAGAATTATCAATTTTTCAAATAATTTATTTTATTTCTACTGAATCATGCTATTTTAATTTAAAATTATAGTTTGAATTTGGTATTAAATCTACATATGGACCATTTAATTTATAATAATATAATTATTATAATTGGAAACATTCATTTTTAATGACCCCAACCCCAATATCCTAGATCTGGGGCTGTATAAAATTACATTTTATTATATATAAGACTCGAATCAAAAAGGTATAATCAATTTTTCATTTTTGGATACTAGATTACATACCTGAAAGATACATTACAATTGAAACTATAAAATAAAAAATTGTAAATCCTTTTAATAACCAAAATTTTCTCCTAGATTTACCCTATATATCAATCATAATATACTTAATAGAATCATGGGGAATGATGTAACATAAGGAAGGGGTGATTTTAGATGCTCAAAAATATTTTGCAAGCATCTAAAGCTATCAAGAACAATAGATAACAATTATGGAAAGATGATTAATTGGAACAAATTTCATTTAATCAATAAACAGGGAATAATTTGGCATGAAAAATATATGATTAAATTATGTCGTATAATTAATAAAATTTTAAAGAAACATAACCATTAATATTATAAAAGACTAATAATAACATTGAACATAAATGACTAATATAAAATGAGATAATATATAATGTTAGATATCATAAATATACTATCACGTCTTCAGAAAAGACACCATACATAAAGGGGTATGACAAAAACCAATGCCCAAACTAGTTTGTATCATGAGACTTATTGTTGCATCAAGGGGATATAGAAGTCCACAACCATCAATTAAAATGTTCATTGCAGTTCACATATTAAAAGGGTGAAACATAAACAACATTAACATTCATATCGAAATTCTATAATATGAAATGTGAATACTTTAACCATAAACCATAAATTGTAAAAAAAATAAAACATCAAAAGTCTAACTAATCACAAAGCATTCAATAAAATTTTTTGATGGTATCATAAGAGATAAACCACAATTAATCATCAAATCCATGAAAATATTTCGACATAGTTGAAAATAGTGTAATAAAATTATTAGAATTTTCATGAGAGAGATACCTATTTTGAATTTCAAATATTTATTTAAATAATTCATGCAGTTATAAAACAAAAATTATTATTTGAAAAGAATATTTTAAAATTTTAAATGAATATTCAAATAATTATTGTTTCATGACTATGAACAAAATCCACACATTATGTATAAATTAAAAAAATTGCATCTGTATATTTTTTAAAAAGATATAATGTACGTCATTTTGAAAAAGAAAAAAATATTACTTCAGAATAATTTTATAAAAGTAAAACATATGTTAAAAGACATTAGATAATCATATGAAAATATAAAAATTAATTTTTGAAACATTTTTAGAAAACATGGAATTGGAAGAATGTATTCCCCAATTGAGACAAAAACATAATCAATCCTGAATAATAATGACACTATGAAATAACCCTTACAACATTTTTATTAGTAGAATCATGTTCCAAAATAATGAAATAAAATAATATTTATTTTAAAATACCATAAACTTCTATATTATACTTATAAAAGACATTCATGGGTAATATATAGACCACACACAAAAACTAGTAGTAAATAAATTATGTGTCCCACAGGAAATATAAGTGATAAAAAAATCCTTTCACTAAATCATTAATTTTTTTTAAAATGTGACTCAATCTCATGTATAATGGTTTAAATCATGTCATTAAATTATAACATAACCATTAACATATTTCTCATACCATATATGATCTTCTTTTATCGTTTTGTTAATAATATTTCGTTATTACCCTTGATTCAGGTTTTAACAAAATCATTTTCCAATTATTGTTTGGTCGTGTAAGAATAGTTTCTTATGAATAGAATATATATATTTTCCAAAAAAATTAATTTCAGTTCATAGATATTATATTTACTCATTATATGTATTTTTATAATCATTCTCAAATTGTTATCAAGGATAATTAATCTAATCGCATTGTGGAGATAGTAGGCCAAAGTACGCACGAGCGACAATATCATTCCCTTAATTAATAAAGGGAAATTATTTCATTTTTATTATTTATATCCATTAAATCGAACATCTTACCCATCCAAATTAGGAGGTGATGAAAAACAATTTCACCACGGTGTAGATATGGTAAGCCATACTTTCACACACGTCGTGCTTTCATTTTTGGTAGGATGGATAAAAGGTGTAATATAGTTTTCCATAAATTAAATAAATTCTTATAATAAAGGTGATATTATTTTTATTAATTTATTATTGAAATAACACATTAATGGGATGTAGAATAAGAAATAAACTTCAACAAGTTGGTAAAACAATTAACACTTCTTCTGTGGACATCCTTTAGATATGTTCTTAAAGGATATATAGATACTAAATTTGGATGAAAAATACATCCATAACATAGATAATTATATTGGGAGGAGAACGAGTCATGGGATTGTTGATCTATAAGGATCAATGTGGTGTGAAAGAGTGGGGGAGGATGTTCCCTGTTATAATTGATGTGAGGGTAACTTTTGTATAATATGAATATATTAAATTAATAAATATTAATTTTTATTAATAATTATACAAAAGTATATTTTTTCGAATATAAGACGATTTTGGGACTAAATCCTCTCAATGAATAATTGTTATACATGTTTAGGTCAAATTATTAACCTTGTATTTTTTTATTGCCCATTTTTTAACACTTTAACTCTTACAATAACAACATGGATTTTTACTATTTAAGGGTTCAAATGGTAACTATAAAATATCAAACAAACCACAAATTAGTATTAGGTGAATATTTAATATTTTTCTAATTAGTTGGAAGAAAATTTATAATTTTGTGAATTTTATATCATTTAATAAAATATTATATATTTTAAAATTTCATTAAAGTATATTTTGAAACTTGTCATTACATGACTTATAAATAAATATCAATACTCAAGATAACTTCAAAATAAATCAATTAATACATAGATAATACATCTAGGTTATGGAAACAAATTACAACATTAATTATATAAAAATTTACTTGTATAAATATTAACAGTTTTATTTATTTGGTATTTCCATTAATTAAAACATCACTACATCATCGATGTGTATGCCCTTAAGAAAAATATTCAGTCCATAAGAACTAGTAATAAATTATCATTATTTTATAATTTTTTCCTCTAAATTTTATAATTATATTCAAATTTATCTTTTGAATAACCCTACATTAAAATTATATAATTATTAAAAATATGAGGTTCCCATTTTTACCTTTTCTTTAAATAATATGTAAAAAATGTCATAATCTTTAATAAGAGTCTTAGGAAAATTTTATTCTAATCCCAAGGATGAATTTGTTTGACACCTACTATTAAAATTAAGTTTTTTCATATTTTACGGTGATTTTATAATATATATATATATAATATTATTTTTTAACCGTAAATTACTCGATTTACCATTATCTTTGTTAACAAAAAATTACTTATGTTATAATTCACAATGAAATAAATAATCCTATTTACATAATTTTGAACCAAATATTCGTAATATGGAATCATTTTTTTAAATTCTAATCACATATTATTGAGATATTAATTAATAATTAATCCCATAGATTGAATGAGAAAATACATTTTTAATGTGGAAACAATCAAAAAATTGAAATTTATTTATATCCAAATGCAATGTGAAATTCTTTTAAATAAAATAAATTAGATTAAATAAAAAAATTGATCTATATATTTTTTTAAACTAAGGAAAAATATAACTTAACAATAAATATTCATTATAAAAATTGTTTTGTTCAATTAAAATTCAATATTTCATAAATATTCATCACAAAATGGAACTTATCATGAAAATACAAATAATTAAACCAATGTAAATTTTTTTATTGGAAGTTAAATGAAATAATTTACATTTTCAATCATAAATTATAAATATTTCAAAAATTATATTTAAAATACTTTTGTAATTAAAAAGAGGTATACATTCCTTTAAAAAAATTTGTGTTTTTATGTTAAAAATTGAGTTTTTTTAAGTTATATCTATAAAATATACTAGATTAATATAGAAAATATTTTTCTGAATATATAAAATATATACATCATTAATATATTTTCATAATTTTAATCAATTTAATTTATTATGTCAAAAATCTTTTGGGAGCATCCAAATATTTCATTTATATTCAATTGGATTATATTTTTCTTTCTAATTAATTGGTAACCAATGAATTGAATAATATATTTTTGTAAGATATTTAATCTTATTAATAACCACCAGTGTAAAATATGGTGTTAAAATAATAATATTTAATATCATATCATGGTTTTTATAAGCTTGTTGTTTTTTGTAATTTAAGCTAACAAATAGGTTAAATTAAAAAAGATGCTTAACATAATATATGGAAGTTTTATATTCCCCCCTCCTTTAACAAATTACATATCCTCAATTATAAATTAAACATCAAATATCAATGATTGGTACTTGAAAGTTCTTATCGTAAGAATAAAACATTGAAAATATGATTAATATACCATCCTGTTAATAATAGGGAAAGGAGAATCTAACGTCCCCAAAAAATAGAATTTAAAATAGGAGAACATTAGTGGGTTGTGACAACATGGACATGGAAGAGAAATATAACTATCAACATTTGATGAAGAGTCACAGTGAACATGGTTATTAAAATGTTAACCATCACAAACCTGAAAATCTTGTGATGTGTTAAAGATTCAATTAATTTATCAGTACGAAAACATATGGAATAATGTTTTCGTCCCAAATTATATTTATATAGTATATGGATTATTTTACTATCAAGATATGTATAGGTTAAAATAATAATATTTAATTTCATTCCATGATCTTATAAATTGGTTGTTATTTGATCTATTCTATGTTTATCTATTACACCAAGAAATTAATATTCAACATGAATTTTTTATACCTGAATCACAATAATGAATCATAATATTCTCTAGTCATTCCATTATCTTTTATATTTTTACCGAAACTATAATGGTAATCATAGGTTATCTAATATGACGAATCATAATTTAAACTCAAAAATTATCCAATGTTTATCTTAATCCATTCCAACCATATAACTCATCCAAAATAATTCAATCCAAATTAACAGTACAAAAACGTCTCGAAATAAAAAAAGTCAATCTTAACATCATAATTTATAAAAAAAATTATGTATCTCTTCTTTTCACCTTCCAAATATTTTATCACCATTAAAACCTAAATGATAATGGTTATGTGCCCCAATCCTTAAAAAAAGTAATGCATTACAATTCATAATTATTTCCATAATTCATATAACCATTAAATGATTGATAAAATACAAAAATGATATAAATTTTGTAATCAATGAATAATGACATTAATAATTCATCTTTGTATGGGGTTAGATCATAATCTTGTACATGATTTATTAGCTTCTCATGTGAAAAATTCTCTCGATGCTTCGAGAAGTTATTTGTGTAGTCCCCATTTCAATATAGTGGAATCATTGAATAATAGTATTTTATTTATTCACTTTTCAAAATTATTCATAGTGAGCCTTTTCTATAAACATATACAAACTCCCAATCAAGTGTAGAATTTCATAGGGTGAATCTTTCAACAGTTATCACTTGTTGGAAAATCCTTTTTCTTTTCATCATACATCTTATACCAAATATTATATTGTTCACATGATTCCCTCTAACACCAAAATACATATAAAATTATTTCTGAATCTCATTAAAATATGATACTATTTCCTCATATTATTAGAATTTTTGGGATACTAGTTCCCTTAAAATGATTGGCATAAGTCAATAAAACTTATTATACTTCTATTTGTTATATCACATGCACTGTTGAGGTCTCCCGTCCTTCCACTGGCATCCATTTATTAATACTATAATACAGTAGACTATATTATGAATCATTATACATAATTCCAAACATGTTAAAAACAAAACATATATTAACAAATTAATGCATAGATAATCTCACAATGGTAAAAATGATTTATTTGGGGGCATTTTTACTTTTAAATCTTCATACAAATTTGTAATAAAAGTTTGAATTATCCTAATAACTTCGCCTAATAATGTAAAACTAGGGGTGCAGTAAGGCCCTTTGTCGTATAGCTGGTTATGATGAGTTAGGCCCAACTCACCTTCTTTGAGTTTTTAACCCTAGGTAGATCAGTTCCAAAACATTGTAGTATATAGACATGGATGTATTTCTAGAAATACCCACATAATCTATAACCTACCAAAATACGAGGATGGTATTATTTAATTTTATTTTATTCCTATCTTAGGGATATTTTTATTTAATTTATGTTTTCTAAATCTAGATTCCAATGTTTCTAATAAACATCCTTTCATACCAATTGTAACGACCCCTTAACTGGTTGCTCTGAGCCGATGCCTTACATTATTACAATGGAATATATATAAGACACTAATCCCAAAGGGATAATAAATTTATATTCTTTGAATACAATACTACACACATAAATCGTACATTAAAATCGAAACTATAGAATACAACATAGTCAATCCTTAGAGAGAACCAAATTTCTCTCCGTTTAACGTTATATATCAATAATAATGTACTTCATGGAATCCTGGAGAAATATGAAACATAATAAAGTGGTGAGATTAGATTATTATTAAGAGTATACATATAGTTAAATCTATCATATACAAGCATTAACGATTATGGAAAGGTGATTAACTAAAACACATTCCATTTAATTAATAACCTATAAATAATATAAAAATAATGTAAGATGATAAATTAATGACATATTAATAATTTCATGATAATGAAAAAAATATGGATATTCTAGTAGTTTAATGTTCACATAGAATATCAATAACTAATAAAAAAATATGTAAATACATAATTCTATTCATCATAATCATTACATTAAATATTTGGCCAAGACACCACATATAAATGGAAAAGACACCAGCCAATACCAAAAACTTTTTTCCTCATGCGACATAATAATGCATCAATGGACTATAGCAAACATTTCCTATCTCTTACTAATTCCAATTCATTCCTCATATGAAAATGGTGATATATAAAAAACATAAACATTCATTTTAAAAAACTAAAATATGAAACGTAAATACATTAAATATAACCAATAAATGGTATAAAAATAGAACAAACATTGTCAAACTAATTATAAACTGTAACACCCGAGACAATTTTGTTATCTAAATCATCAAAGGAATCTTTTTCTACACACAACACTTTCTTGTATGACTTTACATGAAATCGTGACCTTCCTCGATAGCTTTCATCGTACGCAATATCGAGTTTCACTAAACAATGATATGCTAATATAATATTATTAAAACTAGCCGTTATGAATAGTAATAACCACTTTTTTATATTTTATAAATTTTATTTTTCAAAATGGACTTCATTTTTGGATTCGGAATATGGAAATTATCGTAGGGTGAAATTTAGGTATTTTTCTGAAAACTTTCAATTTTTGATGAATAGTGAAACCACTAAGTGGTAGTTAAAAAACTGAATTTTTCATAAAACTTAATTTTACAACTTCTGTGAGTGTAATTTCAGAAATCCAATAGACACTGTTGATGTTAGTAAGTAAAATGTGGTTTAAGGAGATGAAAATAATTTTTGATGAATAGTAACTTTTTACTTTTATTTACCACGGTTAAAAGTAAATATGGTAATTAAGGGTAAAAATGATATTATTATTACACTAACACATGTACTAATTATATTTTATAAGTGTAATTCAACAAAAATAAAAATTAGGAATAAAATATGACCATTTAGGCCCACGTGGATTAGATTAGGACATTTATTATTAATTTATATAAAGAAGGGTTAAAATAGTTAAAATCAAAGTTTAATAAGTAAATAATTTTTAATATATGATTATATATAAGATAAATTAGACTATAAATATTAATTAGAAATATAAAACGATTTCCTACATATTTTATTTTATTTGTAATTTTTAGACATTATATAATTTAATTTATTTATGACACAAAGATGATGCAGTAATTATCTTATTAATGAAATATTGACATAATTGATGTGATAAATACCCAAATAAATGTAATTTGAGACTTTTTATGAATTACACTAATTTTATAGGCTAATATGAAATTTTATTATTGGTTTAATTAACTTTGTTCGAACTAATCATTCTGTTATGATTTTCACAAAAATCAATTACTAAATAGTGTCAAAATTGACATAAAATAGTTTTTAAAACAAATATTAAATTATTAATTGTTATTTTATTCTTAAAAATCTTAGGATCGGCCAAATGACTTATATAAGGTTATTTATATTAATAATAAACAATCTGGGGTTCATTTGGATTGTTATAGTAAGTTTATTAACTTTATAGTGTAAGAACACAAGAAGACACAGTAAAAGTAAAATTATTTAAATTAATATTAAATCTAAATGATAAGGTCAAAATAGGAACCTAAACTTGTCTAAATTCTATTAGATGAGAGGATTGCGACCCATCCCCACCTTAGCTTCGAAATAAATCAATTTGGAGCTATTTAAAACCGAATTTGGATTTATAATAAAATAATATTTTTTGTTATTTCAATGGTGCCCCTCTCCTCCCTTATAAAAGGGAACCTCCTCCCTCTCTTCCTCACACCACTTTGATCCTTCATGCTCGGCCAACCCCTACCACATTCTCCTCTCCACTTTCCTAGAGAAATTCTAGAGGTCCTGGTCTTCTTCAATGACACATTTTAGTGCCGTAAAAGGAGGTCTCAAAGAAGCACTTCAAAGAAGAGGTAATGTCCTTTACCGATTCTTTCACCTTTATTTCTTCTTACACATCTTCTTCATTAGTTGTTACATAATTAAGTAATAACATCACTATCACTCATATACTTATATGTTATTATAACTATGAAACAACCCTATTTCACCATCTATCCATCCTATGGAAAATGAAATCACCGCGCATGCGTACGTACGGAAAACCGTCTCCACGCCATGGTGTAATATATTTCCCACCACCACCATACTTGGATGGGTATAATGGTGTAAATAATGACTATTTATGATTATTGTAAAGTGATATTGATTCTCAAATAGTATACATACACTCCAATACAATTCCATGATCATGGGAACGATATCATCACTCGTGCGTACGTACGGAATACCGTCTCCATGATGTGGTGCGACTCTTTCTACATGATATTCATTGCATAATGACTATATAAATGAATTTTATTAATTAATATGATATATATTACAGAAATAACATTTTGGAAATGAGGTATCTATAACCAAAAGAGAAAAATAAGAATTTTTTCGACAAAACACGCATAAGCACAAAAAGTAATAAACACCCGAATAACAAGTTGTAATGAAATATTACTAATAAGAAGCTAAGAATATGACCATAGATGAAATCATAACAATAATTATGATTCTGGAATAAGTTAATTAAATTATTTAAATCATTATACAGGAGGTTTGGACACTTACGAGGCAAATCGGACCTAAGGTAAGCGAAATATCACAATCTCATTTTTATCATAGATTGTTTATACTTTGAAATTTACTGGGGTGTATTTTATCATCCACATACATTTTTCTTCAATATGTAATATTATTTATATCCACCTACAATTGTTAAAATCCAATTCTATCCTTCGGTGAGTTTTTAGTAAAGGATATGAAAGGAATCTTTTGTCTTTTTTCGTACGAGGTATTTTTTGACTTTTCTAAAAAAAGTACGAAGAATTTTTTTAACTTATATGGCATGAATGGATTTTTAAAACATTATTTCCATTAAGATTCTGTTACAGGTTTTCAAGTTTATTTTTAATAAACTTCTTGTAGTTTATAATTTTACGACATGTTACGAAAGGAAAAGTGTTTTTGAAGCAGAAAGGATTTTTTCCTCAAGAATGGTGTTCAAGTGTTTTATCAAAATTATTTTCCATATATGATAATAAAGGGTTCTGTTTTTATCCCTATTATTAAATTGATTTTATAATGTTGTGATGGAATTATATTTTTATGAATTCCTTTATCTTATATGAATTGTTTTATGATGTCAAGATGTTTAGGATTCCCATTTTTATTACATGGGTTATGCTGTGATGTATGGTTTTCTGATTTTGTGGCACACAAAATGAATGGTATAATAATGAGATAGGTGGGACCTATATCTCCCTCCAATTCATTGGGTAAATATTTTATATCTCCTGAGATAGACATGGCTGGAACGGCAGGTTAAACCGGTTCAGGGAAACAGGATTGAAACGATTAGTGAACTCAGTTCAAAAGTGGACTTTGTCCACTAAGATATTCTTGGCAATGAGTCTTGACTAACAAGAAATGATTATTAATGATTATGTGTGTATGCCACAAAGTTTCATGTTTTATTTTATGATTATTGGGATTACATTTCGCTACTATGATTTATCCCATGTTATGAAATTATGATCTCTTTTGTAGGTTACGATTTCCAAAAGTTATGTGCTTATGTATATGATGTGATTGATATTTCTTTTGTTTACTCTTATTGAGAATTTGAGCTCACCCTTTTGTATGTTTTATTTCCCCAGGTCAAGAAGAAGGTTATTAAGTAGAATATGACAAAAAGGGACTCTAGATATGATGAAATAAATGGGAGGCAATGTAGATGCTTTATGAACCAGTTGTTTATGCTTTATAGTTTCTAAAGACACTATACGTATACAGTCCTTTCATGGTTTTATTATATGTTTTCATAAGTGTGCTTCAATTTTGAAGTAATAAAAATTTATGTAAGGTATGGGTCGTTATAGTTCGTATCAAAGGAAAGGTATAGTCAACCTTTGGAAACTAGGATGTGAAAGACTTAGTAAGAACTCTAAGGATAATTCTAAACATAGAACACAATCATAGTGTTTTAGAAATGACCATGAATAACCTAGGATAAGACATTAATTGTAAAATTTTATTCTTGATTATGTGGTTTTCCTATTATAATTAGTGTTTCTCACACTATTCTTCTTGGTTTTAGTAAATGGCTGGAACCTGAAGGAACCGTGTTAATGCGGAATGCGAGGGGAAATGAAATGATTGTCCCCCGGAGTAACCAAACGTTATGGGAGATGGAATGAAAAATCTTTTAGTAATTATTACACAACTTTCTCAAGCTATGAATCGTGCAGGACTTCCAAATGAGCAAAGGAAGGAGAAACATTCTGTTGAATCCTTCATGAGGAAGCGTCCAACTTCTTTCAGCAGGTCTACTGATCCATTAGATGCTGAAAATGGATTAGTACTACTGAAAAGATATTTTCAGTTCTTCAATATTCTGAACATGATAAAGTCATCCTAACAATGTATCGTTTGGAAGGAGATATTTATCAATGGTGGAATCTTATTAAGAATACAAGGCAAAGGGATGAAATTGAGTCCATGGAATGGGACGAGTTCAGGAACTTATTTTTCATTAAGTACTTCCCTCGTATTCTCTGAACAAATATGGATAAAGAGTTTCTTGAACTAAAGTAAAAGGATGATGAATCTGTTGGTACTTATGAAGAAAATTTTACAAGACTTGAAAGGTACGCTTCTGGTATTATTGTCCAACCTGATAGTAAGATCGACCGATTATTTAGTGGCTTAAAACCAAGTATTCGAAAGGCGTTAGCCATAAGTGACTTAAAAAGCTATGAGGAAATCGTTCGATGTGATATCAAAGTCGAGATGGAGATTAGAGTATCCCATTATTCATATGGGTTTGATAAGAAGAGTAAAATGGAATTCAAAGGAAAATCTAAAGAGCACACTGAAAAGAATATGATATTTCCCTTATGCTCAAAGTGTGGAATGAAACATGGAGGGAGTTGTCTTAAAGGGAAAAGTAAATGTTTCAAATGTGGAAAGGAAGTTCATCGGGCATTTGAATGCCACAATGATGGGAAGAAGATGTCTCCTGATGAAAACAAATTAAGGGATATACAGATTGACCCTACTACACTTCAATGTTTCATGTGAAAGGAGATGGGGCATTATGCCAATCAATGCCCAAATACAAGGGTTGATGATGATGGTCGACGTCAACAATCTCTTAAGGCTAAAGACAAAGGAAAGTCACATGAAATTTCTATCAGCGATGTGGAGTATGATAACGATGTGGTGAAAGGTACACTTACCATCCACTCTAAAGTAGCAAATATTTTATTTGATTCAGGATCCACCCACTCTTTTAATTATGAAGAATTTTCTAAGGATATCACCATATTACCTCAACAGTTAGATGTTGAGTTAGATGTGACAAACCCTAATGGCACAACAGTCGCATCAAAAGTTTATAATTCTTCTCCGATTGAAGATTCTGGGAAAGTGATTCCTGAAAATCTTGTGATTCATCCTATAGTAGAATTTGATTAGATTCTTAGAATGGATTTGATTTCTCTACATGGAGCTCATATCAATTTCCAAAGAAGGGAAGTCACATTTTATATTACAGATCAATCTATGATCGTCTATCGAAGCAAGGATGAATATAACCCTCTAGTGGAAATTTCGTCCATTTTATGGGTATTGATTCCACTAAATGAATGTTATTTATCTCAAATGGTTGGTGAGAAACTCACGATTAATAATATGCCCATTGTACGGGAGTTTGATGATGTCTTTCCAGAGGAATTACCGGGTCTTCCACCAAATCGTGAAGTTGAGTTTTCAATAGAACTCGTACCGGATGCTTTGCCTATTTCAAAGACACCTTATATAATGGCCCCAATTGAGTTGCAGGAATTGAAGAAGAAACTCCAAGAGAATCTTGATAAGGGGTTCATACGCCCTAGTGCGTCACCATGGGGAGCACCAGTTGTGTTTGTCATGAAGAAATATGGATCAATGAGACTCTGCATGGATTATCGAGAACTTAACAAGATCACTATCAAGAACAAATATCCTCTCCCATGCATTGATGACCTATTTGACCAACATCGTGGAGCTCAATAATTTTCCAAGATTGATCTTCATTCAGGGTATCATCAATTAAGGGTCAGAAGGGATGATATACCAAAGACGACTTTCCGTAAAATCTATGGACACTATGAATTTATAGTGATGCCATTTGGTCTTACTAATTCCCATGCTATCTTCATGGATCTAACGAATATAGTCTTTAGAGACTATCTTGATCAGTTTGTGGTAGTCTTTATAGACGATATTCTTGTCTATTCAAAGTGAAAGGAAGAACATGAAGATCACTTGAGAATTATATTGAAGACTCTGAGAAAGGAGAATCTTTATGCAAAATTTACCAAGTGTGAATTTTGGCTTCAAAAAGTTTCATTTTTGGGTCACATAATCTCAAAAGAGGGGATATCTGTGGATCCAGCAAGAATAGAGGTTATCGAATGATGGTCGAGACCAACAACAGTAACTGAGATCCGAAGTTTTCTTGGTTTGGCTGGATATTATCGACGTTTTGTGAAAGATTTTTCACGATTATCTAATCCACTCACCAAGTTGACTCAGAAAGGAGTTATGTTTGTTTGGACGGAGGAATGTGAAGAGAATTTCAAGGAGTTGAAAAGAAGGTTATCCAGTGCACCTGTGCTCACACTGACTTGTAGTGGAGAAAGTTTTTTGATCTACAGTGATGCATCCAAGAAGGGTTTGGGGTGTGTTCTTATGTAAAATGATATGGTGATAGCTTATGCCTCACGAAAGTTGAAAATACATGAGAAAAATTACCCAACTCATGATTTGTAGTTAGCTGCGGTAATCTTTGCATTAAATATTTGGTGGAATTGCCATTATGGTGAAAGGTGTGATATTTATACTGATCATAAAAGTTTAAAGTATATTTTCACACAAAAGGAGCTGAATATGCGCCAAAGAAGATGGTTGGAGCTGATTAAGGATTACGACTTCTCAATTCATTACCACCATGGGAAAGAAAACAACGTGGCAGATGCATTAAGTCGACAAGACCATGCTAGTTTATCCATGATGAGGATCACAAAGATCCAATATTTATGGATTTACAAAGGATGGATCTTGGAATTTTAATGAAAGGGGAAAATTGTATCTTTTTCAAATTAATGTTCAACCATCTATACATGTGAATATTAAAGAGGCACAGAAAGAAGATGTTGAGTTACAAAAGAAGGTGAGAAATGTTCCTGAATTCAACCGTGATTGTGATGAGATAATAAATTTCAGGAATCAGGTTTGTGTTCCTCACATCCCCGAATTAAAGAAGGAGCTACTGGATGAGGCTCATAGTTCATCATTCTCTATTCATCCTGGAAGAACGAAGATGTATAGGGACCTGAAAGAGTACTTCTGGTGGGATGGCATGAAAAGAGATGTTGCTGAATATGTCTCTCGATGCTTGGTTTGTCAACAAGTTAAAGCTGAGAGACAGAAGTCTAAGGGGATGTTACAACCATTACCCATACCCGAATAGAAATGGGAAAAAATCACTATGGACTTTGTCACAGGACGTCCTAAAACATCCAAAGGCAATAATGCTATCTTGGTCATAGTCGATCATCTTACAAAGTCTGCACACATCAGCGCTATTAGAGAGGATTTCTCTCTAGATCAGCTTGCCAGGATATATGTGAAGGAAGTGGTAAGATTTCATGGAGTACCACTTTCTATTATATCTTATCGGGATCCTATATTTACCTCGATGTTCTGGAGAAATCTTCAGCATACTCTAGATACAGAGTTGAGTTTCAGCACTGTTATCATCCTCAGATAGACGGTCAGTCTGAGCGAACATTTCAAACTCTAGAAGATATGTTGAGAGCTTTCTCTATGGATTTCAAAGGTGGTTGGGATCAACACCCACCTTTGGTGGAATTTTCTTATAATAATAGCTTTCACTACAGTATTCAGATGGATCCTTATGAAGCTCTCTATGGAAATAAATGTAGGACTCCAACATGCTAGGATGATGTTGGGGAAAGAAAGCTATTAGGACCCGATCTCATTGATGAAGTGGCAGAAAATGTCAGACCTATTCAACAACACATAAGAGCAGCTCAGAGTCGACAGAAAAGTTATGTTGACAACTGAAGAAAGGACCTAATGTTTGAAGTAGGTGATAAAGTGTTCTTACGAATATCTACCTGGAAGAGGGTCATGTGATTTGGAAAGAAGGGGAAGTTGAGCCCTAGATATATCGTTCTTTTCGAAATACTGGATCGTGTTGGGAAGGCAACTTACCTATTGGCTCTTCCACCGAATCTCTCTCATGTTGAGGATAACGTTCATGTATCTCTCCTGAGAAATTACATACCTAATCCTTCACATGTACTCAGCTCAGAAGTTGTACCGCTGGAGCAGGATCTTTCTTATGAAGAACAGCCGATAGAGATTCTGGATCATAGAGAAAAATTCCTATGAAACAAGACCACTCGATTGGTGAATGTTTTATGGAAGAACCTCCAATTAGAAGATGCTACATGGGAACTTGAGGATATGATGAGGGATAGGTATCCTCATCTGTTTGTTACAAAGTGACGAATTGCGAGGGTGAAATTCCTTTTAAGGGGGGTAGAATGTAACACCCGAGACTTTTATGTTATATAAATCATCAAAGGAATCTTTTTCTACACACAACACTTTCTTGTCTTTCTTTACATGAAATCACGACCTTCCTCGATAGCTTGCATCGCACGCAATACCGAGTTTCACTAAACAATGATATGCTAATAAAATATTATTAAAACTAGCTGTTATGAATAGTAATAACTACTTTTTTAAATTTTATAAATTTTATTTTTCAAAATGGACTTCATTTTTGGATTCGGAATATCGAAATTATCCTAGGGTGAAATTTTGGTATTTTTCTGAAAACATTCAATTTTTGATGAATAGTGAAACCACTAAGTTGTAGTTAAAAAACTGAATTTTTCATAAAACATAATTTTACCGCTTCTGTGAGTGGAATTTCAAAAATCCGAGAGACACGGTTGATGTCAATATGTAAAATGTGGTTCAATGAGATGAAAATAATTTTTGGTGAATAATAACTTTTTACTTTTATTTATCACGGTTAAAAGTAAATAGGGTTATTAAGGGTAAAAATAATATTATTATTACCCTAACACATGTCCTAATTCTATTGGATAAGTTTAATTCGACCAAAAACAATATTAGGAATAAAATATTACCATTTAGTCCCACTTGGATTAGATTAGGACATTTATTATTAATTTATTTTAAGAAGGGTTAAAATATTTAAAATCAAAGTTTAATAAGTAAATAATTTTTAATATAAGGTTATATATGAGATAAATTCGACTATAAATATTCATTATAAACATAAAGAAGTTTCCTACATAATTGTATTTTATTTTTAATTTTTATACATTAAATAAATTAATTTATTTATGACACAATGATGATGCAGTAATTATCTTATTAATGAAATATTGACAAAATTAATGTTATAAATACACAAATAAATGTAATTTGAGACGTTTTATGAATTCTAATAATTTTATAGGTTAATATGACATGTTATTATTGGTTTAATTAGCTTTTTTCGAACTAATCATTCTGTTATAATTTTCACAAAAATAAATTACTAAATAGTGTCAAAATTGACATAAAATAGTTTTTAAAACAAATATAAAATTATTAATTGTTATCTTATTCCTAAAAATATATGGTTCAGACAAATGACATATATAAGGTTATATATATTAATAATAAACAACATTGGGTTCTTTTGTATTGATATTGTATGTTTATTAACCATATAGTGTAAGAACACAAGAAGACACGGTAACAGTAAAATTATTTAACTTAATGTTAAATCTAAATGATAAGGTCAAAATAGGAACATAAACATTTCTAAATTCTATTGGATGAGAGGCTTTCGACCCATCACCACCATAGATTCGAAATAAAACAATTTGGAGCTATTTAAAACCGAATTTGTCTTTATAATAAAATAATATTTTTTGTTATTCCAAAGGTGCCCCTCTCCTCCCTTATAAAGGGGCACCTCGTCCCTCTCTCCCTCACACCACTTTTAGCCTTCAAACTCGGTCAACCCCTACCACGTTCACCTCTAAACTTCCTTAGAGACATCCTAGTGGTCCTGGTCTTCTTCAATGACAAATTTTAGTGCCTTAAAAGGTGGTATCAAAAAAGCACTTCAAAGAAGAGGTAATGTCCGTTGCTGATTCTTTCATCTTTATTTCTTCTTCCACTTCATCTTATTTAGTTATTTCATTATGAAGAAATAAAATCAGTATCACTCATATTCTGATATTTTATTATAAGTATGAAACAACCCTATTTCACCATCTATCCATCCTACAGAAAATAAAATCACCGCGCGTGCGTATGTAAGGAAAACCGTCTCCACGCCGTGGTGTAATCTATTTTCCACCACCACCGTACTTGGATGGGTATAATGGTGTAAATAATGACTATATATGATTATTGTAAAGTGATATTGATTCAGAAATAGTTTACAGACACTCCAATACAATTTCATGATCATGGGAATGATATCATCGCTCGTGCGAACGTACGGAATACCGTCTCCATGATGTGAT
The DNA here is from genome assembly GCA_963277665.1 of Viscum album. Classification (NCBI taxonomy): domain Eukaryota; kingdom Viridiplantae; phylum Streptophyta; class Magnoliopsida; order Santalales; family Viscaceae; genus Viscum; species Viscum album. The sequence goes on from OY728138.1 coordinate 511,620,994, forward strand.
GTGACTCATTCTACATGATCTTCATTGCATATTGATTATATAAATGAATTTAATGAATTAATATGAAATATATTACACTAGTAACATTCTGTAAATGAACTATCTATAACCTAAAGAGAAGAATACGAATTTATTCAACAAAACACGCATAAGAACAAAAAGTAATAAACACCCAAATAACATGTTGTAATGAAATATTATTAATAAGAAGCTAAGAAAATGACCATATATGATATCATAACAATAATTATGATTTTGGAATAAGTATATATGATTATTTAAATCATTATACAGGAGGTTCGGACACTTACGAGGCAAATCGGGCCTAAGGTAAGGGAAATATCATAATCTCATTTTTATCCGAGATTGATTATACTTTGAAATTTACTGGGGTGTATTTTATCATCCACATCCATATTTCCTCAATATGTATTATTATTTACATCCACCTAAAATTTTTTAAATCCAATTTTACAGTTAGGTGAGTTTTTAGTAAAGGATAAGAAAGGAATATTTTGTCGTTTTTCGTGCGAGGTACTTTTTGACTTTTCCGAAAAAAGTACGAAGAATGTTTTTCTAACTTATAGGGCATGAATTTATTTTATAAAATTATTTCCAAGAAGCTTCCTTTACAATATTTCAAGTTTATTTTTAATCAAATTCTTTATGTTTATAATTTTACGACATGTTACGAAAGGAAAAGGGGTTTTTGAATCAGAAAGGATATTTTCCTCAAGAATGGATTTCAAGTATTTTATCAAAATTATTTTCCATCTAACATAATAAAGGGTTCTGTTTTTATCCCTATTATTACATTGATTTGATTATTATGTGATGGAATTATATTTTTATGAATTCCTTTATCTTATATGAATTTTTTTATGATGTCATGATGTTTAAGATTCCGATTTTTATTACATGGGTTAAGCTATGATGTATGGTTTTCTAATTTTGTGGCACACATAAGAATGGTATCATTATGATATGGGTGGGACCAATATCTCCCCCCAATTAATTGGGTAAAGATTTTATATCTCATGAGATAGACATGGCTGGAACGGTGGGTTAAATCGGTTCAGTGAAACAGGACTGAAACGAGGAGTGAACTTGGTTTAGAAGTGGACTTTGTCCACTAAGATAGTCTTGGCAATGAGTCTTGACTAACAAGAAATGATTCTCAATGATTAAGTGTTTATGCCAAAAAGTTTCATGTTTTAAGTTATGATTATTGGGATTACATTTCACTACTATGATTTATCCCATGTTATGAAATTATGATCTCTTTTGCAGGTTAAGATTTCCAAAAGTTATGTGCTTATGTATATGATGTGATTGATATTTCTTTTTTTTACTCTTACAGAGAATTTGAGCTCACCCATTAGTATTTTTTATTTCCCCAGGTCAGGAAGAAGGTTATTAAGTAGAATATTCCAAAAAGGGACTCTAGATATGATGAAATAAATGGGAGTCAATGAAGATGCTTTATGAACCAGTTGTTTATGCTTTCCAGTTTCTAAAGACACTATATCTATACAGTCCTTTCATGGTTTTGTTATATGTTGTAATAAGTTTGCTTCAATTTTTATGTAATAATAATGTATGTAAAGTATGGGTCATTATATAAAAACATCAATAAAATTTGTTAGATGGTATAATGAAATATCAATGTCAATTAATCATAAAATCTTAAAATATATGTGGGAATAGATGAAAATAGTTTATTTAATTCCAAATTTTTTTTAGATAAACACATATTTATAATTTAAAGTCATTTATTTAAAAAGTCACCAAGTTATAAAATAATAAGAAAATTTGTAAAAGAAAATTTAAATGTTGTAAAAAAATAATCAAAAAATTATGGGGCAATGAGGGAGAAGATATCCAGTCATTCTATATTAGTTAAAAAAAAATTCCATCCAAATTTTTTCAAAGAGGACAAAACATACCTTGTTTAGGAAAAATATATTCCATTAAAAATATTTAAAAGTAAAACATGAGTAAAAATTCATTAAAAATTCATTGTATAATAGTAAAAATGTAGTTGGGAATTTTTTTAGAAGACACTGATATGGAATAAAATATATCCCACTCAAGACATAATCATTGACAATCCCGAAAAGTACTGTGATAGAAAAATAACTCATAAAACATTATATTAAGTAAAATAGTATTCAATATCAATGAAATAAAATTATATATATATGAGAATAACACAATAATCATAATAATACACATAAAATAGATTCATGGGAAGTACATAAACTTCAAAAAAGAAATAATTAGTGTCTACGGTATGTGTCCCACTGAAATAAAAGTGGGAAAAAAATAAATTACATAGTACTTTGATATATATGGATGTTATTTAAACTCATTTTTAATGGTTTGAATAATTTTATTAATTTATACAATAAAAATATCTATATTTAATATATCTTCTATTATATTCTTATATAAATTAGTTAAACATTGTTTGTTATTATCCATGTTTCGAGTGTTAATTGCTTCATTTTCCTATGCATGATTTCTCAGGTATGTATTGCCTCTTATTATTAGGATATGTATATTTGTTAATCAAGGATATTATTTTAATATATGTTATATTTACCCATTATATAAATTTTTATAATAATTATTCAATAGTAAATAAGGAAAATGAATATCATCACATTGTGGAGGTGATATGTTGTATGTATGCATGAGTTAAGGTATCATTCCAATAATGGTAAATGGCTAAGGAATTGGATTGTATATTAATGATACATAATAAATATATAGTAATATTTATTATTTATATTCATTATTTAAATCATTATACCCGTCTAAATAATTTGGTGGTGAACAAAAATGACACCCCAATTTGAAGACCGTAAGTCATACATACAAATATCGGGTGCATTCATTTTACATATGATGGATAAAAGGAGGAATATTATTTTAACATAAAAATAATATATTCTAATAATATATATTATTCTATTTTTATTTCATTAGTATGTAAACAACACATTAAGACGTAGAAGAATACAAAATGACCATAATGTAGTTCGTAATACAATTTCAATTTCTTTAGTAGAATTCTATTAGATCTCTTCATAAGGGATATATAGTTGGACTTTTGGGAATAAAAAACATGAAAAAAATGTATAAAGATAATGTTTAGATAAATAGGTAGTTTTTTAGTCAATATAGAAGGATCATTGTGGTTTTAATAAGTGATGGAGGAGGTTCCCTTTTATAATTGAGTTGTGGATAACTTTTAGAAAATCTCAAAATAGAAAATTAATATAATTTAATTTTTGACCTTAAAAGGACCCAATGTGGTTTATTCATAAGTTATGATTTATATGGGTAAAAATAATATAAAATAATAATTTATAGGTCTGGTTAGGTCACATGGTTTATCTTATCATTTTGTTGTACGAATTAGTTATACTCTTTAACTCTTACAGTGACAACATGGATTTCTACTCATTAAGGGTTAATATAGATACCTCCAAAAGGAATTTATGTTTTTTCAAAAAAAATCCCTATATTCCTAAAAGTGAATGTAATGTGGTTAAAAATATTAACCATTTTCCATTTATGAGTCATTTTGTCAATTTATGTTAACATTCTTTTCCATTTATGATAAAAATAATTGTTACCAGAGTTACAGTTAAAATGAGGGAATTCCCATTACATGCATTTATTTTAAAATTAATTTTTAGAAAAAATGTGAATTTTATTTTCTAAATTGATTTTTATATTTAGGATTAGTGGGCCTAAATTATATAATAAGTTTCATTTCATTTTTAGACTCTTCTGTTAAATTACCTATATAAAAAAACTAGTATCCTTTGTTAAAAATAAAATCATAAAAGTGAGTAACTGTCAAGGTAAAGGGAAAAAATAATTATATTATTATGATGAATGTTATTATAAAAATTATATTCCAAGTAATAAATAATTTATCAATTTTTGTGCCACATGGCGTGAGAGTGACTTCAAATTACTAAATATTTTTGGGTATTTACAAAATTGTCACTCTTTCCAAAAAATAAAAGGTAATATATTACCTTATATTATTTACACATCAAAAAAATTTTTGTTTAAAAAATATGCCTATATACCTTCAATACTCCCCATAAAAATTCCAAGTGGGTTTTTATTTATTATAAAACACACATTTGAAGGATTTTGTTGAAGAGCTTAATAGTTTGTCCAATGAAGTGGTATTATTATTAACCGAGCATTTAATTTTTCCACATTATTAATAAAATATTCAAAGACCATTATTGGATAATATAATTAACTCATATACCCTTAGATAATATTAAATTAATGGAATAACATACATACATCAAATACTCAATCAAATTGGAAACAAAACCATTATTATTGTCAGGATCTGTTCTTCATGGCCCATATCCTGAATATCCCAAGCCCACCTTCCATAGGTCAGGGGTTGGCAACTAGCACAAAATGCATAAATCCCCAAAATTGGGAAGGAATGGCCTTCATAACCTGAAAATGCACACAACAGAGTGCAATCTAGAAGAAAAACACTAGGCAAAACTCTATAAAAAAGGGTGCTGAAATGTAAAAGGGGTCAGAAATACAAGCCTAAATATAAAGTACAAGAAACTGAAAGTACAATTACAAGAAAAAGGGAAAAAAGCTCCTGGATCTTCCACTAGGAAATCATACCTCATGGGTAGGTACAGATAGCCTCCACATCACTCCATGTATGTTCGTCTCTTCTGTGTACCGTCACTCTCTTTGGTCAACATCTTGGTACCATCCAGTCCTCTAATACTCATCCTCAGTCACTGCTGTCTGTCGTCTATATCCAACACAATGAGGTACGGGCATATCCTATGAATGGTTATGTATAATGATACTTAGTAGGGACCTCAAGAACCTCATGGTCTCACAAAATCCAACAAGGTTAAACCCAAAGTAATTGAATATACAGATAACCCCACTTATGTATATGCCCATACATATACCTAAGTTATCATGTTATCCATCTCAATCATGAGGAAAAGACAAAGTTACAGAATAAGATAACATAGGTATACAAATTTTTTAGAGAGTTAATGATGATTAGATGTAGCCAATAAATCATATATTCTTTCAAATCCACACAGGATCCAGGAACAGAAACTAGAACTGTTGAACCCACACAAGATCCAGGAACAATATTAGAGTTGTCGAACCCACATAGGATCCAAGAACTTTACATAGAGCTTTCGAACCCACATAGGATCCAGGAATAGTAGTAAGAGCTGTCGAACCAACGTATGATCCAGTAACAGTAGTCGGAGCTATTGAACCCATTTACGTTCCAGGAACAATATTCATATTTATTGAACACACGTAGGATCTAGGAACAGTAGTCAGAGCGCAAATTGCCACAGGGTTCCGCATAGAGCATGCTTGACTCCGGGAGGGTCTGATCCAAAATCCAAGTATTGATACCTCAACTACAACGAAGTCACAATTTTATGTATCCAAAAGATCCTTAATCCAAAAAAACCCAACGCGACATACGGTGTGTCGATCAGACGCCCGGTCTTAGAATTATTGGCATTTCCGTTCTGAGGGCCCGGTTGGATTTATGTTCGATCCAAACCCACCATACCACAATTATGTCCAAACCTCAAGTTTGGTATACCAAAATAAAAGTCTCCTTCCAATGTATCCTTCGCCGCAGACAGTTCGTCAATCGGTCGCTCGTAGCTCTTGTTACGGGCAAATTAGTGGAATTATGTCAAATGGGAATCTATCTGGTCCGGCCCAATTAGACAAACCCAGCCCGAACCGGTCCATGGTGACGGCTCAGACCATGAGGGCGTCATGGCCCGCGAGGGCAGCCTAGACCGCGGGGGAGGCATGACCCGTGATGGGCTCGCGGCTTCCAGTCGGTGGCGTCTGCCCTAGCCGCGTCCAGGGGGTAGGCCGCACCCCCTAGAATCTCGAACGACTTAGCCTTTCGGGGGAAGTCCATACCTGTCCCACGTGGTGCTGGTCTGCAACACATGGGACCCACACTGTGGGTCTTTCTCCTCCCGGATGGTCGAGCAACCAGCCTCGTCCTACGCGGCGCGGTTGTGTTGTGCCTCCTCAGGTGACCCGGCAGCTCCGGCTGCCCGTCCATCTGGCGGCCGGCCTTGCGCCGGCCGCCGCAGCACTATCGTGGCTGGTCATCCATGACCCCCTCCTCTGGAGGCGTGGTTGCGCCGCCACTGTCCAAGTAGTCAGCCAGAATTTTGGCTACCCTTCCTTCTTTCTAACATTTTCATTCGCCAGTTCTGACTGCCTACGAACCATCCGCGGGTCACTGGACAGGTCTCGGTGGCCTGATTCTCATTCCAAAAGTAGACGTGCACTCCTCGAGATGTCACAGTCATTATGCAACCATTGTTGTCGAGAATATCTCATCCCAGTCTCATGCCACATTTAGCATGAAATCCCACAAAGAAGGCATAGGGGTTGGGTCATGTTTTTTTTCTTGCACCCTCCATGTTAGGGTGATAACATGTCACTTTGATTCTTAATCATTTATGTAAAATGAAGTGTGTTCCACAATTTAAAATTCTTGAACCCCAACCTTTTTTGTTGTTCTTTGACAGAGTCGTGGGGATGAAGATGGTGTTGCTATCTTTCATCCTGTCTGCCGCGCACTTCCAATCCAAGCTCATGTGTCAGTTCATAGACGATGATGATGAGGGAATATCGGTCAAAGACATCCCACATCAAAGAGAATTCTGAGGAAGAATGTCAGAGATGCTCCACACCGGTGTTCTTTGTTCTGCGTTGGCCAGAGCATTTCTCCCTAAGCTCTCTCCTTTCTCCCAAGCTCCACCAAAGTACCAATGGCAACCCGAAATAATGGATTATGTTAATCTATTATTTAATAGCTGTCACTAAATTCAAAATGGGTGGATTAATTAAAAGTGATTGATTTGGCACATTAATTGTTAGGGAGGTTGAAGGGGCTCCCCTACACTTAATGGAAGGGGGAGGGTTTTCCCCATTACAGGGGTGTTTCAACGGGGTTTAACCCTAGGTGGTCCCCACCACAATAATCATGATGATGAGGTTTAGACCTTTGGTGGGCCCCACTTCCAAACCTCTCATGGGAGATTAAGGTGTTGTGGTCCCCACCTCTATCCTTCACATAGAGGCTTTTACCAAGTAATAAAAATAAAGTTTACACAAACTTATTTTTATTAATTCATTCACTAAAAATCCAAAAACTAACTTTTATTTCCGACCATCTATTTTCTAGGAGAATGTTTTATATTGTGAATATCGGTTCTACGAGTTCAACGGTTCCCTCAAATTTCAATTCCGAGCATCGGTTCAAAATTTATAAAAACAAACTCGTACGTTTACTGAAAATACCTGAACAAAACATCCGAAATTTATTCTGGGCACATCGGGCCTTATAATCACGGGCCGTCATTTTTTTCGGACTTGTAAAATTCCCATTATATATGAAAAAAAATTCCATGGAATTTCTGGGTCATTACATTCTCTCCAACTCAGGGATTTAAATCCATGTAAGCTACAACTCGAATTAAGGGAACCAATGGGGTTACTGAGTACGTATCTGAGCCTCACACTCCCATCTACACTCTTAGAGGTTCATGTGCTGCCAGCAAACTCGCACCCGAGGTATCGACCATCCATGAAGGGCCCACTCCTACCAATCCCCAATCTCCACAGGGGCCTCAATAAAAGTATCCCCATCGTTGACGTCCAACTCTCTATGGTTGATGATATGAGAAGGGTTTTGCCCGTATCTCTTGAGCTAGGATACATTGAAGACATTGTGCACCCGGTGCAACTAAGGTGGAAGACCTAATCGATATTCCACCTCGGCAACTCTTCTTAGGACCTGAAAAGGTCTGATGAAACATGGAGATAACTTAATGCCTCAGCCAAATCTCCGTAGATCTCGTCAGGATGAGAATCCTATAAATACATGGTCACCATCCTCAAACTCCTTAGGTCTCCATATTTTGTTGGCATACAACATCTGCCTACTCTATGTAGTCTTCATCTGTTCTTAGATGATCTATACCTTCTCCGTGGTAGTCGTACCATATATGGTCCCACTAGTGATGACTACTATGGTAAAGTCCTGAACAGAGGTGATCTGCAAGGTCTCCCATATGCAAAATCTATCAAAGTTATTTGGTCCTCCCAGCTATGACTGAAGTCAAGGACACAAGCACACATAATGTCATCGATGTTCTAAATGGTCTGCTCAGTCTGTCCATCCCTCGGGGGATGGAAGGCGGTGCTCAGATGAATCTGCTTCCCGAAATCTTCTGGAAACCCCTACCATAGCTGGGAAGTAAACCGTGCATCATGATCCGAGAAAATAGAAGAAGGAACTCCATATATCCGCACAATCTTTTTCATGTAGAGTTTCCCCAAGCTCTCTACTGAACCCTTCTCTCTGATCGGTACGAAGTGGGCCAACATGGTCAGTCAGTCGACGATCACCCAAATAGAGTCATGGCCCCTGGATGGTCATGGATGAACCATCATGAAGTCCAAGGATATGCCAGCCCACTTCACTTCGGGAACCTCTAAATGTTGAACCATGACTACTGGTACCTGATTCTCCGTCTTCACTTACTAACAATTGAGGCAAAGAGAGACAAAATCGGCTACGGATTTTTTAATTCATGGCCAGTAGTGCTATTTTTTGAGGTCCTGGTACATCTTCGCCACACCATGATTTACCACTAGAGGGGAAGTGTGGAACTCCCTCAACACATCCTCCTAATGTTCCAATGGTACCAAGGTACATCCTATGAAGATGACGACATGCTCACCATATTTTGAAAATCCATCAGGTGCATGCCTTGTGGATATCTGAGCACGTCATGTCTCATCGTCAGCATCTCCATGTTATGCCTCCCTAACATGATGAAGAAGTGGTGGAGTGACAGTATGTGACTGATGGAAGGCTAATCCATCTCTATCCACAAAGGATATCTGTAAAGAAGCCAACAGCTCTGTCGCATCACCTAGCAGCTATATACCAGATCTCCTACTGACTGCATCTAATGCAACATTTTCCTTCCCAAGAGTGTAGATTATCTCAAAGTCATATTGCTGGACGAACTCATGCCATCACTGATGTCTCTGGTTCAGTTCCTTCTAAGAGATGATTTACCTATGACTCTGGTGGTGAGGGTAGACTGTGAAATGCTCACCCATCAGATAGTGTTTCAACATCTTCCAAGCGAAGACCACAATATCTAACTCCAGGTAATGGGTAGCATAATTATGCTCGAACTACATTAGCTGACTATAACCATAAGCAATCACTTCTCACTCCAATATTATGACACATCTGAGTCCATTCCCTAATGCTTCACAGAAAAATACATATCCTACGCCCTCATCTGGAAGCCTCATGATGGGGGAACTAGTCAGCCACTACCTAAGCCCTTGAAAGATATGCTGGAATATCTCTGACATACAAAGGGTTTACCCTTCATCATTATGACTGATAGTGGTTCTACAACTCTGGAGAAGTCTCGTACACGCTTTTGGTAATATCCAGCCAATAACAGGAATCTTCGTACCTCTGTCACACTCCTGGGTGGATCCCATGCAAGTACTTCTTCAATCATTACTGGATCTACTACAACTCCATCATCTGATATGACATGTCCCAGAAAGTAAACTTCTCGAATCCAGAACTGGCACTTCGGGAGCTTACCATAAAGCTACTTCTCTGAAAGTGTGTCCAGTACAACCTGAAAATGGTAGGCATGCTCCACCTCAGTAGTTGAGTAGATCAAATGTCATCGATGAAGACTATGACAAAGAGGTCGATGTATGGATGGAAGATCTTGTTCATGAGTCTCATGAATAATGCTGGAGAATTGGTTACATCGAATGGCATAACCAAGAACATGTAGTGTCTGTACCAATATCTGATGGTTGTCTTCCACACATCCTCATCTCGAACTCCGAGCTGGTGATAGCCTGATCTGAGGTCTATCTTCAAGAACCATTTTCCTCACTTCATATGATAAATGAGTCCGTGAATCCTCGGGAGTGGGTACTTTTTCTTCACGGTCCCTTTTTTCAGGCGATGATAGTCGACACAAATCCTCATGCTTCCATCCGCCTTCTTGGAAAATAGAATCGGGGTTGCCCAGGGAGAAACACTAGGCCAGATGAATCTCTTCCCCCGCAATTCCTCTAAATATACCCGAATATCGCGATTCTCCACGGGAGCCATCCGATATGCTAGTGTAGATATCATTTCCATCCGAAGGTACAGGTAAATGTAAAATTCCACCTATATGTGAGGAAGTAGACCTGGAACATCATCAGGGAAAACATCTTCATACAGGTCCACCACTACTGGATAACTCGGACTCTCCACATCAATTTCTCAAAGGCTAAGGCAGGCCAACTGATGAGTGGTTGGTTTCACCCTCCTCCGAGTAAGTCTGTCCAGTGATGAAAAGGATCCCTTATCTTCAGTGATGGTGAACATGGTACCATCCGTGTGGACACACCGCACATTGTGCCTAGTACAGTCAATCTGTGCATGGACTATAGATACCCATTCCATACCCAAGATGACATCGTAAGGCCTCGATGCCACTACTAGGAGATCCCAGCCGAAACTCTCGCATCCTAGAGTAAGCTCACACTACTAGATCGACTGCTTAATAGTCGAATCTACTTCCATAAGAGTATCTAGCCCTATAGATTGAGCCATCAGCTCTGTCAGAATCTCCAAGATCCGAACGTGGGAGGTTGCATTGAAAGAGTGACTGGAACATGTGTCTATAATAATGGAAGCTAAGGTGGATTAGACACAAATAGTACCTCAAATCATCTCCAGCACACCATGATTTTAAGCCTCAACTGCCTGATGTTGAGCTCTCACATGTCCACCTACTCCCTGCGGTCGGTGTGGACATCCTAGTGGTGCTGGTGGTAACACCTGAAAACGTCATCCACCGCCAGCTGCATGGGAAGCTCCTCTTCTACGTCTGCATGTACCCTGCGGATCCCCTCGATCAAACATAAGCCTCTAGTTGAGAGATCCCTCAACTGTCACATGATCATCTTAATGGAATGTCAGACAGTCACGAGCCATGTGACCCTGCCCGCCGCATGTGAAACACTGCATATTCCTCGAATGACTAGCTCTGTCTCGTGTGCCTCACCCAACCGAACTCATGTCATGAGATTGTCCACCAGAAGGTCCGGTTTTCTTGGATCATTACGACATCTATCTGGTTCCTACTGCAGAAGACTCTGCTACGTGACACCCTATGGTGGGTCTCGCTGTTGGTGACTGGTCAGCAAGGAAACTCTCATCTAATAGGGCTCGCTCCAACACACCTGCATATGTCGAAATGCTGACGGAGATCATCGAACCCTGATCACTTGCCTGAGCCCCAGCTCGAAGGTCTGAGCCCTGAAGAATGGGTCACACACCATGTCTGTGGAGTAGAACGAGGGGTCAGTGAACCTCGATGAGTACTATGCCACCATCATGCTACCATATTTTAGATGAAGTAGCTCTTGTAACCGCACTGCATGCAGAGTGGCTGGAAAAAACACCACCTAAAACAGACTCTCGATGTCTTTCCATAGTAGTGTCGCCTCATCATGAACCTAGAGAATCAGGCTCTACCATCTTCCGGCTACTGCCTGAGAGAGACTCACTACAAGGATAACCATAAGGTTGGCTGGTGTCCCTATCAGTCTGAAGAATTTCACCACAACTTCCATCCCATCCTCAGCTACCTATGGGTGCCTCTCGCCCTAGTTCCTTGACAACCTCTAAGGTGGGAAATCGTCCAATGAACTCAGGCGTCGTGAAATCTCTGCTGCTAGGGATGGTGGCATCAGTGGCCCAATAGGTAGTGGTACCACTGGTGATTCCTCTGTGATGGGGCCCTGCACCGAGGCCTCATCACTCGGTGCGCATCAATCTCATACAAAGACTGGAACCCTTGATTGTTCTCTACGTGGAGGCATCCTATAAAGAAACTGGTGCACCACATTCCAAAAGTTATACATGGTGAGCTGACTCAAAGAAATAAAAAAGAAAACTCTTCAAAACACAAAATCAATCAGTGTTTTTCATGCACTGAGTTGGAAATCAGAAGTCAGGGTCCTTGTGTGTGGATACATCAGCCACCACACCAACAATGGAATCCCTGAACATAAAACCACACTTAGTACACATAACACTATTTCTCCATAGTAAATATAATATTTATATGTTCTGTGGAAGAACCAACTCCTCTGATAGAAATTTTTCATGACTCATCCTCATGGGGCCTTTATCGTGACTACCCCAAGCCCGCCTTCCATAGTCCTGGGGCTGGCGACTAGCACCAAAGTCATAAATCCCTAAAACTGGGAATGCATTGCCTTTATAACCTAAAAACGCACACAACATAGTACAATATGGAAGCAATCCCCTATGTAAAACTGTTTAACAAAAGACTGATGAAATGTAAAAGGGGTCGGAAATACAAGGCCAACTGTAAAGAATAAGAAACTGAAAGTACAAGTACTCCAAAAAGGGAAAAATCTCATGGACCGTCCATTGGGAAATCCAACCTGAAGGGAAGGTGCAGATAGCCTCCATAGCAATCCACGCACATCTGTCTCCTCTGTGTACCATCACGCCATGTGGTCCACCTCTGGGTATCATCAAGTTCTTGAATTCTCAGCATCTGTCTGTGATTTCTGTCGTCTGCATCCAACACAACTAGTTGTGGGCATAACCCATGCAGGTGTGAGTATAACGATACTCAGTAGGGACCCCGAGATCCTCAAGGTCTCACACAATCCATCAAGGCTAAACTAAAAGGTAAAAAATCTACAGAAAACAAGATGTAGGTATATGCCCATACAAATACCTAAGATATCATGTAATCCATCTCAATCATGAAGAAAACACAAAGTTACTCACTCATCTCAGATACATATACATCTATTATAGAGAGTTAGTGATGATTAGATGTAGACACTAAATTATTTCTTCTGTCAAACCCACACAGGATCCAGGAACAAGAATCAGAACTTTTGAACCCACACAAGATCTAGGAACAGTATCAGAGCTGTCGAACCCACACAGGATCTAGGAATAGCAGACAGAGTTTTCGAACCCACACAGGATCCTGGAATAATTGTTAGACTTGTCGAACCCTCGTAGGATCTAGGAAAAATAGTCAGATCTGTTGAACCCACCTAGGATACGACAATAGTAGTCAGAGCTATCAAACCCAAGTAGGATCTTGGAACAGTAGTCAGAGTGCAGACAGCCACAGGGTTCCGCACAAAGCATGCTTGATTCTAGGTGGGTCTGCTCTTCAAGCCAAGTGTTGATACAACAATTGCCATGAAGTCTCAGTTTGATGTATCCAAATGATCCGTCTTACCAAAATAAACCAAACACAATATACAGTGCGTCAATCAGACGCTCGGTCTAAGAGTTATTGGCATTTCTGTTCCGAGGTAACGGCTCGATTTACGTTTGATCCATCCCGGACATACCCCAAAAATGTACAATCCTTGAGTGTTGTATACCAAAATTACATGCTCCTTCCATGGTTTCCTTCACCATATATGGTTCACCAATCCGAGGCTCATAGCTAATGTTACAGGCAAAAGAGCGAAAAATAGGTCAAATAGTTCCGGGTCCGGTCTGGCTGGTTGGACCGACCCAGCCTAACCCGGCCGGACCCGGGACTGGAATGGGGTCTAACCCGGATCATGGGGGTCTCCCAGCCCATGAGGGAAGCCCAACCCATAGGGGTGGCCCGCGCTAGGCCCGTGGCTGGAAGCCCGTGGGGTTTTCCCTTGCTGTATCCAAGGGGAGGCCATGACCCCTGGAATCCTGAATGGATTAGCCATTTTGGAGAAGGAAAAACCCTCACCATGAGGCATAGGTCCATGTGACACGGGACCCACATAGTGGGTTAGGCTCCTCCTAGCAGGCCGAGCGGCCAGCTGCCTCCTGCGCAACATTGTTGCACCGCGCCTCCTCCGGTGACCCGACGGGTTTGGCTGTCGGTCCTTCTCACGGTCAGCCTTGCGATGTCCGCCACTGCACCACCAGGGCCAATCAGCCACTGCCCACTCTTCCGGCTACGCGGTTGCGCCACCTCTATTCACATGGCAAGCTAGAGTGGCATTCTCCCTTCATTCGTTCTACCAGTGTCGTTCACCGGTTCCGCTCGCCGGTGAACCTTCCACTGGTCACCAGATAAGTCCCGTTGGCCCCATTACAATTCAAGAAGTATCCACGCACTCCTTGGGACATCGCCTTCCTTCCACAACCACTGTTGATGATAATCGCTCATCCGGATCTCATTCTACGTTTAACGTCATGTTTTCCAAAGAAGGCAGAGGTTCAGGTTGTGTTTTTTTGGCACGCACCCTACGAGTTAGGGAGATAGCATGCGGCTCTGATTATTAATCCATGAAGTAAAACAATGAACGTGAAACAATTAACAAATATTGAACCCCTACCTTTGTTCGTTGTTCGTTGACAGAGTCGCAGGGAAGAAGAAGATGTTGTCATCATTCGTTGCGTCCTCTACACACATTCAATCCATGATCGTGAGTCGGTTCATTAATGAAGATGAGGAGGGAAGATCAGTATAAGACGTCCCACATTGGAGATGGTTGTGAGGAATAAAGTTGGAGACACTCCACTGAAGCGTTCTTTGTTGGAATAACGCGTTCTTCTTTGGAAGAACATGTTCTTAGTTCTTCGTTGGCAAGAGATTTTCTCCCTAAGCTCTCTTTTTTCTCCTAAGCTCCCCCAAAATACCAATGCCAACCCAAAATAATGAATTAAGTTAATATATTATTTAAATGATGGAACTAAATTCAAAATGGGGGGATTAATTAAAATTGATGGATTTGGCACATTAAGTGTTAGGGGAGTTGAAGAGGCTCCCCTACACTTAATGGAAGGTGGAGTGTTTCTCCCCATTAAAGGAGAGTTTCAAGGTGGTTTAACAATGGGTGGTCCCCATCACAATAAACAGGAAGAAGAGGTTTAGACCTCAGGTAGGCCCCACCTCAATAACCTCTCATGGGAAGTTAAGGTGTGGTGGTCCCCACCTCCAATGTCCACCTGGAGGTTTTAACCAACAAATATAAATAAAGTTTACAAAGGCTTATTTTTATTTAATTTATTCACTAAAAACCCAAAAACTAACTTTTATTTCTGATCATCTTCCATCGAGGTAAAAGTCTTCATAAGAGAATATCGGCACAGTGAGTTTAACTGTTCCACCAGATTAAAATTCTGAAAATTGGTTCAAAAGATATAAAAAATATCTCTTATACATTTACATAACGTACCCAAAAAAAACATCAGAAATTGATTTTGGGAAAACCGGGCCTCAGAATCATGAACTGTCAATTTTCACGAACTCATTAAATTTACATGTATTTAAGATAAAAAATTCCACAATATTTTCGGGTCTTTACAATTCTCATGTAGGGAGGTCTACTGCCTCATGATCAAATGTAATTTTTTTTCCATCATCGTCTCTCATAGATATTTCTGGTGACATATTTAATGTATATAAATGACTTTCTTGATTTTTTTTAAAAAATTTAAAAATTTACATATCTTTTATATTCTTACAATTCCATTCACTAAAAAATGAAAATGTCATTCAAGCATACATGTGGACTACCACCTCTACGAAGTGATGAAATTTATTTTTCATCACAGAATAACATCGATGTTGTATATAAGTATATTTAATGAAAAAATATGTTATTAATGATATAATAAACATTATTTAAAATTATAATAACACTTAAAATCTTTCCATCGTGATTATAGAAAATATAAATGTTAATTATTTGTAGGTACAACTTACTGCCTCAATGATTGTAACAATGATAATTTTTCATAACCATATTTTATCATTAGTTTTAAACTTATAATTAATGTATAAATGTCATAATTATTTCATTATTATTATTCTTTATATGAACAAATAATTAATTCTCTTACCGTATTCCACCCACCTTAGTCATTTTCGACATATGCAACGAATATCATCAAAATATCCAATGTTAAATTAATTTATTAAGTAAATAAAAGGATAATGATAAAAAATAATAAAAGAATAATAATAAACGTGAATAGGGTATTAAATAAATTAAATAGTTAACATAATTTTCTTATTCAAGAACATAATATATGTATATGATGAGTTTCACTCGAGGTAAGTGATTTCATCTCATTTTTCCTTCAATGAATTATATTTTTATGTCATGCACATAATTTATTTTATATGATGTATATGATACACAATTTTAAATTTAATATCATGAAATATTCATTCTTCATGTTATTTTATGTTACAATTCATTTTACTTCATTCTAGTGGATTTTATTCAAATGTTAGAAAAGCAATAGGGGATTTAAGCTACCATCATCATTTTTTTGAGAATTTTTATATTGAAGGTACCTTTAGGGGAAATCAAGTACAATTATTATCTTAAATCATGTATTGGCATGACATGGTAGGGACCACCTATCCATAAGCATGCTAGAATTGACAACCACAAGATCACCTTCCATTAGTTTTGGGGCTAGTGACTTGTGCAAATAAGGAATATTAGGAAATGAGAGGCATGGGCATATGTAACTTCACAGACAACCCTACGAAAAAAATACATAGGAAAAATAAAAGAGTGAAACATATAGATTATAACCATGGATGTAATAACCACTAGGGAATCCATCAGAGTATGAGAATACAACCCAAATCACAATGGGAAAAAAATAACACCCACCTAGAAATGAATTCACAACCTAAAAAATTGGATAAAATCAGAACTGAAGATATCCCATATCTTGATCTTCATATCATACCTTCAAATGAGTTTATGAACCCTAGGAGCCACTATAATTCACAAATGTTACCATTGTTCTGCCTTTCAACCTCATTAGAAATGAAATGTGATGGAAAATACCATGAAGGGTTGCATATTTACATACCTAGTAGGATTCCATGAAATTCATAAATGAAGAAATAGAAAGATACAATAGATGTATGATCAACTCATAGAAAATTGGAGAAAATCTCAATATATATATGGCCATAAAGAAACCAAGATGAGATAAAAAAGGGGATCCATTTATATTGTCCATACATGAATTATGAGTTTTCCTACAAATCTAAATTTCAATATTTAATGTCCAAAATCACAGACAATACCACAATAATATGAATGGATGGGCCCACTCCATGATACAATATTCTATAACTAATGGATCACTCACTCACATAGAGGACCTACTCAATATTGGAACTTGATAATGGTGGAGTACCAATATGTAGATAGAGTAGACACACCCTAATAATTTATGATGGAGTACCAACTATACCTGTGTAAAGTGTATGGGGGATCTGTGCCCTATGTGACAATGGAGTACCAATCCTAACATCTCTATAATAGTCTTTCTTGATCACTTCCATCAGACAAGAGTTTCTTGAAGAATAATCACACTTAGGAAACAATATATCATATCTCAAAAGAATCAAAAATATCTTCCTTCACGTTTTATGAAGAAAACTACACAATATAGGTTACTCATAGGACAACATTTGAGTATTAAAGATGGATATATAGAAGGTCAATGTTTATGGAAGATGTAAATGACGTTTATGTGGGGTCAAAAAATATGTGATCTCACCCCATCACCTGGCCATGTTCCCATATACATGGATTTGGATGACATTTTATACTACATGGAATGTACATGGGGTACCATACATTTATTTTCCACCTGGGAACATCTCCCTTCCTTCCAACTCATTCCCATTTACAATGGTCATGCCCATGTACCCAAGATGTATCCATGTACATGGTTATTCCCATATACTCTAGCCATGACTATGTTCCTGGTTGGGCCTATGTACTCTCATAGTATATATTTTTTCACCCACACTGGGACACATGGGATGTATGGGGTATAAATGCCTTGTGATCCTAATCTTCACCAAAAACCCTATTTTTTGTTGCTGGGGAACTACCAAACATGTGTTCTTCTAGACTACATGTCATAGAGTAGTGATTTTCATTGGATTTAATGTGTGTTCTTAACAAGGTTTACTGGTCATCTATATCCACTATAAACTACAATATTGGAAAATCCAAAATCCAACAGTCCATCCCCGAACATCAATCTTTGATCACTGATTTTTTTGATGATGGGAATCTGATCACCCATCAGAAGAAATCACACCACCCGTCATCAATCAATATCATAAATAAGCAGACCAATCATCAAATTCCCAAATAATTCCTTGATCTATTCAAAAACTATTTATCCTTACATCATTTAAACAATCTCTATAAATATGATGGTTTGATCAAGCTCGACCCCATCCCAGAATTGTAAAATTATATCTCGATGGGTCAATGATGAAGTGAAAAAATAATAATAGGGGGAAAGGAAAGGAACATCATAAATCCCTCTTTAGTTAATTTGATCATGGTAAATTATCCTAAGAAGGAAAAATAAGGGTTGTTTTGTTGATAAATAAATAATTTTGATAATTGGCCATTAATAATATTTAATACAATTCATGTGATTCATGGGATCAAATATAAATTATGAAGATAATAAAAAACCAATGAACAATAAAAATATATTCATAGAAACTATAAAATAATGATTCCAACCTGAATATAGATTGGTCATTGGTGATGAATGCATTCTTTAGCGATCAAGATGTGGATATGTTGTTCTCATCATCCATTTCGTGGTTGAACTCCATCAATCCATAGATTTCAACCTCAGATTTTTCAACAATATTAAAAAACACCCTATCAAATATTCCTAGGGTTATGTGGATAAACCTATCAATTTTCAGAAACTATCTATCAATAGGGAAGGATTAGGTTTTTGGTTATTTAATTAAAATAAATTATGTATTTAATTATTTTATTAAATGAACCTACCAGTAGCCACGTCCCACAGAACACTCGATGTCAACCAACCTTGGGTCCCACTGAAGGAAAACCCTACATTTTGGAATTTTCGATGGTCAATGATTTACTAATTGAGGATCCAAAAAATGGGAAAACCATTTAAAACAAAACAATGCATGAATTGAAATAAAAATGTATAAATATTGTTAATATATTACATCTAGGATCTTGATTCACCCAAACACAATGCATTCTCTGAAGAAAAATCCAAATATATATAAATAAACTTTCAAAAGAATAGTACAAAAAAACTAAAGTCATGTTATTCTCAAATCATTCAAGTTTTTTCACCGAAAAAAGTATAAGATACCTAAAGAGAATAGGGTATTGAGTTTTTATATGACTCTCATTCTATTGGGAACTCTCCTGCATACTCTTTTGCTTCCATATTACATGATCCAAATGATTTATATATCAATGTATGATGCACTGCTACTACTCCTCGATCGACCCTTGGTAATTTGTGAAAGTTGAACTATAATTGATGTTTATCTCTCCCTATTCAATAATGTGCGTAGGTTAATCTACATATATCCTTAGTTATAACACATGTATAATGTCATGAACTCAATCCAACCAAAAATCCAATATTAAGTGGTATGAAAAATGAGGTACCCTATCTAGTTTCGTCAAATGCCTGATAAATCATATAGATTGTCATATTTGCTCGATAAATCTATGAAATCATCATTTTGGGAAGACTATAAGGGAAAAACGTTATCCTTAATAAAACCTTAATGGTTTAAAACATCTGTCTTCAATTGATTTCTTTCTAACTAGGCTATCATTATATGCTCGTAGATCTCCAAAACCTTCTCCATCAGTGCATGTACCATCATTGGACAATGTAGTGATCTCTCACAAATCGTAGACCGTTGTAAGATTTAATTGTAGGGTTTCCTATATAGGTCCTCTAACGGTTCAATTTTTATTATAGAGTGATAACTATTATTAAAAGAAAACTGTACAAATGGAATGTAATCCTCCAAAATCATATAGAAGTCCTACACATAGGCCATTACCATATCCTCCATCACCTAGATAGTTCACTTTTTATTACCATAAATTTGGGGAAGAAACATTGTACTCATACTCAACAGGATCATGAATCCCTCATACGAGTCTATCCATAAAAATTAAATTAATTGAATATCATGTTCAGAGACAATCAGTGAGCGTACCACATGAATCCATGTGATCTGTTACATGTACAATTTCCCCAAACCCTTAAACAAACTCTCTTATAGAATGGTTGGAAGTTTTATAGACATGGTATGTTATAGAAAAATACTCTAGATTGTATTTTTTCCTCTCATTATATATAGAATATCTGTCAGAATGTCCATAAATATATCACCCTATTTCCACATTGGTATCTCCAGATGTTATGAAAAATATGTCGAAACATGATGCTCAGCCTTTACCTACACACATGTGAGACACCGAGTGATGAACTCGATAATGCATAACCTCATGCTACATAGAAAAACTACTGTTGAAGGTCCTTTTACATATTTTCAAAACTATGATTTAAATCTACGGGAGAATTGTGGAACTCAATCAACACCTTCTCACCCAATGAGACTAGATCCACTTCCCATCCCTAAAAAAGTATAAAATTATCCCCTCCTTCAAAAAAATCTATCTATATAATTTTTTGAGGATATTTAGTAACTTTGAACCTCACAACCGATCTATCCTCACTAATAATCTCTCAAATCTTGAAGATGGGTAGGATTCTCCACTATTTACTAATGATATACTACACACCTATCCTTTAGAATGGTCAGTTGTAATGAATCTAACTATTAAGATGCCTCCTTTACCAGTTGAGAATGATGTTTACCATAAAGGGAATCTAAAACCACATTGAACATCCACAAAGTATAGACTACATAAATGTTATAATCCCATAAACACTCCAACCAATTCCTCTATCTTAGGTTAAATTCTATCTAATATAATTTTACCCGAGACCCTATTGGTTTGAGTAAAAAATCACCCACCTCGATGATAGTGCCCCCACATATTCAGAGTGAATAATGCTATTTCCATATATGGGTCATGATTCATGTATTTCTACCTATGGGTTTCAATATAATTAACATTTATGAATTCTATACCTACCTATACATCAAAATGGAACCATCACTATCTCTATAGGCATCACAAGACACTATGTACTCAACACCCTCATCTAGTTGTCTCAACATAGTTGCACTGGAAAACAATTTCCTCAACTCCTTAACAGTACACTCACATTTCTTTTTCAAAAAAAATGGATTCCATTTTAACATTAATGAATTCAAAGGGGATAAAATCATGTATAATATTTTCAAAAACCTCATATAGTACCCCACCAAGACTTAATAAATCCACACCTATGACGTCTTCTTGGATGATTCTAAATCAAGAATCTTATCAATAATCACTAGGTCCACTGATAAAATAATCATAGAGATAAAATTCATTAGATTGTGAATCTCATGGATCCAAAATGTAAACATATATATCTTAACATAATGTTGTTGTGTGTATAGTTTTACTAGGACTATACTTAGATTCATTAAAATTTCCTCCTATCGTATTGAGTAAATGATAATGTCATCAATTACGATAACAAAAAGTTGATCCAAGTATTGATAGATGTCCTATTTCGTAAGACCCATACGCTTATTAGGGTGATTAATCAAACCTAAATGAATCAATAGGAACTCAATGTGTCCATAGAATCATCATAATGTCATCTTCAAAATTTCATCCCCATGATCCCTCAACTAACGGTAGTTAAATATAAAATCGATCTTTGAGAACCAAATATTGCAACTCAACTGGTTTAATAGGTCATAAACCATTGAAATGGGATAATTTTTATTTATTGTCACTTGATTTAGGTTATTATAATAAATCATATTCTTATACTTACATGTCCATTTTCAAAGAAAAAAACTAGAGCAGCCTAGGGGGACACATTGGGACTAATAAAAACTTTTTCTCGATGGACCTCCAACTTCATACATAGCTCTTCTATATTATTATGCTTCTTATGATATGTTTAAATTGATATCAGTTCATTCATATTGTTGAAACTAGATGATTATGTCATTCTTTCACATTGTTGGTTGTCTTAATGCATTATACGAGATGATGTCCACATAATACTCCACTAATGAAGGAAGAAAGATTCATTAAGACCCTAGTACACCAATGGATAAAATCCATAAATGATGGTTGATGGGTTACATTTTAATTCTCAAAATTCCCACTCAATCAAGCATGATATATCTCTCACCAACAAAGAAGAATATCAACCCATTTGTGTGAAGGCATTTAACTCATCTAAAATGAAAATCAACATTAACATGCACCATAAATAAATATTATATACCAAATATTACATCATAATTTCTCATCATGATGACTAATATGACACATGGAAAACTCTCTCCATAAAGGTACAAATCACACTATTGGAAGATTTGTGTTATTAAAGACAATTTCCTAGTAAGAACCTCTAGAAATAATCACTGAGATAATGTCCCAACAAAGAGATATACCTCTCATGTCATGGATATGAAGATCATGTAATGAAATATTATTATTTCTATAAGTACTAAATCAAGATTATAAAATACATACATCTTGTCTCAAATCATTTCATGAGCATCTTGGTCATATCTATCTATAGCATACCACTTTCAGTGGTGTTGACCACCATCTTTATGATCATGGAGTGATAAACATGGTGTTGGTGGTGGAAGTATCTCTTATAAACCCCCACCACTAGTAGATCCTCTCTATGGAGAATCAACAACTCCATTTTAGCACCACCTCATTGGGGCCACCCAGACCATGACTGGGAGATTGCTGATCATGACACTACATTTGTTATGGTGGTCTATCCACTATAATTATACCCTCCTCAACATGTTGAGTTGGAAAATCATGATCCATGTGACCTCAACCCTAAAAATCATAGACTCTAACCAATATTGGAAGACATGATCCTCTGTGTGATCCCTGATCTAGAGATTCATGAATCATAGTCCAGGCATGAGAATGAATCCTACACCAAGATCCTACCGACTAACACATGCATGCCACTATAGATGGCTTAACCCAATGAAGATAAAATCTATATATAACCACCAAGCACTAAAATATGAGAAATTTTATTATAATTAAATCACACACTATCACTCCAATATAGGTAAGTATACAAATAGATACAACATTTTCATGGATATATTTGTAGTGTCCCAAACCAACCTTCCACACGCAAAATAATCCATCACATACCATATCAAGGGAGTAATGTGAGATGTTAGTAAACATCACAATATACACAAAAACTATCATATGACATTTATGAATCTTTAGAATTGCCTATATCCAAATAGAGAAAAATCAAAATGAGAAATACATGTCACAAAATAGATGTTTTATGTCATAACATGAGAGCATCATCTAAACATGATTCTACATCATCATACTTCACCAGCGTCCTACTACCCCATCAAGATGGGTGGCCCTATGTAAACCCATTTGATCGGTTGGATTTTTGATAATCCTAAAAACAAGGATCACCAATTCAGTACATTCCTCCACATTCCATGGGTCTGGCACACTATGGATGCCAAGTTGTCTCTATCACTAGAACATACATATTATTCTATGAATTTGTGCATCGTTTTCCTAACCTACATAGAAAAACTATTGATGGAAAGGTTGTGGAACTACTCTTTACCTTTATAGAGGAAACAACTCATGAAATGACCATTGAACTGACATCTCATCACTAAACTAATCCTCATCACAACCTATAGCAGTAACCTAGCTGGATATCTCAATGTATATATACAGAGTTTTATAAAGATGTAAAAAATTCAGATAAGCATACACATATGTGGTTTCGACCTAATAAGTATTGTCAAAGGGATCAATCATCTATGATACATGTATAATTTTCCCCGAAACCAGTACCTTAGTATAATTAGTTGAAATGAATGTAGTATGAGTCCTGGGGAATGGATATCTCAGATTTTATAATATTAGTTGGTTTCACTGGTTTGAAAACAACCATTTAGAAACATGTACATTGTTTACCTATGTTACCAACCAATCCACACTAAGGGTCCAACTCCAATGCTGACCATAGGATGAACAACCACTCATACCATTATATCATCAACCGGTAGACTAGGTACCACCAGACTGGTGGAATGTTGGGTGTGACAACCCAATTTCCACCTCCAATAGTCTAGGGGATTGAAACAAGTGTCTATAAATAATTGTATAAAATGAGAAGCCATATAATAAATGCCAATACACATGCGTACATCCATCATATGAAAAAAAATTAGGGGAATAATAAAAGTTCATAAATTCTAGAGTAAAACAATTTATGAAATATCATCTAGAGTACGATAAAATAAAATAAAATTATGAAGGGAATAAAAAAACACTCATAAATTAATTAAGTTATAACCTCACAATGACTAGATAAAATGAAAACATAGGAGCACAAATATTTTAATCTCCATGTATAACCACTTAATGAGGTTAATGCACCCAAGGTACCACTCTACTCTACTGAGGTCACCATCAATATTTATGTCACATATAGAAGATACTAAATGGTTAGTAAAATTCCATGAATGGGTGAGTATATTAATACGTAGTAGGATTCCATAAAAACCACAATGGGATAAATATAGTGATATAATATTAATGAGCTCAACCCATAGAAAAGTGCAAAGAAAAACCCAACATATATATATATGAACATAAATAATCCCAAATGATAGAAAAATAGGATCTCCATCACCACAAGACATCCATAAATAATGATTCTCCCAATATCTTTAACAGTTTATATTCCATGCCTAGAATCACAAGCAACACCATAAGAATCCATGTGGAGGGCCCCGCACCTCACCACCATGCTCTACATCCGAGGGAGCACTCACTCCCATAGATGAACATTGATGTTGAAGCTTGATTAAAAGGAAGTAATACTTCATAGATAAAGGACCAATGACCTTGTTTATTGTGGTGTAGTACAGAATCAGATTGTTGGAAGAGTATGGGGGACCTCCACCCAGGTGCAATAAGGGAGTATAGACCCTGAAATCTCTCAGATGATCTTACCCAATCACTTCCATTGGTCAATAATTATCTAACGAAGCTTCACAATTGGAAAACATCACAACATATATCAGATTCAAAATTTAATTATACAACAAGGTTCTATATGTAATAATAATCATGATTGGATACTCGTGGGATAACATATGATTTTGAAGGAAGCAGTTGTGGAAGGAATAATTTCATGGAAGTGATACACATTTGTATGAGGGGTCACATGACATATGACCTCACATCATCTCTTAGATGTGTTCCCCCAAGAAATGGATTGGAATGTCATGTCATACAACATTGTCCATACTGATGGTACATGGTATGTCTTGGACACCTAGGTCATACCAATGTTCTTCCAGTCTATGAATACATAAATTGTTCATGCATGTGTACCCTAGTCATGTATAACTTCATGGTTGATCCTATGTTCTATAGACATTCCAATGTGCCTATCCATCTGTATTCCAATGTACTCACAAAGTACATACCAATCGTTAACCACTGGTTCACATATGTTTTATGAGACATTTAACAACCCATTATTTGCATACATAGATAGTACATGATATTTTCAGAATACATAAAACATTAAAAAAATCACCCAAAGAAAATACTAGTCTAGGGCCTTTGGAAACATGGAAACATAAACACTTTTAAATAAAATATCTATATCATCTTCCACTATGTTTTTCCGGACTATCACCCTTCTTAGACACATAAAACATAATACATTTCATCATAACATGGGGAAGAAAAAATATATGGTTGATCTCAGATACTCATTAAGGGTAAAAATTTGAAACATAGAAGAATAGAACTTATCACAGGGTAAAATAATGTTATCATGGAAATTGAATATCATACACATCATGTAAAAGATCCTAAACAAGAATCATGTCAAACATCCTATACATGAATCATGTAGAAAATATTGGTAGTTTATAAGTCTTGAATCCTAAGGAAATAAAGAAAATGTCCATGAAATCATAACATAGGAATTAGACATGGAATTGTGTAAAGAACATATGTATATAATATTATTTATATATTATCCAAGGAATATCTTCCAATACCATCTTAGTCGTATGTGTTTACTCCCCATACCATCTTGGAAGTCACGATTCCCTCCCATAGCTTTATTAGTAGCATGATTTCACTCCTCATACCATCATTGTAGTCACAGTTCACTCTCATGGCCATCTTAGTAGTCAAGGATCAATCCCAACTCCATCTTAGTCTATCTCACGAGATACAAATATTTACCCAATGCACTGGATTAAGATAAAGGTCCCACCATATCATAATGAAATCCTAAAAATATGTTCCACAAAATTATAAACACTAATATCACAACCCATTATTTTAAATGTGGTTCATAATCTTGTAATCATATCATAACATGTGGATATTTTTATAGGTTTCATAATAATTTCATCATAAACATAAACATTGAAAAGAAGAAAGCATCAAAAGTATATAAATTGTGAAAGAGATATGGGTTTCATGGACATTATGCCATCAAAAAAATAATCCATTCATAGAAAGAATATATGAATATTAACATTGAATAATTTACCAATAAAGGCATTATTATAATTAATGAATGTTATCCAAGATGGGAAATAATTTTGAAATATATTTTAAATAATTTATTGATAAAAATTTCTTTTATTAATTGTAAAATAATTCTTATAAATAAAACCATTTAAAAAATTTCTTCTTTGAAAATAACTTTGAAAAATAATAAATGATTCATTTAAAATAATAAAAATATTAAAATCCATTTTCCATGAAAACTATCTTCAACTAACTTTGTAAAAAAGAATCACAAAACATTTTCGAAAACATGGTTTTTAAATACAATAGATTTCTGACATAAGAGAGAGACTGTTAGATTTTACATAGAAGCGTTATATTAAGTACCAAAGGGTGGAAAAAATTATATTATACCAATTGTGATAAAATAAAAAAGAATAGGAGAAGGAAACTCATGAGGTTTCTTGAGATATGAATCATAATAGTTCATCAATGGAAGCATAAACATAAACCTCCAATGGCTTGAAGGCCTCCATTTTTTATTGATTTTTGATAATCCACCTTTCAAGGGGTGAGTTGGAACTATAAAAGCATAATCATAATCAGTCATGAAAAGCTATGAGTTTGTCTTAATAAATTCTTGTAAATTGGTACCTTGGGATATTACTCTCATTTTATGAAATGAAAAATATGTAAAGATTCAAATATAATGAAAATATTTATATCCATGAAAATATTGTAGAATTAATGTATATAAACCTCAAAAATGAGTTTAGGTTGGTAGAAAAACATGTGTTTCAAAAAATGCAAATTGAGAAAATATTGCTTTACTAATTTGGTATCATTCAATACCTAAACCCCTTGAAATAAAGAACATATTAATACCCCTAAAATGTATTATAAAATAAATATATTAGAATAATTTTTAGTACATAAATAACAGAAAATGAAATTAGTGGTGAACATTGCATGTATCTCATGGAAATAAAAAGTGAGATGAAATCCCCCTTACATTGTGTATTGAATCTCATCATACCTGTTTAAAACACCCATATAATAAATATAAGTTTATTATATATTATTTAAAGAAACATATTATTATATATTATACTATATATGATTTTATTATGACCTTATATTATAGGCATGTTAACCATCCTATGTTAAGGTTTTACATCAGAAAATATTGGCTTTGCTTTTCGCATGTGACTTAATTTTTTATTATTTTTGGTATTTACTGAAATATCATGATTAAATAAAGTTTAAAAAGATATAATATAACTTATATCATTCATATTTTTATTTTAATAATTAATATAATAAATAATTATCGAACGGAGAAAATCATTCATGGAGATGGTATGTTGTACATACCCATGAATGTTATTTCCATTCAATTTCCATGTTGAATTAAAGAACGTAAAATAAAAATATATACATGTATATATATATGTTTTAACATAGATTTATTATATCATATATATCATATATATTCACTATGTCCATCCTTTATACTTTTCTTGATGTTTATAAACTAATCCAATCGTTTTGTGAGGGCGGTAGTCCACATTACCTGAAACGAAATTATTTTATTAACACCCAATAGAAAGCATAAAGTTATGTGTTGTAAAATAATTAAATAACCATTGTAAATAATACATATAATATATAACATATATAAATAGATTTCCCTCTTAATTTTTACCATGATATGTGGTAATTTAGAATTGAACAATCATTGATTAGTGAGTCGAATGTCTTCCATACACGTAAATAGTATGTTAGTTAACCATTAAATTGAAGTGTGTGAAAGAGAATATAAAATACTTTACATATAAATTTCTTAGTATATTTATGATACTTCTGTTTTTATACATTCATGGAAATGTAATATTTTATGGAGTGGAGAATGGAAATAAATGAAAGGGTTTTGTGAGAGGGTCTTACCTCTTAATGAGGTAACTATTTTCGGTTTGATCCCAATGACCTCCTTGGATTAAATTCTTCCCATGGAGAGGTTTCATGGTATAAGGGGGGGGGGGTAATTAGGTAGATATTTTTTAAATTTTTGGACGAACTTAATTGGATTGACATTCGTGAGGAATTGGGAGGATGGGAAGCCATTTATAATGGAGGAGGGGTTACACTCTTGAAATATTTTAAAGGAAATGAAACATCCCATTAATTCTAATTTAATGTGGTTAAATAATATTTCAACGTTTAAAACGGATTATAGCGTATAAATATTGTCCTAAAATTGATTTAGGACATGTTTTTAGGTCATTTGGGGAATTAATATTATGGTTTAGTATTTTATTAAGCATAATTTAACCTTAATTCATGTAATTATTTCAATTACATCACAAAAATTTTATGTTATAAAGTATATTTACCTTATTAGATATTATAAATTAAAATAATTCCAAATATAGAATCCATTTATCCCAATTTCAAACACAAAAGTGGCATAAAATAATCTAATGTTAATCTCGTACTCTAGTCTGCAATGTGGGGTTTTAAATTAAAAATTATCAGAATATTTCTATGTTTTTATATAAATTTATAGTGTGAAATTGTATAAAAGTAACTAAATTGGATTAATTGATAAAAATATAATCAAATTAAACCATTTTTAAAAATTAAAATATAATTTATCCTTCAAATAAATTAGAAGAAAATGAATCATTTAATTAAAATTTGGTATTTTTCATTATTCACCCAAAAATGATGTTTGTTTGAAAAATCACAAAAAATAACCATAATCTAAATTTGAAATGAAAAATTAAAAATTGATAGTTGATATATCTAATTCAATTTATAAATTTTTCTACAACTAATTACATTAATTCTCACAAGATGACATTAAAATAATTTCATCTGAGAAATCACTATTTTTAACCATAATTGGAATTTACCAAAATGTATATATTGCATTATAAACATGTTTTATTTATATTAAACAATTGAAAAATATTTTAATACTAGTTATTACTATTTAGATAACCAATTTTAATGGATTTCTAAAAATTATATCATTTAATTAATTATAATACTAAAATGTTGTTTTGAAGAAACATCAGTGTTGTGTATGCCAAAACAATATAACATGTAATCTACACCAAGTATGTGTCATGTGAAATGAATGTTTGTCTTAATTAATTTAAATACATAAATAAAAATTTAATTTTATATGAAAAAGTCCATAATAACTCTTGGTGTTACATTTTATCCCCCATAACCTGAATTTCTCACTCAAAATCCGTCATTCTTACACAAAAAAATGAGGATACTTATGCTTCATCATATACTGATGTCCCCATAGAGCTTCCTCTAAGTGGTGATTTTTTACTAAAATTTGACCACATTAGTGTTCTTGTTACTTATAAAATTCTATGTATGACCCAAAACATCAGCTGGTTGTTCCTTATATGAAATATCTAGCTCCAATAGTATGACATATGAATTTAGTAGATGTGAAGTTCAAGGTATATACTTCCTCATGAAAGTTACATTGATCACATCATGAACTTTATTGAGATTTTTAGGAAGTTACAAGTGATAGGACACCATAATTATATGATCATGAATCACAAAAGGCAATGACATACCTTGGTCTTAGTTTCCCTTTCTATCCAAATCTCATAACCTTCATATAGGGACAGATTTGTAGAAACACCTTTTCACTAGCATCAAATTCTAGATCACACCGACCATTATCAGCATAATTTTTCTCCCAAATTGGAGCTTCCATTAAATATCTTCAAGGGGCTCTAACTATCTCTAACAATTCATCAGTGATTTCAGGTCCCTGTATCTTTCATTATCTTACATTATCCCAACATGTTGGAGCTCTGCATTTCTTCCCATAAACAGCTTTATAAGGATCCATCTGAATACATGAGTGGAAACTATTTTTGCATGAAAACATAAATATAGGAAGATATTGAACCCAAACGGATTTGAAATCAAAAAAATGATCTCAACATATCATCTAGCCTATAAAATATTCTATCATATTGATCATCCGTCGGAGGATGATAAATTTTGTTCAAACTCAATTCGGTAACAAGTGCTTGTTGGAGACTAGGCCATAATTTTGAAGTAGGACTCAGATCCGGATCTGATATAATATAATGTTGAAATACAAGTTTCATTGCCACTTAATTAATGTATATCCTCACATTATTATCCATACATAAGTATTCATAAGTAGAAATGATAGGTGATGAATTAGTAAGACATTTGAATACCACCCATACGTCATTAAACACTTCAGAGGTTTTCATTAGTCCATCAGAAAAATCCATAGTATTATTCTACCATTTCCATTATTGTATGGGTAATTGATGTGTCATCCCTTTAGACCATTTTATTTTATCGTAATCTTTTTGGAATACCAAGTATCAAGATACAAACTCTTTGATATATCTAATCATGCCAGTAGGCCAGAAATATTGTTTCAAATACATATAAATATTAATACTTCCAAGATGAATATAGAATGAATAACTTCTATCTCTCTATAATATATATTTATTAAAATATAGTATGGAAGGGAAACGTACATTCTTTTTGGACCATATCAATCTATCTTGACCAAAGTTAAACCCATGAACATTTTGGACATTCTTTTACATCTCTAAAACTTCTTTCTACACCTCCTTAATATATACCTGGAAAGAGGGTTAATTTTTTTAAAGAGAAAGATAGTATTTTCAACATCATTTAGATTTTTTATATCCATTCATTGCAAATCATGAAAAATTGGTTCATCTGTGAGCCTTATCAGGGATAAAATTAAATGATTCTTTCAACTGGAAGCATTGGCCACTGTGTTTTCTATACTAGGATGGTAATGTATTGAGAAGTCATAATCCATTATATACTCAAACCAACATCTATCGAATATGTTCAACTCATTATGTGTGAATATATATTTAAAAACTTTATGACCCATAAATATATTCCAATTTTATCCATAAATATGAGTCCACCATATAATTAATGAAAAAATTACCGCTACTAACTCTAGATCATGAGTAGGTTAATATTCTTCATGAATATTCAAATTCCATGAGTTGTAATCAATAACCATTTAATAATGCATAATAATACATATGATCCCATATTGGATTCATCAATATAGATTAAAACAATTCTCTATTATTGGGTAATGATTGGACAGGTGGACTAACCACCCTTTTCTTTAATTACTAGAAATTTTTCTCACATTCATTATTCTAGAAGAACATTACTACATTAAGATATATCTTGGTCAAAGGATTAGATAGTTGTGAGAAATTATACACAAACCTCCCATAATATCTATATAGGCC
This sequence comes from Viscum album, assembly GCA_963277665.1. NCBI lineage: Eukaryota > Viridiplantae > Streptophyta > Magnoliopsida > Santalales > Viscaceae > Viscum > Viscum album. Next base: position 511,653,039 of record OY728138.1, read on the forward strand.
AATAAATATATGTATCTTAGTCATAATGGTTGGCCTATGCTAGAATGCAATAGACTTCTTCATAGATTAATCTACTATTATGCTATCTCTTGAGATTATGTAACCTAAAAATGAAACCTTCTGCTGCAAAAATGCACAATTTGTAAATGTTTTATATTTTTTATCCTTCCATAGGTTCTTTATAACAATTCTCAAGTGATATTCATGAACTTATATTATCATTAAATAGATTTGAATATCATCTATAAAGACTACCACATACTAGTCGAGGTAATGTCTAAAATATCTATTCATTAATTCCATAAAGATAGCATAGAAATTATCAAGACTAAAATGGATTAATAAATATTCATAGTGTCCATACCATGTGTGGAATTCCATATTGAATATATCATTATTATTGAACCTCAATTGTTGATATCTATAATGAGGGTCAATCTTTGAAAAGTATTGAGTTCAATGCAGTTGATCAATCAAGTCATCCACAGGGGTAAGAGGACACTTGTTCTTGATTGTGATCTTGTTCAAATCTTGATAAACAATGAATAGTCACATTGATCCAGATATCTTTTTTCATAAATGAATCAGTGAACCCCAATGTGACACACTTGGATGAATGAATCCGTTATCAAGTTTTTTATGATTATTTTTCTTCAAATCTTCAAATTCAATCAGGTATAATTTAAAAGGAGTCTATAAAATTTGTGAGGAACTAGGTATGAATTCTATTGAGAACTCAACTTCATGTTTTGGTGTTAGGATAGAAAAATCCACTGGAAACACATACACAAATTCCCAAATAATTGGAATATCATATATGTTTATTTTCTCCCAACCCATTTGAGATAAAAAAACCCTCATGAATGGTAATTAATACCGGTACACTAGATTTAATACTTATAGGTTCCTCATAATTATTTTCAGATTGTTCATTGATCATAGGAGGGTATAGAATATAAAATATAACTTCCCTTACTCAATATTTAATGTGATATTTATGAAGTGAAATACAATCCATAACTAAGATGGTACCAAATATAACCAAATGAAGAATGAGATGATTTATAGGAATCACATTACCTCAATCATCAATTAAGGAGGAGCCATAGACTTTGGATGAAATCATTATACCATTAGGTGGTTTCATTTCTAATTATGCGTCTCTCTATTTTGTTGGAATCATAACACCCTTTTAAAATTCATTAGATATGAATGTTTGGGTAGATCCAAAATAAAATAAGACATTAGAAATTCTAGAGTGGAGGGTAATCTTACCTTTTACCAAATCGTTATTGCATCCATCATAAAAAATATTTATTTCATGAGATTTCCCCTTACCAATCAGCTTATAAGGATACTAACATCGATCATCATCACTAGCTCTTGAATTTTATCCCTGGTTAATGTAATTCACATTCTTATTACACTTGCAGAATTGGATCTTGGGAGATTCACTTTATTTTAATTTCTCTCTATTGGAACTATTAGCTAACATATTCTAATCCCATCAATAATAAATTGACATATGGACATCCCATCCACAAGTTAAATAGTTATTAAACACCATAAGGAAATTTTCTCCATGCTTCTTCCCATACATAGATCATATGGTAAAATTCATCTTCTACTCTACATGGTTTTTAGATTTTCATTTAAACTACATATTTCTGTTCTTGTCAAAAAATGAGATTGATATGTGACTCTAACTACCATTTCAACCTGGATTTCATCGAAAACAACATCCTCATCTTTACTAATGTCTCTTATGTACATATCTTTTAGGAGACAAGGATTTAGGCCACTAAAAACTTATCAACATTACATTCGGGTTGGATGACAATTCGTGGATCTTACATTACAAGACACATGAAATTAGTCTTGTAGGTACCAACTGATTCGTCATACATTTTATTCAATATAAGGAAATATTTCTCAATCTTGGTATGATGAATATGAAGAATTTACTTATTTTAAAATATGTTCTTCAACTCAATACATGGATTCTATCATTTGTTACTAAGTTTTGTTCTGGATTACAGTCCACCATTATTTTGTTTCACCTTCTAAATAAGAAATAGTCATAATAATCTTATCTTGATCAAAACACCGATGAATGGATAATAACTTTCTAGTAGTATTGATCCATTATTTAGCATCATGTGGATTAGGAGAGCCTCTAAAATAAGGTGTATATTGTCTCATAAAACATTCAATACAATTTTGTTCCCACCTTCTCTCATTTGAAATTCCACCATGAATAATATATTTATATTGTTATATGAGAATAAAAAACAATGTTTTTACACCATATCCCATAGAATTAAGTTTATTAGGAGTATATTCATTGCATTTTCCTTCTTACTCACAATTAATTTGGTTTCTTCAGATTCAATCAATTTTATAAACCAAAAGCATAGAGTGAGAAATAGTTATCATATTGATGAAAGACATAATCATGATAAGTCACTTATAGGACATCTAAATTATGAAAACATACCAAATAAATGAATCCATATTTTATTCTTATGTTATTCGTTGGAAACATATGTATGGATCAAGCATAATAGATGATGATGTTTTTTTTTGAATTTCTAAAGCATATCCCCAAGCGTGTCAAAAAAGTGTCCAACAAATCCCATTGTCATGTACTAGATTACCCGATGATAGGCTTGGAACTTCTTGTTGGTATTTTTTCTCTTTGGAACATAAGTTCTACAACCACATCCACTTGTAAAATCTTTATCGAGAGATAGTACTAAGAAAAAACTCCCTCAAACGTTTTCAAAAACACCATGATAAATTCCTACAATTTTCATTATCCTTATACTTATCCTAAGACACGTCCTTAGGGTTCTCTCCATTGTTTTCAAATAAAAGGTTCCAAAAGTAGACAAAAATATTTCTCTAATACCAACTATAACCACCTAGTCTTTACATACAGTGATAGTACATAAAATTAGCAGAATACTTAAAAAATTATACAAAAAAACACATAAAGACCGCACTAGTCTAATGCATTTGGAAACATGGAAACCTAAATACTAGTATATAAAGGATCTACATAATATCACACAAGTATCTTCATGACTATTACCCTTTGTGTACAAATAAAACATAATTCATATATTCAGAAACATGGATAGGAAAAATAAACAGGGTTGCACATAGATTATCAGTAAGGGTAAACAACGGAGACATGTAAGCGTAAATAAGAGCATTGGGTATAAGAATGTGATCATGAAAATAGATGATCATACACTACATTTCAATGATCATAACCATGAATCGTGGTATAATGATTGAATTTATATATGACATGAATCATAAAGAAATAAATAACATAAGAAATAATTTTGTAACATAGCATTAAAACATGGAATTCTGGAAAACGCATTAGCATATAATATGATTTGCATAGTATCCAAGGTATGAAATCCAAGACCATCTTAGTAGTATGGGTTCACTCGCATACTATATTTGTAGTCTTGGTTTACTACCATGGTCGTATTAATAGCATTAGTTCACTCCTGATACCATATTGGTAATCATGGTTCACTCCCATGGAGATCTTATTAGTCAAGTTTCACTCCCAAAAATATCTTAGTCTATCTCATGAGATAAAAATATTTTCCCAATTCATTTTAGAGAGATATATTTCCAACCAATCTAATAATGAAATCATAAAAACATGTGTCCAATAATCATAAACAATGAAATCATAACCCGCAAAATATAATAGTTGTCATAAGAATTTAATGATATCATAACCTATGTATAAAGATATAATTTTCATAATCATTTCTTCATAATCATAACCCATGAAAATAATCATATTTTAGAAGTCTATAACTTGTCAAAGATAATCTGGTTTCATGAACAACATTCCATCAAAACACAATCTTTTCAAAAGAAGAATATTATTGGAATCATTGAATAATTTACACATAATTTAATGAGTAACATCAATGAATATTATCTTATATTAGAAATAATTTTAAAATATCTTTTAAATCATTTCTTGAGTAAAATATACCTTATTATTTGAAAAATAAGTTTTATAACATAAAATTTATTTAAAAACATTTAATTTCAAAACAGATTCCAACACATATAAAATAACATTTGAAAATAAAAATTGAAATAACATTTCCATGAAATAATCGTCAATGACCTATTAAATTTTTTTTATAGAAACATTTTTTAATACAATAGACTTATTAATGAAGAGATAGACTATCAGATTTGATTTCAAAAAATTATATTATGTACCAAAGAGTGGAAGAAATGGTACTAACACATGAGGATAACATGTATAAGTATAGTATAATGAATACCATGTCTGTTATTGATATATGGATCATAATATTTCATCAATGGAATCATAGACATAAACAATCATGAAAAGTGATGATTTTTTCTCAATAACATATTATAACAGGGTAACATGGGATCATACTATCCATGTCTGAAAAATAAAATAAATTAACCTTAAAAAATAATAAAAATACAAAAATTCATGATATAACATATTTAATTGATGTTTATGCACCTCAAAAAATATTTTATTTTCGTTACCAAACATGAGTCTCAATAAAAGGAAATTGAGACAAACTATTTTCCATTTGGGTAAATTTTGAAACAAAAACCTCGTGGAAGAAGTATCATGTGAATACCTATAAATTTGACTACAAAATACATATAATACAATCATGGTATGAACATACAACACAAAAAATAAATTATAGGTGAACAGAGCATGTATGTCTTGAAAAAAAGTGATATGGAATCCCCTTTCCCATGAGTCTTGATCTCATTGTACTCATTCAAACCACTTATTTATTAAATATAAATTTATTATAAATCATTAGTAAAACCACTATTATTATATCTAATACCACATATTTCTTTATTATACCCTTATATTACTAGCATACTTACCATCATATGTTAAGGGTTCACTTCAGATAATATTTTAATTGTTTTAAGCAAGTGTCTTAATTTTTTATATAGTTGGTACCAATACTTATATCATGATTGAATAATTAAAACCATGATATGAAAATTATTTATATCTATTATATCATTATTATAATAATTCATATAATAAATATGTATCAATCACAATACTCTATTCATGGAGATAGTAAGTCATAAGTGCACATGAACACTATTTATATTTAATTGTCATGTTAAGAGAAAGAATTTAAAATAAGTATATGTATATATATATAATTAATAACATTTCATGATTATATCATATATATCTTATGTATTCACTGTGTCCATCATTAATACATTCCATGTAGTGTATGAAAAATAAAATCATTTTAAGGGGGCAGTAGTCCACACATCCTCAAAATGAAATTATTTTAATAACACCGAATGAAATGTGTAACGATATGTGTTGTAAAAGAATTATGGAATCTTAAATAAATAAAAAATATAGTATATAAAATATATAAGTATATTTTCCATCAAAATTTATACCATGAGATCTTGTAATGGATAATTGAACAATCGTCATTTAGTGGCGCTATACACCGACATACACATAAATAGTATGTTCATTAACCATTAAATAAAAATGTGTGTACTTTAAGGTCAAATTCATAGCATAAAATAATCCTAGTATATTTAAAATAATATTTTTTTAATACAATAATGGAATAAAAATATTTTAAGGGTATGATGAAGAAAAAAATAAAGGATTGTAAGGGAGGGTGATACCTATAAATTGAGTAAGTCCTTTTCAGTTTGATCTAAAAGGAATCCTTGGATTTATTTCCAAAAAAAGAATTCTAAAAGGAATACTGTACTAAATTTGGGGATCAATTTGGGATGGTTTTTTCCAAACATATGTTTCATGGGAGGTTAGAGGAAGTACGAGGATATTAGGAATTTTTTAAGGGAAGAGGGGTCGTACTCTTGAAATAATTTAAATGAATGGAACACATTTCATGTTTTTTAGTCAATTTGGTCAATTAATGGATAAATTTGGATACACGAGATTATAGGGTCTAAATAATACCTTCAAATGTATCTAGGACAGTGGCATTGGTTGTTTTTCCTTAATTTTATGTTTTCGTCCATTATAAAGCTTAATTTTACCTTAATAGTTGTAATTAATTCTAATTACTTCACCATTATATTTTTATAAAAAAATTTCACCTTATTAGTCATTATAAATTATTCTGTATCAAAATACTGAATACATTATTCCAAATTCCAATAAAATAAGTGACATAATTGTTTTTAAAATTAATCTTGTAGTTGGGTAGACAATGCAGGGTTTTAATGTAAAATTCATTAAAATATCTCTATGTTTTTTTTTATAATATTTCAATGCGAAAATGATCACAATTACCTAAAAGAGAATAATTTTAAAATAAATAATCTAATTAATATTTGAAAAAAAATCCAAATATAATTAAATCTTATAAATAAAATAGATTTAAAAAATTTAAATAAAAATCTATTTTTTTTCACTATTCTCCCCAAAATGATGTTTCATAGAAAAATCCCAAAAAATAACCCTAAGATAATTTAGATATTTTAAATTCATAAATTAAATTTATTTTATGAAATTATTTTTCTAAATGTGTATAAAATTAATTTTATTACATTACACAGAATGAAATAAAATGTCACTCATTTGTGAAAGCAATATATTTAATCATAAAAGGGTTTTCAAAAAAAATTATATCTTTCATTATCAATAGGTTTTATTTATATAAAAATATTTAAAAATATTTAAAAATTATTCATTACTATTCATATATCTATTTTTAATGACAAGGTTATAATTATACCATTTAAATAATTATAACACTAAAATGATGTTTCATAGAAACATTTGTGTTGCATATGCCAAATTAATATTATGTGTAACATATTCCATGTCTGTTCCATGTGAAAAGAATATTTGACATATTGTATTAAAATAAATAAATTAATGTTTAATTTGTTTTTTTTAATGTTCTATAAAAACTCGGGGTGTTATAGGACATACACATTGTGTGATCCTTATCTTCACTCGAAACCCTAGATTCCACAACTAGGTTACTACACGGTGTGTGTTCTTCCAGACTACACACAATGTAGTTGGTTTCTTCACAGTAATTAAATATTATTCCTAAAATTGGTGTTTATCTCCCATTTGTTTCACAAACCTCTGTGTTTTATCATCACCAATTAAATGGGTCATCACTGAACATCGATATTATGCCTATGGTGGCCCAAAATTGAAAATATGATCAAACTTCTGAAGCCTTCTCACCTCCCATAATCTCTATGGATCCAAAAACCAATGATCCATCACCTAAATCCCATATTATTCCATGATACATCCATAAAATTCTTATCGATATGTATTTGATTCATCCTCCATGAATGTAAGAATTTGATAGAACTTGAACCTTTCCTGAAAATGTCGTATCGTGACCCCACGTGCCAATATCAAATAACATATAAATCAGTGGGGGGGAAAGTCCATGAACGAGGTAAATCCCCCATTGGGTCACCCAATCATGGAAAAAAACCTATGGTGGAGAAATTTTTAGTGAAGCATGGAATAATAAATAAAATTGATAATATGGCTTGAATATGATTTAATCCAATTCACATGATCAAAGATAAATTTATAAGATAGCTAAAAATAAAATCTCAATATTCATTATTAGTGGAAATTATAAAATAAGGATTATTACCTAAATTATGGATAGTTTTTCGGTGATTAATGTGTTCACCATTGATGAATAAGAGTATATTAATCCTTACAAATCAATCTGTTCATTGATCTACACCTTCGGGTTTTCCAATGCCAATGAAGAATGCTCCTCCTCTCAAATCATCCCATAGTTTTGTGGCCAACCATGGACATTTTCTATAACTATGTATTTATTAAGTTGGATTAGTTTCTGATTAATTTAATATAATTGAATAAATTATGTATTTATTTTATTAAATTCACATGAAAATGGACACCAACCATGGAATTTCTGACACCAACCAACCTTAGTTTGTGCATCGGGTATACCCTATGATTCAAAATCCAAAATGGTCTAAAATTTCACATTTGAGTTCCCAAATAATAGGAATCCTATTTAATGTGATATGATGCATGAACATGACTTAAACAAATTTTGTTTTTTAATAAATTACTTGGGGTACCGAGACACCAAAACATCGTGCTGGCTCAATGGAAAAACCTTGATATATATATAAAAACATTAAAAGGCCAAATCCCAAAAGAAAAATATTATTTAAAAACTAAATCTATTTTATTATATTATATTCATGAATGATTTTTTCATTTTTTTTTCATTTCCACCCTTATTTAATAAAGAAACATAACGAATGTTTCTAATATGTAACACAAATCATGTATCTTCTTTTAGATCTAGAATCATTCTCTGTCATTTTTATTGAATAAAAACTTTAAATAATGTTTTTAATATTCTATAATGATATATTAATGGAATTTTTACCCATGTCAGACTTTTTTTAAAAACCATTGTTTAAAATGATTATTTTTATTAGTTTGTTAATAAGGTTCTTTTTGAATATTTTTTTACAAATGTGTGAAAGCACTGATTTCATTTAAATTATATAGAATCAATGTAATTTGGAAAAATCATAAATTAACACATAATATGAAATTTTCAATATTTCTTAACAGGGAAATTATTTTCTATAATATTTTAATCTTTTTCAGATGTTATAGACGTGGTTTCAAAGTTAAATGTGTATTCTTATCAACAAATATTACATGTGATATTCTGATGACGTTTTCAGTAATGATTATAATCATATATATTACTAATTGATTATAAATTAGATATATGTATATCTCTTACATATATATATATATAGCTCATTATTCCATCAATTGATAATGTAAAACATGAAATATGTTCATTTATCATAACACATCATTATGAAATTTCTTTTGATTTCCATATGAGGCAAGATTAAGGATCCCATATCTTTTCGTGGGTCAATATTATATTTATAACATATTATTGATTTCTTTTTTGGTGTCACAAATAAGCTTGAAAATTTTATGATTGGTGTCCCCATATATCTCTCTAATGTATTGAGAAATATTTTTGGTCTCGCGAGACTTTATGTATGTGGTTATAGATTAAACCACATCCATTATGGGACATTGTCCATTGTGATATATTGTTTAGGTAGATAGCCTTGACCCATGTGTTTTCCTTGTAGTATATTACTACTGAAATTAGTATGATTCAATGATCTTATGATACAATGTTATTTTTTTATGCATCTATGTGATTACTCACAAGCCTTCTCTAGTATGCTATCATGTTATTCTATTGACTCACATTATATGTTTATTGTTTTTTCACTTACAAGGATTTGTTTGTCAACCATTTCATCTATGTATTCCCTAGGTTATCCAATGAAATTATTAGGGATCAATATGATTTATAAACTCACTAAAGATAATAAAAATAATGATTTCATATTTTAGATTCTTTGGATGTTTTATGTACCCGTACATCCAAACACACTAGGCCTCTAGATATTTGGGTTGTAACTAATTAATTTTTGGAAAAACATATATATCAATATTTATGAAATGATTGAGGTACTATATTTTATGTAATTTTGTTTAAATATTGGATATATTTTTTTAGGATATTTAATATAAATAAATAAATAAATAAAATTATTAATCCTTCCATGACTACACTTAATCCAAACACAAAATTTTCACCAAGGTTATGTCACACCTAGGAAAAAATTTATATTCCAGATTTAATGAGTGTATCATATTTCCCATTATAAAATCCTGTTATAATTTATTCCATCATTTCTGAAAAACAGAACATGCATCATATAATATATTTAATACTTTTATTATATCAACAATGATGCACATAGGGCTTCAAAATCTTAGGTTGAAATAATGCTTGACTTAAACCCTATTAATTTAAATTTTCCAAAAGTTATACAAGTCAAAAATAGAGTCTTTACATTCTCCTCACTAAATGGATGTTCATACCAAAAAGGAATAAGCCTAATCAAATAGATGATGATTTTGAGCCCACATCCGGTTCTCCCAATCCCAGGTGCTCTCCTATAGATTGTCAAGATACCATTGTACATGCTCAAAGTTAATTTATCTCCCTTGTATATTCTCGTATTGATACTTGATGTCTACTAGGTTCTTCATGACGGTAAATATATCCTCGATATATAGATCACCCATGTTGATAATAAAAAACATGTAACGAGGATACCTCCTCAGCTACAACATGAGGAAGACATCACGTACCTAGTTTAAGTACGATAAAATGGATAAGTGGTATGAAACCTATCCAACCCGATATATTATTTGAAAATGTCCAATGATTATTAGATATAAAATTTACCACCATCGATTTCACTGAAATCATCAATGAGGAGATACCTTTAAGAACACATGATCTCCCACATTGAAATCAAAAGACCCCCATCATCAGTCCATATAAGACTTTTTACAATTATGGAATGTTATTATCCAATCATGGATGATATTAAACTTCTATTATATTTCTCACACCAACTCTAAGACCATGACTGCTGACTCTAATTGATCTGTTGATCATATTGATGACATGAAGTGTCTCCCATATAAGCTCTCGAATGGTACAATACCGATGGTGGATTGATATGTTTTTTTATGCACAAAACAAACTATGTGTAGGTGACCCTCCAACCATTAACAAGTTCCAACATGAAATCTTGAAAAATTTAATCTAGAAACAAAATGGTCCTCCCAATCTAGCCTTTTGTCTTGCAGTAAACACTGTTCTCTACTAAAACTGATCCTAGATGGCCTCCATAAATGCTCTCCATAATCATGAAATGATGAAATCATCAACGTATAATATTATCCTGGAGAGAACGCCATGGAGTTAAACTATCTATTACACATAATTTCATCCCAATAAGTTTACTAAACTCTACTATCATATGGATATGAAGTGGGATGACTTGTTGAGTTGGTCTAATATCACCCTAGTGACATCATGTCCTCTAGTCGTTCATGAAAGAACCATGAAATGTACTATAAAGACCCTATCCTGTTTACACTATTGAACCTAAAGATTTTTATCCAAACACAATAGAACATGGTGCTTATTTTCACATGATGAAAATTGAGGCTTTGAGAGAAAAACAAGGCTACACACCACATCATACCTAGAAACTATAATTGACACTGTTGGTTATAGTACATCTTTTGTACTCTTATATGTTCTAATAATGGGTATGTATGAAACTCCTCCCAAAATTATATCTCTTTTTCACAAGTACCATTATATTCATTTTGAAATGGATGAAATGATCCACAATTTGAATATATCGATCAATAGAAAATCCACTAGATATCTGAACATGCAATGTCTCACAATCGATATCTCCAAGATGAGAATCTGTAACATGTTAGAGAAGTGGAGGGGTAACAATGATCAACTTAAGTTATGTGTTACCATCTTCATCTACAAAGGAAAAATGTAACAAGGAAAACTTCAGTAACACCTAACTCAGCCATTTTGAACAAGATATCCTAAAGAGAGTATCTACTACAATGTTCCCATTACCAGGAGTAAAAAATATCAAAAATTCATCATCTTGGATGAACACTAGAAATCATTTTTACCTCTAGTAAAGAACTTTCTAAATAAATTTATATGAGAAAATTTTGTATAGATTAAAATATAAACTGCTCACCTATAAGGAAGTTTCCCCATGTATACTTGGAAAATACCACCACCATCAGCTCCAGATCATGGGTCATATAGTCATTCTCATGGTGTATCAATTTTTGGGACCGATAGTCAATCACTCTTAGCCTCTACATAAGAACATGTCCAATCTCCACTATGGTGTTTTCATAAAACATCCCATTTATGGTACCATACATTGGTAGTCTTTATATGGGGGAACTCATCAACATGTGAAGTAATTCATGAAAACCCTAAAGGCATCTCACTTTCAATACAAAAGGCTTCCCCTTTTGGGTCAAATCAGTCAAGGGAACCAATGACCTAGAGAAATATATCGTTAATCTTGGATAGTCGCCTTCCAACCAAATGAATTTATGCAAATTAGGGACACACTTGGGTGCCTCCCAATATAACACAACCATAACCTTTTATAGGTCGACTACTACTACCTATTTAGAGACAACATGTCCAAGGAGGTGGACCTCTAGAATCTAAAATTAAAATTTAAAGATATTAGTAAATGTTTGATTCCATTGATGTAGAATTATGACCATCCTCAAGTGTTTGATGTTCTCTTCCCCTAACACTAAATAATCTAGGATTTCATTATTGATGAATACAATGATCCAATCCAAAAAAGGATGAAATAACTCATTCATATGCCCCTTCACAACTACAATGGTGTTTTTAATGTCTAATGGAATCAATATTTTATAATAGTGAATGTAGTTACATCATAATTCCATATTTTGTATATACATTTGTCTAACTCAGTGCTACTGATAGCCCAGCCGGAGGTCAATCTTCGAAAACCATCTCATTCCTTTCAACCGATCGAAGAGATCAATGATTCTCATCTGTGGATACATATTCATGATAGTGACATAATTTAGTTGACAATAATCTCCGCATAACCTCAATCTCCCATATGCCTTATTGGAAAACAATACTTGGGCTACCCATGGTGTCACACTGGGTCTGACGAGCTCTTATCCCTCAAATCATTGAACTAAATTTTTTTCTATTATATCTTTGTATGGGGGATATGATATGTTAGATGCCTAGTTGAATGTGTATATCAGGTTCAATATCTCAGTGGGGAGATAACATAATCAAATTATCACGGAAGACATCGTTTACGTGGTTGTTTTTTAATACACACTACCAAATCAATTTTTACATTTAATTATGTTTTTATTATTAAAATAATATATTTTGTTGAATAACTATAGATTATTGTCATTTTTAAATTTAATTTTTAAAAATATGATTATTTTTTAAAATATATATATTTCAGGGTTTATGATAGCTATTTGGAATAATTTAATTATTATATAATATTAATTTTTTTCTTAAATATCATTCTTTATTAACGTGAACTTGACTAAATACAAAGTATAATTTTTCATTCTTTTAATTATTCCATTTTTTTAATTTTTTTGTGTTATTAAAAAATAAATATTTAATTTATTATTTTATCCAATATAATTTTATTTTATATTTTTTCAAAAAAAAATTATATTTTTTTATAATATATCGATTTAACAAATTTTATATTTTCATTACTTTTTTAATTTCTTTAATTTATTATGTTTTTAAAATTTTAATTCATTATTTTAATTATTTCATTTAATAATTTAGTCTATATTATTTAAAATTAACAAATTATACTTTTTTAATTTATCATGTAATTTAACTAATTTAATATTTTTCATTATTTTTGTAACTTAAATAATTTTTTCATTTGTTTTTATACTTTTAATTTAATTCATACAATCATTTTATTCATTATTTTTTCTAAAATAAATTATTAAGTTTACTTTGTTTCAAATTTATTATTTCATTTTATTTTATTTTGGGGTTTTCTTGTTATTTTAACATTTATTTATGATGTGTAATTTTTTTTCTCGGGGGAATGACCTCCCGCTGAATACTTATACAACAACTATTGCAAAATAGGGCATCTTCCATTGTATTTATTTTTTAACCAAGATTTCCATAGCTCCGATGATCCACCACCAAAATAGAAAGTGATTCAACACCAATGAGAGTCAACAAATATGCTTCACCCTCTACTAAATTCAACTCACCCCATCCTCGACCCACCACCAAACCACTCCCCATTATCTTAACCCTCTACCACCAATGTCACCTCTATCCACAGACAACCCACCATCATAATGATCCAATAGAGAAGTTTCATGCACAAAGCATAACCCTGACAACATTGATGGCTGATAATTGTGCCTCAATGAAGATTGATGAAATCTCCACCCCTTCCGATGCCACGAAGCCACTGTGATGACTGTAGCACTGCCTATGAAATAAAGAGAAGACATCAAGATGTGATTCCTTTTGAGATATTCATTCAATCTTGAGCGGAGGTTTCACCCTTTATAGAATGATATATATATATATATAAGAAGATTAATATAACAATAATAGTAAACATATAAATATTAAGAAGTTAATAATAAGTAGTATTTACATAATAAAATACATATAGTTATGTATATAATAATATTTGAAAATTAATTAATATTAAATATAAATAAACACATATATTTATAGTTATATACATATTTATTTATGTCTAATCATAATAATAATAATAGGTTTATATAAATATTTTAATAAAAAAAAATTTGTTTGTACATATTTTTATATTTTTATAATATATATATATATTAGTAATAATAATATTTAAATATGAATACACTAGTATAGATTTATATATATATTTAAGACTAATATAATTATGTAATGTATATTTATGCAATATAATTAAGTAATTTATATACAAATTTCTTTATTATAAGTGCATGTATCTTAATTTCAAGATATTAACTATTAATTTATAGTATTATATTGTGCTACACGACACATGTTTCTAGAAGGGGGCATCTTCTCTGGTGAACAATGTGGAAGAAATGGGGCTTTGAAATTGAAATGGGGAGGTGATGGAAGTCATTTAGGAAGTTGTAATAGGATATGACATTCACATGGTTAAGGGAAGAATAATCTAAGAGACTTGAGGATGATCTAGAAATTTCATAACCATCTGACAACACTTTTAGCATTAGGTTGCATGAAAACACATTCAGTAGAAAGAAATACAACACCACATCTAGCATTAGGTAGCACGACACAACTCTTGAGAAGCATGATACCACACACATCCACTATTATAGATGCATCCTAGAGGAGATTCATTTATTCCACTTACACCCATTTAAGAAAAGGATCTGACTGAATCACACCAATGACCACTCACATGAGACACGAGTAGAGGCCATGGATCAGACCTTGGGAATTTCTAGACATCAAACTACAAGGATAACACTGTTCTCCCAATTTTAATTTGTTTTATTCAATCACAACAGATGAAATACTATATATTAAAAAAAATTAATATTTTTTAATAAATTTTGATTATCATATAATAGCATTTGGGAGAATTGGATTGGTTCGTAATTCAATTTAACCTTATTTATGCATTTCTCTTCAACGGGATGCTTTTCTATCCTTCTTTGGATAATTTTTTTAACATTAAGAATTAGTAAAACCGAATATTTATTGGACATTAATTATTATTTTTCCAATCTATTTATTTAACCTAGAATTAAAAAATGATAAAGAGAGTGAAGCCCGTTGAGCTCAAATAAAAAATTGAACTTAGTGATTACATATTTTTTCCTACATGGTTACTGAAAGATCTCTGGAGTTGATAAACTATAGTGGTCATTTAGTCATAGATTAAACTGATGAAAAATATGATATACCAAATTAAATTAGATCCACATTCCCCAATTTGAATTCATGAACAATATAAAATTATTATAGAAACCAGTCAACCAATTCTATATATTCCATCAACCAGTTGTCCTCACTATTTGTGTGTTTATTCTGTCTATCATGCCACTATTCCCTGACATTCCCACTCACACTCCAATCTTCATGTTCATGATGGTTTCATCATCACCCCCAATATTTCATAGGATGATTTTTCATCTTTTAATTATCATTGTTTTTAGTATTTAGTACAAATCAATTAAATATTATGGGTAGACCATGTTACCATAGTAAAATCTCTTTGTAGTAATTAGTCGTATAAATTTTAAATTTTCACACTTTCAATGATTCATATGTCAACTTTTTTTCCCCTATTATGGAAGGAACATGAATCCATGAATATATATATATATTTATAACATAAAAAATATGAAAACATAACACAAAATAAATCTATAAAACACTAATATGATAAAATTTTCATAAATATAATGAAAATTCAAGAAAACAGTAAAAACCTTTTCTCCAAGAAAATTTAAAAAATGTCGATGCTGCTATATGAACCATAGGTCTAAACAAGAGTCCATTGAACCCTTAATTCAAAAAATTAATAAATTCTATAGATAATTGAAAAAGAAAAAAATAAAAAATCAAAATTGAAATCAACGGAGGCTAACAATGACAAGATTCAAAATCAACCACTTGGAACTAAAACCCAACCTAATAATGAAATGATTGAGAGGCATAGTTTGATAGATTTCTTGAATTATTTTATTTCTAGAAACCCCTAATGAATTAGGAAGTCACCAAGGTTTAGAAATTATAAAATCAAATATTCCATGTTTTCATTACTACGAAACTTTAATTTAATACCCAATGAATACCCCTTGACTTAATTTGGGACATCCACTGTATTTTCCAACAGCATCCACTGAGAGTCCTGAGTGAGGAAGAGATTATTAAGAGAGTTCTTCATTTCTGACTTAAGGTATATGTTCGGTCATGGTTTCCACCAATAAAAGATCAAAATATTTTACACCCATGAATAAGTCTACAATTCTTGAACCATGAAATTCTATATAAGTAAAATGACTAATGAGATTAGGAACAACATCATTGGTTTATAGAAGTATTAGTGAGAACTATACAATAACTATTGGGATTGATTTTTGGGGATTAAAAAGGAAAATTCAAAAAAACCAAATCACTCCCCAATTCCTCATGAATATTTTTACAATATTCTCACCCCATACATCCAAATCATAGTGGAATAGGTTACTCGAGTGGATTTTAGTGATAAGACTGTTGAGAAGTTGAATAAAATCTTGACTACTTTCACAAAAAAAATTGCAACAGAAATACTAAAGAATATGTACCATTATGGTGAAATAATCTAACCTTGTTCCACAAGATGAATCCCAATCTATTGGGGTTTTCAATAAAAACAATCAGAATACTCTTTAAAATAAATTATACCACTATGGAATTTTTAGTAACATACACTCTATATTTCCCAAGTTTTCTACATTCCTTCCCATGATCCTTGGAATTCTAATATTTCTATATGAGGTCATAAGATACAACATAGGGATGAAATTTTTTCATAAATCTAAAATTATGATTATATAAATGAACCAAACCACTCATGGAGGGTGAAGAGAGTTCTTCAACCTGATACTTCTCCTAGGTTTTATTTACAACCTTGGTTGCAGTTCCATACCCAACCCAAACCCAAATTATCCAAATCAAAAGATAAATTGAGAGTAATATTCTAAGAGCTAATATGATGGTTTTGTGAAAAAATAACAATAAATAATTTTTTAAAATAACAACTAGATTCATGAATGAAAAATATAGAAATTGGAATTGGAATGTTTGATAGAGAAGTATTTTATTAATAAAAGGGTAAGCCTAGAAGTACCATAAAAGAAAACCTAAGAAAAAATACAATTGATGTGACCACTATGTGGTATCTACAAAAACCCCAAGTGTCCAATGAAATCCCCAAAATTCTAAAATTAAAAATTCGGTTGAATCTAGAAAATAATATATAGGAAATATTGAATCTAGAAAATTGGAGGCCTTCTCTATAAATTTTCAATTCCATACTGTTCCAACAAAAAATCAAAAAAACAATTACTTGGAAAACAAATAAAATAATTTTAATATGAAGGCTAAATAAGAAATTGAATAGATTCCCAAAATTTGGATATACGTTTCTCCTACAATCCATTAAAAAAAATAATTTAAAAAGGAATCCCATGATTTTGAGATGTTGAAATTTCTAAAAGTGGTTAAATTTAACATTTATAATCCCTTTTTGGAATCCATGTTTCAAATCCCATCCTATCTAAAATATCTCATGAAAATATTCTAAAAAACCCTTAAATAATTTCAATCTTACTATTTTTTGAAGTATTGTAGTGATGTGTTGTAGAATAGGATACCTCCTAAACAAAAAGACCAAAAGATATTTTTCATCAGGTTAAACATTTGGGATGGAGTTGGAATGTTTAACTATCTATTGGATATGGGAGATAAAATCAATTTTATTGCATTTTCTCTATTTCTATAATTGATATTATAAGTTCCCCAACCCCCAATAGTATGTTACAACTTGTTGATTTATCCCTCACTCACATAGTTGTTAGGGTAGATGATTTTATAGTGGTAAAAGGAAGATAATTATTTACTCTTAACTTCTGGTTACTAGATATAGAGTGTAACCCTAAGGTACTTATCGTTCTTGGTAGGGAAACATTGGCTACAAGGTTAGCTCTCATATATGTCTCAAAGTGGAAATTCATATAAAAATTAGGTAAGAATAATATGAGTTCTATGATTTCCAATAAAATTTAAAAACCCTCCAACAAAATATTTAATACATATCAGAAGATAGTAGATTGAGAATCAATTTTTGAGGAGGAAGAGGTGTTCTTGATAATGTATGAAGAAATCAATGGTGCAACAATGATCCCTAATATAAACATTATGGGGATCCACTCTAGTAAGGAGAAAGCGTTCATTGTTAAGTTAATGAGAGAATTCATGGACCACCTATATTAGTTGTCTATGGGAAACATATTGACACCAAAATAAGATTATAATTATGAGGGATTTGTTTTTTATTAAATAACAGTGATAAAGATTAAGACTTATAAACATCCTTCTTTAAGATGCATCATGATGAACTTTCTCGACCAGGTCGATGTGTCATCCCGTTAGCAAAGAACCACCACAATTAGAGACCGAACCCATACCTACCCATTTAAAATATTTTTCTAAGAGAGTTCACTACACTCCCTATTATTATCTCATCTAAGCTATAGGAAGGTAAAGAGGAAATCCTACTGGGTGTGCTTAGGATGTTCAAGTGTGTTATTGGATTATCAATTATTGACAAAAAGGGTATAAATTAATATTTCTATATTTATAAAATCTTAATGGATCTTGAGTGTAAACTAAGAGTATATTCCCAAATAAAACATAATCTGAATATTATGGAAGTGTACTGAGTGAAATTTTTTATATTAAATAATGATGGGATTAACATTCCAATTACAAACAGTCCCTAGGTAAGTCATAACTAGGTAGTCCTCCAAAGTATTTGAGTGATATTGATTTTAAATGAAAAACAAATAAAAAAATTAAACTACAATTGTGAACAAATGGAGGTTTTTTATAGATTATATAGAAATAAATTATACCTCAAAAAAGGTCAAATTTTCTTCAAATTTTTTGACAATATGATACAGAGGATAGTTGGAAATTATTAATTCCTTTTTATTGATGGATACTCTTGCTATAACAAAATACCTATATAACTCGAGGGCTAGGAGAAGAACACCTTCACTTTTATATTTAGTATTTTTCTTACAAGTGTATATCCATTCTATTGTGTGGGTCTCTGGTAACATTTTAGATATGCATGATCTCTATTTACTAATATATGTTAGAATGAATTATTTATCTATTCTGGGATTATTTTTCAGTTATAGTAATTAATTTTAAAAACTAAATTGAGATTTTGGAAGTTTTTTTTTTAAAATGGAATGATTTTTTTAAACTATGAAATGCGCTAATTCATTGATATTGAGGGAGTATTGATGCATCAAAAAGTTTTAAAAAGGGGCTAGAGGTTGATAATTCCATGATATAAGTTATCCATAATATGACATCTCTTAAGAATTTAAAGGGGGTTAGAATTGTCGCGGGATGTGGTGGATTTTATATTGGATTCATTAAATACATTCCATGATTACTAGGCCACTCATCTCACTTCTTGATAAGGGTAAATATTTTTTATGAGAAATTCGTGGATTACATACACCAGATTAAGAAGAAACTAAATACCTCACCATTATCACATCCCAAGACTATAATTTCACATTTTTTGTAATGTGTGATGGTAGTGACCTAGATATAAGAAGTATTTTGGGACAGAGGAGGATTGAAATTTGTATTTCATTTACTATTCTAGAAAGCTGTTGGATAATTCTCAGAAAAATTATTCAAAGGATGAAATGGAATTGGCTCCTGTTATGTCTTCCCAGAAAAAATCTATATAGTACTTTATGGGTTCTACAGTGATCTCTTTAACTAACCATTTATCCCTCAAGTAGTTTCTAGCAAATAAGGACTCAAAACCTGGGATTAGGAGGAGGAAACTTGAATTTCATGATTTTGATTTGGTAATTAGGGATAAAAGTTGTTTAAATATGTGGCTTTAGACAATTTCTCTTGGATTACCAAGACATATATTGTAGAACAAATAGGGTGAAATACATCATTCATAAATTAATAGTTTCATTTTTTCTAAGAAAAAATCTTATTGTTTTAAAAATTATGTAATTTTTTTTGTTTTTTTTATTATTCTGATGTGTTGTTCACAAAACCAAATAAAAAATATTATATTAGAGTTAAAAAACTATTTATTCGATGTCCGTATTCTATTTAGAGGATTCTCATGATGATATTTTGAGGAGATGTTTTTTGAGGAATAAATGATACCCATACTTGAGAGTTTTCATTAATCACCTTATCGGGGCCCATATTTAGGTGAATGGACTGATCATAATGTTCTATAGTTTAGTTTCTACTCACCAACATTTTTCATAGATTCGATGAGTTTCATCATTGGCTGTGACATGTTCGAAATGTTTGGAAATATATGTTGAAGGGTGGAGTTACCTCAAAAATGTAATTTGGAGGTCAGTGTTTTTTATGTTTGGGGATTGAATTTAATCTTACCATTTCCATCCTATTTTGGGAATGAATATATTCTTGTTCAGTTTACTATGTTCCGAAATGGGTGGAGGTAGTGATCATCCTGACAACATTTTTATAGTGTAGTGAAATTAATGAGGAATAATATTTCTTCCAGGTTTAGAGTGCCTCAATAATTCATCAAAGGAAATGAAACTTATTTCAATAATAAAAATTTAATGAATTTGATGAATAAATTTTGAATTTATCATATTTATAAAACGACCTACCTCCAAATGTCATGCGTGATGGCTAATGTGTCTAACGGTGACATAAATCATATTTTTGAAATGGAAATTTCTAGATCTAGAAAGGTTTGGTCTAAAAATATGGATGAGAATATTTTGGATTATAGAACCAATTAATAGACTCCCATAGGGATTTCCCCAAATTGGTTTCTCATTGTAAATATGTTCTATATTTCTGTGGAATTACATCGAATGTCTTTTTGGGAAGAGAAGGCCATGAACATTGACTGCAAGTTTTATTATGAGAGTAGGTTGTTAGAGTCGACAGAGCTGGAGGAAATTAGAAGGGAATCATATGATAATGAAAATATTTAAAATGAAAGGAAAAAATATTTTCATGAACAAATATTTTTGAATAAGGATTTACAGGTATTTTAGAGAGTCATGCATTTCAATTCTAGGATAAAACCATTTCACAGTATATTGAGAACCAAGTGTTCAAGACCCTTCTCCATTACGATAGTTCATTTAAATGCAGTTTTGGAGCTTGTTGGAGATGAAAATTGACAATTATTTTTAAATGGTCAATGTATCAGAATTTCATCAAAGTGAATCAAAAGGTAATGCCTAACATCACTTCATATGAATGATGAATCAATATCATGTCTAACTAATGACTACAAAAGTATTGTTTCATGGGAAATAACCATTGGTTTTTTTATTATTATATTATCTACTTTTTCAATAAATATAATTCTTTACCCTTGACTATCTAGCATACTGACATATCTATCACATGGTGATACATCATATTCTATTGTTATAGTGTTACTATTACCAGAAGTATAGCAATTTAAAACCAAGGGAGTAATTCACTGATTGTTATGGATAAAACACCTAGAACTCAATCTTTTTTTTTTGAATTTTGATTGAAATTTTACTTCTAGATTCCTCATTATGTTTTCTGAAATTTTCCGGAAACTGTGATGAACAATTATTGAACGTCATTTGCTACTATAGGAGTGGAACATTTGAATAAACATTAATTGACATATCCCTCACATTTATGGAAGTGATGTTTGGATTTTTGTTTTATTCTGTACTCATCATTTATTTCATTCTTCAATGAATTAATAGTTAGAAATGCCCCCTAATATTGTGATAATTGGGAATATCATTCTTTCTTATTGTAGAAATGCTGAATTTTAGTTTGTTAGATATTTAATTGAGGTTTATTGGTGAAACCTTCTTTCATCTATTGAATTAACATTAATTCATCTTTCCCTATAAAATATTACTCATCATGTTACTATATAAAATGTATTTAAAAATATTTTTCCCATTTATTAAAATTAATTTAATGATATTTTTAATTAAAAAAACATTTCATAAATTTTTTTGTATGATGGTGGATGGTAGGGTTCCTTTTTAATTGTTTTCAAAATCTTTTTGTGTGGATAGGTGAATTTTGAACATTCATTTAACCCCATCACAATTTTTATCTACTGAATTTCCTATTTTTTAACATAGTTTTCTCGCACTCTCATATTTAGCAATGGGGACATTTTTTTGTTTTATGTGTTATTGAGATGGGTCTTTCTATGCTATGTTGTTCTTTAATACAAGTCCCATCAAAATCCCCCATAATTTTGAGTGAGAATATTCAGTAAATATTTTTTATATTTTCTCACAAATTAATGGTATTAGACAACAATATGATCTTTAAATCATTACTTCTTATTGGATTACAATATAATGGTTTGTAACAGTTTCATTGATTCTAGTATTATTGCGTATATATGATTATTGAGAGGAATTACAAACTATTTCTATGAATATTATGTTTACGAACTAAGAGAATTATTTAATGTAGAAATTTTTGAAATTGTGATCATTAAATTTAGGAACTATAAATTTAAACAAGAACCTATGGGACTAGACTTTTGAGAATTAATCACATTAGTGATCCAGCTCAAATGATAATCATTGAAGTACATTGAAATTGGAGTAAAATCGGAATATGAGAGCCCATAGTGAAAATATGATACTCTAGGCACTATGTGTGTATTAATCTCTCAGTATATATCAAATAAGTGATTTTCTCAAAGCGATTTTCACAAGATACATGGATGGATAAAAATAAAAAATAAAAATAAAAAATAAATTAGAGTTTCTAAAAGACAAAAAATGAGTTCATTAAGCTTAGGAAAATTTTGAAACCAGATGATGAAGGTTAAAATTGAAAAATATTCAAATAAATTTAGTTTTCTAAATAATGTGATAAAAAAATATTTGTGACCTAGAAGAATGTGAAAAGTGAAGGAATAATTTGTAAGGGATTTAATTTCATTTGATCATGATTATTATCAATCTTAGAATTGGAACATGAATTGGAATTTAACTAAGGTAGTATGTGACTTCATATAGGTGACATGACATCTTTAATAGTGAATGTGACTTTGTAGCCATGATTCATAGTGTGTATTTTAATTTAGACATGACCACTTTTGATCATTCATTGAAAAACCTATCCCTCTTCAAAATTTGTTCCACTATAATTAACCTTATAGACATTACCATTTAGATATGATTGTGACAAATAATTTTTTTATTTTAAAGGAAAAAAATAAAAACAAATTAGGACAAACGAATGTTTATGTGTTTGAGAGTTTGATGAGAATATTTTTTAATATAATTTTTCACATCAATTTTCATAATTAATTATCTATGTATTTTTTAAAGAATATATTTCATTTCATAACAATATATTGTTTTCAGTTTTATATTTAATTATTAAGAATGTGTTTTATATTAAATTTATTTAATTTACTTTTTATTTTATTTATTTGATATAATTTAATGATTAAATAATTAATTTTGTTTTAACAACCATTCTTCTTACTATGACCTTGTTTAAATTTTCAGTATAATTCTTCATTATTTTAACATTTTCATTTTTTATTTTATATTTGTCTTTCGAAAAAAATTACTTCCATTGTTTTTTATTACATTACTTTTTATTTAATTCATTTCTAATTAATATATTTTAATTTTTTTCAATAATATTATGAATTGACAGATTTATTAATATTCATTGCTTATGTAATTTCCTTCCATTGTTATGTTTTTATTATTTTAAATCATTATCTAAATAAATTAAATTAAATTTGTAATCAATTTTATTTCAAATTATCAAATTATAGATTTTTATTATTCTTATAATTTTTCTAATTTAATCATTTTCCTTATTTTTTTAACTTATATAATTTATCTTTGCTTTTTATTCTTTTAATTTAATTCATACATTCATTTTATGAATTATTTTTTAATGAAAAATAAATTAATAATTTTCTATTATTTAAATTTTATTCTTTCATGTTAATTTTTGTTGTTGTTTGTTTTTTATTTAGAATTTATATGTTAATTATAATTTTTTTTCATTGATTGAGTAACTGATGAATAATTCTATAGCTAGTGAACATTGGTAGAAAAATAGAACGTCTTCCATTATATATTTATTCCACTAAAAGTACTATTGCGAGATCCCACTAATCCACCACTAGAATCAAGAGCAAATAATCAACAACACTTCCAATGGGAGTCACTGCCAGCAACTTCACCATCCACTACATTCAAATCACCACCATCCTCGACCCACCGTTGCACCACCCACCATTCTTGTGACCCTCTACGTGGCCACTCCCCAAAATCCTCACCCAGTTCTCTATCACCTTGAGTCACCACCAATATACATGATTCACCAATATCACATTGTTGTTCATTTACCCGAATTGAATCAAACACCAGCAACCTTGCCCCACCGGTATCACAACCTTCAGCTACTGATTTTCTCACCAATGAACCAGGATACAACTACCAATAAAATAATTAGAAAAAATCAAATATATAAGATCCAAGAATCATCAATGAACATAAAATCAAATTGAAAATATGAAATACACATATTCAACAAAAACTGTATCCTTCTAGATCCAAACCAAAAACTCACCCCCAAAAAATGAATGTGACGTCATCTATGATGTCACCGAGATCCAACATTAAAGACCCAAAAACCCAAATCTAAATTATTCCACTCAAAATCGGTTGAAGAAAACGTGTTAGGATGTGTCGATTGATGGTGAATCCACTAAAATTATCCAATGATGAACCCACAAACCTTGTTGTTTCCCCACATTAGTTGAGGTTGTTTGTGCTCATGAAGCCAACCCACACCACTGCAAATCTTTTAAAGCTTCCACTGGAGAAGTAGGAAGCACCAAGATAATTCATGATATCATGGAAAGGTGAGACCTATGCTACCACATAGATTAATGAAATTACATCCCACATATAAATCCATTTAGATGTTGCGATGCTTGAAGCTCCATGTAAGGAGGTAAGAGAAGATCCCAAGTCTTACTGCCTTTCGAGCGAACCTACCGAGCTCGAGGGGAGGCCTCCCCTTCAAGAGAATAACCTAATAGAAGTTATGATAAAAGAGAAAAAAATATGAAATGAAAAAGAACATTAAAACAACAAGTTATATATAGATAATATAATTTAAATGATAATAATAACAATAAAAATAAATATAAATATCTTAATAACAATAATAATTAATTATTTATTAAAATACTTACTATTATCAATATAATAATATTATAAAATCAATTTAGAGTAAATATAAATAAATAAATATAATATATATATATATAATAATTATAATAATAATGGGTTTATATAAATATTATTATAATTTTTTTTGGTAGATAGTTATATATTTTTACAATAAATATATATTTTAATAATATAAGTATGTATAAATATAAATACATTTATATATTTTTATATTTATTAAAGGATAATGGAATTATATAATATATATTTATATAATATAATTATGTAATATATATATACTTTTTTTGGAACTTCATGGTGCTTAATTTTATGAATTTTTTGAATGATTCATGGTGTGGAATCATTATTCAGGTAAAACATTTATTGATGGTGGCCTCTTCTCTGGTCACCAACATAGAAGAAAGGGTATCTTTAATATGCCACACAGAGGTGAGAGAAGTAATTTGTAATGTAGTGAGAAGAGATGACATTCTCTTGGTTATGGGATGAACAATCTAGAATAATCAATGAAACATCTAGAAATTTCAGAACCATCTGGGTGGCATGACACCACTTCTAGAAGTAGGTTGCATGACTCCTCTTCTAGCATCATGTAGCACTAAAAAACTCTTAAGAAGAAGGTTACCACACACTCCCTACACAACAGAGACATCCTGTAGGAGATCCATTCATCCCACTTATCACCATCTAGGAATGGGATCTTAGATAATCACATCATTCCTCATTCACAATAGGAAGGAGAAGAGATCAGGGATTAGACAAGGGAAAATTTTGGAGATGGAGTAGGGAGGGAGAACAACCTTCTCTTTGTTTTATTTTTTAATCATTTATATATAATGAGCTTCTCAATTTTAAAATTTTCTAATATGATTAATTCCATTTTGATTCTCTTATGATGAACTTTTTGGGAATAGGCTGAAATGATAATTCCATTTTATCATGTTAACGTATTTCTCTTCAACTGGAAAAATTTATCTCTTTCATAAAAAATATTTTTAAATAATCTATAATTAATGGAAACTAGTATTGATCATACATTAATTCATTTTTTTCTGAATTTTAGGATTTAACTAACAAATAAATCAAGATGAAGAAAGGGAATGACACTTATATCAATTGAAAATTCGAACTCAATTATTGCTGGTTTGTTCCCACCCATTGATTGAATGAACTTTGTAATTGATAAACTACATAGGTAATTTAGTCACATGTTTTCTTGATGAAAAATAATTTAATAAAATTCTAATTATATCCATATTTCTAAATTTAAATTCCTGAAGAAGGGAAAAAAGTCTAAAATCCATTCACCTGATTTTCACCATTCTGGTGATTGGTTGTTCTAAATGTTTGTGTTTTTCTTTTATCTGTCCCACCTTCATGTAGTCTGTTTCACACCCACACACCAGTATTCATTTTCTTCATTGTTTCATAATCATCCTCCACTTTTCATATGTTGTTTATTTTTACTTTTTTGTTTTCTATATTTTTGTTCTTTATAATAAATAATTTCATCTCTTTGGTTCGACCCTTTTACCGGTGTACAAGTTATATATAGTAATTACGATTATAAATTCTAAATATTCACACATTCAATAATGCATGAGTCAGTATTCATACTCCTCCACCACTATAGGAAGCTAAAAGTTCATAACATCAACTATTCTGAGGGTAATGCAATCTTATTATTGAGTAATTAGTCATATCCTACCATATATGAGACAATCATAATCTGTCCCAATATTGCTTCTAATCAACAATGGAAAAAATCATTCCATTAATATATATATATATAGTGTATCTTATACATAAAATGGTAAATATATGCATGAACTAAGGATATTTATTCCCTACATAGAATGAAATCATAAGGCCTCATCATGAGTGTGAGCCAATAAAATCCACCATTTCCCAATAATTAAATGAAGAAGTATTTATTCTAATAAATCCATCTAATCGGGAGGTGTCTTAATAAGGATGAAACTCTCCCAACTACCTTCATCCTATCGTTGGATGAATGGGGAACAATCTTGCATCAAATCCGGAGAAGTCTCAATCTCTAAAACTCGTGGAGTGTTCTTAGCCCACATATTCCCTCTTCTAGCCTTGCCTATGAAACTATCCTCTTGAATGGTTTTGAAAAGATCCGAAAACGACCCAATGTTATTACCATTTATATAGGTCCCTATAGTATGTCCATGTAACTTGTATTGTTATCCTGATTATCCTACCATGGTATCTTAGTTTTATTTAATCATAGAGAAATCTTGAAAATGGTTAAGACTATCCATGGTCAAAGAGTATGTTTGGGGAGCTAACACAATGTGGATATGGAAAAAACAACCCATTATTATATGATGCTTATTCCAATGTTTTCAATACACCTATTGAAAATATTTATAGAGTAAAATATCAAGTTATCAGCATTCATGTAAATTCATACATCAGACACAATAGCCATAATAGGTTTCATGTCCTGAGAGATTATCTTGAGATACTTTAACTCCATTTTTATAGTTCCCAAAACCAACCTCATAAATATAAAATATGAAAACTAAAATTTTAATATGAAATCCTCTAACAGCACTTGATCACAACCTTACCCACCTGGGCCCACTTAGCCGACTATAATCTGAGAGTGACACCGCAAGAACACCTACAATAGGCCAAGGTCTAGTAGAAAGCATTTATTTTTCATATCAAACAAATGTTAGGCCTCAGCCAAAAATAAATTCAAACACACATATCTAACCACTAATACCATGAGAATTAGTAACGTGAAAGTATTTCCAAAATTCATGAATACACTATATCTCTCATATATGTATGAAACAATTTTTTGAAAGAAAAAAGGGACAAATTTTAATCCCACCAGTACATTAAAAGATTCTATCCATCATGATAGTTATAATGGGACTACTATAATATAAAACACCTACATCAAGCCATGGTTCATCCATCTAAACTATGTGCCATCAGCTCCTTATTCCCATAAGACTCCATCATTAGGCATGTTGTCTAAATAAGTCACAACATGTAGGGGAAGATCCCAATCAAGGATTAATATAAACATACGCAGGAGGACACACCACAGTCATAAAACGAAATCATCTAGAGATTAGTCATATAATAATCATTATGGTATGTTTGTCATAATATGAGATAATAAAAATAATAACCCCGACATTCTCTACATATGCACCAAATAACAATGTAATGTAACAACCACACTACCGTCCTTCGATTATTACTGTGGATTTACGTTAACACTTATCTAAGAGAACACACTCCTTGTATATTTCTATCAATGATAGTACTCATTCTATTTGCTTTTGTAATTAGGCCTCTCCATGAATAATTACTATTTTGAATTTATATGATATTGATACACCTATAGGGAGTCATACACATAGACAATGGGGGTACATAAACCAACATTGAGTAACCCTCTTGGATTGGGATCACACAACCTAGAATTCTATAACTATATACCTAACACAATATAGTGGAGAATAATAAAATATCATACCTAGACCACATGGATGGATACCTGACACTATCCAAAAATATTCTGTAGAAAGGATAACATGTCCTAGGCTGAAAAAGGGATGCCTTATTTTACCCTCATTGGGATAGAAAAAGGTAACACACCCTATAAATAGTGGGCTAAACTGAATAGAATGAATTCTTGATTATACCGTAGGAAAACTACAGAGTGAGTACTCGGAGTACATGGTTTTTATTGGATTGGATGAGTATGATAGTTTCCAATGGTCTTTGATAATGTACTTCAATCTATGCATGTGTGATATGGAAGTGACTGTGTCCTCTGGCAATATTTGTGTACTCTAGTCAGGTCTATGCAGGTGTACCAGTTTATGTCTACATACTCAGTCCATGCCAATGTAACATGTCATGAATGTGCTTTTGTACCACCAGGGTACACAATAGTTCAATAACATTATATGACATGACATGTGAAAATAACATAGTTCATGTGATATTTAATTCTATGTAAAACACCTGATGTTTTTGTATAGGTCCACACATCATGTGTTCATTTGAACCACAAAACATGTTACTCAATAATTTCTATAATCCCATAATCTATATGAATTGCTTCCCAAGACAAGTTCTCTTTGGACCTAGCCACGAAAAATTACAAGGACCTCCAATATGAGGTTGACTAAAACCAATTTTTTTATTGTTTATTTATTCTAACAACCCAATATTCATATAGATCATCCCATATCACACTGCAACCCCAGATAAAAAATCATTCAAATGAAGAACACTTGTTCCATATAAGATCTATCATCATATATTATTAGTCTTAAATCATTCTTGTAATCATATAACCAACTATTCTTAAATTATCCTTTGCACAAAATATCTTCTACGCGATGAACATTTTTCAGCTATTGTAAAAATAATGATCTACGGGAAAAAATGAAGATGAATTATCAGAAAAAAATGTGAGAAAATAATGAAAAAAAAACAAAAGAGGAATTGATATCTTCCATTGTTTGGGTTATATTTGTTTTTTGACGACTGAATCAACAAACATAAGTTAAAAATCAAGTATTTATAGGCAATATCATCTGAAATATCAAGCAATATAAACAAACAATTTTAATTCATGGACCGACCATCAAATAATTTTTTTAAAAATAATGATTTTCATTCAACATAGAAAATTAAAATGGATATTAAATCCAGAAAACATCCTACCTTGAATTGTGATTGATCTCTATTGATAAATAGTTCTATTCCATTTCCATTGGACTGTTCTAAGAACATCTTTTTCAAATAATAACAACATGGAACATTGATCCCTATTCAATAACCCACTACCATTTGTAAAAGGTTATCCACTATAGATCTTATAAAATCATTAGGGTTATATAGATAATGCTATGGTTTAATATAACTGTTTTTAAATATATAATATTTATGTGTTTTCCATTAAATAAGTAATAAATTAATTTATTAATCCACCCATGACTACACTCATTCCAAATTGTTGACCTGCAAAAAGGTTATATCATGTCTATGGTAAAATTTTCATTCCAGATTTAATGGAAGTATCATATTTCCCAACTAATAATAATTTTTATATTTATTCTATTATTTCATAAAAAATAAATTCATATGATATAATATATTTAATATTATTTTTATAAAAACTGACATGACTCATGGACTATCGATTTCCCGTTCTGACTCACCAACCATATTTGAGAATTTTTAATAAAATATTCCAATTTTTTGTAATGGAAAAAACTTGTATGAAAAATAATCCTAATTTCTTGATAATTTAGAAAAACATTCCATAAATCATTTTTTAGGACTATGAATCAACCACACATAAATTAGACACACAATAATGTTATTATGACTAAAAGTTTGAGATTTTAGTTAAAAAATGAAATTTTAGTTCAATGAATTATGTCACTCACTCGAAACTAAATAACACAGTCATATTTTGATCATAATTTAAGATAATAATCTAGGATGCATTTTTTATTTATATCAATCAACCTAAATTCAATCTAGTATACTATGTGTCTCGTATTAATAGAGGTAGGTGTCTTCAATTTAAAATTTTATTTTTTCCATTGTGAGTCACATACTAATAATTGATCGCACGTGATATGATCATCCTGATACTTTATAAAAATCACATGTGAATCATTTCTAATGATTAAGAATCTTCCACAAATCCTTTAGATGTATGATGTGGCTGATATGACTGATAGTGTGTTTATTTTTAAAAAATTGAAATTTTAGTCCAAGACACATGTCACATAATTAAAACTATTAAAAACAATTGGTTTGTTTTTATATTTTAATAGATTCATTAATAAGTTATTTTGAAAAAGTAGTAATCAACCGCACATCAATATGACTTTTAGTGTATCTAGTATGGCTGAAAGTGTATGCTTTGTGTTTAAAAATGACATTTTATTTCAAAATGTGTGTCAATCAGGAAAAAAACATGTATATATTCTTAATATTAGGCCGTGATGTGTTTTAGTTATGTATTGCGTTATCTTTTTTATTTATGATGTATCATTTATTTTTTATATTGATCTATATTATTTATTTTATGAATGCATTATTATCTCATATTTATGATTCATTTATTTAGTTATAATATCAAGAACATAATATTTTTTTTAAAATTTGTATATTATTATTTTGTTCAAGATGGGGTGGTTTCTTTGGAAACTCATCACATAGTCAAGTTCTTTTGGAAGGGAGTCTCGAAGACAAAAAAATACAGTAATGTTCAATTTATTAGAATAATGTTTAAAATAAATTGTAACTAAAAATGTTTTAATTATATTGTCAACAATAATTTTATTTTTTCTGAATTGTGATATAAATTTATATGAAATTAAGTTGTATATTTTATTGTTGATGTGTTTTGTAAATTCTAGAAGCACACAACTATAAAATGGTTTTTATCGGTGCTAATTTTAGTGTTGATAAATTGGTCTTTATAGTAACTAGAAATAGAACTAGTTGAGGGTGATTTTACCAGTTCGATTTATAACAATGATTAAATCCATAATATTTTAATGGTTTATACCACATCAATTATTTTCTTGCAATGTGAAAATCCATTTATAGAACTCTTCAAAACATGATCTATAATAGTGATACTCTTCTACCATCCTAGAGTCTTATCTACTAACATTGTCCATGATTTATTGTTCAAACCCGAAACACTAGACCACAACACAAATTTCACCTATGATTATAATATTTCTTAGGTACCATAGTTCTAGGGCCACCTGAGCTGATTGTGAGTACAACTCAGTAGGACACCATCAATTATCTCCCTAACATAACTAATAAAATTATTTTATTAATAGGTGATATGAGGATAATGAATAATCCAATGCATAATCTTAATAAAACAATCATTATCGATCCTTGGGGTTTCTAATGTGTAACTTGAGGTTGACCGCTCTTGCTTTGGTTAGTTTCAAATTCCTTTGATTATGATGCATATCCATCATAGAGACGATGCACCACCCAATTAATTGTCATATCCATGTCAGTGGGCATGTGGGGAGGGGATAGTTCCCCGCTCTGGAAAAAGAAAAAGAAAACATTTTTGTGGGAATAATTCCCAAACTAGGAATTAAAATATCACATAATCTAGAAACTGAGGAAACACTTACTCTAAAATTTAGAAACACATATCAAATTTTAAGAAACTTAGAGGGAATACTCAATCCTCTCCCAAGAAACATATATCACATCATCAAGAACATGAGGGAATACAGACATCTAAATCCGGAAACATCTATCACATTTCAAAGAACTCAAGGAATAATCACTCTATACTCTAGATACATATATTATGCCATCTAGGACCTAGGGGAATAGCCCCCCTAAAAACAGGCATCACATAATCACGAACCCAAGTAAAAAATAATTACCATCCTTTGAAACATGTATCACATCTCTAGGAACCCATGGGCATACTTGTTCCACACCATGAAAACATATATAATATATAAGGAAATTTCATCCCGCCCCATATACTCACTAACTCAAACAACAAATTCATAAATTAACTCATATATTCCCACAATGGAGTACATATCTGAATCCATCCAGCCTGATGACCTAATCCCCTCAAGAAAAAATCATTCACACAATAACATCATGCAGAACCCATCAACATGTTCATTTTCGGATATCATTATCCACCAGGGTCCTTCAGTCCCATCTCAAATAGTACTCATAGGAACTAAGCCACATTCAACACCCCATATTCCCCTGTTGACCTACAGACCCCTTCTAAACCATACCATTAATAGGTTATCCCATATTTTTCATCCAATCCCCATATAATAAATTTATTTTTCTAACCAATGAGCATCATAATCTATTATCCATTAACAATGTTTGAAATTTCAGGCTATGTTTCCATATCATTCCCACAACATGAAAAAAGGGATTGTACCACACATCCCTTAGGATTCCTCTATACCCATCACTTAGAGGAAAATTCCCATCATAATTCATCAATCTCTATTGGACCAATTCTTACAATGTAACTTTCCAATACTCCAAACTATCCTCAAGATAGTGTTCCCCATCACACATGTGACACATGACCATCTCACTCATCACCACTATGTCTAAGAATCTCATGGTTACCATATCAACATAGGGAAACTAACCTATGATATGAAAATATCATCTAAATATTGAAGACCCAACCCAAATCATTCATGACCTCAATTTACTACTTTTCCCCTTAGTGACATAGTCCCTATGTGACTAAGATTCTCATAAACATCACCATATCACCTACTCCAAACAAGGAGGCTCAAAGTGTTGGATATGGTTCCCTAAAACCAAGTAATTTTTAATTTATTTTCATGTATATTAAAAGATGTAAATATTAATAATATAATCATATCACGTATTTACTTTTCATATTCATAAAATTTATATAATAATTGTTTAGAGAATATATTGCATTTATAAGATTATTGAATTCCCCCAAAATGATGATAAGCTTTAGATGCTATGGATATATATCTTCAATGTAGTTTTGTGATTTGATAATGTTCAATGATAGGAAACATGGAATGTATACCATCTGGTATGAGTACTCATCAGTAGATGCGGATTACTCTCATGAAGGTTACAATTGGTAATCTCCAAGATGAAAGATTATGAGAACACAACCATTAGTTGGAATTATACATGTTTTACTGTAATCATATATTCATATATGTGAGCAATCTTAAGGGCACTTAGCCTTTAACACTATTATCAATGCATGCTATGACTCACACAGTTATATGTATTTCAAAAACACTGATTATAATATTTCATGGAAAATTTGGATACTTTGGGAGTATTAGTAATTACATGTTATAAATAATAAGTTGAGGAAGGATTTTTAAATTTATATTTTCATAGAAGTTGATAACTCGTCCATTTGATAAAAATATGACAGTCATAAAAATTAAATGTCCATAGTATAAAAATGATTATTTTAGATAGTAATATAATGAAGTATAAAACAAATTTTTTGATAAAATGGATGTGAAACATACTTGATGAGATATTTTTACCAAAGTATTGTATTGTACAACGAGTGTTTGTAGGTGGTTGTCGATGTGGAAACATTAATTTATTTCTATTGGATTCCATGAACCATTAATAGATTGTAATCATTGACAATAGGGAATACCACCTAAATCAAATGAAATATAATCCAGGAGGGTCACACTTAATGAGTTTCTGTTGATCATGATTTATTTTTATTTGAATTTTATTATTGGAATAAATATTATTTTCTGGATAGAGGAATAATAATATTTATGTTTTATTTATCTCATTAATTAAATAAATATTTATTATATAGTATATGAATATATATATATATATTATTGGTTATTTAATCAATATTTATTTGCTGGTATGTGACTAAAATATGTTTTCTCAATTTTATATTTATTCAAGTATTTAGAAAATTACAATGAATTTTAATGGACCAAGGTCATGTCTAGTTAAAATTTTTAATTTACAACATGGTGAATATTATTTTTCATTTTCTTATGTTGGTACGCCATGAAAAATAATGATATTTTTGTTTTTATTTTTATTTTGTGTCATGGGATTTGTTAAAAGATATAATATTATTTTTGGACCGACATGAAAATAAACAAATATTCTACCCTAGACCATATCTCAATAAATATCCAATTATTTCTATTGTGTATAATAATAAATATTGAATATTGATAATTTTTTTACAAAACGAATACTCTATCAACTTAAAATTTTCTCCCCCTCTCTAGAATGAGAATTAAAGATAGATTTCTTCAAGATTGAGTGATGTGTGATCAACATGATTAATGCAAGAAAATTGATTTGTCATGCTATCACCCAAAAATAAATAGTTATTTATTGAATATAAATGGAGAACATGTAAATTATTACTATAGGGATTATATACTTGGATCCTCACATCACAATAAAGAAAATATGAAAAGAGTATTTTATAAGACAAACAATATCATCGATGAATGGATCCAAATACAATATATTTATTTTTTCAGATCTAAATAAATTAATAAAAAATTTAACCTGAAAGAAACGTGTTTTTTGTTTCAGAGAGATATATATTAAAGTAAAATTTAATATATCCCCAACCACAATACACTTCTGCTACGAACAGAACTAATTAGTTGTGTCAGATGGATCATGTTATATTTATAATTATTTATTTGATTATTGATCCATACATAATTGTGGTAGAGTTTTCATTTCTTTTAATTTTTTGTTTCATACAATTTGAAACAAAATTTTATCAAATTATTAATTTTATTTGTTAAATGACTAATTTTGTTAAAGGATTAATTATAGATCATGAATGACCAAAAATATGGCATTAGGAATTGTAAACTTTTTGACCTATAATACAATGTTACATGGGGAAAACTCAGAATTACACACTACATACCCTAGTAAACTACACTTGTCCAATACGTGGGTTACAAAAAAATCCATGAGGTTATTACACATGGCGTACATCACATGTAGACCAGAAAAACATGAACATAGTTTTCATATTACATGATGTGTATATGGAATATTCACTATGTAGTCTATACAAGTATGTAACACAAGTTACTCAAACCGTGTGGTCGTTATACATAGTCAAACCTTGTGGGATTGAAAAAATAGATAATATATGATATACATGACATGTATGTGTTTTACATGGCATGTAGTGTTACAAATTATTGCACATTAGTTACATTCCAAGTCTTCTAAAAATTATCTTGACAAAAGAAATTAGAGATACATGTCATGTTTCATGTATGCACACATCATGTAGGCTCTCTCTTGTGAAGACACAAATTCATTCACCGTATTCCACACGCACACAACATTCATAACTCATAGCATTTATATATCCTATAATCTTGGTTTTATCCCATTGAGATACATTTTAATGATCTATTTGAGTATCTTGGGCACACAAAAAGCAGATAAAACGGCATATAACCAGCATGTACACATTGTATAGTCTGACCATGTAGGAAAACAAAATCTCTAGCTATGTAACATGGATACATTCCAACCAAGGAACATGATGTGTATCTAGTTCACATGTTGTTTAGTCTCCCAATAGAGGATATAATTATAAATTACATTAATTTAAGAAAATTCTATTTATAAGACATTATTTTATAAACCAGTACAACATTGTGGTTTTGAAAATATATTAACAAATTTTAAATACTTTTAAATGATTAATTAATTTATTGTAATAAATACGTCATTGAATGTTCTGTCATTTTTTATTAAATGACATAAATAATGGGTATCTCTAAATAAGTTCATATGATCATTAAGATAAAAGACAATTAATTAATTCATTGATGAACACACATTTATCTAAATAAATAAAATTTAATAAATAATTGAGTTTCATATAATTTCTTTTTCATATTAGTTATCTTTATGCCTAATAATGATATTGACGAAGTCCAATTTATGTGTTGGAATTTGTTTAATTTAATTTTTTGTTTATTTTTGTAATTATTTTATATTAAAATTAAATTATGGCCTATGAGTCATACCATTATCCATTATATTAATGAACCTGTGTGTTCATGTTTTTGTATTTAATTCCATTTAACCTATACATTGGTTCCACTCACCTACATATGAGTTATAAATACTTTTAATTATTGGAGCATCATAAGGAATTTGGTTATAGTTCAATATAGAACCATAATTGTGTCCACTCGATGATACATAGGTTTATAGGTGGAATGTTGTAAGTCATTCCAAGAATAAAAAATGTAGTTATTCCTTGAGGTCATTGGTTGATGTATTGTATACATAATAAATCAACCATTATATAATCAGATGATTAGTTTATTTAATTTATTAATTTATTTAAATCTATTAATTATTTATTTTATGTATTCAAGATCCTAATCCCATAAATAAGTGTATTAATGATCAAATAATGAATTTAAACAAATGGATTGTGCATATCTTTTTTATCCAACATTTTTAAATTAATTATTAAACAAAATAATATGAACAAGACATTTAAAGTGTAAAAAAACAATACATTTATGTATTACTAAATAAAATATCTCAATCTAATATTACGTTAGTCTAATACTTCCATTAATTGATTATGAATGAAGCTATATAACTAAGTATAGTACATGTCCAAATTATAAATTCTTACTTTTAATAGTGAGTTATTATGAGGGGTTTGGTTTGAAATAACTAAACCTGTAATGAGAGTAATGACAAATGTCTTTTCAATAAATATGTGTCAGAAAGTATTGAGGATATCCATGTTAGTATTTCATTAAAGGGGAATACACTCAAAGGGACAAGGAGTTATAAGCCCATAGTTGGAAAGTACGCCAACCTAATTACATTCTTATGGGTTGAATGGCCAATTTATGGATCATTTAGATAATATATGGAGATATTTACCACTATAATTTTCAATAAACAAAAATTTATGTGTTCAACGGTGATGGATTTTGAGACTTGATAATGTAGCGGGAAATTAATATAATTAAATTATTATTATTTCACACATATTATGTACTAAAATAAAGTTCAAAACCTATATCTTATTTATTATAGAAAAATAGAGTGAAAAACTATGAAATAAGTGAAATTATACCATAGTTCAGGGTATTCCCATAAAAATACAAATTTTAAGATATTATATAATTTTTTATGTGATACACTAATTTAAAAAAATATATTATGTGTTGGAATCCATTATCCCTCTTATGCCACCCCATCAGGTGAGATAATGTGACTGGGAATCCTACCAATGATATGTTGAGAATGCCTATTATTTTCAATATATTGTATTATCGACTATGATTAGAGAGTTGCTGATACAACATAATGAAATGGATAAAAACACTATAATATCATATCTCTATTCACCAGAAAAAGAGAAGGAAATTCTTAAAAATTAATATTTTCAATGCACTATATTATTGTAAAATTGGAGAAAAAAATTTAGCTACTGACCCGGACTTCAAAACCATATGGTATATTGATCAATTAGTTAAATTGAAATTCCAATTCGATAAAAAATTGACAATAAATCTTATTTTATTATCATTACAAATAATATTTTTCTTATTTTTCTTATCCAACATAAAAAAGTGGATATGTATTTCAAGAGAATTTTTTTTGTACTTCCCTAAGAAGATAAGAATTATTTGAAACATATTTCATCGAACCTTATGGTAAAATTTTTTTAAGGAAATGTATAATGATTCCATTTTTATGTTACTATGAAATGATCCTTTGAAACATCCTTCAAATATATAAAGGATTGAAATAAAAATAAATAAATCGAAGCCAATTTTAGTCTCATGTATAAATCATGGACAATGGAAAATAAATTTAAATGAATTGATGAAGCAAGCCATTGCATCCACTTCAAGTATATTAATCAATTTCCCATTCCTATATTTTATAATTAATAAAATATTCTTAAAGCGTAAATGTATATAAATATTGGAAAAATGAAATAATATAAGGGTTATATAGTGAAATCAAAAGAATCTATGAAAGGGTGATTCATATTTTTTTTGAATGGGAGATTGCTACTTCTCACAAGTAAAAGGAATGAATAATGTTTTTTATAATTGTTACAAAAACATTTATGTTGGTTTCATTCTATAATCATAGAGAAATTATTACACATTTGGAATAAACGTTTTTGTGGTACATTAAAAACTATCATATTAGTTTAGTAACTATTTAATAACTTATATCTATTACAATTAATAATGAATATAAAATATAATACTATAACCTCATTGTGGAAAGATAATTCATTTCCATATAAAACATAATGTAGTGGAATTTTTTATTCACTTCAATATGTTTTTAGTCACAATTGATCTAAGGTATTAGCTATAAAAACAATCTATATATCATGTTTTATGTAAATAAACCATTATACATAAAGGTACATCAGAATTATTTTAAAATTTATTTATCATGCCTATATGATCTATTATAAAGATGAAGGTAATTGTATATAGTTCATGAGATACCTTTAATAAATTTTATAAATGTGCAATGAAGTAAATGATTTTTTTTGGTAGATATAGAGGAATATTAAAAATGGCTTGTCAGAGAACATCTTATAGAAGTAATGATTTATCATAAATGTATCGTAAAGGATATCCCAAACTCATATTTTCTTATACACATAAATGATTTGCTGATACTAAAAGAAATATTAAATATGTGTCTTTTATATATTTAAAATATTTCATTATACTATTCAAAAAATAATTTTCAAATATAAATGCAACAAATAACCATATTCCAATAATATTAACTAATGGATATCATATAATATTTTATAAGATATGAATATACTAGTATAATACCATATGTGTATGTTGAAAACCCATTTGTTAAAAGCACTTATTAGATACAAACAAACATTAAAACACTAAGGTGCATCTATGTTAGTGATCATATATCCAATAAGTATATTTACATATAGTTAGGGTTGAATATATTTATCTAAAAGAATTTTGTATATTTCACGATAGTGGGAGCATAATTAACTTATTCATGTTTAGGCTTTAGATGAACATAATTTGACATCATAATATTTGACTCCACAAAACCATAGTTAGAGGAGTTGTTTATAAGCATGTACTTCATAAGAATTAAAAACTAAATATGTGCTTTATTTTATCCATGGTGGTAGAAAATTATTTTATAATTTGAGAATAATGATTCCTATAAATAAATAGTAAAATTTAACAATCTAATATTGGAAGTTATATATAAATTCATATAATCAACTCCATTTGTCATGATTTGAGATTCTATTTTTTGAGTGTTTCTCTGAATTAATACGTCTAGTGAGTATTCTTGGTAAACTAGGAATGGATGGAACATGATGGTTCCAATAAAGGTTGATTTACTATCAAATGCCTATTGTGTGAATAAAATTATTCACCACTAATCATGACTAAAATCCATTTAGAATTCTACTTTTCAAATCATACATCTATGATCATCACATTGGGATATTTATTTTCAAATATGCCTAATTTATAAGAATCATTATGGAATATGTCTATATAAAAAACCAAAAGGATATCCTATGGTATATGTCTATTATGCATAGCTAATGGGGTAGGTGACGTCTGTAAATGCTAATAATATATACATATTACATAAATTAAATTTTGAATAAATAATGCATAATTATCATAAAATATTCATTTGAAATGAATGAGTTACATTTGATTCTATTAGGTTTGATAAAGAATTATAATTTTTTCAGGTTAGATATGTTGTTAACTTATGAAAAAATATTGTTATGTGGTAAATGTTTGTTAATAATAATAAATTAAATTTCTCAAGGTTTTCCTTAATTTAGAAACCACATTCTAGGGAATAAGATCTAAAAAATGGATCTACATGTTTTCTATATATAGTCAGAGTGCATATATTAATTTTTTATTGAAAAATATTTGTTGAAAAAATTCAATATCATATTTTTATTGGCATATAATCCTTCTATTAGAACATTCATATGATCTTGGAAGTAATTATAGAGATTAAAATAATTTCACAACATTAAATTCTCAGAATTCATCTCATATTCATGGTATGTACTAAAATTTGATATTACTAATTTATGAAGCATAATAGGTGAATATGAAATAACTATAACATTATTTTATGATCATGTTGTTAGAACTATCTAAGAGTACCTTGAAAATTAAAACTATATGAGTTACAAGTGTCTATATAAGTGATAAATCAAGTGATAAAGGGAATTGAAAGATTATTTTAATTTAGTTCAATTTTATCTCATATCAATGATAAATCTAATGTATTATAAATGAAAAAAAATATTAAAACTAGTGGGTTTGATATCTAAAATATTCGAGTATGTTGTGGCTTATAACATAGATTAAGAAGGAATTTAGAAACACCAAGTTTGGATTTTGTGTTGTACCAAAAGAAATAGGTATATAAGTTTTTATAAACTATGACTAAGTTAGTTTTATATTTGTGTGTTTATATCCAACTAATGAATATTAGGAACACCCTTTGGGTATGTGGTGAATGGATTTGTGTGCCGGTTTTTTACGGTAACCCAAAATGATTTATTAAAAATTAATATCATTGGTGGTATTCCCTCAGAATTCAGTTTTTTGTGAAGAATGATAGAGATGAGGAATAATTGTTAGATCTTGATAGGTAGGTTGTTGTGAGTTCCAACCTTGATCATTCCATGATGATCCTCATGTTTCAATGGGAAGTTGGTTTGTGTGTCTGATAAGTTGTTTTTTGATCTTAATATCAGTTTTGTCTTATGACATTAATGTTTAAACTAATATTACCCTATTGTAATACTAGATATTCTATTTCAATCATATATAAATATGCCTATTAGATAACCTTCATGGGTTTTGTACGTGGTTGTAATGATAGATTCTCCAATTCCGAATCATTATTTTGATATAATATTATTGAGGCTATCATGAATGAAGTTCTTACTATGGACCATAATGTTCGATTAGTTCATAACATAATTTTTATGTCATAGACCGAATCTTGTAATAAAAGTGATTGATCAATGAAGTTCCTACGTGATAATCCACCATCCTTTAGAGGCACAGATGATCCAAAATAACTGAAGGTCTAGCATAAAAATATCAATTGATTCTTAAAATTATTAGATACAATAGATGATATCCACATTACATGTGAAACATTTGGAAAAAATGCTCCCAGTTAGCAGTGGTGGGGTTCCATGTTATATCAGAATATATATGTGGTATTGGATTTTAAGGATTTCAAAACCGTCAACATCAGTAGTTTTTCTTAGACAAACTAATGATACAAATGACTATGGTGTTATTCTACTTACAGTAGGGATATGACTGATTGTAAAATTTCACCAATTGGTTTGAGGATCTAGTTCATTTTTCTGTCTAGGTGGGGATTGATGATCAATTGAAATCATAGAAATACATGCAGGGTTTTAGACTAGACATTTTATCACAGTTGTATAAGCTAAAGTATTCCATATATGATGAGACATTAGAAAAATATATGATGGATTAAGTGGATATTATGTGTAAGATTATTTATTCTTTCCCTTCTCCTCAACTCCGTGCAAGGTCCAATAGAACACAATGAATGATATGGAAGTTGTATGATCATCATTGAGGTGGTGGAGTAGTCCATAGTTGTGAGATTCATCTACAAAATAATCAGTTTCTAGTAATGTGACTTTGAATTTTTATTTTTTTTAATGTTGGTAGAACCTAACATACATATCCTTAACCCATAATATTTTTCAATTATTTTTATTTCCAACGCCATCTATAGATGATATTATAGGCTATGTCTATAACATTTTATGGTTATGGGTCTTAATTTAGAAATATGGATGTGTCATAGAATGATGCTACAAATTCAAGTGGTCTATTTCTAGAGGCATTACTAATGAAGAAACATCATGTAGTGGATATGTTTACAATGATGTTTAACACGTGCCTAAAAATTATGAGAGGTACCTATTTTAGTTTCATATATTAGTGAGACTTATTTATTTGATATAGTTTCATCTCATTTGGTTATATCTACCATATATATTTTATATTATTAAACATCCAATAGAAATCATGTTCTTTATTTTGGTTCTACTGACACCAATTAGAATGAGTAAGGATTTTGGGTCTTCATGTCCATCTTAATCTCTATCAATAGATAATGATATGTTAGTATGGAATTTCTTGCTTTCAAACCTATATCTATTTAACATCTTTATCAGGATAGATTTTTTTGTTCCTAATCATGCTAAGATCAATTACTATCAATTGAGAGATTTATTATTATCCACTGAGGTGAGATATTAGTTGTTTCATGAAAAGTGGTATCAGGGGTCTGGTCATGCCAGACCCTCTAGCATAAACCATATTAGTTCTTTGACTACCATTATATTTTATCATAGTGGTGTTTTATATATTAGAGCTCTTACCTTGATTTTTAGTTGTTTTCAGGATGTCTTCTTTGATTAATTTTCTGGACATCCTCTTAGGTGGGAGTTATACTATATTATTTATTTGGTGTTAGGTTTATAGTAGAGTTTAGCAACTTCACTATATATTGAACTAGATAATCTGAAATTGGTCAATTTCTAGTTGGATGACCTATTAGAGGATGGTTTGTTTCACCCAATTATTGAACTATAAAAAACCCACATGTTCTTTTCAAATAATTATGATGGTTCACTTAAATTTTCAGTACATTATTTGATTTTCAATTGGGTAATTATTAATAATTATTACCGTTTTCCCTGTGTGGGAGACATTTTTGACA
The DNA here is from genome assembly GCA_963277665.1 of Viscum album. NCBI lineage: Eukaryota > Viridiplantae > Streptophyta > Magnoliopsida > Santalales > Viscaceae > Viscum > Viscum album. The sequence goes on from OY728138.1 coordinate 511,697,080, forward strand.
AGTTAAAGGGGTAGTGATTATTTTAATGATTTATTGTCAGTCAAGTTATCATCAGATCAGTGTTATAATGTTATATATTCCAAAGGCTACTTTTAGGAGCATTTATATAAATTATGAATATCACGTGATGCCTTTTGGTATTACTAGAAATCCTATAGTTTTTATGGATTTGATAAACAAAATATTACATCATTTTCATGAATGTTTGGTTTTAGTGTTTATATATGATATCTAGGTTTATTTATAATTTGACTATGAGCATGAGAACTATCAAAATTTTGTTTAGGAAATCATAAGAAGAGACGAAAATTATTGTAAAATTTTGAAATAAAATTTATATATCCATGAAGTAGTTTTCTGGGAAACATGATTTCAAAACATGGACCTTCGGCAGAATCTTATAATATGATGGATTTCATGTCATGGGAAGTTCCAGATAACACTATTGAGATTTATAGATTCTATAGTCTTTTTGGAAATTATTAATGGTTAATGAAGGATTTCATGAAAATATAATCAACATTAAAAATTATTAACAGAAAAGGGGTGTTATTTAGATGGGATTATAAGTCTCAAACTTCATTCAACGAGTTGAAAGGTCTTCTAAAATCATTTCCAATTTTGATATTACCTACTGCCACTAAGGGATATGTGGAATAAAATAATGTTTTGGTGTTGGTATAGTTTTTTTGATTAATAAGGATAATAATGTTTTGTAACTTTTCTCCCCAAAACTTTATCCAGATGAAATGAATTGAACTACTCATGATTTGGAGATTTCTATAATTAGGCATGTACTAATGGGTTTAAAAAATTATATTTTTTTTGGAATACATTAATAGTATATTTTTACCAAAATATTCCATGTTATATAATTTTTAGAAAAACATTTATTCTCCTGTAGATACAGTAGTTGTAATACGTTTATAAATTCTATTTCTATTTCACCAACATCTTAAAGAAGGTAATAATCATTAAAAGATTGTTACATAAGAACATGACATAAAAACTGTCTTATAATTTAAGGATTAGTGGAACCTTATGGGAATATTAACTCTATTTCAATTGGATACTGCTGAGGATGATTTGGTTATAGTTCTGACTAGTGTTAACTTATCATCATATATCATTGGGACTATTTTTTATGGCCGGTAGTAGGATGTTTATTTTATAGGAATCCTAGAATAGATTTATAGAGGGGAGACTATTTTTTGTTTGTATCACCCTGATGATGTTATTATATACTTTAAGAATCAATTATAAAACCCATAATCTTTTAGGAATTCAATATTCATTTATTTTTATAGTATTAGATGTGAACATAATATAAGATCATTGAATATTTATTATTAAATGAGACAATATTTTTGGGGATTTTTATTATGTGTTAAAATTATGAATTTGTCTCTAGTTTTTGAACCTATTAGAGGATAAAGAAAAAGAATCTATGAACTTTTATTTTTCTCCATCCTTATCTAGTAGGAGTATGAAATGGTAGATTGTGTTTGTAGAAATTATTTTTGGATTAATATGGACTCCTCAATGTAATAATTCGATCTAGATGGGGTTTTATCAATTGATGATGGTTAATTATTTTTTTTGATCAATGACATAACTATATTAATGATAGATGTAGGAAATATGTATAAAAGATCATGAAGTATCATGGGGTTCTCTCAATCATTGTTTTTCATTGGAATCAAAGGACTAAATGTAGATTATGTATAATTCACTAGGAGGTGGCGAATAATCATGTCATGTTGATTACAAATTATCATCTAAAAATAGAAAATCTCATGGAGTGTTCTATTCAGATCATGGAAGATATATTATTTTCCTTTGTCTTAGAGTTCAGTAGATTATGGTATAGACATCATTAATTTGTAGAGTTTTGTGGAAACAATATGTAACCATTATAAATTAAGATGGTTCCTTGTGAGGATTTGTATGGTCACCTGTATAGGTCCTATATTTGTTTGAATATGTAGGAGATGCCTCTCTTGTGGGACCAAATCCCATTTAGGAGACTTCAGTGTGATTTATGATATACTTCAGTGATTGGTTACTGTTAATATTTTTCGTAAATTTTGTTTGAATCATAAATTTCATCCTTTAAAAAAATTAGATAGGGAGTGGGTTTTCATGAATGTATATATTCAATTGTGCTAACGTATTCTTAGAAATTATGGAATGATGAATATCAGATATTTTTACCAGTTGAGTTCACTATGAGGCTTGTATAGGTTCCGTAAAAATTTGAATTTTCAGATCAATTTTAATGTATAAAAAATGTCTTATATATATCACAACACATATATTACAATCCAGATTCCTCTAAAATTTCAAAATGGGATGATATTAAGTTGGAGAAAGACGTTTTAGTTATGGAAAAAATAGTGGAGATCACCGATTATAAGGTAAAATTATTTAATTGGATATATATTATATTAGTTATAGTGGAATAGAAAAAAGATAATATTCTCATGAGACATGAGAGCATGAATCACCCATGAGGGTGTAGTGGCCTCACATCATTCTGTAGCACCCATATTCCACATAACATCTTGGGGAAAAAATATTCTATTGGGGGGAGATAGTAACTTATTATATTTTATGTTATTATATTTTGAATTCAAAAATGTTTTTTATTCAATGTAAATAAGATTAATTTTTTTCATTTTTATTTAAGGGGTTTTGTTCGGTATTGTCTGTAGGATGCATTTACATTGTTAGTGTTTGTCATTGAAAAAATGTATTGTTGGGAATAATCAACAGAAAAAATTAATTCTATAAAACCTTTTAGACCAGAAAATATTTTTATTCCCTAAATCCCAATCTTATGATATAAAAAATCGCCCGTGATAAATAATCCCCCATGCAGTTTTTTTTGACAGATATTCATTTTGGGTTATTTAGCAATAAAAATATTCTTTTTTATGTAATCCCCCCATTCTAATTAGGTTTTATCTTATGACTTTGTAACTCAAATGGTCAATCATTGTTAATCCATTATCTCTAATATATACCTCGTATCTATGTGATTTTGTGTTTTATTTCACCTCATAGGTTCCAGATTTCAGTGATAAATCTCTATAGGGGTTCAACTACAACCCTTTTCATGTGAAGAACTTCCACCTCTTCATTTACATTAGTAGTGGATGTAGAATTGGGAAATATTTCTATATCTGTAAAACAAAATTTATTTTATCTTGATCTTTTTAGATCTATTGAGTGATTTTAATCTATAGAAAACCCATGGTTTTGGTTATGGTGTGGTGTACATTTTTTTGAGATATGTTCTGATATATCCTCCTCACCAGCCATTGAATTTATTTAATTGGATTATGATATATGTGAATCATTATTGAATCCCCTTTTACATTATTAGTCACTACTAGTAATTTTAGACCATGTTACATATGGTGTAAAACCCAAGTTGGAGGTGGGTGCTTCCATATATCCCCTATATTATGACAAATATTTATTTGAATTGTTTTATTTTATTTTATCATAATTAAATTGAAAAAATAATGGTTATTGTATTTTCTATGTAAAAGGGTTTTGAGAAAATATGGTTTTTCCAATCATTTTGGTAAAAGAATGTCGATATTCTAATGTTTTTAAAATGGATTATGAAATGTGTTTTTAATGAATGTTTTGAAGAAATGAATAATTTGGTTGAAATTGTTTTGGTAAATGTGTAATATATTTTCGATTATTTGAAATGAATCACATGGGAGCCATGGGTACTTATGTGGAAGGTGAAACACATTTTCTTGTAATTTATATTGTATCAAGTTCAGTTTTTAAGGTGTTCATCAATTCTTATATTGAGATAAATTTTGATATAGTAATTTATTGTTATGGTAAGAGGTTTAAATTTCATGGGTGTTCCTAAATTTCATTGACCTAATTGTAACTCCTAGTGTTTTCAAAACTGGAAATAATATTTGATAGTGTATGCAATAGGCAACATCGAACAGAAAAAATGAATATTTATATATGACAATTTTAACATTTACATTAATATTTTTGATATGAATATGATTAAATAAGTTATAAAATTTTTTTATGTATATATATGTTCTAAATATATTGAAAATTATTACAAAATAACAATAAATTTTTTTTACTCGATTTTGTTTTTAAAAATAAGTTTTATTCACAAATGAATTTCATTCCTATAGTTGGTATCTAGTTAATTTATAAAATGTATTTTATAAATTGAGTTCAATTTTTTATATAATCATATTAAGAATAATAAAGGGTGATGTTTTTTGAATTTCTTTAAACTGTAGATTTTTTCATGAATTGTGAAAATATTAAATTTATGTAAAAAAATTTATAAATTATTTTAATATTACAATTTTTATTCTATGATCATTTAAATGTAACATAAATATTCAGTAGTTATATTTTATTCCACAAATTAAATTTAAAAAATATTTTAGACTTATTTTAGTATATGTTTATTTTCAGGATTTAAAATGAATTTTTCTTCAAACTGTACTAAAATAAATAATTTTTATCCCCTATAATTAATTAAACTAAACCCATATAAGGAAATATATGAATGAAATGATTATAATATATATATATTTCATTATTAATTGAAATTAATATAATCAATAATAAATTTATAGTCATAATGTAATATCAATTTTTTTCTAAAAAAATGTATTTTTCGAATACCACTTTCCAACATTCATGTATGTTTTATAATAAATTAAATTATTCAACCTAAATTTATTTAGTATGATAAAATAAAATAAATATTTGGAATCATGATATATATTTTATTTGGTAAAAATAACAGCATAATTTTTTATCAATATGAATAGTATCTGTATTAAATATATATTACCCCAGTAAAAGGAAAATAGGTTAATAAGGTAAAAATAATTTAATGATGAATAGAAACAAAGTAATAGAAATAGTATGAATATTTATATTTCATTTTCATTGAAATTATTTCTAAATTTATTGTTTATTGATTTCACATTATTTATTATTAAGAAAATAGTTTTCTATAAATTATATCATGATATGATAAAACATAAATTTTATTTTTGAGTGATATGATATTATAATAAAAAATTAATTTTTATTAATTAATGTATTTTTAAATAAATTATTTTTAATAAAATACTATTAATTAAACATTTTTATTAAATAAAAACTGTCATATAATTTTTTGGAATTCATTTATAATTTTTATAATGGATCAAAAATTATTATTGTCAAAAAACAAAATCATTTCTCAAAAAATGTTGAATGTTATATTAAGAGTTATGAGTAAAATATTTTGGACATGATTTTTATAAAATAATTTTTTTTAAATGAGAATGTCAAAATTATCCAATGTGGAACTTTTCAGAACGTTATGAGGTAGAAAAATGTTCTAGTTGAAATTTAAATAATGTATAAATATATGGTGTGTATTATATCATAATACCCTAACTATGATGTAATGAATTCTGTAAATGTAAAACAAGATTAAACTTATGTTTCCCATTAAAAAATGTTATTTTATGTTTATTGTGTTAATTTTATAAAGCGTTTATGAATCCTTCAAAACTTATTATAAATTTTAAGCCTTTAAAATAATTTCATTAAGGACATGACTCACTTCTACATTATCAAGGATAATATTTTAATATGTTCGTACCATGGAATTATAAAATTATGAAAACCACTTATCTTTGGTAGAAACCATGGGATATCCATTTAATGTTTTTCTATTTTATTATTATTTTATATAAATTCCCAAATATATGTTATATAAATAATAAAGAACTCCCCTCTCTTTTCTTAAATAATAAAACATATGATACCATGTATCTTCACTCAAAAATCCTAGAGATCATCTTTACTATTTCTTCCTCTCTCTATAGACCTCACAAGTTTCCACCAAGATCTCAAGAAGCACTTCTCAATCCATTCAAATAAAACTCACAAGGTGAGGTATATTTTCCTTCAATGATATATTAATGAATATTTATTTAATTATGTCTTTTAATTAATTACAGAAGTTAGTATATGTTCTTTAATACCCCCTTACTTCACTTATTATGTCTAACTTATAAGAGTCCCCTTTATCTCTCATTAATACCTCCAATGAAAAATTATATTTCCAAATTATGATGCTGGTATTTAACTATAATTTTCATTCAGAACAAATGTGTACTGAATAACCATACTCATTTTCTTTCTAGGGTATTCACCATAATGCCCACAAAAATCATTATTTAGAGACAAAAATGTGTATATTCTACACATAAAAATATTAGAATAATATGTGATGAATGATTACTACATGTTATATGATCTATTTGGAACACATGAGCATGAAAATGAAATTAAAGTGATTGGTTCACATTGAAATATATAGCACTCCAATTAATTGGGTAATTTCTAGTCTGATGAATGGTCCTACAATGGATTATCTTCTAAACCTAATCTATCATGGGAATTTTTATACCGTAATGTATTTTTACTTTTCCTTAATCTATTTTAATGATGTAGTTTTTTAAGTTTTTTCAATATCTCCATTATAAATTATATTATCATGTGATGCCATGACTCATTTATCAAGTTTATGATTCTCACCACTTTGATATTCCATTGATATTCCTATTGTCTGACATGTATTACATTCGTCATGTGGTCCTATGTTTATTCCATTTTTGGGCTTTATATCTCAACCATTATTCATGCATGTCCTACAGATATCCCTATGTGTTTTATGTAAGAAGGAATAATATGTTCATGTAAAGGATGTTTTCGATAAAGATGATGCATCCTCTATTTTAGGGTGTTATGAAATGTTCCTAATTCCCAAATACACCAGACTACTCATTCATCCAACTTGTTTTATATGAAATATTATGTAGTAAGTCTTCAGATAATGTGAAATAAATATATGTGTTTTCATAGTTGGCATTAGATGAAAAGTATAGCTATCTTTTTGATTTGGATTACAAAACTCCAGTGAATGCCATGTGGAATAAGAGTATAAGAAATCATACCAAACTTATTATATTAGTTAAATTAAATGGTTTATAAATAATATAAATCCATGTTTGGATATTATAGGTGGGTGTGGACATATAATATATGTATATAGGGGTAAAACCTGAAAACACCATGTTGAGCTTGACATGACCAAGAACTAGTGCATGGAAATTGGCATTTTTGCGCAACTAGTTTGACCATCCTGTGGGATATGAATAGGTAAATTCAAAAGATCATTTAAAGCCATTTTTAAATAAAAAAATATTCCAAAAAGGGTTAATGTTAGGAAATATATCATGGATAATATAGATTGAAACCTAGAAATCATATTATAATAAATAAAAGTCATTTAAAAGGGATCCCATTAATGTCAATATAATCTCGTTTATGTGTTTAATACTTTAAAATTACTCATCCCTAAATTTACCTTTTTTATATTCAATTAATATAAATAATAAGAATCAATATCCTGATTAAATTTCAAGGACAAAATTTATTAATGGGGGGGATAATGTAAAATCCTATGTTTTTAAAAGATAAAACTATGTTCGATAGCATATGAGGTACGCAACACCAAACCAAAACAAACAATGATTTTTTATATATGGTAATTTTTACATGTACATTAAATTTTATAATATGAATATGATTAAATAAATTATAATATATATATATATATATTATACTTATAAATTATTAATAAATAATCGTTCAATTTTTTGTAATGTCTTTCTGTTCATCAAAATATATTTTCTTCAAAAATGACTATTAATTACCTAATTATTTTATTGAAATTTTAGAAAATTTATTGGATAAATTGAGATCCGTTGTTGGTATCATAATATTATGATTTACATAGGGTCAAATATTTGGATATTTTTTGAAAATATAGATTTTCAGTGAATATTGAAAATTTTCATTTTTATGTAAAATTATAATTTCTTATAAATTAAACTAAATGACCAGTTATTATTTTGATTTTTTTTCTAGTTAAAATAAATATAATTTAGAAATAATTAATTCAGTTAATTTCATTAAAATCTTATTTATACTATATTGTAGTATTGGTTTTTTTAGGATTAAAAAAATTTCATTAATTTTATTAAAATGCATAATGTATCTCCAAAATAATTATTTAAACTATCCACTAATGAGAAATAACCTAAATTAAATGTTTATTATATATATATATATATATTAAAATAAAAATTATTAATATTAGTATTTATAGAGTTAATGTAAAATCATCTTTCCGTAAAACTATATTTGTTGAAAAACCACTTTTCATCAGGCTTGCATGTTTTATATTAAATTTAATTATTCCACCTCTATGAATTGATTTTTATAAAATGGATTCAATAATTGACGTTTTTATATTTAATATTGGGTAATAATTTTAACTTATGTTTTGAAAAATATGAATAAAACAATAGTAATGATTTATTACCACGATAAGAAGAATATAGGTTAATCAAGATTAATAATAATTTAAAAAAGATTAGAAATAAGGTAACCCTATGGAATGAATAATTATATTTAATTTAAATTTTAATTATGATTATATTTAGTCCTTATTTTTTTCATTACAGATTATAAATTTATTAGTATGATAAAAATTATTTTTTATATGATAAGAGACATGTTGTGTTATAGATTAATTTGTAATTTCTATTAGGAAATTATTTTTTCTATTTGAATTGAGTTTTTTAAATAAATGAAATTAAAAAAAAAATAGTTTTTTTAAATATAAATGATCATATAAATTTTATGAACTCAAATTTTCTATTTATAAGGGTTAAAAAACTATTTTTAAAAAAAACATTGTCTCTCAAAAAATGATTTTTTTAATTAGTGAAATTTAAAATATTTAGAAAATTATTTGGATAATTTTTTTTTTGGATTTAGAATGTTGAAATTATCCCACAGTCACGTATTCATAATTTACTAAGTTGGTCTAATTTTCAGGTAAAAAGAAAATAGGGTATAAAAATACAGTTTGTATTCTGACATCACCTTAACACCCCAAAATTCTAAAGTAAGAACATTTTATTTTATAGATTTCCTAACACACAACATCAATCATAGGAAGGATTGTAATATTCTAATAATTTTAGATATATATTATAAATTATATAAATTTAATATATTATAAATAATGAAATTCATGCAATATAGAGATAGCTTACATCATACAGAACAACAAGTTTTTTGATGTCTTATTTTACATGCAAGACCGAATTTTAGCTAAAACAATATATTATTACAATTTAATTATTTAATATAAAAATTTATAAATAGTAAAATAAATTAGTTGTTATGAAAAGGACTATATAAAATATTAATTCACATATTATTTAATTGGTTAGTTATGAATTAATTAGAAATGAACATAAGAACCAATTTAATATAATAATGATATTTTATAAAAACTATTATAATGATCCAATGGTGATTGATCATAATAAATTAAATTAATTATTTTTAGTAAATGATAAAACATAAATTTATATGATATGTATTCAATAAAATATTTATTATATTCATTTAATAGATTTGACAGGTATAAGAGAAAAATAAATCTTATTTTATACTTAAAAATTATATTTTTATAAAAATAAAATAATGTGGCCTTTTGATGAAGAATAATAATTAAATCTTTGTTTTTAAAATTTTAAAAAATTTATATTAAAAAATAAACATAATTTTTAAAACAATAAATGCATTTTTAGTTTATGGTGATGTTTTGGTATTTTAATGAGATGTTTCTTTTTTTAATAAATAGTGAAAAAATGAAATTTAATTGAAAACATACTTTTCATCTAATTATTTTATACGATAATATTTATTGTTGCAATATAAAAATATACACAACAGAGGAGTGTATTGTGTAATTTTAAAATTGTTCACAATTCTGTCATTTGAGGTCGAATGATGATTTTGTGGATAAGCAATGTTTATCTTCTATATGAAATTATGAGTAAGAGATAAATAAATTTATAACATGACTGCTTATAGTTTCTCATGACATAAGGATCCCCTTGTCCACTCCAATAATTACTCTATTTGTGAGTTTGGTGAATTTGAGTAGTTTGGTCCTCATATCATAAGACCAATTTAAAACTGAGTGCAGGTAGTTGACCTCTTCATAAGTAATGCTACAAATAGAGCCTCCAGGTTCTTTAACAGAGAACTAAAAACCGAAGCCTAGATCAATAATCCAATACTATACCACAATTGAGTATGCGCATATTAAACATCCAATAAAAATATATTAATAAAAAAAGGTTTCGATTGAACTTCACAGTTGTAATGAAATTTGACAGCAGATGGATCATATTATCCATAAAAGATTTTCTTTCCGAAATTGTTGTTCTTAAGTGATCCAATTGCAATAAATATTTCAAAAAAATATATAAATCAATACTTATAGTAGACTAATAGAATATACTAGATTCAGAACACGTATATCTCCACTATAGCATGTTCTGTAGAAAATAGAGTCTACTCGAGTATTTTAGTATATCTATAAAATATCTTCACCATAATGCGTTATCAATCACAAAACTTGTGTCATGATATATGGCTCAATATATATCTCAATATAAATATTATTTTTTGAATAACATGAAAATATATTGAAAAAATACACTAATAAAATAAATAATGCATAGGGCTTGCGTTTTAATTGATACTATATGAAAATTACCTGACAAATCGTAAGAATCCATATTCTTGAGATAGCTCTAAGTAGTCAAAACATAACTTGAGAATGGGAGAGAATTTATCTACTTAATATGATTCACTGAATCAATCATAATGAGCTTTGAATCATTCAACAACAATCTTTAAATCATCTAGGTATTCGATAAAGACCATTGCGTGAAACTCCAATAAAATCGTAAATTAAATTCTCTAGTGATGAAAATTCAAACATAATGTTCCTTCATAAAAAGAAAAAAAATATGAAATGTTTGGTTCAACTACATAGAGTTCATTCTCCAAATGTCAGGTTTAAAATATATGGTAGATCAAAAAATCAAGGATGATGATCCGTACATTTTCTTCTAAAACATTTGGTTCTAAACTTATTTAGGGATCTTTAACCATAATTTTTAACATTGTCAAATGTAAGGTTTCATCCAAACGTAATGTCATTTATCATTATTTTTCTGTCAATTTTGGGTTGATTAACAATATTCATTGATCATTCAACATAAGGTTTAGTAAAAAGGTATTGTTTGTACATTATGTTACATTCTTAATTATAGTGTATGAATAGTGTTTACAGAACACACTTAAGAGTGTTCCAAACAAATTGACGAATATCCTACAAAAATAATTTTATTAAATAAATTTCCAAATACTGAAATATAAAGATTATTAATTTCCTGAAATACACTTAATTCCGTGTCATTAGTAAAATAAACATGGGTATTTCTGAACATAAAAATTAGTATTATTTAGAGAGTATTGCTGACATGATACATCCCAGAAATCTCCCCCATTTGGATGATCAAAAAACCCCAAAAATTAAAAATAGAATTTAGAATTTTTCTACCAATTAAAAGAAAATAATTCAAAAATCTATTTTATAGAATTATTGTGATAAAAATAAATATTGTTTTTATCCAAATTTCTCCCCCTTTTTGTGTGATAAAAAATAATCTATAGAAAAAAATATAAAACAAATTTAATTTTTCACAGATTAGTAAGTGAATATTATAATAATATATTTAAATACATAACATTATATTTTTGTCTTGATACATAAACATAATATAATATCCAATCAAGTACACAAAAATAAAAATAAAAATATTTATTGATAAAAAAATTTTATAGGTACCGTGATCAGTATGACTAGAAAATATGTTCAGTCAACTGATTTGGTTTAGGTACAAAAAAATGGGGTAGGATTTGGTTCATTTATGGTTATAAGAATCTTGATTAGCTTAAAACATATCTTTAAACTCTTCCATATATAACCGTAAATTCATTAGTAGAATATCCCCTAACTTCATAATCAACACTCTATAATCCTGACTAATATGAAAATTCTCAATAGGACTAACATTCAATATGTCGTACATGCATTCCTCTTACTACATAAACTGTTCCAACTTATCTTTAAATTTGTTCAATCGAAATATATTAACTATTTCAATCTGAGTTAGTTGGTCAACTAAGAATTTTTTATTGTCCAATAATAGTGAAAAAGTAGTACTATTTCAATGATGATTTTGAAGATGATCATTCATATCTTCCTTGACAGAGTTGATTACATCAAATCATCAAATCATATCTGGACTAGTAGTAAGAACAGAGATTGATGTACTCTTATAACCATAATTTCTCTTGATTGATTCAAACTGACTCCCCATATTCAACATAAAATCATTAAAGTCTGACAAAGAAACAACTTCATACATTACCTTTCCAACATTATCCATCATCTGCCTCTTGAAATCATAAAATTACTTTTTTAAAAAAAAAATCTCGAAGATCCTATAACTTTTTTCTTGCAGCTTCCATCTATTGAAAGATATTGAAATTATATTCCAGAGACTTGTTAAAATTAATTACAGGCACCTCAACTGGATTAGTCATGTAATCAGATGTCTTTTTTTGTGACTGATAAACTTCCACAATTGCTAATAATTAGGCTGTATGATTTTCCACAGACATATCCACTAAATTTCAAATTTATTTTTCACTTGAATAAGATAAAATATCAAGAAGTTATATTTTAACTATAGAAATCGATTCTGGTATCTCACCCACATGATCAATAATAGGGAAAACTAGATTTTCAACAATTTCAATAGCCATTTTTTAGATATGATCAACTATTGATATTCTTGAATAGCTAGATCTTCTTCCTAGATAACTGGTAAAACAACATTCTTTATATCTTTTATATCAATATCAAACTGTTGATCTTCCTCATAAAGAGTTTTTTCAATTGTACTAACCTAGTAGCCTTACTTAAACCCAACACTGGTACTTCTGTAGGTGAATCTGTACTTTTTTGTAGTTCTAAACCCCATTATTATTGCACTGCCTTTTATTCCACTTCTTCTTAATAAAAAAATTATTATTCTTTGGTTTCTTTTGTAAATTTCTCAAACTCATGTTTCACCAATACCTTCATTTCCAATTGCAGTTTTCTCCCCTGAGAAAAATATCCTGATCACTGTTGGTCATCTAAACAAACTGGCCTATGTTTTCCCTTCACATTACTCGATTAAAATTCTATCTTCCTCAAAGGTCTAGTATTGACAACATTTTTGTGATGACATTTGATACAGATATATATTAAATGAATCATTCCTTTCTTAAAGAAAATTGTATATATTATCCTTAAATAATGATAAAAAGTCACCCTAGCATCATTCAAATAGTAGTGGTGAAAATATGTGAACATATATCCTAGAAAATTAATCATTATTTTACATAAAATAGAAAAATTATATACATTCTTAGATATATAATCTTCTTTATCGCATCCATCCTTGGATGAATTCATGTTTGAATTAACATAACTATGATTTTTTAGTCTACCTCGATATCCTTGAAAAAAATTTCTTAATGTTTGTAGAAAAAAAAATAATTTCATAAGACTTATAGTCCTTATATTGATATGGATCCCAGATCGATGTAAACAAATACCTCATGGGGACAATTCTATATTTTAGAAATTTTAGTCAATGAAACGGAAATTCCCTTATCTTCGATTCTTACGAAAACAATATCTTCAGAAGATCCAAATATAAACTGGACATTGTTATAGAAAAATTTGGTTTCTACCTTATAAAGGAACTTTGAGTTAACCTCATAAAATATAGATTCCATTCCCTGAAATGATATCACTTTCAATAAGAGAACCTTTTTCTAATAGGGAAATTCTAAATAAAATAATTTTCCATGCAGAAGCATTCTTCCAAAAACTCACTGACACTTTGGGTCGTTGGCTTCACCATCTTTAGTTCTTTTAGTTTTCTTCATTTATGAGAAACAAAACATATAAGGTTTTCAGTTTCTACAGTTTCAAAAGGAAAAAGTGGTAAATAAAGGTAGATAGTGGTAAGCTAACACTTCGGTATTCAAAAATTGTTTGAGAAATGAAAAGGTATGGTATTCAAAATGTCTCTATTAGTTTATTTTTTTCCATGTCATTATATATGGAAATTATGTAATTTTTTTTTTAAAACATGCAGTGTGAATAATTTAACATAAAATAAATTAACTAAAATATATATCTAGAAAAAAATATTAAAAAAATCAAATTTAAATTAATCAGAAAAAAATAACACATGTAAATTGGAATACATAAAAAAATAAATATAAAATTTTATAAAATAAAATAAATATTTTAAATTAAATAGATTGAAAACATTAAATTTTTGTAAAAATTAAATAAACCTATCTCGCCCTTTATAAAATAAAACTTTATAGTGGGAAATGGTTTAATAAAAATATTATCTAGTTTATATTCAATATTTATAAATTCTATATATATATATATTTATATATCATTTTTAAGATAATGATTTCTTATAAAATGATGCCAAATATCAATATTCTTAGTTCGTGAATGACGTATTGGATTTTTTTGAAATATTTATATCACATGTATTATAACATATGATAGTTTTACTATTAAAATTTAATCCAAAGTCCATTAGTGTGTTTTTTATCAATAATACTTGTACAAAATAAATGCATGCAGATACATATTCTACCTCACTATGGACAAGGCAACTGAGTGTGGTTTCGTAATTGACCATGATACTAAGGATTTTCTTAAAAAGTGATAGGTTCTAGTGGTACATTTTGTATCAAATATACTACCTCTTAAATCAACATCTGAATATGAAATTAAATTAAAATTGGATGTTTTTGGATAAAGAAGATGTTGAAAAAATATTCATTATAAATATCTAAAATCCATTTTGAAAAAATTAAGATGAGATTTTATATGATTTTATTAAAATATAGTACATAAAAATACTAAAAACATAATATCTAGTCTTCTGGATATAATATATAATAAAATAACAATCATACCTATATATAACTTATTGTCCGCTATTTTTCCAGCTTCATCCAAATCATGTGTTATATTGGTACACATAGAAGTTGTAAATTTCTAGCAGTTATCATGAACAAAATTTCATTAAATCAGTAATATATTTTCATTGGTTTAAAATATTTCTGTAATCGGTTTGATAAATTTTATGTCCTAAAAAAGTACAATTCTCTCATCCTACTCATTTCAAATTTTTTATTCCATGGTCCTAAAAAATCATTATAATGTTTTTCATTGGTTAATCCTAAAATAACATCATTAGCATAGATTAGAAGTAATAGCATATTAGAACAAATAGATTTCTTAAAAGGAGTTGGATCTTCCTGTACAACAATAAATAAATTTTTTAATAGAAATGAACTTAATCTTTCATACCAAGATATAGGTACTTGTTTAAGTCCCTAGATAGATTTTCTATTTTTTAAAATAGAATATTGTTTTGGAGAATTTTCAAAACTAGGATGTTTTTCAAAATAAAATTCTACCATTAAATAAAAATTTAGAAAGTCATATTTAACATCAATCTAGTATAATTTAATGTTTATATGAGATGCATAAGCTAAAAGGATTCTAATTTCATCAAATCTATATATAGGGAAAAGGGTTTCATCAATATCAATATCGTCTTCTAGATTATATCATTTTGCTATTAATATTGAATCTTTCGATATAATCCTTTGATCATATTGTTTATTTTTAAAGAACCATTTATTTCATATAACTATATAATTTGATGGTCTTTCAACTAATTCAAAAACTTCATTCGTTTTGAATTGGTTTAGCTCATCTTTCATTACTAACATCCATCTCTCATCATCAAAGGCTACATCAAAATATTTATATTCTAGTAGAGATTTAATGGCTGATAATTATACTAGGTTTCATGCACTTCTTCTAGTTCTTATTCCTCTATCTAGGTATTCAATAATAGTTTCTAATGGTTGATGATTTATTGTTCTAGAATTTTTTGGTAAGACACTTTTCGGTTCATCAATATCATTTTCTTCTGAACTAGACTAGATTTTATTTATTTTATATTAAAATTAATTTTTAAGGATTTCAATTCACATTTTTTGAAGAGATTTAGTAATTTTATCAGTTTTATCATTCTCTTTAATAAAAGATCTAATTTGAGAAAACATAACATGAACTTATTCATCAAAAATACTTGAATTTTTATTAAACACTCTATAGAATTTATAGGTAGTATAATATCATAAAAATATTTCATCATCAGCTTTAGGATCAAACATACCCTGCTTATCCATAGTGTTTAAAATATACACCTTCCATCCAAAAACATTAAAGTTCATTACTTTAGATTTTCTTTCATTCCAATGTTCATAAGTTGTTTTTTGAAAATATGCTGAAATAGAACCTTATTCGTTATATAGAAGGTTGTTCACAAAGATTATTCCCCTAAGTATGTAGGTAGAAATTATTTATTTAGCGTAGTCATGCCCATTTATTGAATAGTTCTATTTTTCTTTCAAAAATTCTATTTTCTAGAGGGGTTCTCAAGGTAGAAAAGGCGTATTTAATACTTAGATTAGATCTAAATAAATTTATTTCCAGATTCTCAAATTCTCAACCCTGATCACTTTTTATTGAAATTATTTTAAAATCATTTTAATTTTTTATCAATTTTACCAAAAAATGAAAATATAGAAAAAGATTCACTTTTGAGTTTTAGAAAATAAATTCATGTAAATCTAGAATAATAATCAACTAAAACATATACATATAATTTTCCAGCCAAACATGCTACTCTTTATGGTCCAAATAAGTCTAAGTGGATATGTTTTAGAGGTCATGATGTAGCAATTTTGTTAATAGATTGAAGGAATATTTGTGTTGAATTACAATTTTGAAAGCATCCAAAAATCTATCACTATCAGTGTTAATAGTAGAAAAATCTGAAACTAACTACTTCTTATATAAATTATGTAATATATAAATATTACAATGGCCAGACCTCTTTTTCCATATCTAAGACTCATTTATCATTGCATTTAAACTATTCACATTCTATTTACATAAGGAATTTGAATCCAATGTTCAGACATTATCAATTCAAGGTGCTCCAATAATATGTAGTATATAAATAAATACAGAGATGGAATTGATAGAAAACTATACAAAATATCCATCATCATATAGTTCATAGATACTTATCAGGTTATGATTCATCCCTTTTACAAATAGTAAATTGATGATTGACACAGTTCTTGGATCTTCCACTATTCCAAGTCATATTATATTTCCTTTTCCATGATCACCAAAGGGGACTAGACCTCAATCTATTAGAGTCAATGTATTGATGTTTTATGAGTTTCCAATCATATTCTAAGAGAAACCACTATCTCTATACCATTTATCTTATTTTTATGTGACATGTTTCAGATAAAGGCAATTTAATAATGATTTTGTTTTGTTACCCATATTCTCTTAGGTCCATCGGTGATAGCTAGCAGCGATCTGGGAATTCATACCTACTTGGTTTTTCCATAACTCATATCAATTTATATAGATAAACTTTATGAAATAATTGGTTGTTTAATTCCACATATTTGAGGATTTGTAAAAAAAATTATTTTTATATGTCCTTTTGTTCCACAAAAATGACAATTAACTATTTTCGAGTTTGAAGAAAAATAATTCTTATATAGTTGTGATTTGTTACCATTTCTTCCTATGCCAAATATTTTCATTCTGACGAAATTTTTACCAAGAATTTAACTTTGAATATATTCTCCTTTTTAAAATAAAATAGAAGAACATTTATTTTTTTCTAATTCATATTGTAATTATTTAATCTTATTTTCATGATTATAATGGTTTGTGGTAGACGAGTTAAATTGTTCAATTAACTCGTGATGTTTTTTAAATAAGGAATATATTTCTCATAAAATAGAATTCCGAATATTCATTAATGATTTGTGTTTATTTAATAAGTTGTTCTATATTCCATCTAGAATTTTTCTATAGGTATCCAATTTTTTATTTGAATAATTTGAATCATAATCATAATTATAAATTTATTAATAAAAGGTTTGTACCATATCTTCTTCTACCATGAAGAAAATTTTTTAGATTTGATTCTTCCTTTTATAATTTATATTTTAATGAGATGTTGGTGTCTTTTGAAATACTCCATGTAGCCTTCATTTCTCTTTTTCATTTATGTTCATAATGATCATTTTTTGGAAATGTCTATTAAATCTTTCTCTTTTAAACTTTTAGCTTAGAAAAACCATGTCTTATATGATGTAATATCTTTCCTACAAAGAATATGACTTCTCTTTAGTCATTCTCAACCTTCTTGATAGTTCTTTGAAACAATATTTTCATCATGTAAAACATGATACACATTATAGATAATTGACCCAGTTCCATTTCAGAATCAGATGTATCAGAATTCATTTCTTCTCTAACTTCTTTCTTTATTAATTTTTAATTTTGTTATGAGTTGTTACCTTTTGATCAATATTTTACTTTTCACTTATAATTTATGATATTAATATTTATATTGAATTTAATCTTCATATATAATTAGTGTATAAATAAATTCAATCATTTTTATATTTTTGACAGGTGTTGATTGTTGAATTGTAGCAGATATACCATTTTATTTGATAGGTTGTAATCTCAGTACATTCAAATCCTGATATTATTTTTTGATAGGATAACATAAGGATGTAGAATTTTTGTCAATCTATGTAATACATCCATCCATATTAGTGATAATATCTCCATAAATCATTACGAATATATCATATTTTACCTTTGTTGTTCCATACCTCATTTGATTTATATTATCTATTTCAGCATAGGAAACTGCAATAGTCTTCCACATTTCATATGTAGAAAGAAATTTTGGGTCATTGTTGAATTAATCAGGTCCAATACCACAGATAATATAATTCATAGCTTTATAATGTTTTTTATACTCGTCCTCTATAGAAAAATTCCATGCTATAGGATTTTCAAGAATATTTTTAAGGATTAATGCTTATAGACTAGAATTTAAATCAAAAAAATGTTATATAGATAATCCTATGTGATTTCAAGAATCAATAGTGTTCACCATTGAAATAATGATCACATACCATTGACATTTATTCTCACTGATCATCCATTTCCATATTTTTATAGAAATTATAGTTTAACTTATTATAGATTTATCCAAAAGCTCTACTTTGATGCCAATTTTTATGTTGGAATATAAAAATATTCTCAAGATGGGGTGAATAGTTTCTTTGCAAAATATTTCGCAATTACACATATTGATGTTGATAGATGATTATGAGGATAAGAAGTGTTTATCTTTTTTAGGAATGTATTAGTAGCAGATAAAATAGTAAGATAGAAAATGACTATTTATAATGGTTTGGGGCATAAATATCCCCTTGTCCGCTCCAAAAAATTTCACTCTCTGCGAGTTTAGGGAATTTCATTAGTATGGTCCTTGTATCATAAGATCAATCGACTATTATGTGCAGTCATTTGAAACCTTTACAAATAAGAACCAAAATAGAGCCTTCTGGTTCTTTATCCAAGACTCGAAAAACCACATCTTAGATCGTGAAGATGATACTCCACCATAACTAAGTATGATCAATTTAAACTCTCAATAAAAATACATTTTAGAAAAAAATGTTTCGATTGAAATTCATAGTTGTAATTGATACATAAAGTAGATGGATCTTCTTCATAAAAAAATTGAATCTTCAATAAAGAGTAGTTCAAAAAAAATTTGTTTGTAATAGATATTAAAAAAATGAAACATATAGTTGAAAAAAACATATATCAAAGGATAGATTCAGAACACATATATCTCCACTGTATCCTCTTCTATTGAATATAGAGTTTGATCGATTATTGCAGTAAATCTATAAAAGATCTTCACTATAATACAGTTTCAATTACAAAATATGTTACGCAATATATGGATATATATATATATATATATATATATTCATCTTTGAATCATACACACATATATATAACAAATTCACTGAGAGAATGAATAATTCAGTGATCATGATTTTCAATTCTAGATCCATGAAAATCACCTGATAAATCGTATGAATTCAAAATTTTTATACAATGCAGAGTATTCATAACTTCACTTAAGAAAAATAGTGAGTTTCTCTACATAATATATTTCTTTGAATCAATGATAATGAGCTTTGAATCATTCTAAAATGAGAGGTAAATTTCCCTGATATTATATAAACATAATTGCATGAAATTCCAATAAAATCATAAATTCAAATTTCTAGGGATGAAATTTTAATTGTTTGGATCATTCCAAAATCTAAAAATTACCAAATGTAGGGTTCAACTACATAGTGTTAATTCTCTAAACGTAATGTTGACAATTTAATGTTGATCACAAATGTATGGTTGATGATCCACATGTTTGCTTCTCAAACATAAGCTTCCAAACATACTTAGGGTTAAATAACCATACTTTGTATCTTTTTCAAACATTAGGATTCATCCAATCCTAAAATTATTTTTCCATAATTTTATTTCAACATAGGGTTCATTAACAAAATGTACTAATATTTCAACATAAGTTTTAGTAAAAATGTATGGTTTGTTCCTTACATTATGTTCTTTAATGTAATATAGGAACTGTGATCCTAGAACATTATTAATAGTGTTTCAAACAGTTTGGGGAATATTCCACACAAATAATAAGTTTGAATATAATTCATAAATTATCAATATAAAGAATTTTTTTTTAAAATACACATAATGTAATATCACTAGTAAATAAAATAAGGTTATTTGTGAGCATCAAAATCAATAAGATTTAGAGAGTACTCTTGAGACAGTACATTCCTAACATAAAATTATATTTTAAAATGGTTTAAATTCACATTATATCAATTATACTCAAATTAATCAAATTAATGAAATTTTAATTCATTTCTCTTTTAAATTGTATATAAAAACTGAGCAATATTTTGAGTATTTTTACTTTAAAACCCATCCTTGTCTTCCCATTTACATGGTAAATTTTAGATTATTTTTGGTCGCATTGTTATTAGAATTTGAAAAAATTGATTCAATATTTTTATTCAAAATAATTTATATATTATAATTTTTTAAACATAGTTTTTCAGAAAAAGTATTAGTGAATTTAATTAAAATTAATTACAGTTATTAATAGAAAAATTATCTTAACAATTGACTGAACCATAAACCTAAAGGCGAAAATGAAGTAAAAAAATTTCAAAAAGAAATTTTTTTTACCATATTTATACCCTATAATCACTTTTCTAAAACATGGATAATTATTTGAGAAATAGAACATGGAAAAACCATGGGTGGAATTCCCATTTAAAAAATATACAAGAATGATTAACCTTATCCATTACAAATACACACTAAACCCTCACACATATTAACACCTATAAATCCCTTTGGAAAACCAAATATATACCCAAATAATATCTCATAATTCCTCTGTTAATCCAAGAAGCTTCACTTTATGTATAATTTAAACCATGGAATCCTTTTGGTATAAACTAGAATGAGTATCCTGAATAAAAGGTAACCTTCTTCAATGATAAATTTTTGATTCATTTAACTCCATACACCTTTAATTATTCTTATATAATGATTAAATAATAAATTTAGTTTCTTAATTACAATAAGATAATTTTATCATGATATTTAAACTTACACTTTCACACTAATCCATCAAATGGGATACACATTCATTATTCATTTATATGGAAGACTACTGCCTCATGAACAAATGTCTTTGTTTCTTCCATTTTCTACCTTTAATGGTTGTAAATAATGTTGGATTTGTAGTTTATATTTAATATATATGTTTTTTATTATGTATTTATGTTTCATAAATATTTATATAACATTTATCATTATTCTTACCATTTTTTTGGGAATACGATAAAACCGTTTATAGATGTGTGGACTAACACCTCCTCAAATCATTGAGATTCATTCATGCAATACATGTAATGTATTAAGGTTTATTTTAATAAACATATATGCCATATAGATGATAGAACAATTATAATATATATATATCATTTAATTTTTCATTATTTAAATATGGCAAATAAATAGATTTAGTGTTCATGCCTATCTACGACCTACCATCTCCATGAACAGAGCATTTAATTTCCAATCTCCAAAAATTATGTATTATTATAAATACATATATAATTAATATATATGATCTAAAATACCCTTAGGATGGTTATTATAATGATTCACTCATAATTCATTGTATTTTATCTTTCACATTGCACTATATCATCCATTAGTATTGATAGAAAAATTACGAATTGGTAAAAGATTACATTGTCACATCACATTATTTTGTGATTGAAAACCTTCTCTTTGAAATAAACACTTTATTATTATAATTTTGATTTTACATTATATTTATATTAGATATTCATATTGTCATGGAATTTATATTATTATTTTTCCTAAAACAAATAACATTTTTACATACATTGTTCAGTTTGATAGTTATTTCATTAACTGGTGAATTATTGATAAATACAAATCATTTATTCAATGAATATATTTGATATGTAAATTTTTACATTAGTTAAATTTTTTATTTAATATATGAGTAATTATTTAAACATGCACAATATGGGTTTGGGACCAATTAATCCTTGCCCCTCAATGCATCGCTAGTCCCATGAGACAAATTAGTAGGCCATATAAGAGTAGTTTTGACTATATTGAGAGTAAAACTTGAGGTAAAAGGTTCCATTTTTCAATAGAACATAAAATCCAAAATTTATGAATTGAATTTATTGATAATTCAGTTATTTTTATTATCTATGATATTTCCCCTTTGATATATCAATAGATTAATCTCATTCTCATTTTATTTATAAGGGGACATGTGTTTCAATTATCTTTCAAACCCATATTGTTTATTCCTTGTATATATATATTTATGGAATGTGTGATCATTTATATACCTTAAAATAATGATTGTTCTAATTTGTTCTGTATTTATTTCTATTTTACATACCGTTATAATGAATTTTACATGAACCTTATTTTGTTTCCTTTCCCTGAGTTATGATGAATAAATATTTATAGAATAATTCAAGGATATTTTCCATTTATTTTTAAATTTTTATCCTCATTTTTTGTTATTTCCCAATGTAATATAGGTCTACTATATATCATATTTTTTTCCAAAACTTCTAACGATGCAGTCTTTCTGGATTTTTTTACTTTTAACGATTCCAGTCTTTCATGAGTGAACTCAGATTCTAACTAATTTTTTTTAATATTTTCACTGAAAAACTCAATGATAAAATCATTAAAGGGATAATGATTTTAAATTGTAACCTTATCTCTAATAACCTAACATGTTTCCCTAATGAACATTAATTTCACCCTATGTGGAGACACATTGTAAGCATTAAATTTCTATTGGTACTAGCTACTTGAAGGGTTAACTTACCTTAGGAAATATCAATGAAACTACTAACATTAGCCTTGAATGGCCTAACCAAAATTAATGTATTCTTTTTTTCACACTCCCTGTGCATAATAAGTTTTTGAGTGATAATATAATGTTTTCCTAAAATAACTAATATGTCATATAACATCCCTTAAGGATAGTAATGTGACCTTTCAGATATCAAGAGTCTGTTTCATCTCCTTAATGCCAAAATATTTGATCATCGGTTACAGAATAATGATAATTCATGATCCTATATAACATAAGAAACTAATATCTGAATACTTTCTAGTTTTACATGATATGAGAAAACATAATCACTCTTTTTGTTTAGGTATTTTCTTTTTGTACTATTTTCACTACACTCCTCATTCAAATTTACGATATATCTCTCACCCCAGTCCCTCATGTTAATCAAGAACCTATTAATATATTTCATGTATATGATTATTTTATATAAATCAACCACAAAGTAAATATCAATATTTATGTTCCTAAACATCTGGATGAATTTGATGTAATCTGGTTTGTTGTTCTTTTTAATCCGTTTTTAAAGAAAGTATGGCATGTGATAATTATTCAAAATATGTGTTTTTTCTTATCACACTCAAATATCACTTTTTCCTTCACCTATTTTATCAACTCCTTCATTTTAGTTTATTGACTTCATTTTTATGCGAATTGCAATCATTTTTATCTTATTTTTCATATATATCCAAATTTTTATATTTGTGTTTTTCTAAATTTTTTTAAGTTACATATTTAACAACACATTATTTATTATTATAATTTTCCCTAAAATTTCATTGATTTTTATTACATGATGTGGATGTTATTTACATAAAACTCCTTCTTGATTTGGATTGTGTTGTTCTAGGAAACATACCTTTATCTGTTACTCCTAAATCCTTAGCCATCTGAACCATTTAAATTTATAGATAATGAATATAGAATATATAATAGTTCTTAATGAAAATAATTCTCCTACAAATTAATATACCATTCCCATATTTTCCCATGGATAATACAATAAACCACCACTATATTGATTTTTGAAATAATGTTTCAGTTTAGTTTGGTTAATAGGGACAATGGTCAGTTTAAAAAGACTGTTTTTTCCAAGATTGGATGTGGTAATGATTCTTCCAAAAATACATTGATTCGAAAATGGATCTATTTCTCCCTAATTTCTTTCTTTTTAATCCAAATATTAGTAACTTTCCTTATATTTGACAGTAAGTTCATACATAGGAAAATATGTTTTTTTATAATCTTACATCCGTTAAATAAATCACCTATCCTTTAGTATTTTTCTATTAACCACAGTAGGATGAGTATT
Source organism: Viscum album (assembly GCA_963277665.1). Classification (NCBI taxonomy): domain Eukaryota; kingdom Viridiplantae; phylum Streptophyta; class Magnoliopsida; order Santalales; family Viscaceae; genus Viscum; species Viscum album. Next base: position 511,722,004 of record OY728138.1, read on the forward strand.
AGTTTTAGCCATTTTAGTGGCACGTTTCATAGTTCACTTGTGTTGGGACTAATGGAAAAATTTTACAAACAGATTATTAACCTCATCCACATTGGAATCTGAGAAGTCACCCCCTCAATATTAGTCAACTGGGTTCGAGTTGTAAGGGGTGAGGGAATTGTAAATTTTGTACATGAGATGATGGGTAGATATATTTTGATTGGGAATCTACTTATGTAGTCTTCTAAACATATCCCCTAACATAGTAAACAACTCTCCCTTTTCCTGTAAAAATAAAATGATCTTGCAAATCACATTAATTAATGTATTCCTGGGGTATAATTAAGAGATAAAATCATTTCCATGATCATCGTAGGATGCAATTATTTCTTCATTCAAATTTTAAGCAATGTTCTAGCCACAACATTAAAGAAAAAATGTAACATGAAAAATCACATCCCTACCTCACTCATATCTTATTGAAGTAATTTTTGTGTAGAACCATAAGAATCTATGATAAAATGTAGCTAGTTGTCTTCTAGATGATCATTGAATGATGCACAATGCGAGAGATATGATTGTTTGGTCTCATAATTCCAAGAACTAGGAGAAACCCATATACAAGATCTGTTTTTTTGAAACATTTTATATATTAAACACACTAATAATATATCTCTTGGAGGAAGGAACAATAGTTTGTGAGACATTCATGTAATGATTTTCAGCACTATTGTCCAGATTTTCTATTTTATATTCCTTCTGTTTCTATGGGAAGAATAATTTTTCTAAATTTTAGTTATTAGAGTTTGATGTGACATATTCTAAGATCGTTTGTATAAAATGTTTCAATATAAATATATTTGAGATTTTTTTCAAATACTTTTTATGTTTTTCTATTTTTTATGTCCAATTTTTAGGTTTTTTACTGAATATTTATAGATTTTTTTTTGAGATGGTCACATCTACACCCCCAACAATGAATACAAAACGTGATCCTAAAAATATTAAGATTCATAAAAATTATCTTTTCATAACATACTAACTATTGGTGCAGAGTTAAGAAAAAGTATCAATTCATCTAGGGAGGCTTAATATGTGTGCGATAGAAAAAAAAATAAAAGACAAAAACACAAAATTATTTAGAAATGATGGAATGATGAACTAGAATGTGTGAATGTGGGGTTGAGAAATGGAGTTGGTGCTGGGATAATGAAATCAACTATTACTAAGAAATAATTTACGTAATTATGTTTTTTAGACTATTTAGAACTAATAAAAATGATATCCTCTATATAACACCCCATGCTTCCATGGTATACTTATATTTGAATAATACAATGGCGTGTGTTGTACGCAACATCAAGTTCTAACACACCACAACCAATCAAATTTGACCTAATGAATAGTAATACCCACTTTTTCAAATTTGTTAAATTTTATCTTTCAAATGGGACATTTTTGGATTCGCAGTATTGAAATTAGATTACAGTGAATTTTTGGTATTTTTCTAAAAACATTCAATTTTTTATGAATATTGAAAAACACTAAGTTATAATTTAAAACCGACTTTTTATTTAAATATTTATTTATTTTTTTAAAATTTATTTTAGGTCAAAATAGATACATAATATCAATATAAGATCAATGTAATTTATTGGAGTCAGTTTATAATAATTTTTGATATTTAAAATGTTATAGATCATTTTACCATCTTTTACCCACCTCCTATGAGAATTTGAAAATTTACATAAAACATAATTTTACAGCTTCATTTAGTTAAATTTAAAAAAAATTGAGAAACCCGGTTGATATCAATAACTATAATGTGGTTCAATAAGATAGAAATATTTTTTTGGTGAATAGTAACTTTTTATATTTATTTACCACGGTTAAAAGTAAATAGGTTAGTTAAGGGAAAAAATGACATTATTATTACCCTACCACATGTACTAATTCAATTGGATATGTGTAATTCTACCAAAAACAGACTTATGAAAAAATATGATCCTTTAGGTTCACTTGGATTAGATTAGGACATTTATTATTATTTAATTGAAAGTAGAGTTAAAAGTATTAACTTAAATGTTTAATAACTAAACCATATTTAATATAGGCTGTCACATAAGATAAATTAGACTATAAATATTCATTAGAATGATAAAAATATTTCCTACAAGATGGTATTTTATTTATATTTTGTAGACATTAAATAAGATAATTTATTTATGACAAAGTGATGATGCATTAATAACCTAATTAAAGAAATGTTAATCTAATTGATATTATAAATATCCAAATAATTGTAATTTGAGACTTTTAATGAATTCCAATTATCATATTGGTTAATATTAAATGTTAGGGTTGGTTATTAAATTTTTTTTCTATGTAATAATGTTGTTATGAATAAAAAAATACCAAACTCTGTCCAAATTGGCCAAAAAGAGTTTTTAATAAAAAATTTATATTATTAATGGATATTATGTTCCTAAAAATTTATAGTTCTAAAAAACCTTATATAATTATAGGGGTATCATTAATGAACCACTTGGGGTTCTCTTGGATGATTGTAGCCAGTTTATTAACCAAATAATATAAAAATACAAAGAGACATGGTAAATGTCAAACTATTTAACTAAGAGTTAAATCTAAAAGATATATTTAATATAGTGTCCCAAACCTGTATAAAACCTATTGGTGTAGTGGTTTTTGACCCACACCCTCCTTTTCCTTTAAATAATATATTTTTTAGTCATTACAAATAGAAAATTATTTTATTATAAAATAATATATTTAGCTTTTCCTAAGGTGCCCCTCACCCCTATTATAAAGGGGAACTACCCCTTCCCTCAAATTCACACCTTTTAAGACATTTGGCTCGGCCATCCTCTGCCCAAATACCCTATTAAAAGTCCTACCTTCATCTTATAGGCCTTACATTCATCATAAATCCAACCTAAGGTTCCCTTTTGATCAAATCAAAAGGATGAACCAAAAGAATAAGTAAATATTTCATCACCTTTTTCATGTTCCTTTCATCATCCACTTCTTCGTTCCTTGTTGTCTCCATTATAAAATAATAAATATTGTATCATCTATATACTATTATGTTATTATAAATATTGTACATCCATATTCATTATTCTATCCTCTATTTTAATGACATGTCACCATACGTGCGTACATACGGCTTACCGTCTCCACGTCGTGGTGTAGTTGTTATTCAATACTTTATAATTTGGATGGGTAATATAATGATGAATAGTTGATATAAATAATAAATATAACTTGATATTTTATTATTTATATATGATATACCATCCAATTACATATTATTTTAATATCCAAACAATGATATTGTTGCTCGTGCGTACGTATGGATTTTCATCTCTATAAATGAAATGAGATTCATTCCCCATCGTATCCATTCAAGGCTAATTTTCATTACATGATTAAAAATAATTTTTAAAGAATTAATATCATTCGGAATATGAATATGATGCAACATATCCATAACCAACATTACATACATAACAATTCATATAATGGAAAATGAATCAGTTAACACATGAAACGACGATAATACTAAGATATTATTAACAAGGAAATGTTAAAAGACCATATATGATATCATATTAATGTATATTATTCTTTTATAATTTTGTAATAATTATTTCACCATTATACACCATGTTAACCTTCCCTTTACCAAAAAAAATTACATGATAAGGGATAATTTCACAATCTCTTTATTATCTGAGGCTGTTTTTACATAAGTATCTACTTGGACCTATTTATCATCCACATCCATATTTCATAAAAACGTTTTTCAAAACATTCTTACTCTTTTATAAACAAAAATTTAAATTCATTTATTTATTTGTTTTTCGTTTAAAATATATTCATAAAGGAATCATTCCGTCAATTTCCAATAAAGTTACTTTATAACCTTTTCGAAAAAATTAAGGTAAGAATGCTTTTCTAACATTTACGGCGGGGGAAGATATTTTTCACCTTTAAAACAATGTCAGATCCTCCCTTACAATATTATATGAATATTTTAAAAATAAATGTTTTCAAAATTATTTCAAAATAGAAAGATGTATTTCTCTAAAAATGGGTTAGATTTCATCTAAATCAACATCCATTGATGGATTTTATGATTATTTGTAGATTTATTATGATACAAAACTTCCATATAGTATTGAATGTTTTGTGATATGTTTTACAATGGATGTGTTATTTTTACACCATTAATGGTTTATGGATAATGTTTTAAAATTTTCTATGCTAGTTTTAATATGAATGTGTATTATATGTTTAAACCCATTCATATGAGGTATGCATTGGACATAGTATGTGATGGGTGGATCCTGTTATAACTCTTTGATGCATCGTTAGAGATCATGCGTCTTACTAGTGTCTTGGCACAAGTACATGACAAAATCTTATTTGTAGTCTTGTCACAATGCCCTGACAATGTGGTTATGGAAGTCTGGAATTTTTCATTCCATCATTATGTAGGTGGGAATTGATATTGCATGCGATTATTCGACTAGTAGAATATTCATGTGATTATGTAAATGGAGTTATATGATTTTATCTTTTCCATATTATGATGAATTTCATTTTTAAAAGGCTTTTTTTTTAGATTTATACATTTCCATAAATGTTTATGCTTGTTTATAAAAGTTTCAACTTTATTGTTGTCCTTATTGAGCATCTGATCTCACCCCTTTTTATGTTTTATTTTTCCTAGGATGTGAAGAAGTATATTATTACTGACCTGCATGGATAGTCTATGGGATATCAGTGTTGTCTATGGAAACAATGTTGTTGTAGTTTTCCATTTTATGAAGTAGTTTAAACCTTATGAATATATCAAGTACTTAAAACGATACAAAACTAATCAGTATTTCGAGACTTGATCTTCTGTGATCATGCCAAAGATACATAATAATTCACAGAATCTGGGCTTCTAGGGTCGGGGCGTTACATTTGGTAATTGAGATGTTTAGTAAAAACCTAGAAAACTAGATTTAGATAAACACTGATTAGAGCACATATCCCTAAGATAGACGTTGAGGATTGTTATATAAGAACTTCCGAGAATTTTGTTATGGTAGAGATTTTGTATGTTTTCCAATAAATACATCCATGTCAAGATATGATCAGGTAGTGGAGGATCTGGCCCAGATGTACCTAGGGGTAAACCCTAAAAATATCGATTTGACCTAGACATGAACACGAACTAGTTCACAACAACGGGCCTTGCTGCACTATTGGTTACGACACACCCGGGGGATATGCTTAGGATAATTCTCATTTTCTTTAAAAACCATTATGAATTGATTTTGAGAATATACATCCTAAATGAATTTTTTTTATGATTAGGGATTATATCCATAATCTGATTAATTTATGTCAAATTTTATACAAGTTTTTAATTATGTATTTCGATTCATAAACTAATATTTTTTATAACATTTTTTAGAAATGGTTCCTAGTGGAAGGAATGAAAATTGTATCAATGAATGCATTCCATGGAGGGATTTCCCTCCTACTCAAGATAATTATAGCGGATCTAGTGAAGCAACTAGCACTGATAAGAAAATCACAATACTGGGACAACTCACTCAAGTTATGGATAATAACCTAACTAGTATGGAGCACCCTGATCCACATCATGGAGGATAAATGTTAGATCGCTTCACGAGGCAACAACCTCCAACATTAAATAAGGGTACAAATCCACTAGTATCAGAGAAATTTATAAATTCCTTAGAGGTAATATCCCATGTCTTGGAGAGTAGTGATTGGAAAAAATGTGGCATGGTAGTTTACCACCTCACTAGAGATGTTGATCAATACTAATAATCGATTGAAATCACAAAGGAAGATGATAAAGTATCAAATATGAAATAGAGGGAGTATAATGAAATTTTATTTGAAAAATACTTTCCTCATAACCATCGAGCGGATATGGAAAGATAATTTCTGAGACTGAGGAAAAAGGAGGTTGAGAATATCAAAAAGTATGAAGCTAATTGTACAAGGTTAGTGAGGCATGCTGAAGATTATATACATAACCCAAGAACTATGATTGATCATTTAATTGATGGGTTAATACCATTTCTCCATCAAGAAATAGTCTCACAATCATTCTCATCAAATGAATACATTGTCTCATGTGCTATCATGACCGAAAAAAAATTCTCTAAGTCTTACGATATAAAAGCTAATAAAGAGAAGAAGAGATCTTCTGAACACTCTGGAAATGGAAATAAGGGGAAGAAGGAAAAATTTGAATATCCATCCTGCAGTAAATTAGGGAAGAATCACCTTGGTACTTCCCTGAAGAGAATGGGATTCTGTTACAAGTGTGGTGAAAAAGTCACCAAGACCTTTGCAAGGGGATGAAAGACAGTGTCAATGTTGACTGTTATAATTGTAGAGAAAGAATCATTTTGCGAATGAATGTACTAAGCATCATGCGAACTTACTTTAGAAAATGAAATTCGATCAAGGCCAAGCTTTTTTATCACTACTGCTGGGGTTGAAGCTCTAAAAGACATAGTGGCGGGTAATTTAATGGTTTCATTAAGCTTAGAAAATTCTATATTTGATTCTAGATCATCACATTGTTTCATATCATCGTAGTTTTATTCATTAATTAGATATTTCAATTTGATTTAACAAGGGAGTTGTCGGTCAAAACTCATAAGGGAAGTGTCATTGCAACAATGTTTTGTGAATTAGTATCCATTAGGGAATATAAATGTTCTTTATCAGCTGATCTCATCATCATACCCATGATTTAATATGATATAATCCTCGGTATGGATTGTCTTTCGGACCATGATGCGAAAATTTATTGTGAGAAGAAGGAGGTTACAATATTTTATGATGATAAGGAGTACCTTGTCATTAGAGGTCAAACGGAACCACCTAATTCTTATCTAGATCCACCCCCAGTAGATCAACTAAATTGAATTATTGTGGAATAAGAGAATGAAATAACTGTGAGTGAGGAAAAGAATGATCAAATAGAGGATGTACCTATTGTGAAAGTGTATGTTGACGTATTTCAAGAAGATTTTCCCGGACATCATTCAGAACAAGAAGTTCAATTTTCTATTGATTTAATTCATTTTTCAAGGCCCATATCGAAGACCCCTTATAGAATGGCCACTGTGATATTTATTGAGCTAAAGAAACATCTAGAGGAATTGAGTAACAAGGGAATTATCCACCATTGTGTTTCACCTTGGGGATCCCTTTCCCTTTTAGTTAAGATGAAAGATGGATCTATGAGGTTGTGCATTGACAACATGGAGATCAATGTTATAACAATAAAAACCAAATATCCCCTACCTAGAATTAATGAATTTTTTGACCAACTTCATGGATCTAAATATTTTTCAAAGATTGACCTTCGATCTGGATACCATCAGTTGTGCGTAAAGAAGGAATACATTCCAAAGACATCATTTTTAATGTGGTATGAGAATTATGAGTATATAGTAATGCCTTTTGGATTGAATAATTAACCCTATTCCTTTATGGATCTAATGAATAGAGATTTCAATGAATATCTGAATGAATATTTAGTGGTATTTTGTGATGATATCTTGGTATACTCCAAAATCTACGAAGATCATGAATATTAGTTGCAGATTATCCTAAAGACTCACAGAAGAAATAAATTATTTGGGATGTTTAACAGGTGTGAATTATAGCTTTAAGATATACATATTCCTGGCCATATCGTTTTTAAGGATGGAATCTCCGTTTATCCTTCTAAGACAAGATTAATCCATTAATGGCCATATCATATTTAAGGATGGAATCTCTGTTGAATAATGTTTTGAAGAACTGAAGAGAAGATTATTCAATGCTCCTATATTGACTCTACCATCGGGGAATGATGGGTTTGTTAATTATAGTTATGCATCAATGAAAGGACTACATTGTTTCCTTATGCAGAATGATATGGTTATTTCATATGCATCACAACAACTAAAAATTCATTAGCAAAACTATCCTACTCGTGATCTTGTGTTAGAATCTGTAATCATTTTTTTGGAAGATATGGACACATTATATCTATAGTAAAAAATGTGAAATATATACTAATCACAAGACTTTAAAGTATATTTTCTCATAGAAAGAACTCAACTTGAGGCAATGTATATGGCTTGAACTACTCAATAATTATTGTTGCACAATACACTACAACCTGGAGAAGGAAAATAAGATGGCAGATGCTTTTTGAAGAAAAGATAATGGGGGGTTGAAAAAGATGAGAGTTGAAAGGGATCCTATTTTAATGGATCTAGTAAAGATGGATATGGTAATAACCATAGAAGGTGAAACATCAATGTTTTTTATAATGATTTCCAAACCACCATTTCTAGAAAGTATAAAACAATCTCAAGTTGATGATGAGGAATTTCAAAAGAATATTAATGCTTAGAATAATGGGAGATTGAGTGACTCTGTGTATGAAGATAGAATTTTCATATTTGGGAAGAGACTTTGTGTTCCTGATAAACCTGATCTAAAAAGGAATTTATGGATAAAGCTCATAGTTCTAATATCTCTAAACTCTATGGTAGCACTATGATGTAATGAGATTTTAAGGAACATTTTTGGTGGCACAACATGAAGAGGGATATTACTAATTATGTGTTAAGATGTTTTGTTTTTAAACAAGTGAATGCTAGAAGGAAATAGCCTGGGGGATTCATGCATCCTCTTCACATACCTGAGTGGAAATGGGACAATATTACAATGGGCTTTTTCATTGGACTATCAATGACTCCTAGAAGGAATGCTGAAATATGGGTCATTGTTGATCATCCTACCAAGTCATCCCATTTTATTTCTATAAGAGAATATTTACAAAATGGACGTTTTGCAAGACAATATACTAATAATGTTTTAATACTTCTTGGAGTACCACTATCGATTGTTTCTGATCATGATCCACATTTTACATCAAGATTCTAGAATAGTCTTCAGAAAACCCTAGATATTGATCTTCGTTTGAGCACTGCCCACCACCCCCAAACTGATAGACAATCATAACAGACTATTCAAACCTTCGAAGACATGTTGAGATCATGCTCACTTGACTTTCAAGGTATGTGGGATCAATATGTACCTCTGGTAGAATTTTCCTATAAAAATAGTTTCGATTCAAGTATTTAGATGACACTATATATAGAGTTATACGGAAAGAGATGTTGCACACCAACCTGTTGGGATTATGTTGGTGAAAGAAACCTCATAGTCCCATAACTTATTAAGAAATGATGGAAAAGGTTATGGTAATCCAAAACCACATCAAAGAAGCTAAAAGTAGGCAGAAGAGCTGTGTTAATAACTGAAGAAAGGATTTGTAATTTCAGCTTGGAGACCATGTATTCTTGAAGGTATCTCCAGGGAAGGGTGTTATACGTTTCGGTAAGAAGGGGAAATTAAGTCCTAGGTACATTGTATATTTAGATATTATAGAACGAATTGGGGTTGTAGCTTCTCGTTTGGCAATGTCACCAAGTCTCTTCAAAGTTCACAATGTATTCCATGTATCACTATTGAGAAAATACATGCCTGACCCAATGCTTGTACTCGCCTATGAGGAATTAAAACTAGAACCTGATCTATCTTATTGCGATGAGCCTTTTCAGATTCTTGATGAAAGTGAACGAGTGCTGAGAAAACAGACGACTCATCTGGTAAAAGTTCTATAGAGAAACCATAAGTTGGAAGAGGAAACATGGGAAACCGAGGAACATATGATGAAAAACCACCTGAGTCTTTATATGTAGTAATATTATAGATATTTTTAGGATTAAATTATTTGAATGAGGGGAGAATGTAACTCCCCAAGATTCCACAGTACGCTTCTCATTGAATAATTTTGTAGCATGTATTGTACGCAACTTCGATTTCTGACACAACACAACCAATCAAACTACCCATTATGAATAGTAATACCAACTTTTTGAAATTTTATAAATTATATCATTCAAAATTGATTTCATTTTTGTATTTTGAGTATCAAAATTAGCTTAGGGTAAATTTTTGGTATTTTTCGGAAAATGTTCAATTTTTTGATGAATATTGAAAAGCACTGTATAATTGTTATAAACTGAATTTTTTTATATAATTATTTTTTTATTTAAATTATTTTAGGATAAAATAGATACATAATACCTATTTCTGTTCAATTTAATTCATTCAAGTCAGTTTATAATAATTATATATATATAAACATTTTATTGAACATTTTACCGTCTTTTACCCACCTCCAATGAGCATTTGATAATTTACATAAAACATAATTTTATCACTTATGTGAGTTTATTTTCAAAAATCCGAGAGACAAGGTTGATATCAGTAAGTAAAATTGTGTTTAATTTGATGAAAATAGTTTTTGGTGAATAGTAACGTTTTACTTTTATTTACAACGGTTAAAAGTAAATAGGGTAATTAAGGGTAAAAATGATATTAATATTACCCAAATACATGTCCTAATTATATTGGATATGTTTAATTCGACCAAAAACAACCTTAGGAATAATATATGAACCTTTAGGTCCAATTGGATTAGATTAGGTCATTTATTGTTATTTAATTCAAAGAAGAGTTTAAAGTGTTAAATTCAAAGTTTAATAAAAATGAACCATTTTAAATATTAGGTTACACATAAGATACATTCGATTATAGATATTCATTAGAAATATAAAATGATTTCCTACCTAATTAGATTTTATTTTTATTTATTAGAAATTAAATATTTTAATTTATTTATGACACAATGATGATGCAGTAATTACCAAATTAATGAAATCATAAAATAAGTGATATTATAAGTATCCAAATAAATGTAATTTGAGACTTTTTATGAATTACAATAACTTAATTAGTTAATATTACATGATAGGGTTGGTTAGATTAATTTGTTTCTATGTAATAATTTTTTTATGAATTTATAAAAAACAAAATATGAAATAGTGTCAAAATTGACATAAAATATTTTTTAAAACAAATATTATATTATTATTTTTTAATCTATTCCTAAAAATATAAGTCTCTGAAAAAAGACATATATAATGATATTTTTATCATTAATGAAACACTTGGGGTCCTTTAGGAAGTTTTTTGTATGTTTATTAACTATATAATATGAAAATATAAAGAGACATGGTAAATGTCGAACTATTTAACTATGAGTAATATCTAAAGGATAAAGTTAATAAAGTGACAAAAACCTATCTAAAACAAATTGGTTGAGTGTTTTTAGACCCATCCCAACCTTATCCTTTAAATAATTCATTTTTTATCCCTTAGAAACCAAGAATTATTTTATTATAAAATAATATATCGAGCTTTTCCTACGGTGCCACTCACCCCTCTTATAAAAGGGAAATCCCCCTTCCCTCAAATTCACAGCTTCAAAGCCATTTTTCTCAGCCAAAACCAGAACAAATACCCTCTAAACATCCCTACCTTCATCCTAGAGGCCTTAATTTAGTTATAATACCAACCGAAAGATCCCTTTTAATCAAATCAAAATGAAGCAACTGAAGAAGAGGTAAATAGTTCCACACCTCTTTCAAGTTCCTTTCTTCTTCCACTTCTTTTTTCCTTGTTTATTCCATTAAAAAATATTAAATCCATTATATTCACTATAATTTGATGTTATTACAATTATGGTACAACAATATTCATTAATCTATAAATCCTTTTAATGACATGTCATCATACGTGCATACGTACGGCTTTCTGTCTCCACGTTTTGGTGTACTTGTTATTCAATACATTATTATTTGTATGGTTATAATGATGATGTATAATTGATGTAAATAATAAATATGACATGATAATGATTCTGTATATTTGATATAACATCCAATTATATATTACTTTAATATCAAAATAATGATATTGTCACTCATGCGTACGTATGGATTATCATCTCCACGAAGGTGATAAGATTCATTCCCCATCATATCCATTCAAGAGTAATATTCATTAGATGATTAAAAATAATTTTTAAAGACATAAAATCATTATAAATATGAATAAGATACATCCTTACCATAAAAACATTACTTATGTAACAAATCATATAGAGGAAAACAAATCAGTTAACATCCAAAACGACGATAATACTATGATATTATAAACAAAGCATTGTTAAAAGATCATATATGATACCATATTAATGTATATGAATTTTATATCACATAAAAAAATTATTTCACCATTATTCAGGTGTTTAACTTACCATCTACCAAGAAAAAGAAAAAGGTATGGTATAATTTCACAATCTCTTTATTATCCGAGTTTTTTTATGTAAATATATACTAGGGACTCTTTATCATCCACATCCATGTTTCTTAAAATGAATTTCAAAACATTTTTACTATTTTATAGACAATGGGTTAAATAAATTTATACAATTTTTTTACTTTTATAAGAATTTTATAAAGTAATCATTCCGTTATTTTCCAAACAAGGTCATTTATAACATTTTCGACAAAATTAAGGTAATAATTCTTTTTTATATTCTACGTCGAGTGAGGATTTTTTCCGCCGTTATAACAATGTCAAAGCTTCCCTTTAAATCTTATAAGAATATTTTGAAAAAAAAATTATGAAATGATTTCAAAATATAAAGTGATATTTCTCTAAAAAAAGGTTTTTATTTCAACAATGTCAACATACTTTGATGTATTTTAAACTTATTAGAAGTTGATTTATTAGGATAAAAAACTTCTTATATTTTATTGATGGTTTTTTGATATGTTTGACTATGGATGTGTTATTTTAACACCATTAATGGTTTATAAAAAAGGTACTTACATTTTTATGGTAGTTTTAATACTAATTTATATGTTATGTCTAATCATTTTCAAGTGAGGAATGTATTGGACTTAGTATGATATGGTTGAAGCCCGTTATAGATCCTCGATGCATCAGTAGGTATCATGAGGCAAACTAGTGTCTGGGAACAAGGCCTGGGCAAAATCTTATTTGTAGTCTTAGAACAAGGCTTTGACTATGTGGTTATAAAGTTCTGGCATTATTCATTTCTCCATTATGAATGTGGCTATTGATATTGCATGTGATTATTCGACTAGTAGAATATCCATTTGAATAAGTAAATGGAATTATTTGATTTAATCTTTTCCATATTATGCTGATATTCAAGTTTAAAAAGATTTTGTTTTATTCTTATACATTGAATTAAATGTTTGTGTTTATTTATGAAATTTTCCACTTTATTGTTATCCTTACTGAGCATCTAAGATCACCCCTTTCTATGTTTTATTTTTTCGAGGATGTGAAGAAGTATATTATGATTGACCTGAAGGGATAGTATATTGTATCTCAGTGTTGTCTATAGAAGCAATTTTGTTGTAGTTTTCCATTTTATGATGTAATACACACATTATGAATGAATCTAGTACTTCCAAGGATACTAAACTAATCGGTTTTTCGAGACTTGATATTTTCTGATCCTACCAACTATACGTAATAATGCACCGACACTGGGCTTCTGGGGCTAGGGTGTTACACCCTAATTCAACTTTGATTAATAAAATAATTCAGTGCATTGAGAAAAGGATGATATCCATGGAGTTGTCGATTCAGTAAGCACCCATAGCTTGAAGATCCTTATTTTTTAGATCTCTTAATCATAACATTATAAATAATCTATAATTTCTAGATAATATAGTCATTGTAATTTTCCAGTTTTTTATATTTTGATCAATGATTAGGATTGAATTGATTTAACAACTTTTGCTAGTCAATTCTTGAGTAGTGTAAATTAATTCTCACATTGAATATACAATAACATATAAATTAAGATATATTAAATAATTATATTAATAATATCATAATAGATAAAATAAAATCGGTTAACCTTAACCCTATTTCTCTAAAAAAATAGTTACTCACGGAAGATAAAATATAGAACTACAGAGAAACAAGGATGAGGTGAAGGAACATCTCTAGATATATTTCTCCATTCCTCAAACTCCATCTCTTGAATTAGTTTTACTCCAACTTAATCATATTCCTCTATTATCAATAATCTAATGTGATGGATGGATGATGGACTTTTTATGTTCAATATCATTGATTTCTGATCAAGGTCAGATTTTTCTTGATTATGTGCCCCGTGATTAGGGCATGTTATCCTGTTTTAATTTCATTATATTCTATAATTTGAAATCATAGTCACATAATGTTGACTTGTACATGATATACACCTGGAAGTAACATAACTAAAAAGATTTATCACCTATTATTAAAGTAAATTCCTCCAAACATTTAATGCTTCTCGCATGTGGGCCTTCTCTCCAACTAGTAATCACATCTTTTCTTTAATCCAATGAACATTATCATAGGGATCTATAATACTATTTTATATTTGAGAATACCCTTTCATTATATTGATATAAACTTCATATTATCCCATTTCACCTTTGAATTATTTAGTATGCTCTATTTACATCAAAATATACATGTTGTTTTTTAAATAGTATGTTTATTCTCAGTTGTAATTTGGTTTCTCTCGACATCAGTTGAAACTCAAAGCATGTGAATTACTCTTGATTAAACTACATGAATGAAAAATTAAAAAACTCTAGGTGAACTCCTTTAAAAAAATTAGCGATGTTCACCTTAACAAAAAATTTCCACGTAATAGGAGATAAATATGGTGGAGTTTCTATAACTCTGTCTATACATTCATCTACGAGTAACCTCAAAACTGAAATTTATTCACCATTATTTCATCACCTACATAGTTTTCAACCATCATAATTTCTAATTAGATTTACCATTACACACATCTCATGTTGTTTAATCCATAGTAAGGATGATTTCTACTTCAACTACGGCTTGTAATAATAAATATTTGAAGTATAAATCTACTTGATTAATAGTTCAATGATGTCACAATGATCATTCCAATAACAAGTTTGCGGAATTAGTGGATTCCATGATATATCACATTAGATTGAAGTTAGATGAGAATAGAAAGCCTCCCATATAATGTATAAATTTATTTGCTTGGTAAGTAGTAGTTTGGTATAGTGAGGCATCGTAGGTATAGGTCCACACACGGTCAATCAAATTCCTTGGGCACTATCACGTCAATTATTCTTCATGTTACGAAAGCATTGCAGGTTCACACTGTTAGGTGTATTACATGGTAGTTAGGCACATTCACATCCATTCATGATTACTTTCCATGGTCAATATGGTGGTTGATCATGACTTTTCATCGTAAATAATAAATAAAATTAGATTTAGATAAAAATTACATAAAAACAAGAACAAATTACTTTTTTAAAAAAAATTATATAATATAGAATTTAAAAATATTAAAATTTATTATTTTTTAAAATGGACAAATATTTAAACAAATTGAATAATTACTCCCAGTACTAAGTGTTAAAACTTTTATAAAAGTGAATAACTAATTAAACTATTGTTTATAATAATTTATATAGGGATAGATAAAAATGGTGTTTTATGAAAATTACTTATTAAAAATTAAATTACATAGTTTAGTAAATATTTTGGTAACTAAGTAGGTTTAAAAAATATTTAAAAAATCAAAAAATATAAATTATTGAAAAAAAACACAATTTAGATAGTTAAAACACAATTTATTACCAGAAAGGAAGTGGAAAAATTAAATGAGAAAAAATCCACATGATATCTCGATCATTGATTATCTGCATCCTTCAAAATACATTAGATAAGTTTCTTTGATGGCCCACTTGTGTCCCTAATAGATTGATAAATATGTCTGTATTTCCTAGGGGTATCAAGTGGAAGTAGATTTAACAGAATTTCATACCTCTATCTAATTTTTAACCCCTGAAATAAACCCATTAAACTGCCCTATCAAACCCTTGTGAATTTTAAAAAAACCTCATTGATAATGAGATTTGATATCCTTTGATAAAAAATTTATCCAGGATTAAAATAATCTCAGTTTGACCTCTCGAACATTTAATATACTGTGTGGATGATTTTACTACCTTAAAACTACAAATTAATGAGTAAGAAAATATTGAGAGACATACCACCAGGAATGTCAAACACAATGCCTATTTTGGAAAAATAGTGTCTAATATTGAGTTCTTGTCTACCCTATAGGAAAAAACTCAAAATACCATGTCTTCATACACATGAATTTGTTCCATATTAATACCATCAATGCTAATGGTACTCTATAAAAGGAATAGTTAAAATGATTTATGTAAATAAAACCCACGACTATACTTTTGACTACCATTATAATAATGTAGGATTCTATAATAGGAAAGGTAGGAAATAGATAGTTGAGGGGGACATGTGGGACACTCCCAGCAGCTTGGGATATACCCTTGAAATCCTATAGAGCTTCCATACTAATGATTTGTTATTTCCTATCAATATAATATAGGTTTTTGGTTTAAATCATTAAATCCATTGTATTTTATAAAATTTAGTATCTTGTGTATACAATACAATAGTTTCCCCATTTTTAGAATTCTTATCAAGATCCATTCAGGTCAATGGACAATATATGAGATCCTATTTTCCCTCTTTTGGACTTTAGGGAGCCATATGTCCCCCATCTGGATCATATAATACTCTTATACCATCAGTAGAAATTCAAAATACACATTTCATGTATCTTAAAATATATGATGTAAATTAATATTTTTACCTTGATTATAGTTTATTAGAAAGTGAGCATCCATCGTATGATACATATCATTATTCACATTTTTGAACAGTCCCAAGGCCATCAGGTGGCTCTATACTCCTCAAAAAGGATAGATATGATCTGTTAGAGATTATATTTTCCTAATTATTAATTATTATTTAAATTATTTTTAACCAAAAAATTTATCTATTTGATATTATTATGTTCAATTTATGATTTTGGGTGTGTTTTGTGATATAATTGGAAAATTTCTTAAATTTGGAATTTTAACATATTTTAATTACAATGTTATTTTGGGAATACCATTTCAAATATTATTCCAATTTGATTGATTCTTTTTTTGGATACCTTGATTTATTTACATAAAAACGTTCTTCTGGGAAAATGCTTATTCTCATATCTACTGCCTTAAAAATATCAATGTTGTTGGAAAACCTTCCAGGTGGACAACATGGACCCCATCTCCATAACATAAGTATAGCTTATTTCACACACCTATAATTGAGGTGATTACAAGTGAAATTATACTAGAACTCATAGGCCTTTTTCAAAAAAAATGATGGTGTTACTGAATCATAAAGGTGGCCATTAAATGTTATAATATAAATATTCCTATATGAAAGGTCCTTGTTTTGATTTGAAAATATGGTGTACCGAACTGGAGAAAACTTTTCGAATATAGATTTCAGAGGTGGGGTTGTTGCACAAATTTCTTTTCTGGTTTCTTTAATTATTTTCACCTTAGTTTTTATTAAATTTTATTTATAATACAATGAAATTCATAATGGTTTTTTATTTTTTTCCATCTTCTATACACACAACCCATATTTATTCCATTTTTCTTTTTCTTACTCATTCCACCTTGTTCATATCCACTATGATCTCTAATACTATTGATCATGGGTAACTAACCTGAATAATTTACTATGGTATAAATACACTATTTAATCCAAGAAATTTGACATTACTAATTACTGAATCATATTTACTAGAGTTAGGTCATAGAGGATATTAGTGTGTAAGGTGTAGGTTGCGTCTTCATATGCTACATAGGGATTAACATTGTCTGCTGAATATTTTTTCCATGATCAAGAAGCCAGATGTGTGGCCTCCTACCGATCTTTGTGTGCACTATATATTTAAAACATTATGCAGAATATGATATTCAAAAATAAAATTTAGAATCTTTTTTAAGTTAAATTGAAACTATTAAAGAGACAATAATGGTTAATGCAAGGTGTTCTCTTGGGAGGATATCCTTTCTGGTTAACAAAATTTGTTCTACATCTATTATTTTTTAAATTGAATTTATATATATTTATATATATCATTATTTAATATATCATTAAAACACACTTAATTATATTATTTAGTTTTATATTAGTTAAAATATAAATTTTAACAATATAAATTCGGTTTTTTATAAACTACCTCATTGAGACTGAATATGGGTGTGCACTATATTTGATGATTAGGTATATAAAATATTGAATATAAGTTCACAAATAATCATCATGAATCATTTTTTCACAATTTATGGGGAGGAACAACACTTTTATAAACCATTTTTCATTAGAAAATTAAAAAATATGAAATTATATAAATAAATAACATTTTTTCCATAATGTATTAAAAATTGAGATTATTCTTCAGGGGTTAAATGCTATCAAGTGAAATAGGTTGAATAAATTCAAAAATCTCATATTCATTAAAATTAAGAATAAATGCATGGCCTTTAGGGAAAATAAAATCGTTAACTAAATATGGATTCCCAAATCAGGAGCAATAGCTAGAGACACACAAAAAATTGAGCAAGAAACTAAGGGTGTTAAGGAAGAATTGCCACTTCTTCCATGCTATTTCAATGTAAATCCATGATGTTAAATCCAAGAATGGTGTATTTTAATAGCCCAACCATTTTAAGAACCAGATCCAACATTACCATGATGATCAATATTGGATTAATGAGGAGTAATACTTACCTGTGATGATACATACGGGGGATCAAAAAGATATGCATTAATAATGGAATGATTATGCGGTAAAACATGATCTCCTAGATCTCTATAATGTATATAACCAATTACAATTTCATGTCACATTGTACATGGAAGAGGAATACACCACCCTTGTGGTGGAATATGAAAAAACAATGGAGGAGCCAGATTAACTACCACCATCAACTAAGATAAATCTCAACGAAGAACTTAACACGGAAAAAATTATGAAACCAAAACCAACTTAGGGATATGGTCCATTCATAAACATTATATTTTAAAATTCCATTACATATAATTTTATTATCACTCTATATGGTTATTAATTTTCATATTTGGCCAATCATCTCTAAGCCTTATAGGATTATGATGAAAATGGACCTCCACCTATTGAAGAATATATGGAGTTGCGTGGATATATTGAATATTTGTTTCATGATTCCCATAAGAATATCCAAGTATATTTTTCTAGCAAAACCACTCCAAAATTTGATAAATTTAATATAGAGTAATTTGATATTGATACATAATGTTTTAATTTTATTGAAATATAATTATGCTCTATCATTCTCGTTAACTATTATTTTGATACTTCATATGTTGAGAAACCAATTCACATAGAAGAAGTTGTTAAAAAAGTAGAAACTAAATAGAATGGGGATGAAAACTTCATTATAACCCCTCCATGAATGATTTACCACATTTTGTGTGGGGGCTGGTGTACTCTATCCATGGAGTCCTCCTCAATAGATATGAATAAGTTCATGAAGGAAAGAACAACACATGGTAGTTATAATATTAGAAACTCCATCCACCAAAAAACTATAGATAAATACTAGTTCTTTCCATATAGTGGTAGTAAAAAACACAGGGCCTAGATGGGGGATCATATAAAATTATATCTCTATATTCTTTCTAAGAATTTATATTTCATTTTCATTTTTCCAAAATGCATCTAACAATCTATTATCATTTTGAGTTTAATGACATGATCATTGTTCTTAATTGAGTAGTTATATTTTTTAAGTTCATGATGGAATAAGTAAGATCCTAGAAAATTTAATTGAAGAGGAATAATCATCATTTAAAAAGATATTTCACTTTTAATTTTTAACTATTAAATTCCATATATTTTTGTCTAAGATTCTGATTTTATCTTTAAAATAGAAAATTCATTCCCATTATAAAATTGTCTCTTACTTAACATAGCTATGAGAAAATAGTTTCTTAGGAATAAATTGATCTAATGATTTATATTTCAATTTTAATGAAATTGTGTGAGTAAAATTGATAATTGGATGATTGAAATGAAGAATGTATATTAAAATGAGGACTCTTGATTTGAGGGAATTATGTGATTCATGTAAATAAAATTTCTATAAAAATATCAAGAATTGAATTTCTAAAATTAATTTGAATTGATTTATTATTTTCATAGATCATATTTCCGATTCATGGCTTGATTTATAGACCATACACTTCCTCTTTATTATTGGGCATATTTCTTGAGTGATCTTGGTACAGGTCACCCGCTAGAACATTCATTTGAACTTGTCAATGCTATTACTGTAAAAAACCACATTTAATATTTTTGAGGAAAATATTAATATACCTTATCCTTAAAATAACACATTTACATAAATAATTCATTAACCCATATAGACCACAAATGACCTTTTTTGGGATGATCCATTATTCAATCCATATTTATCCAAACGTGCACTACTCATGTTATATTCATGATAATTTGATGTTAAATAGTGGGTTAAAGGGATTAATTGTAAATGGTATGATATAAATTTTAAGGAAGATGTTTGGGGGTTCTTATTGTTGTTATTGTAAAAGTTTGTGGAATCATGCATTGTGCTCTATTGTTTTCCCCTCCAGAAAAAAATGAAAACAACAATAGTACGAAAATATGATAAAAATGGGTTGGGATTGGGAAAAACCATATATAAATATTATTATAACTATAATATTTATCATAATTGGTATAGTTTTGGATTTTAGGTTTATTATATATCATAAATTTGAAATAATAAAAAAATTAAATTGTTCTTTATATAATAAAAAACTTATTCAATAGAGGGAAAATCATTCATTATGCTTAAATAGATAACTATCATTTCATTGAGTTTTGAGAGAGGTTGGATTTTTTGCTTCAAATAAGTGAATTTCGTTAAAATTTTTGATATCATGAATTTTACATAAGAGATAAACCTCCTCCTTGAGCCTTGATTTTTAACGAATCAAAAACTACAAACAAAAAAGCCTTAGAGTCATTTGAACCTTTACTCAAAAGACCTCTTGATTTTATGTGCCATTTTTCATTACAAAGTAGAGAATTTTATCCATTCATAGGCATATGGATAAGGATAATGTTCTCATGATATGTTATTAACTATAATTGAATTTTATAATGAGAATGGAGATAAAAGAACCCATTGTGATGTAGATCATGACTTGGGATTTTTTATTATAATGAATTGAGGATCATGAATGAATAAATTGGGAGGATCCATCATTTTTCAGTGGGGAAAATAAAATATTTGCATTTATTTTTTTATTTTAATGTTTAGAAATTAAATTGAAATTTTATGCAGATTTTTTAAAATATTATTTTACATTGAAAAATGTTTAATTTTATAACCTTGTAATATGAATATTTGTAACATTATTTCCCTCTGAATTTCTTATTGAGATTTTATGATTGAGGAATGCCATGGTTTAAATGTGGGAAAATTTATTGAGATAAGACTTTCATCATTTTAATATGTTTTTGAATCATTTAGTCCAAACAAATTTATCAATTTTGATTTTATTCCCATCAAATTTGGATTTTAGTTTTGTTTTAGGTTAAAAATAAATACTTTCTTAATAATTGAATCTTAATAGATTTAAATGAAAAGGGTATATTGGGCCTAAAATTTAAAATATTATTCTAATTTGAATAATTTATTATTTTTATAATTACTTGATTCATCAGATTAAACATTTTCTTCTACGTTAAGAGCTTATTCTGATATCTAGACAACCGAAAAAAAAATCAAAGAAGTTCAAAATCCTATCAGGTGGACAGTGTGTACCCCACCTTCATAACTGAATCACAACTTGGGAAACACAACCTAAATTGAGGTGATTCAAACTGGAATGGAACAATTAATCATAAGCACATTTCACTAGTAGATTTTATGTAGTTATTTAATCATTAATGTGTCTATTGAATGATATAATTTAAAGAAAGGTTCCTTGAATTATTGGCCCGAAAAATTAATACTCAATATAAATTTCATAAAATTATATAGGAAATACCAATTAATTTAAAATTTAGAGTCCTTCTATGAAAATAAATTTTTATCATCCTATAATATTGGACCATGGGGCGATTCTAACATATGTTGTCTAAAAAACACTATTATTAAGAATAAAGATTCTGGTGGGGGAGATGCTGAACACATTTCATTTATTAGTTTATTTTTATTTTTATTATTTTCACATAATTTTTATTTAAAATTGAATTTCAATTTATTTAATTTTAAATACAATATAATTCATGAATGGTTTTTATTTTTTGTGTCTTCTTCCACAAAAATCCCTTCTTTTCATCTATGTTATTCTTCTCTTTTTTTTCAATCCACACAATTTCTCTCCACTGTGATATCAAATAATCAATATCATGAGTAACTAACCATATGAAGTTCTTAGAGGATCAATAAAGTTAAGACCTAAAGTCATTTCACTTTAATTTTTATTTTTTCTTGTATATATATATATATGTCAAGGGTGATCCTAATGGGAAAGGTACATTTGGGTCTCCACATTCTACCAAATCATTAACATTATCCTTTGAAAATTTTTCCCTCAATCGAGGAAGAGGAAGTGTGGTCCATCATAGATTGTTGGTGAAATATAAATTCACATGAATTTGTTGAATATTATATTCATGTATATAGTGGATCTTGTTTACTATGTAAATTTGAGACTAATAAAGAGATGATGATGGTTAACACTAGGTTTTCTCATGGGAGGATTTTCTATCAAGTTAACAACATTTGGTCTTCATCTATTTTTTCTTATTCTAAATTATATATATTTATATACACCAATATTATTTTATCCTTCAAACATTAATTATTATATCATTTAGTTTCATAATAGTTATAATATAAATAGTGACAATAGAAATTTAGTGTTCTATAAATTACCTCATTGCGACCTACTCTAGGTGATCGCAATAATGCATGATTAGGTAAATATAATACTGACTAGGGATTCACAAAAGATATATAGGCATCACGATCCCATATTTTTTATTTTTCATTAAAAATATTTTTTAACATTGAGATGTGATAGTAAGTTGTTTACCTTGGAGATTCACCTCCTAAAATTACAGAAGGTGTCTCAACTACCATCGATGGGATCAGATAAGTAAATATAGGTAAAATATAAGATCCAAAACCCACATTGATTAGTGTCAATATTACTATGGAATAGATAGAGATATATTTCTCTATCATAAAATATCACCATGATGGGTTATCCTAGAATTACACATATAAGGATGGGTGGATCTCGATGTGGCTGCCCATCAACTAGGCCTTCCAGGCGATCAACAAGGATTCAAGAAAGAATCTAAAACAATTAATGCCTCACACAGTAATATGGTACATTATAAATATGATTATATCATCAAACAAAACGTTTTCATATAGTTGAAATACCCAATATGTCTAAAAAACCTTTCCTCACTATGAATAAGGACATGACGATCGTGGTCTACATCAATTTCATTGGTCTCACACAGCATTTTAAAATGTTTTATATCTTATTTTTAATTACTGAACCACATATTTATGTGAATATATATATTTAGGACATTTAATTTATAAAACTGTACACCATCTAAAATTAGATCAAGATATCATACTATGACGAGGAATCCTCCACATTTTTATAAAAAGAATGGATATTATACTACCAAAACATTCGAATTATTTAAAATAATAATAGATCCACCCAAAAATGTGTTATCCATCATATATTGAACCAATGTTTTAGGAAAAATCATTTAATTTTATGTTGAAAATATATTTTTTATTTGTTAGTAGTGTTTTGAACATCTCATCAACCATCAAACATTATTTATCATGTTGAAAAAGAACAACTCAATGATAAATAATCTAAAGATTTATTTTGGGTTAATGTTAGAAAAATTACATGTTGTTTTTTTATTCAAGTATGGGATCAAGGACGAAAATTATAAAAATGGCCATTCAATATAATTTCACATCTACTAATATATAATGCATTTAAGGGGAGTTGGGTATGCAACCCATATATCTATGTTTTTATAGAAAATATTGTCAAAAAATTTCACCATCATGATGGTGATGAATAGGAGAGATGTTTATTAATAGATACATAAAATTGTACATCAAAATCCTTAAAAAAATATTACGTACAATAATTGTTAATAAATCCTCTAGTAGAAAGAAATATAATTTTATTTTACGGGGCCACTATAGACAAATCTCCCAACCCACTTCTCATATAGATGAATGGTTCAAGTAAAGAAAATATTTTTTATTAAATCTATATAAAAATTATATATAATGTTACCTAATATTCATAGATTAAGAATAACTTCTATTATATCATTTTTTTAGTAAAACTGTTGAGGCACTACTTTTCCACCATGACGTCTTCCTAGTCCAACGTACTGAACAACTCAATTTTATTCTCAACTGCCCAACAATAACAAGAATTCTATCCTGATGGGTAGTTATCCTAATATAATATGATATCTAATTCATATCATATAAGGATATAAAAAGAAAATTGTAAGATAATTCCTTCATAACACATCCTACCTAAAAAAAGTGTGATAGTAAATATTGAGATTCTAGTAATGAAATTTATCTTCTCTAAGGGCATGCCCGAAATATGGTAGATGTATTTTTATGGATCCTCCCAATATCATAAAAGGAAAACATTAGAAATCTCAAAACTCAATCAGGTTGGCATATGTACATTATTTTCCCCCTATTAATGTTAATTATACCTTATTCCTTCATAAAATCACAAGGATTAAAAAATAGTAATGTGGAACACTATGACATTATCATAGGATTAGAAATAACCTTATAGTTACTAATACACAATATGAATGTTAGGGGTGATTTAGATCTAGTGACCAGGAATATCAATACTTAATATGATATCAATAGTAAATTTTTGACTCCTCTTATTGCCAATGTCTGGTGATAGGTGGTGGAGTCCTCTCTTGAACAAATTTTTAATCACATATATGAATCACAAAATGATCATAGTGATGTAATGGATAACAGATACACAGCCCTATCTGATCTTGACCAAGATAAAAAATATTACCACAATACACTCTAAAGGGTTTTCTACCCGATTATAATTTTTCAAATGGAGGATATCAATCAAATTACACCTACCCCTAGACAAGAGGAGTTGACCTCTATTATTGGAAGTATGTTCCTCATAATGTATTTCATATAAAATGGAACTCTCTAACCTGACCCAAAAAAACAATATATCCAATATTGAGTATAATAATTTCCCATTTATGATGGGATGAATGAACAAAAAATACACTATAAATGAAGATTTGATAGAGTCCTATTTGAGTTAATAATAGAAGGAGAGGGCCTCATTATAATGTAGGATGTCCATGAAGGCTCTTGTAATACCCAACAGTCTATAACTAGGCTCTCCGAAAAAAAATTGTGGGTTAGTTATTTCTGGGGGACAATGATACTAGGTTACATGGAGCCAATCTATAAATTTTATGCTTTTAAAATATATGGAAATTTATTCGATCACCCCAGGAGTTGTTTCATTCTGTAAAATGATCTTGTACATTTTCCTTATAGAGAATAAATGTCTTTGAGATACATTAGATAGCTATATCCTGGATGTTTATGTATTTCATTAATTCAACTAAATACTATTCTAAATGGTTTATGGCTATACCCCTGAAGGAATTTGGGATGAATAACATCATCCACTTCATGATTTTCTACATCCTAATAAAATTTTATGTACCCCAAACCATATAGGATAAAAATGGATTCAATTAATATTATTCCTATGTTAAAAGATTTTATCAGTTGTTAAAAAAATTTCAAACCATTACTCATTCTATAATATAGGGAAAATGAGAAGGGAGAGGATTCCAATAACAATATGTCAAATATACTTAAGAAACTAGTTGATAAAGATAATAAATAATTGCTAGAAACACACCTTTATAGAAAATGGTCCCATATCAAAACAAAATGCACTTCTATACAAGAGACCATATATTCTATATTCTATGTTATTGTGGTAGTGTTTCCAATTGAATTTCAATTATCCTCACATTGAATATCTATTTTTGGTCTACTATTAGAATATGAACTGTCATAAAAACAACGTGATGATTTAGAATTACCCAAGGAGAAGTGGTTTAATAAAATAAAAAATATGGAAATCTACAAAAATAAAATTACAAGATCATTAATCAACAACTTCCTACTCTATTAATTGTATAATGTATAGTTAGAATTAGTTCTCAGAAGATAGATGATACCAAGGAAGAATCCTCTATTTCTAGAACCAAAATGGGAATGACCTCGTGTCATTCATAATAGTTATTCCAAAGGAGCTTACTCCTTGTACGATATAGATTTTCACCACATCATTTTCCATAATTTTCAAGGAAAATAAATAAATACATTTTATAATTATAGCATTAGATTCCAATCCCTGGAGGTAATAATTTTAAATACCCACCATCCACATCTGGGGAGAAATAATTTAATCTCTATATCATCAATGTTTAAGTAGTAAGACTCTAAAATTTCTTTCCCCCAACATCCTTACCAAATGATAACAACCCCATAATAACATTCCTAGACACATGATGATAAATTATGTTTTGTAATTCCATCTAATAAAACTCTAAACTACTAAGCTTAACCCATTCATTATAAAATCATTCTCCCCTATATAATAGCTTAATCCATGTAAATGTATTTGGAACACAACCCAAATGTTCCTAAGAGGATTAATTCATCCTCCAGTATTTGATATTGATCCATTAAAGGGATCCTTATATTCATGAACTACATATATCTAGATTCAAAATAATGTTGGATATGTTTTGATGCATGGATCATACATCCAAAGCACAACCAAATTTTCAAAAAATGACTCATTCCAATGTATATTAGATATATCATTGCAGGTTAGCTTATATTAAAGAAGTATATCTAGATATATTCATGTACTAAAAAGATATATAGTGATTCTAATATAATCTATCCTAGTGCCATCCAAAAAATTAAAAAAATAATTTTTGTCCCTATGAATGAGTCACATCCTTTAAAAGGACATTCACTTCAAGAACAATTTCTGTCATGATTTATGTTATAACCAGATATATATTGATTCCCAGACCCCTAAACATTTTCCTGAAAAAATATAATAAATATACCCATTTTTTCAATGTGTTTGATAATTTTAGACAATACTACATTACCCTAATTAAAATAGACAATGGGGTGCTCAATTATATTTCCATAGACATGATTCAAATACACGTGGAAGAGAATGTAAGAAATTATATACGGGATGATAAAAAGACTCATCGTACATGTTATCCAAATCCATATAAAAGTTTTTATCATTGGGTTATTCATCTATGAACCTATTCTAAAAGTAATCTTCAAAATACATGATATTGATCTATATGTATATCACACTTAAGTTCTATTTGTGGTCTGATTTGTGGTTTTACAACAAACATATTGACTATAATGTCACATATGAGAGGAATATCAGCAATTTAAAACAAAAATCCATCTATATATATGAGATTCATCTATGTATGACAAATCTTCAAGAACTACATTTGGATTCATTCCCATCAATACAAGATATGTATTGACACCTAGATCATATATGTAGTACTAGTTGTAAAATCAACAAAAATTCCTCATTTAAAAGGAATATGATTCTGATACGTGTTAAGGACATCCAATTTTTGATATATGTGTTTCTTTATTATTATGTATACAAGATAATAAATAATTTTTTGATCTCATATCATGGGATCAACCAAAATCTACAAGAATATATACATTTCCCCTACATACGAATAAAATATATATAGATGAATTCTCAGAATAACTAGTTTATATCTTTATTCCTATATCAATAGGTTATTATGTGAGTCAAGTAATCCATATCATAGGCTAATCCAAGATTAAAATGAAATACATACTTTCGCCCAATTATTTTTTTTCTATTTTGTAAGCACATCTGTTTTAATAATTGTGCTATAATAAGGTGAACCCCATCTTTATTTAGTCATACATGAACTTTAATTAGGTATAATTAAAAAATAAATGCCTATAATAAATATATAATTCTAATATTTATGTCAGTATTCACCATTTAAGTATTCATGAACCTGTGATCCAAATGTCCACACCTCTATATCATATCATGATATATATATATATATATGGAGTTACAAATGGGAAAAATTAATAGATTGATTCCATTCAACACAATGTATATAGAGAACCCCATAATTATTAAATTTGGATCATCCAAAGTGATTGAAAATTCCCCACCTATCATGGTTTCAGAGTATTTCACTCTTAATTCATGAATGTATTTTGATTTTCTAGCACTGAGGTGTGTTGTAATTACCTCAAACAAGAATCTGATACATGTAAAATTCTCCATTCTATGTATGAGGTATGAAATTTAAGAGTAATTAGTATGAGTTCCTTTATTAATGGACATATTGTAACAAACCACATCGTTCACCGGTATAAGATTCAAATCATTACATGATAAACACTTACAAATAACTACACATAACCTCATTAATTCTTTCACATGATACACCCAAATCCAATATTTATGTCCTAGGTACAGGTTATATTAAAAAAATTATATCATCATATATAAATAAGATATTTTGGTGAAGATCCGTTCAAAAACATACAATTAGTGAGGATATTGTATGAAAATTCCAAAGTCAGGCATTCTTTGCATACTCAAAGACCTATGATATGATAATATTTCCCATATATTCATTTTCCCTCCATCATGAGGTTTTACTAGGTAGCATAGTATTAGTTAATCTACAATTAAATATTGTTTCTCTTACCAATCATGAATAAGGTGAGAATAAAGGTCTTGGTTGATCACTTTATCTGATATAACTAGGAGAATCACGAATTTTGATGGGTGATATCAGTGGTAATATTTGAAAGAACATAAACTACCCATGAGTGGTCTAGTACTAGAGACCCTTGTTACTTATGTATGAGTGAGATCTATATATCTACCTCTATAATTTATATTTATATCCATTATCATATGCATATATGAAAATTTCCACTTCATTAACAATCTCCTGACCACCATTAAAAAATGTATAACCTTCAGTAAACCTATATGATGATAAACTACATAGCATTAGGACCTTCTCAAGTGACAAAGAACTATGAAAAAACGGATTCCTTATCGCATGATATTAAAATATAATAAAATTTATTCCATGTTACATGGATTTAATCATTAAAGACTATTATCCATGTTCATTTCTTTTAAAAGGACTATGATAGAATTACTTCAGTCAACTACGTTTTTGGATTCCTCCATAAACATTTCTAAATATCCAATTCAAAAAATCACACTTCATATCATGATGGTATCTGGAAAAATAAATGTTTCATCAATGTTGGTTTAAATAATATCTAGCTTCAAGGTCCACCTCTGTTTGGCCATACATGTACGCCCAATGTCCACTCCTGTAAATGTCCCCCAAATTTTTTTTGTCAAACAAAACAGTTAAATCAAAATGGTCCTCTAATCATTAGGTGCATTGAAGAGATTTAAATAGTGTTTTTCCTTAATACATGGTAATGGAAAATCCATAGTGTGTCTATCAAATACCATTACTCATGATCCAATAACCCTAAGCTTCAATTTAGGTAATTATTTTCACCTATTAAGAAGATTGTTACAATATTCTCAACCATGGAAACCGTAATTGGTATACCATGTTACACTTCCTAATTTATTTTTTCAACACATCATTACCAAAACCCATGTTCACATATGTCAAATAATTACAGATTTAGGTTTCATGATTATTAGAAAAAAAATTTCAGAATTTATAATTGTCCTTTGGATGGACTAAATCGCAAGGCCACAAACATATAGTGAAATATATACAAAATTTGACAGACTAAAAACAGATAAAGGGAGTTCTGCGAATAATTCAATCCTTTACAAACTAATATTAAATTTATAATATCATAGTAAAATGACTGAATAATTATTTATCACATTTGATCACCTTGATAATGTGTTCAGAATAAATTAATTAAAATTTTACGCTACTAGAACCCTCTATAGACAGACTTTTCCCCATGACCTACTTCATTTTCTATGTGTTTTAAACATTACGAACCATTCATGTCAATAATTTGGGATCATATATATCTTTATGGGACTCACCTTCCTGAATATTCATGTATTCCTCATTATAGACACTGTAATTATTCCTCCATATCATCCTATTTACTAGAGTCATTTTCCAAAGGCCCTATGAATTCTGGGAACCCTAAAAACATAATTATAGAATAAGTCACACTAGTGTGATTTCTATATATTAAAAAAATCATTTCTATCCCATTATACTCGGTCAAAACTAATTGATTCATTATTTACTCAACCCATTTTCCAAAAATCCATGTGGATTCAACATCCTTGTTGTAATTCCACCATATAATGTACCGATTCATTGGAAAATGAAGTGGTACCTCAATTTAGACATTTTTTTGTTTTTATTTTAGGAATCTAAACTACAAGATACATGGTCTGAGAATCATGATAATATACTAAATTTCCCCATTTTTTATTTAAAAAAACAAAAAACAAACCTCTATTCACATATAGATTAACACTTCCATTATTTTATTGACAATCTCCCTCACATATGGTCCATGAATCATGACCATAAACTATGTGTGCCTCAGTCCACACATATGACAATAATATTTTTTCCCAATAATAAAATATTCATTATCATTAAATATAACCCATTATTTTATGATTTTCGTGACCTTAAACAACCATGGAATGATATGAAATAATTTTTAGGATGAAAACATGATAAGGGTAGCCTAAGAGAAAGTAAACTCTTCACTCTATAAGATCACTATATTTAGAGATAAAAAAATTGGAGCGTAAATGGAAAAAGTAAGAAATATCATAGGGTTCACTATTTGACCAAATCACAAACCATTTAATTCCATCGAGATCCCCTTGATAGTTACTATTGTAGAAAAATATTTTATTGGTGGGAGATATATTAAACTTTATTTTAATAATCATTTCATGAAACCATGTGAGAAAAAATTTGATGTCAAATTTACAATAAATTTAGTTACTATTTGAAGAAATAATTACATTGGATTAGAGAATTTCATAATTGATGAATTTTTGTCTTTTGAAAAGACGATTTCATATTATTATAATTTTTTGAGGATACAAAGATAGAATCCATATAGCATTGTTCCACACGTTCTCGTGATCTTTTAGAAACTCCACTCAGTCTCTCGGTGCTAGTTTAGAGAGTCGAATGTTCATCATTTTTCTTTCATTATAACAATTTATTCATTATTCATGAAGTCTATAATGTACATATCATTCTTGAGAAGGATATAAGAGGATTTCAAAGAGACATTATTATGCCCAAAAATTCTCTATCCTCCATTTTGGATATATAATACAATAGGCATATCTATCTATTTATAGAGTTTGGATTAAAATCAAAATATTATTTAATTACATAACATCCATTAAATAACATTTTTTACCATTAATAAACACCATTCCACATAATAATATTAATATTGTTATTATTTTATAGAACACAACAACTAGAGAACTAATAAATATTATATAATGGTCTTATTAATTAATATTTTTCACAATAATCAAACTTGTTTATTTCAAACTCCTCTATCATTTATTAATAAATGACCAAATATTTAATTCAAAAATATATATTTTATTCAGAATATAGAGAATAAATTTTTACTATAATATTCACTAATAATAAACATTGTATTCACATTATTTGAATAAATTTTGTTTTAATTAATGCGATCAATATAACAAGAATAAAATTATTCCTTAAACATTATAATAATATTTATTCAATTATTTAAAGTAAAATTGAATTTAATCATGATAAACATATACATTTAGTCTATGACACTCTAGGGTTCTTTCATGGTGAAATTAGGTGTTCTGGAAAAATGACTAATATTTCAATCAAGAAATGAGTATAAGAAACCAAGAGAAAGAACTTAAAGTCACAATGTCGACAACCACATATGAATATTCACTGTTTAATATAATCACTTTGTCACAATATATCATCAAGAAGGTGTCATAACCATGTCACCAAACTATATTCACGATATATATTTCATTGGAACCCTAAAATAAATATATCATTACATTATAGCCCTGGAATTTAATTTTATTGTTCTATTAAAATCAAATGTCTAATATATTGGCATCTATAAATATAGAAGGGGCAATTCCATCAATGAATTATTCATTAGTATCATGTCACTCATGAGACACCAATCTTATTGAAATTCACTATGAACTATTATCATCATGGATTACAAAATAAATCTAACTACACAAGATATAACATGTTGTTTTAAAAATATAATATTCTAAGAACCATCACACAAGATTATAGATAGGAATATCTAATTACACTAAAACATGAAAAATTCGTAACTGTGGGTTTGTTCGTATAATATCATATCTTAGAGAATACAGAGTTATTGAATCATGAGAAGAATCCTCATATTCTTAAGATTACTTTCCCCAAATAATCTATGTACTATGTGTTTCATAACAGTAAATTACATGAATACCTAAAATTATTTGAGAATATCATCATATCACATAAATTTTGTTATCATAATGGGGAACTCATATGACCTTATCAATGCAACGTATACTCTATGACATTATTATGTTAGATTCATGAAGAACAGTAAAAAATATGTTATAATATGTCTTATTAATATTCTAATACATCATTTTTTCATGTAATAAATGTAAAAACTGTTTGTCCTTGGTCACCAAATCCATAAAATTTCTAATGGGACTAGAGACAACATCAAAGACCTTTAATCATCTAGACCACACATGATAATCATGATTCTATAGAGTCAAATAATTAATCATGGTGACTTCTATGTTTTATTCCATTGAAATGAATCTCACTAAAATGTCATCTATCAGAGAAAAAACACCTCAAGGGATGATAAATACTAAGTATTTCTTCCTTTTATGATGTACCCTTGTCTCTTTTTCACGATCCAACACTATAGTATTATCATAGTAGAGTGTTCTAGGATCTTTACTGAAAATTAACACATCAAGATCATGTATAAAGTTGTGCGTTCATACTATTTCTTTAGAATCCTTAGATGTTTCAAAATAATCCGAATCTACTATAGAATCTACTTCCACAACCTTATTTTAGCTCTTCTAACTGACATCACATACATTCAAAGTGAAGATGTTTACTTTTTCTGACATCATTCCATCTTCGTGAGTTTGGAAACTACAATTTGGATATCCTCTGATGACCAGTTCCACATATCCTCTATAAACCACAAACGCTTCCATTTTACACCTCAGATACTTAGGGATGGTCTTGAATGCCATCCAATGGAGGTCACCTAGATCATATTGATATAATCCTACCACACATAATTTATACAGAACATCTCTCCCAGTACATATCACATCACACACAACTAACTCAATTGATGGGATGTTTCAATTCCTTATAATTTGATTTCTTTCCTCTTGTGTCCTCGAACACATTTTCATAAAAAGATGAATTCCATGTGATGCCAGAAGAAATACCTTCATGGATTGTTCCATAAAAAATATCTTCAGATTGTTGTCAGTGTATGTACAATGACATAGGCTGAGAAAAGTCTTGGATCCATTACGATATATCTTGATCCCAATAATATATGCTACCTAACCTATGTCCGTCATAAATAATCATTTATTTAACCACACAATATTATAAATTAATACTGATGATTCATTTCTAATTAGTACTAAGTTATCAATGTAAACAATTATGAAAACTAATGAACTCCCACTAAACTGTTTATAAACACATAGATCACATTCATTCATTATGAAACCGAATTACTTTATGGTCTTACCAAAATGAATCTTCCCTGACATGTACGATTGATTTAATCTATTAATCGGTCTTTTCTAATTTCAAACCTTGTTCGCATCCTTTGTATTTTCAAATTCTTTGTTCTGTTTCAAATAGTCTTCTTACTAAATGATACAATTAAGGAAATATGTTTTGATATCAAATTTTTATATATCATAATCATGTAATTCCATAATGGAATGTTGAATTATTATGGATTCATCATTTCCACTAGTGAAAATCATTCACCATATTAAATTCCTTGATGTTGTTTAAACCCTTTTACAACCAGTATAGAATTATTGATAATGACTTGTCCTTGCATGTCCAGTTTATTCTTGAATACCCATTTTCATCCAATGGTATTTACCTCAACCAGAGGGTCTCCCAAAATTCATAAATTTTTTCATTACATGGATTATATTTCATAATTCATGGATTATTTCCACTTGACGACATCTGTGTGACTTACATCTTTCATGATCTATAGAGGATCATTATTTCAAACTAATAATGAGACACTATTCATGGTGTCTATATAACCATAATTTTTAGATTCTCTAACCTCTCTAGTACTCCTACAATGAAATTGTGTCACGCAAAAAAATCTCTTCTTCCCTATAGATTTTTTGGAATTTTTTCATGTGCCAAATCAACTTTATGTTGAGCTTTTATTTTTTCAAAGTCCTTTTGGCTCCCAATAACTTTTTTGGAGATAGGATCCTCTTCAAGGAATGTCGTACGTCTTTGAACCACAATATTATTTTCTAAAATACTTCATAGGCAGTATCACTTTTTTTCTTGGGGATATCCTATAAAGATATAATTTATTCCTTGGGATGAAATCTTATTAATTTAAGTTGACTTAACAAATGATTCACAACCCCATGCAATTAAGTATGACAACATGGGTTTCTTTACATTTCATAATTTTTATTGTGTACTGCCTATTTTTTTAGTTGTCGCATGGTTTAGTATGTATGCTACTATTTGTAACATGTATCCCCAAAAGGATAACTGAAGACTCGTATGACTCATCATGGATCTCACCATGTTCAACAAGGCAAGGTTCCTCATTGCACATACACCATTCCACGGAGGTGTATATGGAAGATTGAGTGGAGATAGAATCCCAAAATCCCCTACTTAATCAATGAATTATTGATTAATATATTCTATAGCGTGGTCTACGAAGTGATTCTTAATCATGTTCCCAATATGTTCCTCAACTTCATTCTTTTATTAAATTGATTTTTCAAAAGAAAATGATGTATACCTCATCATGTAAACATATCAATATATTCTAAAATAATCTTTCAAGGTTATGAAGTATTATTACCCACATCTTGATTTAACTAGAAATGTTCCGTACACATTGGTGTGACTATTAAAATAAACACTTTAGACCATTAACCTTGCACACTAAATAGGGATTTGGTCATTTTTCATTATAAACATTCATGGCATACACCTAGTGGTTTTCATTCAATGTAATCAAAATATCCATCTTGATGAAATTTAGTAAATATATTATCATTTACATAACCTATAAGATTATTTCAATTTAGGGTGTGGTGTGATTAATGTCATGTATCTTCTTTATGGATTTCAAAAAAAAATCATTCTAATCCAACACATAAAGTCCATTTTTTAAATATTAAATTCAATAAAAAATCTGATTTTAATAAAATAATAAATATTTATTCGAAAGCATAAAAATAAATACATATTTATCATGTATGGATAAAAAAATAATTTTTTTGGTAACTAATGGAACGTAATAACAATTCTTTAAAACCAAGATCATTTCTTTTGTAAATTTTAAAGTGTAGTCCCCATTAGAAAATGTAGAATGTTTTTCCCTATTGGATTCTTGGGGATCTACCTCCCCTTAGTCAACCATTTTAAATCAACATGGTTCTATATTTTAATACATATTTAAGTACCAACTGGTATATCAAATACACATTTTTTAGAAACAAATAAATTAGAATTTATAACCAAATCACTTAAATATTCCCCAATATTCTTTGGTTGGTTGTAGATTTTCTGCCAATAGCCCCTCATGAAACTTAAAAAAACATTTTTTCCCTTGATTTTTAATTGAGTTTCCTCTTCTTAGATGTTTTTGAATAATATTTAAGACTAAATATATTCTCATTCACTTTAAATTTCATCACTATAAGGATAGAAGGATATTCATGCATCGTATCCTTATCTAGATAGAGAAAAAGAGTAGAAAGATCTGGTGGAGACTTCTCAATGTTGTTCATATAAAAATTCCTAATAGAAATAGAGATTATCAGAGTGAGAGATACTTGAATTAGGTCAGGGTACATATTTTTGTGGAATTTAAACTTAATAACCTCTAAGTGCTTAATTTATCCAATATTATTGACTATATAAACCCCATTAAGTTCACCATATACAATATTGCACTGAAATAGTTCAATGGAATCCTTAAACACATTTTTTCTAACAGTATCCATGTTAAGACCATGGAGGTACTCATTAATGAGATACAAACCCTTTTTTTGAGACTTAATTAGTTTGGTGGAAATTGATGAAAGAATAAAACAATAAACATCAATCACATTTTAGAAATATTTTTGTTGACACGGAACTCTTCATCACTTACCTCATTAGAAGGTGGATTATACATTGAATATTATAGAACATAAGACATAATTTCATGGTGTTGCATAATTCAAAGGTGTATAAACCACTACTGGATGACACTACCAGTTAGAAGGTTATATTTCTAAAAAATTTATCATATGAGTATTGTGGATGATGAACTTTTTATTCTATTCTACGATTAAAATGATAATTCAATAAGTACTTTTCATGCTTGTAAAATAATTGGGATATAATAAATTATTGTTTTTTATTTATTTATTTGTTAAATTTATCTCTATTTTATGAAATCTCAATAGACCGCTCGATTGAACTCAGAATGTCTAGATTCATTAACATTATAGTGTCCTTTATCCCGATTACTTTTCTTAATGATGTAGACTTTGGTCATGTAAACCATTATAATGTATTTAGGAAGTTGGTCTTTCCAACGATGTACTAACTGCTCCATGATCCAATAATTGGATTCCCCTTTCTAGAAATCCAAAATTGTATTTCCTCAACACATGCCCCAAAAATTTTATTGAAAAAACATTGGTTTATAAACACCATACAATTTCAGTTAATTCATCCCAAATTTTTCATAATAACACATGTTTCCAAAATATGGCCATATAGTACAATTAGTTATATGGTTTCGTTACCAATCATGTAGTGGAATTATTATTCTAATATAATAATCAATTGAGGGATTTTAATTTTTATGCATTAATTTTATTTTATTTTATCCTTTACATGTCATTTTAATATTATGTGTATGTTAATTAATTAATTAACCATGTCGGATAAAACATTTAGGAATAATTTATTTATTTAATCAATATAATTTAACATTATTTCATTTAATCTAGTGATTGTATCCTTGAATCCAAAAATATATATAATTCTATAGATATAAATAAATCATTCATTAAATGACCCATTCATGTGCTTTATCTAAAAGTTGATTTAATGAGTTGAAATTAAATCAACCTTTGACTTTGGTGAAATATATCATATTACCATTCATGGCATGATTTGCAGCATTCATCCAACCCTCCTCTATATCACTTCGGATGGCATAATTATGGTAACATCTTTTACTACCTCCACACGCCTTAGGATTCTCCATTAATTAAAAATATACATTTCTCAAATATCGATGTGGGGAACCAAAGGATTGGTTATAAGGGATACATAAATATCCTTCAACATAATGGTCCTATAATATAATGGAGAGTGGGATTACTCACACTTCATAATTTAATTTAATATTCAATAATTTAAAACTCATGTAATAAAAAATTTAAAATATCAAACACATACATGTGTCATGGTAAATCTCATTAATGGTCAATCATGAAACAAATAGGTAAAATTAAATGGCTAAATTTTATTTATTTATTCGTCATTTTATTATATTAGATAAACACACATTAATTAATTAATTAATTAATTAATTCTCTTTAATCTTAAGGGTTATTTTATCTTATTTTAAGATACCCATAATTAATGGAATTCGTGAAAAAACAGGAGAACCAATAATGAAATATTAATTACCAAATATTAATTGATTTTTTAAAATTCATTAAATTCGTTATTAAATTTTCAAACACATAATAGTGTTCTAGTCAATAAAATAACGTTTTAATGATAAAAATTTAAAATTTAATGTATATTTTTTATATTAATGGGAGACAACACGGTGTAAACATGTAGCTACAAACTATGTACCTCAGTTTCCATATATCCGATTCAAAAACCTAGTTTATCGGTGTGTTGACACGACCGAACTACACGGTGTGTACATGCCAGCTACCCACATTGTATCCACTTGTCATGTGTCCAGAAATCTATGTCAACACACGATGTTTAATAAAAGAATTTTGTGTAATTTAATTCTCAGAACATATTGATACATTACTCCTATGCATAAATCTTATACTCTGACCAGCCTTTGTGTAACCCATTTTTACTAGTCGATGATTTGAAACATCATGATTGCATCTCTGGTCATTCTATATAAGTTATAAACCCGTTATAAAAATGAAAAATTTTATAAATATGATTAATATGTTGAAAATAGGTTAATTCAAATTGTTTGAAGGAACTGATTACATGAAATTAAACTATGAAAAAAATAACACATAGATCAATAACTAAATAAATAAATATAAATTTCAATGTGACCACTATGATACAACTTTATATTTCAAGGTACAGCAGAAGCATGCATATGTGGGAGATATATTAATTTTTTTAATAACCATTGGTTGAAACCACGCACGAGGATTTGAACGTCATATTTAAAATTTATTTATTTATGATTTAAAGAAATAAATAATTCTTCTAAGGAACATTTTTCATTGGGGAATTTTTTTCATCCATAAATACTATTTCAAATTACATTATTTTAGATGTTAGGGTTGAAGTATATAATCCCTCTTGTAGTGATCCACACATGCTTCTATGATCTACTACAAACACCTCTCGATCTCTAAGTGCAAGCACATTGTGTCAAATTTTTTGTGTTTTTAATACTCAATAACTCATTATTTAGTCTTAAATAATTCTCTCTTAAGTATCTCATTCTTGAAAGGGAGAGAGAAGGAGGGGTTTGAACATAATTTAGTATGTGCATCAATTTTCTATTTTCAATTTGGGATACTCTTCAAAATAGACATATCCATCTTTTTATAGTGTTTGGATTTATGATAAAATGTTATTTAATTGCATATTATCTATTATATAACATTTAATAACTATAATAAACACAATTCCACATAATAAAAATTATATTATTATTTTTTTGTGCCATGCTATAACATGTGCAGCAATAAAAAATTTCTAACAGTCTTGT
The DNA here is from genome assembly GCA_963277665.1 of Viscum album. NCBI lineage: Eukaryota > Viridiplantae > Streptophyta > Magnoliopsida > Santalales > Viscaceae > Viscum > Viscum album. The sequence continues at coordinate 511,761,522 of OY728138.1, forward strand.
TAATCAATATTTTGGCCAAACTTGGTCTTGGTCTATTTGAACATATCTATCATTTATTGAACTAAAAAAATACATATTTTATACATAAATGTATAATTGAAAATATAAAGAATAAATATTTATTATGATATTTATTAATTAATGTAAATATTTTATTCACATGTTTGAGAATAAATATTTTTTTAATTTATGAGATCAATATAACATTAATAATTTCATCCATGGAAATGAAACTAACATTTATTCAATTAATGAAGCTAAAATATAATTTATTTGAGATCAATGGAAAAACATACTGTGTTACCCTCTGGGATTCATTCTCGTAGGCATCATTTGGGCTAGCCTACATTCAAATATTAGTGTTTAGAAATAGGTCAAGGATCCCAATAGAAATAAATTAATGTCACAATGTTGAAAACCTCATATGAACACTCACTATGAAATATAACCTATTTATCACAATATCTCATCATGCATGTTGGATAACTATTTCACAACCAATATGCTCAATATTTCTTTCTTTTACTATCTCAAATAAACAAGTCATTACACCTTTGACATGGAATTTAATGTGATGGTTCTATTTAAATAAAAGCACTGAGATATCATATTCCATAATGATTGAGGGGGGAAATCCTACCACGACAAATTCATTAATGAAATGTCACTAATGATTCACCTGATGGATCCAACATCATTGTAAACTATTATCATCATGGTTTATGATATACATAAAATTATGTGAGGAGTAATATACATTAATAATAATTGTTAAGTATAAGGACTATCACACACGCTCATTGAGTAGAATATCTAGTGACAATAAAACATGGGGAATTCCAACTGGCAGGTCTGTACCTAAAATATCATGTCTTGAATAATACCAAGTGTGATCATCCTGAGAAGAAGAAACATCATCTTATAGTACTTGAACCTAATAGACTATATACTACATGTGTCTTTATAGTACGTAATCATACCACATAAAATTATTTGAGAATATCATCCAAGCACATCAAATCTCTCATCCTACAGGGGAACTGCTATGACCTTATCAATGCCACAAACACTCCAAGTCATTTTTACATTAGAGTCATGTAGAATAAAAAAATATGCCATTAGTATATTTATTAATATTCATTATATCAAATATTCATTAAATCAAAGTACAAGTAGTTGGTCCTAGAAAACCAACTCCAAAACCCCTTGGTTCATGAGAAATTAAGATAAATTTTTTAAAAATTTTTGGCATTACTAACATGATAAATACAAGGAGATATGATATTTAGTGCATCAAACTCCTTCATGAATAATATTATAAAATAACTCAAATAATTTCATGAGAATTTCAATCATCAAAAATCATTCATGACTTTCGATAACAATTTATTTGACTCCAACAAAAAAATCTGATCAAATATGCACACATGCCCCCACAATAGCTCTTATTTACGTGCCCCTAGTTTGGCCACTCTAAAGTAGGTGTCTTCACCGTATATATACGGATCTCATATCTCTTGGTATCCCAAAACTACTACAACAATATCTATCAGCCCAGTATGATTTGGGGTCATCTCGGTTATGTGTGCTCTATAATATCAAATAGATTAAAACATGTTGAGTCATGATTTACCAATAATAAATTTTATTATTCATGTTTATTGAATATCAATAATATCACACACTATTACTTCAGGACTATTAACAATGTAATTATGTTTTAGGTTTTTCATGAACCTCAATTACAGATGTAAAACCTTAATTTAAATTTCCTTCATGTTTTACACATTCATGTTGTTTGACCGAAAATATTTTAAATCCTCGTAAAATAAGTTCAACATTAAACCATCATGTAAATTTTTTTTCCATGAAAAAATTTAACTACATTGGGAAAGTGGAATGGTACACACCAAAAAAATACCTTCAAACGGTATTCATATAAAAAGTCAAGCCTCTCCTCGATGGAAATTCAACTTACATGATGTAGAAAAAATTGATCACTTAAAAAGAAAATGGAAGAGGCATAAAAACTGTTATGTCAAACCCCCTGCAAGGGAAGAATTAAAAAGGCATAGTCTATTCCAGCTAAGACTTCCTAAAGTGCTGATTAGAAACAATTGATGGAAATAATGGAAATGAAATAATGTTTGTGTGGTGTAACACCAAAGAATTACAAATACATATAATATTGAATGTAATAAAAGTAATACTATGTCTCTGAGAAACAACGCATAGTAATTATAATTATTTAAAGGAGTTAGTTATAACATATCCATTAAATGTAATATTTTTTCAGAGTTGAATTGAATTTGGAAAAACAGACATATGTGGTGGTGATTTGTATGATATATAGAGTTTGATAACATCATCTTATTTTTTGGTGAATAAAAACTTGACACATTCGAATAGTAATGTTTCCCTTATGAATAGTAATATGATTAAGTGAATAGTAACATCACCAATGAAATTATAAATAAAATTTTTTCATCCTATCAATTAAGGTATGATATAATTATATCTTTGTATTAGTAAATATGTTTTTTTAAAATTATTAATTAAGTGTTTTTATTTGTATAGGTTATAAATATTTAATTTTAATTTCATGGTTAATTTTACAATTTATAAAAAACTATTTAATCATTAAATGAAATAAAAAATTAATATTTTTTATGTATTATGATTATTAGATAATTGGTTTGGACATTTATTAATTTTCCAATGTTTTATAAAAGCAGTTGTGACTTTAACATTAGTATTTTCAATGTAAATTATGTTGTCAATTAAAATTTATTTTTTAAAATTTAGAAAATTATTTTTATAAAATGGAGTTAAATTTTGAATTATAAATGTTGATAAAAAATATGGTCATTTTTTTTGGGATTTTTTTAAATAAATTCATTTTTGTTGAATAGTAAAATACTGTAATTTGTTGTATATATACTATATAAGTTAAATACACTATTCCTTGAGGCATGAATGATTTATGCAACATTTTTTCTAATTCACATGATATAATTACGTTATTTAGTATCAATAATCAATACAATTTCTTATCTTGAGAAAAATTTTAAACTAATGAATTAAATAATGAGAAAACACCCCTCTCATACACTATAAATATTACCACTCGCCACCTCTTATCCCCACACATCTCAATCCTTGATCCATATTCAAATTACACTCAAATATCTTCCCAATTCCCTCCAACACATAAAAGAGATTGTTTTATTAAAATAATACCAAAATAACTCTCCCTATAGAGGTTCTACAGAAGAAGGAATCAAGATGTAAAATCATATTCTTATTTCGTTCAATTTGTTTTCAAAATATTTTCTTTTATTTTCTTATCCTGACATTCACTTATACATGTGGAATAAAAAATCAGTTATCTTACTAATAATTTAGGTTTTCATTGGGTGTGGATTAATTCTTCATAAAATCTTATCTCCTGTCTTTTTTTAAAAAAATCAATACATCGCCAGTGAGGCATTGATTTAACACCTTCATGGATAATGTGCCTTCATATTTCAATTCAACATTATTGTCTGATAATGAATAAATTTTAATGGTAAAAATACATTATTTTATATTCACTTAATCCTATTTAATGGTCTGTAACCAGTATATATATATTATATTTAATAATAACACAAAAATAGTTTGTAATGATCAAAAAAAGATAAATTAATATAAATGATTGTCATTAATGATTTATCTAATGAATCATCATCACTTCTAAAAAAATTATTATATATAGTTATTAATAACATATTTTCATTTATAGAGAACTATACTATTTTAAATGATTCACTATGCACATATACAAGTAAATCAACCATAAAAGCTATGGAAATTGGTGCTCCTAAATAACAAAAATTGAATCTCATAACTCATAGAAATGAACATAAATGAACATAGTAAAATTACAGTAAAAAATAAATGTATTAAAAATTATTAATTAATTAATTAATGCATTTAATTTTATTATTTAAGACATTAATATCATTGGAATAATAGTTTTAGACAATATGTATTGGATTCTAGTTGAACCTCAATTTTTTTCCTTCGGGTTACTCTTTCTCTCTCATTTACCCAATTTAAGGCTTCTTTATTATTCAATAATTATTCAAAATTATGTTTATATTATCCAAAATCATGTATTAAGATCATATCATCCATATTTTATACGGTAATATTTGTTTTGGAGAGGCCCTCTTTTCAATTCTTCCTAATAAGCATGCCTGATTAATGGGAACATCCCAATTTATTACCCATTCCAGGTGCACTCCATTATATGTTTTAGGACACCATTATTTTTTCAAGATTACCCATTTTATCAAGAATAAAATATTGGTTCATTTCAGGTTTTATGAAAACAAATATGTCTTTTTTGCTTTAAATTATCATTAAGACATTCCTTAAAACGCACTAAAATGTTTTATTTCTAATGTTTCTAAAACACTCATATAACTTGTTTACACATAAATTTGTATATAAATAATTATGATACAAGTATATTTTACTATATCAATGTGCATGTATGTTTTCAAACAATTCTTTCTTGGAAGAAATTATGATATTCTCATTTGGGTTTCCTTGTTACATTATTATGATACCTATTTATTTCCATGGTTATCCTTGACATTTATTTTTAATGTGGAACACCTATTAATGAAAATTCTAAGATGGGTGAACCTAGATAGTTCTTTAATGAATTCTTTAATGTTTAGTTTCATGATACATTTTTTTGGGACACTAATTTAACCAAATACCTTTATGATACTTTGTGCACCATGTTATACAGGCTTGGTAGTTATCCTTGACACATGATTATGTCATGTTATAAGTTATTGAAGCATTCATGTGATTACATGATTATATGATCCCCTATTATACATTTATATCTTAATAGAAGTTATGTTCTAATTATAATGATTAAATAAAAGGGTTTTTCATGGTGTTACACTATGTACCAAATCATAGAAATACACGATATAATACAATCATTTTCTTATAATGTGATGTTTAATTATGCTTAAAATCATGTAATAATACATGTAAATGGATAGGGTTTCTATATTTGGAATAACAATAAAGGTCTAAGTATTTTTTGAGATTTGGAATAGATCACATTATTAAAACCCATAGGTATATATCTATGTTTGAGAAATCATCCCTAAATTTTGGTTAGTATAGAGAAAGAGGGTAATCAAAAAAATAAATAATTGTATGGATACTGAAAGTGGATGTTGTTTTTTCACATATATACCTTGGAGTAACAAATATGACGAGGTGTTATGGGCCTCACACATGATAACATGGTACATGAAATTGGGCCTTATGGGGAATGTAGTTTGCCAATCCTGGGTGATATTCTTCGTTAAATTCATAATATCATTACAAACAAATATTATGTGAAAAAATAATTCTCATAAAAATATATCATAGTAATGTGAGCATCGATAACATAGATTAAAGACTAGGTAATCACAATTTTTCATATACTTTTCCTTTATAATTTTTTCCTTTCATGTTCAAAGCATATTATTTCATAGTATTCAAGCCCACATATTTTTTTTATTTTATAGTAAAATGATGGAAATTCAATAAATAAACTCCGCTTTTTTGACATAGAATGTATAAAAACATTTTTACAATAACATTGATAATGGTAGAAGAACATAACACCATAATGATTAAAAAATAAATATAATATAGAATGTAATACACCCAGTACTGAGGGTGCCAAAAACATAATTATTATAAATATTTAATGGTTATATTTATAGATCAACCATTACACATAAATTTTGCACTAATATGGATTGAATTTATATAAATGGACAATCACAGTTGCGATCAGTATGATATTTAGAGTCTAATAGAATCAACTTCATTTTTTATGAATACAAACATAACCCTTTGAAATAGTTTTTTTAACCTTATTATTACTAATATGACAAAATTAACAATAACCTCACACATGAATGTATAAATATAATTTTTAAATCTTATAAATGAGATATGATATAATTATATCATTGAATATGTAAATAAGTGTTCTAAAAATATTATTTAGTTGTTGGAATTTTTATAGGTCATAAATATTTAATTACAAAATTTGGATTAATTTTATAATTTAAATAGAAATATACATTCATAAAATAATATTTTGATTTATTAAGATTATGAGATAATTTTCGAGACCTTAATTAAATTTTCAATGTTTTATAAAAGATGTTATTATTTAAAAATTTGTATTTTCAAATTAAATGATTATTTTAATTAAAAATAATATTTATAATATTTAGAAAGTTTTTTCATAAAATATAGTTTATTTTTTAATTCTACACATCAATAAATTAATATGGATAATTTTTTGTATTTTCTTTTAAATAAATGATTTTTTAGTGAATGGTAATATATTGTAATTTACGGTATATATACCTTATAAGATAAATACATATTTCCTCAAATCATGGATGATATATGCACTATTTTTTGAACATAAATTATCTAATTATTCTATTTAGTATGAATAATTAATACTATTTCTTATTTTGTAAAGAATAATAACCTAAATAATTAAATAACAAGAAAACAGCCATCACCTCCACTTTAAATAACACCATCACCACCTCTTATCCTCACACCTCTCAACCCTTGATACTTTTCCAAATTATGATAAAATATCATCCCAATACACTCCACTACATAGAAGATAATTTTATCTTCATAATATAGCAGAATTAATCCCTAAAGAATTTCTCTATGAGATTGAATCAAGAGGTACAACCCTCTTCCGTTATCTTTCAATTTATTTTCATATTATTTTCTTTTCTTATACTATACACACTTCTACTTTTCAAAGATCCATGAAAACCCTAGTGTAATACATATGATATAATATAATCATATTTATGTAATAATTCTTCATCAAATCTATTCTCATCTCTCATTTATTTTATGAATGAAAACAACATCCATGGTGTGCTCATTTACCAACTTTGTGGACAATGTACTTTCATCATTAAATTTAAACATCATGGATGGTCATGAAAGTGTTTTTATGGTTGAAACAGTTTATACTATATGTATTATAAATTATTTAATATTCTTGAACTACTTTATATATAAATGATATTTAATAATATATCAAAACAAATGTGTGATGATCAAAAAATGCTAAACTAATCTAAATGATTAACATTAATGTTTTTTCAAATGAATCATCCTCTCTTATTGAAAAAAAATGAATTTTAATATTCAATATGTTCATTAATGACATATACTTTCATATCTATACAACTATACTCATTCTAGATGATCTTCCAAACTAAATACATGTAGACTGACCCTGAAAACCAAGGAAACTATTGCTTCTGAATGATAAAAGTTGAATCTCATAACCCAAAAAAAGATACAAAAATGAACGTTATAAAACAATAATAAATAAAATAAATGTAAAAAATAATCTAAATTAATAAATTAATGGGTTTAATTTTATTATTATGGACATTAATATGATGTTCATAATCATTTTGTACATAAGGTAATGGATTTTACCTGTGCCTCAATTTTTCATTTGGGTTATGCTTTCTCTATCATTACCAAAATTCAATTATTCATTACCTTTTCATAATTGTTTTAAATTTTGTGTATATGTTAAAAAATAATTTATTCATATCAAATCACCTCTCTTGGATGGAGTAATATGTTTTTTTGAAAGGTCCCAATTTCAATTCTCACTGATATGCAAGCTCGATACAAGGGAACATCCTAATATCTTACCTAGCATCCGAGTTCACTAAATAATTTGTTTTGAGAAAAAAAAATATTTAAAAAATCGCTCATTTTATCAGAAGAAAACTATCTTTGTTCATTACCTGTTTTATGAAAAAACATGCCTTTTCACTTTAAATTCCCTTTAATAGTTTCTATTAACAACACCAAATTGTTTCATTTATAAGGTTTCTTAAACACATATTTTTCATGTTTACAATTCAATGTAGACTACAATTATCATGATCCATTATTAATTTCCCTTATGAAAGTTCATGTATGTTTTTTATCCATTTATTCATTGAAACATTTAAGGGTTTCCAATTTATTATTCATTGTGGAATGATTATGATACCAATTTGTTTCCATTGGTAAACCTACTGTCTATTCTTCATGTAAAGCACATATTCAAGAATATTTAATAGTTGGTATTCCCAGATAGTGCTAAAATTAATTGGGTAATGTTTAGTATCATGATACGTATTATTGGGATAGGGAGTGAACCTAATTCAATTATGGGACTTTTTCCACCATGTTATAAATTCTTGGAAGTTGGCCTTGAATCATGTTTATGTCATGTTATATATTGTTTCCACATTACTAATATTCAATGATTATATATTCCCATGTTATACATTTAATTCTTCATTTTTTTTATTCACATTTCATTACTACTATGTCATCATCTAATTCATTATAATCTATGTGCTATGTTTTATTCTTATACATATTTCCTTAATATGTTTTTTAGCTCATCCATTTTATCCATATCTTCCCTAGTATATCCTTTCTAGTTTAATGATCTCAATGGATGTTTTGAGGTGTTTTTGAATATTTTTCAAAATATGTTTTCATGTTATTTAATTATGTACCTAATCTTCCAAGGAAACAATAATTTACATTCCTTGGCTGGTAATTTTATGTTTAATTATGATTAAAATCACGTTATAATATGTGTAAAAGTAAAGGGTTTCTATACGGGTCCAACCATATAATTCAATAAATATTCAATTTTCAATCTTTATCCCCCAACCCAAGGAAATTATAAAATCATGCTCCTTCCATTACATTATCATCCAAATCACCCCCTTTGTGCTAATCCTTTCATCATTATTCCAAATAGAATGAATCTAGTGTGTAAGTGGTTCTCATTATTCTGATATCCTTCTATGTGCCTACCGAGGTGAAATTAATCTTTTTTGATTGGAACAACTCTAATGAATTGGTGATGGGGTTTTCATTGATAGACCTCTATGAACCATTATTAAAACGATTTTTAATTTTTCAGAATGGAATGGGTATTGGGTGACAATGATGGTGTTTATACTAATGTTTATACATGAGACATGCCTAGTAGAAAATTATCATCATTCTAAATAGAATAGCTCATGTTCCCTACTTATGGTATTTCTTCCCATATCTATCCATGATCTATTCCTAATATATATTCACTATAGATCAATTATTTAATGTTGGATTTGGGTTGGCGTAAAATTTGGAGATGCTTTACTTTTCTCTGTGATTTACAAGATAAGTGTTGATCAGGATACTATGAATAATAAAATGAACAATCGAAGCACATGGATTATAAATAAATTTATTCATTTATGGTTTTCAATATTGGAGGAACCTCCACATCACAATGTCACTCATAAGATCTCTCGAATAATAGTGATCCTAAAATTGTAGTCCGTGGTTCCAGGATATTGGTAGACTCCTCGTGATCATTTATCTTATATCTCATAGTGGTTATGGGTTTTCTCTAATGATCTACCACTACATTTTCCACCACTATTGTCAGTCAAAATTCCTCCACAATGTAAATATCATCAATATTAGGATTTTATTTAGCATTAATTAGAATATAATCTTTTGACACCATCATCTACGAAATTTTTAGCATGTAATATACACAAATGAACTATAGTTGAATCCTATAAATTTTACCTCTACCTAGGATAACCATGTTTTGGATTATCCCTATTTTTGTCTCATGTTGAGTGGAATTATGAAAGGCCTAATTTCAAAATTGTACAACCATGAAAGATACCCCCACCATTGATACTATTTATTCAAGGTCCCTCTTCTACTCCCTAATACTTACCAACTATTTCACCCTATAATTCCATTCTCAATTATTTGAATCTACCATAGATAATGGTTGTGATCATGAATTATAGATGTTTTAATAGATGTTTCATATTCTTTAAAGAGACCTATGTGATTGATATTATGATTTATCACAAAATTTTTCATCGAATTTATTTTTATAATGCCGATTATTCTAAACCTCGACCATGGTCTATGCTAGAAATCGTGATGTATTCTATAACAATTTGATTTATTTAGGGGTTTTTTTCTCTCATTTATTGATGGTGTTGATACCAAAAGAACTGCATCTTAGTTAATTATTTTAAGTAAGATACAAATATAGAATGATCTAGGATCACTAAGAACTAATTTTGAATTATTTAAATAAACAGATAATGAATTTTTGTTGATAATTCATAAAATTATATTTAAATCAATCAGAAAATTTGGTAATTTTTTAAGATATAAAATTTTCTTCTAAAATAGTAGGTATTCCTTTCACATCAACCTCGACTCGATGGACGATAATTATTCTCTCTACTAGTATGTGAAATTGGGATGCAGATGATATCTATCCCATAGATGCAGTATGATTGGGTAGTATACTGAGATCATCACTAGGAAGAGTTGAAAACAAGTATAGAGTTATAAAACATGACATTTCTATGATAGTATATCGAATTCCTAAATAGACACATATCCTGGAAAAATGATGACTCTATCCAGGAAATATGAGTAGATTAAAAGATTATTATGTTTGGAGTATCCCATAGAAAATTCAACATTATTGTATCTTAGAGAATGTGGATTTAGGTTTTCATATCAGTCAACATGTCTCATTCTATTTGGGCCCCAATCATTTCCACACTTCCATAGACAACATCTCGATTTTTCATTTCCACAGGAGGGATGGAAGGTGTATATTCCCTGACAGTAGACATCTTCTTCATTGAATATTCTCAATGTGAACATTTAAAATCAAAAAATTCAACAAAATATAAAACACTAATTCAATTAGAAAAAATATTTAAATACATGGCTTACTTGTTAAATTTTAATGATATTACTTCATGAATGACCTCAAATTAATTATATTTGGGATCATTTATGATGGAAGACCCTTGATAGAGATCTAGTTACCAAGGTGATGGGGGTGGAATTTGTGGTGTAACATGTGTAAAATTACCATGATTAGTAGTTAGAACTTCTATATGACTCATTTTACTGGGTGATACTATATCAAAAACCTCTTCCCCATCATGATAATTAGATTCAAATGTTATTCCCCATTATGAGTATACTAGGGAATCATGGAATGAGTGAATCACTCTTTACTCCTTCAATATTTAAAAGGAAATATAAGAATGATATTAATGAAAATAATGAGTATGTAATTTGAAATGAAATTTATATTGGCTCTATGCTAAAACCTTTTTGTTCTCCCATTTTTTTACCAATTTCCATTTTTATAGGAATTACCATTTTTATTACCAAATTCATATAATGAACTTGGAAATTTATTGTGTGTGTCTCATCATTTATATCTTGAAGGAATTCACCTAATTTGGAAAACAAATTCTCATATGAGATTCCATTATGGTAAGTTAAACACATGAATCATTTTAGATATACCTCTATTGAGAAAATAACATTATAGGTGTCTTTGAATGATGTGATTATCCCCAAATAATGATGTTGATGTAATGTCATGGGAAATTCCACCATGACTAAAGAAGTCACCACACAAGTCATAATTCTATTGGTGGGAACTCCACATGTTATTAAAAACAACATTAGTTGTTCCACTCGATGAAGGATATGGCTCTGTGAGATTAATATTCATCAGTGATATTTGGCATGTCATTAGAAAACTCAAAGAAAGTCGGTTACCAGGCCATTATCTTTTCGATGTCACCAAATCCCTACTGACCTCACCCTCAACCACAGATGGTATCTATTTGGACATTGGACTTACAATGAATATGTACCATTGAGATAAGATTGAATCCAGATGTTGGTAAATGCCATTGATAGACCAATAAACACACCCACAAGAGGGAAGGAAACCCGAATTAAATTCTTATCGCAATTGAACATGAACCATAACTGATGAGCATCTATAGGTTTTCCCTCTTCACAAACATTGTAAGAAGTATAATATCACCTTTTCAAGATGAGTCGAAACTAACTCCCAAATCGGAAAGGTGTGTACCATTCACAAAAGAAGATTCCATTTATTTGGGATGACAAGACACCATCATGAAAAACATATATGTAATTGTGATCTCCAAGATCAACTATGTTATTTTCAGTGATGGAATAGGTTTGTCCATGATACCGCAAAAATAATAATTTATCATTCCAATTCTACATGTCCATTATCTATCAATTCGTCAATGTGATGGGACTATACTTGTTGATTGTATAAAGAAATGGTCTTCAAATAATGTTAGGAGCGACTTGGATGTTGATAAACTCATAACCATCAATATGATCTCTCATCCACATCTAGGACACTTTTAAGTGTCCATAAATCCTATATGGGGAAATTTCCCTATATATGAGGAAAAAGTGGCGATATAATGGTTCCAGTACAAGAATGACTAAGACAGCATGTATTGTATTATCATTCTCTTCCTCTATCATAATGTTGGTCACCCTTACTATAAATGTTTCATAAAATAAGAAAAAAAACCTTCTATAGAACATTGTTAAAAAGATCTAAAATTTAACAAGGTGATTGGGTTTTGATGTGACTATATGAAACCAAATATTTATTCATCATTACTAAATCATTGTCAAATTGGTTCACTTCTCCCTGTGGGACATACATGATCGGATGGACTTGTTCCTCTTTCTTAATAGCTCTGGACAAGACTTCTATCCAAATTCATTATCATATCTGTTAAATGATATATTGGCTTTGAGATATGGTTCCTTCCCCAGAACTTCATTTGCCATATTATAAAGCTCATCAAAAATTGTAGGTTCCTGTTAAAAAAAATTCTATATGGTTTATGAAATCAAAAATTCATCATACATGTCTGTAAAGATTAGTTCACTACTAATAATTTAAACATCCCAATGTATTATTACAACATCATCATGAATTAGGTGATGCATATTGGATTTTGGGTTGCACAGATTGATATGGTCTGAAAAAATACATTTATTGTAATGGGTGAGATTTTTCCTCATATAAACCTAATTTCAACACATTAGTGGAAACTTCTATTCCAGTACATTTCACCTAGTAGGGATACTCCAAACCCATTATGAATCCCCCAACAAATTAAATAACCATTCTTCATCACCATCTGAATTTATGATTTTATATAGACATCAATATTATCAATCTATAAAAATGAGTATTGAGATCTAAATTATCGTAGTTCCCATTAATGTCTATCGAAATAGGCCACTGCACATTGTCATCAGAGAGATCCTTTCTAATGGAAAAATTACACACGTATGAAATATTCACCCTGAATGTAATTTTAGTCATGATAATGTAAGGAGGCAGGATCCATACCCATAGTGGTGATATTAATGTTTTATTAAATATTTCAAACCCCTAGATAGGAATTTATTCAGAAAGTGGATATTAAAAGTTATTAATCCCAATAAAACTCATTAGATAATCATTAGAATATTGATTAAATTAAAATTTTACGACATCCACACTATTAATGATGTGTGTTGATTGAGATACAACCTCTTCATCCTCAGTTCTAGAATACATATGCATTATAAAAGGAATGTATTATATAATATATGTAATAGAAATGGGGGATTTAAAATATATAATTGATTGAATCATATTGGTATCACATGAAGTATATAAGGTGACATGATCAGATAACCATAATCGGGACACACAATCAATTGATCTTTGCCACATCACAAAAATGAATGATAATATAAAAATAAACTAATCACATAAATATATGAATAAAAAATACATGATTCCATAAATTTTCATGGAGATTTACCATCTATGTTCATGTTAATAGATTTATAAGATTAATTTATGTGAAATACCTGTGCGAATTTCTATTGTTGATCATATGACTTGAGTTATGAGATTATTTTAAAAAAGATTGTTATGTGATAAGAGCACATGAAAGGATTGTGTGATAGGATCACAGAAATGTAATAATATCAAGATAAACTCATAATTATCCCATGAAATAGTCATATGTACATAGGAAACCAGGTCAATTTTTTATTTAAAACCAGAATTTATATAATACACATAGACACCTGGAAGGGAATGTGTCATGTGAAACGTATAAGCACTCAAACTCAGGCGGGAATCCACATCGTCATCACTAAGTTTTTCATTCTTATACTGGACATGAATTCTAATAGGGTATTAATTGGATCGCTGTTAATGAACGTTAATATGATGAAGTATTGAAAAATATAAAAATGATGAGTAAAATTTTGATACAAGGGGATAGGGAAAAGACACTTCTTTCCCATATCATATGAAATGTTTATTGTCCGATGATTAGGTTATGCGGTCATGTAACCCTCACAAAATCAAACGATGAATAAATGGATATATGATAAAAAAATTAGAATATTCATTAGACACAAATATTTTCATGGAAAAATATATTTTATGAACTTTTCCAAAGAATTAATGATGTAATCCTCACACAGACATGAAATGTCATGTTTGAGTATAAAAGAATCATTAAGAAAGTAGAAAGAAATCATTGGAATTAAATGTTCCAATATAATTATGAAACACCAGGGGATAGATATTCTAATAAAATTAAAACCATTAAAATTGAATAAAGGTTATAACCTCCATCATAGAGTTTTCCCTGGATTTTTAAAGGGAAGTGGGGACATTTGTGTCACGACCTAAAATATAGTTGACCCAACAAAATTGATCATAACGTGAAAATACATTTTTCTTTGGGGGCTGTGATAGTAGAAAATGGACCATCTTGGAACAGGGGGTTTACCCAGGTGGTTCAGGGATGTGGGGATGTGTGCACACAGCCTGCATGCCAAGAGGCTCCCACATAAACTTCTTTCATGAACCATAGGTATTCCCCCCCTTCGCATAACAATTATATCTTGTACCTATGTGGAAAACCCACCTTTTACCATGGTCCCATGTTTTCATATAAATATGACTATGGGGATCCTTATTTTCACTGAAAAAAAATAGATGAAGACTTATATCTCCGGTCAGCCATCCCCTTCAAAAAGGCCCAACAATATCATTTTGGTCGACCTCTAAAACCCAAGTGAAGATAGAAATGGGAGGATTTTGGGACCAATGTACATAAATGGTCTAAAACAAAACACAACTATGTAAGGATACCCTAACCCTAGTTAAAAACCACTAGCTTGAAGGTTCCTCACCTAATCGGGGACCTATGAGTGACCATTCTAAGAACACCTGGGGAGGCCATTGGATCGTAGTGAAAATCCTTTCCCATATGTTATTTCCCAGGTTTTCCATTACACATAAGACACTCTAGTGGGAATTTTCCTACCCAATGTGAATTTCATCTGATGTACATCAGCCTTAACTGACACAATACCTCCCTCTTCTCAACATACCTTAACCTACACGAGATAACTTTAATTCCCTCATTCAGGAAACCTATAGAAGATCCCATCCTCCTTTAGGACCATCAACCGTGGTGGACCAAATTTAAACCACCACAAAATCCTCCAAACATGAAAAAACATGTTGAGAGACACACTATTATATCTCATATTCAATTGTACATTCCTTTAGTCAGATGTGTCTTATACTTGTCCCACGTGATGGGTTGGGTCCTAGAAGTTTATGTTGTGCATCCCATTTGTTACATGGACTCCGAACCGGGGGTGGAGTTCCCGGGAAATTATGGTATTATACATTAGGGATAGGGCCTTTATCTTCCCTCACCATCTCTTAGACTAGGAACCCTAGGTTCCAGGTGGGGAGGGAGAGAATCATGCTTGATTTTCCCTTTAATTGGGATTATTGTCAAATCATCCTATGATATCTAGGACTAAATCTATGGAATATATCAAAGAGGATTCCAGTATGATTTATAATGGGTTGTATCCCAGAGGGTATTCATATGTGACATTCCATGCTACCTTAATAGATGATGGCCCAAATGAATTTCAAGGGAGATATTAATTTTTAGGGGTTAGTGTGAAACAAACTGAGATTTTGTGAAATATTTTTTTTTTCAAATTAAATTAAATTTTTTCTATTTTTCATTTCTCATGACACTAGAAATATATTCTTATATATATATATATAAATATATTAAAACACTAAGTCAAACATTTCTTTCACATGACACAAAAATGGATTACGCTGAAAATACTACATACATGGATTGCATTACCCTCAAAACCGACATGGAAAACATTATACACAACATCGGCTTTTCAAACATTACACAGAACCAACATGGCTTATTTCACAGACAACACTAACTTGGTGTATTTTACATGCAACACCGATGTTTCTATGGAACATCGGTGTATTATTATAAATATTTAAAACCGATAATTATAGAACAGAATTTATAATTAATAATTTGAATTTTAATAACTAATTTTCAAATGTTATATATAATTGTTTTATATATATAAAACACATTGATCATGAAATATATGATTTTTGGTAATGTCTATCTATGTTTAAAATTACAATTTTCTCTAATAAAAACGTTTTTAATTATAAAATGAATTTTAGGAACATTTAATGACTTGTTTTGATACAACAAACTTCACTTTTTATTTTAAAATGTAAAAAATATATTAGGTTGAGTTTTTTTTATTTTTTTGAGAAACATCATTTTTTGATGAATAGTTAAGAATTTAGTTTTTTGTGAAAAACTGGCTTTTCATTTAAATAATTAACAATGTAAAAATATTTTCTGAATTTTTTATTGTTAAATTAGATAAATTATAAATAAATTAATTAAATTTATGTAACTATATTCAATATCACTATTAAATTGAATATATAAAATTATTAAACATTTGTATTTGAATCTACTATAAAGAACTATAATTTTATTCCATCGACAGGATTTGAATTAATCATATTTTTTCAACTTCCGTGAGTTGAGTTTTTAATAACAGACACACAACATTGTAATTAGTATTATATTTAGAGAAAAATAATACCAACTTAATTTTTCGCCAAAAATACTTATTTATGTTATTACAAATAATCTTTGCGATTATGCTCAAATTAAGCATAATTAGGAACTAAACCTGAATCATAGGTGCCAAAAAGACCTATCCACTTTTCCATGAACAAATGTTATGGACCTATTTAGTCCATAAACATTCCATCATTGATTTTGGATATTTTATTACTTTTTTTAGGTACCATCATTTATACACCTAAATTGTTTTCACAATTTCCAGGTGAGTCATTTTCATTACGAATTAAAAGCCACCACATCAACCACATCCTCACACATCTCAAACCTCTTAGGTTCGGTCAATATCTACAAAATTAACTTAAAATAATCCCTTCCTTCCTCAAATATTCCTTCCTTTACACAAAACTCAATCCAAGTAATCCTTTTGGCACAATCCAAAAGGAGTTACCTGATATAGAGGTAACAACTTCTCTCATGCTCCTTTATTTATTTTTCTTTTTATACCACCTACACTAGATTTATTCCATTATTCTATAAAAAATCAATTATAATCAACATAAAATGATTTTTTATGATATTTATTCCACCTACATATACACACACGCATCAATCTAATGGGAAATGAACATTTTATTTATGTGTACGGAGAACTACCTCCTCAGAAAACGATGATTGTTTAATTTTTCCTTACTGGAAATCATGGTTGAATTTATTATAGAAATTGTATTTATATATGTCATATATTATATTTATTATTCCTTTAATCTTATATTTTCATTTTTACAACATATAACTTTTTACTTACCTTTTAGTGACTATACAATAATTTTGTTTCAGGAAGGGTGGACTAGCACCCCCTCAATGCGATATGATTCATTCATACACTACATAGATTATATTAAGGATGGTTTTAGTGAATATATCTAAAATTTATTATATCATAAATCTAATTTAATAGTGATATATATACATATATATCTTTTACATTTTTTTCATTCAACGTGACAATAAAACAGAAATATCATTCAAATGTACGTATGGCCTACCTTCTCTATGATCGGTGTATTCCGTTCCATAATTATATATTATATGGATTAATATAATATACAGTTACAATATAAAAATTATATTTATATCATGTATTAAAATCATTAAATCTTGATATAGGTATAATTACTTGTGATATAACAAAAAAGACATATGTAATGAATAAAGAGAATATTACCCAAAGTGAAACCTTAATAAAGGATTGTTAACAAGAATGTAATATAAGGTCATAAAAAACAATAAATGGTATTTTATATAATAATATGGTTATTTAAATGATTAATAATATATTTATATTTATTATTCTGGTGGTTTCAATGAGCATTATGTGTGTCAAGACACTGGGTAAGGGGATTTCATCTGACATTTTATTTCTTTGAGATACAAGCTATGTTCACCACTATATACTTTTGCGTGGTGCATGTACTGCCCATTACTGTATTCTATATATTTTAAATTTAATTTTATGTGTATTAACATATATATTTAATTATTTTTCTTCCACGAGGTTTATGTTTCAAAAGATTCCAAACTGGTGAAGTAGTTTTGTCTCAATTTTGCTTCATTGAGACTCAAGTTTTTTTAATGAACCAACATTATAATTTTAGGTTTATATACTAATTATATACATATTATATTTAAATTTAATTATTTTAATGATATTTTAAGCATGGTGTAATTTCATTTCCTAACATGGAGAGTACGATCCATTGTTTCCATATTGTAAGAGTTCATTGATACAATCTCATCATTTCTCAAAATGGTTTATGTTTATGCCTCCATTGATGAAATATTATCATACATACCTAAAGAAATTAATGAATTTTATTCCCCTATAGTTATTCATTATATATTAATGTGTTGGTACATTATTTCTATTATTTGGTACATATGTTAGTTAAGAAAGTGTTTTGAATGAAGCATTTCTTTACCCTCTCTTCAATTAGAAATCTATGTTTTCTAAAAAAAATTCCACATATATTTTAACATTATCCAGTAATCATTAAATGATATTTTTAAATATTTTTTACCAATCTCTTCAATGTAATCATCTTTTTTCTTTCCAGACAATGCATTTTTTCAATCATTGTACAATGATGAATGATAT
Organism: Viscum album; assembly: GCA_963277665.1. Taxonomy (NCBI): domain Eukaryota; kingdom Viridiplantae; phylum Streptophyta; class Magnoliopsida; order Santalales; family Viscaceae; genus Viscum; species Viscum album. The sequence continues at coordinate 511,780,698 of OY728138.1, forward strand.
TCATTTAACCTCCTAGAGAATGTACAAATTTACCTCTCGTTATTTCATTGAAGAATATTTTCATTTTAAAAAGGATTATTTTTAAGAAATTATTTTCTTTTAGATGTATTTTAAATGAAATTTTTTTATAAAAATTTTCATGTTTCCTTCATATAATTTCAAGTAAAAAGGTTTTGAAATAATTTTCAAGCATTATTTATTTGTTATCAATAAATTTTCAATGAAAACCCATTTAAAAAATGTTTTATTCTTTAAAAACGTTTATCACAAGAATAAAGGATAATTTTATCAATAAATTATTTTAAAATATCATTCCTTGTAATTTTCATTATAAAATGATATCTTATTATGTTAATAAATCCCTTAAAAGAAATTAGCCAATGGTTCCAATCATATTCTTTCTATAATGGATTGTGTTTTCAAGAAATACATCTCATGGAACCTACTTTTATTCCATGGGATATCTGATTTTAAAACCCACTTTGTTACATGGGTTATGCTTCGTTGAGAAGGTAATGAAACCTATGTTTTTTAATATGTTATGATGTGATGATATCATAATTATACCCATTAATTTCATGGGTTATTATTTAATGTTATAAAACCTATGTATTTTTATAGGTCTAGGTTTGATGATTTCTATATTATATTGTGGAACATGTATTAATTATTTGATTATGATATTGGTGGGACTTATATCACATTCTAATGAATCGGTTAAAGATAATTTGTTTATGTTTTTAAAGGTTAATTTGGTTTTATCCCAAGATATAATATTATTAGGAACATGGGATTTACCCCAACATTAAAATAAAGAGGGTACACAAGTAGTAGCCCATGATCAAAAAGAAGAAGGTACATGGATTGTATCCCAATCAGAAAAGAATGAGGGTACACATGTTGTATCCCATTCCTGATAAGAATAAGGTAAATGGGTTGTATCCAAAGACTAAAAGAATGATGCTACACGGGTTATAGACCAAGCCATAAAACAAAAAGGTACATGGGTTGTAGCCCATTCCAAAAAGATAAAGGGTACAGAAGTTGTATCCCATGCCCAAAAAAGAAGGTACATGGGTTGTATACCAAGACTAATAAAAAGAGGGTAAACATAGTGCTAGACCGACCAAAAGAATGCATGAGGGTCATATCCCATGCCAAACATGTTATAATGGTCCTAGTAGGTATCTTAGACATAAAATTATATATTATTATTTGTATGAAACAAATCTGATGTATTATTCCTCATTTTTTATTTCAGGGATCATGATGATTCCTTCGATATGATTCATGACGTATGAACTACAATGATTTATCCCATAACTCATGTTTATGATCTTTGATATGTAGTTTATGACCTCCCAATGATGTGATCACATTCCGATACCCCTATGTTCATGTTTAAAATTACATGCCTCACTTTTTTAACTTTATTAAGCATATGAGATTTCCCATTTTTATGTTTCAATTCCCTGTTTATGAAGAATGGTTTTAGTTATAAGTACTAAATTTGGGTATCTTTAGGGGATATGTTGAGGATCCATCACTAGGATAAATTATTTTCTTCCATGATTCAAAAGTCACTAAAATATTATGGTCCCCAGGTTTGTATTTTTTTAATTTACTAGATATTCACCTAGTGGGATGTAATATCCTTGTATATTAATCATGGTTTTATATATTAATCCTCAAAATATTGGAAACATAGATAGATAACCTTAGATACATAAAGATATATCCATAGATAAATAACATTGGATACATAAAACTTATAATATGTTAATTTCAGGCTAATAATTTATTGTTATACCAAGAGTGACACATTTTATACTTGGAAATGAATGAAATATTCATGAATATGTCTTAGATTTTTATAGGTGTTCGATAGTAGGAAACAATTATCCCCACAAATGTTTGATGAGCCTGACCTCCCAAACCATGTACCAATGTGAGTCCCTATGTTCTATCAGATCCATTATATAGTTATCACCAATGTTTGGAAGGTATGTTTTTCAAACATATCGAAAAATGGAACTGATGGGTGTTTCCGACATCATGAAAAAAAAACCATCAAAAGCCAATAATATATAGTGTACTCAATATGAATGTGAAACCATTAATACCCCCCAAATTCATACCTTCAAGAAACCAACATGATTTTTCATTATAATTTTTTTTAACCCGATGTGGATCTGTAACCATGATTATGGTGTCACCCACACATAAGGCCCCTTTAGCGTTCAAAATTGAAGAGGGTAAATCAAAAAAAATAGTGATAAAATGTTTGTTTATTGAGATTATGTATTGATGATGTTTTCTTATTTTTTTTAAATATATTTCATGAACATGTAGCAAGATCTCACATTATTCCGAATAGCATCATAACAGTACTCACAGATGTACGCATCATTAGTTGCATAAGCTGGGTCCTTAAACAAAGGAAATTGTCCCCCACACAGTTTCTTCAACATTTGATATAAAATGTATTGATCCAGGAGTACCAAAAAATTGTACAATTTGGTACTTAGAGGATAGTCAACATGTCTTCCAACTCATGAATCTACAGTATTTATCCACTTAGATGGATGGTGGTCAAGAATTAGAGAACACTAATCACCCTCTTCAGCCATTCCAGGAATGTATCTCTACAATTTAGTAGTAATTTCCTCCCTCACCCTAAAAAGACATGGAAATGGGCCTCAAACACTCACCTAGATGAAATTTGGGTCCTTTAAAAGGGATCCTTCCATTAGTTGATGCAACAAATGTCACAAGACAGTGGACCCTGAGCATGACAAGGATGTTATCCTCTATTGTGCATCCCAGGTCATCCATTCCCAAAAACTAAAAATGGCCTACCTATGGAAGAAAATAGCCAATAGGGACTGAGGATACACCTCTATATCATATGTATATTCTCACTAAAAAATACAATGAAAGATAGAGAGAAATAATAAGTACCTACCAACACCAAGAAAGGCTCCCAATAAAATTTACTAACAAATTACAACCAGGAAAAAACACCTAACTCTATCATCCATGAATATGGAAACCATGTATTACATTTTCCAATTAATAATAAAAATTAAATATGGTAGTAAATGATATGTAGGAACAATTACATTCTAACATTATTAAAGTCCAACAATAACATTTTTTGGCACACTTCAACCAGGTGTAGAGACCATCCTAAATCAGTCTAGCCTATCAGTAGAAACATCTAGTAGAATCTACCTAAATTAGTTGGTAAGTATTCAAAACAATAGAGTTAGAACCATATCTACTCTCTTTCACATAAGTACAATAAGTATCCACCAGTGGGAAATGGAGTACATGAGTAGGCACATACTCTTTATACATCCACAGAATGGGAATGAATCATTGTTTCGAGCAATGATGTTAGAATGAAAAGTTATAATGATAAATGGGACAAAAAAATCCTTTAACATATACTAAAATACTACCCGAACATTATAAAAATAGCATAATTGGAATAAGTATGACTCAAAAATCAATCCCCACAAATAGGGTGACACATCAACAAGTCAGACTCGAGAAAACACACACCTCTTTTCCAATCCCAATGGTTTGTATACCAAATTCATCCATCACATATGAGAAACTGGATCATTTCCATACCCATTCTAGATTAAGGTAGTCACTATATACAAATGGTCATTCCGATGTAAGAAAAAACTTCTACAAGAAGGAATAAAATAGATACCTTGAAAAATTAAACTATAAAAAAAGATCAGAACATTGATCCAAAACTTCTTAATACTAGATTTCATTAACCCCTTAAACATTTATCTATATAATCTCAGAAATCTAATCTATCATCAGTAAATTTTAAGAATAGTAATATCATCTTCTAAGATCCTCCCAGGACATTGAACCATAAAATAATGTTTCATGTTTATTATATGATCAATCATGAGTGCCTTTTTCTGGATGATATCCACGATATCCCTCCACATAGACAATATATAAAACAGAGAAAGGTCCTCCCCTTACTATCATCTGCCCTAAATGTACTCCATAGGGTGTTTGTTGTTGGAACTATACATATAGTAAGACATCACAAATTGATGATATTCCTCCCTATAATTGAATTTCTCATCATCAATATGGTCCTCCCATTGTCTATTTAATGATAATAAATCCATTTTATTGTGAGGCTCTAGGGAAATGGAGTGGAATCATGTATTTTTCCTTGTCATTAACATGGGATATCCTTTATAATCTAAAAGATAGCTCAATGTGATGGTCAATCTATGAACAACCCTTGGATCACCGTTCTATAAATATGATAGTGGAATAACCTTCCAATCATTATATTTCTAATAAATTTGCATGGACCCATCCAATTTGGACAGACCAATTTTGTGATTATATAAAATAAGATAAAGAATATGTGTTATAAAGGATAGTCTATTTGATAAAGATGACATAACATTAATGTTATTCCCTTTAGACACTCCCCAGTAAAACATTATAGTGGAATATTCATAATAGTTTTTACACAACATCCACCAATATTTATGGAACACTCTTCTTCACTCTACCAAATAATTATTATCTTATGAAAAAATTTTAATACATGTCAAGGTATTAAAAGGGGAACAATTTCAAATTGACATGTTGAATATGCTAGATGGACACTATATATAATTGGGGAATAAAAAATGATCCCTTTAACCAGAATATCTAGAGATTTTAAATTAATTGTTTCAGTTGATCGCAGATTCACCATCCAATGTTCACAGTAGATTATGGGGTGAACAAAAGGTGTCTAATTTCATCATGACTCCCTATTTGAATATTCCATTAAAGGTAAAATCATTCAATGTTGTAGCTTTAGTTCGAAAACAATATATGGACCATTTTTTGATAGATATTATGCACATAGAAACCCATCATTGACCGAATCAGGTTTATGTATTTCTAGATGAGATAACTCAATTGAATGAATTTTTTAGTAGGCATCTGATTTTTTTAAATCCTCTTGAATAAGAAATGTCAATAGTTAGATACCAAAAATTTCACATATGCTGAAAATTTATTAAGAATTATATAGATCAGATGTAGTTGGTATTATACATCTATCCCATGTATGGACATAGCTCTATAAAATCAAAAATGTTATTTTTGTATAAGCATACCTAGAAATACATATGTAACCCCAGCCCATAGTTATAGGGCCTTCTTAACCAAACATTCTAGGTTAATAAAACATGACTGAATGGTTATGGAAATGGACCAGGAATAGCACCAGTTCACATAGCTAGCGGATTTATTACCTCAAAAACCTCATCCTCAATGGATTTTTGTCTTATTTTATCTAGGGGAACAACGAAGATTGAATCCACTCATTTTTTCTATTCCCGTGACTCGGTGTCCTCATTACGAATAGGTGTGAATTTTTTTTTCTTGATATTCCCTTCAGATTATGATTAGTCAAAAAATTCCAACATAACCAGAACATGAGATAAAAATTCCTTATGGAGGAATAAAATGAATGTTTCCCCTAAAATTATACTAATTAAATTCTTCCAATGCCCTATCCATTAATGAATGTCCTTAACACAACCTTTTCAAAACATATAGAGTAAGAGGCCAATACAAAGAATTAAAAGTACGTATTTTTTATTCATAATATGATCTAACCCAATTTGATTAATGGAGGTGTGTATACTCTAAACTATAGTCTTTCTTTGAATTTTGGAATAACTCAAATACTCTATTATTACCTCCTCTAAGAGAATCCAAAAAATATGTGCTTAAAAGTAAGTTTGTTCCACACCCACATCCCAAAAATATTGAACCCATCACACTCGAGAAACTATTTTATTAGCTAGAGGAATAGATGAAAGAGTTTAGAATAATCAATGGCGAACTACTATGAAGAAACATTCCTACCAGATATTTTCTATAAATACAGCCTCAACTCACACTCCTCACATGTGTACCTTCACATAGAGGGTTATCACTGGTAGTATAAATAGAACATGAACGCTCTCTTAGTGTGTGGGACTGATGACTACTATATATAGACTCCACAAAAAAGAGTTATCAATATTTATCTCCCTTGGGAATGAAACTATGTTTGGATCAGATATATCTTCAGGGACAAGCCACTATAGGTTACCCACCATGTTACTAGTACAACCATGACAACTAACATCAATTTTTGATTCCCCTAATCAATGATTTCTTAAATTGTATAACCATCATGATATCCAAAATAATATTATGACATTGATATCTATATTTAAATCCATGTAAGAATGGAATGCATATGTGCCACCATAATGAGTCATTACCCTAAATGGGGGGATCCGACCCCTCCCCACCAAATTTTTGGAACACCACCTTCCCAGTTATTAATGTTTTGGTGGGATATAAAGAATAATTTTTTTCATTTGAAGTCCTAATATGATCCCATGATGGGGAAACTAATACAATTAGAAGAATTGAAACTTGGATTATTCATATAAACAATACAAGGGCCAAACATCATATGGAACACCTAATTTCCATCTCAGTCAATCAGAATATTGGAAGACCTCCATCGATCGTTTTTATTTTATTTCAACTCAATGATGTTCATGAAAATTGTTACATATATCTAGAATATAAAAACTAAGGATAATTAAAGAGTCTCATATTTCATTGATCGATGGAAAGGGTTGACCTATTCCATGAACCTATTTCTTCTATAATTGTATTTTTTGTCTATCATTATAGAATACCCTGGTGATGAGTGGAATACAACACTCTTCCCTATAAAATGTATATGAGTGTTTCAGGATCTTAGAACATTATCTCTTAAAGTACAATCTTCCTTCTTTCTCACAATGGTTTTGTCACATTTAATACCATTTGTTAAGAGGATGATGATAGGGAATGAATATGTTGATATTGTTATGCTTAAGCCATCTAATATCCCACCACTTGCTCCAAAACACAAATTATATCACGTCAGGACACCTCATGAGTGTCATTGACAATGAAATACTTCTCTGGTTGTGAAAATTGATCTGAGGTGAAACATGTTTGAGGAGCTAAAGATCATGGTTCTCTATTCTCGAGATGACCAAGTCCATTGCAACTTCTTCGCAGCTATAGAAAACAACTTCATAATGTTTCCAAATACGAAGAGGCTAGATCAAAATGGTCTCAATGATCCTCCAAACTATTAAACCTACCATGAAACATAGGCTGATACTACCCAAGAATTTTTTGTTTTCAAAGAAATTGTGAAAAATGGATCGTTATGGACGTGTAAATCGTGAAATGCCACCCACAATGGTTTCATGTATTTATATTGATAATTAAGAGAGATAGGGTGAATGGATGGAAGTTACTCATAATGGTATGCTGAATTGGATGGATTTTTTGCTAAAAATGATGATCAAATAGACTACCTCTATCATTATTAAATATTTTAAATATCTATATATCCCCCATCCATTTCTTATATGAGTCACCCAACTTCATCCTCATGACACTCCTCCTAAATCCAGTATTTCAAAAAATCACATGTCCAGATGATAGGGATAGAAACTCAAGAATATGATCTGTTACTAAATACAATGTTTTCTTTGACTCTATTGATCTTCATGCCTTCATTTCAATAGCCCTAGTCTCCACCCCAATAAATGATGAAAACAAATTCAACTTGATAGATATATTCCTCCACAGAAATGATGCTATTTTCAATTTTATTAATGATATTCACTTAATAAACAACTAATTAGTTTTTGAATGTGACAATATACTATAATTATCTGCATCCAATGGAGTAAGTAGTGGAATATTTAATAAATATTGTCATGTCCCAGTTTAGGGAGCTGCCCAGACATGCCCCGTAACTGGTTGGTCACATGACCTCAAACACATTTCCCCAAATACCAAAGGTTGTTGACAAGAAACGATGGACTTTGGTGTGATAGTGGGGAAAATATTCCCTCATTTGCAAAGCAACACATTGTATGTAAAAGAAATAACAATAGCGGAAGCAGTAAAACATGAAATAAGTAAACAACAGAAGTGGAAAAAAACTGGATCACACACATATATATGATGCATGATACATATGTCTATGAAAGAATCTAAACAAGTCACAATGATGGAATACAATACTAAACTAATTTACAAGGAAAATAATGTAAACAGCTCAATAGCATCGCAAACCTCTACTAGGTCCCATACTCTCTAGCTCCAAAGAAGTCAAGTACCTGATGTATAAATGTGTTTGCGATTTTCTATACCTATAGCAATATAATCTACTTGGTCCCAAAGGCATGACCCCAACAGGATGTGATACTAATACCAGAAGGTAACAACTCAAATATTTGTGCCTAACAGTCGTTGAATATATATGGCAGGTAATAAAAAAAATAAGTAGTAAATAGAGAAGTACTCAAATGTAAGCAGTCATATAGCTCATTTACAAACATTTACTTTTACGTATTTAATCAACCAAACACAAATTCAAGAAACCCTATAGGTAGTTCTCACATCCAAAACCCTCTTGTTCACAATACAAGAGAAGATATAGAAAAGAATCTCTAATAAATAACTCACAATCAATTCCCCCATTATCCATGTATGGTCAAATACTCGTTGAGTGAGCACTCACCATCAATTCCCCCTATATTCTTTTAGTGATAACATACATTTACTCTAAAGAAGCACTCAACATCAATACCTCTTGTGGCCTCGTAACATAACTATAAACACTCTGAGGGATCACTCAACTTCAATCCCCCCTATGGTCTCCCAGCGTGATAATTAAAATAGACACTTTGGGAAGTCCTCAATGTCAATTTCCCCTATGGTCTCACTACACCAGGTTCCCAAATCCTCATGTATTGAAATCGTGCACAAACGATAATCTTCATCCATAGTAAACCCCATGAACTACTGGGATAAACACCTACAACATATCATATCATGTCAAATAACAATCACTTCACCCAAAAATAATAGGCATGGAAACAATGAATCAACCTAACAGGCGAGGCAAGACCAACTGGTCAAAAATAAAAAAACATGGGTAAAACATCTATTGCTTGGAAATGATAACCTTGTTCTCAAACAATTAGCCTCTAACCAATCAAACAAGTCATGGAAGGAAAATAATCACTAAACCCATAAACACACAATACCTAGAATGAGTTTATTGGAAAAATTTCATATATAACTCAAAAACTTACTATAGAAAAGCACAAACCACCTACCTCAGCATTGTGAGATCGAAATATAGGAATATCATCCCTTAATCACCTTAGTACACCACAAATCTACAGAAATTCTTAAAATTTTCAACAAATGATAACATGGGAGAGAATGGAAATCCTGAGATGATGACCATGAAGAAGGAAGAACTCACTGATGTGATTCCAACGCAATCGACGGTGGTCGATTTGGAGAACGGACGATGAGTCGGGGACTTGGCGAAGATTCATAGTCTTACAGTCACTCTTGGATGAGATAGACAAAGATAAAAATGGTTTTGTCGATTAGACGTGACCCCGTTTTGTTTAATGAAAAAAAGTACATGGCATGTATTTTAATAGTAAATTTCATGTACATCCCTTTTCCAGAATCCACATTAGGTGGTCTCCAACTCACCACACACGGCCATGTGCTCGGCTATTACAGGACCTGCACACAGTCACCAGTGGAAACCAGGTACGTGGTGTGTACTTAAAGTACATGATGTGTACTTAATGGAGACAATGTGTACTACTGAAATTTCCAAAAACTCCTCTTTTCTCAAAAGCATTTAGATTAGAAAAATGTACCATTAAATAAGATCTGGGTCATTCAAACTTCCCCCCTTAATGAAATTCATCCCCGAATTTCCCTTGAAAGGTAGTGTAGAAGATGAAAACTCGAACATCTATAGACACTGTGATTGTACATCAGTGTCCCTCTCCCAATTCTCATCCTTTACACACTCGTGCTTCCATAGCACTCATACTAGAGGAATAAACCAGCCATAGAAAACCTTCTCACTACGATCAACAATTCGGATTGGATGTTCCTCAAATGATGAATCCACCTCTAAATCAACCTCCGAGGTTGGAAAACATGAGACGGGATGGAGAAGTAACGTCGAAGATGAGAAATGTGGAAGACATAATTCTTATCCTAGTGCCTTAGAGGATACTAAAGCTGATATGAAACTGGCCTATCTCTCTCCAAGACCTCAAATGTCCCAACATACATCAGAGAAAGCTTACCCTGTCTCCAAATCCTCTTGTGTCCCAACCTCAGTTTGATATTTAGAAAAACCTAGTCTCTGACCTTGAACATTAGAGGTCTTCTCTGTCAATCATCATAAGACTTCTTTAATTATTATGTCATAGCCATTCTCTTCGACATCAACACAATGTACTCTATGGTCTCCTGGACAAGTCGAGGTCCCAAAATAGGTGCCTCTCCTGCCACCGGCCAGCATAAGGGTGATCATAATGGCCTACCGTACAAGGCCTCATAAGGTTCCATCTAAATAGTTGCTTGAAAATTATTATTGTACGAAAAATCCAAAAGAGATATGTTCTTCTCCAAAGAACCTCTAAATTTTAGGAAGCATGCTCGAAGTATGTCCCCTAGCACCTGAATCGTATGCCCGGACTGGCCATCTATTTGGGGATGATATATTGTACTCAGAAGTACCTGTATACCCAAAACCCTCTGATGTCCCTACAAGACCTGAGATGTAAAAAAGGCATCCTTGACTAAAAAATGGAGTGTGTAACCCCATGAAGATATACAAACTCTCAGATGTAAAACTGTCCTAGATCATCAACACTGATGGTATCCTTGATCAGCAAGAAGTGAGAAACCTTCGTGAGTCTCTCAATGAAAACCCATACTATATCATTCACTTGAGGTGACCTCAGCAAACCTATACACGAAATCCATCTCAACAAGATTCCACATCCACTCGGGAAATGGCAACTGTTGTAAAATAATTGTTGCTCGCTGATTCTCCGCCTTCACTTGATGATAGGTGAAACACCTCATGATAAAACCAACAACATCTCCCTTCATACCTGGACACCAATACTTATGGTACATCCGGATAAATCTTGGTGATGCCAGGATGAACTGCCAAAATAGAAGAATGATTGTCCTACATCCTCTCCCAAGGTATGTCTGCTGGCTCCCACACACATCCATGAAAATATAAGATCTCATCTTTGCCTACTATCCATCCAGGAATAGGTTCCTCTACTGACAAACTCTCCCATAGGACTACGCCTTCTAAACTTGATAGAATCCTCATTCTCATTTGATCAAGAAGAGTAGATTTAATAGCTGTAGAGGATGGAAACGTCTTCCCCTATCTGTTTTTCACCTCCAAATGAAATTCAAAGAATAGATCCATAAGCTGCCTCTCACTGGTGGCCTCCTGAAATTATAGAGTCTGAGTCCTCCGGCTCAACACATCAGCCACAGCATTGCCTTTCCATGGCGTGTAGGCAAGCTCAATGTCAAAGGACTGAAGGTATTCAACCCACTATCACTGTCTCAAATTAAATTCATGCTGAGTGAAGATATACTTGAGACTTTTTTGGTTGGTGAAAACCACAAAATTCTCCCCCAATAGGTAGTGTCTCCAACAACATAAAGTATGAAAAACTGCAGCCGACTCGAGATCATGCATCAGGTAATTTCTCTCGTGTGTCCTCGGCTTCCGAGACCCATACTCAATGATCCTTTCTCCCTGAATAAGAAATTCTCCCATCTTGATACTAATGTACCCCAATAAACATAATACCTCTTGCCCTGCTCTAGAAGAACTAGTATTGGTACTGATGTCAACCTCACTTTCAACTCCTGAAAGGATGAATTTCATGATTCTAACCACATGTACTTCTCACCCTTCTTTGTCAGGCCCATCAGTGGCACTGATAAGCGTGAAATGTCTTGTATCAAATAATTGTAGTAACCATTCATCCCTAAAAACATTATACATAAAATATGTATTTGGGATTCTCCAAGGGAACTACTGCTCTCACCTTCTCGGGATCTTCTGATACTCTGATATATGACATTACATGACCCAATAATTGAATCTAGTCCATACAAAAGGACCATTTTGAGATCATAACATAAAACGAATTCTCACTCAGTGTACTCAAAATGATCTCAAGATGTGTGCCATTGTAATATCATGTGTGAGAGTACACCAAGATATCATCTGTGAAGACTACCTCAATGTAATCCATGTATGGATGGAACACTTGGTTTATCAATTCCATGAAGACCACATGCGCATTCATGAGACCGAATTTAATAACCACGTACTCTTATAGACCACACCTAACATGAAAGGCTGTAAGAGGTATATCAGAAGGTCTAACGTGCAACTTATGATAACTGGATCTCATGTCAATCTTCGTGAACACCCGGGATCCTTGAAGCTGATCAAAGAGATCATCAATCCTCATCAAGGTATATTGTTTTGTGACTATCATCCGGTTCAATGTCTGATAGTCCACAGAAAGTTTGAGGGTACCATCCACCTTTTTTGCAAACAAGACAGGCGAACCTTAAGGAGATGTACTAGGTTGGATGAAACCCTTTTCTTGCAACTCCTTCAACTCCTTATTGAGCTCTTGTAACTCTGGTGTATCCAAAATTTAAGGATGAATGGACACTAGTTCCACTCCAGACACAAGATCAATAGAAACTTCCACCTCTCGCTCTAGAGGCAAACATGAAAATTCCACTTGAATACATACCTATAACAATCCAAAACTGGAGGAAATTATATCTGTTATATCTCATTGTCATCCAAATAAAAACTAGAAATCTCGGTTGTATCTCCACCCAATCTAGGATTCTCGATTCCTGATCTGCTCACATGGACATCCCACATTCCCTTATAAAAAAAGATATGCCATCTGGTGATGTGAAACTCATCCTTTGGCGATTGCAGTCGACAACAGCCTGGAAGGGAACTAACCATTACATTCTAGGAATGCCACATAGCCTTCCATCTTAATGAAATAGAGGTCTCATATGAAATGACACCTATAAACCTTAATAGGGAACTCCTTGAACTAATTTACATTAGCTATTCTAGTCCACAACAGAGTGTCTAGTGACAATATATCTATAGAAGAACAGATACAAAGCCCAAGGATCTCTACAAGAGAAACAGATATGATCCTATGGGAATCCCCTATGTCAAAAAGAGCAGAAGCTAAAATTGAGGAAACTAGAATCATACCTCGAATTGTAGAGGTTCTGGGATCCGGCTCCGGCTAGGTCTACTCCACTACAGAAGTCTGACCTGCACCGCAACCCTATGACCCTCCCTAAAAACCCTGAGTTGATCCACCCTATTTTTTATGACAGCCTAACAACTAGATACAATACCCACGACCTCCACCTCAAACTGAATTCCCTAGAAGAACTCTAGTTCCCATACTAGTGAGAAACTATTGGTGCTGCTCCTGAATGAGGAGTCGTAGAAGAACCCATATCACCAGCTTCTGGTGAGAAGATATGATAGAAGCACTGAAGATGACCCTTCTTTCTGCAATATTTTCACTCCACTAGGACTGTTAGCCAATGTGTACTTGTATGCCTTCTCTTATCACATTGTTAGAACTCCTATTGGCTACAAGAAGATGCATCCTACCTACTTGGATCTCTACGTTTTGACTCCCTGTGGCACTTCCAGCTATTATCCATAGAATCACTAAATCAAGATATGGATACATCCTAGCTCACAGCTCCAAAATCCCTCATGCTGTGCTCTTGGATCTGCACCCAGATGACTATAGAAGTGATGGAAGTCAACCTGAAGATGTTCACCTGAACCTGAATATCCTGCCTGAGACCATCCTCAAACATTTGTGCAAGTAACATGTCATCTCCCTCTAAAAAGGCTGTAAAACACAATAACTATGTGAATCAAGAAGAATACTACCAAAATGAATGAGTACCCTACTCCAGAATCATAAAATCTCAGGATCGATTGGCCCTTAACGTCTATGGGAAGAAATAGTCATAGAAGGTATGCAAAAACTCATCTCATGACACAACCTGGTGGTTTCCCACCTGTGGGATAACATCCCACCATCTCATGGAGGATTACTGAAGAATATACATAGTTATCATGACCCTCCTCTCTAGACGTAGCTCCAAATGCTCGAAGATCGTCAGCATGGCTTTTAGCCATGACTCTACAACCTGGGATCCTCAATCCCCGAGAAAGAGTGAGGATGATACTTCTGAAAGACCTACATCAATTCTATGATCAAGGGGGAGGATGGGGTACTCCTTGTGAGTTCTGCATAAACCTCATAAAGCCCTCTCAGAAATGTGCCTCGGCCCCTTTATCCAGGATGAGGGATGTTGTTAAGACTGGCATAACTGGAGGATCTACTGGTAGTCCCTGATCATCCATATATGGTGTCTAATCATTGACCTATAACAGGCAGACAACCTGAGGATGTCTCAATGGAATGACTCTATAAGGTCAAGCACACATCTTAGATCAATATTAATAGTGACTGAAATATAGAATTGTACAAAGGGAACAAGAGAAAGAAATCATTCATTTTTTTATAAACATGGATACATAGCGTGTATAATTCCTACATAGCGTGTTCCCTTAAACCTTCACAACAGCGTGTAACTATGCCTAACCAGGTCATCTAACACCGCATACACACAACATATAGTCCTAACACACTATGTGTACTTGAGTCCTCTTCCCCTTCCCATGTTCTTTTTCACAGATAAGCCACACTGTTCTCATAGAACTAGACTACACAACATGTTAATACCATACACGGCATATACTGGAAGAAATTTAATGACTCGTTGTGCTAGTCACACTACAGGTTACATGGCTCACTCTACACGGCATGTTCTAGATAGACATGGCATGTAATTGAAGGATTTTACTGACTTGTGTCATTTGCTACATGGCCGGATACATAGGTTATGCTAAACTTTCTGTTCAAGATTGACATAGTGTGTATATCTTATGTCTTATCCATCTGTGTTGTTAGTCACATGGGCAGACACACGGCCTATACAACACGTCATGTATGTCCGGTACACGACATGTCCCACCATGATTTCCCATCAACAGGTCTCTTCCCACACAACTAGTGAAATAGATAGAGAATACACTGCATGTACAAACATTACACAATGTGTACTCCAGAAAAATTGTTCCTTTCCAAACAGAAGGACCCATGGCATGCATTCATCATTTCATGCCTTGTATTCTGGGTTTTTTCTAACAGTAAGCCTCTAAATCTACTTTAGAACCTAGAAAAACACTACAACGAACATTAATGTGCCAAATTCTGATCTGTGAGGGCCCAAACTCCCTACGAATAATTTCTTTCCATCTTATACATGTCATATACAAGAAAAAAAAGGCAATGATCCACCAAATTCTGATCCATGAGGGCCCATAACACCTCAAGGACAAAATTTTGTCATTAATTTAAATGAAACCTTACTCGATTTAATACCCTATCAAAAGCTGGTATTCTATCAAGGAATCTATCACAACAGCATGCATTTATAGCATGACATCTATCACAACAACATGAAATCACTAATTCACCCTAAATTACATGGTAGGAATGCATGAAAATTGAATTCTATCAAGTTCAAATATGATGTAAGAGATGGAATAACTTCATCTCATCAGGTTGCAACATAAATTGAACCTTAATAATATCAACAGTAACAGAAAAAAACAAGTGAATCACCCAACGGTGAAATCAAATAAACTAAATTAATTGAAAAACAAAAAATCCAATAACGAGTTAAATTGTCTTTTACTTATACACGAGTTAGCTACTCCTGGGAACATCTTATTACCAATTACATAATCCTTCCTATCCCAGGATATAGCCTCCATATAGTAAGTCAAGATGAAAAGAAACTCCTCTGGTACCACTTTGTAACGTCCCGATTCATGGAGCCGCCCAGAGGTGCCACGTACCCGGTTGGTCACATGGCCTCAAGAGAATTTCCCTGAACTCCAGATGCTAATGACTAGTAGTGAGTGCCTTGGGTGTGATATTGGGGAAACTATACCATCAATGGAAAAGTAACACAGGGGAAGTAAAATAGATAACAATCGTTGAAGCAGTAAAACATTGAATAGGTAAACAATAGAAGTGAAAAACAACTGGAGCACACATATATATATATGATGAATGATACAAATGTCTAGGAAATAAGCCAAATAAGTCACAATGATGGAATAAAATACCAAACCAAAGTTCAAGGAAAAGAAACTAAATAGCTCAACAGCATTTCAAGCCTCATCTTGGTCTCATGCTCTCCATCTCCAAAGTACTCAAGTACCTGATATAGAAGGGCACGTTCCCTTGTCTATACCTACCGCAATATAATATGTATGGGCCCAAAAGCATTACCCAAAGAGGGTGTGAGACTCATCCCAGTAGGAAACCAGCCAATGATATGTGCCTAATGGTCAGTGAATATATATGGCAGTTAATAGGTAAAAGAAGCATTAAACAAGGAAGTACTCAAAAGTATGCGGTCCTACAGTTTCATTTTCAAATATTTACTTATAAATATTTAATCTACCAATCACAAATACAAGCAACCCTATAGGTAGTTCTCATAGACAAACCCCTCTGGTTCACAATACAGGAGATAATATGACAAATACACTTTAATAACCACTCACCATCAATTCACCCTTTAGTTGTGACTGATCCAAGACTCTCTGATGAAGAAATCACCATCAATTCCCCCAAATGAACCACTAATTAGATGATGAATGTGAAAATATACTAGAATTTTCTACATCTATTTGAGGAATTAGTGGAATATTCCATAGATATTGTAACCTCCCGGTTTAGGGAGCCACCTAGAGGTGCCCCGTACCCAATTGGACACATGGACTCAATATCGTTTCCTCACATACCAATGGATTCCGACTATCTGTGAGGTTCTTGGGTGTGATAGTGGGAAAACTATTATCTCACTGTCAGAGAAACACACTGAAAATAAAATAGTTAACAATAGTGAAAGCAGTGAAACATGAAATAAGTAAACAACATAAGTGGAAAACAATTTGAGCCCACACATATATTTGATGTGTGATACATATGTTTAGGAAAGCATCCAAATAAGTCATGATGGTAGAATAAAATACTAAAACAAAGTAAAATGAAAATAATGTAAACATATCCACATCATCTCAAGACATAGCTTGGTCCCATGCTCTATATCTCTAAGGTAGCAATGTACCTAAAGTAGAAGGGCACTTGCTCTTGTCTATACCTGTAGCAATATAATCTCTTTAGCCCCAAAAGCATGACCCAAAAAGGGTGTGAGACTAATCCTAGAAGGAAACCACCCAATGATATGTTCATAACAGTCATTGAATATATATATGGAAGGAAATATGCAAAAGAAGCAGAAAAAAAGGAAGTAATCAAAAGTAAGGAGTCCTACAGTTTCATTTACAAGCATTTACTTTTAGGTAATTAATCAATCAATCACAAATAGAAGCAAGCCTCTTGATAGTTCCAACATACTAACCCCTCTAGTTTATAATATAAGAGAATATATAAAAAATAATCTCTGAGGAAGAACCCCCATTAAATTCCCCCTTTACTCATGTATGATCAATGACTCTATGAGGATGCACTCACCTTCAATTCCCCCTATAGCCATTTAATGATAACCAATATGAACTTTGAAGAAGAATGAAACATCAATTCCTCATGTGGCCTCGTAACGTAACTATAAACACTCTTAATTAGCACTCAATGTCAATCCACCCTATGGTCTCACAACGTGATAATTAAAATAGACACTCTGGGAAAGCCCTCGATGTCAATTTCTCTTGTGGTCTCACTACACCAGGTTCCCATAACCCCATGTAATGCAATCATGAACAAACTATAATCAGCAGCCAATGTAAACCCCAAGAACTACATGGGTAAACAACTAAAACATGTCATATCATGTCAAATAATAACCACTTCACCCAAAAATATTAGGAATGGAAAGAAAGCAGCAACCAAACAAGCATGGAAAGACCAACCAGTCCAAAACAAGAAAACATGGGAAAAACATATATAGCATGGAAAAGATAACTATTTTATGAAAAAATTAACCTCTATTTATGGAATCAAGGAATATCGGGAAAATAAAATGGGTAAAACCATAAACACACAATACCTCAGGTGAGAGTATTGGGAAATATTTCACATATAACTCAATCACTAACTATGGAAAGGCACAAATCACCTACCTCAGAATTGTGAGATAGATACACTTGAATCTCATTACATGAATCGCTGGAGAACACTGTAGATCTACAAAAATTCTTAAAATTTTCAACTAAGGATAACTCGTTAGAGACGAGAAATCATAATATGATCTTCAAGAAGAAGGAAGAACACGCTGATTCGATTCCAACACAATCGAAGACGGTTGATTCCGATAATAGAAGGAGATTCATGGGCTGAGTGAAGATCTGTTGCCTTAAAAGTCACATCTGGATGAGACGGACAAAGAGAAAAAGGGTTTTGTCGATTAGAAGTTACCTCATTTTGTTTAATGAAAAAAGTACAATGTGTGTATTTTAAAAGTACACAATGTTTAATTTCCTTTTTCAGCCTCCACATTAGGTGGTCTCTAAGTCACCACACACAGCCATGTGGTAAGCTATTACATAGCCAACACATAGTCACTGGTGGAAAATGGGTACAGTTTGTTTACTTAATATACAGGAGTGTACTCTTGAAATTTACAGAAACTCCTCTTTTCTCAAAACAGCTAGAAAAGAAAAATGTACCTCAAATAGAAGTTCTAGGTTCTTATAGATATTGAGGATATAGTGGAATATGGGGTTGTGGCGGAAATCAATACTTCGACAATATCCTCACTCAAACTATCTACATGGTCGAAACTCATGGATGGGACCACTATATATCTTAGGAAGAATATAAAGGCATCCCCACACATGCCAAGGTTCACCCTTAACCATTATTCACATATGATAAACTATAGGGGACAACATCACCAAATAATGCTCACCTCATAGGTAGGTCGAGTCAATATATCCAACCATTGATGGGACTTCCTACAACTTCTGTTCTGTGGGATGATCCACCTACATAATCTACATCAGTTACTAAAGTTCATATAAAAATCATCCTCATGTTTGGAAGCATAAATAATTATCTCAGGAGTATGAATGTTTAATAAAATTGGACATGATTTAAGACATGTATTCAATCCATTATGCTCTATGTCTATCAAAATACATTCAAGAAGAACTCAATGAGGATTTTCTATATCCTCTAGAATTTGTAGTGTATGTTTCTACTATTGAAATAATTCATGTAGAGATCGATCATAAATTATTAAAAAAATCATATCTTTTAAAGAGAAGTAAATTGATGTTAATATAAATGGAATTATAAAACCTTTATCTAAATTTGGTAGGATAAATGATGTAGATATTTGATGTGATTTTATTCAAAATGGTTTAGGATTCAACTATATTTTGACATAAACACATCATCATTTTTGTTAAAACAATTCCCACATTTTCCCTTAAAATATAACGCTATTGGGTTACTAAGGGAGTGATAAAATCCATCTCAATGGAATCATGGTCAATATACACTTTTGGAAGACACATCTTTCAATGTTCTACGAAGAAGATACTAGTTTCATCAATATGTGTAAATACCCTCATGATACAAAATATTACTCAAATATTGTATTAATGGAAAAATTGGAAGATTATATGGTGATAAATACACATTTAATCATTACAAACATAGTATATTTAATTGTTATTCTACAATAGGGAAGGGAAGAGACCCATGACCAATGGTGTTGCTGGGGTAACAACCATTAATGGTCCTAAAATGACCCTATACAATCCCCTAAAAATGTTAAGTGAATAATATGTGCTACATATACATCAAGTATAATTCATGCAAGAAAATTAATGTTAATATTAAACAACCTTCATGATATTAGTCCAGAAAACATAGCTTGACAGCACTAAAAATGTCACGGAATCACTATATTGTGGTTAAATCTTGGATGAAAATTCCATTGTTTAATCCAAAAAGCCTTGATATAATCCATCCCCATTATTTAGGCCAAAAGAGTATAAATTGAATACTTCTCTATACCTCTCTCCATACCATCCAAATCATTAAAATGACCACACATTATCAACTAGATCAAAGAGTGTTTCTTCATATTATAGATTTCAAAATGACAACTCCCCCTCCTAACTAGGTAGTGCTTCATCCATTACCCAATACCCCATAGAGTAATGTGGAAGATGAAATGGAATATAAAAAGGAAGAGAAATAAGGGTAGGACCTCATGGATTCCCCTCCAATATAAAATTAAAAAGTCTCTACCACAATTTATGAACTCATAGAAATAGATCATGGTATAGAATAAGGTTCAAAACCCAATTTAATCAGTACAGACATGTCTTCTAAAGAACATGAGACATATACCTTCTTTATAAATAAACATCATGATCTTTTTTCTAATAATTACAAATAAAGTATAGTAATCAACCTTAATGTGGACACTGACCACCTTGGAAAGCTATAAATTCCTTGGGGATATAAACCAGCCATCAGAAGGACACAACCCACTCATGAAACCAATATTGTAACTGAAGATTACAATCTTATAATATACAATTAAATTATAGAATTATAGTATATAACATGGAAATCCATTATATTATGGGTAATGAATAATAATTGGTAATTCATTGTGTGTATCGAATTTATAGATCTCAACCATCACTATTCAAATGTGATATCCCCGTCCAGATCTTATAGCTACTAATTAAGGAAACGACTAGATATCATGACCTATACTTCATGGATGTATATTTGGGGTATAAAAAAATTTTAATGTCCCAAGAAAATAAATAATACACAATCCTCAAGGACCTAAATGTTGGTTTCTTATATTGGTTAATGAACATGGGCTTGACGCAAGATAGAACCACATACCAACATGTCATGAATCACATTTTCAAATACATTATAGCTAATTCTATTAAATCATTTTTTGATAAATTGGTGGTTATATCCTATAAGGGTTTGGATCAAATGCTTTAACATGATAATATATTCAACAAACTGAGAATGTAGAGCATGTGGATGGAACCCTTGAAATGTTCTCTCAGTTTCACTATATAGAAATTATGAGCTTAGTTGTATACCATTGTGGTCCCAATAGAACCTATGAGGAAAATGTATATTGGAAATATCTCAATAACTATTTAGGGGTTTATATAAACACCATTATTATATTTGGGTCTCCAGATCTATCCGCATAAAAATATATTTTCCCTTTAAGATGTTGATAATAAATTCAGTCACTTATTAGTGGATGAAGTACTATAATGAATCAATTGATAGCCTAAAAAATACTTTGTTATTCCAGCGGTGTTATTTCCACTTAATGATGGGAAACCACTGATTCTATAAATTACGACGTAAAAATGATCATTAGCAACATTCCTTGGAAAAATTAATGATTCCCAGAAAGAAAAATCAATTTTTATCTCATTCGGACAATTCATGAAACTGAGACTCCTTTTTCATATGTCGTGAAGATCATCCTAGAGTTAATCACTGATTTCCAATAAACATAGGCACAACTTGTTGCATCGTGAGGTACACATACTCTCTCACAATAACATTTTCATATACATCCTCATCTGTACAATGATAACTAAACATTTGGTATGTCATACAATTATCATAGAACAATTTTACAAATAGCTTGTTCCTTATAAAGTGGTGTAATAATGTTGTTTGGAAGACATACAAGTAGATTATCCATATGTAGAATAAAAATCAACAGGTTTTGAATTAAATTATGATGATATATTTTCAATGCATGATGGTCCCCATTAATGGGGGATGTATCTTCTCAACACATCTAGAAGCCCAATAGGGAATGGAATTGAAGACCCCAAGATCAAAAATGTTGTGTTGGAAGTAGTTCTCATCTCTCCAATAAATCCAGCCTTTCCATACTCTATCCTAATGTTAAAAGGATTTAGAAACAATGAGGTATAATATCATTCCCTATTTGGTGTCTTAGAACTATTTCTTAAAATTCTTATGGACCACCGAGATGTGAAATGGGATTCACAATTCGTAAACATACTAATCAGTGGGGATTTTTATATTAGAAAAGAATAGATATTCCACCTAATGAATATGTTTGATGACTAAAATAATAATTACACAAAAATTAAAAATTGAATCACATACCATGGTCTCAAAATTATCAGGATGATTTTTTGGAATATGAATCAACAGTTGTAGAATATATAGACTAGGATGAGAAAACCATCAGTATTGAGCTTCCCCGAATATTTTTTCAATTTGATTCTATGAGCACAGAATATTCCAATGATGATAGTACCATACCTAAAATTGATTAACCTACAATGATTTTAATGATATCAATTGTTGAATACATTTAAAATGGTGTTCCCTCATTAAAAATAGATATAAAATAGAAAATCATATGATGATATGAGAAACATTACTCGTTATGGAATCATATAATAAAAAATGCCTCTATAAATGAGGATTTCATTGTGTCCTTTTCATATGCATAGATAGTGATGGGAATTTCTTTTCATGATTGAAGTAAAAGAAGGATCTTGTTTTTAACACTAGTCATGATTCATGTTTTCCAATCAAATTTGAGGGCTCAGATTCTTCTTACATTTCATGATGCAAGATTGTAAAAAATTCCACAACAAGTATCATTCACACCATGTTCATTGAAACATAATATATCATCCCTTGGAGTTGATACATACAACCAAATACTTATGGATACATTTTTTATTGGGAATAGATGTCGTATAACAATATCTTATAGTTATGGCCATGTAATTTATATACATCCTACTCACTTCTTCTCAAAAATGGATGAGGTAATGAATCATATATTATTCCTTACTAAAATTATCATAAACTACATTATTTTAAATTTCCAAGCATAATTTTGTGTCCCTTATTCAATAATAATATAAAATGACACCAATTTATATTCTGTTGAGTTGGATATGGTTTTTCAAGATTATAATATCACATATAACCACTCATCCCACTAGCATGAATTGTATTGCTGATAAATGGAGGAATTGAACATGACCCTATAAAAAATACTCTAGAAGATGGTGGATAAACATAAAAAGTCTTTTCTTGAATGTATCCTTCATGCCATGTGGGCCCACCAGTACATAACTTGTACCTCTACACGAGGGACTATGCATTCACAAGTATACTGAAAGGATGTAATCCTTCCCATCTGGGTCCAATTTCATTCACTCAATGATTAAACATATAATTCGAAATCAATTTACTGGAAAACCTATTAATGGTTAAATTAATTGTAGAAAATCAATGAGAAAATGTTTCATACCTTACATCACTCAGAGGTCCATATAAATATGATAGCACATGATATTAAATAGAATGTATGACTTTTCTCAATCCTCTCTAGAAAACTAGTATTGGTCCTCAAAACACTGATTAGATATGGGATGAAGCCACCAAATATTGTGCCAAAGTGGTAGTTAACTTATTCCATATTCAAGTCCCACATTAAAAGAGATTATTCCTTTATCAAAATTGTTAGAGATCTCATATTGGAGGCAACTATTACTAGTTTTCTAAATATATACATCATGACATAAAATATCATGGATCATATTAGCTACATTATCTTAAACTACATAGTCACTCTATGTTACATGACCCTAAGAATAAGTAAATTTCATCCACGATGTATGATGATAAATTAAATGAAACTAATGTTATTTTTATATTACATTAATCAAGATATCATTATGGTCTAGTTTGAAAATCATATATGGAACACCATATGGTATTGGTAATACGAACCAAATATATAAGACATCATAATTTAAATTGTAATTTACTAAACTGCATAACATAAAGTCCTTGTCAGAATATGATAAACTATACGACAATGTCCATGTCTCATTGTGTAAAAATGAATGGTTGGTGTACTTATTTCACGATGTAAAACTACATCACAATTCAATCCTTGTATAAGTGTATCCTAATATATAGTTCTGGTATCCCATTAAATAATTATCTAAGAATAATGTTTTTCAAGATTCCTATCATCAAATTATATATTGGGATTCTTGGATCTTCAATCTTGAGCTAAACCACATCTTAAAAATTCCACCTTCCAGTGTATGGGTGAGGTGTTCATAGAAAGACTTATAATAATTATTTTTGGAATGATTATCATTATCATTAGATACATAGTGTCTCCATGGCCCTCTATCCCAAGATGAGTTAAAAAATAAATAAAACATTACTATCCAATAGAAAAATAATGATCTATCACAAATAACATAACACAAGTAACCTCATTCTGGAGCATTTCATGGTAATAGAATGATTCGTCTTCCACATATAAACAACAAAGATATATGTCAAGGGGCATCAAACTCAATAGACAATTATGATTGAAATTATTTTTTGTGCTCATACATCTCCCTTTCACACATCATACTCCTTGTCCTAGGAAATTGTAGAGACCCAAATCATGACGTACATGGACCTTACATTAATTTTTCAGAATACTTAATACATAACAAAAACAGACACCAAAAGACCGTAATAGTTTAGTGTCTTTGGAAACTCGGAATATAATCTTCTATTCTTTGTGAAATATCTTCAACATCTACCATAAAGATCTTCCCCTTTTATTTTCTTACCTAAAAACATTCATTAAATCATGGGGAAAAGAAAACATAAAAAAGGCTGATCTCAAATGCCCAGTAAGGGTAAACATAGTGAACATAAAACAATCCATGTACATTTGAATGAAAAAACATGAACCTGAAATCTAAACATCAAAATCTTGAGCAATGAAATGAGTCTTAGAAGTACGTAAAGCATATATCTTAAGGGAACATAAATCATGATAAAATAGCATGGGGATAAAACATGTAATTGTAGAAAACCATTAAGCACGTGATATTAATTCCATAGTAGCCAAGGCATTACTGCAAAGACCATCTTAGTGGACAATGTCCCTTTTTGAATCGAGTTCACTCCTCGTTCCAGTCCTGTAACACTGAACTAGATTAACTTACCATTCCAGACATGTCTATCCCATTAGATATAAATCATTAAACAATGCATTGGAGGGAGATATAGGTCCCACCCATCTCATAATGAAATCTTTCTTTCGTGTGCCACAACATAGACATAAATCATTTATCATAACCCAAAGAATAAAATGGGTTTCATAAACATCATCCCATCATAACATAATCCATATAAAACAAATGGATATCATTTCATCATATGAAAATTGAAACCATGTAAATCATAGAGCCATTATACATGAAACATACACATATGAAAAAATGTAATCATAGATGGAAAATGGTTATGATAAAACACTTGAAATGAATTCTTGAGGAAAATATCATTTCTTCTTCAAAATCATTTTCTTTTCACAAAATTCCATGAAATTTTAAAAGAAATGGATTTTTTTGAAAATATTAATGAAATCTT
This sequence comes from Viscum album, assembly GCA_963277665.1. Lineage (NCBI taxonomy): Eukaryota > Viridiplantae > Streptophyta > Magnoliopsida > Santalales > Viscaceae > Viscum > Viscum album. Next base: position 511,806,335 of record OY728138.1, read on the forward strand.
GTAGATTATTCTTCTTGAAAATTGGGAGTTATAAAACCGTAAAAATCCATTCTTTCTGTATAAGTTAAAAAATCATTCTTCTCGTACTGTTGTCGAAAAAGTCAAAATGTACATTATACGGTAAACAAAAGAATGATCTCTTCCATACGATGTGGTAAACTTAATAAAATGGTAAAAATGAATTTAAACATATAAGTAAGAATATTAATCATTTAATGAAAACATTTTTAGAAAACATGGACATTTATGATAAACATAACCCCAGTAGATACTTACGTATAAGCAATCTGGGATTAAAATGAGATTTTCAAAATTATCCCTTTCCTTATGTCCGATATTCATCATATGTATCCAAACCTCTGATATAATGATTTAAATAATGTTATTGACTTATTAAAGAATCATATTAATTGTTATGATATCATATATGGTTCAATTATGACTTTATAATACCTGTTCTTTTATAAATTCCATGTTAAAAGCAGCGTTTTGGGTAAAATCGTTTCATTTATTGTACATGTTTCGATTTGTTGTTCTTGATATTAATATTACTTATATAATGATTTACTTACTTTGAAAATTTAAATAATGATTTATATATCATATATATTCAGTATATATATATATATATATAATAGATAGATTAATGAAATGAAATACACCGTTAATGGAGATTGTAGGCCGTACGTACGCATAAACGTTGTTTTCCTTTCCCTATTGAATTCAATGGAATTAAGTAGATGACAAACATATATATACATAAATATAGTAGAATTATTATGTCATATATTTCATTATTACTTATTATATATACTTTATAATCATTCTTGAATTGTTAACATGGAAAATAGATCTCATTACGTCGTGGAGACGGTAAACCGTAGGTATGCACAAGCGATGATATCATTCCCATATTTATTGAATGGAATCGGAGTGGATGATATAATATCATAGAATAATTATTATGTTATAATAATCATATATAGTTATTATTTTCCCCATTATACCAATCCAATAAGGTGGTGGTGGAAAAACAGATTACACCATGGCGTGGAGACGATATTCCGTACGTACGCAAGCGCGGTGATTTCATTTTCTGTAGGATAGATAGAAGGTTAAATTGGGCTGTTTCATATTTATAATGACATATCATTGTATTATTAATACTTATTTTATTACTTTATAATTAAACAAATATATAAGAAGAAGTTGAAGAAGAATGGAACATGAAAGAATCATTAGAAGAGATTACCTATTCTTCGACGCACCTCCTTTAAACTTCTTCTTAGGGCACTAGAGTTGGTATTTTGAGAAGACCCAGTCCACTATGATATAACTAGAGAGGTTGAGAAGAGTAATTGTCAGGTTTTTTCTGAGCTTCAAGCCTCAAAAGGGTGTGAATATAAGAGCGAAGGGGTGCCCTTTTTATAAGTGAGGAGAGGGAGACCTTAGGAAAACTTTAAATATTATTTTATAATAAATTCATGTTCGGTTTTTAATAGCTCCAAATTGATTTCATTCGGAGATAAGGTAGGTATGGGTCGAAGTGTTCTCAACCAATACGTTTTAGAAAAGATTAAGTTACTATTTCTCCATACCATTTAGATTTAACTCAATGTTAAATAATTTAACTTTTATTGTGTTTTTTTGTTTTCTTACACAATATGGTTAATAATCATACTATAACATGCCAAACAAACCCCAAGTGGTTTATTATTAATATATATCTTTATCTAAGTCATTTTTCCGATACTTATATTTTTACGAATAAAATAACAATTAATAATATAATATTTCTTTTAAAAACTACTTTATGTCAATTTTGACACTATTTGGTACTTGATTTTTGTGAAAATCCTAACAGCATGATTAGCTCGAAAAAAGTTAATTAAATCAACAATAACATGTCATATTAACCTAAATGATTAGTGGAATTCATAAAAAGTCTAAAATTACATTTATTTGGGTATTTATAACATCAATTATGTTAATATTTCATTAATAAGTTAATTACAGCATCATCATTGTGTCATAAATAATTTAATTTATTTAATTTTTAAAAATTATAAATAAAATAATTTTATGTAGGAAATCATTTTAGCTTTCCAATTAATATTTATAGTCTAATTTATCTTATGTATATCCCTATATAAAAAATATTTTAGTTATTAAACTTTGATTTTAACTATTTTAATACTTCTTTAAATAAAATAATAATAAATGTCCCAATCTAATCCATGTGGACATAAAGGGTAATATTTTATTCTTATGGTTGTTTTTGGTCGAATGAAACTTATCCAATAGAATTAGGACATGTGTTTGGGTAATAATAATATCATGATTACCCTTAATTACCATATTTACTTTTAACCGTGAGAAATAAAAGTAAAAGGTTACTATTAACCAACATTTATTTTTATCTTATTGAACCACATTTTACTCCTTGATATTAACCGTGTCTCTAATATTTTTGAAATTCCACTCACAGAAGATGTAAAATTATGTTTTATGTAAATTTTCAAACTCTCCTAGGAGGTGAGTAAAAGACGGTGAAAGTTCAATAAAATTTTTATGTTAAAATTATTATAAATTGACTCTATTTAATTACATTGAACAAAGATACGTATCATGTATCAATTTTGACCTCAAAAAAATTTAAATAAAATAAATAATTATTTAAATAAAAAGTCGGTTTTTAAATAGTAACCCATTGTTTTCACTATTCATCAAAAATTGAAAGTTTTCAGAAAAATACCAAAAAATCACCCCAGGCTAATTTTTATATTCAGAATCCAAAAATGGAGTCTATTTGGAAGGATAAAATTTATAAAATTTAAAAAAGTGTGTATTACTATTCATAACGGCTAGTTTATATAATATTTTAATAATATATAATTGTTTAGTGAAACTCGGTATTGCGTACAACACACGATATCATGGAAGGTTGTGATTGCATGTAATGAAAGCCAAGTCAGGGATGCATGTAGTGAAAGCTCCTTTTTGTGTAGTGTACAACATAAGACATCAATGAAATTAAAAAGAATTTTTTTCATAAAATCTCATGGTGTTACAAAAATTCGGGATCAAAAAAACAATTTCCTGCTAATTAGGGAAAGAATTTCATATTCCTGAGCAATCCTTTTTCTGATATTATGTTAACATGCCCCATATAGATTTTCATAACTATTCCCCCAAAATATATTGTCAGTCAGAGGATTACACTATTTCACTATGATGTAATATGACCCATTTGGCATCGTAGAAGTCTCCAAGAAAAAAGGCCACATCAACCAGATGTAAATTCATTCCCTGGATAAACCTCTTTTTTATAATTACTCCCAAAAAAATTTTTCACCCAATATCCCATTTTGGATCCAAGATCCGAAAAGATTAGGGTTTACAACATCCCCCTTCACATTAAAATCTTGCAAGATCATTCTTGGCCTAATAATTGTTACATCACTCATTATTTCCATTAGAGAAATGGTCATGCCATATAACCTAAAACTGAAATACACCTTTGTCCTCGGCACATGACTTTAAATTTCATGGATGATTTTCTATCCTCATGACATGAAATTACAACGTTTTGAAGAGATTATTATGGATTTTTTCTATCTTTTAAGAAATATATAATGATGCTCGGATCCAACATATATATCCCACCACTAAAAAATAAAATGGTCCATATCTATCATTTTTATCATCATGGTGTGGTGGAAGTATCCTTTGAAACTCCTTTTTTACTCTCACCGCATATAGCACGCATGCTCATAGAAGTTTTTGTAAAGGATTACGCAAATTATCAAGGAATACCAATTATCATAAGGGATATAATGGTTCTAGAAACAACATCATAAAAGGAACAATAAATTTTCTTACCATATGATGTAAAACTATATGATTGATATTTCATTCAGGTAGCAAATTCAAGAAATATGTTTGGCTTGATTCCTACCATTAAATGTTATTTAGTGAAAATTAGGTCTCTAACATTTGGTCAAGACATAATATTTCTTTCTCACATCGGTTAAACGGGACCTTAACACATGAATTTAAACTACATGATCCTTTGATAACAATTTATGGATTGATTCTAAATCCCATGGGATATGTATTAACACTCGAATCAGACATCATGGTCCAACTAACTTATGGGAAATTCCCCCACCATTCCATGTTTTTGTATGATCTACATAAGAGGATCCAATATGGGTTCTCACCAAATTATTTCTATCATATTAAAAGAAATCTCCATCCCACATAAGAATTCAATCAGTATAGGGAATCTTATATAGAAAAATGTGTTCCATGATTCCCAAACTAATTAGAAAAGTTTTGATGCTCGAGTCAATTTCCCTCACCAAAACAAACCATAAAAAAGATATATTTTCTTCAAAAATGGGTAAACTCTATACAGGGAATATATTTCTCCCTATTCATCATAATTTTGATATGAAATTCCACCCAGTATTTAGGTACATTTTTCCCTTGAGTCGATCTCTATGATTGGGACAATATTAATCTCGATAAACATTTCCCAACCATTTTTAGGGGTATTTCGTATTCCTATGGATTCCATTGACTGATTATTCAGCAACACACCTCAGTTAACTTTCAACATGCCTCCCAAAAAATGGCATATCTACTAGTGGATCACTGTATTTGACTATGTAGTTATATTCCCCAGTTGGATTTTCCGAATTCATCCCCAAAATGGTCATATCAACATATTGTACCATTATCCCTAGGAGAGACCACTAATAACTTTTTAAACCCCATTGTAGTTTTCATCCCATATCTATATTTGAATACAAAAATCCTCATATTATAGTTTACAAACATCCCCCCATTATAACTAAAAATGAAGGTAGATTTTATGATAGATTACAATGAAATGGTAAAATCTATAATCACTTAGTCAAAGATAAAAACCCATAAAAATACCCCCAATTACCTTTCTATAAGAGATTTAGCTGCATGGTCTATTTCTTTGTTACACTTCACTAAATGATTTGATATATCAACCCTTTTCAGGGAGGGGCCTTCCCCTGATGTTGGTAATCTAATAGAATGTACACTCTTTTACAACTTCCAAATTCATGTTGAAGCAGTTTCACATTCATTCCCAATGCCAATACAGATTCTCTATTCATTTATATAAATCTTACATTGACAAAACACATTCGATATCTTCACAAATCCATACCTTCACAAACTACCTAGATTTCAGTAATGAAATTTCATATTCTTACAGAAACATTTATATAACTATGTATTAATGTTACCCAGTTGGATATGCATACATATCCCACTAAAAAATAGTTTCATCTGGATGATTCCACTATTTGACCATGCATTAATAACCCCAAATTGGATTTTCATAAGTCACCCACCTAAAAGGGCCTTATGACATGACATATATTAATTCTTTGTATAATCATTTTATATCTACACAAATCTATATAAAAACTCAATTCTTGATTTTTCTTGAAATATTATTTGCATTATTTCATTATATGGTTTTCCCAAATCAGGTTTCATGTCCAGAAGTCTCAAAATTGTGACTCAAAATCTACCTTTGGGTAAATGAAGAATATCATAACATTCATGGCCAATAATCCTAATATGGATTTTACTTCCAAAAATCATGGTCAATGATGATAAATATAAATCAAAAATGAAATTATTTAGTCCTGAAAGACCATAAATATCTCATATAAAAGAGACTCATTACTCTTCATGAGAAAATTCCAGAAAGGGAACCCATGGAAAATGATGAGACTTAGATTCCTAGACATATTATCTGTATGGTTTTATCAAGAGTATGGAAAATAACATATAAGAGGAAAAACTAGGTTCAAAACTCACAGTGGGTAGCCTAAGGGAACTAAAAATATCTCTCACAATCTCTTATTCATATTATACATAGGAAAAAATTAGGGAGATGATGAATAGTACAAAATGTGTGTGGGGTCTATCATATGGACCTAAAATAGATGAACTATGATCCCATGGAACAATATATTATGAAAATATTAGATAATCCCCACATATTTGAGATAGATCAAAATCCAAATAGCTAATGTTCTGAAGGCATCAGAGTTCTCAATAGTTAACATATAGTTATATATTTCACATTCTAAATGAGTTTATTTCTAAGGGGGGATTTTGTTGGTGTCAAAAAATGTATTATGCAATATTTTACCCAAAATTCATGATCATACAATCACATAGTCCCCAAATGTTTAGTTTCAGTATAAATTGATCGTTGTTACTGAAAAAGGAGAAGACCATATATATAATTCTTGTAAGGATTCCTTCACACCATGTGAGGATATTCCATAAAAACATTGATCAATCTAATGGAACAGTGGTGTGAACCACCCTTTGAGAGTAGGAAATGGACTTAGAATGAGTTATGGGGTTGTATGTGGAATAGTATAAAATTTACTTGACCCATTTAAAAAATTTCATTGTGAGACTCTTCATTTTTCAAAAGGATTGGTGAAGGTAGAGAATGTGCCATCCATAAGTAGTGTGTTCGTCTAGGTGGTCTTCTCATATGGTCCTACACACACACAACCTACAATTATAGACTCTTATGTAGTCCCTTCATACATGTCATATATATTTTCCACCACAAGGCATAACATATACACTGGGTAATTGTTCTACATACCTTTCAATGTGGCCTCCATTGATCAGAGTCCCATGTGTTCCTATAAATAAGACCCTACGAATCTTTATTTATGTTACTTAAAAATTCTAATCTTTAAATCTTTGGTCGCGGAACCCTAGGGCCCTAAAAATATTTCAGGTATCCCTCCAAAACAATAGAAATGATTTTATTAAGGGGGATAGTTGAATCAATGTACCTATAGGGTCAGAAACCCATGACACATGCATGATGAACCCCCACCCCTAGCTAAAATACAGTAGTATGAATGTCCATCCATAAATCTATGACCCATGGGATAGCCTTCTAGGGAAATCCTAGGAGTACATTAGAGACTATTGAATAACCTCACCCAAGTGTTTTTCCATGATTTTTCATCATCCATAATTCATCTCTATATCATATAGGCCAACCCTACCTGTTGATCTAAGGATTTGAATATGACTTACCTTATGCAGGACCACCTTCATTTCACCAAGACATAGACAATGTGAGACACCTTATAAATCCTATGTCTAGACAAAAATGGTGATTCTAATCCTCATTTAGATCCTTTTTTTGATGAGGTCCAAATTGGAAACTCCACCTAATTCCCAAAACATGAACTACCATATCAAGTCTGAGAATATCATGTCTCTTATTCGGTTATGATTATCATCAACCAGAGGGGTCCCACACCTCTCTCACCTAATGGTTAGGGTAATCTAGGTATATGTGTTTAAGTAATCCCATTGGGAATGAGGTCCTTGAACCTGGGGTAGTTTTCAGGACCTCTTGGTCACAAACACTATGTATAGGGCCTTTCCTTTCCTTCATTATATATAAGACCAATAACCTCGCAGTGTAGGTTTGGAGGGATTGTATCATACATTCGTTGTCATTTTATGCAGATATGTTATTAATCCTCCACTCTTCTCTGTAACCAGGAATAAGGATTCCCTCATGGAATAACCCCTTGTACATTCTATTTTTCTATAGCTAGGAGTTCCATCAGATGTGACTATCCTAGTTACAAGAATAGTAGATGAGATGGGAACACTAATGACCTTTTTTCATTGAACATATCCCCAACCACTCCTATTAGTAAAAAAATAGATCATGTTGTTTTCAATATCTGTTTCTTATTATTTATTATCGCATTATATCGTGACTCATATTGGATTATCTGATAGGGATGACCATGACATACACACGTTCAGATGAATGTATTGGGAGATACTCATTTTATGTGTCATCCTATTTGCTTCCTTCAGAGGGACTCCATATGAATTTTTCCTCAAAGTAATGTATCCAACCTATATGGAAACATCTTATATGGTGTCATAACTAAGACTATTAATTGATCTTTAGAGAGAACATATACCTAATGAATCAAGCCCAAGGAAGCCGATTCAGTCTAATCACTAACCCAATCCTCTCAAAGGAACCCATCCCCTGGGAGAAAACCCTTAATAGGAACACCATGGAAATGGGTCCTCATACCAAATTAAAACTATGTGGTCTTTAATTCCTTATAAAATATGATACGTATGAAGAATTAATGAGTTCCAAACCCAGGACAGCAAATCAATGCTATTTTTCCCTAGGCCACATTTTTAGTAGGGTTATGTATAACCTGAGATCTCGCACCCCATCTAGGTTCCTTGGGATTCCTTTTCATAAGTCCACCACCAAACACTGGTCAACAACCTTTTACCAAGACATAATTTCCCCATGATTTCAAATAGCACAGTATGGTCCCCATAACATTACATTAAAATGTTTGATGTGTCCCATTAAGTGGAACCGAACTGTGTGGGTTCGTATTCCTTCAACAAGTATATGTAGAAATATTATCTTATGGGTCAAATCCAGACATTAAAACTAATCACATCTACTTGTATATTGATAAAATACAGAGGTCCACCTTTATTGGATTAAAACCATCAAATTAATAATAAATGAAAAAAGAATCAATGATCATCTCCTAATGTGTACAATTGATGGAGAACCTTCGATTCATATAGTAATCTATATCGATGAAGATTGTGGGAAACATAAACATGATTCTATGTTCCATTGATGAATATAATTTATTTTTAGCCTAAGGCTGACACATGTTATACTTGTGAATGAATAATGGATTCATGAATATATCATAAATCTTTATTAGAGTCTCGATATAGGGAACAATCCCCCCCCAATGGTGTGATGAGTCTTACCATCCATCATCTTTGATAAAGTGGTTCACTAAGAAACATTAGATCCATTCCCACCTAAAAATATTTCATTTTGAAATAGGGTTATTGAAATATCAAGAATAAGGGAACCACTGGGTGTTTCTGAGCCCATCAAAAAAACCTTTTGGAAGCCGTTCAAAATTAGTTAACTCAATGTGAATGACTAAGAAACCATTCAAACATCCAAAATCAAAGCATCAAACCAAACATGTCAGTCATTTTAATCGAAAAAACACACACATCATTGGTTTCCCATAATGAAATCCTCTCAATGTCTCTCTTAATTATCTGACTCCCTTAGTGATATATGATCACTTGACATTGAATACATCCTCCTGTGATGCACCCGAGAATGTTTATCCGTGACAGACTAGTTTTTAAGTCTATCTTGATCATGTGATTCCCCCAGGATATGTGATCACCTAACCCCAACCAAGATATTTGAAAAACATGTGATGTGAATTTTTATGATGTAACTCAATTGTGGTCACACTTAATCATGAGTTTCAATAAAGACATGTGACCTATGTTACGAGGGTCGTAAGAGATGATGATAACTTATTTGAGTGGCTTTCACTACCTCAATCCCATGTACCTAGATCACCCACCATTATATTAGAACATAAATAGGAATTCAATTCCTTTAAACACCCATGATCCCATTCATAAAGAGAACTAAATAAATGAACACATAGAGAGATAAATATATGAGCATACGTAGAGGAATGCATTGTTGTTTTTTTCTAACAAACTCTATATGTATTTATTGTTACAAATACATTATTCATAAGGATTGGAATCTGATTCAACCATATATCCAATAATGTGAAAAACATCATAATTGACCATATATCCCATTATGATATCTCTAGACCAGATCATAGTTACAAGATCAGATAAACATATCCTTGATATGCGATCATAGGGTGTACATGATGTTCAATGCATAAATAAGTCACAAAATCACCTAAAACCATCCATTTTAGGATATAAAATCATTAATGTACTGGAATATGCATAATTATGCCACGTGATCACCTAACCCAATTGTGGCATGCAATCTTGTAACACTTATAACCCTATTTTGGTCCTTTAATAGTGTATCTCCACTAACAATATTACAGTCTTATAGTTGGGTAACACCACTTTTAGCAAGGCCCTTCAATTCCAAAATGCCAAATGATATACTAATAAATCTCATCATTCTTTGTCTATCGAAAATTAATTATTCCATCTTCCTTATCGACATCCACCTTGGTGTAATTTCCTATATTTTATAAATTAATAGGAAATATTCCCCTTGAGGTCAATAACATTCTTTTCCCCACTAGCATTCCAAACTATAATTATATTTGGCATCTCATGAATACTATAAAAATAATATATATATGAACTATGCGGAATCATAATCTTATTATAAATAGAAATAAAATATGATTCTTCATAATTATGAATACCTATGTCTGATATCAGAATTCCTTCATATATATACACTTATGTATCATTTCATTCCATCTGATCATATTTGTCATAAAGACCACATTTCCCTTATTGTGTTATCCTGAAATTCCCCCATATATATTTCACATTATAGTGTTAAATGTGAATGAATGTAACATTTATTGAGTGACATATTTTATTAGAGATATATATTATTATCTTATGGGAGGCCATATCATTCATAATATCATTAATTCCATTATTCATCTAACTAGGTTTGTGTGGCCTCTTATTTCTCAAACCGAGTGTGACTCACATGGTATTAGTTGTTTTTTTATTTTATTTAAGCATGATTTACAATATAACACATCCTCACAATATGATGTAAAACTGTATAGTAAACAACCTTGATTTACTATATAAAACTGCACGCCACCCAACCTCTGAGGAATTTCGTTCCTATTAGTACAAGATATGTTGGATACATCATTGATTTTCGATCCCAATACTAATTATAATATTGATTTTTCATCCATAAATGAATGAAAAATGTAGCTACGTGATCTAATTTATTCATATTTGAAATTCCTTGTATATCTTATGCTAATATGTAATTTTTATACGTCGTTTTTATTTATTCTTTCTCACACCGAGCATGGCTCAAGTAATCCTAGAGATCTAAAGTGATTATGCTATCCTCACACTAAAAATTCCTCTATTTTGTGACAGGTTTTGTGGTGTAAGAACCAACCATATCCTTTTTTTAAGGGTAATATTCCAAATAAAGCAAATTATGGAATCCCCATATGTAGAGGCCCAAATAATTCACTATTATGACACCTTTCATGATGCAGAATTGAATATAAAATCATGATAAACTACATGGTCTATATCCTTGTTTCACAATGTTAAATTCAAATATAACTCACTTGCAACATGATACTAAACCCCCTGGAATAGACCTATCGAATGACATTGAACGTTACCTCTCAATCTATTTGGTATTTGATTCTTATCTCAACAAGATACAAAGGATGGCTCTCTAAGGTTCAAACATGAAATTATTAACCATTAACTATCATTATTTATAAGATCATTTATTTTATTTTTTATAACAACTATACTCATTTTAGTTGGACATATCTACTATTTGAATCATATTCCAAATGAACTATCCTCCCATCTGGTCAAATTTCCAATCGAATCATTCCCAAACCTAGTGGGATAAATTCATTCTAGGTCTTATCATGTAATCCTCATTAGTTCATACTCCCTATGGGAGTCATCTTTAAAGGGTAATACCCCATGTGACCCCAACTCACCCTCATTGATCCAGGAAACAATTGAGTTCAATAAGAAGTGAAAGATCACACATAAGTCCCACACCAACAATTTCTTGATATTCTATTCATAGTCTTCCTTCTATTGTGATGTTAAATTACACAGATCTATCTTTATCACATGACCATAAAATGTAATATATGTACCATTAAGTGTAACCACTTTATGTGGGTAATGATTCCTTTCAAAGGGATATGAATGAAGCCTCTTCATAGGCTCAATCCCAACCCTGTAATCAGCCACCACCTTCTTAGATGGCGAAACACTATAGAGAACCTAATATTGTAGAAATAAAATAAAAAAATAATTAAAATAAAATCAATAATTTCTAATAAGTGTCATTGATAGAGGAACAATGATACATATAGATGTTAAAATATATGGGATATCCCTAAAATTTAGAGATGTTCACCTCAGTAAAGGGAAATATAAGACTACTAAATGTTGGGGAAAATGGTCTCATATTTAAATAGAGTAAAGGTAAATAAACCTGAATTAAATATAAAATCAAGTCGAAATATTTAAAAAAAATACAATTAATAAGGTGTGGTGAGATCAACCACCCATCCCCTCGACAAATGGGAGTTCCAAAACAACATTGGAAAGAAGCCCCAATGACTACTTGGATATGGAATGCAATCATGTTTCTTGGTAAATATGTGGTAATGATTGTGTGTTTCTAGTAACATGAATAATCCCCATTGGAAACCATCCATCATAAGAATAATGACCTCGTGTGAGTATTTTTATAGGATGTCTATATCCTCTAAAATACAAGCACCAGGTCACCCCATCGAAGGTTGAAACATAAATATATCCCGTTATCTCCCAATTGTATTAATTTTATATTAATTTCCACTTACATTGTTATAGTGTTGATTTTTTTCTATTTTTTTCTTTATAATTATATTATATAAACAAAAACATAGAAAAGTATCATGTTGTAGGATCATTACCCATAAACAATAATTATTTTTAACAATATTATTGTCGGATAGAGTGGACCGTGTTGTTGTGACACCTCATTCCTCCCATTCACCATACCAAGTCCGTAGTATTTACCAGGACCCTCAATTTAAAAAATACCTAGTGAATTTTTTAAATATCTAAAAATTGATGACACATATTATCATCTTTTATTCCAAATCATTTAAATTAATCTCTATTTCTAATTTTCATTTTATTATAAATAATTGGAAATGAACAAATTAATAATCCAATTTTAATTAAATTAACAATAAACCTTCAATGAAGTTATTAATGTAACTCTACAAAAGTTGATTGACCACTCAATAATCCATTTAAACAACTCTTTACATCATTTTTATGGGATTAGGATACAAAATGAATAGTTTCACTCCATTTTCATACACTTATAACATTATATATAATGAATCATAAATAAATATTGCATCTATAATTCGCCAGTTTCTAACCACTTCTTTGTTGTATCTACAACCACCTATATTTCTTTTATTAATTAATCTAATATTTTGTTCAAGTCTTTTTATCCTTATGTAGTAATAAAATATGTTATTACAATACACATCCACAACTCCACCATCTCTTATGTAGCTTTTAATAAAACATAAGTGATAAATTGGTTTCTTCATTTTTCTAAAATGAAACACCTTATTTAGTTATTTGTAGATATCTAATAACATAGATTTTATTTTTCAAAGACATAATCATAATATTTCCAATCCTAAATTACCCATTATATACCCATAAGTATTAAAAACATTTACAATACACTACTTAAAGACATTTCAAATGGTAAATGGAATCTTTATTGTGATTTATTTTAGCTAATATAGTAGGTGATACCGCTAATACTTATTTGACCCTAGAATAAGATATTTCCAAGATTTTTTGTAAAATAAAATGAAATATTGGGGGATGGTATTTGGGGTGTTGTTGGAAGGTATATGGGTAATGAGAATAGAGGAAGAGATATTGAATAGTATAGGTTGGGATATATAATCGGATAGTAGATTCTAGAAAACAAATAGGTTTGGTGTAATGTGTGGTATTAATGGTAATGTAACAGAGGTTTAGTGGAGATGGTTGAAAAAAGGGATAATATATTGGAAAGAGATGAAATTGTATAATATGACAGTGGTTTGGTGGAAATTGTAATTTATTAGGCATAATTTGATAATTCCGGATAAAACGACCCATACTTTAAATACATGGTTGTTACATCAAAATTGAAGTACACTTATTACAACATATAACAAAACCATGAAAGCACCATATAGGTATAGTGTCTTTAGAAACTGGGAAACATAAAAAACTGGTTCATAAAGTATCTGCATTGTCTCTCATTTATTTCATCATATTTAGAGTCCATTTTGGCATGTCCTACTTAATAACCTTCTTCCTGAACTTGGGAAAGAAAACATACAAAATGGTGAGCTCAAATACTCAGTAAGGGTAAACAAAATAAATATCAATCACATCATATTCATAAGAACATAACATTTTGAAAATCTTAACCTGCAAAATAGATCATAAATTCAAAATCATGGGATAAACATAGTAGTGAAATTTAATCCCAATAGTCATAAATTAAAACATGAAACTTTGTTTCATATACACATAATCATAGATAATCATTTCTTAGTAATAAATACTCATTGCCAAGACTATCTTAGCAGACAAAGACCATTTCTGAACCGAGTTCACTCTTCGTTTCAGTCCTATTTCACTGAACTGGTTTAACCTGCCGTTCCAGCCATGTCTATCTCATGAGATATATATCTTTACACAATGAATTGGAGGGAGATATAGGTCCCACCCATCTCATAATGATACCATTCTAATGTGTTCCACAAAATCATAAATCATACATCATAGCATAACCAATGTAATAAAAATGGGATTATTAATCATCATGCCATCATAAGATAATCCATATAAGATAAAAGGACATCATAAAAATAATTCCATCATGACACAATCAAAAAAAATGTAAAAATATGTATAGAAACATAACCCTATATTATCTTAGATGTAAAATAATTTCGATAAAACACTTGAACTCCATTCATGACGAAAATATCCATTCTACTTTAAAAACATTTTCCTTTCTTAACATGTCAAATAATTTTGAACTAAAATAATTTGATTAAAAATAAACATGAAAACTTGTAAATTAAGCTTCATGGAAATAATGTTCTATAAATCCATTCATGTTGTATACGTTAAAAAAACATTCTTCTTGTACTTTGGCTGGAAAAGTCAAAAAGTACCTCGTACGAAAAACGACAAAATATTTCTTTCATGTCGTTTAAATAAAAATCACAGAAGGGAAAAATTGGATTTAAACAACTGTATAAGGATATAAATATTAAATATTGAGGAAACATGGATTTGGATGATAAATATTCCACAGTAAATTCTGAAGTATAAACAATCTCGGATAAAAATTCAGATTGTGAGATTTTCCATTACCTTAGGTCCAATTTTCATTCTAAGTGTCCGAAACTCTTGTATAATAATTTAAATAATGTCATTGACTTATTCCAGAATCATAATAATTGTTATGATATCATATATGGTCATATTCTTAGCTTCTTGTTAGTAATAATTCATTGTTACTTGTTATTCGGGTGTTTATTACTTTTTGTTCTTATGCGTGTTTTGTCGAATAAATTCTTATTATTCTTTTTAGGATATAGATACCTCATTTCCAGAATGGTATTAGTGTAATTTATATCATATTTATTCACTCAATTCATTTATATAATCATTATTCAATGAAAATCATGTAGAACAAGTCGCATCACATCGTGGAGACGGTATTCTGAACGTACGCACGAGTGATGATATCGTTCCCATGATCGTGGAATTGTATTGGAGTGTATGTATACTATTACATAATCAATATCAATTTAAATTAATCACATGTAGTTATTATTTAAACCATTATACCCATCCAAGTAAATTGGTGGTGGAAAATAGATTACACCACGGCATGGAGACGATATTCCGTACGTACGCACGCGCAGTGATTTCATTTTCCATAGGATGGATGGATGGTGAAATAGGTTTTTTTCGTAATTATAATAACATATCAGTATATTAGTGATACTTATGTTATTACTTCATAATGAAACAACTAAATAAAAATAATTGGAAAAAGAAATAAAGTTGAAAGAATCGTTTACAGACATTTCCTCTTCATTGAAGCGCCTCTTTGAGACCTCCCCTTAGGGAACTAAAATTGGTCATTGAAGAAGACCAGGACCTCTAGGATGTTTCTAGGGAATTTGAGAATTGAATTGGTCAGGTGTTGGATGAGCTTCAAGGCACCAAGTGGTGTGAGGAAGAGGGGGAGGAGGTGCCCTTTTATATTGGAGGAGAGGGGCACCTTTGGAAAAACTAAAAAAAAAATCATTATAAAGTCATATTAGGTTATTAAGAGCTCAAAATTGATTTATTTCAAAGCAAAGGTGGGGAAGGGTCTAAATCATATCATCCAATAGAATTTAGACAATATTAGGTATCTATTTTAACCTTATCATTTAGATTTATTTTTAAGTTAAATAATTTTACTTTTACCGGGTCTTCTTGTTTTCTTAAACTATAAGGTTAATAAACTTACTATAATAAGCCAAAAGAACCCCAAGTTGTTTATTATTAATATATATAACCTTATCTAAGTCATTTTGACGAACCATATATTTTTAGGAATAAAAGAACAATTAATAATATAATATTTAAAAAAAACTATTTTTTGTCAATTTTGACACTATTTGGTAATTGATTTTTGTGAAAATCATAACAGAATGATTAGTTCGAAAAAAGTTAGTTAAATCAATACTAACATGTCATATTAACATAAAAAGTTATTGGAATTCATAAAACGTTACAAATTACATTTATTTGGATATTTATAACATCAATTATGTCAATATTTCATTAATAAGATAATTGTTGCATCATCATTGTGTCATAAATAAATTAAATTATTTAAAGTCTAAATATTAAAACTAAAATACCATTATAAAGGAAATATTCTTATATTTCTATGGAATATTTATAGTTGAATTTATCTTTTGTATAACCCAATATTAAAAATTATTTACTTATTAAACATTGATTTTAACTATATTAACCCTTCATTAAATAAATTAAAATTAAATGTCCTAATCTAATCCAACTGGGTCTAAATGGTCATATTTTATTCCCAAGGTTTTTTTGGTCTAATTACACTTATCCAATAGAATTTGTACATGTGTTAGGGTAATAATAATATCATTTTTACCCTTAATTACCCTATTTACTTTTAACTGTGGTAAAATAAGTAAAAAGTTACTATTCACCAAAATTTATTTTAATCTCATTGAACCACATTTTAGTTCTTGATATTAACCGTGTCTCTCCTATTTTCGAAATTCCACTCACAGAGGCGATAAAATTAATTTTTATGTGAATTTGGAAGTTTTCCTAGGAGGTGGGTAAAAGACTGTGAAAAGTTCAATAAAATTATTATATATCTAAAATTATTATAAATTGACTCCAATGAATTTCATTGAACATATATAGGTATTATGCACAATTTTGGACTAAATTAAATTTAATTAAAATAAATAATTATTTAAATAAAAAGTCGGTCTTTAAATAGTAACCCAGTGTGTTCACTATTCATCAAAAATTGAATGTTTTCATAAAAATACCAAAACTTCACCCTAGGCTAATTTCAATATTCCGAATACAAAAATGAATCCCATTTTGAAAAATAAAATTTAAAAAATTTCAAAAAGTGGGTATTACTATTCATAATGGCTAGTTTTAATAATATTTTAATAGCATATCGTTGTTCAGTGAAACTCTGTATTGCGTACGACCGAAGTTATCGAGGAAGGTCGCGATTGTGTGTAATGAAAGCCAAGCTAGTGTTGTGTGTAGTGAAAGATTCCTTTGATAATTTATATAACATAAAAGCCAAATATTTCTCATAAATGTCACGGTTGTTACATTCTACCCCCCTTAAAATGAATTTCTCCCTTGAAATTTGTCACTTTGTAACAAACAGATGAGGATACCTCTCCCACATCATATCCTCAATCTCACATGTATCTTCTTCTAATTGGCGGTTCCTCCATAAAACACTCACCAAGCAAGTGGACTTGTTCCGTAGGACTTTTTCGCTACGAACCATAATATCTATCGGTTGTTCTTCATAAGAAAGATCTTACTCCAGCGGTACGACTTCTAAACTGAGTACATGTGAAGGACCAGGTATGTACTTTCTTAGGAGAGATACATGGAATAGATCATGAACTTGAGATAGATTCAGTGGAAGCGACAATCGTTAAGCTACCATCCCAACACGATCCAGAGTTTCAAATGGACCGATATATCTAGGGCTCAACATTCCCTTCCTTCAAAATCTCATGACCCTCTTCCAGGGAGATATTTGTAAGAACACTTTATCACCCACTTCAAAATCTAGGTCTTTTCATCGGTTATTGGCATAAATTTTTTGACAACTCTGAGCTGCTCTTATGTGTTGTTAAATAGATCTAACCTTTTCTTCCATCTCATCAACAAGATCAGGTCCTAATAGCTTTCTTTTCCCAACTACATCCCAGCAAGTTTGAGCCCTTCATTTCTTTCCATAGAGAGCTTCATAAGGAGCCATCTGAATACTAGAATGGAATCTATTATTATAAGAAAATTCCACCAAAGGCAGGTGTTGATTCCAACCACCTTTCAAATACATAGAGCAAGATCTTAACATATCTTCTAGGGTTTGAATTGTCCTCTCAGACTGACCGTCTGTCTGAGGATGGTAAGCAGTGATGAAACTCAAATATGTATCAAGAGTATACTGAAGACTTCGCCAAAATTTTGAGGTAAACCTCGGATCCCAATCAGATATAATAGAAAGTGGTACTCCATTCAATCTTACCACTTCTTTTACATATATCCTGGAAAACTGATCCAGAGAGAAATCTTCTCTAATAGAAATGAAGTGTGTAGACTTTGTATGATGATCAACTATGACCCAGAGAGCATTATTGCCTTTGTATTTTTTAGGAAGTCCGGTGACAATGTCCATAGTGATGTTTTACCATTTTCATTCGGGTATGGGTAATGGTCGTAACATCCCCATAGACATATGTCCCTCAGCTTTAACATGATGACAAACCAAGCATCGAGAGACATATTCAGCAACATCTCTTTTCATGCCATCCCACCAGAAGTACTCTGTCAGGTCCCTATACATCATCGTACTTCCAGGATGAATAGAGAATGAAGAACTATGAACCTCATCCAATAGCTCCGTCTTTAATTATGGGATGGGAGGAACACAAACCCGATTCCTGAACTTTATTATCCCATCACAATGAAGGTTGAATTTAGGAACATTTCTCATCTTCTTTTGTAACTCTACATCTTCTTTCTATGCCACTTTAATCTTCACATGTATAGTTGTTTGAACATTCATTTGAGAAAGATACTATTTTCCCCTTCCATTATAATTCCA
Source organism: Viscum album (assembly GCA_963277665.1). Classification (NCBI taxonomy): domain Eukaryota; kingdom Viridiplantae; phylum Streptophyta; class Magnoliopsida; order Santalales; family Viscaceae; genus Viscum; species Viscum album. Next base: position 511,825,515 of record OY728138.1, read on the forward strand.
AGATCCATCCTTTGTAAATATGTATATATTGGATCTTTTGTGATCCTCATCATGGATAAACTAGCATGGTGCTGTTGACTTAAAGCATCAGCCACCTTGTTTGCTTTCCCAGGGTGGTACTGAATTGATTTGTCGTAATCCTTAGTCAGCTCCAACCATCTTCTTTGGTGCATATTCAGATCCTTTTGTGTGAAAATATACATTAAACTTTTATGATCAATATAAATATCACACCTTTATCTATAAATATAATGCCTCCAAATCATTAATGCAATGATTACCGCAACTAACTCCAAATCATGAGTTGGGTATTTTTGCTCTTGGATTTTCAACTATCATGAGGGATAAGCTATCACCATATCATTTTTCATAAGAACACACCCCATCCCCTTCATTGATGCATCACTGTAGATCACAAACCATTCTCCACTACAAGGTAGTGTGAGCACAGGTGCACTGGATAACTTTCTTTTCAACTCCTTGAAATTCTCTTCACATTCCTCCGTCTATACGAACTTGACTCCTTTTCGAGTCAACCTGGTGAGTGGATTAGATAATCGTGAAAAATCGTTCACAAAACGTCAATAATAATCATCCAAGCCAAGATAAATTCGAATCTTGGTTATTGTTGTTGTTCTCGACCATCTTTTGATAACCTCGGTTTTTGCTGGATCCACAGATATCCCCTCTTTTGAGATTATGTTACCCAAAAATGAAACTTTTTGAAGCCAAAATTCACAATTGGTAAATTTGGCATAAAGATTATCCTTTCTCAGGGTCTTCAATATAATTATTAAGTGATCTTCATGTTCTTCCTTTCACTTTGAATAGACAAGAATATCGTCTATAAAGACTACCACAAACTGATCAAGATAGTCTCTAAAGACACTATTCATCAGATCCATGAAGATAACAGGGGCATTAGTAAGACGAAATGGCATCACCATAAATTCATAGTGTCCATACCTTGTACGGAATTCCATATTTGGTATATCCGCCCTTTTGACCCGTAATTTATGATACCCTGAACAAAGATCAATCTTGGAAATGTATTGAGCTCTTTGTAGTTGGTGAAATATGTCATCAATGCGCAGGAGAGGATATTTTTTCTTGATAGTGATCTTGTTAAGTTCTCGATAATCAATGCAGAGACTCATTGATCCATCATTCTTCTTAATAAACAGAATAGGTGCACCCCAAGGTAATGCACTAGGGCATATGAATCCCTTATAAAGATTCTCTTGGAGTTTCTTCTTCAATTCCTGCAACTCAATTGGGGCAATTCTATAAGGTGTCTTTGAAATAGGCAAAGCACCCGGTACGTGTTCTATTGAAAACTCAACTTCACGATTTGGTGGAAGATCCATCAATTCCTCCGTAAATACATCGTCAAACTCCCGTACAATGGGCATATTATTAATCATGAGTTTCAAACCATCCATTTGAGATAAATAACCTTCATTTAGAGTAATCCAGACCCCTAATATGAAAGAAATTTCCACTAGAAGGTTATGTTCATCCTTGCATCGATAGACGATCATAGATTGATTTGTAATATGAAATTTGGCTTCCGTTCATTGAAATTGATATAAGATCCATATAAATAAGGCCAATCCATGTCAAGAATAACATTAAATTCCACTATAGGAAGGATCACAATATTTTCAGGATGCACTTTCCCACAAACTTCAATCAGAGAAGAATTATAAACTTTTGATGCGACTGTAGTTCCATTAGGGGTTGTCATAGCTAACTCAACATCTAATTGTTGAGGTAATATGGCAATTCCCTTAGAATGATCATTAGAAATAAAATAGTGGGTAGATCCAGAATCAAATAGAACATTTTATACATTAGAGTGGATGGTAAGTGTACCTTTCACCACTTCGTTATCGTACTCCACATTAGTGATAGAAATTGCATGTGACATTCCTTTGTCTTTAGCCTTAAGAGTTTTTTGATGTCGATCATCATCAAAAACCCTTGGATTAGGGCATTGATTTTCATAATGCTCCATTTCCTTGCACTTGTTACATTGAAGTGTAGGAGGTTCACTCTATGTAGCCTTTTATTTGTTCGCATCACTAGACATCTTCTTCCCATCATTGTGGCATTCAAATGCCCGATGACCTTCCTTTTCACATTTGAAACATTTACATGTCCCTTTAAGACATCTACCTCCATGTTTCTTTCCAAACTTTGAGCATAAGAGAAAACTCATCTTTTTTCAGTGGGATCTTTATATTTTTCTTTGAATTCCATTTTCCTCTTCTTATCAAACCCATATGACTGATGAGTTACTCCAATCTCCATCTCAACTTTGAGAGCACATCGAACAATTTCCTCGTAGCTATTGAAGTCCATTATGGCTAACTCCCTTCGAAGACTTGTTTTTAAGCCACTAAAGAATCAATCGATCTTACTGTCATGTTGCATAATAATACTAGAAGCGTACCTTGAAAGTCTTGTAAAATTTTCTTCATTGGTACCAACTGATTCATCATCCTTTTTCATTAGTTCAAGAAACTCCTTCTCCATCTTTGTTCGAAGAATATGAGGGATGTAATTATTGAAAAATAAGTTCTTGAACTCATCTCATTAAATGGACTCAATTTCATCTCATTGCCTCGTATTCTTGATAAGATTCCACCATTGATCAGCATCTCCTTCCAAATGATATACTGCTTAGAAGACCATATCATGTTTGGAACATTGAAGAACTAAAAATATATTTTATGTGGTACTGATCCATTGTTTGGTCCCTAATGGATCAGAAGACCCACTAAATGAAGGTGGACGCTGCCTCATGAAGGATTCAACATAATGTTGATCCTTACATTGCTCGTTTGGAAGTCCTGCATGATTTATAGATTGAGAAATTCGTGTGAGCATGGCTACAAGATTTTTCATTCTATCTCCTATAACATTTAGTTGCTCATGGGGACAATCATTGCATTGCCCGTCTCACTCCGCAATAACATGGTTCCTTCAGGTTCTAGCCATTGACTAACACAAGAAGAATAGTGTGATCAGCACTAATTATAATAAGAAAAACATATAATCAAGAATAAAATTTTACACTTAAGGTCATATCATATGTTGTTCATGGCCATTTTTAAAACACTAAGATCATGTTCTATGCTTAGAATTATCATTAGTGTTCTTACTAAGGCTTTCACATCCGAGTTTCCAAAGGATGAAATTACCTTTCCTCTAATACCAACTAAAACTACCCATACTTTATATATATGGTTGTTACTTCAAAATTGAATTACACTTATTACAACATATAACAAAACAATGAAAGTACCATATAGGTATAGTGTCTTTAGAAACTGGGAAACATAAACAACTGGTTCATAAAGCATCTACATTGTCTCCCATTTATTTCATCATATCTAGAGTCCCTTTTGGAATATCCTACTTAATATCCTTCTTCCTGGCCTAGGGAAAGAAAACATACAAAATGGTGAGCTCAAATGATTATTAAGGGTAAACAAAAGAAATATCAATCACATCATATTCATAAGAACATAACGTTTTGTAAATCTTATCCTGCAAAAGAGATCATAATTTCATAATCATGGGATAAACATAGTAGTGAAATTTAATACCAATAATCATAACATAAAACATGAAACTTTGTGGAATATAAAAATAATCATAGAGAATCAATTCGTAGTATTCAAGACTCATTTCCATGAATATCTTTGCGGACAAACTCCATTTATGAACTGAGTTCACTCATCGTTTCAGTTATGTTTCACTGAACTGGTTTAACCTTCCATTCCAGACATGTCTATCTCATGAGATATAAATCATTACCCAATGAATTGGAGGGAGATATAAGTCTCACCCATCTCATAATGATACCATTATTTTGTGTGCCAAAAAATCATAAAGCATACATCGTCGTATAACCCATGTAATAAAAATTGGATTCTTAATCATCATGCCATCATAACATAATACATATAAGATAAAAGGACATCATAAAAATAATTCCATCATAACACAATAAAAACTATGTATAAATAGGGATAGAAACATAACCCTATATTATTATAGATGGAAAATAATTTTGATTAAACACTTGAACTCCATTATTGAGGAAAATATCCTTTCTACTTCAAAAACATTTTCCATTCATAACATGTCATATAATTTTGAACTAAAATAAGTTGATTAAAAATAAACTTCAAAACATGTAAAGGAAGTTCCATGGATATAATGATCTATAAATCCATTCATGTCGTATAAGTTAAAAAACATTCTTCTCGTACTTTTGCTGGAAAAGACAAAAAGTACCTCGTACAAAAAAAAACAAAAGATTCCATTCATGTATTTTACTAAAAACTCACCGAAGGGTAAAATTGGATTTAAAAATTTTATAAGGATATAAATATTACATATTGAGGAAACATGGATGTGGATGATAAATATTCCCCAGTAAATTCTGATGTATAAACAATCTCAGATAAAAATTGAGATTGCGAGATTTTCCCTTACCTTAGGTCCAATTTGCTTTGTAAGTGTCCGAACCTCTTGTATAATAATTTAAATAATGTCATTGACATATTACAGAATCATAATCATTTTTATGATATCATATATGGTCATATTCTTAGCTTTTTATTAGTAATATTTCATTGCTACTTGTTATTCGGGTGTTTATTACTTTTTGTTCTTTTGCGTGTTTTGTCGAATAAATTCTTATTATTCTTTTTAGGTTATAGATACCTCATATCCAGAATTTTATTAGTGTAATATATATCATATTTATTCACTATATTCATTTATTTAATCATTATGCAATGAAAATCATGTATAATGAGTCGCATCACATCGTGGAGACGGTATTCCGTACGTACGCACGAGCGATGATATCGTTCCCATGATCGTGGAATTGTATTGGAGTGTATGTATACTATTTTAGATTCAATATCACTTTACAATAATCATATATAGTTATTATTTACACAATTATACACATCCAAGTAAGGTGGTGGTGGAAAATTGATTACACCACGGCTTGGAGACGGTATTTTATACGTAAGCACGTGCGGTGATTTCATTTTCCGTAGGATGGATAGATCATGAAATATGGTTGTTTCATAATTATAATAACATATCAGTATATGATTGATACTTATGTTATTACTTCATAATTAAAAAACTAAATAAGAAGAAGTGGAAGAAGAAATAATATTGAAAGAATCGGTAACAGTCATTACCTCATCTTTGAAGCGCCTCTTTGAGACCTCCTCTTAGGGCACTAAAATTGGTCTTTGAAGAGGACCAGGAACTCTAGGATGTTTATAGGGAATTTTAGAAGGAAATTTTTCAGGGGTTTTCTGAGCTTGAAGGCTCAATGTGGTGTGAGGAAGAGAGGGAGGGGGTGCCCTTTTATATGGGAGGAGAGGGGCACCTTTGGAAAAACTAAAAATATTATTTTATTATAAAGTCATATTCGGTTCTTAATAGATCCAAATTGATTTATTTCGAAGATAAGGTGGGGATGGGTCGAAATAATCTAATATAATAGAATTTAGACATGTTTAGGTACCTATTTAAACTTAATCATTTAGATTTATCTTTAAGTTAAATAATTTTACTTTTACCGTGTCTTCTTGTTTTCTTACACAATAATGTTAATAAACTTACTATAACAAGCCAAACGAACCCCAAGTTGTTTATTATCAATATATGTAACCTTATATAAGTCATTATTCGGAACCATAGATTTTTAGTAATAAAATTACAATTAATAATATAATATTTGTTTTAAAAACTATTTTATGTCAATTTTGACACTATTTGGTAATTTATTTTTGGGAAAATCATAACAGAATGATTAGTTCGAAAAACGTTAATTAAATAAATACTAACATGTCATATTAACATAGAAATTTGTTGTAATTCATAAAAAGTCTCAAATTACATTTATTTGGGTATTTATAACATCAATTATGTCAATATTTCATCAATAAGATAATTACTGCATCATCATTATGTCATAAATAAATTAAATTATATAAAGTCAAAAAATTACAAATAATATACCATTATTTTTGACATATTTTTATCTTTCTAATAAATATTTATAGTCGAATTTATATTATGTATAACCCTATATTAAAAATAATTTACTTATTAAACTTGGATTTGAACTATTTTAACCCTTCTTTAAATAAATTAAAATTAAATGTCCTAATCTAATCCAATTGGGCCTAAATGGCCATATTTTATTCCTAAGGTTTTCTTTGGTCGAATAACATTTATCTAATAGAATTTGGACATGTTTTATGATTATAATAATATCATTTGTACACTTAATTACCCAATTTACTTTTAACCGTGGTAAAAAAAGTAAAAAGTTACGATTCACCAAAAATTATTTTATTCTCATTGAACCACATTTTAGTCCATGATATTAACCGTGTTTCTTAGATTTTTTAAATTACACTCCCAGAAGCGGTAAAATTACGTTTTATGTGAATTTGGAAATTCTCCTAAGAGGTGGGTAAACGACGGTGAAACGTTCAATAAAATTTTTATATATCAAAAATTATTATAAAATGAATCCAGTGAATTGAATTGAAATTATATAGGTATTATGTATCAATTTTGACCTAAAATAAATTTAATTATAAAAAATAATTATATAAATAAAAATTCAATTTTTAAATAGTAACCAAGTGTTTTCACTATTCATCAAAAATTGAAAGTTTTCAGAAAAATTCCAAAAATTCCCCCTAGGCTAATTTCGATATTCGGAATCCAAAAATTAAGTCCATTTTGAAAAATAAAATTTGAAAAATTTGAAAAATTGTGTATTTCTATTCATAACGGCTAGTTTTAATAATATTTTAATAACATATCATTGTTTAGTGAAACTCGGTATTGCGTAGGATGCAAGCTATCGAGGAAGGTCACGATTGCGTGTAAAGAAATCCAAGATGGTGTTGTGTGTAGTGAAAGATTCCGTTGATGATTTATATAACATGAAAACAAAATATTTCTCATAAAAGCCTCAGGTGTTACACCTTATATTAAGGAAGGTTCTAGCATGGTTATTGAAATCAATGATAGTGTAGTGAATAATATTTTCATTAATGACCTAAGTGGGGTAAATATTGGAAATTCAATGTGTGTTGGTGATTTAAGGTAAGAGAGGTTTCTAGGGGTGATATTAGTAAAGGATGTCTTGGAAATAAAAGGTAATGTGAGGCGATCTGTGGGATGTTCTTATTTCAGAAGATATTAGAAGGAGTTGAAGTAAACATGGGTACTAATTCAATAGGAGGGGGAGATGGGTGGGTTTTTAAAAAAACTGTGATTACCATATGTTGTATCCATTACATAGTTTCTTTACTTAAGTAATTTCCTAGTTTTCTTTTATTTACATTCATATATAAATGATTAATCTATTTCACCACCTATAAACATTACCAATAAATAGTTTCTAATTTAAAATGAAAAAAGAATTTGTAAAAAATATCCATGTTCACAACTTATTCAAAGACAAATTTCTCCAATATTATATGGTTTAAACTAGTTTCATATGTTTATTGATGAAACAAATGTGAATACTCACTTCATGTAACATGGACATCAAGTTACAAAACATCCTCCATCCATTGTAATTAATTAATTTTATCCAAAAAGTTGTAACATGATATTATAACATAATGAATTATCAATGAAAAAAACAAATCCTACATCCCTGTAAACACGGTAAAAATAACTATGTAATGATGATATTATATCTTTATCACATACATTCATGTGCCCACTATTATTATTTATTTTCACCTTATAAAAGCCTCAATAATCTGATATAATCACTCACTATAAAATTATTTATTCCTTATTAGAAAAAATGTGATAATTAAATTCCATTTTAATATCAGACTCCTAAAAACCATTATCCAATATTTAACATGTTTCATATTTCCTTAACCACTACTATGAATTTTTGTAACATACACCACATATATATCTCCATAAATATCCTCCAATAATGTACTTTCATGATCATTAGTTCGGGTGGATATCTCAAATTGTAAATAGACTTATAGGATGAACATTAATTATATAGTAAAAATTTATGAATAAATAATTTGAATGTATCACTCCAAGATTCCATAGTATGCTTCTTCTTAATAATCCAATAGCTTGTGCTACACATAACACCGAGTTCGAGCGCACCACTACCTATCAAAATATCCATTTAAAAAAATATTTATGAATAGTATTAACTAAATATATAATTTTATATATATCCCATATAATTCTAACATTCATATTTTTGGTATTTGTATACATAATATGAGGAAAAATTCAATTTTTTAGATAATAGAAGTATTTCTCAGAAAATGCAGTGTTTTCCACCTTTTAATGGAGAACCCTTTTTTAAATATAATATTTGAAACTTTTATATATTAAATTTGTTGAAATTTAATTCTTATTTAGAATCAGGACACAAATACTTATTATGGGTGAAATTTTGGTTGCATTCTCATAACATTCAAATTTTTATTAATAGAAACAAATACAATATATTAATTAAAACAACATTTTTAAATGAAATAATTTATAGTTTTAGATTTTAAATTCTAATGGTTTTTAGTTATAATTATATTATATTTTAATCATTTAAAATAATATTTTTCATTTTAAGTAATTTTAAATTTAAATTGAACATAAAAACATGTCAACCTTTTGATGGTTTTAAATCGAAAAACATGATTTTTGGTCTTGACCACTTGATTTAATATAGAATTAATTTTTGACAATTCTATGTTTTGAATTTGGAAAAATGGCTTATATATTTGGAATTTGAAGGCCCAAATTCTATAAATAGGTACCTTTTATCTTTGGGATTTTTGAATATTAACTTCCATAATTAATTTTATTTAGCTTTGTTAAATGTTAAATCATGTAAATAAAGGTAAAAAATTAAATTATATTAATATAAAACTAGCATAACATGTTACCTAATTATATTTAATGATGTTTTACATACCATGGGAATCCTTAGGATGATTTTGGGATCCCATGGTGCCACATGGGTGTGATAATGACATGCTATAAAAATTAATTTAAAGTAAATAGAAATATAACATAAACATGTATCTTTTTGTAAAACAATGTTAATTTGAGTTATATATGTGATAATTTAAAGTATAAATATTAAAAAGAAACATAAAAATCTTTCCTACTTCATGGTATTTTATTTTCAGTTTTTTTACAATATTTAATTAAATTTATTTATGATACCATAATGATGCAGTATTTTCTTTATCATTAAAATATTCAAATAATTGATATTATAAATATTAAAATAAAAATATTTTGAAAGTTTTTATTCCACACACGAATTTTATGTTGGACTAAAACATGATATATTTAATTTAATTCCATTTTTGTGAAGGAATAAATTTTTTATGACGTTAACAAAAATCAATTACTACATTGCGTCCAAATTAACATAAAAAAGTTTTTTTAAATACTATTTTATTAAATGATATAAAAATCATAAAAATACAATATTCTTCCAAATGACTTATATAATGTTAAAAATGACATCAAATATCCACTTTATGTTCTAGTGGAATTTCATAGTAACTAAATTAACAATATAGTATAAAAATACAATAAGACACTGTAAGAGTTCAACTGTTTAACTAAGGGTTAATCAAAAAAGGTATGTTTAATTTCATTAAATAAAAATGTAAAAAAATATATATATGACATAATTTCAACCTATCCTCATCATATACTCTAAATAAATAATTTTTCATCAATTATAAACTGAAATAATTTTATAATAAATTAATATTTCCTGAATTTTTTTAAACTTCCCCTCACCGATCGTAAAAAGGGCACCCCCCCCCCCCATTTCTCTACCACTATAAAGCCTTTTGGTTCATCAAAACACTTCCCATATCTCCTCCTAACCTCTCAAATATTATCCTAGACGACTAACTTTGGTCATAAAGTCATCATATGTTCCTCTTTTGGATCAAATCAAATGGAAATCCCGAAGAAGAGGTAATTGGTTTATCAACCTTTTAATATTCATTTTTTATTCTACATCCTATTTCTAGGATTATTCCATAGTAAAATAATAACTCCAGTACCTTCCACATTCTGAGATGTTATTATAATTAGGCTACAAATATATTCATCCTTTTACCCCTCCTATGAAAACCAATATCACTAGGCGTGCGTACGTAAGGCATATCATCTCCACGTCGTTGGGTCAGTTGGTTTTCATGCACAGTTTATTTATATGGGTATAAAGACAAATATAATGGATGAAAATAATTAATATAACATTTTATTTGTTCAATTAAACTCATATTCTATCCAATTTCATACCATTTAGCCATTAATAAAATGACATCGTCGCTCGTGTGTACGTATGGCTTAAAATCTCCAAATTGCGATGAGCCTAATCGTTCATGTTCACCATCAAAGAATTATTATAACAGTAAATATTATAAATGATTATGAAATTAATGACCTAATAATTCTAATGGTATGATATATATAAATAGATACATTTCATTCACTTACTTCATTTCAATACTATTATAAAATAGGAACAACATTCATATATACGTATGACCTACCATCCCTATGAACGGTGTGTTGTATTTTATCCATCTATCTATTATATATATTTATATAAAAAATATATATGATATATAAATCATATTTTACTATCATGATGTATGTAAATTATTATCTATGTAATACGTTCAAAAACAACTAGTCAAAACACGTATGATAAACAAAGCTATTATTACCAAAAACATTGCATTAAATTGGAAAATATAAATAAATGTGTAATATAAAGCTAGAAATGATTCATATATGATATAAAAATGTGGATATGGTCCTGGTAAAAATTAATAATATTTTTTAACTATTATACCGGAGGATAACCCACCATTGACTAAAGGAAAGTGTAAGGTAAGGGTTAATTTTACAATCTCAATATTATTCGAGGTTGTGGATATGTAAGTATCTATAGGAGATGGTGAATTTATGGTTTAATGTATAAGTATTGTACAAATTACTATAGGGGGTACTATTTGGTACTCTAGCAGTAGAAACTATTCACCTGATTTGGGCCTTCGGGTAACCGGTTTGGGCCTACGGCTCTAAGTGCATTTGGGCCACCGAAGGCCTTTGGGACATAAGGCTATCATTATGTTGGGACTTTAGGCCACTAATGGCCTTCAATGCATAGGGATTTCGGTCCACATAAAATACCAGGAAGCATGTGTAGGCTACACAAGTGAAAGCCCATATGAGGATTGAGAGAAAAATAGCAACCACCATAACAGTGCTAACCAGATTGGAAGAATTAGTTGTTATGAGAACTGCCATCATGACCAGGCACTGTGATGTTATTTATTGGGATATGATATCCGATCATCCATTGAGGTGTGGAGCTAGGACCCTTCAAGATACAGATGATGGGGATGGTTTGTTTCATATATGTTTTATCTTGGGCCTTAAAGGTCGTGTATTAAGTTGTGTTTGGGCCTTAGGCATTGAGCCTATGGGTCATGTAAGGGTTCCCCTTAAACCCTTAAAAGTGGTATTGTCCATAATAAATAATAGATAAGGAATTTGGTCCATTCATTTGTCTATAAATATATATTTATCATCCATGTCCATGTTTCTAAAAAAATCAAAAAATGTTGTAAAATTATCTTCTGGATGTTCAAAGTCATTCTTATAAATTCATGTCTTTTTATTAAATATATTGAAAAGAATATTTTGGTTATTATCCAGATAAGGTACTTTATGAACATTTGGAAAAATTAAGTAATGAATGTTTTTTTATTTATACGGCGCAAGTGGATCTTTTTTTCCGCCATACTTTTTAAGCATCAGATACAAGCTTACAAAGTTGTCTTCAAAAAAATTATTTTAATTTGTTTTTGGATTTTAAATGTTCTAATGTAAAAAACTTATATTTCCCTCAATGAGTTTTAATGAATTTATTAAATAACTTCCATTTATGTCAACATACATTGTTGGATTTTTTGCATGTTTGAAGTTGATTTATTATGATACAATCATTCATATTGTATTGAAGGTTTTGTGATATGTTTGACTGTGGATGTAATATTCTTATACCATTCATGGTCTACAGTTAATGTATTAACATTTTGTATGCAATTTTTAATAAGATTTTTTTTATTATTTTTCAACATGTTCAAATGAGGAATGAGTTAAACATAGTAAGTGAATATAGGGTCCCTCTATAGCCCCCTGATGCATCGGTTGGTCTCATGAGACAAACTAGAATCTTTATATGTGTATTTTACATAATATTTGTGTATGGTCTTGGAAAAAGGCCTTGGCGTATTGGTAATGATGTTTGAAATTATGGATTACAACATTATGAGATTAGTTATTGATTTTACATGTGATTATATGATTATTAGAGTGTCCATGTGATTGTTTAAATAGAATTATTTGATTAATTCTTGCTATGTATTGCTGAATATTATGTTTAAAAGGCATGTGTTTTAGTTTATACCTTGACATAAAAAATTATGCTTATTAATAAAAGCTTCCAATATATTGTTTATCTGTACCGAGCATTTGAGAAAACCCCTTTCTTAAGTCTTATTAACCCAAGATTCCAAGAAGTGTTTTATGATTGATATGCATGATTAATCTAAGGGAATAATGGCATTATAAAAGGATTATTCAAATTGAGTTTTATAATAAAAATTGTATTATAATTTTCATTTCGGTAATCTATTTCCCAAGATTTCTAAAGTGATAGGTCCTTCGGGAATTGATTCCTTCTAATCATTCCAATGATTTAAAATTATTCATTTGCACTAGGATTTTGGGGTCAGGGAAATATAATTGGTATTGGAGGATGTTTATAAAAAACAATGGAAATAGATTTAAAAAACATAGATTTGGGATCATAACCCTATGATAGAAATTGAGGATAATTATAGAAGTACCCATATATACATTGGTAAAGTAGGTATTACGTGGATATTTCTAGAAGTACACCCTTGTCTGGATACTACAAGTGGACGTGGATTTTTCACCAATGTATCTAGGGGTCAAAACTACGACAAAGTGATACGGGAATGACTCGGGGTAACTTATTACATGACAACGGGCCTTACGGCGCACCTAGTTTGACACTCCAAAGGGTTATTGTAAAGATAACTCATATTTTATTTACAAACCAGTATGAAAAATTTATTACAAGCTATGTTCTCAAAGAAACCGTGTTTATAATTATGAATTAGATGTGCATAAATTTGTCAATTTATATTTTCTATTTTATTAGTTTGAAATTATACATTATGATTCATAATAAAATATAGTGTATGTAATTGTTTTTAAATTGATCCTAGTGGAAGAAATGAAAATCATATCAACAAAGGTAATACATGTAGGGATTTCCCACTTATGCAAGATAATAATAGTGGATTTGGTGATACAACTGGCATTGAACAATATATAAGCATACTGGGACAACTGATTCAGGTTATGAATAATGTCCTTTTCTGTATAGAGTATCCTTATCTAAAACGTGGACATTAAATGGTAGACCACTTCATGAGACAAAAACCTCCTACATTAAATGGGACTACAAATCCTTTTGTAGCACATAAGTGGTTGAGAACCTTAGAGAAAATATTTTTTTCTTTGGGGAGTAACAAAAGGGAGAATCTTTTTATGGAGGTCTATAATCTTTCGAGATATGTGTATCGATGGTGTTCATTGATTCTAAACATGAAGTAGGATGATAAAGTAGAAAATTTTGAAAGGAGGTAGTTCAGTGAAATTTTCCTAGAAACAAAATTTCCTTGTGAACAACGAGATGATATGGAAAATAAAATTCTTGAGTTTGAGACCAAAAGATAATGAGAATGTTGCAAAGTATGAGGCTAACATCACAAGGTTATCAAGGCATGCTAAAAACTACATATGTATCCCAAGATGCAAGATTTATTGATTCTATAATGGGTTTAAATCATTACTCTGGTGGGCATTGGTCTCACAATCATTCTCATTATACGGAGATATAGTCTTTTGTGCTATCAAGATGGAAATGTAATTTTCATAGGCTTATGGAATTAATGTAAAGAAATAGAAGAAGATAACAATGATGGAATAGACAGATAAAGGTAAAAAGTGAAAGAATGATCTTCCCTTATGTGATATTTGTTGGAATGGGTTCCTATGTACTTTCCTAAAATGAATAAGAGTTTGATACAAATGTGGAGGAAAAGGTCACCCGGCTCATTATTGTAAGGGAATGAATTAAGCTATGAAATGGTAAAATAGTAATGGTATGGGACATTATGAAAATAACTATCAAAAGTGTCATATAAATATATATCAAAAGAATAAAATGGATTAAGATCAATTTTATGATATTAATATGGTTGAAGTCGAATAATTAATGTATTTTTTGATTCTATAGTTATACTCTAATTATAAGAAGAATGTGATATATATATATTTATCGATTGTACTGAAGTAATTTTTGTTTTATTTATGGTTTTAATATGATTAAGTCAATCATATATTCAGTATTTGACAATAAGAGAAAAAATATTTTGTTTGAGGAATCTAATGATAAAATTTATTTTGGAAATTTGGAGTCCTTGTTGAGAGAATTTGGAAAGAAGTATTTTTCAAAACTCTAACGATTGGAATGTATTATGTTGAACATTGGATAGTATTTTTTAAGGTTAAAACATTAATTATTATTATTTTTTGAATGTTATAATATGATAGTTTTAGAAAAAGGAAAACTTGTAGGTCGGGTGATAAACCATCGCATCAGATATGGATATAGGAATTGAACCCATAATAGAAGTACGACAAGGCTTTATTGCCAACCATTGGCCTATAGGATGTCCCTGGTTATTATAACATTGTTTTCTATATTTAAATGGTATATTTCTATATTTAGAGCCTTATATGATTCTGATAAATAGAATTTTATTAGTTTTATTATATTTTGAAGAGGAAGATAAGTTCATGGTAGGAAATAGTTAATTGATGAAACTATACTTGTAAATTAAGTATTCTTACATGTATTCTTATTCTATGAACTAAATTAATTCTTCAACAGTAAGTAAAGGATCATAAAACCAAAAATGTTTTCCTAGTACATTATTTTGTGATGAATCAAATGATCCCTCAGGTCATCTCTTATTTATAGCTTTCTAGTTGATAACTTTCTCATAATAATGTTCTCTACCACTATATATCAGAACAAGATTGTTATATTTTTCTTTAAGACCCATGTTTTCTTAGATGGAACCCCAATATGTGTTATTTATGGAAACCCTCATACTTACCTTTATTTATTTTAAAATAGAGCTCTCATTAATCCATTTTTCGATGTGGGATCTCAACAAATATATTTGTAAATGACAAAAAACTAGTTTTCAATCCTGATTTTTAATTGAGAGGATAAAATTTATTGACTATGGTGATAATGTAACACCCTAAGCTTCCATGATATGCTTCTTCTATATAATTCAATATCTTGCACTACATGAAGCTTCGAGTTTGAGCACACAACGACCTATCAAATTATCCGATTAAAAAGTGTCTATGAAAATTATTTTCCACATTTTGGAATTTATATATATCCCATATAATTTTCAAATCCAGCTTATTTGTTTCTCAAACATAATATAATGAAAAATTCAATTTTTTAGATAAAATAATCATTTTTAAAAAATTATTGTTTTTCACCTTTTAATGGAGAACCATTTTTAAATCCAATATTTGACACTTTTAAATATTAAATTTGATGAAATAAAATCATTATATATAATCAGGATTTACAAAATTAGTTTGAGTGAATTTTTTTTACTTTTCTGATGACAATAATATTTTAATGAATAGTGAAGAATAATAAATTTTAATTGAAAACAACTTTTTAATCATAATAATTTATAGTGTTGATTTATAAATTTGAGCTGTCTTAAAGTATAATTATATTTTATTATTATCATTTAATATAATTTAAGAAATTTTATTCAATTTCACATTTAAATTGAACGAAACCACATGTTATTATTTTGATAGTTTTTTTCTTAAAAACCCGCTTTAAGATTTTTCCAATGGAAATTAATTTTAAATTAATTTCTGTAAATTATTTATTTTGAATTTATAAAAATGGATTCCATATTTGGAATCATAAATACCAATTGTTTAAATATGAACCTTTTATTTTTGTACGTTATGAATAGTAACATCAGTAATTATTTTTATTTACCATGGTTAATGGGTAAATATGGTAAATAATGGTAAAAATAATATTATAAAAATTTTAAAAACCATTACATGTGTCCTAATCTAGCTGTATGATATATTTCGAACCATGGTCATCCATGGGTCTATTTTGGGACCCCATGGATCCCTTTGGGTTTGATAATGACATGTTATAAGAATTAATTCAATGTAATGAAAAATATAACATAAAGATATATATTTTAGTAATTTTTATTAATACAAGTAATATAATTTATCTATTCAAATATAAATAATAATTATAAAGATAAAACAATTTCCTAAATGATGGTATTTTATTTTTAATTTAAATACATTATATATTTAATTTTCTTATGACCCAATATTGATGCATCATTTCCCATATTAATGGAGGAATCAAATAAATGATATTATAAATATTAAAATAAATATAATTTGAATTTTTTATTCCATAAAAGAATTTTTGGTATGAATATGACATGATACATTTTATTAAATGCCTTTATTTATAATTAATCATGTTTTTATTTCCTAATAAAAAATTAATTACTATATGGTGTCAAATTTGACATAAATGAGTATTTAAAACAAAAATTATTTTTTTAAGTGATATAATAATCCTAAAAATATATGATTCAAAAAAATGACTTATATAATGGTAAAATTTTCATTTATTATACACTTTAGTTTCTCATGTAATTTTATAGTAACTAAATTAACCCTATAGTATAAAAATACACGAAGACACGGTAAGTGTTAAACTATTTAACTAGGGGTTAGACCCAAATGATAAATTTAATTTTAGGAACAAAACATGTCTAAAAATCATTGGATAATATTATTTCTACTCATTCTCATATTATCACTTAAAGATATCATTTTTTAGAAATTAGGAATGTAAAATCATTTTACAATAAAGTAATATTTCAATATTTTTCTTAAAGTGACCTCTCCCCACTTATAAAAGGGCACCCCCCCCCCCCTTCTCTTTAACTCACAACTTTAAATCCTTTAGGTTCATCCAAACTCTTCCCATATCTCCTACCAACGTCTCTCACTTCATCCTAGTTGTCTGGAATTGTGTATAGAGATGTACTATGGAGCCCTTTTTGATCAAATAAATGGAAACCTCTAAAGAAGATGTAATTGTTTTATCAGCCCTTTCAATGTTCTTTTCTTCTTCAATATACTCTTTCATTGTAGTGTTTATACTATAATAATAAATCCATTAAATTCCACATTATGATATTTTATTATAATTATGGGAGAACCATAATCCCCCATTTACCCATCTTACCAAAAACAATACCACCAGGTGTGTGTACCTATGGGTTACTGTATCCACGCCATGGTGTAAATTGTTTTTCATGTACAATTTATGTAAATGGGCATGAAAATTAATATAATTGATGTATATAATCAATATTACATGATATTGTTTCTGTCAAATTAATATTCAATCCAATTCAATACCATTTATCCATTTAGTAAATGAAACATTCTCTCATGCATATGTATGACTTACTGTCTCCACGATGCGATTAGACTCATCATTCATGTCCACCATCAATGAATTATTATGTGAATAAATATTATTAATAAGTATGAAATATATGACATAATAATTCTAAATGGATAATATGTATATATATATACACGCAGATATTTCATTCACTTACTTCCATTAAATATGATAAGAAAATGGAAGCATCGTTCATGGATATGTACGGCCTAATTTCTTCATTAGAGATGTCTTCCATTATATTTATCTATCTGTTATATATATCACTAGTAGAATACTAACCTATACCAACGGTTTGGAACCGTTGGTATAGGCCTCCAAACCGTTGGTATAGCCTATACCAACGGTTTGGAGAACCGTTGCGAAGTAAGCCGTTGGGATAGGTCTATACCAACGGTTTTCCCAAAACCGTTGGTATAGACCTATCCCAACGGTTTACAAAACCGTTGGTATAAGTAATATGAAAATCTATTCCAACGGATATAAAACCGTTGGTAAATGTATTTCAAAAAAAAAAACATGTGCTGGGATTTGATCCCACGACCCCTTGTTTATAATCGAACGACTTAACCACTAAGCTAACATCACTTTTGTAAACATAATTTCATAAATATATATATGTATTATCATAATTATTTAAAATTTATATTTATATAACGTTCTCGGGTAGCAGACCTAGAAGAAATGAAATAATCTATCCCAACGGTTCTCAAAACCGTTGGGATCCAGGGGGTGAATGTTGGATTCGGGGCTGAGTTTTCCCAACGGTTCTCTCAAACCGTTGGGAAAGGGGGGGTCTTTCCCAATTTTTCTCTCAAACCGTTTGGAAAGGGGGGGGGTCTTTCCCAATGGTTCTCTCAAACCGTTGGGAAAGGGGGGGTCTTTCCCAATGGTTTGGGAGAACCGTTGGGAAAGGGGCCTCAAAACAAAGGTGGGGTCTTTCCCAACGGTTTTGGGAGAACCGTTGGGAAAGGGGCCTCAAAACACCCCTTTCCCAACGGTTCTCCCAAACCGTTGGGAAAGGGGGGTCTTTCCCAATGGTTCTCCGAAACCATTGGGAAAGGGGGGTCTTTCCCAACGGTTTGGGAGAACCGTTGGGAAAGGGTGTATATAAGTGTTGGGAAAGATCCGATTTCCAGTAGTGTATATTTATATATAGAATATATATGATAAATAAATCATATTTAACATTCTATATGTTTGTAAATTATGATTTGAGTAAAGTGATCAAACATAAAAATTCAAAACACATATGATAAAGAAAACTATTATTACCTAAAATGTTGCTTTTACTTGTAAATTATTAATAAACGTGTAATATAAAGTCATAAATGAATCATATATGATATAATAAATATTGATATGGTCTTGATATACATTAATAATATTTTTTAACCATTATATAAGAGGATAACTCACCATTGACTAACGGAAAGTAAAAGGTAAGGGTTAATTTCCCAATCTCATTATTATTTGAGGTTGTTAATGTGTAAGTATGTACACAGACATATTTATCATACATGTCCATGTTTCTAAAACTGTTTTCATAAAATGGTTTAATATTATACTATGGATGTTCAAAGTAATTTTTATACATGATTGAATTTTTATAAAAAATTTGGAAAGATATCATTTGGTTGTTTTACAAACAAGTTACTTATACACTTTTCTACAATTCAAGCAAATAATGTTTTTTTAACTTATATGGTGTGAGTGGATATTCTATATCGTTATGTCACCTGAAATTTTTTTAAGCATACCATACGATCATACAATGTTATTTAAAAATGAAATACTTTATTTTAAAACTGAACATCTTTTAAATATTTTAAAGTAAAAAAGGTATATTTCTCTAAAAGAGTTTTAGTGAATTTATAATATTATTTTCAACTATGTCAACATCCATTATTTGATTTTATGAATTTTTGAAGTCGATTTGTTATTATACAATCTTCCATATTGTATTGAATGTTTTATAATGTTTTTGACTATTTATGTGTTATTTTTATATCATTCATGGTTTCAAGTTAAAGTTTTAACATTTCCTATTATTGTTTTTATACTAATTTTTGAAATCTTTTTCAATGTTTTTATATGAGGAACGAAATGGAATTAGTATGTTATGGTTAGATCCTTCTATATCCCCTCGATGCATCGTTAGGCCTCATGAGACAAATTCGTTTCTTGGAACAAGTCCTTGGTTGAATAATTTTGTATGGTCTTGGGACAAGTCCTTGAAGTAGTGGTTATGAAGTCTGATATTATACAATCCCCCATATTGATATTAGTTATTGATTTTACATGGGATTATTAGAATAGTAGAATATACATGTTAATGTTTGAATGGATGTATTTGATTTATTATTACCATATTATTATGAATATTATTTTTAAAAGGCATGTGTTTCAGTTTTATACGTTGCGTTAAAATTTTATTGTTATTTGTAGTAGCTTTTTCTATATTTTTTATCCATATTGAGCATATGAGCTCACCCCTTTCATATGTTTTATTTTCCCATGATTCAAATGATTGTTTTATTATTGATACGTAGGGTTAATCTAAGTTAATAATATAATTCTAAAAGGATTATTTCTGTTATATTTTATGTTAAAAATTGTAATGTAAGGTTCATGTTTGTAATCTATTTTCTGGGACTGCTAAATTGATTGGTCCATCAGGAATTGATTCCTTGTAATAATTCTGATTTATTAAAATAATGCAATAGATCTAGGATTTTGGGGACATAGCATTGCATTTAATGTTTGATTGCTATCATAGAATTGAAACTAATAATTTTTAAAGTAATATAAAACCTCAAATAACTATTGACCATTAGTATTTATCATCCATGTACTATTGATATAGTTTCTCTGGTAAAATGTATTATGGTCCATCATATAAAGATTTTATTTGAAGAAAATAATTATGTGTCTCCCTTATTTAGTAAATATTGGTATAGTTTAGACTGATGTAATATTATGTTGTTACTATTTTTGTTTTTCTCTATTTGTGTGTGCCTATTCAACTTCCAAAAAAGTGTTATAGGAGCCATAATGATGATGTTAGAATATTATTTTCTAGATGAAATAATATTAAATATTTTTTATCATGTTATTATAATAATTAATTAACTATGATTCTTGTGATCCATGTCCTATAATGGTCATTTAGTTATTGATTTAGGTAATCCAGGAGGTTATTTCCACTAAATATGTCATGATAGATACATATGTATTATTATTTTTTGACAATTCATATTTCTTTATTGGTGTAGAATACTAAATATTATAGAACCATTGGAAAAAATAAAACTCTAATTAATTAATCTGAGAAACTATCAATCCATTACTAATTGGATATAATGGAAACATCTTCCATATAACAGCTAGTTGATGCCAATTATGTCATAATCAACTAATCATATTCTACTCAAATTATGAAATAGATTGAAAAAATTATCTTCTAAAATTTTACTAATGATTATAATTCATATTTTATTTCTAAAAAATTATAGAATATATTTTCATGGATATCCTCCAAAAATAAAAAAATCAATAGTTTCAATAGCTTATTTTGAAGTATAAATAATTAATCAATATTTCAGATCATACGGTAAATTTATAATGTATTTTGAATAAACATAATTATATGAAAATAATTTTGGATGATATGTTAAATTCACTATTTATATTGTGGTATTCAAAAAATAGATGGCACATAATGGTAATTAAGTATGTTACTCTACTCAAAATGTATTACTCAACATAGAAATAGTGAAAGAGAAAATTTGGGAAGAAGAATCATGAAAAAATGTTAATATTTTTATCCCTAAAATAGATATATGTGTCTCTAAAATAAACGGGATTTTGAAATAGAATTGAAGAATTAGAGAAAAAGAAACCCCTGAAAAAGACATGGTTATAGTGAATAAAAATATAGTTCAAGAAAAAATTTCACTTTCAAACATTTTGTGGTAACCACCCACTTTATTTTAGAATGTTATAACAATCATTATAGTTAGATTATATCTATATATAACATTTATAGAAGTGTATTTCAGTATTATCCAAAAATCTATATTATATTATAATCTCCTAATATGTTTTTGATATGCTAGAATATGAAATTTAAAAAGGAGTTGGCGGAGAAACATAAAAATTATATTTTGATACTCGTGATGATTTTAATTTTATAAAATAACATAGATTTTCATTTGATATATATTTTTCATCCAAAAATTAAAAATATTTAGATCGGAGACAGAAAGTAAATTTCATGATAAGAAAAATATCACAGGACGTGTTATTTATTATGTCCAGTTTATTGATTATCATTCAAGATAATTTTGACAATTTTCACTAAAAACCAAAATATATAGTTTGAGATTTATTACTGAAATATCATGTGATTTATTAATATGAAACAATTATAAGATTTATGTTTGAAGATGTAAATATTATAGAAAATTTCTATATTATATATAAATAATTTTTTAAAATTATAAATGTCAGGATGTAAATATTATTTTCAAATACAAGTTAAATTGGTGGAATATGGTTGTTAAATAGTAACATTTTTGAGTGAGTTAGGTGTATAAATTGACATTTAAACCATCCAAACACCTTTTACATATGGAATGCGAAAAAATTTAGATCTTATCAAAATTACTCAATTAGTTATATTGAATAAACAAATACCATAAAGGATTTGGATTTAAAAACATGTTATATATATAATTGAGTTATTTTCAGATGCAAGGAATATGTGAACATTTTTTTAGATGATATTAGGATGATGTATCAAAATTGAATGTATTCTATATTTATAAGATATTATTTGGAATAGTTATTGTGTAAAATAAGGGTAATTTTAAACTATATTATCATCCAATTAGGAGATCTTATATTTCTTGAATATGAGATGTTTAGACATTTTATAAATGTAGAAGTCAAACGATATGAATAAAATATTGTTAATTAGAAACCAATATCACCTCCATAATTTTCAAATACTTTCGTGGAGGCAACAAAAAAAATAATAAATCAATAATAGTAAATATATCTTCATCTGCTAACAAGACTTATTAAACTAATAATCTATGGAAAATACCACTAGAAGTATTGCTGTAGAGATTAAATAGAAAATAATAAAATATATATAAATAATCTCTACATGTGCATGTTATGGTCACTAAAAGAGAAAAAGATAATTATTATGACGATGTGTTTTGATGTCCCCAAAATATTTGTTGAGGAAATTCAATGAGAGACTGGATGATATCCTTGTACCAGATCCACACATTTGTCTTGCTGGAGTTACCACCTGGAAGTTAAGACCTTATGAAAAATTGGGTGCATAAAATAAAATTTGAAGAAGGAATCTCATAACCATACTATAAAGACCTGATAATTATAATGTAAATCAAAAAAATAGGTATTCAATTTTATGTATTTATTTATTCTTAACAAAAATATATTTTATAAGTGTTCTTATAATATTGGTAGCTAGCCTAATTATATTTTTAAAAGAACATGATATGATGAATATATTTTCATATGGACATCTTGAATAAGATATATACATGGAGTGTCAAAATTATTTATAATTCAAATATAAATATAATCTATTGAATATACTCATGGAAGGTTTGTATGCTTTAAAATAGGCACCAATAAAGTGGTATATGAAATTTTACTTAATCACAGATAAAACATGAGTACATTAGAATGACTATTGATAATTGTATCTTAAAAAATTGTTTCTATATAGATACTTTATTATTCTATTGTTTAATGCTGATTAAACATTGTTTATTAGTATATATTTTAAGGTGATTAAAAAGATAAATAATGACTCAACATTAACATTGAAATAAATAACATAAAATATGGTATACATATTCCGGGCATGATGAATAAATTTGAGTGTAGTAATCTCTTTATTTGGTTATCTGAAGAATGACACAGTGTGAACACTCTTCAAAAAATCACCATGATATTAGATAAACCAGTTAGTAATCAATGTGAGATCCATTTCAAGATCATGAAAATTGAGTATATCGGCTATAAAAGAGTAATAATGGTTGGAATTTGATCCTTATTAGTAGGTAGTTTTATGAATAATATATACTATTCTGTGAACCATACCATATATAAATCATGCTATTGCATTAACGAATTTATTTTTTTAAACCTGGAAAAGATTAATAGATATTTTAAAGATTAATATTATGGTTTTTTGACATATAAATTTAGTAATTTATAATTATTTAGAAATGATAAAACTTTTGTGATATATCATTATGAATGAAAATATGTATTCAGATATTGACATAAGAATTTTTTTTCATTGATATCTCATGACATTAGAAAGGGTAGTTTTATAATTCTAATAATGTTTATAGAAGTTTATTTAAATTTCAACTAGATAGGTTGAGTATATAATGATCACGAATGGATGTGAATATTCCTCATTGATGAATAATTTTCAATAAGTGTTAGGGTATAAAATTGAGAATTATAATATATTATGTGACATTCTAATTACAATTAATCTCATAATGAGAACAATATTTCAATCCAAATAAAACCACATGATCATTGAATAAAACATGATCCTTAATTTGTTATATGATTAAATGTTCAAATTTAGAATATCTATATCTGTATAAATTAGGTAGATATGATATAAAATTTATTACTAATAGATTAGATTTAAAACTAAATGGAAATTGTGTTACTAGTATCTACCCCAAATTATTTATGAGGGGAGTATTTCTGGTGAAATTCCTAATCTGGGGAGATATTTTAATGATTAATATTCAATGTTCAGTAACCTAAATTTAGTTATTATTATTAGTGTATCAAAAGTTTTGTGAAATTGTACCTCTAGATATATTAATGGTATAAGAACCATTAAATAAATCAAGAAAAAATTATTTATCCAATCCATTAAATTTATAAAATTTCTTATTTAAAATTTAATTATTTTTACAATTTGATAATAATTTTTATAGATTTATATAGACATTCTCATTTAACTAATTAAAATAGGATCACTTATGAATAATATAAAATGTATCTATTATTATTTCTATAATTATTTACTTATTCATCTCGGTGTGAATTCTACTTCTCAATACATGGAAACTGATAGGTTATTCCCTTATATATGTCATTAATGTTTATTTATCATATTCATTTTATAAAAACCGATATATATAGTATTTTACCGAAACATGTGTAACGTATAAATCATAATATTTTTAATAATGATCAATTAATTTGATAATACGAACGTTTTCTAAAATATAATAAATACTTTGTCTCACATGAATCTCCCTTTTTATAATGATGACATGATATTGGTCTATTTATGATTCCTAATATATCATTATAAAACTATTATTATCTAAAACATTTATTTTTTCCTTCCATTTACTACATAAAATATGTAATGTCTCCCTCCTTTGAATATTTTCTAATCTCTTGTAGAATATTGAAGAAATAAATAGTAATTATCTAGGTTGGTAACCCTTCATTTAAGAAAAAATTTAATGTTTACTATAATAAATTTATATGTGGTATGTGGATATAATATAAATATAATGTAACTATTAATAAAAAATCTTATAAAAAACATCCATACTTTATCAAATCCTAGTAGGCTAATTTCTTATTATAATACGAATCTACTACAAATAATTCTTAATGTATTCTATTTAGACATTGAAAATGATTGAACATGACAATGGATTCACAACTGGCTCAAGGTTCCAGGTTTAGCACATTATTGGATCCATTTCACTATATATTGATTTCAATATCATGATTATTTGAACACAGTATTTATGAAACCTATTGAATATATGTAATTTTACACATTGTAAAATATATATTAAGTTAGTATGTGAGTGAAATCGCATTCTAATCTACATAAGTATATAGAAATATTCTTTATTTGAATAATAAATTTTTAAAAATAGTTATTTATCATTGTCAGTTTGAATAAATCATTAATGATGAGTATTGAGATTTATGTTTGAATGTTTCAGGTGTAGCAGAAGCGCTAATCGAAAACATTCACAACGTAAATTTTTTTGATTTAGTTTTTAATCCACTGATAATGATGAAAAATATAAATATCATATGAAAATATGTAAATAATTTTCAAGAGAATCATGGAACAATGAAAGAGTATCATTCACATTAAATTGATGATAAATTTGATAATAAGAAAATACCATGGTTATCTGTATTTTCTTCAATATTGATGTAGATATGTAAAATATCTTCCAGATTGTAACATTGTTTCTCCACATAGATCCAATATAGAATTACTTTAGGAATGAACAATACTTTTTTTATAATCTTTGAATGAATCTTATGGAATGTGGGGTGATTTCATAGAAAATATTTTCACCTTTCATTGTTCATCTTGATTCCAACAAAATCCTTCATCCATAAGGATTGTTTCATTAATTTTACTTCATTCCTAAGAGGGAGGAATTATTTGATGTAATTTACTTGGTCTTGAGTAAAACCAAAAAGATGTTCTTGGTGGGCTAAATTCTCTATGTATCAAAAATATCACAAACAATTTATTCATACATATTATCTGAAATCATATAGTAATATATATATATACAATGTTTATTAATATTAATTTCATAAATTCCATTATTCATATAATAAGCATAACATATACCACTATGATAATAATTATAATAATAAAAATAATATGTAATGGCATACACCTTATTTCGTGATGTAAATATTATTTTTTTAAAACAAATGATTCTCTACTTATTTAAATGATATTTAAAATTACATCATTTTTGTTACTAAGCTCTTTAATCTCAGGACCAACATCCTAGAAATTTACTAAACATTAAATAATAAATATTATTCATTTGGAAAATAAATAAATATTAGATTTATATTCTTATTAATAAATATTTATTTTCTATTTTCATATCTAAATATCTATTTCGTCGTTATAGTTTTAAAAAAAGTGTATATAAATAAATATTCTCTTTGGAGATTATTCAAATAAATGATTATATAAGTATTTTATTCAAATATAAATAGGGATTGAATAATAGGAATTAGTAATCGATGAATATATATAATTTATATTTCTTATGAATAATATTTACCCCATTCATTAAATACACATATTTTTTAACTGGGATCAATAAAAGCACCAAGTGTGTGACCCTATAGGCTACTTCATAAGTGGAATTAAATGGGGTTTCATAAAGTCCAATACCAATAACTATAAACACATAAATTAATCTATAAATAAGAAGGTAATTTCATAATGATGATAACCACATACAAACTCTTATTGAGTAATATTATCACTTCGCCTCAATATCTCATGAAGAAAATTTTATACTGAGGTCATCAACACATATGCTTGATATGACTTTATATTACCTCTTTAAATTAACCGTAAATCACAATAGATATATAATTTAAATTCAATAGTTCCATTATAATCCAATTGTTCATATATCATATTTATAAAATAGTATCGAAAATTCAAATATACACTTATCCATTATTGTGATATCACTCGTAATATAGAAAATATATCAAACAAATTTGTGAGAAAAAAATTTTCATGGTTTTGTTCATTACATCAAACGATATAACCCATGATATGAATTAATAATAATTTTATGTCAAATTATTATTACACATGTTCACATATAGAAATATCCAATCACATGAAACCTTATTGAATTAAAACTGTGGGGTTTATCCTTATAATTTTCTATATTGTAGATTACTGAGAATAAATATAATGAGATAGAGTCTCATGTAATTAATGTTATTCACACATGATAGAAAACATTTATGACTCCTTTAATGGATATTTTTCTTGGACATAACACATATGTTATTGAATATCATCATACTACTTCAAATTTCTCCTTATTTGAGGTGATTATTTTTATGTTTTCAATGCGAAATACACACTAAAAACTATCACATCAATGATACTCTGAATAATAATACATATGTTATAATAAAATTATTAGTATTCATTTCATTAAATATATAGGTAATCTAAATTAAAATGTTGTTTATTCATGATCAATAACTCTAATGGAATATCTATTACACTATATAAAACCAATAATTGATTACTGAGTTCTTAGATGTAAAGCATCATTCAATTTAGTTTCGGAATTTTTGTTTGGCCTACTACATTTTTTGTGGTTATGCATAGTCTTAAGATAGTATATTCTTACAGTGATACTTATTATAACCATACTACATTGATAAAATCAGTCAAGAATTAATATTCCCAAGAATCTATTTCATTTTCCCTTATTATTAATGTAACATCTAATATAATACCTTAGTCATAGGTTATCATAATACTGATAATTCTATTTTATATTTTGGTAATACCTTAAACTAAAAAAATCATTATTATATTGCTCCTTAATAAGTATCAGAAGCTATAAAATACTTGAATATTTTATATATGTTAACCATTTTTCAATAATAAAATTTTCTTATATATTATATTTTCATTATTTTAATCATAAATCAAAATTAACAAAAGTAAAATTTGTCTTATATACCACAAATAATAGAATTATCATTTATCCATCTACCATAAACATATAATCTTCTACATTATCTTTTACCATTAGATATCTCTATATATATTTTTTATGTTTTACTATTTTTTTCTATTTTCACATTATCCTACTGATGTTATATTCTTAGTGATATAGAAAAATATTTAATACTGAATTATTCAATGTAGACAATGTATATATTAGGAGTTGATTAAGAAATCTCGTATATCTAATTATATATATATATATATTTCCCTCGAACATGTATATTTTTATTTAATTATAGAGATAAAATCATTAGTTTTTCTTAGAATACAAATAAGGCTAATTATGTTTTTCATATATTATCAACATATCTATCTTGAGAAAAGTAGCACTCTCACACACTTCTTGTTGACCAATGGAAATAAATCACTTCATAAGAATATTTTAAGATCACTGTGAATGTTTCTATACATAAATTGATATCATAAATTTCCATTTATTATTTTTATTCATTGTTGTCACAAAAACATTCTAGTTAAATCAGATAAAATTGTTTTATTATCATTTCATTATGGAAACCATCCTTGATATCCAAAATACAAAAATAGATTTATCATTGAATATTGATATGATATAAATAATTCAAAAGTTTTATTCATAATGATTGGAGTAATGGTACTCTCACTATCATTACAGTAGACATCATTTAAACCATTTAGAAATCAATCTGTATTTATAAGTACAAAAATTCACAATCGATACAATGTTTCTCTTGAAAACATTCATCAATATCATGTCTTATAATATTAAAAATATAGAACCATTGGATTTTATTATATAGAATCCATTAATGAATTTATACATATTTCATTAAATATAATTTATTTTCTTTTACTACTTCCATTGGAAACCATTATTTTTTATCAAATAATATATAACCATTCCTGGTGAATATAAAACCGTCTTTTTTTATTGATAATTATCTTTGGAACGACACCTCCCATTCATCTTAGTTATGTTTGTTGTTCCTATGAAAAATCTTATCCATCTAGAGCCTAGAATTCATTAAATCCTATCATAATCCCAATATCTCATATTGATTTTTTCTTCCTTCTTATAGAAATAAATTTTTATGGACTAAAAAGGAATCTTAATATCCATATTGGCTATAGGATAATTATCAGAGTTATTCTAGGTATTTCATTGATGATACTTATTGATAAAGGGGTATTCTAACAAAATGTTATCTTTAAGAATTAGTGATGATATATAGGTTATTAATTGTCATATTTTAGTTAATATGAAATCCATTAGTAATTATAGTTTGGGAACTATTATTGACTGTGATTTTATTTAAAAAAAATTCCTTATAAGATATATATGAAAATCATGTAATACAAATAAGGATTTTAATAGATCATGTTTTACTACACTCATTAATTTTATCTATAACATAATGTGATTTTGGTATTACCTTAAATCCTTGTATTAATGATCGATAAAAATATCATCATAATACACTTCGACAAGCCCACCTAGAGGATCATGTATCCCTTAAAAAGTTTGTTATTTTAATCAATGAGAATTTCAAAAATATTTTGGAAGAATTATCATGAACTACATGAATTTACCTATTTTTTCCTTTATAATAGTTCATATAGTATTAAAGAACTAAACATTGTAGAATTTTTCCATATATATATGACTAGGAAAATATGTATGATAAATAAATAAACTTTTTCAGAATTGTTTTATTTTATCATGTTTCAATATCATATTCCATTTTAATTTGTGTGGCATGTCTTGTGGATATTTTTATGTAAAGGATGTACATTTATAATCACAAGACAAAGACAATGGCCATGAAATTCATAAGAATCAATTTATGTAAGTGGTCATGATAACTGATATCTTATAACACTTTGATCTATTTAGTGGACCCACACATAATCAAATACCAACTTGGATTTCACCCACACTTCGTTCCAAATATGTATTTAATAGAATATGGTTGTTAAATCCAATTCATGCTATCCTAGTCGACCTACCATCATTTTTTTGAATAAATGATAATAAAATATTCCCCTAACTATGAACACACTGATTGTTTAACTATGGGACCATAATAACTCAAGAAATAAAGGGAATTCTGAATTTATATTTATTTGATATATTTTTTCCAATTCATATATTTATTTAATTTATCATTACACATATTTTTGTTATTATAATTATTGTAGTAAATTAATTTTAAATTTTTTGATAAAATATTTATGCATATTCTATTAATTTTAATTTACGCTTTATACCACGTAATCTAATTTAATATATGAGATCACATTTGACCTTATATAAACATGAATCGCATAAAATAGATAAAAACGAACATGACAAAATAAAATAGATAATTTCTATTCCTCATGATATTTATAATGTATTATTTATTAAATGAAAAATATATATTTCTATAACCATAGGAAAAATTCCATTCAGTCAATGTAGTCTCATGTTGTAGTAATCCCCCACTGGACATTGTACCTTCTTTGCTGATTTCAATTATGATTGGGTTTTGTGCCACATCCTCTCCTTAAATATCTATAATTTACTTATATATTTTTAACACACACATGTTAGTGGAATTATAGAAATGGTTATGGAATATACATGAAAGTCACAATGGACTTGAAAATCCTACATAATATTTTTTGGGGTGAAAAGAAATTCATTATATTTAATTTAATAAAACTTTTAGCCATATAAAACCCCAAGAAATGATATTGAATAAAATATAAATCCATTTCAAGCATTGTCTATTAAAACTCATGATCAAACAATCACGAAAATCTAGGAAAATTTTAACAAACAGACATTTATTTAAATCATAATTTATTAATATAAATTTCCAAAAATAATTATTTAATTATCTTATAATTTAGTTTTTCCATTTATCTTAATTTTTATCTAAGATTTAATATACATTACAATCCATTTTAATTTGAAAAAATTTAAATAAAATAATGTATTTAAAATTAACTACGTACATAACATGTACTTATATCTACCATGATCTATTCCTGTATGAACTACCCAATATATTTTGTGTGAATAAATGTGTACTATCATGGTATATAGTGCATATTTATTGACACAAAATTATATAAAATCTACTATTAGCTAATGAAAATAATAAACCTGTTAAATTATATGGTGTCTACCATAATTAATTAAACTAGAGTACATGATGTTTAGTGACCACACATAATGTCTAGTTCTAAAATTTACATAGAAATTAATTATCCATTTAATATTCTATAAAAAATCATGTAGTGTGTTCTGTCAATTTCTGACATAGGAAAACAAGTTAATTTGGATTAATGGTGACATTAATTTCCCTTCAATGTATATTAATTGTGATATTGATAACCTATCGTGGCGTCTACTTCATGTAAGTAGGTACATGCTACACTATATGTACATCTCTCTATAAAATTTATAGAACTTTATTTCATTGTATTTGATAATTTTAGAGTGGCATGAAATATATTCCACATTGACATTTATGGTGTACATGATGTGCATGCCTGTTATACTCTATGTAATTAAATATAGATATGTTTCTTAGTTTTAATCACCTATATGATGTGTAATAAATTCAAGGCATGTATTTGACCACAATGTTTCCAGAACATGTCAGAAAACATAGTGTGTATTCTATATACATAGTGGGTATGTCCTAAAACTATGATCCAATGATTTTGATCAACATGAAACATGTAATGACATCATGAAGCCTCTATAAATCCATCCATGTTTGCTATTATTATTTCCCAATACATTTTATTTGGCTACATGACATGAAACTAGGTTACATATCATGTAGTCTCATGTTGTCTGCCTCAAAGTTCTTACATGATTGTGTTTTCTTCGTGTTTGGTTGGAATGGGTCTGAAGAACGAACAATTGGGGTTATTGAGATCCTTTGAGAACATTAAAAAATTCTAATTTTCAATCTTCATATAAATTGATTCAATTATTCTCTACTTAAATATGAATAATAAGTGGATATAAATAATTAAAAGAACATAGTGATGTATTGTGGTTCTAGGAATAAAGATTCCTTATTTTACTCTACTAATGATCATTCCATGAGATTATTGATTTTCACTATTAATTCCTTTTACGGAGGACTTATAAAACTGAGTACAATAAGTTGAAACATTTAAAATAAAGATTTTCCTTGTCCTTATACTCCTTTTATAGGGAAACATAAATCTAAAGATTATTCAAAAAAGCTAATATTCATTCACCACCATGACTGAGTCCAAGTATCTGAATCTATAATAAATCAATAGATATTTTTTGGACTGAGAATTTATTTATAGTTTTAGATTAAAATTATTTATATGTTGATCATTAATAAATAAATGAAGTACGAAATATATATTCAACATCCCATAGGGTTCATTTAAAAAGAAATAGAGAAAATAACATAAAAATGAATAAACATGTATATCTATATGGAGTAACTCTGATGAATTATTTTTCAAACATGCATATGTATTCATAATAATATGATATAGTAATAGTGTCAGCAATAGTATAGAATCAATTATTTGGATAATAATATTTATTTCAACAATGTGTATCTTTTATGGAAATTAAATGCTGTAATTTTTTTAAAACACACACCTTTTTATTTTCCACTCAAATATATATATTGAGAATATGAATATCTCAGTATTTATTATGAAGTTCAAATATATTTAGGTTAAACAAAATACAGAAATACCACTTAAAAATTAGTAATGTACTAGTCCTAGAATCCATTGAACTGGTGCCCTGATCTAGGCCTCCACATGACCAAAAGTGTTCCTTCTACACATAAGGATGCCGACTAGAATTAAGGGTCTAATAAATAATATGGGGATTCTATACCCTATATTACATAGTAATACATATCAGATAACATTTAAAATTAAGGAACAAAAAAAATAAACTAGAAACATGCATTACCAACCATTTCCCAAATACGGTACAACCACCACCAATAATAAATACGACATTTCATGAAAATAGCGAAAAAAGATAACAAAACCCAAAAGGAAGAACAATAGATAAATCCCAATAAATTTTTTTGATTCTTTGTTTGGATCATCAACCATGCACATTCTAAGCCAAACTCCACTCCCTATTATTGGGACTCTCCCCTTATACTGACCTATAACCATGAAATCTACATAGGTCCCCAATGGCTGCCTATGAATGGTGTGAGTAAAACTCAGTAGGCCACCACATACATTGTCCACAAAATATCCATTCTTTGTAGATTTTCAATTTTTGTAAAAAATAAATTTCATCCCCTTAGTTTACAATATTCAATTTTAGTTTTTTTCATCATTTTATCCATTTTTATCACTTGTTCCATGGGTTAAAAATCTACATTATTTACACTACAACCTAAGCTAATCAATTAACATGAAAAGGGAATAATTAAACATTATTATCTCACTATGGATAAACATTTTATAAACAACTACATCACTCTTACCTTAAAGCCTTGATCTATGTAGCATCATCATATGCATCTTTTAGGGGCCAACAACCCCAATATAACTACCTAATCTATCCATTCTAGGGGTGTTTTTAAAGGGTCAGTCCAACCCGACTGATGGGAGTGGCCTCCTTCTATTATCCCACACCAATATTCAATGTTCACCTTTTTTTATATCCATTTACAACATATACCATATCACATATCTTACTTAATTATTACACATAACATTAACATTTCACATTTCATTCAACACATTAATAATCATCAATCCTAAGACCCTTACAACATTTACCATTTACATATTCAAAACATAACACTTTTAGATTATTCAATGATTTCTTTATATTAACCCATTTTACATAATTCAGTAATTAACATTCGTTGTCCCAGTTATGAACATCAAATAAAACTCATAAGTCATTTTACACATTCACTTCATTCTATTTAACACTTCATCAACTTTTTAAAAATAATCTCTTATACCTTTTCCAACTACTAGATAGAAATATCATTAGTTTCTGTTATTAATTTGAACTAACATGTCAACACATTTTTCATGGGATCTATTTCAGTAGAATGGAACTTTAGACCTATCATTATAATAGATTCTGGGAATAGGAATATTTTTGCACCCCATGGGTGGCCCTAATTTGGTCTAATAATCCTCAATGCATCCAACAAGAATCGTGAGGGATTACATTAACAATTTAATCATCCATTTTACCAAATAATTCTCAAGGAATCCAAAGAACAATTATGGAGAAGAATTCACTCAAAAAAACATGCATAAATCAACATCAAGACTATGGGATATGATTTATAGACCACCTACCTCGAATACATAGATGAATAATTTCTTAATAATTTACAATGATTAAGAATAAAGAAACCCTTCAAGACCCATCCTATGATCCACTAAAAATTTGTATTTTAGGGATTTGATAGATAAATAACAAAACCACATTCCCTAATCTAGAAAAGGTAAGTAATATAATCATTAGACTCTCCCAGTTCTACGATCTATATCCAAGAACACTCAAAAAAATCCTAGAAATGAATGAGATCGATAATTGGGAGGATTTAGTAGATTTGGATCATATTAGGGGCTATTTGGGAAGAAATGGTGGAATAATTAGGATATAAACCTAAATATAATTAGTGGAAATGGTAAAATCCTTATTTTAATAGGGATAAATATTTTCCACATACTTTTCCAAACTATGCACTATCCATGCCTTTAACTTTATCCAAATGGGGTAAATGTGACACAATTACCTTGGGATCCCACTCGGTTTAACAAACTCTGCACTAACCATGTGAAATTTCATTGTCCAAAAACATATGGTTTGTCTCTCTCACTTTCACAGGTTATACATACCATGTTCCAACCATGTAACATTCAAAGGATGTACCAATTTCTCTTTATATCTAGTCTTGAACACCCATTACACCCCCAAGATACCTCAAACACCTGGAAAAAATATTATTAGCCAAATTTAAGGGATTAAAACTCAAAAATAAATAAGAAAATACCTCCATGAATAACACAATCTTACAAAATCACCAATATTTGAATTCAAATCATTCATAGAGTCATACATCCTATAGAAATATGAATCTTTAACATTTTTTCATTCAAGCATTTTCATCAAAAATAAAACATCATTTAATATTTATTTAATTTTGGTGAGACTATTTCTAATAAGGGGATAATATGAGAAATTTAATTATTTTTCCTTAAATATGTCAAATATATGTTTCTTTCACGTATTGAAAAACATTAAATGTATAGTTAAAATGTATTGTTTGTTTTAAAAAATATGGTTCATGAACCATACATTTGTTTCTCAAATGTTGTCTTTCTTCTAAACATATGGCTATTGATCCATACATTTTAAAAAACACAGGTTTCATGATCTATACATTTTTTTCTAAATGTAAGGTTACCAAACCATATATTACACTTAAAAAATAACGTATGAATAGTGTTTTGAGATTTCATTCAAAAAAAATCCTAAATACTCAATCAAATATTTCCCCACATATTAACGAACTCTATATACTTCCAAAATAAAAAAAATAGTCTAATGAATATAATACTCTTGAAAGTCACGTAAAATTTACCATTATTAGTTACAAAAATGTGGTAGTTTCTGACGATTACAATTAAAATATAATTTAATGAAATTGTTGAATAAATGTATATTCAACAATATCCCCATTTTGATAATAAAAAAACATATTAAATATATATTAAAATATAAATAATTTTAAGTTGAAATTTTTACAAAAAAATATAATTAAATTATAGACACATTTATTTAGAAAATATACATTACAAGATATATATTTTACATCAAAAATATGAGAATAATACGTTGTATTAAAAACATACACTAAATTCATTTTAAAAAATTTATATAATCATGAATCCAATAAAACACATAAATATTATTCAACGAATAAAATGGGGTTTCAAAGAATGTATTAAGTCATTAATTCAATTATATAATAATAAAATATTAAAACATATGCTGAAGATTTAAAATAACTCCAATTTAAAATAATTGTAAATGAAAAAAATATTTTCAATGATTTTTTAAATAAATATTAAAGATTTTATTCATGAAATAATTGACTACAATATTTTATTCTGAAAATAGAACCATTTATCACTTACAATTTTAGACTAATTTATCACGTATAATGTATTTGAAAAAGGAAAACTATATAATCTTGTTTACACATAAGATAACCATTTATATAAATCTTAATAGTGAAAAACATAAATAATAAATTACAAAAAATAGAACACACATATAGGCTAATTGTAACTTTTAAAAAATATATATATTATTTTGAATTTAATTATACTACATACATGAAATAAATAACGGATTTTAGGAAGGGTTATACCGATCATATAACATCAAAAACCTCTATAATATTCACATAACTAGAAAAACATTTGATAGTTATTCTATTATACTTTAATCATCCACAGGTCATAGCTATAGCGAACAGGATGAAAAATATTTGGCCAAAAATTATTTCATCTCATTGAGACCCAACATAGTATTATCTTCTCATCATGGTGACTACATCTAGATTATAATATTCATTTTAAAAAAATACATTTATTCTCTTTAAATAGAAATTTCTCTTAATTTTTGATACCCGCTCTTAAGCGTGTCAAAAAAATTTGTCAAACTAACACATTGTGAAGTTATTTATGTGAATTCTTAGATTTATTCTTTCATGAATGAAACATTACTATTTATTTCTTTAAATTATTCACCGTAAAAATATCATTAAAATAAATTACATCTTTAATCATTTCATATTATTAACCATCTAGTTTGTCCAAACTGTGAACATCTATAACTTTTTCAGAATATTTCTAAAATGATTCCATAACATAGGAAACTGACTATTCTCTCAATAGATTAGAAGAAGGATTAACTTTTGTTTTCCTTTGATAAATTCTTATCTTGGCACATGATGTTTTTTGTTAATTCATTTCACTAAGAATAGTTTTTTTAATGACATTAAAAATGAAAATATGAAGAATATGGATAAACAATTTAAGAGGTTTCGACAAAAAAATAAAAGGTTATAAAGAGAATAAAATACTTTTAATTATTAAAAATTTTAGATGACATATAATATTCTCATTCCTAAAATATTGATAAATTATTTCAGATTTTAACTTATGAAAAGACATTTTAAATAAGAAAACATTATGTAATTGAAAAAAATTTCTAAGAACATGAAAGTTTAAGATAATGATATTTTGAAAGATTAAATAGAGAATATGTTTTTTAAAAAAACTATTTATATAATTAAATAAAAAAATTAAATTATAAACAGAGATATTTTAAGAGAGAAATGTTAAAACAATGATTATTTATATTTAGAAATTCCGTAATTTAATTATATTTTTTGATATTCAATTATATAGACTATATTTTAACAGCATGATTAAACGGGTGGGGCTTTATTTAACCCTTGAGAATAAAATCTCTACCTACATATAAAATTGTAAATGAAAATAAAAAATAAATACAAATATATTAATGAAATACTTCATGGATTATAAATTCTAGTTCTAAGGATTATGATTACATACTAATTTAGAGTTGATAACTACTTTGTTAATATAGAAATTTCTATATACTTCTCAGATTACTACATATTGATTTAATTATAGATTTTAGTGGTGTATTCCTACAAAAAATCATGTAGAAATATTTTTTTATAACCATATGATTTTTTGTCTAGAAGTGTTATAAATTAATGATTTATATAAAAAATATCCTTTTTTGTGTAGAGAATCTAAATTTTATGTTAGATAATTGTTGGGAATAATATAAATTTTTAACATCAAAATGTTGAGGTTATATAGTGAAAATATTTTTCATGTTGTTTATTAGTACCCCTAAAAAAATAGTTCATATTATTTTTTTATTTGATCAACAGAAAAAATAATTTATATATAATTTTGACCTTCCACCATTAAAAAATATTCCAATTTTTCAATTATGAATTTTATTTTTACCAAATTATTATTGAATATAATTTTTTCCTTTTATAAGCATACTAGTGGCTGGATTAAAATTGTTAACATCTTCTAAAAATTAATTAATTATTGTTTGTGCCCCTTAAGAGAAATTTTATAATAATTAAATATGAAATCTCTAATTGGTTTGGAAAATTTATCTTTATAAAATAATGTATAATAATAATATATTCTAATTTATTTTTCATTGAAAAGTAAAATTTATCTTGATGCATAAAGAATTACTTATTTAGTTAATCATTAGTGTATTCACTAGTTTTAGAGATTGGAGAGAAATAATATTATACCTCATCAGTTTGAGGCATAATAAATACTATTTTATTTTTATGATCTACCTTAGAGTTTATAAAGATTCATAATTTCAAAAAAAAGGAATTACCCCAACTAACATTTATAATTTTATTCAATTTTCTTACATAATCCTTCCTTATGTGTTCTAAAAAAACAATAGTTATACAATGTGTAACCTTTTTCATTACATAGACAACATTTTTAATCTATAATCCCTTTCATTATTTTTAGAGGTTTTTCTAACCTTCTAGAAAGAACTAATGGATTTTTATTTGAATCTAGAAAAAATTTATCATAGGATTGAAAAATAGTATTTTTTAGAGGAGATTAATCATATTTGGTATGATTTTCATCTTTAGTTTTTATCTCAACAACCTAGATCTTAAAATATCCGATTATTATTCCATTTATAATTATTTAAAATGTGTGGATTGTCATATTCTAGATTATATTTCATTTCACATGGGATGTATGTCATTATTTACTTTTATCACTTCTTTTGATTGCATAATTGTATTTCATAAAATAGAAATATTATTTATTTATTTTATCATTCACTCATTAAATTGGGTGAAATTTTCATCTTCTAGAATTTTAAATCACAAAACATTAACTTTTCATTAATTTAACATAGTTGTATAAAATTATCAGTTCATTCATATGTAATAGAAATAGTATTCCACATCTCGTATGAAGTAAAATGTTGAGAAACATGATTAAAATCCTTAGTCCCTAAACCACATATAATATCATTCATTTCTCTTGAGTTATGATCATATTATATTTCTAGATCATTATTAGGATTTATAATATCTTACTTTCGAATTTCATATGGCATTAAAACCATTAGATATAGTCATATTCCAGGATATTACTTGTAATACTCATGAGATATTTCCAGCAACCATAATTATCACCATTAATATATGGACAACTGATAATTGAGTAACCTTCATTTATATCGTCCATTTCATGTTTTTTTCACGGCCACGATGATTAACTATGGCATCGTATAGCCAAAATATACAATTTATCATTTAATAGAGTATAATATTTTGATTCACTAGATAGTATCAAAAAAATAGTCCAGGATTGGAAAATGAAATTTCTTAATATTGTAAAAACTTTTATATTACTTGTTGATATAAAATATTAAAAAAATACAATGGATTTTGAAAAGGATAAATATATCAATAAGGCCATTTCATTGATACTACTTGTTGGGATGGAATAGCTAGGCACGATAGGAGGGGTGAATTATGATCGTTTAAAAAAGATTAATGGATTTGAACTGTCCCTCTTTTTCTATTGTGATTCATTCCTTCCCTCCATAAATATGATTAAGAAGTAAATATAAATAATGAAAAGGATACAATGATGATTAGTGGGTTAGGGCACAAAGATGCCATAGTCCACTCCACTAAGGCCCTATCCATATTATTGGTTAATTTATCATGTATTTTGTTTACTATGGGCATCTAAAACCATGTATAGACAGTTGAAAAATTTACAATAAGGAATTTAAAAGCATATATAGTTCTTATATAGGTATCCTTAAATACATAGCGTAATCTGAGAAATTGATACTCCATCACCACCAACACTGTGTCTATGTAGTTTAATATCCAATAAATGAATTGATACATATTAAAATGTGAAAAAATAATTTTTTATAGTTTTATTAGTAAATTATAGATGGGTTGATCAATAAAAAAGAAAATTAATCAAAAATTAATCTTCAACATCGCATGTGATTTATTAAAGCAGTTATATTGAAAACACAATATAGACAAATAAACATTTATGTCTCCAAAGTGTAACATTGAAAAATTCATTTTTAAAAGTAATGAACAAATATTTAACTATAAGATAAAATAGAGGTGTCAACAACAAAAATGAGTCGATTAACTACATTAAAACATGCATGTTTTCAAAGTGTATCTCTAAAAGAAACGATATAATATTAGTTTTTTTAAAACACACAACTCATTCATTACTACCTCTATATATATTAACAATATGAATATCACAGTATTTATCCTGATGGATTAATAGGTCCAGGTCAAACCAGCTCTAAAATTATTTCATAATAAATGTGTAATATGTAAATTAAAATCATTCAATGAGAGTCACAACTTCTTTTAGAAATATGAAATATTCAATCCGTTTAGTTTGAGCCTTTGAATCAGCTATAACATATCATTATATAGATATTTACATCAGACAAGACTGTCCTAGAAATAAAGGTAAATATCTAAAATTTAAACTTTGTAGTTGACCGAGTCAAACACTAGGTTCATTCATGTGGTATGAAACTCCAAAATTATGGTTGATACCATATATTTTTTTAATGTATATTTGTTGAACCATACGTTCATTTCTCAAATGTATGATATCTTCTAAATTTAGGGGTTTTTATCAATAAATTATAAACAAAATAGGGTTTTTTATCCATATGTTTTAATCTAATCATTGGTTTTCCAATCCATATTTTGGGTTTATAAATGCAGGATATGAATAGTGTTTTCATATTCCATTCAAAACATATCCATAATACATAATATAATACTTTCCCTTACATTAATGATTTCAGTAAACTTCTAGAAGAAAAATAAATATTGTATCAAATATCATCCAACAAAAATTCACTTAAAAATAATCATTATTAGTCACAAATATGTGTTTTTTTTTGTGAGAATCTAAATAAAAAAAGAAAGTAATGAAATTATTGAATCAATACATTCTCAACACTTCAGATGTTATTAAATTATTCTTAACATATAAGTTTTTATATGAAATATAATGAAGAATATATCTCAAATAAATTGAATAAATATTGATTGAAATTCTAAATGAATAGCTTATCGTCAAA
The DNA here is from genome assembly GCA_963277665.1 of Viscum album. NCBI lineage: Eukaryota > Viridiplantae > Streptophyta > Magnoliopsida > Santalales > Viscaceae > Viscum > Viscum album. The sequence continues at coordinate 511,867,221 of OY728138.1, forward strand.
TGAATAGACTGATCAAATATTATTAGCAAAATATAAATTTAAATGAGACCACTATGATAACCCATGAATGGTCCAATCATAGTGGAAACTCCAGTTTAGCCCATTATTAATTTATAATTTGTCATATTAAATGAATAAATTCCAATATCCTGATGAAGAATCAATATTCTCAATCAATATAGAAGAAAATGTTGTTAAAGAATCCTGGAGCAAAGAAGAGGTTCTTTTACAAAAAATTTACAATTAATTTAATAATAATAAAAAACATTAGTCATTTGTTAATTCTTAATTTTATATGTTTATCATTTAATCCTTAAAAACGATGTGATATAATTGTTCAGAGTGGAGAAAAAGTAAAATCACTCTACTGGTGATTAGCATGTTCTCCTCAATATCTGAAAAATGAAAATGGAACACTAATTTGAAGTGCGAATCATTTATTAATTTTTTATTGTTTTTTCTTGATCATACCTTCATTCTTTAGTCTAGAGGATTTTTTATGACATTTAATCTATTTCTAGAGAGGGGGTTGGGGGTGGATTAATTCTCCCAATTTTGAAAGAACCCCCATATATATTCTTGGTGGGGATAATTCACTAGGGATGAGAAATGTTGTTTACAAAAAATTGATCTTAAAACATTCTCTAAATGATATAACAAGATATAAATATTTTTGGGTTTGTTATTATTTTTCTCAAAATCCAATAATCATATTTTAAACCTAGATTATACCCCCATTCCAAAATTAATAATACTAATGTATAATGGAAATCACCAACTTTTGAAAACTAAATTTTATTTTGTCAAAAAAATAATTCCTTTTTTATTTAAATAATACTTAGGATTTTTTCATTTCCATTATTAGGAAAACTCCTTGTCCGATAACCTTCCTCATCAATTGTCGAATGTAAAATATTAAATATAATTCATTTGATGAATAAATAAATAAATAAATATTATATACATTGTCTTGTGAATAATAATGTATTTTATATTCATGTAACGATATAAAAATGTATTTTTTTCCATGAAAATAAAACAATTATCAAATAATAATCGATTAGAATCTATTGAATATAATTATTTATTGAAATATTCAACTCAGATATTAGAACAGAACAAATAATTATTATCAATAAAAATGAAAAAATTAGTATTTCCTGATTTTAAAAATAATATTTATTCAAAGAATTTAACACAAATACTATTAAACTAAGATCAAATGAAAAACTATTTTTTTGAGCCACTATAACATACCTTAGTTTCACAAGTTATGATTTCATCAGGTACCACAACACAGTCTTGAAACATATAGAGTCATACATAGAGGAATTTATTGTCCCAATAATGATTACCACATTTTAATTATCACTACGTAATATAATCACTTTTTCAGAATATGTCAACAAGTTGGTTTCATACTCATGCCATTAACTTATATGCTCAATATTAATTTATTTTATTTATTCAAATGAGTTACATAATCATAATGGAAATTAAATTTTACTTTGATAATTTCATTCCAACCAAATAAAAAATATATCATCTTCCATAGACAAAATCGTCTATAATATATTGACCAATTAAATAATCGAATATCACTCAGGACACAACCAATGTATATTAATTTTCCAAGATCATATGTTCACATTGTTATGGGATATATATAAATAGTGGTGATTTATTATATGAATAAATTATAATATCAAGAGAATGGATCATTACCATTTTTTAATGATAATAACATCCAATGACTTTTAATCATGTTCAATTCCTATTAGAGGGTATGTCATCATAAGCATATATAATTGAGACTGAAATTTAAGGATATAATAATATAGTTTCATAACTATATTTTTTAGTAAAAAAACATACCATTTCTGATACTGTTCATTCTATAATATAAGGTTATTTGGACCATCAGACATATGTCTAAAACATTCATCATAGAACATCAATGTTATCATCATAGTACGTGTCTTCTTTAAACTTGTCAATGTGATGGAAACTCTAGGACATTATAACATTAATGTTACATTAAATAAAAAGAAATATGTGATAATATATTTTATAATATTATGATCATTTAATTCACTTGAAATCTAAGGTATAATGTATTTGGGTTATCGCGCAAACTAAAACATAGTTGTGATAATTTAAGCTTTGTAACTTGATTTCTTGCCACCATAAGTTTGGATCATGCTTTTGTTTAATCTATTATGAATGATATATTCCCTAAATACAATATAATATATATATATATATATGTTATATAAAATGGATTGATATATCCAATTTTATAATTTAATAAACATGTAACAAAATAGTTTTGAATATATATAAGATGAGTGTCTTATTTTATCACTACGTGAGAAACCATAAGGCATGGTATGTTATCTCTAGAAAAAAATAATTTTTATCAATTTTTTATAAAATGGGGGATCATAATTAAATTTAATTAATGGTTATGTCACATCCATTGAAACCCATTCCAATGACATTACAAGAATCTTATATTTTAATGTTTGTGTTGAGGAAATTATTTATTGGTAGTCAAAAAAATCTTATATCATTTCAATTTATCCCATGTTAAGATATGAAATAAATATTCATTAAAATAGATTTAATATATGGAATATCATCTATAAAATTCATATCCTAGATCATTAAGTCATGCATTATAATTTGTGAGTTAATGGATGCATTTGACCTAGACTACCATTTGTGGCTTTTTAAAGCCACTACTATTCGATGGATGGTTAGCCTAATGCATGTGGTTGTTTATCTAAGAATTCTTGGAAACCTATAACTCTCTTGTCTTTTTTCCACTTATGTCAGTTAGGTGATAGCACACCATTGAAGGAAGAGTGGTCCCTCCCTAGATATTAGTGACTCAAAATGGATTTTGGATACCTATATAGGTGGAAACCCTTTGGATTACAGTTATGTGATCATCGTCAAAAATATTTAGAAGCATTCAAAGGTTTTAAAGATAATTCAGTGGTTTGATAGTAAAGGTTACATGAATTAAAATATATATTTTTTATATTTTATACATGTTTAATATTTCAAAAAATCCTCAATATTTGGCGGAGATTTTAAATGATTATAAATGTGATATTATGTGTTAGTAAACCCCTAGTGATTCTAATATTGGTATGAGAGATTATAATGCAATAGAATCTATATGTCATGTGTGAAATGTGTTATTTGTAAATAAATTTTCATAGCACATTATAATAATAAAATACATTTGTTAGTCTGGTTCTGTGGGATTATTTTTTTGGCATATGATATGGGATATCATAAGCACCGACATGATTAATACTCATGGTTCTGAATTAATCATGGCATATAATTTTTTCCAACCACAAAATATAATCATCTGTTATTATTTTTAAAAAATACATATCGGTTCATAAATATGACACCATTTCATATCATAAGAAATCATATAACATATGGAGACTAATAATAATGATGTCAATCAAAAAATATAATTTACAGTGCATCACCTATATATTGTTGTCTTTGATATATCTATTAGTTGTAAATTATTACCGATAATATATAGCAGTGGATTCTCTATAAATCCTATTATACGACCTCTTGAATAAATAAAAATTATAGGTGTAAAAGATTATTTTTCATAATATTTATTAATAATTTGAATCAATTATTATAAATTGTTTATAAATAATGAAAAATGTTAATTTTCGTTTTTATCAATTTATAATGGTATTTGACATTATTTATTGACCAATAGTTTATAATTATATAATTAAATTATTTTGGAAGATTTATTTATATATATTCCATAAATATTATCTGTTAATGTAAAATAAAATTTAATAAAATCTTATGGAATTCCTTTTGGAATATAAATAAAATATTTATTCAAATATAATAAATAGTAATTTTAAATGGTTTATAAAGAAAAAATTATTACTTGAATATAACATGTAAGTATTTTCATGTTTAAGGATAGATTATAAAGAATTATCTGAATTGTTCAAATTACGAGGCCGTTGGGAAGTTTTTTCAACATCCTGAAAAAAAATTTTAAGATCTCTTGTACCAATGGATTGAATAATAAAACTATATGAATTTTAAATTAATCAAATTTAGTACATAAGAGAAAATATAAATATAAAATGTTTATATTTATAAAAATATCCCATATTAATGTCGAATAAAATATAATGACAGTATATAATTATCATATTATGAATATAAATTTTTTATGTTAAATATTTATATTGTTTCCATAATATATATAGAGAAAACTATATTGTGTTTTTATTGTGATTTTTTTAGAATTGTTCATAAATAATTATTTTGTGCTTAAAATTTTAAAAGGTAATTTATTTGATGGTTATTTTTTTTATTATTGATCAATGTAAATTGTTTATATATTTAAAATTTATAATTTATAGTTTATTTTATTAAATAATTTAATGAAACCTCTAAACCTTGCATCATATGCTAGGAAAATCACAAAAAGATTTATTTTTCATCTACCTTGACCTCAGTTTGTTATTATCATTATTAAAAAATATTATTTTTTAATATAATTAATACATTTTTGGTGTAATTTTTTTTTTTGATGAATTGAATTCTATGTTTAGTAAGATATCATTGGTTAGAGGTAAATTTTTTTTGAATCCCACTAACCATATCATTTTTACCATGCTCGTGAAAGATTGGGGTTGGCTACATATTGGTAAGGGATTACACATGTAGTTATTTTCAATGTCATGCACAAATATATATATATATATATATCGATATTAGACTAATAGTTTATATAACTTATGAATAATATGTATTTAGATATGTTTCAATATGTTTGGATTCTATATATGTGAATGTAACACAAACAATGGGTTGGGAAATGATTTACATATCATAATGGATTGAACATGTTGATTTGGTTGAAATAATATGATTCCAAAACAAAATATTTAAAATCATGCATACATAAATTTAAAAACATGAGATACTATTTTGAGATTAAATCACATTTATAATAATATGTGTAGTATACATTGCAATGAATCACTTATCAACAACTTGATCATCTAGTATTGTAGCTTCATTTCGTAGTTGGGTGTCTCTAGATTACCTTCTATATGAAATTGGTTTTATAAGGTTTCTGATGGTTAGGTTCCTTATTAATAAAATTTTCTTTGGGCTACACTTAGCTGGGAAACCTTAAAGGTTATGATTCTAGTAGAATATATTTGTGTGAATCCATTTGACAGATCTTGGTAAAGAGCCATACACTCAACTATATAAGAATCATATATGATATTATTTAATGGATTCTATAATAAAATATCTATGTGGGGAATGGAATTCCAAATCAATCATATTCCATAGTGAAATATGGATCACAGAATACTAATATATGTGATTAATTTAAAAGAGTTAATTATCTTAGTGGAATCTCATTCAATTAATGTATTTATTAATAAAAATGATACTCATATAATAAAATATACTCCTGTGGATAATTATATTCATCATTGATAATAAAATAAAGATTAATCCATAAAAAATATTGTTTATGAAATAATCTTTTAAGACTAGAGGCATAAGAAACATTCTTAAATAATAATATTTCTAGGATTTAGAGGGACCTATTCATGTTTATCTAAATTGAAATTTTATGGTGAATCATAGAGTAATTCAATTAGAGTGTTAAATTATTTAGATGAAAAATTCATTAAGGTTCCATAGTCTCTACTCATATATTCAACATGATTGGGTATATCAATGACTTTGTCAGATTAGATATTTCTTTCATGATTATTCTGGTTAAGGTATTCATTATATTTCCATATATATAAATGTTATGAAATGATGATTTAATTAATGAAACATCTACTAGATATTATGAATAGTTTATAATACATACAATAGACATGTGGTGTCTTAGTTATCAAGTTATTTTGAGAGTATAAGTTGGTAATAGTTGAAACGTGATGAAAATAGTATGTTTGAAATTCCATTGATGTTTCTCTATATATCAAATCATGGTCACTGAAACATATTGGGTTTTATACAAGAAGGAAAATTGATTTGACATAATGGAATTTTTTGAGATGGCTAAATATATTTTTGGAGACTACATAGAATTCCCATGATGGGTGTTAGTGGGGTAGAAATTTAATATTTTGTTTTGAAGGGAATATGATTCCAAATGTATTCATTACAAATGATAAAAATATAAAAGCGTTCAATACAATGGGAGAATTGATGTATCCTATAATTTTTAATCAATTTATGATGAAAATATTTGTTATATCAAATATTTGAATGTAACCTAATATATATCATGAAAAGATGTATCTCAAATTTTTGTGTACTTTATTCTCATTTATATTATATGATTATATAAATTTTTGATAATAATGATGTTTTATGAATATAATTTTATGGATAATTATATACACATGGTTTCTGATCAATTATATTTTATATTTTTTTTAAAAAAATAAGACAATGACACAAATGTTTTGTCAAGGATAATGTGTTAATCCATATTTTTGTTAAAATTTGATGATAGGTGTTGATACCTCCCATTTGGGATATAATTTTATAAATAGTATTATTTTCATTTTACCATTATCCAATAACATAAATCTCCATATATGATATGGAAATAATTTTTAATTTGATTCGATTTTCTTTTAAAATTAATTGATAGATATTTACTAAAAAAATGAGTTTGTGAATATTAAAATGTTATTCTTAGTAGAACATAGTGTCTAAGAGGCTAGTTGGAGCATGTTTCATCTCAGAGAATTTAAAAGTTAACAAATAAATTATTATTTAAGACAAATTATAATGTTATTTTCACTTAGTATCCAAAATATTTGAGACATGTGATTTTAAATGAAATTATTATTTCATAGTAAGAAATCATGATAATGTGAACATTACTAATATCTAAAATATTATACAAATCAATGTCATTGTGAGTATCACTTTATCCTAATAGATTCTATGATATATTAATTTATAGTCTTACAAATAGTAACGTTATTAATTATGTAAAATTATTAATGGGAAATTTCTATAGATTACGACATTTAAAATAGAATGTGTTCCAAGTATAAACGATATGTTGAATTAGTAAAATTTTATAATATAATGTGAAAAAGACAAAATATTTTCATTTAGTTGAACATTAAGAACATTATTCCTTAATCTCTTCATTATTTAAACATTATTTCCTCATATATGGTTATCACTAATGAGTTTTTCATGGGGAAATTATCATATGGCCTTATAGAGATGTGGCAGGAGATACTTGTATATGTAAAGAGTTGAAAAAACATATAATGTGTAGAAAACATAACACTTATTGGGTTGTGTATCATATATGATAAAATATATAGGATATTATATAATATATAGATTATTATTTTTAAAATATTTTTAAAAATATAAAATGAATCATATAAATGGAAAATATTATGTTATCATTATTTAATTTTGGTTTCTTAGATGTATATATTGATATACATTTTGTAAAGTGTAATGATAATTGACCTCTCAGAGTACATCATGAAGTTACCCCTAGAAAATGTTATTCCTAAGGTATTATATATTTCCAAATAATGTAAATGTTAAAATGAGTAGTATTTTTATACAAAATAAAAACAATTATTATGATGTGGAAAAAGTGTTTTTATGAACGTGATTACCCTATAAGTGTATCATATGGAGTGTTAAACACTATTTAATTTATATATTAGTGTTTCATGGATAATATATAGTATTATCATCATTATGTTTCATGGATACCATGTATGATAACCTTAATACCATGATATCATAATTATGCAATCCATTACAACTTATTTTGTCACGACCCGTCCTCGGGGCCCGTGCTGTGACTGCCCCAAGACCACCTTCTATAGGCTAGGGGCTAGCGACTAGCACCAAGGCATAATTCCTGATAAAAAGGGAAGGCATTGCCTTATAAAGTAATCAAACACACAGAGTAAGCAAGAAGAAGTAAACACTATGTAACACTGGGTACAATAGTAAGTGCGGAAAAGTAAGTGGGCCAAAATACAAACCCAAACTGAAAGTAATGTACAACTGGAAAAGGAAGTAAAACAACTAAAAAGTAAAGCCGCTACGTCGAGCCGTCCACTAGAAGCCCCACCTGAAGGGTGGGTACAGATAGCCTCCTCAGCTCCTCAGGTCCAATCGTCTGCTCCGAGTACGTCCTGCCCAGTGGTCCACCTCTAGGTACCGACTCGCACCACAAGACTCAACCACATTCAGTGTTGTCCATCATCTTTATCCAACACAACATAGTGAGGGCATAGCCCGTGCAGGGGTGAGTATACTCTACTCAGTAGGGACCCAAGACCCCCGAAGTTCTCCCAAAATCCACAAAATATAATCAACAATGGAAAGATAGAATCACTAAGTAACATCCAACACTACTTAGGTATATGACCATACATATACCCAAGTCATCAATTCTAGTTCGGCTCCACATCCGAGCCCAAGTACAACCCAGTATACAAAGGAAAACATAACCCTTTCCACATAGGAATTCGCAACCCAATCCACACAGGAATGCACAACGTAATCCACACAGGATTTCAAGTCAATCTTATCAAAGATAAGATTGAAAGTCAAGACTCAGCACACATAGGTATACCTTTTCATAAGATGATAGAGATAATCATATGTAGCCACTGATTCATCTAAGCCGTCGGACCCACACAGGATCGATAGGTACTAACCCCCGCAATGACCCACACAGTATCGATAGGTAATAACCACCGCAATGACCCATGCATGATCTTACCCACACGGGATCGGTATGCACTGGCCCACATAGGACCGCTGAGCGATGACCCACACAGGATCTGATCCACACATGATCGGTAGGCACTGATCCAAACAGGATCGCTCAGTGCTGTAGTTGTCATTGTTGAACCCATGGAGGATTCCAATGCAGTCTTCATCGTTGTCGTAGTCGAAGCAAGCTCTAGGGTTCCCACACACAGCAAGCTCGTTTCGGGAGGGTCCACTCCATGAGCCGAGGGGCTAATAAATCAACTGACACGATGTCTGAAGTTGATGTATCCCAAAGTTCTGTATCGTGAAAAGGAACTCAACGTGACAGATGGCGCATAAATCGGACGCCCGGTCTGAGAGTTGTTGGCTTTTTCGTTCCAGGGGCCCGGTTGGTTTTTATTTCAAAACCAACCCAACTGCACTCCAACTGCATCCAAACCTTGAGTAATGTATCCCAAAATGTTTGTGTCACTAAGCGGAATCCAACAAAGTTGATGTCACGTCAATCGGACATCCGGAGCTTAAGTTATAAGTGTTTCCGCTCCGAGGGCCCTATTGGTTTCGTGTTCGAACCAACCCGGTCATACCCCATGTTCTCCAAAACCTTGAGTGTAATATACTGAAACGACTATCTCGATCCAAGGATCGCATCTCAGCTGACGGTGCATCGATCGGAGGTATGAAGCCCATGTTATGGGCGTTTGAACGGATCTATCCGAAAATAGGGGGTTCGGGCCCGGTCAAACCCGGTCTGACACGCCCCTGGGTCGACCCGAACCGGGTCCGGCCCATTAGGGCGTGGCCCGGCCTGGAATGGGCGTGGCCCGGCCTGGCCCGGCTTGGCCTGGCGCGCTCTGGTGGCCCGCGTGGCCATCTCGGCCGGTGCCGAGATGAGCGGACAGGGGGGGGGGCGCTGCCCCCCTGATTGATAATCACGGCCCCCACATGGGGGTCACTCTTCATTTCTAGACAGGGGTTAAGAACTACAGGTATCCCCTTGAAACGATCTGCCTGCTCCGGCGGGCCTGTTGCTGCTGCCGTGGGACCGCCGCTGTCTCGCCCTCCTGCTCTGGCGGCCAGAAGTTCTGGCCACCGCTTCCCGCACCACCGCGGCCATAGGTCGCTGCCTTGTCCGGTTGGCACCGTGCGACGGTGCCACGTCCCTCCACCGCGGACCCGCTCCAGCCATGGCCTCTTCGAGGTTCTTCGGTGCAGTGCGACGGTGCCGCGGATTTTTTCGACTTCAACAGTGCGGCGCGACAGAGCCACGCTTCTTCGCCCATCATTCATTGTTTCTGCGTGGTGCAATGGCACCGCCCTGCCTTTTCTCGTGCCACAACAATATAAAACAATCAAGGGGGGAGGAGGGTCCGTCGTGTTCGTGTGGTCTGACCTCCTCCCGTTATTGCGATAACATGCGGTCCAATTTGAAAATGATGAATGGTGATGAAATTATTCACGAACACAAAACAATTAACACCTACATCGAGCATTGTTGAACGAAGGTTTGTCACGGGGAAGGGACGTCGCGGAAGATGGCGTCGCTGAAAGAGAATCGTCGACGTCGCATAGAAAAGAATCATCGTCGTCGTAGTACACGGCGTCACATCGTCAATCTATGAGGATGGCGTCTCTCACTGGCTACGGAGAGGGAAGAAGATGGTACGAAGAACTCCCGTTTACGGTGACGGAGTTCTTCATCGAAGGCTCGACGTTCTTCATGTTCTTCGATGAGGAAGAAGATGTTCTTCAAGAGTTAGAGCAAATCCTCTCCAAAACCTCCTCGCACAACGAAACTCCAACTTAATAAAATAAGGCTTTTCCTTATTTTATTTCTCATGCCAAACATTTTGAAATTCAATCATTCGAATTTAATTCACTTAAATTGTCAAAAATTATTGAAGTTATAAGTTGGCAACATTAATGAAAAGGGGTTTTAAAATGATTTAAGGAGAAATGAAAAGGTGGGGGATCATGTGGGCCCCACCTCACCTTAAATCCTCTCAAGGGAAGTTTAGAACATCAGTGGGTCCCACTCAAAACACTTAGCTTAGGTTATACTAATTTAAACAAAAAAATAAAATTGGTTGCACCATTTTATTTTATTCTTTACTTAACCAAAAATATTAATAACCTCACCCGAGCAAACGCAACTCCGGAAATGGCGTTCCTAAGCAATTACTGGTGCTTCAGTTTCATTAGTGCACTATGATTTTGATTCCGAGAACCAGTTCAAAAATTAGGAATACCCCGCTCGTTCGTTCACTAAATGTACCCTAGCTAAACTTCAGAAAATTATTCTTGGATCACCGGGCCTCGGAATCAGGTGCTGTCAGAAACTGCATTCTTGTAAAATCCCCATGAAAATTATGAAAAACTTTCCCTTGAATTTTATGGGTCTTTACATTACTCCCACCACAGGGTTTTACGTCTCCGTAAAGATACATCATAATCTAGGGAAACAAATGTGGGTACTGAGTACGCATCTGAGTCTCCCGTTCCCAAGTGCTCTCCTGGAGGTTCACGTGCTCCTACCTGATGCGCACTAGAGGAATCGACCATCCACGTAGGACCCGCTCCTGTTGATCCTTGATCTCCACTGGGAACCTCCACAAATATCTCCACATCATCGATGTCTAACTCCCCATGGTCGATGATATGCGTCAGGTCGTGCACGTATCTACTCAGATGAGATACGTGAAATATGTCGTGCACCTGGTGCAACTGAGGTGGTAGAGCCAGGCGATAATCCACCTCACCAATCCTGCTGAGGACCTGGAATGGTCGGACGAAACGTGGAGACAACTTGCTGCCTCATCCAAATCATCATAATCCCTGTCAAGGTGAGACCTGCAAGAAGACGTGGTCACCATCCTCAAACTCTAGTGGACACCACCTCCTGTCAGCATAAGACTTTTTCCGGCTTTGAGATGTCCTCATCCGCTCCTAGATGACCTGGACCGTCTCTGTCGTGGCCTGGACCATCTCTGGTCCTACATGTGCTGACTCCCCATGGTCTGTCCAGCACAACGGTGATCTTCAAGGTCGGTTGTACAACGCCTTGTATGGTACCATCTCGATGGTGGAGTGGTAGCTGTTGTTGTACGCGAACTCCACCAAGGGTAGGTGATCCTCCCAGCTATGACCAAAGTTGAGGACACATGCACGGAGCATGTCCTCAAGAGTCTGAATGGTCCTCTTCGTCTGACCATCTGTCTGAGGGCGAAAGGCGGTGCTCAAACGTACCTGCGCCGCGAATGCCTCCTGCAACCCCTTCCAAAGATGGGATGTAAAGCGGGAATCTCGATCGGAGATGATAGATGATGTCACACAATGTAGTTGAATAATCTCATGTATGTAGAGGCATCCCAAGCTCTCTACTGAGCCCTGCTCTCTGATGGGTAAGAAGTGGGATGACTTCGTGAGTCAGTCGACAATCACTCAAATGGAGTCGTGACCTCTGAAAGTGCGTGGTAGTCCAGTCACAAAGTCCATATTTATCCCATCCCACTTCCACTCTGGGACCTCCAAAGGCTGTACCAAGCCTGCTGTTACCTGGTGCTCTGCCTTCACCTGTTGACAGGTGAGGCATCGAGAAACGAACTCTGCCACAGCCTTCTTCATACCCAGCCACCAGTGCTATCGTCTGAGATCCTGGTACATCTTCGCCACTCCGGGATGTACCGCTAAAGGGGAAGTGTGAAAGTCTCTCAGCTCCTCCTCCAGTAAAGTAGCTGGTCTGTAAAGCGGCTAGTTTCTCTTTCGCCTCCCCAAGTAGCAGAATGCCCGTCGTCCTGCTGAGAGCATTGGCTACTATGTTCTCCTTTCCAGGAGTATAGACTATATCAAAGTCATAATCCTAGAGGAACTCGATCCATCGCCGCTGTCTCAGGTTCACATCCTTCTGTGGGAAGATGTACCTGAGACTCTGTGGGTCAGAATCGAGTGTAAAGCGCTCACCCATCAGATAGTGTTGCCACATCCTCAGAGTGAAGACCAGTGCTGCTAACTCCAGGTCATGGGTAGTGTAGTTCTGCTCATGCTGCCTCAACTGACGTGATCTATATGCGATCACTACCCGCTCCTACATCAGGAAACATCTGGGTCTGATCCCTGATGCATCGCATTAAACTACATACCCTACTCCCTCCACCGGTAGCCTCAAGATAGTTGCACTAGTCAATCTCCATCTCAGCTCCTGGAAGCTCTGCTGACATCTATCTGACCACATGAAGGGTTTCCCCTTCTTCGTTAATGTTCTGCAAAGATGCAAGGATTTCTCCGTTGCCAAAAATAGAAATTCGGTCTCATCCCATGGATGAACCACGTTCCTTTACTAATATAGTCAATCCCATCATGATCAGTTCATTCATGCAATGGATGACGTCGTAAGGCCTCGATGCTACTACAAAGAGATCCAACCGTTACTCTCGCCTCCAAGGGTTGAGTCACACTCTTGGAATCAGTCTTTGATCATTGGGTATCATCCATTAGTAATCTCGTATGTGAGGGTCAATTCAACAGTTTTTATTCGGAACCTCTTTCTATTAACATACAAAATACTAGAAAGAAAAAGTCACTATTGCAAGAGTCTTTTATTACTACAACTCAAAGAACAAGGACACAAAGCAATACAAACCACAAAGCTAGAGGCAGTATGGGAAATGGACTCCATGCCTGGAGCTAGTACCACACTTTTCCACCTGCTTCCGGAGCTCCATGATCATATGCTTCATCTGCCTGAAGTTGTGCTCTCCCCTGTGGTCGAGGTGGACCTCCAGGTGGTGGTGGTGGTAGAGCCCCAAAAAGTCTCCCACCACCTACTGCTCGACCAGCTCCTCGACCTCGTCCACCTGCTCTATACGGACCGCCATGGTTGAACCTCTACCTCTTCCTGGGTGGTTCCTCAACCGTCTGTTTCCCCTATGCATGGCGGGTCGGGAAGTCACGAGCCAAGTGGTTATGCCCTCCGCATGCATAGCACTGTCTTCCGCTCGTAATACTGGTTCTCCTGCATGTTCCCCGCACCTCCGAGATAGTATCCTGTTGTTGTATGCCTAATGACCTGGTCTGTTTGGACCTCTGCGACATCTGTCTACTACCATCTACTGAAGACTCCGCTACCTGCCACCCTATGGTATGTCTCACTACTGGTGTAGGCTCAGCAAGAAAGATCTCGATGAGAAGGGCTCGCTCAAGTACTCCTGCTTGCGTCGAAATGCTGAGGGAGATTAGGGATGCCCTGATCTCATGCCTCAGTCCCTGATCGAATGTCTAGGCCCGGAAGAATGGGTCTCGTACCATGTCCGTCGAATAGAGTGAGAGATCGGTAAATCTCGTTGAGTACTGGGCGACCATCAAGCGGCCCTGCCGCTGCTGTAGTAGCTCCTAGATGTGTACCACACGGAGGGTGGCTGGGAAGAACTCCGAGTGGAAGAGGATCTCAATGTCCGTCCAGAGGAGTGATGCCTCGTCATGCACCTGGAGCATCAAGATCCACCATCTGCTTTCTGCCGCGTGTAGGAGACTCGCTGTAAGGATCACCATGAGCTCTGCCGGTGTCCCTACCAATCGGAAAACTTGTACAACTACCTCCAGTCAATCCTCGGGTGCCTGAGGGTCCATCTCCCTGCAGAACATGGGCGGTCTCAGATGCTGAAACTTGTGCAGTTCACTAAGGCGACGTGCACTCTCAACGGCTGGGGTTGGTACCATCGGTGGCTCAGCGGGTAGTGGTACAGCCGGTGCCTCCGTAGTAATAGGGCCCTGCACCGAGGCCTCTTCGCTCGGTGGGCTGTCATCATGTACAAAACTCGAAACACTAGCGGGATGTCGTCGTGGGGCCATCCGGAAAAGTGACAGGTGTGCCACGGTCAATACTATATACCTGGTGAGCTGACAGAATGTAATCACAAAAAAAACATGAAACACTTATGAAATTAATGTTTTCGTGCACTAAGTAGGAAATCAGAAGTCAGGGTCCTGGTGTACGGATACGTCGGCCGCCGCACCAACACTGGACTCTCTGGACTGATAACCGCACTCAATACTCTTAACACTATTGCTTTACATAGAAAAATATCAGAGTCCTGAGTTCTGTGGTAGAACCAAACTGCTTTGATACCAATTTGTCCCAACCCGTCCTCGGGGCCCGTGCCGTTACTACACCAACCACACCTTCCATAGGACAGGGGATAGCAACTAGCACCAAGGTTTAATTCCTGATAAAAATGGAAGTCATTTCATTATAAAGTAAACAAACAAACAGAGTAAGTAAGAAGAAGTATACACTAGGTAAAATTGGGTACAATAGTAAGTGTGGAAAAGTAAGTGGGCCAGAATACAAACTCAAACTGAAAGTAAAGTACAACTGGAAAAGGAAGTACAACAACTGAAAAGTAATGCCGCAATGTCAAGCCGTCCACTAGAAGTCCCACATGAAGGGTGGGTACAGATAGCCTCCTCAGCTCCTCGGGTCCAGTCGTCCACTCCGAGTATGTCCCGCCCAGTGGTCCACCTCCAGGTACTAACTCGCTCCACAAGCCTCAATCACAATCAGCGATGTCCGTCGTCTGCATCCAACAGAACATAGTGCAGGCATAGCCCGTGCAGGGGTGAGTATACACTACTCAGTAGGGACCCCAAGACCCCCGAAGGTCTCCCAAAATCCACTAAGGATAATCCACAAAGGAAAGATACAATCACGAAGTAACATCTAACACTACTTAGGTATATGCCCATACATATACCTAAGTCATCAATTCCAGTTCGAATCCACATCTGAGCCCATGTAAAACACAGTCCACACAAGAAAACACGACCCATTCCACATAAGAATTCACAACCCAATCCACACAGGAATGCACAACGTAATCCACACATGATATCAAGTCAATCTTATAAAAGATAATATTTAATGTCAAGACTCAGCTCACACAGGTATACTTCTTCGTAAGACAATAGAGATGATCAGATGTAGCCACTGATTCATCTAAGCATTCAGACCCACATAGGATCGATAGGTAATAAACCTCAGAATGGACCACACATGATCGATATGTACTAACCCCCGCAATGACCCAAACATGATCGATAGGTACTAACCCCCACAATGACCCACACAGGATCAGTATGTGCTGGCCGACACAGGACCGCTGAGCGCTAACCCACATAGGACCGGTAGGTACAGATCCAAATAGGATCGATGAGTTTTTTTGTCGTCGTTGTCGAACCCACGGAGGAATCCCATGCAGTCTTCATCGTCGTCGCAGTCACAACCTGCTCTAGGGTTCCCGCACACACCAAGCTCATTTCGGGAGGGTCCGCTCCACAAGCCGACGGGCTAATACATCAACTGACGTGAAGTCTGGAGTTGATGTATCCCAAAGTTCTGTATCATCAAAAAGAACTCAACGTGATAAATGGCACGTCAATCGGACGCCCGGTCTGAGAGTTATTGGCTTTTACGTTCTAGGTGCCCGGTTGGTTTTTAAGTTAAAACCAACACGACCGCACTCCAACTACATCCAAACCTCGACCAGAGTAAGCCAAAATGTCCGTCTCACTAAGGGGAATCCAACAATGTCGACGGCATGTCAATCGGATGTCCGGAGCTTATGTTATAAGTGTTTCCGCTCCAATGGCCCGGTTTGTTTCGTGTTCGAACCAACCCAGCCATACCAATAGTTCTCCTAAACCTTGAGTGTAATATACCGAAACGACCGCCTCGATCCATGAATTGTATCATAGCTGATGGTGCATCGATCGAAGGTCTTTAGGCCTTGATATGGGCATTTGAACGGATCTATCCGAAAATAGGGGGTTCGGGCCCGGTCCGACCCAGCCCGATACCCCCCCAGGGTCGACCCGAAATGGGTCGACCCGAACCGGGTCCGAGTCCAGCCCATTATGGCGTGGCCCAGCCTAGTGGCATGGCCCAGCCCGCCTGGCGCAGCCTGACCCAGCCTGGCGCGCTCAGTCGGACCGCTCGGCTAGTGCCGGGCTGAGCGAACAGGGGGGGCGTGCTGCCCCCCTGATTGATAACTGCGGCTCCCACATGGGGCCCGCACTTCATTTGCTATAGGGGGTTACGAACCCCCGGTCTCCCCTTGAAACGGTCGGCCCGCTCCGGATGGCTGGTTTTTTTTGTGAAAAAAAAACACTTCTTATATTATATAGGTTATGACATGAATACGTTGATGTTTTTTATGTGTACTCTACCTGATATAAGGCTATATTTAAAATTTTAGGGATGTTTCCAATAAAACCAAAAGGCGGAGATTGAAGTATAGTTACAATTTTGTTGAAGAAGGTATTTGTTTTAATTTTTTCCAAAATTGTTTTAAAATCAGAAAAAGCTTAAATGTTTTTTTAAGATTATTCACATTTGTTTCATATTGGATGGGTTTTTTTAAGAAGTGTATATGTTGTTCTAAAAACAATATGATATTCTATAATTTGATAAAATTAAAAATGACCTAGGAGTTTTTCTTCGATGTTCCTAGAGTAAGAATTTTTCATATCATATGTTTGTGAAGCATCAAGAATAAATCATTGGCTAAATATAAGTCTTCTATGCATCTAATGGAATCCAAATAAGCACAATACTTGTGAAAAATAGCATCCCAATTTTGGAAATGGAATAAATGTATAAATTTATCATAAGTCTCTTAGTAGTACTTTATCAGTTTTAAATGTACATATCGCTATATTTATGTGTTTGATTTCTATGTGAGACTTCATGGATTAGAAAAATTTGGTTATCTATATTGTGAAATATAGTGTTTTATAATTTAAATATTAATAAATAATAAAAACTCATGTTCCACAAATTGATCTTCATGGTTTATATTGTCAGGTCTAATGTGTGATTTAAGGTGTTATATATGTAATTTACAAAATAGTGATCTTAAAAAATATCATTTTATATGTTGACGGTTTTTCATTAGAGTATGGATAAATTTATTGATTTTGATGTCATTTTTAAAAAAAAACTACAAGAAATAAATCAATAGTTTCAATGAGATCATACTATGTTTATCATTATTTCGAATAATCACTTTAATAAGATTATGAAATTATTCAAGATGTTTTATTATTTTTTGAATATGCATGTTTCTGAGATCATATGCACTATATTGTGGGGATGTTATTTATTCCATGATCTGAGAAATTATGATTCCGAACATCATGTTTGAGAAAAAGATGATGGGTATTACTATAATTTACAAAATACTTTACTTGAAAAATTTTATTTTGTATGTTTATGAGAATGAAGAATGTATAATTGTATAAGTTGACATCCATTCTTAATACTTTTATAATTATATGATTCTCAAACAATAATATCCATCAATGCAACACATGGATTGTAATGTCCAAGTGTATTTGGAGAATAAGTTTCATATTACATCCAAATGATCCAAAAACATGACATCCTTAATTTATTATCCACAGTGAGCTCTTAAAATATATATTTTTTCTCATAAAAGTTAATTGGATTACATGGTAAATACATAAGGAAATTACATAACCAAAATTATCAGTAAGGTAATAAAAATGATAAGAAAATATAACATGTGAGTCAAAGGTATAACATGATATCATAAAAGAGAAAGCTTGTGTCTAATTTCATAGAATAATATCATAAAAACATAGAACCATATGTTAATGGAATCATTTTAAATGTTTTAATATCATATAACATGACATAAACATGATTCAATGCTAAATTCCTAGAAAAAATCACATGCTATACGAAGTCCCATAATGGATTAGGTTTACTCTATATTCCAATACATAATGCCTCATGAGACTAATGATTTATGCATTAAATTACAATGATATCTCAGTGATCCAATAAAAATTTGGTTATGATCTATTTTATTCACATAATGGAAATAAATAATAAGGCATAATATAATAATTTCCAATTAAAAAAAATGGGATGCAATATCCTGCATCATATCATAATGTAAGGAAAATCCATATGAATGGAATTTGGGAAATGATTATAACGAATATGTTTTACAATAAAAGGAAGGAATAATAAGTTCTATATTAATATATATATATTAGTGACATATATATAGTATTTATAATAATTCCACAAAATTAATAGATAGATAAGTTTAGTTAGAGAAAAAAAGTTCATAACCTAAAAGAAAGGGTGGTTTAGAGTGATCCCTTACCTCAAGCCTAATTTATCATCTACATAATTTATCATCATGAATATTAAAAATAACATAATAATTTACATGATTAACAATCATTTCAACCTTATTACTACTTTTATTAAATTCATTCCCATGTAATATTAAATCACTTAATCATTTAATTTCATATCAGATGTTTTGATGATTTTTGGCTCATATGTCCTAAATCACTTTTGGAATGTAAAATAAGCTCAAAGAGAATATTAATTAATCAACTCCAAAATGGTAATAATGAAATATGTATCAGTTTTATACATAAATTATTCATTTAAATAAACCATGAAATATGCTTATGAATAGTCATCATGTTTACAATGATGTAAACAATAGGTCGTACACAAGCGTGAGTAATATTTTCAATTTTTTATGAACTTGATGGAACAAAGGTTAATTTTGTTTTATTCTTATATAATTAATTTAATATCATAAATATCTTATTATTATTTTAAATACAGTTTCACATACCAACCTAATGATTCGAAAAAAAAATGAATTGCATCTCTTCATGATGAGGTAGTCCACCATACACATTAATGATGTTATAATTTAATCAATTCATGGTAATGTAAGACAATATATGATGTATTTATTTTAAATTTTGGTTAATTTATCATGAATATATTATATACGCTTCAAAATTAATTCCAATTACATTCCACGTAATACAAAATTTAATAAAAAATCACATCGTTTCGCGACGCGGTAGTCCATTGAACACACAAGAAACATTATCTTATTCTATATATATTGGAATTTATAATGGTATAGATTATATAATGAATTATAAATCATAATAATATCATAAATATAATATATAATCATTATATACATCATTATATTCATACGTGAGATGTGGTGATCGAAAACTATTTACATCGGTTCATGAGGCATTAATCCAATGTTCATAAGACCAATGGTTTTGTTTCCCATTTGAGGGAGGTGGAGATATTTTTATGTAATTATCTTAACATATAAACATCTCATAATTTTTAATAATTGAGGATATTTTACTAGTATTTTTTAATATTGTTGGAAGTAGGTGGTGGAATAAATAAAATTAAAGTCCTGGTTAATGATATTATATATTCATCAGAAAACTTCTTTTGGGTTTCAAAAAAATCATTAATATAAAGTTATTAAAATAAATATTTAAAAAATAGAAAATTTGTACGAGACAAATTATTTTTGACCGAAGAGAGAAATAAAGTCGATTTATTTTAAGAAAAAATATTTCGGTCTCTTGATTACTAAAGGAGATGGAAATTAAATAAAGACATGTATTATATTGAAATAACCAGACTATAATAAAATATATGAATTAATTGAGAGTTATATCATATTTGTTCATCACTACAAACATATTCATATAAAATCACGATAAATAATGGGATTGTAACATAAAAACCTCACCACTTTGGTAACATTGGGATAAAAACATCATGGAAGATAGAAAATTTGATGTATATGAATATCCCCATAATTTTCATGTTAATAATAATAAATGATATTAATGGAATGTTTATTCACCATATAAATAAACAAGTGGTGAATATTTCATGTGACTTACCAAAGTAAAAGTGAGGCAAAACCACTTACCTTAGAGGAAAATTTATTCATAATTGATTGAAACTCCTATATATTAAATATATATTCATTATAAATATATTACAGAATAATAATAATATATTTCGTACCATATATGACATAATAATTTCGTTTTATCAACCATTTATTGACAATTATTTATTAAAATCGCTATTAATGGTGACTACTGCTTTGTTTTTAATATAAGGTATCCTTCAGTTTTCATTCATTGTTAATTTTTCATTGAAAGGTAAACTACAAATTTTTAATTATTATATAAATATCATATATATATATATATAAAATAAATATCACTCTTCCATAAATGCAAGGGATGGAAATTGAATTACACCATTAATGGAGATGGTAGGTTGTATGTATACATGAATGCTTCTTCCATTTCATTAATTTATGGAACAACATAAGGTAAATAATATTTAAAATTTAAATAATATTTTTTTAATAAATTTATATCATATATAAAAATTAAATATTTACTTATCACCATCCATGTCCAAATAAAATGAAAAAAATATTTCATCACTTTGTGTAGTCGTCAGTCCACAAGTTTGCTTGAGTGATAATGTCTTTTTCCAACAGATTGGATGGTATAAAGATTGAATTGATATTATAATTAAATAATTATAAATATTTCCTAAATATAAGATATATACTTTTAAACCATCATTATATCAATTCATGATAATTGGTGATCGAAATTGAATTACATCAGTTTGCAATATGGCAGTTTCGGTTACACACAATTGATAATTTCATTGCAAATTTTGATCAAATAAGAGATGTATATAGGTTACTATATTACATAATAACTTCTCAATATATCTTTTATTATTATTTTATTATATTTACATATTTTATGAATATTTTAAGGTACTAGGGGAGTAAATAAATAACACATGGTCAATAATAGTACCTTTTCTTCAAAAACACCACATTAAGTTTTCACCAAAAGAATTCATAGGAGGTGTTTAGGATAAAAATATGGAATCAAGGTCATAGAGAGGGAATTAATAATTTTATTTGGGTATTTATTGTCTAATATAGTAGGTTTTTTTTATTAAATATAATATGAAAAGAGATTCCATTTTATAACTGAGTTGAGGGGCACACTTCTAATTTTTCAATTTATCATAGCAATTTTTTATCACATTCATTAAAAAGGTTAAACATTGATCATTGTTGTCAATTATAATTTATGTGGTCCAAATATGGCCATCCAATAGAAATTAAAAATAATTGGTCATTTTAATCTTTATCTTTTTAGTTTAACCCATTGTAAACCCGATTTAACCATAACTGTGGTAACCGATTTTTATTATTTTTACTATTTATTAGTACAAAAAATATGATCATGTTATTGAAAAACATTAAATATTATGATTCTGACTATGCAATATATTTTATCAAATTAAAGTCAGAGATGGGAGAAATTTTAAATTAAAATTAAACACAAAATCGCGATGAAAAAAATGTTTTCCCAAGAAAAAATTTTCATAAGTTCAAATTTTTCTTATAAAATGCTGACATATAATTTATTAAAATGACCTAAATTATATTAATAATACTTAATTTTTGTTTATTTACATTTAAAAAAATTTTAAAACAAAAAAGGAACTTTTATAATTCTTTAAAAAAATAAAACTATTTATAAAAATTGTTACATTTCATTATTCCCTAAAAACATAATATTTTCGTCAAATTATAGATACATAACTCTAAGATATTTTTTAATAATTATTTTAAAATTTAATTTCATTTTTCAAATAAATTTTATAAATTTTTAATATATTAGTTTTAAAACAATTATGTAAAATATGACGAAATAGTATTTTAAAATACTACAGTTTTTAAGAATTAAAATGGTTTTTTCTGATTCCATGGATAGAAAAAATATTAGATAAGTAAAAAAATTATTTTTAATATATAATATCTAAATATAAAAATAATAATAATATTTATTAAAATTAAATCACATTTCACAAAATAAAAAAAATTAAAATATATGCGCTTCATTTTTAAATGATTTTTTTATTTCTAATCAATGGATAACAAATGAATTTCGATTATACATGTGAAAACAATATAACTTCATAATTAATTTAGTCATATTCATACCCTTATATATAACATCTATTTGATAAAAATCATATTAAATTATAATATTTTAAATTTTATAACAGTTTTTGTTAAAAATCTGTGTTGTGTGTAACTCAAGTTATCCATCAAATTAAATTTATTTGAAAAAAAATTCAAAACATATTAGGTATGTACACATAGTTTCTTGTGTTTGATCCTAAATATATAGAAAAATAAAAATATGGAATATCTAGGTTCATCACCATTAGTATTAAACCCCATTAGGGGTCTTTTTATCCTCTCCTTTGAATCTCATGATAACCAAGGATTATCCCCTTTATCACATTCCCCTATATAGAATCTCCATTGAATCTACTCAAAATTTGTTTATAATTATTGAATTTAATCACTTTTTAACACCTCCCCTGCTTTCTTCTATCCTTTTCTCTTCTTTCGTTACACTGTAAAGGTTATAGTGGCCTAGGGTTTCCTTTTACAGGAATTTTAATTGGGATCACGGTTGATATTTATGCATAAAAAGTGTACATTAAATGATTTTTGCCACTTTTTGTGGTGGATAAACATATCACATTATTAAGGAGACAAATTTTATGTATTATTATCTAATAATGGACCATTAATTTTAATATTATTATTTTATATGATTTCATGAAAATATTTAGAATGTTTTACTGAGGCTACATTGAATATTTAATGGTTTTGATTAAATAATGATATTTATTTTTTATTTTTTATGGAATGGGAATGATATTTCAATTTTATTCTAGACCTAAATGTATTTTTAAATACCATTTAATCCAATGGTTTATATTAATTCTAAAATATATATTTATGTTCATTTTTATATATGATTGTATATGTGTTGGTTTTCAAAAGAAATATATAGTTTTATTGATTAATTTACAATGTGAATGGAATTTCTAAATGAACCTATATAGACTTGGAATATTTTGTAGATATAATAAATTTTATATATTGATTTTAAAATATTGTTTTTGGAAGCATTGTTGAAAATTTCAAAGGATCGGTTTTTTCAGACTAAAACAGTTTTCAAAAGATCATACTGATGAATCATTCATTTTTTATTTAAATATATTGGTAAAAATGGTGTAATTTGTGTTGATCCAACCCCAAAAAGGTAGGTATACATATTTTCTATCTATATTTGATTAAAAAGGGGTCATTTCGGTCAATGTTTATTAGAGGAATGGGTGACATTACATATTATTTTTATTATTTTATTATTTTTTATAATATATATTGCTGGATTCACCCACCTCACGTTATATACACTGGAAATCCATGGGTTTCTAGGTGGTAAATATGGATTCAATTTATACTCTAGTGTACTATCATGCACTAACTAGTGTCCTTTTTTTTATCATTCATCCTTTTTATGATACTCATCCATTGGATAGGCTATGTTTGGATATATATCATGTTAGTGAGGAGTTTTTGGTATCTAAAGTTATTATTTCTTCATTAATATTTTATTTTCTTTTTCATAGATTCTTTATCAAGGATAATAAGTTCTCATGATACTTATAGTATATTACACTTATTCTTGTCATTTATTTCTGATAATATGCATTATATTTACCTATCCTCATTTAATTTTACTAGAAAAATGCTTTATTTATCACTCTTATTCATGGACCATTTTGAATTATATTTTTAAATAGATAGATACTCAAAAACGTGTAATAGAGTTAATAAAAAGCTATTTTGGATCAATATCACCAATGAATTTGATTTGATGTAATACATGGTGATGTTAATGGTTTATTCGAAAAGGTGTTTTGGAAGTTATTCCAATGGATTTATAAATATGGTATTATATTTTATCATATATGATTCCATATAATGTGAAATGTCATAGTGTCTATATGTGTTTAGTGCAAGTGAGTGACTAACATTGATATTCCCTAAAGATCATTTTCAAATGATCCACTTTATGAAGTTGTTTTTATGACTAAAGGAAGTCTTAAAAAGATATTTAATCCTTAAAAGATATATAATAAATGGGTGTATTGTACCATTTATTTTCCAAATGAATGTTCTAGGGTTTTTTATGATTTTTTTGAATAAAATGATCATTCTCATGATGAATATAGTTTGAGAATTAGATATGATATAACTTGTCTATTTATTAGTACATTGGATACATCCACTAAACAATACTATAAAAGCATATTTTATAACACATGAATTAACACTCAAAAAACCTTTTGAGCATCCTTGAGGGGCCTATAAAATTATATTTTCATGTGATGTGTAGTATGAGTTTTAAAACAACGTATAAATTAATGAAAAGTTGAAGATATATTCTTATATATCATTTATACTAGATTCTATAGCATGCTATAGAGGATGGAAGGATACCTCTTGTATGATGTTATATTCATGTATAACATCTGGATACCTTAATTGGTGTTAGGCTTTCATCTACCTATTTTGTGATCCATATCAACCTCATTGGATGAATATCAAAACATAGAAAACTAATATCCCCTGTAAGGTATGGATGATTTTTTTGTTCAACATTTATAGTATTCTGAAAATGATTTAGTTAGTCATACATATGGTTACCTTGGCTGTTTAGGTTTCTCATTCACTTCTATTGTAATGAATATGTACTGATTACCACCAATGAAACATTAAAAAATTAATTCTAAATAATATATAAAATTATCTGTATTTAAAATTTTAAACATGGTGAAATATAAACATAATACATAATAAATGTCACTGTGTACACATGTTTCCCCAATCCAACACCTTGACACACTGATTTTATATCAATATCTACTAGTACACTCAATATTCTCTACATTATACTCAGCTAAAGGTCCAAAACCAATGTCCACAATAGTTCTTCCAATAAAATTACTAGAACTACCCTCTCATATATTCGAGATTCATAAAGGAAAATATATACTAGATGGATCAAGGACATAAAAATCAATGAGTGGTACCCAAAAGTATGTTCCCCAATTTGAGGAATGGGTCACTATAATACTTGAAGATGGAATATGTGTCACAATATAAAACATAGATGCTAAATTAGATTGTGAAATATGGTACATATTTTCCCTAATTGTGCTCCAATCGGTATTATTAGTCATGACCCTCATCGAATATGGTACATTTGGTAATGTCTCTTATCGAACCATGTATGATGAAAAAGGTGTAGTTAGTGTTTGTGTTATGGAATCTATAGTCGTTTGAGTATTTGAACGATGTTTAAAAAATATATGATAAATTTATTCCTCATATGTTTATAAGGTATTTGGAGCATCATAAAGAATCATGGGATGGGCAGGAGATACTCTCATAGACCACATGGATATGATTTTAGTGATGTGTTGTGCACTTATCATTGACTAAAGAACTAAATAAAACTCAAAAAAACTGAACATATCTCATTTCATTGGATTAATAATAACACAAACTTGATTGATCCCATCACCTTGAAAAGGATTCCCAAAATGATTATCATTCAATAATAGATGAACGGATTAATTATTAATAAACATGAAACGAAATAAATTTATATTTATATATTATGGTATAGTCCTCCAAGTCGGTCGATAAACCAGTTGGTAACTCACATATACTAATGAATTTACATAGAATGTGGAATAAGATGAATACATCCTCATATATATATAGTGTCACAATACAACTAACCTGAATCTCACATGGGTTTATTTGTAATCTGAACAATATCATATCCTGGATCCAGCTTTCTTATAAGAAATATACCATATCCCTTTACAAACATCCTCAGTATAATAAATGAGAGGCTTTCAATACCCAAACTACATCATGATCCCATTGGGTTACTTCCACTAAGAAATATAAAAATGGATTAGTGGTTCCATATTAGTATAATCACGAATCGTCTATATACATCAATATGGGAGATATAAAATAATCTCACTAGGATATTCCATTGAAAAAATATGCATAGAGAAAACCAATTTTTTTCAAATTATTAAACAAAGAAAACATAATTCTACTAAAAATGATTCATGCATACATCATCAACAGAATAATAATAACATAATATTTGAAAATATAAAATTGAATGGTCCATTACATATATATATATATTGTATGTATTTATGTTTATCCACATATAAATTGAGTGTAAAAATTTTCCCATATATTATATAATTTCAAAATTAAGTTTAAAAAAATTTCTTATATAACATATATTATAATTTGTAGAAAGAGGACCCATCCAAAAATATTTGTTTCGAAAATATGTGCCGACATTAGATAAAAGTGTAGGGAATGTATTCCAATCCTAATCATATAATAAAATAAATAACCATGTACCTATTTCACCACTATCCATTATTAACTTCAGGGTTATCTATACAGATTTGAAATACATGCATAACCCCAAGTATACCGACCATCATGCAGAAAATACCCATGTAGAAGTAGGTACATCCAGTGAACATAATATCTATAGTGATATAAAAATAATGAACTACCAATTAATCAAAAAACATATGAAGATGGATATTAATCAAATGAAACCATATTTGTACTTGGATCAACATGTCCAAAATGCGTGTCTAACGTGGGACTCTATAACCTTCCTCATCTAAAGGTCCTCGGCATATATTGTAATGGTATTTCAAAATATCAATATAATATATAATCCCATGATTTTATAATTAGACATGTAACAACATACTCATCTACACTAAGGTGAAAACTATAGAGAAATATTATATTGTAGTTGTCATTTCCCTTAGGAGAACGAAATGTATGTGTCTCTGGTCTTTATCTCTCGACAAAAGTAGAAATTAGAATACTTAAAATACATATATAAACACACAAATGTCATCTAATAGAATTAATAATAATATAAAAAATGGATAATTTGATCAAGAGGGCTCTCATAGAGAATGTGGTGGTCTTGTATTATTTCAGTGTCACTATTAACCACAATCCCATTAATATTATGATATTTAATCAATTTTTTTGTAAGAAGTGAATGATCCTTAGGACAATGATGTATATTTTGGATGAATTCTATGGAAATTATTAAAATATTGTAAATAGATTATTATTTTATATTATAAATATACATTGAGTGCAATATAAATTTAAAAAATTGAAATTATTCATTTGATAAACCCTAATACTTGGAATGTAAAATAATGAAAATAATATATTAAAATAAAAATTCATGTTTTTTGTGATGAAAAACACTCAATTTTATCATTCTGATAACTTTTTCAATGATTATTCAATTCATCCCTAAACCTAACAAATCATTGTCTCATTATTTTCTCTCAATGAGTGTCAATTTCATTTATCATGCATCTAGTTTTCAAATGAACATTTCCACACAACCATTATGGATTAAAAACAATAATTACACGTTCTAGAGGACTATTTATTATTTATATAACTACAATCATCACCACTCTAAAATATTTCAACCCCCAATCATTTCTAGAAAATACAATTCACTAACATAACTCTCCCATGATAGGGAAATACTGTAAGATCCTATAAGTGCATATGAGAAAGGAATATTGTAATCATGTAAGTAATATCCATCACATGTGTTAATGATTGGCTGAAAAATAATAACTTGACCACTAATATCGCTTAGTGGATCATATACCTAATTATAATTGAACCAATATATCATATTTGAAAAAATATACATATAGTTTGATGTATCATGGGTCTAATTCAAGTCAATTTCATTTCTATATTATTTAGTATACTGATATCCCTCTAAAATTTCATTCTCTATATACTATGATACATAATGAATTATTAAATACATATTTATAATATTTTATGAATAATTTCTATTTTTTAAAATTTATTAATCCCAAAGAACACTACATTGATCTACTAAATAAAATTTTTAGTCTTTTACCCATATCACCTCACTTAAAAAAATTATCAAGAACATTTATACTTTTGAATGAAAACATGTAATTATAAAAATCATTATTAATTAATCTAAATTCATAAAAAAAAATTAAAAAATATTTTATCATGGTTTTCATGGTGTAATTTATTGGATGGAAAATTTAAACTGTAAATAATATAGATTTATTATAATTACTGAATATGAAAAAATGTGATCCAAAACTTAAATTGATCAATTCCTTTTAACATTGTTTGGATGCATTTTTTATACATTCCTATTCTTTTCATGTATGATCATCCATGATCTTGAAAAATACTTGTTTATGTTTTGGATGTTTTAATTTAATTATTTCATTTCATTGCAATTATATATTTTTAAATTAGATTTGATGGCTTGCGAGTCAACCCTCTATCAATTATTATGTATGAATTTCATGTGAAAGGTTAATTCATTTATCCCATTTGAACCAATACTTTGGTTACCCTAACCTATGTGTTACTCATTAATACATGTAATTAAGGTATTATATCAAGGCTACTGTAGGAGGATCAATATGGAAACATTTCGATGCCAACTCTGGTGATGCACATGTGGAAATGTGGAATGTTGTAACTCTTTCAAGATTTTCAATATGAGTTATTTCCCCTATGTCAAAGTAAGATAAAATTTTTACTCATTAAATCAGTTATTAGATAAAAATCCCAAAAATATAATTTAATTAATTATTTATTCATCTATGAGATTATTTATTTTATTTTTTTAAGACCTTGATCACAAAATTAAATTAATTAATTTGAAAATAAAAAATTTAATTAAATTTATTACTTTTAAATGTCTTATCCACCACTATTTATTAATTAATTATCATCCACTTATTAATAACATGAAATTTAAAGGATAAAACAATATAAAATTTATGCATAATAAATTATACAAATGAATCAGTCATAAATATTTTATCCACCTTGGTTATTTAATTATATAACATCTATGTAATATTTGAATGACATGTAAAGGATAAAAAAAATAAAACATATGAATAATTAATTAATATCACTAAACCTAATATTTAGTTCGGCAGATCCTTCTATTACTTGATTTGAAAAATCTAAATATAAAAAAGAGTTTGACAAACCCTCGAAAGGAAAATTACTTTTAAATTGGGATTTCTTATGATGATTTTTGGATGGCTAAAATAGTTAACATAAATAAGAGTGTCCCATTAAAACTCAGTGTAATTTTTAGGAAACTGGTGACAAAATCAATGTTTGGATTTCTGGAATAAGGAATCCGCTAAATGAATCAAGGAGCTATAAGCTCACATTTGTAAAACACTTACCCACTTAAACACCATCCAGTAGAATTACCAACCCTTGTTAGGATTATCTGATGTGGAATATGGGTCCATTCACAAGAATACTAAATCAACTAGACTTTATGAGTTCAATAGTGATGGTTAGTAAGACTTGATAAAGTATTGAGCGTTTTAATAAAATCAATTAATTTATTAGTTATCATAAAAATTATATTATAGAAAAATCTCTAATAATATAATATTTTAATTTTATTATAAAATAGAGAGCTCTTCATCCATATTATCACTATGATCAAAATTAGATAAGGACAACCTAATAACTGGTAGTAACATCTAGGAGTGATTTAGAAACCTTTGGGTGGTTCTATGCCATGAACGGATGTATTGCATTCTAAAATCCTCAATGCCGGATCTTTTTTCTAATATGTAAATCATTGAATAGTTCATTGTCTATAAAATTCATTAGACTGACGCAGTAAACAGTCAATTTTTTCTTCATTCCTAAATGTCTAGTGGACTAATAAGGTATCAAAAAATTAGGGATGGGTAAAGAATGATTCAAAACCTATATGGTATTTTTCAAGATATTGCTACAAATTAATGGTTTGATATTCCCAATGTGATCTTTTAGAGCATGAATGGTGAGGGTTCCACAGCTAGGCCTCATGTAGTCAAGGACAATTAATACATAAAGAATCTAGAGGTTATAGATTTTAAAATCTCAAAATAACAGGACATTGTACTCATTATAGAACCACTCTCTCCGATCATATCTAGTATTATTGTGATTTTTAATGTCAACAAAACATAGAAATATGTTCCAGATCTCCTCACACTTCTTCTCCTTATTGATATAGATAGGAAGTGTGAAAATTATTCTTTCTTTATGGTGAAAAAACACAATTAGAAAAAATGATATCTAACACCAAAGATTATTATTTAATTCCAAAAAAGAAGAATATCAAGGGGAATACAAGGAAACATGATGTATTTTGTTTATGATTAAGAATTAAGGGAAACTAGAAGAAAAATTAAACCTATCCCAAGAGGTATGTGGAAGCTCTAGGAGCATTTAATATTGAGAGAAATTTTTCTGTTTCTAAAAATTGGGTATTATATGAAACTTTTTGTGACCAAATATGAATTCAAATATAGGAAAGAAGTTTATTCAGAAGGATTAACTTAGGGAAAGTTTTTCTATGAGAATCCAATATAGATAAACTATGTTTTATAGAAACCATAGACTACCACCTAATTTTATCAATCAAAATGACTGTGGTTTTGAAATGTTATTATTATGGTACATCTAATTCTCTAAAAAATATTTTTATCATGAAATGATATTTATGTTTTTTCCATGTATTGAAATAAATGATGCTTCATTTATAACGATATCATTTTTTATGGTAAGACTCATTTAAATAATGGCCTTTATTTTTGGATTATGGAAACCAATTAATAAAAATCAATAATGAATTTAATTTACTTAACTCCTTAAACACCCAACTCTGACATCATCATCTACAACATGTAAATGAAACTTTTTTATTCTAATTACATCAAGATGAATATTTTGATTATTTTTAACTAAAACTAGTTGGGGTATGTCATGAACATCTATAAAGAAAAATGACAAAATACCCATTTATTTTGAAAGGTGAAAGGGATATATATATTCATGAATTATTTTTTATATATGTTTGTAAACCAATTTTTATTGAATCAAGGGGTGGTTACTCAGGACATACCCCATAGTGGAACGACATATGAAAAAAGAGAAACGTTGCCTTATTAAAGATGGTGATATAAATTATGATTATTGAGAGTCTTATATTCTCCTTCTGGGTATACGTGTTATAAACACCATCATATATACTAAACCTATTACCAACTAGATTCATAAATGGTATTCTATAAGAATTTTGGAGTGGATGTAAAACCAAGTTATTGAATTTAAATGTGTTTGGGAAGTGAAATGTTTTTTAGGGAATCTACATTTAACAAAAATGAATTCCGAGTCCAAAAGTGTAAATTTATATTATTCCCCATGGAAACAAGTGGGTATTACTTATATAAACTATCATAAAAATGGTTATAGTGAAATTACATTTTTCATTACTAGATAGGTAAGGAATCACCAAAAGATGTAGTAGGATCGAGATAACCATCGATGATGTTGAGGCTCATGGTACACAAGAGTTCATACATGAATAGATTCCCCAAATCCCCATGGAAAATGAATCAATTCCAATGACATAAGTACTGGATATGAGTAAAAAGGAGGATTTAGTACCATAACATTATATTTTTCTAATAATTGAGGATTGTGAGTTATTATTAGTTGATAATAATAATCATCCAACCGATAAGGATGTAGTAAGTGGAACATAGATTCAAAGTCTAAATAATCCATGAATTATGAAATGGAATACATGTATGAAAACCATGTCTGTATTTTGGTAGACCACACATGATTTGTAAACCCATTGGTTGAAAATAGTAATTCAAGACGAAACTGGACATTGAAAGAAACTTTAATACCTATAAGGCATGACTTTTTGTAGTTTGGTTTTAATATCATCCTGTAATGGACAATAATGAAACCATATTTGTAGTTTTATTTCTGTTATCCAATAGAATTCTATATTCCATTATGGCTGACCCTGACGATGATGTTTGGAAAATGGATATTAAAATAGCATTCCATAATGGGAATGACCTTGAAGATGTCTATATGAGACAAACTAAATAGATTTTGACTCGAAAGGATGTTAATAAGATATATAAATTAAAAAATTAACAATTTATGGATTAAATTAATACTCTTGGTCATGGAATATTCAATTTTAAAAATCCATAATGTATTTTGGTTTCGTAATTAATGAATGCGACCCTTGTGTCTAAAAACAGTTTAGTGGGTGTGAGTTTATTTTATTAATAGTATATATTGAGGAAATATTACTCATATAAAACGAAATACCAGCATTATAATTAGTTAAGGAATTGTCGAATACATTATTATCCATGAATGACTTGAATGAAGCAGTATATATTCTTGGAAACAATACCCATCTTAATAGATCCTAGAGACTAATCATCCTAAGTCAAAGTACATAAATTGAAATGATTATAAAATTATATAGTATGAGAACAGGGATTAAATATAGTGTCATATGGAATTCAAATTTCTGGGAAAAAGATTCCTCAGAAAATTAAGGAACGAAATATAATGTAAAGGATTCCATACTAATTAGATATTTGGTTATTCATGTATTCTATGGATCTTACTTGATATTATGTTTCATATGAATTGAATATGGTAGGAAGATATCAAGAAGATAGATGTGACTTACATTGGATGGTAGTCAAGACTATCCTTAAATATTAGAGTCATATTAAGGATATATTCTGGGTTTTTAAATGGTATGAGGAACAATTCATCAAACGATATTAATTTCCTAGTTTTAAAACATATCAAGGTGACAGAGAGTCAAAAATGACACACATATTCACATGGAATGTAGATTTATTGAGTTGTAACTTATTGAAGAAGGATATGGTCACAGATTCAATAGCATAGTCTAAGTATATTACATATTTAGAGGCAGTTAAAAAAGTATTGTGGATCCAAAAAATCATCCAATATTTTTTGTGGTGCCAATCTATAAAGATCATATCATACTATATTATGATAATAATATAGTGGTGGATCTCACAAAAGAGCCATGGTCATATCACTGGACTAGGAAAAAACATCAGAAGTATCATATCTTGAGGTATTTCTTTTAGAGAGGTGATTTTGAATTTAGTAGTATTTAAATGAAATACAAAATGGTGGAATCCTTTACTAAAACCCTTACCGAATAAAAAAATGATTATCATGTGACATCTCGTTCAATAGAAGTCACTAGTAGTTTTTTCAATTCAAATTTGTAGTTTTCAGCATTTTTTTCAAAGGACAAATTTATTTTACATTGATTATATGTATATTCAACGTATGTAGTGTTAATTAAATATATTATTAAATATGAGTCATTTTTTCTTCATTGAATTAATTTAAGAAAGTCTTAGATTATTTTTCATAGTAATATGGTCATATAAGTTCCCAGTTATGATGAGAACCATATTGTGTTGTGAGAAATATTAAAAATATAATAATGTAAATGGATAATGAACTACAGTTAGACATATTATATTAATACCTTTATGGGATAGTTCCTGTAAGTGAATGATTTTTCTTCTCATGAAGTTCTCACTTGGTAATCTCTATAATGGTAGATTTTTGGAAAATAACCTCTAGTAGGAATTCTATTTGTTTTATGTTCATAGGATATTCCTATCTATTATCATGTGTAATGGTCCTTAGTCATTAATATTTTCAATAATGTATTTAATGAGTTTCAAAAGTTGATTTACTATCCAAAACTATCACACCTCATGTTGGAGAAATGATGGTAACGTTGGGTGTGTGGCGATTAACATGTCATTAATCGATAAATCATGAAAGTATATACCCGTCCATATTTATGGAAGTTGATATCATGTACATTTGATTAGAATATAAACGTTACATTAAATTCCTTGTCCAAGGTGTATCAACATGTTAATATTTTATAGTAAATGAAAAATGTATCACGTAAATAGGTTGATCACACCGTCGTGCAACCGTCTTGATGGGATATTGTAACAAAGTAATTATATTACAAAATGATCACTCTTATGTGGATGTTAACATTGTGAAATTATAATCTTTCTCTTGGTTTCCATGAGATGTTTCTAGATCATAATCCTAAAATCTAGGCATGTCCACCTAATTCCAATGAAAATGAATATTATAGGGTCACACACTAACAGTATAAATTGATCTTTATTAAATAAAATATTAGATTATGTAATTGAATTAATATTATTCTCATTTCCAAGGAATAATTTTAATAAGGTTATGTTGATTTTATAAATTAAATCAATATTTATTATCTGTCATGTCATTAAATGAAATAGGAATTAGAATGGTTGAATACCATGTATAGTGACAAATATTAATTATCAAGATCATTAAATAACTTTTTTTATTGTGTAATTTTTCACATGCTCCAAAATAAAAACATTATAACAATTAGTTCATGTAATGGGGTTTATTTATGGTAACAAATGATATTTAATTGTAGGATTGTAGTTAAATAAAATTTTAACCTATATAATAACCTTATAAATACATAGTTATGTCTATCGTGTTGAGTATAATAAATTTTGAATAGATAATTGTTACAAACAATGAATTATCTCTCAACTATGACATCTCTATCCCACTCAAGAATGATAATAGCAAGATAGATTTTTCAAGATCGAAGAACGAGTGATCAGTAATGAACACCACAAGACATTTAACTCACTGTTCTATCACCCAGAAATCGAGTGGTGTTTTATAGGGATCATTGGATCACATATGGATCAGTGTTGTTGGATTCTATCCATAGATCCTGACAGTGAAACAAAAGTAATTCGAAAGGTCCATTTTGGGTGATCTACAATAACCAAACAAGGATGTTCCTAATCCCGTGTATTTTATTTCATCAAATATTAAATAAAATATTTATAAATTTGATGTGTAATATCCTATCACTTCATTTTAGGAAATTGTTTTTTAAAATAAAATGTAATATATCACCCACCACTGCACACTTCCACTATTAGTGAAACCAACAATATCATGTTATCTAATAAGACCTAGAATGATCCATGGGTGAGGAGTCCCAAAGTTTTTCAAAGTAAAAAATAATGTTCATCTAGGGATTATTATGATCAAACCATAAAATATGTCTAGTATAATAGAAGGGGATGGAAGGTCACTTCCTAATATGAACTTTTGGACTATTTGACATATATTATAGCAGTGTTCCGAAGTGGATATTCCCTCGGGTTTTGATAATGAAAGACATTATTTAGAATCATAATTAAATAAATTTTGGATCAACTAGACATCGTTAGATAGACTGGTTTGTCTATCCTAGTTCCTGTGAAGTTATATAGTTATTACAAACAGGTTTTCAAATGATAAGATAAACTAAAACTTTTTGGGACCATCATGGTTTATATGGGGATAGCTCGTAGACAACATTTGTGGGAATAAATTATTAAACATCCATGATATTCACATTTCTTATGTTATTTCATTTATATAAATTATTTGTATATTTCATCTAAGAACCCTATGTGACTTGATTTATAAGAATATTTTGATCCAACATTGATTATTTGTTTTTACACCTTATGGGTTCCCATCTGGAAGAATTATCAATAATATAATGGGAGATAATGAACCACATAAATAAAACATTGAAAAGGTATATTTTATATAATGATAGAGTTGAATGTATTTATGAGGGCTACAAACACTTGATATTCATGAGGAAATTTATTTGTGTTAAAAATAAATTACAGATTCCTCCAATGAGTGTATGAATATAGATACATCCCATGATATTTTTTCAGTTTTTTATAATTCTCAAGAAGGATTGGATGAGTAATACTATGATTTTCACATCATCATATACTATTATTCTGACCAAATAAATTTATGTAGATATATAGGGATCCTCTTGTAATCTATTGCAATGCTAGCTGAACTAGTAAAATAAGCTGAAGCTAACTCAGCACCTAGGACCTCATAAGAGGAATCAAGACCCCTATAGAGACCCATTTTGAGTAATATTTTAGACTCATATATTATAATAATATAAATAAGTCATTTAGACTTTGAATCTTAATGTATTGTAGTGCCTTCATCTAATCATGTTCCTATCACAACTACATTTACATATGCTTGGAATTAGTGGGATTCCAGGAAGAACATTCATTCTATATTTGAATCATAATGGATATTAATAGTGGTTTAAATTAACATTCCAATATTTAGGAATGTAATAGATCCTAAACAGATCTCTTTTGGGGTAAATGCTAATGAATTATGGATTTATCATTAGTATATTGATAACTAAATTCAATCGTATAATTAGAGGGTTGATTCATCCTACTAAGTGATAGATATATTGTGGTTGAGGGAGAAAATGACCGATTACTCAGAGGTGGTAAAAGTAATTTCTATTTTTAGTTATACCTTTCATCATTAATGTGATTATTATCTTTTTCAAGATCGCACAAGAGGTTGAATGTAAATGAATGTAGAATATTTCTGTATAATATTCTGATGGGGTAAAATAATATATGGTCGAAATCCCAATGGATGGAAATATTGTAAAAGGGTCATGTTATAACACCTACTTAGTTACAATATATTCCTTTTAAAATAAATTTAATCCCTTTTATAGCTTGTGATACTCCCAACATTGACTTTAGATGAACAATGATACCCTATTCAAATATTTTTATTTAAAAATGGCCATTATAACCTAGCCATTAATTATAAAATAAAAAATATAACTATAAAAATATGAAAAATATATCATACAAAAAATTATAAATAAGTTCATTGTGAATCAATTGATTATAGAATAAATCATTTGATGGAAAAAAATCAAACAAAATTATTTATTCTGAAAAGGTCATTGCTCAGTTTTTATGAAATTATTTACAAATTAAATTCTTATAGTATTAGAAATTGAGTTTTTAAAACTTAAAATCCTTTTTGAAATCATCATGTTGAAATTATCTTAAATTTATTATTTTAATTTTTTTCAAAATTGAATATTTTTTATGAATAATGAAAAATACAAATTTTTTTACAAAAATTACCTCTATGACTAATGAATTTAAAAGATCAAAATTGATTTTAAAAAATTGTCAAAAATAATATTAATTATATTATATTATAATTATTTTAATTTAGGACATTTAAAACAATGATATTATGAATTTTTACATAAAAATTATTTATACTATTGAATACATTTCCTTTTGAAAATCATTTTTTACATTTCTGAGTCTTTAACTTTTCCAAAATATGTGAGTTCAAATTTATAAAATATATTAATATTTTAAATATATATAATTAATATTATCTATTGAATTATAATTAAATTTTTACCATAATTAATACTAAAAACAATGAAAATTATTTATCACGATTAAGGTGAAAATGGGTTTACTAGGGGTTAAAATAAGAAGGTAAGAGTTAATAAACGACATAAAAAACATACATAATTTCAATTTTATGTTCATATACCGACATAATATCCTTTAAAAATATATAATGTTCCATTTAATATCCTTCCATCATGTGAAAAAAGTTGTTACATCTTTTTCTTTTAAAAACATCCATTTGTGTCCTCTCCCACACTTATAAAAGGCCACCACATATCTTCTCCTATTCATAGTCCAAAATCCATTTTGTTTAAAAAATAAATATCTAAAAATATTCCATTAATCCCTTCCTATATCCTATAATCCTTTATTTATGAGAAATAAATCATATGAATGATTTTAGTGCTAACATAATGAGGTTGACTGAAGAAGAGGTATCATTCTAAACTAATCGTTTTTCTTTTATTTATACTTCAAAATCCATATAATAATTTAAAATCATATTCATATTATAATATCAGTATCAAAAATTTAAATATATTTTTTTGTTAATTTTATTTTATATTTACATGTCCTACTCCATAAAATGGAAAACAATTGTGTCAATCCTATGTACGTCAAACAACCCCCTCACGAAGAGACGCAATTCATTTCCCACCACCACCTCCAACATATAATTATAATTATGGATTTAATATATATTTATATATATAATATTTTTAACATAATTATAATTTTGGAACTATGATATCACATTTATATTTTTATATTCTATTTTGTATGGATATGATAATGGCGCTCGTGTGAACGGAAAACTACAACCTTACGAGTGGATGTGATTTGTTTTCCACATTCACTTTTAATGGAAGGTAATAGTATTATTTTAATGAATATATTTTATATTTATTTCCTAAAAAATCATATAATAATCATATCACAAAAAAATTCAAACCATACAATCTTTTGGAAAATAACAATGTCTCTCTTGTGTAGAGTGGACTAATGCATCGCGAACCGGTGTGATGTTTTTCATTTCTATTTTACATTGATGATGATAAGTATAAATTAAACTAATATAAATGGTATATATGATATAATAAATATTCTATATTGTCTAATTTTTTTATAAATATTCTCAGTCCCACCGTTTATGTAAAATGAAAAAAGTGGTCATGTATATGTATGGCCTACGATCTCCATGAACTATGTAAGTCATTTATTTAAATATATAATTTTTAAGGATAACTAAAAATATTTATATCACTAATTTATATTTTATTTAAATAAAGATTAACAATATAGAGATAATGGAAGAATAGAAAATATATATGGACTGAAACTAGAGATAAAAAATATTGAAGAAAAATGAAGTAGTTATCACCCAAAACAGTGACATTAATAATGATTTTTTAATAAAATTATTTTAAAAGATTTTAATTAAATCTTATATAGTGTGATATATATTATTATTTTTCTAATATATATTTAAAATACATATATAATTATTATATATGAGTTTTTTAACCTGTAAAAAGAAATATGGGCATGAAGTAAGGGTTTCTCATATCAGACTTATGTGGGAAATATTCTATTTTCATTGCTTATTACTTTTATGTGGTGTGCATAATACCCCATTAATATTGTTTATAATTAATCTCTTTATATTAAAAATATTCAAATTTCAGTTTTAGCCAATTCATTGATGGGTCTTACAATTCAGTCAGTGCTAATGTGGTAGGGGTTCATTTCACAATCTCACGATTATTATTTATTATTTATGTCACTGTTAGAGGAATCATCAGATCATAATATCATAAAATAATTATATTTTATTCTACTATTTAAATTTGTTTAAACTATAATTTTATTTCTATCATTTTACTCTCATTAAGTAATCAAGATACCAAAAGAATATTTTAAGTAAACCGGACTTTATTTCTCTCTTTAGTAAAAAGTATTTTTCCATCAATATACATGTTTTCTAATGATTTTTTATAGAATTATTTTTACTATCCTCTAATGATAGTTAAAATTCAGTTTTACCGATTAATGAATGTTTTTTACAAATCGTTTAAAATGAATCTTCACATCATTTTCTGATTGAGTTAATTTTTACAACAAATTCAAGGGAATGTTTTCTACTTATAATGCTTCTAAATAATTACATTCCATAATTGGTTTGAGGAATACTTTATAATTCTACATTTTCATTTTCAAATTAAATGTTTTAAACAATTTTTTGTCTTTTTTACATCAAATTAGTAAATAAAAATTGGTGATGGGATTTTCTGCAACATGTTTTCCAGTGATCTTCTAAAAATATTTTCACCTATGTCAATATTCTTTGGTGAATCTTATACTACAAATATATTATAATTATAACATTCAGATTATTTATTTGGATGAGTTTTGATATTTTTTTAATATTAATGAACTTGTTTGATACTATTCTATATATTACTCTAGATGGTTTTTTATTATAATTACTTATTAGTGAAATTATGAAAATTTTGTTTTCTAGTTTTTTATAAAATATGTTAACAATAATTATGTTTCACTAATTTCAAGTATGAATTGACTAGGAAAAAAGTATGTAATGTTTGGGGCCCACTACATCCCCTCAATGCATTAGTAGGTCTTATAAAACAAGTAATATGTGGTTTTTGGTTGTGGCCTTACCCATTTATATAGGAAATCATGGAACGAGGCCTTAATGGTTTTTTATGATTTACAACATTATAAATTACATCATTATGAGATTAGTTATTGGTTTACATGGGATTATTTGATTAGATATGATATTCATGGATGATTTCATGTTAATTTGTTTATTTATATGGAATTATTTCATTATCATTTATACACACATTATTTATTACTATGAATTTATTTTTATATATTTATATATCCATATTGATTATCCCTTATTTATTCATGTAATCTTCTGTTGTATCCATACCCTTGGTGAGAATTTTATATCACCCCTATTATGACTCAAATTAATAGTATTCTATGAAATTTGATATGATTGATATTCAGGGATTTTCAAAATTGAATAATAATATTCTAAATGAGAATAATATGTTGTGTTTTATATTTTCCATTATAATTAAAGATTCAATTATGTATCTATTTTTAAAATACTTATAAAATATTTAATTTATTGTGATGTGATCACATATATCTATCACTAATATAATAATGTAAGAACATAATATTGGCTACTAGGGTTATGGTATTTATAGATTGAATTAGAGAATGTTTAGTAGGGACCTTGAGAACTAGATTTAGTACACTATAGTTTTGGAAAGTAATCCACTTTTAAACATCGAGTATATGTATAATTTTTGGAAAACATTGTGATGGTTTTGGTATAGAATAGATTATTTTGTTCACTGGAAAAAACATCCATATATAGATACTATATATTGACACGTATGCTGATTTGATGTACAGTGGGATAATATCTTAGAAAAAAGAACATCGGGCTTGACTCGAACATTACCTGGTACATTATAATGGCATTTAATCTTCACCTAGTTTTACACTCTTATGGGAAATTCATAGGATAATTAAAATTTTCTCTATGAAGTGTTATTAATGAAATTATATTATGTTTCCAAATAAACCATACTTAATATTCAAAATTTTCGATGAATAAATTTTTCAATTTAGTATAAGAGATAAAATAGAGTAGAAATTATTCACAACGATTCATAATATTATAATCTAATCTACTATATACCATTTTTTTGAAACGGTGTTGTGTAGATGGATTGAAAACCATATCGATTCACA
This sequence comes from Viscum album, assembly GCA_963277665.1. Classification (NCBI taxonomy): domain Eukaryota; kingdom Viridiplantae; phylum Streptophyta; class Magnoliopsida; order Santalales; family Viscaceae; genus Viscum; species Viscum album. The sequence continues at coordinate 511,909,036 of OY728138.1, forward strand.
AAATCCATGTAGGGATTTTATTATTGAAATATACAATGAAGATGGAGCTACAGTTGCAACTAGATTTGATCAAATTATAATCATTTTAGGATATCTAACTCAGGTTATGACAAATAACCTTGCCCATATGGAGCATCCTGCTGATCCAAATAATAGTGTGACAATTTTATACTACCTTAGGCATTATAAGACTTCATAAATCAATTGGACAATAAATATTTTTATATCTGAGAAATGGATAAGTTTCTTAGATAATATATTTCTCTACAGTGTATGAAATGAATGGGATAAGGTTTTCATGGTAGTTTAGCTTCACTCTATAGATATAGATTCATTTTATTCATTGATTCAAAAAACTGAGGATATGTATGAAATATAATATATGGATTGGATTTATTTCAATGTACTTTTCATGGAGAAATTAATTCCCATGAGCAATGATCTTGTATGGAGAAAAAATTCCTGAATCTAAGACAAAAAGAAGATGAAAATGTCTCATGTGTGAATCAAACATTTCAAGGTTATCAAGGAATGTTTTAAAAAATGTACGTAAATGAAATAGAAATACTGACTATTTCTTTTAATGAATTAATACATTATATTGATGGTGTATTTTCTATTAAATGTTTTCCTCATATGAGGACATAGTCTCATGTGAAGTTAAGATTGAGAAAGAATGTAACATCCCAAGTAAATATAGAATAAATTTTTTTTTATATTTATTAATATTTTTGAATTGAATATTAATTTTACTTTAAAGGGGTTTCTTTGTTCGATAGCGTACTCGATATGCAACAACGAGTTTCTTTAAAATCTTACGTTGCACACTAATAAAAAATTATTATTTGAAATCATAGTTAACTCCTAGCCATTGTAATGGAGAGAATGAAAAAAAATAACAAAAGTATTATTATAAATGTTTGTTAAATTTATTTAAATTTATCCAATAAAAATTTTAGAGGCTTAAAATGTGAAAGAATCTAATTTTAAGCATAATTTACATTAAAATGTTGATTTACCACATTTTAATGGTGAACCCTTAGTAAATATAGTTTTGGTCAATTTAATACATTCTAATTGACCAAATAAAAGCATTCTTTAGAATTAGGACATCAAATTTTACTTTGGGTAATTTTTTGGTATTTTTCTGATAAAGTTCAATTTTTAATGAATAGTGAAATATATTGTATTTTAATTCAAAATGGTGTTTTAATCTAATTTATTTATATTTTTATATTATCTATTAAATTGTATTTAATGTGTAAATAAAATATATTTTTACCATTTAATCCAATGTTGGTCATTGAAATTAATTTCACTTAGAAATTGGACATAAACAAGTATCAATCTTTTGATAGTAATTGTTTCTTAAAAACACGATATTTGTTTTGATAAAGGGAATTAATTTAAAAATTAATTAATTCCACTTATATTCTTTGAATTTTTAAAAATTGACATCATTTTTTTAATTTGGAGTATCAAATATATCTTAGGATGAATTTTTGGTATTTTTCTGAAAAACATTATTTTTTATTAATAGTGAAACTACTTAGTAGTAGTTAAAAAAACTGAATTTTTCATTTAAGTGAAATTTTACCACTTCTGTGAATTTTATATTGAAAATAAAACATACATGGTTCTTATTAGTTATTAAAATGTGGTTTCATAAGATGAAAATAATTTTTGCTGAATAGTAACTTTTGACTTTTATTTACTGTGGTTAAAGGTCAATTGGGTAATTCAAGGTAAAAAGAATATTATAATAATTCAAAATTACTTTAAGACATGTCCTAACATTATTGGTTGAGTCATGGTAGACCATCAGAATATTTGGGTCGATTTTGGGACCCCATTAAGATAGTTAATAATGATAATGACGCTTTAGATTAATTAATTTAAAGTAAAGGCAAAAATGATAAAAACAGAAATATTTTCAAAAATTAATTATTATATGGTGTTATATAAGTAATCATTTTGACTATAAATATTCATTGGAATTATAAACGGATTTTACTACATCATGGTATTTTTTTATTTTTAGACATCAAATAAATTAAATTATATATGACACAATAATGATGCAGTATTTACCTCATTAATAAATGATTTAAATAAATAAGATTATAATGATTATAATATTATAAAAAGCATGTCCAATTCTAATAGGATGATTTTATTTAGAATACGAGTCATATTATCTTCTAATTTAATGATTTTTGGTCTTTTTGAAACAGAATATATTTTTATAATAAAATAATGTTTTCGCACTTTCATAAAGAGACCCTCCTCTCCCTTATAAAAGGAGAACACTTCTAACCAATTCCTCACAACTATCAAGCCATTTAGTTCATCAAAACTATACCCAATTGTGATCTCAACATCCTTATCCTCCTCCGAGTTTCCTTACCTTAGGCAGAAGTCACTTCAAGAAGTAATTTGGTTCAAAACAAAGGGAGTTACCCAAATTAATGGTAATGTTTTCTCGTAAATTATTTTCATTTATTTTACTTCTCCAACCCCTAAAATCTTTTTATTATTTTATTTTATAACAACAATAGTATCCCCAATATACTAGGATGTTTTTATGAGAATTATATGAACTACACTTATACACATCTCCATCTAATGGGTGAAGAACATAATGTTTCTGTTCATGGAAAACTAACGCCTCACAAAACGATGATTGTTCGATTATCTCCTACCTCCTCTCATGGAGGAAATTAAGATGTAACTGTATTTATATATGATATATATTATGTTTATGTTTTTTTATGATTCTGTATTCTATTTATATCACACCTTTATGGTTTCTATTATGTGTAAACAAGATAATTTCATTTGAGAAAGTGCGGACTATCGCCCCCTCAAAGTGATATGACTCGTTAATACCATATGTGGGACGTATAAAAGATGGAATTAATGATATTATATATAATTTATACTGGAATTATAATATAACTATGTATCATTATGTTTTAATTCCATTTAAATAAGAAATATAAATGAAAGTTGCGTTCATGCGTACGTACGGCTTACCGTCTCCATGAACGGTGCATTTCATTTTTTACCTCCAAATGTTATTTACTATTATAATTACATGTATATACTAGATATATATGATATATTTAATATCTAAATCATGAATATCAGTCTATATATAATTGACTATTGACCACATAGACAACTAGTAACATAAGGTGTTGATTTTAGACTCATGTACCAAATATCAACATAAGGAACATTATTGACTTAAATGATTATATAATGTTTATAAGATGGTAATAAGTGATACAAAAGTAATAATAAACTTGAAAAAGGTTCTTAAGAAAATATATATTAACTTTAGTTTATTATTCAGGAGATTAAAGAATGATCGAGTCAAGTCAGACACAAGGTAAGGGTCTTCTTCTCAATCTCCTTTCATTCAGGCATATTTTGTTTTAATACACAACATTCTTTTATACCTTTTATAAACACCCTTTAATTTTCAAATATAATCTTTTTCTACTAAGATTTTTACTAAATGACAAAAAGTAAAGTTTCTTTTAACATAAGCGGTGACAACGTCCTTTTATGTCGCCGCGAGTATTATTTGATATTTGGCTTCCTCAATAAGCCGTAATGTTTTTAAAAGAAAATAATTACCATATACTCTTTTATGTATTTTGGTATTCAAATTGGTTTTGATAATGGATTTTTTATGTCAATATATTTATGTGATATATTGTTATTGAAATTTGGAAATTTTTTCTTTCGTTTATATTTGTTTTCTGACTTATGATTTTATAATTGTACATGGAAATTTGATTTGTGGTTACGTGATAAACCAAATGATGTTTGGTGCCGTGAATACCAGGATTAGTGGATATGTTATAGCCTCCAATGCATTTGGTATGGAAGTCGGATGTATGGCTATTCCATTTAGTGATATGTGTGGAAGTTAATTGTATGGTTATTCCATTTATGTTTTTTTATGTTCCAAGTTACCTTTATATGCTATATGTTCATTATATGGGTTTTATAGTAGTATTTTGGTTACAAAAGGGTATGTAATGATATTTTTTTACTACATCATAAAAGTGAAATGTATTACTTCTGTTAAAGTATTCATGGTTTACTTGTTGTTTTAAAAAACTAACAGTTTTTATTCTTTGTGTATCCCTTACAGAGATTTTTATGCTCATCCAATGTTTTTGAAATGTTTTTCCTAGGAAATAATGTGGAATATGGTCAAGGATGTGATCACAGAAAAGTCATGTTGTCTTAAACATAGTACTAGCCATGAATATTTTTTTCAAGAGTTTTTATGTTATGAAAAAATGGATAATAGGTAGAAGTGTCTACATTGTAATATTTTGAGATATAATAGTTATGTCCTAATTCTCTAAAACTATAATCCTAAAAAGATCCTCAATGTAAATTATTAACTTAATTAAATATTATGTATGTTTTAAGGTCGGGTCTTTATAGTTGGTATTAGAGGTCGATTTAGATAACTTTAATAGATAGGGTATTGTTAAATAAATGTCCATAAATTAATTTAGTGTAATATTGAATTGATATAGAATTTACGGATTACCATGTTGCTTCGCCTAAGATCATCCTATGTTTATAATGGTTTTCTTAAGAGGAAATAGGGAAGCTATGTTGGGAAGAAATTAAGAGAAAGACAACCTTCAAAATCAGCAACCTGAGATGGTTGGAATCAGAATTAAATAGTTTTTTGCAGTTATGGCATAGTGGAATCAGGCTATAGATGGTGGTGGTATCCATGCATGAGATCATCCAAATCAACCACAGAAGAACATGTTAGTAGTGGAACATTTCATGAGGCAACATCCCGCATCATTTAGAGGATCATCTGACTCTATGCAAGCAGAAGGGTGGATTAAAGCACTGTTGAATATTTTCGATGTCATGGGTCATACCGAACATCAAAAGGTTAGTCTTGTTGTTTACAGTTTTGAATGTGAAGCTGATTAAAGTTGTTCAATGATGAAAAATATCAGGGATAGTGAGGATATTGATGCTATTGATTAGGATGAATTCAAATGTATATTTCTTGAGTAATATTTTCCATAGGTGGTTTGTCATATGATGGAAAACAAATCTTATAAATGAGGTAGGAGGATGACTAAGTGGCTGCTAATGAAGAAAATTTCACTCAACTGGCAAGGTATGCACCAAATTTCATCCAGGATCTTGATAGAAATATAAATCGATTTTACTCAAGATTAAATCCACGATATCGAAGAGAGTTAGCCTCTTTTGAGTTCAAAAGTTATGAAAAACTTATTTTATGTGAGGAGATTGTGGAAATGGAGTTTGTAGATGATCAGGTGTTCTTTGAAAAATAACATAATAAGAGGTCCCGTTGGAAGGAAAAGGGGATGAATTCATCAAAGATACCTGGAGGTAAGAAAACTAAATGTCCATCTTGTGCGGATAGTGGTAAAAAGCATCCCAGAGAATGTTTATAAATGTTTGGAAATTGCTTCCGATATGGTCAGTCTGGTTATATTACTCGCAACTATAATGAAGATGATCATGCAGGCAATCAAAAGCGATCGGTAAGATGTTTTAAGTGAAATGAAATGTTTCATTATGCAAATGATTGTCCAAATATTAACTCAACTGAGGTAAAACAGCCATACTACAAGTAGAAAGGGGTGGTGAAATCCTTTTCAACTACTTCATTAGATGTTGGGCCATCGAATGAATTAGTATCAGGTATACTGTTTTTTTGTTCATATTATGCCATTGTGTTGTTTGATTTAGGGTCTACATACTCTTTCATTTCTGATAAGTTCTCTAGTAATTTCAGAATTCCATCTCATGATATGAATAATAAATTTATGGTAAAAACACCTTGATGAAATGTTGAGACAAATAGAAATTATAAGATCATTTTTATCCTTGTGTGCAGAATGATCCAACCTGCAAACCTTATTATTTTTCCTCTAGTATAGTTTGATATTATTTTTTCCATGGATTGGCTTTCTGTTTATCATGCTAAGATTGACTGCGAAGCTAATGAGGTTTATTTTCAGAACGATTTACAGTTTGTGTACAAGAATGAACCATTTCTTTTGATAATATATCCGGAAGCTGAGAAACTAGTAAAAAATGGAAGTGAATGTTACTTTTCTCAAATTGTTGAAAATTAATATACTTTTAAAATTAATTATCTGCCAATGGTAAATGAGTACCTTGATGTTTTTCCTGATGATTTTCCTAGTATTATACCTAATCGGAAAGTTGAATTTACTGTTGAATTAGTTCTTGATGCTAAGTCAATTTCAAAACCTCCTTATCGAATGGATCAAATTGAACTTCAAGAGTTAAAGAAGAAATTGCAGGAGTTATTAGATAACAGTTTCATTTAACCTAGAACATCACCATGGGGGCTCTTGTATTTTTTGTTAAAAATAAATATGGTTCAATGAGACTTTTCATTGATTATAGAGCATTGAATAACGTCACTGTTAAGAACAAGTATCCTTTGCCTCATGTCGATGATTTGTTTGATCAACACCAAAGAGATTAGTATTTTTCGAATATTGATTTGAGGTCGGGGTACCATCAGTTGAATGTAAAGTAAGAAGAAGTTCCACAGACTGCATTTCGTATTAGATATCTCCATTACCAATTTGTTGTTATGCCTTTTGGATTAACCAATTAACCTGATGCATTCATGGATCTAATGAAAAAAAATTGTGAGTTCTTGGATATGTTTGTGGTTGTCTTCAATGATGATATTTTGGTTTATTCAAAAAGTAAAGAGGAACATGAAATTCATTTAAGGGTTGTCTTGAAAACCTTAAAAGAAACGAAACTGTTGGGGAAATTTAGAAAATGTGAGTTTTGGTTACAAACAATTTCTTACCTTGGACACATTGTTTCAAAAAATGGCATAATGGTTGATCCTACTAAAACAAAAGTTGTTGAAGAATGACCAAGACCCACAAATATAAACAAGATTCGTATTTTTCTTGGATTGGTAGGTTATTACCAAAGGTTTGTTGAAAATTTTTCACAGTTATCTAGTCTAATTACTAAGTTAACTTGAAAAGGTGATAAGTTCATTTGGAAAAATGAATGTGATGATTGTTTTCATGAATTTAAAAGAATATTAGTGAATTCTATAGTTTTAGCATTACATTCCAGAAATGGTGAGTTTCTTATCTACAGTGATGCTTCGTTTAAAAGACTTGGTTGTTGCCTTATGCAGAATGATTAGGTAATTTTTTATGATTCACTCTAGTTGAAACCCCTTGAATTAAATTTCCATACTCATGATTTGGAATTAGCTTCTATTGTTTTTTTATTAAAATTTTAGAGGCATCATTTGTATAGAGTGAATTTTGAAATATATTTTGATCAAAAATGTTTGAAGCATATATTTACTCGAGAACAATTTAACATGATATAGAGGAGATGGTTGGAATTAATCAAGGATTATGATTGCATGATCCATTACCATCTGGGAAATGAAAATAATGTGGCTGATGTTTTGAGTCGAAAAAGTAGTTCTTTATTAACTATGATACATTTGGAACAAGATCCTTTGGTTTTTGATTTGATGAACTTTGTCATCGAAGTTGTTGGTGTAGGAAATTCTTCTATTTTGTATCTGGTGTCAGTGAGATCATCTCTATCAGAAAAAATAAAGCAAGCACAACAAGAAGATAGTGAGTTATAGAAAAAGTTAGAGTTCGTTCAGAAGGGTAACTTTACTAAATTTAATATTGATAATGATTCTGTTTTGAGGTTTGGAAAGATATTATGTGTGCCTTGTGATCCAAAGTTGAAGAAAGAGTTTTTAGGTGAAGCTTATAGTTCTCCATTTTCAGTTCATCCTAGAAGTACTATGATGTATAGAGATCTTCGACAGTATTGTTGGTGTGATGGAATGAAAAGTGATATTACTGATTTTACATTGAAGTGTTTGACTTGTCAGCAGGTTAAAGCAGTGTTGCAGTTTCCAAAAAGAAATGCTTCAGCCTTTACCGGTTCCATAGTGGAAATGGGTAAATATATCCATGGACATCATTGTGGGATTACCGATGACATCTCGAGGTAATAATGAAATCTGGGTTATTGTTTATCTATTGACTAAATCTACTCATTTTCTTCCTATTAGAGATGCATTGTCTCTAGTTCAACATGATCAGTTGTATGTCAAAGAGATAGTAAGGTTGAATGGAGTTCCCCTTTCTATTGTATCTGATCATGATCACAGGTTTACTCCTAACTTTTGTAAAGGCCTTCAAAAGTCATTGGGTACTAATTTAAATTTTAGTACAGCTTTTCATCTACAATCAGATGGGTAGTCATAATGAAAAATTCAGACCATGGAAGATACGTTACATTCTTTCTTGATGTATTATATTGGAAGTTGGGACTAACATATTTCTTTGGTTGAATTTTCATATAATAACAGTTTTCATTCTAGTATATAGATGGATTATTTGTGGTATTATATAGAAATCATTGTCAAACTCCAGATTTTTGGGATGAAGTAGGTGAAAGGAAGATGATGCGACCAAAATTGGTTGAAGATATGGATGAGAAAGTTCAGTTGATTCAGAAGCAAATGAGAATAGCTCAGAGCTGACAAAAAATTTATGCAGATAACGGGAGGACGGATCTTTCTTTTGAGGTAGGTTATCATGTTTTTTTCAAAGTTTCTCCATGGAAAAGTGTGATGCGTTTTGGTAAGAAGGGAAAGTTGAGTCTGAGGTTCATTGAACTATATGGAATTATAATGAATGTTGGATCAGTTGAGTACATAGTGGCTTTACCTCCAATTTTATCCCTATTACACAATTTTTTTCATGTTTCTATGTTGAGAAATTATATGCCAGATCCATCTCATGTTTTGAGCCCAGAGGTAGTTCAGTTGGAAGAGAATATATCTATTGAAGAACAACCAGTTCATATTCTTGACCATAGAGAGAAAGTGTTGCGGAATAAGGTGATTCATTAGGTAACGGTTTTGTGGAAAAACAATATGGTTTAAGAGGAAACATGGGAATCTAAAAATACTATGAGGTATAAATACCCCCATTTATTTTATAAGTGAATAAAATTGTGAGGACTAAATTTCCAAAAGGGGGAAGGATGTAACATCCCAAGTAAATAAATAATAATACAGATTTCATATTTATTAATATTTGTTAATTAAAAATTAATTTTACTTTAAAGGGGTTTCTATGTTCGATAGCGTACTCGATATGCAACAACTGGTTTCATTGAAATCTTGTGTTGCACACTAATAATATAATATTATGTTAAATGATTGTTAACTTCTAGCTGTTTTATTGGAGGGAATCAACAAAACTAACTACAATATGATTATACATGTTTTTTAAATATATTTACATTTATCCAATAAAAACATTAGAGGCGTAAAATGTGAATGAATCTAATTTTAATGATAATTTACATTAAAAGGTCGATATACCGCCTTTTAATGGTGAACCCTTTATAAATATAGTTTTGGTCACTTTAATAAATTCTAATTGACCAAATAAATTCCTTCTATTGAATTGGGACATCTAAATTTACTTTGGGTAATTTTTTTGTATTTTTCTGATAATGTTCATTTTTTAATGAATAGTGAAAAATATTGTATTTTAATTCAAAACTATGTTTTAATATAATTTAATTATATGGCTAGATTGCCTTTTTAATTGGCTATAAAGTTTAATTAAAATATATTTTTACCATTTAATCCAATGTGGGTCATTGGAATTAATTTCACTTTGAAATTCGACATAAACAAGAATCAATCTTTTGATAGTTATTGTTTCTTAAAAACAAACTATTTGTTTTGATAGCAGGAATTAATTTTAAAATTAATTAATGCCACATATATGTTTTGAATTTGGAAAAATAGAAATCATTTTTGAATTTGGAATATCAAGTATATCTTAGGCTGAATTTTTGGTATTTTTCTGAAAACGTCAATTTATGATGAATAGTAAAACAACTAATTAGTAGAAAAAAAACTGACTTTTTACATTAAAATGTAATTGTACCACTTCTGTGAATTTAATTTCAATAATATGACATAAATGGTTTTTATTAGTTAGTAAAATATGGTTCAATAAGATTAAAATAATTTTTCGTGAATTGTAACTTTTGACTTTTATTTACTACAGTTAAAGGTAAATAGGGTAATTCAAGGTAAAAAGAATATTATAATAATTCAAAATTACATTAACACATGCCAAAACTTATTTTTTGAGTCATGGAAGACCTTGTGCATCATTGAGTCTATTTTTCTACCACATTATGCCACGTAAGAGTGATAATGAGAATTTAGATTAAATAATTTTGAGTAAAGGCAAAAATGAAAAAAAAACCGAAATTTTGAGTAATTTAATTTTTATATGGTGTTATATAAATAATATTTTTGACTATAAATATTCATTTTAAATATAAATATATTTCCTAAATCATTTTTTTTGTTTATATTTTTTAGAAATCAATTAAATTAAATTATTTATGACACTATAATGATGCAGTATTTATCTCATTAATAAATGATTTAAATAAATAAGATTATAATGATTAAAATTTTATCCAAAACTTGTCCCATTCTGATTGTATGATTTTATATCTAATATTATTCATCTTATCATTAACTTTAATGATTTATTTTCCTTTGAAACTGAAGATATGTTTATAATAAAATAATGATTTCACACTTTCCTAAAGAGCCTCTCCTCTCCCTTATAAATGGAGACCACTTCTAACCAATTTATCACGTATCTCAAGCCTTTTGGCTTGTAAAAACTATACCCAAGTAATATCCCTACATCTCTCTCCTCCTCATAGAAGCCTTTCATTTGGCATAAGGCACTTCAAGAAATCTGTTGGTTTAATCCAAAGGATGTTACCCAAATTAAAGGTGATAGTTTCTCTTAAATTGTTTTCTTTTATTTTACTTCTCCAACCCCTAAACTATTTTTATTACATTATTTTATAACAAAAAAAGTATCCTAAATAAACTAGTTTGTTGTTATGAGATGGATTCGAACTAAATTTACACACACCTCCATCTAATGGGTGATGAAAATAATGTTTCTGTGGATGGAATACTAACACCTCACAAAATGATGATTGTTCGATTATCTTATACAGCCTATCATGGTGGCCATTAAGATGTATCTGTATTTATATATGATATATATTATGTTTATGTTTTCTTTATTCTTATATTTTTTTTATAGAATTCCTTTATGGTTTCCATTATGTGTAAACACGATAATTTCATTTGAGAAAGTGCAGACTACCACCCCCTCAAAGTGATATGACCCGTTAATGCCATATGTGGGACGCATAAAGGATGGAGTTAATGATATTATATATAACATAATACTGGAATTATAATGTACCTATGTATAATTATGTTTTAATACCATTAAAATTAGAAATAGAAATGAAAGTAGTGTTTATGTGTACGTACGGCTTACTGTCTCCATGAACGGTGCTTTTCATTTCTTACCTCCAAATTTTATGTACTATTATAATTACATTTATATACTGGATATATATGATATAAATGATATCTAAATCATGAATATAATTTGTATATAATTGACTATTAACCACATGGACAACTTTTTATATAATGTGTTCATTTGTTACTCAAGTACCAAATTTCGAAAAAATGAACGTTATTAACTTAAATTATTAATTAATGTTTATAACATGGTAAAAAGTGATATGAAATGAAAAATAATCTTTTAAAAGGTACTTGAGAAAGTTTAAATTAACTTTATTTTATTATTCATGAGATTAAATAATGATCGACACAAGTCGGACACGAGGTAAGGGACTTCATCTCAATCTCCTTTCATTGAGGAATATTTTTTTTTAATACATGACTTTCTTTTATATGCTGTATAAACACCCTTGACTTTTCAAATGGAATATTTTTCTAAAACGTATTTTACTAAATGACAAAAAAGGAATGTTTCTTTTAACATAAGCGGTGACAATGACCTTTTCCACCGCCACGAGTATTGTTTGACCTCTGGCTTCCTCAACATGCCGTAATATTTTTAAAAAATAAATCCTATATACTCTTTTATATATTTTGGTATTTAAAATATTTTTTCAAATGCATTTGTTATATTAATATATTTAAGTGATATATTGTGATTGAAATGTGGAAATTTTTTCATTCCTTTATATTTGTTTTAGGTCTTATGATTTTATAATGGTACATGTACATTTGACGGGTGGTTATGTGATGAACCAAATGATAGGTGGTGTTGTGAATACCATGATTGGTGGTAAAGTTATAACCTCCAATGCATTGGGTATGGAAGTTTTCCGTATGGCTTTTCTATTTAGTGATATTTGTGGAAGTTGACCGGATGGTAATTCCACTTATGTATGTTTATATCCCAAGTTACATTTATATGTTATGTGTTTTTTATATGGGTTTTATGGTAATATTTTGGTTACAAAAGGGTAAATAATGATATTTTATTTACTACTTCATAAAGGTGAAAATTATTACTGATGTTAAATTATTTTTGGTTTACGTGTTATTTTGAAAAACTAACAGTTTTACTTCTTTGTGTATCCCTCACTAAGATTTTTATGCTCATACCATGTTTTTGAAATGTTTTTCAAAGGAGATAATGTGAAATAGGGTCAAGGAATGGATCAATGAAATGTAATGCTGTCATAAAACTGGAACTAGACATGACTCTTTTTTTTCAATAGTTTTTATTTTATGAAAAAAATGGATATTGGGTAGCAGTGTATAATTTGAAATCTTTTGAGATGTAATAGTTATTTCCTAATTCTCTAAAACAATAAACTTGAAAAAATCCTCAATGTGAATTATTAACATAATTCAATATTATGTATGTTTTAAGGCTGGGTCCATATAAATAATTCTCTATATCTTATAGATTTTTAGGAAAGAAAAATAATAGAAGGGTTATGAGAATACTATAAAAGAAAAATTGACAAAATGAAATAAAGGTAGAGTGGAATTTGTAGCTTGTAATAAATATTATATGAAAACAAATCGATCAGGCTTTCAAAGGGATGTGATATTTCTAGAATTGTGGGAAGAAATGAAAAAAATATTGTTATTTCAAGGGAAATAAAGAAGCTTCCAATTTCTAATGATTCGACATTAATGAGATGGGACAGTAAGAAAAATATTTTCATATATGTCAAGGGTATATATTCCATAAAACTCTAAGAGAGAAGGCCTAGGGTTATGAAATCACTACATGTAAGATTAAAGTTCGTAGGGATGTGGTAGTAGTTATGCTGATCCTAGAATCTAGTGTATCTAATTACGTATTTGTTTCATGATCATCAAATTATTTTATATCTTCCTATATTTACATGATAATTAGATACCTCCATATCACCATATGAATGGATTTATTAGTAAATACTCTTTCTGGAAGTCTCATGGAATCATGAATGTTTTAGCTAATTCCCATTATTACACATAAAAATTCCATTTGTGTATAATATATTATCATACCCACTGTGGATTTTGATATAATACGTATAATTGAATGAATATCAAAGTATGGGGTTAAAAAAATTATAAGGATAATAAATTAATGGTCATTGATGAATATATGGAATTTCGTTTCCCAGAGGAGAGACATCATCATTGGATTATTTTATAGATCCACACCAAAAATCTATTCAGAATGAGATACATCATGAAGAGGATAAGACCAAATTTATGTATGGAAAATTTAATCTCCAAATTGATGAGGTGGATATTGTACATTAATACATTGATGTACTTTATGAGAAATTACATGGATATCTACCAAAACGTGGTGTTGAGTTTTCCATTAATTTAATAGCCGATACAAGAACAATTTCAAAGACACCTTATTAAATGAAAACTATGTAATTAGTAGAGTCTAGGAAACAACAACAGTAGTAGTGTGATGAAGGAATTATATTCAATAGTATTTATCCTTGGAGAGCCCTTAATATTTTAATTAATTAGGAAATTTGGATCTACGAGGTTATTCATTGATTGTCAATAAATCAACGATATTATGATAATAAAAAAGTATCAACTACATTGCATCAATGGATTATTTGATCAAATTCATAGATCTCAATATTTTTCAATGATTGAACATCATTCTGGATATCATAAAATGTTGGTAAATATAGAATATATTCTAAAGATAGTATTTTTTAGAAGTGTGTGGACATTAATAATTTAAAATAACATCATTTGGATTGAAAAATGGACCATATGTCTTTATAGATCCAATGAATTTGGTATTCAATGAATATATTGATAATATCATTTTTTTTAATTTATTAATGAAATCATAGTGTATTTTTTGATCTATTAGAAGCATGATAATGACACATTAATTATTCATGAGACTCTTAAAATAAAAGAGTTATAAGGGAAATTTAGAAAGTGTGAATCTTGTATCTATGACATTTTTTTCATGGCCATATTCTCACTAAGGATGAGATCGTAGTTGATGATGTAAAGAAAAAGGTAGTCCAAGAATGTGCTACCCAAAAAAACTTAGGTATATAGATTCATTGTTTTGGTAGGTTACTATTAGTGATTTGATCAAAAAAAATCTATGTTGTTTAACTCATAAAGGAGTAAAGATTTTATAGAAAATGGAATGAGAATAATGTTTTAATAATTGAAGAGGATATTATTAAATGCCCCAATATTTACTCTACCATCATAAATGATGGATTTGTTATATATAGTGATGTATCAACGAAGGAACAGGATTGTGTCCTTATATTTAATGATAAATGAAATTCTTATGCATCAATAATGTAAAATATTCATGAAGAAACTATAAAACCTCTGACCCTGAGTGGAAATTCATAATATATTCTTTAAGGATATAAAACATTATATCAGTTGTGAACAAAGTTAAATATATAAGAATCATAAGAGTTTAAAATTAAATTTTTCATATAAATATATTAACATGAGGAAAATTATACAGATATATGTACTCATGGATTATGATTTTTTGATACACTATCTCATAGGGATGATAAATATGTTAGTCGATACATAACTAAGGAAGGATCATAGATTTATGACCAAAATGAGGATCTCTAGAGTTAGTTTGTTCATGGATATAGTAAAGATGGACATCGAAATTATTAAGGAATGTCATACATCACACATTTTTTCAAATGATTTCCAAACCTTCTTTGGGGGAAATGAAAAATGTTTCTCAACCTAATGACGATAACTACTAAAATAAAATTAATTTCATGAATGATGAGACGTTGGTAGATATTATTTTTGAATATGGTGTTTGGAAATTTAGAAAGAGACTATGTGTTCCTTCTATACCTAAGATGAAAAAAAGAATTGCAAGATGATGCCCATAGCTGAAACTTATCAATATACCCTATTAGCACTGTGATGTATAGAGATTTGAAGAAACATTTTTTTAGAGGAAATGAAGCTGAAATGTACAGATTATGTGTCAATATATTTGGTTTCACAACAAGTGAAGGATACGAGACAACGTAATTGAGGAGTCATGGGACCCCAATACATTTATTAATGGAAATTACATGACATTACTATATATTTTTTCATTGGATTACAATGGAATCCTAGAATGAATGATGCATTGTGGGTTATTGTTGATCACCATACGAAATCTATGAATTTAATTGTAATAAGTATATATTTTCCTCTGGAGTTCCTTGAACATATCTATATTTTTTATTTTTCATGAGATAATGTAGAACCTATTATATTTGTCTCAGGTCATGAACCTTGTATTGTATGAAAATTTTAGAAAATTATTCAGAAGGCACTTGATACCTCACTCCGTTTATGTAATGATTTTCACCCACAAACCAATGGACTGTATAAAAGGACTATTAAAACATTATAATACATTATGAGGTAGTTACTATATACACCCATATCATAGAATCTCGATGTAGTAAATAGATTTGTGTTGATAACTGAATGAAATATTTATAATTTCAAGAAAATGATGATGTTCCCTTAAATGTATCTCTATTGAAGGGTGTTATATCATTCAACAAGAACTGACAAAATAACCCTCAGTACAATAGAACTTTTGAAATCATTGAATGAGTTTGAGTCATTACATACCATCTGAAAATGCATCATAGTCTCTCTAAAGTACAATACGTGTTCTTTAAATCAATGTTAAGAAATTACCTTCCATATCCAACACATGTTCTAAACTCAAATGAAATATATCTAGAACCTAAAAAATTTATAGTGAAGAGACTATATAATTTCAACACACCATGTTACATCTGTTGAGGAATCATATGATTCAGCTGGTAATGGTTATTTTGTGAAATTATAATATAGAAGAGGCAATGTGGGAACCCTAGAAAACTATGAAGAAGAACAACCTAATTATTTTCAGGTTGTTATATTCTATAAATTTTGAGTATGAATTTTTTGGAGGGTAAAATTTAAAACCTATATAATTTCTATATATTTACTTTTAAATATATTGAATATCTTCAAGAGCTTGTGATACGTGCAACACTGAGGTTAAATAAACTATGATACCCTATTAAAACAATATTATTTCAACATGACCATTATAAATTAGAAATTAATTAAGAGTGTATTTATTTTAATATCTACATTATGAAAAGTATATTTTTTAAACAGGTATAATAATATTTATAAAAATTATTTCTAATAAAAATAAATATTTTTGAAAAAAAAATGTATCACATTGAAAGTTGGTTTAATCATGTATTGCATAATTATTAAAATAATATAATAACTATTCTAGTTTAGTTTAATGAAACAAATTATATTTTCAATTCTGATATAACAATATTTTATAACTTTGAAAACATTTACTTAAGAAATCATTTTTTCATTGCACCTAACAGTGTAATTTTATATTAAATACCTCAAATTTTATAATTAAAATTAGATAAAATGTATTCCATGATTGTAATCATAATTATTAATATTAAGTAATAAGTTCAACATAATTCTTTTCCATAGTTGAGAGTGAAAATAATAAAAATTAATTACGGTGATTAAGTTGAAAATGAGTTTATCATTGGTTAAACTAAGATGATAAGGGTTAAAAATGATCAAAAAACTTTTTAATTTATATTTTATATTAAAATTTAACCATATATTCCTTATTTATATATAATATTTCATTTTTTTCACTTTTAATATGAAATATTTGGGTAAGCCTATTTATTTTAAAAATTCCCAACTGTATCCTCAACCACACTTATAAAAGGTCGCCTCTTATCCACTATTATTTACACATACAAATACCTTGGGTTCATAAAATTACATACTAAAATATTATTTAATTATATATAAACATCTGAGAATATTTTTTTTTAATAAATTCTTCTAGGGATGGAATTTCGTTCGAGCATTGAAAATTTTCCCAATAAGTGGAATTTTTCTTTATCGAGTGTTTCTATTTTATTTTATCTTACACGTATATAAAATTTTATTAAAACATGATGATATAATAAATATGGACACTCCCAAAAATTAAGATGATATTATTTTAATTTTGTGGCATATAACCATCTTTTCCTCCTATCATACATCAAATGAAACATTCGATGATGGGTACAGTAGACTTCCACCTCCCAAACCAACATAATTTGTTTTCCATCACAGCCTCTCATGAATTATTATATTGATGGATTAAAATTATATATATATATATATATATTATTACTAAAATAATTATAATTGTTGAATTATGATAATATATGTATATTTTCACTTTCTATTTCATGGGGGATATGATAATCTCACTCATGTGTACGAAGGATTACCACCTCGCGTGGCGATGTGATTCATTTTTTCAATTATGATATATATGGAAGGTAATGAGGATAGGGTTAGTGAATATAATTGAAATTTATTTCTAAACCATGCTTATTTAAATTTTATATCAACCATTTATTTTTTCCTTCCAACTAGTCAGAAAATAATAATGTTGCTCATCTATAAAGTACTGCCTAGTGAAACGATGATATTTTTTTTCATTTATGTTTTAATTGAAGGGAAATTGTGATATATAAAATTAATTATAAGAATATATATGATATAATATATAATATATAATTTTTAATTACTATATATTTTTATTTATTTCCATCCATTTAATAATATTTAAAACAAAATTCATATGTAAGTACGACTTATCATCTACTTGAATGTTGTAACTCATTTTTTCAATATATAACATTTATAGGAAAATATAAATATATTTATAATGAATATATGTCAATATTATATAATTATTAAATTTATATATACGATATATCCATATTTGAATTATATACAAATAAACTACCAAACAAAAACATACGTGAAAAATGATGTAGTTATCACCCAGAACAGTGATTTTAATAATTAATATTCAATAAAAGGATAGAGAAATTATTTTTAATTAATATATTGTATTAAATATATGGTTATATATGTGTAGTATATTTATAATATTTATATATTTATTATATAGTAGATTTGAGCACCTAAAAGAGAAATTGGATCTGACATAAGGGTTCCTCGTCTTACATTTACTTTTTTAGGATATATTCTACATTAACCAAAAAAAATTTGTGTGGTGTCCAAAATTTCCATATTATATGATATAATTTCAATACATTTATATGTTTTTTATTTCAAGGTTACTATGATTCAAAATATACCATTTTTTTAAGTGTTTATTTCACAATCTCATTATTATTAGGAATTGTTTAACTATCCATTAATGGAATTATCTGATCTCGATACCTTAAAATATATCTTTTTTATTATCCACTACTTATTTTGGGAAATCATAATTTTTCCATTTAACTTTTACTCTTAATTTACTCAATATAACATAATAATATTTTACGTAAATACATTCTTATTTCTCTCTTCGATCTGAAATCATTTTTTCATTCACATCAATGTTTTAAAAAAATGTGTTCAAAAATATTTTCCCTATCCATATATAAATTTTAAATGTAATTTTTACCAAGGTTTTCTGTTTTTTAAAAATATTTTAAATAAAATAATCATGTCTTTTCCTAAATGTGGTAACTTTTATAGAAATGTGAAATTATTTCTTTTTTACATATGTAACATGCATGAAACTACGTTATTTAATTTCATCAATGTATCATTTTCATTTATACATGGTTATTTTAAAATAACAAATTTACATTAATATTTATAATTAATGTGGACTTTATATATGTTATATCAAATAAAAATAGATATTTTCCTCTTGAAATATTCATTTAAACTTCTTAAAATATTTTTATCTTTGTCATATTCTATAGCTTAGTATTGTATTAGGTATATATTATAATGATACCATCTGACTTCTCTCTATGTGTGGATTATGATTAGTTTGACTATGGATATTCTATTTCAATACCAAACTCATTATTACCCTATTTTTATTAGGTTTGTTGATTAGGGAAATGATTAACATTTTATATTCTATTTTTCTAATATAGATATTTACATTGATTATGTTTCACCCCTTTCACTTATAGAATGCATTGAAAATTTTCAGTTATGTTAGGTTCCCACTACAGCCCCTAAATTCATCATTCTGCCTCACATGATAATCTATCATAGGTATTTAAATGATTCCTTTCCTATTTATGTAATATATCTTTTAATATGGACTTGATTGAATGTTTATGATTTTTGAAATTATGAATTACCTCATTTGGAGACGATTTATTTATATCAATGTGATTATTTTGTTATTTATGATATATGAGAATGAGTTTCAATATTTTGTGACTTTTAATATTGAATTATTTTAATATCAATTATTACTACCATATTATGATCAATTTATTCATTAAATTTAATATGTTATTAGATGTTTACCTAGTCATATTTATTATGATGTTTTTATTCATCCGAGATTCTTTTCTATGCATACCCTTACAAAGAATTTTAGATCACCCAATTCTTATGAGTCCATTACCTCGGATGCTATAAAATGTTTTATGATTTGTCTTTAAGGATATAAAAAATTTAATAAATGTGTTCTCAAATAAAATACTATGATTTACATTATGTTTAAAATTATAATGTGAGATTCAAGTATGTTACTAGTTTTCCAATACTACTAAACTATTTGGTACTTTGGGATGTGATCAATTCAATCTAATACCAATTTAATAATTAAACCATTAACTTTTGGAAACCAGTGTCATTGTCTTTCAACCATTAGTGAATTTGAGAACATGCAAGGGGTGACGAAGGATGTGGAAGGATCATTCCTTCTTACACCTATTCTACTCAATAATTATATGGAATTTTCCATGTCAGAGGCCACTTAGATGAGGTAGGTGATGAGGCTGATTATATATCTCTGTTTAGGGGAGATGTGTGAGTATTATTCATTCTCAACCTTTTACTAGTTCATCTAGATGATTTTCTATTTAAAAATTGTATTTCATAATTATTTTTCTATTTACTATGTGTTTGAGGGATATCATCATCCCAAAATAGGTGAATCAAGTCCTTCTAGGAAGTACAACTAAATTCTAGGAAAGATAGTCCAATTGATGATCCATCCACCTTGTACATTCCACTCATAGTGAATACTTAATTGGAGGTGATAATGGAAGTATATTTATGGGTTCCAGCCTCATCATTACCGACCACTACCTAGTTTGATCCAATATTAGTTTGTGACACATCATGGACCATAAAATTAATAATACTAACCCCCATGATCATCATGAAGATATAATTCTAATTGGGGGAAAGGTCTACATAAGTGGTAGAAGAGTAATAGGTGGGAACATAAATAGTGGTATTTATGTTTGCTTCAAATTAAATAGTCATTATTCCATTATTTCAAGTTCTTGTTAGCTATATAAGGAAAGTTGAACACCCAACTGATTATCTAGACACCGCTGTTATGGAAGTTAAAATTTCATTACAAGATGGTTAATATCCCTTAAAGTTTTGATATACAGTTCATTAATTTTATTTCATGTTAAAATTATCCAAATCAAACATCTTACGTAAACCTTGATAGATTGGGTTTTGAGGATCCTAAATCAGCGGGGCTTATTGATCATGTTTCTCTTGTAGAGGATAGTGTTCGTTCAAGTATGGATTAATTTTTATGTCCTATAAAAATGATGAAGGATCCCCAAATATTAATGGAATACTTACGACAATTATATCATCATATTTCACCACCAATTGAGGTATTTTATGTTCATAAAATGATATTAAGTATTCATGTTATTAATTTCACCTCCCAAAAAATCCACTATCATTACATGTATGTCTATTTCTGTGATCCCCACACAAATACTCAAAGTTCAATAAGTGGATACCATATCATCTAAATTGAGAAAAGCTGGTGGTACATTAATGGGAACAAGGATAGGCTCATTGAGTGAGAAATTTCATTATAATATTCTTACTCCAATAATGGGATTGGAATTTGATGTTGAAGCATATAGTTATTTTTGTGTTACACGTAACATCATTTAGCGGTAATTGTGGAGGTTAGTTTTAGTGAAAACTTTACAAGACTTGATTTCAATAATTCAAAAGTGTTATAGCATGATCACATAAATGGTAAATTTGATTTTTTATTACCACATAAACCATTCTTCTCTAATTGAAATCATTCAAATTACTAGGGAACATAAAACATCTAAAATAATCTTATCAGGTTATGTTTTGTATATAAATTTTCCAACCATGAGATTGTGATATATCAAGTGGAGTCATTTTATATGGAGTATTTAATATAACATAAATGGTAAATCTATTATTAATACCTAAGGGTGATTAGTAATCAACATGATTTTTTTGCAACCAATGATACATTTGTTGATCACTATCCACTACGTGCTGAAACTCATGTTTTAGGTAAGTGTTTTATTATTTTAGTATTGGAGAAAATATTCACTATTGATTATTATGATGTTTTGAATATGTCCATGATTTTTGATTATATTTTTAAAAAATAAAATTTAATCCATCAAGTAAAAAATTATAATGAAAATATTTTATATCATATTAACCATCATATAGATAGTATTAGATATATAGAGCTTCCTCTACTATTTTAAATAATGGATGGAAAAAGAATTGTGTGAATAGGTTTTTAAATCATATCATTTAATCCCAATCATACCAAAATTCCATGTTATCATATGATGTATTAAATGATATAAATCTAAATAACCTAATTTCATTTGGATAAAAAATGGAATTTAGATATTTTACACAGATTTTGTTGGGGAATATTAAGGACTCCATGAGATCTTTTGGTCATTTATTTCATTTCATATCTTTTTATATTTTCATAGGATTCATGTAGCATTCAGGATTCAAATCATTGATATGTAGCCAAACCTATAAGCCACCTAGATTCAACAATGACTCACTGTACACTAGAGGATGTCCACTGGTAGTGAGGGTCTGTAATGGTACAATGGGGAGATATTACCTATTTTATCATCGTGGAACAATATTGTATAATTAATGTATAAGAAATAGAAATATAACAAATGAGATTAATAATGAAATTAAATCATAAAATCAAATTAATTAGTAGGTTATTATCATAAATAAATAAAAAACTATATACAAAATGATGATCATATCAGGGTGAAATAAAAAAACAATAAGTACATGGGTGAATAGAGAATCATTAATAAAAAAATGATTTAAAAATTGAAAAAAAAACTCAATATATCTCAAATATATTAAAATAATAATTTTAACCCTCTTCCCCCATACTCCATCATACCATACAATATCAAGCATTCATATTTGTGTGCATCACTTCATCATTAACCATATCTATGAAGTGGTTTTGGTTACCCATTGGTGGACCTGATAAGGGTTGAGTGAAACTCAATAGGAAACTACCAATGTAATCTAGCAATATCTATCAATTTTATATAATATAATAAATTTGTGAGTATAAATGAAATAAAATAGTGATATATCTGTTAACAAGTCAACTCGGTTTCTGAAGTGACACCCATATGACTCTACCTATTTTTTCCCAACCTGGAATATTTTTGAATATGTGTTAGTATATATATTTAAGTATGTGTGTAAATAAATAAATATATATATATTTATGTGTGTGTGTGTACACTCATATAATGATATATGAGTATTTTTAATAATATCTTGGAAATGAGGTGTATAACCATGGAATTCCTGTATAATCATATGAGTCTTATGATTTAAATAAGTGAATTATCCCAACATTTATCTAGTGATAAAAAAAATTATTTCTATCAATTTACATAAATGATTTGCTTTTTCATTCACATAATCCCAACCAATAATAGTAAAGAATCATGTCCAACATCTCGATTAATTTTTTAAATATCCATTTCCATCAAACAACATGGAATGATTGTGAAAGTTCATTTCTAAAAATTCCCTTAATCATTGCACATAAATAATAATCAATGGTATAATAATAATAATAATAAGTCATTATCATTGATAATTTTAACAATGATAATAAATGGTTTACATTACATTTATCATTTATTTTAATCATGTTTATCTAGTGGTGTATTATATAGTTAATAAAGGGTCTTGTGTCTTTGTTACCATTAACATTCCATTCAATTCAATTTGACATTTTCTGTTAATATTTAGTCGAGGACCACATAGAATTTACTGTAGTCTCATAATCATTTATAAAGTCAATGTAATTTAATAACCCCGCCCATATGGGTGGCCCTTATCAAGGTAAATGACCTCTAATAATAACCAGGGTTAATGGGAATATCCCTAATAGGGGTCAATAAATTTAACAAGGAAAAACACATTATAGAGGTGACCCATGGAAATTCTAGAACATGGAACAACAAAACATGTTATATAAACTAATTATTTTAGGGAAAATTCGTAGGCCATATATCTTATATGGTTAGTAGACTCCTCATCCTTTATCGAGTATTAACAGAGTCTTCAATGGAATAAAATTAAGAAATAGAATAATAATATGAAAATAGTGAATGTTGGTGTTCATGGATTTAACATTACATATGGAGACGTAAAATAATAAAATAAAAATATTTATTTATGAATATATAGATGGAGATATAATGTAACAAAAAATGAATGAATCAATGTTTGACTGATGGAGGAGGTTTAAAGCCTTGGAAATAAGGAAATTTGATCTACAATAAATGAGGCACTATAAAAATAACAGATTAAGAGTAAGGGTTTATATTTTAAAGAAAAAATGTAAAAATATTCATTTTACAAGGCTTTTGTTGATGTGCTGGTTTGGGATGCATGAACGGCCAAACAATGCTCCAACTGTGTCCCACTGTTATCCATGTGGAACAAAATCTTGCACGGTTTGTGCAATGTTTATAAATGAGTGCAAATATTAGGTGATTTTTTTCATAAGCCAATTGTTTTAATTTAAAATGTTCATTTGGACCCCCACTAATAGGTTACTAAACCTTTCTCTTCCTTCAATGGGTCTCACAATTTATCTACAGGGTTACAACTAACTGTGCACAAATTATGTCCCCTTGTATATTACTCTAAAAATCAAAGCTCCAAGGTTTGAAAAAGATTCAAAAACTCCTAAAATATTTCATAAACTCATAATAACATTTACTATGAAATTAAAATATACTTAAACATTAATTTATAGGATAATTACATCATGTGAAAAATCAGGATGTTACACTTCAGTTTGGGAAGCCCACTGGGGGTGGAGCCATGATTTTTCTCTGGATTCCCATCCCATATATTCATCTTGAAAGGTCTGGTGGTTATTTCAATAAAATTGTTACATAATTTAATATTTATAATTTATTTGATTAATTTTCACTCATCTAGAACATATTGAAAATGATGTGAACGGATGGCTAGGTGGAAGAAATCTCATTTTTAGGATCGTCAATCTCATGAGAGTTAGTATGTCATGATACTGAGAATAAAGGATTATGTTGTCTCAGATAATGATATTACATTCAAGATGATTAATAATGTAATACCACATTCTTTACATGATGATGATTATGATCCGTAGAGTTGTGACATCATGGATATCAAAACCATTTAGAAAATTTTATCTTCATTGGTGAAAATTACATTCCAAGTATTTCGAGTCAAGGGACAACACCAATCATTATTGTATGATATTATCTACTAAATTTTTTTTGTTAGTATGGTTCTTGGATATCTCTATAGTAAATATGAGATTATTCGAGTTTACATGTCAATATAAGGGTTCATATGCATGGCTGTATTGGGGTATATATGCATAGTAAAAAAAATTTCCCTTAGAGATAGGGGTATCTACCAATGAGAGCCATGAAATGTTATGAAGGCTCAAATACTTATGAAATTTTGTTGGTTATCGACTGATTATTCTCAAAAAGGGTTTGGGTACCCTATATATTTACCATAGTGTACTGAACTTGTCATCAAGGTAAAATGAATATAGCAATCAATGCTCTAACATTTTCTTATATCATTATAGCTTATAAAAAAAATTTCATAACATGATACATTTATTTTCAATAACACAATATGTGTTTATGGATAAGTTGGTGACTCATAGATAATTTATTTGGACTTCTTTAATGGAATGGGTTATCATTCATGAACAATTATGACTCTAAACATGTGACTAATATTGAAGCCAATCATAAATGGAAAAGACATGTGATAAAGAGTTTTCATAATGTTCACAACATGGGTAATAAGAAGATAAGTTAAATAATACCCTGAAAATGTTTATTTTCATTAGGTCTAAAAAGAATCTATGGATAATAAAGAACATATATATGTTACATGAAGTGGAATTTGGTGTAGAATATGGCTTTTTATTATATGATAAATTATATAACTAATTTAATATAGTTTTAACAAAAGAAATTATCCAACCATGCATCTACTTGGACAAACTCAATTCCACACATATGTCCGGAGACCTCACCACATAGGGATTCATGTCCATGTATAACACATGATGACATATTAGTGATCCTGTGTATAACACACGGAGGAGAACATTCCAGTAGGAACACATGGGTTTGGGCTTGTGCCAATGAGTCGGCATGGGAAAGTGTAATCCAAGGGAACCGTGTGTGTAAATTGCGTCTAAGAGATTATCCCATTTTTGTCGAATATGGTGGTAGAGACACATGATTATTAATAAAATAGTTCACATTCTCTTACAATTATGATGTGGGACAAAAAATTTAATTGACACTATTATTCCATCATTATAAATATACAAATAACATGTTCTACATGAGAAAATAAATATCTCTCATTTTATCACTATTGTTGATCATCTAAAACCATTGGATATCTAAGGCTTGATGTGCCTATAAAAGACAATTATGCATCACCCGATATCAACCGTTGAGCGCAAGTTAAAGTGGATAAACACTTGTACATACATGAAATCATTGTCTTCCATGCATGTGATGATATGTAATAAATAAAAAAATCATCACATAGATTCATTATCATGAATCCATTAGGTAAAGATCTATGCATCATGTGATCAAATGATGGAAATCTGGATGACAACACAGGAACCTAGATGCATCTGGTAATTCCATCACATGAAAATGAACATATATTTTTATTGTAGGAAGCTTCCAACATAGATTGATTTCATCACCTGAAATAATTTTAATTTTCCTACAGATTTTTAATCTAATTTATAATAATATATCAAATGTTAGAAATAAGATCATGTGAATCACCAAGGTGTCACGTGAACAACTTTTGAAATCATGGTATCACATGATATCTTTGTAGTATTTGAAGATTCAAAAATTTGAGAGTTTCTACATTAAATGAGATCCTAATATATTCAAAAAAATTACATCATCTTCAGATCAATTATTTTAAAGGAAAAAAATTCTTCTATTAGAGGTATCATGTGGAAATCTACCAATATAATCATAGGAATGGTGTGAGGGCATGATTTTTTATGACATGAAAGGAGATCTTGGCTCTCCAGGAAATGGAGTATTAACGTTCCTTTATCACATGAATTACAATGAGATTATTTTTAAATCATTCATAAAAAATTAACCCATGATCCATATAGTTCTCATGAGGGATTAAGAATATGTTCATGTGATTCATTCACTCAAATATATTATATGAAGTATATATTGTGTACAAAATTAAATTTGATAAGAAGTCATGGATAACTGGTTTTACATTATTGTTACGGTGTTCATGTGATCTCATCACATGAATGAAACCTTTCGAATATCTCTTATCACATTATGGACCCCACAGACAATTATGTGGTCATGAAAAGCACATACTTGAAGGTAGTAAGACAACATGTGATATATAAATGGGATGGAGGATAAGAACCGGTGATCCTTTCTTGGATTTCATGGGATCAATTTTCTTGAAGAAGGACATATTCTGTGACCGCTACATGGTCATGTGAAAAATGTACAATACACTATTACCATGAAATATATTCATTACATGAACCTTATGTATCACCTTTAATAAAAATAATGTAGTTGGAAGAAAAAGAAATCGGATAATATTAAAAATGGTTCCGAATATATTTTGAGATTCAATATTTGAAATGGAAATGACAATAAAATATTGATAACGATAAAGGTGATTTGTAATATATTTATTCACTATGGCAAATTTCATGATATCATGGATTAATGTTGTCAAATCAAGAAGTAATGATTAGTTGACATTGCGAAAGATCATTACTATAGAAAATTTCCTAAATAACATGTGTTAACTACTTGAGAACAATTAATTGAGGGTGATAATTCATCAACATAACGTATAATTCCTCATTAATTTTTTTGCACTGATGAACTGATCAAATACAGTTGGTTATAATTAATTTGGAAAGACCAAAAATCTTTGAAAGGATTTGAATAGTTGCAATAGAAAAAATTATTTAGAGAGCACATGAAGGAAGATAAATATATCATCTTAAAGTGGATCCATCCTTCGATGAAAGTAAGAAGTCTCTTGTTTAGAGATGGGAGTAGGTGAGGTCTCATTTTTTATTTGGGGACCATAATACATTAGTTTGGATTAAAGATAAGGCTAGTGTGGATTCTGATAATACTATGGTATATTGTATAAAAAAACCTCATGTGAGGATTTATGAGAGATACTATATGACTATGTATTAACCATTGTACATGAAAATCAGATTATAGTAGATAATTTGTATTGAGAGATTAAAAAACATGACAAGGAGTGAGTTTTTGAATGGAATCCTAAAAAATTCATTTTGTTTTGTGCCTTTATATTTATAGAATTATTAATTCAAAAGTTGAGAGAAACAATAATATTGGATCAATGATTAAACAATCCATATATGATAGAATAAAATTAATGAATTTTTAAAATAAAAATGGATCCCAAATTCATCCCCTTCCCCTATCAGTGATCTCACACTGATTAGTGATCTATAGGTGGTATCAGAGGGAAGGGTTCTCCAGAATGATACAATATAGAAGAATGTATGGAGATCATGAATTTAATTAAATAGTAATATTTTTCCTATTTTAAATTTTAAGAACTATCATGGATGAAAAAGTATTACAATACTGAACCTCTTATTACTTTATTCATAAGTGATAGATTACAGATACGTTTCTATCCTATATTGAGATTCTTCATATTAATTTTGAAGATAATTAGAAATTTTTTATAGTTGAAATGGCTTAAAATTCTATCATGGTGGACATATCAGAAAATTTATATACCAAAGTTATAGGTCTCTAAATTTACATGGATTTCCACGATAAACTAAGAAGCAGTTATGATGGAAATATTAAATAAAATGAAGCAATATTTATGATATGGGAGGAAAAATTAACGGTATAAAAATATGTCGATGATGAAATTTTCTTGACTATATTACAAGATTAAATGATATGTTTTGTAGCTTCATTGGTTTTTGTTATAAAGATCGATTACATAACCATTATGAAGATGCTTAAGAGATCCTTTCTTTATATATGTGATTCAAAGGATTCTACACTAGAATATGTAGAATATCTAAGAACAGATGATCCTAATAATATTCATGTAGGATTTGAAATGAAAAAATGACATCTTTATTATGAAGTGAAAAATATGTGATGGTATTTAAATCCATGATAAATGGAAAAGAAATAGTTGAAGAAGAACTCAAATCATGTGATTATAAGAATGAGGATGATGAAGAGGAAAATATCAAATGTGGTCATTGTTTATAAGAATGTATAACAGTAAAAAATGAGAAAATGAAAGGAACCAACAAAATTTATTCATCTGTCATTAAATTTGAAATTTTACATATGACATTCCAAAGATGAAATACAACATCACAATGTGTGATAAAGATGATTACTACATCAATAAGAAGTAATATGAAATATATAAAAAGGTTCCTATGAGAAGAAAATTAAAATAATACTCAATGAATAATATAATACATCTGATAATTAGGGAAATCTATGAATATTCATCGCTAGGTTGTGGAAAAAAATGAATGACCATCATGAAAATCAATTTTTCTTTATGGGAAAATCTAAAATAGATAAAGACAAATATGGAGGTTTATAATGTAATGAGAGAACTGATCTTGAACAAATAATTAACTATAATATAGAAGATGATATGATAAAAACATGTAGATCAATTAGTAGAAAAGAAATATGATACGGTATATTGAATAATGGTTCAAGAATGAAGAGACGCATTGTAATCCAATAAGGGAATATGTGATTGAAAGAAAATAGTGATTGAAATGAAACTATCAGCTTCTGATGACTTTTCACATAGAATATAATAACTAAAAAATAATGAAAATCCATTCCTTTAGGAGAATAGAAAAAATAGTTGGAATATTTATGAACATGAAATCATGGTGAATGATCCTGAAGAAAAATTAACTGGAAAAAAAGGTTGAATTGTATGAGAATAGGCTATGTAGATTTTAGCCCAATGTTAGTTGAATAAGATTAATGAATAATTCACTAAATGAAATTATTACTAAGGGTTCCTCTTTTAATAATTATCTTAAGAAGGGTCTATATAACTTGATTTTTTCTCTAACTAATGAAACTCAATGTAGACATTTTATTTTTCACAATCAAGGCCTGAGTGACAAGAAATTTTCTTGTGGTAAAAAATAGAAAAAAAAAATTGAGAAAACATCATTTATAATAGTTATGTTGACTAATTCATCTATAATATTTCATTATAATTGAAAACCCCAAAATATTTTAAAATATAGAAATAATAATCGTTATAGAATAACTACTATCATTATGGAAAATCAGGATTCTGAAGGATACTACTGGGGTTGTGGACTATTTATTCATTAGTCTTATTCAAGATATTTTAATATTTCACTAATATGAATGATTCATGAATCAAGTTAGGGGGATTCCAAGAAGATTAGATAATATTATCAAAAATATAATCCTACGATGAAGACAACATTAAAACACTTAACATATAATTCATTTTAATTCTTGAATGATTTTTATGGTATATGTGGACATGAAGGTCACAAATATATGAACTGTAGAGTGGGATCTAATTGTGATATTTCTTCTAATGTAATTATAAAGAGAATGTATTTGGAAATAAATCTATAGTCACCATTAAATTATTTGAGAAGCAAAAAAATCATTGAACATCAATAAAGAATGTTTAGTTATCAGTTCTGATCAACTAGCTAATGATAATAAAATAAAGATATATCCAGAATAAACAAAGTAAAAAAAGGATATCTTTGGTGATAGTTAAAGACATAAAAGTTTATGCGAAGTAATCTATACATGGTGACTTTGAAATACTTATGTGTGATAGGAGTGAATTAATATGGAATGGCATAAAACATTGTATGGTAATTCTACCAGCCCAAGATGATGAAAGAATATATATGTGTAAATCTCAAAGATATGGTTCTGGTACTGGATAAGAAGATATATCCATATTTAGTGGTCAACTGATGAGAAAAGAGTTGTCAAACACACTGAAATAACCATGAAAGGATACACATCAAATTAGAAGAAGAAGACCAGATTAAGAGGAAGCTCTCAGCTGGAATGTGTTTTTTTTGGGAAACTGAGAGTCCCCTCATTATTACCTTATATATAATTCATTCAATATTGAATTAAGGGAGATGAATTTTTCCCTTAAGTGGTTGAATTTTTGAAGAAAATATGTGAAATCTTTACAATATACTGAATTCTTTAAAAAAATCTCCCAAATATCATAAATAATGAAGAAATAATCTTTAATAGGAGGATAACAAATTTTTCATAAGAACACGTGTATCCATTGAATATAATTTTCAATAAGGGGTGACTTTATGTATGATAAATTCACATAAATTATATCATTTGATTTTGAAAAAATAAAAAAAGTGAGATTATTGAGACCAAGTGTCATTTTATATTAATAAAACAATATGTGTTGATGGATAAACTATTGAATCCTAAACTATTATAATGGAATTCCTTGATGTAATTTTATTAAATTCATTAAAAATATAGATCTGAAAATTTTATGATTATTTAAGCTAATCTTAAATGGTAATAACATGTGTTAAATATATTTCACAATGTTCATGATATAATTTTGAATATATGAAGTTATGGAAGACCTGGAAAAAGTGTATTTTCCTGAAGAGTTATAAGATTCCCTAAAAAAATAATATTAACATTTTTCATGATGAGGAATTTTGAGGAGAATATGAATTAATATTTTTTGACATATTGGCTAACATCTTTATTGATGTTTTACCAACAACATATAGAAAAAAAATGATTTTTCATGGACCAACTCTGCCACACACATATGGGAGGAGACCTAAACCTTGTGGGGGTTCCAACCCATACATCCCACTTGGAAGTATGTGAGTGAGACCATATATAAGTCCCTAATGAGAGTGTTCTGGTAGGTACAGTTAAATTTGGGCTACTAGTAGTGGGAAGCATGGGGAGACAGATCCTATAACACCCATTTGTACATAGTTTTCTTAAATACAAGCTTCATTTCCATGTCCAATGGTGGTAGAAGTTGTGGATTATTAATAATTGAGGGCACATCCACCTAGTATTTTTATCTAGGACAAAAAAGGATGCAAAAACTATTCCTTTATCATTAAAATTATGGATATAACATGCACCGCCTATTTGAATAATGCTTAGTTATTTCATCACTATTAATGATTCTCTTTGATCATTTGCTATTGAAGGAAATATGCATGCACTCAATACAATTTCCCATCACTTGAGATCAACCTAAGATCTCATGGAAATTTTGATCAACCATTGTACAATCATGAAATCATTGTACATATGTATTCGATGATACGTATTTGAGAAGAATAATAAATCAGTTTAAGGACAATCCATTACATGAATATATCACATGATGATATATGAATAATGCAATGAAATGAAGATAATCACCATGAAATATCATGAACATAGATCCATAACATGTTTCCATCACATTAAAAATAACATTTCATTATATCACAATAATCATCCATCTTTGATATATTTCATTTCCTGAAGGTGTTGTTGTATTTTCATTAATTTTCAATCAATTATGCAATGAGGCATCACATAAAGGAAATAATATCGTGCAAAGAAAAAATTAGTTACATGATCAAGAAAAGTGATTGTGATAACACATGATATGATCGACATCTCATCAAGATTCAATGAGATAATGGTTTTGTTATTCAATAATATCCCCAGATCATTATAAGATTGTTATCATCTACAAATCACCTCATTTATTTGACATTTCACTTTTATTGATGGTAGGTGGGGTAAATATTATTATATAAATTGAGGTAGGTTGTGTGGTAGATTCTATTGAAGACATAATAAGAGTTATTTATTATTTTTGAAATAATGTATATAAATTAATTTACAAGGAGAATGAAAGAAATCTTCCTCCTGATTCACTCATGCAAAGGATGATGTAACCTGTGGGCCTATTAGTATTCATGAAAGTGGAAGATAAGGTTTACATGATTCATTCACATTAACCCATTACTCAAATCACTATATGATTATGTGAAGCTATTCTAGCAAACCCCATGGAAAAACAATGTCACATGAAAGAGAATAATTTCATGTGATTTGATCCTATGAAATCCAGATTTTAGAATCTATTGCCATGTAAAGGAAATTTTGGATAGTTTTTAGTCACACAAAGCACATATTTGAAATATTTAAGGCATCATAAGATATATTCATGGGATTGAGGAGAATAATGATGAAGTCTTGTATAGATTTTATGGAAAAATTATGATTGATGGAGGATAGCTTTCACCAACCCTACTAAGTTATGTAAAGGAAGAAAGAGACAAGCCTTTCATTAAATCCATGCATGTAATTCTCCCTAAATACAACCATTGATAAAAATAATGTGGTTGGAAAGGGAATACAAATAATAATATTAATGTTGTACTTGAAATATTTTGAGATTAAATATGTTAGTTTTTAAGGAACATAAAATAATGATAATGATAAAGGGTTGTGTGTATTGTTCATAAACTATGCATCATTCCATTCAAGCATGAAAAAATGTTTATAATTAAAGATGGAAGGATCAGTTGAACTTGTGATTATTATTCCTAAAAAATAATATTCTTGATGAACATACATTCACCATTTTCACATAATTAATTGAGGTCATGAATTTAACAATAGAAGGATAAAAAGCCTGAAAATTTATTTCATTAAGGTAAATGATCAACTACAGTTTATCATAATTGACGGAGAAATATATGTGTAAAGACCGTAAAATTCAAGGGAAATTTTTTCTTAATTTTCTTTGGATTTTTACAAGAGCGCAGTTTCAGACGGCACCTGATTCTGAGGCCCGGAGTGCCCGGAATTAATTTCCGAAGTTTGGCTCGGGTACGTTCAGTGAACGAACGAGCAGGAATTCCTAACTTTTGATCCGGTGCTCGGAATTGAAATCCGAGGGCACCGATGAACTCGCAGCGCCGATATTCGCTTAATGAGACCTTTTCGGGAGTTGCGTTTGTTGCGGGTTGAAAGTTACGTTTTGGGGTTTTTCAGTTAAGTTAAATAAAATTGTGTAAAACAAATTTTATTTTAACTTATTAAAAAAAACCTACCTAAGGGGGTTGGAAGTGGGACCCACACCCACTTAACCTCCCTTGGGAGGATTAAGTGTGGTGGGGCCCACACGAACCCCTAAGTCTTTTCATTTTCTCTCAACATACTTAACCCCTCTTTTAATGGCTTAAGTTACCCTTATTTAATTAAGGGAGTTAAACCCCCTTTTTGAATTTCAAATATTGAAATTCTTTTGTGTTGTGTTAATAAAATAAGAGGTAGTCTTATTTTATTTAGAGTTCTTTGTTTGACTTTGGAGAGCTTTCTCATCTTCAAGCTCTGTCGAAGAACGAAGAACGTCTTCATCCTCAACGAAGAACGATAACACTTCGTCAAGGATCATCGACTCGGCAACCCGGTATCTTCGGACCTCTTCTTCCTCCTCGGACCTTCTTCATCGGCAAACGAAGATCCGCCAACGTCGTGTCTCTTCGGGCTTAGCACTTCGTCAACGGATTTGACGAACGACGACCACGACACCCGACCTTCGCGACGCCGTCTTCCGCGGAGCGTAGCCGAACCTTTGAATCTTAAACCCGAGGTAGGGGTTTTGGTTTTCATTTTGGTTTCCTTACTCCTTTTCTTGATCATGAATGATAAGTATAACGTGTGGCTTATTTATTTTAGTTTCGTTTTTATTTCTTTAACGTGAGGGGGGCCGGACCGCACGAACACGACCGAATCCCCCCTCCATCGTTCATGTTTGTTTATGCTGGTGGAAACAAGTAGCGTGGTGCCGTCGCACCACGCGGACGATCGTTCTTTTATTTTACGCAACGCCGTCGCGCTTCGCCGAGGAGAGTCTTCAAGAACGCGACGCCGTCGCGCCGCGTTGGAAGGATTCATGGCACGGCGAAAGGGGCGCGGTGCCGTCGCACCGCGCCGGACGACGAACACCACGGCCGGTTCCGGGCCGCGGCGGGACGAGAAGACCGCGGCCGGTTCCGGGCTGCGGCGGGACGAGGAGACCGCGGCCGGTTCCGGGCCGCGGCGGAAGGAAAGACCGGCGGCCGGGCCGCCGGCGTCGGAAGTCGAGGGCGGGACCGGAAATTCCGGTCCCGTTGGTAAAAACCGGCCGGCCAGCGGGCCGGCCGGATGTCATAAAACCGGGGGATTAAACCCCCTGCCGGTTCTTCAAACCCCCCTCTTAATGAGGGGGGCGGTTCAATTAAAGGAGGGGGGGGGCAAAGCCCCCCCCCCCCCCGGTTCGTCCAGCCGGCCCCCATTTGCGGAGGCCGTTTTTTTGGCAAAGGCACGGCTCAAGGCCGTGCCGCCTTGAAGAAAAACGCGGGGCATAGCCCCGCGTGCCACCCACCTCGCGGCACCCCGCCGCCAGCGCGGCCCGCCGCCGCCGCCAGCGCGGCCCGCCGCCGCCGCCCCCGCGGCCCACCGCCGCCTCCGCCGCGCCGCCACCGCGCCACCCGGGGGGGGGGGGGGGGGGGGGGGGGGGGTCGGGCCGGGTCGGCCCGGACCCGGACCCCCCGTTTCGAACCTGATTTGGTTTTTGGCTCATAACTTGAGCCTCGGACCTCCGAATGACGAACCGTCTGCGGCAACGCGATCCTTGGATCGAGACGGTCGTTTCGATATATCGCACTCAAGGTTTCGGGTTACTTTGAGTTCGGCCGGGTTGGTTCGTTCACGAAACCAACCGGGCCTTCGGAGCGGAAACGCTCATATCTTGAGCCACGAACGTCCGATTGACGCGCCGTCAGTCGCGTTGTGTTCCTCTTAGTGAATCGGATCTTTTGGCATACTCCGCCCGAGGTTTGGACGCAGGTGGAGTACGGTCGGGTTGGTTTTTCCTTAAAAACCAACCGGGCCCCGGAGACGAAAATGTCAATAACTCACAGACCGGGCGTCTGATTGACGCGCCGTCTGTTTCGTTGACTTCCTCTTGATGAGACGGAACTTTTGACATACTCCGCCCGAGTTTTGGATGCAGTCGGAGTATGGCCGGGTTGGATTGTTCCTGAAATCCAACCGGGCCCCTGGAACGGGAAAGCTGA
This sequence comes from Viscum album, assembly GCA_963277665.1. Classification (NCBI taxonomy): domain Eukaryota; kingdom Viridiplantae; phylum Streptophyta; class Magnoliopsida; order Santalales; family Viscaceae; genus Viscum; species Viscum album. Next base: position 511,945,236 of record OY728138.1, read on the forward strand.
TATCTTTCAGACAGGACGTCCGCTTGACGAGCCGTCAGCGGCGTTGGTGGTTACGTTGAGTAACGGTCCCTTTGAGTTTACCCTATGGGAGTTCGGGGTACAGTTGAGATACGGCCGGGATTGGTTCGCACTCGAAACCAACCGGGCCCCTGGGACGAAAAGACTATTAACTCACAGACCGGGCGTCCGATCGACGCGCCGTCTGTTGCGTTGAGACCCCTGTGACGAGACGGACCTTTGAGGCACTTCTTCGTGGGACTTTGTGATACTTGGAGTATCGACCAGTAGCTCGTGGAGCGGACCCTCCAGGAGACGAGCGTGCAGAGTACGGAGACCGTGTAGCCGGCTGAGACCTGACGACTGCTTGACCGACTCGACTTGGAGTGAGTCGACTAGCCCAGTGGACGGAGCGCCCGGTACTTGGCGGCAGACCCACGGCGGACGAAGCGCCTGGTAGTTGGCAGCAGACCCGCGGTACTCGACAGGAGGAGTACCTCAGTAGGCTATCTGGGTAGCGCCCGGTATTTGGCAGCAGACCCTCAGCGGACGGAGCGCCTGGTAGTTGGCAGCAGACCCGCAGTACTCGACAGGAGGAGTACTTCAGCAGTCCTAGGTTAGTGAGCGGCAGCCTCGGAGTCGTGACAGGACCACTGTACACTCTAGAGACGGAGCTCTTCAGCAGTTACGGTTTCGATAATGAAAATCCTGGTTTGAGCTGAGACTTTTGACCTTGTGTTTACTTCATGATTGAGATGGATCACTTGCTAACTTTGGTATATGTATGGGCATATACCCGGGTAGTGGTTATCCGTCGATTTCACAATCCTTGTGTTTCCTCAAGATTGAGATGGGTTACTTGATAACTTAGGTATATGTATGGGTATATACCTAAGTAGGGTTTATCTGTTGAGATCTTCTTGTGTTTATCCTTGTTGGTTTTAGTGAGACCTTGAGGGTCTCGGGGTCCCTACTGAGTATCGTTATACTCACCCCTGCACGGGCTATGCCCGCACCTCGTTGTGTTGGTTGCAGACGACGGCCAGTACTGGCAGAGGCCGAGTGTTCGAGGACTGGACGGTACCTGGAGGTGGACTATACGACGAGGCGGTACCCAGAGGCAGACCACTGGGCGGGTCATACTTGGAGCAGACGGCGGGACCCGAGGAGCAGAAGAGCTATCTGTACCCACCCTTCAGGTGGGATTTCCAGTGGACATCTCAGCGTAGCAGCTTTACTTTTCAGTCGCTGTTTTCCCTTTCGAGTTGTACTTTACAGTTGGGCTTGTATTTCCGGCCCCTTTTACTTTTCAGCTCTTCTTTTTGTACTTAGTGTTTTACTTCCGCTTGTACTCTGTGGTGCTTGTTTTCTTTATAAAGGCAATGCCTTCCCAGTTATCGGGATTTTACGCCTTTGGTGCTAGTCGCCAACCCCTGACCTATGGAAGGCGGGCTTGGGGTAGTCACGGCACGGGCCCCGAGGACGGGTCGTGACAAATTGGTATCAGAGGAGTTTGGTTCTACCGCAGACTCTGATCTTTCTTTCTGTGAAGCAATAGTGTTAAGGGTACCGAGTGTGGTTTTCAGTTCAGGGAGTCCAGTGTTGGTGCGGGCGGCCGACGTATCCATACACCAGGACCCTGACAACTGATTTCCGACTTTGTGCACGAAAACACTGATTGCGTGTGTGTTTTCAAAGGTTTTTCCCCTTAAAACAGCTCAAACCAGGTCAGCTCACCAGGTATAATCGTTTGATCGTGTTACGTTGTTTCTTTCAGGATGGCCCCACGACGGCAGCCAGCTAGGGTTCCGAGAATCGAACGTGACGACAGCCCACTGAGCGACGAGGCCTCGGTGCAGGGCCCTTTGTCAGCAGTGGCATCGGCGGTAGCTCTACCCGCCGAGCCCCTGATGCTTCCAGCAGCAGCCGCTGACGATGCACGTCGCCTCAGCGCACTGCATGAGTTTCAGCGCCAGCGACCGCCCAGGTTTCGCGGGGAGACGGATCCCCAGGCTGCAGAGGACTGGCTGGAGGCAGTGGTACGAGTGTTTAGGCTAGTGAGGACACCAGCAGACCTCATGGTGATCCTCGCTGCGAGCCTACTACACGCAGTAGCAGGTAGGTGGTGGAGCCACTTGTTTCAGTTTTGCGATGAGATGAACTTCGCATGGGAAGACTTCGAGACCTTCTTCAGGGTGGAGTTTGTGCCAGTATCTCTACACCCCGAGCGTGTACAGGAGATTCTGCCTTTACCGCGTGTTTTTCGATCAGAAGCCGAGTCATCTGTGGGCAGTAGACAGATGATGCAGAGGTCCAGGAGGACCAGACCATCAGTTGGGCGATCTCGGGTTTTAGGACCGGTGGTGCAGGGCACCCGGAGTGGGAACAGAGTTAGCCGTGCAAGGAGCAGGTTGTGTTACTCATGCCGCGAAAAGGGACATATGGCACGTGACTGTCCGACTCCCGATCCGCAGGCTTTGGGAGAGCCACCGAGATAGAGGCAGCGACAAATGCTTGAGAAACAGTAAAGCAGGTGGACAGGGGAGGAACTAGTGGATACGTCTTTTGTACTTCTAGTTCCATGTTGATGTTGCTTTTATGTAGCGTCTTGTATTATGATCTGCAATAATAAAAGACGCATACTTTTGTGATGTTTTCTTTCCTGTCCTCTTTTGTGATGTTACTAAGAGGTTCCAGTTGACTGTTGACTTGACCCTCACTTGTGAGACATCTACTGGAGGATACCGGTTACCACACACTGATGCCGACAGTGTGACTCAACCCTTGGAGGCGAGAGTAACGGTTGGATCTCTTAGTAGTAGCGTCGAGGCCTTACGACGTCATCCTTAGTATGGATTAGTATCATCCATGTTAGGATTGACTGTTTTAGGCAAAGAATGTGGTTCATCCAGGGGATGAGACCAGATTTCTTTTTTTCGGCAAAGAAGAAATCTTGCAGCTCTTGTGGGACCTGTGATGGTCCAGGCCACGATAGAGAAGGTCCAAGTCATCCAGGAGAGGATGAGGAAAACACAGAGCCGGCAGAAGTCTTACGCTGACAGGAGGCGGAGGCCACTGGAGTTCGAGGATGGCGACCACGTCTTCTTGTGGGTCTCACCTCGACGTGGTATTCGGAGATTTGGCCGAGGCGGCAAAATATCTCCGCGCTTCAACAGACCCTTCCAGGTCCTCAACAGGGTTGGTGAGGTGGTTTATCGCCTGGCTCTACCACCTCAGTTGCACCGGGTGCACGACGTCTTCCACGTGTCTCAGCTGAGGAGGTACGTGCACGACCCGACGCACATCTTTGACCATGGGAAGCTTGACGTTGACGATGGGGCGACTTTTACGGAGGTCCCGGTGGAAATAGAGGATCGACAGGAGCGGGTCCTGCGTGGGCGATCGATTCCTCTTGTACGCATCAGATGGCAGCACGGGAATCTCCAGGAGAGCACATGGGAGCGGGAGGCTCTGATGCGTGCTCAGTACCCTCTTTTGTTCCCCTAGTTTTTGATGTATCTTTACGGGGACGTAAAGCCCTGAGGTGGGAGTAATGTAAAGACCGTAAAATTCAAGAGAAATTTTTTCTTAATTTTCTTTGGATTTTTACAAGAGCGCGGTTTCAGACGGCACCTGATTCCGAGGCCCGGAGTGCCCGGAATTAATTTCCGAAGTTTGGCTCGGGTACGTTCAGTGAACGAACGAGCAGGAATTCCTAACTTTTGATCCGGTGCTCGGAATTGAAATCCGAGGGCACCGATGAACTCGCAGCGCCGATATTCGCTTAATGAGACCTTTTCGGGAGTTGCGTTTGTTGCGGGTTGAAAGTTACGTTTTGGGGTTTTTCAGTTAAGTTAAATAAAATTGTGTAAAACAAATTTTATTTTAACTTATTAAAAAAACCTACCTAAGGGGGTTGGAAGTGGGACCCACACCCACTTAACCTCCCTTGGGAGGATTAAGTGTGGTGGGGCCCACATGAACCCCTAAGTCTTTTCATTTTCTCTCAACATACTTAACCCCTCTTTTAATGGCTTAAGTTACCCTTATTTAATTAAGGGAGTTAAACCCCCTTTTTGAATTTCAAATATTGAAATTCTTTTGTGTTGTGTTAATAAAATAAGAGGTAGTCTTATTTTATTTAGAGTTCTTTGTTTGACTTTGGAGAGCTTTCTCATCTTCAAGCTCTGTCGAAGAACGAAGAACGTCTTCATCCTCAACGAAGAACGATAACACTTCGTCAAGGATCATCGACTCGGCAACCCGGTATCTTCGGACCTCTTCTTCCTCCTCGGACCTTCTTCGTCGGCAAACGAAGATCCGCCAACATCGTGTCTCTTCGGGCTTAGCACTTCGTCAACGGATTTGACGAACGACGACCACGACACCCGACCTTCGCGACGCCGTCTTCCGCGGAGCGTAGCCGAACCTTTGAATCTTAAACCCGAGGTAGGGGTTTTTGTTTTCATTTTGGTTTCCTTACTCCTTTTCTTGATCATGAATGATAAGTATAACGTGTGGCTTATTTATTTTAGTTTCGTTTTTATTTCTTTAACGTGAGGGGGGCCGGACCGCACGAACGCGACCGAATCCCCCCTCCATCGTTCATGTTTGTTTATGCTGGTGGAAACAAGTAGCGTGGTGCCGTCGCACCACGCGGACGATCGTTCTTTTATTTTATGCAACGCCGTCGCGCTTCGCCGAGGAGAGTCTTCAAGAACGCGACGCCGTCGCGCCGCGTTGGAAGGATTCATGGCACGGCGAAAGGGGCGCGGTGCCGTCGCACCGCGCCGGACGACGAACACCGCGGCCAGTTCCGGGCTGCGGCGGGACGAGAAGACCGCGGCCGGTTCCGGGCCGCGGCGGGACGAGGAGACCGCGGCCGGTTCCGGGCCGCGGCGGAAGGAAAGACCGGCGGTCGGGCCGCCGGCGTCGGAAGTCGAGGGCGGGACCGGAAATTCCGGTCCCGTTGGTAAAAACCGGTCGGCCAGTGGGCCGACCGGATGTCATAAAACCGGGGGATTAAACCCCCTGCCGGTTCTTCAAACCCCCCTCTTAATGAGGGGGGCGGTTCAATTAAAGGAGGGGGGGGCAAAGCCCCCCCCGGTTCGTCCAGCCGGCCCCCATTTGCGGGGGCCGTTTTTTTGGCAAAGGCACGGCTCAAGGCCGTGCCGCCTTGAAGAAAACCGCGGGGCATAGCCCCGCGTGCCACCCACCTCGCGGCACCCCGCCGCCAGCGCGGCCCGCCGCCGCCGCCAGCGCGGCCCGCCGCCGCCGCCGGCGCGGCCCGCCGCCGCCGCCCCCGCGGCCCCCCGCCGCCTCCGCCGCGCCGCCACCGCGCGCCGCCGCGCGCCGCCACCGGCCGCCGCACCGCCGCCGCCCGCCGCCGCCGGCCGCCGCCGCCGGCCACCGCGCCACCCGGGGGGGGGGGTCGGGCCGGGTCGGCCCGGACCCGGACCCCCCGTTTCGAACCTGATTTGGTTTTTGGCTCATAACTTGAGCCTCGGACCTCCGAATGACGAACCGTCTGCGGCAACGCGATCCTTGGATCGAGACGGTCGTTTCGATATATCGCACTCAAGGTTTCGGATTACTTTGAGTTCGGCCGGGTTGGTTCGTTCACGAAACCAACCGGGCCTTCGGAGCGGAAACGCTCATATCTTGAGCCACGAACGTCCGATTGACGCGCCGTCAGTCGCGTTGTGTTCCTCTTAGTGAATCGGATCTTTTGGCATACTCCCCCCGAGGTTTGGACGCAGGTGGAGTACGGTCGGGTTGGTTTTTCCTTAAAAACCAACCGGGCCCCGGAGACGAAAATGCCAATAACTCACAGACCGGGCGTCTGATTGACGCGCCGTCTGTTTCGTTGACTTCCTCTTGATGAGACGGAACTTTTGACATACTCCGCCCGAGTTTTGGATGCAGTCGGAGTATGGCCGGGTTGGATTGTTCCCGAAATCCAACCGGGCCCCTGGAACGGGAAAGCTGATATCTTTCAGACAGGACGTCCGCTTGACGAGCCGTCAGCGGCGTTGGTGGTTACGTTGAGTAACGGTCCCTTTGAGTTTACCCTATGGGAGTTCGGGGTACAGTTGAGATACGGCCGGGATTGGTTCGCACTCGAAACCAACCGGGCCCCTGGGACGAAAAGACTATTAACTCACAGACCGGGCGTCCGATCGACGCGCCGTCTGTTGCGTTGAGACCCCTGTGACGAGACGGACCTTTGAGGCACTTCTTCGTGGGACTTTGTGATACTTGGAGTATCGACCAGTAGCTCGTGGAGCGGACCCTCCCGGAGACGAGCGTGCAGAGTACGGAGACCGTGTAGCCGGCTGAGACCTGACGACTGCTTGACCGACTCGACTTGGAGTGAGTCGACTAGCCCAGTGGACGGAGCGCCCGGTACTTGGCGGCAGACCCACGGCGGACGGAGCGCCTGGTAGTTGGCAGCAGACCCGCGGTACTCGACAGGAGGAGTACCTCAGTAGGCTATCTGGGTAGCGCCCGGTATTTGGCAGCAGACCCTCAGCGGACGGAGCGCCTGGTAGTTGGCAGCAGACCCGCAGTACTCGACAGGAGGAGTACTTCAGCAGTCCTAGGTTAGTGAGCGGCAGCCTCGGAGTCGTGACAGGACCACTGTACACTCTAGAGACGGAGCTCTTCAGAAGTTACGGTTTCGATAATGAAAATCCTGGTTTGAGCTGAGACTTTTGACCTTGTGTTTACTTCATGATTGAGATGGATCACTTGCTAACTTTGGTATATGTATGGGCATATACCCGGGTAGTGGTTATCCGTCGATTTCACAATCCTTGTGTTTCCTCATGATTGAGATGGGTTACTTGATAACTTAGGTATATGTATGGGTATATACCTAAGTAGGGTTTATCTGTTGAGATCTTCTTGTGTTTATCCTTGTTGGTTTTAGTGAGACCTTGAGGGTCTCGGGGTCCCTACTGAGTATCGTTATACTCACCCCTGCACGGGCTATGCCCGCACCTCGTTGTGTTGGTTGCAGACGACGGCCAGTACTGGCAGAGGCCGAGTGTTCGAGGACTGGACGGTACCTGGAGGTGGACTATACGACGAGGCGGTACCCAGAGGCAGACCACTGGGCGGGTCATACTTGGAGCAGACGGCGGGACCCGAGGAGCAGAAGAGCTATATGTACCCACCCTTCAGGTGGGATTTCCAGTGGACATCTCAGCGTAGCAGCTTTACTTTTCAGTCGCTGTTTTCCCTTTCGAGTTGTACTTTACAGTTGGGCTTGTATTTCCGGCCCCTTTTACTTTTCAGCTCTTCTTTTTGTACTTAGTGTTTTACTTCCGCTTGTACTCTGTGGTGCTTGTTTTCTTTATAAAGGCAATGCCTTCCCAGTTATCGGGATTTTACGCCTTTGGTGCTAGTCGCCAACCCCTGGCCTATGGAAGGCGGGCTTGGGGTAGTCACGGCACGGGCCCCGAGGACGGGTCGTGACAATATGGTTCTTAGAAAATGTATATGAAAAATAATTTGAGTAATGAATATTCAGTAAAATCAACATTTAAGATCAATACATTACCCTAAAGTGTATCAAGGATTTCAGTAATGGAGGAAGCCATTCATTAGGAGATTATATCAGGTGAAGTCTCATGGGTGATTCAAGAGCAGAAGAATCTTGAGTAGAAACCATAGTAGGCCACTATGGATTTCGATAACACTATGGTATGTAATATGAAGAACCTCTTATGAGGTTTTATGAGAGATATATTATGAATATGTATCAACAGTTATAATTAATAATATTATTATAGTGGATAATCCATGTTAGGGAGAATAAACAGCCTGTTAAAGAGATTGTATTTTTATCAATCCTTGTAAACCATTATCTTCTATGACTCTATATTTGTTGAATTATTTTGGGAAAGGTTGAGAGGCACACCAAGAGTGGATCAAGAATTTAACAAGATATATAGGATTAATTAAAAAAGAAAAAAAATAAATAAAAAAGGGACTAATGATTCACCCAATCCCCCTCTTAGTGATCTCCCACTAATATGGGACCAACATAAAACTCATCTTCTGATAGGTTCATATACTAGACTCTAAAATCATTACCATGTTTCGTCATTTTTCTATAACTTTTTCCAATGTTCAAAATATAGGAGGCTTAGGGAGTGGAGACATGATGTTTTCCCTATTCACCTGTTTGATGTTTTCATCCTAACAAGTTCTATTTATCTTTCACTAATATTTTATGTTCATGAATGTTAAACCCTCAATGGATAACGTATAATATACATCATCATTGATATAAATGTTAAAAAATTTGGTTATGATGAATAGATCATGTTGTGGAATGAGTGTAAGATCACATTATGGGTGATATGGGGATATAAAAACTAAGTATACCCAAATATATCTATGATAAGAAATGATAAAAATAATATAATCCACAAAAAATTATTCTCGAATTAGATATAATCCCCCCTAGGAAAAGACTATTTTATTTGAAATTATGAAGTGTTAGTGCATATCTGGGGCCTTATTTGGGAAAATATGAATAGTAAAAAATATATCTCTTATCATTCATCCGTTTTTTACACGGAGAGCATAATATTTTTATATAAATATTTGAAACTAAAATTATATTTAAACATGGGATGGTAAGTGTGTTCTGGGATTAATCTTATCATTTCATGAATATTTTCATCATGTTAGAAGGGGTGGAAATAAATGACTTTGTGTGGTAGGGTCCATAATTCATGTTATATATGTCACTATATATCCTAAATCAATCATTAATCCATTCAAATGTAGTCATAAATTGTGTATCTCCACACATATCTATTTTTTATATAGAGTATGTGTCATTTAATGCATTGAATAGTGTATATGGCCATGGGATAGTAGGTGTGAAAATCACTATTTATCTTATAGAAACATAAATCATGCTAGACATATTTTATACTGTGGAATTACAATTCATATAAGACTTGTATGAAAATATGTATTAATGGTATATGACATAAGTGGGTCGTATGGAAGAGGATTATACATGGATGAATTTCTCATATATGTGATAAATATTCCATTGGGGTGGGACATCCTTTGCAATTTAATGTTATGAGGCATGTACCTCCAATTCATGGATTAACATCATAAAACTATTATGTACCTCCCTACTTATGTTGTTTCTTAAATATTTCAAACATTGTTCTAGATTGAATGTGTTTGTTATCAAAAACAACTTGTTGATTTTTCTAAGATAGGTGATCCTTGGATATTCTATGTATCCTACGATATGAACAGTTAATGCAAACATAGTTATTATATATAGATCACCTATATATATCTTGCTCATATGCATCGACAATTCATTTCCATTCATTTTTTATTTAAACCATTACAATATATTATGTTAGTTTAGTAAGGAACATTGGATTCCAAAAAATGATTAGGGGGTCTGTATGTAGATTGAGATCATACACAAGGGTGGTGAATTTCAATATTTTACCTTATTATGGAGATGTAATTAGGAGAGTCTCCTCATCTCGTTCTTATGATAGTAGATAAAGGTTTCTATAGGGTATGGGAACTCAACCATGCAATAAATTTATGGATAAGGGTTATATTCTGTGTATCATTAAATGCATCTATCCCTCATATAGAAAATGTTTCCCAAAATAAAAAAACAATAAATAATGATTTTTTTCTTAAATAATAGACCATATATCATGTAATTTATGATCATGTGAACAAACTATGATTATGAATTATAAAAATTACATGGAAGGGAAACTTGACATGTTGTTTAGTTTCATGCTTCAGGGACATTTGTTCTATATTTTTTTCTTTCTAACAATACCATGGTTATAGGATATGTAAAATTAATTACATTAGGAGAAACTATGTGTTGTAAGTGGGTGTTATGTGCTCACTATCTTCAGTGATAATGTTATATTCCATGTCGAGGGTAAACTTTATGAATGATGTAATCCTTGCAAATATTAATCTATTTTATAGGTTTACGCATAGAGAGAATAATGGTTTCTAGGGAATCCATGTTCACTCTTTTTGAAATTATTATAGTTAGATATTATTAATAACGTCTCACAAGTCTCAATTATAAAATAGTGATAGGTTGTGTAGTATTTTCATCCTCTTCTCATCAAGTTATTCTATTTCATCCAACAACTTTTGGGACTTCCCGTATTTAGTTAGATTGTTTCAGATAGTGGTATGCGGGGATGGAAGCTAGACATTTATGGTAAGGAGTACCTTTGTCCAAGATACTATAGAATATGTGTTTCTTTCATGGTAGTGGGGGTAATGGTGTGATATGGAAACAAATAAGTGATGACATTTTCTGACTGGGATTTATTATTTATATCCACTATATTCTAATGAATGATAAAATTAGTCATTTTTAAATATTTTTTTAATACATTTGATAAAATATCGTAGCATTGATAATGGATGAATTGGATGTTATATTATTTATATAACTATTTCATCTGAGAAGAATGAAATTTAGTACCATTTTCCGTCAATATCGTGAAAGGGACCACAAATATTTTGATAATAAATTACTCCACAAAGATGATGATATCCTTTATTCTTAACTACATAATGGGTATCCCCTCAATCAATTTAGAGAAAAATTTAGTGAAAATTATGATGTATTTAAACTACATAGATATATTTAGGGGATATGGCCTCCTAACATCTATTCCTTATTTGAAAAAAACATGAATATCTTTTCATAGAGGATAATTTTGGTATTTACTGAGGAATTTTTCATTCACCTAATGAACATGTACTTTTCTAGTAAATTCAACACAATATTATGACATTTTTTTCTATAGGTATCAAGGATTACTTATTTAATGGGAGATCTTTGTTCTGGATTGATGGGTTCCACATGTTCTTGCATGAACCTCCTGCATGATGGAATGGGTTTATGCTACTTCAATGCGTCAAATGATAAATCCATCAAAGCCTCATTTATGGAGGGAATTCTATGTATTTATTCCATATTATATAATTAAAAAAACTTCACAATGTAAGATATTTTCTTTATTAGTTTTATCTTACATGAACAAATTTCAATTTTGGATTGACAGCTATATGGTATATCTATATAGTTGAAGAATCACTTGATGAGGACATCAACTACTCATTCTACAAAATAGTGATAATCTTAATCATTTATTCCATGTTATATCTGATTATTGGGGATATATCCTTATAGTGTGGAATGGAAATTATAATTTTTCCCTTGTAAAGATCATTATGGAACATAGCAATGCATGTTAAAGCATCAAACTGATCATTTTTCAATCATGGGAATTTTATCATTAGATAATGAACTTGATCTAACAAAGGGATCAATACCAACATTTAAATGAAATATTAAACCTTAACATTATTGACCACATGTATTGAATAAACATTAATTTAAAATCATGATACTGAAATATGTAGATTTAAATCCAGGCAGATGGTGAGGGATTGGGATTCTGCACCATTATTAGTTCACCCTTCTGAACCTTGAAGGGAATATGGTAGGACATCCTTGGATAGGGCGATAAAGAGGAAACCTAATTGAACCCATTGTCTTTTGGGTTATCTAGGATTTTCCTAGTGGTTCTCCCAAAGTCTGTGATGAAATGTATCTCCCAAACTATATGGGGGTACAAAATTAGAAAGTCTTTTTAATCATGGAAAACATATCAAATCATATCCCTTGAATAAATTTTTATATATAAAAGGAAAATAAAACTATTTTAGTATGATCACCCAATGATCAAATCATGTGGTTAATATTGGGTGATTGATGATATATTTTAGTTGGATAAATGAGGGATACCAAGAGGACATCATATTATTTCAACTAATTTTTTGATATTTCTCAATGAAAATATCATCTAAAATAATCTAGGATCGATGTTTAATTATCAGGTCTTGACATTAATCACTTTTTAAATAAGATAGTATAATTTTTTTCCCATTCCCACATCATTCTTCTAGTTAAGGATCATCTCAATCAGTTACTCTTGAGCTCCCACATAAAAGATGACAGGTTTCCATTTAATATGTGGCATCAGTATTGGTGGGTGTAGACATTACTACATAAATATGGTGAAGGATTTTATACAACCCTCATCAAAATTATAGGGGAACCCCTTCCTCATCTATCATATTAAGGGAAAAAAATTTAATCCAAGTTGTAAATGAAAAATATGATATAGGTGAGAGGTCCCCACAATCAAATCAGCTCTATGAATTTGTGGGGTTGGCACATATTTTTTATTTACTCTATATTCTCAACATCAAAATTGACATTATGATTATGCACTATGAAAAAAAGAAGTGTCCTGACATTACCCTAAAGTCACATTTCAGGTGGTTCGTCTTTAAATTATGTTGACACATCTTTCCAAACACCATTTATATTTCACCAAGATAACCATAATTCATCTGATAAAAAATCACCAAATAATCCACATTACAATCAATAAACTTTCCTAAATGGTATATGAATATATTTTTCATGATGATTGTATTTGGGGCCATAATTTTTTATACCGAATGGACTTATGCATAAACAAAAATTCCACTTAGGAGGTACAAATGTTGTGGGATCCAAATCGTTATGGATCATCCTCATTTATTTATAACTTTAGTATTTATCCACGAAGGAAAGGGACTAGAATCCCATGGTAACATAAATCAATAAACTTATGACTCAGACTAGTTTACCGTCATAGGGTAAATAATATAGAAGATCACTAAAATCAATACTGACCCAGATATGCTTGTTCATTCTCTTTTAAGAGACAACATTATACAGTCACATTTGGTATTGTACATTGAAAATATTGTTATCATTGGTTATATTCTAAACATTAATTTCATCCCCTATGAGTGAATTTTCGGTGAACTCTCCTTTCATACAACATGTTACCATAATTATCCTCTATCATAGAAAAATTATTGGTTTCCATATCAATGATCATACAAAAAATATTATTATAAATCTTGGTTAAAACATATAAACACTACTTTGTAAAGGAAATAATTTCATTTTTTTATTGGGGATCAAGGGATCAGTAATTAAATTTGGTTTCATTTCTTCAACATCACTATGTTTTTTCGTTTTATGCTCATTTACTATGGTTGAGATCCTTCCATGAATCCCATTGGAGCATCATAATGATACTCTTATTCTCCTCCCACCCTAGATAGTTGATATCCTAGAAATATTGAAAAAGTGCATAAATTAATATAATTATCATCACCTATTGATGAATTTAATAAAACATATTGAGATATGAGAGATGAAAAAGGGTTATTAGTGTTATAAAAACAATCATTTTTTAGGAAATTTTAAATGGTTATCCGATATTCTCACATGTTTGGGAAACATCAAACCCAATGATCAATACGACCTATAACATGAATATAATATCATATATATTCATGTTAGATATGGATTTATTGGATTTATTGTTTTATTGGATTAGACTCTATGCATCGAACTTTTTGATGGGAAACCTATAATAAACTCCAATAATTATCCAAGGATTGAGAGGAGTGGACTTCCATCCTTTTTGTCCATGACCTCATCAACATCTCCTATTTCATTATGCTTTACCTTCCATTTATAATATAATACATGAAAATATTTATCCTCATAAGTATACAATGGGAATTCATTTATATATAACACATTAGCATGCCTATAGACTACATATTTCATGAATTAGTTATATGATGAGGCTATGGCAGCTTTCATGAAAATACATGGTCATTATAAAAGAACATTTAATGTTTCATCTTCGTAGACATCAATGGATTTTGCCTCAGAGAAAATATCCCTAAACTAGAACATATACATTTTCATTCTAAAGGAGGTTTTCTCACTTATCATAAAACTTGATGGACAATATGGATGGAGATAAATCCTTCTAGCTAAAACCCAAATGATGATGGGTTTGGAGAGGAATATGGTTGACTCAATAACCATAATATATGTGTTATTGATGAAAATACATTCCATTAATCTATCCATATCGGTACATGGGGTTTGATATTCCCTTCTATATCATTTTTTTGATCTTGTTATTTAGATGAGTTGTTGGTGTGACAATGAACCCGATCATTCTCATTATATTACACCATAGTTTTAGAAACTCTCACTTCAAATTTGTGAGGACAGAAATGGGCGTCAACCAAATCTTGTTTAAGGACCTCTAAAATAGGATGATATCTATGAAAGAGAGATTAATTAGAGTTTTTAAAAATTGATTCCATATAACATATTACTGAGTCATGGTCCTTCCTTACTTAGTAGTGACATTCCATTTGTATTATGGATTTAAGGTTGATGAATGTAATATAAATTAACTCTATAGAAAATTCTTAGATTCCATGACTCATGGGATGTATTGTGTTGTACTTTCAAGAAATGATGATGATGATCGGTTAGAGGTAAATTCATGGATCAGTCTTTTAATATGACATGATATGATCGAAATCTATATAATTGAGTAGTAAATTGATATTTATACTATTCCATTTGGAGTTCGTTCCAATGAGCCTCAGTTGTATATATATCCTCTGTAAAAAATTAATTCATGTAGTATGTTGCCATGGTCTTTTCTCCGCCGACCCCATTATACACTACAACCTCGACTTTTTGGATCCCATCCTTGATAATTCATGAGAAATATTGGATCATATTAATTATAATATTATCAATCATATAATTTTTCATTCAAAAAAATGATTTTAACAATATCCTATTGTGATTACCCATCAAATGAGGGTCCATTTGGTGGGGTAGTACCCATGATCCATGAGTCAAGTGCTAGAACTATTGAAGAGTTTGAACCTGCTTAGGGATCAAATAAGTTTATTATTCTTCTTCTACCTTGTATATATTCATATTATTCATAAAATATTGAAACCTAGAAAACTATGATTCCATGTATGAAATAATAATTGTTTTCAATGTAATTGGGTATGACATTTTCTGATTCCATTGGGCCTAGTGTCTGGAAAATACATGATCAATGGCTTTCATACATTATAACAACAAAAAATTGGTTTATGTTTTCCCATAACCTATTTTCATGTTCCTTATTCCTTCTAGATGAATGGTAGAGTCATAAGTTACCTATTCTCAATTTGTTCACAATTTTATATGTCTACATTCACCCATATTATCAACAATATCCTTGAATACAAATCAGTCTTGAATATTATTCCCTATCTATTTTCCAATGATTTCTCTGTTGAGGCCATGCATCGTGTGTAGTGACTTTATTTTTCCTTCCACTCCTCTCCTAAAGTAGTTATATTCCAATAATTGTTTCTCCTCCTCCAAGGTTGTTGGTTGGTTTCCTTACATTCCCTATTTTTAATAGTGAGCGGCCTATACCACTCTGACTAGTGGTTTCAAATCGATGATTGAAACCAGATAATGGGATCCAGTATGTCATTTCATGTATTCAACATTGAATATCATTAGTTATCCATGATTTTCATCATATATTTGATTCATTTTCATGAAAATCGTTCCTAATTCCTTCTGAAGGTGGATTCTAGTTAATTATGTTACTTCTGTCATGGTAGGGTAGAAACCTATGGTCAGATTAAATGGATACATTGAGAACATTTAGAAAAAAGTCAACATTGGGTGTGATGAAAACATCTAAATTATTCCACTTTTTAAATAGATGTAATCTCATATATTAGGAATATTTTTTATAAAATTCAAGGCATACCTTCCCGTCATAATGTATTTTGTTCTAGTGGTGTTGGAAATCTTGAGGCTTTTTTACCTCAGTTATCTCATTTTAATTACTTTTTCTAGAGATTATGAATCATCTTTTAGGGTCATTGTTTTATCATTTTGTGTGTATGGAATGGAAATAGATTTAATATCTTATAGGTACATGTTGTTCATAGATTTACAATCTTGTGGGGACAAGTTGGTCCCAGATTTAACATCTTTTGGGGACAAGTTGGCCATATATTTTAAAACAAGAGGAGAATTTTTTTCATATATTTAAAATAATATGTGGACATTTTGGTGATAGATTTAACATTATATGGGGATAATTTTTTCATATATTTTACTTATTTGGGGGATAGTACAGTCAAAGATTTTATGTCTTCCCAGCAAATGATAGTAATAGATTTAATGTCTTATGAGGATAGGCTGGTTTAGTGGGATTATAGTGTATTCACAGAGGAAAGAAGATCACACTTTGGAGTTTCCTCCTCCCATGAGGGAAGATAGATGGTTTTTATGGTGGTGTTGGTGATCGGGATTGATTTATAAGTTGGTGTTTCAGATATGTTGGGTTTGGACCTCAGGGAGTTGTTCTACATACCCCATTATGATATAGGGATCAAGTACCATGTAGTTTTATATTTTTATTTCAGTTCATATAACTATGATCATATTGTTCAGTTTATTATCATCATGTAAGGACACTCACATCACAAAAGGTACGATAGAAAGGGATGGTCTTGGAATTATGCCTAATGGGTTTAAATGGAATGATATATCATCACATGCAATTCTTATATAGTGAATACTATATTTATCACATAGGGAAGAAGGTGAGGTTTCATCCCATTCCATTCATACATAAGGAATATTATTTTTTTCACATTGGTTAGGGATAAAGTTTAACATTGCATGATGGGGATGATTTCATGTAATTTAATATCATATGACTTGGACATTAGGTTTTTCATTTTACCACATATATGTTTGGCTTTTTAGTTTAATTTTTTCTTTCTCGAGAATGTATGGGGTGTAGACCATGGGATTCCCATATATTGTTAAGGAAAATTGATGATATGTGTGGGAAAAACATGAATGTGATTCTCAGGTACTAGAATGAGCAGCGATGTTGTGAATGGGGATTCTATGTGTAAGCTACCCAGGTGATGCATAGAGATGAAATGGTATGAATGGGTCTTACACAATTGGGTATCCTGGGTGCTTCTATGGAGAAGTGATTATATGATTGGGGCTAATGAATCAAGTCTACCCAGGTTCTTCTAGGGGTTGAAATAGTATGATCAGGTCATACAAACATAATCTTCTAGGTGGAATCTTGTGTGTATAACCCATGTAATCATTCATTCTAAATCCAAGGGTAATTACATATTTTAACACATAGTTTGAGGACATTGCGTACATTGAGTATACATTGAGCAACAAAAAGTAATCCTATATGTATTATATAGGTAATATCATGTTTTGTATATAGGGTAAGACCACTATTTAATGACATTTTCAAGGACAACATGTGCGAGGATTATGCATTAAGCATCCCATTCATTCTTCCTCATATAGGGTCAGTAGATAATCTCATAATACTGATGGCTTGAGGAATATTATAGTGTATTACATCTTTAGAGGAGGCCCATGGGGAGGTTTCTTATATGGTCTTATGACCAAAACCTATATACTACATATTTTTGAGTTTTACTGCAAAGACTATATAAGTCTTCCCATTCTCATCACAAGAGGAATCATATGATCAAGACACAAGGTATCTCATTCACTTCACACCAGGAATAATACAATCTTCATATGAGGTATAACATGGTTTAATATGATATAGTGAGGAAAGGTAGGTGGAAGATGCCTAGAAATTGATTGTATACGATTTACACCAGAGAAACCCCCATTGAAAGTCTATTATAGGAGTCAGGTGATATTGTTTAGGGATTTTCTTGAGGATTATTTCAACTCAAGTTATTTGAGAAAACCAAGAGAATAATTGCAACCCATGGAATGAAAAAGAGGCTAGGCGAAGTATATATATTATAGGTATTTCAATGGATGTGAAGGATTATATCGAATCATGGTGGGATTAAAAACATTATTTCATAAAACAATGCATTGGGTTATGAAACTATGAAATAGTTTTCAAAATTGGGAATTAGGTCACATAGTTATGCACTGGGTCTTGAAACTATGCATTAGATCATAAAAATGTGAACAAGGTCATGCAATTGGGCACTGGGATTTAAAATAAAAAATTGTGTCAAGAAAATGGGTGTTGGTCTTGTAACTATGGGTTGTTTCATAAAAAACTATTCAAAGTGCTATGAAACAATGTTCTATGTCATGAAACTGTTGGTGTTTTCATGAAAATTTTGTTTTTTACATCATGTTATACTAGTATGATTTAGGAAAAGACTGCATTGTGTAACAGTTAGTATTTTTTGAAAATGAATCATCATGAAATTTTGTACATTTTGTGAAATTGGGTTCCCCATAGTGAATGTTGTGTGTAAACATATCATATTTATGCCCATGTGTTGATGAAATTTTCTAGGAATGTTCATGAATGTATAGGATTTTAGGGTTGCATAAACTTTTTATTTCTATTGTATTACCTATAATCCGGATTTTTCAAAAATAATGATTAAACCAAAATTTTTTGTTGAAATCTAATGGAGTTTTTTGTATATCTAAAATTATTTAAAACTGGGTTCCCTAAGTTGAAAATTTGGTGAAACCATCTCAAAAATAATTTTATGTGTTAACAGAGTTCCCAATGTAATTTCTTGAATGTTTGGGATTTTGGGGTTTTGTGAAGGCACAACCCCATGTTGGGCGATAGTGATATTTAACAGTTGAATACCAAACATTCTCCTCTTAGAATGATGTGTTGATTCCATTTGTGTATAAAATTTCCATTTATCATGAAACATATCCTTCGTCTCACAACTTTTTTGATATTTTTTACAATGTCATGGATTTTCACAAACATTCACTTGTTTTTTTGAGGAAACTCACGTAAGAGTCAAAAACTTCATTTATATTATTAATAAGACTATTATTTTATAATTAATATTTGATTATGATCACATGAAAATAATATTACATTTAATAAGAAAATTACACATCCTCTGTTCATATAGAATAATATAGGGATGAAAAACAATAGGGTAAACACATGGAAGAATAACTCATTCATTAAAAAAACTCGATATGCATTAAATTCCCTAATAATTTCACCACTTCCATAATGATTGTAAAATTTAAAATAAGTTTTCAGAAAAAAGTAAAATTATAATATGTTTTTTAAGATCCATAATAAGGAATGTAGTGTGTGATAACATAACAACTATGGTTTATTTATAGAGAAATATGACCAATACATATGAGTAATGTTAGAATATACGGTTTATGGACATTATGTCCATTAATAAAAACTTTTTTTGGTCATTATTGTAATTGTTGGCATAATAAAGTTACTATTGGGATTAATTTATTTATTTATTTTTAAAAACCATATAAATATGTAATTAAAAGTATTGTTTATGAAACATAATATGTTTTAATATGTTTTGGTTTCAAAAAATTATCTAATAAAAAACTTTTAGATGATAAAATAAATTATCGATGTCCCATGTAATTTTTGTTGAGGTCAAAAAGGACATAATGTCATAAAAATAGTCAATATTCAATAAATAATTAAATTTATTAAAAATACATGAATAAAATATATATATATATTATTTTTATTTTTATAATATAAATATAATTTTTGGATTTATAGCATTGTAATTATCTTATTTTCAATTTATGGAAACTTTCTAAAAAATTGGTTTGTAGGGTAGAAAGAGAAAATACTATTTTTATGAAAAACCATAACTCTTTGGAAATATTAATTACATTATCATTATTTAAAATATATAAACCCTTATTATTTATCAAATTTTAATTAATTACTCATTTAATACATAAGGTGTTACACATTGAAACACATTCCTAGAATTATAATATCAATGATTTTACCTTTTAAAAATCCTATTTGGTGAGATATACATGTATCACATTAGAATTTATTTTTACCATTTTTTATAAAATGAATAAAATATAATGTATTTAATATTATTCTTTAGAAGATCCAAATTAGTTAATAAGTTAATTTAAATTTTAGTAAAAAAATATACCTTGTTAAAAAAAGATTTACCATATTATAGGTAAAAAATGTTGTAGGGTAAAGATAAATATTAAATGCTTAAAACACCTATTAACTACAACAATAAAAATGTGGTTGATGTATTGAAATATATTAACCATACTTTACAAAATTAATTTTCTACAAAAAAAACATGAATTAATGCTATGAAATTGGGGTTAGAGATAAATACACAAGAATCAATATTTAATCACTTAATCCCACCAATTATCATGTACAAATACCCTCATTACCAATTCAATTTTTTATAACAATTAAGAATGGTTTCTCTAAAAATTACTCTCTCAATAGTCTCTACAATTTTTTTAGTTGATTTATGTAAACCCTCTATATATTTAAAAAGCATCCTTTCATGGTAATTTACCACTCTCTCTTCTTTTCCATTCAGGAAACTTCTTTATATTATGAATTTTATTCCAAATTACTAATTTTGGGATATGATTTTTCCACATCCCACCTAAAGTAATTTTTATGTTCCATTGATTTGGTACCCCTTTCACTATCATTAAACCATTTTATGAAACATTATCTATTGTTTTTATGCTCTAAAAATCTCACTCTATTTTTTCATGACAAACTACTATTTTTTGATTGTCCACCAACATTTACATTCAAGGATATTAAGCTAGAAATACTTATCCTTCACTGATTATTGAATTCCACATATCTAACCCAAAAACCGTAATAGTGATCTTAAAATTGATAAAATACATTTTTATTTTATATGATTCATGTTGAAAAATTATGCATGAATATGATATGATTTACAATGCATACATCCAAACAGAACTCCAATGAATTGGGTCATGTTTTAGTCTGAGGGGATTACATGTATGATTATTGGTATGTTTTCCTAATAACATTATGTTATAGTTTCATTGTCGATAACCTTGAATTATTTTTAGGGTTTTATTTTAAAAAAAAATTCACATTCCCATGTTACTATTATGTTATCATGTTATGCCATTATAATTGTTCATTATTATAATACTCACATATTATGTTATATTGTTATGCATCTAGACCCCCATTTATTTATTTACCTGATTTCGTTATTTTTTTATTCCCATACAAGGATTTATAGCTCAACCTTCTTTATTTATGTCCCCATGTTATCCAATTTAATTTTAAGTGAGCGGTGGAATATGAGAAACAAGTTAAGGATGTTATCAAAAATGTTGTTTTCCCTATGTAGCAATTAATATTATGTGCACCTAATTCTCAAAGACACTAGGATTATAAATCATTTGGTTTATAATAAGTGTTATTTTATTACATAAATTATGAATTAATGTGTAATAAAGACATGTGTTCTCATATATTGTATAAGAGGAAAGACTAGTTATTTTTCTGGTTTAGGATTATATAAAATTAAAGAAAAATTTATGGATAATTCTAAAAATAAGAATATATCCCTAAATCATGGTAATTAATAATGTTATTTGTTTCCAAGAAAATACATCCTTATCTCAGTAATAAATGTCGATGTGGATTTGGAATTAATGTTGTGTGGGGTAACAACCCTGATAACACCATACTGAGTTATACTCAATAGGGAAATAGATCATGACAACAATCCTTACTACACACCAGGTTTGACATCTCAAGGAATATTAATTTTGAATATTTAAAATCTCATTATGAACAATTATTATTCAAAAAGATGCCCATTATAGTTTATTTTAGAAAATAGATTATGGATATCATTGTTAGATTCCTAGAAACTCATAAGATACGGAATATATGTCATTTTTGAGTGATTATAATAATATTAATGTTTTCTTATTTATATGTTAAATAGTTTAAAATTACTTACCACTAATTTACCATTTATTATAGTCAATGGATGGAAATAGGGGAAACTAGACCAACAACTAAAATGATGTCCTTGGTGATGATTCCCTAAATGAAATTCTTAAGCCGGTGGGAGTAGGAATCATGGTATTTTTTGACACTATCAACTGAATAGGGTCATGAATATAAAACTCAATTAGTAGGATTTCCCTGACCCCCATAAAACATAAAATACAACTATTGATATGTTTACGAAAAAAATTCCTTCAGATTTTAATGGATCATCTTATCCCCTAATCATAGAACAGTGGATTAACCCCATTTAAAAGATCTTATCCATCCTATAGTGAAATAGGAATGGGAATGTTGTACTTGTTATTTATCATATTGAAAGTGAAACTGGTCAGTGGAGGAAATTGATCAATAAATGATTTACTAATGATGATATTTAAGTGATGGTATGGAAGTAATTTTAGAAAATTATTTTGGACAAGTATTTTCCTCACACACAGGAAGATATGATAGAGAGGGATTGTCTTTCCCCCTTGATAAAAGATGAAAAATCGGTTGGTTTATATGTGGAAAGATTCAAAAGACTTACATGATTCATAAATAGATATTTCATTACCCACTAATGAGAAGTTTAATGTCACTTTGGTGGGTTGATTCAAAGACTACCAAAAGAACTATCATTCAAGACTATAAATACTATGAGAAAATTGTTCGATATTCCCACAATGTTGAAATGGATGTCAGGGAATATCAAGGGTTCTGTGGGGATAATAAGCTGAGTTTTATTTCGAATTCAGGTGGCAAGATGAAAAAATATAATGTTATGATTAAATTACAACACCCCACATGTCAAAATCATGGTAAGAATAATAATATAAATTTACTAAGGGTATGAGGAAATTATTTATGTGTGTACAAGAAGAGAAGCTATCTAGAAATTGCTAACAAGAGAAACCCACCAATATCTTTGAAGAGAGTAATTCTCAATTCAACCATTACCATAATTTTCAAGGTTTAAATAAAACAGGGAAAGGAAACTATTTGATCCAATTCCGTAATACATGGGTGGTTAGAGAAAATCATCACTAATAACCTCAATGGATTCAAGGGTGAGCATATACCATCACAACAATCAAGGTGGATCTGAAAAACTATGTGGTGATAGGTACCCATGTTATTCATTCACGAAAAGTGAAAATGTATTTTTATTCTGGATCTACACATTATTTTATAATAATCAAATTTAGTTGAACTATTAAAACACCAATACAAATAATGAAAATAGAGATGACATTGAAAATAAAATATGGGTAAATTATTAAATTCCAATTATATAAATCCTCCCATGTCAAAATTCTTGAGCTAATATTCACAAAAAACCATGTGATAATCCATTTATAGAAATTTCTTGAAATCATAAGCATGGATTTGATTTTCTTATATATATCCAATATAAATTTCCAAGAGTGGTAAATCACCATCTCTATTACGAATAACTCCCCCGATCGATTATATGAAATTGCATGAGGTTGAGGAATCTTATTTGGTATAATAATTACCAGAATGGATATTATTTCTCAATGGGAAAGTGAAACAGGGTAAAATTATTGAGGCTAATGAAAAGAACATCCTCGAATTCTTACCCATAGTGAAGGAATATGATGATTTTTTTCTCTATGAATTTATTAGTCTAAATCATATATGAGAGGTTAAATTTCCAATCAATATTATACTTGTATCTTTGATAATATTCAAGACACAATCATGAATTATTTTTTTTGAACATTTGGACCATGAAAAAACTAAAATAGAATATTGATATTGGGTTTAAATTACTAAGTGGTTCACCTTGGGGAACACTAGTACTATTTGTCAATAATAAGGGTGGGTCAATGTTCCTTTGCATTGATTATCATGAGATCAAAAAATTATGGATAAAGAACATATATCCTCTACCATGGAATGATGATTTTTTTTGATTAGATGAATAGAGCCAGATACTTCTCCAAGGTGGAAAATAGTTCAAGATAATTCCAAATAAATTTGAAGAAGGAGGATATCCTGAAGCCAAATATTTGTACAATGTATGAGCACAATAAGATCATAGTGATTCCATTTCGACTCTCTAATGCTCGAGAAATCCTTATCATCCTCAGGAATAGATTCATTAGATATTACCTCAAAAAAATGTGGTATTATGTAAAGTTGATACTCTAATATAATCTAAAATCAAGGAGTATCATGATAATAAATTCAGTATTATGCTAAATACATTTTGAGAGAAGAGTATTTATGAAAAAAATGACATATGTCAGTTATGGTTGATGGATGTATCATTCATAGGGCATGTTATAAAATTAAAGGGAATATATATGGAAAAACCTAAGACAGAGTCAATTGAAGGATGGATGATACCAACATATATTATGGATATCCATTTATTCCATTTATTAGATGGGTATTATGGACTGTTTTTTAGAAATTAATCTCAATTTTAAAACACTGGTACCAATCTTACACTGAAGGGATTCTTGATTATTTTGAATGTTGAGTGTGAAGAAATATTCAGGGAGATTTAAAAGAGTTTTATCACTACACATGTACATACTCTAACGAGAAGTAGGTAATTCTTTGTGGTATGTAGCACTGATTCAAATAAGGGCTTCACTTGTGAAATTTTTCAGAATAGAAAATTGGATATCCTAAACCTCTATGCGGTTGAAATTTTATGAAAAAAACTATCCTACACATGATCTAGAGTTATATTAAGTAACAT
This sequence comes from Viscum album, assembly GCA_963277665.1. Lineage (NCBI taxonomy): Eukaryota > Viridiplantae > Streptophyta > Magnoliopsida > Santalales > Viscaceae > Viscum > Viscum album. The sequence goes on from OY728138.1 coordinate 511,969,827, forward strand.
TCATATTGAATATATAGATACATTAACACTATAAGAAGAAGTTTGAGATATATACGGGACATAAGAGCCTCGTGTATATATTCACAGTGAAAGGGATGAATATATTCCAGTGAAGATGGTTTCTCCTGATTAAGTTCAATGCCTTCTCAATCTACTACCATCCTGGGAATGAAAATAAAGTGGAAGATTCTATAATTAGAAATGTTTTTTCAACCATAAACTAGTGATAATTGATATGGATCTGGTCTTATTATACATGAAGATGATGATCATGGGAAACATAAATTAATGAATACCATAAATTCCTTCACAAATTATTGCTCATCACTCCATTCTAGAGATGATAAAGGACTCTCAGAGAGATGATGTTGGAAGTCAACATTGGTGGAAGCTATAATAAAATGGTAATCTTAATATTTAAAAATTAATAAAGAAGTATTTGTAATATTTATCTCATGACTATATGTACCATAAAATGATGTGTAGATTATGTAGCTATTTGATGATGCACATGTATTGACCATCAATATCAATCCAAGAATAACAATAAAGTTTCAAAATCATTATAAGAAATATAGGATGAACAATATGAACAAGTATATCATGGAATACACATCATGATATCTTGTTTATTAGTAATTTCAGTTTTAAAGGAGAATGTCCAGGGGGACAATGTAACTATTACACATACACACATGGAAATGGGAAAACATTACCATAGACTTTGTCACCGAACATTTGAATACATTAGAAATTAATAATATTATATGGGTAGTTTAAAATAATTTTTTCAAATACTACTTAGTAAATTTAAATGTTTGAGGAATTATCAGTTGATCAACTTGTAAGGATGTAGATCTAAAAATTGTTGAGGCTACATAGAACGCCTCTATTAATTATATATGATCGAGATACTATATTGACCTCCATGTTCAAGAAGAGTATCCAACATGATATAAATAGGGAGTTGAACTTAAATATATCATATCACTCCTAAACTGATGTATAATATGATTGGACTGTTAAATCCTTATAAAACATGATGATATCATGATTTATGGAATTAAAAGTAGGATGATATCAACAACCCCCTCTAGTCATGTTCTCATTGAATAATAGTTTCAACTCAATCATCCAAATGAATCCCTATGGATACCTTTATGAGAATAGATGAAAAACACCTACATGTCGTGATGAAGATTGGGGACGCAAATTGTTGGGCCCTGAAATAGTTGAGGAAATGGTGGAAAATGACCTGGCAATTCAGCAGCTCATCAAAGTTTCTAAAATTTGACCAAATAGATATGATGACAATCATTGATGAGACACAGTGTTTTATATTGGTGATAAGTTATTTCTCTACATATCTCCATGAACGAAAGTAATATGATATGGGATGAAGTGTATGATAATTAATAGGTATATTTCCCCCTTTGAGTTTCTCTATTGCATATGATCTATGGATTATCGACAAGAAATCCCACCAATCATGTCTTAATTATGTGATGTATTCCAATTACCTCCCTTAAATATGTACATACTATAACCCTCACATATAATAAATTCATAGGTGGTATCATTGAAAAATTATCTTCTATAAAAGGACAAGCTGATGAAGATCTTGCATCTTTGAGGCCAAATTATTCAAAATAATACAATGCACCTAGTCACAATGATATGGAGGAACCAAAAGTTTGATGAAGTGAAAGGGGGTCTTTTGATGATATGAAATAGAAATAACATCATTTTCGTAGTTTAGGAAAATTATATTTTGATGAAAAATTATAAAAAGACAGGAATAATATAATTCCAAGTAAATTAAATTTTCTTATTAATAGAACTATTATTTTAAAATGAATGTTTCATTATTAGAATATAAAAATAATTTTACATTTTTTAAGAAAAATACTTATCATACATTAACATAAAAGAACAGGGTGAGGAACTATAATAGGATATACACATGGAAAAATAATGCATTCATTAAAACAAACTCTATATCATTAAAATAAACCAAGTTGATTACCATTATATGAATATTTTAATAAGGAAAAAAAGAGTTAAGAAAACAATAGACATTGTTATCGGATTTTTAAAAACCATAAAAATAAAAAAGTGTGTGATAAATATAAAATAATGGTGTATTTATAGTGAAATTTAAACTCTAGGGTTGAGGAACATTGGAAAATATGGTTAATGGGAATTATGGCCATTAATAAACAAGACTATACCTCATTATTATTGTTTTTTGTTCAAAAAAGTTACAATTTGGATTATTTTAAAAATATGTTATTTAAAATATATAAATATGAAATTAAAATTCTGTTTTATGAAAAAATTATATGTTTTTATAAATTTTAATTTCTTGAAATATCTTATAAAAGAGTTTTAGATGAGAGTAAAAATAATAAATTCTGTATAATTTTTTATAATGGTCCTAATGTTTGTGAAGTCATAAAAACTATTAAAGATCAAAAAATAAGATATTTTTACAAAATAAATTATTTTAATTTTTATGTTATTTTTTTCTAAAATAAATTTCATTTTTGGTTTGATCACATTAAAATTATTTTAGGGTTAATTTATGTTAATTGTATAACAAATCGACTTCTTTAGTAAAAGGTGGAAATATTATTATTAGGAAATACCATGCCTTTTTTGACATTATAATATTATTATCATGATATGAAATTTATTAACACTTATTATTGATTCATTTTTATTTATGTAATTAAATAATACATAATCTGTTACACTTATGAACATGTGCCTAGCATTTTGATAACCAAGATTTTACCTTTTGTAAAAAAAATTATTTTTATGAGTTATACACATATCATATTAGAAATTATATTAAAAATATTTATAAATTTACTTACATAAAATTGATTTCTTATTTTTATTTAAAATTTTTAAATTAGGTTATAATATTATTTTAATTTTTTTCTCAAAAAATTAGCTTCATATAAAAAAATTGTTGTAGTATAGTAAAATAATATAGATACAAAAATTTAAATTGTAAAGTAATAAAATTTCTAAAAATGAAATATAAAATGTGTGGTTAATATATTTTATGACATTGATAATTCTTTGAAACATTATTTTACTCCAAAATTTTTTTGAATTAATGTTCCTAAATAGTGGTATTCCATAAATACCAAAATAAACAATCTTTAGTCACTTCAACCTACCCCTCCTCAAGTATATATACACCTGATTTGTTTCTCAATTTCCACCCCCAAGGACTTGTAGAATTATTTTTCTATAAATTAAAATCTCAAGATTCTATCCATGGTGGTTCACAAGTTCTATGGAGTCCCTCTCCATCTTTAAGAACCTTCCTCCCATGGAAAGGGACCTCTCTCCCTTCTTTTCCATTCAACCACCTTATTAATTTCCATCATTTTATTTCAATTCCTAATGAATGTTTGTGTTTTTTTACATCCTTTATAGATTAATTTTTATGATTAAATGATGAAAGACCTCTTACTCTTTCATTAAACAAATTTTATAAAATTTATGTACTGTTATTATGCTGCCAAAGTTTCACTCTAATTTTTCTTGGAAAACGATTATGTTGTGACTATCCCCTCCCATTTACATTCAAGGATATTATCATAGATATAAATATCCTTAATTAATTGGCTAATTTAATTTATGTTACCAACACTCCTTAATCATGGGTTAAATACTGATGAAATACATTGTTATGTTTTAGGATCCATGTCCAAAACGTATGAATGTACATGATACGATTATGAATGTGTGTACCTAGATAGTACTCCAATGAAATGGGTATTATTTTAATCCCATGAAATTAAATTTATGGTACATGAGAGGTTATATTAATCAAATTATGTTATGATGTGATGGTGTTTATCCTTGAATTATTCTTATAGTTAAATGTTTAATGGTTTTCCATCATTCCCTTGTTACCTTTATGATATCATGTTATGCCATTCCTTATTGATTATTATTATCATTCTTACTACTTATGTTACATTTTTATTTCTTTTTAATGACATGTGCATCTTTACTGTATTCTTGGATTTTTTTTCCATTATTGGGATTTATAGATCATAAATTTTTTATGTATTCTCCTTGGTTATCCAGAATAGTTTAAAATGGGAAGAAAAATTTAAAATTCATGTTATGGAAGTTTTAAATAATGTTTTTTATCCCTGTAACTTATTGATACTCTATTTATATAATTCATCAAAATTCAAGGCTTCCTGAACTTTTTGGTTATACTAAGTGTTATTTTAGGTTATAAATTTGGTATTAATGTGTAATAAAGAAAAGTGTTGTCATAACATACATATGGGAAAGTACTCTAGGTTTGATGTCTCCTTTTTTATAAAAATTATTTTCGTAACCATGGAGGTGTTAAATTTAAATTTGTATAGTTGTGTTCAATTTAATACAATACTCTATAATCTCAATAGATTGTAATTATTGGATGTATAAATCAAAAAAAAACATAACTTTAGATCTATAATTATTTTGAGATCCAAATCAGTATAATTTATTATTTTGAAATTAATTAATCTTTTGTTTTAATATTTTAATCATTTTATCAAAAACGGATCAATTTTTCAATTCTAATAAATTCCCCCCCCCCCTCAAAATAGGGTGCAACAAGGATGAGGAAGTTGATGAAGACCAAAGTCAAAGGAAATCACTGAGAAACATGACTTATATTTAGTTAAATTGTATTTTGATTGTTTTCATGAAAACATTAACTAAAATATATATTCTAATTTTGATCCATACTTTTCTTGGAAAAAATTAACAATATAATATCCATAACTAATATGAGATTGCATGATCGGAAGGAAGGGTTGGGGTCCAATTAGTTCATTGACTGTTGGGAGTGTCCCAACTAGGAATCCATTGGTTTGAGAGAATGACTATGTATATCCTTCTTTAATTATCATTATGTTCACATGCAATAGAGGGTTAATTATGGGGGCATTGGATTCTACCCAATCAAGGCAGTGGATGAAAGATAAGAATCATTAAGTCCAGGAATCAAAACAAAAAAGAATGAGATGGTCCTATGAAATAATATTGATGGCCTTGTTCATAAGATATGTTATATGATTATGTTGTATAAATTTCGGAAACAAGAAGAAGGGTGGACCCTTCACTATTTTCTAAACATAGGTTCTGTCAAATTTTCGTTGATAGTATATCTAGGAATGTACCATGGATGGTAGTTTATCCAGTACAAAAAAAACACCATTTTTATAAGGGGAGCATGTTCAGACATGGTGGATGACAGGGATCCAAATCAAGTGAGATTTTATGTTTGAGGGGGGACATGAAAGGATATTTATATGGACTTTACACGCTCAATATTATGCCACCTTCATTCGGAGAAAACATTTGGTGGGTGTATCGTTCAAATAAAAACAAATAAACTCCTTCCAAAGAGAATTTTATTTTTGTTACCATGTTTCTATCATGAATATGTGGAAGTGAGGTAGGTTACCTGAACCGAATGAGGAAAAGGTATTATCAAGAATGGTCTTGGGATACCTCACAATTTTTTGTTAAGTAATGTGGATGGAGGGCATGGATTTTTATATCTTTGGGGGATTAAATTGAACATGTAGTTTATCTTCACATGGAGATGACATGTAATTGATTTATTTTAGTGTTATATATCATGAACCATGGTAAATTATAATTTCGAATCATATATATAGTATATGTGAAACGATGTGAATGAAGCAATGAGTTATGTGTCAGCTCTAACTTTTTTCCAAACCGATGGGTACATCATGCATAGCTAATTAAATTTTAAGGATTGATGATTAGACCCAATAGCTTTGTTCCTCTTACATCCATACCCAAATTTTTATATCCAAGACTTGAGTGGAACCTGGAAGCCAAAAGCCTGACTTTTTCTCAGATTTCTCTTATGAATATTCATTTTTAATTATATATGTGCCTCTTTCCTAGGGTAGGTAGGACCATGTTATTTAGATACTTTGGGCATGTACCTATAAGTACTGATATGGGGTCATTAGGATAACTATAACCCATATATGAGTCAATAAAAATGCATATTACATGCCATATTGATTCAATTTCATTTAGTTTTAGTTTACACTTCATCGACTGAAGAGGGTATTTGAATCAATGACGGTTTTATTGTGTGGAGGGGCACTAAACAAATCAAAAATCTATTGTTGTGAGCCCATTAAAACATTAAACATTTCTAAGTAAATATTCACATAGTTTATGATTTTAATTACTCAAATGAGGGATTTTAGTTTATGGTCCTATAGTTTGGGTCATGGGTTCACAGTTTACGAGCATAGACTTCACGCTAAAGAAGGATATATGTACTAAGGTGGATGGGAGAGGGATGATGGAGTAGTAACCTAATGTAAAAACAATGTTGAAAGAACCTATTTCCACACCAAATGAGAGGGATATGCTGAAAATAGTTTGAGTACATGATTCTTGGAACAAGGGGATTTAGAGAATCTTAACCATGTAATGGGAGATCATTCAATAGTTTCTTATGCCCATGAGATTCATGCAAGGTGTGGGAAACAATATGTGCTAGGGAGTCTTCCATGTAACATGGTATCACATAATAGGGTTATAAGAAGAATGTTCAAGATGATCCCAATGATGATGGATTTATTTTCCATCATGCTTGAACATGCAGGGGAAATAACAACAAGGGTGTCCAAACTCCAGTGAAATAAGTGGATGTGTAACTGAATATAAATTGTGACTTCCATGATCATGCCCATGAAAAGGTTTCACAAATGATCTAGTAAAACTATAGACTGAGTTCAAAATTTAGGTTCCATAACTACACTAGTCAAAGATGGGATGGAAAAATGGGGAAAATCGTTGACCAGGGTCAAAACATAGTGACCATCATATATTGTTAGGGAATCCTCAAAGGAATATACGTAGGATATTTGCTGAGCCAATGTGTCTATAAATCGTTTCCTATAGTGGTAGGCCTTTTCAGATTGGGATGGTGATTTTGATCCTTAACAATGAGGACATGAGATGATGGATGTGGGAATATAGGGGGCTTTAAGAGATGTTAATATCTCATTTATCTATCCCTCCATGTGCTTGATCATTCTGGGTGAGCATATCATGAGGTGCTGATTGGATATGTTCTTAAGGGGAAAGAATTGCAATTAGTTGGTATCTAGGATGGGTCCTATATATCTGATCCATGAGTCTCTATCTAACCTAGGAAACTGGAATCATTCCATGTGTAGCTCATAAACACAACATGGAAGATGTCTGGCTTCAGTTGGGGAGGTTCCCCCTTATATAGGGGATCATGTTATCGTGTAGTTTCAAATCGTAAGATTGGGATGTCTAAAATGTAGTTTGTCTCCATGTGATTAAGATGTTAAACATATATATTAACATCATATAATAAATAAATGTCATCATGGAGCTTTTGTATCCATCTTTTTGAGGATCTAAGTGGACATATTTTGGATCACACATTAGAGTTTCCCTTTATTTCCTCCTCATGGAAAGACACCATCTAAAATTATACTACTAAAATGAAAAGTCTCATGAGGATCACTTGGTATTGGTAGGGATATCTGGATCCCATCAATCATCTGGTGGGCTAAGGAATATGGTCGGAGTTAACCTCAAATAACGAGTCTCATGAGAACTATTTTATGATCATCTCAAATGAATCATAGAAGGCATCTTACACATGACACATAAGGCATCACGTGTTTATCACAGGAGGAATCCTATGTTTTTTCACATATGGTATACTATATTTTATCATCATATAGTTAGGATTATGTCATATAGTTTTTTTCATGAATTCGATGTGGTTTCATGTGTGGTGTGAGGTCACTTTACTAGAAGTAGTAGACTAATTATGAATAGTGGTTGTTGGATCTTGATATTGGTAAATAAGATCTCACTTCGAGGGAGATGATTTGTGGGTGTTCTTAAATACCAATGGCCAAGATGTTGATAAATATCTCATGGAATATGGTATCAAGCCACATGTAGTTCCAAAACATGGTGTGATTGGAGACCTATATCGGAGGGGTGTCATCTGCCTTGTGAGGGACCAAAACATCACAATTCTATGTAATGTGATGAATATGATTATTTGTGTTCATACCATATTTATCATATGAGGTATCATGGTTATAGTATACAGATTAAGGCTACAATTTAACATCATGTGTTGTTGTTGTTAATTTCTGTTCATCCCACATTTATCATATGAGTATTCTCGAGTTTCACACATGGGGTGAGGCTACAGTTTTACATCATGTTTTGAGCAAGTTCATTATAGTTCATTCCATATTTATCATTTGAGAAATACATATATTATTAAATAGGTTAACGTTATAATTTTTTATATTGCTTTTAGGATGATGGCTTTTTCATCCCATTTTTTCATATGAGGCGTCCTTGGTGTATCACATGGGGAAAGTATACATTTGACTTAATTTGTTGAGGATGTTTCCTTTGGTTAACCCCATATATATTAAATGAGGCATCTTAGGTGTATCAAACTAGCTAAGGCTATAGCTTAATATAATGTGTTGAGATTGATGGATTTAGTTCATCGCATATTTATAATAACAGGAATATTTTTTCTATTGCATAAGATAAGGATATAATATAACATCATGTTCTAAGCATGTTGGATTTGGTTCATCCTATATTTATTAAATATAGCATCTAGTGTGTATCACATGGGGTAAGGCTCTAGTTTAATGTCATTTCATGAGGATTTTGGCATTGGTTCCTTCCATATTTATCAAAAATGGAATCCCTTGTGTATGACATGGGGTGAGGCTACAATTTAATTTCATGTACTCTTGATTATGGTTCTGTTCATTCTATATTTATCATTTGTGGTATACCAAGGATATCACACTGGGTAAGGCTACATATTAACATAATGTGCTACGGATTATTGTTTTGGTTCATCCAATATTTATAATATGTTCAATATATGTTTTATCACATGGGGTAAGGCTACATTTTAACATCCCTTGTAGAGGATATTGGCCTTGGTTATTAAAAGTCATATAGCTCGGAAAAATGAGATGCTACTAGTTTAAGGTCATAGATCATGACCTTGGGTGCTGAGTTTTAGAGAAATTTTTATAGAGATAATGAGAGAATGAAATGTGACATTAGTAGAGTAAAATTGAGGCATTCCACTGCATGATATTTCCATGGAGAAATATTTATAGAGTTTAACGACATGATTGTTGGATTGATATATTGCACTGATCGACCATGAAGGTACAAACCCTACATATACTTTTACTTCCACGTGATTTAGAATCAGTGTGAGAAATAAAAGGTTTTGAGATACTTTACCTATGAAATGTAAGAACTCAATAGGGTAAATGGGGATGTTGGTTGATAATGTTACCAAATTCACCAACCTACTAAACCAATGTGTGTGGATGTATATAGGGGTATCACTAAGGGTGTTAAATCTCCACCAGAACATATAGTGGTGAAAAGGATGAACAATTGTAACCTCTGGGATACAGACCATAAATGGGGTGACTAATGAGAAGGGCTTACTATTGAACATATTCAAATAATATGTCCCAAACCACCCAAGTTAGGGATGGGGTGAACAAATGGTTTATCAATTGTTGAAAATAATTGAAACATCAGAACCTCAATCAATCCCAAGAGATCCATCAAGGTGTGTGATCGGGACTGGTGGTGAGTCATTTTGGTGTGGAACCATCATGTACATGGGGGGGAATTCATATTAAAGGGTTATGATGATACAAATCAAGGATGGATCAATTTGTGAAGGACTACTTGATATTCTATTCAAGGGATTGATAGGAACTCTTTGGGATATCTCACCATGCTCATGAATGCAATGAATGCGCACCTCAGTGATCCAAACATTTATATGACACTAAAGGGAATATCCATGAAATTAAATAATTGGATGGGATAAGCTTGGGACATGATGTTTGTAAATTTATAATTATCTTTTGAGATTGGTAATCAAGCCTTATATAGTTCAAGAGTGTGTTGTGGTACGCAACTGACATCAGAAATGGGGAACCCTCTCATGTGGGATAATTATGTACTTTTACTTCATATAACTAGGATATATTCATTAATTCAAGTGTTATGTGACTAGGATTATTCCCTAATGTTTTACTCCATGTGATTAGGATGATGTCTTATATTTTAATTTCATTACAAAAGGTCAACGTGAGGATTTATTCCACACATAGTGCCACCAGCTAGGGAGATATCATATTGAGATGAGCCAAACATTTGCAACATCACTATATATGATCCTCTGGAATGATATCTCTTAATTGTAATGGATTTCTACCACCACGGGTTGTTGTGGAATAGGCATGGACACCTCCACCAAATCCCAATGGTTTTGAATTATTAAGGGTCAAATAGGGTCCCACTATATGATTCCCCTAAAATTTCCCCAGTGTTTGTGTTGACTTTATTCAAGTGTTAGATGGTATGTGTAAGGTGAAATATTCCTTGATCTGTTTTTCCTGTCATGGGGAGGACCTCTATGGGGGTTTATCATCATCTGGTATAACATTATTATGTCTATTGAGGGAATGTTTGGAAAGGAGAATCCACAAAATATTAATAGTAGAAGATTTTGGTATCAATCCAAGTTAGACGAAATGATATATTCTAGAGGTGGTTGGGAAAAAAGGGAGTTACCCAAGAGTGGTAGGGGCCACAAAAGATTTTGGAGTGAGTTCACTTTGATAAGGGGTGAAAATTTCCCCCTATAGTGGGATTGGATACCCTTGTTGGGTTCCACCTGTTATATTTGTATGTGTGGAGATGGAATTGGTGCCTCCCACATCGATAGGAAAAGGGAACTGAGGATCAGTGGAAGACTATCTCATTGGATTGATAAGGAAGTAAATCCCCTGAAGTTCAGAAGACTATCTCACCAAATAAATGGGATGAGGGGTCTTGTAGGAAATTAATCCTAACACTTCAGATGTATGGGGTGATAGCTCCCAATTGGTGTGGAAGGATAACACTCTAGATGAATGGGTTGGAGGTTCTCAGAAGGTATGGAAGCGTATCTATTGGGATGAGTGGGGTGATATATCCTATGAGGGGAGGAAGTTAGACTCTCCTGATGATTAGGATAATGGTGACCTGGAGGCCTGGAGTCCTAACACTCTGGATATATGGGTAGATGGATCCCGTGAGGTGTAAAATATTAATTCTCCAAATGATGAGGATGATGATGTCGAGGAGACATGGAAACCTATCTCTCTAAACAAATGAGGTGATGACACCCATGAGTCATGGAATCCTAACCCTCCATATAAAAAGGGTGGAGGTTCCTAGGAGCTATAGAAGCCTAACTCTCTGGATGAATGGAGAGATGAAACCTAGGAGGAGTGGAAGCCTAACTCATCATGAGGATGGGATGAGATGGAATATGATGAATGTAATATTAACTATTTGGAAGAAATATGTGATGATGTCCATGAGGTTTGACTATCGAACTCTTCACATTAATGAGGTGACAACACCTATGAGTCAGGGAAACCAAACTCTCTAGATGAATGGGCTGACATGGCCTAGGAGGTGTGGAAGATTAACTATTCAAATGATTTGGGTTATGGAACACAGTAGGAAACAAATACTAACTCTGTGGATGATCAAGGTGACAACAGCAATGAGGTGTGGAATCCTAACAATCAAGACAAATGGGGAAATGGCACCTAAAAATAATGGAAGCCTATATTTTCAGAAGAATAGGGAGAGAGTTCCGAGGGAGCATGAAATCCTAACTCTCTATATTAATGGTGTGATGGTGTCAATGAGGAGTGGGATTCTAACACACCGGATAAATGGGTGATAAAACATAGGAGTCATAGGAGCCTAACTCTACAAATGAACGAGATGACAACCGCTAGGAGGTATTGAATCCTAGCTCACTGATGAATGTGGAATCATTTCTCAATAGTTGTGGATGAAAAAATCTCAAAATTAATAGGGTGATGTAGCCTTGTAGATGTGGAATCCTAAATCTACATATGAATTGGGTGATAATTCTTAGGAGACATTGAAGACTTAGACTTCGGATGAATAGGGGGATGATTCCCAGCAGGCATGGAAGCATTAATATCCTTATGAATGCGGTGATAGTGCCTTGAATTCTCAGAAGAATAAATCTATTGATGAATAGGGTGATGACTCCTAGTAAAATTAGAATATTAACTCTCTATATGAACTTTGTGATGACCACCGAGAGGCATGGAAGCCTAACTCTCTCGATGAAAAGGGTAACAGTACCCAGTAGGCGTAGTCACCTAACTCTATAAACATGTTGTATGATGTTGTCTAGGAGGTGTGGCATCCTATTAGAGTGGATTTTAATTGACAAGTACTAGTTACCATCCTCCAAAACTAGTGATGTGGTGATTGGTTTGGATTAACAAGTGAATGGATATAATTGATCATCCCAATGTTCTATTGTTGTGGAGCCTAGACATGAGAAACTATAGATGATATATGGTTGACCTTACCAAAGTGATTTATTTGTAGGCCCTATATAGGTATCATTTCAGGGTGTTGGGATATTCCTTGGTTACTCATCGGTGACAGTGGAGGCATCCTTTTTTAGAATATGTTAAACTTTCATAGATTCTGGGGGGGCATGTTTCCAATAGTAAAAAAGGGGACTTCCCCTACATGTTTTTTTTCCAATGATTTCATCGATGTGGCACCTAGGATTTCAAGTCATAATTCACCCAATGTTAATAATTCTTTCACACTTTATGTGAAAGGGATTCACATTTTTTATTTCCCAATTCAGTTATAAACAACATTGTTCATCTTCTCCTAGTATATAGAGAAGATATTCACATTGACTTCACCATTCGTTTCTGATTATTTTTGAAACAGGTCCATGTATAAGTTGTATTGATTCACATTTTCCTTAATTAACTTCCATGAAATGATTCTCTTCCATTAATTTTTCCCCCTCCTCCATTGTGATTGGTTTTTTGACTTTCCTCGATTTTTTCAATGTTAGGTGTCCACTACCACTGTTATAGGTTGTTTCATCTTTATGATCAAAACATGACAAGGGGATTTTAGTTCATCCTTCCCTAGATTAATCCATAAAGAAAATTTCATAATCAGTTTCCCCATAATATATTCGATTATATTTAGTGAAACTCATTCTGGGTTCTATCTTGAAGTGGATTATTGTTAATTATGCTAATTCTATCTTGATAGGGAAGCAACCTATGGTTGGAGTGTATCATGACATTGGGTGCATATTTATAGTGGTGGATTTTTGGGTTTTTTGGGAACCATTAATGCCATCCTCTTTCAAATTCAAGGTAATTGCATATATGTGTAATTTTGGGCAAATATCCAAACGCATCAAATGTCCTTTATGGAGCAGTTTTGGCCAGTTCTGTATAGAATACGATGATTTTTCCTCAAGCATGTCAAGATCATTTCATGAGTTCTATATTTTGACTCATCTTATAGGGTCACATGTTTAACGTCTTATGGTGACGGTTTGCTCACATATTTAACATCTTCTGGGGGAAGGTTGGTCACATATTTAAAATCATGTGGGGACTAGTTGGTTACATATTTTTGGTCTCATGTAGTTATATTGGTAATAGATTCAATATCTTCCTGGGAGAGGTATGTCATGGGTTTAATGTCTTTTGAAGATTGTTTGTTCATAGATTTAATGTATTGTTGGGAGTGTTTGGTAACACATTTGACATCTTGTGGGGAAGTTTGGTCACAAATTTAACATCTTCTAGGGATATTTTAGTTTGATGAGGTTTCAATGTGTTTCTATAGAGAATATGATCACATTTGTTAGTTTCCAACTTCTTTGGGGAAGAAAAATAGTTTTGATGTAGGTGTTGGTTTTTGGGAATGAACCATAAGGAGGTGTCATACGTTTGGCGGTATTGGGCCATAGGGAGGTGTCCAATTTAACCATTTAGGAGACATGGATAAAAACTCACATACATATATGACATAATTTATGGACATGTTACTTGAAAAATTCAATAAATATTATCATTATGTGTCAAGGGAGCTCACATCACAAATGGTGTGACATTAGGGGATGGTTTGGTAAATTTTCATAGGGTATGATCATGGTATGAGTTATTATCCCATGAAAATAATGCATTGGAAAACCTTCAGTCACCACATAGAGTATGAACTGATGTGTAATCCCATGAAAGTCATACAAAATGAATCTTGTGTTCATTAAAAATAGTAGTGTTATAGTTTAACATCATGTGTTATAACATTATCTTGTTATTAAATATATTTTGACTATGATGTTTTTCTCTGAACATTTCCATATTTAAACATAGACATCGATAGAGATTAGACCTAGGAATTCCTATATGTTTATAGGGATAAAAGATTTTATTTTTGGTAATTATGTGATTCTTATTCCAGGGTGGATGAAGGATCATATATGACATGATTAGGGATTTTGTGTGGAAGATTCATAGGTGATTCTAGGTGTAGAAATGGTATGAACGAGGATTACAAAACTAGACTACCTAGGTGATTCTATAGAGAATTTACTGAATAAATGGGGCCTACACATATATGTATCCTACGTGATACTATTAGAAGTATTGGAATGATTGGGGCATGTGTGTGGGAGCTACCCAGATACACCATTCATATCTTACAAAAGGAATCCCATGTTCACTATATATGTTAAGTATATAGTTTAACATAATATGTAATGATATTTGATAATGTGGATACATATTATATTCATAGAGTTTTCCTATATTTTTTATATTGGTTTTCCCATGATTGTTTCATAGTGTAAACCATAGTTTGACGTCATGTGAAAGGATGTTGTTGTTATGTCTTATGTGTTAATTTTATAATTCATTATTCCCCATGTCGGGTCACAAGGTCAATCTGCCAACTGATGGTTGAGGAATATGATTGCAGCCTACATCTTGGGAAGAGGACCATTGAGAAGTTCTTTTTAAGGTCCTGAGACAATGATAAATAAACTAAATATTTTATAGGTATAATTCATCACACTCTTGCAATTGGTGGCCTCCTATTATTGTTATAAAACGTATACTATAACTTAAATTATATAAGAATGGAAATGTAGGTAGAAGATTCTTAGTAATAAATGGTGTGGGATTTTTGATACAATTACCCTATTTTTTCATCCTAGCAGAGGATTCAGGTGATGGGTTTTCATGAATTTCATGAGTAGTATTTAATATCATGGTATTCGAGGAAACATATAAAGAGAATCTGAAATCATGTCATGGTAAAGGGACCGAGAGTAGTATGTCAACTAATTTTTTTTGACATGGTGCATTGGATTCTTTCAATTCATAGTGGGAATCTGAAACACTATTTTACTCAAAAATGTATTGGGTAATGTGTCTTTACACTAAACCCCACAACTGATCATTACGTTGTGCAATTGCTCACTGGTTTATGAAACTATGCACTAGGTCACCCAACTATACATTGGGTCATGAAACTATGCACTAAGTCAAGGAAATGGTCACTCATCCAGGTAACTAGGTGGTTTGTGATAAAATATACATTTTTTTTGAAAAAAAATACTTTTTCATTCAAATATTAGTGCTTCCATGAAAATTCGTTTGTAAGTGGCATGAACTAGAAGAGGGATTTTGAAAAACTCTATGTCACAAAACATTTGGGGTTGAACACAAAAAAGGGTTTCCTGAAATTTTTTACATCGAAAGAAATTTGGTTCCCCATGAAGAATATTATGCAAAAACGTATCAAAAAAAAGTGCATGTGTTGAAAAAAATAATGAGTTTATTGTGTAAAAGTTTTGGATTTTTGAGTTGCGCGAAAATCACTTGGATCATGAATGGCCAACAAGAATGATTTTTCAAAACAATCTATCCGGAAAAATTTGGTGTTGCGTGTAAATGGATTTGCTTGAAATTTTAGAAATTTACTGAAATTGGGTTCCCCATAGAGAATGTAACATGAAAATTCCTTAAGCATAATCCCATGAATTGATGTAATTTTTGAGGTAATTTCAAGACAGTTTGGGATTAAGGGGTTTTATGAAGTGTGTAACCGTGAGTTTCATAAATGAGAGCACTAAAGTTAATATTCCATAAGTTCCCCTTCAAAAATATTGTATTTTTTCAATATTTTTTGGCATTTATATTGTTTCACACAAACTTATATTTTTTCATATTACTTGATGGATGAATAAGACAACTGCATGGAGTTACATAAACTTGCCATTGTTTATGGAGAAAGCATTCATATGCATAGAGAATATATATTTTACATCACATATTTCATGAAACTATGTTATGTGACCATGGAGGGGTTTCACAAAAAATAATTATTGCATTGAATTCCATACATTTTTCTAGAATCTCCCACGATGGACAATTTTTTAGTTTAACTTTGAATGACCACAAATTTTGATCTATTAGTACACTTTTTCACTGAAAATAGTAAAATAGAAGCTTAGAAGATGATTTACACTCATGGATTCTGGTTTTTTTAATTTGAAAAACAATAGATTCTTTTTTCGTCACATATAATGGAATTTTGTGAAAAGGGTAATAATATGGGTAATCATTAAGAGAAACATCCTTTGGCCTCTTGATTTGAGGTTATCTTGTAAAATGGTTTTCTTGAATTGTCATAAAAAATCGCCATACCTAATCTTTTATAAAATAATAATTCTATTTATTTATATATTTAAAACATGACTGACACTACTCCATTCTCACCTCTTTCTGAAGATGTTATTATTTTATGCTTTATAAGGGAGATGATCCCCTCAATATTGGTCGGTGTTTAGTGCAGCATTAAAAACCCATGTTGTATTGGGTCGGTAAGTTAAAATTTCATCCTTATCCATAATTATTTCTTAGTTATTCAACATGATCATTTTGTTAAACCAATAATAGTAGTGACTATTTTACAACTACTACCCTATCAAATCCAATTTATTGAATCCACTAATAAATTTATATGGGATATGGGGTGTTTAAAAATAATCACATGGGTTTTTTAGGTATATATTTAATAAAATCGTAAAGGACTATAATATATAAAGAATATGAAATACCCTTCCTTTTATAAAAACTGGAAACCCATTCATTATCATATACATTCCAATTTTCAATATCAGTGATCATTGTCTGGTTTAATTTGGAGCTAAATTGTAATTGAAAATAAAAAATAATTATCTTAACAATTTTTTATTAAACTTTTAGGTAGGTTATTATACCAAATAAATGTTATACCCTTTAATATTCACATTTAAATCATGATTTTGTCTATATATTGCTATCCAGTTATTCCCATCACTGGGATACAATGGGTTACAAAATGTGTCAAATGTTTTTCAGGGTCACCGACATCGTTAAGGGTTAGTTATGTAGGACATCCAAGGTTTGGTTGAGGATGTGTGATGTCCATCCATTTAGGACTAGGAATAATCTCCAGTAGTACTGGATCACACCTCCCTTTTATGGAATCCATTATTTTAAAGAGGTTATGGATATTGTTGAAGAACTATTGTGGTATCACCGACTAAGTATGAACCAAATTATTAACAATTAGGGATGACGGACACACCCTTCTTGACTATTTATTTTGTTGTACACTAATTTTTATAGGTCCATAATGATGAATCTAGGATTTATAATGTTTTTTAGGGGGAATTTCATTATAATCTATAACCGCTAGAGCATGGTTGATGGGTGGTTTGGGTGAGAAGTTGATAGGGTGACTAGATCTCTCTCCAATTATTGGAATGTGAATTTTTAGCTGTAGATATTCCATTTTTTGGGTATACATTGGATCCCATCATGATATTGTGTTGATTATGTGTATTTCCATGAATTATCTCAACATTGAGTCATCTCAATTCTTCTATATCAACCTCATATTGTGCCAATATCTCCTCAATAGAAGGTATATTTGGTCCCTCATGAGGATATTTGGATGATTCTACTCATTTTTCCTTATCCCCCACCAATGGATGGTACGGGGTAGTAGTTGAGTGTTAGGGGTGACAAATTATAAGGTTTTCTATAATTTTGAGTTCATATAACCTCCTCTTTGAGAATCCTAGTTAGAGATCCATGTTGGATTTTCACTATGACATCTTATATCTCCATATCAACATCTCCTTCAACTGTAATGGAATTTATGACATCAACTGATGATTATAAGACAATGAAAATACATATCATCTATATATGATTTTATTGTGTTACACTACCCTGTAAATATTCATTGAGAGGTTTTATAAATTTCATTTTATCCCATTATTTCTTGGACGTGCACATGGGATTACAACCCCTTCGGGGTTTTTTGTTCCCTCTCTCATTCTCCCTTGGGAGAGTATTGTGTAAAGTATTCTACAAGGAGAAATCGGTGACTATTTTTTATCATGTCCCGAGTTGTGAGGATATTTCACACGTCAACATAAATAATGAAGATAATTTTTGTGAAGACACTCCTAGCCATGTGAGGAATTACTTTATATGTAGAGATATCTATAATTGTAAAAATTCACCAAATCCTATGAGATAGGGTTGATTTTCCCTTATTCCATGTTGTCCAATATTCATTGGGTATTTGATGATCTTAGTGGAGGTTGTTGTTATAAATATGAGTAAAATTCCTCATACTGATGGGATAGGATTGTTCCTTGAATGTTGGTGAAGATTCCCTTATGGATACTTCTCTTATTTATCATAATTTCAAATTAAAATGTGTTTGGTGAAGTAGATGTTTTGATATTATTTCATGCATGGTTTATTCACTAGCTGGGGGACATTCTTATCTACACTAAAAATCATTTTCCTCTTTTTTAGTTTCCTAATATAGTAATCCCATGACTATTTTTTCTTAGTGATTGGGTCATATATATTAATTATATGTGGGTTAACTGCATTGAATTGGATGGTTAGATTATGTGTCTTCCAGAAAAATGACATATCTTGGGGAAATTTTAGTTTAAGATTCCTTCCCTTAAGGTTTTAACTAACTCAAGAGAAAAGTTAAATATAGCTATCCATATTCTCCCTATCATCAAATGTGTGCATCAGAGGGAGTACTCACAAATATATGATGAAGTGTATTTAAACTAATAAGTAAAATGTCATATAGATTTTTATACATCAATTAAAATTTTGGATCTCGTTATACTAAAAAGGTAGTGGACTTCATCTGGTGGAAATGCATTACCACCATCTTAAGATGATCTTCATACCTCTATAGAGAAAATTCTTCTCCACGAGGTGGCATCAGCTAACCAAAAAATTATTGAACATTATGCACATTCTCCAATTATCTAATGATGAATGCCATATTGAAAGGTAGTTGTGGGCCAAAACATGCTTAGTATATCAACCTGTGTTAGATATAACCACATATACAAAATTTTCTCTAGGTTCTCATAGACATGTACCTCTATCATATTGGCCTACAAATGTCATTTTTTAAAGATTAAAACATGTGATCTATGGGAGGTAAAGACAAAAACTATTGTATTGAATCATCCATCAGTAAAGGTGGATGATTATTGACTATTGATAGGTAACCATATGTAGTTGACCCCAACTTTTCATGTAAATCCATATATAAAGGTACTATAACTAGGGGATTGTATCCTTTTTTGAATGAGATATTATTATTGGGAGGAAATATATAGTGTAGAGTATGGGAGGATTATTTATAATATTTTTATGTATTTCTATAGGGAGGAAATATATGGTTGATATCATCATCTCATTCTAGTGAGGATTTGATGAAACATGTGGCTATAATAAACAATAATTGTATAGATTTAAGGATACTATAATGGATTATAGTTGCATTATTATACTACTCCTGATGTAAAGATATATCCTGATGACTATTTTGATTAAACGATTCTTATCTAGACAAAGATGTTTTATATAGATAGAGGGAATATCCATGTATTAGAATCATCATATATTATCCTTGAATCATCATCTGAATATTCCAATTACCTTATCTAATATTTTATTTAATATGGACCCTAGATTTAGTGACAATTTTAATATACTTGGAATTCATTAAGTTATTGTAAGAGTATAATCTAAACACAATGTGGCTTCTAGATTGTGATGGAAAATCGCATTTCGAACAACAATCTAAACACATTCATAATTTTATTTATTTTCCCAAAAAAACCAATGACCATCTAGAATGGGATAGGGAACATTATTCAACTTCTATATTTCCATTGAGGTGTGCTGATTTTCTCTTTCATTACAAGAATTAGAAAAACGTTAATGTTTTCGGTTAGAGTATGTCAATGGTCTCATTAGAATTTTTTAGCCATAATATTCATGGAATATTATGTGATGTAGACATGAGTTTAGTCCTAACCATGTCATTCATTTTAAATATATCATTGGATTTACAAAAAAAATTAGAAAATTATGCATGAATATACTGAGTTGGATATCAGATTATGTTGATGAATCCCAATCTAAATTGTGATTTTTTTTCCTGACCCAATGTCTTATACTTTACCAAAATATACTAATGAATCTCCTGATAGGGTGAAATTATATGATCTTTCACTACTGAACATCCTCATTATGTGGATGGACTACTCTGTTGGTGAGAGCATGAATATTTTAATATCCATCAACATTTATCATAATATATTGATGGTTCTACTCTATGGACACCAAGATATTATAAATGTTCTTAATAATTTGAGTAGGAATATATTTCTTATACTATAATGTTTCTTTAATACTTAGGAAGTTATCTTTGATTGATGAAGAAATATCTTACCACTATTTTCATCCTTATACTATCAGTGTATGTCCACTGGCATGATATGGGGAAGAATGAATATGCAATTACCCGAGATATTCCACTATATATGATCTAGGATACACAATGGAAAAAGATATGTTCACTTCTTAGGATTCTCCATGACATTTTGGTGGGCATTATTTGTGGGAACCATAATATACATTGTATTTTTTTGGAATGTTTCGATATTTTTTCTATACTACTCCAATGATACATGAGAAAAATATAATTTATTATGTGTTCTATACCACTTATGATGATTTGAATTTATTAATAATATATGTTGAGAATATATATCTAATTTATGGTGTACTAATTCAAACATAGGATGTTGTAGAGTATAGGTTATGTGGAGTCGGCCACATCGGAAAACAAGACATGCCCTTCTCTGCACCTCATAGGGAGTGTTGTTACTAAGAGGTTACTCCATATCACTACAATTTGGTTGGTATTAATTTAAATTTTCAATGGAAAACTCCCAAAACAATTTATTCTAGTAATAGGTTCCACCTATTTGGTCATTGGATGAATTCAACAATGTGGAATATTGGATTTCATGATGCATATGAATTCCCAAGTGGCTTTCACAGTATGAGGCATTCAATTGTGGAAGTATTCTATAACTAGGAGGTTAATGAAATACTACTGTAAACATTAATAGGGTGACCATTGCCTCTCAATATATGATGACATGTCCTTTCTCATAGATGAGGTGTACAAATTGGTTTTTGTTGTGATATCATGGATTGGATTGAACGATCTCAAAATGGTTTCACTTTACCAAATCATAACAAAACTAAATACAAAGATAACCATAAGATCAAAATATAAATTAAGTATTAAATTATGAAATATCAATGAAATATATTCAACGATCTCCATGATTATTTTATTCATTTTAAGATATTAATGTTTTAGTCTAAATCATGTTTTTTTTTTGAATTGGTGAATAAGATGCTTGATACAGTTATAGAATTATTTATTTTTTGAGTAAAATAGACCATCGACCATTCATGGGATAATATTTAGAATTGGATCACCATTTTTGTTCTAGTACATTTTCACATGAACATTTTTTTGTTTCAATTCATAAATTCTTTCCAAAGGTAGGTGGTCACTAAGGATTATCTAATGACATTTTCTAGATTGTGTTGGTTTAAAGGGTGTGATTTCAGTGTCACCCAAAACTTTTGAGGGAGATAAATTCCTACATTGAGAAACTGTTATATGTTTAGTATATGCTCATGAAAATAAAAAAGTATTGTTAGTATAACAAATGGTTACCCTAAAAGGTGTAGTTCTTTTAATTTTGGAATGGTAATTTGATTTAAAGCCTCACTATCATGGTACTCAATAATTTAATGTCATCTAGGAATATAGTTATTACTTAGTGTTGGTATCGGTCCCACTATATGATTTCCTTACATACCCCAATAAAATGAATCATATCCCCAATAGTTGGGTTCAAATTAATGGGACACATCATATCATTTAAGGTTGTATGAAGAGGACTAGTCCATGAATTTTTGAATCATATCAGAAGGAAAAAAAGTTAAATGTTTTCCTATAACATTGAGTTTGGGACTCAAATAATTAAGGCCCTTTATGGTGGGTCTAGTACAGAATATGGACCAATGAAAATGGATGGGGTCAAATCATAAGGATATGTTCTATAGAGTAATATCAATATATCATCAATGACATATACAGAAAAATAATATTGTTGTGATGGTAACATGGCTTAGTAGAGAGCACATATGAAGTGGTGGGGACTTAGGGATATCTCCTTCATTCCTTGAAAAGTATTCCTACATATCCTATTATTTACAGGATTCCAATCCAATGTAGTTTGAGTAACATAGTTAAGGTTATATTCATGAACCATTCCATTATTTTTAACATCATGGGGTAAGGACACTGGCCCTGTAGTTTAACATCTTTATATGGGGTTTTTTTATTTTGAACGGTATAATAAAAGAGTATATAGTGGGGATTATGAATTAAAGATTCCATATAAGATAGGTTAGGTATTATACTTATTTGAAGGCTCATTAAGAAGTGTTTTTATTATTTTAGTTGAATGTTAATAAAAACTCTCCAATCCCAAACAAAAGAAAAACAATTATCCACCACATCACATATATGGTGATGATCCCAAAATTAGAATCCGATGGTTAAACATCCCTCATTTTTCACTGATGGATATTGGAGAGTATATGGGAAGCATGATGGATATGAATTCCTTCATGAAATTATAGTATCTTAATTCTCAAGGTATTCCCAAGAAGGGATTTGTTTCCATTTCCGATGATGGATGATGGAGGGGATACTAAAAGAATGATGGATCAGAGATAATATAAGAAAGACTGAATGTTCACTCTGTAATGGATTCCCTAGATGAGTTCTCTCCCTATATTTTTTCGAACATATAAACACTGAATTGTGTCATACACAACCACTAATTGGTAAATATAATATTCATATGATTCCAACGTCATTTCACATTTCAAAAGAAATATGGGAAGTTAATAGAACATCCTAAAATATGAATATTCACAATACCACCTACTGGATTTTTTCTACCATTTATATAGTTATTTATGATTGCAAAAACTCAAGGACCACATCAGTTTGCGGGAAATGTAGGGTAAAAACAATAACAAAGAAAAGATGATAAAAAGTGGTGACACTAGTGTGATATATCCCTTAATCATGAAGAAAAGGGGGCTATGTGTGAGGCCTTAATTTTGATTGTTTAGGTTCTTGACCCATGAAAATGAAGGAAATGTGGATTGTATAAACAATCCGAATGGATGTGGGAGGATATAAGAGAAGGTCCCGTGAAGGGAATACTAAAATTTGGTTCCATAGATGTGATACCACAAATATGGGACTACAGAAGGTGGAATGATCATGTTATTGCTTTCTAAAAACATATTTATTCTACTAAATGATACTTGAATCACTTGTATCAGTACTCTTGGATTGAATCTCATAGACACAAATCATGTTGTGGTTTCATATGTGAGAATTTTCTCTGTTTGGTCCTTTATGTTCATTATACATTGAGTTTATACCCCTGGAAATCCTTCTCTTTCATATTTCAGTTACTCTAGCTTTCATTATTTATCAATTATTACCCCCCTCCCCAATTGGTCCCCGATTATTTATAGGTGATCCTCAGTGAAATTTCTTTTGTAACCTTTCAATTCTTTAGAGCTCTCTTAGAGAATCATGCTGCTACGTAAGGGAGTTGTATTCTATGGGCATGATATTTTGATCAACTATGGAGGTATAACATTCCTGGGCTGAAAATGACAATCACAATTCCTGACATCATCAGTCATTCAATTAGGATTATCGAATCATGTAGTCATATGACTGATACGGTGAAGCAAAGATTTTTTTTCATGATAAATTCACTTAGTTGATAACTAACTTTGTAAATTTGTAAGTAAAATTCATTCAAACTCTATCTTATGGGAGTTTATTTTTTATGAATGTGTCCATTAATTGCCTAATTGAAAAATCTTTTTAATTTTTCATATAACAAATTTAAAACATTCTTATTACACACATGAAATACTAGAAAAATTGTTCAAAAACAAAATTAAAATAAATATAAAATTAAGATATTAAAATTAACAACTAATAATATCCATGTCACCCAAGGTGGAAGGTTTCTTATTAATTATTTAGATGGGTTGAAATAATCAATGGGATTTATATGTGGTTAAATATTAAAATTAAAACTATGAAATTATTTAAAAATTCAAAAAATATGAATAATAAATAATTGAAAAAAACTATTGTTACAAAAATGAGAAAAATCTTCATAAAATTAAGGTACAACAAAAATGATAAAAAATAAAAATAAAAATACCCAAAAAACAATATATATTTTAAAAAATAAGACAAAAATTTTCTTAAATTCCTAAAAAATTAAAAAAGTAATGGTTCTAAAAAGTCAAACCTAAAAATTATAATTAAAACATTTTATAAACATATTATAAAAAAATTATTTTACATTTTTAATATATTAAAAATAATATAAAAACATGAAATAAAATCCATATTATTTATAAATAAAATATTAAACAACATAACCTCTAATTTTATTTGAAAAAATAAATATTATAAAAATATTAAATTGGTAACAATAAAATAAAGAGAACGAATCCAAAAACAACAGCTAGTAAAGGGTGGTCATGGATGAGGGGTGATAAGTCATATTGGAGGAGTACAAGCCCGGGGATCATAAAAGAGGGGTATCATTAAATATGTGGCACACAGAAGATGGAGACCACATAAAAACATGAGAAAGAGGGGTCCTGGTTGAAAATTATAGAACAAAATATGTGGATGTGAGAGATTATAGAATATGGGACTCAAGGAAGATCACAATACCATTTCATCAAAACATGAGCAAGATAGTAAATATCCAAGAGATTTAAAGATAATATACTAATTGTTGTAGAACCAATTTGTGTAAGGTTCTGTAATGCCTGATATTTTAGAGATGAGGAAAAATGAGAAGATTATGGGGAGGATATTTTATATGGATATTAAAGGAAGGCTATTTCTTGGAAATATCATTAATAGAATATATTTTAAGGTATATTCCTTCTTAGAATGTGGGTTCTTAGAAATATATAAATAAAAGGTGATACCTAATACAACATCGACTCTTCTATAAAGAACACACCCCAATATTGAGAAATTGTTTCTCCATACATTATTTTCTAAACTGCATTAATTATAGTTATTATATATGGAAATTACCTTAGGATCTCCTAAAAAATAATGATTTCCACTCTATATATCGAACAAGGGTTTCACCATCTCTTAACATATATATAACTCTATATAATATAGGTCAAAATACTTTCATAATTGTCATGAATTATATAACACACACACATATATATATAATATATTTATTAATATATATATATGTGTACATATGTGTAATTATTTGTTTATTTATTTATTATAAACTAAATCAAAATATTATTATCAATATATGTGTATATAATATATATATATAGCGAAAAACTATAAAAATATTAATTTATGAGTATATATAAAATAAATTATCTGTATATATAATCAAATCAATAAGAAAAATATTTATTGAAAATATATATTTAGATATTATTTTGAAAAATTACATTTGTGTGTAAATGATACATATGAACATATATTTAGGATTTTTATTGTATCTTATATTAATTAACAGAACACATATAAGAGATTTAAAACTACAGCTTGAGGATCTACCAAGAAATATATATATATATATATATATATATATATACATAACCTAATAAAATGATAAATGATGAAATAATGTTTTAAATGGAGTAACTTATACAAACAGGATTCATCTACATCTTCAAAATCATATGTGTTTCTTTAAGGTTACACAGGGGTAGACAATAGACATTCACTCTCCAGTGTGAATCCATGGTATATCCAAATCCCAAGTCATACATGTAAAACTCCACATAATCCATGATGTGCTAGAATATCATGGTGAAATGGGGTTAAGAGAGGTAGGACATTTGGATCTTGTGAGGTTGTTATAATAATCATGTAAAAATCACATACCTAAACCATTGTTTTGAAAAAATTATATTACGTAAGGAATTCTTTGGGAATTTTTATTTACTCATGAATTTATAATTTGTTAGTAGAACATTTCATTGATAATTTAATATATCATGTACAAGAATAAGACAGTAAATAGTTTAAAGACATTAAATGACTCAGTAAAGAAAGTTGTGGTGTTGATCAAACATCCCAACAATTGTTCTTACCATAATAAATTTACAACTCTATACTATTATATGCATTATATTCACAATTCTCATGCAATCCATTATATATATAATTATTTTTGGTTTATATCCTTCAATATACCACATGAAATAAATCCATAAAAGATTTTTCCATTTCACCTTATATCGTAATGTATACAATAAATTTTTAAATAAAATCAGAAACACTTCTGTATATATTCTAACACACTTTTGGAATGTTGTTATTTACTTCATTTGGTATCAAGTCATATTAAATACATTTTGAATAATCATTCAAAACACCTTTGGACTAACTCTAAAACACTTTTGGAGTTAATTATATTGTCAAAATCAATACCCATTTAGTCAACCACAATTTATGACCCAAAAAGACTTTAGAAAAATTTCAAATAATATATATATTATGATCCAAACATTTATGAAACTATAATCCTCTAATAAATTTTAAATTCTACTCAATCTATAAATAGATTAGTAATGATCTTCATCAAACACATGTATCTCCATACATATTTCCACCAATCTACATCATTTGAAAATGTGCATTCTGATATTTTCCTTTTACCTAATACATTGATTGTCCATGGGACATAGAACATATAAATCAAATACATCAAACTCATTTTTTCTCTATTCATAAATTTTAGACAAATATGATAACTAAATACAACATATTTCATTCATATTTATATATAGGAACATCCAATGTAACTTATCATGATATATATACAATATCAAGGTGCATACACACACATCCATTCCCTATTTGAATCAAGTGCCCATATGTCATACACATTATAAAAGAGTAATATTTTCATATTATTTAAGCTCTAAATTAAATTAATGATCTACAATATTTCCCAACACCCAAATTTTAGCTGAGTCAATATGTAGACTTTCATATGTAGGGTATCACTATAGAAATTTTATCAAGATGGGTATCTTTCTATACTATGGTTGTGGAAGCACAATTATGATTCATACACCTCTACAATACTAACTAAATTTATATTACACTCCATGTGGTGCACATAGTAGGTAATCCAGTACACACAAAGAATCATATTCTATTTTTTTGTTCCTTAAGATCATATTCAGTATCTTTATTCAAGAATCCTACTCATAATAACAATAGCATATCATCACAATATAAAATTATCAATGATGTTCATCTATTATATTTAAACTCAATGTCATGACATGAGAGATCATTTATCATTCAGTTTCTTGAAATATATAGCTATAAAAAAATTTATGTATCCAATGTGAATTAATGATAAAATGTAGGTTTCTCATAACATTGTGAATTTCAATATTCTTACACACATTAATAATTTTTTTAAAAACCAAGAAAAACCCAAATTTTTCATATCATATTTGATAAAATTGAAGATAATTATTTTATTTCTTGACTCTGTGGGTTTTATTAACTAATTACATGATATATATTTCCAGACAAACATCTATGTTTCCATATAATAAAACACCCTAAATAATTATTTATTTAAATTATTCTATAACATAAGAAAATTTTGGTAATGGTGATAATTATGAATCATGTTTCAAATATTTCAACTTTTGAACACATTCAAATTTCTTAACCTCCTAACATAAAATGATAAAATGTGGGCTTTTGTTTTCTACTTATAATCTTGTCATCAATATCCAAGGAACTATATATCATCATACAATTTCCTTGGAATAATTTAACTCCTTTCCTTTTACCATCTTACGCTATATTATTTTAGGATATCAAATGAAATTATCTTTTCATTTTAATCATTATAATAATTCATGAAATGGATTTTTAACCTTTTCTTGATAAAAAAATATAACTAGATAAAATTTTACATACCATTAATTATACTAAAACTTTTATGACACTAATTTGAATTCGAGTTAATATTATTGTAATCTATTATTTCTTGAAATTTAACATCTCTAAGATTAATAATACTCTAACATTCCACCTAGTTACTATATAATTCCCAAAATATATTTCTATGTTATAAAAAAAATTTATTTAGAAATTATAATTATTTAATTTTAGTTGGAATATTAAATAAACAATCTATTATTTAAAAAACATATTTTTTATTCAATGTTTTCATTAGAAATATATTTTTTAAATAGATACATTATTAAATTACACCATCATTGAATGGCATGAACATATTCTATTATATTTCTAATAATATTTGGATAAAAATGTTTTCATGGGAAAAGCCTTTTATCCATATATTTCTCTCAATACATGTTATAAAAATTGATGAATCAAAATCCATGTGTGAATGTGTGTAATCATCTATTACATTTTCATAACAAATATTTTTTATAAGACATATTTTATTATCACATAAGAAAAATTACATGAAGATGCACATAGTTTACATAGATTTATTTGAGGGAAATAAAATAATTATTAGAAATCCATGATGTAATAATAAATTACATTATCTCATGAATACTAAATTCAAGATAAATAGATTAATCCTTTGAATTTGAGATCTTATATATTTATAAATCCTTTTAAAATATACATTTGGTATTACATAAACTTCAAAATTTAATATTTAATTTATTTAACATTTATACCTAAAATGTAAATTACATGATTTTTCATAAACTTTTTCCAGTATATCTATTTATTATACAAAAATATTGAAATATTAATTTTACTTCCTAAAAAACATATATATAAATGACCATGATTAGCTTCTTAAAGAAACATTGTTGAAATTTTCAACCAAATTTTCTTCTTCTTATTTTAACTCTTGCCTACTTTTATTGTTTATATAGAAATTTAAAACCTATACATAATATTACTAGTTTATATATATTTCAAATTCATTGAGAATATTATGTAAATATTCATTAAATCTAGTCATAATGTTGGATAATTTAAATATACATCACTATGATACAATCCTTAACTATAAAATTCCATTTTTATTATCCCCTTAAATTTTTCATAGGATTATTCAAATCATACACCATGTTTTTTAAAAACTCACATCTCATTTGATTTTTAATAACTATGATTTAAATATTCTTCTTAAGAGATAAGTGAGATAAAACCTCAATATTATAACAAGTTTATCCATGATTAATTTATCCATGTTATCAATATAGAAACTCATTTTCTCAATTACTTGAAAGTTTACATAAATCATCAATTATTTTCATCTTATGTCCTTATATAAATTTAAATAACATTATAAAATTTATAGTTGATAATATAAATATATATATATATATCATATTAATAAAATCAACTTCGATGATTAGAAAAGATTTAAAGAAACCATATATCTAATCATGTAAACAACATATTCAGTTATATTGAATATAATTTGACAAAACTAATAATAATTAGTGTGTGAGATTAAAATTCCTTAAATCACTGATGTTCATATTCATACTGATTACATAATAATTCTTGATGATCATTTAATAAATAAAAAATATTTCACATAATTTGTACTAAGTTACAATCAGTTGATGTTTCTTATATTTAGATTCTCCTTTTGTGTAATTTATCAAAATGTTTAGCTTGATGATGTTGATGATATTCTCTAGAACCAAGTATTTTATCAATTAAGTAGCATGTTTTATAAATATTCAAGAAGGAATATTTATTAAATGTGATACCCCTTAAATTATTATGATTTTTAAAACACATCATAATATTTAGTAGGACATCATCCATATTTAACAAAGATTCATGTCACAATAGTATTTCTCCCACAAGTTAGCTATTTGGTTAAGGAATCACCTCAATAATATCAATTTTGACTCATGGATTGTTGAATGGAAAACTCTTTTTCCAATCCATTATACGGATAAAATAAACTATATTAATATCATAAAATAATCCTATTAGTTACTCCAAACTAGTTTAAAATAAATAAAACTCTACAAATAATCTAAAACTGGGACAGTCCTAGGGGACACAGATTTAGCATGTCCTACCCATAAGGAAAATCGGAAGTCACTTATTACTTAATTTCCTTAAATAATATAATCTATGGGAACTGAAATTTATCAAGACCTACCCAGTTGGAGAAATGAGATCTTCCTACGTTTCTATTTGTTTTGAATATGAACCTTAGTATTTGTAGTGGATTATAATCGTACCATATTACCATATTTTACTCTATTTTATGTATTATTTCTTTAGTAATTTTATTTTGGAATTATATTAAACTCTTATAAAATATATGTTATACCATATTGTTGTGTAACTCTTCACATAACCCACGAGTTTATATAACTCACAAAAAATTTATGTATAATCATACATTTCTAAAATAATAATATTCATAAGGTATATGACCACTTGAAATGATGTCACATTGTTATATGAAATTTACAATATCTGCAAGGGTAAGCCTGAAGGGATAGATTGTCAACTTGATTGTCCAACCTAGACATGTCATAATTCTCTATTTAGGTTGATATTCTGATCCCAAGTATATTTATATAAGGAAATTTTCTCAATATAAAATCAAATATATCATAACTATGATATCTGATGTGAACAAATTATATTCAATATCTAAATTCAATATAATTACATCAATTAAAAAAGTATGTCCTTCAATATGAAAGAATAAATTAATTATGGAATAATTTTTTGAATGAAACTACAAGGAACTATCCTAGAAGAAATTTATTATATAATATTTTACATATAGACAATCATAATATATAAAAATCATAATTGTAAATAAAAAACAATAACCCTTTAATAAACTATCAATTAAAATATTTAAAGATGAGATGAAAATTTGTGTATAATTAATTATTATAAATTAAATATGGATAAAACATTATATAAATAAAACATTAAAATATTTAATAATGATTTAAACATTAATGAAATAATAGTAAATAAAATCTTACTATAAAACCATTTATATTTTTTTCTTTAACATTTTTAAAATTCAAAAAAATTATAACCATTCCAATATAAAATCATTCATGTTTATATTCATATAGAATTTCAATTTTAAAAATATATGATATTATAGAAATTAGTTTCTACTAATAACATATATTATATTTTTTAAACATTATATAATCAAAATTACACACACTTAATCATTGTTTTAACTTTATCATATCAATAACAAAAACATTTTTGATGGGGATAAATAATATAAAAATATTTCCCCCATTTATTTTGAACATTTAAAAATAATTAATTATGATAAATGCAACATTTAAATATAAAAATTTCATATTTAGACCGTATTTAATAGTTTATAGTCCTTTATAAATTATCACTTTTGTTTTATAAGGAGTAAATTTTTATATCTAGATCATATTACTTATCATATAATTTTGTTAAATGGTATTTAAAATATTAACACTTATCATTCAGGATAAATATAAGATTCATAAACATTAATTTAATTCTTTTTTAACCAATTTTAATTAATTTTTAAACATATATATTAATTTTCAATTTTATATTCCCAAAATAACTTTTCAAATGATTTATAATTATTTTATACACAATTATATTATTTAATAAATTTTAAACCTTATAAAAAATTGGTTTACCCTTACAAAAAAAATCTATATATTGCATAATGGAATACTCCCTCTACCCTTACATAGATTGTATACATAAGGGTAATCCAATTCTAGATACCTCAAGTACAGGTAAGCTATTTAATACCCTTTTCTAAATATAAAAACTCGGTATCACCTTTTCGTGAACACCTTTGCATAAAGGTATTCCATTGGCTACCATTACATAGCTATGTTTCTCATATGGGTAAGTAGTCAGTTACCTTTACTAAATCATTTTAAAAACACAACAACCTTTACACATAAGGGTTAGCACCAACATACCCTTATATAACACCTTTATACTGACCATTTACTTATGAATTATAATTCAAACTACCTTTACGTGAACCCTTCTTGTAAAGGTAAGCATTGGTCTTCTATTCTTGTGTAAGGGTGATCTATGGTTAAAATTATTTAAGAAGTTTTGTCTACAAATAGTTTATTAATTGGGTAACTTTATGTAGCCCATCTCTATAATGGTAAATCATTTGTCTATAATTAATGTAACAGAAAAAAAGTGAATTTTTTTTATGTTTCTTCTTCTGTTCAATGTAATAATTCATAAATATGAATAGAGTATTTCTCTAATAGCACTAAATAGTTTTTTTATAACCTAATAACAGTTATCATAACATGTAGAAGCCTTTTAATACACTTCAATGTAGATATCTTGAGAAAGGTATAGAAAAAATTTATAAAAACTGAAAAAAATGAATATGATTTTTAATGGATTTTCTTTCACTAAAGAACATTTGATACATTATTATCTTTATATTCGTTTTTTAAAGAGTGCATATGGGGAGCCGAAATACATACTTTAGTGGGAGTGTATGCATAGTAAAAATGAATGGCATGTGGTAAATTTAGGAATTCCCATCATCCATTATGTGATAGTATCTCATAATGCAAAGGATGTTGGATAAAGGGATCTCCAAGGTCCCATGAGGTTAATCAAAGAATAATGTATGCATCACGTACCACAAGAATCATATGGATCTATTTTTATAATCCATAATGTCACTTATTGGGGTTTTTTTATTTAATAATTCAATTATAATGCATTTGTAAATTATAATTCATTCAGTTCAAGTATCATATTCAAGAAAGAAACTCCCAAATGTTTCATCACATGAATCATTTCATTAAATGATAGTTATGTATTTGATCAAACTTCTTAGAAATAAAAATCACTATATGTATTATATAACAATCTAATCTTCTATTCCTTGAAATCAAAATTTACATTCAGATAATTATATATATATATATTTATGTATTTAAGGAATATAACATTAAAATATGATTTAAATAAATTATATATATATATAAATAAATAATATATTTATTAAAGTTGTGATTAAATTTATATATATATATATATTATAAAAAATCAAAAAAACAAAAATGGCATGGTTTTCAAAAGTTTGAATTTTTTTCAAGTATTACAATAAATTAATGAATTATAAAATATAATAAATGGTAAAAACGACCATAATATATCAATTTCTTCCCATTATTATCTAAAATTTCAAATTTAACCATAAAATTAATTAAGTAATTATTTTCAAGGGTATTTTAATAGTAAATCACTATAAAAGATTCTAAAAATGATTTATAATCATGTGTAAAATAAATGTTATAAGGCTCTAAATAAATAAAACAATACATTAAAAAAATTAATTCCTTTAACAATATTAAAAAATAATCCAAATTATTTACCAGTCTGAGCCATATTTAATTGAATTCATTAATTATTGAGATTATATTTTAATTTTTCGTTTTAATATGACTTATATCCATTTAACTACCCACTCCCCAAAAAATCAGTAACTCCATAAGTTAAATTTCCCCAATTTCTTGACCTATGTAGATGGAACAATTTTATAAATTATTTCATCTTTATTTGATGTTTTAAAATTCATTTCCCTCAACCTTATCAAACAAATTGGTAGTTACATTTCTCATTTTTTTCATTTATTTTAATATTTTTTTGTTTGAATATATATTTCATTACATTCACAATTCCATAATTTAAATAAGAAATCATAATATTTTGTTCCAACATTTCAAACTAATCTATTCATTTGTTCCCCATCACATTATCAATATAGTAATTAAAATTTCTGAAATATAACTTTTTGCATAAATTGATTACTAAATTTTTAGTTTATTAATGTAATTAATTTAAGATTATAAACCACTCATAATCTCTTTAATATGAATCCAATATACATAAATCTAAAATTTTGAAATAATGTGACCCTTTTTTTTTAATATCACTCAATTAATGATGTATATAATGTTTCTTGTGTAATTGAATAAGAACCTAGTCCCATTGCAATTATTCATTTACATCGCCCAAACCACACCAATCACTAGTACCAAATCTGGGCTAGTAGTGATTACGGGGACACCCTAGAAGCCTACTTCTGATAGGACATTGGTTGGAGACTAACATCAAGGGTATGTGATTTAAAAAAAATTATGGGCATCACCCTTTTTATATAAATTCGTTGAGAAGAGATAATTTTAGATCCACTTATCATCTCCATGGAATAACTAAATAATAATTCACAATAATTTATGTAATTTCATACAAAAATAATACAACTGAAATAATTGAATAAAATTATATGTTGTAACCATGAACTCTAACAAATCCTCAAAGACTCTAAAAGCTAGTAATTCCCAGATTAATCAACAATCATCCCTAACAGGCCTGAAAAAGTATATATATATATATGAGGTGACCATATGTGTATATTTTTTAAGAACCTCTTGAAATCATCTAATGTAAATTTGGATGAAGAATACTAAATCAAAATTAATAAAAAATGAAACCAACTCATTACCTAAATAGATAAAACCATGTCACATCCTTGAAAAGGATCTCTAATTGGGTAAATCATAGAATTAGGAAATTAGATATCAAATATTTTATATAGTAAAGGTACCATGTTTATAATTACCCTGAATTTTGTGATCATATACCCCAATTACAAACTCCATATGCTACAATCCCTTCCATAATTAATCATGAACCCTGTGTATACTTATAACATCTCGTATTATGTCTCATATTTTTCATCACAACCTTAGAATACTCATCCCATATATAATCATATATATATTCTTGAATTCATTATAACCCATGTATCATGCATATACCTTAGTCCATCGCATCCCATTCAATCACATCCCTAGAAACTCACAACCATTATTGTTGGAATACATGTATGTGTTATAACATCAAGAAAATATATCCCCTACACACTAATATATGTTAAAAATAATATAAATCAGAAATTGGTATAAAAATATCCTATAAATTGAGTAAATATTGTTTGAATATATTAATACACCATTTTTAATGATGAGAGTGTAGTGAAGAGGGAGAATCCAACCATCCATTCCATGGCCAACCTAGATGCCTAGGAAAACACCTAAAGCCCATAAAATTTGGGAATATGATAGTTTCACAACATTGTTTTTGTATCATATGAAATAAAAAATATATTAATATATATCACATAACCACACTAAGTAAAACAACCTAGACTTAGACTCATATACAACTATCATCCCAAGACACCTGGTTTCCATCCCTAGGGACAAGAAATCTAGATTTCATACATGCACACTAACATCAATATTTATTATATTTACCAATATTATATTAATAATGTATCGATTAATATTAATTCAAATGTTAACCTATTACAAATTATTGATTAATAATACCATTTCATCACAAACAATATAAATTTTTAATTCACAGTAAAATTAAAATATTCCATTTCATGATGTAAAAGAATTATTTCCAACCATACCAAGGGACTCATTAATTAGTCATTAATTTTATTAAAACCCATGAATTTCATTATTACAAACATAAATACCCAATTTCATAGGTTCATTTATTATCTAATTTTACATCCCATGATTTAAGGTATCCCAGATTCGTCCTACGCTCCATCAAGGAATATTCACTTTTAGGTTATATAAAAAATTATAGTAGGCATATGAATGTACAAGTAACAAATAATTGGGAAAAATGCTCTATAAAAAATAACAAGAACATCACGAAATCACCTATATTAACCCAAACCAAGAAACCATTAGAAATACCTTTAAAACACACTATGATTGGGTGATCCATGCTCTTATCTTATTCAATATATTCCCATAAAATCATCATCAGTCATTCAAAAACATACCAAATTCAAACCAAATCACAAAAAGGGGACTACCATCCAAGAAAAGAAGTACATAAAAATGTTGGATTTTTTCATCACCAAAATTCAGGTTTCAACCAAGGATATAACCCCCAATGAATTTAAGAATATAACAAAAAATAATGGGCCCTGGGAAGCCCAGAAATTTATCTCAAAAAGTACTCAAATTATCATCCTAATTAAAATGATTAATTTTGTATAGGTTTAATAAATAAGATAACTAATATTTAATAGGATAAAATAGATATTAATGAACAACATATTTTATTTGAGTTATAATTTCATATTCAATGTATTTTCAAGATGAATGGTAATTATATACATACTCCTCTTTAGTTAATCACTTAATTATTATTAGCTATATGAGGTTTATCCAATTGCATGAATATAACCCTTGATGAGGAACAAAAATAATAAAATAAATTATGATCACTTTATCTATAAAAATCAGGATGCATAAAATAATATCATAAACCACATATGATCACTACATCACATTCTAATTCATTCATAATTCTTATAATTGTTATATGTTAATTAAATTATACCATTACCCAATGATTATAAAGAATGATAATCCCACACTTTCATATGTAATTTTTTTTTGGAATACCCTATAATGAGATTGAATTTTTAAATCTCATTGTGAAAAAA
This sequence comes from Viscum album, assembly GCA_963277665.1. Classification (NCBI taxonomy): domain Eukaryota; kingdom Viridiplantae; phylum Streptophyta; class Magnoliopsida; order Santalales; family Viscaceae; genus Viscum; species Viscum album. Next base: position 512,007,001 of record OY728138.1, read on the forward strand.
ATTCAACAGCAATGATCAACCACCAAAAAAACTCAAAGGGAACTACTCTGGATCATAACCAAAAAAATCACCATCAGACCATGAAAAGAACATACCCCAAAAATGATGAACTTCCCCCATAAAAACCATGAGAATGGTTGAAAGACTTTTAATTTAATAACCAGATATTTTTAAGAAATGACTATTTAAAAATAATATAATTCTTTCAAGTATTTTATTACATGCAACAACGTCTTATCTTGTATTACACGCAATACTGAGTTTCTAACAAGCACAGTTTTATTATAGTAATTATTTAAATAAGATAATTATAAAAAAAATCTATTTTAATGGATGGTATGAACAATATTAACTAAATTATAAAATTATGGGTTATATAGGTATTTAAAATTAATTTTATGGTGATCAATTAATTATAAATTAACAGAAAACCCTATTTAAAATATGAGGAAATTTTTTACAAAAAAAAATTATCAAATTTTTAAAAAGTGAATTTTATACCAATAAAGAAAAAAATAATTCTTTATGGATTATATTAATGAAATATATATTGAATATAACATTTTACGTTTATCTTATGTATTTTCAACCCATTATATAAGAATAAGTACAATTTTATGCATAACAGATGTATTTTTTTCTAAAATGATTTTTTATCCACATTTTGATGGTGCACTTATTTTAAATATACTTATTAATAATTTTATAAAATCTATTTTAGAAAATTAATTTATTATTTGAAATCATAATATTAAAATTTACTTCTTTTAATTCATGGAATTATTCTGAAAAGTTCCATGTTTTTATGAATATTGAATTTCAATTGAAAATAGATTTTTGTCTAAATAATTTATAGTTTTAAATTATATTTAAAATTAGATTTAAAGTATAATCATATGATTTTTGTATCATTTAATTAATTTACGTAATTGTAATAAATTTCACAATGAAATGGGATATAAAACATTCCAATATTTTTATCATTTGTTCATTAAAACCTTGTTGTTTAGTCACATCCATGGGATTATTTTTTATTTAATTTCTGAAAATTATATGAATTTATTTTAAAAAATTGGATACAATATTTGGAATAATATTTTTTAAATTTATTTAGTTTTTAAATTTTATTTTTTTCCAATATGAACAGTTTACTAATTTTTATTAACATGGTTAAAATAAAAAACATCTAACTAGGTATAAAAATAATATTATAAATATTATAAAATTATCCTAACACATTTTAAAAAGTTATTTTATGAATATAATTATACCATAAAAACATACGGTTCTAAATTTTATTATTTTATGGAAATGTTTCCATGAAAATGACTTATATATTATTAAAATCCAAACGAGTGACAAAATACAAAACTCTAACATTTAATAAGTACAATATTTTTAATATGAGGTTAAATAGAATATATGTCTAACTATATTTATTATTATGAAATTTATGATTATTTTATAAATTAGGGGAATTTATTTTTATTTTTATTTTTTTGTGAAAATATAATTTTCATAAATAATTACATAATCATGAAGTATTAGTTATTTAATTAATGAGAAACTGAATTTAGTGATATTAAAACCGTTGAAATAAATATATTTTTATTTCATTAAGGTTATACTCAAATTTTATAGGTGAATATGACTTATTAGTTGTTTAATAAATTAATTTTTTCGATGTTATCTTATTGTATTGGTTTTCGTAATGTTAATGTAATTAATAGTTCCACAATTATCAATAATGATATTTTATGAGAATAATATTTTATTAAATTAATTACTAATCATAAAAATCCTAGGAAAAAATGGGGTAAATTATGTTCCAAAATTTCATAAATTGACTATTTATGATTCAATTGCGACTCTATATGTTAACATATCCACCTTTTAATATTGAAAATTTTGTTACCAAACATAAAATTCAAATATGTCCTCTAAATTTTTATCAAAATTTTATTGTTAAATAATTGCACCACAACATGTCTAAAATCGATTGGTTTATTGGAATAACAAAATATTCCTTATTATCATTAAATACCATTAAATTTCGGAGGTATTTGGAACAGTGATTTAATTTATTATAAATTAATCTTTTTCAAAATTTCAAATGTTCACATCACCATTATTACAGAAGGACACATCCTCCCTGAACTAATTTCACCACATATATTCTTCTAGATCGACCAAACTCATAAAAATTAGTTTCTCCACCTAAATATACAAATTATATTTCATAGACCCACTATAGAGTCTGTTAGAGAAGATTTAAAGAATCCATTTCCACGAAAATGTAATCTATATAATTGATCACTCTCTTTTTCAACTCTTCTATAATTCTTCTAAATATATGATATATGTTATCAAATAATAACATCAGTATCCTAAATTTTAGAAAATTTTATTGTGATTAAGAACTCAATATTATACACCCCCTTTACCATAGAACAATGAGTGAAAGTGTCTCTCTTAAGTATGTACAGATTACCGACTCCACATAGTGATGTAATTCATTTTATATCAAAATGTTTTATGAGTGGGAATTTTGATGGATTCAATATTTATATATGATATTTATGAAATTATTGTACTTCTTTAATGAAAATATCATATCCATATGTTTACCAACTAATATTTTTGGACATTATAATGTCTCTCATGTGTACGTATGGCTTACCATCTCCATGATATGATGTGATTCATTTTTCATCAGTATTTCACATGGGTGGTAATAAGGATACATTTTATAAATATATATGATATATATTTAATCATTATAGAAATTATGAAACCATGAAAAAATTATAAGGATATCGACTACTAAACCGAAATATTCTTCGAAAACAATGCAAATATCACCCCGAATAGTTATTTTAAATTATTAATATATAGATGATACGATGTTATAAAAAGATAATACATTTTGTGATTAATATAGGATTATGTAATAATTTTATAATAAATCAATTTTTATTATAAATGATAATTTAATGAGAACCAGTAATATTGAGACATAAGATAATGGATTTTTTCTTAAACATTAATTTTTATGGGATACATTCGCTATACAATAATTGTTTCTTATACATGGTGTATATACATCCAATGAATGAATTTTATGATTATTATCTTTAATATTATTTTATTTACATATAAAAATAATTTTTTTCATTCATGGTGTATATATTTCAACTTATTATAATGTGTTTAATTATTATTTCAGAATCTCTTCAATATTAAGGATTTTTTTCCTTTATGTCGCTATTAGGTAATATTTCTCTTCCAAGAACATGTTTTCTAAAAAAATTAAAAAAATATTTCACTATTATCATAAATATTTTTTTTTAATTTTTGATTATCTTTTAGATTTAGAAAAATAGTTTGAAAATAATTTCTTTTTCTTTTATTGAAAAGGTTTATCATGAATTTACCCTAAAAAATAAGGAATGAAGTGTTTTTAACATATATGGAATGATAATCCATTCCCACTATCATGACACTATAATTAGATAAATATTTTTTTACAAGATTAATAAGATGTTTTCAAAAAAATATTATCTTTTTTAATTTGACATCTCATTAAAAAAAATTATTCTATAAAGGAACGAAAATTTTCCTCATGAATTATTTTATGTAATATTTCAAAACAATTTTTCATCTAATAATGTATTATTTGATTTTTAATAATTTTTTTTGTATAAAATCCAAGTATACCATTCATATGTTTTATTTTTATGATGGAATGATGCTTTTGAATCCCATTACTATTATACGGGTTATGAAATGATGAAATTTTTATAAAAAACTATTTCATTTCATGGGTTCTTTTATGATTAATGATTTATGATCTTATAGAACACATATTTTAGGTATTAATTATCTGATAGGTGGGACGAATATCTCCCTCCAATGAATTGGGTAATGAATTATATACCATGAGAGAGTTAGGGGATACAAGCTTATGTGCTTAATCTGTGGTGTGAAACAACTCGATGGGCTTGATATGTGATATGAAATAGGTAAATGTGCTTCATTTCTTAGGGGAATCATGTGGTAAGACCTAATTTGATATTCAAGGTAGTAATTCGGGACATATTAAATGGTTTTAAATACTCATAATGATGACACACACATTTATGACAAGGAATTATGTTTCAGGAATTTTTTTGATGAAGTTTCATTCATATTATTCATATCCTCTAAAATGTTATTGTATTATGCCATGACTGATGTTTATGATACATAATTGGTTAGGTATTAACATTTATGATGATAAAATACACATAATTATTATCTTATGCTTTCATAAGAAAATAAATTTATAACTTCCATTTTTACCCTTACTGAGCTTACGATCTCACCCATTTATTTTGTTTCCTTTCTACATGTTATAATGAATGGTTTTATATAGGGGAAATAAAAGGGGAGATCTTTATGGGAATCATTAAAGATCATCCACCAGACTAGAATTTTGTGTTCAATGTTTCCATATGGACTAAACTATTATGGTCCTTGGGGATTTATATTTGTAATGTAATGAATATTCATTTAAAAATGTAATATCTATCTATGAAATTCTTGTGTCATTATAGTTGGTATCAAAGTTAAGGATTAGTTTACTATTGGAAACACAGATAAGAAAAAATTAGTGAGAGCAATAGAAATATGTATAAGTATATTTATAGTGTTGTATTTAATGATAAACCAATGGTTTCATAGATTTAAAAGTATGTGTCTTGGTTTAGGTATCTTATAGGAAAATGGTTAAAATTATTTATCATAGATATAATGTTATACAAAAAAATACCACTCACCTGGATAATGTTTTGTATAGAAACCGTGAGTTTAAAGAACCTATGTGGGAACTTGAGGATATGATGGGGCATAGGTATCCTCATTTGATTCTATTTGGGTAATGAATTTTTAGGGTAAACATCATTTTAATGGGGGTATAGTATAACACCCCATGATTTTTGTGAAATATATTTTTTAAAATAATTTTATCCCTTTGATTTCTTTCATTACACGCAACACTGACTTATCTTCCATTACATACAACATTGAGATTCTACAAATCATCATTATATTATTATAATTATATAAATAAGAAAATTATAATGTATCCTTCAAAATACATGGTCTAAACAGGATTAAATTAATTATGAAATTGTGGTTTGTACATGTATATTTAATTAATTATTTGGTGAAAAATTAATTATAAATGAAAATAAAGCCCTTTTAAAATAAAAGGAATTTTTCGGAAAATTATTTAAATGTGAATAAGTGTTTTTTATACCAATAAATAATAAAAATAGGAAATATAGATTATATTAATGAATTATATGTTCAATATAATTTTTAACATTCACTTTATGGGTTTTATATACATTATATATGCACAAATCCAATTTAAACATAAATTTTGTGTTTTTCTAAAAATGAAATTTTACAGCCTTTTTATGAAACACTTGTTTTAAATATATTTTCTAAACATTTATAAATTATATTTTAAAAAATAAAATTATTTTTTGATATATGAATATAAAATTTTAATTTGTTTCAGTTTATGGTATTTCTTTGAAAATATTGATCATTAGATTAATACTGAAAAAGAATTAATTTTAATTGAAAATATATTTTTTATATAAATAATTTTTATAGTTAATATAACTTTTTGATTTGTTTTAAAGTGTAATTAGTTCAAATTTAGATCATTTAATATAATTTAGGTCATCATAATAAAATTTTCATTGAAATTTGATATAATAACATTTCAAACTTTTGACCATTTTTACTTTAAAACAATGTTGTTTTGTCCCACATGTGAAATTAATTTTTATTTAATTTATAAAAATAATATTTATTGAATTAAGAAAATTGAAATACATATTTTTAATCATATTAATAAAATTTAATAAATTTGTTACTTTTATTTTGGAACAATATGAAAAGTAACTTGTCTAATTTTTATTACCATGATTATGGGTAAAATAGTTAATTAAGGGTATATACAATGTTGATAGTATTATAACAATTCTCTATAACTTTTACAAAAGTTATAAAATGACATTAATTATAAATATAACATTTAATGTTAGAAATTTAATTATTTATTCGACATATTTCTTTGAATATCACAAAGATATTATTAAAATAATAGAGAGTGAAAAAATATCATACTCTTACTTTCAATAAGTATAATATTTTTAATATTGGGTAAAATAGAAGATATGTGAAACTATATATGTTATTATGAAATATAAATTTTGTCACTACATGATGAAAAATTATTTTTAATTTTTTTGTGAATAAATAATTATCCTAAATAATCACCCAATCATGATGCATTAATTATACAATTAATGAAAAACTCAGTTAGGTGATATTAAATATATTAAAATAAATATAATTTGAATTAAGTATGGTTCTAAACTAATTATATAGTATAATATGACATATTAGGTGTGTATTAAAATAATTATTTTTTATTTATCTTACATTAATGATTTTCTTAAATTCAATGTAATGAATACTATGAAATACTAAAAAAATGATATTTTATAAAAATAATATTTTATTAAAGTTGTTAAACATATTGAATCCATTTTAATGTTTAATGGGATAATTTAAAATCTCAATTTATATTAACGAACCATTTATTGTTCAATTGACACTTTATACATAAAAATATGAACCTTTTTATATTGAAATTTTTTTTATCATAGTAAAAAATAAAATAGGTTTACTACGAGTTAATCTATATGATAGGGCTTAAAATTACACCAAAATTGTACTGTAATATATTTTTTAGTGGAATTAACACCCTACAGCACATTATCTTTGAATAACATTCCATTAGGTGGTATTTGTATTGATATTTAATTTATTATAAAATAATCTTTGGAGAAATTCCAAGTCTTCCCCTCACCATCATTACAAAAGGACGCCACATACCTCATTGAATTTCATAACATTGAGTCTTATATATCAAAAAAACAATGCAAGATTCTATTTTACACTTACCTATCCACATTATATATGTTATGGTCTTCCAAATGGACCATATATAAAGTCCTTTAGTGGAAATTTGATGGAGTTGTTTTGAGGAAGAGGTAATCACTCTAACTGAGGACTTTATTTTTATACTCTTCTATACCTCATAAAAAAATATGATATATCTCTTAGAATAAAAAATTCATAATAAAATTTTTTATTAAATTTTATTATAATTATGAACATAAAACTATATATCCAATTTCTTATCAAATAAAAAGTAAAATTATAATTTGTGCATATGTATGGATTAGTGTTTCAACGTAGCGGTACAATTCATTTTCCATCAACATATTTTATGAGTGGGAATTATGATAGTTTTAAGATTTATATATGATTTTTATAGAACAAATATATTTGTGAAAGTACAATACCATATCTACCTTTTTACCATCTAATCTTTTCAGAAATGATAATGTGTGTTTTTGTGGCTTACAATCGCAATGATGCAATGTGATTAATTTTTCATAAATATTTCACATGCATAGGAATAAGGATGAATATTTTCAATATATATGATATCTATGATATAATAATTATTCTTTAAATGATGAAACCATAAAAAATGTATATGGACTCGGACTGCCTTACTAAAACAAGCTTGGAAAACAAAGCCGGTGTCACCTAGAATAGTTGCATTAAATATATAATTAATGGGTGAAAAGAAGTTATAAAAAATAATAAATGGTAATATTGATATATGTTTATGTAAAAAATGTATAATAAATCCATATTTATTTTACAAGTGTTTTGAATGTGAACATTGAAATTCAAGACTTAATGTAGGGGATTTTTTATCTCAAATTTATTTTTCCGGGTTAGATTTCATATACACAACTTATTTCATCTCCATGATGTATATACATAACATGAATGTCTTTAATGATTTTTTTCCTTCACATTAGGCTATTTTCTTATCTATATAATATTATTTATTTCACAGTTCATATTATTAGACTAATTAAAATGTGGTATGTGTTTATTTCACAATCTCATTAATATTCAAGATTAAATCATTTTATGTTTTGGTTGGGTAATATTCCTCTTCCATGTCCATGTTTAATTAAAATGTGTTCAAAATTGTGTTTAATATTATCTATCTTATTTTTAAAGTCATTTTTACTATTTTTTTTCTTTTTTAAAAATAGTTTTAATATAACATTTTTTTTCATCTTCTAATCAGTCCTCTTTATGTATTTTCCAAATATAATATAAAATTAATGTTATTTTACTTATACTGTATGAGAAGACATCCATTAAATCCGGATGAATTAATTACATGAAGAATCCTTTACATCTTTAAAAGGTTATTTTCAAATAAAATGTTTTCTTTTATAATTTTTCATCTCCTTAAAAAATTATTTTATAAAGGAAAGTATATTTTTTTCAAGAATTATTTCATGTAATCTTTCATAATAGATTTCTTTCAAAAACTATAATTTCATCATTACTTATGTTTTTCTAGGGATATTATACAAGGATAGAATTATTATATTTTATGTTTATATAGGAGTGATTTTTATGAATCATGTTATTTTTCCATGGTTTATGAAATGATGAAATGTTGATAAAATCCATCTCTTTTCATTGGATATATTTTGATGAATGATTTAATTTTTTATGGAACACATATATATATTTTTCATTATGTGATGGGTGGGACCTATATCTCCCTCTAATAAATTGGTCAATAAATTATATCCCCTGAGATAGTTAGGGGAAAATAGTCTATGTTGTTGATCTATGATGGGAAACAAGTCGATATGCTTGATCTGTGAAGAGAAACAAGTCGATGTGCTTGATCTGATAGGGGAAACAAGTGATAAGGCCTAATCTTAGACACATGGTAGATAGAGTTGAAATAAGATATGGTTTTCTATATATTTTATTATCCCATATATAATTATTATATGAATAGATGTTTCATAATTGAGTTTTGATGATGTTTCACACTTATGATTCATGACTTTTGAAATTCTAATATTTTATGTCATAACTTCTGTTTATTATGAATAACAGTTTTTTATGAACTTTTTTCATGATAACATAACCATATTTATTCCCTTATTATTTTTTAGGGTAATAAATTTATATCTTCTATTTTTCCCCTTACTGGTCATCTAAGCTCACCTGTTTCTTATATTTCCTTTCCACAATCTATGAATAAATGTTTTAAATTGGGGAACTAAAGGGAAAGATCTATGTGGGAAACAATGAATATAATTCAACAACCGATAATTTTGTGTTTGAATATTTCATAGGCACTAAACTATTATGGTCGTATGGTATATTTTTGAGTAATTTAAGGAATATTCATCTAAAAAAGATGTTAAATCCATATATGAAATCGTTGGTCATTATTAAGAATATAAGGAGAGGATGGAAAAATGTACCTTGATCAAAGAGAGTTTGATCCTAATAAACCACAATGTTTAAATCCTTATGATAAGATATTTGATAAAGAAAATAGGTTATGGTGTTTTAATTAGGTTCAAATATTTAGAAAAATAATTAAACAAAGAATGTATAGACCTTCCATTTAGATATGAACCTTAAATCTCCTCCACCATGGCATGGTGACCCTCATTATGATCATATATCCTCTTAATCAAAGGAGAAATTCCTTTCATGCAATTTTATATATCTTGAAACCCCAATATTGGGTGTTTTAAGAACTGCATTTAACAAATTTCACTAGTACCATACCATGAACAACAACATTGACATCTTTATTTCATTACATGGGGATCCACAACACCTTCCATCCATTAAATAGGGAAAATCCCAATCATTTTCCACTCACTATACCAAATACTATGGTGTGGTGAGGCTTTTTTATGACCCATTCACTGAGGCTCATGTTGTGACTACCCCATGCTCGCCTTCCATAGGCTAGGGGCTGGTCACTAGCACTGGAAAGGCACATCCCAAAAATTGGGAGGTCAATACCTTTGAATATGTACACACATAGACAAAGCATACTGGACAAAGATAACCACAAAGAAATAAAAATAGTAAAACAACCACAATGTGTCACCATTGAGAGTTAACATAGTAAACTGATTGTAAAGGGGTCAAAATACAAGCCCAACTTAAAGGAAAGTACAAATAAATCAGTATATGCTTTGGAGGTCATCCACTTGAGATCCTACCTGAAGGGTAGGTACAGATCATTTTCTAATGTCACTACATTAAAATACATCTATCGATCCACCTACGAGCACCGTCTAGCCATGGATCCCCAATGTTCCAATCAATGATGTTCGTCATCTGCACAAGACACAACATGTGTACAAATATCCTGTGCAGGGGTGAGTATAACAATACTTAGTAGGGACCCCAAGAACCCAGATTGTCTCACATAAATCCACAATGGAAATACTAGAAAGAAAGATCTCAACATAAACCCAAAATAAAAATACATAGTTCACACCAGGTATAACTTAAGTACAGAAGTAAAGATGATTAGACGTAAAGCGAGATCATCTTATTCTATTAAGAGGATCTATTATTCATCCACAAAGTGTCTCTAGGAGCTGATCCACACAGGGTATCTATCTACTGATCCACACAGGGTCTCTAGCTGATGATCCACAAAGGGTATCTAAGTTATGAGACACACATGGTCACCAGGTGCTGACCCACACAGGGTTCCGAGGTGCTGACCCACTAATGGTCACTATGTGCTGACCCACACTGGGTGGCTAGGTTTTGACCCACACAGGGTCTCTTGGTGGTGACCCACATAGATTCTCTATGTTCTGACCTATACAGGGACTCTAGGTGTTGACCCACACAGGGCCTCATGTTTCTAATCCACACTGGGTCGCTAGACGCTGATCCAAATAGGACCGCGATTCATTCTTCATAACTCAACCCTCCATTAGATTCCCTCACATAGCACACATGATTCTGGTAGAATCTGATCTTCAATAAATAGTTCATACCTCAATCTTCGTGAATTACCATAATGATTAACCCCATGGACTGTCACATCGTAAGGGCCCCAATGCAATAGACGGTGCATCGAACAGAGTCCCTGTTTATAAGATATTGGCATTTTGGTAAAAAGGGCCTAGTTGGATTCGATCTCGATCTTACATGGCCATATTTAAATAAACAAAAAAACTTATTTAGTTTATCTCAGTAGTACCTCCCCATTGAAAGGGTCCATGTTCCATAGACAACGCATCAATCGGACGCCCGGTCTAGGAGATATCGTCGTTTTTGAAAACATGGGTTGTTTGTGTCTGGGCTCGGTCCAACTCGGTCTGACTGACCCAAACAATCTCATACCGAGGTCCTGCATGTTGTACCATATCTACCTATCCCATTGTGCATCATAGCACTCATCTCAATTTGGCCATGGGTCTTATCCACTGGTTCACCTAGTTATTCATTTATTGGGCATGGCCCTCTCTGGCAGACCGGTCTCTATTTCCTGCCCAGGCCGCATAGAAACCTATGTGGCCCGTCATTAACTCTTAGCCCTGGTTTCATAAAATTTAATAGTTAAAGGAACTTACTAGTCCACTCAGGGGAGATGGTCTAACTACCCTGGATCAGCCCGGCCCGAAGGGCCGACCTAGATCGGCACGGACCTGCTCGGCTGGTCCGGCTGGGTGCGTGTGAAGCAAGACAAGACGACCGCCCCTTTGGTCAAATGTGGCCCACTGATTTGGGATGCTCCTCCATGATGTGTTGGGAGCTAACACGTATCTAGCACACTTCCATGGTGTGCGTCGCTCCCACCTACCATCGACACATGACGGCGGCCCTCACCACACCTTCGAGGAAAGCTAGTCGTGGCTCTCTACCACGGATGGGCCCACCACCTCCTTCCACCCGCAGTCGTCATCGTTAGCCCCCACCAGCCAATGCTGTCACACTTTTGGTTCTTCATTGGGCCACTAGGGTTGCTATGGTTTTCCGTTTCTTGAACCATTTAAGCCTATAGGATCGTAGGGATGCCACCTTTTCTGTGGTGACTTCGAACATGCCTTGCTGCCACTTTGAAAATTTGGCCATGAAGAACACACAAGAACCTGAAAGGAGGAGGGACTCGGGCCATGTTCATGTCATCATGCACCCTCCACATTAGAGGTGTAAAATCAAATGAGAGGTTTTGGATTTAAACACATGATTCTACCCCTCCATTCATGTCCCTGAATACAAAAAAACCTCATGTAAGAACACACAATCCACAGATCAACCTGTTTGTGGGTTTATCCATGTTTGTTTTCTTAGAATGAAGAAAGATGAATGAAAGAAATCTCAATGAAATCATAACCCCTACCATGTTTGAATTTTGTTATCAGAGTGTTCCGTCCTAAAGGGATCAAGAGGTAGATTCCATTCATCAATTCATGGATTCATTCTTTGAGGCACGTAGAAGTCGATGACATTCCTCCTGCATTCTTCATTCTTCGTTGGAGAGGAAAATCACTTGACGTTCATTAGAATTTTTCCCATGTCTTTATTTCTCACTCTCCAACTAGTTAGATAATTAATAAGGGAACATGTCGTAGCGTTTTTGTTACACTATGATGTTTCATAATTACAATGTTTCATTTATGAATCCCCATAGCTATTATGCTGAATTTTGATGATCCATTAAGGGAAATAATTTAATTCACCTTATCACCGCACCACAGCGCCATCATCTGCCGCTCAATCATGTGAAATAAAAAAAATTGTTTTTTAATGTTTTTTTTTTATTTTCTGAATAGTCTGAAAAATAACATTTCTTTCAATCCCTTTCCAGTGAATGTTAATTCCTTTTAGGGGAAGCATGTAATTCTAAATTCAATGGTTCCCTAGAATTTTTTATCCGGGAACTAACAAAAAAGTTATAAAAACTCAGTTGCACATATATTTAAATGAAGCTTAAAAAATAGTTCAAAAATTATTTTTCACCAACAACCCGTGCTACTCAAGGTTAGGCTCTTCCTAAGGGGAACAAGTCCTACAATCTCAAATGTTCTCTCAGATCTTCAATCCATGTTACCATTTATGAGTTATAAGGATTTTAAAATAAAATAATTGTTACATAATTATTTTATTAACATCCAAAAACTAACTTCCAATGATGGATCATGTTGGACAATGTTAGGATCTTCCTAAGGAAATAATACGTTCACAAGCTCAGTGGTGTTCTCAAATTTTATTTCCGAGTCACTATTCATGAGTTATAAGAATTTAAAAAGTGAAATTACATTATTTAATTATTTTATATATGGTTATACAATTTTTTGGGTTCTTACAGTGGAGGTCTATACCGAATAAAATTATCCGGCACCTATGGTAAACCCACTGTATCGAATGCAATAGTGCCCTTGGATTTCTAATCTGGGCAACCGTTTAAGAGTTACTACACTTTTCCAAAAAACTATTCATGCCCGCTATTTAGAGCCTTACATTTTTCGAGGGATCATTCCGGCTTTCATAATCACATGTCGTCTCAGTGCCTGGTCTCGAACAAATTTGTATAGTTAAAAAAATACATGGAAATTCCGAGACATTACATTATTCCTATCTTTCAAATTTACGTCCCCAAAATCTAAAACATGTGATACTCAAACAAATGTGGGTACTGAGAACGAATCTGAGCCTCCCACTCCCATGTGCTCTCCTGTGGATTCTCATGCTACCACTGAACGCACACTAGAGGAAGTGACCATCAAAGAAGGGACCACTCTTTACAATCCTATATCTCCACAAGAATCTCTGCAAACTTTTCCCCATCATCAATGTCCAGCTCTCCCCAGTCAATGGCATGTGATGGATCATGAACATAACTCATCAGTTGTGACACATGGAAAACATCATGCACCTGGTGCACCTATGGGGGGTGATTTAGGCGGTATTCCACATCACCACCTCTTTTGAGGATATAGAATGGTTTGATGAACCTCAGAGATAACTTTTCACCCTGGCCAAATCTCTATAATCCTTAGCAGGGAGAGACCCGAAGGAAAATTAGTCTCCCTCATCAAACTCCAAGGATCTCCATCTTATATTGGCATAATAATTTTGTCTACTCTGTGCAGTCTACATCCTCTCCTGAATGATCTAAACCTCATCATTGGTAGCCTAGACCAAATATTGACCCATGATTGTTGACTCCCCTTGTTCGGTCCTACATAGTGGTGATCTTTATAAGTACCCATACAGGACCTCAAATGGTGTCATGTGTAACACCACGAGCTTCCACGATACGCTTCTCATTCAATAATGCAATAGCTTGCATTGTATGCAACTTCGAGTTCTAAAACACCGCGACTAATCAAAGTAGCTGTTATGAATAGTAATAACCACTTTTTAAAATTATAGAAATTTTATATTTAAAAATGGACTTCATTTTGGTATTTGTAATATCTAAATTATCCAAAGTTGAAATTTTTGTCATTTTCTGAGAACCTTCAAATTTTTATGAATAGTGAAAACTACTTAAAAACAACTTTTTTAATCAAAATAATTTATAGTGATAAATTATACTATTTAGTGGTTTTAAAGTATAATTAGAATATATTTTTACCATTTTATCCAAAGGTGGTCATTAGAATTAATTTAACATTGAAATTGGACATAAACAATTGCCAATCTTTTGATATAAATTGTTTCTTAAAAACACGCTATTTGTTGTAACAGCGGGAATTAATTATAAAATTAATTAATGCAACTTATATGTTTGAAATTTTGTAAAATATACATCATTTTTGAATTCGGAATATCAATTATAGCTTAGGGTGAAATTTTGGCCTTATTCTGAAAAACTTCAATTTTTGATAAATAGTGAAACCACTAAGTGGTTGTTAAAAACTGATTTTTCGTTAAAATGAAATATTACCACTTCTGTGATTTGATTTTCAAAAATCCGACATACATGGTTGTCATTAAGAAGTAAAATGTGGTTCAATGAGATTAAAATAATTTTTTGGTGAATAGTAACTTTTAAGTTCTTAATCGCAATTAGAGGTAATTAGTGTAGTTTAAGGTAAAAATAATGTTTTAATAATATGAGATGAGCTTGAAACTTGTCATACTCCTATTGGATGAGTCATGGCCGACCAAGACAACCCATGGGTCAACTTGGGGACCCCATGGAGCCACTTTAGTTGGAAAATGACATTAATATATATTTATTTAATGTTAAAATTAAATTGACACAAACATGAGTTGTTTTACTAAAACAGTTTTTAAGTGGGGTTACACAGATCCAAATTTTGATTATAAAACTTCATTAGAAATATAAAAAGATTTCCTACATCATAGTATTTTTTTTATAATTTTTAGACATTAAATAAAGTAAATTATTTATGACACCATGATGATGCAGCGATGACCTAATTATTTAACGATTTAAATAAAATGGGAAGATAATGCCAAATCCAAGGCTTACACTTGTCCAACGCCAATTGGATGAGGAGATTTCGAACCCTTATCACCTTAGCCTCGAATTATATAAGTGTTGGAACTTTAGAATCAGAAAAGCATTGGGTAATAATGTAACATTTCAATCTTTCCAAAAGAGCCCCTCCTCTCCACTTATAAAAGACCCCCACCTCTCCCACCTTATTCACACCTTCAAGCCATTTGTCTCGGCCAAAATCTGCCCAAATACAATCCAAACATCCCTATATTACTCCTAGAAGCCTCAATTTGAGCATAACTCTTCCCAAGGAAGCCTTTGGCTCAAATCAAAAAGTGTTACCCGATTTTGAGGTAATGTCTTCTCTAATGTTGTTTTGTTTTATTTTTATTCTCCAACCCCCTAAACTCTTTTTATTCATTTCTTTTGTAACAACACCAGTATCCTCAATATACTAGGATGTTTTTATAAGAAGTATTCTAGCTACACTTACGCACACCTACATCTAATGGTTAAATAACATACGGTTTCTGTGGATGGCGAATTTCTGCCTCACGAAACGATGATTGTTCAACACTCATATAACACCTTCAAAGGTGGACATTAAGATGTCACTATTTTTATATATGATATATAATATGTTTATGTTTTACTTATGCTTCTGTATTTCTCATTTATGGCATACTTTATGATTTCCATTATGGGTAAAACGCGATAATTTCATTTTAGGAAGTGCGGACTACCGCCCCCTCAAAGTGATTTGAATCGTTAATGCAATATGTGGGATGTATAAAGGATGGAGTAAATGGTATTATATAATATATTATAATGGAATTATATTATACATTTATATAATTATGATTTCGTTCCATTAAATATGAAATTGAAATGAAAGTAGCGTTTATGCATACGTACGGCTTACCATCTCCATGAACGGTGCATTTCATTTCATACCTCTAAATGTTACGTAATATTATAAATGAATGTATATAATGGATATATAAGATATATATGACATATAAATCATGAATATAATTCTGGATATAATGGATATTCTACCACATGAACGAATTGTAATTACAAGAAGTTTATTGTTGACTCAAGTACCAAAGATTGACAAAACGACCGTTATTAACTTAAATAATTACATAATGTTCATAACATTGTAATAAGTGATATAAAAAGGATAATGAAATTGAAAATGGTTCTTAATAAGGTAGATATTAACTCTAGTTTATTATTCAGGAGGTTAAAGAACGGTTGAGTCAAGTCGGACACAAGGTAAGGGAATTTCTTAACCCAACTTCCATTCTTTGGGTTAATCTCCTACTTTCAAATTATTTCATGATATTATTATGTCCTATTTTCTATATTTACTTATTATATGTGTACCTATAGTGAATACACATAATAGATCTATTTTATTTTAAAATCATCTTTTTAAGGACGTCGTCTGAATCTCGTTTCATTGAGGCATACTTGGTTTTATACACAACTTTCTTTTATACGTTGTATAAACCCCTTTGACTTTTACGTTTATTCAAAAGGAATCTTTTTTATACGAAGCGTTTAACTAAACCACAAAAAGGGAATGTTTTTCTTTCCGTACTTATGCGGCGACAACGAATTCTCCACCGCCGTGACCATTATTTGAGTTTCGGCTTCCTCTACAAGCCATCATTTTTTTAATGAAAAATAAATACAAAGTTTTAACTTTTTTTTTTATTTTGGTATTGAAAATGGTTTTGAAAGCATTTTTATTATATCAATGTGATGTATTGATAACTTGTGATTGAAATGTGGAAATGTTATGTTTCCTTTATGCATGTTTTATGTGATACGATTATGTTATGCTTTATGATATGTTTAAACCTATTCATATGAGGAATGTATTGGACTTAATAAGTGACGGGTGGAGCCCGCTATAGCTCCTCGATGCATCGGTAGGTCTCATGAGACAACTAGACGTGGAATTGGCCGAGGCCCTTTCCCAATTTGATTTATGGTTTTGGCCGAGGCCTTAATCATTTTAGATGTCTTGGCCGAGGCCTTGACAAAATGTTTCAGAATGTCTGGCACTATACATTCCCTCATTATGAAAGTGGTTATTGATATTGCATGTGATTATTCGACCAGTAGAATATCCACGTGAAGAAGTAAATGTAATTATCTCATTTTACTTTTTCCATATTATGTTGATGTTCAAGTTTAAAAGGCTTTTGTTTTAGTTATACAT
This sequence comes from Viscum album, assembly GCA_963277665.1. Classification (NCBI taxonomy): domain Eukaryota; kingdom Viridiplantae; phylum Streptophyta; class Magnoliopsida; order Santalales; family Viscaceae; genus Viscum; species Viscum album. Next base: position 512,024,664 of record OY728138.1, read on the forward strand.
TGCCTTAAATGTTTATGTTTATTTATGAAGGCTTCCGCAATATTTTTATCCTTACTGAGCATCTGAGCTCACCCCTTTCAATGTTTTAATATTTTCCAGGATGTGAAGAAGTATTATATGAATGACCTGCAGGGATTGTCAGAAGAGGATATGAGTGTGGACTATGGAGAATTTGTTATTGTAGTTTTTCACTTTATGATGTAATGTAACGTTTACGAATGTATCTAGTGTTTCCAAGGCTACTAAACTAATCGGTCTTTCGAGACTTGATCTTTTGTGATCATGCCAATGTTACGAACTAATGCACCGACTCTGGGTAGTTGGGGTCGGGGTGTTACAGTTGGTATCAGAGGCAGTTTAGTACAAACCTTGGAAGCTAGATTTAGATAAACTCTGATTAGAGCACGTAGACCTAAGATGAAATTTGAGGATTAGTGTAGAAGAACATCCTAGAATTTTGGTATTATAGAGAGTTTGTGAGTTTTCCGAGAAATACATCCCTGTCTGGATACGAGCAGGTAGAGGCAGCTCTGGCACAGATGTTCCTAGGGGTAAAACCCGAAAACACCGCTTTGAGCTAGACTCGAACGGGAACTGGTGCACGACAACGGGCCTTGCTGCACTCTTGGTTACGACACTCCCGGGGGATATGCTTAGGATAACTCTCATTTTTTTACAAATCATTATGAAGGGTTTATGAGTATATACTTCCTCAAAGAAAACATTTTTATGATTATGGATTATATCCATAAATAGTTCAATTTATGTTAATTATTTTACAAGTATGGAATTATGTATTTTGATTCATAAACTAATCTAGTTTATGCCATTGTTTAGAAATGGAGCCTAGTGGAAGGAATGGAAACTGTATCAATACACGCACTCCGTGTAGGGATTTCCCTCCTGCTCAAGATAATTATTGTGGATCTGGAGATACAACTGGTGCTGATCAACTTATTACCATACTGGGACAACTCACTCAGGTTATGAATAATAACCTTACTCGTATAGAGCACCCTGATCCGCAACGTAGAGGATCAATGCTAGACCGTTTCATGAGGCAACAACCACCATCCTTCAATGGGAGTACAAATCCTATAGTAGCCGAGCAATGGATAAACTCCTTAGAGAAAATATTCCATCCCTTGGGGAGTAGCGAAAGGGAGAAGGTTGTCATGGCAGTTTACCGCCTCACTGGAGATGCCGATCAGTGGTGGTCGCTGATTTAAAACACAAAGGAAGATGATGACGTATCAAATATGGAATGGAGGGAGTTCAAAGAGCTTTTCTTAGAAAAATACTTTCCTCGTGACCATCGAGCAGATATGGAAAGGCAATTTCTGAGTCTGAGGCAGAAGGAGGATGAGAATGTCACAAAGTATGAGGATAACTTTACAAGGTTAGCGAGGTATGCTGCAGATTACATACGTAACCCAAGAGGTAAGATTGATCGTTTCTTTGATGGGTTAAAACCATTTCTCCGTCGAGCTTTAGTATCACAATCCTTCTCATCATACGAAGATATTGTCTCGTGTGCTATCAAGACAGAAAAGGAATTCTCTAAGTCTTATGACAACAAAGTAAAGCAAGAGAAGAAGAGAACGGTGGAACAAGAGACAGATAAAGGGAAAAAGGGAAAGAAGGATTTTCCATTATGTGATAATTGTGGGAAGAATCACCCTGGTACTTGCCTAAAAGGAATGGGAGTTTGTTATAAATGTGGAGAAAAGGGTCACCAGGCTCGTGATTACAAGGGAAAGAAAGAGGCTATCAAAGTTGAATGCTACAATTGTAGAGAAATGGGTCATTATGCAAATGAATGTCCTAAGCGTCAGGGAAACTTACCTCAGAAAAGGCCAAGGGATCAAGGACAATCTTATGTTGTTACTACAGTTGAAGGAGAATAACTAATGTATTGGTGCTTTTGGACTCATGGATTATATTCTGGTTATTAGAATAATGTGATATATATATAAGGATTGTACTGCAGTACTTGTTGATTTCAGTAAGGTTTTAATATGATGAAGGTAATTATATTTTTAGTATGTGACAATAAGAGAAACTTTACTTTGTTTGGGGAATCTGATAAATTGATTTTGGAATTAAGAGACCTTTTAGAGAAAGTCTGGACAGAGGTATTTTGGATAACTATAAAGGTTGGAGTGGATTAAGTTAATCTTTGGATAGTATTGTTTAAGGTTAAAAAATTTGTGAAGATTATTTTTGGAATATTATGATACTATAGTTTTAGGAAAAGGACAACCTGCAGGGTGGGGCATAACCCGTCGCGTCGGACAAAGCTACAGGAATCGAACCCACAATCATAGTGCGACAGGCCTTTATTTCCTACCACTATCCTACAGGAAGTCCCTGGTTATTACAAAATAATTTTACTAATCTAAATGTTATGTGTTAACATTTGGAACCTTATACAATTAGGATAAGTATAATATTTTTGAGTTTTATTATCTTTTTGAGTGAAAGATGAGTTGAAGGTTGAAACTCTAATTGTCAACCATAAATATATTTATACCTATCTCTTATTCAATGAATAAATTAATTCTTAAACTTTATTAAAGGGATATTAAAACAAAAAAATGTGTTATCCTAATACCTTATGTCTTGTGGAACTGATGATATTTTAAATCAACATAGATTGAAGGCTTTGAGGCCCTAAATTTGACAGTTGATTGTGATTGATGACCTCAATCACTCCCTACAAGTATTTACGTTTTTCCTCCAATTATATGTCTCTAATTGCCACCAATGTTCTCCTAATCGAGATCATAATTGGGTGGTGACTTTTTCATTTCCCTTTCCCTCTTATTAAGGCTAAATTTTATTAATCTTATTTCCGATGTGGGTTTTCCAGAAAGGTATTTTCTCTTTTCAACCTTTTATTTTCAAAGAAAAATTTCAAATTGCGAGGACGCAATTTATTGAAGGAGGGGAGAATGTAACACCCTGAGCTTCCACGATACGCTTCTCATTCAATAATGCAATAGCTTTCATTGTATGCAACTTCGAGTTCTAAAACACCGCGACTAATCAAAGTAGCCGTTATGAATAGTAATAACCACTTTTTAAAATTATAGAAATTTTATATTTCAAAATGGACTTCATTTTTGTATTTTTTATATCGAAATTATCCAAAGTTGAATTTTTTGTAATTTTCTGAGAACTTCCAATTTTTATGAATAGTGAAAATTACTTAAAAACAACTTTTTTAATCAAAATAATTTATAGTGATAAATTATACTATTTAGTTGTTTTAAAGTATAATTAGAATATATTTTTACCATTTTATCCAAATGTGGTCATTAGAATTAATTTAACAATGAAATTGGACATAAACAATTGCCATTCTTTTTATATAAATTGTTTCTTAAAAACACGCTATTTGTTGTAACAGCGGGAATTAATTATAAAATTAATTAATGCAACATATATGTTTGGAATTTTGTAAAATAGACATCATTTTTGAATTCGGAATATCAATTATAGCTTAGGGTGAAATTTTGGCCTTATTCTGAAAAACTTCAATTTTTGATTAATAGTGAAACCACTAAGTGGTTGTTAAAAACTGATTTTTCGTTAAAATGAAATATTACCACTTCTGTGATTTTATTTTCAAAAATCCTACATACATGGTTGTCATTAAGAAGTAAAATGTGGTTCAATTAGATTAAAATAATTTTTTGGTGAATAGTAACTTTTAAGTTCTTAATCGCGATTAGAGGTAATTAGTGTAGTTTAAGGTAAAAATAATGTTTTAATAATATGAGATGAGCTTGACACTTGCCATACTCCTATTGGATGAGTCATGGACGACCAAGACAACCCATGGGTCAACTTTGGGACCCCATGGAGCCACTTTAGTTGGAAAATGACATTAATATATATTTATTTAATGTTCAAATTAAATTGACACAAACATGAGTTGTTTTACTAAAACAGTTTTTAAGTGGGGTTACACAAATCCAAATTTTGATTATAAATATTTATTAAAAATCTAAAAATATTTCCAACATCATAGTATTTTTTTTATAATTTTTAGACATTAAATAAATTAAATTATTTATGACATCATGATGATGCAGCGATGACCTCATTATTTAACGATTTAAATAAAATGGGAAGATAATGCCAAATCCAAGGATTACACTTGTCCAAAGCCAATTGGATGGGGATATTTCGAACCCTTATCACCTTAGCCTCGAATTATATAAGTGTGGGACCTTTAGAATCGTAAAATCATTGTGTAATAATGTAACATTTCAATCTTTCCAAAAGAGCCCCTCCTCTCCACTTATAAAAGGCCCCAACCTCTCCCACCTTATTCACACCTTCAAGCCATTTGGCTCGGCCAACCTCTTCCCAAATACAATCCCAACATCCCTCTCTTACTCCTAGAAGCCTCACTTTGAGCAGAACTCTTCCCAAGGAAGCCTTTGGCTCAAATCAAAAAGAGTTACCCGATTTTGAGGTAATGTCTTCTCTAATGTTGTTTTGTTTTATTTTTCTTCTCCAACCCCCAAAACTCTTTTTATTCATTTCTTTTGTAACAACACCAGTATCCTCAATATACTAGGATGTTGTTATAAGAATTATTCGAGCTACACTTACACACACCTACATCTAATGGTTAAAGAACATACAGTTTCTGTGGATTGCGAATTTCTGCCTCACGAAACGATGATTGTTCAACACTCATATAACACCTTCAAAGGTGGCCATTAAGATGTCACTATTTTTATATATGATATATAATATGTTTATGTTTTACTTATGCTTCTGTATTTCTAATTTATGGCATACTTTATGATTTCCATTATGGGTAAAACGCGATAATTTCATTTTAGGAAGTGCAGACTACCGCCCCCTCAAAGTGATTTGAATCGTTAATGCCATATGTGGGATGTATAAAGGATGAAGTAAATGGTATTATATAATATATTATAATGGAATTATATTATACATTTATATAATTATGATTTGGTTCCATTAAATATGAAATTGAAATGAAAGTAGCGTTCATGCGTACGTACGGCTTACCGTCTCCATGAACGGTGCATTTCATTTCTTACCTCTAAATGTTACGTAATATTATAAATGAATGTATATACTGGATATATAAGATATATATGACATCTAAATCATGAATATAATTCTGGATATAATGGATATTCTACCACATGAATGACATGTAATTATAAGAAGTTTATTGTTGACTCAAGTACCAAAGATTGACAAAACGACCGTTATTAACTTAAATAATTACATAATGTTCATAACATTGTAATAAGTGATATAAAAAGGATAATGAAATTGAAAATGGTTCTTAATAAGGTATATATTAACTCTAGTTTATTATTCAGGAGGTTAAAGAACGGTTGAGTCATGTCGGAAACAAGGTAAGGGAATTTCTTAACCCAACATCCATTCTTTGGGTTAATCTCCTACTTTCAAATTATTTCATGATATTATTATGTCCTATTTTCTATATTTAATTTCTATATGTGTACCTATAGTGAATACACATAATAGATCTATTTTATTTTAAAAATCATCTTTTTAAGGACGTCATCTCAATCTCCTTTCATTGAGGCATATTTGGTTTTATACACAACTTTCTTTTATACGGTGTATAAACCCCTTTGACTTTTACGTTTATTCAAAAGGAATCTTTTTTATAAGAAGCGTTTTACTAAACGACAAAAAGGGAATGTTTTTCTTTCCGTACTTATGCGGCGACAACGACTTCTCCACCGCCATGACCATTATTTGAGTTTCGGCTTCCTCTACAAGCCATCATTTTTTTAATGAAAAATAAATACAAAGTTTTAACTTTCTTTTATTTTGGTATTGAAAATGGTTTTGAAAGCATTTTTATTATATCAATGTGCTGTATTGATATCTTGTGATTGAAATGTGGAAATGTTATGTTTCCTTTATGCATGTTTTATGTGATACGATTATGTTATGCTTTATGATATGTTTAAACCTATTCATATGAGGAATGTATTGGACTTAATAAGTGACGGGTGGAGCCCGCTATAGCTCCTCGATGCATCAGTAGGTCTCATGAGACAACTAGACGTGGAATTGGCCGAGGACCTTTCCCAATTTGATTTATGGTTTTGGCCGAGGCCTTAATCATTTTAGATGTCTTGGCCGAGGCCTTGACAAAATGTTTCAGAATGTCTGGCATTATACATTCCCTCATTATGAAAGTGGTTATTGATATTGCATGTGATTATTCGACCAGTAGAATATCCACGTGAAGAAGTAAATGGCATTATCTCATTTTACTTTTTCCATATTATGTTGATTTTCAAGTTTAAAAGGCTTTTGTTTTAGTTATACATTTCCTTAAATGTTTATGTTTATTTATGAAGGCTTCCGAAATATTGTTATCCTTACTGGGCATCTGAGCTCACCCCTTTCAATGTTTTAATATTTTCCAGGATGTGAATAATTATTATATGAATGACCTGCAGGGATTGTTAGAAGAGGATATGAGTGTGGACTATGGAGAATTTGTTATTGTAGTTTTTCACTTTATGATATAATGTAACGTTTACGAATGTATCTAGTGTTTTCAAGGCTACTAAACTAATCGGTCTTTCGAGACTTGATCTTTTGTGATCATGCCAATGTTAGGAACTAATGCACCGACTCTGGGTAGTTGGGGTCGGGGCGTTACAGCATTCCAATGGTGGAGTGATAGTTGTTGTTTTTTGAAAACTCCACCATTGGTAGGTGGTCCTCCCAACTATGACCAAAATCAAGGATAAAAGCTCTAATCATGACCTCCAGGGTCTATGTGGTCCACTCTATCTGACTATCTATATATGGGTGAAATGTTGTGCTCATGTGCAGTTTAGTCCCGAACACATCCTGCAACTCCTTCCACAACTGGGTTGTAAAGCATGAATCATGGACTGAGATAATCTTCAAGGTCACCCCTTGAATCCCTACTATCTACTATACATAGTGGTGTCTCGATCCCTCTATCGATCCATGCTATCGGATGGTTAGAAGTGAGATGTCTTTGTGAGTTGGTCAACGATCTACTAGATAGAGTTGTGGACCCTAGATGTATGTGGTAACCCTATCACAAAGTCCAATGAGATACCATCCCACTTCCACAATGGTTCTACAAGTGGATGTTTCAAACCAACTGGGACATGGTGCTCAGCCTTAACTTGCTAACAAGTGAGGCATCCTGAAATGGATTCTACTACCAATTTCTTTATCTCTGGCCACCAGTACTAACGTCAGAGGTCCTAGTCCATCTTCACCACATAAATATGTACTACCGAAGGGGATGAATGGAACTCCCTCAACAACTCCTCCTATAACATCACTAGTACTATGGTCATCCTCTGAAAAGGATGACTTAATCCCCACCTATCAAAAATACCTCAGGAACCAATCTTGAAGATATCTGAACACATCGGGCCTCGCAGTCAACATCGACAAGGTGTGATTCCCTAACTTGTAGTAAGATTGGAAGAGTTAAATTCCTAGACTAAAGGTAGGATGATTCATCATCGTCCATGAAGGATACATGCATAACAGGTAACTACTTCATCACTTCACTCAGCAGTTGTAGGCCAGACCTCATGCTAAGAGCGTCTGACCCCACATTTCCCTTCCTAGCAGTATAGACTATATCAAAGTCATAGTCCTAGAGGAACTACATCTAGTGCCGCTATCCCAATAGCTGAAAATCCTACAGGAAACATTCCATACACATAAAAGGATAAACCTTTTAAATGATTGATGTTCCCATCGACCATTTGGTAATGGGTACTCATTTCCTATGGCCACATGGTTAAAGTGTTTTTAATCCACGAAAAACCTTGAACACTGGATCTTACTAAGCCCTTCCTCTGCAAGTCCCTCTCCATATGGGGAGGTAATCTTGGAAACAACTTTTGAAAGGATATTCTCACACTCTGCCACTACAGTTTGCTGCTAAAACTCAAAACACCAACTGCCATGAGGGTAATCCTAGCCAACTCAAGATTGATTAGTTGCACACTCTTATGCATGATATTATCTCGTGCTTCATGTGTTTCCATTTTTCCCGACCAAGGAAAACCACATTCCAACATTTTAGATATACCACATCATTTTTCCTAAAATAGTAAACATGAGCATGATCTATGAAGGACCATTCCATACCCAAACATACATCGTAAGGCCATGATGCTGCCACCAAGAGGTTCCAACCGAAACTCTCACCTCAAGGGTCAGAACACACTATTGTCATAATTGAGATTATCAATTATCATCCTATAGGTATCTACATATGTACGGATCGTGTTAACAGTTTAATCAGAAACTCTAGGTCTTGAACTAGATTCATGACAAGAATGAACGATTTGTACCTATGTCTATTAATATGGTAGCTTATAGTAGACATAGATCATACCTCAAATCCTTCCTTGAGCCCTTCGGTCATACTCTTTATCCGTAAAGAGCTACTCCCTTCCCCTATCCTCCAGCTACCTGAGCCTGGTGGGGACCACATTGGGGTGGTGGTTGTAACATTCCATAATGTATACCAACTCCTTCTTCTCTCCTATCTCCTCTTCCACGTCTACTTCTCTACAAATTCATCTGTCTCTATCACTTCTTCTTCCTGACACATTTTACATGTCCATGTCTATAAGGCTGAAAATGGTTTCCTGATTTCCCACTACTAATATTCACTAGCTATATATACTCTTCCAATGAACTTTCAACCAAAAAGTTTCTCTATAGTACTCTAATATAAGTAGGAATTAACATAGGAATAGTACTTGTTCGAATATCCCTAAACACATCTTGCTCGGAGGCACAAGCCTTGAAGAACTGGTCATATCGTATTCTTTGATTAACAAGAATGGTCGGTACACCAATATGAATACTCAATATCTAACATGTCGTCCTGCCAATGTTGAATAAGCTCTAGGGAACACATACCCCGTATCTTATTATGGAATCATACCCCTTCTATGAGAAAGTTTCTCATGCTCTAACCACAGAAAAGTCACCTAAGGGGTATCTGTCACTAAAACTCATGTAGGGAACTGAGACTACATGTGTCGTATATGGGTAGCACTGGTAGTAACTGCTGACCAGAGGGAAGTGGTAATGTTGGGACTTCACCTGAAGGTACCATCTCAGGCAACGGTCCATGTAATGAAGCCTTATCACTCTGTGTACCATCCCTGTGGTCATGCACTGGAATCCTGGCAGGTTGTCTGATTAGAGGAATCTTGAAAGAAAATCAAGATGAACTATGGTCTATAAGTTATATATTGTTGGTAACTCAAAATGGATCAAGAGAAAATTATTTTCAAAACACATGCTACCAGTGTTTTCAGGTACCGACTCTGATAACATAATTCAGGGTCTTGGTGTACGGATTCGTCGGTCAACGCACCAACACCGGACTCCCCAGATTGAAATATGAACTCAATAGACATACCACTATTTAACCCATCAAATATAAAGACTTTTAGTTCTTCTGGTAGAACTGACATCCCTCTTATACCACTTTTTCGGGACCCATCCATTGGGGCCTATTCCATGACTAGCCCATGCCCCCATTCCATATGTTAAGGGCTGGTGACTAGAATCAGAAAGACGTATCCCAAAAAATGTAAGTCATTTCCATTAAACCTATACACACACAGACATTTCATACTACATAATAAAAACCACAAAGGAAATAAAATAGTACAACCACCACAATGTGTCACCCCTGAGAGTAAACAAACTAAACTGATGTTAAAGTGTCTAGAATTAAATCCCAACTAAAAGGAAAGTATAGTAGAAAAAGTAAAATATCTAGAGGTAAGCTACCAAATAATCTACCCAAATGGTAGGTACAGCTCATTGTCAAATGTCACTGCAGCACACTATATCTAACGATCCACCTCTAATCACCATCGAGCCTAGGCTCCCCAAAGTTCCAATCAAATATGTTTTTCATCTGCATAAGACACAACAGGTGCAGTTGAATCCCATATTGAGAGATTATAACAATACTCAATAAGGACCCCAAGACCCCCAATGTTCTCTCATAAATCATCAAAGGAAATACCACAATGCCAGATCTCAACGTAAATCTCAAAGAAAAATACACTACTCAAACCAGGTATAACATTAGTACAGAAGTAAAGATGATTAGTCATAAATCTAGATCGACTTATTCAATTGAGATGATCTACTAATGATCTACACAAGGGTTCTAGGTGATGACCCACAAAGGGTCTCTAGCTGCTCATCCACAAAGGGTCACTAGCTGCTGATCCACATAGGGTTGCTAGGTGCAGAGCCACATAGGGTCGCTAGGTCCGGACCCACACATGGTCTGTCAGTGTTGACCCACAAAGGGTTACTAGGTTCTCACCTGCACAGGGTTCACAATGTGCTGATCAACAAAGGGTTGCTAGCTACTGACCCACACAGGGTCACTATTCATTCTTCACGTCTCTACCAGCCACTGGATTCCCGCAATTAGAATGCTTGATTCCGGGATAATATTCTCCTCAAGACATTCAGTCATACCTCGAACACCAATAATTCTTACATAGAGTAACCCAAAGGACCTTCTCATCAAAAGGGTCCCAACATAATAGATAGTGTGTCGAACGGATGCATGGTATGTAAGATATGATCATTTTTATATAAAGAGCCCGGTTCGATTCGAGTCCGATCAAGCCCAAACAAATTAAAATATCTACCAAAACATATGTAGATTATCTCAATATGACCACCTCATCACAAGGGTCCTCATTCTGCAGACGGCGTGTCAATCGGATCCCCTGTCTGAGAGATATCGACATTTTTTAAAACAGGGGCGGGTTGCATCTGGGCCCGAGCCGACTTGGTCGGACCGAGCTGACCAATCCCAACTTGGGGTCCCGCATGACCCATATTTTATACCTATTCTATTTGGACTCAATGGACTCAGCTCAGGTTTACCATGGGTCCAATACATCGGGTCACCCAATGACCTAGTTTTATCTGGCCTGACTCACTCTAGCTGGCCGATCTCTTTTTCCTACATGAGCTGCATAACGGCCTATGTAGACTATCTTTAATTCACTAGTGTAGTTTTCTAAAATAGACCGACTCAAGGAACATACATGGCCACTCGGGCGGCCCAGATCATCCTAGCCTGAAGTGAAAGCATGGTAGCCATGGATAGGCTCATCCAGTCCAATTGGGGGTGCACATAGTCGGTCAACTCTTCCACCCCATTTGGTCAAACACGGCCCGCGGATGCGGGCTGATCCACCATGCAGTGCTTAGTGTAACTGTGTCTCCGGTCCGATGTCACTGTCATCAGACCGCAGCCTCCTAACACTCCGCCACGGTGTGCACCGAGCATGCCGCTCCCACCAGCCATCGACCCCTACCAGTTGCCCTTGATGCACAGCCACGGCCAGTTGGTCGCGACTTTCTACAGCCATGATGCACTGATGGGTGCACCCGTGGTTATTCTTTGGTCACCCAGAGTATCTCCAGTGGTCTGTTTCTTGAACATTATGCGCCTATGAGATCATACGTCTACCACGTTTTCTGCGGCGGCTTCAAACTCCCCTTGTCACCACTTTTAAAATTTGGTCACGAATAATGCACAAGAACACGCAAGGTAGAGACACATGATCCTTGTTCATGACGGCCCGTGAGCTCTATGTTAGAGGTGTAAAATCAATGGGGAGGTTTTGTAATTCAACACATGAATATACCCTACCATTGGAGTCCTCGAATATAACTACCCTCCCTCAATAACACATGATCCTTGGATCAACCTGTTTGTGGTTTGATCTACATTCGTTGTTTTAGAATGAATAATGGGGAATGAAATTAATCACAAATAAAGAATAAACCCTACCTTGGTTGAAGTTTGTTTCCATATTTTTCCATCCTCAAGGGTTCAATAGGTCAATGTCATTCATCGCATCCCAACTTCGTTCTTCGAGGCACGTCAATATCTATAATGTTCCTCCAGTGTCCTTCATTAATCTTTGGAGAGAAAAACCTCTGGAGGTTCATCATAGTTTTTCCCGTGGTTTTAATTCACACTCTCCACTGTGTTAGATAATTTAAAAAGGAACCAGTCACAACATTTCTATTACGCTGTGATGTTGCATTGTTACGCTGTATTTTAATGAGAAATTAAGGGGCCTCCTTTAATTTGCCTCATCACCGCACTGTAGTTCCATTGTCCACAGCTCAACAGTGCGAAAGAAAAATAAAATAACTATTTAAGTTATTTTATTATTTTCTGATAAGTCGGAAAATTAACTTTTTCCCAACCCTTATTGAACAATGTTAAGTACTTTCTAGGTAAATCCTATCATTCTGAATTCAACGGTGCCCCCATATTTTTTATCTCGGCACCGATTCAAAAGTATGAAAAACCCACTCACATGATTATTTAAATGAACCTTAAAAAAATAGTTCAAAAATTAGCATTCACCCTCAACCCACATAGGTCGAGTTTAGGCTCCACCTATGGGGAACATTCCCTCAAGAGCTCCACGGTACTCTCATATTTTCAATTAGGGTTTATGTTTAGGAGTTATAAGGATTTGAAAATAAAATAATTGTTACTTAATTATTTTATTTAGGGAAAAAACTATCATCCATTGTCGGAATGCACTGTCTAATGATAGGATCTGGCCAAAGAAAGCATACCCTCATGAGCTCAGCAGTGGTCGCATATTTTTATATCTGATCACAGTTCGTGAGTTATTAGCAAAAGAAAAATAAAATAACTTTCTTTTTTTATTTTATTTATGGATATGATATTTTATTCTTTTCTCACTAGAGGCATGGACCGACTAAACTTAATTCATGGCTATGGTAAACCTATCATCCTAAATGTAATGGTGTGTTGCCCCATCGAATATAAAGACTTTATTAATTGACTTTATGCTGACATCTAAAACTCCTCCATACACTCACTCAACTCCCTCATTACCTATAAAAACAAAAAGGGTGGGATCTCAGAAATATAGCCAATTATATTTGATAAATCTGGAACAATTATGATCCTTGCGAATTAAAAAATTCGGGAATGAAATGTATTGATGGATTGAACCAACCACAATGCTAGATACCTCCAATGGATCTAATTAAAATTAAACACCACCAATGAATCATGAGTAAAGAGTAAAAAAAATGAAATATCAAACCAAAATCAATTTTAAATAATAAGGTTCATACATAAAATCCCAAAAAAGACCAAACATCACAAAATTTAGTATACTGAGCATGCATTTCCATCTCAAAATTCAATGTCTACTCTTCCAAGACACCTTGTCCCCATAGGAAACATACCAAATGAATAGAAATACCATACAAAACCTTCTCATGGAGGTCTTATTACTCCATAAGATGTTATTTTCTGGTCACATCATCTAAAACATCTAAATCACCTTATTCATTGAAATTGAGGTCATCATGATGGAAATAACAATATTCTCACACATATAATATTTCATTCATCCTCCTCATTAGTGGTGGGATATTATAACTGATATATAATAGCTCTAACATTATCCGACACATTGAATGGTCCATAAAATTGAGGATATCATTTACTCCTTTGAATGAACCATCACTATTCATGATAAGGATAAATATTACTGGAAATATGATCTCTAAAAACAATCTGTAAATATAAACTCCTATGATTATCATATAACTTTTATTTATATTGAAATTTATCCGTTCACTCATGTATCACCTCGACATTATCTGTTATGATAAACTATAATTATAGTATAAAATCACATGATCCCTAACCTCAATTGATCAAAATAAAAAACAAAATGATTTTCCAAAAATCACTTCAAATGGATAAATTACAATTGTGGAGTAATAAATATTATCGTAAGAAACATCTATCATGGGTAGGATCCTCGCTCATAAACTTCGATGATCTAGAATGAAATCATACAATATATCCTCTATTTTTATGGATAGTCGTATCTATCTAACCATACGACTATGAATGATATGTACTTTTAAGGCGTATCTTATATCGAATATAATGATGGAGATCCCTCCAAACAGAAGTGGTAATATGGGGATCATGTATAGAGATGATATTTTTTAGAACCCCTATAATCCTTACTGTCTCTACCAAATTCCCCCTTAAGAAAATTTACATGGATCTCAATTCATTAATAATTAATAAGGGATATGACCTAATAAATTCTTCAACTAAAAGATATATAAAACAAAATACATACTAATCTGGATAAAAATAATTATTTATATCTGATAAGTTTGTATCCCACCTCCATAGGGGATCATCAGGTAGATGAAGAAACCTATCAGGAACCTAGTTGTTACCCTTCACACTATGGAAAACCAAATTTCAATAGAGAAAACTCCATGACTGATTGCTTCATTCTAGACCATGAAAATTTAATTCACAAGTCATGATTCGAATTCTATGCACTAGAATCTACCACCAAAGGAATTCTGTGGAACACCTAGAGAACTACATCACGCATCATCAAAGGAATAAAGAGCCTCCCTAGAAACAACATTGGATACCTATCATCCATACACCATCCCTCAAGGGAATCTCCTTAAAAATATCAATAATGGAAACCCTAAACCCAAAAATTCCTCAACAGGGACTCATCCTCTTATGGAAGTAAGTATGATTATACCAAAATTTGATAAACACACCCTCTACTATCAACTTCTCTCAAACCAAGGTTCATCATTGATAGTTCCCCCATCACTCTCCAAATATCCTGATATGCATGCACAACATCACCGGGCATATTCCTACTGATGGAATGAACGAAAACCTTCCCCAAAATCAATTTTATAGGAAATATTAAATCTATAATCCTATCAAATTATCATCCACTATGACTATTATAAATTCAAATATAACTAGAAGAAGAAACACCAAAAGATATCAATATATGTAAAGACCACAGAACATTCACCAATAAGTAAATAACTCAACAACATCAGAGGAAATAGAACTAAAGTAATCTCAAGATCATGGGGCACTACATTGGATTCATGAGGCCAAAAATATTGAGACACGAAATATATTACCACTCTGTAATTCATCAAAATGAAATCAAATATAAGTATCCTTGAACTGGTCCATAAATGTGGAAAAAATCATTTCTGTAGAAATCTATAATTGAACTTGCAATACAAATCAAAATTAGGTAATAACCTCCAGTAATATCATTAAATACCAAGGAAACATTACACTTCCACAATGTTAATGGGAATAAAAAATGAAATACTATCCTACTAATTAATGGATCCAGGACTACTCTATAGTGAGTCACAAAGTATCCCTGGAAGTAGATCTCATAGTCCCAGAACTCACATCGAAAGATTCAAAATTGTTTATGAAGTTGAAAAACTCATAAAATAGTTCAGGGATTCTCTGCATGATACTTTTTAGAGATAGAAAACACATGTATTCCATTAGTAATTGATACCATGAACAAATCTATAAATTTTTAGAACAATAAATTCATCAGTTCCATGAATGTGGATTTCTTATTTGTAAATCAAATAAACATAAAAAACTCATAATTCCCATAATGATGTCTAAAATAAGACTTTGGAAAATCCTCATCCATAACATTGGTAAAATTATATTTTTAATTATATTTTTTCTTCAACAAACTACTAGAAACCTTTAGGTGATCAAATAAACAATCAATATATGGAAGATGATAATTGTTCAACACTATCATGTTATTAAAGTATCAGTGATTGATAGAAAAAAATAATTTTTTTGTCCACCTTCATTAAAGGTAGAACTGAAGAACCACATTGAGATACACCAGTCTGAATTAATCCATCATACAAAAGATCATAAATATGAATCTATAACTCCCACAACTAATAAGGTGACATCTTATATGGGTGACTTCACATTATAGAGACACCTGACTACAGATCTATCTAATACTCAATCTCATGCTAAGGGGGAAGCACCATATCCTGTTTAATTAATACATTATGTAACTCTTATAAAATCATGGGAAACACCACTATCAAATCCTATAATAAAAACATAATCAATATAGTCATCAAGGAGGAGGGGGGACTCAATATTCCTCTTACCAATACAAGGGTATAACTAACTGAAAAAAACATATTACTCTTTATAATCAACATAAAATTTAACATGTCATTAGAGTAAATTCATTATATGTTTCACCTAATACAGCCAGTCCATGTTGAGGGTAATGATATTTAGTTATATTCATTAATATATAAAATTTCATTAAGAGAGATTTTTCCCTTGAATTAACATGAAATATCCCTACACATTATACAAGTTAACTTAATCGATAACAGGAGTCGTCAATTACAAGGGTGATATAAGTCTCACATACTCAATATATAAATTATACAGTAGGGAAGGTGAAATGAAGGAGTGTGTATCTCTTTAATTTAAAAATGAATACATCCATGTAGAATATAAGAATACAGTACCTCACACCATATCTAGATTTCCATATGTTGGAAATTATAAAGGTTGAATCTAACCATGACTTTTTCTATAACCTCTTCACCCTTGATGGTGACTACCTTCATGGTTTCACTCTTCCTGTTATCCCTTATGGTGAGGGTATCATGGGTTTTTTTAGGCCCACCTCCTCCAATGTCTACATATCAAATAAATCCAACTACCTATTCTGTATGCTACTTTATATGGTAGTACTTAAATTTATATACTAAATAAGGCCACTAGATCTATGATAACTATCAATGAAGGTCAAGAACTCGAGGTTCCATTATCCACGACCAAACCATACATAACAAACCATTCATGATCTAATTAATCAGTTTTGAGAACTACTGTACCAAGTGAAAAATTATGATGATGAATGAAATGAACAAACTACTCTCTAATGGTTCTATTGAATATAAAACTGATCACAAATTTTCACAATTATGAATGAATAATTTCTTCGAGACTTTTTTCCCATAGTGATCCTATTCTCACCATCACCCACTATATAATGGATTCCTTCTTTAACACTAAGGGATATGTCAACAACATGAATCAGGTGACTCATAACTGCATATTTAGATGATAATCCTCCTTATAATGCAATGTCATATCCACTTTATTTAGAAGTTATTCTAATGTCTCAAACAATGGGTTCTTTTACAAGATACTAAAATTTATCACACAATAATCCCATATTAGTATCGTTAGAATCTGCTCTAAAAATTACAACATCACATCCAAAGAAATAAACATATCATAAAACAAATAATGAAGTTTCTCCAACATAAAAGTTAAATATCAGTGATCTAGGATTAATAACAACATCCACTTTTGACATTCCCCATAAAGTACTTTCATAGTGAATGAAACCTTGTTCTATCTCTTTATATGGATTAAAAAGAATGAAATATATACACCCTCCAACCAGGGATAAATCTCATGATCCTAAATAGATTAATTATACATCTACAAAACCATTGAGAAAAAACACTTAGGGTGTCCACCTCCAAGAATTATCATCATCAATCTCAACTCTGTGTCAGTCCTATATTGCATCATAGTAAAAATATTTAGAATTAAATGTATAATAAAATTGAATAATATCCATAAATAAAAAATAAAAAACATAAATTAATCCAAAAACCAAAATAATTAATATTTAAGGATAATTAATCAATTCATTTCCTACTGAATTCACATTTCTACTGGATTCATGCATAGTCAGAAACAACAATTATATATGATCCTTACCACGATATCTACAACGAAATAAACAAAAATTTTGTAATCATTCCCATGAACCACATTTTTCATTGTTTCATATAAAAGGGGGCCATAAATAATTATTTCTTAGTCAGTCTCCCATATTTACATAACATACAATGATTGGATTGTATTATTTCCCAACCTACTGATGTAATTGTGATTATTTATTATCCCAAATCTCTATCATAAAGATCACCCATTAGCATTGATACAACTATATAATGTCCACCATCTATTTGTATACGTCTTAGGCTATCAATTAATATGTTGATAACCATCAAATCTAGCCTCCAATAATCCATATGTTGAAAAATAGTACCGAGAGTACATAATGAATACACATGGGAGTTATTACCTTATTTATATAAATTTAAGGATAAGGGATAAGATTATATCCACCAAAAAACTGCATGAAATAAATAAATAAAAAATAAAAATCTGTAATGTAGTGTTGTTCAAAATATAGAAAACCAAAAATACCAAAAGATACTAATGAATTAACTATGAACTCTATTAGAAGCAAAACAATTCTACGAGTACTACTCAGTCTAATTTCCAAAAAGATCATGCTAAATTGAAAAACTATTTTTATAAATATTAGGTGAGAATACATGTATAAACAATAGGATCCCAAATAAATCTAAGGGAAATTTGAAAGGATAAAACTAAATACAAGTGAATAATAAATGACCCCAACACATTGACTATATAAATTATACTATGTCTATCCTAACTGAGCCTCACTCAGTAAATATTTTATATAAGTAATTCATTCGATTTCAATTTATATACATTATAAATGCACTCCACTTTCACTTACCCATTGGGTTTTCACTCTCATACCTTAACACTAGACGTCTTGTGCAACAGCCACATTCATATGCCATCCTCCACCCCATACATACATACCACATATCATTTTATGAATCATATTGCTCGACATAACATAATAACCCATATCCCATCTATAACTGAATTGAAATTTCAAAATATACTATAACTCATGTATCATGAATTATTGATCAATATATCATAACCCATTCAAGTAAAATTTTGTGGATCTTTATTCCCTACAACATGAACACAAACATTCATTATAACATCAAGCTACTACATCCCACACACATATGTAAGGTAAAATTGTGAGCCTTCACGACCTGAGTAGAAATTTATCGTGTAACCTAGTCCATTGAATTGTAAATAATATTACACATAATTCTATATAAAATTGGGAGTGGGGAAGAGGGAGAATCCATACATTCATTCCCTCACCCAGCATAATGTTAGGGAAGAAACCTATATTTAAAATCATTTGGTCATCTACAACCCTCTAAACTAAGGTGGAGGAGAATATGAAATAAGAATATATAATAATATCTCATGAAAAACCACATAATATGAA
Source organism: Viscum album (assembly GCA_963277665.1). NCBI lineage: Eukaryota > Viridiplantae > Streptophyta > Magnoliopsida > Santalales > Viscaceae > Viscum > Viscum album. Next base: position 512,043,866 of record OY728138.1, read on the forward strand.
ACTACTAAAACATAGACTTGAATTTAGTTACCATATCTCAAGACACCTAAATTTCATTACTAAGGCCTTTGATAGCAGTTTCTGTATATGCACACTAATTCAATGATTCAATATTGTTATCCAAATTTATTTAATAAATTTAAATTTACTAATTATTTATTTGTTACATCCATTAAAAATTATTGTTTAATCAATTCAATTCATCATATCCATCATGCTCCCAGAATTCACAATAAAATTTCTATATTTCTATTACAAGATCTTAGAGTATTCACTCCAACCATAACAAAGTTTCCATTAATAAATAATCACGTTCATTAGCACTAATTGATTACACCAGTACATACATCAATACCCAAAATCATTGATAAATTTATTGTTCAAAAAACTATTCATTAACATCATGTATTATAGGAATAATCCTAATGTAACATAATGGGGATACACTCATAGTGCATTAAACTATCTGAAAATGGCATAAGAATATCTAAGCAATCATAATTCAAGTAAAATATTCCATCACGAAAAACCCCACAAGAACATTGTGAAAGCTATGCTCCCATCCCAAACTACAAAACCAATCAATATACCTATCACAAAAATAGAGTGAATAGGTGATCCTAAAAATAATCATATTGTAATTCTTCCCATAAAATACTCATAAAAATTTACATCTATATCATAATCATAAAAAATAATATGAATTGATCAACCACCCTAGATAATAAACGCATCATAACATAACATATTTCAATTAGAAAAACACAGGTGGAACAAATGAGATCATACTAAGGAATACAAGATTATAACAATGAAAAAATAGATTCACCATGTCCAAATTATTTATCTACATAAAAATCATGTTATTACAATCTTGTTTTAACAAATTCTATTATCAAAAGCCTAATCAACAAGAAACTAAATATTATATAGAAAATAATATCTAGAAATCAAATCAAAACCTACTCGACACAATAATTTCCTTTTCAATAGTTATAGGGGAAAAGTTAATTATATCCACAATTATTTTTCATTTATAACAATATCATTACCATATATATGTTATTTGAAAAAAAATTATGAATATAATCCATGCCAAGGAATAATAAGAATCATATAAATAAGATATACACTATCTAGATAAAATTTATGGGAATACAATCATATATATACCATATGAAATTATTAAACATCATTATATTTAATTATTAATTTAGTTAATGTATTACATAGGATCAATTAAACTATAACCTAAAGAAACTATAGAATGATAATTCTATTCTTACAGATAAAAAATGACTGGTAAAATTCCACTACCAAGATATGGAAACATTAACATTATCTCAATAAGAATGGAATAATAGGGATAAACCACAACCAATCTCAAAGGGACCCATCCCAAAATCAAACCATAAAAAACCAACATTATATCTTTCTCATATCACATCCTAAAACTAGAGAAACATTACCACATGAACCTACAAAAATAAAAAGAATAAGGGAGATTAGGATAATACTAATAAATGGTACCTTGATATAATAGTGGTTAATCTAAAAAACAAGACATTTAAAACCACAAGGGATGTGAATGGTGATTTTTGGTAGGTGTTGATAATCAAATAGGACTTGATGGAGGAGAAAAAATTAAAAAAATAAAGAATGTACTTAACATTCTTATAGGAAGATTGAATACCCACTTCCATGGAATAGTTCCTCAAACCACACCTGTGGTTCCCCTCATTCAATGGAAATATGAGGATCCCACCATTTTAAACATATAAAACCACTAAATGAAGAATATTCATAAAAATAAATTAAAAACTTTTTACCTAAACCATTCCACGATCAAATTAATATAAAATTCAATTTTATGCCCCGAACATCCACTATGGCCCCCTACTAAACATATAACATAATCATTATCTTCTTTGACTGACCACTTCTATATTTTGTTGTGGTGAGGCCTCTCTCTCCATTTCCCTTTCCCTTCCCACAACTGAAGTTCAACATGACATTGAACTCTATACTTTCCAATTAGTTTTGGTGGTCTCCTAATTTACAATAGGGTTAATCATTAAGAACCAAGAAACACCACACTCTCAACTATACCATTGATTTCGTTTCTTATTTCTCCAATGAAGCTTCGATGGAAAAAATACAAAAAATCCAAAAACATCGTGGTTGCTTCACTCTTTGTGGTGCACAATACCTCTTACAGCTGAATCAAAATGCCCAATGACTCAAAAAAACAAAAACAAAATGGATTTCTATATGTTAATACATCAAAACCATCTAACATTTACTATCAATATTACTTCCATCATTTAATGGTATCTCTCTTGATGGACTAAAAACATCTCCCAAAACTAGAACATCCATAAAAAATTTATTGAAATCCCAATCCCTGTTAATATAAAAAAAGATAGATATCAAAAATACGATACCTATATCAATTGTTTTCTATTTTTAAATATAGTAAAAAACAATTCATTAGAAATAATAATGTTTTTAATTATTTAATAGAATTGATTTAAAAAATGTGGTTAAAAAACTCATACTTATTTTAATTTGATTCTTCAATAATAATGTTATTTAGTTTATTTATTTTATTATTTTTTTATGAGTACTAATCATTGTAAGGTAATGTGAAAGGAATGAATGATAAATGGTATTTTTTAAAAATTTATTGATGCACTAAAAAATAATTTAAAAATTCCAAAACCATGTTATGATTTTCATGTAGTGTATGATTTAAAACATTTATCTATACCTTATATAATCTATTTATCAAAATGGGTGAGGAAAAACAACCCCATTCAATTTTGATCAATGTAATTCAAAATTCAGTAACTATTAATTAAAAATTGTTTCTATTTATCCTCCTATAGTTCAATAGCTCCACTCGTAGATGTTTTTTTAAGGTATTGATAATGTTAACATTATATTCCTAGAAAACAAATACAAGGAAGACTCAAAAATAAACACTATCGTTTTATGATTAAATAATCTCTTCTGTTTAATTTTTTCATGGATATCAAAATCCATTTACATGTAAATCAATATATTCTCATATGGGTTTTATTTGGTCTCTTCCAAATCTTTTATTTATAGACATATTATATCTCTAGTACACATTAGATCTAAATTCAAATTCTTAAGTACCCAAAAGATTTATTATTTATCACCTAATGTATTTCTCCTGAATTCCCATAAATAAACATGTATTTATATATCTATGTATGTGTTTTTAATGATGTTTTATTGAAATTTTCTATTTTATATTGTTTAAAGGGGGTATTATTTTGGGGATTTATATAATTGTTTCAAAAATTAGTTTCATATCTCAATTTGATACCTGAAATTTTCCACTTGAATTAGGGTTTTATGTTTTCCATATTTTATACATAGTTCTATATTTAACCATTACATACATGAATTTTTAATACTCCAATATAACCCTCGTTGTTATAAATAATGACTATTTGTACTCTACATCATTATAATATTTATTTCATGATGACAATAGCTATAATGAAAGATAAATGTTTTAAGAGGGACACATATTCCCCCCATATAAAGATATCATATATAGGGAACAAAACATATCCCTTATTATAATATGATAGAGACAAAATAATAAAATATATGGATAGAACGTTAATGATTTCTACTCATAAATTTAATTTCACACATCTCTTACCTCCTGCAAATATTTCATATTCTTTAAAATTTTGGACATGAAACTAAAAATCAAATATCATCATTTTAAAGAAATCTATAAAAAAATAAATACTAAAAACATATTATCATTTTCATTCATGTACATGGGGTCCTTTTAAAATTCAATAGTGACATTTTATATTATTTGGTCTATATATTCCTTACATACAAACCTTTTCACAATTACATCATGAAATTTTTCATTTAAAAAATGACATCAATCTAGTAGAAATGCTATCAATTTGATAAAAATATTTTTTTTGGGTTTTAAGGAAACTTAATTGGTAAGATATTTTTTAAAATTCATTTCAATAATACATATAGTATTGTATTTTATATTGAGTGAAATTCATTAATAAATATAAAAATTACATTTTTATTTCCCAAAAATCATATTGTTAATTATGTTACAATAATTTTTCTATCTATAATTAACATTCCATTTCATATATTTAATAAGTTTTGTCATGTTTCTGTAAAAAAAATTAGTATTTCCATAACCCCTAACAGATAAATTTATACATTTTATTTTTGGAAATAATTAATTAACTTGTTTTTGAAACAAATTATTTCAAAGAAAATCTATAAAAACATTATAAAATAAAATTTCAGATGGTTTGGGTAACATTAATTTAAAAAATTAATATTTCCTTGTCTTTTAATATAATATTAATCACAAATACAATTCCATTAGTAGTAATAAATTATTTTATTTCCAATTTTTATTTAAAATTGGTATCTTTTCATATCTATAAACATTAATACAAGTTTAAATTATACACCTAATATTTTATAACCATAATAAATATGCCCTTTAGAATATTTTATATTATCTTTTCTACAATGTATTGGAAAATTTCTATCATAAACATTGTAATTTTATTGATACTCTATAAGAAGCCACACATATTAATTTTATATCAATTTGTTCTATAAATACATGTACAATTCATGTTTTCTTGATCATAAACATATATGAAAAAATATTTATATCCATAATACCCTTATTATAGGTAGTATAATCCATTAATTTCCAAAATATTAGGTAATTATTATAATAAATTTATAGAAACATGATCATTATGAATTGAAATGTTCAGATTTTTATAGTCAATATAAAGTATACAATTATTGTCCTTTATGATTATGAAAACTCGAAATTTAATTTTTTATTAAATCAAGACTACTAATATTTTGAAACACTAATGCAGGTACTCCCCAGAAATATTAGATATGAGGTAAATAATTCATTTATCTATAACTTAATTATGAAATACCAAACCACCGCCTTCAAAAACATGTTTATATTACAATGTGATTTCACCCTTTGTTAGAGTCTAGCATCTCCCAAATCATATGAAATAACAATTAAAAATTAATTAGTATGACTTTAGTAACTAATTCTAAAAATGTTTCCTTATACCAGTTATCCATCCAATTTTTATAAAATGATGACGTACATTATTTCATAAACACCATAATTTTTTTTTGTCAAATGTGAATGTTTTTTCTTCAATTCAATATCGAGTAGTATTAAAGAATATGGGAGATATATTAGCTTTATTAGACCAAATTATATTATAGGTGGTTAAAAATGATGTTACCTAATATCTTCCAGTTCATCATTTTTTATATTAAATTCTAATTTAACAAATAAAACCTCACATTTTATAAATTTAAAAATTTTCAGAAAAATGGAAATCATTGGCACCTTTTCAATGTCCTTTACCCTCAAGAATTTTATGTCATGTGGGGGAATCCAAAATGTGATTACATTGAAATATTATAATTTATATCACATATTTATGATTAGTTTATCTTTTCCATATCTATTTAATCCTCACAAGAATCTATTAATGGTCACCCCAAAATTGTTAGGGCTAATTTATCACAGTCCATTTATTGGCCATGAAATATAATCTTCCCACATGTTACTTTATTATAATAAATTTACATTAAAGAGATATTGTAACTTTTTTTACCTTCTATACTCTGATGTACTAAAATAGTAAATTTGGGATTCGTTAATTTCTCTCTTTTATAACTCCAATTATCATTTACTCTATTATCCATGAACATTGAAAAGTTATAAAAAAATATTATGAGTCTTATAGAGAGTAGGGTTTGGGATGTTTTTTATAGTAATTCAGTACATACAACTATTAGTGAAATGTTTATAGGCTCATCGATTTTACTCATATTAGGGTTAATTATCTTCAAAAAGTTTGAGTTGAGGTAATTTGATCCGGATCATTCAAAAATGAAATGTTTATTTTCAACTTCTTAATTAAATATTTAGATATGTTTTATTCTCTCATAGAATTATCCAATAAATATATGTTATATATTTATCTAAACTTTTTATTTGTATTGGTTTATATTTTCTCTCAATTAATTTCAATTTCATTGATTTTTTACATTTATGCTTCTTTTCATTCATATGTTCAGTGTGAATATTTTTCCTAAGATTATTATCATCCTTAGTATTCCATAATTCAAATTTGGTAGTCTATATAATTATTTTTGGATTATTTTTGGACTCAAATTATATTTTTTAGGCTCTATATGGTTAGTACCATACCTATTTATTCAATGTCTAAGGGTGAAAAACATTATATTCTCCCATGGGTTTAATTCTACGGTGTCTATAAGCCCTCATTTTTCACTCCAAAGATACTTAGGATTTTTTTGGCAAATTATTGGTCATGAGTGCCTATTTTATAATGGATTATATTATTTCCTTATATTTATTTATAAAGTTTAGACTCTATATTATTCATAAAAAAACCTTAGCATCTCTTCAAAACATCATTCAGAACTTGATAAATTGGATCCTCAGTTATAATGTGGTCAATTTTGGATTTGTTAACTAACTATTGTGTCAGGTTTCCATTATTATTCCCTCTAAATCATATTTAGATTATTTTTTATGATTAGATTATTTTCAATCCTTATTACTTATAATTTATTCTATTTAATATTAACATATCGTTTATAATTGGAATCATTTATTGGCATTGAATTAAAATCAACCATAATAAAATATGAATCAATATACCTAGACATTATAGAGTGTAATTATTTTTCACCCAATATATTGATGTGGGGTTGTAATAGAATTTTATTTTTATTTACTTAAAGTATACAAAATCAAAAAAATAGATTCCAATTGGACACTATTGTCTGGATCACACTATGCTTTATTTATATATATTATTTATCATATATGATTCTTTTGTTTTGAGTTTAGTGTAGTGTATTATATACTTCCCCAATATTTCAATTTTTTAATATAATCTCTTACCCATTATTAATAAATCAGATTTTTGAATATGGGATTTAATTTATTATAAAATACTTCCATTAATATATTTTACTGAAATTGATAATGGGAATATTTCCCATGTAAATTATTTAATATATCTCAAGGATCATGTAATAATTGCCTATTATTTCCTAAATCAAATGATTCCATCTCTATTCTCTATGGAAAAAAATTTTGGATACATTTTCATGAAAATAAAATCATATATCCTTTTGGATAAATCAAAAATATTTTAACCCACTATTTGGAAAAACATCATAGTAATTTTTTAAGGGGGTAATGATTTAAACGGATATATAAATTAATCTTTGTCAATCCATGAAGGGGGAATTGTTTTATAGTGGTGAATGAATCCATGATGAATGGTTGAACATTTTTTCTATGCATTCCATTAATCATGGGAAGTAATGAAACATAGTATTTATTGAGTTAAGAATTCCAATATATTTCAGAGATCATAATTTATTATTTGTTTCAGGAAATTATATAATGCTAAATTCTTTTTTATCTAGAATTTATTTATTTTTTATTCCTCGTGTTCTTGTCTCTATATTTTCATTCATATTTTTTAGAAATTATAACTAATTTGTTCCAAAATTCCTATAGATGTCACCTTTGATTTGACCTATGCGCACTAAAGTATCATTCAATTTTATGAATTACTTGAAATTTTTTCTTATATAATAATAATTAAGCTATCATTCAAAGAATATAAAAGTTAAAAAATTAAAAAGAAGAATCAGTAAATAAAATAAAAATTTCAAAATATACAAACTCCTACAAAAATGGTATAATTTTTTGAAATAGTTTTTCTTATGTCCAAGGAATGATAGAATAATATTTATACCCATACACCTTATTCTAAGAATCAAAGTGTTGAAGAGTAGATTTCCATGGATGGTGGGTTATCCAAGGAATTAAAATGAATGAATCTTATAGAATGTTAATTGATTAATAATGAAGAGAATAATAGAATATGTGGTTTTTAAAATACTCATGAGAAATATTTAAAATTAACAAAATATGTTTTTCAAATTATAAAAATTTATATCCAGGTAAATCAATAACAAATAAGATAACTGTCTTGGATGAGAAGCTAGTTTGAGATTTATGTAGTTTTATGATGTTCTTGGAATTTGTTATCAATATTATTTTTTATATAAATAAATTCAACCAAAACATTTAAATTATTAGTAAGTATAATGAAAATATCAACCTATTAAAAACAAAAATATCATTCTGGGTCTTGAAACTATATTCAATTACTCTTTTGAAATTTACATTTGATTTCAGTTACCTAAAATTTCATCTATCGATGTATATTAATGGGGTTTTATATTAATTATTCATATATTTGTATTTTGATTCATTACCCAATTATGGAACTGGTTTTTTATGTGGACAGAATATGGGATATACTATAAATTTTTCATTATTCACAAGTACTTTTACTGTTATAGAGTTGAATCACGCATTAGGATCACTCTATATAAATTTTAAACCTTTCTAACAATATCATAATTACAAATAGTAGACTATTTTTTGACATTCATACATCCCCAAGTAGTTCTCAGTAATGTATTAGGGTTTTCCCACATATTCTTCTTTCAAAATATTCTCCAATGACAATTACAAAAATTAATCAAATATTAACTCATATGATCATGATACATGTTAACTCATTTTTTTTAATCTATATGTTTTTATCATCCTTTTATTATTTCTGAAAGTGAAAGAACCGTCTAAATTCCATGTATTAATTTATTGGAATATTAGAAATTTTTTATCATTAATAGAATCCCAAAAAATTAATATGTTGTAATATTCAAAACCAAAATTGAATACCACTGATTAAATGGTACCTTATCACATGTAAAAATTGAAAAGTACCACATAAACGATAATCAAATATCTTGTTACTATAAAAAACGATTTTTATCCTTGTTTTTTGAATATTTTTACTCTATAATAATATCCTTCGATTTTTTCCTGTATTACATGTTATTATTCAAGCTTATACAAATATAAAACCTCAGATTGTAACACTGTTTTTAATGCTTGTGTCATCTCCCACTATTTGAATCATTCACCCATTAATCCATCAAAAACATTTCATGACCCATTCAACCAATTTTAATCCTCATGTAGTGCTAAATTAAGATAATGCTTTCCAATTTTTCAACTTCAACATTACTTAGGCATCTTGTATTCATTCTTACATAATGAGTTGGTAAATACATTTCAATATATGTGGCATGTTATTTAGTAAAATTTAAATCATACTTACATATATGATTAATGAATATTATATAAATAAATTTACATATGTTACATAAAAGTATAAAAAAAGTAAACATTTAAAATTATATGTTAGGTCCCCAATACAACTTGGGTGTGAATCAGAGTGTAACCATTTCAAACTGTTTTGTCACTAACAATTATTTATATCTCTTTTCCACTTAGTTAGAAACCTTTTTGAACTAATTATCTTTTCAGTGAACAAAATCAAAGTTATATGAAAATATTATGAAAATTAAAACTTTTTGGGACAAAAATATTTTATTTGTCTCACCAGCACCGGTATAATCAATGGAGCATGGTATCAATGATATATTCATGGTCCCAATTCAACAGCTACCCTAGTTCAATGGAAACAAGATATTGGGGTCTCTCAAATCCTGGGATCACTACCTAATGTTTATATATCATTAAATAATTTCCCAAGGAAGGTTTCAATTTCTCTTCCTTCATGCAGTTCTCTAGGGTCTGACACATACAGTATATAGACTTTAAGATAAATATTTTATATACATTGAATTCTTATATAGATGCATCCAAAACTATTATAGATTATTAGTTAATAAAAATTTTATACTTTTTCATATTCTATTTTTTAAAACTCCTATAATAACACTTTTATATTTCTAGATAAATCTAGAAAACTGACTTCACTTTGTTGCACAGCAGTAATGAGCTTCACTCTTTTGATCCCCCATCCAATGACTCGACTCCTTTGTCTTAAAATACTTGATTTTTATGATGGCGACCATTCCACCAATTGTTTATTCACAATGTATAGAAATATTTTCATCATGATCAACCTCTATCATATCTATATGGTTTCATATATAGGAAAATAATTTCTTTTGATACAATCTGGATTTATTTTCCAATTTTTTATTTTTATTAAATTTATAAATATATATGTTAAAAATTATCAATATATAGAATATATGGAAATAAAATTTAATCTTTTTTTCTTATCTTTCCATTTATGTGTATGATATATCCAAATTATAGGTATTAATTATGAAAATATCCCATTAGTTATGTCATGTCTATCAAAATTTCTATTTGGATATTGGTTGACTCCTTATACCACTAACTACTTTTTCTTTTTCTTGAATTTGGGAAAATCTTTTTCACATTTATACTTCCATTATCGGTATGGATTCTATCATTGGTAGTATCATATTTTTTAGATATCCTATTGAAAAAATACATTATCATGTAATACCTTTAATATTATAATATTTAAGTGGTAGGATAAATATTATATGTATTAGACACCTTTGTAACAAAACTCCTCACATTGTATCATAGAAAAACTATAAGTTATCCAAAAGAATATCTATTCAAACATACGTCTTCAACATTAGATTGAATCCTATACCCCTTTGATATTCCATGATTATTGATTCACTTTAATACTTGTCATGTATTATATGATATAGTGTAAAAAACATTAGAAACAAGTCTTCTAAAATACATGAGTATAAAATTTTGTCCTTGAAAAACTACTTCAAGAAATTTTTGGAATTTATCTGTTTCCTAGATTACAGTTATTAACTATTGAAGGAATCATATATATCATGGAGATAATACCAAGTAATATGGATGATAACATATACTATGAGTTTATTGATAATTACATTAGGATCAAACAAACAGATGCTCAGGACTAATACCATATATTCTCCCCACTTTTACAAAATTATCATAGGTTTAAATAATGACATTTAAATTGGTTTGAAATTATATCTTTGATGCTCAAAAAACATATACATATATTCCATTCCTTTTCAAAATTAACATCTTCTACATATGGAAACACTTATGTGGGGAACTATTGAAATAGGTGTACATAAATAATTAAAAAATAAAAAACCATTAAATTTATATACAAGAATATATGAATTTTATAAATTTCCTAATGTTCTTCTTCAACTGATTTCATAGATGTGGTCGGAATTAATTCCAAGATGACTGCTAACCACTTCCAGTAATCATGTGATATCCCATGAACTATACAGCATCCCCTTTCACTTTTTAAAAAATCATGAAAACTATAATAAGGAAAAATATTTTTTCATCAACTCAATTTGGACACATCCTTTGTCCCCCTTTTGAGTAATATAATTAATATCTAGATTAAACCACAATAATTATATTCATCCATCTTATACTCATATTTTCAAGAATTATAACACAACCTAATGGGGGTTAAACGATCTCCCCATTTAATTTTTTTAACAATATAACCCTTTTTCCTATCCAAAATCTCTAACCATTTACAAATAAAAATATATACTCCCTATAATTAAAAAGATTTAATTTGTTTCCTCTCCCCCTTATTCGGAGTCTGTAGATTATATATCTCTTCAACATAGGGATCTTCTTTTTTATATCACATATATTTAATGTACCTAACTAAACAACTACCCCAATGTATTTATAGCACATAAGGTATTTGTTAATGAGTATCCAATCATTCAATATAAGAATAGGAAAAACACTACTCCCCCTTTTTATATAAAGGAAATCCACAATTATTTTACCTAATCCCACTTAATCATGGAAAATCATTCCATTTTTTATGATCAAACTACTAAAAATTCCTACCAATTTTGGTTTGGACTACCAAAATCTCAAATTAAATTAGGCATAAATTTCCAAAGAATGTCCTAAAATTTAATTATATACACTCAATGGGAATAAGTAAGTGAGATTATGAATTATAATTTGAGTAGTTAATAATTACTCCAAGCCTAGTATGCCCTATCTCAGTCTAAGAAACAGGATTTTTTGAAAACAACTTCAAATTAATCCACGTCACTCCCTTCTTTTCTATTAAAGAACACTTAGTAAAAACCATTCAACATTTCACAAAAAAAAAATCCTTTTCAATCTACCCACAAAATCCATACCCAAAATTTCAATAGATAATAATCAGGATATATTACTATAAAAATATATCATTTTATGAACCAATTAATACAACTTTTACATTTAAAATCATGATACCACCTTATAATTCATATATTCATAAGATTCTACAATCATAGGTCAGTATGGACAACATTTAGATTTCATCCACAGCTCCCATGAAATTTTAATATCATGTTTCTTAAAACATTATTCAATTTTCGTTTTCATCTTCTTATTAAAAGTAAATCCAAATGAGTAACTATTATTATCATAGTATTTTATATATATAATACCACTACATAGTTATAAAATAATATGATCATGTAGAATCCAGTTTTTTTAATAATATATTAAAATCCATACACAATCTTTAAGTATGCTTTTTCCACTAACAAAATGGAATGGTCCCACTATTTTTTGAATGATTCCGAATGATACCATAATAGAATTCGATTATGATTTTACAACTATTTTAGATAGTAGTCTAGATTATCATTTCAATTAAAATTAATCTTAAATTTGATTATTATCATGCTTTTTTCATATCTATTTTTTAGAAAAAATTACTTATTTACACCACAATATGTGTCATGTTTAACTTTATTTATATTGTTTTGTCATAACCACAAATAAATAATTAAAAAAAATTCACCCCCTTCTTTCGTGTATACATTATAACTTCAATATATCTATCATTCATATCATAATCATGTAATTTTTTATTGTAGCTACCCATGACTTGTTTTTACCCATAAATAGAACAAATCATTAAAATAATTTTAAGAAATTAATTTCATGGGGAGTGGGGTACCTTCCATCTTATTTATTTTGAGAGATCATACTAGCCATGTTGGACCAACCTTGATTTTTCCACATTTCCTTTTCTATTTTTCATATTTATGGATATTAATTCCATAAATTAATCATATTCGCCCGCTATAACTTGTAAATATCTTAAAAAATATTCTTCAAGAATTTTCTATTGGATTTTATATATTTTAACCCAATTACAAACAGTTCAACTTGGATTAGTGAACTCTAATTCTTCGTTAACATGGTATTTTCCAAAAATAGTAGAATATATTCCATTTCTATATGTATCAGATTATTCTATGATATTATTGGATCATTAGACTAGATTATATCAATATTAGAGGATTCCTTCACCAAAATTCATCTCTTTCCCTGGAGTGGTATTTAAATAAACACATAGGAATGCACACTCTTTGATGGTCATGAGTTATGTCTCCTATTTCCTTGGTGGATTATCCATTCCATGTTGTTTCACCACCCAAATATCTGGTGCATGCTTTTATTATACCTTGAAAACATGTTTTATTTCTTCCCAAGAATGATATTGTGAGAAATTAAATATTGGTTCTTGATTCACCGTTTTTTGAACATTTTTTTCCCAAAAATATTGAATATATTTTCAAGCTCAATAAGATTCTTTCAAAGGTAAGACATTTCCATATATTTTAAATGAATAAAAGATATTATTGTTAAATTCTATTTCTTCCATATAACTAAAATTTCCTTCATTATTATCCAAATTAACATAAAAAATCATATCTCTATAAATATGTACCTATTATTATCAATCCTTGGTTGATTTGTGATTATAATAATTCCTCTTTTACTTTTAGGAATTTTTGATTAATTGTACATACACATTATATTTCAAAATATTCTGTAAATTTATTATGATACTACATATTTTAAATAATTTTTTTATAACATATATATTTAATTTTTTGGATATCATCCATTACATGAAATACCTAGTATAAACAAAACACAACCCACTACAAAATATAATTATTTTATATGATAGTAATCACCTAGCTATTGGAATGATGGGTATGGATATGATTAACTAACTTATGAAAATTTTGGTTTTCACATTTATTTAAAATTTATCGTCTTGTTACAAATTAATAATAAATGAAAATAAAAACCACATGAAAATAATGAATGATTTTTTTTGAAAAAATATTTTAGTGAAGGAAAATCACTTTTGTTCCAATGAATTATATAAATAACTTTTGTTGAATGATTTAAAAGAAATTTATAAATTATTTATTCAATTATGATTTTTAACATTCATATTTTGTATTTTCTTGCTATGAGATAACGATAAATCAAATTTTATGTTTAAAAAAGTATTTTTTGTGAAATATATTTTTTTTCCCATTTAATACATTTAGAATATAATGTATTTTACCCCTTTTATAAAATTTATTTACAAAATGAAATTAATTTTTTAAATTACCATGTAAAAATTATCTCAGATTTATTTTTTAAAGAATTTTCAAAAGAGGTAATGTTTTCAGTGAATAGTGAAAATACTATTTTTACGTATTTCCCTTTAGTATAAAGCATTTAAAAAATCCTAATTTTTTACGATGGTTTTAAAATAAAATTTAGCTAAATTAAATATATATTTAAATAATTTTTGTATCTTCAATTATTTTAATTTTTAATTTTTATATTAAAACATTCTATACTTATGAAATGAGTCTCATTTGAAAACAACTTTTCCATCGCAACTATGGGTTTAATTTAAAATTAAATTCTAAAAATATACTTAATTTAATCTAAAAAAAGGATTCTATATTTTTTTAAAATATTAAATAACATTATCTAATAAATTAAAATCATTTTTGTTCCATAATTAATAGTAAAAAAATTAAAATTTTATTTCCAATTTTAAGGTGAGAATTGGTTTCCCTAGGGATAAACTAAAATGATAAGTGGTAAAATGAATTAGAAACATTAGAACCCCCTATTTTATGGCCATATTTGGAACATATATCTTATAAGTATAGTGAATAATCCATTTCAGAGCCTTTTTAATGTTTAAAACATGAGTAAAAATTTTTGTTTTCAAATATTCCAATTACTTCCTCTCATTGACACATAAAAAGTAAAACCATTATCCTCTCCACTTCACCCCTAAAAAATAATTTTTTATCCACTAACTATCAAAATAAATTCCATAAATCCCTCAATACTTAATATATTCATTATTTTTATTTTTATGATCCCTTATGAATGTTTGTTTCTAACCTAAAGAGGTTATCCGGAGAAGTGGAATCAATCTTAACTGAGTGTTTTTAATTTTATTTTTTCTACCACAAACATCAAACCGTATATAAACATGATGATATAAAATACCTAATATCTTCAAAAAAAGAGATATATTATTATTTTATTTTCATGACCTATATCATTATCGTGTTCCCCCAAATTGGAAATAAAACTTTTAACTATGAGTATGATGGACTACCTCCTCACAATCGAATGTAATTTGTTTTCCATAACCACAATTCATAGGTTGGTGTAATTATTTATGTAAATTATATATTATATTTATACTATAAATTTACTTATTTAATTTTAATATCTCATATTAATTCATATTTTACATTCTTTAGGAAGGATGATAATGTCACTCCTTTGTTCGACGGACCACCGCTATACTATGTGATGTGATTCATTTTTCACTTATGCTTTACATGTAAGTTAATATTGTTAAATTTAATTAAAATATGTGATATATAAAAAGAATAAATAATGATTATTTTTATTTTATTATGAAATAACTTTTTTTATTTTGTCTATTAATAAAAATGAATCCAATGCTCATGCGTAAGTACACCCCACCATCTATAAGAACGGTGTATTTTACCATTCTACCTTTACCTTTTAAGTATGATTTTAAAATATGTTTATAAAAAACATATGATATTAATATCATGGTTAAAAATATAAATATTAATTAATGATGATTAAATTATGGGGACCAAAATTACCAAATGATAACATATATAAGAAAATAAATCATTTATTACCAGAAATGTTTTTAACATATAATTGTAAATAAACAAGTGGTAAAGGGATATAAGTAAATAATAAATTTTATGATATATATATAGTTATTGAATATATTTATTACAAACATATAGTTACTATACAGTAGGTTTGAACTTGCAATATTAAAATCTATAGTTGAGGTAAGAGATTTTTGTCTCACATTTATTATATGTGAGACACATTCTATAATCACCATGTATTTTTTGTGTGGTGTATATAATAGATATTATTTTATTTTTCTGTTATTATCATAAAAATTATGGTCATTTACATATATATTTTAGTATATTTGATTAATGTGTTTTACTATTCAAAATTTACAAATGTGTTATGGTTTTTTTGACTCAAATTGCCTTCTTTAGGACATAAGTTATGTTATTCCCTTATCATACATTAGGAGGTGTATATACATCCCCTTTAACACGTTATATCATTAAATTATTTTTTTTATGACAAATAATGGTTTTTAGTGTTATTATTTCATTTGTATTACCATTAAAATGTTACCAAATTGGAAGTGATTTATTATTACAGTATCATTGTTTATTGGGATTTTTTATTAATATGTTTTTGATGATGGTATATTAAGATCTCTCTCTCAATAAACCCATGATATTTATTCTCCTATTTTTATTTATGTAACATACATTTTTTCATTTCATTTTACGCCCTTTATGTACTTCATATTGCAAAAAATTATTTTTTTTAAAATTCCCTTTAATTTTTTCTTTAGTAGAAGATGTTTTTTCATTCATATTCATGTTTTATAAAAAATTAAAAGAATCATTTTAATATTTTTAAATTATTTTTAAATTATTTTTAACCCTTTTTTAAAATATTAAAAATTATATTAAAAAGACTCATCTTGTTATTTTCTGAACAGGGCTCTTTTAACCTTTTACTGAAAATGTGAATGAAATATTTGTTTTTAAAATGTACAATATGAAAGAAATTTTCTTCCATCATAACCAATCATGGATTTCAATCTTCTTTTCAATGTCACCATCATTTTTTCCAAATAATATTATTTTGAAAATGTTTTATGAATTTTTATTTTTAAAAACAAATTTCTAATGTAGAAAGGATATTTTTCACAAGAAATGTTCTATGTTATCTTCCAAAATAATTTTCTATATAATATTTCATCCTTTGATGTTAATTATTTATTACTTGGGATTTAATCTAATTATATCGTTATTTTTTTATTTCAATGGTTTTTGATAATTATGAGAATGTATTTATGTAACATGACTATTTTCCAACGGATTTTCAAAGACAAAGGGCATGTCAAAACCGTTTTTCCATGGGTTATACTATAATTAAATGGTTTTGAAAATAATTTATATTCCATGGGTTCTTTTACAATTACTATTATATAATATTATTTCATTTATATATATGGTTTATGATTCATGGATGGATGGATCTATTAAAACCCTATAATATATTAGGTAACTATGGATTACTTATGAGTTAATTATGTTATGTGTGAACCTGATTTCATGTTTACAATGACATGTGAAGACCTATATTCATGTATATAATGTTAGAAATTGACCACATTTAATCTATATACGGTAATTTGTGGACCTACATTCATGTTTATAATATTAATCAAGGACCGTCTATCATATACATAAGTTTACGTATGGTCCTGATCTGATATCTCTAACTTTATGAGTGAACTTGTACCTATTTAAACATGTTCACAACGTTGTAAACTTATGTGTATTCTATTAATTCTTTTATGAAATATTATACTCCCCTGAAATATATTCTCAGGTTTCATTATTATAATTATCTTATAAAATTCCATTATTTATTCTGTGAATCATGTTTTTGATCTATGATATAGAGAATATGTTTTTTAGTTTTTATTATCATGGTATCATAATATTATATTCATTTTATTTTGATATCTTACTTTTTTTCAGTTATAGATAATATGATCTCACCATTTCATAAGTTTCCTTTCCCCATGTTTAAAATAGCCACACCTTGTTCCCACTAAGGTAGGAACCTTGTTGAACGAGTTTCCTTTCACTCAACCTCACTAAAACTATATTCAAATGTGAAGTAAAATATTTCTAGTTATAATATGAGTATTTTACTTGGTTAACCATACTAGAACAATCAGTGTATCATGCAATTAGGGAGGTTTTGATCCCATAAAATTTACTACTACACTAGTTCATCTGAATGAAGAGTATATGGTCACTTTTTTCATAGGGTCACCGCTATAAAAAAATTTAGTGTTTGGTCACCCCCTTACAAAGAACCACATAACTTATTATTCATTCATTCACACCTTCATTATTTCAATTATATAGATTGTCAATGTTTAGTTATATCTTTAATCAATATAAATGTCATGGAAGGGTGCATCTGTGGTATGTATTGATGTGTTTTTTATCACCACTAGATTCTAATTCATAGTATACTATGAATAACTCCTTAAAATCACATTATTATTTTTAGAAAAAATAAATAATTCTTTTTTAAATTTTCTTCAAAATAGAAATCACCTTCACAACTTTAAGCTTCTCTCTAAGGGATCAAATATTTTTTGTTGTTAGAATAACAGATCTTTAATAAGGAATCAGTTCATCTTCCTCTTCTATTACTGGTGTAGTGATATGGGTAGCAAGATCTATCTTTATATTCTCTATATTTTTTCATATATATAAATATATATGTATTTATTAACCTTAAATAGTATAACTTCTTCTTTTCTTCATCATATTAATCTTATTAAAGAAATAATTAATTATGAGATCACATTTCCATATTTAGAATATAAGGACAATATATTTATTCTTATTTTATTCATAGATAATTTATATGTTAAATAAAACTTCTTTAATATATATGAGAATATATCATTGGTCACATCACATCTACATTGACATATATTAGAATATGAGTTCACTCCTCAATCCTCTTCTTTATATTACATTTTCCTGAATCAAGGAAACACTTTTTGATAACTATACATCCAATATATCCTTGTTGTGTATCATGAAAAATAAAATATTTGTATCTATCGAATCAAAGAACTAATTTTTTATGATATATCTTATGTATTATAATATTTAACTCACCCAATAAATCTCACATGCATGCCACACCATTGAGACACATCTCCTCACTTTACAGCATGTAAATATTTATTAATTTTTCAACTTAAATGTCTATAGAAACCTATTTAAAAAAAATTATCATGAAACATAGATTCATTTGAAGTTCCATGATATTTTATTCACTTATTTAGATGTTAAGATTCATATGATATATAGTAGAAAACCATTATAACTATGTTAACCAAAAATCAGTTAGTTTCAAATAATATTCCTTGGAAAACTATCACTATCCATTTTCAGTAAACTATCAAAATACTTGAAGACACATATAAATACTGGGATGAAACCTAAGTAGCCTCAAAAATATATCATTATTGCTAATAATATGGAGGTGATACCACATAAATCGGGACTAAACACACATATTTTTAGGCCCAATAACACATACATAGACTAAAATTCCAAAACAACTCACATACTTCAAAAATGAAACACAATATGTTTTTAATGTAAACATGATACTCCAAAAATGTAAAAAATCCCCATGAATTGTCTATATTTACATATCAACAATAATAATAGAATAAAGTTGGGAAATTATTGAAAAATATAAAAATCATGTATTCGTATAAGAACAACTTGTAAATGAAAACATACATACATAAGACAATAAAAATTTATTAAACTGTGTCTCCTCCTAATAACAAATATTTAATTTGAATTAAGTCTTATATGATTCCATGGAACAGTAGACCTTCCTAGGACATCGGATGAACTCTTCCTCATGTACATTCAATTTTCAAAAAATCTAAAACAATAAAGATAAACATTTATTTGTCTAAAAATTTAAAAAAACATGACTTATGTCATTTTATGAGTCCTAAAATGATATGTCCATAAAAAATATCCAAGAATAACTTCATCCATTTTTCACTCATTTATTCAAATAATCCAAAAAAAACATATAAGTCTTTTAAAATATAAAAAATTAACTTTGTGTCCACTGATTGATAATGTAATAATATATAAACAAGTATTTTAAAAAAAAATTAAATATAATATATATATTTGTATTACAACATAGTGGTGCGTAACTGGTACGAACTCCTAATTAGGATCTAAGATGTCGGGGGTTCAATCCCTGATAAAACAAAGTATGAGAGGTTTGTGTTGGGAACTATAGAACTATATTAGATGTATTTTTGTGGTAACTGTATTAGGAATGGGTATAATACTAGTTAGTTTAAAAGATGTGGCTATATAAAGTCTTATAGCATATGTCAGTAAAAATTTATGTACTATTTCAAATAGTCTATTGTAAAAATATTATTCACTATAGATTCCATTGGTCATAATGAAGGTATTTTTATCCACTAAGACAAGATACCAAAATATAAAGGTTATAGTGGTTTCTTTCCAATCCATGATTAGAGGTATTAGGATTGACACACTAGAGTTCTTGGTGACAATGAACCCAAGCCTCATAGCCCAGATTTGGTGTCTACATTATTACATTATAATAAGATACAAGGAATAACATACCAAATTCATGAAAAGTTTAGTAGTATTTGTAAACATGACACAAACATGAAACAATCATTACAATTGGAAATATTAAATACAAAAAAAATATTTGGGATCACTATTATTTTCCATAGAATATACAAGAATATAAATTAAAAATAACTTTTGGGTATCTTGTAGAGAATGAAACATAAGAAAGGGTTGGCCTCATATGCTCAGTAAAGGTAATCGTAATGCTAAATCTATCATAAAAAAATAACTATAATCAATATGGAAAGGTAAATAACAAAAAAACAAGATTTTTAATCTATAAATGGATCAAAATATGGTATAAATAAATTATGATCAAATAAATCCATGTAAATAATAACATGATCTTTAATCTTATCAATGGATATTCTAACTAATGAAATAATCACATGGACAACATAACAGATATCTTTATTATATAATGAATAATTAAATAAATATTAAACATAATATCAAGGCCTCATGATAAAAATTATTACCTTCACAGCCTCAATCCTATAAAACATAATTAAACGGGCAAGGCCTCAGCAAAATACACAAGCTAATATGTCTAATGAGACCTATCGAGGCATCTAGGGGCTTTCTAATTCCAATACCCACACATAACCTAATAATTTAAATTGGTTATTTACATGAATGTGGTGAAAAATAATAATCATACTAATTTTTATTGAAAAAATGACTTATGAAATGTTAATACATTACCCAATAAATATAAATAATCAAAAACCATCCATAACAATTTGATGAATGGTAATAAAATTTTACATCCTCATCCAGACTAATCATAGTCCATCTATAGAAATAAATATGATGGTATCAATATAAAATATCCCCAGTGAATCATATGTTTAATAAATATTATATGTTTTTTATGAATAAAAATACCCTAAAATTATCTTAAAAATAATTTGTGAGAAAAAAAACCTTTTCACATTGAAAATAATTTTTGTTAAAAAAATACAAATATATTGTAAAAATAATTTCCTTTAAAAATAATCATTGATAAAATTTAAAATAATATTTAAAAATATTAGTGGTCACGATGATGTAAAATTATTTTCATGTAATATATGTTAAAATAGGGATTCCTTCCACATTTTTAGCAAATGTCAAGTTGACCTTCTTTTGAAAATGGCATAGAGATTCCTTTTAAATTTTATTAATAATAAAAATGGGAAAAATGTCTTTAATAAATCAATTTAAAAATGACAGGAACAATTTTTTGAAAAAAAATTATCCAACATGGATTTGGATGAAAATGGATTTTCTACTGAAGAGATAAATAAAGTCATATTATCATAAAAATCATTCAGATTAAAAATAAGAGTATAAAAATGGTAATATTACAAGAAAATGTTCCCGGATAACTAGGGTAGGAGAAAATATATTGATTTAAATATATAAATATCAATTATTTCGACCAAATGAGACTCAAAAACAATCCTGAATAATGATGAGATTGTAAAATAAACCCTTACTACTTTGGCATCTGTAGTATCATAAAACTCATTAAGGAAATAACTTCAACGAAAACATTAAATATAATGAATAGAAATATATTAATCATGTACCATATCAAAAATGTATTCTATATACCTCAAATAATTGAATAAGTGGTGAATATTTCATGTGTCTCACGGATTTAAAAGTGAGACAGGAAACCCATACCACAGATTTGAATTCCTACATATATGTTTGTTCCTCCTATATAGTTAATATATGATTATTAAATATATATTATATATCCATACTCATCATTAACAAACCATATATTATTTACTTATAGTATTTTATCACACTTTTATTAGATATTATTTTATAAAATCATTGTTTTAGATGATAATTGATTCGTTTTTATGCATGTCTTGGTTTGGTAATTTTGATCCATTTAATATTATCATAGTTAAAAAATATAAATATTTTTAACCATGATATAAATATCATATATATTAATAATATATGATTTAGATTAATCATAACAAGTTATATTTATAAAATTTATTACACCATCTATGGGGACAGTTGGTCGTATGTATGCTTGAAAGTTGTTTCCATTTTTTCCGATGGGTGGAATGGAACGGAAATAAATATTAATTTACAATTAAAAATAATATTTATGTTATATATATAATTTATATTAATTTAACAAAAAAATTCACGACATGTCCTTGGGGCCCATGCCGTGACTACCCCATGCCCGCCTTCCATATGCTAGGGGCTGGCGACTAGCACCAAAGTCTTAAATCCCGATAAAAAGGGAAGGCATTGCCTTTATAAGAGTAAAAGAACACAACAAAGTACACAACAAAGGTAAGAACTAGTAATACTAAAAACAAAAGTATGTGCTGAAAAGTAAATGGGCCAGTATAGAAACACAACTATAAAGTACAGTAAAACTGAAAAACTTGTACAACTACAGTAATGTAAAATAGCAACCACATAGTCGTCCTCTAGGAATCCCACCTGAAGGGTGGGTACAGATGGCCTCCTAAGCACCTAGGGTTCGGTCGTTGGCTCTGTGTACATCTCGCAAAGTGGTCCACCTCTGGGTACCATCCAGCTCCACAAGCCTCCACCTCGATCAGTGTTGTTCGTTGTCTGCATCCAACACAACGTAGTATGGCCATAGCCCATGCAAGGGTAGGTATATGATACACAGTGGGAACCCTGAGAACCCTGAAGGTCTGCCAGAATCCACGAATGATAAACAAATAAGAGGGATAAAAACATGAAGTATCAACCAACCCTACATAGTTATATGACCATACATATACCTAAGTTATCAACCATAGTACGGCCCCAACTCTCGAGCCCAAGTACAACCCAGTCCACATAGGAAATAAGTCAATCACTTCAATGATAATGATTTAAAGTCAATACTCATATCACATAGGTATAAATATTTGGTATAGCAATAGATATGATAATATATAGTCAATGATTCAGCTAAGCTGTCAGACCCACACAGGAAACAAGACCATCTAAGCTGTCAGACCCACAGCGGAAACAAGACCAGCTACTCTGTCCGACCCACACAGGATACAAGTACATAGGTCACACTGCCAGACCCACACAGGATACAAGAATAGTAGTCATCATCATAGAACCCACAAAATATTCTAGTATGGTAGTCGTCACTGTTGAATCCATGGAGGATTCTAGTACATTATTCGACGCAGTCGCAACTAGCTCTAGGGTTCCCGCACACAACACGCTTGATTCTAGGAGGGTCCACTCCTCAAGCCAAGGGGTTCGATACATCAACTATCACTAATTCCAAGTTTGATGTAACCAGAATTCTTGTCTCATCAAAAGAAACCCAAAACAACTGATGGTGTGTCAATTGGACACCCGGTCTGAGAGTTATTAGCTTTTCCGTTCCATGGGCTCTGTTGGAATTACGCTCATTCCAAACCCGGCCGTTTTTCAATGTTGTCCAAAACTCACTTATATTATCGAAAAAGGATTATCTCTTCATGAGGATCCTAGTTCCGTAGACGGAGCGTCGATCAGACATGTAGTCTTAATGTAATTCGTGTTTATGCGAAACGGACCCGGCCCGTCAAGCCCTGTTGGATGGCGGGTCGGCCCGTCCTGGCTGGGCGGGTCCGACCCGACTAAAGGGTCAGCGGGGCCAGAGAATGCATGTCTTGGCTCGGTGGCGCATGGTCTTGCCCATGCAAGGGCGCGGCTTGGTCTGGAGGGCGGGGCCCGGCCAGCTGTTGGCTGCAGCTCGACCAATCGGCTGAGCGACGCGGAACGGGGGGGGGGGGGGGGGTAAGGCCCACCGACATCCAAAACCGGCAGTGTCGAGTGGTGCCTCCCTCCTATCCAGCCAGCCTAGGCCAATCTTCCTGGTGCATGTGGGACGTTGTCCTCCCATGCGGCACCTGTGGGTGCCGCGGCCTCCTCCAACCAGGCTGGCTGGTTCACCTGCCTAAGTGGCCCACGGAGCGTGGTAAACGGTCCTCCGCAGCACGGCGCCATGAGGCGCCGCGGTTCCACCAGCCCAACCGGCTACGGCTGGCTGGTTCTTCTTTGGATGAGCGGCCCGTGGTTGCATCCCACGGTTCTTCCACATGCGGACGGCGCAAGGCCGCCACCTTCTCTCATTGCCGCCTCTTCTAACACGCCACTATCTCAAACAAAATCAGGAAAAACCAGGAGGGTCATCGGGCCGTGTTCATTCGGCATGCGCCCTCCATGTTAGACGGTAGCATTTGGACAAAGAAATTCCAACGGATTAAACCTGGATGAGATAAATTCATTCACATAGAATTATACAAAACCCCTACATCGTAATTGATGTCGCACGTCGATGAGCCACAGAAGACGAGCGTCGCAGTAGTTGAGCATCACCGAAGATGGCGTTGCGGAGAATGGTGTCATCCCATCAATGTGGGAGGAAGATTCAATGTAATGACACATGAAGAGAATCTGAAGATGACGTAGATTCCATTACGTTAGGGTGCGTCCAAGGATGAAGCGTCATTGGAAGAAGTCCTTCACATTCTTCGTCGGGGTTGTTCTTCGTTGAAAAACGATCACCTCTATTCAAATTCTCCAGAACACCCCAATAGTAATTTGCCAACGCAAAAGAAATAAAATGCTCAATATTTAATAGAATTGCCATGAAATTCAAATTGATTCAAGAGGTATCACATAATTAATGCAGATATTAATTTGGTATATTGGCACATTCAATGGGTGGGAGGTCGATATGCTCCACCATAATAAATATAAGGATTTTTCAAATTAAACTGTGGGGAATTAATGTGGAGTTGAGGGGTGGTGAAAGGGTTTGGGTTAGTGTGGGACCCACAATACTAAATCCTCTTTGGGGTGGTTATGTGGGGTGTTATCCCCTCCTCTAACTTCTCCTTGTAGGAAATAACCACCCAATATAAATAAAATTGAGCACAACAATTTTATTTAACCTTTTTTTAATCCCCAAAAATTAACTTCTACTCCCGAGAAAACGCAACTATGATAAAGGTCCCCTTAATTAAATACTGGCGCTGCAAGTTCATTAGTGTCCTCAGATTTCATTTCTGAGCACTGGTTCAAATGATATAAAAACTCGCTCGTACGTTTACTGAACGTACCCTAACAAAACTTCAAAAATTGATTCCAGGCACACCGGGCCTCGGATTTCGGTGCCGTCAGAAAATACATACTCATAAAATTCCAAAGTATATATGAAAAAATTTTCATTGAAATTTTATGGTCTTCACATTACACCCACCTCAGGGCCTTATGTCCCTGTAAAACTAAAACAAATACTAGGGAAAGTAATGGGGGTACTAAGCATGCATTTGAGCCTCCTGCTCCCAAGTGCTCTTTTGGAGGATTCCATGCTACCAATGAACATGCACCACAGGAATCGACCATCCACATAGGACTCTCTTATATCAATCCTCGATCTCCACCAGGACCTCTGTGAATGTCACCCTGTAATTGATGTCTAGCTCCCCATGATCAACGATATTAGTCGGGTCATGCGCGTATCTCCACATCTGAGATACCTGGAAGATGTCATGCACCCTATGCAACTGAGGAGGAAGGGCCAAGAGGTAAGCCACCTATCCTACTCTACTGAGGACCTGAAAAGGTCCGATGAGTTGTGGAGATAACTTACCTCCCCGGACAAATCTCTGTAGACCTCGCTGAGGTGAGACTCATAGGAATATGTTTTCTCCATCCTCGAACTCCATTTTTCTCTATCTCCTATCAGCATAGGACTTCTGTCTACTCAGTGCAGTCTTCATCCACTCCTGGATGATCTGCACCTTCTCCGTTGTAGCCTGAACCATCTCTGGTCCTACAAGTGCTAACTCCACTGGGTCAGTCCAGCACAGAGGTGACCTGCAAGGTCGGCCGTACAGTGCCTCGTATGGTTCCATCCCGATGGTAGAGTGGTAGCTGATGTTGTTTTAAAACTCCACCAAGGGTAGGTGATCCTCCCAGCCGTGACCAAAATCAAGGACACATGCACGAAGCATTTCCTCGAGAGTCTGAATGGTCATCTCAGTCTGATCGTCTGTATGAGGATGGAAGGTGGTGCTCAGATGTAGCTGCTTCCCAAAAGCCTGATGCAACCCATTCCAAATACGGGAAGTGAAACGACCATCTCAATCGGATACTATAGTTGATGGAACACCATGAAGTTATACGATCTTTCGAATGTAGAGGCGTCTCAAGCTATCTACTTAGCCATGATCTCTGATCGGTATGAAGTGGGCCGACATGGTGAGTCGACCTACGATCACCCAGATAGAGTCATGTCCTCTAGATGTACGTGGAAGCCCCATCACGAAATCCTTAGATATCTTTCCCACTTCCACTCTAGGACCTATAAGGGTTGTACCAATCCAGCTGGTACCTGGTGCTCCACCTTCACTTGCAGACAAGTGGGGAATCGTGAAATGAACTCTACTACAGCCTTCTTTATACCCAGCCACCAGTGCTGTCATCTGAGGTCCTGATACATATTCTCCGCTCCTGGATGTACCGCTAGAGTGGAAGTGCGGAACTCCCTTAGCAAATCCTCCTGTAGTAAAACTAGTACCATGGTACGTCCCTTAAAATGGATGACGTGCTCCCCTCCTCCATAAATTCTATCAGGTTCCTACACTGAGGATATCTAAGCACATCATATCTCACAGTCAACATCTCCATGATATGCCTCTATGACTCGCTGAAGAAGTGGAGTAGTGACTGTGAGAGACTGATGAAAGGATACTCCATCTCTATCCACGAAGGATATCTACAACGTGGCTAGCTGCTATGTCGCCTCTCCTAGTAGTGAATTCCTGATCTTCTCTTGAGAGAATCTGCTACAAAGTTCCCCTTCCTAGGAGTATAGACTATCTGAAAGTCATAGTCCTGGAGGAACTCAAGTCATCGCCATTGTCTTAACTTCTGGTCCTTCTGTGAGAAGATATACCTGAGACATTGGTTGTCAGAGTAGACTATAATGTGCTCGCCCATCAGATAGTGTCTCCACATCTTCAAGGTGAAGACCACTACTACTAACTCTATGACATGGGTAGAGTATCTTTGCTCGTGCTGTCTCTGCTAACAAGAACCATAATTGATCACTGATCGCTCTAGCATCAGAAAACTCCCGAGTCTGGTCCCTGATGCATCGCAGTACACTACATACCCAACACCCTTCTCTGGTAGCCTCATGATGGACGCACTAGTCTACCCCTTCCTCATCTACTGAAATCTATGCTAACATCTATCTGACCACATGAAGGGTTTCCCCTTCGTTAAGGCTGAAAGTGGTGTTGTAACCCTGGAGAAGTCTGGACAAAATCTCTGATAGTACCCAGCTTGACCCAGGAAACTCTGTACCTCTATCACACTCATAGGTGGCTCCCAAGCAGGCACTGCCTCGATCTTCGTTGGATCCACTGCTACCCCCACCTACGAGATGACGTGTCCCAAGAAGTGAACCTCTCAAATCCATAACTAGCACATCGAGAGCTTACCATAATGATGGTGCTCCCTGAGTGTGTACAGTACTACCCAAGGATGGTAGGTGTGCTCCTCCTCAGTAGTCAAGTAAATATGTATGTTTTTTATGAAGACTACTACAAATAAATAGAGTTAAGGCTGGAAGATTATGTTTATGAGACTCATGAACACTGTTGGAGAGTTGATTACAGCAAAGGTAATAACCAAGAACTCGTAGTGGCCATAATGACACCTGAAAGTCTTCTTCTGCACATCCTCATCTCGAATTCTGAGCTGGTGATAGCCTGACATGAGGTCTATCTTCGAGAACCATCATTCTTTTTTGAGTTGGTCGAAGAGTTCATCAATCCTCGATGGGTGTAATGTTTCTTTACAGTCACCTGATTCAGGCTATGATAGCCGACACACAGTTGCAAGATCCCATCCTCCTTCTTGGTGAACAAAATCAGGGAAGCCCAAAGTGACACACTGGGTCGTATAAATCCCTTTCCCTTCAAGTCCTCCAGTTGTACCCGCAGCTCACGAATCTCGGTGGGAGCCATCCGATATGCTGGGGTAGATATCAGTGTTGTCCCAAGGTACAGGTCTATGTGGAAATATACTTCTCTGCGGGGAGGTAGTCTTAGAACATCATCAGGAAAAACATCCACATACTGATCCACCACAATAGGAAAACTAGGACTCCGCCCATCCACTGCTCCAAGGATGAGACTATCCAACTGATGTGTGATCGGCTGCCCTCTCCTATGCATAAGTCCATCCTATGATGCAAAGTCTCCCTTCTCACCAGTGAAGGTGAACCTGGTCCCATCCGTGCAGACACACTGCACTTTGTGCCTAATACATTCGACTTGAGCATGGATAGTAGATAAGCAGTCCATACCCATGATGACGTCGTAAGGCCTCGACGCCACTACAAGAAGATCTCAACCGAATCTCTCACCTCCTAGAGTAAGCTCACACTACCGGCACCAGTGCGTAATCATCTACTCTGCTCCTGTAGGATTCTCTAGCCGTAAATATTGAGCCAACAGCTCCATCAGAAACTCCAATCTCTAAATAAGGGCAGCAAAAATAAAAGAATGACTCGTACCTGTGTCTATAAGTACTACAGCAAGGGTATAGTAGACACAAATAGTACCTCGAATCATTTTAGGTGCACCTTGGTTGTAGACTTTGACTGCTTGGAGATGAGTCTACCTTTGTCCGCTAGCTCCCTATGGTCGAGGTGGACCTCCTGGTGGTGGTGGTGGTAGTGCCTCGAAATGATGTCCACCACCCGCTACTCAACCAGCTCCTATGCCTCGTCCACCCCCTCCTGACGGACCACCATGGTCAGCCCTATGCCTCTGCTGGGGAGGTCCCTCTACTATCTGATGCTCGTCTGCATTACGGGTTGTGTAGTCTCGAGCCATGTTTTCCTACCCACCGCGTGCATAGAATTGCCTTCTCATTGTAC
This sequence comes from Viscum album, assembly GCA_963277665.1. NCBI lineage: Eukaryota > Viridiplantae > Streptophyta > Magnoliopsida > Santalales > Viscaceae > Viscum > Viscum album. Next base: position 512,073,573 of record OY728138.1, read on the forward strand.
GAATGGCTCTGTTTCGTGTGCCCTGCACAACCGAACCTATATCCTGAGGTCGCACACCTGATGGAATGGTCCTCTTAGACCGCTGTGACATTGGTCTACTACCAACTGTAGAAGACTCTGCTACGTGTCGCCCTGTGATGGGTCTCACCGCTAGTGACTGCTCAGCGAGAAAGCTCTCCACTAGAAGGGCTCGCTCCAGAACCCATGCCTTGGTCGGGATGCTGAGGGGAATCTTCGAAGCCCTGATCTCATGCCTCAGTCCCTGCTCGAATGTTTGGGCCCTGAAGAACGGTTCCCGTACCATATCCATGGATTAGCATGAGAGGTCAGTAAACCTCACTGAGTACTGAGTTACGATCACATTTCCCTTTCGCAGATGTAGTAACTCTTGAATCTGTACTGCACGAAGGGTGGTTGGAAAAAACTCTGAGCGGAAGAGACTCTCGAATTCTATCCATAGTAGTGATTCCTCATCATGCACATGTATCATCAAGCTCCACCATCTACCTGCTACTACATGCAGGAGTCTCGCGACAAGGATCACCATAAGTTCGATGGGTGTCCCTACCAATCTGAAAACTCTAACGATAGCCTCCAGCCAATACTCAGCTTCCTATGGTTCCATCTCTCTGCGGAACCTAGGCAGCCTCTGTCACTAGAACTCGTGCAACGCACTCAAGAAACATGCACTCTACACTGCTGGGGATAGTAGTATCTATGGTCTAGCAGGTAGTGGTACAACTGGTGCCTCCGCTGTGATGGGGCCCTGCACCGAGGCCTCATCGCTCGTTGGGCTACCATCTCGTACGTAACTCGGAACCCTAGCTGGCTGCGTTCGTGGGGCAATACTGAAAAGAAATGGGTGTTCCATGGTCAAATAGTATACCTGGTGAGCTGACATAGAGTAATCACAAAAAAAACCTTTTCAAAGGAAACACACACACAATCAGTGTTTTCGTGCACTGAGTCAGAAATTAGAGGTCAAGGTCCTGGTGTATGGATACGTCGGCCACCGCACAAACACTAGACTCCCTGGACTGAAAACCACACTCAATACTCTTAAAAATTTTTCTTCACGGAATGGAATGATCAGATTCATGAGTTCTGCTATAGAACAGATGCCTCTGATACCCATTTTTCATGACCCGTCCTCAGGGCCCATGCCGTGACTTCCCCGAGCCTGCCTTCCATAGGCCAGGGGATGGCGACTAGCACTAAACACATAAATTCTGATAAAAAGGGAAGGTGTTGACTTTATAAGAGTAATCAAACATAATAGAGTACGCAAAAAAGGTAAGAACTATGTAATACTGAAAGCAAAAGTACATAATGAATAGTAAATGGGCCAGTATACAAACCCAACTGTAAAGTACAGTACAAATGAAAAGCTAGTACAACTGCTGTAAAGTAAAACAGTAACCACAGAGTCATCCTATGGGAATCCCACCTGAAGGGTGGGTATGGATGGCCTCCACAGCACCTTGGGTCTGGCCGTTGGCTCCGTGTACGTCTCGCCAGGTGGTCCTCCTCTAGGTACCATCCATCTCCACAAGCCTCCACCTAGATAAGTGTTGTCTGTCGTCTGCATCCAACACAACGTATTTTCGGCATGGGTTGTGCAGGGGTGAGTATACGATGCTCAGTAGGGACCCCGAGACCCCCGAAGGTCTCCTAGAATCCATGAAGGATAAATACATAAAAGAGATACAAACATGAAGTATCAACCAACCCTACTTTGGTATATGCCCATACATATACCTAAGTTATCAACCATAGTATGTCTCCAACTCTCGATACCAAGTACAACTTAGTACACAATGAAATGAAGTCAATCACATCGATGATAATGATTGAAAGTCAAGACTCTGCTCACAAAGGTATACATCTTTCGTATAGCGATTGAGATGATCATATGTAGTCCCTGATACATCTATATTGTCAAACCCACACAGGATACAAGACCATCTAAGCTCTCAAACCCACACAAAACACAAGACCAGCTACTCTGCCGGACCCACATTGGATACAAGTACAAAGAGCAAACTACCAGACCCACACAAGATACAAGAACAGTAGTCATCGCTGTCAAACCCACGGAGGATTTCAGTATGGTAGTCGTTGCTATCGAACCCACGGAGGATTCCAGTACAGTATTCAATGCAGTCGCAACCTGCTCTAGGGTTCCCGCACACAGCACGCTCGATTCTGGGAGGGTCCACTCCTCGATCCAAGGGGGTCGATACATCAACTATCACAAAATCCAGAGTTTATGTATCTCGAAGTTCCACCTCATCAAAAGAAACCCAACACAACAGATGGTACGTCAATCGGATGCCTGGTCTGAGAGTTATTAGCATTTTTGTTCCTAGGGCCCAGTTGGAATTACGCTCGTTCCAAACCCATCCATTTTCCAAAGTTTCCCAAAACTCGCTTAGATATTCTCAAAAGGATTATCTCATCATGAGGATCCCAGTTCCGTAGACAGCGCGTCAATCGGACAAGCGGTCTTAAAGTAATTCGCATTTAAGAGAAATGGGCCCAGCCCGTCAAGCCTGGTGGGCTGGCGGGTCGGGTCATCCTGGCTCGGCGGGTTCGACCTGACTAAGGGGTTGGCCCGGCCCGATAATGCGTTTCCCGGCCCGGTGGGGCATTGTCTGGCCCGTGGAATGCGGCCTGACCCTCGCAAGGGTGTGACCAAGTCCGGCGGGGCGCGGCCCGACTAGTCAGCAGAGCGACGCAGAACGGGAGGAGGGACACGGTCCTCTGTAGCGTGGCGCCCTGAGGCGTCGTGGTTCCACCAGCCCGGCCGTCTATGACCGGTCGATTCTTCTTCGGCCGAGCTGCCCGCAGTTTCAGGATGTGGTTCTTCAATACGCAGCTGGCGTGAGGCCTCCGCCTTCACTTATCCCCGCCTCTTCCAACACGCCACAATCACAAACAAAATCAAGAAACATCAGAGGGTCATTAAGTTTTGTTCATTCGGCCCATGCCCTCCGCGTTAGGTGGTAGCAGTTGACCGAAGACATTCCATTGTATTCAACATAGACAAGATAAATTCATTCACATATAATTATATAAAACCCCTACCTCGTAATTGACGTTGCACGTTGACAAGCCGTGGAGGATGAGCATCGCGGTAGTTGGGCGTCCTGGAAGACGGCGTCGCAGAGAACGATGTTGTCCCGTCAACATGGGAGGAAGAGTCACTGTCGTGATGTGGGAAGAGAATGGTGTTCTTCGTCGAAAAATGATCACCTCTCTTGTAATTCTCCAGAGCCTCCCCAATAATAATTCTCCAACGCAAAAGAAATAAAAGGCTCCCAATTTAATAGTATTTCCATGAAATTAAAATTGATTCAAGAGGTTCCACATAATTAATGCAGATATTAATTAGGTAGGTTGGCACATTCAAAGGGTGGGAGGCGGAGAGGCTCCACCATAATAAATATGAGGAGTTATCAAATTAAACATTAGGAAATTAATGGGGAGTTTAGGGTAGGTGAAAGGGTTCAAGTTCATGTGGGCCCCACCACACTAAATCCTCTCAGGGGAGGTTATGTGGGGTGTGTTCCCCACCTCTAACTTCTCCTTCTAGGAAATAACCACCAAAGATAAATAAAATTGTTCACAACAATTTTATTTAACATTTTTTTAATCCCCAAAAATTATCTTCTCCTCTCGAGATATTGCAACTGTTGTAGAGGTCCCCTTAGAAGAATACAGGTGCTTCGAGTTCATTGGTGTCCTCATATTTCAATTTCGATCACCAGTTCAAATGATAGAAAAACCTACTCGTATGTTTACTGAACATACCCAAACAAAACATCAAAAATTGATTCCGAGCACACTGGGCCTCGGATTCTGGTGCCGTTAGAAACTGCGTACTCATAAAATTACAAAGTATTTAAGAAAAAAATGTCCTTGAAATTTCTGGGTCTTACAATATTTTTTATCATCAATGTAATTATAAAATGAAAAATATGTCACATCGTTATGTAGAGGAGGTAGTCCAAATGTACACATGAGAGGCGTTCTTATTTTACAAGGGATTTGAAGGTTAGAAGTTATAAGTGATATTATATTTACATAAGTATTTTTAGATTATAAATTTTACATATATTCATTAATATTTATCATTATTACATTACATGTAAATTGAAAGCAAAAAAATAAATTACATTGCTTCACAAGGTAGTCCTCAATCATACACACGAGTGACATTGTCATATATTTCATGGAATGGAAAGTAATAATGAATAATTGATATAAAAAATTCCAAAGTATAATATCATCTTATATATCTTATAATTTTTTAAAATACATCATTACATCAATACATAAAAGGTGGTGATGGAAAATGAATTAGATCAGTTCGCGAGACGGTAGTTCACCATACACATGATCGACGGTTTCATTTTTAATTTGATGGAATTAGAGGTGAATATAGATTATTTAATTAAGGTAATAACATATTAGTACATAGTATATAATAATTGATTATTTTCTCATAGAGGGAAAATATTTCAATATTTTATAATAGTATGTAAAATGAAAACACATAGTTAAAAACAATATATCTTATATAATAAACCTCTTTAGGTTTATCCTAAAGCCATCATAGATTATCTTTATGATAAAAAAATGACTCCAGGATGTGTAAATAGATGTATGGAATATATTTGGGAAGGTATTTTCAGATTCAATGGGCTTTGGGATTGTGAATTGTGTATGAGAGGGTGTGTCTTTTAGAAGTGTGGAGAGGACAGACCTTGTATTTTTTGAAAGAATCAATTACACCCATGTTTTGATCATTTCAAAATCCTCTAAAATGGGTTATAATAGATCCATAGAGTTTATAGGTTCTATATATGGCCATAAAATGGGTGTTTGAAAAAAAAATCATTTCAACCCTTATATTTTTAGTTTAACCCCGAATAATCTCATTTTTGCCATAATCACAGTAAATAATTCTTACCGATCTACATTTCAAATTGGTAAAAAATTAAGCTGACCATATTAGATAATATAATTTCTTATTATTACAAATATGGAATACATTTTTTCCAATTCATCTCAAATAAGTAGGAAAATACAATTAAAATTATACCCTCATACGTGATGAGAAAGCATTTTTCCAAAGAGAAAATTCGAATAAGTAAACACTGTATTAATAAACAAAACACGGTATGAAATTGATTTAAATTACCTAAATTAGTAAAATTGTAATATTATTGGACTGATTTTTATATAAAACGAATTTAAAATATAATTTATCTTTATAAATGATTTAAATTAAAAGGTAATTTTCAACTAAAATTCAAAATTTTCACTATTCATCAAAAAAATTATCATAAAATTATCAAAAAGTAATCAAATAATAATTTTGACAAGTAGATTCAAAAAATTAAGATTATTTTTGCAAAAATGTTTTCTAAAATTTGTAGAAATTATTTATAAATTATGTTTGGAAGAAATGATTAATCCTCTATTTAGAAAAATACATTTTTTAAAAAATATTTCATTTTCTTTCAAATGGATATTATTTTATATCTAATTAATAGATAACCATTGAATTTAATCAGTTCATGTGTAAACCATATAATTTTAATTTTTTATGTAGTCCAATTTATACCCTTCAACATAATGGATTGGTTATACTAGGCATTTTCAAATAAAAAATTTATCATAATGGATCAGGATGTTATATTTTTTTTAAGATTAGTGTTTCATTTCATATATGATATCAAACATTATTTTCCTATTTAAAAATATTGGGGTGTAAAATTCTATCCCCTATAAATAAATTGTTTCCTCATAATTTCATCTTCATCTCAATAATCAATAGATTAATATTTAAAAACTCCCTTCTTTAAATTCCACATAATTCTATGTGTTAGTGAAACATCATCTTGATTAGATAGAATTATAAGTACATAAGAAATATAAAATAAAGAATAATAGGTTACCAAATAATTGAACATTTTTGAAATTTTATGATATTGAAATGGATGAAATGTTTAAATCATTATGGAGGGTGGTATATATCATAGATCATAAGAATGTAAATCATCTTGAAAATTTAATGACCACAAATCCTTAAATCTTTTCTGGATGAAAAGTTCATCAATTCCAAATAATTGAAGGTATTTGGATATCATGTTTGATTCAATATCCTTTTGTTATTGTTGAGGAATTCCATTACTATTTATACTAAGAACATATGAATATATATATACTTGATATATTTCTATTTCATTGGCATAATTTTATCCATTTTTTATGCTTCGATCAATTTCCACTTCAATTATTAAACTATGAAATGAATATCCAAAATTAATTTTAATTTCTATTTTACATTTAAAAAATCATTATCATAAAAATTCATTCCACCTACTTCTAGATATTTTTTAAAAACCAAAATGGTTAGCACATGTTATCCAATAACCCTTGAAGTTAAACATAATCAATTCCATATTTATTTATCCTTAATAATCATCCAAAATATATCTCAAAAAATTTAAATTCCAAAAAAATTGAAGGATGGTCAGTTGATCAACATTTTTTTCCAAAGATAAAAAAAATGTGAATATTAATTTCACATTCCAAATATGTGAATACTTTGATCACCATAAGACCATAATGAATAAATTCATGCTTCAAAAAATAAATTCCTATATCAAATATATTACATATGTCAAAACATAAAGTAGACACCATTAATGATTTCATAATCTCTTAAATCACGAACCAATTTCATGGTCACTAATACTATCCCATAAAAATGTTATTTTAATTATTACCTTAACATAGATCATATATTTTGGATTAACTTCTCTTAACCATATATTTAAAAAATATCAACTTGGAACTAAATCAATTTTCATTGTACCTCTCAACATATACATTAAATTTTTTAAATAAACACTAATTATTTATAATCCTTATATGTTTCATGATTATTCTTATGATAATATCATCAATAAAATATATTTTTAGCATATTTCTATGATCCAGACACATATGAACATTAATCACTAAACTTTATCAATATCAATAGAAAAAGTATTACATTGACCCCTTAGCTTATTTTGTGGTATATTAATTTGAAAATTAGGGAATTGGACAGAATAGTATCCCATATACTTACAGTTAAATCATTATACATAGAGGGCTTATCCATTATTATTTAATTACTAATCTTGACTGATTTTTTCTCTACACATTGATTAAAACCAATTTCCATTTTAGGCTTGTACAAAGGTGATTATTTCTATAGGTATCACATGTGGGAAAATCCTTCATTCAATTATTCCCTTTATCCATTTTTTTCTATGTCATCCTCTAGTTCTCTTGATTTTATTCAAGGCCATAAGTCATGGAGAATTATTTCTATGCCTTGATAGAATTTTATACAATGTCCTTGTATAGTTGTAAATTTTTAGATACATGTTCCCTTTTATGAATTATATCAGTCTAATAAATTAAATGGTCAATATTTCTCACTAGAATACATTAATAGTGTAAAAAACACCGTTATATCCTTGTATATATTGTTTCATACATAGAAACATTTTATTTTTATTTTTATCAAAAACTAAGGAAATATCTTTCTATATCTTTTTGTTTCTCAAAAAAAATATTTTTATAATAAGTGTATATTAAAATCCTTCCATTCAATGTTTTCTATTTATTTTTTATCGTTAGGGTTTGGAATCAATGACCACTATTCATAAGCATCTCCTGAGAGACTATAATCTATCATGAAAACATTCTACCTTTCACTACTTCCTAGAAAAAGAAATATCTTCTATGAGGAACTTGTATATTTCTTATCAAAAAATATAATTTTAGTTCAATTAAATTATGTATTTTTCTAACACATGAACTTTTATAACATTGTTTCACCATATAGTGGAATAGTTGGCTACTCAGAATAGGAGAGGTTATTACTCATAAACTGAATCAGCTACCCCAATTTGCTAATAATTTTATATCTTTTAGCTACATTTTGAGATCCAGCATCATTATGTTTCATAGGGAGAAATTATTTTATATGGTACACACCTTAATATAATTCATATTCATTCCATTGTGTGACTTTTTTAATCAATTTTATACACAATATTAGATCATAACATTATCAAACTGAATTAATAATCCAAAAAAAGTTAAACACTTAACCTAAATTGAATTATTTATACACAGGTAATCTCATAATCATAAACATCGGTGCCCTATGAATATCATTATTTTGAAATCCATCATAATGGATTGAAGAGAAAATTTGAGTTGTCTGATATATATCCCTAGGAGTGTCAAAATAGGTTTATAGTAACGAAAAATTTTGTGTTCCAAGTAATTCTTGAGTCAATCCTAATGCCCCATTTTTAGAGTTATTACACCAAGGTAAGTCTATTCTAGAACTTAATCCTCTTGTAGTATCCAAAAACGGATGTATTTCTATAAAAAACAATGTAATATCTACCTTAAAAATCATTAATATTTTATTATATACTTATCATCAATGTCTATCATGGGTTTTTGTTCCCTGCTCAATGTTTTCCTAAATCTAGTTCCCATGGTTTCATCAAAACATCACCCGATACTGACTATATTGACCCAAACCCTAGTTACCCAGATTCGGTGTCAACTTTATTACATTGGAATAAGTTAAAAGGAAACTAATCCTTAAGGATCTAATAGTTTAATATTCTTGGTAAACAGGATTCATAGATGAAATTCTCTTTCTAATTGAATGTATAAAATACACAAAGTCATCTCATTAAGAATGTCATTTTTACTCATATTGTATCCCTACATATCAATAAAAAAACTCCTCCTAGTAACTTGGGAATAGTGAAACATATAAAATGGGTGATCTCAAATGCTCAGTAAGGGTATGCGTACAACAAAATATATAACAAATAAAGAAGTATAATAAATATGACTTGGTAAATAACTAAAACACATTCCCATTAATCAATAAACTGAGAATGATGTTGTAAAAATAAATTATGATCAAATAAATACATATAAATAGATAAAATAGTTTAAAACATATCTCAAGATATTTTAACTGATTGAATAGTCACATGAATCTCAATCACTAGTCCGATAACGAGGGAATGAATAATTACATATATCTTATAAATACCAAAATGTCCTCATTTAAAGACTTCATAACATCAAATCCATTTTTTGAGACATTTTACATTAATTGGTTTTCCCTCAGCAAAATACCCAAGATAATTTGTTTCATGGAACCTATTGATGCCTCGAGGGGCTATGTAATTTCTTGCCCCACCAGAAATCTAATAGTTTTAATTAATTTAACATAAGAAATGGGTAAAACACAATAAACCTAATCATTATTATTGAATAATAAACAAAAAAAATTAACATTTACCCCAATCAAAAAACATAATCATAAACCAACTAGAGTAATATGGTGAATGTAAATAAAATTGAAAATACCTTGTAAATTTGATGATAAAGTATCTGGATAAATAATATGGATGGTATCAATAAAACAATATCTATAGTGGATCATATATAATTCGAACAATTGATGATGTTGATTAATATAAATACAATAAATATTCCATTTAAATTTTATTAAAGGAAACTAACCTCTTCACAATGAAAATATTTTTACAATTGTAAGTTTAAAAAATATTTCTTGAAGCACTTTTCCTTGAAATTGAAATTTTCAAAATTATAAAATAAAATTTACAACATTTCGTGGTCATAATGGTTGGAAATTATATTCATTTTTTACCTATTAAAATAATCATTCCTTTCACATGTTTAATAAAATAAAAAGTATCCTTATTTTAAAAAAATACAAGAAGATCCATTCATCATTTTTTCTAAAATTGAATGAAATAATAAAAATTTACATAATTAATCATTGGTATATTGATAAAAATATTTTAAAATATTTTTAGAAAACATGAATTTCATTGAGAAAATAATATTGAAGAAATATATAAATATTGGATTTTTTTCTTAAAATCATTTTTTCAATCAGTTTTTTTACTAAATAATTTATAATGATACAAATACATGAAATATTTAACAATTAACCGTAGGTGAATTAAATATATTTATTTTAATATATAAATATAAAATTTTTCCCATAAGGTAGTCTTAAATAGAAATAATCTCAAAAAAATGAAGAGATTGTGAAATAAAACCATACCTATTCGATAACATTTTAATCATAATCCCCATCAAATAAATAAAACAAAATGAAACATAAAATACTATGATTTTAAATAAATGAATTATATAACATATCAAAAGGGGTATTATATACGTCACATAAATAAATAATTGGTTAATATGGCGTATGTTACAAAGAAGTAAAAGTGGGATGAGTGACCCTTACCACCTATCTAACATCCTTTTTATATATCCAATCCTCATATATAATAAGTATAGGTTCATTAAACATCTAATAAATAACTATAGGCATATTTATCATACCATATATCATTTTCTTATAGTATCTTTTTCACATTTTTATTTGTAATTATTTGATAAAAACGTTGTTTTAGGTTATAATTAATTTTTCATATATGATTTGGTTCTGTAATTTTCGTCCTTTTAATTTAACTATGCTTACATAATATCCATAATTTTATCCATGATATTAATTAATCATATATTAATTGTATATTAAATTATAAAAATCCATAAAAGTATAACATAGAAAATAAACTAAATTGTGTCTGGAGATGATATGTTATACATAAGCACGAACGTTGTTTCCATTTTTCTCAATGGGTGGACTAAAAATATAGTAAATATTAATTAACCTTTATGTGATAATTTATATGGTATATATATCATTTATATTAATAAAATCCTTGTTTATTATGATCCATGTTAAGATAAAATGGAAAAAACTTTCTCTCGCTACGTGGAGAAGGTACTCCATACATATGCCTGAGTGATGTTATTGTTTTCCACTAGATTTTTATGTAAGAAGTTATATGTGAAGTTATATTTCTAGAATTATTTTTAAATGATAAATATCTCGTATATTAATTATCTTTTATCCTTTATACATTCTATTTAAAGTGTAAGGGAAAAACAAATTACATTGATTTGTGGGATTGTAGTATGTCATACACACGAGACGTGTTACCATATCCCCCATATAATGTAATGTAAGAAGTTATATATGATATTATAATTTTATAAGTATAATAATAAAATAAATATAATATACAAATTGTAAATCAATCATTTCATCTATTATTGAAAAAATGTTATGGAAAATGAACTATCGATGATATTGAATTCATTTCAAATGAAATATATTATAAAGTCATAGGGTGTTATAATTTAATTTATTCATGGTGTTTTGTTTCATACATGTTATTGAACCTGATGATTCTATTTTAAAATCATAGGGTGTTACACAATATGTGCATATCATTTTATTTTACAGTCCCTTAAATCTAAATTATTATTATATATATATACAATATATGAATAAGAAATCAGAAAAATATATAAAAATATGTCTAAATAAAAATCTTATAAAAATAAAAAATCTGGTAATTAATTAAAATATTTTTTTTAAATATAATGAAAAAAACTAAAACTAAAAGTTCAATAATTCAATAATTAGTTCAGAAAATATTAACAAAATTATATTAATAAAAAAATTCAGAAAAATTAATTGTTATAATATAATGAATATTTCAAGATACTCCAATAATTTCATAAAATTATTATTTTACACCCGAAATAAATATAATAAATTTTTCCAACCATTATCAACACTAAATCACATAAAAATATTAATAAAATAAAATCATGTTAAAAATTTAATTTATATGTCATGTAATAATTAAGATATTACTTTTCATCAATTAATTTTGATAAAAATGTTCAAGAAGAATTCAAATTATTTACTATTTCAATAAATATTTCAATGAATTTATTCTTTTAGATAACATGAATTAAACATTTTCAACTCCACACAATCTAAAAAACATACACCCAATAATAAAAAATGTTCCTAATTCCACATCGATATACCTAACATGGTTTTAAAAATTTGATCTCTTATATTTGAAATTTTATGTTCCCCTATAATCCACCTTATCAAGAAATTGCTACATTCACACTAAATTTTATAAATATTATTTAAAAAACATTTATTTTTACATGTAGGAGATAGGCTCATCCAAAACATTATTCTAATACTAAACAGATCATAAAATTTGAAATCTAATAGTTAATTCATTAAGAAGAGGCATACTATGATTTTAGAAAATCCTAGATTTCAACTAATTCACCTGAAAAAAGTTTTGCAATAAACACCCCAAGATGTATTATAAGAGATAATAAATTATTTTTACATGAACTACAGTCTCTATGTTAATTTTTTGAGTGGATTATTTGAATAACCTTAGGTTTATATAATAACAAATACTTCTCATAAAATTATTGAGTTTTAATATTGTTTTAGTTTTTAATGGATTAATTTTTATTTATTAATAATTTATTTATTTATTATATTATTTTATGATTAGTAATGATCTCTCAAATATTTATTATATGTAATATTTAGTTCTTATTAGGTATAAATTTTAGTAATCTCATGTTTGATTATATTATATTATTTTTTTCTTAATATTTCTTTATATTTCATGTTTTGACTATTCATAACATAAACTACAAGTTTCATGAAGACTTACTAGGATAAATATATACTTTTGGACATTAAAATATAATTTATGCGTTATTTTTACTAATCCCATATATCCAAATTACATTTCCCACATAGCCAAATCTATTTCCTATCAAAAAATTAGGTATCAAATTCTCTCACTTTGATTATTTTTTAAATATGGATTCCCTATGTATTTAGACCATAACATGAAATAAAAATAGCAAATTTAGTTTTTATTACAAAGTTAGAAATCACGAAAAAATATTAAAATATAATTGTAATGCGTAAAATTCAAAATGAATTTCATTAATTTCATAAATTAAGATAAAATGAAATAAATGTTTTCAATATAAATATATGAATAACTCGTATTTATTTTTCCATTTTATTTTGAATATAAATTATACAATAATAGTAAAATTTAGTTGAATCTTGACTTTTTTGAAAGATAATAAAATTCTATAACAATAAATCCACTAGACCCAAAAATTATTCTTTTCTATAGGTGGACTATTATATGTCTAAAATTTGAGAATACATGATGTTTACAAATTTCCACAATCAATACATTATTCACCTACATGAATTCACCTATGAGAATCTATTTACATGAATTGGCTATGTGATCAATATAATTATGTGAAATCTTTTATGTCATAATTATTTTTACATGAAAATATACTACGCAGATATGTTTGGATACAAGTTATAATTTGTTTATATAAAATATATTATGTTTTAAATGATTATTCAATATTAATAAATCAATTTTTTCATAAGATCAATGTAATTTTGATCTTTTAAATATGTCTCATGAAATTAATTTGGATAAAAAAATTAGTATATGTCAAAAATACTTTGTGATCATTGAGATATATACTTACACAGATATAGAAATATACTCTCTTTTATTCAATGTCTGACATTTCAGTTTATTGTGTGTTTATTTTAAATAGGTTTAATATTTTATTTGTTTTAAAACAAGTCTTTAATTAATTATAAACCATATGAAAAATATACCATGTTTTATGAGTAATTTAATGAAACTGACATGGGATTAACAATGTATTGATATTCATGCTAATATTTATGGATATGTAAAATTGAAAATATAAAGAATTTATCTCATATATTATCGTTGATTTTTTCAAGGATATTAATATTCATTGTTAAATACTATATTAATTGTTCTAATCTTGTTTATCTCTATTTATATGAGTTTTATTGAATATAAAGTGAAAGATATATAGATATAACTCCCAAAACCAAAGATCAAAATAGAATTGTTTTGTAAAATGCTAGGTTTGTATCATATAAATTATGGGTGTATTATAATGAATTTATTATAAATTTTATTGTTAGATTCCCTACAATATTAATTTTTTATTTTTCTTTTAATAAACTTTTGTGTATATTGTGTTTCATTTTTTAAAATCTCTAAAAGATTGTTAAAAATTGTTCCCACATGAAGACATTATTTTTAGAATTTTTGAAGAATAATTGTGGGACATGAAGTGAATAAAATAATTATTGATATTATAGACATAAAAAGAGAGAGGCATACATTGAAGAGATGCATCGGGACAATAAATTTTCTCTTCCATGTTGTATAATTCACAACTATTTCATGGATATTCATTTTTCATTTCAATTCAAAAGAAAAATATTGGTTTCTAATGCCATAGTATTTCAAAATCTTGAAGGGCTTGTGGAATACATTATATAATCATCAACATCATCATCAACAATACTTCACTAGTTTAAATTTTTTAATCATTATTTGTGTTTTAATTTACTAGGATATATTTTTACACTTGGTTAATAATTAATAGGGTTATACTTCACTAATAGTAGGTATATCCGGGTCTGTTTTGTTCCATCAGAAGTCCTAGTTTAGTCTAGTATGTTAGAAAAATAGGTTTTTCTTAACCTGTTAAATAAAAGTGGAAATGAATACTTCTATAAGAGTCTTGGTCTAGTATATATCATTATAAGACTATGTTCTTGTTTATATATAATATATAATAGTCTAGTAATGAGCCCTATAAACTCTAGGTTGGTCTTATACCTATAAGATGATTGGTTATGTTTTCCCCAAAAAATGGGTTTTGTCTATACAAAAAAATATAAGTGGTAAGGATTGAGTCTATAAAATTCTACGATGGTTCCTCTCCAAAACAATATTGGGTATTTTTCTGAAACCATAAAATAAAAGGGAAGTTGGTTAAGCCTTTATGTGTTAAAAAGGATGATATAAATAATTTTCACTCTCATTCAAAAGTTATATTCCATAGTTGATTCCATCTCACTCAAATATTGAGAGGGGTGAATAGTGGAATTGTATCATTTACATATGAACCACTATAAAAATATTATGTATTAAAATTTTACTCTTATACATTTTATTTTCATTCAATTTTCATATATAAGTGTGATTTAAATATTTAATATATTAAATGATAATATTTCACTCTTAAAGATGATATTTCATAAATTTTTAGGAAAGTCAATTCATCCCCTCCTATTCATTACCTTCACTGATCTGATATTTAAAAACTAGTATTAAATGAGAACCATTTGATGATATCTTAATTTATCTCTTTGTTTGATACCTCAAAATTAGATTCATATATTGGCTCTGTTAAGGATATATTGTGATTCATTTGATTTTTTATATTAATTACGCTACCTTTTTATCTCGACCTTAACAAGACTAAGTGAAAGAATTTTTTTAGTGGTGGTCTACTTAAGGAATAAAATTGGTTTAAATTAGAAATTGCCTTCATATTTAAATGGTAATAAGTATACTCAGTGGAAGACCTATATGAAATCATATTTAAATAGGATTGATATTCTATTTTATGATATTGTGATTAAATATTATGGTCACATAAATCTGATCTAGTTGATTTAGATGGGGAGTATTCTATTAAAAATTATATTGATTATATTATCATGAATATTCATTATTATTATTTGGTTATATTAATAATTTATAAAAGAAATTAGTTGTTGCATTTGATAATTAATTTAGAAACATGTTGAAATAACTACCTTTGAAATTGATGTTTCATGGAAATATATTCACTTTAATTATAGAAAATATGGGCACATAAAAATAGATCGTTAAACCAATGTAATGTAAACCCAAATTTTCCTAAAGGGTATATCGCTCAATTTAATTTACTATTGAACTTATGTTATTCAATTCATAATTTTAATGGTTTCAATAAAAAATATTATACGAAACCCAATTTTATAAAGCTCAAAAATCTATATAAGTTCCGGAATTAAAAAAAATAAGTATGTGGCTACTTAGAGTGATTCGTAAAGTTCATAAAACAAGTCTGAATGTAAAAAATAAACTAGTACTATTTCATTTTCTGAGGTTTTTTGACAGTAACATATTCACCTCAACATTAATTTTTAAGTGACATTTCTTCATATGATAGAAAAGATATAAATATTATTGTGAAAAGTAAAACTAAATATAGTAATTTTAATTATCATTCTATTGATTATGTCAGTTCATGAAATGATGATCCTAATATTTAATATTTAATTGAATTATGTGATTCATATATATAACAACTAAAAGAAATAAATTATTCAATTTTTTCACTCAAATAAAAAATATAAAAGGTTTACATAAAATTAAAATAATTTAATTACAAAACTAAAGAGTATTAATTAACAAATCATAAAGGTTTAGTAACTAAATTAAATGTTATAAACACATATTATTCTTCAAATGAAATGGTTTTTGATTATTTGTAATATGTTTAGAACGAGAATTTAAGGATAAATATTGAATTGGATAATGCTAGAAATGAAAAAAATGAAAAGGGAAATTTATAATAAATGTTCATCAAATTCAATTATTGGAAATAGATATTATTTCAATAAATATATTGATAAAAAATAGACTAGTTATGTGATAATATTTTTCAATTTATGTTGAAGAAAAAAAGATTTAAATGAAATCTTATTAGAAATTATTCAGTTATTTTCTTTATGTCTAGATCTTATTATCATTATTCTTGAGATTTACATTTTATGTTCGCTAAATCATTTGGTTAAAAAAGTAATTTCATATCTAAATCTTATTTCATGTAAAAAGTATTAAAATTTTCTAATTTTTGGGAACCAAATTGTATCTATTCTAATTCATGTGAAATTTATCAATTCCTTATTCCCAGGTAATGTGTATTTTCTAATTCTTATGCCCAATATAAATTTCATTATCCATGTAAGGATGGTATGAGAATTATATGCATTATTATTTCATTTTTGATAATCTTTAATACCTAGTATCATTTGGGATACTACCATGTACTTCAATACTTAAAATTTTTGGTTTAATAAATGTGATAAAAGTTTTGTTTCTCTTTTATGCTCTTAAATTTTCATTTTCAGGAATCTTACTTTTCACATGTAAATTTGGGTTTACATATATAATATTATAATTTGAGAACATTTAAATTTATTTTAAAATAAGAAATAGGTTTTTTGGATCTCTGTGATATGAAATTATACTCTTGGTATGAATGTTCACTACTAGAACTAAAATTATTCATATATTACTTTGATATTATAATTCTAAAAGGAGGGAATTAATCTTAGTGGAATACACATAATCATAATTATGAATTCATTATGAATATTTATATTATATAATCCTACTATACGTAGTTTTATATTTATAGTTTTCACTATTTGAAAATTTAAAATACACAAGAACAAGACTTATTTTTCTGGAAGGAAAAAAGATAAAATTTAACGGGTATAATTTCTTATTTATTATTCGTTAATTTATTCTATACTTATGAACTATTTAAGATCTAAATATACAGATTTTTAATTCTCTATTTAAAATATTTTTATTTTAATTGAGTTGAATTTTAATGTGTGGATTCTATTTTCACAATTCAATCATGTAGAAATTTTTTTATTTTAATTCTGATTTTTCCTGTAAAATGTGTGTTCTAAAAAGGAGTCTTCATTATTTTATCAAAGGTGGAATTCAATTTTTTTAAAAAAACTAGTCCATTTTTTTCAATATAAGTTAAGATAAAATTTAGGCGGATATTTTTCACTCAATATTCATATATTTTTAGTTGATATATGTAGTGAATCAACTATTGGGGAGAAAATTTATTTTAATTATATAGTTTTTCCTTCAAAATTATTTTAGTTTTAATAATGTTGCACTATGCCTTGTATTTTTATTTGGGCTTGCTAAAATTTTAAATTTCTACTTTAGTTCATCTCATGGAAAATTAAGGGGATGTTTATGTGTTTTAAAATATTATTAGTTGTGAATGATTAATATGTGATGATTTCATTTTATAAAATATACTTTTAAATAAGTTAATAATGAACTATTAGGTTTTTTAAAATGTGTAAAATTTTCATTTTTAATGTTAGTTTTTGTATGCTAAAACCCCGATTTTAGTTTATATATTCATTTTTGTTCTATTACACTCATGTATAATCATATTTAATTATTAAATTATGGGGGAGGTCAAGTATTTATATATGCTAAAATATTTATATTTTCATGCCATAAATTGAAATCTAGAATCTATTTTCTCATATTACTAATTATAAATTCATTATAGTTTTGTTTATTTCATTACTATTTTAAGTCTTCTCATACATAATAGTCGATTTCAAAATATTATTTAAACATTTAGTCTACATGAAATACTAATTTTCGAAGTATGTCTCATTATTTTTCAAAATCAAATTTTATAGGTTATCCTTGATATATTTTCATTAATTTGAATATTTAATAATGTTTTATATAAAACATATATTCATTAAATAAAATTATTTCTATTTCAGTCCTACTTTAATTTATGTGGAGTAAATTTTTCAGTATCAATTGAATGAAATGTAATAGTTGGTTAAATAACTGGTATAAAAACATTTCAAAGATAGAGTACTAATATTTCTACAAAGTATCTTTTTTATAATTTTAAAATGGGGGAGTCTTTTTGAAATTATAATACGGTTTCAAATTATAACTATGGGATTGAATGTTTAGTGGGGGGCTTTGAACCTTTTTTTGTTTTGATAATGATAAATATTTACCATATGACTATTTTGTTTTAACCTTTTTTTAGATTTTAATTGTTTAATTATTATTTAATATTAATTTGTTCATTGATTATATAATATTATGATTAATTATAACATATTTGTTTTAATAATTTTTATCTTTTGTTTTTCTTTTTTAATAATTAATGTATGCCAATATTTGATTATATCATATTATTCATTCCTTAATATATTATACTATTTATTGTTTGGATTGTTTATTACATATTGTATAAGTTTTATATAATGTTACTAGGAAACAAATTCTATTTGGGACTTTAAAATATCATTTAAACTGTATTTTTACTCTTCCCAGATTGTAAAATTATTGTTCCAACTGAGAAAAATATCCCACATAGCCAATTCTCTCACGTAACTAATTATGAAAATTTGGTTTCCTTCTGTATTTTGACCATAACATGAGATAAAGAACTGTAAATTGTGTAATTATAATTTATTTTAAAATAAAGCCAAATTATAATCATTTCAATAAGAGATATAAAATTGTGAACTAATGTTTATGATGACATAATTTTGTTATAATGCACAAAATGTAATCAATCTGAATTGGGAAATTTTTTGAATTCTTTTTCTAATGTAATTTTAATATAACATGATATATATAGGTCTAATTAATATAATTATTTATTGTTTCTAATGATAATTACTTTTATAAATGTAATCACAATGGAACTAAAAATTATTCTATAATTTAGAATGTCTATTTTAGGTCTGAATTATAAGAAGTTGTAATGTTTACAAATTTCTAGGATCAACAACAGGATTATCCCATGTTACTACCCGACATGAATTTTCCATTTTGAATCAGCTACAAGATCAATTAATTTTTTCAAGATCAACTATTTGATCATTTCACCTATGTAAAAATAATATACATAGATAAATTGTTTTATATTCTATAATTCGGGTATGTGAAAAATATTATATTTTTAAAGGATACATAAATATCTATAAATAAATGTTTTCATAAGCTTAGTTTTATTTTGTTCCCCATTATTTCTCTCGTGTGAAGATTTTGGATGAAAATAATTTTCAATTTTCTGTTAAAAACTCTTTTGTGATATTTGAGATATATTCTTATATAAATCTAAAAATATACTCTATTTAACGTAATGTTTTCCATTTCAATGTACTGTATGTTTATTTTAATCATTTTTTTTTAATTTTTATAAAATTATTCAATAATTATTTAGAAGACCTGTGAATATGTGTTAGATTTATATACTATGAATTAAATTATATTCATATATGATTAATCATGTTTGGATATTCAAGCTAATATTTTTGTAAAATGTGATATTTAAAGTTAAAATTATTGAAATATAAAAATTTAATCTGATAATTTATAATGGTGTTTTCGAAAGATATTAAAATACATTATTAATTAATTTATTAATTTTTTTAATCTTTTTTCTATTTATAAACAATGAGATTTACAGAATATCAAGATGTATATATATATATGGACCCGGCCTAAAAAAATTAAATAATCAAGAATTAAATGAGTAATTCACTTTAAGGATCTTTTCAGGTTTAGTGTTTTAGAGAATTAGTTCATAACTTTTACATTTTTTTTCAAAAATTACAAAGTATAAACTTCTACTCAGTTTCTATTTTTTCACAAAATAAAATCTCTTGAAAAAAAGAGTCATGTTTAGTTCTATGTTTAAGATATCATGACATTTCTATGATCCCATCCTTGACCCAATTCATCTTTATGTCCTACGAAAAAACATTTCAAAACATGGGATGAGCATAAAAAGATCAGTAAGGGATACACAAAGAAAGAAAAATGTTAGTTTTTTAGAAAAACAATTAAACAATGAATACTTTAACATAAGTAATAATTTTCACCTTTATGAAGTAGTAAATACTGTTCACTGAATAAAAGATCACTACTTAACCTTTTGTAACCAAAATATTACCATAAAACCCATATAAAGAACACATAACATATAAAGGTAACATGGGACATAATCATACTTAAATGGAATAACCATATGGTCTACTTCTACACATATCACTAAATGGAATATCTATATGGCCGACTTCCATACCCAATGCATTGGAGGTTATAACGTAACCAACTTTCATGGTTTATCACGCACCACCTGTCATTTGGTTTATCACGTAACCACCCATAAAATGTCCAAGTACCATTATAAAGTCATAACACCTAAAACAAATATAAAAGAATGATAACATTTCCACATTTCAATCACAAAATATCATTTAAATATATTGACATAAACAAATCATTTATAAAAACAATTTTAAATACCAAAATATGTAAAATATTATATGGTATTTATTTTCATTTAAAAACATTAGGGCTTGTTGAGGGAACCAATGATCAAATAATACTCGCGGCGGAGGAAAAGGTCATTGACACCGCTTATATTAAAATAAACATTCCTTTTTTTGTTTAGTAAAACGCTTCATAGAAAAATATTCCCTTTTAAAAGTCAAGGGTGCTTATACATCATATAAAAGAAAGTCGTGTAATAAAACAAAATATACCCCAATGAAAGGAGATTGAGATGATGTCCCTTACCTCGTGTTCGACTTGGCCCGTTCGTAATTTAATCTCATAAATAATAAACTAAAGTTAACTTCTAATTTCGTAAGAAACTTTTTCATGTTTTTTAATCCTTTTATATAAATTATTACCATGTTATAAACATTATGTAATAATTTATGTTAATAATGGTCGTTTTGTCGATATTTGCTACATGAGTCAAAAATGACCAACTTATATTTACAAGTTGTTCATGTTGTCAACAGTCCATTATATCCATAATGATATTAATTATTAAGATATCATATATATCATATATATATATATATAGAACAGTACATATCATTTGGAGGTAAGAAATGAAATGCACCGTTAATGGAGACGGTAAGTCGTACGTACGCCTGAATGCTAATTTCATTTCTATTTCTTTTTTAATGGAATTAAAACATAACAGTACATTGGTATATTATAATTACAGTATAATATCATACATAATATCATTAACTCTATCCTTTATACATCCCACATATGGAATTAACGAGTCATATCACTTTGAGGGGGTGGTAGTCTGCACTTCCTAAAATGAAATTATCGAGTTTACCCACAATGGAAGCCATAAAGGTATAATATAAATAGAAAATAAAGAAGCATAAAGAAAATATAAACATAATATATATTATATATAAATATAGTTCCATCATAATGGCCACCGTGAGAGGCATTAGGAGGTAATTGAAAAATCATCATTTCGTGAGGTGTTAGTTTTCCATCAACAGAAACATTATATTCTTCACCCGTTTGATAGAGGTGTGTGAACGTGTTGATCAAATAATTCTCATAACAACATAATATTATATTTAGGATACTGTTTTTGTTATAAAATAAAGGAATAAAAAGAATTTAGGGGTTGGAGAGGTAAAATAAAATAAAAAGAAGTTAAGAGAAACAATTACCTTTAATTTGGGTAACTCTCTTTGGTTTGAACCAAAATGGTATTTTGAAGTGTCTTCAGCCTACGTTAAGGCTTCTAGGTGGAATAGAAGGATTTAGGGAGATTAATTGGTCATATGATGGACAATACAAAATCCTTGAGATGTGTGAGGATCTGGTTACAAATGGTGTCTTTTTATAAGGGGGAGGAGGGGATTTTTGAGAATGTGTGAAAATATTATTTTATTATATAATGATATTAAGTTTCTAAAGGTCCAGAAATCATTATAGTCGTAGATAAGTTGAATAATAGTTGAAATAAAATCATCCAATAATAATTGGACAGGTTTTGGATGTTATTTTAATATTTATAATCTTATTTATTTAAATGATTTATTAATGAGTTAAATACTGCATCATAATTGTGTCAAAAATAATTTAATTTATTCGATGTCTAAAAAAATACCATGTTATTAGAAATATTTTTATATTTCCAATGAATATTTATAGTCCAAAATATTACTTATATTACACCATCTAAATATTAATTTACTAAAACATTCATGATTTTGTCATTTTGGCCTTTACTTTAAATTAATTAATCTAAAGTGTCATTATCATTCATAAGTGCCTCCATGGGGTCCCAAAATCGACCCAAGGATTACCATGGTCAGTCATTACTCATAAAATAAGGATAGAACAAGTGTTAAGGTAATTTTGAATTATTATAATATTCTTTTTACCTTGAATTACCTTATTTACCTTTAACCACGGTAAATAAAAGTCAAAAGTTACTATTCATAAAAAATTATTTGCATCTTATTGAACCACATTTTATATACTAATAACAAAAATGCATGTCATATTTTCAAATTTCAATTCACATATGTGTTAAAATTTCATTTAATTGAAAAAATCAGTTTTTCTAACTACTCCTAAGTGGTTTCACCGTTCATCAAAAATTGAAGTTTTTCATAAAAATACTAAAAATTCACCCTAAGATAAATTTGATATTCCAAATTAAAAATTATTTCTATTTTATAAAATTAAAAAAAATAAGTTTTATTAATTAATTATATAATTAATTCCCGTTGTTAAAACAAATAGCGTGTTTTTAAAAAACAATAACCATCAAAAGATTGACACTCTTTTATGTCCGAATTCAAAGTAAAATTAATTCCAATGACCAAAATTGAATTAAATGGTAAAAATAAATCCTAGTTAAACTTTAAAAACAGTTAAAAAGATAATATAACCATATAAATAAATTATATTAAAACGTAGTTTTGAATTAAAATACAACATTTTTAACTATTCATTAAAAATGAACTTTATCGGAAAAATTCCAATGATTTACACAAAGTAAATTTTGATGCACGCATTCTAGAGAAAGATTTTATTTTGTCAAATATAATGTAATAAAGTGACCAAAATTATATTTAAATAGGGTTCTCTATTAAAAGGTGGTAAATCGACCATTTAATGTAAAATATTCATAAAATTAAATTCATTCACATTTTAAGCCTCTAACTTTTATTGGATAAATGTAAATACATTTAAAAACATGTATAATCATATTGTAGTTAGTTTTTTTCATTCCCACCAATAAAACTTCTAGGAGTTAACTTCCATATAAAATAATAATATTATATTATTAGTGTGCAATGTAAGGTTTCAAACAAATCTGTTGTTTCGTATCAGGTATGCTATCGATCATTGAAACCCATTTAAAAGTAAAATTAATATTTAATTAACAAATGTAAATAAATATGAAATATATCTTATTATTTTTTTACATTAGATGTTACATCCTTCCCCCATTTTGGAAATTGCATCCTCAAAGTTTTTATCCACTTACCAAACAATTGGGGGTATTTATCCCTCATAGAATTTTTAGATTATCACGTTGCCTCTTCAACCATATGGTTTTTCTAAAAATCCTTTACCTAGTGAATTACCTTATTTCACAATAGTTTCTCTCTTCGGTCAAGAATCTGGACTGGTTGTTCTTTATAAGAGAGATTCTCTTCCAGCTAAACTACCTCTGGACTCCAAACATGAGATAGATCTAGCATATACTTTCTCAATATAGAAACATGAAAAACATTGTGTACTTGGGAAAAACATGGAGGTAAATCCACTCTGTACACAACTGATATAAATTTCTCTAGGATTTCAGAAGGTCTAATGATCCTTGGACTCAACTTTCCCTTCATACCAAAATGCATTACACTTTTCCACGGAGAAGCTTTGGGGAAAACAAGATCACGTACCTCAAATGAAATATCCTTCCTTTGGTTATCCACGTAACATTTTTGTCTGCTCTGAGCTGTTCTCATGTGATCTTAAATCAACTGAACTTTCTCTACCGCCTCTTCTACCGATTCAGGTCTCATCAGCTTTCTTTCACCTACATCATCGCAAAAATCTGGAGTTTGACAATGCTTTCCATATAATGCCTAAAATGGATCCATCTGTATACTGGAATGAAAACTATTATTATAGGAAAATTCAACCAAATAGAGATGTTGGTCCCAACTTCCCTAGTAATCTAGTGAAAAAACATGTATCATATGCTCCACGTTCTGAATTATTCATTCTGATTTCCCATCTGATTGAGGATGAAAAGTTGTACTAAAATTTAATTTGATACCCAACGACTTCTGAAGGCATTTCCAAAAGTTAAAAGTAAACCAAGGATCACGATCAAATACAATGGATAGGGGAACACCATGAAACCTAACTATCTCATTAACATACAACCGAACAAGTTGATCTAGAGGCAATGTATCATGAATAACAAGGAAATGAGCAGATTTAGTCAATAAATCAACTATAAACTAGATTGCATTATTACCTCGAGATGTGTTCGGTAATCCCACAAAAAATTCCATGGATATATTTTCCCATTTCCACTCTGGCACCAGTAATGACTGAATAATCCATTTAGGTAACTGTAACTCTACTTTAACCTACTAACAATTCAAACACTTCATAGTAAAATCAGCAATATCTCTTTTCATTCCATCCCACCAGTAATACTCCTGAATATCTCTGTACATCTTAATGCTACCAAGATGAGCTGAAAATGGAGAACTATGAGCTTTACACAAAAACGCATTCTTCAACTTTGAATTGCTAGGAAAAAAAAATCTCTTCCCATACCTCAAAACCCAATCATTATCAACGTTACAATCAGGCAACTTACCATTTTGAACCAACTCTACCTTTTTCTGCAACTCACTATCTTCTTTCTGTTCTTACTTAATTCTGTCTGATAGAGATGATTTCACTGACACTTGAAACAAAAAATAATAATTTTCCGCACCAACAACTTCTATGCCAAAGTTCATAAAATCAAAAACCAAAGGATCTCATTCCAAATGTAGCATGGTTAATGAAGCATTAATTTTTCTACTCAAAGCATCAGCCACTTTATTTGATTTTCCCGGATGTTAATGGATCGTGCAATCATAATCCTTGATTAATTCTTTCCATCTCCTCTATCTCATGTTCAATTATTTCTGAGTGAATATATACTTTAAACTATTGTGGTCAATATATATTATACATTTTACTCCATACGGAGGATGCAACTATATTTTTAAAGAAAAAACAACAGCAGATAATTCCAAATCATTTGTAGGGTAATTTAACTCATGAGTTTTCCACTGACGTGAGGCATAAGAAATTACATGATCATTATGCATAAGGACACAGCCATGTCCTTTCAATAAAGCATCACTGTAAATAAAAATCTCACCATTTCTGGAAGGCAGTTCCAAAACTGGATCATTCACCAATCTTATTTTCAATTACTGAAAACAATCTTCACAATCATATGTCCAAATGAAATTAACACCTTTTCGAGATAACATAGTCATTGGACTAGATAACCGTGAAAAATTCTCAATGAACCTTATGTAATAACCTTCCAAACCATGAAAACTACGAATCTTGGTTATATTTGTGGGTCTTTTCCATTCTTCAACAACTTTTGTTTTAGCTGGATCAACAGTTGTGCCATTTTTTAAACAATGTTACCAAGGAAAAAAAAATTGTAACCAAAACTCACACTTGCTCAATTTCCCAAATAGTTTCTTTTCTTTTACGGTTTGAAAGAAAACCCTTAAATGACTTTCATGTTCCTATTTAATTTTCAGATAAACTAAAATATCATCAATGAACACAACCACACACTTATCCAAGAACACATGGAAAATTCTATTCATAAGATCCACGAATACAGCATTGGCATTGGTAAAACCAAAATGTATAACTACAAATTCTTAATGTCCATATCTAGTATGAAATGAGGTCTTCCGAATTTCTGCTTCATTTACATTCAACTAATGGTTCCCTGATCTCAAGTCAATCTTCGAAAAATACTATGCTCCTTGGAGCTGATCAAAAAATCATCGAGTTGAGGAAAATGATACTTTTTCTTAATAGTGATATTGTTAAATGATCTATAATCAATGCAAAGTCTCATTGAACCATATTTCTTTTTAATAAACGAGAAAAGATTACCCCATGGTGATGTGGTAGGTCAAATGAAACCTTTAGCTAATAACTCCTAAAATTGCTTCTTTAAGTCTAAAAGTTCAATGTCAGCCATTCAATAAGAGGGGTTTGAAATTTTCATAGCATCCTAAACTAAGTCAATAGAAAATTCAACTTCCCAATTAAGTATTATACCAGGAAACTCATTAGGAAAAACATCAATGTACTCATTTACCACTGGCACATCATTATTTTGAATAGTTCCTTCATTTTTAACAATATGTTCAAGGTAACATTCATTTCCATCTTTTACTAGTTTCTAATATTCTAGATATTTTACCCAAATCAAGTGTTCATTCTTGTACACAAACTATAAATCATTCTGAAATGAAACCTCTTTATATCTACAATTAATCATAGCATGATAAACAGATAGCCAATCCATGCTGAAAATAACATCAATGTCTACTAGAGGTAAAACAATAAGTCTTGTTGGTAGATTCTTCCCTCACACAAGTAAAATAATGTTCTAATGTTTTCTTTTTGTCTAAAAATTTCCTCTAGGTGTTTTTACCATAATTTCCGTATTCATATATTGAGATGGAATTCCCAATTTATTAGAAAACTTCTTCAAAATGAAAGTTTTTGTAGACACTGAATCAAACAACACATAGGCATAATCTGAACAAACAAACAGTGTACCTGATACTACATCATTAGATGGACCAACATCTGCTAAAGTAGTTGCAAAGGATTTCACCACCCATTTCTTCTTGTAGTCTGGATACTTTCCCTTATTTGAGTTCTTCACTAGACACTCATTTCCATAATGACCCATTTCATTACACTTAAAACATCTTACCGATGGATTTTCATTGCTTGATTAATCATCTTTCCTACAGCTACGAGCAATATGGCCAGACATACCACACTGGAAGAACTTTCTATAAATTGATAAATATTCTCCAGTATTCTTTTTACCACACTTCTCACAAGTTGGATATTTAAATTTCTTACCTCCATGATTCTTTAATGAATTATTTCCCTTTTCCTGCCAACTGGACCTCTTATTTTGTTGTTTATCATAGAACACCTGACCATCTTCAAACTCAATTTCCACCTTCTCCGCACATCGAATAAGTTTTTCAAAACTATTGAACTCACAAAAGGCTATTGATCTCCGATACAGTGGCTTCAGTCTTGAGTAAAATCAATTTATCTTACTATCAAGATCTCAGATGAAATTTGGGGAATACCTTCCCAGTCGATTGAATTTTTCTTCATAAGCAACCATTGAGTCATCTTACTACCTTAATTCCAAGAATTTTTTTTCCATCCTAAGATGAACCATATTAGGAAAATTTATCTCAAGAAACATTCCTTTGAATTCATCCAAATCAAGAGCCTCAATATCATCATTATCCCTGATATTTTTCACAATCGACCACCACTGACCATCGTCATCTTCAAAATGGTAAATAGAAAGACAAACCTTTTGATGTTATAAACACCCCATGACATCAAAAATATTCTCTAATGCTTTAATCCACCCTTCTGATAGAACAAGGTCAGATGATCTTCTAAATGATGGGGGATGTTGCGTCGTGAAATGATCCACTACTGACATGATCCTCTATAGTTGATCTGGCTAATCTCGTGCATGGATACCACCACCATTTATAGCTTAAGTCAAGTGTTCCATCACTCCAACAAACTGTTCAGTTCTGATTCTGACTAACTTAGGTTTTTTATTTGGAAGGTTGTCTTCCTCTTGATATCATCCAAACATAGGTACCCTATTTCCTCTGTGGAAAACCATTCTAGACACAGAAATATCTTTGGCAACGCAACATGGTAATATGTAAATTCTATATCATTTCAATATTACTATAATTTAATTTATGGAAATTTATTTAACAATACCCTAACTCATAAATTTGTCTAAACCGAGCCTCTAATACCTACTATAAGGGACCGACCATAAAACATTACATAATCATGAATTAAATGAATAATTCACATTGAGGATCTTTTCAGGTTTAAAGTCCTAGAGAAATAGGTCATAACTATTATATTTCTTTTCAAAAATTAAAAAGTAGAAACTTCTACTCAGTTCCATTTTTTCACAAAACAAAAACTCTTTAAAAAAGAGTCATTCCTAGTTACGTGATTAAGATAGCATGACTTTTACATGATCCCATCCTTGACCCTATTCTTCATTATGTCTTGTGAAAAACATTTCAAAACTTGGGATGAGCATAAAAAGATCTTTAAGGTATACACAAAGAAGGAAAACTATTAATTTTTAAAAACAACAAGCAAACCATGAATACATTAACATATGTAATAATTTTTACATTTATGAAGTTATAAATGCTCTTAACTGAATAAAAGATTACTACATACCCTTTTATAACAAAAATATTACCATAAGACCCATATAAACAACACGTAACATATAAAGGTAACTTGGAAAATAAACATACTTAAATGGAATAACCATACGGTAGACTTCCACACATATCACTAAATTAAATATCCATAAGGCTGACTTCCATACACAATGAATTAGAGGTTGTAACATAACCACCTATCCTGGTTTCTCATAGCACCACCTATCATTTGGTTTATCACATAACCATCCCGTCAAATGTCCAAGTACCGTTATAAAGTCATAACACATAAAACCTATATAAAGGAATGATAACATTTCCACATTTCAATCAAAAAATATCATTTTAATATATTGACATAAATGAATCATTTATCAAAACCATTTTTAATACCAAAATACGTAAAAGATTATAATGTATATATTTTCATTTAAAAACATTACGGCTTGTCGAGGAATCCAAAGATCAAAGAATACTCATGGCGGTGAAAAATTTCGTTGTCACCGCTTATGTTAAAATAAATATTCCTTTATGACGTTTAGTAAAATGCTTCGTAGAAAAAGATTCCCTTTGAAAAGTCAAGGGTGTTTATACAACATATAAAATAATGTCTTGTATTAAAACAAAGTATTCCCCAATGAAAGAAGATTGAGATGATGTCCCTTACCTTATGTCCGACATGACCCCTTCATTATTTAATATCATGAATAATAAACTAATGTTAATTTATAATTGATTATGAACCTTTTTCAAGTTTATTAGTCCTATTATATCAATTATTACCAAGTGATAAACATTATGTAATCATTTATGTTAATAATTGGGAAATATTTTGAATTATTTTTCTAATGTAATTTGAATATAACATGATATATAGAGTTATAATTAATGTAATTATTTTTTGTTTCTAATGATAATGAATTTTATAAATGTAATCACAATAGAAATACAACTGATTCTATAATTTAAAAGGTCTGTTTTAGGTCTGAATTTTGAGTAGTTATGATGTTTACAAATTTCTAGGATCGACAACATGATTTGCCTATGTGACTCCCCAACATGAATTTTTCTTTTTAAATCAGCTTCAAGATCAATTAATTTTTTCAAATCAACTATGTGATCATTTCACCTATGTGAAAATTATCTACGTAGAAAAATTGTTTTATATTCTATAATTCGAGTATGTGAAATATGTTATCATTTTAAAGGATACATAAATCTCTATAAATAAATGTTTTCATAATATTAGTGTTATTTTGTTCCTCATTATTTCTCTTGTGAGTAGATTTTGGATGAAAATAAATTTCAGTTTCTGTTAAAAGCTCTTTTGTGATATTTGAGATATATTCTTATATAAATCTAAAAATATGCTCTGTTTAACGTAAGTTTTTCCATTTAAATATATTATGAGTTTATTTTAATCGATTTTTTAGTTTTATAAAATTATTAAAGAATTATTTAGAATACCTTTGAATGTGAGTTAGGTTGATATACTATGAATTAATTGATATTCATATATGATTAATCATGTATGGATATTCACGGTAATATTTTGGAAAATGTGATATTCAAAATTTAAATTATTGAAATATGAAAATTTATTATTATAAATTATCATGGTGTTCATGAAAGATATTAATATACAATATTAATTAATTTATTAATTTTTATAATCTTTTTTTCTTTATAAACAATTAGTTTTAGAGAATATTGCGATGTATATATATATATATTGATCTGTCCTTAAAACATTTCATAATCAATAATTAAATGGGTAATTGACATTGAGGATCTTTACAGGTTTACATTTTTAGAGAATTAGTTCATAACTATTACATATCTTTACAAAAATTACAAAGTAGAAACATCTACTCAGTTTCCATTTTTTTCACAAAATAATAACTCTTGAAAAAAAGAGTCAAGTATAGTTTTATGTTTAAGATAGCATGACTTTTCCTTGATCCCATCCTTGACCATATTCTTCTATATGTATTGTGAAAAAAATTTCAAAGCTTGGGATGAGCATAAAATGCTCAGTAAGGGATACACAAAGAAGAAAACTGTTAGTTTTTCAAAACAACAATTAAACCATGAATACTTTAACATAATTAATACTTTTCAAATTTATGAAGAAGTAAATAATCTTCACTAAATTAAATATCCCTACATACCCTTTTGTAACCAAAAGAGTACCATAAAACCCATATAAAGAACAAATAACATAAAAAATGTAACTTGGGACATAAACATTCTTAAATGGAATAACCATACGGTCGACTTCCACACATATAACTAAATGGAATAGTCATATGACCAACTTCCATACCCAATGCATTGGAGTTTATAATGTTACCACCCATAATAGTTTATCTTGGAACCACCCGTCATTTGGTTTATCACGTAACCACCTATCAAATGTCCAAGTACCATTATAAAATCATAAGACATAAAACCAATATAAAGGAATGATAACATTTACACATTTCAATCACAAACTATCATTTAAATATATTGACATAAAACAATATTTTATCAAAACCATTTTCAATACCAAAATATGTAAAAGAATATATAGTGTTTATTTTCTTTTAAAAACAGTATGGCTTGTTGAGGAATCCAATGATCAAATAATACTCGCAGTGGGGGAAAAGGTAGTTGTCACCACTTATGTTAAAAGAAACATTCCATTTTTTCATTTAGTAAATCTCTTCATTGAGAAATATTCTCTTTGAAAAGTCAAGGGTGTTTATACTGTGTATAAAAGAAAGTCGTGTATTAAAATAAAATATGCCCCAATGAAAGGAGATTGAGATGAAGTCCCTTACCTCATGTCTGACTTGACCTGTTATAAACATTATGTAATCATTTAAGTTAATAATGGTCGTTTTGTCGATATTTGGTAATTCTGTCAAAAATGAACACCTTATTTTTACAAGTTGTCCATGTTGTCAATAGTCCATTATATCCCAAATTATATTAATTATTTAGATACAATATATATCATATATATCCAGTATATATATTTTATAATAGTATATGCCATTTGGAGCTATGAAATGAAATGCACCGTTCATGGAGACGGTATGTTGTGTGTACACATGAACGCTACTTTCATTATTATTTCTTATTTTAATGGAATTAAAACATAATGATACATTGTTATATTATAATTACAGTAAAATATCATTAATTACATCCTTTATATGTCACACATATAGCATTAACGAGTCATATCACTTTGATGGGGCGGTAATCCGCACTTCCTCAAATGAAATTATCGTGTTTACCCATAATGGAAACCATAAATGTATGATATAAATGATAAATACAGAAGAATAAAGTAAACATAATCATAATATATATAATATATAAATATAGTGTCATAATAATGGCCACCATGATAGGCGGTAACAGGTAATTGAACAATCATCGTTTTGTGAGGCGTTAGTTTTCCATCCACAGAAACAATATGTTCTTCACCCATGAGATGGAGGTGTGTGTTAGTGTAGTTCAAATACGTCTCATAACAACATCCTAGTGTATTCAAGATACTGGTTTGTTATAAAATAAAAGAATAAAATTATTTTATGGTTTGGAGAAGTAAAATAAAAGATAAGAAGTAATGAAAAATTGTTGCCTTTAATTTTGGTAACTCCCTTTGGTTTGAACAAATATGGTTTGTTGAAGTGCCTTCTTCCTAATGTAAGGCTTATAAGTGGAAGAGAGGGATGTAGGGAGCTTAATTGGTCAGTGGTTGGACGATC
This sequence comes from Viscum album, assembly GCA_963277665.1. Taxonomy (NCBI): domain Eukaryota; kingdom Viridiplantae; phylum Streptophyta; class Magnoliopsida; order Santalales; family Viscaceae; genus Viscum; species Viscum album. The sequence goes on from OY728138.1 coordinate 512,106,495, forward strand.
CAAATGGCTTGAGAGGTGTGAGGAATTGGTTATAAATGGTCTCCTTTAATAAAGAGAGGAGGGGCTCTTTAAGAAAGTGTGAAAATATTATTTTATTATATAATGATATTCGGTTTCTAAAGGTCCAAAAATCATTAGAGTTAATGATAAGATGACTCATGGTCGAAATAAATTCATCCAATAAGAATTGGACAGGTTTTTGTTGTTATTTTAATATTTATAATCTTAATTATTTTAATTATTTATTAATGTAGTAAACACTGCATCATTATTATGTCACAAATAATTTAATTTATTCGATGTCTAAAAAAATTCCATGATTTAGGATATATTTTTAACTTTCAATTTAATATTTATAGTCAAAAATATAACTTATATAATTGAAAATAAAAATTAATTTACTAAAAGTTTTTTGTTTATGTCATTTTGGAAATTACTTTAAATTAGTTAATATGAAGTGTCATTATCATTCATAAGTGGCTCAATGGGGTCCCAAAATCGACCGAAGGATGCGCATGGTAGGCCATTACTCATCCAATATGGTTAGGAAAAGTGTTAAGGTAATTGTGAATTATTATAATATTATTTTTAACTTTAATTACCTTATATACCTTTAATCGTGGTAAATAAAATTCAAAAGTTACTATTCACCAAATATTATTTTCATCTCATTGAACCACATTTTACATACTAATAACAACCATGTATGTCGGATTTTCGAAATTCTATTCACATATGTGGTAAATTTTCCTTTAAATGAAAAATTCAGTTTTTTTAACTACTACTAAGTGGTTTCACTATTAATCCAAAATTGATGTTTTTCAGAAAAATACCAAAAATTTACCCTAAGATAAATTTTATATTCCAAATTCAAAAATAATTTCTATTTTAGTAAATTAAAAACATAGAAGTTGTATTAATTAATTTTATAATTAATTCTATTTGTTAAAACAAATAGCGTGTTTTTAGGAAACAATAACTATCAAAAGATTGACATTTTTTTATGTCCAAATTCAAAGTGAAATTATTTCCAATGACCAACATTGGATTAAATGGTAAAAATAAATTCTAATTAAACTTTAAAACCAATTAAAAATATAATATAACCATATAAATAGATTAGATTAAAACCCAGTTTTGAATAAAAATACAATATTTTACACTATTAATTAAAAAATGAACTTTATCAGAAAAATTCCATAAATTTACACAATGTAAATTTTTATGGACCTATTATAAAAAGGATTTTATTTGGTCAAATAGAATTTATTAAAGTGACAAATACTATATTTAAAGAGGGTTCTCCATTAAAATGTGGTAAATCGCCCGTTTAATGTAAATTATGCTTAAAATTAGATTCATTTACATTTGAAGCCTCTAACATCTATTGGATAAATGTAAATACATATAACAAACATGTATAATCATATTTTAGTAATTTTCGTTCATTTATGTCAATAAAACGGCATGGATTTAACATCCATTTAAAATAATAATATTATATTATTAGTGTGCATCGTAAGATTTCAAAGAAACTCGTTGTTGCGTATTGAGTATTCTATTGAACATGGAATCCCTTTATAAAGTAAAATTAATATTTAAGTCACAAATATGAATAAATATAAAATATGTCTTATTTTCATTTACTTGGGATGTTACAATATATATTTATATAACTTACAAAGTACACGGTTTCAATTAGAACTATTTTTGGAAAAAAGAGAGTTAGTTTTTATAAATTATGGGAGTATACTATTGAGTTTAGTATAATATTTTATGGGTATATACACTAAATTGATATTTATTTATTTATTAATAAAATAAATTTATATATACAACATATTTTCCATTTTATATTGTATCGAATAATGTTAAATGTGGTTCCCATGTGATGACTTTTTTATGGGTATTTGTGAAGAAAAAATTAGGAATTGGAATTGAAGAAAATAAACACTGTTAGTTTCATATAAAAATCTAAATTCATGTAGTGAAGAGATATATCTTCAATATTATTTAACTATTTCATGTTTAATAGTTCGAAACTGAGTCTTAGTGCTTCATCAGTCAACTACATGCTGAATAAAACTGATGGTTACTTGAACCTCACTATTTCAACATCTTGAAGGGTCTTTGAACTATCAAATCCAATTTATAACATCTTCATCAGCATTTCTTCAACAAAATATATTGTTTTTTTCTTAATTTTTTCTATAATTATGTATGTTGTGTAGTCACTCTTACTGTATCTTGCAAAGGCTTATACTACCCTATCAAAAGAGACATCAGCGTTTACACAATCCCTTTAGTAGATAAGATTACTCTCTACCCTTAGAAAAAATGATCACACTTGACCATAAAAAACTAGTGGAAATGAACACTCCTATAAGAGTCTAGGTCTATTCTACCCCCTTATAAGACCTTCTTCCTCTTGACCCATAATATGGAAGAGGTTTGGTTTGTGTATTTTAATTAAAGGTTTTCACTAAACATAAAAAAGACTCAGTTAGTTTTTCCTTATTAAAGATTTTGTTTTTTCTAATCCAAAAAAAGATGCTAGAATTTTTCTCACAAATGTCTATGTTGGGTCTTATCTTATAAAATAATAGTTTTTTATTGACCCGCAAGAAACAAGGGAAGTGGTTTCAAGGACCCTAGGTGAAAAATGAGGATGTAATGAGTTGTCACTCTCCTACAAATATATATGACAAAGTGGGAACCACATATCATAATTTGTGAGAGGGGTGAATAGTGAACTTGTATGATTTAGTTCCAAACGACTATAAAATATCTGGTTTTAATATTCGACTTTTCTATATGTTCTTGTATTACTGTTTTCATATATCATGGTGAATTTATTATTCAATATTTTAAAAAATCATCTTTAACTATTAAATTTTAAAAAATGATTAATTATTAAAAAAATAAAATTCACCCCCTATTTTTCAATTTCATCAACCTCTAGTATCTAACAATTTTTTTAATCAATTATTATATTCATTTTATTCATTTTTACATAAATTTAAAAAAAATAGATAATATTTTAAAATTGAAATTCAATGTCTTTCTATTGGGTTAAAATATGTCTATACTTCTCCATTAATTATTTCAAAATCATGTTATCCATTTATTAATTTTTTGGATGAAAAATATCATTATTAGTTAAAATTGATTATTCGTATTATTTTTTATCAATCAAATGTATTCATTCCAAGTAGAAAATTCACTCATACTCTCCTCACTTAGTCTCCAATATTTGTATATCTGAAACATGCAAATACTATAACTTCTAATTAAATAATGGATCATTTTTAATGATGGGAATTTACATTTTTCTATGTTTATAAAATGACTTTTCTTCATATGGGCCAAATATTCTAGGAAATTTTTTCCATCGTTGTTTACTACTTTAACATGTTTCAAAAAAATGATTACTAATAATATTTTAACATGAAATTATTTCCAAAATTCATGTAAACATCAATACAATATCCTTACATCAGATAAAAAACTATCCCATTGATCTTCTAGTTTTAATAATTCACCATGTAGGATTTATCAATTAGATATTTGATGAATCTTCAAATGCTCCAATAAAATTTTTCAGGATGAGAAACTAGACTCGCACCACCGAAATATAAAAATTTAAAACTATTTTAAACATTTAATATTCATACCCCATATGAAAATATCATTCACTTCCTTACTTTAAAATAAATGTAATAATAACAACATCCATTTTCCGAGTCCCATTGAGACACAACTCTACTCATGAATTTCCCAGACTATTGTGTTTAACAAAATATCTATTTAATTTATACCACTGATGAACTTAAAATGTTCTATAAATCTATTCTACATAACTCACATAATGAAGTGATAATTCAATTTACTATTCATTTTCATTCATAGAATTTCTACAATTATAGTAATATGGATTTAAATATAACAGTTTCAATATAAATTTGTATTATTATTTTTCCTTATAATTTTCTTTAAAAACTCATCACACATATGGAGTCATTTTAATCATACATAAATTCCATATACTATACTTCAATGGTTTATACTATAACTAATTATTTTATTTAATATAAAAAAATAATTTTCAATACTCTATGAGGGAATAGATACCATATAATACTCTTCAAACTATTACAATCTCTAAAAATATACATATAATATAATCCCTCTAATTCATATTGTATTTAAAAACAAAGAGATACTTTCATATATATTTGGGATATAAGAGTCTATACATTACTGTTGTATAGAAATACACCCATGTATTTCATATAAAACTAATAAAAACTCACTTTGAAAAAATAATTATAGTCCTAATAAATGTTGTTTCATACCTAATTCTTGTAAATAAAAATATATTTGGAAAATTTTCCATATAAATATCCATTTAATTCATTTTAATTGCATTCCATTAAAAATAATAATTTTTTTATCTATTGGGGTTCAAATAGTTATTTATTTGAGTAATTTTAATATTTATAAGAAAATTTTAATGTACTATGAAAAAACAATTTAATAGTTTTTTTAGATTCAAATGACCCTTATCTACAATATTAACATTCTAACCGAAAGTTATTTTATCTCAATAATTTTTGGAATCTCATGTTCAATACTTATTAGATGGTCTATATTGGGACCAACAAATAGTTAATCATAAATCGACAATATATAATAGAATCATTATTTATTTTTTATCACTAAGTACAATGAAATAACAAAATGATAAACATTACACTATTATAAATAAATATCTTTTAACATATAATTTAATTTATATATCATTCTCTAGGTAAATACTTCATCCTTTACAATCACTATTTGATCATGTACACCATATCCCCCTTTTTTAATTTTATTGAATAATATTTTTTCTTCATTTCGATTTCTCCCTCTAAATCCCCATGCTAAAATTCAATATTCATATCATTTTTTTCAATATATTCACATTAGTATACCACTATCCTATGTTAAATATTGTGAGTTTTATGAGATACTAATAGGTAATTTATTTCAGTGAAACCAATCCCTTTTTATTATGGAAATCCTTAAATAAATACCCACAACTTGTAAAGGTTTCTACCATTTTTTCATCCTTTACCTGATATACCTATTTTTTATGATTTCTTCACTTCCCTAAATGTAAATATATCAATTACATTGATCTTTTTGCATGTAAGTAATTAATATCTTCCTTCATTATTGACTACCACTATTCCAATTCACTAATATATTCACCCCCATCTAGAATTTCATGTTATCTCTATCCACTGTGAAAAAATAGTAGAAAATTGATTCAAACAAATCTATCAATCTCATGACCTAAAAAGTATGCCTCAACTAAACACAAGGATCGACTTATCTTTTAAAAAATTTCTCCCATTAATTTTTAGTTTATCAAAATTTTAGTACATATAATATTACTAGTGTCTTAAGGAACTTTTCTATTATGGATGTTTTTGAACAATTCCCTATATAAACCCAATCAGTATTCCCTATAAAAAACATTATTTCTAGACGCGTATTTTATTTGAATTTTCAATATTTTATGGATTTTTTATTCTCAACAAGATCTTCTTACTAATGTTGATACCCTTATAGAATTCCATCATTGACGATTACATTAAAAATAATAGGTACCATTCAATTAAAATAATTCTATATATAATATATTATTTATTTATCATCATACCCCAAAAAATAAATAGGTTTTTGTATGATTTGTATTGATTGAACCTAAAAAAATTTAAATATCTATATATGATTTGTATATAATTAATTTTTCGTATGTAACATACAGTATATTACTTTTCATATGTGAGTTAAGTAGATAATTCCCCACCAATGCATGTGGACTCTAGTTATCTAGATATGTTATGACATTCATTAATTATAAATAAATATTCTTTTGGAAGAAATGTATCTTCATGATCTAATACATTTTATTTTTATATCATTCATCCATTTCATTCAAAATTATATTATAATAAACCAATTATTTTTTTCTAAATAATGATCCCTTTTATCTAAATTAACTTCTTGAATTATTATTTTTTCCTCACCTCTATTTTCAAACTGTATGTATATAGGTTAAAAAAATTCCATTTTCACCGAGGATATCCATCCTATGAATTTTAAAAAAACTCCAAAATAAAAATTTGAATGTACACCAATACTTTCTATATATAATAATAGATATTGGTAATATAATATAGTGAATCTCAATGAAAACATAGCAATGTTTTCAAAAAACATTTATATTTAAAATATCACCCTTTTAAAACATTGATGATTATAATTATTAAAAGTATTATTAATGATATGTGTGATCACTAAGAGGGGGAGGGGTGAATGGTTGATCACTTATTTTTATGTTTTCTTTATTTAGAAACAATATTCGCCTATAGTTAGTGTGAAACAACTCTATTAGATAAAAACAAACAATAACACCCACTAGAACATAGGTATTTATAAGGTTCACTACTAAATAAGGGTACCTAGTCCTTATAATGATTTTGAAATAAACCAAGACTGCACAACGATTATAGATTAATATTTTATTATAGTAGGAATTTAATATATATAAATTTCATAGAACTATATTCCTTTAATAGTTCATGTTCTTCACAAATTGATAATAAGACAAAAATATTTTCAATAACAATAAGAACCTTCACTAATATGATTCAATGAATTTTAATTAATCTACTTGAACATTATTTTCAAATTAATTACTATACATTCTTATTATAACTGTTCAATTTATTTTACAATAGTGAGAACAAACATCATTATAAAATTCTCTTCCCAATATTGTCCATCTGATGACATCTCCATCTGTTGGAGTCTTTCTGGTTCCCTCTTCCCAATTACTTTATCTGACACCATATTTATTCAACAATAATTAATAGTCTAAAATAACTATATCTATTATCATACATCTAATAGATTCATCACATTTTTCATCTGATACCAACTATTTGGTACCCTAAGTCAGGGTCCACCCCATCTAGTTCTACAACATCTATTCTTCAACACAAACTCTCTCAAACTCTTCAGATAGCACCTCAATTATTCATCAATCCCCCGTCCCCAATAACAAAAACCTTAATGGCCTTCTTCTAATGAAAAAACATCCATTTCTATATGCACCATTCCTATGAAAATTAATGGATGAGCACAAACTTCTAATTTCATGTCCCCACAAAAACATTGATTACCCTACTCAAAACATCATCTTATTATAACCATCATACTTTTTAAAATATTGGAGTCAATATAACTCTGTAGGAATGTTAATTAAAGGTTTGAATCAACAAATTCATTAATATTCATGAAATATCATATTAAATCATCACCATATCCTAATGATTATTGATGAAATGAACATCCATATTAGAATAATCCCATTTAATGTCTTTATAGAAATATTGTAAATATTCAAAAAAAAATAGGTTCATCATTTAAGGATCTCCTATTAATGGTATCATTTTAAGGTTCCCCTTTATCTAGTCTTGCTCTATCAGGATGACATCATTTTTTTCATTTTGTGGGAACCTAAAAATGATTCTTCAACTTAGTACTCTTCACGTTACTCTATCAAATGGCTCTAATTGGTATAATTTTTTCAGAAGCCTCCACACACTCTTCATTTGGTGAACTATATCTAGAAGCCTCTTTCTAATGTATTCATTCTAAAAAAATTGTCGAATTGTTCTAAAACAACATTTACATATGAAGCTTCCACATCAACTTCTCTATCTAATAATCATTACATGTTTCCTATGTCAGATGAATCCTTTAGGAAATCATTAACTATTATATAATTTAGAATCCTTGGGCTAATTAATCCCCAACATTACATATATATGATGTACTCCCAGATATTCATCTATCTAGCGTTATAATATTATTTACTTCAATGTAAATTTTTCACAAAAACTATTTTACATCATCCAGAACTTCATTATGTTTTCTTCTGTTAAGAAATACCACACAACAAAGCTCCACAAACCAGCTTGTTACATTAAACACCATTATCTAGAATGATAATTACCTTTATATAAACAATATATTTAATACATTGTTGGTAAAAAATTCTTTACTGGATTTAACTTAACCAAATATGTCTATTTGATATAACTATGAATATAATTTCATAAAAAATTTGTGCCAACACCCCTCCAATAACTTTAATTCATTGGACTATATATGTTCACATTGATCCATATTACTTAAATTTCTACATATAGAAAAGACATCAGATACATTAAAAGGAAATATTAGCATTGTAAAGTGATTTATATATGGTAAAAAAGACAATACTTATAAGTGATTTTTTATTCTCATCAATCTTATTCTTAACATAACAATAGTTTAAAACCTCTCTGTTTCAAAACGTCCATATAAAATACTATTCACTACTTTCTAATGATATTGTATTCACATGTTTATTACTAAATTTGACTAACTTTCAACATTTCTTTACTATCCAATAATCTCATCCTCTTATATCTTATACATCAAAGACAGTAAAAACACAACTATTTATATATGGTACTCAGACTGGGAACCATTTTCTACTATGAACTCCCTATTATGTAAAATCTTCGATAATTCACACCATAAATCACCACCATGGAACATTTCATGACTTTACACATCATATGAAAATATTTTGTTGAACCCTATATTATCCTACTATTCTAAAGAAATTATAGACTTATTTATTCAGTGTAAGTTTCTAAATACACTTTACTTCACCAAGAATATGTTCTTTGTTTTAATATCAACATTAACTTTTCATTAAATTTGTATATTGTTGTTATCTATTTGATTAGGCATTCTGATTCATCCAACAAAATTAATTTTGGAAGTATCTTATCTTTGATAAAGAGTGAAATGATTCCATAGACTTAATAACCCATGAGTCTGGTATTCTATTTATAATAATGAATATACTATTATATCTTTTCATGATTAATTTTTTTAAGATAAACACCAATATTTTGTACACATGTGCTTTTAATATTTCTTAATATTACCTTCCATCCCCGACCATTAGAAATGAGGGATTAGTCATTCCCGTTTAGTATAAATCCTCTCTCTTGATTAACTTATCTCTTTCTAACTTCATTCTAAAGTTACTCAACCAATACCCTTTTCAAAATATGATAATTCAGTAGACTTTTAATCATTATTTATTATAGTATCTTTATTCAGAATTATATATTATATCTCCTCAAACTCTAATACAGTCTTACCACTTTAGATAATAATGGTAGTTACAATTGTATCTGGTGGATTTATAAATGATTATAAATGAATCAATATACACACTCCACTCCAAATAATCACGTTAACATTTTATAATTGTATTCATATCATTTTAAATTACATTAAAAGATGAAAAACCAATTTTATTTATTTTTACTTAAGATAAATAATATCTATATCAGAAAACCTTGATTTATTGTTTTTATAATCTCATATATATTTATGATAGTATTTTTTGTCTTAGTAGTGATATATATCTATCAGGTATCGGTAAATACATTTGAGATTAATGAAATCTATAAAAATTATAGTTCTAGCAAACCAATTCATATGTTCTCTTATATACATAATTTTTTCTTGACAACAAAAAAGATCTTAGTTATATGTATTTGAATCAAATAGAAATCAATTTTCCTCTTCTATAGACATAAATTTATCAATTAATTCTTTACAATACCTACCATTAATTCTTCTTTAGTAAAGAAAACATAATAAATCCCTAAATAAAAAACAAAAAATCCTAACTAAGAAAACAAAAATAAATAATTCTAGTCCTCAACTACTATAAGCACCAAATGTTTTCATCATTACCACTTATTATACCAAAATAACTAATTGACCCCTAATAATAAATTTCGAAACATGGTCTTGATATCCATTGACTCCTAATAATAATGTATGAAGTGATAAATTCATGATTTATATCAACTGAACATAACTATATAAAATAATTGATAAATGTTACGAAAATAATTGAAAAACATGCATGAAACAATGGAACACAAGGAATTTAACATTGTTATGGTAATTATCTATTCACATGGGGGAAAATAGTCTAGTATATGGGAGAGGTGATAAAAACACATTCACTATACATGTGAAATCAAAAATAACATCATGAATAAAATAATTATATATAGTGAACATCCATATATATACTACCTATTTTTTTGAAACATTTGAAACCCCGTTCCAATCAATATCAACATTAACATCGAATATTCGTAGAATTTTATTCTATCATTGGTTACATCATTAACTAGTTGCAAAATTATTCTTAATAAAAATATTGATACTATGATTAAAAACATGAATACATTAGGATATTGATAAAATATACAAATAGTACTTAATGAAACTCCTCCATCAATATTCTAAAATAATAATTCCCTACGCATGATTTTTTTCTCACAATACAGTTGATATGATAATTGTACACCAATAATTTTATGGTTCAAAAACTTGATTCAGACCACAATATAACTCTTTTCCAATGAAATATCTACATTTAACAATGCATGGAAGCATAAATTATATATAACATTTAATTAAGTCTTCAAATCTATTATTTAAAACTTTTTTTTAAAATACACCCCTTTATTTAATGTAGTTGTTCATTATGTTTTCTAGGGGGATCTCTTCTATCCTTATTATTTTCAATATATATTGATAAAAATTAATTGGCTATGGAACCTAGGATCTGTGGGATTTTGACCAAAATAATAAAATAATATATAATAGTATTAGTGAAAATTTTTACATACGTGATTTTCCTTGCTTACAGTGCTCGGTTTAAAGTCCCCATAAAAGTATTATTTCAATTATTTTTGAAACAATATAAGTAAAACTAGTCTATTTGGATAGTAATATATTTATATGTCTTTTTTACTTAACAGTATTCAAAATTTGTATGGCTTTTTCTCTATTAAGATCAATATATCCATTAATCAAAACATATAGTAGTGTTAATGTTTTAGATTACATTAACCTTATCTTATTAGAAAAAACAGCAGTTTAGTAATAAGTTCTAAATGTTTTTATATATACTCTTAAAATCTATCATTTGAATAATATTTTATAATAATATTTTATTATTTAAATATATATATTCATTATCATATTTCTATTTAATAATCTCATTCAACTTATTTAATTATAGAAGTCTTGCCTCTTTAATCACTTACCAAATAATAATACATATCCTTTGGTAAACATTATGATTTATGATCCAAATACACAATCACATATGAATCTTATAAATAAACCTCTATGGAGACTCCCTATGAGTGTTATGAATGTGTTTCTATAGGACATTACTATTCTATTTAGTTTTTTGGAATTAATTTTCATGAATTTCTATAGTTTCCTTAAAATAATAATATATTCCCTCTGAATATCTCAAATATACCATTTTATTAGGGATGATATATTGATTCTATGCATTTCATGACACCATATTTCTCCATCACTTTATTGAACATGTAAGTCATATAGTGAAACCCACAATTTTTTATGCTAGATTTTAACACCCTAAATCTAATATAAATTGATAATCTTCGCTACATGGGAATCTATGAAATTTTTTGGGGACACTAACCTTACCTACAAAGTTATATAATCCATACTCAATAATATATATTATTTAAGGATCTAATATAAATTTTATTATAAAATCTAAGGACTGAACATTATGGAAATATATTCTAATTTTTTTGAAGCATCACATACATCCCCATAATATTTTCTATTCCTTCAAACTTGTTAAAAAAACTAAAAATATCATAGTGATAATAATGAGTTTTTTATAGTAATATCTATATCATATCTCCTTTTTTGATATTACTTTATAGAGATATTTCTATTTATATTTCGAAGGAATACAAAGTTAATGAATTGGTTTCATATCTTTCTCAAGTATGCACCTTCTTAAATTCCCCTGAAAACATTATTGAAAAAAAAATATTCTCTTCTAAGTAATAATTCATGAATGTGGTATAAAATTTATTATTTTGGTTTGAAGTTAACTCATACATTATATCCACTATTGGAATGTATTTTAAAAAAATAAACAAAACCAATGGTTTTTTAGATTGAGTGATTATCATTATTAAATAATCAAAAAAATCCCCAAATTATTTCTTAAGGTGATATTTTTCATTACAGGTTATCATTGATGGGTATCCTAAATTATGATTTAAAAAACAATTTTAATCCAAAAAATTTTAGGTAAAATGTTATAATAGTATACTCCACTGTATTCTCTTTAGTTTGGAACCCTTATTTTTTTTGATAAGATACCTCGATATGATAAAATCGGAATAAATGATGATCATTGATCCCACCATGTAATACATAAACATATACAAGAAATTATTAACTATAATAATTTCATTGTTTGTGGTTATTTAAATCATATGAGATTAAACCAATTACTTATGATAATAATCGAAAACATGAAGTATTATATAATTCCTTTCTCCAATCATTGAACCTATTACAATGTCACTCTCATCAGACTATATTTAAAAAGGTATCATCTAATTATATATAATGAAGACATAGGACGTATTTAAATTTTAATTTTATATATTGAAATAATTCAAACACTATCATAAAAAATGAACGAATTAAGGTACCAGACAATTTAAAAATTAGATTTTTCATTTTTTGGGAGATCAGTAATGAAACTTATATAAAATATAACATGAACCTGGAACCTCCATGATTAATTAAGAAAATAAGTTGGGGGATAATTAAAGTGAACATTTATCTAATATTTTTCATCTATTATATTACTAGATGTTAAAAAGATCTTGTTCCCACAGAAGCTGAAAGAATGATCATTCTCTTTCTATCTCTTACAATCGTTCATGCCGAATATAAAACAAGAATGCACAAATATAAATCAAAAATAAAAAATTTATTTTACATGGATCACTAATACTCATAGATAATCTAACGAGAATAAAATGGAAATGTTTTGGTGTACCAGAATCCACTATACACATATTTAGCAGATGCATGTTATTAGTTCATGTGAACTTCATGGAATAATGAACTACGCATACAAGGTTCTATAAATTATCAAAAATGTTTCATGGTCGAATAAAACATTTTATAATATGTATAATATCTCATTGTAGGAAATTTCTATTTTATTAATGTGAGGATCTCTTAAATATTTTCTTAACTCAATGGCCTATCCTTATTTAATGTGTGACAATGAATGCATCAGTACACCATAGTTTATTCTCTCATGATCTTTGAATCATTTAATTATCCATCTATTAAACCATTTGCGATAAAATCATTAATTTAGGGAATGAAAATCTTCATGAATAATATAATATTAGGAAAAATTCTTCTCTAGATGAAGATAATTCAAAACTGGAATTACACTTCAACTCATATTTTTTTCTTTAAGATGGTATAAAAATGATAATCACACTACATCATTCTAGCTTTCTCCCTTGAATGGAATTATTTGTGATAAATAAATTGTTTTTTGGATCTTCTTATTCTTCCTATAACCCATATTTATCAATATAAATAGTCTCTCTCGTTTTTAGATTTTAAATTTATTTTCTCTTACTCTCTACAGAATTTGATATTACAATATGTTCATATTCCTATTATTTAAAAAACTATTACTGGAAATTTTTGTTATTTATTTGTATAAACAACCTTATAGTAAAATAGAATGGAATTATTCCCTACATATAATCCTCTTATATTGTATTAGGAGTTCAAAAAATTATAATAGGATAATTATGTTTAAATAAAATCAATATAACTCCCAAAATATTGAGTTCAATATCATTTTATACATTCTTACAGAATTTTTCTGACATTATAGTGACCTTATATTCATGGTGTGACAAAAATTTTTACAAAGTGATGTTTCCCAAAAACTATGATATTTCAGTTGGATCTTCTTCATAGCATCATAATCTGAGTCAATAATATGATCTATGGAATCCTATAAAACAAATTCTTTTTAACTTCCCCAAATAGTTTATCAGGATTATTTATTCTATATCCAATAGAAACCCTTTTTTGGAATTAATGATTTCTCCATGACAGGTTTCATCAGTGTTCTATATGTCAATGTTGAGTATAGATTTCATCATTAACTGTTGTAGTGCATTCCACCTCTTTGTCTTGATTTGTTATGAAATAGAAAATTTCAATGATGAATCCCACTAGTAAAAAATTTACAACCCTTGGTATGGATGATATGTTAATCATATTATTTCATTTCTCTTAAAAAGTGAATCACATTAGTAATATGGACCTCCATCAATTCGCAGAACCATCTAAAATTATTTATAATATTCTCATCACTTCTTCAATAAGGTTTAATCATATACATAAAAGTGATAAATGATATATCATTATGTATTAATCAAAAAATATTATATGTGAAATCAAAAACACTGACATTAATAAAAAAATTCAAAATTTTTCAAAGTATTACTTTTAAATATCATCTTCCTTAGATTAACAAATCTTATGTATCCAAAGAGTTTTCTAAATCCCCTTTTCCATTTTTCTGACTCCTAATTATTACTCATACGTATATTTTTGGGAAACCATATGTATCATAGTAGTCTCAATACTTATTTACATTTAAAATTCTTTTTAGTACTAGTTCATTCTTAAGTATATAATTAAACCTATTTAATACTTTTCTAATACACGCAACCCCTTATAAAATTTATCTTTACATATACAGGTAGGGTTAGTCCCTTTTATATAATTCAAAAATAGAAAAAATATATGGTATTTGATTAGATCCAAATATTCAATAGCATATGGATCACCTTGACATCCAATTTCTATATTACATCAAGATTATATCAATCCCATTCTTTAACCCCTCCCCCTCTATAAATTTCAAATACTCAATCATGCACCTAATTTAATCCTTAATCTTTATTCAACACAATCACATTTATTATAATCAAATCAAACACAAAACCTCATAGATGCATGAATAATGTAAAAAACAACCTCTTATTCTACTTATTTTGTACCACTTTATAAAAAAAATTAAAATATACTTGTTACTAAAATTATTATTCCATACACTACACCTTTCTCCACAAATTCCATATGGAATGGTTCCTCAAATATAATCCCCCATTATCTATAATATATATTGATTATTTCCTTAATGATATCCATAACGGTAATGTTAGGGAAATTTGATTCTCCTGAACTACTAAAATACCCTTAAATAAGGATAGTTCTCCACCGTTTTCATGAATTCATTTTCCATCCCACTTGATATATCTAGTTTGAATCCAACCCACTTCAATATATGAATGATATGAATTTTTTCCTTAAAATAAATAGAGAATTTTATCCAATTAAAAATAATATTTATCTATAATTTGTAAATTATATTACCACATCCAGGTAGTTATAATATATATATAACTTTTTGATTAAATATTTTTCTCTTTTACAACCAATTAATACATTTTACATTAATTACACTCTAGATTTTTTCACATCATCTTTGATTCCAATTTTAAAACAAAACAAAATTCTAGATATTTCTTTCTAAAGAAATTGAACCACATCCTTTACACTATTACATTTAACACATATATTTATATTGGGGGAATTTACTACATGTAATTAAATACAATAAAAATTGTCTAAGATTACTAAGTAACAAATCTCTTTAAAAAATAAGTTTATAATTAAATGTCATAAAATCTATTACATTTAGTAATTTAATTTCATAAAAACTTATGGTTTCATCTTCTAATTCCATTAAAACATCTATTTGATCTTAATCACACTCACACACAACCATTTGTGAATAAATAATAAATAATACATTGTGTAAGTCAAAACACTTGTTGGATCAAATAATAGAATTTATTAAAGATAAAATAGTTATACCACTTGATATCAATTTTAATATTATTATCATAAGGAATATAAATTTATTAATGAATAATTAAACCCATTAAATGATCATCACTAACACCCCCTTAATTTTAGAACCAAATATTGAGACACTCTTCATATTAGGGACAACACATGATGGTTATGAATCATCATTTTTGTAGATTTAACTATCCTAAAAATAGCTAATACAACACGGTTAATATATAAACACTATTATATTAATTATTACAATTAATTATGGAATTAATGGTGAAGTACCATGGATTATAATATGATTACATGAATATATTAAAAATTGTATAGCACCAGTATAGAAATGAATTATGATGGTGTAAACATATCTTTCTTTATATTAAGGAATTTTCATTAACATATTACCCTCCCTCTAAGTGTGAGTGATCACCATCTATTTCATGAGTTAATTTATATTTACCATGGGTGAACAGGTTATGTATTAGTTTTTGGGTGTTATACCACATAATAATTTATGAACGATTATTGATTCAATTTCCACCTATTCCAACTTAATATTATAAATCCTTGAAAAGTGGAGGTCACTAGGCATCACACATTCATCAATTAAAAGTTGGTTTTTGGACCTATGGACCTAATAATAATCTATGAAAACGTTCCCATATTCACACAGATCAGAAAACCTCATATCATGATTCACTATTGATGGGAACCACTGCTAATATGTTCCATTTTATAGATAAAGAGTCTCTATAGTATCTAGTGCCTCTAGACATTATTGTTGATCCCACCATCCCCACCCATAACATATGAGATAAATTACCTAATGTAATTTGGAATTACCCTCTATTTTCATTGGAATAAAATATCTATAATGAGTATCCAATCATTCACCTCCATGTAATAGATTATGAACCACCTACTATTGGTTCTTTCCTCATTCCGAGCCACCCATATTATCGACCATCCTTCTAAAATATAATTAATAATTTCACGAATGTTACCACCAATTCCAATTATGATATATTCCACTTTATTTTTGGTACGATATAATTTGAGATATAGCATAATATATATTATTGAATAGATCTATAACACCCCATATATTTAGAAAGCATATTATTTTTATAAACACTATGTTAATAATTAAAAAACATTAGTTAAAAGTATTTTAGTTTGATTTAGAAATAATTCATATAAGATAGGAATTATACTAATTTCTCCTTATTGTTTCAAAAGAATAATATTATAACAAAATATTGTGTACCACAAACAATTGATCATTACTCACCCTAGATGAATACAACCATTAAAAGTGAATAGATTAATAGGGGAACTAGATAAAAAATATTCACAACACTAAAATCCTCTAAAACGTCATCAATATTAAGGATTTACAATTAAAAAAACTATAATGATTAAGAATTCCATGATAAGAGTAAGCATTATGAAAAATCTATAATATGAAATAAGAATTATTTTATATGATGTGATATTATACTAAATGAATGATTTAGTAAATCTTTAACAATTGGAATGAAATATGGTAGTTATAAATATGTTCATTGAGAATATGGTCACTAATAATATTTTCATTGGATATACATCTAATCGGTAAACATAATTCATGTTTTTTACTATAAAATTTAAAATAATATAACTCAAAACAAAATAGAATTATGTTTTAAAAATAGTATAACAATTTATAAATTAATAATTAATGTCTAAATATAAATATTATTTTTTTTAAAAATATACTGTGATGCATATATAAAATTCAAAATAGTATTTCTAGATCAATTGAATAGTAAAAAAATTAGAATATAAATAATTTAACATTATGGTATTGATTGAAGCTCATTTATTATGAAATTAATATTTTTTCAATGAACTATTTTTTAATAAATTTATATTTTATACTACAAAATTAATTGATTTTTTTTAAATATTATTATAATATAATTAATTAAATTAATAATTTATATGAAATGATTTTATGAAAACATATTGTTTAAAATGATATTTTTCAAATAATAAATTATATCCTTATATTTTTCTTTTTCATTTCAATTATAAATATAAATTTTAATAATTTAAATTAGAAAAAATAACTCCATTTTTTATCTTAAAATTTAAAAATTACATTATTGTTAAAATTTGGGATTTTTTTAGAACATTTAATTTTTAGCTGAATAGTGAAAATTTATTTTTTAAAATACCAAGTATTTTGTGAAATTATTAGTGTAAAATTATTACTTGGAGATTCATTAATGCCTTTTATTGACAATCTATATATTTTATAAGTTTAATTACAAATTTAAAAATATATTTCTTAGTTTACAAACCTATATTTGATAATTTATAATATAAATTAATTTTCCTCTATGAATTTTTTTAATACATTTTAATTTCTTATTTCATCACCTTTAATAATTGAATATAATAAAATATATTTTCAATTTTTTATTAGAATAACTATCTGAGGAAATAAGGACCACATATTTTTTGGTATAATGGATAAATTACATAGGTAAAAACAAGTTACTATGGTAAAATTTAAAATAGTGAACGTAATAAATATAGGTTTAAAATGATTCAAAAAATGATAAACATATTTTTAATTGTTTTTTGAGATAACATCTAACATATATCATCATACATTCTATTATTTCCTGTTTTTGCGTTACTTGACATTTACAAAACGTGGTGTTTTTATATTAAGATCAAATGTATAGAAAAATTAAATTCTTGCCTCATAAAAAATGGCCTCTCTCCACCACATTATTAACACTCAAAAATGATGTCTAATCTCAAAACTCTTCCATTATTCATCTCCGTATAATACTATTATACTCCATTAATTTTATGGTCATAATAAATTGGGCAAATTCCTCAATTTCTAATAAATAATTCAAGAGAATGTTCGAAATCCCGTTGTAAGTACCTATCCCTCCATAATATTAATCATTTTATATATTTTTTATCTAAACATAAATTACACATTATGAAAATATAAAATAATTATTACATATATAATAGAAAATTTATGTTTATGGGATAAAAATTTTATACCCTTTCCCTACATCCTTTGAGAAATGTGAAAACGCCAATCGTGTGTACTTGTAGACTACCTCCTCTACAATGAAATGAATTTCATTTTTCTAAAACACCAAAAATTTATGGCCATATTATTGGATTTAAATATAAGTATGATATTTATATTTTATTTTATATAAATAAATTATATTCTATATTACTATTTTTCCCTATTCTATGGAAAATTAAATCATCATCCATGAATTCTTATGGACTACCACCTCCAATGAATAGTGTATTTCCTATTTAATTTCCTACATTAACGAATTTTATTATATAGGGTTTAAGGTATAAATATGATTTTTATAAAATTATAATTTTTTTAAAAATCAAATTGATCAACCTATTAATGATATTAGCTCCAGACAATCACTTTAAATTCACTCATCTAAAAAAGCATTCTAAGAGGAGAAACAATATATTCACACTAACTAATAATATAATATCAATTAAAAATTTATATAATTCACATTAATTTGGATATAAATATCTAATCAAACAAATACAATATCATTATTCCTCTATGAAAATGGAATTATAAGGATTTCACTTCATAATCATCCACAAAACTATGCTATATTCATTGAAGTCAGTTTAACCACATGATGAACAATGCTCTAAAATAGTATCATGATTATCAATGAAAAATAAACTACTGATGATATATGATATAAATCACTAAAAAATTTATTTTTATTCTGAAATGGAAACATTACTGTTAAACACATCAAATAAGATACCAATACTTATTCGTTAAAAAGCATCTAAAATTACTCATAATTTAATTAATCATTAAGTATTGAACTAAAACTCCTATAGAGTGAAATTATAAAATTATAGATTATTATAAAGAATAAATACATGTATGTTTTATGATCTTTTAATTATTAACTATTAGATAAAAATAAATAACATCAAAGCTATTATGAAACTAGTTCAAAGAGATCAAGACGAATCACACCGGATATTTATAATATATAATAAGTAACTAGTATAAATATGGGGAATAATTGTAATTTAATAATAAAAATGTTATGATTTTGAATAAGGTTCTGAATTTATTTACTAAGAGTTTTTTTTCATAGATGATGTTAGAGCACATTCAACTACAAATGAATACAATGTAAGGGGTTCTTTGTCTCAAATTTAATTTCTTGAGACGTGTTTCTTTTTTTGCACCATTTTATATTTAATATTCTGTGATTACTACATAATTAATTTTTCTTAGCATATTAAATTAATTCATGAGGATTTATGATTTAGCACCCCTACCCCAGATAACCCAAAGCAGGTGCATTAATTATTTAGATTTTTAGGATTACACGGAATAAAATCCTGATGTAATGATTAGTTTAACAGTCCTCGAAAGCCATATTACATACATGATACCCATAATAAATTGGGAAATAGGAAATGAAAACATCATACACAATAAAAAGAAATCATTTTCATACATGAATTCTTATTCAAATATTACTTCTTCTTTACCTGGGGAAAGGAAACATAATAAGGGTGAGCTCAAATGTTAAGTAAGTGTAATTAAAGTTGGAGCAATGAATAAATAAGAATAAATTAACATGGATAGGTAAATAACTGACAACACATTCTATTCAAAAAACTAGATAAGGAAAAATAAATATAGAAGGTTCAGAAAATAAAACACATGTCATTTAATCAATGAGATGAAATGAAATACATCCATACATATATCGATGAAAAATAACATCAATGAATGATAATTTAAAATAAATTGTGGAAATTATTAATTTTTTTAAATCATTTATGTGGCACATAAAACCTATTACCATAAATACCTTTCACAAGAGAGTTTAAAATAATGGATAGAAACCCATTTAATTTGGACAACTAATTTTTCTCTTGAGAAAGTGTCAGTGCATCGAGGAGCTGTATAAAGTTTAGGATACACACATAATTTATAGTACAAAGAATTAATAATAATAAATATTCAAAATAAATAATATTTCTTATAAAAACGGTATTTAATGAGATATGTAGAGTTATAAATATTTCTGTAAATAATCAAATAACTGTAGAAGTAGACACCTTATGTAAAATGGTTTATGGTTTAGGATATAATAATATAAATTGAAAAAGAATATGGGTATTAATTTAATTTACCAATGATAAAAGATATTACAAAAAGCTATTTTTTAAGATAAATTTAACAATCACCAAAGGATGTGATATTTTTATTGATAATCATTAAGAACGTTCATGAGGATAATAATCTTTCTACATTTCAAAGTATACCATACAACTTTAAAACATTTGAATAATAATATACAGAAAGGTATGACATTAATTGAAACATATAAAATCTTGAAAATAATGTGATTCAGGATATAACATGAAAAAGTTTGAATATATAGCAAATAAAAGTGAATTGGCACATAATAACATTTATATCTTAATGAAATGTAAATTGACATGAAATTCCCTTATATTAACCATTATTTTTTTTATGGTAATTATCCACATGTATAGATGTTTAAAATATGTTAATAACTTATTCCATAACCTTACTCCAGTTTTAAAAATAATATATTAATTTATTATAATATATTATTAACTGTTTTTTTACATTCCTTCATTAATCTCACTATTTAGGGTGTTAATTGCACATTTTTCTTGAGTGTGTGTAAACTGGTTACTTATTATTAAAATTAATTAGATATTGGTATAATCATCTCCAAAATGTAAAACCAGACTTATATATCAAATATCATCATTATATATCTATAATTTTTGGATATTATAAATGAAGTGCACTATTCATGGAGACGGTAGGCCGTTTGTATACAGAAACACTACTTTCATTTCTTGGTTGTATTAAAAGAATAAAAACTAAATGATACATATGTATATTATAATTCCATTATCATATATATGTTATATATGTTACATATTTTTATTAAAACAATTCGTTATGCATTATATGCATGGAATGAACGAGTCATATCACTTTGAGGGGTTGGTAGTCCACACTTTCTGAAATGAAATTATCATATTTACATAAGATAGAAAGCATATAGATATGTCAAAAATAAAAATTTCAGAAGAAAAAAATACATTATAAATGTAATATATATCATATATAAATATATTTTCCCTCAAAATATCCACCATTAAATATGTTAAAATAAAATTGAACAATAGTCATTTTGTGAGGCAGTAGTTCTTCGTACACAGAAAAAATATGTTAATTACCCATTAGATGAAAGTGTGTGTATGTTTGGGTTGATATATTAACAAAAAAACATCATATTATATTTATTACACTGTTTTTGTTAATTAAGTAAATAATAAAAATATTTTAGGGGTTGGGGAATGGAAATGAAACTAAAAACCAAAGATAAGACGTTACCTCTTAATCGGGTAACTTCTTTTGGTTTATACCAAAAGGATTACTTGGAATGATTTCCGCACAAATTGATGATTATAGGTCTAGGGGAGAGCTTTTGGGAGATATTGGGTCAGGTATTGGCTGATCGTAGTATTTCTTTGAGATGTGAAGAAGTGGGAGAGGTGGTGGCCTTTTATAGGGAAGGAAAAGGACTCACTTGGAATTTTTGGAACCATGTTAGGTATACACATGTCCATACCTAATCAAATGTCATACCAAAATATAAATACTAAATAATGTATAGATTATGGTCTAAATATGTTCATCCAATGGGTTTTGGACTATTGTATGTGTCATTTGGGCCCCTAATATTAATTTCTAGTCCCTAATTAAGCTTTACTTGGCCTTAATCGATTTGATTAATTTTAATCACTTTTACTAATCATTATGGTAAAAAATTAATTTAGTATAATTATACTCGAAATACAATACTAATTACAATGTTTTATGTTTTATTTTAGAAAATCATATCACAAAAGTCGAAAATTAAGATTAATTCTAATCCCATAGACGTGATAGAGTAACAGGTTTTTAAAGTAGAAAAATCTCAAATGTTTGTTATGTTTTGATAATCAATTTCAAAATGAAATTTTTTAAAACAAACTAAATTATATTAATAGGTGTATAATTTATTTAATTTAGTCTTCACACAAAATTAAATTATAATTTAACAATAAATATTATTTATATGAAAAGGAAATTTTTAAATAAAATGTAGTATTCATCACTATTCATAAAAAATGAAGTTTCTCAGGAAAATCCCAAAAAAATCACACGAAGCTCATTTGGACGTCTCGAATTAAAAAATGATGATACTTTTTACAAATTAAATATATATATGTGTGTGTTTGAGTGCGTAAAAATTTATATTTAAAATAGGTGCGCCATTAAAAGGTTGTAAAACCACTATTATAAAAATATAGTATTTTATGTGTTAACTGGGGTTTGTTATTATCTTATACACATTTAACCTAATGGGAATATATCAATAATATTTGATTGAATATATAACATATATATTTCATTAAACTAATTCAATAATTGAAATTACTTTATTTTATTAGGATAAAATATCATTGTGAGTATAAAAATGGTTGCATATAAAAACATTTCGTTTATATTAAAATTGCCACTATAATTATTTTTAATTAATTTCTAGCCTATAAATTAATCTTATATTATTATAAAATATATATTTCATAAGTATGTTTATAATTTTAAAAGCATATAATTTAACTCCTTGGTTAAGTAATATTATATTAAATAATAATATTTCAATGGAGTTTGTTTAAAACCTGGTCTTGCGTATAATGTAAGAATTGGAAGAATGTATCTCTAGCATTTAACGCAACATAAATTGGTGTTGAGTTCATTAAAAAATAAAGAATATATCAAAAATATTTAAAAATTTAAATATATTATAAAGTATCAGGGTATTATTTTCTATTACGCACTTGGTGTCGTGTTTCACGTACACTCTTGAATATAAGGTTCTTACTTTAGAATTTCAGGGTGTTACATTCTCCTCACCTTAAATAAATTGCATCCCCACAATTTCAACATTATATCGGTGAGAGAGGGACTGAAAATAAACAATTATTGATATAAACATATCGTAAAAAGGGTTAGTATCACATATTCTAAATATGGGATAAAGGAAAGTACAATTCTCATGTAACTAGGTTCTTAAGTAGGGGAACAAAGGTGGGAAATGGAAACATGGATACATACAAAAAATCAAACAATAAAGCTCTCATGGAGAGTTATAAAGAACATGGTTAGGATAAATTTATCAAATAGAAGTCCATAAATCGGTTTTGATCTACGGGGCCATTCGATTCATCAGAAATGAAGGTACTTGGATAACATTTTTGGTTTCATGATAATTTTTCCTTATATTAAGTAATTATTTAAATCTCTAAGAGTGTAATTGAATATAAATAATTGGTACACTTCTATAATCACAATCATATTCTTTGGTCATCCCTTTAAATATTTCTACTTCATCTCATAGAACAAGATTCATTGTATAGTGATTTAATATATAAATCTAAAAACCCACATACAATGTAAAACATAAAACATTTTATGAATGGGTAACTTTTACAAAATATTTTTTTTCAATATATTGGATATAATGTAAGTGAATTTCCAAAATGAACTTATCATTAACCATTAGATAAAATGAGGCAACTCAAAATTTTCACATTCCAAATATGTGAATAATATGATCAGGTATCCTCTTGAAATATGGTAATAACACAAATTACTATAAAACCTTATTAGAAACATGAACTATTCTTTATTCCTTAATTATGCCACATGTTATTATTTATATTTTTTAAATCCAAAAATATTGTAATCTTTATCAATAATGGCATAGACTGATTTTTGGAAAGTTTTTAATTAGTTCTAAGTTAGTCATCAGTTCTCCAAATAAATCATTTCTTCATCATTATCTTAACATCAGAAACAAATTAAGGTTTGTATTTCCCTCAATATAGTGTTTTTTGAAATGTTTAACTTTGTACAGGATAAATTTTCTTGGTAACATTCAAATTATGTTCTTGAATCCTTAATGAAAAATTACTATATTAAAATCCTCACATATTAAATAATTCTTATAACCAGTGAATAATTGATAAAATATTCAAATAATATAATTATTTAATAGGTATATTGATAATTTTTCTTCATTTTCAGTAGTATCATAACTTTATAATTATACGTAGCTTCACTTGGCCTATATTACATTGGCACTTGGGATATTGATTCTTATAGTGTCTTATATCCTTATTGTTGAAGCATTTTACATTAAAAACATTTTTCTTACCCTTTTAATCACACACATTATGTCCTTTTTCTCCACACTTATAAAAAAATTTCATTTCATTCATGCACATACCAAGGTGACTCATTCCATAGTTATCACATGTGGGAAAATGATTTTTTCCCTTATTCCCTTTATATATATTTTTCTATGCCATCCTCTTCATCTCTTCATTCCATTCCAAGCCATAAGACTTGGATAATTATTAACTTATATTGTTAAAATGTGGTTCTATTTTATATTATGATGAGAATTCTTGGGAGACTATTTCCCTTCAATATTTTGTATTAAGACCATGAATGATATGATCCTTCTTACTCCTTGTATCACATGAATTGGTGGAGTTCTCATTACTTCTTCTATACACCATTTATATAGAATTCCATACACTATATTAGATCCTAAAATTATAAAAATTATATAAATTTAAATATGGTATAGAAAATAACATAAATGTATGCATCTTAAATCCCAGAACCATAAACATTAGTTACATCAGGAAAATCACTACTATTAAATCCATCATAATGGTAGGTATAGAAAATATGAAATATCTTAAGTGTGTCCATAGGTGTGTCAAACCATATGTGTAGTAAGTCACATTTTCATGTACCATGTTACCCCAAGTTAGGAAAAAACACATTATCATAGTTATTACTCCTCAGTACATCAGTTCTAGAATGACGTCCACCTGTAGTTTCCAGAAAGACATGTATTTCTAAGAATGAACACATATTTTCTACATTAGCATAAATTTAGGATGTTCTTGTATTCTCATACTCAAAGTATATATTATGGTTATGTTATCTAATTTATTTTTTCTAAATCTAGTTTCCATGGTTTCTACTGAATATCTTTTGACACCAACTGTAGCACCCCAACCATAGATAGCCAACCGTTATTGCATTAATTTATTACATTTTATTGATTACAATGAATCAAATCCTTTAGGAACGATCCATTTAGTAGTCTTGTGAATCCATATTAAATTCATTGTAACCTTAATACAATTGGAAATAGGAAATAAAAACATGATTCAAAATAAAATGAAATAAACTGCATCCTTGAATGCTAATTTAAATATTTATTCCTCATTGTTTAGGGAAAGGAATCATAATATGGGTGACCCAACATTATCATTAAGGGTAATTAAATTAGAATAAATAATGAATAAATAGAAATAAATTAACATAGAAAGGTAAATAACTGAAAAAATGTATCATTTAAATAACTGTATATGGAAAAATAAAAATGGCATGGTAAGAAACTAAAACACAATCCATCTAATCAATAATCCAAAATGATATATATCATTAGATATGTCGACGCAAAATCTCATAGATAAATAATAACTAAAACTAAATGATTTAAATGATTAATTTTTGGATTTCATGTCTGGGAACATGGAATCCTATTCTCATCAAGACCTTTCACAATATTGTTTAAAACTACAGATAGAAACCCATTTAATTTGGAAAATTAATTTTTCTCATTAGAACCTGTCGATGCATTGAGGAGAAATATAAATTCCAGGCACCACCCATAAATTCCAGTCCAGATCATTACTCATATTTAATAATCAAATTATATAATATTCCTTATCAAATAATCATACCGAATGATAAATTTGGATTTATCAATATTTTTTACAAATAATCAAATAGCTACTGAAGTAGACACCTTATGTAAAATGGTATACAGTTTAGTTCATACTAATATCTATTGTATATGAATAAAAATATCCAGGTAAATTTTCAGTGAAATAAGTGATTACAATAAACTGAATATTTTAAAATAATTTTAATAACTACAAAATGTAGTGTCATTTTTAACTATAATCATTAAGAACATTCTTGAGGAGAATATTTTTTATACATTCCAAAGCATCTCATTCCACATTGAAAAATTTTACTCAATATACAGAAATGTATGACATTAAATGAAACCTAAATTATTATTAAAATAATTTTATTCATGATATAACATGAAAAAGCCAGTATATACACTGAATAAAAGTGAATGGGCACATAATAATAATTATGTATCAATGGAATGTAAATTTAGATAAAATTCTCATACCTTAACATTTCTTTTGTTGTGTGGTATTTAACCTCCTATATACTGGATTAAAATTTATTAGTAACCTATACTATAAACATTTTAATATTTATAATTTCATATATTAACTTCTTACAATATTTTATTAACAATTTGTTAAAACTCTTTCATTAATCTCTCTATTTTTGGAGTTAATTCCTCAGTTATCTCGAGTATGTTTTAACTGGTCACATAATTTTCTAATTCATTAGATCTTGGTGTCATCATCTACATAATTTCAAACATGGATAAATAATCATATATAATCAGTTTATATATATAATGTTTGGACATTATAAATTAATTGCATCGTTCATGGATACGATAGGTTGTACGTACAAATGAACGCTACTTTATTTTCGTAGTTGTATTAAAAGAATGAAAAATAAATGATACCTATTTATATTGTAATTTATTAATAATATCTATGTTATATATGTTACAAGGTTTTATTTAAAAAATATTTCATATGTTCCATTTATGGCGTGAATGAGTCATATTGCTTTGATGGGCGGTAGGCCACACTTCCTCAAACAAAATTATATTATTTACGCAAGATGATAAGTAAAATTTTATGTTCAAAATGAAAATTAAAAAATAATAAATGAATTATAATTATTGTATATATCATATATAAATATTTTTTACATCATAATGGACACCATGATAGGTGGTAAAGGAAAATTTAACAATCATCATTTCGTGAGGCAGTAGTTCATCGTACCCATAAACAATATATTCATTACCCGTTACATGGAAGGGTGTATAAGTATATATAGAAATATTAGCATACAAAAATAAAAGTATATTTAAGATAATTATTTTGTAATTTAATAATATAATAAGAATATTTCAGTGGATTTATAATAGAAATGAAACTAAGAAACCAGTGACAAGATGTTACCTCATAATCAAGTAACTTCTATTGTTTTATACCAAAACACATCCTTGGATAGTTTCTTCCAAATGCAATCATTCTAGGTAGAGGGTAAGGATTTTGGGATACTATTTGGCCAGGTATTATTGTATCCTATTTGTTTTGAGAGGTGTGAAGAAGTGGGAGATGTGGTGGAATTTTATAGGGATGGAAGGGAATCACATAGAGTTTTTGGAAACAATTTAGGTATACACATGTTATTACCTTATTAAAAGTAATAAAAATCAATAAAACTCAATAATGGAAGTTTTATTGTTTAAATAGGTCTATAAAATTGGTTTTATAAATGTTTCAACGTTATTTGGGCCCCAAATATTAATTTTTATTCAATAATTAATCATAACATGATCTTAATCGGTGTGATTAATTTTAATCACTTTTACTAATACTTTTAGTCAATAATTAACAAGGAATTATTATAATATAAGTATTATACTGATTAAAATGTTATATGTTGGATTTTCTAAATCGAAATCATATAAGTGAAAAAATATGATTAATGCTAATCCAACAAGCGGGGCAGAATGGTTGGTTTTAAAGGTTGAAAAACGTTCAAAAGATTGTTAACATTTTATATTTAATTTCAAATTTAAATTGATTATAATGAACTAAATTATATTAATAGGTATATAATTGATTTTATTTTTTCTTAATACAAACTTAATATATTATTTAACATTAATTATTATTTAAATGAAATGGATGCTTTTAACTAAAATGAAGTATTTTCACTATTCATCAAAATATGATGTTTCTTAAAAAAATAACAAAAAACCACACTAAGATAATTTTGAGCTCCTAAATTAAAAAATGAATTTTATTTTGACTTATAAAATATATTGATGTGTCTAAATTTATATTTAAAATAGGGTTTCAATTAAAATGTTTAATTTTATGTGTAAACTTGGATTTGTTCTTATCTTATGTACATCGAACCTAATGGAAAAGTATCAAAAATATTTTATTGAATATATAACATATACATGTCATTAAAATAATTCAAAAAGTAAAATTAATTTATTTATTATGATAAAAGTGCTTTCTGATCATAAAATGGTTATGTATAAAAACATTCTGTTTATATTAATTGGTTCCTTTTTTTATTTATAATTACTTTTTAACCTAAAAATTATTCTTATATTATTATAAAAAATATATTTCATATGACTTTTAATATTATTAATATTTTATAATTTGACTACTAGGTTATGTCTTAATATATTTGTTGGTCGGAGTGGTTTACTCAAGAGGGGGGTGAATTGAGTACCAATTAAAATTTCTATATTTAAAAGCAGTGTCTTAAAGACCCCCAAATAAAATAATAAATTAAACTGTAGTGAATTTATATTAATGTAGAGATTCTGTTAGGTTCTCAAGGGATTGATTAATTCCCAGTTAATCAACACAGGAGTGTGTGATTATCTTTTGAAACTAACTTACTAATCTACACTTAACATAAACACTTGCTAATTTAATTATCAAAGTAACTTTAAAAACAGTATTGGTTTTAAAGTGATTAGCAGCGGAATAAAATTTTGAAATAGATGGCACAACAATGTAACCAAGAGGTTCAGTCTCAAGCTGAGACTTAGTCCTCTCAAAAGTTTATATAAAAATGATCCACACCCTGGATCGGGGTTCAACAGTTTACAACTGTCCATGTCCAAGACCTCTACCACTGTTCTTCGTGGGAAACAGTACAACAGCAACCAGCTGTACAGGTCACACAAGACCTCTACCACAGTTCTTCGTGGGAAAGAAAGAATGAAAGAGTTTTGTAAGGATTTACAGATCCTTCAGTTTGAGTACAGGAGACAGTGTATGTGTTAGATATAGCAGATAACACACACTCCTCGAAATGAATGGTAATAAATCACAGAACAAGAGATGTAGAGTTTAGAGATGGTTCTGGTGATTTCAGTATAGCTCTGGACTCCTTTGAATTTGATTAGAAGTGAGTCTGAGTCCTCTTCTTGTTTCTGTTGAGAAACAGAGTGTCGTATGCTCCAGGTTCACAGGTGGTGAGAATGTAGTCGATGAAGTTCTTCTTGTATGCACAGAACACTCCTCGAGTATGCTTGATTGTCTATGAGCTCCTCTATGTTCTTCTCGTGCTTGTGTCGTTTTTTGGTATGTTGGATGCACCGCACTTTTTGGTTCGCTTCTTGTTCTTTGTTTTCTTCACACGTTCGCATATTTCTGATATGTAGTCTTCTCATATTTATCTCCCATCAGGGGACAGAAAAGATTTCTTTTCAGCAGGTACGAGGTACGGGTTCCTGACATCCGACAACCTTTATCAGATATTTGACAAATCATTAAAATGTATGATATGACCGTTAGATAGATTAAATATAGGAAATAAAGAAATTCAAACAGTGAGTTGAGTGATCGGTAGGTAATCAGCATCGGTAGCTTGAACATCGGTAGCTTGAACATCGGTAGCTCAATGTCATTAGTTGCTTTGACTCTATCGGTGGCTCTATGCGTCGGTTGGTACATGCATCGGTAGCTCCATGCGTCGGTAGGTACATGCATCGGTTTCTCCATGCGTCGGTAGGTACATGCATCGGTAGCTCCATGGGTCGGTAGGTACATGCATCGGTAGCTCCATGCGTTGGTGGCTGTGAGTCTATCGGTAGCTTCGTCCATCGGTGACTCTTATTCCATCGGTAGCTATTTATACTTACACCGGTAGCTCTACGTTTGTATCGGTAGCTGTATTTATAAGTACATCGGTAACTCTGTGTTAAGTCTATCGGTAGCTGTCTGTCGGTAGACTAAGTCTATCGGTAGACTGGTTACCGGTAGCTCTTTATCAGTAGCTATAGGCAGATTACTTATCTGTTTTATGCAGAACACATCCGATTGTGTTAGAATCAATTTATAACTTGTATGA
Source organism: Viscum album (assembly GCA_963277665.1). Taxonomy (NCBI): domain Eukaryota; kingdom Viridiplantae; phylum Streptophyta; class Magnoliopsida; order Santalales; family Viscaceae; genus Viscum; species Viscum album. Next base: position 512,137,750 of record OY728138.1, read on the forward strand.
ACATGGATAAATGATGATTAACATATTCCAAAGACTTATTTTAAAAAGGTGTTATTGGTTTGATCATAGATTTAAAAGAATTAAAGTATAGATCAACAATACTTAACAATATCATAGAGAATGAAGACATAATTGGGATTTTCAACACAAATAAATACATGATTGAGATTATCAAAACAGGTGAGGTCAACAATCTCCCCCTTTTTGATAATCACAATTTATGATATTGGCATTTAACATAGTGAAAATATAATAGTAAAGAGTATAATATTGAATTCAATTTTCTCAGAGAAAACAGCATCATAGATAATAGAAATAGTATGATATAGACATAAGTTATCAGAGGTAAAAATAATAAGGTACTATATAGACATAAGGTATCAGAGATAAAAATGGAAACAAAACAAAGTATAATGTGTTTCCCCTTATGCCTTATTTTTCTCCATTGAAAATATTTCTCATTTTGTTCTCCTCCTTATTCTCTCATAAAAAGTTTCTCCCCCTCTCTTATTGTTCTCCCCCTTTGTGATAATCAAAAAGTGGGAAAGCATATATATATATATATAGGAGAGAAATAAAACAAAGAGAAGTAAAAAGTGGTCTGTATTATAGTAGTCAGAAAGTACAACAAAAACAGATTACAAAGGAATTCCTATCAAAAAGCTTGGCCACTGGTTCAATCCGCATCTGCAATGTGAGATTTTCCTTTGGGATCAGAAGGATGCTCGGGTGGTGAGGATTCAGGTGAAGGTTTGGGAATTCCAGAAAAGATCAAAGGAGGCTGGGCCACTGACACAGAGTCAAGCTTGTAAGTTGAAGATTTTTGGGTAATCATCGGTTTGAGGCTTTGAATGGCTTGAACAGGAGTCAGCTGGACTGAGGAAGCAGCTGAGGCAGAAGCAGGCAAAGCAGGAGGGATGATGACTGGTCTAGCATCAACATGCAAGAAGGGCAGCAGCAGATTTCTAAAATCCATAATAATTCCTCCTCCTCTTTCCATAGCAGAGATGAAATCGTCTTTGTTCTCCATGAATTTCTCTAAGGCAGGAGTCAGTTCTCTCAGCTTGCTCACTTGTTCTTTGAAAGCTTGGGTGACTGGAGGGAGCTTCATGTGTTCCAACATTAGCTTGAAGTGGTGTTCGAGTTGATTCTTGGTGAAAATTTTGGAGAAGTAGTAGTCCACTTTGCTTTTTATGGCTTTTTGAGAGGCAGAGGCTTCTCTCATAAATCTTGAACTATCTTCATGATTTCTCTGGCAGAATCCCTTGTAGAAAGCACCACTCGGCTTAACTCTGATGAGTCCCCAGAGCCACTGGTTGAAATATAACCAATCTCCTCCTTCAATATTGCTCGAACTGAGTTCATATCAACTGATGGTTTGGATGTGAGAGGGCCAAGAGAGAAGGAAACAGTTTCTTTAAAACTCTTTGACAAACCACTGATTAGGCTTTGAACTTGAGAGTCTTGTAATTGAACATGATCCTTCACTGAGGTTTTGAAACTTTCAAACACTGAGACAAACTGGCTGACTACACTCTTCACATAGGCTAGGTCCTTGTCAGCTTGAGACTTGGAGCTCATATAGGAATCCAAAGCAACAACTGATGTCTTGAGAGCTTCCAGATCAGCTTCGATTCTTGAAGACTGAGTCTGGCATTCTTTCACTTCTTCCAAAATCTCAGACATAAAGGAAGATAAATTACAAGCCAGAGATAGCTCGAAGGATCTCTCTAGAACATTCATTTTTTCATAAAAGCTTTCCTTCATCTCAGCAACTGAAGCACTGAATGATTCTTTTATCTCATTCTTCATGGATTCAAGATCTGATTTGGAAACAAAATCACTTGAGACAACTGCAGCAGATCCCCTTGCTGAGGCCAAATTAACTACAGAAGTAGTCATTATTGAATTAATTGAGGTTGCAAGAGAGGTTTCCATTAGCTTCACTTCTTCAACAAAACTGGATTTGAGGTCCTCTTTCAGCTTACTCAAATCATGAAATCTGACTACATCGTCTGGCAACAACTCAGCAGCAAGATCATAATTGGTCTTTGGTCTATCCACAGACATCTCATTGTCAGAATCTGGATAATCCAATCCACAGACTATAAACCCTGGGTCTTCTACCCAGTCTCCAAGCTCAACAGCTACTGTAACATTTCCAAGCACAGACTGATGCTCCCCCTCAATGGGTGCATTCTCATGTATCACAACAGCCTTTGCTGCTGGCCGTTCTTCATCAGAATCTTCTACCACAAGTTCTACAGGTGCAGCATTTAGAAGATCTTCTGATACAGGTACAGCTTCTTCTCTATCTCTTTCTTCTTCAGCAGCAGGTATAGCTGAGTTTCCAATTAAGGGACTCATACTTAACCTACCAGAAGCAGGCGATTCAGATGCATTCTCCTTTTCCTCTTCTTCTTGGTGAGGTACAGACTGTTATTCCTCAAAAGTAGGAAAAACTTCCTCTACTTTTCCTTTCCTAGAATAAACCAGTTCTGCAACAGGACTTGGGGGAAAGTCTGGATCTCCTCCAACATCCATAGGAGTTTCTTCTTCTTCTTCTTCTTTTGTCTCATCACTATAAGCAGGTTCCTCTTCATCAGGTCTTAGACTCGGATCTCTCATATCCTTTGGTCTTGAGGGATAATCCACAGGATTAAACCTATCATAGATTTTCTGATCATCACTGACCCATTCTCCCTTCCATGGGTTCCAGTTAATTTTCATATACTTGCAAACAGTCGAGGTGATGCAGAAATTGTTCTTGACTACAACTGTCTCATCCTGAGACTCAGCTATTTCTTTCACTTTTATCATCACTGAAATCAGCTTGGCAAAGAACAAAGCATTGGTCTTTGACTTTGGTCTAATCATGTCTTCCATTTGAAGCATCAACAATCTGCACAGATTGACTTTTACACCATGTCTTAGAAAATGAAGAAGATAGATATCTTGATATCTCAGATTTGCAAAATCTCCTCTCCTCGGTATCAACACATGCTGAAAAAATTTGAAAAAAAGTCGATTCTCTCCATCCATTTCAGCAGCTACCACTTGCCTTTGATTTCCATTCCCAGTCAGCTCTTGTAAGGCAGTCTCATAATCAAAAATGTCACTACTAGGTGGAATTTCTCTTGATACATACCCAGAGACACCTTCATGTGGTACTTTTAAACTCTCAGCCCACTCTACTGAATAAAAAGACATCTCTTTTCCATTTACAAAAGAGTTTACCCGATTCTCATTCTCAGACTTCTCAAAGGTTACAAACTCATAGAACTGCTTTACCAATTTCGGGTAGTATGGGCCATTGTTATTCGAGAAACAATCCACCCATTTTTGGTCTTCCAGAATCTCGAGCACTAAGGACTTGCTAGGCAGTAGCCATTCCACGCACAGTTCCTTCTCGATTACTATGTCTCTATTCTGCAAGTGAGGATTCACTGGTCGCCTTCCCGATCTAGTTTTGACTTCACTAGCACTGGCTTTATGCTGTGTCTTCTGCTTCTTAGCATTTGGTTCTGCACTTTCATCTCTGATGATAGGAAGCTTGGTTTTTGCCATCGCGGGTTTAGGGTTCTTGGTCGATTTGGGTGCTAAGGTTCGAAGGTGAGAGATTTTGAGCTCGGTGAGGTAAGAAGTGGCTTAGACTTAGTTTTATCATTTAGGAATTCCAAATAAACGATTAAAATAGAGTAATAAAATAAAATAAAATGATTCGTATTCTTGGCGGCAGGCAGAAGTTTTAAACTTTGCATCGGTGTGAGTTAATCATCGGTGAGAAAAACAAATCGGTGAGAGTTGTACATCGGTGAGAATTTCTACATCGGTGAGAAACTTACATCGGTGAGCATTTTCACATCAGTGAGAATTTCACATCGGTGAGAATTTTCACATCAGTGAGAATTTCACATCGGTGAGAATTTCCACGTCGGTGAGAATTTCACATCAGTGAGAATTTTCACACCGGTTGTGATTAAACATTCCCAGTTCATGTCTTATGAAACTTAGCCTATCCGAACATAAAGGTTTAGTGAAAATATCAGCCAATTGATGTTCAATGCCAATAAATTCAAGAGAAATATCACCTTTTTGATAGTGATCTCTTAGGAAATGGTGTCTTACATCTATGTGTTTGGTTCTAGAGTGAGATACAGGATTCTTAGAGATGTTTATTGCACTGGTGTTATCACAGTTGATTGAAACATGTTTAAAAACGTATCCATAGTCCAAAAGAGTGTGTTTCATCCACAGAATTTGTGCACAGCAACTACCAGCAGCTATATATTCTGCTTCAGCAGTAGATAATGCAACCGAGTTCTGTTTCTTACTACACCAAGAAACTAAGGATTTTCCAAGCAAATGACATGTTCCTGATGTGCTTTTTCTATCTAACTTACAACCAGCAAAGTCAGCATCTGAATAACTCATTAACTCAAAGGATTGTCCTTTTGGGTAAAACAAACCTAACTTAACCGTGTGTTTGAGATATTTAAAAATTCTTTTAACAGCAAGCAAATGAGATTCTTTTGGGTTAGCTTGAAATCTAGCACACATACACACACTAAACATAATATCAGGTCGACTAGCAGTAAGATAAAGTAAACTACCAATCATACCTCTGTAATTTGTTTGATCAACTGGTTTCCCAGTTTCATCTGCATCCAATTTACAGGTAGTACTCATAGGAGTTTCACTTTCCTTGATAATATTCAGACCAATACGTTTTAAAAGATCCTTTGTATATTTACTTTGATTAAAAATAATACCATTTTCATTTTGAAATACTCGAAATCCAAGAAAGTACTTAAGCTCTCCCATTAAGCTCATTTCAAATTCATTTTGCATACTTTTTGAAAAATCAGTACATAAAGAGTGTTTAGAAGATCCAAAAATAATATCATCAACATATATTTGTACAACTAAAACATCTTTAGAAATTCTTTTAATGAAAAGAGTTGGATCAGCAATCCCTTTAGTAAAACCTTTTGAAATAAGGAAATTGCTATGTCTATCATACCAAGCTCTTGGAGCTTGTTTTAAACCATACAAAGCTTTAGAAAGTTTAAAAACTTGATTTGGAAAATGGGGGTTAGCAAATCTAGGTGGTTGATCTAAAAAAACATCTTCAATTATAAAACCATTTAGAAATGCACTTTTTACATCCATTTGATATAACTTGAAATCCAGATGTGCAGCATATGCAAGTAAGATCCTAATGGCTTCTAGTCTAGCTACAGGTGAAAAAGTTTCCTCATAGTCTATGCCTTCTTCTTGACTATATCCTTGTGCAACTAGTCTAGCTTTGTTTCTAACTATATTTCCAGATTCATCTACTTTATTTCTAAAAACCCATTTTGTGCCTATTGTCAAAGTGTCCTTGGGTCTGTCAACTAATTCCCAGACTATGTTTCTTTCAAACTGATTTAATTCTTCCTGCATAGCTATTACCCAGAATTCATCATTGATAGCATCATTGATATTTTTGGGTTCCAGCTGTGAAAGAAAGGCTTGATGTTCAACCTGGTTTCTTAGAGAAGCTCTAGTTTGTGTTCCTCTATCAAGATTACCAACAACAGCTTCTAAAGGATGATTCTTTAGAATCCTCGTTGATCTAGTAAAAGTTGGACTAGAAATTTCAGGTTCATCTATAGGTTCGGGTTCAACAGAAGCAGATTCTGGAGAAAGTCCAGAACTGGATACTTTTATAACAGGTTCTTTAGATTTATCATTAAGGTCCAGAATAGATAAGTCTTCTTCAAGATTTTCAAGAGAGGTTTTAGGCTCATGTGGATCAGTTTCATCAAATTTGATGTGAACAGATTCTTCCACACATTTGGTTTTCTTATTGAATACTCTATAGGCTTTACATGAAATAGAGTAACCCAGAAAAATTCCTTCATCACTTTTGGAAGCAAACTTATCCAGATTATCTTTAGTATTCAGAATAAATACTTTGCAACCAAAAACTTTAAAGTAATTAACCTTAGGCTTTCTATTGTTCCACAATTCATAAGGGGTTTTCTTAAGAACTGGTCTAATCAAGACTCTATTAATAACATAACAAGCTGTATTTACAGCTTCAGCCCAAAAATAAATAGGCAGGTCATATTCATTGAGCATGGTTCTAGCAATTTCTTGAAGAGTTCGGTTTCTTCTTTCTACTACACCATTCTGTTGGGGTGTTCTAGGGGCAGAGAAGTTATGAGTATAGCCATTGTGTGAGCAATAAGATTCAAAATCTTGATTTTCAAACTCACGACCATGATCACTTCTCAGGGTCTTAATCTTGAGTCCACTAAGATTTTCTACAGACTTGGAGTATTTAAAAAAGTAAGAACAAGCTTCACTTTTGTGAGCTAGAAAATATACCCAAGCATATCTAGAAAAGTCATCTACAAGAACATAAACATAGTGCTTCCCATTTAAACTAGAAACTCTTGATGGTCCAAACAAATCCATGTGAACCAATTCAAGTGGTTGAGAAGTTGAAACTTCTTTCTTTGATTTAAAAGAAACTTTGTGTTGTTTTCCCTTTTGACAGGGGTTACATAGTCTATCATTTGGGAATTCTAACTTAGGTAGGTCTCTAACTAGGTTTTTCCTAGAAAGTTTTCTAAGTGAGTGAATGTTGCAATGTCCTAATCTTCTGTGCCATAGCCAAGATTCTTTATGAAAAGCATTCAAACAATTAATATTCTGCTTAGCTAAAGAATTCAGATTAACAGCATAAACATTTTCATTTCTTAAGGCAGAAAATACCAAAACATTCTTAGAATCAAAAACTTTGCAAGAATCATTTTCAAATTTAACATGAAAACCATCATCACATAACTGAAAAATACTTAATAAATTGTATTTAAGGCCATCAACAAATAAAACTTTAGAAATCAAAATTGAATCAGTGTTACCAATCTGGCCTAGGCCGATGATTTTCCCTTTTGAGTTATCACCAAAGGTGACAAAGCCTCCATCAACTTTTATTAAACTCTTGAAACAAGAGAATTCTCCTGACATATGTCTTGAACATCCACTGTCCAAGTACCATGTCTCTTTACAGGAGCTCTTTAAGCAAGTTCCCTACAAAACAGATTTAGATGGGAGATGATTTTGGTACCCAGATTTTCTTGGGTCCAGACAGGTTAGCCAATAACACTTTAGGTACCCATATTTGTCTAATGGGTCTCATATAATTTGTAGAATTGACATGCTTTGAAAGATAAACTTTATTAGATCCATAGCTATGTATATAACTGGTTGAAGCATATGAAGTTCCAGAATTACCTTCATTCTGTCCAGATTTAGAAATGAATCTAGTTTTAGCAATTTTCCTTTGTCCAGGTTGGTATCCTATACCAGTAGTATATTTAGGTGCTACTTGCTTTCCTAGCATCTGTGTTAGAGTATTCTTGCCATTGGTGAACTTCTCTAAGTCTTTTCTAAGTTGCTCATTTGACAGTTTCAGTTCTGTATTTTCTTTTAACAGTTGAGCATTTTTCTCTTTTTCAATAGTAAGTTCGGTTTTAACTGTAGTGGTGAGAGCATGCTGTTTCTTTAATGACTTGTATTTATCCTTAAGTTCATTACATGTTTCTTCCAGCATATCACAGTATTCAAACAGTTCAGATTTAGACATGTTATCACCTTCAGAATCATCTCCAGAATAATATGAATTTGAAGCAGGAGTTTCAGCAGTTACCTCAGAAGTGTTTGCCATAAAGCACATGTTGGCTCGATTCCTTTCAGAGTCTGAAGATTCAGCTTCACTTGTGCTGTCTTCTGAAGCACTCCAAGTAGCCTTCATGGCTTTCTTAAACTTATTGTCCTTATATTCATATTTCTTTTTATACTTCAGCTTTGGACAGTCGGCTTTAATGTGTCCTTTTCTCTTGCACTCATAGCAGACAACATCATCTGACTTGTCATTCTTCTTCCAGTCCTTTTTCCATTTGCCTTGGTGATCATACTTACCCTTATAATTTGTTTTTCTGAAGAAATTCTTTTTCCTATAAAATTTCTTAAATCTTCTAGCAATGTGAGCCATCTCAGCATCACTGTCAGAATCACTTCAACTGTCTTCACAGCTTGAACTTTCAACTACAGCTTGAAGCTTTTCCTTGTCCTTATTCTTTGAGGTTGAGGATTTGAAAGCAACAGACTTTCTTGCAGGTTCATTGTCTTCCTATTTGTTCACTTTAAGCTCTTCTTCATACATCATCAGCTTGCCAATTAGTTCCTTGACAGGTAGAGCAGCTATGTCACATGATTCTCTGATTGAGACAGATGTGCCTCTCCATCTATCAGGTAGACATCTCAAAATTCTCATAATTTGTTCCTTCGATGAGACATCCTTTCCCAGCGAAATCATTGTATTGACAATTTCGTTGAACCTGAGATACATGTCAGAAATGGGTTCGGCAGGCTTCATTTTAAAATTATCATACTTGATAGTATAGGTGTTCAATCTCATTTCTTTAACATTAGTTGTTCCTTCATGAGAAATAGCTAAGGTATCCCAAATTTCATATGCAGTTTTACATGCAGAAATTCTATTAAACTCTTCATCTCCTAGAGCACAGTACAAGGCATTCATAGCTTTACAGTTGTTATTGTAAGCAGTCTTTGTAGGTTCATCCCAAGTAGATCTAGCAGTAGTAGGAATTTTGTATTCTGATTCAATAGCAGTCCAAATATCAAAACCTATGCTTTCTAGGTGGATTTTCATTTTCAGCTTCCACTGAGCATAATTAGTTCCATTGAAGAAAGGTGGCCGGTTAGTAGCAGCACCCTCAAGTCTATTGTCCATGATGAGAAAATTTTAAAGAGATAAAAATTTAGAAATAACAGAAATTTTAAGAACTTTAAATTACAACTAAAATCACAGTATTTTCAACCTCTGATACCAAGTGTTGGTCGGAGTGGTTTACTCAAGAGGGGGGTGAATTGAGTACCAATTAAAATTTCTATATTTAAAATCAGTGTCTTAAAGACCCCCAAATAAAATAATAAATTAAACTGTAGTGAATTTATATTAATGTAGAGATTCTGTTAGGTTCTCAAGGGATTGATTAATTACCAGTTAATCAACACAGGAGTGTGTGATTATCTTTTGAAACTAACTTACTAATCTACACTTAACATAAACACTTGCTAATTTAATTATCAAAGTAACTTTAAAAACAGTATTGGTTTTAAAGTGATTAGCAGCGGAATAAAATTTTGAAATAGATGGCACAACAATGTAACCAAGAGGTTCAGTCTCAAGCTGAGACTTAGTCCTCTCAAAAGTTTATATAAAAATGATCCACACCCTGGATCGGGGTTCAACAGTTTACAACTATCCAGGTCCAAGACCTCTACCACTGTTCTTCGTGGGAAACAGTACAACAGCAACCAGCTGTCCAGGTCACACACGACCTCTACCACAGTTCTTCGTGGGAAAGAAAGAATGAAAGAGTTTTGTAAGGATTTACAGATCCTTCAGTTTGAGTACAGGAGACAGTGTATGTGTTAGATATAGCAGATAACACACACTGCTCGAAATGAATGGTAATAAATCACAGAACAAGAGATGTAGAGTTTAGAGATGGTTCTGGTGATTTCAGTATAGCTCTGGACTCCTTTGAATTTGATTAGAAGTGAGTCTGAGTCCTCTTCTTGTTTCTGTTGAGAAACAGAGTGTCGTATGCTCCAGGTTCACAGGTGGTGAGAATGTAGTCGATGAAGTTCTTCTTGTATGCACAGAACACTCCTCGAGTATGCTTGATTGTCTATGAGCTCCTCTATGTTCTTCTCGTGCTTGTGTCGTTTTTTGGTATGTTGGATGCACCGCACTTTTTGGTTCGCTTCTTGTTCTTTGTTTTCTTCACACGTTCGCATATTTCTGGTATGTAGTCTTCTCGTATTTATCTCCCATCAGGGGACAGAAAAGATTTCTTTTCAGCAGGTACGAGGTACGGGTTCCTGACATCCGACAACCTTTATCAGATATTTGACAAATCATTAAAATGTATGATATGACCGTTAGATAGATTAAATATAGGAAATAAAGAAATTCAAACAGTGAGTTGAGTGATCGGTAGGTAATCAGCATCGGTAGCTTGAACATCGGTAGCTTGAACATCGGTAGCTCAATGTCATTAGTTGCTTTGACTCTATCGGTGGCTCTATGCGTCGGTTGGTACATGCATCGGTAGCTCCATGCGTCGGTAGGTACATGCATCGGTAGCTCCATGCGTCGGTAGGTACATGCATCGGTAGCTCCATGCATCGGTAGGTACATGCATCGGTAGCTCCATGCGTTGGTGGCTGTGAGTCTATCGGTAGCTTCGTCCATCGGTGACTCTTATTCCATCGGTAGCTATTTATACTTACACCGGTAGCTCTACGTTTGTATCGGTAGCTGTATTTATAAGTACATCGGTAACTCTGTGTTAAGTCTATCGGTAGCTGTCTGTCGGTAGACTGGTTACCGGTAGCTCTTTATCAGTAGCTATAGGCAGATTACTTATCTGTTTTATGCAGAACACATCCGATTGTGTTAGAATCAATTTATAACTTGTATGAACATGGATAAATGATGATTAACATATTCCAAAGACTTATTTTAAAAAGGTGTTATTGGTTTGATCATAGATTTAAAAGAATTAAAGTATAGATCAACAATACTTAACAATATCATAGAGAATGAAGACATAATTGGGATTTTCAACACAAATAAATACATGATTGAGATTATCAAAACAGGTGAGTTCAACAATATTAAATAATAATATTTTAATGATGTATGTTATAAACTCAATCTTGAGTATAATATAAGCTTTCGAGGAATTTTTCTCTTGCATGTAATGAAAGATAACTCGGTGTCAAGTGCATTACAAAATATAGAATATATAAAAAAACATTAAAAATATTATATATATTATAATGTATCAGGGTATTATTTTCCACCACACTATTAGTGCCTTTTATCAGGTACGTTATCGAATATAACTTCTTTCTTTAGAATGATGTGGTGTTAAATTGAATTCATATAATGTTCATACATTTATTGTATATAAATTCCATGGTGAAAATGTTTTAGAGGTTTTTTTAATGCTTATTCATGAACATCATTCTTCCATGATTTGGATTCTTCCACATTAAGATATTATTTCAGGTTACATTATCATCTTCCCAGTGGAAATTAAATTTTAATGCATATCTGTAAGATTGATAAAATTTAACTCCCAAAAGCTATATTATTATTGTAAAAAATTCACATCATCTTTTACAATGGTTCCCCCTCCTTGTTTTTATTTTCTATTACTTTAAATTTTCTCCTTTATAATTGGAAACATAATTATTTTTTATCTCATATTACCTAAATATATTAGTTTTACACTTTTAAAAAAGTATTTTTTGTTACTATTTTAATGATATGGGTTTTCAAAAATAATATTTCATGATATCTAATAAGATTTTATATCATTTCAAATAAAATATTTTATCTTCAACTACGCATTTATTTTTTTAAAATTTAATTATATTCAAGGTAATATTATTGATGTTTCTTTTTCAAAAAATTAATTCTTATATAAATATTTCACTTCAACATTTTGAAACAAACTTTTTAATAGAACCATACCTTTTCATTTTTGTGTTAATGCTGTTTTATGTAAATTTACTTTTAATTTTTAGTTCATGTAAACAAATCTTTACACATCCTTTATAATTTAATATGAAGCACTCTAACCCTATTTTCCTAATTTATAGAGTAAATTAATTTTCTCCATGTTTTAGAAAATGATTATAAAAAAATTATATCAAAATAAAAATATTTTTCAAATTTTCACTACTGTAAATAAGCCCATTTGCGACGGGTCAGTTCTGACGGGATCCCGTCGCAAAAGGCTTTTTGTGACAGGGGTCCGTCGCAAATGACCCATTGCAGTAAATGGCGTCGCAACTAACACTATTTGCGATGGGTTCGTCGCTAAAAATATAATTTCCGACGGTAATATGTCCCGTCGCAAATACTAATAAATATATATATTGAAAACATTAAATAAAACTTTTGTGACAGGCCCGTCGGAACTGTTATTTGCGACGGGCCATGAATACCGTCGCGAAAGAGTTAATTTTTTTTCAAAAAAACGAAATAAGTAATTGCGACGGGCCCATAGCAATAGGCAATTTAAAAAAAATTAATTGCGACGGGATACTGTTCCGTTGTAATTACCTATTGCGATGGGATGATTATCCCGTCGCAAATATGTATAAAAAAAAAATTAAATTATTAATAAAAAATTTTAATTATTATTATAATAGTAATAATACAATTATAATTCATTCAAATATTATAACAAAAAATAATTCAAATATTTAAAAAATTATAATTAAATTAAAATATTAAAAAATTTAAATATATATAAACAAAATTAATATTATAAAATGTGAATAATATTATTAATCATATTAATATTGTAATATAAATAATATAATATTATATAATAATAATAATATATCGAATTCATATTATTATAAATAATTAAAAAATTATAATTTTAATTATAATTTTTCAAACTTTTTATGTATTAAAAATACTGAATATAATATTATTAAAATAATTAGAAAATAAAAATATGAAAATTATCAACATTTTCAAAAATAAATTTAAAAAAATAATAAAAAACTAAGAGTAATATTATTACTAATAAAATAAACAAACATTAAAATAAATACCAATAATAAATAATTAATTATTAAAAATAAATAGAAATTAAATAATACAATATTGACACTAGTATTAGAGAAACAGAAACTCTGAATAGAAAAAATGTCATATTTTAAATTTAAAAATTTTATAACATCTAAACAATAACTAATCTGAAGGAGGAGGGGGAGGGGGGATCTTCTGGTGGAGGAATCATCATCCCTAATGCATGAGTGAGTTGGTGCATTTACTCCATCTGCTCCTGCTGCTTCTACTACCACCGACTCATATGCTCCTCTTACACCTGCTACTATCGTCGGTGCTCCTCCTCATGTTGCTTCTACTGCCGACGCTTCTCCTCCTGCTCCTTTTGGAGACTCTCTATCAAATCAGTCTGAGATCGCAACTGATCCTCATACTGTGTAGCAGAAGAAGATGCACGAGCTCTTCTCGAGCTGGACGCCGACATCACAGCACTGCCATAATAAATCTACGGTAGTCAGTCGAGAGCCAATAACAACTACCCGGCCCTTCTCGAAGGCATATTGGGTCGCCTGCATCCATGTCGCCTCATCAAACTGATGGCCACTAGTCTAATCTGATGCCTCGGCCTGACCCTCAGGCTGGGTCTGTGACGCTGCGGTCTCATATGACTCTTGTAGTTGCAATTTAAAATTACAATTGTGAATATATTATATGCAGTAAATTTTTAAACTTGAAAACAAATAATACTGACCACGATGTGACGCTGTCGATCACCTCTAAGCTCCCCAGTAGCTGGATCACTGTACTTCTTCTGATGTACATTGTACTCTGTAATATCGGGGTGCTCGAAAGCCTATAAGAATATAAAATAAATTGTTAATATTTAAAGTTATATAAAATATTTATAAAAAATGTACGTACCAAATGATGTCTATGAGTACTGAAAGTACGACTCCCAGCTCGATGAGTCACCACCTGTCTCCCCCGATTCTGCATCCCCACCGATAATCTCCTCTGAAAGCCACCACTCAACCAGTGTGTACATAATCCATCCCATACCTGGGATGAAATGTACTCTGGTCTGTGTGCTCTACATGACTCGTCAAAATCTGACACTCCTAGTTTCTTCATGGCATATTTTCTTAAAATGTGCAAAAACTGACGAAAGCGACCATGCATAGCCACCTCCCATGCCTCGTGGATGGCGTCACGCATGGTATCCTCGATCGGATACCATAAACCCCACAAATAATTCAGAATATCTAGTTATAAATGAAATAAATTTCAAAATAAAAATTATTTATTTATGTACGTTCCAACCAATGACCGAACATGGCCTGCTGCTCATCAACAGGAATATGCTCCCATGCCGTCCGTGGACGAGAAAAATAATTGCACAAAATAGCACTGCCCTGTCTGACTGCTATATGTAGAAAACTGTAAAAACAATAATCAAACATTTATTATGAAAATAGATTAATGAAATCTTAGAAAATTCATAGGTTATCACACCTCCAAGTGCGTGGATCGAACCCAAGACACGGACGTCGCTCGGGGATGGGGTCAGGAATCATCAGTCGTGCAAGACCGCACCCCCTCCACGTACTCCATGAAGCGCCTTCAGGCTGAGGGTTAGGTGCCAGCAACTTGTCTGCATCGAAAGATAGGTCAGTATCCGCCAACTCAGGAAATGTGTCCTCGTCCATCTGAAACAGAAAATGAATGTTGTTAGCAAATAATTGATAATTATTATTATATATACATATATATTAGTTATCATTATATATAACTACCATTGAATTGTATCAATGTTCAGATTCATCATAAACATCATATCTGTCAATGTCATCTGCATATTCCTCCTCAATATCATCGATATCTATTTGAGTTCCAGTTGCTTTATCTCTTACCATTTCAAATTCATTTGTAGTGTCATTACCATCATCATCATCATAACTGACTCTTAATTTAGGGGTGTCATCATCGGTACTCATGTCTCTTTGTAACAAAGATTGATTTTGAGTACTCTCCTGAAAAACTTCAATTCCTTGCACTTCAGTGAAAGCACATTCACTTTGACAAAACTGATTGTCTCGAATTTTCATTTTTATTATGCTCCACCAATCAGTCAAGTCTCTTGTCATAGCACAGTACTTTGCATAATAAACTTGATGTGCCTGTTGAGCCAGTAAGAATGGTTCATTTCCTTCAAGAACACTTTTACATTTAATATCGATGATTCCATGACTTGGATGAACACACACGCCTCTCTCAGTATCCAACCACCGAAATTTGAACATCGTTATGTAATGGTGTCCTAGATAATAGAGCTCAATGATTTCACCAAGTATTCCATAAAAGTCAACTTCATTTTCTCTATGATGAGATCCTCTCAAGAAAACTCCACTATTAATTGTTTTTTTTTATTCCCCATATGCATGTGTATGAAATCGAAAACCATTCAACACATATGCATTATATGATTTCACCATTTTGGATGGTGGGTTACTCAATATAAAAATTCGTTTTTCAATTTTATCAGCATGTCGAGACACCTGAAAATATGTGAAATAATTATCAATATAGTAAACTATAAATTGAAGGAGATTTTAAAGTATCAAAAATTTATGTTACCATTATTTGAAACCACTGAGAAAAAAAAATTTGTCTGCATTCTTCGAGAGCAGCTGCTGTCATTTGTGGAAGTTGTTTCTTGATATGATTATCATGCAATCTATAAAAAAAGTTATTTATTATAACATAAATATTAAAATATGTAATAGAAGCACTTACAGTAAAAATGATGTCATCTCTTCACAGCTGAGCAGAACATACGTATGAGCTCTGTGATGTTCATCATCTAAAATCCATCGTGCATGAACTCCACAAAAACCACGATCTGACTGGTTAAAACAGATAATTGATTATCGATTTCATCAATATTCCCCTCGTTCCATCCAATGCAGTTGTGTTTTGAAGGATACTCCGATTCAAAATAGTGGGAGTAGAAAAAAGATATCTCCTCACGCAAATAAGCTTCAGCAATAGATCCTTTAACAGTTGCTTTGTTACGTACATTTATTTCAATTTCTGCATGCATCTTCGAATGGGTACATCCATCGAAACAGTATCGGACCTCCACATTTTGCTTCATATGTAAAATGTAATATCAAATGTTCCATTGAGTCGAATAAAGATGGCGGGAATATTTTTTCTTGTTTACATATAATTACAACAACATCTTCTTCATGTTTGCATAAAGCATCGTAATTTGTTGTCACCGCACAAATGTCCCGAAAAAAATATGATACGTCTGTTATGGAATCCCATATCACAGAATTCAACAAACCTTTTAATCCAATGGGTAGAATTCTTTCCATTATAACATGACAATAATGACTTTTTAATCTGGTAATATGACCATTATTTACACATCTACCCAAATTGAAAGCACATCCTTCTAGAAGTCTCAAATCTGCAATCCATTGACAAAATAATAAGCGGCATTGTTTGGACAATTTATAAGCTGATTTTGGTTTCATTAACCTTTCTGTTCCGATATTCTCAAACAGTTCGATTTCTGGACGCCTGCAAATTTGAGCAAGATCTAATCATATATTTACATTATCTTTTCTCTTTCCTAGTTTATCCAAAACTGTATAAAACAAATTATCAAAACAATTATTCTCAATGTGCATGAAATCCAACATGTGGCGGACCATCAAATCAGACCAATATAGAAAATCCCAAAATATGCTACCTTTTAGCCAATTGTGTTCTTTCCCAAAACTAGATATTTTTTGTTGGTTTATTGTGGGTCCTAATGTGATGGGAGGTCATGAATATACAACTGATTTTACCTCCGTACCTGATAAAATTTTTGGAGGTCCATCCCTTTCAATAACGCCTTTTCTAAAATGAGATCTGTTTCTGCAAAAAGGATGATCAGCTGGAAGAAATCTGTGATGACAGTCAAAATAGAAAGGTTTTTTTCCATGGATGAGCATAAATGCCTTGTTCACTCTCATATAGTAAGGACATGATTTCGGCCCATGTGTACTCCAGCCAGATAAAATTTCATAAGCTGGGAAGTTACTGATTGTCCACATCAATGCTGCTCTTAGTATAAAATTCTATTTTGCAGCAACATCATAAGTACTGACACTAGTACTCCATAGTATATTTAATTCATCAATCAATGGTTTCAAATAAACATCAATATTCTTCTTCGGATGTCCTGGGATTAGTAAGGTTAAAAAGATATAGGGTTCCGTCATCAACATCCATGGAGGTAAATTGTACTGAGTTAAAAAGACAGGCCAACATGAATACTGACTACCATAAGATCCAAATGGACAGAAACCATCAGTGGAAAGACCCAGTCGCACATTTCGGGCTTCTAAAGCAAAGGATGGATGCACTCAATCAAAATTATTCCATGAATCACCATCAATCGAATGATTCAAGATTTTACCGGTTGAAATATTCATTTTGATCCATGACATCATTGTCATTGTATTCTTAGAAATGAATAAACACTGAAATCTGGATGTAAGAGGAAAATATCTCAACTGTTTTACAGGAATCAAGCCATACATTCCATGTTGAACTTCTTTATACCTCGATTTCCCACAAGTGGGACAACTATCCAACCACTCATTTCCCCAGAATATAAAATGCAATCATTTGAACATGCATAAATCTTCTGACAACTGAGTCTGAAATTCCGAACCAGCCTCTTACTCTCACAGTATTTTACAGGCAAAACATTTCCTTTGGGTAACAGTGTTTTAACCAATGAAAATATTTGATCAAAACATGTGTTTGACATTCCATTATCTGATTTGATAGCCATAAATTTTTCAATTGCTTCTAATTTTATTATCTTGCAACCAGGATATAAAACCTCCTCAACAGACCTCAAAAACTCATAAAATTCAGAGTGTGCAAACTCAGGAGTTGAATCAATATCATCTTGACTTTCTGTATGTTGAATAGATGGACCTGCAACATCATGTACTAAATTTTGAAACCGGGATGGATCCGGAATCATGTTAGTATCACCTTTTGTAGAACTGTGTTCACCATGTTGATACCAAAAAACATAATCCGGTTGAAAACCAAAACGCAAGAGATGTCCCCAAACTTTTTCAAACATGTCAAATGTTCTCAGTGCACATTTTTTACATGAAATTTTATTATGCCTTCTGAAACAAATTCTGGATTTGATGTTGTAAATGCTTAAAAAGTCTCTACACCCTCTATATATACTGGATTTAAACCAGAACCATTTGGATTTCTACGTTGATTTATCCATATGCGGTCACCTAATAATGATTGTTGATGACATCGTTGTTCCATATTTTTCTATAATATATAAAAGCATTACTGGTTTTGAATAGTTTGTTAGAAAAAACACTCAAGAAAGGATAATTATAGAGTTTACATCAAACATGACTGACGCAAAATTTTTATTAGGATAGACCTAAAAATTGACCCTTTAATAATTGTACATGTTAGGAATAAAGCATAACCTATTACAAATATTGATAATTTTAATATTTTCTAAATTCTTTATTTTTTTAATAATACTAATATTATTGTTTCATATGTTTTAATTATATTATAATAACATTATTACATTATTAGTATTTTTTGTTACTAATATTAAAATAATATAATTTTCTATATTATGTTACAATTCTCCTTTCATCTATGTGTTTAACATTCTGTCTCCACAGGTAATATTTGCATTCACTTTCACCTCTCTATTGGTGAGTAGGATGATAATTCTGAAAAAGAATGCAAATATTACATAAAGAGATAGAATTTTTCTTAAAACCAATACAGAGATGAAAATATAATTGAGAACGATAATGATCACGGTATTTCTTTCCAATTAGGTAATTATTACTAATTATTCCTAATTATTGGTAATGATTCATAATTATTACTAGTTATTAGTAATTATTACTAATTATTGGTAATTATTCCTAATTATTGGTAATTATTCCTAATTATTGGTAATTATTCCTAATTATTGGTAATTATTCTTAATTACTGGTAATTATTCCTAATTATTGGTAATTATTTCTAATTATTGGTAATTATTCCTAATTATTGGTAATTATTCATAATTATTGGTAAATATTGACAATTATTGGCAATAATTGACAATTATTGGCAATTATTGGAAATTATTGGAAATTATTGGTAATTAATGTCAATTATTGGTAAATATTGGAAAATATTTTTAATTATTGTTAATTATTACTAATTATTGTTAATTATTAACAATTATTGTTAATTATTACTAATTACTGTTAATTATTGTTAATTAGTCTTAATTATTTGTAATTATGCCTAATTATTGGTAATTTTTCCTAATTATTGGTAATTATTCCTAATTATTGGTAATTATTCCTAATTTTTGGTAATTATTCCTAATTATTACTAATTATTCCTAATTATTGGTAATTATTCCTAATTATTAGAAATTATTACTAATTTTTTGTAATTATTACTAATTATTGGTAATTAATGGTAATTATTGGTAAATATTGTTAATTATTGGTAATTATTACTAATTATTGGTAATTATTGTTAATTATTCTTAATTATTGGTAATTATTGGTAATTATTGTTAATTATTACTAATTATTGTTAATTATTACTAATTATTGTTAATTATTACTAATTATTGTTATTTATTGGTAATTATTTCTAATTATTGGTAATTATTCCTAATTATTGGTAATTATTCCTAATTATTGGTAATTATTCCTAATTATTGGTAATTATTAATAATTATTGGTAATTATTTGTAATTATTACTAATTATTCCTAATTATGGGTAATTATTCCTAATTGTTGGTAATTATTCCTAATTATTGGTAATTATTACTAATAATTGGTAATTATTGGTAATTATTGGTAAATATTGGTAAATATTGGTACATATTGGTAATTATTACTAATTATTGGTAATTGTTGTTAATTATTCCTAATTATTGGTAATTATTGGTAACTATAACTAATTATTTGTAATTATTCCTAATTATTGTTAGTTATTCCTAATTATTGGTAATTATTGGTAATTATGGGTAATTAATATTAATTATTGGTAATTGTTCCTAATTATTGGTAATTATTCATAATTATTGGTAATTATTCCTAATTATTGGTAATTATTGGTAATTATTGGTAATTATTGGTAATTATTTGTAATGATTGGTAATTATTGGAAATTGTTCGAAATTATTGGTAATTATTGGTAATTATTTGTAATTATTGGTAATTATTAATAATTATTCCTAATTATTGGTAATTATTGGTATTTTTTTAATTACTATTAATTATTGGTAATTATTCCTAATTATTAGTAATTATTCCTAATTATTGGTAATTATTCCTAATTATTGGTAATTATTCCTAATTATTGGTAATTATTGGAAAATATTGTAATTATTCCTAATTATTGGTAATTATTCCTAATTATTGGTAATTATTCCAAATTATTGATAATTATTGGTAATTATTGGTAATTGTTGGTAATTATTGGTAATTATTGGTAATTATTGGTAATTATTCCTAATTATTGGTAATTATGGGTAATTATTGGTAATTATTCATAAGTATTGGTAATTATTCCTAATTATTGGTAATTATTCCTAATTATTGGTAATTAATCCTAATTATTGGTAATTATTGGTAATTATTGGTAATTATTATTAATTATTTGTAATTATTATTAATTATTGGTAATTATTCCTAATTATCGGTAATTATTCCCAATTAATGGGTTTTATTCTTAATTATTGGTAATTACTTCTAATTATTGGTAATTATTGGTAATTATTGGTAATTAATATTAATTATTGGTAATTATTCCTAATTATTGGTAATTATTCCTAATTATTGGTAATTATTGGTAATTATATGTAATTATTGGTAAATATTGGTAATTATTCCTAATTATGGGTAATTATTCCAAATTATTCGTAAATATTCCTAATTATTGGTAATTATTGGTAATTATTGGTAATTATTGGTAATTATTCCTACTTATTGGTAATTATTCCTAATTATTGGTAATTATTCCTAATTATTGGTAATTATTCCTAATTATTGGTAATTATTGCTAATTATACCTAATTATTAGAAATTATTCCTAATTATTGATAATTATTCATAATTATTGGTAATTATTCCTAATTATTGGTAATTATTGGTAATTATTATTAATTATTGGTAATTATTATTAATTATTGGTAATTATTATTAATTATTGGTAATTATTATTAATTATTGGTAATTATTACTAATTATTGGTAATTATTCCTAATTATTGGTAATTATTCCTAATTATTGGTAATTATTGGTAATTATTGGTAATTATAATTAATTATTGGTAATTATTCCTAATTATTGGTAATTATTCCTAATTATTGGTAATTATTGGTAATTATTGGTAATTATTGGTAATTATTGGTAATTATTGGTAATTATTGGTAATTATTGGTAATTATTTGTAATTATTGGTAATTATTGGTAATTATTAGAAATTATTGGTAATTATTCCTAATTATTTGTAATTAATGGTAATTATTGGAAATTATTATTAATTATTGGTAATTATTATTAATTATGGGTAATTATTTTTAATTATTGGTAATTATTCCTAATTATTGGTAATTATTCCTGATTATTGGTAATTATTCCTAATTACTGGTAATTATTAGTAATTATTGGTAATTATTATTTATTATTGGTAATTATTCCTAATTATTGGTAATTATTCCTAATTATTGGTAATTATTCCTAATTTTTGGTAATTATTCCTAATTTTGGGTAATTATTCCTAATTATTGGTAATTATTCTTATTTATTGGTAATTATTGGTAATTAATGTTAATTATTCCTAATTATGTGTAATTATTACTAATTATTGGTAATTATTCATAATTATTGGTAATTATTCCTAATTATTGGTAATTATTCCTAATTATTGGTAATTATTGGTAATTATTGGTAATTATTGGTAATTATTCCTAATTATGGGTAATTATTCCTAAATATTGGTAATTATTCCTAATTATTGGTAATTATTTGTAATTAATGGTAATTATTATTAATTATTGGTAATTATTATTAATTATTGGTAATTAATATTAATTATTGGTAATTATTCCTAATTATTTGTAATTATTCCTAATTATTGGTAATTATACCTAATTATTGGTAATTATTGGTATTTATTATTAATTATTGGTAATTATTCCTAATTATTTTTAATTATTCCTAATTATTGTTAATTATTGGTAATTATTGGTAATTATTGGTAATTATTGGTAATTATTGGTAATTATTGGTAATTATTGTTAATTATTGGTAATTATTGGTAATTATTGGTAATTATTGGTAATTATTGGTAATTATTGGTAATTATTGGCAATTATTCGTAATTATTTGTAATTATTGGTAATTATTCATAATTATTGGTAATTATTGTTAATTATTGGTAATTATTATTAATTATTGGTAATTATTATTAATTATTGGTAATTATTCCTAATTATTGGTAATTCTTCGTAATTATTTGTAATTATTCTTGATTATTGGTAATTATTCCTCATTATTGGTAATTATTTGTAATTATTGGTAGTTATTATTAATTATTGGTAATTATTCCTAATTATTGGTAATTATTCCTAATTATTGGTAATTATTCCTAATTATTGGTATTTTTTCCGAATTATTGGTAATTATTCCCAATTGTTGGTAAATATTGACAATTATTGGCAATTATTGGTAAATATTTGTAAATATTGGTAATTATTGAAAAATATTGACAATTATTGGCAATTATTGGGAAATATTGGTAAATATTGGTAATTATTAGAAAATATTTACAATTATTGGCAATTATTGGTAAATATTGGTAAATATTGGCAATTATTGATAATTATTACTAATTATCACTAATTATTGGTAATTATTGTTAACTATTGTTAATTATTACTAATTATTACTAGTTATTACTAATTAATGTTACTTATTACTAATTATTGTTAATTTTTTCTAATTATTGCTATTTTTTGAATTATTCCAATTATTACAAATTATATGCATTAATTACTAATTACATTTATTAACTACAAATTACATTCAATAACTTCAAATTACATTCATTAACTACAAATTACATTCATTAACTACTAATTACATTCATTAGCTACTAATTACATTCATTTACTACTAATTACATTCATTAATTACTAATTACTATCTTTAATTTAAATTAAAGTTATTAATTACTAATTACAGTCACTTAATTATTAAATATTGTTAATTACTGATAATTAAATCTAACAAATCAAATTTAATACCTTAATACAACATAATTATATGTAATAAGAAATAATAAAAACTAATTTAAAAATATAAAACAACAACATTAAATAAATATTAAATTAAAATTCAGAAAAAAAAACCTTTAACTGGTTTTTGAGCTTTTGATTTGTTGTACTTGTAGGATGATCCTCGCAACCTCCTTGAAATCGACTGGCAAAACAAAATTCCCTCAATACATATACACTAGTAAAAAGTAGTTCAGATTCAGAAAACTTGTCAAGGCTGGCTGTATTTATAGGTTAGACTATTTGCGACGAGGTTTATTGCGACGGTATTCCCGTCGCAATTGGTATTATTTGCGACGGGACCGTCATAAATAACCCCGACTGCATTTAATATGGGCGGGAATAAAAGGGATTATTTTCGACGGGTCTCATCGCAAATAACCCCTACCACCAGGGTATTAGCGACGGGAACCCCTTCCCGTCGCTAATAACCTATTACCGCCGCCGGTTATTTGCGACGAGAAGGAGATACCGTCTCAAATATCTTTCGCGCGATTTGGCGCGCATTCGCGCGATTTGGCGCGCATTCGCGCCAAACCATTTGCGACGGGTGAGAATATCTCGTCGCAAATACCCCCGCAATCGGGGTATTTGCGACGGGACATATTCTCGTCACAAATAACTCGTCGCTAATACCACTTTTTCCCGTAGTGTTTCAAAGTGATTTTTCTAAAATTTCTAAAAAAATATTATCATCTAAGTCATTTTCCTTTGATATATATATTTCATGATCAGTGATATTCATCTAATTTTACCTTTCACATTCTTTATTTGGTTGGATTATGAAATTTTCTTTTCTATCAAAGGTATTATTCATCTTTTCATTTATCTTGCCTAACCATCAACTATGAATGGGCATAACTTTTTTCCATTTCCTTTTTTATTAAACACTCTGTATTTCCGTCCATTGATTTTAAATTATTAACATACATCCCATTATTCAAATTATTTTTGAAATTGTGGATATAACTATATACCCTTTATCAATATGTTGTAAATTCCATATTCTTTATTATCTTTATTGAAGGGTATTTACATTTAATGTTACTAAATGTCTTTATATACCCATTTATTTTTCCTGAGTTTTTCATGTTTTGATTTTTGATTGAATTGTATATGATATACTTATATGAATCTATTTGAAAATTATATATTACCAATTTTCGTTATATGGGTTCTTTATAATGTTTTCAATGAAACACATTTTCATTCAATGGGTTCTTTGAGATGTAATAAATGATTGATTTCTTATGGAACATGTAAATATTGATAAATTCTTGGTGGAGGCCAATATTTTATCCAAATTCATTGGTAAAATTTTTATACCTAAAAACAAAATAATTTACCGGCACGTTTTACATGCTCTTAAGCATGGGAACTAATGGTGTGGATCATGAATGTATTATTCCTTAAACTAATGCATGTTCAACATTTTATAGATGATATAATTATTATAATAATGTCTCATGGAGTGTATCATGGAAGTAATATTTTTTTATACTAATTTTGTTGACACATATTTATGCTTAGTCTTATAAATTTCTTATGCTCTTAGGTATCAAGTTAATTGACTCATGTTTCCACACTATTTTTATACATGTCTAATATTATTCCAGGACTTACGCCATCTATTATAATTTAAATTTAGGTAAGTATTGTTTTTAAGGTGTGTTCATTATGACTATATACCGATCTTATTCTCATCTAATATCATTGATTGTTATCAATTATGATTACCTTTCTAGAATATTTGAGTTCATCAAATTTTATACTTCTATTTCACCACGTGATGAAGAATTATATCATACAAGATGTGTCTAGAAGTGTATATTTTGTTGGGGATTTATTAGAGTTTTCGAAGACCTACTATGGATTAAAAAATATCTTATATAGTGGATAAAAATATATATATGATAAATAGAACATGGGTACATCTAGTTAAATATTTTTCATATTTCTCAAAAAATGCTAAACCTAAAAAGGACCATGGAATGTAAATGTAACATTATGTATGAGATATCTTGTAATTAATGACCTATATCAAATACATTATGTAATTTATATTCTTTTTACAAGGAGATCGAGGAGTTCCATTCATGGTACCCTCAATTCCCATCTTATTACAACTTGATACATTATATTCTGCTTAAAATCCAATTTAACATCAAACTAATATCATCATTATCTGAAATTATTAATCAAATCATACTACACCAAATGATTCTTTAAAATCTAATGTGTTTACTTGAAAAAACTTTTTTAATTAGATTTGTCCTTTCCACCATTTGAGAATTTTGATCGGCTTAATTCCAATTAAAATAAACAATAAATCTCATCCCACTTATTGAAATTATCTCATTGTAACACAATCACATCATTCAAAATATACACAACACATGGATCATTTAACCACCTCAAAAACAAATCACTTTAACCCACTGTTAGAAATATTTAAAAACATGGGTATGTGGGTATAATTATTAACCTCAAGTTAATGAATTTGTTGGTCCCAGTGGGTGAACCCCTTACATCTAACTACCATCTAATCCTTGTTAGTTGTTCTTCTTTTGATGAAACTACTTGTTCAAAATTTATTTTGGAAAGGATAACTGTTTTACTTATTTTCTAGGGATACATAATAAATGTGAATATATCTCCACTTCTTGACGTTTCCAACATTTATTTTCATTAATCGTCCCGTAGAGCCTGTACTATGATAACCCCAAGACCGCCTTCCATAGGTCAGGGGTTGGCGACTAGCACCCGAAAGGTGTATCCCTAAAATGGGATGGTATTACCTTTAAACCTACAATCCCACAAACAGGTACACAACAAGACAAAACCACTAAGTATGCCTATTGAAAGTAAAAAAGTGTGAAATGATGCAGAATGAGATAGTATAAAAACCCAACTAAATGAAAGTACAACAAAAAGGGAAAACAGCTCCTAAGGTGATCTGCCAAGGATCCAACCTGAAGGGTAGGTACATCTTGTCACTACGTCTCTCCACGTCAAACGGTCACCTCCGTGCACCGTCTAGTCCGGGTTCCCAAATCTTGGTCAAAGGTGTCTATCGTCTGTACAAGACACAACAAGGTGTGGGTGAAGCTCGTGCGGGGGTGAGTATAAAAATACCCAGTAGGGACCTCGATACCCCTAAAGGTCTCCCAAAATACCATAAATAAAAACCAAAAATCCTGATCTCAATCACAAAGCAGAAGTGAAAGATAGCTCACACTATGTATATAACCTAAAGAACGGGATCAATGATGATTATTCATAAATCTAAGTCATCTTATTCAGTTGAGAAGATCCACTACTGAACCACGAAGAAGTCGATTTTATAGCTTATCCACAGAGGTTCATAAGTTATAGATCCACAGAGGGTCATAATTCGTCGACCCACACAGTGTCATAAGTCGTTGATCCGTGATGGACCGCTCTAAGGATGGTCCTCACTGGGCATCACTACTGTTGATCCACATAGGTTCGTAAGTCACCAATTCACATAGGGTCATAGTTCGTCGGTCCACACAGGGTTGTACCTCGTCGATCCACACAGTGTTGTAAGTCGTGGATCAATGACAGGCCACTCAAGGATGGTCCTTGTCGGTTCATGCTACTGCTGATCCACACAGGGTCGTCAGTCATCAACCACACAAGGTCGTTCTGATGTAATTCCACAGAGGGTCACTGTTCACTTGACCGACAGCCAAAGGATTCCCACAATAGGTGTGCTTTAGTTAAATAGATTTTTCTCCTCAAGTCATCAGTGATACTTCTACAACCACTATGTTCCATGAAGAAGTAACACAAAGAACCTTCTTGTCATAAGGGTTCCAATGCAACAGACGATGGGTCAATCAGACACTCGGTCTGTAAGTTATAGGCATTATAGTTCCAAGGGCCCTATTGGTTTCGAGTTTGATCCAACCCAACTTTACTCCAAGTTTCTCCAAAACCTAAATAGAGTATCTCAAAATGATTGCCTCCTCCTAAGGGTTCTAGCACCATAGAGGGCTCATCAAACAGACTTCCGGTTTAAGAGATATGGCCCTTTAAACGAAACTCGGATCGAAATGGGTCTAGGTCTGGGCCGGCCCGTTCGGGCTGACCTGACCCAACTCAACCCACTAGGCCCATCCCGATCCAGCCTACTGGGTCGCGGGCTCGGCCCATCACGCCCGAGTGGTCACGACCAGCTGAGTGGCAGAACCAGCCCATCCCGCTGCCTTGGCGTGGTATAGCTTCCACAAACAGACTAAGTTCATTCGAGTTCTTCAATAAGTGGAACCATTCTGTCGTCGCTCTAGCTGATCGGTCCACATGGACAGTTCAAAGGCAAGAGCCATGGTGCCTCCTCCATGGTAGATCGTTGGTTGTACCCACCTACACTGTGGTGCACCACCCACCATCCACATTATCTGTGATGGTCGGCCGCCCCCTGTCTGTCGTGGCACATGAGGGCACCACCTCTCTCTTTCTTAGTGGAGGGAGGTAGCTGTCATTGCCAGTCGCCGGTGCTGTCGTGCCGGTGGTGCTTCTGTGGGCCACTAGTGAAGTTGTGGTGTTCTGATTTCTTTCATTTCTGCGCCTACAGGCCTTCTTGGGACATAGTCATCACGGCACGGACCATATTTTTGTATTTCCATTGTATTTCTCGGTCTCCCAATAATAACACATCAATAAAAATTTCGGTGGAGGGTTCAGGTCTTGTTCAGTTCGACAAGCACACTCTGCATTAGTGTAATAACATGGGAAAAATATTATTCATTTAAACCCCATAAAGAAACCCCTTATCATCCTACTACATTAAAGATAAAATCAGAGATCAACTGGTTGGACGGTTGGTCTGCATTCTTGAAAATATTCAAGAATGGGAAAGAGGGAGGAATTAATCACATAAACTCCCATTACTTGAACACATTGGATTCACTAAAGATGAAGGAGGACAATCTATTGTTCGATGATGTTAGTTGGTATTCATCCTCTCCAGTCGATGTCTGGTTTGAATATTCAATGGAATTATCAAATATCTATTATTTTTAAGGAAGACACCATCATCATTTCATCCGAGCTACCTCTTATAGTTCTCCCAAAACCAATGCCGATGTTTTGATTAAATAAAAGAAAAAGAAGCACCTACGTTGCGTTTATTAATGTGGTTCATTAATGAACCTCAATTAATGTTCAATTAATCCTACAAGCATCATTTTTACGTAACCAAAGAATCATGTCAATAAATGGCTCTCAATCAATCCTTGAAATTATGGTACCGTCCCACCACCATCACTCAATAGTTTAAAAAAAGATACAATAACCTTTAGTTATTTTATTTTATTTTTGAAATGTCTGAAATTTAGATTTTATGTCTGACCCTTTCTGGTCAATGTTAAGCTTCCCTTATGTAAATCTCGGTGCTTCACATTCAATGGTGCCCTCCGGTTTTCAATTTGATTTCTTTTTTAAAAGAGATAAATTCACACTCGCACGATTACTGAACATGCCTTAAAGATGTTCAAAATTCCATTCTGGGATCTCTGGGCCTCAGAATCATGTGTCGTCAAATTTCTCAGTCGTGTAATAATTCCATATAGTTAAAAAAAATACCGAATTTATGGGTCTTTATATTCTCCCTACCTTAGGGATTATCCTCCCCAAAATCCATAACAAAGGCTGAGAGAACAAATGGGGGTAGTGATAAAGAATCTGAGCCTCCAGCTCCCATGTAATCTCTTGAAGGTTTGTGTGCTACCACTGAACATGAACTAGAGGAATCGATCGCTCATAAAGGACCCGGTCATATCAATCCTCTATATTCACTGGGAACTCCTCAATCATCGACCCATCGTCAATGTCCATCTCGCCCTAGCCGATGATGTGCGATGGATCATGCAAGTATCTTCTCAGTTTCTACACATGGAAAACATTATGCACCTGGTGAGTTAGGCGATATGCCTCCTCACCAACTCTATTGAGAATCTGGAAAGGTTAGATGAACCTCGTAGATAGCTTTTCGTCCCGAACAAATCTCTACAAACCTCATCGAGATGAGACCCGTTGGAAGACATGGTCTCCCTCCTCGAACTCCAAGGGTCTCCATCATCTGTCAGCATATGACTTCTTCCTTCTCTGTGTAGTATTCATCTACTCTTGGATAATTTACACCTTCAAAGTGGTATCTAGTAATGACTCTGGACCCATAAGTGCTGACTCCCTTGGGTCCATCCAGTATAGAGGTGATTTTCATGGTCTCTCATACAAGGCCACAAATGGTGCCATGTCGATGTTGGAGTGAGAGTTGTTGTTGTATGGGAACAAAAACAAGGAAAAGTGATCCTCTAAACTGGGGAAGAAATCAAGGACACAGGCATGGATCATGTACTCAAATATATGTATGGTCTGCTCCATCTGATCATCTGTTTGTGGGTGAAAGGCGGTTCTCAAGTGTAGCTGAGTCTCGAACACCTCCTGTAATCCATTCCACAACTGATATGTAAAACAAGAATCATGACTTTAAATGATAATTGATGGCATCCTGTGAAGCCATACTATCTTCTATACATAGAGGCGTCTCAAGACCTCTACAGATCCCTACTCTCAGATGGGTGGAATGTGGGATGACATGGTGAGTCGTTCAATGATCACCAAGATAGAATCATGACCCCTAGACATTCTTGGTAGCCCTATCATGAATTCCATGGAGATTCCATCCGACTTCCATTACGGCACCTCATTAGGTTGTGTTAAGCCTGCTGGAACCTGGTGCTCATCCTTCACTTACTTACAAGTGAGGCATCGTGATATGAACTTTTCCATTGCTTTCATCATCCCTATCCACCAGTACTGACACCTAAGGTCATGGTAAATCTTTGACACACAAGGATGTACTTCCAAATGGGATGTGTGAAACTACCTCAATACCTCTTTTCATATCATCACTGGTACCATGGTGTATCCTCTGAAAAGGATGACGTGCTCCCCACCCTCAGAAAATCTTTCATGAGCCTGCCCTGAGGATATCTAAGCATGTAAGGTCCTACAGTCAATATCCCCATGCTATGCCTCCCTAACTCATTGAAGGTGTGGGAGAGTGACTAACATAGACTGGAGGTAAGCTGATCCATTACATTCCATAAAGGATAACTGCAATGCGGCTAGCTTCTCTGTCGCCTCACTCAGCAACTGTAAACTAGACCTCCTGCTGAGTGCATCTACCACCACATTCCCCTTACGAGGAGTGAAGACTATCTCAAAATCATATTCATAGAGAAACTTTATCCATATTCATTGTCTTCGGTTCAGGTCCTTCTATGAGAAGATATACCTGAGACACTTTTGATCTGAGTAGATAGTAAACTGTTCACCCATCAAGTAGTTTCACCACATATTCAAGGAAAATACCACTACTCCTTACTCCAGGTCATGGGTAGCATAGTACTTCTTATGTTGTCTCAAATATTGTGATCCATAAGAGATCACCTATTGATCCTACTTTAGGACACATCCTATTATAGTCTCTGATGTGTCGCAGTATACTACATACCCAACACCCTCTTCTGGTAGCCTTAAGATGGGGGAAATCTTCAGTCATTGATTCAGCTCCTAGAAACTCTATTGGAATCTCTCTGTCCACAAGAAATGATGTCTCTTCTTTTTAAAAGATGAAGAGGTAGCTGCTACTCTAGAAAAGTCAACTAGAAATCTCGGATAGTACCCAACCAACCCTAAGAATCTCCCCACCTCGGTAATGCTCTTGGATGGCTCCCAATAAAGAACTGCCTCTATCTTTTTTTGGTCCACTACAACTCATGCCTCCTAGATAATGTTTCCGGGAAATTGGACCTCTCATTTCAAGAAATGGAACTTCGAGAGCTTATCACAATGTTGGTTTTCTCGGAGTGTATCCAAAACTATTTGAAGATGATTGGTGTTCTCCACCTCTGACGCTGAGTACACCAAGATGTCATCAATGAAGACCACCATGAAGCAATCGTGGTAAGGCTATAAGATCTTGTTCATGAGTCCCATGAACACTTTTGGGGCATTGGTCATGAAAAAAGGCATCACCAAGAACTCATAGTGTCCATACAGGCATCTGAAGGCTGTCTTCGGTATATCCTCATCTCGCACCCTTAGTTGATGATATCCTCATCTGAGGTCTATCTTAGAAAACCACTGAGCCCCAATAAACTAATCAAAGTGATCATCAATCTTTGGGAATGGATAGTTGTTCTTCATGGTCACATCATTTAGGTGTTGATAGTCAACGCAAAGCCTCAAACTCTCGGCTGCCTTATTGGAAAACAAAATCAAGTCAACCCTTGAAGACACACAAGTCCTTATAAGCCTCGTCCCCATCATGTCCTTCAACTATACCCTCAACTCATGAAGATCTGTGGGAGACATCTGATATAATGGTGTAAATATCATTGTCTTCCTAGGGTAAAGGTTCATGTAGAATTATATCTATTTGTAAGGAGGTAATCCTAGAACATCCATAAGAAAGACATCAGAATATTGTTCCACCACTACAGGTTAGATCAAACTCCTCTCATCAACTAATTGAAGGTTAAGGCAATCCAACTGATGAGTGATCGGCTACACCCTCTTCTAGAAAATTCTATCCTAAGATAAAAAGTTTCCATTCTCTCCGATGAAGTAAAACCTAGTCCTATATTTGCGTTCAGACCTCACTTTGCGCCTAAAATAGTCGAACTGGTCATGGACTATGGATAACCATTCCATACCCAAGATGACATTGTATGTCCTCGACCCTGGTACTAATAGATCTCATCTGAATCTCTCTCCTACTAGAGTAATCTCAAATAGCCAGAACCAGTGCGTAATCGTCAAATCATCTCCCATAGGAGTCTCTAATCATATGGATCAAGCCAATTTCTCTACCTAAATCTCCGAGATCCGAACAAGAATTGTGGAAATAAAATAGTGAATAGAACCTATGTATATAAGAACTGCAGATAGGGTGGATTAGACACAGATCATACCTCAAATCATCTCTGGAGTGTCGTGGACATAGGACTAAGCTACCTAAAAGGTGAGATTGTCCCTGTCCACCTACTCCCTGAGGTCGGGGTGGTCCACCAGGTGGTGGTGGCGGTAGAACCTCAAATATTTTCCCACCGCCTACTACACAGCCATCTCTTCATCCATGTCCCCTACCATGTGGACCTTCCCAAATTAATCCCTTCCTCTAACTCAGTGGTCCCTAGACCATTTTTTGATCATTGGTGCGGTGGTTCGGGTAGCTGCGAGCCATGTTACCATGCCCGCCGCACGAGTAGTACAATATTCCCCTATACTGACCTCCTCTATCATATGAGCTCCACACCTCTGACCCTATATCTATGGGTTGTGCATGAGAAGGTATGGATAGCTTGGGCCTTTGAGTCATCCACCAAATGCCTACTACAGATGACTCGACCATGTGTCATCCAGTGGTGGCTCTCGTTGTCGATTCCTGCTCAGTTAGGAAGCTCTCCATCATAAGTGCTCTCTCTATGAGTCCAGCTTGAATCAGAATGTTGAGTGATATCATCGATGCTCAGATCTCCCATAGGAGACCCTCCTCAAAGGTCCGGGATAGGAAGAAAGGGTCATGTACTATGTCGGTGGAGTAATGGAAGAGGTCAGTTAATCTTTTCGAGTACTGGGCCACTGTCAGGATGAACTATTGTAAGTGTAGAAGCTATTGAATATGCACAGAGCATAGATTCGCTGGTACGAACTCCGGCCTAGAGAGGAATTCGAAGTCCAACCAATTGAGGGTTGCCTCATAATGCAACAGAATCATTAGGCTCCATAATCTACCTCATGTTCCCTAGAAGATACTAGCATTTAGAATCACAATCTGGTCTGCTGGTGTCCCATCTAGCGAGAAAACTCTATCCACAGCCTCCAGCCAGTCCTCAGCCACTTTCAGATCCATCTCACCTCAAAACCTTGGAGGCCTCTGCCGCTGGAACTCGTTCAGTGCGCTAAGTTACCTTGCACCCTTTACTGGTGGGGATGGTGGAAACTGTTTCCCTATGGGTAGTGGTGGTTCTGGTGCACCACCAAAAGGTACCATCACTGTAAGAGGGCCCTGCACTAAAGCCTCATCGCTCGGTGCACCATCATCATAAACTCTTACTGGAATCCTAGATGGTTGTCTATGCGACAACATCCTGTATGAAAACAGATGTGCCACAGTCAATAAGTTTTACCTGTTGAGCTAACTCAAAAGATATCAAAATAAAAACCTTTCAAAATAACGCACACACAAACAGTGTTTTCATGCATTGAGTAGGAAATCAGAACTTAGGGTCCAGGTGTATGGAAACATCGGCTACTGCACCAACACTAGAATCCATAAACTAAAAACCATTCTCAAAACAATTAACACTATTTCCCCATTGAAAATATTAGAGTCTTAGTTCTTCGGTAGAACTAACTCCTCTAATACCACATCGTCATGACCAGTCCCTCGGGGCTCGTGATGTGACTAATCCAAGCCCGCCTTCCATAGGTCAGGGGTAGGCGACTAGCACCATAAGGGGGTACCCAAGAAATGGGAAGGAATTGACTTTAAACCTACAAACACACAGAATAGGTACACAACAAGAGAAAACCAAAAAGAATAACTGTTGAAATAAAAAAGTTTGAACTGAAGTAGAATGGGACAGTATAAAAACCCGACTAAAAAAGTACATCAAAAAGGGAAAACAGATCATGAGGTCATTTACCATGGTTCCTACCTGAAATATAGATACAACTCATCTTTGCTGCTCTTCATGTCAACCGGTCACCATTGTGCATCGTCTAGTCCTGGATCACAAATATTGCTTTATGATTTCTGTCATCTTCACAAGGTACAAAAAGGTTCGGGCGAAGACCATGTGGGGGTGAGTTTAAAGAAACCTAGTAGGGACCCCAAGACCCCCGAAGGACTCCCATAATTCCACAAAGAAAAAACCAAAAATCACGATCTCAATCACAAAGCACATGTAAAATAAAGCTCACACTAGGTATATAACATAATGAAAAAGAATAATGATGATTGGTCATAAAGCTAAATCATATAATTCTTTTGATAAGTTCTACTATTGAATCACGAAGAAGTCGTTATATAGAAGATCCACATAGAGTCATATGTCACTGATCCACATAGGGTTGTAAGTCATCGACCCACAAAGAGTCATAAGACACTATTCCATGACGGGCCAATCTAAGAATGGTCCTCATCGAGTTGCACTACCTTTGATCCACACAGGGTTTTAATTCATCGATCCACAAAGGTTCATAGTTCATTGATCCACATAGGGTGTTACGTCGTCGATCCACACACGGTCAGAAGTCACTAATCCATGACGGGCCTCTCTAAGGATGGTCCTCATCGGGTTGCACTATAACTAATCAACATAGGTTAGTAAGTCATCGATCCACACAGGGTCACTCTGATGTCATTCCACAAAGGGTTACTCATCACTTGACAGTAAACCATAGGATTTTTTTCACTTAGTGCGCCTGAGTTTTGTAGATTTTTCTCCTCAAGTCATTGGTCATACCTCAACATCCAAGAAGTACCATGAATAATATAACCAATGAAATTCCATGTTATAAGGGCTCCAATGCAACAGACGGTGCATAAATCGGACACCCATTTTGTAGGTGATATACATTTTAGTTCAGAGGGTCCAGTTGGATTTGAGTTCGATCCAACCTGGTTGTACTCCAACTTTCCCCAAATACCATGTGGAGTATTTCAAATGGAATGCCTCATTCAAAGGGTTCCAGTGCCGTATATGGTTCGTCAAATGGGCATCTGGTTTAGGAGATATGGCCCATTAAATGAAACTGGGGTCGAAATGGGTTTTTGTCTGGAACAGTCTAGCTGGGTCCGGTCTAGCCGACTAGGATACGGGCTCGGCCCAACCCACCGGGATGGGACTGCCAGTCGGTTCTCAGAACCAGCATGGCCTTCTCGTGGGGTGCGGCCCGCCAGCTGGACTTGGTCTAGCTTCCCCGAACAGACTGCATTTTTTTGGGTTCATCATTCACCATCGTCATCCTATCATCGCTCTAGCTGACCAGTCCACATGGACAAGTCAAAGGAAGGACCCGCAGGAGCGGTTCTGCCCACTGCCGTAACACGGAGCCATGGAGCCTCCTTTGTGGTGGCCCTTTGGCGGCCGCCACCTCCTCCACCACACGCCACCAGCCATCAATGTGACCGATGATGGTCGGGCTCCCACTATCTGCCACAGCCCCTGCAGACGCTACCTCTCTCTTTAGAGCCGATAAAATATGGTTACTGCCGTCGGTCACCAGCGATGCTTTCACGTGCCACCGGTGAAGTTCTGGTCATCTGATTTCCTTCATGTCTGGACTTACGGGCATCTTAAGACAGTGCCTTCACTGCGTGGCCCTCAATTTTGTATTGTCGCTATATTTCTCAGTCTCCCATGAATAACACATCATGAACAAGTTCGGCGGAGGGTTTGGGCGTTGATGGGTTCGGTCTGTGCCTTCCCCAAAAGTGTTATAACATGGGAAGCAATATTAATCAATAAAACCCCATAAAGAAACCTTGCATCATCCTCCCACATTAAAGAACAAAACGTAGATCAATTAACTGGGTGGATGGTCTGCATTCTTAATAATATTCAATAATGGTAAATAGGGACGAATTAAGCACATAACCCCCCCCCCCACCTTGAACAAATTGGATTCATTGAAGAAGGTGGAGAAGCCGTTGTTCGAAAATGTTTGTCGGCGTTCGTTGTCTCCCGTCGATGTCCGGTTTGAATCATCAATGGCATTGTCGAATCACCGTTCTTTGTTGGAGGAAGATTTCACTAGCATTTCATCAAAGCTTTTTATCATAGATCTCCCAAATCCCATCCCAAATGATTTATTATATAAAAGAAAAGAAGCCACCTATGTTGTTTTCATTAATGCGGTTCATTAATGAACCGCAATTAATGTTCCATTAATCCTACGAGCGTCGTGGTTACGTAACTGAATAATCATGTCTATAAATAGATCTCAATAATAGCCTGAAATTACATTATGGTCCCACCACCATCTCTTAATGGTTGGAAAAAATAGATTAAATAACCTTTAGTTATTTTTTTGTTATTTTTTTAATGCTATGAAATTTAACGTCCTTTCTAACCCTTGCAATTAAAAGTTAAGCTTCCATTAAGCGAATCATGGCGCTATGAATTCAACGGTGCCATCTGATTTTCTATCCGATCATTGGTTCAGACGATATTAATTCAC
This sequence comes from Viscum album, assembly GCA_963277665.1. Taxonomy (NCBI): domain Eukaryota; kingdom Viridiplantae; phylum Streptophyta; class Magnoliopsida; order Santalales; family Viscaceae; genus Viscum; species Viscum album. The sequence continues at coordinate 512,174,134 of OY728138.1, forward strand.
GCCCGCAAGTTTACTGAACGTACCTTAATAAGAGTTCAAAATTCTGTTTCTAGCTCTCTGGGCCTCGGAATCATGTGACGTCAAATTTTGCAGTCTTATAATAATTACATATAATTAAAAAAATTATAAATAATTTTTGGGTCATAACATTTATGAACCATATGTGTATTATTTTTTCGGAAACAATCTCCTTGATGAAAAACTCCACCAATCATATACATACACTTTTTGTTGTTATTTAAGAAACAACGTTATTGTGTCTCATGTTATTATTATTCAAAGACCAAAAAAACAAAATTAAATCTATTAATTTGAGTTTAATTTTTCAATAAATATTCATCAAATATTTTAATGGGAGAATAATCCTAAATTGTAGAAAATTATAGTATTTAATTAATATCCTACTTGAAAACCATGAATATAACTTCTTTTTTATTTCATCAACATGAGTTTATCTTTTCTTTCTAGGATTATTTGTGTAAGTAAACACCATTTGGAGTTATATATTACTTTTTTTCTCTCCATAAAATATTATTTGAATTAAAAATTGATGATTCATGAGGTATTCACCTTTACCCCCCCCCCCATAGTCATCCAACACAACAAATATACATTCATTTTAAATAAATTCACATAAATAGATCTATACATTCCACATGATATGGGATTATGGAGTTTCTCTTGGAGTACACCATTAATTTTATGATAAAATATCTATCTGTATTATCTATGTTATCAAAAATAAATCATATCCCAATATAATAATACACAATATAGTAATTTATCGATTATGATATTGATGTATCATATTTTATACCTCCATTGAACCCTTGATATTCTAGAAGCACATTCATAGTGTTTCATCGTCTTATATGATGTGGTATTTTAGACCTCATTTTTCTAGAGATAAGTATATTATAAAATATGTAGAAATTTTATTTTTATTTTCAAATTTTATATTTTCAAATTCAATTAGTTACACTCATTGAGTAATCCCTAATAATGATATTCCTATTCGCATTAGAGGTTTTCCTCCTCCAATAGAGTTCTTTTACATTTTCATCATTCTCCATCAATTGGGTATCAATACCCTTTAATATAAATTTACCTTCATTTATATATTTTACCCTCTATTTTTTGTTCTATAAAGGATAATATGTTCGTTGACCATGTTCTCTCTGAACATTTACTTTTTTCTTATTTCTTGTGCATGTTCCTCAAGTAGATCAATTTATTCCTAAATATTTCCCCCTATATTTTTTATATTCGCATTCAATGCCACCAATAACCTTTTTACCATTTGATTCTACTTATATATATAATATATGAATATATAGTGTACATGATGAATTATTATCAATTTCCCCACATTTCCTTATTAGAGATCTCATTTTTGTTACTACATCAAAAAACATCATATTGATGACTAGATTTCATTCCATGTCATAATTGAAATAATCACTTATATCATTCTCTATGGGTAACACAAAAATTTAATTTTTGTATGAATACTATAAAAAATATGATTAAATAATAGATTTATAATTGTTCACTCTGATTGGAGTGTCTATATTCTCAAGAGTTTTCTTCTTATTTCTCATATTATTACCATATTTACATAAGGAATAATTCAATATATTTTTATTATTAAACCTACTTCTCCTTCTCCTTTCATAATTTCATATAAATAATTTATAGTGACATAGAAATCTATAATTAAGTGGCATAACAAGTGGGTTTATTTCATACATTGTTTGACACAAGTCAAGTCATGATTTCCTGTATTTCTTCATCGAATATTATTTCACTATACTTTTTCAAATGAATATCTCTATGTATATAATCCATAAAATCCGTACCAAAATTATATATGAACATTATAATATCCTTTTTCCAAAAATAAATGTCAGTACATTTTAAAATTTGAGGATCTATTAATGAATATGTGTGCAAAAAAATCCAAACATAGATAAAGAGATTAAACCACATGTTAAACTCTTTTTTATGACAATTACTATTAAGAAAAAGATGAGTTGAAGTGTCTTGAGTGGGTGTGGGTGATTAAAATTTCACACTCATTTAAATGTTTGTTTCGTATGGTTTTGGATTGGATGTGGAATGGTTTCAATAACACCCCATAGTTTTAAAAATAAATTGAAATTCATGAATCATTGTTTCATGTAGATATATATATCTATACATTAAAAAAACTCTTCTAATATTTGAATTTCAAAAAACTGACATACATGGTTGGGATCAGTAAGTTATTTTTAGTCTAATAAGACAAAAAATGTTTTCTCAGAATAGTAACCTACCTTTATGAATAATAACCTACCCTTAGAAATATTAATTTTACCCGTATGAATATAAAAACATTTATTATTTTGGTTATAAGATAATGAGATTAGGATTAATTCTTCTTGGATATATAAAATGAGTTATAGTTTTATAATTTCCTGTCTTTTTTATAAAGTATGATTTTATTTAAAAATTAAATTAACATATTTAGAAAATTATTTCAACAAATGAGTTCATTTTTTAATTCATCATGTCTAATAATGGATAGAGTGAATTTTTGATATTTTTCTGAAATATATGAATTTTTTATGAGTAGTCAAATATGGTCAAATACCATATATATAAATTAGCAGTTAAATACACTATTTTTGACATCATTTATGATGTAAGACCACATGGTTCGAAATAAAATTATATCATTACTATTTTTTCACAATAATTATAACAATTTATAGTATTTAGAAATAATATTAAACTAATGATTAAAATAATGAAAAACCACTCCTCTCCTCCACTATAAATACCACCATCACCCCCTATTAATCTCACAACTATCAAGCATTAATCATTTTTTAAGTTCTACCAAATCCCATATCCAAGTATCTATCTCACATTCAAGACATTCTAGTCTCACAAAAATGGAAAAACTAAAGGCCTTAAGGAGGATCTCAAGGAGAAGAGATCAAGATGTAATAATCCTCTTTCATTTTCATGTGTTTTCTTTTCAATTCATATATTTTCTTATAATCTATTCCACTCCCCTTATCTTGAAGGTATGAAATATACCAAATTATATATATTCTATATGTTATCATTTTCATGTAAAAAATTCATCATTATTATTCTTCTCCTCTCCCACATATTCTCAAAATAAAAACATCGTGCGTGATGTGTTAATTTACCAACATCATGGACGATGTGTCTTCAATTTCCTTTAATTCCTTTGAATATGGTTGTAAAAGCATTATAATGGTCAGAATAGATTTTAAATTGTATGATATAACCACTATTAGGTTCTGGAACTAGTGCATATGCATACTTTTAATTAATTAAACAAATGTTCTTCATAATGATCAAAATTCAACAAAATAAACTAATGATCATCAGTAATTATTTATCTAATGATTAATCCTCATACCATATAAAAAATGATTTATGAAATCATTTAATGTACTTGAAACATGTTAATACCAACTCATTTCACTTCTAGAGTTTCACTTCCTTTTGACAATAAAACCCTTTACGAACCCACAACAAAAACCATGTAAACAACGTAGCTGAAACAATGTAAATAACAAAATATTATTAATAAATATGTCAAAGTATGTTGTGAAATGATCATATAAGTTTTTAAAAAAATGAATAATTTTTTTAATATGTTAATAACTCTCTTTAACCCTTATACAAGGGATTTAAACACATTTGAATTAAGATAAACCTGAGGGTATAGAATTCATAATACAATTTCCAATCATTGTGTCAACCTTCTACTTTATTCATTATGTGGTATTATGATTATTTATGAGGTGATTTTTTATATTATGTTGTATTATTTTTATTTACATTGCATACAAATATACATTCTGTTCCATTAATTATCACTCCAATTATATTTGTAAGGGAGTTTCTTTTAAAAATCACTTTAAAAGTATCTTTAATGAAATTAAAAAAGGTTGTTTATATATATATATGTGGCATGAGTTGTTTATCCGGATATCATGATACTTTAATACAATTTTTTGTTCCTTAGACATAGTTTATGGTTTTTTCCATTATAGCTCAAGATATATGGGTTGAGCCCCATTATTTCATAAGATATGTTGGGTTGATCCCATTATATCTCAAGATATGACGGGTGAGTCCCATGATAGATCTCTAATGAATTGTGTACTCCGGGGAGAGAATTTTTCCATAGGGTTAGTACATGTTTAAGGGTGATTTTAAGGGTGATTTGGTAAAATTTTTCCAAGGAAACTACATGATGTTTCCGTGCATGTTAACAAGTTTTTATGATATGGGATTTATTGGTTTTTATCTTATCACATGACTAGAGATTTCATTCCTTATATCTCTCACTGAGCTTTTTTTGCTCATCCAATGTTTTTAAATGTTTTTAACAGTTTATAAGGATTTGAAGAGAAAGAAGGATTAAAATTTAAATTTCATGAATATTTTTCAAAGAAATTGTGTTTTATTTGATAAGTGTTATAGTTTGAAAAAAATGATATTGTTTTAATAATATACACATGTATGATTACGATATGTTATGTATGTTTTATGTCCTAATTACCTAAAACTCTAAACCTAAAAAGATCTGCAAGGTTTAATAATGTATGTACTTGTTTAAAAACTCACGATTATGTAATGTATTAAGGCTGGGTCCTTATAGTTGGTATCAGAGGAAGGTTTAGATAACTTTAGGGGTAAAGATGATGTTATGAAAATACCATAAATGATTTTTACTCTATGGTTAGTTTTAAATGTTATAGAATTTATGGATTAACCTATTAATTAATTTAATATACGTCTGTTCGGAATGGTCTTTCATAGAAGAAACATGGATACTGAATTAGGAAGGCACCAAGAGGCTGATGTCTCTCCGAATCTGTAGCCTAGAATAGTGGGAATCAGAGTCGACCAGTTTGTTACATCAATAGCTCAGTTTACTCAAGAAATAAACAATGGTGGTATGCATGCTTGTGAGGAACATGATATACCACAAAAAAAATGTCTTTTTTGGAGAATTTTATGAGGCAACATCCTCCAACATTCAGTGGAACCATATATATTGTGATAGTCGAATGGTGTATCAATGCTCTATAAAAGATATTTGATGTCATGGGATATTTAGATTGTCATACGGTAATACAAGGAATTTATCATTTGGAAGGTAAAGATGGTCAATGATGGTCTCTGTTTAAGAATACGAGAGAAAGATATGATTTAGACAGTATAGAATGGGATGATTTTATGTGTCTTTTTCTGGAAAAATATTTTCCTAAAACTATTCCACTAAGAATTGAGTCATAATTCATGCAAATAAAGTAGAATGATGATGATTCTGTGGCAGTATGTGATGCCAATTTCCCCAGACTAGTCAGGTACACACCAGATTTTACTCCGTATTTTGATAGTAAACATAATATATTTTACTCTAGTTTGAAACCATTTTTACAAAGATATTTGGCTTCACGGGAGTTTAAAAGATATGATAAAATTTTTCATTGTGCTAAAAAAGTTGATATGGAGTTTACTGACATGTATGTTCCTAGTGATGACAAGAATAAGAAGTGGTTAGGTTGGCAGGCATTGTGGAATAATTCATCAAAGAAATTTGGAGGTACGAAAATTAGTACACCTTCTTATGAAAACTATGGTAAAAGGAATCCGGGTGAATGTATTGTAAATTCTAGGAAATGCTACCGATATGGAATGTTTGGAATCATGTCTCGTGAGTGTAAAAAAATGATCTGAAAATTAATGAGAAGATAATGGTGAGATACTTTAACTGTAAGGAATTGGGTCATTTTGCTAATGTTTGTTTGAATCTAGTCACTCATGAGAGAAATCAACAAGATTTGAAGAAAAAGGGTGTGGAAAAATCCTTTGCAACTAAATAAGCATATGTTGAGCTATCAAATGAGATGGTATCTGGTACATTACTTGTTTTTAGAGATTTTGCAAATGTGCTGTTTGATTTGGGGTCAACACATTTCTTCATTTCTGAAAATTTTTCAGAAAAATGGAGTTTTCAACCTCATGAAATGAAAAAAGAACACATGGTAAAAACAAATGAAAGAAATATTGTGGAAAAAAGAAATTTAAATAATATACCTATCATTGTGTGTGGAAAGAGTTTACCTTCAAACCTTGTGGATTTTCTTCTAGTAGAGTTTGATGTTATTTTTGTTATGGAATGGCTTTAGTTTTATCATGCTATGATAGAATGTACAGTAAAAGAATTTTTTTAGAAAGTGTTTCAGTTTGTGTACAAGAATGAATCCATAATTTGGAAACATAACATGAAGCTCTGAAATTGACAAAAGATGCAAATTAATTTTATCATACTCATATTCGTGACGATAAGGGAACCATCCAGATTAATGATGTACTAGTGGTAAATAAATACCTGAATATTTTTCCTAATGATATTTCCAGTGTCATTCCTGATCGAGAGGTTGAGTTCACTATTGACTTAGTTCTTTATTCTAAACCAATTTTTAACCCCATTATCAAATAGATCAAATGGAACTTATGGAATTAAAAAAGCAGTTTCAGGAATTATTAGATTATGTATTCATCCAACCTAGGACTTCACCATGGGGTTCCCTTTTCTTGTTTGTTTAAAAAATATGGTTCAATGATACTTTTAATTGATTATATATCCTCAAATAACATTAATATTAAAATCATGTATCATTTTACTCATATCGATGATTTTTTTGATTAGTTCCAGGGAGCGCAGTATTTTTCAAAGGTTGACCTGAGGTCGCGGTACCATCAGTTGAAATTAAAGGATCAAGACATCCCAAATATTACATTCCATAAAATATATGGTCATTATGAATTTGTAGTTATGCCTTTTGGGTTAACTAATGAACCTTATGTATTCATCGATCTTATGAATAGAATATTTCATGAGTTATTTGATAAGGTTGTGGTTGTGTTTATTGATGACATTTTAGTGTATTCTAGAAGTTAAAAGAAGCACGAAAAACATCTAATGGTTATTTTCAATACCTTAAAAGAAAAGAAACTGTATGGAAAATTCAAAAAGTGAGATTTTTTATGAAACATATCTCATTTATTGGGCACATAGTAAATAACGATGGATTAAACAATTAATCCTACCCAAAAAAAGTTATTGATGAATGTCCAAGACTTAAAAATTTTACAAAAATTAATAATATTCATGTATTATAAGGTTATTAACGATGGTTTGTTAAAAACAATGCAAAATTATTTATCCCTCTAATTAAGTAAAAACAAAAAGAATTTAAATATATTTGGAAAAAGAATGTGATGTTTGTTTTCATAAACTGAAGAAGATATTAGTGAATTATCTAGTTTTGGCCTTGCCTTTCTAAAATGGTGAGTCTGCCATCTACAATGATTCTTCATTTAATGGACTTGGTTGGGTTTTAATAAAGAACTATTAGGTAAGTGCTTATGCTTTAAGAAAACTAAAACCTCATGAGTTAAATTATCCCACACATGATATGAAATAGGCCACTATGGTTTTTGTGTTGAAAATTTGGAGGCATCATCTATATGGAGTAAAATGTGAAATATATACTGAGCATAAAAGCATCAAGTATATATTTACATAGAAGTAATTAAAAATGAGACCGAAAAGATGGATAAAAATAATTATGGATTATGATTGCATGATTCATTACCATCCATGGAAAGAGAACAGAGTGGTTGATGCAATATTTTAGAAAAATAATACTACATTAACCATGATATGTTTATAATGTGATCCTTTGGTAAATGATTTGATAATCTTTGGCTTGGAAGTTATTGGTGTGAGAAATTGATCTATTTTTTATGGTTTCAGAAAAGACATATTTGTCTGAAAGAATTAAAAAATCAAAAAATACAGATGGGGACCTATAGAAAAATGTATAATTGGATTAAATTTGTAAGTTGTGAGAATTTAACCTTAATAATGATTTTTTTTATGAATTGGAAAATTTTTTTCAATTCCCTGTGATTCTTAGTTGAAGAAATAATTGTTATGTGGAGCTTATATTTTTTCATTTTCATTTCATCCTAGCAGCACAAATATGTACAAAGACCTTCAAGAGTATTACTAGTCTTATGGAATGAAAATAGAAATTTCAAATTTTACAATGAAATTTTTGACATGTCAACTGGTTAAAGTATATCGTCATTTACCAAAGGGGATGCACCATCCTTTTCCTGTGCCATATTGGAAGTGGGAGAATATATCCTTGGACTTTGTTGTGGGACTACCAAATACATATCGAGTTAAAAATGTGATTTGGGTTATTATTGATCAGCTGACAAAATATATATATTTTCATTATATTTGAGATAAAATGTATTTGGATTAAATTTCTATATTGTACATAAAATAAATTTTCAGGTTACATGGAATTACTCTTTCCATTATATCTAACTGTGATACCATGTTAACATCTAACTTTTGGAAAGGCCTTCAAAAGACATTGGGAATAGAATTAAATTTCAGTACAACTTTTCATCCTCAATCAGATGGGAAGTAAGAAAAAACAATTTATACCTTATAGGTTATTCTTCGAGCTTGTTCAATGGACTACTAGGGAGGTAGGGAACATCATCATTATTTAGTTGAGTTTTATTATAATAATAGTTTTCATTTGAGTATACAGATGGAACCTTTTGAAGAATTTTATGGGAACTTGTGTCAAACTAGAACTTTTTGGGATGATGTCAGGGAAAGAAATTTTATGGGACCAAAATTAGTAGAGGAAGTGGATGAGAAAGTGAAGATGATCCCGTAACACATGAGGACATCTCAGAGTTGGCAGAAAATCTATGCAAACAATCTAAATAAAGTCTTTTGTTTTGAAGAAGGAGATCTTGTTTTTCATATAATCTAACCATGGGAGAGTGTTATGCATTTTTCTAGGAAAGGAAAACTAAGTCCACGGTTCATTAGACCTTACGAAATCCTTGAGAAATTCGTACTAGACCCATACCAAGTAGCATTGCATATGAGTTTATCTCAGGTACATCATGTTTTTCATGTTCCGATGTTGATAAAGTATGTTCCAATTTCATCTCATGTCTTGATCCCAGAGTCGTTCAGCTAGAAAGAGAATATTTCTTATGAAGAGAAACCTGTTTAGATTATTGATCAAAGGGAACAAGTTTTTAGGAATATGGAAATCCACTAGGTAAAGGTTTTTTGGAGAAACTACATGGTTGAAGAAGAAACATGGGAACATGAAAATTCTATGAGGGAAAGGTGCCCTCACTTACTTAATAAGTAAGTAAAATTGTGAGAATGCAATTTCTAGAAGGTGGGGATAATGTAACAACCCATGGTTTTAAAAATAAATTTAAATGCATGAAACATTATTTTAGGTAGATAGTTATAACTAGCTGTTAAACATAATTTTTCATCTTCTATGATTTGAATTTTGAAAAATGGGCATACATAGTTGGGATCAGTAAGTTATTTGGTGTTTAATAAGACAAAAATAGTTTTTACTCAATAATAACAAACCCTTATGATAGTAACCTACCATTATGAATAGTAACATACCCTTAGTAATAGTCATTTTATCCTTATAAATAGTAAATCTATTATTTTTATTGTTATAAGATAATGAGATCTAGATTAAATTTTCAATCTGATATAAAATGAGTTATAGTTTTAAAATTGTTACTTTTTTGTATAAAGTATGATTTTATTTAAAAATAAAATTAATCATATTTATAAATGTATTTTCCAAAAATGGTGTAAATTTTTGAATTCTTCACGTTGAAAAATGGTTATGGTGAATTTTTGGGTTTTTTCTGATATAATTGATTTTTTGATGAATTGTGAAATACGGTAAAATACAGTATATTTAAATTATCAGTTAAATACACTATTTTTTACATCAAGGATGATGTCATCACACTTTTTATGAATTCACAAGATCTCTATGATATTGTTTACATGAATTATGACTTTCAATAGTCTTGAGAAATAATGTTAAACTACTGATTAAAATAATGATAAACCTCTCCTCTCCTCCACTATAAATACCACCCCCACGCCCCTCTTCCTATCACACATATCAAGCCTTGATCACTCTATAAGTTCTACCAAGTAACCTTCCCAAGTCTCTTAACCACGTACAACTCCTTATAGTCACACCAAAAGGCCAAAACCAAGGGTCTTAAGGGGGATCTCAAGGAGAAGAGATCAAAAGGTAAGAATCCTCATTCATTTTCATTTGTTTTCTTTTCAATTCCTCTATTTTGTTATTCACTATTACCCTAACATTATTCCAGAGGTATGAAATCTTCATAATCATATATATTATGTATTTTAGCATGTTCATCTAAAAAACTCATCAACATTATTCTTCTCCCCTCCCACATATTCTCAAAATAAAAACACTATCTGTGATGTGTCAATTTACCGACATCATGGACAATGCATCATCAATTTCATTTACATCCTTAAAGTATAGTTGTAAAACCATTTTAATGGATGAATGATATTTTAAATTGTATGATATAACCTCTCTTAGGTTCTGGAACTAGTGTTTGTGCATACTTTTAATTAATAAAACAAAGGTGCTTCATAATGATCCAAATTCAACAAAATAAACTAATGATCATCACTAATGTTTTATCTAATTTTCCAACCTCATAAAAAATAACCCAAATGATTTATGGAATAATTTAATGTTCTAGAAAAATTTTAATATCATATCATTTCAATTCTGGAGTTTCACTTCCCTTCGACAATAAAATCCTTTACAAACCCACCGTGAAAACCCTGTAAAGAATGCACCCGAAACAATGTAAATAACAAAAAATTATTAATAAATGTGTCGAATGATGTTATAAAATTATAATATAAGGTGTTATAAACATGAATATATATCATTATGATATTAATAACACACTTTTGACCATTATAAAATAGTTTTAAACACATTTTAAGTAATACAAACCAGATATAAGGGAATTCAAAACCCAATTTCAAATCTTTGGGATAACCTTCTACTTTATTCATTATATGGTATTAAGATTATTTGTGTGAATTTTTCTTGTTTTTATTATTTTTTATTGGTTGTATTTATATTTCATACACATATCGATTCTATTCCATTAATTATCCCTCCAATTATATTTTTAATGGACTTTCCTTTTAAAACCCCTTTAAAAGTCTCTTTAATGTAATTTAAAAAGTTTGTTTATATATATATAGGGAATGAGTGGTTTCTCCTGATTTTTTGATACTTAAATCCCACATTATCTTCCTTGGACAAATTTTATGTTGGTTTTGTCCCATTATATATCAATATATGATTTTTTCAGCCCCATTATAGCTCAAGATATGTTGGGTTTATCCCATTATAGCTCAAGATATAACGGGTGATCCCAATTATAGCTCTCCAATGCATTGGTTACTCCAGAGATGGAATTTAACCAAATTTTTATTCAATTTGTAATGTTTATTGTAAGAGTGAAATGGTGAATTTGTCCCAAGGAAACTACATGATGATTTCATGCATGTTAACGAGTTTTTATGAAATTGGGTTTATTGGTTTTTATGTTATCACTTGACTAACGATTCCTTTTTATATATCCCTTAATAAGATTTTGGTCCTCATCCAGAATTTTTGGATGTTTTTCATAGGTTATAAGGATTTGAAAGATAAATAAGGAAGATAATTTAAATTTCATGGTGATTTATCAGTGAAATTGTGTTTTATTTGATATGTTTTATATTTTTTTAAAAAAATGGATATTGTTTTAATATTATCCACATGTATGATTATGATTTGTTATATATGTTTTTTGTCCTAATTACATAAAACTAAAAACCTAAAAAGATCCCCAATGTGTAAGAATTTATGACCTCGTCTAAAACATAGGATTGTGTAATTTATTAAGGCTTGGTCCTTATAGTTTTTCTTCGATGGTTTGATCAAGGATTATTTTAACACCTTGCTCAATCAGATGCATCGGGCTTGCAACATGTCTCATATCCCCTAAAAACACCCAATGGATCCCTTATTCATAGCTGAGTGAAGTCATACTTTTCAAAGTCATGTCTTTATCTGCTTTTCAAGCCCTATGAGTCTTGGGGACTCGTAATGGTAAATAGGATAGGACTTCAGTCTCATCACACCCTTTTTTGGTGGAATTGTTTCCTACTATAAGACTCTCCTATAGATTTAAGGCATTTTCATGAATCTTTCCCAATCATGATGTGGGACCGATCACCCTAACAAAAAAATTGTGGGTCAATTCTCTTTTGTATGAAACATATTGTGATTTCTTCCCGGAATCGAGCTGTATGTTTCTAAGGTTATTCATATTTTTATTGTAACAAAATATTTGTTGAAACCTTATGAATAAGTTTTTCAGGCTATTATCATATATATGGAGGAAAAAAATCTCTCAAGGATGGGATTTAGACATTACGAGGCATCTTACAGATCTTGGTTATTACAGGAATCAAAACCCACATAGTCTAATAGTCTCACAAAGTATAATACCATGCATAGAACACTATTTTTGGGTACAGAGACGCCATATATTCAAGCTTGAGTTTTAATGATATGTCTTACATATGTTTGTTGTGGCAGGAATCAGAGTCATCATAGTTTGGTCATACTGGGGCATGTATTCTAAAGGATCCTTTACAACCCTGTGTAAATATTAAAAATGTCCTGACCAATGTGAATCCCTAAAACAAGGTGATCCAATATTGTTGTGAGAAACAGGGGGTATCACTTGATCACTGCCATTTCTTTCGGTAGAGTGGGGCTTAGATATTATTAATTCTTTAGGTAGTTAATATGAAGCTCGAACCTCGAGCAGAGGTCGACTACATATCCAGAATATGGAAGGAATCACTGTCATCATTGTTCCTTTTGTGTTGGGTCTTTCACATTGAGGTTTCCTTTATGAGTGGGGATCTGGTGCTTAATACTTTGTTTTTTGCGCCCCCCCTATGCCCACATGATCCATGCTCGTTCTGGGAAATAAGGGGGAGTACCTGATCAACCTCATGGAATATGGTTATGAGACCTGCGTATTGGGGCAATCCTTGGGGTGTTTGATATAGATATCATGCCATTAAGAAGGAAACCTACATATCCCAGTTATGGTGTGAATCAGAGTTCTCATAGTTCTTTTTTGTTTTGGGGATTAAACATAGTGGCTTCCCTTGTATTATTGTGGAGGATTATAATGAAGATGTAATGATCATTGAGACTCCCTAATCCCATGTGAGCTATGGTCATTGTGAGAAACACGGGATAACAGGAAATGTATTCCATTTCATTAAATAAGGGAATTGGATATTGGGATTTCCCTAGATGATTAATATGGGACTCGAACCTCAAGGAGAGGTGGCCTACGTATCCTGAGTTTGGTATGAATTAGAGTCGTAGTAGATCTCTTTATGTCAGGGCTTACACATTGTGGTTTCCATTTGGAAGGTGCAGTTTTCTATCTCATGGAGGATATGGTATAAAGTTGATGCCTTTAAGGAGGTGTCCTACATATCCCAGTTATGGAGAGAATTGGAGTTCTTGTAGTTATTTTTCTGTTGAGGCATACACATGTAGGTTGTCCTGATAAGTGGGCCATCTTATCTAGAAGGCGCTACATGACCTAGCTGGCATGCCCCATAAGTCATCGCATGACATTGCTCAACACATTTGGAGGGTGTCGTGGGAGCCACGATGGCACGGTTCAAGGGGTGTCACATGTCTTGGTTTACACCTCCGCCAGACATCGCAAGAGCTGGTGGACATGTTCAGGGGGTGTCGTTTGTCGTAGTTGAAACCTCTAGGAGACATCGTGAGACCATGCTGACATGTCCAGGGGACGCCATGGGTCTCAGGTGATTTGTCCAGGGGTGTCAAGAGAGCTGGTTTTTCATTTCCAAATGGGTTGGTGAGACCCGGCTGACACAAGTGGGCACTGTTATATGAGTCAGGAGAAACATCCTAAGGATGTCCCAAGTTCATTGGAGCACGCCCAGTGGGTTCGTTGGATCTATGTGGTGCTCTCAAGAGGTTCATAGGACTTTTCATGATATGTCTGGAGTGCTCCTAATGTCCCTAGTGATGAGTCAAATGGATGTCGTGAGATCCGAGTTACAAGACTTGGTACTGTCGGGTATCTTTGAGTTACACCCATGATTTATATGGAGGTCTGCGATCACACCTTCCACTTGAGTCTTCCACTTTGAATCTCTACTTTTTCCCTTGTATTGTGAGTGACTTGACTCGGTTCAGTGTTAGTTTGTTTGAGTCTCCTGTGATCTTCAAGACATCTAATAGGGTCTTCATATGCCTTTCCATAAGTCCTTCAATAGTCCTTTGATTGGTCACGATAAGGGATTTATACCTTGCGTATGACGGTTCTGGTGTTCCATCGCTGTATTACCTCGTAGAAATTCAACTAATCACATGATTTGTGGTGTGCTGAAGCCTAGTGTCTGAACAATGTTGTGCGTAGCAGCCACCTGGGTCCAAACAAATAGCGTCCAACCAACCGACCCTTTCTTCAAGTTGGAATAGAGAATTTATAAGCCCATCCATCCGCGTACTCACCGGTTTGTGTAGGGAATCTAGTGAAAGTCCAGTCTAGAGTCAACGCTGGGTCTGGCATTATGCGATTTCATGAGTCTCTATGGTGGACCGCGTCATGGGAGCCACCTGATTTTTAGTGGCTGAAATTTTGTCCATGCATTATTGGATTATTGCCGACTATTGAGGACTTCTTCTTCAAAGGACTTTCATGTCGTCATGTAGACATGTTCAAGCTTCTTCGCGAGATCCAAATGACTTCCGAATGGAATTCACGAGTCCTTTGATGACTTTTCTTGGGGTCTCACTGCACCATGGCGAGGGTGCACTGGGAACATTGATTCCATTCATTGACCACAAACTCTACTCACCTCCTTTCCTATCTACCTCTCTTTATATGATGAATGTTGGGAGTCATGCGAGATTGAATGTATGGAATTGAAGTTGTTTCCACTTTTTTTCCAGATTTTTCACATGATAAATGCGGGTTGCACGGTGCAGTGTGAACATTCCGAGGAAAAATCTATCGGTTTGTCTTTAGAGTGCTGCGAAGTTGCTTGGAAATGCGTAATGGCTTTCGTACAACAAGGATGGAAAGCTAGAGGGACCCTGTGAGATGCACTAGATAGGTCATCTAGGACTCGTGGTGCGTTGTGTGTCGCTCATGGTGGGCATCACATGTCTGTCAGCGACCGCGTACACCACTGGCCTCCTCTGTTTTGATTCCCTTTGTTTTAAGCACTAAGAATTGGTAGGTATGCGAGTTTTCTTGAGTTATATCAATGACTTCACTTGATTTTCCAATGGTGTCTCGCGTGATTAATATGTATCATATGATAGTGCGCAAGTATGTCATGGACATGTTGTCCGTTTTTCCATGGGGTGTCAAGAAGTTTCTCGGGCATGGGATTTTTTTACATTTTTTCAAAAACATATTTTTTAAAATACCACCCGGGTAAAAAAAATTATTTTTTTACCTACCAAAGGCGGCACCTGCTGTGCCTCCTCTGGGGGTTTTTCCGCCCAGGGCATGGCGGCACATGGGGTGCCGCCATTGCCCAAAAATTAACTGCAAAGGCGGCACACCAGGTGCCGCCTTTGCCTAAATATTGTTTTAAAATATTTTTATTTTTTTTTTGTTTTGTTTTGTTATTTATATATATATATATATAACAAAACTTTTCAGTAGAATTTTTCTGCTATTTAATATCCAGTGGTTCTTCCATTACAGCAGTCTGGATTCTGACTGATACCCTCACCCAGGACTCCCTTTTATAAGGGGGTTTGCCCTGAAAACCATACTGCATTTCCGATGTGGGATTCTGGTTCTCCATTTCCTACACAGTACATTCCGCGTTTCCAATTTGTGATTCAGTTTCAAGTACGTGACTTTGAAAGACTATAAAACATAAACTATGAGACCAATATAAATGAAACTTTAAACACTGATTAAATTTATAAGAGATAGTTGAAAACATAAATAATTTCATTAAATTTTTTGATACAAATTAATTTATAAGCTTTCAAAACCACCTACTTGAAACTTAAACATATTTCAAGTACGTGACTTTGAAAGCCTATAAAATATAAACTATAAGACAAATATAAATGAAACATTAAAAACTGATTAAACATATAAGAAATAGTAAAAAACAAGAATAATTTCATAAAAAATGTTGATAAAAAATAATTTAGAAGCTTTCAAAACCACCTACATGAATCTTAAACATATTTTAAGTACGTGAATTTGAAAGCCAATAAAATATAAACTATAAGACCAATATAAATGAAACATTAAACATTTATTAAACATATAAAAAATAGTTGAAAACAATAAAAAAATTGTAAAAATTATCCATGAAAAATAATTTATAAGCTTTCAAAACCTCATACTTGAAACTGAAAAATGTTTCAAGTATATGCCTTTGAAAAACTATAAAATATAAATTATAAGACCAATATAAATGAAACTTTAAACAATGATTACACATATAAGAAATAGTTGAAAATAAAAATAACTACCTAAAAAATGTCGATGAAAAATAATTTATAAGATTTCAAAACCGTCTAATTGAAACTTAAACTGTTTCAAGTACATGAATTTGAAAGAATATAAAACATAAAATATATGAGTAATATAATTGAAACCTAAAACATTGATTAAACATATAATAAATAGTTAATAATTAATTAGTTAATTAGTAATATAAGTATCCATTATATAATAGTTAATTAGTAATATAATTATTAGAAAATATTTTTCATCAACATTTTTAGGAAATTCCTTTTGTTTTCAATTATTTCTTATTTGTTTAATCAATGTTTAAAGTGTCATTTATATTGGTGTTTTATTTTATTACTCAATAATTATTACTTATATAATAATTCATAATTATTACTCAATAATTATTACTTATATCATAATTATTTAGTTAATTAATAATATAATTATAGTCTTTCAATGTCACGCACTAGAAACATTTTTATGTTTCAAGTAGACGGTTTTGAAAGCTTATAAATTATTTTTCATCAACATTTTTTATGAAATTCTTTTTGTTTTCAAATATTTATTATTTGTTCAACTAATGTTTAAAGTTTCAATTATATTCGTTTTATAGTTTATATTTTATATTCTTTCAAATTCGCATACTTGAAACCTTTTTAGGTTTCAAGCTGGTGCTTTTGAAAGCATATAAATTATTTATAATCTACAATTTTGATAAAATTATTTTTGTTTTTTACTATTTCATATATGTTTAATCAATGTTTAAAGTTTCATTTATATTGGTCTTATAGTTTATGTTTTATAGTATCTCAAAGTCACGTACTTGAAACATTTTAAGTTTCATGTAGGCGGTTTTGAAAGCTTATAGATTAATTTTCATCAATATTTTTTAGAAAATTCTTTTGGTTTTCAACTATTCCTTATATGTTTAATCAATGTTTAATGTTTCATTGATGTTGGTGTTATATTTTATGTTTTATAGTCTTTTAAATTCGCATACTTGAAACATTTTTAAGTTTCAAGTAGACGGTTTTGAAAGATTATAAATTAAATTTTATGGACATTTTTTAGGATGTTTTTTTTTGTTTTCAAGTATTTCTTATATGTTTAATCAATGTTTAACGTTTCATTTGTATTGGTCTTATAATTTATGTTTTATAGTCTTTCAATGTCGGGAAATTGAAACATTTTTAAGTTTCATGTTGATGGTTTTGAAAGATTATAAATTATTTTTGGTCAACATTTATTATGAAATTATTTTTGTTTTCAACTATTTCCAATTTGTTTAATCAATGTTTAAAGATTCATTTATATTGATATTATAGTTTATCTTTTATAAGTTTTCAAAGTCACGTACTTGAAATATATTTAAGTTTCCAGTAGGTGGTTTTGAAAACTTATAAATTAATTTGTATCAACATTTTTTATGAAATTGTTTTTGTTTTCAACTATTTCTTATATGTTTAATCAATGTTTAATGTTTCATTTATGTTGGTATTATATTTTATATTTTATAGTCTTTCAAAGTTGCATACTTGAAACAGAATCTCACATCAGAAACATAGAATATATTGCGCAGAAAAAAAAGAACCAGAATCGCACATCGGAAATGCAGTATGATTTTCAGGGCAAGCCCCCTTATAAAAGGGAGTCCAGGGTGAGGGTTTCTGTCGGAATCTAGACTGCTGTAATGGCAGTGCTGCTGGATATTAAATAGCAGAAAAATTCTGCTGAAAAGTTTTGTTATATATATATATATATATATATATAACAAAACAAAAAAATTAAGAATAAAAAATTTTAAAAAATATTAATGCAAAGGCGGCACTTGGGGTGCCGCCTTTGCGGTTTATTTTTGGGCAAAGGCGGCACACCATGTGCCGCCTTACCCCGGGCGAAAAAAACGCCCAAAGGCGGCACACCAGGTGGCGCCTTTGAGGGGTAAAAAAATAATTTTTTTTAACCTAGATGCATTTTCAATTTTTTTTTTAAAAAAAATGTAAAAAAATTAAAAAATCTCCCCAAACATACCTAGTGGTACCCATGGAGCGAGGTAGACATGTCCAAGGGCTGTCACATGCCCATATGGACGTGTCCATGGATGATGGCATGTTCGTTTTGACATTTCAATGACTTCTTCACAAGGTCATATTGATTTTTCTAGTTCTTGTCTTGTGACATTGTGGATGTGCCAAGGGGGTATCACCAGATCAATCGGCTTGTCCTATGGGTCATCGCATGACCATGATGACATGTCGAAAGGTTTCCGTGAGATCCATATGGCTCGTACAAGGCTTGTATCTTGATCAATGTTACATGCCCGAAGCTGCCTATGGGCATCGCCAGTATCATGAGGATTCTCCCGATCCCATGTCCTCGACACACTCATGTGGTGGGGGTCTCGCAGACGTGCTTAAGGTTCCCTGGTCGTTCAAGTTCCATGAGTGTGCATCAAATGGGATTATGCCCTAAGTTCATATAGGCGATATTTTCGGAGGCCGATGGATGAATGGCTATGGGGTGGGCTAACATCACATGCATATTTGTGGGGGCACCTTTTATGAAGGCACCACACGGTGCTTGTCCAATCATGCGGCCACATGTCGTCAACACCGGCCATGCGAAGGTCCCACTGGTGATACATGAAGGCTGTGTCCCAAAACCATCAGGTTCATTGATAAGGGCATGCATTTCATGGTACCCCTTTGTTCAGGTGATGCGCATGAGCTCGAAATGGATTCCTGGAGAAGTCTGTTGATACGGAGAGAGGCTCCCTAATAATTCCACAAGCATGGAAGTGTTTCCTTGGTGCATATGGATAAGGGGTTTCCTCTTTCCTATCCTGCATGCTGGCGGGTGCCTTGAAGGCACCGCATGATGCCCGCACATCCGTGATCTGCATTACTCCTATGGAGTCTTGCGATTTGCTCCATTCTTACAAGCTGAGGCAGCAAATCGAAGGCTGGAGCATGTATGGGTGATGGGAGACACTACATCCTCGTGGAAGGTTTTTGCCAGAGGGAGGCCCAGGATTTACCTTGAGGAGATCTCATGGGGGCGGTAGCTGGTAGCTCCATTTTTCCACCTTTCCCGGTTACTCATTGCTCCTTCCCCTCTCCCCCTTGCGGGCATTTTTTCTGAAGGGAATGGGTTTATATAGAGGCCATGTGAGGCTGAGGGCGGTGTCGCATTTTATGAGATGAAGGATGCGTTTTTATTGCATCGGATGTCCTTGCCTTGCGATGGCATCACTTGATCCCGGAAAAAATCCGAATAAAATCGGATAGAAAAATACGTGGAGGCGGAATGGGTTCATGGTTGTAAAATGACTTGCGACGCGACGCCTCCATGTATTAATCTATCATTGGGAACGGTTCTTATATTCGCGGCAAAAATCTGGGAAGTCCACAAATATTAGTGCCAACAAAATGCCCCTCTAGAATGAGATTCGTCGGAATGAAAGAATATTATTCTAAGGTGTTTGTAGATCACTTTTCCATTTATCTGGATGTCTGCAGATCCATGACGCTGAATTCTGAGAGGATCTGTGTCGAATATGTATGAGAAGTTCCAAGTGCTATGAATATGATACATCTACTAGCTGAATCTGATGTAGGGAGTAGCCTTACTCGAGGCTTGGACACCCTAAAATTGATCCAAATTAAAGGAGTTTGATGTCGCAATGTACCATGTGATGATAAAAATCAAGCCGTACGTAGTTCTGAAATATATCACTATGTAGATCTAGCTCATGCATTGGAGACATGGGTTATGTGATAAATAATTCTATGAAGAATGTCCTCACGTAGATGTAACTCATAGGCATACGCAGGAGGGGGGATGTCCCTGTTTTGTGATGACATGTCGGATGAAGATTCATATTTTGGTGGAGAAGTTGATCAGGTCATCCATGATGCTCATCCTTTGTCTGTAATATCAGGCAGATCTAATCGCCTTAACATTCAATATATCACTCATTGAGAAATGTTCTTGAATTCCCACTAACATAAGATTCTTCATTGATGCACATATTCCAGTAGTCTTGAGATCCTCTGATTTGTAGGGACAATTTGGACATGGTATCCTTCGAAAATGTGGAATGCTCTAACTTTTACCTATGTCAAGGGACATAGAGAGCATAGCTTGATTTTTGCTAGGGCCATACAGTGGTCCCCACAAAGCATTGTATCTTTTTATTTGTTTTTGCCCTCACTTTTTCCTAATCTTTATATGGGGGAAGACTTAGCAGGCATGAAAATGGATTCTACTCAAACGACCTTTTTACAAGTTTTCATCATGATAATTTTATGTGCCTCTTTTATTATATAGGTGCTCGGTATTGCCTGGATCATAAAAAGTGTGTGTCCAGCGAGCAAAAACTCAACTTTTTTCAAAGATTCCCTTATCAGGTTTTCATATTGGTGGGTATCATGTCTATTGCTTCTTTAAGGTCCTATATGCTAGCCCATCATTGTTCTATAGTTTATGGTCTTTGATCTCTGACCTTTTATTGCTTTTGTTTAAGGTCTTTTAGCTCAAACCATCTATTAAATTAGTTTAAAGTCTTTTAGCTCTGACCATCTATTGCTTTACTTTGTGGTATTTTATATCAGACAATCTATTTATTTAGATTATGTTTTTTTACATCGGATCATCTATTGCAATAGTTATAGGTCTTTTAGCTCAAACCATATTTTTCTTTAGTTTATGTTCTTTTAGATCGAACCATCTATTGCTTTAGTTTAATGTCCTTTAACTCGAACAATCTATTGCTTTAGTTTAAGGTCTTTTAGATCGGTCCATCTATAGATTTAGTTTAATGTCTTTTATATCGGACCATCTATAGTTTAATGTATTGTAGCATGGACCATCTATTGCTTTATTTTAAGGTATTTTATCCTGGACCATCTATTTCTTTAGTTTAAGGTCTTTTAGATTGGACCATCTATTTCTTTTGTTTAATTTCATTTAGGTCAGACTATCTGATCGCGGGATATGGTGCAGACATGCCAGAATGACGAGAACATTCTGAGGTGATGGATCCTACCATGGTGTTGTTTAGGCTCATGAGGATCAGAATGACCTTTTTCAGAGTGACACGTTAGGTTGATAGCCATAGGCGCCTATGCAGGAGCCATGTGAATGTATGCATCGTCAAGCAAAGGGTCGTTTATCATGGGTATATTTTCCAAGGTCAATGAAATATTTATGGTTGCAATATTGATGAGGTTGGAATACTAGGAATACCAATCTGTCCTAGACAGTTGTAGTATGGATGATATAAATCATAACCTAAAAGTTTGAGTCAATGAATATGGCATGGCGTAGACATGCTGGGTATGTCCCTTGATATACCGAATGCTAGGTTCCGTTGTGGTGTTTCGAAGGTTCACAGGGATTGAGTCTCCTTTCTACCAATGATAATGTACACTAAGTTGGTTGGTCAATGACCATATGCATCAGTAGCATGCCACGAAGAAGACGATCCCCACATCTTTTCTAGGGAAATAGAAGATTTTCAAAGACTAAAACGTCTATATGATGAAGTTGGGAATGGGAAGAAAGCTATCAAGGAAGGGTTGTGGAACCCTATGGTAGATAACTCTTAAAATGAATCTCAATCTCTACTCCACGGGGATTATAACCACAAGACGTGAGACATCAAAAGGATCCAGAATTAAGGGTATCATTCCATCCTTGAGAAAGGGTACTAAACAAGGTGATGCAATGTCAAGAATATCGAATCTGATTGGATCGTTTAGTGCGGGGATTGTAAATCATGACCTGAGGTGTTCGAGTTAGGAGAAAGACATGCAAAAGTCATACAATGAGTGATTAATATACACTGATATGTTGAGTGTCGATGTGATGATGCTAATTCTCATAAGAATTAGAATGTTTTTAAAGTGCCACTTTTAGTTGATAGTCATAGGTGTATATAGAGGATCCATCGGCATGTTTACACTGTAAAGCAAAGGGCTCTTGAAGTCAAATATCCTTTCAAAGGTATATGGAACATTATGGTGATTCAAGAAACACTGATTCAAGATTTCTGGTTAGTGGAATGTGTAAAATCCAAGGGTTTTTCGAATACCATGAATGTTGTGTCACCACCTAACAGACACATTCTCACGGAGAGGATATGGGAAATTTCATTGCTCTAATTTTTTCCTAGACTAGGGGGTCTAGCAAGCATATTGTGGATTTTACTAGGGATAATGGGTGTACCATATGGTCTTTATGTATTATTTATTTTTTCACCAACCGTTTTTGCCTAAATTTTGAAGATGTAGAGTTCAGTATTTGAAGACATGACATTTTCTCAGTCTTCCCTTTGCGGGTTTTCGACCAGACAGGTTTTGTGTATCTTCCTTTAGCAGTTTAAGGTATTTCAATTTCGACCATTATGTTCTAGTGTTTATGGTTATACAGCTTTGATCGAGGTGTGAGTAGTTTAAGGTCTAGCCACTTAGACCTAGTATGGGGATGTTACATAAGAGGCTCATTAGAATACCAGGGGTCAAGAGTAATCCAACATCCCTCTGATCAGGCGGTGGAGATGTCTTAAATCATGGATTGAGATTAACATATCATGAGTGATTGTTGGTCGGAGTAGTTCACTCAAGAGGGGAGGGGTGAATTGAGTAACTATAAAAATTTATGTTACAAAAATATTAGTTTAAAAGAAATGGTTTTCCCCAAAAATAGATACATCCCAGTTAATCAAGGTTATACTGTTATAAGAGTTTGACTATTTAAACAAATTCATAGAAGATTGATTAATTATCAGTATCATTAATATGTATTATTAATATTACTTTTGAAGTTATCCTACTAAGACAAATCTGTTATAACTTCTTTCCAAGACTAACTATCAAAGTGAGATTATAGTTTTCTGGATTATGCAATAAAGCAGAAAAACAGAGAAGACTAAATTTAAATAGCACAGCGGATATGAAACAAGTGGTTCAGTCTCAAGCTAAGACCTAACCACTCCACTTGGTGATCACCTGTCACCAAGAAGTTTATATAAATAAAATTTGATCCACACCGTGGATCGAGGATAAAAACAGTACACAGACTGTCCAGGTCACACATGGACCTCTTCAAAAAATTTCGTGGGTAAAAAAATAACAACTATACCACACAGGGACCTCTTACATAGTTTTTGTGGGTAAACAAGAGTAAAAAGAGTTTGATGTAAGGATATAGAAATCCTTCAGTTTAGCACAGGAGTCTGTGTGTGTATGGAATATATTGATTACACAGACTACTCAAAAGTAAGTGAAAGAATCATTGAGAGAGAGTAGATATGAGTTTAGAATTCTATGTTGATTTGAAGTGAAGCTCTGGAATCCTTTGATTAAACAGAAATGCTTCTGAGTCCTTCTCTGGTTTTGTCTTGAAAAACAGAGTGTCGTAATTCAGCCTGTGTTCTTCATGATCTTTCATAATGCAAAGGTGTTCTCTGGATTCTAGTATACTTCGCATGTTCTTCATTATAGTCGGATTGAATGAATGAGAAAATGCATTCTTTGAAAATATTGCAATGTGTTCTTCGTGGTGGTTGTCACAGAGCTGTTTTTCGTTTAGTATCGCGCGCTGTGGTTGTTGGGAACTCTCTACTCTTTATCTTCAAATGCATGAGTTTTAGCCGACAAGTTCCATGTCTTTCATACCTCGTACCTCATACTATGTCTACGAAGTAACATTAATTATGTTAGTGCATTAAAGGAATCAAATATGACAATTAAACATTAAATTGAAAGGCAACAAAACCGTTTAAGAAACAGTGTCACAATATGTAATGCAAACAGTGTCTCCTTCACACGGTGTCTGAGGGTCACGGTCTTAGTGTCACGGACTGAGTGTCACGGTCTGAGTGTCATAGTGTCTTCTCCACGGTGTATTGATTATGGTGTCTTGCTCACGGTTTCTTGCTCAAGGGGTCTTGCTCACGGTGTCTTGCTCACGGTGTCTTTCTCACGGTGTCTTGCTCATGGTATCTTTCTCATGGTGTCTTGCTCACGGTGTCTTGCTCACTGTGTCTTTCTCATGGTGTATGACTTACGATGTCTTGATCATGATGTCTTTCTCACGGTGTCTGGCTTCTGGTGTCTTGTACATAGGAAAATAATAGTATTCATACTTAAACAGTAATATGCAAGAAATGGATTGAGCTTAACCATTATAAAGAACGAGTGAACTTGAAACATAAATACACATGATTGGTTATAATTTATAGTAGTAAACTAGGTGGAATAAGATTTATGATCATTAATGATATTTGTGATTATTGATGAGATTTATGATCTTTAAAACATGATTAATACATGAGGAGACCAACAATATCCCCATTTTTGATGATCACAAATCATGCATAGTTAAAGTGTAAATTAGATTCAACTATAGTGAAAATAACATATAGAAACTTCTCCCCCTTTTGAGATTATCAAAAAGTATAAGTAAGAGAGGGTAAATAGTGCACATTCCATTAAGAGTAAATAGATCAGTACAAAATAAAAAGAGATACAAAAATAATGACATCACCATAAAAAAAGGAGTAAGCACTGATCTTCTTCAGGGATTGGCCTTCTCCTTGCCTTTATCAGCAGTGGAAGAGTAATCCATAGGGTCAGTGGTTGATATAGAAGAAGGCAGAGAGGTTGTAGATAGAGAGGGTAAAGGGAGACCTTCAAAGACTGGGGGAGCCAAGGTTAGAGCAGTAGAAGATTGAGGTAGTTGCTGATCAAGAATGATAGGCCTGATCTGACTAAGAGCTTTGCCAATAGACATGGTAGTTGAGGCTAAGGCAGAAGTGAATGTAGGAAGCCTCGGTCTAAGAGGTGTAGCTACTGGAGCAACAATCATTGTACTCTGGACATGAATATAAGGTTTTAGAAGTTTGATGAAGTCTGCAATAATCTCTCCACCAAAATGCATGACTTCATCAATGTCATCTTAGTTTTCCATGAACTTTTCCAACAATCGGGTAAATTCGGGTAGCTTCTAGACTTGGTTTTTGAAGGCTTGAGTTACAAGAGGAATTCACAGATTCACTACAAGGTATTTGAAGTGGTTGGTCATATCAAACTTGGAGAAAATTCGGTTGAAATAGAAATCCACTTTCTTAGAAATCTTCGATCGGGCATCATTTTCAATATTGGAATGAATTTGCACAAGGTCAAGAACTCTATCACTGTTTGTGAAAACTTCAGAGAAAGAAGAAACATTAAAGCCACTGAAAGCATTCTGAAGCGCTTCTTGGATTATAGATTTGAGCAAAGTACTGTCCATGGAAGGTGTAGATGATTCACCGGATGTATTAGAAGCTTTGACTATTGTGGTCTGAGATTTGAGCTGATTTAAACCTTTTGAAGAAAACCTGTGTACTCATCAGTGAGTTTATTAAGGTTAACCAAAAGCTCTCTTATTTTATTCAACATCTGTTTGTGCCATTCTAAAATCTTTTCATCGAAGGATAAAAGATAAGGGAGAATCTAGGACACAACATCTCGAGAGATTTTAGAAATAGTGGGTTCTAGAGGAGCAACAACAGGCTCTGATCTCTATCACAGCTCTTTATGCATGTCTTCAACCATGCTTCTTAGGGTTGTGACATCATTACATGGAAAATTATTTTCAACTCTTACTTATTTAATTTCATGGAGCATCTTAGGATGTATCTGCCAGATGATCTTCTCCAAAAGAAGTGATTCATCTCTCTCACTCAGATTTTTCACAGCATGAGGTTGGGAGTTCATAAGCTTCTCAACTCCAGATAAGATATTATCTCCAAAATCCTTCAAATCATCCATAGTAACAAAGGCCAACTATTCAGGTAATGGTTCAGAAGTAGGAATTGGTATAGGGGCAGGTTTGGGTTCTGGTTCCTTCTCAGGTTAAACTGACATAAAATGAAATAGAGAAGAGAGATCAAGCCCGGTTTCAGTAACATGCTGAGACTCACTCACATTATAAAAACTATGAAATTTGCACTGAGTGTCCACAAGAATTGACTCAGTTGGATGGGAGGCTTCATCATATTCATGATTTTGGGTTTCCTCCCCCTCAACAAGTGCTTCCTTTTTAGGATTTAGAGGCTAAGGAGGTTGGTCTAAATCCACAGTTTCATCTCTAAGTTCCTCAATCATTTCTTGTTTATCCAACAAAAAGTCTACCTCCATCCTCTCTTCCGAAGAGGGAATTATTTTAGGAACATGTTGTTCCTCAGGTATTTCTTCTAGATTTTCTCCATGTATGACAGGGAGTTGTTCTAGATTTACTTCTTGTACACTAGGGAGTTATTCCATATTTTCTTCTTCCATAACAGGGATTTATTCTAGAACAGGCTCTTCCATGGCCTACTGTTCAGATTCTAAGTCCACTAATTCTTTTTTAGCCTCGGGTTGGATTTCTAGATTGACATAATCTCTAGAGGTAGGAGTTTCTTCTTAAATAAAAATATGAGGAATAATATTCCTTTCTTGCTCAACAATAAGTTATTCCCTATCTGGTACTTCAGTTTCTTCTTCCTCTTCATCTGGATACTCACCATGTTCATCTAGTTCCAAAAAAGGATCAGAAATGTCTTTTGGCCTTGATGGATAATCCATAGGAATAAACATTTCATAAATCAAATAGTTGTCTTCCACCCACTCCTTTTTCCAAGGATTCCAGTTTATATTCATTCTCCTAAAATTGGAGTGAGAGAGATAGTACTCACAGTTCATAATCACTTCTTCATTAGGTCTAACAACGGTTTTTGCAACAATCATGGTTGATATCAGCCGAGAGTAGAATATAGAGGTGAACTTTGATGTAACCTTTATCAAATCACTCATATGGTGAATGATGTACTTTCATAGGTTAATCTTGTATCCATTCATCAGAAGATGAATTGAAAACACATATTTATACTTTAACACAGCAAAGTCACATTTCCATGGACTAATCATATTTTCATCAAATTTAAACAACTGTCTTGTTTCTCCATCAATCTCTATAGAAATGTCCCTACTCCTGGTGCCATTTCTGGTTAGGGTTTTCAGAGCATCTTCAAGTTCAAAGAAAGCAGTTGTAGGTGGAGGTTCTTTTTGAAAATCATCACATATTCCTTCGTGAGGTATCCTAAGGAATGCAGCCCATAACCTTGACATGAAAGAGCATCTTTGGCCATTAATCCATCTCCTCAAAACATAACCTTTATCAAAATCAAACGAGAACTGCACGTACTAGTAGAACTAAGCTACTATTCTGGGATATATCGATCTGTTCTCCCTTGAGAGCCATTCTAACCAGCCTTGTTATTTTAACACTTTCAAGAGTAGAGATTTTTTAGATAAAATCCATTCGGGGAAAATTTCTTTCTCAGGAACAACACTGCGATTTACCAGGTTCGGATTTAGAGTCCCTTCAGGTGTCAGCTTGGCTGTTATCTTCTTCTTCTTCGGGTGACACTTCACTGGTGTGGATGATGATGGACATTTCAATTTTGGCATCGACTGAGGGTTCGAGAAAGGGAGAGAGGTTTACACAGTTGAAAGGGTTCGAAACGAGTGAGTAGAAGAATGTCCGAATGAAGAACCGAGTGAAAATTTTTGTTTTATAATTTGGGAATGCCAATCGTCACAAAAATAAAAACGTAAGAAACAAAAAGCGGTGAAATAAAAATTACCATGATACGGGTTAAAAGAAAATGATAATTAATTTTCACGGTGAGATAATAAGTACTCATCACGGTGAGACAGTGATTTAACGTCACTGTGAGACAGTGATCGGTCGTCACGGTGAGACATTAAATGAACTTTTCAATCCACGTTATGGTGAAACAGTAAGTGTAATAACATAAGTACAAAGCGCTAATGGTGAGACCGTAAACATGAGAGACAATAATTGAGAAACCGTAATCATGAAATAGTAAAGTAGAACATAGTAAAATATTGAATAGTAAGATAAGTAAGATATCTATTTGAGATTTATCATGCCAAGATCATGTATGATGTAGTCTATTCTCTTATAATCTAATGGTTTATTGAATATATCCACAAGTTGATATTCAGTACCAATGAATTACAAGGTGATATCACATTTTTTATAATGATCACTCAAAAAGTAATGTCTTACATCAATATGTTTTGTCCTAGAATGTGAAACATGATTTTTTGAGATGTTAATAGCACTTGTGTTGTCACAATTTAAGGGTACATGTTTGAAATGATATCCATAATCTAGTAATGTGTGTTTCATCTACAAATATTTTTCCCAACAACTACTAGCAGCTATATATTCATCTTCTACAGTAGATAATGAAATCGAATTTTATTTCTGACTACACCATGTTACTAGTGACTTTCCTAAAAGGTGGAATGTTTCAGAGGTGCTTCTTTTATCTAACATACAGCCACCGAAGTCAGCATCAGAATAACTAACTACTTCAAATTATTGTTTTTTAGGATAGAACAATCATAGATTTGCTGTATGTTTGATTTATTTGAAAATTATATTTACAACATTTTAATGATATTCTTTATGATTTTATTAAAAATGAGCACACATACACACACTAAACATAATATCCTAATGGCTAGAAGTTAAGTAGTGTAAACTTCCAATCATTCCTCTATAAGTGGTTTGATCAACAGATTTTCCATCTTCATCAAGATTCAACTTACATGTGGTACTCATGGGAGTGTCACTATTTTTAGTGCTATCCAATCCAAAACATTTTAGAAGATCTCTATTTTATTTAATTTTATTTAAAAAAATTACATCAATATTTTTAAATATTTGAAATCCAAGAAATAATTTTAGTTCACCCATTAAACTCATTTCAAATTTGTTTTGCATCATTTTAGAAAAATCAATACATAATGAATTTTTTGAAGATCCAAAAATAATATCATGTACATAGATTTGAACAACTACAACATCATTAGAAATTTGTTTTATAAAGAGGGTAGGATTAGTTATTCCTTTTGTAAAACATTTGGAAATAAGAAAAGTACTCAATCTATCATACCATACTCTTGGATCTTCCATTAAAACATATAAATCTTTTGATAATTTGAAAATATGATTGGGAAAATGATTAATTGTAAATCCAGGGGGTTGTTCAACAACGACATCCTCGCCTATACACCCATTTAAGATTGCACTCTTAACATCTATTTGATATTGTTTGAAATTCAGATGTGCAGAATAGGCAAGTAGAATTCTGATGGGTTCATGTCTGGATACGGGAGCAAAGGTATCCTCATAGTCAATTCATTCTTCATGAATATACCATTGTGCAACTAATCTAGCATTCTTCCTAACTATATTTCCATCTACATCTACCTTATTTATAAACACCAATTTGGTGCCTATGATGAATGTGTCCTTGGGTCTTTCAAGAAGTTTCCAAACATTGTTTCTTTCAAACTGATTATGTTCTTATTTCATAGCAATTGCCCAAAATTAATCATTGATGGAATAATC
Organism: Viscum album; assembly: GCA_963277665.1. Classification (NCBI taxonomy): domain Eukaryota; kingdom Viridiplantae; phylum Streptophyta; class Magnoliopsida; order Santalales; family Viscaceae; genus Viscum; species Viscum album. The sequence continues at coordinate 512,204,200 of OY728138.1, forward strand.
AATGTTTTTATGTTCAAGTTGTTACAAGAAGACTTGATGTTCAACCTGATTTCTATGATAAGCTCTGGTTTTTGTTCCCTTCCCTAAGTCTCCTAGAACAACATCTAAGGGATTGTTTTTAAGGGTTCTAACCTTTCTAGAAAAAGAGGGATTTGTGATTTCAGGTTCATCAATATATTCTTGTCCATTATGACTCGATTGTAGGGAATTTCTAGAATTGAATGTTTTCAAATATTCTTTCATAGAGGAATTTGAGGAATTTGAGTTGATGATTAGATTTGATACATCATCCTCCAAATTTTAGAGGATGGTTCTTGGCTCATGTGGATCTGATTCATCAAACATGATATGTACAGATTCTTCCACACATTTAGTTCTCTAATTGAATACTCTATATGATTTACTTAATTTTGAGTAACCTAGGAAAATTCCTTCATCACTTATGGAAGAAAATTTGACAATATTATCCTTAGTATTGAGAATAAAGACTTTGAAACCAAAAACTCTATTGTAAATTACCTTATGCTTCCTATTGTTTTAGAGTTTATATAGGGTCATTTTGAGAATTGGTCTAATCAAGAATCTATTGATTACGTAGAATGTTGTATTAATAGCTTCATCCCAAAAGTAAATAGGTAAGTCGTATTCAATAAGCATTGTTCTAGAAATTTCTTGCAGAGTTCTATTTCTTCTTTCTACAACACCATTCTACTGAGGTTTTCTAGGGGCAGATAAATTGTGACTATATCCATTTTGTGAGAAAAAGGATTCAAACTCTTGATTTTCAAACTCATGTCCATGATCACTTCTTAAATATTTAATCTTAAGGCCACAATGATTTTCTATAGACAGGGCATACTTAGTAAAATAAGAGCAGACTTCACTTTTGAGAACCATGAAGAATGACCATATATATATAGAAAAATCATTTACTAGAACATAAAAATAGTTCTTACCATTTAAACTAGAAACTCTAGCCTTCATTTTTTATTGATTTTTGATAATCCACCTTTCAAGGGGTGGTGTGGAACCCTTACAAGGCCCGTAGGTGTAAGTATTACATGTACTGTAGGCTGTAGAGGCATTCATTTTCCCATATGCTTCAAAAATTATATACAACCCACACTAACTACTTGGAACTTATCCTCCCCATCATTTTCATCATGAAATCAGCTCTCCACCTTTGCATGGCTGTTCGGCTAGGCATTCCCGTGCATACACTGGCTTGTACCGATGGTAGGTGTCATACACTCTCATTCTTGGAATTCGTTTAGCTTCTGCTGTGGTGAAATCTCTTTGCTCATCCTCTTTATAGAGCTTGTTCCTCAAAGGTCGTCTGGTTTGAATCTGCACATATCGTGGCCTGAAGGCCATACTGACCTGTTGGCCTGGGTGGCTCGAAGGCCTTAAAGGAAAAAAGGACCAAATTGGTGGCCCAAATAGGGGCATATTCCTGGCTGCTATAGTGCCAAATAGCATATGCTGCAGTTCCCACTATAGTACCTTCTACAGTACTTCTCAGTTCCTGCTACAGTACCTACTACAGTACTGCTACAGTACCCCCCAGAAATGATGTCTCTGCATGGATTTGATCCCGGGTCTCTCAGATGCACTTGTAGTGTCCTCACCAACTGGGCTAAGGCTCATGTGCCTAGAAACTCTAGATTTCCCAAAAACATCTATGTGAACCAATATGAAATGTTGAGAAGTAGAAACTTATTTCTTTTATTTGAAAGAGAATTTTTGTTGTTTTCCCTTTTGACAAGGATTACACACATTGTCATGTGGAAACTCATGTTTGGGTAAGTCTTTAACAAGTCCTTTTCTAGTTATCTTTCTAAGGGAGTGAACATTACAATGTCCTAGTCTCCTACTCTAAATCGAAGACTCTTTATGAAATACACTTTAAGAATAAAACATTTTCAGAAGCTAAGGACTCTAAATTAACAGAATAAACGTTCTCATTCCTTGATGTAGAAAATATTAAGTCATCTTTATAAATAAAGACATTACATGAATCATTTTAAAAATTAACATGATATCCATCATCACATAATTGTGAGATACTAATAATATTATATATTAATCAATTAACAAGTAGTACTTTAGAAATTAAAATTGAATCAGAGTTACCAATCTGGCCGAAGCCAATGATATTCCCTTTGGCATTGTCACCAAATGTGACATGTCCTCCATCTACTTTTTCCAGGTTCCTGAAGCATGAGTAGTATCCTATCATGTGCCTTGATCATCCACTTTCCAAGTACCATAACTTTTTGAAGGATCTCTTTATGCAGATTTCTTATAACATGATCAAGCATAGACAATTTTTGGTACCCATACTTGTTTTGGTCCAGTAACATTAGTAATAAGTGCTTTTGGAACCCATATTTGTCTCATAGGTTTCCTATAAGCAATATGTAAAGTATTTGAAAAATAAACTGTAATTGGTCCACAAAAACATGAAACAGTAGAATATGTATCATGACTTGAGCTAGTTGAGCTGTGTCCAGAACAGGAAAAAAAATTATATGCCCTAGACATTGAAGCAAAATTTGTTTTACTAAGGTATATTTTTCCAGGTTGATAACGAATTCCAGTATTATATTTGGGGGCAATTTGTTTTCCAAACATTTTTGTATGGGTATTTTTTCCATTAGAAAACTTCTCTAGGTCACTAATTAATTGCTAATTAGACATTTTTAATTCATTGTTTTCTTTGAGCAGTTGAGCATTTTTCTCCTTCTCAGTAGCAAGTTAAAATTTAACATTTACAGTGAGAGCCCAATGTTTCTTTAATGATTTATATTTATCTTTTAATTCATTGCATGTCTCTTGAAGCATGTTAGAGTATTCAAACATTTCTTCATTTGTCATATTTTCAGAGTCACCTTCCTCTTCAGAATAGTATGAATATTTTTCGGAAGAGTTTAGTGTTACCTAAGATGGGTTTTTCATAAAACACATATTGGCTTTGTTATCCTGTTTATCATGTGATGCCTCTGAGTTGTTTGAACTATCCTCAGAGTCACTCAATGTTTCCTTCAATGCATCTTTGTACTTCTTATCCTTTTCATCATATTTCTTATAATACTTGAGCATTGTAAAATCATCCTTTATATGTCCTTTGCGTTTACATTCATAGCATACAATTTCATCAGTTTTGTCACTTCTTTTCCAGTCCTTTTTCCAGCTTCCTTTTAGATCATACTTTCCGTTGAAGTTAGGATTTCTGAAAAAGTTCTTCTTTTTGTAAAATTGTTTGAATCTTTTGGCTAGTTGAGCCATCTACTCATCACTATCAGGTGATGATTGTTCAGTTGTGGAAATTTCTACAGAACCTTCCAATTTCTCTATGTCTTTGTGCTTTGAGAAGGTGGTCTTGAATGCTTCAGATTTCCTCTTTGGTTCATCCTCCTCTTCCTTGTTGACTTTCAGCTCTTCCTCATACATCATCAGTTTCCCAATGAGTTCTTTTATTGGTAGATTTCTGATGTCGCGTGATTCTCTAATTGAGACAGAGGTTCCCCTCCATCTATCTGGTATACATCTAAGGATTCTCATGACCTATTCTTTGGCAGTGACTTCTCTTCCAAGAGAAATCATTGTGTTGACAATCTCATTGAACCCGAGATACATGTCAAAAATACGCTCATCAGGTTAAATTTTAAAATTATCATATTTTATAGTATAAGTATTAAGTCTCATTTCCTTTACACTATACGTGACTTCATGTGATACAAACAAGGTATCCAAAATTTCATGGGTAGTTTTACAAGAAGAAATATTATTAAATTCTTTATCTCCTAAAGAACATTACAAAGCATTAATGGCTTTACAATTATTATTGTAACCAAGTTTTGTAGGTTCATCCCATGTAATTCTATCAGTCACATGAAGTTTGTATTCATCTATATTGGATAACAAAATTTCAAAGCTCATACTCTTTATATGCATTTTCATTTTAATTTTCCATTGAGCATAATTAGATCCATTAAAGAATGCTGGTGTGTTGGTTGCAGCACCTTCCAATATATTATCCATACTAATCAATTACTTTAAAAGAGATAAAAATTTAGAATTAATTGAAATTTACTGATCTTTAAAGTACAGATATATTAACAGTTGAGTAATATTACACAGAGTCCTAATAAAGAAACATCTGATTCCAAATGTTGGTCGGAGTAGTTCACTCAAGAGGGGAGGGGCGAATTGAGTAACTATAAAAATTTCTGTTACAAAAATATTAGTTTAAAAGAAATGGTTTTCCCCAAAAATAGATACAGCCCAGTTTATCAAGGTTATACTGTTATAAGAGTTTTACTATTTAAACAATTTCTTTGAAGATTGATTAATTCTTAGTAATTTTAATATGTATTATTAATATTACATTTGAAGTTTTCCTACAATGAAAAATCAGTTATAACTTCTTTCCAATACTAACTATAAAAGTGAAATTAGAGTTTTCTGGATTATGCAATAAAGTAGTAAAATAGAGAAGACAAAATTTAAATAGCCAAGCGGACATGAAACATGTGGTTCTGTCTCAAGACGAGACCTAATCCACTCCACTTGGTGATCACCTTCCACCAAGAAGTTTATATAAATAAACTTTGATCAAAACCCTGGATCAGGGTTACCAATAATAAACAGACTATCCAGGTCACACACGGACCTATTCCACAATTTTCGTGGGAAAAAAATAATAATAACCAGGCCACATTAGGACCTCTTCCACAGTTGTCTTCGGTTTACAAGAGTAAAAAGAGTTTTGTGTAATGATTTAGAAATCCTTCAGTTTAGCAGATGATTCATTGTGTTTATGGAATATATAGAGTACACACACTACTCAAAAGTAAGTAAAATAATCACTAGGAGAGAGTAGATATGAGGATAGAATGCTATAGTGATTTGAAGTGTAGATCTAGACTCATTTGATTAAACTGAAATTCTTTTGAGTCCTTCTCTGGTTTTGTATTAAAAAACAGAGTGCCGTAATTTAGTGTGAGTTCTTCAAGAGCTTTGATAATGAAAAGGTGTTCTCTGGATTCCAGTGTACTTTGTATGTTCTTCAGTAGAGTCGGATTGCATGAATGAGATAATTCTTTCTTTGAAAATCTTGCAATGTGTTCTTTGCGATCGTCCTCGCAGACTTGTTTTTCATTCAGTATCACGCACTATGGTTGATGGGAACTCTCAACGCTTTATCTTCTAATACAAGAGTTTTAGCCGACAGGTTCTATGTGTTTTGTACCTCATACCTCATGCAATGACTAATAAGAAACAATAATTATGTCAGTGCATTAATGGAATCAAATATGACTGTTAATCATTAAATTGAAAGGAGACAAAATGGTTTAAGAAACGGTGTCACCGTATGTTATGAAAATGGTGTCTCCTTCACATGGTGTCTGAGTGTCACCGTCTGAGTGTCAGGGTCTGAGTGTCACAGTCTGAGTGTCATGGTCTGAGTGTCACGGTTTTTTCTTCACGGTGTCTTGCTTACGGTGTCTTGCTCACAGTGTCTTTCCCACAGTGTCTTTCTCACATTGTCTTTCTCACAATGTCTGGCTTACGATGTCTTGTACTTAGGAAAATAACAATATTCATACTTAAACAGTTATATGCATGAAATGGATTGAGCTTAACCATTATAAAGCATGAGTGAACTTGAAACATAAATACACATGATTAGATATAATTTATAAGAGTTAACTAGGTTGAATAAGATTTATGATCATTAATGAGATTTGTGATTATTGATGAGATTTGTGATCATTAAAACATGATTAATACATGAGAGTCCAACTGTGATTAAATGGGACAACCATTCTAGGGATAACCTATAATACAATTGGCTGCTGGGTTCCACCTTGGTGGCGTCTGCATCACAAAAATCAAGAAGAAATTTATACTAGGCCAAGATGTTTATAGAGGCTAGTTCTAAGCCCTCACATCAATATAATTGCTGAATAGATATATATTTTTTCCTTTTTAGGGGAAGTGAATTTTTTTATGACCTAAGAAACTTCAGACAAGATGTATGGAGTACAGATTGAGGTGCTCAAAATGATAATGGGAGAAGTCCATTCGATGGTTGGTCTGGGTAAGGCTATTATGGTCAATTGATAAGAAATGGTGATGGATGATGACCTACATAGTTTATCATTATGTCGTGGGGATGTGCTTCCATGTAGTTAAAAGTCATGTTGTAATGACGTACTTTGAAGTAGTTTCAATCATTCGGTATGGATTTACTTCCAAGCAGTTTAACATCTTGTAGTAAAGACTTACTTTCGTGCAGTTTAACATCATAAAATGACAATGATGTTGCACAATTTAATGTCATGTTTTAGGGACATACATAGATATTTTTGGGTCGTACAATTCATACCGTAAGTTGAAGCACTTTACAAGAGGATGTGTGGTGTGGTGCCATTATGTAACTTGATGTTAATAAGAACCAAAGAGGTCTCAACCATACCATGTACCTTTCCCGGAAAACTATGGACAAGGCGCCATATGAGGATATACTCGTGGTTGGTCCTAAAGAATAAATGTTTGGTAATCACTATATTTCTCATTTGGATAATAATCAATACCCACATAGTTCTGAATGATTCATGTCGTTTAATGTCATGCAGAAAAGATGTATTTCCATGCAGTTTAATGTGGTACGGTAAGGATAAAGTTGGAACGATGTGGATTAATGGGGATATTGTGGTTGGTATCAAGAGTAAAGGGTTGGGAAAAACTAAGTATCTCACGAGGATGAGCACTAAATCACATGTATTTGTAGAAGGATTGTGCAATTTATCTTCGTGTGGAATTGACATGGGTGATCCAACTTGAATGGTGGTGGATATCACAGATCAGTGTAGTATTAGTTCATGCAATAAGAACATAGGATACCCATTATTCCCTTCTATGAGTTCATCCCAAGCCTTCATTCCTTGTTTTGTGTAGGGAATCCCTTACCAGAATTTCAAATCCTCTGTGAGCGATGCTCGGTGTAGGAAACAAGGAATGACAAGGGTCTCTTTCACAATTTAGTTGTAATGGAGGATATTATAGGATTATTTTATGTCATGTGGTGTCTATACCATGATATAGGATCAATGTGTCCCTATGTATCTCATTTAAAATAATAATCAAGACATAAATAGTTATAGAGAAGGAGATACTCTACGCAAGTATAGACCATATGTAGAAGAGGACTTTATCTCCTATTGATAGTTGCAATAGAGCCAGGATTGGAGATCCAGGCATCGCTATATATATTGTGATGAGAAGAATGAAGCTAAAATAGTTCTAAGAGAACCATTCAGTTCAACGTCTTGCGGTAAGGAAGAATATCAGACTTAAACCAATGTGGATATCCTATTGCTAGTAGCTATGCATGTATTTCTGGGGAAATCTCTGATTGGTGGCTGGTGTGACATGATCCCCATCCATGGTGGCCAATGAACATGTACCATTATAATAGACCTTAGGTTTGACGTATGGTCCATCCCACAGGGGTTCCAATGTTGGGGGCTTCTACCCCAATATAATTGGGCTTTTGGGAGCTAGTATCAGATCTCCTTGGAGGAACGAATGGAGGCAATCCTTTTTATTGAAGGCTCATTCTATCCAGTTTTGTTGGATCTCGAGGTTAAGCAATGTGTGCAACTTCTTCACATCAATTAATACCAACTCATTCAGCTTTTTTGGTGCTTTTTCATCATTTTAGAGTATCCCACAAATGACTATTCACAGTGAGGGAAGCTATAACTCTATGGGTAACACAATATCATCCATGCACACTAGTGAGAATGGTGTTGCTTTTTAGCAATGCGTATGGTGGTATGGTAGGCCCATAGATTATGGAGGAGTTTTTCTATCCATGAATTCTTATCCTTGTTCACCATCTTCTGAAGTATATTTGATAGGTTCTTATTAAAGGCCCCTATCTATCCATTTTCCACTACATGATAGTGATATGAGTGATTAGATTCGATATTATACTCCGGTTATAGGTTCCTAACTATAGATAATAGAGGTTGGTTATGTTGTCCATCAAAATCGTGTGAGGGACTCTGAACCTAATGATGATATCGGATTTTATGAAATTGTAGATATTTTTCATTCGTATTTCATAAATGGGTTTTGACTCAGACCATTTGGAAATTAAGATGGTAGCAATACAGATGTACTTGAACTACTTTGCTGTGGTTGGGGAATATGGCCCCACAACATCAATCCCCCAAAAAGAAAATGTCCAGAAGTATTTAGCTATATGCAGTAAATCTAGGGGATGATGGATGAATTTTTCATGAATTTGAAAAGTGTGACATTTCCAGGTGAGTTCCACACTATCTTGTATCATGTTCTGCTAGTAATATCCCATCTTTCTGATCTGGCGGGAGAGCCTCATCTCAAATTGCTAAGCTGTAACACCCCGAGATTTTATGAAAAATATTTTGTTTAATTTCATTGATGTCCTATGTTCTATGCCACAGCAAAAGGATCTTTCACTACACATATCCCTGACTTGGATTTCATTACACACAATCGTGACCTTCCACGATAGCGTATGTTGTACGCAATACGGAGTTTTACTAATCAATGATATGTTATATAAACTAGCTGTTATGAATTGTAATACCCACTTTTTGAAATTTTATTTTTCAAAATGGACTTAATTATTGGATTCAAAATATTGAAATTATCCTAGGGTGATTTTTTTGGTATTTTTATGAAAACTTTTATATTTTGATGAATAGTGAAAACACTGGGTTACTATTCAAAAACCGACATTTTATTTAAATAATTATTTATTTTATTTAAGTTTATTTTAGTTCAAAATAGATACATACTACCTATATATGTTCTATGTAATTCATTGGAGTCATTTTATAATAATTTTAGTCATATAAAAATTTTATTGAACTTTTCATCGTCTTTTACCCACCTATTAGGTGATTTTGAAAATTTACATAAAACATAATTTTACCGCTTCTATGAGTGGTATTTTGAAAATCTGAGATACACGGTTAATTTCAAGGAGTAAAATGTGGTTCAATAAGATAAAAATAATTTTTGGGGAATAGTAACTTTTTACTTTTGTTTACCATAGTTAAAAGTAAATAGGGTAATTGAGGTTAAAAATGATATTATTATTGCCCTAAAACATGTCATAATTCTATTGGATAAGTGTAGTTCGACCAGAAACAACATTAGAGACAAAATATTTGCCTTTAGGCCCACTTGGATTAGATTAGGACATTTATTATTATTTTATTTAAAGAAGAATTAAAATAGTTAAATCAATGTTTAATGAATAAATCATTTTTAATATAGAGTTATACATAAGATAAATTAGACTATAAATATTAATTATAAATATAAAAATATTTTATACATAATGGTAATTTATTTATCATTTTTAGACATTAAATAATGTAATTTATTTATGACACAATGATGATTTTGGAATTACCTTATTAATGAAATATTAAGATAATTGATGTAATAAATAACCAAATAAATGTACTTTTAGAATTTTTATGAATTAAACTAATTTTATAGGTTAATTTGACATGTTAGTAGTGATTTAATTAACCTTTTTCTAACTAATCATACTGTTATGGTTTTCCCAAAAATCAAGTACCAAATAGTGTCAAAATTGGCAGAAAATAGTTTTTAAAACAAATATTATATTATTAATTGTTATTTTATTCCTAAAAATATAAGGTTCAGCCAATGACTTAGATAAGGATGTATATATTAATAATTAACCACTTGGGGTTCTTTTGGATTGTTATTGTATGTTTATTAACCATATAGTGTAAGAAAACAAAAAGACACGGTAAAAATTAAATTATTTGTCTTTGAGTTAAATATAAATGATAAGGATAAAATAGAAACCTAAACTTGCCTAAAACCTATTTTTTGAGAGGCTTTCGAACCATCCACACATTAGATTCTATATAAATCAATTTTTAGCTATTTAAACCAAATATGAATTTATTATAAAATTATATTTTATGTTTTTCCTAAGGTTCCCCTCTCCTACCAAATAAAAGGGCACCCCTTCCCTCTTCTCTTCACACCCTTTTGATCCTTGAAGCTCAGAAAAACACTGCAAATTTCTCTTCTCCACTTCCCTATCCACATTATGGATGTTCTTTTCTTCTCAAAATACCAACTCTACTTCCTTAAGAGGAATCTTAAAGGAGGTGCGTCGAAGAAGAGGTAATCTCTTCTTCCGATTCTCCCATGTTTCTTTCTTCTTCTACTTATTCTTCATTAGTTGTCTAATTATAAAGTAATAACATCAGTATTAATTATATACTAATATTCAATTATAAATATGAAACAACCCTTTTCACTTTTTATCCATCCTACAGAAAATGAAGTCACCGCGCATGCGTACGTATGGAATACTGTCTCCACGACGTGGTGTAATCTATTTTCGACCACCACCTTACATGGATTGGTATAATGGTGTAAATAAATAACTATATATGATTATTGTAAATTGATATTGATTCTGATATATTATACATACACTTCAAAATAATTCCATGATCGTGGGAATGGTATCATCGCTCGTGCGTACGTACGGACTACCGTTTCCTCGACGCGATGAGAATCATTCTCCATGTTAACCATTAATGAATGATTATAAAGTATATATAATAAGTAATCATGAAATATATGACATAATAATGATACTGTCTTTATATATATATATGTTTGTATTTCATCTACTTAATTCCATTAAATTCAATAAGGAAACGAAAACAGCGTTCATGTGTACGTACGACCTACCGTCTCCATGAACTGTGTATTTCATTCAATTTATCGATCTATCATATATATATGTATATGCTTAATATATATTATATATAAATCATGTTTTACATTTTGAAATTAATTAAATCAGGATATAAGTAATAATATCAGGAACAACAAGTTGAAACACATTAAATAAATGAAACGATTTTACCCAAACCGCTGCTTTTACATCGAATTTACAAAAGAATGGGTAATATAAAGGCATAAATAAATCATATATGATATCATAACAATGAATATTATTATGTAATAAGACAAGGACATTATTTAAATCATTATACTATAGGTTCGGATACGTACGAATCATATCGAACCTATGGTAAGGGATAACTTTCCCAATCTCGTTTTTTATCCAAGAGTGTTTATTCGTAAGTATTTACTAGGGTTATATTTATCATCCATGTACCTATTTTCTAAAAATGGTTTCTTGTATGTTTAAAGTACTTTTTACCCATTTATGTCTTTTACTACATGGTATGTAAGGAATATTTCTTTTTTTACGATACGAGGTACTTTTTGACTTTTCCGGCAAAAGTACGAGAAGAATGTTTTCTTAACTTATACGTCATGAATGGATTTTTATGATTTCATAACACCTCATTTTCATGAAGCTTACTCTATAATATTTTATGAATATTTTCAACAAATTACTTTTCATTTAAAATTGCGTGGAATTTTGTGAAAAGAAAATGATTTTGAAGAAGAAAGGATATTTTCCTCAAGAATTCATTTCAAGTGTTTTATCAAAACCATTTTACATGTAAGATGACATTATTTAATATGTTTATGTTTCAAGTATAATGTATATATGATTTACATTGTTTCAATTTTCTTATGTGGAAATATCCATTTGTTTTATATGGATTATGTGATGATGGGATGATGTTTATGAAACCCATTTTATTCTTTGGGTTATGATGAATGTTTTATGTTTATTTGGTGGCACAAGTAAGACTGATTTAATTATGAGATGGGTGGGACCTATATATCCTTCTAATGAATTAGGTAAAGATTTATATCTTATGAGATAGACATGGATGAAATGTTATGTTAATCTGGTTCAGTGATATAGGATTGGAACGAGTAGTGAACTTGATTCAGAAATGGTCTTTTTCCACTAAGATGGTCATGGCAGCAATGCCTAACTACTATGGAAATCATATCATGTGCATAATGTTTTTACATAGTTAAATGTTTTATCCCCATGATATTTTATCATGATTGATGTTCCATTATGATCTATGACTTACGTACTACCATGTTTTATTTCATTGCTCAAGATTTCGATGTTTAAACATCATGTTCATGTTTTTATGTTCAAATGTATATAGTTTGTTTTATTTTCTCCATGCTTACCCTTACTGAGCATTTGCGCAAACCCTTTTTATGTTTTCTTTTCCCTATGATATAAATAAAGGGTTTAGGTATGAAAACAAAAGAGGAAGATCTTTATAGGAGATGTTGAAGATCTTTCACCACGATTAGAAGATTATATTCCCAGTTTCCAAAGACACTAAACTGTTATGGTCCTTGTGAGTCTGTTTTTGTTATGTATTAAGTATTCCAAAAAAGTAATATAATGTCTATATAAATAAAGATTTTGGTCTCTACAGTTGGTATCAGGGGAAAGGTTTAGTTAACCTTTGGAAACTAGGATGCGAAAACGTTAGTGAAATCCAAAGATATATTTAATGTATGTCTAGGGATGTCCCTAAGGTTAAGTATACATATAGGTTAGTGTCCTAGAATTATGTTGACGATCATGAATAACTTGTTGTGAACTTAATATGTCATGGATTAAAGAATTTTTGATAAGTTAGACATCCCATAAGCGACTTTTTATGATTATCTGGTTCCTCATTATTTTAACTGTTTCTTACACTATGGTTACTGGTCTTAGTTATTGGAGGGAACGAGAAGGAATTCAGTTAACATTGATTCCAATGGACAAATTGGTGACTATGATCATCAAAATTTTGTAATGCATGGAGATAATGATATTGTTATTATGCCGAATCAGCCATCTGGATATATGATTGACAAGGTAAACATTAGTTGTAGTCCAAAGTCATTAAATAAGAGGAACATGGAATTTTTTGCATGTTCTCATGTTGAGGAGCATAATTAAAGGAAGATTGAGATTTCTAAAGAAGGGAAGAAGAACCTTGAGGAATACCTCAAATGGAGGGGAAGATGTTATCTATGTGGAGAAAAGGGTCATAGAGTGACAGACTGTTATGGAGTACAATGTATTATCTATGGAGAACATGGGAATTACCCAACTCAATGCCCTGACCTAAGAGGTTACATCTAAATCATGGAAGGACTTATTTCATGGAAATCATTGAAGAGGATGGATTAAAGTGTGTATGTATTGGTATTCAAGAGTAATGTTGTTGATATACTTTTAGGGTGTATTGGAATATCTATGTATAGGTCCATTGTGGTTTTCCATAAGAATATGGAATCCGTAACCATGAAGAGTGATTCGAATATTTTTAAAAAGTAGTTGATATGTGCATAATGAATAATATGTTTGATAGTATTCATGATCTCATGATTGATATTAGGACTACGTGATATCATGGTTTGAGTATATAAAATTTTTGGGATTTTGGTATGTGGAAAGAGTTAACTTTTAACCGCATTCGTGTTGTCACTAAGGTTCTATGGTAATTAATGTTTCAAAAGAAAAAATGATTAAGGTTTTCAATAAGGTTATATGGTAATTCATGTTTCAAAAAGGAATTCATTTTTTGATTCAAAATATCAAAATTAGACTAGGGTGAATTTTTGGTATTTTTCTAAAAACATTCAATTTTTGAAGAATATTGAAACACTGGGTAACTATTTAAAAACCGCCTTTTTATTTAAATAATATTTTATTTTATTTAAATTTATTTTAGGTCAAAATAGATTCATAATACCTATATAAGTTCTATTTAATTCATTGGAGTCATTTTATAATAATTTTACACATATAAAAATTTTATTAAACTTTTCACCCTCTTTTACCCACCTCCTAGGAGAGTATGAAAATTTACATAAAACATAATTTTACCGCTTTTGTGAGTGGAATTTCAAAAATCTGAGGGAAAAGGTTAATATCAAGGAGCAAAATGTGGTTCAATAAGACAAAAATAATTTTTGGTGAATAGTAACTTTTTACTTTTATTTACCACGTTTAAAAGTAAATAGGGTAATTAAGGGTAAAATGATATTATTATTTCCCTAACACATGTCCTAATTATATTGGATAAGTGTAGTTTGACCTAAAACATCCATTGGGATAAAATATTACCCTTTAGGTCCACTTGTATTAGATTAGGACATTTATTATTGTTTAATTTAAAGAAGAATTAAAATAGCTAAAATCAAAGTTTAATAACTAAATAATTTTTAATGTAGTGTTATACAGAAGATAAATTAGTCTATAAATATTCATTAGAAAGATAAAAATATTTTCTACATTATGGTATTTTATTTATAATTTTTAAACATTATATAATTTAAATAATTTATGACACAATGATGATGCTATAATTACCATATTAATAAAATATTAACATAATTTATGTTATAAACGCCCGAATAAATGTAATTTTAGAATTTTTATGAATTAAAATAATTTTATAGGTTAATATGACAAGTTAGTATTGATTTAATTAACTTTTTTTGAACTAATCATGCTTTATATTTTTCACAAAAATCAAGTACCAAATAGTGTCAAAATTGACATAAAATAGTTTTTACAACTAATATTATATGAATAATTGTCATTTTATTCCTAAAAATATATGGTTCAGAAAAATTACATAAATAAAGATATATATATTAATAATTAACCACTTGGGGTTCTTTTTGATTGTTATAGTATGTTAATTAACCATATAGTGTAAGAGAACAAAAAGTCACGGTAAAAGTTAAATTATTTAACTTAGACATAAATCTAAATGATAAGGATTAAATAGTAACTTAAACTTGTCTAAAACCTATTGTTTGAGAGGATCTCGACCCATCCACACCTTAAATTTCTAAATAAATCAACTTTGAGCTTCTAAAAACTGAATATGACTTTATTATAATATAATATTTTAAGTTTTTCATAAGGTGCCCTTCTCCTCCCTGATAAAAGGGAACCACTTCCCTCTTCTCTTCACACCCTTCTATGCCTTGAATCTCAGAAAAAACCTGAAAATTACTTTTCTATACTTTCCTATAAATATTCTAGAGGTTCTTATTTTCTCAAAAGACCTACTCTACTTCCTTAATAGGAAGCTTAAATGAGGTGCGTCAAAGAAGAGGTAATCTCTTCTTCTGATTCTCTCATGTTTCTTTCGTATTCTACTTGATCTTATTTAGTTGTCTCATTATAAAGTAATAACATCAGTATTAATTATATAATTATATGTTATTATAAATATTAAACAACCCTATTTCAATTTCTATCCATCCTACGGAAAACGAAATCAATGTGCGTGCGTACGTACGAAATATCATCTCCACGCCGTGGTGTAATCTGTTTTTGACCACCACCTTACTTGGATGGGTATAATGGTGTAAATAAATAACTATATATGATTATTGTAAAGTGATATTGATTATAAAATATTATACATACACATCAATACAATTCCACGATCATGGTAATGGTATCATCGCTCGTGCGTACATACGGACTACCGTCTCCACGACGCGATGAGATTCATTCTCCATGTTTACCATTCATGAATGATTATAAAGAATATATAATAAGTAATCATGAAATATATTACATAATAATGATACTCTATTTATGTCTATATATATGAATTTCATCTACTTAATTCCATTTAATTCAATAAGGAAACGAAAACAACATTCATGTGTATGTACGACCCACCGTCTCCATGAACGGCGTATTTCATTCCATTTATCGATCTATCATATATATATATATGTATATTATGAATATATATTATATATAAATCATTACTACATTCTATAACTAAGTAAATAAGGATATAAGTAATAATATGAAGTACAACAAGTCGAAACATGTACAATAAATGAAACGATTTTACCCAAATCGCTGCTTTTACATCGAATTTACAAAATAAAAGGTAATATAATGTCCCAAGTAAACCATATAAGATATCATAACAATTAATATGATTCCATAATAAGTCAATTACATTATTTAAATCATTATACAGGGGGTTCAGATATGTACGATTCATATCGGACCTAAGGTAAGGGATAACTTTTCTAATCTCAATTTTTTATCCGAGATTGTTTATTCATAAGTATTTACTGGGGTTATATTTATCATCCATGTCACTGTTTTCTAAAAATGGATTCATGTATGTTTAAAGTAATTTTTACCCATTTCTGACTTTTACTGCATGGTATGTAAGGAATCTTTCTTTTTTTACCATATAAGGTACTTTTTTACTTTTCCGGGAAAAGTATGAGAAGAATGTTTTTTTTAACTTATACGGCATGAACAGATTTTTACGATTACATAATGCCTCATTTTCATGAATTTTACTCTATAATATTTTATGAATATTTTCAAAAAAATACTTTTCTTTTAAAATTTCATGGAATTCTGTGAAAATAAAATGATTTTGAAGAGGAAAGGATATTTTCCTCAAGAATTCATTTCATGTGTTTTATCAAAACCATTTTCCATCTAAGATGAAATAATTTCATTTGTGTATCTATCAATTATAATGTCTCTATGATTTACAAGGTTTCACTTTTCTTATGATGAAATATACATTTGTTTTATATGGATTATGTGACGATGTGATGATGTTTATGAAACCCATTTTATTCTTTGGGTTATGATGAATGTTTTAAGTTTATTTGGTGGAAAAAGTAAGAATGATTTCATTATGAGATGTGTGGGACCTATATCTCCCTCCAATGTATTAAGTAAAGATTTATATCTCATGGATAGACATGGATGAAATGGTATGTTTATCCGGTTCAGTGATACAGGACTGGAACGAGGAGTGAACTCGATTCAGAAAGGGACTTTGTCTACTAAATGGTCATGGCAGCAATGCCTGGCTACTATGGAAATCAAATCATGTGATTAATGGTTTTCAATAATTAACTGTTTTATTCCCATGCTATTTTATCATTATTGATGTTCCATTATGATTTATGCCTGACATACTGCCATGTTTTATGTCATTGCTCAATATTTCGATGTTTAAACATTATGGTCATGTTTTTATGTTCAAATTTATATGGTTTGTTTTATTTTCTCCATGCTTACCCTTACTAAGCATTTGAGCTCTCCCTTTTTGTATTTTATTTTCCCCATGATATAAAGGAAGGATTTAGGTAAGAAAACAAAAGGGGAAGATCTTTATGGGAGATGTTTAAGATCTTTCACCACGATTAGAAGATTATATTCCGAGTTTCCAAATACACTAAACTATTATGGTCCTTGTGTGTCTATTTTTGTTATGTATTAAGTATTCCGCAAAAGTAATGTAATTTCCATGTATGCCAAGATTTGGGTCTCTACATGGGCATCATAGGAGCCTACATGGACTTCTTCCATGGTGACGATAACTTCTTCTTATGCTATGCACATAATTATAATTTGGTCGAAGCCATGCTTGTATAGGATTTTCTGATCATTTGGGTCATCCTACAGGGGGATGTTTTCTACCTGACATCGAATGTGATCCATTAAAGCATGATATGTCATGAGAGACCCAACTTGAAGATAGCTGCATAAGGGATCCATCCATTTGGGTGTGGTCCCTAGTTCTTCCCACTCTGGGGTTGCACAAACCTGATTGATCTCTATCATATCACATAATATTATTGATGGGATCATTGTTTGATGTGCTATGCAGAAGGTTTACCCTCTAGATAAGGGTCATCCAAGATGGATACTACGCTTTCTAGATTATCAACATGATCATTCTGTAATAAGGGGATATGATTCCGTATGGACCCAAAGGGGAACCTCACCATCAGTCCCCTGACATAGGGGGGCCAGTTCTTCCTTATTGATGGCATATTCACCACTGATATACGTTATCACTAGTTTTGAATCACCAATTATGTTCAGGTAGTCTATGTGTAGCTATAGAGATATTTCCACCCAGCGATGAGGGCTTGATACTCATCCTCATTATTTGGGCAGACTTCAGATAGTTGGAAAGAGTAGGGTAGATCTAATTTATCTAGAGAGACCAACATAATTTTCAGAAAAAAATGATTAAACTTATTTTTTCCTATTATTATTTATATTAGACTAAGGGAAGAACCATAAAAATACATATCCAATGCCCAGGGAGTGTTGTGAGCCTAGAAAACCTCTTTTTCAAGGAGCTCGATGTTCTCGGCTGTGTTTTTCGGAGTGGGATGCCCTGCTAGGAAGTCATATAGATCTTGTATTATTACTTACTTCTGAGATATGAACTAGATGTCATAATAATTTAGAATGACTACCCATCAATCCAGGCACCCAATAAAAAAAGGGTGTCGATGGATGTACTTGAGTGGGTTAATACTAGGGACCACGTGGACTTTACAGTGCTACAGGTAATGCCTCTGATTTCTCAATATGAAGATGAGCATGAGGTAGTTTTTTTCCACATCATAATATCCAGTCTCGATACCCATCATTGTCCGAATGATTTAGTAGATACTACTATCACTCTATACATTCTACATCTATGCAAGGAAACCCAATAACCATTCTATAGAGGCCGCATATAAGACAACTGGATTCCCTTCCAATGAAGGCATCAAAATTGGTGGCTTCATTAGGTATTAATTTAGGTTCTTGAAGGATTTGGACACTCATCATCCCATTGGTAGGTGATTACCTTATTCATTAGACTCATGAAGTGGAGAGATTTGGCATCCAGGTTAACTATGAATCATCGAATGTATGTGAGGATCTGATGGAGTCCCCTTAGTTCATTCAGATTATTATGGGGATACATTTCTAAGATAACACTGGTCTTCTCTGGTTCCACCTCAATATCTTGATGGAATACCCAAAAACCAAGGAATTTTCCTAACATTACCCCTAAATCTCACTTTAGCATATTCATCATCATATTATACTACCGTGACTTGTCAAATATTTCTCGGAGATCCATGAAGGGATCACATTGATGTCAAGATATGATGACTAAGACTTCAAAATAACACTCATCTACCATTCAAAAGAACTTATTATAGATTTTATGGATGGTGAACTAAAATTTGGTGTTGGAATTCTTCAATCCAAAGGGCATTACCGGGTTGCAGAATATCCCCTGTGGCACCCTAAAGGTGGTGGATTCTTCATCCTTGAGGGCCATCTTGATTTGATTATACCCTGAATATATATTTGCTAATGAAATGTCTTGGAAAGATGTAGTTTCTTCGATCAAGAGTGATTTGACCAGAAATGGGAAATTTTCCTCTTGGTGATGCTAATTATGGTCTCTAAAATTAATGCAAACCCAAATATTACAATTCTTTTTCTAGACGAGGATAATGTTGGTAGGCCATTTCATGTATTTCAATTCTCAGAAAAATATGTCTTTCATCAACTTGTCATCTTCCACATCCAATTTTGTAGCATGATAAGGGATAATTCTCCTTGATTCTTGCTTGAATCATTAATTCTCTTCGGTTAGTCTGAGATTGTGAATAACCCCATCTCGATTCAATCCTATAAAATATGAATAGTTCTAGGCAAACACATATCGATGTTGCTTCACGAATGTGATATAAATCTCATGTTCATTGGGAGGCAAGGCGATGCAAATCAAGTTAGGTATTGGGTCTTTTGTTCCTTAGTTTTATGTTCCAGACCTCATCTATGGTGGTGGAAACACCTTTCTCAAATGATGGAGGGGAATTTCTAAGATGATTTAAATATTATTATAATTCTGAGCATATAAGGAAAATTTCAGATGATGATGTCAGTTTGGGGGCCTCTCCATCACTATCCTAGAGAGGAGGGTCATCAAAAGAAATATCATCATTTCTTTTCATATGAGTTTCGATAGAGAGATGTTGTAGATTATTTTTCCAAAGAACATGAGAGGCTTGGACCTAAAATATTGGGTCTACTATTTCAAACTTGTTTATGGGGATCACATAATCCCCATCGATCATGATCAAGGGATTTATAGGGTCAGTCCCTAAACCATTGGGGGTGGAAACATGTATAATATCATCCACAATATTCTATTTCTCCCCTTATTGTATAATTCTTCTCCATCATATATGTCTTCACATGCTTCAAAGGGTGTATTGTCATTGTGATGTATGCTAACCTATCCATTCATGTGGTACTTCAAACATTGATGTAATTTTGATGATATCTCCAAGAGGATATAGAGCTAGGGACTTCCAATAAAGACCTTATATGTGGCTTCTTATTGGATGAACATGAAATCAGGCTCAGATATGAGCTGACCCAATTGGGTCCCCAACATTGTCTCCATGAGGGGCCTTTTCTCAGGCTTATCATATCTTAGGTTGTTCAGCTTCTTAGTGGATATACCCTTCTCAATACCCCCACATTTGGAGAGTTTGGTATAGGATGAGATTTAACATGGATCCATTATCGATCATCAACCATTGGATATTGAAAAAATTGAGTTTTCATGAGTATTACAATGGTATAATGTGTCCCTAAATTTTCTCTTCCTGATCATGATTAGTGAATAAGATGACAACAGTAAATCCTAGTGAAATGGTTCCCACTCGATAGACCTCGGCTGAAGAAACTTCGGTCTCAAACTCTTAGGGGCTTATAATCTATTCAATAATTGCCTCCCTGAGTTATCTAGAAATATAAATTTCATCAAGTAATTATATCTTGAATGGGACAACATCTAGTTGTTTTAGAACACCTTACTTATACGCCAAGGGTCACCGCTTCCCAATATGGGGATACTCTGGGTCTTGTAGCTCATAAAATGGAGCAGTTAAGGTCAATATACCTAGAGATTATATAAAGGTTGAGGGTGTATCTGATACTAGTGTGAAATATTATGAAGGAATTCCTTATTTAATGGGTTGATCAAATTGAACCCCCGCCTAGGGGTCATGCAAGACAATATGGTACAATTGACTACTAGAGGGATCTGTGAAACCTCTCTTCTTCCATTGATCCTTCTAGAATGCTTTACAATGAGTCTCACCAACATATGTGCCCTCTATGAGGATATGACTAGGATACTGACTCATTCCATATCTATGTTTTACACTGTATCCTCGTCTTTGGTGCATGAAGAACATTATTCCCCTGTTATATGTGGAAAAACCATATTTGTGGGGGAATGATCATAATAAAAGAAGGTGATAATAAAGTGTATTTTGTTGAATTAATGGAATATGATCTCCTCATCTGATGAGTATTCCATTTGAAAAGGTGGTGCTCGTGCTGTAAATGTTGTAGTGAAGAAATACATAAGAGTTAGAGTCTTCTTTGGAGTAGAATAAGACTTTTATTCTTCTGTTTCATCCTACTTAAAGTTGTCACACCCACCCCTAAGAGGCACATCATACATCTCTTTTTTGGGAGGTAGATTTATTGTGTGTTTTCGCAACTATACCTTCAGGGCACCGTGAGCTCGATCAACTATTTTATAAGTCAGACAATATTCAAACATCTATGCTTTCCTAGTAGAAACATTTTTCCATCCTTCCTCTTCCTCTGACCAGGAAATGGTTATGAATGCCAATTGTTCTAGGGGATCTTCTAATGTAACTATCCCATAGTTGACCATGCCTTGAAGGATGTCCTTAAGGATGATACAATTCTAGATATTATGACCCAACCTTCTATGGTATGTGTAGTAATCGAGAAAATCAGTGATTTTGACTTCATCGGGCTTCCTATGTTGCAGAAGTGTAAGAAGGTTGTTGTCCATGGTTTTCAAGATGTATCCCAAGATATTCTCATTTCAAAAGGATTAAACCTTGTTCATCCATTCCAAAAATCTCAGGCGGCCCTATATTCTCTATATTTTTGGATGAGGGTCATTCTATGGATGTCCTCGGTTAGAAGGAGGTGATGGGTGGTTCAGAGCTTTCCTGTGTTCTTGGACTATAGAGGACATTATGAAAATAGTTTTAGCTTCCACTCTTCCATGATTTTTCTGTTGTGCTGCAGTCAAGAGCTGAGACTCAGATCGAGTTCGATGAATAGCCTCTTCAAGACATTTCATTGTTTCAGTGAACTCTCAGAACCCTCCTAGATATTTCATGGGGATTAAGGGTATCTGCAACTCATCCTTAATATTTTCTTCACAGAGCTCCAGCAGTTGAACTAGTTAGAGAGGGATGATGAGAGAATAGGTCAAACCCTTCAACATAGATATGAAGTCCGACACCCTCTCATTCTCACGATTCATTTAGCTCTCCAGGTCTACTATTGTTGTCTTCCTTAGTGTTGAACTGAATCAGTAAAGGAACTGATGAAGAAGGTCTTACCATCCTATGATGGATCCTGAATGCATACTACAATACGAGACAAATCCTACCCTATCTATTTCTGTACGAAACTACTTAGCTTGGTCAGATCCTACCGATCTCGAGGGATGATCATCAGCCCAAATCAAGTCACAAACTATGTGAGATGATGATCAGGATTTCCTTCATCATTTAAGGTTGAAAAGATTGGATTAATGAATATTGGTGGAGGTGGGGTATCATTAAACCATTCATGATATTGTTTCATCTAAGGCAGCACTAGTGCATTTTTTCCTTCCATTTCTACGATTTGAGTAGCTAGTGATTAAATGGTTGTGTGAAACTCTAGGGTAACTTCTATTTGAGTCTCCTCCCATCCATAGAGAGTGGGTGGGGGCTGATGAGGTATTCCCACTTTCATATCCCATTGATCCTTAATTTTTCCTATGACTGAAGTGTTACTCTAGTGATGGAGATGCTAATGGTTCATTGGGGGTAAGTCTTGATCATTTGTGGATTCCTTGTTTATATGGATGGGTTGTCTAGACCCGACACCAATATGGTACTCAGACACTTCTCTGGTTGGCGGATCAATCATAGGAGGGATAATATTCTCCTCTATCTGGAGATGATACCCAATGGGAATATTTCCCCTTATTAACTCCTCCTTGAGTTATTAGAGAGCTCATATCTCACTGTCACATTGCGATAATTTCACTTCTGATGATGGAAAACTAGATATTTTTTCTTCTTTCCCATTATCTTTGGAGATGTTCTGCTGAGGAGGTGGAAACCCATTATTTGGTGGTTCCAAGCTCTAGAGCCTTCTTTGTTTCTAAGTGCACACAACCTCATTTGGTGTGTCCACATCAACCTTTTTATGGGGTATGGTTTCCATGCCACGACCTTCTATATCCGGATATTGGACCATTTATTCCATGTTTGTAGTGAAGACATTCAAAGAGGCATATCGAGAAATGGTAGTTGTGCCACTACTTTCCACATGGAAATATGGTTCTACATGTCTTTCATTAAGGTTGTTACTCAAACCCTGCACCTTATTGGGTCATTTCAGCTTGCCACACCGGAGGGGCCAGATTGCCATTACTATACACTTCTCTCCTCTTGGTTCATGAAGGTGACCTTGAGGGAATATACTATCGGGGTCAGCAAATGAGTGCCAACCAAAATAGGGTTGTCTTGCAATGGGAGGAATTTGTGGGACTCTGACCGCTGGTTTCTTCCTCCCAAACTAGAGAAAAATTATTCCCTCTTTGGTCTTGATGACGATGAAAACTCCTCAATCCCTATGGGATAGGGTTTATCTGGGCTGCTATTGGGTGCGAAGATGTAACTACCTCCATCCTATTGGGGTTAAAGGGAACTTGAGTTTCTGAAAATGTCTCCCATTCCCTTTTAGGGGATAATTTATTTGGAGATGGTGAATGAGATATAAATAATCCTAGCCCTAGGGGATAGGGTTTTCTAGTGACATCTGTAGGCACGTCTGGAATTTTATTAGGTTTTAATGACTCGATGGGTATAAGTGGTGGAAAATGTTCTCATGGAACAAGGGGCTTAGTCTAGCCCAAGACGACTACTATGAAATATACTCCCACGTTCATGGTGATGCGGCGTAGTTGTCAGTGGGTGAGAGCTGTGTGTGATGAAAGACCATTATAAGGATCATTTGTTGTGGATATTTTTCCAGGTTATCAAAAAATAAATTTCAGTGTTCATAATGTCATTATATTATCTTGAGGTCCAATTTTAAAGTAATATTGACTATCCTGGGTCCCAATCTGGGATGTCTAGGCGTCGCTGGAGTGGGAGAATTCTGTTATGGTGAACAAATGCCCAGAGCATTATCTGGTCCCCTGATCTCACTGAAGGTTGTAACATTGCATATTTTAATGTCTAAGGGGCACTACAGTTCTAGGTAACCGATGAAGTTTAATGATACATTCTTCCCACATCCTTATATTCAGATGCCTGACATGGATTCATAGATTATCCATCGAAGTTTCATCATTCTATGGAAACAAGCATTTTGTAAATTTGTGTTTTGATTTTCCAGTTTTGGATCCCGGGCCATACAGATTGAAGTTCGGTGAAGATGGAAATAGAATATCCTAATAGTCTTATGGTGAGACTCATATCCTAGAGAAGGGATATATCGATCCTCAAGTCGTTGTTAAGTCACCCACATATTTCAGCGTAGATTAAGAATGAACTCCCTATCTAGCTCATTAGGGATCTCATAACTAGAAGTAGAAAGGGGTTTGAACATGATGGGGAGGTTGCTTCCAACTTAGTCCCCCCATATGTCAATTTAGACCTCTACTTAATCAGACTTAAATGCTCTATTAGGTCAGACCATAGAAGATGGCTCTGATAGTTTCCTACTGATGGGAATAGAAGGTCACTGGATGCTGATGGGGAACCATATACAGTAGATCCTTTTGTTTTTAGCACCTCTTTATATGTAGGTTTGGGTTCATGGTTCACCCCTCTTTAAAGAGGTGTCATGGAAAAGGGAGGATTTCCATGCCCATGGGAGAATCACTTAGATGAGGTTGACCATGGTTGATGTTAGGTGTAGAGTCCATATGATCCATCTCCACACTAACATGTGGAGGACTATTGTGGTAACAAGTGTCTTATACTCCCACTTCTATATAAGAGGTGAAAAAACATTGTGGTGTTGAAAATGTGTCTCGATCAACCTCAAGGACACTAGAATTGAGAAGATTAGGAATGTGATCCATGTTCTACGTCATGGACAAAATATGTTGAACTACCTTTTTTTGTTCTATAGGGATGTGAACCTGATGTACAACGATTGCAAGAATTTTTATATAACCTCCTTGTACTGTTGGAATATGATCCCACTAATGAGGAGCTATCAGAATATGATAATAATATCCCTCATTATTGATGGGGATAAGAGCCTATCTTGATGCGTACACCACTCTCAGATAGGGAGCCTTAGTCAAGACCGAGGTTTGGTCCTGATCTTGATCCTTTAGGATATGCCGCTAGTATTTGTTGTTAGTAGAATGATCCAACCCCATGGCATGTTACACTCTCACCTAGTTGGCCCACATGGATCGGGATTATATGCCTTGTCCGAATATGCATTCCCAACCAGAATATGTTGACAGAGATTAGAAATGGGAGAAGGTACATGAGACACCTACTGTATTTCTCTAGAATGATGTTGGAATTTTTATTCTTTAGTGGAATCATGAATACGTTCCTTTCCACTGTGATCTGATGGAGTATACGGAGAATATTCACTTACAAGAATATGAGCCTTTCCCGAGGCTTGTGCCACTCTCACCTAGTTAGCCTCATCCAGAATGGAGATATAGACTAGATAGTGGGCCTCTGGATTATGCCACATGACTTTATTGATAGGAATGTTCCCCTGTCTCATGTCATGTTCTGCTCCCACATGGTTGGTATCAGTTATTATGTGAATATGAGTCTAGTCTAATGTTACTCCCTTCATCAGGATATGCTGACAATCTTCTTGAACGGGTGAATGAATGTGAAATTTCATTAGAACAATTGCTTTATCATGATGATCAGAGTGTTGTGTCATTATGGCTATTGGGATGGGAGTATGCACTTGTCCCTTGATTTGCAACAGTGCAGGTATATGATGGCATAACTCTTCAGTTGTTGCTAAAATGGATTAGAATTTTAGCAAAGTGTGTGAGGGGATATAAGCATGAACGCTTTCAATCTCCATATTTTATTGATTAATATATTCTATTGAATCGGGGATATGTTCCCACTTATTTCCTCCCTGTTCCATTAGGATATTCTAATGGGAATAATGAATCGGGGTAGGAGTACGATCCTCCCCTATTTTTTTTATGGGAATATGTCCACATTCATGTTTTGAGAGAGCATGTATATGAGCCTGTTGACTGGTCCCTGCCAGAGTATGTTGGCAGGAATTTTCAGCAGGAGTGAGGATATTAGACCTCTTCTCGGTATCCAGTTCCTTTTTTCTCTAATGAGTCTTCCTAGGTGATCCCATGAAAGGGTGTCTGAGGTGTCTATCTATCAGAAGTTACCCTCAAATGGCAGTTGATAGGTACTACTATGATGTATTGGCATTGTTGATTACAAGGCACCCTCTTTGGCAGTGCATAAACTGTAGGGAATCAAGATCCGACTGCCTGATCCTCCTTCATCATGTATGAGATGTGGTAGTTTCCATGATCTTGATATAGGATCCCTAAGCGATTGTTCATGGTGAAGGGGGCCACCGGTTTAGTGGATAATTTCCTCGAGAAACAAGGACTCACTAGTTATAGTTCATGTAGAGTATAATAAGAAACTTCCATAGTCAGCATCATACGATATATGTGGTACTCCCAAATCATTAGGATTTAAACCTGTTTCTAGAGTCAGTTTGAAGGCGATACCACTTTAAAACCTGCAGGGGTCATAGCGGCGGATGATGTAACGGAACAAGTGCTGGAGGATGAAGAAATTATCTCAAATTGGGAGTCTATAATCACAAAGGATAAAAAGAACAAGGATAAAAATCAATTCTATATCATAGACATAATAATTGTGAATCAGATATTCATGGTCTGTTGAGTCAATAAGGCTTTCCTTATGACTTTTCCATTCCTTCTTGTTTTGAAAATCACAAAAACCCTATACCTAAGCAAATGTTATTTTTACCCCCTTAAGGAAAATTTACTTCTTTAATGAAATTTACCCTAACCTATATTTTCTTATACATAGCCATATTTTATTAAGTAAAAAAACCAGATTCATACCCAAAATCCCGGAGCCATATAATGTAATGATTTTGAGCATTCTGTTTTTAGGATCCAAATTCTGGATGTGAACTGTGATGCAGTTCCAATCCGAATTCTGGACTCTGAACTTTCATAAGTTTGACTCCGAACTCTTTTGTAGTTCGACTCCGAACTCTTAAGCCATTAGACTCCAAACTCTTAAGCAGTTCGACTCCGAACTCTTAAGCAGTTCGACTCCGAACTCTTAAGATGTTCGACTCTGAACTCTTAAGCAGTTCGACTCCAAACTCTTAAGAAGTTAAACTCCGAACTCTTAAGCAGTTCGACTCCGAACACTTACGTAGTTCGACTCTGAACTCTTAAGCAGTTCGACTCCGAACTCTTAAATAGTTCGACTCCAAACTCTTATGAAGTTCGACTCTGAACTCTGAAAGTTCAGATTCCGATCTCTGGTGAAACAAGACTCCGAATTCCTATAAAATAGAATCCGAACATTTCTTAACATAGACTCTGAATTTAATTTTGGTTAGACTCCAAAATATTGACTTGCTTACACTCCGAAATATTGATTATATTTTACTTACATATGCTTCATTTCAAAACGATGCCGTGCATTCAGTTATACATGGTTTGTTATAAAAGGTTGTCATCTATTATGTTTCTAATTAACCGTTGGTTAAGTTACACATGTACAGTTCCCTTATAATTTCATGGAAAATATGACCATTAGAAGTGGGAACCGACCATTGAAAGTTTCCCTATAAATAGGAGCTCATTTGATAGAGCTCAAATAGAACAAGTTGATCGATCTAGAGAACACACGCTGTTAAGGTGATTTCTAGAGAGAGAAGATTTTCATTCCTTGTGCGTACTGAACCACTCGTTCAGATTGCTTTGTGAGACTCCGAATGTTGGTGATTACATTTGAGGACTTCTGGGGATATGAAGACAGAGGTGCCGACTACCTTGAAGTTCGAGGGCTTCCTTGCTAAGGAAGACAGAGGTTCCAACTACCTTGATGTCGAGGGCTTGTGGGGATAGAAAAATAGAGATTCTGATCTTCGTATCAAGGGCTTATCCTGGTGTGGGTAAGATAGACTTGCTTGAAAGTATAAATCAAGGGACCTATTATCCAAGGTTGTTGGATACCCTTCTATTTGGGTTAAAAGATTCATATCATGTTACTTGTAGTTTTTCTACTTGTTTTTCCACTGCATATTGTATTGTAAGGAAAATATAACCTTCTTGTATTTACTTACACTTGTACTCTGATTAGTTTAGATTCTATACACTTTATTATACAATCATATTTTGTAAATCATGGTTCCAATTCTCCAGTTGGTGATTAGAGGTGTTGTGAAATTTTCTTAGTTTAACTTTTTTAACCATAGAATTTTTCTTATCTAAGGAAAACAAAGTTATCCGTAACCCACTTTGAAGGTTCCAAAAGAATTTTTAAAGTATACAATTCACCCCCCTCTTGTATTTTGAGCATCTACATCGTTATTTCGATCCTAAAATTGGTATCAGAGGAGGTCTCAGAAATACTTATACTCACGTATAGGTTTTTCTTGCTCATCTTTTTCTTTGTTCTTCATCCTTTCTTAGAATGTTTATTTTTCCGTTTCAAACGTTGTCGTTCCGAATTTTGTCTTTCCGAATTTTGTCGTTCCAAACTTTGTCATTCCGAACTTTTTCATTCAGAACTTTGTGGTTATGAACTTTTTCTACTAACAAGTTCTGTTGCCATGTTTTTTTTAGAATTGCAGGAATCAATGTTGGTTCTATTGACAATCTAGATCCTACAAGACCGCCAATCTTTGATGGGAATGACTATTATTACTGGAGAGATCGAATGAATACTTTTGTTATCAATACTATAGTGGATAATTTCGTTATGATTACTGGTGATTATAAAATTCCTGATAAGGAATTTAGAACATTCACTAACTAGGAAAAGCAATAGTATCAACTCAATTAAAAGGTAGGCAATACTCTATTATGTTCAATGACTAGAAACATATATAGCCAAATTTATTCTTGTAAAGTAGCTAATTGTATCTGGAAGAAGTTAGAAGTTACACACTTTGGAACTTCTAAAGTGATTAAGACTAGTAGAGCT
The DNA here is from genome assembly GCA_963277665.1 of Viscum album. Classification (NCBI taxonomy): domain Eukaryota; kingdom Viridiplantae; phylum Streptophyta; class Magnoliopsida; order Santalales; family Viscaceae; genus Viscum; species Viscum album. Next base: position 512,233,387 of record OY728138.1, read on the forward strand.
ATGATGAGAGATGAATACCATGGAATCAATTTTTCATATGGAGAACCAATCTGCAAAGTTCAATAGAGGTTTATGACTATTGTAAATAGATTACAGTCTATGGGAGAAAAAGGGTTAGATGATGAAGCCCTTGTGGATAAGATAATTGATATTATGCACAATGAGTGGGAATAAAAGAGAACAACTATAGATGAGAACAGGAAGTTAACTAAAATTTCTCTTAATGAGCTATTTGGAACTCTTCTCCAACATGAAACGAGAATAATGAGAGATGATGACAACATCAAAAAGAAGAATGGGAATGGTACTGTTGCTTTTATAACAACATTGAATCATATGAAAGCTAAGACTCCTGAGACAGTAACTAGATCCAAATCTATGAAGGCGGTTATTTAGTAAGAATCTAGTGGAAGTGAAATCTCAGAAAATGAGTTAGAAAATCTTGCTCGAAGAATGAACAAGATAGATGGCCAGAGAAATCTCTAATCCAAGTATAAGAAAAAGGAAAGGAAAGACAAGAAAGATGGAGAATTTACTTGTTATGAATGCAGGAGAGCTGGACATATTAGACAAGATTTCCCTTGGCTCAAAAATAATGAAAGGAAGGAAAGGAAATCTGAAAGAAATAGGAATAAGTATTACAAAACTAAATCTAAGAAAGTTCTGAAAGAAAATGACACATGGAGTGCCAGTGGCGGCGACTCTTTAGATGAATCTTCTGATTATGAATCTTCAAGAAAGAAGAATCTTGGTCTTATAGCCAGACTACCCATTGATAATCATTGATTATGGCTAAGGTACAAAATGATGAATCAATGACCAATTTTTCTTTAAATTCAAATGATAGTAAGTATTATAACTCCTCAGAAGAAGAATCCTCTTCTGATGAAGAAAATACTTCACCTACCTATGAAGAAGTTACTAGGTTTGCTGAACTTCATGAGACTAAAAATTCTAAACTCTATAAGATACTTGATAAGGAAAATTCTAGAAATTCTATTCTTACAAAAGTGATATCATATATTTCGAAAGAACATGATAGGAAAAATTCTTGATTTTATAAAGATTTCAAAAAATCTTGAGGAAGTATGTTCTGAGAGGAACAAACGTTCTAAAGATTTAGAAAAAGTAATTTCTAAGAAAAGTATCTTTGTGCCTAGCTCTAGTTCTAAATCTAATGATTTTGAAGATAAAAACCTGGTTATAAAACTCAAGTCTGAAATTTCCTCCTTAAATAAGTGTTTATCAAACTTTACCCATGGTAAAGAAAATATTGATAAAATGTATTCTCAAATACGACCTTTGAGAAACAAATCCGGATTTGGTTATACCCATGCTAAACCAAATTTTAGTAATAATTATTTTGTTCCAAAAAGGGCCCCATTTTTTACCAAGTGTCAATGTGTTGGTCACTGTTCGAAGAATTGTTCTTTAAATAAAACCCAATCTCTAGGTTTTCATAAAGCCTATTTTACTAAGAAAGTGTGGGTTCCGAAAATTTTGTTGTCTGGAAATCTCGGATCCAAACAAGTGTGGATTCTAAAAGTCTAATTCTTTTCTTGTATTCAGGAAGATAAAGGAAGTACCAACAACAATACGTGGTTTATGGATAGTGGATGTTCCTGGCACATGACTGGTAACAAAATCTATTTTGAAAATATTATCAAAACGAAAGGAGGAAAGGTAACTTTCAGAGATAATGCACAAGGAGAAATTTTTGGTATTAGTAATATTTTTCTTTTAGGTAAAACATTGATTTTAAATGTTTTATTTGTTAAGTTTTCTATGCACAACCTCATTAGCATAAGTCAATTATGTGATGAATGTTACCTTGTGAATTTGAGGAATGATAAGTGCTTAGTACACAATTCCAAGGAAGAATTTATTCTCTCAGTGAATAGGCAAGAGAATGTTTACACTTTGAACTTAGAAGACCTCAAGAGTCAAGATTTACCTTGCCTAAGTGCAATGTAAGGTCATTCCTGGTTATGGAATAGAATACCAGGTCACTGTAACCATAGAAATATATGTAAACTCTCTAAGAAGAAACTAGTTAAGGATCTACCAGATCTTAGATTTTATTCTTCTAAAGTTTGTGATCCTTGTAAATATGGTAAGCAACATAAATCTAGTTTTAAATCAATTGGTGAAGTCTCAATGACTGATGAATTACAGTTAGTGTGCATGGATCTTTTTGGTCCAACACAAACTAGAAGTATTGGAGGCAAATACTATGTGTTTGTTCTAGTTGATGACTACACCAGATTTACTTGGGTCTATTTTCTAGCAGCGAAGTCTAAAGCTTTTTCTTATTTCAAAAGTTCTAGAGAACATGTTAAAAATGAGAAAAATCATCCACTGAAAACTATTCATAGTGAACATGGAGGAGAATTTCAAAATTATGATTTTGAAACTTTTTGCAGTAGGAAAGGTATTACTCACAATTTTTCAGCACCTATAACTCCTCAACAAAATGGTGTAGTTGAAAGAAGAAATATAATTCTTCAAGAGATAACTAGAACCATGTTGAGTTAATATTCTATAGCTAGACATTTCTGGGCTGAAGCTGTAAGTACTGCTTGTTATACTATAAATTGAGTTTTGATTAGACATTTTCTTAATAAAAATCCTTATGAGTTATAAAATGGTAGAAAACCAAGACTTTCCTACATCAAGGTTTTTGGTTGCAAAGTATTCATTATGAATACTAAAGATAATCTACATCAATTCACACCCAAATCTGATGAAGGAAATTTCTTAGGTTACTCCACAAGTTCTAAGGCATATAGAGTTTTCAATAAAAATACTTGTACTGTTGAAGAAACAGTGCATGTAAAATTTGATGAGTCAGATGCTTTTGTTTTCAAACCATCCCAATCTACATCCTCGGATGTGTTTTAAAAAACTGATTGTCAACCCTTGATAGATGATCCTTCTGATAAGGAAAATGTTCAAGAAGATACTTCTGAAACATTTAACCCAGAAGACTTTCTACCCTATGTTGATGAAGAGGTTTTACGAAACCCAAATCAGGTGTTTTTTCTGAATCATCCCAGTGATAGCATCATTGGTGATGTAAATCAACCTCTAGGAAGAGATGTTCCTTATGAAATGAAGTAGAACATCTAGCATTTCTTTCCCAATTAGAACCAAAAAGCACTGATGAAGCATTAGGTGATGATGATTGGATCAAATCCATGCAAGATGAACTAAATGAATTTGAGAGGAATAAAGTCAGGAACATGGTTGAAAGACCTAAGGAAACTTCTGTTATTGGAGTAAAATGGGTTTTCAGAAACAAGTGTGATAAAAATGGAGTCATAGTAAGGCATAAAGCTATACTCGTTGCTAAAGTCTATAATCAGCAATAGGGAATAGACGATGAAGAAACCTATGCTCCAGTAGCTAGACTTGAATCTATTCATATTCTACTTTCCTTTGCAGCATTCTTCAATTTCAAACTTTTTCAAATGGATGTGAAATGTGCTTTTCTTAATGGTTTTGTTCAAGAGGAAGTTTTTTTTGAACAACCTCATGGATTTGAAGATAAAAAACAACCTGATCATGTTTTTAGACTTAACAAAGCCTTGTACGGTCTTAAAAAAGCCCCATGAGCCTGGTATGATAGACTCACATGATTTTTGCATCAAAATAACGATGTTAAGGTAAATGAATATCCAAAACTTTTTGTAAAGAAAGATAAGAAAAATGTTTTGATTGTTCAAATTTATGTTGATGACATCATATTTGGTTCAACTCAGCAATCATTAACTGATTCTTTTGCAAGTCTAATTAAATCTGAATTTGAAATGAGTATGATGGGTGAGTTAACTTTTTTTTGCTTGGATTTCAAATTTCTCAAAAAACAGAAGGAATCTATATATCTCAACATAATTATATTAAATATCTTCTCAAAATTTTTGGTTATGACAACAATAAGAGTATTATTACTCCAATCGGTACCTAAAACTCTTTAGATCTCGATGAAGCTGGGAAACCAGTAGGTCAAACATCTTTTAGAGGTATTATAGGAAGTCTACTTTACATAACAGCGAGTCGACCAGAGTTAATGTTGTCAGTATGCTTATGTGCAAGATATCAATCCAATCCTAAGGAATCTCACTTAAAGGAAATAAAAATAATTTTTCACTACCTAAAGGGAACCATGGATCTAGGATTATTTTATATATCAGGAAATGATTTTGTTCTAAAAAGATTTTCGGATGCTGACTTTGGTGGATTTAGAATGGATAGAAAGAGTACATACAGAACATTTCACATCTTAGGGGATTCATTGGTCTCTTGGTCCTGCAAGAAGAAACCTTCTCTAGCACTTTCCACTGCTGAAGCTGAATATGTGTCAGATAGAAGTTGTTGTGCTCAAGTGTTGTGGATGCAACACACACTCCCAGACTATGGCATGAGTTTTACTAAGACTCAAATTTTGTGTGATAACACAAGTTCCATTTCCCTAAGTAAGAACCCTACAAATCCCTCTAATTCATAACACATAGACATTAAGCAACACTTTCTTAGGGATCAAACTCTTAAAGGAGATATCATTATTCAGTTTATCGGAACGCAAAATCAACTTGCTGAAATTTTCACAAAATCTTTACCCTCTGATAGATTTCAATACATTAAATAAAATTTAGGAATGATAACTATAAGTTAATTATTCTTCATTAACTTCTTGTTTAACAATTCTCCTAACAGTAATAAACTCCTTCTCATAGGGGGAGTACATTTGAATGCTAGTGTAACTAAAATATTTCAGAATCTGTTTTTCAAAATTGGTTTAACTAAAAAAATTTCATAGTTAGTTTTTAAATTTTTTTTGAAACAAACTTTCCGGAATGGAAATTCTTTTTTGAAACAAACTATCCGGAATGGGAATTTTCGAAATTGAAATTTTCAGGACTAAAATTCTGGGAATGAGAACTTTCGGAATAGAAATCTTCGCACTGAAAACATCCGGAATGTAATTTTCATACTGATATGTTTCAGAATGGATATTTTTGTACTGAAGATTTTGTAACGATGTTTTCATACTGGAACTTTCATTTTTTTTAAATTTATTTCTTCATGAAGAATATTACCAATTACGAACAATGTTTCTATCCAATCTGAGAGTTATGATTTCCTTACTTATAGTTCTGTAGTCATATTTTGCTTTCTGATAATTTTCTACATTTTTAAAATATCGGATTCTATTCTTTTTCAAATCCGAATGTTTTCATTAAAAAAAACCTCAAAAGATCAGAGTCAAGTTTTTCTTGCGGGATTGTTCTCAACCGTCAGATCAGATCAATGCTTTTTCAACTGTTAGATGGATTTTGGAAGACCAACGACCACAACCATTGCCTATATAAAAGGGACCCCGAGACTCGTCCCACATCAGTTTTTCATGCTTTTGCATCTTGAAGCCCTACTGCTCTTCTTAATGCCGGTTCCATACTTTGAAAAAGACGATCTGAATCATTCATATTTTTTCACTCTGAATGTCTGTTGAAGCAACTTCTCAAGATATGTCAACTGAGAAACCAATATCTAAGTGGTTAGTCTTTAGGGAAAGGTTAGTTCATCCGGATTTTTATAAGCTTGATTCCCTTATTTCCATGAATATAATGCTGAATGGATGGGAAGATGTCTGCATAGAAAATTCAGATAAAGAGGATCCAGTTTATACTAATTTGCTTACCGAGTCATACGAGACTGTTTCCATCCTGATGGAAGATGGAAGAGAGTGGTTTTCTTTCAAGTTTTATGGGAAGACTTATAAGCTTTACTACACCAAGGTCGCGAGATTGGTTGGTTTTTCATATGAAGGAGAAGCTGAATTATGCTCACACAAACTTCCCGATGTGCAAGGAAGTTTCAACAAGGAGAAGGCACTGATGTATCTTGGGCTTTAGGATGATTCAACTATCAAGATTTCCTATATCACTCCGAAAAATAGAATTATTCAGCTTTGGGTGCAAGGATTTCTGGTTCCATGAATAGGTGATAAAGACAATCTGAAGAAAAGTGATATATATGTCTTAGATTTTTTGGTAAATCTAAGAATGATAAATCTGATGAGGCATGTCTTGGTTACGATCAAGAATATCAAATAAGGCAATTTGAGAGCTCAGATTATCATGTTTCCTTCTTTACTATCTAAGCTGATAGTTCGATGCTTGGAATCTTTTATGTTTTCTTGGAAGTCAATGATCCTGAATTGCAAGCTCATTCTAGTCAGTGATGATACCCTCAAGAGGATGAAGATGGGTTTTTCCAGTGAATCCGGATAATTTTACCCTCTAGCTGTGGAAGAGGTTGAGACAACTCAAAAAGAAACACAGTCTCCAGAACCATCCAAAAATCAAAGGAGGAAGAGAAAGGTTAAGAAATTCATTGCTGATGAAGAAATTCCTCAGGCTAAGGAAACTCAATCTGCTCCCCCCAAGCCGAAGAAGTAGAAAACATATACGGATGAAGTGGCATCCAAGTGGAGAGAATATAATGACATGATTAAGGAAGGGGAACCTCAATTCATACTTGACCCTACAGAGGCTACGACCTTGAAAGAAAAATGTGCGGAGGAGATAGAGAAACAAGAGAAGCAGAGGAAAATGAAAAAGAAGATTTCCGAAGATGAAGTGGTGCAATCTTTGCAGAAAGATTCAGAGTTAGCTTCCAAAATTATTCCGGTTCCGTAATTATTCGATCTTGAACCTGCTTTAACAGAAACTCCAGCCAGGAACTATGTCTCTACGGATAGATCCAAGGGTAATGAAATAGCTGAATATGCTAAGAAAGAAGATGTTGAAGAAGCTGCTGAAGAAGTTGAGGAAGAAGAAGAAGAAGAATAGGAGAGTGAAGATTTGGATACCCTGATCAAGCAAGTACAAGACTATAAGGATAAGGCTGAATCCAAAATTTTAGTTACTCCAGGAAACGTAGATGAGGAAGCTAGCAAGAAACAACAAGAAGAAGAAGAATAGAATGTCTTGTATGATGAGGAAGAATCCTATGAGAGGAATTTCCTTGATGAAGGATAGAAAATCAAAAACCAGATGAAGACCAGATCGTTCAAGTATCTGAATCTGAGGAAGTTTCCCTTCATAAAGAACATACTCCGAGAGTTGATAAGGGGAAGAAAAATATCATGGAAACGCCTATAAAAGATGTCATTAGGTGGAAAGAGGTTGGTGGTACCTCCAGAAGATAGCTGGTGCCCGTTGAAGAAGAGAACTCTCAAAAAGTAGTTTCTGATTCATAATCATCATCTCATGGGCATGATTTTGTGGTTTAGTCTCTGAGGAATTTGGTGGACACAATTATGATTCTTCTAACAATAGATTCTAGATTCTAGATGCTGCAACAAACAATGAATCAGAAATCAGATTTTTATCCATGGTCATGGTTAAGTTTGCGAAGTTGGAAGTTGAACAGAAAATTTTTCTGATCGACTATGATGTGCATAGATAGTCCTACAGTAATGTAACCATGTGGTCTAAGAGAGTTGATGAAGATTTAATTCAGTTTGAGAGTTTTAAGGCTGAAGTTTAAAATTCTTTTGAAATAGATGATAAAAAGGTTAACGAGATTTATGAAAAGCTGACCCAAGAGAAAAATTCTCGGAATCAACAGGTCAGGGACCTGAATGAGAAGCGTAACTCAGTATCTTGGAATTGGAAAACTAAAAGAGATTTCTGGATTGAGTTTTAGCAGAAGATGGAAAAGCAAGATGAGATAATAAAATTGCAGAAAGAAGCTTTGGAGGCTCAGGCAGAAGCTTTAAAAGTATACGATGAAAAGGTAAAAGACATGGAGAGGAATGGTGAGGAAGACCAAATAGACATAAAGAAAATCAAAACCCTATTAGAGAAGCTCATTCCGAAGGAGACGGAAGACAAATGAACTCACTATGATCTTTTGTTGTAATTGAATTTCCTTGTAAAACTTTCCCAACTCTAATGAAATATTATTTGGCTGGATGTATCTTGTTATATGCTAATGTTTCAGGTATCATAATTTTTTTCCCATCCCCTTCATTTCTTTTTGAAAATAACAAAGGGGGAGAAGGAAGAAAGAACTAATCCTAATGAGGAGAAAGGAGAAATTTCTAAAAGAAATATCCTTAAAGAAAGGGGGAGTTTCCCACTACAAAGCTTTTTCATTCTTACAATAATGAAAACTCCACTACGGAAACTCAGAATACAATCCTTAGAGTTTCAATGCCTAAGGGGGAGTTAGTTGTATTCACTTTCATCCATGAACAAAGGGAGATAAGTGTTAAATTTCAAAGTCTAATGAAAATTTCCAATGTCCTTATTTTCTTTATCGTAAGGATGTTTGTGCTTTCCAAAAGGGGGGAGATTGTTGAGTTAATAAGGTTTTCCTTATGACTTTTACATTCCTCCTTGTTTTGAAAATCACAAAAACCTTATACTTAAGCAAATGTTATTTTTAACCCGATAAGGAAAATTTACTTCTTTATGAAAATTTACCCTAACCAAGATTTTCTTATACATAGCAATATTTTCTTGAGTACAAAAACCGGATTCATACCCAAAATTCCACAGCCATATAATGTAAATATTTGGAGCATCCTGTTTTTAGGATCCGAATTTTGGATGTGAACTGTAATGCAGTTCCAATCCGAATTCTGGACTCTAAACTTTCATAAGTTCAACTCTGAACTCTTAATAAGTTTGACTCCAAACTCTTAAGCAGTTCAACTCTGAACTCATAAGCAGTTTGACTCCGATCTCTTAAATAGTTCGACTCCGAACTCTTATGAAGTTCGACTCCGAACTCTGCCAGTTCATATTCCGATCTCTGGTGAAACCAGACATCGAGTTCCTATAAAATAGAATATGAAAATATCTTAACATATACTCCGAATTTCATTTTGGTTAGACTCCAAACTTTTGACTTGATTACACTCCGAAATATTGATTATCTTTTACTTACATATGCTTCATTTCAAAACGATGTCGTGCATTCAGTTATACATGGTTTGTTATAAAATGTTGTCGTCTATTCTGTTTCTAATTAACCATTGGTTGAGATACACATGTACAGGTCCCTCTGAATTTCACATAAAATATGACCGTTGGAAGTGGGAGCTGACTGTTGAATGTTTTCCTATAAATAGGAGCTCATTTGAAAGAGCTCAAATAGAACATGTTGATCTATCTAGAGAACACACGCTGTTAAGGTGATTTATAGAGAGAGAAGCTTTTCATGCCTTGTGTGTACTGAACTGCTCGGTCAGATTGCTTTGTGCAACTCCGAATGTTGGTGATTACATTCGAGGACTTCCAAGGATAGGAAGATAGAGGATCTGACTACCCTGAAGTGCGAGGGATTCCTTGCTGAGGAAGATAGAGGTTTCAACAATCTTGATGTTGAGGGGTTGCGGGGATAGCAAGACAGAGATTCCGATCTTTGTATCGAGGGCTTATCCTGGTGTGGGTAAGATAGACATTCTTGAAAGTATAAATCAAGGGACCATTTATCCAAGGTTGTTGGATACCCTTCTATTTCGGTTAAAAGATTCATATCTTGTTACTTGTTGTTTTGCTACATGTGTTTCCACTGCATATTGTATTGTAAGGAAAGTATAACCTTCTTGTATTTCCTTACACTTGTACTCCGATTAGTTTAGATTCTATACACTTTAAGATAGAATCTTATTTTGTAAATCTTGGTTCCAATTCTCCAGTTGGTGATTAGAGGTGTTGTGAAATTTTCTTAGTTTAACTTTGTTAAACTTAGAAGTTTTCTTATCTAAGGAAAACATAGTTATCCGTAACCAAATTTGAAGGATCCAAACGAATTTCTAAAGTATAAAATTCACACCCCCTCTTGTATTTTGACCATCTACATCATTATTTCAATCCTACATGTTCAAAAAAATTGTCAAGTATTCCCTTTTCGGCCATTCTACTCGTGTGGACTTGTCATCACGAGGATGGAATTATAGGAATCCAAATTTATGATGGTCTAACTACTTTGTTTGTGTACAATTTACAAAAAAGTGTCCTATGAGGTTCATTTCAAGGATACCAATGTTGTTCTCTTATGAAGGGAAAGCAACATGGCTCAACGGATTATTACTTGGTCAATATTTTATTTCAGAGACTCACATCAGGTTCACAATTTTATTTCATCAGTAGTTGAACATGATGTGGAATAGTTTCCCCATGATTGTTTGATTGTGTAATATTTTATGGCCTCACACAATCACACACATCGGGTTCACCACATATTTAATATCCCCTTGAAACTACCAATGGTTCCCTTATCCATAGATGGGTATGCACCTTCTTTCCAATGTCTAGTTTTTATATGGGGTTTCAGGGCCAATAACTTTTAAAGACTCTCATTAGTCGAGTGGATGGGATGTCTGGCTCATTGCACCATTTTTTGGGGGAATTGTTTCCTACTCCAGGACTCTCTTAATGATTTAAAACATCTTCACAAATCTCTTCCTAATCGCAGTGTGGTACTGGTTACCCTAACAAAATGAATATGGGTTAATTCTCTTTTATATGGAACAAACATGGATTTCCTTAAGGAATCCATATGCATGTATGCAAGGTTCTTCATCATTTTCAAGTAAAGAGAGGATTCTTATATATTGAAACAATATGAACTTGTGTTTGGGGATATTCTCCCACATATGGAGGCAGTGAATATCTCTAAGATGGGATTGAGCCATTACTAGGTGTCCTATGTATCTTGGTTATTGCATGAATCATAACACACTTAGTTTTTTGGCCTCACACAGTTTAATTTCATGTAGAGAAGACTATGCATGTGTATTGATACACCAAATATTTGATCTCAATTCTTGAGGAGAAATAATACAAATTTTGGTTGATGCAGGAATCATAGTCACTGTAGTTTGGTCATACTTGGGATTGTATTCAGAAGCTACCCTTTCATCCCTAGATAAATGGTGTAACTATCCTGAAAAATGTGAATCTCTAATCCCATGTGATCCTTGATCGTTGTGATAAACAATGTGTACCACCTGATCAATTCCATTTCTTTGGGTAGATGGGGGATTATATATCAGGATTTCCATGTGTAATCAATATGGAGCTCCAAACTTCAAGATTCATAGGCTATATATCCAAAATATGGAAGAAATATTATTCGTCATAGTTTCTTTTGTGTTGGGGTTACACAATGAGGTTTCCTTAATGAGTGGGGATCTGATTTCTGATGAGGTTTCCTTGTGTTCCCCCTAATCCCCAGGATCCATGATCGTTTTGAGAAATAGGGGGAGTACATGATCATCCTCAGGGAAAGTGGTTATGAAGCCTACATATTGGGGAAGTCCTTGGGGTGTTTGATCTAGAGCTCGGGCCTTTAATGAATCATCCTAAGCATCCCAGTTATGGAGATAATTAATATTCTAGAAGTTCTTTTTGTGATGGTTCTTACACAAAAAGGCTGCCCTTGTACCATTATGGGGGTTTATAATGAAAATGTCACAATCATTTTGACTCACTAATCCCATGTGAGCTATGCTAATTGTATGAAACAAGGAATACAAAGATATTGATTCCATTTCTATGAATAATGGAATTATATATTTGGATTTCCCTGGATGATTAATGTGGGACTCTAACCCCAAAGAGAGGTGGCCTACATATACTGAGTATGTTAGGAATTAGAGTTCTTTTAGTTCTTTTGGTGTTAGGGATTACACACCGAGGCTTCCCTTATACCATTGTGGATGTTTATAATTAAGATGTCATGATCGATGTGACTTCCTAAGACCATGTGAACTATGTTCATTGTGACGAACAATGTAAAACAAGCAATTGATTTAATTTCTTTAAATAATGGCATTGGATTTTGGGATTTCCCTCGATGATTAATGTGGGACTCAAACCTCGATGATAGGTGACCTATGTAACCCGAGTATGGTCAGAATCAGAGTTGTCAATGTTCCCTTTATGTTGGAACATACAAACCGAGGATTCAATTTGGAAGGTGGGGTTTACCATCACATGGAGAATATGGTATGGATCTCGGTATTTTGAGGAGGAATCCTATATATCTTGGTAATGGTGGGAATCATTGTTCTCGTAGATTTTTATGAGATGGGGATTACACAATGAGATTGCCATGATGAGTGTGCCTTCTAATATAGAAGGTGTCACATGACCTAGCTGGCGTACACTAGAAGTCATCTCTTGAATTGGCTTGACACATGTGTAGGGTGTTGTTGTATCTATGGTGGTATGGTCTGAGGGGTGTCGCTTCTTTTGTATGATATCTTCGGTAGACATCACTATACCAGGATGACATATCCAGTGGGGTGTCAAATGTCCGTATTGACACCTATAAGAGACATAACAAGACCAGGATGTCATGTCTAGGGGACACCACAGGTCTTATGCAATTTTTCCAAGGGGGTGCCATGAGATCTGGGTTGTCATGACCAGATGTGTTGGTGAGACTCAACGGATGTGAACATGTTCCATTATATGAGTCAAAAGATATATCTGAAATACGTTGCAATGCTAGGGGGACACACCAATAGAGTTCAGACGATCCATGTGGTGCTCACAAGAGGTTCACAATACTTTTCTTGATATATCTGGAGTGCTCTGCATTTCCCTTGTGACATGTTAAAGGGTTATCATGAGATCTGGGGGATGTGAATTGGTAATGTCACATATCCTTAAGTGACACCCATGAATCATATATAGGTATGCGATCATGCATTCCACATGAGTCTTCCATATTGAACCCCAATTATTCCCTAGTATTTCCAGTGCCTTGGCCCAGTTCAGGGTCAGTTTCTTGGGTGTCGTGTGACATAGAAGACATGTGATAGGGTCTTCCCATGTCTCTCCTGAAGTCCTTCACATGACCTTCCATCGATCACGTGATGGGATTTATTCTTGGTGCATGACTTCTTCAGAGGTGCATTGATGTATTACTTAGATGAAAGTCAACATGTTGAGTGATCGATGGCCTGTAGATTCCTGGATTCTTAACACTAATTTGCGTCGTAGTGGAATGTGTCCAAACATCTTGCATCCAACCAACCTACCCTTTCTACAATATGGAGTAGAGAATTAATTGGAATATTCATCCATATAATCTTTGATTTGTATGGGGAATCTGGAATGTGTCTAGGCTAGAGCTGATGTGGGGTCCAGCGTTACGTGGTTTTGCGAGTGTCTATGGTAGATTGTTTCAAGGGTGCCAGCTGATTTTTAGTGGTTGCAAATCCATACATCCTTTATAATATTATTTCTGACTGTTGACGAATTTTACTTCGAAGGAATTTCATGTCATCATGTATACATGTCCAAGGGTCTTTGCGGGATCTAAATGATTGTCAAAAGGCATCCTCAAATCCTTGGATGGCTTGTCTCGGGGTCTCGCAGTACCATGATGATTGCGTGTTGGGCGCAATGCATGCCCTTCAGCGACCATGAACCCTACTTTCCTCCTCTTTTCCTATCAAATTCTCTTTATATGATAAATGTCAGGAGTCATGTGAGATTGCACATATGGTGTGGATATTATTTCCTATATTTCTTGTAGATGTGTCGCATGAAAAATTTGGGTCGCATGATGGTGCATGAAAATTCCATGGAAAAATCATTCTGTCTGTCCTTAGAGAGCCATAGAGATTCGTAGACATGTACAAATCCTTTTGTACTGTGAGGATCAAATGCTGGAGGGACCTCATGAGATGCACCAGAAAGGTCTTCAGGGACTCGTGGTGCATTGCACATCGCTCGAGGAATGCATCACATGACATTCAGCAACCACACACACAACTCACCTCCTCCATTTTTATTCCCATTGATCATAAAGAATGTAAAACATAAATGAAAAAATGTTACAGGGAAAAATAAGGGGATTTTATTTTGTTTATCACTATAAGGTAATATAAGGATTATATAGTTAATGGTTTTCCAATGTACATGAATCCACTATACTCATATTCTATGGATAAGTGTTTTTAGGTCAGGATCACTTCATGCCAACATGCATTTATCTTATAAGGGTCTAAAAATTATAACAGATGATCCAATGAAATCTACAACATTTTTTCCTTTACACACTATATTAGTGACAAATATTTTTAGTTTATAGATGTAAGTGTAAATTTAAAAATTCATTGAATTTTTTGAATATCTCAATTAAACATGAGACATTTCCATTATAATTACTTCATATTTGAAAATCCCATGACATCAGCTTCATTTTTATTTCCATTCTCAATCCTAAAAGAGATGAAATCTATAATCTGAGGGTTAAATATTTGTATTATATAATTTAATCACATCATCACTTATTTTTTTGGATCAATTAAATTATAAACTAGAATTAACATTTTACATATTTTTTGCTCAACCATGTATATAAATGAAACTCCCTCTTATTTCTCTAGTCCATATCCCCCAAATATAACAAAATGTGTCAAATAAAGTCTTTGTGGTTATCCTTTTTCTTCTGATAAACCATTTTTATTAATATTATTAGCCCATATCACTAATATATTTTCAATATCACTCCCCTTCTCACTTGAATCGAATAGTACAATATATTTAGATTGTAATCATTCTCTATAACTGCTACATGCAATTTTAATAAATCATCTATGAAACTAACCCTTTGATATATAGGCGGTGATTAATTATATACATCAAATCATATGAAATTATGCTAGTAATACCTTGAATTTTAATATTTTAATTATACTTTAGTTAGTCCAAGTTAACTCCCTAAATTTAATTTAAAATATCCTCCATTAAATTCAAACTAAATCTACAATATTTTATAAAAACATTTTATTTAAGGTATGATACACTTTATCATAGAATGATTCATCTCAGAAACTATAATATATTTTCATTATTATTTTCAATTATAGTTTATTATATGTAATTGATCATATCCTTGAAATCAAATAAAATATATACTTTATTAATTATCCCAAATATCACAACATGATTTTTCATTCCTTCTCCATTCTCAATTTGGTTGTCACATGAATTTCTGATTCAAGTAGAATTTATTTTGTATTTTGTAATTCCACATTTCACATTGAATTCATGGTTGAGTGTTTGAAAGTTTCCCCTTATTTGTCTTGATATTTTTGTGTGAAGACATATTATATGTTGTAAAAGTATCAATATTACAATAACCAAAAAAAGTCATAATAAATAACATCAAAACCAAATTGATAATATATATAGTGGATGATATATCAATAAAATTTTTTGATGACACCTAAAACATTAATTCTTTATCATACCTATGCATTCTCAATTGGCAGAGCCATTAAAATATAAAAAAATTCACGACAAAACTACCAAATCCATGGAAAATCTGACTCAAATTCTCAAACATTATAATGGATAAATCATTATATATTAGTCAAAAAAATTATAGAGGGGGAGATAATATTTATAAAATATATCGATTTTTAAATTTTTCTTATTCCTATAAAATTTTAGTTTTACATATGATACTCTTTCATTCAAAAACACTTACTTTTATAGGGAGTGCTTATGCTCTTTATTTCAATTTTTTAATATCCTAAATATTATTCATATTTTTTTGTTTGTAAACATTTATATATCACAATAATATTATTATGTGGAAATATTTTAGAATCCTCTCAGCACTTGATCACTCTTATATGTCAAAATAAAAAGATATAAGACATTTCCAATTTCATTTCCCTTTAAAAATGTTAAAATTCCTATATATAGATGGTTCTTCCCTTTTTCAAACATATATTCGAAAACAACTTCCAGATATTCAATCATCAAAATTTCTTGTACAATTGACAACCAACATTAATTACTCATTCTGTATAACCTCTATATTACATCTTCTGAATTTTTCATCTCCTTCACTTATATAACATCCTGATATCAAATCATTCACCTAATTAATATCTTAATAAATTACAAAAAACATTCAAACATATTTTAAAAACATCGAACACATAGACTCGTGATATCAATAAAATATCATATATAGCATCTATTTCTATAATAATAATAAATTTCCAGTTTTACCTTTTCAAATTAATATTTATTTCATTATACCTCTTTGAATATTAAACTAAATGTCTACAGAATTCATAAAATGTCACTCCAATTATAGGGATGTGATATATAAAAATTTATAAAATCCTTATTTATTTTTTTGAGAATTTTTTCATTAAAAAACTATAAAAATTTATTAATTCTTTTAAAATATTAAATTTTTTTTTTCTATATTATAATTTTACTAATTAAAATTAGAAATTCATATTTATCTTAGTATTAATGAGCTTTGAAAATCTAGTTAAATCCAGAAAAACTATCCAAAAATTCGTAGAATTAATCCCCTAAATATTCTCATCAATTTAATCTAGAAAAGGTAGAGTAAAATAATATATCTTACAAAAACATTGATTTTACTATAATCAAATAAAAATATCCATTTATTAACAAAAAAAATATAGAGAAACTCATTTTTAATCTTTTTTATCAATATCATTATTCACGTCCTTAGAACTAACTATGCATGTTTTACAGAAGATCTATCCAAAATGGGGATAATTTACTTTATCCAGTAGTATAAGTACCTATTCATGGAACACTAATTATTTTTTAGGTTGATAATCATCAACCCTTTCACCTTTGTTTGAAAAAATGGATGTACAAAGATTTTATTTATATTATATTAGGTATTAATTCTTTTGATATTAGTATTTGATGAAATGATTTTGTCTTTACATTTACTCTAGACTTCCACTAACCATTTCACTTAGTTTCCTTCATGATTAAATAAAATTATTATTATAATTATGAAATCCTTGACAAATAATTTAATAATTCATTCATTATTGTATATAATTTACTTCCAAAACATTTTCATCTATTAAATTTTCGTGACACATCATCTTAATTAGGCATCATTCTTCAAAATGACACTTAAAAAATATATTTCCCCAAAATATCTTATCAATAATAGTCATTTTGAAATAATAATATATCAATAAAAACTCACTCTTCATAAATTTTTATTTTATAAATCCTCAATTGAAATAAAAAAATTGTACTCAATTATATATACTATTAAATAGATTTATATAAAATTGGGCATTATAGTTTTTAATGCATTAAAATATTATCTATTATCTCCAATAGGAAAAATCTTTTTCCCTTTAGCCATAAGAATTTCATTATTTCAATTAACATTTAATAGTCACCACAAAATGATGTGAAACTATTTTAACACTAAATATCAATCATCAGAATATCAAATGTTAGAATCAATTCTACTACACGAGAAATAATATTATCCACACTCTCTATGGTTTATGTTATTTACAACTCTATTATTTGGAGTAGCATAATGGTTGTCTTAAAATAACCAATTGTGAAGTAATGGAAAAGTAAATATATGATTAGGTTACACCTTGTTATATGGTCTCAAAGTAACTATTGATTATATTTCTATCAAAACTAACATGTGTAATAAATCCTCAAGGATTTAAATGGTGGGAGGGATTTATTATTTAGATAAATGCACTTCACCCTATTATAGGTGAAATAATTTTATGAACCTCAAACTGTTTTTAGGTATTAATATTAAAAAAATTTGAGTGTGATGAAATTTTGAGTAATCCATTTTTATTTGGCATAATTAGATGGAATTTACCATATATTTCATTATCATTCTTGATTTTCACTTCACTGGATTTGATAATCTTTTCAACCATATATGGTTCTCTAATATACTCATCATTTCATGCTTCAACATCCATCTATTTATCTTTTCAAATTATTCAATCCAATTTTTATGGTTATAAATATTTTATTCTCTCCGAGGTTTTCTTAAATTGTGTAAAAAATGATTCATTTTTCCTTATTTGTATACATTTAATATAATTATCCAAATTTCTCTCTAGGTTATAGATATTTTATTTGTTTTGTTTATTTTATTACCATTCATTTTTCAGAGATGGACTCTAGTTTTATTATGAACTTTGTCATCCATTATTTTGATTTACTTTGATATCATGGTGAATTTTCTCCAAAATTATAATGAGTAGAAGTATAATACTAGTATCCAGAATCTTTAACATGATTTCCTTTTTCATTAATATAAGGAAAATGTAGACGAATCCTTTAGCCTAAATTATAGTTTTGGAAATTGAATTAGTGTTTTATTATTTTGATCATGAATATTCCATATAATTAAAATCATTTATAGGTTTTTATAGAAAATATATCTTTGGAAAATATGAATTGGTGTGTCTATAATATTTATAGTGTAAATGTTTTCCTTGATATATTTGTGTTTCATTTGAACTATATTTTTTTATTCATAAAATTTTATTTTAGTTTAAAAATTATTTTCATATAGAGTCCAATACTTTTAATTTCTTATAATTTTTTGTTTCATTGAGAGGATGTGTTTGGAATGAGTTTATAGGTGGATGGTAGAAGAATCATTGATATCCAATATTGTTATTAGTTTTTCAGAAAATCATGTAATGGTAGGGGATCCATGCTTTTTTATCAATGGATCTATTCTCTATGTGATTTAAGCACTGCCATATCTACATAACTTATTTGGTTTTTATGTAATAGGTTGTATAATAATATAATCCATGAATCTTTAAAATATTGTGGTCCCGTTGGATAGTATTGGTATTCCCCAAATTCATAATTTGGTTCCGCATAATCAATAAATATGATCATGTTTTTGTGGTGGATTTTGATTCTATGTGACCCATTTTATGGATTTCGGGGTTTGTGGGATGAATTAGTTATAGAATTTATGGGAGTGTTAGGATTGTTTTTTGAGGTTTTTATTTTCATATGATACATAATAATGATTCCCATTTTACAATGACATGTCTTGTAACATCATTTTAAATGGTTTTTGAGAGGGTTTTTGAATGTCAGATAATGGGATTGTGCTATTTTTTATTGATATATTGTTGACCAAACCCTATTGTTTCACAGGGCCATAAAATATGACATTCTTTTTAGGGTTTACATTTTGATCATAAATTCATCTATTTTAATGAATAATATGTAGTTTTGTTCACATGAAATTTTATTATAGTAACCCTAGGGCTTCACATTACATATTTGAATTCCCTCCTATATAGTTTATGATTTTCTTCCTTTTCTATAACATAATTTTTAATTGATTAGGAAATATTCTTGTCATTTAAAATATTCATTATTTTACTCCCTTTTATTATTCATTACATTGGTAATTGTCAATTGTTTTACATTATGAATCCAATATATTGATATAGAATGATGTTTTTTGGGTTAATATATTAATGATTCATGTTCATTATTGCTTGATTGTTAATTTTATTCACTTTAATTTTATGTTGTGAAAGCATCATTTGAGGTTAGTAATTTTGAATTTCTCCATTCCTTTACATTTAAAATGATTATTTGTAAGGCTTGTTTTTTATTTAGGTAAATAATTCGAAATTTAATAATAATTTTAATAAATTAGACCTAAATAATATTAATTGATGTATAGGGGAAAATAATTAAATAACATCCTTATTATTTCCTTGATGATTCTTGATTACTTTGTAAATATTATTACTTCAATTTCATGTGATTATATATATGATAAATCTTTTCCCTTGAAGAATTAATAATTTGAAGATGATATTGATAGAAAACTGTGAATCCTATATATTGGTGTTTGCCTTTGTGTTTTTTTGTAGAACTTTTCTTGGTATCTTTGAAAGTAGAATACAAGTAAATGGTATTTCATTTCAAAAAATGGCTAATATTTACTGTTTATTGTGTTCCTAAAATTTAGAATTTTTGTAGAGAAGGATGAGATTGTGTTGAGGTTATTTTTGATGTACTAGTTTATAGGTTGTGTTTTATGTGGTTATGTATGGTAAATTTCTAGAAATATAGAATGGTTTTGAAGTAAATAAATGAATTTATCATGTGAAAGTGAAGTAGTAAGTGATGAAGTAATTATGTTCTATAAATGATAAATGAATATTTAAATTATGATATATGGTAATTTAAAATGTTTTTGTGAATGTCGGTTTATATGTAAATACAAATCTCATAGAATTAAATTCATCTTATCAATAATTAGGATTTATACTTAAATATAAAATATATAGAATATGTGTGGTCAATGTGAAATTATGTTTAGCTGGTTGTTGTATGGATAAAAGTGATAATCAACGATGTTATCATTATAGTGTATTTGTAGGGTCATATTTTGGTTGTAGATGTGTATATTGAAAATTATACCCTTGGTTGGTCTTGTGTCTACCTATAGTATTATTTGTACCTTTTTCCTATTTATTTTTCACAATCACTATATTTTTGTAGCATGATCAATAAACATGTGACATTTGTTTTTTGGGTGTACCAAAAATATCAAGTATTTTGCTGAAAAATAATACAAGATATTCCCAAATCACTTATTAGTATTCCATATATAGTATATAATTTAATCAAATAATATTTTTTATGGCATTTGATGTGTTTTTTTGTCATGAAATATGAGTTTGTGGTGTGATTATGAGGAAATAATGCTGTTATTTAGTGATTTGGAAGTTATTGGGTAATGATTTTATGTTGTTTCTGTTATATGTGATATATGGATATAGTTAATTGAATAATTTTGTAATGTGGTATAAGGTTTTCTTTATAAATATATGGAAATGGTGGGACATCCATAAAATATGTTGTGGGTGAGTGAGAGTTACTAGTATAATAGGAAAGTATGTGTAGGATTATATTTTGAATACATTTATTTTTTCTTATATTAATATAATTTTTTTTGACGTAGAGTGTGAGTCATAGAGAGGTTTCAATTATAGCTGACATGGGATAAGTAACATATTAGTTAAAATATTATTCTCTATGAGTTTAACATGTTCTATCTATATTTACATGAGTGTGACTGGCAGAAAACATAGTTTGTATACTTGTATTATCACCACTATTCTTTATATAGTATGATGAATGATTTTTAGGATATAGTTGGTTATCCAGATTGAAACTATTATCTTATAACAAAAAAATCATTTAATGTTTTAGTCACGAATATTGGAGGTGATTTATTTTTTTCTATAAATCATTACTAATATATGAAAATAAATTAATTATTAGATTATAATATTAATTTTTATAATTTTATTTTTAATGATCTTTTATTTATTTTATTATAAGGATTTATGATAATGATCCCCCTAACATTGTTTAGTGACACATCCATTGAAAGTCTCCAACCCATTATAGATTGGTGCTTATATTAGGGGGTCACACATTGATTTCATATTACATCTACATGTTTTATTTAGAGGAAATGTACTAACCAAGTTGGGAAAGAGTTTTTTTGCAAGAGTTATGATTGATTATTGTTCTATTCACTATTGAAAATTTCATTTGGTTTTGGATTGAATATCAACTATGATATTGAATTTCCCCAATCATATTCCAATAGATCATATTTAATTAACATTGTTTTGATTATATTATAGAGCCTATAGTGTGGTACATGAATCCAGATTTATTATAAAAATGTTTAAATTATAGAAGATATATGAAGAATATAAAATGAATTAAATTAATAGAACACTAAATGAAAAAAATATCATGGGTTTTGGAGTATTATTATGAATTACATAGTTGATTATTGGATGGAATAATTGATCGTTTTGGGATGGATATTTGTAACAAGAAGCACTAGTTTCATAGATGGTTTGATCTTGAAGATGATGGTTTATTGAGGATTAAAATTCATGAATTAATATGTCAAATGAATATTAATTATGAGGATATTATCTCCAATTTGAATAGAAAAACATAGTTGTAATAAAATGTGATTTTTAGCTTGATTTATTTGAGGAAATATTATTAGATTCCCTTAAAAGTCATCCTGTTTAAAGAGGTTTCTCATTAGTACTGGATTTTATTTTTCAGAGATCAAGAGGAGTATAAGATATACTTGGGTTATTTTTATTGTTAGTTTTGGGATAATCTAATATATTCAATTTCAAGGGATACATGGTTACAAAACATTCACAATTTTTTCCAATAGGGATTGAGAGTGTATGATCATTGGGCTTGGATTATAAATATTCTTTTCTATGTTTTTTATATTTTACTATATAGTGAAGTTTGGTGTAGAATTCGTAAGTGGATTTACATATATAGATCCAATTATAGGTTTCTAACTTCATGAATGCCACATATTGGGACGTTTTTTTGAATGGTGTAGTGATCAACGATAAAATTATGAAGATAGTTTTATTCAGTGAGGGAATACGTTATAGATTCTAGAGTATTAATGATATATATAGAGTATCAAACTATGATATCATATATATATTTTGTTTAATTATTGATTTTATTAAATTTAATGGAGCTTTTATTTTGATTTTTATATTTTGATGAATTTTTTTCATAGTTGTGCGATTAGAACACAGTTTAGTAAACTATTCAACGTCTCTTATGTGTATACAATTCTATCACTATGGTTGGAACATTTCTTTATAATCCATGATTCCAATCCCTGGTGATTTCTGTATTTCATAAAATTTTAAAAATTTATAATTTCTCATCTCATTTAATGGGCTCATGAATGTTATTTATCTCCTAACTCATTTGATAATGATAAATGAGAGATAATATGGAACCCTATATCCTCTTTAATGATCCCAATATTATTAAACATTGTTCTTTTAATAAAATTTCTTGATTTCCTTCTTCTTTATCTTGTTCTATACTTATATTCATTTCTCTCACTTTCATTTTTCTCTCGAAGGCCATGTTTACTGAAACCTAGAGCTTATTTTTGTCTACACATTTTTTAATGTTAATGTTGTATGGGTTGTCTTTTTTCCCTTCCTCTCATTGTATTTGAAGATCCTATTCCATTCACACCCGTTTAGGTTTGGGTTCCCATAAATTTTTTCCTTTACTTTGATATCCATGAAATATTGATTTTCTGAAAACACATTTCCAAAATATTATATTGAAATATTAATATTGTAAATAATTTATATAAATCATAAAAATTATATGTTTTAATTATAATTTTTTTTAAATTTGTTTCAATTTTTATTAGTTAAAAAATATGATTTAAATGTATATAAGACATTAAAAAAATTATATAATGGTGTATTTTCTTATGAGATTAAATATGAAAATAATTCTTTCCTATTCTAAATGATTTCATATGATTTTTGATATCGATTAACTGTAAATTTTGATTATATTTTAGTTGTTCTAAGATTTTATTTCGTTTTAAAATATAATTTATGATTATACTATGAATGTTTTTGTTTATATTTTTCCAGTAAATATTCATGGAAATTTTATTACTGTTCATATAGTGTAGATGATTTTTTCAAATTAAATATTTTTCTTATAAGATTACAAGGTGGTATTCAAAGAATACATGACTTCAAAATGATTTTACCCATAGATTATTTTTTATGATTTTTAGTGAATATATAATCTAAATCCCGATTTGGTTTCTTGAAAATGAACTTATTAATAATATTACATTTCAGTGGTTTTTTATAAGTAATTATAAACCAATATTGTTTGTTTAAATCCTTATCCTGATTTTCAATTTATATAAAATGATTTTTCTTAATGTAAGATACACCATTATTTTAAGCCATATGTTTCCAAATTATATGTGATATTTATAATTTATATGATCTATATTGATTTTTTGAGTTATAAATTATGGGTTTTAATTATAGTGTGCATGAAGGATTAATAGAGAAATGTGACTATGATTTTCCGATTATTGATTTATATCTAAAAATACTTTCTCTAGATCCTATTTTTATCATCATGTGGATCTTGAGAATCGTAATGAGAAACCGATAGAGAGAGATATTGTGCAAGTTTTATTCACCAAGACTACCTCCCTTAGTTGTGCAATGCGATCTAAACCAAGGGAGTTCCAAGTGTGAGGATTTTTATAGAATATTAAGTGGTTATCGACTATGATCTTCATTGATTAGGTTGGAAGATTGTTCCACATGCATTTCTTTTAATATTTTCTCACTATATGTTTATATGTTTCCCCAAACTATCTATATTTCAGTAATATTATTTTATACTATATCGTTTCAAGTTCCATTTCACGACCATTATTTATTCCATTCGAATTAGGTTCTAACTACTTCTCATTTTTTATTAGGATTATATTTTACTTTAATGACTATTCAATTTTTCATTATTTCACTTATTATGTTACATTTATCATATAAAACTTTTCCTAATGTTTAAATTTTGAATCTTATGATGTTTTTATATTCAATTATTTGATGATCACTTTTTTTATTTTTGGTATTTTCTAATATTTGGTATCAAAGATGGTTATATAAAAAAAATATATAAATAGTGTTTTAGAAGGGTTGTTAAATGAAATATTTAATGTTTCTAAAGTCATGTTTTGGGATTATAAAGAGACTAAAAAATGTTTATATATTTTTTTCTCACAAAATGAGAAAAAATATTTTCAAATAATGAATCTAAAACCAGATTTTATGGTCTATTTAGAATAAGTTAATGTATATAACCATTTGTGAATCATGCTAGGTTTTTTATACACACACTCTACTTACAATGCTATATTTCTAGAGACTAAGGGGACGTTCTAGGATCATGTTCTCATATCAAGAAGAATATTGTTATAGAACTCTCCTTCTTGGACCCTAATAGAGTAGATTGTGTTTGAGTATGAATGGTTAGATGTGGTCATGAGAATATTCTGTTTCAATATTTTTATTTTTATTTTGTATCATGGATGTATCATCTTGGGAATCCATCATGTTTTTCCTATTAATGTGACCCGAATTATATTTATATTGAGTCATATGTTTTTATCAATTATTAATCATTTTATTTATTATTAAACATAAAAATTCATATTTTATTTTGATGATATTACAACATATGGATGAGTTATAATGCCTTTTTTGTTAGAATTATGATGTGTTTTATCCATTAATTATATGGGTAAACCTTTCAAATTGGGTTCATTTTGATTCCCTAAAACTAGTTTCAAGCTCAATGAGATCAAGAAAACCCTTTAGAAATATCTATGGGGTGGCTTGGGTACATGGTTAGGGGGAAGAATAGGTTGGTTAATGAAACAATGGTGTTTGAGAGCCCTATACTATTTGGTATGTAAAAGTAGATTGGAGATAGGAAAACTAAAACATTAGAGGGTAGTACAAGAAGAGTATATATATCTCTTTCTTTCATATAACATCATATTACCATTGGTTATTAAGTTATGAGTAATTAATTTTAGCCTGTTATTAGTTTATGTTCAGTCTATTCATATTCATATTGATTGTTTTTTATATAGTCTTGAGATCATGTTGGCGATTTAGATATTTTCAATGGTTTATTTTTAAAATGGGTGCTAAAATAGTAGATCATGGTTAGAAATAATGTTCTTAAACACTATGAATATATCATACACATGTATTTGGGAGTCCCTCAGTGTAAGTAACATGATTGGATAAATTTATATAAAACTATGTAACCAAACCATGTAGAAACACTCTAACCATTTCATTTTTTTTTCATGCACCATTACTTGGGATGTGATTTTAAATTTTTTATTTACATTTTGGGATGTATTATAATGATTTATTTAGTGCCTTGATGTCCGTCAATAGGATTGTGTGAATTCCTTATCATCTAGAATCAACTTCAAGCTATAATGTCATAGTTTTTAAAATGATAAAGTCAATTAAATTATTTATAAAGTAAAATTTTGTAATAAATTCAAACGTAGTGGGATGTTTTGTACTATAACATTTTCATTTGAGATGAATGTGTATATTTTAAAAATTATATGATATTTAATTTCAAGATTTTGAACCTCATTTAAAGATGATATTATAGATCTCAATAAAATGATATGATATTCTAGTTGGCGTTTACCTTTTAATGTTGGGGGGTTATTATTTCTAAACAGGGGTTTGTTTTGTTGGAATGTATTATTCACCTAAGTGTTTATAACTAAGGATTTTGTGTTTTGTTGTTTTATTTAATTTATCGTTAACAAAAAAAGTTTTCATGGATTATAGGGAGTCTATATCATAGGATGTTCCACACACTAGTGTCTCTATGGGTTAAAATTTATTCTTGCAACCATCAACTATACCTAGAATCTTGGTAGGGGGTAGAGTCAAACCCCTCTCTGTATTTATTCAATGTCTATAGTGATCAAGGACCTCATGTGGATATGGATTTTCTAGGGATAATTGATGTTGTATTCAATTCACTAAAACTATTGAATCCTCATGATTTAATTACACATGACACATTTTTTTGAAATACTATGTTGGGTTTAGTAAAAAAATTTAATTTCAGTCAGTTTAAGGGTAGTATATAGTGGGAGTCATTTAAGTACTCATTTATTAAAAGGAATTTTATGCAGATGGTGAAGTTATGGAAGGTGATGAAGATTCTAAATCTATAGCATGGTCAGTGTTTATAGAAGGAGTATATCACCGTTTTTAATGAATTGGTTCCTTTATATTTTGAGTTATCATTCCTAGAGTCCATAATATTTAAATTTTTATAATGCTCAAAAATCATGAACTCTACTCTAAAGTGTATTTATCTAACATTATTTCGTTATTGGATTTATTCTACATGTTCATGATGGTCGAGATGTTCTCAGGGGGTGGGGGAGCCTAATATGGTTAGTTACCCTCTCTCTTTTGGTATCAGGTTGTGTTCCTCACCTCAAGTGAAACAAAAACAATATGATTTAGTATAGTATTCTTGTTCAGTAATAATATATTATGTAAATGTGTTATATGACATTTTCTATCAATGTGGTCAATTTGTGAAATCTAAGATATATTGTATGAGAATGATAAACATCATCCATCATTTTGTTCAATATGGCCATATTAATTTTTTTTGCATATTGAGGAGCCGATAAATAAAGGAAACACTATCTTAATTAAAATCATAGTAGTTGTTAAGAATACCCAATTTTAATATACCTAACTCGATTTCTTACATGATACTTTGAACACTATTAATTTCTTGATCTAAGCCTTTTTTAATGAAGTTAATGCCTTGGTCAAAAGTCCAAAGAACTAATTATTGAATATATAAAAGGGGGAATTACAAGAGACGAATAGAGGGGAGTTTTTTTACTATTTTTTTGATAAAGATGAAAGAGATCAGAAGGCAAGGTATATAACCAAGTTAGAACATGGTTGACACCTTTATTGGAAAAATAATTTGCAACCACTTTGGGTTCATTAATATTCTTGATATTCGGGCCATTTATAATAATATATTTTAATTTTTCTACGAGTATTGAGTTTTTTTGGATTTTTATCCATTTTGATCACTTTGGATATAGGGTGCGGGTAGTTCATTATGGTTATTTACCAATAATATTTAATTACTATTTATCCATTATGATATTGTAATATTTATATAGTGGATAGAATCATTTAGGAGAATATTGTTTTTTATCTACTAGAATAACTAACAACTACTATGGTTTTGATTTTGAACATAGGTTTTGGGAGTTGTTGTGGTTTTGGAGAGGTGTTTCAGTGTGTTGGTCCATTTGTTTTTGAGTAGTTTTAGAATTGTAAATCATGATCTTATTCGTATTATCTAATAGATATATCTATTGTATTAAACCATAAATGATATTATCTTTCCATGAAACTTTAGTGAATTCATGGGGGGTATAAAGTGATTTGGTGGGGAGAATTATCTCACACTATTATCAATATGTTTTTTATTTTGGTTTAATTTTTGTGTTTATTATATTTAGATGAGGTTCAATTTGAATATTTTGATTTTTTAGTGTTTTTATAGTTTTACTATTTATTCAAGTACTGGTTGACTATATAGAAAAACTATATAACATATCCTAGGTGTATTAAATGAAATCAACACAATTAGAACACCTTTTAGAAAAACATTTGTCCAAACCATGCATCGTACACATGTTCTTATTTTTTTTTAAATTCTATAATAGGTTTATATAATTTTATACGCCCTTAGGAGTGTTTCACCCCACCACTTCTTTGGTCCATCTCAAGGGGAGATCTCAGCACCTCAATATCTCTAAATAAAACCTGTAATTCTTCTTCAAAAGTTTGTTTTTTGGTTGTTTCTTGATTTTATATTGTTTTCCCAACATCAATACCACTATATTTCTCTATACCTATCTTATTCTGCTTGGAAAAAAAGTTATTTGAACCCTGGAGATAATTTTTTTTATTACTTTTGTATTTCTTTATGATTACAGTTTTTAAAATCGTTCATTTTTTACTTCTTCTCTCTGTATTCAAAGATTTTATCCCATCCATACCCATTTATATAGTTGTTTCAATGTATATTTACATTATGTTGAAAATAATTTATACTTAAGTTTTATAAAATTTCATTTCCAAATATTTATTTGGATTTTTTATTTTTACCAATAACTTATTTAAATATTTTGAATTCTATGATGAGTTTATTATAATTTTTTAAAATGTGTTTTCATATTTATGAGTTTTAAACTATGAATTATTTGAATATTATTGTTTTAAAAAACATTTAAAGGTCTGATTTTCAATGAAATTTGATATGTTAATATTTTTTGGCCTTTTAAATAATTTCATATGATTTTAGTTATGTAATTTATGTACTCTTCGATTCATTATTTTTTCCATGGATTATTTTTGGGCTGTTTAAATAAATTTTTATGTTATTCTCTTGAGACTTTTGTTTATTATTTTAGATTCATTTTTATTTGAGGTTTTATTAATTTACATATAAGGTGATTTATTTTTTCTTGTTTAAAATTAAATTCAAACTATTAAAAATATCCCATCAACGGATACATGATTTGAAATGGAATTTTAAAAGTGGTCATTAAGTATGAATTTCTTCTAAATTTATAATCTAAAGGCTCATTTTGTACCTTTAAATGGATACTTAAAATGATATTTCTTTTAAATGGTTATTAAAATGGATTTTTATAATGTTATTATTAGATTGAACCCAAGGCATTGTTAGCACATTATATAAAAATGAATTTATTGAAAATATATAAACTCTTATTAAAAGATCCATGTTACAAAAATTATGTGTGGGATGTAAATTTTATATGACATATGGTGATGTTACATGTAATAAAGAGTGATTTTTCATTAGGGGGTTTATGGAGGTTGGATGAGGAGTTGTGATTTTTATATTTCTATATTTTAATTTATATGTAAAATTGTTGTCCCCACCTCATTTAACTATCCTCATGGAGATCCAAGGCATAGTGGTTTGATATTTGGATATGCATTAGTAAAATTTTATAAACCCAACTAATAGAGTTCCACCTATGATGATAAGTAGAGAAAAAATGATTGTTGTCTAGTAAAGTCATTTATTAAGATGAAAAATGTTCCCACTCAAGAACGTCAAGGATTTCCTTAGTGAATGATTATATTTTTTCCTTAACTATATATTTTTAATTGATATTTTTTTCAAAATATTTTTTTTTTATTTTTGTATCACTTGGATTGTTTTTATCCATCATATTATGTTTTTCTTAATTTATAATTTTTTTATGATTCTGGTATACATTTATTCTTATAAAAGAATTTATTTATTTTCCTTATTATATTATATTTTTTGTATCTATATTTTTATTATTTTTACATTAATAAACATATGATGTTTTCCTATTCATTGACCCGATTCTTACTTTATTTATTTATGTGTTTTTATCCTGTATAGTTTTAATGATGGTTTTAAATAAGTTTATTTAAATAGGGTGCCCAAAGGATTTTAAAATGATTTTTTCATTGTTATAAAGGACCTCTTGGGATTTAAAAAGATATTTAGGATGTATTATGTGTTTATTTCTCCAAAAATAATAGAAATATATTTTGAAATATTGTATCTAAAACTATATTTTATTGAATGTTTATTTCAATATATTGAAAACACTATTTTGTGAAATAGAATTGTATTTTTTATGCTGACACCCTTAATAAACCACTCACTGTTAATGGACTAATTGGATTTTTTACATTTAGGTTCTGGTATTGAGGAGATCCTTATTGTTTAATTATCATTCTTGGTTTCTCGTAGAGTGGATTGTGTTTGGGGATAAATGGTGACTTTAGACAATAAAATTCTTATCGGTCTAGTATTTTGATAACAATTTATTTCATAGACATATCGACCAAGTTGGAATTCATTGTTTTCTTGGTTTCTATTATAATTTTTATTTTAATTTGGAGTTTTATGTTTTTTCTCTAATTATTCAGTTAGTTTTTTGTAAAATTAAAAATACTTATTTTATTAGCATGGAAGTCTGACTTATAGATGATTCTTACCTAATTTTTAGTGAGAACTCTTCTGCATGATCTTTATTTTGTATTAGGTGAAAAAAGTCACATTATGAATGTTTTGAAGCCTAAGAACTAGTTTCCAACCCATGGGGATAAATTACTCCTTTCATCCCTTTCCACTAGTTGACTCATCTCTAGGTTAAGGGGTGCCTAGGTTGGTTTGTGACATAGAGGTTCCAGTATTTGAGGATATTTAAAGAATTGAATCATGAGTAGTTAGTAATAAATTTATTCTTCTAATTTATCTATATCTAGCTCTTTTTGTGATTCTATTAGAAGATATAACATGATTTTCATATCATTTGGGGAGAAAAGGTCATTTTTAATTATAGTATATGTCTACCCCAATAGGTCTGTGAAGCACGACCCTCAGATATAGTTTTATTTAATGTATTATTTGTAGAAGTTTGGTCAGTATTCTTTTAGATACACGATTTGTAATGTAAAAGTCAGAGATAATCCCCATGATATTACCTATAATCAAGATCACTGGATTGATAGGGATTAATGTAGTCAGTGCAATCAAGGTGGTGGGGTAGATTAGTATGACATGGTCAGATTCATGCTATAGATTTTCTATTTTCTATAATTCTATATATCATACGAGGAACTATATATCTATATAATATACTATATTATGTATTTTTAATTAAGTATATTCACACTCCTTTATAAATTTTACCTTTTTATTTACATCTAGACATGTAGTGGGTAGACTATTAGATCCCCAAGTCTTGACTATGCTAGTTAAAATCTAGTCTATATTTTTTGAAGTGTGTTATTGAAATGATCTTGCTTTACGTTTTATATTATTATTATAAGAAAAAAACATTTTTTTTGGTTTAGTGGAAACCAAAAAAATAACCCCTAGAATTGATACGAAAAAATATTTCACCCAAAATCCAATACATCACTAGATCAAAATATCAAAAACCTCATTATGGGGATCAATAATCACTAAGGATAATATTTGGATGGACAAATACATCAATGAAAGATCCCTAATGTCAATATTGGGATGTATGGGTAGGATACCTTCTATAGTCATGAATAAAAATTAGAATTTCACAAAAAATCATCAAAAAAAAAGTTACTATCAACACCTATAAACTACCAGTCCATTTGGGAGACTAGAAATAGTATATTCGTTTCATCCAATCCCTCAAGGGCAACCAACCCTTTAAAATTTTCTAGCTCTTTTTAGATCATCTATAATTCCATTGGCTTTCCATAATTTATTTTTTCCTCTAAATACTCTACAAAACTATAATAAACCACCATAATTTACTGTAAAAATGAGGGAAAATGAAAACCCCTTTATGTTATACTTATAATAGCCCTCCCAAAATCATGGATCTATCAGAATTATTATATTTCTCATATATTGACTTCCTAAAAAATAGATCAACCATCCTTCAATACTTCCCTGTTCAAAATTTGTTTTAGAAGAGAGGATTTATTTTTATGGCACATATGATTCATCCCATTTCTGAGATATTGTTCCCCATTTTCATTCTCTGACTTAGAAATAATGAAATTACCTTAGAAAACTATATCTTAATCCCTTTGTTCCTTACACACCCTCAATGGACCGATCCTTCATAAAAAAATTCCTCTTCATATTCCCTTGATTACTATGACTAACCTTTTAATTTGGAGTCCAATAAATCTATTTTATCCTCTATAGTGTACTGGGATAGGTATTAATTATAATAATGATTAATCCATTTCATTTTCATAAAATAATCTCTCTTCCATCCTATATTATATCAAACATGTATAACCTTATTCAATATCCCAAATCTATTTGAAAAATTTAATCTGGAATGGGATACCTACCCAGGAGGGTGATGTTTCCTTCCATCATTATCCTTTAAATAATAATTATCCAATATTAATTAATTTCATCGGTACTATAGTATAATTATATAATTTTACTCAGGCACAAATATCATAGGAAGAATAAATATTCTAAAACCATCATGGGAAAAAAATAAAAAAAAGTGCATGGGATGGATCATCCTAACACCCTTATATTTGGAAGCAATCTAATCCATATTTGACTGATGAGAAAGGAGTTTTTTAAAAAAGTGGTATGTGGTTTTTTTATACATTCCATGAAAAAAATCTAGAATATATCTCATCTCCTAGAATACTAGATTCCATTGTTGATATTCTGATAACAACCATTCCATATGATGGTATAGTTACAAAATGAGATGGGGAAGGGGTCCCTTGATATTTCCACAACCTTTAAAGTTGAAGCATGATCATAACCATCTTTATGGTGGAAACCTATTCCAATAGTACTACGATAAAAAAATTCTTAATATTCGACAAAAAAACGAATATCTGGAATTACACCATGATTCCAAATTCACCCTCTAGAATGAACAATAGTCCTCTTCAATATAGATCCTAAGTGATTCAAATAGAGGCTATAAAATTTAAACTTCCACACAAATTTTCAGAAAAATTGGATGGTGCCTGAAACTAGACCTACTATCAATGAAATGTAATCTACTAAACAATTATCAAAGAAGCTGATGAATTAATGGGTTTTGAAATGAACGAGTTAGTCCACCTAACCTCAACCACATCACTTTAGTTGGAAGGTCACAATTCATGTTGAATTCATAAATTCATATTAATATATAGAATTGGGAACCATTAATAATATTTTTATCATTGGATAAGAAAGAGGAGAAATAATATTCTTTAGTGAAAAAAATATAAATATTTCGAGATTATAATATACTGACCATCACATAATGGTTATTATCCTAGGAAGATATGAAAAATATATAAAAATCATCCATTGATGGATGTAACTAGCTAAAATGAGCCACAAATGAAGAGTGGTGGAAATCCAATGATTCGTTGAACACCCATAGAGACAATGGTATCATTAGAACAAAAGCCACAAGAGAATGAATCTTTGGTATAATAGAGATGTCTAGGAATTGTGTTAGGGTTTTTTTGATCTTAAAGTTGTAAATAACCAAGGAATATAAACTTGAGACACTCTTAAGGGCCTCTATATTGAGGAGAATGGTTGATATAGGTTTTCATCACATGTAGCCGAACTCTAGTGGAGAACTCACTTAGGAAAAATAACGGTAGTGAGAAATGAACCCATTTTCTCTTTTTGGATGTATTATATATTATTATTTTTATTACTATAATTATTAATGATGATTTGCTTTTGATGGGAGTTTTATTACTTGATAATGAGGGAGAGTGCATGTATTCATTGATTATTTGTTTTATTGAAGTGATCATAGATGTTTGATTCCTCTTTATTCTCAATATGAAGTGTTTTTTATTGGGATTATTGGGTCTCATGATGAGGGATTTTCCTAGAGAACCCATCCAACATGGCTCCAAACCGAACTACAGAAAAACCAAACGACATTCCTGGGGCTAGCCACTACCACCGGAGCATCCAAAAACAACCATATGGAATTCTTTTACCACCATAAAACATGATACAAGTCATAAATATTGATATAAACCAATAAAAGAAATATTCTAAAATCAAATAATGGATACATAAGTGATACAAACAAAATAATCAAGATAAACACTTCATGGTACATCCCCCCCAGAAAAAAAAACAAAAGGCACCAAAACAATCATCTGTTTCTCAATATGATATGTGTTAATCATCCCACAGTCTCACCACTAGTTTCCCATACCATGCTAAGATAAACCTCACTACCTTATAATGGAACCATTTACTTAAAAAAACAAAATACAAGGTATACACAACAATGATGGAGTTTTAATGGTGTTAGAAAAATAGGCTCAGTAGTATCCCACCAAAGTGTTCCATAACAATTCCCAGTACATTAATCCTAATATTATGAATTTAAATGAAAAAATATCATGATAATAGTTACATAGATTTATATCAAAATCATGGTAAATTGGTCTCCTAATTTGAACCCTTTCACTAAATATAGTTATATAACGTCAAATAATAATTTTAATAAAATATTTACCTGTATATAAATCATGTATCAAATTAATTCCAAAATACTAAAAATCCAAAGAACAATGGTAAACATTCTTCGTACAAAAAATGTAGATGTATCTTGGTCACTTATTCTTTAATAAAAAATCAATGATTAGTGTATACTCAAGTCCCTATATTCAATGCATCCCTAAAATAGGGATGAAGGAACACCATATAATGTGCCCCTTACAATATCAATCATGTTCCTAGATCCTATGTATATATTCTCTAGGAATGGAGGATAACCCTATAAATTGAACCCACATTCAATTAAAATAAGAAAATCCTAATACTAAACCCTCCATCTAGTTAACTATGGATACCTTTTTTGGAATATATAAAATAAAATTCAAAGTTCTTATCACATTTAAAAATAATTTAAACAACCATTTATTCATTATAAACATGATTTAGAAACCCATTTCAATATCCATTTCACAATGATATAAAAAACACGTTTATTTTTCCCAAATGAGGGGAAAACACATATTTTCTGATGAAAACATTTTACACACACAACAAATTAAATCTACTTTTTTAAAAATTCATTTATATAACCATTTCATAAATCAAGAAAATTCACGATTTATATAATATAGGCCGGAGATAGGACCACCAACCTCATAATCAGGTCGCATAACCCCTAAAATTGGTTCCGCACCCACACTAGATGGAACAGAGTATAAGAAAAAATTGACATGAGATGTTAAAAATTGATTCTTAGATTTATAATTGTGTTACCCTGAAAAAAGGTTGACATAGATGGGATACCACACATACCTCAAGAACACATGATCCACAAAACAATCAATAATAGAGGGTGCTTGTAGAAGAAAATCATATGAAGAAATATACAAATGAAAAATAGAGATCCCAATATAATTAATGGATTAAAAAATATATTAGAACCACTAAAACTCAAGATATCAATATGAAATGGTAATATATTTTATAAAAAATTCCAATATGATGATGAATGATGAGTCAGGATCCAAATTTTGTTTACAATAGTCCGAAATAGCTGTTTCTAGTGAGGATCACCTAGAGGAGACATAGGGTTTTAGAGTGAATGTGATATCCAAATAGGATGGGTTTCTTGTGTGGAATATACTAAATCCTGTGGAATATAAATGATTTTTTTTAGTTAATCATAGACCCATAATTTGAACTTCATCGATGGTGTAAACACGAAAAAAATGCACCAGCTTGTTTTGAAATAAAAAATGGATAATTCATGATTTGAATAAAATATCACATTTTGGATATGTTTAAATCATAAAATAAATCATTATGGAGACTTCCCAAGAGTCACCACACAATGAGGATTATTAAAATTCATGATCCAGCTATTGTATATTGTTTTTTCATTCGTTTCCCTAAAAAAAAGAACACTACTGACCTGACTCAAACCCAAAATAAACATAAAAAAATATAAAAATAGTGTTTTCCAGAACTAGGATATTAAAATTCTCACCACCATAGGAAGTTCTCTCCCTATAAAGTCACAAGGAATAAGGGTTATTTAGAAATAGTTGAGGCCACCACTCCCCCACTGTTGATTCTCACTCCCATGTCTCAGGAAAATATGATCTATTCTACAATAAAAGTCAATTAAAATTAATGTGAATTACATGTAAGGTATTGATCAAAGAATCAATTATTTCTAATAGTTTTCCAAAACATAATCATCTCACTCCTACTCAACCCACACCAAATGCCCAACATGGGAAGGATTGGGATGAAACTTCTTGAGATGAGATATGCGGAATATGGTATATATTCCTATCAACTAAGACAATAATTCTAAATGATGAGAAAACAAACCAAGATGCTAAATGATATAAATGGTTCCAAACTATATTAAATTCAAATTTTATTATTCCCCAACCTGATTGTGAGCCAACCAAGAATAAGCATTGAAGAAAAACCAGTCACTAATTGAGAACTCCATATGATAGTGTCGATGATTTGTATATGATTCCATCTAACTATGAGTTGTAACCAAGAATTGAAAAATATATTTGATCCTATAAAAAATATTTAAATGATATTTTGTCCCACTATATAGTACATTACCACCTCTTCCCAACAAAGGCATAACCTCCATGAGTGACCATACAAATCAACTGAGGGTTCCATTCTAATAAATGGTTGGTAACTATTTTTATATAAATAATCGACTAGTCAAAAATGTATATCCCATGATCCATATAAATCCAAGATGAAAGAATATATTATATCATCCAAAATCATTATAAATCACCCCATTAAACCATCCATATTTGTATGGTATGTTATACTTAATCTCACCAGAGTCCCCATCACTATGTAGAAACTATTCTATAATAATCATATAAACCTAGGATCCCTATTCAGGGAAATTGAATATGGGACCCCATGAAATATAAAAACATTTTACTCATATATATTACTTATATATTCCACTTTGGCTATGTATATGATTTGAAAAAATGAGTTAAATTCATCAACCAATCAATCAACTCCCATATAGAATTATTTCCTTTGGTAGTCGATATAAATACAATGATAAATTGCCTGGGGAACTCATACCATTTTCAAACTAGAACTTGAATCGGATGGATTAGTCTAAAAGGCTTTAGGTCAAATATCATTATCTATTCGTAGGTGTAATAGTGGGACACATAATTAGAAATATAATTTTTCATACATGGCCACCAAAATCATTGTCTCATTTCATAATAGATATTCATAGTTTTAGAGTGTATGACCCATGAAGAGCTATAAAAATCATGCAATAATAAATTCCACATGGATGATGAGATGAAAATAATCCCTGAAGAATATAATATTATGTGAATGGATATAAAAACAAAAAATAATATCCTCATCATATAAGGTTATATAAATTCTCTTAAACTCATTATCCAATTATTAGTCCAGCACAGTAGAATAAAGGATATATGATTATAACAAAACACTATTCAGAACCACACCTAAATCATCATCTTGTGTGTCTAGATGAAATTGAGTAAATAATCCCCATATGATTCAACTTCTCCTTTCATTCCACAATTTCCCATGGTCTAACATTCCAATAGAGAGCGTCATTGAGGATATTATTCTTCCATGAGGTATATGTGATTTCAAAGTCTAACATCTATGGATATTCTAGCCACTTTATCAATATATGATCCAATTAATTCCCAGAAAATTTATTTCTCGTGATCTTATGATCATAAAAGACCATGATCTTCTCCCTAAAGAGACAATGTCTCCCATACATAAGCATATGTATAATAGTGGTGAGCTCTAAATAATAAGCAGGGTTATTTTTATCATCACACAAAAGATGAAAAGATATGTCGGTCATTCCATGATTATTAAATAAAAGAACACAACCTATCACATCATCAAAAGCATAATAGTATACTATATAACAAGAATTGGTCCTAGAAATTATCAAAATAGGATCTAATTTCAAAATCCATTTTAGTTCCTCAAAATAATAATGGAAATTATCAGACCAATTGAATTTCACCACTTTCTTGGTAATACCAGTCAATGGTAATTATGACTATAAAAAATTACTAATGAACCAATTATAGTATCCAATTAGTCCTAGGATACACTATATCTTAGATATTCCATGTATCATCCCTTGAATATATATACTTCATCTTCTTAGGATATACTAGATGGATATGTTATAAAATCAAATCCCAAATAACATCACTTATTAAATCAAGATAATTTAATTCGATGTCTTAACAAATAGTATGATACTCCATAAAATTTCCCAAATGAAACTTATACGGTTCTATTCTCATGGGTATATTTTGAGTAAACAAGATATCATACAAATACAACATAAAAATGGTTTTGAGATATTGATGTAATATTTTGTTCATCAAAACTGTAAATATTATTGGAGCATTAGATATAAAAAAATTCATTAAAATATATTCTAAATGGTCATACCTTTTCCTAAAAGATGTATTCAAGATATCACACTCTTGAACAATGAGAAGATGATATCCTGATAAAAGTTAAATTTTTAAAAACTAAGTACCCCTTTAATTCGTTGAAAAGGTCATCCACATGGGGAAAAGTGTATTTATTACTAATAGTCACCCGGTTTAACATAGTTTACTCTAAAAAGTGATGCAAAGAATAATCAAACGACTTATAAAACAGAAATAGGGTTGTCTATGGAAAATCACTAAGGATAATGAATCATTTGATATATATATCATCCAGTGAGATCCTCAGCTCATTCAGATTAGTGGGTTATATGAAATAAGATGGTTTAGAAATAATTTTCACACCTCACACAAGATAAATAATGATATCTACCTTCAATTCAAGAGGAAAGATAGATATTTAATCTCAGAAAAAATCTGGGATGTCTCTAATATTGAAGGTAAGATTAACGGGGGTACATCATTGGGAATGGTAGAAATTTAAGACAACTAACTCTTAAGGTTTGGGAGGGAAGGTCCTGCATGACTGAACAAAGGTCCCACTATCCCTAAAACACTAGAGAGAACTCAGATATAGAATATAATTAATCCTTGAATCTCATCATGATGAAAAACTAGAAAATATATCCCAAATATGATGTCAAATAGGTCTAGATCCAGAATCATAAAATACCATACTAACACTACTTCATCTATTAATAGAGAACAATATGGAGGATAACCCCCTACTTTTTCATCTTTCAAAGGTGCATCACCAACTCCAAAAAATATACATGATATCTATTGGAAGTTTCAAAATATCTACAAAATGGGTAGATATAAATGAGTGTGAGACACCTTTATCAAGTAATGTAGTTTCTATAGAAGATGAAACAAAGATGGTACATCTAACTATTTCCAAGACACTTTTATCCTTCACTATTAAATCAAACACTATGTGAGGGTGATTCACTCTATGGGCCTATGGATAGTTCCCTATGGACTTGTAATATTTGAATTCACTATATTGGCCTTTAGAGATAAAAATAAGAGAACATAAAGGGTGTAGACAAAGCCTGAAAAAAATGTTGAAGAAGGACTTAACGACCACAAGATCTACAAATATTCATGCTTGGGGGACAATAACATATAGTGTTTCATACCTATCCACCTTGATATTAATTCATAGAAAAACTTTTGGATATAATTTATGGTTCATAGGATTCTTACTATAGACAACCTCTTCCATAAACCATTCTATTATCATTACACATTCTATTATTCCCTTATACACCATTGAAACTACCACTATATGGAACATAAGGGATGGAGAAGAATTTTTTTTCTACATATCCATTTCATCAATTGTAGCCCTATAAACTATCTCAAAATAGGTAGAGATATTTTTCATGTATTTCTAAGATCAAATTTCATGATGAAAACCTTACAAGTATTTCTAATATTTCATATAATTAGACATTTCCACCTTTGGTGAAAAAAATAACTCCAAACAATAGCCAACATAAACCAACACCAAATGATCTCCTTACTGTAACAAGAGGAACTCCATAAATTTTTCAATCATAAAATATTCATGGAATAACTTGTAAAATAATATGGTCATGATTCCCTTATTCTTCAAGCCCACCTACATGTTTTCCAAAATCGTGGAGTCCCACCACAACTTGCTGGGAACCTTAAGCATGAATGTTGCACATTTCACCTTTAAAAAACTAGGTGTCTATAAGAAGCATATGAACTGATTTATCTTGTTGATTTGTTCAAAGGACTATTGAGGTTAATCTTACCCTTATCAAATGTGGGATTATCATTTAGGATCTCTGAGCTAGATCCCTATATTTTTTAACTCCCAGTTGCACCTTAACAGCTTGGTTCTGAACCTGTGGCCTGTTATGGTTCATCACACAAACATCACATATGATATAATTTTATAGATTTTAATATTTAGGGGGTTACCATTAATATCATATTCCACTACACCCTCATATAAAACCATCATAATATGACTCAAATTCATGTTAATTCACACCTAAATTCATGACAAAAATCATGATAATATTAGTTTAAACAAGAATATCATTAGAACCGATGATATCAACATCAAAACCCAACATATAAGACACAAATCCCAATATCCTAGGGTAACATGAGGCTTGTTACAAAAACAATTGTCTAGGGAATCAGCACAACCTACCTCTTAGGTCTTTTAAATATTATACCAAATATATTAAACACCCGAAGATAGGGACACTTCAGGACATACTTTGATAATAGGTTTTCATGACTCTTCTAGAAAAAACTATCCAACTAGGCCCCGAACTGGACCTCAAAATACCCAATGATTTTAATTGATTCCAATGGGCTGGTTAATACTAACCGAAGAACCAATAAAAACTAGATATAATAATTTTCCAAACCAAAAAAGTGATACATGGCATATATATATAGAATAAAAACAATATAATAAATTTTCCATATTTTGATGAATGATAATGTTAGTGGCATAACCAAAAGTAGGAATATAAAAACTCAAAAGTAAAAAAAACAAAAATAATGGAAACCAAATCTA
Source organism: Viscum album (assembly GCA_963277665.1). NCBI lineage: Eukaryota > Viridiplantae > Streptophyta > Magnoliopsida > Santalales > Viscaceae > Viscum > Viscum album. Next base: position 512,274,351 of record OY728138.1, read on the forward strand.
TTATATGCTACTCCACGTGATATTTTGTAAACATCCCACCATATAAATAGTCTCTACCCATAACCATTTAATAAAAACCTAACCACCATGTGGTTGAACCAAAACATGTTATATAGAAAACGATAGTAGGAAAACACATCCCTAAGGGATTCTGTATGGTGTAAACTAAATTAGAACTTTGTAATAAAAACTATGTGTTCCATAATAAGTCATATTAAAATAATCCCAATATTGTCAATTTAAATGAAAAACTGGCATGATAAGAGTAACATGGTTTTACATCAAAATCATAGTAAACAGTTTCCATTTTCTAAATATTTCATAAAACCCGGTGATACAATTTCATTGAATAAATTTTATAAAATATTAACATTTATAAAATCATTTATCATATGAAATAAAAAACATTGTGAATCTAAACCACATTGGTAAACACCCATATATATCAATGGTTAGGATTATAAGGTAACCCATACCTAACAAACAATCAATGACTAGTGTACACTCAATTCTCTAAAGTCAATGTATAAATATATTTGGGTTGGAGTAATACACCCAAAAGATATCCCCATTCAATGTCTATCATGTTCATAGATCTGATGTATTTAAGATCTAGGAATGGAGGATTAACCCATAAATTGAACCACCTTACAATTCCAATGGATATTGTATAATGATATACCCTCCACTATGGTAACTAGGGCCCCCATGTGTGACATATATAAAACAAATTTCCAAGTGATTATCGTATTTTACCAAAATAAAAAAAAACAATTGTTTATTATAAAAAAGCTTTAAAAACCACTTTCTCAATCCATTTCACAATTTATAAAGAAAACCATTATTTTAAAAAATGTGTAGAATCCAATATTTTTTTCAAAGAAATTGTTTCACAAAAAGAAATCAATCAAGAATCATTCCAATCGATTTATAGAACCATTTAATAAATAAAGAGAATTAATGGTTCATTAAAAATATGGTAGAGAAAGAACCACCTACCTCAAACTCAGGTCACATACCACACACAATAGGATGCAGACAACACTGAATTGAAAGAAGGGAGTGAACAAAAAAGAGGAGGCTCTAAAAATTGATTTCCACATCATTGAAATGAGTGTCACTGAATAAAAGGTTGATAGAGAATAGAGAACACAAATTCCTCATGAAAAGAAGCACCACACCAAAATCAATAAGTGATATAGCCTCTATAAAATAATTTCATGAATAAATCTATAAAGGATCAAGATATATCATAATTTGATTAATATATTCCAATAGTTTAGACTAAAACCACATACATGCTATTATATTAAGAGGAATGAAAGTGATATTCGATCAAACTCAAAAATTTGATCAAAATTGTATGATTTGAGATCAAAATGTTGGTCGAAGGAGTATGGAAGAGATAAATCCATCCAAAATCAGCAAAATGAGATCTAGGGTTAGAGAAAGAGGGAGAAAGATAAATGGGAGAGGAGTTCGGTGTGGAAAAAATTAAATCTAGAAAATAAGAAATGATTCTTGGTGTGAATCATTGATTCATGGTGTGATCCTATGGGAAGGTCTAATAAATGAAAAACACATTTCTTTATTTTAATATCCAAAATTCTATGTCAAAAACGTGTAAAACATCTCACATCATGGATGTATTTCTATTCCTATCTCATCCCTAATCGCTACTACCCATGATTCATTAACATCATGGAAATAAATTCATGTCGTGAATCAGCTCATTTTCCATTATTTTTCAACTTTTCCCTTTATAAAACCCATGAATCACCTTAAACACCATTTAAACCAAAACAAAACAATCTACATAAATAATAAATAAAATTATACCTCAATAAAGATGTTAAAAACAGTTTTTATCTAATTTTATAGAGAATTTAAATTCCTACATATTATCAACAATAAGAGTTATTTTTGGTATTATTGGACCATCAGTTGAAGGATTTTCTTGAATTTAGTGTTAATAATCCTACAACTTTTCTTATTGATGTAGTGGAACTACACCATTGACATGATGTCATGTTTTTTTAAAAATTTATAACCTAGTGTCTCTATGATATCAATGATTCCTTTTACTATTTCATTTTATATGTTATGGGCATAATTAATTTGGTTTGATATTAACTTTTAAATGTTTTTTCATGAATAGTGTTTTACATTGGAGTTTTATCATTTTTCTTCAATGAATGAAGAATCACATGTTTGGTTCTCATTAATTATTGTTTATTAAATCTAGTGGAAATAGAGAACCAACATCCATAGGGAAGGATTATATATATATTTGATAAAATTTAGTGGGATATCTTGAGAATGATGATTGATTTTTGGTTAGGGTGTCATCATATATTGTAGACAAGGAATATACCTTGAAGTTGAATTTCAGGTTTTTCTATGGATACATAAAATTAATTGTTAAGACTTTTTCCATAATACATGGTTTAATATTTTTTATGGGATTATTGACAATATTATTTCATGTGTTCATAGATCAGTTTATATTAGTGTGAATTGATGAAATCCTATAGTATAAAAGATCATATGATGACCATGATGAGAATTTGAGGTATGTTTTCAGAGTCTTCTCACCACATCAGTTGATTTGATGATATTTATGTAAAATTTCATGGAATGTGAGGAGTGTTTTCATGGTCATGTTATATATCAATAGGGTATAGTTATTTATCTATTAATTTTTCATGTCTTTTTTCAACATTATAACCTATCAATATTTTAGGTGTTTTATATTTAAATTTTAATTCCTTTCATCACTATATGTTCATGTCTTACATCTTTTATATTGTTGAACCATTCCTTATGATGACAAAAAAGACAGAATTTTTTATGTAGATTGGTCAGTTTATGAGTTACCGAGTACTCGATAGGGAATTCGATTATTGATTCTAATATGTAATTTCAAAAATATGGATTCATGTTTAGTATCTTTTATAATTATCTAAATCTAGATATGGGTTTTATTTTTTTAAATGTTCCTAGAAGTAATATCTTTTATATCTTGTTAGTTTCAAACTTGTGAATGAAATTTTTCTTATTATGATAAAAACTTTTATTGTTGGTATTTCCTATGAATTTGTATTTGTATTATCTAATTAGTCACTGTTTTATAGTATTAACCAATAAAAATATCAAAAGACATATATATTCTCTCAAGGATATTTCAATTTTCATTAGCATAGATGATTCGAGTTATTTAAAAATTATGAATTTTTTATCTCTTACACATTGGGAAATGAAAATGTAATAGATAATAAAAAATAAAAAACTTATATGATGAAGATTCATGAGAGTATATAGATTCATCAAGGATTATAGTGGAGCTTATATATATTCTTCTAAATAAGGTGAAATTTTATTAAGGAGTCTGCATGTGTCAAATGAGAGTGTATTATTCCTTATTCTAGTTGGTGTATGACTTGTAATGGAAAGATATTGGGGGGAATATATTTAGAAACAATTTTATCAATGGAGGTACTCTATAGGGATGGTTATAGGATGACTGTTACAACATGATGATTATTTGAATGTTGTTTGTTTCATTAGTGATGTGGGTGGTGATTCTTTATCATTTTTATAACTCATATATAATACTAAAATTTTGTGTATTAAAGTAGTATAATTCATTATGATATCAAAATTTTAAGTATAATTTGATTGGATTGGTGGCTACATTCATGTATCTATGTTTGATTTCGCATAGGGTAAATTTGATCTTAGAACTCCAGTAATTGAACACCAACCATCAGAGATTATCTAATGTAAATGCAAGGATATCATGTGGTCATTTTTACATTATATTTTAGGGGATCTTAATATATATGTTTATTTTTGTTATAATAGATAAATTTGTCTAATACACTCATGATTAAGGAGTTGAGTATATAGTATTCAATGGTGATTTTGAATATGTGGTGAGACTTATGTGGTTTCATGGAAAATCATCTCAGATTGAGATACATAATTTATCACAAGAGTGTGAAAGAGATGGATTTTTTCATTTATCTCTTATTTATGAATTATAAATAATTGTCATCTATATATGAGAGTTTATTTATAGTATACAAAAAAAATTATAGATGAAATGTTGTGTTTATGTGTTCTTCATTTAATATATTTTTGGATGATTAATTAACCATTTGTTGTTTTTCCTTCAAACATATCAATCACTCATCCATTTCTATAGATCCATTTTAGGAATTCTAAAATAGACCGTGAAAATTATCACTATATTAAACTAACGATAGTTATTCATTAATTTTATTACATGATTTAGTAGTTAATATGATAGATAAGATATAGGTTACTGTAGATAAGATGAAGGATTCCTAGGAATGTTAGAACTTGTATGTTTCTTAGAATATTAGATCCTCGATTTTTAAGGTTGGTGATCATGTGTTCTAGAACTTTTATCCACATTGTGCCCAATTTTGGTTTGAAATAATTGGAAATTATTCTCCATATATTTTGATAGTTTTTATGTGTTTGATAAAGTTAGTGATGTGGGGTATCCGTTTGACCTTCCATTGACAATGGATCTGATTCACAATGACCTTCATGTGTTATGGCCCTGATGAAATATTCACAATGACACCCAAGTTATTTATTGGGGTATATTTTATATTATGTTGGATGCAATTTTTTTCTATGCCTATTACTGATTCATTATGTTTGAGAGAATTTTTTTCGAGGTCATTTTATTTCTTTATTGGTGTCTTATTAAAAAATATATTCTTACCGAAGTGTACATCAAAACATGAGTCACATATATTGAGCATGTATCTTGAGTTATTTGGAATTTCTATTCTTTTGGAAATGTTAATTAATTATTTTTGATATTTTAGATTTCATTTTTATCATCTAGAACATTTTGATTTTGGGATGAAATTTTTTTAATCTAAGAGTTATATCATGTGGAGTTTTTGGTTTTTGTGAATTTATAGATTTGTAGGTTTAGCTTTTATCATCATGGATGAGAATAATATGAGAGGAATATAATGTATAATACCAACCATTACCTATCATTTAAATTTATTTTTCAATGTCATACAGGAGATGGTCTTGAATTTTTAGGTTCATGGTGGAAGAAGTGGTGGTTTTAGCTCATATTTATAGTTTTTTTCGAAATCACACCTTTATCAGGTACCATTAATCCATTATTTTTACGAGTGGATATGGATAAAAAATGTTTCCCTCTATCATTACGACCAATTATTTGTATCATGGATTACATTGATGTATTATGACGATTAATATTGAACCATAATCCGAAAGATATTTTAATTTGGTGTGTCTCTATTTAGTGGAGGCATTCCAAAACATCATGATTTAGTTCATTGTAATTTGTGGGGATAATCATTCCCATGTCGTGATCATTATGTAGTTACCCAATTTTTTACTTGTAATACTTTAAAATAATTTTCCAAATATTTTTAGAGTTAGGCGGTGAGAATACATTGGATTTTGAGGCTCGGTGTTCTCAGAATAAATTTTATAAAAATACGAATTATATTTTATACTATTCATGCGACAGAAATAGGATATCTCTAAAATGGTAGCTCATATTGGAAAATGGAGGCAACATTTGAGTATGAAGTGTTCCATTTACAATAGGCGGGACATAACATTTGTAGGTGAACCCCCTCTTGTGAAAAATTAACAGAGGACGTATCCAAAAATAAAATAATAAAATAATATTATTTTATTTGGATGCTACTACTAATAACATACGAACATGTATTCGGATTGAAAATCCAAGAGCACTATTTATTTCATAGCGTGGTGTTTATCCTAGGGGTGACCTCAAGTGAGAGGGTGTGGGAGGTTCAGATTCCCGACTACTGGTATTTTCCTATAAATATGAGTTTATAGAAACAAGTTAGGGTTAGATCATTTCTCTTGTGGATGGGGGAGATCTAATCATATACTTCTGATGAAGATTTGATGTCTGAACTTCATCATATCGTGACGAAAATGAAGGTGCTAGTAGATCAGAGCACAACAAACACAACAACATATCCAAAATCGAGGTGGGATTTCTATTTCAGATTCAATAGATCCTCGGTTCAATCCTTTATTGTCGGTTTCAATTTCTCTTGGAATTAGCTGCTTTAGAATCTTTTGTTGATGGCCAAAATAATAAGGACCATCGTCTATTTTGATACGGGATCACTCATTCTTTGTGTTGTTCATCATTCATTAGTATAATCTATTCTCCATTCCCAAACAACATATGATATTATAGAAATACATATATCTATGTGGCTCTTGAAATGAGGTGTCCCAATCTATGATCATATTCGAGTTTCAAGAGATTGAAGAGGTGCCTCGATGATATGTTGATACACTAACTTTTCATTACGTCGAAGCATCGATTATTCCTCTAGAAGAGACCATTTAAGTGTAGAACAATATTCACAGATCCTAGATCTAGTTTCAAAATAATTTTCCGACCACCAGAGTGGTTCTGGTGGTGTTCGGAAGGTGGTAGCGGTGTGGGTCTGACAGGGCACGACTCTAGAAAGGCAGTGGCTAGGTGGGTTCGGCAGGAAGTGTAGAGGCCGTAGTGGTGATGTGGCTAGCTGCGACGGTGGAGTAGAGGAATATAGGTGGAGGTGGCCGCGTAGCACCATAGGTTGGTGTGTGGACGCGACCCAAATGAGATGGTGGTGGTGGCTGGAAACCGGTCGTGGGAAACCCCATCCCTATACAGGTTTCAAAATAATCAAAATAATAAAAATATTATTATTTTTAAAACTTTTAAACACCCATAACATCCCTGTGCAGCACCCAATTCATGTACCGTTAGCAGTGATGTGACATTTTTTTATGCGGTCTTTTAAAGATAAATGTTGGGTGATTTTTACTGACTCGTGAAGTGGGTCAATAAAACGTCATAAAAATAATAATATTCTTCTTCATTTCAGAAGTTGATTCGAGCATAAATACTACATGGAGAGTCTGATTAATGTGCGTTCTACGATAAACCGACCCCACATTCTAGCTAACCCTTTGAGGCTAGTTCGAGATCCTTAATTTTCAGGCATGAGGCTCGATAGCAAGAAATGTCCAATAAAAATCATAATAATATATTTATTATTATTTTTAGATTCTTTTATTGGATGTATATCATGAATTAGATCTATGATTTGATGCACCATTAGTGGAATTGTGAAAATAGAATTGTGGCAGACATTTCAGGAATTATTTCAAGTGAATAAACCAAAATCAATGCATAGGTTCCATGAGGACTGTTTTGGACATTTTTGTTGAAATGAAACCTTTTCACCAGGTGCCTGTTTTTGAAAAATGAATAGTTGGTATCATATTTTTCCCATGAGGATGGTAATGGTGCAATCTGTATGATATGTTCTGGGATCGAGGTGCGTGCCTGAAAAAGTACTGTTCATGCCCAATGCTGTGAAAAAATTTTTCTTCTCCGGGCATCCAATTCAGGAAAATGAATATCTGACCCTGTGCGTTTTCCTTCAAGGATCTTGATTTAGCAATCAATTTCGTTATCTGGGGCCATTTTAAGAGGTATGTTGGTGGAATTATGTTTTCACCCTTCATATCAACAAAGAGCATCGTGCACTCATCATAATTATTTTGGATAGAGGTGTCATGTACTTTTGGATTAGACTGAAATTCCTTTGTGTATTTGATCTTAGTATAGTACCTGAGTATGGCTAGGTACATGACCATGTGGTGATGGAGGTTCTCATGACATGTGGTCCCCATATGCTCTATGTACCACTATGAATCTTCTACCTCACGTACCTCATTCTTTTGGACTCATATTTTGGTAAGCGAGTAGCTTATCCTGATTTTTTTCTATATAGAACACAATGATATCCTTTGTAGTGGAATTGGTGGTACAATTCATGATTTTCTAGGTATTATGCATTTTCAGGTGATGAACGATGACTGTAGTGGTTAGGGAATGATATCAGAGACTCCTGAGAGAAATCCACCTGACACAGCAGGGCGTGGGACCTCAATGAATTATAGTGGAATCCCCATAACATAACAAGGCGTGGGTCCTCAATGAATACAATAGTGGAATCAGCAATGATCTTGGGCGTGGGTCCACTACTAGATAATTTCGAGTGGAATCTCCCTAACACACTAGTACAAGAGTCCTCGATGAACCAGAGTGGAATCCCCCTGATGCAACATGGTGTGCGTATGCCACAACGACAATTAGAGTGGTATCCCCCTGATGCATTAGGTTGTGGGTTCTATATAATGACTATCAGCATGGAATCCCCATGATGTTCTAGGGTGTGTGTCCTCTACTTTGGGTTTGTCCTTTCTGGTTATAGATCAGTGATGAGATGTACGTTAACATTACTTTGGACTCATGAGTAAGAGTGATGCTTTCCCCACCGAGATGCGTCCTTGTAACCCGATCTAAAACCAGGGGTTCAAGAAAGACCCAACTAAAGCAGATAGTATCTAGATTTGTTGATTGATTCCATTTTAATTTCTCATTTAGGGCTGATGTGAGGGATCATGGGCATCATTGGTGGTCACTTCTAGAACTGCTGGTGACTATTCTTCCCAGGCTGAGCTATGATATGGAGATACCCTTAATCTATCATTTGGGGGTTTTGACCGAGAGTATATATATATATATATATATATATATCCTATTTTAGTACCAAATCCATGTTTTTGGTTACTCTCCATCCAGGAGAGGTGAAGACGCACATGTTATGCCACGTTCTTTTTGTGTCTAGATTTTGGTGGTTGGATGAGTCAACTATCCTACAATAGTTAGTAGAGACTTCATGAGATGTTTTTATTCTCACTATTTCAAGATCCTTATGTTATGATGAATTTAATTTTATTCTCTTATTGTGTTGAACTGTACTCTTTTACTATAACTTGTTACATATACTGCTCCCCTCTTTACTACACCTTTTGCTACTCCCTTGAGCCTTCAGGGAATCCTATTGAGTAATTTTATACTCACCCCTTATTGGGATTTTACTATACTTGGTGTGCCCATGCATATGAAAGATTGGTGGATCATGACATTAGATGAGCTTATGGATATGAGATTCTTGGCCATGTGTTGTTTTCATACCATGGGATCTAGGAGTAGGGATCTCTCAGTTTTTTTACGTTTCCACTTATTTCTGAGTTGTGATACTCTTCTGGTTTGGAATTTATTTTTTCCCTTTACCTTTCATTTTACATTATAGTTCCTGTATTTGTAATTTTTAGAGGTTGTTCCATGATTTTGGTTTATTAATAGTAGGGTTGTATCATATTTTCCTTTCCCTATAAAATTTTTCTCTGAGTAGGATGTGTGTGTGTATAGGTTCTTAAGAATATTCCTCCCAGTATTTTTTTACCTTTGAAACTTTTCTCCACCCCAAGCCTATGGATGCGGTCTTGGGGTAGTTACAGCTCAACCCCCCAACTTGGGCTGGGTATGAAAAATTGGTATCATAGGTGGTTAGTTGCATGATATTTTGTTTGTATGTTCCCTAAAAATAAGTTTGTTGGCATTTAGGGAAGCAATTTCAATGTGTATCAAGAGAGGGTCTTAGTTTGGGGAGTCCATCAATTGATTGGTTGCTGATGTAGCCATTCAATAATACCTTGATTACCTATAAGTCAACTAAGCATTAAGAGACATTTTTATAGGGATCAATGGTACAGGAATCATATAGTATTGAGTCTTTAACATTCCATCTGAGTTATATCCACACTTGTTATATATATATATATATTATCATCCTACTGCGATAATCTTTGATAACATTTAATATGCCTCTACAATGGAAGATGACCAAGAAACTAGATCCGGTTCATTATAATGATTCTCTGAGAGAAGAGTCCTCAGTTCAGGATCCATCATATAATCACCCTTTCTCTAGGAGGATAGGTAGAATCACCTCCACCTATTGATCAAAAGTTAGCCCTTGTAATGTAGGCTGTCGACATGCGCATGCCGACCACACTCCATAAGTTCTTGCACTAGAGACCACTGGGGTCCTGTGGTGATCTGTATCCTTAATAATTAGAGGATGATATAGATTTAGTGGTCTATCTTTTTAGTATTTTTCCCACACCATCATATCATATGGTGTCTTTGGCAGCCAGTCATTACCATAGATCAACAGGGTGTTGGTGGAGTTTTGGTTACAAAGATGCACGTGAGCCGGTACTCACTTGGGTTGACTTTCAATATCTATTATATGAGGAGTTCTTCCCATCTGATATATGATACGTTTAGATTCAAGGTTCTTATTTAACTTTATTAGGGTGAGAATATAGTGGCTAAGTGTGCGACTAGGTTTACAAACATTACTCTATATTCTATAGACATGATCCTGATGGCTTCATTAAATAATGAATGTTTGAGAAGGGAATATATAGAGAGATCTGTGTCAACATAGAAACCATGTACGTCCCCAAATATGCCTAGGTGATGGAGTAGGAATTGGTGAAAAAGATATTTATGTCATTGCACAAACAGTGAGATAGTTTTGGCAGTGGGCACATTGGAGCTGAGACGTCTACCGCGGCTAGAAGACATCAGTTGGATGGGCCTCGACGTAAGAAGCCTTCCCATGAAAAAAATCAAGAACATGGTTTGGGAAAATATAGAGAACGGGGGAAGCCTAGGGAGGGACGATATTATGCTTATTATGGGTGAGGTCACATGGAACATGAATGACCAACAAAACATGTTGAGAATCCTAGGTAGATAGTAAACAAACTACTATGACAGTGATAGTTTCGTGATCAGGGATATCCTAGGTGAGGATAGTGTGGTCCCTATAGAGACGGTGTTGTAGGAGAAGAAGGAATAATTTTGGTCATTGTATAATTTTATTATGTCCTTCCACCACCACTAGTCGACCAACATCAGGCTTAGGGAGCTAGTGGTTGGGGCCAATGGAAACTGCATGTTATAAATATTTATATTCTAGTAGTGCATGAGATGATAATAGGTACTCTTTATGTATTTTTATTATTTTTTGTAGTAGAAATCATTATACACTGTGTGAGGTACAATTTCATCCCTTCCACTAGCTTGAGTTTTTACTAGGGTGATGTAGGGAATCACTGTAACCCTATGTTGGTATTGTTCGACATAACCTTTAATGCATGAAGATGAGGGGTTCTTCCACCACTGATATGAATTTTCGTTATGTGAGAAAACCTATGAGGGAAATTCAGTTCCAGTCAATGTGGATAGTATTGAGGTGTGGTAGAAGAGTCCCACTAACTTGTGCATTTAGGGAGATGTTGATCAATGGAGTGTCGGAGTAGGTCCTAGCATTGCAGGTGGAATTCTTCTACTTGACCTCCTTTTGCATGGAATGCCAGTAGTTGGTGTATCAGAGTGCCTATTTTGGGGATTACTCTCCTTCCATGTGGGGAAAATACAAACATGATATGTAACATTATACCTGTGGTTATCCTCTTGTGGTTTGATGAGTTTACTCACCTTCCATGTTTGTTGGTACCATTGGGTGCTTAATGCCATCCTTGATACAACAGTTATCAATTAAATGTCAATGTGTTGGAGACCCAATGAATTTAACTTAGTGACTTACTACCTAGTTATGGTAGCAGTAATATTCTATTTTAATATACGGAGACACTACATTTTAGTGTAATGCTCTGTGGTTCACTAAGACTACTAGAGTTATAGGTACATCTTCACCCAAAGAGACTTGAACCCAAGGTCGCGACACAGGTTGAACATTCTATGAGACTATGACTTCGAGAATCTATACTCTAGGAAAGGGAAATAATGTATTAGATTCCATTAATAAGAATTCATAGGCTCACCTAGTGAGGGATGTTTCATAGAAGTTAGTGTCTCGGTAGCTGACCATAGTGGACCATGAGTTTATAGTCCTTCATTCAATGATGTGCAATCCTTCTCTTCTCAAGGGTGTTAATGAGTCCCAATTCTGAGACACTAACTATGAGATATTTTGTGACTCAGAAATCCATAGGCGGTGCGCCATATAGATATTATGAAGGGGGAATCACAAGATCATGATCTAGGTAAAAAAGTGATTTCAATTGCCTTGTAGGAGTTCCACACTCCTCATTTGACTATACATTCTGGTGTGGGGAAGATTTACAAGGATCATCAATGGATGTTTTGGGTGGTCTAGCATGAGAAAAAGTTTAGATGAGTTCAAATCCTGATGCCTCAGCTAATACTGGGTGAAGGATGCACATTATCATTTAGAGGGTTGTACATCCTCTTTAAATCCAAGAGGAAATGAGAATACATATCAATAGGCTTTTTATATGGCTTCCATGAAGAACAAAGAAACAAGAATACATCTATGTAATAGTAGACTGACTCATTGTTTGGTTCACTCCTCTAATGAGGGAGAATAGTTTGGTGGAGGGTTTGGGGGAGTTGTACGTATTAGAGATTTTCTACCTTTATAAGATAACCTTGACGTTTTTCTATGATGATGACACAAAACATGCATATCTTTCATGTAGAGTCTTGAAGGTTGAATTCAGGACCTAGTAGAGGATTAGTACAACCTTTCACCCAAAGATTGATGGGTTTAATGAGGTCACCATCTAGGTGTTGTAGAATATTCTGAGGTATTGTATGTTGTTTTTCATCTAGGATGGAATGAAATCCTTAATGTTCACTGTTACATTCAAGAACATGCACAGGGTTGGAAATATTTCCTACCTCATTGACTTACCTTGTTAGTTAAAGTGTGTGCACAACGTGTTCCAAATTTCATATCCAAGGAGATACATATGTGATCTTATACAACTCATCGATGGGAACATAACATTTGAGGATGAACCATCCCCCCTGGTTCGCGTACTGTGGTAGAAGAAAAATGTGCAGGAGAGTTTCTGGTAGCGGGGGATCCATGTGCGAACCCATTATCATGAGTGGTATTTTCATAGTTTCTCTTCATGGATGAAATTATCGACTGAGGGAATGATGTAGAGACCTAATTTTTTCATTGTATGAATTTGGAAAATATATTTGGAGCTAGTAATTGAGACAATGTGCGATTCTGAGGCCTGAGGTTCTTGGAAATCATCTTATAAAAATATTAAGTATATTTTATACTATCCATGTGACAAAAGTATAATATCTCTTAAACATTATCTCATATCAGAAAAATGAGGCCACTATTGAGTACGTATCATGCCGTTTAACCTAGGCGTGACATAACTTTTGCAGGTGAAACCCTTCTATGGAAAATGATTTCAAGGACGTAACTATAAATAATATAATAATATAATTTTATTTTATTTGGATGCTACTCTTGATAACTTCTGAACAAGGATTTATATTGAAAATCCGAGAGCACCTTGAGTTTGTAGGGTAGTGTTTTCCCTAGAGGCGACCTCAGGTGAGAGGGTGTGGGAGGTTCGGATTATGCGACCTCTGGCAGTTTCCTATAAATATAAGTTTAGAGACATGAGGTAGAGTTATCTCATTTATTTTGAGAATAGAGGAGCACAGACCATCTATTTTTTTAAATATATTCATCATCCGAGCATTATCAGATCACAATGAAAATGTATGAACTAGAAGAATAGAGCACAATAAACACCACAAAAGATCAAAAATAGAGGTCCAATTTCTATTTCAGATTCAATAGCTCCCCGACTGAATCCTTTGTTGTAAATTTCAATTTCTATTTGATTTTTCTGCTATATAATCCTATGTTGATGGACAAAGTTTCAGTGACCATCATATGTTTTCAGTCTGGATCACCCATTCTTTACATTCTTTGTCATTCTTAAATGATAACTTTTAGTCATGCTCAAATGAACTATGATCATGGAGAAAGGAAGATATATATTAATCTCTCGGCAGAAGGAGTCCCAATCAATGCTCATATTCTAGTTTTAGGTGCTGAAGGAGGCACGATGGGGAGCGGAAGCTCTGCCAAATTTTTATCATGTCGAAACATTGATGATTGTTCGAGATGGTACCACCTTAGTGTAGATCGGGATCTATGAATCCTAGCTCTGGTATCAGAAGAATTTTCTAACCACCGAAGTTGTTCCAGTGATATGTGGAAGGTGGCAGTAGCATGGGTCTAGCATGGCACGATAGGACGCGACGACGCTGTGACCAGCTGTGGGTGGAGGCAATGATGGAGTGTCGTGGGACAGTGCAGAGGCTTCTGAAGTATGATGGTGGTGGCTGTAGACAAAAATACATGGGAACCCACTATGGGTTTCATAAAAAATAATAATAATAATAATATTAATAATTTTAGTATTGTTATTTAAACCATTAAACACCTGTAACTTCCCTGTGTGATGCCCAATTAATGCTATATTAGAGGAGATGTGACCCTATATTTGAGGCGATGTTTTTAAGACCCATGTTGTGATTTTTTTTCAAACTCATGAATTAGGTGAATAAAACATCCTAAAAATAATAATAATAATATTATTATTCAGATGATGATTCAAGTATAACTCCTACCTGGAGTGTCTGATTAATGTGTCATCTATGATATCACGACGCAACATTTGAGACAGACCTTTCGAGGAAAGTGTTAGAACATTATGTTTTTGGGATTGAGGAGCTTCGACATGAAACATCCAAAAATGATAATAATATATTTATTATTATTTGACGATTCTTTTATCGGGCGTATCTCTTGTATCTGGTGTTCGATTGATGCACCATCACCAGCATTGTGACACTGTTATTAAGGTGATCATTTCAAGAATGACATCTAGTTATTATAGAAAAATAAAGGCATGAAATCCATGATTACTGGTTTGGGAATTTTCATTTAAATGAAACATTTTCATTGGGTGCCCATTTTGGACAAATGGATAGCTAATCAAATGTATATTTCCACTAGGATCAAAATTATGTGATTTGTATTAAGTGTTTTGGGTTCGAGGCATGGCCCCCATGATGTATTATTAATGAACAATGCTGAAAAATATAGTTTCTTCTCTGGGTGTATGATTCGTGAAAATGAATTGCCATCACAGTGTATTTTTTCCAAGGATCCTGATAGTGTTATCCGTTTGGTTATCCAGTGCCATTTTAAGAGACATGTTAGTAGAATTTCATTTTTTCCCATTGGATCAAAAAAGATCTAAAAATGGTCCTAAGAATTTTTATGTATAGCTATGTCATGTAATTTGTGCGTACTATGGCATAACTAGGGGTACATGATTTTAGTTTAGTACACGAGAATGGACAAGTACACAGATAGATGGAGAGATAGGGTATCATGACATGTGTGCCATATACATGCCGTGTACCACTATGAATCTTCTACCTCTCATATCTCAATCTTTTGTACATAGATTTTGGCAAGCGAGTAGACTATCATGAGTGGTTTTTCTATATAGGAATTGACGATTCCCTCTATAGTTTCTTTTGAGGTAAGGTGTGAGATGTTCTGGGCATGATGCCTTTTCAGGGGATTTCTGACTACAATAGTGTTCAAGAGCTGATATCATCGACTACCAAGTGGAATCCACCAAAGGAACTAGGTCATGGGTCCTTGATGAATTGCTATGGAAGCCACTTGACACAGCAGCACATGGGTCCCCTATAAAAATAATATTGGAATCCCACATCGATATGGTTGGGGGTCCTATATCAACTAGTTACGAGTAGAATCCCCATGATGCAGTAGGGTGAGGGTCCTTGATGAAAAAAGTGGAATCCCATTAACCCAACTAGTTGTGGATCCTATAAGATGATTATTAGAGTGTAATCCCCTTGACACATCAAGGTGTGGGTTCTCTACGATGACTATTAGAGTTGAATCTATCTGATATACTAGAGCGTGGGTCCCCTATTTTGTATAACATTTTAGCTATGTATTAGTAATGATACATACTTTAACGATATTTTGGACTCATGAGTATGTGGGGCACATTCCCCATAAAGTCATGTCCTGGTGAAGTGACTTTGAAACGTGGAGGCGAGATAGACCCTCCCAAGGAAGGTAATAGCAAGGTGTGGTGATTGAGTCCCTTTGACTTGCATTTTATGGTATGAGGTGAGGGATCTTGGACATCATTGGTGGTCACTTCTAGAAAATTTGGAGAATCTTATTCCTGGGATGGGATGTGAGATGGAGATCCACTTACTCGCTAATTTAGGTTTCTTGATCGATGACACACACTTATATATATCCTGTTTAAGTACCCACTATTTAGGTTTTTGTTACTCTCTTTCAAGGAGTGGGAATGACATATGGGGTATGCCACAAGCTTTCCATGTGTATCATGTCGTGGTTTGATGAGTCTACTCACCTAATATTGCTATAGAATACTCAACGAGAAGTTCATCATCTCACCGTTTTTGAGATATTTATGTCAAAATTAGTTTACTTTCACTATCTTGTTGGGTTGAGATGCACTCCTTTACTGTACCTTGTTCTATATAATTCTCCCCTCTTCAGTACAACTTTTTTTTCTCCCTTGAGCCATCAAGGCATCCTACTATGTTTTTTATACTCACCCATACATGGGATTTTTTAGAACATGGTGTTCCCTTGAAGACACAAATATGATGATTGTGACCTCAAAAGAGCTTAGGGAAACAAGGTTCATAGACCATGTGTGGTGGTCATATCTTGGGATCTAGGAGCATGTCTCTCTCAGTTGTCTTAGTTTTACACTTGTTGTTGGGTTGTGGAAATCTTCTGGCTGGGTATGTATTTTCCCCCTTTACATTTAAATTTACTTTACAAAACTTGTACTTATACTATTTGGAGGTTGATTAATGTTTGGGGTTTATTTATATAATTGTTGTATCTTTTTTTCCTTTACCTATACAGTATTTCATGGAGTTGGCTTTGTGTGTGTAGAGGTTCATAGAAAAAGGCCTCCCTAAGTTTGTTATTACTTCGGTTATGGTCATCACCCACTGGACAATGAAGGTGGCATTGGGGTAGTTATGGATTGAGCATCAACATTTGTTGGGTCATGACACAACATTTCATTTTGATTACATTTAGAGGATATTATGCTGTTGGGGATATATTGGTTATATAATTGAATGAAGTGTATGGAAGACACTATCATGTTGGGTTGTTCACTTTTTGTTTTGTAAAAAAGGGAATTGTAAAATCATATTAATAATTATCATGGAAATTAAATGGAAAATGAGTAATTTTATACTAGAAATAAGTGGATTGCATAATGGTTTTAGGTGGTGAAGTTGACCCAACCCTGTTACATTGGGGAATTAGATAATAAACTGTGATATTGTGGGTTTCAAATTTCATTATAAATTTAATTCATTTTTCAAATTCAATTTAGTTTCCTTAAAATACACTTGGATTTTGGGGACCCTAGGACAGTTTCTTAGAAATGTGTGAAGTAATGAGAACTAAGTGATGAATAAGTGGATCCTTTTTAGAATTTCTTTTATATAATAATTAAAATTAATGACTTGGTTAAATTATCATCTAACTATGTTATAAAATAAAACATCACCCATATCCAAAATATAAATTATATATAACGAAAAAATGATTTTTACTATCCCCCCAATATGGGTGACTATATCCTTATTGTGTTCAGTAATAATCTTGATATCTATATATTCCACTATGATCAGTCGTTGATTAAAATTGGTATGTGTAGGGATTTTACAAAACCCAATAGTATATAATACAAATAAATCCTCTTAAAATTGTGATTTCATTCATTCTCACAATCTAAAATTTTACATCTAATGTTTTGTGTGGAAATTTCACTTTAATATTAATTTTCAACAGTGACTCAAATGGATCTTCTTCTAGGCCTTAATATTTTACAAAATAATCTTATTATCACCAAATTGGATTTTGAGAACTATGATTCCATAAAATAAACTACCAAAACATATTAAATTCCCTCTAATCCTATTAAACATCTATAATCTCTTCATTTCATCGACTCTATTGATTAATAACTAATTATAGTTCAACCAATCTTAATAAAAAATTATCTGAAATTCATTAGTATTAAGTTCAGAATGATCTCAAATTTTATATAATCAATATATCTCTAATACATATGGCCTCAAAGTTCCGTATCTTTCAAATTCCTCAATTCATAGTAAAAAACATTCAATTCATATAATTATATCATAGTCAATTCATTGCCAACATAACTGATAAATCTCAACATCAACTTTGTTCCAGGATTCTCACAAATCTCATCCTAGATTAAAAATCCTTATTCAAGAATTTTTAATCATTTACACACATATAATTACCAACATCATCAATTTTACATCAAATTATTTCAATTTGGTGTCTAATAGAATTTTATAGTCTTAAAAAATTCCTCCATCTATGTCCAGGTTCTTCATTTCCATCAGAAAGTGTCAATCATCTCTTTCAACCTAATTCTATAACATAACCCCTCATAAACATTGGACTCATGGTTTTCATCTTCCAAAGCTCCAATTTGTTTTGAAAATTTATCAAAATTTAGTCAATTTCTACTTAGAAAAACATCTAACAATGCTATATTTTGGTCATCACAGTTTTTGATTATCATAAACACTACATATCTTAGCATAAATAACTCCAAAAAAATTTCAAACTCTATCTTTCTATTTACATAACATTCATCCAACATAACCTTTTATGCCTTTATAATTCACTACTGTCACCAAAATTTATAATTTTTGATCTTATGATGTCATTGTGGGTTCTCGATGATTCCAAACCATTCTTAATTTATAGTTCTCAACCCATTGATAAATTTAATCATCAATAAAATTTTAATTAATTAATTATGATAAATTTTCATTTGATATATCAAAATAATAATAATCTAACATAACTTCTATGAATTATAGTTGTTTTTTCACATATCTCTACCATCTTATTTTCCATATAGAAATATTATAGTGTCAACATTCCCAGCTAGTATTCTAATAATGTTTCTTCTCAAAATGTATCTTCTTGATTCATTAACTACCCAAATTTTAGTAAATTAATGTCTCTAACATAATTGATTTCATTATTAAATTTTATAATTATTTTCAATGCTATATCAAAATTTATTTTTCCACTTTAAAGATAATGTAATGTTCATTGGGGTGTAAACTTATGAACTATGAAATTTTTTCATTTTAACTCAACCTCAATAATTATATTCCTAAAAACAAAATTTTTTTTCTAAAATTTATTTATAAAAAAGGGTTATATAATCATTCAAAGATACTACCCTCTATGGAACTGTTAAAAACATCAAGATACATCATACATACTGCCCTTATATTATATTCTATATATGTTTCATCAGTTTGAAAACAACCACAAATCCCCCTGTATCATTCAAGAGCACAAAATCTAATATGAGAATTTATAATTTATGATGGTAATGCATGAATTTGAAATATTTATCTTCCTTTTGTTAATATCTTTTGGATGGTTATCTTCTAATCACTAAATATACTCATCATTAAAAAACACTCAGAAACATTCAATCACCTATAATAATGATAATAAATTAAAAACCATAAAATAATCCATGGGTTTTCCACTCCCTTAAATGTTCTAGGAGAAATTCATTCTCCTTTTATAACACCGGTTCTCCAATATCCCCCATTGGATTTTTTTTTGTAAATTCTAACAACTCTAAAATCAATAATTTTTATATTAACATCAAAACAAATATCTTCCTAAAGATCAAATTCTGGACACTACATGTTTGATAAATCAATGTTTTTGAGATAATTTCATACCTTAGTGATAAATGTTTTGTACATGTGCTTTTCATTTACTCAAAATCAATTAATAATTATTCCTGTACTACCCGATTTTAAATTAAATCCAACATAAAATTCAAAAGTGATTAGGATAGTGTTGTTTACTTATCCCGCTTTTAGAAAATTTGAAATCATAACATGGTATACACATATATTCCATTTATTGAGAAGGAAACTATGGACATAAAGGTTTATAATTAACTCATCAGTCATTTAACATAGTATCATTTAAATGAATATATAATAATTTTTATCATTTATTGCAATATAAATTATGTCAACATATTAATTAGAAACTCTATCCCTGATGAAATGATAATTGATATCAATGTGCTTGGATTTGTAGTGCTTCACCTGATTGTTTGAGAGATTAATTTCACTCTAATGATCACATGAAATGCTCAGTAGTTTTTCAATATTTACCTTTAAATATTCTAGTTGAATATTCAATAAAATAATATGGGTATATTATTATGTTATAATAATATATTGGGATTATTTTCCGGTTCACATAAATATATCTTAAAATTAATGTTCCCCTTGATGTTTATATTATGTCATTTCAATATAGAACATAATTAACATCCTTGAATCTAACTATTTTTATCATTAAACATATACAACAAACAAATAATTGATGTTCCCTTCACAAATATGATGATTATTTAAGGATCCATCACTTGTAGTTCATTCAGATCACCTTGAAACCTCATACATAAGGTTAATAAATACACAATGTATAATATTGATTATATAAGAGTGTTTTTTGGAGTTTTTATGGAGTAAATTAAGACTTAACCATAGAATCTAAATTTAATGTAACCACAAAACAGTATCACCATGGAAGATAATGGAAACCACATATATACTTGAAATGATTAATCACGTATTTCATTCATTAAAATGGTTTAGATATCCTCTTTTTTCTTAAAACCATGAGTTTGAGAGAGGTCACAATAGTGTAATATTAAATCCTTCTGACACTACATGAATCAATGGGTCAAATGAATGTCTCATCCCATAATATGTATTTTCATCACCAATAGTGTACTAGATCTTTTTATGTGCTAAGGATGATGAAAATGAGATATTTTTTTGAGGAGAAATAATGAAAAAACATGGATTACACACCCGAAATCACATCCTTAACAGGAAGGCTATTTATACAGAACACTGATGCTTCCTGGTGAAGTACATATTAGCTAAAGTGTTGCAATGCTTGAGTGGATTTATCTCTCATTTTAGTAATATAAATAATAAATACAAATCCTCGTCAAAATTTCATCTAATGAAATAGTTCCATTAATGATAAATGATAAAAATATAGAAGAACTCATTTGCCCATGTAATAAAATAAAATTCCATGCACGCATTGTATGAAATTTGTTACTTCAGACCATAGATTTAAGTGAACAACCTTGCTATTTTGATTCATGATTTAATGAATGGATTTATATGCATCATCATAGTATGGCAGTTCCTGTTATTATATATATAAAAAAATATCCCACTTATAATAAATTCTTATAGACCTTGTACGACATTAACTTGTATTCAATCGTATACAATTACATGTGAAACCAAATAAAAAAATAATTGTGGACATCTTCAAAAACAATTTTGGAAATATATCATTAACATAACCATGCATCCAATCATTTGAAATACCTTATGAACACCCATCCATTTTATTTGTATTAACAATAAATAAATCCATATAAGCTCTCTAATTCAAACTCAATACATATATAGTCAAACACAAACTGTGACCTCAAGATACATTATCACATTGACAAAAAATATTAATCTCTAGATCTATAGGTTCATGAAATGATCAACCTTTAGAAAATTTTCTATTATACTAATATTATAAATGGATATAGTTTGCAATCTATAATAAACATGTATCATTATACCAATGTGAACCTTTCTACACAATCAGAAAATGTGAGTTCATAAATTTCCCCATTGTCTATGACATCGTGTGACAATGGGGTTTTCATTATGTCAATCCCATAGAGCCTACTCATATGTTCTTTATTTAAAGAGTATAAACCAAACTCATGGATGAATACATCAAATTTCATTTCTCTTCATGGATGAGAACATCACATGTCACTCATCTGAATATACAATTACATTATATTTACTTTCTTGGTGTAGTTGAAAACTGCATTGTAAATATCAATCAAGGTTCCATATTTCATACTATTCATAGAAATAGGTAAATTCTTATCTGTATAAATATACAAGCAATGAAATGTTCGAAAACATTCATAACCTCCTATATATTAGTTATGTCAATATTTGGAATTTTTATTTGTTCTATCATTGTATGATGGTTCCCATTATATGTATATTTCCAACATCAAATAGTGAGAAATAAAATTTAATCCCTACACCCCTAGTATACTAAATATATTTGTATAAAACTTCATACTTTATAACTAGCTGGTTATCCATCACACATATTGAATCAGTTTTTTAATTTCTTTCCTTTTGATAATATTTTATATATATATTCAAGAATAATACAATCAGCGACATTAAAATTTCATCATAACCTATAATACTCCAAGAAAAATATTTGATAGGGAAAAACTCAAATCATTCATTGATAGGTCAATTATTATTATAAATCATGAAATTTATATCAATAAATAAATCTATTTATCTAACATGAGATTGTAATATTATAAAATTATTCGTTTAAAAACTATAATACATTTTATATTCCAAAAAATATTGAAATAATATTTAACAAACCCATCATAAGAACTAATTAATCAAACAATATATGAAAATTTTCAAAATCATTCTTATTTTTCAATGGTTTCAGGGTTTTGTTATCTTATTACATCATATTTATTGTTTATCACGTCTCTATATAAACAGCTGATTCCCCCCACAAAATCATTAACAAGGAACATATATGAAGTTAGAAATGACGAATAATGATGAGATTTAGGAATCATATTCCTAACAGTTGAACTCATTGAATGAATTCATACTTCATAACTTTATAGTATCATATGTTATAATGTAAAATCCTGATGTCTATATAGAACTCTTTAAAAGTGAATCATCATTATATTTTGAACTATTTTCATTAAATTTTCATCCAAGTGATTTTTTGAATAATAGAACATTTATATCATTACATTATTAGAAAATCCTAAAACCTTTTAGAATAATGTGAAATTTACTTTATTACAGTATCTAATGTAATACTTTAGTTTTTTTATTTACAATTTGCACTAAATTATTTTAATATATGAAGAGTAATTTAATCTATAATTTGAATGGTACAATACATTTGTGGTGTTGAATTATTCTACAAAGTAAATGTAAATCTTCAAATTTTTATTTATCATTACTTACCACATATTATTTCGGATATTAATCGAAATAAACTATTAATAATAGATTGGGGTAATATTTTTTCTGTTATCTTTGATCTTATCGAATCCCAAACATCCTTTAACTATCTTCACAGTTGCTACATTTTCTTCAAAGTTTCATTGTATGATACACAAATAGAATTGGGATTTGAAATTAGCTTTATTTACTCATAATAATAATATTTAACAAATAAGATATTTACTCCATATAATATTTAGTATTCTTTTTGTTTAAAACATTTTTAAAAATTTTATTTTATTAAATACATCACTAATGAGTGGGAATCATATGAAATAATATTTTAATATGTATCTACATAAATGTTTTATCCTGGATAAAAAATATTATCCTTATATTCTTCTCAAAACATTTCATAGAGTCCAGTGATTCATAAATAATAAATATAAAATATGTAATAACAAATTAGTTCTCATAAAAACAATTTATTATTGAACCAAATATTTTATCTTATAAAATAAACAAGGTAAAGATACAAACAATTAAATTATGTTCATCTGATCTTTATTCATTTTTTTAAATTCAAATTTAATGTATAAACAATTTTATTCATAATATGAATATAAACATCCATCTCAATCAATTATTTTTGACTTTAAACTCCTTTGTATTTACAACAAATGTAAAATATACATTTGATCTCATATTCCTTTAAAATTTAAATAATTTTTTTTATATCACAAATACCTGCCATGGATAGTTAATAGATTTTATAAAAATCATTAATATCTCTATAATGATACATAATATAGAGCTAGTACTAACCCTCCATTAAAAATATATATTTCAATAACCTTTAGTTTCATTATGGAGAATCACTTATGATATTTTCAACCAAATTTTTTACTCTCGTTTGAACTTTTACCCAATTATTTATAAAACATTAGTACAAAGACATCATTTTCCTAGTATAAATATTATAATTTTTTTAGAATAAAAGGTAAAAATTTATTTTAATTGAATATTATTTTTTGATAATTTTAATAAATGACACTATAATGAATTTCTTAAATATACTATGTAAATTTTTTAGTTTCCCATAAACTATACCATAGAATCATAACGTTATTATCATTAAAATAAATTTTATTTTATTTATGAAACTATTGTTTACATGATATTTTATGGAGAAACATATATCAATACACAATATATGATTGGTCTATTAAAGAATGAGGAATCAAAGTTATCAATCCAAAACACCCTTTTCATTATAACATGAAACAAATTTTTAAGATTCATATTCAATTCGTACTCACATTATAATTTCCTATGAGTTTATAACACTTTTAAATCGTACAGTTTATATCATATATTTTTCAAAATAATACAATTGAATTCTTTGACATTTATACCTAATGTGGACTCTCCACTTCATTTACTACTATATTTCAGTTAATTCAAACAATTTATTAATCATAGAACAATTTTTCCCTAGTGAAAAAATGTCCATAATTATTATTATTTAGTTTAGTTGTATGTGTAGACTCTCCATGTACCCTTACATACCCTTCAAGACACAAGAATTTCCCTTATCTTTATATACCTTCAACATTATAGTTGATCTTGGACAACCAATTTCCTCCTCAACCATTTTTGACATATTGAGGAGACATGGTAATGGTGTACTGATTTCATTATTATTATAACCCATAAAAAACTACTAGAACCCTTCAATTACTGATTTATGAATGAGATCAATTACCTACTAAATCAAAGTAGGTGACCCTAGTCTCTCTATGACATTGATATACCCAATCAAATTGAGAACATAAGTATAGAAGAAAGTATTTTTATCTGTCAACAAATAACTGTGTTAGATATCTAATAACATTAAAATATCCTTTTTCTGATAAAAAATTTTAATTTTATATATCATTTGATAGGAATCCATGGTCTCATATTGTATTTTCTACTTTGATTACATGATAACATGAATGAGGGCATATATATTGTGTTCATATTTTATTCATTTTTAAAATCCATCTAAATTATATGCATTAATTTCTCCACCAGTTGGTTTCTTAAGAAGTGTTTCTTCAATAAAATTGAAAATTCCTTTTTATTTTACAGATACTGTAAAATTTTGGTACCTGTTCAAGAAATATAAACCACTTATCTTTTCCTCATATGGGGATGATCTCATGGTTAATTATTTCAATGTTTCAATTTATCTAAAACATAATATTTTATAATATGAGTATCATTTTCATTAGTAATTAAAATTGGCTTTTATTAAATGGTCTCCTACTAAAATGTTGACTGATTTGAAAAATTTCATATCTATAAGTAGGCAAAGATCCATTTCATTACCATGACATACACATGTATGATCAGGTAAATAAGACATGATTTTTCATGTAGAGAATCATCCCAATCTCAATAGTTGTGTCTACTTTATAGATTAATAGATAAATCATTATCAATTCTATCATATAGAAAAAATCAATTGAATTTCATTCGTATCATAATAGTTAGGATTTCTTACATAGTGTAACCCAAAACAAATATCATGAATTAGATAACAATGGAAAATAAAGGGATACTCTTTCTGATCATAACAATACCCATTAACATAATCTAGAATCAATTATATCTTTCTTTATATACATAATATATACTAGGTCTACTCATGGTAAGATCAAAAATACTTAGTAGGAGGATGGAGGTCCTAAAAAGTTCCAATTTGGAAAGAATATAACACTTATTTTTTCATACTATATTTAATCCCACAATATTATCTATTTTTATTCTTTTATGTATGGGTTTTTACAGATTTTTGTTCTAAAATCCTGTTACCTCCACCAATTCAACATGTTAAAACCATATTGATGTGTTACCATTCACCAGACCCACAAGTTTGTGTTATATATCAAAATTTAGAAATCATATCTGTTCACACATATCCAAATGTATCATATGAAAAATTTAATGTAACACTTCATGTAAATGAATATAGTTATAGGAGAATGAAAATATCAACATGAGTATGTTCTATGTAATAGATATCCAACCATATTTAACTTTTTAGTCAGCGAGATATACTCAAATGTGGTAGGTGCTCCGACCGCAAGTAATTAAACCAATGAAGAATTTATTCAAGAGTGATTTAAATTCATCATAACCCTAAAAACTAATATTCATAAACTATATTCAATATTGGAATTTGAGTTCCTAACTATAATGATAAATTGATTTAATGGTATATGAAAAACTAAATCCATTATTGAATCAAACCTATCAATAAAATGCGAGGCTATATCATAGAATCAATGTGTCGTATAAATTTTACCATTAAAAAATTATTATTTAATGAATTTGTAACTATGAACAAATTATGGAATAAAAATTAAATAAATGAAAATTTAGAAACATAAACATGGGATAACCTTTCATGAAAAATACATAAATTAAATCTAATTATGAATAGTTTTATAATTCCTTCGTCATATATTAAATACAATACATAAATATGAAGATTATACTTTATATTGATTTTAAAATGAACATATCATATTTCTCATTATATAGAATTTCATTAAATATATGTTACATTCAATAATTATAAACAAAATTATAAATAAATTTCTATTATATAAAGATTTAACATAATATAAATATCAAATATATAGTATACCAATTTAAGGCCTTATTAATTTTGAACATTTCCAAATAAATATGATCAAATCAAAATTCAATATGTAAACAATTTTATATCATTTTCTCATTTATATACATTATAAAAAATTTAAAAACTACAATTTATGATTTTCATATGAACCCTTTTATCAATATCCTTAAAATATTATATATAAATTTAAAAAGGTATTTTAATATTAACATTTTACATTTAGGGAGTATTCAATAATAAATTATTCATACACATTTGTTAATTATTTATAAACATTTCATAATTTATTATTTATTAAATCCTTAATTATTTATAATATCCAAAAAAATTCACTAATAATAATAATTTATAATCCATATATAAATGGTTTATTTGATAAAAAATTAAAATATTTGGAAAAAACATCTCATCACTAAAACTTGTGATAGACCATGGTGGTGACTTTAGTAAAATAATCCATTGTGTAAACTATGTCTTGCTGTTCATTATAATCCATATTGAATTGACCATGGATTAATATATACCATATTTTATTTTATAAAGGACATTAAAAAATGTAAAATGCTATAAAAAATAACATATCCATCAACCATGGTTGGACATTTTTCCTATGTCACCACATAAAAATGTATCTGACATGGTTTCTCAACATGATATCTTGAAAGATTGTTAGCCATTTAATATGTGTTAACTCATAATAATGAATTGAAATGGTCATAAATAATTAATGGTGACAGAATATCCAAGAGATTTTAGTGTCTGACATGATTCTCTATTCGCAATATTCTTCATTTATCCAGTTATTTTTAATAAAATACGAACATGTCTTGATCTGAAACCACTAATGGGTTACCTTGGGGTATATAAATATTTACTAAATGTTGTATAAGAAAAAAAACGAAATTACATGATTTACATGGAAGATAAATGAAATTGTGCATAAATTGGAAAGGAAGAAACACTTGTATCATTCACTGAAATGGCTTCTATAACATCATAAATCTTCATCTGATGAGTGTGAGAGAGATCACTTGAGTGGAAGATAAATTAATTGCTCTTATGGAATTATACATGGGTTGAATGAATATTTCATCAAAAGAGAGTTATTTTCCTCCACCCACAATGTGATAGCACCGAAATGTTCTAAGGATGAAAATGATGAGATCTTTGGGTGAGGAGAAGTATTTTCTAGGAATGAAAAAATCACTCATGCTCAATTACATTTCATTAAAATGGTTTATATAAATAGACTATGATATTTGGTGAATCACACATCAACTATAACATTAGAATTGTTGACATAATTCTATTTCAAATCCATGTACCTAATGAATGAATAAAATTCCACCAAAATATTTTTTCTAATGATACAATTCCATAAATGCTTTCCATATGGAAGAAATCAGTCACCCAATAAATTAAATCAAATGCCCATAATTGTATACTGAATGTTGATTCATAGCACAATATCACTTAAGCCACTACACGATTGTGATGCATGTTTTAATGAACAAACTCTTATGCATAACCATGGAATATTGGTTCCTGTTTTAATGAAAATCTTACAAAAACAAGATTCTGATTAACCTCTTAGTATCCTTCTTATTCACATCATCTTTACTCAACATCACAAAAAATCCATTGAGTCATCCACACATTCTTGAAATGTTCCCTAAAATGATTTTTCAATAAAAATAACATGTACCTTTCATTTTATATAAACTATAGTGCTAGAAATAAATTCATATACCCATTTATATAAATATCAATGTGAATATTAATTTGTTTTGAAAAACCATTAAATGAATGATCTCTGTAACCTATAATAATAATGTTTTGAAAAATAATCAAATACAATTATTCTATTTTATTAAAGTATAAATCCTTATAGATTCTCAACATTGAATTCTACATCATATTTTTTATTCAAGAAGGATAAATTTATATCAAAATGAAAATATTTATTACTTCAATGTGTAGAATATTTAAAAAACATCCAAATGGGTAAAATTTATGGAATGAGTGTAAATATTTCATCAATATAAAAACCTTACAGCTATGAATAGCATTCAGAAAATAATTTCTCATTATTCCATGACACATAAATTTTTTCATTAAGATTATTTATGAATAACCACATAGTTGCTTTAATTTATTTACCCTCTGATCCTAGGAAAAATTACTATGGTTCACCCAAATCAATTTTATCTAATGCTCTATCCATATCCTTTAACCACACCAAGTTCCCAACTACTCCTAATAATGCATGAGGTTATACTTATGAGAGAAGTTTCATTTTTTATGCAATACTAAAAATAATCATCTTCTTAACTAGAGATTTATAACATTTTATAATAAATTATGATCCATCCAGATTTTGTACCATCTAGAACAATAAATTTTTAATACCTCAAAACTATATTCATCACTGGGATGATCTGAATAAGTATGTTCGATATGAGGTTTATAGAATTCATCATTTTCATCAACCCTTCAATATGTTTCAGTAATATCGTACAATAATTCATTTGAAAAATATCTACCTTTTATAATCAATATTGAATTGAATTTGATATCATTCACATGAAAAGAATAAACCAACTTATGTGGGTTTTGTTAAATCACATATAACCTATTTGATTTGAATAATATTCCATGAAAATTATTCATAATCATTATCATAAATCCTCCATAAACATTTTTTTTGATAATCATTAAAAAATGAGTCCCAAATACATTAATTTATTTATTTTTTGGTATATTATTGTATTATAATTAATAAGGAATCCGGTTTTATTATAATATTAGTATGCACATGTTTTGAACATGTAATTATATACATGTAAATTCACTCAAGAAGAATATTAAATTTTTATACTCAATAATCATAGTTCAACCTATCTAATCTAAAATTTTGATTTTACATTATATAACCTAATATTTAAGGATTTTATGGTACCAAAAAAAATTCCATGATTCGATAGATCATATTCAAATGAGTCAAAAGAATATTATTTATTAGTATACATTATCAACATTAGAATATGTTCACTAAGATCTTCTTCAATTATAGTCTCGAAAATTTTGAACATCTCTACATCTTATAATTTATTACATGAACAAAAAATGGTTCAATTGGGTGATATCATCAGTAAATTTAATATTGAAATGTAAAACCCTTGTGGATTGATATCTAATAAATCCACAGCTATTAGATTGTATAAGATCAAGAGGTATAATTTATCGAATATACACCATCTTATGAAAACCACATGGCATGTACCCATTCAACCAATTTTTTATGATGGGGTCTCTATATGACAAAAATTTAGGGTAATCTATTACTATGTAATCCTTTTAATTATTTTAATTTATTCAATAATGATGACAATATTTTCTATAATGAATTTTTTTACCCACTGAACACAAATAACATGAGATACATTGGTTGATAATTTAGAATAAGTTATTATAAATTAACTATCTATTAGTGATAATATTTCTATATTTTTAATAATAAATGAAGAAATAATTTTTTCAGTAGATGAATTCATTATGATCATTGTAATGATGGAAAAATCTCAGTATTTTATGTTTAATACCATCAAGGAACAAGACCTCGTTGGACATAAATTATAAATTATCTATGTTGTCCATGAAAATTACTTAATTTAAATGGAATGAAAATTCTTAATGGTTACTTCTACATAATCACGTTCATCAATGTTTTTAGAGAGCTTCATGTCACTAGTCATTTTTGAGGAGCAGCTGCTATAAATTTTTTTGGAATATTATTTTTTTATAACATTAAAGAAAACTTATTCTATAATTGAATTATAATCTATCTTTAGTTTCCAAATATCCTTTTATTTTTGGGAACAAGGAACCTATCCCAATAGAGTAGTCATTAACTCTTCATAAAAATGATCTGATCTGTAACACCTTCTAATCGTGTCCTCATGGATACAAAACTAATTCAATATTAATTAATTTTTTAGATTCCAATTTATTTTTCATTGAGTATTTTTTCCTTCCTAAAGTTTATTACTCTTATTACAAGGTATCTTTTACTAAAATATTTTATACTCCATGGTTGTGGCATATTTTGATGACATTTTTAGATTATTTTTTGTAAATATTACAAAATAAAATCAATATCTTTTGACCCATTCCCCTCCAGTTAATTAAAAACTCCATTTAAATACATATCATCGAGTTCTATTTGAATTTATAATATCCTTTTCCCTCCAGCTTGAGGGAAAATATTTTAATATTTTATTCAAAAATAAAAATTTTATTGTGGAATATATACCATGGTTATTGACAACATAAACTCACCTTGATTAATTTTTATAACCTATAATGATAATAAAGGATAAATTGGTTTTATGTTTAGAAGAATTTATTTGTAGATGATTTTTTTGGATAAAATTGTCAATAGATAAAAAAATATTTAACATCATTTTCCATATAGGAATATTCAATAAATTTATATAAATATTATTTGACAGAATGTCATCGGGACATTGTTTTACTCAGGTCTTCATATGTAACAAAAAAAATATAATTAAGATCATTTAATATATTTTATTTCTCTCTTACCTTCAACATTAGGTTTTTAATTTCTTCTATATATACATCTTCATTTTTTTATGGAAAATCCTTTTGTATTTTCTCTCACCACCCCATTTCCAAATAAGAATGTTTTTGTTTCATTTAGTGTATATATCAAGACACACCTCGTGTTATTATTTCTAAATGTGATTCATAAAACATTCATCACCCACCTATTCTTTATCACATGATGCTTCCCTCTTCTTCCCAACATTCTCAATTATGTTCAACAAATTTTCAGGAAAGTTTTCATCACATAAACTAAAATTTAATGAGAAAAATTCATATTCATTTTAATAAAAATGTTACTAATTTTCTCAGTGAACTACTTATTTACTTCGGATATATTTTAAAAATTTTATCCCAATTATTCCTTATTGTTTTTCCCTCCTTATCATCAAAGGAATACTAACTACTTTTTTTCTTAGTATAATTCATAAAAAAGTTCCCAATTATGCTTCAATTAACAATCTTCAATAATATTTTCCCTTTTATCTTCCATTACCCATCCTAAAATTAATTGAATGAGAAGACAATATTTTCTTATACACTTATAATCATTATATTATTCATATATCTAGGAAGAAACATTATTGTAGTTTCATCAACCACTTTTTGGACATGTTATAGGAGATATGGTGTCATCATAATTTTCCAATCATGATTTTTTTCATCTAAAGTAGGAATTCCCATATTTTTAAATGAATTAAAATTATCTATATTTAAAAACCATCAGGGATAATATAGAGGGATATTATATAATACTACTTGATATTCGTCAAAACATGTTAACCACTAAGGGGGAGTGGGGTGTGATCAGTTGTTCGTTTTTACTATTTATTTTTTCCTAATGCTAACACAATGACATGTTTTTGTCTTGATTCACTCAATATATAGAAACACCTCTACCCATATTCAATAACTAATATAGAAATCAATACACTTAGTTTGTTTTTAAATTTTCTCCCTTAACATTGGTGATTTTTTTCCTTTATACAAGTTTTTATGATCCTGATATACTAATTTTAATTTAATATATATCTCCAATTACATTTTATATAGGTGTGGAATATCTTACACAGAAAAGTGTATCCCACACTTAATTTATCATAATAATTATATTATAATAGTTCTCATTATTTACGAATTAGCCACTATAAAAATAATAGAAATATAATTATAATGTTTGGATATATCAACAACACATATATTCCTTCTTCCAAGCCTTTCTATTTTCCATAATATTATTTTTATGAACACTTATGATTAAAAAAAAATTGTTTCCAGAACATAAAATAACCAAAAATATGTTTTTAGTTGTTTGTAATATCATAAGCTAAAAACATAATAACATTCTTATGCTCTTTAAAAAACTCATGATTGACTTCATTTATTCAACCCCATTGATTCAATAGAAATTAAATATTGTCCTCAGTCTAAAAATCAATATCTCGAAATCATTCATATTTAGATTAGAATGATCTCAACCTTATTATAATAAACCATAATATAATTAATTTGGTATCCAGGATCTATATTTTCCTCCTTTACAAATTATTATTTAACCACCTTCAATGTCTTAAAATTTTTCAATGTTAATTAATCATAAAATATTACTGAAAAGAACATCATCAACCTTCATGGATTTCTACATGTTTCAGCTTGGAAAAAAATCCAATTTCATAACATTGAATTATTAAAGTCCATATCAAATTAAATAAAATGAACTTTACTTCCTAAGAATTCAATATTAAGTTAATAAATATCATTTGTTATTCTAGAATCCATATTTCTATTTTTTGGTAATTATTTTTCCTAAAAAAAACTCAATCAGATTTTTTCATTTACTCCTTCATATAATCCCTGTCAAAATAACTTTTTTCGTTATGTTCTTATTTCGTAGCTTCAAAACATGTTCTGATCTTTGTTAAAAAGAGTCTCAATATTCACCCTATATAACATTAAAAACTTCTATATTCCGGTCCACAAAATTTTTTTCATCGTAACTACTAAATATATAAGTTATAGAACCATCTAAATATCATCAAACACTATAATCTAGTTATTATATATTTTAACCGATTTCACATTATGTTTATTTTTATTTCTATAGAATAAATATAATATCCATGATTATCTTTTTTTCCCCTGATGGTTCATCATGATTCCAAAACGTTCTTAGTTTATATTAACCAAACCACGAATAAACATTCATCTTATATACAAATTTTCTACAAAATTGATATATATTTTCATTCAAAGGAACATCACATGAAAATTATGACATAACATAAAATATATTCAGCTGGTTTGCAATTCATTACTCCTTCGAGTATAACATCTTATAGAAATATTCTAGTCACAACCATCCAATCATACCTTCTAGTGATGTTTCTTAGTTTATAACATCATAGATATTTTCTATCCCCATGAATTTTAAAAAATAAATTTCACATACATAAGGGTTATTTAATATTAGGATTATAGATTAATATCGTGATATTTTCACATTTCATTTCACTATTTAGAGTAAAAAAAGTATTATACAAGGATAAAAATTTAAACTATGGAAATATTTCAATGTGATTCAACATTAAAAATTATCTTCTGGATAAATAAAAGATTTTTTCATGAACACATTCATGAAAATTCATAGATTTTCTAATCATTCTGATATAATAGACACATTGATCCTCTGATATGTTTTGGTTACATCATAACCCTCACTCTCATTACGAGATAAACATCCATCCAATACATCTATAACTACCAATTTTATAAAATTCTTTGATAATCTATATCTTTATTCTTTAGATAACTCTTGGATGATTCTATTCATGATACCAAATATCCTTATCAATAACCAAATCTCAATAGAATTCTTTTACATGTAATGTTGTCTAAAATTAAAATAACTTCATTGAATCAATGGATTATTCACACTCCCAATAGTTCCATTATATCTTTATGATCCTTTTGTTACATGGGTTCTTCACTAATGATTTAGTAAACACACCTAAAAACCCTAATATTAATTTTTCAATTTCCTACCGTCCATGAGATTGGATTCTCATAAATTGAGGTATTTCCTTCAAACAAACCATATTTTTTGAGAAGATGGGAAAATAATAAAAAATATGGGATGTTTGAAGGAAATACCTCAATTTATGAGAATCCAATCTCGTGGATGGTAGGAAATTAAAAAATTAATATGAGTGTTTTTAGGTGTGTTTACTAAATCATTAGTGAAGAAACCATGTAACAAAAGGATTTAAAAGATATCATGGAACTATGGGGAGTGTGAATAATCCAATGATTCACTGAAGTAATTCTATTGGTAGAGAACATTGCATGTAATAGAATTCTATAGAGAATTGGTTATTGATAATGATATTTGGTATCACGCGGAGTGTGAATAATGATAAATAATATAGAACTAGTACTAAAACTCCATTAAAAATATAGATTTCAATAACCTTTACTTGCATTATGGTGAATCACTTATGATATTTTCAACCAACCTTTTACTCTGGTTTGAAATTTTACCCAATTTTTTATAAAACATTAGTACAATGTCATCATTTTCCAAGTATAAATATTTTTTTTGAGAATAATAGGTAAACATTTATTTTAGTTTAATATTATTTTTTGATAATTTTAATAAATGAAACAATAATGAATTTCTTAACTTATCTATGTAAAATTTTTAGTCTCCCATTAACCATACAATAGAATCATAACTTTTTTATCATTAAAATAAATTTTATTTTATTTATAAAACTGTTGTTTACATGATATTATAAGGGGAAAAATATATCAATACTCAATATATGATAGGTCCATTGAAGAATGAGGCATCTAAGTTATCAATCCGGAACACCCTTTTCTTTATAACATGAAACAAATTTTTATGATTCATATTCAATTCGCACTTACATTATAATTTCCTATATGTTTATAACACTTTTAAATCATATAGTTTATATCATATATTTTTAAAAATAATTGAATTTAATTCTATTACATTTATACCTAATGTGGACTCTCCACTTCATTTCTTACAGTATTTTAGTTAATTCAAACAATTTATTAACCATAGACCAAATTTTCCCTAGTAAAAAAATGTCCTTCATTCTTATTATTTAGTTTAGTTGGATGTGTAGACTCCCAATGTCATCTTAACATACCCTTCAGGAATTTTTTTTAACATATCTTTATATACCATCAAAATTATAGTTGATCTTGGAAAACCAATTTCTTCCTCAACAATTTTTGACATATTGAGGAGACATGGTAATGGTTTACTGATTTCATTATTATTATAACTCACAAAAAACTATTGGAACCCTTCCATTATTTATTTATGAATGAGATAAATTACCTACTAAATCAAATTATGTGACCCCAATCTCTCAATAACATTGATATACCCAATCATATTGAACACATAAGTATAGAAGAATATTTGTTTATCTATCAACAAATAACTGTGATAGATATCTAATAACATTAAAATATCCTTTTTCTGGTAAATAATTTTAGTGTTATATATCATTTGATAGGAATCCATGGTCTCATATTTTATTTTCTACTTTTATTACAGGGTAACATGAATGAGTGTTTATATTTCGTGTTCATATTTTATTCATTTTTCAAATATATCTAAATAAATTGCATTAATTACTCCACCAGTTGGTTTCTTATGATGAGTTTCTTCAATAACATTGAACATTCCTTTTTATTTTAGATATACTGTAAAATTTTCGTACCTGTTTAGACAATTAAAACCAATTATCTTTTCCTAATAAGGTACTGATCCCACGGTTAATTGTTTGAATGATTCAATTTATCTAAAACATAATATTTTATAATATGAGTATCATTTTCATTACTAATTAAAATTGGATTTTATTAAATGGTCTCCAACTAAAATTTTGATTGATTTGAAAAATTTCATATCTATAAGTAGAAAAAGATCCATTTCATTACCACAATATACACATGTATGATCATGTAAATAAGATGTGATTTTTCATGTAGAGAATCATCCCAATCTCAATAGTTGTGTTTGTTTTATAGTTAAATAGATAAATCATTATCAATTCTATCATATAGAAAAAATCAATTGAATTTATTTCGTATCATAATAGTTAGGATTTCTTACATAGTGTAACCCAAAACAAATATCATGAATTGGATAATAATGGAAAATAAAGGGATACTCTTTGTGATCATAACAATACCCATTAACATAATCTAGAATCAATTATTTCTTTCTTTATATACATAATATATACCAAGTGTACTCATGGTATGATCAAAAATTCCTAGTAGGAGGATGGAGGTCCTAAAATGTTCCACTTTGGAAAGAATATAACACTTATTTTTTCATAATATATTTAATCTCACAATATTATTTATTTTTATTCCTTTATGAATGGTTTTTATAGAATTTTTTTTCTAACATCCTGTTACCTCCACCAATTCAACATTTTCAGACCATATTGATGTGTAACCATTCACCAGACCCACATGTTTGAGTTATATATCAAAATTTTGAAATCATATCTGTTCACAAATATCTAAATGTATCATAAGAAAAATTTAATATAACACTTCATGTAAATGAATAAAGTTACCGGAGATTAAAAATATCGACATGAGTATGTTCTAAGTAATAGATATACAACCTTATTTATCTTTTTAGTCAGCGATATATACTCCAAGGTGGCAGGTGGTCTAACCCTAAGTAAATAAACTAGGGAATAATTTTTTCAAGAGAGAATTAAATCCATCATAACTCTAAAAACTAATATTCATAAACTATATTTAATTTTGGATTTCAAGTTCCTAACTGTAATAATAAACTGATGTAATGGTATATGAAAAACTAAATCCATTATTGAATCAAACCTATCCATAAAATGCTATCCTATATCATAGAATCAATGTATCATATAAATTTTACCATAAAAAATAATTATTTAATGAATTTGTAACTATGAAAAAATTATGGAATAAAAATTAAATAAATGAAAAATTTAAAAAATAGGCATGGAATAACCTTTCATTAAAAATACATAAAGTAAATCTAATTTTGAATAGTTTTATAATTACTTCTTCATATATTAAATATACTACATAAATATGAAGATTATACTTTATATTTATTTTAAAATAAATATATCATATTTCTCATTATATAGAATTTCATTAAATATATGTTACATTCAATAATTATAAAAAAAATTATAATTAAATTTATATTATATAAATATTTAACATAATCTAAATATCAAATATAAAGTATACCAATTTAAGTCCTTATTGATTTTAAACATTTCTAAATAATTATGATCAAATCAAAATTCAAAATGTAAACAATTTTATATCATTTCCTTATTTATATACATTTTAAAAAATTAGAAAACTACAATTTATGATTTTCATATATACCATTTTATCTATATCCTTAAAATATTATATATAAATTTAAAATGGTATTTTCATATTAAAATTTTACCTTCAAGGAGTATTCAACAATAAATTCATCATAAACAATTTTTAATTATTTAAAAACATTATATAATTTATTAATTCTTAAAACCTTAATTATATATAATATCCTAAAAATTTCACTAATATTAATAATTTATAATCCATATATAAATGATTTATTTGATAAAAAATTAAAATATTTTAAAAAAACTCATCATCACCAAAACTTGTGATAGACCATGGTGGTGGCTCTAGTTAAATAATCCATTATGTACACTATTTAATGGTGATCATTTTAATCCATTTTGAAAAGACCATGGCTTAATATATGTCATATTTTATTTTATGAAGGACATTAAAAAATGTAAAAAGCTATAAAAAATGACATATCCATCAGCCTTGGTTGGACATTTTTCATATGTCACTGCATAAAAATGTAACTGATATGGTTTCTCAACAAGATATCATGAAAAATTGTTAGCCATTTAATATGTGTTAACTCATAATAATGAATTGAAATGGTGATCAATAATTCATGGTGACAGATTATCCAAGAAACATTAGTGTCTAACATGATTCTCTATTCGTGACATCCTTTATTTAACAAATTATTTTTAATAAACTACCAACATGTCTTGATCTGATACCACTGATGGGTTACCATGGGGTATATAAACATTTAATAAATGTATTATAAGAAAAAAAAACGAAATTACAGGATTTACATGGAAGATAAATATAATTGTTTATAAATTGGAAAGGAAGAATCATGTGTATCATTCACCAAAATGGATTCTACATCATCATAAATCTTTATCTGATGAGTCTGAGAGAGATCACTTGAGTGGAAGATAAATTCATCCCACTTATAGAATTATACATTGGTCAAATTAATATTTCATCACAAGAGAGTTATTTTCCTCCACTCACAATGTGATAGCACCAAAATGTTCTAAGGATGAAAAAGATGAAATCATTGGGTGAGGAGAAGTATTTTCTAGGAATGAAAAAATCACACATGCTCAATTACATTTCATGGAAATGGTTTATAAAAACAGACTATGATCCTTGGTGAATCACACATCAACTGGAAGATTATAATTGTTGACATAATCCTTTTTCTTATCCATGTACCTAATGAATGAATAAACTTCCACCAAAATATTTCATCTAGTAATACAATTACATAAATGCTTTCCATTTGGAAGAACTCAGTCACCCAATAAATTAAATAAAATGCCCATAATCGTATATTGAATGTTGATTTATAGCACAATATCATTTGAGCCTCTACACGATTGTGATTCATGTTTTAATGAACAAAATCTTATGCATAACCATGGAATATTGGTTCCTGTTTTAATGAACATCTTACAAAAACAAGATTCTGATTAACCTCTTAATATCCTTATTATTCACATTATCTTTACTCTACATCTCACAAAATCCATTGAGTCATCCACACCTTCTTAAAATGTTCCCTAAAATAATTTTTCAATGAATATAACATGTACCTTTCATTTTATATAAACTATAGTGCTAGAAATAAATTCATATACCCATGTTTTTAAATATCAATGTAAATATTCATTTGTTTTGAAAAAGCATTAAATGAATCATCTACGTAACCTATAATAATGATGTTTTGAAAATGAATCAAATACCATTATTCTATTTAAATAATGTATAAATCTTTATAGATTCTCCACATTGAATTCTACCTCATATTTTCTATTCACGAAGAATAAATTTATATCAAAATGATAATTTTTATTACTTCAATGTGTAGGGACCTCAAAAAACATCATAATGGGTTAAATTTATGCAATGGGTGTAAATATTTCTTCAATATAAAAACCTTCAAGCTATGAATACCCTTCACAAAATAATTTCTCGTTATTCCATGAATCATAAACATTTTAATTAAGATTATTTATGAATAACCACTTAGTTCCTTTAATTTATTTACCCTCTAATCCTATGAAAAATTACAATGTTTCATCGAAATCAATTTTTTCTATCTCTTTATCCATATCCATTAACCACACCTAGTTCTCATCTATTTTTAAGAATGTATGAGGTTTTACTTATGAGATAAGTATAATTTTTTATGCAATACTAAAAATCATCATCTTCTAAACTAGGGATTTATAAAATTTTATAATATAATATGATCCAACATGAATTTATACCATCTAGAAAATTAGATTTTTAATACCTCAAGACTATATTCATAACTGAGATTATCTGAAAAAGTATGTTCGATATGAGGTTTATAGCATTCATCATTTTCATCAACCCTTCTATATGTTATTGTCATATCTTCCGATAATTCATTTGAAAAATATCTACCTTTTATAATCAATATTGATTTGATTTTGATATCATTCACATGACAAGAATAAACCAACTTATGTGTGTTTTGATCAATAACATATAACTTATTTGATTTGATAAATTTTCAATGAAAATTATTCATAATCATTATCATAAATCCTCCATAAACATTTTTTTGATAATCATTAAAAAATGAGTCCCAAATACATTGATGTATTTATTTTTTGGTATATTATTGTATTATACTTAATAAGGAATCAGGTTTTATTCCAATATTAGTATGAACATGTTTTGAACATTTAATTATATACATGTAGACTCTCTCAAGAAAAATATTAAATGTTTATACCCAGTAATCATAGTTCAACCTATCTAATCTAAAATTTTGATTTTACATTATATAACGTAATTTTTAAGGAATTTATGATTCCATAAAAAATTCCATGATTCGATAGATATGATTCCAATGAGTCAAAAGAATATTATTTATTATTATACATTATCAAGATTAGAATATATACACTAAGATCTCCTTCAATTTTAGTCCTGAAAATTTTGAACATCTCTTCATCTTATAATTTATTACATGAACAAAAAATGGTTCAATTGGGTGGTATCATCAGTAAATTTAATATTTAAATGAATACCCCTTGTGGATTGATATCTAATAAATACAAATTTATTAGAATGTATTAGATCAGGAGGTGTAATTTATCGAATATATACCATCTTATGAAAACCACATGACATGTACCCATTCAACCAATTTTTTATGATGGGGTCTCTATATGACATAAATTTAAGGTAATCTATTACTATATAATAATTTTAATTATTTTAATTTATTCAAAAATCAGGACAATAATTTCTGTAATGATTTTTTTTTTCACCCACTGAACTCAAATAACATGAGATACTTAGGTTGATAATTTAGAATAAATTATTATCAATTCATTATCTATTAGTGATAATATTTCTATATTTTTAATAACAAATGATGAAATAATTTTTTCATTAGATGTATTCATTATCATCATTGTAATTATGGAAAAAACTCAGTATTTTATGTTTGAGGCCATCAATGAACAATACATAACTGGACATAAATTATATGTTATTTATGTTATCCATGAAAATTACTTAATTTTAAGGGAATGAAAATTCTTAAAGGTTACTTCTACAAAATCACGTTCATCAATGTTTTTAGAGAGCTTCATGTCACTAGTCATTTATGAAGAGTAGCTGCTATAAAAAATCATGGAATATTATTTTTATATACCATTAACGAATAATTATTCTATAAATGAATTATAATATATCTTTAATTTCCTAATATCATTTTATTTTTTGGAACAAGGAACCAATAGAGTAGTCATTAACTCTTCATAAAAATGATCTAATCGATAACACCTTCTAAACGTGTCCCCCATGGATACAAAACCAATTCAATATTAATTAATTTTTTAGCTTCCAATTTATTTTTCATTGAGTATTTTTTCCTTAATAAAGTTAATTACTCTTATTACAAGGTATCTTTTACAAAAATCATGCATACGCCATGGTTGTGTCATGTTTTGATGACATTTTTAGATTCTTTTTTTATAAACCTTACATAATAAAATCAATATCATTTGACCCATGCCCCTCCAGGTTAATACAAACTCCATTTAAATACATATCATCATGATCTCTTAAAATTTATAATATCTATTTCCCTTCAGCTTTAGGGAAAAGATTTTAATATGTTATTCACAATAAAAAATATTATTGTGGAATATATACCATGGTTTTTCACAACATAAACTCTCCTTGATTAATTTTTAGAACCTATAATGATAATAAAGGATAAATTAGTTTTATGTTTAGAAGAAGTTATTTGTAAATGAATTTTTTGGATAAAAATCTCAATAGATCAAAATAAATTAGTTGAACATCATTTTCCATATAAAAATATTCAATAAATTTCTATAAATTGTATTTGACA
Organism: Viscum album; assembly: GCA_963277665.1. Lineage (NCBI taxonomy): Eukaryota > Viridiplantae > Streptophyta > Magnoliopsida > Santalales > Viscaceae > Viscum > Viscum album. The sequence goes on from OY728138.1 coordinate 512,316,591, forward strand.
TAAAGACACTGGGACATTGTTTTACTTAGGTATTCATATGTAACAAAAAATATAATTAATATCATTTGTTATATTTAATTTCTCTATTACCTTCAACATTAGGTTTTTAATTTCATCTCTATATACATGTTCATTTTTGTATTGAAAATCCTTTTAAATTTTCTCTCACCATCCCATTTCTAAATATGAACGTTTTTGTTTCATTTAGTGTATATATCAAGACACACCTCATGTTCTTCTTTCTAAAAGTGTTTCATAAAACATTCATCACCTGCCTATTCTTTATCACATGAATCTTCCCTTTTCTTCCCAACATTCTCCATTATGTTCAATAAATATTCAGGAAGGTTTTCATCAAATAAACAAAAATATAAAGGGAAAAATTCATATTCATTTTAAAAAAAATCTTACTAATTTTATCAGTGAACTATTTATTTCCTTCAGATATATTTTGAAAATTTTATTTCAATTATTCCTTATAGTTTTTCCCTCCTTATCATCCAAGGAATACTAAATACTTTTCATCTTAGAATAATTCATATTAAAGTTCCCAATTATGCATCAATTAAAAATCTTCAATAATAATTTTCCTTTTATTTTTCATTATCCACACTAAAATTAATTGTAAGAGGAGAAAAGATTCTCTTATAAACGTTTCATCAATATATTTTTCATCTCTCTAGTAATAAATAGTAATGTAGATTCATCAACTACTTTTTGGACATGTGATAGGAGATATAGTGTCATCATAATATTCAATCCATGATTTTTTTAATCTAAAGTAGGAATTCCTATATTTTTAAATGAATTAAAATTATCTATCTTTAATAACCTTCTGATAATATAGTGGGATATTATATAATACTAATTGATATTCGTCAGAACATGTTAACCAATAAGGGGGAGTGGGGTTTGATCAGTCGTTCCTTTTTACCATTTATTTTTTCTAAAAGTTTACACAATGACATATTTGTGTCTTGATCCACTCAATATATAGAAACAACTCTACCCATATTCAATAAATAAGATAGAAATCAATACACTTAGTTTGTTTTTAAATTTTCTCCCTTAACATGGGTGACTTTTTTCCTTTATACATGTTTTTATGATCCTGATATACTAATTTTATATTAAAATATATCTCCAATTACATGTTTTATTGGTGTGGATTATCATACATAGAAATGTGTATCCCACACTCAATGTATCATAATAATTATATTATAATAGTTCTCTGCAGTTAAATATTATCCACTAAAAAAAATAGAAATATAATTTTAATTTTTGGATACATTAACAACACATAAATTCCTTCTTCCAATCCTTCCAATTTTCCATAATAATATTTTTATGACCACTTATGATTTCAAAAAAATTGTTTCTAGAACATAAAATACCCAAACATATGTTCTTAGTTGTAAGGAATATCAAAAATTTAAAACATAAGCACATTCCTATGCTCTTAAAAAACCTCTAGAATTACTTCATTTCTTCAACCCCGTTGATTCAATAGAAATTAAATATCATCCTCAGTCTAAAAATAATTATGTCAAAATCATTCATATCTAGATTATAATGATCTCAATCTTATTATAATATACCATAATATAATTAATTTGGTATCCAAGATCTATATATTCCTCCTTTACTAATTAATATTCAACCACCTTCAATGTCTTCAAAATTTTCAATGATAGTTAATAATAAAATATTACTAAAAAGAACATCATCAACCCTACTCATGGATTTATACATGTTTCAGATTGGAAAAAAATCATATTTCATAACTTTGAATTATTAAAATCCATATAAAAATAAATAAAATGAATTTAACTTCATAAGAATTCAAAATTAAGTTAATAAATATCATTTGTTATTCTAGAATCCATATTTCTATTTGTTGGTAATTATTTTTCCTAAAAAGAACACAATAAGATTTTTTCATTTACTCCATCATATAATCAATGTCAAAATATATTTTTTCATTATTTTCATCTTTCATAGCTTCAAAACATGTTTTGATTTTTGTTCAATATATTCTCAATATTCACCATATATAACATCAAAAACTTCTCTATTCCGGTCTATATTAATTTTATTCATCGTAACTACTAAATATATAAGTTATAGAACCATCTAAATATCTTCAAACACTATCATCTAGTTATTATATATTTTAACCGATTTCAAATTTAGCTTATTTTTATTTCAATAGAGGAAACATAATATCAATGATTAGCTTTTTTCCCCTGATGGTTCATCAGGATTCCGAAACAATCTTAGTTTATATTAACTAAAACATGAATAAAATTTCATCTAATATACTAAATTTTTACAAAATTGAGATATATTTTCATTCAAAGGAACATAACATGAAAATCATGAATTAACATAAAATATATTCATCTGGTTTGCGATTCATTACTCCTTCGAGTATAAAATCCTATAGAAATATTCCTGTCTCAACCTTCCAATCATACCTTCTAGCGATGTTTCATATTTTTTAACATCATCCTTATTTTTTTATCACCATGAATTTTAAAAAATAAATGTCACAAACATAAGGGATATTTAATATTAGGATTATAGATTATCATCATGAAATTTTCACATTTTTATTCCATAATTCAGAGTTACAAACGTATAATACAAGGAGTAAACATTTGAACTTTGTCAATATTTCAATGTGATTCATCATTAGAAATTAACTTCTGGATAAATTAAAGATTTTTTCATGAACACATTCATGAAAATTCATAGATTTTCCAATCATTAAGATTTAATATACACATTGATCCTCTGATATGTTTTGGTTACATCATAACTCTCACTCTCATCTCATCTTTGATTGAGTACATCATACAATGGGCAAAAACTACAACTCACCATATCACATCTACGAGATTAACATCCATCTAATGCATCTATAACTACCAATGTTATAAAACTAATTTATAATCTATATATTCCTTCTTTAGATACCTTTTTGATGATTCTATTCATGAAACCAAATATCCTTATCAATAACGAAATCACTATAGATTTCATCTACATGCAACGTTGTATACCGATAAAATAACATCAGTGAATCAATGTATTATTCACACTCCATATAGTACCATGTTGACTTTAAAATCCTTTGGTTACATGGGTTATTCACTAATGATTTAGTAAACACACCTAAAAACCCTCATATTAATTTTTCAATTTCCTATCATCCACAATATTGGATTCTCATAAATTGAGGTATTTCCTTCAAAAATCCATATTGTATATATATGGAGTTTTTAATATTATATGTGATGGATATTGATGTTGTTATGGAGATGGAGGTGTGGAAAAGGATTGTTTTTTTAAATGCGTTTCATAAGAATCCCACCACATGTTAGTCTTTTTTGTAGCTATTATATTCACTTTTTTTATTATTTATTACAATAAACCATATGAGTTTATAAACAAAAACAATTACTATATAGGGTTTGGTGTTTTGTGTTTACCCTAAATATCTTAGATGTGTCTGATATGGATTACTACTCCTCATCCTTCCCTAATCTCTCTTATAGACATAGTTTACATTGGAGTGAAATGAGGTGAGAGTTATTGTTTATTATGTGTGTTCATGGTTGTGTTGTACGAGGTAGTAGTGTGGTTATGTGGTAGATATGTAGTTTTGTGTTAACATGATTGAGATAAAGTAATGATATTATTTTATCATTATGATATGTGGTATATGGTTGTCATTATACAAATATGGTTGAGATGTAGTATTAGATTGTGATTATGTGAAAGTATAAGGGATTTGAATTCATTAAATATACAATTTGGACATGGGGGACTAGTATAGTGTGGAAATGGGTATGAGGTAAAATTCATAATATATTCTTTTTATTGTTATATTACTATAATTATTTGTGAATTTATTGTGTGAGTCGTAGTGAGGTTGCAATGATAGATCACATATGATTAATAAAATTATTGTTTCATGGTTTATTTATTAGTTTTTTGGGCTTGTTCTACAATTTAATAACCATGTACGGGATAACCATATTTAGTATACATTTATGCTCACCCATACCGTCTATATTCTATTTTTATAGTTTTTCATCGTAGTGATAGTTATTTGGTTGAACATTACAAGATCATGATATGAAGGTCATTTGGATTAAATGTTATTATGAAAAGGGACAATTTTTTTACATAATCCTCCTTTTATGTATGAAATTAGAAAAATTATGGAATTTTTTAATACTTAATGTAGTTTATTATAAATTTTCGGTTTATTTGTTTTGTTCTTGAGACATATTTGGCTAATTCATCATAAAATCTATTAATATACACTTAATGGTATTCTATAACCCTTAACCTATTAGAGGAATGATATGGAGGACCTATGATTTCTTATTGGATAAGGAGTGGTTCTAGTAGAGAAAGGGTCAGGAACATCAAATTAATAATGAGTTTCTCATTCACATTATGATTTATTTCAACAAAATATCCTTCCTCTTTGAGTCTTTTTATTTGAGATCAGTCAAAGGGTATTGTTGTTTTTATTTGTTTTTTTCGATTTTAAAAAGTAATATATTATATAATATTAATAAAAATATCATGAAATACATTTTTTAAACCATTATAATTTTTTTCTATCAGACATATGAAATAGAATCTAATGATTGAGGGATTTCTTCAGTAAATTATCAAATATATCAAATGTCATAAGAACATTTACCTTTTCTCATCGATGAATCAATTTATTTTATTCCAAATTCATAAGGTCAACCAATAATTATAATATTAACGAAAAAATGAATCATAATAATATTTTGATAATAAATAATTTGAAGATATTTTTTGATGAAGCAATTATATTTTATTAGATAGTGATGTATGAGTCTACGACAATGAGTGGAGATACATCCCCAAAATTCTATTAAACATAGTAAACAATGATAAATATGATTGTATGAGTTTATAATTTCATGATATAATAGATATCCAAATGTGTGATATATTTTGAGAAATTTGTTGGACTAATTGATTACATTCCCCATATATAGATCTCTTAGCCATATGTTTGGATATTCAATATTTTCAACTACATTATTGCATAATTCCTCTATAAATTTTCATTGAATGAGTCTAATATTTTTATAATATATAAAAAATTAATGAATTGAAGGAAAATGATTTCTATCCGATAATATTAAAATTTTCAAGTATAAATTAAAAAATGTTTAAAATTTAAAAATATAAAATATAGAAAATGTTTATAAAAATTAAAATATACATTATTATGTTCCATTGTTTTAGTGCAATTTTTTGATATATATAATATGGAAATCACAGAAATAAATTACAATATATATACTCAATCAACTTATAGTTTGATGAATAATGGTGAATGGATGATCCACATAAAAGATTTCTTATTCAAATAATTAAAATAAAATATTCCAAAATAAAAATAAATTAAAAATAGGAAAGGTATGTGATGAATCAACTATGTTGGTTTTTTTATCATATTCAATATATTAATAAAAATAATTACGTGGAGTTTTATTATAATAATTATAATCTATATAATTAAGAATATATGATAAAATAATCAATGGGATTAGGGATCTTGGGATTAATATTGTAGTTTGATGTTTTTTTATTCCCTATAAAAAACCGTCTTTAAGAATCTCAACACCCATTATATTTAATTATTTAGTAGACTTTTAAATATTTTCATCCTTTCATGGAACTAAATACCAACACCTACCAAGAAAAATTATTTAATTAAAAAACAATTTTTATATAATATTTGATTTAAAAAAATTTAAAAAATATTTTACATTTGAAGGATTTTTATTTCCATGTTACTATATATATTTATTAATTGTTTCATAGTAATTTAACTTATTTCTTACCATTGAAAAATATATTATGAACCTTCATATTTAAATACTAAATTGTGATCAATCATTATTTTCATTTGAAAACTCAATGTTCAATTAGAAATTGAAAATTAAATAAAACTCTATATTTAATAAAAAATATACTAAGAAAATTACAATGTATCAAAGAGAACTATATTAATATTTTGGTCCGTATATGAGGATAGTTGAATTTTCAATAGGGTTGAAGTGATAACTTTGAATAATTATAAATATATACCAATAAAAGTTGAAATTTTTAATTATTGGTAAATAATATATGAGAACATGTATTCTTATATTGGTTTGGATCAATGTGATCTTATTTATACTCTTTACACTCTCAAGACAAAAGTTCGTAACCCACTAAATTATATAACAGTACTGAAAGAGAGTGAAAATATTTTTTTTCATGACTTTTCACATCTGGATTTGCAACCTAATTACAACATCATTTTTCAAACTTGGATAAACAACTAATAAAATTCCTTTTTATCACCTAGTGTCACAAATTAGAATCTTCTGTTTGTTGTGGTGTAAAATGAACTATTATCTTTTATTATTAAAAGATATAACCAAAAACCCCTATCGTTGATGAGAGTAATTCATAACTAGAAATACCTTTTGAATGGGAGGTATAACATGAAACAAATTGCCTAATTTTGATTGAAAATTTATAAACCAAAAGTCACACACATAGAAGAGATATAAAATTACAACACCACTAAAATATGTAAGACAATGACGTTCTGAATGCTTAGGAAGTAGAGATATATTTGGAAGGACTCTTTGTATATGATGAAATTTTATATACTAAATTCCAATAGTAAGTGATTTAAGAAATATATCATATAGTATTGTTCAAATATATTTGATAGTTTGATTCTTTTTGTTAGTTCAATAAACCTATATTTATAGAGTTTCTTAATTCCAAGAATCACAGATGGTGATAACCACATGTATATCATATTGAATATTCTAGTTGTTGTAAATTTTCCTTCATGAAGTAGTAGTTGCGCATGGAAAACCAACTAAATAATTATTAGATTTTTTTTCTTTTTCACAGGTAATACATCACATGTATTTTCACCATAAATAATAATAATAATATTCACATGTATTGACTATAAATTTTCATTGATACTCTATAAAATATAAACACCTTCAAAATTAAAAATTATTGAATGAATGTAAATTTAATAAATTCATTAATATACAAATAATAATAAATATTAATTTTTTTTGAATAATTCGTATAATAAATTCAATATTGACTCTTTTAATTTTGATGAGTTTAAATTTGAAACTCATAATTTTAAAATATGAATCACGAGTATTTTTACACAGTTATTTTCTTTTGATTTTATTTTATTTATTATTACAATATTGAAAATATTAATCACATATAATTGAAAAATGTATACTGTAACTATATAAAAATAAAATCTAGGAAAATAGGAAACAAAAACATATAATGATTTACAATAAAAAATATATAGGAGAAACATGAAATATTTTATTATTTAAAAAAACAAATGTGTATATGATTCATTTTATTTGTTAATTTGAGTTATTTTTTATGCTATATAAGAATCATTCTATAGTTTGAATATAATTTATTTTTCTTTGTACATGAGTCATTTAGTGTTTTTTGTTAGAGTTACTTTATACTTAAATGAATTATGGTCTATATATAAGTAAATCATCTCTTTATAATAATCATTTTAACTTTCATACGTGAAATTTTGACCAGTGTATGATTCATAATTTTTTTTGTAAGATTCATTCAATGTGTAGAAATTTTTGAGAGAAACAATTCCATAAGAGTAAAATAAAACTATGTAAGAATGATTATTCTACTATATAAGGATCATTATACATTGTATATAAATTATTCTTGAATAGATTTCATTCATTTCTAAGGAATACATTTGAAGAAGAGTAAATAAACAATATAAGATGTATTCATCCACATTAATATACATGATTCAAAAATTAATTAAGATATTAATGTACATACAAAAATTCCAGGTAATTCCTTCAACACATAATTCATTCTATAACTCAAATAGGGATAGATTTTTCTCTAAAACCATAAAAATAATAATGATCATAGAGACATATTGAAAATAATAAAATTAAATTTAATTAACGATCAATCAATCATTTATTCTACTTGAAGAGAAAAATTTGTAAAATGGACAATACTTCTGTATAAGATTAGTAAAAATATCAATTTTCTAATTTATCAAAATGAAAAAAATTATGTAACATATTTATAATTACTAAAATATGATTTAAATGATGTGTAAAGGGGAAATTCAACATTAATCCCAATACCAATGATGGGATTAGTTTCAAATAATTCCATAAATATCATATTCTTATTCCAATTTTTGATTGATTAAATATAACTGAATAAAATATAGTTGAAAAATAGAGTAACACAATCTATCCACTACTCATATCATCTAAAAAAATGAAAATATTTCAATCTGCCACTACATTATTATTTTATGGTTAATTATTTTTTTGAAATTATATCATTATCATTTATGTAAACATTGATTCTTCCAAAAAATTACCATGTTGTAGGATATTTATATGCATCGTACATGGTTTTTAGAGTATCACAATTTTATATTATAGGGAATATTATTGATTAAACTATATCCTTATGTATTATCATAATATGATGTTATATTATTCCACATGTCATAATTTTAAAAAAATATACAATGACAGTTAAAATATTCAATAAAAAATAACATATAGAAGTGTTCCATGGGAAAAAACATTTCCATTAATAACCACTTATTTAAAGTTAGGATTAGTAAAATAAATATAGAATGCTTTAATTTTTAAGAATTAATTTATTAGGATATTTATCAATTTTAATGATTTATACTATTTCACCAAAGAGAAATATTTTAATATCTATAATATAATATGGTCACTACTATTAGAATGGTTTCTTATAAAATATTATTGTAAATAGGGCTCCATATAAGGATTAATACTCTCTCTATAATATAAGTAACTCATTATTCTGGTCATGAATTCAAAGAACGAATTATTATTCCCAATTCATGTCATGAAAGATTCGGGTTATTATTTATTTGGTTAGGTTTTCCTCTTTCAAAACATAGTCTCCACATATAAATTTATTAGTCGTTATTAGTTGAATTTTGATTTATCGATTTTCATATGAAAGAGCATTTTTATGGACATATATGGATTTTATATTCGTCGATCTCCATAAATTGTTATATAAATATAAGAATTTGAATATTCAATTATGTTGTATCCACCAATCCATTATGAGATGATTAACCCAGTGCACCACATATCATCTTTCACTATAGAATCAATATTATTTCATCTCATACTATTATTTATAAACTATTCATGTGTTTATTACTGGTTATACGAATTATTTCTCCAACAATTTTTTTTACAACAGTTCAAGATATTGTGTGATGAACAAAAGTGGTAAATCAAATCTATTATTCTAGAGATTCAATGGGTTCCAAAGAAACAAACTCCATTTTGGGTTCCAACATGCATCGATATACTTCATAAATATTAATTAGTAATATCTTTCCAACTATTATCTGATACATAATTATCACTTAATGGTAGTAGTATCACATTATTTAGAACAAATCCAATACCACAATAGTTTGAAAGTGTATTTCTGTTGAACACCTAATCTCAGATGGGATACTCCTCCAATCACCAATTGGTTTTAGGTTGGAACCCCAGTTGATATTATGTGTTTGTATTTGAAGGGTACAGTTGGAAGAAAAATAATATTCAAGTGTTAATAAATTTTTTTTTGGTTATTTCATGGTACCTATTTCTCTCAAGTGGATTAATAAATTTCATGATTTTTCAGTGAATTTAAAATTACATTACTGGTAGAGACTAGTTTTTTTCATTTAACCCAATTATTAACTAATATATGTAGAATCTAAATGATTTCAAAAATAACTAATGTGAAATTAATTCTCCCACATTCCCAAATCTGGTGAATATTGAAATCAACAAGAATATTAATTCAGTATAATTTACAGATCCAATTAATATTGACCACAATATGAAGTATAGGGAACAACTTGTATATACCATGATAAAATGGACCAAAATAAGTGACTATAAAAACTCGGTGAAATAAATATATTACCCTCACTATATTTTTAAGAAAATTCATAATTGATCACTACATATCATAATACTATCACACATGGGGAATTATTAAAGAAATACTCTTATCGTCTAGTAATTTTTTCTAGTTTCATTACTTTTCTTGGTCGTTTATCTTATTTGAAAACTAAATGATGTAAAATGTCTCTACTATTATTCAATTTCCATCACCATGAGCATTATACATTCTATATTTTAGAACCCATAGATCTTCATTCACTAAAAATATATATCTAGTAATAAACTTATGATAAATAATATTTTAGATAAATTTAATTTGTTATGGAATATGAAAACATATTTGTATTGACACAAACTCCTAACTGAGAATAAAACAATAATATAGCCTCTCCTTTCACCCGACCTAGCTCTTTTAGATAATTATTTTATTGTATATTATCATTGGTTTCTTCTATATTAAAAATATATTCTACTTTAATGTTATAAATGGTCACTATCTTCTATGAATGTGAAAATAAACTCATACTTGTACCTCTATAGGTATACACATAAATTTTTATACTCCATTATCTATGTTTATCACCACCAAAGTATACATAAACAGATCCTTTTAACTGTATGGATATTTTAATGACCAAATATCAGTCCTTTATTCCATTTAATTATATAAGAGAACACTTTACTACTTCACAGTGTTTCTTTTGAAAATATAATGTTCGTCGGAGTGGACACTCAAGAGGAGGGGTGAATTGAGTTCCAATTAAAATTTCTGTTAAAAACAATTTCTATTAAAATCCCCCAATTTCAAAAACAAATTAATCTGTAGTGAATTTATATAGATTATAAAGGTTCAATTAGTTTCTCAAAGATTGATTAATTCTCAGTTAACTTAATCTTATGATTAAATTAACTTTTGAAACTAACTTACTGATTTATAACAAACATAAACACTTGCGAATTTAATTATCAAAGTAGCTTTGAAGATAGATTATATTTCAAAGTAATAGCAGCGGAATATGAAATAAATATGTATAGTATGGATATAGAGTATAACTATAAGCACAGAAAATTAACCAAGAGGTTCAGTCTCAAGCCGAGACTTAGTCCTCTCAAATTTTATATAAGAATGATCCACACCCTGGATCGGGGTTAACAACAGTGAACACACTGTCCAGGTCACAAGACCTCTACCACAGTTCTTCGTGGGAAAACAAACAACAACGGCAAGCTGTCCAGGTCACAAGACCTCTACCACTATCCACAGTGGGAAATGGAGTGCAAAAAGATTTGCTGAGGATTTACAGATCCTCCAGTGAAAGTACAGGAGTCGGTGTGTGTGTTTAATACAGCAGATAACACACACTGCTCAAAATGTAGAATAAATCACAGAACAAGAGATGTAGAGTTTAGAAGTGGTTCTGGTGATCTCAGTGTAGCTCTTGTATTCGATCAGAAGAGAGTTTGAGTCCTCTTCTCGTTTCTGTTTGAGAAACAGAGTGTCGTATGCTTCAGGTTCACAGGTAGTGAGAATGTAGTCGATGAAGTTCTTCAGGGTTCTTCTTGTATGCACAGAACACTTCTCGAGTATACTTGATTGGCTATATGCTTCTCTGTGTTCTTGATGGAGCTCGTTTTTATCTTCTTGTGTTTCTGGTATATTTCGTCCACCACGCACTTCTCTGGTTTGCATTCGCATTATCCATGGGCAGCGTATTCTTCTTGTATTTATCTCCCGACAGGGGACAAAAAAGATTTCTTTTCAGCAGGTACGAGGTACGGGTTCCTGACATCCGACAACCTTTATCAGATATTTGACAAATCATCAAAATGTATGACATGACCGTTAGATAAGTAAAATAAATTAAATGTAGGAAATAAAGAAATTAAAACAGTGAGTCGAGAATGTATGTCGCTGTTGACTTCAACTGTGGTCTTCCAACTGTGGACTTCCAACTGTGGACTTCCAACTGTGGAATTCCTTCTGACTGCTGACTTCAACAAAAGGCTTGCTGTCTGTAGGCTTGCAATGGTAGCTTTTACTCCATGTAACTGTAGCCTCTCTAACTGTAGACTTGTAACATCAAATTTGTAGATCTGTAACCTTTGTCAACTGTAGACTTCGATCATCTGTAGACTTAGTAGACAGAAGCTGTCTAACTGTAACCTTGACTGTAGACTTATGACTGTAGGCTAGTTCGTCTGCGAACTTGTTTCAACTGTAGACTTGTTCGACTGTGAACTTTGACAATAGATAGCAGTAGACTCGTAACTGTAAGCTTGTATTAGTCTTCGACTGTAACCTTGTAACTGTGAACTTATTGCAACAGTAACTTAAGGTGACAGTTAACTATAACTGTGACTTTGAGAAGAAAAACTCTGACTGTTAGCTAACAATACCAAACTTATGTAAATACTACTGTAAGCTGTTACAGTAAAGTTATGAGAGTAAGAATATGAACTGTTTAGAATAAAATACGTTTAAGCATAGAATAATAAGATTAATGCAAAGGTTTAATACATCATAATCAATGTTTAAGCATGATTTGGGATTATCAAAACAGGTGATTCCAACAATCTCCCCCTTTTTGATAATCACAAATTATGTCAGTATGAAATATAGAAGTATCAGAGAGAAGTGTGCAAAACACAGTATTAGCAATATGAGCACAAAAATGAGGTATAATCCGCAAGGATTTCTCCTCTCTGTATAGGTTCATTTCTCCCTTGAGTTTCCTATTTCTCCCCATTTCTCCCAATATCAATTTCTCCTTATTTCTCCCCCTTTGTGATTAACAAAAAGAAAGACAGAATGAGAGAAAAGAAACATTGTATTAATAATGAGTACATTACATGACCCAAAACGTGAATACATGATCCCTATCAAAAAAAAAACATAAACAGACTCAATCCTCTTCATCTGGAGGTAAGGGATCTTTTCCTTTAGAGGAAGAAGATGGAGCAGGAGGTGAAGGAGCAACAGGCTGAGGAATGGCAGCAGGAATGTCTGGAGGGGCAGCAACAGAGGCTCCTGAAGGCCGGTAGTGAGTAGCTTGCCGAGGGATCAGTGGTCTAAGGCTTCTGAGGGCATCAGCAGGAGACATTACTGAAGAACCACTGGGGTTGGAGACAGGTAGGGCAGGAGGAACTATAACAGGTGTGCAGTCCACATGAAGAAAAGGTAGGAGCAGATTCCTGAAATCCATGATAATGTTTCCTCCTCTGTCCATGGCAGATAAGAAGTCATCTTTGTTTTCCAAGAATTTATCCAAAGCCGGGGTCAACTCTCGTAGCTTGCTAACTTGTTCTTTGAAGGCTTGAGTTACTGGAGGCAGCTTCATAGTCTCTAGCATGAGCTTGAAGTGATTGTTCAACTGATGCCTGGTGAAAATCCGATCAAAGTAATAATCCACTTTACTTTTGATGGCCTCCTGAGAAGCAGTAGCAGCCTGCAGGTGCTCACGAACAAAGCCACTGACTTCTCTTGTAGTAGCAAGGATCTGTAGGTCTGATGTGTCATTTGCACGGGCCTGAGTAAGCTCTTCTCTGAGCAGGCTTCTAAACTGCTCAAGGTCCACAGGAGAGCTAGATGAAGGAAGGGACTTGACTGAGAATGCCACTGTCTCCTTGAAAGACTGAGTCAGATTTCCAATCACTTTCTGAATGACAGCATCCTGATTGCTAAAGTGTTCTTTTACTGATTTCTTGAAAGCCTCAAATACTTCCACAAACTGCTTGACCACTTCTTTGATGTATCGAATCTCACTGGACACTTGTGTCTGAGAACTGCTCAGGGCAGTTAAAGAAGCAACTGATTGTCGGAGGGCCACTACTGCTCCAGTCTAGCTTTCAATTTGGGTGTGGCACACTTTCATTTCATCCATCACTTCTTTGATTGGACTTCCCACAACACATCCTAGAGATAGTTCTAAGGATTGTTCTACATTTTTCATCTCATCAAAAAGACTGGTTTTCAATTCAGCAACAGACTGTCTGATGGTCTCCTTCATTTCATTCTTTAAGGATTCAAGGTCTTCCTTGGTGGCCAATCCTTCAGTTTCTAACACTGGAGAGCTGTTAGGTAGGATGACTGGATTTCTTGGTGGTTGGTTTTCCTCATCTGAATCCTCATAATTGAGTCCTAACACCATGTATCCTGGATCTGAGGTCCATACTTCTATATCATACAGTACAGAGACTGAACCTACACGCTCCCCCTCACTTGGAGGTCCTTCCTGAACACTTTCTACTATCTGCTCAACTCTGGGTAACTCTAAGTTTTCTTCTGTAGCTCTAGTAGGTTCCATACTTGCTTCCTCTGGAGGTTCAGCAGTGAGGTTAGCCTCCTTCTCTGTTGGGTCATCAACCACTTCCATGACAACAGTAGTAGAGACCACTCCTACTTCCTGGTCAGACACTGACTTGTCTGTATACCCTATCAGAGGGCTCATACTGAGTTCTTCTGCAACAGTTTCTTGATTTTCATTTAAAGCTCCAGCCTCTTCTGCTTCGACTGTATCACCCTCATCAGAGGTGTCCTTGTCAAAATATTGAGATTCTTCTTCTTCTTCTGTAGTCTCAGTCTCACAGTCTCTTAGAACAGGTTCTCTACTGGGTAGTTCTTTTGGAGGGCTTGCTGCTCCAAATGTCACTGTCCTGACAGGACTGTGAGTAGTATCAGGATCACTCCCTTCATCAATTGGAGTGTTCTCTCTTGCAGAGTCACCAACTACTGCAGTCTGTTCATCATCTGAGTATATAGGTTCAGGCTCATCAGGCTTTAAGCCTGGATCTCTCCTATCTCTCGGTCTAGAGGGATGAGTAGAAGGGCTAAAATTCTCATAGATTCTCTCCTCATCATTCACCCATGATTTCTTCCAGGGATTCCAACTGATCTTCATGAATTTGCAGATTACTTTCGAGATACATACACTGTTCTTTGCCACTATCAACTCTTCATGACTTCCAGCTGCACCTTTCACTTTCAACATAACCGAAATGAGTTTAGCATGAAACAAGGCACTTGATTTTGAGCTTGCCTTTATCATGTCCTCCATCTGAGCCATCAGCAACCTACAAAGGTTGACCTTCCTTCCATGTTTTAATAAGTACATCAAGTAAATATCCTGATGCTTCAGAGTTGCAAAATCTCCTCTTCTAGGACTCAGTACATGCTGGATAAACTTAAACAGAAGCCTGTCCTCTCCATTCATTTCAGTAGCAATAATCTTCCTTACAGTGCCATTGCCTGTCAATTCTTCCAGAGCTGTCTCATGATCAAAAATTCTACTATTTGGAGGAGCCGCTCCAGAATAGTAGTTGTAAATACCCTCATGAGGAACTCTTAAACAAGCAGCCCATTCAGCGGATGAAAAACAGACTTCATTGCCATTTACTCTGGATATTAGTCTATGCAGATCATCCTCTTCCTCGAACTATAGATATTCACAGAATTCCTTCACCAGCTTCGGGTTGTACGGTCCATTATTGCTTGCGAAGCATTCGGTCCATCCTTGATCATTAAGAACTGCCAGTACTAATGATCTGCTCGATAAAATCCACTCTTCACTTAGCTCCTTCTCAGCAACTATTTCTCTCTTAGTCAGATGTGGATTAACAGGTCTTATCGAGGCGTTCCCGGTGCCACTGGATTCGACTTGAGTCCTCTTCGGCATTGGTGCATCTTCGTTGACAGTCGGGGGTCGCTTTGTTCTGGCCATTGGAACTGAATGAGGTTTCGAGGTTCGGTTGAAGGTTTAGGGTTTATGACTTGAGAGAGAAAGGGTCGAGATGAGTGGATTGAGATATGTTCGATGTTCTCAATTTGATCATTTAGGGATTTAGAAATAAAAGAATAAAGAAAAGAAACGGTTCGAATTCCCGCAAAAATAAAATAATATTAAACAGCGAAACAGCCTACAGAGAGATGTAACAGTGAGGTACACCGGTGAGGTCTAACTGTGAGGTTTCAACTGTGAGGTCTAACTGTGAGGTTTCAACTGTGAGGTTTCAACTGTGAGGTTTCAACTGTGAGGTTTCAACTGTGAGGTTTCAACTGTGAGGTTTCAACTGTGAGGATTCAACTGTGAGGTTTCAACTGTGAGGTTTCAACTGTGAGGTTTCAACTGTGAGGTTTCAACTGTGAGGTTTCAACTGTGAGGTTTCAACTGTGCTATAGTTAATCATACCTAACTCATGTTTGATGTAACATA
This sequence comes from Viscum album, assembly GCA_963277665.1. Lineage (NCBI taxonomy): Eukaryota > Viridiplantae > Streptophyta > Magnoliopsida > Santalales > Viscaceae > Viscum > Viscum album. Next base: position 512,332,882 of record OY728138.1, read on the forward strand.
ATCTCTCAGAATTCAAAGGCTTTGTAAAAATATCATCTAACTGATGTTCAGTGCCAATGAACTCAAGAGTGATATCACCTTTCTGATAATGATCCCTTAGAAAGTGATGTCTCACATCAATATGTTTTGTCCTAGCATGAGATTCTGGATTTTTTGAAATGTTAATAGCACTTGTATTGTCACACCTTATAGAGACATGTTTGAATTGATATCCATAGTCTAGTAAAGTGTGTTTCATCCACAAGATTTGTGCACAACAGCTACCAGCAGCTATATACTCAGCTTCGGCAGTAGACAATGCAACAGAATTCTGCTTCTTACTACACCAAGATACTAGTGACTTGCCTAAAATGTGACATGTTCCAGAGGTGCTCTTTCTATCTAACTTGCAGCCAGCAAAATCAGCATCAGAATAACTTAATAAATCAAATGATTGTCCTTTTGGATAAAATAATCCCAAATTGGGAGTATGTTTTAGATATTTGAAAATCCTTTTAACAGCAGTCAAATGAGACTCTTTTGGATTGGCTTGAAATCGAGCACACATGCATACACTGAACATGATGTCAGGTCTACTGGCAGTAAGGTACAGTAGACTACCTATCATACCTCTGTAATTGGTTTGATCCACTGGTTCACCAGTTTCATCACTGTCCAACTTGCAAGTGGTTCTCATAGGTGTGTCACTGCCTTTGGTGCCATCCAAAGAAAAACGTTTTAGAAGATCTTTAATATATTTACTTTGGTTCAAAATAGTACCATTTTTATTTTGAAAGATCTGAAATCCAAGGAAAAATTTGAGTTCTCCCATTAAACTCATTTCAAACTCATTTTGCATTATTTTTGAAAAATCAACACATAAAGAATTTTTTGAAGATCCAAAAATAATATCATCCACATAGATTTGTACTATTAAGACATCTTTAGAAATCCATTTAATAAAAAGAGTAGGATCAGCTATCCCTTTAGTAAATCCTTTTGAAATAAGAAAAGAGATGAGCCTATCATACCAAGCTCTTGGAGCTTGCTTTAAACCATATAAAGCTTTAGATAGTTTAAAAACATGATTAGAAAAATGGGGATTTGTAAAACCAGGAGGTTGTTCCACAAATACATCCTCAATTATATATCCATTTAGAAAATCACTTTTAACATCCATTTGATATAGTTTGAAATTCAGATGAGCAGCATAGGCAAGTAATATCCTAATGGCCTCTAGTCTAGCCACGGGTGCAAAGGTTTCCTCATAGTCTATTCCTTCTTCCTGACTATACCCTTGTGCAACTAGCCTATCTTTGTTTCTGATTATATTTCCAAACTCATCCACTTTGTTTCTAAACACCCATTTAGTGCCTATGGTAAGAGTGTCTTTAGGTCTTTCCACTAATTCCCAAACTTTGTTTCTTTCAAACTGATTTAGTTCTTCTTGCATAGCCATTACCCAGAATTCATCACCGATAGCATCATTGACATTTTTGGGTTCAAGCTGTGAAAGAAAAGCTTGATGTTCAACCTGATTTTTTAGAGAAGCTCTAGTTTGTGTTCCTCTATCAAGATTACCAACAACAGAATCTAAAGGATGATTCTTTAGAATCCTAGTTGATTTGGTAAAGGTTGGACTAGAGATTTCAGGTTCATCTATAGGTTCGGGTTCCACAGAGGAAGATTCTGGAAAAAGTCCAGAACTGGATGTTTTTACTACAGGTTCTTTAGATTTGTCATTTAGGTTCAGAACAGATAAGTCTTCTTCAACATCTTCAAGAGAAGTTTTAGACTCATGTGGATCAGTCTCATCAAACTTGATGTGAACAGATTCTTCCACACATTTGGTTTTCTTATTGAACACTCTATAGGCTTTACTAGACATAGAGTAACCCAGGAAAATTCCTTCATCACTTTTTGGAGCAAATTTATCAAGATTATCTTTAGTATTCAGAATAAAGACTTTGCAACCAAAAACTCTAAAGTAATTAACCTTAGGCTTCCTATTATTCACAACTCATAAGGGGTTTTCTTAAGAACAGGTCTGATCAAGACTCTATTAATGACATAACAAGCTGTATTAACAGCTTCAGCCCAAAAGTAAATTGGCAGGTCATATTCATTAAGCATAGTTCTAGCAATTTCTTGCAGGGTTCTGTTTCTTCTTTATACTACACCATTCTGTTGAGGTGTCCTAGGAGCAGAAAAAATTGTGAGCATAGCCATTGTGTGAGCAGTAAGATTCAAATTCTTGATTCTCAAACTCACGGCCATGATCACTCCTCAAGGTCTTAATCTTAAGTCCACTAAGATTTTCTACAGACTTAGAGTATTTAACAAAGGAAGAGCAGGCTTCACTTTTATGAGCCAGAAAGTATACCCAAGTATATCTAGAAAAGTCATCTACAAGAACATAAACATAATGCTTCCCATTTAGACCTGAAATTCTTGATGGTCCAAACAAATCCATGTGAACCAGTTCAAGTGGTTGAGAAGTTGAAACTTCTTTCTTTGGTTTAAAAGAAACTTTGTGTTGTTTTCCCTTTTGACAGGGATTACACACTTTGCTATTTGGGAATTCAAGCTTAGGTAAGTCTCTAACTAGGTGTTTCTTAGAGAGTTTTCTAAGTGAGTGAATGTTGCAGTGTCCTAATCTCCTATGCCACAGCCAAGACTCTTTATGAAAAGCATTTAAGCAAGTAACATTATGTTTAACTAAAGTGTTTAAGTCAACAGCATAAACATTTTCATTTCTTAAGGCAGAAAATATTAAAGCATTTTTGGAATTATAAACATCACAAGAATTGTTTTCAAACTTGACATTAAAGCCATCATCACACAATTGAGAAATGCTAAGTAGGTTGTACTTAAGTCCATCAACAAATAAAACTTTGGAAATTAATACTGAGTCAGTGTTACCAATCTGGCCTAAGCCGATGATTTTTCCTTTTGAGTTATCACCAAAAGTGACATATCCTCCATCAACCTTTATTAAGCTTTTGAAGCACGAATAGTCCCCAGACATGTGTCTTGAGCATCCACTGTCTAAGTACCATACCTTCTTGTAATTGCTTTTCAAACAGATTTCCTACAAAACAGATTAGACAAGAAATGACTTTGGTACCCAGATTTTCTTGGGTCCAGATATGTTAGCAATCAAGGATTTAGGTACCCAGATTTGTTTTATGGGTCCCATACAATTAATAGATGCAACATATTTAGAGAGATATACTTTATTTGATCTACAACTATTTCAATAACCAGTTGAGGCATATGAATTTCCAAAACTGGAACTAGCAGGATTTTTTCCAGACTTAATAAATCGGGTTTTAGCAAACTGTCTTTGTCCAGGTTGGTATCCCAAGCCAGTAGCATACTTAGGTGCAACTTGCTTTCCTAGCAGTTGGGTTAGAGTATCTTTTCCATTTGTGAATGTTTCTAAGTCCTTTCTAAGTTGTTCATTAGATAGTTTCAGTTCTGTATTCTTCTTTAATAATTGAACATTTTTCTCTTTTTCTACATCAAGTGCAGACTTGACACTTGCAGTAAGAGCATGCTGTTTCTTTAAAGACTTATATTTATCCTTTAGTTCATTACACGTTTCTTCCAGCATATTACAGTATTCAGTCAATTCATCTTTAGACATATTTTCAGAATCAGAACCAGATTCTGCTTCACCTTCAGAATAATAAGAGTTTAAAGTGGGAGTGTCTAAGGTTACCTCAGATGTGTTTGTCATGAAACGCATATTAGCACGATTTCTTTCAGAATCACTGGACTCTGATTCACTTGTGCTGTCTTCTGAAGCACTCCAGGTGGCCTTCATAGCTTTCTTATAATTCTTGTCCTTGTACTCATATTTCTTCTTGAATTTTAACTTAGGACAGTCAGCTTTAATGTGTCCTTTCCTTTTACATTCATAGAAAACTATGTCTTCTTCTTTATCAGTTTTCTTCCAATCTTTCTTCCACTTACCTTGTCTATCATACTTACCCTTGTAGTTCGGTTTTCTGAAGAACTTCTTCTTCCTATAGAACTTCTTGAATCTCCTTGCTATTTGTGCCATCTCGGCATCACTGTCAGAATCTAAGTCTTCACTAGATGAGCTTTCAGTTGGTATATGCACTTTCTCCTTGTCTTTGCTCTTTGATGTAGTAGACTTAAAAGCTACAGATTTTCGTTTTGGTTCCTCATCTTCCTCTTTATTCACCTTTAGCTCTTCTTCGTACATCATCAGCTTACCAATTAACTCCTTGACAGGAAAAGTTCCAATATCACAGGATTCTCTAATTGAAACGGATGTCCCTCTCCACCTGTCAGGCAGACATCTCAATAATCTCATGATTTGCTCCTTTGCTGGAACAATCATCCCGAGTGAGCTCATTGTGTTGACTATCTCATTAAACCTGAGATACATATCAGAAATAGGTTCATCAGCTTTCATCTTAAAGTTATCATATTTGATAGTATAAGTGTTTAACCGCATTTCCTTGACATTAGTTGTTCCTTCATGAGAAACAGCTAAGGTGTCCCAGATTTCAAAAGCAGTTTTACATGCAGAAATTCTATTGAATTCCTCATCTCCTAGAGCACAGTAGAGAGCATTCACAGCCTTACAATTATTATTGTAAGCTAGTTTAGTAGGTTCATCCCAAGTTATTCTTTCAGTTTCTGGAATCTTGTATTGAGACTCTATAGCAGTCCAAATATCAAAACCCATACTTTCCAAATGAATTTTCATTTTGAGATTCCATTGGGCATAATTCACACCATTAAAGAAGGGTGGCCTGTTAGTAGCATCACCTTCTAGTCTATTATCCATAAGGAAATTCTAGAAAATGTTTTAAAGAGATAAAATTTAGAACTAACAGAAATTTAAGATCTTTTAGATAAAACTACAATCACAGTTTAAAAACAGAGAGTTACAATAAAACTTTGAGCAAGTATAACAGAGATAAACACAACCTCTGATACCAAATGTTGGTCGGAGTGGACACTCAAGAGGGGGGGTGAATTGAGTTCCAATTAAAATTTCTGTTAAAAACAATTTCTATTAAAATCCCCCAATTTCAAAAACAAATTAAACTGTAGTGAATTTATATAGATTATAAAGGTTCAATTAGTTTCTCAAAGATTGATTAATTCTCAGTTAACTTAATCTTATGATTAAATTAACTTTTGAAACTAACTTACTGATTTATAACAAACATAAACACTTGCGAATTTAATTATCAAAGTAGCTTTGAAGATAGATTATATTTCAAAGTAATAGCAGCGGAATATGAAATAAATATGTATATTATGGATATAGAGTTTAACTATAAGCACAGAAAATTAACCAAGAGGTTCAGTCTCAAGCCGAGACTTAGTCCTCTCAAATTTTATATAAGAATGATCCACACCCTGGATCGGGGTTAACAACAGTGAACACACTGTCCAGGTCACAAGACCTCTACCATAGTTCTTCGTGGGAAAACAAACAACAGCGGCAAGCTGTCCAGGTCACAAGACCTCTACCACTATCCACAGTGGGAAATGGAGTGCAAAAAGATTTTCTGAGGATTTACAGATCCTCCAGTGAAAGTATAGGAGTCAGTGTGTGTGTTTAATACAGCAGATAACACACACTGCTCAAAATGTAGAATAAATCACAGAACAAGAGATGTAGAGTTTAGAAGTGGTTCTGGTGATCTCAGTGTAGCTCTTGTATTCGATCAGAAGAGAGTTTGATTCCTCTTCTCATTTCTGTTTGAGAAACAGAGTGTCGTATGCTTCAGGTTCACAGGTAGTGAGAATGTAGTCGATGAAGTTCTTCAGGGTTCTTCTTGTATGCACAGAACACTTCTCGAGTATACTTGATTGGCTATATGCTTCTCTGTGTTCTTGATGGAGCTCGTTTTTATCTTCTTGTGTTTCTGGTATATTTCGTCCACCACGCACTTCTCTGGTTTGCATTCGCATTATCCATGGGCAGCGTAGTCTTCTTGTATTTATCTCCCGACAGGGGACAGAAAAGATTTCTTTTCAGCAGGTACGAGGTACGGGTTCCTGACATCCGACAACCTTTATCAGATATTTGACAAATCATCAAAATGTATGATATGACCATTAGATAAGTAAAATAAATTAAATGTAGGAAATAAAGAAATTAAAACAGTGAGTCGAGAATGTATGTCACTGTTGACTTCAACTGTGGTCTTCCAACTGTGGACTTCCAACTGTGGACTTCCAACTGTGGACTTCCTTCTGACTGCTGACTTCAACAAAAGGCTTGCTGTCTGTAGGCTTGCAATGGTAGCTTTTACTCCATGTAACTGTAGCCTCTCTAACTGTAGACTTGTAACATCAAATTTGTAGAGCTGTAACCTTTGTCAACTGTAGACTTCGATCATCTGTAGACTTAGTAGACAGAAGCTGTCTAACTGTAACCTTGACTGTAGACTTATGACTGTAGGCTAGTTCGTCTGCGAACTTGTTTCAACTGTAGACTTGTTCGACTGTGAACTTTGACAATAGATAGCAGTAGACTCGTAACTGTAAGCTTGTATTAGTCTTCGACTGTAACCTTGTAACTGTGAACTTATTGCAACAGTAACTTAAGGTGACAGTTAACTGTAACTGTGACTTTGAGAAGAAAAACTCTGACTGTTAGCTAACAATACCAAACTTATGTAAATACTACTGTAAGCTGTTACAGTAAAGTTATGAGAGTAAGAATATGAACTGTTTAGAATAAAATACGTTTAAGCATAGAATAATAAGATTAATGCAAAGGTTTAATACATCATAATCAATGTTTAAGCATGATTTGGGATTATCAAAACAGGTGATTCCAACATATAACATGATCCAAATAAAAAATTACACTATATGTGTTATGGAAGGTTGAGTGTGTAACATGAAATACATCAATTACTTATGTCATAAGTGTAATATTTTATTATGTCAATATTTTTCATTTGAATTAATTGATTTATTCTTCAATAACTAGAAGTGATTTTCTGGAGGAATATAAACTATTTCCACCTAGAAGTTATATTTTCTCTAAACCATCCCCATATAGTTATTTTTTTCATTATATATAGTTTTTAAAAACAATATACTTTATTATATTCATCCAAAGAATATTTTTCTGTTATTCATAATCCTTTATTTCAATTTCAATTGTTAAATGAATTTTATCTCATTATCTCTATGTAAATCTAGTCTAGAATGAGAATATCATCTAGAAAAAAAAAAAAAAATTTTGATATAAAAATATTCAAAATATTTGACATATAAAATTGATCTATGGAACATCTCATGAAATTATTTTTTTATTTCAATGCGTCAAATTTTATATTCCATTATATCAATTCCTAATTCAGTCCATAAAAATACTTAAATTGTTTATAAATATGATCATCCCTTTTGGAATTAGTGAAAACCACTTGTTACATCATGTATATGTCCTCTTTTATGTCCCAATAAATAATGTTACTTTGGAAATATAGTAGCTTAAATTATAATTTATCTATAGCTACATCGATGAATATAAATTTAATAGGTGATTTATTAAAAAGAATTTTAATTTTAGTATAATAAATATCCTTCTCTTATTAATTTTATTCCATATGCAGTCTCACTATAACCATCTACACCCATCATTTTCTTCTTTTATGATGTTCCCAATGGAATCATTGAAAAGTGTTATATTTTTTATTAACAATAATTTGGAATCATTGAAATATTATTTATAAATATTTTGAGGTGGTTTAAAACATTCTAATTGGATTTATGTTAATTTTTAATGGAATACATAAATTATATAAATTAATGGATTTGAAAAATGTTAAAAATTCTATATTTTCTTGGAATACATAACACAATGTCTTAATTTAGGGAAAAATATTTAAAATTTAATGAATATATAAGAAATATGTTCCCTATATACATAAAATTTTAAACTTATTTGAGAAAATAAAATTGGAAAAGGAAAGGGACACAAATGAAGTCTTTTGAGTATGTATAAAATGTTTCTCAGAAAGCTCACTGAAAATAAAAATATAAAAAAAACACTAGAAGATAAAAATATTCTATATGAATCCTGAAAAATGGTTTTGGCATGAAACACTGTAATACAAAACTTGTATTGTTGTTTTAACAAAAAATATTGTTTATACATAAGATGTTTTTTTTGATTTGTACTAATATTTTAATATATGTATTAAGATCACCTAATAAGTAAAATATTTTTCTGATATTTAAATTAATTTCATGAAGCATAAAATTTTTCCATACATGTAATATTTTTTATTAACAAATAAAATGTTTTAAAAATATTTAAAAATATTTCCTCATACGTAAGAAAACAATGATTGAAAATATTTTAGAATTGTGATGTTTTTTAAGATAGTTAAATATGAAAATTTTAATTATTTTAAAGAGGAATTTGACTCAGAAATATCATTATTCATTGGTCAAATATGAGATTCAATCCATGTTTCATGTAATATTTAAAGATGATTTGATGTGAGTTTCAGGTATTAAAAATAAATTAATTCTAATATCTAAATTTGAAATACAAAAAATGATCAAAGCTAAGGAAATATGAAATGATGTTCAAGAGAAAATAATTTTCAATAGAATATAATAGGAAATTAGAATATTTTTTGATTGAAATATTATTCACATAACTTTTTAATATAAAATAATAAAAATAAGATGAATTAAGCCTATTATGTATCTAAGAAGTAATAATATGCTAAATTGATGAACTATAGAATTGAACATTGAAAAATATTATATAATCGACAAGTACAACATCTATGATAATAAACTGTGGATAGAAAGGTGAACTTATTGATAAAAAATGTGAAGGTTTTATTATTAGGAGGAAAATATTCATCATTTATATGAATGTTATCATGTATTTTTCAATCATTATGAATGATTGAGAATGAAAAAATATTTAACCCCCTTAGATTTTATAATATATATACCATTAAAAAAATTATTTCATTTATAGCTTGCATTACACGCAACCTCTAGTTTAAACTAATCTTGAGATACTATTAACATATTATAACCTAATAGTTAAATTAATTGTTATATATTAAATTTACTAAATTATGAAACTTATATAAAGTTCATACATAATAAAATTTTAATAATTAATCATTACGAAATAAGATCTCAATTTTTAGTAAGTCAATTTATTCGTAAAAACATGTTTTCATAAAAAAAATTTATTTTTTTGAAATAAATTATTGTAAATAATTTAAATAGAACAAAGGAAATTTAGTTTTAAAAATTAATTTCATTTTATATATCAGCATAAAAAATTAGTATAGGTTTAATTTTTCGGATTTCACCAAATAGATTTATTTTTTAGTGAATACAAAAAGTTGTGATAATTAATTAAATTTTTTATTTATTTGATGAATGTAAAAATTAATTTTTATTTTAAATGTATTTAAAAATAAAATTAGATCTACTATATGATTAATAATCTAATTATGTTCATTAGATGTAATTTTATAGTTGAATTTGGTTAAAAATCATTTTAATACATAAAAGGTATTTTCTTTGGGATTTTCACAGAATTTTGTGTTTTAATATTTAATTAATTTATTCCACTAATTAAAATTCATTCTTGAAAAATTGTTTCTAAATTTTGAATATATATTTAAAAGTTTGGTAAATAGGGTTCCTTTATTTTCTAGAATTATGAATAGTAACCATGATAAAACATATCACCGTGATAAATGGTAAATCAGTTTAATCTTGGGTAAAAATTTCTGTTAATGTGATAATATTTCATCTTAATTATTATTGAATGAAGGTAATTATATCATTATCACCTTATAATTTTAATTTTTTTTAAAGAAAAATAATCCATGACAATGACCAGTATAATATTGAAACCTTCTTTTTATCTAATGTTTTGTTTATGATCGTGGATGGCCTCAGATGTACCTATGGTTTCATAGATTAAAATTATTTCTTCATAATTGAGACAACATATAAATGATTTTTAATAATTATATGGTTTTCCACTATCATTATTGTTTCTTATTCTATGATTTTTTTTTGTTTTAGTCAACTAATGGAATAAGATGAAGCTGTGATAAAAAAGAATGTCATGAAAAAATGTTACTATAAGAAACAAATTGGGATGAAAACTGTAGTAAAATATTTTTTGATTATTCCAAATTGGTTATCATGATATTTTAATAAAATATATCACCTTTAATAACTCTTAGAATTTGAAAATAATATAAGGATACAGTTTTCCAATATAATGGGTAGTGAAGATAATGGATTAAAAAAGACTAAATTTCCTTCATGATAGAAATGTCAAAAGAGACACCCAAAAAAATACCACAAAGGTATAAAAAAATTATTTATTTGGGGAAATAATGAAATAGATCAATGATTTTTTAAGAATAATGAAGTGTCTTATTGTGGGATATGAAGTTCATCCAATGTTACCATTAATATTTCAATCCCTTTTGTGTGTGGAATATAAAAACTATCCAAGGAAATGACCTAATCTTGGGGTCAAATCCTAGAAAATGGATATAACTATTATATGATAATCGTTGTTGTATTTATTAAGTTATAAAAGTATTATATCAATGATATTATAAATATGAGATTCATGGTAAATTTAAGTAATATTCCATTGATAATTTTATCTGAGAATTAGAAAAAATATGTTGAATGATACTAATTACTTGAAAAATTGATTTACTGGTATGTTGATTACATTTTGTAGGAATAAATTTATAATAGACATTGATAAATTTAATGTGATAGATTTCTTGGACTGAAAATAAGATATTTATTTGATAACAAGTGATGTTGGTCATCTATTATTATATTTATTTCATTTCGAGTTTATGAAAATAGTCTGTGATTTTATTTGAGGATGAAGGATTTTGTGCAGTTTTGGAAGGATATATATTTTCCTATGAGTTAAACATTAGAGTTATAGATAACATCATGGGTTTATAAGTTTATGTCTATTATATGTTGAAAGGAATAAGTACTCTAATTTTGGTTTTTAGTGATGCTAATTTTAGGTGATTTGAAAACTATACTAGGTCTCAGGGAGAATACTCTATTAATATTTAAATATCCTTTTAGGATAGTATATGTTTTTTATAACTATGGCCTATTGGATTATGAGAAATTGGTAATATTTATTGATAAAAAATGACTCATTGACAAGGTGTTATTTTCAAAGATATTTATTTTCAAGATAAAGGAATACCATTCATGTTAGCGCCTAAATTTGTTTCATTATATTTTGTTGTTCACTAAATTTTAATATTTTATTCTGATTTATCATGATGATTAATGATGTTTTTAGGACATGTGTTACAAGGCTTCAGATCACCTATGAGTTTAGAACATTCTTTATTGTGGAGGCTATAGTTTTTAATTAGTATATAAGGTTTCTTATTTGTGTAATAATAAAAACTGAACCTTTGTTCTTAAAATGGAAACATTGAATTATAATGTATTATTTCTTCATATAATTTTCATTTTTTTATTATATTACATTTTGTTAACTATTTTAGTTTATGAAAATATTAAATGATTATATGAATATGTTTTATCCTTATATTGATTATGTCATCTATTACAAGTTGATTTTAGTGCTTTGACAATGAAAAATTCATCTTGAATACTCATACTTTATAAAAATTATGGTATTGTGGTGGAATTTTAACAACGTATGAAATTATACTTTTCAATTAAGTATGTTTCCTTTTGTACATAGACATTGTTTTAAATTTAACCTCAATATTTCTAAAACTAATTTGAAATAAAAAAATTATATATTTTTCTTAATTTTTGATGAATCACTAGTCTTTTAACCCATCACGTATTTATGTTTTTTTGGTGGTTAATATTCTCATGAACATTTTATCTACCACTATATTAATCTGTGGGTGCTAGTATTCTCTTATATGTCTATATTTTCAACTTTCACTAAAATTTTCATATAGGGAAACTATGGTTTTTGATGACAGTGATATTTCCATTTACCTCTTTTGTGAGGGTGTTATATTATCCATCAATATGATGTGGGATTTCAAAAAAATTATTTTAAAATATTAAAACTCTAGGTTATATGATAAAATTTATTGGGAACAATTTATTTAAGGGGTTGAAATGTAACTCCTAGAGATTTTATAATTTATTTCCCATTAAATAAATTTGATTTCGTTGATAACTTCCATTACACCCAACATCTACATTAAACAAATCAAGAGATACTATTAAAATATTATAACATATCCATTAATTTAGAAGGTATATATATGATTAGCCAAATTATGTAATATATTTAAATTTAATATTCATGAAATATTTATTCATTAATTCTAAGGGAATATGAACTCAATTAATCATAATGTGAATTCAGTATTCAAAAATAAATTTTCATCAAAAATAATTTTTATTAATTTTTATGAAAAATATGGAAGTTATTTTTTGAATGTTTAAGAATTTTTTTTATAAAATCAAATTCATTTTTTAAATCATAATTAAATAATTATTATAGAGTGATGTTTTGTTATTTTTTTTTGGAAATTTTGATTTTCTAGTGAATGCTGAAAATTAAAGAATTTTATTGTAAACAGTATTTTTTTCATTAGGTATGTAAAAAGTTACATTTTGTTTTTAAATGGTTTAAAAGTAACATTAAATCATTTATATCATAAATAATCTAAATATTTTTTTTAAAATGATTTATAATAGAATTTGGTGTAATAATATTTTTATACATGAAAGGTATTTTTTAAAAATATTATTCACTAAATTTTTTATTTTAATCATTAATTAATTTCATTAATTTAATGAAATTGAATATTGAAAATATGATTCCATATTTGGAACTAGGAGGTCTATATTTTTTAAATATATCCCTTTTTAATTCTAAGACTTATGAATAATAATCGTGGTAAAATTTATCACTACAGTAAAGGATATATCAGATTAATCTAGATTTTAACTAATTGTTTGGGTCATAATATTTCATATAAATTCCTCTTGCATGATTTTAATTATACCCTTATCAAATTGAGTTCAAAATTTATTATTTTAATGCACACATGGCCAGGAAACTAAATAATATAATATTTAAGTCAAATAATGTTATAAAATGTCACTCTCTAAGTTTTAAATATCTATCATGTTCCCATATAAGGAAAATATAAATTTTTGAATGAATATAAATATTTATTTTTTGAATAATGAAATTATATTTATGGTATAATTTTTTTTATATTTTTAGTAATTATATAAATAGCATAAATGTTTATTCAAAACTGATTTTTTATTTCTTTAATTAATAGAAAAATATAATAAATGAATTTAAAAATAATATATGTAATACAATTTGAGTGATGTATGATGTTACCTGAATTTTATATATTAATATGACATATTAGTGATGTGCTAATGTATTAAATTTTAATTACAACTTTATCATTGAGTTTTTACATCATATTAAATTATTTGTGGCCAAATTGACATTATTGATATTTTTTCAATTTAATATTTTATTTAAAATCATAAAAATAATGTACGAGAACTAAGAGGGTAAGGTATGGTTGAAATTATAATTATTTGGCCATTTATGAACCAATTGTAACATTATATATAAAATTATAACCTTTGATGTATGGGAAAGATATTACTATAATAAATGATAAAATTGGTTTACTAAGGGATTAAACCAAATGAGAAGGTTTAAAACACAACATAAACAAGTAGAAAATTTAATTTTTTATGGTTTTTAATCACTATATTACCTTAGTTCGAATACCTATGCATTTCAATGAATGTTTCTATGTAATGACATTATTATATTGTAATCCTTTCAAAATACAAGAGTACCCCTCCCCTCTGTTATAAAATTCCACCTCATATTATAATTTATTCACATTTAAAAGAAAATTTGGATCACTAAATACCTAACATAATCATATACTTATATACCACTAAAAAAATTGATTCCTTAGTTTTATCATTAAACAATCATAGGAAGTCTTTTGTTGTAAACCAAAATTGGTTGTTCGAAGAAGAGGTATCATTCTTAACCGAGTGTTTTTTGATTTATTTATTCATCGACCTCCTTAAAGTATTGTTCATGTTACATCCCAAGTAAGTAATGAATAATATATATTTTTATCTATGTCTATTAATGAACTAGATAGTGTTTTAGAGGCTTAAAATGAAAATAAATCCAATCTTAAACATGGAATACACTAATATTTTTAAAAGATTGTTTTACTGCCTTTTGATGGTAAACCATTTTTAAATATATCTTTTGACAATTTTACCACCTATTTTTGTCAAAATAAACTCATTCTTTATTATTGGGATATCGAAATTTACTTTTTGTGAATTTTTGGTATTTTTCAGACAATGTTCATTTTTTAATGAATAGTGAAAAATACGGCATTTTACATCAAAACTGATTTTTAATCTAATTTATTTATATGATTAGATTTTCTTTTGAATTGGTTTTGAAGTGAAATTAGAATATATTTTTACCATTTAATCCAATGGTGGTCATTGGAATCAACTTCACTTTGAAATTGGACTTAAACTGGTGTCAATCTTTTGATACTTATTGTTTCATAAAAACACGCTATTTGTCATGACAATGGGAATTAATTATTAAATTAATTAATGTGAATTATATGTTTTGAATTTTTTAAAATATACTTCATTTTTTAATTCATAATATCAAATATATATTAGGGTGAATTTTTGATATTTTTCTGAAAAACATCAATTTTTGATGAATAGTGAAACCACTAAGTGGTACTTATAAAAACTGATTTTCGTTTAAATGAAATTTTATCACTTCTGTGTTTTTAATTTCAAAAATCTGATGTACATGGTTTTCATTAAGAAGTAAAATGTGGTTAAATTAGATTAAAATAATTTTTTGGTGAATAGTAACTCTTAAGTTCTTAATCGCGATTAGAGGTAATTAGTGTAGTTTAAGGTAAGAATAATGTTTTAATAAAAATAAATGACCTAGACACATGTCCTACCCTAATTGGATGTGTCATGGCCGACCAAGAAAATCCATGGGTCAACTTGGGGACCCCATGGAGCCAATTTGGTTGGGAAATGGCATAAATAACTTTTTATTTAATGTAAAAGTAAAAAATGACACAAACATGAGATGTTTTACTAAATCAATTTTTACATCAGGTTATAAAGATCATATATTTGATTATAAATAGTCATTTCAAAGACACAAAGATTTCCTACATCATAGTATTATTTTTATAATTTTTAGACATTAAATAAATTAAATTATTTATGACATCATGATGATGCAACGATGAGCTCATTATTTAACGATTTAAATAAAATGGAATGATAATGTAAAATCTAAGACCTAAACATGGAAAAAACCTATTGGATAGGTGTATTTCGAACCATGATCACCTTATACTCGAATTATATCAATGTGGGACCTCTTAAATCCGAATACCATTTGAAAATAAAGTAACTTTTCTTTACTTTCCAAGAGTGCCCCTCCTCTCCTCTTATAATAGGCCCCCACTGCTACCTCCTTACCCACACTCTCAAAGACTTTAGCTCGGACAACCCCTGCCCATTTTGGCTCTCCACATACCTCTATTACTTATTTAGGCCTCACTTTTGGCAGATGTCTTCCCAAGGAAGCCTTTGAACTCAAATCTAAGAGAGTTACCCGATTTTAAGGTAATGTCTTCTTTTGAGTCCTTTGGTTTGATTTTGCTTCTCCAACCCCCTAAACTATTTTTATTCTTTTTTTTTGTAACAACTCCAGTATCCTCAATATAATAGGATGTTGTTATAAGAAGGATTAGAGCTACACTTACACAAACCTACATCTAATGGTTAAAGGACATACTGTTTCCGTGGATGGTGACTTTATGCCTCCCGAAACGATGATTGTTCAACATTTTTTTAACACCTTCAAAGGTTTCCATTAAGATGTCACTATATTTATATATGATATATAATATGTTTATGTTTTCCTTAAGATTCAGTGTTTTTCATTTTGGTCATACCTTTATGGTTTCCATTATGGGTAAACACGATATCTTCATTTAAGGAAGTGCGGACTACCGCCCCCTCAAAGTGATTTGATTCGTTAAATACCATATGTTGGACATATAAAGGACGGAAATATGATATTATATATTATATTATACTGGTATTATAATATACCTTTATATGATTATGATTCCATTCTATAAAATACGAAATAGAAATGAAAGTAGCGTTCATGCATACGTATGGCTTACCGTCTCCATGAACGGTGCATTTCATTTCTTAGCTCTAAATGATTATGTAATATTATAAATTCATGTATATACATGATATATATGATATATACATAATGATTATAATTCTCGATATAATGGATACATGAAGACATGTAATTATAAAGGGTTAATTTTTGACTCAAGTACCAATTATCGTTAAAACGACCGTTATTAACTTAAATAATTAAATAGTGTTCATGACATGGCAATAAGTGATATAAAAGGAATAATTAACTTGAAAAAGGTTCTTAAACAAGTAGAAATTTACTCAAGTTTTTTATTCAGGAGATTAAAGAACGACCGAGTCAAGTCGGACCTGAGGTATGGGACTTCGTCTCAATCTTCTTTCATTGAGGCATATTTTGTTTTATACACAACTTTATTTTATACGGTGTATAAACCCCTTTTACTTTTACGTTTATTCAAAATGAATATTTTTTATACGAAGCGTTTACTAAATGACAAAAAAGAATGTTTTTGTCGTACGTATGCGGCAACAACGACTTCTCCGCCGTCGTGACCGTTATTTGAGTTTCGGTTTCCTCTACAAGCCATACGTTCTTTTTAAAAGAAAAATAAATACCATGTTTTACTTTTCTTTTAGTTTGGTATCGAAAATGTTTTTCATAATGTTTTTATATCAATTTCATGTGTTGATATCTTGTGATTGAAATGTGGAAATGTTATGTTTCCTTTATGCATGTTTTATGTGATATGATTATGTTGAGGTTCTTGGGAATTATTATGAAAACGGGTGGTTCCGTGATAAACTAAGGGCGGGTGAGCCTGATATAGCTCTCCAATTAATTGGGTAACGCGAAGGAGTGTAACGTTAAGGTTTATCCGAAGAGATTTAGGGAATATACAATGATGGGTATTCCAAACGTAACCAAGAGGGTTACTCCCTACGTAAGAATGTTATGAATGCCTCAAGATACCTTTATGTCTTATGATTTCTATGATTTATTCATGATTTGATGAGGTATGTTAAAGTGATTATGTTTTATGGGTAAATTATGATCTGATTCTTATGTATATATGTACCCATTTTTCCATTCCATATTTTTATATCCCTTACTGAGCTTTTTATGCTCATCCCAAGTTTTTTTGAAATTTTTTTCACAGGTCAAGGGAAAGGTACATGATATGATGATAGTGTTAAGGAAGTGTCAAGAAAGAATCCATGTTTTATTTTAAATATGTTTCCATTGATGGGAATGGAGAATAATATCTTTATGTAACCACTTTTTTTATATGTGGAATGTAATGCATGTTTTATGATCTAATTCTCTAAAACACTAAACCTGAAAAGATCCTCAATGTGTAATCTTGTAATAACTCACGATTAAGTATGGTTTAGGGTTGGGGCCTTATAGTTGGTATCAGAGGTCGGTTTTGATAACTTTAGGAGTTAGAATTCTATTAAATGATTATCCAAAAATATTTTTTTTATGATCAGATTGAAGTGATATAATATTTGAAGATTACCATATTGCTTCATCTAAGACATGTTTGTTCAGAATGGTTTTCTGCAGAGGAAATAGGGAAGCAGTGCTAGGAAGGAATACATAAGAAAATAACCTTCCGAATCAGCATCCTGAGATGGTCGGAATTGGAAATGAACAGTTTGTTGCAGTAATGACGCAGTTGACTCAAGAGACAAATGGTGGTGGTATCCATGAACGAGATCAGCCATATCAACCGCAGAGGAACATGTCAGTGGTGGAACATTTCATGAGGCAACATCCACCATCATTCAGAGGATTATCTGACCCTGTGCTAGCTGACGGGTGGATTAAAGCACTAGAGAAGATTTTTGATGTCATGGGGTCTTTAGACAATCAAAATGTTAGTCTTGCTATTTATCATTTGGAGGGTGAAGGAGATCAGTGGTGGTCGATGGTTAAAAATATCAGGGACGCTGATTAGATTGATGCTCTCGACTGGGATGAATTTAAAGGTATGTTTCTTGAGAAGTATTTTCCTAAGGATGTTCGACTTAGGATGGAAAAGCAATTCTTGGAATTGAGGCAAGAGGAAGACTCAGTGGCTGCCTATGAAGAAAGGTTCACTCGATTGGAAAGGTATGCTCCAAATTTTATCCGAGACCTTGATAGTAAAATCAATCGTTTTTACTCAGGATTAAAACCAAAATATCGAAGGGAATTAGATTCTCATGAGTTTAAAAGTTATGAAAATCTTGTTCGATGTGCTGAGAAGGTGGAAATGGAGTTTTCCGATGATCAAGTGTTATATAACAACCAACAGAAGAAGAGACCGCGGTGGCAGGAGAAAGGTAATAATTCTTCAAAAAAGTCTGACGGTAAGAAAACTATGTTTCCAGTTTGTGATAAATGTGGCAAAAGGCATGCTGGGGAATGTCTTCTGAATTCTGGAAAGTGCTATCGATGTGGTAATATGGGACATAAGGCTCTTGATTGAACCGGAAAAGATCAGGGTGATGGTAAGACCAAATTTGATTTACAACTAGTGAAATGTTATAAGTGCAATGAGATGGGTCACTATGAAAACGAGTGTCCGACAAAGAGCTTGGGTGATGGGAAGCAGTTAGACTACAAGTAGAAAGGGGTGGTGAAATCCTTTGCAACTACTTCAGTAGATGTCAGGTCATCAAATGAAGTTGTATCAGGTACTTTGTTTGTTTTTTTAGATTATGCTAGAGTGTTGTTTGATTCAGGGTCTACACATTCTTTCATCTGTAAAACATTTTCTAGTAAAATGGGAATACCATCTCAAAAAATGACTCTGAAACTTTTGGTAAAAACAAATGGGGGAAATATTGAGGAAAAAAGAATTTATAAGAATCTTCCTATCCTTATCTGTGGAAAGAACCTACTTGAAAACCTTATTGTTCTACCTCTAGTAGAGTTTGACGTTATCCTGGGTATGGATTGGATCTCTATTTACCATGCTAAGATTGACTGTAGAGATAAAGAAGTTTCTTTTCAAAAAGACTTTCAGTTTGTGTACAAGAATGAACCCTAACTGTTGATAACTTATCAAGAGGCCAAGAAACTTGTAAAATATGGAAATAAATGTTACCTTGCACACATCATTGTAAATAAAGGAACTGTTCAGATTAATGATGTGCCAGTGGTAAATGAGTATCTAGATGTTTTTCCTGATGAGTTGCCTGGAATAATACCAGATCGGGAAGTTGAGTTTACTGTTTACTTAGTTCTTCATGCTAAGACAATTTCAAAACCCCCTTATCGAATGGCTCAAATTGAACTTTTAGAGTTGAAGGAGAAATTGCAAGATTTACTAGAGAAAGGTTTCATTCGACCCAGCACATCACCTTGGGGTGCCCCTGTTTTATTTGTTAAAAAGAAAGATGATTCTATGAGACTTTGCATTGATTATAGGGCCTTGAATAATATCACTGTTAAGAACAAATATACTTTGAATCATATCGATGATTTGTTTAATCAGCTCTAAGGAGCTCAGTATTTTTTAATGATTGACTTGAGATCGGGGTACCATCAGTTGAAGGTAAAAAAAAGAAGATGTTCCGAATACCGCATTCCGTACAAGATATGGCCATTATGAATTTGTAGTAATGCATTTTGGGCTAAGCAATGCACCTGCTGTATTCATGGACTTAATTAATATAATTTTCCATGAGTTCTTGGATATGTTTGTGGTGGTTTTCATTGATGATATTTTGGTGTTTTCTAAAAGTAAAGAGGAGAATGAAAGACATTTAAGGGTTATCTTGAAAACCTTAAAAGAAAAGAAACTGTATGGAAAATTCATCAAGTGTGAGTTTTGGTTGCAACAAATTTCTTTCCTTGGTCATATTATTTCTAAATATGGGATAACTGTTGATACTGCAAAAACAAAGGTTGTTGAAGAATGGACAAGACCCACAAATGTTACTGAGATTCGTAGATTCCTTGGTCTGGCAGGCTATTACCAAAGGTTTTTTAGAAATTTTTCACGGTAATCTAGTCCAATGACTAAGCTAACTCGGAAGGGTGTTAAGTTTATCTGGACATAAGAATGTGATGATTGTTTTCAGGAATTGAAAAGAAGATTGGTGAATGCTCCAGTTTTGGCACTACCTTCCAGGAATGGTGAGTTTGTTATATACAGTGATGCTTCATTGAAAGGACTTGGTTGCATCCCAATGCAGAATGATCAGGTAATTTCTTATGCTTCACGACGGTTGAAAACTCATGAGGTAAATTACCCTACACATGATTTGGAATTAGCTGCTGTTGTTTTCGCTTTAAAAATTTGGAGGCATCATTTGTATGGAGTAAAGTGTGAAATATATACTCATCCCAAAAGATTAAAGTATATATTCACTCAGAATGAGTTAAACATGAGACAGAGGGGATGGATAGAATAAATCAAGGATTATGATTGTACAATTCATTACCATCCAGGAAAAGGAAATAATGTGGCTGATGCTTTGAGTCGAAAAAGTAATGATTCATTAGCAATGTTGCGTTTGGAACGTGATCTTTTGGTTAAGGATTTGATGAAATATGGCATAGAAGTTGTTGGTGTTGGAAGTTCATCTGTTTTGTTTCAGGTATCAATTAGATCATCTCTATCAGATAGAATCAAGCAAGCATAGAAGCAAGACAGTGAGTTGCAGAAAAAGGTAGAGC
This sequence comes from Viscum album, assembly GCA_963277665.1. Taxonomy (NCBI): domain Eukaryota; kingdom Viridiplantae; phylum Streptophyta; class Magnoliopsida; order Santalales; family Viscaceae; genus Viscum; species Viscum album. Next base: position 512,353,838 of record OY728138.1, read on the forward strand.
TGGTTTAGAAAGGTAAGTTGCCTGAATTCAACATTGATAATGATTGAGTTTTGAGATTTGGGAAGAGATTGTGTGTGCCTTGTGATTCACAGTTGAAGAGAGAGTTGTTATGTGAAGCTCATAGTTCTCTGTTTTCAGTTCATCCTGAAAGTACTAAGATGTAAAGAGATCTACGGGAGTATTACTGGTGGGATGGAATGAAAAGAGATATTGTTGATTTTACTATGAAGTGTTTGACATGTCAACAGGTTAAAGAAGAGCGGCAGTTACAGAAAGGGATGCTTCAGCCATTACCACTGACAGAGTGGAAATGGGAGAATATATCCATGGAATTTTTGTGGGATTACCAAAGAAATCTTGAGGTAATAATGCAATCTGGGTTATTGTTGATCGCTTGACCAAATCTGCTCATTTCCTTGCTATATGAGATACTTTCTATCTTGATCAACTTTCCCGTTTGTATCTTAATGAGATAGTCAGGTTACATGGAGTTCCTCTCTCCATTGTATCTGATCGTGATCCCAGGATCACTTCTAACTTTTGGAAAGGCCTTCAGAAGTCGTTGGGTACTGAATTAAATTTTAGTACAGCTTTTCATCCGCAATCAGATAGGCAGTCAGAATGAACAATTCAGACCTTGGAGGATATGCTACGTTCTTTCTCTATGGATTATCAGGGAAGTTGGGACCAACATCTTTCTTTGGTTGAATTTTCATATAAAAACAGTTTTCATTCCAGTATACAGATGGCACCATTTCAGGAATTATATGGGAAGCGGTGTCGAACTCCAGCTTTCTGGGATGAAGTTGGTGAAAGGAAGTTGATGGGACCAGAATTGGTTGAAGAGATGGAAGAAAAAGTTCAGAGGATTCAGAAGCACATGAGAACATCTCAGATCAGGCAGAAGAGTTATGCAGATAACCGGAGGAAGGATCTATCTTTCGAGGTAGGTGATCATGTTTTTCTCAAGGTTTCTCCTTGGAAAAGTGTGATGAGATTTGGTAAGAAAGGAAAGCTGTGTCCAAGGTTTATTGGACCATATGAAATTCTAGAGAGAGTTGGATTAGTTTCTTACCGAGTGGCTATACCTTCGAGTTTATCTCAGGTACACAATGTTTTTCATGTTTCGATGTTGAGAATGTACATGCCAGATCCATATCATGTTTTGAGTCCAGAGGTAGTTCAGCTGGAAGAGAACCTATCTTATGAGGAACAACCGGTCCAAATTCTTGACCATAGGGAGAAAGTTTTACGGAATAAAGAGATTCACCAGGTTAAGGTTTTGTGAAAAAACCACATGATTGAAGAGGCAACATGGGAATCTGAAAATGCAATAAAGGATAAGTACGCACATTTATTTGATAAGTAAATAAATTACGGGGACGCAATTTTCTAAAGGGGGGAAGGATGTAACATCCCAAGTAAGTAATGAATAATAGATATTTTTATCTATGACTATTAATGAACTATTTAGTGTTTTAGAGGCTTAAAATGAAAATAAATCCAATCATAAACATGGAATACACTAATTTTTTTAAAAGACTGTTTTACTGCCTTTTGATGGAAAACCATTTTTAAATCTATCTTTTGACAATTTTATCAGCTATTTATGTCAAAATTAAATTATTCTTTATGATTGGGATATCAAAATTTACTTTTTGTGAATTTTTGGTATTTTCAGACACTGTTCATTTTTTAATGAATAGTGAAAAATACTGCATTTGACATCAAAATTGATTTTTAATCTAATTTATTTATATGATTAGATTTTCTTTTGAATTGGTTTTGAAGTGAAATTATAATATATTTTTACCATTTAATCCAATGGTGGTAATTGGAATCAACTTCACTTTGAAATTGGATTAAACTGGTGTTAATCTTTTGATACTTATTGTTTCATAAAAACACGCTATTTGTCATGATAGCGGGAATTAATTATTAAATTAATTAATGTGACTTATATGTTTTAAATTTTGTAAAATAGACTTTATTTTTGAATTCGGAATATTAAATATATATTTTGGTGAATTTTTGGTATTTTTCTGAAAAACATCAATTTTTGATGAATAGTGAAACCACTAAGTGGTACTTATAAAAACTGATTTTTCGTTTAAATGAAATTTTACCACTTCTGTGTTTTGAATTTCAAAAATCTGACATACATGGTTGTCATTAAGAAGTAAAATGTGGTTCAATGAGATTAAAATAATTTTTTGGTGAATAGTAACTCTTAAGTTCTTAATCACGATTAGAGGTAATTAGTGTAGTTTAAGGTAAGAATAATGTTTTAATAAAATTAAATGTCCTAGACACATGTCCTACCCTCATTGGATGTGTCATGGACGACCAATAAAATCAATGGGTCAACTTGGGGACCCCATGGAGCCAATTAGGTTGGGAAATTACATTAATAACTTTTTATTTAATGTAAAAGTAAAAATGACACAAACATGAAATGTTTTACTAAATCAATTTTTACATGGGGTTATAAAGATCAGAATTTTTATTATAAATAGTCATTGGAAAGATACAATTATTTCCTACATCATAGTATTTTTTTTATAATTTTTATACTTTAAATAAATTAAATTATTTATGACATCATGATGATGCAGCGATGAGCTCATTATTTAATGATTTAAATAAAATGGAATGATAATGTAAAATCTAAGACCTACACATGGAAACAACCTATTTGATGTGTGTATTTCGAACCCTTGTCACCTTATCCTCGAATTATATCAATGTGGGACCTCTTAAATCCGAATACCATTTTAAAATAAAGTAACTTTTCTTTACTTTCCAAGAGTGCCCCTCCTCTCCTCTTGTAAACGGCCCCCACCTCTACCTCCTTACCCACACTCCCAAAGCCTTTGGCTCGGCCAAACCCTGCCCATTTTGGATCTCCACATCCCTCTCGCACTCCTTGAAGCCTCACTTTGGGCAGATGTCTTCCCAAGGAAGCCTTTGAGCTCAAATCTAAGAGAGTTACCTGATTTTAAGGTAATGTCTTCTTTTGAGTCCTATTGTTTTATTTTGCTTCTCCAACCCCATAAACTCTTTTTATTATTTTCTTTTGTAACAACTACTGTATCCTCAATATACTAGGATGTTGTTATAAGAAGGATTCAAGATACACTTACACACACCTACATCTAATGGTTAAATGACATATTGTTTCCATATATGGTGAATTTATGCCTCCCGAAACGATGATTGTTCAAAATTCTTTTAACACCTTCAAAGGTGGCCATTAAGATGTAACTATATTTATATATGATATATAATATGTTTTTGTTTTTCTTAAGATTCTGGATTTTTCATTTTGGGAATACCTTTATGGTTTCCATTATGGGTAAACGCGATATCTTCATATAAGGAAGTGCGGACTACCACCCCTTCAATGTGATTTGATTCATTAAATACCATATGTGGGACGTATAAAGGATGGAACTATGATATTATATATGATATTATACTGGAATTATAATATACCTTTATATATTTATGATTCCATTCTATAAAATACGAAATAGAAATGAAAGTAGTGTTCATGCGTACGTACGGCTTACCGTCTCCATGAATGGTGCATTTCATTTCATAGCTCTAAATGATTATGTAATATTATAAATGCATGTATATACTGGATATATATGATATATACATAATTATTATAATTCGGGATATAATTAATAGATGATAACATGTAATTATAAATGTTTTATTTTTGACTCAAGTACCAATGATCGTTAAAACGACCGTTATTAACTTAAATAATTACATAGTGTTCAGGAAATGTCAATAAGTGATATAAAAGGAATAATGAACTTGAAAAAATTTCTTAAACAAGTATAAATTAACTCAAGTTTGTTTTTCAGGAGATTAAAGAACGACCGAGTCAAGTCAGACCCGAGGTATTGGACTTCATCTCAATCTCCTTTCATTGAGGCATATTTTGTTTTATACACAACCTTCTTTTATACGGTGTATAAAACCCTTTGACTTTTACGTTTATTCAAAAGGAATATTTTTTATACGAAGTGTTTACTAAACGACAAAAGGGAATGTTTTTGTCGTACGTATGTGGCGACAACGACTTCTCCGTCGTCGTGACTGTTATTTGAGTTTCAGCTTCCTCTACAAGCCATACCTTCTTTTTAAAAGAAAAATAAATACCATGTTTTACTTTTCTTTTATTTTGGTATTGAAAATGGTTTTCATAATGTTTTTATATCAATTTGATGTATTTATATCTTGTGATTGAAAGGTGGAAATGTTATGTTTCCTTTTTGCATGTTTTATGTGATATGATTATGTTGAGGTTCTTGGGCATTATTATGAAAACAGGTGGTTCCGTGATAAACTAAGGGCGGGTGAGACCGATATAGCTCTCCAATGCATTGGGTAACGTGAAGGAGTGTAACGTTAAGGTTTCTCCGAAGAGATTTAGGTAATATATTGTGATGGGTATTCCAAACATAACCAAGAGGGTTACTCCCTACGTAAGAATGTTATGAATGCCTCAAGTTACCTTTATGTCTTATGATTTCTATGATTTATTCCTGATTTGATGAGGTTTGTTAAAGTGATTATGTTTTATGGGTAAATTATGATATCATTCTTATGTATATATGTACCCATGTTTCCTTTCCATATTTTTATATCCCTTACTGGGCTTTTTATGATCATCCCATGTTTTTTTGAAATGTTTTTCACAGGTCAAGGGAATGGTACATGATATGATGATAGTGTCAAGGAAGTGTCAATAAAGAATCCATGTTTTATTTTAAATATGTTTCCATTAATGGGAATTAAGAATACTATCTTCATGTAACCACTTTGTATATATGTGGAATGTAATGCAAGTTTTATGATCTAATTCTCTAAAACTCTAAACCAGAAAAGATCCTCAATGTGTAATCTTATAATAACTGAAGATTAAGTAAGGCTTAAGGTTGGGGCCTTATAATTCATCAATAATTATATAATAAATTTAGTTTATAAAATATAAAGTGGTGTTTATTATATTAATTTCATAACACACATCCATCGCTTCTTCCATCAAATGGTAAATAAAATAATAATTAATGTGTACGACGGTCTACCACCGCATGAGACGATGTAATTTCTTTTCCAACAAAACATACCACAAGATATTTCCTTTATATATTTAATATAAATATATTATATTCATGACTTATTTATAACATTTAAAATTTAATATATAAATAATTTTATAACTTTCGATCACATTAATAATGATGACTTCATTTATGCATATGTGTAGATTACCAACTCCATAAAGTGATGTGAGTCATTTTTCATCACCACATCACATGGATAATATATAAAAGTCAATTAAAATAAATATAATATCATTTATGATATAATTATAATTTTTTAAATATAAAATCACACTTACCTGCTTTCCATCGTGATCGTTGAATATTTGGATTGTTACTAATGTTTATGTACAACCAACCACCTCCCTGATTGTAATGTAGTTCATTTTTCATAACCATATTTCATAGTTTATTTTAAATGTTTATTTTTAATTTATAAATGATATTAATTTCCAGATTTTTATTATATATATGATGAATTAATGACCAATTTCACCATAGTCAATCTAAAAATGTCATTTTGGACATATAAGATGGTTGTCATTAAAATACCTAATGTAAAATACATCGATTAATTAATTAAATATATCAAGGTAATGAATAAAATAAAATGAATACTAATCATTAAAAATGTTCTTAATAATTTAATTAATTAAAATATGTTTATTATTAAAGATGAAAATGAATTTATGTAATGGGTTGGACTCGAGGTAATGGTTTCTCATCTTACTTTTACTTCTTTGAGGTTTATACATATTTAAGAAATTTATATTTTGTGGGGTGTATTTACTAACACATTTTTATGGAATATAAAATATATATATTTGTTTAAGGAATTTAATGTTTCATTTTATATTATTTATTTGATGAGGTTTATGATTTAATGTTACAAAAGTGGTAATGATTTATATCACAATGTCTTCCCTATTCGGATTATTTATTTATAAGACTGTAATGGGGGAATTATTTGTTCTTTATTCCGTAAAATAATTTATTTCATTCTATAATGGTTATTTTTTAAAATAAAACTTTTCACATTCATATCCCACTCTTTATTTAATAAAGGGGCGAACATAATATTTTTAATAAAAACTTACTTAATTTCTCTCTTCAGTTGAACATTAATTTTATTCAATCTCAATGATTCCGCTACAATGTTTTCAAAAAAATATTTTACTATTATACAATAATTATTTAATCAATTTTACATATGTTTTACATTTTTTAAATATGTTTTAAATAAATATTCTTGTGGTTTCCAAATGAGGTAACTTGTAATGTTTTCTTACCAAAGTGCGAAAGGAATGTATTCATTTAACCAATACCAAATAAACGAAATTTCCCACCATCATGACCACTCTATAATTTGAACAATCCATTATATGTTTCCATGTATATTTTTAAATAAAATAATTTTCCTAATATTTTTAATGTTTTCAGTTTATAAAATTGATTTTTAATGTGAGAATCTTATTTTCTTTAATAATGTTATTAATGTTATTTTAAATATATATATATTAATATAAAAAAAATAAACCTCTATATTACTACTCTAGGGATAAGTTATAATGATACCATACTTATTATTTCTCTGGAAAGATTATGATAAGTTTGACCAGGGAAATTATTAGCATTTCAATGTTAGTTTTCATATATGAATGTTTATCATGATTAGATATTGAATTTATATTTTCCACATTCATATAATGAATGAATTGGAATTAGTAAGTGATGGGTGTGGCCACTTTTCCCCTAAATGAAAGCATTGGTCCCATGAGAAATACATGTTTCAGAATTTGGATGATGCATTAACAAAATTTGTTAGATGTCTTGGCATGATGCCTCATATTTATGATTATGACATGTAGAATGATGGATTTCATCACATTGAAGCTAGTTATTTTTATAAAAGTGATTATTTAATTTATTATGTTATAAATGGATTAAATAACCTTTTATGGTTTTATTTATATAGAATTATTTTATCATCCTCTATTCCTTCCATATAATTCATTATGCACCAGTTATTGATTAATTGGTATGTTTTCTATTTATTTACCTTTCCATATATATTAATCATTATAAAATCTTAGAAGATTATACTATATGTAAACTTTAGAGATCATTTGACGTCATCCTTTTTTTCCTATTCTAATTATATGAATAATTATTCTTTTAACAAGTTCATGGATGTAGAATAAATACTCACAATTCATTTTATATTTTATTTAAAATGTAAAATGAGAGGAATGTATATATCTAGTTTACCAAGATTGATAAACTATTTGGTCCTTTAAGATGTGTTTAATTTTATATTGCTCTAATGTAATAGAGTAACTATATGATTTGGGATACTAGGGTTTTCTTCTTAAAACAAATATTCATCCTACTTAGTTGAAATAGTTTTTGTAGTAAAATTCCCAAATAGAAGAAGAACATATATTTTGATGGTATGAAATCTAGTGGTGTAGTAAATATATTTTAATCATTTACAATTGAATGAAATAATCTTAAATTCTAGTAGTTATAATTTAAAAAACACCCAGTTTCATTTTGGAATTAGATGAAACCTTCCATTGGAAGTGGATAAGAACTTCCCAATAATAGACTTTGATTCTAGAAAATATTTAGAAACTAAAATGTGAATATTGATATGATCTGTGTCTTGGTAACAAATAAAAAACATCAAGGACAATGTTACCTCATTATGGTTGAACCTTGTAAAAAATATCATATTATGTTCAATTTTATTTTAATTATAAAGTGTAAATGGAGAGATTCAATAAGATTGTTCCAGGAACATAAATTTTTTTAACAGTTAATTTAACAATGAAATTATAAAAACCTATACTTTTGATTTAATCACTCACCCCAAATTGAATTATGATAATTGAATTAGGATTTTCAAGTGATATTAGAGATAACCAAGTTAACTCTAATATGTAACTCCAATAAATAATGAGCTAAAAAGATTCTCATTTTAGTCAACATTATTGTTGTTCCATTAGTTTATTTTATAGTTTTGTTCTAGAATTACTGAACCCTTTCATCTTTTATTCCATATGATATTGAAGTTATTGATACCGTGGAAGTGACTTCCGAACCCCTTTTGAAATATTCCTCCATGAAAGTTACAAATAAGATGTTATTAAAATCTAACAGGAAACACTAAAGTGTAGTTATATCATAAAATTCATCAAATTTATTTCTAAATGTGATGGATCTTAATAAAATAAAGGTTATTTGGGATAATATTGAGATCATATATGATGGAAATTTTAATGTTAATAATTATGAACAATAATTATAAAGGTAAATGTTTCAAGACATTAGAATGTATAAAGATGGGTAAATTGATGACTAATTCCATATGGTTCAGGAGATATTTATTCATAAAATGAATTTTGTGGATTATCTCGAAAATTCAATCATTTTTAATAATTTATTGAGAAATTTCCCTTTGGTTATATGTAAAAAAATTCTTTACAATAGGGGAAAACAAGATTTATCTCTTGATGAGTCATATTATACAGTCCTCAACTATTAGATGAGGAAGGATTCTATAATAAAGAACATATTTGAGGAAGAAATTAAATTTAAATTCATGAATAAACACAATATCAATTAAGTGGAAGTTTATTCCTCTAGTTAATTAGAAGAAGATGAGGTAAAATATAAATATTACTATATAATAATTTACCTAGTCTCAAAACTATAGAGTGTGAAAAAAATAACTATAAAATAAATATCTAACATAGGTTCATCATATATAGAGTAATTTGGAACTTTTCAGTATATTTTATTTGATATATAAGTGTACAGTTTTAATATGAATAGGATAAAGAATTTACTTAATGAAGGAAAATAGGAAGAATTTAAGAGGAGACAAATAATTCTAGTGAGTAAAAGGTAAAATCATAAAGAAGAAAAATAATAGGGATTTTGAGTAATGAATATGATCACTACATGACTTAAAATAGTAATTGTAATGACTAATGGGTTAAAAATGTTAGTAATATCATGGAACGTTTTTATAGATAATAATAATGTTCATGTAGTTTTGAAGAATGAGAAGAAACTAACAAGAAAAAAATGATAAAAGATGAGAATGTATTATTTAGGGAAATAAACACTAAACTCAAAATGGAAATAAAATCCAAAATTAAGTAGGACTCAAAGTTGAATACTGATAAAACTAAATATCACAGTATAAATAACGATTTTGTTGAGGAATTTCATCTTCTCAAAAAATAAACATTCCAAATAATATTGGATATAGGAGGATTTAGAGAAGACGATTGCTACATTGGAAGAAGAACTGAACATAAAATAATAAAATTTATGATATGCATGAGAATATCATATATAAATTTAATAGGGAAAAGATATCATTGATTAAATAACGAAAAGTTTGTCACAATTAGAAGTAAAAATTTCAACAAAAAATAGAATAATATTACACTTATGTTTCTGAAAAAGTTAAATCTATTTCATTTTAGAATTTAGATCTAATAAACTACGAAATACTTGATTGAGAATGACTCTTGAAAACGCATATCCAAATCCATGAAATTAGAAGTCATCATGAAATGTAAGGGTCCTCGTGTATAAGACAAATGGAGTCTAGAAATTCATTGAGACACTATGAAGGAGATCATATCAAGACAAAAATGTTCCAAGGAATACCAGTTTATGAAGGATACTATTAGTTTTGTAGAGTTTTTAGAAATAAGGAATATGTTTTTTCGTATAACATTACACTTACAAGGAATAAAATAAAGAGGTAATTTAGATTGATCTACCCAGTGGATAGGAACGGAGAGTCTGAGAAGGATGAATCAATGAGTTAAAATTCATCAATATTTATCTATCAATAATACATAAGATTTTATAGTAGATATTTGAAAAATGTGTGAGTAGTAAAATCCATATGCTATGAAATATGTGACCACGATTCTATGAAATTATTAGTAGATTATTGATCGAATGAAGATATAGAAATGAAAAAAAGAGAAGTCACATCTTTTTTTAAATGGAACATAAAGGATGCAATATGATAAAAACCTGGATTCTTGGCAATGGATGATCGTCAAATATGATTACAGATGTTAAGATCTTAAATAATCATGTAAAAAATGGATGTCTTGTAAATTTTGGGAATAAGAGTTCCATATAAATCACTAGAAAACATTCTTCTAAGATTGAAACTCCAAAATTAATAAATGAAGATATATTATTTTCGGTGTGATCAGATGAAATTTCATGAGTACAGTTAAACTCTGTGACGAATATATTGAATAAATCATTAAAATAATATCATGCATTATAAATAGCATAAAGTATGAATGTATTAAGAACAAAGGATAAAGAGTAACTATGTATTTGTTTTAAATTCGGGATATATGAAATGTCATCTACATTATTATAAAGGAATAAAATAACATCTAGAATAGAATACTTTTAAATCATGTTCATGAGAGTTTTAGATAAATTTTAAAATAAAATAGCCGGTGAGATTTACCTTTATTACGTAGAGATAGATATGTTTTTGTTATAATTGTTAAATGGAATGGTAGTATAATAAAAGAGTAAAATAGTGGAAATATAATTTAGTAGGACACATGATTTTATCCACTTGGTTTTGTGTTGATATATGAGGCATAACTCCACCAGATGTAACCCATACATCATCACATAAAAATATGTTTTTTTTAAATTAAAATTTTATATTTTATGAAGAATAATTCATTGGAAATGTGAATGTTTATGGTTTTCAGAAGAGAAATATGGAGAGATTTTTGATTTTAAATAAAAAATTTATAATTGTTAACAAAATAATTCTTATGAGGTATTAATTTGAATAATACCTTTAGAACCATGGGATTAAGTGGTAGTAAATTTCTCCTTAATCTCCCTAGTATAATGGTCATATGGAAATAAAGAATAAAACTATTATTAAAATAAGAATAACAATTCCTGTTTAATTTAATATATAATTTTTTTTTCTGGATAGAAGTTGTATGTCCAACTATAAATATCCAAAATAAGAAAATTATGAGAACTTAATCATATATTACAATTTGTAATATTTGATATTAAATAAATCCAGCTGTTAATTACATAAAATTCTTTGGTAGATTCAACTTGATGAAGATTAAGTAATCAAATATAAGGAAAATTAATGAGAATGTTTATAGATGTGTATTTTTGGGATAGTTTTCTAACGATAAAGGCTATAGGTGTAGGAATAACATGCATCATAGGGTAGATTACTGTTATTATGTAAATTAAAATTAAAATCAATTCAACATAAATGTTATAAATCAATTAAATTTATAATACTATAAACATTCTATTGAGATAAATTATATTAAATCAAGTGATTAATTGGATATAAATAAACCACATATAGTTGATGTGGACTCTAATAACCCAGTGATAATGCAGAGGAAAATCAAAATGAAAAATATATGCATTAGAATATGAAATAACTTTTCAAAGTAGAGAAAACATAATTGGTAACCATTGGGATCCAGTTTAACCTAAAAGGAGGCTATGGGTTTAAAATAAAATATCTCAAATTTCACAAGTTGATCTAAATTCAGAGGATGATGTTATAAAACAAAAACAGTGGTCAAATGATATAAATAGTGATTTGGGTCATATTGGGACAAAAACACATAAGATCACATAACTAAAAAAAAATTCAATAATGTTAATGGGACCATGTCAGTATTCATAATGAAATTATATGATTACAAGGGTGTTTTTAGAAAAACATCATAGTATTATAATAAAGTTAAATTCATATTCATAAGGATTGGATATAAAATAAACCTCTTCACTTATTAAATGATGAGAGGCCATAAAAATGTTCCTAGATATTTCAATTCATTCTAAATATTTACTATATATATGGATGTAAAATATCTTTTCTTGAATAGAGAGAAAAAATATGCAGTATACATTGAGAAACATGGAAAATATTTTCTAGACAGTGATGGTGTGATGGTTTAAAATCGTAAAAAATATATTTTTGAGAAAACATGGACATCTAACCTGGTACTCAATGTTGGATGACTCTTTTAGAGAAATGGTGTTCACTATTTTAAATGTGTTCAACAACGATTATATAATGAAAATACAGGTCTGTTTTCTCAATATAACTATTTATGGTGATGATGTAATATTTTTTCAATACAAATAGAGTGATTATAGAGATTTTTTTGGTAAAATAAATAATCATTTTTAGATTTAAATGCTTTGATAAATTATGTACAATATGGTGTTTCATTTTGTTCAAAATAATGAATGTGTAACATACCATGTAAATGAAGAATAAGACATATTTCATATTTATTAATATTTGTGAATTAGATATTAATTTTACTTTAAAGGGGTTTCAATGTTCGATAGCGTACCTGATACGCAACAACGGGATTCTTTGGAATCTTACATCGCACACTAATAATATAATATTATTATTTGAAATGGTAGTTAACCCTTAGACATTGTATTGGAGGGAATGAAAAAAACAAACTACAATAATATTATACATGTTTTTTAAATGTATTTAAATTTATCTAATAATAAGTTAGCGTCTTAAAGTGTGAATGAATATAATTTTATGCATAATTTACTTTAAAAGGTCGATTTACCACCTTTTAATGGAGAACCCTCATTAAATATAGTTTTGGTCAATTTAATAAATTTTAGTTGGCCAAATGAAATCCTTATTTAGAATGGGGACATCAAAATTGACTTTATTTAAATTATTGGGATTTTTCCGATAAAGTTCATTTTTAATGAATATTGAAAACATTGTATATCAATACAATAGTTCCTTTTAATCTAATTTATTTATATGGTTAGATTATATTTTTAATTTGTTTTAAAGTGTAATTATAGTATATATTAACAATTTATTCCAATGTTGGTCATTGGAATTTGTTTCACTTTTAAATTGGACATAAACAAGTGTGTATCTTTTGATAGTTATTGTTTCTTAAAAACACGTTATTTGTTTTAACAACAGGAATTAATTTTAAAATTAATTAAGGACACTTTTATGTTTTGAAATTGGAAAAATACAAATCAATTTTGAATTCGAAATATCAAATATATCTTAGGCTGAATATTTGGTATTTTTCTGAAAATCTTCAATTTTTGATGAATAGTGAAACCACTTAGTTGTAGTTAAAAAACCGAATTTTTCATTTAAATGAAATTTTACCACTTCTTTGAATTGAATTTGAGAAATATAACATACATGGTTGTTATTAGGTAGTAAATTGTGATTCAAAAATATTAAAATAGTTATTAGTGAATAGTAACGTTTGACTTTTATTTACTGCGGTTAAAGGTAAATAAGATAATTAATAGTAAAAAATATATTATAATAATTCAAAATTAACGTAGCACTTGTCCAAAACTTATTGGACGAGTCATGGGCGACCATGGGAATCTTTGGGTCTATTTTGGGACCCCATGGAGCAACTTATGAATGATAATGACACTTTAGATTAATTAATTTAACGTAAAGGCAAAAATGACATAAACAATAAGCTTTAAGTAAATTAATTTTTAAATGGTGTATATAAGTAATAATTTTTCCTATAAAAATTATTTAGAAAGATAAAAATATATAACACATTATGGTATTTTTTTTATAATTTTTAGACATCAAATAAATTAAATTATTTATGAAACAATAATGATGCATTGTTTACCACATTAATAAAAGATTTAAATAAATAAGATTATAAATATTAAAATAGCATCCCAAACCTATCCAATTCTTATTGGATGATTTTATTTTGACGATGATTCATCTTATCTTCTACTTAAATTATTTTCAGACGTTTTGAAAACGAATATCATTACATAATAAAATAATATTATCACACTTTCATAAAGAGCCCCTCCTCCCCCTTATAAAACGAGACCACTTCTAACCAATTTCTCACACCTCTCAAGCTTTTTGGCTCATACAACCTCTATCCAATTAAACTCCCTACATCCCTATAATCCTCCTAGAATCATTAACTTATGCATAGGGAACTTTAATAAGTCCTTTGGTTCAAACCAAAGGGAGTTACCCAAATTAAAGGTAACTATTTATCTTAAATTGTTTTATTTTATTTTACTTTTCCAACACCTAAACTCTTTTTATTCCTTTATGTTTTCACAAAAACAATATCCTCAATATACTAGGATTTTGTTATGTGATGTATTAGAAATAAACATACACACACCTCCATCTAATGGATGAAGAACATAATGTTTTCTGTGGATGGAAAACTAACGCCTCACGAAATGATGATTGTTCGATAATCTCTTACCGCCTCTCAGGGTGGACATTATGATGGAACTGTATTTATATATGATATATATTATTTTTATGTTTTCTTTATGCTTCTTTAATTTCCATTTATAGCATGCCTTTATGGTTACCATTCTGTGTAAACATGATAATCTCATTAGAGGAAGTGCGGACTACAACCCCCACAAAGTGATATGACTTGTTAATGCCATATATGTGATGTATAAAGGATGGAGTTAATGATATTATATATGATATTATATTTGAAATTATACTGGAACTATAATATACCTATGTATCATTAGGTTTTAATTCCATTAAAATAAGAAATAGAAATGAAAGTAGCATTCATGCGTACGTACGACTTACCGTCTCCATGAACGGTGCATTTCATTTCTTACCTACAAATGTTATGTACAACTATAAATAAATGTATATACTGGATATATATGATATATATGATATATAAATCATGAATATGATTATAGATATAATGGACTATTGTCCAATGGACAACTTGTAATATAAGGTGTTCATTTTTGACTCAAGTACAAAATATTGACAAAATGAACATTATTAACATAAATGATTACATAATGTTTATAACATGGTAATAAGTGATATAAATGGAATTATAAACATGAAAAACGTTCTAATGAATGTAAAAATCAACTTTAGTTTTTTATTCATGAGAGTAAAGAATGATCAAGTCTAGCCGGACACGAGGTAAAGGACTTCGTCTCAATCTCTTTTCATTGAGGCATATTTAGTTTTATAAATGAGTTTATTTTATACGGTTTATAAAACCCTTTGACTTTTCATTTCATTCAATGGGAATCATTTTATATGAATAGTTTTACTAAACGAAAAAAGGAATGTTTTTTTACAGAAGCGGTGACAACGACCTTTCCGCCGCAACGAGTATTATTTGATCTTTAACTTTCTTAACAAGCCAAAATGTTTTTAAAAGAAAAAATAAATACCATATACTATTATTTACGTATTTTGGTATTGAAATTGATTTTGATAATGGATTTATTATTTCAATATCTTGAAATGATATTTTGTTATTGCAATATGGAACTGTTATCTTTCTTTTATGCTTATGTTATGTGTTATGATCATGTTATGGTTCTTGGGCATTATTTACGTATATGGGTGGTTCCATGATAATCCTAGGGCAGGTGAGCTAGAGATATCTCTCCAATGCATTGGGTAACATGATAGAGGTAAACATGAATGCTTCTCCTAAGAGATTTAGGGAATATACTATGATGGGTATTCCAAAGTAACTCTCTCTGTAGCTGTGATAGCTACAATGTAAGAATGATATGGATTCCATAAGTTACCTTTATGATGTATGATTCTATGTGTTTATCACATATCGTATGTTTTCATGAGGTATGTAATGGAGTTTATGTTTTGTATTTATTAATGAAAAGATATTTTATTTCATTGTTTTATAACCCTTACTTAGCTTTTTATGCTCATAACAATTTTTGAAATGTTTTCACAGGACTTAAAGATGAATAGGGTCACGGATGGGATCAAGGAAAATTCATGCTATCTAAAACTAGGAACTAGACATGACACTTTTTTTAAAGAGTTTTTATTTTATGAAAAAAATGGAAACTCTATAGAAGTATCTACTTTTTAATCTTTTGAGATGCAATAGTTATGTCCTAATTCTCTAAAAATCTAAACCTGAAAAGATCCTCAATGTGAATTATTAATTTAAATCAATATTATGTAATGTTTAAGGCCAGGTCCTTATAGTTAGTATCAGAGGTCGGTTTAGATAACTTTAGGAGTTATGGTATTGTTAAATTAATATCCATAAATTAATTTATGTTAATATTGAAATCATATAGAATTTATATATTACCATGTTTCTTCACCTAAGATATTTTTTTAGAATGGTTTTTTGTAGAGGAAACATGGCAGCTATGTTGGGACGACATCAGGAGGAAGACAACCTTCCCAATCAGCAACCTGATATGGTCGGAATCGGAAGTAAATAGTTTGTTGCAGTGATGGAACAGTTGAATCAGGCTATTAATGGTGGTGGTATCCATGTATGAGGTCAGCTAGGTCAACCATAGATGAACATGTTAGTAGTATAGAATTTCATGAGGAAACATCCCCCATCATTTAGAGGATCATCTGACCCGGTGCTAGAATAAAGGTGAATTAAAGCAAATGAAAAGATTTTTGATGTCATCGGTTGTTAAGAACATCAAAAGGGTAGTCTTTTTGTTTACCGTTTTGAAGGTGAAGATGATCAGTGGTGTTTGATGGTGAAAAATATTAGGGATAGTGAGGAGATTGATGCTCTCAATTATTTTGAATTAAAAGGTATGTTTTTGAGAAATATTTTCCTAAGGTGGTTCGTCTTAGGATTGAAAAAACAATTCTTGGAATTAAGTCTGGAGGATGAATCAGTTGCTACTTATGTAAAACAATTCTCTCAACTGGAAAGGTATGCTCCATATTTCATACGATATCTTGATAGTAAAATTAACCATTATTACTCAAAATTAAAGACAAATTATCGAAGGGATTTATCATCTTGTGAGTTAAAAAGTTTTGAAAAACATTTTCGTTGTGTGTAGAAGGTGTAAATATAGTTTTCCAATGATTAGATATTCTTTGACAAACAATTGAATAAGAGGTTGAGGTAGCAGACGAAAGGGAAGAACTCTTCAAAAAAGTCTGATGGTAAAAAACGTAAGATTACAATTTTTGAAAATTGTTGTAAAAAGCATAATAGGGAATGTCTTTTTAATTCTAGTAAGTGCTACTGATGTGGTAAAATGATACATAAGGCTCATAATTTCATAGAAAAAGATTAGGGTAATGATAAGAGAAAATCTGATTTACAGTCAGTAAAATGTTTTAAGTGAAATAAAATGGTTCATTATGCAAATGAGTGTCCAAAAAAGAACTCAACCGAAGGAAAGCAGCCAGACTACAAGTAGAAGGGGGTGGTTAAATCCTTTGCATCTACATATACGGATGTTGGGCCATAAAATGAAGTAGTATCTGGTACACTATTTTGTTGATTAGATTATGCCAATTTGTTGTTTGATTCAGGGTCTATAGAATCTTTCATTTCTAATAAGTTTTCTAGTAAATTGGGAATTACATCTCAAGATATGAATATAGAACTTACAGTAAAAACACATGGAGGAAATGTTGATACAAAAAGAAAACATAAGAACATTCATGACCTTGTTTGTAGAAAGAATCTATCTGCAAACCTTATTGTTTTGCCTCTAGTAGAGTTTACTGTTATTTTGGGCATGGATTGACTTTCTATATATCTCACTATGATTTACTGTAGAGATAAATAGGTATCTTTTTAGAATTATTTTCAGTTTGTGATAAAGAATGAACCCTTTCATTTTATAACATATCAGGAAGCTGAGAAACTAGTAAAAGATGGAAATGAATGTTACCTTGAACATATTATTGAAAATAAAGGAACTTTTTAGATTAATGATGTGCTTGTGGTAAATGAGTACCTTGATGTTTTTCATGATGAGTTTCCGGGTATTATACCTTATTTGTAAGTTGAATTTACTGATGACTTAGTTCCTGATTCTAAGAAAATTTCAAAACCCCCTTATCGAATGGCTCAAATTGAACTTTTAGAGTTAAAGAAGCAATTGAAAGAGTTTTTAGATAAAGGTTTAATTCGACTATCACATCACCATGGGGTTCTCCTATCATGTATTTAAAAATGAAAGAGGGTTCAATGACACTTTTCATTGATTATGTAGTATTGAATAACATCACTATTAAGAATAAGTATCCTTTGCCTCATATCGATGATTTGTTTGATCATCTCTAGGGAGATCAGTATTTTTCAAAGCTTGATTTGAGGTCGGGGTTCCATCTATTGAATGTAAATTAATTAGACATTCTGAAGACCACATTTAATACTAGATATAACCCTTATGTATTTGTAGTTATGACTTTTGGTTTAACCAATGCACCTGCTATATTCAAGGATCTTATGAATAGAATTTTTCGTGATTTCTTGGATAAGTTTGTGGTTGTGTTCATTAATGATATTTTGGTTTATTCCAAAAGTAAGGAGGAACATGAAATTCATTAAAGTGTTGTCTTGGAAACCTTAAAAGAAAAGAAACTGTTTGAGAAATTATGCAAGTGTGAGTTTTGGTTACAAAAAATTTCTTTCCTTGGTCACATTGTATCAAAAAATGGCATAACTATTGATCCTACTAAAACAAATGTTGTTGAAGAATGGCCAAGACCAACAAATATAACCAATATTCATACTTTTCTTGTTTTTTCAAGTTATTAACAGAGTTTTGTTGAAAATGTTTCATGGTTATCTAGTCCAATGACTATATTAACTCGAAAGGGTGTTATGTTCATCTGGACAGAAGAATGTGATGATTGTTTTCAAGAATTGAAAAAGAGATTGTTGAATGCACCAGTTTTGGAACATCTATCCAGATATGGTGTGTTTGTTATATACAATGATGCTTCATTGAAAGGACTGGGTGGTGTCCTAATGCATAATGATCAGGTAATTGCTTATGTTTCACGTCAGTTGAAACCTCATGTGTTAAATTACCCTACACATGATTTAGAATTATCTTCTGTTGTTTTTTCTTTAAAAATGTGAAGGCATCATTTGTATGGAGTAAAATGTGAAATACATACTAATCAAATAACATTAAAGTATATATTCACTCAAAAATAATTGAACATGAGATAGATAATATGGTTTTAATTAATCAATGATTATGATTGCACGATCCATTAACATTCAGGAAAAGAAAACAAAGTGGATGATTCTCTGAGTCGAAAAAGTAATGATTCATTAACTATTATATGTTTGGAAATATACCCTTTAGTTATGGATTTGATAAACTTTGGAATAGAAGTTGTTGGTGCAGGAAATTCTTCTATTTTGTTTCAGGCATCTGTGAAATCATCTCTGTCAGAAAGAATAAAGTATGCACAGATGGAAGACATTGAGTTTCAGAAAAAGGATGATTTGGTTCAGAAGGGTAAGTTGCCTAAATTTAACATTGATAATGATTGTGTTTTGAGATTTGGGAGAAAATTATGTGTGCCTTGGGAACCACAGTTAAAGAATGAATTTTTATGTGAAGCTCATAGTTCTCCATTTTCAGTTTATCCTGGTATTACTATGATGTAAAGAGGTCATCGAGAGTATTGCTGATGGGATGGAATGAAAAGAGATATTTCTTATTTTACTGTGAAGTGTTTGACTCGTCAGCACATTAATTCTGAGTGGCAGTTACTGAAAGGGATGCTTCAGCCTTTACTGGTTCCAGAGTGAAAATGGGAAAATATATCCATCGACTTTGTTGTGGGATTACCGAAGACATCTCGAGGTAACAATGCAATTTGAGTTATTAATGATCGGTTGACTAAATGTTCTCATTTCATTCCTATTCATGATAATCTTTCTCTAGATCAACTATCTCAGTTGTATGTTAATGTGACAGTCAGGTTCCATGGTGTTCCCCTCTCCATTTTATCTGATCGTGATCCTAGGTTTACTTACAACATTTGGAAAGGCCTTCAGATGTAATTGGGTTCTAAATTAAATATTAGTACATCTTTTCATCCTCAATCAGATGGGAAGTCCGAAAGAACAATTCAGACCATGGAGGATATTCTACGTGCTTGTTCACTGGATTATCAGAGAAGTTGGGACCAACATAATTCATTGGTAGAATTTTCATATAATAACATTTTTCATTCTATTATACAGATGGCTCCATTTGAGGCATTATATGGAAATCATTTTTTAACTCCAAGATTTTGGGATGAAGTTGGTGAAAGGAAGAGGATGGGACCAGAATTGGTAGAATAGATGGAAAAGAATGTTCAGTTGATTCAGAATCACTTGAGAACAGCTCGGAGCAGACAGAAAAGTAATGGAGATAACTGGAGGAAGGATATTTCTTTTGAGGTAGGTGATCATGTCTTTCTCAAAGTTTCTCCATGGAAAATTTTGATGCGTTTTCGTAAAAAGGGAAATTTGATTCCAAGGTTCATTGGACCTTATGAAATCCTAATGAAAGTTGGATCAGTTTCTTACATTGTGTCTTTACCTCCATGTTTATCCCAGGTACACAATTTTTTTCATGTTTCGATGTTGAGAAAGTATATGCCAGATCCATATCTCATTTTGAGCCCATAGGTAGTTCAGTAGGAAGAGAATCTCTCTTATGAAGAACAACCAGTTCAAATTCATGACTGTAGAGAGAAAGTGTTGAGAATTAAGGAAATTCACTAGGTAATGTTTTTGTGGAAAAACCATATGATTGAAGAAGCAACTTGGGAATCTAAAAATTCTATGAGGGATAAATTCCCCCACATACTTTGATAAGTGAATAAAAATTAAGAGGTTTCAATTTCCAAAAGAGGGAAGGATGTAACATCCCAAGTAAATGAAGAATACGAAATATTTCATATTTATTAATATTTGTGAATTAAATATTAATTTTACTCAAAAAGTGTATCTATGTTCGATAGCGTACCTGATATGAAACAACGGGTTTCTTTGAAATCTTACATTGCACCGTAATAATATAATATTGTTATTTTAAATGGTAGTTAAATTTTAGCTATGGTATTGGTGGGAATGAATAAAACTAACTACCATATTATTATACATGTTTGTTAAATGTATTTTCATTTATTTAATAAAAATTTAGTGGCTTAAAATGTGAATGAATCTAATTTTAAGTATAATATACATTAAAAGGTCGATTTAATGCCTTTTAATGGAGAAACCTATTTAAATATAGTTTTGATCACTTTAATACATTCTAATTGACCAAATAAAACCATTCTTTATAATGGGGACATCAAAATTTACTTTTCGTTAATTTTGGGGATTTTCCGATAAAGTTCATTTTTTAATGAATAGTGAAAATATTGTATTTTAATTCAAAGGTTCCTTTAAATCTAATTTATTTATATGGTTGTATTATCTTTTTATTTGGTTTTAAAGTGTAATTAGAATATATTTCTTACCTAATAATCTAATTTTGGTTATTGAAATTTATTTTACCTTGAAATATGACATAAACAAGAGTCAATCTTCTGATAGTTATCGTTTCTTAAAAACATGCTATTTGTTTTAACAACGAGAATTAATTTTAAAATTAATTAATGAAAATTTTAATTTTTTAATTTTTCAAAATAATGATCATTTTTAAATTCCAAATATCAAATATTTCTTAGGCTGAAGTTTTGGTATTCTTATGAAAAACTTCAATTTTTGATGAATAGTGAAACCACTTAGTTGTAGTTAAAAAAACCGACTTACTCATTTAAATGATATTTTACCACTTCTGTGAATTGAATTTTGAATATCCAAATTACATGGTTATTATTAGGTAGTAAAATGTTCTTCTATAAGATGAAAATAAATTTTGGTGAATAGTAACTTTTCACTTTTATTTACCGCGTTTAAAGGTAAATAAGGTAATTCACGGTAAAAAGAATATTATAATAATTTAAAATTACCTTAACAGTTTTCAGATCCATATTATATTAGTCATGACCGACCATGGGCATCTTTGGGTCGATTTTTGGACCCCATGGAGCCACTTATGAATGATAATGACACTTTAGATTAATTAAATTAATGTAAAGGCAAAAATGACATAAAAACAATATTTTTATAAATTAATTTTTATATGGTGATATATAAGTAATAATTATGCCTATAAATATTCCTTGGAAATCTAAAATGATTTCTTACATCACTGTATTTTCTTCTATAATTTTTAGACATCAAATAAATTCAATTACTTATGACACAATAATGATGCAATGTTTACCTCATTAATAAAAGATTGAAATAAATAAGATTATAAATACTAAAATAACCTACCAAACCTGTCCTATTCTTATTGGATGATTTTATTTCGACCATAAGTCATCTTATATTCAACTTTAATTATTTTCGGTCCTTTAAAAATCAAATTTCATTATATAATAAAATAATATTATCACATTTTCCTAAAGAGCCCCTCCCCACCCTTATAAAAGGAGACCACATAAAACCAATTCCTCACACCACTCAAGCCTTTTGGCTCGTCCATCCTCTATTCAAATAATATAACTACATCCCTCTCCTCATCCTAGAAGCCTTTCCATAAGTAGGAGGAACTTCAAGAAGTCATTTGTTTCAAACGAAAGGCAGTTACCCAAATTAATGGTAACCTTTTCTTTAAATTATTTTCTTTTATTTTACTTCTCCAAACCACTAAAATCTTTTCATTCCATTATTTTGTAATAAAAAAAGTATCCCCAATATTATAGGATGTTTTTATGAGATTTATGATAACTAATCTTACACACACCTCCATATAATAAATGAAGAACATAATGTTTCTGTGGATGGAAAACTAATGCCTCATGAATCGACGATTGTTCGATTATATCCTACCACCTATCATGGTGGCCATTGTGATGGTACTATATTAATACATGATATTTTTTTTATTTTTTCTTTATTCTTCTGTAATTTCCATTTATAGCATGCCTTTATGGTTTCCGTTATGGGTAAACACGATAATCCCATTAGAGGAAGTGCAGACTACCACCCCCTCAATGTGATATGACTCATTAATTCCATATGTGGGACGTATAAAGGATGGATTTAATGATATTATATATGATATAATATATGTAATTAAATTGGAATTATAATATACATATTTATCATTGTGTTTTAATTCCATTAAAATAAGAAATAGAAATGAAAGTAGCGTTCATGCGTACGTATGGATTACCGTCTTCAGGAATGGTATATTTCATTTCTTACCTCCAAATTTTCTGTACTATTATAAATACATGTATATACTGGATATATATATTATATATATGATATATAAATCATTAATATCATTCTGGATATAATGGACTATTGAACACATGAACAACTTGTAATATAAGTTGTTCATTTTTTATTGAAGTACCAAATATTGACAAAATAAAATTTTTTAACATAAATGATTACATAAGGTTTATAACATTGTAATAAGTGATATAAAAGGATTTATAAACATGAAAAATGATTCTTAAGAAAGTAGAAATTACTTTTAGATTATTATTCCGGAGATTAAAGAACGATCGAGTCAAGTCGGAAACGAGGTAATGGACTTTGTCTCAATCTAATTTCATTGAGGAATATTTAGTTTTATACACGACTTTATTTAATACGGTGTATAAACACCTTTAACTTTTCATTTCATTCAAAGGGAATCTTTTTATGCGAAGCGTTTTACTAAATGAAAAAAGATTTTTTTTTACGTAAGCGGTAACAACGGCCTTTCTGCCACTGCGAGTATTATTTGATCTTTTTCTTCCTTAACAAGCCGAGATATTCTTAAAAGGTAAAATAAATACCACATAATGTTTTTTTATGTATTTTGGTATTGAAAATGATTTTGAGAATGTATTTATTATTTCAATATCTTGAAATGATATTTTGTTATTGTAATGCGGAAATGTTATCTTTCCTTTATTGTCATGTTATTTGTTATGATCATTTTATGGTTCTCAAGAATTATTTACGTATATGGGTGGTTTCCTGATAAACCATGGGTGAGTGAGCCTGAGATAGCTCTAAAATGCATTGGGTAACCTGAAAGAGGTAAATGTGAATGTTTCTCCTACAATATTTAGGGAATATACTGTGATGGGTATTCCAAAGTAACTCCCTATGTAGCTGTGATAGCTACAATGTATGTATGATATTGATGCCAGAACATACATTTATGATTTTTGATTTCTATTTGTTATTAATAAATCATATGTTTTTATGAGGTATGTAAAAGAGTTTATGTTTTGTATGTATTAATGAAATTTTTTTTGTTCATTGTTTTATAAACCTTACTGAGCTTTTTATGCTCATCCCAATTTTTGAAATATTTTCACAGGACATAAAGATGAATAGGGTCAAGGATGGGATCAAGGAAAAGTCATGCTGTATAAAACCTTGAACAAGACATGAGTCTTTTTTTCAAGAGTTTTTATTTTATGAAAAAATGGAATCTATGTAGAAGTGTCTACTTTGTAATATTTTGAGATGTAATAGTTATGTCATAATTCTCTAAAACACTAAACCGGAAAAGATCCTCGATGTGAATTATTCATTTAATTCAATATTATGTAATGTATATGGATGTGTCCTTATAGAAGGTATTTTTCATTCAGATGAAATGTATGCATGTAATATTTTTATGATGTTTCATGTGAAAGGCTCTGTAGTAGTGTCCATACCAATACGAATTACAAGGATACTAGGAAAGGATGGTGAAGATGAAATTTTATTCCAAAGGAGTTTAGAATATTGGTAAATAGAATACTCTATATTAAAATATCAAGGAAAGATATTTCATATAAAATGAAACTCTATAAATAGTATCAATGTTATCCTAAAGAATCACACATTATGGATTCCAAGAGGTTTTTAAATTATATCAACATATCCTAGAGTATGAAATGACTTACAGGATAATTTATAACCTTTATATTTCTTAATTTACTCATCTCGACTCAATAGGTGACCATGATGATAGAAAATGAAATTCTTGTGGAATTTTTCTTACGGTAAAATGTATTGGGATATATCAACTTTAAAAAATAGAATTTATTTACATTGAGAAAAAAATATCATGAATATTTTGTTACTATAATTTCAGGTACATAGATGACATGAATGAAATAATAATTAGGAAAATCCATGTTAATGATAAAGAAACCAATGATAATTTTATCTGAATACCAAAATTTAATTTTTACATCTATAATTTAGAGAAGCAATCTAGTTCTAAAAATTTTAACATTAAATTTTACTTCAGAAATTGGAATGAGTTATTTGAAATAAAAAGAGTTCTCAATTGAAGAACTACCATAAAAAAGAGATAAGATTAACAGAACATCGACAATTTACTCATCTGTGATAATAAACTAAGTTTAGGAAAGAAAACTTGTTAATTACAATTATAGATTCATTTTATTGATGATAATGAAGATACATACATTCATGAATTCTCGTGTGTACAAATATATAATTTTTACTGATTTGGAAGTATGTCTAATATACACGTTTCACAGTAAAAATAGTTCAACTAGTCAAAGACATCACTATAAGAAAAGATCATTTTTTCTAATGCATCTACTGGATTACTAAAGATCTTGTTTACACCTAAGAGTATATTACATGATCTTAAGTATAGTCAGTTCCATTATAAATAATTTCTTATTGAAATTAGGATTCTGATAATGCCTTCATGAGGAAATGAATAATATTTGTCCGAAGATTATGTGTGATTTTATTAGTCCCAAAAATTCAATAGTTATATAATATGTGTCTCTCTAACAAACCAAACACCACAAGGAGTTGGTTTCCTCATTAAATGCAATCCATATATATAAATATATTTTAACTTTTCATTTTCATTAGAATTTCTTTATTAGAGATAGAGATATTGAAGAAGATTGGATCACAATATTAAAAAGTCAGAGTAGTTAATTTCAAAAGAAAATGGTGAAAACCTTTACCTTCAATTCACCACTAGTGTAAACTAAATTTACAAGGGATATTTGTTTTAATAGATATGAACTATTTGTGAAATAATTTATTTTCTACTACTATATATGTCCAATATTACGTTACGTTATTAATAAAACTATAAATTTTTACACTTAATTTTCTACTATAAAATTTTAATTTAATTCACCTTCCTTATATTATCATAGAACTCAGGTTATGAGTCATTTTATATAAAGAAATAATTAAATAATCACTCAATTGTTAAATTAAATCCATTTTCTCTGGTTGATCTTCATATATGTATAATATTATTTCGATAAACTATTATGTGAACTATTTAATAATATAATGTTTATTTATGGTCAACTTATAGAATAAATACACGAAACCATGAAATTTATTAATACTGACCCTCTTAAAGGAAAAAATATAATCTTAATTACACTATTAGATCCACTGGATTGTATAAAATTGTAAAACTAAATTTATCTACCACAATATTTCTTTTTATACTAGTTTTCTTATTATCTCCATCCTAGAACAGCAAACAAAACTCTTCTCTACCATAACCATTGATGTAAATTTTAGTAATTAGAATTCATCTTATCCCTAAAGTCTTAATCTACATGAGAATAAAATAAACAACCACTGATTTAAAATTTAACTAAATTTATATCCTTTATAGTCCATGAAGCATAAAAAAATTTCTCTCTGAATGGAATAAGTGGACCTCTAATTGTAATGATTATTTTCAGGATTAATATTATCATAAAAGACCCTATGGTAATTTAATATAAAATATCATACTTCCATCACTCTCAATTAATATACCCTTCGCATGTTCTTCCACTCCATTATGTTATAGTATTCCTAAAATTATCATTTATATTCAAATTCTATTTGACAAAACAATTATTTCGTAATTGGGATTTTATACTCACTGATATTATTTATCTCAAACACTTCTCCTCCATCCCTAATCAATTATCTAAATGAATCATTAATCTCTGATATGAATAAAAAAATAAAAGATAATTTCAAAAAATAAACCCATAACATTTTTTAAACAATAATGAATGTAATATAATAATGTGATCAACCAAATGAATGTATTATAGAAGGTCCGCAAGAATTATTATAGGTAAAATCCATGTATCATGCATTCAATTTTCTTTCTCATTTACAAATAAAAAATTATTATATGTTCAGATTATGAAATCCTTAAATAAGTAAATAAAAACTAATTTTTGAATTTGAAGAAATTGATTTGAAGTCATAACATTTATTACTTTTTCACTCATATATCCAAATCTATAGTGCCTTTTTTGGAATTTAACTTGGAATATAAGGATTCCAACATGTTATGTGTTTCACAAAGTCATTTACAGTGTTCTTTTATTTAGTCCTCATGTTATAACCATAACAACCCTTTTCATTTTCAATGATCAATTGTCAATTATTAAATTACATAAATTTCATAATAATGTTTAATTGATATTCAATTTCATCTAATTACAGTAATCTATAGAATATTATTTAATATCAGTAAATTATTTTTTTGAGGGTTTCACTTTTACATTACCTTTTCTAAATATATCAATAGGTTCATATTTATTAATGTTTTTTTGAAAGAAATATGCAATAGATTTTCTTTATCATTTTAGTGCTATGGATGAAAAGATGGAGGCCCCAAAGTCTAATATCCAAGACTCTATTGAACAATTGAAATTGAGTACTAGTGTATCTCCATAATGTTTAAAAGTGGTGTTCATAGATTACATACTTGAATATTTATACTTTTTTCTTATAATTAATCATTTCATATCACTTATTCCCATAACCAAAAATTGTGGGACCATTCCCTCATAATTTAATGTATCTCTATCATTTATATTCAAACATATTCTAGACCCTCCATGATTTGATGATCTTACGGAATATTAAATATTAATAAAAATTATAAAACATTAACCAATTATTGTCTATAAGTAATATTTTTTTATATATGATACCAAATCTCATTTAAAATTTCTTTTTATGTACCACAACAACTACCCATTATTATTATTATTAGATCCCAACAATTCAGAAGAAAAAAATAATTTAATTATTTCATATATTTTGGTTTAAAATTCAATTTGAACCAAACACAACTAAAATATAGAAATATAAAATTCAGAAATATTATCTATGATATAGATTCCTCTAATAATCTCTATGATGGATTTATATTCCTTATGAACACCTTTTTTATAAGGTATATATTTCATATATAATTTATAACAACTTTATCCATCAAATGATAGTTTTTTTCACCTTGATGTTGGATGAAATATTTATATCTTATATAAATTTAATTTTACATTAGAATCATTGATCGATGAAATTTGTATCATTATTTGAAATTTTTGAGGGTTTTCCACTCTCAATGGTTAGTGAATATTTTTTTGATATATATAATCTACATTCTACATCTTCCAGACACTAATGTTTTTTCATATGAATTGATTAATAATTTTATTCCCTTAATCAATTAACATTTTAATTGAATATTGTTTACACTAGTTGTGTGATGAATTACACTAAATTTATAGTTTTTTTATTTACTTTAAATGATATAAATGAATATTTATTCATCCTATATAATAATAATTAAATTCATGAAAATTATAAAAGTATAAAATAATAATATATATGTAAGAAATTTTATGACATTCAAACATGATTTGAATATTTAATTCTAAATGAAAAAAATCACCATAATGTACAACACTAGTGAATACTGAAAACCACATGGAATAAATTATACATTATATATAAATTATGAGAATGTAAACCTATAAAGCATTGATCCAAAAATTGTAAAATAAATATTATCCACTCTACAAATAATTAAAGATAACATATAATCATGTCCAAAAAAATACAACACACATCACATGTCCTAAAATCACTATAATGAATATGATCTCATGTTTTAGTTATTAATAACTCACATATGACCATAATTTCAATTCATTTTAACCGTAATGATTCCCCATGAATCCATTTAATTAACTCTCTACAGTATTGTTCTTCCTTATTTTTTTCACTAGAAACATAAATACACTTACAGTAATGAACACTTAAAATACATTCACCCTTATTAAACTAATGATATATTTATTTAAAAAATACATTAAATTTTAGAAACTCATTCTGGAAATTAATATCTGTTAATAAATAACTATATTAAATCTTCATAAATCATAAAACACACACATTAATCCTCTAGGAATATGTCTAGCATCATTTAATCATCTTTTTATTATTTAATCCACCCAGTGCACAACTTATGAATTAAATTCCAACCATTCAAATACTTAATTTTTTAGAGCTATACAATAATATTATCCCAAACATGATTTCTAAAAATATTATAGATATTTTTTATCACTCATGAATCTATTTTTTTATATGTTTTATAATTTAATGACCCAATATGTCATAATATATTTTCCTTAAATAAATAAAAAATTTGATAACTTCCTCCACAAACAAAAATCGAACCAAAATAAAAAACCATGATATATGATAGAAAAGTATAAATATTAAATATGAACATTAAAATGTATTCATTGATTTTTTAGGATTTAATAGAAGTATAAGAAATTTTAAATATGTGTAAAATGAAAATATTTAATATTTTTAAAACTAATAAAATTCAACTAGTATAGCTAAAACAACATAGAAAATCATTTTATGAAAAAATATATTTTTCTAAAATCAATGATTTTTTTTGAAGAAAATATATATACATTGATAAAAAAAATTTATTCTATGTAGACAATATTAATAATATATTTCCAATAAAGTAATTAGTAATAGATAAGAAATACGAATAATGAATAGTTAACATTATACCATTTATTTTCTTATAGGACTAGTTTTCAGCAATATTTTGGGACTTTATTTAAATATTGAATCATAAAATATTAGAAATATAATTTCCTAATAATTAAAATAATTTCTCAAATTTATGTTAATAATATTATATTAAGATGAATTTTTATGATATTTTTTGAAAAATTTAACTTCTAGGTGATAAGTGAAATATATAGTTTTTTCTAATTTGCAGCGTTTTTAGTTTATTAGTATATAAGTATGAATTCTAAATTTTTGAAATTTTTTTGAAGAATAAAATATATATTTTAATAAATAATTAATAATTTTAATAATTTTATTTTTACTTATAAACTCTTATTTTAATTTTTAGAATTTATGCTATATTTTTCAAAAAAAAGTTTTAAATACATTACACCTTTTGTATATGAAAATAAAATTTAATCACATTAAAAAATTGAATCATAAAAAATTATATAATATTTTGAATCATTATCTCCAAATTATATAATCATACCATTTTATTATTTTGTCATAAATAATAAATTATTTAGGTAAAAACTAGTTACCTTAGTGAAAACTAAAATGATAAAAATGGGTAACTTTAGAGGTAAATGTCCCACCATGATTAAAAGACGTTTTTAATTATGTTTTGGAGACTTTAGTATAATTGATATCTTATCCAATATATTATTTCCCAATTTTAGAGCCATATTCCTTCATATTTCCTCCCATTATTGAAAAGATTTGGGTATTTACAAAAATTCCACTCATTTTCTATTACTAAAGTGTAATTCCAATCCTCAATCTCTAGAATCAAACTGCTTATTTGGTGCCCAAACACTACCAAAACATATCAGCAAAACTCATTTTATCCCTAAAAAATTTATTTTCTTCTCAAAATACAATCCTTGCATGGTTTAATCCCCTTCGCAAAGGAAAACAATCCATGAAGTAAGCTATAAGTCACAAAACTCTTCCTTTTTCCTATATCATTATATGATTTTCTTACATAATAAATTTATTTTCACCACTTAATGATGATAAAATAATTATAATTACAATACTATAATGTAATTATAATTATTTGTTTATCATTAACCACCCTCCCATTCTATTATATGAAAAATAATAATGTGAATATTGTGTTGTGTCGATTTTTGCCTCCGTGACCCAACAAGATTGTTTTTCCGCCACCAAATTATAAAGATAGTGATAATATGTCATTTAATATATAATTATTATATTTATGATATATTTTATATTCTTAAATTATCATCCTTATTATCCTTTCCCCCATTCTATGGAAAATGAAATTGTCCACCATTCTTATGTTTGGACTATTGGCTCTATAGACCGATCAATTTCTGTAATACATTTCATCACCACCCCAAATGGATGGAAATGATATTTCAATTAATGTATAAATATTATCTTTTACATTTTTATATTTGTTTATTTTATGTAAAATTTAAAAACCTATTAATTATATTATTAAGAAACAATTATCGTAAATTCAATCAATTAAAACAGGAAAACTAAGAAGAAATTTGTTAATTCAAATCATTTATGTTTTATAATAAAATAATTATTATTATAAATAACTAATAATTATTATATATATCACTTATAGACACTAACATATATAATTATTATATTCTTTTCATGATTTTGTCACTAAGTCAACAATAGTGAAGGAATGTTCATGATTTGGATGTTTTGAACACCTACATGAACAATTCTATGAAATTATATCATGTTTGACTATGAAAAATTAATATATTTTATAAGAAGATATAAATATGTAAATAATTATTATTTTTGTTCTGATAATGAAACATCAATATTTGACTAACTAATAAAGATCACTCTCTTTGTACGTTGAAAATTAATGAAAAATGTTCGCTGTCAGTTTCATTTCATAGAATAAATGCTACAGTACCGATAAAAGGAAAATAAAAATTAATATTTCATTATATTTCCCATATTTATGTAACATTAATTATCATTTAATAAGGAAATTTAAAAAAATAATGAATACTAACACCTCTCTTTAGAAACCAATACAAATGGTTAAAATTATAAAACACGAGTTGTAAAAATAGGCAAAGAATAAATAATATATATATATATAAATATTATAAATGAAAATGTAAAATATATTTATCTATGAATATGGTAATATTTTTTTAAATATTTATGCATGTTATAATAGATATTAGAGTGCTACTGACTAATTGGGGAAAGAATGTGATGGTTTATTTTTCTCAAAATTTCTTCCCATGTGTCAAATTTATGATATATGAAATGTTCCATATTTGATGTTGTATATAATACCAAAAATAAATTTTTATCATAATACTAAAATATATCATGATATTTAATGTTATATTTAATTGTATACCTATCATATGGTTTTTATTGAAAAATGTATTAATGTTGAAAATGTTTTCATTGACTCAAATCATTTTATTGATTCATAAACACCCATCTTTGAATATTATATTTTGTGATTGATATATTCTCTCTAATGGTAATGTTATGTTTTATTCCAACAATATTTCTAGGGAAATCATTGTTCAAATCATACCATCCTTCCTTGACAATTCAATTGTTTCATGAAAAACCATTTTTGAAAAGATGAATTCATATTTATTTTGGTGGATTTTTCATGTATATCCAAGTGTTTAATTCTCACCAATTTTCTCTTTACCTGGATTGAATTTAGAAATGTTTTAATATCCGATTATAATTTAACTTACCTTTAATAATTTTCTATTAATTGTTTTCTATACTATTAATGATATGGATTTTATGAAAATGGATTTTAAAACATTTAAAAGGCATTTAATTAAAATGATTTTATAATCTCTTATTCTACTACACATTTTGTAATATGATTTAATTATGTTTATTAATTTTTTGAAGATTTTCTTTATTATTCCTATCTTCATCTTCAAAATAAATAGTTTCTGGAATGTTACAAGAAAATAAAATAATTTTTAGAATATATTTTATGAAAAGTCCTTATTATGATATCTCATCCATTTTTAAAAAAATTGTTCTTTAAAGGGTTTCTGTTTCATGGTTATCCCAATATTTACAGTTATTATTTTATTATTTTGGTTTCTAATGTATTTATTTTCAAATTATTTATTTCATGAATTTATTTTAAACCATTTAGATGTTTTTAATAACACATCTTAATTTTGTGCATTCTGTTTGGAAATGAATTATTTCCTTTTGGATATTTAAGTAACCCATTGTTTTTCTATGTGATCAGTAAGATATAATGATGATTTATTTTAAATGGAACACATATATATGGGTCATTTGGGGGGGGGGGGGGGTTCGATTATAATCCAAGGAAGGTTGAGTCCATAATAAACCTATGATATGTGGTTATGTTATAAATAAAGAAAATGTGATTAAACTATAATCCAAATATAGGTGGGTCTGTTATATACCTCAAATTACTTGGTTAAGGTTTAATATCACATGATACATTGTAATGTTGTGTGAATAAGACGAGGAAAGATTTTTAACACTTTTTAATGGTATGATTAATGTGTGAGAATATTTGTTGAAATGTTTTTTTGGAATTTAGTATGTAAATATTAATTCACAATATTCTCTATTATTATTTTTATGATACATTTCCTTGTTGTTTATCAGGTTATGCCATATTTTCAAGTGGAATTTTATTTCCGTGAAGTGAATTTTTTTATTACAACATACGTTTAAACTGTTCTTCACTTTTATATCATTATCACATGTTATATTGTTATTGATTAGTCTTTAGATCTATGTAATATCTCTTATTATTTCTTATTAATATTTTTATAATCTCATATTTTTATTACATGACTCTTTATTATAATCTAAGGTATTTTGATTTTTATTATGATATTTATTTCCTCATAATGTTCTCATATATATAATGAAATTATTACCCTTGCTGAGTGTTTTCGCTTACCCATTTCTTTTGTTTCCAGTCCCATGATTATATAGAATATTATATCATGTGGGATTTATCAAAAGGTCCTATAATAACATAAATATGGAATGTTTTTCAGACGTATTTGAAAACATTATGCTTTCATATCAAATCACCAAGTGATTAAAACTTTAGAACCCTATGTTTTGAAACTCTGTATTGGATGTATTCTCAAAATCATGCAACTAATGTTATATTTATTATATGTTTATCTTGAGTTGTTTTATATACTATGCCATATAATTATCATCTACACCCAATAGGATTTAAATCAAATCTCCACACAATAAATAAGATATAACACAAACACTATAGCAGCATCTTAGTTGTTTAGATTGTATTTTGAAATCCGATGTTATTCATTGGTAAATGTTTCATTCATATGGTATGTACAACATTTCTCTCTCAGAAATAGTCCTATGATATATTGTATTTAAATGAAAAAATAGTATCCATAGGCAACACATCCTTAAAAATACATATTTACTATATTAAAAACCATAGGATTGTAAATACTTTTCAACACAATGTTCTTCCACATCATGATCAATGTATTCAAAGTGTAATTAAACAAAACTGAGAGAAAATACCCCCCAGACAATATTCGATGGACATGTTAAACCTACTATTGTATTTAATTTATTTTACATTGGTTACATTGTCAATGTTAGTGGAACTTACACTTTTCAATAAATCTTTTACAGTTAGTATTTTACTCTTTCTATCCCCTTGTTGGATATAATGGTTAGAGAATATTAAACTCATTGTTAATCCATTCACAGTGAGTAGTCACTTATTTCTTACTGAAATTTAGACATGGTTGGATGAGAGATACTATTAAATGTGAGTGGAAATAATTTTGTTATAGTCATTAGATATTTCAAAGAAATTTCCATTTTATTGAAAATATGGAGAAACATCATGGTAGGCTGAATCCTCGTCAACATAGGTTCACAAGTAGTTTTTTATTATGTCATAGCTAATTAAACAAACCATGAATCTTTTTCAAGGTATTTTGGAGACATGTTCATTGTTGGTTAAACATACTTGGAATGTGAAATCATCATCACATATATAACAATTTGAAAAAATCACTAAAATAATAACATAAAAATTTAAAACTAAATATTTAGTAACATAAAATAGAAATGAAATCAAGTGAAATATTACCTATAATATATATATATATATATTCCATTTAGTAATATAATTATTTTTAAATATAGAATATGTAAAGGTAAATATTTGAATACAAACATTTCAACATATAAATTACATATAAATAAAAAAATTGTAATTGTATGAAAATATAAAAAATTATAATTATATATATATATAATTAAAGCATGGGATATATATATATTTTTATATTAATTTTTTTAATTCGTCTACTATTATTATAATAAATATATATATATATATAAAAAATATGAATATATATGATGTAAATATAATCTATAATATATAGACACACTTGTTATTTTATATAAAAAACTATTAGGTATTGAAAATGTGTGTATATATGTATGAACAAAAAATCAAAAAGACTCTACTATCATAAATTAGCTCTAAAAAATGTTATCGGTAATTCAATGAATTTTGAGAATCATAGAAACCAATGAATAGTGAAAATGACCCAAATATATCAATAAAAATTTATAATTTCTTAAAGCTTCCATTTACACTAAAAATAAAGAAAATAGTTAATATTTTGGACATTTTGACACTAAATGAATAAAAATATTGAAGAAGAATATTTAATCCTTCTCAAAATGTAAATTATTCATTTTTATTTTTATCATTGGGAAACACCATTTTGGTTGGCAGTACCCAACATAGTGTATTAAACCATAAATCCAAATTCATCCGGAAACTATGAAAATTTTCATGACCTAATTCTTATGGGAACCTTTAATGTTAGTTAAAAAAATAAAAGGTATGCCCATAAGCGCAACTCAAATATTGAATAGGTATACTACTAACATTTTGTTTATCAACCTCAAAAGGATAATGCATTATCATCTACACAATAAAGTGGATGTCTATAAATTAAAATAGAACCCATAGATCAGTAATTAATAGAGTATATGCGATTAAATGATTTCATAAAAAATATAAAATGAATGAATATCAATCATTATAAACATAGTGTAATACTACTATAAATGTGGTGAAATGACCATTAACCCCAAAAATTATATAAAACCTCATCAATCAATATACCTTACTAGAACACTAAAAAACACCAAACAAAAAAATATACTATAGTACATCGTCACATGGATAAAACCCCTTGAAATATCCACAAACAATATCATGTAATCCATTATATAATTTTATTGGTTAGTATGACCACATAATGAGTTACAAATCACTTAAGGATGAGTAACCAAGTAAATATCAGGAACGTATAACAACAAATATAGTAAAAAAAATAAAATATAATCACATCCTCACAAATCATAACCAACCGTGATAATCGAGGATAAATATCACCTAGATATATACTTTATACTCAAAGAAATTGAAGATACATTATAAAATTATATTTGATTCTATTATTCAATGGGTCATTTTTTAAAAAATAACTCTATACAGTATATAACATAAAGGATATCATAAGTATCACTAAAAAAATTGGTCTCACCTGCTAGGTCACTGGTATACCTTTGTTGGTTCACTTTAACTTGGTGGATGTTATTGGATTTATCATGTGTCGAGGGTCGTAAACATGGTTTCTAGAGCAGACAAACACTAGAAAATAGTTAGCATACAATCTATCAAATTGTGTGGTTAACTATAAGAGGATGATGGTTTTGGGATAGTGAGAAATTTTTGGTTTAATCTTGGTTTTCTTAAATACACTAGTTCTTGGAATAAATTCTCATATTAGTCTATATAAAGATAGCAGTTATCACATGGTTAGTGCCTAGTTTTCCTAAACATGCATAATTTATAAATCATTAAAGATTTTCTAATATCATATTTTACCTTAGTGAGTATAACTCTACATGAAACTATTTCTTCTCCCCAACACATTAATCCATTTCCCATTGGTTATAAATATTCTACCATTTATCCATGTTGGTTTCTATATGATTTCATATTTTTTTATCTTAAGGTAATCAATTTTCTTCATTATTTCTCTTCCTCTTCCCCACTTTGACATTTTTTTCGTTTTTCATTGAAGAGTGAAACCATATTATTATCTATGGCCAAATATAGGTTGGTAAATTGGGTTTTTTGTTTGTTTCTTATTATATTAGGTGTTTGATGATCACTCGTAATTGAATAAATGGTTTTAATTTAGGGTGATATGTTTTGATTATGTTGCGATTTTTTGTATCTATTTAATTAATTTTTATATGCCTTACCTTGGATTATTTTCTTCATTTTTTTTATAGAATTGAATTTAAATTTACGTAATAATCATTCTTCAAACATGTATGATGCGATACATGATTTATGTTTGTAATTAGATTATTTAATGTAGGTTTTAAAGGTAGGTGTATTTTATTCATTCCATGTGGTTGTTAAAATGGATCAATGTGGGTCATTTATATCAAATGGTGTCTTCAAATACTTTTCATAGGGGAATTATATGGTGTTAAATTATTGAAACATTTTTTGCATGAATTTTATATGAAATATATTTTTAAATAGATTAGGTGATGGAAATATGTTACATCATTAAATGTATTTAAAATTATTCTATTAAAAGGGTTTTTCCTTAATGAAGGATTTGTATATAAAATGGGATGTATTTGTTTTAGTATGGTATTATTTTAAAATGGAAAATATTGTTCATTTAATTAGGTTTTGAAATTTATTTTTTGTTTTGGAATACATTAGGGTATTTTGTGTTTGGAATTTAGTATCACATGGTATTCCTTTGTTGTACTTTTATTTAAATAAGAATTTGGACCATAACTGATTTCACTGACTAAATATGGTTTTTTGTTCTAGGGAAGGAGAGATCCTTTTTCAAGGAAGACATACTAATTTGAAAAAGTATTATTAAAGGTATTGAGATTTAATATAAGGATTAATGATTAAAGGGAGTACATAACATTCACCGAAGGACTAATAAAGGTCTTATATGTTTTGGCTCAGGTAAGACAGAGAGTTCTTCCACCTTGTTACACTTTTTTAGCCATATATAATTGTTATTGTTTATAATATGTTATGATAAAAACTTATGTTTAGATCCCATGGTTAACATTACTTATTCTTATCAAATATTACATTCTTTTTTAATGATTCTAGTTCTATGTGTAGTTATGCCATGCCTTGTGATTATCTTCACATTATCATTATTTAGTTAAATAATAATTTTATTCCAATGTGTTTGTGTTTTAAACACTATATTATTATAAGTGAAATTGGTTAATCTTATAACATTTCCCACTACATTCTTTTCTATTATTATTTTCTTCAGACTAAATGTTATGAATGTTTTGGGTGTGTTTAGTATGTTTATGTCAGGTGTAATTATATTTACTTTTTTTTCCTTTATACCATGATTTTTAAATATTTTTTGTTTTTATTTTTTTGGGAATAAATACGGGATTCATAAATTATTGGTTTTGAAGTGTAGTATTTTTCAACGTGAGAATGGTTTTATAAAATGTATTTTCAAACTATAATTATAGATTTATATGTTTCAAATCCTTGAATATATTCATGGTTGTATCCTACTATGTTTTATGACAGAAACCCTGAATATGTCTTTTGAGTATGTAGAATTGTTTTACTCAATATACAGGTAAGGTAAATGGAACCATGATTTCTAGAGGCGCTTCATGATTACCATTATTCAAGGATTGTTATGTTAGAGGAGATGTGGTCTCATATGGTTTATCTCATGATATTTTTTTGTTCATTATTACATGGAATATATATTTATCAAATTTTATTTATACTTTATTGAAATTAAGAGTTAATTTTTATTCATTTATATACATTGTTCTTAGTTATGTGATGTTTTCTTATTTTTTTTATTCTCTGATGGATTCCTATTATTTATTCTACAAACATAGATATAGTTATGTTATCATAGATTTTATTCTTTATGAATGGGTGAAATATTAACCAGTGATTATTTTCTATGACCTTGGTAATTTTTACAAGATTGGGGTGATTAGGAACATGAATCAGGTATTTACCAGAGCAGTTTAGGGTGTAATAGATGGATAACCCAAGTCAATTCAGAAAAAATAGTATCATTAAGATCCATTTTTTAGTTGAGGTGTGTCTTGGTATTATAGAGAAAAGGATCATCATCGAGACACGACTGGATCATGTAGGAAAGGGCCACTAAACATCTTATTCATGTTGAAACCCAAGAATCCGTTGGTGTATCAGGATTGAGTCTTGATCAGGCTATCTAATTTTGAAAATTTTTAGTGCTTATGATATGTTATGATAATTACTTTAACCCCTTTTAGTTTATTAGTGATTTTATGGACCATTAAAAGTTTCAATGGTGAAAATGGTGAATGGATAGGGTTTTATAATTACTATTCATAGTACTCTAAGACATAAGGTGCCTATGAAGAATAGATCTATGACCATGACTATTCATGTTTCATGGTTTATGAATAGTTCATCAATATGTATGGCTAAAACATGCATAGTGAAAATTCTCCTCCAGAATTATTATTTTTCCTCCAATTATCTTCATAATTTTTTTAATAGATCATTTAACTAGTTTTATCCTATAAAGGATATCTATTAGGGTTTTATAGAAATTGATGTGTTGAATGTAGTCTTATTTTAATTTTATTTTATTGTGGATTGTATTAATCATTGGAAAATTTTATTTATGAAACAAAAAATGGTTTTTATTATGGAATAAATGTTATATAAATAACTTATTTTAAAGTTATTTTTAATTTATTTTCCATTAATGCTTTGTTTTGGGGGTTTCAAAATGTTTTATGGAGAATAGGTGAGTTTTCATGAATTGGGCCAAACCTTGAGCCCAATTCCAGATTTAAAAATAATTTTTGTTTCTTTTATAACTTTTTCATTTTTTAATATTTTTCAGACATTACAACTCCTAAATGTCCTACCCTGATATATTAACACAAAATTTAAATTTGGAGGAATTATAAATCCATAATCATGGGGGATTTGGGTTTTTATTTGAGAAATGGGGCAACCCGAAAGCCCATTTTCCAGTTTTAAATTGTTTCTTTAATTTTTTAATATCTTATTCATTATAATGTAAGTTTCGGTTATTCCACCTCCCCCTCGACCCTAAGAATCCCAGACGCGCGCCCATTCATTTTCCCCCTCTTTGGAGCTCGTTTGCTGTAACACCCTGAGATTTTATGAAAAATATTCTTTTTAATTTTATTAATGTCTTGTGTTGTACGCTACACCAAAAGGAGCTTGCACAACACGAATCCTTGACTTGCCTTTCATTACACGCAATCACGACCTTCCTTGATAGCATGTGTAGTACGCAATACCGAGTTTTACTAAACAACGATATGCTATTAAAATATTATTAAAACTAGCCATTATGAATAGTAATAACCACTTTTTGAAATTTTGTAAATTTTATTTTTCAAAATGGACTTCATTTTTGTATTCAGAATATCGAAATTAGCTTAGGGTGAAATTTTGGTAATTTTAGGATAACATTCATATTTTGATGAATATTGAAAATTACTAAATTTTAATTAAAAACAACTTTTTCAATCGATATAATAAATAGAGATCAATTATTAATTTGAGTAGTTTTAAAGTATATTTAGAATATATTTTTACAATTTAATAAAATGTTGGTCATTGGATGTAATTTCACATTTAAACCAGTTATAAATAAGTGTCAATCATTTGATAGTTATTATCTCTTAAAAACACGCCTTTTGTTTTGACGACGAGAATTAATTTTTTAAATTAATTAATGCAACTGATATGTTTTGAATTTGGTAAAATAGAAATCATTTTTGAGTTCATAATATCAAATATAGCTGAGGCCTAATTTTTGGCATTTTTCTGAAAACTTTCAATTTTTGATGAATAGTGAAACCACTAAGTGGTAGTTAAAAAAACTGAATTTTTCATAAAACATAATTTTACCGCTTCTGTGAGTGGAATTTCAAAAATCCGAGAGATACGGTTGATGTCCGTAAGTAAAATGTGGTTCAATGAGATGAAAATAATTTTTGGTGAATAGTAACTTGTTACTTTTTTTTACCACGGTAAAAAATAAATAGGGTAATTAAGGGTAGAAATGATATTATTATTACCCTAACACATGTCCTAATTCTATTTGACAAGTGTAATTCGACCAAAAACAAACTTAGGAATAATTTATGACCATTTAGGCCCACTTGGATTAGATTAGGACATTTATTATTAATTTATTTAAAGAAGGGTTAAAAGAGTTAAAATAAAAGTTTATTTACTAAAACATTTTTAATGTGGGGTTATACATAAGATAAATTAGACTATAAATATTCATTATAAATATAAAAATATTTCCTATATAATGGTATTTTATTTTTAATTTTTAGACATTAAATAATTTAATTTATTTATGACACAACAATGATGGAGTAATTATCTTATTAATGAAATATTGACATAATTGATGTTATAAATACCCAAATAAATATAATTTGAGACTTTTTATGAATTAAACTAATTTTCTAGGTTAATATGACATGCTATTATTGATTTAATTAACTTTTTTTGAACTTATCATTCTGTTATAATTTTCACAAAAATCAATTACTAAATAGTTTCAAAATTGACATGAAATAGTTTTTAAAACAAATATTATATTATTAATTGTTATTTTATTACTAAAAATCTAAGGTTCGGCCAAAGGACATAGATAAGGTTATATATATTAATAATAAACTATTTGGGGTTTTTTTGGCTTCTTATAGTATGTTTATTAACCTTATAGTGTAAGAACACAAGAAGACACGGTAAAAGTAAAATTATTTAACTTAATGTTAAATATAAATGATAAGATTAAAATAG
Source organism: Viscum album (assembly GCA_963277665.1). Lineage (NCBI taxonomy): Eukaryota > Viridiplantae > Streptophyta > Magnoliopsida > Santalales > Viscaceae > Viscum > Viscum album. The sequence goes on from OY728138.1 coordinate 512,395,753, forward strand.
GAACCTAATCTTGTCTAAATTCTATTGGATGAAAGGATTTCGACCCATCCCTACCTTAGCCTCGAAATAAATCAATTTGGAGCTATTTAAAACCGAACTTGACTTTATAATAAAATAATATTTTTAGTTATTCCAAAGGTGCCCCTCTCCTCCCTTATAAAAGGGCACCTCCTCCCCCTCTTCCTCACACCACTTTGAGCCTTCAAGCTCGGCCAACACCTGCCACATTCTCCTATCGACATCCCTAGAGACATCCTAGAGGTTCTGGTATTATTCAAAGACCAATTTCTGTGCCCTAAAAGAAGGTCTCAAAGAAGCACTTCAAAGAAGAGGAGGTTCGGACAGTTACAAAGGAAGTCGGACCTAAGGTAAGGGAAATATCACAATCTCATTTTTTTCCGAGATTGTTTATACTTTAGTATTTACTGGGTTGTATTTTATCATCCACATCCTTGTTTCCTGAATATGTAATATTATTTCCATCCACCTAAAATTGTTTAAATCCAATTTTACCCTTCGGTGAGTTTTTAGTAAAAGATATGAAAGGAATCTTTTGTCCTTTTTCGTACGAGGTACTTTTTTGACTTTCCGACCAAAGTATGAGAAGAATGTTTTTTAACTTATATGGAATGAATGGATTTTTAAAACATTATTTCCAAGAATATTTCTTTACAAGTTTTCAAGTTTATTTTTAATCAACTTCTTTTAGTTTAAAATTGTATGACATGTTAAGAAAGGAAAAGTGTTTTTGAAGTAGAAAGGATATTTTCCTCAAGAACAAAGTTCAAGTGTTTTATCAAAATTATTTTCCATCTAAAGTAATAAAGGGTTCTGTTTTTATCCCTATTATTAAAATTTATTTGATTATGTTGTGACATAATTATTTTTATGAATTCCTTTATCTTATATGAATTGTTTTATGATGTCATGATGTTTAAGATTCCCATTTGTATTACATGGGTTATGAAATGATGTATGATTTATGATTTTGTGCACACATAATAATGGAATCATTATGAGATGGGTGGGACCTATATCTCCCTCCAATGCATTGGGGAAAAATTTTATATCTCATGAGATAGACATGGCTGGAAGGGTAGGTTATACCGGTTCAGTGAAACGGGTCTGAAACGAGGGTGACTCGGTTCAGAAAGGGACTTTGTCCACTAAGATAGTCTTGGCAACGAGTCTTGACTAATAAGAAATGATTTTCTATGATTATGTGTGTATGCCACAATGTTTAATGTTTTAAGTTATGATTATTGTGATTACATTTCACTGCCATGAGTTACCCCAGGTTATGAAATTATGATCTCTATTACAGGTTAAGATTTAAAAAAGTTATGTGCTTATGTATATGTTGTTATTGATATTTCTTTTGTTTACCCTTACTGAGCATTTGAGCTCACCCTTTTATGTTTTTTCCCCAGGATATAAAGAATGGTTTTAGGTATAAAAAAAGTAGATCTTTATGGGAGATGTTGAAGATCTTTCACCAGGATTAGAAGATTATATTCCGAGTTTCCAAAGACACTAAACTATTACTATCCTTGTGTGTGTGTTTTTGTTATGTACTAAGTATTCTGCAAAAGTAATGTAATGTCTATGTACGTCAAGATACGGGTCTCTACAGTTGGTATCAGAGGAAAGGTTTAGTCAACCTTTGGAAACTAGGATGAGAAAACGTTAGTGAGATCCCTAGATATATTTCTAAGGTATGTCTAGGGATGTCCCTAAGGTTAAGTATACGTATAGGTTATAGTACTAGAATTATGATAACAAACCATAGAATTAATCCTACGATGTTAGATATTGAAGGTACTCCCCCTTTATTATGTTGTTTTCCCTAGCATGATTTTTGCCTCTCACACTATTCTTTTTGGGTTTTAGACGATGGCTGGAACCCGAAGGAACCGTGTTGATAAATGCAATGGACAATGCAATCATTGTCCTCCTGAACAAACAAATGTTATGGGAGATGGAGTGAAAAATCTTATTTCTATACTTCACAAGCTATGAATCATTCTGGACTTCCAAATGAGCAAAGAAGGGAACAGTATTCTATTGAGTCCTTCATGAGGCAACTCCCACCTTCTTTCAGTGGGACTTCCGATCCACTTGTTACTGAACAATGGATCAGTACCACTGAAAAGATATTTTCAGTTCTTCAATGTTATGAACATGATAAAGTCATCTTAGTAGTATATCGTTTGGAAGGTGAAGCTGATCAATGGTGGAATCTTATCAAGAATACGAGGCCAAGAGATGAAATTGAGTCCATGGAATGGGACGAGTTCAAGAACTTGTTTTTCATTAAGTAATTCCCTCATATTATTTGAAAAAAAATGGAAAAGGAGTTTCTTGAGCTGAAGCAGAATGATGATTAATCTGTTGGTATATACGAAGCAAATTTTACAAGACATGCAAGGTATGCATCTGGCATTATCATCCAACCTGAAAGTAAAGTTGTTCGATTTTTCAGTGGATTAAAACCAAGTCTTCGAAGGGCATTAGCTATAAGAGACTTCAGTAGCTATGAAGAAATTGTGAGTTGTGCTATCAAGGAAGAAATGGAAGTTGGTGTTACATATCCATCTCATGGTTTTGACAAGAAACGAAAGATGGAGTTGAAAGAGAAATATCAGAATAATGGTGAAAAGAAGATGAATGTTTCCTTATGCACAAAGTGTGGAAAGAAGCATGGTGGAGATTGTCTTAAAGGGACTAGAAAATGTTTTAAGTGTGGAAAAGAAGGTCATCGAGCAGCTGAGTGTTGAAGTAATGGAAAAATGGTTTCTAATGATGTGAATAAAGCAAACACTGCATAGAACGCACCACCAACACTTCAATGCATCAAGTGCAAGGAAATGGGTCATTATGCTAATAAATTCCCTAATCCAAGGGTTAGTGATGATCAACATGAGCAACCACTTAAGGCAAAGGACAAAGGGAAGTCAAATGCGATCACTATTGGAGATGTTGAATATGACAACGATGTGGTGAAATGATTAAGTGTTTATGTAATGGGATTCCAAATAATGTTGTATCATAAAGTATTGGAATATTTATGTGTTGGTCTAATGTGGAATTAAAAGTGATTGAGATATTTTTGGAAATAAGATGATATGCGCATAATGAAGGGAAAACGAGAAAACAAAATGTTTAACAGTATTCATGAGCTCATGATTGAGGACTAAGTGATATCATGGTTTGGGTATATAGAATTTTGAGGATTTTGGTATGTGAAAAGTGTTAACTTTTAACTACATTCAAGTTTTCACTATGGTTCAATGGGTATTCAAGAGAATACATTATTAAGTCATTTGAATGTTTGGAATGTGACCAACAAGATATGTCTTATGATATATGGGGATCAAAGATGGTATTAAATCTCTGGTAATCATTTTCACTATATCATGAGTGTGTACTGAAGTATTATGGATACGCCTAAAGATTGTAATGGATTATGTTGGACATAAGTTAGGATAAAACGTTTTTCGATATTATTGAGGGGATGTTATAGTAATATAGCTTTAGAAAAAGGACAACCTGCAGGACGGGCGACAACCCATCGCGTCGGACAAGGCTGTGGGAATCGAACCCACAACCGAAGTGCGACTGGCCTTTATCGCCTACCACTGGCCTACAGGAAGTCCCTGGTTAGTAGAAACTAGTTTTATTTTATTAAGCGATATGATATATGAAGTATAAGTTCATTTTTGGAACCATATACGATAAACCATAAGAAAGACTTATAACTTTTGCTAACCTTTTGTTTGAAAGAGATGGAATGACCCATCATTCTATCACATGATCTTCTAACACTTCACGAATAACAAATTCAACTACATTTATTTAATTGATGAAGTGGATATTGTTTAAGGCACGGACAATAGTGAGATTGTACCAAAATAAGGTAAGTATTTATTCTAATTCAAATTTTTCAACTTTAGGGAAATGATCTTGAAAACCAAAAATGATGTCCTAGTGTTCTTATATCTGATTAATCAGATGGTACCTCAGATCATCACAAATTTATGGATTTGTGATTGTTGTCTTTTCCATAGCCATGTTCTCTACCACTCTCCATCAAAACATGATGGTTAGATTTTTCTTCCATATCCATATTTTCACCTATGTGGAAACCCAGGGATTAGTTTATTTGGGTAACTGTTACGTTTCATACTTTCATTTTTAAAGATTGGTTTTGGTATTCCTTTTTACGATGTGGGTTTCTATTAAAGAAACTTTCGAATAGTAAACCATTTATAACCCCCAACTAATTTTGAGGGCGAAATTCATTTTAAGGGGGGTAAAATGTAACACCCCGAGATTTTATGAAAAATCTTCTTTTTAATTTCATTAATGTCTTATGTTGTACGCTACACCAAAAGGAGCTTTCACAACACGCATCCTTGACTTGCATTTCATTACACGCAATCGCGACCTTCCTTGATAGCGTGTGTAGTACGCAATACCGAGTTTTACTAAACAACGTTATGCTATTAAAATATTATTAAAACTAGCCGTTATGAATAGTAATAACCACTTTTTGAAATTTTTTTAAATTTTATTATTCAAAATGGACTTCATTTTTGGATTCGGAATATCGAAATTAGCTTAGGGTGAAATTTTTGTAATTTTCGGATAACTTTCATATTTTGATGAATAGTGAAAATTACTAAATTTTAATTAAAAACAACTTTTTCAATCGAAATAATTTATAGTGATAAATTATTAATTTGAGTGGTTTTAAAGTATATTTAGAATATTTTTTTACAATTTAATACAATGTTGGTCATTGGATGTAATTTCACATTTAAACCAGTTATAAATAAGTGTCAATCTTTTGATAGTTATTATTTCTTAAAAACACGCCTTTTGTTTTGACGACGGGAATTAATTTTTTAAATTAATTAATGAAACTGATATGTTTTGAATTTGGTAAAATAGAAATCATTTTTGAGTTCATAATATCAAATATAGATTAGGCCTAATTTTTGGCATTTTTCTGAACACTTTCAATTTTTGATGAATAGTTAAACCACTAAGTGGTAGTTAAAAAAACTGAATTTTTCATAAAACTTAATTTTACCGCTTCTGTGAGTGGAATTTCAAAAATCCGAGAGACACGGTTGATGTCAGTAAGTAAAATGTGGTTCAATGAGATGAAAATAATTTTTTGGTGAATAGTAAATTTTTACTTTATTTACCATGACTAAAAAAAATAGGGTAATTAAGGGTAGAAATGATATTATTATTACCCTAAAACATGTCCTAATTCTACTGTACAAGTGTAATTCGACCAAAAACAAACTTAGGAATAAAATATGACCATTTAGGCCCACTTGGATTAGATTAGGACATTTATTATTAATTTATTTAAAGAAGGGTTAAAAGAGTTAAAATCAAAGTTTATTTACTAAAACATTTTTAATATGGGTTTATACATAAGATAAATTCGAATATAAATATTCATTATAAAGCTAAAAAAATTTCCTACATAATGGTATTTTATTTGTAATTTTCAGACATTAAGTAATTTAATTTATTTATGACACAACAATGATGCAGTAATTATCTTATTAATGAAATATTGACATAATTAATGTTATAAATACCCAAATAAATATAATTTGAGACTTTTTATGAATTCAACTAATTTTATAGGTTAATATGACATGTTATTATTGATTTAATTAACTTTGTTCGAACTTATCATTCTGTTATGAGTTTCACAAAAATCAATTACTAAATAGTGTCAAAATTGACATGAAATAGTTTTTAAAACAAATATTATATTATCAATTGTTATTTTATTCCTAAAAATCTAAGGTTCGGCCAAATGACTTAGATAAGGTTATATATATATTTATAATAAACAATTTGGGGTTCTTTTGGCTCCTTATAGTATTTTTATTAACCTTATAGTGTAAGAACACAAGAAGACACGGTAAAAGTAAAATTATTTAACTTAATGTTAAATATAAATGATAAGGTTAAAATAGGAACCTAAACTTGTCTAAATTCTACTGGATGAGAGGATTTCGACCCATCCCCACCTTAGCCTCGAAATAAATCAATTTGGAGATATTTAAAACCGAACTTGACTTTATAATAAAATAATATTTTTAGTTATTCCAAAGGTTCCCCTCTCCTCCCTTATAAAAGGGCACCTCCTCCCCCTCTTCCTCACACCACTTTGAGCCTTCAAGCTTGGCCAACCCCTGCCACTTTCTCCTCTCCACTTCCCTAGAGACATCCTAGAGGTTCTGGTCTTCTTCAAAGAACAATTTTAGGGCCCTAAAATAAGGTCTCAAAGAAGTACTTCAGAGAAGAGGAGGTTCAGACACTTACAAAGCAAGTCAGACCTAAGGTAAGGGAAATATCACAATCTCATTTTTATCCGAGATTGTTTATACTTTAGTATTTACTAGGGTGTATTTTATCATCAACATCCATGTTTTCTGAATAAGTAATATTATTTCCGTCCACCTAATATTGTTTAAATCCAATTTTACCCTTCGGTGAGTTTTTAGTAAAAGATATGAAAGGAATCTTTTGTCGTTTTTAGTACGAGGTACTTTTTGGACATTCCGAAAAAAGTATGAGGAGAATGTTTTTTTAACTTATACGATATGAATGGATTTTTAAAACATTATTTTCAATTAGCTTCATTTACAGGTTTTGAAGTTTATTTTTAATCAACTTCTTTTAGTTTAAAATTGTATGACATGTTAAGAAAGGAAAAGTGTTTTTGAAGTTGAAAGGATATTTTCCTCAAGAATGAAGTTTAAGTGTTTTATCAAAATTATTTTCCATCTAAGATAATAAAGGGTTCTGTTTTTATCCCTATTTTTAAAATTTATTTGATTATGTTGTGATGGAATTTTTTTTATGAATTCCATTATCTTATATGAATTGTTTTATGATGTCATGATGTTTAAGATTCCCATTTGTATTACATGGGTTATGCAATGATGTATGATTTATGATTTTTTGGAACACATAATAATGGAATCATTATGAGATGGGTGGGACCTATATCTCCCTCCAATGCATTGGGTAATGATTTTATATCTCATGAGATAGACATGGCTGGAATGATAGGTTATACCGGTTCAGTGAAACAGGAATGAAATGAGGGTGACTCAGTTCAGAAAGGGACTTTGTCCACTAAGATTGTCTTGAAAATGAGTATTGACTAATAAGAAATGATTCTCTATGATTATGTGTGTATGCTACAATGTTTAATGTTTTAAGTTATGACTATTGTGATTACATTTCACTACCATGAGTTACCCCAGGTTATGAAATTATGATCTATTTTACAGGTTAATATTTCCAAAAGTTATGTGCTTATGTATATGATGTGATTGATATTTCTTTTGTTTACCCTTACTGAGCATTTGAGCTCACCCTTTTATGTTTTTTTCCTCAGGATATAACGAAAGGTTTTACGTATAAAAAAAAGATCTTTATGGGAGATGTTGAAGATCTTTCACCAGGATTAGAAGATTATATTCCGAGTTTCCAAAGACACTAAACTATTACGATCCTTGTGTGTGTGTTTTTGTTATGTACTAAGTATTCCGAAAAGGTAATGTAATTTCTATGTACCTCAAGATACGGGTCTCTACATTTTCATCGCGATTGAGTGCTGAAATGCATAGGGTTTCTAAAATCGGGCAGATTTGAGGAGGTAAGTTATTTCCATCATAAATCTCTCAATAATTACACTTTTCCCCCCATTCCAGATTCTATTTTATCCCATAATCCCTATTAGAACATCAATTGAATGGTTGGATGTTTTCAAATTCATATTCTAGTGGATTTTGGGTCGTTTTATTCAAGATTGTTTTGAGTATGTGTTTCTCTCTTCAATTTTTCATTCTACTTAGGGTTTCCTCCCTCTTTAATTATGTTCTAAAATGTCCAGAAGTTAGGGTTCGATCCTAAGATCTGATTTGGTATATTTTGGGTCAATTTTTGGTGGTCTAGGTCGGGATTTATATTCCTTGTGGTGCGGCGGTGGTGCGCTTAAGGTTTCGCACCATGTTTTGAGGGTTTCGACTCAAAAGGTAGGTGATTCCATGTGTAACCATTTTATGATGAGTTAGTTTGCTTGGTTTATTAATTAAGAATGTTTATAATCTATTTTTTGTCATGTGAAAACTGTTTTCGATGAATTTGGTTAAACATATAGTTTTTACATGTATTTTAGCTTGAAATTGGGTACTTTTCATGTGTGACTCTTGGGGTAATGTTTGGGTTTAGTTTATAACATATGAAAGTGATTTATTATTCTTGAAAGGGACAGAAAATTATGGTTTGGTAACTCCTTATTATCATGTGGGCCTTTAAAAGAGATTTTTGATTGAGATTAAGGTGTAAAACTCTGTTGTACTTCTTGAAGGTGATTTATAAAAACATGTGTTTTTCATGTGTATCTTTGTGGTATTATTTGATGTATTTTTATAACACTTGGGGGTGGATTAATAATTGTTTTAGGGCTGAAAATTATGATTTGAATTGTTATTGGTATGATTTTGGTTTTGAATGAGGGGTTTGAAATGGGTTTAGTGTGCAAACAATCGTTATACCTCTTGGGTTTGTTTAATAAAAATTGAAAATGTTTTATTTGGTTAAACAAAGTTGGGAAAGGGTGTATATGTACTGTTTGGGTGAGTGTGTTCACCCAATGTGGGTTTTTGAATGGTAAAGTGCTGATTTGAGATGTCAATCATTTTTAGAATGTTCTATAAATTGCCGAAATGTTTTACAAAATTTTGTTTTGTGTGCGAAACACGGGCGTGGGATGTTTTGTGTTAGTTTATTGATAATATGAATTGTGGAGTTGAGAAGGGTATTATGTGACATGTGTGTGGGTTTTTATGTGAGTTGAATATATTTTAATGGTTTTAGAAAATCGTTTAAAGGATTTGTGGAAGTGTTAAAGAAATGTGAAAAGTGTTGTAGGCAATTTTGGTGTGAGTTTGATTTAAAAATGCATTTGAATGAAAAGTGGAATTTTTGACATGTGTGATGTACATGGGGCTTTTTGGTTAATGTGTGATGTGGAAGTGATATTTTCATGTGAAAACTATATTTCTTGGATTGTTGAACTTGTTTGAGCACAGAGGGAAAACCCGAGTATCTAGGTGGGTGGACGTGTACTAGTATGCTAGTGAATCCGTGGGGTTTGGCCTCTGTTTAACTTAGCAAGATTGACACTTACAACTCTAAATAAACAATGATGATGATGATTGGGGACCACTAGGTTATGGGTATGATCCCTACTAGTGGCTCGTGCAGGAGAGCAAATATTTTTTGTGGTTACTCTCACCGAGATACGAGGTACCTGGGACCCACAGCTAGCTAGTGCCTAGGGGTTATTTCCTATTACTTGTGCTCATTAGATCCTTTGTACATACTGTCGGAATACGGTATTGTTGGCTGGAAAATTTAGTAACTTTGTTATTTATTTTAAAATATTTGGTCCTTTAAAATTATCCCACATGAAAACTGTTTTCATTTATTATTGCATCCTTTATAAAATTGTAACTAGCATTTCTTATTTACAAAACTTGCAATGTTTTTTGTCAGGAAATGTTTATCACATAGAATCTCAAATAGGTGGTATCCTACTGGGCTTTCTCTCACACCCTACTTACACCTTTTTGTGTAAGTAGACTTGCTTATTTTATGTCACAGGTTTGGGTACATGTTTTAAGCCAATGGTTCAGGTTTTTAGCTATCCATTGGGATGCAGTGTCGTGGAGATGGCTTGAGGGTGGTTCCTCTTTCCATGTGAAGGTTCTTGGGCTGTCCTTATTTAGTTTTGTACCATTTAATGGTGTTTAAAAATATTTTTAACTTATGTATTTCAGTTCTAAAATTTTGTAAAAGACGATTTTAGTTGAAAAATCCAAATTTGTTTTATTGAGTTTTTTTGTTGTTTAATGTTTACAAAATCGAGTAAATCATTCCCAATTATAATGATATGATACCCAGGCAGTTGTGCCAGCCCATGGGGATCGGGAATTCCCTTCAGGCCTTGGCACGGGCTGGGTTTGGTGCCGGTTTGATGGCAACCAGATCCGGTTCGTGACAAAATGGTATCAGAGGAGGTTCTGGTTAACTCTTTGGGTCACGTTATTTAGGGAACAGTCAGGATAGTATAAAGTTAGGATTGTTGGGACTTGGTAGTTAGGTTATGGGTAGTGTGCCTGATCACCACACCTCATTACAGGATTCGAGTCACCAGGGGAAGTCAAGATTTATCTAATTCCTTTGGTTTTATTGCTTTGATGATGATTAGGTGAAATGAAAAGAGTGTTGGGATAATGGTCTCAGTGATCTCACAGGGCCTAGAAAGCCATGTGAAGAGGGAGATATTCCCTATAACACTCTCTGTGAAAGTGAAGTGATTGGAATATGGCCGCCTACCATATTTCCATGTCACCCACTGAAACTAGTTTTCTCTCGCATTGCTTTGTGCTTTAGTTTTGAAATCCTGGCACTTTGGTTTTAAGGTGACTTGGTTTTAAGAAGGGTAAAATTTTTATGAAATTATTTTCAAATAAAGAGGGAATGGTTTGGTTTATGAAATGGCGGAACTGAATTTGCAAAATTTTTTTGAAATGTGAAATGGTGTGCTTACACCTCTTTGAAAGCAGGAACTATATTGAAGTTGGTTTTGGAAAGTGTTTCCAATAGAGTTTTCTAAACAATTAGAGTGTGTTTTAATGGGATGAGATGTTTTGAAATTGATGTGAATATCTTGAAAGTGAGTTATTTTCAAAATGGTTGTGACTTTCTGAAAATTTTTGTAAGATGTGAGGTGGGATTTGGATCTCGTGGTTAGCGGTTTTGAGAAAAAAGGTTGTGTTGGTTGACTATTTTGGTTTTGAAAAGTGGAAAGAATTCTTGTTTTAACATTTGGTATTTTCATGAGCAACCACATGCATGGGGTTATATGGTAAAATGGATGGTTGATGACATGATTGGATGAGTGTTGAGATGGATATGAGGAGGGTGCCCGGTGTGGCACATAAACATGCATGTGTAAGGCCCATGGGGTACCATTGGTGGATGAGCTAACCCTTGAACCATTTGTTTTCAAAGAAATGTTTTTGAAGAGAAACATGAAATCATGATGAATTATTTGGAATAGTTTATATTATGTGTTTTTGGAAAATGTTGATGTTGTGGGATGTTTTGAGTCCAAGAACCCCTCCTGTTTGAACTGTGTTTTGGGATTGGGTTTGGTCAGTAAGTTGTGTTATAGGGACAGTTAGTGGTCTCTTTTGAAAAATGTTTTGGGATGCCTTTATGATGGTTCCCTTCATGTGTTTGTATCTATTTTGTGGTATATCTTGACTAATGGACCATCTTCGTTGGGTCCATGGGTTCAACCGTTGGATAAGGTACACCCCCATTAAAGGTTAGTGCACAACTGAAGTGCAACCAGGGTTGTTTCGCTGTTTGAAGACCCTCCAGTTGATGAATATAAGGAATATTTTTCTTGAGATTTTTAGATTGAGTCTGCACCCATTCCTTTCATTGATTTTTAGATCCTCTTGTAACGGGAGAGTGCTCGTGGAAGGGTGAAGGAGACCATAGTTTCTTCTGATTCATGATTCATCGAAGGTGGATGTGGTCTACGGTTGTTAGTCTGGATGAGTGTCTCGATGGTGTCTAAGAGGGCCTTTGGGGATCTTCAAAGTTTCTTTGAAGCATGAGTTCATGTTAAACCACCAGTGTGGGAAATATGGTCATGATAGGATATTGTGGCCACATTCTAGAATTTTGTGTTGTTTGGGGATGTTGAATAAGGTCCCTCTCCATGGATTGTTATATCAGTCGTAATGGCCATGTTCGGTGATGCCTTATGATGTCATGTGATCGATTGACCATATAGGTGAAAGTCGTTAAATCCTACGAGAGTCCCTATTGTGATGGGTGAATGTATCCCTTGGAAAAACATTAAAATCATCCATTTTAGAGGAAGGTGAGTGTATGTGTTCTTTAATTATATTGTTTATCACCTGAAGAAACAAGGTGTGATGTGTGTGCATCTTCTTAGCCCTTGTTTCAGAGAAATATCGGGATAGGGTAAAGTGAGTATGGAAAATTTAATGTCTGGAAAACTTATCTTGGGTTGTGGTGTAGTTGTTAGTGGCACCGAAAGAAGAATTCTCATTCATTGGGTTTCCAAAGACTAACTGCGAGGCTGAAGATGCTTCAATCATTTGAGCTCCAACCATAGGTCTCGGAGAGAAGCTGGCTCGTAGTCAGGGGAAATCACAGGGTCATTTAAAACCTTGTACAAAGTCCAATCCTAAATATGAAATATAGGATGAGTTTAAACATTTGGTATCGTTTTCTTTCTTCTCTTGATCACGTTTGGTGGAAATAGATGGAGGGTCTTGTACCCATGACATTGCCTAATGTCATTCCCTCCCCCTTTGGTTTCCATTGAGTCTTTGGAGAATGGTTGGAAATTTGGCTAGACATGGTGAGCACATGGTTTGTGAATGATTAAGAGGGAAGGTGTGCCTGAAATCCATGTAGGAAGATTGATCATCACAGTTAGTTCACGGTTTCAAAAACTGTGCGGACTACCCATACGACCTTCCCAAATCTTGAAATTTTTGGGTCTTTCTGTGCCCGCCTATACTGGTCGATTAAGATGGTTGGTTCTTATGGTGGGGAGAATCACTATGATTACCATGTATGTTCCTTAGGAAATTTTGAATGGAAGTCTACTCTAGGTACCAGGGAGTCTGTTCAGGCCTCCCCTATTAGTGTCCTGATTCTATCTCAAAAAAATATATTGGATGTCTCTTATGGTGGGGAGCATATTAGTGACCCCCCGTACCAGTAACTTAGATTTATATATGGTTTTGGCTTGGTGTAGATAGTCTCGTTCGGATATATCTAGCTACCAACATATTCCTTGAGTAAAAGTTGGGACTGGAAAGTGCCCAATGGTTTAGTTAATGTAAGGTAAGAGTAACCTTGTTCAAAGTTGTTGTTCATTTGGGTGAATTGCATGAGTCTTGTTCGGATAGTGTTTGAAGAGTTTTATTTTGGGATAAATTATGAACGTTATTGATACTTTCAGGAAAGTGGTGTATGTTTTGTTTGTGAGAGTAATCCTTCATTAATTGATCACTGGAGGTGTTTTGGACTTTGGGGGTGAAACCTCGCAAGGGAGTACCTATTGGTTTCTCAGTGGGGTTTGGTTGTTGCTTTAACCTTTCTGTGACTTTACGAGGTGGAAAGTTTTCAAGGTGGTGATAATTGTCATATAAATAACTTATTTTAAAGTTATTTTTAATTTATTTTCCATTCATGCTTTGTTTTGGGGATTTCCAAAGGCTTTATGGAGAATAGGCGCGTTTTCCGGAATTGGACCAAACCGTGAGCCCAACTCCAGATTTAAAAATAATTTTTATTTCTTTTATAACTTTTTCATTTTTTAATATTTTTCTCTCAATACAACTCCTAAATTTCCTACGCTGATATATTAACACAAAATTTAAATTTGGAGGCATTATAAATCCATAATCATGGGGGATTTAGGGTTTTTATTTTAGAATTGGGGCAACCCGAAATCCCAATTTCCAGTTTTAAATTGTTTCTTTAATTTTGTAATATTATATTCATTATAATGAATTTTTCGGTGAGGCCACCTCCCCTTCGACCCTAAGAAGCCCAGTCACGGTCCCATTCATTTTACCCCTCTTTGGAGCTCGTTTGCATCGCGATTGAGTTCTGAAATTCATAGAGTTTCTATAATCGGGCAGATTTGAGGAGGTAAGTTATTTCCATCATAACTCTCTCAATTATTACTATTTTCCACCCATTCTAGTTTCTATATGATTTCATAATCCTTATTCGAGCATACATTTAATGGTTGGATGTTTTCAAATTCATATTCAGGTGCATTTTTGGTCGTTTTATTCAAGATTGTTTTGAGTAAGTGTTTCTCTCTTCAATGTTTCATTGTCCTTAGGGTTTCCTCCCTGTTTCATTATGTTCTAAAATGTCCAGAAGTTAGGGTTCGATCCTAAGGTCTGATTTGGTATCTTTGGGGTTAATTTTTGGTGGTCTAGGTCTGGATTTATATTCCTGGTGGTGCGGCGGTGGTGCGCTTAAGGTTTTGCACTATGTTTTGAGGGTTTCGACTCAAAAGATGGTGATTCCATGTATAACCATTTTATGATGAGTTAACTCGCTTGGTTTATTAATTTAGTATGTTTATAATCTGTTTTGTGTGGTGTGAAAACTGTTTTTGATGAATTTGGTTAAACATATAATTTTTAGTTGTATTTTAGCGTGAAATTGGTTACTTTTCATGTGCGACTCTTGGGGTAATGTTTGGGTTTAGTAGATAACATATGAAAGTGATTTATTAGTCTTGAAAGGGGTATAAAATTCTGGTTTGGGTATTTTTTATTATCATGTGGGCCTTGAAAAGAGATTGTTGATTGAGTTTAAGGTGTAAAACTATGTTGTACTTCTTGAAGGTGATTTATGAAAACATGTGTTTTTCATGTGTATCTTTGTGGTATTATTTGATGTATTTTTATAACACTTGGGGTACTTTAATAATTATTTTAGGGCTGAAAATTATGTTTTGGATTGTTATTGGTATGATTTTGGTTTTGAATGAGGGGTTTGAAATGGGTTTATTGTGCAAACAATGGTTATACCTCTTGGGATTATTTTATAAAAATTACAAATGTTTTATTTTGTTAAACAAAGATTGGAAAGGGGGTATATGTACTGTTTGGGTGAGTGTGTTCACCTAATGTGGGGTTTTTAAAGGTAAAGTGCGGATTTGAGATGTCAAACATTTTAAAAATGTTTTATAAATTGCCGAAATGTTTTTCTAAATTGTGTTTTGTGTGCGAAACACGAGCGTGGGATGTTTCGTGTGAGTTTATTGATAAAATGAATTGTGGAGTTGAAAAGGGTATTATGTGACATGTGTGTGGGTTGTTATGTGAGTTTAATATCTTTTAATGGTTTTATAAAATCGTTTAGAGGATTTGTGGAAGTGTTAAAGAAATGTGAAAAGTGTTGTAGGCAATTTTGGTTTGAGTTTGATTTAAAAATGCATTTGAATAAAAAGTTGAATTTTTGACTTGTGTGATGTACATGGGGATGTTTGGATAATGTGTGATGTGGAAGTGATATTTTCATGTGAAAAATATAATTCTTGGATTGTTGAACTTGTTTGAGCACAAAGGGAAATCCCGAGTATCTAGGTGGGTGGACGTGTACTAGTATGCTAGTGAATCCGTGGGGTTTGGCCTCAGTTTCACTTAGCAAGATTGATGCTTACAACTATAACTAAACAATGATGATGATTATTGGGGACCACTAGGCTATGGGTATGATCCCTACTAGTGGCTCGTGCACGAGAACAGATTTTTTTTGTGGTTACTCTCACTGAGATATGAGGTATCTGGGACCCACAGCTAGCTAGTGCCTAGGGGTTATTTCCTATTACTTGTGCTCATTAGATCCTTTGTACTTACTGTCAGCATACGATATTGTTGTCTAGAAAATTCAGTATCATTGATATTTATTTTAAAATTTTTGGTCCATTAAAATTATCCCACATGAAAACTGTTTTCATTTATTATTACATCCTTTAGAAAATTGTAACTAGCATTTCTTATTTACAAAACTTGCAATGCTTTTTGTCATGAAATGTTTATCACATGGAATAACAAAGAGGTGGTATCCTACTGGGATTTCTCACACACCCTACTTACACCTTTGGGTGTAAGTAGACTTGCTTATTTTATGTCACAGGTTTGGGTACAGGTTTTATGCCATTAGTTCAGGTTTTTAGCTGTCCATTGGGATGCAGTGTCGTGGAGATTGCTTGAGGGCGGTTCCTCTTTCCATGTGGAGGTTCTTGGGCTATCCTTATTTGGTTTTGTACCATTTTAATGGTCTTTAAACATAGTTTTAACTTATGTATTTCAGTTCGGAAATTTTGTAAAAGCTGGTATTAGTTGAAAAATCCAGAATTGTTTTATTGAGTTTGTTTGTTGTTTAATGTTTATAAAATCCGGTAAATCATTCCCAATTATCATGATATGATACCCGAACACTTTTTCCAGCCCGTGAAGATCTGGAACGCCCTTCGGGCCTTGGCACGGGCTGGGTTTGGTGACGGTTTGATGGTGACTAGATCCTGTTCGTGACAATAAAAGAATTCTATAGGGGTTTTTTTGAAATGAATAATGTGTTTTTTAGGAAATATTCATGTTTTGTTGTTAAAAAGCCAAAAAATGAATTTAAAATGGAACTGTAGGAAAAAAAATTTGGTTAAAAAGTCTTTAAGAACAAAATGGGTAGTTTTGAAAATGATTTATATTATTATAGTGTGTTCCCTAAATTTTTTTATAGGAAATATAATTTAATGTGATGATTTATTTTAAAAATGAGTTTTTTAAAATAGTTTTAAAAATGATAAAAGGGTGTTGATTCCAAATGGATATAGTGATCTTTTTTAATGGCCATGAAATTGTATAAATATTTCATGTTTTGAAATATATTATAAATTATTTGGAAAGGAGTGTGATATTCTATCTTGGTGAAAATTCATATGATGTTTTGGGAAATGGGGGGTCCCTCTAAGATTAATGATTTCCTTGAGTGTTGGGTCATGGGGATGATTTTAAATGATCAGTATTAGGATGTTTGAAATTGGTTGATTTACCGAAAGAGATTCTAAAAGCATTTTGAAAAATTGTTCTCAAATGATATTTCAAAATGGGAATTTCATTAGGAATGTGAAATGTGTTCTTCGATTTGTTATCTAGGCTATATGGATTCTTGTTTATATTTTTGGAGGGTTTGTAGTTTTTCTCTGGTATCGTGTTTGTTATTATATTTCTCTAGGAATGGTCATGAATGATTTTAGAGTGGTTCCTCATAGTGAACTCATTTTTTGATTTATTTTATTTATCCCAAAATGATCTTGTCTATTTTTAAATATCCTAGAGTACAATATATTTGATAATATCCTTTTAATATCATTCAAGAATTAATGATTTTATTGAAATACAATTGACAAAAATTTTCATTGAACAATATGTATAGGTGTTTCCATTCCTTTAATTTATCAAAAGTCTTAGAATTCAAATTACAAAATTTTAATCCATATGTGATGGATTGTATGGTTTTTAATAGTGTTGTAGATGAAATTTTCCCATGGAAATTGTTTTTTACATTTAATAAAAGATAGTTCTAAAATGATAAATTGAGATATGTTCAAAAATTTAAATTTTGAATTTAATGATGTATTTTAAATGGGTTTTAACCCCGTTTCTGTCAGGAAATAAATATAATCAGTGGTTTTGTTATTATGAAAGGGTTTTCTGGGTGTTTCATGTTGCGATTTAAAATTTCACGTGTTTAGGATTTTTTTGAAAAATAATTTTAAAAGGGGCCTATTTTTTCAAAATTCTTTATTATAACTCCACATGATTTTATTGTGTGCATCTTAATCACATTCAATTTATTCTATAACTTACGCAGAAAAAAACAACGAACATAAATAAACTGTGATATATTATTAAATATTATTATTTTAACATAACTATTGGAATAGTTATATGAATATTAGGAATAGAAATCTAGATATTAGAATAATAACATCACTTATGAATATATAATTAAAATTAATGTATCTCATATATCACTGAATATGAAAATAACTTTTTTAAAAATGATAAATTAATTGTTAGTATTTTAGTGAAATGTAAATTTTTATTTACAATTTCCTATTTAATATAATGATTTTTTTTCATAAAAATGATTCAGAAATTAATATTTTCTGTATTATAATTATAAGTTAATTTTATGGTACCATATTTAATTTTTTAATGTGTTGTAAAATCTGTTATAATACTAAAATTGGTATTTTAAAAATAAATGATGACATTAATTAAAATATAATTTATTAAATATAAAAAACTATTTTCATAAAATCGATTTAATCATTGAAACCTATACGAAGAACAATTTTTAGGGTGAATTTTTGGGATGTTTCTGAAATAGTTGAGTTTTTGGTGAATAGTGAAATATAATAACATACAATGTTTAAAATATAAAGGAAAATACATGTTTTTTTGAGTCATGTATAATGTAATAAATCATTATATCAAAATCACATGCACTAGATACAATACTTAGTCATGAGAATCAATACTATTGATGGTCTTGAGCCAAAATAATAAAAAAGAATAAAATAATCAAACCACCCCTCTCCTCCCACCGTTAATACCATGCCCCACCACCCCTTATCCTCACACTATATAAGATTTGAATATTTTATAAATTCTACACAAATCCCTTACAAATAATCTTCCCCATTTCCAAGGCCTTCGTGTCATACCAAAATAAGAAATCCTAGTGTCTTAAAGAGGATCCTAAGGAGATGATATTTAGATGGTAAATCTTCCTTATTTCTCTTTTAATTTCATTTCATTACTTATAATCTCTTCACCTATCCTATATAAAGTGTAATTTCAACTCCATTATGATATATATACTATTATATTATTTTTAAAGTAATATTCATCATCAAATATATTATACTCTCATTTTAATTCTGAAAATGAAAAGATTATTCTTAAGGTGTCAGTTCACTAACTTCATGGACAATGAGGTTTCATTTTTTCATTACTACAATCAAGGATAGACATAAAAACATAATTAGGGTTGAAATAGATTATAATAAAAGCATTAAAACTTTTTTAATTTTATGTACCTAGAATATCAAAATAATATTAAATAAAATGATACTTGTTCGTGATTGTCTTAAAACACATAAAGAAAATTAGACGCATAACATTGGACTTATTGAGGGAGTGATTAGTCAAAACTCCCAATAAATGTCCCATTGAAAAAAATTTGTTAGGAAGTCCCTATTATTTTATATAATGAAGCGTTATTTTTTTTCCATATTATCATACATATGGTTTACATTGATATAATCCTATGCATGTACATTATTTCCAAATATTATCAGAAAATTTATTACAATAATAAATTAATTATGATTTTTATGGAACATGTAGAATTCCTTATCTTTAGAGGATAAATATCATCATATGATTATTATCTATATCCACTCCTATAGATTTACTAAATGAAATTATTGGTAAGGAAAATAAACCACATCTTGATATAAATAATATAATCTTGAAACTGAGGATGTAAACATTGTACAAGCATATGTTGATATATTTCCTAAGAAATTACCTAGACACCCCGAGAGTGATAAGTTAAAATTATCGTTGGTTTAATCCTTGATTCAATACCAATATCAAAGACTCCTTATAGATTGGCCACTGTGGAAATTGTAGAGCTGAAGAAACAAATAGAGGATTTGATTAATAAGAGATTTAATCTCTATAATGTTTCTTTATGTGGACCCTATTATTTTTTAAGATGAATGATTCATCATTAGGCCGTGAATTGACTATGGATAAATAAATACTATTAGAGTAAAGAACATGTATCATTTTCCACACATTAATTATTTTTTTATCAAATTCACATAGATCAATATTTTTCAAAGAATGTATTTCGTTTTGGGTATCAATAATTACAAGTAACGAAGGAATATATTACAATGATAGATTTTTGGTTGAGGTATGGATATTAAGGGTTTATAGTAATTACTTTTTCTTAACTAATTCACCCTTTTTTCATGGATTAAATGAACATAGTATTCATGGAATATATTGATCAATTTTTTATATTATTTATTGATGATATTCTATTGTATTATAAAATCTATTAAGACCTTGATAATATCATAAAGATCATTCTTGGGAGTCTTAAAAGGAATGATATATATGTTAAATTTAACAAGCATGAATTATAGATTCAGTAAATTTCTTTTGTTGACCATATTAATTGTAAGGATGGAATCACAGTTGATCCTGTAAAGAAAGTAGGAATCCATGAATGGCCTACACCAATGATCTTTACCTAGGTATGTAGTTTTATTTTATTATCATGTGACTATAATTGTTTCATTTAGAATTTTTCTCGATGATAAAACCCATTTTTCAAGCTCACATGAAAATGGTTTATGTTTTTACAGACAAAATAATGTATATAATGTTTTGAAGAATTGAATAAATGATTAGTCAGTGCTCCAATTTTGACTATACCATCATCAAATGATTTGTTTTTGATATACATTGATGCATCAAATAATGAATTAGGCTGCGTCCTTATGAAAAATGATAAATTTAATACATATAAATCTTGGCAATTGAATATTCATGAGTAAAATTATACAAATCATGATCTTTAGTTAGAAATAGTAATATTTTATCTTATGATATAGAGACACTTTCTCCATTGTGAATGATATGATATATATGCAGATCAATAGAATTTGAAATATATATATATATTTATATACATTGAAATAAATCAACATTAGGAAAATATGACTACTCTAGCTACTCAATAATTATGATTTTCCCACACACAACCTTCGATGAATATTAAATTAGCTACCAGATATTTTAAGGATGAAATATTATGCACTTCTAACACAAATGAGGCTTTAAAAAGATTATATGTTCATAAATTTATTAAATATTTATATGATAATTGTTAAGGAATGGGAAACATAAATCCATTTTCAAATTATTTTGAAAACAGCTTCATTAGAATACATAAAAATATCACAATATGATAATGATAATTTTAAAATGATTATTAAATCAAATAATGATGGATGATTGGATTACTTCTTGTGTGAGGATGGAATTTTGATATTTGGAAAGATGATATGTGTTCCATGTGTACCTGAGACAAAAGGGCAATATTAAATGATTCTCATAGAATAAATTTACTTATAAACCTTGGTACAATGAAGATCTATAGATATCGCAAGGAATTGTTTTGTGGATTATATGAAGTTGGTTATTGCAGATTATGTGTTAATTATTTTAGTTTGTCAAGATTTGAATCTTGACAGACATCATCCTAGATAATTCATGTTAACTATAACTATTTCTATGTGGATATGGGATTACATTACTATTGACTACATCACTTTATTACCAAAGTCCATCAAAAAGAAATATATGATGTTGGTTATTGTTGATATCTTTACAAAACAACCACATTTTCTTCCTATAAGTCAATATTTACAGCATAACCATATATAAATACTCTATATTACCAAAGTATTAAGACTTCATGGTGTAACTCTATTGATTGTGTCTAGTTTAGATACCTATTTTACATTAAAAATATAGAAGAATATTCAGATGTTTTTTGATACTGATCCTCATTTGAGTAATACTTATCACCCTCAAACCAAAGCATAATATGAAAGGAATATTAACACATTGGAAGACATGTTGTGATCATTATCAAATTACTTTCAAGGTTTACGAGATTAGTATCTACCTTTGGTAGAATTTTTCCTATAACAATAGTTTCTATTATAGTATTCATATTACAATATATGAAGAGTTATATGGCAAGAGTTTTCGAACTCCAACATATTGGGATGAATTTGTTGACATGAAACTTATTGGTCCAAAATAATTAAATAGAAATCGATAATGGTAAAAAATATTCAGAATCATATTAGAGAAACTCAATGTATTGAAAATAATTATGCTAACAACCAGATGACATATTTGGATTTTCATATGGGAGATCATTTTATCGTGAAAGTATCTCCATGGTAGGGTGTCATAAGGTTCAGTATGAAAGGGAAATTGAGCCCTAGGTACATCAGACAATTTAAAATTCTTAGATTAATTGGAGATATGTATTATATTTTGGAGATTCCATATAGACTTTCTAAAATACATGAGGTGTTATACATATCCTTTTTAAGGATGTATATTCCATACCAAACATATGTACTCACCGACGATGAAATTGAACTATATGTAGATTTCGCTTACTCCTAAAAGCATCACTTAATTTTTGACACTAGAAAGAATGTATTGAGAAATAAGATGACTTGATTGGTAAAAGTTATTTAGAGAAACCTTAAAATAGAAGAAGTAATATGGAAACCTGAGGATGTTATAAGGAAGAACCACAGTAATCTATTTTGAAGGAGATATTCATGAAATAGATTGATGAAGAAATTTTAGAAGGATGTGTTAATATAATACTACTGATTATATGATGTGTATCATCTTAGATAAATTAAACTTTTTTGACAGCTTATGTTTCATTCAACATCAATCTTAAATGAACAATTATGTATCTTTAAATATTGTTATTTTATCATTAATATTGGAAAAGTAATGTGACCATTAAAAAGTTTAATCTAGATACTAGAATAATAAACTAACCCACGAAGGTATTTATAAAACATAGGCATCTCATAAATGAAAATATGATATATTTATATCAAGGAATAAGTAAATAGTTATTATTAAAATGATAAACAAATTGTTTATATTTTGGTGAATTATAATTTACTTAAAAATTTCATAATTAAAATAATTTTTTAAAATAATTGTTTTATAATATAGATTCAAAAATTAATATTTTTTCATATTATAATTATAAGTTATTTTTATGAGACCATAATTATTTTTTTAAATTGTCGTAAAAGTGATTAGAATATTAAAATCATTATTATTGAAATAAAATAAAATTTTAATTAAAAAATAAATTTCTCATATAATGAGAATTATATTCATTAATGTTAGTATATTTAAAAAACCATTTCAAAAAATGGTCATTGTGAATTTTTAGGATTTTTCTCAAATAGTTGATTTTTTTTATTAGGTAAATAGGTTAATTTATAGTTTTTAAACTTTTAAGCCAAATACATGAATTTTTGAGTCATAGATGTTGTAATAATAATTTTATTAAATAAATCATGAACTATTTATTTAAATTTGTCACATGAATGAATAATATTTATAGTCTTGAACCAAAATAATAAACAAATGAATAAAATAATAAAAAATATCCTATCCTCCCACTATAAATACAACCCCTTATCCTCACACATTCTATGAAATTAATTTTTTCTAGATTATCCCCAAATAAATTCCCAATCCTCCTCCCCACAACCATTACCTTTTGGTCTGAACATAAGACCAAATCTATATATCCTAAAGAGGATCCCAAAGAGACGATATTCGAGAGGTAAAATCCCACTTCTTTTTATTTTAATTTATTTTTTTTATTATCATATCCTCACCTACCAAATACAATGTGGCATGATAACTCTAGTATGATACATATACTAGAATGTTATTTTTTTAATATAATATTCAACATAAAATCTGTTCTTCTATAATTTTAATTCTAAAAACAAAAACATAATTTGTGAGCTTTCGATTGAGCATCTTCATGGATGAAGAGTTTTTATTTTTTATTAACACCTTCAATGTTGGTCAAGAAACCATTTTTATGGTGATACAAGATTATAATGTGTCTATTATATCTTATTAAAGTTTTCCTAACTAGTATATAAATATAATATTAAATAAAACAATTCTAGTTTTTGGTGGTTGTAAAAACCTACAAAATAAACTTAACATTTTTCGTCAATGTTTAATCTAATTAATCCTCCTCATACTATATACCAAAATGATATATGAGTGACATTTAAAATTTTTGAAATATAACACTATCATTCCGTTCAACTTCATCATATTTAATCCAATTAGGAAAGTAATCCCAGAATTTTATAGAAGGGAACAGACCATAAAACAATGAAATGAACACTCTAAGAAAAATGGAATTAATAAATATAACTCATCAGATTGTCCATAAATGAAATCAACAAAACAATAATGAAAAAATATATGTTCAATTCATTTTTTATTCACTAATTAATGAATTATATTTTTTATCCCATACATTATGAACTAGTGAGAAATGATTTTGGACATTAGTTAAGGGAATTTGTCTCAATTACTATTTCATTGAGACTTACTTAGTATAATGAACCTAATAATTTTTATATAATGTATCTACTGCCACTTTGAGATCATTCTTCATTTGAAATTTATATATCTCTCAAATAACCTTATCTCTTCTTTCATGGATATGATTATTGTCTTTGATTTATACTATTGTTAGATATGTTGTTTAAATTGAATGTTTTTAAAAATAGGAAAATATTTATATATCAGTATCCTTTAATATATATTGATATTTTGGTAAGTCAAATTGTTCAGGAATAAAATCTATGTATTATTAATTCATTGTAGTTTCAGTGAAGGGTTGGTCCTGGAATTATATATCCCCTCAATGCATCGAAAAGTCTCATGTGACAAAAAAGTTAGCGCCAAAACATTTCTGTTTGTTTCCAATAATAATTATGTGGGTTTCCACCCATGGACATAATCTATTTTATAAATTTTTTTGACAATAGTGGTCCGTGTTCCAAATAAATGGAATCTAATAATTATGAACTTTCTTCATTCAGTATGTAGTTATAACTATCCATGATATTCTCATTATGACAAAATATCGGTATGCATTTTCATTATCATTATATTGATGTAATATGATTTTTATTTCAGATATTTAACTTTTAATATTGATTTTTTCCTTGTATATTATAATTAACTTATTATAGATTCATGTTTTATTGGATGTAACCATAACCAAGCATCTATGCTCAACCTTTTGTTTTTCTTCATACCCCAGGTTATGAAGATGAAATCAAGGAATGTGTTTCTAGGAATTAGATAATATTCTTTTTTAATGTTTTATGTTAACTAGAAATGCAATATGGGAACCATTTATGTATCTATTTATTCAATAATACTAAATATATTAGTCCTTAGTGATGTGATATATTATATTTAAGCCATTATAATAAAATAACCACCAACTTTGGGCTATTGGGTTCAAGGTTGTTGAAGGTAACCACAGTAGGGATGGTATTTTATTTTAGAAATTGGTGTTTTTATATCATTGATATTTTTAAAATTGAATGTGTAGGTTAATTAAATTTTACATCCAATGGTTTTATGATAATTCATTTGGGCGATTTTTTATAAAAATATTTTAATAATACAATTTTATGGAATGAATTAAAGTGAAACCTTAATCCATTTGTGTTTTCCTAAATCGAGTGTGTAACACTCCAATCTTCCATGGTGTGATTGTTCTTAATAATTCAATAACTTGTGCTACACGCAACACCAAGTTCGAGAACATCAGTACCTATCAAACTAGCAGTTTACAAAGTTTTAATGAAGAGTATTGAATGAATTTTTAATTTTAAATATATCCCATAAAATTTTAACATTAATCTTTTGGGTTTCTTATAAACAATATAAAGAGAAATTCAATTTTTCAGATAAAAGAATAATTTTAAAAAAATGCAGTTCTTTCACGTTTTAATGGAGAAATATTTTAAAATACAATATTTTACACTTTTATATATTCAATTTGAGGAAATTACATTATTATTTAGATGTGGTACATAAAAATTTATTTGGGATTAATTTTTGGTACTTTCTGATAACTTTCATATTTTGATGAAAATTGAAAATACCTAATTTTAATAGAAAACAAATTTTTTAATAGAGACAATTTAGAATGTTAAAGTATAATATTGAGTGGGTTTAAAGTATAGTTATATTATATTTTTTTCATTTAATATAATATAGGTCATTTTAAGTAATTTAAAATTTTAATTGAATATAAAAACAAGTCAATCTTTTGATAGTTTTTACAACATAAAAACCCGCTTTCTGGTTTTGACAATGGGAATTAATTTTAAATTAATTTCTTCTAATTCTTTGTTTTTAATTAGGTAAAATTATTTCCATATTTATAATTATATGTTCCAAATTTTCTAAATAGGTATGTTATTTTTACTTTATGAATTTTAACGTAAGTTATTATTTTTATTTAACATGGTTGAAGGGTATATCCGGTAAATAAGGGTAAAAAATAATATTATAAATACACAAAACTACCCAAAAACATTTCATAATAATATTTTATGATATATATCTGTCTAAGAGAAACCTTGGGATTAATTTGGTACCCCATGGAGCCACTTAGGAGTGATAATGACATGTCATAATAATTAATTAAATGTAAAATTAAATATAGCACAAACATGTATCTTTTACCAAATTAATTTTCATTAGAGTTATATAATTTATATTTTAAAATAAAAATATTAATTATAAATATAATAAGACTTAATACCTAAATGTATTTTATTTTTAATTTTAATACATTAAATAATAAAGTTTATGACACAATAATGAGGCAATATTTTCATATTAATGAAAGAATAAAATAAATGATATTATATATATTAAAATAAATATAAATTGATTGTTTTTATGCCATAAATTAGTTTATGGATTAATATGACATTTAATATTTAATTTAATTCCATTTATTTAAAATTAATCAATTTTTTTTTGACTTAAAAAAAAATCAATTACTAAATAGTGTTAAAATTGACATAAATGTGTTTTTAAAACAAATACTATTTTATTAAATGATATAAAAATTATAAAAATCTAATATTCAGAAAATAAAATTATATAATGTTATAAATTTAATTACTTATTCACTTTATGTTATCTTTGAATTTTATAGTAACTAAATACACACTATAGTATAAAAATAGAAGAAGACATGGAATGAGAAAAACTATTTAACTATGGGTTAATTCCAGAAGATAATGTTAATTTCATGAACAAAACATGTATAAAAATAATTTTAGGAGATTATTTACATAAATAATATTCTTAGACTCTAAATTAATCAATTTATAGAAATTAAAAATATAAAATATTTTTGTAATAAATTACTATATCAAGATTGTTTTTTAAAGTACCCCTTATCTATCTTATAAATGGGCACCCCATTTCTCTTTAACTCACACCTCTAAAGACTTTTGGTTCGACCAAAAAATACCCATATCTCACAAAAACATCCCTCAATTCATCAGAGATATTTAAATTTGGGCATAAATCAATCATAACGATCCATTTTTTATCAAATCAAACGGAAACCCCCAATGAAGAGGTACTTGTTTTATCAACCCTTTCAATGTTTTTCTTCTTCTTATACACTCTCCTAATCTAATGTTTCCATAATAAAATAAAAAATATAATATCTTATATATTAATATATTTTATTTTATTTATTTTACAACCATATTCCACCTTTTACCCATCTTACAAAGAACAATATCACAAGGTGTGCATTCGTACGACATACGGTCTCCACATCGTGGTGTAAATTGTTTTTCATGTAAAATTTATTTATATGGGTATAACGATGAATATAATGGAATTAAATAATATATATAAAATTATATTATTTCTATAAAATTCATATTATTTTGAATTCCATACCATTTAATAATTAAGTAAATTAAACTGTCGCCTGTGCGTACATACGACTTATTGTCTCCTCAATAGGATGACACTAATCTTCAATGTTCACCATCCAAGAATGATTATATGAATAAATATTTTTAATAAGTATGAAATATATTAATAAATAATTCTACTAGGATGATATATATATATACATACACATATATTTCATTCACTTACTTCCATTCAATACGATAAAAAAATGAAAACAACATTCACGCGTACGTACGACCTATTGTCTCTATGAACTATGTGTTCCATTTTATTAATCTATTTATTATATATATTTATATATAGAATATATATTATATATAAATCATTTTTTACATTCTATAAGTATATAACCTATGATCTATATAATATGATAAAAAATAGCAAGTCAAAACATGTATGATAAAGAAAGCAATTAATACCTGAAACACTACTTTAACATGGAATTATTTATAAACATGTAATATAATGTCATAAATGAATCATATATGATATCAGTAATATGATTATGGTTTGGGTATAATTTAATAATATTTTTTAACCATTATATAGGAGGATAAATTTACCGCAACTAAAGGAATGTATAAGGTAAGGTTTAATTTCACAATCTCATTATTATTCAAGGATGTTGATATGTAAGTATCTACAGAGATATCTTTATCATCCATGAACATGTTTCTAAAAAAGTTTTAATAAAATGTTCTCATATTAACCTATTAATTTTTAAATTAATTTTTTTACATGTTTTACTTTTTATAAAATATTTTGAAAGGAATCTTTTGGTCGTTTTTCAAACGAGGTACTTTATGAACATTTCAAAAAATTAATAATAGAATGTTTTTATCTTATATAGTGTGAGTGGCTATATTCCACAGTTATGTGACCCTACCATTTTTAAGAATCCCTTACATGATTAAAAATTTAGTTACAAAAGAAATTTTTTATTTTAAAATTTCATTACTATTAAATGTTTTAATTCAAAACTTGATATTTACCTCAAAGAGTTTTAATGAATTTATAAAATTGGTTTCATCATTTACTTCATTATGTGTTGGAATTTATGCTTGTTTGAAGTCGATTTATTATGACACAATATTCCATATTTTATTTATGGTTTTAGTAGATTTTTTACTCTAGATTTTTAATTTTTATAACATTATTCTTTTACAGGTAAAGTGTTAACATTTCATAAGTTAGTTTTATTATGAATGTTTATGTTATGTTTCAAAAATTTTATCTGAGGAATTAATTGGAGTTAGTAAGTGATTGAAAGGGCCCGCTATATCCCCTTGATGCATTTATAGGTCTCATGAGAAAAAATATTCTCTTGGAACAAGGTCTTGAGAGAATATTTGTGTATGTTCTTGCCACAAGTCCTTGACGTAGTGGTTATGATATTCGACATTATTCATTCCCTCATAATGAGATTAGTTATTGTTTTTACATGTGACTATTAGACTAGTAGAATATCCATTTGAATGTTTAAATGGAATTATTTTATTTATTCATGCCATATTATGATGAAGATTATGTTTAGAAGGCATGTGTTTCAATTTCATAACTTGTCTTAAATGTTTAAACATATTTATGATAGCTTCTTCTATATTGTTTATCCTTACTAAGAATCTAAGAATACCTAATTTTGATGTTTTATATTCCCAGTATTCCAAGATGTTTTTTATTATTGACATGAAGGGTAAGCTAGGGGAATAATGGATTTCTCACAAGATTTTTATGATGTGTTTTATGTTAAAAATAATAATGTAAAATTCATGTTAATAATCAATTTTCCAAGACTTATAAACTGATTGTTCTTTCAGGACATGACTGCTTTTAATCATTAAAATTTATTAATATAATTCAATGGTTCTGGGTTTTGGGGTCAGGAAGTTATAGTTGTTATTAGACGAAATTTAATAAGAACCTTGGAAATATATTTAGAAAACATCTATTAGATATTATAACAGTAATATAAAATTTGAGGATATGTATATATATGTACCCCCTATAATTATGGTATAGTAGTGATTATGTGGATATTGAAGTAGTAAATCCATGTCTGGATACTACAGGTGGATGTGGTTCTAGTACATATCTACCTAGGGGTGAAAAATTTGACAAGGTGTTTCGGGCATGACTCGGGGTAACCTGGTACATGACAAAATGCCATACTATACAACTGGTTTGACACTCTTGAGGTATATGTTTAATAAAATTCATATTTTATTTACAAACCAGTATGTAGAATTTATGATTAACTATATCCTCAATGAAATCATGTTTATGATTATGAATTATATATGAAAAAAAATTTAAATTTAGGTTATGTATTTTATTAGTTTAAAATTATACATTATGATTTATAATATAATATAGCATATGAACTTGTTTATAAATGGCACATAGTGGATGAAATGTAAATCATATCAACAAATTTAATCAATGTATCGATTTCACTCTTATGAATGATAATGATAGTGGATCTAGTGATACCACTAGCGTTGAACAACTTATAACTATACCAGGACAACTAACTCAGGTTATAAATAATAAACTTACCTGTATGGAGAATGATGATCGACAATGTGGAAGATCAATGTTATACCACTTAATGAGAAAAAAACATCAAACATTCAATGTGAATAAAAATTCTTTTGTAGGTGATCATTTCATAAGTTCATTATAGAAAATATTTCATTAGTTGGGGAGTAACGAAAGGAAAAAATTTGTTATGGAGGTCTATCATCTTTCAAGAGATGCGAATCAATGGTGGTAATTGACTCAAAACATGAAGGTGGCTAATAGAGTAGAAAATTTGGAATTGAGGGAGTTTAATGAAAATTTCATAGGAAAATAATATCCTCGTGAACAACAAGCTGATGTAAAATAAAATTTCCGAGTCTGAGAAAAAAAGAGGATGAGAATGTTGCAATGAATAAGGCTAACTTCATGTGGGTAACAAGGAATTCTATAGAATACATATGTAACACAATAGGTAAGACTGATCAATTATTTTATGGGTTAAAAACATTCCTCCAATTGGCATTTGTCTCACAATATTTCTCATCATACGAAGCTATATTCTTGTGTGATATCAAGATAGAAAAAGAATTCTCTAAATATTATGAGATTATAGTAATTCAATAAAAGAAGATATAAATGGAGAAAGAGATGGTTAAAGGGAAAAAAGAAAAAGAGGATTTAAACTTTTATGATTATTTCTGGAAAATACACCATGCTACTTGCCTAAAAAGAGTGGGAGTTTTTTACTGGTATAGAGAAAAAGGTCACCAGTCTAGTGATTGTATGGTAAGTAAAGAAGATATGAAATGTTATAATTGTAACGATATAGGGAATTATGAAAATTAATGTCCAAATAATTAAGGAATATAGCTCAAAAGAAGCAAAAAGATTAATGTAAAGCTCATGTTGTTACTACGGTAAAAGTGGAATAATTAATGTATTTTTGGATTGATGAATTATATTATAGTTATAAGAAGAATGTGAGATATATATAAGGATTATACAACAATATATTTTGTATTCATTAAGATTTTAATACAATAAATGTGATCAAATATTTAGTATATTACAATTAGAGAATCATTACATTGTTTGAGTAATCTGATGTTACACTTGATTTTTTGAAATTTAGAGTCTTTTTAGATTGAGTTTGGATTAAAGTTTTTTGGATACCTTTAAATGATGTAATGGATTAATTTAAACATTTTATGGTATTGTTTAAGGTTTAAACCATTATTAATATTATTTTTTAAATGTTATAATACTATAGGTTTAGAACATGGATAACCTGCAGGTCGGATGATAACCCATCACTTCAGACAATGTTGTAGGAATCAAACCCACAACTGATGTATGATAAGACGTTTTCACCTACCACTAGACTAAATAAACTCCCTAGATAATATAATACTATTTTAATTATTTAAATGGTATATGTTTATATTTTTAACCATATATGATTAATATAAATAGAATATTTTTTAGTTTTATTGTCTTTGGAAGAGGAGGATAAGTTTGTGGTAGGAATTAGTTAAAGGATGAGAATATACATGTCAATAAAGTATTTGTCATTGAATTCTTAGTCCATGAAGTAAAATAATCCTTTAACAATAGGGAAAGGATCACAAAACAAAAAATGTTTTCCTACTCCTTTATTTTGAGATGAATTAAATGGTCCCTTAGATCATTGATGATTAATAGCTATCTAGTTGTCAACATTCTCCAAACAATATTATCTACCACCCACCATTATAACCTGATTGTTATATTTTTCATTAATTTTTATGTTTTCCTACATGGATCCCTAGTATGTGATATTTCCAGAAACCTTCATACTTACCATTAATTATTTTAAAATAGTGGTCTCATTAATCTATTTTTTGATATGGGATATAATGTAAGATATTTTGAAATGTCGAAAACAGTTTTTTCAATGACAATATTAAATTATGAGTAAGATATTTAATAAAATTGGGGATAATTTAACACCCTATGTTCTTATAGAATGCTTCTTTTTAATAACTCCAATGCTTGCGCTACATGCAGCATCGAGTATGAGCACACCACAAACTATTAAACTAGTCATTTGAAAAAATGTTATGAATAGTATTAACCACATTTTTAATTTTATAAATGACTTATATAATTTTAAATTCCATATTAAGTGTTTCTTATACAGAATATAATGACCAATTCAATTTTTTAGATAAAAGAAATATTTTTCAAAAAAATGCAGTTTTGTCGTCGTTTAATGGTTGAACTTATTTCAAATCCAATATTGGAAACTTTTATATATTAAATTTGATGAAATGAAATTATTTTTTAGAATAGGGGCATAAAAATTTTGTTTGGATGAATTTTTGGTACTTTTTTGATAACTTTCATAATTCAATGAATAGTGAAAATTCTAAATTCTAATAGAAAACAAATTTTTTAATTAAAATAATTTATAGTGTAAAATTATAAATTTTTATGGTTTATTGAATACTTTGATTATATTTGGATCATTTAATATAAGTTAGGTAATTTTAGTTAATTTCACATTTATATTGACAGAAACACATGTCAATCTTTTGGTAGTTTTTACTTCCTAAAAACCAGCTTTTGGGTTTTCAAAATGGAAATTAATGTTAACATAGTTTCTTCCAATTATGTGTTTAGAATTTGGAAAAATTGATTCCATAATTGAAATAATAATATTCAATATGTACAAATAGATACCTTTTATTTTTTGACTCTATGAATAGTAACATTAGTAATAATTATTATTTTCCCTGGTTAAAGGGTTAATCAGGTAAATAATAGAAACAAATAATATTATACTAATATAAAACAACCCTAACATGTGTAATAATCATACTGGATGATATATGTCTGACCATGGGTATCCGAGGGTCAATTTTGAGACCCCATGTAGCCACATGGGTGTGATAATGACATGTTATAAGAATTAATTTAAAGTAAAGAGATATATCACTTTAACATGTATCTTTTACTAATTTTTTTAATTAGAGTTATAAAAGTGATATATTCAACTATAAATATTAATTATAAATATTAAAATATTTAATACATCATGGAATATTTTTTTTAAAATTTTTAGACATTATATAATTAAATTTAATTATGACACTATAATGATATAGTATTTTCTTTATTAATGAAAGAATCAAATAAATGATATTATAAATACTAAAAAAAATAATTTGAACGTTTTTATGCCATACAAGAATTTTATGGATGAATATGACATGATATATTTGTGTTAATTCCTTTTGTGGGATGTAATAAAGTTGTTATGACTTTAACAAACATGAATTACTAAATAGTGTCAAAATTGACATAAATAGTTTTTAAAACAAATACTATTTTATTAAATGATAAAAAATCATAAAATCTATTATTTATTCAAATGAATTAGGAAATGTTACCAATGTCATTAATTATACACTTTAGGTTGAATTTTTATTTAATAGTAATTGAATTAAACCTATATTATAAAAATACATGAAGACATAGTAATAGTTAAACTATTAAACTCAGGTTAATCCCAAAATATAAGGTTAATTTCATAAACAAAACTTGTCTAAAAATAATTGTATGTGAGTATTTCAACACATACTCATATTATTCTCTAAATAAATTAAATTTTAGCCATTAAAAACTGAAAATCATTTTATTATAGATTAATATTTCAATATTTTTCCTCAAGTGGACCTCACCTCTCTTATAAAAGGGAACACCTTTCTCTTTAAATCACACATATAAAGGCTTTTGGATGGGTGAAACCATACCCATATCTCCTCCCAACCTCCTTCACTTCATCCAAGATGTCTAAATTTAGTCAGAAATCCATCCTAATGAGGTATTTTGAACAAATAAAAAAGAACCCCTCGAAGAAGAGTTAATTGTTTTATAAACCCATTCAATGTTCTTTTCTTCTTCTACTTCCACATTCTATGTTGTTTAAAAAATAAAATAATAATGCCCTTACCTTAAACATTATGCGATTTTATTATAAATATGGGACAACCATATTTCTCCTTTTACCCATCCTACAAAAAATAATATCACATTGTGTGCGTATGTATGACTTACTGTCTCCATGCCGTGGTGTAAATTGTTTTTCATGTACACATTATTTATATGGGTATAAAAATGAATATAATTTATGTATATAATAAATATAAAATTATATTGTTTATGTAAAATTCACATTCCTTCTAATTCAATATCATTTAACCATTAAAGAAAATGGTACTTCCACTCATGCGTACTTACAGCATACCGTCCCCATGACGCAATGAGACTCATCTTCTATGGTCACCATCCAAGAATGATTATATGAGTAAATATTTTACAAAATTATGAAATATATGAAAAAATAATTCTAAAATTATGATATATATACACATATATTTCATTTAATTACTTGATTTTAATACGATGGGAAAAATGAAACAGTGTTCATGGGTACGTACGTCCTACCGTCTCCATGAATGGTGTGTTCAATTGAATTTATCAATCTAATATATATATTTATATAAATAATATATATTTTATATAAACCATATTTTACATTCCTAAATTATCTAAATTATGATCTTTGTAATAAGATAAAAAATAACATGTCAAAACACGTATTATAAAGAAAGCGATTATTACACGAAACGTAGATTTATCTTGGAAATTATTAATAAATGTGTAATATAATGTTATAAATGAATCATATATGATAAAATAAATATGGATATGGTCATGTTATAATTTTATAATATTTTTAACCATTATACAGAAGGATAACATACCCTCGACTACTGAAATGTATAAGGTAAGGGTTAATTTCACTATCTCATTTTTATTTGTGGGTTTTGATATTTAATTATCTACCAGTATATCTTTATTATCTATGTCCATGTTTTTATTTTTTTTAATAAATTGTTTTACTATTATCCTATTGCAATTTAAAGTCATTTTTATCCATCTTCGACTTTTTTAAAAATATTTTGAAATGAATCTTTCGGTCATTTTCTAAATAAGGTACTTTATTACATTTTTGATAAATTAATGAAAAAATATTATTTAACTTATACGCCGTGAGTGGATATTTTCTTCCATTATGTTTCCATAAAATTTTTACTCTTCTCTTACATGCTTAAAAATTAATTTTCAAAATATTTTTTTTAAAATTTCACGTTTAAAGTGTTTTAAATAGAATATATATATTTCCCAGAAATGTTTTAATGAATTTATTAAATTATTTTCATCTATATCAACATCCTTTATTGGATTTTATACGTTTTTGAAGTCTATTTTTATGATACAATCATACGTATTGTATTTAAGGTTCTCAGATATGTTTTATTGTATATGTGATATTTTTATACCATTCATGGTTTAGAATTTAAGTATTAGAATATCGTATTCTAGTTCTAAAATGAATTTTTATGTTAGGTTTCAACATTTTCATATGAGAAATGCATTAGACTTAGTAAGTCACTGGCAGGGCCCGCTATAGCCCCTCGATGCATCAGTAGGTCTCATAAGACAAAATAGTGTCTTGGAACAAGGCCTTGAATGAATATTTGTGTATGGTCTTGGCACAAGGCTTTGACATAGTGGTTTTGATGTTTGACATTATTCATTCCCTTATAATGAGATTATTTATTGATTTTACATGTGATTATTCGACTAGTGGAATATCCACGAGAATTGTTAAATAGAATTATTTGATTTATTGTTTTTATATTATACTTAATGTTCTAAATAAAAGTATAGTATTTTAGTTTTATACCTTTCTTTAAATGTTTTTGCTTATTTATGATAGCTTCTGCAATGTTTTTTATCCTAACCTAGCATCTAAGCTCTCTCTTCTGATGTTTTATTTTTCAACGATTCCAAGTAGTGTTTTAGGAATGATATACTGGGTTAAGCTAGGAGAATAATGGAATTCTAAAAGGGATATTTATTTTGTGTTTTATGTTAAAAATTTCAATGTACAGTTCATGTATGTAATCTATTTTCGATGACAGCTAAATTGATTGGTCCTTCAAGACACGATTCCATGTAATCATGCTAATTTATTAAAATAATGCACCAAATTCGATATTTTGGTGTCAGGGTGTTACAAAGTTGGTTAGTTTGAGACCCTCTATAGTATTAGGATATTTCATGTGATTCTCTTATATTATTTATATGATATTTTTATGGGATTTTGGTTGTTATAGATTTAATTACCGAATTTTTTTTATTAGTGTAACCTTTATTATTCTTATACCATTGGGAATAACATTTTTATTTTTGGTTCCATGTAGCTTAATATTCTGTGGGTGGTGTATTATTTACATTCAAATTGGTATGCAAAAATAATTTGGAACATGGTTTGAAAAAGAAATGTTTTTTGAATTAAATGTGTTTTTGAGGAAATGTTCCGAAATAATAAGATATGAATTTTCGTATGTGATATGGTTTTTAACAAATAGTAATCTTTTGGTGTTTCTATGTACATGGAAAATGGGACTTGTCTCCGACCTAATTTCTTAAAGGAGAAGAGGAACATGTTTTATAAAAGGTTTTTAGAAAAAAAGGTTATTTTCAATGTGTTTTTATTCATTTAATCTAAATATGTGTTTTTAAAAGGCGTGTTTGTGTGTGTGGGTGGGTGGGGGGGGGGGGGTTAAATATTTGTTTTGGGCGCTTGATTCCTTAATTGTTATCTATTATTTTTTTAGTTTTTGTTTTTTTATCATGGGTGAATTCCTCATTGTGTTGGTCACTTTACATTAGATATTCTGGTGTTTTCTCATGCTATAAAAATATAACATTTTATTATTCATGTGGGTGTCAGTAATGTTTGAGTCAGTTCGTGGATAATTAAGATTCATGTTTCCTTTTGGCCATTGGGTACATATTATTGTTATCTTTGTGGGGTTTATTATTGGATTGTGTTTTGAGTTGATGTCTTATCTTAACCAGAGGGTATGGTGACCTAGATATAGATTCTACATATTTTATTATTATTCCATGCTAGTAATTTAGCATTTTATAAGGAGAATGTTGATATTGATGATGACTCGACCATGTGTGGGTTGAATTTATTGATTTTGGTTTTCTATACAAGAATTTACAATTGGTTACATGGTAATTCATAAATGCTACTTGGAACTTTTTACAGATAATCTCATATTGTTTAGGTCTTATTTTATGGTGTTATATTTTGTTTCAACATTTAGGGAATTTCTAAATTGTGGGGAGACCTATGATTGGTCCTCATTCCTAATTTTGGACTTGTATTTGTAATCAAGGTTGTATTCTTCTTAGTTAAATCTAGTGATTTGGCAGTCATGATTTCTTATTTTAGGGGAATCATCATTTTTTGGGGGGTTTCATCCAATGTTCATCTCATTTTTCATCCAACCCACCTATTTATATGGGTCATGGAATCTGAATCATTCAATTTTCTTATATCATGACTTTTTTACTTTCTAGGGGTAGAAATGAATTTGGTGGAGAGAATAAAGACACTCTTCATGTCACTGTAATTATTTATTTGGGTTTTTATTTAACTCTATGTTTATTCTTTGAGTTCCTGGGTGTTTGGTGTTGGAATCAAGGTTTTTTAGGAAACATACCATAGCACATGGTTGGTTCATCATCTATCTATCTATAAATAAATATGTAAAAATATTTATATGATAGTTATAGTTTAGTGATGGTGGAATTTTTAATTATTTAAAAATTGTTTAACTATGTGTTTGAGATCTAGGAGTAACCGTGAGGGTTGGTTTTATGAAGATATTATCCACATCATGGGTGGATCATGTTTTATATAACCTTGTTTCCAATCAATGTGAACTATCTAGGTCATTTATGATTTATTAATTTCACATTTTTACCATTTCATTTATAACTTCTCATAACGCCATTTCTTCTCCTCACCATGTTCATACCTCTCCACTTACCTATGGATGTTTTCCCCTTCATCCTTGGTGGATTTCCATTTGATATTCTAGTGATTTTTCCTTATGTTTTCAGTTTTATTCTCAATTTCTATTTTCATTCCCATTCATGGATTTGTGAAACCATATAATTTTTTATAGACATGTCTAGGATTTTTAATGGTGGGTTTTGATATTTTGTTTGTGGATTATGCATTTGAGTACCCCTCTTGCTTGATTGAAGTGTTTTTCATCAATGGAAAAAGTTTGTATTATGTTGCATTTTAGGTGTCTCTATTTACGGACATTTAACATGTCTATAATTTTATTATCAGTTTCCAACTGTATTTGATAATCTAATTGACATTAAATTGATATATTAATTATTATTTATCCCAATTTTATGTGATACAAAATTTCTAATATAGATTTTATTCTTTATAGTGGTCTTTAAATGGGAGTTAGATTTTATGCACATTATATGGTTGTCAAAATTTATTAGTGTGGTTTAGTGATTTCAATTTGGATTTTCAAGTGGCATTGAAAGAGGTATTGAATATAATTTAATTCTTGATATATTTTGCAGAATGAATGGTTTATAAATTGTGTTTTTGAATAGCTTATGTGACGTAATGTTATTATGTATTTAAATATAGTAAATTGGGGTTTAAAAAATGGTTTGTTCTGTATGGAATGATTTATATTTAAAATGGGCATGTTTTACCTTGAGTATGGTTTTATTTTAAAATGGGCAGGTGGTTATTTAAATTATGTTTTGAAATTTATATTGTGTGTTGGAACATGTGATGTTTCTATGTGTTTGTCATTTTGTAACAAACGAGAGACCTTGGGTTTGAATTTGATGAATTTTTCCTTTGGATATCATCTTATATCATGTACTATCTATTTTATGTCATTCATGGTCCTTGAGGACCTTGGAGTAGGAATACCTTGTGATATTCCAAATTGTTGTCCAACGGACCAAGAGATCCATTAAGGAGTAATACCAACTAATCTTACAAAATGTTGACCAAGGGATTGTGATATATCTTAGATATTTTGTCTTGATGATGAATGAGAGAGCTTCCACTATTTTGTACATGTTTAGTCGACTATAAATCTGGTATTTTAGACTAGGTCACACAATACCCTTATGGTTAGATCACATGGTGCTCATTTTTTATGCATGGTTGATTTTACATTATTTATGAATGATGTTACTGTCATTTGTGGTTATGATATTCCATATTATTACTCCAGATCTATTATTATTGGTTATATAATAATTTCATGACTATGGTTTTATGTTTAAAACACTTATTGTTATGAGTGATATTGCTTATTATTATGAACATTTCCATGAATATTTTTATGTAACAATTTTTTCTTAATGTTGATGTTTATGCCTTTTTTTGTAGCATTGTTAAAGTTTATATCGAGTAGATTTATTTAATTTATTTGATCCTCATTAATTTTTTTTTAAATTTGGTATGTTTTGTGTGTTAAAAAACTTATTTGTCAGTTATTTATTCCAAGTGAACTTGTTTTCAAAGTGACATTGGTTTTCAGAAATGAATATCAAACTATACATATTTATTTTCTTGTTTAAAATAATTTGATAGATTCATGCTGGTAGCCTATTAGTATTTTTCCTCACACCCAATATATTCCTTCTGGTGAATATTGAGTTTGTTTTATAAGAAAAGAGTAAGGGAAAGGGAACCATTCATTTTGGTGGCTCTTCTAAATTACCAACATTTTGGAATTTTTATATTAGAAGACACATAGTCTCATGGTTTTCATCTTATGATGAGACAATTTCATTTTTTTGCTTCCTTGGGAATTATATATATCCATTTTTATTTAGCCTTTATTCTTATTAGTATTTAATATTTATTCATCTCTATATCATGTTCTTATGTATCTGATTTTGTCTTATTTTATTCAGTCTCCGGGTT
Source organism: Viscum album (assembly GCA_963277665.1). Lineage (NCBI taxonomy): Eukaryota > Viridiplantae > Streptophyta > Magnoliopsida > Santalales > Viscaceae > Viscum > Viscum album. The sequence continues at coordinate 512,435,581 of OY728138.1, forward strand.
CTTCATATTATTTTTTCCACTTAATATGATGTAGTTAATGTAAATTTGATCCCTTTTTTGTTCTGGGGTTAGATCATTACCCAAAAACTATGTTTTTAGAAATTTTTACAAGTTTCTATCCCGAGGTGGTCAATAACTCACCTTGGTTATGTCATAGGCCGATATAGGTTGTTTGATGCATAACATGGACCATGTGAGGACAATATAAATTTATTTACAATAAAAAGACAAATAAAAATATGATAGGTTTCTCACACAAAACACCCACCATGTATTATGAACATATGTAGTATCAATCTTCATATGAAAACCTTTTAACATGAACACAACACATATCCTTCCATATTAAAATCCAAACCCCAATATAACTGGTTCACATCAAAAACATAAATAATTAATTCCAATTGGTTCATGTTAAAATTGAATACTTATCTAGACATATGATATATTCACTAATAAATTTCAATTATAGGATACTATTACAACATTAGACATCATGGCAGGGGGTGAATTTCAGTTTTGATAGATTAAAATAATTCTTTAACCTAGTCTCTTAAATCCAAATATTGTACCCTTGGATGATGGAATACATATCCAACCTATATGTTTCCCAAATTCATTCATATAAAATATCATACAGATATGAAAAATGTATTTCATGAAAGACCAAACATATTTTAATTATTCAATATCACATGATTTCATCCAAGGAGAATACATTCAGTATTGTTTTGGTGTACAAATAATCCACTATAGAAAAAATTTTTTGGTTACAAGGTTTAAGTGATGTCACTCTTCATAATGGCCTACAGCCTATATGTATTTTTGAAAAAAATAGTGGCTCCAAAGACAATCTAACTCTAAAATGGTTAATAGATCTCACTTTTTCTTGTGTTACATCCCTTTATTTTTCCTTCTCAAATTACACTAAATAATATGAATTTATTGACTTATAGATCTATACGTAGTTTATTAAAATGACAGTCAATCCAAAAAAAAACAAGTGATCTTGAAGTATTATACATCATAATTGTTAGGTGTGGTACTTAAATATAAATATGATTATATGAAATCCACTATAATATATAAAAAATTACTTCAAAGAAGTGTAGAGAAATTGACATTCTTATGGAATCAAATAATCATCTCCTCATTGAATAATTCCAACATAGGAATTATCATCATTCTAGTCATTATTCTTTATTACATCAAACAAGAAGTATCATTGATATTCCTAATGTTTGGTATTAAATATATTCATGTTTATTAACAAAATAATTCTTTTAATTTATATCGTTAATAATTTTAAATTTTAAATTTTCATTCTTACTGTTCCTATGAAATATTAATCCAAATTATTCTTTTTATATTTATTATCCTAAATATATTTAAATATACAATGAAATATTACTTTTATATAATGAGAATTTAAAATTCTAATTCTTACAAATAACAATTTATAAAATTCCTCTAACTTTATCTATATTATAATCCATCACTATGACCACCTTCATGTTAATATAGACTATAAAAATTAGAATAGTAGTTACATGTTGTCAAAAAAAACAAACCATTATAAGGGTATCAAATCATACGATCTTATAGAAATCCCCAATTTTGAAAATTCATGGGATGAAATTATTCTTCAAAGCATGAAAAGTGAGTTTCTATATCATTTTATTTCAACATACAGATTATTTGTAGGGTGATTTATGGTTAGATAGTGTGACCTTGTTTTATGATAAAAAATATCCAAAATCATAATAAACCTGACCTCTAATTCATTGTGAAATTCAACATTCCTTAGGGTACAATTATTTCATAGTTTAATTGAGTTCTATATACACATTAAATTAATTCCAGTTGTTGTACTACACATATTTCATTATCTAGAATCTAAAAATAATAAACCCATAGATTACACAAAATTCTTTTATTTATGTAGTCTCTAAAATTCATGGTATGAATTATTATTACGCATTAAATCTCCACCTGGTGTATGTTGTTCTTACATAAATATCTCTAAAACACATATCCATATTTTTTGTTTTCAACTTCATGATGTGGATACTTTTTTTTGTTGGGTATTATTCTTATTCATTTATTACTATCACCAAATTATTAGACTAAATATCAATTCTTGGTGAAACCTTTGTTCTCATAGATTGAGCTACTCATTAGATATCCAACCTCTAGAGAAAATATCTACTGCATTTTTAAACCAATTATAATCATATTCACATAATTCTTACATATAAAATAATAAAATTTAATTATATATGGTAGAAATTTATGAAATTTTCATTATCCAGAGTGAGACTTACATTACCATTACATATGCTCATTTCAATTTAGATACTCATGTATTCTAGAAATATATTGTCTTATGAAATTTTCATAGTACATCTTCATAAATATTACATTACATATAAAAATTTACCATATTTCTAAAATAAATAAAGTTATAACATTTAAAAAACCATAAAACCATTTTTTCTTCAGAACATCTTCAAAATTTATAACAGTTCTTACTATTATTGAATAAATACTTCACATTCCATGTCCTTGATATATATATATAGATTACTTCAAGAAATCATCACTGTATGATTATATTCACAAAACTAATTGTAAAGTAACCACCTAAAAACATATGTAAAACATCCAATCTTCATTAATGTTCATGGTTTATACATTATCAACCTTTTATAATTGTCACCTTATTCCAGAATTAGTGATGATCAATAAATTCAATATAAAACTGTCTAGTTTTCACAATCTCCCACATAGGATTTTATTGAAAATAAATGCCTAAAATCCATGATTCATTAAAATATAGATAATATACCCCCATTTCTCTTGGAATCAATTTTTTTAATCTTCTTGATTTAAAGTGATTCTTGCCTCCCCATTTGTCAATAAGTCACAAAGGGTAGTTCCACACAAATAATATTTTCTTAATTATCCATCATCAATATTCCATTTTCAACAAAATTCTTACATAAAATTCAAAATATTAATAAAAAATATATGAATACCACATGAACATCCATATTAGATGTGGCTATGCACCCCCATATTCCAGAATAATAATTCCATAAATTTCCAAATAAATGACACTTGGTATATTTTTATCAAAAGAATTGAAAATTCAATAATAATGAGTTAAAGTTTTCATCATTGGTAACTTTTACATTCATATATTTTATCAATGTTATATTATAATAAAAAAATTAATATTGTTTCCATATATTGAATATAATTAGAAATATTGAGTCTCAACCATCCATAATTATAACATTAGATACAACCCACATTAACAATTAGTTTCATTCTTCTTTAGATATTTTAGTGACTATATTTACCATTTGGATGTGAGTAATCAGAAAATCCTATAATCTTACAGAATTAGAATTTGGTGTAATAAAGAGGAGTTGACTAGAATAACTTCAATGATGTTGATTTCACTCACCTATGTCCATTATCCTATGAAATTTGACCCTTTATGTTGACATTATAGGAAGCTACCTATCATCTCAATCACACTTACACAGGTCCGTCAATGTATATGTAATGAAGCACATAAGTGTGAATTATAACACATATCAATCCAATTGATACCACATGTTTATGAAAAATTTGTGACACCACTTGATGTAAATGATCTTATTTTCTTCATATGAATTATTTATTATCATAGAAGGTTAATAATACTTTTAATTTTCATATTCAACCTCCATTAAGCTATTCATTTACTTTCAAATATTAATAAAATAATCTTTAGTATATAGAAATAATTTTTTGGTAATAATACAATCTCCATAATATCTTTTAATATACTAAAATTAGAAGTAGCTAACATCATATTTGTAGTTCAAAAAAAAAGTTCATTACTCTATGAATGTAGCCATTATTATATCGACATATGAATCCTCTTATTCAATAACTATAACAACTTGACAAATACCATATATATTTTATCATCATACCATATTAATGAACATTTACATTGATATTTCCAGATAGCTTGTGGATATAATTGGGGATCATTTTTTTATACACATCACTTATTTTTTCATCACCGAACTTATAAAAATTTTATAAATGATCTTTATTAAATCCTCAAAAGCACATTATATATGAAAATTTGAAAAATTTATACCTATAAATGCCATTTTATAATATAGAATCGTGTTTTGGTTTCCAGAATGGATAATTTCAATGCTACAAGTGTCATTTAATATATTATCAATGTCATTAGTCTAAATCAATGAATTTACCATCACAATATGTATTCATATTCTTTAAATAAAAAAATTGTGTACATTCATCAGGGATAATATCTCCCACTAAATATTATATCACTATAGTCACCAGATATAAAAATTAAATATATTATGAGAGGGTTACGTCCAAATATCCTCATATAGATGAATTATTTAATTATTAATAGATTAAGATTTACTCTGAATGTTATTTAAATGATTATTATATGGAACACCACTTGTGAACATTTCTATCTAAATGTGTGACTATGGATTATTTTTATTATTTGTCTAAATATTTATTTCATCAATTCTAAAAACTCACCCACCACATGATCTTAAATTGTTGTTGTTTGGAAAACAAATACAGAAGAATGTTTCATAATTCTTTATTACCATGATAATATTCTATTATTTGTGGTTGTTTGAAAAAAAATACAGAAGAATGGTTCATAATTCTTTATAACCATGATAATATCCTATTATTTATAATTTTTTCTTCATATTTAATTTTTTATTATTTTAGGAAGGATTTTAGGAGTAAAGAACCACAGGATCTTGATGTGATATATATAAAATTTATCAGTATCATCAAAATCCATGTATCAATTATCTGGTGATCTATAAAATTTTAAATTATTAGTTCTTGGAATTTTTTTCAATGTGGACTTTGATAGATCCATCCCCAACGAAGACATCTCTTATTTTCTCTCCACTATTACCACTATAAATAACTAATGAATAATACTTGTAGAATCCATGTTTTATTTCCAAATTATAAATACCGTAATAACATGTTTTTTTATTAGAAGAAATATCTAATTATTATAGTTATATATCCTACTTCTCATGGTTTTGGGGAATATTATCATAGAATATTGATGTCTTATGTTATTGTAGTAAATTTCATTATGACAAAATATACCATTGATACAATATATAAAAAATAAATATTCATGGATTTAAATATATTTACAGGGATGTTTTATATCAGAATGTATCCTTTTATTTCACATCATTGATTTATTTTTACACATATCCATTTTTTCCGAACAATTTCATAAAAATGAAACATCTCAAAAATAACCTTCATGAAATATTTATTTTCTAATTAAATTTAAATCATTCTTCTTGAGGGATTATATAGTTTTCGTATTTAATCTATACCCTTAAGAATACATTCGAGAATCCTGATTGAATGAATTTTTCTTCATAAAAATATTCTATCCCACAATATTTTTTATCCTTAGATCATTTTTGACTGTCTAACCTAATAAATATCCAATGAGAAAATAATTTTCATTATTTAAAGTCCTTATTATCTTCTCACACTAGTCTCTTGAGGAAGATGTTGATTTATCCTAGTGTTTCATTAATTCTATGATTAAGTTCAACTCATGAACATGTTGCCAAATCTTTTCAAAATATTCATTCATTTTCTTATTTATTTTTGAAATAGACTCCTTTAAATTTGTCTCTTTATCCATCAACATTCTATTAGCTTCATGAATATATTTTATTCAAAAAAATAATTTTCAACATTATCATTTGAAAATTTCACTACACATCTCTCTATTTAAAAAAACTATTGTTCATTTCACAGTATATACATTAATAACATTATGTGGTTGCATATTTTCTACCATTATCCTCTCACCATTCAGGTAATGTATAATCTATGTATTTATATTAACATAAAAAATCCACTGTATAATTTTATGCAAATATACATAATAAAATAGTTTTGTTCACCTCTATGGGAATACCAATTTCATATATACCTTATTCGTGTTATTTTTTATTTTCATTCTTTTACAAATAATACATTACTAAGAAAAATAAATAATAACCAGTTATTTAATTTTTTCATAACATATACTGGTAGATAAGTCAATTCTTTATTATCAGAACACAAATTCATCACAATAAAACTCTTACAACATCAATAATATATATTTAAAATACTTGTAGTAGGACATCATTTTGAATATATCATCTTCATGAACATCCTTTAATGAAATATTATCACAAGAATCGATCACCTTATTTCATTAATCCATGTCATATATAATTCATTGATTTCTTGGTAACAAAAATAAATTCAAAAAAATATTACAAGTAATCCCAATATGGACTTCCAGATTTGAAATGATCTTTTTCTTACATTTACAAAAAATTATAACCATAAAATAACCGAATTTAAACCCTATAATGAATATATTTTATAATATTCAAATTATGATAGTCCATATATTTTATTTTAATACAAGATAAAACCTATTGTCTTTGATACCACTTGTTACACATAAAACTCGTAGTGGAGGATGAATTAGGTTGTCATTAGATTTCATAATTTCTATAAACATTTCTTTTTTTAAGATCATGTTCCCTTAATTTTAATAATACTTATTTGACCAATCTATTTTTTTTCTGAATTCAACCCTATGAAATTTCTAAGAATAGTATTAAATGTGATATATTCAATAAGACATGGATTTTACCCAATTAACCCATGATGGGATATAATTAACCAAAAATGAGTCATCCGTTTAGTATATAGAAATAATATACTTTAACAAACTATATTTGAGGGATAAAATGTTTAAATGAAGTCAACTATCCCCAATCCTCATTCCTTATACATGTTTAAGGAGAAACTAAACATTTAGAAAGGTTAACATCCTATATAATGATTTAGGGATGAATCAATGATTCCAAAGGGTATAACAATTTTCATTCCTTTATTCACATGAACAGAAGAAATTAGTTTACAATCTTATAGGTGTCCTCTATGTTTATTGACATTAATATCAATCAATAAATGTAATGTATTCTTAAATTAAACTATATCAAAATATCATGATGCGATGCTTCAATTTAAATCAGTTTTTCCTCTAAAATTAAATGATAAATATAATTTACAACAAGTGATAAGATTTGAGACATTTATCTTAAATAAAATATCCTAAAATAACAAATAATAATCTCTTGAGTGAATAATTATATTTTATAAATTATCTTCATTGTAATTATTATTCTTTACTCTTGTATTTTAGATGGTTAGATTGATATTCCTCATATCTGATAATTAATCTATTCTTGGTCAGCAATTGAAAAATCCTTCAAATTAATATATTTAGTAAAGAAACTTTTTCTTACCTCATTATTATTCCTCATAGGAGCTCACAGTTCTCATTCATTTTAGCCTCTCAATTTTCCTCTCCATATTAAAATCATAACATAAATCTAAATTTTATATCCAGATAATTTTAAATTCCTATTAAAAAATAACTATATATTAACTTCCCACAAACATACCCTATATTAAAAATCATCCATGGTATAACCTTTTGGTGTATATTCACTATATAAATACTAATATGTGGTCACTAGTTGTCTGAGTAACCACCAAATCATTGTGAGTGTTCCAAATCATCATATTATTTTCAAATATCCAGATTCTAGATATCATAATGTGACATTTTCCTTCATAGTCTATCATTTTAGTTTCTATATTAAATAGTTTCAACTATTAGATGAGTCATTAATTAATATAAAGTAACATATCTTGGAATTTATTTTTTATCCAAAATTTCTTGAATATTAACATCATTGACCTTTTCTACATAGTGAAATTTCTCATTCAGGGTACGACCATTATATCATCGAATGATCAAGATCCAGGTATACATGAACTCACAAAATGTAAGGAAATGAAATTTATTCTAAATTTCATATATATCAAAATTCATAAAAAATATTATTTTATAAACTCACTTCATAGTACGGTCTCAATAATTTGTGGTGTGAAATATTCTTAGGCATCTATTCATGAAATGACTTATATGGCCATTGTGTGAATATATTTTGAATAATTTTCTTTATTTTTTGTGTCTAACTTTAAAACATGTAAAATATTTTGTGAAGTGTATAATTATTATAAATAATATTACATTAGTGAATTTTCATACTAAAATCCATTCAAAGTGATAACTTTCTTACTGAACTATAATCTATTCAAACTATATCAAACGTTATCAAAATATATATTCATTTATCATAACATAAATCCAACCATCTTCACATGGATCTTATATACCAAATAATAATAATTAGGTACATAGGGTGTAGTGTTTGGTTATCTCTATTTTGCAATTTTACATTTCTTATTCTAATACAGAACCATATATACATGACTTTTGGATATTTCCAAAATCTGAAAAATAAAAAATTTTATATAAGAAATCATCTTCACATTCTAAAAAACATCCTCAAAATATAACATAAATATTCACAAGAGATAAATAATGATTCACATTAAATTTAAATGATATATATATATTTATATAAATTTCTTTTCAACAAATAAAACCCATGTGATTTTCCTCACATGAATATATAGAATTTCAAAATATCAAAACCTATATCAAACATCAATCCATCATCAATATTAATTAATTATGATTCATCAACCATCTATAATTTTCAACAATTTAATAATATATGTATTTGAAAATATATAATATAAAACATTTTATTTGATATAGACAATCTTGAGAAAACAACACTCAGGTTCTGGTTGAAAAAAATGGTTCCCCATGATAGCGCTTTTTTTAGAACAAGCGTCAAATAAAGGGAATTATTAAACCTCTTTCATAAAAGCCGAACCAAATCATTATTCCAAGGTCCTTATACATAGGTCTTGTTAGTTACGTCTAGACATCCTTGTGATTTCACCTAGATGGATTTTTTCAAACAAATGCATGTTACTAGTGTCCATGATCACACACCATAGTTTTGGGTCATACCGACTACAATATTATACCAACTCACTCATTCAATCTACCTAAGTAACATTTTTGGGACATTATCATTGGTTAATCCTTCTTATAAATAAATTCCCAAGGTTACCTATATATAATGAGTATATAATGGTTGGTCCTATTGGTGAACTGGAATGGAAACTCAATTCTCTCTTTATGCTTTGGTGTCCCCTTCCCCTTAATGGGGGTTAAAATTTAAACACCAAAGGGTAATATCCATGGTATTGGGGAAAAAAGTTACCTAAATTATTAAAAAACTAAATCCTGTGTGTAATACCATATCTCAACATGTACTATAATATAGGGTCAATTACCCTTCATATTTATACAATAATAAGGCATCTCATGACCATCTCACCTAGAGATCACAACATTACGATGATACCTTCGACCAGCCTTCCTCAAGGGTGAAAATTCATTCTATTTTCCAGTTAAAGTGATAGTTATCGAATTTTTAAAATTATGGAATGCCATTTGAATCATTTTACCCTAGGTTTAAAATTATCTATAATTCCCTATTTGAGTTCCATATACACTATTTCTCAACTAGGTCGACAACTTCAACCTATATTTATTCGTACACCATATTTCATCTAGCCTCTAGTAGGGAGATAATTTTACCTATCCTTATAATATATAGACACATATCCTAATCCCTTATTAAGGTGAAATATTCTATAATGCCTCACTAAGGCAAAAAATTTACACAGGTATCCCTAATATAGAACCATTATTCATCTATCCGATAACAAAACATTATGAAATACTTCTGGGCACCTCATTCATTAATGTTTCTAAAATATGATAAAAATCGTCTCTAATGTTTCTTTAGAACACTGATCAAACTAGGTATACTCATTTCCATATGGTTCTCTTATAGGCCTCCTCTATGGCCTCCTAATATACATGATTGGGAAACACACATTAGCACACACCCCTTTGATCATATATTCACTTAACATAAGTAATCATTAGTTTATCCATTGTAACTATAAATCCCCATATGGGATTTAAAATCAGATAACCCCTTGATAGATTGGTTCCTCATCATGAGGATATTGATGATAACTCTCTATGATCATGACGATCATTTAGGATAGATAATAGTCAATTTGAAAGACATTGTCCACCTCATGAACCTTGTGTGTATAGTCTTCCACACAGGGAAAAATACCAAACCATATTACCATTGATGAAATCATCACCAGGACTAAATGATTATCACATTAAATTATTACTAGAAATCCCATGAGAAATATCAGAAAACTTTTTTTGGTCCATATCTCAAAGGTATCCAGTATTCATTCGTATATTAGGTGATCAATCAGTAGGAAGTGGATACATTTATTGGACCGCTATTTAGGTGTAATCCCTAATCGATCATGGGATCATTAATCATATCATCCCAGTGTTTTGTGAGTGAGCCTCATCCATGAGGATAACTGATGCATACGACCATACTTTTTCTTTAAAGGGTCATATTCCCTACGAGTATTCATTCCTCAAACATCCATATTCACTATGAGAAAAAATAGAAAGGGTATCACATAAATATGTCCCATTCCCCAAATTTCTAGGAATTATCCATCATGTAAATTCCCATGTCACATGATTCTAGAATTCATGGAATGTTTCTGACTTATTATCTTAAACAATGAATCCTTAAATACATGTTATTTGATTCTTATTATCATGTAAAAGTATGATTCCTATTCGAGGATCATTCTTAATATGCATTTGTTATGGACACATGACCATAAAAGGCACATCTATAGTCCTTATCACATTAATTTAAAGTGTATGCAATTTCACATTAATATGTATTAAATTTTATTGTATTTGATTTCATTAATATATATACATAATAATCTCTTTCATGGGAACAATCCCAACAGTACAACACGAACTACCCTCTTAGATAGTAAAAAGATTCTATGTTCTTTAATGTGTAACTTTAGAGTTTATCTTCACTAATTAAAAAGGGAATGGTTGGGAACCATTTTTATATAAAATGTTTTATATTTATGGAGAAACTATGATATATAAAAATGTATACATGGAGCCATGGTTTTGATCAAATAATTGTCATGGTGGTAACAAGTCACACATTGATATTTTGGAAAAATTAATGTGTTTGTATTAACTCTAAAGAGAGTCTCAAAGATGGTAATAATTACCACCAATAGGGTGATATGTTCCTGATATCCCATCCTATCTACCAATTTACCACAAAAATAATCATTATTACAGTACTAATTCCCACATATAGAGAATATAAAAAATCCACCTTTACTAAAATAACATCAAAAATATAATTGAGATAGATAATATAATCCAATACCGATAATAAAATAGGAATCAAAAAACCCAACATAAACATAGTCAATAATCGTATTATCCCCCCTATAAAACCATCAAAATGTTATCTGTATTGTCATTATTTTCTTTCAACAAGATGTGGTCATATGTTTAGGACTCCAATTTAACAATCATGTAATTTCAATAAAAAATGTTGTATATATATATATATGTAGAATTATATATATATCAACATCACAAGAAATATATATTATCATCATAATAAACTTTATTGAGTTTAAAATTTATATTACATCCCAATATCAACAAAAAAAATATCAAATGACATATCAAACTAGTGTGAATCACTAAACTACAATACATTCAAGTTTTTATGGGAAAATATTAGAAAACCCCACATCTACCAAGAATAAATCATTATATATATAGAACTATTAAAAATAAACAACAGACTGATAAGAATATAAAAACATTTACTATAACATTAAATCAAAATAAATGAGCTCAATGTTATTATCAATATATATTAATCAATAATCATATGACTTCTTTGTATGTAAACATGTTACGAATAAGTCACTCTATTGAATGTTTAAATCAAAATGAGAATATATGTATTAAATCACTGTAATCATCAAAAAAATATATGTGCACTATTTCATGATAGATAATACTCACAAAGGGTTTGTTTCTACATGTTTTTATAAATAACATCATATCCTCCTCTTGTAATATTGTTAAATTTTAGATAAAATTGATTATAAACATCATTATGATCATGTAACACACTATATTCTCCCAATATATTATTTTCAATGTTATATTCAATATTTTATTGACACATGTACTTGGTTATAAATATATATTTATTGATTTCATCGTCATAAAAGTTAATAATTAGTTAGTAGAGGGTATTGTTAAGATCTACTAATTGAATGGAGTAAAATAATTATCGTGGGTCATGTCTCTAAAGATATTTACCTCTATTATTTTATAAAATTAAAAAATAACTCCAAAAGAAATACTTTAGTATGAAAATTTACATTATCATGATTTATGAAAAAAATAAATAAAAATATTACTATATACTTTTCAAAGATGGTTGTCTATGAAGATATCATTATTTTTTAATTTATAAGAATTTTAATGTATTAATATATATGAATATACAAAAAAACATAGAAAGGTTAATTTTTTACAATATATATCTATGTGTTTATTGGATAGAAATAATAATATATATTATTTTGAGGGGGTACAAAGAAAACATCAAATACACAACCACAAGAATACCAACTGGATCAGATGACATACTCCGCTCGGGATTCAATCATCTCCTAGCTATACCATAACCTAAAAGACCCTTTTAAGGTGTAATGTGTTAAATTCAAATCATAATATTTTGTAATGGCGACATAATAAATGGACACAATCCTATATTTCATTTAGGAATTGATGCACTCCCTAAAATATTCCTCAACCCTCCTCATTGGTGAACATCTACCATTATGTGATGATCCCATTATGTCACAACCCCTGTATTATTTTTCAAAAGTATCCCCTTATTTTTATATATATTAAAAAAAATTCCTTACCTCGTATCCATAAAAAATTCACTGAGATGCTCTATATCCTCCTTATTAACCCTACACATATTTACAACATAATGATGAATCCTAAATAATCTCACCACCAAATTTTGTTCCCAAATTATTATAGAAATGCTTCTTCCAAATTCTAGAGTATGGAACAATAATCCCACAGACAAGTGGGAAATTCATACACTGATCCTCGATATGGATAAAGATTGATAGGAGTACTTTAACAGAGCTATCAAGACCATAAAATCAACATAATCTCTATATTAAAATGGTTATGGAACCAATTCAACCCCATCCCATCATTCGAGGGCCCTTAATACAACCTCATACTCATATTTCAATAATTTTTTTATTTTGTAGGTTGGTGGAATCTATAAAACAATTTCCCTCATAGTTACACACCATATGAGATCCATATATATTATTAGGAGAGTGCTCATTGAAATCATCTAAAGAGTATATCAAAGTCACTATTCACTAAGGATGAATGTTGAATCCATATTAGGGGTTTTAATCTAAAATGATTCACTAAGAAAGTAAATTTCAAAGGGATGATAATACATCCTTCGATGAATATTCAATGGGTGAAAAATTGACTTTCTAATTTTGGGAGGATATGGAAATGAATCTTTATATTCACTATCAATCAGTAAATTTCATTAGTCTCAGCATAAATAAAACCCCAATTACAACCACAAAAATGAAAGGATGAAATGTGGAGAAATCCACCAAAGACATGGTTATTTCACGATAATAAGGCATGAGAACCTAGATTCTTGTTTGGATGATAACCGACTAGATTAAACATAATACTCAGGTACAGTCTATTTAGCATTCCTTAGGTTAGGATAAAAGTAAATGTGTCACTATATTTGTAAGACACCATCCACCTGAGGAATTTTGTTCTCATTTAATTGAGTAAATTTTTTCTGAAATATGAAGAATAGATGTTAGAGAAGAGGCAGCTTAATGTTGTGTTATGTGGTGGAAATATTCATAGGGAATAAAATTCTAACTCAAAGTCAAATGTCTTACCTGCATTACATATCCATCAAAGGATTTCCATAGTTTGTAAGAGAAGTGTCTAATAATGAACCCCAGTCTTGGCCCAATCCTTTTTATCTAATCATGGTTATTAGTAAATCCCTCCACCTGGATAGTTGGAATCATATCATGAAGGATACCATAGGATATCTCATGCTAGATAATAAAAATTTGTATTGGGAATCCAACCATATCTAGCTCATTCTACAACTTCCATTGTGTAATTATTCAATTTGACATTATCACCAGTTCAATGGGACACTATCAAGAACCATTATTCCTTAATAGAAATTATGAATCGAATACATTACACAGTAATGCTTATAAAAAAGACATATCCTGATTGGGTGCATTACAATCCTCCACCCTCAATTTTAATTACTCAATATTCCTTATCTTCAACATCTTGAGAGACCTGATGTATCACCTGACACACATTGTGTCTCAATGTGGTCCCACAATTGGAATATTTTAACATTGAGGAATCATGAAATTTATGTGGTTTTAACAGAAAATAAAGGATCCATCATTATATGGTAGATCCAGTTTTCAATAGTGTATTTTGATGATTATAAAAATAATTATAGGAAATTACTTTATCAATATATCCCCACATTAAAGAAGACAATTTTTTCATAGCATTTAACATATATTTTTTTTTGAAAATGATAGGGTTAATGATTTATTTTCAAGGAGGAATGGCATGAACTACTATACGAATAATAATTTTCCTAATTAGTTATTTGATATATGAATATAAAACATTCCCCATGAACTATAAATACCATTGATTCCATTAAAATACCTCCATGAATTCTGAATGTTCATAACCATCACATAATGATCAATTTATACTAATTATGAATTCTATGGACAAGTCCTTGATGGCCTCGACATATCAAAGAATGTAACTAGGAAAATAATGGGTGTGTAAGCATTAGTCTATGAATGATTCTAACATAATCTATGTAAACTAATCAGACTCATTATTATATACTGGCTCAAAATTATAGGAAAACAACAAAAATAGTTTCCTTCATTGGATTGGATGAGGGACCAAACTCACATGATGTATGAATATGAGGGGGATTAATCTGATTATTTATGAAGATAGAAGATTTTGAAGTCTATTATTATTTTAACAGAAAATAATTTTCCCAAATTACTGAATGTCACTTGATAAATTGGTCAAAATGATCACGTGGATTACTAAATTTTTCCATCCATACATGGGTAACAATATAAAAAACATACTTATTTCCAAGGATATATGAAATGATCTGGTTGTCTATAAACAATTATAGGAAAACCATATTCATGGGTGAACCATGTATCTATTGATATATTAAGAATAATTTGGGAAATGTTGTGAAATTTCAGATAGAGTTTCCGAAAATACCAACATTTGGGCGATAATGCAATCAATCAAAATGGTGCATAATATACTTGGAGATCAAATAAAATATATATTTTTGACCCCAACACCCACTTTGATGTTAGAAATGATTTATTCATCATCTGTATCTTTTAATTGTAAATGATGTCTTCATCTATGAAAGAGAGAATAAAAAGAGGAGGATGTGAACCATTCCACCAAATGGGATAATGGGAACTACACCATAAAAATAAATCCCCATTAGACATTGAATCCTACGATATTTTAAACAAAGTTATCCCACTATAGTATCCATTCACTAGAAATGATGAGGGATTTTATGAACTGAAATCTTTCATCCATAATCCTGAAAAATGCCATAGAATTTCAAAAGGTTATAAAATATGATGTATAAATTCACCCATATATTGGGGAAAATATTTTTATAAGGATATATATGATGTAAAAACATAAATACATACAATCAAAAAAGAAAAATGAATGTATTAATATAATCTAAATATCATATGAATCCTTGAGATACAATAATACATGAGGAATGACTTATGAATATTCAATAATCTAGTCCATATTATTTTGTGGGAATTCCATATTTTCCCAATCCAAAAAAATAAATATAAAACCCAATTTTATCACTTAAATGAGTTAGTGAACAAAATTAGAGAGACCTCTAATCCCTATTCCAATGATCCTCCATTATATTAAGAGTCTAAAATTTTGGAAATGAAATAAAATTACATGATGTATCTTGATATTGTTTAATAAAAAATAAATTATTAAAATTATATTCATCGCTACATTGAACTTAGGTAATACCTCATTGATTCCTATTTAATCACTCAAAATATAGAGGCTGAAGTTATGACAGCTGAATCATATATTTCAAATACAGGTTTCTCTAAAATCTATAAAAAAAATTCTATTAAAGAGATATATTATTAAACTGTATCAATTAGAAATATTAAGACCATATATATATATATCTAGATATCTTTTATATGTTTCTGTTATTATATTTTGAATTGATAATTATTTTAGGATTAATCTCATACCAGTCTGGTCTTTCTGTCGGATGGGCTATAATGTGGATGAATTGACATCTTATAACATGAACATTCAAGGATATGATTAGAGTGGGAATAATACAATTGGGAGGATAAAAATTGTATCCTAATTTACTGATCTCATAAATGTGTTTTATTCTATATTGGTTCCCTATGACATTTCCTTGCACAATTTTTTTTTAAAATCCCTAATGACATAAGCATTTGACGGTACCATCATCATAATATCAGTGCCTCATATACTTTATTGATTGATAGGTCAGGGTACAAAATAGTGATAATTATGACTTTTAGTCATAAAAATCCTAATATATATATTAATGGTTCATGAATAGGTAGGGGAAGTAACCGATGGTAGACAATTTGAGCAGGCTAATGCAAGCATTGTTATATTATCTAGACATGTAATTCTATAGTGTTATATAAGTAAATAGTATGCGTGTTCAATGACCCAAATTGAGGAAAAAATATCACGACCTTTGAAGTTAATATATTTATAATGTTATAATTGATAAAAATATAGATAATTTTATTACATTTCGTTCATATGAAAACTAGGAAAAGGTCTTTAGGTAGTATCAATTATTATGGTAATAAAATAATTATTCTTAACCAATATTTGTCATCTTGGGTCCAGAGCATCATTTCCATTTTATAAGAGTAAAAAATATTTTAGTTAAGTCAAAATATCCATGGATCATTGAAAAAGAAGATAAGAATCCTTGGGGAAGTCAAAAATCATTGATCCTGGGCATATTTTCTTCGACCATCGTGTTTTTATTTTTGTTATCCATACATCACCTGTAATAATAGAGTTATAATATCGAAAAATATATCAACAACCATAGTAAAAATGTTCCCACGAAATCTCCCAAATTTCATGATATTAGAATAGAATCTTCATAGATAATAGTGGGGAGTTAATAGAGAAAATTTGGGATACCCTCACATCAACTCAAGATCTAAATAAACCCAAAATCCTTTATTAGATCTCAAAACACCCCTTCATCTTCCAATTATAATAATTGGAAGATAAAGGAAAGAGATAAAGGAGATATAATTCATGCATCTATAATATTTGAGTATTTCATTTTAACTATATATGATAAAATTTTGAAATTTAATCTAAGTGTAGATAAGGATCTACATCCAACATTGATAAGTTCCACATAAGGTTCTAATGAATATCATATGTATTAATATTTCAGTAAGATGCATCTGGATATTTTCATGTGAAAAAGTAGAGGGATTCCATGGAGTATTAATCTGACCGAAAAAAGAAAGGAATAATCCTATGTTGTGATGTTCATTAAATTCTGCATCATTCAAAAATTTCATTATAAAAAATGGTTTCAAATATTTTACCTGTTATAAAAAAGATGGGTAAAATATGGATCTACATATATTTCGTGGATCAAAAATAGAAAAACCTAAAATATGACTTCCTAGTCCAAATAATAAAATTATAAATCAATGAGATAGACCATGTGTGGTTTCCCTATTTTATAGATGGGTATTCATGATAATACGTTAAATGGATAGCCATTTGTGAGGAGGAATCCATCACCTTCAGTGTACCGCAAGGGGTATATTTCTATCACATGATTTACATTCACATGAAAAATGCTGGTTCTATATACCAAAAAACCATTAAATATATATTCAACCCCATTATAGGGAATATTATAGTGTTCTATGTTGATGATTTGTTGTAATATTCATGACAAAATTGTGATCAATTACCAGATCGTAAATATTTTTTTTAGAAATGTGTTGTAGTATAACTTCATCAACATTTCCTTGAACTATGATTTTTTTAACATCAATAAGAATTATATAAATTTTGGTATTCTATCTTGGTATTGAAATAGATCCTATAAAGACTATGTAAATCTATAATATTACATCTCTTCAAAATATCAATGAAATAAGAGGACTCTAGGGACATCTTGGTTATATTAGATTTTTCATTTTTGATCTCACTAAAAAATGTTTTGACAAGATAAAATTAATGAATAAAAGAGTTTCTTATCTATGGGATAAATATTAAAAGTAATATTTTGAATATCAATATAATTATCTCTAGAATCAACCATTAATGATTCCATCTATGGAAGGAATACCTTTCGTCATTTATGTATAAACCATAGAGAATTGTGTCCAGACACTCCTTTCCCAAAAGAATTATTTACATAATGATAGAAAACTATATTATGTCAATATAACAATGATGGACTTTGATATTTAATACTCTGACATCGAGAAGAACTATGTGGAGTAGAGTTTCATTCTGTAAATATTTAGGAATTAGATGCAACATTAAGAGATCCATATTATCTCCCTTATTTCCCTACTCAAATATTTCACTAGTTTCATAAAGTAAACTGAGTTACTATTATGATGGTTTTTCATTAATTACACATTTGACATGAAATTATTATCTACAAAGGTGACCAGTGGGTAGGAATTGGTATATTTATTCATTAAAGTCCCAGTCCCAAAGATGTAACTATTTTATACAGATATCCCTAATGAAGATTTTTATCCATCCCTAACACTCCCAATATATTAATGATATTATTTTATAGTGAATATAGAATCCAAATATAAATAAAGGTAAAAACCCCAAATAATAATAGAGTAAGTTTATATATTTCACTCATATTCCCATAAAAAGTATATACCTAATCTATTCTTCTATCGCAAATATGTACCAAATTTGGGGAAGGATACCAACCCCTCATTTTATGCTTATAACCACCCATTAATATATAATTTTTCCTCATGAACATAAATGATGAATCAATATTTTTAATCAAGATTATTAACGGAAAATATTCAATTAAAAATGAGGAATTCATTCTCTTTTTTGATTATGCATGTGGGATAATGGTCATATTCCCCACAAATCAATCACCATATCAAATCATATGTTCATAGAATGCCTATTCCAATGTGTTAGAAATTACGACCATAACCATAGATGATCTAGACTAGTTCATTACAACCATTGAAATCACATATTTCATAGTGGTATCACTATTCATCAATAATTATATAAAGTATATTAATGAATTCAACACTGTACACGATAAAGGGGATACAATAATTTCACCAACCAATGTTATAATCAGATGGATATTCCCTCTAAATAGACAACCTCTATTGTGTAATTATTCAATCACATTGATCTAAGAAATAATATATATGAATGGGGGAAATAAATTTTAATCATTATTATATCACAAATTCTTAGAATATCCTTTAAAAATGAGGCTTTGAAGGAGTCTTACTAAAATGAATTGAGGGAGAAGAGACCATTTTTTTATATAGACAGTCCATACTAGTTCTTAAAGTCATCAGTAGTCATGATCCATGATTTTTCATCCAATTAAATTGAAATGGATTATTACATCCATTATTGATTCAAGAGTATATTGAGTTCATGAATAAATTACATTATTGTTAGATACATAATAATTTTGCATGTTAACCCAAAAAACTACTACACACCACCAGATACTATGGGTCATTTTTCATTATGGGAAATGACGTGAGGGTGAAATATACACCAAGACATCCTGGATGGTCAATTAAATATTTATATCAATTAATTTCTTCCCCAAGGAGGCTGAGGATATATGCCTTTATAATTTTAGGACAAATGCTATGATTAACTTCCTGAAAACAAATTTAATTATGAAATTAATGGTCTTTTAATCAATATTAATGGATAATAAAATAATATTCTTCTCCAAAAACTAAAAAAAAGAATAAAAAATCAATTCCATACAATAATCCTACTACCACTCAGTGCAAAATTGAGAGATATAGTTTTTAAATAAGACTATGTACAATATCCTTCAATAGATGGTGTAAAAATAGATTTGTTTTTGTCTTAAAAAACTATTTCATTTTTTGTTATTATCATTACATAACTCAAACTATTACAAAAGTAACACCAAATTCAATTTCATATAGGATACAAGTTTTCTATTCAATGGAGTTTTAAAGTATCTTCATTTCAATTATCATTTATATTCTTTCTCTTAGGATTATAAATTACCAAATATGATTAAATAATTTAGAAAAACAATATGAGAAAAGATTATTCTCATAGATTAATGTTTTATTCCATCAAGACCAAGTCATAAGACCATTTAACAAAAAGTTTCATCTTTAAGCATTCCTCTATGGAAAACTGGTATTGGATTATAGAACACCAATGACACCTATTATGGATACTATAAATTTTGTACAAAAATGGGAGGGACCTTACACAGTACAAAAGCTAAACATCAACATATCATATTCCTAGATCATGTTGGATAATGATCACCTCAATCCCTTTATCATCACTAGAAATCTTGTGAATGTTTTTTCAAAACATTATTTTGATTTTAGATAATACTCACATAATCATGTTAATATAAATTGCCACATACCATGAAAAATGATAATAAACTATGGAGTGTTATGTACTGGAACCATTTTGATAAAATAGTTATCATAGAGTCATTGCAACATTCAGTTAAACTGCACAAAATTTGTTCAATATGATAATACCTTAAACTACATAGTGTGAAATAGCCATTATTTTGTGTTTATACTTCTCTTACTTACATGAAAGAACACGTAACCATTAGTTTCATATCAATTCCAATACCTATTATTGGTTATGCTGATGTGATATTTGCCTCCAGGGATGGCGCACCACGTATAACTGGGGCAGTGGCCTATGATGGTGAAGCTTGGAGATGTTGATAGAGAGATATGGGCCTCCAATAGGGTTTATGCATGGGAGATTATGGGAGATACTCTAGTGACACATGCCTCTAATGGTGAAGGAGAATATGCATGATAGAAGGGATGTTCTAGGGGATGGAGATGGCTCTTAGAGACAGAGATATGTATATGTAGGAATGTATTGTGGAACATGGGTAGGTGTGTGAAATATTGGAGGATGTTTTGTGGTCCAATAAAAAATAATCATAGGTTAGGGCCTACAAGCCATGTATTAGTTTATCATTCCCACTAGGCCTTCATTATAGTCAAGGACATATAGGTCAGGTCCTATAGACCATGTATATAAATACCCATAGATTACATTAATTGTTAATAATTTAGAGTTGAAGTATATTTATTACAACATATAACAAAACCATGACAAGGCCATATAGGTATAGTGTCTTTTGAAACTGGGAATCATAAAAAATGGGTTCAGAAATCATCTACGTTGTCTCCCGTTTATTTGATCATATCTAGACTCATTTTCAGAATATCATATTTAATACCCTTCTTCATGACCTGGGGAAAAGAAACATACAAAAGGGTGAGATCAAACACTTATTAAGGGTAAACATATGAAATGTCAATCATATCATATTCTTAAGATCATAATGATAGAAAATATTATCCTGCATAAGAGGTCATAATATCAAGTCATGGGATAAATCATAGAATTGCTATGTAATACCAATAATCATAAAATATGACATGAAACTTTGTGTCATACGCACATTATCATAGAAAATCATTTCATATTAGTCATGTATCATTGCCAAGAACATCGTTGCAAAAAATTTCCATTACTGAACCGAGTTCACTCTTCATTCCAGTCCTATATCACTGAACCATATTAATTTTTCTTCCAGCCAAATCAATCTCATGATATACAAATCGTTACACAATACATTGGATGGAGATATACGTCCCACCCATCTCATAATGAAATCATTCTTATGTGTGCCACAAAATCATAAATCATACATCATAGCATAACTCATATAATAAAATGGGATTCTTTAAAATAATTCCATCATAAGATAAAAGGTCTTCATAAAAATAATTCTATCAGAACATAATTAAATCAATGTAATAACAGGGATATAAACAGAACACTATATCATCTTGGATGGAAAATAATTTTGATAAAACACTTAAACATAGTTCATGGGGAAAATATCGATTCTTCATCAAAAACATTTTCTTTTCTGAACATGTCACACATTTTTAAATTAAAATCAGGTAATTGAAAATAAACTTGAAATTTTTTAAAGGAATCATACATGGAAAAAATTTCCTAGGAAATCATAAAAATCCGCTCGTGCCGTTAAATTTAAAAAAACATTCTTGTCGTACTTTGGCCAGAAAAGTCAAAAAGTATATCGTATGGAAAACAAAAAAATATTCTCTTAAATTATTTAACTAAAAACTCATAAATATGTAAAATGGTATTTAAAAAATTGCAGGTGGATAAAAATAATATTAAATATTGAGGAAACATGGATGTGGATGATAAATATGCCCTAGTAAATACTGAAGTATAAAAAATCTCGGATAAAAAAAATGAGATTGCAGGATTTTCCCTTACCTTAGGTCTGATATGATTTATAGGTATCTAAAATTACTTTATAATGATTTAAATAATGTAATTTATTTATTCCGGAATCATATTAATTGTTATGATATCATATATGGTCATATTATTATCTGTTTATTAGTAACATTTCATTTTTACTTGCTATTCGGGTGTTAACTGCTTTATATTCTTATGCACGATTTGTCAAATAAATTTTTATTCCATTTTAGGATATAGATATATCATTTATAGAATTTTATTAGTATAATAAATATCATATTTATTCATTCAATTCATTTATATAATTTTTTTTTCAATGAATTTAATGTAGAACGAATCACATCACATCGTGGAGACGGTATGCCGTACGTATGCACGAGCGAGGATATCATTCCCTTGATTGGAGAATTGTATTGATGTGTATGGTGTATAACATTTCAGAATAAATATAACTTTAAAATAATCATATATAGTAATTTATTCCATCATTATACCCATCCAAGAATTTTGGTGATAAAAAAAGATTACACCACAGCATGGAGACGGTATTCCATACGTAGGCACGTGCAATGATTTCGTTTTTCGTAGGATGGATAGAAGGTGAAATAATTTTGTTTACTATTTATAATAACATATCTGAAGATGAGTGATACCGATGTTATTACTTTATAATGAAACAACTAAAGGAAATGAAGTAGACGATGAAATAAATTTGAATGAATCGGAAGAAAATATTACCTCTTCCTTGAAGTTCCTCCCTACAACTACCTCTTAAGGAATTAGAGATGGAATTTTCAGAAGACCAGAATCTATATAATGTAACTAGATAGGTTTAGAAGGGGAATTTGTCCTGGTTTGGCTGTGATTTATGGATCAAAAATGAGGGAAGAGGACAGGTAAGGGGTGAACTTTTTTAAGAGAGGAGAGGGGCACTTTTGAAAACCTCAAATATATTAATTTATAATAAAATCCAACCCCACATAAAAAAAATACAAAAAGACTCAACATATAATATGAGATGATATAGGGAGAAATTATTATCAACCAATAAAATTTAGATATGTTTTGATTTTATTTTAAACCTTATCATTTTAGTTTATCCTTATTTAATTTATTTAATTTTATTTGTGGTAATACAGTTATAAATTTTAAATGGTTATTAAAAATTACTTATGTGTTGTTAATTTCAAATAATTGGATACATTATGAAATTCTAGACTATATAAATTCTAATTATTTTCATTATTTTTTAACAATTTAATAATATGTTATTTTCATAAAATATCAATAGTGTCAATTTTGACACCATTCATTTATTTGAATTTAAATAAAATCCACAGAGAAGATATTTTAAAAAAAAATATTTAATAGATTTCTATCAAGTCTTATGAATCTATAAAATTCACGGAGAACATTAATTATATCATATAATATTTATTTTAATATTTTTAAAACTATTTATTTGATATTTCTCTTGATAAAATAATTACTACAACATTTTTGTATAATTATTTAATCTTCATATTTTGAAGAAAAATTAAAAATAAAATACTATGATGAAGATAAATCTAATATATTTCATAATAATACTTTTAGTAGATTTTATCTTCTAAAAAATCCACTTGTATAATGTAGTAATTATTAAATTATGTAGGTGACAATTTTGACGCCATTTAAATTAAACAATATATGTGTCATAATCACTATTATAAGGCTTCAAATGGTCCACAAGTCAACCCTTAGATGCTTATGGATTAGATATAATCGAACAATAATGTTTGGTCAAGTTTTTTGTCCTTTTAATGGGTATTAGTATTTAAATAAAAACTATATTATTGATTTGTCACTAAATAAATAATTCCTACATCATTAATGTATAAGAAATTAAGGTAATTATATATTTCATGAAAATTACAATTAAATTAAACTAATAAAGAAAAACATTTTATCTTTAAAATGAGTATTTATAATCAAATTTATATTTGGTATAACCTTATATTAAAAATAATTTAATCATTAAAGTTTGAGTGAGACATATATCATTTTCCTTTAAATAAAATAAATTAATTGTATTAATCTCATCCAAGTGGGTTCCAATAGTTATAATTTCAACCCAAGTATTTTTCTTGGATGAAATATAATAATCCAGTTATAATAAGACAAGTGTTAGGGTAATTTTATAATATTAGTTTTACCCTTAATTACCGGATTTACCTTAAACTGTGGAAAATAAAATTTATCGTAGGCCCTATTCATAATGCCCAAAAATAAAAGTTTCCTATTTACATAATTTATACCTACTGATTCCAAATATGGAATTCATTATTTTCACAATAAAGACACAAAATTTTTAGACATTTAATTTAAAATTAATCCCGTTTTCGATAAAATTAATCGGTTTTTGTTTAAAACATTGCAAAAGATGGATATTACTTTTCCTATGAAATCATTTTAAAATTAATGAAAATGACATACATTTTATTAAATAATAAATATATATTTTATTTAAATATTAAAACCATTCAATATTATAATTTAACCATATAAATTCTCTCGATGAAAAATGTTGTTCTTAATTAATATTTAGTGTATTTTTACTATTTATCAAATTATGAAGATTATCATAAAAATATAAGAATTTTCATCAAATTAAATTTGTATATATTGCTTCCAAAGAAAAGGTTTAAATTGAAATAATAAAATTATTAATGTTCCTGGATATTAAATTAAAAAGTTTTTTCCATTAAAAGGTGGGAAAACATTAATTTAATATCTATTTGATGAATATCAGAAATATCATTTTAATTATATAACATACATATCTTATTAATTTCATTAACTCAAATAACTAATATGACATATAATTAATTTACATTTAACATAGATTTTTAAAAGATAGTTATATTTATTCCCGATAACATAAGGTCGGGTTATAACTGATATTTTTTATTAAGGGAATCTCACAGTTTGTTTAAACCAATGATTGTGTAAGAAACAGGATACTGAAGAATAAAAATTATTTAAATATTTAATAAAACACATGGGAGTTACATTCTATCCCCCTTAAACTGAATTGTTCCCTCGAAATTCGTCACTTGGAAATAAACAGATAAGGATACCTCTCCTTCATAATATCCTAAAGTTTCCATGTGGCTTCTTCTAATTTGTGGTTCCTCCATAAAACATTAACCAGTTGAGTGTTATTGTTTCGTAGAACTTTTTCACTACAGTCCAGAATCTCAATCAATAGTTTTTCAATAAAATGGTCTTGCTCCAGCAGTATGAACTCTGAGCTTAGAACATTTGATGGATCGGGAATGTACATTTCAGGAGGGATACATAAAACCCATCAGGAACATGAGATAGATTCGTTGGAAGCGCCAATCGGTAAGCTACTTTCCCAACACGATCCAGAATCTCAAAAGGACTGATATACCTAGGGCTCAGCATTCCCTTATTTCCAAATTCCATTACTCTCTTCCATGGAGATATTCATAAGATTGCCTTATCACCCACTTCAAACTATAGGTCCTATCTTCGGTTGTCATCATAACCTTTTTTTTGACTTTGAGCTAAATTTATATGTTGTTGAATAGATCTGACCTTTTCTGCCATTTCATCAAAAAGATCAGGTCTTAATAGATTTATTTCCCCAACTTCATCCCAAAAAGTTGGTGTTCTTCACTTCTTTCCCTAGAGGGCATCATAAGGAGCCATCTGAATACTGGAGTGAAATTTATTGTTGTAAAAAAAAATTCAATCAATGGTAGGTGTCGATCACAACAACCATTTAAATACATAGAGAAAGAACCCAAAATGTATTCTAGAGTTTGAATTGTATTTTCAGAATGACCATCTATCTGAGGATGATAAGAAGTGCTGAAACTCAACTCTGTATCTATAGCGTGATGAAGACTTCACCAGAACATTATGGTAAACCTCGTATCCTGACCAGATATAATGAAAACTGGTACTCCATTCTCTCTTACAACTTCTTTTACATATATCCTGGAAAGCTGGTCCAGAGATAATCCTCTCTAATAACATTGAAGTGTTTCGAAATCATAAGACGATCAACTATAACCTATATTTCATTATTGCCTTTAGATGTTTTGGGATGTCTGATGATAATGTCCATAGTGATGTTTCTCCATTTTTATTCTGGTTTTAATGGTTGCAACCTCCCCTTATACTTCTATATTTTAACCTCAACAAGCTGAAAAACCAATCATCATGAGACATATATAGAAACATCTCTTTTTATGCCATCCCACCAAAAGTACTCTTTCAGATCCCTATACATCTTCATTCTTCAAGGGTGAATACAGAATGAGGAACTGTGGGCCTCATCCAATATTTCCTTATTTAATTCCCTTATGGGAGAAAAAAAACCCAATTCATGAACCTTATTATTTCATCAAAATCAATGTCTAATATAGAAAAATTTCACCCCATATTTTGTAACTCTACATCTTCCTTCTGTGCCTCTTTAATCATCAGATGTATAGATGGTTTAAAATTCATTATGGGAAGATAATATTTTTCCCCTTCCGTTATAATTTCAAGATACATACTTTGAACATCCATAAATATTGTATCTTTTTTGATCCTCATCATGGATAAGATTGCATGGTCTGGTCGACAGAATGCACCTAAAACATTGTTTCCTTTCTTAGGGTGGTAATGTATGGAGCAGTCGTAATCTTTAATCAACTCCAACAAACTTTTTTGGTGCATATTCATCTCCTTTTATGTGAAAATATACTAAAAACTTTTATGATCTGTACAAATATCACACTTTTCACCATAATGAGAGTGCCTCCAAATTTTTAATGCAATGATTACCACAGCTAACTCCAAATCATGATTTGGGTGATTTTTCTCATGGATTTTCAACTATCTTGAGGCATAAGATATAAACATATCATTTTTCATGAGAACACGCCCCAATCCCTTATTGGATGCATCACTGTAGATATAAGGCCCCATCCTTAAACCATACTAAATCTTGAGTTATTACAAGATTACACATTGAGGATCTTTTCAGGTTTGGAGTTTTAGAGAATTAGATCATAAAACATGCATTACATTCCACATTTAAACAAAGTGGTTACATAAAAGATAGTATTAATTTTTCCCATCAACGAAAACATATTTAAAATAAAACATGGATTCTTTCTTGAAACTTCCTTGACACTATCATCATATCATGTACCTTTCCCTTGACCTGTGAAAATAATTTCAAAAAAAAACATGGGATGAGCATAAAAAGCTCAGTAAGGGATATAAAAATATAGAAAGGAGACATGGGTACATATATACATAATAATGAAATCATACATTACCCATAAAACATAAGCACTTTAACATACCTCATCAAATCATGAACAAATCATAGAAATCATAAGACATAAAGGTAACTTGAGGCATTCATAACATTATTACGTAGGGAGTAACCCTCTTGGTTATGTTTGGAATACCCACCACAATATATTCCCTAAATCTCTTCGGAGAAACCTTAACGTTTCACTCCTTCACATTACCCAATGCATTAGAGAACTATATCAGGCTCACCCGCCCTTAGTTAATCACGGAACCACCCGTCTTCCTAACAATTCTCAAGAACCATAACATAATCTTATCACATAAAACATGCATAAAGGAAAAATAAAATTTCCACCTTTAAAAAACATGATATCAATACAACACATTGATATATAAACATTATGAAAACCATTTTCAATAACAAAATAAAATAAAAGTAAAAAATGATATTTATTTTTCTTTTAAAAAGAAGGTATGTCTTGTAGAGGAAGCCGAAACTCAAATAATGGTCACGGCGGTGGAGAAGTCTTTGTCACCGCATACGTATGACCAAAACATTCTGTTTTTTTGTTTAGTAAACGCTTCGTAGAAAAAAGATTCCTTTTGAATAAATGTAAATTTCAAATGGGTTTATACATCGTATAAAATAAGGTTGTGTATAAAACAAAATATGCATCAATTAATGGAGATTGAGACGAAGTCCCATACAAAGATGATATCCTTGGATTAAGGATAAATCGATTACATAATTATGTGTGAAAAAAATACACCAAATAGAAGTGGATATTAAGTGTAAAACAATCAGAGGACATTCAAACATATTCATAGTATGACATATTCAAGGAGTATAAGTTTATCTCAAAGAATCAAAATTGGGTTAAGAAGTTCCCTTGCAAAAATTTGACAGCCTAACGGCATCACTTCAAAATTTAGAAAAAGAGTTGATGAAAGATAAAAAGGGTATCTCATCACATGGACATAAAATTTACATCAATAAGGATATATAAGAACTTATCTGAACATAATAGTTTGTGAATTAAAAGACATAACCAAATAAGTCTTTTAAAAAGAGGAGGGTGAAAGGTTCCCTTACCGACATCGGTATCTTTCGAAACATACACCCTGTAAAAGAAGTACAACAAAAAATTGATGTAAATTCTCATAAATTAAAGTATATTACACAATAGGTAAAATAATGT
This sequence comes from Viscum album, assembly GCA_963277665.1. Lineage (NCBI taxonomy): Eukaryota > Viridiplantae > Streptophyta > Magnoliopsida > Santalales > Viscaceae > Viscum > Viscum album. The sequence goes on from OY728138.1 coordinate 512,464,978, forward strand.
GCAGTACATACACCAATAAAAGGAAATTGTGGAAAATTTACCATAAATCTCACAGGAATAAAAGTGAGATGAAAACTCCCTTATGAAAACTCAGCAGCCTAACGACGCCACAAAAAACATCCAAAAAAGGATTGATGAGATAAAATAGGGTCTTTCATCACATTACAATAAAATTTAAAGCAATAGTAATATAAAATAACACCCCCATTATAACAAAGAGGAGATTAAAAGAAGTAACATAAAATAGAGTACTTAAAAAGAAAGGGAGAGGTTAGATCTCTTATGAAAATTCGGCAGCCTAACGAAGCCACTCAAAACATACAAAATGGATTGATGAGAGAGAATAGGGTCTCTCATCATATGAACATAAAAATTACTGTAAGATTAATATAAATTAATATCCCAATAACAATAAATATGAGCTTTAAAAGGAATGACATAAATGAGTGTACATAAAAAGAATGAGAGGAGTAGGATCCCTTACCTCAGTCCGACTTGTCTTGTTCGTTTCTTTCTATTCCTGAATGATAAACTTTGGTAAATTTATAATTGCCTAAGTACCTCATTTAAATATTATTATTCAGGTAATATCACATATTATAATGTTATAATAATTGTTTAATAATGTTAGTTCATATCAGAAGTTTTTGCCGATTTTTGGTACATGAGTCAAAAATGAACTTGTTTGAAAAATGATTGCCCATGTAGTTATAAGTAAATAATTTCCAGAATAGTATTAATGATTAAAATATCATATATATCCATTACATTTTCATTTTATACTATTCCATATCATTTGGATATAAAAAACGAAAAGCACCGTTCATGGAGACGGTAGGTCGTACGTACGCATGAACACTCCTTTCATTTTTTTGTCATATTAATGGAATCAAAAATAAATTATATATATATATATTATAATTCCAGTATAATATATATGTTATATAGGTAACATATGTTCATTAATTTAATTCTTTAAACATTCCACGTATTGCATGTACAAGTCACATCACTTGAGGGGGCGGTAGTCCACACTTCCTCATATGAAATTATCACATTTACACAACATGAAAAGAATAAAGGTATGTTTTAAATATAATTTACAGAAGAATATAGTAAACATAAATACCATATATATCATATGTAAAATATAGTGACATCATAATGTCCACCTTTAACGGTGTTAAAAGAATATTGAGCAATCATCATTTCGTGAGGCAGAAAATCACCAACCACAGAAACAGTATGTTCTTTAACCATTAGATGAAGGTGTGTGTAAGTGTTGCTATAATCCTTAATATCAATACATCCTTGTATATTGAAGATACTGGAGTTGTTACAAAAGAAATTAATAAAACGAGTTTATGGGGTAGGAGAAGAAAAATAAAACAAAAGGACTCAAGTTAAGACATTACCTTAAAATCGGGTAACTCCCTTTGGATTGAGCTCAAAGGCATCCGTGGGAAGACTTCTTCCCAAAGTGAGGCTTCAATGAGTTATAGAGGTATGTGGAGAGACAAAATGGGTAGGTGCTGGCTGAGCCAAATTCTTCAGAAGTGTGGTTAAGGAGGTAGAGTTGGGGGACTTTTATAAGAGGAGAGGAGAGGCACTCTTGGAAAGTAAAGAAATGTTACTTTATTTTATAATGAGTTTCGGATTTTAATGGTCCCACAATGATGTGTTTCGAGGATAAGGTGATAAGGGATTGAAATCCTTCCATCAAATAGGTTTTTTACATGTGTAGTTCTTATAGTTTAAATTATCTTTCCATTTTATTTAAATCGTTAAATAATGAGGTCATCGCTGCATCATCATGATGTCATAAATAATTTAATTTATTTAATGTCTAAAAATTCTAAAAAATAAACTATGATTTAAGAAATTTTTATTTCTTTACAATGAATATTTATAGTGAAAAATCTGACTTGAATAACCCCATGTAAAAATTGTTTTAGTTAAACAACTCAAGTTTGTGTCATTTTAATTTTAACATTAAATAAAAAGGTATTTATGTCATTTTACAACCAAAGTGCCTCCATGGGGTCCCCAAGTTGACCCATGGATTGTTTTGGTCGGCCATGAATCATCCAATGAGGGTAGGACAAGTGTCTAGGTCATTTCATTTTATTAAAACATTATTCTTACCTTAAACTACACTAATTACCTCTAATCGCGATTAAAAACTTAATAAGTTACTATTCACCAAGAAATTATTTTAATCCCATTGAACTACATTTTACTTCTTAATTAAAACCATGTATTTCAGATTTTTGATATTCAAAACACAAATATGGAAAAATTTCATTTAAACAGAAAATTATTTTTTTTAAGTACCACTTAGTGGTTTCACTATTCATCAAAAATTGAAGTTTTTCAGAAAATTACAAAAAATTCACCCTAAGCTATATTTGATATTATGAATTCAAAAATGAGGTCAATTTTACAAAATTAAAAACATATAAGTTGAATTAATTAATTTAATAATTAACTCCCGCTGTCAAAACAAATAGCGTGTTTTTAAGAAACAATATCTATTAAAAGATTGACACTGGTTTAAGTCCAATTTCAAAGTGAAATTAATTCCAATGACCACCATTGGATTTAATGGTAAAAATATATTCTAATTTAACATTAAAACCAATTTAAAAGATAATCTAATCATATAAATAATTATATTTAAAAGGGGTTTTGAATTAAAATACAACATTTTCACTATTCATAAAAAAATGCACTTTATCGGAAAAATACCAAAAAAATTACACAAAGTAAATTTTGATGTCCCGATTATAAAGAAGAATTTTATTTTTTCAGATATATCACAAAAAATTATTAAAAAGTGTATTTAAAAGAGGATCACCCTCAAAAGGCGTTTAATCGACCTTTTAAAGAAAATTAGAATGTTTACGCTTAAAATTGGATTCATTCGCATTTTTAATCCTCTAACATTTATTGTAAAAAGTAAAAATATTTGACAAACATATATAATAATTTTGTAGTTAGTTCTATTCATTCTCGCCATAACTACTGCTAGGCGTTAACTACCATTTAAAATAATATTATTTTATTATTATAGTGCAATGTAAGATTTCCAAGAAACTTGTTGTTGCGTGTTGGGTACTCCATTGAGCATAGAGTCTCCTTTAAAGATATATTAATATTTTATTCACAAATATGGATAAATGTGAAAATTTCATACTCTTTATTTACCTGGGGTGTTACAGTAGATCACAATCCTTTATGCACTATAAGGTAGTGTGAACACAGGGGAACTAGCTAACCTTCTTTTTAACTCCTTGAAATTGCATGCACACTCATTCATCCAAACAAAATTAACTCCTTTTCAAGTCAACCTAGTGAGTGGATTAGATAATCATGAAAAATAATTCAGAAAACATCGATAATATATAGCAAAACCAAGAAAACTTCTGATCTCAATTACTATTTCTGGTCTCGACCGTCTTTCAATAACCTCTGTTTTTGCTGAATCCACAAATATCCCCTCTATTGAGATTATGTGACCCAAAAATGATACTTTTTGAATCCAAAATTCACATTTGATAATTTTTTCATAATGATTTTCCTTTCTCATGTTCTTCAATACAATTCTTATGTTACCTTCATGATCTTCCTTTCACTTTTAATAGTTAATAATATCGTCAACAAAGACTACCACAAACTTGTCAATATAATCTCTAAAGACACTATTCATTAGATCCACGAAGACAACATGGGAATTAGTAATACAAAAATACATAACTATAAATTCATAGAGTCCGTACCTTGTACAGAATTCTGAATTTGGTATATCTTCCCTTTTGACCCATAACTGATGATAGCCTGAATGAAGATCAATCATGGAAAAGTATTGAGCTCCGAGTAGTTGGTCAAATAAGTCATCAACGCGTGGGAGAGGTAATTTGTTCTAGATAGTGATCTGGTTAATTTCTCGATAATCAATGCAGAGTCTCATTGATCCATATTTGTTCTTAACAAACAGAATAGGTGCTATCGTTATCAATGCTAAAAAATCCCTAATAAAATCAATCTTTATTAGTGCAATAGTTATGCCACTGATAAATATTTATTTTATCATATATGTTTTAGTGTTGATAAATCTATATATTTATCATCGCTAAAAAGAACTAATAAATATTTCATTTATCATCTCGTATTACATAAGCATTGATGAAGGAATTATAATTCTAATTATAAATATTTTGTAAATATATTTATATACTTATATATATATATTAAATATATGTATCTATATAGAAAATATATTTTCTATTAAAATATATTCATTATAATAATACAATAGTTTAAATATATACCTATTAATTTATAATTATTTAAATATAAAAATATCTATTTACAATTATACAAATACTTTTAAAAAATAATATTTACATCATTATATATATATATATTATAAATATATATAAACATAATTATTTAAATATATTCATAATTTAAATTATTTAATTTTAATTTTATATTTATTTAAATATATATAATTATTTATTTATAATTATATAAATACATTTTAAAAAATTATATTAATTTATTTAAAATTGAAATGATTAAATATTTAAAAAATAAAATTTTAAATATATAATTCTAAATACATATTTAAAAATATATATTTACCATTATTAATTAATATTTAATCATTTGTGCATGCATGTTAATAATGAGTAAAATTATATAATAAGAAATGGGTACAGTTTAACAATATTGTAAAACATGTATGTTTTATTAATTAAATATATATTATTAAAAATAAGGATACATATTAAATAATGATGAATAACTATTTAAAATATTAAAACACAGTAAATAAATATATATAAGATTAGTAATAGAATTTTTATAAATTCCAAAAAAATCTTTAAGACACATTTAAAAAATGAATAAATAATACTTTTGTTTAATTATATTAAAAATAAATATATAAAATTTATCAATTCAAAAAATTTTATATTAATTTATAAATTTTATAACGAAATTATAAAATGAATACTAATATTTGAATACATTACATAAATATAAGGGGTACGTGTTTCTATATAAGATTTAATCAATTAAGTAAATATTTTTGTGTGTGTGTTTTATATAAAAAATCATTAATTTCATATATGTATGAGAAATAAATAAAACAAATGTTCGATCTATGTTAAATGGAAAACAATATGACATTCAATTATTTCTATTACTCGATGTAATTAGTTTGTATTTTTAATTCATGTTAATTTTTAATTATAAACAATTATTAAATAAAAATATTAACCATTTAATGTAAATCATAAATATTATGTATTATATAAATCATATTTATATACATTAATATATATATATATACATATTATATACTATTTAATAACATTATCAATAATTATTAAATTAAAAAAATCATTAATATATTTATCAATTGACTTTTTTTTTTAAATTTTAATTATTTAATTTTAATATTACATGTATCAATATATTTAATATATAGAAATTATTATTATTTATAATTTATAAGTAGTATAACCCATGGATTTATTTTTATCAATACTTATTTAATTAATAAAAAATTTAGCTGTTTTTTTGATAAACTCATTTTTAATTTTTAATTTTTAATTATATCATTTTTTGAAACTTTATCAGCGCTATGAATGTGCTGATAAATGATCTTTTTATGGGTGATAAATATAATGCATGGCTAATGCTTCTCATTATTACCACTAAAAATAATGCGCTTGTAAATGGTACCCTTTATCTGTGATAAGGAAATCCTTAATAAAGGCTACCTTTTATTAATGCTAAAAAAGCATTCATAAATGGTTCCCTTTAGTAGATACTATCTTATCACTGGTAGAGGGAACCTTTATCAGTGGTTTTTTCTAGCACTGATAAATTTTAGTGTTGTTAATGGCTTATTTTTTAGTAGTGCACTATATTCGACCTACCAATACCCATCCAAGAGGACACATTTGAAGGATACCATATTTTATATCCTATTTATCAAATAAAATTTATTTACTGTATAGTTATTTTAAAATTATAGTTTTATCTGGATATATTATTTACACTGGAAGGCATATATCTTTAAGATGATAAATTTCAACACACATCATCCGTGATATATGTGGTTGGAGATCATGATTTACATAACTAATTTTATTCAATTTTCAAGTGGATCCAGTTATCATTTTTTCTTTCACCCTATAATTTTCATATATTATCATGTATTGATTATCAAGTTCAGAGAAATTTTAGTGAATTTCATGAAATTAAAAATATTAATTATTAATAAGAGTCTAGGAATAAGCATCTTGAGATTGGAATCTCTCTTTTTACAATCATATAAAATGAAAATAAATATAATTTAGATAAGGTTGATTATTATTGGATTGGATAATTAAGTCATACAATGTGTTTTTTGATAAGTTTGATAGCCTCATCCTCATCAATGTTACACATTTTTTCAATCCACAAAGCTCACTCTTACATCCCGTGCTTTCAAGAAAAAAACTCTGGCGTCATATGAAATATATATTTTCATTCATAGTATGAGATCTTCATATTATTTTAATTATACAGTCAAAGCGGTCATCTTTATTTGATGTTTTGATTCTATGATTGTTTTAAAATTAATTATCTAGGTTTCATATTACAAACTTTCTACCTATTATTTCATAATATATAAATTTTGATGATCACTATATTCACTATCCTGCCATTCCAATATATCCACAATTTGATGAATTATATTTTACGGCTCTCAGAATTCAAATAATCTTATCCTAATAAATATAAAAATTAATGAATATGGTTGTATTTTCACCAAATTTTAGTAATTGTGGTCTATGTAATTGGGGGATATGAATTTTTTCATTAGATCTCATTTGTGAAATAGTCTATAGTGGAAGCCTCTCTATCAAAAGAAACATCATTTTCAAGTACAATAATATACAATGTAATAGAATCATTCATTTTATAGGTCCACATAGTTTGATACAATGTAATGAGAATGGGGAACTAACATATCCATGTTAAGGGGTGTTTTCCCAACGGAAATCAAGTCGATTAAGGCATCATGGGTGTTAGTCATTGTGGGAAGCACCTGGGATGAAACATGATTGTCTTTTTCTACAAACATTTATATCATGATACATTTTTCTTGGTTAAGGTAATCCCTTTAAATGGATGTGGAGACCATCTCCTTGATTTCTTCACCCCAATCTATTTCTTCCTTCACACCATACTTATCTTAAATATAAGGTATATATTTTCATAGAGTGATCCCCTTTAAAAAAATTCCATTTTAACATTCAACCAATGATTTATCAAAATATATATATATTTCAATTTGATCCTAAAATTATGGTACATTGGTTTGGGAACTAATGTAAATTTGAGATGAAATCATCTTTAATTAACCAAATATCGTCAATTGATAGTTACCACACACCCCATAAAAGTGAGACCAATTCACTTTATGAATGCATCCGAATTAGTGTGTGATGAAGGATGTCACATGGGGATCATATATTGAGATACCATCAACACTTGTTATTAAGATACAATCTTTTAGTGAAATCATTTATGAATAGAAGATGGTTGAATCATTAATATATACCACCATTGGTGATGGGATGTCTACAATAAGTGAAGGTGAACCAAAAATGATATTTCAAGTGGTGATCCATAAAGCAACCATCTATATTCATAAGCCATGGAAAAACAATATCAAGTTGTGTAGTCCTGTTATTGATGTAGGGATTTAACACTGTTTATCTTGGTAAAAAGCCAATAAGGTAAACATATATCTAGAAATATATAAATTGGACTAGGATACAATTATTATGAGGTTTCTCACCTTGACAAACCAAACTCAGCACCTAGAAAATCCTTGATAGGTTTGGAATGAGAAGATTCACTAGTACCCTATAGGATAATTTTTTACCCTTCACGATAGTGGTTTCCCTTACACAAATATGATCATCATTGGTGGATAGTAACAATTCTCATACAAACATGGATAGAATACACAGTAGTTGGAGATAAAGGCTTAGCTTTTCTATGGTCTAGTATTCTCTTTTTATGTATTATCCAGCATAAATGATGGAAAAATTGGTATTTTGGGACCCATTATTGGAATTATTTGGGTAGACCAATTTCCTTTTCTACATTGTCTTTATCCAGTGAGGCATAGTAAAATAATGAATAAATAACTGAACGTAATTTTTCAGGATTGAGGAACCTTTATCTTTTGATATTATTTAAATTAAATAAAAAATTTCATATCCAATATGGGAGTATATTGAACATTTTTTGAGGCATTATTGAGAAATAAATTGGTCAAACATTTGATAAAAAATTTGGATATATCACATCTTATAAATATTTCATAGACTCTATGAAATATCCATGTGTGTTATGTGAAATGTGTCATTATTTGGAAAAAACTAACCGACCATCAATAGAGTGAGATCAATATTGTAATAGATTAATAATTGTGAATCCCATATGGCCTCATAAATTTTAAACTTTATCATGTTATTATCATGCTCGATATAACTCTAGTTCACCTAAAAAGGACATGGACTTCCCTTAGAGATGATTACTCCTAGATGAGGGTCCCAATAAAGAATAAATCCTTTAATTTAGCTTTATGTGATGGTTGTATTTATGGTTTAATATCACATAGATTCATCACTCACTATATATTAATTAAGGTACAATAAATAAGACACCTCTCTACTAGTTTCTAGGATGATTTAATCATTGATAAAAATGTTAACTCAAATCATACCATGATACGACGATTTTTGGATAGTAATTAGATCACAATATTCCAATAAAGTATTTTTAATGGAAAAAATCATTTGGAGAATGCCTATATGTTGATTGATAGTTTAGAAAAACATTTTCAAGAAGACATTAAAGGTCATGATGGTGTGGTATGATTACATTACCCAAGTTGGTCTCAAAATCCTAGAGAACCTCCTTTATACGAGATGCTACTTCAGTGACCAAGACAGTGAATATATTATAGGACTTCAAGATCATATAATTGAGAATCCAAAAATTTAGTGATTATATGAATAAATAATCAAGGAAATTTCATTGAAAATGAACTCAAGATGAGGAAAATCTTTGTGAAAAAATCATCGAATGAAAAAAAATTAACCCATATACTTCGCTAAGATTCTTCACCCAAGACATACAATGAGAATTCTTCTCTTATGTTATAGAATAATGACACATTTCCCGTATATAGTTCTCATATATAGGAAAAACTATGCCCATCCGAGCATGACTAATTATGGTTTCGGTGTGGTAGAGACCCACACTCAACTTTCTTATCTTGAATAACTATAGCGATGATAGAGAGAGAATATATAGTAATAAATCTTGTTGGATGTTGTGATAAAATGTGAGTTACCTCTATTATATATAGGGAATCCTTTTAATGTGAACATTCCTTATAGGTTATGCACACAACCATATTGTCACAAAAATTATTCACTAACAAAACGTCCTAAGAATAGATTCTGTAGCATGATCTGTGTTCTTGCCCATATCTTACAACACAATAATCTTTAAATACCATATTCAATCAATATTTACTTCTACCATGAAATCTCATCATCATGGTTGCAATCAAATCCAATCATTGTGAGAGGGGGGATATTTTTATCCCTACCTTTAGTAATAACATATACCAAATATAATTAAAAAATGTGGAGTACAAATGGTCTCAGATGTTTATCCCAAATATGTACACCAACGTATCGTCAACGAGGTCAAAGAGGCTATATGATTCGACCCCAGTAGACTATTCTCTTCTTATATGTACACCATGAGTTTGATGTTCTCATTCCCTAGTCACCCACCATAATGACATGTTTGATCTTACATGTTCATCCATGTTTTGAACATATGTACCCTATATAATAAATCCACCCAGGATGTCATAGAGTACTAATTTATTCCCATGGGTCCCCATATCACATGAAATAATGAAGGTGGATACTCTTATAGAAGACGAGAGAAATTATGAATCTCCCTCTACACCCAAGTCTCCCCTTCCCCTTTAGGTGGGTCGTTGATCCAAAACTAAAGGGGAATAATTACTATATTCAGGTAATGTTGTCACCAAATGGATTTAAAATCCAAAATTTTTAGGGATGAATAATCTTCCCTTAATATTTTAAAACAAATATTGATGGACCCTTTTGAGGGATCCATAATATGGATTAATTCACTCACCTCTCCCAAGGATTATAACAATAGGGAAACAACTTCACAAAAAATTACTTAAGGTAGAAACTGATCCCTTTTTCCCATTTAGAAATCCACATATACCATATTCCCATTTATTATGAAAACATCATTATACCTTTCCTTAAGTATTCACTTATCCCTAGTTCCTAATAAAGGATCCATATTATCCCTAACACTATTAGGGTGAACAATTTTCCCGAACTTCATTAGGAAAATATATTCACGATCGTAATGTTGGGGGGAAATTCTTAAATTTTATTGAACTATATAGACTCTTCACCACAACCTCAATTAGGACTCCATAATCAACATAGCCTCACTAGAGAAAATATTTAACCTAAAACATCCTTAACAGAGCACCATTTTTCTCATATCTTGTACCAAACCCATATTAAATCCACTCAGGAACATTGTTTTATCATATTTCTCAAATGGAAAACAAACATTTCTGAAATGAATATAGGAATAATCATTAGCCAATGTCAACCAACTACTATTTGGTTCTCCTTTTGACCTCCTCCATGAACTCCCAAGATACCCAATCAGTCCATGATGATCATAATACACCCCTTATATCTTGTATTACATAAATAAAATGAATATAATATCATACTCCTAATTTAAAATTCCACTAGGGGTTTTATAAAACTGCATCCCTTTGATAATGAGGGTTTATTTCCGGATATTAAAATTGAGACCTCCCCAATCTCATGTTTGTAAATTGATTTGTCAAAGCATTGAGTTTACAGACCTGGTCCACATCATGATCCAAGAAATAAAGTGATTCCTCACTAGGTGTACGTCTCATCCCTATTCCCATTGACGAATTCATCACCATGAATCATCCATTAGTTAATTTCATTATTATATGATGAAAATGAATAATTGCATTCCTCTATCTCAGTGCTTTATATCCCTCATGTTTCCATTAATCATTGTCCAATAATAAATAGATGGGAACTAGATGTAAATATGGGCATCCCACTTTGGTGTAATCCAAAATAAATCATCCGCTTATTAGTGATATTATATCAATGATCTATTATTGAACCATATACTTTTGGGTAGACCAATTATAATCCTCAACTCATTTAAACTGGTCAATACCCTCTATGAATCATTTAGGAATATTTGAATCCCTTGTTTATACCCCAACTGATTTCTCAAATGGATATATTTATTTTACTCCATACATACTCAAAGGTTTGTATTCCATTTGAGAAAAATCATGAATGTATTTATATACATAATTACATCAGAAAATGTTTACAATAATTACTAATGTAGTAATAATTCATGGCCTAAGGTTTTAAATTGAATTTTATGGTCTTGACACATGAACTTAATATATGTGTCAAAAAATATTTGGTCATTGATTTTTGTCAACTAGGATGTATAGGATTCCACATCGAGGTTCAATACCAATATCAATTATTAATGGTTGAATGACGAAAAAAAGATACACTATGATTATTTTTTCATATAAACATATAATGTAATAAATTTACCATTAAAAAATTAAACTATGGGGGTTTGTGTTAGCTCAATTTGGATATAAACGAAACACTTAAATGGTCCTAATCCAAACATCACAAAACCAACCACCTTCCTAAATAAAAATATGTTTAAATGAACCAAACTATAAAGATTTATACAATTTAATCATTTATTAATAATAAAATGGTCAATAACCATTGATATATACACATTTTTTTATTTATAGAGAACCTATGATATATATAGATTCTTGCCGTGATGAATGGTTTTCATAAAATCATTTTCATAGTTGAATCTAGTTGTACACTAGGACTTGGGAATGATTCAGAAATATATCGTAAATCTATAATGTATTCCTGAAATAATTAATAGTTTCCTTTAGTAGGGTCATATGAGGCCAACCTACCAACTTATTTACTATTGAAAAACCAGAAGGACATCTAAATAGTAGTAAGAGTTGTGGCCTCAAGACTTTGAAGGACATTATTTCCAAGACAACATCCCTAATGCTCAGTAATAAAAAAAATATAATCCAAGAATACCATTTCAATGAAAACATCCATATCTTTGAGGTAGACCATGAGATCATCCAGAAGAAAAATCCTCACAAGCCCTATAGTCAATAATTCTCTATAAATATGGGAGTGGTATTTATGTCCACAAAAAACTAATGGGAGACTTTCCCCAAAGAAAGATAATTTCTATCCACCCAACCTTTAACTGATATAATATAATATTTTTAATGAACTTTATAATATTTTGATATTTTTATGAGGGGTATTTCTATTTAAAATCACCACCACCAATTCCACATAACCTTATATTTTCAAGAACCCATTGAGAAAACAACAAAGGAGGAACCCACCATGCTCTCCCAAAATAGGGATTCTAAGTAGAGGCATCTTCAAGGAATATATAACACAGAGTGAAGGGAGCCGTCATATATACTCAACCCTACCTAAGTGGCTAGTTATCATACTCTAGTGGCATAAAAAGAGAAGATTTACATTTTTTTGTTCACCAATATGGTCTATCAGTATATCCTATCTAGAATAAAAGATCCCGGGTGACATATCCTAATAACCAGGGGGTTTGTGAATATTCATGTTCCCATCTACACTAGGGTTGATCTTTTATATACCTAGTTGGATAACTAGTTATAATATAATGCTAATTCTCATACTCAGGAGGATCAATGGTACCCTTACTAATGGGTGAATATCATTGGAAGGATTATATCCCTATTATTTCTGATGTACATAAAAATATACCATTTTTCACTAAAGGTTATAACTAAATATTTGAAACTACATCCATGGTTTTTACAATATAATATCATAGTCACACATGATTATTCTCATATCGTCTCTACCACTATAATATCTATTCATCATATTACCATAACCGCTCTAGTGAAATATCAAATATCTAACCCCAAAAGATGTGTTGTAAATCATTCTCTAGTTATAATATATGGACAGAGTTATAGTCCTACCTATACATTGAATTTCACCCGACATCCTACAGTGGCACTAAATGAGGAGAAAGCTCATATTACTATACTCATGTAATATTTAGATCATTATATTATAATGGTGAATGAATATCAAAATATGTGTTTATCCCTGAATGTAATGATACATGAAAATAACATTCAAAATTCCATTATATATATAGGAATATCATTAAAATATTCCAACGACATGTCAAAGATCACCTAAGAGGGTTCATACACACAAGGGTTGTTTCCTATATAAAACTGAAAATAACAAGGTCAATGTTTAAGACATTGTATCCCATCTCTAAATATAAAGAATATCTCACAAATTGTTATAAAAATAATAGACGAAATCTCATATACCTACCCTATTAAGATCTAGTATTTTTAAATCACTCTGACCTCTATCATTAGTGGATAAAAAATCTACTAAATTTTATTCACCATTTGATAGAATAAATAACAACAAAGGTCATCCCTGTGGTAGCATAATTAGAATATTTGGAGGTAATCCCAGGATTACCCATCACAAACGTGCTTTTTTTGTCACTAGTAAAATTTTTCCTCCCCCCTACCTGAGGAAAAACTAGTAAGAAGGTCATACCAATTCGAAATAACCATATATTGGTAATTGAAAAGGTCCTCCTTGTGGATACTAGATCAGAAACCTTGGAGTAACTTATGAGGGGAAAGGTTGCATAGGTCATCCCACTAACAAATTATCATGATAGAATAGAGGTACTACCCACATTAGATAATACAAAGATAATCACGGTGTTAGACCACATGATTCTAATTATAATGTTCTTCACTACAAGTATAATGGAAAAAGAAATAGATTCCAATAACATAAAATGCAATTTAAAGATAAATATAGCATTCATAAACATTTCAATTCCTATAATTTGGTATCCACAAAGGTCCTCTATCTAGAAATAAGATCATCCACCTGGATGTCCTCCATTTTAAAAATATTGAATTTATCCTCCCTGCGACTATAAATAAATTAAGAAAAGAGATCCTCTGTATAATGGTGAATGTGATGATAACCATGGAATTAATCCCCATGGTGATCATTGAAGTGGTCCTCCATATAACGTGACATAATGAAAAAATGGAACAATTCCACATAATATTTTATATTAAGATAATAACTGAGTCCCTCCACATTGTTCCCATTTTATAGGTACTTATTTTATTGTGACATCCATAAAGAATGTAGTTACACCCCATAATTGAATATATGATGATAACCATAGAGGTTCTCTTTATGGTTCGAATTTTATTGGTCATAAATATAGTCAACTATCATATAGGAATTAAGTTCCTACCCATGATTATTTCACTCCAAGACTACACTTTTAATTTATCTCACAAGAGAGATTGAGAATGATTATGTCAAAAACCATATCAGTAATGTCAAATTTATAATTCAAGGTGGATTAGGGACAATGTTGAAGGTTATGATCTTCACCTACATTGGAGCACTCATAATTTTACAAAACTTGGAATATTTTTTGTGATCACTATCCCTTTAATTATAATGCAAGATGAAAATCCAAATGGTTGGATCATGTTAATGAATCCCTATTTGATTATTAGGAGAATTCCATGGCCTTGAGGAAAGATATTACCAAAGCTAATATATATGTTTTTTATATCACATATCCACCATAGAGGGAAAATACTATAGATACTTTAAATGGAATGTATACTTATTTTTAACTAGAATGTGTGGGAAACTCAATGATGCCTAAAAACACTTTCCTTTACAGAAGTACCATAACTTCATCAATGAAATGGATTATTTATTCCATCAAATTGATTTCTCCCCTATCCCAAGGGATAGTAACCCTAAGTTAGAAACACTATGAAATTACATCTAATTGGATATCCATAATACCGTGAAGGTTATATACCAAATAATGACATATTTTAAACATGGAATACATTAGGGGTTAGAGAGATTATAAATCACTACACTTGACATCTCTCACTAATGATACTAGTTCATTAGGGATTAAAACATATAATTTTGTTGGCTGAAAATAGGCCTCATGATCAGGATATGTATACTCCAGTTAGTCTTTCCAATAATGTCGAATTATTCCCAAATCAAATATAGGAGGTATTTGGTACGATTGGGATATTTTTGGACTCTTAAATCAAGAAGCTAACAATCATGGGTAGGCATCTAATTTATGTAAAACCAAACATATAAAAATAGATATGTCCATGATGGAAATCAATTATCTCCATTTAAATGAAACATATCTGACCCATGCCCATATAGAGGCATAAAAATTTAGGAGATCCATGGTAGATTCTGAATCCACAATAGTATATAAGATACCCTATCCTGTAAGAATGGGGATACCCTTACCATGACTAGCACACCTAATATAATCAAATACATAGAATATCAAGGATTTTAAAATAAATAAATCATGATAAAACTATCCCATAGGGATAGGAAAATTTATATTACCTCATCCTCCTCGTTAAAACAAAAGATCTTGACTAGGATAGGGGATGCTCTGTATAAGTTTTCTCATCATTGTTAATCCCTCAAATACCCATTCTTCCTCATTAATGAAGTGATTAGTTGGCATGGGAATCTACGTGTTTCCAATTATAAAATTTATTAAATTAATAAATACTATATAACTATATTGGAGGGTCGAATGATAGAGAGAATATCCATAGACTATGGGAATATCATTTTGGGAAAATATTCAGGCCGATTATATTTTTTTATTTGGATAAAATATAAAAATTCATGAAACTAAATACAATTTAAAATGATTATTTATATTATCTAAAGCTAACTATGTGATATTAATTGATGGTGGAAATAGTTATATATTGAAATATCAGAGTTGTTACATTAATACAGGTTCATGAAATTCCAATTATGTATTTCCCACATCTGAATATTTATTTATTCAATTATCATCGATTCCAAATTTAATAAAAATACTATCTAGTCACATTATCTTATCTTAGAAAATATTATAATTTTCACAAAAATTCTATGTTATTACATTGTCAGACCTAGTGAATAATTTTCATGTCAATGTAGTAGTGGATCATATGGTGAAATACGAAAACATATTTTTCACATAGTCAACGCATCTATATGAATTATGTTTTCTCTCCTGAGATCAATGATTTAGTATCACACATTATTGTTATATGGAAAATACATGCAAAATATTAATTTTTCAGTTAATATATTTAGGTATTCATAATTCTCGCTCATGTGATTTAAGATTCTCTCACACAAATGTGTAAAGTCCCAAATTTTTTAAATTATTAAATAATTTTTGAATAAAAGAATTTGTTTTATAATTACAATAATTAAATTTTTGATAGATCATTTATAAAATTTGTTTTTTAAGAAAAATAAATTTTTTTTAGTTTAATATTTGAAATTATATAACAAAACATAGAAATAAAATTAATTTATGTTTATTTTGTTTTTATTATTATTTTTAAATCATAAAATATTTTTTAAAAATAAATTATAAATTTCAAAAAATAGGATTCAATTTTTACTTAATTTTCAAAATTATAAAAAAAGTATTGTTTTATAATAATATTTTGTTTAAAAATAATATTTTAAGAAATATATATTTATCTGATTATTTTTTAAATATTACTAAGTCAATAAACTTATGAAATTATGACAAATAATAATTTTGAATTAAATTGTTTATTAAATGTGATAGAAATATAGTTTAATATAATAAATTATTTTTGAAAATAATTTTTAGTATTCATTGATAAGTGTTTGTAAACATATATTTTTATAAAATTATTTTACTAAACTATTGAACCATGAAATATTTTTTTTAAATAAATTTCTTGAATTATAATTTAAAACATAATAATTAATTATAACATATAAATACTTGAAAATATATAATTTATAATAATTTAAATCTAAATATAATGTTATATGTTATGTCTTTATAAAATGTATTATAATTTATTATATAATTTTCTAAATAAATAAAAAATTTATAAAATTATAATTATGTATATGTTATAAATACGAATAAACAAAATTATGTTAGGTAATAAAAAAACTAGAATTTGAAATGTTATAATAATAAAATAATAACAATAATAAATAATAATGAAACTATTAAAAGGCGATGGGGTCCATGAGGTCAAGGAATTTGGGGGAAATCGATTTGGGGGCTTCAGTTTTTTTGAAAGAACCAAGTGAATACAGGGCCGAACAGCATCACTGAGAGAGATTCAACCTTGATAGAGGGCATAGAGATTTGAAAACGAAGAGATGGAAGTGTAATAAGGTTTTAAAACTTGGTTGAAGGAAATTCGATCGCTGGGGTTAGATTTGAGAGAATATATAGTATATAGAAGTGATTGGGATGTGTTTCATTTTTTGGAGAAATCGATTCAATAAGGTCGAATACCAGAAGTGGACTAGTTTTTGAATACAGAAGGGAATGATTAATTTTTAGTATTTATCCTCCAATATTAAATTTAGAGAAC
This sequence comes from Viscum album, assembly GCA_963277665.1. NCBI lineage: Eukaryota > Viridiplantae > Streptophyta > Magnoliopsida > Santalales > Viscaceae > Viscum > Viscum album. The sequence continues at coordinate 512,482,772 of OY728138.1, forward strand.
TATATGAGTTAGGGGTTTCTCTATTTTCTTTTTTAGGAGTCTATGTCATTTTCGGATTAACTGTGATGCTCTTCATTTTCATCATTTCATCATCATTATCCATCAGCTGTCTAAATTATTTCAATTTAGTTTCTAATTTGAGTATTAGTATGGTTCTATATAGCTTTTCCTTATAGTTCACTCTATTCTTATTCTGATATGCTTCTTGTTGAATCATCCATCCAATCAATTTATAAAATTATACAGTTGATATGTAGTCAATTTAAATTGTTTATAATGACTTTTTTCTAGTTTTTTCATCATTTCTATTCATATGAATTCATTTTATTGAATGATTAAATAAATAAATGATATATCATATGTCAGTTTTCTATCTAAATTAATTTCATAAGAATCTGTACTCCCAATATTCTCTTTAAGATTGTCAATATCATTGTTTTTCTGATCTCTGTGAAACTCTTAATGTCCACATTTTAGATATATATAATATAAAAAAAATCTTGAATTGAATTATAATATTATAAATATAAAGTTAAATAATGGCCTATAGAAGGAACATTGTATTTTTTGATCTTTTTAGATTTTAGTAGTTTCTTTTCATTTCCATTCATCTTACATGGCTGGCGATTAATTCATCTTAAAATTTTGAGGTATGTTTTTTCCTTTAAATATTTTCATTTCAATATAGAAATAATATGCATATATTTATTATTTAATTTAGGGGATTTTTATTTAGTTTAATCTTTTCAAAAAAAATTAATTTGAATCTATTTTTATTATACTACAAAGAAAATGTTTTTTTCCTTTAAAAAATTATGTCTAAAAATGAATTTATTTTAATCATAAACAATGTATGATCATCATACTTGTATTAACTTAGTTGTAAGGTATTTAAAAAGAATATTTTATGTATGGAAAACTTATATATTCGATATATGATTATTATTTAATTTCATTTTTAATGGAAATTTTGGTTAAATATTTATAGTGGATTCTGTATTTATGAATTTTCTTATGCAAGATAGCTTTAGTCCCACTGTATTGAATCTTATAATGAGATTTTACTTATATATATATATATATATGATGGTAGGGATATCATTTCTATTTTATAATAATTCTCTTCCTTGACAATTCATTGTTGTTTTACATTTATGATTTTATAAATAAAATTTCTCTGGTCCATGCGATTTAATTATTTTATTTTTCTATTATTTGAAATGATTAAAATTCTAATTTCATATTTACGAATGCAAGTGGTTTTATTTTTTAAAGACCATGAATAAATGTTCCAACAAATTTTTGAATTAAAAATTTCATAAATGAAAATCATTCTTCCCCTCAGAGTTCTTTTTTAATTTTTTTAAATGTATAATAAATTTTAATTTGTATTATATAAAGGTATGCGAGGGTATACAATTTTAATATTATTAATTATGTTAATGATATATTATATTCAATTAATTTTATATGTATAATTATATATATATATATATCATTTAATATAAAACAGATTCCTCTTATACATATGTTTTCCCGATGTTTTAATGAAATAAAAATATAAAACTACGAATGCTAGAGATTTTATTAAAGTTTCAAAATTATTGTTGGATTAAAAGTGTTTATTTTATGAAAATATATGTGTGTATAAGCCTATATATAAATACATCCTTTCAATTGTTAAAAAACCATTTATTCCTATGTTTTTATTTTTAATCAATTATTTTGACTTTTTAGAGATTCTTAATTAGGCTTTATAAATGATAGAAAAGTTACATAATTTACAAAATTGATGTTTAATAATATTAATATTTATTTATAAACAAGGTTATATATGTATATATACATAAGAATATAATTCATTATTAACAAATTTATTCAAACACATATATATCTATGTAAATATATATATGTATCATTGGGGAAAAATTTATTTTTATTCTGAAATCCATAAATAAATATATGTATATATGTATCAATTTATATATATGAGTTTAATCTGATGTATATATATTGATAAAAGTATATATTTATATAAATGTGTGTTATTTCATTTTTGATATCTATACATATGCACATGAATAAGTAATAATTTTTTTATTTTAATATCAAAAAATATATAAATAAATAGGAATATATATATATATATATTTTTATATAAAACATTTATATATATATGTATATAAATGTATATATACTGATATAATATCGTATGAAGAAACTTTTATCCTTATATATATATATCCAAGAAATTTGTTTTTATAAAATGGATATCGATAATCATGGTTTTAAAAAATATTCAATTTTTTTATGAAATTAAATAGAAGATATTTTTAAATATAAATAAATTCACATGTATGTGATGGTGAGTAACCCCAAACCCTTATGAAACATTGTCCATCCATATGATGGGTATACCCAGATATCTCTAGGTGAGCCCGTAATAGCTTACGAGATGGGTGCACCCATATATCACCCCAATTCATTGGGAAATGTTTTAAATCTTATGATATTACATGTATGGTGTGCAAGAGGGTATTCTAAGAAAACTATGGAATTGTGGATTAAACCAAATCCATTAAGGAACTATATCCACTATGTTATGTTGTTTTAGATATAAACCTTTACTTATGTGATCCAAAGTTCATTTTGTAATTATTTATGAATTCTTATGAGTTTTGAAGAAAATTTTTATTATTTTATGATTGAAAAAAATGAATTTTCATAGGGTTCTATATGTTGAAGTCCTATTAGAAAAGGAGTTATTTTAAAATGTATTCATGTTTTCTGTGAAAGTTATACCTTTTTTTGAACTCTATAAAATGTTATACTTTATATTGAATCGTAAAGCCAGGTTTGGTATATATGTTCTTTAAAACCCTGTACTGGGAAAATTAATTCTGACCCTATATTTTAAAATAAAATTCACTTGATATTTATATTTTCTAATACTTGCAACGTCTCTTTTGGAGTTGGCGCATGTGATGAATTATGGTCACAATGTTTTTGTTTTTTACACATCGGATTAATGTTTTCGGTTATCTAATTCTCCAAAACCTATACCGGAAAATTACTCGAATGTAAAATGGTATTAGAATTTTAAATTTTCATTTTAAAATCACAAGATTTGTTTTTTACTGAATTTAGAAGAATGGGATCCGATTTTTTATAGTTGTTATTAGAGAAAAGGTGTAGAATTATTTAATATTATGCATTGTCATTTGGGGAAAATATATATAGTATAGTATAAAATTTTAGAAATATTTCATTTTAACAATTTTTAAAATGTAAATATATAATTTTTCATGTCTTTTGAAATAATTACAAGGGAAAATTATTTGAAGGGAGGAGAGTGTAACATCTAAGAAATATTAAAATATTAAATAAGTTTTTAATGAAATGGTATGTTTTATAATTTAATTTTTTTGTGTTATTAGAGATATTTTAAAAACTATGTGTTCATAATCTAAATAAAATTTTATTATGTTTAATATTTAAAAATATATATCACAATTTAGAAATATAATTACTTTTTATCAATTTTATTTTATGAAAATATGTTGTTTTCAAATCAAATAATATATATTTTACAAATATATTAATTTTAAACACTATATATTTAATTTTAATATAATATTCTAAATTACAAGAAATTATTGTATTATTATATTTGTTTTTTAAAAGAATATCATAATATAGATATATTTATTTGATTATTTTTATATGAAAATATAAAAATACTTTTTAAATTACAATAAATAATAGTTTTTAATTATATGTAATGTTAAAAGCTATAATAATATAGTTCAATATAATAAATATTTTCTGAAAAGGATTATATGTAATTAATCATTATTGTTCGTTAACATTTGATTTTAGAAGAATATTTTTTTAAATAATTCAATCCTGAAATAATATTTTGTTTTTAGAATTAAATTATATGATTTAAAATCTAAAACTAAAAAAATAAATTCTAACGTATATATACTTTAATTCGTATAAATTGTAAAAAAATCATAATAATTTTAAGATAAATAAAAGGTTAAAAATTATATTTTTATTAAATTTAAATTAATTTATTTAAAAATATTTGAAATATTGAAAAATTTGAATAATTATAAATCTGAAATTGTAATTAGTAGGAATAAACCAAATTATTATTGTTGATATAAAAATGGAAATTTTAATTGTTATATTAAAAAAATAATCATAATAATAATATATAATAATGAAATGATAAAAAGGGGAGGGGTATTTGAGGATGAGGGATGTGGAGGAAATTGATTGGGGGGACTCATTTTTTCAAGGGAACCGAATAGGGACAGGGTCGAGTGGAACCATAGCGAGGGAGTCGACCTCAAACGATGGATTTGAGCTTCAATAGTGAAGAGAGGGAAGTTGGATGAGTGGTTTAAACTTGGGATAGGGTGATTCGACCGTCGTGGGTGGCCTCAAGGGAAGATCGAGTATAAGAAATTGATCAAGATGGATTTCATTTTCTAGAGAGATATATCTTCGAAAAACAACTACCGTAAGTGGACCAGGTTTTGAACATAGAAGTGTGTGATCTTTTCTTGGTCATCATCCTCCCATATTCAATTTTCAATTCTATGTGTGTTAGGTCTTTGTCTATTTTATTTTTAAGTTCTCTGAATCTCTTTCAGGTTATCAATGAAGATCATTGTCTCCCTCCAATCATCATCATTTTCCATCAGAAGTCTAAATTGTTTTAGTTTGTTTTCTAATTTGAATATTGATGTGGAATTTTAGAATTTTTCCTTATAGTTTAATCTTCAGTTACACTGATAAGATTGTTTATGATGAACAGACTAAATTAGTTTATAAAATTTCACAGTTGATATCTGGAAATTTTAAATTGTTTTTTTAATTTTTTCTTCCTTTTGTTTCATAATTTTTATTAAAAAAATCAATTAAAGGAAAATTATGAATCAATAAATGGTGTATCTATGTCAATTTTTAGTCTCAATTAATTTTATAATCAAATGTACACCCAGATTTCCCAGCAATCTCATTAATGTCTCCATTTTTTGATCTATTTGAATCTGTTGTGGTCCAAATTTTAGATGTATATAATATTCATTGACATTAAATTGAATTATAATATTATATATATATATATATATAATTCAATAATGTACTAGAAAATGAACCTTTTATCTGTTGTTATTCAATTTTTAAAAGAGTTTATTGTGAGTTCAAGTCATCTTACTTTGTTGACAATCAATTCAAATTCAAATTTAAGGCAAGGGTTTTCATGAAAATATTATAATTTCAATATTGAAATCACTCCTAAAAATTTATTATTTAGGGTATGGGAATTTTATTTATTGTAAACATATTAATGTTATGTTTTAATTTGAATTTATTTTTATTATGTTGTAATGGATATTTTTATCCTTTTAAATTTTTTGTGTCACTTTGAATTTATGTTATTCAAGAACAACGTACGATCATCATAGATATTTCCTCTATGTGGTATGTGATTTAAAAAATAATTTAATAATGTAAAAATAAAAATTTATTTATATGTTATAAATTTAATTTCAAATTAAGGGAAATTTTGGTTAAATATTTAAAGATGATTCTACATGTTAGAATTTTCTTACACACAATTTACCTATTCCATCTGTATTATATATTATAATGGTATTAAAATTGTATTTATGTATATATGATGGTGATGGGGTCATTTTGATTTTATAAAAATAATTTTCCTTGATTATTCGTGATGGTTATACATTTATTATATTATATATATAATATCTCTATTATATGATATTTATTTAATTTTTTGAATTTATTTAAATTGATAAAATTTTAATTTTATCTTTATGAATATATGAAGGTTGTTTTCATCGAAGGACATTGCATAAATATTTCAAAAAATTTAAAATTTAAAATTTTTATCAGTTGAAATCATTTTTCCCATGAGGGTTCTTTTATAATTTTTTTTAAATGTCTATGAAATTTTAATTTTTCTTATAGGAAGGTAGGGGAGTTTATAAAATTTTCATTTTATTAATTAAGGTGACAAAAATATTTTAAAATACAATTATATGTATAAACATATATATTTACAAATTTATCTTTTCATGTAAAATATATTCTACCTATAAATTTTCTATCAAATGTTTAATTAATTCATAATAACATACTATGCATGAAAGATATGTCATTAAATTTTAAAATTTATTTTTTTAGTAAAAATGTTGATTTTAGAAAAAAGTTTTCTATATTTCAATATATATTTGCATCATTTTAAATTGTTAAAAAATTATTTCTACATGTGGATTTATTTTTAGAAAATTATTTTGAATGTTTTGAGAGTCATAATTAGGATTCTATGAATTCAAGATATATTATTGAATTTAAAAAATTAATGTTTATGTTCAAATTGTTTTGCTTCCAAAAAAGTATATGTATGTATATATATAAGGATATTATTTCATTTGAAACACTTTTATTCAAATATTTATATATATATGAATGTATCATTTGGGGGAAACTATTTTTTAATCTAGAATTAATAGATACATGTATGTACATATGTATCAATTTATGATAAACTATTTTATATGATATATATAGATAAATCTGTATATATATACTTGTAATTTAATTTTTTGATATCTATCCATATGTAGAAGAATAAGTTACCATGTTTTAATTATAATATCAATATGTATGTAAATAAATGTATATATAAATATATATCTTTTTATGTATAACTATTTTAGATATATATGTAAATAAATAAATATATATCTATATACAAATATCATCTCAAGTGAATAAACTTTTATTGTGATAAATATTTGAAATGAATTCCTTTTTATGAAATGGATATTGATGTTCATGATTTTAATTAATATTCATTGTTTTATGGTATTAAATACAACTGATGATGTTTTTAAATCCAATGAATTGTACATGGATGGGAAAGGGAGTAAACCCAATCCCTGGTAGGAATTTTTCCAAGAATATGATGGGTGGTCCCAGATAGTGTTAGGGGTTCCATTTATATCATACATGGTGGGTACACCTAGATGGAACCCAAATTCATTGGGTAATGTTATAAGTATCATGATATGACATGAATGGTGTGTTGGAGGTTATCGTAATCACGCGATGGGGTTATATAGTAACCCTAATCCATTAGGGGAATATGTATACTATATTATGTTGTCTCAAGAGTAATCCATGAAATATACAATCCAAGGTTCCTTTGGTAAATAATTATTAATGCTTATGAGTTTTTATGGGAAATGATATTATATAATGAATGAATAAAATGAATTATCTAAGGGTTTTATATGTTAAAGTCCTTTTATAAATGGTGTTTATTTTCTAAAGTCCTCAATATTTTTATAAAAGGTCTATAAATTTTATGATATATGTAACATATTGAACAATATATTAAATTGAAAAAAATATTTGGTTTATACATGTTTTAAAACCCGATATTGGAAAAATTATTCCTCACCCAATGATTCAATATATTTTTCTCTAGTCTTTTAGAAGTTATAATAAAGGAATCATCTATAAAGAAGTTGACGCATGTGAATACATTTAGTAATTATATTTTATTCTAGTACACATATAATTAATTAGTTTGTGTTGTCTTATTCTCTAAAACCATGACCAGAAAAGGTCATGGAATGTAAATTGTTCGGTGTATTTTGAATTGTCTTCTTAAATATATTTCATTTTTTATTCACTAAATTCCAAATACATGTTTTGTTTATTATAAAGAGACTATGTTCAAACAAATAAATTCTCTCATTATCCCACAACAGTTTTCATTAGGTATCAAATGAATGTGCCTCAAGGAATTCGTGTAGAGTCCAAATGAAAATTAATTCAAATATAGGTATAACTAATAATATAAACATAAAATTATAATTTACAAAATGGAAATCAAATATGAAAAAAAATAATTTATGAAAACAATTTTACCTTCATCGATACCCAAACACATAAAAATTATCCTAACATCACAACTACATGAAAAACAAATTAATAAAGAGATAATATAACTATATTTTTGTCTTTGAATTAGCCACCACAAGCAAACATAGATGACTTCTAAATAATATCCATCACCCCACCAATCACCACCAAGATAAAATGAATGACTGTCAGTATCACCAATATTTTTGAATCTCACCACGAATTCAAACAAACTATTACTGAATGCTAATTATTTCACACTTTATATTGTTCATGGGGTCTATCCACAGAGTTACATAAGGGATGGGTGGCTGGTGAGGAGGCCTGCATGCCAAGGGATGTTGGGCTACTTGGTGTGGGGAATCCCTTAAACACTAATGAGAACATCAGGAGGCTAATGAAGAGGCAATCAGTCTTAATGATTTTTGGATGTATTGGATGAGAGTTTATTGGGGATATATGATGTCATAAGGTGATGGTGGAGTAGTGGAGTTGAGGAAGATGGGGCAGATGACTTCAGAAGGTAGAGTAGAACATCATCATGTTTTTGTAGGCTAGTGTGTCGAGGCATGTAGGTTGTGTATAACCGGGATCTTAGATAGGTTATGGGCAGTAGTGGATGATGGATATTGATTAGGTCTCATGTTTTGGAGGTTGAAGATAACCATTCCCTGTGGAGTGCTCCTAACAGTTTAACTCAATGACGATGTAGCCTCCCTGAAGATATGAAGAATAACAGGGCCTCCCCCTCCTTTTAAGATCACGTGCACACGAAAAAAAACAAATTCAAATTTGAAAACATAAAAATTCTATTGAAAAAATTATTAGATGTGAAACTATGATAAACAAATAATAAAATAAAATTATTCTAATAATAAAAATTATAAAATGAAAATTATATAAATATAAAGTATAATAATTATATAAAGAAGAATAATTAAAAGTTAAATCCCTATATATAAATATATAAGTAAATTAGTATAATATAGATATTAATTAATTAAAATTATTATATGAATACAAAATAAAAATACAACTATTAAATATTAATCTAATATAATAATAATTTTAATAAAGTAGTAATATTTATTCTATTATTATATAAAATACTAATATTTTTAAAAATAATAATATTAACAAAAATACTAATATTAAAAATGATATTCAATAACATAAAATAGAAACATAGAAAATTTATAACATTAACAATATAAATGTCATCAAAATAATATAAAAAGTAAAATTATTAATTAATCTACTATTATTAAATGTATTTTCTTAAATAATACATGTTAAATATATAATAAATATAAAATATTAAAAAAACTAAATTACTAATCTTAGTATATCAATTAACATCAAATTATAAAATTATTATAAGAAAATAAAAAACTACCAAAATAAAGAAAAATCAGAATAAGAGGTAAGAGAAATAGTTAAAACAAAGTTGAAAAGTGAATAAAAAACTAGATGAATACAATTTTATCAAATCCACCATAATTAAACCATTTCACTCTTAGGAAAAAAATTAGAAAGAAATACACAACTATATTTGTAAAAAATAAAAACATTACATGTTCAAAAAAATATTTCTCTTTTACCCACAAAATATCATGCTTCATTTAAAATTAAAATTATCATAAATAATTTTACATCTATTTGATTTATTGAAAAAAATATACACTCTTGCATCATTTTTCGTACCTCACAACCACTCGTATCTCTAAAAACATTCATTTATAAATATTTTATCAATTTTCATACACATGCATGTTTACTATATTATTTCCATGAATTTATTATATCGTTTATTGGAAATTGAAATGAAACTAACAATATCAATGACTTATCATTGGGTTTAAATTTCATTGAGACTACAAGATGGTGGATTATAAAAGAAAACAGAACATTTTTATTGGAAAAGAGTGGTTAGAATATTGAAATAAATACATGATAATTTTTAATCCAAATTTCTCCCTCAAAATCTCACTATTACACACTTAGAATTGTTATTGTCCATACGAATATTAATATATGATGTTCATGTTATTTTTTCAAAATTTTAATGTTATTTTAGGGACATAATTCACTCATATAAGATGGTAATATAAACTTGTGATTAATAACTCCAAAACCCCATGAAATATATGAAATAAAAAATATAAACAAAATGTACAGAAATATTGTGTATGCTATATCATCTTAGTGAATGTAGGTCATACAAAAAAAATTCAACCTCATGGAGTAATGGATCAATACTTTTATAGGTAACTCCAAAAGTGAGAGTTACTTTTTAAAGACCACATATGTAATCATGATTGGTGCCAACAAAAATATACAATCTCATATCCAAATACATGAATTGAATTTGGGCACTATGAAATATAACACATATGATTGGGATGATATAATATCAATCCATGTGTTTCCAATGACTTCTACCCCACAAACAACCATCTCCATGAAGAAATCTCTCCCCACACTTAGATTTAAAATCATCATAAAAATATAAAATAAATAGTCCAGGAAGTGTATTAGTTCAGGTCTCACCATAAACAGTATTCTTAATGGATTCCAATTACTAAATGATGGAGAGTATTAGTGGTTGGTGTATTATGTCAATAGTTTTAAATAATCAAATTGATTCCATAGTTGTTTTAGTGAAAATTTCATAATTCCAATTGCTTTGTGGGAAAACATTGAAATTTCAAGATGTAATAACATGGATGTGATCCCCATTATAAAAATAAAATCATTAGATGAAGTAAAAATGGTTCATAGTCCTCTATTGTATGGAAATAAAATATTGGACAACACAAATGAGCATGAGTGAGTGTAATTTTTATAAAAATATAAATATTTCCAAACATAATTTTGGAAGAATATAATAATACCATCAGTCATATAATTCATGATATAAAGGATAAAAGAATTTCAAACAGAAATTATTAGCTCAAACAACATAAACGGGTATGTGGTATGCTTTTGATCATGTTTTGAAACTAGTACAACAACAATCATGTGGGTCTATAAAGGAATGTATTATTAGTTATTTTAAAATTATTTTTATTTTTTTGAGTTTATTATTATATATGGTTCTTTTGGAAGTGTAAAATATGATATAAAATAAAACAGAACCCTATGTAAATGTATATATAAATAGATAGGATATTTGTATCCATTCAAGCTCCAAAAATTATTTAACCTATATAATATACACATAAAAAACACATACCCACATCATATCAAAGATATCACAACATAATAAAATGAATGATGATTATTGAAATATATATGATGGACTTAACTCAATTTCTGTTCTTGAAGATTTTTTTAAATGCAATCCATTTTATTTCATGAAAATTAAATGAATTGAAACTAACTAGATTTAATTGAAAACTAACAAATGATGGGTTTTATCCCATTTAGTGTTTATGTTTAATTAATATTCATTAATACATTGATAAAACTCCACCATGATCAAACGGAATTTTATATCATGAATCTTTATATATATAATTCAGTGGTAGTGTGGAATATATTAATTGAATATGAAATTATCCTAGAATCTACACAATATCTCAATCGAAACATTTTAGAAAAATGGATGGGGGGAGTGAAATGGAAATATCATAACTCATAAGTTAAGGAATATACCTCTTCTAAGGAAAAAATCACCAAATAATTGAATTTTGTGTAAAGGGAATCATCCTTATGATCGCGAACAATATTTTTATTATTTTTTACAACAGAATAAATTACATTACCATAATAATTTTGTGGTTTCATTATATCCATTATATCATTGAATGTATTTTTGGGTTCACAATCTATACAACTTCATTTTCTCCTCCTACAACTAGCTTATTGAAATCTACATATTTTATACTAAATTGATGCTTAATTGTTTCATTGATTGTACTAGGGTGAAGAGTTTTACTATAATCTATTTTTATTTTAGGTGAATACTTTTTAACCTCGATGAATGGAGCATGTGGCTCATGCTTAATTAAGGAAGATGCCTCCATTTTTTTGGAATGAGATATTTTTCAAAATATTCCACTATACTACCCTGACCCTAATTATTTGTTGGTATATGAGGAAACAGTAAATTCGGATCCTAAAAAATATCCCATTATTACATAGGTTTTTATAAATTATGATTGTTCATAAGCACCAATTCTATATCTTAATTTATCTCCTAAAATGTTTTAGATGTCCCCATTTTACAAAAAAATATATGCACAAATATTTTCTGAAGGAGATGATTCAATGCCATTTTAAGTAATGCCCTCTTTTATGTGGAAATACATTTTTTCTTGGATAGATTATGACTCAATCAATATAAATAAGGGTCACAGTTTAGTGTCCTCCTGATCCAAAAAAGTTTAATTTGATATACATCAAATAAATATATTCTCACATTGGAATAGAAGGGTTGTGAACTTACAGAATAAGTATATGAAATCAAATTATTTGATTGATCATTATGTTTGATAGTGTGTAAGACTAAGCTCTATTATTCTTGAAATGTGATTAGTTTCGAAGAATAAATTCATTAGGTATAGGATCCATCAATGGTATGATACATACAAGTATTGATCAAAGTAGTATCCTTATCTAAATAAAAAAACTGTATTCTCTTAAAATAGTACCTCTACTGCACTTTTTTCAATTGAATTGTTTAGAAATATATCGTCAAGTGTTAGTGAGGTGGTTTGTTGATCGAGATATGTTAGTTTATATTCTAGATTATACAATTAATTTTTTATATCTTGTTTTGATGATAGAAAATGAACTTTTAGTACATCATAAGATCAAACCTCTTATCTATCTCACTAAATGAAGAATTAATCATGTTCTCATTTTTTTAATTTTTTGTTTAAAATGAATTATCGAGTTCTAAATTTACATTAATGATTTGAATTTGAAAATTATTAATAGATGTATAGGGACTTGAATCATTGCATGGTGAAGCATTATAAACTAGATCATAACCCATGCCTAAATATAAATCATTATAGTAAAAATGATTACTAGGAGATCAAATGTGTGTTATAAGGTTTTATTCTATATCATGCAATGTTTTGGGTTAGGGTGGGCACTAGATGTAACTATGTGGTGTGGACCTACATTTAAGAACATCCATGTGTCGTGAAATTACATGAAATAAATAATTCAAAGAGTAGTAAGATAATTTTTTAACCTAAATAAATATCATTATGGACTTTATAATGAAACTCTTATCCAAAGAAATAGTTCTGAGAAATTTTCACACCTGTTGCTATGCATTATATTCTCAAATTTATTTACCTACTAACTACTATGAAAAAATTGAGCATGGTTAAATAAGAAATATAATGTGTAAAGAGAATATGAATATCCTTTTGGGATAATAATAAAGATGATTAGTGTTTTTATTTTATTAATAACAAATAATTATACAAAATATATAAAAATTATAAATTATTATTTAAATGAATTAAAACTAACTAATTTAAATTAATCTATGGAGGAAACATATTGATAATAACTCATTATAATTTCTTTGTATGTTCAGGTGAAAGCAATTTGATTTATTTAATTCCAACATATGAATATTTTTTTATTCAGTTATCACCAATTAAAAATTTAATCAAAAAACTATTAGTTCCAATTATCTAATGTTAGAAAATATTCTAATTTTCACAGAAATCCAAGATAATTTTTTATCTTACCTAAAGAAATAATTTTTGCGTCATTGTTTCACTGAATAACTTGGTGATAGACCCAAAACTGTTCCTTACAAACTTGAAGTATCTATATGTGTGGGGTCCTCTAACATAGGATCACTGATTATTATTACTCCAAAATTTATGAAGGATAATACACATAAAATATCAATATTTAAATTAATATATTTATTGATTCATTATTTTCTTATGTGTGATCTATGATTCTATCACCAACATGATAGACTTAAAAAGAAATCACGGGTGATCACCCACCCAAGATTAATTATTAGGTATCACAAGAACAAGAATCAAAGCATTTTACAAAGTATAAATGATAATTAATTAAAATTATAATACAATTGATCAAATAAACATACAAATAAATAATTATTATATTGAAATATAATATTTAAACAAAATAATCCATTCAATCACCATTACATACATCACAACTCAAATAGATGAGAATTAATAAGACATCATGAGAAAAATGCTCATAAAATAATAATAAGAAGATATAAATTTTCTCATGTCATCGCTATGGTCCACAAAACCTGACATAGATTATTTAATAATAATTCCCATCACACTTATAATCACCAAAAATTCACAATTAATGATTTCACAAGTCACTGACGTCCTTGAACCACAAAAAAATGCTTTTTGATTTCCACAAAAAATTATGGCACGCGGAGTGGATACCATGATTACGGTGCTTTTAGGGATCTATGTAAATTAGGTTCAATAGGTGAGAGTCCCACACAGCGGGTGGTGTCGTTCTACTTGGTTTAGGGAATCACCACTACACTCATGAGAATGGGAGGTGGCTAAGTGAGAGGGAGGTGCACATGGTGGTTAGAGGGTGTAGTGGAGGAGAGTTCAACCGGGATGGTTGATGTTTCCTGGGGATGGTCGAGTAGTGGATAAGAGGGATATGGGGTGGATGATTCCATGAGAGAGTGGATCTTGTCAGCCTATATTTTTAGGGAAGTAGGTAGAGGGGTTTTGATGGTGTTTAGCAGGGTGTTCTGCTAGGTTTTGGGTAATAGTGGATGATTGAGATCAGCCTAGTCTAATGTTCTGGATATATAAGATGGTAGGTCTTGTAGATACCAAAGATTGACGTACGTGGACATTACATTAATTTTGTAGAATAAATAATACACAACAAAAAAATTACACCCAAATACCGTAATAGTTTAGTGTATCTGGAAACTTGAAACATAATATTCTAATCATGGTGAAGGATCTTCAACATCTCCCATAAACATCTTCCACATTTGTTTTCTTACCTGAAACCTTTCATTATATTATGGGGAAAAGAAAACATATAGAGGGTGAGATAAAATTCTCAGTAAGGGTAATAATAGTGTAAATAAAACAAACCATATACATTTGAACATATATACATGAACATAATGTTTAAACATCATGTTCTTGAGTTGTGAAATATGTCTTGGAGTATGTAAGGCATAGATCATAAAGGAACAATAATAATGATAAAATATCATGGGAATAAAACATGTAATTGTGGAAACCATTAAGCACATGAAATTATTTCCATAGTAGCCAAGGCATTGCTGCCAGGACCATCATAGTGGAAAAAGTCCCTTACTGAATCGAGTTCACTCCTCGTTCCAGTCCAGTATCACTGAACCAAATTAACATTCCGTTCCAGCCATGTTTATCTCAGGAGATATAAATCATTACCCAATGCATTGGAGGGAGATATAGGTCCCACCCATCTCATTATTAAATCATTCGTACGTGTGCCACAACATAAACATAAATCATTCATCATAACCCAAAGAGTAAAATGGGTTTCATGAACATCATCCTATCATAACATAATCCATATAAAAAAAATGGATATCATTTCCTCATAAGAGAGGTGAAACCATGTAAATCATAGGGACTTTATACTTGAAACATACACATATGAAAAAATGTCATCTAATATGTAAAATGGATTTGATAAAACACTTGAAATGAATTCTTGAAGAAAACATCCTTTCTTCTTCAAAATAATTTTCTTTTCACAAAATTCCATGAAATTTTAAAAGAAAAGTATTTTTTTGACAATAATCATGAAATCTTGTAGAGTAATATTCATGAATATACGGCGTTAGAAAAATGTAAAAATCTGTTCATACCGTATAAGTTAAAAAAACATTCTCCTCGTACTTTTAACAAAAAAGTCAAAGAGTACCACGTATGGTAAACAAAATCAAGATTCCTTACATAACACAAAGTAAAAGTCAAGAGAGGTAAAAATAAATTTAAACATAAATGGAAGAAAATTACACACTTTATGAAAACATTTTTATGGACATGGATAAAAAATATAACCCCAGTAAATACTTACATATAAGCAATCTCGTATGAAAATGAGATTGCAAAATTATCCCTTACCTTAGGTCCAATTTCTTCCATACGTGTATGAATCTCTTGTATAGCGGCTACAAACATATTATTAACTTATAAAAGAACCATAATAATATTTATGATATCATATATGATTTAATTATGACTTTTTATTACCCGTTCTATGGTCAATTCCATGTAAAAGAAAAGTTTTGGGTAAAATTCTTTCATTTATCGTACATGTTTTGACTTTTTGTTCTTGATATTATTATTACATATATCATGATTCAATTACTTCCAAAATGTAAAACATGATTTATATATCATATATATTCATTGTATATATATATATAATAGATAGATAAATGAAATGAAACACACCATTCATGGAGATGGTAGGCCGTACGTACGCATGAACGATGTTTTCCTTTCCTTATTGACTAGAATGGAAGTAAGTAGATGAAATATATATATATATACATAAATACAGTTGCATTATTATTTCATATATATCATTATTATTCATTATATATACTTTATAATTATTCATGAATGGTTAACATGGAGAATGAATCTCATCACGTCGTGGAGATGGTAATCCGTACGTACGCATGAGCGGTGATATCGTTCCAATAATTATTGAATGGAATTGGATTGGATGAAATAATATCTCAGAATCAGTATGATGTTATAATAACCATATATTGTTATTATTTACACCATTATTCCCATCCAAGTAAGGTGGTAGGGGAAAAACAGATTACAACACGACATGGAGACGGTATTCCTTACTTACGCACGCACAATGATTTCGTTTTCCGTAGGATGGATAGTATATGAAATGCGGTTGTTTCATATTTATAATAACATATATATTTACAAGTAATAATTATGTTATTAATTTATAATGAAAAAACTAAATAAGTGGAAATATAAGAAGAAAGAAATTTGAATGAATTGGTAGAAGGATTACCTCTTCTTCGACGTGCCTTTTTTAAACATCCTAATTGGGAAATAGAGTTGGTCTTTTGAGAAGACAAAAAACTCTATGATATTACTATATTGGTTTAGAAGATAAAATCATATGGATTGGACAATATTTATGTCTCAAAATTTTTTAATGTGAAGAGGGAGGAGGTTCCCTTTTATAAGAGGGGTGAGGGGCACCTTAGGAAAAAACATAAAATATTATTTAATAATAAATTCATATTTGGTTTATAATGGCTCCAAAGTGACTAATTTTGAGTCTAGGTTTGGAATGGGTCTATATCATCTCATCCAATAGGTTTTATACAAGTTTAGGTTACCATTTTAACCTTATCAATTAGATTTAACTCTAAGATAACTAATTTACCTTTTACCGTGTCTTGTTGTATTCTTACAGTATATAGTTAATAAACATACTATAAACTACTAATAGAACCCAAATTGGTTCATTAATGTCATATATATTATTATATAAGACTTTGTGCCGAACCTTAGATTTTTAGTAATGTAATATAAATTAATAATTTAATATTTGTTTTAAAAAATCTTTTATGTCAATTTTGACACTATTTGGTATTTTGTTTTTTCTAATTTCATAACAACATTATTACATAAAAAAAATTCTTATAACCAAATATTATATGTTATATTATCCAATAAAATTATTTTTATTTATAAAAAGTGTGAAATTAAATTTATTTGGGTATTTATAATATGAATTATGTTAATATTTTAATAATAAGGTAATTACTACATCATCATTGTGTTATAAATAAATTAAATTATTTATTCTCTAAAAATTATAAATAAAATACCATTTTGTAGGAAGTCTCATTATATTTATAATGAATATTTATATTTGAATTTATGTTATGTATAACCCTATATAAAAAATGTATTACTTATTAAATTTTGATTTTAACTCTTTTAACTCTTCTTGAAATAAAATAATAGTAAATGTACTAATCTAATCTATGTAGATCAAAAGAGTATTATTTTATTACTCAGGTAGTTTTTTGTCAAATTTACCTTATCAAATAGAATTAGGACATGTTTTAGGGTAATAATAATATCATATTTACCCTTAATTACCCAATTTACTTTTAACTGTGGTAAATAAAAGTAAAAAGTTACTATTCCTAAAAAATTATTTTTATCTTATTGAACCACATTTTACTCCTTTATATTAACTGTGTCTCTCATATTTTTGAAATTCCACTAATATAAGCGGTAAAATTATGTTTTATGTACAATTTCAAATGCTCCTAATAGGTGGGTAAAAGATGGAAAAAAGTTCAATAAATTTTTTATATATCTATATTATTATAAAATGACTCCAATGAATCACATTGATCATATATAGGTATTATGTATCTATTTTGACCTAAAATAAATTTAAGTAAAACAAATTATTATTTAAATAAAAAGTCGGTTTTAACCAATAACCTAGTGTTTTCACTATTCATAAAAAATTGAATGTTTTCAGAAAAATAACAAAAATTCACCCTATGATAATTTCGATATTCAGAATCAAAAAATGAAGTCCATTATGAAAGATAAAATTAATAAAATTTCAAAAAGTGGGTATTACTATTCATAACAGCTATATTATATAATATTTTAATAATATATCATTGTTTAGTGAAACTTGTTATTGCGTACAACACACGCTATCGCGGAAGGTCGTGATTTTGTGTAATGCAACCCAAGTCTGGGTTGTGTGTAGTGCAAGATTATGTTTTTGTTGTGTATAATAGAATCCAACCATATTTCATTTATACATTGAATATATATATACATATATATATATACACACACTAAATGTTGCATAGAATAACATCTATCAAATGTACTTGAAATTTTGTGTAACACGATACAAGAATAGGATTGCGTATACTGCAAGCTAATATGATGTTGCGTATAGTGCAAGATAATCTTGGTGTCGAATACAACACAAGACATCAAATAAATTAAAAATAATACTTCTCATTAAATATAGGGGTGTTACATTCAACCCCCCTTAAAATGGATTTCTCCCTCGAAATTCATCGGGGTTATAAATCTTTTACTACATGAAAGTTTCTTTCATAGAAAACCACATCGTAAAAAAGAATACTAAATCATCATTTTAAAATGTAATGTCAGAAACATAATTAATAAACAAATTAACTCATCACTGGGTTTCCTCATAGGAGAATATATGTGAAAATATGGATATGGAAGAGAAATATAACCATCATGTTCTGATAGATACTGGTAGAGAACATGGATATGAAAAATCCAACACTCACGAAGCCATAAGTTTGCGATGAACTAAGGTACCATCTGATTCATCAGATATGGGGGTACTAAGACAACATTTTTGTTTTCCATATCATTTCCCTAATGTGGAAAATTTTGAATTAGAAGAAATACTTTCTGGATTTTGGTACAATCTCGACGTTGGTCATTCCATGAAAAATTTCCAATTCATATATTAAAGAAATGAAGTTGAATTTACCATTCATGAAGTGTTAGTAGATCATGTGATAGAATGATGGGTCATTCCATCTGTCTCAAACAAAAGGTTAGAAAAAGTTATCAAATATACATAAGTCCATCTATGGTGAGGTTAATCAAATATGATTCCAAAAATTGACTTATAGTTCATCATTAATACCGCTTAATAAAATAAAACTAGTTTCTACTAACTAGGGACTTCCTATAGGCTAGATGTAGGCGATAAAGGCCTGTCGCATTTTGGTTTTGGGTTCGATTCCCGCAACCTTGTCCGATGTGACGGGTTGTCTCCCGTCCTCCAGGTTGTCCATTTTTCTAAAACTACACTATTATAACATTCCAAAAATTATATATTTTTTTATCCTTAAACAATAGTCTATGATGTCCAACATAATCAATTACAATCATTAGGCTTATACAAAATAAATATGTCCAATCTTAATGTATAAAGAAAATGATTACTTGATAGGTCACATAACAAGCATGTGAATACCATCATTTATCACCCACATATCAAAAGATATATCTTTTTGATCACATTCTAAACATGTGAATACATTAATCATGTTCTTTTTTGAAACTTGAATTACAATAGAACCTTAGTGAAAACATGAATCCTATCAAAAGTTTACACTTTCCACATACCAAAATCCCAAAATTTCAATATAATCAAACCATGATATCACTTTTTCCTTATATTAGTAATGAGCTAATGAATACTATTAATCATTTTATTTTCTTTTTATCCCTTCATTATGGGCATATAAATAGTTTTCCAAAATTACTTTTCATGGTTACCTGTACCATTCAACACATAATGTCAAATACTTTAGGAAAGAAATAGTGTAATAATCCTTAGATGTTTATTTTGTTGATTGTACCATACATGAAATAATTCTACTACCTTCTTAAACCATTGACCGATCTTCTTTGTTTTATTCCTCAACACTACATTCATCTCATATATCATTTTTATTCTCTTCATAATCATCAACATAAATACTACCCATATGACCACGCTGATTCTCTTCATGATATTTTCCTTTAGGGAATCTATTTGCATAATTCCCGTACATTCCACACCTAAAACATTTAACCGTTAGTGATGTCTTATCAATACCCTTATCCTTTTCCATTGTGTTAACTGATCATTTTCATTTGAAATTACTAGCTTTGTGTCCTTCTATTCCACAGATAAATAATCATCCAGTTCCTTTGAAACATTCTCCTTGATGCCTCTTCCCACATTATTTACATGAGGGAAATTGAACTTTCTTTCCACTATGATCATCAAGAAACTCCATCTTTCTCTTATATGATGAGTTAGGAAACCTACCAATGTTGAAATTATTGATTATATTATGAGATTGAGGATTAGGCATAATAACTATGTTTGGAATTCCAAATTTGGTTGCATTTGGTTTCTCAGGAAGAATATCATTCTGTTGTCCATCATATTATCCATTAACATGAATCCTCCTGTTTTCATCTATTTCTAAAAACCCTAAAATAATAGTATGAGAGGCAAAAATCGTACGAGAAAAACATCATAAACAAGGGGACTTTTAATATCTAACATATTAGGTTCAATCCAAGGTTATTCATGATCGTTATCATAATTATCAAATTGTAACCTAAACTTTATACATAACCTTACAAACATCCCTAGACATACCTTAGACATACCTCTAGGGATCTTGCTAAAGTTATCACATCCTTGTTTCTAATGGTGGACTAAACCTTTGCTCTGATACCAACAAAAGAGATCTAAGCTTGATTTATATGGACATTACATTACATTTTCAGAATACATAATACGTAACAAAAAAATGACACCCAAGGACTGTAATAGATTAGTGTCATTGGAAAATCAGAACATAATCTTCTAATCATGGTGAAAGATATTCAACATCTCCCATAAAGATATTCCACTTTTGATTACATACCTAAAAACTGTATTTATATCCTGGACAAAAGAAAACATATAATGGGTGAGCTCAAATGCTCAGTAAGGGTAAACATGGAGAAAATAAAACAAACCATATACATTTGAACATATAAACATGAACATAATGTTTAAACATCAAGATCTTGATTTGTGAAATAATTCTTGACGTACATAAGGCATAGATCATAAAGGAACAATATTCATGATAAAATAACAAGGGAATACAACATGTAATAGTGTCGACCATTAATCACTTGATATTATTTCCATAGTAGCCAAGGCATTGCTTCCAACACCATCATAGTGGACAAATCCCCTTACTGAATCGAGTCCACTCCTCATTCAAGTCCTGTATTACTGAACCGGATTAACTTTCTGTTCCATCCATGTCTATCAGATGAGATATAAATATTCACCCATTGCATTAGAGGGAGATATAGTCCCACCTATATCATAATAAAATCATTCTTTCGTGTTCCACAACATAAACATAAATCATTCATCATAACCCAAAGAATAAAATGGGTTTTATAAACATCATCCCATCAGAACATTATCCTTATAAAACAAATGGATATCATTTCATCATATGAAAAGTGAAACCATATAAATCATAGAGACATTATACATGAAACATACACATATGAAATAATTCCATCTTTGATATAAATTTTTTTTTATAAAACACTTGAAATGAATTCTTGAGTAATATATCCTTTCTTCTTCAAAATCATTTTATTTTCACAAAATTCCATGACATTTTAAAAAAAGGATTCTGTTGAAAAAGTAATGAAATATTGTAGAGTATGCTTCATGAAAATAAGGAATTATAAAAGTGTAAAAATATGTCCATGCCGTATAAGTTAAAAAAACATTCTCCTCGTAATTTTAACATAAAAGTCAAAAAGTTCCACGTCTGGTAAACAAAAGCAAGATTCTATCCATAAAACAATGTAAAACTCAAGAGGGGTAAAAATGACTTTAAACATACATGGAGGAATATTAAACTCTTTATGAAAAACATTTTAATGGACATGGTTGAAAAATATAACCCCAGTAAATACTTACGTATAAGCAATCTCAGATAAAAAAGAGATTCAAAAATTATCCCTTACCTTAGGTCCATTTTCCTCAGTACGTGTCTGAAACTCTTGTATAGTGGGTTTAATCATATTATTAAATTATAAAAGAATCATAATAATATTTACGATATCATATACAATTCACATATGACTTTATATTAGCTGTTATTCTGTCAATTCCATGTTAAAGTAGCATTTTGGGTAAAATTGTTTCATTTATCGTACTTGTTTGGACTTGTTGTTCCTGATATTATTATTACATATATCATGATTTACTTACTTCCAAAATGTAAAAAATTATTTCTATATCATATATATTTAGTATAAATATATATAGTAGATAGATAAATGAAATAAAACACACCGTAATGGAGACGGTCGGCCGTACGTACGCATGGAAGTTGTTTTCCTTTCCTTACTGACTTGAATGGAAGTAAGTAGATTTAATATATAAATATATACATAAATCCAGTAGCATTATTATTCAATTGTTAACATGGATAATGAATCTCATCGTGTTGTGGAGACGGTAATCCGTACGTACGCACAATTGGTGATATCGTTCTCATAATTATTGAATGGAATTGGAGTGGATGCTATAATATCTCAGACTCATTATGATGTTATACTAACCATATATTGTTATTAAATACACCATTATACCCATCCATGTATGGTGGTGGTGGTAAAATAGATTACACCATGACGTGGAGACGATATTCTGTATGTACGCACATGCAGTGATTTCGTTTTCTATAGGATGGATAGAAGGTGAAATGGGGTTTTTACATATTTATAATAACATATCAGTATATAATTAATACTTATGTTATTAATTTATAATGAAACAAATAAAGGAGATGATGTATATGAAGAATGAAACTTGAAATAATCGGTATAAGAGATTACCTCTTCTTCGACGTGCCTCTTTTAAACATCCTCATAGGGAACTAGAGTTGGTCTTTTGAGAAGACCAGAACCTCTATGATATAACTAGAGATGTTGAGAATAGAAATTTTCAAGAGCTGGGAAAGCATGAAGGATCAAAATTATGTAAATAGGAGAGGGAGGAGGTTCCGTTTTATTAGAGGGGTGAGGGGCACCTTAGAAAAAACATAAAATATTATTTTATAATACATTCATATTCGGTTTATAATGGCTCCAAAGTGACTTATTTTGAGGCTAGGTTGGGAATGGGTCTAAATTCACTCAACCAATAGGGTTTAGACATGTTTAGGTTACCAATTTAACCTTCTCATATAGAATTAACTCTAATTTAAATAATTTAACTTCTACCGTGTCTTCTTGTATTCATCACTATATAGTTAATAAACTTACTATAAACTGCCAATTAAACCCCAATTGGTTCATTAATGTCATATATATTATTATATAAGTCTTTTGGACAATACATAAATTTTTTTAAAAATAATATCAATTAATAATTTAATATTTGTTTTAAAATTTCTTTTATGTCAATTTTGACACTCTTTGGTATCTTGTTTTTTCTAAATTCATAACAGCATTATTACTTCAAGAAAATACATGTTACCAAACATAATATGTTATATTAACCTATAAAATTATTTTAATTCATAAAAGTCTCAAATTACATTTATTTGGGTATTTATAATATCAATTATGTTAATATTTCATTTATAAGGTAACTACTGCATCATTATTGTGTCATAAATAAATTAAATTATTTATTTTCTAAAAATTATAAATAAATGTAATAAGTTAATATTCACGAATAATTATTTTTAT
This sequence comes from Viscum album, assembly GCA_963277665.1. Classification (NCBI taxonomy): domain Eukaryota; kingdom Viridiplantae; phylum Streptophyta; class Magnoliopsida; order Santalales; family Viscaceae; genus Viscum; species Viscum album. The sequence continues at coordinate 512,507,104 of OY728138.1, forward strand.
ATTAATGAACATAATTTTAATCATTTATATTAACTATGTCTCTCATATTATCGAAATTCCACTCACAAAAGTAGTAAAATTAAGTTTTATGTACAATTGCAAATGCTCCTAGGAGGTGGGTAAAAGACGGTAAAAAGTTTAATAAAATTTTAATATATATATATATATTATTATAAAATGGCTCCAATGAATTACATTGAACTTATATAGGTATTATGTATGTATTTTTACCTAAAATAAATTTAATTAAAATAAATGATTTTTTAAATAAAAAGTCGATTTTAACCAATAACTTAGTGTTTTCACAATTCATCAAAAATTGAAAGTTTTCATAAAAATACTAAATCTTCACCCTAGGATAATTATGATTTTCCAAATCCAAAAATGAAGTCATTATCAATGATAAAATTTAAAAAATTTAAAAAAGTGGGTTTTACTATTCATAATGACTAGTTTATATAATATTTTTATCACATATCATTGTTTAGTGAAACTCGGTATTGCGTACCACACACGCTATCGAGAAAGGTCGCGATTGCATGTAATGCAAGCCAGGTCAGGGTTGTGTGTAGTGAAAGATTCAGTTGTTTTTTCTTATAATAGAATCCAACCATATTTCATTTATACATTAAATATATATATATATATATATATATATATAAACACAATGTTGCGTAGAATAACTTCTATCAAATGAACATGAAATTTTGTGTAACACATCCAAGAATAGTGTTGCGTATACTACAAGATAATACGGTGTTGCTTATCATGCAAGATAATTTTTATGTAGAATAAAACAAAAGACATCAAATAAATTAAAAAGAATACTTCTCATAAAATCTCGGGGTGTTACAGGTCATGCGTGGTTCCACTTAAGGTTTCCCACCAATGGTGATAAATCCTCCCATTATATTTGAATAAGAATTGGTCATCCCAATCCTTATGTGATCACCTTCACTTGAAACAAAAATGAAACACATGAAATTATAATTTCAAAAACATTTAAAAAAGTAAATATCTCAAATATTAAATGGAAAATAATAATAAATGTTTTTGAAAAAAAATATAATGTTAATAAAAACAATAAATACAATAGAAAAAATAATAATAAAATTGTAATTATATAAATATAAAATATACTATTTATATAAATAAAAATAACAAAAATATATAGACATATATCATACTTGAATTTATAACAAACACTTATTAAATAATTAATATTTTCATTTGAATGAATTATTACAATATAACTATTAAATATTAATATAATAATAATAATAAAATATAAATACTTACATTATTAAAACAACCAATATTTAAAATGATATATAGTAAAATAAAATAATAATACTGGATATTGAAAAAATTACTAATATAATTGTGGATATATTAAACAATGACAACAAAATTATTAATGAAACTAATACTGTTAATAATATAGTATTAAATAAAACTAGTTAATAAAATAATTAATATAAAATATTAAAAATAATAAATTACTAGTATTTGTGTATTAATGAGCTAAAAATTGTCAAAATATAATAAATACTAAAAACCATAAAAAATGAACTTTAAAACACAAAAAAGATAGAAAAATAAATAAAACTTAGTTGAAAATTTATAAAAATTCTAGATATATCCATGAGAATAATCAGGGAATGTAATTAGATACTGTATAAAATTCATCATCCATTACAGAGGTTAGATGATGATGTGATGGTCCATAAAAAAAATAATTATCCCAGAATGTGACTATTGAGGATGACCATAATCCACCCTTAGGTGGATATTCCAATGGAAAAATACCCTTACAACTCTGAGGTGGATGAAGATATGATTCTTTTCATTATTTTTGTATGAAAAAATTTAATTGGGGTCAACATCCCAAATAACCTATATCACTACATAGAAATGGATGTATATGATGAGGTCACATCCACCTAACCCATGGTCCATGCCAATGATGAATATTTTCCATCCTAGAATCAGAGGTATAAATATATTATTTTATTTTTTTAAGACATATTTATCACCTAATAAAGATGTTTTAGTCATGTAGAATGTAAAAAATGTGTGGATACGTCCATTACCCACTCACATCCCAAGGAAGATGATGCTCTTTCCATCATGAAAATATTTTCCTAACATATAGAATATTTGGAGTAGATTAGGAATCATAATGATGAGTTATATAATTGAAAAATTACTACTAAATATAATTACCAGGGAGATTATATTTTCTCTCCATTATTACATATCCAATTATAAGGAACTCATCATTAATTAAGTGAAAAGTACACCAAATCTTCCAGATCAAGGTCCAGTATATCAGTTTATCTAAACCTAGTGGCCAAAACATTTTAGGAATTCCCTCCACCAAGAGATCTATTTTAGGTTCATGTATGCTACCCCAAGATAAATCACGTTTTATTATGACAAGTTGTATATTCATTTTGACCATATCATACTCATACCATGATTTCAACTAGGGAATCATGTCATGATACATTTCCTTCAGATCTCTTTGACTTCATCATGTTCCTTGTCACATGAATAGAGGTGTTTGAGGGTTGAGTTGATATAGTAAAATTAGAGATAAATGTATATAACTTTTTTTGGATTCTACTACTCCACATCCCAAATTTTTAATCCTATTATAAACCATTATCAATGCCTTGGGAGACCTAGAGCTGAAACTAAGAGAATTAATGTCCCAATGTTGTCCAATAAAGGGAGTTAAGTAATAAAAATAATCATGAAAACTCAGGTGATTTATCCAAACCCTTAATGGATTAGCCTTTATGTTGTATATTAGTTTTAAATATAGGTCTATTTAAAATTGGGAATATATTATTGTGTAGTTCGTCTATCAATTCTGTTGTACTCTATAAAAGGAAAATTTATTCAATATATCAAAATTAAAACAACATTTAGAAAATTAGAGGATCATGGATTTTATAATAATATGGAAGGGACTAAAAAATACTTGAGTATCCACATTAATAATAAGAATCTTTTGGATATATAATTTGAAAATCATCATGATAAATTTCACTAGTTGTTTATTCACTTAAAATTTCATTTTTGTTTCTGATCCATGAGGGATTAATAAAAAAATGGAACTAACACTTATTTAGGAACCATGGAGAATGTAATATCATGCAATACCTCCTCTATAAATGAAAATAGTAGCAATAAAACCCTCATTATGATGTGAGGATGTATTTCTCTCATGAAAGGTATGAATATTAGAGGAATAAAATCAAGAGCATTTTAAGATATAATGTTCTGGGTTAATTTATTACAACTATGGAAAACAAATAACTGAAATTGTTTGAAATCAAGATGCCTTGTGAAGATAGTTGAAATGACCACCATGACTACTACCATTTATATCAGATGATAGGTAACAATATCCATGATTTCTTTTCAGTAAAATACGCTATAATAATGTTTATTCTTAGAGGTTCATTATAGAAATTCTCATAGAATATGTAACATATATATCATCCACTCTACTAGAAGTAGAAGGGGAATGAGAGGAAATTTTTATTATACATGCACTAATGTTTAATGACTAGATGACTAGAAATTTATTTAATAAGGTTTAAAATATACTCTGAGATCTAAATAACCATAATTGTTTGACCCCATATCCCCATATGATTTAAGAAATAATATTACCCTCATCTATGTATTATAATTGTTAAAGTTGTAATAATCAAAAGAATAGGTCACTAGAGGAGCATTCCTTACCAGTACCAAATTTTTTTTAATCTATTTTAATAATTATTCCCCAAAACATAGAGGATGATTAATATCCTAATAAATGAGACAAAGGGAACAACCCCAACTAATTGAATCCCTATAAGATACGGAATCTGAATAAATTCTGATCAATTAAATTTACCATAAAGTCCCCTTGTCTAGAAAGTATGATGAATTTTATAAATATGAACTCCCCATCCATAATTGAAGAAGATATAATAGAGTATATGAAGGTAAAAAAATATGAGGTTAAAAGGTACCCCAAACTCCATTCACTATTTCTACTGAGGGTGTATTGTTTTCTATACTCAAATAAATTCACTCCAAATAGCTCAATTAGTACATTGATTTGATTTTAAATCATCATTATATCATTTGAATACAATCATACTAGAGGGAGTACTTACTAATATAATTTTTTTGAGTCAAAATATGATTGTAAGAAGGCTAGCTTATCCAAATTATAGAACTATAAAATTGGACCCCTTTTTTAACAGAGGAAAAGAGTAGCCACCAGAATAATTGATGACCTCATAACCCCAATACAATGATCCATATATAACTAGAATGTGTGTAACTTTGGAAAAGAAATGTGATATTTTGAAGTATTTGGATGTTAATCAATCCCATACTACTACTCTAGATACTCCTATAATCTATACAAAGCCCATGTAATCTTTTTTTGAGGACATTTTAATCCATAAAAAGGTCATATATAACGATATTGTAGTGAAAGAGTATCATGTGGAGGTAGGTTCCACCAAATTCCACTTGTTCATTTCCTCTATGGAATAGTCAAAAATAGAGTCATAACTATTCATATTATTCCCTTATATAAATCTAGTAATATTGGAAATGTTGATATCGATCAAGTCCAATTTTATAATCATTCTAGAATGAATATCATACAATTTGTAACACTAAACCTATTAGTATATAGTGGCGTTGACTTGATATCTTCCAAATTGACCAATAAAGGTTATGAAAAGAGTGATAATAATTCACTTGAGAGGATTAAGCATAATGAAAAATTTAGTGATATCTTATATGAATCAGTGTTCATAGTGGTGCTCTATGAAAATTCCTTCAAAATCAGAAAGGGAATTATTTCAATCCATAAGAATACAAAATTACTAGTTTTAAACCATAAGTTCCAAAAAAATAACATCAATAGATTGGTAAATGTATTATCGGGTGATCATGTAAATCCCACTATATTGATGATGAGTTCTTGATAAAGGAGGTTAGGAACGCAATGTTATAAAATTTAATCTATATGAATAATACTAGTAGAATGGGCATTATCCATGTGAATCAGTCATGTAAACACAAAAAATACTATTTCTTTCTTTTGAATAGATCTGTGGAAACAACTCATGATATTTGAAGAAATTGGGACATGTGAGTTTGATTCAAAAATATCATAAATTACTGAACCACTATCCTTTCATAGTGTAATTATTTAATGTTCTACATCATAGATATAATGAAAATACTTTTTCACAAACAATGTTCATAAACATAAATCCATAGTGTCTTTACCACTATATATACCTGACCGATATTCAATAAAAATAAACATTTCAATGGATCTTTGAACTACTGGATATAAATAATAGGTTAAGAATTAAATGAATGGGACATTTATCATTTTTACCAAGTTCATGATGTCAATTGTGTCACCTAGGAACAACCATATATATGAGTGATTTGATCCTATAAAAAATCATAATTACCTAGATAATAATGTCACAATGACTTCTCTTAATACTGAAGATATATTTGAATCATCTTCCCAAGATGATTGTGGGGAGGAATAGAGTACATACACGATACCCTGAAATCATATGCTTGATTTATAGATACCACCATATGATCTATTAAATCATGAAATACTGCTTCATATTATTGTATTTATAAACGAAAAATTGAAAAGTATAACAATAATATCACATGAATTTCCATATTAAAATCAATGAAAGAGTCTCAACAAATATTTATGAGCTTAAATTAGTTAATATATATAGACAATAAGATTTTTTTCTTGTTTTAATCATTAATTCCATGGTAATTGAGGAACATTATAAATACATTTTTTTCTTGAAAAAACAACAGAATGTATTCCCATGGAAATATAGAGAGATGTCCATACTAGATCCTGAGGAGGATAATCTTTAATAAAGACTACCAAATGAAATTTTTTCCTTAATGGAATAGATGGAAGGGATATTCTAACACATAATTCCCCGGTATTATTTTAGGTTGAAATTACCACCAATTCCAAATCCGTTAGCTATATTCAATAAATAAATGGATATCCAATATCTCCCTTTCATGAGAATGAATAAGAAAATCCAAGGATAAATCATTTTCTAGATTTCAACAAGTACTAGCCAATGAAAAAATTCCCTATAATGATTATAGAATTATTTGTTGATTCAATGACAAAATTATAGGACCTATCATTTTCGGATGTGTTTAAAATCAATAAATAGATATGGATGTCCACTGAAAATGAGGATGAAACCACCATAATCTATCCAGAATTGGTATATTACAACTATGTGATCTCATTTGTATTAATGAAAACTATATCTATACGTTAATGATTCATGTACCATATCACAAATCCACTTTTGGGAAAAATAATATAGTTTTAATTTTATGATTTAGTGGTCAATTTTAAACAATATAATGACCATGGTTCTGATCGTAAGAGTGTTTTTTAATAAATTTCTATAGTGCATCTTGAAGATGAACTCCTTAAAATATTTTTTTTGGGTAACATTGGTAAAATTTATTAATTTCATGGAACACCATTATGAAATCAATGTCAATCTCGAGAATAGTATGGAAATGCATAATACACCTCCTTCTTGGAATCTCATAGAAATTTGTTGACTCTTGGGGTTATTGGAATATATCAGACCCTTCATGGATAATCTCAAAAGAAATAATTTATCCTTTTCAAAAATGTTGAATAATAGTGTCACCTATCATGTGGATTAATATTGTTAAGAATATTAGTATGATCTCAAGAAGTATCTCTTGTGTGTGTTAAATTTGATACCTAGAGATGAAAGTAATCCTCCCATCCATAATGTGAAGACCTTAGAGAGAACACTTTGTGAACTCTATTCATTGAAAAATTATACAGGTGAGGATAAAATTCATAAAACTTGAGAAGATCTATGTTAGGCATTGAGTCATGATACTCATATATCAAAAATAATTTTCTAACATTGATTTTCAAAATGTAAAATCTAGGGAATTATGTATAACAACATGAGGTTCATCATATCCCTAATAAGGACCCCTTCAAATATATATTTGGTAAAATAATGTTAATCATATATCTATAATGATGGGGGACCATTATAAAATATTTTAAATTTTATTAAATGTCACCAAAATTCACTAATGTGAAATCATTGGCCGATTTACTAATATTACTCCCTCTTCCAGTGATGTCAATGCTAAATAAAGAGCTCCCAGAAGAAGAGTTTTTCAATGTCCTTGACACTCCCAAAATATAGAATGTGTACACTAATGGAGATTGTGTAATCCTAATAATAAGAAGTTTTAAATCCCAAAATAATAATGATCTCGGTTTATTGATTTACTCATCTCTTTAGTTAGAGTAGTTATACCCTTCTCCTTCCTTTTATAAAATATTATTACCAACAGTGAGGAAGAAAACCAAGATCATGTTGTAGGCTTAGACTAAACTCTTTATATGTCAATTTAATCCTTGAACGTCATTGGTGACTCATAGACACTGATAAGGAAAATTTATAGTGAATATTATTTTAAAATGATTGAAGTACCCCCTTGTATAAAATATGTGTGTGGGATTATTGATGAATATCCCTGAAATCCAATATTTTCCCACATCGAAAATTCATGGAACAACCATGATAATGCATTAACATATATATGAATAACCCTTGAAAATATAGATAAGGATGAGTCAATTCTCATCACGCACCATAGCATTGAATCTTAATTCATCAATAATGATAAGGAGGAGAATAGTGATTTCTACACAACACTTGATCATGTGAGTCAATATTCAAACCAAATATTCTCGCAATCAGATGGATTTATCCCATATGATGCCACCTCTATTTTTGAAATATACCATTATATAGAGAAAATAAAGAACAAATAATTTGACGGGTGGAAAATATCAATTTTTAGGATAACCCAAATTCCCTTATATTCATAAAAAAGAAGGCTTTGAAGGAGCCATCCTAGGAAGCACTGAAGGATAACGGACCATTGTTGTTATGAACGAAGTCCTTGTTGGTGCCTTCTTTTCTCACCAGTAAATATCGAAGATTTATTATCAAATCATGTGACATTGATTATTCTTATCATAAATTATGCAGGACTGCATATATTTTATAAATAAAATTGATTCTTGTCAAATACATTTCAATTTCATACATCAACCCCATAACTATTTCACACTTCTAGATACTCCTTTTCATTTTTTATCTGGGAAATCTATGTCATTTGGCCATGTACCCTTACTAGTTATATGTAGTCCATGTATATCCTTAATACCCCGAATTTAGTTTCCATTTTGGTTGTGGATATACACCTTAAAGAAATCATTATTAATGTTGTCATCATTAAGAGGAAAGATATTATTATTACATTATATAGTGTTCCTTTCAGAATTTTTAATAGAAAAAACACTAATTTATTTTATTTAAAATTAAAACTGTTATATTATGAATATGAAATCAAGGATAACCACTTATTCAAATTCCATGAAGTTGTGAATGGACATATAGAGGGATTTAAAGAGGATCTATCTAATAAACATCAAAGGATTGTTGAAAAATTCCAAAGGTATTGGCTAAAAAAATAATAATATACTTTTGGGTCTTATCACACAAAAACTCATACCACTATATTGGAGACTCCATACATATTTAAATATGGGAATGTTTATGTCCAACCAATTCATGTATAATTCTATCACCCCACATTTAAATCTAAAATCAATTATTAATAGATAATAAGTCACATGTCTAATTGAATAATCTGGATGAACATAATCAGAAAAGTTTATGCACACCATATAACATTAAAAATCCTTAACGTCTGAGTTGGTTGAGCATTAAACATAATGTTTTGTCTCCTCTCATTCCTATATTGAGAATTGGTATTGGATATAGTAACTCCCATGGTATGTGGGTAGTAGATTCCAAACCAGAATAAATATGTGAAGGATGTTATGTCATACATAAATTTTATTATAATGAATAATAATCATTATCCTTAATGAATGCAGAGTGCTTCAATATTAAAATAAAATTTGGATTTAATTAGTAATATTTTTCATTACATTAAGTCACATTCTTCTCAACCTCATGATAAAGTTTTAAAATTCAATTCCAAAGTCCCAGAAATATGAATTTAATCTATGGACAGTTACGTCTAAAAGCATGGAATTAAAATAAATGGTTGATATTCATTGTTGATAAGGTTAAACTACACTACAAATTATTTTTCCTGTTATAATATAAATATCATACAGTATCGTACTGTGTATGGAAAAATTTAAATACATAAAATCTAGATCTCCACTAGATTTCTACTAGTACATAGTATTTATTTTTGAAATAAATAAGGAATAAAATTTATTTTTTTTTCATAGCACATTATTAGAATAAAATTACTCAACCCTCATATATGAGTCATATATACATGGTATCCTTATATATTACAATTATATATGGTTTCAATATCATAATTATAAGATATGTAGTGATGTATATATTTTTTATCTTGGGCCCACCCGTAATGTCCACTAACTTCTTATTCAACATATAATAGGGAAAGTCATACCTGAACGGTTTCTTCTAATGATCCCTATAAAAATACATTATCAAAACATTAGGTGACTTGATCTATGATCATTATTGATACACATTGACACCTAGATTCTCTATAATAGGCCCAACATTGAATCTCAATCAACTTCATTCTATATCTAATGATAGTTTCTATGAACTCTCAATTTATGTTGGGTTTCACCTAAATAAAATAGTGAAAATAGTTGTGATGTTGTGAATTTGGTGATGAAATTGTGAGTGTGGATGTGATGAGATAAAATAGTCATCAATGAAGTGGGTGAAAAATATTGAAAAGAAATTAAATATACCAAAAATTAAGAACAATCATTTAATGATACAGTGTAATAGAATTATATGTTTTTATATATGTTTTTTATTCATACATTTCAATTATGAATAATGGAAGTGACATGAATTTTTCTAACAATTTTTGTTGATAGACCAACCTATCCGTGAAAAAATATAGAAGTTATTAATCCTCAAGGCTCACTCATCCAAGAAATTTTAAATTCTATTATCACTAAATCAAAACATTTGAATGATCTCAGTGTGTTAATCTCTTGATTTTTTACTTTGGTTTTTTAAAATCAGATTGTAAATTAATTTGATGATGAATTTATTTGACATTAGTTTTCACCTATTTCAGTAGTATTGGATAATAATATGATATAACATTGTTTCTGAGAGTACCATCGAACTATAGAATTGCACAAATAATGTAAAATTACTCACCATAAAAATCTCATTTTCCATCATAAGTTTTATCCCTAGATCATATTCGATTCTATATAATTAATAAATTATCTATAATTGAATACAATAATACCAATGAAAAAATGTAGAGATAAATTATGGGGAATATTATTTTATTGATTAACTTCTCATCATAATATAAATTCATCAATATCTCTCTACATCTCAATCTAGTAATTTCTTCTCTAGTTCCCCGATTGACCTCCTCGATCCTCCTTCAAAAATCTCACTACGTAAAAAAATATTTCTGGTCAAGTATCTATATCATAATTCACAATCACATATCATTGAATTAATATCTAGCTTCCACTTGGTAATTTAATTATAGATAATCTCTCTCACAGGTGATAATAGTTGATAATTTTCGGCAAAATATGCTTTCTTACACAATGTAATATATCTTATCCTTCAATAATATGTAGAATATTATTAGTTTAAACTATATTATTTAATATTTTTCAAGATTGTTTCACCTGTTTCATTCATATTATGAATATTTGAGTTTATTGAATACAGGTTAGAGAGAAAGGCTTTGATATAATGAAATATTTTGTTTTCAATACTAGACCTGATCCTAGACATGGGATATGGGAATGTGTTCTAAAGTCAAATTGTTAGGATTTGAAGTCTTGTGGTAAAAAAATTCTCCAAAAAAATGTTAAGGTCCAAAAGCTTTACTATTATCAGAAAATCCATACGCTTGAGGTAAAATGCTTTCCATGAGGATGTAAAAACCTTACAAACAAGGTCATAGGCTTATGATGATCCAAGAAACATACTATACTAGTGATTATCTTAAATTATGGGAAATTATAGTGACTTAAAATCCTAGTGAAAGCATTACGATCATTTGTAATTTTTATTTTCCCTTAAAAACATTGAAAATGTCATTTTTTGTGTTGGTTTTTTACGAACTATGTACAAAATGAATAAAAATAATAAAAATCATTTAAAATCTTATTAACATTAAAATATAAGATAATATCAATGAAATGGTTTTAATTAAAAACCTAATAATCAATAAAGAAAATAAAAATATTAATTAAAAAATTTTTAAAAAGGAATTTTATAGTTTAAAAGAGTAACAAAAATATCTGATATATATAATATTAAAATGATAAATAGTGTAAAATTATTATAAAAATAAGAAAAAATAAAATCAAACATAGAATACAGAAATAATTAATTATAAATAATATGTTCTCCTAAAAAACATTTAAAATTGAAATTAGTACATAATGTTGTGCTATAAAGAGTTAGAAAAGTTAAATAATAGCTCATTGATCATTTAACATCGAAAATCTAAAAAATTCCAGGATATTAAATGATTCTTCATATTCAACATTAATTAACCATTTTTATTTAATTATCTATTTAAGTCTAATTTTTAATTTAAAGGTAACTTACTTCATTTAAAGGATGTGATCAAATGGAATCAAAATACAAAAACATGAAATTATCCCATGCTAAAATTTTTGTTTATCCTCAAATAATAAATGATTTTTGATTCCTGATAGATGAAATGATATTGAAAATATTCTCACAGTGATGTGTTTTGAATAATTGATTTACATAAGAGAATGAGGGGGAATGTTTTCAAGAAACATCACCCTGAGCCTTCCTATATTCAAATATGGAGAAAACAAATTAGCACAATCTCTTCCATATATTATAATTTCATTCCTCTAATATCAAAATAACTTACTATACTACTTCAATTAAAATTAAATATCCACTTTTTAAATTATAGACAATTGAAATTTAAGTGGAATGGGGACTATAATAAGAATCACTTTAAAAACTCACAGTACCCTTACCTCCATTAGTTAAAGATCCTGTTTAAGCTTCATTTGTTTATCTAAAAATGATTTTCTATAAATAAATTTTCTCCTTATTCATTTGGTTTCAATATTCCCCTCACCATAATTAAATCAAAATATTAAATTAGTCACTAAATTTCAATTTTGTATATCCTTGATTTGTGAATACAACTTATTAAATAAAAAATGGTATTAACTCATACACTGAATGCCTAACGTCTTAAATATTCCACGTGGGATACCATTTTCCCGTTTTATAGTATATTCAATTGAATTATATGTTTAACTGTTGGGTTTTATGATATAGTTTTTCTATTTAAAAAATTCTATGTTTTATAGGTTTCATGTTTTAACATCTAGTTTTCTCATGTCCAATTCCCACCCTTTACATCTTCATAAATTAAAATCTTATAAAACATTGTGGAACAACACCCAAAAATAATATAAAATGTAAAATATGAGAATTAATTTCAACCTACGTGAGAAAAATGAAATTATCTCATAGGAAGTGTAGTATATTAATGAAATATAATGAAAATAAGACTAGGAATTTTGGATACAATTGTGGGTTGTGGGTTGTAGTGAATGATCATTTAGGCTCTTTTTAACACAATTTAAAGACCCCACCCACAAAAATAAACAAAAAATTTGTCCCCAATGTTGAATCCAAAGTTATAGTAAACATTTAATATAGTTTTTTTAAATAATATTAAATTTATAATCTTATAGTATATTATAAGAATTATCAAGAAAGTTTATTACAAAAAATGCAACATATTTTATAATCAAATTGTAAAATATAATTATATAATTTCACTATTTTAATTTGTAAATAAACACATAAATTCAAAAATTTGTTCATAAATTATCATAACAAACAATTACATACCAATCAATATTTTAAGAATTTGGATTTGTTATTATGGTGTTATCCAGTTCTAATGTTCTCCTCAAATTTATTTTCAATGCTTTATATTCCTGCAAGATAGGCAAATAATAAAATAAGATCATATTTATTGATATCAAAAAATTATATAAATGTTATCTCTAATAGTTAATTTTCAATAACAACTATAAAAACCAATTAAAAAATAGATTAGGACATCACTACCCTCAATGAGGATATCTTATCATTAGAGTTCATCAAGATATATTGACAATTCCATAATTGAGGATCCCCTATGATTTCACATTTAATGTATGGGAAAACCTTAAACTAATTAAATTTAATATAAAATGAGATAACATACAAATGTTAATAGTAATGAAATTTTGAGTATGGGGAATTGTTTTTCAAAAACCATTGGATGAATCTCCATTGAGGAATTCAGAAAACACACAATTTCTTAGTGAGGATCCCTTCAGGGTTATTCTCCAAGACATTGGTAATTTTTCAGTTTCACTTCCTTTAGATAATATAATTAAATAACTAAGTGAATATGAACATTAATTATTATTATTCAAAAAATATAAAAATTGAATTAAAGAACACAATCTTCGTGTTAGTTTGCACGAATAACTGATGTTATAGTCCTTGGTCAGACATAAGGATGCATAAAATTTCAAAAAAGTGGTGGAAGTAAATCCCATTGGATTCCCCTATAGGTAATATTTTGTTCTGTTATTATTGATCATAAATGACTGAATATCTTATACAACCATATCAACAACACCATTTACCCACACTCTCATAATGGTGAAGGGTCTAGATAACTTGTATGATTTTTTAACTAGAAACAACCTAAACCTTAAAATAAATATAAAAACCATTTGTCTAAACTATAATTATCTATTAAAAATGATAGAGTAATGATAGGATATTGTTAAGAGTTTTTAAAATTCTACAATTATCATTGGATTCAGATATAATTTCACCTAACTCACTCAACTCCATTAACATTCATTCACAATCAGTCTGAAAATTATAATCTATGTTCATCACTAGAAAAAAGTCATAGAATGAAAATTTATAGGTAAATGTAATTTATTATCAAAGTTAATTATAAAAGGATATATATTTATGGTTGTATTTAATGTAGTCCTATAATCTCACAAATATTGATCTAAATTGGTGGGAAAATAATTTTTGGATCTGGAAAATATCATTTCCAATAAAATTACCTCTCTATTAAATATTTTCTCTTGACCAATATAGTATGTTTGATAGGTTCTTCCATTTCTTTTAGAACACCCATAATTATCTATTAATTTATTGATCATATAATTATTTTACTGTGTGTAATTATTGATGATGAATTCCTTGGGAAACAATTTTTTTTTGAAATGATATCATTCTTTTGAATTAAACAACACGGGAAGAAATATGTTTTGTAAAAGAAATATCTGTAACCTCTATATAAATATTATCTATTGGAAAATTATGTATTCATTACAATAATGATATGTGAGAGGATCCTTGAAATATAGTCCCCAAAATTGAATGTATAAAAATTAGAATTTCCCTTTTGGGGTAGCTCATGTTTCCTACAATAATTTCTATGATATTGAAACTTGTCATAGCCAGCTACCAGACTCCTAGGATATTTGAATAGTATGGGTGAGTAAATACCTGTCCATAGGAATTTATTGGTAGTTTGCTTTCACACAATTTGTTAACTGTATGGTGAAGAATGTTGTATCTCATGTATTTTTATCACTTCATCATTATCCGATCATCTTTTTCATATACCATAATCACATCGCCTAAAAAGAAAGGGATCAACCCAAGAATAATTTTTTAATGTTGAAATAATCTTCTTGCTTTGGGTTTTTGAAAATTTGTTGGTCATAAAACCGACTACTGGGAATTTTGAAAAGAATTCACAATAATTTTATTTCCACATACAAGTAATAAAAATGTTTTTCATCTGGGAATGACGAGTTGTCACTTTTAGTTTATCAACTTGTGTTATGAGTATCCTAGAAAATTATTTAGTAACCACATTTTCAACTCATTACTTATCATTGATTTCCAATTAAAAGTATTATAAGTAAAGTGTATTTCCCACATGAATTGGTTTAAATTATTTCATATCGAACAGATTCTTAATGAATGAATGATTAGTGAAAATTATGACCTTGAAACTAGTAAAATACATTCAAAGACATCTCAGGGTGAAGAAAAACAAAAACCAACTCCTTTTCTATAGTAGAGTAAATTATTTGTAAAACATAAAATAAATTGATATTATAACAAATAAAATACAAATTTATCTCTTAAATTTTTCCAAAAATAACACCAACTACTACATATGATTATTTATACATAACCTACAAAGGTAATTCCAAATATTGAGATTTAATATCGGGTGAAGAAGTAAAATTATCCTAAAATACATAAAATTACTCAAATAATTTATCAATGTATCTTGAACTGTGTAACTTTATCATGTATTGAGCTTAAGGGAATAGTTATTTTAGAGAAATCTTTGATAATACCATAGTAAAAAAGCCACATTTGTTTTAAGAAAATCTTATATTCCAGAAATTTTTCAGGAAGGAAAAGATTTTGGATCACCTTAATTTTAACATTATTTACTTCAATCCCCAAATATGAAACATAGTATCATAATAATGTTCCTACAATGACCATGATATTAATTTTTCCTAGTATAAACCAAATTTTTATCATGGTATAGCATTAAAAAATTTTCTTGATTTTATAAATATCATTCTATTCCATTTATTATAATTATAGAAACATCTATAAAAACATAAATATAATTTTAATATTTTTTTTTAAAATTGTTATCATATATCATAAAAATACATTAGATTACCACACATGTAAACATGAATTATTTTTTATAGAAAAGGACCATATTGACAAGTGAATGTGGGTTTCTTATAATTTTAAAAGGAAATAGAAATATTTTTTTAACTATAGATGGTATTAAGAAATAATAACAACTCATTTCCATCAATCTTATCATGCATTTTGTCAATAAATAGAATTATATATTTATATTTACTAGTGGAAACCTTCTATTTTATATAATGTATGAAAAATATCCACTTGTACACTATCTGGGGTTGGATCTGTTAATTATTCTCATTTCTAAAAATTATCACCCCACCCTTCATAGAAACAACCTAAACTAATGTAAACCAAGGGATATATAAAATTGAGAAATTATCCCAATATCAAGCAATCTTATAACATCCTCTCTATCCACTTTTTCTTGATTGATTTTTCCCCTATGACCATCAATTTTAGGTCTACTATCAGGCTCCCCATGTATTTTATGCATGTGGTATGATGGACTTATTCCCCTTATAGAAACAATAGACCATACTATGATTGATTAGGAAGTTCTCAAGATAATAAACACATTTACTTATTGGTTTCTCTCTATATTAGAAAATATGATGATATATTATATAGAGATATCTCCTTCAAAATGTATTTAAAATTATATTAGTGGGGTTTGAGCCCCAAAATTGAGATACTTTTGACATCTAGGAAGACACTAAGACCTGTAAGGTCCAACATCCTCATGATTTCAGTTAAATTATTCATAGTAGAAATATGATTCTTTATCAGTACTGCCCCCATAATATTTTTCTTCCAAATAAAAATTAATGATTGGATTAAGTTATTTTTTATAGAAGAATCATCAATATGATAAATTAACTATCCTAAAAATTCATCTACATGTTCTTCACCCATTTCTAGAGCTGATTCCCATGCATGCCTCTAGAGGATCTAATGAGAAATTTATTTCCCTAATAATCCTAAAAAACTCTTAATCATCATCATCTATGAAATATAATAACTCTAAAAACTTATATCTTGAGATGAATATATTTTTTGAGTTATTTAATTTTCTTAAAAATATTCATTTCCATTTTTTACCCCCATGAGGAATAAAATTTTCTATTAATAATATCTATGATAGAGCCTCCTTTGGATAGAAAATGCCTAAAATGTGTCATATGAACTTTTTTATCTTGATCCATGTCTAGTATAAGAAAATCTTATGCTGAGAATATATTCGTTACTCCCTCTAGGAAGTCATCAAAACTCCAAATTTACAGAGTGATGGATCAATCCTCCAACTATAAGGAAAATGTTTTCTATGATACTTATAATATGAAATGATGAATTAATGATTTTGGAATAATGTTGATACTCATACCCAATTGAATATGACATCTATATCTCTTAAAGTGGATGGGATGACAAAAATCATGAGTTCCTAATGTTTAGGTGGTGTCCTATTATTTTAAAAAAAACAGAAAAGTCTTATGTAGATTAAATATAAATAATTATTTAAAAGTATAATTATTTTAATAAATTCCTTCAATGATTTGGGAAATTATATACATTGAATTATGACTATATGGAAATTTATATCCATGTGATTTTTAATAACCTCCTCTTGAAAATTGAACTATTTTTTTTTTGATTATCTAAGAGAATAATGGTTTTGGAGAAACTATTTAAAATTAGTGAAATCCTCTCAATCTCTTCTAGATGATTTTATTTACATTATGAAATTGATTTTTAGAATATTTTTATAGTGTGTTTTCAGAAAAATTAAAACTTTTAAATTGTACCTAATAATGCTCTCAATAATTCTAGATTACTTGATTTTTTGATTTTGGGTTCCAATTTCATTTTAAATTTTATTTTGAGTAGTTTAAGGTTATTTGTGAATTTCCTGGTGATTTATCAAACAAATTATTATAATACTAACAATTAGATTTTCCCTATTATTTTCAAAATTGAATTGGTTGAAATTTATTTTTCACAGCTGTTCATTATAGACTACATTTTCCCCATTTAAATTTTAAAATTATGCATCCTCACATTATACACTTTCACAAACAGATCATGTTGTTCTTTAAGTTTGTAAAATATATATTTGAATTTTTTATCTTGGGAATCAATTATACTCTATATTTCATTCAACATCCCCTATGCATTACATAGTTAATTAATATATTAAAACCATGGGTTTTTTGGGAATTTATTCACAGGCTGTTGTAGAAATTGAGGGGCACAACATGTCACAACACCAGTTATTCTTTCCAAGGAAAATTTGGTTGGTTTTAATATCTCTATTTGTAGGTATTAGATAACATTTCATCCAAATGAAACATCCAAGATATATATACTATATATTTTTCATTTTATAATTTATATGATAACATATCAATATAGGGATATCATTATTATCAGTGACATAACATGGAACAATGGTGAAATTTTACCTATGTGTATTTTGACTATTTCATTGTAAACATCATTAGGTATGATCATAAATCGTCTGAAAAGTGCATTGTATTTCTTGAAAAAGATTCTTCTTCTAAAGAACTTATACTTTGATTTTATGATTTTTTTTAAAAAAATTTATTCTAATTCTACAGTTATTTAATCACTAAAATATCCTATAGATGAATTATGAACATGTGTTCGGAAGTATATATTGAGACAACTATAAAATCAATCCATGAAAAATTGGAGATTACATTTTTTTGTATTTTTTATATTATGGAAATACTCTATATATGAAACAACATTCATAGAATATTTCACATACATCTTGAATAAAACATCTTTTTCTTATTGTATTCATTATTATCCAATGGTAGAATTTCATTGGAAAGAAATTAAAAACCTATTCTGAAGTGTCAAAATTATCATAACTTGAATGAGGAAACTAGGTTTTAGATTTGTCTATGTGATAAAATGGGGATAATATAATATCAATATCCTCGTAAATAAATTCTCTTAGTTAATGTTATGTTACACATAATATAATTCCATAATGAAATCAAGTGATTTTTAATTGTAAATTCTATTGAATAATGGATGCATTGACAACATTGATTGTTTTATCTGACAGATTAAAGATGAAATTGTAATACTATTACATTATAGGTGGTTTTAATCTATGGTTAATTGAAATTTTATAATCCCAAATCTTTCTATCGTCACATTTCTTAGTGGTGGTGGACTTATATTTGAATCTTGATTAATCATATTTTCACTAATATCTTCCATTTTTTCAAGAAAACTAATATGTATTTCAATTTCCAAATAGATGGGAATTTTTTTTGAAGAGGATGGTCTAGTTTTAATTTTTTTAATTTGTTATATATTTCAAGAAGAACATATTTAATATTTTTATTATATATATATATATTATTTTTTTAAGAAATTTTTTCATCTACTTGTTTGAACATTCCTTCACCAGTAATGATAGAAATATTTGTCTACACTCCTAGGTATTTGAAAAATCTTTGGTTAAATTATTTATTAATAACCAATGTTTTAAAAAATATAGTTATTATGCCATGTTTGAATCTACATGGAGTGATTGATTAAAGTATTTGTGACTAATATGGATAATAAATAAACTCAATAAAATTTTAAAAAGAGTTGGGATGTAGTGATGATTGAAATGAAATTTAGAATTGAATGCGATAGGAGATAATGGATTTTGATTTAATAGGTGATCAAAAAAGATAAATAAATCCTTTTAAATTCAATAATTAAAAATCAACTAGTGAGATAGTGGAATTATTAGCTGGTCATATATATATCTTTCTTGATTAATGCATTTCAATTAAGCATAGTAAAACCATATTGAAATATGCTATTTTTTTGACCAACAATCCTATGAGTGAATGAATACTATTGTTTTTAATCCTTATCACCCAGTCAATCACATTGTGATGAAATTATTTTTAAATAAATACATTTTTTTAATAGAATTTATTTTGTTACAATCATGAGATGTTAAATTTTCAGTTTGAAATGTAGATAGTTAACCATTTTTAAGATAAATTTATTCATGATTATTTTGACAAGTTCCCAAAAATTTGTAAAATAATTCTACTTTAGTTTGATTAGGAATGTAACATTGAGATGCAGAAATTCACACATGAAATAAAATTAATTATAAATATATTTTCATTACCAATATAATATTTATACAAATATAACCATCAATTCATAAAAAATTTGGAATTTCATTAAAATTGAATGAATTAAAAAAAAATTATATCAAAGAGAGAAAGGATAAAGAATCATATCTTATTGATTATCTCATCTTCCTACTTTGGTTTATCCAAGCTCTCTCACAATCTCCATCTGATTGGTTCTACCTTAGATCCCCAATTTACATCCACAATCCGCCACCCATATTATTTCATCAATACATAATATTCATATATTATTTCTTAGATTAAAACTCATATTCATACAGATAAGAATATCTCCTTGGATTCCCCATTGCTATTTCATTTTAAATCATATCCCATGTATGTGGCATTATTCAAACCTTCACAACTGAATGTTCATCCCTATGCAAGGAAATATATCTAATCCTTCAATAATATATAGAATATTCTTAGTTGTAATTCCATGAAAAAATATTTTATGATTTTTTTTCCTCTTTAACAAGAATTTACACAGATTAAGGTTTATTGAATATGGTCTAGAGAGAAGGCCTTCAAAAATTCACTCCATTATTTCCTCAATACATGGCCTGATCTTGGACATGGAATATATACATTTCAAATGTCACATAATATGGTTTGGAAGCCCTATAGTGGGCCACCACTCCAAAAAAAATCGATTTATTAAATCCTTATGTTGATTAAAAAAATTGTATTCTATGGGAACAAAATATCAATGAGCCATGATAATCCATACACTATGGGAAAAAGGATTACAATGGGCATATAATATACTTATACTGGTGATCAAGTTGAATTTAAACATAAATATGATGTTGTATGATCATAGGAAATGCTTTACCATAACTGAATTTTTTATTTTTCTTCGAAAATAATGAAATTACCCACTTTTAGTGTAGGAATTTTTTAAATTAGCAATAGAATGAATATAAACAATAAATCTAAAATTTAAAGTCCTATAACGATTAAAATTAATGATTTAAAAAATTAATTATTTTTTATTAAAATAATAATGATGAATAAATAATTACAAAACATGATTTAGAATACTTAATAAATTAATTCCAGAGTTCTACAAAGTCCAAAAATTAATGATTTATCTATGATGTGAATGAATTATGGGAAAAATTTAAAATATAAAGAAGAAAAAAATTATAATGATTGTAATTTTACAAAACTAATAATAAAAAACATCCAACATCATTTAACTGTATTCCAAATAGATATTTTAAATGATTAAAAAAAAATAAGATTTTTCTGAAAATAGTAAGAAAAAATAAAAGCTCATAAAATTAAACATTAAATATCCTAAACACTAAAAATTATCATAATATTAAATGAATCATTAAGTTCAAATTCAATTTTAAAATTGTCATATATTATCTACAAAAATCTTATTTGTACATAAAATTCGTTCACATCATTGAATAGATGTTGAAAAATTTAATCCAAATTCACACACAATAGTAGTAATGTTTTAACTGCCTCAAAATTCACTATATATTCTCATTAGTTAATAATTACATTAATTTGTTTTTCTAAATGTTACATATTACATAAATGAACTAGTATAAGGTAAAATGAAATATAACCATCAAAATATAGATTTTATATTAGCGAGGATAAAAGGAAGTAACGATGATATGAAAATTGTGAACAAAAAGCCATAAAATGGCATTGGGTATCAAAAAATATTATTTATAAAGCTCATTTATCTGAACATTAAAATGAGGTACATTTTCTAGGGTTTTATATTGACTAAAAAATATATAAACTCAAACAATTACAGTATTTTTGAAATTGTATGTGATATAAATTTGAGCACATGGAATTTTTGATGAGATCTATGAGAGTCGAATGGCCACACTCAACTACCAGTAGAGAATACATTATGCATAGATGACATACAGAAATATTAACAAGATTTTTATGAATAAAATAATGTGAAATAACGAGTTATTTATTAATTTAATAAGTCTTTTATGTAATTTATTTTACATATATCTCATTTTGAAATATAAGCAAAAAGATTATTTTCTTATAGAAAAACTTTTATTTAAAAAATTTACTTAAAAATTACATTTAGAAAGTTTAGATTATGAATTAGGTAAAAATAATATCATTTTTTGTTTCCAATTTAAATAATATCATAGTATTAATTTCAATGGGTTTTTTCCAAAAAAAGTTTTTTTCACGATTAGTGAAGGAAATTCCATATTTCTAAAACTGCCACTTTTATGAAATTCTAAAACTATAATATTAAAATAAATGATTTTGAAAATTGTTTTTGTAATATATATATATATATATATATATTAGAAAATATAATCTAAATTTAAAATTTTTCATTTTTAAAACCCTCATATATGGTTTTTCAAATATAAGTAATATTTTACTCTAAAAACAGATTTATTTACTAATAGTAAATTTCTTAAAAAAATGTAAAAATTAAGTTTAAAAAAATATTATTTATTTTAGTTAAAATTTATCATATCATTTAATAATATAAATATAAATTATTTTCATAAAAATATTATTAATAATATTAATATTAATGACCACGATAATTGTAAAACTTTTATTTTTCAATAATTATTTTATTAATATTATGTAATTTGTATCTAAAAAAATAATGAATAACATCTAAATAATGAACATCATATAATATTTAATAATTAATTTCAAAAAATTATCATTCATTAAAATGGAAACCAAAACAGAATTTGACTAAGAACACATAAATGTGAAAGTAACATAAAAAAATATTTTTAGTATGTATAAAATAATTTAACATGAAAGTGAATCTCCAATTAATTATAAATTTAGATATATTAAATTTAGGTTCATAATCCCCACATTTTTTGATTGATGTTATTTTATGTTTTTATTATAATAGAATATAGTTGGGTAAAAACCAGTTTCTTATGTAAAACAAAAAATAAATGATAAAAGAAAGAATATAAGAGAAAAGAAAGTCCAATATGTTTAAAAATTGTGTGTAAATACATGTATTGGGATTCATCAACCTAATATCAACCCAAAATACATTATGTAGATCATTTTGAACCATTCTCATTTGACTTGTTTCATTTAATTGTTGAAAAATAATGGGAGTTTGCAAAGGTGGCCTTTTCTTCATTTATAAAAGGGAATCACTTCATCCATTTCATTGCTCCACACACCAATAGAAATATCCTTGAAACCCTAACTGACTTTCCACACTAATATTTTCATTTAATATTATAAATACCTTGGTCACATAAATTTATCCTAATTCTTTTATTTATAAGGAGTTCAAAAATAGTATCTTTAGGCTCTCAATGTAAGTATTATATAATACTAAACCATTAATTTTTAAATTTTCCCTTCCAAAACTACCATAAGGAGAGTAATATAATGACCTATGTATCATTAGTATAATGAAATTTTATGATATTAATATAAAATTTATTTTTTATTACTTCCCATTCATTTATAAAAATAAATGAAAATTGATCATATGTTATGCATACTACCACCTCAACGTGGATACATATTCATATTTTTATGACCATTACCCTTCACAAGATTTAAGAATGGAATTTAATAATAAAATATACATATATAATATTATTATGAATATGAAGACAAAAATTATATTACACCGTCATTTCTACTCATTTATATGTAAATTAAAATGTAAATTGTGTGTTTTATGGACTATTACATCCATGAAGTAACATTTTTTGTTTTTCATAATGATTTAAAATCATCCTCTAAACCACATAAAATATGAATAAAAACCCTAATAACATGTTTATAAAATCATTATACTTCTGTTATGATAATATTATGTCAAAATTAACATTATCATATCCTACAAACCCATTGAATTGTGAAATTTTTATATTTGGTTCAGCTTAATGACCGACATGAGAAATGATATAAAAATCTATCATGTATAAATATTATAAATTAAATAAATATATTTATACATGTTGATAAGGTTATAGTTATTTTTAATGACTATATAAAAGTTTTATTAAGTACAGTTCTATCATTTAGTTAGATAAAATTACTAAAATAAAATGAAGTTGATTAAATTTTAACATTGACATACAGAATATATAGGCTATAAACAAATAGAATATGATAATATATGTTATATATTAAATTAGATATAAATTAATAATGTTCCAAAAAACTATTTAATAATATTAATTTTATTATTCAGGATGTTAGGAACTTGTAAATAATGTACTAGGACAACGTATGGTTTTATACAAACCAAATTTTATTATATTAAGATAAATACATTATTATTGAACTATATTGTTATAGTTTTGATTTATTATTCGTAAAAAATATTTTCTATTTTATTTAAATATTTTTTTTGGGTTCTATAATTATAAATTATAACCTCATTATCAAATGATTCATACCTTAGATATTATATCACTAGTAGGGATTTCATGACTCAAAATTCCACCCATTGAGTTGTACTCACCACTATACACCATGATTTTATTGGAATTTTTTATCTATTTCTCCATTTTTTATTATAATTATACCTTCATTATTCATGGTATTTAATTATTAATGTTAAGTTTTATCCTTCATTTTGTTTTGATTCGATTTTTTTAAAAGTTTTAAGAGTTATTTGTATCCATTTTAAAATACATGAGACATGTATGACATTGGCACTGTATTTTCTATTATATGGTGTATTAATTATCTTATTTACTTCAATAATATAAAACATATTTCATTTAAAATTATTGTTTATTTCATTGTTTAAATCTCATATTCTTTTGATTCTCACATTGTCATTACAATAATTGTGTTTTCATCCCAATTATGTTTCATTAAAATTTTATTTCTATTGACCACTTATTCACATATTATGGAGTATCTGATGGTCATGAATTTCATTTTAAATGTTCTAATAATATTTTCTTCTTGGGAATTAAGAATTAATCAGTTACTCACTACAAATTTCCATCCAATTCACCCTCTGTTATAGAAATGATTTTTCATTTAGTTCATTTCCTCTTTGAATACCCTATATTTTGTTAAATATATTAATGGGAATTCACCTAGGTTTCCATTTATTAGTTTATTAGGGAAATAATTAACTAGATTATATACTATTAATTGATGTGTTATTAGTTGTATGGATTATTATATTGAAATTTATTTCATTTACTGATTGGGAAATAATTATAATTCATATACTTTTTATTTCAATACTATTATTTTATTGATTCTTAAGGAATGCATGCTATGTTATTTATAATTTCTTCATACCTTCATAAGAGGAATGAATTTTTAATAATTATTGACAAGTTGAGACTAATATAGATATTCCCTTGACTCATTAGTAGGTCCCATTATACAAACTATCTTGTTTTTTTGTGCAATCCTAGCCAGTGAAAATATAACCTAAACCTAGGGCCTAGATAGTATGATTATGATGTATTCTGTTGATGCATGGAATTCATTATCTAGAATTATTTATTATATCTTTAATGAACCAATATTCTATACATAAATTTATTTATAGATATGTCAACCATGTATAAGTTTTGCTTAATTGTTTTTTCATGATGGTATTAATGTTATCATCAATTCCTTCCACATTATTTATGAACATCAAATTATAAGACACAATATTTTATTGTTATCTCTTATCAATACAAATCATTGGAGCTTACTCCTTCTTATTTTTTCATTTACATATGTTTTGAATAAATATTTTACCCATGATATGTCTAGATGAGTTGCATGTTTGGAGAACTTGTGGGGGGAGGTTGAATTATTACCATGGATTAAATAGTTTCTTATATAGTGGTAAAATTAATATTTTATAAGAACAATATGGGATTTTTTCATAAATTTTTTTCCCTAAATCTCAAATATTGTAGACCAAAAAAGTTTTTCAATTTTAACTGACACAATATTTTTTGGTGAAATTATTATTATATTAAGAATTGGTTTCTTTGGTGCATTTCAAATATAGTATTTCAAGAAGGTGTTTATTCACACTAGATTATAGGAGTGTTAGTATAAGGCACTGAATATTCCCAAATTATCTTCTAAAGTCCATGTTCTAAATCCATTGATATTTCCCTAGTGTTTAATGTTATATCAATTCATGTGGTGGCCACATGTCATTGTCTCATGATATTAAATGGTATCAAATATATATTATACAATACAAACTGTCCTAAACTATTCAAAGTAGTATGTTGGTGAGAATGTTTTCTTCCACACATAATTTAATGTTCTATGTATTAACTCCATTAATTTTAAGAATTCCCCTATTTTGAATGTCAATCTACAAGAGGGTTTTCTTTCCTCGGAAATTCAATGGTTATAACTACAATGACTGAACCCAATGTCATGATCCACCTAACCTACAACCAGAAGGTTCCTCATGTATGATAACTATGTCTGTCCTGTTTCATTCTTTTTAGGATATGTATTGATTCTTGTATAGTCTATCATATCCCCAACAAAAAATTTCAGGAAAAACCAAAATTTTGTCCCATTATATAGAGCTTCTTTTATTGCCTTTTTACTAACACAACACTTTGAAAATGAGCCAAATATTCAAAATGGTCCCCATAGATAGGTATGTTTCATATAACCCTAAAATACATGGCATAAATTCCTTGTCATGTGAAATTAAACTATAAAACATAGATTCTATCCCACATAACATTAAAGTGTTGATAATGGTGTATCCCTTATGATCTTATTCTACATAGAGTAGTATATCTATTATAATATGTATTCATAATATATATATATATGTTAGATATTTAGATACATAAGAAAAAATACCCCCATATGAAATTTCTCTCTCCAATTTAGAGCACTCTATATTTTGATATATTTTGGATTTGGTCAAATTTTTCTATCATGGTATCTTGACTCTCTAAAACAATGACAAAGATATTTCCCCACACTACCTCTTGTTACATGAAATCTTTTTTCTACTCCAATTGGGGTTTCTTTCCTCTCTTGAAACTATGAAAAGGTGATATTATTTTTAAAATTATCTATATTTGGAAAACCCTGCAATATAAAGGTCCCTAATATATATCCTTAAAGTATATACCATTCATTTCATTATCACAAGTTGCTTAATTATATAGAATATGGTATACTTATAAACCCCCAAAATCATAGAGTGGTCAATTTATTGAAACCTAGTTTTCTTACCTATGATCTTGATCTATGATAGGCCCAATATCTTTTGTTTCATTATCTAAAAACCTATTACATGATAAAATTTAGAACAACTTTGGAGAGTTTAATCCTTCTGTGGGATTCTACCCATTATTGTCACATGTTTATGAATATGACATAGAGATAGAGATACATCATTTTATAGATGATACAGACCTATAAAAAATCATCCATATCAAGGTCATCATTGTACGAATTTGAAATAGACACAATTTCAGTCCTTATTTCATATGGGTAAACTTCATGATGTATAGATCTTTAGTTAGGACATTAACCTTTTTATAATTGATTTTATTGCACAAAATAATTCCCTAAATGGGATAAATATGAAAATAAAAAAATAACAATATATGTGACCCAATAGTTTGTGGAATACCCTCCACCCACAAGTCGCGGTGTTTAGACTCCATAATTTTTTATTTCTCTATGAACTAGGGTATTATCCTAGAAAAAACCATAGAGATTATTATAGATCTAATGAATTCTCCAATAAAATTACCCTCTACAAAAAATTGGAATGATATATATAAAGACATTGTAGCAAATAAAAGTGGTTGTAATCCTATCCATTGGGATATATAATGGAACCCTATTAATTTTTCAATAACCTAATTAGAATTCTATTCAACTCTAACGCCTCCCTGTGTGTAGTATTTCCATTATAGTCATGTATTTTTATAACAGACACCATATTGGGATACCATAACCTTATATAATAAATATATATATTTTCATTCATATTATTCTAGGATATGTAGTTACATTAAAACTATTTGTTTTTGACTTGGCCATAATTAATCATCCATTTCTTTAAAATATCAATGAACTATTATGTTCAAAATATTTTATTTGTTTGGCTATAACATTCCTATTAATTTATGAACTTCTCTTTCCCAAAAATGACAATTAATTCCTCTAGTTTTTTTAAATTTCTAAAAACCATTCATTGTAATCAATAAATAGTGTATTCAACAACAAGGAACAGGTATACATGGAAATGATATTAGTGCATTTATTTTTGGAACACCAACCAAAAGAATGTTTTCATCAAAAATAGATTAACCACTATTATTGATGGCCCTATAAATAATTATAGTGTAACCCATCATTCGAATTAGGTCCAAAGTAATCGTCAGTATACTTATCTATTTTTATAATTTCTTAATTCTAATTCCATATCCCATGATTTAAGAATGAAAATTTCTTATTCAATAGGTATTCGTTATTCTTATCCCTTGATTCCTTGGTGGTTTTTCATGGATCA
This sequence comes from Viscum album, assembly GCA_963277665.1. Lineage (NCBI taxonomy): Eukaryota > Viridiplantae > Streptophyta > Magnoliopsida > Santalales > Viscaceae > Viscum > Viscum album. The sequence continues at coordinate 512,535,744 of OY728138.1, forward strand.
TCTATACTAATGTTCTAAAATCCATTGAATTAAAACAATTTAACACCATCTCGAGTTGATATATGTTAATATAGGTCTCATATTCACATTAGGTTCTCAAACCTTATCTAAGTAAACCATTTTATATTTTGGTAAAAAATGTGCGATCTTGACCCTGAACAACATACGGTCAAAGATTATAACCATTAACTCAATCCCTCAATGGTCTTAATATCATGACATTAAAAATTCAAACAAAAATATATAAGTCCTCTCATGTGAAAATCCTATAAAGGATGTCCTGAGAAAAATTAAAGTACAATCATGCTATGTTATTCGTATTCATAACCTAGAGAAAATATATTTTTCATGATAAAAATGGAATATGGCTTGTGGTTCCCATCATATTATCCTCACAAAAGTCAATATATTCATGCTGGGCCCACTGGTCTAAAAAATTATTGGTATATCACATGCTATTTTTCTTTACATTGAATATGTCTCCAATAAAAATTTGATTAACCAATATAGTGTATAAACCCTTATTAAATATTATTTCATAAAACAATCCTACAATATTACACACGTTTTTTGAATCTTTTAAAATTTTAACCTCTATTTAATTAAATATGTTATGTTGTCCATGGGAAACCTTTAATTTGTGTTGATGTTGCCTATATATTCATCATTGTCAAACAGTTGAGTCATTTCATGAGAGGAATGCCCTATAATATCTATTTTATTTTACATTATTATAGAGGGACCTTTCTTTTGAATGTGTTCCATGGTTACCCCTTAAATACCTATTCCATACCACTGTTTCATGATTCCAATATTTTGATTTATAATTTACACATTAAAAAATTGAGTTATTCAGTTGGATTTGAACACCCTAGATGTAACACATTTGTGCATAATACTCATTAATTATAGGAATATAACATCATATTTTTGAAAATAAAAAAACATTAATTTTTCGACCTTAAACCAAAAAATATAGTGGTCGAGGGACTTGGAATTTAAACTCTAGACCCTTGTTTATAGGATGTTCTATGCTAATATTGGACTCACATTCATGTAATTTTATAACATTTACGTTACTATATAAGACATATCATATATTTAAATATGTATTTAGACATTAAATATTAGTTATATCCGTCGTAATGGCCAAAAGGACTTGATTTGTTTTTACTATTTTTGATAATCCACCTTTTAAGGTTTGAGGTGGAACTCTTACAAGGCAAGAAAGTTTAGGGACAATTACATGACTTGTAGGTCTTAGAGGGAATCACACAGTATAGGGAACCTTTAAATGCTCCTCCCTAGCATATGTCATTATATCAGCACTCCACCTTCATAAGGCTAGTCAGATAACTGTCCACTGAAATTCTACAATGGTTCATTATCAATGGAAATGCCATACCCTATCATTCATCCAATTCATGTTAGCTATACTCAAGTGAATATTCCTAACCTAAATCCTCATCTTAAAACTTTTCCCTTGTAGTCTGACTGGTACAACTGTATCATTTGATCCAAACGCCTTGGGGTGTCCCTAAGGCCTAAGGTGGCTTGAACACCTTGAGAAACAACTGGCTCGAAGTCCATGGGTGGTCCAATAGCCTTGCAGGACTTGAGGACCAAACCGGTTGTCCAGAGGCCTAAATAGATAATAATTTCTAGATAATACAGTACCTACTACAGTACTGCTACAGTTCTGCTACAGTTCCCCTGAAATATGTCTCCCATACTTTTTTTATCTGTTCTCTTGGATGCACTTGATGATTCCTCACCAACCAAGCTGAGTCTTTTGTGATTAAATATTAGTTATATCATATTTTAATCATAACCATAAACTACATTAACGTTCCTAGGTGACCATCATAATTAGTTGTAATGTGATCTTAATTAATTTTAGGTTTTATATCCCATGATTCTATATAGATCACCTCAACTATTTTTCAAATTTATATGAATGTAAATTCTACAAACATTGGTCTAGCTTGACCGATCGTAAACTACCAAATGAATGAGACATGGCACTCACTAGGTTGAAAACCCATAAAGTGGATTATAGTAAATAGTGAAGCCTAGGATTTTTGATCATGAACCTCTTATGTCCTAGGAAAAATTCAACATGTAAAAAGGATAAAGGCCAAAAATATTTTTTAGGAGGAAAACAGTCAAACAGATACATGAGAAAAACACATGTTACTGCCAACTAAGCCTCAACCATCTGACACTTAGGAAAAAGTTTCTATTTAATTATGACCCAAATCACATGATGTCCATTTTAAAACACTCACAACCGTTAATCTATTATCATTTGGCCCCTTGAATATGGAAAATATCAGAGCTCTCACATAACCCTCTTATATATAGGGTAAATTGAACTATGAAAAATCAATGAGATATAATCTCAAGGTGGTATTTCCATCTTAAACATGAGAATCCCCATTCAAAAATTTTTTCCCATGAATTTAATTTTTTGGGTCAATCATATTATATATCTTAATAAACCAACATTACTATACAACATCATTGCATTTAATTTTATATTTGACTTACCTATAACCATTAAAGGGATAATGACTAGGAGGAAAACATATTAGATATTCAAAAAACCAATCATGTTATAATGTGATGGTTCATGTCCAACTATATCTATCCTACAAAAACCATTCTAATAGGCCACATATAATAAGAAACCATATTTAATAATTGAATGAACCATATTTTTTATGGTGATGTTATATATTTCATTAAATTTTGCCTACCAATACATATCCAAGAGGATACCAAATAGTAGAAACCATATTTTAAATCCCCTTTATCTCACTTACATTACCTGGTGTATAGTGATGGTATATATCTCATTGTATCAAGGTAACATATATCTATATAATGTCATATATATAAACCATGATGCATTTCAAAACACTTAACTATTAACTCAAACGGTTTAAAATAATGATTTAGTTAATCTATTTCACTCAATGTTCAATTGGGTTCATTTATGATGTAGTATTTATCACTGTAGGTTTCATAGATTGTCTTGAATTAATTATTGAGGTGGCAGAAAGGCTTGGAAATGGTATCAATTTGAATAAATATTGTTATTCAAAAGTGCAAAGTAAAAAGCATCCATAGATTAAAGTACATGTCTCTATAGTCATATAGAATTTTAATTAATAAAAACAACTAATAAATATGTCATATAGAAATGTTTTCGAATTTATTCAATTCTTGATGTAAATTATTGATAGATCATTTATGATCTATGTTCATTATTTCCTTGGTCTGAAATAAGGGATGAACTTCCCCAAACAATATATATTACTATTACTTCATCTTCCTGGTGGCCTCAATATTTACTATTTATTCAAAAACAATTATATTATTCTCAACAATATATATTATTATTCATAAAATTATCTAATTAAAGATGTTACCTTGACACTTATATTATTCATGGGTATGTCATTGTTAGGATGTTCTAAGAATAAGTGGGATGTCTTATTATATGTCGACAAATATTTGGGGATGACCAGGATGGAGTTTCAGAATAAGTTCTTTGACAATATCATTTGTATGACCATGAGGGTTGAAATGGATTGGTAGTTAATGAACCATTAATGGGGAGTTATGTATGTGGTGGATCATGACACCCATTTTATACATTTATTTTAGTTTTCCTCAATACTAATATGTAATGAGGTGATTAAATTGTGTAATTTTGAGGAGGACCTATTGTATGTGATATGAGTAAAAATGTATATTTTTTTAATTATTATCCATTCAGAGATACCGAATCAAGCCCTTATTACTGAGAATAATATGAGAGAATATCACGGTTATGGGTAGGTGGCTCTAGCTACAAGGGCTGATAGTTGGTAATTATGAAAAATGATGATTTTTTTTGAAATATTATTCTATGAATTAAAACGGAAGTGTAATATGGGTGATAGTTCCATTTAATTCTATCAGTGTGGTAGGTCTAGACACATCTTTTCTCAGTTAAACCTATCACCTCTTTAGAGTGGATCTTTTGTGAGGATTGTTATCCAATATAGTTCCTACATCATTATCTAGTATAATCCCATTGAAATGGGATAGAGATATTTTTAGTGTTATATATTTGTTTGAACTAAAAAAAATGAGGGAATCTAGAGTTACACCAACTATTCAAGTCAGGGTGGAGGATGTTCTACTCTAAGGAAGAAGAAAAAATCTTTTTTATGGTAGTGAATCTCAGGGGAGTTGAGTATGGACTCACAGTTTGGGATTTAATAAGTTGAATTCCATTAATTTCCACCACCTAAATCAAGAGGTTTTACCCTCTATAGTATATGTTATGATTCAATTAACCTCTATGATATCATCATTTTTTTGAAATAGGAGCTTCACATGAATTTATAGCATTCTAATTCATAAATGGAACATTTTTAACAACGAAGTTGATTGTGTATAATAATATTCCAAGATCAGAATCATTACATGTTAGTGTCCCCTATTCATGGTGATCTTGTATAAGTGGAATGTGATGAGGATAATGATCTCATTGAATGTCTTGTATATCATGTTATCATCAATGACTAGTTAACTATATAATATGTATAAAGAATTGGATGCATTGAACTTGTTTTCCAATCAATGTGATCTTGATTAAGAAATGGATAGATTGGAATGTTAAGAGATCAGTGAAGCATTTATTATGTTGACTCATAGTGAAAATGAACCATTTGGACTTTAGGTGGTAGAGATGATTGGAAAAAATTTAGAATCTTAATATTATGGGATTCTATATACCTAAGTAATTGAGGACAAACCTCATGAATTCCTCACATATTCATAGATAAGAAATCATTTATTTTAATTTTATTATGAACAATATATAGAATGCTCTCCTATATCTATTTACTATAATTCATTTGGAAGATAATGTCATGAAGAAAGGAAAAATTAATATAATTATTGTGATCAACGATAATGGCATAAAATAATATGATAATTTTTTAAAAAAAATTCATCTAATTTTCCTTCTATGATGAGTACAATTAAGAATAAATAAATATATTTGTATTTTATAAGATTTTCATGTTGAAATACATACAAAAAAACAAATTACATTATTGTGGTGATGAATAAATGGGAAACATTAGGAGTATTCATTTTTTGATTGTAATATTTCAATTACTATAAATTGGTAATTAGATATTGAATTTTATTCTCAAATTTGTATCTATATAAAATAATCAAGAGGATTAAAAAATATTTCCTATGTATAGTTGGATCTTTGAGCCAAAAATCAATCAAGGCTTGCCCCACATGCAAATAGATTCTACCATCTCACAATGAATATGCGATGGATTTTTGTTATGTGGAATTTTTATTGTATTTACAAAATTGGTGAAAATTTATGCATCATAAATTTTACTGATGACTATAGTAGGTATCATTATGTATACTTAAATAGTTATATATTTCTATACATCTCTATATCTAATAGATTATTTATGATCACAGAAACTATTTTTGTGTCTAAAAAATTAATTTGAATGGATTTTAGTCACTTACATTTTTTTAGTCTTGTAATAGATGGACGTAATTAAGATACCTCAGAATATAAAGAGGAAACAAATTGACATTTTTAAAGGCTATATAATATATAATAAAATTAATTGAGATTATATAATTATGTTCTATGATCATTCTAAGGAAAGAAAAATATTTCTAGGAGACTATAGTAGATATTAAAGGACTACATGCTTCCACAACTCACTGGTTTTGGGAACAAACTAGAGAATTCCACAGGTATAGTACTGTCCATATTCTTGAAGACCACCAATAAACTGACATCCAATCCAAAGTATTATAGATTCCATTATTTCCATAATCTGAATGTTGATGCATGTAGATACAGGATATCCCAAGAAATTATACTGACTAGACAGTGGGATCATCCATCCAGCTGGAGGCTTCGATCAATAATGTCAAAATTCTAAATTATGGTGGACCCCCCAACTCATAAACTCCCATGGAATATTATAAATGACTCTAATGAATGGAAATGTATTCCTAGTGTTTTTGAATCCTATAAATAGTTATAATTGAATTCATATAATATGACCAGGTAAAAAAACACTACAATTGTAAATCTGATTCTTTTTCAGATATTAACTCACAAAATTCTATGATCATGTAGATTCTCTAAAAGTTCATTTATGTCATAAGCACATTTTTTCCCTGAAGTATCTGATTTCATATTCTTACATAATCTCAAAATCATTCATATGAATTATAAAAAACCTAATTTAGAGATTATGGAGTGGATTTGTAATGAGTTTGTACCATGTAAACCTTAGGTCTTCTCATCTCCTTCTACAATTCCTGCTCAATACCACAAAAAATGCGTATGAGTTCACTAGAAGATGAAAAATTCCAAGAGGATGATCACAACAAAAAATCATTAGGGGAAGAAATATTGTTCTCTTTCATGATCATGGGTAAAAAAACCTATAAATACAAGGGGAGGAAATAAAGGTTGCCACACAGAGATATTTGAATACTCTTTTATTAGATTATGTTTTTCCCACTAAAAATTTTATATTTCCATTATTCAAAATTGATAAACATAATTTCATAAATATGATACATTGATTTATATTTTAAATAATCACTCAATTAATAATGAAATTAAAATATAAATACATATTTAAATTATCATTTTCTTGTATCAATATGAATTGGTTTTGATTTTACATTTAGTGTTTTCTTTATGTTTTTGAATGAAAATCCCCCCAAAACTAATTTTATCTTCATCTAAACAACAATTGTAATCAACAGGTTATTTATGTCTTTTAAATATTATTATTTATAATATTATGTTTAGATATTTTCTTCAAAAATAAATCAATATTAATCAGTTTTAGTGTTCTATTTCGTGATGATATAATATAAATCTTATTCTGATGCCCTTTTTTTATAGACCTGATCATTTCTATAGGAAAATTTCATGTCAAACATGATCAGTAGTATAAGTAACCGAGTTTTGAGATTGGGTATGCCTAAATATACCCATAATAACAAACCAAAATATTAGTGGACTACCAATTATATTGTGATATTTGAGATTAATAGATAATACATGAATTTCCACCACTGTGGTCATGACATAAAGAAATTTATTATTATTTTTACATGTAAAACTGCTAATGATTTATAAAAGTTACTCATGATGGAACATAATATGTTAGGTATACATGATTAATCATGTATATGAATGATTTTAAAATATTTTTATAAATCTAAATGAATATATTAGTAGAATATTTAATTAGGTTACTAATATATGGAATGGTTTAAAGTCTCTTAGTTATTATTTTTCCTTAAAATCATTATTAATATATATATTATGGGAATTTAATAAAAATTAGGCACACAAGGACTTGTAAAAAGAGTAATAGAATGGTTTAATGAAAATAAAGGTCATAAATCATGTCATATAACTAATGATGTAGGAAATTAATATGATGACACAATAATAGAAAGAATCAAATGATACAAAATATTCAATGGAAACAATTTCATTTATAGATACCAATGATGGATCATCTAAAAGTGATGTTAAATATTTTTTATCAAATCTCCATGAACATGATAAAATTAAATAAGAAAAAGAAAACATATAATCAAACAAAGAAAATGAATCCATATGTCACATGATATGAATGGATAGAAAGAGCCTAACACCAAGATAAAATTCCCCATATAAAAAAATATTGTAAAATAAATGAACAAGGTAATGAAGATCTAAATTTTAAAATTTGGAGCGAATGTGATCACCATATGAACTCCACATCAAAAAAATCATTATGTGACTCATGTTCTATGTGCCGTTTGGATTAAGATGATGACGAAATCAATATTATTTATCATATTCCAATTTAATCATCTTCCAATTCCTCTTCTAATTACACCCCATATTCCTCTTTTTCTCAATCCTAAATTAAAAATACGTACGATGGCCTTTATGGGATCATGATTAACTAAAAAATGGCTCTCATAAACTAGCATCATTATACAAAAACATGATAATAAATACAACAATGTAGTAAATAAAAAATAACATCTTCAAGAAAAATTCAAGGAATATGATGAATTAGCCAAGGAAATTAGGAATAAAAAATATATTAAAAATATGTTAATTTAAAATAAATAACTGAAAACATATCTTTCCAAATTCACTCAAGGAGAAGATAATGTAAATAAAATACGGGGTTTTAAATGGAAATGACGTTTATTGGTTGGTATTGGATTCTCAAATCATGTAATAACCAAAAAAAATAAATCTAAACCCACTCTTATTAATTTTTAATTGAAATATATGTTTTGAAATTATTGTAAAATAATTTTACATATAATTTACGAATGTTATTATATGGATTTGTTATATGGGAGAACAAAATCAATTCTTCTTTCATATATTTTTAATAAAATAAAAAATAATACTAAAAAAATTTGTATACATAAATCATTATTGGATAACATTAGATAGACCATGGTTTTTTTGGGAAATAAAACCAGAAGTCATATGATTTTGTAGGAAATGTTTCTACGGAGAAATATATTACAAGAACTATAGTTCAAATATTATGGTTTCTCAAGAAATCTATTTGAAGACCTCCCCAAATTTAATAAAATTGATAAACTATAAGAAGTTTATATCACCATCAATGATAATTATAAAGAAAACACCATCTATTAACATACCATTGGTTATTCTAACTGAACAATTCTAACTTTTTTTTCAATGGATTAAAACAAACTTTTATAAACCATACTCAATTATGTCATATAATTTTTAAAATATATAATGAAAATTATATTTACCATGTTTTTATCTAACAATGAATCATTTTATTTATGTCTCATATTTTTAAAAATGTTTATAAAATAAATTTAAATTATATTTTTATCCAAAATATAAACTTCATGAGTGTAGAAGATTGTGTGTTGTGGTTTTGGCCGGTATTCCTTGGACAATGTAGCATACAATCAATTTTCAATGTAAACTATTATGAAATATTAAAATAGAAAACCAGAATACATTTTAAAGATGACATAGTATTTCAAACATGCCAATATAGTAAGAAACATAAATCCTTTCTAGAATATAAAAAGAAATTTATTCTATTAAATATTTTGGAATAATTCATCTTAATTTATTCAGACATTCTCACATTAGAAGTATTGGAGGTAAATAATATAATTTTTATATTGTTGATGTCCTAACAAGATTCACTTAGTGTTATTTCATAAATCATAAAACTGATTATAGTATATCCATCACCACATTTTCTAAATAAATGTTGAAAATGAAAATAGTGATAAAATTATTTCTATTAAAAGTGATCATGGTGGATAATTGGATAATAATAAATTTGATGAGTTATACTCTTCCCATGGATATAGTAATTTCTTTTATTCTCTTTGAACACCATAGTAAAATAAGGTACTATATAGGTTAAATGAAATTATAATATAAACTATCTTGAACTCATTTAAATGAATTAAATTTTCCACAATTTTAAGGGTTTAGGTCATCAATACAACTTTTATTTTAATTAATTAATTTCCTGTAATAATTTTTCTCAAATGTACCCCTTATAATATATAGAAACATAAAAAACCTTTATTTGATGTTTTATGTTTTTTATATATGTTTTATTCTCAACACCAAATAAAATTTTGGGTAGTTTTATTCGAAATATCCTTTCGATATATTTTTAGGGTACTCCAACTAAACTCATGGAATAACGAGGCATTAATTAAGGGTCAAATGTTTTGTATGAAACAATTAATTCAGGTTTTAATGAAAAATTTATCAATTATATTTCATAAAAAGTATTGGAAAATTATTTTTTAGCTAAAAATTAATCTTTCTAATATAAACACATTAATGTTGAAAAAATATCAATCATGCTATTTACCTATAACATTTGAAAAACCTAACAGCCGTCTCCTTGATAATTTAATTGGATATTTGAATGTGGGAAATCAAATTATAATATTATTAACAAATTATTTTATACCTTTTGACTTTATCTCTCCCATAGAATTTAAAAATATGAAATAATCTCTTTACGATTAAAATTGGTTTCCTTACCTATACGTGTGAAAATAAAATAAACTCACTATATATGATATATTAAATATATCGAAAAGAACTATTGATCATATTTTCTTATGATATAATTATCTTCTTAGGAACAACATATATTAAAATGGTCATACAACCTTAATTAAGACATGTGTAATATGTAATGGTTATAACCATGTTGAAGTAATCAACTATGGTGGAATATTTTCACCCATCACACTATTAGAATCCATTAGGATCTTATTTTAATATTTATATAATATAAAATATAAAACACATTCAAATGGATTTCAAAATAACCTTTTAATATAGTTTTATTCAATAAAATATTTTTATAGAAAAAATATCCCATTTTGAAGATAATTAAATTTAATTAATATGTTATAATTAACTAAATCACTTTTTTATTTTAAAACAAGTCCCTCGGTCTTGGTATAAACATTTATATAATTTTATTTTTGTAGATGGATATAAAATGGGAAATATTATTTAACTATTTTTTAATAATATATGGAAAATTATTAGTTTCTTTTTAAAATATATGTTGATGGTATGATTATAAGCTATACCAATGAATCTAATAGTTTTGAAGTTTATTAATTAATGAAAAAGGAATTTGAAATGAACATTGTGTGTTAACTGAAATTAATTATTGGTTTCAAAGTTTTCTAAAATAGTTATTTAATTTTTCAATAACAAGGATAATAAAATAATGAAATTGTAAAATAATTAACCATGCTTCATAGTAAGGAAATTCTTACACCCATTTATATATATTTTAGGCTAACATTATATGAAGTGGGAAAGCTATAGACAATACGATTTGTAGAAGTATGTCTAGAAGTATACATATCTTTCTGGGACCTATTATATAATAATTTTATGTGGTTTTCTATTTCCTAATTTTAAATAAAATCCAAAAAATTCCTGTATAAAATCTAATAAATGTTATCTGTTATTTAAATGGTTTTTCTTATATTTAAAAGGAACTAAAATCAATGTTTAATTTATCCCAAAGTAACATATTTCGAATTAACTAGGTTTCCCAATGAAAACATTAATGAATTACATCTAGATAGGAAAAGTAATTGCATGATTAAAACATAATGATAAAATTCACCATCTCTTGGAGTAGTAAGAAGAAATTATTTCTCTTTCTAATGACGATGAAGAATATATAGCTGATTTTAGTTACTATACCTAGATTATATCAATGAAACACATTCTATTAGACCTTATATTACAAATTAATACATCTATATAATATGTGATATTACCAGTTCATTTAATATTTACAAAAATTCTATACAACACACTCACACTAAGTACATAAACATTATATACCATTTCACAATTGATTATTTTTAAATTGGTTATATATTATAAAAATTTGTTCGGTTGAACATTATATTTACTAAAATTTTCTCTAAACCTATTATAGTTTATCGTTTATATTTCATTAAATGTTAATTATGAATGGTACACATATGAATAATTCCATTAGATGATGTATAACATGGTTAGTACTTTAAAAATTTATTTTTCTTGAACTTGTTTTGATCTTTTTCACTTTCTTCAAAAAATATTGAGAATATTTATTTATATAAAATTATATTCTATTGTTAATATATTGGTTATGCTCTATATATATTGCATGTGCATTCATTGGAGGTGTATCATTATTTATTAAATTCTGAAATTTTCATTAAGAGGGAGTTTTAAAAATATCCATTAAAACATTATTTCAGTTATATTTCAAACATAAATGTATTATTTTTTTAAAACAATTAATTTTTATTAAAATTTTATAATTTTATATTCTTCAACTAAATAATTTTTTTATTAATTTAATAAATTTGATCGTTATTTTCATGACTTATAATATTAATTATATTTATTCTCTATTATTTTAATTTTTTCCCTTATAGAATGATAATAAAAGACTAAATATTTCTAAATATACATGTCTTTCTAAAAATGTTTTTGAGTTCTGTTTGACCAAAAAAATAAAAATTAGATTATTTTAAGTTAATTTTAACATGTAACAGAAATATCTTAATCGCATTCTAATAAGAATTTTTTTAATGAATGTGAAGTGAATTTTATAAGAAATGAGTGTTTTTGAAAATGTTATGTTTCAATTTTTTCCATGTTTTCTCTTACTCTTTCTCAATTTTCTCATTATATTTTATTTATTTTCCCATATTTATCAATATTTTTGGAAAAAATACATTAAAAATTTCTATCTATCTCTAATTATTATATAAAAATGGAATTTAGAATCAAGTACATGTTATATTATTTTATGTAGTTCTTATATTCAAAATATCATTTAATTTCTACTAAAATCCATTTTCAAAATCTATTTTGCGTTATTAAATAATTAATTTTGAAACACCATTAATTTATTATTAAAATATTCCCATTTAATTTTTTATACCCTTTACATATATCATTTATTGATAATAAAAAGGAGAGATATTTGTTAAACATTAAAATGAAAGATACACTTTTAGAGGTACTTTACGTCAATGGAAGATATTTATTAAAAAAGGGGAATAATTTTATTGTATGTTATTGTTAATGAATAATTATTTCACAAAGGTGCAGTTAAATTGTATAATAATCTTTTAAATATGTCATTTTTTAATTATTTACAATTTGGGAATATTTAATATCTTATTATAATATTTTATAAACATTAATATCGATATCACACTGTTAAAACCTTCACATTGGATATATCATCTTGAGTTAAGTGTTTTTTATAATCAAGGGGTTAATTTTAAAATATCTATATCTTATAGTGTTTTTGTGCTCACAAAAACTATTTTTTATGTCTAATTATTTCATTTTAGTGGAATTTATTCTCTAAATTTGACCTTGTTCTTATGTTTTTAAGGAAATTAATGAACGTATCCAAGACTATAAAAAAATTTCATGGTGAAGTAGACAAATATTATTTTTTTATATAATGTTTTCAGATCCCATAATAATGTTGTAGGATCAAATATATAAAATATAATGTTGTTTTGGTGGATTCAGTTTTAGTTAAAAGACTGTATGCTACATAGTCTTGCTAGTTCCATAGAGAGAGTATCTGTAATCCTCCATAAGTACACCGACTAGCGAGTGGTGGAGAACTAGTTAGCCAATGACCCATCCAGAGTAGCACCAGTTTATCCACTTCCTTTGGAAAACTGATAATATATAAACTGCAAGATAATGTAATTAGGTAGAGTAATGATATCTCTTGTATGCCTACCAGCAAGCTGGTGTGATCGTCTGGATTGATGTTGGACTCAATTTAGCTAGTCAGAATTCTTAATTGTGGTGGAACCTATAACTCTTAAAAACCTATTGATGATGATTAATTAATTTGGGTAATTATAGAATATTTTTAGTCCCTTTTGATGCAAATATAAAGTTCTCCCTAGGGACATGGAAGAAAATTCCATAAATTACAATACTATAATTTTTTATCTGATCCATGATCAATGTTTGACTCCTCAAAGGTGAAGCTCAAATAGATCCTGTCAATGTTCACTCAGGATGTAATCTTTTTTTTCTTTTATCTATGGGGTATTTCCTTTATGCATCTCCCTATATCTCATATCAATGGTATAAATTCATTTTTTATATTAGGATGTATCTTTGTAATTGTTATGTTCAATGAAAACCTATGTTTTTTCTTTTATTTATAGTCAATGCATGTTCACTAACATAAAAGTGAGGGATTCATTGCATAGATAAAAAATAAATATAACAAGGGTGATCAAAATATTAATTGAGAGGGAAAAGTTTTTATATCACTTTTTATATCATAGAAGTAAAAACATAGACCTCCCAACCCGAGGGAAGGAGACATAGGGGATCACTTTGAGCAATTACCAAACCCCTTTATCAAACAATGTAATATCCCTCATTATATTTAATTTGTGAATAATTCATAGTAAATATAAATAATTTAAAAAATTAGATTAATCTATTTCCAGTATTTATACCCTCTATGATAATATTGAAATTAACCATTTATTATATATCCAAATTATCTATTTATCTCATCATTATCATTTGGTTTAAATCTTCAATTCACTATTTATTTAATTCAAAAAAGTGAATGTCTCCCCTCCAATTTCCATTTTAATGTGATCAACATGAGTTTAATTAATTTTAGAAATTAAGGGAATTCAATAAAATAAATGATGATTTACTTGGTAAAGATATAAATAAATTTATCTCAAAAAGAGACATAGAGTATCTGAACCTAGAATCCATCAATTATTTAATAGAGTATGTGATATAAAATTAACTCAATCTTCTTTAAACACCATAGAAGAATTGTTTAAGTAAAATGATGAATTTCCCCATTTTTAGTAGTGGGAGATCAATAATGATTCAAGTAGGTCATCTATTATATTTTTTTGGAATGTCATGTTTGATATAAAAAAATATACTAAACCCAGTACCACCTAAAATGGAAAGAATAATCCTATGTAAAGAATGGATTATGAGGAAATATGTACTTTTATCTTTGGTATGTTGGGAATTTTTTAAAGATAATTTTAGCACCAAACATCAATTATGAGGAATATATTGTATCTTTTTATGATATCTAACTGTAATAAGAGAATATTTTCAAAAAAACCCCTTAGATAAAAGGTAATCATGGTAATACATTCCATGTATATTGATAGGGATTATATCTAAAAAATAGATAGTTGGAGAATGATGAAATCCAATAAATAAAAGGTTATATATATATATAGGAGATGAAAAAATGTAACTTCCAGAAATCGCCATAAAAGATGTTGATTTAGAGACAAACGCACTATGTTAGTGAACCAAGAGGTTTGAGAACTAGAGATAAATGATTTTCTATTCACCGAGTAAGGAGACACGTTCCTACCTAAAAATGATTAACTTATCTCTTATAAGGAAGCTGTAAATATATTATAAGTTGAAAGACTTTAATAAGCTATGAATTCTAAAATGAATTGATTATATTAAACCCACATATGGGTATTTGTAGACCCTCCAGTTGATATAAATCCAATTGGATGAAGATGGATTTTCAAAAATAAACTTATAACAAATGGATAATACAATAACATTAAATCCAAATTTGTTAGAAAATGGGTGTGAAACTATCTGATGAGATATCGACAGTAAAGGATTAAATTACTCGGTAAGTGTTCATATGCGGTTATTTTTATTCTATCAATAACTTATTTCCTTATTTTTGTCTTCTCGAATTACCAGACAACAAACTTTGACTTTAAGAAACATCACTTAATGTCACTTATAATGGTTCTTAGTTTCCTAGACACTTAGTGTTTCTATGAATTTCACATTATTTATATTATAATTTAATATAAGGAATAAATTTTATTTTCAAGACTGTGGAATTATATTTATTCAGTATTTTATGATCATGAGTATTTAATCAGTAATTATATTCATGTAAAAATACATATATAAGTGGAATATTAATATAAATATTTAGTTACATTTCATATATCTCAATTATTTATTTTTATCTTCATTATACTTTCTAATAAATAAATACATTTTATTTATTCCCTAAAATGATAATGGATTAATATGAATATTTATTTACATAAATATAAAATAAATATCAATTCATAAGAGTGTGGATATAATATTTGATGGAGTAAATAAAATTATTCACAAGTATGAGGAATAGTGTTTGATTATTTTTTTACTGAATGAATAATAATTATATAGAAATATACATTATTAAATTTTAATCAAATTCCAATATGTATGGATGTACCGATATAAAGGTTGGTGGAAATTATATAACATGATTTACTATTGTTTAATGTGAAATTGGATCTATATGTTTATTATATTAAAATATTTAAAATCAATCTCACTCAATTGAATATATTATTATTATTAGGATTGTTGAATATATTGGAAATAATATTTTATTGAGATACTTGGTGTAATTAATAAAAAATTATCCCATACTATATATTGTAATGTTATATCATTAACTATGTGTGGTTTGAATTTTTGTGTACCTTATTTATTTACTAATGAGTTTTATAAATACTAATGATAAATCTATGAAGAATTATAGGAAAACTATCTAACATCCTATATCACCACCACTCTCAAGACAGAGTGAAAAAAGGATGAATTTTGATGTTTTAATAAATTATTAATACAATCAATAAATAATGATGAATGATGACATGTTCCTACAAGAAATCACCATGAGCACAATCAGTGATGTTTCGTGGTTCATGGAAAATGTTTGGATTCCTCTAAGGTATTTTAGTTCATATCCTTCAATGTAATGAATGTAAGACATATGTGTAACATGGATTGACGAAAATAGCGATAAATTAAAATCTTATTAAATAAATTAAATCATAATATTAATATAATTATAATTATAATGTGAAAATATTTTCTCATTAAGATTTGGAGTTATCTTTATATTGTTTCATTAGATATATTCAATTTTCTTAATGATTCATTATCAACTTTCTTTGAATTACCCACCAGATATGATAAAAAATATATTTGGGAATGGACCTATCCTATATTCATTCATACTAGAACCTTCATGAAATAATCTACTTATCATCAAAGAGAAACACACACTATAGCTATAGTAAAATCCATCCAAGGGGATACTGACCAATGTGTATTCTCAACTAGTACAACATTTTTCTATTGATTTCTTAGACATCTACCTAAGAGATTCCCTATTTACCTTTAATTCATGTGAGTTCTCTAATCATAATATATCGTTATTATATCATGAAAGCATGCTAATTAAACCACCAAAATCATCTTATCATGACCTTCAAAAAAATCCTTTTATTAATGATAATAAACAATAACTCACTCATATAACATTATTTCAATAAAGAAAAACTCGCAATTGAAGGGAAACCAATACCGGGGTTTGAATATACCCATTAAAAATTCAAATTAGTTTAAGATAATCTCTTGGTTTTATAAAAGTATTTCAATTCATTAAAACATGATTTAAGATAAATCACAAAGTGTAATATAATATAAAATTATCTTGGAATCAATTTAAAAATCCAATGAATGTATTAATTACTTCAATGAATAATTAAATGAAATAATTAAAATAACTAATATGATTCCATAATCCATAAACACCATTACATTTATGGAAAAAATGGTAAACATGTAACACCCATGTTTTTAAAGCATGATTGGTTTACAAATTCATTTATAAATCATTTCATTTATAAAAAATCATTATTTGAATTATATAAAAATCTATCATGCATATAAATATGTTTAAAATGAAATTTCATTTGTATTTTAAATTCTACGTATCAAACCATAAAGAAATAAAATTAATGAAATATTGTTTTGTGATAAAAAATTGTAATTATGTTATAATATATTTTTTATAGATAGGAAAATAAATTTTAAAATTCATGCACCATTGGAACTCATAAATAAGAGGAAGGGTTTGAAGAAATCACTATTGGCTAATGGAATCAAATAATATTAATTGATTAATAGATTCGAAGGTCATGACTTGAATGTATCAATCCCTATAAGAACCCCACTACCCCACACCACCACCATTTAAGAAAATCAAGATCGTCATGTTTTTCCATTATGACCACATTTATTAGAAAAGTGGTTTAAAAAATAGAGACTATGAGAATACGGTTGATGAATAATAAGGTATAAAAACAAACATTTAGATTTGGATAGGAAACCACCATGAGTCTCCATGATTCCACCAATAATGAAAATTTGATGGAGTGGGGATCCTGGAGTGGGGATCCAATATTTTCCATTTGAAATGGGGAAGAAAATTGTCAAAACCCCAAATAAAAATATCCCATAGAGACCATAATTACAAATATTTTCCATCATGCATGGTTTGGAATCAAATTTTACCAAATTAATTGTAAACTATTATTGTTTCACTTTTTTAAATGGTATTCAACTACACAAATTACCTACATAGTTCAAAAACCATGTGGAAACAATTTAACTTTTACTTTTTTTGATGAAATTACATTTTTCACCCTAAAACACTTAAAACTCAAGGGAATATGTAATATGACTAATTTATACACATAATAGTGACATTATGGTGTCACAATATCCACATTCGTGATTTTTCCCAAAAAATTAATTTAATTTATTAGAAGAGGATATACATAACTACCTCTTCAAAATAAGGATCTAGTTTTCCCACATTCATTTACCCTGGGAATATATAATATGAATTCTATGTTTCTCAAGAGAAATATCCTCTCTAGATTATAATTTCACCAGTCAACAACATATGAAGAATTAATCAATATGTATGTATAGGAGATCAACAAGATGAAACAATATAGAAAACCTGATAAATGGGTGTGTCATATATTTGATGCATGCTTGTCATAGGGTGTGGAAAAATAATTTTTTTTCCTTGTGTTGTAATATGGCTGACTAGGGCCACCTCACTAGGGGAATTTCTCAGTTTTCTCACTCAATAATTTTAAATCACATTGACACTTATTTTTTATTATATTCAATAGATTTAGAATGATTTGGTTTTTTATTAATATTATAAATATTTAAATGACATGAATTATCAAAATTCTAAACATATACTAAGATGAAATTATAAACATAATTTACTAAGAAATAATTAAATAACATGGTTTGTGGTTCAGTTTTGGGTTCTATAATTATTAACCCTTTATTTTCATTATTTTAGTTCGATAAATCAAACAAAAAATATCATGATGAATTATTGTTATTTTAATTTATAAATTTTGAAATATAAAATTACATAAGCACTCTCAATTCCATGTCTTCCTATAATAAAGGTTTATGAAACACCATGGTTTGGGGTGTTCAATCATTGAATACCAGACTCTATCAATAGAGTTTCATCAATTGATTCTCATAACTCTATTTTTTTATAGATAGCAAATTAACATTGGGAAAAGTGATTAATAAATAATGATACATGATTAAGTTTCATGTTAGGGAGAAATTATCTTCAGCCACGCATGCTACTCATATCTACCAGAATGTAAAATAAAATTTCAAAAATATTCAAGAACACCGTGACGTCCTCCTGGCCAAGCCTTGAGTGAGCCTCCAATTATCAGTTGTAATAGATGACTTTTGAGGTATTATGATAATAGAAGATAAAATGAAATAAAAATAAGAGATTAATATATGAATATAAAAATAATAAGAAAAGATAATGAAAATATTAAGGATATGATTGAGAAACCAAGAAGAGAACAAACACATAAAACCAAAAAAAAATTAAGAGAAGAAGGGAGATAGAGAGTCCGAAAGAAAAAAATTAAACAAATGAAATATAAATATCAATAAATATATATAATTTTTAAATTTTAATTAGAAGATTAATAAATAAAAAATAAAAAATATAAAAATATTAGAAGAATATGAATATGGGTGGAATGAAAACACATTTAATGATGAATGAATTAAAATGAATATATTTACTTGTAGTAAAAGGGTATTAAAATTTGAAACAAAAATAAAAATAAAAAAATAATGAAAAAAATATAAAATCAGATAAAAATGGAAAGAGACAAGATAACACATCATCCTTGAAAGCGTCCTCCCTCGCTTTTGGTGCAGACTCCTCCTTTCAGTAGGTAGTGAATGAATTCTTTTATTGTGTGAGGAAGATACTTAGACTCTTCGTTAAAATATTAAAATCTCACATGGTACCAAGGATATTCTAATATTAATTTAACTACTACTTTGAGACCCACATTATTTTAAAAGGAAACACTCGCGAGTTCAGGTGTTTTGAATTTTTTAGTTGACCGACGAAGTGATCAGACTTGGAAAATTCATATTTCATATATTAGGTCTTTATGGATGAGGGGAATGTGGCATGGAATTGGTTCATTTGTGGATTATGATACTTGAATATAAGCATTTGAGAGGAAGGTTCATGGCAGTATGGTGATAAGTGGTAGTGAAGCTCCTCCGATATCATCCTTCATCTAACAATCACATTAGACATATTATGCTCAAGATGGGATCATGGTGGTCATGTAATTCCATTGATAGAATAAATGGTGTTGGAAGTAGAGGATGTGGAGGTGGTTCTCAGATTAGATGTTCTTAGGGGTGGACATGGTGGATTCTTGGTGAAAGCTGGACAACCATAGACTTAGAATGAAATTCATAAAGTGGTGTGCATCATATTTCAAGAATGATGAATATTAACCCTCAAAACCATGTCCCACATCCCAAAATGATGTGGTTTTTTATTTAATTTTAATCAAATCATTGGGAGATCAATCCAAGCTGGATACTCCATGGATTTTCTCCCATTTCTCACTCAGACACATGAAATGTGGGCACACATACATGCAACCCATGTGGGCTTTGGGCCACCGGTACTCCCAGTGGGGTTCATCATCGGTGGGACACCTATTCATATGGCTTCATCAATCATGTAACCTTTACTAGAGCGGCCCCTCACAGGAACGCCTATTCATCATCCCTTTATGGTCTAACTAAATGGAAGGATGCCTTGGTAGATGTGATAGCTTGAGTTCAGCCTATTTTTTTACTAAAAACAATAAAAATAGATTGAATATTTTTAAATCTCAAAAAAATATAATCCAATATAAATTAATGAATACCATTTCAAAATAATATCATTTTTAATTTTTAATTTAAATTTATTTTTAAAACATTTTTTTACATATTTTTATTTTATCATTGATTTACAATGGAATAATTATTGAAAAAAATTAAAAAAACATCAAAAATCATTTAATGGTTACGTGGAAATATTACTCCAAAAATTATATAAATTAATACAATTTATAATTTTAAATCAAAAATTCAAATTCCATATAAAACATCAATTCAATTTTTCCATTTTCAACGAAAATATAATATAATATATTTTAGTTTTTCCATTTTTCAAATTATAGAACATCAACTTTTATATATTCATTCTATTTAATTATTCATTAATATACCTTTCAAAACATGATATACCTGCTTTTGAATAATTTCTCTCATCAGTAATGATAAAATTTCAGTAGAGTTATGATCATATTCAATGAACATTCTCATTATCAACAATCCTGTAAATGGACTCATTCACCATATTATAATGAAAAAATACACATGAAATCACGAGGGATTTTAATTTACATTTAAATTTATACGAGGGGTATGGTTTGTTAGAATTACCGCGTTAAAATTTATGTCTCATGGAGGAGTATTAACTCTTATTGAATAAATCATGATATTAAAAGTAAAAGTGTCATGAAATTAACCACTTAAAATGTTATTAACTCCCACATTCCCAAAAACTCAATTTATATTTTATGATCAAAATATAGAATAATGAATGAATTGTGAACCCCCTTGAAATTATGTCTTGTTTTATACATTTTTTCAAAGAAAATTTTCAAATTTGATTCATTTTAAAAAGGATTTCATAGAACAATACACACATCCACAACATAAATACATCTAATAAAAATCTTAGATCTAGTAATTTTGATTTATGATTTTACCAAATGACTACCCTTATTTATTTTTTTGGTTGTTTTTGTCATTTTATTTTTTATCAAAATAAGAAAAAGAATAATTTTTTTATTGAATGAATCAAAAGACCTTTCTCATTACCCAAAGTAGAACCTCCACACTTCTCCCATACAATGTTTTTCGTCATTTTATTCATGAATCCATTCACCCCCAGATGTCAATATTAAAAGAACATGAAAATACAAATATTAGGTTAGGAATGAATAATAATGGAATGAATCATTTCTCTTTACTAATAATGTAATTCATGGTTTCTTTGGGATAAATAATTATGGATGTAAAGTATATCTTTAAGGATATGGGATTTTAAAATGACGCCTCAGTCATATTAATTAATCTTTCTTATTTTAATAGCATTGAAAAGTAAAAATTCATGTTCTAGTAGATGGATTGTCCAAAGATTACTGAAGAAATTTATTCAAGAATAAATACAAAGTAATAGGTCGATAAATACTATTGTAAATGGGATAAATGATTTGGGACAACTACACTAGGCTTGAATAAAAATAGAAAACCAATTCACAAGAATTTCAGAATTTAAAATCATGAAAAATTATTGAGAAATATAATTTACAAGAATCCATTAATTTCCTCAAATCATGAATCCTCATTTTAATATTTGTGTCAGAATTTAATTATGCAATTTTATTATTTTACTCATTCAATTTCATTAATGATGAAATCAAAAACAGGGCATCAAAAGATTCCTAAGAAACTAATTTATCATAAACAAGTCATGTAACGCCTAAATCCAAGTATGGGCATGAAATTTTCATGTTTATAGCTTAAAACATGATATTTGGAAAAAAAATTATTGAGGGTTTCAAATATAAGCATTAAATGGGAACTCTCTTTCCTATGAACCTATACCTAATTTATCTGACTAATTGGGGGTGCCTTCGTCCATAAATTAACTATAATATTATATTAATAAATTAAAAACTATGGTCCAGTAATTTTAAACTTAGAATTATAAGATGGAGTGGGATTCATTATAGACTGCTACAATTGAAATCATATAAAGAATGTAAAGATAAATCTTAGTATGATCCCAAAAAGTGGAAACAGAATTTCTACTACCTCTATAGGGAACTTACTTGTATTATCAAAAGTATGATGGTGGTTGGTGATTCTTTGACTTGAACCACCAAATGTTGTTTTTCCAAACTTGTGATTCTTTTTTGGTGGTTGAGAATGAACCATGGGTATAATATACTAGATCTTAACCCATCAAAATTATGTATAGATTTCATGTATGGGTAGGATGAAGTATGGACCAACCCCTTCCATGTATACTACATGTGTAACCTGTTTTAAATTTTCCATTCTTTTATCAACATGATCTGTATTAATTGAATGTTCAAAGGGGATGTTAAAAAGGAATTCTTAAGTTAAAAAATTAAAATATGATATGTTAATTAATAATTTATTCAATTAAATATAAGAATTATTATATTGACTTCCTCATGCTTAGATACTTGGTATTCTTCACGGACTATTAAAATATGTGTTCCTAGAAATTATAGAGCTCTATTTGTCCCCTAAAAGGGGAATGTGTTGTTTCGTAAACATCATCCAAGGCATAACAATGAGAGTCTGAATTTAACCATCCATATTTGGTGGACATAATACTATATTAATATTGATAAAATAAAATAAAATATAAATTTAGAAAATTTAAACTCCCATAATTACTTTTTTTCTAATATACCGTCTTCAGTGGTGACTGCATCTTGATGTTTGTTCACAATGGATGATGATAGGTAATCAGGAACCTCAATATTTTCCTAAAATTATGTAACTATTGTAGAATCATCATATTCCACGTATAGAGTAGAATTAAATTTTACTAGCTATTATAGTTTGTAGGGGTTGAGTAGATAATTTTCACGTAATATTATTTCTTGAATTCTTCATGATATTATTGACTTTACAAAGATAACTCAAAAGTAAAATTTTCCTAATCATGAATCCACTCTCTCTGTAACTATTCTATTGAGATATTTCTCATCATATGGTTAGGTTATGGAAACTCCTCATATTGAGCCACAAACTCTAGGATTCCTTTAGTAAAATTGGTTACATCCGTTAGAACTTATTTATTGGTATTTAGTCTTTGATAATAAAATTTTACTTCATATATTATATCTTCTTATTCCTAGAATGAAATTCAAGTGTTGTTTACATTTATAAAAATCATGTCTAGAATATTGAGTTTATCATGATTTTGTATGAGACCCCCCTCTGTATGATTTTGACATACTATTTCTAACACATGATGGAATGTTTTCAATGAATTGAACAAATGGTCCAGTGAAAACATCATCTGGAATTTTTTTACACTTTTTCTAATCAATGAAATCAATATGAATGTCAAAATTGTAAAATATAATAAAGTAACTTATTATATCCATGAAAAAATTTCCCATTTTGATTCATGTATATCACGTGACGTGGAAAAAATAAATTATTTTCATAATGAAGTGACGTGACTAACCATGGTTTTCTCACATGAGGGGCTTCTCAATGTGTTCAATCACTTATTATAAATCTCTTAAAATAATTATTTTGGTTTTTATGACTATTTATGTATTATATAAAATATGTTTTGGTCTCTGATTACATTTTTAAATATTAAAATGACCTGAAATATAGAAATTATAAACATATACTAACCTGAAATTAAAAACAGAATATTTTAAGAAAGAAATAAATAACTCTGTCTATGTTTTTTTGGGTTTCATTATTATTATATATTATTTTATTGATTTTAGTTTGATAATACAAACACAAATTCTCATGATGATTAACTATTTTTTTTATTTTGAAATTATTAAATTATGAATTCCTTAAAGAACTCTCAATTTCACCTCCTCCTGTAATCAAGGTAGATGGAAAAACTTGGCCTAGGGTGTTACATATTCTAGGACCTGGCCCATTGATGTTAATCCATCCATTGATATAATCAACTCCAACTTTTTAATATCAATCCAATTAAGAGATGGCGAATATATTATTCAAAAAATATAAATATATTGAGTTTTGTGTCATGGGTTAAATTCTCCACACACATGCATGATACTCATTTCTATTATAAATGTAATATAAAAATTATGAAAAAATGATAAACACCTCGACCACCCCTTGAAATATCCTTGAGTTATCTACTAATCATTAGAAGCTATAGATCAATTTTATAGATATATGAGAAGTTAATACAATAAAAAATTGAATAAACCAAAAGGATTAATCGGAGAAGAAAAGATAAAAAAAATTAAAAAATGAGGTTGAAAAAAGAAGAAGAGAACAAAAAAATGAAATTAGAAAAATAAAATGAGTATAAGGACAAATATAGACAAATTAGAGAAAAAAATAAAATATATATATATATATATAATAAATGGAAATAATGTTTATATTTTATAAAGAATAAATGAAATAAAAACTAAAAGAAGAAGAAGAATAAGGTTAGAATTAAAACACATTTAAAGAATAAAAAACTAAAATGAATGTATTTATTTTTACTGAAAGATAAATAATATAAAAAAATACATAAAAATGAAAAAATAATAGAGGAATTAATATAATGGATGGGAAGAAATGGATAGAGGTAGCATGACACGCTGACCATAGAAGCCTTCTCCCTCACTGGTGTTGCAATCCTTTCCCTATAGCAGGTGGTGGAGGAATTATTTTATAAGTGGAACAAGTTCCATGAAAAATGTCATAAAATATCCAACGATAATATCAGACTCAGGATCTAAAAATAGACATTCAATTTATCCCCTGACACATTCTGTATTTAAAAATGAAGCACTCGTGAATTCATGAGTTTTGAATGTTATATCGGACCAATGGATGGATCACAAGGGTAAATGTAATCTTCCATGGATTGAGTTTGAAAGGATGAGGAGAAGGGTTCTGTAGGAGGTGAATGAATGGATAGGATTACTCAAATTTTTTCATTAGGGAGTAGGTTCCATTGTAGTGAAGTGGGAAGTTACAGTAAAGATCCTCTGACCTCCTACTTTGTTTGACCTTCACATTGGTCAGATGAAGCTCAAGATGATTTTAGGTGGTCATATGGTGCCTTTAAAGGCATCTATGGTGGTTTGGAGTGGAGGCAATAGAGGTGGATCTTGGGTTCAAAGTTCCCAGGGGAGACAATGGTCAATTTTGGGTGATATCTGGGCTGACTACTGGATGAGAATTAAAGATGGATATCAGTGTGCGACGGCGTATAAGAGGGATGAGTAGGAACTCAAAATTTGAGTCCCACATCAGAAACATATATTGATTCTTGTGAATTTATAAGGAAAGGCGTGGGATATCATTCCAAATGGATACTCAACTAATGGCCTCCCAGTTACAACTTATACACATGAAAATGTGGGCCACAAATTACCATGTCCCACTTGAGCTTCAGCCCACTAGTACACCCAATGAGGTTCATTACCTGTGGGAAACCAATGAATGTGGAATCATCACCCCTACACCCTTGACTCAAGTGGGCCATACCAGTATAACTTGGATGAATTCCCCATAAGGGATGAAAAATGGAAGGTTAGCTTGGTTGATCGGCTAGTTCGTGCTCAACCTAATTTTTTAGTAATCAGTCTGAAAAAATAGATAGAAAAATATCAAAACTCCCAAAATATATGCCTAAATAATAAAATTAGTACAAAATTAAAAATATTAACATGTATATTTTTATCATAACCATTTTTACATTCATAATCATTATTTCCGATATTTTGATATAAAAATAGAATTACATTGGAATTATCATTGAAAACATTAAAAATCATGAGATTTTTTTAATTTACAAGAAAATGTTACTTAGTAAACATTGAATCATTTATGAATTTTGAAATACTAGTATATCATAAATCACAAAATATATAATTATAATATCCATATTGTATATTTCAAAATAAATAGAAATGAGCAATTCTAAAATCACAACACTATATAAAAATAAAGTTTAATTCAAATAATAAATCCTTACTTTAACCGATAATGACTAGATTAGGGTGAATATTAATGATTATGTTGTAAAATTATTCATTTAATCTACCATACTATCACCATAATAGATACTCTGAAATTATAATTTCTCATTCACCATCAAATCCAAAGGATAATTACACTCGATAACACTATATTGAAATAATACCAATTAATTTCGTCAAGTATTTGGGAATTGGTGTTGGTTTTATACCAATATATACATGACCCTAAAATAAAATAATGGTACCCATCACTATAGAGTGATTATGAGTTCTTAAGGGAAAAAATTATTCGACACTGTATAGAAACTCCATCACCTATTTATTGTTATGATCACCATGAAATATATGGGTTACCAATTTGGAAACACTCATATGTGATCCATATATTGAGATAATTTTGGAATATTCACAACTTCTAGTGTCTATGTAGAGGAAATAACTAGGAAGACTAATCCATGGACATTAAAATGACTACCATGTGATTTTATTCCTCAACCATTCCATCATTGAATTTAAAACTATTTTTGGGTGCATATTCAAAAAAATAACAAAAGATTAAATCCAATCAAAATATACATAAAAAAATAACACATATGAAGGAAATTATAAATAAAATAGATCAATTCCAAAGTAATTTCAAGAATTCAATTTATATAAATATCTTTATTATAACAACAGAAATGAAAAAGAAAAAAATTATATATTATAATATTATATGGAAACTAATTTTAGATTTAAAAAAATTATTTATTACAAAAAATTTAACATTGAATTTACCAAATGATAAATATCCAAAACTCATCTAAAATTAAATCAAATTCATGAAAAATAAATTATAAATTTATCATAGGTTATTTACTAAAACATCTCTAATGATCACATTTATTTTCAAATAGCAATACTAGGCTATCCAAAATATATTTTGATTATTATAAATGTTAGTAAATATATCTATTTTTATTATAAAAGATTATCAAGTATACATTTGAATCACAATATATCATTTGGGAGAAAATAAAATCAATTCTTTGAAATTAAACAGAACAACTAATCTATCTTCTATTAAAACAAATCATCAAATTTTTTTAAAAATCATAAATAATTTACATATAATAAAATAAGATATTTTATAAAATAATTAAAAATACTAAATGGTTAATTATCACCCTAAAATGGAGAAAATAAAATCCATAACTGATAAAACCCACTAAATTTCTCATAGAAAAATAACAATTATCATAAATGAGATTTGAAATATTAAAGTTATGAGGAAATAATGATTATGAAATTTCATTACGACACATAGTTCGGCAACATGGTTTGGAAAATTATACACCCATAATGTGAATGCCACAACAAATGTATCTAGGCATAATTTTATGGACACTAGACATTTTTCTAAACCATGTGACAAAATTTTGTTCCTTATTTTTCGTTCCCTTTTCTTCCCAAATACCTGATTCTTCTAAACCATGTGAATGCCAAAACATATTCTAGTTTTATAACCTATAATTAAAATTCTAGGATGTATTCAATTTAAAGATGTTGAGAATTATGAGAAACTCTTAAAAAGTAAAACCATAAATTAAAATTGTACACTTATACTTAGTATCCATTTTTCATGAATAAAAATCCTTTAAAAATAAAAATTATTTTTTATTAATGAAAAATCTTCACAATTATCTCATTTACATAATCCTTATATCTACTAACCCTTAAATCCAATGGAGAACATTTTAAAAATTGGTATGAGAACAAAAATAATACTGAGGGACATAATGAATGTAAATTCTCATTCCAGTGAAAACATGAATACCCCTAAAAAAATATTTTCATAAAATCATAATTGAAATAATTGAAAAATCACTTAAGTGTATTGTGGAATAATTATTATTCCATTCTTATAATCACCCATTCAAATTGAATAATCATACGGCCTATTTCCATATTCTGAGTTCCTAACGCATTGGAGAGAAATAATAGGGTTCCCCATTCATATAAGCTATATCGAGATCACACATGAGATATAATGGGGCTCAGCACTTTGTATATAATTTCCATGGACAAAATCATGAATAAAATCCTTAAAAAATATTTAAATCCTATGAGAAAAATATCATCACATATCAAAATACCATTTCCTTTTAAAACCCTTTTTTAACACCAAAACAACCTTTTAATTGAAAACCAATTTTACTTACCAAAATACCCAAAAATGAAAAATAATTATGTTCATTTAATAAATCATTTAATTTAGAATATTAATTTATAAATTAAATAATAATCACGTTGGTATAAAATTCAATGTCGTTGTATATGTTATGAATGGAACATTTATTTTGTCATTTGTCAAGATATTCTAAATAAAAAAAATTCGGTTCCTTTTGAGACCTTGAAATGAAATAAAAAATTCATGTAAAATATCCTTTATATTCTTTTTATATACATATTTTTTAATATTTAAAGGAAAATCAAAAATATTGGCATGGAGAAAAATATTTGATAAATATATATTTAAACATTGAAGGTGTCCCCACCAATTTTATCAATTAAGTATTAATCCCCCTACAAATTACATTTAACAAAACATTGGATAACATGATTATATATAAATTAATTAAATGATATGTTAAATGGGTTGTATATACAATTAATAAAAATGGTGGCTGTTTAACATCAAATTATGCCTCAATTAAAGGAGATTGAGATGAGGTCCCCTAAATCATGTCTGACTCATCATGCATGTTCTATATTTTCATGAAACAAATTGGACAATTATTTAATTTTTTGAGAAATTTTTTATTTTTTTTATTTATATATATCACTTTTTACCATGTTATAAGTATTACATAATTATTTAAGGTCCTTTCAGATGTTTTTTGACGATATTCAGTACATGCGTCAAAATTGAATTGGAAACGATGTCATTGGTTGAATTGGTAATAAGTAAATCATATATTGAATAATATTATGGAGATAATAATAACTTATATACATAAATTATTCATTTAAATCATACCCCTATGTATGGTTTTGAAAAATGGATGGCCTTATAATCATTGAGATAGTAAGACACATGTATGCATGAGTAAAGCTTCCATTTTTCAATAATAAAGATGGAAATAATATATGTATTATTTATCCACAAATTATTATCATAATGAAATTAATATTAAATTAATAATATTTATATACTTATATATATCATTCATGTGATATGGTGATTAAAAATGAACCACATCGCTTCATGGAGTTGATAGTTCACATGTACGCATGAACGAAATTATCATTTTTTGTGCATTGATATATAAGAACATAAATGAAATATTATACATTAATAATGAAAATGTATCTAATATCATATGTAAACATTAATTCAATAATTATTACCATTCATGGGATATTTTGATTGAAAACGAATTACATCAGTTCACAAGGCCGTAGTTCGATATATACATGAACGATAATAATTTTCTGATTTCATGGGAGAGGATATGGATATAAGTGATGGGATTAACATAATAAAATATAATCATGTAGAATATAATAGAGTTATTATTTATTCATGGATTGAAAATATTTTATGGATTTTTAAGAAGAAATAAAATAAAAAAACATAATTAAAAATGATACCTCTTCTTCAAATGATCGCCTTTGATAAAAACCTTTACAACTCTAAAGATGGTGTTATACCTAAAAAAATGAAACATGAATGTGGGGAGTGATTATATAAATGTATTTGGGTATATTCTTTCTAAGCCAACTAGGTTTTTATGTGTGAGGAATAGATACAAATCAGTTTCATTTATTTGAGAGGGAATGTGAACTCTTGGAAGCAATAAAAATATAAAACTAATATAAATTAATATTTTTTTTAAAAATGGTTCCAAACGGATTTATTTCAGATATATGATGATTTTTGGTAGAATAAAATTGATAATATTTAAAATATATATATTTTGAATTTTTTTATTCCATAACGTTTTTACCCATATTTATGCTTTATAATTGTTACCCGAATATCATTTAATTTAAAATTAGAGGGTTAAGATAATTATAATAAAATTTCAAAAGAGTAATAAATGAATATTTTAAAAAAATTTAAGACTTAACCTTATTTTTTGGATGAATTTTATATTTTTATGAATTTTTTTTCATTTAGTAAAATAATTTTAATTAAAAAATATCTCTAATGTCAATTTTGACACTATTTATCACATGGCTTTTTATATAAATCATAAATAAATGATATTATGATACAAAATCCACTAAATAACTAATAATCTATGAAATTGATCATTTTTTTGTAGTACATAAATTATGTCATATTATAGTTAGTTTAGTATGATTAATATCATTTATTTGATTCTTCCATTAATTAAATAATTACAACATCATCATTGTGTCACCATTTAATGTTATTATTTTATCACAAATAACTATAAATAAATTTCCATAATATATATTAAATATTTATATTTTAAAATAATATATATAATATAAAATACCCATTTTACAACCCCATATTAGAAATGTTTCCATTACAAAAACAAAAGTATGTCAAAATTGACATTCCTTTGAATATAATATTATAGAGGTTATATTCTCATCCCAAAAGACTTAAATAGTCATAAAATTGATCCTTCAATGAATTGGGATGAAAAATAAACATTCAATAAAATTATTACACGTGTTAGGTTAATTTTATAAGATTTGTTTTACCACTAATTAACCAAAATACATTTAATCATGGTAATAATACATATCAATAGTTAATATTCATGCTTTCCAAATATGAAAGTGAAATTTTAAATAAATTTGGACCTTATGATTAAAAATATGGAACCATTTTTTAAAATTTAATAATCCTAATGATTAGAAATTAATAAAAATTAATCCCTTTGATAGAACGATAAAACATGTTTTTCCAAATTAAAAAGCAAAAATTGAGTGAAATGATATTATAAATTGATTAAAATAAACTAAATTGGATTAAATTATAAAAACATAATCCAATTTTACTTTAGATATAATATAAATATAATTTATGATATTAAATAAATTTGATAAAAAAGTAGTTTTCAATAAAAATGAAAATTTTTCACTATTAATCAAAACATGAAACTTATCAGAAAAATACCAAAAAAACATCAAAAGTATATTTTGATAATAAAATTTCAAGGATGAAGTTTATTTTGACTAATATAAATTATTAAATTCACAAAAACTATATTTAAAACAAGTGTACCTTCAGAAGGAAGAAAAAATTGATTTTTTTAAAAACACTCATGTTATGTTTAAAATTGAATTGGTTTCTATATAATTTATATAAGTAATATAAGAAGATTTTTTAACATTATATTGAATATATATATATATGTATATATCTCACTGATATAATCAAACAAGAGTGATTTTATTACTTTATAAACACACTTGTTCTCATTTAAATTGTTTTCAGAAAAAAAATATCCCGTAATTTAATAAATGAGTTTACATTTGATTAAAAACTAATTAGTCACCATTGAATTAATTTTATATAAATTAATAAACCATATATTATCTATTGAGTTATTAATGTTCTTTAATTCCATTCACATGGAATGGTTATAATCGTAACATTTAATTATTATTTAGTTTTTCATTTATAGTCGATGTGGCGTATCATACACCGATCAAATATCTAGTTTCCATTAAAAAACTCTGGATGATATATTCACCCCCATTAATAAAATTTTTCATGATATTTTATATTTGTGTTCAGATGATACGGTTGGAGTTTTCAAAATACATTGACTAAAATCTCACATTCAAGAATTATAAATGAAACATTCCCTTTAAAATAAATAAAGGGAAGTACAAAGGTCACATGAGACGCACATTCTAGGGGTCCATATAAATAAATAGGGTCATGGAAAACCCTATATTAAATATCACGTTCTGAGGGATAGTTATAGAGAATTTTATCTTGAGAAAGTTAAAATAACAGAAAATCATAAATATGCATCGAGTAAAAAGGGCACTGATTTCTTCATAAGAAAAGTAAACACTGTACTTTTTTTAGATCCTTTTCAAAGAGTTGGAGAATTATTTTACTTCGTATACTAATAACATAAGAAAATATACTTTCATGACGTGAATTGTTTTTTACTTTATTAAAATGATATCCGCAAACTTATCTTTTTCCCTAAATTATGACTATTTAATATGAATTCGCATACCCCTAAAATTGGAATCAACTGATGGATATCAATAAATCCAAAAAATAATGAAAATATATTCTTCATATATTTTGAAATTGACCAAAACCAAAATATTTAGGAAATGATAAAATAATCCCCCAAATATTATATATCTTTATATGATTAAAAATAATAATCTCCAAAAAACAATAGTGACACCAAAATTTCATCATATACCATTTAACAATAAATTTTCGTACAATTCCACAAAATAATCCAAACTAATATTTAAATTCAAAATTTAGATGGATTTGATAACATGATCTTCTATGATAAATTTTAAGATATGTCTCTAAATTAAATCAATCACTCTTAGTGTCCCATACCAAAAATGTAATTCCCTAAATCAAATAATCTCCATGATATTATAATTATTTCCATAAATAACATAAATCTATAGAATTCCATAATAAAATACTAGATTCTTAGAAAATATAATTCATAATTTTCTTCTTAAATAAAATCTCATAGTATTATATTTAACTCTATCAAAAAGGATTCACAAAATAGTAAACATATTTTGAAAAAAAAATGAATAACTTAATCACCAAATCATTTTCCATTTCAATAGTTATCTAATTCAAGAAACATATGTTCCCAATATAAAACTATTCTTAATCCATAAACATGTTTAACTAAAAGTAAGATGGAATACTAACTATGAATTCACATAGGTTATTTGTAGGTGATGGATCCTAATCACCCTTTAATTGCGGGTTCAATACTCATGGCCTTTCCAAATGTGACTGGTTGTCACCCTTCATATGAGATTTCCTTTTTTCTAAGACTATATAATAATTATGAAATTCCAAAAATATGATTAATTCCTAAAAAAATATTATATCATTTTTTAACCTCAATTTTTATCCCCTACATTATATTTTTGGTCCAAAAAAGTAATAATCCATAATTACCTTAAAGCAAAATGTCTAGAAAAATAAAATTAATGACCTTAAAATTTCAAAAAATAAATCAAAAAAATGGTTCATAATACATTGAACATATGATAAAGAAAATCATATACCCATGATGATATAAATAACTCATAAGAAAACTTCCCAATATCCAAAGTTGTCAAAACCATCCTCTAATACCAAATATAATAATCTGAAAATAGACATCACATAATAATGTTTTTTTGACCTAGAATTCACATTCAATGATATTTTTAGTTCTGAAATTTAGAATTTTTTAAAAAATCATAAAATTTAACCAAATCATTTGAGGTGGAAACTAATACTTAATATCCATTTTTTCACAAATAGAATCCCTTTTAATTAGAAATTTGGCGTCCCTTTTTAATGTAATGTAAAATTTTACCTTTTATCTCATCATTGTCTCTATTCACCTTTAAATACTTTTTAAAAAATATAATTTACTGAATGAGCATAAATAGCTCAGTTAGGGACATAAAGAATGTATATAGTTAGTCATGTGAAATCATGAAAACCCATTAAAACCCATTTATTAAAAACTCCTTAAAAACATTGATAATCACATAGGTTCCATGGGACATATTTAGCATATCGATCTTATATTCAATCTTAAAAAAATAACCATATGGACAACATCATTCTCTAGAGTTACCATTGAATTGAAGAGATATAATAGGGACCTCCATTCATATAAGAAATATGATGCTCACTCATTTCTCAAGAGCTCTAATGGAGCTCAACCCTTCAAATAAGCTATATCAGTCTCATGCATGAGCTATAATGGGGCTCAAATATTTTTTATGTATTTCCCAAGGAACAAATAATGAATAAAACACTTGAAAACTCTTTTAATACCATGAAAAAAAGCTTTCAAATACCAAAATACCATTTCTTTTAAGAAACCCATGTTTTACACGCAAACATCAATTTCATTGAAAACCCATTCTCATTACCAAAATACCCAAAAATGAAAATGAATTTTTTTCATTTAATAAATCATTTTATATTGAAAAGAAAACAAGATATTAAATAATATTCAAAATGTCATAAAATTCATTATTGTTGTTTATATTAAGAATATAACATTCCTTTTCAAATTTTTCAACATGCACCATATAAAACACATAAAATGATTCCCTTTTAAAATAGTTGGGTGTAAATAAAAATAAAAATAAAATGTCTTTCATAATAATATTATTTACATATAAATAAATATGTAAAATAATATCAATAATATTGTCATGGAGAAATATATTTGGTAATTAAAACATTAATCATTCAAGGTGTCCCTAACCACTTTGAACATTTAAATATCAATCCCCATAAATGAATAATATTTAAAAAAACATTTTGAAATTATAATATATTAATTAATTACTTGATAAGTAAAAAATGATATATATACACTTAATAAAATAAGGTGGGTGTATCACATCAAACTATGACTCCATTAATTGAGATTGAGACAAATTATCTCACCGTGAGTTCGATCATCATGTGCATACTTTATCTTCATGAATTAGAAAAATAGGTTAACAATTTAATTTCATCATAAATTTTAATGTTTTTATTATTTCTTTTATATCAATTGTTACCGTGTTATAAAAACTAATTAATTATTTATGTTCTTTTGGGATGTTTTGATGAGATTTAGTAATTGAGTCCAAAATGTCTTTGGTATGATGTCTATGGTAATAATAGTAATTACTAAACAATCTCATAAATAATGTTCATGAAATAATGATAAATTTTATACATAATTTTCACATCTATATATTACCATTGTGAATGTTTATGATGGATGAACTTTGTTATAATCACAGAGCTGGTAAGTTGTGTGTATGCATAAATAACATTTTCATTTTTCCATTACCATTATGGAAAGAAGGTAAGTATTATTTATCATTATATAATAATAAATTTATAAATAGTATAATATTTCTAAATTATATATACTTGTATATATCATTTATGTGATTTTTTGATGAATAATAAATCACATGGCCTTATGGAGGTAATAGTTCACACGTATACACGAATTACGTTATCATTTTTATTCGCATGGAAAGGTATTAATGTAAATCATATAATATCATTTAATAATGAAAAATATGTCATTAATACCAAATATAATCATTAATTATATCATAATAACCAATCTTGAGATATGGTTACTAAAAACGAATTATATCAGTTCGTGGAGCTGTAGTTCGTCACAAACACAAATGATAATTATTTTCCAATTTGTTGGAAGTGGAGGTGTATTTATGTGATGATATTAAGATAATAAAATATATTTATATTGAATATAATGGAGTTATTTTTTTTACAATGTTTTCAGAATATATTGTTAAATATTTAGAAGAAACAAAATAGAAACACTTAATTAAAAATGATATCTCTTCTTTAGACGATCTCCATTGATTAACTCCATAACAACGCTAAGGAGGGTTTTATGCCTAAACTAATTCCTCTATATTGTGTGTGTGTTTTATAGGAAGATGTTTTTTCATATAACGATGAATATTGAATAATGGGTTCCTATTATAATAGAGTGAACGTGGACTCTTGGAGTCTCTCAAAATATAACATTAATATAAATTAATTTAATATCCATATAGCCCCAAACTGATTTATTTGTAAGATATTATGATTCATTGTATCATACATTTCAAAAAATGAAATATATATGAGTTTCTTTTATTTTTTGATCATTATTGTTTTTTTTAATTCTTATCTATCATTTTTCATTCTTATCGTAGTATCATTTAATTTACACATTGAGGGTTAATATAATTACAATTAAATGCCTAACAACCAATAAAAGATACATTTAATAAATTTTAATTTGAATAAAAATTACTCGAATAATTTTTAAATTTTTATGAATTTTATATGATTTAATGAAATATTATTTATTTTATAAAAACATTAATAAGAATTTTGACAAAATTCATCACATGAATTTCTAAAAAAATAATTACAATATGATATCATCAAGAAACCTTATTAACTCACCACTAAAATTTCAAAATCAACCTGATAATTCTTGTATGATAGTCATTAAATAAAATTATATTTCTTTTAATTTAATTTATTTGATTCTTTAAATAATTTAATAATTACCGCATCATCATTACGTCACCATTTAAGGAATTTATTTTATCACTACATTTTATAAATAAATTTCAATGATTTATATAAAAATTATATATTTCAAAAAACTATTTATAGTCTAAAATATATCTTATTTAACTCCATATTATAAATATTCCTCTCATTAAAAAGGTATAAAACAATTTACTTTATGTAGAATATAATATTATAAAGGATGCAGTCTCTTCCAAAGGACATAAATAGTCTAATAACTGGTAATTTAATATTTAGGGAAAAAATATACTCATACAATAAAATTATTTCTTGTGTCATGGTAATTTTATAATATATATGATGGTTTTTTACCCTAAATGACCAAATTTACCCTTATCTATGTGAATAAATAATTACGAAAGTTACTATTAATATTATACATAAAAGAATGGTGCATGTTTACTAAATTATTATCTTTTGATTAAAAATATGGAATCCATTTTATAAAATTAAAAACAATAAAATTGAAAAAATTAATTAAAATTAACCGCATTTATTAAATAAGAAAACATGTTTTTTAAAAGTAAAAACCCATCATAAGATTGAAATGTTTCTATATGCAATTTCAATGTTAATTTGATTCCAATAAACTAAATTGGATTAAATAAAAATAATAATCAAATAATAATTTAAACCCATTCCTAAATATAATTTAATATTATAAATAAATTTGATAAAAATTAGTTTTCAATTAAATTGTAGTATTTTTTTAATTATAAAACATGGAAATTTTCAGAAAAATAAAACAAATTCAACCAAAGTAAATATTGATACATAAATTTCAAATAAGATGTTTATTTTTTAAAATATAATTTACTAAAGTGTCAATGACTATTTTTAAAAAAAGTGTGCCATCAAAATGTCTTAGTACTACTTTTTTGAAAAATACTACTTTTATCGTAAAATTGAATTTGTTAAAATATCACATATATAAAACAGTAAGATTAATTTAAAATATTATATTGAATATTATATATATATCATTATTATATTCTAAATATAGTGATTGTATTATTTTATAAAAACACTTGATCACATTTAAATGGTTTTTCATAAAAACATTTACATTTAATTTAAAAAGTGTTATACATTCATGTATAATTAACTGTTCACCAATGAAATTATTGTATAATCATGTATAAACCTTATTTTCATAATTCAGTTAATATTTTTCATTCCTTCAATTCTATCAACTAGGTTATAAATGTAACATTTATATATAATTTAGCTTTTCGTTTAAGTTCTATGTGGTCTATCAGGTACACTATTGAACATATATTTTTCTTTTAAAAACATAGTATGTTATAAACAATATATACCATTTATTTTATAATAGAAACCCAATATTCTAGTTAAAAAATATTTTTAGACAATATATATCACAGTGTTCTTGTTTTTCAAAAACAAATAACACTTTAAAGGTAACATTAACAAATTCATTGTTTTTAAAAACAAAATACACATCCTTATTCCACCTCTATTAATCTATAATTGAAAATTTTAATTCTAAAATATATTGACAAATTAATTTAAAAATGGGTTTTAAAAAATTATAAAAATAGTTTTATACAAACCATTTTTTGTTTTAAATATATTTACATACTCATCAAAATATTGTAAAAGTAAAGATTAATAAAAATAAATCATGCCTTATGTCATCAATATGAATAAACCAAAAAATAATGTTCCGAAAAAGATACATAATTCATGAAAATTATATCCCAATATACTCATCAAATAAAATCACTTTGGGACCTAATGAAACAATATTTATGTATTCATTGGTGTGCCCTACTTACATCCAATGTTGTGCTCATATAAAAATAACCCTTGAGTTACTCTCATAATCCCCTCTTATAAAAAATCTCCAAAGATATAGAAACATCATTACTAGGTGATGCTAACTAGTGTGTAATCCTCATTCGTATAACATACCTATCTTGATTTTCCCACAAATATACCCATTGTATCCCATAATGTTATCTAAAGTAAGAGATTCATAAAATCTTAACATCACAATGTAATGTCAGTTAATCATGCCAATTAAACTACAAAAACCACCCTTTAACATCCATCACAAAAATAACCATTTTTATAATGATAATCAATAATAACTCATAAATGTATCATGAATTCCATTATAAATAAACACGTTGATGAGAATCCAATTCTATGGTGTTACATTACACAATGAAACATTAAAATATCATTGAAAATAATATTATTGTTTTAAAAAAAGAGTTTTATCCAAATAATAATTATTGAAGATCAATCATTAAGTATAAAATCCATCAGAATAATCTTGAAAAAAATTAAAAATATAATAAACACATAAATGTCATTAATATAACATTACGAACAAAAAAACAACAAATAATATGTTTCTATAAACCATGAACGTCTATTATATATATGAGAAACTTATAAACCAATGAACTCCCAACATTACAAATCATGATTATTTTAAAACATCATGTATCAATCATATAATTAGATAAACCATTTTGAGAAATTTTTCAAAAAATGTTACATAAATTCATGTAAATTCAAAATGAAAATGTATTGATATTTTCGATTTTTTTCATTATATCCTACAAAATATAATGAAATAAATTTTATTTCATGAGAAATTAATTATAATTTTTGTTCTCAATGTATTTATATCTATGAATTTTTTTTTAAAATCCCATGACTAAGGGAACTCCTAAATACAATAAAGGTTATGAAGATACCAACATCAAATAATTTAATAACATTTAATATGATTAAAAATAGTATATTAAGATAATAGAGGAACTTATCTATCACTATAAGATAAAAAAATCATATTCTATCCAACAATAGACATGATGTTAGGGGCCCATATCCACTATGGTTACAAATGATAAGGGACACATATAGAGAATTCAGATGATAAAAAAAGATAATAACTGAGAAATCATTTTTTTTTGTTTGTATAAAGAACCAAAAATACATAATTCTTATTGAAACATGGAAGGAGAGTTTATATATAGAGAGACGAATGAGTATACAAGGGATCTCAGATATTGCAGTTGTATTGAGGGATAAAATGGGGGAAGCCCTGAAAAAACATAACATAAAGACCAAGTTGTGTATTTTTTTTATAATAAACATGGGTTTTCTACATATATTACAAAAAAATTTCTACACATTGTGTGTTATATTTTATTTTAATGGATTTATTTCACACACTTTAACTGCTTTATTTTCAAAAATATTCAAAAACCATTTTGCCAATAAAACATTAAAATGAAATTATATTTTTCACACACAAAACATCAAATTCAATATAATATATAAGATACCAAATATATAGACAAAAAAGTGACATTAGGTTATCACTTGGTTTAATCACGATACTGATAATGACAAATAGGATACCATAGTTTATTTTTCTAAAACACATGATTTTATAATTATAGATTTCATTCTTTAATGGATACCAAGGTGAAGAATATTATGAATCAATTGGATGATAGTAATGTGTTGCATATTGAAGTTTATTGTGCTCATATAGTGAGATACATGAATAGAATAATTAGGGAAAATAATTTCATAGATGAATATTTAAAGGAAAATTAAATGAATCTATGAGAGAGGTAAAATATGAAATATTCATTATATGTTTAATAATATAAGAATACTTTAGATAATAAAATATGAATGTTTAAGGATAATATAAAAATAAATTGGATAAAAAATATCATCTAAGTGAAAAGGGAAAATGGTACGATATCTAGAGTGTTTGTAAAGATTAATCTTATAACAATAGTGATTTAAATACTAATGAATGATTAAATAAAGATTATTTTTGTGATACTTTTAATTATAGGAAAACATTAATTATTTATTACAAAACTCTTCAATCCCTAATGAATATTTATCAAAACTCTATATATAATTATTTTTATTCCTCAAATGATTAATATAATACTCTATCATTTGAGTAAATGGATGAATATGTGTGTAAATATAAAAAAAACAATTCGTGAAGAACTAGGGTTATAGTATGTAAGATCATATTAAATATAGTTATAGTGTTATAAAACTTATTTCCAAGTAAAATGTCAAAAATATTTTCTGTTTCAAAATCCAATGATCAGAAAAAGGTTGTGTAAAATAATTAATAAGATGTGATTATAAATAAGTAACATTCCAAAATTACACATAGAATATACAAATATGGTAGTCTTATAGGATACTTTATCCTTCATGAATATCATTCTTATTTGGTTATGCAATCGTCAAATATTTTCATTTTGAAAAAACATATTGTTCGGAAAAAAATGAATGTTTATGTAAAAAATGTCAGACATGTGGTTACTTGAAGAATAATTATTATTTTATTATGTTTCAATAATTGATAACTTGTATATATTAATTTTCATAAGAGAATATAGATGTTCAATAATGTAGGGTTGGAAAAATTTGGGTTCATAATGTTTTATTTTCCAATAAACTTGGATCAAAATTCATTTGGGTACCTTTATTAGAGTTTCATCTGTATTGGGAAGGATGTATGAGTGATGAAAACATGAATATATGATATATTTATTTTTTTCATAGAGAACGACCAGAAAAAAGAAAAACTTTAATAAAATACAAAAAATAAAAGGTTCTACAAGTTAATATTGGATACATTGTGTGTGGTGAAAACAAAAATATTGGTGATTGATATTTTCATGATTATATTTAAATTTAAAATTTTTTTAATGGAAATAATAAAAATCTTTTAATTATATGATAATTAAGTAATTAAAGTTACTCCATTAACTTTTGGATTGTAATATTTAACCTCATTTTATCATAAGGCTTTCATATTCTATCAACCGATTAGCATGATAATGTTTTCACCACTGACCTAGAGGTCCTTACTTATATGATCATTCCATTCCATGGTATAATAGAAGATAATTAATGGATTTATTATATATTTTTTGTACACTTAAATAGTCATACAGTAGCTAATATCTCTTTGAAATGATTTGTGAAGGATATTTCAGAACATTAGTTCAATACTTATAAATTCTACATCCCTTTCTGTTATATTAATGAATTTAAATCTAGAATCATACGCAGTGGTGAATTCCAAAATTTTGGGACCCTACAACTATTTCACTTGATTCTTTTCCAAACAATAAATACAATAAATATAAGCGGAAAATATTCTATGCATGTCTTAGTTGATTACTATACCCGATTTATAGAATTTTATGTTATTTCTCTTAAATTGGAATAAATCATGTATTTTATGTTCATCTGTATCCCTTGATAATATTTATAACACCCACTTTGTCATTATATATTACTAAATGTCAATAATTATTAATATTTTTTTCATATTATTTATATCTTTTATTACAAATATTAATGGTGTTTTCTATTATTTTGATATTCTGATGTTCTATGTGGAAGTAGGTCATGTCGTGACCAATAGTGTTCAAGCCATGATGGTTCATTGGGTAGCGAAGAAAGAAATTGCCTCACCATACATAAGATTAATCCTCACATAATATTACTCATATATAATTGGATTCCACTTCCTTATAATTTTTATTTTTTCAAAAATTGAGATGGAATGCTATTCCATGATGAGGGTCGATCACACCATAACCATGCATAAGGTTCATGTGTAATAAATAGCTACATAATGGACAATGTGTATCATTTTGTGACCATGTTTAAGGTTCATACTTAAGAAAAAATTATTATATGGACAATGGGACTCATTCTTTTTTTACACATAATATTTTTCATTGATGGGTAATAGTTCCCCCATTTCAAAATGTACTTTAAAAATCCACATGATGTGACCGAATCTAGTCACTCTATGACCAAATTCCCAACCTCAAATAACCTAGTTCTAACTCTCATTATGTGATAGGTGTATATCTAAACTCAATGGGTGTGGGTGTTTTGCAAAAGTGACACACAGTGAATATCTACCAATATAGGGTTGTTTTTCCATACAGGACAAGATCATTTCATGATGAAACTTGAGTGGTGAGTTATGATTCTACCTAGAAATAAAGGATGAATGTCACATCATGAATATTTTATTCTATAACATGAACTTCCATTACCAGATTCATTCATATTTTAATTATTTGATCAAAATATAGAGCCTCATTCAAAAATTTCATAATGTGAATGTTGATAATCAATATCTTTATCCCTTTCCACTCGATTTTTGTATATTTTATAGTTAGGAATAACAATTAAGTGGTTATTCTTCCGCAGTTATTTTTTAATCTTCTCCCCTCTAATGATTTATTTCTTCTCAAAGGAAATGATGTATTAGGGTTCTTTCAAGAAGAATTTATTATATGATATTTTTATGTTAGGTTTTTTCACTTCTTCTGCTATGTATTATCACAGTTTTCATAG
This sequence comes from Viscum album, assembly GCA_963277665.1. NCBI lineage: Eukaryota > Viridiplantae > Streptophyta > Magnoliopsida > Santalales > Viscaceae > Viscum > Viscum album. The sequence goes on from OY728138.1 coordinate 512,579,230, forward strand.
GATTTGATTGTTTTAAGGTAGGTGGTTGCATTCCCTTCAATTATTTTAGGAACAATGCATTCATATATAATAAAAAACTATTTCATCTTGTCTAAAAGAACTTTATACCCGTTCTAAAGACTTTTATGTATATGCTATTATTTTCTAATAATATTTTGATGAGAGAACATTGGATTTAAGTTGATATTATAATGTTGGGAAATTTTTTTTACTATGTAATTGATATAATCCCTCTTTTAATGAAAATTAAATTTTTAAGAATGTGAAAACCATTAAATAATTATACCAAATTATAATAATTAGTTATTTGGTTGGGAACCAATGAAATGTACTAGTTACTCATTGAAAATTATCTCAGTATACTTGAATTAAATCACTAAGCATAGACATAACTACCCATAATGTTTTACATATTACATTACCACTATGTATTGGTGTTTTTCCACATAGTGGTATTCATTAAATATAAATAAATGTTTTAAAAAAATACATAGTTTTCAAATATTAGGAATTCTTAAAATTATATGGCATAGGGAATATCCCACAACTTTTAAAGCATTTATTTAAAAATATTTTATTTACAATAATGAATATATTATAAATATAATTATATGATTAATATTTTCATGGAAATGAAAAAATCGTATTTTTATATGTTTCATTGGAAACTGAAATTATTGGTTTATCTAACAACGACTTCTCATGGAACACATGTTGAGATCCTACTTTACTTTTCATTCTCAAAACATATATACTACCATTGGGTGTATGTAGACCTTGTTTCCAATGATATAAATAAATTAACAAAATATTGTAGAGGTGGTGGATTCCTATCATTATTGTGTATAGGTTAGAGAAGGATATCTTGAGGTTGTGATTTAACATCTCAAATGGAAATGGGTAATAGATTTTTGTTTATATTTTACAGTTTTTAAATATTTACCATATCATTTCCTTTTTGAAATATTATATTTGTTTATATAGTAACCTATATATATTTAATTTAATTTATGGAGTGCTTTTTTATCTTAGTTTTTTTATCATCTCACTAATGTGAGTGTATGAATCAAAAATATATATTAAGGACATATTGGGATAACAATGGGGATGTGGTTGTGAATTTTTTAATAAAACAATTACTAATGTTGGGTGATTGATTATTAGGAACTAAATGATAGCTTATATGGATTGTGAATGCCCTCATGACCATGTTGTAGTCCAGTGCATGTACTCGAATAAGGGGTACCCTAGGTCTATTCTGGAAAAAGGTATTAGTTATTAGTTTTGATTTATTTTATTTGGGAATATATGGTCATATTGATATAGGACTCTCAGAACACAAGAGGTTAGTATGATGAAGTTTACATCACACACACTTAGTATTATTCTTAGATTTTAGAGGGGATATAAAGAATGTTAATTTTTTGCTTTGGGACAGATTTATCCTTCCTTTTTAGAAAATCATTTCTTTTAGAGACGTTTGAAGTTGAACCATTATGTTGTAAATCGTGGGTTCTCATGATGCATACCATCCACATAGTTCATTCACCTTAAGAATGTGTAATTTATTAGGATTCCATATTAATAAAATTACATTTCATTGATTTTAAAATTATTAAATTAATTTATATGTTTCCAATTTATGTTTATTTTGTATTTTAATGGTCATTATTATTTTTATTTTATTTTTTATAGTACCATGACACATGAAGACAACATGTGAATACTCTAGATGGAGATGTGGATATTCATACATAAACAAATACATGTATAGAAAATTTCCATATTTATTTTATGGTGATAATGCTACGTGTTAAGTATAAGGGTTTGACCATATAATACTTTAGGATATATAGGAAGGTTTACTTTTAGATCATTATAAGGACCGGTCTTGAGAGTTTATCAGCCATAATCTTCCATCCATTTATGAAATCAATATTCTTTAAAAGGCAGAGTATTTTTTATAAAACATAAATATTAATTTGTTTTTAATTTCTCATTAATAATTATTCTGTTTATGTGATTTACAATACATTTATTCTTGAACGATCCAACTCAAAGGGGGGGGGGGATTTATTTTTCTGTCAAAGAATCATGATAACATAGGGGGTAGACATCAATGTGATGTTCAATCCATAGTTTTATCCAAATATAATTCCCTTGGAAATTTAACAAGGGTTTGTTTTCCATTAATTATTAAAAAAACAATTATAGAGTATGTGAAGAAGTTAATTAGGAACAATAATTTTACTCCAAAAATTACTTTGAATGATAGATTGAAATCCGAACAATTTTTGATGGGCTTATAACTTGACATTCGGTCTAAGGTCTTCCTATTGAAGCTTCCCACCTATGTAAAAGTGGTGAATCATACCATGATAGTAGAGATATATTAGGGTATTATTTCAGTTATTATTGATGATCTTCTATAACTTATTAAATGTAACAGATGACATTAAAGAATCAATAAGAAGTGTGAATAACCTATATGGGGTGTTAGTGGTGACTTGTGAAATACAGCTTAGTTGACTTCATCTAACCCAGTGGAATAATAAACCTATTAAATTCCATCAGTGTGGTTGGTATAGACATATAAAAGAATATTAACTATAATACCATAATTATTTTCATTCTTGTGGATGTTTTTTTCCATCAGCTTCAATTTTATTGTGGAAACCCTTCTTCTGAATGTGAAACTAGATCCTAGGAACCTAGGGAGAATTTTTTTTGGTCATATAGTTATAAAGTAATACTGTTTTAGCCTCATGGGTATAGAATAAATTCTGTTTTGTATTATGTTTAGAGGTAATTGAAGCCTAAGTATGAGGTTGGAAGTAAACATCAGGATCAACATGTAACTAGGATATTATATATATAGATTATAATGAATTGATAGAGTTTTACACAACACCAACAACTACATAGGGGTACCATTCTTATCACATAATCAATTTCTACTAATCTATTTGATATTAATTCTATTCAATCTATTATTTTTACATATATTATGGAATTTATAAATCTTCCATTTTAGATTATATCAGATGTTATGGATATATGTAAAACTATTTAGAAGAAGCGGGAATGTGGATTTTGATACTCCTAATGTGTTATCTTTATGTAGGTTGTGGATTTTATATTGGACTATATTTCCTATTAGATGGACCATTTTTATATCATTACCATGATATATTAGATTTTAGTGTCCAAGTTACATATTTATTATTATCATCAGATTGTTTTCTTCAACCATCTCCGCACAATATCTTATTTATTCCAAGGATAATAACACGAATGCTATAGTCGATTAGGACCTCTTCTTCCTAAGGTTTATGGATAGATATTCTAGATATCATCCTATATATAATGGGATGATAATGGTTAAATATGGAGTGATCTTCCTAATACTCTTATGGATTTCCTTTCAAAATTTCTAGGGTGTATTATATTTCATTTCCCCCATATAAAATAAAACTAACTAAATTGAGAGTATTGAAAACATAGTTCTATGATTTTGAATCCAAGGGATTCATTCGACCCATCATATCCCATTATGCGTCTTTAGTTGATTTTTATATGAATGAATATGGTAATGTTCAGATATAAATAAATTATAGGATTTTAAATCATGTGGCCATTAATAATAAATTATTATTTATGATCATCGATGTCCTCTTTAATCCATTAAAAGGATAATTTTTGTTATTAAAAATTGATTTTCAATAAGGATATCACCGGTCCTGGTCAAGGGATCCTAATAATCCCAATACTAATTTTGGATGTATATAAATCCATTATGAATCCCTGGTGATTTATTTGGGGCTATATATTGGTGTAATTGTATTTATGACTCTTATATATAATATATTTCATTTAAACATCATCACCATCATTGTGGTATTCATGGATTATATCTGTGTTGTTTCGAAAACCAAAAAGATGAATGAGAATCACTTTATGGTGTATTAGGGAACTGTCCATGATATCTCTATTATACCAATTCTTAAAATATATAATTTGAATCGAATAATTCAATTTACTATTACACGTGGCTTCAAATAAAATAATTTCATTTGATCTTCAAAAAGGGAAGGCTTTGATATTTTTTTGAAGAACTAATGAATTCCTTAAAGATACCTTGATCCTTTGGTTTACATTAAAACATTGAATTATTTCATAAGAAAATCTCAAACAATGAATCACCTCTGAAAAGAAAAATTCCTTTTTTTTGTTTCAATGGAATCATGAGTTCCAAGAATCTTTTGATGAGTTGATGTAGTGACTGGCATCAACTTCCATCATAGAAATACCTAATTCTAGATAGTGCTATATCATTTACTGTGATTCATCAGGTATGTGATTGGGTTATGTTCTGAAACATGATGATCTTGTAATATCGTATGGTACTCATTAAATGTTAACATAGGGAAAAAATTACAATTACCCATGACCTTGAACGTGAATTTTTTTTATTATAGGTATCAAATTTTGGACACACATCATTTTTTGTGTGAAATTTATGGTATATATTGATCCTTATTTTTGAGTAAAATATTCTCCAAAATGTTTTTAGTTATTAAAAAAAAATTCGGGAGGAATATTATCATACATTTGAATTTTAACTTCTCATACACTAGTATAAATAATGCACGTTTTCAATTATCTTTATATGAAATTAAAATTGTACGATGTGATGGTATTTAGTGATGAGTTGAAAATGATGATCCCATTTACTCAGAATCACATAGATGTGAGAAAAGATATGGGGAAAATATTTCTATGTAGTATTCAGTTAAAACCTTCTATTCAATATCATATTAATCATGAACTAATATTGGATGAGGAGTTACAATATATCAGGATAAATTTATATAATTGGAAGACCATTAGTTAATTTTATCATTCTGTGGAGGAAATCATTTCTTTTATGAGTTATTATTTGGAAATTTTATCCATGATGAAATTAGTGAAAAATAATTTTGATAATTAATTTTGGAATATCCATCTAGAATCTACCAAGATGTATATTGATTTGAGACACTATATTGGTGTCTTGTAATGAGATGTGATATAGTCGATTTTTTATCAAGATTCAATACTTTTTTGAAAAATAAAGCTGATAATTAGATACCCTTTGATTTTACTAAACTCAATAAATCCTAAAAGGGATGAATAATTATATGAATAAATATTGCACAGTATTGGGTGAATATTCCATAAAACCCATAATAATACATTCCCCTAAACATTAAATGGTTATAATAATAATATAATAAGACATTGTAAACATATTTCTGGAATTTTGTTTTGAATATTCTATATATTTCATCTCATATAATACCATTATTATGCATATGAAATTTAAAAACATTTAACATAACCTATGGAAATGTTTATTGAAGAAATGTTATGATAAAATTTTCAATAAGGTCTAATTTTGGAGATATAAATCAAATATAATAAGTTAAAATTTGGTTATCTTATGGGTATTCTAACATGGTAATAACATATAAAATTGAAATAAAATCATTCAAATATAATTAATCACGAGTCTTGATGTATGGATTTGATAAGTAAAGACTAAATTCATAGGACTTTGGAATCATCAATAATAAATCATGATCTATGAGAATATATGAAAATTATAAAACATTGATTTTTGGAAGAAACAAAATATTAGAGAATCTTTTCCTTAGTCATGGGTAAATTCCACTACTAATATAGTAGGACTATTTCTTTATTGTATTGGGTTATATCCTAATTCCCATATTTCCCTTAGTCAAGGAACACTAATACAACATTCATAGAGAACAAAATCCCTTAATAAACTATGTTCACTTTGTAATACAATCTATTTTATCACATTAGATATCAATAATTACCCATGCATTATGGGGCTATATAATTCCAGTCACACCCATTCAATAATTAAATCCATATATAAGTGTTCCAAAATATCATAAAATATTAATTATAGAATTAAATGTGAAAAATGAATGGGTTTAATAAAAATTTAATTATCATATAATCATAAATCATTGAGCAGAAATCAGAAAATTATGTCACAAAAATAGACATTATTTCATCATAACATAATTGACATATCAAAAGAAAAGTGTTTCATAAAAATATATATAAAACACAATTATCAGAATCTATCCATTGAAATAACATGTCGATATCATTAGAAAATATCCCATGTTAATCATAAAATCATTTATGGATGTTGACAATAATGTAAAATACCATTAAATGAGGATTGTACACATTCCGTTGAAAAAATTGAACCACATTATTTCACCTTCATATCATTAAAAATTATAAACTTTACAAATATGGATAAAATGATTTTATTTTAAAATAAACATGGAAACATATAATGGAATATTAAAATAAAATAATTTTCATTTTGGAGTGATAATCCATTACTTTGGTAAATGATAAAACAAAAATTTATTTCACACTACCCGTAAAATTACATTAATTAGTTTTTTGGAAAAAAAATATAAAAATTATTTTTTTAATCCATTGAAAAGAAGATAAAATATTATTTAAGATTTATTTAAAAATCATTTTATCATGGAATATAATATTCTTGGAAAATATTTTATATAACGGAGACATAAATGAGAATAAATCATTGACTATAAAATAAGAAATAAAACATAATTTTCATAAACATATTTTCCTAGTAATTTTATGTATCAATGAGATAAAAAAGTAACCAAAAAATATAAACACATGATAAAATATAGGATTATAATATTTTTATGGTTTAAAGGATAATTGTCATATATTTTTCCTCAAAGGTATTTTAACATATTTGATCATTAAAAAAATGAGATTGTAATATAAACTATTACCACATTAGTAAACTTTGAATCATAAACCCATTGAAATAAATAAAATTTAATGAAACATTAAATACCATCAATATTGATATATTAATTATATAATAAATTAAATGGGAAATATATAAACTATATAAAAAAAATTGGTGTATAAAATTAAACATTCCTCAATTAAAAAAAATTTGATGACAAAGCCTTACCTGTAATCGTTATTTTAATTAAACACAATCATAATAATAAGAAATATTATCACACAATGTATAATTAATTTATAATCTATAATTACCTTTACATTAATAATTCATTATTTAAATAATTATTTATAGGAAGACTGGTCTATTGTTGAAGCATGATTCGGTTTTATAGTTCCAATCCGTACACCTTAATCATTGTTTCATCATTCCCAAATATATCAATCATATAATAATTATCATATATATTCATTATATAAACCTTTATAAAAATATATTTAGTGTGGTGATGAAAAACTAATTTCATCACTTCATATAGATGGTAGTTTGTACATATATATTGGCAATGTTTCCATGTTTCATTTGATAGAATGAAAGACAAGTAAGTAATATTTTTTATTTATATAATAACAATTATTTCCTAAATTTAATATATATATAAGGAAAATATCCCTTTTATTATCCATGTTATGAATTAATGATTAATGAATTGCATCGCTTCTTGGAGGTATTCGTCCATAGGAACACATGAGATAGATTATAATATTCAAAAAGATTGGAGGATAAAAAGGTAGAAAATATTTTATCATTAGACAATAATAAATATGTTTTAAAATTAATATGTATAAAAAAATTCCATTTATATAACTAGCTATGAGATACAGTGATGAAAAATAAAACACCTCACTTCTTAGAGGTTGTAGTCCTAACAAACACCCAATCGATGTTTTCATTTCACATGGGATGAAAATTGAGATGTCAATGGGGTTCAACATAAACATAAAAAAAATTAAAATAGTTGAGTTACTAATGAAATTATATGAACATGGTTTTGATAGGTTTCAATGTGGTAAAATATGAAATAATCAAAAATGATTTCAATTAAGGGTTATACCCTGTTTTTGGAAGACCTCCATTGTCATAAACCATAAGTCTTTTTTGCTAGTTTTTTGGTGAGACTATAAACTATAGGTCATAGAAAGGAATGTTATAGGGGTACTTTGGAGGATATTATTCAATAAAAGGAGTTCAAGGGTTGTTGATATATGTGAATAGAAGGTGAACTTATATAAGTGAGGTGAGTGGAAAACTTTAATTATTATTATAATAAAAGTATTATAAGTATTTAATCATTTTAATGTGACATAAAAGTAATTATAATTAATATATACAATTATAAGGTGGGAAATAATCTCATCCCATCATAATGAAGAGGATATTTTGTCCCCTTATCTGAATGTTTAAATCAAAATTAACTAACCTTACCCTTTTATTGTGTGGAAAACATTTTTACAAAATTTACTATTTCTAATAAAAGAAATAAAATTATCCTCATTATTAAGATTAAACCCCATAATAAAAAATATTAAATCAAACTTTCATGATTCTGTTTTTAGATTACTGAAATTATAGATAATGTTTTATACCATGTATAATTTCTCATATAAATAATATTTATTCATTATAACTTCAATTCCTATTAGTTAATGAAATATCACATTGATTCATCCATTCAATTAAGTAAGGAAAATCTAGATTTAGTGATAGATGATTCAATGAATAAGTTACCAGTCAAGATTATTTATTCCAATAGTATAATGTATAATGAGAAATATATTCCAATGGACTTAGTGTTATGGGATTATAGAGGTTATTATTGTGATATATGGTGGTGGAAACAATTTACTAGGGAATAAGGTACACACATTTCTTATAAATATAATATTTCATTGTAAACATTTTGGGGGTAAAAAATGATATGATGAGATTAATTTTAACAAACAATATATAATTTTTATATAATGAATTTTTCAAATTAATTTTTCATTGATTTCTATATATCATTATTTTTATTTTATTTTGGTTTTGTTTTTACTAATTTTCATTCTATTTTTTGGGTTATTCTTGGTTACACCACTACCATGGGTGGTCAGGATTGATTCGGTCTATAGGGAATCCAAAAAGGGAATGTCCCATATATGTAAGAGTAATCCTTCTATAATGTTACTCTTATGTAATGAGATTCTCCCATATAAGAATTGTGAATTTTTAATAAGTAATAGATTGAAAAGTCCATGTTTTGTTAAGGGGAGGTCACAATATAACCATGTTTGAGGATTGTGCATAATAAAAAGTCACAACATGGCCACGGTGTGTCTTGTTGTGACAATTTATAAAGAAAATACTTTATAAACTACCATGGGGAGACTGAGGTGTGTCACATCATGACCATTTATATTTTTTTTCCTATGATACATAAGAGTTTCAATTAAAATAATTCATCTAAAAAATTTTCACATCAGGAAAATGGAATGTTAGACCATTTCGAGACTCCAATCTTAACATTACTCCTTTATAAAATAAAATAGTGTGATAGGTGTATATCACTCTATAGTGTTGGTGTTCAGCGATAAAACTATTACACTAGGGAATGTTCACATAGGGTTTTCTTATTTTTTTGGATAGGGTCATTTCATGACATGACATGAGTCGTGAGTCATTAATTTATATCTTTATAGAATGTGTGTACTTTTTTGTTGAGGGAAATCCACTTCAAAAATTTCCATTCCAAATTTTTTTAATAAATTATTTTTTTGATTAAATGAAATATAAAAATGTGTATTTCTACTATTTTAATTATATTTTTCATGAATGTGTAAAATTCAAACCTTCTTGGTAATAGAAATTGAACATATAGTTTATTATCCATTTCAATTAGATTTTAATGAATTTTTTTGCTATGAATCAATATTGGTTATCCGTCTCATTTTTCGTTTTATTCATATGCCCTACATTGGTTTCTTTCTTCCCTATAGCTATGTTGGTGTATATTTATTTTAATTTGAATATATGTCAATTTGTTTTTTATGTTAGTAACATTCTCTTATCCATATTTGTATTATCCCCATTATCTAGGGGTTTCTTTGGTTTAATATTTTTGGTTCCATTCAATTCATTTTTCTGAAGAACCAAGTGTTCTTGAATTTAAAAAACTATATTTATTCAAACATTTTTATAGAATTATATTCAATTTTTGATGAATTATGTACATTTTATTTTTTTCCAATCCATTATTTGTTATTATAAAAATATAGAATCATTATGGGAATGTTTTAATTTTGGTAATTATTTTTTATACCATGTAATGGATGAAATTATTTTTTTCATGGAAATGAATATTTAATGAAATTTAACTTCTGAAAATATTATTCCTAATAGGAGTCTCAAGTTCATTGGTAGCTAACATAGGAAGATTACTGGATAGGGATTGATGATGTGCTTCTAATACTTGGATGACACAACTATGTATTAGCATTGCTCTCTCTAGTGTCTTGTGAATAAATTTAAAATTATGAATTAAACAATTTTCCACTCTTTGATTTCACAAAATTTAATAAATTAGTTTTTAAAAAGATATAAAGAAAATATATCTGGATGCCTTAACCATTAATACATTTGGGTATATCATATGATGCTTCTTTTTGTTTGTTTACATAGATTTTACTAACATACATAATGTTGTTAGAAATATTTTTATATGATTAGTTTATTATTTAAAATTTAAAAATAGTTTTTTTTCATTTGTTAATTTTCAAACTAGATATTTAATATTTAATATTAATGGATACACATGGAACAATCATGAGATCCTTCGGACCATGATATGATCACACCCCACACACATAATGTGTGTATTTAGATCCTTTTTTTACTAATACGTGTAATGGAAAGGATCTTATTTGGGTTATTAGATTCCAATGATAGTTTCCTTTTGGTTTTACAAGGTGATATAGTGGGAATGTTCCCTCATGTGACACATAGATGGGTAGAATAATGTGGTTTATTTTTATCCTTTTTAGAAAGGCCTATATTTTTTTTATAATCAACTTCCCAAATTATTACAGATATTAATTATTATGGTTTTTTATGTTTTATTATGATCTTGTTTATATTTAATGTTACTAATAATTTTTTTTTCATTGTGAATTTTTATTATTATAATTTCTCATATTTTTGTGCATTAGTAAAAAATTTAGAGAGAGGTCATGTCATGTTTTCAGATATAAACCACTAGATCATTATTATGTCAAACAATTCCAAAATATATTCCATTGAAACTATGTTACTATTTTCTAGACTCTAGTTATCAAGAACAGAAAATCATACTTATCAAAGGCCAACATATGTACCTATGTTTATGGAATAATGGGTAATTTCATGATAATATTGATTAAATGGTTAATATTTGATCAGGTTGTACTTTTAGGTTGTGTTTGTTTCCTCTTAATATATGAATTTATCTATTATTTTCAAGAGTATTATTATTTACTTGTGAGTTTATAAGCACATGGAAAATGTCAAACCACCCAAATAATGTGGGATGTCCAATTTTCCTTAATCAACATCATCATCTGACACAGCATTGCTTAAACTACACGCCATCAATAATTATCCATTTATTCATATGAGAAATTTTTATTTTGTACTTCAATGATAGCACAAGAGTAATACAATTCCCTGGGAGATTTAACATGATGTAAATCTAGAATTGTTCGTTGATCCATGATCATGTAATTATTAATGTGATTTCGGTACATTGAACCTCACTATTTTAACCCTATGAATCTATTTGGTGTAAATTATAAGAGAAACATTTTAATTTTTGAGTAGGATGATTCATAACATATAAAGATGAGACTGTAGTTTTATTCCTATTATCTTAAACAATATTTGGTATTATTATAATTAACACCTAGAACTATGAGCGTGTTATTTTTTTCCTTTGAATTATATTGTATCTTTTAAAATTAATGTTCATAGTTTATGTTAATCCATCATGTCAAGATTCAAGTTCATCATGATATGTTTTTGTTGATGCATCTTTGTTTAGATAGGTATGGTTATCTAGATCACAAATATAGTCTTTTATATCTTTTGAGTTTCGTGAGTTATGTTTATTTTATATTTCCTAATAATGATCATAAAACACATTTCCATTGTATTGTACATAGGTAAAAATCAAGCCAATTAACATTAATATATATTTTCCTTACTTTTTATAATTTTTTTATAATTTTCACACATCATGATCACTTTATCATCAGTTCTTTCTATTTTCATAATAATTTTTGTTCCATCTATATGAATCTTAACCACATTTATAATTTTGTGGATTATTGGATTTTCCTATGAAATACATCTCAATATTGTCGAAAATAAATAACAACTCAGATATGCTACTCGAATAGGGTATAATAGAACTATAATTATAGTGCATCTTCCATAATAAATACTTGTGTTGAAGATATAAAATTATTGGGATATATGTTGATGTTCACTAAATTATAGAATCATGTTGAGTAATTGTTATTTTTATATGTGTCGAATAGGCACTCTGAATGGACTTCATGTATCTACTTAGATAGAAGAAAATGGTTCATGAATTAATATGGTGGATAGTATAAATGTAAATAATATTAGTTTTGTATAAATTGATTTTCTTTATATTTGATACTATTCATCACTACTATTATTTGTAATTTTGTGGTTGGTTATTTTATTTTAATGGAACCAATGAGCGTATATGCATGATCCACGATGATTTGTTGTGTGTGATTTTATGGAGTGCGACTTGATGATTTGTGGGAATATTGTAGTTGTTTCTATATAATAAAGTTAATTTATACATTAAATAATGATATTAATCATCATATTACCTTGTAATAATTTTTATTCAATATAATTTAATGGGCCAGTGTATTTTGATTATTTTTCACATTGAAAGGACATTATAGTTCCCCACTATAATGAGATTCATGAAGCGATATGATAATATTCTTAAATATATGTCATATTTTTTTCATAATAACATTTGATGGGATACATATGATTATTTGATCTTAGGTTTGTGATGATCATAAGGGGATTAGTCTTCTTCTCACGAAGCGTTCACTAGGAAATATACAAGAGAAGAGGTTATGAGGATAAACCACCAATAGGAATTCTAAAAGATTACTAGTCCTTGTATATTATTATATTTATACATTGGTAATGGTTTCGATACATGATATTATTATCAATGTGTATCATGATTCATATACATATATTTATTGATTAGAAGAATGAAAATACATGCCCACACTGAGGTATGATATATTGGGAGTTTCATATAAGTCATGGAATTGATGAATAATTCTATTAAGGATATTTCCATTTTGAGTAAATGAAATTATATATCTCAACCAATTTGATAAAAATAGAATTAAAATATTAAATCAATATCCCTAGAATTTGTTTATGACCTCATTTTGGGTAGTCATATAATGATAAGAACAAAATTTGATGAATCAAATATGCAACCCATTTGATGTGATATCGTTAGAATGTTATTTTATTACACGGTAACGATTAATTGATGGTTGTTGGTATTACCACATAAAGATATTTCTCTATGAGTTATTAACATATTTATATATTAATATCATCAAATTTATGTAATACAATCTAATTTCGTTAAAAAAATAATCCTAGATGGTCACACACTAAATGCATCCATGAATCATAGATAAATTCAATTTGAATATGTTAGTAATAATAAAAATTACTCAAGAAATGATCTTATATTTTTATTCACCAGATATATTTGAGTGATAATATATCTATTACATGAATATTATATAAATATATATTCTCAATCATTTTTAATTGAATATTTATTTATCTCTTATTATCTATTCAGAAATAACCAAAGAAATATTTATGTATTCATCAGTTAATGAATGGATTAAAAAAATTTTGATTTTTTGTATATATTTATAAAATAAATATTTATCCACAAGTAAGTGAATATAAAAATTATTAGAAAAAAATATATATTTTTTATGCTTACTGAATATTATTTATCTATGTTTAACTAATAAATATTATTTAATTTCAAAAAAAGCATTATCATCTCCTAGAACTATTCTCTCTCCTATGAATAACAATATTTTATATTGTTTTTCGTTCACATATATTCATCTGCAACCATCGTCTTTTTTATATGGATAAGAAGGGTAACTTTGGACTCGTGACTTCAATATTGGTTCATCCTATCAGTAATCTACTTTCCCACCCCTCTCACCCTTTCCCTCTACACCATCCATTGTGATCACTATTTTTTGTATATAATGACCCCTTCAGCTTTTCCATGAATATTTGGTTTCTATTTTATTTTACACCACATCCATTGGTTTTATTTTTATTTGGTATTTTTTCATTTTTCCTATAGTCTATCCCATTCATTATTGATTTACCTTTTTGGTGTATCTATTATTTCATCGGGTTTCTTCCATTCTCTTATTTCCTGAACCATAATGTCAAACCTAATTTTGGTTTTACAGAAAAGAACTCTGATGATTTAGGATTAAGTTTGTAGAAATTCTCTGAAACTCAATCTATTAAATGTTATTACCTCATCTATTATTTATACCTATCCCATTTCTCATGACCGATTCTTGGTCTGGTATAGAGGTGTTTTTAGTGGTTTTGTGATGGGTTTAGTAGATTTTTTTGGTGTCAATTGTATGTTATACTATTTTCATTCTGAGTTTTTATTTCTATTGGCATCAATGTATGTGTGTTCATTATATTGGTCTCCTTCCTTGTAGAATGTTTTTACTTTTTAGTGTTCTTCTACTAGGTGGTGAGTGATGCTTTTAGAGGTGTGTTTAGTATTAGATTAATTACAGAGAAGGAGGTTCAAGTTACTTATCCCCAGTGATAATGGTTATTAATAGTTGAGGTGTTTCAATATTTATTTTCATTAATATAAGTGTGGTGATTCCAAGTGATATTGATGAATTCATTAATCAATAGTGTTTTGGGATGGATTTTATGAACTTGTTTCTGGTGGTTTTTAATGAATTGTGTTTTTGAACCAGAAAAAATCGAAATGTATTTTAATTTTTACATTTATTGGATGTGATATTTTACAAAAAGTGATTTGGAATGGAATTCCGAGAGTTTCATCATTTTTATCTGTTTATTTGACGTGTTTCAAGGACTTCATGGTTCCTTTGGTGTTCTTTAATGTTTTGATATAACAAAGGTCTAGAAACCCTATGTTTGGAGGGTCTTCATAGAATACATGAATTTTTTGAAATCATTTAGCACCATAAGAACTGTAAGGCCCTAATTAGATGACTAGATTCACCCTACATGAGATATGCATAGTTCTACAAATATTTGTCCTAGAATTAATGGATAGTTCCAAATAGAAATTACCAAATCAATTTTCACAACATAGCTTGTGAATGATTCGGTAAACCGTGTGGGACAAATCATGCGAGGTGGATTCCTATGTAAATGGTGTCACATGGTTGGAATAGGGTTTGGTTAATTGTGTGACACAAATCATTTTTAAAAAAAAAAAATTTAAATAAATATAAATTAAAAAAATAAGTTAAAACCTAAATATAGCCCCGTATCCTTCCTAGAATCAAGTGAGACACCTCTTCTCCTCCATGGCACACTCCACTCCCCCTTTCAAGCATCTATTCCTTGGTGATTCTCCATGTTTCCTCCAAGATTCATCTTTTTCACTTCTGGTTAAGACATCCATCTACCTACTTCTCTATTTGTTGAATGAATTTCCTTCTCCCCTTCACTTGGTGTCATTCTTCTAAACCCTAGGCCAAGCGTTAACTAGTTCTTTTGGTTTTCTTCCATTGTTAAGGCACGAGGTGGGACTCTCAGGTCGTTTCAGTGTGTGTTTCGACATCTATCTCCAACGACAAATCATTTCAATTTTATCGTCATCAATTTTTTGTAAGTTTTCTTTCTTTCACTATTGATTCTCAATTTCCTTCAATGGATTTCATAGTTTATGATTTTCTTTTAATTTTAGCTAAGTGTGAAAGACCATCAATGGTGGTTTCGAGTCACCAGAGTCAAAGGTGACTTATGGTCATATTCCTAGGTAGTCCTATATACATATAATTTCCCCTATTATATATATATATATATATATATATATTCATGATTTGTAGTATGAATATATATAATGGGGATAAGTGTTATTATTTATGATTAAAACAATTCATACGTTTTTATGAGTAAATGGGTATATGAATATATAATCATATATGTAAGGTCCCTTTGCACATATCCATGGCCATGTGAATATGTATATAGGTTATAGGTGTATTTATGTATATATAAAGGTTTTCATTTTTTAGGGTATAAAATAGAAGCTTCTTGTGGTAACCGATTAAAGTTTCAAGCTTCGTAGTGTTTGACGTGATCATTATCTCTTATTTTAGTATCCAAGTTTATTTACTTTGTATAAATATTTTTTAAATATTAATTTTATAGTGTTCCATATATCATTTATAAGATTTTAATTTATTAAATGAATGTCTTATTTCTCTTATGTCTTGCATGGAAGTCTCACTTTTTACCTCATTATATATATATACATATTATTTATGCCTTTAATTTTATTGATCACTTTATTTTAAAAGAAATAATTGTTGAAATACAATGTCATGTTTTTATAAAAAAACCCATCAGATGAGGTGTGATGACTTCTAAATTATAAAGTGATGATTTATTGTTTTGTGTTTTTCTTTACCAACATGGCTATGGAAAAATAAATTCTTGAACAAATTAAATGCAACTTCTTTGGAATATGGCATATATATATATATATTCAATACTTGTGAGCTTCCATGGTTGAGTACAGTGGCTGATACAAGGGTTTCTGAATTAAGGTCCCCTTATAAGGGATCCCATTCATTTTGATTAAATTTTTAATGGATAGTAATTACACCGGGGTGAAATCAAATATTATTGAGACAAGATCACCAAGCAGTATTTATATTTATATTTAGGACATTAATGTCAGTTCCCTAGGGGATACCACCTAAATGGTCTCTAAGACATGTTTTGTTGAACGATTCTAAGAGAGAGACTTAGGCCCAAATTTCTGACATCAGGGATGGACGGTGAGGCTGGTATGTGATGTTTCTAAAAATTCATAGAGTGATATGTGGGAATTCAATCTTGGGTTTCTATGTACAATATCCAATTCATTGGTTGTGTGATGATCTCTTCAAGGGTTACTTGGAATGTCTTCTAGAATTTTCAATGATGGGCTATAGGTCTCTTACAAGGTTTTGTACACGATTTTTCAGATGAAATTAAAATGTAAAATGAACATTTTGAAATTGATAAATGACCCTTCATATTATAAACCTAGGTAATTTACTCCAAACCCAAGAACATGCGTAGGGATAGTCCAACCCATGGTATTATACCTAAAAAGAATTCACCATTTTTGGCCCCTTAGGGTCCAAAACATCTTCTTCGACAAAAATAAGTATATTAAAAGGGTGTATAAGTGTGAACGAATCCAAATTATTTATCTATTTATTTTTGTACTACTTATACCAATTATTAAAAACTTCTCAAATATATTACACAAAATGGTTGGGGTTAGACATCGAGGGTTCTAGCCTACTGAGATTAAATATCACACCCTTTTAGCATACCATTGGTACTCTAGTAGTCTTTATGTATAAAACTATTATTAATTATAAACAACTGGCTCCTAATGTTTTTTTACTTAATTAGGATGGTTTCGGGGAAGAGGAATGAGATAATAATTAAGAGGCACATAGATCTAGGAGATGGATATAAACTATTTTATTACATTCTAGTTCATTTGAATTTTTTTTCTTTTTATATATGTAGATTATTTTTTCATATATGCATATTTGTAATTTGGAATTGTCTAATTTTATTCAGTTGTTATAATATTATTTTGTTTTTTGTTCTTTCATATTATTTTTATTTCTTCAACTATTTTATTTAATATTATTAGTCCACTTTACGAATATGATATATACGGAATAGTATCCCAATAATACCATTAATATACCCTCTATTATTGATGGTATCATCTAGTTTATGGGGAGGTATGCATGAGGGAATGTGGCCACCATTTTGGATACCAATTTAGTGTTATGATGGCCTTGGATGTTACAAAGTGGTATTAGATGCCACATTTTCCTTAATTTTACAATTTTGGGTTGGTAGATTGGAGATTATGAAGGTTTCATCACATGGAAAATATCTATGTTTGGGACTAATCAACACAACTAATGGGAAAATTCCATGTGGATAGGACTGGAATCATTGTTCAGGTTGTTATCCTTACAATTTCTTTGATATCACCATTATTGATTATAGTATTTTCGGCTACTTAAAAATTTATGAGGATTATAATAATTCCATTTGAACTAGCATAGAAAGGAAAATGTCATTTGTTTGTTATTATAGGAAAATTTAAATTCACATTCCAGGAATATGTCATTCTATGTAGGTTTTATTGATGGATACATAAAATTATTGATATTAAATTAATGTTATAGGCTTGTACAAAATATTCAATGATAGAAATTTCAATAACGTGATTAATTTAAATGTTTAGTTAAAATATTTTCTGTTTTTATTTTAATTTCCCTAATTTTGTGTAGCTTATCACATGCTGATCATTCTGGATTTCATTAATAGGGGATTCAATTTAAAGCTTGTGATGTGTATGGGTGCCTTATGAAGTGTAAAATGATGACATAGGAAATTGAGAAATTGTAATTTACCTTATATATTCAGAGGACATTGAATACATGTTACTTTTTTAAAATTAAATTCTTTATCCTAAATAAGTTTCTCACAGCTATATGCGAGTCTCCCTCAACATGTAAGGTGTACGAGCACATTATATATTTATGTGGTAACCCCTATAACCTATCCATTATTTTGAGATATTTATTCATATTTATTTTTTTTAGAAAAAATTGTTAATTTTTTGGACCTTATATAAATTATCCTACTTATTATGGCTTGCCCCACTTTTTCTAGGGCTTAATTACCCATGTGGGTAATTTCATAAAAGAACAACTGGACCCAAGTTGTTTAGTTGGGTATTATAGTGAATAAAATGGAATTACTAAGGTATTTTTTAAAATCTAAATGCTTAAAATAACCAGGTTTCTTTTTTTGAACTGAAAATGATATAACAAGACCATATTAGTTCTCCATTGTTGTGTATTGTAATTGTTAACCCCATAGGGGTATATTTTTCTATAAAAGTTAGTTAATTAAAGTGACCTATTTTATGGGGCTTCATGCATTATTATTACCCCTTTATCAAATTAATGAACTTCAAACATGATTGAGATATTTTGTATAAGGTCTTATAACTAAATAAATGAATGGTTTCCAAAACATCGGTTATATAAATAATGATCTAATAATTATATTATGTCTCTATATAATAATTTATAAAATGGATGTTTAATATAACTGAAATAATTTGTATTTTGACCATAATTCGATTCTTTTTCTTTATGAATTTAATTAGTACTCCTTTAATATCTGAAGAAAAAATGTTTGATGAAATAAATTGGTTTTGGTTTAATTCATTGATATAGAAATTGAGCATTTCTATAGGATTTGTCCTTCCGAATTATGAGTCTAAATGACATGTACTTAAGCCAGGTGAGCTTTCATTGGAAGACACTCAACTTGGTCTGCATCCCAGGGTGATTCCATAGTCCTCCATGATAGAGATTCTAGCTCCCCCTCCCATTCGAAGGGGGAGTTTCTCGAGATATTCCTTCCTCTAATGACCCATCCCCACTTCTATTCCTTTCCCAAATCCTAGCTTTCTCCCCCCATATCTATTGATCCTGATATTCCCACAAGTCACATATTATTAACATGGATCTCCTCAACTCTCTTTGTTGCCGAAATATCTCAATTGTGCCTTGGATCTATTCTCCCCGATACTGGTGGTGGGGTTCTATAATCGTATACCTTTGATTGATGAATTTGACCGCATTTTCTTCGAGGACTAGGGTATACATGAGCATACGATTATTGAGCTTCTTGACTAAAGGCATGCGATGATTCATTTTTGATCGACGGTTGACCACGCTATTACATGGTCCAAGGCTCCTCATTGATGCAGTTGATCCTTCTTCTACCTTCTTTGGTGGAACATTGATTTTTTTATGAAACACGACAATCCAACAATGGATATATGGGTTTGATTTCCTCCTCTCCCATTACCCTTTCAGATCCCTTCTATTATCCTTCTACTATGAAACCTAGTTGGTTATTCCCTCTTCAATGATAGTAGAAATATTTTTGTATGTCATTCTATCTATCCCAGAGTCTGTGTAGGGGTTGATTTCTCCAAGACGCTAGTGAACTGGGTATGGATAACATATGTATAGGAATTACAGTGGAGAAAAGGTGTGTTTTTTTGAGTTGTGGTCAGACTATTTTCTGTGGTGAAAGTTATCGGGACATGTAGTCTCACTTTGTCACAAGGGGATTCTAAGCATGAAGATGCAGGGTCTGAGTATGGAAGACCTTGTCGCTTGTGGTGATTCTACAATGGATTATGTTAAGGATAGGGAATGCGATGGTGTTGGCCGAAGCCATTGTAAGTATGTTTTTCATGCGATTTTGATTTCTATTGCAATTCCGAAACCAACAAAGGTTATGCCTACTAATCCCAAGGTTATGACAATCTTTAACAGGCTAAAGAGGTATTTGCAGGTGGTGAGGCCTTCAGGGGATGTTTCTAGTCAGGGAAGTGCTTCTCCGGGTTTCATAGGTGTTGTTGAGGAACCTCCATTGTTGGGGGAACCCCTGTCTGATATTGGATTCAATGGTGAGGTAGTGACTTTAATGGTGACATGTCATCAATGATTAGTGGAAACAATTGAGCATGATAATTGTTTTGAGAAATTTTTCAATGATAATATGGTACATGAATCTAGGGATGTTGGGCATAAAGAGGGGAGGCACAATTTGATACAATCAAGAAATGTAGTAGTGTAAGAGGCAAGCTTTGAAGATACTAATACAATTCACTAATTAATGGGTAATGGTTTTGTGTAGTCGGCCTGCTTGTTCATGTCTGTGTAGGATACTAGAGGATAGAAAAATTTCATTCCTAAATGGAAGCACAAACAGGCTTGTTCTAGATGATCAGATGATGATGACCAAAGAGATAATTATGGAGATTATCAATCCAAAATAGACTATGAGCTGGATGTCTTGGTTGGGACTACGTCAATGAAATAGAAATAAGGGAACATCATTACAAGGAATTTTCTTTTTTTCAATCGGGAAAAATCAAGTCATCGAAAAGACTACTCAAACAATACTAGGAAAATAGTGACTAGATCATCATGAAAATCATCAGGTAAGGGTACATATGTATAACCAATTGAAAATCCATTTTATAAAAGTGTTAAGTTGGCCTACAAAAATATGTGAAAACAAATTTCTTTATATGATCATAAAACCACTATAAGAAAAGATGACGTGAAGGAGTGCTCAGAGTTGGTTGAAAGATCATACAGGGAGGGAGGCCGATTGGGAGGAGAGATGGAGGAAATATTGGAACCAAATCAACATTCCATGGAGGGAATGCTCGAGATAGCTAGAAAATATGATGATTTAGGGGATGCTTCTTTGATATCTTTCCCAGTCCATAATGGGTAACAACTGTTGAGGTCTCATGAAAATCACGAGACCTCCATTTTCCCTCGAATGAAAAGATGCAGGAAAATGACCTAACTATTCATTCTTGTAAGGAGGATGCAGAAACTATTAATGATCACCCAATCCAAGTGGACTAAAATACCTAGCAGGGAGACTGGATTGTCAATCAACATCTAATTCTGACAAGTGGCTTCAATACTAAGAATATAAAAGTGGATGAGTTCTGGAGAACATGGGACAATTTATCCCATCAATTATAAGCTTTAATCGAAGTATATCATAACAAAGTGGCATCATATATTACATATAAATTATACAAGGAGGCTATGGATAATGGATTTATGCTTTTCTTTAATAATATTGTTTTCTACTATTACGTTTAACAACCATGGTGGAACTATAAGGTTTACATTTTTTTTCTAAAAAGTGTTTTAAATAAAAATTTACATTTATGGTGGTTTCCTTTTATATGTACAAACTCACTCAGGGTCCATATTTTCTATCTCAGGAAAAAAGGGATTCCCATTATTGGTATAATCTACATATAATTAGAACCCTTTCCTATTGCTTCCATGGTCTTTCTCTTTGGTGGTATTTTTGGGTACAATTTTCTAGTGTGTGAGTCATAATTCTACAAAGTATACCTTGTTTGACATGGGATCATGTGTTTTTTATCCTATTCTCTATGTGTGAGCATTATTAAATGATAAATTCCAACGTGATAGATAAGCAATGGGAATAATTGACCACATAGTAGATCATCTGACCCCTATTTTTTTACTGTGTTGGATGACTAGATACATCATAATTCAGGATAATATTCATACAATATACAGTGAATTTAGGTTTAAACATATGCGGGACATCAAATACTTCAATTCATCTAGATGATAATCCTATGGATAATATCAAGGATTTTTTACTGTTCATGTGATCTTAGGGTATTATGCATCGATATATGTAGTACATGGCGCCTTGTTAATTGGTACATCAAAACGTTTGAGTTCAGTGTTAAATGCTTAATCTGAGTTGTTATTCTTTGAACACTAGTCGGGTTTTGAGTATAGTGAATTGGCTGTTGATAAACATCCTGGCTCATCCAAGAGAACCATATGATATATTAAATAATATATGGTGTTTGATATAATGGTTTTCTAGTTTTCCATTTGTTCCTAAGGCCTTGGTGTGTGGGAACTATTTTGGGGGAGCCTCACATATAAGATTACTTATGAGTCTAATAAAGCTCTCTTGAGAGGATAATTACCCTTATCTCTTCAATTTAATGCCTTTTAAATTTTATTTTCCACATCAAGTACCTATGTCTAGTGGTCAATTGAGTATGTGTTTTGTAATGAGATCCCTTTAATATAAAAATTTGAGGTTAGGGACACTTCTAAGGTGGAGAGAATCATGTTGAATCCTATAAAATATGTCCCTATAAGGAGTAGAAAAACCTAGATGCACATTTCATAATGGCCAGACTCTTGATATTCCTCATGGATATTAATCCTCTGTTAAGAAAGTGCTTTATTAAGTGCACATGAAATATGTGATTGGATGCACATGCAACCTAAGAAGACATTGTTGGTTGGATTGGTACATGATAGTTGTGTTTGGGTGACCATGGGATTCCTTGTGTGTTGAATGTAATGTGGTCGGGTTATTTACATGCCAGAGAATGTAGCTAACATCTTCTATGGATGTAGACTATAATTGTTCGACGATCCATCCCTTTTTTTGGTAGTGTGGGTTTGAAAATATATAGAGCAATTTTTCATTATTATGGAAAAAGTATCTCAAATCCTTTTTAGATCTAATTTAAACATTTTAGTTTACTATTGGCTTAAATACAACCACGTCTCCCATATTCATATCATTTAGGTACCATGACAGGGAATTAGACTTACACTACACTAATGTTTTAAAATGTTATTGGGTTTGTTCGGGTGGTGTATATCATAGTTACACTTCAGATGCATGGTTGTTCTTAAGGTCATGGTTTTTCCAAAGTGATACAAAGATTACTAAGTATGATTTCCTTGGACTAGATCAAGGACTCCATGTGTATTATATTTCAATTTAATATAAGGAGTTTTCCGCTTTATGTTCATAAAATTCTCTTAACGTAGGACGTTCACCTCATACAAATGTCTTGTAATAAAGAGTGTATAGGGGATTCCATGAACTAGATCCTTGGATTTGAGTTTTTGACACTGAGGTTATCCTGGGTTTCTATTGGGTTTGGAATGATTGTCTTTACCAAGGAAATATGACTGTTTCAGAATAAGAAATGTTGTGTTGTCATGCTGAGGCACGACAACCTAAGTGGTTTTTGTCTAAGGTTTTCAATGGAAGCTGGTTATGAGATTTGATGAATGATATTTGATAAAATATTTGGTTTTCTTCATTTAAATGATTTTTGATTATCTTATAAAATACACTGGAAATTGAAGATGAGTGTTTCAAGAGTTGTTTGTGGGTAGTATCTTGATATATCTTCTTACGATATAATTTTATAGAGGTCATTTTTTACTCATCCCTTCGATCAAGTCGTATTCTATGTTCTGTGATTTGATAATCAAGGAACAGTACATGCATGCATTGTAAGAAATTTTTTGATGATGGGATACAATCATTTAGATTTGGTCTTTAATTCCATGAATTGTAGTGGAAGAGCCAAATAATGGATAGATAATGAAATCAGGTGTATATCATGCCTCCAGTTAGATGGGCTCATCTAGGCTCTATATTAATTTTTCAGTTGGAGTGTATGTGTAGGTTTGAGTTTTTTCAGTTTGTTTATCATGTGTTATAGTGACAATTTAAGGTGAATTGGGTGTTTAGAAATGAAATGTGGCCATTTTAAGGATAAATAACCACAATTAATGGTTGGGATATGTTTGCATTATTCTTAATGGATTCCCTATGATTAGAATTTCCACGAGATGGATGATGTAATTGCCTTTTTTGAACCATAAGAAAATAAAAAGGAATTTTAATATTTTTTTGAGTTTACATGATAAATCATTTTACAAATTGAGATTTGGAATTGAAATTCGAGAGCTTCATCAGGTAAATGTGTTCTTCATTTGGTTCAATGCCTGAGGGTTGCATTGAGTGTTTCATCATGTTTTGGGAGCACTAAGGTCTGGAAAACCCATGTTTGGAGGGTCTACACTTGGATTACTATATTTATGAAACCATGCAGACCCAGTAGAAACTATGCCGCCTTGATCATAAGAGAAGATGTGCCCAACAAGTGCTGGGTATGATTAGTCCAAACTCAGCACCTATCCATCATTGTTAGTTCCAATTATGTAGTACCAAATTACTATTCATAGCATGATTTGTGCATGGTAAGGCTATCCATTCTAGACAAATCATGTGAGGTTTATTCATAAGGAGATATTTCCGCATGGTAGTTTCAAGGTTTGGCTAGCCATGAAAACCAAACAATGTGGTATATTTTTTTAAATAAATTAATAAATAAATCTAAAATAAAATAAAATAAGTTAGAACCTAAATCTGCCTTCCATTCTTATTCATATCACTGCATGAATCCCCTCATATTATCCATAATTCACTCCCATCCCTCGGTCGAGCATCTATTCAATGCTATTATGCCATGTTTCCTCCTAGATTCTTTATCACCACTCTGAGTTGAGACCTCCTTCCCTCTTATCCTCTATTTTTTGAACAATTTTCCATTTCCCTATCATCTTATGTATTTCGTTCGAACCCCAAATCATGGTTAAACCAGTTATTTTGAGTATCTTCTATTATTTGGGTGTGTAGTGGGACTCGTAGGTCATCTATGTGTTTTTTTTGATATTCGACACTAATGGTGAACCGTTTTAGTCAACCGATCATAAATTTCGTGAAATTATTCCACTTTTCTCCTTTATTTCCCAATATCCATTTGATATTTTCATAGATTTTTATTTTCTAGTAATTTTCCTTAGGTGTGTTCGACCTTTCCACGGTGGATTCATATCGTCGGTGTCGAAGGTGACATACCTATGTATGCCTAGGTAAGAATATATTTTTATAATTTCTTCTATTATATATATATTAACACAAGACAACATGAATATATATATCATTTCTAGGTGTTATTATGTATATATATATGAAAAATTCATACAAGTGTAAGTGTAAATGGGTATATGTATATATAAGCATATATGTAAGGATCTCCTTGTATATATTCACAAAAATGTGAATATGTACATAGGGGATAAGTTCCCTTTTGTATATATAAAGATTTATATTCTTTATGAAATAAAATAGTTTCTTCCAGTGGTTGCCAATGAAAATGTAAAGTAATGAAGTGTTCATCTTGGTCGCCTTCTCATGAGGCAGGGTATCTACTTATTCCCTTTATATTAATGACCTTTAATATGCCTTATATCCTTTGTCATATACCATTTACATGTGGTTAAATTTTTATAAATGTGTTTCCTTACTCTTATATTGTTCCTTTCATTCCCACATTTCACCAAATTATATATATATATATATATATTAATAATTTACTCTTTGAGATGAATTAAACTCATTAATTTAAATGAAATTAATTGTTGAAATTAAATGTCATGTTTTTAAAATAATACATATAAGATGAGGTGTGTTATCTTCTAAATTATAATGTGATGATTTACTATTTATTTTTTCCTTGAACAACATGAATGTGGTAATATAAATTCTCGAAAAAATGAAATGGTAGTTTGTTATAATGTTGAATATATAAATATATATTCATTACTTGTGATCTTCCATGCACGAGTGTCGAGAGTTATACAAGGGGTTCAGAATTAAGGACCCCTTGGATGGGCTCTCCTGGCTTTTTTTGAATTATTAATTATTAGTAATTTTATTGGGGTGACATCAGCTATGTTCGAGATGGACCCATAAATTACTATTTATATTTACCTCTAGAGGAGTGATGAAGGCTCTCTATGGGAGACCCCTTGGACATGGTCTAAGGCATGTTTGGTTTACCCATTCATATAGAGAGACTCAATCTTATATGTATGATACCAGGTATGGAATTAGATGATACTATGTGAATTTTATCACCATACATGGAATGAGATATGAGACTTTATCCTTGTGATACCTTGTACTGCCTCATTTTCATTGGTTGTGTCACTATCCCCTTGAGCGATAATTAGAAATTATTATCGGACTGTCAAGGATGGGCTTGAGGTGTCTCACCGTGTTTTCTAAGTTATTTTTTAAATGAAATTAAAAAGGTAAATGATCATTTTTAATATGAGAAATGACCCTTGGCATTATAAATGTAGGTACTATCTTCCATGTACCAGAGTGGGCATTGGGACAGTCCAACTAGTGGGATTTTACCTAACCCACATTACAATTTTAGGTACTTTGATTTAGAAACACCAACTTTAGCTGAAGAATGTAGAAAGGATTGTTGTCCTAGTGGGACCAAGTTATAATTAATTATTTATTTATTCTTTTCATGCATCTACTTAATATGAGACAATTCTTAAATATATCACAAAATTGGATTGGGCTAGACATTTTGGGTACTAGCCTACTGAGATAGAAAGTCACACCCTTCTTGGGTACCATATTATACCTGAATAGACTTTAGGTTTCTATGTTTTATTAAAGTGTATTATCCAACTCCTAATGTTGTTTAACTTTAGTTGTATAATGTTATGGTAGTAAATTGAGCTAGCACACGAGATGCTAGTAGAGCTAGTCATTATCTAGTTATTATTTTTTACATTGAATTACTCTTGAGATTTTTGTCTATTTATATATTTAGAATAATTTGACATAAATTCATTTCTATAATTTGGAGATTGAAACTTTTATTTAATTATTATATTAATATTAAACTATTGGTTCTTTTCAATTACTTCCGCTTCAGCTACATTATATTTTATTATTATTATTATACTGTTGTGAGACTGTGATTTAGAGTGTATAATCTCCCCAATGTACAATCAATAGAGAATCAATTCTTATCAGACGACTATGGAATATAAGGAGGTGTGCATGAGTGTATGTGGTTGCATTTCTGGATACTGATTTAGTGGTCAACCAGGTAAAGATGTTACATTTTCATCTTGTATGGATTTATTTCGATAATGTTTTCAAGTGAAATAATTTTTTATTGGTCTTGAATATGTGTTACATCATTACTGATACTAGTAGGTGAAAGTTATCCTCACATTCATGGTTTGTTAAAGATCATTTTAAGTGGCCTCTCATGTTTATTTTAGGGTTAGGGGTTTGCTAGTGGAAATGGGAAAGGTTTGTGTAGCGAATGGGATAAAGTCAATCTTTTGCACGTTGTATGTTTCCCCATTTTTAATCAGTGTTTTAAATATGAAATTTTTTACAGTGGATTTATTGTTTTCCTTCTCTATTGGGTAATATTATGTCCCTAAGGCATTTTTAGGTTTACCATAATAACCTTAAAAGTTTAATTTTTCAAACTTCGAAGAAAAGATAATTTATGGATATTAATTATTAAATTTTTGTTAAATTATGAGGTGGATAGAAAATCTATGTTATGGGTCTAACAATGAAAATAATATAAAAATTAAATTATATTTAAATATATATGGATTAATTTATATTATAAAAACTCTATTTGAATACCCACAAGTTAGTTAATTTTATGGTGAATAATAATTATATTATTTTTATTATATTTCATGGTTTTTACATAATAAAAATAATTAAATTACGAGACTTACAATATTACTATTTATTTAACCAAATATATATATATCTCTCTCATTATATTTTTTTGAATATAATATTATTATTCTGAAAAAATCATATTTAACTCATGGAATAATTTTCTCTAGATTTAAATAAATATCAAGAACACCCTCAAAACTGAGAGTTGTCTGCCTCTTCCACCCTCCTAATACCAAGATTCAACCTCCTCTTCCATGATCTCATGATCAAGAAGAAAACTTTTTTTTTTCATTTAGGGATTCATGGAGCATGTGTGAATACCAATAGAGGTATTCTAGTTTGGATCCTTCTTCACAATGATGGTATGACTTTAGAAATGATCAGATTGACCAAAATAATTATTAAAATAAGAATTATTAATATTATGAAATTATTATTTCAAAATAATAATAAATATAATGTTAAAAAATTATATCTTGTTTTATTTAGGGTTATTTCTTCATGTTTCATTGGTAATATTCATTATACATGACGATTAATCTTCATGTTATTAAATATTTCCTTTATACATAACTAAAAAAGAATAATTAGGCATGATACTAACCATCTTCCACAATAATTAGAATTTTTAAATGGTATCATTGCATTCATAATTAAATATAGAATTATTTAAATTTTTTTAATCAATATCACATTTATTTATATTTATTAATTTCTCATTATCATTAATTAATACAATAAAATGGGATAATTTTTTTCTTCACCTTCATAAGACATTGAATAAGACACGAATGAGTAAAGAATTCATCTTGGTTTTTCTTGAGTTATTGAATAATATAGCATTATGAAATAATTACACAACATGTATCCAAAAGTACACATCATGTATTCTTTTTCCAATACCAAATAACGAGTTACATCCATCATGATATTTTATGCGGGGATACAATATTTGATATCATTACAAATAATATATTAATTGGAATTTGGATCTCAATATGATAGTGTGTTCATTAATTGTTACTTGATTACATATTGTTTAACCACACATTGTCATTAATTTATATAAATCATGCATGTGATGTGATCAATTTAAAAGATTCCACTAAATGTTGTGTATTGATTTCCGTCCAAGAAACACATATAAAAAGGTACTATATGGAAAGTATTCAGTTATACATTATTTATTACCCTAATTTACAAGTACATAATTCAAAATGAATCCGTAGAAGTGTAGTACATGTGACCTAAAAACATTACATTACATTCAGCTGGTTGTACAATACATGTAGATTATACCATTGAATGTAAGGTACCCACCCATACATGCATGTCGTGTGATTCAAAAAATTTTAATTAAGAATCTACATAAACTACATGATGTGTAAGAAACTGTACATTATATGTGATCGGTGTCAATTGATCCATGGTACTTGCTGAGTATTTCTCATTATGCCAAGTGAAAAATGGTGTTTAATTAATTTCCACATTATTTTTAAATACAAATTATGAATAGTTATTATACATGTCATGTACATCACGGGAAGATCCAACGGTACACACCACATATATTAATAAAATATCATTTCTTCGTATTATTTCATATAACTACCCGTCCGAACCCATGGAACATCAAACCATGTAATATCATGACACGCCATGCAGGCCTTCATGTCATGTAAGTGCAAAATAATTGATCATAACTATACATAATGTATGTCACATGCCATGTTGAGTGGTAGTAGACATTATGTGTGTAAATTTAAATAAATGGGTTTATCCAAAAGAATAATTGTATATTTCATGTCACTCTAGTACATGTAATTTATATATTAAATTCCTAAATAGAATTTAAACAGACAAGACGGGTACATGTTGGGTACTCAATTATTACACAACAAGTACTTCAAATTTTTTTAATAAATTAATATTGTTTAAATTTTTATTAAATTATAAATTCATCAGAATGTTATGTATCATTAGGAATTGTTAGACTGATGAATATGAAAGATAATTATTAATTATAATATCCTTAATTATAAATTTAGGATTTCATTTTATTAGAAAAATTTATTTGAAATTACTGCTAATAAGTTTGAATGTATTTTCATTTCATATTGGGTTAGTCATGATCTTGACAAGACAATGTATGTATCATTTTTCTATTTAATAAAATTATTTATTTTAGGATTATTTTAATGTGAAATTTATTATAAAATTATATAAGATGATATTCATCTCATCCCACCCACCATTGATATATATGGGCTCGTGTGTCTAGGGATTATTTTATATGAATTTATAACACTCGTACCCCTCACTAATTAGAGATTTAGAAAATGAAATTGAAGGTACTATAAGATGGAAGACCAAATCTACCATAGAATACAGGGGCACCCCAATATACCCAAACATATTCCAAATTCATCACTTTGATCATATTACGAGTCAAATATCATGTAGGATTCTGAACTATAAAATACATATTTATCATTCTGTGGTAGGATAACCCTAATCAACAGTGTTTTGGAATCAATCCATGTTCATGTGTTGTCGGCAATTCAGGTTCCCAAATGTGATATTATTGACATTGATGTGATTTATTAATTGTTCTTATAGGATGACCAATAAAAATGAAAGTCTCTATTGGGTATCCAGGGGGAGGATAGCCAAAATGGTATGAGATGAGGTGTTAGTGTGAATGGTTTGAGTGTTTCATAGGGTCATTATAATTGAGACATGAAAGGAAAATTGTAACGGGATATTCATTGTGGGATTCTAATGTGAAATAAAAACAAGATAGAGCTTTGGACCTTGCAATGGTAAACATGTCCAGAATTCATCCATTAGTCTCCCCACATAACCATGTAATACATGAGAATTCGAGTTGGATAATTGGTAGGGGGATGTGTCTTTATGGTTCTTCAATTGGGATACCAATATTATCATGTTCCCATATTTCCCCACTTCAGACATGTCATTCAAAGAGGCTAACATAAATTTGAGTGTCATCCATCTCATCATCTCTTTCAATCTATACTCGTTCTCTTGGTTCAATCTCTCATCTACCAGAGGTTTTAAAACATATGATATATGAATTCTTCTTTTATGAATATGGAATTTGTTTTAATGGTGATTTTTATGTGGGTGGTTTCTTTTGGATTTTCACATCATCTTTAAATTTTGGATTGAAAAAATAAAAAAATCAGATTGAATAAAGGTCATTAAATATTATTTCCCAGCTTCGGACTTAGGATACTTTTCTATGAAAGATTATCGTAAGGTGATATATCCAGTTGGGAATTTTGACTTTTGGTGGAGATATGCTTTGGAGAATGAGGTACCTTGTAAATTCAACTTTTTTTGGGGGGATTCAGAACTAGATTTTGGATACTAATGAAAACATCCAACACATGGGTATCCAGTTATCATATTGATGATCATGTTGTATGGATAGAAAAGAAAAATA
Source organism: Viscum album (assembly GCA_963277665.1). NCBI lineage: Eukaryota > Viridiplantae > Streptophyta > Magnoliopsida > Santalales > Viscaceae > Viscum > Viscum album. The sequence continues at coordinate 512,610,990 of OY728138.1, forward strand.
AGAGGATCATATTTTTTCTATAGAGAATGGGCCCTTGTAATGTGGAAATGTTTTGGGGAATTCATTGACATCTCTTCCCAAGACCTATCGGGACTCTACTTCTTTGAGTACTAGTTCCTCATTGTGGGTGATGCATGTTTGGAATGAAAAGTGACATTGATTTTTCTATTGGATAGTTGTTAGAGAATTTGTAGGGCTCAAAACTCATCCCATTTTGAGGAGTATAGGAACCCAGATGTGACCTTGGTTACTCACAAGAAATTTATTATTCAAGACATTATTCATTTCTTCAAGAATTGGAGGGATAATATGTCTCTATGGATATTATATACTACTTCCTCATTTATTATTTTCAAAAGACTCTAATGAAACTTGGTATGTTGGGAACCTTTTCCTAAGGGTTTTAACATCAACATGGATGGTTCATGCATCTAGGGCAAGACTAGGGGTGAGGGTTCAGTTTGTTAAATCCATGTTTTCCACTTTCAATATTTTTGTTCTATATTTGGATTAGGAAAATCACTTCAATAGGAGGCCTTTACACTCCTCTGTGGCCTATGGATATTCATTAAATAGAATATTACTTTGGCTGTGGTGGAAATAGACCCCCTCATCCTCTATGAGTCCTTGAAATGTGGTGGAAAGGTTCCCTAATCCATTATTTATATTTCTAGGATGTGCCGAAGTCTTATCAATATTCAGAGGATCGTTCTTCATACCTAGAGGGAAGGAAACATGGTAGAAAACATTCAAGGATTAGTAAAAGTGATTGCACATCATAACACACCCAGAGAAGAAGCATTATATACTAGAGTCCTGAGTTCCTAAAAAGCCTTTTATGGATGTAATTGATGGGGATAATAGTTTCTTAGAGAAAAATTTGGAAGATTTACAAGATGGTTAGTGTCTAATGTTGGTATCCCTGACTAGTGATCTCTATATGTTTCTATAATTCATGGATACATAAACCCTACTATTCCATCATTGTGATCTTTATTGAGAGAGAGAAACACATGAGTGGTAAAATATCTCCAGGGAAAATTTTACATGAAATAATTCATAAGGTGTAAAATTTGAATCTCATATAATCATGTTTATTGGATATATTGATTGTCTATGTATTATAGTTTTCAAGCTACCCTTGAAATTTTACCTGAACCAGAATCTTGACTCTCATCTTATAATATGATTAATAAAAATTGTGAATTTTAGTATAAAAAAATGGGAATCCTATCCTAAATCTTTTATATTTAATTTTCTTATTACATAAGGAAACGAGGTGTGAGACACCATATATTATTATCTTGAACAAGAAGAAAGGAATGGATAATTTCTCTAAGACTAATTACAAGTATATAGATTCATTACCATATCCTCTTTAGAAGAGAATGATAAAGGGGTGGCCTAAGACGCATGATGAAATATGTTTTTTTATGTGGAATGATAGGCAATTGGATAAATAAGGGCTTCACATTAAAAAAAATAAGCAGAAGATTAAGGTTACATAATTATTGAGTGTAATCTCTCCATTATTACTATTTGTTTATTTTATATAGAAATTTGTTCTAACATTTGTATCTAAATAAAAATATTGAGTGGATTTTGAAAAATTTCTTGAGGTTAGGTGGATCTTTGAGCTGTAATGGATCATGACTAGATTTTTTGGATATTGGAAACTACCATATCATGTTAAATATGTGATTGATTATAGGCTTAATGAATGTTTATTATATTCCATGTGTAATGAAATATAATATATCAATATTCTTCCAATATATAGATGGATTTACATTCTTGTTGGAAAATATGATATGCTAAGGTCACATTGACATGATATTTTATAGTATGTGAAATTTGAATAATGTTCTTTATGTACTAGAATATAAAAATATTATTTTGGGAATTGATAATGAACCAAGATCACATGATTCATATAAAACCGAACTATGGACTCGTTATATTGGATATGTAATAATGGATAATTTAAAAAATATTATTCAAGAAGGGTATTTATATTTTTTTTAACTTTAACCCTTATATATTATACAAAGCTGATTACAAGAAAAAAAATAAGAAATCCTCATCCAGTGGGAATGGTAAATATGCTACAGATCTTTGTTTATTGGTTTAGACTGGTGTGTGGGAACATTATTGAAGAAGAAAGGGGTGGGTATTCTTACTTCAACACTTTTACTAATGAATTTACTATACAACTATACTTCTACATAATGATGTATAATTATGATTCATTTTTCATGTTTTAAAAATAAATAGTAAATTATAGAATCATTTTTGTAAGAAGATAATGAAACATTGACCAGACAATAGTCAAGAATATCATAACTAATAGCTTATCAATTTTAATTGGGAGATTGAGACACTACCCAAGAACACTCCATATTATATACCATTGTTGAATGGTGTTAATGAATGAAAGAAAGAGAAATTATAATATGTGGTAAGATCAATGATGATTCATTCAAGTCTTTCATTATCCTTTTTGGGATTCATATTACAGATTGAAGTACACATAATAATATGGGTACTAACTAATATGGGAAAAACTATTTTATATGATATATGTTTTTGGAGGAAATAAATTAATTACATATATATATATATATGGGGATGTGAGTTATTTTTGAAAATTATTCTAGAAAAAAACTTGTACCATGCGAAACTATGTGTATCCTTATTGGATATCCTAAAGAAACAAAAGAATATTATCATTACCACCCCACAAATAAGAAGTCAATAGTGGAAATTCATTTCACATTCTTTGAGAGGGATCATAACTTCAATAGATATTGTGGGGAGAAGATAATATTTTATTTATTCTTGGATCAAGATATAAAAGATTTTGAACATGAACCAGTTCCACAATTACTTGTGGATGAATTTGTTCCAGTGTCACATGTACTGTATAGAATCACCACAAAGGTTAGAGAACACGAATGATATAGTTTTATAGTAAGGAAGATGAAAAATATTATTTGATAATAATTAACATTCATCCTATAAAGAAATTGTAAATAGCGCTAGATATGAAAGGTAATAAGAATCTATGAATAACAAAATGTATTTCATGTATTAAAATCAGTTTTGGGTTTTGGTGGATATTTCAGATGATCTAAATCCTTGTGGGTGATAATTGGTATTCAAGAAGAAACAATAAATGGATGTAAATTTTTTTACATATAATTAATGAAATATTTCTAAAGGTTTTATGAAAAATCTATGAATATACGTTGATGAATATTTTTCACCATTAGACATGATAAAGTCTATAATAATTTGACTTTCTATAGAATCATATTTTGATTATTACATAAATAAATTGTATTAAAAACTTAATTCCTTGATAAAACCACAATGAAATATATATATGACAAAACTAGATGGTTTTGTAAACTCAAACGATAATTTTATTTTACGAATTTTCAAGATATAAATTTATGTGATAACATAATAATTATGATCATTAAATATTCAATTTTATGTATCAATTCATAAATAATGTATGTGAAACATTTTTATGTTAATGGTACTGTGGGTGTATGGTTTTTTTTATAATGGTGTATTCTAATGATACGTTACTTATAGGAAATATAATACATGTATTATAATCTGATAATATGTGGTTATATAATTGGATCATCAAGAATGTATTAGGTGAAATTGAGTAAATTATAGGGATTAAAATATATCATAATAGATCAAAAAGGATACTATTAATCAATAATGTTATATATATCGGTGGGGTATTGAATAGAATAAATATAAAATAGTAAAAAAAGATCATTTCCAATATCACATGGATTGTATCTCTCTATGAAAATATGTCCTCACACACAATACAAGAGATAAAAGATGAGTATAATCCCATATGTGTTGGTGATATGTCCTATTATATATGTCATATAATACACTAGGATTGAGGCTTACTACCCCAAGATCATGGTAGGTAGATATCAAGAAGACTGATGAGATCACTATTATATGTCTATAATGTGTATCAAAAAGTTTTTGAGGTGTACTAAGTATATGTTTCTAGTTTATGGAGACACGAGGAAATATTTATCAGGGTATATAAATATTCTAATTTCTAGATAGATCATAACGATTTGAAATAATAGTGAAGATATGTTTTCTACCTCAATGGAGGATTTGTGAGCTATAAGAGATCAATGTATCCTATTTCTGCTAATACTATATTAGATTCAATGTATATTTTCACTTTTGAAGAAAGAAAATATGTAGTTTAGATAATAATTTTTTTAAAAAATATTTATATTTTTCCTTGGAGTACAAAGGTCATCATGAAATATTGATATTATTCTACAAAGGTGGTTCCCTATTAGGAGCCATGAATAAATCAATAGATGAATAATATACGTAATATGTATCACATTATTAGGTATATTTTTCAAATAGGTACAATAACAATAACAAGAGATTTAATTCACCAAACAAGTCAAAACCATTAATTAATGTCTGATATTATTAGAACCATGAATATGAGGCGAGATTCAATAATCTAAAATTTTTAAAAAATGGGATCTAATACATGTGGAAGTCTATTATATTTAGTTCCCATAAGGAAACTGAATTTTTAATATTAATTACCATATTAAAAAATATTTTTTCAAATGATGATTTTTATGTTCTTTTATATTATTGTGATAATATCCTTTGACTGTTTATGACTCCGAGATCTAATAGTAGTTCCCCACAATGACATGATCCTTCAAGTGTTATGAAAATATTATTAAACATGTCTTATATGTTTAGGATAACAACCTTTGACATTACATGCATGATATTTTAAAATAAAGTTATTAGTTATCAAATTAGATGTTAGTTCTCTTTATGAAGTTCATACATGAAAATCTAGATGAAAGTAGGTTCTGAGGGCATAATCTCTACTAAGAATTAGACCTGTTAACTACTCATTAGATATTACCTTGTATATATTTTTTGATGATCCTTAGATATGATATTATTATTAATGTGTATGAATAATCATTTACATCTAGGCATAGAAGAAAATGATAAAAATGTATGCTTGAAAAGTGTAAGGATATGTTGGGTGCAACATAAGTTTTTTGGCGTTAATAAATGAGTCAATAAAGTATTTTTCACTTTTATGTAAATTGAACGACATATCTCAGGTCATTTGATTGGACATGAATTTTCAGGGTAAATACATGCCCAATTATTTCATTAATGAGTTTAAATTTGGTGGTTTGTGATAGATAAATCAATATGTGGCTTAATGAAACAAGTATGAAACATTTTTTATGATATATTGAGACTATGTTGTTGTATTAAATGACATAAATTAATAGTATATTTATTTTGGTGAGACATTTACATATTTTTGTATGGGATCATTATTATAGTGATAAACTCTAAAATTGGAATTTTTATTATACCACCTAATTCCACTAGAATATGGTCATAGAGGCTAATGTTCTACATATAACTATGAATCATTATAAAATTTTATATTAATTTAATTTTAATAATACATATTATTCATGGTTTTTAGAATAATAATTTCATAGGATTCATTTATCATGTTTACCTAGGAGATGATATTCTTCCTCTCTAAATGATGGATATGTTTAATCTTGAAAAATAATGCAGTTGAGATGAATTCTTTCATGAGCATGGAGATTTCTACTATTTTTCTGGACTCACTGGATCTATTTTTTATATATCTTATTGTTGGGTTTCCCAATTGCATCTATTTTATGTATGGATTCCTAGTATGAATGTTTCAATATCCCTCATTCTTTTCTCTTTTCATCTTCATTTACTTTCATTACCCTATCATGATCCAGTGTGAATGCTTCAATAGTTTCTTTGGATGGTGATGGTGGAGCATTAAATTAGGGAATTGTTCATTCTAGCTCGGGTTTTTTGTTTTTCATGTTGTTTTCATATAACATTTACTATATAGTATTATACCACATTAAACCCTCATTTTTCTAGGTTTCATGCCCCATAATCTTAAATCACCTTCTGATCTAGTTTGATGGATATCATGGAAAATTAGGATTGTGTAGGTGTGGCACTGGTTCGTGGATTTGGTGTGTATCTTTTGTTATTATAATGAGATTTTGGTTACAATAACATTTGGGTTCCTCCTTATCTATCTTTATGGTACCATTTAGATCTAGGATTTCATCACATCAATTATCATGTTTATCTATGGAATTCCTCTTCTTTGGTGGAGAAACTTCAGATTTTCAATTCTTGTGATATTAGTGTTTTTGAAAATTCCTATTTTCATATTTTTCTAATGGGATATTTTAGTGATGAATATTATGTTTGTATGGTAACAGGCATGTGTTTTATTGAGAGTATTGTTCAACTCTAGTGGAATTCAAATGATTATGAAAATGAAAAAAACATTTTGAGGTTTTCTTAGTGTATCAACTAAAATGATGGTGATTTCATATTACGACTATGGTATTGTGGAAGATTATTCCTATTTTTTGTTATGGATGTTGGTAATGTGGAAAAAATGATCACATGAATGTGATGCTGATGTGATAATGGAGTAAAATGGAATATTTTTAGGTTACTAAACATGGAATACCTTGATGCTAGTGCCCTTGGGTGGATTGATAAGCTTTTTTTGGGATTATGTTTACATTGATGCGAGTTCACAGGACATCTTGCTTCATTTTTTATTTGTCAAAATATGTTTTTCAAATTTTAATTTATTACTTTTTACATTCTAAAATATTTTTGATTTAGAATATCTGTGGATTCCCAATCTACCCCCAATATTAGTTTTATCTATATTTTAAAAATGGTTGTGAATAATTTTAATTCATACAAATAGATATTATTTGATCTTCGATAAATTTTGATAAGGATAGATAGGTCTAGTTTATTGTACAATTAAATAATTAATAAAAATATTTAAAATCATTTAAACAAATAACATTTCATTTATTTAATTAAACAAATATTTTAATAAATTAAAATTATCACTTTTATGTGAATATAATATTAATATTGTCATTATTATTATTATATATATGTTTTACATTGGAAAAATAAATTGATAAAAGGACCATGTGAAATTATTAGTTATATAACATTCAGTATATATATCAGGTTATATCATTTTTTTAGATAATATTATTATTTTACACAATAAATATTTCTCTCAAACAAGAAATATCTAAATACTTAGATAATTCTCAAGAACAGTCTTTTGAAATGTCTTAACACTAAGAGTGGCCATCAATGTCCACCCTCTCATGATCGATGTTCACCCTCTTATTATACCCTATCAAGACCAAGAGAAAAAGTTATAAAAAAATATCATAATCAATGATGAATAAATGGAGGATATTGGTTTGTAAAAAATATCACTTGGAAAATCATGAGAAATGGTTGGGGTTTCATGGATCATATGGGATTGCTGCTAGAGGGATTATAGTCTAGATCTTTCATCATAACAATTATAAGACTCAAATGATGTTTATATTTATCAATATCTTAATCAGAGAAATAATTATTAATATGATTTAGTTTTTATTTTAAATTAATTAAAAATATATTGTGAAAAGATTCTATCTGAATGATTTCATGGATCCTTCAATAGATTTTAATATTTATTTTAATTAGAGATGATGACTATTTTATATATTCGTTTTTATTTTCAATTGGGATAAAATGAAAATTCCTTTGTCGGGAACATGACCAACTTGTGATTTTTTTCCTGGAACATTCATGGATAACTTGTCTTCTGTTGTAGGTTATCCATGAAGATACTACTCATTAAATAAGAACTAAAGATATTATTGATTTCAACATATTTTTGGTGCATTTATTTATATATTCAAGTAGTGATATAAAATGAGGGTACAGTGATTACTTTTTATATGTCATCTTAGGTGAACATATTAGATGATAGTGCATTGTTGGATCACTACCAATCACCCTCTTCAAATAATATGAGTGATTCAGAGAACAACCAAAAAACTTATCTATCAATATATATTGTTGGAATATGATAAATGTAACATTTTTATCTATTTATTATGTGTTGATTCAATCTGTATCACCAAATGGTCACTTCGTTCAGATGTGTTGTGAGCAGTTTCCCAAGGTTATCAATATTTTTAAATGACTTCAGGCACTGTAAAACTATAATCACCTAAAAATATAATTAAAATAAAATAACCAAGTTTTTACTTATATTAATATCATAAAAAATTATTATCTTAATAAAAAACCCCTTTTAATTTTTTTCATAGTTTAACAAAAATTAAATTAATACATATTGAATGCGACAATTTCTAATTTATTGTGAATTTAGAAGAAATATATTTTATGAATTAGTTAATAATATTTGAAAAAACATGTTTTTATCACATAGTCTCTTTAATGTAATATGAAGATAAATAAATAGAGAGATATTTTGATGTATGATTAATCACTATTTAATAAGAATGTTGTCTAAGAACTCCAATAGATAATCAACTTTACTAATTCAAGTTACTTTTAATGTCATTATATTTTATACATTATGAAATTACCATTCCTTGGATTTCAACTATTGTGACTCTAATAGTAACAAATTAATTTGTTTGGCTATTTTTAAACCCTATTAAAAATAAATAATCTCTCTACACATTATCACTTGATATGCCAATAAATATAATAAGCATTATATTCTCTGTGAGAATGTTTTTTAATTCTATACCATAAAAGTATCATTTTCAAACTATGTAATAGATTTAAGAACCCTGAAATGATCGAAACCATGAGAGGGTTACCGTCTTCATGTCAAGGATTATGCTATAGAGGATATTTTCAATATAAATTACTTTATATGAGATAAATCTAAATGTATAAATGTTTTAAGGCAGTATATAAAAGAGTTATACTTATTAAAATTTTATATAAACATTCTTTTAATGTAGGGATACAATATAGTGATTGATAAATACCTGTAAAATAAAAATTACGAAACTAAAATATTTTTTTCACTTTGAAAAATATGAAACTATTGATGAAGATAGGTTATAATCATTTCACATCGGTATTATAAGGTCATTTATTGCAATTCAAAGAGTAGTTCTGAAATTCATCACAACTATTGAACAAAAAATATCATCATCCCCTTTGAGTAAACCCCCTATTACAAAAAATTTATTTACATGTTACCACATATCCCTAATATGTATATGAATTTTAAAAAATTATGTTAAATATACACACTAGAATGAATGAAAATTAATCTAATTTATTTAGTGACTAGGGTGGTGGTTTTAATGATATGGATAATATTATTTATTTGAATGGAACATTAAATGAAAATTATTATAATGGAATAGGGAAAAAAATTTAAATTGCCTTATTATAAATACATTATAATAATTCAAATATATAGATGATGAGAATTCATAACATATATATTGTTTATTTACCTTACATTAATATATCATTAACCACTTGATATGTTCTTTACGTGATATTTTTAATAAATAACATGTTTAAAATCCAAATAAATAGTGTTTAATTTAATATAATTGATGTGGAGATGTGTGTATTTATAAAAAAATTATTAATTCTTTACTAAATATAGATTATATATTTGGAAAAACTTGTTTCTATAAAAATAAATTTTAAATAAACTTCACATGATTTTTATTCAAACTATATAAAATTTTGATTCTTGTGAGTTTAAAATATTGGATTACCAAACTCCCATATTTCATTAATTTTTTGTGATGAAAATAATAATTAATTGAAAAAATAGATATTAAAATGGTAAAGGGAACATACTATTAATTTTACAACAAATATAATGATTAATTTAAAAAAAATTAAATTAATTCTTTTCAAAACATTCTTATTATAGTTAATTTTTTATTTCTACTAGTACGTTATTATTATTATTATTATTATTATTTTATGTGGAATTAATAAATTTCTTCAGGATAACATACTCTAAGAAAAACAATATAATTGAATGTTTTTTAAATTATATTATGATTATATTTTTCAAAAATCAAAATGAACCTATTAGCAGAGTACCCAACACTACATCAATATGTTATTTACAGATATGGTAGTGATTAATTAGTTTTTCAATAAATTATGTCAGCAAATTAAAAACCATAATAATATTCTTAAATAGTTAACCTAGTATTCATATTGTACTATAAACTATAACATCATTAAATTAATCATAATGAAACATGTTGTCATGTGTTCTAAATTCAAGGAGATTTTGAATTTCTGGGTCCTATAACATGGAATGTTTATAGAATTAGGAAGAAAATCTTCATTATGTGTGTTTATATATCCCAATGAGATGTTTTGGGTCTGATCAGAGGCCTGATAGATGTTTCAGCAACTCAGAGAAATGTTGGATTATTTTTCCCTTATGTGGAGAGTAAAATTTGGTTGCGGGTGGATTGTTACATTTTAATGGGTGTTCGTTGTTCCTTGAAGGACCTATACTCATTATTTTGGATTTTTATGATAAGGATAGTAATGTTGGAACACTTAAGTAATATTGTGAAACCTTATATAACACTATGAAGGAGAATATAATGCTTGGGTCCTTTGGAGACTTATATATTTTCCATTTAATATTTATGGATAATAGTAGTCTCAAACCCCCCCCCCCCCAATTGTGTTGTGAAGGGATACTGAAAATATAATTCAAGGTGTGAATCAAAAAGTTCATATCATGATAGAGGTTATTATCTGAGAATTGGAAGAGGTTATACTATGAGGGATTGGTCCTCTCATGATGAATTTGTATTACATAATGACCTGAAAGAGTAACACCACGATATATATGATCATTAGTTTGATACCTATACCGGGTGAAAGTCATGTCATGACACTGAGGGGCTATTCCACGACATTCCGTAGAATATAGGAATACAATTTCAACAATCTTTATCACACTATGATATAGGTGTTATGTATATTATTTTCTTGGAACTGACCTAACAATATAGGGTCATCCCACTTCATTAATTAAGGTAACATGGGAATCACGTTGAAACACATCTAATAAGAATTTGATTGAAGTTATATGTAGTTTGGAATACCCTTTTCTTACCTAATATCTCTAGGTTATACAACATAATGATTTAAGAGAAATTTGGTATTAGGATAAGGCCATTTTTTCAGGATACTCCCTCAATCCTTTACTATTTCATTCTCTTTTAAAATTGACTGTTTTTAGGTGCTTCCATCATGACTCATGGAATTAATATTCCCCTACATAACTAATTTCTTCCCGATTATTTTATTTCTTATTTTAGTGGATTTTTTCTAATCTTTTTCTGATAAATTCAATGGATCAATGTGATATTTTCCTATAATGATGTGGATTTTTCATATGATGGACATAGGAAATCCTAAAAGGATGCTCACATGTTGTTAGGTGTCATTTTAGTGATATGGAATTTTATAGAGAAAAATCGATACAAATTGCATGGATGAGGTGAGGATGGGCTCTCCATTGATGTGTGATTGTCCTTAAATATTAAATGAATTTTTTCCATTAATCTCCCTTGAGAATAACATTATTATTTGGGCCCACAGTGGACCGTATAATAAGATTTTGATTCCATGGTTGTCGAAGGACACATTCTTGCACAATAAAGTTTAATCTATGTCACATGCGGCCAAAGTGGTATATATTTTATGAAATAAAATGAATATTATTGTCTTGGTATAATACAGATTTGACCATCATATTTTTTAATTTGGTTCAATAATGATGTTTGTGTCAAATGTAATAACCCATTGACTATGTCAACAGGGGTGTGAATATGTCATTTGAGGATATTGATAACCCAGTATGTGTCCTCGACCTTGATAAATGTTGTTCATATCCTCTTTTAGTTTAAGTAATTTTTTGTGTGTTGGAATGAGAGTATTAGTTATAATGTTTATGGTTGAGATGATAATGCATCTCTTCCATTATATGTACCACCCTCTTAAGGATTGGTAAGATTATTTGTATGTTCCATGGGAAGATTGGGTCCTTTGGGGATTAATGGGTTATGATGGGAGAGATTCCTCTCAGGGATGGATTGAGAACATTATTAATGGATACATGGGACTAGTCCAGGGTGAGGGTAAAGGAATTGATTTCAGGAAATGTAGGGTAATTATTTGGGCCCTTAGTGTAGGATTTATTGGGAAAATAATTTTTCTTCATATAGTGTTTTGAAGTAATAATTAGATGACGATTCAGACCAGCCTCTTGTGGCTATCTTCATGATGGGGGATATTAAATAAGAGGAAACCATGCATTTTTGGATGATTCTTGGTTACAATAACTATTAAATGATATGGGTGAGAAGGACCCTTGTGGAATCTCTTGATGGAGATATGCAAATATTTATGGGTTTAATGTGATGTGATTTTTTGGTTGATATTATATTTATTGGATAAATATGTGAGGCAAGATAGATAATGATGTTAAGTCAAAAGTCTTCTTTTGACTTCTATATCATGTTTTGGAAATCACAAATGTATTCTATCATATGTTTATTTTCTTTTATCATGTTTATCGTATCGTACGATGTTGATCGTACCGACCAAAACTTATCGTACTGACTCTGTCAATCGTATCGTATTAACTCTGCCAATCGTATCGTATTGACTCTGTCAATCGTATCGTACTGACTCTGCTATTCAGATGATCATTATTTGTTTTGGTACTTTGTCAAAAACTCTCTCTGCATATGAATCGTACTCATGTTTTTACATTTCTATATATCTCTTGTCCTAACAAAACAATGTCGTTGAGTTAGTTACAAACTAATCAAAACGATGTCGTGCTTTCTGTTTCAATATGACATTTGGAGGCAATATGACCGTTGGAACCCGAGGCCTATAAATAGGAGGTCATTTGAAGCTGAGAACACACTGATGAACGAAGAGAACGAATAAAGAGACTCTGTGAACTACGAAGATTCTAGAGAGAGACACTGTGACTTCTCTCATCAGCTTTGTGCGTCCGATCATCGTATCGAGGGCTTTCAAGTAATTGAAAGACAGAGGTGCCGATTACCTGCAAAATCGAGGGCTGCCGAGGATAGGCAGACGGACGTGCCGATCATCGTATCGAGGGCTGCCGGGGATAGGCAGACAGACGTGCCGATCATCGTATCGAGGGCTGCCGGGGATAGGCAGACAGACGTGCCGATCATCGTATCGAGGGCTCACCAAGGTGTTGGTGAGACAGACCTTTTATCCTAGGTGAAAGGATAACCCTTCTCTTTGGGTTAAAAGAATTGTATTACTTTTACATTTCCTCTGTTGTATTAGAAAGAGATTTGTATTGTTTCCTTTCTTCTTTACATATTCAATTGTAATTGTTTCAATTACAATCATTCTTTTACATATTGTATTGATTGGTTCTATATGCTTTAAGGTAGAATCATTCATATCTGTATTACTCTGATTATTGTGTTCATCTTGAATACAATTGTTTTACTTTACAATATTATTACAATACATCTTACCTTTTACATTCAATACAATTGTGGGTGTTTGTATTTTTATTAGTTTAAGATCATTTAAACTAATCTCTTTGTTACTACAACTCAAAGGTTTTTAAACCTACAATTCACCCCCCTCTTGTATTGTTCCATCTAATAGACATACATATATACTATTCGATCCAACAATTGGTATCAGAGGAGGTTTTCCACTGATTTGTATTATTAGCTTTATTTCTTTTTACTATCTTGAATACTTACTACACTAACGTGTAGAGTGGAAAAGTTGTTTTTGTTATATTAGATGGCAGGAATGAATATCGGATCAATAGATAATCTGAATCCTTCTAGACCACCAATTTTCGATGGGAATGATTATGAGTATTGGAGAGATCGTATGAAGACTTTCGTCATCAATACTGGTGTAGACAATTTTATTATGCTTACTGGGGGTTACAAAATTCCTGACAAAGAAGTTAGCACTTTCACCAATCAAGAGAAGCAAGAATATCAACTGAATTACAAGGTACGCAAGACTTTATTATGCTCTATGACCAGGAATATATATAGTCAGATATCTTCATGTGAAGAAGCCAACTGTATTTGGAAGAATTTAGAAGTCACTCATTTTGGTACATCCAAAGTTATCGAAACAAGGAGAGCAATGCTTCGAGCAGAGTATCATGGATTTGTTTTTCCTTATGGAGAGCCAGTATGTAAAGTTCAACAAAGGTTTATGACAATTGTCAATAGCTTAAAATCTATGGGATAAAAAGGTCTTGATGATGAAGCTCTTGTTGATAAGATTATAGATATTATGCCAAATGAATGGGAGTCAAAAAGAACAGCTATTGATGAAAATAGAAAAGTTTCCCAGATTACTCTTGATGAACTCTTTGGAACTCTTCTACAGCACGAGACAAGAATGAAGAGAGATGCTGATTTCAATAAGAAGAAGAATGGGAATGGAAGTGTAGCTTTTGCATCTAAGGCTAAAACACCTGAAAGGGTTACAAGGTCTAAATCCAAGAAAGTTGTTATATCTGATTCAAGTGATTGTAATCTTTCGGACAATGAGTTAGCCAATCTTGCTCGGAGGATGAACAAGATTGTGGGAAAGAAAGATTTTCAATATAGATTCAAAAAGAAAGACAGGAAAGATAGGAAAGATTCAGAGGTAACTTGTTATGAATGCAAGAAAGCAGGACATATAAGGCCTGATTGTCCTTTACTAAAGAGGAAAGATAGAAAAGAGAAACACTCTGAAAGAAACAAGAAAAGGTTTTATAAGACAAAGAAAGGCTTGAAAGCAAATGATACATGGAGTGCAAGTGGTAGTGATTCCTCAGTTGATTCTTCAGAATATGAGACGTCAGGACAAAGGAATATTGGACTTCTAGCCAGACTACCAATTGAAGATCATTGTCTCATGGCTAAGTTACATAATGCTGAAGCTGTTACAAATGTCTCTTTAAATGCAAATTATGTTGATAATAGATATTATGAATCTTCAAATGATGAACCCTCATCATCAGAAGATGATACTTTACCTTCCTTTGAAGAAGTCTCTAGATTTACTAAATTACTTGAAAATGAAAATTCTAAACTCAAAAAGAGATTTGAAAAAGAAAATTCTAGAATTTCTATTTTGACTAAAGAAGTATCAGATCTTTCTAAAGATCTTGATGGGAAAACTTCTGATTTTGAAAGTATTTTGAAAACCCTTGAGAAAGTCAAATCTGAAAAGGATAAACTTTCTAAGGATCTTTAAACTGCTATTTCAAAGAAAAACATTTTAGAGTCTAACTCAAGTTCTAATTCAAATGTTTTAGAAAACAAGAATTTGGTTTTAAAACTAAAGTCAGAGATTTTATCCTTGAAAAAGTGCTTGTCAAACTTTACTCATGGAAAAGAAAACTTTGATAGGATGTATTCTCAAATTAGACCGTTGAGAAATCGTTCTGGTCTTGGTTATACTTATTCCAAACCTGTTTTTAGTAATAACTATTTTGTTCCTCAAAAAACCATTTTCTGTTCCAAGTGTCAATGTGGTGGACATTGGAGAAGAGATTGTTCTCTTAACAAAACTCAATCCTTAGGATTTCATAAAGCTCATTTTGCTAAACAAATGTGGATTCCTAAAATTCTTTTATCTAACCCTTCTGGATCCAAACAAGTTTGGATTCCAAAAATCTAAATGTTTCTTTTTCAGGAAAACGAGGAGTGTATCAATAAGAACATTTGGTACATGGATAGTGGTTGTTCTCGACATATGACTGGAAACAAAGATTTCTTTGAAAAGGTTGTCAAAACAAAAGGTGGAAAAGTTACCTTCGGAGATAATGCTCAAGGAAAGATTGTTGGTATAGGTAATATCGTTTTTCTTGGAAAATTTCTTATTTCAAATGTTTTATTTGTTAAAGGTCTTAGACACAATCTCATCAGCATAAGTCAATTATGTGATGAAGGTTACCTTGTGAATTTTAGAAATGATAAGTGTCTAGTTCACAATTCCAAGGATGAATTCATTCTATCTGCCCATAGGCAAGAGAATGTTTACACTATTAACTTAGAAGACCTTAGGAACCAAAACTTACCTTGTTTAAGTGTAATAGATGACCAATCGTGGCTATGGCATAGGAGACTAGGACACTGTAATTTGAGAAACCTAAGAAAACTCTCAAATAAAGGACTTGTAAAAGGGCTACCGGATCTTAGATATGATTCTTCAAAAGTCTGTGATCCTTGTCAATTTGGCAAGCAAAACAAAACTAGCTTTAAACCAATTAATGAAGTTTCAACTTCTAATGCATTACAGCTTGTGCATATGGATCTGTTTGGTCCTTCACAATCTGGAAGCATTGGAGGCAAATACTATGTATTTGTTTTAGTTGATGACTTTACTAGATTTACATGGGTCTACTTTCTCACAAAGAAATCTGAAGCCTTTTCCTATTTCAAAACTTTTAGAGCCCAAGATAAAAATGAGAAAAACCTACCATTGATAACTATTCATAGTGATCATGGTGGTGAATTTCAAAACTCAGATTTTGAAACTTTTTGTAGTAAGAAAGGTATTACTCACAATTTCTCAGCTCCAAGAACTCCTCAGCAAAATGGGGTTGTTGAAAGAAGAAATCGTATTCTTCAGGAAATGACTCGAACCATGTTGAGTGAATACTCAATTGCTAAGCACTTTTGGGCTGAAGCTGTAAGTACTGCCTGTTATACTATAAATTGTGTTTTAACTAGACCATTTCTTAATAAAACTCCTTACGAGTTATGGACTGGCCGAAAACCTAAAGTTTCATACTTCAAAGTTTTTGGATGCAAAGTATTCATTCTGAATACAAAAGATAATCTACACAAATTTGCACCAAAATCTGATGAAGGAATCTTTCTAGGCTATTCCACAAACTCTAAGGCTTATAGAGTTTTCAATAAAAACACTTGTACTGTTGAAGAAACAGTACATGTAAAATTTGATGAAACTAACCCTTTTGTTTTCAACCAACCCAATCCTACATCCTCGGATGTGTTTTCCAAAAATGTTTATCAACCTATATTAGAAGAACATTCTGATAAGGAAAATGTTCAAGAAAGTGTTCCTGAAACATTTACCACAGAAGATTTTCTACCATATGTTGATGAACAGGTTTTACAAAACCCAAATCAATTGTTTCTTAGGAATCATCCCAGTGATAATATCATTGGTGATATAAATCAACCTGTAAGGACCAGAAATTCCTTAAGAAATGAAATAGAACATCTTGCTTTTCTTTCCCAATTTGAACCTAAAAATCCAAGTGAGGCCTTAGGTGATGACGATTGGATCAAAGCAATGCAGGATGAACTAAATGAATTTGAAAGGAATCAAGTCTGGACTTTAGTTGAAAGACCTAAAGAAACAACTGTAATTGGTGTAAAATGGGTTTTCAGAAACAAGTTTGATGAAAATGGAATCATTGTAAGAAAAAAAGCAAGACTTGTTGCTAAAGGCTATAATCAACAAGAGGGAATAGACTATGAAGAAACATATGCTCCTATAGCTAGACTTGAATCTATTCGCATTCTATTAGCCTTCGCAGCATATTTCAATTTCAAACTATTTCAAATGGATGTCAAATGTTCTTTTTTAAATGGTTTTGTTCAAGAAGAAGTCTTTGTCGAACAACCTCCTGGTTTTCAAGACCCAAAACATCCTGATCATGTTTTTAAACTTTCCAAGGCTCTATATGGTCTTAAACAAGCCCCTAGAGCATGGTATGATAGACTTACAGGATTTCTTTTACAAAACAATTATAGAAAAGGTACAGCTTATCCAACTCTTTTTATCAAAATGGAAAACAAAAATGTTTTGGTTGTCCAAATCTATGTTGATGACATCATATTTGGATCAACTCAGAAATCTTTAACCGATTCTTTTGCAAATTTAATGAAATATGAGTTTGAAATGAGTATGATGGGTGAGTTAACATTCTTTCTAGGTTTTCAAATATCTCAAAAACCAGAAGGAACTTATATATCTCAACATAAGTATATTAAAGACTTACTCAAAAAGTATGGATTTGACAAAACTAAAAGTATTAGCACCCCAATTAGTACCTCAAATACTCTTGATCTTGATGAAACTGGGAAACCAGTAGATCAAACAATTTTTAGAGGTATGATAGGGAGTTTGCTATACTTGACAGCTAGTCGACCCGACTTGATGTTTTCTGTATGCTTATGTGCACGATATCAATCTAATCCAAAAGAGTCTCACTTAAAATCCGTAAAGAGAATCTTTCGGTATTTAAAAGACACTATGGATTTAGGACTTTTCTACTCTTCTGGAAATTATTTTGTTTTAAAAAGTTTTTCAGATGCTGACTTTGGTGGTTGTAGAATGGATAGAAAAAGTACATCTGGAACATGTCATTTCTTAGGAGACTCTTTGGTTTCTTGGTCTTGCAAGAAACAACACTCAGTAGCACTCTCCACTGCTGAAGCTGAATATGTAGCAGCTGGAAGTTACTGTGCTCAAGTATTGTGGATGCAGCACACACTCACTGACTATGGTTTGAGTTTCTCCAAAACTCAAATTCTTTGTGATAATACAAGTGCCATAGCTCTTAGTAAAAACCCAGCACATCACTCTCGTGCAAAACACATAGATGTTAGGCATCACTTTCTTAGGGATCACACAGAAAAAGGAGATATTGTTTTACAATTCATCGGAACGCAAGAACAACTTGCTGATATTTTTACAAAACCTTTACCTTCTGATAGATTTGAGTTTATAAAACAGAAGCTAGGAATGATTACATTAAAATAATCATTCATATCTACTTCCTGTTTTACATCTCTCCTAATAGTAAGAAACTCCTTGTAGAAAGGGGGAGGACATTTCTTTCTGTCTGTTTATTTTATATTTCTGATCTTTAACTATTTACTCTATTTATATGTCTCTCTTTCTGTTTATCGTATTAACAGTTTTATCGTTTCATTTTAAGTTTTCCTGTTTATCGTATTGACCATTTCAGTTTTTCTGTTTATCGTATTGAAATTATTTTCCATCGTATCATTCAATAGTTTTTGAATCTACCGATGATAGTATTGAAATTCTTTTCCATCGTACCATTCAATAGTTTTTGAATCGACCGATGATAGTATTGAAATTCTTTTCCATCGTACCATTCAAATAGTTTTGTATCGACCGATGATAGTATTGAGATTGTTTTCCATCGTACAGTCAGTTCATGGTAACAAGATTATTTTCTACCGTACGGTCCGATCATAGTAATGACTTTGTTTTCCATCGGCATCATTTTTTTTCCTCCATACGATTGTGTTTTCTTTTGATTCATACCAAAACCAGCAATCACCTTATGTTCTCCGACAGGTTTCTTTTCATTTTTATAAAAAAAAATTTGCTTTATTCCTAACCATTGATCTGGTATTATCTAATCTTGACCGTAGAATATCAACGGTCATCTCTTTATTGCCTATAAATACCCCCCTCCCCTCCCCAAACCCACATTGAAGTTTCAGGATTTGAGGCGAAGCTCTGCTCCACCAGCTATAAACAATCGTACGATCTTCTCATCGGCAGAACCTTTATGTCTCAATCTTCTGCTAATACTCCTGCCGAAATGTCTTCAAAGACTTTTACAGAGAAAGACTTTCACAGAGAAAGGTTAGTATCCCGAGACTTTTTCGATTTGTACGATTCTACAATCAAGAGGATCATTCTGTTTCAAGGATGGGAACATCTCTGTGTGGAAAAGCCAGATATTCAAGATCCAGTTCTTTTTGATGAAGTTTGTCAGTTTTACAAAACCGTTTCTTTCGACAAAGATATGACTATAAACTTCGCTGTGTACGATAGAAAGTTATCTATGTCTGTGAAACAAGCGGCACATTTTCTGAATGTTTCTATAGAAGGCGATGCATTCTGTCCATCTCACAAACTACCAGAGGAAGTTGGTACGTTTAATAGAGAAAGTGCTGAAAAAACTTTGTTTGTTATTAATGAGGAAAAGAGGAAAGTTTCTCATCTTTCACCGGACAATCGGTTTGTTACTTTATGGATGCAAGGTTTTCTTATCCCAAGGAAAGGGGATAGAGAAACCCTTAAAGTTTCTGATGTCTTTATGCTCGACTATCTTGTGAATATGAGGAAAGTAAATCTCATGGGATATGTTTTTGAAACCATCAAGAATGTCAAGAAAGGAGGGATTAAATCCCAGATAATAATGTATCCATCCATCCTTACGAAATTCATTCTTGAGAGTATGAAGTTTTGTAACATTCCTTTGAAAGGAGAACCTATGGATTTGAGGCCATCTTTGATTAATAAGTGTACGATGAAAAAGCTGAATGTTTGTTTTGATTCAAATTCAAAACTTTTTGTCAGAGATGTAGAAGCTGAATTGGATCAAAATCAATCGGCACCTATGCCAGCCAAGGACAATCAATCAACCGGTGTTACTCGAAAGTCTGATCCTCAAACTAGTTCAAAACCAAAGAAGAAGCCAAGGTACAGTAAGGAAGTTGTAGCCAAATGGAGAAAGGACAAGGAACAGAGAAAGGAAGGTGATCCGAAGTTTGGTCTTGACCCTGCTGAGGCCTTTGCAGAAAGAATAAGGGTAGAAGAAACCCTTCAAGCTGAAAAGAAAAAGAAGACTCTTTTGAAAAGAAAGGCTCAGGACTTTGATATCTCTAAAGTCTTGAAAGCAGTTGAAGATGCTAGTGCTCAACTAACTGTGGAAGTGCACCAAGAGCCCATCGTACAGAGTCTGCCTGAGAAAGAAAAAGGAAAACAAGTGATAGAAGAAGTGGAAGTAGAAGAAGGAGATTTTCTGTTAGAATTTCTTCAAAGTTCAAAGAAAAGTAGAGAGGAATCGCTTCAAAAGCTGAGCGAAGGTGTTCAACAAACTCCTCATGCCGATCAGGAAAGATCTCCGGACAGAATGTCATCTCGAGAAAAGCAAGATGCTCAATCTTCTCAGTCTGATAAAATAGTTGTCATTAGTGACAAAGTAGAAGAAGAAAGAAACCAGAAAGAAAAAGGGAAACAGCCAGTTGTTGATTCAAGCAGATCGTATGAACTAGCATCGTACGATGAAGATACTGATTCAGAGCATACAATCTCTCTCAAGAAGAGTGATTACATTGTTCATGTTTTGAGAAGGGTGGAGAAAACAATTCCTTATTTCCCGAGGCTGGAAGGGAAGATTGATTTTATTACTGAAAATCAAAGGAAAAAGTTTGGCTCTGTAAAAGAATTGAGAAAGAAAGTTTTGTCAGTAGAAGCCGATCTGAAAGTTCTTTCAGAAAGCTCAGTTGCTCATAAGAAGGCTTGCAATAAGATGACCAAGTGGTCATACAAAACGGAAAGCTCAATCAATGATCATGAAATAGCTATTGAAGATATAAGGAGGTTATCAAATGAGCTAGCAATTGCTTTCAACAAGCTTGATAAAGAAACGGTTGAAAGGATGAACCTTTTATCTTCTCAAAGAGCCGATGTTCCTTCAGTAAAAGACTTGCAAGATAGGATGAATGCTTTCCAATCTGAATTCTCGAAGGTTTCATCTTTCAAAGATAAAATGGTTTTACTGAAGAATCAAAATTCTGAGTTGTCCAAGGATAACAAGACTCTGCAAAACAGAATTGATACCCTTGAAGAAGTAATCAGAGTACAGGAGGAGACCATCAGAAATCAAGATCAGATTTTTGCGGATCAACAAGAGCTTCTCAAAACTCAGGGTGAATCAATTTCTGAAGACAAGAAGGAGATCAAGAAGATGAAAGCTGTGCTTCATGAGCTTATAAATAAAGAGAAGGAAAGAGAAAACAAATGATTGTTGTATTTGTTTCTTTTGGAACTTGTTTGTTTTGTAATAACTCTTATATTTCTCTCTTTTATCCATTGTCTTGTATTACTTCACTAACTCTTTCAGACAATTCGAGATTACTCCTTTCTTTTTGTAAATCACAAAGGGGGAGAATATTTACAAAGAAAAGATTGTTTTACAAAGGGGGAGAATGCATTACAATGCTCTTAAGGAAAATCTACGAATACAATCCTTAGGAAAGTCAATACCTAAGGGGGAGTTAGTTGTATTCAATTTTCTTATTCAGAAGAGTTTTTAAACTCAGGGGGAGATAAGTATTTCTTGTTACATTTACTTTGTGTATTTGTGCTTTCCAAAAAGGGGGAGATTGTTAAGTCAAAAGTCTTCTTTTGACTTCTATATCATGTTTTGGAAATCACAAATGTATTCTATCATATGTTTATTGTCTTTTATCTTGTTTATCGTATCGCACGATGTTGATCGTACCGACCAAAACGTATCATACTGACTCTGTCAATCGTATCGTATTAACTCTGCCAATCGTATCGTATTGACTCTGTCAATCGTATCGTACTGACTCTGCTATTCAGATGATCATTATTTGTTTTGGTACTTTGTCAAAAACTCTCTCTGCATATGAATCGTACTCATGTTTTTACATTTCTATATATCTCTTGTCCTAACAAAACGATGTCGTTGAGTTAGTTACAAACTAATCAAAACGATGTCGTGATTTCTGTTTCAATATGACCGTTGGAGGCAATATGACCGTTGGAACACGAGGCCTATAAATAGGAGGTCATTTGAAGCTGAGAACACACTGATGAACGAAGAGAACGAATAAAGAGACTCTGTGAACTACGAAGATTCTAGAGAGAGACACTGTGACTTCTCTCATCAGCTTTGTGCGTCAGATCATCGTATCGAGGGCTTTCAAGTAATTGAAAGACAGAGGTGCCGATTACCTACAAAATCGAGGGCTGCCGAGGATAGGCAGATGGACGTGCCGATCATCGTATCGAGGGCTGTCGGGGATAGGCAGACAGACGTGCCGATCATCGTATCGAGGGCTGCCGGGGATAGGCAGACAGACGTGCCGATCATCGTATCGAGGGCTCACCAAGGTGTTGGTGAGACAGACCTTTTATCCTAGGTGAAAGGATAACCCTTCTCTTTGGGTTAAAAGAATTGTATTACTTTTATATTTCCGCTGTTGTATTAGAAATGGATTTGTATTGTTTCCTTTCTTCTTTACATATTCAATTGTAATTGTTTCAATTACAATCATTCTTTTACATATTGTATTGATTGGTTCTATACGCTTTAAGGTAGAATCATTCATATCTGTATTACTCTGATTATTGTGTTCATCTTGAATACAATTGTTTTACTTTACAATAGTATTACAATACATCTTACCTTTTACATTCAATACAATTGTGGGTGTTTGTATTTGTATTAGTTTAAGATCATTTAAACTAATCTCTTTGTTACTAAAACTCAAAGGTTTTTAAACCTACAATTCACCCCCCCTCTTGTATTGTTCCATCTAATAGACATACATATATACTATTCGATCCAACAAATGATACATGCATCAAGGTGCATAGCTATGCCATGAATGGTTAAAATCGTAGTTATGTGAGTGTTCGTGTTATGAGGGTTTTAGTTCCCGTTTATATGATATATTTTTCTATGGTGGAGAATGAGTATACCCCCAGGTACCTAATAATGTTATATATGTTTATAGAATGTGGAGTGGTATTCTCCAAGGTTCTTGATAATGTAAACCATGTTTCCAAGGCGAGGACTATGTATACACCCGGGTTCCCTATTGAATGATATATGTATACTTTGTGGGAGTGAGTATTCCCATGGGTTACTGATGATGTTATGTATAATTCAAGGGTGGGGAGCGAGTATTCCCTAGGAACATGATGAGTTTACACATGTTTCTAGGGTAGGAATTGGTTATGCCCCTAGTATTCTGATTATATTATATATGCTTCCATTGTATAGAGTGAGTATTCCCCATGTTCCTGGTGATATGATATATGTTTCCCATTTGGGGGGTGAGTTGTCCCTCAAGTGATTGATGATATTTTATGTTGATTCACAGATGTGGAATTTATAACACTTGATGGAATGCTTTTTTATTCCATTTTAGGGAACCACTCCTTGTTATATGGAGATAATTGGTTCTGATGTGAGAAATTCTCCCTTATATGGGTATAAACCATTCTTAGAGACATCCATAATTTTCCAAAATGGGTATGGTCAACCTCTAGTATCAAATTAGAACACGAGGATTAAAAATCATTATTTTATTATTATTTCACACTATATTATTTATTATGTCTGTATGAAATGTGAATACACTTATTTTACAGGTTATTTTATGGAAACCATTGGTGGTGGCCAACTATGTTTTACTCAAACCTTCTTCTAGTGGACATAAAACATTATCACATAAGAAGAGATTATGATTTCATGTAAAATAATTGAGGATGCCTAAGATTTTATGTTCAATATCAATATCTTGGATTGTGCTCGGATATGAGGCTCGTGGATGGTACTAATTCCTATGTTCATTTAATTTCTTGAATTTTTTGTGGTTCACATATTTGATGATTAGTAGTTTAATGTTGTATGACATAACTCATTAGTTATATCAAGGTTAATATATTCATTTAGTAATAATCTGATTATTTATTGGGATTTAAATTCATTATATTATTAATAACAATGATTATTATATTGATGAAATAGTTTCCCAAAAATAAGATTTAGGCCCCTTTCTGAAGTTGGTAGCCGCTGATATATGGGGAAGAATTTCTTATATATCAAAAAAGAATAATCTAGGACACTGGAAGTTCTCTCAGACCATGGCATTGCAATGTGGTATCAAAGAATATCATTTTTATCTTACTATTTAAATATATGGTATTTAGGGGCTATAAATGAAATAGAGCTTGTGTGAAACCTTATATTGATGATTCATGGAGACCATTCTAGTGTAAATCACATATTACTGGTGTTACAATATTATTGTTCTTAGTTTTCACTATTAATTATCAAATACTGATTCAAAAATGATGTTACTGTTTAGGAAAAATATTTCTTGATTAACTCTTCGGATATTGGGTTAAAAATATTTTTCATACATAATATTCATCACCAAAGAATCATAAGACATGTGTGTGATTATGTGTGATTAATTTTACTAATGACAGAGGTGTATTCAATTATTGTGTCAACAATAACATATACAGTTTTTCCAATAAATCTTATTAGTTGTATTCTACATAGCCAAAATTCAATGTTCTCATATGACAGGTCCGATGGATCCTATGGTCAGAGATCCTATAAAAGTGCACATGCAGTCCCTCAGGGGATGTATGGAAGACCTCCATTGGCTGGTCTGAGCATTTGATTCCACGATGAGGGTGAGGTATTCCTAATATTTGGATTAGAGTCGGACCCAATAATGGTTAAGATACAATCAAGAATGACTCATGAGAATGATCCAATATATAATAAATATTGAATATATATTACTAAAAAATATTACAAAAGTAATGAAAATCTCCCTGATAATACGTTTTAATATCTCAACCAAGGTTCCACTAGATGATTCCTCAATCAGGTGTGCCACAATACCTCCAGAGCACCTCCTTGTATGTCGTAGGATACTGACTAAATGTTGGGATATGGATGTGTTTCTGGTTTGAATTTTCCCTCATGTAATAGGGGAAATTAATTAATATAATACAATATAACACCTGGATATAAATAGATAAAGCATAATAAGGAAAAATGAAAACTGGTTGTAAAAAAAATGAATAAACAATAATCAATAATAATCAAATCATAAAATGAATAGTATCATATAAAAAAGATTAGGATATAATTTCATGGCTCTAAAAAACTAGAGAAAAGGTATATATGAAAGTAGGTAAATAGTAATATAAATGATGTTACAAAGGACAAATGTCCAAGATCTATTCAAGCATCCCATGTATCGGCCCAGTCATCTTCCACCAAACTCAATCCTATGTAAGCAATCAAATTAGTTGTCTAATGGGAGACACACACACTTCTCCATATCTATTATCATATAATATTCACAAGAGACAAAGGTGGTCTATATAGGTTGTGAGATATATCTCAGTAGGACACTACCAACAACATCAATAGAAATACATTATATGAATATAAACTATACACTGTGAAGGTAAATATAAATGAAATAAAATTTTAAAAAATAACTCATACATCCTTTAGCCTCTTCTATTAATGTGTCAAAACATGAGGTCATTTAATTCATTATTTTTATTTATGATTCTATAGATAAATAATGTGTATGTGTCCAAAACTCTAAAATATATAATAATAACAAAAAAATAATATCCCCTAGGAAACTATTTTATCAGTGAACTTGTGGGTCATCCAACTCAAATTAGAAACTCATAATGTTGACAATAATGGGGTCTATGAGTAATATAAAGGTAAATTTCCATGACATTCCACAATAAATTATTCTAATAGAGTCTAAGGATCTTTTCCAACATAAACACATGCTATGAATGATTGATACCAATTGGGTAAATCAATAACGCCACATGTTTGAATACCAAATGCTCACTCTAAGAAGCGTATTAAAAGAGTCCTAATATCCTGAGAGATAGTGAAGGGGTCCTATTTTTCTATGTATGAAATCTTATATTTGATATGGAACATGTTCAAATATGGGTATCTCTCCTAGAAATGAATACAGTGATTCATAATGGATACCCATGATTGGTTAAGGTATTGCATAAGGAATCCAACGCATGATCAAGTCTAACCATTACTATAATGATTAATTGGTCCATATACAATATGAACCATATACTTATATATACTTATATAATTTTTTAACTAATAAAACTCAATCCTTTTAAAAATTAAATTACTTTATTAGATTAGCCTTTATGAATAATGATAACGAGTATCAAGGACAGAAAACAATATTTCAATTTTCTTACACATTCATTTATTGAATTTATTAGATTACATTTCATCCAAGGTGACAAGATTAAATAATACATTAAACAAATTAAATTAATCCTAAAAATATTGTAAATTTTAATACAAACAAAAAAAATCAAATTATCAGTTTAGTGTGTTTTTTAATGAACCAGGGACACTTAACTTAATAAAGAAAAGTGGAAAACTTAACTGAATGATATCTAAAAATGGGAAACAATACTTAACAAGGTATTAACAATAAACTATTGGATGAAGATAAGGAATAAACATGAAATAAAATTAATAAAATTAATAAATAAGGTTATTGAATAAGGAGAGAATTATTATAATAATTAAAGATAAATTTAACAAGTAACACCCAGTGGAACTAGCATGCACATATTAAAGACAATTTAAAAATGATTATATTTTTAGGGAAAAATATTAGAACACATACCTTATTCTTGTGACACTGTCCTCATCTATTATCAAATGTTATATTGTCTTGAAACAGAATAAATCTGATGAATGGATCAATACCCAGAAAATAATATATATGATCACATTTAAAGAATAACATCCTCGAGTGAATGAAAAATGACGAACTAAGTATAAGATGTTAATAACATACCATGAGGAATACAAAAAGATGATCAATTCTAAAAGCATAATTTTAATGATGTAATGGGATCAAATAAAAAATTTAGGATCACAAGAATGCTTCACGGTGGACATAAAACCTTAGAGAGAGAAATGTGGGGAAAAGTGAAAGAAAAACAAACTCTTCTTCTTTAAAAATTTTCAATCCATTTACACTATGTGTAAATTATTTACACATCATGTAATTCTTGGTACAAATAACAGGGGAAATATTAATTAATTTATTTAAAAATGGTGTGACAAAAAAATAAATTCTTTATATTGAATACATAATGTGTATTCCAAATACATGTATTGTAATTAGACAATATCTAGAATTCAGTCCACATCATCTTTCTTTCAAAAACTATACTAACAATCCAAAATGATTAGAATAAAAATCTAAGAAAAAATGAGAGCTTCAACAAGGTTTTAAAAATATTTTTAAAGGACCCATACCTAATTTGTAAATTTATGTTTATATAGTCTTCCCAATTTAAAATAACTCATCCCAAATTTACCCTTCCAAGGGCGGAGAAACACTGCCAAAGAATGGGTTCGTACTCATTAAATGAGGTAATGATAAATTTATTTTTACACACAAAAAGATATTTGATAAGATAGATCTATTTAATTTTTGAAATTTGATGTTCCAAACTATTTAATAAGACCCATTTTATTTTTGGGAACTAATGTTGAATCACTTAGTTAAATTCTATTTACATTGATAAAATATAAAAGAATAATACAAATAAATGGAGGGATACATGTCTTGAAACATATTAAATTTTTTACAATTGATTTGTTAAGAGATTATAGACCTTATCTCGTCCTCTACAACATTATTTCAAATTTTTCGTGCCACATTACACATGAAACATACAATACATTTATATTAATTTTAAATATTTTCAAAAAATTTCATTCTCAACACATAAAAAAGTGTCCACTCTACTCTCCTTCAAATCATATCCCAAAATTATGTTTCCACCTAAAAATCTACACATTATCCTTAATTTATAGCTATATTTACTTTACTTAACCTTTTTTTATTGTATATTGTCTTATGACCACCATTTTCATGGAGTCTTCCTTGGGAATGCCTAACTTCTCATCATGGATACTAATTTTTTGTAACTTATTTTCTATTATATCATACCCTTGAAAATAGAATTTTCAAAGAAATACATAATTAAATCAACATTTATTTTACACTAAATTTAATTATTTCATAGAGAGAAGTATTAATAACCCTGTCCCATTACAATTAATAAAAAGGTTGTCTTTTGTGTATTGTACGGACTACCACCTTCATATAGAGACCACTACAATTTTTCCACCTCTACCACTCTACAATGATTATTAAAGAGTGAATATTGAATAAATTTTAAATTTATTATGTAATTATGATTATGAAGAGGATATTTGTAATCCACATTCTTTTAATCTCATTATTAATGAAAATGAAAATGTTAATCATTTGTAGTGCTAACTAACATATCAATTGAGTATGATATATCATTTTTCAAATAGTTTATTAATTAATTATTAAAATATATTTAAATATGATTTAATAACTTAAAATTATATAAATATTATCAATGGGATTATGTAATGTTATTATTTAAAAAATATATTCATAATCATAATCATATCAATATATTAATTACAGTGTGTTCATGTTTGGGTGTGTCTAAACACTTTCCTAATAAAAAAAAGAAAAACTATGAAGAGTTTGTTACTAAATATGTATGATATTAATATATTAGTGAATATTTTATTTTGGTTTTATAAATAAATCATTGATATTAAACACATTAATCAATAAAAAACATAAGTTCATTAAAAATAACTAAAATATAATCATCAAGTATTTCAACTTTAACTATCTTAACCAAAATTACTATAGAAAGAAATTATAAAATTACAAATAATTATAAAAAAAAATAATATTATATTTAATGATATAAGAATAATTATTTTTTTGGAATAATGAAAAACATTACCACTTTTAAAAAAACTAGTTTAGAATGATAATGATTACCCACCCACATTATTAAAAATAAATAATAACAAACTAATATACATTTATAAAAAACTAAAAATAGTTATAAAAATTGTTTATTTATATTATAATTGTTTTTAAATAACTTATGAGGATAATTTTTATACAGGATATTAGTATACATTTGACTAATTACTGAATCAAGGCAAGGGGTTTCTTTTTCTCAATTTATATTTCAAGATATGTTATTCTTGTTATGAAACAATTTAATTTTTTATGCGATATATATTTTCAATTTGTTATATTATTTCACTAATTACATTTCATGTATTTTGATATTTAGTTTCATGCTTTTTATTATTCAATGGTTTAGATTTAGATGATACTCAATCCATAAGGGGATATTGTCTCAATGTTCAACCCCATGAGACCTATTTCTTAACATAACCCATGTTTTCTATGTGGTGGTTTATCTACTACGCTATTAATATTTTGAATCATAATTATTCCATTATTAATGATATTAAATGATTATTTAAAATCATATCATTCGTGGGGTACACAATCAAATGTTATTATTTTCATAAGGGTTTCATTGACTCCAAATCTATTACATTTTATCAAAATATTTATTACTTGAATATTATTTTTTCTATTAATTGATCTATCCATGACAATATTTTATTTTTTTCATCATTTATTTCACTGGGGAAATTAATTTTCGTTGTTAATAACAACTTTTTTATAATTTATTTGAAATATAATTAGACAGTTGGCGAGGATAAAACCAATTCCTAGAAATGCATATATTATCCACTTTTATATAATATATTTAAAAATGGTGTATTTTTTATGTATATTAAAAACAATTTATTATATTAGATAAACCTTATATTTTTAATCTCCTCCATTTTAAAATTTTAATTTTTAATATGTTTATCATGTGGGTTTTCAAAAATTGGTATTTCAAAATATTAAAAGAACGATTTACACCATTTCAAAATAATTTGTTTTCATCCACACCACATTTTATCTATAATAAAATTATTTATTTTTAAATAATATATTATTAGGGATTTTATAAAAGGTATTTTTTTAATATATCTAAAAATATGTCATTCTTACTTTCCCGAAGATGAATTTTTATAATAGACTCGCAACTTTATAACTAAGACATTCTCTGTGAAACAAAGATACAATTATTGTTATATTTTATCAAAAAAATGGATGTCCCATAATCTGGAAACTTATTATAATTAATTATTGGTTTTCAACATTGAATTAATTTTTCATTATTCTATGAGTTGTATTCAAATGGTGTTTTATTGAAAAATGGTCATTTTGATCATGAATTTCAAATGAAATTGATCTATTAATATAAATGTATTATTCATCAATAGGTTGATTTGTAATATATGTTTGTATAAATGAGAACTATTAATAATGTTTTTGAGGAAAGAATCATCGTTTTATTTTACTTTCATAATACTTTTTTTGTGTAACCACAATTTTTCTTCCCATTCTACTTCTCTATGAATATACTATTTTTGATACCTATTATTGAAGGGTATTCAAGTAGATTCCAAACAATGATTTATTAATCAATTTTTTTACATAATTGAAAACTCGTTATATATGTATAGTTTAAATTACATATGATTTATTATCGTTGTTGAATGACATTCAACATGCTATTTATTTGATTTCATTGAAAACCAAATTAATTCTTATAGGAATATAATGTTATGACTATTGATGGATTTATGAATGACCCATATGTGAATATATTTTGAAAAGTGTATTAAAACAATATTATTCTTAAGGGTACTTTTTGATATAAGTAATTACAAGTGGAAATAATATTTTTGATATGTGGGGCCCTATATTTCCCACCAATTCATTAGTTAATGTTTTATATATCATGAGAAAATGTAGACCGATCCTTTTATGATATTTTCAAAAAATAAATAGTGATGCCTCTTCAATATGGACAAAAACTATAGGGTGATGAATCATGGATATGATCATAAACTATTAGGTTATCTTTACTAGATATTTTAATAATATAATTTGTGAGCCAGAGATATTCTCAGTTTATAATGAGTGAGCCTTATAGGTGTTCTCACAAACGAAGGCATGTGAATTCAATGATATGATCACAATATGAGGATAAGTGACTCATCAGTTTATTCTATACTCATATTATAATTTTTATGACTATGTTATGGTCTCGTGTATAAAATTAAATGACCCATTTTTCTGTACTCTCTAATTAAATTATTATGTTTTCCTATTGTATATTCTATAAATCATATGTTATAATCAATTATTTATTTTGTATAATTTTTTTATATATGATGATTATACCTATATACTAATATTATACTCCTATATAACCATTGATTGTTTTCTCATATGTTTATCCATACTGATCATCTGAGCTCACCCATTTTTTATGATTCCATTTATCCAGGTTATGAATAAATATACTACATATGATGTTTTCAGAAAAGTATATTGTGTGGAGGTTTTTCAAGAAATTGTGAATACTGTTTATGGGTTATGTATTTTTTATATAGTTGGAAAAATGTAAATTGGTAAAAAAGGAATGAGTTTTGTTAAAATGAATTTGTCATAATTTTATAGAACTTTATACCTAAAAGATAATGAGAATATATTGTAATGAAATGAATTTATTTTTTATCTAAATGAGATGGTCTCTATTATAGGTTGTCATAATAAATTTAAAAGAAAACCTCTATAATGAAAGTTATTTTTCCCACATAATAAGAGGAAAAATAATTTTTGATACTCATGAGGAGGAATATATAAAACATAGGAGAACATGGTCAAAGGGGAAATAGTACATCTCACTGAAAGCAGATTGGGTCATGAAAAATCATTTTGATTATCATAATTTACAATTTATTAGTGAGAAATAAAAATTGAGGTTGTAAAAATATTATATATAAAATAAAAAATTCTCAAATAATTAAACTTATGAAGTGTTTATAATTTATAATAAAATATAAAATTTACAATATTGAAGAGAAATATAGTGACGTAGTCAAATCATACATAGATATTAGAAATATTTAGATGGATATTTATTATATTACACAAACATACACCTATAGACAATTAAATTTCAGTACCATTGAATACATGGAACCCAATATTCTTAATTCATGAAAGATCATAAATTTACCCCGTAATGGTATTCCAATTTTATTATTCCCACTTACGAACCATTCCTCATAATCTAGGGAAATGAAAGAATTTAAAATGTGAGATCATATTCTTATTATGTGTAATCAAACGAGATATATAAGAATACAAAGAGCATTAAGGTATAAAAACATGAGAATAAAATATTAAATCCACACCATAAATATTAAATATCCTAATTTTTTGTTACTTCATAAATATTGGATGTCCAGAACACATGAATCAAATGAGAATAACAAAACACGAGGCATGAATTCCTAACATTATAAGAAGATATTGAATTGTTTATTACACATATGAATATAAAATCATATGTCAATTATACCCACCATGACCTTTATAACGTGTTAGGAAATTCCTAAACACCTATGTAACTACATTGGTATTGGTTTCATGAAACATCTAAGATACTCTAGTAGCCTGATAACCAATATATTATTGACATAGCCCGAATGGCTTTATAAATCTACATGGGTTTGCGACTACAACCTATCATCAATAAATATTAAATTGGGAATGAATTATCTACAAATACAATTGAATAAATATTAAATATTTACTATGAATATAATAAATACACCAAAGGGAGAACTATAGTAAAAGTTAAATAGTTATAAAAATCCGATGTTCAACCAAATGTACCAGAAAAATACGATAACAACCCATTTCCCAGTAGACGAAACTCTATATGACCAAATATAAATAGATACTACAACCAACAAGATGAATTTAACCCTCTCACGAATGTGGATGAATATAATCTTAAAACACCCAAAGTCACTAGTAGGGTGTGAGAAAAAATAACATTAGGGTCACACAAAGGATTCCAAAACAAGATAAAAACATTTATTAAACTATGTAAGGATTTCAATTTTAAACAAATAGGTATGGGAGTTCAAATAATATTTAAAAAAAAATCATTATTTACATTTGAAATAATTATAATATATTAAATAAATGTCTTAATATACAATTCTGTACAATATTGTTTATTAAAATTCACCAAGCATGTGGAAAATAGAAAAAAACAATGGAAGATAATTAAAATAAAAAAATGAGAAACATAGTCCTCTATAAAATCGTATGACAGTTCTAGTCTACGTGACTCCCTCATATTCAAATATTTTTCATGTAATCATGTGTACACATATCCCCTAGACATTGGTGAAAGATGATTTATAAACATCCCATTAGGGATGTGACCAAATACATATGAATTTTTGGTGTTTTAAATCGTAGATATAGTGATGTCCTTCATAAATCAATGACTACATAGTCTTGAATGTTCTATAATAGAGGAAATGATAGGAAATTTAATTTAAAATAGTTCCATAAACAATCTATCCCATTCTACAATTTCAAATGTACCAATTTCAATTTAAAAACTGAAACACATGTTTGTAATCAAAACATGAATTTTGAAAGAAAAAATAGTTTGGTTTACATACAAAACATTTTAATGAATTCCTATAAAATAAAACATTGAAATAAATTTCATAAAGTAAATTTCAATATTTAAAATTAAACATTTTATATCTCTCAAATTTCCATCAATTTCTCAATCACATCCCAATTCATTATAATTGGGGGGCTCCCCAATTTTGTTCCAATTCAAATCTAAATCCCCAATTCAATGGAAGTGGGTATTTCAATAAAACCTTTGAAAAAAAATTAATTAAAAAAAAATTGATTTTAAATAAAAAAATTAATTTAAATCCACCAATTTATAGTATTCGAAATTGTATATCAGAACAGAAACATCTATGTTAGGATCACATGGATCTTGAAAACTAATACCCTAAATAAGATACTCTAATTGAGAGTACTGATAATAAGGATTCAATAATCAAACAATGATTCAATATCTCAAAGAGTGGGGATTAGATCCTCTGTAAAATCAAATAGCTACAAAACCCATGGGTGGAAATATGAGAGAGGGAGGGAGGAAGAGAATGAGAAGAGGAAACTTACCAGAATGAGATAGAACGTCATTCTCATATCCTTGGTTGAAATATTTATGGGTGTAGAGGGGGAAAAATAACCTATTGGGAGCCTAAAAATAATATGAAAATGATATTTGGTCATACCATAGTGATGGGCACCTAAAATTAAGGTTTCAGGATTTTAAATGTTTATTTTGTGATTAAAAATCCCATATGCATGGTTTTCTGGGCAGAGCCACATGGTTATAAAAATAGTGCCCCAAAATTTTTATCTGAATTTTTTTAGTTGAATGGGTTCTCCTTGGGGGAAAATTGTTTCTTAAATCGTTAAACAATCACGAAAACCCATTCTGACTCATTTTTATCATTTACCATAATAGGGCACGTGGTTTGGGAAAAGAATGAACAATTTGCGCACTAGCAAGAAGCTAATTTTTTTTCAATTTTTTATGAAGATTCTTTAAACGAAACCCAAAAATAAATGTTTAAAAGAGGGGTATAGTAAAACCAAGAAGTAGTAATAGGATGTTACAAAATCCACACCATATAATCTTTCCTTCCATAAAAATCATATTATGAAGCTTCCATCTAAAAAATATAAGGCCATTTCCTTCTCATCAATTCCTCTATCTCCTGCATCTCATGAGAATAGGTACCATGCTTCTATTGAACACAAACCACATTTATCATCCTCTTATTAAGAACGATGGTTTTATAATTATCTATCTTTATTGGATGTTCGGTCATGGATAAATCAGGGTTAACCTCAAGATTACTGAAGCTCAAAACAATATAGGGATAAAAAATTTACTTATTTAGCTATGATACATGGAATAGCTTATGTATCTACATCTGTTGCATTGGAGGTGATAAATTATTAAAAACATTTAACAGCAGCTCAATAACCCCAAAAGGTCCCACAAAATGGGGATAATTTTTCCCATCCCTCCCAATCCATCAATGACCCAAATACGGTGAATCATTCCAGAAAACCTTTTCACCAACTGAAAATTCCAATGATCTATAATGATGATCAACAAAATAATTATACCAGATTTGTTCTGTTGATATCCTTGGATTAATCAACTAAATCATTGATGTCATCACATGAACTAGTCTAGTTTTGACCACATAACAATCACTAATATCAAACCCAAAAATAGTGACTTATGAGGGTGTCTATGCAAATAATAAAAGAACTATTATGATTTTAAGCTAGTAAAAATTGTTATTAGAAAACTTAATCAACCTCATATGGTCTATCCCAGCCCCACCAAAGTCAAGAACCTAGGCATGGACCATATCCTGATGAATCTGTATACATATTTGGTCTGGCCATTTGATTATTGAGGGAATGTTGTGGTCAAATGAAAAAATGATCCCATTGACTCATGTAGGAATATATAATAAAAACAAGAAAATAAGGGATCCCTGTCATTGAATTTATCTTATGGAATTCCAAGAAAATGAATTATATATTTCACAAAGATATTTCCCAACTACTTAACATTATCCGTATCATGAATGATTATAACGTGGGAGGATTTAATCACAATGTTGATCACAACCTGTGTCCCATTTATTCTCACTGAATGTAAAAGAAAACCAAATGACAAAATTCCTAGAGATATCATCCAACTTCCATGTATGAAGTGGTAGTGGATGAAGTTCTCCCATAGGTTTATGGTGCTCCACCTAAACATGAAAGAATGTATAAGAACATAAGCCTAAGGTAGTAATCCACCTTCACATTCCTGGACAATAAAATCATTTCTGCATTCCATATACTATATTAATTCTTTCTGTCTTCATATCCAAATAAAAATTAAATTAATAACCCATCAAAACATCCCTTATCACTAAAAACACAACAAAATGATTCAAATATCAGAGAGTTCTCTCAATGGAAAATGACTAGTCAGGCTTGGTCTCCCCACTATAAGGTGTGTCACTAATGTTTTGAGACTTATCATAATGATATTATTCCTAAAGATCATACCTCATAGATCATTGTTCAACTGAACACTAGATAATGAAACCATGAACATTAACAACCTTTCTATGATATGCATCTATTCAAAAACATCCCTCAAGTTAAAGTTCTCCAAAATATTATTTCACATATTGGGTGAGATGTTTCCTACTCAATGAATGTATGGTGAGATTACATTTACTCTAGGTAGAGACGATATTATCGTGAAAATATTTTTGTAATTCCACACAATTCCTCTGGAATATATTCAAATATTTTTAAGAGATGTTATAACTTGAGGTCTTGAGGACATGATACACAATGAAGCATTATCGAAAAAAGTAATGACTCTAAATCATAATAATATGAATGGAATCCAAAATTTCAAGTTCATGTTTCATGTAATACTTCTCATGATTCCTAATCTAAAAAGATAAATAATCAGTGATATTATAACAATTCCTAAGAAAACCCATCCAACCTGAACTTGCTACATCAAAGAAGAACATTTAACCCTTCAGGACTTGGGGAAGAGTCAACAATAACATAATAGTCAAAATATGACTTATCTCAAAAAAAGTACTGTATCATTTCTCATCCCATGAAATCATTACTCCATTACATTGTAGTTAAGTAATTGTAGAAAAAAATATTGATAAGTTATTAACAAACTAATGATAATAGGTAGATAAGTGAAATAATCTTTGATTCTAGAAAACATTTCATGGTTGGTCCCATGTAATCACAAACATCACATTCTTTGGATCGATTCAAAAACAATTTTGAGACACCACATGTCCCAATAACAACACTTCCCAAATCTAGACATCACATTTAGATTTATTTTCATAATGTTAGTGATTCCTCAAAAAATTATATATCTTATATTAGGTGATATACCAGATCTTCCTTAAAATAATAGTAATCAATTATGTTATCCATAATAAACAAAAAAATATATCAATATGCTCGTGGAATATCCTATTTAATAAATCCATAAAACAACATGATAATTGGTTATACAAAAAGTGATGACAATGTACTCAAAATTGATGTAACTTCTCCAAAAAATGAATTTCTGAATTTCAAATTCCATCATTCTCAACTTATGGAAACCAGATCAAAGATTATTTTGGTCGATGCACTTTTCATATCTAAGTAGATAAATAAAAATATCAATCAGTGGAAATAGATAATTTTAAATTAATGTGAATCTATTTGATTTTTTATTATCCTCACCATGGAGATATGATCCACCAGCATTCAATGAAAAGAAAAATGTGATTTCTGAATGTGACACACTCGGCCAAATAAAACCATTATCTAGAATATCATTCAACAAATTTTTCCAAAATTTCATTTTAGCTGGGGACATGTGTATGAGGCAATAAAATATGGTTCATTATAAGTAAATAAATAAACATAATACTATAACTTTCTTTATGGTGGTAATATAGTGATTTCAGAAAGAATTTTTTTGGAAACATGATGATCAATGGGGGAGATGACCACCCAAATTTTCTTGCTCCAGGTTAAAAGAAAACAAAGACATTAATTTTCCTAAATCTATATAAGATGTTCCAACTCTACTCAACCTCTTGTCTCATTATCCTTAAAGGATATAACTCACCAAATTGGGTGTAGTAATGGATACCCATCGAAGATAATAATCAATTAGGTATTTATTTTCAATGAGAAAATCCATCAAAAAAATGGCGTCAAGAGGATTCATGTGATGAACCAAAAAATATCAGGAAATCTCAAAATCTAATAAAGTGAATTCAACAGTAGGATTATGGAGACCATGTTCTCTCTTTTTCCTAAGGAGTGTAGTAACATCAATCACCAATGATTAAAGTATCATATAAAGAATAAGTGTATTGGAAATAAGGGATGAAATTAATGAATGAGAAAAAAGTATCCAATAACACAATCAATACCAACAAAGATATTGTGATGGTTCCTCTAACTATTGTAGGGAAACTATTTTCTTCCTCTAGAGACACATCCACTACGTGATAAATTTTCATCACAGAGGTATGTGGGTCAGACACTTTAGTACATAAATAATATAATTTTAATTTAGTTTATATTGGTGCACAATATATTGTGCTAGTAGATGGAGTAGAAAAGGCATGAAAGAACTTCTGTAAATTTATTTGTCTTCTGTACATTCCACACATCTCGGGTGCGTTTATGGAAACCCTATTATAGTTCAATGACATAACAAACTGGTAAAAAATTAATGGTCCTATTTTAGTCACTACAAGAGGTTTAAGAAAACCATATTTTTGATAATTAACATGAGAATAATCATGCTTAATCTTTCCTTTAGATGAACTCACTCATCCACTAGGAGAAATGAAAAATCCTGAGATCCTTGACTTTCCATCCATTACCATTTCAATGATTAAAGATATATCTAGTACATTAGTAAAAGAAGGACCTTGTCTTATGAAAACATGACAATTAATTTCAGATCAGAATCATATCTCAATAATATAAGTCTTCATATCATCATATGATACAGTCACATCTGAACCATGCACAAGCTCAGAAAAAATGATTTCATATTCTGTCATTGTCCTGTCTGCCTACTTGATTCAGTAAAACTCAATTGAAATGGGTAGCATGATTGAATCTGGATATAACTAGTGATTCAAAAGTTCTTGATGTCTTTCCACTCTATGAAAAAATGTTTCTACGCTATCACTATTATATTCAAAAATATACTCCCTCGTCTTTCCAGCATGAAGGTGGTGAACATCAACGTGATTCCATTAGGATAATATATGAACTAAAAAAATGTTCTATCCACTCAACCATACCACAAACTCTTAAGAATAATTAAATCCTGTTGAATTTTTTTTTATTCTGGAAATGGAACTCCACATAATGATTATGTAAAACATCTCTTAAAGGATCTACTACTAGAGCATGAATATGAACTAATTGTGGTGACTATCCATGAGTATAGAATACATGAACAGTCACCTCAACAAGACTCAAACACACTACAGGATTCTATTAATATGTTTCATCATCAAATTCCCAAAGGACCAAATTTTGTTGTCTTCTTAGAGGCATGACAGAACACAACATCAAAAAACAACATTGAATATAATTTATTAACAATCAAATAGAGAAATAATATAAATTAATCCAAGGATTTATAAATAAAATAAATCGATTTCAATCTATACATATCAAATGAATTGAAGAAAATATAACAAATTCTTAAGACACCTTTCCCAAATCACCCCTAGTGATTTAAGGCTCATTATGGTGATCTGGGGTTATGAAATCAATCACAAATACCACTTATGTCCTAAAAATATTAAACAAATACATACCAATATAAATGAAAGATGAATAACATTACCCTTTGATACCAATTTGTCTTGAACGAACCTGAATAATCTAGTTACATGACGACCGAGCCATTATTGACATAGCCTAAAGGTCATTCCCAATCCCCACTAGTCAGAGACTAGCACCTGGCATTACAAAAAATGAACATAGTAAATAATTTTCCACAAACAATTCTAGAAATTAAATAAAATGTGTATACATATAGAGAAAACTATACATAGACAACTACACCAAAATTCAATCATGTACGAAAACCCAATGTTTAACCACATGTAAGAGAAAAATAGGATAATATCCAAAGTCCCAATTTAAAAAACTATATATATTCCTAAGGATCAATAGATATAACCACCTCTAAGCTGTGCCTTACCAATGCTCAAAACTGGAAAAATATTATCTACAGAAACCCGAAGTCACGGTTATGGTGTGAGCTAAAATCTTAGTATGATATCACCAAGTATTTCATAATATTATTCCAAAATTTAACCGATTTGTAAGGCTTTAAATATATAATATATTTTTTTGAAATTTCGAAGAATCATTAAAAGAATAATTATTTTCAATTAAAATAATGAAAATAATTTATAAATTTTTCATGATAATCAGTTTTATATAAATTATTTTTTATAAAATTAGTACGTATGAGTAAAATTATTTTCAAATAATTAAAAATATTTTAAATTACAATAATTATTAACATCATCATCTTCCAAAATATATGACATTTTCATGATATGTGATTCCATTATAAATAGAAATTTATCATGAAAAAATGTTTACACAAGTCCCGCAGACATCATTCAAAGATGACTCATCACAGTAACATCATGGATGTGACCTACTACATATGTATTATTAGTGTTATAAATCATAGATTGAGCAATGTTCATAATAACTCACTGAAAACCTAGAATTCATGTGGTCTAATACAATATTTGAAAGGAATTTTTTTAATATAATTTAAAATACTATTCATCCCATTCTACCATTTCCAATATACCAATTTCCATTTAAAACCAACACACATGATTCTAATGAATACATTAATATACAAATATTTAACCACTTGTTTTCTATAAAAATCTTTTTAAGCCATTTTTATCAAAACAAACCTTAAAATAAATTTCAAAATTTATATTCAACAATATAAATATCACAATTTTCCATAAATTTCACAAACACATCCTAATTCAATAGAATTTGGTGGTTTTCCCAATTTCATGCCAATTAAAATAAAAATCCCACATTCACTGGAATTTTGGTTTTCAATTAACCAATTAAAATAAATTTAATTGAAAAAAATATTATTGAAATTAAGCTATTGATTTTAAATTATGTAATTTAGGTTTAATAAAAAATGGATATCTTAATGGAAACACCCACATCAGGATCATGAGATATAGGAAGAAAAATCCTTTAATTAGAAACCTCAATGAAAAATGTAAACAAAGGGAATCTAGGATTCAAACCTAGGTTCATGATACCAAATAGTAGGCATTAGATCCTTCAACAAAACATGTTTTTATAAAACCTTATGGAAGAAAGTCACGAGAGTGGGAAGAAGAGAACAAGAAGGGGAATGTTACCCCAAAGAGATTGAATATAGTTTACCTATCTTTGATTCCCATCAGAAGGGGAATAGAGAGGCCAATATCATATCTTGGGATCCCCCAAGGAAGAATAGAATTATATATGGTTATACATCCCCAATGAGCACCAAAAAAGTTGATTTTGGGATTTTAAAATTTTATTATTGGATTAAAAAAAATCCATACGCATGGTTTACTAGGTAGATCTACGTGGTTAGAAAACCTATGCTCCTTTAACATGCACCACTTTTTTCAAAGTGTATGGTCTCACATTAGTGGAATTTTTTTTCAAACCATTCCCCAACCATGAATACCGTTACTATATTTGTTTTCAGTTTTTAGGAAATAGTACTCCAACTGTGTATAGCCTAAGAACTTCCAAAATTCCCAAAAATTGACCCATAGTTTCCTTAAATACAACCCAAACAAATCATGTTCCAAAAAGGGTTATAGAATATATCGAAATTGAAACATGATGTTAAACATGGTATAACCTCACATGTACCTTTTTAGGCCTATAACATTAGTCATTATTTCATGTATTAGAGGGAGATATTTGTCCCACCCATTAAATAATGAAAATAAAATGACTTTGTGACACAAGATCATAAATCAATGAACGTATCATATCTCATAAAAATAAATGGGTTTGATAATTTTTCTACTATATCACAATATTTGGAAAACATACAATATTCAAAATCATTTCATCAATTCATCATATCCCACTCCATGTAAAATTAATTGTGTTTAAAATGATTTTTTTAACATAAAACCATGTAATATAAACGAGTTTCAAAAATATCATTTCATGAAAAAAAATTCTGGGTAATATTATGAATGTCCTCCTTGGTTAATATGTATAGAAAATAATTTGTTACGATAATGGATTTTATCTTATATGAATTTTTTTTGAAATATCACATGGAATATTTATTGAGGAAAATAATTTTTTAACAATCACTTTTATAAATAAAAAACCAAAAAATTGCAAGAATATTATATTAAAATAACATTTAATGATATTATAGAATATTAAATAATAATTTATAAAATTTCATGATTAAAATATCCCTTCTACTTAGGAAATAAATTTTTAAACAAATAAACGTTTTTTAAAAAATTCCTTTAGAATAAACATCAACACTTCTAAAAATATCATTAAAATTAATTCAAAAACATTTCATGATGAAAATATACATATAAATTTGAAAATAATTTCTAATGAGTCAAACTCTTAGAATATAATATTGTTTTAAAATAACATAGAAAAAATATAATAAAAACATCAATGAAAATAATGTTTCTGAAATTAGTTTATTTTATTCTTTCCATACATATCAATAACTAGGATTCATCTCTCATTTTATATAAAATAAAATTTGAATTTTTTTTCAAAAATTAAATTAATATTCTATTATATAAATTTTTTTAGAAAATCAAACATGGTTAAAGATGTCATCAATATGTTATTTTTTTGTATGCTAAAAATGTTTTATTTTATTTTGGAAAACATTGTGTTAGATGAAAAATTGGTCTATATTGAAAATATGATTTATCTAAAGAAATAATTTTTGAAGCAATGAATACATAAAGATGATATAGTAAAGTAAAAAATAAACCATATTGATATAACAAATGTACAAGATAATTCCCCTAATTTTTGAGAGATATATCATAAGATTTAATCATTTGAAGAATAATCATAATCAATCATGATAAATGATGAGATTGTATCATTAACCAGTTAATAATTTGGTAACATTTTATCATAATACTCCTTAAAAATTACATTAAATAAAACATATACTATCATTAAAATAATAAGATTAATGTTATACCTTGTCAATGTGGTAGTATATAGTCTTCATTGAAAATGAGATAAGCATAAAATATTTTAGACCTCAAAGAAAAAAATTTGTGAAAAAAGTATCCTTCTACTATAGTACCATTTTATTATTAAACCCCATGAAAGTTATATCCTCAAATGGATATGTAAATAATAATAAATGATAGGTGAAAAATTATAAAATACAATAATTAGAAGTATATAAAACACAAAAAAGTAATTGGCGTTGATTATAGAATGTGTCTCATTGAAGTTAAATGTGACATCAAAATCCCATACATATATTGTAATATTTTAAATCATTAATAGAAAAAAATAATTACCTCAAATGAAACATTAAATATCAACAAAAAATTTGATTCACTTTAT
Organism: Viscum album; assembly: GCA_963277665.1. NCBI lineage: Eukaryota > Viridiplantae > Streptophyta > Magnoliopsida > Santalales > Viscaceae > Viscum > Viscum album. The sequence goes on from OY728138.1 coordinate 512,654,816, forward strand.
AACATAATAATAGGTTAGTATATATACCTCATAAATGAAACGGGTAGTGAATTTTTATATGTATCCTAAATATAAAAAAGAGACTATAAATCCATTACATTAAGTATGGAAATACTCCACACATTTTCAAGAATCATTTTTACCTATTTATTATAAATTCCTTATTATGGTCTCATTTTAGATTATAACGACTTTGGTTTTCTTATATGTTTTTTTTATTATCATTACTCTTACATTGATAATGGTTCACTAATATCTATAATAATTAACATGAAATAATTGGCATTTTTATACAATAATTATATATATAATACCTATCATTAATTTTGTTATGGAGAAATGAATTATGTTATAATCAGGAATAGGGTAGGATGTATGTACACATGAGTATCCTTTAAAATTTTAAATGATAATTATAGAAAAGAGATATGTAATATATTATCCATCTTAGATGATGATAACAGAATAAATAAAATATCATTTCATCAATTATATATATAAATATCATCAATGTGGTGTAGTTATGAAAATAGAGTAACATATATTCATGAAGGTGATAGTCTACAAACACACATGATGTTATCAGATTTCGGTGAGGGAAAACATTAAAAATAAAATTATATATTATCTTATAATAATAACAAATATGTAATAAATATCATAATTATTTCATTTATATCACCAATATTTTTTTACTTTATACATAGTATCTTCATCGTAATGTGTTAATGAAATCGAATCACCTCACTTCGTGAGGTGGTAATCTTTTGTACACACACAAAACATTATCAAATCCCCTGGATAATGGAATGTATATAAAGGAATATATGAGATAATGAATAATGGGGTATACTGATATTTTAATGTTAATATATATAATTTATATCAATAATCATACCCAACAGTGTGATGTAGTAATGGAAAAATAAATGACATCAATTCAAATGTTCATACATGCAAATGATAATTTCATAACAATTTATATAGAAGGGTAGACAGCTATATATATTTAAGAAAATTATATATTTATATCATCATTTTTATTAATAATTTATTGAGTAGTAATAATAAATAACACAAAAATGAATGGTGTATAGTGTGACATTTTCGTAGAGAAGAAACCTTATATTTTCACCCAAAGACATCCTACGATGGATTTATTGAAAAAGTATGGCCTCTATATTGTGACTATGGATATTGTGAAGCTATATAAGTGTGGTTTATATAAACAGAAATGGTTTTATGGATCAACTAATAGTGAATTGGGGTGAAATGTTTTATACAAGGTGAGTGGCGTACTTGTATCTTTTTAAAGGAAAATTGATTACACACATTTTTCAAATGAAATAGGGTCCAAAAATTTGTATTATGTATATTTAGACATGGTATATTCAAAAAATATAAATTAAAATGTGATTATACATGTTTTATATTTATTTTATCCCATTTATTTTTATGTTAACCCCATGTAAACCCATTTTTTACTTTAACAACTATAAATACTTTTTCCTGCTTTATATTTAAATGTATTTAAAAAATACAATAAAAATTTTAGACAATATAAATAATAAATATTACAAATATTTGATAAATTTTTATGATTTCAATTAACCTAATTGTAAAAGTTTTATTTAAAATCACTCTTGCTAACACAACAGGAAAAGAGGCTAAAGAGAAAATTTTCAAAAGTTTACCAATTTGTTTTTTCAAATTCCAATATTAAACTGATATAAATGATCTAAATTAGAATAACATAATTATTATATATATATATATATATATATATATTATGCCTTTAAAAATAATTCTAAGAATAAAATAAATTAATAATTTTTTTTCGAATAATCAATTTTTAAATAAAATTCAGTACATTCACTATTCATCGAAATAACTATTTAGCAAATTCCAAAAAGGTTAGCTAAAAATAATATTTAAATGTCCATTTTGAAATTTTTATTTTAATTTTTTAAAAACATTTCTCTCTAACGATTTAAAAAGAAGTTTTAATATATTTTTACAAAATGATAGAAATTTGTTTATGATCAAATTTATTTAAGAGAAAAATTGGATTTATTCTTATCTCTTTCTTAGAAAACATATAAAATGATCGCTAAATATTTGTTTAAATAAATAATATATCATTAATTAAACAAATTAATAAAAATTGGGAAGATGAATTTACATAGGTAAAACATTTTTCTACATAAAAGTAGTTTCACAGAAAATGATTACTTTATTTTCAGATATTATTCATGTTCATTTATAAATAAATAGTCCCCAAAGAAATAATATTATATCCATATTTAAACCATATATTTTTATAATATAGTTAATATTATACAAAAAAACCATTATGTTGTCAATTTGATAACTATAATATTAAATAATAATATTTTTATAGTATGAAATGTTTCGTTTAAAATCAATGTTTCATGGAATGAAAAATAATCTCAAAGTGTTATTTAACAGAAGAAAAAAAATATAATTATGTGAAACAAAAGTAAAGTTCAGAGTACTGTGTAATGAAAAGTTTCTAAAACATTAAATTAAATTTAAAATAATATTTTATAAATTCACATGGAGTTACATTCTACCCCCATATAATGAATTCCACAGCCAAAAATTCATTGGATTCATAAAACAATTACGATTGGAAAATTCATTCATTGAAACCACATTATTGAAATTAATAATCAGTCTTCCATTAGTATGTCTAGTTGGAAACATGAATATCACATAATTTACTTCATAACTAGGAATCCACAATGGGGAACATAGGTAGAAAGTGGAGATTTGAAAAAGGAAGAATAGAATAAATAATTTTATAAATTGATATATATCACTAGTCACAAGAAATTGTTTGATCCATATAATGTAATTAACCATAATCCAAACTCCAAATAGATGTGAAAAATGTCATTGACATCATAAAAAATGATGATAAGAGTAAAACATTTTATTTCATTGTTTTTTTCTAAATTATAATTAATTTTCCGGAGAAGATATATTTACATGGCTTTATTAAATTTCATAATGACAATATCATCCTTTAGTTGTGCCCTAATAAAATTTAAATTTTTCTATTACTCCATCAAATAAAGGAGAATTATTTTCCTGAATCACTAAAGGATAATATGATCTAGATATATAATACAAATTCATTAAATCTATCTTTTGTTTTCAACATAACATAATTGTTTACAAAAGATTCTAATATGCATAAATCTTGATTTGGTGAGAAATACAGTAATCGGTAAATCTGTTTATAATGTCCAAAATAAAATACAAAATTAATGGCTAACCTCATGAACCATCTGAAATATTAGAATTCTAAAATTCCAAAATAATTTCACAAAATTTACAAAATTAAATTATCCTAAATCTGTAATACTACAAGTCGTATCCCTCAATAATCATATTCCAAAGATGTTTATACCTTAATCTGGATTTTTGAGGAAAATTAATAATGAGAATTAATTTAAACAAATAGTAACAAAAAAAATTATTAATTATTTACATATATCACTGATTATTTTATATATACTATAAATCACAAAAAACTAAAAACTCAATTATTTATAGAATAGACCACTTTTCTAACAAAAAAGTAATTAGTTCCAATGCAACTAGATCTACAAAATTTACATTATATATACCAATAATTTGTTTATCCAAACATCATTATTACATCTTTATGAACATATTAAGAGTTTTCTTTCTCTTATTCAAGTGTATTATATAAATTATATCTTTTCCATTAAATATCTTTTCATGGACATCTACAATTTTCAAAATATTTATTCAAATACATAAAAAATAAATTATACAAAAAAATTATTATATATTTCTAATTTATCATTTATAATACGTAAATAATTCAACCAAACAACTTCCTAATCAATAAATTCACTACGATTTATAATCGTATATCTTAATACATCTTTCCATTCATCTTTAATTTTTTTATTCATCAATATCAACAACATAACTATTAGTCGTAGAATATTTTTGAATCTACTGATGAACAATCCACTTAGGCATAGATTTTAATAATTACCATATTTTAAAATTTTAAAAATAATCTATCGATGATATCATATGGAAATCAATATTTCTATCCTTTAAATTAACTGATCTTTTACATTTATACTAAAAATACTTTCTCTATGTAATTATTTTCCAAGCATGAAACATATGACTCTTCTTATAATAAATTAAATAGGGTGATTCTTCACATATGATTGATATAAAGGAAAGTGAATCATATATTCCCAATGGTATCTATTTGATTATGTATCAAAAAACTATGTCATTATATTCATTGGTGAGCATAAGAGTTGCTTACGGTTCAAATTGTCACTCATGTCCCATGATAAATAGTATGGAATAAAGATAATATCCTTCAATCAATTAATAATCATATTAGGATTCTCATTAAAAAATTATTAATCACAATAAATTTTAACCCAATTTCATTAATTATCTTCATTTTATTAAAACAAAAAATTATACTGTGAACCCAAAAAATCCAAATAAGGAAACACATGATCATGTAAAATAATTTATGGGAATTATAAATCATGAAACCTTATTTTAAATCTATTAAAAAACAGTATTATAATATTTCATACATAGTAATCATAAATTTAAATCTATAATGTTCGTTCATAATGAGTGTTTGATGTTCAACATCATATCCCCCGTTGGAACCAACCCAGTGTTCCAGAAGGCTCTTTTTGTTGAACGTGGCAACGCCAAAGTCTTGAAAAATGTGCATTTTTTTAGTTACTAACCATATGTAACTCTATTATAGAGACACATACACTTGTAGAAACTATTAATGGATTTAATTTCATGGATACAACTTGATCTATACTTTAGTGAAATTAAAGAAAAAATTCCCACCGTTTGAGTCATCAATAAACTTCTCTTTGGAGACATCACTAGACATAACATTATAAATGTCCCTATGGATGACACTAATTTTTTCATATTATAGTTTCCAATGGATAGGTAATCCCTTTATCTTATTCCAACTGTAGAAATATAGGCTTACCATACATGGATATTACATCTTTTTATATTAATTATCAAAAATTAAACAAAAAAAATCATAAAGACCTTAATATATTTTTGTTTTTTGAATCATGGAACACAATATCCTACATTATTGAATGATATTCAATGAATCTTATAATATTCTTCCCCTTTAATACTCCTACATACAAATATTTTTTTCATAACTAAGGGAAAGGAAACATAAGAATGTGTGATCTCAAATTCTTAGTATGGGTAAAAAAGTGTAATAAATTAGAAAATCATGAGTATCAGTGTATGAGAAAATGAGAATATCATTGGAAAGCCAAAACCTATATATAAAATACCATATTATTGAGTCATTAGATAGAGATTTTAGTTCATAAGATTTTAATCATCCTATAATTAAGTAACATGAATAATTTTATTTTTATATTGGAATAAGTAATATAATTGTGGCATACATGTAATATGTGGAAATACAATTTCAAGAATACCCACTAAGACATGAATATCATTTTAGGATTGGGATAACCATGGATGTACCAACTTATGTCATGGGATAACATCTAGTGTACCCTTTTTTCTTGGTATTGGGGTAAACTCCCTTGTTCCCTCTTGTTTTGTATTGGAATAAACTCTCATGTACCCATATAACTCTTATTACATTAATAATTACGAAATTAATTGAATAATTATATGTGACCCGCTCTCCACATAATTATAATAATATGTATGTGTTCAATAATATAAAAAAATGTACATATCATAAACATTGAAAGAAAATGAGTTTCATAATCATTACATTGTTGTATCACCCATGGAAATGAGTTATGTTTCAAAATAACTTAAACTCTTTATCATACCATAATCCATGAAATAAGATGTAATTTTCTTAAGAATTTCATCACGATATAACCTATGAAAAAAATATGTTTCATAAAAATATTTTTATATAAACATTCAGAGGAATAATAATAATGGTTTTTTAAGTATACATGCCAATAAAATCTTTAGTTATATCATATGATGTCATATCAGATTAAATTGTAATACCCCAATATTTCATAGTGTGTTATTTGTTCAAAATAATTCAATAACTTTTACTACACGCGAAACCAAGTTCAATCACACAATGACTTACCAAACAAGCAGTTCAAAAGAGGTTATGAATAGTGTTAACTAAATTTTAAACTTTATATAATCCTTATAATTTTAGAATCCATATTATGAGTTTCTTAGATATAATTCAAGAACAAATTCATTTTCAGTATTGCACTTTTATCAACTTTTAATAGTGAACCCATTTTAAATACAATATTTTAAACGTTTTGACTAAATGGGGACATCAAAAATTTAAAATTAAACATCCCAAGCTTCCACAGTACGCTTTCCTTTGAATAATACAGTAGCGTGTGTTGTACGCAACTTCGAGTTTTAACACACACCACAACCGATCAAACTAGCCATTATGAATCGTAATACCTAATTTTTTAAATTATATATATTTTATATTTCAAAATGGACTTCATTTTTTGGATTTGGAATATCTAATTTATCCTCAGGTGAAATTTTGGTACTTTTCGGATAACATTAATATTTTGATGAATAGTGAAAATTACTAAATTTTAATTAAAAACAACTTTTTTAATCAAAATAATTTATAGTGATAAATTTTTAATTTGAGTGGTTTTAAAGTATATTTAGAATATATTTTTACAATTTAATATAATGTTAGTCATTGGACATAATTTTACAATTAAACCGAACATAAACAAGTGTTAATCTTTTGATAGTTATTATCTCTTAAAAACACGCTTTTTGTTTTGACAGCGGGAATTAAATTTAAATTAATTTCTACCACTTCTGTGTTTTGAATTTAGAAAAATGGATTCCATATTTGGAATCAGGATTTTCAAATTGTGTAAATAGGTAACATTTATTTTTAGACATTTTGAATAATTACTGCGGTAAATATTTTATTTACCGTGGTTAAGGGTAAATCCGGTAAATAAGGGTTAAAAATTAATATTATAATAATACTAAATTACGCTAAAACGTGTCCTAAACTTATTGGTTGATACATGTTAGACCATAGACATATTTGGGTCGATTTGGGGATCCCATGGAGCCACTTTTAGGTGATAGGGACACTTTATTTTAATTAAGTTAAAATCAGTACAAAAATGACATAAGCATATATCTTTTAGCAAAACAAATTTTAAATTGGGTTATATATGTTTTCTTTTCGATTATAAATATTAATTAGAAAGATAAAAAATTTCATACATAGTTATATTTTATTTATAATATTTAGACATTAAATAATTTAATTTATTTATGACACAATGATGATGCAGTAATTACTATAATAGTGAAAAATCAAAATAATTCATATTATAAATACCCAAATAAATATAATATAAAACTTTTAATGAATTAAACTAATTTTCTAGGATAATACGATATATTAGGATTGATTTAATTGACTTTGTTAGAAGTAATCAATCTTTTATGAGTTTCACAAAAATCAACTATTGAATAGTGTCAAAATTGACATAAAAGAGTTCTTAAAACAAATATTATATTATTAATTGATATTAAATTCCTAAAAATCTAAGGTTCGGCCATGAGACTTATATAATGATAGGTTCATCATTGATGGACCACTTGAGGGTCTCTTGGATGTATATTGTATGTTTATTAACGATATTATATAAAAATACAAAGAGACATTGTAAAAGTGAAACTAATTAACTTAGAGTTAATACTTAAAGATAAGGTTAATATAAGTACCCAAACCTCTCTAAATTCAATTGGTTGATTTGTTTTCGACCCATCCCCACCTTAAACTTTGAATAATAAACTTTGGAGCCATTGGAAACCGAATATGAATTTATTATAAACTAATATCTCTGGCATTTCCAAAGGTGCCCCTCACCCCTCTAATAAAAGGGCACTCCTCCTCATTTCATCACACCATAAAAGCCTTTTGGTTAGGCCAAACGCTGACCAAATACTCTCCCAACTTCCCTCACTACATCCTAGAGGCCTTAGTTTGATCAGAAAGCCAACCTAGGGAGCCCTTTTGATCAAATCAAAAGGAAGAACCCGAAGAAGAGGTAATGATTTCACCACCCTTTTCCAAGTTCCTTTCTTCTTCCACTTATTCTTCCTTTGTTGTTACCATTATAAAATAATAACTCAAGTATCATATATATAATATGATGTTATTATAAATATGGTACAACTATATTCAGTATTCTATCCACCCATTGAATAACATGTCACCATAAATGCGTACGTACGGCTTACCGTCTCCACGTCGTGGTGTAATTGTTATTCAATATAATATCATTTGGATTGTTATAATAATGTTGTTTAACTCATGTAAATAATAAATATAACATGGTAATTATTCTGTATATATGATATACCATCCATTTATATATTATTTTTATATCAAAAGAATGATATTGTCGCTCGTGCGTACGTACGGACTACCGTCTCCACAAATGCGGTAAGATTCATTCTCCATCGTATCTATTCAAGTATAATTATCATTTGATGATTTAAAAATGATGTTTAAGGACTTGATATATTTCTGGATATGAATAATATACAACTTATCCTTTACAAACATGTCTTATGTAACAAAAAATATAAAAGAAAACGTGTAAGTTAACACCCGAAACAACGATAATACTATGATATTATTATCAAATCAATATTAAAAGATCATATATGATATCATATTAATGTATATGATTCTTGTATAATTTAATAACAATAATTTCACCATTATACAGGAGGTTAACCTACCCCAACCAATGGAAATTACAAGGTAAGGGGTTTTCATCTCACTCCATATTCCCGTGAGATTCATGCCATATTGCAACCATTACCTGTTGTGCGGTGTATGTACTGCCCATAATTATATTCTTTGTGTAATACACTCTAATTTATGTGTATTTACATATTCATTATATGATACCTCTTTCATTGGTTGTATGTTTCATAGGTTACCAAATTGGTAAGGGTTATTTCAAAATCTCTTCATTATCCGAGGTTGTTTATACGTAATAATCTACTGGGATCTCTTTATTATCCACAGCCATGTTTCAAAAAAATGTATTTCAAAACATTTTTACTATTTACTAGAATACTGGTTAAAGTCATTTATACCCTTCTTTGACTTTTTATAAGAGGTTTATAAAGGAATATTTCTGTCGTTTTCCAAACAAGGTGATTTTTAACCTTTTCGACAAAATCAAGCTAAGAATTTTCTTTTTAACTTATACGGCGGGTGATGCTATTTTCCGCGGTTATAAAATCGTCGAAGTTTCCCTTACAAGATAATAAGAAGATTTTTTTTAAAAAAAGTTTTATTTCATAAATATAAGACTCTTAAATGATTTCAAAAGAGAAAGATATATTTTAGGAAAATAGTCTTTATTTCATCTATGTCAACATCATTTGATGGATTTTAAGATTATTTGAAGTTGATTTATTATGATACAAAACATCCATATTTTATTGAAGGTTTTGTGATAGTTGTGACTGTGGATAAGTAATTCTTATGTCACTCATGGTTTTTGTTTAAAGTATTGACATTTCATATGTAATTTGTAATCCGAATGTTTATGTTATATTTTAACCTTTCATTCAGATGAATGTGTTCGACAAGTATGTTCCGGGTTGGGGACCGGTAAAAGTAAGCCCTCCGGTTTGGTCTCCGGTTATTAGAGGAACTCCGGGTTGGTGTCCAGTTATTAGAGGCACTCCGGGTTGGTGTTCGGTTATTAGAGGCACTCCGGGATGGTTTCCGGTTATTAGAGGCACTCCGGGTTGGGTTCCGGTTACAGTTACCCCCAAGGTCTTGGGACGAGGTCTTGACAATGAAATTAAAGTTCAGAATTATGCATTCCATCATTATGAAAGTGGTTATTGATTTTGCATGTGATTATTCGATTAGTAGAATATCCATGTGAACAAGTAAATGGCATTATTTCATTTTACTTTTGCCATACTATGTTGAAGTTCAAGATTAAAAGGCTTTTGTTTTAGTAATGCATTTCCTTAAATGTTTATGCTTATTTTGAATGTTCCGCTATATTGTTATCCTTAATGGGAATTTGATCTCACCCCTTTTCTATGTTTTATTTTTCCCAGGATGTGAAGAAGTATGTTATGAATGACCTGTAGGGATATTATGAGGGGATAATAGTGTGGACTGTGGAGACATTATGTTGTTGTAGTAGTTTTTCATTTTACTATGTAATGTAAAACTTATGAATATATCTAGTGTTTCCAAGGCTACTAAACCAATCGGTCTTTCGAGATTTTATCTTTCTTGTGATCATTCCAATGTTATGTAATAATTCACCGTCTCTGGGTAACTAGGGTCGGGGCGTTACAGAAATAATGATATTGAACGATATCATGGAAAATTTTGAGTGGTTTTAAAAAAAATTATATAAAAAAATCAAAAAATTATGAATACATTTCATCAAAATAACATTGAAAACTTTTAAAGGAGTATTTAAAAATCATTTAAATTATTTATTTAGGAAAATATCCCTTAAAAATTTAAAATATTAGTTCAAATATTAATCATTATTAAAATCATTTTCATTCTATATAAGCTTTTATACTTATAAATGATGCTTTAAAATTCAACAAAAAAATTATCTTGAGGAAAATATAATTTCAACTATGAAAAGGTTTTTTATAACACAAATCTTTTTGAATGTACTTTAATATAAAAATATGGGAAATCATATAAATACATATCCAAATTAAATAATTGTCATTACATCGAGGAATTACATTTTTGTCATTCAAATCAAAATGAAGATTCATTTCCCATTTTCAGTAAAAGGTAAAAGGGTAGTTTTTGGAGAAAGAAATGGTGGTTCCTTTCAAAAAAAGTTTGAAAAAATATAAATTTGTTTAAATGATTATTTAATAAATCATTAGTTTAATTCTAATAATATTATTATAACAATGTTTAGTAAACATTCATTTGAATAAATTTGGATTTTGGTTGAGATATATATTATTCTTAAAAAACATTTTTTAAATTCTTAGTAAACAAAGGGAAAATAATGAAAAATGTCTTATCATGATATAACTATGTGAGCATAAAATTAAATACTATTTTAGTTTTTGGATATAATATTTCTTCATTTAAAGCATAACTATAAACAATCCTCTTGATCAATGAGATTATAACACAAAACTCATACACTTAGTTATCATTAAAGTTTTATCCAAATGAAGGGATGAAATTGAATGAAACATAGAACATTATAAAAAGAATTATATTCATGATACGATAGGTCAATGTGTATGTATATACACCTTGTAGAAGAATATAGATTCAAACCATAACATAGGTCTACATGAATGAAATGTGAGGCCAAAATAACATATCACTATTGTAAATGTTGAAAAGTAAACCCCATTACAGATAGTTACTAATATGAACATTTAAATCAAAAATTTTTCGAAATCAGAATCATTACATTCAATCATGGGTAGTATATACACATCATATAAGAAATATGTGGGGAACATGGCATCTGTATCCAAGAAGTACAAAGTGAGACATAAATAAATGATTTCTTTAGTAACCATTAAAATAATAAATCACAATAAATAATAACATAAAATGAAACATTAAATATCATGATATGAATGACATAAAATATATAACATTTAAAAGCGATATTATACACACCTCATAAAACAAATGTGTTTGGAATATTCATTTTTCTCCCAGAAATAAAATGGACCCTTGAAATCAATTTCCTTAAGTATCTACTTCATTAACATATGTTAAAACCTCATATATAATAATTAAAAAGTTATAATAAATATATTATAGAACAATAATTATATATATATCTTCATATAAGATTTACATATGTTCTTTTATTACCCATTAATTAAAAATTACTTGTTAATGTAACATTATGGGTAATAACCAAATTGTTTTCTATACGTATTTTGATTTTTACATTTTTGATCATATTAATGTGATCATGTTTATTTCATGTACATAATAATAACCATTAAATAATTATTATAAATATACATACTTTATTATTTTATTTCATTTCATTAAAATTATATTTTGGGATGAAGTATGGTATGATCATGGAGATGGTAGGATATACATATGCCAGAGTGAAATTTACATTTTTTGATGATAATTATTGGAACGGGTAAGTAATATAATGTTTATAATGAATCATAATAATATAATTTTTTTTAAATTTATTGTTTTAATAAATTTATACACATCATCCATGTGGTGTGGTGATAAAAAGAGTGTCACATCCCTTTTGAAGGTTGTAGTCCAAAAGTACATGAACAACGTTATCATCATTTAGTTAGTGAAATGGAATGAAATAATATGAAATATAATATTTTAATAATGATAAATTTGTCATTAATATAATAATAATTTTATTTATATCATATATATTTATCTACATTTTTATAGTTAAATTATATATAAAGAGTTAATGAAAAAAAAATCACATCGCTTCATTATGTGGATATCTGTAGTACACACAAATGATGTTATTATATCCACAATGAAATAAAATGTAAAAAATATATATTATATAATGAATTAATAGTTAAAAATATTTTATAAAAATCACATATACACTTTATATTGATCATCATACCTAACGGTTAGAGGTGATATGAGAAGATGAATGGCATCGACTATCGAGGTAGTTGTCTGTCGAACAGAAGAATGATGATTTCATAACCAATTTGTTGGATGTAGTAAAGTATTAGTTCATTACCTTAACAAAAAAAATTTCATTTATCGAATTTTTATTGTTTATAATATCACAATGTATTAATAAAAATTGAAGGAGGTGGAGAAAGAAATAAAAATGAACTTAATGAAGAATGTTAACTCTTCCTTAGGTAACATCCATAAGCTTTCTCCACAATCCTTCCTATGTTGAATATATTCAACAAGTAATATATCAAGGATGAAGGGAAGGAATTTTTTATGTGATTTTGGTAGGTAGTTTCTAAAAACAAAAGGGTTTTAAGGTGTAATAAAGATATGAGATTGAGAGGCTTTTTATAATTGAGGTGAGCGACACACTTGTAACTTTTGAAAAAAAGATACAACCATGGTTTTCAAATTCAAAAAGGTTTTAAAATGTATTAATTTAGATCAATATACCAAATAGGTTCTCAATATTTCTTTAAAATAGGATTTATATAAGTTTTTAGTTCATTTTAACTTTTATCCTTTCAGTTTACCCCTTAAAAACATATTTGTACCTTTAAATCAATATTTGATTTTTTTTCTATTCTAACTAATAATTTTGGTATAAAAACTATGTTTAACATATTTGATAATATCCAATAGTATGATTATAATTATGGAATAAAATATTACAAATTACATACAACTAAGAAGTAAATTTTAATTTAAAATTAATCCCACAAACCCAATGAGAAAAAAGGGTTTGAGAGATAATTTTTATTAAATAAATACAATGTTTTTATATCAAATTTCAATATTTAAATTATTAATTTTTCATATATTGTGTTAATTTTTATATAATTGAAAATATATAATTAAAAAAACTTAAAAATTAATTTATTTATATTAGTAATTATATTGAAAATGTAATATTCATTTAAAATTCAATATTTTTCACAATTCATAAAAAAATAATCTTTTAATAATATTATAAAATATTTCACCAATTAATATTTTAAAATGAGGAATAAAAAATTTCAAAAAACATTGAAAAAATTTCCAATAATTTAAAAAATTAATTTTAAAATAAGTGTGAAAATAGAGGCAAAACTGCATTAAAGAAAATATTGTTTTAAGTGTAAAATTTGATTTCATAATATCTATTGTATAGAAAACAGAATTAAGGAATTTTAACATGTTTATTTAATATATTATATAGAAATATCATTAAAGTAGTGCACCATATTTTTAATTAATTCATTCAGGTAAAATGTGCTTTTTCTCACAAAATAGTTTATTAGAAATTTTTTTATTTTAAAATAGATCTTATCTTAATTTTTTATAAATAATCACTAAATAATTCATTTTATGTATATATAATATCCAAATATTTCCATAATTTTTCATAAATATTCATACCATCCATTCTAATAGATATCTAATAAATATATTAATAAATAAATGTTTTTAATAATATATTAGGTTTCATTTAAACTCAATGTTGTGTGAAACTTAATCAAATATTAGGGTTGCATGCAACAAAATCCGAAATATGTGTTATGTCCAATGATAGGTAAATTCAGTTTTTTGTGTAATACATTATATTCAAAATTTTAAATTAATTTGAGAAAAAAAATATTTCATAAAATCTATGGGTTTTATATTCTTACCTCTAATAATGTATTTTCCCCTCAAAATAATATCAGTTATTAAAGGGTGGACATTTAAAAATTCAATCCATGAAACCCATATTGTAGAATTCAATAATAAAAATTCCCTTAAAATGGTTATATGGAAACATAAATTTTAACGAAAGTAAGACATAAGGATAGCAGAGATAGGGTTTCAGGGTGTTGGTATGCTCCGCCTCTATGGCGATAGGGTTCATTGATAGGGTTTGTGATGCCCCTCCATTACTATTTGGGTTAAGTGTTCATGGATGGAATGTGCATATTGGCCTGGAATGAAGGAGTTCGGTGTCTTGGCTGTAGCGTGCATCCAGAGGATCGGTCAATGTCTCAGAATCATTACGTGGTGTTGTTTTACAATAGGGTTGTGGATCCTTTTGTACGGAATGATGCATATCATCTAATATGTTACTCAAATCCGTCTTTGAAACACTATGTTTGTGATCCCAGATCTGAGGCTATCTGCGGGGTTTTTCATCGAGCTGATAGAGCTGTTTGGGAGGTTGAGACAACTAGGTTGGATTCACGGCTTGCACTGAAAACATTTGTGCACATTAATGTTACCAAGAACAAATGTGATTCTGAAATGATGAGAATGAATGATGAATCAAATTCAAAAAATGTAAATATGAATATTCAAGTCTCTAGATGAATGTTTTCAATTGAAAGATCCACCCTAACACCCCCTTTCACATCCTTCATTGAATCTAGAGAAGGGAACAATCTCAGAAAGGGTTCATTGACCCGTTTTAGGCAACCTCTTAGGCATTTGCTGAAAAGATTTCCATTTGGAAGAATTATCTAATTTCTTGTCTTTTTCTATTGAAGGGTGAGATGTCCTGGCGATTTGATGGCTTGGCCTGGTGGATCTTATTTTTGTCGGTATCTTTTTATTGGAAGAGAATCTCTCTTGGTTGTGGTTTTTTCTTTTCATTTTTTCTTCATATGTTTTCAAAATTCACGCTTGTAGAATCAGATCTCTGTCCTTGAAGCCTGAATGGATTCATCGTCATGAATGGTCTTTTGACATCAACGATTCATGTGCAAGGAATTATTTTACTCATGTTTGGATTCATTTTTATGAAATTAACTGGTTCCTTTAGAATCCGAAGAGATTTCATGATATTGTTCTGGAAATTGGGACACCTATACGCCTTGAAAAGGAAACTAAGGTTTTTCGGATTGGGTACATTACCAGAATTTTGAAGGAGATTGATCTTAGCTCAACCCTGATTGATAAGGTACCTCCCTCAACTCCAATTGATAGTATTCAAATTGTTGTTTAATTTGAACGAATGCCTTTTTTTGGTAATTAATTTATGGTAGTTGGTCATTCTTTGGAGATATGTGGGTGAAATATTTCTTGTGATAAAATTTGGATGAATGGTCACCCATCTAGTCATTGTAGACGCAAATCAGAGAGAGAACATGTGGCTATATCAATATTACATGATCATAATAAAGATGTCTATCTTCCAGTAAAGCCAATATATTGGATTTTGGGAAAGATTCTCAAGTACCCAATTTGAAAAGCAAAGAACTGATTGTGGATTAGTCCCCGATGGGAACTAGTAGCGGTCCTTCTAATAAACATGTTGAATTTGATAAGGAGATCACATCTAAAGATGATCATGATGAAAATCTCATTAATATTATAGGGACTGGTAGTCTCATACTTATTGAGCCTCTTGTCCCTCCAAATTCTTGTCTAGATAGGGGCTTACAACAAGTTTAGAATTCTGATAGGCATCTAACAATGGAGCTTCTCAACATGTTGACTATAATCAAGAGATTCAAAAACTTTTTTATTCTTCTAGGATATATGAGAAGTGGTGTGACATGTTAGATGTGGAAAATATAAATGATTTCACCACCATAATGACTATGTGAAAATTTTGTAATTATTATTTTAAGGATTCACTCATAAGTGGAAAGGGGAAGCCAGCTGATAGTATGGTTTTCATTCGTGCACCTTCTATAAGAAGGCTGAGAAAGGATTATTCAACTATACATCACACAATGTCCACCCGATCTATTTCTATTTTGTTGGAAATGAACAATCGTGATATCCTTAATATCTTATATCAGAATAATTCTCAATCTAAGTGGGAAACCACTAATAATTCTGACTATGGGAATGAAATGTGTTATTATGATCAGTTACATTTTTGTGTGATGAGGGAAAGTCACTCTTTTGACTCCATCCATCTATCTTGTACATTTTCATTCTATTTTTAACAAGTGGTCATATTTTTAGATTTTGGCTGGTCTTTCTAGTAATGTAACTCATAAAAATGTTTCTAAAAATGTTATATTAGATAAGAAGTGGTGGTTTGGACTTGGAAGAAATGTGTAATTAATTTTAAATTTTGATGGAGAAAATGGATCATAAGAAAGTGTTTGATCAAGGGATTTTTAATGAACATTAAACCATTAAATAATGTGTCGTGTAAAAGGATGTTGATTTCATATAAAACGATGATAAATCGATTTTATTTCAATATTATTTTCCAACTATTAAATAAATTTTTCAATAAGATATTCATACTTGATTTCATTATATTTCATAAGAAATATCTAACCCATTGATTATTACATTATTAATTTACATTACATAATTTAGTCCATAAAAGATGGTATATTTTTTATTCCTAAAGAAATTATGGGTAATAATATCCATATATAAAATTGTAAGCCATTCCATCTATATTAATTTATAATAATTTAAAAATGGTTTGAATAGGTCATAAAATATATTCAAATATTCATATTATGAGATAATACATTAACATCTAAATTATTTTATAAAGATCAATTAAATCTATTCCATAAATGGATATCCTTATAAAACATTCAGTATACAAAAATCCAAAACATTAAATGGAATATCACCTAATTTACAATATAAACTAATAATTATTCCCTCAAACATCATGACGTAGCTCATATTTATCACATAACATGCATGCGAATTAATTCATCATGCAATCATTTAAAATAATGTAATAACTGGAATAACAATAAAACCACATCGAAAACATACATGAATATTCATTTCTTATATAATACATAGGTTATTAGGTACAATACATAAATCTAAAAATTCTATAAACCCCATCAATGATAGAATAAAAAACTTTTTTAACAAAACATTAATAAATTACAAGTTACATAGTGCTATGAGATTATCTTCATCCATATAATTATTATATTAATTTTAATAGAATTATATCAACATTTGGAACACATTAGTGGTTAAATTTCCATTAATCACACGTTTTATATAAAATATAACCATTATATTGAATCAAATTTATTGTTCACAATCATTATTCATCTTATAGTGTTAAATCTATTACAAAAAACAATTCTGATCAATCTCTATATAAATCATATTTTTTAATGACAATACATAAATCATTCATTCATCACACTTCTTTATCCAAACTGCAACTATGATTTGTCATGAAATTCATTAATATCTCATTAATTTCATTATTCATTCATATTCTATTAATTTTTAAGAATAACATAATTACTTATACAACCATGATTAAAGGAAGTGTTATTACCTCGAGGCACCCCTATTATAATAATATCTCATTCCTTTTAGAGTTATTACCCCGAGGCCTCACTATTCTAGAGCCACATACACTTATTGAATCTATAGATGGGTTTATATCATATAAACCTATTTATATATTTACTAACAAAATTCATATATATATTCTTATTCTTTAACACATCCATAAACATAATATAAGAATAAACCACAGACATATCCTTAAATATTTCCCAATGTATTTCATTACTGTTTCTTCATTGTAATTTATAATGGCTAACTAATCATTAATTATGATACCAACTGTAGAGAACCAAGTCTATATTACTGGGATATTACATCATTTTAGATGAATATTCAATACATTACATAAATGACAACCTACAAACCATAATATTTTAGGGAAATGGGAATATGTAAAAAAAATATTGACCAATGAAATATGTTCAATGTCTGCCATAAATATATTCCCAATTTAGTAATGCTAATCATAACCCTTTTCTTTACAACATAGGGAAATGAAACATAAAAACGATGGAGCATAAAAGTTCAATAATAGTTAAAAGTGGATATATGTAAACATATCCTGATCATATGGGTATGAGAACATGAAAATTAATTTTTAAGACTATTACTTCCATACAAAAGATCATAATCAAGAGTCATGACATAGAGATTGGATGTTTATAAGACATAAACCCTAAGGGAATAAATGAACATGAGGATTGAGAGAATAACATAGGAATAAGAAATATAATTTTGGAATACAAATATTCATTGAAAAATTTATTTTAAGGCTAGCCACTAGGACATTAATAAATTTTTTGTCTTGGGCTAACCAATCATGTACCTTCTTTGAGCATTGTTTAACCTCAGGTGTGCCGTTTGATTTTGGCATTGAGTTAAAATAACTAGTACCCCCCTTTTTTGTTCTTGAACTAACATACCATGAATAATTTTATCCTATATAACATCCATCATTACCCAATTAATTTGAGGGAGATATAGGTCTCACCCATCTCAAAATAAAAATCTTAAATATGTGTGTCGAAGGGTCATAAAATATTCATAATATCATAATTTATTAAATGTAATGGGTTTCATAAATATTTTATAATATCAAAACATATGCAATATATATATGTTTCATAATCGTTTCATTATTTCATCATAGCATAACCCCTTGATAAAGTAGAAGGTTTCATAATAATTTTATAATGTTATAACAATGGATGCAGAAATAGTTTGATCTGATATATTTTCATGATAAAACTATTCGAGAAATAATAAGAATGGTATCCTTGGTTATTATAATAGATAATATTAAGATAATTCGAAATATTTATTCTTAGATGTCCAATAGTTTTAAATATAATTTTTATCATTTCATTATTAAAATTACTTTTCATTAAAAATAAAATTTTAGAACAAACAATTCATGAAATATATTTGATGTTATTTTAATTTAAAATAGAAATTATAATTTATAAATGAAGATTTAAAAATATTATAAATCATCTATTGTTGAAAATAATTAATCCACTATAAAAGGAACTATTTAAATATAAAATATTTTGAAAATCATTTTCTTGAAAATTAATCTTTATAAATTATAGAAGAAGCATTAAAAATAATTTAAACATTTTCTTGTTGAATACATCATTTCCACATTGAAAAGTATGTTTAAATAATAATAATTTTTAAAATTACATTTCATGAAAATAAAAGAACATTAAAAATTATAAGTAAATATTCCAATAAAATAATGTTCCAGATAGTTGGAAACTTTTTTCATGACAAACACATCAAAATAAATAATCCATTAAAATTTTTAGTAAAATATAAAAATTAGTTTTTTGGTAAAATGACATGAATATGTATTTCAAAAAATTATGTAAAAAATGAAACATGTAACAAAAATCCTTAAAATTAATTGTGATTATGATTTAAACATTTTTTTAATACATTTTTAGAAAACATGGTTTTGGAAGAAAATGTGATTTTGATCAAAAATCAAATTTTTTATAGGAAAATTATTTTTTAATATTTGAGTACACAAATGGAGGAAAATGTTGTTAAAAAATGTATCCTCATTATATAAACATATTATAAGAAGTTTAAATATTTAATATATATATATATAGAAATTAATATTTCATCATTGGTTGAATAATAGTAAAATATTTATTTAATATGAGATTATAACATTAAACTTTTACCACTTTGTTAACATTGAATAATAATGTCCATGAAAAAATAAATTTATATGAAACATATAATATCATGAAAATTAAGAAATTAATAATATAAAAATTTAATGGGTTAGTATATATACATCATTTAATAATATATGATCACAACATAACTTAGTTCTGCAAGGAAACATTTTAAGACAATAATATCTTACCACATTGGTTAATTTTGATGCATAAACCACATGAAAGCGATCTCATAAAATGTTAATGTATATCAGAATAATTTTTCACAAACTCATAATAATGTATAATCATAGTTAGAATGTAAACTACATAAAAAATAGGCAATGAACTTTTACATTGATTTAATGATGTAAAATGTGCGATGAAAATCTCATATTTATTTAGTAATATTTTGAATCATTATCCCCAATAAAGAATAAAATATAATGAAAATTTAAAATTATATAAAATAAGGATATTCAAGATATAAAATGTTAATGGGGAAGTACATAATTCTCATTATAGAAATTTTTTGTGGATTTTCCTAAGTCTCAAAGTAATAAAAGCGAGGCTGGAAATCCATTACCATATGTCATAGCATCCTTCATACACATTCAAACCTACTATATAATAAATATATTTTTATTATAAATATATTAAAGAAATATAATTATTTATATATATAATACCATATATTATTTATGATTTTCATTTTATTAGCTAATTAATAGAAATTCTATGTTAATGATTTATTTTGGGTAATGACCGCTTAATTTTTAAAAATATATTTTGATTTTTTATTTTCATTATTAATAATTTTATCGTGGTTATATCATCTCTAGAATAATAACTATGAATTAAAATATTTAAAGAAAAATTTAAATTTAAATAACCATCATGAATGATTATTTTGAGAAATGAAGTATGTTACTATCATGGAGATGGGGGCAGTACATACACATGAGTAGAGTTAATATTTTCTAATGTTTATTATTGAAAAGAGTTATGTAATATCTCATATTTATATAATTTCATTGTATTTTAAATAATATTTTTTTTATATATATACTATAGACATCATCAATGTGGTGTGTTTTTGAAATGATAGTGACATCACTTCATGGAGGTGGTAGTCCACATGCACAAAATGATGTTGTCATTTTTCAGTGAGTGAAAATGTAGAAATGAAAAAGAAATATTATAATTTTACAGTGATATAAATTTCATTAATATCATAATTATTTCATGTATATAATATATACTTTTTTAATACAAACACATAATCTTCTATGTAAAGCATTAGTTACAATCAATCACATTGCTTCATGAGGTAGTATGTTGTTGTATTCAAAAATGTTATTATTCTATCCTCCAAAAAATGTAATGTCAAAAAATAATATATGATATAATTAATAAATATATTTAATAATGTTTTAAATATGTGATATAAACTTTATATTCGTCATCATACCCTACCCTGAGTGTTTATAATGGAAAAATGAATGAAATTGGTTTCCATGGCGGTACTATGTCATACACATGAAAGATGATTTTGTAAACTATTTGATGGATGTGGATGTGGTTGCAAGTATTTATCATAATATAGAAAATTATAATGATATAGAATATACTAAGGTTATTATATCATCATAGTTTAATATTAATATGTTGAGGTGGAGGTAAAAATAAATTAAAAACACATGTTGAATAACATTACCTATTCTTTAGGTAACCTGCATAAGATTTCACCAATACACTTCCTAGGTTGTATATATTCCCAAAATAATGATTATATGCCGAGATGAGGAAATTTGGGTTTTTTGGTTATGGATTGGCTGACACAAAATCATGTTAATGATTAAGAATAGACGAGAGTGGACATCCATATATATGTCAGGGTACTAACACACATCTAATTTTTTAAAATAAACTATTCTACCAACATTTTTCACTTTCAAAAATGATTTTTTTTATAATTGATTTTTGAACATTAAAATGACGAAATATGTCTACTAAATAGGTTTTATTATATATTTAGGTATTGTCAACCCTCATATTTTCAATTTAACCAATTTGTAAACTAATTTTATCCTTAACTACGGTAATTAATTATTAATATTTTTATTATTTATTTTGGGAAAAATATATGTTGTTCATATAATATAATATATATATTATTATCATTAATAGGTAAATAATTTTAAAATGTTAATTTTACTTATGTAGAAATATGTAATTTAATTTTGTTTTCACACGCTTGATGAGAAAAATAATTTTAAAAAGAAAATGTTCACAAAGTCACAATGTGTTTATATCCAATTTCAAAATAAAATTCATTAAACTTATCTATATTATATTAATAAAATATTAATTTAACTAATTTTATTTATAAAAAAATTAAATATATATTTTTTTTATAAATTCTTTACTAGGAACATTATTTTTTAATTAAAATTTAGTGTTTTTCACTATTCAGGAATAAATTAATATTAATAATAAATTATAAAAACTAACCATAATATAGTGTTGAATAAATTATTCATAAAGTAACTATATTATTTAAAATAATTTTTTTTAAAATATTTTTAATGTAGGTGTGAAAAAATGAAAAAAAATACCTTCTTGAAAAATAAAATTATAAACATAATATTGGATATGTTATTATATGTTGTCTAGAAAACACAGATTATAAATTTGAAAATTTTAGTTAAATCTATATTATAAATGTTTTATTAAAAAAATTTAACTAAATTCTTTTTAATAATTTATTGGGGTAAAACAAGTTTTTATTCATTAAAGTATTTTTTCCGAAAAAGATTTCAATTATGTTACAATTTTTATTATTTAAATTTTCATTTTTATTTAATTGGTAAATGAAATTCATACCCACCATTCTAACGACTATGTGAAAACTATCATATTAAATAATAACATTTTAGTAATATGATAAATTTTTTTAACCTCATATTTGCAAGTAATGCATAAATATATCAGCATTGTGTATAACACAAGACAAAGTCAATGTTGTTTATAATGAAATATAATTATAGTGATTCTGGTAAATAAAAATATTTTAAATGTTAAATTAATTTAAAATCATATATTACCAAAAATTCGGGGTTGTCGGATGTAATATCCATCATAAGATAAATGAATGAAAAATTAAAACCCTCATATTGGATTCCTATATACAAGATGGTGATCTAACACTAGGTATAATAAATATAAGATAATTATCAATTTGTAGAATAAAATTATTTAAATTTATTTAACATTATAAAATAAATTTTTTATTTTTTATTTCCCATTTGATACTCATTCAATGTTATAATAAATAATATGTGTTAAATTTAAAATTTTAAACTTAGTTCCTTTGTTGGAGTGATTTCCATATCCGATATTTAATCATGTTTTTATCACCACATGAATTGTATGTGATATGTTAATGATCGTTTTCATTGATTTATATAGTTTGATAACTATTTGATTGATATTACTATAAATTTTCTTAATGAATGAATATAAATTTCTTCTTTTTAATTGATGAATATAAATGTTTATTACATTAATTAATAAGTATTTCTGAAATTACTTCTATTGAGAAATTAGAATCATAACATAAATTAGACATTAATACCATATACTACAATAGTTTTTCTTTTTATAATCATCCACATTAGAAATATATTAGAATAGTTCATATCGTATGTTATACTTAGAAAAATAAAAACACTGTATAATATAATTGATTTGTATGATATTATTTCATTATTTTGTCATTAAAATAGAAATAAAACTTTATTAATTAAATGATATTAGAGATAAAAATACTATTTTATATGGATTAGGATAAAAATTAAATATAAAATAGATAACTGATATTGTTACATACACTACAAAAAATTAACATTCATTGGAAACCTTAATTAGTTTTCATGAATCAGAGGATCCTTCATGAGACCAATAGAATCCATACATAGCAGATGATAGTCATGGAAATTATTTATCATGATATTGAGTATGGAAAATGATAACTATTATAAATATAAAATTATTTTATTAAAATAATAGTTTACAAATGGTTATATATTAATTAATATAATTTTGATAATTTTAAAGATTATAAAAATAATTGTAAATAAATAAATTATTTGAATATGAGAACTACTATTATTTTGAAATAATATTAAAAATATTATATTAAAAATATTTTATGAATTACAAATAACCGTTGATAAAAATAATAAAAAATAAATATCAATCTTTTATATATTATTAATCTTATTCATTGTAAATATATGATGTTATATTTTTTATAAAATTTGAATATATCATAATTATAAGAAATGAAATTCCTATATGGGGTTAAAAATAAATGATATTGAGTTAAAAAAGGGGAAGAAATAATGGTTCATTTTGGGTGAGGGTTTTCTCATATAGGTTGAGCGAGTAGTAAGGGGTAGTCGAGTATTAGTTTATTTGAGGCCTTGAGTGGCTGAGTAGTGGTCGATGTCTACGGTGAGTAGTTTTCAAAGCCATTGGATTCAGAGGAGTCCTTTGAGCACAAAATAGTTTCCGGAAGGGGAGTCCGATCGAGGGTGGATAGTCTCTCATGGTTTTCATGAGATGATGTGTCATTGAAGATGTCTGAATTATGGTTAATTTTTGACTATTGTAAAGGAGAATCTAGTTCATCATAGATCTATGAGTCACATGCCTTTGTCATAATTTCTAGGTGTCAAATCATCCTCATCATAACAGTTTTCTATTACATCACTACCTTCTACCTCGATTGTTAATTGTAGTCCCTTTGTTTTCAATCCTATTTTGATAATATTGTTTCCCCCGAAGTGAGTAATATATGATTTGGATTTACATTTCCAAATACATCATTGTTCCATATATAATTGTTTGAAAAAAAAATTATAAGTTTGATATGGTCCATTGATGTCTGTTTTGGTTATCCCTATTATAATCAATTTAAATCATTTATATCAATATTTTTGGACGTCTCCATTATTGTTCACAGTATGCACTAAAGTATTGAATATTTCTATGAATTGATTAATTAATGATTATAAATAACTATTTAATTATACATCATTATTTTTTATATTTTTGTGTTCTACACTATCTTATGCAATAAGTTTCATTCTAAAAGTGATGTAGTTTCATTCCACATATCGTACATAGTTTTCCATGATATTCATCATCATTTTACCATTTTCAAGTGTTTTATTGTAAATTGTTTTTACCATACTTATAGTTTGTTCAAACCATTAGCAGTTGGATCATTTAATTGAAGGTACATAATTATATTCAATTTATCAAGAAAATATTTAAATTTGAATTTATCTACTAAAAATAATATATATATATATATATATACATACCAAAATTATGTTATAATTCATCATTTCTCTCAATATGATCAGTTTATTTAGAATATTTTAGAATTTATTTTTATAATAATTGAATTATTATTTATTTAACAACATATATTATTAATTTTCAAATTTATTTTGTAAGGTTTATTTTTATTTTCATTAATTTGTGGATGATTAATATAACTATATTCACATATAAATATATATATATATATATATATATATTCAAATAAAACATTTTTCATATAATTTCTAACCTATGGGGTTTTTGAATTATACATCTAAACCCATGATTTTACAAGGGTTGTATTTGTTTTTCAATTTATCCAAGAATAATTTTTTATCTGTACAAAATTATTTTAAAAATATTACACCATGTAAGGGATTCAATTATGTATGTGTATTAATTTGCACTTTTACAAAGGGGGTTTAATTTTTAATTAATTCATTTATATTTACATTTTCAATGATATATGTAGATGTATCAACCTATATTCACTTGTATTAATGATTTAAATATATTTTAAATAAATCATTTGAAAAGGGATCAATTTTATATATTAAATTGAGATAGATTTAATATATTTTATTTATATATTTTCAATACTGTATAGTTGATATAAATTTCAAGTCTTGTTTTTTTAAGTTGGATATTTATCATTATTTTCAGACATTTATATGAATTCCAATCACTTCACAGGAATATTATCTAATACTCATTTTCAATGGATTAACACGGTATGTGAATATATATATATATATATTTCTATGATCACCCATGAAAATTCTATTTTTAAATAAAAATCCAATTTGTATAATTGAGGTAATTTTTAGATCTACAACATCAAATAATAAAAATATACTATTTTTTTATTGGATGTTGTAAAATTTTTAAGTGTGATATTTTGTTGTTGTTTCATATAATATTAAATTTGTATTTTATATATTTAATAATTTGTAATTACTAAATTAAAATATGTGTTGATAATGGTCATCATGTAATTTTTATCATTTCATGAGTATGTTTTATTTACATATAAATAATGACTAATATTATAAATATCAAATTAATTTATTAAATTTTTATTTTATAAATTTTTATTTAATACTGATTATAATAATGTCAATTATTAATATTAAAAAAATAACAAGATATATATAAATCAATTGAATATTTGAATTACTATATTTTTGAATTATATATTTTATTATTATTAATATTCTTTATAGATATATGATATTATTGTATTTAGAAAATTTCAAAATAATATATTTATAAAAAATGAAAATCATATATAGTGTATCAAGTGAATAAAATTGAGATAAAAAATGTGATGAAATCATGTTTCTTTTTCGGTGAGAGTTTGATCATAGGGGATGAGCGAGCAGTAAGGCTGAGTCAAGTAGTGGATGCAACAAGGCCTCAAGGGTTTGTGCAGTGGTCTATGTTAAGGGTGTGAAGTTGTTGATTTTATGGATTCATATAATTATTATGAGCAAGGATCGATTGTAGAAAGTGGATATTGATCATGGGTGCATAGTTTTTAGAGGTTTTAGAGAGTTGATATGCTATTAATTATGTTCTAATCATATTTAAATTTTGACTGTGGTAAATGGGAGGCTTGTTTTTCACAAATCATAGAGATTTATGCATTTTTCCTAATTTGTAGGAATCAAATCATCATAATCCCATTAGTTTTTTATTTATACCCTACTTTTTACACTAATTTTTATATTTAACCCCTTATTTTATAATCTGTTTATGATCATATTATTTTACACAATGTGAAAATTATATGTTTCAAATCTACATTTTCAAATACATTCATGTATCATATTTTATTTTATTTTTTGAAAAATGAATTATGTGTTCCTCAGAATTCATAGATTTCTCTTTCTATTATCCTTATTATCATAGTTTTATATCATTTATATCAGTAGTTGTGAGTGGTTGTTGATATTATTTCTATATTAATATTCACATTTGAACCAAAAGCATGAATATGTTTATAAATTAATATTATTGATGATTATAAATTGTTGATTCATTCTACATTTCTATTTTCTACATTTTTGTGTTCCATATTGTCTTCAGTAAACAATTTTATTCTGCATGATATGTAGTTTTCATCAAAAATATTTTTCATAGTTTTTCAAAAAATGCTTTATAATTGCACCATTGGAAATATATGTATTCTGCAATTTTTTTCTCATACATCTAGTATGTACAAACCTCTAGCAGTTGGTTCATATTATTTATGGTAAGGAATTGAATTCAATTTATGAAAAGTATATTTAAATGTGAATTGATTTACTAAAAGGGATAAATAAATACATACAATATTATATTAAAATTTAATATTTTTCTCTAAAGGATCATTTAATTTATTTAATTACACACTTTATTCATATATACAATGAATTATTATTTATTTAAACACATTTCTTATATAATTTCAAATATTTTTATAGGTGTTAGTTTTATTTTCATCTATGTGTGTCTGATATAGAAAATTATAAAGATATATGAATATATATATATACCCAAATATAAGCTTTCTCATTGATTTTATAATATATGGGTTTAGTTTTATAATATAATTATAAACCCTTGATTTTACAATGGTTTTATTTGTTTTAAAATTTAATCCGGAATAATTTTATATATGTTAAAAAAATTATATAATTTATAAATCATGTAAGGGATTAATTTGGGTCTATGTCTTGAGTAATTTTTTTTAACAAATGGGGTTTAATTTTAATTAAATGAATTAATGTTTTTATTTCCAATGATATATGTATAAGTATCTGCATATTTCCACTAATTTTAAAGATTTAAAAATATTCTAAATATATCAGGTGAAAATGGTTTAATTTTATATTTTTAGTTCAGATAAATTTACAAAAATTATATTTATGTATTTTCAGTACAATATAGATGTTACAAATATCAATTTTTTAATCAATGTTTTATATTTATTTTCCAAAATTTATTTGAATTAAAAACAGTACCCATGATTTCATGATACTACATATTTTATTTAGTATTAAATAGGTATATATATGTTTATTTAATTATATATATTAGTATGATCAAGGTTAAACGTTTTTTTTTAATTAAAAATCAAATTTTAATAATTCATATTATTTTCTAATCTGCAACATTAAACTGTAAAAGACCATTTTTTATTTAATCCCTTAAAATTTCTAAATTCGATATTTAATTTTATTTCTATGTTATAAATATTATTACAAGTTTATTAAATATATTATTTTATGTGTAAATACTAAATTACAATAAGTTCTAATAAATTTTATCATTTAATTTTTATAATTTTATGTGTAATTATTATTTACATATAGTTATATATAAATTCATATATATATATAAGTATGTGACTAATTCTATGAAAAAATAATATAATCACATAATTATGTATATAAAGGTATATGTACATATGTATTTTAATGCGATATTACTTCATCGCGATTTATGTATAATAAAAAATCCATTTTTATAAAATAAGTTTAATAGATCATTGTTTAAATGAAAATTGATAGTCATTATAATGAAAAATATATGTTATAATGTTTTTAATTCCAAATTGAGGAATTTGGATATTCTGTTTTCAAATAAGGGGATGGGGAGCATGCAAAAACCCTTATGTTTCTTCTATCCAATCATATGATGGATGTGCCAAGATAGTGCTCTAAGGCAATGGGTAATGATTCAACCTCAAGATATTTCATGTGTGGTGTGAAGAGTATATATCCTAAGAACATTATGGGATTGGGGTATGATCCAAATCCATCATTGGACAATTCCTACCATGTCACTAGAGTGGAACGAGAATCAATGCTATAAATCATGTTCCTTTTAGAATTAATTTATAAATTGCAGTTACGTTTTGAAGTGAAATTTGTACAGTTTCACAAATGAATGAAATTGATTTTGAGAATAATATATATAATGAAATACTATTGATAAAGTTCTTATTTTGAGAATATATCATGGTACCATAATCCATCATTACAAGACTTCCTGAAATGTTCAATTATTTTTAGATAATTGAAAAACTAAATTTTGTTTCTATTTTTTAAACTCCTATCTCAGAAATTTAACTCTCATCCTTTTTTAAGATTATTTTCAACATTTGAATTGATGTTCTATGTTAGGAGGATTTAGTAAAGACTTATTATACGTGACGTAGATAAGATGTTTTATTTTTAATTTCTCTTATATAGATCTGGTAAAAATGTATGGCTTTTCTATTACTCCAAAACCTATTCCAGTAAAAGGTTCTGGTATGTAATAAATGTTATTCATTTATTTTAGTAAACTTTTATAAAAATAAATACACTCTATGTTTTAGTATTGAATCTAGAAGGATAGGCTCGATTTTTTATAGTTAGTATCATAGAAATTGTCCATAAAACATTAGATATTATATTTTGTCCTCTATGTGGTATATTATAGATGTCTAGAAATCATAGTTTCTCCTAATTCTGATGTATCATACACTAAATTTTCTATTGTTTGGTGAACAATTTTCTAGGGCACAATTATTTTTAAGGGGGGAAGAACGTAACCACCCAGAAAGATTAATATAATTATTTCTTATCAAACAACTTTTTTATAAATTTAAATAAACAATGTGATGAAAAAAATTGAAATTGACTTTTTTTAATTAATAATTCTTATAAATAATTAAATTTTAAATTATATTATTTAATTTATTTTTATATTAAAATAAATATTGGTTTTTAAAACAGTATTTTAAGAGAATATTGTAATATGATTATATTTGTTATTTTAATAAATAAAAGTTAAACCGAAATTGAATAAAAAACTTATTTTATCAAGTGGTTATTTAATAAAATATTTAGAATGAATTTTTTTTCAATATATATATATATATCATATAATTAATGATTACTGTTATAAATATATGTTTTTTTATTAAATACCTATTTTATAAATTTTTTTAGATTAATGAATATAATTATGATAATTATTAATTATATAAAAATAATTTAATATATATAAATTTTTTGAAGATTTAAATTAATATTATTTTAAAATTATGCTGAATATTTTATATTAATAAAATATTTAACAATAATAAATATATTTTGAAAATAAAAAATAATCAAATGTAAAATTCATATATTTTATGATTATTATTATATTATAATTTTTTATAAATATATGATATTATATTTTTTATAAAATTTCTAAATTTAATATAAAAACTAAAAATCATATATAGTATAAAAAATTCATGAAATTGTGTTCAAAAAGGGTGTAAAATCATGTGTGCTTTTGGGAGAGGTTCTCTCACAGGGCCTGAGAAAGAATGGGGAATTGAGCAGGAGCTACAATGTGGACTTTGGAGGTCGAGAGGAGGTCCAAGCTGAGGTTGATTGGTTGTTGAAGCTAATGACATTTGGGAGTCCTCCGTGTACTGATTAGTTGTTAGTAGAAAAATATGGTGTATGGTGTACCATCAAAAAGAGTTTTCAAGACACAATGTGTTAGTGATGGGTTTGGAATTATTTTTTCGGTTTGACAACAGTAAAGGTGAATCCCGTTCATCGCAAAATCAATAAGACTTAGGTCCTTATCATAATTTATTGGTGAAAAATCATCACTATCCCAACATTTGTTTATTTCATCCATATGTTCTACTGTGATTTTTATCTCATGTCCATTGGTTTCCATTCTAGTTAATATCATATTATTTTTCACAACATTAATATTATATTTTTTAATGGGATTTGTCAAATACAATGATATTTCACAGTCTTGTTCGAAAAATTATTTCTATGTTCCCTATGGTCTGTAGATGTCCATTTTGATGTCCCTAGGGTCATTAATTTATATCATTTATATCAACATTTTTTCACTAATTTTTTGTCATCGTCTGCATCATTATTAACATATTTAACCATAGGAATGAATATGTCTATGAATTGAGATGTTAAAAAATAATAAATAACAGTTTAATTCTGCGTTATAAATACCTATATTTTTTTGTTCTACATTTTATTCGGTATGAATTTTCTTTCTACACACTCTGTCATTTCATTCAGTATTTGTACCTTAGTTTTTCACACTCTTCATGATCTTCACACCATTTTTTGCATTGTATTCTACATTTTTTGTATGATTTCTAGTGTGTAAAATCCTCAAGCAGGTGTTCTATTTTGGTGATGGAATGGAAATAACTTTAGTTTATCAAAATTATTTTAAAATGTGAATTATTATATTAAAATATATATATACAAAAAAACATACTATAATTATTTTTTATTTAATTATTTGTATTCAATGGATAACTTTATTTATTTATGTATTTAATTTTTATTTATATGAAATTGAGTGTTATTATTTTTTAATTACATCTTATATTTATTTTTTTTTTTCGTAAGGGTTTGTTTTATATTCATTGATTTGTGTCTTATTTAAGTAAATATATATTTATATTTGAATATATATATATATATATATATAAATCTACCAATTCTCATAGAAATTATAAGATTCGGGTTATTTTTTTAATTTTACTTGTATAACCATCGTTTTCAAGGGTCATATTTGTTTTACAATTTATAAAAGTTTTATTTTATTTATTTACTATATTCTTCAAAAATTTATACATCATATAAGGGATCATTTTATGTTCATGTCCAAAGTTATGCTTTTAAAATAGGGTTTAATTTCAATTTAATCAATTTATTTATTGATTTGAGAAGATGTATGTATATGAATCTAATTTTATTCACTTGATTTAAAGATTTTTTTTATAAATCTATAATTTGAAAAGGAATTAATTTTATGTTTTCAAGTGAGATAGATTTAAAAAATTATATGTATATATTTTTAGTACAATAAGGATTTTTTACATTTCAAGATTTGTTTTCTTGAAATATTGGTTTTATCATAATTTTCAAAATATTATATTACTTCAAAAGACTCCACAAGAATTCAATCAAAAAATTGTTTTTAGCGAAATAACAAGATATTTATATTCATATTAATATATATATATATATATACATATATATATATATATAATTAACCATGATGAACCTTGAGAAGAATGGTTTTAATTGAAAACCCAATTTGTACAATGGGTGTTATTTTATGATCTACAACGATGAATAAAAACAAAACCCGGTTTTTTTATTTTATACCACAGATTTTTCAAAATCAATGGTTACATTTTTTTGATGATTGATGTATTTTTACAAGTGTATATATGATATTATGTTATGTGTAAATACATAATTATAATAAGTTTTAATAACTATCATTATATTATTTTTATAATTTTATGTGAATTTTTTATTTACATATTGTTATATATATATATATATTTCTACAAAAAAATAGTATACATACATACATTTCTACACGAAGGTAAATGTACATATGTATTTTAATGAGAAACTAATTAATCATGATTCATGTATAATCGAAAAGTCATTTTTATAATATAATTTTTAATGTTCATGTTTAAAAAGTAACTCAATCATCCTTTTTATAAAAAATATAAGTTATGTTATTTTTAATTCTAATGTGTTGAACATGAATATTATGATAATGAAGCAGGGGATAGGGATCAAACCCAATCCCTTATGAGTATTTTGACTAATTATATGATGGGTGTTCCCAGATAGTCTTCCTTTGCATTGGGTAATGCTTAAATCTCATGAGATGTCATGTATAGTGCAAGGGAGGTGTATCCTAAGAATATTATTATATTACGGAGTGAATATAATACATCATGAGACTATGTCAATCATGTCTCACGAGTGAATAGATAATCCATGCTATGATCAAAGCTAACCATTGGAATTAATTTAAGAAATTCTTATATGTTTTCAAGTTTATTTGATGCTATTTAAAAATGAATGATGTTTATTTTATAGAGGATATATATTGAGTTCTTTTTTCTAGAATATTTATTTTATGGTGTATTCATAGTTTCAATATTCTCCATTATTGGAGAACATGACATGTTGTAGTTTAATATTTAAATTTAAAAAACTATTTGGGGTCCTTTTATTCGGAAACCACATTTTGGATAATTTATGTTCATCACCTATTTTGAAATTATTTCCACTATACAATTAGATGTTTTATGTTGGGATGCTTTGGTAAAGCGTTATTAGACACATAGTTCATTAGATGTTTTAATTTTCATTTATTTTGTATATATATAAAAAAATGTATTCTATGTCAAATCTTATAAAACCAAGACCAGTAAAATTTCATGGTTTTTTATAAATGTTGTATATATTTTCAATTATCTCTAATAAAAATAAATACCCAACATTTTTTAGCAAAAAATATGGATGTTCATGCTTCAGTCTTTACAAAATTATTTTTTCATGATTATTCTTTCTATTAAATCGATTATATTAAAATCATTTTAAAAATTTAAATTTTTAATTTTATTCAAATAAATATAACTTAAAAAAATTTATCAATAATATTTATTCTCTCCCATTATATTATTTCAATATTATTCCATTAATATTAATAATCCTTAATTTATTGTTAATTAACATGTTTATATAATGCATGTTCTGAA
Source organism: Viscum album (assembly GCA_963277665.1). Taxonomy (NCBI): domain Eukaryota; kingdom Viridiplantae; phylum Streptophyta; class Magnoliopsida; order Santalales; family Viscaceae; genus Viscum; species Viscum album. The sequence goes on from OY728138.1 coordinate 512,689,032, forward strand.
TCTTTTGGAATCTAGTATTGTGGGTGTTTTGGATGAGTGTGTGACCCATGCCTAACTATAATACTCCAAAAATTTGGGATTATAATATAGAATTTATAAAGTACATGGGAGACCATATCCTATTGAAATCATATAATATCCATAAATATCTAACCATAAAACATAAAATTATTGTAAATTACTCATATAACAGAGGATATTATAACCAAGAATAGAATAAATTATATGGTTAAATACCATTAAGCATTCCGATTAAAAAAATATCATTCAATATAACATGGAAACATGAGAGTGTATAAATAAAGTATGGATGAAGTAGAAATTATCAGTAAATGAAAGAATCTCCTCAAAACTAGAACTGCTAAACCAAACCCTTCTAATATCTTCCATCACCGAGATTCACTAAAGAAAAGAGCCTCCAATATCACAACCTATAAGAAAGACCGAATATTTAATTCTATATTCATAGAGAAAACAAGTATAAGAAATAATATTGATGAAAGGGTGAATATAAAATAACAATTATGATGTCCTATAATCCAATGAATGATTAAAATAGCGAGTTGATTCATAAATAATGAAAAAACAGAACAACCACTATACTCCATTTAGATAAATGAATTGATAAAAAAGGGAAAGAAAGATATAGAATTTTTGACTACATTATACACATACACTTCAATGTAATATCAAAACCTATAGTAAGGTAAAATATATAATTATATCATTAAATCACAGAATAAAAATAAGTATTATTCCTCAATCCACATCGGGGATCTAAAAATATATCTTTCACCAAGAGGACATACGGGAGTCAAGGAAATTAATTAGTCATAAAAATTAAAAAAAATCATAAATATCACCCCAAGGTATTTTATGGTAACAAACTCATTTAAATATATTATATAATTTTCAGGCTATTATACTATAACTTGGATCGTTGTGTTTAAGATAATAAGTGAAATCATGATGACACACTAGTTGTAACACCTCAATATCTTAAAAGAGGGACATCATGTTTAAAATTTTATATGACATGAAACAACAAGATTATATGTGAATATAAAACAATATAATATATTTATTCATTTATTTCTAAATAAAGTCCATCTCTTCGATAAAGATAAATCCATGCAGTAATGGGTTAAAAGAAATGTGTAACAATATTTAAATATTATTATTTGAAAATTAATATTATAACCAATCCATTAAAATTAGCGGTTATGAATTGGAGAAAACAAATTAAGAAAAATATGTGGTCTAAAAATTTGAAAACAATAAATATATATATATATAGATATATAAATTATAAAAAAAATTACAAAATTCAATTAAAAATAAAGGTTTTCTTAAAAACTATATTGTTTTAAAAGTGATTTATTTGCTCCTTGGAAATATATTTAAAAACTAGAAATTATATCATTTAAAAAAATTTATATAAAACAAATTTAAATTCTAAATCATAATTGAAAAATTATCTTATGTTTATTTTTCCATATTTTGTTTAAATAATTCATTTTTAATGAATAGTGAAAAGTACTCGGTTTTATTGAAACATCCTTTTTGATAAATTCATTTAAATGTTCCTATTTTTATAAAATATTTATTTGAAAATATAATTATTAAAATAATATTATAACTAAAAGAATTTATATCTCTGTAATCCATTTCATATTGAATTTAATAATAAAACATTCTATACTTATGACAATTTTCTCTTTGGAAAACTAATATTTTTTTGTGTTAGAAGATTTTTTATTAAAATAAATCATTTCCATTTTATAAATTGAATTAGAAAAAATAGATTCAATATTAAAAATAAAAAATTAAAATTATATAATATTATTATCTTAATGTTTCTTCATAATAATTTTAAAAAATAATAACAAATTAATTAATGCGGTTAAGGTAACAAATAGGTTTTTCAGGGTAAAAGAACTAATGTTAAAATTAGTATTTTTTAAATTTTTCTTTAAATTAAATTATATATATATGTTTATGAATTACTGTGTTAAAATTTACTAATATTTATCACTTTATTACATGATTAATGAATAAATTACCAAGGATAAATATAATTGTTACTATAGTGTGAACTAAAATAATAAAATTATGTAAATGTAAAGGCTAAGAAATTATTTGATGAAAACGAGTATTAATTATGGAGGAGATATTTATAGATCATATAATCCCGAAAATATATAAATTTTAAAATTATTTAGTCACTGTGGGAGAGTAAGGAATTCCATTATTTAAAAGTTTTTTTTATTTACAAAAATATTACTCATCAATTATAAATGTGAATCACTACCATCAATTATTCAAAACACTAAATCCCTTTGGATCAAGAAACATGAGAAAATAAATCCCAAAATCCTAATAAACATTATGGATCTTATTTTCATCAAAAAATAACAAAGAAATAATACTTATTACATGATATAATGGAGGTTTCCTTAATAGATGATAATTGTCTTCTATATGCCTATTCTTTTTCATTCTTCGTTTGAAACCATAAATTAGGTCTAAAAATCTTCAATATAATAACAATAATAACACAAATATACTACAATTTTATTATGTTTACTAAGTAATATTTATCCAACTCCAATTTAATATAAGGGGAAAAAATAGTCATTCTTGTGTACGGTGGAATAGCATCTCGTGAATTGACGTAACTTGTTTTCCATCAACACTTCTCAATGTTATATATAATTATGGATTAATATATATATATATATATATATATATATATATTATTTATAATATAATTATATTGTTGGGTTAATAATAATACATTTATCATTTTACTTTTTATTCCATTTAAAATACAATATTGTCACTCATGTGAACGACATACTATCACCTTAGGAAATGATGTGATTTGGTTGTTAACTGTGGTTTTCATGAAATATAATATTGTAATTAAATGAATATATGTGATATATAAGTAGTGTTATGAAATTTTAAAATATAATATGTCATACACTACCATACTCATTCACCCTTTAATGGAAACATATCTTTGTTTGTGCGAATAAATTACCTATCATCTCTATTAAGTGATGTGATTCATTTTTAATGTCAAATTTTCAATATTCCTTCAATATATATATATATAATGAACCATAATAGTAATAATAACATTTATAATATTTTTTATGACATAACAATATCCAATGTATATAAACCATAACTTTTATGAAAAAATCATTGATGATAAAATCTGGAAATTAACAAGAGAAACAATGAAAATAAAGATTTTATTATTAACAATGTGATGTTAAAATGAAATAATATGATCATATATGGTATTATATATAAGATTATGGTTATATAATATATTTATAATATACCTATAAAAATTATACAGTTTTTTCAAACACATGAAAAGGGGTCTAACCTAAGGTAAGAGTTTCTCATCTCACTTTTACTTCCCTGAGAGATATATCATAGTCTCAACTATTTAAAATTTTTAGTGTACATAATAAACCATATTATATATTTTTTATTATGAATATTTTTTTCATGGTATTTGATGTTTCATTTCATGTCACTTCTTTCATAGGGATTATGGTTTTTAATTGACCAAATCTATAAGGGTTTACTTAACAATATCATTATTATTCAGGATTGTTTATATTTAAGACTCCCATGGAAGAATTATTTTTTTATTATATAATAAAACCAATATATATATATAGAATATGATTATTAGTGTTAATGTCATGTAATGGTATCATTTCCCTATCATTTTTTCTTAAAATAACAATCATAAAATTTGAGCAAAATTTTATTTCATTTCTCTCTTCTGTAAGAAAAACATTTTTCTCCAAAACCATATTTGGAACATATATTATTCAAAAATATTTTTAAAAATATCAAAAAAAAATTATATATATTTTTTACAAACTTATTATTTTGGTAAAACCATTTTGGAAAATATTTCTATGTTGTTTTTTAGATAAAACATATATGGATTTCACTAAAAATATAAAAGGAATATTTATTTTAACATTTAAGTCAGGAAAAAACATTTCCTCCCTCACAAAATGTAAATTTTTTAGAGATTATGTTATAATATTATAATGGTTATTTTCAAATAAATGTATTTTCAAAATATTTGTTGACCATTTTTTATTTTAATAATAATATCAATGGGAAATTGTTTTTCCATCTAAAATGTTTTTAATAACATATTTATTGTATTTTTGTTTATTATTGACATCATAATTATATTTTACATATGATATAGTGGGGATATGTTTTATTGTTATAATCACTATTATTTATTTATGATGGTATATGATTAGTATTAGTGATGATGTAAAATTTCATTACCATTAACTATATTACTCTTGATAGGTTAAGATTGTGTTTATTTGATTTGGGTAATTATTATTATTTTTAATTTTAGTTTTCCATTATAGATATTTATGATTACTATGTGTCTCTATATCCATAAAAAAGAATGAAATATATTAATTTTGGGTTGTGTGGGGCCCAGATATAGATGGCCACTTATTGAAGTAAAAAGTGTCATGAGATAAATCTCTTGGCCGAATTAGATGACTTTTTACCCTCATATTTAAACTATGTTGTGATTTTTAATGTGAGTATGTTTCAATTTTCCCAAATTATACATTCCCTCAATATAAGATATGTTATTGTTTTTAATGTTATTATTCAACTACTTAATATATCTATGTATATTTTACAAGATAATGTAACTATCTATACGGATTCAGTTGGCCATAACTTATTCATTTTAAATTATGATCATGTTATTGTTTTAATGGCATGTATTTCAGTTATTTACCATCCCTGGTCGATTATTCTTATTTATTCATGATGGATTCCACTATATTATTACCCATATTTAGAATCTATTCCAACCTCATTCAAATGTTTTATTTTCCCCATGATAACATGATGTTTTTTGTGATTTATATGTATTGCTAACCTATGTGAAATATTAGTCTTCTCAGTGAAAATTCATTGTGTATTTTATTTTTTTGAAATGTATGTGAAATTAATGGTTTTATCAATTTTACCAAGACTAATAAACTATTTGGTCATTCGAAATGAGACTCATTATATCTATTTCTAATGAAAAAAGTAGACAAATGATTTGGGATATTGGGTTCAAGGTCTTTATATATTCTTTTAGAGGGAGACTTAGTAGAAAACATGGGACATTGATTTAGTAATAGCTATACTCGATTAAATAACATGAATATTGACATTGAAGATAATATTTGAATAGAATCCTATTGTTTTTGAATGAAAGAGAATATATCTTATGTCTTCGTGGTGTATCCCAATATTGATATTAAAAGATGGAATCTTTCTTGAGCATATCTACAAAGAGGTAATACATCCAAAAATTCATGTAATTATTTAATCAAGCATCACGTGGTACATGAAAATTGTACTTATTTATAACATGGTTTGGAACTCCTCTAGATTATGCATTGGTTAATTAACATTTTTCATAAAAACCATTATTACTTATTTGAAAATAATTTTTCATATGAAAACATTCCAAAGAAAACCATGTTTAGTATTTTTATAATATCTATGTTTTTTTAAATGTAATATAAGTGTTTCATATGTTTTAGGATTATACATAATGATTCATAATTTTATAAAGTAATATAATATATTCTATTTTTCGTAAATAGAACCTAGAGAAAAGGAATTAGGACTATATAATGAATGTAATCCAAATAGTAATATTGTTCATTTCTTTTATGGGCATAAGACAATAATTCTAATAGAACTAGTTTCAATAATATTCTCATTATATAAATATATATTATCATATTCTATTAATTCATAGAATAAAATATCCATTATTTATGACTATTAAATGTATTAAGGGAAGAAGTGGGTAATTGAGAAAATGTAATATAATGTGATGAAGGGAAACAAGTATATTCCTAGATGTGATAATTGTGGAAAGATACAAAATGTTTATTTCATGATTGAAATGTTATTTTTCTGATTATATTCTGTGAAATGGCATAATCCTCAACATTAATGGGTATCAATGAAACCAATAATGATTAGTGTTCTATCCTACATGAGATGGGTAACTACACAAATGATTTCCCTAAGTGTCAAGGGAATATACTGTAGAAGACTCTAATGGATTGAGGTCAAGATTATACAATTAATATGATAGAAGTGTTTTGATTAATGATCTTATTTATTTTGATTCCGGAACTGTAACATCCCACGTAAATAAAAATATGAATTTTCTATATTTATTAATATTTTTGAATTAATTATTATTTTTCGTTAAATTAGATTCCATATTCGATGGCGTACCCAACACACTACAATGGGTTTCTCTAAAATCTTATGTTGCACATGATGCAGTGTAATACTAAAAAAATAATAAAATAATACTATTAAATTACCCTAACACGTGTGATAATCATATAAGATGAGATATATCTAACCATTTTTTTCCTTGAATAGATTTTGGGACCCAATGGTGCCACTTGTGAGTGAAAATGACATTTAATTTCCATTAATTAAATATTAAGGAAAATCTAACCATAACATGTATCTTTTAGGAAACCATTTTTACATAGATTTATATAATTGATATCTTCAACAATAAATATTCCTTGGAAATATAAAAAAACTTTCTTAATTATTGGTATTTTAGTTATAATTTTTAGAAATTAAATAATTATACTTAATTATGACATAACGATGATGCAATGATTTTTTCATTAATAAAGTATTCAAATAAATGATATTATAAATGTGTAAATAATGTAATTTGGTTTTTTTATTAACCATGAATTTTTTGGACGATCATTACATGATATCATTGTATTAATGAAGTTTTTTTGAAGTTATAATGTACTTTAGGATTTGTCAAAAATGCACCATATGAATAGTGTCAAAATTAACATAATTCATTTTTTAAAATATATATATTTTTATTAATTATTAGAAAATTAAATAAAATATAATATTTTTCAAAATGATTATAATACATCTAATATTTTTTTATATAATATTTAATTGGATATTTGTTATGTTTTGGTAACTATTTTTATTCTCAAGGTGTTAAATGCCTTATAAAACAACAAGAGTAAAAAAAGGTTTAAATAAAAAGACAAAGATCAAAAAAATATCCAAAACTGATCCAGTTCATATTTATGGATTTTATTTAGATTTATACTAATATTATCTTATAATTTAATGAGTTTTGGAACTTTTAAAAGAGAAAATAGTTTTATAATAAAATAATACTCTCAGACATTACTAAAGATCCCCTCCTCCTTCTTAAAAAAGTGAATCACCTCTAACCCTTACTCACACCACTCAAGTCACATTGGCTCAAACAAAATCTTCCAAATTAATCTCCCAATATACCTCTATTCCACCATCAAGCCTTACTATTGGTAGAAGACAATTCGATAAAACATTCTTGTTCAATCCAAAGGGATTTCCCCAATTTTAATGTAACATCTTCTCCCAAGTTACTTTCAAAGAAGTTTGATTCAGAGGTCGAGCGATTAGTAAGGGGAAGTTGAGTAATAGTTTAATTGAGGTCTTGGGAGGCTGATTAGTGGTCGACGTCTAGGGTGATTAGTTCTCAATGTCCTTGATTCAGAGGAGTCCTCCAAACATCGAACCGTTACAGGTAGGGGAGTCTGATCGAGGGTGGATAGTCTGTCATGGTTTTCATGAGATAATGTGTCATCATCGAAGTTTGAAGTGAGGTTAATGTTTGAATTTGGTAATGGTGCATCCCATTCATTATAAGTCTAAGAGTCACATGCCTTTGTCAAAATTTCTAGGTGTCAAATCTTCTTTATCCTAACAGTTATATATTTCATCACTACCTTATACCTCGATTGTTATTTGTTGTCCCTTGGTTTTCAATCCTATTTTGATAATAATGTTTTCCCCGATGTGAATATTATAAGATTTGAATCTACATTTTCAGATAAATCATTGTTTCATACTTACATGTTCGAAAAGAAAATTTATATGTTTGTTATGGATCATTGATGTACATTTTGGTTGTCCTAGTTATAATCATTTTATATCATTTATATCAATATTTGTGGATGTCTCCATTATTGTTCACTGCATGAATTGAAGAATTGAATATGACCATGAAATGAATTTTTTTAATATTATAATTAGCTAATTCATTTTACATATTTATTCTCTATATATTTGTGTTTTACATTGTCTTACTCAGAAAGTTTCATTATACATGTTCTGTACTTACATTTAACAAATCATATATTGTTTTTAATGACATTCTTGATCATTTTACCATTTGAATGTGTTGTATTGTACATTTATTCCCCATACTCCTAGATTGTCCAAACCTTGAGCATTTTGATCAATTATTTGTAGGTAAATAATTATAATCATTTTATCAAAAGAATATTTTAATCTGATTTTTTCTACTAAAAAGAATATATATATATACATACCAGAATTATGTTATTATTCATCATTTCTCTCTAAAGGATCAGTTTATTTAGGAATGTTTAAAATTAACTTTTATAATAAATGTAATGTTATTTAATTAACAACAAATATTATTTAGTTTAAAATTTATTTTTAAGGTTTATTTTTATTTTCATCAATTAGTGGATGATTTAAATAATTTTATTCATATATTAACATATATATATTCAAATATATCATTTTTCAGAGAATTTATAACATAAGGGATTTTTTAATTTTACTTCTAAACACATTAATTTACAAGAGTTGTATTTGTTTTAAAATTTATCCAAGAATAATTTTCTATGTGTATAAAATTATTCTAATATTTTTTCACAATGGAAGGGATTTATTTTTGTCTGCGTATTAACTTGTAGTTTTACAAAGGGGGTTTAATTTTTATTTAACCCATTTATTTTTTCAATTTTTAAGATATATGTTTATGTATCTACCTATTTTCAATTGTTTTAATGATTACAATAAATTCTAAATAAATCATTTGAAAAGGGATCAATTTTATATTTTCAATTAAGATATATTTAAAAAAAATTGTATATAATTTCAATACTATATAGATGTTTTAAATTTCTTGTCCTATTATTTTTGAAGTAAGAGATTTATCATTATTTTCAGACATTTATTTGAATTCCAATCACTACACAAAAATAATATCTAATACTTATTTTCAATCTATAAATTAGGTATATGAATATATATATATATATATATCCATGATCTACCTTAAAAATTATATTTCTTATTAAAAATACAATTCGTATAATTACTGTTATTTTTGGATATGCAATATCTAACAATAACAAAATGCTATTTTTTTATCAGTTACCACAAAATTTTTAGGTGAGATATTTTTTTTGCTGTTTAATATAATATTACATTTGTATTTATGATATTATTTCATTGGTAAAAAAACAATTAAAATATGTTTTGATAATGGTCGTCATGTTATTTATATCATTTTATGAGTATTTTTTATTTACATATAAATAATGACTATTTTTATAAATATAAAATCAATTTATTAAATTTTTAGATTATAATTATTTCTTTACTAATGACTAAAATAATGTTAATTATTAATATTATAAAAAGAATATTATATATATAAATCACTTGAATTTTTGAATTACTATTATTTTGAATATGTTCTTATGATTATATATTAATTCAACATTTTTGAATAATATAGAAATGTGGCTAATAATATAATAACTAATCATAAAATTATATATTTTATTGTTATTATTATTCATTATATATATATATATATGTGATATTATGGTTTTTATAAAATTTAAAAATTATATAATTACAAAAAATTAAAATCATATATAGCGTAAAAAGTGAATAAATTTGAGATAAAAAAGGGGATGAAATCATGTTTCTTTTTGGGTGAGATTTTGATCATAGGGGCTGAGCAAGCAGGAAGGGGGAGTCAAATAGTGGTTGAAACAAGGCCTAAGGGGTTTTTGTAGTGGTCTATGTTAAGGGTGATAGGTTGTTGAATTTTATGGATTCAAATGATTTTTATGAGCAAGGATCGATGGTATAAATGGGTGTTTGATCATGGGTGGATAGTATGTATGGGTATTCGAGGGTTGATGTGCCATCAATGATGTTCTAGTCATAGTACATTTTTGATTTTGGTAAATGGGAGGCCTGTTTTTCAAGGATCAATGAGATTTATGCCTTTTTCTTAATTTGTAGGAACCAAATATTCCTCATCCAAATAGTTTTCTATTTATCAACTACTTTTTATCCTAATTGTTATCTTTAACCCCATAGTTTATAATCTGGTTAAGATCATATTATATTCCATGATTTGAATATTATATTTTTTGAATATAAATTGTCAGATACATCCCTATATCATATTTTCTTTTTTAAAAATGGATTGATGTGTTCCTTAGAATTTGCAGATTTCACATTCTAGTGTCCTTATTATCATCATTTTATAACATTAATATTTTTAGTTGTGAGCCGATGTTCATTTGATTTATAAATTACTATTGAAATATTGCACCAAAATATTGAATATGTTTATAAATTAATATTTTTGATGATTTTAAAAAGCTGATTCATTCTACATTTCTATTTTCTACATTTTTTATCTATATTGTCTTTATCAAATAGTTTTATTTGGCATGCTCTGCAATTTCAATCAACATATTTTCCTTAGTTATTCACACAATGCTTGATAAATACCCCATTGGAAAGTGAGGTATTCTGCAATTTATTGATTGTACTTCTTCTATGTCTAAACCTCAAGCAGTTGGTTCATTTTATTGAATGTAATGAATTGCATTCAATTTATGAAAAGTATATTTAAATGTGATTTTTTTACTTAAAGGGATATATAAATACATATCAATATTATTTTAAAATTAAATATTTTTCTATAAAAGATCAATTTATTTATTTAATTATATACTTTATTTTTATATACATGGGATTTTTATTTATTTCACTTGATTTTTTACATAATTTAAAATTTTTTATTGGGGTTAGTTTTATTTTCTTGTATGCATGTCTGATTTAGAATATTAGAAACATATATGAATATATGTATATATACACAAAAAAATATAACCTTTCTTGTTAATTTATAAGATAAGGGTTTTGTTTTAAAATTTTATTCTAAACCCATGATTTTCTAAGGGTTGTATTTGTTTTAAAATTTAATCAAGAATAATTTTATATTTGTAAAAAAAATTTAATAAATTTATAAACCATGTAATGGATTAATTTAGGTATATGTCTTGAGTTGTTTTTTTACAAATGGGATTTAATTTTAAATAAATGCATTAATGTTATTATTTTTAAAGATATATGTATAAGTATCTACATATTTCCACTTATTTAAAAGACATAAAAATTATCTAAATCTATCAATTGAAAATGGTATAATTTTATATTTTTAGTTGAAAAATATTTAAAAAAATTATATGTTTGTATTTTTAGTACAATATAGATGTAACAAATTTCATTTTTTTTGTTTTTAATCAATGTTTTCTATTTATTTTCCAACAATTATTTGATTTCAAAACAATACCCAGGAATTCAACATACTACTAATTTTCTGAGGATTAAATAGGTATATAAATGTTTATATAATTATATATATTACCATGATCAAGGTTAAACAATTTTTTTAATTAAAAAATCAATTTGTATAATTGATATTATTTTCTGATCTACAATAGTAAACAATAAAAACTCCATTTTTAATTTATTCCTTAATATTTTTAAATGCGATATTTAATTTTATTTCTCTGTTAAAAATATTATTACATGTTAATTAATGATATTATTTTATGTGTAAATACTAAATTACAATAATTTTTAATAAATATGATCATGTAATTTTTATCATTTTATGTGTACCATTTATTTACATATATTTATATATAAATTCATATATATAAGTATGTGTATCATTCCATGAAAAAGTATTATAAGCATATATATATGTACATGAAGGTATATGTACATATGTATTTTAATGTGATGCTACTTCATCATGATTCATGTATAATAAAAAATCCATTTTTATAAAATGATTTTAATAGATCATTGTTTAAATTAATTTAATAGTCTTTATAGTGAAAATATATGTTATAATGTTTTTAATTCAAAAGAGTATAATTTAGATATTATGTGAATGAATAATGGAATGGGGAGCATGCCCAATCCATTATGGTGCTTCTACCCAATCATATGATGGGTGTGCCAAGATAGTGCTCTAATGCATTGGGTAACGTTTTAACCTCATGATATATCATGTAAGGTGTGAATAGTATATATCCTAATAACATTATGGAATTGGGGAGTGAACCTAATCTATCATTGGAAAATTCCCACCATGTCAATAGAGTGGACCGATAATCAATGCTATAAATCCAGGTTCCATTTAGAATAAATTTATGAAGTGCTTATAAGTTTTCAAGTGAAAGTGATATAGTTTCATAAATGAGTGAATTTGATTTTAAAAATAATATATAAATTGAAATACTTTTGATAAAATGTTTATTTTGGGAATTTATCATGATAAAATATGCCTTCATTATGAGACTTCCTGAAATGTTGTAAAATTTATAATAAATTTTAAAACTATATTTTGTTTCCTTTTTTTAGACACTTTACTCAGAAATTTAACTCTCATCCCTTGTTTTAAAATTGTTTTAAACATTTTACATGAAGTTATAAGATGGGAGGATTTTTAATGAGTTAGTATATGTGAGGTAGATTAGATGTTTTATTTTTATTTACTATTATATAGATCTTGTAAAAATGTATGGTTTTACTATTACTGCAAAACCTGTTCTGGTAAAAGGTCCAGGTATGTAAAAAATGATATGTATTTATTTTAGTAATATTTTATAAAAATTTATACACTCTACATTTTAGTACTGAATCATGAAGCATAGGAAAAATTCGTTATATTTAGTATCATAGGAATGGTCCATAAAACATTCGAGATTCGATTTGGTCATCTAGGTGGTATAGTATAGATGTCTATCAGTCTTAGATTCTCATATTTCTGAAGTATCAAACTCAAAATATTCTAATGCCTGATGAACAAATTTCTAGGGAACAATTTTTTTAAGGGGGAATGAACGTAACAACCCCAAAAGATTAAAATAATTATTTCTTATCAAACAAATTTTTTTATAATTTTAAATAAACAATTTGATGAAAAATAAAAATTGAAATTGACTTTTTTAAAATTAATAATTCTTATAAATAATTAAAATTTAAATTATGTTTTTTAAATCAATTTTATATTAAAATAAATACTGTTTTATAACATTACTTTTTAAGAGAATATTTAAATTTGATTATATTTATTTTTTTAATACATAAAAAATAAAAAAAATTGAATGAGAAACTTATTTTATCAAGTAGTTATTTAATAAAATATTTAAAAATAAAAATAAATAAATTTTAATATATATTTATACTATATAAGTAATGATTACTATTATAAATATATGTTTTAATTAAATACATATTTTAGAAAATTTTATATATTAATAATTAAAATTATTATAATTATTTACACTATAAAAAATTTCAATATATATAAATTATTTCAAGATGTAATTTATTATTATTAAAAAATTATACTGACTATTTTATATAAATAAAATATTTATTAATAATAAAGAAATTTTCAAAATAATAAAAATAATTAAAGGTAAAACTTATTCATTTTATTATTATTATTATTATTTTATTTCTTTATAAATATATGATATTATATTTTTTTATAAAATTTATAAATTATATAAAAAAACTAGAAAGCATATATAGGTTACAAAATTAATAAAATTATTGTAAAAACAGGAGTAAAATCATTTGTGCTTTTTGGAGAGGTTTGCTCACAGGGCCTGAGTGAGAAGTAAGGGGGAATTGAGTAGGAGCTGAAACATGGACTTAAGAGGCCGAGAGGTGGTCCAATCTGAGGTTGATTGGTTGTTGAATCCAATGACATTAGAGAAGTCCTCCGAGTATGGATTAGTTGTTAGTAGGGGAATATGGTGTAGGGTGCACCATCAACAAGGGTTTTTAAGAGCTGATGTGTTGTTGATGGTGTTAGAATTATAGTTTGGGTTTGACAATGTTAAAGGTAGAGCCCATTCTTCACAGATCAATAAGATTCAGGTCCTTGGCTTAGTTTATAGGTTAAAAATATTCATCATCCCATCATTTGTTTTTTTCCACCATAAATTCTACTGTGATTTTTATCTGACTTCCATTTTATCATTCTAGTTAATAGCATATTAGTTTTCCAAACATTAATATTATATTTTTTTGAATATTTTTTGTCAAATACATCCCTATTTTATATAGTAATGATTGAATAATGATTTCTACATTCCTTATGGTCTGTAGATGACCATTTGTGATGTCCCTGTGGTCATTGATGTATATCATTTATATCATAATTTGTTCACTGCTTTTCTTTCATTTTCTGCATCATTATTCACATCTTAAACCACAAGATTTAATATCATTAGGAGCTGAAATGTTCAAATATTATAAATAATAGTATCATTCTATGTTATTAATACCTATATATTTTTTGTTCTATATTTTATTCTGTATGTATTTTTATTCTACACGCTCTTTCCTTTCATTCATCATCTCTACCTTAGTTCATCACACTCTTATTTATCATTATACAATTTTCGAGTTCTTTATTCTACAATTTTTGTTGGAATTATAGTGTTTAAAATCCAAAAGCAGATGTTCTATTTCATTGTAGGAAAATAATTAACATCATTTAATCAAAATTATTTTAAAATGTGAATTATTTTATTAAGATATATATATATACACACACACACATACCAAAATTATTTTCCATTTCATTATTTCTCTCCAACGGATAGGTTTATTTATTTATGTATATAATTTTCATTTATATGAAAGGGATTGTTATTATTATTTAATTACATTTATTATTTATTTTTATTTTTTTATAAGGGTCAGTTTTATATTCATTGATTTATGTCTGATTTAAATATATATACATATATATATATATATTTGAATATATATATATAACTCTAACAATTCTCAAAAAATTATAAGATAAGGGTGGTGTTAAATATTTTACTTGTAAAACCATGATTTACAAGGGTCATATTTGATTTACAATTTATAAAAGTTGTATTTTATATGTTTACTATATTCTTCTAAAAGATATACCATCAAGTAAGGGATCATTTTATGTTTATGTCTTGATTTATGGTTTTTAAAATAGGGTTAAATTTTAATTTAATCTATTTATTTCTTTATTTGAAAATATGTATGTATGTTCATCTACATTTTTTCACCTATTTTAATGATTTATGATTTTTATAAATCTATCATTTGAAAAGGGATTAATGTTAATTTATCACTTTAGATAAATTTAAAAATTTGTATGTATATATTTTTAGTATAATAAGAATGTTTTACATTTCAGGTTATATTTTTTTTTAATATAACTTTTATCTTTATTTTCCAACATTTATTTGAATTCAAAACACTCCCCTTGAATTCAATATTCAAATCATTTTCACAGAACTAACAAGGAATATATATGTATTTGAATATATATATATATATATATATATTATCATGATTAACCTTGAGGGGAATGGTTTTAGTTAAAAAATACAATTTGTAGAATGGCTGTTATTTTCTGATCTATAATGATGAACAAAACAAAAACTTGTTTTGTTATTTTATGCCACAAGATTTTCAAAATTGATGGTCACTTTTTTATCGATGTTGGATGAACTTTTAAATGTGTATATTTGATATTAATTAATGTGTATGTACCCAATTACTAAATGTTTTGATAACTATCATAATATTATTTTTATCATTTTATGTTAATTTTTTATTTAAATATAGTAATATATATATTTGTGAACAAAATATAAAATATACATAATTTTATACATGAAGGTACATGTACATATTTATTTTAATTAGAAACTAATTAATCATGATTCATTTATTATCAATAAAGATATTTTTATAATATAATTTCCAATTTTCATGTTTTAAAAGAAACTCAATAATCCTTAAAATAAAAAATATGAGTTAAAATATTTTTAATTCTAAAGTGTTGCACCTAGATATTATGGTACTGAAGTAGGGTATGGTGATCAAACCCAAATACTTATGGGGATTTTGACTAATTATATGATGAGTGTGCCTAGATAGTCCTCCAATGCATTGGTTGAAGTGCACTGTGTTGCATTTGTTGTAAATGAGGTATGTTGTTGTCAAGAAATGAATGGATGGATGTCAAGGAATGTCAAGATGTGAATGAAAAAGGATGTTATGGTGTTGGTGAGGAAAGGAGAATGGCCATGGTACTAAGATGCATGTCACTTAGGAGATTCACTATGTGACATAGGATGTTGTGGTTGAAACATTCTCTATGTAAATCAGACGATTGTAGAGCTACTCTTAAGTTCCAAGAACATGTATCAAGAGGATACAATGTCACCACAATGTTAGAAGACCATGCATTGTATTGACAATGCATGAGGAGTTGAAATTGATCCATCCACAATGTCTAAGAGGATGAAGTGAGCTAATGAAGTCCATGCACTAACACTTAGTGCATGTGAATGTGAAGAAGATCCAATTGATCTCTGATTAGATCAATGAAGCTCATTGGAGATTTTCTGTGATTCAGGAGCTCAGTTGATGAAGAACCTTCAAGAATTTACATTCCTAAGTTATAAATAAATGTTGAGGATGAATGGAGGAATTATTAAGAAGAAGATGAAAAATGTAGAAGAAGAATGGCTTAGAGGAAGATGGCTTGGCATTTAGAATTGACATTTTTCATATGGAGTACTTTGTTTTTTTTTGACAAAGTAACATTTTGTCCCTTTTCCAAAAATTAGGCCAGCCAAGGCCAGCCCACGAGTTCAACCCCACGGCTCATGTGGGCACTAGGCGCCACGCCCATGGGGGAACCCATGGTGCAAGCACAAGGCGGCAGGGCTACACGGGGGTGTCACGCCCGGGCGGTAGGGGCGCTGGCAGGAGCACGCCCGCGAGAGCGCATAGAGCACGCCCGAGTGGCAGGAGTGGACGCAAGAGCGCGCCCGTAGAGAGAACACGGTGCGGGGCGGCACCGTGGAGGGAGAAGAGAGATTATTGAATGAATGGCGGTAGCACGAGTTTGATAAGACGCTGAAAAATCGGAGGCCGTTTCGATGTGGGAATGAGTTTTTTTCGCTGGGATTGAATCTGAGCCGCACATCTCATCGCGCGTCTAATCTCCACCGCATGATCCATCTGCACGACGATCTTTTAAACGCGGCTGTCGAGCATCATTAAACTCCCCATCCGACGGCTGTAAAGGTTGTCTTCAACCTCGAGCCACCCCGAGGCTCCCCGACGTCTCCCGCTGAACTAGAGGAATCTCGACGACTGTTTTTGAGTTCCCGGCCCCCTCTGAGAAAACCGAGACCTCCATGGAGATCGTCTGGCTCTACTGAACACAAACATGCATAAAAAGTGGCTTGCATGAAATATATGGAGAAATTGGAGTTCGGCCGAAGCAACCGGAGGTGCGAGGCCCATGTTTTTGTGCTCAAATGTTTAAACAGAGGCCATGCATGCGTTTTCATGCTCTTGCACGTGAAGGAAACCGAAGAAGAAGGAATCCCGCGGAGAACAGAAAAGAAAAACGTGATTTCCGGCTTGCGATCAAAGATTTTTATTGAACCTAAAATCACGGTGATTTGAGATTTATCTCACGCGGAAGATATGAGGCATCTCTGCCTATAAAAAGAGAGTCCGAGACCTCATTTTTGCTTGCTGATGCGCTGAATTTTTGAAGACCCGTGAGTGCACTCTCTACCTCGCGAAGATCTCCCCTGCGCGCACCACTTGCGCGGCAGCAGCCTGAAGCCAAACTTTGACTTCGTGAGTCCCTTGCGCGCTACTTCTTTGCGTGACAAGAAGAAGGATCCTTTTGCGCACCTCTTGCGCGAAAGAAGAATTGAGAGGTCCCCTGCGCGCCTCCCTTGCGTGACAGGAAGAACCCGAGGCCGCATTCTTGCACGCCCCGCAGTTGGAGGAGTCTTGCATGGCAGTAGGCCCTTGCACGCTTCTTGTGCTCTTTCACCGTGAGCGGCTGTCCTTGCACCCTTGACACCTTTCGCGATAGTGGAGTAGAGAAGTGGTCGCGGCTCAAACACATCTTGCTCGCCATCTCTTTGAAGGAGGAGTTCGGGTTGTGTGTTCAAGACAAGAGGAAGAACCCGAGACCTTGGCTTGGGTATGTGCAAGTGGGTGAAGTGAAGAGCACACCATTGTGTGTGTGTGTGCAACAAGGAAGACACCCTTTGGCACTTGTATGTGCAAATTGAAGAAGAGGCCGTAGCCCTTGGGGGTGTGCATGAAGGAGAGGCCAAGTCTCTTGTGTTTGCAAATTGAGCAAAGAAAATGTGTGTGCAAACAAAACAAGAAGGCCGAAGCCTAGTGTGTGCACTAAAAGTGTATAGACATTAGAAGAAGAAGAAGAAGTTCCACACTAAAGTAAAACACACTTCTAAGTGTGTGAACAATTTGAATATAGTGTGTGACGATTGTGGAGAAGGTGTGTGATTAAAATTGACTACACCCTTAGTGGGTTTATTGCACCAAGAGAAGGGGAGTGCATGCTTGAATGCATGCACGTGCACACGTGAACAAGTCTGAATCTGCTTGTGTGCAATTGAGGAGTCCAAGACCAGGAGATCTTGAAGATATTGTGATGCCATGCATTTAGTGCATGATGTTGATGTGAAGTGAGACCGAGCCAGACTGAAGTGAATGATATTATTTGTCTGAGTTTTCAGTAATTGAGAAGACCCTGATCAACAAAAGTGATTAGAAGTTGTGATCAAGATCAACCGACCTTATCAGAGGCCATTGAAGATTCTTGAAGAGAGAAGCCAGGTCATCCTCAGAAGAAGGATATAAATCCTGAGCAAGACGAGAAGACCTGATCAACTCAAGTGATCAGAGGTACAGAGCAAGGCCAGCCGTCTTTATCCCAGACTGCTGAGGATACTTGAAGAACTTAAAGTGAAGAAGAGCTACTCGTGTGACTCAAGGAGCCAGGAGAAGCCCCCTGTGAGACTCAGGGAGGAAGAAGTCTTCAGTGGGATTCTGGAGCAGGCCAGTGGGACTCTGGTAACACTGTGGGACGCAGTATAAAGACCCTCCTGTGGGACTCAGGAGAGATACAGTGGGATGCTGTATCGACCATTGTAATTCTAACAAGTTATAATGGAGAAACCATGTTGGGGCGTATAACCAACATGGCAAGGACGTAGGCCTTTGGTGCCGAACCTTGTAAATCCTTGTGTCCTGTGCCTTTACATTTACTGCATCACTCGAGTAAAGGCTGAGAGATACAAGAAGAGTGGATCGAGGCTTTAACCATCCATAGAGGATTAATTGATAAGGAATCAACTAGTAAAAAGTTTTAAGGGATCACTGATTCACCCCCTCCCCCTCTCAGTGATTCACACTGATCCGGGCACTTCAATTGGTATCAGAGGGAGGCTACCTCTAAAAGATCCAAGGGAGTCTTTATGAAGTGCAGATTTGAGGAAATGAGTGACCAGCCTCAAATGGAGAAATCTGCCAAGACTCAGAAAAATAGGAAGAAGAAACAGGCAAAGAAGATGAAGAAATCATGTCCTAGCTGTGATGAAGTTGGAATAATGAATGATCTTCAAAATGCAATCAAATATCTTCAGAAGACAGTCTCCAAGGAAGTGGCAATGTGTATAGCTACAGGGTTGGCATAAACAACACTCTCAGAAAGCTGGTGAAGGCTAAAGATGAAACAGTATCTCTTTGCAATGAATGATATGAAGACACTACTGAAGAATTGCAAAGAAGCCTTTCTGAGAAAGAATTCTTTAAGACTATGGTCAAATATGTTTTCCATGCACTGGAAAAGAGGCACAATGTTTCAATGAATGTAAGAGATTCTCAACTTGAAGACAAAGTAAACAGGGTGAAGGAGCTGGACAATTCATTGCTAGAAATAAAAAAGGTGCATGAAGACCAGATAAAGCAGCTGGAAGAGAATTGGGAAGGAAGGCTAAGAACTATTGAGGATGAGAAGAACTCCCTCAATATGAAATTCTTATAACTGGAGGTGATATTGAAAATTCTGTAATCACCCAAAGCTGAAACCTCCCAGTCAGCTTATAGAAGAAATGTTGCTACACAAGTATGCATTGAGAAGGATGATTCAAAAAGAAGGACATCCTCTAATAAAAGGGAAACATCTTCTAAAAAGAAGGTACCATCCATACCATCTTGTACTGATGCTTCTAATTGTCTTTCCACAAAAAGTGCAGGATGGAAAAATAATTACAGACAAGTATGGATGAAGAAAATGAAGAAGCAGAGCTCTCCTGAAACAACACAGCAGCTCCAGAAAAGTACCCAAAAATCAGAAGGACTAAAGAAGTCAAGATTTGTGGGTCAATGTTGGTGTTGTAATAAGTATGGGCACTGTGAAAAGTATTGTTGGTACAATCCTCTAAATGTCAAAGAACAAAGGAAGCCCATGCCAAGGGGGAGCAAGCCAGAAGGAAATAAGCAACATCCACAGGTCCAGAGACATCTGTTTAATGCTAACAGATTTGGATTTCTAGACAACATCTGGGATGGTTGCAAAATTGGTCAAAATAATGATACATGTCAATCTCCAACTGTATCCAAATCTAGAAAGAAGAAAAGATCACAGAACCTGGCTCAGAAAGAATCCTTGGGAAGCAAGCTTAAGAAAGTAGAAAATGCTCCCAAGAAGTGTTTGAGAAATGAAGATAAGTCCATGGAGTCTGAGTCCAAGAAGGGTGATGCATCCAGAAGGACCACCATGAAGTGCTTCTACTGTGGAAAGAATGGCCATACCATGGATCTTTGTAAACAAGCCATGAAATTTAATAGAAGCCAACTGCACTCAAACAGACAATCAATCCAGAAGAAGAAGAAGGGATTGATTGAAAATAAGTTGCCTAAGAGATGTAGCTTGACAGCATTAAAGGAACCATGTGGAACTTCCAAAACTGAGGCCACACTTCCAAGTGACTTACTATTCATATGGCCACATCAGTTGCAACTTGCCAGAGAACTCAAAAAATATGAAGATGAAGCTCTGGCAATTGCTAAAGCAAAAGGGAAGAGGAAGGTTTCACATGAAGATGTTTTGAGAACCACACCAGCACAATCATCAATGAAGATCAAATGTGCAAGTGTGAAGACTGGTGAAAATGGGACATCTCTGTTGAGAGAATCTTCTCAACCTTGTTGTTCACATTGATGAACCAAGGAGGTCCCATATTATTCCCTTATACACTTGTATTTACATGTGCTAAAATTGCAGGGAATTGAAGATGATGATCATTCTCAACTGGAGAGTGGTTTGGGTAGAATAGAGAGCACCCCTTGAGGGGGAGCCAATCTGTAGAAGATGGGATTCTGAGATTTAATACCATCTTGAGAAAAGTTAAGGTATTCCAATCATACTTTCATCCCTTGTTTCATAATTGTATTCATCATGACAATTAAGGGGGAGTATTGATTGAAGTCAAATGGATGAAATGGGAAGCATTATCATTGCACTGAACGTTCTAATGAGTTTTGTGATGTATGTGCAGGATTTAGCAATTCATTGTTATATCTGAAAAATTTCAAACCCCTGAAGCATGATCTCACATGTACAGTGAATGTTGGATAGCATTGAGTACCTTGGTTACATCACTCTTGTTTTCTACACCGGGTTAGCCCAAGTAGACTTAGAGATGATTTACTAAAGGTTCTTTGCTAAAGAGAGAATGTGACATCATCCCTGTCTCAGTGTTTTTCAAGAAAATACTTTTCAAAGGGAGGAAGAGATTTTTGAAAGAGAACCACACCACACCTTTGCATTTGATTTCCAATAAGGGGGAGAAAATATTGGCACACATATTGACCCATTCATATGTGCTCTAGTATATTTCCAACCAATACAAACGGGGAGATTGAAGTGCACTGTGTTGCATTTGTTGTCAATGAGGTATGTTGTTGTTAAGGAATGAATGGGTGGATGTCAAGGAATGTCATGATGTGAATGACAAAGGATGTGATGGTGTTGGTGAGGAAAGGAGAATGGCCATGGTACTAAGATGCATGTCACTTAGGATATTCGCTAAGTGACATAGGATGTTGTGGTTGAAACATTCTCTATGTAAATCAGACGATTGTAGAGCTACTCTTAAGTTCCAAGAACTTGTATCAAGAGGATACCATGTCACCACAATGTTAGAAGACCATGAATTGTATTAACAATGCATGAGGAGTTGAAGATGATACATCCACAATCTCTAAGTGGATGAAGTGATCTAATGAAGTCCATGCACTAACACTTAGTGCACGTGAATGTGAAGAAGATCCAATTTGATCTCTGATTAGATCAATGAAGCTCATTGGAGATTTTCTGTGATTCAGGAGCTCAGTTGATGAAGAACCTTCAAGAATTTCCATTCCTAAGTGATAAATAAATGTTGAGGATGAATGGAGGAATTCTTAAGAAGAAGAAGAAAAATGTAGAAGAAGAATGGCTTAGAGGAAGATGTCTTGGCATTTAGAATTGACATTTTTCATATGGAGTACTTTTTTTTTGACAAAGTAACTTCTTGTCCCTTTGCCAAAAATTAGGCCAGCCTAGGCCAGCCCACGAGTTCAACCCCACGGCTCATGTGGGCACTAGGTGCCACGCCCATGGGGGAACCCATGGTGCAAGAACAGGGCGACAGGGCTACGCGGGGGTGTCACGCCCGGGCGGCAGGGGCGCAGGCAGGAGCACGCCCGCGAGAGCGCATAAAGCGCGCCCGAGTGGCAGGAGTGGGTGCAAGAGCGCGCCCGCAGAGAGAACACGGTGCGGGGCGGCACCGTGGAGGGAGAAGAGAGATTATTGAACGAATGGCGGTAGCACGAGTTTGATAAGACGCTGAAAAATCGGAGGCCGTTTCGATGTGGGAACGATTTTTTTTCGCTGGGATTGAATCTGAGCCGCACATCTCATCGCGCGTCTAATCTCCACCGCACGATCCATCTGCGCGACGATCTTTTAAACGCGGCTGTCTAGCATCATTAAACTCCCCATCCGACGGCTGTAAAGGTTGTCTTCAACCTCGAGCCACCCCGAGGCTCCCCGACGTCTCTTGCTGAACCAGAGGCATCCTGACGACGGTTTTTGAGTTCCCGACCACCTCCGAGAAAACCGAGACCTCCATGGAGATCGTCTGGCTCTACTGAACACGAACATGCATAAAAAGTTTCTTGCATGAAATATATGGAGAAATTGGAATTCGGCCGAAGCAACCGGAGGTGCGAGGCCCATGTGTTTGTGCTCAAATGTTTAAACAGAGGCCATGCATGCGTTTGCATGCTCTTGCACGTGAAGAAAACTGAAGAAGAAGGAATCCCGCGGAGAACAGAAAAGAAAAACGTGATTTGCGGCTTGCGTTCAAAGATTTTTAAAGAACCGAAAATCTCGGTGATTTGAGATTTATCTCACACGGAAGATATGAGGAATCTCTGCCTATAAAAAGAGAGTCTGAGACCTCGTTTTTTTCTTGCTGATGCGCTGAATTTTTGAAGACCCGTGAGTGCACTCTCTGCCTCGCGAAGATCACCCCTGCGCGCACCACTTGCGTGGCAGCAGCCTGAAGCCAAACTTTGAATTCATGAGTCCCTTGCGCGCTACTTCTTTGCGTGACAAGAAGAAGGATCCTTTTGCGCATCTCTTGCGCAAAGAAGAATTGAGAGGTCCCCTGCTCGCCTCCCTTGCATGACAGGAAGAACCCGAGGCTGCATTCTTGCGTGCCCCACGGTTGGAGGAGTCTTGCGTGGCAGTAGGCCCTTGCGTGCTGCTTGTGCTCTTTCACCTTGAGCTGCTGTCCATGCACACTTGACACCTTGCGCGACAGTGGAGTAGAGAAGTGGTCGCGGCTCAAACACATCTTGTGCGCCATCTCTTTGAAGGAGGAGTTCGGGTTGTGTGTTCAAGACAAGAGGAAGAACCCGAGACCTTGGCTTGGGTATGTGCAAGTGGGTGAAGTGAAGAGCACACCATTGTGTGTGTGTGTGCAATAAGGAAGACACCCTTTGGAACTTGTATGTGCAAATTGAAGAAGAGGCCGTAGCCCTTGGGGGTGTGCAAGAATGAGAGGCCAAGTCTCTTGTGTTTGCAAATTGAACAAAGAAAATGTGTGTGCAAACAAAACAAGAAGGCCGAAGCCTAGTGTGTGCACTAAAAGTGTATACACATTAGAAGAAGAAGAAGAAGTTCCACACTAAAGTAAAACACACTTCTAAGTGTGTGAAAAATTTGAATATAGTGTGTGACGATTGTGGAGAAGGTGTGTGATTAAAATTTACTACACCCTTAGTGGGTTTATTGCACCATGAGAAGGGGAGTGCATGCTTGCATTAATGCACGTGCACACGTGAACAAGTCTGAATCTGCTTGTGTGCATTTGAGGAGTCCAAGACCAGGAGATCTTGAAGATATTGTGATGCCATTCATTCAGTGCATGAAGTTGATGTGAAGTGAGACTGAGCCAGACTGAAGTGAATGATATTATTTGTCTGAGTTTTCAGTAATTGAGAAGACCCTGATCAACAGAAGTGATCAGAAGTTTTGAGCAAGATCAACAGACCTTATCAGAGGCCGTTGAAGATTTTTGAAGAGAGAAGCCAGGTCATCCTCAGAAGAAGGAGATAAATCCTGAGAAAGACGAGAAGACCTGATCAACTCAAGTGATCAGAGGTACAGAGCAAGGCCAGCAGTATTTATCCCAGACTGCTGAGGATACTTGAAGAACTTAAAGTGAAGAAGAGATACTCGTGTGACTCGAGGAGCCAGGATAATCCCCCTGTGAGACTCAGGGTGGAAGAAGTCTTCAGTGGGATTCTAGAGCAGGCCAGTGGGACTCTGGTAACACTGTGGGACACAGTATAAAGACCCTCCTGTGGGACTCAGGAGAGATACAGTGGGATGCTGTATCGACCATTGTAATTCTAACAAGTTATAATGGAGAAACCATGTTGGAGCGTATAACCAACATGGCAAGGACGTAGGCCTTTGGTGCCGAACCTTGTAAATCCTTGTGTCCTGTGCCTTTACATTTACTACATCACTCGAGGAAAGGCTGAGAGATACAAGAAGAGTGGATCGAGGCTTTAACCAGCCATATAGGTTTAATTGATAAGGAATCAATTAGTAAAAAGTTTTAAGGGATCACTGATTCACCCCCTCCCCCTCTCAGTGATTCACACTGATCCGGGCACTTCATTGGTTAATGCATCAATCTAATGAGATGTCATGTATTGTGTGAGGGAGGTGTATCCTAAGAACAATATTATATTGTTGAGTGACCATAATACATCATGGTACTATTTCCACCATGTATCAGTAGTGAACATAGAATCCATTCTATGATCAAAGATACCTTTTGGAATTAATTTATGAAATGCCTATATGTTTCTGAGTGAATTTGATGCTGTTTATAAATGAATGATGTTTATTATCCAATGGATATATATATTGAAGTCATTTTTCAAGAATTTTTATTTTTTGAAGTATTCATAGTATCAAAAGCTTCCATTATCGAAGAACATGACATGTTCTATTTTATATTTAAATTCAAAAAACTATTTTGTGTCCTTTAATTTTTGAAGCCACTTATTGGAAAATTTAATTATCATCCCCTATTATAAAATTATTTTCACCATTCAACTAGATGTTCTATGTTGGGATGCTTCGGTTAAGAGTTAGCACTCACATAATAGATTAGTTGATTTATATTTATTTAATTGTGTATATATCAAATAAAAATACATTGTATGTTTAATTCTATTAAACCAAGAACAGTAAAATTTCTTGGTTTTTAATAAATTTTGTATACTTTTACAATTATCTCTTATAAAAATAAATACCCAACATGTTTTAGCACTGAATATAGAAGTTCATTCTTAGATCATTACAAAAAAAAATTTCACATGATTATTTTATATATTAAATCGATTTTATTAAATTCACATTAAAAATTTATAATTTTAATTTTATTCAAATAAATATAACTTATAAAAAAATTATCAATAATATTTATTCTCTCCCATTATATTATTCCAATCTCATTTCATTAAAATTAATATTATTAAAATTACAATTAATTAGCATGTTTATATAATGCATCTTCTGAATCTTTTGGAATCTAGTATTGTTGGTGGTTAGGATGAGTGTACGACCCCATGCCTAACTCTAAAAATCCAAACATTAGGGATTATAATTTAGAATTTATTAAATATATGGGAGATCATATCCAAATTAAATATTACACTATCAATAAATCCCTAACAATAAAACATAAAATAGTTGAAAATTACTCATATAATAGAGTAAATTATAACCAAGAATATAATAAATCATATGTTTAAATATCAATAAGTATTATGATAAAAAAATGTCAATAACTATAACATGGAAACATTAGAGTGTACTGAGAAACTATTGATGAAGTAGAAATTATAAATAATGGAAAGAATCTCCTCAAAACTAGAACCAATAATGTAAATCCTTCTAAAATATTCCACCGCCAAGAATCAATAATGACTAGTGCCACCAATATCACAACCTACAAGAAAGACCGATAATTTAATTTGATATGCATAGTGAAAACAATATTGGAAATAATAATGAAGAAAGGGTGTATATAAAATACCAGTTACGATGTCCTATAATCCAATTAATGATTAAAATTGAGAGTTAATTCATAAACAATGACAATAAAGAACAACAACTATACTAAATATAGATATATGAATTGATAAAAAGGAAAGGAGAGATATATAATTTTTGACTGAATTATACACATACACCTCAACGTACGCTCACAATATAAGACAAGGTAAAAATAATAATTATATATTTAAATCACAAAATAATATAAGGAAGTATACCTCAATCCACTCGTGGGATCTAAAAACATATCTATGACAATGAAAACATACGATATTCAGGAAAATAAATTAGACATAAAAAGAAAAAAAAACATTAATATCACCCCAAGGTATCTGATGGAAAAAAAATCATGAAAATATAATATATATTTTTTATGCTATTATACTATAACATGGATCATCATATTCTAAATAATAAGGAAAATCAGGTTGAAACACTAGTTATAACACCTCGATATCACAAAAGAGGAACACCATGTTCAAATGTTTATATGACATGAAACAAGAAGATAATATGTGAATGTAAAACCGAAAAACATTTTCACACATTTATTTTTAAATAAATTCCATCTCATTAATTTTCATTAATTTTTATCTAAATTAAATTATATATTTGTTTATGATTAATTGGGTCAAAATTAAAAAATATTTATCACTTTATTACATTAATAATGGATAAATTTCCTAGGTTAAAAATAATAGTTACTATAGCGAGAACAAAAATAGTAAAATTACGTAAACGTAAAGGCTAAAAAATTACATGATGAAAATAGGTACTAATTATTTATGAGAAATTTATAGATAATATTATCCAAAAAATATATTGATTTTAAAATTATTAAGGCACTATGGGTGGGATTGGCTTTCCATTATTGAATAGTTTTTTGTATTTACAAAAATATTACTCATCAATTATAAAAGTGAATCACTAACATCAATTATTCAAAACACTAAATCCCTTTCGATAAAAAAACATGATAAAACAAATCCCAAAATCCTAATAAACATTATGGATATTATTATCATTTAAAACAAACAAACAAAGAGTCCTTAACAAGCAATATAATGGAGGTTTCACTAATAGATGATAATTGTATTTTGTATGCCTATTCTTTTTCATTTTTCATTTGCGACCATAAATCGGGTCTAAAAACATCAATATAATGACAAAAATAACAAAAATATACTATAATTTTAGTATGTATATGTAATAAAATTTATCCATATCCAGTTTAATCTAAGGGGACACAAAATAATCAATCTTGTGTAAGGTGGACTATTGCCTCATGAATTGACATAACTTGTTTTCCATAAACACTTCTCATAGTTATATATAATGATGGATTTAATATATATATATATATATATTATTATATAATTATTCTATTGGATTAATAATAACACATCTATCTTTTTTAACTTTCTATTCCATTTAACATACAATATTGTCACTCATGTGAACGACATACTGTCAACCCACGAAATGATGTGATTTGGATGTTAACTACGATTTTTAGGAAATATAATATTTTAAATTAATGATATATATATGATATATAAGAAATGATGTAAATATTTAAAAATAATAAGTCACACACTGCCATAATCATTCACCATTTAATTGAAACATATCTTCATTTTTGCGAATGCACAACCTATCTTCTCTATGATGTGATGTGATTCATTTTCGATGTAAATTTTTCCATATTGTTTCAAAATATGTATATAATGTACCAAAATAGTAATAATAACACTGATAATATTTTTTTATGACCTATAATATCCAATGTATACAAGAAATAACTTTTATGAAAAAATAATGGATGATAAAATCGTGCAATTAACAACTGAAACAATGAAAATAAAGAAATTATTATTATTAACATGATGGTAAAATTAAATAATAGGATCATATATGGTATTATATATTTAATTATAGATATATAATATATTTATAATAGATCTACACATATTATATAGGTTTTTCAAACACATGAAAAGGGGTCTTACATAAGGTAAGAGTTTCTCATCTCACTTTTACTTCCTTGAGAGATATATCATAATCTAAACTACTTCCATTTTGTAGTATACATAGTACAACATATTATATATTTTTCATTATGAATATTTATTTCATGGTATTTGATGATTCATTTCATGTTACTTAATTTATAGGGATTATGATTTTTAATTGACCATATCTGTAAGGTTTTGGTTAACAATATCATCATTATTCAGGATTGTTTATATTTATGCCTCCCATGGAAGAATTATTTAGGGTTTATATATTAAAACCAATATATTTCTATAGAATATAATTATTAATTAAAATTTCACATAATGGTAACATTTTCCTATCCATTTTACTTAAAATAAATAAAATAATGTTTTAAAGAAAATATAACATCATTTCTCTCTTCTGTTGAAAAAACATTTTCTTCCAAAACAATATTTTGGAAAAAAATTAAATTTTTTTTAAAAAATATCATAAATAAAATAATTATTTACAAACTCATTATATTTGTAAAAATATTTTGGAAATAATATTTATGTTGATTTTCAGATAAACCATTTTTGGGATTAACTAAAAATATGAAAGGAATGTTTATTTTAACATGTAAGTTAGGAACAAACTTTTCCTCCCTCACAAAAATTTAATTTCATAGATATTATGTTACAATATTTCAATTGTTATTTTCAAACAAATGTATATTAAATATATTTTTTGATCAATTTTTATTCTAAAAATATTTTCAATAGGAAATATTTTTTTCATCTAATATGTTTTTAATAACATATTTATGGTATTTTTTTAATTTTTGACATCATCATTTAATTTTACCTTTGATCCAATGGGGATATGTTTTATTGTTATCATCACTATTATTTATTTATGAATCCCTATGGTTATTATTAGTGATTATGTACAATTTTATTACAATTAACTATATTACTCATGATGGATTAAGACTGTTTTTATTTGATTTGGATAAATATTATTTTCTTTAATTTTTGTTTTCCATTATCAATATTTATGTTTATTATGTGTCACCATTTATTAAAAAAGAATTAAATATATTTATTATGGGATGGGTGGGGCCCAAATATAAATGACTCATTGTTGTAATGGAAAGTGTCATGAGATAAATCTGTCGGCCGAATTAGATTAATTTTTACCCACAAATTTAAACCATATTTTGGATTTTATTGTGAGTATGTTTCAATTTTCCCAAAGTATACATTCCCTCAATAAAAGATATGTAATTGATTTTAATTTTATTATTCAATTATTTAATATATATATATATTACAAGATAATGTAATTATTTATATGTATTTTGTTGATCATCACTTATTCTTGAAAAATTATGATCATGTTATTTTTTTAGTGGCATATATTAAAGTTATTTACCATCCCTGGCCGATTATTCTAATTTATTCATGACAAATTCTACTATATTTTTACTCATATTGGGAATATAATCAAACCCCATTCATATGTTTGTTTTCTCAATGATAATATGATGTTTTTTTTTATTTATATTTTTTGTTAACCTATCTGAAATATTACTCTTCTCAGAGGAAATTCATTGTGAATTTTATTTTTTCAAATATATGTGAAATTAAAGGTTTTATCAATTTTACCAAGGCTAATAAACTATTTTTTCCTTATGAATTAGATTCATTATATATATTTCTAATGTAAAAAAATGTGGACAATTGATTTTAGATATTGGGTTTAAGGTCTTTATATATGATTTCAGATGGAGACTTAGTAGAAAACATTGGACTTAGATTAATAAATAGCTATACTCAATGACATAACATGAATAATGACATTGAGGATAATATTTTAATATAATCGTATTGTTTTTGAAATAAATAGATAATTGTTTCCTTAATGATGCATCCCAGTATGGATATTAAATTTTGGCATCTTTCTTGAACATATCTACAAAGCGGTAATACATCCAAAAAAGTCATTTGAAGATTGAATCTAGCATCTCATGGTACATGAAAATGGACTTAATTTTTTCACATGGTGTGGAATCCCTTGGGATTATGCATTTGTTTGTTCAAATTTTTGAAAAAAACTATTATTACATATTTGAATATAATTTTTTATATGAAAACATTCCCAAGAATACAATGATTATTATTTTTATATTATCTGTGTTTTTTTAAATTTATGATTTGTGTTTCATATATTATTGGATTATACATAATGGTTCATAATTTTATGAAGTAATATAATATATTCTATTTTTTGTAAATGGAACCTAGAAAAAATAAATTATAACTATATCAATGAATGTAATCCAAACAGAAATAGTGGTCATTTATTTTATGGGCATAAGACTAGCATTCAAATAGAACTAGTTTCATAATATTTTAATTATATATAGACATAATATCATATTCTATTAATACATAGAATAAAATATCCATAATTTATGACTTTTAATTATATTAAGAGATGAATAAGGTAATCGAGAAAAGGGAAAATATTTTGAAGAAGGGAATCATGTATTTTCCCAGATGTGATAATTGTGTAAAGATACAATAAGTTTATATCATGAAGGTAGTGGGAATTTTCAAATACTACATTGAGAAATGACATAATTATCATGATTTAATTTGTATGAATGAAACCATTTGTGATTAGTGTTTTGCCTATCATGAGATGGGGAACTACACAAATGAATTCCCCATTTGTCAAGGGAATATAATGTAGAGGAATCTAATGTATTGAGGTCCAGATTATACTATTAATACGAGAGACGTGTATTGATTAATGTTCTTATTTACTTATATTCGAGAACTCTAACACCCCACATAAATAATGAATATGACATTTTCATATTTATTAATATTTTTGAATTACATATTTTTTTTAAAAGAGATTATATGTTCGATGAAGTACCCAACACACTTTAATGGGTTTCTCTGAAATCTTATATTGCACATGATGCAGAGTCATAGTAAAATAATAATAAAATAATTATATTAAATTACACTATTATGTCTTCTAATCTTATTAGACGAGATATATCTGACCATTGTTATCCTTGAGTAGATTTTGGGACCCCATGGTGCCACTTGAGAGTGAAAATGACATTTAATTTCCTTTACTTTAATATGATGGAAAATATAACCAAAACATGTATCTTTTAGTAAACCAATTTTTTTATGGAATTATATAATTGATATCTTAAACTATAAATATTTATTGGAAATATAAAAATATTTCCTTCATCATTTCTATTTTAGTTTTAATTTTTAGAAATTAAATAATTATATTTAATTATGTCATATTGATGCAGTGATTTCTTCATTAATAAATGATTCAAATAAATTATATTATAAATGTTAAAATAAATCTAATTTGGTTATATTGATGTCATCCATGAATTTTTTGGATGATTTATATTAGTCATAATTATATTAATGATGTTTTTTGGATGTTATAATGTTGTTCTGGATTTTTAAAAAATTCATGATATGAATAGTTTCAAAAATTAACATAATTCATAATTTAAAATATCATTTTTTTATTAATTATTAGATAAATAAAAAATATAATATTTGTCAAAATGGTTATAATAAATCTAAAATTTTATTAATGACTTTTTAATTGTATATTCTTAATGTTTTGGTAACTATTTTCATTCTCAAAGTGTTCAATGCCTGAAAAAACAACAGGAGTAAATAAAAAAACGGTTAAAAAATTGTTAAGGATTAAAAAAATATCCAAAACCTATCCAATTCATATTGTATGTTTTTATTTAGTTTTATATTCATATTATATTATAATTTAATGAGTTTTGGACCTTTTGAAACCGAAAATCATTTTATAATAAAATAATACTCTCAGACATTACTAAAGAGCCCCTCCTCCCTCTTATAAAAGAAATCACCACTAACCCTTACCCACACAACTGAAGACCTACAGTCTCAAACAAAATCTGAAAAAATAATCTCCCAAAATACATCTCTTCCTCATTGAATCCTTAATATTTTCAGAATACAATTCGGGAACGCAATCTAGTTCAAACTGAAGAGATTGACCCAATTTAAAGGTAACATATTCTCTCAAGTTACAATCTTTTATTTTCATTCCTTTCTATATATTCTAATATTATTCCTTGAATACATTACAAAACCAGTATAATAAAAATACTGAGATGTTTTTATGTGATTTATTCAAACTTTAGTTACAAACACCTCCATATAATGGAATTAGAACTTACTATTTCTATGGATGATGAATTGCTACCTCATCAAAAAATGATTGTTTGATAACATCTTCCACTAATTATGATGGAAAATATGATGGAACTGTAATTATATATGATTTATATTATATTTAAATGATCTTTATGCTACTATAATTCTCATTTAGAACATGCCTTTATTCTTTTCATGTTGGATAAATACGATAATTTCATTTGAGGAAGTGCGGACTACAAACACCTACAAGTGATATGACTCATTAATTTTATAATTAGATCATATATAAGATATAATTAATGAACTTATATAACATATTTAACATAGATATTATACATGAATTATAATATACATATTCCTCCTTTAGTTTTCATTCATTTATGTATAAAAAATAAATGAAAGTAACGTTCATGCGTATGTACGGCTTACCATCTCCATGAAAGATGCATTTGATTTCATATATAAAAATGTTATGGACTCTTATAAATAAATATATTCTGAATATATATCATATTTATAATATATAATCATTCGAGTGATGATATACTTTTTACCACATGGTCAATTTGTAATTATAAAAAGTTCATTTTTTGACTAAAGATCCAAACAACAAACAAATGTCCGATATGTACTAAAATAATTAACTAAATGATATACCAAGTTAATAAGTGATATAAAAGAGAAAACTAAACTTGAAAACGGTTTTTAAGAAAGTATACATTAACTTATGTTTATTATTAATGAAATTAAAGAACAAACGAGTCATGTCGAACAAGATGTAAGAGACATTGCCTCAATATCCTTTCTTGGAGGCATATATTTGATTTATACATGATTTTATTTTCTACTGTATATAATCCCATTGTAATTTTAATTTCCTTATAATGGAATATATTTCTATATAGAGTTTTACTAAATTACATAGGGAATGTTTCTATTCAATGTACACGGTGACAATGACCTTTCTGCCACCATGAGCATTATTGGATTTTTGGATTTCATAACAAGACATGATGTTTTAAATAGAAAATATAAAAAAAATACCCTTATTAGTTATTTTGGGATTGAAATTGGGTTAAATTTGGATATACAATTTCCATATATTTAAATTACTTCTTCTGATTTCAAGGTAAAATCATGTTTGAAATATTGATAGTTGAAATATTTTATGTGTGATGATTATGTAATGTTACTTGGACAATTGATGGGTGGTTATTTGATAATCCAAATGACGGGTGGATCTATGATAAACCTAGGATTAATGATTATTTTATAACCTCCATTTCATTGGTTATGGAAGTAGGTCGTATTACTATTTCATTTGTAAGAATAATTTGTGAAAGTCGATCATATGGTTATTCCATTTAAGTATGATTATTTCCCATGTAAAATATTTTTATGTAATTTGTGCTTTATCTTGGTTTTATGGAAAAAAATTTGTTAAAAAAGGGTAATAAATTATCTTTTATTCACATAAGAGTAATTAATTATTCATAAAGTTGAGAAGTATTACTTATGATAAGGTATTCATGGTTTAA
This sequence comes from Viscum album, assembly GCA_963277665.1. Taxonomy (NCBI): domain Eukaryota; kingdom Viridiplantae; phylum Streptophyta; class Magnoliopsida; order Santalales; family Viscaceae; genus Viscum; species Viscum album. Next base: position 512,723,630 of record OY728138.1, read on the forward strand.
GTGTTGTTTTTATAAACTAACGTTTTACGTTCTTTTTGTATCCCTAACTAGGATTTTTAGCCACATCGCAAGTTTTAGAAATGTTTTTCATTACACATAATGTAGAATAAGGTCAAGGATGGGATCATGGAAAAGTAATTCTGATTAAAACATATAACTAAACATGTTTATTTTCTTTTAAGAGTTCTTATTTTATGAAGAAAATGGATACTGAGAAGTATTGTCTACATGTAATATTCAGGATGTTATGTTTATGTGATTATATAATTCTCTGAAGATGTGAACTAAAAAATAACAATAATTTGAATTATTAAATTAATTCAATATTATGTAATGTTTATGGATGGGGGATTATAGTTGGTATCATAGGTCGGTTTAGATGACATTTGGAGTTAGAATTTTGGTAATTGAATACCTATAAATGATATCTACATTATTGTCAAATTAAAATGTTATAGTATTTGAGGATTATCATGTTTCTTCACCACTGATATGTTTTTCAAAATGGTTTTCCATAGAGGAAACAGGGTACCAGTGTTGGGAAGGTATACCAAGGAGAATAACCATCCAAATCAGCATCCCGAGATGGTTGGAATCATAAATGTACAATTTTTTGTTGTAATGGCGCAGTTGAAACATGCTTTTAATGATAACTGTATACATGCATGAGATAAACCTGATCAACCCCAGCAGAACATGACTATTGTGTAGCATTTCATGAGGCAACATCTCCCATCATTCAGAGGATCATCTAACATTGTTCAAGATGAAGGGTGTATTAACGAACCAGAGATTATTTTTGGTGTAATGGGTGGTATGATCAATCAAATGGTAAGTCTTGTTGTTTAATATTTTGAAGAGAAGCAGATCAGTGTTGGTTTATGGTTAAAAATATTAGGGACAATGTGGAGATTTATGATTTTAGTTGGGATGAATTCAAAGGTATTATTCTTGAGTAATATAATCCTAAGGTGGGTTGACATAAGATGGAAAACCAATTCTTGGAATGGAGGAAGGATGATGATTTATTGGATTCTTATAAGGAAATGTTCACTCTACATACACGGTATTCTACAAATTTCATAAGAGAACGTGAAATTATGATAAATCTATTTTACTCATGACATGAGCTATGATATGGAAGATCATTAGACTCTCATGAATTCATAAGCTATGAGAAACTTTCCAGATGTGCTGAGAAGGTAGAAATTGAGTTTTCTGATGATCAAGACTTCCATGAGATCATGGAAAAGAATAGGACTAGTTGATAGGAAAATGGAATATATTCATCAAAGAATCATGGAGATAATAAAATTATATTTCAATAATGTGAGAAGTGAGGTAAAAAAACATCCTAGGGAATGAGTCTGAAATTTTGGAATGTGCTTATAGTGTGGTATGACATGTCATATTTCTCGTAACAGTATGGATGATGGTCAAGTATGAAATGAAAATCTAATGGTAATATTTTTGTTAATGATTTTTGGAATTATGCAAATGTGTGTCAACATATGATTAACCAGGGAGGAAAACTAAAAGACCAAATGTAGAAGGGTGGGGAAAAATATTTTTCTACTACTATAGTTGATGTCGGACCATCAAATGAAGTTGTATCAGGGTCTTTGTTTGTTTTTTATGATTATTCCAAAGTGTTGTTTGATTCAGGGTCTACACATTCTATCATTTCTGAGAAATTATTTGGCATGTTTGGAATTCCACCTCATGAAATTTATATAGAACAAATGGTAAAAACACCAAGGGGAAATGTTGGGGGAAAAATTAAAGGATTCTTCTTATCCTTATTTGTGGAAATAATTTACCTACAAAACTAGTTGTTTTTTTCTCTAGTAGAGTTTGATGTTATTTTGGGATTGTATTGACTTTCTGTGTACTATGATATGATTGAATGTAGAGCTAAAGAGGTTTCATTATATAAATAATTTCAGACTATGTACAAGAATGGACCCTTATATCTGATAACATATTAGAAACCTGAGATACTAGATAAAGATAGAAATGAATGTCAACTTTAACATATTGTTGAAAACAAAGGAACTATTCCGATTAATGATGTTCCACTAGTAAATGATTATCTTTTTTTTCATTATGAGTAGAAAATTATTATAACTGATCGATAAGTTGAATTTACTATTTACATATTCCTTAGGATAAGACAATTTCAAATTACACGTATCAAATGGATCAAATTAAACATTTAGTGTTTAAGACACAATTGCAGGAGTTTTTAGATAATGGTTTCAATCGACGTAGCTCATCATCATGGGGTGCTCCAGTATTGTTTTTTAAAAATAAAGATGGTTCAATGTGATTTTTCATGGATTATAGAGCCTTGAATAATACCACTATTAACAACATGTATCATTTTCCACAAATCGATGTCTTTTTATCAGCTCTAGAAAGCTCAGTATTTTTCAGTGATTGACATGAGGTAGGGTACCATCAGTTGAATGTAAAGGATGCAGACATTCAAAATAGAAAACTTTTCTCTAGATATGTCCATTATGAATTTTTAGTTATGCCTTTTCTATTAACCAATGCACCTGTAGTATTCATGGAAATTATAAATAGAATTTCCATGTGTTCTTGTATAAATGTACGGTTGTGTTTATTAATGAAATTTTTGTGTATTCTAAACGTAAAGAGGAACATGATAGTTATTTAAAGGTTATCTTGAAAACCATAAAATAAAATAAATTGTATCGTAAATTCAGAATGTGTGAGTTTTGGTTATAGAAAATTTCATTCCTTGGTCACATTTTTTAAAAAAATGGCTTAACTGTTGATCCTGATAAAAATATGTTGTTGAACAATGTCCAAGACCCAAAAATATAACCAATATTTGTATTTTTTTTGATTTTATAGGCTATTACCAACGGCTTGTTAAAAATTTATCATTGTTGTATTGCCCACCAACTAAGCTAACTCTAAATGGTGTTATGTTTATCTGGATAAATAAATGTATTGACTGTTTTCAAGAATTGAAAATAAGATTGGTGAATGATCCAATTTTGACATTACCTTCAACATATGGTGAATTTTTTATCTACGGTGATGCAATGTTGAAAGGACTTGTATGTGGTATAATGCAGAATGATCAGGTAATTTATTATGCTTCACATCAGTTGAAACCTCATTAGTTAAATTACCCTATACATGATGTGGAATTAGTGGTCGTTGTTTTTTCCTTAAAATTTTTGAGGCATTAAATGTTTGTATTAAAATGTGAAAAATATACGGAAAGATTTTTTGTTTTATATTTTCAATCAGAATGAATTGAAAATGATAAAATAGATATGGCTGGAATTCATAAAGGATTATGATTGCACGATTTATTAAAATCCAGAAAATGAAAACAAAGTGGATGACACATTGATATGAAATAGTAAAGTTACATTATCCATGATACATTTGTAAAATTATCTTTTATTAATGATTTAATGAACTTTTTCATGGAGGTTGTTGGTGCATGGAAATCCTCTATTCGTTTCAGGTTTCATTGAAATATTTTGTATCAAACAGAATTAAGCATGTGCAGAAGGAAGGCAATGAGTTGCAAAAAAGGAATAGTTGGTTCAAAAGCATATGTTTCGTGAATTTAACATTGGTAATTAATGTTTTATGAGACATGATAAGTGATTATGTGTGACTTGTGATTCACAGTTGAAGAAATATTTGTTATGTGAAGCTCATAGGTCTCCATTTTTAGTTCATCCCACAAGTACTATGATGTAGAGTGATATTTGATAGTATTACTGGTGTAAAGAAATGAAAAGAGATATTTTGGAATTTAATGCGAAGTGTATGAATTGTAAACATGTTAATGAAGATCGAGAGTTACTGAAAGGAATGCTTCAAACGTTTTAGTGCTAGAGTGGAAATGAGAAAATATATCCATGGACTTCGTTGTGGGATTATCAAAGACATCTCGAGGTAATAATGAAATTTCTGTTATTGTTGATCGATTGTCTAAATCTGATCATTTATTTAATATTTGAGATAATATATCTCTAGATCCATGTTCTAGATTTTATATTAAAAATACAGTCTAGTTACATGGATTTCCCATATACATTGTATCTGATTGTGATCCCATGTTCACTTCTTACTTTTTCAAGGACCTTCAGAAGTCATTGGGTATTGAATTAAATTTCATTACATATTTTCATACTCAATCAGATGGATAGTCAGAATGAAAAATGTAGAAATTGAAAGATATGATACATTATTCATTAATGGATTACCATGGATGTTGGGACCAACATCATTTATTGGTTGAGTTTTCTTATAATAACACTTTTCATTCTAGTATATAGATGGAACCATTTTATGAATTATATGGAAAGCGGTGTCGAAAACAATCATTTTTGAATGAGTTAGGTGAATGAAAAAATATGGGACCGGAATTGGTAGAAGATATGGTAGGGAAAGTTTAGTTGATATAGAAACACATGAGGACAACTATGAGTAGCCATAAAAGTTTTGCGGGCAACCGAAGGAAGGATATTTCTTTCGATGTAGGTGATCATGTGTTTCTCAATGTTTCTCCATGGAAAAGTGTGTTATGTTTGGGTAGTAAGGGAATGCCATGTCTGGGGTTCATTGGACCCTATGAAATCCTAGAGAAAGTTGGATCAGTTTCTTACTGAGTGTAGCTAACTCCATGTTTATCCCAGGTACATAGTGCCTTTCATGTTTCAATGTTGACAATGTATAAGCCTGATCCATCTCATGTTTTGAGTCCCATGGCAGTTAAGTTGGATGATAGTCTCTCTTATGAAGCTCAAACAGTCTGTAATATTGACTTAAGAGATCATTTATTTTGGAATACGGCTATTAATCAGGTAATGGTTTTTTTGAAAAAACCATATGGATGAAGAGGAAACATGGGAATCATAAAATTCTATGAGGGATAAATACCACCACTTATTTGATTAGTGAATAAAATATTGAGGATGCAATTTTCACTACGGAGAACGATGCAACATCCCATGTGAATAAGTATTTTGACTTTTTCATATTTATTAATATTTTTGAAATAAATATAAATTTTACTTTAATGGTGATTCTATGTTCGATGGTGTACCTGACATAGAACAATGAGTTTCTCTGAAATCTTATGTTTCACACAATGCTGAGACATTCTAAAAAATAATATTAAACTACCCAAGCACGTTTCCTAATCCTATTGGAATAAATATATCCAACCGTGGGAATCCTTGGGTCGATTTTGCGACCCCATGGAGCCACTTGCATGTGAAAATGACATTTAATTACTTTTAATTTAAAGTTAATGAAAATATGACCTAAATATGTTTATTTTACTAAAAAAATTTATATGATGTTATATAAGTGATCTCTTTCACTATAAATATTTATTGAAATGATAAAAAAATTTCCTACATCATGGTATTTTATTTATAATTTTTATACAGTAAATAAATAAATTTATTTATGACACATTGATGATGTAGTGATTGATTCATTAATAATGGATTCAAATAAATGATATTATTAATATTAAAAAAATCTATTTTGGTTATTTTGATTTCATCTAAGTTTTTTTATGATAGTTACATGTTATATTTATATTAATGATGTTTTTTCAATGTAATCATGTTTTTTTGGATTTTTAAAAAGTCGTGATATGAATAGTGTCAAAATTGACATAATTCAAATTTTTAAAGATAAAATATTTTATTTAAAGTTATTAATTTCAGAAAAATATAAATATAATAAAATGGTTATAAAAAGTATAAAATTTTATTAATGGTTTTTTAATTGAAAATTTTTCATATTTTGGTAACTATTTTCATTATCAAAGTGTTACATGCTTGATAAAAATGTAGGAGTAAAAAAATGTTAAATAAAAAAGATAACGATAAAAAAATATATCCAAAGCCAATAGAATTACTATTGGATGAATTTATTTCGATTTATATTAATATTATATTTTAAATTAATGAGTTGTGGTCTCCTTGATACTGAAAATAGTTTTATAATAAAAAATTGCATTTAATCATTCTTAAAGAGACCCCCCACCCTCTCATAAAACGGAATAACCTCTAATGCTTACTCACACCTCTGAATCCCCCTTGGATCATTCATAAAATACCCAAATAATCTCCCAACATACATATCTTCTACTTATAATCCTTACCTTAGGCTTATCGAAATTCAATTAAGCCTTTTGGTTCAAATCAAAGGGAGGTCCCCGATTTAAAGGTATCATTTTCTATCATGTTATTTTCTTTTATTTTCCTTTCCTACAAACTATTATTTTATTATTCACTAATTACATTAAAACAAAATTATATTAAATATAATAGAATATTTTTATGGGTAATATTCGAACTATGCTTACACACACCTCTATCTAATGGATTTACAACATACTGTTTCTGTGGACGATGAATTACTGCCTCATGAAAGGATAATTGTTTGATTCCCCATACCAGCTCATATGGTGGAAAATATGATGGAACTATAATTATATATGATATATGAGATATTTAATTTATCTCTATGCTAGTGTCATTCTCATTTATTACATGTTTTATAAAAACGATAATTTCATTTGAGGAAGTGTGGACTACTGATCCTCAATGTGATTTTGTTCGTTGATGCTATACATAAAACATATAAAGGATGGAATTAATGAAAATATATGACACATATAAAATAGGTTTTATAATTTAATTATAATATACACGTTTATAATTTAGTTTTCATTCCATTAAAAATGAAAATGAAACGGAAGTAGCATTCATGCGTATGTATGGATTATCATCTCCAAAAAAGGTGAATTTCATTTCTTATATCCAAATGTTATGGTCTATTGTAAATACAAATATATTGGATAAATATAATATAAAATATATCTAAATAATTAATATCATTATGGATATAATGTAATTTTGACCACATGGGGAATTTGTAATTATAACAAGTTCATTTTATTTCTCATGTTCGAAACATCGACAAAATGTATTATAAAAACTCAAATAATTAACTAATTGTTATAGAAATGTAATAATTGATATAAAAGGGACTTTTTTACTTGAAAAAGGTTTTTTATATAGTATAAATTAACATATGTTTATTATTAATGAAATTAAAGATTTAGCGAGTCATGTCAGACGTGAGGTAAGTGACTTTCTCTCAATCTCCTTTATTTAAGGAATATTTTGATTTATATAAGAAATGCTTTTATATGGTGTATAAAACCCTTTAACATTTAATTTCATTAAAAGGGATATTTTTATACATAATATTTTAATAAAAAAAGGGAATGTTCCTTTTAAATGTAATAGGTTACAATGACATTTCTGGCACTGCGTGCATTATTTGGTATATGGATTCCTTATCATTGCATTATGTTTCTAAATAGAAAATAAATACAATATACCCTTTTTACATATTTTAGTTTGAAAATATTTTTAAAAGTGGATTTAATATTTCAATATCTTGAAATTATTTCTCATGATTTCAAAGGAAATTTATGTTTGAATTATTGATATTTTCAATATTTTATATGAGATGATTATGTAATGGTTCAGAGACATTTGATGGGTGGTAACATGATAAGCCAAATGACAGGGGGTTTCCTGATAAACCACGTATGGGTGGTTACGTTATAACCTCTAATGAATTGAGTATGAATGTTGGTCGTATGGATATTCCATTTGTATGAATGATTTATAGATATCAACCATATGGCTATTTCAATTAAGTATAATTATGTCCAATGTTTATATTTTATATGTTATGTGTTATTTATATTGTTTTTATGGTAATATATTTGCTACAAAATGTTATTAAATGAGATTTTATTCAGTGAAGATCATTTACTACTTTGTAAAGGTGAAAATTATTACATATGATAATGTATTTGTGGTTTACATATTGTTTTTATAAACTGACTCTTTTCCTTCATTATTTATCCCTTATTGAGCTTTTTATGATATTCCCACATTAGTAAATGTTTTTCACCGAACATAAAGTGGAATATGTTCAACGATATGATCAATGAAAAATTATTTATTTTTAAAATATAACTAAACAAGTTTCTTTACTTTTAATAGTTTTTATTTTATGAAAAAATTCATACTAAGTAGAACTGTCTACATGTAATATTCATGTTGTTATGAATATGTTTTGACATAATTTTCAAATGATCTAAAACTAAAAATATCCCCAATGTGAAATATTAACTTAATTCAATATTATTTAATGTTTATGGTTAGGGCCTTATATAAACTATATGGTAGAATTTTTTTCCTAGTATTATTCTCCAAATGTATACATATTGTAGTGTAGTGTTTATTCTATATGGATGTGATTTTGAATGTTGAACAATTCCATTAAATGCAATTAATTATAGAGTTGTACATATTTAAGAAACTAGATTCAAGTAAGACAAATATTATTTTGTTATAATTTTTTTTATAATACTGATAGTTGAATATCTGTAGGATAATATGGGAGACCTTGAATTTTTTTTGTTGATTTTATGGTTTATGTTATCTTTTCTAGAGTTGACTACATATTTTTATCATGGAAACACATTTGATAACCTATGATTGTTTTTAATGAATTCATAATTTCATTATTGTTTTATGGGGACCAAGGATTCTATATATTTGGAATCTGACTTTAAGATCCACTTTATATTATCTTGGGAATATAATGTTAATTTAGTGGCCAGTCATCTACATTTTATGACATTGAATTAGGTAGAACATATTTAGGATGAGTATTATGTTTAAATATTAATAGAACATATATTTTTGACAATAGGTGTTATTAAATGACTTTTTTTGTAAAATTTTGGTATTGAAACATATCTATAGGAAAAAGTGATGACATGTTAATTTTTTGTTGATATAATTATTTATTATATGTTACTTTTAGATCGTCACGCAAAATAAATTCCTATTTTATATTCATTTCATGGAATAATTTATGAAGTAGGAAATGAATGATGCACAATAAAAGGAAGAAATTTTTATCATATTTTTTTAGTCTCTATCATAATAGAAATACAGTTCGTCAACTCTAGGATATAAATTCGTGAAAAAATATTATCCTATTAAATTTATATCTGAATAATCAAATTATCCCTTAACTCATCATCCATTTTGGGTTTTTAGTTCATTATCTTTATATTAATTATTCATTTACTATTTATCAATTATCTCAATGAACCTATATTAATCCTTGAGAATTATTATTCTCTTCCATGTCCATGTCTACATTTCCATCAAATTTTCTCCTACCTGAGAACATAGTTATGTGACCTATGTACATCCATTAAACTATTCCCATGATTATATCTTATTAACAACTCAACAATGATATGTTTTAAAATTAATATTTAAAAATGTAAACATTTGACTATCGAGGTTATGATTATATTGCAATGATAAAATTATTTTAATAGGTTGGATTGTAATACACCATGATAATAAAAGTTAGACTTCATATTAGAAATTGTTAATGAGACCAAACATAATTCCTAGATGAGAATATATCCCCAAGAAAATTTATGATATATATACATTTATAAAATATAAATATCTTTTATATATTGTAATTCATGAAATTCATGTTTTAAATGAAACATGATACTCTATTAAAGTATTATTATTTTAAAATGTCCATTATATCCTAGATGTTAAATGGGTTTATATAAATTGGAATAAATAAAGCACTGAAATTTTTTAGTTATTGAATTTATTAAATTAATTTAACAGTTATGGATTAATTATAAGTGAAATCAAAAATTTGAAAGGATGATATATGTTTTTTGAAAAAACAATACGTTTTAAAGAGGTTGTTTTATCATTAATGACTCAAAAATAATATATATATATATAATAAAAATTTAACAAATAATTTTATGAAATTTAAATATATTTTGAAAATAGATCATCATAATTATCTTAAAGTGACTTTTTGGGTTCTTTTCCAATTTTTTCTTTGATTTCATAAAAGTAGTTGTTTTTATGGGAAATTGAATTTTCATTTAACTCATTTAAAATAATGATTATATGGGACATTGTTCTTTTCCTGAAATTTATGCTTACATGGAATATTTATAATGTCACGTTGACACTATCATTCCTATTTTCAATTGCTCATGAAATAATTATTTGTTATATATTATTATTATCACTTTAATAATGAAAAAGAATGATTTAAGTCACTTATTTCAAGGATATAATTATTATAATCTTTTTAGTTAACATTTATGACATGATTAAGAAACCCGTTTATTTTCATGGGTAACCCTTAGGTTTATTCATTATCATTGATTATTTTTGTCACATACATATTCATGAAAATGTAATAATGGGTGTTACTAGGTAGAATCTAATGAATTGGGTAATGTTTTATTCTCAAGAAATATTAGTTTTTGGATTAGGTATTAATCCAAATCTCTAATGGGACTTTTTCCACCATGTGATATAATATTTATAGTTACCCATGACTCAAGGATAGATTTTTTATATGTTTTTCCAAATTCTTATGTGGCTATGATCATATGATTCTATGTTCTATATGTAATTATTCTATATCTCACCTCATGATACATGATGTTAATATATCATGTTATGTTTTCAAATTCATTTCATTTGACTCATTTTTTTTTCTATTACCATACTAGGGCTTATAGGTCACCCTTTTTATGTTTCCCCTTCTTCTTTATGGTTTGAAAAGAAATAGATATGTAAAAATAAGCTAAATGTGTGGACAATCATTATCAAATAAATAAATATTATATAATTTTATTAGTTGTAATTTTATATATTAACAAAAGACACTAATGTTATTATATTTGGAATTATTTGTAATTCATGTAATGAAAATCTGAATCTTTAGCACTAGGTATGATGTTCATGTCTGCATTGTTCCAATTTTAATACATCAAAAGATAACAATATGTGTAAACATTACCAAAGGGGGTGCATGGTGTTATAAAAAAAGTCTCAATGGTATACAAACCAATTTCTACATATCCACCATCTATACAAAATTCCAATATTTATGAATTTATGGGAAAACATGCCATGATATGAAAAAAGGCAGTTTTATAAGAAAATCATGGTAAAACATTTCCCATTTTTCAGAGTTCTAAAACAATCATAGTAAAAAAAATTCAATGAAAATTTTCCATAAATACTTAACAAGAAGGTATGTCAAGTCCAAATAGTTTAACGATAATTAATTACACATCCAAATGAGAATGTTATAAAACACCATGTATAATCTTACAGTCAGGTTAGTGATGGAAATCATACATAAATATCAATAGTTCACACTGCAAGCCCCCAGGACCATGCATAACAGTCCTCGAAAATGTGGAATACCCTCAAAAGTAAACCCTCTTATAATGAAAATTAAATCGTAGCACAAATTTCAACTCGATATAGGAGTGGATGGGAACTCTTGAAAGTGAACTCCCTTATAATATAAAGAATAATACCCAATATTACACCTTACATTTAAGTACCAAATGCTCCCATGTGATCATTTAAAATTATCTCAATTGTATTACATATTTCAAAATTCAATATCATATAACCATTTCATTCAATCAAAACATTCCATGAAACTCCATTTTTCAATCCACTTCACATTTCTTATAAAATAATATTTATTTTACCAAAAAATGGAAAAAATAATTCTTCTAAAAACCTACTTATAAACACAAATAGACAAAAATTATCGTGATAATATAAGTGGAATTTTTTTTAACAAGACAAGATAAATTTATTGTTCACATAATAAAGGCTGGATATGGAATTAACCACACCAAAATTAGTTCAAAAACACATAAATATGGGATTAGAACCCATCAAAAGGGTTTTAGATTGAAAATGGAGTCCCTAAAAAGGATTAAATTTTTTTAATCAAATTCCCTAAATTAAATTGTCAACAGAGTGGTTAGATCATGATATAATTTGAGAAATACACCTACCAAAACAAAACTAACATGATAGTTAGACTCTAGTAGAAAATAAATCAATGGATCTAAAAATATTAAACAAGGATCCAAAAATTATTAGTGGATTAGTAAATGCATCCCAATGCTGCTACATCAACTATTTAAAAGAAGTAGTAGTATAACTGCTTATCGAGAGAGATGCAGTGTACTACCACGAACACTGACCACCGAATCAAAGAACCCAAAAGGGGAAGAAAAAACCCAAAATCACTTTGAAAAGATCACTAATTGATGGAGAATGGAAACATAGTTAAATACTAAAGGAATCATTGAAATGGATGAAACAAAAACTCATCTAGCAGTGTTTACATCCAAAATTTAGGTTTTGTGGTATAAATCCCCAAAAATTCATATCCTTTGAAAAAATGTCCCATCATGTTAATTTATCTAGAGTGGAGATTTCATGTTATTAGCATGGTTATTTTGTCCTAAAACTATAAATCTCGCTAAAGGTTTTATTGCCTGAACTATTTCCATTGATTTTACATTGTGACACATTTACATTGTAAGACTAAATCATATATCATAAATACCACATATTGAATTTACTAAACACATACCCCTTAATAAATCTATAAAAAAAATTGCTATACACTGAAAACATGAAAAATAATTTCTTAATTTGAAAAGATAATACATTATAAATCAGGATGTTTAATTTAAAATGGCAGGATTAAAAATATTAAAGAGATTTCTATGTATGCCTATACATGGATTCAAAACCCACATTGTTCAATTTAACATAATGGAAAACAATATACAATTTATGATTTTGGTAAAGGGAATAATCCATTAGGTTTAACATCATGAGATAAGTATGAATAGGAATAATATTCCATGAAATGGATGGTGTGGTATATAAGTGTGATAATCCATTTCATGATAACATCACATGGAATGTGGTCATTAAAGGATGTTATGAATGGATCCTAATTGAATTATCCCTTTTGGTGAGGGAATTATTGTATCATGACCATAATATTATTAGAGGTGGATCTATAGGTAATATAGAATTAATGGTTGAGGCATATAGGCTTACTAGAGTGTATCAAGGCCAAGGAACGAAAAAAATATCTTATTGGGAATATGTCACAATGATGTTGACAAAAAAAGGTAAATGATTTTGGTATTGAACATTGCCTAGGAATCCTACATAACCTAATGATATAAAAATAAAAAACTTTATAGTTTTAGAGAAAATGATTTATGTAATGTGGTATGATTGTACAATGAATTTTAATTTTATTTTTTATGGAAATTGTGCTAATGTTTAACAACATGAAAATAAGACACATAGAATAATGTTAATTGTCATTCTGTGTGAAAATATTTGTTGTTAATATTGTGAAAACATTCAATTTTGTGGGTCTTATACATATAAGGCTACCATCAGATTCTAAATTTTTAATATGTATCATTGAATTATAGAAATATATAGTTTTTTCTATGAACTAAAAAGGAGTGTCATAATGGAGGAATTTTCAATATTTCAATAGAATAGTCATTGCATGTTTATAATAACATCGTTTGATGTTTTGTGTGAGAAACAAGAGATATCACTACATCATTCTAATGGAATGTGTGTGTAAGGTATATTTTTCCTTGAACCTAGAAAAAAACACCAGAGGGTAATTGAATTTTTCATCTAATTTTGGATGGGAAAGGTTGATCAGACTCACTATTGGGATCGATACAGAAATCAACATCCTATGCATCATTTTTAAATTGTAATAAATCCTTATATTTTGAATGTAATATAGTGTAATATAATTTAATTAAATTTAATCCATTTAGGTTCACATAACAAATTAATAATGTATGATATAGTAAATTATCCATAATACACATAACCAAAATCTCTAATCCTTCATGAGTCACACAGTGTATGAGAAATCGGAGGTCATAGTTATGTAGTTACATGGAATGAGGTATTTTTGATTCAATATATTGTATGGCCTAAACTTTTATAGTAACATGGATCCTATATATTATATAGTTGTAAAATAATTTTATAAGCCTTCACATGGAATATTTAAATGTGATATATATATTTATATATTGTGGGAATTTATGATAAAATCAAGATGGAATTATGGACTCAATGGGTAGTACTATCATGTGGGAAGATAGGATAAAAAAATATAAATATGAGGGAATTTAGTTGTATGATGTAAATAACATTCCATAAAAGGTTTCCTACATTTCATTTTTTATAAATTTACATGGATTAAAAATTGTTCTAGTAGATTTTCTATGTCGATTATGCATGATTCCCCAAATAAATTTTTATCCTAGACCTCTAATGGGAAATAAGGTTAATTCAACTCATGGGTGAGACATGAACATGGTTTTGAATTTGTAGAATATAGTCACATAAGTCATTATCATATCATGTGACAAGAATGTGTAAGGTCACATGTCATTAATTCATCACATGATTAAGAGAACCCATGAAATAGTTTTGTTATTAACAATCACTAATCATGTTTGTTTCATTTGTTCATTAGTGTTCATACAAGGAATATCCTTGGGGGGTGTCGCATGATCATGAGTTACTAAAAACTAGTCTCTCAAGGTCATCCATTCCCAAGTTTGTTCCATGAAGATGTTATTGAAGTTAGAAAATCATGTATCCCTAATAGCATCCCACGGTTAAGGGACACCATGATAGGATTCCATCATTCATAACTCTTATTGGGTTCTTCACATGAATTTTATATTGACGTCATTTGGTCTAGCATCCTTGAGCGAATCACCTAGCATTGTGAGTGTTACAAGACAATGTAACCCAATATTATTCCCATAAAATTCATATGTGATATGGGCACGTTGTTTTTTCTTCAAAGTCCTCGTACCAAAATGATATTCATTTTTTTCGTATTTATTACTAGTTCATATTATCATCATTATTTTGGAAGACACATGTAACTGGATAAAGGGTTTATTCTAATTTTATCATCAATTAGTTATAATCCATTAATATTGAGAATAATCTTAAAATTTATTCATAATATTAATCCGAAATAAATACATCATTAAAATATGATTAATATATGTTTTATTGGTTCATTGTAATTTTAATCTTAAATTATTTAATTTACAAGTACATCACTTTATAATTTTTAATTTTAATTCCTCTCCAAGATAACTAATTAGAAAAACTAGTGACAATGTCAACAAATTCAAAGATATAGTTTTACATTATAATTTTTTGATGGAATTAAATCAATTCAATAATTTAGTGAAATAAAAAATTATGAATATAATGGTAATATTATAATATTCACATTTATATACAATGATGATTGGTATTTATGGATACCAAAATCAAATAGAAATTTTAAAAATGTAATTTTATCCAATATCACAAAATTGAAATGGAAATGTTTGTGTCCTTTGTGGACATGGTAAATAAGACTATTAATAATTTAAAATATTTTTGTTGTGGAAACCATGAAAAAATAATTTTTATATGGAATAAAAATAACATCAAGAAAATGAACTAATCCAGACCAACATTTCATCCAAATATCATATTTTCTTATATTCTTATAAATTATGGATATCATTTACTTAATTAAAACATAGAGATTTTATGTCATTAATTGATTAAATATTTGTCATATAAATACATAGTATTGATTTTTTCGTTCTCTTATTTATTATAGTTTAATTTTTTTATCATTAAATTACATACCTTCCATGTATATTGAGCCTTAACCACTATTATTATTTATATAATAAAAATAATAATAAATATATTTATTTATATTTTAACAAAGGTAATATTTATCCCATATATTGGAATCTTTTAAGGGTATGTTTGTGGATTTTGGTGAAATTTTTTTTCTAGTTTTCACTATTTTAACATTTACAAATGTTTTAAACAATGTATGAAAACATTGTCATTATATTATAGTAATATTAAAAAATTAATTATTTATATTTAATGATTCTATAGTTATCTTCTTGATAAAGAATGATAGGATATGAATTAATTAAATTCTTTATCATCATTATAGAAAACATGAGGATCTAAACATAAGGAATGAAAATAATAAAAGTATTATATTAAGGGAAATTTAACTCCATAATGTTTTTGAAACACATAATTTATTTATATATCCTACAAAGAGATAAATTATAACTCTTTATACATCATCAAGGATGTACACATCATTCTACACCAATTAATTATGTATAATCAAATAGACAGTGATTTGAAAGGATTATTTTTATTTATTTTTATAAAAAACAATTAATAATTGGTTTTTATAGGTATGAGAAAATATTTTTCTTTTTATAATATATTTTTTGATGTTAATTTTAGGATATTTTATCCAAAATATGGAATTTTATATTTGTAGCCCTAACAATTAATCTGGAAAAAAATATATAGAAAATACCCAGAAGACAATTAATGTTTAAAATAATTTACAAAAATAATTTTCTGATCATTATTTTTCATCAAATGTAATAATGTATATATTTTATTAATGTGGGAATCATATATGTGTAAATTATATTTCTAAATATTCGTTAATAAATTATAAATTAATATTTATAACAAATTTGAAATTCATTTACAGGAAATGTATTACAGTCCTAATAAATTACTAAATGAAAAATAATAATACATAGAATGGCGTGAATAAGACATTGAGTACTAATTGGATTATATTTTGAAGAATATATAATTTTTTGGAATGAAAATAAAACATAGATATAAAAACATCAATCTATTATGGAACCAAATTATAAAATATAAAGATTATACACATTAATTCATATTTTCTTCCTGGTTATTTGAATTTAAATTTTATAAATGATGTTAATT
Source organism: Viscum album (assembly GCA_963277665.1). NCBI lineage: Eukaryota > Viridiplantae > Streptophyta > Magnoliopsida > Santalales > Viscaceae > Viscum > Viscum album. The sequence continues at coordinate 512,740,495 of OY728138.1, forward strand.
AGGAATCATATATAGTTACGTAATAAGGAATAATTAATAATACATTCATAGAATAAAATCTATGATGAGGTAATTTTCTACAAATTTTTTGGGATGATATGGATTGAAAATCTTATTCACTAGACAGATACCAATACCTAAATTAACCTTTATTTAATTTATAATATATTTTATTTAAAAATAAAATAATATTATAGATATAATGGATAAGATATAATTTATTTTTTAGATAGAAATGTTAGAAAATAATTCACATCATTCCATTATCAATATATCTAGTAAAAAATATTAAATAAATAGTTTAAAAATTATAATAATGTGATGATGGATCGATTACAAGTTCTATAGTAGTAACACCCATTAAATATTTTATTATTATAAAAACTAAAATTAGAAACAATAGTCATGTAATTGAAAATTGAGATCTTGAACTAGGAAATATTTAGTCCAATGGAGCACCAAATATGGTTAAACATGTCATCAAATTTGTAGAGTTGAACAAAAAGAGGTAAATGAAGTATGATTATATTTTACCCTAAATTTATGATATCACATAATAAAAAAAATTAACCTAAAATTATATAGAAATAATTAAGAGTAATAATAGTATCATGAAAATTTATTTTAAGAGGTAATTTCTATGATTTATTATATAGAAGAATTTCAAATTAGTTTTTGTGGAGTATCAAAAAAAATCTGGACATGAATAATATAAATGTTCTCATAAATGGTATTAAAAATCATAGTAAATTTCATCCATTAACCAAATTTTTAATCAGAGGCAAACCTCCAACCATTTATTTAAAATAAAAGAAAAAGAGAAGTACATCAGACAAGAGCAACATGGCGAGAATACCAATTACATATCATAAAAGTCAGACCCATCGCCACATCCCTGATACACCATTTCCTCCGCAGTAGCCGATTACCACTCCGAACATTCATAATGTTTCAGAATCTTGGCATACTTCCTTCTAAGATTGAGCTTCTCCAAAGAAAGTAGCTCCTTAGAAGAGGTTGCAATCCGTCCAACCTTCCCACTAGAAGCTCTCGTAGTCATAGGCATTGGCAAGTGAGAATAATCTTTCCGAGGCCTTCTTCGTGGTGGGTTAGTCTTCACTTTCTCCACCACAGACACTCTATTTTTGCACCCCTGAACAATATCACTATAGGAGGGTTGGACCATACCACCATCATTTTCTTTCTCACTATCAGAGCAGTCCCCCCATTTACAAGAAATGTGCACCACCCTATACCTATCACCGCCACCATGCATGCCTTTTTTCACATTACAATCTCCAGCTAAGCTGTCCAACAGTGAACCATTGTCTGTATTTGCTTCAGAGCCCTTCTCAGCACTATATGTCCTCTCATTCCCCAGATCTTGATCACAAGTGCCAACACTAGCAACCCTTGACTCAACATTAGCACATAAGGAAACAGAATTTTGATCCTCATGAGTCCTTTCGGCATCCTGCTCTTGTAAATTTCTCTATAATATTAAATATATTTTCAGAAATTTATTTGATATTAAATGTTATATTGGGTTTTTATTATTTCTGAAATTATTTTTCGTGGATAAAATTTTTAGATTATGTGATGGATGTGGAAAAAGAAAAAAAATTAATTTTCTTGAATGTTCCCCCAAAATATTTTTGTTAGTATAATAAAGAGTCTCATAGGCTTGGTATCATTTAATATTGATTTCCTAATGATTTCTAAAAATATCCAAATGCACTGTGTAATTATTTGGGAATGACATACTATTCAATTTTTAATCAATTGTTGTAGAAGTAATTAAATTTTTTGAAAGAAAAAATTATCAGTATTTCCATCATCATTATACCAAATTGAATGTTACCTTCTAAAATAATGTGTGAATTAGGTGATAATATTTTTGGTGTAGTGCGAATAAAAAATAATGAAAAGAAATTATGTAATGTATTATGTGTGTAAGTTGGATGATGAAGTATCTAATAAATAAAAAAACACTAATAATGAACTTATATGTGGAACTTAATAGTCTAAAATTTCATCATTTATTCATATCATACAACATAGTGGTATCTCATTAAAAATAATAATTTCATGTCATGGTTAATATGTGGTATTCTATAATCATATAATTATTTCATATATTTTAATGTTAAAGAGGGACTAAAAAATATATTAGAATAATACAGCTCAATGAAACCATGGATTATAAAATTTGAGTCTTAAGCAATAAAAATAGAATCACTAGAAAAATAAATATTAATTCTATCTCAAGATGAAACACCTTGGTTTCAAATATTACCAATTACAAAGTAAAAATCGGTATTACGGTTATTTTAATTTCATACCAAAATAAATAAATTTTCATATTTCATTAATTAATACTATGATAGACATATTATTTTTTAATGACATTATTATATGATTATAATATTATTTTTACCTGTCAAAAATATAGAGTCGAATTTTGTATGTTAGAATTTGTTACCTTATAGAGGACACTGTATAGATAATGTAAAAATATGGATGATTCTATAATCGATATATAATGGATGAATTCTCTTCCTGGATATATGCATCTATTCATTTTCCTATGACTTCATAATCTAAATGGTAAATATTTTTATGAGGTTGGAGATGAAAAATAAAAGAATTTAAATTGTAGAATTATTTAAATTCTAGGTGAAAAATTTCATGAATCCATTTCCATTATCATATTGAAATTAGTATATTTTTTAGTAAAGAAATGTGAATTATAATTTCAAAAATAATTGGATCTCCAAAAACTATATCTTTTAATGTATTGACGTTTAACAAGAAAAACCTATTTTTATGATTTAGAGTTCTAAGAGTCGTTATCAAGGGTAGTTTATTTTATTTATGAAATATTAATTATAATAATCGACAGAAAAAATTGTATTATTCAAATAGGAAATAAAATATATAACCTCTATTTAATTCTGTAATCTAGGATCTATATTAGTGAGAACAAATTTTGTGGAAAAAATATTGAATATTCGAGAATGATTATTGTAAAAATTTTAACGAGGCCCACTTGACCAAGAAAAAATTATTTTAACAAAACAAAGTGATATACCTATATCAATTTCTCAATGAGATGTTATTTCACTTATTAATGGAGAATGAAAAAAATTCCTAATATGAATTGATGGATTTTAATTATGAAATTAAGATTACCAGTGAAAGAAGAAATATGAAACTAAATGATCTATATGAGGTAATATAGGATTGATATGTTAATTAATTTATTTATATGTGTAGGAATAAATATTTTTAGGATTGTAGGAATGAAAATAAGAATGTATAGCTTGATAGAAAGTGTTGCAATTTTACAGAAGAATAATGGGTTTTTAAATGAAACTAAATTCAAATTCATCTTGACCATTCCCAATAACATATTTTTCTATAGATGTAGTAATTATGATAATAGTGAAATGGAAGGAAATTTTTATTTAATAGATTATCATAAAATATTTACATTGAAGGTGGGGTTTTGATATTACATATACATAACATATAAATATTTGTCATCATTTTATAGGATTATCCATTAAAAATCAAAATTAGAACCCACTCCCTATACCTATATGTTTTTTATCGTTGGAAATTATTGATATATCAATCAAATTTCGTTGAAAAACAATGATTTCATTCATAAAATACTCCAAAAATCGTTACCTTCTATATATATCACGTTGTTGGAAATATTGGAAATATATAGAAATATGTAATGGGGTAAGATTAATATCCCAACAAGGATAAATATTATTATTATGCCATAAATTTAGACTACATTTTTTTGGATTATGAATATTTTATAGCATGTAATGTATTTTAATGGTAATAAATAATCATTCATTTTTAATAGAACATGGAAAATTTTCTTATAACAATCCCATGGAATATATGTATGACTGGATTATCCATGGTTAATAATCATCATATCCTATCATGATAATATGATATGATTGTTATGAGTAAGATTAAATGAAAAGAGATATAGTAATTCATTAATGTTATATAAGTTAGTAAATTTTTATTAGGAATATAATTATTAATATGCACCACATGTACATTCACATATGTGTCAATCAGGTTTCTTAAGAGAACATTATCTCTAAATCCATTTAATTTATGTTGTCTAATTGATTTCAAGCTTATGAGGATACACACTATGACACCTATATAATATTATTTTATAATATAGATTAATAAAAGGAAATTTTCATCGACACTAATCTAGTGCATGTCTTCGATTAACCGAAATAGGTTATGTCTACATTATGTAAGGTTTTGAAATAATTTCTATTAATTTTTATGATTATTTATGTGTACGCCTATTATATGATAATTAAATGTGACATAAGTTTATAATATTTCAATACTTATAAAATTAAATAATTAAAAATTTAGTTTTGGTAAATATGTTATATAAAATTAAAGTTACCAATATCTTCAACTCAATCTCCAAATTAGAAAAAAAAAATAAACTACATTAATGTGAATGTCGTCCTTTAGTGACAAGAAACACATTCATAATTAAGTAGTTATAAAATTTTATCATTTTCCACTCATATTTTATAATTATGTATAACATTCATTATCATTATGAAATTTTAAAAGGGGCTTTTAAATTCGGAATAAGATATGTCTAATTTGAAAATTTAAGATATTGCTGCCTATTAATGTGTAAATATGTTAATAATTATAATGAAATCTATTAAGATGTTAGATTTTTCTACTTTTGAAATATTTATATAATTAATTAATTAATTTCAGATTATAGTAAAAAAATTATTTATTTATATTATTATTAATCAAAATGAGAAAATTGAGAATTTCTAACATGAGATGGGATTCGTCTTTTAGTATTATGATTGAAAATGTGCATTTCACATTGTAAATTCCTCATGAAACCTTAATAGGTTACTTAAGAACCATATTTACCAATGTTAACAAATTTTGTGGCTTATTATTGCACAACCTATAGTTAGTTGTGACTCATTAAAAATTTTATTTCTATTTGAAGCTATAAATGTACATTGGATGATCATTGTTACAACCATTTCTGAAATATATGGGATTATATTTTTCAAAACCTATCCAATACGGGCCCACATGGATGTATATTATCCATCTGTTCCACCAAAAGACCGTATTCAATAGTAAATAGGTAGATATCCTCGATCACATAATCATTACGAAAACACGGGAGGCCTCACCGGAATGTACTGTTATACGTGGATAGGTTTCTATACTCATGTATAATTCCAAAAGGAAAGAATCTAATATAGTAATTCTAACACAACTTCTCTCCCACATCATATTATGACAATGTATGATAAATTATAAAGGGACAAAAAAATCCCGTAAAAGCTATCAAAGGAGTCCAACCAGTTAAGACGATGGGGAATGCTATCAAATTCAACCCAGGGAACTACCTATCATGTCTAACTCAGCTATGATCCACTTATTCTATGTCCGGATATGAATCTGTCATATGGAAATTCCTCTACATAATCCATGACATGTGTGGGAGGAGACCAGGAAAGGATGAGTAGAACATAGTCCATAGGACAACAATCAGCAAACAAAATGAATCAACATAGATGAATGGCACATCACGACAACGATATATTGACCAGAATATGAGTTAACATATTAATAAACAACAAAAACCCAAATATAATAAGGATATGAATAATGTATCAGGGAAAGGTCACAAACACACCATTACCTCATTATAATGCTAAATATATCAAGGCAATTCTTCATTGAGAGAATATACTCCTCTATCCTACTAACATAGATGTTTCTCATCTAAGAGGCCATGCTCACTGGGACACACCATAGGAAGAACATAAATGATCTATAAATATATGTGTATATTGATAAGGGTTCACTGTCACGGTTATTATGGGACAAAGCAACACAAATAATTTTATCCAACATGAGAGGGGATCTGAAATCCATGTATGTTGGTCAAATGATACCATGAACTATACCTAGTAAAGAGTACAAGAAATACTATTGGAGCATAAATAGGGCCTCATTGATGTAATATTTGACTCTATGTGATATTAACTCTATTTAGGGGATCAAATAATATTCTAAAAAGTTGATTCCTCACTATACCCTCACAAGGATGTACCAAGGCGATGCACCATAGATATACAAGATAGTAATGTGGAAAATGAAGGGAAAAAATTGGTAAATAATGTACTTGAAATAAAATAATATGAATTAACATTCCTGTGTCTAATCTTGTGTTCATAAATCCATGTCATGTATACCTCTTATATCTATGTATAAGGACATGCCCGTGTACTCGATATGCTCTTGTGTAATAGCAGGGGAAAATTTATAAAAACTGAGACATTTGAGGAAAATTCCTGGACAGAACAAATTATTACTATAGAACTCTCCTCAAATTATATCATCCCCTTTTACAATTAGTCATATGTAAACTAAATAACAAATAAACACCATTAAAATTGGTAATATGATCCTGGGTAAAAAATAGCATCATCAAAGGATTGTAAATAGTGAACTATGACTATGTACAAAAGAGATTACTAAAGGAAATTAATGTTACAATTATATCTCAAATATAAGGTTGGAGATAATAATTATATAAAATACTAGATTTTTACTCAACCAGTAGCCTCATGGAGGATATCCCACATGAGTGAGGAAAAGAGAAGAAATGGGCGTAATGTAATATTTAAAAAAGGGGTTTTGTACCTTTTAAAAAATTTACAACATTTACAATGTGTGTAAATTCATCACATGTAATATAACTAAATGGATTTACTTTATGGACAATGTTTATTATATGCTGTAAAAATGGGGTTTATAGGCTAATATATTATATGTATTGAATATACACCATATATTTCAATTGTACATAATGTAATTTTTTATAGGTAGCATTCATATGCTTCATCATTTCACCCAAAACATAAAAACTAACCTAATGTATCAAATCATAGACCTAAAACAAAAACATGGATTTCAATAGGGTTTTAATCGAATGATAAAATGATATATACATTATTTCAAGTACTAGGTTCTTATAGTCTTCCCCCTTAATGGAATTCATCCTCAAGATACCCCTCCAAGGGTTATAAAATGTTATTTGAGAACAACATTGTAATCTATGAAAATCTTTCAGCCACCCTCGCCCATGTAACATTATATACTTGGAGATGCTGCAATAGCACCAGTACCAATGGGAGAGACTATCCTCGGAGAGCATTCCTTATCAGGTCAATGATTCATAGGAAATAATGCACAAAATATTCATTGTAATGTATATCAATATCCTCTGGATAAGAATAATTAAATGAGTTAGAATTATAATTGTGATGTTCTGAATCGTGGAAGATGTCATTCATGGAATGATTCCACTGAGTTAGAAGGAACTTATTAGATATTGGACCGATGCTATCCATGATCTCAAAAGACATGAAAAATTGATTCGATGTCTCCTATTTCCTGATAGCTATTATTGTAGGAGAAATCAATTATAAGTACTTTTTCTCCCTATAACTATCAAAATCAAGGACACATTCCTAGATAATTTCATATTGAACCTATATCAACTACTTTGACTGACTATCAATATGAGGGTGAAATGTTTTCTAAAGAATAACCTGTGAACCCAAATCTCTCGGTAACCCCTATAAGAACCTTAATGTGAAATGAGAATCCCAATATAAAACAATAGTTTTAGGGCACCCTATTGTACATATAATCTCAAATATATAATGTTTTCTCTACTCATCAACAAAGAATGTTTTTCAGAAATAATGTTAGTGGTTTTGTTTAGTTAGTTGATCCATGACTACCCAAACAACATCACTGCCATGAGGTGACCACAAAAACTAACAACAAAATACATTGCAATATCTATATATTTCCATTATGGGTCCCACATTATATTTAACAAGTGATAAGGTCACTGGTGATGCACCTTTCCCATCTAAAAGATGGAACACCTATTGATGAAACCTTCGATCTAATATTTCCTTACATGACACCAATACTAGAATCCAATATAACGATACATTTTTAAGATGCCAAGATGAACTAGCCACAGAAAATTTTTGGACTATCTCATCAATTCCTCTATCATATATGTAGGAACCTAGGAACACCCATGTATTTGTAGGATATCATATCAATTAAAATAAAATTAAGTATGGTGGTCCCTTCATGATATAATATCATAGATAACCAACCCCTCATGATTTTAAAACATCATAATCTTCACCATCTCATCGAAGGAATAGGTAACAACAAAGGAAATATAGAATGAACAAAAATTACACTCAATAAAATCCAGATATTGCTCAAATAATAGGGTCGTCAATTTCTATTCAATACCATCTTCTTAAATAGCTTATGACGATGTTTTTTAGCTCTGTACATCAACTATAGAATTTCCCTTTTTAGGTTCATATAGAGATAAAAGTCAATATACTGTATTTATTCAACCCATATTCACAATCTAGGATTAATTTCATGGTGTGTAACATAATATTTGAGGATATGTTGGTCCATATATACTACAGAGTTTTCACCCATCAAATAGTGTCTCCAGTTGTATAAGGAATAGATAAATACTTCTAGCTCATGGTAATGCATTAGGTTGTTACACTTATGAGGAATAAACTGGAGATTCCCATAAAAAATGACTCTTCCCTCCCTGATCAATAATATACCAATGACATTGCCTAATTCAAAACATTAAACAATATATCTCTACCAAGATCATTAAGAATCACAATCAGTGTTAAAGTAATCATTCCTTTCACCAGATGAATGGATTTATTATAGACTTCATACAATAAGAACATCAAACCATTCTTTGTAATACTTTTTATAGGTAAATCAATGTGTAGAATTTCTATATGAAACTAAATTATTATACATAAATCCCCATGAAATTCAATATATCAAACATATTATTGGGATGCTCCCAATAATACACATCAATCAACTTATCTTGGTCAACTCATATACATAATTATGAGATAATGTGACCCATGTTGTTAAATTTTTATTTCATTATTGTCACTTATGAAGAATAAGATATAACTAATGCTCACTTTTTGTATTCAAAATGATATCAACATGACTAGAATGGTCTATATGAGTATGTTAATACACCAATATGCTATCCAATTAAACAAAAAAAAAAGGAATCTATATAATGGATTAAAATACTTTTAATCATGTATTTGGAAACAATGGGTTCATTCATAAAACCTAAAGGAGTAAAAATTTACTCATATAAAATGTACTGACTATGAAGATTTAGATGTCAGATATCTATACAACTGACTCATAGATGATTATTTCAAAATCATAAATTGATCTACAAGATTACTCAATCTCCCAGGAGTTGGTGAAATAGATAATCTATTCGAAGAAGTGGATACAATTTCATAACCATAATCTAGTTCAACCATTGGTAATCCATGCATAAATGAATGGTCTCATCCATCTTCATGGTTGAAACCACACCTGAACCCCAAGGATATGTGTTGGTTCAGATAAAACCCTTATATTTTAAATCATATAACTATCTATTTAGATGTTAGAGCTCAATATCTTTCATTATTGTGTAGATGAATTGAAAATAGAAATGTTTCTTGAATAACCATAGCAATATACTCTAGCTCTCTTTCAAGAGGTAAGATAGAAAAATATGGATGAAATTCATCCTTGAAATTCTCAAATACCAGAGGAAAGTATATCATATAAATTATATTATCATCCATGATGTGACTGGATGTCTAGGTGACAACTCCACCTACCCCTTTATTCCCTTTTCTATATATAGGAGTCTAGACAATGCATTAAACCATGTGAAGAAAATAGTCTCCCTCTGGTAGTGTAAATGTCACCCACCAACGATATTAGTCTTAATTACCATAGTATGGATCAAACCAATTCATGTTGTTATTGAAATTTATGACTATAATTTTAAGCATGAAGAGATTCCATAAGAAACTACAACTTCCTATGTCAATGGTGAAGTCTGTGCATTGGCGTATACCCTCGGAACCCACTGTGAAATGTGTTTATAGGTTCGGAGCACCATAGAATAATGGATTACCTACCCAAGAAATATCATAGTTAATAAAGATAAAAATGTGGGATAATTACATGTATCAGGTAAAGAAGATAAAATTTTATATGCCTCTACAATAGTAACTCATACTATAGATTGTCCATTACTATGATGATTAGGTATCAGCTGTAATTCATGTAACTAGCCTGATCTAATGACATATTCTATTGATGTAATACCATTAGTAGGTATACTCTTTAAGAACTGATAATCAGAAGTATGGATACCACAACCCTGATCTCCTCCACAAATTGTCCTACTGATGATACTCCAGCTCCCATCATGACATGGAAAAACTGATTCTACCCCTGAAGGTGCTGTTATTACAGATCCTATTTCTAATGAAATATGTTTAATGTTTTAGCATAATCATTGAAAATGACCCTTACAATTATAATAATAGTACACTGTATAGTCTCTATCAAAATAGTGATGAATACTCTTGTTCCATTCACACTAATTTTATATAATGAATATTTCAGTTTGGATACTATGGACACCACTTCTCTAAAGAGTAACCTCAAGGCATGTATCCTAGTACTGAAAAAACTACTATAATATATCAGCATTGATCCGTATTTCCATGTACTATTAGATTATCTCAAGTTCACCTTAATGTTATTATCTGATTAATGATTTCGTAAATGGTAGATTTGGAATATACATTCACCTATCCGTTTATGACATACAAGATCATATCAACAATACATCGTTGCCATGATAGATCGTCACTAGATATATGCAGTGAAACGTGTTTCACCACCTTAATACATGTTGAATAGTTAATGATATTCATATAACCCAACTCCAAGTGGATAAAAACTATTGATTGATCATCTCTTATCAGGAGTAGAACAAATTAACCATATAAAGATGTCTGGATGTGTGGCTAGGCCACACCCTATTGATAACTAGCCAATGTAGTCACTACAAACCATCATTTTGTCGAATAATGAAGAATTTATGTGGAATTATTTACCCTACTCTACCTAGGAAACTCTATATTTTAAGTGATATAAATAATAGAATCTCTCCGAGATTATATATTCTATTACCCACCATCCAATGAAAAGATAGGCAGTTGATGTGGCTAGAACTCACGATTCATATCATCCATAGTAGGTAAAAGTCATGGATCTCCCTTCTTGGTGTACAAACCCTAATGAAGCTAATTGATAGTGCCTGGTTTGGTAATAAAATGTGTTGCATCATGTTGTACTTCATGCTAGATGAATGGTGGCTTTGGGACCACCATATAAAGAGCCTCTTCATTGCCACATCTAGGTGCGAAACATGAGGAAAACATGGTGGAATATATCTAAAAATTTTAAGCACACTCCTCCGAAAATGCTTTGAGATAAAATAGAAACAATAGAGAAGGTATATAAAAAATAACACTCACTACCCAAATATAATACCCCAAACTATCCTCTTAGAAGTCTGGGGTATTAGATTTTGTTCACATTTGATATATAAGGGTTCTAGTAGGGTAAGGGTCAATTACTATTTTTCTCTATCTTTTCTAGAATATATATCATGTTTTATTAAAGATTTATATTTATTGTTTTTTAAATATATAAATATATCAAGGATCCATAAAATTTATCATTATTCCCAGTAAATAAAGGCCTACAAACTGTATAACTAATATTGAAACTAATTTAATTGCATTGAAACCCTAAAACATTTTGTCACCAAATTTAATGGGTAACATAAAATAGATAGAATCAATTATTTATTCATTAAAATTTTGAATGAGTGATATACCTAATAAATTTAAACTTTTATTCACCCAATCACAGAAAAAGACCAACTCATTTAACAAGAGGTAGATAACTGACAAGGATAGAAACACATTATTTAAGATGTCACTATTATCCTATATCAAGAAGAAAATTTTATATAGATCATAATAAGTTAAATTAGTAATTTCATTACCCTAAAGAAGATGTTAGAATCACATCCATATATTAAAACAATGGCTCATTATACTATAATAGGAAACACAAAGATTATATAAAGTCAAATACAACAATATGGAATGGAATATACATTAAATGTGAAGATTAGGTTCCTATTAAAATGAACAAAACAATGATATTTTCCAGACTATCCCATGGTAAAATGTCCTTAAAGAATATTATTAGCCATGAGTCATGTGAATCACCCAATGGTGATATTATATCAACTATAATTCTGGAAAAACTAAGAAAATAAATTAATATTCCTGGGAAACATGGAATTTACCCCAAGGGTTTCTTAAATACTCTCAAGAACGACTCATGGCCATGTTCTAACATATACCAAATATCATATCTATATTATCAAAAAATAATACAAAAGAACTTAAAAATCCATAATACTAGGTTTTAACATCCTAACTCAGGTTCCACTCAAGGATTCCTCAATCTGGAGTGGCAGATTACCTTAAGAGCACCTCCCTATATGATGGAAGATACAAACACGTAGGCAGGACTAGGGTGTGTCTGTGGTTAGAATTTTCCCTCATGTAAGAGTGGGTAATAGTTAATATAATATAAAATAACACCTGAATATAAATATAGAAATCAAAATAATGAATAAATAAAATTGGTAGAGAATGATATAAATAAAAAAAACATCAACAATAATCAAATAATAAGATGAATATAATCATACAAAAAATATAATTATATAATTCCATATCTCTATAAAACTAGAAAAAAATGTATACATAAAAGTAGGAAATCAATAAAATAAATGTTGTAAAAAATGAAAAAGAACAAAATACATTCATGAATCTAAATAATTGTTCCAATCATCTTCCTGCAAGAGATATCCTAGGAAAGTAATCAGGTTACTTGTCTAATTAGGAATTCATATGCTTATCAATATCTATAATAATATATTATTCATGGATTATAATGGTTGTCTATATAGGCTGTGAGATGAATCATTGTAGGACACTAACAAAAACATCAGTACAAATACATTCTATGAATATAAATTATACATTTTGAAGGTAAATAAAAATGGATTGAATTTAAAAATAATAACTCATACTCATTCTTCCTTAGGTAGTAATGTGTCTAAAAATGAGATCATTTGATTAATTATTTTTATTTCTGTTTAAATGGATTATTTTTTTGAAGTGTCAAAACACTAAAATATATCATATTAACAGAAAAATAGTGTTTATAGTGAAAAAAAAGTAATCCTTTACCTCAGAAGTCACCAAAATCATATTAGTTACTCGTTATGTTTGAAAATAAAGTAGTCTAAGTGAATAAAAGGTTATTCATTCAAGTAATTCCACTTAAAATGATTCTAATTGAGTCCAAGGGTCTCATCCAAAGTAAACATGAGCTGGAAATAATTGGTCCCAATGGGGTCATTCCATGGAACCCCATGTATGAAGACATCATGCGCTCCCATAATAGTGTATCAAAATATTCTGATTATATAGAGAGATAGGGAAGGGGTCTTATGTTTCTATGTCAGGAATTTTATAGAAGATATGGAACATGTTTCATCATGGGTATCTCTCTTGGAAACTTGCACCATGAATCATAATGGATTCTTCTAATTTCTCAAGGTATTCCCTCAGGAATCCATGGCTATCTCATGTCTAACCATTCCTATAAACATAAATAGGTCCATACACAATTGGTATATTATACATATATACATATATAATTTAAGGCCTTGTAATACCCATTCCATTTAATAATTAAATTTCTTCATTCCATTACCCATCAATATTAATCACAAGGTGTATCATGTACATAAAACCATTAATAATTTTTTTTATTCATTTATTACATTATTCCATTACATTTCATCCATGAAAAACATAGTATATAATATGGGAATCCAATTCAATTAATAATAAAAATATAGGCCAAGTGATAACTATAAATAAATTTTCCATTAAAAACATTATTTGGGATTTAAATTAATAAATGACCCTTAACATAACATGGACAGGTGGAAAGCAATGTTGAATGATGTCTAACAATGGGAAACAAGACACAACATCATATTGACCCAAAATTCTTGGATGGAGCTGAGGAACGATAATTTGAAATAATTAATAACATGTGTAATTAGGTCTATGGAATATGAAAACAATGATTATAAACAGGGAAAAAATTAATAAGTAACGTCAAGTGGAATTGGAATGAAAACATGTACGACATTTTAAAAATGATATGATTTTTAGAGAAAAGTATTCGAACACTAAAAATGTTCCGATAACTCCATCCTCATAAAGTATCAACCCTTAGATTTTCCTGGATCAGAAGAAAACTAATGAATGGATCAAAACCTAGAAATTAAAATATATGACCATGTATCTAACATTACATCATCGGGGGAATGAAAAATGATAAACTGAGATTAAGGACTAAATCACTTTCCAAGAGAAATCCATCAAGATGATCTGATCTCGAAACACATGTTGAATGAGGTAATGGGATAAAATCCATGATTTAGGATCAATGTAATGCTTTATTGAGTAGTAACAACATGGGATATGGAAAAAAGAGGGGTAAGGGGAATGAAAATGTGGCTCTTCTTGTATAAAAAATTCAATACATTTACACAGTTAACAAATTATTCACACGTCATGTAATTATTTAGCCATATCATAGGGGTAATATTTATTAAATTATATAAAAATGATGTGTAAAAACAAAAACAAGTCATATATTGAATAACAAATCTATATTCCAAAAACATTTCTTGTGCTTATCCTCCATCCTGAGTCATCACCATGCTTCTTTCTTTAAAAAACAATACTAGAAAAACAAATAATTTATAATATGGACCTAAGAAAAAATGAAATATGAGAAATGGTATTAACCAAATATTATAATTATCCAAACCTAATTTAAAAAATTGGGCTCATACAGTCTTCCAAATTTAAAGGAACTCATCCTAGAGTTACCCTTCCAAGGGTTGTAAAACAATGTCCGAGAAACGGTTGCACACATTACATGCTCTAAAGGTAAAATTAAATTATCCTAAATATAGATATTTATCTTAGAAAATAGATATTTTTTTTGAACAAATAGTTCCCAATTTTTTAATAAGATCCATTTATTTTTGGGATGAAAACCTGAATTACTTGGTTAAATTCCATTTTTTAGATAAAATATAAAAGATTAATTGTAATAAATCGACAGATGAATGTATTAAAACAAGTTAAAAAATTATAATTGAGTGGTTAAGAGATTATAAACCTTATCTGAACCACCATTACATTATTTAATATTTTTTGCTCCACTTTTCATGTGAAACTAGCCATATCATTATATTAAGTTGAAATATTTGCAAAGAATGTCAATTTCAATATTTATTATATTGTTATCTCTACAACCCTTCATGTCCTATCGAAAAACTCGGATTCCACATAAACATAGACATATTATCTATAATTTATAGACCTATTAATTTCCCCTTAACAATTTTTATAGTATATTGTCTTCATACCTCCATTTCTAAAGATTGTTACACGGGAGAGCGGATGTTCTCAAAATTGATAATTATTTTTCCTAACTTTTTTCCCATTATATCATACTAAAAATATATATTTTTAATATAGATACATAATTAATTGTTTTGTAATTTAAAATGTATTTAATTATGTTATAGAGAAAACTATTAATAACCATGAACCATTTTGACTAATTAAAACAACATTTTCATTTTTGTGTTGTTTGGACTACCACCTCCACATAGCGACCACTTCCGTTTTCCCACCTCCACTACTCCTTAGTGGTTATAAAAATATTATTATTGAATAATTGGTAAATATATTATATAATTATTATTATGAATATTATATTTATAATCCACCTTATCTCAATCTCATTGTTCATGAAAATGAAAATGATAATCATGTGTTGTGGAAACATACATACCAATGAAGTACGATATATCATTTTTAGACATTTTCATAATAATTTATTCAAATATTTTAAAAATTGATTTAATACCTTAAAATTATATGAATAACATAAATTGGATAATGTGGTAATGATATTATTAAAAAAATAAATTCATATTCATAATCATTACTATCTATAAATTATGGAATCTTTGTGTTTGGGTGTGCCAATCCACATTCTTGATCCACAAAAAAAAAATAACCTAGAAATATATAGATAATTGGTTAATTATAATATCTTATATAAATATATGAATAAATATTTTATTTTGTAACAATTAATGTAACAATGAAATTAATCTCATTAACCAGGATACAAACATCCATCTGTTAAAAAACACTAAAATATAATAATAAAATATTTTAACACTAACTATCAAAAAAAAATTAAAATAGAAAGAAATTATAATACTAAAAATAATTATAAATAATAAATTATATTACCTTTAATGATATAATAATGATTAATTTTAGGAAATAAAGAAAAATGAAACCACTTTTACAAAACAATTTTCGAAATGTAAAGATTACTCAAACCCCATATTGAAAATACATAATAACTAACAAATATAAATTTTCAAAATAATTAAAATTACATATAAATTTTTTTTACTTATATTATTAACATTTTTTAATAGGTTATGAAGATAGTTTTTATACATGATATTAGTTAACATTTTAGTAAGCACTAAATCATGTTATGTAGTTTCTTATACTCAATTCATATTTCACAAGATGTTATTCTTGTTATAAACTAAATAATTTTTTTTCTATATAAATTTAAAATTTATTATATTATTTTATTAATTACATTTCTTATAATTTGATTTTAAATTTCATGATCTTTATACTTCAGTGGTTCTCATTTAGATGATTCTAATTTCATAAGGATTTTGTGTCCCAATTTTTAATCCCTTGAGACCTATTCCTTATCATACACCTTATTTTCTATGTGACGGTGTATCTACTAACACATTAATATTTTTGAACCATCATTATACCATTATTAATTTTATTTAATGATATTTTATGATCATATCTTTCAAGGGGTAAACAATATAATGTTATTAATGTTGTAAGGGTTTCATTGACTCAAAATCCATTACATTGCCTCAAAGTATTTCTTACATAAATATTCATTTCATAAATTTTTTTATCAATACTTCACTATATTTTATTTTTTAATTCCTTTAGATCACATGGGAAATTAATTTTCATCATTAATAACAACATTTTTATTAATTTTTTGAATAAAACTTATACAATTGTCAAGAATAACTCCCATTCTTTCAACTGTATATTTTCATCCATATTTATATTATATATTTCACAAGTGTTCTCTTTTTATTGTGAATAACAATTTTTGAAAATTAGATGACCCTAATATTTTCCTTCTTATAATTTTAAATAATTTAATTTTTTAATATTTTTATGATGTGGATTTTAAAATAATGGTATTTCCAACTTTTAAAAAAAGGATTTACACACTTTAAAAATAAATTGTTTTCATCCACAACAGATTTTTAGTATAAAAACATAAGGTATTTTTAAAGAATATATTTTCCTGTATTTTTTAAAAATTATGTTTTTTTATATGTAAAAATATTTCATTCCATATTTCATGAACATGAATTTTCAAAAGGGAAATATATCATTGTCACAAAGACTTTCTCTATGAAAATAAGAAACAAAACATGTTTTAAATTTTCTCACAAGAATGGATGTACCATAATTTTGAAACATATTTCTCATGATTAATAGTATTTAAAATTGAATTACTTATCCGTTATTCTAAGAGTTTTATTTATATATGGTTTTATTGAAAATGGTCATTTTCATCATGCTTTTCAATGTAAAATTGAACTATTTATCTAAACGTATTATACATTTACTAATTGATTCATTACCTATGATATTATAAATTAAAATTGTAAATTATCAATATGAGAAATCAAACATCATTTCTTTATTATTT
This sequence comes from Viscum album, assembly GCA_963277665.1. NCBI lineage: Eukaryota > Viridiplantae > Streptophyta > Magnoliopsida > Santalales > Viscaceae > Viscum > Viscum album. Next base: position 512,758,555 of record OY728138.1, read on the forward strand.
ATTAATATTATTTAATGCATAACCACACTTTTTACTCACATTATTTTCCACTATGAATGTAATTTTGTCTGATACCTATTATAGAGGGATGTTTTCAATGATTCCATACAATGATTTATTGGGGAAATTATTACATGATTTAAAACCCATTATTTATACAGTTAACAAACCATATGATTTATTATCTTCCTATAATGATATCTAAATATAAAATTATTTGATTTCATTGGATACCAAATAATTATTTTGGGATTATCATGTTGTGACTATTAATACATTTAAGAATTATCACGTATGTGAATCCATTTTGAAAAAGTTATTAAACCAATTTTCTTATAAAGGGTTCTTTTTGATATAGTGATGTACAAGTGGAAATCATATTTATGATAGGTGGTCCCCATATCAACTCTTATTCATCAGTTAATGTTTTATATATAATGAAAAATTGTAGCTTGATCCTTTTATGATATTCTCAGAAACTAAAGGGTGTTGCATCGTGGATATGGATACAAACTGAAGGGTGATAATTCATGAATATGGTCATAATTTAATGAGTGGTTTTTATTAGATATACTAACAATATAATGGTTGAGCCATGGATATTCTCACAAACAAAATAGGTAGCCTTCTTAGATATTATTATAAACTATGTCATGGTAATTTAGTGATATAATTACAATATAATGATAACAGACACTTCAGTTTACTCTATAATCAATTTGTAATTTTTTTCCATGTTACAGTCACATGGTTCATGTTTAATGGCTTATGTTTATGCACTCTCCAATTAATTTATTTATTTTTAGGTAATATTCCATGAATCATAATTTTTGATAAATTAATTATTGGGCATGATTTTCTAATGTATAATGATTATACATATATACTCACTTATAAAATTTTATTGATTTATCTTTTGTTTATACTTACTATGATTATGTTCTCACCCATTTTTTATGTTTTCATTTTTCCATGTTACGAAGAAAAGTATTTCAGATGTTTACTTTAGAAGAATATCATGTGTAGAGATTTTTTGAGAAATATTAAAGGATTTTTATGGGTTTTGTAGTATTTTATATAGTGGAGAAATGTTATTTGGGAAAAATATTAATGTTCTTTTTAACAAAAATATTTCCCTAATTCTATAGAACTCTATAGTTAAAAGGTCATGAGAATGTATTATAATGAAATGTTTTCCTTTTTTGTTATATAGTTGAGATTATCCTTTCTATAGGATGATATATTTATTTTAAAATAAAACATCTATAATGCATTTTATTATTCCCACATAATAAGAAGGAAAATAATATTCAATAGTCATGTGGCGTAATATATAAAATATAGAAGAACATTGTCAATGAAGAAAGAGTAATGCTCATTGAATATAATTTGGGTCATAAAAAACCCATTGGTACAACAAAATTTATATTATATTAGTGGAAAATTAAAAATAAAATAATAAAAATAATATATATAAAATAAAAAATGTTCAAATATATAAATTTAAGGAAAATTTAGAATGTATAATAAAATATACAATACAGAATATAGTATAATAATATAGAGACATTAGTTATATCATACATGGATATTATAATTTTATAGATATATATTCATTATATTACACTAATATAGAGCTATAGACCATAATATTTTATGGCCTTTGAATAATTGAACCTAATATTCTTTATTCATGAAAGATCATAAATATCCCCATAATGATATTCCAATATTTTTAATCCCACAAAACCCATTCTTCATAACCTGGGGAAAGGAAACAATAGAATATGTTAGGTCATATTTTTAGTAAGGTTATACAAGGGATATATATATGAATAGAATGTGCATCAAGGTATAAGAGTATGAGATCAAAATTTTTAAACCATACCCTATATAAAAAAATCACAATCATGAGTTACATCATAAATATTGGGAGTTCATAATACAAGAATCATAAAAAAATAAAATAACCCAATATATGAAATCATAACATTTGAATAAGATATATAATTGTGTAATACAAATATGAATATAAAATCATATGTCAATAGTACCAACCATGACTTTCATAACATGTTAGGAATAGGCTAACCACCTATGTACCTACATTGGATTTTCCTTCCTAAAATAACTCATATACTCTAGTAATCTGATAACCATGTTATTAATGATATATCCTGAATGGAATTCTCGATCCTCAAAGGTTAGAGACTTGACCCTAACATCAAGAATAGGAAATTGGGAATGAAGATTCCCAAAAAATAATGGAATCATGATTAAAAAGTTAGTATGAATATAAAAAATCGCCTATGGAGAACTGTAATAGAAGATAAATAGGTATGAAAACCCAATGTGCGACCACATGTACTAGAAAAATACGATAACAACCCTTTTAACAATGGATACTACTCTCCATGAACAATTACTAATAGATACTACCACCTCCAAGTAGAATTTTACCCTCTATCGAATGTGGAAGATGATGATCTACAGACACCCAAAAGCATAGGTAATGTGTAACCAAAAATACCCATATGGTCTCCCCAAGGATTACATAACATGATGCATACATTTAATTTACCATGTAAGTCATTCATTTTGAAATAAATACGTTAGGTATATCAAAAAATATTTAAAAAAATTGATTCTTTACTTTTCAAATGATTAAATTAAATTAAAAAATGACTTCAAATCATATTTATATAAACCAATTTATAAAAATTCACCAATTATGTATAAAATAGTTTAAAACGAATGAAATATATTTAAAAAATTGAAGATAAACATGGTCATATATAAAAATGTATGATAGTTATAGGCACGTGGACTCCCTCATACATAAATATTTATGATGTAAATATGTTTACACATATCCCCCATATATTGGATAAGGAGGATTCATCACAATCCTAATAGGGAATTGACCTACTACATATGTATTGTTAGAATTATAAATCTTAGATATAGTGAGGTCTCAAATAACTCACTGAATACATAAGCTTAAATGTGATCTAGTGTAATCTAAGAGGAGGATTTTATTTTAAAATAGTTTAGAATATAATCTATATCATTAATTCATTCCAAATATTCCATTTTCCATTTAAAAACCAAAACACAATTTTTTATCAAAACATGCATTTTCTACGATAAAAATTGTGGGTTTATATCAAATTTTTTTTAATAAATTCTTATAAAATAAATAAATGAATAAAATTTAGTAAAATATATTTCACAATTTGAATTCAATAATTTAAATCTCACTATTTTTCTTCAATTTCTAAAACATACCATAATTAATTAGAATGGGGGGGGGGGGTCCCAATTTTGTACCAATTCAAATCCAAATCCCTTATTCAACGGAATTTTGTTTTTCTGTAAATCATTTCAATGATATTTAATTGAAATCATGAAATTTAATTTAGATAAAAAAATATTAATTTTAATCAACCTATTTAGGGTAAATCAAAATGGTCCATCATCATAGAACTACCAACCAAGGTATCACAGGGAGATCAATACACAATTATCTAAATGGGAAAATCCAACAAAGAATGTCGATAATAAGGATCCCAGATTCAATCCAAGATTAGAGATCTAAAAAAATTTGGACAAGATCCTCCAACAAAACAGAGATCTCCAAAACCCAAGGGTGAAAATATAAGAATGAGAGAGAGAGGGAGGAAGGGAAAAGGAAGATGTAACTTTCCTGTAATGGGTCTAAAGAAATTATCATATCCTTGATCCAGTTTTGGATGGGTGTAGACGGAAAAAAATAACATCTTGGAACCCTCCAATAAGAAGAAAACAATATTTGGGCAATCCATCATATCGTTTACCTAGAAATATGTTTTTGGGATTAAAAAAATTAATGTTTGGATTAAAAATCCCATACACATGGTTTCCTAGTATGCGCCACACAGTTAGAAAAATTTTCACCATAACAGTGAGCCCCCATTTTCATATGTGAATGGGCTCTCCTTGATGGGAACAAGGATATTCAAACCATATTCCAATCATAAAAACCATCAGTAACTCATTTTTCATAATTTACAATAGGAGGGAACATAGTTTGTGAAAATAGTGCTCAATCTATGCACAATCAAAGAACAAAAAAAACATTCCATGAAATAACCCGAATATCTGTTAAATGATACCCAACAAATGACTGTTTAAATAGGGGATTATGAATACCTGGATGTAGTAAAAGGGTGTTAAAAAATCCCCAGCATATTAACATTCCCTCCCCAAAAAAAATTATGAAGCTTTAATGTAATAATTATTATCCCACATCCCTCTCATCAGTTCCTCTATCTTTCATTTCTTAGGAAAATCAATCATGTTCTGCCGTTACACTCGAACCAAAGGTGTGACCCTCCCATTAAGCACCTTGGTTTTTGAATCATCTATCCTAATTTAATGTTCAGTCATGGATAAATCAGTATCAACCACATGAGTACTCCAGCTCAGAATATTAGATGGATCAAAAATATACATTTGTAGAATTGATACATGGAATATGTTATATTTCAAAATAAATTTCGGTGGATGTAATAAATGATAAGATACATTTATCACTAGCTTGAAAATCTCAAAAGGTCCCACAAAATATAGAGAATTTTCTTCTTACATCCCATGCCAACAATGAACAAAATTTTGTGAATCATTTAAGAAAACCTAGTCACCGACTCATAATTCAAATTATCTACAATGTTGATCAAAAAAAGACATATAACGACTTTGGGTCATTGAAATTCTATGATTATTCAACTGAATGTATGAGGTCATCAGATAAACTGATCTGGTTCTGACCATATAACATTCACTAATATTGACCAACATAATGGATATTTACAATGGTGGCAATTCAAGGACAGAAAAGGATCCATTCAGATTGAATACATGTAACAATTTTTATAAAAAATCTTCCATACCCATATGATCATTCCAAGACTCGAAATGACAAGAACCTAGGTGTGGAAAATATCCTTAGGAATTCATATGGATCTTTTAATATGTCCATCCGATTGTAGATGGTATGTCTTGGTAGACTGTACATAGGATCTATGTTCCTCTAAATTTACTCTATAACACAAATAAGTAATTATAGGATCCCTATCAAAGACTACAGTTGATTCAATTCCATGAAATAGAATGATATCTTTCACAAAAATATTTTTGATCACCTAAAGTTTTTTTGTATCATGAATGGTTATAAAGGGAGAGGATTTAGACAACATATTGATCAAAACCCATTTCACATTATTCTTTCTATGGTTACACAACAACCCAATGAAAATTTACATAGAGATATCATCACACATCCAGGTAAGATGTGGAAGTGGTTGAGGTACACTCAAAGGTCTATGGTTCTCAACATTGACATGATGAAAGGTATAACAGTGATATGCCAAATTAGAAGTTCCCCATATCATTCCTGGACACCAGAATCATCACTGAATTTCATATATCACCTTCAAGGTTTTTGGATCCATATCCCACTGGGAATTATTGAAATAACCTTTCATAGCTTCATTTACTGTTATCAATAAAATAAAAATGATTAAAATATTATAAAATCTCATTATTGGAAAATGACTTGTCAGACATGATCTCCCAACCATAATGAGTGTCTCTAATGATTTCAAAATCATCATCAAGATTTTAATCATAAAAGATAATTCCACCAAGATCATAGATAAATGAGGCACTGGCTAATTAATCCTTGGAAAATGACATCCAGACTCTGATATTCATCTATACAAAAAGATCCCTCATGTTCAACTCTTCTGAAGATTCTTTCACTACTTGGTTGGAAGATTCATGCTTAATGCATCTTTGGTGACATTTCCTTTCCTCAGGGTATAGATGATATCATGGTCTAAATAATTCTATAATTTATCCAACTTTCTCTATATGTGATTAAAATATTTTTAAGTGAATATATAACTCATGATCTTGTGTATATAATACACAATAAACCATTCTCTGAAAATTTAATGCTTCCAACTCCTAAGTGCATGAATCACATCGACAATTTCAGGTTCAATGTTTGTGTAATTATTTTAATGATTCATATTCTAAAGAAATACATAAGCAGTGTCATTATAACCATGAATAAGAAAATACCCCAAAAGTAAACTCAATACATAACAAAAAATCGTATAACCCAACCTCGCATCTAGAAGAGTCAAGAATGATGTAATAGAAAAAAAATTCTACAACTAAACAAAAGTAATATATTATTTCTAAATAGAAGAAAAAATTAATCCCTTACAATGTATAGATGTAATCATATAATGAATGAATGATAATTCATTACCCAACTAGAGATAATACCCACCTATGTAAAAACAGCTCTGGCACATGAAAATATTTCATCAATATTCCCTTCTTACAACAACCTTAACATTATTATGGTCAATTGAAATACTATGCTCTGACCCCACTATACACAAGAACATAACATACAAAATCTATAAATCACATTCAGATAGATTGTCATAAATAATGTGATTTTTCAATGATTCTAGATCTTCTATTAGGTGACATATAAGATCTTCTGTGAAAGTAGAGTAATCGAGGATTTCATACATAAAGACCACCCAAAAAGTATCCAGATCCTCATGGAATATCTTATTCATTAAAGACAAAATACTAAAAGAGAATTGGTTAAACAAAATATCTTCATAAGGTTCCCATAATTGATGTTTCTGCTCAAAAAATGGGTTTCAGAATGTCAAATACGTGGATTCTCAATTGATGGTATCCAGATAAGTGATTAATCTTCAAGAACCACTGTTACTCATTCAATTGGCCAGTGAAATCTATAATCCATCGAAAATGATATATTTTATTATTTACCATGATTCTTTTTTGTTTTTGATGTTCTAAACAATGGATATGTGATCCAATATATTTCATAGAAAATAGAACATTCACCTCCCAAGGTGGCACACTCGGGAAAATAAATACGTTCTCTAGAAGATCATCCAACTAATTATTAAAAAAAGTTCATTTTTTCTGGTGAAATGTGTTAAGTGATGATAAATTATGGTTTATTAAGAGTGAAAAAATCAATATTAAACTCTACCTATTTTACTGGTGGAAATCTAAAGATGTAAGAATGAAAAATACAGGATACCAGATGTCCACTTTGGGAGATCACCACAAAAATATTCTTGTTCTATGTTAAAAGAAAATGATTTTCCTGGATCAGTGTGATCACTGAGAGGGGGAGGGTGTGAATAAGTGATCCTTTTAATATTTTTACAAATTTATTCTTTATCAATTAAACCTCAATGACTTGTTAAGGCCTCGATCCACTCTTCTTGTATCTCTCGACCTTTCCTCGAGTGATGTAGTAAATTTAAATGCACAAGACACAAGGATTTATAAGGTTAGGATCCAAAGGCCTACATCCTATCTAGGTTGGTTAAATGACCCAACATGGATCCTCCACTATAATTCAGTTAGTAATTAAAATGGTCGGTATAGAGTCACATTGTACCTCTCTTGAGACCCACAATAGGGTCTTTATACTACATCCCACGGTATTACCAGAGTCCCACTGGCCTTCTTTAGCTTCCACCGAAGACGTCTCCACCCTGACTCTCACAGGGGGTCTTATCCAAGCTCCTCAAGTCACACTAGTTGCTCTTCTTCATTAAACCCTTCAAGAGTCTTCAACAGCCTTGAGTATGGTCTGTTGGCCTCGCTCACTTCTTCTGATCACTTGTGGTGTCGAGGACTCCTCTTCTTTTATCGGGATTTATCTCCTTCTTCTAAGGATGACCCGACCATTGTCTTCAAGAATATTGATGGGAAAATATGTTCATGCACTGTGTACACCCACTCAATCTTCTTTGTCTTCTCAACTACTGAAAACTCAGAGAAATGATGTCTATAACTTCAGTCTAGCATCAATCTCTCTTTAAGTAAACTTTATGCACTTAGTCCATAGAATCTCTGAATCTTAATGTAATGATTGCATGGATTCTCAATTATCTTCGAGAACCTTTGTTCTTGGACTTCTCAACTACAAACACACTGATTTAAACATTTTTTACCTGTGCATGTGCATGAATTCATGCATTCACTATCCTTTTCTTCTTGGTGTGATAAAACCCTCAAAGGGAGTTATCTATTTTAGCACACACAACTTCTTCATGGAGTCACACTCTTTTATTCATTCTCACACACACTAAATTTTGTGTTGTTCTTTAGTTTGAATTTATACTTCTCTATTTCTTCTAAAGTTGTTCACCCACTTGTTCACTTATGCATACATGCAAGGATATGCCTGAATCTTCTTTCTTCACTTGGTCACACACAAGAGGTATGGCCTCCTTCACATGTGCACATACCTGGCTAAGACCTTCTTGTTTCATTGCGCACACACACACAAAGATCGTGTGGCCTTCTTGTTTCATTGCACACACACACACAAAGATGTGTTGTGGCCTTTATCCTCTTCAGCACTGCTTCAAAGGAGGGCACACAAGGATGTGGCCAATTCCTATCTTCAACCGCGCAGGGTGCGAGAGTAGCTTCTACCGCGTGGGTGCTGTGGAAAATCCTTCTACCACGCGGGTTCGGCAGCTCCCTCCTACATCGCAAGTGACATGGTGGCTTCCTCTTGCCACGCGAGTTTGCGGGCATAGAGGATGCGCAAGTGCGGCCTACCTGCTACCGCAGAAGTGTTGCGGGCATCGGTTGTGCAAGTTCACGTAGCTTAGCTTCATCCCTGTCACACAAGGGGAACATGTAGGGTGGCCTCCTCCTTAACTTCATTCGCACATGGGTTGCGCGAAAGGATCTCACGAATCCTCGGGTGGCTCTAGGTTGTTCTACTGTGCGGGATGTGCATGAAGATTTTATTTTCTTTGCTCATAGCTTCGCGGGACTTCTGTTTTTCTCAAGTGATCAGAAGCCTGCTTCTCGGTTCGGGCTCCTTGTTTTGTAGGCCAGGAGGGCGATCAAGATCCATGAATCAAACATGAATATCGGGATTTTGAATGCCCAAGATATTTGGCTTCAAAATTTGGAACAAGTGATGATAGAATGCCGGTTGTTTCCTTTTTCTTTTTCAACCACGGGATCCTACTTTCATGGTGTGAGGATTCATGATCATATTCCCAATTCTCATGCATGAATCTCACAGGGATCCACGTGGCCTTGGAAACTCCATTTTCCTCGACCAAACCTCCTTCCCTGATATATCTCAAGCATGCAAGACGTAGATTGCATGTATGGTCTCGGTTCGATCATATGATCACCATGTAGACGTTTTCTTCATTAATTCTAGCCGGGAGTGCAATCATGGTGGATCGGCAATGGCGATGACGACTCCTTCACGTCGGGTGGAGCTCGGGTGTCCAGAGGTTGAAGACAACCTCAGTTTGTCACCTTGGCCATTGGGTCGGCGTTTAATGATCTCGGATGGTCAGGATTATAACGTGTCATGAACAAATGGATCATGCTGTTGAGATCGGATGCGAGATCCGATGGACTGTCAGGATTAGATCCGCGTCTCAAAAATTTCGTCCTACAATGAAACGCGCTGAGTTTTTCGCGCGGTTTAAGAATCAACTCCTCCCATCATCAGCTCAAATTACTCCTCTCCCCCCTCTAGTGCCGCCCTGCACCGGTTCTCCTACGGGCGCGCTCTAGCGCCCACTATGCTTCTCCAGGTGGGAACTAGCGGCCACTATGATCCTTCACAGGCACGCCCTTGGTGCCCATGCTGTGCGGGCTTGACCTCTACGTGGCTCAGGATTACACATGGCCGACCTAATTGGGCTAGCCCACGAGGATTCCCCTTGGGCTTGGTGACCTCGTTCCCACATGTTCATTGGGTTGAGGCCTTGAGGTAGGCCCATTGGTTGGCCTTCTTTTTTATTTTTTGTGTACATGGTTCTAAGAACAAGTAATATAACCAACCAATATTCTTCTCCTCTTCAACTTCTTAGGAAATTCATATCTCTTCTTCAACATTATTTCATCATTTATTATTCTTATTCTAGTAAGAGATTGAATCCCCAAGAATCTCTCAAGATTATTCATCACCCATTAATCAGAAATCACTTTAGCTTGAATGTACTTCTTTGATCCAATCATAGAGGAGGTTTGATATTCATTAAATCCTCACACACTATGAGATAGATCATGGTCTTTTTCAAACCACTTCATCCACTTAGTAGCTGTGGATGGTTCTCCATCACTTCAAACACCTAGTGATTGTGGATGGGTCACCTTTGTATCTCCTCATGCATTGTGAAGACAATGAATGGACATCCAACAATGTTGTGACATTGTATATTTTCTATATAAGTTCTTTGAACTTAAGATCATCTCTAAAATCATCTGATGTCATATAGTGAATGTTTCAACAATTACCTCTTATGCCACTTAGTGATTCTCCTATGTGACATGCTTCTTAGTACCAAGGTCATTCTCCAATCATCACCATCACCATCACTTCCTATGTCATTCACATATTGATAGTACTTGTCATCCATTCAATCCTTGAAACCTTATTGACAACATATCCATCGCAATCAATTCCATTTTAATTCACATATTGACACTCTTTGTCATCCATTCAATCCTTGACACCTCATTGACAACATCACCATCACCATCACTTCCTTTGTCATTCACATATTGACACTCCTAGTCATCCATTCAATCCTTGACACCTTATTGACAACAAATGAAACACAGTTCACAATAATCTCCCCCTTTGTATTTGTTTTCAATATCACTAGAGCACCTATGAATGGGTCAATATGTGTGTGCCAACCTTTTCTCCCCCTTATTGGCAACCAAATACAAAGGTGTGGTGTGGTTCTCTTCAAATTATTTCTTCCTCCCTTTGAATAGAATCTTCTTGTAAATCACTAAGAGAGGGATGATGTCACATGTTCACTATTGCAAAGATCCTTTAGTAAATCATCTATATGTCAACATGGGATTACCCAGTGTAGAAAAATAGAGTGATGTAACCAAGGAATTCAATGATGTCCACAATTCACTATACATGTGTGATCATGCTTAGGATTCAAGGGGTTGAAATTTTGCAGATATGTCAATGAATTACTAAATCGTGCACATACATCAACGAACTCATTAGAATGTTCAGGTGAAAAGATAAAGCTCACCCTTTCATCCTTTTGACTTCAATAAAAGAATCACCCTTAATTGACATGTTAAATACAATTAAGAAACAATGGATGAAAGTGTGATTGGAATACCTTCATTTTTTCACAAGATGATATGAATCTCATAATATCATCTTCTACAGATTCTCTCCCCCTCAAGGGGTGCACTCCATTCTCTCCATACCATTCTCAATTTGAGAGTGATCATCATCTTCAATTCCCTGAAATGTAATAACATGTATATACCAGTGATTAGGGAATAAGATGGAACCTCTTTGGTTCTTCAGTTTGAACAACAAGGTTGAGAAGATTCTCTCAACCGAGATGTTCCACTTTCTCCATTCTTCACACTTTCTCATTTGATATTCAATGATGTTGGTGCTGGTGTGGATCTTAACACATCTTTATCTTCTTTGTGTGTGACTCTTATCTTTATAAGATCCTTATGAGCACTAGAATCTCATGGTAAAATCTTCATTCTCTTGAAGAATTATTTTTTAGCTGGAATCAGTGTCCTGCATTTATTACTAATATGACCAGCTTTATTAGCCCTCACACAGAGAACTTCATCATCAAGTGAAATATTTAGTTTTCCTTTTGCACAATCTTTGGTATGTGAATTTTCTTCCTTTCTCATTCTTTCCTAATCTTTTGGCCAGATGATTAATATGTCATTTGGAAGTGAGGCTTCAGATTTGGATGTTCCACATGGTTCCTTTGATGATTTTATGTCACTTTTCTTAGGAATATTATTTTAAATCAATCCCTTCTTCTTCTTATGGATTGATTGTCTTATTGAGTGAAGTTTTCTTCTATTTAGTTCCATGGATTGTTTACAAAGATCCATGGTATGACCTTTTTTTCATAGTAAAATCTTTTTTTCTTGGTGGTCCTTCTGGATGAATCACCCTTCTTGGATTTGGAATCCAAGGACTTCTCTTTATTTTTTAAAATAATCATGGGATCATTTTCACCTTTCTTCAGCTTGCTTCCCAAGGATACTTCTTCTTTCTTAGCTAGGTTCTGTGATCTTTTCTTCTTTTCAGCTTTCGATACAATTGGATATTGGTATGTATCATTGTTTTGAACACTTTTGAATTCATCCTAGATGTTATCAAACATTTCAAATCTGTTTGTAGTAAAAAAATGTTTCTGGACCTGTGGATGTTGCTTCTTATTATCTGGAATTCTCCCCCTTGTCTTGGGATTCCTTTGTGCTTTAACATTTAGAGAATTGTACCAACAATCCATTGCATAATGCCCAGACCAGTTGCATCACCAACATTGACCTAAAAATCTTGTCTTCTTGACATATTCTGATTGATGGATCTTTCTCTTGATTTTCTGTGTCTTTTTAGGTTATCTCTCATTCTTCATCTTCTTCATCCATACTTGTTTAGAGTTACTCTTCCATCCTGCACTTTTTGTGGAAACACATTTAGAAGCATGAGCACAAGATTCGATGGATGGTTCCTTCTTCTAAGTAGATGTTGTCCTTTCATTAGAGGGTTTCCTTCTTTTGGAATCATCCTTCTCAATGCACACTTGAGTGGCAACATTTCTACTTCCAGCTGACTAGGAGGTTTTGGCTTTGGGTAATTGCAGATTTTTCAATATCACCTCTAGTTCTAAGCATTTCATGTTGAGAGAGTTATTCTCATCCTCAACAAATCTTATCCTTCCTTCCCAATTCTCTTTCAGTTGTTCCATCTGGTCTTCATTCACCTTCTTCATTTCCTAAAATGAATTGTCATGATCATTTATCCTTTTTACTTTTTCTTCTAGTTGTGAATCTTTGACAACCATTGATACTCTGTGCCACTTTTCCAGTGCTTGGAAAACTTCTTTGAACACTATCTCAACGAATTCTTTCCCAAAAATGCTTCTTTGTAGTTCTTCAGTGACATCATCAATTATTTCACTACAAAGGGAAATAGATTCATATTTATCCTTCACCAGCTTTGTTAGAGTGTTGGTTATGCCAACCCTTTATATCATTTAATCTTCCATAGAATTGGCTTCTTCTTCTAGCTGGAATTTTTCGTCTTGAAGAGCACAAATGCTTATAGAAATACACATTTCCATATCCCTGGGGACTATCATCTAATGATATTTGAGTGCATTTAGAATATCATTGATTGTTCCATCATCATCAAAGCTAGAGTAGGATTTATCAGAAGAGTGATAAAAGGAATTGTAATCTGTTGTGTCTTTCACATTACCTTCAATAGAAGGTGTTTCTCTATTAGTAGCAACCTCCTTCTTCATCCTCTTGGCATTTATCTTCTTTCTGTTTTTCTAAGTCTTGGTAGATATCTCTATTTGAGGGTGTTCCCTCATTTCCTCAAATATTCACATCATAAAGACTGCATTCAATCATTTAGAGAGAACCTCCCTCTAATACCAATTGAAGTGCCCGGATCAGTGTGATCACTGAGAGGGTGAGGGGTGAATCAGTGAGCCTTTTAAACTTTTTACTAAATGATTATTTATCAATTAATACTCTATGACATGTTGATGAATCGATACACACTCCTTGTATCTCTCCGCCTTTCCTCAAGTGATTCAGTAAATGTAAACTCACAGGACAGAAGGATTTACAAGGTTCGTCTCCAAAGGCCTACGTCCTTGCCATGTTGTTTAAACACCCCGACATTGTTTCTCCACTATAATTCAGTTAGTAATTACAATGGTCGGTACAGAGTCACATTGTACCTCTCCTGAGTCCCACAGGAGGGCCATTATACTGCATCCCACAGTGTTACCAGATTCCCACTGGCTTGCTTCAGCTACCACCGAAGACTTCTCCATCCTAATCCTCACAGGGGGTCTTCTCCTGGCTCCTCCAGTCACACGAGTAGCTCCTCATATTTAAACTCTTCAAGAGTCTTAAACAACCTTGAGTACGGTATGTTGTCCCTGCTCACTTCATCTGATCACTTGTGGTGTCCAGGACTCCTTTTCTTTACTTAGGCTTTATCTCCTTCTTCTAAGGATAACCCAGCCTCTGTCTTCAGTAATCTTGATGGGAAAATATGTTCTTGCACTGAGTACGTCCACTCAATATTCTTGGTATTCTCAACTAATGAAAACTCAGATAAATGATGTATTTAACTTCAGCCCGACTTCAGTCTCTCTTTAAATCAACTTCATGCACTTAGTCCATGGAATCTTTAAATCTTCATGCAATGTTTGCATGGATTCTCAATTATCTTCAAGAACCTTTGTTCTTGGACTTCTCAACTACACACATACTGATTTAAACTTTTTTTACGTGTGCATGTGCATGTATGAAAGCCTGAACACCCCTTATCATCTTGGTGTGATAAAACCCTCAAAGGGTATAATCTCTTTTAGCACACACACCTTCTTCTTGGAGTCACACTCTTTTATTGTTTCTCACACTAACCAAATTGTGTGTTGTAATTTAGTGTGAATTTCTCTTTATCTCTTTATTCTCAAGGTGTTCTCCCACTTGTTCAATTATTTATACATGCATGGATATACATGTATCTTCTTCCTTCACTTGGGCACACACACGAGGTATAGGCTCCTTCACTTGTGTACATACAAGGTTACAAGCTTCTTGTTTATTTTCACAGACACACAAAGTTGGCGTTGACTTCTTATTTCATTACACACACACACACAAAAAGATGTGATGTGGCCTTTCTTCTATTTGGCACGGCTTCAAAGGAGGGCAGGAAGGGATGCAACCAATTCCAGTCTTCAACCGCGCAGGGTGAGTGTGTATCTTCTACCGCGCAGGTGGTGCAGCAACTCTTTTTGCCGCAGAGGTGCAATAGATTTCTCCTATCATGCAGGTGGAATGGTGGATTCCTCCTGCCGCATGAGTTCATGGGAACAGAGGATGTGCATGTGCGTCCAAATTGCTACCGCGCAAGTGTTACAGGTAGTGGGCACGCAAGTTCGCGCGGCTTGGATTCTCCCCAGTTGCGCAAGGTATGCGCGCAGGGTGGCCCCATCCTTAATTTCTTTCACCCAGGGGTTGCACAAAAGGGTCTCTCAAAGCCTCAGGTGGCGCCGGGCTGTTCTACTGCGCAGGTTGTGCACATAGATTTTTTTTGTCTCTTAGAGCTTCGTGGGACTTCTATTTATCTCAAGTGATCAGCAGCCTGCTTCTCGGTTAGGGATCCTTCATTTGTAGGCGAGAAGGGTGATCATGATATGTGAATCAAACATGAATATCAGAATTTTGAATGCCTGAGATCTTAAGCTTCAAAATTTGGAACATGGGATGCTAGAATACTGGTTGATTCCTTTTTCTTTTTCAACCATGAGATCCTTCGTTCTTGGTGTGCAGATTCAAAATCGAATTCCCGATTCTCATGCATGAATCTCGCACGGATCCACATGGCCTCGGAAACTCCATTTTCCTCGGCCGAACCTCCTTCTTTGAGATATCTCATTCATGCAAGATGTAGATTGCATGCATGGTCTCGTTTCGATCAGACGATCACCATGAAAATGTTTTCTTCATCAACGCTGGCAGGGAGCACAATCATGGTGGATCGAAAGTGGCGACGATGACTAGTTCACGTCCGGTGGAGCTCGGGTGTCCAGAGGTTGAAGACAAACTCAGATTTTCCCCTCGGCCATTGGATCAGAGTTTAATTATCATGGACGGTTAGGATTATAACGTTCCGCAGCCAGATGGATCATGTCGTTGCGATAGGATGTGAGATCATATGGATGGCCAGGATTAGATCTGCGTCTCAAAAATGTCTTCCCACATCGAAACGCGCCATGTTTTTCACGCGGTTTAACAAAAAAAACTCCTCACATCATCAGCTCAGATTACACCTCTCCCCCCTCCGGTGCCGCCCCGCACCGGTTCTCCTGCTGGCGCGCTCTAGCACCCACTATGCTCCTCCGAGCGCGCTCTGGCGCCACTATGCTCCTTCACAGGCGCTCCCTTGGCTCCCACGCTGTGCCGGCTTGACCTCCGTGTGGGTCGGTCTTACACATGGCCCGACCTCATTAGGCTGGCCCACGAGGTTTCCCTTAGGTGTGGGGACCTCGGTCCCACATGTGCCTTGGGTTGAGGCCTAGAAGTCGACCCATTAGTTGGCCTTCTTTTTTATTTTTGGTGTACTTGGTTCTAGGAACTATTACTATAACCAACCAATATTCCTCTCCTCTTCAGCTTCATAGGAACTTCATATCTCTTATTTAACATTTATTCATCATTTCATCTTTTTCATTAAGTAGGAGACTGAATCCCCAAGAATCTCTCAAGAATCATCATCACCCATTATCAGAAATCACATGATATTGAATGTACTTCTTTGATCCAATAATAGATGAGGTTGGATCATATTTAAATCCTCATGCACTAAGAGATAGTCTATAGCCTTCTTCGAACCACTTCATCCACTTAGTTTCTATAGATGGTTCTCCTTCACTTCATCCACCTTGTGATTGTGGATGGTTCACCATTGTTTCTTCTCATGCATTGTGAACACAATGCATGGACGTCCAACAATGTTGTGACATTGTATCTTCTTGATACAAGTTATTTGAACATATGATTAGCTCTACAATCGTCTGATGTCGTATGGAGAATGTTTCAACCATTACCTCCTATGCCACTTAGTGATTCTCCTAAGTGACATGCTTTTTAGTACCATGCTCATTCTCCAATCATCACTATCACCTTCACTTCTTTTGTCATTCACATATTGACACTTCTTGTCATCCATTAAATCCTTGAAACCTTATTGACAACATCACCATCACCATCACTTACTTTGTAATTAACATATTGACACTCCTTGTAATCCATTCAATCCTTAACACCTTATTGACACCATCACTTCCTTTTTCATTCACATATTTTAACTCCTTGTCTTCCATTCAATCCTTGAAACCTTATTGAAAAAAAATGCAACACAATGCACAACAGAAAACATAGACATTGTATTCCCAAAATCTAGATAAGAATGACTTGTTCTAATTTTCCTCTAATCGCATTGTCCTTAAAATATACTACACACCACATTGGGCATAGTAATGGTTACCCTTCTAATATAACAACAAATTCAGGATTTATTGGTAATGAGAATATCCATCCAAAATATTGCATCATGAGGTTTGCTATTGAGAACCATAAAATCTCCGGATATCTCCATATTAGTTAAATGAGAAATAAAAAATGGGACTATAGAGATCTTGTTCTCTATTTGTACCAAAAATTGTAGTAATATCCATCACATAAGTCAAAATAATCATATGAAGAATAATTTTATTGAAAATAAGGGTTGAAATAAATGGATTAGACAAAAGTATTAAATAAAGCATTCAATACCATCAAATATATATTGATGGTACCTATAAGAGTTGAGGGGACCAAATCTCCTTCCTCTAGAGACACTTCCTCTATGTAAAAAAGCTCCAATCCAAATGAATTTGAGTAGAACCATTTAGTCCATAAATCATGTTATTCAACATTAATTTTCACTTTCACTGATTATCTTGTGCCACTACATAGTAAGAAAAGGCATGGAATCATATCTTAAATTTTCATGGGAATCTATATGGGCCACATATCTCAGGTGCCTTTTTAAAAACCCTACTAAAATTCCATGGCTTTCAAAACTGGAATGAAATGAATGGGAATATTCCATGAACTAAAAGAGGTTTATTAAAACATTTTATTTGACAATTACCGTGAGTTTCATTATACTTATTATTACCCTTAGATAAACTCACACTTCTACAAGGAGAAATGAAAAATCATCACAACCTTTACCTTCTAGCCATGTCCATTTTGATGATCAACACTTTATCTAATACATCAAAAAAAGAAGGAATAATAAATAAGAGAACATGATAAAAATTTTATATTTATTTAACATCTCAAACTTCTGATTATTCATCTTCTCATATGATACAACCTATGGTGGGAAATGAAAAATCTGAGAACAATATTTTTTCATATTCTTTCATTTTACTATTAGTCTCCTCAATTTTTTAAAAACTCCAAATACTTGGTCAGCATGATTGAATCTGGATATAACTAGTTGGTGAGAGGGCCCCAGATGTCCTTCCAAGCTAAGCCTATGTGTTTCAATGATATCACCATTATGTCCCACAATATCCCCCTTAGTCCCTCCAGTATGACGGTGGCACATATCATATTTATATAAATATGATTCTCTATAAAGTGAAAAAATGTCTCCATCCTACTAAACTGTAACTCAAACTCTTGAGAATAATTATATTTTTTTATCATTAGTGGCTTCTAGAAAAGGAACTCCTGATAAATATACTAGAAAAATCACTATGAGTTTCAATAACTAGATCTTGAACAAGATATGGTGGTGGTCCCTATCCATGATCATAGATTACATGCACAAAAACCTCAACTATACTCATATGCACCAGATGATTCAATTTTTGAGTTTCATCATCAATATCCTACATGATCCAGAATTCATGAATTATCAAGGGAAATACAGAACATAGTAACAATAGATAAAAAGAAAGACAATAGATTAGAAATAATATAAAGAAATAATATAATTCAATCCCAACCTACAGACATTCAACATTTCGAATATAGTCTATCCAAATAAAAAAAATCACCATAACTAGTCCTTAATATTCTTTTCCCAAAACACCCCTAGTGATTTATTGCTCATTGATGTGAGAGTGGGATATTAAATCAATAAAAACTATCTCTTAAGTCCCAGAAATATTACACCACTATACTAACATCAAGGAATGAAGAAAAACTTTCACCTTTGGTAACAGTTATTCAGGATCCAACCAGAATACCATAGTAACATTATAACCGAGCAGGTATTGACAAATCCTACAAGTTTTTATTGATCCCCAATAGATATCAATTATAACCCCAGCATCAAAAAACATGAACATGGAAATGTATTTTCCACACACACAATGGTAGAAAAAATAAAAGGTAGTATGCATATATGAAAAAATCCACAGGGACAACAATACCAAAATTAGAAAATGTATGAAAACCAAATGTTTTACAACATTTATGAGAAACAAAAGATGGTGAACCATGTCCCAATTGGAGAAAAACTCTACGATAAAAGATCAATTGATATTATCACCTCTATGTGGTGCCTTATCCTTTCTCAAAATAGGAATACTATCATCTCCAAAAATCCAAATTCACAAGTATGGAGTTCCCTAAAATATCAATATAGCCTTATCAAGGATTCCATAATATGATTCCAACATTTAATTAACCATGTATGGATTTTAGTTTCAAATAAATAGGAATGGCATTTCAATTAATCTTTAATATAATAATTCATGACATTTCAAATGATCGAAAGACATTAATTTTTTTAATAAACAATTATACATTAAACATTTTATATAAAATTAGTACGTATTTGTAAAATAGATTACATACAATTACATATATTTCAAATAAAAATAACAAGAAATATTTTCATATTATAAAATGTATAATAGTTTCAAGATATGGTATTATGTCACACTAAAATAATTATCATGAAAATATGTTTACCAAGTTCCCTCAGACGCCTGTAAAACTAGGCTAATCACTATACCATTGGGCATGTAACCTACTATATATGTATTATTAGTGTTGTAAATAATTGATAGAGTTATTTCCTTAATAACTCACTAACATCATAGAATGTATGCTTTCTAATATAGTAATTCTTAAAAATTCATTTTATAATATTTTAAAATACTATTCATTTGATTCTCCCATTTTCAATAAGAGAATATCAATTTAAGAACAAAAAGACAGGTTTCAAATGAAAAAATGCATTTTCCATGATAATACCACCGGGATTCTATCAAAACCATTTTATTCCATTTTTCTTTGAAAAAAAAACATGAAAAAAATTTAATAATTTAAATTCAACAATTTAAATAACACAATTTTCCATCAATTTCAAAAACACACCTCAATTCATTTGAATTCAAGGGTTTTCCCAACTTCCTTCCAATTAAAATCTGAATCCCCCATTGAATATAAATGGGTTTTCCAATAAAACAAATGAAAGAAAATTAATTTAAATAACTAAATTGAATTGAAATTATATAACATAATTTAAATAATGTCATTTTGGGATAATCAAGTTTTTTTATCTTAATATAAACATAGATTGTGGGATCATGAGATATGAAAAAAATACATGAATGGGAATCCTAATAGTATAACATCCGCAATAAGGATCCAATAGTCAAACGTGGATTCATGACACAAAATAGTAGGAATTATATATTCCAATAAAATAGATATAAATAAAACCCTATATTGGAATTTTCAAAGAGTGGTATGAAGAGAATGAAATTGGTAATCTTACTAGGAAGAGATCGAATGTCATTATCCAAGATTTGATTCTTTTTAGGGGGATTTAGGGTGGCCAAAATAACATTTTTGGATCCCACAAGGATGAAGAAAATGAAATAGGGTCATACTGCCCCATTGAGCACCTAAAAAGTTTGATTCAGGATTTAAAAAATTAATAATTGGATTAAAAATATAATATTCATGGTTTCGTAACTAGATCTACATGGTTAGAAAACCCATGTACCCTAAACAAGCGCCTCCTTTTTCTTAGGTTCATGATCTCATTATTGTGGGAACAAAATTTTTCAAATCATTTCCCAAATAAGAAAAAACTTACATCCTCAGTCTGCATGTTTTGGGAAAACTGTGCACTAATCGTGCGCATCCTGGTAACTTCCTAAATTTTCAAAAAATTTACACCGAGTTCTTTAAAAAAATCCATCCAAATCATGTATATAAGAGGGTTTCAAGAATATCTACAAATATTAACATGATGTGACACATGGGATAACTTCATACACACCTTTTGAGGTCATATAACATTAATCATTAACACATTCATTAGAGGGAGATATAGGCCCCCCTGTTAGATAATGATAACAAAATACATGTGTACAAAAAATCCTAAATTATCGAACATATCATATCTCATGAAATGAAATGGGTTTGATAAAAATGTAACCATATAATAGCATTTGTAAAATAATCAATATTCGTAATCATTGCATCAATTTGTTATAAACTCACTCGTGACAAAATAAGTGGGTATGAAATGAATTTTATCATTGTATAACTGTGCAATTGAAATGGGTTTCATAAGAACCGTTTCACGAAAATAAATTCCAAGAAATATAAATAATGGTATCCCTGTTTTATATCCACAGAAAATAATCATTAACATCAACGGATTTTATCTTATATGTATAATTATTTTGGATGATATAATTAAATATTTCTTAAGAAAAATAACTTTTCTCTAACAATCCCTTTTTTGAAAAAATTAGAAATTTTTTAGAAATAATTTTATTTGAAAATAACCTTGAAAACTTATAATGGAATATTTAATAAGGATTTAAAAAAAATTTATGTAAAAGAACCATTATACTTTGAAAATATTTTTTTAAATACTAACTTTTATAAAATCTATTTTTGTGAAAATAAACAATAAAACATAAAAAATATTCTTTAACATTCATTCAAAAACATTTCTTGATGAAAATATACTTTTAAATTTGAAAATAACTTATATAAAAAATAGATTTAGAATAATTTTAATTATAATTAACCTAGAAATAATATAAAAATATCTTCAAAAAAATGTTCATGATAGTGGGATGTTTTATTCATTTAAAGCATGTCAAAATAAAGAATCCTTTCGAATATTTTGTAAAATCATATTGGTAATTTTGTTTTCAAAAAATACATGAATATTTAATTTAATTATTTTCTAATAAAATCAAACATGGTTTAAAATTTCTTTTATAAATCGTTTGGATTATGCTGAAAACATTTTAATTTTCTATAAAACATCAGTTTTTAAGGAAAATGGGTTTAGACTGATAATATTATTTATATTAAAAATTTATTTTTGAACTGATCAGTACAAAAAGATGATAAATAAAAATAAAAATATATCATAGTTACATAACAATTAACTATTTAAATTTATCTATTTATAGAAATATAGATCATAATATTTCATCATTTGATGAATAAGCAAAAACAACCCTAAAAATTAATGATATTTAACATTAAAAGTTTACCACTTCGGTAAGATTGGATCACAATCCTCTAGCAGAAATAACATTAAATGAAACATATAATATCATGAAAATAAATAGGTTCGTGTAATAACATATCAATGTGGAAGTCTATACTCTTCATTGAATATGATCTATGCATAATATTACACTAGCCTAAAAGAAGAAAATTTTGGAAAAAATCCCTTCCCACTTTGGTAACATTTTAATTGTAAACCCCATTAAAGATATATCTACAAATGTATAAGTAAATCATAATAATTTTTAGGATAAGAATTATAAAATATAGTTATGAGACGTATATACACCACATAAAATAAATTTTTGGTGGTTAAGGAATGTACAACATAGAAGTTAAAGGTAAAATGAGAATCCATTACTTATATATAAATCTATTGAATCATAGATATAATCATATAGAAACCTCAAATTAAACATTAATATTATGAAAAAAAATATTAATGTATTACATGACATAGGGGTAGTATATATACGTCATAAGTAATATGATGGATAATTATATATATATATATATCCTAGAAATAAAAAAGAGATAATAAATCCATTACATTATGTCTTCAAATCCTTCACACATATTCAAACCAATTTTTTTCCTATTTATTTACTATTCCATGTTAAGGTCACATTCTTGGTAATAACCAACTTCGTTTTTATATATGTTTTGATTTGTTGTTATCATTAATCTTAAATTGATAATTGTTTCATAATATCCATAATAATTATCATGAACTAATTATCATATTTATAAAATAATTATACTTGTAATACAAATATTTAAATATTTTTAAGAGAAATGAAGTTTGTAATTATTTGGGAGACGTTAGGATGTATGTAAACACGGGTAATGTTTCTATTTTTCAGTGAATACTATATAAAAGACTTTATCATTATATTATCCATATAGAATGATGATAATGTCAAAAATTACATTTTATTTCTTCAAATATACTTATACATATCATCAATGAGTTGTGGCTATGAAAATAGAGTCACAACTGTTCATAAAGGTGGTAGTCCCCACATATACAAATTATGTTATCAAATTTTAGTGGGAGAAATGGTAAGAAAGAATATGATATGTTATCATATAAGAATGATAAATATATAATGAATATTACAATTATTTCTTATATATCTTATAAATTTATTTATGTTATACATATTATATGAAATGTAATGTGTGAATGAAAATGAAGCACATCACTTCATGAGGTCATAATCCGTTGTACACACAAACGACATAGTCATATCCCAAAAAAATATAAAGTAAAAAAAAGTAATGTATGAGATAATGAATGAAGATTATTAATTATTTTTTAATTTTCATATATATAATTTATATTCATTAGTATACCAAAATGTGAGATGTTTTAATGGAAAAATAATTGACATCTTTTTAAGAGAAGGTTGTCCACTGTATACACGAATGATAATTTCATACCCCATTTTATGGAATTGGAGTTTGTTTATGGTAATGAAATTAATATAAAATAAATTAGAATAATTAATATACATATATTAGTATATAATAATGGTTCAATAATAATTGAAAGAGGTTGAGGAAGTAATAAAATAAAAATGAATGGTGTAGAATGTTATATCTTTTTTGAGTAACTGGATTATATTTTCACTAAAAGACATCATAGGATGGATTTACATAAATAGTAATTTTTCTATAATGAGTCTAGGTATGTTTGGGAGTGAAATGGGTGGGTTTTAGAATAATGAAAAGGGTTTTATGGTTTTACTAGTAAATAAGAGGGGTGGAATTTTATAAACATGGCGAGTGGAACAATTGTATCTTCTAAAAGTAAAAGGGTTTTCCCACATCATTTAAAATAAATAGGGTCCAAAAATGTGTATTAGGGAGAGTTAGAGATTATATTTTCTAAATATGGAAATAAAATTGGGTTTAATCATTTTTTAGGTTAGTTTATCACCTATTGTTTTAGTTTCACCCCATGTAAACTGATTTTACCATAACAAGTATAAATAATTTTTACTGCTTTCAATATTAATTTATAGAGTAAATTATGTTTAAAACATTAGATAATATAAAAAATTATTATTCAAAAAATTTATTCATTATGTATTAATTCAATTCACATAAATGAAAAAATTAAAAATAAAATAAATCATACCGACATAATGAGAAGGTGGGTCTCCAAAGAGAAAATGTACCAAAGTTTATAACGGGTTTTATTAAATTTCAATATGAAATTGATAAAAATGAATTAAATTGGATTAATATAATTATAATTTATCTCTCATCTATTGAAAAAAAGTCTCAAATATAATATATCATCATAAATATTATAATCCAAAATCCAGTTTTAAATTAAAATTCAATATTTTTTCTATTAATAAAAAAGCCATTTTATAAAATTCTAATTAGGTCACACTAAAATAATTTTGAAATATGGATTTCAAAATTGAAAATTAATTTTTTTAAAATAATTTCTCTCATGTTGATATTTCTTTAATATATTTTTCAAAAATGTGAAATAATTATATTTTATAAAAATAATATTTTTACGGGAAAAATAGGATTTATTTTTAATTTTTTTATTTAAAAAAAATAATATGGTCGTTAAAAATTATGTTAAATAGAAGTGAAATAATACACATAAATAATTGAATTTTTTTTTATTAATCTATTTAGGTAAAACATGTCTTTTATATAATTTTTTTTAAAATTATTTCTTTTATTTTCAAATAGTATTTATATTCCTTTTTATTTAATTAGTCACCAAATAAATAATTTTATATACATTTTAAAACAATATATTTTAATAATTTAGTAAATCTTATATATACCAACCATTCAGATGGCTAGGTGATAACTATAATATTAAATAATAATATTTTAACAACATTCCATGTTTCTTTTGTAATCAATGTTTCGTGTAATAAAAAATCAACTCGATGCACTATGTAACTTAAGACACAATCATTATTATTTGTAAGAATATTATAATTTATATTTTCATATAATGAAAAATATCAAATATATGAAATTAAATATAAAAAAATATTTCATAAATTCCCAGGGTGTTACATTTTATCCCACATAAAATGAATTCCTCCCTCGAAATTCATATGATTCATAGACGGTTTAACATTTAAAAATCAATTCATATAAACCATTATCATATAAATAATTAATAAAACATTCATAAAATATTGATAGTTGGAAACATGAATGACGCATAAAGTACCTCATAACTAGGTTGACGCATACGATAACAACGGTGGGTAGGGGAGGTATAAACATTGTAGAAAAGAAAAATTAATTTTCAAAATTTATATAGATTAGTAATCACAAGAAAATGAGTAATTTTGAGAAAGTAAGTAACCACCAAACAATAATCTAATAAGAAGTGGAAAAGTTCAATGATATTAGGTAAAACAATGACAAGAGGAAAAAATTTTATTTCATCATATGTTTCTTAATATTGAATAATTTTAATGAGAATATATAATTATATTATTTCAATAAATTTTATAATACAAATATCATCATTTAGTTTTGCCTTGATCAATTTAAAATTTATTTCTTTTTCTACGAAATTAAGGTGATTTTTTTTCTTGAAGAACTAACAGATAAAATGATCCATATATATAATGGAAAATCATTCCATCTATCTTTTTTTATCATCATAAAAAAATTGTTAACAAATGCTTCCATTATGAATAAATCATGATTTTGTGAAGAAATACATTAATCTATAAATTTATGTCTAATTTAAAAAAACTATTAATAAAATGTTTAACCTCAGGAACATACTAAAATATTTGAGTTATGATCATCAAAAAGAAGTTGAAAAATTTACAAAATTAACTTATCATTAAACCCTACACAACATGAATTATTCCTTTAAATCATATACCAAATAGTTGAATACCATAATCATGTATTTTACTGGAAAAAAATTTATATCCAATACTAAATTAAACCATATTTTGAAAATTCTTCTTGATTCCTTACTTATAACACTGATTATTGGATATATACATTAAATACAAAAAATCTGTAAAATCAATTTATGTTAGTTTATACCACTTTGTTAACAAAACAATCGTAGGTTATAAGGTAATTAAATATATATAATTTACATTATCTATACCATTCATCTATTCATCCTCACATCATTGACTAAAAATTAGTAATATAGTATGAGTTATCTTTCCCTTAGTAATGTGTTTTATATAAATTAAATCATTTCCATTAAATAACAATTCATGGTCATCGGGGTTATTCAACATATTCTTCCAAATCCTTAACAAAAAACTTATACAATATAATTATTATATATTTCATAATTTATGAATTTCAATACATATATTCATTAACCAACCCACTTCATAAAAAATCCATTAACATGTATATATCAAGTTATTCTTTAATACCTCCTCCCCATCATATTTCATTTGTATCATCTTCATTATAAACAAAAAAACAATTACTCACACAACCTTTCTGATTTTATTCATGAGAATTATCCTTTAGACATAGATTTTATACATTCCCATACATTAAATGTTTGAAAAATCATCAATAAATGATATCATAGATAGATCAACATTCTCATCCATTGAGTTAACTAAACGTTTTCATTTCTGTGGAAACTTATTTCTCTTTGTAATTTTTTCACACAAGAAATATATTCATGTTCCTCTAAGTCAATAACATGGTTACTTATTCCCACACAATCAATATAAAATAAAGAAAGACTGCATTTCTACATTGTATCTATTACTTGATCTCTTAGAAAACTCTATCCTTGTAATCTTTGGTGACACTAAGAGTTGGTTATGATTCACATTGTTAATCATGTTACAAGATACATGGAAAAAGAACAATAATAATATCCTTAACTCTAGTCATAATCCCACTTGAATTATGAGTAGAAAAATTTTCAACACATTCAATGTTACCCCTGTTCCTTTTATATCCTACAATTGGCTCAATCCAAGAATCAAAGAGTGAAGAATAATAATCAGAACAAGGAACCACATAATCTTGAAAAATGATTTATTAAAAATCTAAATCATTAAACCTTCATTTAAGTCAATGAAAAAAATAGTTTTATCATATTTCATTCATAGTCATCATCAATTTAAAACAATAATAGTGGTTAATAAAGAGTTTTTTATGTTCTATATCACATCCCTTGATTATATCAACACAGGTGTGTAGAAAATCTCATTTTCTTGCACTAGGTGATGAAAAAGTCTCACTAAATGTGTATTTTTTGTTATAACCCCAAAGTACCTTTATTATAGTGACTCATTCAATTGTAGTATCTTGACATGGATTTAATTTTTTATAACCTTCATGATTTATCCTTTAGTAATATTCTATAATATTTTTTAAAAAATTAACTCATCTATAGATTTATCCTTGGATACATCACCTGACATATAATTAAAAATATTTATATGGATTACACTAACGTATCATTATTATTGTTTCCACTGGTTAAATAATATTTTTCTTTGATTAAAACTATATTGACCTAATCTTCACATACATGGATACTATATATTTTTAGATGAATATTAATCACATTAACTAAACATGTGCCTGAGGACATTAATATAGTAGTTAAATTGGAATCATGGACCCTAATATTTTTCATTAATGAAATATATTCAATGTGTCCCATAATATTCATTCCCCTTTAGTAATCCTACTTAAATATATTTTTTCTATAACTTGGTGAAAGAAAACATAATACAGGGTGATATCAGATTCATAGTATGGGTTAAAATGGGAGAAAGATATTAATAATATGCACATCAGTGTACGAGAAACAGATAATAACATTTTAAAACCATACCCTATATATCAAAGATCATACCATGGAGTCATGAAATATATATGTTTGATCATTAGAAATGAATCATACTAGAATCAAATAACATGAAGAGTGATAACATAACATTAGAATTAGTAATATAAATAGTGCATACACAAAATCCCAGAATATCTTATTTCAAGGATACCCACAAAGACATTCATATCATTTTTGTATTCAGATTGCCATATATGTACCTTGTTCAGTCATGTGATAACCTCTACTGTTCCTTATTCTTTTTCGATTAGGTTAAACTCCCATGTACCCTCATGTTTTGGTCTTGTGATATCATCTCATGTACCAGTTAATATCTTATAAATTTAATAATTATCTAATGAATTAATAGAGAATATATGTCCCACTCTACACACAATGAAAATCCAATGTGTGTGTTCTACATGATCATAAAACTGCACTTATCATTAACCATGAAATGAAATGGGATTAATAATCATTATATCATATTATAGCCCATATAAAGGAGATAGGTTTCAAAATAATTTTGTCATTTCATCATACCATAAACAATTGAAAAAGAATTAGTATTCATAACAATATTATCATTTTATAATATGTGGAAAGGAAATGTGTTTCATAAACATATTTTATTTAAAAACATTTAGATAATAAATAAAAATGGTTTCCTCTGTTTATGTCCCCATAAAATCCATAGTTATATAATCTGAAGTCATCATTGAGGGAAAAATTATTTTGGGAGATCACATAGAACATTTATCGAGGTTTAAAAAAGATTTATATAACAAAAAATCATAAATAATTTTGAAACACTTTTTATTAAAAATTAACATGAAAAATGAAAAATAAATATTTAAAATTTATTAAAAAAATTTGTTCAGGAAAATATTTTTTCAACATTTAAAATATTTTTTATAATAGTAATGATTTTTGAAATCATTTTTTAATATAAAATTTTCTACATTTAAATTATTCATTAAAATTCAATGAAAAAATTCCTTGAAGAAAATATACCAAAAAGGTTTGGGTAAATCCCCTATACTTAAAAAAATAACAAATAAAAAATTTTAAATCGGCTAACGGGAAACCCATTACACGCTAGAAGGGAAAAATGGGTCAACCGACTAAAAAACTACTACATACCCAATGCAGCGGCCCAAAACCCAACAAGAGAAACCCGAAACAAGAATGAAGGATAAAGAAGAAACAAACCCATCATCTATTGAAAAATGTGTTCCCCTAGACCTTCCATGAACAGATGCCGACAATCACATCTCATCAAATTCAGAACATCCCCACACACGCTCTGTCGTGATCCGGCAACACAAAATGCATTTCCACTGCTTCCAGTTCCCAATGTGATCACCTTTGGACATCCACTACACCAACATTTCCATCAAGGCACAAAAAAGTCCGGAAGACTGTCACATCCTGCCAATGGGAATAAATCCACCTTCAAAGACATTACTACAAAGATGCTCTCCTCTGGATGGAACCAAACCCATAGTTCCAACATCCTTGGGAAACAATGACCCTACCACATCATTTCAGTTTTTTAACAGATTAGAAGATGACCATTGAATTCCAGCTTTTCACCACCAAAGCGTGCACCACCCCTTACACCCGGTAGAATATTTCATTGGGCCACCAAACACCACTCGAGACACCAAATCTTTAGATCCGTTATGAAATCCTCAAATCCATGCCAACACAATCAATCTGAGATTCATCTCCTCAAGAACCAATCCACCACACCCCATCGAAGATAATGTCATTACACCAATATGATTTAAACCACTGATCTAAACCTACACTGTCATCATGCTAGACACCACAAGACAACTGTAAAGAAGATTTTCGTGACCGAAAGTATGACTTGTACTGAAATCGCCTTTATTAATCCCACAGTGGAAATAATATTTAAAAGTGTATATCATTTTGAAATTATTCTTCATTGAAAAACCCATGAAATTATAAGAGTAAATATCCAAATAAAATTAGAGTCATTATAGTGGGGAGTTCCATTCAATCAACTAAAATTGAAATGACGATTCAATTTAGATTATATATAAATAAAAAAATGATTTTTTTGGAAAATTACATGAATATTCATTTCAAAAAAAATTAAAAATTTAATCATGTAAAAAATCAATTTAATAAATCATTTATCATATTCTAATAATATTATTCAAAACATTTCTTGAAAATATGGCTTTAGAATGAAAATCTAATTTAAATTGAAAACTATTTTTACATAAAAAATTATTATTGAACTTATAAGTACATAAATAAAAGAAAAATAAGGGAAAAATTATATCAACATTAAAAAATATAAGATAATAAAATTTAGTAGTTTCTTTAGTTATAGGTCCTAATAATTTTTCATTGAAAGCATAACAATATACAATCCTGATAACCGATGAGATTATAACACAAAATACTTACCACTATAGTATCATTAAATAATAATCCCTATGAAATAATGAATTTAAATTAAACATATAACATTATGAAAATAATGATATTGATGATATGACATGTTAGTTGTTTTATATTTACACTTTATAGAATAAAATAGATGCATATCATAACATACAACTCTAAGAATGAATTATCGGGAAAAACTCTCATATCTCTAATGTAAATATAGAATAAGAAACCCCTTGAAATAGATATTCTAAAGATAGAATTTAATTAAAAATAATTTTACTAATAAGAGTCATTAAATTCAATCATGTGGTGTATAGACACCACATATAATAAAAAAGTGGGGAACATGGCTAGTGTCTTATTGAAGTATAAAGTGAGCTAGAAATCACAAATTACTTTATTAATAATTTAAATAGTAATCCATAATAATTAATAACATAATATGAAACCATAAATAACAAGATATAAATGATATTGAAGTTATAACATTTAAAAGGGAAAATATATACTCCCCATAAAAAAATCTATGATGGATATTCATATGTCTTCTAGAAATAATAGCGAGACATGAAAACTATTACCTTAAGTATCACCTTCTTTCACACACATTATAACATCATGCATAATAAATATAAATTTTTTATAAATATATTCTAGAACCATAATTATATATATCACTCCATATATGATTTACATATGTATTGTTTTTACCCTTTTATTAATAATTCATTGTTAATGTAACATTTCTGGTAATAACCTCTTTGTTTTTCATATGAGCATTGACTTTTTTATCATATTAATAGGATCATGAAATTTTATGGTAGATAATAATATTCATGTAATATTTTTTATTATTATACCTAAAATATTAATTTATATCATATCAATAATATTGTTTGTGAGATGATGTATGGTACTATCATAGAGATGGTAGGCCATACGTACACATGAGTAAATTTTCCATTATTCAATGATCATTATGGAAAGGGATTAAGTGATATATTATATATATATATGGAATAATAACACTATAATAAATATAAAATTACTTTTTTAAATATAGGTATATATTTCATTTATGTGGCGTGGTCACAAAAAGATAGTGACAAATCTTTTGAAGGCAATGGTCTATAAGTAAAAAAATGACTACATTATCTTTTTAAGAAAATGGATTAATTAGAATTTTAGGGAAAACAATTCCAAAAAATTCATAAGGCATAAAATAAATTTTATAAAAACAATGGAATATATTTCACTACAAAAAATTGATCAACATTATCATGTTTCTAAATGGAACAATAGCTTCAGGCTATGGGACTCCACACATTAAAAGTTTTGTCACATCACTATCAGTATTCACATTCCCCTTTATAAGAATGAAGTATTACCCATCCTTATCTCATAAAGTGTGTGAGGTGATATAAATGTATTATTAGTTTTTTTTTCAAAAATAAGAGTGATGTAAACTATCTTACCAACTTACTAAGGCTTGTATGTCATCTGATAAAAAATATGGGAAATTTATTTGAAGGCATTTAAAAATGAAATGCATCCCATTATCCATTTTGAAATATTCTAATTATCTATGAGAAAACCAAAAGATTTTTTCCATTAAATCATGTTGTTTAAATGATTAAACTAATCAGTTTCTATAAATTTCATTTGAATCTAATTTTTCCATGTAACAATTACAAATAAATTTACTAAAATTAAATTCAGAATTTAAATTCCACCTAATAAATTTTATTTCGAAAATAAAATGCAATTCAATGTAATTGTTGGGGTGGGGTTCCAAATATCATACCTATATTACAATTTCAAATAAAAATTCTCCAATTCAAGGAATTGGGTTTTAAGTAAACTTATTAAAAAAATTTCTATCAAGTAAATTTTAATAATGAAACAAATTGTTTTCATTAAATTCAAGATTAATAAAAATTGGCCTTCACAACGAAACCACCTACCATTGAAACATGTGATCTCACCCCCATTATCATTGATATGTTATACAATGTATATGTCTATGTGGTTTATATAATAACACATTTAACAAGATCACCATGAATAATTTTATGTTCATGTTATTTAATGTTTCATTTGATTTTACTTATTTAATGGTTATTATTATTAAAAATTTACCTATGTGGTAAGAGTTTAATTAAAATTATCATAGTTATTCAGGAATGTTTATTTTTAAGACTCCCTTAAATGAATGGTTTTGCATTTCCATAATAAAAAATATATATTTCATTATCCCCTAGTAATTAATGATGTTTTTAAATAATAGAAATTTTTTTACTCTATTGATACATAAAATGACTGACCAAAAGTTTTTATGAAATTATAACCTCATTAATCTCATTAGTCAAAATTCATTTTTATACAAAACCATGTTTTATTAATTTTTTTTGAAAAATTATTTTACCGTTATAAAATTGAAATATTAAAACATTTCATCCCATGATTTACATTAAAATATTTCTTGAAAGCTATCTTAATGTAATTTTCGAAACAATTTCCATTTGGTTTTTTCTAAAAATTTGAAAGGAATAATAGCTTTAACATATACAAAATGGGCATAATTTTCCTCCAAATGGCTAGTAAATGTGTATAAGATAATTTTAAAATTTCTAAATGGTTATTTTCAAATATTGTTATTTTAAAAAAAAATTGTATATTAAAAAAACATTTTTACAATGTTATGTTCTTCAAAATTATTTTCATTAATTTTTTTTGTAATTATATTCAACAATGAAAGAATAAAATTTTATTAATTATGATACAATAGGGTTATATTTCATTAATAACATCATTATTGTTTATTTATATTTTTTATATTCAATTGTACTGAGGATGTACCATTTTATTACCATTCATCATATTTCCTTAGACTTTCTGTGATTTTATTTATTTGATTGGCATAAGTATAAACATTTAATATGTTGTATTTCAAAAAAAATGACTATGTTTATTATGTTTCACATGATTCATATAAGGAATAAATTATAATTAGTATTTAATTGGGGGGATTGGATATAGAGAGTCCCTAAATTCATCATAATGTCTTATGAGATCAATATTGATGCAAGATTAGATGTGGTTTTACACATAGATTTAAAATTTCTTGTGAATGGTATTGATTGTATGTTTCATGTATGTTATCATGAATTCAATCATTATGATATTATTTACTAATGTACCACTGTTTTTTATTAATATCATTATTAATGAATATGTTTAAAAATTATGTGATTATTTATATTTCTTTATTTGTAGTTCATTTATTTATTCCTAATTATTCTCTTGTCAATTTTTATAATTAATGTCTTTTAGTAATTTACCTTCCTAGGTAGATTATAATTATTTATATATGATAGATTATTTTATTTTATTTTCCTTACTATGATTATAAGATTATGTATTTCTTTTATTTTATTTTTCCACTAGATGCCAAGAAGGTTTTTGGGATTGATATTTAAGTATATGATAAGGTGAATAATGAACATAAAAACTAAAACAATTGTTGAATCTTCTCTTCTCAAATCTATCTGAAATTAAATTATGTATCTAGTTTGAAATGACTAAAAAACTATTCAGTTATTTTAGATTAAATTTGTTTTATCTAGTGCCAATATAATTAAATTAAGCATTGGTTCTGGAATATAATTGTTGATGTCTTTAAAATATATCCTCACATATTCTAAGACAATTTCATATGACATGAAAACATATTAAATAACTATCTATCAATAATATATAAATAAGGATATTTTTATTATCGAAAACACACACCACACTAATGAATGTAAACAAGTATATGGATTCTTCCCCGTATAGATAAGGGACACATGCCAAATACAAAATGGAATTTACATAAACATTCATACTCAAGGAAAATCATGCAGTATCTATTGTGTATTTTCAAAAGGTGACATTTGGGATTCATGGATATTGTCAAGGACCTACAACCCAACCATTTTAAGAGTGATCAATCCAACACTATAATGTTAACCCACGCATCTTTTTTGATTACTTATCTAAGAGTGGAAATAATATCGATACCATATAGATATTAATATGATAAATACTAAAATTAGGATTTATTAATGGAACAATATGTAGAATAGTCCTTTGGAGAGGCCATTTTTCCTTTCTTCCATAATAATTACAGAATAATTAAACTACAGAGTAACCAAACAAACTTTTAACTCCATCACTCAACCAGTCTCTAAGGATATAACTTAGCATGAGTCAATAACCAATATTAGTCTCTTTTTATTCTATTATAAAACCTAAAACCTAGATAACACAAGGAGAAATGAATCTTCCTCAGATATCTAAATATATATTGGTATCCTGTAACATTCATGATACTATGAGGATCTATAGAATCATATACAATAAGAATTAGTGTTTAAACCCTTTTAATCAACATTTGAAAAATCAATATTCTTATACTAACTATCAAGGAATATTATAATCAATAATGAATATGTGGTTCTCTTTCCATGTCATCCATATATTGTCTTCAGTAAAAAAACCATATCTTTCATCAAACATCATTCCCATATATGGAAATCATCTAAAAATAGTTATCAAACATAGACTACAAATTTTTCTAATAATCATTAATTTATAGAGAATGTGACTCTAATATTTCATCATAGAGATTAGGATTATTATAACTTCCTAGAGGATTTTTAATCTATAAATTTAGTTAGAAAAGGTTTTATTATTATAGAAAAAACATGCACTTCATTCATTTTATTATTTCCTATCACATTTAAAATACTGTTAGGCATCAATACCCTTGATAATATAGTTTTTTAATAGTGATCACATGATTAGCAAAAATATATGATTTTAAAAAATCCAATTGAGACATATAATGGAATTGATGGCCTCAACTAGTATGATCATATCCAATGAAGTTTTGGATTGGTGTTACCCGATCCGGTTGGGATGAATGCTTGTGGCCCGCAACTGTCGTGGTGCGGACTTTGGAGCTGACCGACCGACCCTGATAGGCACTATAGCAGAGCTGACCAACCAACACCGACAGGAAATGTAGTGGTGTGTACTTCGGACTCAAATTCACTATAGCACTTGTGACATCAAGCCGGTAGTTACTGTAGTGCTTTTGACAAAGATGGCCATCGTTCCCTGTAGCAACGCGGACTCACTTTTTGAACAATGATTGGATTCTCCATTGTTTTATAGCCCATTTTCGGGCTAGGGTTACCACTGAAAAATCCTATATAATCCTATGCTCCCGAATAATGAAATTATGCCTCTCCCATGGACGTATGGATTATTCCCGAACCACGTAAAGCGTTGTGTTTTTTTTTCATTCATTTTTCGGTTTTTCTCGTTTCTTTCGTTGTGACTCCTGACGCATCTATAACATGAATCCCATTTTCAAAGAATATGAGGGAGATATAATTACGGTAATTTTCCCATGAACAATCAAAAACTAAGATCCATCTTGTTAATCATGAAAAAAAACTATTTTTAGGAGATGTTTAAACTCATCGATATCACGACCTAAACCATATATGCTAGACCACTCCATGAAATTATCACCATCATAGACCATAACCGTAGAAATCTAGATAGTGTATTTAAGAGATATGTCCTAATACCATAAGGAAATGAATATTAATAACGAATTTGAAAATGAATAATGTTCATATTTTCTTATTATAGTTACTTTATTGATGTTTCATATTTTTATAAAATAAAACAGAAATTTATTTTGTAATTAATATTAAATTAAAATTAAAATTTATTTGATGAATTAATAGATTTTATATTTAAATTTTATGTTAATTAAATATTATTATTAAATAATTGTAACTAAATATAAATTATAATATAATTTTTATTAATTCAAATGTAATTTTTATAAGGGTTCAAAAACTGTTAATGTAAAAAACCACATTATTTTTCAATAAATATCTATTAGTATTACAATGATGAAAAATACATATTAAATTTTTTTATTAATATAATTAATATTGTTTTAATAATAACATCATAATTATTCTATTGTGTGTTTTTCATAACATTCAAAGATTGAAGAAATATTTGGTAAAAATTATACACACTATAAATAAACGGTATGTATTATGACGTCATAATGAACCAATAATAATGTAATATATTATATAGAAGGTATAAAAGTAACAATATAAAAATTAAATTTAATATAAATTTATTTTAGGTTTATTTTATTAATTTTAAAAATTCATTGTGAATCCTCCAAAACAATTAATAAATTTATGGTTTTAAAATCATTACATTAATAAAATTTCTTACTTCCACATCCCCAAGGGTGTTATCTTATTATACTTGAAACTTTTATAATTATAATTATAAAAACTACTCCAATTTTGGAGAAAAAATGTAAAAAAACATTTTGATGGTTTTTGGTTTCAGTTATTTTATTATAGTATCCAAAACCTATGATTGAGAATTTATTAATAATTCCCCACACATTACCAATATAAACCCAGATAACCATATAATAATCTTTTCTAAAAATGATTTGAGAATATCCTTACTCTTCCATTACCTCAATTGATTCCTCCCAATGTGACCCCAAGATCTCAAGAAGCTACTTCCAAGCATTTGGATTCACACTCTTAAGGTAATGGTTCTTTTCATTTTCATTATTATTCTTGTTTCTTAAAAATATTATGCAATTTTTATCCTATTAGTTAAGTTTTTATATGATTCCTTATATCTACATTAACACCACTATGATTAATAAATGATGATTGAGAACTTCCACATTAATTAAACCATTCCATGATCATTTATATCCCCCTTCATATTGTGGATATTTCACCACGATTATCCATGCTAGACAAATCTGTTGTGAACTCCCATACCCAATTCATATGATGGGTGTTCAAAACTATAAACATTTAAATAACTTATTTTGTGAATAAATATATTTATTACATAGTCCTTGTTCATTCCATAAAATACGTTGATAATTTATTCCATGTTTTATGATCTATGTGGCACAGTTAAGAATAAGAATGAAATGAAAGTGACAGGTGGGCCAGGAATTATATTTCCCTACACAAACTAGGTAATGTTTTAGTCTCTTGAGATGTCATGAAAAGGATGATAGAGTGAAACAAATACATCATGGTACATTTTTTATCGTGATTTCATAGAAGTTATCCCTATCAAATGTTTCTGATGATTTGTTTTATGTTGTTTCTTCATTTCCCATGTAACCTTTATGTTATCAAACTATATCATGTATTATTCTTCAGGTTTTATATTCTCACCACCTTTATACCCCATTAATATTCCTATTTTCTAACATGTATTTATTTATTCATGACATGAAATGTTTATTCCCTTACAGGGAATTATGGATCACCCTTTCTTATGTATATAACCAGGTAATAAAATATAGTTTCAAGTACATTTGATAAATATGATCATTTTAGGGGTGATTTAAATTATGTAGATGTATTCCATGTTTTATATAGTTATTTAATGTACATAATTACATAATATAGTAGACTTCTCAATCCTCAAGGTTGTATTATGTTTAATCTAATGTAATAAATCATGAATTAGTGTATAATAAATGGAAGGGTTTTTATATACCGCTTATGTTTTTTACATTTATTGGTTCATTATGTGGAACACATATTAATGAACATTATATAATGGGTTCCCCTCGATAGCGCTCCATTCCCATAGCTAATATTTTAGTCCCCTGAAAAAATATTTATGGTATAAGGGTGAATCCAAATCCATTATATTACTATGTCCACGATTTGATATTGTATGTGAATGTAGCCTTGACTCGTGATTATGTCATGTCATATGTTTCTATAATGTTTTTATGTTTTCATAATAATATAATTTCATGTCCTATTTTATATACTTCCATATCTATATTAATGATCCATGATATTATGTTATCATGTTATATTTTCGAAATCATGTTCTATTATTCATTCCATGATTATTCCCTTACTATATTTTATAGCTATACATATTTTATGTTTCTCATTTTACTCTAAAAATGGTAATGAATGGGATACATAAAATGATGTTACATGTTTGGAGAATCATGGTTGTAACACCCCAAGCTTCCATGATATGCTTTTCTTTGAATAATATAGTAGCACGTGTTGTACACAATATCGAGTTCTAACACACCACAACCAATCAAACTAGCCGTTATGAATAGTAATACCCACTTTATGAAAATTTATAAATTTTATCATTCAAAAATGACTTAATTATTGTATTTGGAATGTCAATATTAGATTAGGGTTATGTTTGGTTATTTTTCGGAAAACATTAAATTTTTTATGAATAGTGAGAAACACTGAGTTATAGTGTATAAATGTATTTTTTTAAAAAAAATTATATATTTTATTTAAATTTATTTTAGGTCAAAATAGATACATAATACCTATATAATTTAAATATAATTCATTAGAGTCAGTTTATAAAAATTTGATATATATATAAATTTAATTGAACTTTTCACCGCCTTTTACCCACCTTCTAAGAGAATTTGAAAATTAAAATAAAGCATAATTTTACCACTTCAATGAGTAAAATTTAAAAAATCAGAGAGACATAGTTGATATAAGTATGAAAAATGTGGTTCAATAAGTTGAAAATATTTTTTAGTGAATATTATCTTTTTATATTTATTTACAATGGTTAAAAATAAATTTGGTAATTAAGGGTAAAAATGAAATTATCATTACCCTAAAAATTTAAAAATTATATTGGATAAGTTTAATTAAACCATAAATAACCTTAGTAATAAAATATGAGCCTATTTTGACAACATGGATTAGATTAGGACATTTATTATTAGTTAATTTAAATAATAGTTAAAAGTGTTAAATTCATAGTTTAATAACTAACCCATTTTTAATATAGGGTTATTCATAAGATAAATTTGACTATAAATATTAAATAGAAATATAAATAGATTTTATAAATTATGGTATTTTATTTATATTTTTTAGACATTAAATAATTTAATTTATTTATGGCACAATGATGATGTAATAATTACCTAATAAATGAAATATTAAAATAATTGAAATTATAAATACCCAAATAAATTTAATTTGATACATTTTATGAATTAAACTAATTTTATAGGTTAATATGACTTGTTATAATTGATTAGATATATTTTTTTATAAGTAATATTTCTGTTGTGAATCTAACAAAAACAAAATATCAAATAGTGTCAAAATTGACATAAAAGTGTTCTTAAAACAAATATTATATTATTAATTGAAATTATATTCCTAAAAATTTATGGATTAGCCAAAAAGATAATATAATGATTGTTCTAACATTAATAAACCAGTTGGGGTTCTATTGGACGTATACATAAAATTTATTAACCATATAATATAAAAATACAAAGAGACATGGTTATTGTCAA
Organism: Viscum album; assembly: GCA_963277665.1. Lineage (NCBI taxonomy): Eukaryota > Viridiplantae > Streptophyta > Magnoliopsida > Santalales > Viscaceae > Viscum > Viscum album. The sequence continues at coordinate 512,798,544 of OY728138.1, forward strand.
ACTATTCAAGTAAGAGTTAAATCTAAAAGATAATTTTATTATAGCGACCCAACCCTGTCTAAAACCAATTGGGTGAGTGGTTTTCGATCCATCCCCACCTTATAATTTAAAAAATTAATTTTTGAGTGATTAGAAACAAAAACTAATTTTATTATAAAATAGTATTTCTAGCCTTTCCTAAGGTTCCCCTCACCCGTCTTATAAAAGGGGACTCCCCCTTCTCTCTAAATCACGCCTTGAAATCCATTTGAATTGGCCAAACCCATCCCAAATACTCTCTAAACTGTCTTCCCTTATTCATAGAGGCCTTAATTTAGTGATAAATTCATCCTAAGGATCCCTTTTGATCAAATCAAAAGGAAGAACCTGAAGAAGAGGTAAATATTTAATCACCTCTTTCAAGTTCCTTTCTTCTTCAACTTCCTCTTTCATTGTTGTTTCCATTCTAAAACAATAACTCCAGTATCTTTTATATACTGTGATTTTATCATTAATACGGTACATCCATATTCATTATTCATTCCATCCTTTCAATGGCATGTCATTATACGTGCGTACCTACGGATTACCATCTCCACATAGTGGTGTAATTGTTATTCAATACATTATTATTTTGATAGTTATAATAATGATGTGCAATTGATTTAAATAATAATTATAAAATTATTATGATTATTTATATATGATATAACATCAAATTATATATTATTTTAAAATAAAAAAATTGATATTGTCTCTCGTGCGTACGTACAAATTACCGTCTCCACGAACACGATGAGATTCATTCCCCATCATATCGATTCAAGAGTAATTTTAATTTTATGATTAAATATAACATTCATGGACATGATATCATTCTGTATATGAATAATATACTTCCCATCTATGAAAAATATGAATCACATTACCTATAATATAAAGGATAATGAATCCATTAAAACCCAAAATGATGATAATACTAAGATATTATTAACAAAGAAATGTTAAATGATCATATATGATATCATATTAATTTGTATGCTTCTTTTATAATTTAATAACAGTTATTTAACCATTATACATGAGGTTAACATACCCTTTACCAAGGAAAAGTACAAGGTAAGGGTAAATTTCACAATCTATTTATTATTCGAGGTTGTTTTTACGTAAGTATCTACTGGGACATCTTTATCATCAACCTACATGTTTCTTAAAAATGTATTCCAAAAAATTATTAATATATTATAGACTACGTGTTAAGGTCATTTATATTCTTTTTTGACTTTTTATAAGATGTTTATAAAGTAATATTTATATCGTTTTCCAAACAAGGTCCTTTATAACATTTTCGACAAAATTAAGGTAAGATTGCCTTTTTTTAACATATAAAGTGGGTGATGTTATTTTCTACCATTATAACATCATCAAATATTCCCTTACAAGATTATAAGAATATATCAAAAATTAATGTGTTCTTTTATAATTATATGATTTTTAAATGATTTCAAAATATAAAGGGATATTTCTCTAAAATGGATTTTGATTTAATCTTTGTCCACATTTTTAATGGATTTTAAGTTTATTTGAAGTATATTTATAATGATACAAAATATAGATATTGTGTTGAAGGTTTTTTGATATGTTTGAATTGGGATATGTTATTTTTAAACCGTTCATGGTTTATGGGTAATGTAATGGCATTTTTTATGCTAGGTTTAATAGTATTGTTTATGCTATGTTTAAATTTTTTTCATTTGAGAATTTCATTGGACTTAGTATGTGAGAGGTGGAGCCTGCTATAGCTCCGCGATGCATTAGTAGGTCTCAAGAGACAAACTAGTTTCTTGGAATAAGGCATTGACAAAAATATTATTCGTAGTCTGGTCAGAAGGCCTTTAATATGTGGTTATGAAAGTCTGGCATTATGAATTCCATCATTAGGAAAGTGGCTATTGATATTGCATGGGATTATTAGACTAGAAGAATATCCATGTGAGTAATTAAATGGAATTATTTTATTGTATATTTTCCATATTATTCTAAAGTTCAAGTTTAAAAGAATTTTGTTTTAGTCTTATACATTGCCTTAAATGTGTATACTTATTTATGAAAGTTTCCAATATATTGTTATCCATACTGAGCGTGGGAGATCACCCCCTTCTATGTTTTAATTTTTCTAGGATCTGAAAACATATTTTATTACAGTCCTATAGGGATAGTCTGAGGGGATATGAGTGTGGTCTATGGAAACAATTTTGTTGTAGTTTTTCATTTTATGAGGTAATGTAAACCATATGAATGTATATATTACTTCCAAGGCTACTAAACTAATCGGTCTATCAAGAATTGGTCTTTTGTGATCAGGAAAATGTAATGTAATAATGCACCGAATATGGGTAACTAGGGTCGGGGCATTATAGTTGGTATCAGAGGATGTTCATTAAAACATTGGAAACAATATTTAGATAAAATCTGTTTAGTGAACATCGCCCTAAGATAGACATTGAGGATTAGTATAGAATAACTTCCTAGAATTTTGTCATTGTATAGATATTGTGAGTTTTCCAAGAAATTCATCCCTATATTGATATGATTAGGTAGATACATGTCTGGAACAGATGTACCTATGGGTAAAACCCAAAAACACCGCATAGAGCTAGACTCGAACGAGAACTGGTGCACGAAAACATGCCTTGCTGCACTATTGGTTATGACACTCCCCTGGGATATTCTTAGGATAATTCTCAATTTCATTACAAACCATTATGAAGGGTTTATGTGCATATTCTTCCTCAGAGAAAACATTTTTATGATTATTGATTATATCCATAAATTGTTCAATTTATGATAAGTGTTTTAAAAGTTTGTATTTTTTTATTTCATTTCATAAAATAACCTAGTTTATGCCATTGTTTAAAAATGTTTCATAGTGGAAGGAATTTAATCCATATCAATGCATGAACTCCATGTAGGGATTTCCCTCCTACTCAAGAAAATTATAGTGGAGCTGGTGATGCAACTGGTTCTGATCAGCTAATCACCATACTGGGACTACTCACTCAGGTTATTATTAATATCCTTACCCGTATAGAGCACCGTAATATACAGTGTGGAGGATAATTGTTAGATCTCTTCATGAGGCAACCACCACCATCATTCAATGGGGGTAAAAATCCAATAGTAGTTGAGCAATTGATAAATTTCATAGAGAAAATATTTCACACCTTAGGGAGTTGCGAAAGGAAAAAAGTTTTCAAGTATGTTTACTACCTCACTAGAGATATGATAAATGGTGGTCATTAATTCAATAAAAAAAAGGAAGATAATTAAGTATAAAATATTTAATGGTGGGAGTTTAAAGAAATTTTCATATAAAAATAATTTCATCATGACCATCAAGTAGATATAGAAAGACCATTTTGGAGTCTGAGGAAAATGAGGATCAGAATTTCACAATGTATGAAGGTAAATTTATAGGGTTAGTGATGCACGCTTCAGATTATATACATAACCCAGGAAGTAAGATTTAATGTTTCATATATGGGTTAAAACCATTTCACTATTGTGCATTAGTCTCACAATACCTCTCATTGTATGAAGATACAGTCTCATGGGCTATCAAGACAAAAAAAGAATTCTCTATGTCTTACGACATTAAAGAAAAGAAATCAAAGAAGAGATCTGTTGAACACATTGGAAATGGAAATAAGGGGAAGAAGGAAAAGTTGAATATCCATCCTGTAGAAAATGTGGGAAGAAACACCCTGGTACATGCCTGAAGGGAATGAGAGTATGTTACAAGTGTGGTGAAAAAGGACACCAAGCTCGTTATTGTAAGGGGAAGATAGAGGCTGTCGATGTTGAATGATACAATTATAGATAAAGGGGAAAATATGTGAATTTATGTCCTAAGTGTCAGGGGAACATACCTCCGAAAAGGCCACGATATCAAGGCTATGGTTATATTATCACTATTATTGAGGTTGAAGCTCCGAAATACGTAGTGGTGTGTAATTTATTGGTTCCCTCAGGTTTAGAAAATGCTTTATTTGATTCTAGATCATCGAATTGTTTCATATCACCCCGTTTTGGTAATAAAATTAGATAATTCTAATTTGATTTAACAAGGGAGTTATCAGTCAAAAATACTAAGGAAAGTATATTTGCAACAAATTAGTATTAATTAGTCCCCATTGGGGAATATAAATACTCTTTATCTTCTGATGTCATCGTCATACCAATGATTGAATCTGATATAATCCTCGGTATGGATTGGCTTTCAGACCATGATGTGAACATTTTTTTTAGAAGAAGGAGGTCAAATTTTTTGATGATGATATGGAGTAACTTATCTTTAGAGAAGATAAATCAAAACCTAATTTTTATCTATATCCACCCCAGTAGCTCAACTAAATTCAATTATTGGGGAGAAATAGAATGAAATAACTATGGGTGAGGAAAGTAATGTTCAGATAGAGTATGTACCTATTGTGAAAGAATATGTTGATGTGTTTCTAGAAGATTTATCTAGACATCCTCTAGAACAATAAATAAAGTTTTCCATTGATTTAATTCCTAGTTCAAGGACCATATTGAAGACCACCTATAGAATGGCCACTATGAAATTATTGGAACTAAAGAAAAAACTAGAGGAATTGAGTAATAAAGGATTTATTAACCCAAGTTTTTCTCCATGGGGATCCCCTGTCCTTTTTGTTGAGAAAAATATGGATCTATGAGGTTGTGCATTGAGTATAGGGAGATCAATGATATAACAATAAAGACAGATATCCCCGACCTCGCACTGATGATATATTTGACCAAAAACTTGGAGCTCAATAATTTTCAATGATTGACCTTCAATCTGGATATCATCAGTTGTGTGTGAAGAAGGAAGAAATTCCAAAAACAGAATTTCGAACTAGGTACAGGTATTACGAGATTACAATAATGGATTTTGGATAGACTAAAGAACCCTTTGTCTTAATGGATCTAATGAATAGTGTTTTCATGGAATATCATGATGACTTTGTAGTTGTTTTTGTTAATGATATCTTGGTATAATCTAAAAGATATAAAGATAATGAAAATAACTTGCACATTATCTTGAAGACTCTTCGAAGACATGTATTATATGGGAAGATTAGAAACTTTAAATTCTGGCTTCAAAAGATTTTTTTTCTTGGACATATTGTCTCTAAGGATAGAATCTCTGTTGAACATTCTTAGACCAAGGAAATCCATGAATGGACAACACCGACGAGTATAACCTAGGTATGCTGGTTTATTTGTTGAGTATGTTATTATAGAAGTTTCGTCCAGAATTTTTCCTAGTTGGCTAACTCATTAACAAATCTCACACGAAAAGGTGTTAAATTGGTTTGGACAAAAGGGTGTGAATAATGTTTTGAAGAACTAAAGATAATATTAGTCAATGATCCTATATCAACTCTAACATCGGGGAATTATGTGTTAGTTATTTATAGTGATGCTTCAAAGAAAGGACTTGGTTGTTTCCTTATGAAGAATGATAGATATATTTCCTATGTATCACGATAGCTAATATTTCATGAGAAAAACTATCCTACTCATGATCATGATTTATCAGTTGTAATCTTTGCTTTGAATATTTGGAGACACTATCTATATGGTAAAAAATGTTATATATATATACATATCACAAGAGTTTGAGGTATATTTTATCACAGAAAGAACTCTACATGTGGAAAAGGAGATTGCTTGAACTACTAAATGATTATGATCGCACTATGCACTACCACCTAGGGACGGAACATAAGGTGGAAGATTCTTTGAGTAAAAAGGATCATGGAGTATTGAAAAAGATGAGTGTAGAAAGGGATTCTATTTTCATGGATCTAGTAAATATGGATATGGGAATCACCATTAAAGGTGAAACATTAAATCTTTTTGATATGGTTGCCAAACCATATTTACTGGAAAGGATAAATTTTTCATAGACCAGTGATGAAGAGTTTCAAAAGATGATTAAATCCCTAAAGGATGGTATATTGAGTGAATTTTTTTATGAAGATTGAATTTTCAAATTTGGGAAGAGGCTTTGTGTTCTTGATATACCTGATCTAAAAATGGAATTGTTGAATTATGCTCACAGTTCCAATATTTCTATACAACCTAGTAGTACTAAAATGTATTGAGATTTGGAATTACATTATTGGTGGGAAAAAAATAAAGAGTGACATTGCTGATTTTGTGTCATGATTTATGGGTTTTCAACAAGTGAAGGTTGGGAGGCATCAGCCTGGAGGAGTCATGATTCCTCTACCCATACCCGAGTGGAAATGGGATAACATTACAATGGACATTGTCATGGGACTTCCAAAACTCATAGAAGGAATGATTCAATATGGGTCATTGTTGATTTTCATTCCAAGTCAGCATATTTTCATTCTATAACAGATGTTTTAACACTTGAACGTTTAGAAAGACTATATATTAATGATGTTGTAAGACGTCATGGGGTACCAATATTGATTATTTATGATCATGATCCACATTTTACATCAATATTCTTGAAAAGTTATCAGAAATCCTTGGATACTAAACTTTCTTTGAGCACTTCCTACCACCCCCATAATGATGGACAATTTGAACAGACTATTCAAACCATAGACGACATGTTCAGATCATTCTCATATGACTTTAAGTGTATGTGGGATCAATATTTACCTTTGGTATAATTTTCCTATAAAAATATCTTCCATTTATGTAGTCAGATGGAAATATATGAAGCATTATACAGAAAGAGATGTCGCACACCAACTTGTTGGGATGATGTGGGTGATTGAAAACTCGTACTCCTATATCTTGTGGAGGAATCATTGGAAAGTGTAAAGGTAATCCAAAACTACATCAAGGCAGCACAATGTAGGCAGAAGATCTATGCTAACAACTGATGGAAGGATTTGGAATTTCAGGTAGGAGATCATGTTATCTTAAAGGTATCTCCATGGATGGGTGTTATATGTTTCGGTAAGAAGCGTAAATTGAGTCCCAGGTACATCAACACTTTTGAAATTCTAGAACGAATTTGGGCTATATCTTACAATTTGGAAATGCCGCCAGGTGTCTCCAAAGATCACAATGTGTTCCACGTATCACTGTTGAGAAAATACATGCCTGACCCAAAACATGTACTCACCAATGAGGAATTTGAACTGAAACCCAATCAGTTTTATTGCGAAAATTCTTCCAAGATTCTTGATACATGAGAACAAGTGCTGAGAAACCGGACGAAACATCTGGTAAAAGTTATATGGATAAACCATAAGATCGAAGAGGCAACATGGTATCCTGAGGAACATATGATGAAGAACCACCAGAGTATTTTTATGCAGAATACTCTAGAAATTTCGAGGACAAAATAATTTTAAGGAGGGGAGAATGTAACACCACAAGAATCCGCGGTACACTTCTCTTTGAATTATACAATTGGGTTTTTTGTATGCAACATCGAGTTCTAACACACCAAAACCCATCAAACTATCTGTTATCAATACTAATACCCACATTATGAAATTTTATAAATTTTATCTTTCAAAATTTAACTCATTTTTGGATTCGAAATATTGAAATTAACTTAAGGTGAATTTTTGGTATTTTTCTAAAAACATTCATTTTTTGATGAATACTGAAAAACACTAAATTATAGTTTAAAACCATTTTTTTAATAATTATTTGTTTCATCTAAATTTATTTTAGTTCAAATTATATACATAATACCGATATATGTTGATTTTAATTTATTGGAGTTAGTTTATACTAATTTTAGATATATTAAAATTTTATTGAACTTTCACCGTCTTTTACCCATCTCCTAGTAGAATTTGAAAATTTAAATAAAATATAAGTTTATTACAATTGTGAGTGGAATTTGAAAAACTCTAGAGACACAGTTGATATTATTATGAAAAATTTGGTTCAATAAGATGAAAATAATTTTTGTTGAATAATACCTTTTTACTTTTATTTACCACGGTTAAAAATAAATAGGTTAATTAAGGGTAAAAATGATATTACTATTACCCTAACACATGTCTTAATTGTATTGGATAAGTTTAATTCAACAAAAAAAAAACATTAGGAATAAAATATTATCCTTTGAGGTCCACTTGGATTAGATTATCACATTTATTATTATTTAATTCAAAGAAGTGTTACATGTGTTGAATTCAATTTTTAATAACTAATACTTTTTTAATATAGGGATAAAAATAAGATAAATTCGACTATAAATATTAATTATAAAGAAAATGATAATTCCTACATAATGGTATTTTATTTATAATTTTAAGACATTATATAATTTAATTTCATAATGACACAATGATGATGCAGTAATTACCTAATTAATGAAATATTAAAATAATTGATATTATAAATATCCAAATAAATGTAATTTGATACCTTTTATGAATTAAACTAATTTTATAGGTTAATATAGCTTCTTATGGTTGGTTAGATGAATTTTCTTCTAAGTAATAATTCTGTTATGGATTTAACAAAAACAAAATACGAAATAGTTTGAAAATTGAAATAAAAGAGTTTTTAAATCAAATATAATATTATTAATTGATATTCATTTTCTAAAAATATAATTATCAGATAGAAGACTTATATAATGATATTTGTGTCATTAATGAAGCAGTTGTGGTTCTCTTGGTAGTATATATTATGTTTATTAAGCATATAATATAAAAATAGAAAGAGACATGGTAAATGTCAAATTATTTTACTAAGAGTTAAATCTAAAAGATAAAGTTAATATAGTGATACAAACCTGTCAAAAAACTATTTGTTGAGTGTTTTCAGACTCATCCCCACCTTAGAAATTAAATAATTAATTTTTGAGAAATTATAAATCTAAAATTATTTTATTATAAAGTAATATTTCTAGATTTTCCTATGGTGCCTCTCACCACTCTTACAAAAGGGTACTCCACCTTATCTCTAATTTACACCTTCAATGCAATTTGGAACGACAAAAACCTACACAAATACCCTCTAAATTGTCCCCCCCTCATCCTAGATACCTCAATTTTGTCAGAAAGCCATCCCAGGGAGCACTTTTTATCAAATCAAAAGGATGAACATGAAGAAGAGGTAAATATTTCATCTCATATTTAAAGTTATTTTCTTCTTCCACTTTCTCTTTGTATGTTGTTTCCATTCTAAAATAATTACTCTAGTATATTCTATATATTTTTATCTTATTATGAATATGTTACATCCATATTATTTATTCTAACTATCCTTTGAATGACATTTCACCATAAGTCCGTACGTACGGATTACCGTCTCCACATCGTGGTGTAATTGTTATTTAATACATTATTATTTGGATGATTATAATAATGATTTTTAATTGATGTAAATAATAAATATAACATGATGATGATTATGAAAATATTATATAACATTCAATTATATATTATTTTAACATCAAAAAAATGATATGGTCGATCAAAAGTACGTACGGATTACCGTCTCCGCGAATGCGATGAGATTCATTCCCCATCATATCCAATGATGAATAATTTTCATTTGATGATTAAAAATAAAATTTAAAGACCTGAAATCATTCTGGATATGAATAAGCTACTTTCCATCCATAAAAAATATGACTAGCATAAATAAAATATAACAAAAAATGAATCTGTTAACACACAAAACGACGATAATAAAAAGATAATATTAACAATGCAATGTTAAAAGATCATATACGATATCATATTAAAGGATATGATTCTTGTATAATTAAAAAACAGTTATTTAACCGTTATACAGGGGGTTAACCTACCCTTGTCCAAGGAAATGTACAAGGTAAGGGTAAAATTCAATATCTCTTTACTATTCGTGGTTGTTTTTACGTATGTATCTACTGGGACCTCTTTATAATCCACATCCATGTTTCTTAAAAATGTATTTCAAAACATTATTACTATTTTATAGACAATAGGGTAAAGTCATTTATACCCTTGTTTGAGTTTTTATAAGATGTTTATAAATTAATATTTCCATCGTTTTCCAAACATGGACCTTTATATGCTTTTCGACAAAATTAAGGAAAGAATGTCTTTTTTTAAAAATAATATAGTGGGTGAAACTATTTTCCACTGTTATAATATAATCAAAGCCTCCCTTACAAGCTTATAAATCTATTTTAAAAATAAAATTTTTCTATTATAATTATATTATTTTTAAATTAGTTCAAAATAGAAATAGATATGTCTCAAAAAATGGTTTTGATTTCATCATTTTCAACATCCTTTGATGGATTTTATGTTTATTTGAAGTTGATTTATTATGATACAAATCTTAGATATTGTATTGAAGGTTTTGTGATATGTTTGAGTTTGGATGTGTTAATTTTACATCATTCATGGTTTATGGATAATGTATTTCCATTTCTTATGCATGTTTTAATAAGAATGGTTATGTTATGTTTAATCCTTTTCATATTAGGAATGCATTGGACTTTGTATGTGATAGGTGGAGCCCACTATATCTCCTCGAATCATCGGTAGGTCACATGTGAAAAACTAGTGTCTTGGCATAAGGCTCTGAAAAAACATTTATTTGTAGTCTTGGAATAATGCTTTGACTACGTGGTTATGTACGTCTAGAAGTATGTATTCCTTCATTATGAAGGTTTCTCTTGATATTGCATGTGATTATTCGACTAGTAGAATATCCATGTGAGTATGTAAATGGAATTATTTGATTTTATCTTTGCAGTATTATATTGAAGTTCATGTTTAAAAGTAATTTGTTTTAGTCTTATACATTGCTTTAAATGTTTATGCATATTTATGAATGTTTCTGCTATATTGTTAACCTTACTAAGAATCTGAGCTCATCCCTTTCTATGTTTTATTTTTTCCAAGATGCGAATAAGTATTTTATGACTGACCTGCAGGGTTAGTCTGAGGGGATATGAGTGTGGTCTATGGAAACAATTTTGTACTAGTTTTTTATTTTATGATGTAATGTAAACCTTATGAATTTATCTAATACTTCCAAGGCTACTAAACTAATCTGTCATTCAAGACATGATCTTTTGTGATCATGCTAATGTTATGTAATAATTCACTGACTCTAGGTAACTTGAGTCATGGAATTACAATAGATGAATAAATAAGTATAATAAAACATGTCTAGTTGTGATTGTTTGTAATTATCAAAGACACACATATTTTTAACTAGGGATTTCGTTTTAAATAACATGATGAAAAAATAGGAATTTTTTGTACTAGATTTGGATGTGTGGGTTAGGGATGTCAAATTTGGTATCAGATAAGGAATAATTTATTTTTGGGAATAATTATTTTGAATTGTTGGGTTTGGATCCTTATATAGATAAAAAATTTCACAAGAATATTATGATAATTATGACCACATAGGATTAACATATCACATGAGGTAATAATTTTCCCTCTTTGTAGATGATATTGAAGATAATGATTTTGTTTTTTGAGTTATTAAATGTATGAAATTATGGGGATAGAATTTTATTATTTGGGGAAAAATGTACTTCCCCAAAAATTTCATTATTTCATTAATAGAAAAATTATTTTATAATTAATTTATTAGTATTAGAATATAGAAATACTTTTAAATTTAATAATAACAGTTTACATCATAGGTTGAAATGAAATTTTATAACCCGGAATAGTAAAAGGATAGAAGACACTTATTTGTAAACAAAAAAATATTATTTAAGAAGGGTAAATTCAATGTACAATAATTCAAATTATTAATCCAAATGTTATAATGGTAATAATCTAGATAATAAATAATAAAAATTATAAAAAAAAAATCACCCAAATTTCTAATAATCAACCCACTAATAAACAATTATATATTAATGAAACATACACATAGTAATAAAATATTCATTTTTCAAACTATATGGAATGATGATTTGAATTGTAGTTAATGATAATGTGTAAGGCCTGAACCCCTAATGATATTAAAACATCCAACTCTTCACCATTTCAAGGAATGAATATGCAACATCAAAGGAAATATGTAATGGCCTCAATTTACACTCATGAAACTCTAGATATATCTCAAAAAATAGGTTCATCAATTTATATTCAATAATAGCTTCTTGAATATCTTATCATGATGTTTTTCGAGTCACTACATCAACTACCGAATTTCTATTTTTTGGTGCATATACAGATAAAAGTCATAATAATGAATTTAATCAACCCATATTCAAAATCTAGGATAAATTTTATTGTTTTTAATGTAATATTAGATGATATTATGGCCCATATACACTACAATGTTTTCAACCATCAGATAGTGTCTCTAGTAGTATAAGGCACAAACAACAATTGATATCTCATGGTCATGCGAAGTGTTGTTACACTAATGAGGAATAAACTGGAGATACCCATACAAAATGACTCTAACCTCCTTCATAAATACTATACTTATGAAATTTCCTTATGGGACACATTAAACTACATATCCTTACCCATATCTAGTAGAATGATAATCAGTGTTAATGTAAGCCCTTCTTTTACTCTTGAAAGGCCATATTTCAACCTTCATACTACTAAAACATCGAAAAATTCATTGTAAGACTGGTAAGTGGATAATCAAGGTGTATAATTCCTATATGAAACAATTTTAGTATCCATTAGTCCCCATGAAATTCAATATATCAAACAAATTCTTTGTATTCTACAACTAATAAGCATCACTCACATGATCTAAGATAACAGATAAACATTATTCAAAGATCCCTAACCCATGAAGTGAATTTTTTTAATCCATTAGTGTAGCTTGTGATGAAAAGGATATAACTACTGTTCACTTAGTGTACTCAATATTATATAAATATAACTAGAATGTTCAATATCAGTATTATAATAAACCAATTTTCGTCTAATAAAACAAAAAAAGGAAACTAGATAATGGTGTGAAATATTATTCATCATATATTTGGGAGTAATGGGTTCGTTTATAGGACTAAAAGGTGTAACAATTAACTAATATAAACTATACTGACTATGAAAATCCTAATGTTGGATATCTATTCATGGACTCAAAGATGATGATTTACCAATACCAGATCGATCGACTAGAGTACCCAATATCCATAGAGTTTGTGAAAGAAAAAATCTATTCGAGGAAGTGGACACCCGTTCATAACCTTAATCCAGTTCATCCATTGGTAATCCATGCAAAAAGTACAGTCTCATCCACCATCACGGGGGAAACCACAGTTGAAGCCCAATGATATATATTAGTTCACAAAAAACCCTTATATTTTAAAATTATCCAACTATCTCTTGATCTCTTGTAGATGACTATATTTCATCATGTATAAAGGAATATAGAATTGACATGCTTCTGTAACAACCATAGTCATACACTCTAGATCTCTATCAATAGGTATGTCATAAGAATCTATATGAAATACATCCCTGAAATGATCTAATAAGAGATGAAATTCAATCAGATATATTCCATTATCATCTATGAAGTGACTGGAAGTCTAGGATACCACTCCACTTATCCCATGATTCACTAATCTAGATATACCAGTATAGACATCCCACTCACCAGTGTGATGATAACTGTCTCCCTCTAGTGGTGTAGATGACACCCACTAGTGCTATTAATCTGCATAATCAAGGTACGGATGCAACCAATCCATCCAAATATTGAAATTTAAGTCTATAATCATGAGGTTGAAGAGTTACCATAAGAAAATAATTTTTCCTATGTTAATGGACATGTCCTTTCATTCTCGTATACCCTTTGAAACAACTCATAATTGTTTTTATAGGTTCACCAGACCATAGAAGTACTGGACTTCCATCCAAGGACATTCCAAAGTTAATAGAGGTAATAAGGTGGGATAATCACATGTATAAAGTAAAGAAGATAAAATTTTATATTCCTATTGAATAGTAAGTCATAATATATATTATTCTTCACTATAATGCTTGGGTGTAGGCTATAATGCATGCAACTATCCATATACAAGGACCAATTCAATAGATGGACTATCATTAGTAGGCCATCAATATTATAATTGATAATCAGAAGTATGGATCTCATTTCCATGACATCCTCGATATCTTGTCTTACTAGTGCTACTCCTACTCCCATCCTCACAAGGCACAACTGATCCAACCCTAGAAGGTGGTGCTACTACAGATCCAATTTCATCAAAAATATGTGGAATGTTTTGGAAGAATATTTAAAGATGACACATAAATCCATAAGAATGGTACTCATTAGGGTCACTGTCATAATGATACTTCTTACTCTCATTCCATTCACATCATTTTTTTATAATGAACATTCTAGTGTGGATACATTTGCGACATCTTATCTAAATATAAACTTCAAGGAATTCTTACTAGTACTGAAATAACTACTTCCCTATCTCGACACTGATCGTTTAGTCCTTGTAATATTGTATTATCTTCATTTTACCTCAAGGATAAGATCAAATTAAGGATAGCAGAAAAGGTAGATTTATCAAATACATACATGTACGTGTTGATGGAATACATGATAATATAAAAAAAAAGTATCGGTCTCAATAGATCGTCACTTTCCATATGGGGTTAAATGTGTTTCACCACAATAAAACATGATGAATAGTTAATGATAATCATATAACCCTACTATGTATTGAAAAACTATACATATTTATCACCTCTTATCTAGAGAAAGAGAAATTAATCATATAAGGAAGTCTAGATGATTTCCCAGGCAAGCCCTCTTGACGACTAGCCAAAGTAATCCCTTCCCACCATCATTTTTTACAATAAAGAAAAATTAATGTTCCAATATTGAACCCCTAATAACTAGGTTTTTCTTAATTTCATAATATTTAAATATTCGAATCTATCCAAGATTATGTTGCTTGTAAACCAGTATCACATGAAATGAAAGGAGTTTGATGTGGCTAGAAATCACGAGTCATATCATCCATAGTAGGTAAAATTCACGGATTATCCTTCATGATGAACACAACCCCAATGAAGCTATATATTAGTGCCCAGTTTTTTAATAATAGGGGATTCTTTATATGGTACTCTAGACCGGAAGAATGGTGGCTTTGGAAAAAACATATCAAGATCCTCTTCGACACCACATCTGGGTGCAATACTTGAGGACAAAATGGTGGAATAGATCTAAAAATATTAATCACATGACAATTAAAAAGGTTGGAGAGAAAATAGAAACAATAGAAATTGTAGATCCTAAAAATAAGGCACACTACCCAAGATAATACCCAAACTACCCGCTTAGAGGTCTAGGGTGTTGGATTGTGTTCTCATTTGATATACATGGGTTATAGTAGTTGAAGGGTCAGTTAAAATTTTTCTCTATCTTTACTACAATCTATATCACTTTTTGGGTCTAGATTTACATTTAGTGTTTTTGTTTTCAAATATAAATATATCTAGTATCCTTTAAATTTATCCTCATTCCTATTTAATAAAGGACAACAATAATTGCAACTAAAACTGAAACCCATTTAATTCCATTGAAACACTGATACATTTAGTCACAAAATTTTATTGGTAATATAAAATGACTCTAATAAATTAATTATCCATTACAATTAACAATGGATGATATACCTCAAGAATTTAATCATCTTGTCACTCAATCGAAAATAATTCCAACTCATTTTTCAAGAGGAACACTACAGGCATGGGATGAAATTAGCTATTTAAGATTCCACTATCATCCTATATAGGAAAAATCTATATATATATTGATCCTGATACATTAAATTACAAATTCTATTAACCTAAAGAATATGGTATTAGCACATCCATATAATATAACCATGGATCATTCATCAGTAATAATAAATATATGCATTGTAAGAAGTCAAATACAAATATATAGAATGGCATATACAAAAATGTGAATAATAAGATCCTATTATAATGTACATAATAATGCTCCATTCTAGACCAACAAAAGGTAAAATGTTCAAAAATAATATCAAATACCACAATTCATGTGCATCAGCCAAAATTGATAGTATATCAACTATAAATAGAGAAAAATTATAATAATACATTATTATTCAAAGGAAAAATGGCATTTACCACAAGAATGGGTTAGCTACTCACAAGGATGAGTAATGAAAATTTTCCAAATTGGTTCCAATATCCTTTCTATATTACAAAATAATATGAATCATTAAATGAAAATACTTGATACCACTATTTAACAAGATGAATCGGTTTCCACTCGATGATTCCTCGATCTGGATGGCCAGATTACCTCAAGAGCACTTCCCCATATGCTGGATGATACTAATTAGTATTTGATACATGGTTGTTTCTGTGGTTAGACTACTCTCTAATGTAAGAATACATAAATTTTATTATTATATAATTTCACACATGGATAACAATATAGAATAAATAATAATGAACAATGAAAAATGGTAGTGGGAGATGTGAATAAAAAGACATAAATAATAATCAAATCATAAGATGAATAGAATCATTTAAAAAATATGATGATATAATTACCTATCTTTATAAAATAAGGAAAATTCGGTACATGGATGTTAGTCAATTGTACAGTAAATGTTGTAGAAAAGGAAAAAATACCAAAAAATGATGAAGCATACTGATCATAGGACTAGTAATCTTCCAACAAGCTCTATCCAAGGAAAGAAATATAGTTAGTTTTCTAATGTGGGATGAATACACTTATCCATATCTATGATCATATAATACTCAGAGGATCTAAGGGTGTTCCATATAGGTTTTGAGAAAAATCAAACTAGGACACTACCAACAACAACAATACCATTACATTCTATAAATATAAACTATACATTGTGAGGGTAAATATAGATGTATTAAAAATATAAATAATTAATAATACCACCTTTAGTCTTAGGTAGTAATGGGTCTAAACAATAGATAATTTACATAATTTTTTACTTCAATTTATATAGATAAATAATGTGGAAGTGTCACAAACTGTAAAATATATCATAATAATTCTAAAATAAAATCCATATTGAAACAAAGTCTTCTTTGACCTCAGAGATCATCCAAATCCAATAAGTAACTCATGGTGTTTTAAAATAAAGCGCCATATGTGTAATACAAGGGTAAATATTAATGTCATTACACTATAAATGATTTTAACTATGTCAATGGGTCTCGTCAAAGGTAAGAACGAGCTATAAATAATTGGTCTCAATGGGTTGAATCCATGGGAACACATGTATGAATACATCATGCTCTCCCTTAACAGTATATCAAAAGAGGACTTTTATCTAGAGAGATACAGAAGTGATCCTATGATTCCATTTCTGGAATCTTATATTTGATATGAAACATGTTCCATCATTGTAATATTTCTGGGAAACTGGCACCATGAATCATAACGGAGGCCTCTGGGTGATCAAGGTATTCCCTCAGGAATCCAAGGCTGGCTCATGTCTAACAATTCTTATAAAGATAAATATGTCCATATAAAATTGGAACATTATATATAAATAGTTATATAATTTAAGGCCATGGAATACTTATTCCTTTTAATAATTTACTTTATTCATTTGATTACCCTTCATGAATAATGATATGGTGTATGAAGGACTTAAAAAAATTATCTATTTTTTATTTATTGCATTATTACGTTCCTTCCATTACTTTTCATCCAAGGAGAAATGAATTGAAAATAAAAGAAACCATTTCATTAATTTAGAAAAATATAGATCAATGTGATATCTATAAATACATTTTCAAGTTAACACATTAGATGGGATTTTAATTAAAACATGACACTTAATATAACAAGGAAAAGTGGAACACATAGTTGAACAATGTCTACAAATGGGAAACAAGACATAACATGGTATAGACCCAAAATTCATGGATAATGCTAAGGAATCAACCTCTATCAACATTAATAAATTTTATAAAAAGGGAAATGAAATTTGAGGGAAAAGACCACACATATGAAAATTTAAAAACCTATAAATTTTTAGGGAAAAGATGTATAACACCAAACATATTTCAATAACATCGTCCACATATAGTATCGACCATTAAATTGTTATGGATAAGAAGACAACTGATGAATGGATCAACACATAGAAAATGGTTTATATGAGCACGCATAAAAAATTAAATCATCAAGGGAATACAAAATGACAAAATGACCCTCAGGAGTAAATCACATTCCAACAAGAATCCAAAAAGATGACGAGATCTAAAATCATAAAATGAATGATGTAATGGGATCAATCCTAATATTTTGGATCAAATTATTTCTTCACGGCGTAGTTACACCATGTTAGTGATAAATAATTGGGCTAGGAGAATGAAAATGTTCCTCTTCTTCCCTAAAACATTTCAATAGATTTACACTGTGTGAAAATTATTCACACATCATGTAATTGTTGGGCCATATCATAGGGGTAATTTTTACTAAATTCTATGATAATGGTTTGTAAAACCCAATACAAGTCATCTATTTAATAAAAAATGTGTATTAAAAATACACATCTAGTACTTCACCTGCATCAAGACATCATCCCCCTTCTTTATTCATTAGAAATCCAAAATACCAAAATTAAAGGATTAGAATATGGATGTAATAAAAAACAAGAGGTGTGAAAAGTTTTTATCCAAATATTAAAAGGATCTATACAGAAATTATAAAATCGTGTTCTTGTAGTCTTCCCAATTTAAAGGAACTCGTCCAAGAGTTTCCCGTCCAAGGGCGATGAAAGTGTGTCTCAGAACGGGTTCGTACACATTACATGATATAAAGTAAAAATTAATTTATCATACACATATATATTTTATCATATATAAAAAATTTTGTTTTTGGAATAAATATTTCCCAATTATTCTACAAGATCCATTTTATTTCTTGGACCTAAATGTTAATTACTTCGTTAAATGACATTTAATATGCTAAAATCTAAAATACTAATAGTATTAAACTGAGTGATACATGTATCTAGATACGTTTTTAATGAAATATAATTGAGTGGTTAAGTGATTATAAACGCTATGTCATCCACCATTACATTATTTATATTATTTGGGGCCACATTACAAGTGAAACATGCAATATCATTATATTAAGATGAAATATTTACAAAAAATTTCATTCTCAACACTTAGAAAAGGGTCCTCTCTACACCCGTTCATGTACTCTCACAAAATTATATTTCCCCCTAAACATATACACACTATCCTTAATTTATAGACATTTTAATTCATTTTATGTTGGTTTTTTATATTGTCTTAAGACCTCTAATTTTAAGAAGCCTTAAAAGGGAGAGCTGAAGATCTCAACATGGAAACTTATTTGTCATTACTTCTTTTCAATTATATCTTACCCTCAAAAATATAATATTAGAATTACTACATAACTAAATATGTAGGTATTTTACACTCAATTTAATTATTTTATGGAGAAAAATATTAATAGATGTGTCCTATTTCGACTAATAAAAACAAAATTGTCCTTTGTGTGTTGTTTGGAATGCTGTCTCCACATAGAGACAACTTTCGTTTTTCCACTTCCACTAATCAAAAATAATTATAAAAATATTATATTTGAATAATAGGTAAATATATTCAATAATTATGATTATGAAGATGAAATTTATAATCCACATCATTTTGATCTCATTATGGATGAAAATGAAATGATAATTCTGTGTTGTGAGAACTATCATCTATATGAAGTACGATATATCATTTTTCATATAGTTTCATAATTTTATATTGAAATAAACAATAATATGACATAATACATTAAAATATTATGAAAAATATCAATTTATTTATATACTAATGTAATTATTTAAAAATATACTTTCCTAATCAAAATCATATCCGTCTACAAATTATGGTATCTTCGTGGTTTAGTGTGTCCTGCCACTTTCCTGATCCACAAAAAAAAACAATAACATAGAAATCCATGGAGAGTTAATTATTTATAATATTATATAGAAATAAATAAATATATATTTTAATTTAGAGCATTAAATGTAACATTGATATTAAACTCATTAATCAAGATACAAACATCCGTTTATTAAAAATCCATAAAATATACTCATTGAATATCTTACCTTTAACTATCATAAACAAACATAAAATAGAATAAAATTATAACATTAAAAATATTTATAAAAAATCAATTATATTTACTTTATTTTTATTAGAATTATTAGTTTTATTTAATAATGATGTATAGAACCACTTCTTTCAAAACTACTTTATAACAATAAAGATTACTCACACCCTATATTTAAAATAAATAATAATTAACAAATATAAATTTTTAAAATAAATATAATTAATTATAATAATTGTTTATTTATATTATAATGGTTCTTAAATATATTATTTATATAGTTTTTATACTTGATTTAGATTGCATTGGACTAATCACTCAATCAGGGAAAGTGGTTTTTTTGTCATAATTCCTAATTCAAAAGATATTATAATTTTTTTTAAACCAATTTAATTTTATATCCAAAATATACATCCAATTTATTATATTATTTCATTAAATTCCTTTTATATAATTTAAATATCAATTTAATGGCATTTATACTTCAATTTTTTTATTTAGATGATATTAAATCCATAAGGGGTTTTTCCCTCAATTTTCAATCCCTTGAGACCTATTTCATATCATACACTGTGTTTCCTATATGACAGTGTATCTAATAACCAATGAAAATATAGAATCATAATTATACCATTATTGATGGTATTTTATGATTATTTAAAATCATATCATTCAATGGTTTCACAATCAAAAAGTATTAATGTCGTAAGTGATTCATTGACTCAAAATCTATTACATTGTCTCAAAGAATTTCTTACTTGAATATTCATTTCATAGATTTTCTGACCTATCCATCACCATATTTTATACTTTAATTCCTTTATGTCACATGGGAACATAGTTTTCATCATCAATATGAAAAATTATATTATTTTTTGGAAATAAATGTATATAATTGGAATAAAAAACTCCATTTCTTAAAAATGCATATTTTCATCCATATTTTTATTTTACTTTCCAAAAATGTTCTCCTTTCTATGTGAATGATGAAAATTTTTCATTTTTGATGACCCACATATTTTTATTCTCCTCATTTAATTTAATTTTATTTTTTTTACAACGTGCTTTTTCAAACAATGGTAATTTAATCTATTAAAAAATTATTACACCATTTCAAAATAAATTGTTTTCTTTCACTCCTCATGTTCACTATAAAAATATTATATAATTTTAGTGAATATATATTCTGGTATTTTTATTAATAAATAATTTTTTAATATATTTCAAAATATTTCAATCCAAATTTCTTGAAGATGAATTTTCAAAAGGGCATGTTATCATTGTCACATAGACTTTATTTGTGAAAATAAGAAATGAAACTTTTTTTAGCTGTTCTCAAAAGAATGGATGTCCCATAATATGTAAACCTATTTCCCTTGATTAGCATTTTTTTTAAATTAATTACTTATACCTTATATAATTAGATATATTTAAATGGGGTTTTATTGAAAAATGTTCATTTTCATCAGGCTTTTCGAAGTGAAATTTACTATTCATCTAAATAAATTATTAATTTACTATGTGATTCATTACCTATGTTATTAAAAATGAAAACAATTAATTATATATATGAGAAATGAAAAATAATTTCCTTTTTATTTATTAATATTATTTGGTTTATAACCAATCATTTTCTTCACATCTTGTTCCTATATGAATATTCTTTTTGTGATACCTATTACTGAAGGGTGTTTGCAAATATTCCATAAAATGATTTATTGAGAAATTTTTATCAAAATTTAAAACCGTTTAATAATATAGTTATAATACCATATGATTTATCATCTTTATTGAATTATATTTAACTAGAAATTTACTTGATGTCATTGGATACAAAATTATTTCTTTTTTTTGAATATCATTCCATGATAATTGATGGATTTATGAATTATCCCTTATGTGAATCAATTATAAAAATGGTATTAAACCAATTTTATTTTTAAGGGATCTTTGAGATATAATGATGTAAATGTGTAAATCATATTTATGATATTTGGGGCCCTATATCACCTAAAATTCATTTTTTAATGTTTTATATATCATAAAACAATATAGCTTGACCCCTTTTCAATATTCTAAAAACCTAAAGGGTGAGTCATGTTGGATATGGACACAAACTAAATAGTGATCATTCATGTACGTGATTATAAACTAATGGGCATGATTTATTAGAAATTATAACAATTTAATTGGTGAGACATTGATATTCTCACTAACTGATGAATGATTCTTATTGGATGTTCCCACAATCTAAGGCATGAAAATTTAATGGTGTTATTTCAATATAATGATAACAGACAGTTCAGTTTATTCTAGACTCTTATTATTATTTTTATGACCATGTTAGAGTATCAAGTGTCAAGTTTCATGAATCATGATTCTTCAATATCTAATTAATTTATTCTTTTTTCAGGTTAATATTTCTTGAATCATATTTTGTGATATATTCTTTAGTGGTTGTTATTTTTATTATGTATCATGATTATACATATACAATCACTTATAACCATTGATTGATTTCTATTATGTTTATACATACAGAGTATATGAGAGAACACTTTTTTTATTAAAATTTCACTATAGTATGGTGAAAAGTCATGAATATGATGTGTTCAGAAGAGTATCTTTTGTGGAGATGTTTTCTATAAATATTTAAAAAAATTGGGTTTTGTAGTTCATTATATAGCAGATAAATTTTCATTTTGGAAAAATTGGAATGATAGTTGTTAAAAAATGTTTATTCCTAATTTTATAGGAAAATATACCGAAAAGTTTATGAAAATGAATTATAATGAAATGTTTTCATTTTTTATGCAGTTGAGATTGTCCCTTCTATAAGATATTATAAAAAATTTAAAATAAAAAAACTATAATGAATTTTATTTTTCCCACATAATCAGAGGAAAAAAAATATGCACAATTCAAGAGGATTAATTTATAAAACATAGGAGAAAATTGTAAAAAGAGATAGAGTAATTTTAACTAAAAGGATATTAGGTCATGAAAACCCCTTTCGAAAATTTTAATTTATATTTTATTAGAATTAAATTAAAACTGATATAATAAAAAATATATATATATATAAAATAAAAAATCATCAAATATCAACAATTTTAAAAAATATAGAATGTATAAAAGAAATATTAAAAAATATATTAGAGGAATATAGAGACCTAGTCATACCATAGATGTATATTATAATTATTTTGATGGATATTCATTATATTACACACACAAAAACTGGTAGATCAAAAAAATTTACTGCCTTTGAATATATGGAACACAATATTCTTCATTCATGAAAGATCATAAATATCCAAATAATGATATTTCCATATAATTAATCTGGCCTATAACCATTCTACATAACCAATAGAATGGAATTAGAAGAAAATGTGATATAATATTCTTAGTAAGGGTAGACAAGGGAATTATGTATGCATAAAATGAGCACCATGGTATAAGAACATGAGATTAAAATTTTAAAACAATATCCTAAACATATAAACTCATAATATTGAGTTACTTCATAAAGATTTTTAGTTCATAAGTCGTGAATCATAATAGAATAAAATAACCAAATATATGAAATCCTAATAGTTGAATAAAATATAGAATTGTGTAATACACATAATAATATAAATTAATTTATAAATTCAACCCACCAAGATTGTAAGGAACTAGCCTAAATCAATATATAATCTGGAATTAGGTTAATAATTCACATTTAAAATCTATTCAGTTATAGAGATTTATATAATTAGGTGATAACATATACATAACTTCTTGAATATTAAATATAGACACTTCTACTCAGTAACCATTTTTCATGAAATAAATACTCATGAAAAATATAGTCATATCTAGTTCTATGTTTTAGACAGCATGAATTTTCATTGATCCCATACTTGACCAAATTTGTCTTTAATTCATGTGAAAAACATTTCAAAAAAGCATGGGATGATTATAAAATAGCTATGTAAGGGACAAACAATAACAGAAAACTATTTGTTTTTTAAAAGAAAACGTAAATCATGATTACTATATCATAAGAAATAATTTTCACTTATATTAAGTTGTAAATACTCTTTACTGATTAAAAGATCATTTATGACCCTATTTTAACCAAAAGATTACCATAAAACACATTGAAAGCATGCATAAAATTTATTGGTAACTTGAGACATATACATACATAAATTGAATAACCATATGGCCGACTTCCACACATATCACTAAATGGAATAGCTATACGGATGACTTCCATACCCAATGCATTAGATGTTATAACGTAACCACCAGTCCTGGTTTATCACGACACCACCCATAATTTGGTTTATAACATAACCACATGTAAAATGACTGAGTACCATTATATAATAATTGAACATAAAACAAGAATAATGGAAAAACAAAATTTCAACCCATAACCACAGGAGATCATTTTATGTTTTAGAAATATTCAACCCATTCCAAATCCATTAAAAGAATTAAATAAAAATAATTTTGAATCAAAGTGTCCCATACCACTATGAATATTTTGAAATAAATTATAATTTAAAACAATAAATGTCCATATAAATAAATATTAAAACCCCGTTTTGAAAACATGGTCATGAAATATAAATTTTTAAATTAATAGATATTTAGATCATTTAAAACAATATTATTGATAACACATCCCTTACCACATGAGAATCACTTGAAATTAAATAATTACGGAATAAAGTTAAAAATAACATTTTATATCATGATAATATAATAATTCAAGTTATAAATAGTCAAAAGGGTTGTATATATACATTATAGTATAATAGATGTGCATGAAAACAAGATGTGCCTCAACAAAAGAAGATTGAGACGAAATCCATAACAAAGATTGTAACATTAGATTAAGGACAAATCATTGACATAATTATGTGTGAAAAATATAAACACACCCAATATAATTGGATATTAAGTGTAAAATCATAGTTCATTCACACATATTCATAGAATGAGATAATAAAGAAATATAAGTTTAACTCGAAGAATGGAAATTGGGTTAAGAGGTTTCATAAAAAAAATTTCCAGCCTAATGGCGTAAGTTAAAATTTCATAAAAAGATTTGATGAGAGATAAAAGCGTATCTCATCACATAGAAATAAAATTTTCTAAAATAAATATATATAATAACATTTCCCAACACAAGATAATGGAAATTAAAAGACATAAAATAAAATAAGTCTTTGTCCTAAAGATTACGGTGAAAGGTTCCCTTGCCTATTTGGAAACATACAAAATATACACCCCATGAAAGAAAGATCATAAAATGAATATGTAAATACCTATAAATTGAATTATATTACACAATTAATAAAATCATGGTCATTACATACACCACACAAAATGAAATAGTAAAAATATAGCATGAATCTCACGAGAATAAAAAGAGATATGATAAACCCTTACTTAGTATCTGACATGACTCGATCATTCATCATTTTATTGAAAAATAAACATAAGTTAATTTTTAATTTATCGAGAGACGTTTTAAATATTATTATTTGTTTTATTTCACTTATTACCTTTCTATAACAATTAGTTAATTATTTTAGTTCATATTTGTCATTTTGTGGATGTTCGGAACTTCAGTAAAAAATGATGTTGTTATAATTACAATTTTTCCATGTAATCAAAATTCCATTATCTATAGAATTATATTAATGATTTAGATATCATATATATCATATATATCAAGTATATAGGTATTCATAATAGTTAATATCATTTATATATATGAAAATAAAATGCATCGTTAATGGAGATGGTAAGCCATACGTACGAATGAATGATACTTTCATTTCATTTTTTCACTTTAATGGATTGAAAAAAAAACGATACATAGGTATATTATAATTCCAGTATAATATCATATTTTATATTTGTTACAAAATTTCAATAATTTTTTTTATATGTTCTATGTCAGTCATGAACGTGTCATATCACGTTGAGGGGGCAGCTGTCTGCACTTCCTCAAATGAATTTATTGTATTTATACAACATGAAAAACATAAAGGTATGTTATAAAGGAAAATTATAGATTAATAGAGACAATATAAATATAATATATATCACATATGAATAAAATTCCATCATTATTTCAACCATGAGTGGTGGTAGGGGAAAATCAAACAATCATTGTTTCATGAGGCAACTGTTCGTCGTACACAGAAACTATATGTTCTTATCCATAACATGGAGGTGTTTTCAAGTGTATTAAGAATAATTCTCATAAAAAAACCTAGTATATGATGTTTTTATATAAACAATGAATAATAGTAGCATATGGAGTGAGGAATTAAAATAAACAAAGAGATCTTCAGGGAAGATATTACCTCTTAATCGTGTAACTCTCTTTTGTTTGAACTAAAAGGATTTCTTGAAGTGCCTTATGGCTAAGGTAACGATTCTAGGAGGAACAAGGGGATCATGGTATATTATTGGAGTAGATTTTTGATGAGACAAATGGATTTATAGGTTTGTGTAATGGGTTAGAGGTTATGGCTATTTATAAGGGGGAGGAAGGGCTCATTAGGAATATTTGAAAATATTATTTTATTATAATAGGGTTTTTAGTTACAAAATTTCTATAACTCTAGACACACTAAAATAAATTGAGTAATATTAAATATCCACTCAAAATAATATTTTTTAGAAATGTTTTGGTTTCATATTTATCAATATCATCCAGTTTTAACCCTTAGTTATCTTATTTATCTTTTACCACGTTTTCTTGTATATTCAAACTATATGGTTTATATATTTACTACAAATTTACAATAAATTTACAACTGACCCAAAATGGACCATTAATGACATTTGAAACATAATATATTTCATATTACAGAATCCTATATTTTTAGAGATATGATATCATTTAATAAAATAGTATTCGTTTTAAATGCTCATTTACATCAATTTATACACTATTCATGGCAGGAATTTTAAAAAATCTATATAAAATCGATTCATTATTAAACCCAACATTAATTCAAATTTAACATTTTATAATAATCCATAAAAATATTTTTTGTCATAAAATGTATCAAAATAAATTTATTTTAGTATTAATAATATCATTTATTTAAAACATTCAATAACGAGGTAATCATTAAATCATCAACATGTCATTAGTAAATTTATTTATGTGGTGTCAAAAAATCGTAAATAAACTACAATGATGTAGGAAATCATTCTATATTTCTAAATACTATTTATAGTTGAAACGATAACTTTTATAACCACATATAAATATTTATTTACTAAAAGATAAATGTTTATGTCACATTGTTTAACATTAAAATAATTTTTATAGTGTCATTTTCAGTTTCAAGTTGCTTCATGAGGTCCCAAAATCGACCCAAGGATGCCCATGGTCGTACATTTATCAAAAAAAAATTAGAACTTGTGTTTGGGTGATTTAATATTACTATATGAATTTTTTACCCTTATTTACCATATTTACCCTTTAACCGTGGAAAATAAAGTATTTTTTGATGTTATAATTGATAAAGTATAAAATTGAAAGATACATATTTATACATTTTAGACCACTTGATTGTAAATATGGAATTAATTTTTACAAATTCAAATACAGAAGTTACTAAAATTAATTTAAATTAAATTACCATTGTCCAAACAATGAGTGTGTTTTTAAGAAATAATAACTATCAAAAGATTGACACTTGTTTATGTTCAATTTCAATCTGAAATTACATCCAATGTCCAAAATCCGATTAATTGGTAAAAATATAATCTTATTAAACTTTCAAACAAATTAAAAAACTATAATTAAATATAAATAAATTAGATTAAAAGGCAGTTTCGATTTAAAAAACCATATTTTTCACTATTCATTAGAAAACGATCGTTATCATAAAAATGGAAAAATTCATCCAAATTAAATTATAAATTTCTTGTTTCTAAAGAAGAATTTTATTTTGTAAAATAGAAAATATAAAAGTGAAAACTCTATATTTAAAAAGGTATCACAATCAAAATGTGGTAAAACAACCTTATAAAGAATATTAAAGTATTTTATGGTTAAAATTGGATTCATTATTTTTTAAGCCTATAAAACATATTGTATTATAGTAAAAACATTTAACAAACATGATTAAAAATATTTTAGTTAGTTATATTCATTCCCAAAAATACAATGTCTTGGTGTTAACTACCATTTAAAATAAAAATATTATTATATTATTTGTTGGTATAACTCAAAGTTCAGTGCAACGTAAGATTTCAATGAAACATGTTGTTGTGAGTTGAGTACACTATCAGACATAGAATCCCAATTAATATAAAATTAATATTTAATTCAAAAATATTAATAAAAATTCAAATTTCATATTCTTTTTTTACTCAGGATGTTACATCCTTCCATCTTTTTGGATAATTTCACTCTAGAAATTTTAAAATTATGCATGGAATCTTTATTTAAAGTCCCACATTAAAAAAAGAGTCAATGAAACTATCACATTAATATAAATAATGAAAAGTAGAAAGGTCACCTGAGATCCTATACAAGGATTTCTTGAAAACATGGATATGGAGGTGAAACTAACCATCATGTTCTGGTAGAGTGTGATAGAAAACATGATTAGGGGAAACTTATCAAAAAGAAAATCACAAACTTGTGATTGTTTAAAGAGACTTGGATTCCCCATTATGAAAATTAAATAGACAATGTTTTTTTGTTTTAGGTTCACATTCATAATGTTGGAGAGTTTATTAATGAGATTTACTATAAACATATGTAAATATACTTAATTTTCATTTATAGTTTCATCCTTTTACAAATTTCTAACCCATACTCATCTTTTCTTCAAATGATGAGTAGTCAAGCTAACATGGTAGCATAAAAACTGCTAAAATCAACTTTTAGATAATAACATGATCCAAAAAAGATGAACCATATATTACATTGTCTTTAGAAATTAACCAAAACCCAAATGGCTAGTACAATATCAGATAAACCTATAAAAATGATATTACTTCTTAAAAATAAATACTACTCTTATTCTCCTAAATTCGAAAAACAAAAACCAAAGTTCAACAAAGAGAATTCAATACATATCTATCCGAAAAGTTCAACAATATAATCTAAACTAATATTGAAACCCAAATCTCTAAAAAATTTGATGACATAGTCGTCCATGATAAATATTAACCTTTATCTCCAAATAATATTGACTACTCTTATAGTATCATACTAAAAAGTAATTAACCAAAACACATATTCCCTTTGATTGGTTAATCATTTCCATAACTGTCCCATATTTCTAAAATCCCAGAATAAAAACATAGATTCTTCCAAAATAAAATTCAACCATTACTCCTCAATTAAAACACCAATGTAAACTATTTTCTATAGACATATATCTTCAAAAAATAACAATGTTTTCTCAAATTACATTTTTTTAGTTAATAACCTAATCATTTATATATTCTAAGGATATCCATTTCAAAAAACATAATATCGAAAATCAACTTATTCTTGATCAATAAAATTATTTAAATAAAAATAATAAGCCATGCTAACAAGGGACTTCACTTAGTCAATTGGTAGGTGATGAATCCAAATCGCACTATGGTTGTGGATTCGATTCTTGCAAATTTATCTGAAGCGACGGGTTGTCCCACGGTCTGAGTGTTGTAATTTTTTAAAAACAATAATTTTTTATTAAATTACAAAAAATATATATGTTCTTTAAAATATTCTTATCATATTTTAGACACAAGTTTTATCTCATACCTTTACTTTCATCCCAAAAGAAATAACATGTAATTTCCTCAAATTCAAGGATCATATTCACCCAAATAGTTCTTTATAACTATATCCACAAAAGAAAAGATAATTATTTATTGAATAACATTTTGACAAATCAAACTTCAGGGATACACATTCTATAAAAATTCTTCTAAATTAATCCCTTCATTAAAATATCCTTAATACGATTAATTATTTCAGTTTCATAAAATATTCCATAACTCTTGAATCTATTATATGTATACTTCTTACTCATTTAAAGTTCTTCAGAATGTATTATACACTCTTTTATAACTTATTCCATAAAACTTCTTTCCTAAAAACTAAATCATTAATTATATCTTAAGATTCAATAATTTCAAAACAAAAGCTAAAAAAGTCTCCCTATATTTTATTGGTCATTGACAGTTTCCTCATCCTCAATTGGAATGGAATAAGGTATTGGTAAAAATATATTTTTACTATCCAGCTTCTCCCATTATTAAACATTCTTCGTATGACATCTATTCATATAATGAAAATGCACACCACATTTAAAAAATTTAATTGATCGCTTGAAAATAACTTCTTTCCCTTTATTAGAGTCAATTGGATGCATCATTTTTTCATCGCGGGTTCTTGCTTTATGAAAATAATTACCTCATATTTTCTATATTCTTACACCTTTGAAGCATTTTACTAGGTGTTTCCTTCCACAACCTTGAAACAATGGTTTTGGAATATACTTACATTTATTATTATTACATGATCATTAGTAGGGATTTGTTTCTCACATATATGATTCCATAGAAAAATAACCAAGGTTTAATTGTTCAATTACGAATCCAAATAGTTGTCTGAAAATAACCACAAGAGTTTTCATTATAACTACCATTAAATTCAATTGCTAATTCATAAAAAACCCAAAGTTTCCTTCCCATCCATTGTTACTTTGGCGCCCGCTAGATAGAGCCATTTCCTAAAACAAAAAATGTCAGTGTGAGTATATTAGTAAAATCATCATATATAATCTTATAAGTAGGGTGAACACTAAGATATTCTTATTAATTTTATCATAAAATCATTCGATATATCTTAAATAAAAAATTTCTCTTTTCTAATATTATATCTATTATGGTTGTTTCACTTATGATTAAATAACACCCTAACCTCCAATGTTATCTTAACCGGCCTCAAATACCAATTGCAAGGACCCAACCTTAAACATTAAATAATATTTAATTAGGTTAATAATATATTTTTATGAGAATTTATGGTTTAGAGATTCTAATAATTAGGTCCTAACATATACATATAGACTTGAATATTACATGTAGACACTTCTATTTAGTATCCATTTTTTTCATAAAACAAAAACACTTGAAAAAAAGAGTCAATTATAGTTCCATGTTTTAGATAACATGAATTTTCCTTAATCTCATCCATGAACCGATTCATCATTATGTCCTATGATATAATTTTAACAAAAACTTGGTAAATGCCTAAAAAGCTCAGTAAGGTATACACAAAGAAGGAAAACAATTAGTTTTTGAAAATAACATGTAAACCATGAATACTTTATCATAAGTAATACTTTCACCTTTATGAAGTAGAATATACTCTTCACTGAATAAAAGATCATTTATTATCCTTTTGTAACCAAAAGATTACCATAACCTATACAAAGCACATATAACACATATAGGTAACATGGGACATAAATATACTTGAATGGAAAAAACATACGGTCGACTTCCACACATATCACTAAATTGAATAACCATACAACTGACTTCCATACCCAATGCATTCGAGGTTATAACGTAACCACTCGTCATTTGGTTTATCACATAACCACCAAAAATATGACCAAGTAAAATTATATAATCATAACACATAAAACATGAATAATTAAAAAATAACATTTCACACTGTAACCACAAGAGATCATTTTACGTTATATAGATATTCAACCCATTCCCATACCATTTGAAGCATTTAATAAAGATATTTTTGAATCAAAGTATCCAATTCCACGTTGAAACATTTGAAATAATTTTTCATTTCAAAACATCAATGTACATATAAATAAATTCATAAAATAAAATTTGAAAACATTGACATGAAATAGAATATTCTTGATGAATATTTCATTTAAACATTTAAAATGATGTTTTAGATAAAGAGTCCCTAACCACTTGAAAATCACTTGAAATAAAATCATTATGGAATAAAGATAAAAAACATTAAATTTCATGATAATATACTAATTAATGATATAAAGAGTCAAAGTATTTGTATATTCACAGTACCAGATAATAGATGTACACGATAATAAGATATGTCTCAATAAAAGGATATTGATACGAAATCCTTTACAAAGATTGTACCATTATATTAAGGTTAAATCAATGAACTAATTCTGGATGAAAAATATAAATACACCCAATTTAAGTGGATATTAAATGAACAAAAATAATATTTAATTCACAAATATTAATATAATTACTTAATAAAGTTGTATAAGTTAACCCTAAGAATGAAAATTGGGTTAAGAAGATTCAATAAAAAAATTCGGCAGCCTAACAGCGTTAGATAAAATTTCAGAACAATAGTTGATGAGAGAGAAAAGGATATCTAATTACCGGGACATAAAATTGATAGAAATAAGGATATATAATAACATATCCCAGCCTAATATAATGGAAATTAAAAGACATAACATAAAAGAATTCCTAGACTAAAAGAGTAAGGAGAATGTTTCCCTTACCGATTTGGTATCTTACGAAACAGACACCCCATTAACGAAGGATCATACGATAAGGATGTTAATACCAATAAATTTAATTATATTACTCAAATAATTACTTCAGGGGAATTAATGACACCACAAAAATGGAAATTTGGGGAAATATAGAATAAATCTTCTGAGAATAAAAAGTGAGATGAAAACCCCTTACCTTGTGTCCAACTTGACTCATTCGTTCATTAATATCCTGAATAATAAACATAAGATAATTTATAATTTCATAACAATGAATTTAATGTTTTTTATTCTTTTTATGTCAATTATTTAATTTCAATAAAAATTAGTAAAATATTTGAGTTCATATTGGACATTTAGAAGATGTACGGAACTTGAGTGAAAAATGAATTTGTTATAATTACAAATTGTCCAAGTGGTTAAAATTCCATTATCTCCAAAATTATATTAATGATTCAAATTATATATATATATATAATAGAAACAATATATATGTATTTATAATAGTCCATATCATTTTGATATATGAAAATGAAATGCACCATTCATGGAGACGGTAAGCCGTAAGTACGCATGAACGCTACATTCATTAAATTTCTTTCATTTTTATTAGTCTGAAATCCAAATGATTCATAGGTATATTATAATTCCATTATAATATCATATTTAACTTATGTTACATAATTTTATCAACTAAATCCTATATACGTTCAATGTATGGAATGAACGAGCCATATCCCTTTGAGGGGGTGATAGTCCGCATTTTCTAAAATGAAATTATCGTATTTATAGAACATGAAAATCATAAAGTTATGTTATTAATGAGTATTATAGAATAATTGAGATAATATAAATATAATATATATATTATACATATAGATACAATTCCATCATAATGGCCACTATGAGAGGTTGTAGGGGAAAATAGAACAATCATTGTTTCGTGAGGCAACATTTCGCCATACACAGAAACTATATTTTCGTATCTATTAGACGGAAGTGTGTGTAAGTGTAGGATGAATAATTCATGGAAAAAACCTAGAATATTTAGGGTACTAGTTTTTTAATATATGAAATCAATAATAATATCATTGGGGGTGAAGAACTATAATAAAAGAAGAGAATATTAGGAAAGACATTACATTTTAATCTGGTACCATCTTTTGGATTGAACCAAAAGGCTTTCATGAAGTACCTCATTCCAATGTTAAGGATTATAGGTGGGTTATAGGGATCTTGGGATATTTTTGGAGGAGGTTTTGGAATATCCAATGGGCTTGATAGGTGTGTGTAATGGGTTAGAGTTTATGGATTTTTATAAGGGGGTGTGGGAAAATTTAGGAATGTTTGAAAATGTTATTTTATTATAAAACGGGTTTCAGTTTAAAAAGGTTCAGAACTCATTAAATTATAAGTTAATGTGACTATTATTCTAGAAACACTCAACCAATAGGTTTCTGAGATATTTTGGTTTCATATTAAACCTTATCATTTATTTTTAACCCCTAGTTGACTTATTTAACTTTTACAATGTCTTCTTCTATATTCGAACTATATGGCTAATATATTTAATATAAAATTTTAGTCGACCCAAAATGGATCATTAATAAAATTTTAAACATAATATATGTAATTTGGTCTAATATTATATTTTTAGGTTTATGATATCATTTTATAAAATAGTATTCGTTTTAAATTCCCATTTATCACAATTTATAAACTATTTATATCATGAAATTTAATAAATCTATAGCAACTTGATTATTTCAAAAAACCTACATTAATTAAAATATAACAAGTTATATTCATCCATAAAATTCTTGTATGTTGTTAAAAGATTTTAAATAAATTTTTTTCAATATTTATAATCTCATTTATTTAAAACATTCATTAAGGAGGTAATCATGACATCATCATTATGTCATAAATATATATATTTATTTGATGGATAATTTTTTTTAATAAAATTCCATGATATATGAAATCGATTTATCTTTCTAATTATTATTTATAGTCTATATGATAACTTATATAACACTATATAATTTTTTTTATCTAAATAGTATATGTTTATGTTACATTATCCTTAACATTAAAATTATTTTATAATGTGTCATTTTCACTTATATTTGGCTCCATGGGGACCCCAAATTGACCCAAGGATACCCATGTTCTGACATGTACTATACAATAAGAGTAGAACACATGTTAGGGTAATTTAATATAATTATAAGATTATATTTTTACCATTATTTACCTGATTTATGCTTTAACCATGGAAAATAAAATATTTTCTGAAGTAAGTATTTATAATGTCAAAAAATAAAAAATACCTATAGACACAATTTATGCCTCTTGATTCCAAATATGGAATCCATTTTTACAAATTCATAAAAAATAAGTTTCAGAAAATATTTTAAAATTATTTCTCTTTGTCCAAACAAAAAGAGTTTTTTAAGAAATAATAACTATCAAATGATTGAAAATTTTTTATGTTCAAATTCAATGAGAAATTACATCCAATGACCAAAATTATATTAAATATTAAATATATACTCTAATAAAATTTTATTTAATATTAAAATGATAATGTAACCGAATCAATAAATTAGATTAAAACGTAGTTTTGAATTAAAATGCAGTATTTATCTCTATTCATTAAAAAATTAACTTTATCAAGAAAAATACCAAAACATCATAAAAAGTAAATTTTGAGGTTCCAACTCAATAGAAGAATTTTATTTTGTCATATAGAACATATAAAAGTTTAAAAAAACTATATCTAAAAAGGGTTCACCATGAAATGGCTATAAACTATCATTTTAATGAATATTAGAGTGTCACATGCTTAAAATTGGAATTATTTTTATTTTATTCCTCTAAACATATTAGATAAATTTAAAAACATTTAACAAACATTTGTAATCATATTGTTGTTAGTTATATTTATTCCCACCAATACAATGGAAAGTCGTTATGTAACATCACAAGTAAATGAAGAATAAGAAATATTTCATATTTATTAATATTTGTGAATAAAATATTAAATTTACATTAATGGGGTTGCTATGATCGATAGCGTACCCGATACACAACAATCGGTTTTTTTGGAATCTTACGTTGCACACTAATAATATAATAATATTATTTTAAAAGATAGTTAACTCATAGCTATTTTATTAGTGGTAATTAACAAAGCTAACCGTAATATGATTATACATGTTTGATAAATGTATTTACAGTTATCCAATAAAAATTTACAGGATTAAATTGTGAATGAATCTAATTTTAAGTATAATTTACATTTAAAGGTTGATTTACCGAATTTTAATGGAGAACCCTATTTAAATATAATCTTGGTCACTTTAATGCGTTCTAATTCAGCAAATAAAATCATTATTTAAAACGGGGACATCAAAACTTACTTCATGTAAAATTTTCGGATTTTTCCGATAAAGTTCATTATTAATGAATAATGAAAAAATTTTGTTTTAATTCAAAAGTGCATTTTAATATATTTTATTTTTATTGTTAGATTATATTTTTAATTTGTTTTAAAGTTTAATTAGAATATATTTTTTTGATTTAATCCAATGTTGGTCGTTGGAATTTATTTCATTTTGAAATAGGACATAAACAAGTGTCAATCTTTTGATAATTATTGTTTCGTAAAAACACGATATTTTTTTTACCAACGGGAATTAATTTTAAAATTAATTAATGAAATATTTAGATATTGAATTTCGAAAAATTAACATATTTTTTATTTTAGAATATATAATATATCTTAGGCTGATTTTTTGCTGTTTTTCTGAAAAACATCAATTTTTGATGAATATTGAAACCACTTAGTTTCTAAAAAAACTGACTTTATCATTTAAATAAAATTTAACCACATTAGTGAATTGAATTATGAAATTCAGAGATACATGGTTTTCATTAGGTAGTGAAATATGGGTCAATAAGATGAAAATAAATTTAGGTGAATAGTAACTTATGACTTTTATTTACAACGGTTAAAGGTAAATAAGGTAATTCAAGGTAAAAATAATATTATAATAATTTTTAATTACCTTAACAGTTGTCCAAACCATACTGGATGAGTCAGGGACGACTATGGGAATATTTGGGTCGATTTTGGGTCCGCATTGAGCAACTTATGAAAGATAATGACACTTTAGAATAATTAATTTAATGTAAAGGCAAAAATGACATAAACAAAAATCATTTAGTAAATTAATTTTTATATGGTGTTATATAAGTAATATTATTTCTTATAAATATTATTTGGAAATCTAAAAATATTTCACACATCGTGGTATTTTTTTAATAATTTTTAGACATCATATAAATTAAATTATTTATGACAAAATAATGATGCAATGTTTACCTTATTAATAACATATTTAAATAAAAAAGAATATATATATTAAAATAACATTAAAACCCTATCCAATACTTATTATATGATTTTATTTTGACCATGACTCATCTTATATTCTACATTATTTATTTTTGGTCTTTTAGAAACCGAATATCATTATATAATAAAATAATATTATCAAATATTCCTAAAAAGCCCCTCCTCCCCCTTATAAAAGGAGACTACTTCTAACCAATTCCTCACATCTCGCAACATATTTGACTCATCCAACCTATGTCCAATTAAAATACCTACATCCCTCACCTTTTCCTATAAACCTTACCATATGCAGAAGGCACTTCAAGAATTCCTTTGGTTCAAACCAAAGGGAGTTACCCAAATTAAATGTAGCAGTTTCTATTAAATATTTTTCATTCATTTTACTTATCCAACCATTAAAATGATTTTATTCCTTTTTTTAACCACACCAGTATATTTAATATATTAGTATGTTGTTATGAGAAGGATTTGAACTAAAATTACACACACCTCCATCTAATTGATGAAGACCATAATGATTCTGTGGATGGAAACTAACGTCTCACGAAACAATGATTGTTCGATTATCTCTTATCGCCTCTCATGGTGGCCATTATGATGGAACTGTATTTATATATGATATATATCATTTTTATGTTTTTTTATGCTTTTTTAATTTCCATTTATAGCATGCCTTTATGGTTTCCATTATGGGTAAACGCGATAATCTCATTATTGGAAGTGCGAACTACCTCCCACTCAACGTGATATGACTCGTTAATTCCGTATGTGGGATGTATAAATTTTGTAGTTACTATTAGTTTATATTATATTATATATGAAATTATACTATAATTATAATATACCTATCTATAATTATGTTTTAATTCCATTAAAATAAGAAGTAGAAATGAAAGTAGCATTCATGCGTACATACGACATACTATCTCAATGAACGGTGCATTTAATTTCTTACCACCAAATGTTATGTAATATTTTAATAAATTTATATACTGGATATATATGATATATATGATATATAAATCATGAATATCATTCTGTATATAATGGACTATTGACCACATGGACAACTTGTAATATAAGTTGTTCATTTTTGACTCAAGTATCAAATATTAACAAAATGAACGTTATTAACTTAAATGAATACATAATGTTTATAACATGGAAATACATGATATAAAAGTTATTATAAACATGAAAATGGTTCATAAGTAAGTATAAATTAACTTCGTTTTATTATTTAGGATATTAAAGAACGATGGAGTCAAGTCAGACACGAGGTAAAGGACATCGTCTCAATCTCCTTTCATGGAGGTATATTTAGTTTTATAAACGAATTTATTTTATATGGTGTATAAACCCCATTGAAATTTTGTTTCATTCAAAGGGATTATTTTTCTACATAACTTTTTACAAAATGACGAAAATAATTTTTTTTGTAAGCGGTGACAACAACCTTTCCGCTGCCGCGAGTATTATTTGATCTTTAGATTCCTTACCAAGGCGAAATATTTTTAAAAGGAAAAATAAATACCATATACTCTTCTTTATATATTTTGGTATTGAAAATGATTTGGAGAATGGATATTTTATTTCAATATCTTGAAATGATAATATTTTATGCAATATGGAAATGTTAACTTTCTATTATGCTTATTTTATGTGTTATTATCGTGTTATGGTTCTTGGGCATTTTTAACATATACGGGTGGTTCCGTGATAAACCTAGAATGGGTGATCCCGAGATAGCTCTCCTATTCATTGGGTAACATGCCTGAGGTAAATGTGAATGTTTCTCCTACGAGTTTTAAGGTATATACTATGATGGATATTCCAATGTAACTCCCTTTGTAGTTGTGATAGCTTCAATGTAAGTATGATATGGATGCCTCATGTTACCTTTATGATTTATGATTTCTATGATTTATTCATAAATCTTATGATTTTAAGATGTAAGTAAAAGATTTTATGATCGATATGTATTAATGAACAAATCATTTCATTCATTGTTTTATAACCTTTACAGAGCTTTTTATGCTCATCCCTTGTTTTGAATAGTTCTCATTGGACTTAAAGATGAATAGGGTCAATGATAGGATCAACGAAAAGTCATGTCGTATAAAACCTAGAACTGGACACAAATATTTTTTTCAAGATTTTTTATTTTATTAAAAAAGGGAAACTGTGTATAATTGTCTACTTTTTAATCTTTTGAGATGCAATACTTATGTTCTAAATATCTAAAACTCTTAACCTGAAAAGATACTCAATGTGAATTATTCATTTAATGAAATATTATGAAATGTTTAAGACCAGGTCCTTATAGTTGGTATCTGAGGTTGGTTTAGATAATATTAGGAGTTAGGGTATTGTTATATTAAAATCCATAAAGTAATTTATGTTAACATTAAAATCATATAGCATTTCCAGATTACCATGTTACTTCTCCTAATATATTTTTGTGTTTAAAATGGTTTTCCGCAGAAGAAATGGGGAATCTATGTTGGGATGACATTAAGTGGAAGAGAAACTTCCAAATCACCAACTTGAGATGGTTTGAATCAGAACTAAACAGTTGTTTGAAGTGATGTCAGAGTTGAGTCACGTTATAAATGGTGGTGGTATCCATGTATGATATTAGCCAGATCCACCACAAAGGAACATGTCATTAGTGGATCATTTCATGAGGCAACATCCTCCATCATTCAACGGATCATCTGACCCGGTCTTAGAAAAAGTGTGGATTAATGAATGGGAAAAGATTTTTTATGTCATGGGTTGTTCGGAAAATCAAATGGTTAGTCTTGTTGTTTACCATTTTGAAGGTGAAGCTGATCAGTGGTGATCGATGGTGAAAAATATAGGGATAGTGAGGATATTGATGCTCTTGATTTGAATGAAATCAAAGGTATGTTTCATCAGAAATATTTTCTACGGTGGTTCATCTTAGGATACAAAAAAATTCCAGGAATTAAGGCAGGAGGATGACTCAATGGCTGCTTATGAAGAAAAATTTACTCGACTGGCATGGTATGCACAAAATTCCATACAAGATCATGATATTAAAATCAACCATTATTACTCATGATTAAAGCCAAATTATCAAAGGGGTTTAGATTCGTGTGAGTTCAAAAGTTCTGAAAAACATGTTCGTTGTACGTAGAATGTGGAAATGGAGTTTACCAATGATGAAGTTGTCCTCGACAAATAATAGAATAAGAGGTTGAGGTGGCAGGTGAAAGGAATGAACTCTTCAAAAAAGTCTGATGGTAAGAAACATAAGTTTATAATTTCTGAAAATTGTGGAGAAAATAATTTGGGGGAATGTTTTTTGAATTCAGGTAAGTGTTACCGATGTGGTAAAATTGGACATATGGCTCGTAATTTCACTAAAAATTATCAGGGTAATAGTAAGACAAAATCTGATTTATATTTAGTAAAATGTTTTAAGTGAAATGAAATGGGTCATTAGGAAATGAGTGTCCAACAAAGAACTCAACCAAAGGAAAAGAGCAAGACAACAAGTAGAAAGGGGTGGTGAAATCCATTGAA
The DNA here is from genome assembly GCA_963277665.1 of Viscum album. Lineage (NCBI taxonomy): Eukaryota > Viridiplantae > Streptophyta > Magnoliopsida > Santalales > Viscaceae > Viscum > Viscum album. The sequence continues at coordinate 512,839,215 of OY728138.1, forward strand.
ACTACTTCAACAGGTGTTGGTCCATCAAATGAAGTAGTATCAGGTACACTCTTTATTTATTTAGATCATGACAATGTGTTGTTTGATTCAGGGTCTACACACTCATTCATTTCTGAGAAGTTTTCTACTAAATTGGGAATTCCATATTACGGTATGAATTCAGAACATATGGTAAAAACAGTTGTAGGAAATGTTGAGACAAAAAGAAAACACAAGAACATTAAATTCCTTGTGTGTGGAAAGAATATACCTCCAAACCTTATTGTTTTACCTCTAGTAGAGTTTGATGTTATTTTGGGCATGGATTAGCTTTCTGTTTATAATGAAATTATTGACTACAGATCAAAATCAGTTTCTTTTCATAATGATTTTCAGTTTGAGTACAATAATAGAACATTTCTTTTGATAACATATCAGGAAGCTGAGAAACTAGTGAAAGATGGAAATGAATGTTTCCAGGCACATATTATTGAGAATAAATGAAGAGTTCAGAATAATTATATGGTAGTGTTAAATGATTACCTTGATGTTTTTCATTATGAGTTTCCTATTATTATACATGATCGGGAAGTTGAATTTAATGTTGACTTAGTTCCTAATGCTAAGCAAATTTCCAAACCCTCTTATAGAATGGCTCAAATATAAATTTTTTAGTAAAAGAATCAATTGAAGGAGTTATTAGATAAAGGTTTCAGTATTTTTCGATGATTGACATGAGTTCAGGGTACTATCATTTGAAATTAAAGAAAGAAGACATTCTGAAGACCACGTTTGGTACTAGATATGAAAATTATTAATTTGTAGGTATGCAATTTGGTTTAACCAATGCACCTGCTGTACTCATGGATCATATGAATAGAATTTTCTGTGAGTTCTTGGATATGATTGTGGTTGTGTTCATTGATGATATTTTGGTTTTTTCCAAAAGTTGGGAGGAACATGAAATTCATTTAAGGGTTTTCTTGCAAACCATAAAAGAGAAGAAATTGATTGTAAAATTCAGCAATTGTGAGTTTTTGTTATAACAAATTTCTTTCCTTCGTCACACTGTTTCAAAAATATGCATAACTGTTGATCCTGCTAAATCAAATGTTGTTGAAAAATGGCCAAGACCCACAAATATAACCGAGTTTTGTAGTTTTTATGGTTTGATAGGTTATTACCGTAGGTTTGTTGAATAATTTTCATGGTTATCCAGTTCGATGACTATGTTGACTCGAAAAGGTTCTAAGTTCATCTGTACAAAACAATGTGATGATTATTTTTAGGAATTTTAAAGGAGATTGGTTAATGCTCTAGTTTTGGCACTTTCATCCAGAAATGGTGAATTTGTTATCTATAGTGATGCTTCGTTGAACGGACTGGCTTGTGTCCTAATACAGAATGATCAGGTAATTTCATATGCTTTATGTCAGCTAAATACTCAGGAGTTAAATTACCCTACACATGATTTAGAATTATCTTATTTTTTTTTCTTTAAAATTTTATAGTCATCATTTTTATGGAGTAAAATGTGAAATATATACTGATCCAAAAATTTAATGTATATATTCACTCAAAAATAATTGAACATGAGACAGAGGAGATCATTGGAATTAATCAAGTATTATTAATACAATATAAATTACCATCTGGGAAAAGAAGATAAAGTGGAAGATGATTTTAGTAGAAAGAGTAATGCTTCATTAACTATTCTACATTTGGAACAAGACCCAATGATTTTTGATTTGATAAAATGGTGCATTGACGTTTTTGGTGTAGGGAATTATTCTGTTTTGTTTCAAGAGTTAGTGAAATCATCTCTATCATATAGAATAATGCATGAAATGAAGGAAGATAATGAGTTACAGAAAAAGGTAGAGTTAGTTCAGAAGTCTATGTTTCCTGAATTTAACATTGATAATGATTGTTATTTGATATTTGGATAGAGATTTAATGTTCCTTGTGATTCACATTTAAAGAATGAGTTGTTATGTGAAGCACATAGTATTCCATTTTCAGTTCATCTTGGTAGTACTAATATTTACAGAGATCATCGAGAGTATTTTTGGTGGGATGGAATGAAAACAAATATTGCTGATTTTACTATGAAGTGTTTGACTTGTCAGTAGGCTATAGCAGAGCATTAGTTACCAAAACTGATGCTTCATCCTTTACAGGTGCCAATGTGGAAATGATAAAATATGTCCACAGACATTGTTGTGGGATTACTGAAGACATCTCGAGGTAATAATGCAATATTGGTTATTGTTGATCGGTTGACTAAATATGATTATTTCATTCCTATTCGAGATAATTTGTCTCTTGATCAACTATCTCTGTTTTATGTTAAAGAGATAGTCAGGTTGCATGGTTTCTCCTCTCCGTTGTATCTTATCATCATCCGAGGATTACTTCAAACTTATGGAAGGACCTTCATAATTCACTGGGTACTGAATTAAATTTTAGTACAGCTTTTCATCCTCAATCAAATGGGTAGTCAGAACGAACAATTCATACCTTGGATGAAATGATATGGGCTTGTTCACTGGATTATCCGGAAAGTTGGGACCAACATCATTCATTGGTTTAATTTTCATATAATAATAGTTTTCATTCCAATATACAGATGTATCTATTTGAGGAATTATATTGAAATCAATGTCAAACTTCTAATTTTTTGGTTGAAGTAGGTGAAAGGAAGATGATGGGACCACAATGTTTCTCATTTTTCTATGTTGTGAATGTATATGCCAGATCCAACTCATGATTTGAGCCGAGAGGTAGTTCAGTTGGAAGAGAATCTATCTTTTGATTAACAACCAGTTCAGATTCGTGACCGTAGGGAAAAAGTGTTGTGGAATAAGATAATTCACTAGGTAATGGTTTTGTGGAAAAACCATATGATTGAAGAGGCAATATGAGAATATAAAAATGCTATGGGTTACAAATACGCCCACTTATTTTGATAAGTTAATAAAAATTGTGATGACGCAATTTTCAATAGGGGGAAAGGTTGTAACATCCCTAATAAATGATGAAAAATATATATTTAATATTATTTAATATATGTGAATTAAATATTAATTTTACATTAAAGGTGTTTCTATGTTCGATAGCATACCCGATACACAACAACATGTTTCTTTGGAATCTCACATTGCACACTAATAATATAATATTATTATTTTAAATGGTAGTTAACTCCTAGCCATTTTATTGTCGGGAATGAATAAAAATAAATAAAATATGATTATACATGTTAGTGAAATGTATTTACATTTATACAATAAAAAGTTAGAGGTTTAAAATGTGAATGAACATAATTTTAAGCATAATTTACAATAAAAGGGTGATTTATCTCCTTTTAATGGCGATCCAAATTTAAATATAGTTTTGGTCACTCAATTACTTTCAAATTGACAAAATAAAATACTTCTTTAGAATGGGGACATCAAAATTGACATTATGAATATATTTGGGATTTTTCCGATAAAATTCATTTTTTAATGAATAATGAAAATATTGTATTTTAATTCAAAAGTGAATTGTCATCTAATTTATTTGTATGGTTATATTATCTTTTTAATTTTTTGTAAAGTGTAATTAGAATATAATTTTAATATTTAGTCTAATTTTTTTCATTTTATTTAATTTCACATTTAATTTGGACATAAAAAAGTGTCAATCTTTTGATAGTTATTGTATCTTAAAAACACGCTATTTATTTTAACAAAGGGAATTGATTTTAAATTTAATTAATGACACATTTATGTTTTCAATTTGTAAAAATAAAAAAAAATAAGAATTCATAATATCAAATATTTCTTAGGCTGAATTTTGGGTATTTTTCTGGAAAACATCAATTTTTTATGAATAGTGAAACCACTTATTTTTAGTTAAAAAAACTGACGTTTTCAATAAAATGAAATTTTACCACTTCTGTGAATTGAATTTCAAATCACTGAAATAGATGGTTTTTATTAGGTTGTAAAATGTTGTTCAATAAGATGAATATAATTTATGGTGAATAGTAACTTTTGACTTTTATTTATTGCGGTTAAAGGTAAATAAAGAAATTCATTGTAAAAAGAATATTATAATAATTCCAAATTATATTAACACATGTCCAAACCTTATTGGATGAGTCATGGATGACCATCGGCATCTTTGGGTTGATTTTGGGTCCCCATGGAGCCACTTAAGAATGATAATGACACTATTGATTAATTGATCTAATGTAAAGGCAAAAATGACATAAACAAAAAAACATTTAGTAAATTTATGTTTACATGGTGTTATGTAAGTAATATTTTTCCTATAAATATTATTTGGAAATATTAAAATATTTCTTACATCATGGTATTTTTTTTTATAATTCTGAGACATCCAATAAATTAAATTTTTTATGACACAATAATGAAGCATTGATTTCCTCATTAATAAAAGATTTAAATAAATAAGATTATAAATATTAATATAACATCCCAAATAAATCCAATTCTTATTGCCTGATTTCATTTCATCCATGAGTCATATTATCTTATACTTTATTTATTTTTTAATCTTTAGAAACATAATATAAATATATAATAAAATAATATTATCACACTTTCCTAAAGAGCCCCTCCTCCCCCTTATAAAAGGAGACCAATTCTATCCAATTCCTCACGCCTGTAAAGACTTTTAGATCGTCCAAGACCTATAGAATTTAACTCCCTACATACCTATAATACTCCTAGAAGCCTTACCATAAGCAAAAGGCTCTTCAGTATGTCATTTGGGTCAAACCGAAGGTTGTTACCCAAATTAAAGGTAATGGTTTCTCATAAATTGTTTTCTTTTATTTTACTTCTCAAACCACTAAACACTTTTTATTCCATTATTTTGTAACAACAACAGTATCCTCAATATACTAGGTTGTTTTTATTATAAGGATTCTAACTAAACATACACACACCTCCATCTAATGGATGAATAACATAATGTTTCTGTGGATGGAAAAGTAACGCCTCACGAAAAGATGATTGTTCGATTATATCCCATCGCCACTCATGGTGGCCATTATGATGGAAATTTATTTATATATTATATATATTGTGTTTATGTTTTCTTTATTATTCTTTAATTTACAATTATAGCGTGCCTTTATGGTTTCCATTATGGGTAAACACGATAATCTCATTCGAGGAAGTGCGGACTACCGACCCCTCAAAGTGATATGCATCGTTAATGCCATATGTGGGACGTATAAAGGATGGGGTTAATGATATTATATAAGATATAATATATTAAATTATACGGGAATTATTATATACCTATTTATCATTATGTTTTTATTATATTAAAATAATTAATAGAAATGAAAGTAGTGTTCATTCGTACGTACGGCTTACTGTCTCCATAAACAGTCCAATTCATTTCTTACCTCCTAATGTTATGTACTATTATAAATACATGTATATAATGGATATATATTTTATATATGATATATAAATCATGAATATCACTCTTCATATATTGGACTATTGACCACAAGGACAACATGTAATAAGAGGTGTTCATTTCTGACTCAAGTACCAAATATTGACAAAATGAACGTTATTAACTTAAATGATCACATAATATTTATAACATGGTAATAAGTTATATAAATGGAATTATAAACATGAAAAAATATCTTAATAAAATATATGTTTAATTTAGTTTTTTATTTAGGAGATTGAAGAATGATCGAGTGAAGCTGGACACAAGGTAAGGGACTTTGTCTCGATCTTCTTTCATTGAGTCATATTTAGTTTTATACACGACATTATTTTATAGTGTGTATAAACCCCATTGAATTATCAATTAATTCAACGGAAATATTTTTATATGAATCATTTTACTGAATGAAGAAATTGATTTTTTTTATGTAAGCGGTGAAGATGACCTTTCCACCGCTGCCAGAATTATTTGATCTTTGGCTTCCACAACAAGCCGAAATGTTATTAAAAGGAAAATTAAATACCATATACAATTTTTTAATGTATTTTGGTATTGAAAATGATTTTAATAATGGATTTATTATTTTAATATCATGAAATGATATTTTATTATTTCCATGTGGAAATGTTATCTTTCCATTGTGATTATGTTATGTGTTATGATCATGTTATGGTTCTTGGGCATTATTTACGTATAAGGGTGGTTCTGTGATAAACCAAGGGCGGGTGAGCTTGATATATCTCTTCAATGCATTGGGTAACATTACGGAGGTAAACATGAATGTTTCTCCTAAGAGATTTAGGGAATATACTAGTATTGGTATTCCAATGTAACTCCCTCTATATATGTGATAGCTATAATTTATATATGATATTGATGCCAGATGTTACCTTTATGATTTTTGATTTCTATGTGTTATTCATAAATATTATTTTTTCACGAGATAAGTAAAAACAGTTTATGTTTTGAATGTATTAGTGAAAAAATGTTTTCATTGATTGTTTTATGACCCTTAATGAGCTTTTTATGCTCATCCGAAGTTTTGAAATGTTTCAACAGGACATAAAGATGACTACGGTAATGGATGTGATCAAGGAAAAGTCATGTTGTCTAAAACCTGGAACTAGACATGACAGTTTTTTTCAAGAGTTTTTATTTTATGAAAAAATGGAAACTATTTATAAGTATCTACTTGGTAATCATTTGAGATGTAATAGTTATGTCCTAATTCTTAAAAACACTAAACTTGAAAAGATCCTCAATGTGAATTACTCATTTAATTCAATATTATGTAATGTTTAAGGTTAGGTCCTTATACGTTAACTTTCATTTATTATAATAATATTATTATATATTTTTTAGTATAACTCAATGTTTTGTGCTACATAAGATTAAAAATAAACAAGTCGTTCGTGTTGAGTAGGATATCAACATAGAATCCCCTTTAATATAAAATTAATATTTATTTAAAAAATATTAATATAATGAAAATTTCATATTCTTTATTTACACGGTTTGAAAATATGAGGTTCATAACATGTTAGGAATTTCCTAACCACATTTGTTCCTACATTGGGATTTCATTCAGGAACCAACTCTGATACTCTAGAAACATGATAGCCACTTTATTCAAGACATATCTCGAATGGTGTTCTCAATCCCCATTGGTTAGAGGATAGAACCTGGCATAAATCAATATAAAATTGGTAACAAATTTTCCACAAAAAACAATAGAATCACGATTAACAATATAGTATGAATATATAAAAACTCTAAAAGGTGAACTATACTAGAAGTAAAATGTGAATTGAAACCTAATGTGTAACAACTTTAAATAGAAATATATGATAACAACACATTTCCCAATAAAAACAAATCTCTAAGACCAATGATCAATAGATACTACCACCTCAAAGAGGAATATTAACCTCAATTGAATGTTGAATATGACAATCTATAATCACCCAAAGGAACTTGTAAGGTGTAAGAGAAAATATTAGTTTGTTCTGACCAAGGATTACATAACATGATGTAGAACATTTATTTAATGTTGTAAGGATTTATATTTTAAATAAATGTGTGCGGGAATTTAAAAAAAATTAAAAAAATCATTATTTACATTTCTAATGATTAAAATACATTATATAAGTGGGTTAATAAAATGTGTTATATAAAAAAGATTGAGAAAATTTAGCGAACATGTGTAAAATAGGTTAAAACCAATGGAATATATTAAAAATATAAAAAACAAGAAACATAGTCATCTATATTAATGAATTATAGTTCCAGGATATGTGACTCCCTCATACTGAAATATTTATCATGGAAATATTTGTACAGAAAACCCCAAAAACACTGGTCAAGTAGGAGTCATCACCATCCCATTGGGGAATTGACCATCTAAATATGTATTTTTAGGGTTATAAATTGTCGATGTAGTGATGTCTACAATAACTCACTGACTTTATAGGATTGAATATTCTATAATGTATAAAATGATGTATAATTTATATAAAAATAGTTTAAAATATAATTTATCCCATTTATCCATTATAAATATTCTATTTTCCATTTTAAAACCAAAATGCATGTTATAATCAAAACATGCATTCTAAAAGATAAATAATGTGGCTTTCGATCAAAACCATTTCAATGAATTCTAATAAAATAAAACATTGAATAAAATTTAATTAAATAAATATCACAATTTAAATTCAACAATTTAAATCTCACAAATTTTCATCAAATTCCCAAACACACCCAAATTTTTTAGATTATGGGGGTTTTGCCAATTTCATGCCAATTCAAATCCTAATAACCAATTCAATAGAATTATATTATTAAATAAACTACTTTAATAATATATAATTGAAATATAAAATCTTAATTTAGATAGAAAATATTAATTTAAATCTGCCAATTTAAGGTAAATAATAATTATCAACCATAACAGAACCACCTACCATGGGATCACAGGGATCTAAAAATTCAATTACCTAAATGGGAATTTCTTTTAAATATCATTGAAATTAATGATCCAAGAATAATATCATGATTGAAGATCTAACATAGTGGGGATTAGATCCTCCAAAAAAACAAGGATCTCCAAAACTCAAGGGTGAAAATATGAGAGGGGGGATAATAATAAGAGGAATCTTTTTTAGAGATATCTAATGTCATTATGATATACTTGATTAAATTATGGATGGGTGTATAGGGGTTTATATTACATCTTGGGTGTCTCTAAATAAGAAAAAAATGATATTTGGTCATATCATCCTATCTATCAACTAAAAATAGGGTTTTGGGTTATTTATAATTACTTTTCTGTTTAAAAATTCCATATACGTGGTTTACTAGGGACAGACACCTGGTTTAGAAATATTCAACCCTCACTTGTATTCCCTTTTTTCTATGTGTCTAGTTTCTCTTTGGGGGGAACATAGATTTTCAGACCATATTCCAATCATGAAAACCCTAACTAACTATGTTTTCATCGTTTACACTAGCATGGTACATTGTTTGGGAAAATAGTAATCCCTATGTGCCCAAGCCAAGAATGACCCAAAAAAATACCATAAAATTTAACCGATGATCCTTTAAATGAAACACAAAAAAAAATGAATGATTAAAAGAGGGGTTTAGGAATACTTGGAAGTTGTAATAAGATGTTACCAACTCCCCACTATATTAACATTCTGTCACCAAAGTACCTATTATGAAGTATCCATGTAATAAAGATGAGGAAAAATTCCTCTCATCAATGCATCTATCTCCCAAATCTCATGATAATCAATACCATTCTACCATTACAATCCAACAAAAGGTATGAACCACCCATTACACATGTTTATTTTAGAATCATCTATCATGATTGAACACTCAGTCATCGATAAATTTGGCTCAGCCAGAGGATTACTCCAACTCAAAACATAATATTGATCAAATAGATACTTTTGTATCTTAGATAAATGGAATATATAATATATCTAAATCAGTTGCGGTGGATGTAATAAATGATAAGAAACATTTACCACCAGTTTGAAAAACATATAAGGTCCCATGAAATGTGTGAAATGTATCTCTTACCTCCCATGCCATCAATGACCCAACCGTGGTGAATCATTCATGAAAACCACATCACCAACTCAAAATGAAAACGATATATAATGATGACCAACAAAATAATTACACTGATATAATACCATTGACGTTATACGATGAGTCATCTGAATCTTTTAGGATATTACATGAACCAATCTTGTTCTAACCACATAATATTCACTATTCTCCAACCAACACAATGGATATTTACAAGGGTGGCAATAAAAGGGAACAAAATGATCTATTATGATCGCAGACAAGTGACCGTTGTTATAAAAAAACTCATATTACCGCATATGTTCATTCCAAGAAAAACAAAAATAAAGAACCTAGGTGTGGACCATATCAAATTCTTTATTCTTAGGGTACATGAAACCCAAATGAAAAAGTCCTTAGAGATATCAAACCACTTCCTAGCAGGATGTGTATGTTTTTGAAGTAAACTCGAATGTCAATGGTGGTCAACCTTGACATGATGAAACGTATAAAAATGTGATACCAAATAAATATTCACCCATATCATTCATGGACACCAGAATCATCAAAAATTTTCATATAACATCTTCACGGTTTTTGGGTCCATATCCCACTGGGAAATATATAAATACCCCATCCTAACATCCCAAACTTCTAGAAGCACTAAAACTGATTCAAATATCATAAAATTCCATTAATGAAAAATGACTGGTCTAGCATGGTCACCCAACCATAAAGTGTGTCTCTAATGTTTTCAAAATAATCATCAAGATACTGTTCCGAAAGTATCATCCCTCTAAGATCAATGGTTAAATAAATATTGGATAATTTATTATTGTTCACTGACTCTTAGACTCTAATATGAATCTATTGAAAATGTTCCATCGTGTTCTACTCTTTTAAATATTCTTTCACCTATTGGGCTGGAAATTCCTTCTCAAAGAATCTATGGTGAAATTCCATTTCCTTGGGTTATAGATGATGTCCTAGTCGAAATATTTCAAGAATTCAACCTAGATCCTCCAAAAAATATTCAACTATTATTAAGATAATATATGACTCTCGATATTGTGTATAGAATACACAATAAAAATTTCTTTGTAAAGATAATGCTTCCCTCTCTTTACCAAATGAATCACATCATCAATTTCAAGGTCATAGGTCTTGTAAATCATTTCATGTCTCATAATATAATGATATATATAAGCAGTGAAATTATCACCTTGCATATGAAAAAATCCCAAACATGAACACGATACATCATTGAAGATCACTTTACACTACCCAAACTCTGGAAGAGTCAATATTGACACAATAACCAAAATATTCTACAAAATAACAAAAGTAATCTGAAATTTCTCATCCCATGTAAACTTTACTCCCTTCCATGCTAAGGAATAAATCAAGGACGGATACACTTTTAAGTCATTAATGAACCAGTGATAATACCCAACTATGTAAAATATGCTCTGAATCTGGTAAAACATTCATGGTTTTTCCAATCTCACAACAACCTTATCCTTTTTATAATCAATTTATATATTATTATCTAGAACCACGTAACAATAGAACATCACTTACCAAATCCTAGAAATTAAATTTATATAACTTGGAATAATGTTTGTGATTTCAAAATAATTGCATATCTTTTTTAAGTGGAATAAAATATCCTACATGAAATTAGAGTAAACAAAGATTCCATCCAAAAATACCACAAAATAATTATCATCAATCTTATGGAATATCCAGTTCATTAAATTCATAAACACTAAAATAAAATTTGTTTTAAAAAATTCATGAAAAGGTACTCATAATTGATGTACCTACTCTAAAAAAATAGTTTCTGAATGTCAAATTCTTTTATTCTCAAATGATGGTTACCATATCAAAGATTAATCTTCGAGAAAAACTTCTCATTTTTAATTTGGTCAATGAAATAGTCAATCCTTGGAAGAAGATATTATTTAATTAAAATGAATCGATTTAGTTTTTTATGTTCTAAATAATGGATAAGTGAACTATTAACTTTCAAAGAATGGAGAACTATCACCATCCCTGGTGACACACTCGGGAATATAAATCCATTCTCTATAAGATCATCCAACTGATTCTTCAACAATTTCATTTTAGATTGTGACATGTGTTAAGAGGTAATAAATTATGGGTTATTACCTAAAAAAAATATAAATATAAAACACTACCACATTATTTGTGGAAATCAAGAGATTTTAGAAAGAACAAATCAAGAAACTTGAATACCACTGAGGGTGATCACCACCCAATGACTTTTTTTTCACAAGGTCAAAAGAAAATATAGACATTAATTTTCCCAAACCTGGATAAGAAGGTCGAATTCTACCAGAAGTCAGGTCCCATTCTCCTTGAAAGACACCACACACCACATTTGGTTATTAATGGATACCCATAAAATGTAATTATCAATTAAGGATTTATTGGAAATGAGCCAATCTATCCCAAAAAAACAACGTCCATGGGTTTCATGTTGAAAACCATAAAATCTCAGGAAATCTCAAAATCAGATAAATGGTAAATCAAAAGTGGGACTATGTAGGCCATGTTCTCTCTTTGTCACAAAAAGTGTAGTAATATCCATCACCTAAGATGAATGAATCATACTAAGAATAAGTTTTTTGTAAATAAGGGTTTAAATAAATGAATGAAACCCAAGTATTAAATAAAGCATTTAGAAACAATAATGATATAGTTATTGTTCCTCTATCAGTCAAGGGACCAATATCAACTTTCTCTTGAGACACTTCCACTATGTAAAGAAGAATCATTATAGATGTATGTGGGTCGAACCCTTTAGTCCGTAAATCATCTGATTCCACATTAATTTTCACTTTCACTGAATATATCAACCACTACATGGGGTAGAAAAGGAATAGAAGAGCATATACAACTATCTTGGGAATCTGTATGTGCCAAATATATTCGGTGCCTCTGTGAAAACCCTATTATACTGCCATGTCATACCAAACATGAAGAAAATTAATGGGCCTATTCTAAGAACTAAAGGATGTTTATAAAACCCTTGTTTTTGATAATTAACATTAGAATCATCATGATTCCAATTTCATTTAGATGAACTCATAGTTCAACTAAGAGAAATTAATATTCATGATGACACTGAATTTCCAGCCATGTTCATTTCGATGATCATCACTCTATCTATTACATCAACAAATGAAGGTAGATTCATAATGAAGACATAAGTATAAATTTTTTATTGATGTATCATCTCAAACATCCAGGTATTAATCATCATATATGATAATGTACTAGGTGAAAATGCACAAGCTCAAAACAAATGTTTTCATATTCTATCATGGTCCTGTCACCCTATTCAATTTTTGAAAAACTAAATAGTCATCATTAGCATGATTGGATTTTGATATAAATGGTCGGTGATAAGCACCATGATATCATTCCACTCTAGGACCTTGTGTTTCTTCGCTATCATCGTTCTATCTAAAAATCTCCTTCTCTATCCCTCCACTGTGAAGGTGTCACACATCATCTTGATTTCATTAGTATTATCTTTGAACTAAAAAATTCTCAATCCTACTCAACTATACATCATCATCTTGAGAATAATTATACCTTTTTAACATTAGAAGATTCTTGAAAATGAACTCCTGATAAAGATTCTAGAAAAAATCACTTAGAGGTTCCACTAATGAATCCCGAACAAGAACTAGTAGTGGTAGATATCCATGATTATAGACAACATGCACAATAACCTCAACTAGACTCATTAAAATAAGAGGATTCGATTTTTGAGGTTCAACAACCACACCCTAGTCGATCCAATTTTCAAGAATTATCAGAGGCATGATAGAACAAAATAATAATAGAGAACATGGATAACAGTTTATTAACACTAAAATAGTGAAAAAAATATAATTTAATCCCAACATTTAGACATATAAGATTTTGATTTCAGTATATCCATATCAAAATAATTGAAAACACTAGAACTAGTCCTTAAAATTCCTTTCCCAAACCACTGATGGTTATTTAATGCTCATTGTGGTGAGGGTTGGATATGAACTAAAAAAAACTACCTCCTAATTCCCAAAAATATTATACAACTACATACTAACATTAAAGAATGATGAGAAACATTCAGCATTGACAACACTTTTTTATGAACCAACTTGAATACCTCTATAACATAACTACCAAGCTGGTATTGACAATGCCCGAAGGTTGTTCTCAATACCAAATAGTTAGATATTTTCACTTATAATAAAACAACATGAACATGGGATGAATTTCCCACCACACACAATGGTGGAATAAAGAAAGGGAGTTTCCATATATAAAAAACATTATAGGGAGAACACCACCAAAATAAAAACATGTATGAAAACTATAAGGCCCTAGTCTTAAACCTTACTTAATATTGAATTAAATGAATAATTCACATTGAGGATCTTTTCAGGTTTAGAGTTTTAGAGAATTAGAACATAACTATTACATCTTAAAAGATTACAAAGTAGACACTTCTACTAGGTCTCCATAAAATAAAAAAACTCTTAAATAGAAAGATGTCTAGATTCCATGTTTTAGATAGCATGACATTCCTTTGATCCCATCCTTGACCTTATTCTACTTTAAGTCCTGTGAAAAACATTTCGAAAAACTTGGGGTGAGCATAAAAAGCTCAGTAAGGGATACAAAGAGAATGAAAACTGTTAGTTTTTCAATCATCAAGTAAACCATGTATACTATATCAAAGTAATACCTTCACCTTCATGAAGTAGTAAAAAAAATCTTCATTGAATAAAGTATCATTACTTAACTTTTTTTAACCAAATAATTACCATAAAACCCATATAAAGAACACATAGAATATATAAAGGTAACTTGGGACATAAACATACTGAAGTGGAATAACCATACGGTTGACTTCCACACATATCACTTAATGGAATAGCCATATGGACAATTTCCATACATACATAATGGAATATCCATACGGCCGACTTCCATACCCAATGCATTAAAGGTTATAACGTAACCACCCGTCCTGGTATTCACGGCACCACCCGTCATATGGTTTATAACGTAACCACCCGTTAAAATGTCCAAGTACCAGTATAAAATCATAAAACATAAAACCAATATAAAGGAATGATAACATTTCCACATTTCAATCACAATATATCATAAATATATTGACATAATAGAATCCTTTTTCAAAACTATTTTCAATGCCAAAATACATAAAAGAGTATATGGTATTTATTTTATTCTAAAAACAATGCGGCTTGTTGAGGAAGCCAAAGACCAAATAATACTCGCGGCGGTGGAAAAAGTCGTTGTCACCGCATATGTTAAAAAAACATTCCTTTTTGTCGTTTAGTAAAACGCTTCGTAGAAAAAGATTCCTTTTGTATAAAAGTAAAATTCAAAGGATTTTATACACCGTATAAAAGAAATTTGTGTATAAAACGAAATATGCCTCAATGAATGGAGATTGAGACGAAGTCCCTTACCTTGGGTCCGACTTGACTCGATCGTTCTTTAACGTCCTGAATAGTAAACTTGAGTTAATTTATACTTGATAAAGAACCTTTTTAAAGTTAATTATTCTTTTTATATCACTTATTTCCATGTTATAAACATTATTTAACCATTTAAGTTAATAATGTTTGTTTTGTCAATATTTGGTTCTTAAGTCGAAAGTTGACTTCTTACAATTACATGTTGTTCATGTGGCCAAAAGTTCTTTATATCCAGAATGAAATCCCCGATTTGGATATAATATGTATCATATATATCCAGCATATACATGTATTTATAATATTACATAATCATTTAGAGGTAAGAAATGAAATGCACCGTTCATGGAGACGATAAGCCATACGTACGCATGAACGCTACTTTCATTTCATTGTCATATTAGTGGAATTAAAACTAAATGAGAGGTATGTATATTTTAATTCCAGAATTATATTCATCATTTAGATATATCATTAATTATATATATACATTATATACATGTAATTTTAATAGTACATTACATTTGGGGATAAGAAATTAAATGAACTGTTCATGGAGACGGTAATCCGTACGTACGCATGAACGCTACTTTCATTTCTATGTCATAATTTAATGGAAAGAAATAATAATGATATAGAGGTATATTATAATTCCAGTATAACATCATATATAATAACTTTAAATCCATCCTTTACATGTCCCACATATGGCATTAACGAATCACATCACTTTGAGGGGGCGGTAGTCCTCACTTCCTTAAATGAAGATATCGTGTTTACCCATAATGGAAACCATAAAGGTATGACAAAAATGAAAAATACAGAAGCTTAAAAAAACATAAACATATTATAAATCATATATAAAAATAGTGACATCATAATGGCCACCCTTGAAGGTGTTAAATGAGTATTGAACAATCATCGTTTCGGGAGGCAGAATTTCGCCACCCACGGAAACCGTATGTTCTTTAACCATTTGATGTAGTTGTGTGAGAGTTTAGCACAAATAAATATTATAACAACATCCTAGTATATTGAATATACTGTTGTTGTTACAAAAGAAGTAAATAAAAAGAGTTTAGAGGGTTGGAGAAGCAAAATAAAACAAATGAACAAGAGAGAATGAATTACCTTTAAAAGTGTAACTCCCTTTTGATTTGAGCCTAAAGGATTCCTTTTAAAGAATTCAGCCCAAAGGGAATCCTCTAGGATGAGGAGTGGGATGTGGAGAGAGTAATTGGGAAGGGGTTGGCCGAGGCAAAGGCTTGAGAAGTGTGTGAAATGAGGTAGAGGTGGGGGCCTTTTATAAGAGGAGAGGAGGGGCACTTTTGGAAAGTAAAGAAATATTACTTTATTTGAAAATGTGTTTCGGTTTTAAAAGGTCCCACATTGATATACATCGTGGATAAGGTGATAAGGGTTCGAACTAAACTCATCCAATTGGTTTTGGCCGTGTGTAGGTTTTATATTTTTCATTATCTTTCCATTTTATTTAAATCGTCAAATAATGATGTCATCGCTGTATCATTATTATGTCATATATAATTTAATTTATTTAATGTCTACAAATTATAAAACAAATACTATGATGTAGGAAATAGTTTTATCTTTCCAATGACTATTTATAATCAAAATTTGGACTTGTATAACTCCACTCAAAAATTATTTAGTAAAACAATTTATGTTAGTGTCATTTTCACTTTAACATTAAATAAAAATATATTAATGTTATTTTCCAACTAAAGTGGCTCCATGGGGTACCCAAGTTGGCCCATGGCTTGTCTTGGTTGGCCATGACTCACCCAATAGGTGTAGGACAAGTGTCATGGTGTTTTCACATTCTTATAACATCATTTTTTACATTAAATTACACTAATTACCTCTAATCGCGATTAAAAACTTAATAAGTTACTATTCACCAAAAATTATTTTAATCTCATTGAACCACATTTTACTTCTTAATGAAAACCATGTATGTCGGATTTTCAAAATTCAATACACATTAGTGGTAAACTTTCATTTAACTGAAATTGATTCCAATGACCACCATTGGATTAAATGGAAAAAATATTTTCTAATTTCACTTTAAAACCAATTAAAATAATAATCTAATCATATAAATATTTTAGATTAAAAAGAGGTTTTGAATTAAAATACAACATTTTACACTATTCATAAAAAAATGAACTTTATCAGAAAGGTACCAAAAATTTACACAAACTAAATTTTGATGTCACGATTCTAAAAAAGAGTTATATTTGGTCCAAAATAAATTATAAGAGTGATCAAAACTATATTTAATGACGATTCACCATTAAAAGGTGATAAGTGAAACTTTAGTGAAAATTAGAGTATATATGCCCTAAAATTGAACTCTTTCCGTATTTTAAGCCTTTATCATTTATTGGGTAAATGTATAAACATTTAAAAACATATATAATCATATTTTAGTTATTTATATCCATTCCCGCCATTACAATGGATACATGTTAACTACCATTTAAAATACTATTATTTTTTATTAGAGTGCAACGTAAGAATTCAATGAAACTCTTTGTTGTGTATCGGGTACGCTATCAAACATAGCAACCCTTAAAAGTAATATTAATACTTTATTCACAAATATGGATAAATATGAAAATGTCTATTCTTCATTTACCTGGGGTGTTACAAAAACCCAATGTTTTACAATTTTTATTAGAAAAACTTGTTACCAACGCTTGTCCAAAATGGAAGAAATATCTAATACCAATTATCAATAGATCCTTTCACCTCTATGTGGCACCTTATCATTTCTCAAACTGAGAATAATATAATATATAAAAACCAAAAGGGATGAGAATGGTGTTTCCTAAAATATGAGTACAACTTCACGAAGGATTCAATAATAATATTCCAATATTTAATTAACCCTGTAAGGCAAAAAATTTCTAATAAATTGGCATTCATTTTAAAATAATAATTAAAAAATTAGTTCGTTATATTTCAAAGGGTAAAAATAATTTAAAATTTTTCATAATAAACAATTTTATATAAAAGTTTTTATATAAATTCCTTATGTATGTGTAAAATAGATTTGAAACCATTATATATATATCCAACAAAAATAACGAGAAAATTTTGTATCTTTATAAATGAATGATAGTTTCATGATATAAGACTCCATCACTATCAAATAGTTATCATGAAAATATGTTCACACAGGTCCCTTAGACACCTGTCAAAGAGGACCCATCGCCATCCCATTGGGTATGTATCCTATTATATATGTATTTTTATTATTGTAAATAATTGATAGAGTAATTCCCATAATAACTCACTAACAATCTAGAATTCATGTGATCTAATACAAACATTTATGCAAAATTTATTTTATAATATTTTAGAATATTATATATCTGATTCTCGAATTTCCAATATATCAATATCCATTTACTATTAAAACCCAAGGTTTTTAATGAAAATGTTAAATTTAAATGATAAAAACATTGGGTGTCTATTAGAACCATTTTATTCCATTTTTCTCCAAATAAACTTATAATAAATATTACAATTTAAATTCAACAATATCAACATCGCAATATTCCATCAATTTCAAAAACAAAACTCAATTAATTAGAATTCAGGGGGTTTCCAAACATCATGGAAATTAAAATCCAAATAGCACATTCACTAGAATTTGGTTCTCTAATAATCTAATAGAAAAAAATATAATAGAAAAAAATAAAATGAATTGAAATTAAATTTTTAATTAAAATCAGGTAACTTATGGTCTATCAAACATGGATATATTAGCAGAAATACCTATATCGGAATTAGAAGTTCTCAAAATGAGAATCCATAAATGGGAATCCTCAATGTAAGAACATAATGAACAAGAATCCAAGAGTCTAAAATGGTTTCAATATTCTAAATAATAGGAATTATATTTACCAATAAAATATAGATCTACAAAACCATATAGAGGAAAGTTCCAAGAGTGGTATGAAGAGAATGAGAAGTGGAATCATACCAGGAAAAGAGTGAATGTCATTATCCTAACATTGATCCTCCTCAAAAGGGGTGTAGAGTGGTCAATATCACTATTTTTGATCCCCAATGAATAAAATGAAATTTGTTCATACTACCCAACTGAGCTCCTACAAATTGGGTTTTCAAGATTTTAAAAATTAATTATCTGATTAAAAATTCTATACAATTGTTTTCCTAAATAGATCCACATGGTTAAGAAATGAACCCTAAACAAGCACTTCTTTATCCTAGATGAATAATCTCATCATTGTGGGAACACAGTTTATCAAATAATTCCCCAACCATAAAAACCCTTATTATCTCGGTCTGCACAGTTTGGAAGAACTGGGCACTAACCATGCACATCTAATGAACATCCTAAATTTTAAAAACATTACCAATAGTCCCTTAAAAAACCCAAACAAATCATGTTCACGAAAGGGGTTTAAGAATATATTGAAATATTAACATGATTTTACACTTTAGATAAACTCACATGGACCTTTTTAGTCCATATAATTAATGATTACCACATGAATCAGATGGAGGCGTAGTTCCCACCCGTTACATAATGTAAATAATATATATATATACCACAAGATCACAAAAAAAGATATATATCATATCTCATGAAATGAAATGGGTTTGATATAAATATTACCAAATCATAAAATTTGGAAAAGAAACAATATTCAAAATCATTTCATCAATTCTTCATTACATAAACAATGGAATAAAGAATTAGGTTTCAAATGAAATTTATCATTGTATAATTGTGAAATAGAAATGGTTTTCATAAGAACCTTTCCATGAAAAAAAATTTGACAAATAGAAAGAATGGTCTCCTTGGTTCATATCCATATAAATTAATTACTTACATCAATGTATTTATTATTATATGGAGAATAATTTTGAATGACCCAATAAAATATTTCATGAAGAAAATAAATTTTCTATGAAAATCAATTATTGAAATAAAAAATTAGAAAATATTTTTGGAATAATGTTATATTTAAATAACTTTTAAATAATAGAAAGGAATATTTATTAAACATTTAACAAATTTATTGACTAAAATAACACATCAACTTTGAAAATAATTTTTTAAACAAAAAACTTTTTAAAAATAAATTTCCCTACAAATAATCATGAAAACCTATAAATGAATCATTAAAATTAATTCAAATTTATTTCGTCATTAAAATGTACTTCTTAATTTGAAAATAATTTTTACGAAATAAAACACATTGAAAAAACATTCATTAATAACAACCTAGAAAAATTATAAAAATAATATTAGTAGGAAATAATTTTCACAACAATGGGAAATTTTATTCATTCTATACATGTCAAAACAAGTATTACATTAAAATTTTAGTAAAATAAAATTTGGAATATTTGATTAAAAAAATAAAAGAATGTTCAATTTAAATTTTTTCTATAAAATAAAACATAGTTAAAAATATCCTGAATAGATCATAAGATTTAATCATTAGAAGAATATGAAAAAACCATCCTAATAAATGATGATATCATAAAATTAATATTTTACTCCTTTGGAAACATTGTATCATAATCTACCATAATAAATAACAATACATGTAACATATAAAATCTTGAAATGAAAGAGATTCGTGTTATAAAATGTCAATGTTGAAGAATATACTTCTCATTCAATATGTGATATGAATAACATTTCATAAACCTCATAGAAGGAAATTTAGGACAAAAATAAATTTTCACATTGGTAGTATTTTATTTGTAAACCCCACTAAAGATATATTTATAAATGGATATGTAAATCACAATATTTTTTAGGAGAATAATTATAAAATACACTCATTGGATGTATATACACCACATAATAGAAATAGTTAGTGAATATACAATGTGAAACATAGAAGTTAATGGTTACATAAAAATCCCTTACCCTATATTAATAATTTAAATCATAAATAAAAATAAATAATAACCTCAATTAAAACATTAATATTAATAAAAAATATATTCATGTTATAACATGTTAGAGGGGTAGTAAAAATACATCATAAATGAAATTAAGTGAGAATTTTATATGTATCCCAGAAATAAAAAAGAGACTAGAAATCCATTAAATTATGTTCGGAAGTCCTTCACACTTATTTAATCATCTTTTTTACTAATTTATTTCCAATTCCATTTTATGATCACATTATGGGTAATAACTATTTTGGTTTTAATATATGTTTTGATTGGTTATTATCATTAATCTTACATTGATAGTGGTTCTATAATATCCATATTAATTATCATGAAATAATTAACATATTTATATAATAATTACACTTTTAATACCAATCATTAATGTTTTTATGGAAATTTTGTATGTTCTGATTAGGGTGATGGTGTGATGTATGTACTCATGAGTAACATTTCTATTTTTCAATGATCACAATAGAAATAAGTTTTGTAATATCATACACATCTTGGATGATCATAATATTACAAATAACATCTTATTTATTCAAATATACTTCTACATAAAATCAATGTTCGGTGGTTGTGAAAATAGACTCACATCTCTTCATGAAGGTGGTAGTCCCCACATACATGAATGATGTTTTCAAATTTTACTGAGGGGAAATTTAAGAAATAAAATGATATATTACATTACAAGAGTGATAAAAATTTAATAAATATCCTAATTATTTGATATATATCATATAAATTTTTTAAATTTAAACATATTATCTACAATGTAATGTGTTAATGAAAATTAATCACATCACTTTGTGAGGTTGTAATCTATTGTACGCAAAAAATGACGTTTTCGTATCCCCATAAGAATATAAATTAAGAGAAGGAATATATGAGAAAATGAATAAAGGGGTATTATTTTACATTAAATTTCATATATATAATTTTTATCAATCATTATACTCCCTTGTGAGATGTGGTAATGGAAAAATGAATGACATCAGTTCAAGAGATGGTAGTCTAGTGTACACACAAATGATAAATTCATAACCAATTTTATGGAAGTAGAGATTGTTGTAAGTAATGGAATTAACATAAAATAAATTAGTATATTTAATATAAGTATATTTTTATATCATAATTATTTAATAATAATTTAAGGAGGTGGATGAAGAAAATAAAAATAAAAATGAATGGTGTAGAATGTTACATCGTTTTTGAGTAACCACCTTATATATTCACCAAAAGGCATCCTACAATGGATTTATCAAAAACATTAGGCTTATATAATGAGTATAGGTATGTTGGGATGTTAAATGGGTGAGGTTTAGGAAAATAAAAATGGTTTTATGGTTTGGCAAATAGAGAAGAGGGGTGAAATCTTATAGACAAGGTGGGTAGCACAATTGTATCTTTTTAAATGAAAATGGATTTCCTACATTTTTTAAAACAATTAGGGTACAAAAATGTGTAATATAGGGATTTAGATAATATATAATATAAATATGGAACTAAAATTAGTTTCATATTCATTTTTATGTTATTTTATCAGTAATATTTTTATTGTGGCCCCTTGCAAAACCATTTTACTTTAACAACAATAAATAATTTTTACTATATCCATTATTAATATATGTAAAAAAGAATTATAAACATATTAGATAATATAAATAATTAATATTAAAAATATTTAATCACATTATATGATTTTAATTCATATAAGTGAAAAAATGAAAATCAAAATTATTGTCCATCATACAATAAGAAGGCAGGTCTCCAAAGAAAAAAGTTTCAAAAGTTTATAACGTCTTTTTATCCAATTTCAATTAAAAATTGATACAAATGACCTAAATTTGATATATATAATTATAAATTATCTATCATCTCTTTAGAAAAAATTTAAATATAATAGAACATCATAAATATTTTAAACGAAAAATCTATTATTAAATAAAATAAAATATTTTAACTAATCATCAAAAAAATCAATCTAGAAAAATCTAAAAATTCCACAGTATGATAATTTTAAAATGATAATTTCAAAAATAAAATTTAATTTTATTAAATACATTCTCTCATGTTGAGAAAAATTGTATTTAAAATATGTTTACAAAAGGAGACCGAAATCTATTTTACAAAAATAATGTTTTTAAGTGAAATATTTTGATTTATTATTATCTATTTAAACAAAAATATAATATATAAAAAGTTGTTTAAATAAATAATATATATTTCATTCAAATAATTGATAAAAATTCAATTGGTTAATTTATTTAGGTTAAACATTTTTTTTATATAAAAATAGTTTTTCAAAAAATTGTTTCCTTTATTTTCAAATTGTATTTATGTACATTTTTAATTAATTATTCACAAAATGAATCATTTTATATACATTTGAAAACAACATATTTTCATAATTTATTTAATATTATACATACCCAATATTTTGATGGCTAGGTGATAAATATAATATAAAATAATAATATTTTAACAATATTCCATGGATATTTTAAAATCAATGTTTCATGTAATGAAAAATAATCCGTATGGGGTGTGTAACATAAGACAAAATCATTTTTATGTGTGAAAAAATTGAAATTAAGAGTTTTATTTAATGAATAATATAAAAAATTTTGAATTAATTAAAGTGATATTTTGTAAATTCCTTGGTTCTTACATTTTAGCCCCTATAAAATAAATTCCACCCTCTAAATTTATCTATTTCATAAAATGATTAAAATTTGAAAATTCATCCATTCAAAACGCATCATACAAATAAATAAAAAAACATCAATCAAAAAAGGATACTTGTAAACATTAAATCTGCATAAAGTACCTCGGAAATAGGCTTCCACATAATATAACATATGTTTATGGGGGATGTTTGAACATGAAACAAAAGAATGAATAATTAAAAAAAGTGATATAGATTATTAATCAATATAAAATGGGTGATCAAGTGAAATTAAATAACAATAATACTATACTCCAAAAAGGGGTGAAAAAAGGTTATTGATATCATTAAAAATAAATATAAGAAAAAATAAATTTATTTCAACATCTATTTCATAATTTTGAATAATTTTAACTAGAATATATTATTAAATTATTTAATTAAATTTCAAAATAACAATACCATCATTTTGTTGTTCTTTGATCAATTTAAAATTTATCTCTTACTTTGTGAAGAGAAAGTGATTTTTTCCTAAATCACTAATACATAATATAATCCATAAATATAATGGAAATTAATTCCATATATCTATTGTTATCCTCATAAAAAAATTGTTAACACAAGTTTCAAATATGTATAATTCTTGATTTAGTGAGGAAATACATAAATCTATAAATCCATGTCCAATGTTCAAAGAAAACTATTAAATAAATAGTCAACCTCATAAACCAACTAAAAGATTAGAAATGTAAACATTCAAAAGAAGATCAAATAATTTACAAAATTAACGTCTCATTAATCCCCCACACAATAATATATATACCTTAATAATCATATAACAAATAGTTGAATACCGTAATCTTGTATTTTATTTAAAAAAAATTAACCAATATTACAAAAAACCAAATTAAAAATAAAAAAATATTCTTAATTAATTATATATAACACCGATTATTGGATATATACCTTATATACAAATAATCATTTAACTCAATTAATGATAGAATGTAACATTTTTTTACAAATCATTAAATAGTTTCATGGTAATTAGTTCTATATAATTTTTATTATCCATAACCATCATCTATTTATGGTAACATCATTAACTCAAAATTTGTAACATATGTAGAGTTATATTTCCCTTAGTAAAGTGTTTTATATAAATTATATATTTTACAAATAAATACATTTTCTCAATCATATCCGTTATTCATCATATTCTTTAAAAATCTTAGTAGAAAAACTATACTAAATAATTATTATATATTTCATAATTCATTTATTCAAGTACAAATATACTTCAAAAAACCCAATTTCTAATGAAACCATTATTTAGGATATATCATCTTATATCATAATACCTCCTTCACACTATATTTTATTTGTATCCTCTTCTAGATCCACAATAAAACCATTACTCATACAACCTTTCTGATTTTTTTCTGGGGAATTATCCTTAAGACATTGATTATAATAATTCCCATACTTTTCAAATTTAAATAATCATCTATAAATAATATCATAGGTTCATCTATACTCTCATCCATTTAATTAACTGATCATTTCAATTTCTAGTGATGCTACCTTCTCTATATACTTTTTTAACACATGAAATATATTCATCTTCTACTAATACATTAACATGGGTGATTATTCTAACACTCTCGACATATAATAAAGTCATTAGTCTTTCTTACATGGTCATTGTTACATGATCTCTCAGAAATATGTTTCCCTATCTTCCTTAGTGACCCTAAGAGTTAGTTCAGGTTGACATTTTTTATCAAGTTCCATGATAAATGGTGTTGAATAATCGCAATCTCCTTTACTCCAATCATAATCAAATTTGAATTCTGAGTAGAAATTTTTTTCTTTACATTCAATTATTTTTTAGTTCCATATATTTCATATAATTGACTAAAACCAAAAATCCTAGTGTGGTAAATAATAATCATTACCCAGAACCACATAATCATGAAAAAATAATTTATAGGAAGTCTAAATCATTAAAAATTATTTTAACACTAGTAAAAAAGAATTTTATCTTATGAAACTTATAGTCATCATCAATTTGACACTGTCTTGATGGTTTATATATAGTTTTGATTTTCTATATCAAATCCCTCGATTGTCTCAACACAGTTGTGTAGCAAAGAACATTTTCTTGCACCAGGATATGACAAAGTCTCTTCAAATGTGTATTTTTTAGATAATACACCTATGTACTTATATTATAGAGACTCATCCAATTATAGTGTATATATGTGTATTTAAATTATTAGAAACAACATGATCTATCCTTTAGTAAAATTCCTAAAAATTTCGCAACCCTTTGACTCTTCTGTTAACTTATCCTTAGATAGATCACGAGACATGTCGTTAAAAATATCCCAATGGATCATACTAATGTTATATTATATGATTTTATAATGGTTAAACAATAATTTTATATAATTCAAATTATAGTATCATATTCATCTCATATATGTATAATACATCTTTTTTTGATGAATAATCACAACACTAAACAATCGCATGCTTGAGGACAATAATATATTATTTCCTTTATAATTATGGAAGAAAATATTCTTAAATCATGAAAGATATTCAATGTGTCCCATAAAATCAATTCCCCTTTAGTACTCTTTAATTGTTTTTCATAATTATTGAGATGTAAAAATAATACAGGGTGAGATCAGATTCATTTTAGGGGTAATAAAGGGAGATTGATATGAATAAAATGAACATCAGTGTATGAGAAAATAAGAATAACATTTCAAAACAATGCATAATATATCTAGGATCATATTACTAAGTCATGAAATATATATCTTAGATCATAAGACATAAATCATCCTAAAAAAATAACACAAAGAATAATATCACAACATTAGCATAAGTAATTGATTTGTTTCATAAAAATAAGCATAAGAAATCTTATTTCAACTATACCCACTAAGACATTTATACATTTTTAGGCTTGGGAAAACCACATATGTACCTACTTCAGTCATGGTATAACCTTTAGTGTGCCCTCTTATTTAGGGATTAGATTAACCTCCCATGTACCATCTTATTTTGGGCATAGGATAACCTCTCATGTACCCTTCAATATCTTATAACGTTAATCACTATACAATGCCATAAAATAGGATATATGTACCACTCTATAAATAATGGAAAGTTTTTTTATTTATTCTACGAGATCATAAAAAATCCCAAATATCATAACTAATGAAATAAAATGGGTTTCATAATAAATAAATCATATCTTAGCCCATGGAAAAAAGATAGGTTTAAAAATAATTTCATCATTTCATCATAAGATAAACCCAGAAAAAAGAAATACTTTACATAAGAATTTTATCCAGGTATAACATGTGGAAAAATGTGTTTCATACAAATCATTTCATGAAAAAAATTTCAGAGAAAAAATATAAATTTCTTCATATGATTATGTCCCATAAAATACATAGTTATATCATATGATTTTATCTAAGTTGGATATTCTGATATTACGTAGAACATTTCTCAAGGTTTTAAAAAATATTTATAAAAAAATCATTTTTTGGAAAAACTTTTAATAAAATTGACCATGAAATATATTAAAGGAATATTTAAAAATCATTTAAAATATTAATTCAGGAAAATATCCTTCCCAATTATAAAATACATTCATAAAATATTAAGAATTTTTAAATCATTTTTTTACGATTTAATTTTCATCTTATAAATGATTCTTTAAAATTGAATGAAAAAATTTCATGTGGAAATTATATAAAAATGATGGGGTCAATCCCCATTATTAAAAAAATAAAAAGACAACACAACTTTTTTAAACAAGCTAAGGGGAAACCCTTTACACACTAGAAGGGCCATAGGTATTAACCCTGCACAAATCCATGTACATACCCAATACATCGAGCGAAATTCCTAGTAGATTTAACTCAATAAATTCCAGAAGGGTAGAGATGTAAAAATCCCACCTTCCACCAGGAACCACGCTCCCACATACCATCCATTACCAGATTCCCGCCGTCCCATGTCACCGAATTCGAATATTCCCACTAATGCTCTTCACATGTCCTGTACCACAAATAGAAATTCTATATCAACGAATTCTCATTGATACCACTCTTGGACATCCACTAAACTACCACTACCAGCAACGGCTTGAAAAATACTGGAAGACCATCAAATCCAGGCAATAGGCACATATATTCTTTCGCGGTCAAAACCACTGGGCCACTCTCTACTACATGCCTCTAAAACCATAGTGCTAATAACTCAGGGAAACATTATGGCCGAAATTACAATATAATTTTTAATTTCGACCAGATCAAAAGTTGAACACCAAATGCCTACTCATCAATGCCAATGCACGTGCCACCCCTTCTCCCAGCAAATGATGTTGTAGGTCCACTAAAACCACTAGAGACACCATATCTATAGATCCTCTATGAGATCTACAAATCCACACCACCATACTCACATAGAGCATCATATTTTCATGAACCAAGACACCAAACCCAGTTGAAGCTAATGTCAAGCCACTAGGATGATTTAAACTGTTGATCTTGACATGCACTTTCATCAAGAAAGATGACACAATACAACACTAGAGAAGATATAGGTGACCAAATCCACAACATGTCCTCAAATCACCTTTATACATTCCATTTTGAAAAGAATTTTTAAAACATAAATCATTTTGTAATTCATTTTCATTGAAGAAAATATTGAAATCATATGAATAAATATCCAAATAAAATAAGTGTTTTTATAGTGGGAAATTAAATTTTTTCCATTAAAATGAAAATGATGATTCATTTCACATTCTCTATAAAATCCAAAAAAAATATTTTTTGGAAAATAATATGATTATTCCTTTCAAAAAAAATTAAAAAATATAACCAGTCAAAAAATTATATTTCTTAAATCATTTTAAAAATTATAATAAATTTTTAATGACATTTATCGAAAACATGGACTTAGAATAAAAATGGATTTTGACAAGAAAACAGATTTTTGATAGAAAAAATAATTATTGAACTAATCATTACACAAGGAAAGGGAAAAGAAGGGAAAAAATTGTATCATCATGGCATTACTATATGATAATAAGTTATTTGTGTTTCATTAGTAATAGGTCATAATATTTTATCATGGTATGCATAACCGTAATCAATCCTAATATCATATGAGATTGTAACATAAAAATCATTAAACTTTGGTATTATTGAATAATAATTCACGTGAAGGATTGAATTTAAATGAAACCTACAACAATATAAAAATAATTATATTCATGATATAACATGTCAATGGGTTTATATATACACTTCATAGAATTAGATATATGTATACCATAGATTAGGTCTCTAGGAATGAAATATGAAACAAAACTCATTTATCTATATTGTAAATATTGACCATTAAACCCAATCCAAGGGAGATACTGAAGTGACAATTTAATTCAAATTAATTTTCCTAATAATAATCCTTAAATTCATACATGGGGTTTATATACAAAACATATAATAAAAATGTGGGGAATATGGCATGCGTCTCAAGGAAGTAAAAAGTGAGACACAAATCATGTATCAATTTAGTAATCATTTAAAAAATTTGTCATAATAAATAATAAAATTATTTGAAACCATACATAAAATAATGTAAATGATATTGGATATATAACATTAAAAAGGGGAATTATATACACATCATCAAAAATATGTGTGGTGAATATTGTATGTCTCCATGAAATTAAAGTGAGATAATAAAACCATTACCTTTAGTATCGACTTCATTAGCACACATTAAAACCACATGTATAATGAATATATATTTATAATAAATATATTATAGAATCATACATATAGATATCACTTAATATATAGTTTACATATGTCTTTTTATTCCCCTTTTATTAACAATTACATTTTAGAGTAACATTTCAATTAATAACCTCTTTGTTTTTCATATGTGTGTTTATATTTTTGATCAAATTTATACAATCATTCTTCTTTAATGTATATAATAATATTCATGATGGAGTTTTTATAATTGTACAGAAATTATTCTTTTATGTCATATTATTAAAACTATTTTTTTGAGATGATGTATGGTATGATCATTGTGGGGGTGGGCTATATGTATGGCTAAGAAAAATTAACATTATTCAATGATCATCATTGAATGAAGGTAATTATTATAATATATATATGGATTAATCATAATATCATAGGTATCAAACTAGATATTTTAATAAAGGTATATATTTCATCTATGTTGTTTAGGGATGATAGGAGAGTGTCACATATCTTTTGAAGGCAATAGTCGATACATACACAAACGATGTTATCATCTTTTAGTGAGTGAAATGTTAAGAAATGATATATTATATTTTTATAATGATAAATATGTCATTATTTTAATAATAATAATTTCATTTATGTCATATATATATATTAACAATAATGTTTTTATATTCCATGTAACAAATTAGTGAAAATAAATCACATCGCTTCATGAAGTGGTTTACCGCTGTACACACGAATGATGTTATTGTACACCTAATGAAAAAAACATAATAAATATATTTGATATAATGAATCAATAGTTTTAAATATTTTATAAATATCATATATATACTTCATTTGAGTAATCGTTTATAATAGTTTGAGTTGATATGAAAAAATTAATTTCATCGGTTCTCGAGGCAGTAGTTCATCGAACACAATAATGATGATTTCATAACCAATTTAGGGAAAGTAGAAACAATAGTAGTTTATTAATGTAACCAAAATAACTTTAATTTATTTAATTATTTGAGTTTATTATATCATCATGGATTATTAATAATTGAAGTCGGTGGAGGAAGAAATAAAAAAATCTATTTGAAAAACGTTACAATTCTATCAGGTAACTTCTATATGTTTTCACCACAATCCTTCATATGATGACATTATTCACAAAATAAGATATCAATGATTATAGTATGGAATTATTGTTGTGATTTTGGCTGGTATTTTCTATAAAATTGTTTTTTTGGTGTGACGAAGATTTGAGATGGAGTGACCTTTTATGTGTGTGGTGAGGGGAAAACTTGTAATTTTTGAAAAAAAAGAGCTTCAACCATGTTTTTCAAAATCCAAACACATTAAAATTTGATAATTCTAAATCCATATGCAAAATAAGTTTGGAAATGTCTATAAAATAGGGTTTATAATTTTTTTCAATTCATTTTATTTTTTACCCTTTTAATTTTATTCAATGAAAACCCACTTTTACCTTCAAATCATAATTATATTTCATTATATTCACTATTAATTTTGGTAAAAAAAATTAAGTGGATCATATTAGATAATACCAAATATTCTCATTATTAATTTTTAATAATATTTGGAAAATTATATTCTATAAAGCAAGAAAAATTAATTTAAAAATATTTCCACAAACCCGATGAGAAATTGGGTTTTCAATGAGAAAACATTCAAATGATTACAATGTTTATACATCCTATTCCAATTTTAAATTAATTAAAGTTACATAAAATTAATTAATAGATATAAAGTTGAAATAAAATTATTTTAAAACTATTTTAAAACATAATAGATCTATATTAATAATCTAAATTAAAGAATAGTTTTTAGTTAAAATTCAATATTTTCACTACTATAAAAAAAATAACATTTTATTAATATTATAAAATTTTGAACCTATGATAATTTTTAAACCATGATTAAAATAATTGTAAAAAAATTAAAATAAAATCTCTATATAACAAAGTTTTAAAATAATTGTGCAAAATGAGAAAAATAGCTTTTTCCAAAATACAATTACAATCATAAATTTGGATTTATTCTTACATCTAGTATAGAAAGGACATATAAGCAATTTCAACCATGTTATGGAACATATAATATATAAATATAATTAAAATAATTCACCAAAAGTGGTTTTATTAAATCATTCATGAGTAATGTTCTTTTTTTCATAAAATCATTTTTTGGACAAAGATTTATTTTATTTTAAAAAAGTTTGTATTCCAATTTTCAATTAATTAGTTACCAAATAATCCATTTAATGTACATATGATATCCAGATATTTTCATATTTTTTTTAATCTTATCCATCCTATCAATTCTAATGTATAGGTGATAACTATATTAATAAATAATTGTATTTTAATAATATAGTATGTTTCAACAAAACTCAGTGTTGTGTGAAACTCAAGCTAAAATGGGTGTTGCGTGCAATATAATCAAAAATCAGTGTTATGTTTAATGCATTATAAGCTCATTATTTTGTGTAATGTAAAATATCAAAAAGTTTTAATTAATTTGAAATATTATATTTCATAAAATATATGGCTCTTTCTTTCTAAATCCTTTAAAACATATTTTCCAATCAAAATACGTATAAGTCATCAAAAAATGAACATTTAAAAATTCCTTCTATAAAACCCACATCATACTAATAAATAATAAAAATTCTCATAAAATTGTATTCTTATAAACGTATAAGATATCTAATGTAACTCATAACCATGTCTATATGAATGTTAACAAATTTGGGAATTGAGGATTTGGACCGGAATGAAAAGTGTAAATAATAATTGAAAGTGATATGAATAAATAAACCTAAGAAAGTATTTGTTCCAATGATTTTTTTCTACCATAAAACCATTGACCAAAGAGATATGAGAATGGTCATTGATATTCTGTAAAATTATTGAAAATTGAATTTTTTCTAAGATCATTTTTTATCTTTTAACTAATTTTCATATAATGATATTTAATAGTATATTTCATTAAATTTCATGAGATTAATCACTTGTTTTTTTATTCCATGATCAATTTCCACTCCGTCTCTTAATCCATGAAATTTTAAAAATATTTATACCAGAAGAAATAATGGGGCATAATATCCATATATATAATTATAATTCATTCAATATATCATTATTTATCATAATGAAAAATGGTTTCCATAGGTCATATAATATGCATAAATATTAATCTGGGGAAACAATACATTGATACTTAAGTGATTTTATAATGTGCAATATCAACCATTCCATAAATTTTTATCCATTTGACATATGTATTTTGTTAAAATATAAAACATTAGAAGGAAGGCCTCTTAATTTTGAAAATGAATATATCATTAGTCCATCAAAAATTATTAATTAGCTAAAAATTGTCACATATAATGCAAGTAAATTCCTTGATAATGTAAAATTTTAAAACATGGTAATAACCATAATTACTGAAAAAATGATATTGAAAATATACTCGAATCTCCATTCCGAATATAATTCACATATTATTGTATAAATTACATAAATCTAAAAATTCAATAAACACTATCAAAAATAACGTAAAGCTATTTTTTAACAAAACAATAATCACTTAGAAGTAACTTAGTGTTATCCAATTAACATTAACAATATTAATCTTATATTAATATTAACATCATTATGTAATCATTAGGAGGATATCAGAGGCTATATTTCTCTTAATCATGTGTTTTCTAAAAAATCTAACATTTCCATTAAATCACATTTCTTGGTTATCAAAATTATTCATCATATAGTTGGGAATCACTAACAAAAATATTATACAGACACATCCATTTATATTTATTTTAATAAATAACAATACAAAAATACTTCAATCATTACACTTTCTTCTCTAAACAGTAACTAGTATTTATCATCCTATTTTTTAATACGTCATTTCTTTTATGTATCAATCACAGTCAATTTATTGTGAACAAATTACCATTACCCATGAAACCATGATGATTCACTTCAAAATAATTCCTATTAGGAAACTATTTTCATAATTACCATAAATTAAACATTTGAAACATTCAACCATCAGTTATATTTTTGGTAGCAATGTATTATATTCTGTTTTGTTATCTAAAATATTATATTTTATTTGGTAATTAAATTTATTTGTCCTTTATTTCTACATATGAAATTTCATCCTATAAAACTGATAAATTCACATGGTTGATTTTTCCAAAACTCAATAATTAAAGTATAATAAATATTTTTTCCTCAATGCTATAAATTACCAAAAATCTTAAAAATAATTTTCCTTTTATTATTTTTTGGTTCGGAGAGATTAATATGGTGTATGTTGTTAATCATGGTTTGTTAAATATAATAGGTATAATTATTATAACCTTACATCTAGTCATCATCACATTTACTATGTCATCATCAAATTTTCCTTCAAATTCAATGTTAAGACATTCCTTTATTATTTCCTCCATTATCTAAAACCAAAAAAACATTATTTTAAAAACAATAATCATAGTATAGAATCATATAATCCTAAAAAATCACTTATGGTAATTCTAAATCCTAACATGCAATTTTCAATATTCAGAACCTTATTTTATTAATTGGTTATTTATAGTAATTATCTATTTAAATACATCATGATTTTTTTTATTGAGATTGTAAGTATAAATATCATATCTACCAGTTGTGTCAAACTGGGTAGAAATCAAAGCCAATTACTGTTAACCATGTGATGATTGAATCTATCTCAATTCACCCCTTTAGATTTTTCACCCCACTGAACCTTTGTTATAGATCCACATACACTTATAGAATAAATATATGTGTTTATTTCATGGAAACCACATTCTCTATTATTTACCAAAAATCATGTACATTACCATAGTCATTGACTCATCCATAAACATTTCCTTAGAGAAAACCATACACATATCCTTAGATATTTTCCAAGGTATATCAATAATGTTTTCTCATGGTAATTTATAATGGATAACTAATAAATTCATATGATACAAACTATAGTAACCCATTCTTATATTACATGGATATTACATCATTATATATGAATATTTATTATATTACCCAAACTCACGCCTAAGGACCATAATATTTTTAGGGACTAGGGAACCTGTTACACAAAATTTTTAATTCAAGAAATATGTTTTAGGTTTCCCATAAATACATTATAAATTTATTAATAATAATTAAAACCCTTTTAACATAAACTAGGGAAAGGAAACATAATAAAAAGTGATATTAGATGATTTTTAATGTTAAAAATAGGACGTACGTAATCATATCATGGGAATCTAAGTATGATAATATTAACATAACATTGTAAGACCATTCGTTTCATATCAATGTTCATAATAATTATTTGTGACATAGAGATTAGATGTTTATATGAAATAAACCATAAAGGAATTAAATAACATAAGGCAAGAGATAATAGCATTATAATAAAAAATAGAATTTTGGAATAAACATAATCATTTAATATTTTATATTATTTTTTTCCATTTTTACATTTATAAAATGTTAGGATTTAACTAACCACGTGTGCACCTTATTCAAGCTTTGGATAACCTCCAATATTCCCTATTTTTAGGGATTGGGTTAAACTCTCATATATACACTTTTTGGGTCGTGGTATAACAAACCATGTATAATTGTTTCTAAAATAACATTAATCATTATAAAATTAATTTTACAGAGATATAGATCATTCCTGTCAAAATATAAAATATGTAAATATCTATGAAATAAGATAATTTAAATTTCATAATATCATAACCTAAAAAGTGGAATGGGTTTCATAAATATTTCATCATATCATAACCTATATAAATGATATAGTTTTAATAATTATTTAATTATTTCAACATATAATAACAATATAAAACAGTAGTAGGTTTAATACAAATCGTTTCATTGTATAACCTAGGGAAGAAAAACCGTTTTCATAGAGGTATTTTCAGGATGAAAAATTTATAGAATTAATAAAAATGGTATCCTTGGTTAATATAATATAAAATAATATGTTACATCAGAATATTTTATCTTAGATGAATAATTCATTTTCAATATATGTTGTACCATTTCGTGAGGAAAATAAATTTTCATTGGAAATAACTTTTTAGAAGAAAATTAACTATCAAATATTATTTATTTACTTTTCATTAAAAAAATCCATGGAAACTTGAAAAGGTTGATTTAAAAAAATTTAAAACATTTGTTGATGAAAATAAGAATTCCATTTTTAAATGAATTATTAAAATATAAATATTTTGAATAACATTTTCTTGGAAAAAAACCTTGAAAAAATATAAAAGAATCTTTAAAATCATTTGTATCATTTCATGATGAAAATTTCCATTCCACTTTGAAAAGTAATTTTAATACATAAAACAATTTGAAAATAATTTTCCTA
This sequence comes from Viscum album, assembly GCA_963277665.1. Classification (NCBI taxonomy): domain Eukaryota; kingdom Viridiplantae; phylum Streptophyta; class Magnoliopsida; order Santalales; family Viscaceae; genus Viscum; species Viscum album. The sequence continues at coordinate 512,875,184 of OY728138.1, forward strand.
AAAAGAAACATGGAAAAAATAATAAATCTTTCATATAAAATAATAGTATATATAGTGGGAAATTTAGATCATGATGTTCCCAAAAAAACAATGAATTGTTTCACAATTTTAATAAAGTCTAAAAATGAAATTTTTGGTAAAATTGATTGAATTTTCATCTCAAATCATTATATAAAAATTACAACATGGGATAAATTTAAATAAAAAATATTTATTATAATGATTTAATCATTTTCAAATGTATTTTTCTAAAATATTGTTTTGGAAGAGAAAATGATTTTGACATAAAAGATGCTTTTTCATAGAAACATTATTTTTGAACTTTTAGGTACATAAATGGAAGAAAATGTATCTAAAACATTTATCCTTGTGACATAAACTTAAGAGAATAAATTTAAAGTGTTTATTAATATATAGATAATAATATTTCATCATTGGTAGAATAATAACAAAAAATCTCAATAAATGAAGAGACTATAACATAAAACACCTACCACATTGCTAACCTTGAATCATAATCCCCATGAAGGGATATAATTTAATGAATAATATAATATCATGATATTAGTCATCTAAGAAAAATAAAATTTCAAATGGTTAGTTTATAAACCTCATTGAATAAGATATGTTAGCTAGAAAAATTAGCTCTGGTAGATGATGATTTTAAAAAAATCACATACCACATTGGATAATCGTAAAAGTAAAACAATTGAAAGTGATCTTATAAAATGGATATTTCAATAATATTTGTTTTTTACATAATAATAATAATATATAATAATTATTTTTTTCTAAAAATGATAAAATTAACAGGTTATTTACTTTGAAAATGATTCACAGAAGTAAAAACTCCGAAAAAAAATCTCATACTATTTTAGTAATATATTGAATCATAAACCCTAATAATAATTTAAATATAATGAAAATATAAATATAATTAAGATAATAATATTAATGATATAAAATTTTAAAGGGTAATTATATACTTCACATAAAATTAATTACTGGTGAATTTCTATTTGTCTCACAAAAATAAATTTGAGACTAGAAATCTATTACCATAATTCCTAACATCATTCGTACACATTTCAACCAAATTTAAAATAAATAAATGTTTATTACAAATATATTAAAAAACATATATATATATATATAAATATACATATATATATATATTCATATATATCATTCCATAAATTATTTATGAATTTCTTTTTATTACCTAGTTATTAACAATTCTATGTTAAGGATGCATTTCAAGTAATGTCCTCATTATTTTTCGTGTATGTTTTGATATTTTATTTTCAGTATTTTTACATATAACATGGTTATATCATCAACATAATAATAATAAATAAGTAATTATAATAAATATATGAAGAATATATATTTATTAACAATCATTAATGATCATTTTGAGAAATGAAGTATGTTACGATCATGGGGATGGTGGCCAGTATGTACGCATGAGTAACTGTTAACTGTTCAATAATAATTATATAAAAGAGGTATGAAACAATGTATGATTATATAATTATATTAGTATTATCAATAAAATTTAACTTTATTATATATAAAATAAATATCCTCATTGTGGTATGGTGATAAGTAGATAGTCAAATCACTTGGTGAAGGTGGTAGTCCACATGCACAAGAAAGATGTAATCATTTTTCAAGGAGTGAAAAGGTACAAAAGAAAAAAATATTATTTTTATAGAGTGGTAACCATTTCATTAAATACCTAAATATTTAATGTTTATAGTATATTATTATTTAATATACACATATTTCATTAATGTAATGTGTTAGTGAAAATCATTCACCTCACTTCGTGAGGCTATAATCTATTGTACAAAAGACAAGAATTATTATACCCCCTGTGGAGTAAAATATAAAAAATTAATATATGATATAATTATTCAAGAGATATAATTTTGTTATTTATATGAGATATAAAATTTATATCTATCATCATACCCTCCCATGAGAGTATGTAATGGAAGACATAATTACATCGGTTCTCATGGTGGTACTCCGTTACACACATGGATGAAGATTTCGTAAACCATTTGATGGATGTGGAATTGGTTGTAGGTATTTAATATAATATAAAAAATATAATAATATTGAATATACTGTGGTTATTATGTCATCATAGTTCAATATTAGTTTATGTATGTTGTAGAAAAAATAAAATAAAAACACATATTGAAGAACATTACCGATTCCTTGGGAAACCACAATAAGAATAGACCAATAAAAAGCCAAGGTTGGATTTATGCCCAAAATAATGATTCAATGATGAGATAAGAGAATTGGGGAATTTATTAGGGTATGGATTGGCTAGAAAATTGTTTTAAGGTGTTAAGTGGAGATAATAGTGGGATTCCATATATAAGTGTGGTGAAGAGCATACATGTAATATTTTAAACGAAATGGGTGAAATCACATTTTTACATTCCAAAATGAACCAATACTGTGTATTATGCTCATTTATACATTAAAATATATAATGATTTCAATAAAATTGTGTTTAAAATATATTTAGGTCATTTTAAACATTATATTTTCAGTTTAACACATTGGTAAACCCAATGTTTCCTTGACTACAATAATTATTTTTATTCTGTTCTCTGAATTAATTTTGGGGAAAAAATATATTGGACCTACTCGATAATATATATATATATAAATTTTTAATATTTATTTCATTTTCATAATTTATTTCACAAACATAGAAATATGTAAATTAATATTATTCTACAAAAAGTGATGAGAACAACAGTTTGAACAAGAAAATTTTCAAAATCATAAAATGTTTTTATATCCAATTTCAAAATGAAATTGATTTAATTAAAATAAATTGGAATAATATAAGTATAATTTTACTTAATTTATTTTTAATCCTCATGAATATATAATTATGTAAATAATTTATTTACTTGAAATTGCATATTTCAATTAAAAATAAATATTTTCACTATTCATAAAAAATTATTCTTATTAGTAAATTATAAAAAAATCACTTCTATATATTTTTAAAATATTTATTTAAATATTAAATGTAATTTTTAAAATAAAATTTTAAAATGTTTAATAAATTATCCTTAATATATGTGCACAAAAAATTATAAAAATACATTCTATAAAAATTATATTTTAATTATAAAAATGGATTTATTATTATGTCTTGACTAGAATACAGAAATAATTATTTATTAACATTTATTTAATTTTATAATTTAAAAATATCATGAAAATAATTCACCAATTTTTTTATTAATTTATGATAGTAAACTATTTTCGTCCTAAAATTAGTATTTCAGAAAAATATTTCAATTATTTTCCAATTTTTATTATTTAAATTTTTATTTAATTGGACACTGATGAAATCCTTATATATACATGTGAATATCATATATTTTGATAATTTACTAAATCCTATTCATAACCACCATTCCAATTGATAGGTTAAATTTATCACATTAAGCAATAATATTTTTATAATATGTCATGTTTTTTTAACCTTAGTTTTGTGTGTAACACATGATAATCTTAGTGTTGTTTACAAAACAAAAAAAACTCAATGTTGAATGTAATGAAACATAAACATAGTGATTATTGTAACCCAAAATATTAGAATGGTTATATTTATTGACAAATATATATTTCTTAAAATCGTGGGATCTTTTAAGTAATCTCTATAAATTTATAGAAAAAAATAATAATTATATTGATTTTACAAAATTCTATAAATTTATAGTTTTTCATTACCAATTTGATAATAATTAAAGTTATTATCAAAATTCAGTGTTAAATTTCCCATTTCATTCAATGTTACATCATCATAGTGATTTCCATCAATGATATTTAATAATGATTTCATCACCACATAAACTGTATTTCATATGTTATTTATTATTTTCATTGAATTATATAGTTCATTGAATATTTAATTTATATTACTATAATTTTTAATGAAGGTCTATATATTTATTCTTCTTTTTATTTTTTGAATCTAATAATTTATTACTTTAATTATTAAATATATGTGATTTTAATTCCAATAAAAAAATTTAATCATAAAATAAATTAATCATTAAAACCATATACTGCTATAGTTATTATTTTTATAATCATACATTCTGAAAATATATTACAGTAGATAAAATTTAATATTAATCTAACCAAAATAAGAACACAATATAATTTAATTGATGAGTATGATATTATTTCCTCGAAGAATCTTTAAACTAGAAATAAAAATAAATTAATTACATAATATTATAGCTAAAAAATATCTTTTATAAGGGTTTCTTAAACTAATAGATGAAAAATAGATAAATTATGTTGATATATACTATATAGAAAATTTAAATTCTCTGGAAAACGTTATTCATTTTCAATAATTATGGTATCATTCTTGAGACCAATGGAATCCATACATTGGAGATGAGAGTTAGTGAAATTATGTAGAATTTTATTGGGGATGAATAATGACTACTATTACAAAAAAATATATTTTACTAAAATCAAGGTCTAAACAATTTTGTATAATAATTAATATAAGTATTATAATTATTATTATTATAAAAATAATTTAATATATTAAAATTATTTGAATATGAGTTTTACTATTATTTTCAAATTATGTGTTAGATTTAATATTAGTACAAATTTCTAGATTAATAAAGAAATTTTGATTATAATAATTATAATAAATAAATGAATAACATATATATTTTTATTATTATTAATATTCTATATAAATTTATGAAATTATATATTTTAAAAAATTTAATATTATATATTTATAAAAAATGATAATAATATATAGGGTAATCAAATGAATGAAATTGATATAAAAAGGGGATTAATAATGTTTCGTTTTGGGTGAGGGTTTGTTTGTAGAGGTCAAGCGAGTAGAAAGGGGGATTTGAGTAATAGTTTCTATGAGGCCTCTAGAGACCGATTAGTGGTCCTAGTTGAGGGAGAGATATTTTTGAAGCTGATGGATTAAGAGGAGCCTTTCGAGCCTGGATTGTTTGTTGGGAGGGGAGTCAGATTAAAGTTGGATAGTCTATAGGGGGGTTCACGAGATGATGTGTCATTGATGACGTTGAATACACATTTAATCTATAAATATGGAAAAGGTGTAACCCATTTTTATAGATCTATGAGGTGTTGTGGTTTTTTCTAAATTTTTAGGGGTTGAATCTTCCTTATCCCTATAGTTTTCTGGTTTATTATAACTTTCTACCTCGATGGTTATTTGCAGTCCCTTGGTTGCCAGTCCTGTTATGATCATATTTCATTCCATGATTTGAATATTATATGATTCAAATATACTTTTTAAAATACAACCATGTTTCATAAAATCTTGTTTGAAAAAAAATTGTGTGTTTCCTATGGTCTATATATGCATGTTTAATTTGTCAATTTTATCATCATTTTATATAATTTTTATCAATGTTTTTGTGCCAGTATTTTATGTCCCCATTAATGTTCACAACTTGTACTGAAGGATTGAATTTTTCTATGAATTGATATTTTTGATGATTATAAATAATAATTTTCTTCTACATCTTGATTTCAAATTTTTTTGTTATGTATTTTCTTCTGTAGGCAGTTCTATTCTACATGATCTACAGTTTCATTCCACAAATCATCCATAGTTTCTACCACTATTCATCATCATTTCACTATTTGAAAGTGTAATATTCAAAGTATTTTTCTCACAGTTCTAGTGAGTCCAATCCTTCTGCAGTTGGTTCATTTCCTTGAAGGTAAAGAATTATGTTCATTTTTTCAAAATAATATTTAAATGTGAATTGTTCTACTAAAAGGGATATATATATACATACCCAAATTATGTTTTAATTCATGATTATTCAATGAAGGATCAGTTTGTTTATTAATGTTTAGAAAATAGATTTTTATGCAAGGGATTATTATTTATTTAACTACTTATATTATAAATTTTCACATTAAGTTTGTAAGAGAATGTTTTATTTTTATATATTTTTGTCAAATTTAAAAAATTATAGACATATTTCAATATATATATACATATACATATAATATTTTCTAATAATTTATTAAAAATGGATATTGTAATAAATTATACATCCAAACCCATGATTTTTCTAGGGTTGTAATTGTATTACAATTTAAACAAGAATGATTTTATATGTGTACAAATTTAATCTATTTTTTTTAAATGCAAGGGATTTATCTATGTCTTTGTCTTATGTTTTAGTTTTACAAAGGGGGTTGAATTTTTATTCAATCCATTTTGGTTTTGATTTTCAATGATATGTGTATATCTATATACATATTTTCACATTTTTTGATGATTTAAAAGTATACTAAATATATCTTTCTAAAAGAGTTAAATTTTATTTTTTAAATTGAGATAAATATATAAAATTATATATATATATATTTTCAGTTCTATATAGACATTAAAAATTTAATGTTTTTTTTGAAATCTATCTTTTGTCTTTATTTTCAAACATTTGTTTGAATTCAAAACACTAAATAAGAATATAATCTACTACCTAATTTGAAATAAAAAAATATTTAAATGTATGTATATATTTATATTACCATGATCAACATTGAAATTTATATTTTTAATATAAAATCCAATTTATATTATAAATGTTATTTTCGGGTCAAAAATATTAAAAAATAATAACACCTTATTTTTTATTATATGCCATTTAATTTTCAAGAGGTATAATCTATATTACTTAATTTTTACAGATATTTTTTATTTTTTATTTAAGATGTCATTTTATGTGTGAATACTCAATTACAATATGTGTTAACAATTTTCATCATATTATTTATATCATTTTACGAGTATATGTTATTTTTATATTAATTATGTCTAGTAATAAAATTATCAAATTACTATTAAAAACATTGTTTATAAATTTTAATATACTAAGGAATATAATTATTATAATCAATAAAATTATAAATATAATTACATATATATAAATTATGTGAACATAAGAATTACAATTATTTTGAAATTATGTATATGATTTTATATTAATATAAATTTTATATATAATACAAATTTATGATAATAATAATAAATCAATAAATTTAAAAATAATATATTTTATTATTATTATTATTCAATATAAATATTTAAAATTATATTTTTTTGTAAATTTTTAAATTTCAATAATTATAAAAAGTAAAAATATTATATATGGTAAAAAATGAATGAAACTGAGATAAAAAAGTGGTTGAAATCATGTTTCTCTTTGAGAGAGGGTTTGCTCATAGAGACTAAATGAGTAGTAATGGGGGAGTTGGAGTAGTAGACGCAACAAGGCCTCAGGTTGATGAGTTGTGGTCCAAGATGAGAGAGAAAGGTTGTCAAATTTGATGGATTTAGATGAGTCCTCCGAGTGTGGATTAGTTACAGGGAGGGGAGTCAGATCGAGGGTGTATAATATGTCACGTTTTTGGAGAGTCGATGTGGTGTCAACGATGTTCAAATTACATTTATGGTTTGACCATGGTAATGGTGTGGCATGTTCTTCACATTTCTATAAGACGTATGCCATTGTCTTAATTTGTTGGTTTTAAATCTTTCTTATACCAATAATTGTCTAATTCATCACTACATTATAACCCTTTTATTATCTGTATTGACTTGGTTGCAAATCCAGTTATAATCATATTGTTTTACATGATTTGAATATTATATGTTTCGAATCTATTTTTTAAAATAAATCATTGTTTCATGTAGTCTTATTTGAAAAATTATTTCAGTGATCCAAAGAATCTATAGATATCAGTTTGTGTTGTCCTTATTATCATCATTTTATATCATTTCTATCAAAAAATTTGAAACATTTTTAATTTTATGTCTGAGTTATTATTCATAACATGCACCTAAATATTCAATATGTCTATGAATTGTTAAATTTGAAAATTATAAATATTTTTTTCATTCTATAAATCAATTGTCTATAAAATTGAGTACAACATTTTCTTCAACAATTAGTTTCAATATGCATGCTATTCAATTCAATTTAGCCCATCTACCTTTGTTTTTCACACTCATCTTGATCATTACACCATTTCCAAGCATTATATTCTGCATTTTTTCCTCATATTTATATTTTTTCCAATCCTTGTGCAGTTGGTTCATTTCATTGATGGTAAGGAATTATATTCTTTTTATCATATTTATATTTATATGTAAATTGTTCTACTAAAATGGATATATATATATATGTACCTACCAAAATTATGTTAGAATTATTTATTTTTCTCTGATGGATCTGTTTATTAATTTATGTATATAATTTATATTTGTATGCAATGGATTATTTTCAATTCAACAACATTTTTTATATAATTTCATATTTTATTATAATGGTTTGTAATATTTTCATCAATTTTTGTCTTATTTCTCATATTATTTATATATAAAAATATATATATAATGATAACATTTTTCATAGAATTTATAAGATAAGGGTTTTGTTTTAAATTTGATTTCTAAACCCATTATTTTCATCGGGTTTTATTTTTTTACAAATTATAACCGATTAATTTCATATATGTATAATATTATTATAAATTATACATACCATGAAATGGATTTATTTATGTCTCTGAATTAAGTTTTAATTTGGTAGATATAGTTAAATTTTAATTCATTCCATTTCTGTTTTTATTTGCAATGATATTTGTATATGATTCTAGATATTTTCACTTATTTTTATGATTTGGAAATCATCAAAATCATTCAGTTGAAAAGGGTGGAATTATATATTTTTTTGAGATAGATTTAAAACATTATGTGTTGGTATTTACAATACTATATAGATGTAATATTTTTTTATAAAATCCATGATTTATCTTTATTTTCAATCATTTATTTAAATTGAAAACATTTCCAAATAATTACATCTACTACTTATTTTTTGAAGGATTAACTAGGTATATATATATATATTTATATTACCATGATTACGCTTGAAAAGGTTGTTTTTAATTAAAAATCCAATATGTGTAATTGTTGTTATTTTCTCATCTGCAAAGTTAAATAATTAAAAAAACATATTTTTTTTGTATGCCTTAATATTTTTAAAAGGGATATATATTTTTATTTGGAAATTGTAGATTTTATTTTATGTGTAACTATTAAATTAAAATAAGTTTTAATAAATGTTATCATGTTATATATAGCATTTTATGTGTATCTATTATTTATATATAGTTATATATAAATGAAAATATATGTATACATATCTATATTCTAGAAACTATTATATACACATAATTATGTACATGAAGGATTAATAATATTGGTATTTTAATGAAAATCTACATTAGCATGATTCATGTATAATATAGAATGTTGTTTTAAAAAAATAATTTTCAACGTTCATGTTTAAAATAAAATCAATAGTCTTTATGATGAAAAATATAAGTTATAATGTTTTTAATACAAAATTGTGCCACTTGGATATTATAAGAATGAATAAGGGGACGAGGAGAAAACCCTAACCCTTTTGTGACTACTATACAATCATATAATGGGTGTTCCAAGAATGTACTCCATTGCATTGAGTAAAATATTAACCTCACGAGATATCATGTATGGTGTACAAGGGGTGTATCCTAAAAATATTATGGGATTTGGGAGTGAACCTAATTCATCATGGGAAAATGAACACTATGTCACAAGAGTAAATTGAGAATCCATGTTATAATTCATGATTCCTTTTAGAATTAAAAAATGAAATGCTTGTAAGATTTCAAGTGAATTTGGTATAGTTTTATGAATGAAGGATGTTTATTTTCATAATAATATATATATAGAAATACTATTAATAAAATTTTTACTTTGATATTTTCATGTGGTTACACAAGAATATATTTTTAGACATCCAGAAATGATATAATTTTATACTAAATGGAAAAGCTATATTTTGGTTTTCTTTTATTTGGAAAAACCCTTACTGTTCAATTTAACTATCCTCCCTTGTTTTATAATTTTTTTCAACATTCAACAAGAAGTTCTAAGATAGGAGACTTTAGTAAAGTGTTATAATTTTTAATGTTAATTATATATTTTATTTTTATTTACATTTTTATATCTCTGATAAAAATGTATGGTTTGTCTATTCCTCTAAAACCTAGTTCGATAAATGTTCCAAGAATGTATGAGATTTTAATTATTTGTTTTATGTAATGTTTATATAAATAAATTTACTGCATGTTTTAGTGCTGAATCAGAATGGAAAACCTTGGGTCGTTATAGTTAGTAGTAGATAAATGGTCTATAAATCAATAGATTTTAGCTGTTATCATCTAATTGGTAGAGTATATACATTTAAGAGTCACAATGTTTCCTAATTCTAAATAAATAAATTCATAGTTTTCTAAATTTTGACGAATGAATTGCAAGGGAAAGTTTCAATATAACGGAGGGGGGAATATAACCACCCAGAAAATTAAAAATAATTATTTCTTATTAAATTTTTTCTTTTTATATTTTTTAAATAAAACTTTGGAAGACAAATAATAATTAAAATTGAGTTTTTTAATTACTAATGGTCATAAACAATTAAATTTTAATTTAAAATTATCAAATTAATTTTAAATTAAAATAAATATTGTTTTATTACATTTTTTAAAAATGAATATTTCAATTTGAATAAATTAATTATTTTTATAAAAAAAATAATAATGTTTTTAAAAAAAATTTATTTTTTCACGTGGTTATTTAACAAAATATCTTGAATGTATAAAATTATAAATATCAATATATATATATATATATATCATTTATGCAATTAATACTATTATAAATACGTATTTATTTTATTAAAACAATATTTTATAAATTTTTATATGCTATGGAATATATTTATGAAAAATATTAAAATAATAAATATAATTAATTATATAAAACATAATTGAATAAAATATTTACTATTACATTCAAATAATTTTTAAACTTTTAAATTAATATAAATTTTATGAGTAATATTGAACTTATGATAATAATTACAACAATTTTAATTTAAAAATTAAAAATTTTATTATTATTCTTTTTTATAAATATATGAAATTATATATTTTTTATAAAATTTCTAAATTAAATAATTATAATAATAAAAAATTGAATATATTTTAGAATTGAATGAAACTGGGACCAAAAAGAGTTTGAAGTCATGATTCCTTTCATAATAGGGTTTTCTCAGTGATGTCGAGCAAGAAGAAAGGGGGAGTCAAATAGGATCCCTAGTGAGGCCTTAGGATGCTACAAGGTGGTCTATGTTGATGGAAAGTTCTTGTTAAATTCAATGGCATCAGAAGAGCCATCTGATCGTGGATGGGTTTTAGACAGGGGGTCTTATTTTGGGTAGACCATTGGCCAAAGTTTCAGAAAGATGATGAGTCATCTACAGGGTTAGAATCATGGTTAAGGTTTTTCCACGATAAAGGTATGATCCATTCTTCTCAAATCTACGAGCAGTAGGTCCTTGTCTTAATTTAAAGGTGTCAAATATTCATCATCTCTACATTTATCTATTTCTTCCCAAATTTATTTCGAGATTTTTATCCTTTGTCCATTGTTTTTAAATATAGTGATGATCACATTGTTTGTCACAACATGAATATTATTTTCTGGCATATTATTTTTCAAATACATAGCTATTTTATACCGTATTTTTGGAAAATGATTTCTATATTCGTTATGGTCCATAGATATTCGATTTTATTGTCCCTATTATCATTAGTTAATATTATTTCAATAATAATTTGTGAAATAATTTTCGTTCATTGTCTGTATCATTATTCATATCATAAATTTTAGGATGGAATACATCAATGAATTGATATTTTAGAAGATTATAAATAGTAATTTAATTAGGTGTCTCAAATGTCTATATTTTTGTGTTCTGCATTGTATTACACATGCATTTTTATTCTGCATGCTCTGCAGTTTCATTCATTATATGTTCCGTAGATTTTTCACACACTTATTTATCATTGAACCATTTACAAGCATTTCATTATACATTTTTTTAGACTCTTGGTGTGACCAACCCACAAACATTTGTTTCATTTCTTGGAAGTACTGGAATTATATTCGATTTATCAAAAGTATATTGACTTATGATTTATAATAGTAAATGATAGAGAGGTATATATATACATACAAAAATTATTCACTAATTCATTTTTTTTATAATAGATCAATTTATTAATTTATTTATCTATCATTTTTATATATTCTAGGGATTGTTATTTATTAAATTTCATTTATTATTTTTTTAAACTTATTTTATAAGTATTTGTTTTATTTTCATCGATTTGTGTATCATTAAAAATATAATATATATATATGTATATGTATGAAAATATATATATATATATATATTTATATATTTATCAAACCATATTTATAGAAATTTTATGATAAGGGTTATGTATTGAAAGTAATTTTTAAACCCATGATTTTAAACCGTTGTTTTTGTTTTACAATTTATAGAAGTCTAATATTATAGGTCTGATATATGCTTATAAAATTTATAAATCATGAATGAGATTTATTTATGTATAATTTTTATTCTCTGGTATTACCAATGGTGTTTAATTTTTATTCAATCCATTTATATCTTCATTTGAAAATAAATATGTATATGAATCCACCTTTTTTCCCTTGTTTTAAAGAAATAGAAATCTTATAAATCTATTATTTGATAAGGGTTTAATTTTATTTTTTCAATATAGATAGACCTAAAAAAATACATGTCTTTATTTTCAATACTATAAGGATGTATACATTTCTGGTTTTTTAGTTTTTGAAATCTTTGTTTTATCTTTATTTTTAATCATTTATTTGAATTCAAAACACTAACTAGGATTTCTATCTACCCCACATTTTCAAAAAATGAACCATATATATTTATTTATTTCAATATATATATATATATATATTTGTGTCCATGATGACCCTTGAAAATAATTGTTTTCATAAAAAATAAAATTAGTATAGTTGATTTTATTTACTAATCTTTTACGACGAATAATAACACAACCCTATTTATTTATTTTAAGCCATAAAATTTTTTAAATTGATATTTAATTTTTTTTGATGTGTAGATATTATTACATGTGTATATAATATATTACTTAATTTGTATATACACAATTACAATAGGTTTTAATAAGTGTCATTGTGTTATTTTTATCATTTTATGTGTATCTGTTATATACGTATAGTTTTATAATGATTAATATATAAGTAATTTTTTCTTTTTATGCAAAAATATTACACATAAATAAATTTTTACATGAAGGTATAAGTATGTAGGTACATTAATGAGAAATTAATTTATCATGATTCATGTATAATCGATAAGCCTTTTTTATAAAATTAGTCTCAATGTTAACGTATCAAAAGAAATTCCAATGTCCTTATGATGAAAATTATATTTAAAAATATTTTTAACTCTGAAGAGTTGAACTTAGATATTATTTGATTGAATTTGGGGATGAGGACTGAACCCAATCCCTTTTGGGAATTTTATCAAATCATACAACGGGTGAGCCCATATATTCCTCCAATGTATTGGGTATTGTTTTAATCACAAGAGATGTCAGGTATAGTGAGAGGGAGGTCTATACTATGAACATTATGGATTTAGGGAGTAAACATAATCCAATATGGGACTATGTGCACCATGTATCGATATTTAACCATGAATCCATTATATGATCTATGGATCGTTGCAAATTAATATAGGAATGGATTATATGTTATCAAGTGAATTTTCTTCTGTTTTATGAATTATGGACGTTGATTTTTGAAATGATATATATATTAAAGTCATTTTGATAAATAAAATATTTTTAGAATTATTTATGGTTTCATAGTCTTACATTATCAAACATCCTGACATGTAATTCATTTTACATTGAATTGTAAAACTCTATTTGTATTCCATTTATTTTCAAAACACATTACTGGGAAATTTAATATTCATCCCTTGTTTTAAAAATTTTTTCATAGGTAAACTAGAAGTTTTCTGTTGGGTGGATTTGTTAAAGATATAGTAGACAGAATGTATATTAGATATTTATTTTTCATTGCTTTTTTATATACCTGGTACGAATATAAGGTTTTTCTAATCATCCCAAATCTAGACCATTTAAATTTCTTGTTATGTAATAAATGTTGTATACTTGTTTTAGTTATCATTAATAAAAATAACTACACAACATGTATTACCACTGATTCTCGAAGCACAATCCCAGGTCTTTACAAAATTAAATTAGAAAAATTATTCTAAATATAAAAAACATTTTATTAAATCAATTTTAGAGAGTTATAATTATAATTTAGTCAAATAAAAATAACATCTAAAAATAATTATTCAAATTGTATGTATTGTGACCCATTAAATGATTTTATTCTTATTCATTTAATTTAATGATCACTAAATTTATTAAAATCAATTTGTCTATATAATACATGTTTTCAATATTTGGGATGCTAATATCACGGGTGGTTAGTATGAGTGTGACAACACATGCTTGACTATAGTAGTCCAAGGGTTGTGGATTAACATTTAGAAAACTAAAAATTCATAGAAGACCATATCATAATGAAATCCCACACAATAAATAAATCTATAGCAATAAAACATAATATAATTTTAAAATACTCATATCATATAAGATATTTTAATATTTAATTAAACAATACTATGTTCAAATATCACAAACCATTCACACTAAAAAAAGTTATTCACTATAACATGGAATCAAGAGAGTGTATAAAGGAACAATAGATTAAGTATACATCATCAATTAATGAAATAGTCTCATCAAAACCAGAACTACTAAACAAAACCGTCTGAATAGCTTCCACCATTAAGCATCACTAAAGACCAGGTCCACCAATATCACATCCTACATGATAATCCGAATATTCAATTCCATATGCATAGACACAACAGGTATGAGAATAACTAATCATTAATGGGAGTATATAAAAATGCTTATTAAAGTATCCTATAATCCTATTAATTATTCAAATAGTGTGTTAATCCATAACTGTTGGAAATCCAAAACAACCATTATACTCAATACATATACATGAATAAAAAAAGGAAAGCTGAGAGGTGGGGTTTTTGACTACATATTACACATACAGCTCAACTTATTATCAAAAAATTGAGTAAGGGAAGATAAATAATTATATCATTAATTTTTAAAATAACACAATGAACTAGACATTAATCCACAAGAGGGAAAAAATTTATATTTCCAAGAAAGAATATGCGAGTTAGGGGAATAAATTAGACATAATAATCAAAAAAAACAAACATAAATATCATCCCAAGGCATCTGATAGTGGATAACTCATGTAACATCTATATATAATGTGAAATCTATTATATTATAACATGGATCATCATATTCTAGATAATAAGGGAAATTGGTTGTCACACCATTTGTAGAACCTAAAAATATTAAAAGAGGAGAACCATGTTTGAATGTTTGTACAACAAGAAGCAACAAGATTATTTGTGAATATGAAACAATATAACTTTGTCATATATTTATTTTTAAATAAATTTATTCTCTTTAATACAATTAAATCTCAGTAACACCAAGGTTAAACGAAAAGTGCTACTCATTTTAAATAATATAATTTAAAAATGAATATAATAACCAAGCCTTTAAATTTGGGGGTATGAATATGGATAAATGAATTATGGAAATTATATGGTCTACACATTTTAAAATATTAAATTTATATATAGAAATTATAAATTAAATAAAAATAATTTCTATTAAATAACAAATGTTTTCTAATTTTTTTTTATTTTTCTAAAAGGTTATTTCTTCGCACCTTGGAAACATATTTTACAACTAATTTTATGACTTTTAAAAATTAATTAAATAAAATTAAAATACTTATTAAATTATTATATCAAATTTATCTACGTTTTCATTTTTATATTTTTCCAAAAAATTTAATTTTTCGATAATTAGTGAAAAGTACTGGGTTTTATTGAAAATTATTATTTCTAATTCATTTAAATGTTCCTTTTTTGATTTAAAATATATTTATAATATAAAATTTATAAAATAATATTATATTCAATAAAATTTATATAATTTCAATCAATTTTATATAGTATTTTGATAATAAAACATTCAATATATATGATAATTTTTAATTTGGAAAACTACCATTTTATCACCACTGTGGATTTATTTTTAGAATAAAACATTTCATTTTTATGAATTGGATTTTTAAAAATGGATTCAATATTTTTAATTTGAATAATGAATTTTATATAATATGAATAAATCAATTTTTAGTTGTAATAATTTGTAAAAAATAAGAAATAAATTAATGCGGTGAAGGTTAAAATGAGGTTTTTCATGTTTCATGAACAAAAGATAAAATTAAATTAAAAAAAGTAATATTTTTATATTAAATTTTATAAAATTTTAAAAATAAATATGTCTAAATTTAAAATTATTTATCAAATTATTACATGATTAATAGTTAAATTACATCATATATAAATTATACACACCATAGTGAAAACTAAAATAATTAAAATAATATATTGTTAAAGGATGAAGAATAACATTAAAAAAAATGTATTCATTGTGGTGGTTCTATTTATAGATCATATTATTAGTAAAATCCATTACTTAGAAAAAAAATTTCAACATTTTTTGTGATTGGATTCTAATTTTTGACGTTTTTTTTGTATTTTCAAAAATTAGTACTCATCAATTATAAAAGTGAATCATGCCCATAATTTATTCACACCACTAAATCCAAATGGATAAAAACACGAAAAACATCCACCGCCAATATCCTATTAATTATTATAAATCTAACTATATTACAATAATACCAAACCTAGCATCCTTATTCTGTGATACAAATGTGGTTTCTCTACGAATAATAATTGTCTTCGCAAAGCCCATTTTTTTTATTTATTATCGTACAACTTTAAATTATGTCTGATAACATCCAATATAATAACAACCATATCTAAAATATAATATTATTTTGTTATGATTATGTAATAAAATTTATCCATCTCTAATTTAATATAAGGGGAAACAAAATCATATGTCTTGTCTATGGAGGACTGTCACACCGTGAATTCATGTAACTCAGTTCCCATCAACACTTCTCACATTTTTATATATGTGTGCATATACTATATATTTATTATTAATAATATTATTTTATTATTTTTTTAATAACAACACATATAAATTCTTTCATTCCATTCTATTTAAAATACCATTTTGTTTCTCATTTGTACAATATATTACCACTTCCATAAATGATGTGATTTCTTCTTCAGTTATGGTTTTCATAAAATGTAATAATGGAATTAACTTAATATAGTTTTATATATGAAATGAAATAATGAAATTAAAATTAATATATCATACAATTCCATAATAATTCCCCTTATAAGGGAAACATATCATCGTTTGTGTGTATATACGACCCGAAATATCAATGAAGTGATATGATTAATTTTCCTTGTCCAATTTTCAAAAATGTTTCTAAATAAATATATAATGAACAAAAATAAAAATAATAAAATTAATAGTATTCTTTTTATGATGTAAATATATCAAATGTTCATGAAACGTAGCTTTTATGAAATTACATGGATGAGAAAACAAGGCAATTGACACCCAAAAAATAAAAATAATGAAATATTATTAACTACATGATGGTAAAATGATAAAAAAGTTCATATATGGTATTATATATATGATTATGGTAATATAATATATTTATAATAAAATTATACATATTATATAATTTCTCTAGACACATACTAGGGGGTCGAACATGAGGTATGGGTTTCTCATATAACTTTTACATCCCAGAGACCTATGTCATAATCTCCACTAATTTAATTTTTTGGAGTATATAAACCACCATATTATAAATTTTTTATCATGAATATTTTTTTCATGGTTTTTAATGTTTCATTTCATGTTACTTATTTAATAGTGATTATGATTTTTAATTTACCAAATATATAAGGGGTTTATTTAATAATATAATCATTAATCAAGATTGTTAATATTTAAGCCTTCAATGGGTGATTTGTTTAATATTTATATATTAAGACCGACATATTTATTTAGCTTATAATTAATAATTAATATTTTTTCTAATAGATACATTTTCCCTCAATTTTTTACATAAAATAATTGATATATTTTTTTCCAAGAAAATTGGATTTCATTTCACTCTTCGGAAAAATTTCTATTTTCTTACAAACATAATTTTTCAAAAGATTTTTTGTTTCACAATTTTTTTTGAAATTGTCAAAAAAACCATTATATACCAATTTTTTTCAATATATTAAATTTTAATCATATTTTGGATATAATTCCCATGTTTGTTTCCAAATAAATCACATTTGGGGTTTACTAAAAAAGAAATACTTATTTTAATATGTATGTCAGGAACAATGTTTTACTCTCTCACAAACAATGAATTTATTAGAGATATGTTACAAATTTGCAATGGTTATTTTCAAAAAATGTTTTCAAAAATTTTTATTTTTTATTTTTTAAAAATAGTTTCTCTGTGAAATGTTTTTTTCATCTAATATGTTTTTAATCACATTTTTATGGTAATTTTGTTCATTATTGACATCAACCTTTTATTTTTATTATGATACAATGGTGATATGTTTTACTGTTGTCGAATTTATTATTTATTTTTATGATTTATGATCAGTATAAGGATTATATACAGTTTTATTACCATTAAATATATTTCTCTACATGGTTTATGATTATGATAATTTGAATGGGTTAAGTATTGATATGTTTATTTTAGTTTTTCAGTAAAAATATTTATGTTTGTTATGTGTCACCACATTGATATGAATAAGGAATAATATTGATTATTTTATTGGTGGGGCCTATATATAGATAACATGATGTTGCAATGACATGTCTTGTTAAGTAAATCAGTTTTCCAAATTAGATGTGTATTTACCCACATATTTGAATTTTCAAGTGAATGTTCATGACATTGGGATTCAATTTTCCCAAATTATACATTTCCCCAAGATGATATTAGTAATTAAATTCCATGTGATTATTAAAATATTTAAAATATCTTTGTATATTTTTCAATATAATGATGTTAATTATATGGATTTATTTTATCATCACTTATTACTAAAATTATATGATCACATTTTTGTTTAAATATATTGTACTGATGTTCTTTACCATTATATATCGATTATTCTTATTTATTTATTATATATTCCACTATATTATTACCCATATTGAGAATCTAATCTCGAACCTTTCATATGTTTTATTTTCCCCTTGATACCAGAATGTTTTTTATGATTGATATGTTTGTATATCCTATGGGAAATACTTGAATTATCAATGAGAATACATTTTGTGTTTTATTTTTATAAATATATGAAAAATTAAACATTTTCTCTATTATACCATGATTGGAAAAATATTTGGTCCATCATGATGAGATTTCTTATATCAATTTCTAATCTAAAAACTAGACATTGTATCTGGGATATTGGTTTCTGGGTCTTTACAGTTGCATTATGATGGACACTTAAAAGAAAACATTAGACCTTGATTTTTGAATAAGTATACTAGAGGACATATTCTGAATATTAAATTTGAGTAATGTATTTGAAGATAATAATAATGGTTTTTATAGAAAGAAATAATTGGGTTTTTTTGTTAGTGTTAAATACCTGTATGCATATTACCAGTTGACTTCATTATGGGACATATGACCCATTGGGTAATAACTGAAAAAATGACATGTAAATATTGAATAAATAATTACATGGTACATAAAAATGTCCATTATTTCTCACATTTGTTTTTGGAAATCCTAGGAGATATTCATTGGTTAATATAAATTTTATCAATAAACTGTTATTACTTATTTGAATATAATTTTTTATATGAAAATATTCCTATAGAAAAAATATTTATTTTGTTTCTATAATACATGATTTTTTTCAATTTATTTGAAGTGTTTCAAATGTTTTGGTAATATAATTTTTTTTAATAATTCTATCACCTAATATAGTGACTTCCATTATTATAAATGGAACCATGTGAAAAGGATTTAAAATAATATCATTAAATATAATCCAAATATAAATTGTGATTGTTTCATTGATGGGTATAAGAATAAAATCCATATGAAACCAGTATCCCGAATATTATCATTATATAAGGAAGATGAATTATGTTCTATTATCACATAGAAAGAAACATCCATTCCTTATGTAATCTATTTGTAGTAGGAGATTATAATGGTAAATTAGTGAAAAGACAAATAATCTAATGAAGGGAAAGAAGTATTTTCCCCCATGTGATAATTGTGGATGGAAACACAATTTTAATATCATGAAGGTAATTGAATATTTAAATTAATCCACTGAGAAAGGACATAATTATCTAGATTTAATGGGTAAGAATCTTACATTTTATGATTATTATTTTAGCTGTTATGATATGGGGAACTACACAAATTAATTACCAATGTTTCAAGGTAATATTTCATAAATGAAGCTAATGGATTGCGGTAATGATTATGTTATTAATATAATATAAGTGGATTGATTAATATTCACATCCATGAATCATTTTAAATTTATTTTTCATTTAAATTTTATTCATTCTTTGTTTTGGGGGTTTCCATTGTATTTTAGGAGAAAGGTCTGGTGTCATTATGATTTTTGAAAAATAATGATCCCATTTATAGATTTAAAAACATATTTTTTTTATAAATACCTAATATATTAACATTTTTCACCCATCCCACTTTACACTTGTCCACCCTAACACATCCAATCCACCATATCCATTCGTACCCCAGAGGAAGTCATTATAATGGTGGATTTCTGTGATTTATTTAGTCACTGAGCCTACATGTGATCCCATATCCTTATTAATAAAACATATTTCTTTCATATATCATTCAATTTTTAATTTTTCTAACGATTAAACCTCTTACTCATGCCCAAGAACCCTATAGTCGCCCATATATCCCATTTTTCTTCATTGGAACTCTTATTCATCGTGTATTAGGGAGATATTTATCAAGGTTTCTCAAATAATCCATATTTGAGAAGGCATCCTTTTTCTTCCATAAATCATTAAATATTTACGTTTTCCCCCTAAAACAATCACCACATGGCCTACTACCCCTTATTAGAACCACCATATCAATTTTGGCTACATGTAGTGTAACGTCCCAACCCAACCTAACCTTTTTTCCTGGTAGCCAGACTGGTTTCCATATGACCTCAAGCGCATCTCCCCAAACGCCAGAGGATGCCGACTAACAGCGATGGCCTAGGTGAGTCTATGGGGAGACTATTCCCTCATTACCAAACCACCACAGTGGAATTACAAACAAACAATAGCGGAATAATTTTTACAGTTGACAAAACATTGAAAACAAAAATAGATAACAAACTGAAGAATATGGCATATTTCTAATAGTGGAAATGGTACAAGAGTCTAGGAAATAAGAAAATATGGTAAAAGTCAACACAGTACAGTAAAAGTGTACGAAACACCAAAAAGTAACAAAAAATTATCCCATGTCACATCGCAAGCCTCAGCTTGGTCCCATGCACTCCAACTCCGAGCAGCAAGTCAAGTACCTGTACTAGGGCTTTCTCCCCTTATCCATACCTGAAATCATATAATCTTCTTGCGTCCAAAAACATAACCCAAACAGGGTGTGAGACAAAATCCCAGTAGGCAACCACCAAAGATCCGTACGAATCTGTCAGTGAATATATAAAACATGCATTGTAATGTTGAAAGCAGTAAACAAGGAAAACTAACAAGATTGACCAAGCATGTTTTTTGGCTTGGGGTTGCTTCAAGTATCCATTCCATTCATTAATCACTTCATTCATGTTTTCACCAATCCTTGAGCCCGTTCCTGGAATACTCAATCGAAAACCCGGCATCGCTCAGGGAGAATATCCACCAACATCCTACAATCTCAGTCCGACGAACCTCTAGGAAACTGACATCGCTCTACAAGACCGTTCTAGTGAACCTCATAGGTACCCATCCTAGCTCTAGGTGCGTTATAGTCCTTCATATGAGCCTTTCCCTGAAATCCTATAAATAATATCCAGGTATCACCCATTACATTACATTCTCTATTGTGTCCGTCCATGGCATCTCATATTGGAAACATGATTCACTCGGCTTTTCAATAACAATTCTCGAATGAGTCCATCCATGGAAACTCACATTGGTTCCATGGTTCACCCATGACTTTTTTTCACATTTAAAACAACTCTTAAGCATTTAACTCACGTGGGCTAGCAATTCAAGAATTATAATGGCAGGATCAAGGTGAAAATCTCTATCTTATACTAGAAACCATTTCAATTACAATTTCATTCTATTGTAATTACATTCATACTAAATTCCATTTTTAAAAACCCACAAGGTAAAGGAAAAAACATTCCTTAAAGTCATCCTGGGTCAAAACCCATAAAATATTCATTCAAGGAAATGCACCCAAGGGGTAGTTCCTCTCAAAGGAATAAAACCATACTCATGCACATAACCTCTTATTTAGATTACATAGAACATGCTAGGTAATAACAGGATTAAATTTCAGGTTCAAGAGACACCCCAAAAGTGGGCGTGCGGCACTCTGGCCTATATAAACATCTTGACAAACAGCGAAATGAATGAGACCACCTACCTTAGGCTCATTCAAGATAGCTCGTCGAGTATCAGGGTCTGATTTGTCCAGGTTTGGGAGAAATATGAAGAACAGACGAAGAAAGAGAAATTAGGTCATATGAGCCTTAATACTATTTGTGTTTGTTGTGACGAGAAGAATCGAGAAGGATTAAAGATGAATCGAGGACTTACCGTTGCGGATCCAACAAGACGATGGACGTTAGAATCGGAGTTCGGACGGAAGAGAAGGCTCAAATCCTCCCAAAGATCATTTGAGAGCTCTCCCTTACTTTTCGTTTTGAAGAAGAATAGAAATAGGTTTAGGTTTTATAACTTTGAATCTATTTTATTAAAAATTAATTAAATTTCCAAAACACAGCAGGTCGCACGGTTTACCCGCACGGCCTGGAAAACCGTGTGGAGACCGTTCAGACCTTCCTGGAAGGCAAGGGGAAATCGCATGGAAAACCCGCATGGTTTCCTCAAAACGTGTGTAGGTTGTTCCTCTACCTTTGAAAGGCTTGCAATAAGGTGCACGGTTTACCCAGGCCGTGCACAAGTCGTGCGCAAACCGTGTGCGAGGACATTTTCAGCTTAAACCTTGGTTCCAGGCACCGAATAAGCCTCAGACGCCTCCATAGTTCCCTGTTTCAAGTTAGGCATCTACAATATGCCACAACAGAAAAATTAAACAAAAAGAAGGATTTGTACCCCGTTTGAAATCTCTGGTTATTAAAATCTTCCCCCTTATAGCAATTCGTCCCCAAATTACACTTTGAAGGGTGTTCAAGATTCTTCCGCGAACAGATCTTCCCACTGAGCACGTACGTTGGCCTCCTGCTCCCAAGTCCCATCCTATAAATAGTCGTGCTTCCATAGCACCTGTAGTATAGGAACTGACTAGCCTCATAGAACCTTTGTGCTCCTATTAATGATACAAATCAAATACTCCTCAAAGGATGCATCTACCTGAAGCTCGACCTCCTCAAGCTGGAAGGTATGAGACGGGTCTGAACAGTATCGCCATAACTGAGAAACATGGAACACATCCTGCATGGCTCGGTACCTCTTTGGTCACTGAAACTGATAGGCTACCAGCCCAACCCTCTCCAGAATCTCAAAATTCCCGATATATCTCGGCGATAGATTACCTTGTCTTATGATCCGCATGTGTCCTAGCCTTGGTGAGACACGCAAGAAAACCTGATCCTCGACCTCAAACTCTAGGGGACGTCTATGGAGATCAATATATGTCTTCTAAAATAATGGGCAGTATCCATCCACTTTTGTATCAAATGGACCTGCTCAGAAGTCTCTTAAACAAGATGTTGTCCCAGTAAAGCTGCCTCACCCACCTCTAACCAGCATAGGGTTGATCAGCACGACCTACCATATAAAGCCTCGTACGGTTCCATCTGTATAGTCTCCTGATAACTGTTTTTATAGGAAAACTAAAATATTGGAATATGCCTCTACCATGATCCCCCAGAATCCAAGATGCATGCTGGTAGCATGTCTTCAAGCACTTGTATCGTATGCTCCGACTGGCCATCCATCTGTGGGTGGTATGCTGTGCTCAGAAGCACCTGTGTACCCAGCACCCTCTGAACACTCTGCCTGAAACATGACGTAAAACAAGAATCCCTGTATGAAATAATGGTGCGTGGGACCCCGTGGAGTATTACTATCTCCCAGATATACAACCATCCCAGCTCGTCCAAAATGACGGTCTTCATTATTGGAAAGAAATGGGAAACCATTATGATCCTATCAACCAAAAACCTCACAACATCATTACCTCGATGTGACATCGGTAAACCAGTCACGATGTCCATCACAACATCATCCCATTTCTACTCCGGGATAGGTAACTGCAGTAAAAGCCCAGCTGGCTGCTGGTGTTCTGCCTTCACTAGCTGACAGGTGGAATATCTCAAGATGAAACTAGCCACAACTGTCTTCTTACTTGGCCACCAGTACTTTCGACGCTTGTCACGATACATATTAGTGACTCTGGGATGAACTGCCCAAACTGAAGCATGAAACTCCCACATCAGCTCCACTCTAATATCCATAGGAACCCATACACGTCCATGGATACGAAGAACTTCATCATGGCCTATCTTCCAACCAAGAGGAGGGTCCTCACCTGGAACACCTTCCCATAGAACTAGGCCATCCAAATCTGATAGTTGTCTCATCCTTACTCTTTCCATGAGGGTAGAATTCACAGCTAAGGACGATAGAAAGGACTACCCATGGCTATTCTGCACATCAAGATGCATCTCAGAGAACAAGGACATAAGCTTCCACTCGTTACTAGAATGTTGCATAGCCTATATTTGAGTCCTCCTACTCAATGCATCGACCACTACATTTCCCTTACTAGGTGTATAAGCAAGCTCGAAATCAAAGTATTGTAGGTACTCGACATGCCATCTCTACCTATGATTCAGATCATTCTATGTAAAGATATATTTTAGGCTCCTGCGGTCTCTGTACATCACAAAATGCTCTCCAAATAAATAATTTCTCTAACTATGCATTGCATGTACAACTACTTCTAGCTCAAGATCGTGCGTCGGATAATTCCTATCATTTGGCCTCAGCTGCCGAGATCCATATTCCATGACTCGGTCTCCTTACATCGACACTGCACCCAGCCCAATACCTGACGTTTCACAATAGATCGTGTAACTCTTTCCATGTTCTGGCAGTATCAGGACTGGTGCTAATGTCAATATTCCATTCATCTCTTGAAAGGCTGCTTCACAAGAATGTGTCCATAGAAAATTCACACCCTTCTTAGGCAGGCCTGTCAATGGTGCTGCTATTCATGAGAAATCCTATATGAAATGACGAAGATAACAAGAAAGCCACAAGAAACTTCGTATGTCAATGACATTCCTGGGTTGTACCCACGAAACCACAAATCTAACCTTCTATGGGTCTACAGACACTCTTGTCTGAGAGATAACGTGGTCCAAAAAGTGAATCTGATCCATCCAAAAGTTTTACTTAGTAATATTTGCATAATGTTTTTGCTCCCTTAGCGTATTCTAGATGATCTCATGATTGTTTTCAAGGTCGTTCTGATTTCAAAAATACACAAAAATATCATCCATGAAAACCATGACGAACGAGTCCAAATAAATATGGAACACATGATTCATCAAAGCCTTGAAAACTGCTGGCACGTACGTGAGACTGAATGGCATAATGAGATAATCATAAAAACCATACCTTCTATGAAATGTTTTACGATGTATGTCTACTGGTCGAACATGCACCTGTTGATACCCTGACCTCAAATCTATTTTCGAGAACACCCTAGCTCCTTGAAGCTGGTCAAATAGGTCATCTATCCTCGAAAAGGGATATCAGTTTTTAACCATTATATGGTTCAGTTTCTGATATTCCACATATAGCCTAAGTGTTCCGTTCGCCTTTTTGGCAAAAAGGACCGTCGAACCCCACATAGAAGTATTGGGTCAATGAGAACCCTTTTCCAACAAATCTTATAGCTATTTCTTGAGCTCTTTCAACTCCATCATTGTCATCCCATAAGGAGGAATGGATACTGGTGCAGCTCATGGTACTAGCCCAATGGAGAATTCCACCTCTCTATCAGGAGGTAAACCGGAAATGTCATCAGAAAAATCATCCCTCAAGCGCTCAACTACCGGGGGATGGTCCGTCTGACTCACTCCCGAATCATCCAGAAACAAACTAGAGATCTGGGCTATCATCCTGCATGGCCCACGACGCTATGGTCCACCTGGCCTTTCCTGGATATGCCACTCACCCTCAAGATTATACAAATTAACCTATGGTGATGTAGAAATCACCCCCTGGTGGTAACAATCAACGTAGGCTTGGTAAGCTACTAGAAATTCCATACAAAGAATGACATCAAAACCTATAATTTCGAGAACATAAAGATCCCAGAAGAACTGACATACTCCTACCTCAAGGGGTCACCCTCTACACTTACATAGAACCTCTAACCTAAATTTTAGTGGTGTGTCTAGCATCAAGACTCCATCAGAAGACAACACAACTAGCCCAATGCTTTTCACTATAGGAACAGATATAAAACTGTGTGATGCACATGTATCAAAGAGGGAAGATGAAATAACAGATGCTACTAAGATCTTACATCTCACCATAGACAGTCATGCTCCCTGATCCTCAGATGTATGATGAACTGAATACACCTGTCCTAAACCACGACCCTCTAACACAACCTCACTACCTTGATCTGGACCACTCTAGCGTCTCAGTTTACCCTTTTCCTGGCTACCCCTGCCATGACCACTACCTTGGCCTGATCGGCCTGTCTCACCCCTACTCCCTATCTGATGAGAAGCTGGTGACACTACTCCTGCATATGGAGTTGGTGCGGACCCTCTATCGTTGGCTGCTAGTACAAACATCCTGCAGAAACATTGAAGATGACCCATCTTGCCACATGATCGGCACTCGACTGGGTCCCTCTGAGACTGCGACTTTGTGTGTCCCATCCTACCGCACTAGTAGCACATCAGATTGCTAACTGAAGATAGTTTATGACTGCTAGAATCACTATGTGGAAGCTCCATACGACACTTCCAACTAACAGTCACTGCAGTACATAACCTCGAAGTCGAACCGCTCTAGATCGCACCTCCAGCCTCTCTTAGGTTGCATTCTGTGATTAGCTCCTAGTTCACAATTCCAGAAACGGTATTCAACATGATGATATTTACCTGAGATCAGTTTTCATATCTTAGACCATCCTCAAAAAATCTGGCCCTCGACATCTCATCACCCATCAGGATAGGTGTGAAGCGCTGAAGCTCAGTATAATGGGTCGAGTATTCCATCCCTGATAACACACATAGTTCTAGATGCATGAACTTTTGGGCTCGATCGGCCCTCAATGTCTCGGGATAAAGGAAGTCATATAAGTCTATATGAAACTCTATCCAAGCCATCTATGTATGAAGATCCAACTGGGTTATCACGTCACACCACCTCTTGGAGGAATCACGCATCATGTACGTAGCGAGCTTGACCTTCCTCTCCGAAGGCGTCTCCAAATGCTCAATGATAGCTAGCATCGCCTCTAACAAGGACACTGCAGCCTGTGGTCTGCCATCCCCTGATAACGTAGGAGGATGCTACTTCTGGAACTCATGCGTCATCTCTTCCATAGTCGGGGTAGGTAGTGGTGCTCCCAAAATGGTCAGCATAAAACACAACAGGCTCTCATGAAACAATTCCTCAGCACCTGCGTCCGGCCGAACCACTGGTGCCGCAACTGGCATAAATGAAGTTTCCTCTAGTAGCCCATGGCCTACCATCTCTAGAACGTGGTCGTCACCACTCTCTTGATGTACAACTGGAGGTCTCCATGGTGGCATGACTCTACAATGCCAAACACACGTCTCAGTTCAAGAATTTTTTTAAGGATATTCGAACTCACGAGCACAAGAACCGGGATAGGACATGTCAAGACCATCCTAAAAACCATGTCAACCCACAACCAACTTCTAAATTCAGGACTACATAAGGAACAGCTACAAAAACCCACTAGGGTCACTACCTCTTGCCCACTCAGAAGTCGGGTCTAGGCCAGGGTCTATTTTTCAACATTAATTCTTTTAACATATCATTGTTCAAAAGCATTAACCAATGGTCCACCAAGTTCCGATCTCTGAGGCCCATAACACATCATGAATCAAAATTTGATTCCCATACAACCATACTATTTAATTTCATTTAGAATTTGTATCACATTGGTGCATTATTTCCCAATCCATAAGGTCCCATACACCTTATTAATAGAAATATAACGTCACTCTTCATTCATTGCACCCAATCTAACAAAACCGTAGGAACACCTATCAATCAACTATCAATACAATATGAAATAGATATCACAAAATTTATCACAATAAAATGAAGTATCTAACGTATCCTAGATAGGATGGCATAATGCATGAAATGTGATTCCTAACAAGGTGCCTATATGATGCATGTGATGGAAAACCCTCATCTCATCGGGTTGCAATGAAATAGAACCCTCAATAATATCAATAGTAACTGCAAAAACCATGTGTGTCACCCAATGGTGGAATCAGAAAAACATTAATAGTCAAAACCAGAAACACAATTCCATACGAGGAAACTTGGATTTTCTCTATATGTGGGTTTGCAACTCTCAGGCATAGTTTATTACCAACGTCCCTTACCTTCCTACTCATATCTACAGTCGCGAAATAGTAAGTCAAATAAGAAAAGGAAAACCCCTCTAATACCACTTTGTAACATCCAAACCTGACTTACCATTCAACCTGGTAGCCGGACTGGTCGCCACATGACCTCAAGTGCATCTCCCCAAACGTCAGATTCTGCCGACTAGTAGCGACGGACTAGGTGTAAAGACCCATAAAATTCAAGGGAAATTTTTTCTGAATTGTATTTGGAATTTTTAAAGAATATGGTTTCTGACGACACCTGATTTCAAGGTCCGGTGTGCCCAAAATAAATTTCTGAAGTTTGGCTCGGGTACGTTCAGTGAACGAACGAGCGAGAATTTCTAACATTTGAACCGGTACTCGGTATCGAATACCGAGGGCACTGATGGAACCGCAACGCCGGTAATTTCTTAGGAACTCCTGTTTCGGAGTTGCGTTTACACGAGGGAAGTTATTAATTTTTTTGGTAGTTAAAAATAAAAATTTAACAATTTGTATTTTTCCTACTTGGTAGTTTTATCCTATGTAAGGATGTTGGGGGTGGGACCCAATTGTGATAACCAACCTTGAGAAGATATGGTTGGGTGGGACCCACACGAGCCCATCCCCTCACTTTCCTAACCCCTCTAAACCCCCCATTTATGTTTTGTTAACTTATCACCTCATTAATTTTATAACATCTTATGTTTAAAACTTAAGTGAGTTAAATGTGGGTTTTGAATTTTCAAACTCTTGAAATTCAAAACCTATGTTGGGTTAATAAAATAAGTGGGAGGATTATTTTATTTTGGAGTTAGTTGTTCTTGTGGTGGAGACTTGGGAGAGAAATGGCTGAGTTTTAGGAAGTCTTCTTCTTCTTCCACATCGATGAAGAACACGAAGAACACCTCCGACGAAGAACACCGTTATTCAACAAAGAACATCTCCGCCAAAGAACGTGACGTATTCTTCCAACGACGTTTCCTCTTCAAACGCACCTCAAAGACAACAGAATCGACGTTCGTTTTCCGCGACGCTCGACCTCCGCGATACTCGACTTTCGGGGCTTGATTAACGTGCACCGTTCCGGAACCGAGGTAGGGGATTGTAATTAATTCTTTTGTTCATGATACATTCCTGAGATTCTTCGTGAAATATTAAAAACCATTTGTTATCGAATAACGCGAGGGGGGTCAGACAGTACAAACACGGCTGACCCTCCTCCTTAATTTTCATCTTGGTTCCTCGTGGTTAGTACGAGAGAGCGGGGTGCCTTCGCACCACGTGGATTCATGCGGAAGGAAATGCGCGGTGTCGTCGCGCCGCGCCGTGGAAAGAATATGAAGAACGCGACGCTGTCGCGCCGGGTCGAAGAAAACCAAAGACTTCGCGGCCGGAGCGGGGCCGCGGCAGAGGGGCGCAGTTCCGTCGCACCACGGCAGACGAAAAGGGTCGCGGCCCGTTCCGGGCCGCGGAAGAGCAAGGTGACCGGTGGCCAGACCGGGCCGCCGGTGTCGGAGCTGGATGGGGACCGGCCACCACCGGTCCCTTTGAGCGGGAACCGCCCGGCCAGGTCGGGCCGGCCGGACAGGGAGAAGCTGGGGGGAATAAATTCCCCCGGCCGGCTTCAAACGGACGCCCTTAATTGAGGGGGGGAACGATTACATAGGGGGGCAGGCGCGCCCCCTTTTCCGAAACGGCTCGGCCTAAGGCCGAGCCAGATAGCGTGTTGGGCGCGCTGTGCCCAGCTGAACTGGCACCTGGACAGTCTGCCAGGCCAGGCCGCGCCCAGCTGGGCTGGGCCGGGCCGAGCCCAGCCGGGCCGGGCCGACCGGGTTCTGGCCAACCGGGGGGGGGGGGTCTGGGGCTGGGTCGGTCCGGGCCCGAAACCCCCGTTTTCAGATAGTTTGGGTTCAATTTCCCATAACATGGGCTACGGAACTCCGATCGACACGCCGTCAGGGGCAACACGACCCTTAGAACGAGACGGTCATTTCAGTATATCGCACCTAAGGTTTCAAATTACTTTGAGTTCGGCCGGGTTGGTTTGTACTCGAAACCAACCGGGCCCTCCGAGCGGAAACGCTCATATCTTGAGCTTCGGACGTCCGATCGATGTGTTGTCGACTTCATTGAATTCATCTTAGTGAGACAGATCTTTTGGCATACTCTGCCCGAGGTTTGGACATAGATGGAGTACGGTCGAGTTGGTTTTGCCTTAAAAACCAACCGGGCCCCTGGGACGAAAAAGCCAATAACTCTCAGACCGGGCGTCCGATTGACGCACCATCTACGATGTTGAGTTCCTATTGACGATACAGAACTTTTGGATACATCAACACTGGACTATGTGTCTGTTGATGTATCAGCCTCTCGGCTCGTGGTGCGGACCCTCCGGAACGATCTTGCTGTGTGCGTGAACCCTAGTGCTGGCTGCGACTGCTACTGTGACGACGATGACTGTACAGAGATCATCAGTGGATTCGACGGTGATGACTACAGTACTCAGCGATCCTATCTGGATCAGTGCTACCGATCCTGTGTGGGTCTGATCCTGTGTGGGTCAGCGCTCAGCGGTTCTGTGTGAGCCAGCGCCTACAGATCCTGTGTGGGTCCGATCCTATGTGGGTCTTTGCGGGGGTTATTTTCCTACCGATCATGTGTGGGTCTTTGCGGGGGTTAGTACCTATCGATCCTTTGTGGGTCCGACGACTTAGATGGATCAGTTATCATCTCTATCGTCTTCGAAGATGTATACCTGTGTGAGCTGAATCCTATTTGCTTTCCTGTGTGGATTGTGTTGTGCTATCCAGTGTGGATTACGTTTGGCTTTCCTGTGTGGAATACGTATACTTTCTTGTTTGGACTGAGTTGTACTTGGGCTCGGAGGTTGGAGCGTATTGGAATTGATGACTTAGGTATATGTTTGGGCATATACATAAGCAAATTCGGTTGTTACTTCGTGATTATATCTTTCATTTGTGGTTTATCCTTTGTGGATTTTGGGAGACCATCGGGGGTCTCGGGGTCCCTACTGAGTATCTTATACTCACCCCTGCATGGGCTATGCCCGCTCTACGTTGTGTTGGTGGCAGACGACAGACAACATTGATCGTGGTTGAGGCTTGTAGAGCAGGACGGTACTTGGAGGTGGACCACTGGGCGGGACGTGCTCGGAGTAGACGGCGGGACCCGAGGAGCAGTGGAGCTATCTGTACCCACCCATCTGGTATGATTTCCAGTGGACAGATCGGCGTAGCAGCTTTACTTTACAGTTGTTGTTTTCCCTTTTGAGTTTTACTTTACAGTTGGGCTTGTATTTCCGGCCCCTATTACTTTCCGCACTTACTGTTGTACTCAGTTTTTACTTAGTGTTTACTTCTTCCACTTGTAATCTGTGGTGCTTGTTTACATTACAAAGGCAATGTCTTCCCTTTTTATCGGGATTAATGCCTTGGTGCTAGTCGCCAGCCCCTGGCCTATGGATGGCGGGCATGGGGTAGTCACGGTATGGGCCTCGAGGACGGGTCGTGACAAATTGGTATCAGAGGAGTTCGGTTCTACCACAGAACATGTGACTCTGATCTTTTCTATGTGAAGCAATAGTGTTTAACCTATTGAGTGTGGTTATCAGTCCAGGGAGTCCAATATTGGTGCGGCGACCGACGTATTCGTACACTAGGACCTGACTTCTGATTTCCGACTTAATGCACGAAAACATTGATTGCGTGTGTGTTTCAAGTTATCTTTATGAATACTTTGTATCAGCTCACCAGGTATACTTTTCTGACCGTGGAACACCTGTTTCCTTTTCAGGATGGCCCCATGATGGCAGCCAGCTAGGGTTCCGAGAGTCGAGTGTGACGACAGCCCACCGAGCGACAAGGCCTCGGTGCAGGGCCCTTTGTCAGCAGTGGCACCGGCGGTAGATCTACCTGCTGAGCCACCGATACTTCCAGCACCAGCAGCGGACGATGCACATCGCCTTAGCGCACTGCACGAGTTCCAGCGCCAGCGACCACCCAGGTTTGGTGGGGAGACGGACCCCCAGGCAGCTGAGGACTGGCTGGAGGCAGTCGTACGAGTTTTCAGGCTAGTGAGGACACCAGCAGACCTCATGGTGATCCTCGCTGCGAGCCTACTACACGCAGCAGCTGGCCGATGGTGGAGCTTGATTCTCCAGGTGCACGATGAGGCATCTCTACTTTGGACAGACTTTGAGAGACTCTTCCGCTCGGAGTTCATCCCAGACACCCTCCGTGCGGTGCACATTCATGAGCTTCTTCAGCTGCGGTAGGGCAGCATAACGGTTGCCTAGTACTCGGCGAGGTTTACCGATCTCTCGCGCTACTAGACCG
Source organism: Viscum album (assembly GCA_963277665.1). Lineage (NCBI taxonomy): Eukaryota > Viridiplantae > Streptophyta > Magnoliopsida > Santalales > Viscaceae > Viscum > Viscum album. The sequence continues at coordinate 512,908,563 of OY728138.1, forward strand.
ACATGGTATGGGACCCCTTCTTCCGGGTCTGGACCTTTGAGCATGGATTGAGACACAAGATCAGGGCGTCACTGGTCTCCCTCAGCATTCCGACTCAGACAGGAATACTAGAGCGAGCCCTTTTGATCGAGTGTTTTCTTGCTGAGTCTACACCAGCACTGAGACCCACCGCAGGGCAGCACGTAGCAGAGTCTTCTGCAGCAGGAAGTCGATGGATGACTCAGGGGTCCAGGAAGACCAGACCCTCAAGCAGACGACCTCAGGACACTGGCTCAGCAGTGCGGGGCACACAGCGCAGAGCTAGTCTTTCGTGAGGCAGGCAGTGTTACTCGTGCAGCGGGTAGGGCCACATGTCTCGTGATTGCCCGACCCGCTGTGCCGAGGAGCAGCAGATAGTTGAGGTACCACCGAGGCAGAGGCAGAGGGTCGACTGTGGCGGTCCACAGGGAGCTGGCGGGCAGAGACAGGCATAACTCCAGGCAATAGTGGCCTACGACCACGGTGCGCCCGAGATGATTCGATGTACTATCTGTGTCTATTCCACCCTTGCTGCAGTACATATCGACACAGGAGTGAGTCACTCTTTCATAGCTGCTTCCCTTGTTTGGAGCTCAGAGATTCTGACAGAGCTGTTGGCTCGATCCTTACGGCTAGAGACTCCTACGGGAGCAGACTCGACGATTATGCACTGGTGCCGGCAGTGTGAGCTTACTCTAGGAGGTGAGAGCTTCAGCTGGGATCTTCTTGTAGTGGGGTCGAGGCCTTACGACGTCATCTTGGACATGGATTGGTTATCTACGGTCCATGCACAGATTGACTGTTTTAGGCGCAAGGTACGATGTGTACGCACCGACGGGAGCAGGTTCACCTTCACCGGCGATAAGGGAGCCTTTGCAGCACAGGATGGACTTCCGTGGAGGAGAGGACAGCACATCACTCATTAGATAGATAGCCTCAAACTAGGATCAGTTGATGTGCGGAGTCCTAGTTTTCCTGCAGTGGTGGATCAGTTTGCAGACGTTTTTCCCGACGACGTTGTAGGACTACCTCCTCGTAGAGAGGTAGAATTTTATATTTACCTGTACCACGGGACATCCCCGATATCCACCCCATCATATCATATGGCCCCCGCAGAGCTTCGAGAGCTACGAGTACAGTTGGAGGATTTGCAGGGCAAGGGGTTCATCCGACCAAGTGTTTCACCATGGGATTCCCCGATATTGTTCGCCAAGAAGTCAGACGGGAGCTTGCGACTTTTTGTCGACTATCATCGCCTGAACCAGGTGACAATGAGGAACAAGTATCTGCTTCTAAGGATTGATGACCTCTTCGACCAGCTCAAGGGAGCACGGTGGTTCTCGAAGATATACCTCAGGTCAGGCTATCATCATCTCAGAGTTCGAGATGAGGACGTACAGAAGACGACCTTCAGATATCGGTATGACCAATATGAGTTCTTGGATATGCCCTTCGGCGTAACCAATTCTCCAGTAGTGTTCATGGACCTCGTGAACAGGATCATTCAGCCATACCTCGATCGATTTGTCATGGTCTTCATCGATGAAATTCTGATTTACTCGATGACTGAGGAGGAGAATGCCTACCACTTGCGGGTTGTACTAGACACACTCCGAGAGCTGTAGATTTAAGGAAATCTCTCGAAGTGTCAATTATGGATATGTGGGGTCCACTTCTTGGGGCACGTCATCTCTGAGGCGGGAGTTGTAGTGGATCCTGCGAAGATCGAGGCAGTGCTATCTTGGGAGCCACATAGGTGCGTGACGGAGATGCGAAGTTTCTTGGGTCTAGCTAGATACTACCCGAGATTTGTGCCAGACTTCTCAAGAGTTGCGGAACCACTCTCAGCTTTGAAGAAGAAGGGGATACCCTTCGTGTGGTCAGACAGATGTCAGCAGAGCTTTTAGGAGCTGAGACAGAGATTTACCAGTGCACCTATCTTGAGGTTTCCTGAGGAGGGAGTAGGGTACGTAGTCTATTTTGATGAATCAGGGACCGGACTCAGATGTGTCCTGATGCAGGATCGGGCCGTGATCGCCTATGGATCACGTCAGTTGAGGCCGCATGAGCAGAACTACGCTACCCATGACCTTGAGTTAGCAGCAGTGGTCTTCGCCCTGAAGATGTGGAAACATTATCTGATGGGCGAGCGCTTTACAATCTTTTATGACCACCAGAGTCTCAGGTACTTCATCTCGCAGATGGACTTGAATCTGAGACAGCGGCGATGGCTCGAGTTCCTCCAGTACTATGACTTTGAGATAGTCTATACTCCTGGAAAGGGGAACGTGGTAGCCGATGCCCTCAGCAGGAGGACGGGAATCCAGCTACTTGAGGAGGCGACAGAGCAGCTAGCCTCTTTGCAGATATCCTTTATGGATAGAGATGGAGCAGCCTTCCTTCAGTATCTCACAGTCACTCCTCCACTAGTACAGCAGGTCAGAGAGGCACAGTGTGGGGATGCTGACTGTGAGACGTGGCGTGCACAGATATCATCAGGACAGGCACCTGATGGTTTCTCCTTTGGAGAAAAGCACGACATCAATTTCAGAGGAAGTAACATGGTACCAGTCTCTTTACGGGAGGAAGTGCGGAAAGAGTTTCACACTTCTCCTTTGGCGGTTCATCCTGGAGTGGCGAAGATGTACCAGGATCTCAGACGACAACACTGGTGGCTGGGCATGAAGAAGGCTCTGGTGGAGTTCGTTTCTCGATGCCTCACCTACCAGCAAGTGAAGGCTGAGCACTAGGTACCAGCAGGCTTCGTACAGCCCTTGGAGGTCCCGGAGTGGATGTGGGACAGGATATCTATGGACTTTGTGACTAGACATCCACGCACTTGCAGAGGTCACGACTCCATTTGGGTGATTTTAGACCGACTCACCAAGTCGTCTCACTTCTTACCCATCAGAGAGCAGGGATCGGTGGAGGGAATGTGACGACTTTACATTCAGGATATTGTATGGATTAACGGTGTTCCATCTTCTATCGTCTCCGATCGTGATGCTCATTTTACTTCCCGAATATGGAAGGGATTGCAGGAGGCGTTCGGGACGCAGCTACGTCTGAGCACAGCCTTTCATCCTCAGACAGATGGTCAGACGGAGAGTAAAATTCAGACTCTCAAGGACATGCTCCGCGCATGCGTCCTCGACTTTGGTCGCAGCTGGGAGGACCACCTACCCTTGGTGGAGTTTGCGTACAACAACAACTACCACTCCACCATCGGGATGGCACCATACGAGGCGTTGTATGACCGACCTTGCAGATCTCCTTTATACTGGATAGACCCTGGGGAGTCAGCACTTGTGAGACCGGAGATGGTCTATTCCACAACAGAGAAGTTCTAGGTCATCCAGGAGCGGATGAGGACAGTTCAGAGCCGGCAGAAGTCATACGCTGACCGGAGGCGGAGGACACTATAGTTCGAGGATGGAGACCACGCCTTTTTGAGTGTCTCACCTCAACGTGGATTACGAAGATTTGGACGAGGTGGCAAGTTATCTCCGTGCTTCATCGGACCATTCCAGGTCCTCAGTAGTATTGGCGTGGTGGCTTATCGTCTGGCTCTACCACCTTAGTTGCACCGGGTGCACAATGTCTTCCACGTATCTCAGCTGAGGAGATACGTGCATGACCCGACACACCTAATTGACCATGGGGATCTTGACCTTGACGATGGGCCAACTTTTACGGAGATCCCGGTGGAGATCGAGGATCGATAGGAGCGGGTCCTACGTGGACGGTCGATTCCTCTAGTGTGCATCAGTTGGAAGCACGGGAACCTCCAGGAGATCACTTGGGAGAGAGAGTCTCAGATGCATGCTCAGTACCCTCATTTGTTTCTCTAGTTTTGATGTATCTTTACGGGGACGTAAATCCCTGAGGTGGGAGTAATGTAAATACTCGTAAAATTCAAGGTAAGTTTGTTCATAATTTTGCTTTGGAATTTTACAAGAACGCGGTTTCTGACGGCACCTGATTCCGAGGACCGGTGTGCCCGAAATCAATTTCCAATATTTGGCTCGGGTACGTTCTGTGAACAATCGAGCGGGAATTTCTATCTTTTTAACCGATACCCGGAATCAAATTCCGAGGGCACCGATGGAACCGCAGCGCCGGTAATTGATTAGGAACTCCTGTTTCGGAGTTGCGTTTACACGAGGGGAGTTATTAATTTTTGTGGTAGTTAAAAATAAAAATTTAACAATTTTTATTATTCCCACTTTGTAGTTTTATCCTATGTAAGGATGTTGGGGGTGGGACCCACTTGTGATAACCAACCTTGATAGGATAAGGTTGGGTGGGACCCACACAAGCCCAACCCCTCACTTTCCTAACCCCTCTAAACCCCCAATTTATGTTTTCTTAACTTATCACCTCATTAATTTTATAACATGTTATGTTTAAAACATAAGTGAGTTAAATGTGGGTTTTGAATTTTCAAACTCATGAAATTCAAAACCTATGATGGGTTAAAAAAATAAGTGGGAGGATTATTTAATTTTGGGGTTAGTTGTTCTTGTGGTGGAGACTTGGGAGAGAAAGGGCTAAGTTTGAGGAAGTCTTCTTCTTCTTCAACATCGAAGAAGAGCACGAAGAACACCTCCGATGAATAACACCATTCTTCAAGAAAGAATATCTCCTCCGAAGAATGTGACGTCTTCTTCCAACGATGTTTCCTCTTCGAACGCACCTCAAAGGCAATGGAATCGATGTTCGTTTTCCATGACGCCTGACCTCCGCGACGGTCGACTTCCGTGGCTCGATTAACGTGCACCGTTCCTAAACCGAGTTAGGGGTTGTAATTAATTCTTTTGTTTGTGATACTTTCCTGAATTACATTGTGAAATTTTAAAAACCAGTTGTTATCGAGTAACGCGAGGGGGGTCAGGCCGTACAAACACGGCCGACCCTCCTCTTTAATTTTTGTGTTGGTTCCCTGTGGTTGGTACGGGAGAGCGGGGTGTCGTCGCACCACACGGATTCATGCGGAAGGAAATCTACGGCGCCGTCGCGCCGCGCCGTGGAAAGAAGTTCAAGAACGTGACGCCGTCGCGCCGCATCGATGAAAACCAAAGACACGGCAGCCGGAGCAGGGCCGCGGTGGAGGGGCATGTTGTCGTCGCACCGCGCCGAACGACAAGGGCCACGGCCGGTTCCGGGCCGCGGCCGAGCAAGGTGACTGGCGGCCGGACCGGGCCGCCAGTGTCGGAGCTGGAAGGGGACCGGCCACCGCCGGTCCCGTTGAGCAGGAACTGGCCGGCCAGGTCGGTCCGCCCGGACAGGGAGGAGCCGGGGAAAATAAATTCCCCCAACCGGCTTCAAATGGACCCCTTAACTGAGGGGGGAGGGGAATGGTTACACTGGAGGGCAGGCGCCCCCCCTTTGCCGAAACGGCTCAGCCTAAGGCCGAGCCAGACAGCGTGCTGGGCGCGCTGTGCCCAGCCGGACCGGCGTCTGGCCGGTCTGCCAGGCCAGGACGCGCCCCGCCGGGCCGGGCCGGGCCGAGCCCTGCCGGGCGGGGCCAACCCGGACCCGAGGTGGGTCGACCCAGTTCAGGCCAACTGGGAGGGTCTCGGGCCGGGTCGGACCTGGCCCGAAACCCCCGTTTTCGGACCGTTTGGGTTCAATTTCCCATAACTCGGGCTACGGACCTCCAATCGATGCGCCATCAGTGGCGACACGATCCATAGAATGAGACGGCCGTTTCGGTATATCGCACTCAAGGTTTCGGATTACTTTGTGTTCGGAAGGGTTGGTTCGTACTCGAAACCAACCGGGCCCTTGGAGTAGAAACACTCATATCGTGAGCTTCGGACGTCCGATCGACGTGCCGTCGACTTCATTGAATTCCTCTAAGTGAGATGGATATTTTGGCATACTCCGCCCGAGGTTTGGATGCAGGGGGAGGATGGTCGAGTTGGTTTTGCCTTAAAAACCAACCGGGCCCCTAGGACGAAAAAGCCAATAACTCTCAGACGGGGCGTCCGATTGACGTGACGTCTGCGACGTTGAGTTTCTATTGACGATACGAAACTTTTGGATACATCAACTCTGGACTATGTGTCAGTTGATGTATCAGCCTCTCGGCTCGTGGAGCGGACCCTCCCGAATGAGCTTGCTATGTGCGGGAACCCTAATGATGGCTGCGACTGCTACTGTGACGACGACGACTATACAAAGATCCTCAGTGGATTCGACGACGACTACTACAGCACTCAGCGATCCTATGTAGATCAGTGCTACTGATCCTGTGTGGGTCCGATACTGTGTGGGTCAGTGATCAGCAGTTCTGTGTGAGGCAGCGCCTACAGATCATGTGTGGGTCCGATCCTGTGTGGGTCTTTGCGGGGGTTAGTTTCCTACCGATCCTATGTGGGTCTTTGCGGTGGTTAGTACCAATCGATCCTTTTTGGGTCCGACGACTTAGATGGATCAGTGATAATCTCTATCGTCTTCGAAGATGTATACCTGTGTGAGCTGAATCTGGTTTGCTTTCCTGTGTGGATTGTGTTGTGCTATCCTGTGTGGATTACGTTTTTCTTTCCTCTGTGCAATACGTATATTTTCCTGTGTGGACTGAGTTGTACTTGGGCTCGGAGGTTGGAGCGTATTGGAATTGATGACATAGGTATATGTTTGGGAATATAACTATGCAGAGTTGATTGTTACTTTGTGATTGTACCTTTCCTTTATGGTTTATCCTTTGTGGATTTTGGGAGACTTTCGGGGGTCTCGGGGTCCCTACTGAGTATCTTATACTCACCCCTGCACGGGCTACGCCCGCACTGCGCTGTGTTGGTTGAAAACGACGGACAACGTTGATCGTGGTTGAGGCTTGAAGATCAGGATGGTACCTGTAGGTGGACCACTGGGCGGGACGTACTCGGAGTAGACGGCGGGACCCGAGGAGTAGTGGAGCAATCTGTACCCACCCATCAGGTAGGATTTCCAATGGAGAGCTCGGCGTAGCGGCTATACTTTACTGTTGATGTTTTCCCTTTCGACTTGTACTTTACAGTTGGGCTTTTATTTCTGGCCCCTTTTACATTCCGAACATACTCTTGTACTCAGTTTTTACTCACTGTTTACTTCTTCCGCTTGTACAATGTGGTGCTTGTTTACTTTACAAAGGCAATGAATTCCCTTTTTATCGGGATTTATGCCTTGGTGCTAGTCGCCAGCCCCTGGCCTATGGAAGGCACGCTTGGGTTAGTCACGGCACGGGCCCCAAGGACGGGTTGTGACACTAGGTGAGTCTGTGGGGAGACTATGACCTCATTAATGAAGCATCACGGCAGAATTTCAAACAAACAATAGAGGAAGTAGGTTACCAGTAGAAATCACAATGACATCAGAATCAAATAACAAAAAGAAGGATCTGCCATACCTCTAATGGTGAAAATGGTACAACAGTATAGAAAACATCCAAAGATGGTACAAGTCAATACAGTACAATACAATTGTACGAAACACCAAAAAGAAACCAAAAAATTTCCCATGTCACATCGCAAGCCTCATCATGGTCACATGCAATCCTACTCTAAGAAGCAAGTCAAGTACCTGTACTAGGGACATTCCCCTTATCCATACCTGGAATCATATAATCTTCTTGGGTCCAAAAAAAATGACCCAAATAAGGTCTGAGACAAAATCCCAGAAGGCAACCACCAAATATCCATGCTAATCTGCCAGTGAATATATAAAATAGGAAGCGTAATATCGAAGGCAGTAAATAAGGAAAACTAGAAAGACAGACCCATGCTTGTTCTTTGTCTTGGTGTCGCTTCAAGTATCCATTCCATTCATTAATCACTTCATTCTTGTGTTCACCATTCCTTGAGCCCATTAATGGAATAATCAATTAGAAACTAGGCATTGATCTGGTAGAAAATCCACCAACACCCTACATGCTCATTCCAGAGAACTTATAGGAACCCAGATTCACTCTACATGTACATTCCGGCAAACCTCCTTGGTACTCAGCCTCGTTCTAGGTGCACTATAGTCTGTCATCTTAGCCCGTCCCTGGAATCCTATAAATAAGATCCAGGTATTTCCCATGACATTACATTCCCTGTTGAGTCCATCCATGGCATCTCATATTGGATCCATGATTAACTCGACATTTCTGTAACAAGTCTTGTATGAGTCCGTCCTTGGAAACTCACATTGGTTCCATGGTTCAACCATGACGGTGTTTCACATTTAAAATAGCTCAAAATAATTTAACTCACGTGGGCTAGCAATTCAATATTTAGCATGCAAGGCTCAAGGGGAAAATATTCATACTATACCTGAAACCATTTAAATTACTATTTCATTCAATTTCAAAATACATTCATATTAACTTCCATTTTTAACAACCCACAAGGGAAATGCAAAAAAATGCCTCAATGGCATCCTGCGTCCAAAACCATAAATGAGTCATTCATGGAAACACACACAAGGGGTGGTTCCAGTCCAAGGCATACAACCAAACTCATGCACATACCATCCAATTTAGATTACCTACAACATGCTAGATAATAACATGATTAAATTTCACGTTCAAGCGACACCCCAAAAGTTGGCGCGTGGCACTCTTGTATATATAAATAGCTTGATAGTGGGTGAAAAGCACGAGACCACCTACCTTAGGCTCATAATGTTCATCAAGTATGTATTCAAACATAGGGTTTGATCTAGTGTTTCCTTGACTAATCTGGTGATTTCATGTTTGATTTAACACCCTTGTGGTGTAGTGGTGGTGCAGTTGAACATTCATACAAGGATTTGGTGTTTTAACACTTTTGGTAGGTGATTCCATGTGTAAGAAATACTAAATGATTTATCTGTGCTTGATTTTTTTCATCATACTCTTCCTTCATTGTGGTAGCTGCGAAAAGTATTTATGGTGACATTAGTTATACAATTTATTTTCAAATGTCATTTTTATGTGAAAATGGGTGTTTTACATGTGTGTTCCATGTTGTACCACTTGGGCCTATTTGATAATTCATGGAATGCTTTTATAAAAAGGTGTTTTATCTGGAAAATAATTCTTGGGATTATATTTGTGGGAAATGGGTTTTCAAAGAGGGATTATAAATGAATTTTATGTGCAATGATTGGTGAGATTCCTTGAAATTGTTTTATTGAATTTCATAGTGGTTAATTTAGTTATATAAAGGGTGAAAATAATTTTTTTATACAGTTTTTAAGGTGTATGAAAAAACCATATGTTTTTATGTGAAAATATGTTTTCGTAACATTTGGATATTGTTTGAGCACAAAGGGGGAAGCCTGTGTATCTAGGTGTGTGAATGTGGACTATTACGCTAGTTATATAGAGTGCGTTTGTCCATGTATCACATGGCATGTTGGACATTGAGAACACTAATTAATCAATAATTTTGAATATTGGGGACCAATAGGTTATGTGTATGTTCCCTACCAGTGTCTCTTTCATGAGAAGTGGTATGGTTATGGTTACATTACACTGAGATATGAGGTACATCGGCCCATAACTAACTCGTACCGAGGGGTGTTCCTAATATTATTTCCCTTTGGTATTTGGTATTTATCATTATTTTATGATGTTATTGGATGGATAATTCATCAGAATATAATTTTTATTGATGTGATTTCACTTTTTGAAATTTCCATATGAAAATGGTTCACGCTTAAATGTTTCTTTCGTTAGAAATTGTTGTTACCATTTCATGTTTATTAAAATATGTAGTATTTTTATCCTATATTTCTTAATATATGGAATATTTTTTGTGGTATCCTATTAGGATTAGACACACAACCTACTTACACCTCTTTGGTGTATGTAGAATTGATCATGATTGACATAGGTAATGGGAAGGCCTTGGGTGACTGTTGTTAAGTTTGTTAGTTTTCATCATGGTGCGGTGTTGTGGAGATGGCTCGTGGTTGATGAAACCTTGTTATGTGGTGTGTTTTTGGCTTCTTTTTTGGTTAATTTATTTATATTTTGAACTCTTCTGTCATGTTTAGACCCATTTTTTTAGTTCTGATTCTTAAATAATCCTTGTTTGGAAAGAATTTTCATATATGGTTTATTTATTGTTTTTGTTATTTTATATCCATAATTGGGTAACAAATTCACAAAAAATATTTATGATACTCAAAAACCTGTTCGGATCTATCGACATAGGAAACACCCTTTAGGAATTTCTATAGACTAGGTTAGATGCCATTTTTAATGTATACAAGGATCTGTTCATGACACAATGGTATCAGAGGTGGTTTGTTTGTTTTTATTGGTTATAAAATTTTGTTAGGATAACTTCGGCTAGAGAGAAGCTAGGACTATCGAGGCACAATGTTTTGGCCTTGAGTAGCTTTCCTATCCCACACCTCTCTTGACATACCTTGAGTCACCATGGGACTTCGGAATTTATTTTATGACATCACTTCTGGTTGATATGTGTGGGCTACAGACTGCACATGGACATTGGGTGGGGGTGAAATAGTTGTTTAATTTATGTTTTTTGGATAGTTTTTATTTTATGTTATTGATGAAATTTTTTATAACCTGTTTAATGATTTTTTCTCTTATGACTGTTTCATTTTATAACAACATGAATCCTAGAAAAGATCCCATGCAACAATGGGAGGAAGCTGGAGAAATTTCTCCCTCACCGCTTGATCAGATACTAGTAGAGGATATGTTTTAGGTTGTCCATGATCTAGGATAGGGACAAACTCATGTTCTATCTCCAATTATAGAATAATAAATTAGTACGAGGAAGGTTAAAAGCCCAATATTATCTACAAAACGAGCCTCCTTTTTTAGAGGTAGCACCGAACAGTAGGAAGAGGAGGAGTGGACTGAAAAGATCGAATGCATGATTTAGTTTCTTAACACACCCAAGGAGGTTAGGGTAAAGGGTTAATCTTTTCTATTAAGTGGTCCTAGTTGTATTTGGTGGGGATCATTTCTTCAATCTGGGAAGCATGTACATATAATCAATAATGACATCAATATGACCTTTAATGACCAGTAATTCCCTAATGTTTTGGAATATGATAAATCATATGAGTTTATAGAGCTGATTTTGGGGGAAAATTTATTCATGGAGTATGCTATCCATTTTGCGGATTTGTTCTAGTATTCTTAAGAAATGGTCTCTAATGAGATGATAAAGGCCCAGAATTTTGAAAGGGGTTTGTAGACTATGATATAGTCTCATTCCTTACTGTTAAGCTGAAAACCTATGCAGAGGTAGTCGATCAGGTGTGTATAGTGGAGATCAACCATAAGGGAAGGGGTATTTTCATTGTGAAAAAGTTAATAATGGATAGTGTGAGATCTTATGAGAAGAAAAGAAAGTAGTGGGGGCATGGAAAGAAGGGATGTTGCAACTCAGGACAACCTTCAAGGTAGTTTTCATCAGTGGATTCTAATGTGAGCTCTGTTGTGTTCCAAAAGTGTGGGATTGTAGGGAATATCTAACATGCTTGAAAATCCAATTTTAATCTCTATTATAAGTATAGAGTTTTGGGTCACCTGCACCATTTTGGTTGGTTGTCTCATCTACTCCAGAGTGGGGTAAGATAAGTGGATTCTAGTGGAGTTCCATCTCAGTGGGATCCATTGGGGACCTTGGATCTTGGTTTGGTGTCCACAGTGGATGGGTCAGATCATCTTATTGTTAGAGATAGTTAAAGGTAGATCCATAGTCAAGTGGTTGTTCTCAGGAAGAGTCTAGGAATTTTCATGCATTGGATCTAACACCAACGAGATCATAGTTGGGACCATCAATAGTTTGAGGAACAGTTTAAATTTCATCTCTTCTAGATGCATCCCTTTTTGAACCCGACTCTTTTTTTCCTTCATCTTTTCCCATATTTTGAACATGCGGAATTTTCCAACTAAGCTGTTTTCTATTCCGATGGATTTGCTGACGCCGTTGTGTAAGAAGGAGCTGGGTCTCAGGTTCTAATTGTGTGTGATTTATATGGTAGGGATTGAGATGGAGTGTGCCCTCCAGGTATTAGATGTTGGTCTGTTTGATGTGATAATTGTCATGAATTGTCTAGTATACATTCATGCGCACATCGATTGTTATCAGCAATGGGTCAGTTTTCTAAAACATGATGGGAGTCGTCACTTTTTCCTTGAGGATTAGGATCCTCAGTCAGGTTGTACAAGACCTCCACTCCAAGAGTTGGGGAATCTAATCTTCTAGTTATCATCAATCACACTATAATATAATATTCATTCTCCTATTTTTGGACTACTTCATGTAGTGTACGAGTTTCCAGAGGTATTCTGAGATGGTTTTTTAGGATTTCCACCAGAGAATGATGTGGAGTTCTCGATTGATTTGGCACCATGAACAAACCCAATATATATTTCACCACATTGTATGGCCATCACCATGCTAAGGGAATTAAATATATAGTTGGAAAACATTGAATCCAATCGATTTGTCTACCTAAGAGTCTCTCCATGGGTCACTAATGTTTTTTTGGTGATTCTATGAGGTAGATCATTCCCGTTGCGTATGGATTACATGAAGATAAACTAGGTAAACATCCAAAAAAATATACGTTCATGGAATAGATGACTTGTTTGATCAGTTAAATGAGATAAAGTGGTTTTATAAAAGGTTCATGTGTTCAGGTTACCATCAACTCAGTGTGAATGAGGGGGATATCTGGAAGGAAACAATGCAAAGTCGATACGACCACATTGAGTACATAGTCATTCCCATTGGATTAACCATTTGTCTAGGAGTCATTATGGAACTCAGGAAAAGGATGTTCCATGAGTATATCAATTATCTCCTCATGGTATTCATGGATGACATACTAGTTTACTATAGATCCTAAGAGGAACATGAACAACAATTGAGGATCATGTTGGGCACATTGTGAGAGCATCACCTTTAAGGAATGTTATCCAAGAGCACTTTTTGGTTCATGGAGTAGAAGCTTCATGGGCATAAGATCTCAGAGCAGGGGGTTTTAGTGGTCCCCAAGAAGAGCAGTGCAGTTGTGTCATGGGAGAAGCTAAGGATTGTGTTTGAGGTTAGGAGTTTCCTTGTCCTGGTTGGTTACTTCAGGTAGTTTGTTTGGGATTTCACTCGACTTTCCTCACCCAAGACCACGATCTCCCAGAAAGGGGTGTAGTTTGTATGGTCCCTAGAGTGTCATGCATCCCTTGAGGAACTGATGTGGTGGTTGACTACCACCCCTGTGATGATTTTTTTAGAGGATGGAAAGGGGTATGTGGTGTATTAAGACACTTCATGAATTGGTCTCTGGTTTGTGCTTATGCAGGGTTATCATGTGGTGGCGTATGGTTCTCCAAAAATCCATCCACATGAAAAGAATTATCTAAACCCCGACATGAAGTTAATAGTATTGAAGCATGATTTAATGAATCTGTGTTAATAATTATTTGGGTAGACATTTGTGGTCTTCATTGATTACAAAATCATGGCCTACAACTTCTCATAGACGGATGTCAATCAGAGGCAGCTTCGTTGTATCGAGTACTTGTAGGGGTTTGACTTTGACATTATCTATTCCCATGGAAAGGAAAATGTGGTAGTAGATTATTTAAGTTAAAATGCACTAGTTCAATCCTTGAGGAAGTAAAATGTTGAGTGGAATCTGATGGGGTTATTTACATAGATTAATGTTGAGACCAAGGATCATAGTAGAGGTGCATTCTATGAAAGGATTGAGTTGAATATTTCTTTATAAGAGTTTATTAAGAGGGAACAACCTAGTGATGGGATTTTTCAGTGGTATTGGTAGTTTATTCATGGTGGCGAGACATCTTATGATTGGTCTTCATCTCTTGTGGGAATATTGTGCTTTAAGGTCCAATCGGTAGTTCCATCGACTGTGCTGAAGGGTGTGATGCATGATTTCCACATGTTAGAGTGGTCCAACCATCATGGTTCCACCAATCTATATTATGAAGTGTTTAGGCATTTCTAGTGGCCAGGTATGATATGATACATTGATGATATAATGTCGAGATGCTTTATATGTCAGCAGGTTAATGTGGAGCACAAAGGCCATCTAGTTTGCTTCATCTTATACCCATTCCAACCTGGATATGGGATGAGGTCTCCAGGTATTTCATTGTTTTCCTTCCTCATACAACCCAAGGTATGAATGATATGTGGGTAGTAATTGATCATATGTCCAAATCTGACTACTTCATTCTGATAAACGATACAAGAAAAATGGATGGGTGGGCTCGATTGTATCATAAGAAGGTGGTATGGATTTATGGTGTGGTATCTTAATTTACCTCAGTTAGAGACCCTTGTTTCTCTTCTTAGTTTCAGGAAGGCCTTTAGAAGTCCATGATGTCTCAAATTATAATGATCGTGGCATACCATCCTCAAACAGATGGTTAGAGAGAGTGAGAGAATCATATTTTGGTGTACATGATATGTATTAATGTTTTGGACTATGAAGGTTCCTACTATTGCCATTTGGGATGTATTAAATTTTCATATAACAATATTTACCAATCATCGATGCGAATAGCTCCTTCTGAGGAGCTCTATGTTTGACCTTATCATTGTCCCAACATTGGGTTGAGGAAGGCGAGACATCATGGTTGGGACTGATCCTTATTCAACGGATGTCTGGAAGGTAAAGAAGAAAAACCAACACATATTGATAGAATAGAGTCTACATAAATATTATACGAATAAGAGGCATCAAGGCAAAGAGTTTTCTATGGGTGATTAGGTATTCTTGAATGTGGCCCCTCATCTAAGCTATAGTCATTTGGGAATGCAAGGGAAGCTGAAACCACAATACATCATACCGTCTGAAATAACCAATTTTATTGAAATAGTGGAATACTGTTTGGATTTTCCTTATTAGAAGAAATCAATTCAGGACTTCTTCCATGCCTCCTAGTTGAAAAAGTAAAATGCGGATCCGTCCAATGTGCTGAATTGGGTAGAACTAGATATTAAGCCTGAATTTTGTTGTTTGAGCAGCCGATGAAAATTGTTGAATCCTGAGAAAAATTTTTTTGATGGAAGACTATTCATTTAGTTATATTCCTCAAGAAGCATGGGACTAATGGGAATGATATGTGGGAGCATATGACTGCAGTTGAAGAGATGTTTCTATTTCTGCTATCTAATCGGGCTTAAAGGTGACATTCTGATGGTTACATATTTTTATGGTGGGGAGAATTGTCACATCCATGACATCTATTGAAGTTATCGTTCATGTAACTTCTTTTCATTCTTTGTTTTTGGGGTTTCACAAGTATTTTTGGGGAAATGGGTTGTTTCATCATGATTAGGGATAAACCATGATCACATTTCCATATTTGAAAATAAAATTTGTTTCTATTTTAAATCCTCAAATTTATAACATTTTATCATCATTATTATTGAATTTATATAATAATTTTTAATTAATTTTTTTTCAAAATATAAACAAAATAAATAAATAATTAAGTATGTAAGAACCTGGTTCTTCTCTTTGAGTTATAAGATTATTCTTTTCTCCATTCCTTATGTGTTTTAAAAAAAATATGGAAAATGGGGGGAAAATACTAAATTTTGGAACTACACACCATGTACTTTTTCCACACGCCGTGTACTTCTAGCCGTGTTGGGATGAGTACACAGGGCATGTAGTCGTGTCAGTGACAAAGGGTATAGGAACTGACTACATGCCTTGTAGTGGTCCTTTACACGCCATGTAGTCAGTCGGAAGGCCAAAATAGAAAGGCGGTGGAGCAGCCGCCAGCTGGGCAACAGTACACGACGTGTACTTAGGAGTACATGTCGTGTAATCATGTCGACGGATGAACAGTGTGGCAGTGCCACCAGAGAAATAGTTAAATGAAAGGAGTAAATGCCTTGTACATGGAAGTACACAGTGTATACTTTGTTTTTTTGGATTAAAACAGGTAGTAGCCTCATCATTTGGCAGAGGAGGCATTTGAGCCGTTTTGAAGCCAAGGAGGACGACCGAACTTTTGAAGATCCACCGGGTGATCGTCTGGAATCCAATTCGGCTTTGGACGATCTTTTTGGAACCGCGTGGGTAAGCCCTTTCCTCTCCTGGTACTGTTCTTACTAATTCTTTATCGACGAAAAGTTATTTACATTTGAATGGGTTTTGTTCTTCGTCAGATCTACGTTGTTCTAGGGCGTTTCTGGAGTCGTCATTCAGGTATAGTGTTTGTTGGCCTATAAGGTAGGTGGCTTTGTGTAAATTTTTCAAACTGCCATGTGTTTTTTGTGTTTTTGTGCCACAAACCCATTTTGGGGTGTCTTGTGGCTGATTCCATTGATATATTTAATGCCTATAATTGCATAGGTGATTAAATGGAGATAATAAAATGCTAGTTGGGATCGTTTCTTGGATACGGAACCACCTCAGGGGTGTGTTCCATAGTTTATCCATTTGGCCAGGATACGCGAGTGTATGCCTTTAAAGTAGTAATTGTAGAATTTCCTTGAGAGGAATTGCTTGTTACTGATTGTTACCTGTTGGGCATGGCCAGGTTACATGTTTAGCCTGAGGGCGTTATTGTGATTAGCATGTGGGAACTGTGCCATTTAGACCAAGGGCTCTAGATATTTCTCCTGAGGGAAACATTCATTCATGAGGGTTTGACTTCTGTGCCTGAGGGAGACACATTCTATGCTTGAGAAAAAATCTTGTTACGCCAGAGGGCAATACCTATGGGTTGGATTCTGCTTACTCGAGGGTAAGGTTTTCTTGTCTGAGTATGTGGACTATTTTCATTGAAATGAACTGTGGTGATTTCTAATATTTAATAGATTAAATGAATAATAAAATGGAAATATAACTGGTAGTTAGTTACTTTTGAGTACTGCTTTCATTATTGCATTTTACTACTACCCACTGTTGTTGCATGCTCACACGCAGTTGGGCATGGGCCTTTGGTGGGTGCCTACTGAGATATATTTCTCAAACCATGTTTGGGTCACGCTTTTTGGCCCAAACTGATTATTTTTCTATAGGTGTGGACAGCGGTAAGAGTCCCTATACAGGTACTTGATTGCTGCTGAGGAGTAGGAGGGCTTGGGACTGGTCCTAGGCTCGCGATGCCACAGCCATCTGTTTTTTCTGTACTTGTACTCTGTATTGTATTGTACTGCTATGTAACATGTTCTAGCTGTTTTCCTAGAACATAAGACATGTTTCAACATTTTCTATAAACTATTGGTTATATACACTGCTGTTGTTTATTTAAATTGTGTATGATTTTATTCTTTCAATGTTTTTTTATGTTTTATTTTGTATTCCCCTGTGCTACACAATGACAAATGAAAGAATAGTTTACCCACTGTCAGAACAGGGCCCTTGCTGCTAGTCACCAGCCTCTGGCATTTAGGGAGATGCTCTTGAGGTCACGTGGTGAAGCAGGTTTGGGGAACCCTTTGAGTGGAACCTGGAACTGGGACGTTACAAAGTGGTATCAGAGGGTTTCTTTTCTTTGAAATACTATTTGGAGCCATAGTCAGGTATAGGCCGAACTGTAGTTGGTAATAAGTGGTGACTGGGAATAGAAAACTCGCATACAGGGAAAAGCCAATTTACTTCGTGATTTCAATTTTATTGATTTTTCAATTTACAGTTGATTTTTTTTCACCATTGGGTGACACATTTGAGATTGTGCTATTTATATTTTATCTATGGGTTCTATTTATTTGCAAACCGATGAGATGAGGGTATAACATCTCATGTATCATATAGCCACTTGCTAGATATCACATGCCATACAGAGTTTCCATGCCATGTAGGTGCATTAAAAATTGCATGTTGTTGTGATAGTAGTTGTGATAGAAAAGAATGCTATTGTGATAGATTATTGATAAATACTTGCAGTTTAATATTGTTTTTTGTGTAAGCATGTTTATAAAATAGACGCCAAACTTTTGTTTTTGGGTAGTATGGGCCCCCATTGACTAGAATTTGGTGGATCATCGACTGTTTTTTAGTTTAAACACATTTAAGATGTAAAACTTTGATTCCTGGGGAGTATGGGCCCCACGGTTCGGAATATGAAACTTCGGTGTTGTTATTCAGTATTTTCTGTGTTCTGGGGAATATTCTGAGGCATACTATCCGGAAGCCCAGTATACACGCCATGTAGTACATCAGACGTGCCAGGTATGTTCTTCTGTTCAGGAAGAGAAATAAACTTTTTGAGGACATGACGAGTACCCAGAGTACATGCAGTGTCGTCTCGTCCCATGTCAAAAACCGTGTGGGCGGCGACACGGGGTAGGGACATGCTTACTTAAAAACACACCATGTAACAATTATACACGCTGTGTAGTTTTTACCAGAAGTCTGTCTGTGTAACTAACAACACGGGTCGCTGAAATCCTAGACAGAACACACCATGTCAATGATGAACATGTCGTGTAGTGTGACCTGGGGACTCGACCATGTAACTAACAACACGCTCTGGTGTCACCGTTCCTTGAACACGACGTGTACCATTGGGGACACGCTGTGTAGTCTTGTCTGAGGATAGACTATGTGGATTTAGCCGTGTGGTGGGGAAACAAGGTTGTTAACAGGACGTGTGTGGGTGTAACACGCCGTGTAGTGTCTAGCTGAGTAGTCGGCCATTTCACTTACGACATGGGAAGTTGGAAATAACACCATACACGTCATGTATATGCAATACATTCCGTTTAGTTTTTGTTAAAACGGGATCTGTGTGGCTTAGACATGATGAAGGACCCAAGCAGGGGAAGGGAAGTCAAGTACACACCGTGTTGTCATTGTACACGTCATGTAGTCTTGTTTTGAAAATTTTGAATTCCTTGTTCCTCCTATTTACTTTTGGGTTTCTTCATCTTCGGTCTTTGATAATCTTGTTCTAAGGATTTTTTTTGACCTTGTAGTGTCATGCCTCATAGAAGACCAGGCGTTGTTCTCCAGGAGAGTGGCAACGAGTATACTCCAGAAATTGTGGGCCATGGGCTACCAGTTGATCCTCCAGCAGATCCAGATGCGGCACCAGCTACTATACCGGACACAGTAACGAAGGTGTAGTTCCATGAAGGATTATTGCGGTTCATGTAGACCTTTTTGGGAGCACCGTAGGCTACCCCATATATGGCAGAGCTGACACGTATCTTCCAGTAGCAGTATCCGCCTACGTTTTCAGCTGATAGCGGACCACAGGATGAAGAGTCTTGGCTGGGGTCGATACAGTCTATTTTCGAGCATCTTGAGATGCCTCCAGAGTGGATGGTCAAGCTCACGACTTACATGCTGCCTGATTCTGCCAAGAGGTGGTGGGATGTTACCACCTGGTCAGAGAAACACAGGGACATAGCGTGTGAAGACTTTTAGGCTGTCTTCTAGGACTTTTTCTTCCCGGATACACTGAGGAAAAATAGAGATCGAGAGATCATGAATATTCAGCAGGGCTCAATGTTAGTGATGGAATATTCTGCACGTTTTACGGAGCTTCAGTGCTTTGCACCCGTGTTGGTGGGTGATGAGATGTTGAGAGCCAGACGATTTGAGGATGGTCTTCAGTATGACATTCGGGCGCTGGTTAATGTATTCAGGTTGCCTACAATACACACTATTGTGAACTAGGCGTTGATCACAGAGAGGAACCTACACGAATCTAGTAGTGCGGGCCAGGGCAGTTCAACACTAGTTACTGGTACTATTTCTGCTGGCAAGAGGAATAGACAGATGCACTTCTCCCGGGGTGGCAGTACAGCCAAGCAGCTTTTTCAGGTGGTCTGGTCAGGTGCTACCAGTGTAGCAGAGAGGGGCACAAGAGACCGCAGTTTCCAAGAGACCCAGTGGAGTGTCGAGCTTGCGGAATGATGGGTCATACGCAGTGCTTCTATAGGGCGTTTCTATCGGTGGCTAGTGAGAGGGGTTCTGTACAGACTCCGTGTGTGGGAGCAGGACCAGTGGCTTTTTACCAATCAGGGAACTGGAATACGTCAGGGCGTGCAAGCAGAGATGGTGGTCGTGGCCATGGTAACCAGAAACCAGGATCTCCGAGGAAGCAGGGCGGGACAGCTCAGGGTAGCCAGGCTGTGTCGCAGGGTCGCGGCGCTTGGCAGACATATGTAGTCCAACTGACCCAGCAGGAGAAGGATCCCAGAACTTCTACAGTCATAGGTACTAATCTTGGAGCTTCGGTCTTATCTTCAGTACTTTTATATACGGGTGATACACATATTTTAATATCTGTACCCATTGTGGAGTGCCTTGGGCTCGGTGTTTCTACTTTTTCTGATATCATGATGCTAGACAGTCTGTTGTGGACTAGAACGGCTGGTGTGCGTCAATGAAAATATTGACACCTAGAGGATGGTGGGTGTCACTTCATTTTGGACCTCTATGTATTAGAGATGACGAGATATGACTTCATTCTCAGGATGGACTAGTTGGTTCGCTTTCTAGCCTTTGTAGACTGCTATCATCATAGGGTGAGTTTCACGTCACGAGATGGTAGAGAGTTTCAATACAAGGGCGAGTGGAATGTTCAGGCTGGTCGAGCTGGACCAGAGCATTGTGGGAGAGGTGGAGCCACATCCGAGATTTTGAATTTATATCCGGATGATTAGGTGACATGTCAAACAAATTTCCCTCCATATGTTGATTATTTCATGGATATCTTCCCGGACGACTTTTCGGGTCTACCTCGGTACGAGAGGTAGATTTCACCATTGAGCTTGTTCCAGGAGCAGAACATGTGTCCATTCCTCCCTAAAGGATGGCCACGCCTGAGTTGCAAGAGCTCAAGAGGAAGTTGGAGGAGTTACATGCAAAGAGCTTTATCTGACCCAGTACTTCTCATTGGGGTTCGCCGGTCTTTTTTGTGAAGAAGGAAGACTGTACCCTCAGAATTTGCGTGGATAATCGGAAGATGAACCAGTTGACGGTTAAGAACCGATACGCTTACCGAGGATTGATGATCTTTTTGATCAGCATCATGGAGGACGAGTGTTCTCAAATATTGACCTGAAATTAGGATATCATCAGCTGCGCGTGAGACCATATGATATACATCTCATGGCTTTCAGGAGTAGATATGTTCTATATGAGTATACGGTTATGCCGTTCGGACTCAAAAATGCCTCATTAGTTTTCATGGCTCTGATGAATCCTGTGTTCCATCTGTATCTTGATTCTTTTGTGTTAGTATTCATGGAAGAAATATTGGTGTACTCTCACACTCAACATGACCATGCCACCCATCTTGATATCGTATTGAGTACATTGAGGGAGCAGCGACTATATGCTAAGCTCTCAAAGTGCCACTTTGGAATGGACCATATTCACTTCTTGGGTCATATCATCTCTGAGGCAGGGGTTTCAGTAGACCCAGAGAAGGTGAGAGAAGTAGTTTCCTGGGAGAAACCTAAGAACGTGTTCGAGATATGGAGTATCTTTGGGATGGCGGGTTACTACAGGTGTTTCATACAGGACTTCTCTCCCTTACCAACACCATTGAAAGGTCTGACTAAGAAGGGTGTGAAGGTCATTTGGTTGAAAGCTTGCGAGGAAGATTTTCAGGACCTGAAGGGAAGGTTGACATCAACACCAATCCTGATACTCCCAGAGTTAGGGAAGAGCTATATAGTATATTGTGATGCATCAGGTATTGGGCTGGGGGCAGTGTTGATGCAGGGAGACCGAGTTGTGGTGTACGGGTCTCGGCATTTGAGGCCAGATGAGAGGAATTACCTGATGCCTGATCTCGAGTTAACTGCAGTTTTGCATGTGTTGCACTATTGGAGGCATTATCTATTGGGAGAGAATTTTGTGGTTTTCACCAACGAAAAAAGCCTCAAGTATATCTTTACTCAGCGTGACCTGAATCTGAGGCAGAGAAGGTGGGTCGAGTACCTACAGTCCTTCGATTTTGTGCGTTCCTATACACCTGGTAAGGGGAATTCGGTAGATGATTCACTAAGTAAGAAGAATCATATACAAGCGGTGCAAGAGGCTAGTGGTGAGTGGCTACTCATGGAGTTGTTCTATAAGATGCATCTGGAGGTTCATGACAGTCAGGGGAAGAATTATATTTCATCTTCAGCTATGACTTCTACCCTCCTGGACAGTGTAAGGATGAGGCAACTATCTGATTCAGAAGGCCTTTTTCTACTGGAGTTTGTGTCAAGTGAGGACCCTCCTCCTTGTTGGACGATAGGCGGTGATGCGGTTTTGTGTTTCCATGGACTAGAATGGGTTCCAGGGTATATACACGAGGAGATGATACAGGAGTTTCATGCTTCAGCTTGGGTAGTTCATCCCGGGGTAACCAAGATGTACCGTGACATGAGGTGTCAGTACTGGTGGACGGGTATGAAGAGAGAGATAGCTGGTTTTGTTACAAAGTGTTCCACCTGTCAGCAGGGGAAGGCGGAGTATTAGAGACTAGCTAGGCTATTACAGCAGTTACCCATTCCATAGTGGAAGTGGGATGTTGTCGCGATGGATTTCGTGATGGGACTGTCGAGGTCACCTAGAGGCAATGACGTCATGTGGGTTGTTGTGGACAGACTCACGAAGGTAGCTCACTTTTTGCCGGTCAAGTAGACCTTTGGGGTTGAGGAGCTCGGACAAATGTATATCCGAGAGATTGTTCGTCATCATGGGGTCCCTCGTTCTGTCATTTCGGAATGGGACAGCCACTTTACGTCTCGATTCTGGCAGAGTTTTCAGAGGGCGCTGGGTACACAGGTGCTTCTGAGCACAACATACCAACCTCAGACAGATGGCAAGGCAGAGCATATAATACGGGTGCTAGAGGACATTATGCATGCATGCGTCCTAGACTTTGGGGGCTCTTGGGAGAAGCATATACCCTTAGTCGAGTTTGCCTATAAAAATAGTTTTCAGGAAACTATTTATATGGGACCATACGAGGCTCTATACGGTTGGTCATTCCATTCACCATTGTGCTGGATAGAGGTAGGTGAGGTAGCATTACTAGGGCCACAGCTCGTGAAGGAGACATCTGAGTAGGTCCAGTTGATTTAGAAGCAGATGGCCACTACACAGTCTTTTCACAAATCATATGCTGATCGCCGCAGATGACCTTTGGCGTTCGTTGTTGGGGATCAGGTTTTCTTGCGTGTTTCGCCGAGGTTGGGACACAAGTGGATCTGGAGACAGGGTAATCTTTCACCGAGGAATGTGGGGCCATTTGAGATTTTGGAGAGATTCATGCCGATAGCCTATCGGTTGCATTTACCGCAGCAGTACCGAGCCATGCACGATGTCTTCCATGTATCTCAGTTACACCACTATCATTTGAACCCGTCTCGCACCTTTTAGACAGAGGAGGTTGAGCTTTAGCGTGATGCATACATTGAGGATCATCCAATTTGTATCGTTGAGAGGAGCACGAAGGGTCTCTGAGGCTGTTCAGTTCCTCTCGTATGAGTTCTATGGAATCATGGCTGAGTGCAAGACGAGACCTCGGAGCGGGAGGCCGATGTACATGCTCAGTGGCCGGAGATTTTCACGACTATATCTTCTCCACCATTGGATTGGAAATTCAGGGATGAATTTCTATAAGGGGTGTAGTTTATAAGAACCTTGTTCTTCTGTTTGAGATACGAGATTCTTCTTTTCTCTTCTCCTTAAGTGTTTCAATAATATATGTAAAATGGGGGAAAATAATAAATTTTGGAACTACATGCCGTGTAATTTTTCCACATGCCCTGTACTTCTGGCTGTGTAGGGATGAATACACAGGGCATGTATCGATGTCAGTGAAAAAGGTTATAGGAACCGACGACACGCCGTGTAATGGTCCTTTACACGCCGTGTAATCAGTCGGCTTGCCAAAATAGTAATGTGGTGGAGCAACCGCCAGCTGGTTGGCAGTACATGCTGTGTACATACGAGTACATGTCGTGTACTCATGTCTATGGATGAATAATGTGGCGGTGCCTCTAGAGGAATAGTTAAATGAAAGGAGTACACACCGTGTACTTGGATGCACACACTGTGTTCTTTGTTTTTTCGGTTTAAAATAGGACGTAGCCTCCTCATTTGGCATAGGAGGCATTTGAGCCATTTTGTAGTAAAGGAGGACGACCGAACATTTGAAGAATGAATGGGTGTTCGTCTGGAATCCGATTCGGCATCGGACGATATCGTTGGAACCGCGCGAGTAAGCCCTTTCCTCTCTTGGTACCGTTCTTACCAATTCTTTCCTGAAGGAATGTTATTTATGTTTAAATGGGTTTTGTTCTTCGTCATATCTACGTAGTTCATGGGAGTTTCTGGAGTCGGTGTTTTGGTATAGCATTCGTTGGCGTATGAGGTAGGTGGATTTGTGTAAATTTTTCCAACTGTCATGTGTTTTGTGCGTTTTTGTGCCACGAACCCATTTTGTGGTGTCGTGTGGATGAGGCCGTTGAAATATTTAATGACTAGAATTACATAGGTGATTAAATGGAGATAATAAAATGCTAGTTGGGATCATTGCTTGGATCCGGAACCACCCCGGGGGTGTTATCCACTGTTTAGCTATTTGGCTAGGATACCCGAGTGTATGCCATTAAAGTAGAAATTGTAAAATTTCCCTGAGAGGAATTTCTTGTTACTACTTTTTACCTATTGGGCATGGCCTGGTTACCTATTTAGCCTGACAGTGTTTTTGTGATTAGCCGGTGGGCACTGTGCTTTTTAGCCCGAGGGCTGTAGTTATTTCGCCTGAGGGAAACCTTTTGTGCCTGAGTGATTGACTTCTATGCCTGAGGGAGACACTTTCTACGCCTGAGGGAAATTATGTTACGCCTGAGGGCTATACCTGTGGGTTATATTTTGCATACCCGAGGGTAAGGATTGTTTGTCTGAGGACGTGGGATGTTTACATAGAAATGTACTGTGGTGATTTCTAATATTTAATGGATTAAATTAATAATAAAATGTAAATATAACTGGTAGTTAGTTACTTTTTAGTACTGATAACATTATTACATTTTACTAGTGCACACTATTGTTGCATGCTCACACACAGTTGGGCACGTGCCATTGTTGGGTGCCTATTGAGATATATTTATCACACCCTGTTTGGGTCATGCTCCTCAGCCCAAACATATTACGTTTCATCAGGTGTGGATAGAGGAAAGAGTCCCTATAAAGGTACTTTATTGTTGCTGAGGAGTAGGAGAGAATGAGACCGGGCCTAGGCTCGTGATGCCGCTTCCAGCTGTTTTGTTTTTCTGTACCTGTACTCTGAATTGTATTGTACTACTATGTAACATGTTCTGGATATTTTCCTAGAACCTAAGATATGTTGCACCTTTTTCTACAAAAGGTTGGTTATATACACTACTGTTGTTTATTTTAGTTTTGTTTGATTTACTACTTCCTATGTTTTTTGTATGTTTTATTTTGTATTCTGCTGCACTACACCTTGACAAATGAGGGCATAGTTACCCCACTATCAGACCTGGGCCCTCGCTGCTAGTCGGCAGCCTCTGGCGTTTTGGGAGACGCGCATGAGGTCATGTGGCGAACCGGGTTTGGGGCACCCGTTGAGTGGCACCAAGAACCGGGACGTTAGAAAATAAATTTATTTTTTGGGATATTACATTATTCCCACATTATAAAATAATTACATCCTCAAAATGCTTTTAGCTCACTATGATGAATTCTAAATTTTCACCTTAAAAATTCAAAAAAGGTAGTACCGGTAAACTTATATATTCTTAAACATATAAAAAACATTGAATTAGTTAAGTTTTATAGACCGTTATTATGATACAAATTGTAATTTCCTGATCCCTTTCATTGATACACGAAACATATAAATATTGGGAATATTTTCTTCAAACAAACAGAATAAATACAGATCATTTATTATATTCCATGAACATTTATCATTCATCATTTTGTAGAATTAGATAAAAATATTTCATTTCAAAAACACTATACAAAAAGAAAATAAATAACAAAATATTCTCCAGTGTACAACCTCCTCCAGAAGAGTATTTTTCATGTAATTCTAATAAAACTGTACAAAATTCATTTTAAAAGATTGATTGAAATTTTTTTATTCTCAATAATGGGGTTTGTAAATGGTTGCAAATTTAGTTAAAACAACTCCTTGTTATAAACATATTTAAATACAAATATATTTTCATAATGTTTTAATGCTAAATAAATATTTATGAACCCATTATTTTCTCAAAATAAATATAATTGAAAAGATCATTTGGATTTATCGATTTAAAATAATAATTTTTTATTTGTCATTTTTTGATACTTAGATAATCAAATTATAATCATAAGACCACTAGCCATAACACATATTGGTGAATGTTTCTGTATAATTTATGGGTTCACTCTCCACAATATAATATAGCATTCATTATACTAGTGTCAATTTTTTAGAAACATTTAATTGTCCTTAATTTGTAATCATAACCCAAAACATTTCATATATATATATATATATATATCATTATTTCCATTAATATAAATTAACCTTTATATATCATGTTATAAACACCTTCATGAAAATTTCTTATTTTTTGGGAGATGTCTAGGCATTTGTTGGGCATTTTCAATTTTAAAACTCTAAATAAAGATATATAACTAAAAAAATCAACATTTGATAAAAAATTCATGGACTGTCAATTATAATTTATATGATTACCATACCTAATTTATTAAGGTAATATATGAATGAGAAGAAACAATTTTTGAAGAAAATTATAATATTAATACAAAAAATGTTACCATTTAAATAATCTCATAAAATAGTGGTCATAACATGATGTAAATTTTTAAAACATACTATAATTAAATAATTACACATAAAATAATAACATATATGAAATAATATATGCAATAGAAAATTAAATTTAATATTCCCTTTAAAAATATAATGTTTTATAATGAAAAACCTGATATTGTAATAGTTTTTAGATGATGATCTGAAAATAAAAACACAACTAATGAAAATATTTTTAACTAAAAAAATACTTTCAATGGGTCAAAAACAAGACATGGTATTATATATGTGAATATCCATATAAAAAAACATTTACTGGTTAATTATTGAATGTATAAAGTAGATTGAATTTCCAGAAAGAGTAAATAATTTTTTGTAAGTAAAGATATAAAAAATAGGACGAATTGTCAAATATACATAAGGGATTTAAAATATATAAATAATTTTTAAATATATGTCATACATAATAAAATTAAACCATTTAATAAATCTTATAAAAATTAAGTACAAATATAAAATTATACTTTAATATGTTCTAAAACAAAAAAAATCCTTTCACATCATGGGTTAGAAATAAAATTTATAACACAAACATTATTTAATAAATTATATAAAAATATTTTAGATATAAATACCTATATCTGTATTCGAATATAAAGTTAATTATCTTAAATGATACAAAAATTAATTAAAATAAATGAATCCCTTACATTATAATTTTTTATATAAAAATTATTATTTAGATATATATATACATATCTTTATAAACCAAAAATATTTTTATAAATAAAAATTATAACCATTACATTGATTAATGATGAAGTTATTGGTCACTTAGAATGTAGAAAAAGAAATGGATATACATTTTTGGGTGTTTCTAGAGTCACCTATATATCAGTTTAATGCTTGAAATTGATTCTCTTAGGTTCAATATATTATTTTTTTATTAGTTATCTTCTATTTACATTTTAATAATTTAATTATTATTAAGCATGTGGAGGAATATTTTTTCAAAAGTGATACTAAAATTTGATTTCATACTACCCAATGTCTTGACATCAAATTATGTTTCCCACTCATTTTTCTCTCTTTGGTCACTTATCCCAATTTGTTCAAAGTATTCATAATTTATATTATTATTTTATCAATTATTACTTATTTAACCACACTCAATAAGTCATTTTTTAAAAACACTTTCATTTTTTGACAGACATTATGACTTATATTATATATTAATATGAATTATATTTTAAGAAAACATTTTATTCTCTTACTTAATCTCATTTCATGTTTTTCAAACAAAAACATGAATTTCATTTATATATATATATATATATATAAATTAGTTTTTTATATAGTAATATATATAAGGAAATATAATTATATATATATTTAATTAAATAAAACATAGATATATATACATGTTTAAAATAAGAGACAATTATATGTATTTATAAACATATTATTATATTTTTAATCATTTTTTGATATTACATAATGATATTTATTTATAAAAAAATATCATTTATATTTAAATATAAAATTATTCTTTTTTGATATATTATTTAAATTCATTTCTTATTATATTAAAATTATGTATAAAAAATATAAATCAGAAAAATAATATAAAGTCATATAAATAACAAAATAATAATAATTTTTGAGAGAAAATATGTTTTACCATTAATTATTGTTATTATTATTTATATAATCATCTTCATTATTATTAAACTTATAAAATATGTTTTTATAAAACCATTATTTTATTTTATAAAAAAAATTATTTAATAAAAATAAAAGTACAATTTGAATATATCGGGATGTTACAAAAATAATTCTCTATAAATAATATATTGAAATATTTAAAAAAAATAATTATCACCACTTATAAAAGCTTCCTCTCATAAAACAAGCAAGAGGACACCAAAAATTAGGATTCCACATTAAAATAACCCAATTATAATTCCATTATAACCTTACTCATTATCTTTTTAACTCTGGTCATATATTAATGTCTTAAGATCACAATTCCAAGGAGTCATCCATGAGAAATATGAATCTCTTAATGTGAATACTTGTTTTATAACATCATTTCTGTTATATCGTACCATACGAATTATAATTTTATAATTAATAATATTGAAATTAATTATTGATTTTATAATTATTGTTATTATGTTAATGTAATATATATTAACAACCATTCATCATTTATATTATGAAAAATAAAACTAACATTAATGCGCTCTGTAGAATACCACCTATACATGGAGATGTCTTTAATTTTTTCACCATACACTATCATCAGTATATAAAAAAGTGTAACTGAGGAATACATTTGATTATATAATATAACAATGATTATGACACTACTAGAAAAATAGGTATTTACGACGGGTCATTTGAGACGGGATCCCGTCGTAAATGGCCTTTTTCGACGGGGGCCCGTCGCAAATAGCCCATTGCGGAAAACGGGGTCGCAACAACAATTAGTTGCGACAGGCCCATCTTTAAAGACGTTATTTGTGACGAGGATCCTTCCCGTCGCAAATATTACTCCGTATATTTGTAAAAACCTTTAAAAATAGTAATTGTGATGGGCCCTGTCGCAATTACTATTTTTTAAAAAAAAATTAAAAACTATTAATAAATAATTTTAATGAATATAATAATAATACTATTTGCGATGGGCATAGTTTCCCGTCCCAAGTACTATAAAAAAATAAAAAAAATTATTAAAAAATTATTTTAATTAATATAATAAAAATCCAATTATAATTCAAAAATAAAAAATAATAAAATATTAATAAATGATTTTAATTAATATAATAATATAAATATAATTCATAAATAAAAATTATTAATTATTAATAAATTATTTTAATTAATATAATAATAATAGAATTATTATTCTAAAAATATAAAATAATAGAATATTGGGAAATGATTTAATTAATATAATAATATTAGAATTATAATTCATTAATAAAAAATTATTAATAAGTTATTTTAATTAATATAAAAATAATAGAATTATTTTACATTCAAATATTAAAATAATTCAAATATTACAAAAAAATATAATTAAATTATAATATTATAAAATTTTAATATATATATACATAATTTAATATTATAAAATATAAATAATATTATTATTCATATTAATATTGTTATTTAAAAATATAATATTATTAATATTTTATAATGAAACTGAAACTACGAATAGAGAAAAAATTCATATTTTGATTTAAAAAACTTTATAACATGAAAACAAAATCTAATCTGAAGGAGGGGGGAGGGGGGATCTGCAGATGCTGGTGGAGGAAACTCCATCCCTAAAGCATGAGTGAGTCGGCGCATGTACTCCATCTACTCCTGCTGTTGCTACTGCCACCGACTCATCTGCTCCGTGTACAGCTGCTACTGGGGTCAACGCTCCTCCTCATACTGCTGCTGCTGCTGACACATCTGCTCATGCTCCTGTCGAAGACTCTCTATCAGTGCAGTCTGAGATCGCAATTGTTCCTCATACTGTGTAGCAGAAAAAGATGCACGAGCTCCTCTCGAGATGGACGCCGATATCGCAGCACTGACATAATAATCTCCGGGAGTCAGTCGAGAGCTGATACCAACTACTCGGCCATTCTAGAAGGCATAATGGGTGGCCTACATCGATACCGCCTCATCAAATTGATGGCCAGTGGTCTGATCTGATTACACGTCCTGACTCTCAGGACGGGTCTGTGACACTGCGGCCTCATATGACTCCTATAGTTTCAATTTAAAATTAACATTGTGAATATGTTATATGCAGTTAATTTTTAAACATGAAAACAAATAATACTGACCACGATGTGATGCTGACGAACACCTCTGATCTCCCCAGTAGTAGGATCACTATACATCCTCCGATATACTTCGTAATCCGTAATATCGGGGTGCTCGAAAGCCTATAAGAATAATAAATAAACTGTTAATGATTATAGTTATATAAAATATTTATAAATAATGTATGTACCAGATTCCGTCTATGAGTACTGAAAGAACGAATCCCAGCTCGATGAGTCACCTCCTGTCTCCCCCAATTCTACCTCCCCACCGATGATCTCCTCTAAAAGGCACCACTCAACCAGTGCGCACATAATCCATCCCATACATGGGATGAAATGTACTCTGGTCGATGTGCTCTACATGACTCGTTAAAATCTGACACTCCTTCTTTCTTCATGGCATCTTTTCTTAAATTGTGGAAAAACTGACGAAAGTGATCACGCATGGCCACCTCCCATGCCTCATGGATGGCGTCACGCATGGTATCCTTGATCAGATACCATAAAAACTACAAATAAATCAATATATCAAGTTAGAAATGAAATAATTTTCAAAAAAAAATTATTTATTTACATACGTACCAACCAATGTCCGAACATGGCCTGCTGCACATCAATTGGAATTTTCTCCCATGTGATCCACGGTTGAGAGAAATAGCTGCGCAAAATAGCGTTTCACTGTCCGACTACTATATGCGGAAAACTGTAAAAATAATAAACATTTATTATGTGAATAGATTAATGAAATCTTAGTCAAACCCATAGGTTATCACACAGGTTATCACACCTCTGTGTGCGTGGATCAAACCCAAGATGTGGACATCGCTCAGGGACAGGGTCAGGAATCGTCAATCGATCAAGACCGTGCCCCATCCACGTACTCCTTGGAGCGCCTGTAGGCTGAGGGTCATCTTCCAGGAACTCATCCGCATCGAAAGGTAGGTCAGTATCTGCCAACTCACGAAATGTGTCATCGTCCATCTGAAATATAAAATTTTACTGTTGTTAGAAAATTATTTATAATTACTATTATATATACATATATATATTATGATTGTATATATCTACCATGGAATTCTATCAGTGTTCATCTTCATCATCAGCTTCATATATGTCAATGTCATCTTCATATTCCTCCTCAACATCATCGATATCCATTCGAGTTCTAGTTGCTTCATCTCTTACCATTTCAAATTCATATGTGACATAATTAACATCATCGTCATCACCGACTCTTAAATGTGGGGTGTCATCGTCGATACTCACGTCTCTTTATAAAAAAGATTGATTTTGAGTACTCTCTTGAAAAACATCAATTCATTGCACATCAGTGAAAGCACATTCACTTTGACTAAACTGATTGTCTCAAATTTTGATTTTTATTACACTCCAACAATCTGTTAAGTCTCTTGATGTAGCACAATACTTTGCATAATAAACATGATGTGCCTATTGAGCCAATAAGAATGGTTCATTTTCTATGAGAACACTTTTACATTTAATATCGATGATTCCATGAGTCAGATGAACACGCACGCCTCTCTCTGTATCCAACCACCGACATTTGAACATGGTTATGTAATGTTGTCCAAGATAACAGAGTTCAATGATTTCATCAAGTATGCCATAAAAGTCAACTTCATTTTCTCGATGATGAGATCCTCTCAAGCTAACTCCACTGTTCATTGTTTTTTTTGATTCCCCATATTCATGTGTGTGAAATCGAAATCCATTCACCACATATGCATTATAAGTTTTAACAAGTTTGGAAGGTGGGTTACTCAATATACACAGCCGTTTGTCAATTTTATCAGCATGTTGAGACACATGAAAATTTCTGAAATAATTATCAATATAGTAAAATATACATTGAATGAGTTGATAAAAGATAAAAAAAAATTTGTTACAATTTTTTGAAACCAATGAGAGAAATATTTCTGTCGGTGTTCTTCGAGAGCAGCTGCTGTAATTTGTGGAATTTTTTTCGTGATATGACTATCATACAACCTATAAAAAAAGTTATTTACTGTGACATAAATGATAAAATAAGTGATATAAACACTTACAGTACAACTGATGTCATCTCTTCACTATTGAGAATAACATATATATGAGCTCTGTGATGTTCATCATCTGAAATCCAGCGTTCATAAACTCCACCAAAACCAAGCTCTGGCTGGTTGAAAACAGATAATTAATTGTCGATTTCATCAATATTCCTCTTGTTCCGTCCCATTCGGTTGTTTTTTGAAGGATACTCAGATTCAAAATAATGGGAGCAGAAAAAAGATATTTCCTCTTGAATATATGCTTCTGAAATAGATCTTTCAACAGATGCTTTGTTACGTACTTTTCTTTTCAATTTTTGCATGCATCTTCCAAATTGGTACATCCATAGAAACTGTACTGGACCTCCACATTTGGATTCATATGGAAAATTTAACATCAAATGTTCCATTGAGTCGAAGAAAGACGACGAAAATATTTTTTCCAATTTACATATAATTACAACAATATCTTCTTCCTGTTTTCATAGAGCATCATAATCTTCTGTAGCCGCACAAATTTCCCGAAAAATATGAGACATGTCTGTTATGGAATCCAAAATCACAGAATTCAACAGACCTCTTAATCCAATGGGTATAATTCATTCCATTATAACATGACAATCATGACTTTTTAATCCAGTAATATGACCATTCTTTACACATCTACCCAAATTGGAAGCACAGAAATATGAAGTCTCAAATCTGCAATCCACTAACAAAATAATAAACAGTTTTCTTTAGACAGTGTATAAGATGCTTTTGGTTTTAGTAACCTTTCTGTTCCGACATTCTCAAACAGTTCCAGTTCTGGACGCCTACAAATTTGGGCAAGATCTAAACGTACATTTACATTTTCTTTTCTCTTTACTGGCGTATCCAAAACTGTATGAAACAAATTATAAAAATAGTTCCTCTCAATATGCATGACATCCAACATGTGGTAGACCAACAAATCAGACCAATATGGAAAATCCCATAATATTCTACGTTTAATCCAATTGTGTTCTTTCCCAAAACAAGAAATTTTCTGTGGGTTTATTGTGGGACCAAAAGTGATGGGAGGTAAGGAAAATACAACTGATTTTAACTCCAAACCTGATAGCATTTTTGGAGGTCCATCCCTTTCAATTGTTCCTTTTCTGAAATGAGATCTGTTTCTACAAAAAGGATGATCAGCTGGAAGAAATCTACAATGACAGTCAAAATAACAAGGTTTCTTTCCCTGAATGAGCATAAATTCTTTGTTCTCTCCCATACAGTAAGGACATGATTTCTGACCATGTATACTATATCCAGATAACATCCCATAAGCCAGGAAGTCACTAATTGACCACATCAATGCTACTCTCAGTATGAAATTCTATTTCATAGCAACATCATATGTACTGACACCAGTACTCCACAATAAACATAATTCAGCAATCAATGGTTTCCAATAAACATCAATATTTTTCTTCGGATGTCCTGGAATTAGTATAGTCAAAGATATATATGTCTCTTTCATCAACATACATGGAGGTAAATTGTACGGAGTTAAAAAAACAGGACAACATGAATATTGACTACCGTAAGATCCGAATGGACAGAAACCATTAGTGGAAAGGCCTAGTAGAACATTTATAGCTTCTAAAGCATAGGATGGATGAACTCTATCAAAATGTTTCCATGAATCACCATCGGCTGGATGATTCATGCTTTTATCGGTTGAAATATTCGGTTTATTCCATAACATCATTTTCGTTGTATTCCTAGACATGAATAAACGCTGAAGTCTAGATGTAAGCGGAAAATATCTCAATTGTTTTACAGGAATCAAACCAGACTTCCCATGTTTCCCTTCTTTATATCACAATTGCCCAGATGTGGGAAAACTATCCAACAACTCATTTTTCCAAGAATATAAAATGTAGTCATTTGAACATGCATGAATCTTCTGACAAGTATGTCCCAAATTTTGAACCAGCCCTTTACTCTAATAGTAATTTTCCAGCAAAATATTTCCTTTGAGTAACCGTGTTTTAAGCAAAGAAAATATCCGGTCAAAATAGGTGTTTGAAAATCTGCTATCTGATTTGATAGCCATAAATTTTGTAACTACTTCTAATTTGCTCATCTTGTAGCCAGGATATAATGCATCCTCAGCAGACCTCAACAACTCATAAAATTCAGACGGTGCCAACTCAGGATTTGAATCTATATCAGCTGGAGTTTCTGTATGTTGAACATATGAACCTGCAACATCATGTACTAAATCTTGAAACCGGGATGGATCCAGAATGAAGTTGGTATCACCTACTCTGGAATTTCATTTATCGTGTTGATACCAAAAAACATAATCTGGTTGAAAACCAAAACACAAGAGATGTCCCCCCACATTTTCAAACGTGTCAAACGTTCTCAATGCACATTTTCTACAAGGGAATTTTATTTTTCCTTCTGAAACAAATTCTGTATTTGATGCCATAAATGATAAAAAAGTCTCCACACCCTCTATATATACTGGATTTAAACCAGAACCTTTTGGATTTCTACGTTGATTTATCCATATGAAGACATCTAATAATGACTTTTGACAACCTCGTTTTTCCATATTTTTCTATAAAATATAAAAGCATTACTGGTTTTGAACAATTAGTTAGAAAAAAACACTCTAGCAAGGATTGAATATGTTGAGAATAAAGAAAAACTTGTTACAAATATGGATAATCTTAATATTATATTGATTCTTTATTTTTTTAATAGCACTAATATAATTTTTTCATTAATATTAGTTATATAATAATAACATTTTTACATTATTAGTATATATTATTATTAATATTAAAATAATATAATTTTTTATATTATATACAATTCTCCTATCATCTGTGTGTTTAACATTCTGTCTCCATATGTAATATTTGCATTCACTTTCACCTCTCAATTGGCATGTAGGTTGATAATTTTGAAAAAGAATGCAAATATTACATGTGGAGATAGAAAACACACAGATGAAAAGAGAATTGTATATAATATAGAAAATTATATTATTTTATTATTAATAATAAAATATACTAATAATGTTATAATGTTATTATTCTTAATTTTTGGTAATTAGTCCAATTTATTGGTAATTATTAAAAATTATTGGTAATTATTCTTAATTAATGGTAATTATTCCAAATTATTGGTAATTATTCCAAATTATTAGTAATTATTCATAATTATTGGTAAGTATTGGTAAATATTGGTAAATATTGGTAATTATTGGTAAATTTTGGTAATTATTGGTAAATATTGGTAAATATTTGTAAATATTGGTAAATAGTGGTAAATATTGATAAATAGTGGTAAATATTTGTAAATATTTGAAAATATTGGTAAATATTGGAAAATATTGGTAAATATTGGTAGATATTGGAGAATATTGGTAAATATTGGAAAATGTTACTAATTATTGGTAATTATTACTAATTATTACTAATTATTACTAATTATTAATAATTATTACTAATTATTACTAATTATTGTTGATTATTACTAATTATTGGTAATTATTACTAATTATTGGTAATTATTACTAATTATTGGTAATTATTGGTAATTATTGGTAATTATTGGTAATTATTGGTAATTATTGGTAATTATTGGTAATTATTAGTAATTATTGGTAATTATTGGTAATTATTGGTAATTATTGGTAATTCTTGGTAATTATTGGTAATTGTTGGTAACTGTTGGTAATTATTGGTAATTATTGGTAATTATTGGTAATTATTGCTAATTATTGGTAATTATTGCTTATTATTGCTAATTATTGCTAATTATTGCTAATTATTGGTAATTATTACTAATTATTGGTAATTATTACTAATTATTGGAAATTATTACTAATTATTACTAATTATTGGTAATTATTACTAATTATTGATAATTATTACTATTTATTGGTAATTATTACTAATTATTTGTAATTATTACTAATTATTGTTAATTATTACTAATTATTGGTAATTATTACGAATTATTACTAATTATTGGTAATTATTGGTAATTATTGGTAATTATTACGAATTATTGGTAATTATTACTAATTTTTGGTAATTATTACGAATTATTCGTAATTATTACTAATTATTGGTAATTATTACTAATTATTGGTAATTATAACTAATTATTACTAATTATTACTAATTATTCCTAATTATTGGTAATTATTCCTAATTATTGGTAATTATTCCAAATTATTGGTAATTATTCTAAATTATTGATAATTATTACTAATTATTGGTAATTATTGCTAATTATTTGTAATTACTACTAATTGTTGGTAATTATTAGTAATTATTGGTAATTATTACAAATTATTATTAATTATTACTAATTATTGGTAATTATTGGTAATTATTTGTAATTATTGGTAATTATTGGTAATCATTTTAATTATTGGTAATTATTGGTAATTATTACTAATTATTGGTAATTATTACTAATTATTACTAATTATTACTAATTATTACTAATTATTACTAATTATTAATAATTATTACAAATTATTACAAATTATTACAAATTATTACTAATTATTACTAATTATTGGTAGTTATTACTAATTATTGGTAATTATTACTAATTATTGGTAATTATTACTAATTATTGGTAATTATTACTAATTATTACTAATTATTGATAATTATTACTTATTATTACTAATTATAGGTAATTATTATTAATTATTTCTAATTAGTGGTAATTATTGGTAATTATTTCTAATTATTAATAATTATTGGTAATTGTTACTAATTATTACAAATTATTACTAATTATTGGTAATTATTGGTAATTATTGGTAATTATTAGTAATTATAGATAATTATTGGTAATTATTTCTAACTAATGGTAATTATTGGCAATTATTTCTAATTATTACTAATTATTGGTAATTATTATTAATTATTGTTAATTATTACTAATTATAGATAATTATTGGTAATTAGTAAATTATGACAAATTATTGGTAATTATCGGTAATTATTACAAATTATGGATAATTATTTGTAATTATTACTAATTATTTGTAAGTATTACTAATTATTGGTAATTATTTCTAATTATTGCTAATAATTGGTAATTATTATTAATTATTACTATCTATTGGTAATTATTGGTAATTATTACTAATTATTCCTAATTATTGGTAATTATTACTAATTATTACTATTTAGTACCAAATTTTGGTAATTATTACTAATTATTGGAAATTATTACTAATTATTGGTAATTATTACTAATTATTGCTAATTATTAGTAATTATTTTTAATTATTACTAATTATTGGTAATTATAACTAATTATTAGTAATTATTACTAATTATTACTAATTATTGGTAATAATTGTTAATTATTACTAATTATTCCTAATTATTTGTATTTATTACTAATTATTAGTATTTATTCTTAATTATTGGTAATTATTACTAATTATTCCTAATTACCATTAACTCTGAACAATGAATACTAATAATTTAAATTTATTAAGTAACAAAACAATGTAAACATAATTAAATTACAAGTTATTAAGAATAATTGAAACTAATAAAAAATTTAAAATAAATATTAAATTAAAATGAACATAAATACCTTTAAAAATGATCTGAGGTTTATGTCTGATCGTTGTTGAAAACTTCAATATCAACTCCGGGAAAAAAAATTAATCTTAAGAAATGCTGAAGCCTAAAAATAGTGTTTTGAGAGAAGTAGAAGATAGAGTTTGAGAATGAATGAAAAAAATGGATGGGGGGTATTTATAGGTTAGATTATTTGCGACGGGTATCCCGTCACAAATAGTATTATTTGCGACGGTACCCGTCACAAATACCTTACCTTGCATTTATTACGGTCAACGGTTAAATAGTTATTTGCGACGGGACCCGTCGCAAATAATAACCTGCTGACATACTATTTGCGATGGGGGTATATTCCCGTCGCAAATAACTTTCCCGCGATTTAGCGCGCAAAGAGCGCCAGTCCTTTTGCGACGGGGAAAGCTAACCCGTCCAAATAACTACTTATTTGCGACAGGGGAATTCCCCCATCGCAAATAAGTTTCTAACGGGACTATTTGCTACGAGATTTATCCATGTCGCAAATAACCAGTTGAAAATACCCATTTTTCCCATAGTGTGAACATTAATAAATAAATCCACTTCCTTCCCTACCATTCATCGTGAAATGGAAGCATTAATCTTGCATTATGCAGACTCTTATCTCTATGAAGTAACCCCCATTTTTTCATCTTCCTAATTTAATATTTAGTAGAACAACATAAAAAATTATTTATACCATTAATATTTTCTAAATGATATCATTATTCTTCATAAAAAATGATATTATTCCAATATAATCCACATTCACAATTGTAATCATTTATTAATTATCGTATATTAGTGTTTAGCCCGGTCTGACAACCTATTTGAACCATGCTATAATAGAATACCATGGATGAATATAAGGACATAATAAAGAAAAATGAATTATATAAATATTAAACATTATATATTGATTTGATTATGGACTAGTAACATTAATGGTAAACACTTAATTAGCATACCAAGGTTCATTCTTTAAATGCAACATAATCGTCCACATTAATGATTTCCAATAAAAGGATAAAAAAACAATAATATAATTAAATTATAACACAATGAAAAATTAAAAAACAGTAAGTATAGTTCTTATTTGGATCTAGGAAGGTTGATATTTGGGTGAAGAATGAAGAACAACACCAATTTTATAAACCATGTTCAAAATGATCATCATTTCTATTATAAATATTAAAAATCGATAATAAATAATTCAAATACATTTGTAAAATAATTATAATTTGTGTTAATAAATGTGACATATCAACCCTTGATTCACTAGAAGGATCCTCAAGCCATTGGGCCACATGGCATCATGCATTCCTCCTTACACACCAGAGGCTACCGACTATTAGCAAGAGACTAAGGTTACTCACTAGAGAGACTATTACATCATGCAAGAGTGAATTCCATCATATATAATATAATTTATCACCCATATAAACATAACTAATGTATAATAAAAGATGATTAATACTGCATGCAGATGATAAGAATAAAAAACCATCAATAAAAATCAACTCATAAAATGAATAATATAATATTCCAAATATTATAATGTAATCACATATCCTTGAAAAATAGTAATAGAAGTACAAATGGAAGAATGTAAAAATTATAGTACATTCCATATAGTTTTAAAAAAGGAAAAAATATATCCCAGTATCCAGATCACTTGATATGTCATATACAGCCAAAATTTATATTATGTTATAAATCATGTCTGGTGTCTATGATATGATTCTTCCCATTGACTGTAGTTGCAATCATATGAAATTTCTGGTTACCAATTAAATCCCTAATAGGTTGTGTGATATATATACATTGTCCACAAACTATGGAGTCGATAAAGGTTCAGTTTTTAATCTAATAATTAACTTGAAAAGGTTAATATAAATGTAAATAAATTCCATATTACAGATCATTAAATTTTGAGGCACATTTGGAAATGTATTTAAACAATTTATAATTTAATTTATTCTTTTCTTGTTTAGTTTATATAGATAAATAATGTGAATGTGACAAAATATTGGAATAAATCATAATAATAGTATAATATTATCCATGTTGTTAGAATGGAATCATTGACCTATGGGATTGACCATCTCAATGTAGTGACTCATGTTATCTAGAAATATATGGTTTAAAGTGTAATCTAAGGGGAAACAACCAATTCATTAAACTATAAATGATTCTATCCATGTATATAGAAATTGTCAAAGTTAAACATGATATAAGAATGGCTGGGGAGAATGGGGTGAATCAATGGCTCCACATGTCTAAAGAAATAAATATAGATACATGGAATATATCAATGTAATCCTAATATCCGTAGAGATGTGTATGGGTTCAAAAAATGTCATATTGGTTATCCCCTATTAGACATGGACCTTGTTTCATGGTTGGTATCTCCCTTGGATACTTACTCCTTGAATCAGAATGTATTCTATTAAGATATCACAACATTCCATCATGAATCTAAGGCTAGATCATCACTAAAGACTACTATAAAGAAAAAAAATCACTATGTATAGAAACCCAGACATAAAATAAATGGATTTAATATTATTATAAATAAATATTTGATCAAAATACAGAAATACATTCCAAAGGAATGTATTAGATTAATGTATTTGGAAACATGAAAAGATAATATTATATCATTGTGAAATGTATTCAACATTTCCCATAACGATACCCCTCTTTAGTACTCCGATATAATACCTTTATTTATAACCTAGGAAAAGGAAACATTAGAAATTGGTGATTTTAGATGATCATTAATGTTAAAAAAGGTGATGTGTATGTATAACATGTACTTAAGTGTTTGAGGATGTGATATTGACATTATAAGATCAATCCCTTCAAATAAAAGATCATTTTAAAGATTCGTTGCCTAAATATTTTCATATCATAAGACATGAATCATAATGAAATCAATATCTTAATCTAGGAGATAAAAATGAAGGTACGTGATATGTAATTTGTGGCATAAATATAATCACATAAAATCTAATGTCAAGGATAACTACAAAGACCATCCTAACATTCTAGATTTGGAACAATTACTTATGTACCTGATTTTTGATTGGAAATTCCCTCTCACGTACCCTCTTATTTTAGTATTGGGGTGACCTCATGTTTTCCCTTTGATTTCGTAATGGTATTCCATTCCATTTACAATATTCTTTCTGGTTTGGGTCTCCCTCCCATGTACACTATTGTTTCGGGATTGGGATGACTTCCTACAAACCCAATGGTTTCTAGATTGGTATTCCCTCTTATATATTATCTAGTTTTAGGCCTGATATTATCTCCCATATACCCTCTAGTTTTAGGATTGGGTTTCCCCCGAAGAACCCACTTATTTCAGTCTTGGGATGTCCTCCAACATACCCACTTTTTTTGGATTTTGATTCCCTTATGTTTCAGAATATTGATTACCTCAAGTTTATATTTTGTGCTCATAAAAATTTTATAATTACCATATGTACTGAATGGAGATATAGGTCACACCCATAACATAATGAAATCATACATGCATATGCAACATGATATGAAAGAAATCATTATACAATGACACATTAAAAGAGACAGGTTTAATAAACATAATATCACAAACATTGAAATGAAAAGGGGGTCATTTATATTTCATACCATCATTACCTATGGAAAATAAATAGGCTTACAAATTATTTCATAATATCATAACCCATGAAAAGTAGCGGTCCTAATGGAATATATCTCGGGGAAGTGAAACATGTGTCGCAAACATCATACCATGAAAACCGAAACCATTCAAGGAAGATTATGAATTGTATTATTCTATAATGTCCCTACTAAATCAGAAATTATGAAAAAGGATTACATATTAGATAGTGATGGATTTTGAGAGATTACTTATAATATTTAATAGTGAATGTTACCTTTCCTTGAAATTTACTTTTTCAAAATTAGAACAAATTCAATATATTCTTCATTAAAAACATTTAAAATATATAATATATTATAGAAAATAATGTCTATATTGTATTGAAGGAAATTTTTTTCCTGATTTCCATAGTTATCATTAAAAAAAAATACTTTAGGTAACCCTTTTCATTTAAAAATATATTTGAAAATGGATAAGGTAATCATGAAGACATTTTGAATTCCATATATATTGAAAATTCATTGAAAAGTTATAAATGAAGATTGAAAATTCATATTAAATAAATTCACTGAAAAAATATTAAAGGGGATTGGAAACATATAAAATAATTTTTAAAAATAAAAATATTGAAAATAAATTTTAGGAAAACTTTTTTTTGAAGAAGGTAAATTTCTGACCGAAATGAGAAATAAAGTCAGATTATTAATAAAAATATTTTCTTAATTATCAAATTAACTAAAAAGTGGAATAATGGTACTAATACACGAATATAAGATGTATAACCATAGGAAAATTAAATTCCTGATTTTTATTAGGATATGGATTGTATGATTTCATCAATGCAAGAAAAATCGTAAAGAATACTGATTAATGATGAGATTGTTGAAATAACCTATTACAACTTTATTATCGTATAAAAATACTATAAATTATAAAAAAAAATTAAATGAAGCATAAAATATAATTAAACAATTATATTAATGATATAAAATTTAAAACGGTGTCATATAAATCCCATATAAATATATTGGTGCATAACATGTCACTTATCCCAAAGATGGAAACTTGAGAAAAAGATTACTTTACTTGTTTGGTAACTATTTAACCATAATCCCCATGAAAAAAATATCATAAAATGATACGTTAATATACAAAAAATAAAGTATAATAATAATAGAGAAAATTAATGGGATGTATTTAAACCGCACCAATAATATGAGTTGTGAATATGGCATGTATCTCATAGATATAAAAAGTGAGATTAGAAAACCGTTACATTATATCTTGAATTTCATTCTACATATTCTGGGATCCTTTATAAAAAAAATATATATATATTACATATACCAAAAAAACATATTTATTTATATCATACAATAAATTATTCCATTATGTATTTATAATAGAAATTTCTTAACAATTCCATGTTAAATTAATATTTAGAGTAATAGCCACTTTATTTATTGTATGTTTTCTGATTTGTAAATCATGATACACTTCCATAGATCATAATTTAATTGTTTTAAAAATTTATACAATTAAATATATATCATATATATTCATTATATAACTATTATTTATAATATATGAAAGTGGGTATATGAAATGGAAGACATTATTCATATAGAGAGTACGTCGTACATATACATCAATGATGTTTCAATTCTCTTGTCATGATGATATATAAGTAAATAAAGTACATGTATATATGTTAATAATAGAACTCGATTAGAATTATTATGTCATATATATCATATAAGTTTAATTAAATTATTATCAACACATTTTATGTAATGTGTAAACAACTCACATCAATTTGAGGAGGAGATAGTCCACAAATCCACGAATGATGTTATCATATTTACACCAAATGGAACACACGAGGGTAATATATATATATATTCATTAAAGAAAAAAATTAATGAAAAATATATATAATATAAAAATAGATTTTCAATCACAATTCCCAACCATGAGGGTGGTTAAGAAAAAACAAACAACATCATTTCACGAGAAAGTTGTTCGACAAAAATAAAAATGTTATGTTTGTAACCCATTAGATGGAAGTTCATGTTATTTTAGTTATATCCCACAGAACTAAAAAATATTTTTATATTTTTAATATTGAGTTTGTTATAAAGTCATTGAATAAAAATATTTTAGGGGCTGGAGAATAAAGATAAAACAAAAGATATTGATGAAGGATATTACCTCTTCTTTCGTAATATCAATTTGGATTGCACCAAAGGTATTCAATGGATAGATTACTAATAAAAATGTTGTTATAAGGATGAATGTGTAAATATGGATTAGTATTTTACCATTGTATTATAAATATAATTGATTGATAAGTGAGGATAAGTGGGATGCGTGAGTGAATTTTAGTTGTTGAGGTGAACTGAAATTATTGTAAATTTATTAAAAGGGGATTCCACCCACAATTTTCCATAGTTAGTTAGATCCTAT
Source organism: Viscum album (assembly GCA_963277665.1). NCBI lineage: Eukaryota > Viridiplantae > Streptophyta > Magnoliopsida > Santalales > Viscaceae > Viscum > Viscum album. The sequence continues at coordinate 512,952,944 of OY728138.1, forward strand.
AATATTTGAAATATTACTAAAAATAGTATAGTGTATATATATTAATATAAATTGTACTTTTAACAATTTTATAGGTCATTTTGGGCTTTAATATTATGGTTTTGTCCTTTATTAAGCTAATGTTTTCTCTTAATAACTGTATTTAATTTTAATCAATCTCACTTATTTTTTGTGTCAATAACTATATTAAACATATTATAAATTTTAAGTTATGGTATATAGAAATATGAAATCTATTTATATAAATTATAATAACATAATTTTTGCAAATTTAATTTTATTTAATTCCACATAGGGGACAATAAAGTTTGTTTTTAAGCTAAAAATGTTCAAATGTTTTAAATGTAGTTTCTTCCAATTTAAATTTGAAATTTATTCCAATGAAATAAATTTAAATAATTCACATAAAATTTATTTAAATATAAATTAAACCAAAATTAAATCATAATTTAATATATATAAATAAATTAGTTGAAAAAAAGATTTGAATTAAAATTATGGGTTTTTCACTATTTATCAAAAAATCAAATTACCAAAAAAATACCAAAAATACACAATTGTAAATATTAAAAATTAATATTTCAAAAAATCAGTTTTCAAATGAAAACTATAAATTTTTCGTGAATAAAATTTGAAATGGTGTCTACATTTAAAGGAGATTAAATTACCTTTAAGAATAATACATGTTTTTTTCGAAAAATGTTATTATGCTTATATTATACCTAAAAAATAAGTATGATGAGTATAAAAATAATTATTGAATATATAATATGTATTTAAATCCAATGAAATTAATAAAATAATTTTTTAATTTATTCTGATAAAATTGTTTCTTATACAGAGATAAATATTTTCCTTATAAAAGTAATTTCTTTATTTTCAAATAGTTCATTCATTAACTTATACTAACTTATAACTAAATGATTCATGTGTATATATAATATCATATATTTAATTTATATTATTATTAAATTATATTACAATGGCTATTTTGTATCTATAAAAATATTGTGATAATTAAATTAATAGTATATTATAGTTTGGTAAAATCTCAGGCCAATGTGTAACACACGATATTGAAGGGACCAGGAATTCATTGTAATAAAAGCCAAAAATTTTGTTGAATATACCCAAAGATAATATTACTGTTTCATGTAGATCAATATTTAACTATTAATCTATATAATGTAATAAAAACAATGTTATTTTATATAGAAAAATTATATTCAATTTTTCTTGAAATGGAATCAATATCGAAAATATTATATTAATTTTAAAAAAATTATTCAATAAATATTTGGTTGTACTCTCTACATCAATTAAAAAGAATTTATCCATCCAAATTAATATATGTTAAAAAATATTTAATTCATTAATGATCTATATATTGAAACCCTTTTAAAAAAAATAAATACATAAACCTACATAAAAAAGAATATTTGAATCATTATTGTTACCCAATGTAACACATAACATGGTTTTCACATTGGATAACATAGGTGGGAAGTGAAAATATGTTCATGGAAGACAAATATAAATATTATATTGTGGTGGATATTGATAGATAACAAGGTTACGATAATGTTAACAACAATAAATATTGGACACAAAGAGGATTGAAGAAGGTAAATTATATCATTGAAAATTATGATAACATGACACCTTCTACATCATTATCATTTTCCATAATGTATAAGAATTTTCATGAGATGATATATATAAATTATTTCATGAAATTACCCCCCTTTTTTATTCCCTGATCATATTCCACTTCATCTCTTATTCAAATAAATATCGTTGAATGTTTTATTCCAATATAATTAATAGATCATGAGGTCTATAAATAAAATTATATGTCATTCCATATGTATTAAAAAAGGATAAAACATTTTATCCTGTATGAAAAAATTCCTATATGTTGAGAAAAAACATTAATCTCAACTTCCTTACACAATGTTTAACTTCATCCATTCCATAATGGGTGAAACTTGTACCATTTAAAAATATAATTCACCCTTTATTCCTTAAATAATATCATATCTTATAAAAAAATTCAGTAGAAACATGGGTCCATAATTATACAAAGAGAATACCAAATTTTATTTTAATAATATATATTTTATTTATATTAGGATAATCACATGAAACGTCAATAAAGGAAGAAAAATAATAATATCATAGGTCATAATAATACAAAATCAAACAAAAAATTCCCCAGTATGGTGGGGAAGATAATTGTTCCTTAATTATAATGATTCACATCATCTATTATGATTTCATAAGCATTCCATTTTTTCATTTTTCTCATTGTATATTATGGATTATAATCCACATATGTACATCGATTGGAATAGTTGTTAGCATAATGTCCAACATATTATTCATAATAGTAGGATCAGTTTCTATTCTCCATGGTTTTATGTTTTTCATTGAAATCCATCTTCCTTTTCTGGTCAAAACAATGTGATTGATAAAAAATTACTACTTCCATTTCCACCTCGATATAAAATCGAACAAATACATCATAGATGCAAATTACCTTTATAATTAATTTCATTCTAATACTACATTTTATGCTCTCAAATAATTGATAACTTTTTTATTTATTTTGAATGTTATCACCTGAAGAGTACCACACATGCCATTTAAAAATTTCTTCATTGGATCCAAATTATTAATTGCACTTTGTATTAATTTCTATGAATTCATTTCCCATTTTCATACATATAATATGGGGAATGTACTTATTAAAAAAATATTTTCTTTAACTCCTCACAATCTATGTTTCCAATTTCCTCATTACATCTCATATTCATAATAATATTCCACCATTTATCCAAATCAACTTCCAGATGGTAGACTACCATAGTGATTTTTTCATGTTCTAAAAAGTAGAGAATGTAAAATATGTTTTCAATTGTACTAATAAATTAACCATAAAATAATGCATCCCAAAAACCATTTAAATTAGGTTAGTGTCTCCTCATTAACGGAATAACATATATTTGTTCCCTTTTTTCTTATATGGATGTTCACTATGATTTATAGCTTCAGAAATTTTCATGAGAACAAAATAAGGGTTGTTTATAACCTCTAGAATTAAGATCAGTTTCTCATGAGGATAATTAATTAATTTATCATATTATTCATCATTTAAAAGTTTATATTGTGTTCCATTAATTAATTAAAACCAAAACAATAGAGTAAAAAATAATTATCATAGTGGGGAAACACATAATCATGAAAAACCACTTATAGGATCTCTAAAACATTACACCATAATTTTTAATCATTGATATCTCACTTTTATCTTAAGTACTTAATAGTAATCATCTATCTAAATCTTATAATATGGTTCATAAATTTTTGTTTAGTTCCCAAATCATATCTCCTAGGAGTGTCAAACCAGTTGAGCACCAAAACCCTTGTCGTGCACCAGTTTCCTGATAGTGTATAACTAAATATGGTATAATTTAGGTTATTACCCCTATAATTATATATGTTAGAGATACAAATATGCTTTTAATAACTAGATAGAGAATTATTTCTAAGACACCACCCACATTATCCTTTACGAAATTATTATGACATTTTTCATAACATCAAGTCATCCCTAGTCATATACTTACAGACATTTGTAGACACATATTTATAAATCTACATAAAGATATAACTAAAAATTCTTCATCCTATATTTTAAAGGTTTATTTAAAATTTAATTTGATACCAACTATCAGGATCTTGGAATAATATACTTGGATATAACATCATTTACGATGAATGTTCAGTGAATTACAAAAATGAATGCTTGAGGACCATTATAGAGTAATGTCTTTGGAGACATGGAAAAATAATCTTCTAAAATGGTAAAAGACCTTAAAAATATACCTTATATATCTACACCTTCAATACCCCTACTTAAAACCTATCCTTATAACCTATGGAAATGAAACATAATAACGGTTTTATCTTAGATCATCCGAATTGGTAAGAAAGCGAGTTATATAAGAATAACATGAGAATAAGGGTATAAGAACATGATATTGACAATCTTATGTCATTATATTCATACAAAAGATCATAATGAAGAGTAATTTAATTAATATTTTATGTCCATAAGATGTAAATCATAATGAAATAAATAGAATAATCCATGAGAGTATAACAAATCCACGAGACATAAAATTAATGGCATACAAAAAACTATAGAAAATACAATGTGTTGGATACCTCCTATGAAAATAATAAAAAGATTGTATTGGTATAATTACCCTTTTGAAACATTTTTTATTGGGATTATCTATTGTTTACACTATTTTTTCAAGATTGGGATGACCTCTCATGTAACCTCTTATTTTAGGCTTGGGATGCACTGCTGTGTACCCTCTTATTTTAGTCTTGGGATCCCTTCCTATATACCCTCTTATTTCAGGATGGGGATTAAATCTAGTGTACCCTCAGATTTATCGATTCAGATTCCCTCACATGAACCATATTTTATTATTATTTGGATTACATCCTATTTTCCCTCTAGTTTTGTTCATGGGATTTTCACTCATTTACCCTCCGGTTTCATTCCTCCGATATCCTCTTTTGTAACCTCTTGTTTCATGAATTGGTTTAACTATTATTTTATGCTTTGGATGTTGTACTTTATATCCAATGATCTCATAAAACATTTATCATTACCCAATTCATTATATCAAGATATGTGTCCCTTCTATCACATAATAAAATCATACATCCATATTCAACATGATAACAAAATATTCATCATATCAGGTCGGATGAAATGATAATGGGTTTATAAAAATTATATAATAACCCATAAAATGAAATTTTTATCATTAAAATTAAATAAATAATATAACATAGAAGATATAGTGAATTCCAAAATATTTCATTAATGGAGAATCCTTGAAATGAAGTAGGTCCCATTAGCATATAACATGTGGAAGAGAAAAGGGTGATGCAAATATCATCCCATAAAATCATAAACCATTCAAGATGTAATATGAATGAAATTATTGGATAATGTCCCAAATAAAGATTTCACAATATAATTATATTATATCATAGATGTATAATGATTTTTAAAAATCACAAGGAAAATTTCTAAAGGTAAATAACTTTTATTTGAAATGTACATATTTTAACATAGAACATATTAAAAACCATTTTTTAATTTTTGTTTTTGAGATTTTATAAAATATAATTTAAAATAATTTAAATATTCCTTGAGGATAATATATTTTACCCTCTAAGAACTATTTTAAAAAAATAAATCATATTAAAAATATGTTTCATGGAAAATTGATTTGAAAACTTTTAAATGAATATTGAAAAAATTTTGAATAACATTTTTTTGAAATACATTGAAAACATATCGTGATAAAAAAAATTAGGAATATTTTTTCCTTGAAACATATAAAATGGGATTAAAAACATTTAAATTACTTTTTTTAATGAAAATTATTTTGAAATCATTTTTTTTTGACATCATGGTATTGAAAGAAAACCGATTAGCAACCAAAAAGAGAAATAAATTTCAATTTTCCAAAAGAAAACTTAATAATCATAAGTATAAAATTTAGGAAAATGTTAATAATATTTTATAATATCATGGATAACCATAGGAGTGTAAATTTTATGAGATTTCCTGATCGATAGTAATAATATTTCATTACAAGAAGCATACTAAAAACCAATCCTAATAAATGATGAGATTTTAGTAAAAAACTAATTAAAATTGGTAACATCGAATCATACTCAAGATAAGAGAATAAAATTAAATAAAGCAGAGAATATCATGAAATAATAATATTCATGACATAACATTTCATTAGGTATCATAAACACCCCATTAAATATATATGTGTATAAAAAGGTATGTATCTCAATGAATTCAACTTGAGAAAAATAATACATTAGAGATTTGGTAACTTTTGAACCATAATCCCCATGAAAGAAAGATCATAAATGTCAATGTAACATCCAAAACAATTTAAATCATTATTAAATAATACATTCATTGGTAGCATACTGACCACAAAATATAAATGTCTTGTTAATGAGGCATGTATCCCCATGATATATATTCTGAGATGAGAAAACCCTTACCGTATGTCTTTATTTTATTTGTACACATTCAAAACATCTGTATAATAAATATTAGATAATTATAAATCATAAAAAGTTCCATATTACTACATATAATTCCACATATGATTCATTTATTACTTTATATTAAAATTTATTAACAATTCCATGCTTACGAAATGTTTCGGGTAATAACCACATTGTTTAATATGCATGTTTTGACTTGTTATTGATGATACAATTAAATTTATCATGCTTAAATTGTATAATGAATTTAAAAAATGATTATAAAATCATATATAATTATTATATAAATATTTTTAATAATATATAATATATAGATATATGAAATGTAATACACATTTCATGGAGATGGTAGACAGTATGTACGCATGAACATTGTTTCCATTTTCTTGTTGAATTGAAGGAAAATTAAACAATATTTATATATTATATCAGTATATTAGAACTAAATTTATATATATATATATATATCATATAATTTCACAAAAACCATCATCAATTAATTCTATTTACTGTTTGAAAGTATCTAATCACATTGAGGTATTGGTTATCCACACATCCACAAACAAAGATATCATATTTACAAAACAAATTAGAATGAATTATGTTATGTGTTATGTAATAATTATATAAGAATAAATACATACTATATATCATATATATCAAATAAAATAATATATGTCATTATAATTCCCAACAATTATATGTTGTAATCGAAAAACAAACAACATCGTTTCCTAAGGAAGGAAGTCATTGTACAAACGATTGGATTGTTCATTACCTATTTGATGGATGATTGTGTAATTGTAGGTCTAAAACATATAATAGAATAAACTTAGTATATTATTAATGCAATGTTTATTATATAAAATGGAATAATTATAGTTTATGTGGTGGATATTTAATGTAAAATAAATGATCTTGAGAAATGATGTTTCTTTTTATTTGGGTAACTCCGTTTGGATTACACAAAATGGAATCCTTGGATGAATTTATTCAAAAAATGAGGATTATAGGTTATTTTTGATATGCTTTTATCTTATATGGTATGAGTCTGGTTGTGATAATGGGAGTTAGATGTGTGAATAAGTTGGAAGGTTGAGTGGATTTTATAGGGAGGAGTGTCATTCTTGTAAAATTTTTAAAATGGAATTATACACACATTTGGACATTGTCATTTACCTCCAGTAATGCTGAAATTCATATATAAGTGAATATAGATTATAAAAAGTTACATAACATGGATTTTGGTCAATTATATAGGTTATTTTTTGGAATTTATTTTAGGTTTTTGTCTTTTGTTAGGATATTTTTTCTCTTAATTATTGTAAATAATTTTAATCACATTCCCAAATATATTTGGTAAAAAAACAAAGTTAAAATTATTAGAACATAAAAATTATTAAGATTTAATATATGGAATAAATTATTCAAATTAATGATCTCATATGTGGGAGAAATTATTTTAAATTTAATCCCATTGAAGATAAGACAATGCTTTTTTTAATGTAAAACTGTTCAGAAGATTAAAATGATTTTATATCCAATTTCAATGTCCAATTGATTTAATTGACATAAAGTATAATAATATATGTAATATTAATTAAATTATACGTTATAACCAAATTAACAGACAACTTAAATATATATATAAATTAGATTAAAAATTTATTTTCAATTTTAATTTAGTGTTATTAATTATTCATCAATCAAAATTATACTTCCCCTAAAAGAAGACAAATATACCCAAAGTAAATTTTGATATTCCTATTTCTGAAATATGTTTTATTTTTAAAAAAAATATATTTTTAATAAAATAAAATTTAAAATGGGTTACCCATTAAAAAGGGGAAAAATAATTTTTTAAAAAAATATCTATTTTCATAAATATGGATTTATTATTATCTTATACTTATAAAATATGTTTCATGAGAATCAAAAATATTGATTTAATATATACTGTAAACAATTTCATATAATATTTAATCAAAAGTTTTTTGTTATAGTTATTCGATTATTTTTTTTGAACATAGAAGAATAGTTTTCTTTGAGAATTAATTTATTTATTTTCAAATAGTTCATTCATTAAATAATACTAATAGATAACAAAAGGATTCATGTTTGAATAATAATTTTACATTTCAGTTAATATTATTTGTAACATCCATTCTAATAAGTATGTTTTAACAATAAAAATATTGTAATATTAATAATAATATTATATTTTAATTCAGTTAAACTTGACCTTATGATTCATGAAAGCTATTAAATGGAATTTGGATTGTGTGTAATACAAGACAAACAGAGTGTTTTTTGTACCACATGATAAAATATATTTTCCATATAATGAAATAATAATTTATTTTTTTATATAGCTCATGAAAAATATAATGTTTTATAAAAAAACAATATTCAGTGTTTTGTTGAATGATATTTTTTCCAAAACATTAAATTATATTGAAAAAATAATTCACATAATATCACGGGGTTACGGTATGCAATAATGACCATATTCATATGACATTATTTAAATTAATGACATGTAATACCAATTCATTTTCATAATTTGTTATATTACTTCATTACCTTTCATGAATTATGATAAGGTGTATCAATAAATTAAACCATTTATAACATTGATTACTTATTTATTTATTGGCTTCATTCGATTCACTTTTATCTAAACTAAAAAGTTTATATATGACATGAAAAAAACTCAATTTATTTTAAAAACTATTCCATGTTATATATTCAAATATACATTATTATTAACATTTTAATGGTTCTTTTAATTAGTAAGGGATACATACCTTAATAATGCCACATGAAAAAATAGTCACAAATGGTGTTATGAGAGGGGGTAAAGAATAACACGGTATTCACCCTAAATGTGTTGATGGATATGAAGCCTCAACATCAAATGGAATAATGAAAATTTATTATTTGGGTGCTAAAATACATGAAAAATTATTATTGGAATGGAATATAAATTTAATATGTAAGGCCTAATGAAACTAGTGTGCACACATTGACGAAAATTTATAAACAATGAGTCATTTAATGAAAATTCATAAACCAACTAACATTATACTATTGAAATATACTCATATAGTATCATCCATTAGTTTTTCATGAGTTGGATAAATAATAATGAACCGATCTACCCCATGTAATTTGACATACGATCCTGGATAAAAAATATCATCATTGATGGAATGATAAACGGTGAACTGAGGCTATGCACTGAAGCAGTTACTGAGATAAATTCAATGAAACATTTAAATCTCAAATCGAAGGTTATATAGAGTAATTAGATCAAATGATTCATTTATGCTCAAAGGGAAGCATCAAGGTGATATCACACATTACGGAGGAACATAAATGAAATGTGGGTTGTGGAAGACAAAAATAGGGGTTATGTCCATTAAAAAAAGTCACATCATTTAGAAGGTGTGAATTTTTTTATTTGTTGTTTAATTATATGGATTTGACTTATAGTTAATGTTTATTTTATTTTTTGGAAAATGGTTAGTTTAGGCCAATACATTATGTTTATTGAATACACACCATATATTCTAATTATAATTCATTTAATTGTCTTATAGCTGGTGTTCATCTACTTCTTCATTATTTCCAATTAATTCCAACTAACCTAAATGATCATATTCTATATCTAAGAAAAAAAAGGAGTTCCAACTAGGTGTTAATAAATAATTAAAATGGTACATATATTATTTCAGGATGTAGGCTTTTATAGTCTTCCCCAATTATCGAAATTTATCCTCACTGTACCCTCTAAAGGGTTTTTAAATGTTATCGGAGAAAAAATATATAAACTAATAAAATATGATAGTCTCCCATTCCCATGTCTCATCCTATTTATGGAAATGATATTATAGAACCTATAAAAAAGGGAGAGACTGGAATTTTGGATCCTCTATGTTCTGATCAGTGATTTATATGATAAACTGCTCAAAAATTCAATTATTATCTATCTTGGTATCCTCACTATCAAATGTATGATATGGATTAGAATTTTAATTGTGAATTTGTAAAATGTGGAAGATGTCATGCATGTAATAGTGTGTCTATGTTATTAGTAACTAAATTGGTACCGTCCCAACCATATCAATTATGTCAAATGACCAAAAAAGTTTTGATTTATCTACCCTTTTCCATGTATCCATATATGTTAATGTTTTGGTGATACTCTCAAGAAAAAATTATCCCAAACATCAATGTCCAGTGGTTTTCAAAAGGGATAAACAATGTATTTATATCAATAACAAGAAGTAAACATTCAATTTTTGAATTTTTGTAATTATCATAATGTATTGTGTAGGACATGAGGACCAAGTATCACTACCTCTTATATATCTTACCTACACATAGGTGAATGGAATGACCTACCTTATATGGTTCGATTAAAAATACACAAAAAGTAATATTGGATAAATACATTCTCTGGTGAGTGGATGGAATACATTATATTATCCTTAAAATTTCACAGTCTCAATAGGTTTTAAGTGGAAACATGTTGTGATAAGTGTTTTAGTAAATTAAAACATGGTGAATAGTTAATGATAGACAAAAACCCTTGATCTAGGTTTATGAACTCTCTAGCATGATCATCTCTTATCATATGAGGGAAAAATTAATCATATAAGGTACTCCAAATGTCTTCCGAGGCCATGTCCTGAAGACGACTGAAGAAAGTAATCACATCCCACCATCATTTGGTGGAATCATTAAGAGCTTACATGGAAGTATTAGCACTCCGCTCTCCTAGTGTGTCTATATTCTCAAATATATAAATAATATATTATATCCAAGACTCATCATATTATAGAACACCATCCCCTAAAATTATATAATAATGATATGGCTAGAAATAAAAAACCATATTAGCTGTAGTAGGTAAAGGTAATTGATCACCTTTCTTGAAGTACAAAACCCTAATCAAGATTAGTGTTAGTGCTCCGTTCAGGAACAATTAGTGATTCCTCGTACAGTACTCAAGGTTAGAAGAATGGCGTCTTTGGGACCATCATATATGGAGATTTATTGTAGAAACTTCCTAGCACACATCTTTAGGATGACATGGTGGAATAAATCTAAAAATTATAAGCACACACCTCATAAAACGACTAGAGAGAAAATATGTCCATTAATTGAAGTAGATCATAAATAAATGGGATCACAACCCAATATAATACCCCAGCTAACTTCGAATAAGAATATGGAATTATATTGTGTTCACATTTTATTTATAGGTGTTCTAGTAGGTGAAGGGTTATTTATCGTTTTTTTCCACTTTTACTAGAATCCGTATCATTTTTCGAGTGAATATTTATATATGATGGTTTGATTTTCATGGATAAAAATATTAAGTTATGATTAACATTTTCCTCACTCCCAGTTAACGTTGTCCTAATTAGTTGATAACTAAAATTGAACCACATTTAAATTAATTCAACCCTCTATGAATTTAGTCTCTGAATGTAATGTGTAATATTTGATGGATAAAATCAATTGATAATCCATTATAATTAATATGGACAAATAAAAAACAAAATTCAAAATGTTATTCACTAAATAATAGGAAAATCCAAGATCATTTAACTAGGGGTACACAACTGACATGGTTAGAAACATTATATTTAAGATTCCATTGTCCACAGATATAGAAAAACACTATTTGTATTGATGTTGAATCCTTATATTACAAATTCTATTATCTTAAAAATATTTTAGTAGCCCACGAATTTATCACAACCAGGTATCAGTGAATAACAATAGTCCAAAAATCAATGCAAGAAGTCAAAAAAATATATGGAAACGAATATACGTGAAATTTGACCACTAGGTGCCTATAACAATGTACCTAAAATGATATATTCCCGACCATGCCAAGGTAAAATATCCATAATGCACCTAAAAGAACCTCAGTAAATCAAATCACCAAATGTATATTATATATCAAATTTAAATAGATAAAAACCATACCTATAAATTTTTAATCCAAATGGAACACGAAATTTACCCCAAGAATTGGTTAGATACTCTTAAAAAGACTCATGACCATGTTCAAACATGTTCCCATTATTATTTCTATATAATTAAAAAATAAAACAAAATATATTATTATTTCCCTAATAACAATTTTTAGCATCATGACCCCGGTTCCTCTAATAGATTCCTCGATCATGTGTCCCACATTGCCTCATGAGCACATCCACATATGATGGAGGATACTAACTTTTAGTTGGGACTTTGGTGTGTCTGTGGATAGAATGTAACCTCCTATAAGATAGTAGATTATCAGATATAATATAATTTAACACATGGATAACAATATAGAAATCATAATATTGAATAATGAAAAATTTCAGTAGATGATAAGAATAATCAACCATTAATAGTAATCATATCATAAGATGAAAAATATTATGTAAAAAGATGATGATATGATTCCATGTCTCTAAAAAATTGGAAACAATGCATTCAGGGATATATGTAAACAGTATAGGAAATGTTTTAAAAATGAAAAAAGAACAAAAACTGTTATTAAAACCCAAGAACTGATGTAATAATATTCTAAAAATCATCATCCTAAGAAAGAAATAATGAGAGTTATCCAATGTGGGATGCATACACTTATTCAAATTTGTTATCATATAATCTTCATAGGTTCCAATGGTTGCTCATATAGGTTGTAAGATAAATATCAATAATAAACCACTAACCACATTTGTAAAAATGCATTCTATGAATAAAATATATACATTTTTAACATAAATATAAATATATTGAAAATACAAAAAATAACAAATACATCTTTCAGCCTGATCTAGTAATGTTTCTAAAAAAGAGATCATTGAACTAAATATTTTAATTTTAGTTTATATATATAAATAATGTTGAAATGTTAATAAAACTAAAATATATCATCATAATACTAAAATAGTATCCATGGTGATTTAAGTCATCTTTTACCTGAGGGGTCAAACAACTCAAATTAGTATCTCATAATGTTTGAAAAATAAGGGGTCTAAGTGTAATATAAGGGTAAATTCCAAAGTAATTAATCTATAAATTATTCTAACTGATTCCAAGGATCTTTTCCATTATAAAAATGAGCTATCAAGGATTTGGTCATATGGGGTGAATCTATGGCATCACATGTATGAATACATCATGATCTCTCTTAGGAGTGTATGAAAAGAATCCTAATATATAAAGAGATAGTGAATGGGACCTATGTGTACTTTTTGAGCATGTTATATTAGATATAGAACATGTTCCAGTGTTGGTATCTCTCTTTTAAACTACATCCACGGTTCATAGTGGATTCCTTTGATTTCTCAAGGTATTCCCAGAGGAATCTAAGGCTGTGTCATGTTTAACCATTCTTATAGAGATAATTTGGTCCAAATACAATATAAACGTTTTACATATATCATTATATTATTTAATTACATGTAATAATATTTCTTTTTAATAATTAAATTACTTTATTTGATTTCACTTCATGAATAATGATAAGGTTCTTCAAGGACGTGAAACTATTTCTCAATTTATTTGCTTATTCATTTATTACGTTCATTCCATTACTTTTCATCTAAGGTAAAAAAGATAGATAAGAAATGAAACCAATTTAATCAATCACTAAAATAATGCCCACTTGATATATATAAATACACATTCAAACTAACATTTTATTGGAATGTTTAATTAATAATGGAAAATTAACTAAACGATGAAAAGTGAAAAACATAGCTAAATGTTTTAAAAAATGGGAAATAAGACACACCATGGTATGGACCCTAAATTCATTGATGAATATAAGGAATAATCCTCTAATTAAATTAATACATGTATAATTTTGGATATGGAAAATCTTCACGATTATTATAATCCTTTATGATGAATTTAATAAGTATCACCTAGTGGATGTAGTATGATCAAATGTATGACAATTTATATATGATTAAACTTTTAGGGAAAAGTTTTAGAACCCCTACAATAATCCGGAAAAAACATCCTCATCTAGTATCAAAACATAGATTTCCATTATAAAAATATCGCTGAATAATGGATCAATATGTAGAAAATAGGGTACATGAGCATGTATCGAACATAACATATTTGAGGCAATGAAAAATGATGAACAGAGCCTAAGGTCTCAATCACATTCCATGAGGAATCCAATGAGATGATCAGATCTAGAATCATAAGACGAATTATGTAATGGAATCAAAGACTTTCTTTAAGATCAATGGAATTATTAAAGGAGGATCTCCAACATGATATAAAGAAAAAGAAGGACAAGAAGAAATACAAAGTGGCTCTCCTTCATTAAAAAAATTCAATGCATTTACACTCTGTGTAAATAATTTACACATAATTTAATTATTGGGCCATATCATAGGGCTAATATTAATTTAATTATATGAAATGTTCATGGTCAAACCAATACATTCCTTCCTTTTAATACAAAAGTTTTATTCGGAATACATGTCACGTACTTAGATAACATCTAGACTTCATCCTCATACATCCTTCATTAAAAACACATACTAAAAAACGAAGAGGATCAAGATACGCATCTAATACAAAAAAGAGAGACACAAAAATATTTTAACAATATTTTAATAGGTTCCATATCTACTTTATAATACTGGGTTCTTATTGTCTTCCAAATTTTAATGAACTCATCCCCAAGTTACCCTTCCATGGGCAGTAAAATGCTATTTAATATTGGTTTCTTACACGTAACATAATGTAATGATAAAATTATTTTTACTCCAATTATATAGTTTATATGATAAAATAGATTTAATTTTAGGAATCTCTAGGCCCAAATTATGTAATACAATTTGACTGATTTTTGGGATAATGGTTAATTACATAGATAAATACTATTTACAATGAGAAAATCTAAAAGACTAATATAAATAAATCGATGGATACATGTCATGAAACAAGTTAAAAAACTTTTCTAATTGAGTGGTTTAGAAATTGTAGACTCTATCTCATCTTCTACTACATTTTTTTCAAATATTTGGGGCCACCATACAATTGAAACATGGAATATCTTTATATTAACATGACACATTTACAAAAAAATATTATTCTCAACACTTATACAAGGTTCCCCTCTGCACCCCTTCGAGTCCTCTCCCGAAACAAGGATTCCACCTTAAACTCCACAAATTTTCCTTAATTTATGGCGATATTAACTCCCATTAAGCATTTTTATTTTATATTGTCATAAGACCTCCATTTTCTTGGAGACTTCCAATGGAAATCTGATGTTCTAATAATGGATACATGTTTTTCCTAACACCTTCTACATTATATCATACCCATACAAATATTATTTTAAATTTATACATAACTAAATATATATATATATATATTGTAAAATATATTTAATTATGTTATTGAGACAAATATTAATAACCTTGTCTCATTTCTATTAATAAAAAAAAAATTATCTTTCAAGATTTATTCGAACTACTGCTTCCACATAGATAAAACTAATATTTTCCCACCTACACCACACTTCACTGATTATAAAACTGATATCTTATAATTAATGTTAAATATATTATATAATTATGACTATGAAGATAATATTTATATTCCACCTTCATTCAATCTCAATTTTCATGTAAATTAAAATGTTAATCATGTGTTTTGTGAACTACCATATCCTTGCAGTGTGATATATAATTGTTCATATATTTTCATAAATATATATATTAAAATATAGTTAATTGTGATTTGATAACATAAAATTATATAAATAATAACAATTGGTTTATCTAATAAAGTTATAATTCAAAAAAAAAATTCATAATTATAATCATATCCATCTATTAATAGTTGAATATTTATGTTTTGGATGGTGTGACCACTTGATCCAACCAAAAAAATATTATCATAGCAAACTATGAATAATTAATTACTAAAAATATATGATATAAATATATCAATTATTATTATTTTTGGTTCATTAAATGTTACTTTGATATTAAAATCATTCATCGTGATACTGACATTCTTCATTAAAAATAACAGAAATATACTCATTGATAATCTCAACATTAACTATAATACCCAAAAAAACAATAGAATGAAATTATAACATTAAAAATAACAATAAAAATTAAATTATATGACCTTTAATGGTATATTAATTATTTCTAGTGAATAATGATGAATACAAAAACTTTTATAAAATTAATTTTGAATGATAAATATTACTCACACACGGTATTGAAAATAGATAGTAACTAACTAAAATACATATAGAAAAATAATTATAATTAAATATAATAATTTTTTACTTAAATTTTTATGGTTTTTAAATATGTTATGAATATATTTTTTATAGAGGATATTATATTACATTTGACTATGTAATGAATTATGTTAACGGGTTTCTTAGTCTCAATTCCTCTTTCATGAGACATTATTCTTATTTTGATCAAATTAAATTTTATATGCCAGTTATATTTCACAGTTATTATATTATTTAATTAATTACATTTCATAGAATTTTAGGGTTAGTTTCATGCTCTGTATTATTCACTGGTTTTTATTTAGATAACACTTAATCTATATGGGTTTATTGTCTCATTGTTTAATCCATTGAGACCTATATCTTATCATACAATATTTTTCTATGTGACGGTTCATCTTAAAACCCATTAATATTTTGAATCATGATTATCCATTTAATCATGATATTTAATGATAATTTAAAATAATATGCATTATGTGTTATTCAATCTAATGTTTTTAATGCCATAAGGGTTTAATTGACAACAAATCTATTAAATTGGTTTAAAGTATATCTTACTTGAATATTAATTTGATTGATTAATTGTTCTATGAATCACCATATTTTATATATTCATTACCTTAATTGATGGGAAAAATTACTTTTCTTAATTAATTACTGATTTTTTATATATTTTTTGAAATAAATGTATATAGTTTATAACAGTAACTCTTATTCATATAAATGAGTATTTTCATCCATGTTTATATTTTACATTCCACAAATATTCTCTAATTTTTTGGAATAAAAAAATTATTATATTAGATTACCCTCATATTTTCCTTATGGACCTTTAATTTTTATTCATAATATCTTTATGATGTGGGATTTTAGAGAATGATATTTAAAAATATTAAATAATCATTTTATACCATTTAGAAATATTTTTTGTCTTATACAACACATTTTCACTATAAATAAATTAGTTATTTTTAAACAATATATTACTATGTATTTTTTAAAAATAAATTTCTTAATATTTCAATAAATATTTAATTAAAAAATTATTGAAGATGAATTTTCAAAATAGATAAGTATCTTTGTCACTAAGACATTTTTTATGAAAATAAAAAACAAACAATTTTAAATTATTATCACAAGAATAAATGTTTAAAAATTTGGAAAACATTTTGCCTTGAATAATGGTTGTTAAAATTTAATTAATTATCCATTATTCATTGAGTTATATTTAAATTAGGTTTTATTGAAAAGGGTCATGTTCATCATGTTTTTCAATGTAAAATTGTACTATTCATCTAAATCTATTATTTATCTTTTGATTGATTCTTTTCTTATGTTCTTATAAATGAAACCCGTTAATGAAACATATGATAAATGTCAGAAAATTTATTTTTTATTTATTAAAATTATTTAGTTTATAACTAAACCATTTATTCTCATTTTATTCCACCATAAATACCGTATTTTTTATTCCTATAATTGAAGGGAGATCACCCATATGCCAAACATTGATTTATTGGGATATTTTTTTTGACATAATTTAAAACCATTTATCTACCCAGTTAAAATAACATATGATTTATTATCATTAAAGAATGATATTTAACTAGATATTTATTTGATATCAATGGTTACAAAATTATTTCTCCTCGGATTATCATGCTCTAACTATCGAGTGATTTAATAATGATCTCTTATGTGAATCCATTCTGAAGAGTGTATTAAACTGAATATCTTTTTAAGGTGTCTTTTTGATATAATAGATTACAAGTGGAGTCTATATTTATGATTTGTGGGTCTCTATATCTCCCTCAAAATCAATAGTTATTTTTTTATGTCTTGTGAAAATTTATCCAGATTCATTTACAATATTAAAAAACTAATGGGTGTGACCTATTAGATATGGTCACAAACTAAAAGATGATCATTCATTGATATGATCATCTACAAAAGGGTGATATTTCTCAGACAGTATAATAATCTAATTGTTGATCCATGGATATTCTCACTAAATAAAGAGTGATCCTCATTGGATATTTTCCCAAAAAAATGAGGGGAATTCAATGATATGATCGCAATATAATGATAATTGTTACCCCAGTTTTTCCCACACTCATATTATTATTAACAAGAGAATGTTACAATATCATGCATCATTTTTAATGACTCATTTTTATACCCTCCTAAATTACATTGTTTTTCATTTTCTATGTCATATTCAATGAATAATATTTTATTATATATTCCATATTGGTTATTATTTTCTTATGTATTATGATAATACCTATATACTCATCATATACTCATTTATGACCTTTGATTGATTTATGTAATGTTTATCATTACTAAGCATCTGAGCTCACCATTTTTATCAATTTCTCTATTTTATTAAGAAAAGTAATACATATAATGTGTTTAGAAGTGTATCATGTGTGGTGATTTTTTGTGAAATTTTGAAAAAAAAATTAGGGGTATTGTAGTTTTTTGTATTAGTAGTAAATGTCATTTTGAATAAAATACATGATCTTTGTTAATAATATTATGTTTATTCTATATAACTCTTTACATAAAAGGTCATGATAATGTGTTGTTGTTATTATTTTTGTTATATAGTTGAGATAGTCTATTATATAGGATTATATAATAAATTTAAATGAAAACTTCTATAATTAATGTTATTTTCCAACATAATATAAGGAAATATAATTTGGGATATTCAAGATGTAAAATATAAAAAATATTGATGATCATGTTCAAAAGATAATAATAGAATCTTAATGAAAGGATATTAGTTCATGGATAACCATTTCTAACAATATAATTTTTAATTTATTGTTCTGTAAAAAAATTAAAATAGTAAAAATAATTTACATAAAAAAATGTTGAAATAGGGAAATTTATAAAAAAATTAGAATGTATAATAAAAACTATAATATAGAATATAATATAGGAATATAATGACCTAGTGATATCATTAAAGGATATTATAAATTTTTAGATGGATATTCACTAAATTACACAAACCCAAACATATAGACTATAATAGTTTACTACCTTTGAAAACATGGATCCCAATTTTTATAATTCATGAAACATCATAAATTTATGTCCCAAATATCTTCCCATTTATTAATCCAAATTAAAAACCATCGATTATAACCTAGGGAAATGAAACAATATAAACATGTGAGATAAAATTATAAGTGAGGATATACAAGGGAGATATGTGAATAAAATGAGTATCAATGTATAATAGGAATAGAATAAAATTTTAAAACCATACCCTGAATATCTGAAATCATAATATAGAGTTAATTCATATATATTTGAAATTCATAAGACATGAATCAAAAGAAAACAAAATAACCAAAGACATGAAATCCTATCATTAGAATAAGATATATAAATATATAATACATATATGCATATAATATCATATTTCAATTCTACCCACCAAGATATTCATAGAATTTTAGGAATATGCTGACCACCAATGTAAATGCTTTAGGATTGGTGTAAAGAACCAACTAAGATACTCTAGAAACATAATAACCAAGTCATTCTTAAAATATCCCAAAGAGAATTATCCTTCCATACAGCTTTGTGACTAGAACCTGACATCAATCTATTTGAAATAGGGAATGAATTTTACACAATCAAAGGGAAGAATGATTAAAATGTTAATATTAATACAAGAAAAAAACTAATGGTAAAATTGTATCAAAAGTGAAATATGTATGAAAACACAATTTTCAAAAACATGTAGTAGAACAATTGGGAAAAAACCCATTTCCCAATGGAAACAACACTCCAGGACTAAGAATCAATAGATATTACCAATTCCATGTGGAATTTTTCCATATCTCGAATATGGATGATGATAATCTACAAACATCCAAATGAACTGGTAGGGTGTGGAAGAAAATACTAGTTTGAACTAACAAAGGATTCAATAACATGATGAAATAAATTTTTAACCATTTATGTATTTTAATTTTAAATAAATAGTTATCGGATTTCAATAAATATTTTATAAAAATCATTCCATACATTTCAAATGATGGAAATACTTTAAAAATGGCTTAGTAAAACATTTTATATTATACAGTTTAGAAAAATTCACTATGTATGTATAAAATAGTGTAAATACAATGGAATTATATTAATATATAATGAAAAATAAACAAAGATATCTATGAAATGGTATGATATTTCAGTATATGGGAGACCCTCGTAGTCAAATATTTATCATTGAAATATATATACACATTTCTCCCGGACACTGGTCAAGGAGGAGTCATCACTATCCCATCGGGGATGTGAACTACTACATATGTATTTTTATTATTGTAAATCATCGATATATTTATGTCTATAATAACTCACAAATTACATGGTCTTGAACGTTCTCTAATACAATCAATTATGGGAAATTTATTTTGAAAATATAAAAATAAAATCAATTCCATTCACCCATTTCAAATGTTCCAATATCCACATAAAAACCAAAACACATGTACTTAATCGAAAAACACATTTTCCATGATAAAACCAGGCAGTTTATATCAAATGCATTTTAATGCATTATTAAATAATAAAATATTGAATAAATTTCATAGAAAAAATTTAACAATTTGTATTCAATAATTTAAATCACCTAAATTTCAAAAAAATTCTTAAACACACCCCAATTCATTAAAATAGAGGGTTTTCCAAATTTTATTCCAATGGAAATCCAAATCCCCAATTCAACAGAAATGGGGTTTTCAATTAACTAGTTCAAATAAATTTAAATTAAATCAATCCATTAAATATAATTAAATAATTTTAGTTTAAATCAACCAATTTAGGGTAAAAAAAAATTGACCATCATTATATAACAACCTATCTCGATGTTATAGGGATCTAGAAACATTATTCCATTAAGGTTAAATATTAATGTATACTATCGTTAATAAGGATCCATGAATAAAACCATGAATTTAGATCTAAAATATTGGTAATTAGATTCTCCAAAATAATTAGGTTCTACAAAACCGTATAGTACAAATAGGAAAGAGGTGGAGGAAGAAAATTAGAAGAAGAAATATATCGAGAAGATATCAAACATCATTATCATATCAAAGATTCACTTTTTTATTTGTGTAGAGGAGATAAAATAACCTAATGTGAGCCTCTAAAGAAGAGGAAAATGATATTTTTTTCATACCATCCTATCGAGCACCTAAAAATAAGGTTCTGGTATTTTAAATATAAATTTTTGAAATTAAAATATCATATGTATGATTTCTTAGGAAGAGAATCACTATTAGACAAACAGTAAACCCTACCTTTGAACCACTTTTTTCTATATTAATGGTTTCTCTTTGGTGAGAACATGATTTTTTAACTATTCGTCAATCATGAAAACCCTCCCTAACTAATTTTTCATGGTTTATATTATAAGGTCACACTATTTGGGAAACAATTCAGCCGTCTAGACACAACCTATGAAATTGAAAAATTTCTATCAAACATACTCAAAGACCCTTTAATAAAATTGAAAATATATATTTCTGGAAAATGTTGTTCAACAATACCTAAAAAACTAATAGTATTTTACCACCTCCCCACTAGAGAAACAATCTCTCCTAAAAAATCCTATTATGATGCTTCCATGTCAAATATATAACGCCACTGCCCTCCCATTTGTGCATATATCTCACATTACCAATGAGAATCAATATTATAGTAACATTAATCACAAAATAATTTTATTACCATCCCATGAAGAACATTGGTTTTAAAATCATCAATCCAGATTGGATGTTCAGTGATGGATAAATCCAGATCAACCATAAGATTACTCCATCTCGGAACATTAGAAAGATCATAATGATAAATTTGTATCTACAGTACATGGAATACATTATGTATTGACAAAACGTGTGGTGGAAGTGATAAATGATAAGAAATATTCATCTCTAACTCGATAACCTCATAAGGCCCCACAAAATGTAGAGAATGTTTCCCTTACATCCCAAGACGTCAACATCCCTACCATCATGAATAATTTATTAATACATGGTCACTTAATGAAAATTATAATGGACAACAATGGTGATAATCAAAATACTTCTCCCCACACTATGTGATCAACATTGTATGGTTAATAACATCAATCTTTGTTGTTTTCACTTTATCCAATCTTGTTCTGACCACATTACTTCCACTCTTCTCGAACCAACACAATGAATATTTACACGGTTCACCATTCAAGGTGACAAAAGGATCTATTAATATCGAAGATGGGTAGAAATGGTTATATGAATACTCTTCCAACCCTAAAATCTCATTAAAATCCCCACCAAATTCATGACAATATGTATGGAGCATATATTCAAGAATCTGTATAGTTTTTTTCTGGCCATTATATTGTTTATGGTATGTCATATTTGAATGAATATTTTATTTGAGTTATCCCTAAAGGACTCTACAATAGAGAGATATAAGTAGAGGATACCTATTAGAGACTATAGGTAATAGAGGTCCATGATAATTAATGATATATTTCACAAAATTATTTCTCAACTCCATGAAAATGTTTTTATCATGAATGCTTATAAAGTGATAGTTTTTATTTGGTATTTTGATCAAATCCGATGTTGCATTATTCTTTCTGAGGGTACACGACAACCCAAAAGAAAAGTACATAGAAATTTCCTCACACATCAATGTAGTAAGAAGAAGTTACGGATTTCAACTCAGAGGTCTATTGTTTGTTGGCCTCAAAATGATTAATTTTAAAACAATGCGAGACAAAATTAGAAATTCCCCATCTCATTCCAAGACACCATAATCATCTCCGAATTTCATATAATATATTTAGGTATCTAGGATAAATACCCCACATGGAATTATATTAATACATTATCATTACATTTTTTATCAATAAACACATAGGAAAATGATTCAAATATCATTGAATACAGTCAATGAGGAATATCAAGTTACGTATGGTCTCTCCACCATAAAGAGTTTCTCTAATTTTGGGAAACACATCATCATTGTATTGTTCCTAAACGATCATCCCTATAAGATTACAGGTCAATTGAACACTAGTAAATGGAACCTTATCTACTTAATTCTAGACTCTGATATGATTCTAGGAAAAAATAACAAATAAGTTACACTCTTATGAAGATTATGACATTTCTCGTGTTGGATGTTTCATTCTCAAACCATCTAGAGTGACATTCCCTTTCCTCCATTTATAGATGATTTCATAGTCAAAAGATTTCATGAATTCCACCAGGTTCCTTTGGATGAGATTCAAATATTCATGATAGAATATGTAACTCATTATAATGTGGACAAAATACTCAACATCCATTTATATGAAAACGTAATGCCTCCAACTCTTATAATCATGAATCACATATGTGAGCTCATTTTTATGGGTTATGTAATTATTCTCATGGGACCAAATCAAAATAGATACATTATCAATGACATTATCAAATCGTATAAAATTATCCCAAACCGGAATATGATACATCTCAGAAGACCACATAACCCTATTATACCAATAGAAGAGACAACAATGATGAAATATTAAGAAGGCACTTCAGCTCAAAAAAAATTAAATTGAAATATATCATCCCATGAAAATTTTAATCCCATCCAAGTTAGAGATGTAATCATAGATTCCAATAATGATAAGTCAATAATGAATTAGAGATAATACCCCGTTAAGTAAAATATGATCTGAACATTGAAAAAATTTCATGGTTGTTAACATCTCATAATAACCTTCAAATTATTAAGATCAATTATAATACCATATTTTTACACTACAATACCCATGAAAATCACTTACCAAAAATAGTATACATTTAGATATATTGGAATAAGGTTATAGATTTATCAACAATTCTAGATCTTTTGTTAGGTGAGATACAAAATCCTACTTGAAATTAATTTAAACAACGTTTTCTTATGTAAATACCAAAACAAATTATGAGGATTCTAATTAAAGATCCCATTCATTAATGTAATTAAAACAAAAAGATAATTTCCAAGAAAAATTCATGACAAGGTACTCATAATTGATGTTCCTAATCCAAAAAGTAGTTTTTTGGATGTTAGATTCTTTCATTCTCCATTGAGCGTAACAATATCAAACAGTAATATTCGAGAATGAATTTGTCTCTTTAAATTTATCAATTAAATCATTAATCCATGGAAATTGATATTTTTTATTCAACTTAAATCTATTTAGTTTCCAATATTCCCAAAATGGAGAAGTGTGCCATTTGATTTCCATGTAAAGTGAACTGTCACTACCTAAGGTGACAAATGGTGACATATAAATCCATTCTATAGAAGTTCATCCAACTGATTCTTCAAATATTTCATTTCAGTTGGTTCCATGTTTTATGAGGACATAAATTATGGATTATTACTAGGAAATAAATCAACAGAAAAAACTACTTCTCTTACTAGTGGAAATATAGGGATGTCTAAATAAAAAATTCAGTAATCTCGATGAACACTGGGGGAGATCACCACCCAAAGATTAATTATCGAGGTTCAATGAAAACACAGAAATTTCAATCCCTACATCTGGATTATAAGATTCATCATAGCACGACCACATGTCCCATTCTCTTTAAAATATATGACGTGCGAAAAATGGTGTAGTAATGGAGACCCATGGAAGATATTAATAAATTTTGGATTCATTAGAAATGTTCCAATCCATCAAAAAAATCATGTCAATAGGTTTCATTTAAATAAGGACAAAAAATTAGGAATGATGAACATTTGATAAAGATATATCAAGAGTGCGACTACAGAGACCATGTTCTCTCTTTATCTCATAAAGTGTTGTAATATCCATCACATAAGATAAATGATTTATCCAAAGAATAAGTGTATTGATAATAAGGGAATAAATAAAATAATGTGATATCAGTATCAAATAGCTCACTCAATAAAAACAATGATATAATTATAGAACCTCTAATAGATGATGTGTCCATATCTACTTCCCCTATACACACTTCCACTATGTGAAGAAGCCTCATTGTAGATGCATGTGGGTCCAACCCTTTTGTCCATAAATCCAATGATTTCACTTTTGTTTTAAGTGGTTCATAATATATCGTTCCAATACGTGGAGTATAAAAAGAATAGATTAGATTATGCTATTATCTTAAGCATCCATAGGAGCCACATATATTGGGTCCCTTTATGAAAAAAATATTAATATTCCATGTCTTTCCATAGTGGTAGAAAATGATACTGCATATTTCAAGAACTTCATGTGGTTTTTAAAAACCATGTTTTTGATTATTACCATGATAAAAATCATTCTTCCTATTCCCTATATATGAAATCACACATCCACTGGGAGAAAATAAATATCATAACAACCCTAACATTCCATCAATGTTCACTTCAATGATCAACATGATATAATATGGATATCACTTGATGGTGAAAAGGGCTATAATGTCTTCCCACTCTAAGCCATCATGTTTCTTCCTTGTCACTATTATTTCCCACAATATTCTATTTAGTACCACCAACACGAATGTGGCACACATGATCTTTATTTCATTAAGATTCTCCATGATATCAATCAAATGCTTCATCATGTTTAACCATACCACAACCTCATGAGGTTAATTAGACCGTTTTAACATTTCCGGTTTTTGGAAAAGGTACTGTTGTGAATGATTTTAGAAAACAACCCTCCATGTTTCCACAAATAGAGTCTTAAACAGGAATTAGTTGTGGTGAATGACCAAGATCATGGACACGATGCACAATCAACTAAACTAGACTAAGTCCCACAAGGGGATTTAATTATTATGTTTCATCATCAAATTATTACTGGATGAAATTTTCCCGTCCACTCGAAGGAATGATGGAACATATAATCAATATTAAACACTGAATAAAATATATTAAGACTAAAATAGAAAAATAATATAATGTAATCCCATCAAATTGAAAAAAACATATTTCTATTTCATTCTATCTATCTAAAAATAAGGGAAAACAATAAAACTAATCCTCTAGAAGCCTCTTCCAAATCCACCACTGGGGATTTACAACTCATTATAGCGAGATCTAGATAAGAACTCAATCAAAACTTCTTCATATGTCTCAACAAGAAGACCAAACTACATACTAACACGATGTAATGACTAAAAAATTTCACATTTGATACCAATTTTTCATGAACCAACTTCAATACCACAACAACATCACAACTATTCTAGTATTGACATAGCCCAAATGTCATTCCTGATCACCAGTAGTTAGTGACTAGCAACTACAGTCAAAAAACAAGAACATGGGAATGAAATTACCAGAAACATAATGGTTTAATAAAAAACATTATTCAAATAAGAAAAAATTCACACAAAAAATCAATCAAAATTAAAACATGTCCAAAACCCAATTTTTAATATCATATTCGATAAAAATAGTATAAAACCCATGTCCCAATAAGAAAAAATATCAAATAACAAGGATCATTATATACTACCAACTCCAAGTAGCACCTTACCATTACCCAAACATGGAATAAGATAATCTAAAATAAAATAAAGGCACTTGTATTGTGTGAGCAAAAATTATAGTATGATCACACCGAGGATTCCATAATATGATTGAAAAATTTAAATAACCATTTATGGCATTATATATCAAAAACAAATCAGCATAAAATTCGAAATCATCATTAAAAAATTATTTACATTTAAAATGAGGAAAATACATTAAAAATTTCTAAATAAAACATTTCATATAAAAAAATTTATTTAAAATAGGTACGTATTTGTAAAATAGTTTTCCAACAATGACATATATTTCAAATAAAACTAACAAGAGAAATAGTCATATTCCAAAAGGTATGATATTTACATAATAATGTACTCCCTCACACTCAAATAGTTATCATCAAAATATGTTTACACACGTTCCTCAGACACCAGTCATAGAGGGATCACCACCATCCCATCGGGGATGTGACCTACTACATAAATATTGTTAGTGTTTTAAATCCTTGATAAACTGATGTCTTGAATAACTTACTAACAACCTAGAATTCATGACATATAATACAATTATTGATGGTAATAATATTTTGAAATAGATTTAAATATTATTCATCCCATTATCCCATTTTATAAATGAAAATTTCTATTTAGTCACCAAAAGATATGTTTATAATGAAAACATTCATTTTTTAAGATAAAACCACTAGGTATCTATCAAAACCATTTAATGCAATTTATCTCATATAAAACGTTTATATATGTTTAACAATTTAAATTCAACAATTTAAATATCAAAAGTTACTATCAATTTCACTAACAACATCAATTCATTAGAATTGGTGGTTTTCACAATTTCATTGCTATTAAAATCTAGATCCCCCATTAACTATAATTTGTGTTTTCAATTAACCAATTGAATGAAATTTAAAAGAATCCAATAAATTGAATTGATATTAATAAATCAAATTTAAATCATGTAATATATGGTTAATTGAAATTTTCCATCTTAATAAAAGAACTTATGTTGGGATCACAAGAACTTGTAATGAAAATCCATAAATAGGAAACCACAAAGAAGAACATCAGCTATGAGGATCCAAGAGTAAAACATATATTCAATATCTGAAATTGAGGGAATTACATCCTACAATAGAATAGGGATCTCTTAAACCATGTGGATTAAAGTGGATAGAGATAGATGAAGAGAATAAAAAAGTAAATACATTCTATGAGTAGATCGAATGTCATAATCCTTGCATTGATTTACTAATGGAGGGGTGTAGAGATGCAAATATCATCTCATGGGATACCCTAAAAAGTAATAACATTATCTAGGGTGATACTGCCGCACCGAGTTCCAAAAAAGTGTGTTTTTGGATTTTAAAAATTATTTGTTGGATTAAAAATCTCATATCATGGTTTCTTATGAAGATTTGAATAGTCAGATAACTCATGCATTGTAAAAAAGAACCCATTTTCCCCATTTCCATGATCTCACCATAGTTGGAATATATTTTTCGAATGCATGTGAAAACAATTCAATCCCTTAATGTCTTAGTTTTCATCATTTGGGAATACTGTACACCACCATGATCTTCCAAAATTTTTAAAAAAATTATCAGATGTTTCTTTAAATTAAAACCAAAAAAATTAGGTCATAAGTATTTGTCTAAGAATAATTGGAAATAGTAATAGGATGTTACTCATGGGATAACCTCCCATGGAACTATTGATGTCATAAAGCATTAATCACTATTGAATGGATTTTATGGAGATATCGGTCCCACACTTTACATAATGAATATAATATGTACGTTTGTAATAAGATCATAAAACATTTCACATTTTATATCACATATAATTAAATGGGTTTGATAAATTTTTTATCATATCATAAAATTTGAAAAATAATCAATATTAAAAATCATTTCATCAATTCATCATAGCCTAAATCATGGAAAAATTAGTTGGTTACAATTGAATTTTATAATCGTATAATTGTGTAGTAGAAATGGGTTTCATTTAAATAATTTCTGGAAATGATTTACAAGAAATAATATGGATGGTATCCTTGGTTTTTATCCCTAGAATATAATCAGTTACACCAATATATTACATCTTAAATGGAGATTCATTTTTTACAATCAACTGGAACATTTCTTTAGGAAAATATCATTTCTTGGAGAATAAATTTCAGAAATAGAAAAAATAAAAAAATGTAATATGTTTCATTGAAAACAACCTTCAACATAAATAATGTAATATTTAGTAATAATGTAATACATTTCTCAAGTAATATAAACTATCTAGAAGAAAATATATTTTTAAACATAAACCATTTTTAAAATACATTTACTAGAAAATAAACATGAAAATGTATAAATAAATATTTAAAACTAATTCAAAAACATATCTTGATAAAATTATCATTTTCAATTTTCAAATAAATTTTTATAAATGAATCACTTTGAAAAAAAAATTCTCAAAAATATGCCAAAAAAGTTATAAGAAAACATCAAAGAAATAATTTTCTGAATAGAAGGAAATTTTATTCATTCTAAACATGACAAAATAGGGATTACATTTAAATTTTTAGTAAATTCCAATTGGTAATTATTTCCAAACCTACGTGAATATTTCATTAATTGTTTTTGTAGAAACACAATCATGGTTAAAAATTAATTTAATAAATAATTTTTACTATACTAAATGAATATTTAAAAATATCTGTTGGAAACATTTAATGGGAAGAAAAGGGGGTTTAGACTGAAAATATTATTTTATTAAAAAACATATTTTTGAAATCATGAGTACAAAAAGATGATAATGTAAATGAAAAAAATATATCCAAGTGAGATAACAAGTGCAAAAGAAAATTCAGGTGATTGTTGAGAAATATATTATATGATTTCATCATTGAATAATTGTAAGAAATAATACTAATAAATGATGAAATTTTAACATTAAAATTTTGCATATTTTTTAAAGTTGGATCACAATCCTCATAATATAATAAAATTAAATAATACATATAATATCAGAAAAATAAGGAGATTCATGTTATAACATGTAAATATTGAATTATGTCTTACTAATTAAATATGAGTTTTGAATAACATAACTTAGGCTTCAAAGAACGAAATTTTGGTCAAAATTCACATATCCCACTTTGGTTAAATTTGAACCGTAAACCTCCTGAAAGATATATCCCCAAATGGATAAATCAATCATAATAATTTTTAGGAGACGAATCATAAAATAAAATCATTAGAAGAATATACACCACTAATAATAAATTGGTGGGGAACATGAAATGTACCTCGTAGAATTTAAATGTTTCTTAAAAATACATTACATATTTAATAATCATTAGAATGATAAATAGAAATAAAAAATACCTTTATATGAATCTTTAAAAACCAAAAAAAAATATATTCATGTTAAAACACGTGTAAGGGGTAGTATATAGACCTCATAAATGAAATGATCTTGGAACTTTTATATCTGTACCAAATATAAAAAAGAGAATAGAAATACTTTACATTTTGTCTGGAAATCATTCACACAAATTCAAACCACTTTTTTCCCTATTTATTAGAAATTCCATGTTAATGTCACATTTTCGGTATAAACCACTTTTATTATTATATTTGTTTTGATATGTTATTATCATTTCAAATAAATTTATAATGGTTCCATAATATCAAAAATAATTATCATGGAAGTATAATCAAATTTGTAAAACAATTATTCTTTTAATACCAATCATTATGGATGTTTTGGAGAAATGATATATGTTAGGATCATGGGGATGGTAGTATGTATGTACACGTGAGTAACACCACCATTTTTCAATAACCATTATTGAATGGTGATAAGTAATATCATATCAATATAGGGTTATGATATTATCATAAATAACTTATTATTTCATCTAATATACTTCTACATATCATTGATGTAGTGTGGTTATGATTATTAAGTCACATCATTTTATGATGACACTAAACCACACATAGACGAACAATATTATAAAATTTCATTAAGTTAAAAGGTAAGAAAAAAATGATATATTATCTTATAATAATTATAAATATCTAATAAATAAAAAAATTATTTCATGTATTTTATTTATATTTATTTACATTATATATATTATCTGTAATGTAATGTGTTAGTGAAAAAGAATCACATATGTTCATGAGGCTATTATCCGCTGTACAGACAAATGACTTTGTCATATCCCCTAAAGAATAGAAAATAAAAAAAATGAATAAATAAGATATCTAAAAAAGTGGTATAATGATGTTTTAAAGATCAAATATTTAATTTTTATTCTATATCATTCACAACTGTGAGATATAGCAATGGAAAAATAAATGAAAGGAGTTCAAGTGTCAGTAGTCTACCGTACACATGAATGACAATTCCATAACACATTTTATGGAAGATGATATGGTTTTAGTTAAGGAAATTAAATTAAGAAAAATTATTATATCTAAAATACTTATAATTTTATATCATCTTGGTGTAACAATAATAGAAGGGAGTGGAGGATTAAATGAAATAAAAATGAATGGTGTATAACGTTTCCTCTTATTCGAGTAACCACCATATATTTTCACCAAAAGTCACCCTATGATAGATTTATGGAAACATTAATGATTCAATAATTACAATAGGGTAGTTGGGATGTTTTATTGGTAGGGGTTAGAATAACCAAAATAATTTGTATTGTGTGATTAATAGAGAAGAGAGGTGAAATTTTATAGACAAGGTGAGCAGAACACTTGTATCTTTTTAAAGGAAAAATGTTTACCCACACTATTCAAATGAAATAGGGTCTTATAATGATTATAAATGATATTAAACATGATATTTACTAAATATGGAAATAAAATTGGTTTTATAGATTTTTTATGTTTATTTTAATTCATATGTATTTAGTTTGATCCTATGTAAGCCCGTTTTTACCTTAACTACTATAAATATTTATTAATACATTCAAAATTAATTTTCTAAAAATAGTATGAGAAAAATTATAGATAATATAAATAATTAATATTAATAATATATAAACAATTTTTATGACTTCATTTGACATATATGGAATGTTTATAGTTAAAATTAATCTCCCTGAAAAAATAACAAAGCGGGGTTTCAATGAGAAAATATTCAAAAGCCTACATTGATTTTTATCTAATTTCAATATGTAATTTATTAAAATAGAGAATATTGGATTAATATAATTAAAATTTATTTATATTATCTGTAAAATTATTTTTAAATATAATATAAATTCCTAAATAGTTTTAACCAAAAAATTCAGTTTTTAATTAAAATTCAGTATATTCACTATTCGTTAAAAAATAATCTTTTTTGAAAATCATAATATGTATTACCTAAAATGATTTTGAAAAATTGAATGTAATTTCCCAGAATTTCTGTGTAATTTTTTTAAAATTGTATGTAATTTTTTGAGATGGGGCGCTGAGATGGAACCTAATTTTAGGGCATGGGGTGCCCAGTATGTAATTTTGAACTTTTATTTAGTTCACATATGTAAACATGATAGTAGGAAGATGGATGTGGCTTCATTCCACATCATTTATGGGAGAAGAAATGGTGCCCCTCTAGTAGACTGCGTAGGCCAGAGGGCCGGATATGCCCTGTCGTGCCGAACCCGTGGCCCAATGGGCCCAAGACCCAACAGACAAGACCTAGACCCAACAGACCCTTTTTTTTTGGAAAAATATTAATAAACTTTTCATTGGGCATCTAATTGACACCCCATTTGGGGAATGTGGACCCTTGTGATAAAGTGTCCTTTTTAATATAATATATTTGAGTTTTTGGAGTAGGTTTGAATACGGTTGGGTTGGATTATACTCCAATCCAAAATTGAAATTTTTACAAAAATGTCAATTTCATACAGACTAGGTGTCCTTTCGATGTGTTGTTTGATGTGTTCGGACCCTTATGACAAGACGATGTATTGGGTTACTCTATGTGGGACTTCCGAACTATTGAGATACAACCTATGAATTGAGGAGTATATCCTTCAAGAATCAAGCATGCTATGTAAGAGATTCCAGTGGCTGGATGTGATGCAGATCAATACTTGAGAGACCCCCCATTGATCAACAAGAGAAAAATCCTTCGGAGATTAGTAGTGGAGATTCTATTCATGGATCACCATGGGAGTTACTACCCGTGGATCAGCATGAGAGTGACCCTTCCTGAAGTAGCAGTAGAGAGGCACTTCGTTGATCAGCATGAGAGAGATCCTATGTGGATCAGTAGGAGAGCAAACCATTGGTGATCATCATGAGAGAGGAACATCATTTATCGATATCATATTAAACATGCATGTATCAGTATTAGAGAAACACTTCATGGATTAGCATTAGAGTATCTCAACATAATAATATGATCTAGCGTTACGACAAATAATCTTTACTTTTGTTCTTATGTTATGCCTGGTGGGAGCTATGTCTTTTTCTTTCTGATTTACATTGAGATATTGATTTATGGTATTTTATATTGTGGGTTTTTGTGAGACCCTAGTTGGTCTCTGGGTCCCTTATAGGTATTGTATTACTCACCCCTGAACGGGCTTCACCCACGCCTATTTTTTCCTGTGCAGACAATGGAATGCTTTTACTGGGATGTTGGTGAGTAAGGGATAGACAGTTCGTGAAGGTGGATCAATGGACATTGTGTGACACAATTACATCCAATAGTGATCTATACCAACCCATTATGTTTGATTCAATGTAGAAAACCTCTAGAGCATGTACTTTTTTTTGTAATTTCCATTTTGTTGGGGTTGAATTCCGTCCCCTTTTACATTTTATAGTATATGTACATGTTGTTGTTTCCAGTTTCATCTTACATTCCATAGTATTGGTTGAGCATGTGTATACAAGTGTAAATGAAATGCCTTCCCATTTGGGGTATGCCTTTTTGGTTCTAGTTTCTTGAACTTGGAATATAGAATGTGTGCTTGGGGTAGTCATGGCATGGGCCCCAGGGGACGGGTTATGCAAAGTGGTATCAGAGGACGATCAGTTCTACCAAGTGATGGAATTGACTATGAGGTCTGCTGCGATGCATCACTGATCAGATTAGGTAGTGTCCTAATTCAATAGAGAGAAATGATCACATAAGACCCATGATAGTTAGTGAAGCATGAGATGAACTATGTGACCATGGATATTGTGTTAGCCACATTGTCCTTTTAATTGATAATGTGGCAGAACTACTTGATGGTTGAACGATTTACAATCTACTCTGACCAAAAAAGGATCAAGTATATCCTTTCACAAAAGGACATGAACATCAAACAATGGATATATATGGAGTTCCTCCATTACTATGAATTTGAGATAGTCCATTCTCTTGGGAGGCGGAACGAGGTGGCTGAAGCGCATAGTAGGAGGTCTCGTTTGCAGCTGCCGAGTAAGGCAACAGAGCAGCTAGCCATGATGTAGATATCCTTTGTCGGTGATGATAAAGCAGATTACCTCTAGTCTGTTAGTGTCACTCCCTACTCCTTCAGCGAGTAATGTTGGCACAACGTGTGGATGTTTATGGCGAGGCTCAATGTGCTTAGACATCCTCAGGATAGGCTCATGATGGATTTTTGAATTGGGGGGGGGGGGTATCACATCATCTTTTTCATAGGATGCACCATAGTACCACTATTATTATGCGAAGAGTTATTGAGAGAGTTCCATGCATACCATTTGGTCGTACATCCTGGTGTGTAAAATATGTACCATGGCTTATGATGTTAGTACTGGTGGTCGTGGAAGAAGAAAGTAGTGGAAATGTTTATTCCATGATGCCTCACTTGTCAGAATGTGATGGCCAAGTATCAGGTACAAGGAGCCTTGACACAAAAACATGAGGTACCAGACAAGAAGTGTGATTTTATATCAATGGAATTTGTGATGGGGTTAATATGCATGTCCAGTGGTTACGATCCTATATGGGTGATCATTGACAACTCACCAAGTCGGCTCATTTCTACCCATCCACGAGCAAGGATTGGAAGTTGGACTGGGGATCCATTACATCAATGAGATAGTATGGAATCATGGGGTATAATTGAAGATCCTATTAGACCATGATGCATGATTTACATATCGGTTTATAATGGAGATACAAGAGGCATTCGGGACTCAACATCGCTTGAAAATAGCATTTCACCCCCAAATAGATGGTTAGATGGATCATACCATACAGACCATGGAGGACATGCATCGTACCTGTGTATGAGATTTTTGTCGTAGTTTGATGGACCATCTACAACAGTTTTAGTTTTCTTAAAACAATATATATCACTCTACCATTATCATGAAAACATTTTATGCCTTGTATAGGAAGCAATGTAAGTCATCTCTATGCTGGAAAAACCTAGGGGAGTTAGTAATCTTGGGTTTAGAGATGGTATGGACTACCACTGTGAAACATCAGATCATCCAAGAGTAGATGATGCCTGCACATTAAACAAAATATTCTTATTTCGATAAGAGATGGATAATTTTGGAGTTCTAG
Organism: Viscum album; assembly: GCA_963277665.1. NCBI lineage: Eukaryota > Viridiplantae > Streptophyta > Magnoliopsida > Santalales > Viscaceae > Viscum > Viscum album. Next base: position 512,988,494 of record OY728138.1, read on the forward strand.
GAGGGATACCATGTTTTCATTTTGGTCTCACCCCAATGTGATATGCAGATATTTGTCTAGGGAAGAAAGTAATAGTTATGGTTTTTTAGACCCTTTCAAGTATTCATTAGAGTTGGCGAGGCATCGTTCTACTAAGTTCTTCTCCCACAGATGCACCAGGTTCATGTTGATTTTCACATGTCACGGATGAGGAGGTACATTCATGATCCATCGAAAACCATTGACTGCGGAGAGGTAGACATTGATGATGGGGAAACATTAGTAGAGTTCTCGGTGGAGATAAAGGATTGACAGGAGATGGTCCTTTTTGGATGGTGAGTTCTTTTTGTGCGTGTTCAATGGAAACATGAGAACCTCTAGGAGATAATATGGGAGCCTAATGATCTGATTCATGATCAGTACCCCCAATTGTTTGATTATCCTTTCTTTTTTCCTTTCGTGGACATAATGCCCTATGGTTGAGATGTTGTAATGTCCCAGAATTTCGTTGTAATTTTTTTAAAATTATATGGATTGTTTCAAGACCGGTTGATGAGACATCACATGATTACAGGGGTTGAAGTGCCTAGAATGTAATTTTGAACATTTTGTTAGTTCACTTAAGTAAATGTGTGAGAATGGAGCTGAACGCGGCGTCCATCCACTTCCTGGCTGTGTGACAAACCGGCCCGCCTATAGCGGACCGGCCATGCCAGCAGGCCGAACCCACATACTAATAGGCCCGAGATCCAATAGACATGACTGAGGCTAGGCTGGGGCTAGGCCTTGTCAGAAAACCCGTGTCGGGTTAGTGTGCCATGGGATTGGTCAGCTTGGGTCAGTCCAACTAGGTCATCCCAAAACCGGACCCAACTAGCCCCTTTTTTTAAAAAACATCAATAACTTGTAGACTGGGCATCTGATTGATGTGTCATATGTTGTATGAAGACCCTTGTGTGGTGGACATCCATATGAGAAATTAATAAGTGTTTTGGTGGAGTTTTATATACATGTGGGGAGGATCAGACTCGAATCCAACCAGATTATGTTTACATAAATGTCCATATCTAATAGACTAGGCATTCGTTCAACGCGTTGTATATTGTGTTGGGACCCTTATGGTGATATTCTACATTGCGTTACTCTATTTGATGCTTTTTATCAGTTTAGGTATGAACGGTGGATTGATCAAAATATTCTTTCAGAATCACGCTTGTAATGTGTGGGAATACAATTGTTGTATGTGATGTGGATAAGAATTAGAGAGTCCCTTCATTGATCAGCTTGAGAGAAACCCTTCATCGATCAGACATAGAGAAAAAAATCCTAGATCATCATGAGTGTGACCCTCCATGGATTATAATGAGAGAGGACCATCGTGGATCAGTGGTAGAGAGACCATTTTTAAATAAGCATGACAATGGCCCTCTATAGATCAGAATGAGAGCAATCCATGACAGATTCACATGGGAGCCACCCTTTGTGGATTAGTATTATTGAGACCCTTCAGGTATTTGTAGCTATGATAGCCTTCAAGGATCAGTATTAGATCCCCTCAACAGAATAAAATGATCTAGATTTAGTACTTATCATCTTTTCATTTCTGCGTAAGTTATACCTGGTGTGAGATTTCTTTTCTTTATGCTTTACAATGAGATATATCATTATGGTATAATATTTTGAGGATTTATGTGATTATAGAGTTTTTATTGGGGTCCATACTATGTATTGTTATACTCAACCCTTCATAGGGTTTTCCCACACCTATTGTGTCTTGTACAAATGACAGACAACTTCAACTAGGACTTTGGGGAGCCAGGTCTTGATGGTGCTTGCAGGTGGATTGATAGACATGGTGTGCTGCAGTAACACCTGTCAGTTATCAGTACCTACACATAATTTAAAATCCATAGATGGTGATCTCCTAGGATTTTACATCATTTTTTATAATTTCCTTTCAGTTGGGTTATTATTCCAGTCTCCATTACATTCTGTAGTACTGTTACATGTTGTTGGTTCCAGTTTCATCTAACTTTCTACAATACGCATTACACATTTTCGTACAGCTTGAATGGAAATGCCTTCTATTTTGGGGTATTACATTTTGGTGATAGTTGTTTGCCCCTAGATAATGGAAGGAAGGATTTGGGTAATCATTGCACGGGGCCCATGGGATGAGATGTTGATTGATTTTAAAATTGATATAATTTTTTAAATAATTGTTCTCATGATTAAAAAAATTAATATTATATTTTGTTTAAAAATGGAGATTATTTTTTAAAATAAATAATGTTTTTTATGTGAAAATATCAATTTATTCTTATCTATTTTCATGAAAAAACTTAATATTGTCATAAAAAATTTGATTAAATAAATATTATATATATCCATAAATTAATTAATAAAAATTGGTTTGATTAATTTTTTGAGATAAAAAATGTTTTGAACAGAAAAATTGTTTTCTATAAAATGATTTCCTTTATTTTCAAATAGTATTAATGGCTTTTTTAAATAATTCACATTCTTGTAAATCATTTTATATACATGTCTATACCATATATATTCTTAATTTAGTTAATATTATATATACCAACCATTCTGATGGCTCGTTTATAACTACAATATTAAATTATAATACTTTTATAATATATGACCATTCTTTTAAAATCAATGTTCCATATAATGAAAAATATGCCAGATGTGTGGTTTAAAGAAATAAAAAAATCATTGTTATGTATAATGAATTTAAAATTCAGAGTTTTGTGTAATGAAAAATATTCATAATATTATATTAATTTTAAAATAATATTTCATATATTCGTTTGGTGTTATATTCTACCACCAATAAAATGAATTCCATCCCTGAAATTCATCCCATTCAGAGAAGGTTTAAAATTTGGTAATTATTTCATTGAAAAATGCATCATATTAAATAATTTTAAAATGTCCATTAAAACGTCTAGTCAGAAATATAATTTCACAAAATGTACCTCGTAACATGGATTCCACATTGGAGATAATATGTGGAAAGTGGAGGTTTAGACAAGGAAAAAAATCATAAATAATTGGAAAAAGTGATAGAGATTATTAATCATAAGAATTTAGGTGATCCAGAGAATCTAAATAACCAAAAAACCATACTCAAACATGTTTTAAAAAAACCATTTACATCATAAAAAATAATCATAAGATGAAAAACTATTATTTCTATATATGTTTCTAAATTTTGAATTGTTTTCATTAGAAGATATAATTACATGATTTCTTTACATCTCATTATCACAATATCATCCTTTGGTTATACCTTGATCAATTTACGCATTGTCTCTTACTCAACGAAATGATGGTGAATTTTATTTTCCTAAAGCACTAACGGATAATCTGATCCATATATATAATGTAATTTCATTTCATCTATCTATTTTCATAAAGATTAAAAAATTGTGGCCTCATGATTACAACATAAATAATTATTTATTTGGTGATCGAATATATTAATTAGTATAAATTTTTCCAATGGTCAAAATAAACTCTTAAACATATGTTTAACCTCATAAACCATCTAAATAAATTGATTTATAAACATCGAAATTAAGATCCAAAAATTTTAAAAAAAATTAATTAATCATTAATCACCCATATAATAAGAAGTATCCCTGCATAATCACAAACCAAACTAGTGAATATAGTAATCATGTATTTGATTGATAAAATATTATAACAAAAAATTAAATTTAAATAATATTGAAAAAAGAAATCCTTATTAATTATTTACATATAACACTGATTGTTGGATATATAACTTAAATCCAAAAAAATATGTGAATTAAAATAATGATAGAATATATAACATTAATAACAAATCATTAATTAGTTTTAAGGTAATTTGTTCTATAAAATATTCATCATCCATACTAATAATATATTTCTCCTAACATCATTATCTCATCTTTAGGAAAACATTATGTGTTATCCTTCCCTTAGCCAAGTGTATTAAAAAAATTATAACTTTACCATTAAATAAAATTTCTAGGTCATCGATATAATTCAATATGTTATTTCAAATACTTAATGAAAAACTATAGAAATAAATTCATATATATTTCATAATTTATAAATTCCAATACATAAATAAATCAACCCATCCACTTCATAATGAAACCATTAACTATGATATATCATCTTATTCTTTAATACCTCATTCCCTTAATATTTTATCTTAGCCTCATCATTGTCAACAAAAAAACTGTTACTCAGACAACCATTTTAATTCTATTCATGTGAATTATCCTTAGGACATGTATTTTAATAATTCACATACTTTTGAAATTAGAAAAATTAATCCATTGATGATATCATAGGGAGATCAATAATCCCATCGATTCAATTGACTAAAATTTTATTTTTTCCACTGAATCTACATTCTCAAGTACTTATTTTCTAAACAAGAAACATATTCATGTCATACTAAGACATTATCTTGGGTGAATCTTCCCACAATATATACTTATATGAAATAGAGTCTTTCTTCCACCATTTTATCCATTACATGATCTCTCAAAAACCACAATCCATATTTTTTTGGTGAGCCACAGAGTTGGTAGAGTATAATATTATTAATAATGTTCCATGATAAATGGTATAGAATAGTCACAATATTCTTCACTCCATTCATAATCTATTTTTTTATGTTCATTAGGAAATATTTGACCACATAAAATGTTACCCCAATGCCCTTTGTTTCCTTCCACAATCAAAATAGTAAAGCTTATTTTGATCAACAATAATCATAGTGAGGAACCACACAATCCTGAAAAAATTTGGGAAATATAAATCATGAAACATTATTTTCAATATATAAAAAAATTGATTATCATATGTCATTCAAATTCATCATCAATTTAAATATATCACAATGGTTAATAAAGAGTTTGTGATGTTCAATGTCATATCCGTCGATATTATCAACACAAGTGTGCATTAGATCCAATTTTATTGCACTAAGAGACAACAAAGTCATTCTAAAGGTGTATTTTCTATTGTTATTAATCCTATGTACCTATATTCTAGTTACTCATCAAGTTTTAATGTCTAGAAATGAATCTAATTTCTTAGACCCCATATTATCTATCCATTAGAAAAATTACAAAAACAATTGCAACACTTTGACTCATCTATATACCTATCCTTAGATAAATCACTAGACATATCATTTGAAATATCCATATGGATCGCACTAATGTTTTATCATTCTAGTTTCCAAATGATAAATAAAACTTTTATTTGATTCCAAATATAATGACCTCAGATTTTAATACGTGGATATTAAAACTTTGGATAAGAATATTCATCAGATTACACAAACACATTCACAGGGTACATAATATATTAGTTCTATTGGAATCATGGATCATAATATTCTTTATTTTTGAAAGGTCATCAATGTATCCTTTAAATTTAATTCCATTTTAGAACTCATATACAATTTTTTTCTCATGTCTAGTGGATATGACACATAAAAAAGAATGACCTCAGATTCTTAGTAGGGGTAAAAAAATGTGGACACATAAGAATAATATGAGAATTAGTGTATGAGAAAATGTGAATGACATACGAAAACCATAACCTACTTATGAAATATCGTACACTAATGTCATAAAATATTTATTTTCAATTCATAACACAAGAATAATTTGTCAATTAAATAACATGAAAAATGATAGAATAATATAAGAATTTTTAATAGAATTATGGAATATACAAAATCATATAAAATTTTATTTTAGTGATACCCACTATAATATTCAAAACATTTTATAATTGGGATAAATATATATTTACCTACATCATACATGGGATGAACCTTAGTGTACCCTTATATTTTGGGATTGTAATAACCTTCCTTGTAACCTCTTTCTTTGGCCGTGGGATAACCACTCCTGTACCCTTCCATATCATAAAACATTAATAATTACCCAATGCATTGAATGAGGATATATGAACCACTCTCTGAGTAATGAAAATCATTTTTATGTGTTCCATAAAAAACAAGAAAAATATAAATATTAAAAAAATAAAATTAAAGGAGTTTCATAATCATTTCATCATATCATATCCCATTGAAAAAGATATTGGTTTCAAAATAATTTCATCATTTCATTATACCAAAAACCTTGAAAAAGTATATGTTTCATAATAATTTTTTCATGGTATAACCTATGGAATTGAAATAGGTTTTATAAGCATTTTTCATTAAAAAATATTCAGAGAAGAAATAATATTGTTTTCTTTAGTTTATGCCACAATTAAATCCATAGTGATATCATTTGATGTCATATTAGATGAAAAAATGAAATTTTATGATCACATGGATCATTTATCATGTTTTTAAAAAATATTTATATTAAAAATCACATAATATTTTCAAAATACTATTAATAAAAAATAACCTTTAAAACTAATAATGTATGATTTAAAAATAATTTAAAATATTTATTTAGGAAAATATACTTCTGTATTTTAAAATATATTTTAAAATTGAAGTCATTCCAAAATAATTTTATTTGATTTTAAAATTTTAATCTTATATATGATAATTATAAATTCTATGAAAAAATGTCTTGAGAAAAATTTAATTTCATCATTGAAAATAATTTTTAAAACACAAATTTTTCTGAATATCCTCTTCAGTGAAAATAAAATTGAAATTAGATAAATAAATATCCAAATAAATTAATGATAATAACTTTATGTAATTCTTTTCATTCCATTCAAATCGAAAAAATATTCCATTCAATTTTTTGTAATGGAAATAAAGGCATTATTTGGGAAACAACATGAATATTCCATTGAATACGTTTTTGAAAATATATAAACATGGGAAAAAATTTATTTAATAAATAATTTGGTGTATAATAATTATATTTTTTAAAACTATTTTATGAAATAAGGATTTTTAGTAATAATGGATTTTGAATAGAAAATCAATTTTTCATGAAATTGTTTTTTGATCTTCTTAGTACATAAAGAGAGGGGAAAAATGTACCATCATGACATAAATAAATGAGAATGAAATTCATGAGATTATGAAGATATACGTCATAATATTTCTTTATTGGAAGCATATGAATAAACAATCATGAAGATGGTAACATAAATATCCTACCACATTGGTATCATTGAATAACAATACCCATGAATGAATAAAATTAAATGAAAGATAGTAAATTATGGAAAGCATGATATAGCTGATATAACATGTTAATGTGTATATATATATATACACCACATAGAATAATATATATGTATAATATATCTGATGTCTCCATTAATTAAATGTGATACAAAAATCTCTTATCATTATTGTAAATTTGGAACCTTAAACCCCATTAAATAGAGATACTAAAATTGGAATTTAAGTAAATGTTTTTCCATATACGAATTTTATAATTCATTAATTGGTATAATATAAACCACATATAAAAAATGGTGGGGAAAATATCATGATTCTCAAAGAATTAAAATTTGACACATAAATCACTTATTACATTAGTAATCACTTTAATAATTAGAAAAACTAAATAATAAAATAATGAGAAACATTAAATATAATGATATGAATGATATTAAAGATATACCATTTAAAAGGGGTATTATATACACCACATAACACAAATTTTTGGTGAATTATTTTATGTCTCCTAGAAATAAAAGAGAGACTACAAATCCATTACCTAAAGTATCAACATCATTCACTTAGGTTAAATAGTCATGTATAATAAATATAATTTATAATTATTATATTATAGAAAAATAATTATAAATATCACTCCATATATTTTTTATATATGTCAAATTATTAATTTTTTTTAACACTTCCTTGTTATTGTAATATTTATTATAATAACATTTTTTTTAGATGTGTTTTGAATTTATATGTTTTATCATATTAATATGATCATGGTTCATTTTTGTACATAATAATAATATTTTAAAGATTTATTATAACTATAAATATATTATTCATTTAATTCATATCATTAAATATTTTGTGAGACTAGGTATTGTACGATCATGAAAATGATAGACAATATGTTCGAATGAAAAAATTTTCAATTTTCAATGATCATTATGGAAAAGAGGTAAGTAATTATTATATATATAGAATGACAATAATATCATAAATATGAAATTAATTTTTTAAAATATATATGAATATCATCTCTGCGGTGTGGTGATGAAGAGGGAGTCACATATCTTTTAATTTCTATAGTCTATAAGTACACGAACAACATTGTTATATTTAGAGTGTGAAATGGAAAGAAATAAAATGATATATTATATTTTAATAATTATAAATATGTCATTAATATAATAATAATTTCATTCATATCATTTATATTTATTTACATTATTATTGATAAATTCTATGTAAAGCATTGGTGTAAATAAATCACATCACATTATGAGGCCGTAGTTTGATGTACACGTGAATGATGTTATTGTATCCCCTATGAAATAGATTGTATGAAAAATATATATGATAAATTACTCCAATTTTATATTTATTTTATATTTTATATATATATAATTTATATCAATCATAATACCTAACATTGATAGGTGATGCAAGAAAATTGAATGACGTTAGTTCTCGAGGTTGTAGTCCGTCAAACACAAGAATGATGATTTCTAAACCAATTTGATAAGAGTATAAATAATTGTAGTTCATTAAAATAACCAAAAAAATATTATTGAATGTAATATTATTAGGTTAATATATCATCATGGTTTATTAATAATTTAATGATGTGGAGTATCAAATAAAAAATACTTAATGAATATTGTTACCACTTCTTCAGGTAACCTTCATAAAGTTCCACAAAAATCCAATATATTTCGACTTTATTCACAAAACATGATATAAAGTATTTGGGTAGGGAATTTTTGAGGTTATTTTGGAAGGTATTATTTGAAACAAAATTGTTTTAAGGTGTTATTAAGATATTATATGGAGTGGACTTTTATTAGTGAGGTGTGGGGCTCAATTTTTATTTTTGAAAACAAATGATGCACTCATCTTTTAAAATACAAAAAAAGACCCAAAATGGTTTATTCATGATCCATATAAAATATACCAATTGAAATTTTTTATAATTAAGGTTTATACCGGTTTCAGGTCATTTTAACCATTGTCCTTTCTGTTTTACCCATGGAAAAAAAATTTTACATTAAAATTAATAATAAATTTTCACTTTTGAAATTTGATTTTTGGTTAAAAATTATGTTCAACATATTAGAAAATATAAAATACTCTGAATATATGTATGGAATAATTTTTTTAAAATTAAATTCAAAAAAGTAGAAAAAATGTTATTTAATATTAATCTCACAAACCCGATGATAATGTAGGGTTTCAAATTGAAAATGGTCAAACAAATTCAATGGTTTTACATTTAATTTCAATATTAAATTGATTAAAATTGAATAAAATAGATTAATTGATATATAATTGTAAAAAATATTATCTTATATTAATTTTAATAATAATTTTTTGATATTAATAATATAATTGAATAAATAGTTTTCAATTAAAATTAAAAAAAATCAGTATTCAAAAAAAAATTCTTTTCATAATATTCTAAAATATTCCATCTATGAAAATATAAATATGCTAAATAAATATTGGAAAAAAATTCAAAAACAATTTTTATATTTTAAAAAATTAGTTTTAAAATAATAATTCAAAAGAGGTAAATAATTCTTTTTAGAAAAATTTAGTTTTAAGAATAAGGTTGTATTTATTCTAATATCATATATAGAAAAAACATAGGATGAATTTTAACAAATTTAATAAATATATAATATATAAATATCATTAATATAATTCACCAAAAGTTTTTATATTAATTCATTCGGGTAAAATATAGTTTTTTTCATAAAATATTTTTTTAGAAAAATATTTCCTTTATTTCAAAATATTTATTATTTGAAATTTTAATTAACTAGTCAGCCATGAATATAATTCATTTACAGATTCAATCCATATATTTTCAGAAGTTTTTATTCATATTCATACCCTCCATTTTAATGACTAGGTGATAACTATAGTTATATAAAATTTTATTTTAATGATATGTCCTATTATGTTTGAACATAGTGTTGTGTGAAACTCAAGCTATGCTAAGTGTTGTGGTCACAAAAATCCAAACTCAGTTTTATGTGTAATGTAGGCTGAACATAGTATTTTATGTAATGTAAAATATAAAAAAATTACCTATTTTGGAATAATATACATCATAAAATCTACGAGTGTTATATTCTAACAAGATAAAAATTATATTCCCCCTAAAAATAAATACTAGTTATCAATGGGTGAACATTTTAAAATTCTTAAAATGAACCCCACTTCATAAAAAGCAGTAATAATAATTCCCATAAAAATTAGTACATGGAAACATAAAGAATACACAAAGTAACTCATAACCATGTTTCTAAAAAGAAAAACATAGTTGGGAAGTGGTGGTTTAGACATAGATAAAACCATAATTAATTATAGAATGTGATATAATTAAATTATAATATGAAATTGTTTGATCCAAAGATTTTTGATAACCATAAAACCATTGAGGAAAGTGGCATGAGAAATGGAATTGATATTACAATAAATGATTATAATGTGGATTTTTTTAAGATCATTTTCCAAATTGTGAATAATTTCCCAAAAAATATATTCATTCTTTATTTCATTGCATTTCATAATAACAATCTCAAACTTTGTTTATTCAATGATCAGTTACCCCAACATCTCTGAATCCATGAAAATTAGTTATTTTTTGATACCTAAAGCTATAATGGGTCATAATATCCATATATATAATGATAATTCATTCCTTCTTAATTATTTTTCATCTCGAAAAATGGTTATCAGTGGTCATACAATATGAACAAATATTCATATTGTGAAGCAATACATTACCCTCATGATGATTTAATAAAGTTTAGTGTTGACAATTCCATAAATGGTTATCCTTATGAAACATTCCATATATTAAAATCCAAATCATTATAAGCAATATAAACTTATAAAAAATGAACTTATTATCAATCACTCAAAAAACATTTGGTAGATCATAATTATCACATACCATGCATATAAATTAATTCATTTTTCATTCTTTTGAATAATGGATATAATCTGAAATACCACTAAACCATATTGAAAATATATATGATTATTAATTACTTTTATATGAAAAATATTATTGTATATATTCTGTTAATATGAAATTCTATAAACTCTATCCTTGATATCATAAAACTATTTTTTAGAAAAACATTAATCAGTTAAAGATTAATCGCTGCTATCCAATTTAAATAATCCATATAAATCATAAAATTATTTTAACCCCATTATCTAAACATTTTGAACATATTAGGGGAAATAATTCCCTAAATCGCATGTTGTATACATAGTATAACCTTTACAATAAATCACATTTATTGGTCATCTACATCATTCATCATATAGTTTTATATCATTAAAAAAACTATTATGTAGAACAATCAATATATATTTCATATTTTATAATTAAAAAACATTGATACTTCAATAATCACACATATTTCTTAAAAATATACCAATTATCATCTTATTCCTCAATACCTCATTCTATTAATATGTTAATCATAGTATATTAATTGTCAAAAAAACCACATTACTGATATAACTATGATGAACCTCTTCATAATAATTCCACTTAGGAAATTTATTTTCATAATTTTCATACATTCCACATTTGAAACAGTTAAACATAAATGATATATTATAAATATAAATAATCTCTTTTAATTTTTAATGGTGCTTTTCCATAGAAATTATTTCAATTGTGTCCTTCTTTTCAAAACTCAAATTGTATTCACTTTCCATTGATAACTTCACATGGGTTCTTGTTCTCACACTCTTAAAATATAGGATACTGGTTATTTTTTACTCCATGGTCTCTATCACCAAAACAATCAAAAATAATTTTACTTTTCTTCTTTGTTGGTTCAGAGATTTTGTTATAGTGGATGTTTTTAATAGTGTTTCTTTATAACATATTAGGTATAAATATAATAAAATTCACTCTAGTCAACATCCTATATAGAAACTCTTCATCAAAATTCCCATAAAATTTAATGTTAACAAATTTTTATCTTTTTAACTCTATTGAATAAAACCAAAATACATTTTCAAAAAAATCATATTATATAACAATATAATCCTCAAAAATCACTTAAGGTAAGTCTAAATCCAGAAAAAATCTTCTCAATATTGTGAACCTTATTTTATTTATAGGTTATTAATAATCAAAATCTATATAAATAATGCATGATTGTTTAGAATGAGTTTGTAAAATTCCATATCATATCCAACTGGAGTGTCAAACTAGGATTGAGGCAATGCCCGTTTTGTGAACCATGTGACGATCGGGTCTATATCAATGCACCATTTTAGAGTAATTACCATTAGGAAACCCTTTTCAATATCCATGTACTCTTAGAGAATCTATATAGGGGTTTATTTCCTAGAAACCACTTTCTCTATTCTTTACCAACATTCTTGGACATTTTCTTATTATATGGCTCATCCAAAAAAATATACATTTTTAAAACCATAGATGTATCCTTAGATATTTTCCAAGGAATGTCACTAATGTTTCCACATCCTAATTTATAATGGTTACCTAAACCATTATTATGATACCAACTATAGAAAACCAAGATTCCATTACCTGGATATTACATTATTTTAGATGCTTATTCATTACATTACACAAACAAACACAATAGGACCTTAATGTTTTAGGGCGTTGGGAACTTGTACTAAAAAATTATTAATTAATGAAATATTTTAAATTTATAATATAATGATATTCATAATTTATTAATTCTAATTAAAACACATTCTTCATTACATAAGGAATGTAATCATAATAATGGGTGATATTATATGCTCAGTAATGGAAAACAAGGGAGATACGTAAGCATATCATGAGAATATGGGCATGAGAACATTAACATAACATTTTATGACCATTACATGCACATCAACGTTTTTAATTATTAGTCATGAAATTGATATTATATTTTTATAATACATTAATAATAAGGGTATGAATGAACAAAATGCTTGATATAATAAAATGGGAATAAAAAATAGAATTATGGCATACAAATAATCATACAAAAATTATATTTTGGATACCCACTACGATATTAAAAAAATTTGAGGCATGGAATAACCATTAGTATACATTCTTTTAGCATGGGATAACATCTTGTATACCCAATTGTTCTGGTATTAAGATAAAAACTATAGTACCATGTTTTTTTGTCTTCGGATAAAATACCATGAATAATTTTATCTCATAAAACATTAATCATTACTTAACAAATTTGAGGGAGATATAGGACCCACCCATTACATAATGAAAATAATAAATATGCATTCCACAAGATCATAAAAACACATTATATAGTAATATCTGAAATGGAACGAGTTTTATAAATATTTATTCACATCATAAACATTGGAAAATTTATACCATTAATAATTCTTTCATTATTTATTCATATCATAACCCATGGAAAAAGCATTATTATTCAGAATGATTTTATCATGTTATATCTTAAGGATGAGAAATAGTTTCCACATGCATATTTTCATGATATAACATTTGTAGAAATAATAATATTGTATCCATGGGTAACATAAGAAAAAATCATATGTTAAATCGAAATATTTCATTTGACATATAGAATTGTTTTAAAATATAATTTGGGTCAATTATTGATGAAAATAACATTTAATTTTAAATCACTTTACAAAACAAAAATGTAATCAATTATTTTTTATATACATTTCATTGAAAATAACCATAAAAATGTAATTTAATAGTTCAAGATCATTTAAAACATCTCTTCATGAAGATATAATTTCTAATTTGAATGGAATTATTAAAATAGAAATAATTATGAAAAATATATCTTTGTAAAATAACCATGAAATCATTTAATGGAAGCTAACAAAAATTAATTGAAACATTTCTTAATGAAAATATCCTACCAGCTTTAAAAAGTGTATTAAAAGATAATAAATTTTCAAAATACATTTTCTATAATAAAATCATGAAAATACTAGAAAAATGTTCAATGAAAATAATGATCATGATATTGGGAAATTTCATTCTTGACACACACATCAAAATAATGAATCCTTTCACATTTTCAGTAAAATATAAAAATGCACATTTTGTAAAAAGGAATAAATATTCCTTTAAAAACATTATGAATAAAATTACAAATTGGATAAAAGAAAATTAAAAAATCATTTTTATTTTTATTTATACATTTTAATACATTTTTTTAATATATTGTTTTGGAAGAAATTTGATTTTGACCAAAAAGATGATTTTTCATTCAAACAATTTTTTAGGAACTTTTGATTACAAAAATCAAGGAGAATGCATAGAAAACCTACATGCCCATAAAATTTATATAGTAAATTTAATTTTAAAAGAATATTTATAAATATATAATAATATTTTATCAATAGAAGAATAATAATAAATAATCTTGATAAATGATGATATTGTGACCTAAAAATCCTAGAAGTTTAGTAACACTGAATCATAATCCCTATGAAAGAATAAAATTAGATCAAGAATATATTGTCCTGAAAATAAGGATATTGATGACATAAAATGTGAAATGGGTAGTATATGGACCTCAATGAAAAAGATAGGTTCATTACATAACTTCGGTATGTTAGACGAAAATTTTAGAAAAAAATCTCTTAGCGCTTTGGTTAATTTTCCAAGGTAAACCCCTAGAAATTGATATCAAAAAAATGATATGTAAAAAATATTAATATTTTTCCAAAAAATAATAAAATATCATTAGTGTTATTTAGTAATCCACATAAAATATAAAGGCGGTGAACATAGACTGTATCTTACAGATGCAAAAAGTGAGTAGAAACATTTTAACTATTTTAGTAATATTTAAGAAAAATAAGCCCCAAAAATGAATGAAATCTAAGGAAAAATTAAATTAAAAAATAATTATGTTAATGATATAAAATTTTAATGGGTTAGTATATAATACTCATAAAAGAAATGAGTTTTGAATTATCATATGTCTCCAAGAAATAAAAGTGAGACAAGAAATCCATTACCATAAGTCTTAACATCCTTCGTACACAATCTAACCTATTGTATTATAAATATATATTTATTATAGATATATAAAAGTAACATAATTTTATATATACACATCTATGTCATAGCATATATTATTTATTAATGTCTTTTTCTTACATATTAATTTACAATTCCATGTTAACGTTGCATTTTAGGTAATAACCACTTTATTTTTTATATATGATTTTATTTGTTATTTTCATTATCTTTAATTTTATCATTGTTATATCACCTCTATAATAATAATTATTATTTAATTATAATATATATAACACAATTATAATTTTAATAAAAATCATTAAAGTTGTTTTTGGGAAACGAAATGTGTTACTATCACGGAGATGGTGTGTATTACATACACATGGGAAACGTTTAAATTTGTCAATGATAATAATGAAATTGAGGATAATATTGTATTATATTTAAAGAGTTTTCATAATATTATAAATAATATTTTAACTTTTTATACATACTATATATATCGTCAATGTGGTGTGGTGAAGAATAGATAGTGACATCATTTCGTGAAGGTGGTATCCCACATGCACTAGAATGACATTATCTTTTTTCAGTGATTGAAAATTTATGTAAGAAAAAGAAATATTATCATTTAGAGTGATAAAAATTTCCTTAATACCATAATTTTATCATTTATATAATATATGATTATTTAATATATTCATATTATCTTCTATGTAAAGAATTAGTGAAAATCAATCACATCGCTTTGTGTGGTAGTAGTCTACTATATACACGAATGACATTATCATATATCCCATAAAATGGAATTTAAAAAATTAATATGTGATATAATTAATAAAGAGAGATATATATATATTATAAATATTAAATATATACTTTATAACCATCATCATGCCCTGCCATGATGTTTTGTAATGGAAAAACGAATGACATCAGTTCACATGGTGTCACTCTGTTGTACACATTACTAATGATTTTGTAAACCATTTGATGGGTGTAGAGGTGGTTTTAGATAATTAACATAATATAACAAAATATAACAATATATAATATAATGAAGTAATTATATCAACATTTTTTATTATTAATTAAAGGAGGTGAAGGAAAAAATTAAAAAAACGCATGTTCAAGAACATTACATCTTCTTCCGGTAACCTCTATAAGATTGCACTAATAGTCATCCTATAATGGACATAGGACAAAAATAATTAATCTATTCTGAGGTGAGGGAATTTTGGACGTTATTTAGGTATTTAGTAGCTGAACAATAAGGTTATATGGTGTTATGCGGAGATGATAGTGGGATTCTATATATTAGTGAGGGCACTAGCACATTTGTAATTTTTCAAAAGAAATTGGTTTACAAATATTTTTTACATTCCAAATTTGTCCAAAATGTAGTATTCTTGATATGTATAAATTAAAATGTAGATAAATGTATATTAAATAGGGTTTAAAATATATTTAGGTCATTTTAACCGTTAATGTTTGAGTTTATCCCCTAGGAAAATGAATTATTACCGTAACTATGATAATAATTTTTTACTATTTCCAATATTAATTATGAGAATTTTTATTATATTAGATAATAGATATTATGATTATTAAAAATATGTAACTCATTTTTCAAAATTCGTTTCACAGATGTAAAAATATGGAATTTAAAATTATTCTCAGAGACATGATGAAAAAATTGTTTCAAAAATAAAATGTTCAAAATTTTACATTGTTTTTACGTACATTTTCAATATGAAATTTATTAAATTAAAATAATCTAGATTAAAATAAATATAATTTAATTAATTATATTTTTTAATTAATTGAACATATAATTTATGTTTAAAAATTATTTACATGAAATGGAATTATTCAATTAAAATTTAGTCATTTTTAGTATTCATGAAAATATTAATATTATTAGTAAAATCTAGGAAATGATCCCCAATCTAGTCTTGAATTAATGATTTCAAAATTCACAATATTATCTTTTAAAAAAGAATATTATAATAAAATATTCTTTATAAAGGTGCGCTAAAAATATAGAAAAATTGTTTGTAGAAAAATAAGGTTTTAAATGTAAAATCAGATTTATTCATATCTCTTACATAGAAAACAAATTAGAATAATTGTAAACATTTATTTTACATTATGATATATAAATTTCATTAAAAATAATCCATGAAAAGTGATTTTATTATGATGTTGTGGTAAAACATGTTTTTTAATAAAATTAGTTTTTCATAAAAGGATTTTGACTATTTTCAAAAAATTATAATTTTCATTTTTAGATAATTATTCAAAAAATAATTAATTAGAAATACATCTGAAATCCATATATTTTTATAATTTACTAAATGTTATTCATAACTAGTGTTACAATGTCCTGTTGAAAACTATGAAAATAAATAATAATATTTTAACAATATAACATGTTTCGTTTCACTTAAATGTTGCATGTAACGCATGATAATCTCGGTGTTCTGTGTAACATAAGTCAAAATCAGTGAGAATATAATGAATGATAAAATTTTTGAATCGAGTAACATAAAATATATATATTATTAAATTAATAAAAAAACATAAATTTCCTAGATTCTTTTGTTGTTACAAGGAATCACCATCGCATTAGAAACAAATGACAAATTGTCCCCCTGAAATTTGATTCCTATATACTTGAAAGTGATCTACCAACCTTTATAAAAAAATTTAGG
Organism: Viscum album; assembly: GCA_963277665.1. Classification (NCBI taxonomy): domain Eukaryota; kingdom Viridiplantae; phylum Streptophyta; class Magnoliopsida; order Santalales; family Viscaceae; genus Viscum; species Viscum album. The sequence goes on from OY728138.1 coordinate 513,006,411, forward strand.
ATAACTATTAATTTATAAAATAAAATTATAATTATTTATTTTAACGAGTTAAATAAATTTATAATATTTTTTACCCATTTTGCAATCATTCAATTTTAATATAAGTATTTGTTTTTATATGTCTTATTTCATTAATGCTTCCTTCGTCAGAGTGACTTCCTTAAATGATTATTAATCTAGTGTTTATAACCTCATGAATTTTAATTTATATTTAATTTATTGTGTTCATTTATTTCTATAGTTCGATGAATATTTCATGGATATTATTATAAAATTATATATTGAATGGTAAATAAATTAATACTTTGTTATTATTGAAAATAATAATTTATTATTTTAATTAATAAATATATCTAATATTATTTTTATGAGAAAATTATAATCAAAATATAAAGTTATCATTAATAACATATAATACAATTGTTTTTATTCTTATAATCATCCATATTGAAAATATATTAAAATACATTACATTGGATTTTAAACTTAACAAAACAAGAACATAATGTAATTTAATTGATGAGTATAATATTATTTCCTAATTGTATCATTAATATAATAAATAAAATTATTTTACTTACATGATATTAGATAGAAACCTTTTTATAATGTTAAGGATAAGAAAAAAAGTTAAAATATATAAAATATTTTGTTACATACAATATATAAAATTGTCATTCTTTGGAAACCTTAACTAATTTTCATGAATCAAGGGATCATTCTTGAGGCCAATTAAATCCTCACTAAAGAGATGATAGTTTGGGAAAATATTTTGAATGATATTATGGATGAATTATTTCTACTATTATAAGTATTAATTTACTTTATTAAAAACATAGAATATAAAATTTTATATATTAAACAATATAATTAAGAATAATATTAATATTATAAATGAATTTAATATATATACATTTGTTGAATATGAGAAATAATTATATTTTAAATTTTGGTTAAGATTTTATATTATTAAAAGTTTTATGAATAATGAAGAAATTGTGATAATATCAATATTAAATAAACATTAAATATATATATTTTATAATTATTATTATCCAATATTAATATATGACATTTTATTTTTTTATAATTTTTCATTATTATAATGTTATGAAAATTTAAAAACATATATATGTTAAAAATGAATGAAAATGAGATAATAAATGGAATGAAGACATGATTCCTTTTGGTTGTGGGTTTTATTGTAGAGGTCAATGCGAAGCAACGAGTATTTGAGTAGTAGTTTCAACGAGGCCTCAAGAGGCTGAATCATGGCCCAAGATGGGGGAGAATGTTTTTTTAAGCTAATGGATTTGAGGAGTCCTCCAAGCTTGAATCAGTTACCGAGAGGGGAGTCTAATCATGCGTGGATAATCTATAATGGGTTTCAAAAGATGATATTTCATTGAAAATATTCATATGATAGTTAAGGTTTGACCATGGTAAAGGTGCATCCAACTCATCATCAATCTTTAAAAATAAGGCCTTTTCATAATTTCATGTTTTCAAATCATCCTCATCCCAAAATTTCTATCTTTCATCCATAAATAACACCTCGATTTTTATTTATAATCCATGTGTTTTCAATCATTTTATAAAAATATTTTTTTTTTCATTATTTGAATATTATATGTTTCTAATTTAATTTTTCAAATACATCCTGGTTTCAGATTGTCCTGTTTGAAAATATATTTATGTGTTCATTATGTTCTAAAGATATCTTTTTTCTATTGTCCATTTTATCATAAATTTATATCATTTTTATCAATTATTGTGCTCTAGTTTTGTTTTGATGTCTACATTATTATTCACAGCTTGCTGTGTAGGCTTGAATATGTCTATGAATTGTTATTTTTGGAAGATTATAAATATTAATTTCATTATAAATCACTATAGTCTATATTTTGTGTTATACATTGTATTTCTTAAGTAGTTTCATTCGTCATGCTCTATAATTTTACTACACATATGTTCCATTATTCTTCACGGTCTGCTAGATAATTTCCCCATTTTCATGCGTCGTATTGTTAATTTTTTTTTCATATATCTGGTGTGTCCAAATCTCGAGCAGTAAGTTCATTATTTCGAAGTTATGGAATTATATTCATTTTATCAAAACTATATTTAAATGATAATTATTCTAATAATACGGATATATATATACAAAATTATGTTATAATTCCCGATTATTCTATTGAGGATCAGTTATAATTCCCCAGCCTTGAACATTACATAATCATGAGTTATTACAATATTACACATTGAGGATGCATTCAAGATTAGAGTTTTATATAATTAGATCATAAATCATGCATACATTCCACATTTAAACAAGGATGTTACATTAAAGACAATATTCACTTTTCCCATCAAAGGAACCATATTTAAATCTAAACATGGATTATTTCATGAAACTTCCTTGACACAATAATCACATCATGTAGCTTTCCCTTGACATGTGAAAAACATTTCAAAAACATGGGATGAGCATAAAAATCTCAGTAAGGTATATAAAATACGAAATTAAAACATTATTCCATGTATACATAAGAATAAATGAAATCATACTTTACTCATAAAACATAATCACATTAACCTACCTCATTAAATAATAAATAAATCATTGAATTCATATGAAATAAAGGTAATGTGAGGAATTCATAACATTCTAACGTATGGAGTAACCCTCATGGTTACGTTTGGAATACACATCACAGTATATTCCGTAAATCTCTTCGATGAAACCTAAGTGTTTAACCCCTTCGTGTTACCCATTTCCTTAGAGAGCTATATCGGGCTCACCCGCCGTTAGTTTATCACGGAACCACTCGTCTTCATAAAAAATGCCCACGAATCATAACATAATCGTATCACATAAAAAATGCATAAAGGAAACATAACATTCCCACATTTCAATTAGAAGATATCAATAACACGTTGATATAATAAAAACATTATCAAAACCATTTTCAATAACAAAATAAAAGAAATGTAAAACATGGTATTTATTTTTCATTAAAAAAAGTTATGGCTTGTAGAGGAAGCCGAAACTCAAATAATGGTCACGGCGGCGTAGAAGTCGTTGTCGCCGCATACATATGACCAAACACTCCCAATTGTCATTTAGTAAAACTCTTTGTATAAAAATATTTTTTTGAATAAACATTAAGGTCAAAGGGTTTTATAGACATTATTAAAGAATGTTGTGTATAAAACAAAATATGCCTCAATGAAAGGCGATTGAGACGAAGTCCCTTACATCGTGTCCGACATGACTTGATCGTTATTTAATCACATGAATAATAAACATGAGTTAACTTATGATTTCTTAAGAACCTTTTTCATGTTAATTATTCCTTTAATATAACTTATTACCATTTTATAAATACTATGTAATTATTTACGTTAGTAACGGTCGTTTTGTCGATCATTGGTACTTGAGTCAAAAATAAACTCCTTATAATTACATGTTGATCATGTGGTAAAATATCCATTATATCCAAAATTACATTCATGATGTAGATATATTATATATCACTTATATCCATTATATACATGAATTTAGATTATTATATAACATTTATAGGTATGAAATGAAATACACCTTTAATGGAGACGGTAAGCAGTACGTACAAATGAATGCTACTTTCATTTCGATTTCATATTTAATGGAATGAAATCATAATGATATAAAGGTATATTATAATTCCATTATAATATAATATATAATATCATTGACTCCATCATTTATATGTCCAACATATGGAATTAACGAATCAAATCACTTTGAGGGGGCGGTAGTCCACACTTCCTAGAATGAAGATATCGCGTTTACCGATAATGGAAACCATAAAGGTATTCCTTAAATGAAAAATACAAAAGCATAAGGAAAAAATAAACTTAATATATATCATATATAAATATACTTAAAATTTAATGGCCACGATGAAAGGTGTTAAATGAAGATTGAACAATCATTGTTTCATGATGCAGAAATTCGCCATCCACAGAAATAGTATGTTCTTTAACTATTAGACGAAGGTGTCTGTACGTGTATCTCAAATAACTATCATAAAACATCGTATTACATTTCAAATACTGGTTTTGTTACAAAATAAAGGAATAAAAAGAGTTTAGGTGGATGGATAAACAAAATAAAACAAAAGAACACAAGTGAAGACATTGCCTTTAAATCGGGTAACTCTTCTTGGTATGAACCAAAAGGGTTCTTGAAAGTGATTTCCGCATATTTAAAGGCTTCTATGATGAATAAAGGGATGTGGAGAGATAAAATAAGTAGAACATGGCTGAGACAATCGCTTTATAGGTGTGGGTATGGTGGTATAGGTGGGGTCCTTTTATAAGAGTGAGGAAGGGCACTCTTGGAATATAATGAAATGTTACTTTATTATATGATGAGTTTCATATTTTAAAGGTCCCAAAATTATATATTTCGAGGATAATGTGATAAGTGTTCTATTTCCACCCATCCAATAGGTTTTTGACAAGTTTATGTCATCTATTTTACATTAACTTCTCATTCTATTTAAATCGTTCATTAATGAGGTAATTGTTGCATCATCATGGTGTCATAAATAAATTAATTTATTTAATGTCTAAAATTTATAAAAAATACTATGATGTTTGAAATATTTTTATATTTCCCACGAAATTTTAAAGTGCAAGTGATCATTTATTTAGAGAAAATTAAAATTTTTTTACTTAGGTGTTACATACTTTGTTATATTTAACCTTCATTAAAAATAAAATGATAAAAAGTCACTATCACACAAAAGTGATTCCATGGGGTCCCAAAGATTGGAAAAAGGCATACCATGGTCGGCCCTGACACCACCAGTAGAATTAGTACACATTTCGGGGTCATTTTATAGTATTATGTTATTATTTTATTACCCTTAACTACCAGATTACTAATTAATCACGATAATTAAAGATAATTTCATCGTTACTATTCATAATGTCCCAAAACAAAAGTGTATTAATTACATAATTTTTACCCTAACATTCAAAATATGGAATCCATTTTACCAAATTCCAAACACATAAATTGTAGTAATTAATTTAAAAATAATTCCCGTTGTCAAAACAAATAGCGTGTTTTTTTGAAACAATATCTATGAAAATTTTGGCACTTGTTTATGCCCAATTACAAAGTGAAACTAATTCAAATGTCCAAAATTGGATTAATTGGTATAAATATATTCTAATTACACTTTAAAAAAATTATAATGATAATCTAATGATATAATTAAATTAGATGAAAATGTAGTTTTGATGTAAAATGCAATATTTTTCACTATTCATTAAAAAATGAACAATGTGAGAAAAATACCAAAAAATTTTCCAAGATAAGTTTCAATGTCCCAATTAAAATGAATAAGTTTATTTTGAAAAATAGAGCTTATAAAATTGTCAAAATTTTGATTAAAAAATGGTTTTCCATCAAAAGTAGGGAATACAATCTTTTAAAAAATAATAGTGTATTCCATGCTTAAGATTGGATTTATTATCATTTTAAACCTATTAAAAACTATCTAATTAATAAACAGACATATATAAGAAAATCTATTTTTCATTACTTACTTGGGATGCTACATCCTTCCTCCTTTAGAAAATTTCATCCCCGCAATTTATTTACATATCGAATAAGTGGAGGTATTTAGCCCTCATTGCATTTTCAGATTCCCATATTGCGTCTTCAATTATGTTTTTTTCCACAAAACCATTACTTGATGAATCACCTTATTCTGTAACACATGATACATGTGGTCAAGAATCTAGACTGGTTGTTCTTCATAATATAGATTTTCTTCAAGATGAACTACCTCTGGACTCAAATCATGAGATGGATCTTGCATGTACTTCTATAACATTGAAACATGAAAATCATTGTGTACATGAGATAAAATCGGAGGTAAATACACTCGGTATGCAACTGATGCAACTCTATCTAGAATATCATATGGTTTATGAACCTTAGACTTAGCTTTCCTTTCTTACCAAATCGCATCACACTTTTCCCTGATGAAACTTTGAGGAAGACATGATCACCTTCCTCAAAAGAGAGATCCTTCCTACTGTTGTCCGCATAAATTTTTTGCCTGCTCTCAGCTGTTCTCATGTGTTTCTATATCAGCTAAACTTATTCTTCCAACTCTTCTACCAATTATTGTCCCATCAACTTCCTTTCACCCACATCATCCCAAAAAGCTGGGGTTCGACACTGCTTCCCATATAATGCCTCAAATGGTGCCATCTGTATACTGGAATGAAAACTGTTATTATATGAAAACTCAATCAAAGAAAGATGTTGGTCCAAACTTCCCTGATAATCCATCAAACAAGCACGTAGCATATCCTATAATGTCTGAATTTTTTCATTCTGACTGACCATATGATTGAGGATGAAAAGTTGTAATAAAATTTAATTCAGTACCCAATGACTTCTAATGGCCTTTCCAAATGATAGAAGTAAACCTGGGAGCACGATAAGATACAATGGAGAGGGGAACTCCATGTAACCTGTCTATCTCTTTATGATACAAACGAGAATGTTGATATAGGGAAAATGTATCTCCTATAGAAAGGAAATTAGCAGATTTAGTCAGGCGGTCAACAATATCCATGATTGCATCATTACCTCGAGGTGTCTTAGACAATCCCACAACGAAGTCCATGGATATATTCTTCCATTTCCACTCTGGTACGGGTAAAGGATGAAGCATCCCCTTCGGTAACTACAACTCTACATTTACCTGTTGACATGTCAAACACTTCATAGTATAGTCAGGAATATCTCTATTCATTCCATCCCACTAGTAGTTTTCCCGAATATCTCTATACATATTAGTGCTGCCTGGATGAACTAAAAACGGAGAACTATGAGCTTCACATAACCACTCTCTCTTCAACTATGAATCACATGAAACACAAAATCTCTTCCCAAATCTTAAAACACAGTCATTATCAATTTTGAATTCAGGCAACATACTTTTCTGAACCAGCTCTACCTTTTTATACAACCCACTGTCTTGTTTCTATGCTATCATAATTCTGTCTGATAGAGAATATTTCACTGATACTTGAAACAAAATAGAAGAAAATCTTGTTCCACCTATTTCTATTCCAATGATAATCAAATCCTTAACCAAAGGATCACGTTCCAAAAAAATCATTTATAATGAAGTATTTCTTTTTTGACTCAAAGCATCAGCCACTTTATTTTCTTTTCCTGTATGGTAATGAATTGTACAATCATAATCCTTGAATAATTCCATCCATATCTTGTATCTCATGTTCTGTTCTTTTTGAGTGAAAATATACTTTAATCTTTTGTGATCAGTATATATTTCACACTTTACACCATAAAAATGATGCCTCCCAATTTTTAAAGAGAAAACAACAGTAGTTAATTCCAAATCATGTGTAGGGTAATTTACCTCATGATTTTTCAACTGACGTGAAGCATAAGAAATTACCTGATCATTCTGCATTAAGACTCAACTAAGTCCATTCAATGAAACATCATTGTAGATAACAAACTCACCATTCCTGGAAGGTAGTGCCAAAACTGGATCATTCACCAATCATCCTTTTCAACTCCTGAAAACAATCATCACATTCTTTTGTCTAGATAAAAATAACACCCTTCCAAGTTAGATTATTCAATGGACTAGATAATCGTGAAAAATTTCTATCAATACTTCGGTAATAGCCTGCCAAACCTTGATAACTATGAATCATAGTTACATTTGTGGGACTTGCACATTTTTCAACATCCTTTGTTTTTTCAGGATCAACAGTTATCCCATCATTAAAAACAATGTGACCAAGGAAGGAAATTTGATGCAACCAAAATACACACTTGCTAGAATTCCCCATAAAATTTATTTTCTATTAAGGTTTGCGAAATAACCCTTAAATTTCTTTTAGGATCCCCTTTACTTGTAGAAAACACCAAAATATCATCAATGAAAACAACCACAAACTTATCAAAGAAATCATGTAAAATTCTATTCATAAGGTCCATGAATACAACAAGTTCATTGGTTAGCCCAAAAGGCATAACTAAAAATTCATAATGGCCATATCATGTACGAAACACGGTCTTCAGATCATCTACTTCCTTTAACTTCAACTGATGGTACCCTGATCTCAGGCCAATCTTTGAAAAATACTGAGCTCCGTGGAGCTGATCAAAAAAATCATCGAAATGAGGAGAAGGATAGTTGTTCTTAATAGTGATGTTATTCAAGGATCTATAATTAATGAAATGATTCATATAACTATCTTTATTTTTAAAAAAATAAGACAGGATCACCCCATGGTGATGTGCTACGTTGAATGAAAACATTCTCTAATAAATCTTTCAATTGCACCTTCAACTCTAAAAGAAAAATTTGAGCCATTCGATAAGGGAGTTTTGAAATTGGATTAACATCAATAACTAAGTAAACAGTAAATTCAACTTCCCAATATGGTATTATTTAAAGAAACTCATCAGGAAAAACATCAGGATACTCATTTACCACTTGAACATCATTAATTTGAATGGTTCCTTTTTTTCAACAATATGTGCAAGGTAACATTCATCTCCATCTTTTATAAGTTTCTCAGCCTCTTGATATGTTATCAACAATAAGGGTTCATTCTTGTACACAAACTGAAATTTATTCTGAGAAGAAACTTATTTAGATCTACAATCATTCTTATCCTAGTAAACAGAGAGCCAATCCATACCCAAGATAACATCAAACTCTACTAGAGGTAAAACAATAAGGTTTGGAAGTAGGTTATTTCCACGTATAAGGATATGAAGACTCTTATAAATTCTTTTTGCCTCAACATTTCCCCCAGGTGTTTTTACCACATGTTTAGGAGTCAAATCTTGAGATGGAATGCCCAATTTTCTAAAAAATTCAGATATGAATGAATGTGTAGACCCCTAATCAAACAAAACATTGGCATAATCTGAGAAAACAAACCAAGTACCTGATACCACTTTATTTGGTGGACCAACATCGACTGAAGTCGTTTCAAAGGATTTCACCACTCGTTTTTTCTTGTACTCAGAATTCTTCCTATTACTCGAGCTCTTTTTCAGACACTTGTTTCCATAATGACCCATCTCATTGCACTTGAAGAATTTCACTGAATGTAAATCAAATTTAGTCTTACCATTACCCTGATCTTTTTCAGTGCAATCACAAGCCTTATGTCCCATCTTACCACATCAGTAGCACTTTAAAAAATTCAGAATTCATTCCACATCATGCCTTTTAAAACATTTATCACAAACTAAAAACTTATTTTTCATACAATCATACCTTTTTGAAGGATTCTTCCCTTCTACTTCCACCTCATTCTCCTCTTCTGTGGGTTGTTATAGAACACTTGATCATCGTCAAACTCTATTTACACTTTCTCATCACATCGAACAAGCTTTTCATAACTCTTGAACTCGCGAGAAGCTAAATCCCTTCGATATTTTGGCTTTAATCATGAGTAAAAACGATCGATCTTATTATCAAGGTCTCAGAAAAAATTTGGAGCATACCTTGCCAATCGAGGGATCCTTTCTTCATAAGTAGCCACAGAGTGAACCTCTTGCCTAAATTCCAAGAATAGTTTTTCCATCCTAAGTCAAACAACCATAGGAAAATACTTCTTGAGAAACATACCTTGGAATTCATCCCAGTCGAAAGCATCAATCTCATCTACGTCCTTGATATTTTTAACCATTGGCCACCACTGATCTGCTTGACCCTCCAAACTGTAAATTTCAAGACTAACCTTTTGATTGTCGGAACACACCATGACATCGAAAATCTTCTCAAGTGCTTTAATCCACCCTTCAGCTAGCACAGGGTCAGATGTTCCTCTGAATGATGGTGGATGTTGCCTCATGATATTTTCTACCACTTACATGTTCCTCTACGGTTGATCTGGCAGATCTCGTGCATGGATACCCCCACCATTTATCGTTTGATTCAACTGCGCCATTATTGCAGAAAACTATACAGTTCCAATTACGACCATCTCAGGATGATGATTCGGACGGTTATTTCTTTCTGTATTCCTTCCTATCACTACTTCCCTATTTCCTCTTCGCAAAACCATTATGAACAAACAATTATTTGATGACGCAATATGGTAATCTCCAAATCCTATATCATTTCAATTTTACCATAAAAAAATATTTTTGGATAATAATTTTTTATAATTAGAACTCCTAAAGTTATCATAACCGACCTTTGATACCAACTATAATGCCTCTGCCTTATACATTAATTTATCTTGAGTTATTACAAGATTACACATTGAGGATCTTTTCAGGTTTATATTTTTAGAGAATATGATCATAAATCATGCATTACATTGCACATTTAATCAAGGAGATAACATTAAAGACAATATTCACTTTTACCATCAAAGAAAACATATTTAAAACAAAACATGGATTCTTTAATTACACTTCCTTGACACTATCATGACATCATGTAACCTTCCCTTGACTTGTGAAAAACATTTCAAAAACATGGGATGAGCATAAAAAGCTTAGTATGATATATAAAAATATGGAATTAAAACATTAGTCCATATATAGATAAGAATCAATGAAATCATACTCTACTAATAAACCATAATAACTTTTATATACCTCATAAAATAATGAATAAATCAATGAAATCATAATACATAAAGTTATCTTGAGGCATTCATAACATTCTTACATAGGGAGTAATCATCATGGTTACATTTGGAATACCCATCACATTATATTCCCTAAATATCTTCAGAGAAACCTTAACGTTTAACCTCTTCGAGTTACCCAATGCATTGGAGAGATATATCAGGCTCACCCTCCCTTAGTTTATCACATAACCACCCTTCTTCATTAATAATGCCCTTGAATCATAACATAATCGTATCACATAAAACAATCATAAAGGAAAAATAAAATTCCCACATTTAAATCACAAGATATCAATGACACATTGATTTAATAAAAACAGTATCAAAACCATTTTCAATACCATAATAATAGAAATGTATAACATGGTATTTATTTTTAATTAAAAAAAGTTAATGCATGAAGAGGATGTTGAAACTCAAATAATGGTCATAGAGGTGGAGAGGTCGTTGTCTCCGCATACATATGACAAAACATTCTATTTTGTCATTTCGTAAAATGCTTCGTATAAAAATAATCATTTAGAATAAACATAAATGCCAATGGGTTTTATACACTGTATAAATGAACGTTCTGTATAAAACAAAATATGTCTCCATGAAAGGAGATTGAGACGAATTCCCTTACATCGTGTCCAACTTGACTAGATCATTCATTAATCTCTTGAATAATAAACAGGAGTTAATTTCAACTTTCTTAAAATCCATTTTCATGTTCATTATTCCATTTATATCACTTATTACCATGTTATGAATAATATGTAATTATTTAAGTTAATAATGGTCGTCTTGTTGGTCATTGGCACATGAGTCGAAAATAAACTATTTATAATTACAAGTTGTTCATGTGGTAAAATATCTATTATATCGAGAATTATATTCATGATTTAGATATCATATATATCATATATATCCATTATATACATGAATCTATAATATTACATAACATTTAGAGGTACAAAATGAAATGCACCGTACCTGGAGACCGTAAGCTGTACGTAAGCATGAACGCTACTTTCATTACTATTTCATATTTAATGGAATGAAATCATAATGATATAAAGGAATATTATAATTCCAATATAATATCATATATAATACCATTAACTCCATCCTTTATACGTCCTACATATGGCATTAACGAATCAAATCACTTTGATCGGGCGGTAGTCCACAATTCCTAAAATGAAGATGTCGCATTTACCCATAATGGAAACCATAAAGGTATGCCATAAATGAATAATAAAAATACATAATGAAAAAATAAACATAATATATATCATATATAAATAGAGTGACATCTTAATGGCTACCATGAAAGGTGTTAAAATAAGATCGAACAATCATCGTTTCGTGAGGCTGGAATTCTCCATCCACATAAACAGTTTGATCATTAACCATTAGACGAAGGTGTGTGTAAGTGTATCTTGAATACGTCTCATAAAAACACCGTATTATATTGATCATACAGGTTTTTTCATGAAAGAATGGAATAAAAATAGTATAGGGGGTTGTAGAAGAAAAAAATAACAAAAGAACACAAGGGAAGACATTACCATTAAATCAGGTAACTCCTCTTAGTTTGAACCAAAAGGGTTTCTTGAAGAGCTTTTTGCCTAAGGAAAGGATTAATGGATGAATAAAGGGATGTGGAGAGATAAAATGTTCCGAGATTGGCCGAGCCAATGGCTTGAGAGGTGTAGGTAAGGTGGTAGAGGTGGGGGCCTTTTATAAGAGGGAATATGGGCACTCTTGGAATGTCAAGAAATGTTACGTTATTATATAATGAGTTTCGTATTTTAAAGGTCCCACAACTATATATTTCTATGATAAGGTGATAAGGGTTCTAAATCCACCCATAAAATATGTTTTGTACTAGTTTATGTCATAGATTTTACATTATCGTTTCAATTTTATTTAAATCGTTCACTAATGAGGTAATTGCTTCACTATCATGGTGTCATAAATAAATTAATTTATTTAATGTCTAAAAATTATAAAACAAAATAATATGATGAAGGAAATATTTTTATCTTTCCAATTACAATTTATAGTCCAAGAGATCATTTATGTAGACAAAATTAAAATTGATTTACTTTGGTGTTACATACTTTGTTATATTTAACATTCATTAAAAATAAAAAGATAAAAGTCACTATCACTCAAAAGTGATTCCATGGGGTCCCAAAGATTTTCATAAGGCATCCCATGGTTGGACCTGACACAGGCAGTAGAATTAGGACACATGTTGGGGTCATTTTATATTATTATGTTATTATATTATTACCCTTAACTACCCAATAACTAATTAATCACGATAATTAAAGATAATTACCTTCGTTTCTATTCATAATGTCAAAAACCAAGTGTCTTAATTATATAATTTGTAACTTATGATTCAAAATATGTAATCCATTTTAACAAATACCAAACACATAAATTGTAGTAATTAATTTAAAAATAATTCCCATTTTCAAAACAAATAGAGGGTTTTTTGAAACAATATCTATGAAAGTTTGGCACTTGTTTATGCCCAATTCCAAAGTGAAACTAATTCTAATTACCACCATTGAAATAAGTGGTAAAAATATATTATATTTAAACTATAAGACCAATTATTGAAATAATATAATGATATAATTAAATTAGATGAAAAAGCAGCTTTGAAGTAAAATGCAGTATTTTCACTATTCATTAAAAAAATGAACATTGTGAGAAAAATACCAAACGTTTATCCAAGGTAAGTCTCAATGTACCAATTATAATGAATAAGTTTATTTTGACAAATACAGATTATAAAATTGTCAAAATTTTGATTTAAAAATGGTTTTCCATCAAAAGGAGGTAATACAATCTTTTAAAAATATTAGAGTATTCCATGCTTAAGATTGGATTTATTATCATTTCAAACCTCTAAAACTCTATCTATTTCATAAATAGACATAGATAAGAAAATATATTATTCATTACTTAATTGGGATGTTACATCCTTCCCCCCATTAGAAAATTGCATCCCCACCATTTATTTACTTATCGAATAAGTGGGAGTATTTATCCCTCACTGCATTTTCAGATTCACATGTTGCCTCTTCAATAATGTGGCTTTTCCACAAAAACATTACTTGATGAATAAAATTATTCTGTAACACATGCTACCTCTCGTCAAGAATCATGACCGGTTGTTCCCCATAAGATAGATTTTTCTCATGCTGAACTACCTCTGGACTCAAAACATGAGATGCATCTGAAATGTACTTCGCTAACATTGAAACATGAAAAACACTATGTACCTAAGATAAACTCAGAGGTAAATACACTCGGTATGCAACTGATCCAACTCTCTCTTGAATTTCATATGGTCCAATGATCCTTGGACTCATATTTCCTTTCTTACCAAATTGCATCACAATTTTTCATGGTGAAATTTTGAGGAAGACATGATCACCTACCTAAAAAGAGAGATCCATCCTCCTGTTGTTCGCATAACATTTATACCTATTATAAGTTGTTCTCATCTGTTTCTATATCAGCTGAATTTATTATGAAACATCATCTACCAATTATGGTCCCATCAACTTCATTTCACCCACTTCATCCCAAAAAGCTGGAGTTCGACACTACTTCCCACATAATGCCTTAAATGGTTCCATCTGTATACTAGAATGAAAAATATTATTATATGAAAACTCAACCAAAGAAAGATGTTGGTCCCAACTTCCCTGATAATCCATCAAACAAGCAAGTAGAATATCCTCCAGTGTCTAAATTTTTTTGTTCTGACTTCCCATCTGATTGAGGATGAAAAGCGGTACTAAAATTTAATTTAGTACCCAACAACTTCTGAAGGCCTTTACAAAAGATAGAAGTAAACCTGGGAACACGATCAGATACAGTGAAGATGGGAACTCCATGTAACCTGACTATCTCTTTAAGATACAAACGATAAAGTTGATCTTGGGAAAATTTATCTCGTATTACAAGGAAATGAGAAGATTTAGTCAAGCCGTCAATAATAACCCAGATTTCATTATTACCTCGAGGTGTTTTCGGCAATCCCACAACGAAGCCCACATATATATTCTTCCATTTCAAATCTGGTATAGGTAGAGGCGGAAGCATCCCCTTTGGTAACTACTGCTCTGCATTATCCTATTGACAAATCAAACACTTCACAGTCAAATCATTAATATCTCTTTTCATTCAATCCCACCAGTAGTACCCCAAAGATCTCTATACATCTTAGTACTGCCTAAATGAACTGAAAACAGAGAACTATGAGCTTCTAATAACAACTCTTTCTTCAACTGTGAATCACACGGCACAAATAATATCTTCCCAAATCTAAAAACATAGTCATTATCAATTTTGAATTGGGGAAACTTACCCTTCTAAACTAGCTCTACCTTTTTCTGCAACCCATTGTCTTGCTTCTATGCTAGCTTAATTCTGTTTGATAGAGAAGATTTTACTGATACTTGAAACAAAACAGAATAACATCCTGTACCACCTAATTCTATTCTAATGATCATAAAATCCTTAAACAAAGGATAACATTCCAAACACAACATTTATAATGAATTACTACTCTTTCAACTAAAAGCATCAGCCACTTTATTTGCTTTTCTCGTATGGTAATGAATTGTATAATCAAAATACATAATTAATTCCATCCATATCTTCTGTCTCATGTTTAGTTCTTTCAGAGTGAAAACATACATTAAATATTTTTGATCAGTATATATTTCACACTTTACACCATACAAATGATGACTCCAAATTTTTAATGAGAAAAAAACAGCAGATAATTTCAAATCATGTGTAGTGTAATTTACCTCATTTGTTTTCAACTGACGTGAAGAAAAACCAACTACCTGATCATTCTGAATTAGAACTCAACCAAGTTCGTTCAACGAAGCATCATTTTAGATAAAAAAACTCACCATTCCTAGAAGGCAGTGCCAAAACTGGAGCATTCACCAATCTTCTTTTCAACTCCTGAAAACAATCATCACATTCTATTTTCCAGATAAACATAACTACCATCCGAGTTATCTTAGTCCTTAGACTAGATGACCGTCAAAAATTTCTAACAAACCTTCAGTAATATCCTACCAAATCAAGATAACTATGAATCTCTGTTACATTTGTGGGTCTTGGACATTTTTCAATATCCTTTGTTTTTGCAGGATCAACAGTTATCCCATATTTAAAAACAATGTGACCAATGGAGGAAATTTGTGGCGACCCAAACACACACTTGCTAGAATTTCCCATTAAATTTAATTTCTATTAATGTTTGCGAAATAACCCTTAAATGAATTTCATGCTCCCCTTTACTTTTAGAAAACACCAAAATATCGTCAATGAAAACAACCAAAAAACTTATCAAAGAACTCATGGAAAATTTTATTCATATGGTCCAGGAATACATCAAGTTCATTGGATAGCCCAAAAGGCATAACTACAAATTCATAATGGACATATCTTGTATGAAACACGGTCTTCGGAACATATACTTCTGTTAATGAAATTTCTCATAGAACCATCTTTATTTTTAACAAATAAGACAAGAGCAACCCATGGTGATGTGCTAGGTCGAATGAAACCTTTCTCTAATAAATCATGCAATTTCTCCTTTAACTCTAAAAGTTCAATTTGAGCCATTCGATTAGGGTGTTTTGAATTTGGATTAGCATTAGGAACTAAGTCAATAGTAAATTCAACTTCCCTATCTGTTATTATTCTCGGAAACTTATCAGGGAAAACATCAAGATACTCATTTATCACTGGCACATCATTAATCTGAACGGTTCCTTGGTTTTCAACAATATGTGCAAGGTAACATTCATTTCCATCATTTACAAGTTTCTCAGCCACTTGATATGTTATCAAGTGTAAGGGTTCATTCTTGTACACAAACAAGAAATTATTTATGAAAATAATCTTCTTTATATCTACAATGAATCATAGCATGGTAAACAGAGAGCCAATCCATACCCATGATAACATCAAACTCTACTAGAGGTAAAACAATAAGGTTTGCAAGTAGGATCCTTCCACGGATAATGATAGGAAGACTCTAATAAATTCTTTTTGCCTCAACATTTCCCCCAAGTGTTTTTACCACATGTTCTGGATTCAATTCTTGAGATGGAATTCCAAATTTACTAAATAATATTTAGAGATGAAAGAATGTGTAGACCCCTAATCAAACAACACGTTGGAATAATCTGAAAAAACATACCAAGTACCTAATACCATTTCATTTGGTGGACCAACCTCTACTGAAGTAGTTGCAAAGGATTTAACCACTCCTATTTTTTTGTAGTCTGAATTCTTTCCATTACTCGAGCTCTTTTTTGGACACTCGTTTTCAAAATGGCCCATCTCATTGCACTTGAAACATTTAACTGACTGTAAATAAAATTTAGTCTTACCATCACCCTGATCTTTTTCAGTGCAATCACAAGACTTATGTCCCATATTACCACATCAGTAGCACTTTACAGAATTCAGAAGACATTCTCTATCATGCCTTATACAACATTTATCCCAAACGGAACACTTATTTTTCTTACCATTAGACCTTTTTGAAGGATTCTTCTCATCTCCTTCCACATAAGTCTCTTCTTTTGTTTGTTGTTATAGAACACTTGATCATATACAACCTCCATTTCCGCTTTCTAAGAACATCGAACAAGCTTTTCATAACTCTTGATCTCACGAGAAGCTAAATCCCTTCGATAATATGGAAATTTATTAAAGAGAAAAGAAAAAAATACAAGAAAAATACAATCAAAAAACACCAAAACCATAAAAAATGGTTAAGGTGAAAAATAAAGAAACCAAAGCCCACAAACACCCAATAAAAAAGGGTGGGCTATGGGATGAGGCCACCAATGCCTCCAATGAAGATCAAAGCTAGAACAAGTAAGATATATCCATGACAGAAGAATATCCATCAGCCCTGGCCTTTATTAGCCAAAAAACAGCAACAAAAAAGCCTTCCTTCCACCAAAAGAAGCCAGCAACTAAGCCTCCAGCCCGCACTAAACAGCACTGATCCGATTCACCCTCCAAACGGTAAATTGCAAGACTAACCTTTTGATTGTATGAACACACAATGACATCGAAAACCTTCTCCAGTGCTTTAATCCACCCTTCAGCCTGCACAGGGTCAGATGATCCTCTGAATGATGGGGGATGTTGCCTCATGAAATTTTCCACCACTGACATGTTCCTTTGCGGTTGATCTGGCTTTTCTTGTGCATGGATACCCCCGCCATTTATTGCTTGAGTCAACTGCGCCATTATTGCAACAAACTATTCAGTTCCAATTCCGACCATCTCAGGATGCTGATTCGGAAGGTTATTTACTTTTGTATTCCTTCCTAGCACTACATCCATGTTTCCTCTTCGGAAAACCATTATGATCAAACATGTCTTAGATGAAGAAACATGGTAATCTTCAAATTCTATATCATTTCAATTTGACCATAATATTTTTTTGGATATTCATTTATTATAATTATAACTCGTAAAGTTATCTTAACCGGCCTATGATACCAACTACAATTCCCCAACCTTATACATTACTTAATCTTGAGTTATTACAAGATTACACATTGAGGATATTTTCAGGTTTAGTGTTTTATAGAATTAGATCATAAATCATGCATTACATTCCACATTTAAACAAGGAGGTTACATTAAAGACAATATTCACATTTCTCATCAAAGGAAACATATTTAAAACAAAACATGGATTATCTCATTACACTTCCTTCACACTATCATAAAATAATGTAACTTTACCTTGACTTGTTAAAAACATTTCAAAAACATGGGATGATCATAAAAAGCTCAATAAGATATATAAAAATGCGGAATTAAAACATTAGTCTATATATATATAAGAATCAATGAAATCATACTCTACTGATAAAACATAAGAACTATATCATACCTGTAACGACCCAAAATTTCATTAATGGAAAATCCCTCTTGATCCAGTTAAATGTTTCTTTATGTTTTTATAAGATGTCAACTTCTTTAGTTTAACGTTAAGATTTGTGACCGTTACTTTTATAGCCGTTGAACAGTGATCATCTGGGTAGTTTAAATATAAGGCTTTAACGAACCAATTTTCTACTCAGACAAAGGAAGCGATGGCCTCATCCAGTAGAATTGCCCCTTACGAAGCCCATTTGTCGGAGCTCGGAAAGGAGGTGGCGTCTTTGGGCTTTGCCCTTGACCAAGCCCAAGCTGAGCTTCATCAAGTCAAGCTCGAACGTGATCGTCTACGGGAAAAATGGAAGTTGATAGAGATCACCACTCGAGCGATGTTATCCGAGCAACCCCAAGAGTCTGTCACCATCGCACACCTTACCCTTAGGTCTTATGCGGCTATTTTAAGGGGTTATGTAACAAATAAGTAGCACCATGTTCATGTACATTATTTTTGTATATAATAATGAATATAATTTCTAGTCATTTTTGATGCATTGTAATTAGTTTTTAAAGTACAAATGATGTTTTTAGTTATTATTTAATTAAGAATTATATTTTATTAAATTAAAGGATTTTTGAATTAAATAATATTTTAATAAAATATTATTATTAATATTAAATTAATTTTTATTAAATATAAATGATCTTATAATTTTATGAATGCAATTAAAATTTTTATTAAGGTTTGAAAGCCATTTCTGTCAAAACCCGTGAATTTTTTTATAAATGTCGGTTTTTATTTTAAAAGTGAAAATTCACATATTTAGAAAATTATTTAGATAAAAAAAATATTATTTTTGGAATCAGGACGTCGAAATTATCCAACGGTGAATTTTTCATAATTTTCTGAGACAGTCAAATTTTTGGGTAAAAATTAAATACCATTTAAATATATAATGTGTTTTATGACATCATAATGACCCAATGGTGATGTAATAAAATACCATAATCCTTATGTTCGGCCAATATGTGTTTTATCAATAAAATAATGTGGTTTTGGGTTTGTTTGACTCACTTTTCAAAGCATTAATGGAGCCCTCAAGACTTATTCAACACATTGCCTTTTTAAATTAATTTCCATGGGAGTGTGACTCACCTCCACATAAGCAACCCTAATTTTTTAATAAGTTCGCACCTTGGCCTTGTAAAATATTGTTTTCCTCTTTCCTTTTCCAGAAACCATGGGCAAATACCATGGGATGGTTTGTGGTTTGGATTATTTTAATATAAGGGGTCCCAAACCTAAATAATAAAGAATTCTCTCACCTTTCCTATATAAACCCACCCAAGCTCCCACTTCCTCCTCACTCAAAGCCCTTGAAGTTCGTCCAACCTCTGACCCACTCTCTCTAGAATCCTCTCAAGGTGCCCCAAGCTCCCAAGAAGCCTCTCACAAGCCTCTCTCTAGCCTTTGGAAGCACACTTCCAAGTAAGGGTTTTTTCTTCCTTTCTCTTTTTTTGTCAATTTTCTTTAAGTTGTATTGCCCTTTTAATTTCATTTATGAATGTTGGGGTATGGTTTCGCACCTCTCCCATACTGCCCTTTTATAGTTTGAATGATGGGAGACCCCTTTCTCTCTCATTAAATGCCTCCCTTGTACACCCGTTACTATGCCGAAATTCCGAAAGGAACCTTTTTCTCCTCTTTTATATTCAAGCAATACTTTTGTATCATGAATCTAAATTCCATTTCTATTGTTGGGACATGTATATATATGATCTCCTTACTGTCAATTACATGTAAATATGATGAGGAACCCCTTTCTCTCTCATCAACCTTTTTTATGAATTCTTATGTCACGCCGTTATGCTGCCGAAATCGCACCAATTTTCTAAGCCAATGTCTTTGTGTAGTGAATACCATGCCCATTTCTCCATCAAGGGTATTCACCTTTATGCACATATACGTATTGATTGTAAAGTTTCATGTTTGAATTCCACATTCCTTTATCGTGGAAGAAATGATTATGTTTTATGAATCCATGTTTTATGATCCATGTGGCACACTTATGCATGAAATGAAATGTTTAAGAAGGGTGCGCCCTGATAGCGCTCCAATGCATTGGGTAAAGTATAGTATCATGATACGTCATGTGCAATGAGTGTTGACTCATGCTAAATCAAGTGCAACGAGGGTTTACTCGTGCTTCAAGTGCAATGAGGGTTTACTCATGCTCCATGTGCAATGAGCCTAGGCTCATGCTAATTCAATGTTAAGTGTTGTTGCCACATTTCCATGTTATGATTATCATGCTTTATCATGCCTTTATGTTCATGTCTCTCTTATGCTCTATTGATATGCCTATTTCCTAACATGTATTGTACTCCTCATGTTATTCATTATGTACTCCCTTACTGGGCTTTATAGCTCACCCTTTTCTTATGCATGTCCTCAGGTTATCCCATGCAATGCTAAGTACGAAGGAATGTAGTGGTCATGTAAAGGAAGTTTTCAATAAGGATGTTGTATTTCAAGTTTAAAGTTTTTATGTAATGATCCTAAGCCCCAAACACACTAAACCTCTCGATCTTCATTGTTGTATCAAGTGAAGTTTTATGTAATAAAGCATGTTTAAGTTGTAATAAAAAGCAGGGTTGTCACAGTTGGTATCAGAGGATAGGTTTAGTTATTTTTGGGATTAGGAAACCATAGTAAAGCCTTAGATACAAGACTAAGCATAATAAAAACATCCCTAAGTTTTGGTAAATACTAAGTAAGTGGTTTATCAAACAAATACATCCCTGTCTGGATACGAGCAGGTAGAGGCGGCTCTGGCACAGATGTATCCTAGGGGTAAAACCCGAAAACACCGCTTTGAGCTAGACTCGAACGGGAACTGGTGCACGACAACGGGCCTTGCTTTACTCTTGGTTACGACACTCCCGGGGGATATGTTTTGATAAATTCACAATCTTAGTATGAACCCTTATTAAGGGAAAAATGCCCCTAAGGATATATGTTAGAAGGTAGATCATGAAAAGCCTAGGTTGAATCCTATAGACTCATGAGTTAAAGAGATCAAAGTTTATTTATAAGTCATCAACTTTTGTCTTTGGATTACCCTCTATGTGTTACCCCTAACTTTCCTTTTATTCCAGCCAATGGCCGGTAATAGGAGAACTCGGGCTAACAACCGTTGTGAAGATCAGTGTGATGATTGTACCAATGAGATGCCCAATCCAATGGGAGCGGGAATCGCGAACTTTGTCACGCTTCTCTCTCAGCTAACTCAAGTTTTGAATAGAAACACTGGTCAAGAGGAACGTTCAACCCCCCCTAAGAAAGAAGAAGTCGCTATTGAAAGCTTCATGAGACAAAGGCCTCCTACTTTTAGTGGATCATCCGATCCCACGATTGCTGAACAATGGATCAACTCCATTGAAAAGATATTCTCCATCCTCCAATGCTCTGAAAAAGAGAAGGTTCTCCTGGCGGCTTATCGTATGGAGGGTGAAGCTGATCAATGGTGGACGTTGATCAAAAATACGAAGCCTGAGGAGGAGATCGAGGCTTTGGAATGGAAGGTATTCCGGAAGATGTTTTTCGATAAATATTTTCCACGCACCCTCCGTCTTAAGATGGAAAGGGACTTCCTTTCCCTCAAGCAGAAAGATGAAGAATCTGTGGGAGCGTACGAGGCAAACTTCACAAGGCTTGCACGATACGCTTCCGGCTTTGTCGTTACCCCCGAATGCAAGGTTGACCGCTTCTTTGGTGGGCTGAAGCCTAGCTTGCGGAAAGCATTAGCGATCCGTGACTTCGACAGCTATGAGGAAATTGTCCGATGTGCCCTTAAAGTTGAAATGGAGATCGGAGAATCACAGGGGTATCATGGGGACAAGAAGCGGAAGGTGGACTTCAATGCTGGTGGTCCGATGGATAAATCCAACGGCGCTAAGAAATTCCAGCACCCCACTTGCCAAAAGTGTGGAAAGAAGCACCCTGGAAATTGCCTTAGGGGGACAAGAAAATGCTTCAAGTGTGGAAGAGAAGGGCACCTAGCTGTTAACTGTCAGCAAGAAGGACCCGCGGCTGCGACGGAGGGGAGGAACGCTCCGTTCGAACCTCAACGCGTTGTTCAATGCTTCAAATGCAAAGAACCGGGTCATTTTGCGAATCAGTGCCCTAATCCAAGGGTTATCGGAGGCAATCAACAACCTCCAAGACAGCAAGGAAGAGCTTTTGCCATCACTTCTGCCGAAGTGAACCCCGACAACGAAGTGGTGACAGGTACGCTAGTTATTCATTCAAGAATAGCGAACGTACTTTTTGATTCAGGTTCTACGCATTCTTTTATATCTCAAAAGTTTAGTAGAATAATCCCTGCACCACCACAATTCATGGAAGTAAAGATGTCGGTGAGTACAGCAAATGGGGCAATCATTGCATCCCATGAGTATAAGTCCTCCCCTGTTATAATCTGTGGATTGAATTTCCCGGCGAACCTCGTCATACTCCCTTTGGTGGAATTTGATGCAATTCTTGGCATGGATTGGCTTTCCTTATATAGAGCCAATATAAATTGTCGGGAGAGGGAAATCACACTCCATATGGAGAATCGACCCCCGATTCTTTACAAGTGTCAGGAGGAAGATGAATCTCCTTTATCTCCATCATCTCAAGCATGGATATTACTGACTTATGAGCACGCATATCTGGCTCAGATGATTGAATCCAAGGAAGAAACCACCCTTGAAGAAATGCCTATTGTGAGGGAATTCGCTGAAGTATTTCCCGAGGAACTTCCTGGTCTTCCTCCAAGAAGAGATGTTGAGTTATCAATTGAACTTATACCTGGGGCGCTACCAATATCCAAGACTCCATATAGAATGGCTGTGGTTGATCTTGAAGAACTGAAGAAACAACTATAGGAGAATCTGGATAAAGGGTTTATACGCCCAAGTGCATCACCATGGGGTGCACCAGTCCTCTTCGTCAAGAAGAAGGATGGGTCAATGCGGATTTGCATCGATTATCGTGAACTTAACAAAATCACGATAAAGAACAAGTATCCTCTCCCAAGAATCGATGACTTGTTTGATCAGCTGCGTGGAGCTCAATACTTCTCCAAGGTCGACTTGCGGTCGGGATATTATCAAGTAAGGGTGAAGAAGGAAGATATCCCCAAGACTGCTTTTTGTACAAGGTGCGGGCACTATGAATTCATAGTAATGCCTTTTGGACTCACCAATGCTCCAGCAATATTCATGGACTTGATGAATAGAGTCTTTAGAGATTACCTAGATAAATTTGTGGTAGTCTTTATAGATGATATTCTGATATACTCCAAAACCAAGGAGGACCATGAGGAGCATTTAAGAACTGTACTGGAGACTTTGCGCAAGGAGAAGCTCTATGCCAAGTACAGCAAGTGTGAGTTCTGGTTGAAGGAGGTCTCATTCTTGGTCCATATCATCACAAGCAATGGGATATCTGTGGACCCCTCCAAAACAGATGCGATTGAGGGATGGCCGATGCCAACATCGGTAACTGATATCCGTAGCTTCTTGGGGTTAGCTGGATATTATCGACGATTTGTGAGAAACTTCTCACGATTGTCCAACCCTCTTACCAAGCTAACTCTAAAGGGAGTAAGGTTTGCTTGGAGTGATGAATGCGAAGAAAGCTTCAAGGAGTTGAAAAGGAGGCTTATCACTGCACATGTGCTCACTTTACCCACAAGTGGGGAGCTTTTTGTGGTATTCAGTGATGCTTCGAAGAAGGGCTTAGGATGTGTGCTGATGCAGAATGATAAAGTGATATCCTATGCCTCAAGACAGTTGAAAATCCATGAGCGAAACTATCCAACGCATGATCTGGAGTTGGTGGCGGTGATCTTCGCCTTGAAGATCTGGAGGCATTATCTCTATGGGGAGAAATGTGAGATATATACTGACCACAAAAGTCTTAAATATATATTCACACAGAAAGAGCTTAATATGCGCCAGAGAAGATGGATAGAGCTCATCAAGGATTATGAATGTTCAATACATTACCACCCTGGGAAGGCGAACAAGGTGGCGGATGCCCTAAGTAGAAAGGATCCAGCAATTCTATCAATGATGAGAATTGAGAAGGATCCAATCTTCTTAGACTTGATGAAGATGGATGTGGGAATCATAAAGAAGGGAACATCATCAATCCTTTCACAAATGATTGCTCAACCATCTCTTTTGGAAAGGTTAAAGGATGCTCAAAAGGATGATGTGAGAATCCAAGAAAAAGTGGAAGCTATCAAAAAGGGAAAATCCTCAGAGTTTAATGTTAATGAAGAAGGAATTGTGCGGTTTGGGAAAAGACTATGTGTCCCATCAAGTTCGGAGCTGAAGAAGGAACTTTTGGATGATGCACATAGTTCAAATTTCTCTATTCACCCAGGGAGCACAAAGATGTATCGAGATCTCCGAGAAAACTTTTGGTGGGATAATATGAAGAAGGAGATCGCCGAATATACATCAAAGTGCCTAGTGTGTCAGCAAGTGAAGGCAGAGAGGCAGAAGTCTAAGGGGATGATGCAACCATTGCCCATACCAGAATGGAAATGGGAGAACATCACCATGGACTTCGTCACTGGACTTCCAAGGACATCCAAAAACAACAATGCAATCTGGGTTATTGTGGATCGTCTTACAAAGACTGCACACTTCATTTCTATTCGAGAGGATTTCTCTTTGGATCAACTGGCACGGATATATATCAGGGAAGTGGTACGGTTGCATGGAGTACCACTATCTATTGTGTCGGACCGAGATCCAAGATTTACCTCTAAGTTTTGGAAGAGTCTTCAACATGCTCTGAATACTGAACTGAACTTCAGTACGGCCTATCATCCTCAAACTGATGGCCAATCCGAGCGGACTATCAAAACACTTGAGGATATGTTGAGAGCGTGCTCAATGGACTTTAAAGGAGGATGGGATCAGCATCTTCCTCTGGTTGAGTTCTCTTATAATAATAGTTTCCACTCAAGCATCCAAATGGCACCATATGAAGCCCTATATGGGAAAAGGTGTAGAACACCGGCATGTTGGGATGAGGTCGGTGAACGTAAGCTGCTTGGACCAGAAATGGTCGAAGAAATGGTGGAGAAGGTGAAAACCATTCAGCAGCATATCAAGGCAGCCCAAAGTCGACAGAAGAGTTATGCAGATAATCGTCGACGAGACCTTGAGTTTAAAGTCGGAGACATGGTGTTTTTACGCATATCTCCGTGGAAGAAGGTCATGAGGTTTGGAAAGAAAGGGAAGTTAAGTCCAAGGTACATCGGCCCATTCGAGATTCTTGATCGTGTTGGGGCTGTGGCCTATCGACTAGCACTTCCACCTACTATGGCCAAGGTGCATGATGTCTTCCATGTATCCCTCTTAAGGAAGTACATACCAGACCCTTCACATGTACTCTCTTCTGAGGTGGTACAATTAGAAGACGATCTTTCTTATGAGGAGCAACCAGTGAAGATCTTAGATCGTAGAGAAAAAGTTCTACGAAATAAGACAATGCCCCTCGTCAAGGTGTTGTGGAGAAACCACAAGTTTGAAGAAGCAACTTGGGAGTCGGAAGATATGATGAAGCTAAGTTACCCACATTTGTTTTAGTGTGGGAAAAGGAAAATTTCGAGGGCGAAATTTCTTAAGGGGGGAATGTTGTAACGACCCAAAATTTCATTAATGGAAAATCCCTCTTGATCCAGTTAAATGTTTCTTTATGTTTTTATAAGATGTCAACTTCTTTAGTTTAACGTTAAGATTTGTGACCGTTACTTTTATAGCCGTTGAACAGTGATCATCTGGGTAGTTTAAATATAAGGCTTTAACGAACCAATTTTCTACTCAGACAAAGGAAGCGATGGCCTCATCCAGTAGAATTGCCCCTTACGAAGCCCATTTGTCGGAGCTCGGAAAGGAGGTGGCGTCTTTGGGCTTTGCCCTTGACCAAGCCCAAGCTGAGCTTCATCAAGTCAAGCTCGAACGTGATCGTCTACGGGAAAAATGGAAGTTGATAGAGATCACCACTCGAGCGATGTTATCCGAGCAACCCCAAGAGTCTGTCACCATCGCACACCTTACCCTTAGGTCTTATGCGGCTATTTTAAGGGGTTATGTAACAAATAAGTAGCACCATGTTCATGTACATTATTTTTGTATATAATAATGAATATAATTTCTAGTCATTTTTGATGCATTGTAATTAGTTTTTAAAGTACAAATGATGTTTTTAGTTATTATTTAATTAAGAATTATATTTTATTAAATTAAAGGATTTTTGAATTAAATAATATTTTAATAAAAAATTATTATTAATATTAAATTAATTTTTATTAAATATAAATGATCTTATAATTTTATGAATGCAATTAAAATTTTTATTAAGGTTTGAAAGCCATTTCTGTCAAAACCCGTGAATTTTTTTATAAATGTCGGTTTTTATTTTAAAAGTGAAAATTCACATATTTAGAAAATTATTTAGATAAAATAAATATTATTTTTGGAATCAGGACGTCGAAATTATCCAACGGTGAATTTTTCATAATTTTCTGAGACAGTCAAATTTTTGGGTAAAAATTAAATACCATTTAAATATATAATGTGTTTTATGACATCATAATGACCCAATGGTGATGTAATAAAATACCATAATCCTTATGTTCGGCCAATATGTGTTTTATCAATAAAATAATGAGGTTTTGGGTTTGTTTGACTCACTTTTCAAAGCATTAATGGAGCCCTCAAGACTTATTCAACACATTGCCTTTTTAAATTAATTTCCATGGGAGTGTGACTCACCTCCACATAAGCAACCCTAATTTTTTAATAAGTTCGGACCTTGGCCTTGTAAAATATTGTTTTCCTCTTTCCTTTTCCAGAAACCATGGGCAAATACCATGGGATGGTTTGTGTTTTGGATTATTTTAATATAAGGGGTCCCAAACCTAAATAATAAAGAATTCTCTCACCTTTCCTATATAAACCCACCCAAGCTCCCACTTCCTCCTCACTCAAAGCCCTTGAAGTTCGTCCAACCTCTGCCCCACTCTCTCTAGAATCCTCTCAAGGTGCCCCAAGCTCCCAAGAAGCCTCTCACAAGCCTCTCTCTAGCCTTTGGAAGCACACTTCCAAGTAAGGGTTTTTTCTTCCTTTCTCTTTTTTTGTCAATTTTCTTTAAGTTGTATTGCCCTTTTAATTTCATTTATGAATGTTGGGGTATGGTTTCGCACCTCTCCCATACTGCCCTTTTATAGTTTGAATGATGGGAGACCCCTTTCTCTCTCATTAAATGCCTCCCTTGTACACCCGTTACTATGCCGAAATTCCGAAAGGAACCTTTTTCTCCTCTTTTATATTCAAGCAATACTTTTGTATCATGAATCTAAATTCCATTTCTATTGTTGGGACATGTATATATATGATCTCCTTACTTTCAATTACATGTAAATATGATGAGGAACCCCTTTCTCTCTCATCAACCTTTTTTATGAATTCTTATGTCACGCCGTTATGCTGCCGAAATCGCACCAATTTTCTAAGCCAATGTCTTTGTGTAGTGAATACCATGCCCATTTCTCCATCAAGGGTATTCACCTTTATGCACATATACGTATTGATTGTAAAGTTTCATGTTTGAATTCCACATTCCTTTATCGTGGAAGAAATGATTATGTTTTATGAATCCATGTTTTATGATCCATGTGGCACACTTATGCATGAAATGAAATGTTTAAGAAGGGTGCGCCCTGATAGCGCTCCAATGCATTGGGTAAAGTATAGTATCATGATACGTCATGTGCAATGAGTGTTGACTCATGCTAAATCAAGTGCAACGAGGGTTTACTCGTGCTTCAAGTGCAATGAGGGTTTACTCATGCTCCATGTGCAATGAGCCTAGGCTCATGCTAATTCAATGTTAAGTGTTGTTGCCACATTTCCATGTTATGATTATCATGCTTTATCATGCCTTTATGTTCATGTCTCTCTTATGCTCTATTGATATGCCTATTGCCTAACATGTATTGTACTCCTCATGTTATTCATTATGTACTCCCTTACTGGGCTTTATAGCTCACCCTTTTCTTATGCATGTCCTCAGGTTATCCCATGCAATGCTAAGTACGAAGGAATGTAGTGGTCATGTAAAGGAAGTTTTCAATAAGGATGTTGTATTTCAAGTTTAATGTTTTTATGTAATGATCCTAAGCCCCAAACACACTAAACCTCTCGATCTTCATTGTTGTATCAAGTGAAGTTTTATGTAATAAAGCAAGTTTAAGTTGTAATAAAAAGCAGGGTTGTCACAATACCTAATCAAATCATGAAAAAATAAAAGAAATCATAAGACATAAAGGTAAATTGAGGCATTCATAACATTCTTACGTAGGGAGTAATCATCATGGTTACGTTTGGAATACCCATCACAGTATATTCCTTAAATATCTTTGGGTAAACCTCATCGTTTAACCCCTTCGAGTTAGCCAATGCATTGGAGAGCTATATCAGGCTCACCCTCCCTTAGTTTATCACAGAACCCCCTTTTTCATAATCAATTCCCATGAATCATAACATAATCGTATCACATAAAACATGTTTAAAAGAAACATAAAATTCCCATATTTAAATCACAAGATATCAATAACACATTGATATAATAAAAACATTATCAAAACCATTTTCAATACCAATATAAATGAAAAGTAAAATATCATATTTATTTTAAATTTTAAAAAGTTTTGGCTTGTAGAGGAAGCTGGAACTCAAATAATGGTCATGGTGGCAGAGAAGTCATTGTCTCCGCATATCTACGACAAAACATTCCCTTTTTTCATTTTGTAAAATGATTCATATAAAATTATTCCTTTTGAATAAAAATGAATTTCAAAGGTTTTTATACACCATATAATAGAACGTTGTGTATTAAACACAATATGTCTCAAAGAAAGCAGATTGAGACGAAGTCCCTTACCTCGTGTCCGACATGACTCGATCCTTCATTAATCTCTTTAATAATAAACATGAGTTAATTTAAACATGCTTAATATACTTTTTCAAGTTCATTATTCCATTTATATGACTTATTACCATGTTATGAATAATATGTAATTATTTATGTTAATAATGGATGTTTTTTCGATCATTGGTACTAGAGTCAAAAATAAAATCCATATAATTACAAGTTGTTCATGTTGTTAAATATATATTA
Organism: Viscum album; assembly: GCA_963277665.1. Taxonomy (NCBI): domain Eukaryota; kingdom Viridiplantae; phylum Streptophyta; class Magnoliopsida; order Santalales; family Viscaceae; genus Viscum; species Viscum album. The sequence goes on from OY728138.1 coordinate 513,036,325, forward strand.
TATCCTGAATTATATTCATGATGTGGATATCATATATATCATATATATCCAGTATATACATTCATTTATAATATTACATAAAATTTAGAGGTATGAAATGAAATGCACCGTTCAAAGAGACGGTAAGCCGTATGTACGCATGAACGCTACATTCAGTTCTATTTCATATTTAATGGAATGAAATCATAATGATATAAAGGTATATTATAATTTAAGTATAATATATTATATAATATCATTATCTCCATCCTTTATAAGTCCCACATATGACATTAACGAATTAAATCACTTTGATCGGGCGGTAGTCCACACTTCCTAAAATAAAGATGTCACGTTTAACCATAGTGGAAACCATAAAAGAATGCCATAAATGAATAATACAGTTGAATAAGGAAAACATAAACATAATATATTTCATATAAAAATAGAGTTACATCTTAATGGTCACCATGAAAGGTGTTAAAAGAAGATCGATCATTCATCATTTCGTGAGGCCAGAATTCTCCATCCACAGTAACAGTATGTTCATTAACCATTAGACGAAGGTGTGTGTAAGTGTAGCTCGAATCCATCACATAAAAAACCCATAGTATATTTAAGATACATATTATTTTACAATATAATGGAATAAAAAGTGTTTAGGGGGTTTTATAATCAAAATAAATCAAAAGAACACAAGTGAAGACAATACCTTTAAATTAGGTAACTCCTCTTGGTTTGAACCAAAAGGGTTTCTTGAAGAGATTTCTGCCTAAGGTAAGGATTCTTGGATAAAGAGAGGTATGTGGAGAGGTAAAATGTTCTGAGCATTTCCAAGCCAATGGATTGAGAAGTTTGGGTAATGTGGTAGAGGTGGGGGCCTTTTATAAGAGGGAGGAGGGGCACTCTAGGAAAGTCAAGAAATGTTACTTTATTATATAATTAGTTTCAGGTTTCAAAGGTCCCACAATTATATATTTCTAGGATAAGGTCATAATGTTTCTAAATCCACCCATTCAATTGGTTTTTGAATAGTGTAAGTCTTAAATTTTACTTTATCATTTCATTTTATTTAAATCATTCACAAATGAGGTAATCGCTGCATCATCATGGTGTCATAAATAAATTAATTTATTTAATGTCAAAAAATTATAAAACTAAATACTATGATGTCAGAAATATTTTTAGCTTTTGAATTAAAATTTATATTCCAAGATATCATTTATGTAGACAAATTATAATTCATTTACTTTTGTGTTACATACTTTGTTATATTTAACTTTCATTAAAAATAAAAAGATAAAAAGTCACTATCACACAAAAGTGATTCCATGGGGTCCCAAAGTTTGTCACAAGGCATCACATGGTCGGCCATGACAGAATTAGTAGAATTAGGACACATGTTGGGGTCATTTTATATTATTATGTTATTATATTATTACCCTTAACTACCCAATAACTAATTAATCACGATAATTAAAGATAATTACCATCGTTCCTATTCATAATGTCAAAAACCAAGTGTCTTAATTACATAATATGGACCATATGATTACAAATATGGAATCCATTTTACCAAATTCTAATCAAATAAATTGTAGTAAGTAATTTAAAAATAATTCCAGTTCACAAAACAAATAGCGGGTTTTCTTGAAACAATATCTATGAAAAGTTCGGCACTTGTCTATGCCCAATTCCAAAGTGAAACTAATTCTAATTACCACTATTGGAATAAATGGTAAAAATATATTCTATTTAAACTTTAAAACCAATTATAAATATAATCTAAGGATATAATTAAATTATATGAAAAAGCATTTTTGAAGTAAAATGCAGTATTTTTCCCTATTCATTAAAAAATGATCATTGTGAGAAAAATACCACAAATTTATCCAAGGTAAGTTTCAATGTCCCAATTCTAAAGAATAAGTTTATTTGGAAAAATATATATAATAAAATTTTCAAAAGTTTGATTTAAAAATGGTTTTCCATCAAAAGGTGGTAAAACAATCTTTTAAAAAATATTAGAGTATTTCATGCTTAAGATTGGATTTATTATCATTTTAAACCTCTAAAACACTATCTAATTCATAAATAGGCATGGATAATTAAAATATATTATTCATTACTTACTTGGGATGTTTCATCATTTTATTTGTTTTTTTACATTCTTCATTCTTATTTTGAAGGGATTATTATTTATTTCACTCCATCTATTATTTTTTAGAAATTTATTTTCCAAGGGTTAGTTTTATTTTCATAGATTTATATAATATTCAAAATATTATAAATATATATGAATATATATGTATATATAACGTTTTCTAATAATTTATCAGATTATTGTTTTGTTTTAAATTTAACTTCTAAAACCTTGATTTTGGAATTTTTTTATTTGTTATACAATTTATAAAATTATAATTTTATATATGTAGAACATTATTCAAATAAATTTAAACCATTCAGGATCTATATTTATTTTTATGTCTTAAGATGTAGTTTTATATAGGGGGTTTAATTTGTATTCAATCTATTTATGATGTTATTTTCAAAGATATATGTATATGTTTCTACCTATTTCAGTTGTTTTAAAGTTTTAAAATATTATAAATCTATTATTTGAAATAGTTTTGCTTGTATTTTTTCATATGAGATACATATAAAAAATTATAAATATTTATTTTTAAATCTAGATAAATTTTAGAAATTTTTAGTTTTTATTTTGGAAATCTATGTTTTATTATTATTTTCAAACATCTGTCTGAATTCGAAACACTACCTTAAAATTCAATCTACTTCTCATTTTTAAAGGATTAACTAGGTATATGTATGTATATAAATAAATTTTCATATAAATTACCGTGATCTCCCTTGAAAATACTATTTTTAAGAAAAATATACATTTTTTATAATTGTTGTTATTTATGGATTTGCAACATCAATAAATATAAAACCAAATTTTATTATTTTATGCCTAAAACATTATAAATTGGTTATTTAATTAAACATTGATGTTGTAGGTATTATTATATGTGTTTTTACGATATTATTTTATGTGTAAATACTCAATTATAATATGTTTTCATAAATGTCATCATGTATTTTATATCATTTTATAAGTATATTTTATTTTCATATTAATAATTAATTGTATTTAAAATATCAAATTATTTTTTAAAAAAATATGGTTAATTAATTTTAATATACTAATTAATATAATTATGATAACTATAATATTATGAAAATAATTTACTATATATAGATTAGCTGAATATGATAATTTATATTACTTTGAAATTATGTTTATGATTTTATATTAATACTAAATTTTATTTTTAATAATGAAATTTTGATGATAATACTAATAAATAAATATATGTAAAACATATAAATTATTATTATTATTGATTATAAATATATGAAAATATATTGTTTTTAAAATTACAAAATTATATATTTATAAAATATGAAAATCATATACAGGGTAAAAAATGGAAGAATTTTAGATAAAAATGTGGATAAAAATAATGTTTCCATTTGGGTTAGGGTTTTATCATATTGGCCCGGTGAGTAATAATTAGGAGTTTGGTTGTTGTCACAATAAGGCCTCAAGAGGACCAACGGTGGTCCATGTTGGGGGTTATATGTTGTCAAAGCCGATGGATTCCGATGACTCCTCTAAACATCGATCTGTTACAGGGAGGGGATTCTAATCGAGGATGGAAAGTATGTTGGTTTATCCAGAGCCAATGTTTCATCGATGACATTAAAATCATGGTTATTCCTGGACTATGGTATATGTGCGTAATGTTCCTCAATGATATATGATATTTAAGCATTATTCATAATTTGTAGGTGTTGAATCTTCCACATATCAACAATTGTCTATTTATTCACTACTTTCTTACCTGATTTTTATATGTATTCTCGTGGCTATTATTCTGGTAATGATCAGATTGATTTCCAAGAAGTGAATATTGTATGTTTTGAATCCACATTTTCACATACATCCATATTCCATACAATAATTTCTATAAAATTATTTTCTTGTTCTATAGGGCATGTAAATCATTGTTTCTAATGTTCATGTTATCATCATTTTATTTTATTTCTATCAACGTTTTTGATCTAGTTTTCTTTTTATATTTGCATTATTATACAGAGGTTTCCCCAAAATAATGAATGTTTCTATGAATTGATATTTTTTTATGATTAAAAATCGATGTTTCATTCTACACATCTATTTCATATATTTTTGTGTTCTAAATTGACTTCATTATAAAGTTTAATTCTCTATGCTCTATAGATTTATTCCACATATATTAAATAGGTTCTCACACTCAGGTTAATAATTTATCAATTTGTAGCCCTTGTATTCTTTATACATTTTCTCATACTTCTGAGGTGTCAAAAACATCAGAAGTTGGTTCATTTCATAAAGGTAAGGAATTATATACATTTTATCAAAAATATATTTAAATGTAAATTATTCTACTAAAAGTTGTATATATATATATAAAAATAAATTATGTTATAATTCATGATTTTTTCTCTCAATTTTATGTTTATTTATTTGAGTATTTAATTTATGTTTATATTAAAGTGATTATTAATTATTTGACTACATTTATTTTTTAATTTCAATTTTTAAGGGTTGTTTTATATTAATCCTTTTGTGAAATATTTAAAAAATTATATACATTTATGAAAATATTTATAAAAATATAATATTTTTCATATAATTAATAAGATAAGTGTTTTATTTTATTTTTTAATTATAACCCCATGATTTTTCAAGGGTTGTGTTTGTTTTAAAATTTAAATAAGAATAAATTTATTTTTTTACAAAAATATTCTAAAACTTATACACCATGCATGATATATATTTATTTTTATGTCTTAAGATGCAATTTTAAAATGGGGAAATAATTTATATTCAATCCATTTATGTTTGGATTTGAAATGTTATATGTATATGAATTTACCTATTTTCACTTTTTTTAAATATTAAAAAATTCTTATTAATATATTATATTATTTTTATTTTAAATTTTTTCAGTTGATATAGATTTAAAAAAATTTGGGTATAAATTTTTAATACTATATAGATGTCATAAATTTTATCGATTTTTAGAAATCAATGTTTTTTCATTATTTTTAAACATTTATTTGAATTCAAAAAACTACCAATGTATTAAATCTACTACTAATTTTCAATGAATTAATAACTTATATATATGTATATATATGTGTGTGTGTAAATTACAATGGTCACCATTGAAAATATAGTTTTTAATTAAAAATCCAATTTCTATAATTGATTTTATTTTCGTGTTTACAACATTAAACTATAACAAAACCAATTTTTTTATGTATTCCTTAAATTTTTTAAAAGGAATGTTTAATTTTATTTTTATTTTTCCTATATTACTACATGTTTATTTAATATATTATTTTATGTGTAACCACTCAGTTACAATATGTTTTAATAAATGTCATCATGTTATTTTAATCATTGTATTGGTATCTTTAATTTACAAATTTTTATATAAAAATGCATATATAGGTATAATTATATTTCCACAAAAATATTATATATAATTATAAATATTTACAATACGAAATATATACATATGTATTTTAATGCGAAGAAACTTTATCATGATTCATGTATAATAAATAATGACTTATTTATAAAATAAATTTCATTATTTATTATTTAAAATTAAATCAATAGTCCATTAGAGGAAAATTAAAAGTTATAGTGTTTTAAATTACAAATAGTGGAAATTTGAATGTATGTGAATGAATATTGGGGTGGGGATAAAACCCAAAACCATATCATACTTTGGACCAATCATATGATGGGTGCCTCAAGATAGTACATTAATGCATTTGGTAATGTTTTATCCTTATGAGAGGTCATGAATGGTGTGTACGGGGTGTATCCTAAGAACATTATAAAATTAGTCAGTGAACATAATCTATCATGGGAAAACATCCACCATGATAATAGAGTGAACCAGGTATCCTTTCTATAATTCAAGATACATTTAAGAATTAAATTATGAAATGCTTATAAATTTTCATGTAAATTTGGTACATTTTGATGAATGGATGATGTTGATTTTCCAAATAATATGTATATTTAAATCATTTTAATAAAATGATTATTTTTAAAAGTACTCATGGTTACATAAGCTTAAATTATTAGACATTCTAAAATGTCTAACTTTTATTACTAAATTGATAATCTCTATTTGGTTTCGTTTTATTTTGAAAAGCTTCTTATGGGAAATTTATCTATCATCGATTATTTTATAATTATTTTCTATAGTCCTCTAATTGTTCTAAGTATAGTAGATTTAGTAAAAAGTTATCATAAATTATGTAGATTATATAATTTTAATATTTAATTTGGTATAGATCTGATAAGAAAGTGTAGTTTGTCCCTTCCTCCAAAACCTAGTTTGGTAAAAGTTAATTGTATGTATAAAATGTTATGAATTTCATTCAATTAACTTTTATAAAAATTAATAAATTTCATGTTTTTGTACCAGATCAAGAAGTGTCAGATCAAGTAATTATTGTTAGTATTAGATCAACGATTTAGAAAACATTAAAGATTTGATGTTATCATCTAAGAAATAGAGTATATATATTTAACAGTCCTAGTTATTCCTAATTCTGAATATAAAAGTTCATAATTTTATAATGTTTGATAAAATAATTGAAAGGGAAGTATTATTTTTAAGTGGGGAAGAATGTAACAACCCATGAAGTTTGATATTATTATTTCTTATTAAAAGGAATGTTTTATTAATTTTAAAAAAACTATGCTAAGAAGAACAATAATTCAAAATCACTTTTTTAATTAATAATGCATATAAATCAATAAATTTTATATTATGGTTTTCAAAATAAATTTAATTTAAAATATATATTGATTTATATTATTTTTTCTAAATAGAAAATTATTTTTAATCTATTTATTATTTTTATAAAAATAACAATAAAACAAATAATAAAACTTATTTTATAAAATGTTTATTTTAAAAATTATTTTAGATGAATAAAATACTAAATTACAATATTTTTTTATATAATTAATGACTACTATTATAAATATCAATTTATTTTATTGAAAACCTAGTTTATAAATTATAATAATTTAATTACTATAATTATGATAATTATTATGATTATGAAAATAATGTAATATATATAAATTATTAGAATATGTGAATTAAAATTATTTTGAAATTTTGTTTAATGAATTATATTAATAAAAATGTTATAAATAATAATGAAATTAGGTATATAAAAAATAATTAATGTTAAAACATTTAAATATTTTTAATATTATAATTGTTTGTAAATATATGAAAATATATTTTTTTATAAAATTTCAAAATTATATAATTATAAAACTGGAAATCATATATATGTTAAAAAATGAATGAAATTGTGATAAAATGGAACTAAAAAGATGATTCCTTTTAGGAGAGGGTTTTCTCACATAGGAAGAACAATAAGCCAGGGGGTGTTGATCAAGAGAGACAATGAGGCCTCTGGTGGCTGAGAGGTGGTACTTGTTGAGGCAGAGTGTTTGTCAACGATGATGGAATCTGAGGAGTATTCTGAGTGTGGATCAGTTCTAGGAAGTGTATTTTGATAGAGGATGGACCAACATCTAGGGTTTTCAAAAGATGGTGTGTCATAGATAGGGTTCGAATCATGGTTACAGTTTGACCACAGTAATGATGTGTCATGTTCATTATAGATCTATGATATGTAGTTCTCTGTCATAACTTATTTGTGTCTAATCTTCATCATCTAGGACTTTTTCTATTTCCTCACTACATTCTACCCCTATTTTTATCTTCAGTCCATTGGTTTTCATTCTAGATATGATGATATTGTTTTTTTGCACAATGAATATTATATTTTTTGAATATTTTTTGAAAAATACATCTCTAATTCATACATTATTTTTTGGAAAATGATTTATGGGTTACTTATATTCCTTTTATATAATTTTCTGATGTATATGTTATTATCATTTTATTTCATCTCTATAAACTAATGTTCACTAGTTTTCATTCGTTCCATACATCATTATTCTCAACTTACACCTCATGGTTGAATATGACTATGATTTGATATTTTTCAATATTATAAATATTAGTTTAATTCTTTGTAATTACTGCCTATATTTTTTTCTACATTGTCTACTGTGGGAATTTTCATTCGGGATTCTCTTTTGTTTCAATCAGCTTCCCTACCTTGGTTTTGCACACTCTTCTTGATCATTAAACAATTTACGAACATTGTATTGTGGGTTTTTTTCTTTGTCTTCAGTTCTGTCCAATCCTCAATCAGTTGGCCCATTTATTTAAAGAAAATGAATTATATTTTTTTATCAAAATAATATTAAAATATGAATTTTTCTATTATGAGTCTGATATATTTATATAAATAACAAAATTATGTTCTGCTTCATGATTTTTCTGTAAAGGATCGGTTTATTTTTTTATATAGATAATATTTTTATATACAATAGATTATGATTAATTAAATTATAATTATAATTTATTTTCAACTTTATTTGTTATGGGTTTGTTATATTTTCATCGATATGTGTGTGATTTAAAATACACATATATATATATATATATGAATATATATATATAACTATTTTAATAGATTTTATATGTAAATGGATATTATATAAGTTTCACTTATAAATCCATGACTTATAAGTGTAACATTTGCTTTACAATTTATAAAATTCTAATTTTATATATTTATAAGATTATTGTAAAATCTATAAAGCAATAATGTGATTTATTAGTGTTTATGTCTAAATTTGTGGATTTACAAATGGGGTTTAATTTCTGTTCAATCCATTTAGGTCTTGATTTCCATATATATATTTGTATGTATCTAACATTTTTCAATTGTTTTAAAGATTTAAATATATTCTAAATCAATCATTTGAAATTGGTTTAATGTTGTTTTTTCAATTGAGATAATTTTAAAAAATTATATGTATATCATTTCAATATGATATGGCTTTTATACATTTCATGTTTTTTTATTTTTAAAATCTAAGGTTTATAATTATATTCAATCATTTATATGAATTCAAAACACTCCTTAGGAATTCATTCTATAACTCATTATTGATGGATTAACTATTTATATATGTGTATTTTAATATATATATATATATATACCGATAATGAAACATGAAAAGACTTGTTTTAAATAAAAATCAAATTTGTATAGCTAAAATAATTTTTTGAACAACAACAATGAAAAGTTAAACAACTTATTTTTTAATCATATTCCATAAGTTTTTTAAAATGGATATTTAATTTTATTTAGATGTTATAGATATAATTATATTTTTATATAAGATATTATTTTTCAATGTAAATACTAAATTACAATATTTTTATATAAGTGACTTCACATTATTTCTATCATTTTATATGTATCTTGTATTTAAATATAGCTATTTATAAATTTATATATAAGTATATTTATCTTTTTATGAAGAAATATTATATAAACATAAATTAAAACTTGAATGTGTATGTACATATGTATTTTAATATGAATCTAAATTATCAAGCTTTATGTATAATCAAGAAAGTCATTTTAATAAAAATATGATTCAAATTTCATGTTTTAATAGATATTAAATCATCTTTATGATGAAAAATATAATTAAAAAAATTTCAATTCAAAATAGATGAATATGGATATTAAGTGAATAAATTAGGGGATGGAAATAGAACCCAAATTATTATGGGAATTTTATCCATTCACATTATTTGGGTGTGTATATATTCCTCCAATGCATTCGGTAATGTTTTAATCTCATGAGATGTCATGTATAGTGTGTTGTAGGTGAATCCTTTTAGAATAATGGGAATATATTATGAACATAATCGATCATGGGACTATGTCATCCATGTATTGGGAGTGAACCATGAATCCATGATATTACCTATGTTACATTTGAGAATTAATTCATGAAATGATTATAAGTTATTAAGTGAATTTTCTTCTTGATTTATGAAATAATAATGTTGATTTCTCGAATTCTATATATATTTAAATTCATTTGACAATTTATTTGAGACAGACTCATGGTTTCATAATCTGGCATTTTTGGACTTCGTGACATGTTTTATTTTTTATATTGAATTACATAAATCTATTTGGATTCCTTTTATTTTAAACCCCTTTACTAGGAAATTTAATGCTCATCCCATGTTTTAAAATTGTTTTCAAAATTAGACTAGAAATTCTATATTGGTTAGATTTAGTAAATAGTTATCACATACGATTTAAATTAGTTTTTTATTTTTGTATTGATCTAATAAAAAGGTATTTTTTGTCTATTAATTTAAAACCTTAACCGATAAAAGTTATGGGTATGTAATAAATGTCATGAACTTGCTTATCTTATATTTTGTAAACATAAATACACAACATGTTTGAGGACTGAATCAAGAAGAATGGGCTTGGATCATTAAAAAATATTTGTTACATGGTTATTATAAATATTAATTCAATTTTATTAAATTCATTTTATAATGTTATAATATTTATTTTATTCAAATAAACATAACATATAAAAATGGTTTTTCAATAGTATGTATTATCAACCTTTAAATAATTATTTTCCTAATCCTTTCAAACTTATAATCATTAAAAATAATTAAAATTAACTTATTTAGGATGAATATGAGCCCCAAAGCTTGACTCTAATAATTGAAGGGTTGGGGATTAGCATTTAGAAGATATATAATACATGAGAGACCATATCCTAATGAAATAATACACCATACATATATCTCTAACAATAAAATATAAATTAATTTTAAACTAATCATATGATATCGGATATTGAAACAAATAATTGAACAAATACTATGTTCAAATATCACCAACCATCAAAACTAACAAAAAGTTTTTCACAATAACATGAAAACCTGATAGTGTATAAAGGAACTATGGATGAAGTATACATCATCAATAAAGGTATCCATCCCATCAAAACTGGGTCTTCTAATCCAATCATTTTAGTTGGCATCCACCATCGATCATCAGTAAAGACTAGAATCACCAATATCAAAACCTCCATGATAGACCCAAATTTTTATTCAATATAAATAGACACAATAAGTATGGGAAAAAATAACCTTGAAAGGGTTCATATAAATATTCCAGTTTATATTACCTAGAATACATATGATGATTTAAATAGTGATTCATTCCATAATTAGTCAAAAAACCAAACAACCACATCACTCAATACAGATACATGAATTGATTGAAAAAGGAGAGAGGTAGACTGTTTGACTTCATAGTACACATACACCACAAATTACTGTCACAAATTAGAGTAAGTGAAAATAAATAATTATTTATTAAAATCAAAAAATTTCACCATTAGTGAATCCTCAATCCATATTAGTGAACTATAAATTTATCTATAACCAAGAAAACAAATAAGAGGTAGGGGAATAAATAAGATATAAATATCAAGAAAAAAACATAAATATCACAGAAATGAATCTGATAGTAGAGAACTCATGTCAATATAATATATAATGTGAAATATATTCTACTATAACTCAAATCGTCATATGATTGATAACAATGGAAATATAATTTACACAATAGTTGTAACACCTCGATATGTTAAAAGAGGAACATCATGTCTGAACGTTTATATGACATAAAAAAATAAGATTATATGTGAATGTAAAACCGTATTACTCTATCACATATTAATTTATAATTCAATTCCATCTCTTCGTTATAATGAAACGCATGGAAAATGGGTTTGAATGAAATGTGGTACTATATCTAAATATTATTATTTAAAAATGATTAGTATAACAAATTATTTAAATTAGGGTTTATTAATAAGACTAAATAAATTATTAAACATATACATTTAACACATTTAAAAATATTAAATATATATAGATCAATTACAAATAAATTTAATATAGTTTCATTTAATAAATATATATTTTCTAAAAACATTATTTTTCTAAAAGGTTGTTTCACCGCTCCTTGGAAACACATTTTAAATCTAAATTTTATTTTTTTTAAACATTACTATGTAAAATTAAATGATTTATTTAATTTTCATATCAAAATTATCATATTTTTAATTTTTTTGGATTTTTCAGAAAATTTTCATTTTTCAATTAATAGTGAAAAATACTTGTTTTTATTGAAAACATTCATATTAATTAATTTATTTAAATATTACATTTTATTTAAAATATATTTTAAAGAAAAAATATTCAAATTATATCATATTATGTTCAATTTATATCTATTTAATAAATTTCATATTAAATTTTTTATAGTAAAACATTCATTACTTATGATAATTTTGTCTTTGGAAAACTACTTTTTTCACGCGTTTGTAGATATAATTTCAAATATAATTCCCTGAATTTTGTGAATTGGATTTTGGAATTTATATTAAATATTTTTAATAAGAATAATGAATATTATATATTAAATTTAAATTGTTTTTTCTCTTTATAATTTGAGAAGATAATGTGAATATAATAGCTGTAGTTATGTTTAAAATAATGTTTTACGCATTACATTCAGTCATGTTAAAATTAATTTTCAAAAAGAAATATTTTTCTAATAAATTATTTTTAATTTGAGGAATAATTTTTCCAATTTTACTAATATTTATCACTTTAATATGAGATTAATGGATAAATTATCTAGGTTACAAAAAATAGTTCGCATAGCCAAAACTAAAGCGTTAAAATTATATAAACATAAAGGCTAAGTAAAAAAAGATAAAACATGTATTCATTATGTTAGAGGGATTTATAGAGCATTTATCTCCATGATCAATTAATAAAAAAAATTTAGGCCCATTCAGAGATAATAGCTTCCCATTATTGAATAGTTTTTGGAATTTATAAAATTATAACACATCAATTATATAAAGTGAATCACTCCCATCAATTATTCGCACCACTGAATATATTTGGCTAAAAACCTATAAATACCCATCCCCAACATCCTAATAAACATTAATTATCTTCTTTTCTTCAAAAAATATAAATCCAATCATACTTATTAACTATTTCAAAGGATGTTTCTCTATGGAATTATAATTATATTCACTAAGACTATTTTTCCTTTCTTCTTTTGAATCCATAAAATAGTTATGAAAACATTCAATATAATAACACCCAATTCTCAAATATACTAGAATTTAATGATTTTTATTTAATAAAATTTATCTGCCTCCAATTCATATATGTAGAATCAAAACCGTCAATCTTGGGTATGGTGGACTCTCGCCCCATGAATTGATGTATCTTGTTCTCCAACAACACTTCTAACAATTTTTAATAACTATGGATTTACTATATATATATTATTTATAAAATGATTAGTGTTTTGGATTAATAATATCACATATACTTTTTTAATTTCCATTCAATTTAAAATACGATATTGTCGTGAATTTGTATGACGAACTACTACTTCACGAAATGATGTTATTTGTTATAATGTTATGGTGTTGGTGAAATGTAATAAGTTAATTTAATGAATTTATTTGATATATTTGAAATTATATAAGTTATTTGAAATTAATATAGCATATACTACCTCACACCTTCACCATTTAAGGGAATGATATTGTTGTTTGTGCATATATATGTCCTACAATCCTTATGAAGCTATGTGATACATTTTTTATGTCTTGTTTTATATAATGTGTCTAAATAGGTATATTTTGAAACAAAATAGTAATAATAAAATTAATATTACTATTTTTATTATGTAAACATATCCAATGTACATGCACAAACACTTTTAGGAAAAAACATGGATGATAAAACAAGGAAATTAATAACTAAAATGGTGAAAATTAATGATATATTATTAACAAATCCATGGAAAAATGACATAATAGGATCCTATATATTATTCTATATAACATTATTATTATTTAATAGATGTATAATAAACCTATATTTATTATATAGGTTGTTCATACAGATAAAAAGGTGTATAACCTAAGGTATGGGTGTCTTATATCACTTTTACTTCCCTGAGACATATGTCAAAATGGCCACAAATTCCATTCTGTGGTGTATATGACACACAATTTCATATATATATTTTTAGCATGATTATAATTTTTTCTCGGTATTTTTTTTTCATTTCTGGTTAATTTATTAAACTATATTATTATTTGTAATTTCAAAAAGAAGAAAGTGTTTATTTAACAATATCATGATTATTCATGATTGTTAATATTTAATCCTGCCAAAGAGGAATCAATTTTTTCTAAATTAAAGGGAACAAATTTCATTAGAATACATTTATGAAATAAAAAATTCTTATAATTGTAATGTTTTTTAAATATTTTTACTTATAATAACTCTCAAATTGTTTTTAAGAAAATTTTATTTCATTTCTATTTTCCATAAAAAAATCTATTTTCATCCAAAACCATAATTTATATTTTTTTCAATTTTTTTAAAATTATCGAAAAACATTCATATATGAATTTTTTAAAAAATAATTAATTTTTAAAAATTTCTTTTTAAATAATCTCCATGTTTTATTATAAATAAATCTCATTTGTGTTTTACTAAAAACATGAAAGGAATATTTCTGTTAACTTCTATATCATGAACATAATTTTCCACCCACATGAACAATAAATTATTTTTATATTATATTTCATATTTTAAATGGTTATTTTAAAAAAATATTATTTTCAAAATATTTAGTAATCTTGTTTAGTTTTAAAAATATTTTCAATGTGAAATGTTTATTTAATCTAATCTGTATATAATGACATATTTTTTAAATTTATATGCATTATTAACATCATCCTTTTGTTGTACATATGATTCAATGGGGATATATTGTATAGTTATCATCGTTATTTTTTATTTTTTATGGTTAATATTCAGTATTATTTGTAATATAACACTTTATTACCATTAATTATATTACTCTACATGGTTTATGATTATGCTTATTTGATTGGGGTAGATATTAATATTTTGAATTTTAGTTTTCTATACAAGTATTTATGTTTATTATGTGTCACCACATTAATATTAAGAATGAAATATATTGATTATGTGACGGGTGGGTCCTAGATATTAGTTGCTGCTTGTTGTAATGAAATGTCTCCTAGGATAAACCAATTGGCCAAATTAGTTGAATTTTTCCCATATATTTGAACTATATTCTAAATGTTCTTGACTGTATGTTTCAATTTTGTAAAATTATAAATTCCCTCAATATGATATTATTTATTCATTTCAATGTGATTATTAAATTATTTATAATATCCTTTGATATTTTTATGTTAATGTTATTATTTATTTGGACTTATTAGATCATCAGTTATTCCTGAAATTTTATGATCACGTTGATGTTTAAATGGAATATATTTCAGTAATTTACCATTCCATATAAATTATTATTATTTATTTATGATATCTTACACTATATTATTACCTATATTGAGCATATAATATCACCCCAATCTAATGTTTTTTTACCTATGATACCAGCAATTGTATTGTAATTGATATGTTTGGATATCCTATGAAGAATAATGGACTTCTCAAAGAAATACAATCTGTATATTATTTTTTAAAATATATGTGAAACTAAATAGTGTATAGATTTTACCAGAAACAAAAAAATATTTTTTTGTTCTTGTTGATATTATTTATATATATTTCCAATGTAAAAATGTAGTCATTGGATCTAGGTTATTGGGTTCCGGGTCGTTAAAGATGGATTTTGAGGGAAACTTAGTAGAAAAATTGGTACATAGATTTAATAATACTTATAATAGAGAACGTAATCATAATATTGACATTGAGGATAATATTAGAAGAAAATAATATTGTTTTGGAAGTAATGAGATAATTTGGTTCTTCATTAGTTATACATCTCAGTTTGGATTTAATTAGTTGACGTTGTTCTGGAACATATGTACCTAGGGGTAAAAACTAGAAAAAAGTCATTTAGACTTGACTCAACAACACCTGGTACATTAAAATGGCCTTTATTTCTCAAAAGGATTGAAACTCATTGGGGATATGAATTTTTTAATTTACATTTTCCAAAAGAACAATATTACGTATTTGAATATAATTTCATAATTTGTAAATATTTCCAAAGAAACCAAGTTTTTGATATTTATGTTTTCCACGATAATTTTTTTCTATTTATGATAAGTGTTTTACATGATATGGGATTATATATATTGTTTCATAATTTTATAACCAAGTATTTTTTATTACATTTTTTATAAATGAATCCTAGACAAAATGAATTTTATCTATGTCGATTAATGTAATACAAAGTGAAATAATGACAATTTCTTTGATGGTCATAATACAATCATCAAAATGGAATAATTCTCCCTAATATTATAAATATATGGCTAAATGGTATCATATTTTATTAATATAGTGAAATTAATATCCATTACGTTTGAATTCTAATGGTAGTAAGAGAAGAAGAGGGTAATCGTTCAAATGAAAAATAATGTTATGAAGAGAAAGAAGAATTTTCCCAATGAGATAATTGTGGAAAAAAACCAAATGGTTATTTTATGAAGAAAATGAGAATTATCTATTACTATCAAGATAAATGACACAATGCTCATTATTTAATGTGTAATAATGATACCTTTTATGATTTTTGTTTGAGATGTTATAATATGGGGAACTACACTAACGAAATCCATAAGAATCAAGTAAATATAATGTAGAATAAGCAAATGGATTAAGGTCAATATTATACTATTAATACAATATAAGTGGGTTCATTAATGTTGTTATTTATTTAGACATAGTTACTCTATTGTATAATAATTTTATTAGTAATATCCTCCAAAAATATATTTACTTTACTATAGTAGAGTTCTATAATGATTTTATTATGCATGATGAATTGTTACAGGAAAAGTGATTAAGTGGAACATTGCAAATTTGTAATACACTTAATTGAGGGAAGAGAGAAATTATTGTGTTATGTATGTTTAGAAAATAATTATATTTGGATTTCTATATAATAATATTAATGACATTTAAATTGGTTTGTGATTTGATGATCAATATTATATTTTCTATAGATGATACATGTTTGTATCTAGGAAATATATTTAATAACCTGATATTATATCTTTTATAGAATATCTCATTTCATTATATATTTACAGTGACCAATGTATCCAGATATTTGGAATGTGTCTTGAAAAGACATTTTATAGTTTGCAGAATATAATCATTATGTAGTGACAACCCTTCAAAATTTTAGGATATTGAGTTTACTAAAAAAGTATATTGAAAGTGAATTAACAATAAATATTAATTGAATATATATTTTGAACATTGGGTGTTATTAGATAATTTTTTTTGAACATTTTGTTATTGAAAAATATACTGATTCACGATTGAGGACAAGTCAATATTTCAATGATCTAATGATTTGTTAAATTTTAATATTAGTTCTTTGAGAACACAAAAATTTCTTGTTGGATATTCATGTCTTGGGATGATAGAGTAATTGAGAATTAATTTAGCCAAAATTAATGGATGAAATTTTATTTATATTTTAATTTGGTATCCTGATTAATCGAAATACAATTCCATAACTCTAGGAGAAATGATCTTGAAAACTAATGTAATCATATTGAATTTATATTGGAATAATCTAATGACCCTTTAAATCATCATCAATTTCTGGAATGGATTTCCCTATCATTATATTAATCAATCACTTTATGTTTAGTAGTTATATATATGACTCTATATTAATCATCGGGCTTTAGTATCCTCTGACATTTCAATTTCACCATTTCCAACCAACAATATCCATCATGAAAATATATTTATGTGACATATGTTCTTCAGTTTCATTATTATAATTATGATTCATTATTAATAAATTTATGATTTCAATTTGTAATAAGATATTTTCAAATTTAAACACTTGGTTATTGATGTCAATATTTTATTGCATGGATATAATTATTTTAATAGTTTAGAGTATAATATCCCAATATAATAAAAGGGAATATCATGTTAGAAAATGTATATGTAACATAACATAATGAATAGATGATAATGTTACAACCAAATAATTTTTTATATATCTACTTTTAAATAATCAATCTATTCTATTTATTGACATTCACAAAATACATGATATAAATTAAATATGATTCACTTTTAAAATATTATTATTTTAAAATTTCCATCTTAAGCTTTACGTTAAATTTTTATGTATGAATCTGAATAAATAAATAACTGAAATTATTTGGTTATTTCATTTATAAAATAATTTTAATGGTTATTTGTTAATAATAAATGAAGTAAAAAAAATTCAAATAATGATAATTGTTTTCTGAAAAATTATATTATTCTAAGATGTCGTTTCGTCGTTCCTAAAAGAAATATTGTAAATATTTATGTTTATAAAAATTTAACAATTAATTGAATAAAATGTAAATATATTTTGAAGTTATATTTTAAAAAATTAATTTATGGTGAGACTTGTTTTTTTTCTGAATATGATGATTTTTCAATGATTAGGGAAAAGTTCTTGTTTTTATTGAAAATTAATTCTCATTTAAATAATTAATAATATAAATTAAGCTTTAAAAATGTATCCAAATTAATATTTGATCATTTAAATTATAATAAATATAAATTATGAAATTTGAATAAATTTTATATTGAATTTTATTTTTAAAAGTATTATTGATATTATAATGTTCTCCTTGAAAAATAGATTTTTTGTTTCTTATATGAGTTTAATATAAAAATGATTAATACTGCTAATTTAAAATGAATCTGGAAAAATGTATTTAATTTATATAATTATAATAATTAATATTATATAATAATGTAAATGTTACGTTTTTCATAATAATTCATAAAAATAATAATAAATTAATTAATTAGGTTAATAATAAAACATGGTTTTGTGAGTTACATGCGCTTGTATTAAATTAATTTTCCACACAGAGAGATTTTTGTTTCAAAAATTTATTTAATATTTTTAATAACTAGGTCTCAACTATCTAATTTAGATATTTAATTATGATATTAATGGAGAAATTACCTTTGTTAAATATATTTGTGACTATAGTGAAAACTAATTTGTATGTTTATTTAAACATAAAGGCAATGAAATAAGATGACTGATTTTTTTGGATGTGTTTATTAGCTATATAATAACTCCAATGGACAATTTATCAATTTTGGAGGAACGTTGTGGGAGTGTGACATGTAATTATTGAGTAGTTTCAGGTATTTACAAATATTCCACCCCACCTCAATTACATAATGGGAACACACTCCCACCACTTCTTCCAACTTATAAATACATTGGGATTATCAAAACCCAAAAAAATATCAACCCAAAAAGTTATCTGGTTCTTTTAGTATTACAAAATTATGAACACTAGATTCCTTAAGAATAGTTCCAATACAGGTTTCCCTAAGATAGGTAAATTGTCATCACTATGCATTTTTTTCATTTTTATTTAATGTCTATAAATTAAGAATTCAAAAATAAAAAATAATAAATCGTGTGTACGATGGACTACCAACTCGCAAACTAAAGCAACCTATTTTCCATAAACACATATATTGGTTGTATATAATGATGGATATAATGTATATCGATATATATAATAATATTTATATTATAAATTTACTCTTGGAGTTATAATATTATATATATATATACATTTCTTATTTTTATTCCATTTAAAATTTGTTATTGTTTCTCATCTGTATGGCAGACTACCAATTAGTAGAGTGATATGATTCTTTTATGAGTAATTCATTACATGTAAAGTAACAAGGATAAATTAAATGAATATATATGATATATATGAAATGTTTTGAATTATTTAAAATTAATTAATCATACAATTCCTTTCCTTTTACCTATTTAATATAATGATATGATCGATCATGAGTACCTACGACCTATAGACTACCCGAAGTGATTCAATTCATTCACACCATAATGTTTTCTATAATAGTTATAAGGATTAATAAAATGAACCCATATTTAAAAATTTAATATTATAATACTCATTATGGAATTGTATCCTATTTTCATGAACCATGACACTCCTAAAAACATGCATGAAAAAAGCTAGTTTACACCTCAAACAATGGAAGTAACGAAATATCATCAACCATTAAGTGGTAAAATCATTTAAGAGGATAATATTTGGAATGAAATATATTATTATGTTTCATTAATATAATTATAATCAATTTATAGGTAATATAAATATTTTTGGACACATATTAATGGTGTTGAATTTCATGTAAGGGTTACTTGTATCACTATTTCTTCAGTGAGACATATATCATATTCACATCTTTTTCATTTCTATTGTGAATATATTGATCAATTTGAAATGATATAACATGGGTCCATTTATTTTAACATCATTTAATGTTTAATTTTATTTTACTTATTTAATATTTCTTATGATAAAAAAGTTACCAATATCATCATAGTTAATTTAACAATCTCATAATTATTTAGGATTATTGGGTTTTAACTCTCCCATAGAAGAATTTTGTTTTATTTTAATATTAAGAAAATATATTATATTGTCCACTGGTAATTAAATAAATTTTAAAGTAATAGTACAATGTTTTCCTCTATTGGTTCTTAAAATGATTGAATTTTTTAAAAAACAAATCCATGTTAATCAAAAAAAATATTCGAAAATCATTTTTCATCCAAAACCATTTTTTATTAAATTGAAATCAAATTTTTATTACCATTTTACTAATTAATTGTTAAAAAAATTCATCTTATAATTTACTTTTAATTTTTCAGATAAATATTAATTCAATTTTATATCAATTCCTATTTTTTTTTTACAAAAAATGGAAATGGAATAATTATCAAAACATGTATAACATGGACATAATTTTCAACTATCATGACAAGTCAATGATAGAGAGACTATTTAAAAAAAAATTAAATGCTTATTTTAACCTATAGTTATTTTAAAAATAAATTTAGATCATTTTTTAAAAATATTTTAAATGTGAAAATGTTATATTTTAAAAAAATATCTTTAATGACAATATTATTGAAATTCTATTCATCAACGACATCAAAAAAATTATTTTAATTTTGATCCAATAGGGATATGTTTTATTATTATCATCAATATTCAATATTTTGATGTTTTCTAATCAATTTGACTAATAATGTACATTGTTATTTCAATTCACCATATTACACTAAATAGTTTGTGATGATGCTTATTTGATTGGAATATGTATTTACATATCATATGTTGGTTTTCCAATACAAATGATTATGATTATTATGCTTCATAAATTTTATTTTAGGAATTTAATTGCCATTGTATGAGATATGAGGGGATCATATATAGATATCCCCTTGATGAATTAACATGTCATACGAGACAAATAAACTGGTCAAATTATATGGGTTTTACTCTAGATTTAAAATGTCTTGTAAATAGCCTTGATTGAATGTTTCAATGTACTTCTTTAGGAATTATATCATTATGAAATTATTTATTGATGTAAATGTAATTATTTGACTACATTAATCATATATTGGTAATATTCAATATCATGTTATTATTTATATTTAATTATTTGAACATCATATATTTTTTCATAATTAAACTCAAGTTAATTTTGAAATTTCATGTTTTTATTAATATTCCATCCCATGTTGATTATGATTATTTATTCATGATGTAATATTTTGTGTTATTAAACTTATTATGATTTTGGGATTATTCTTTTCATATATATTATTTCTCTATGGATACCAAGAAGTGTTTTTTCGATGATATTTAATGACATTCTAAGGTGATTAATATCATTCTTACGGAAAACACTTTTTGAATATTATGATATCAAGTATATGTGAAATTAATGTCTGTAACTCATTTTGAATGACTACTAAAATATTTATTCTTCCAGATGAGCTTTATTTTATGTATTTACAATGTAAAAATTTATACATTGGATCTAGCCTATAGGGGTTGGGGTCTTTACACTAGTGCGTCATTTTTCCTATAAAAAATTAATATAAAAGGAAAACACACTATAATATCCATCCATCAAGAATTTCTCAATGAAAATATGGTCATTATGGAACATGAACACCACAATTCTGAATTTAAATCAATTGATGGATTCTTACCCACATATTGTAACGTCTCGGTTCTGGGTGCCACTCCACGGGTGCCCCGAACCCTGTTCGCCACGTGACCTCAAGCGTCTTTCCCCAAATGCCTGAGGCTGCCGACTAGGAGCGAGGGCCCAGGTTTGATAGTGGAGAATATATGCCCTCATTTGTCAAAGTGTAGTGCATCAGAATACAAATAAAACATACAACGAATAGCGGAAGCAGTAAACCACACACAACTAAAATAAACAATAGCAGTGGATATAACAAACAGTAGATAAATAAGAATTCTACATGCCTCAAGTACTAAGAGAACATCCAGAACATGTTATACATCAATACAATACAACCAAATGCAGAGTACATAAAAACAAGCAATACAGCTGGAATCGGCATCGTGAGCCTAGGCTCGGTCCCTTGACCTCCTACTCCTCAGCAACAATCAAGTAATTGTATAGGGACTCTTACCCCTATCCACACCTGCAGAAACGTAATCTGTTTGGGCCGAAAAGCATGACCCAAATAGGGTGTGAGAAATAAATTCTTAGTCGGCACCCACCAAAGGCATGTGCCCAACTACGTGTAAGCATGCAATTACAATGTGCAGTAATAACATTCAATAAAGTAAGTAGTACTCCAAAGTAACTAATTAACAGTTATATTTCCATTTTGTTATCCATTTAATCAATTAAATTTAAAATACCACCACATTGAATATTCAATATAACCATCTAATGTCCTCATACATGTAAGCTCCTACCCACAGGTAAAGAGTATCCAACATAATAATCTTCCCTCAAGCATAATAGAGTTTTCCCTCAGGCGTAGGTAGTGTAATCCACAGGCATAGAGTCAGCTGCCCTTAGGCACAGAAGATGTTTCCCACAGGCTAAGTAGTACAATGCCCACAGGCTAATCACAGTACTTCCCTAATGCTAATAGGTAAACAGGCCATGCCCAACATGTAAATATGCAATAAACAAGCAATTCCTCTCGAGGAAATTCTACAATTACTACTTTTAAGGCATTCCCTCGGGTATCCTAGAAAAATGGCTAAACAGTGGGACGCACCCCTAGGGTGGTTCTAGATCCATGCAACGATCCCAAACATTAGTTGTACAAATTATTCAATTACCTTTACAGTTGTAGGTAGTTTATATAGTCACGACATCAGCCACACGACACCCCAACATGGGTTCGTGGCACAAAAATGCACAAAACACATGACAGTTGGAAAATTTAACGCAAAGCCACCTACCATAAATGCCAAAGAACATTATACACGAACGCCGACTCCATAAATTCCCAAGAATGGCGTAGATCTGACGAAGAAAAAAACTCTCTTAACCTCAAATAACTCTTATTAGGGGAATAATTGGTAAGAAGCAGTCAAGGAGATGGAAGCCCATACCTGGGCGGTTCCAACGAGATCGTCCGAGGCAGAAACCGATTCCAGACAATCACTCGGTGGATCGTCAAAGGTTCGGCCTCCTCTGGCTCCAAAACGGCTCAAATGCCTCCTCTGCCAAATGAGGAGGCTACTACCTATTTTAAACAGAAAAAAGTATAATTCATGTACATCTGAGTACACGGCGTGTACTTCCCAAATTTATAAATTGTTCCTCTGGCGGCTTCCCGCCAGCGTGGCACTGTTCACATGCCAACATGAGTTCACGACATGTACTCCTATGTACACGACGTGTACTGCCGCCCAGCTGGCGGCTGCTCTAGAGCCTCACTATTTTGGCATGCCAACTGACTACATGGCGTGTAAAGGACCACTACACGACATGTAGTCGGTTCCTCTACCCTTTGTCGCCGACATGGCTACACGCCATGTGTACTCATCCCTACACAGCTATAAGTACACGACGTATGCAAAAAAGTACACGGCATTTAGTTCCAAAATTTAGGATTTTTCCCCATTTTCCATATTTTATTAAAAACACTTAAGGAAAATAGAAAATAAGAAGCTCGTACCTCAAAGAGAAGAACCAGGTTCTTAAAAATTTCCCCCTTATAGTAATTCATCCCCGAATTTCCCTTCCAAAGGTGGAGAAGATATATCCGTGAACAACTCCAGCAACTGAGCACGTACGTCAGCCTCCCGCTCCTAGGTCTCATCCTACACTCGACCATGCTGCCATAAAACCCATACGAGAGGAACTGACTGGCCTTAGAGAACCATCGTCCTCCGGGTAATGATACGAATCAGATGCTCCTCAAAGGACGCATCTACCTCCCGCTCAACCTACTTGGTCTAAAAGACATGAGACGAGTATGAATGATAATGATGCAACTAAGATACGTGGAAGATGTTGTGCATGGCTCTGTAACGCTACGGTAACCGCAACCGATAAGAAACCATCCCAACTCTCTTAAGAATCTCATATGGTCCCACATACCATGGTGAAAGTTTACCCTGTCCCCTAATCCGCTTGAGTCCCAGCCTCAACGAATCACGCAAGAAAACCCGATCCCTGACCACGAACTCCAAAGGTCATCTACGGCAATAAGAATATGACTTCTGATGAGACTTTTCGGTAGCCATCCGCTTCTGAATCAACTATACCTGCTCAGACATCTCATGCACGAGCCGTGGCCCCAATAAAGCCGCCTCACCTGCCTCTATCCAGCACAATGGTGAACGAAATGGCCTACCATATAAAGCCTAGAATGGTGCCATCTCAATATTCTCCTGGAAGATATTGTTATAGGAAAACTCGACTAAGGGTATATGATTCTCCCATGAGCCCCCAAAGTCTAGGAAACATGCACGAATCAAGTACTCTAGAACCTCTATCGTATGCTCTGACTGGCCATCGGTCTGAGGGTGGTAGGCTGTGCTCAGAAGCACCTATGTACCCAGCGAACTCTGAAAACTCTTCCTGAAATGAGATGTGAAGCAGGTGTCTCTATCAGAAACGATAGAACGAGGGACCCCATGAAGACGTACGATCTCTTGGATATACATCCTTCCGAGCTCGTCAACACCGAAGGTCTCTTTGATCGGCAAGAAGAGATCTACCTTCGTGAGTCTTTCCACAACAACCAACATGACGTCATTGCAACTAGGTGGCCTCAACAATCCATTCACGAAATCCATATTGACATCGTCCCACTTCCACTTCGAAATGGGTATCTACTATAATAGCCCAGCTAGTCTCTGATGCTCCGCCTTCACCTGCTGATAGGTGGAACAGCTCGTAACAAAACCAGCTACATCTCTCTTCATACCTGGCCACCAGTACTACCGTCTCAAGTAGTAGTACATCTTGGTAACCCCAGGATGAACTGCCCAAGCTGAAGCATGAAACTCTTGCATCAGCTCCTCGCATATATCGCCAGGAAACTATAATCGTCCATGGAAACGCAAAACCTCATCGTCGCCTTTCATCCAACCAGGAGATGGGTCCTCACTTTCCACAGACTCCCGTAGAACTAGGCCTTCTGGATCTAAAAGTTGTCACATCCTTACTATATCCAGGAGGGTAGAAGTCACATCTAATGATGAATGATATGTCTGCCCCTGACTGTCATTCACCTCTAGATGCATCTTAGATAATAAATCCATTAGCTGCCACTCACCACTGGCCTCCTGCACTGCATGTATTTGAGTCTTCCTGCTCAGTGCATCTGCTACTGCATTACCTTTACCATGTGTATAGGAAATCTCAAAATCAAAGGACTGTAGGTATTAGACCCACCTTCACTGCCTTAGATTCAAATCACGCTATGTAAAAATATACTTGAGACTTTTGTGGTCAGTAATGACAACAAAATGTTCTTCCTACAGATAATGTCTCCAACAGCGAAATGCATGTACAACTGCAGCTAACTCGAGATCATGCGTTGGGTAATTCCCCTTATGTGGCCTCAACTGCCGAGACCCGTATGCCACATCTCGGTCGCCCTGCCTCAACACTACTCCCAGCCCAATACCTGATGCATCACACTAAGCTGTATAGATATCCCCCAGCTCTAGGAGTATTAGGATTAGTGTTGATTTCAACCTTCCCTTCAGGTCCTAAAAAGCTGCCTCACAAGCTTCCGACCAAATGAAATTCACACCCTTCTTAGTCAGACCTGTCAATGGTGCTGCTAAGCGGGAAAAGTACTATATGAAATGCTTGTAGTAACCATCCAGCCGTATGAAACTCCATATCTCGAACATGTTCTTAGGCTTCTCCCAGGAAACCACTACTCTCACCTTCTCTGGGTCTACAGAAACTCCTCCCTCAGAGATGATATGACCCAGGATATGAATATGGTCCATCCAAAACTGGCACGTTGAGATCTTAGCATATAGACGATGCTCCCTCAGTGTAATCAATATGATCTCATGATTGGCGGCATGGTCGTGTCAAGTGTGAGAGTACACCGAGATGTCATCCACGAATACTACCACAAATTAATCTAGATACAGATGGAACACACGATTCATAAGATCCATGAAAACTATTGGTGCGTTCGTGAGTCCGAACTGCATAATCGTATATTGATACAGACCACACATACTATTGAAACCCATTAGAGGTATATCAGATAGTCTCACACGCAGATAATGATATCCTGATCTCAGGTCAATCTTCGATAACACTCGTTCTCAACAAAGATGATCAAAAAGATCATAAATCCTCGGTAAGTGATATCAGTTCTTAACGGTCAACTGGTTCATCTTCCGATAATCCATGCAATGCCTGAGGGTACTGTCTTCCTTCTTCACAGAAAGGGCCAGAGAACCCCAAAGAGATGTACTGGGTCGAATAAATCCCTTTTCCTACAACTCCTCCAACTTCCTCTTGAGCTCCTACAACTCAGTTGTAGCCATCCTATATGAAGGAATGGACACCAGTGCTGCTCTTGGAACAAGCTCAATGGATAAATCCACCTCTCGCTCCATATGTAGACCCAAAAATTCTTCTGGGAACACATCCTTGAAACGATCAAAAATATGAAGTAAATCCTCTTGAAAATTCCCCAGGTCATCCAGATATAAGCTCTCAATCTGGTTTGTGACTCCACCTCACCCACGATGATCTGGTACAGCTCGACTCGCCTGAACATACCACTCTCCCATGTATAAAAACTCTCCTCCCTCTGGTGACGTGAAACTCACCCTAGGATGATAGTAGTCTACAAAGGCTCGAATGGTAACCGACTAGTCCATCCTGAGAATGACATAATAACTCGTCATCTCTAGGACATAGAGGTCACAAAGGAAGTGACACCCACCATCCTCATGGGGTAACTCCTTACACTAACGTACACCAGCCTTTCTAGTTCTCAACGGAGTGTCTAGAATAATAATATCTGAAGAAGAAACACAGAGCCCAAGGCTATCTACAACGGGTATAGATATGAAACTTTACATAGCACACGTATGAAAAAGTATTGATGATAAGATAGACACTACAGAAATAGTACCTCTGACTGTAGATGGTCCAGGATCCTACTACTGCTGGGTCTGTTGCACTGCATATGTCTGCCAAGTGTCGCGGCACTACGACACAACCTGACTACCCTTAGTTGTCCCGCCCTGCTGCCTCTGAGATCCTGGTGTCTGGAAACCACGACCATGACCACCATGTCTACCTGCAAGCCCTGACGTATTCCAATTCCCCGAATGGTACGATGCCACTGGTCTTGCTCTCGCATGAAGAGTCTGCACAGAACCCCCCCTCACTAACCACATGTAGAAATGCCTTGAAAAAGCGCTGCAGCTGACCCATCCTTCCGCAAGCTCAGCACTCCACTGGGTGTCGTGGACACTGTGGCCTCTTGTGCCCCTCTCTACCACACTAGTATCACATAACCTGTCTACCTGAAACATTCTTCTGATTAGTACTGCTACCCTGAGAGAAGTCCACATGTCTTTTCCTCTTACCAACAGAAAAACTACTAGTAACTAGTGCTGAACCGCCCTAGACCACAACACTAGATTCTCGAAGGTTCCTCTCTTTGATCAACGTCTGGTTCACAATAGTGTGTACAATATGTAACCTAAAGACATTCACCAGTGCTCAGATGTCATACCGAAGACAATCCTCAAAATTTCTGGCTCTCAACGTCTCATCACCCACCAGCACGGGTGAAAAGCGCTGATGCTCCGTAAAACGAGCAGAATAGTCCATCACTGACATAGCACCCTACTGCAGATTCATGAACTCTCGAGCTCTATCTGCCCTCATTGTCTCGGGAAAGAAGAAGTCATAGAAGACTACCTGAAAATCTTACCACGCCATGTCACTGTGATGCTCTGACTGGGTGGTAACATCCCACCACCTCTTTGCGGAATCACGCAGCATGTAAGTCGCGATCATGACCCTCCGCCCTGTAGGAGTCTCAAGATGCTTGAAAATAGTCTACATTGACCCCATCCAAGACTCCACAGCCTATGGTCTGCCATCCCCTAAGAATGTAGGTGGGTGCTGTTGCTGGAAGATACATTTCATCTCGGCCATAGATATGGCAACCTGTGGTGCTCCCTAAAAGGTTTGCATGAACCGCAATAAGCCTTCACAGAACTACTCCTTCGTACCTGTGTCTGGTATAGTAGTTGGTGCCACATCTGGCTCTGCTGAAGGATCAACTGCTAGCCCATGGCCCATCATCAATGGAGTATTCTCGTTACGACTCTCATAGTGAACAACGCACGGTCGTCTAGGCGGCATGACACTATAATGTCAAAAACACGCCTTACAACAAGATTATCAAAGACCGAAGACAAAGAAACCCAAAAGGGAACAAGATGAATAAGGAATTCCAAATTTTAAAAAAAAGACTACATGACATGTATACTGACTACACTGTGTGTACTTGACTTCCCTTCCCTTATCTGGGTCCTTCTGCACGGCTAAGCCATACAGATCCCATTTGAAAAAAAAACTACACCGCGTGTATTTCATATACATGGCATGTATGGTGTTATTTCCAACATCCTATGTTTTTTGTGACACGACCGACTACTCAGCTTGACACTTCACGGCGTGTTACACCCGCACACGGCATGTCAACAACCCCATTTCCTAGTCACATGGCTAATTCCACACAGTCTGTCCTCAGACAACACTACATGGCATGTCCCAAACGTACACGACGTGTTCAAGGAGAGGTGAAACCGACCCGTGTTTCTAGTTACATAGCCGAGTCCCCAGGTCACACTACACGGCGTGTACATTATTGACATGATGTGTTCTGTGAAGGAGTTTACCGA
The DNA here is from genome assembly GCA_963277665.1 of Viscum album. NCBI lineage: Eukaryota > Viridiplantae > Streptophyta > Magnoliopsida > Santalales > Viscaceae > Viscum > Viscum album. The sequence continues at coordinate 513,065,795 of OY728138.1, forward strand.
CCTTTGTTGTTAGTTACACGACCGGACTCCGGGTCAAAACTACACGGCGTGTATATCTGGTACAAGATGTGTTTTAACCAAGTTCTTCCATACCCCGTGTCGCCGCCCACACGGTTTGTGACACTGGAAGAGACTACACGACGTGTACTTAAAAAGTTCATTTTTCTTCCTGAACAGAAGGCCATACACGACGTGTGTAAAAATACTACAGGGCGTGTATACTGGGTTTCCGGAAAGTATGTCTCAGAATCTTCTCCGGAACCTAGAAAATACTAAAAACCACCACCTAAGTGTTAAATTCCAACCCATGAGGGCCCATACTCCTCACGAATCAAAGTTTGACTTCTTATCTGTGTTATAAAAAAATAAACAGTCAACGATCCACGAAATTCTGGTCAATGGGGGCCCATACTCCCCAAAAATCAATGTTTGGCATCCATTCAATAAACAGGTTTACACAAAATACCCTATCAAAGAGCAGGTGTTTATCAAGAAGCTATCATGACAACATGATTTTCTAACACATCAACTATCACAACAACATGCAATATCTAATGCACCTATATGGCATGGAACTATGCATGGAAAGTGATATCTAGAATGTGCCTAAATAATGCATGAGATGGAATACCCTCATCTCCTCAGGTTGCAACTAAATATAACCCACAAATAAATTATAACAGCACAATCTCAAGTGCATCACCCAAAGGTGAAAACATATTAACTGTAAAATTTCCAAAATCAGAAAAAAATGCAAAATACAAGGTAGACTGGCTTTTCCCTGTACACGGGTTAGCTACGCCCAGGCACAACTTATTACCAACTACCGTCCGACCAACACCAGACTAAGGCTCAAAATAGTAAGTCAAAGAAATGAACCTGCCTCTAATACCACTTTGTAATGTACCGGTTCTAGGTGCCACTCAACGAGTGCCTCGAACCTGGTTCGCCACATGTCCTCAAGCGTGTTTCCCCAAACGCCAGAGGCTGCCGACTAGTAGCGAGGGCCCAGGTCTGATAGTGGGGAAACTATTCCATCATTTTTCAAAGTGCAGCGCAATAGAATACAAGTAAAACATACAACGAACAACTGAAGTAGTAAACCATACACAACTAAAATAAATAATAGCAGTAGATATAACAAAAATAAGATAAATAAAGATGCTACATGTCTCAAGTTCTATGAAAACAACCAGAACATGTTAAAAATCTATACAGTACACCCTAAATCAGAGTACAGAAAAACAATCCAAATAGCTAGCAGCAACATCGCGAGCCTAGGCTCGGTCCCATGCCCTCCTACTCCTCAGCAACATTCAAGTACTTGTATAGGTATTCTTTCCCCGATCCACACATGTAGAAACATAATTAGTTTAGGCCGGAAATCGTGACCCAAACAGGGTGTGAGAAATAAATTCCCAGTAGGCACCCACCAACGGCTCGTGTCCAACTACTTGTAAGCATGCGACGATAGTTTGCAGTAGTAAAATGAAATAAAGTTAGCATTATTCAAAAGTAACTAATTACGAGTTATATTTCTATTTTATTATCCATTTAATCCATTAAATTTAAAATACCACCACAGTGAATATTCTAAATAACCAGATAATGTCCTCAGACACATAAGCTTCTACCCTCAGGTAGTGAGTTTCCAACACAAGAATCTGCCCTCTGGCATAACAGTATTTTCCCTCAGGCATAGGTAGTGTTGCCCAAAGGCAGAGTCAGCTACCCTCTGGCACAGAAAAAGTTTATCACCGGCTAAGTAGTACAATGCCCCCAGGCTAATCACAACATTGACCTCAGCCTAAAAGGTAAACGAGCCTTTCCCAATATGTAAATATGGAATAAACAAGCAATTCCTCTCAATGAAATTCTATAATTACTACTTTTAAGGCATACCCTTGGGTATCCTGGCCAAACATCTAAATAGTGGGACACACCCCTAGGGTGGTTTCAGATCCAAGAAATGATCCCAAACATCAGTTTTACAAATTATTAAATTACCTTTACAGATATAGGTAGTTAATATAGCCACAAACTTAGACACAAGACACCCCAACATGGGTTCGTTGCAAAAAAATGCACAAAACACACGACAGTTGGAAAAATTTACACAGAAACCTACCTTAAACGCAATGAACATTATACCCAAACGCCGAATCCATAAATTCCCAAGAATGGCGTAGATCTGACGAAGAAGAAAACTCTCTTAACCTCAAATAACTCTTATTAGGAGAATAATTGGTAAGAAGCAGTAAAAGAGATGGAATCCCTTATCTGTGTGGTTCCAACGAGATCGTCTGAGGTGGAAACTGATTCCGGACGAACACTTGGTGGATCGTCAATGGTTCATCCTCCTCTTTTGGATCCAAAATGGATCAAATGCCTCCTATGCCAAATGAGGAGGCTAATTACTGTTTTAAGATGAAAAAAAGTACACGGTGTGTACCTCCGAGTAAACAGGATGTAGTTCCCAAATTTTTAAACAGTTCCTCTGGCGGCTTCCCACCAGTGTGGCACTATTCGCCTACTGACATGAGTATACAACATGTACTCTTGAGTACACTGCCTTTACTGCCGCCTAGATGGCGGCTGCTCCACCGCGTCACTATTTTGGCCTTCCGACTGACTACACTGCGTGTAAAGGACCACTACACGGCATGTAGTCGGTTCCTACCCCATTTTTCACCGACATGGCTACATGCCCCGTGTACTCATCCCTACATGGCCAGAAGTACACGGCGTGTGGAAAAAGTACACGGCGTGTAGTTCCAAAATTTAGGATTTTCCCCCATTTTCCATATTTTATTAAAAACAATTAAGGAAAAGAGAAAAGAAGAAGCCCGTACCTCATAGAGAAGAACCGGGTTCTTACACATATACTGTGCAAACATTCCCTATCCAATATTTAATGTTCTAATCATTTTATACACAAGGAAAATCATGCCATTTTGATTATGTATCATCAAAAGGAGTCCTTTCGGACTAGTCCCTCTTATCGAGGACCTGCAACCCAACCTTTACAAGTGTGATGAATTTATCACAATAATGATAACCCACACCATGTTGATAATTCATTATCCATGGGAGAAAACAATATAGTTTCCATATAGATCATAAAATTATAAATAATAAAATTATGATTTTTTACTAGATCAAAACTCAGAATAGTCTATTGGAGAGTCAATTTTTCCCTTCTCACCAAATAATTCCATATAAATTAAAACTGAGAGTAACTGACCATATTAACAATCTTTTATTGAACCAGTAGCTAAGGCTATAACATAAATGAGTCAATAACCCATATTAGTGTCATTATTTTCAATGAATGAACTTAAACTATAAATAACATGAGGATAAATGAATCATCCTTAGATATGTATGGATCTATTGGTACACTCTAAAATCCACACAATTATGAGGGTACTATGGAATGATTTACTAGAAGATTTATTGTTCACTACATTTTAAACATTCATTTAAAAATCCAGATGTTGGTACTAACTATTAGGGAATATTGAAATCCTTAATGAATAAAAGGGTCCCACACCATTTCATCTAAATATTGTAAAGGGTAACATACCCAAATATATTTTAAAATATATATCCCATATATGGAAATCATCTCGATACGTATAAAGAACCCAGACTACCTTATTTCAAAATAATAATTTTTTTTAAGTGAATGTCACCTTAAAATTTTATCCGACATGTAAGGATTCTTAGAACTGTCTAGATGATTTTTTTAATTCTATAATTTGAGTTAGATGAATTTTTTTAAATTAAAATAATAAGAAAAAGATTAGGGATGGGTTATACTCAACACAAATGAAGTTCAATTAGAATTAGTTAGGAATGCATCACTATATGCAATAAACACAAATATTTTACACTCCATACTAGGGTCACAATCAGTAGATCTTCGTGATTATAGTTGCACCACATCACCAAAATTATTTATATTTGAAGCATACCTATTTTTTTATTGAATTTATGAAATAAAAAATAATTAAATGATATAATTAGATAAAGATAAATAATTTATCATTCCATTATAATGATTTACTAGAATCTACACATAATAAAGCTGTTTTGTAAGGCTTCATATTTTATTCGAACAATACCACCATTATCAACTCATCAAATAATCATCATATCACAAAAGCATTAGACTACATTTCCCATATAAACGTTGGTTATTTACATTCCATAACAGAGCATCCTCATTGTTATATAGAACACCCAATTACATAATGGAAGAAAATATAATAATTCAAACCAAATTTCAGAAAACATTTCAAAAAAGTTTCCCTCCTCTAAAATGTTGAATAATCCCATGAATATATGGCATGACACCAATTAACACATGACCACTTCATACCCAATCCTTTAACAACATCCCTAATATTACCAAATATTGTAGCATGACTAATATTAAAAATTTCAAAATCTCATGGAAAACATTATAAATATCACCATATAAACACTATGATATTTCGATCTTTTTGAAATTGCATGTGACAAACTCATATTGAAAAAAATGGAAATTAATTTTTTTTTAAATTTTCAAAATAAATTTTATTTAAAAACACCTAAAATTAATTAAAATATGTTTTATAATCAATATTTTTATACAACTCAATAATTCATAATCATATTACCCATTCATTAGTTTTAAAAATTATAAATTCAAAATTCCATTCTATGAATTATACACAAAAAATTCACTATTACTCTTTTCTTCCAATTAAAACAATCAATAAAAATTCTCAAATTTCATTACTTATCTGACATCAATAATTCTCATGAATAATTATTTTACCAATTTCAGACCCACGGATTCCCATAGAATGATGGTTAAGTAATCTAATCATAAAAAAATAACACTTCCAGTTATGGTTTCTTCATTTTATCATTTTTACATCAAATAAAAACAATAATATATTGAAAAAAATTATCCCAATTGAATTTCCAATGTTACATGTGATTATTCTATTATAAATTCTATTCCTCAATCATTTTATCATCATTATTTATTATACATTCATGTTCACATCACATATTCTTCCATTAAATAGTTTTTATGAAGATTATGTTACTTTCTATTTAGAGTAATTAGAGATAATTTAAATTATTGAAAATATTAAAAAACAAAATCCATCCATTCAAATTCGTTAAATATATGAATTTAACTCATTAATTCCATTATAATCCATCCATTGGACAATTTATTGACATTCCAATAAAAATACACATGGAATTCATCCTATTAATTCATAGATCATTATATAGCACCTGTAAAATATATCTATATATAATTATACTTATATTTATGAATAATAACTAAACAATAGATGGTTAATAAACAAATAATTTTAATTTTCATAAATAATCTTTTAAAATATGAATTACATAATGAAATATTAATCATTAAATTCAATCGATGCACCTTATCTTTCTGTAAATCAAACCCTCTGGTAATATTTTAAAATCACATAAAAAAGAAAAACACCAAACCATAATCTAATGGTATTTAAAAAAAAAATTTATGAATTGAATAAATATCACTTTTCTCTTCTATAGGGGTCGGGGATTCAAAAAACTGCAATGTAACACAAATTTTTATTGGGGAAAACATGTTTCACTAATTTCTACGCAAATTTAATCTTGTTATCATTGATATGAAATAAATCAATGAAATTAATCCATAAAATATATAAATAACCACTTATGAGGGGATGATAATCCCTAGATCAATCCTAACCCATTTCTATATGATGAAAATATTTAGAGTCTAAGAATATAAACACCTAGTTATATTATTTTATTTCCATCACTCCAACTATGAAATATGAAAATAGATATTCCATATTTTTTATATAAAAAATGATCAACTGAATACCAATTGATAATAAAACCCTTTAATGCATTCTCTAATTCTTGTTTCATGAATCTCAATGTTGTTTTCACATCTAGTTACTTCTTAATCTGTAGTCTATTAATATCCTCAACATGAAGTAAACCACCTGGTAAAATCATAAAAACATATAAATGGTTCATGTACCAAATTATTATCTTGGAGATAATCATTCCCTGATAATGCCTATAGCTGTCTTTATATTCAATCTATCAATAATACTCTAGGAATATAAAATATACCATTGTCTGTATTCATGATAGCATTAAACTATCTTCAAAGTATCCCCCAAAATAATATGTTTCCTGCGGTCCAATAATTTATTTTTATAATCTATTAATAAAGAAGACGTACCAATATCTCTATTATTATTCAATAGAATTATGAAAAACATTATAAATAAACCATCATAGTTGTTCAAAAAGTATTTATAAGGATAAAAAAATATTATTAATAGCTAAACATTCATGATGGAAAATAGTAATTATTAAAAAACCTATTATTAAAATATCATCCATAAATAACATAAATAATAAATATCGTGATAGGAATATAAAATAATGAAATCCAATAAATCATGGTCATAGAAAATGTATTTCCACATCAATAAATATTTACACTCTTCTAAATAAATTAATAAAAAGACATGACATGCATAACAAGGGGAAATATTATAATAATCCAGTCAACCATGGCATTACATCCATATATTGAGATTATAATAATAAAAAAACCCTAATATTGGGATACAGTTGATAGACAAAACTATTTATAATAGTTTCAACTTTAGGACTGTACCATTGGTCAAGAGATATGAAACAATGACATACTAGTAATGTGATCACTACCACTGGTCTATAATACATGTTCCAATTCTCAATGGGGAAATATTTATCAGACCATGGATTATGGAACCACACATGCGGAGGAATACACTTTGATCATTAGGGGAGTTTCTATTTAATACCCTGATTGGTATCACTATTTTCTTTAGGAGAATACAAACTCTCTTGATGGATTGCCACACCCATGTATCATAGAGACAAATAACTATATTTTAAATACATGGGATTTCATAATTTTTGAAATTAAGGTAACACTAAACACATTCTTAAAATACCTCATATTAACCTAACATAACCTAAAGTACCTTATAAATAATGTATATACAATACCCAAACCTCATAGTGACTAATTTATTCATTTTAATTAGAACCCATACCTTTTAATGGTAATTTATATCAATCATCTGTGTATATAATGAATGAAGTATAGACATGCATATTAAAACATGAAAAATTAGTTCAGATCTATAAAATATACTATGTAATTTATCCTTGTAAATGGTATGCTATCCAAGAGAGTGATTAATAGTTTCAAATATATGGGATACCAAGACATCATCAATGAATGGAAAAAAGGGATTATCATACACCATACCAGTTCCAATTACTCGTGGAAGTCGATAACCAATCTTAGTTAAAGGGATATGTTGAGAAAATTATCAAGGTGATGGTCATCTAGAGTATCATCAAAAAATAGTGAGGTAAACTCATAATAAACGGATTATTTATGAAGATTTAATAGTTTTTATAATACTATTAATAGATATATTATCAAGAGGAAACATTTATCCTCTTTATATGATGGTATTACTACTCTTGGAATGCTACACCAACCAAACAACAATATAGAGGTCACTATATAATTAAAAAACATAGATATTTTTAAAACCAACCATTATGTAGATACTCAATCCAATTAGAAGTCAATATGAGTGCTCAAAAATTAATGTGTCAGACACCATATCTTGTACTATTTGATTATGGTTCAAAAACATGACCAGTGTAAATTAAATAATACTCCCTTGAATAGATAATAAACAATTGACAATATTTCTTACTCCAAACTCTTTTAATTCACTCATTCTTCTATAATATAATTCTTAAATGTCTATAAGCTTCATTTCTTTATGTGGAAATGATTTTAGGATATGTTTACCACACTATTCCTAGGTATAACAGGCCAAGGATGGAGAATAGATACACGTGCAAGAATAATGTAATGGAAATATAATATCAAATATATATAATAATAAAACATGGAAAAAATTTAAATTTCCCACATGATACATGATTCCATAACCAATACTAGAATAAATCATATTATTAAATTTCATTAATCATCCTAGATTACATAGAGCTAAAATCCATAATTGAAAAATAACAGATTACACAATGGAACTAAATATGTACAAACAATCATATTCCATAAAGATCATTTATTCATCAATAAAACCCCTGTATAATGCATTGGTAGAATCCATCCCCTCTGTGAACCGCTTAAAATTAGGTTAGACAATAGTGTGACCTCCAAGATCACCCTTGAATTAGATGTAATTAACACAAACCCAACTTTTATGGGATGATGTCTCTATATAATAGGGATTATAAAACCAACCAGATCATCACCCTAGAATCAAATGAAATTAAAATATAGTGACTCAACTAATTTACAGGGAAAAAAATTAACAAATATCACACTCAATATAGAAACACGGAATGATAAAATTGAAATGAGTGAATATGATGTTACACCATCACCAATAAAATTCATCATAACTAGATCACACACAAAAAAGAGTAGGGAAACAATATAATTTTTCTATAAAATCATTGATGAAAATATATAACTAGATTATATATCAAAATAGGGATCTATGCCTCTTTTTTTACCTATAAAAATTCAAGGGATAGAATGTAATAAATTATATAATAATGCCATGAACCAAAATAGAAACCTCACTCCATCGGTATCCAAATATGGATAAATGACAAATATAATCTAAATAATCTATAAAATATATATCCATTTTCCATATCGTAAAACACTCAACAAAATCGGAAACTAGAAATACATAATAGTTCCTCATTACTCTTGTAACAATGTCTTATGGAAAGACATCCAACAAAAATAAACCTACCAAAATAATCTCACATCAATGTTATTTTCATGGTCGATGACCCAAACCTCACAATAGGAATATAAACTAGTTAAGGTTTCACTAATACTATATATTTGGTACTCACACTACAACCCATATGTTATTTATGGATAACATCATTAATAATGGGAAAAACCTAATCAATAGGATAATGTTCAAAGAGATCCCTCAATACGCATTTTTTATGTTATAAATTCATAATCCAATCATTAGGGGAGTAATGAATCTATCAAAGTAAGTGTATCATATAGATTATCGATGAAACATCAATTGAGGGAGTACATAATCATGATGCCACACAACTCTTCATGTCATATCTAACAAAAAAATGATTACTTGTGTGAACATTACTTAAAATAAAATTAGGTAATGGATTTCATTTCTCATCCAACACCAATTCCACATGAATTATAAATTAGTGTTTCTATCTAGGATTGTATTCTTTTACAATTATAATATATAAAAAATATATTATTCCAAAATCCAATAACCAAACACTAATTCATCCTTTTCCTGAAAAACTACTACCATGTAGCAGATGAAGGGAATCAAATCTATGTTACCGTAATGCCAATATTCTGTTATCCTCCAAATTTTATGTTGTTACAAGGGTTCCACAAAATCCTTTACCATAACATATGGATTTTATGAATCTTCTCCTAGTCATTGATATATCTATTGATACCAAAAGTCACATACATAATACCAAACTCTATAATTAATGTAGTGGACTCATTACATTATAATGGGTACTGAACATAGTGTCTTTATAGAAAATACCAACCATATCAAACCACGATCGGAATGCCTACAATGAACTAAAAATACCCAAATTCTACATTATCATCTCCTTATCTACAGAAGATACCAACAACTTTTTTTAACATGAACGGATATTCAAAATAGAATATTCACTTCTCTGTTTATAGCATCTGGATAATAAGATGGAAAAATTCCCAAAAAATGGTAAAAAATCCATAAAATATATTATACTCAAGATAACATGTATTTCATGAGTAATGATAAGGCCGTATACCACAAAATCCAGATGCACAAAAATTTCATAATCTAATATATGTTATCCGCTTCTAGATCCTATGGAAATAATCCAACTATATCACTAACAATCCTCATATCCTACGAATACACAATTTCATTAAACACATTAAATTATCAACTTAAAAAATGATCTTATTCAATTAATCAAAACTATATATTATACAAAGAAGTGTTTTTTCAAAAAAATATTAACATAAATGGATTATTTATGGTTTTATACTATATTTTAGTACCACCATAATAATAATTTTAATACATGATCATCATATCTCAACATCACTAGATTTAATATAGGTTACTACCAATTTAACGACCTCACAAATTGTTTTAATTATTCATGAACTCTTTATAGTTGAATCATTAAAGTATTTGTGGTGGATTAGGAGAAACAATCTCCATATAATTATATTCAATATTATATTCATGTACTTATCTTATTTTAATGCCTGATGATCTCTATTATCACTCTCAGAATATAATTATTATCATAAATACAACTCCAGTGGAACTTTTTCTTATATTATTATTCTAAATTCAATTAAATCATCTTTTCTTTACGAGATTTACCATTCGAACATACATGAAAGTATATTTTTTTCATGTAATCCCAAAAATATGGTTATATAATGTGTCTCAATTTTTAATCTCTATATAAATATTATGTATAATATTATCTTCATAGCTATCAATGTCACAAATTGTTAATAGTTTTATATAGGCATGGTTTTGAGCTACTATAGAATCGATCAATTTCACTTTTAAATCAATGATAATCATAAGGGATTTCCTTGTAGATTTCATCACATATACCTCATATACACAATGTAGTCATACTAATTTGTATATAAAATAAATAATTATCTATTTTTCTCGATATGCTAAAGGAATGGAAAATATTTCATCGGAAATATTTTTTAAAATTCATCTCATTCTATGATTTCAATTGTTTCCCCTTTCCATATATTTTGAAAATGTTTACACTGTTAATCATATTCACCATCCAAATGATAATAATCATAATCCACCATTTCTAGTTCATAATTTTTAAGGAAAGAAATATTATTTATTTCACCAGAATTCATTATTAAATAAATAATAGTTTTGATTTTATAGTATTGGATGGTGGTTGTTGTCAGACAAAGGAATCAGTTTTGAGTAGTTCCTTCTTTACTACATAAAAATGTTTGTCTTTTTTAGGTTATTTTTCTTCATCAACATATATTGGGGACTGATTATAAATAAAATAGTCTAAGACATTTCGAAATATTTTTATTTGTTCATTTATACAATCATTACATTTTATAGAACACAAATTATTTAAAAAACATCTACTTATTAAAAAAATTGTATAAAACAGAAGTTCTAATTGAGACTAATAAATAATAATATCTAAAAAATACTATAAAATAAATATATAATTAAGGGGAATTAATAATAATATTTTTTGTCATGTTATGTATATGGCTCAACATAACTATCATTTAGATTAAAATGTGATTCATAAAGTTCTTCAACAAATTTTTCATTACCTAATACATAAAAATATGTAAACATGACTTTGAAAATAACTATTGTGGAAAAAAATATATTCAAATATTTTAAGTCATTACATATTTATATACATTAAAAATCATTAAAAAATCACACTGATAGAACCCATATTAAAAAATGTGCAATGAGATTAATGATCTAATAATTCATTTTACAATATAATATTTACTCTATAAGTCTTCGATACAATCAATTACATTCAATAAATATCATAAAAAATAATCATCATTTTTACTTAGAGAAATAAGATATAAATATAAAAATGAGGTATTAAATGTACCGTAGAGGGGGAAATATAATGAGCAAGATAGCACATATCATTATATTAAAATTACAAGAGGAAGATGAAAAGGGAATAAGTAAGATAATAAATAGAATAAGACCATAAAATAAAAATAAGTGATCAATAGGCATTATAATAAAATCATATAAACTTATATTGAAATGATGTATATTAAATAGATGTTAATTATAGAATAAAAAATAACATGACTTGTGAATGTGAAATAACAAGGCAATAGACATGAGTTATAGAGATATAGATAAGTATTGTTAAAAAAGAATCCGTATTGAAAAACATACCACATGTTCAGGATATCTTCTAGGAAAACCATAAAATAATTGTCCTATCTGACAACATCATGTCCATTCAAAAAATATTTATCGCAGAAAACCATATCATTGATTCCCATGACATTGTGAACAAAGATAATAGTATCATTTACAAGTGTATCCTAGTGAATTGAGTGTATCCTAGTTCATTTAATGTAAATTCAATCTACATGAATCAAAAATACCCCACATTAGGTGTTCCACAAGGCCATGTAATTGGCTGTTAAACATTAAGTACATTGATATATGTAGAAAATAGGTACACGACCTGTAATCATGAGTACACAACATGTAATTATAAATTTTTTTAAATCTATTTTTCCTCAAAAACACAATAAATCAAGATCCATACATCATATGAAGACCCAGGTTCCTAGAAACTTCCCCCATTAATGAAATTCATCCATGAATTTCCATTATAAGGGTGGCGAAGAAGAAACATCAATAAACTCTTTCCACTCCGATTATACATCGGTCTTCCTCTAACATGTCTCATAATTTACTTGCTCGTGCTGCCATAACAACCGTACTAGAGGTACATATCATCCATAGATATCCTTTGTAATATGGTCCACAATCTGTATAGTGTTATCCTTGGAGGATGAATCCACTTCCTACTCAACCTTCTCAGATGAAAAATATGAAACGGGTTTGAAAAGTAATGTCATAGATGAGAAACGTGGAATAAATCATGCATGGCTCAATACATTTGAGGTAACTGCAACTGATAGGCAACTGGACCAACTCTCTCCAAAACCTCAAACAGACTGATGTACCCCAGGGAATTCTTTCCATATTTTCTAAACCTCATGTGTCCCAACCTTGGTGTGACACGTAGGATAACCTGATCTCCGACCTTGAACTCCATAGGTCATCTCCATTTATTAGAATAATATTTATGTAGTCATTGCACAGTTTCCATCATTTTCCAAATCAACTGCACCTGCTCTGTGGTCTCCTAGATAAGGCAAGGTTACAGTATAGCAGCCTCTCATTACCTGACCAACTTAGGGGTTGTCATCATGGCCAACCATACAATTCCTCACATGGTTCCATTTGAATCGTCTCTGGAAAAATATTTTTCTATGTATACCCTATTAGGGGTATGTGTTTATCCCAAGAACCCCTAAAATATAAAACGCATGTTCGAAGCATGTATTCCAATGCCTGAATCAAGCACTCAGATTAGTCATCTAATTGGGGATAGTAAGCTTTACATAGAATTACATGTGTACCAAAATCCCTATATAGTCCCTTCCAGACACAAGAAGTAAAATGGGTGTCCCTGTCTGAGAAGAAAGTGTATAGAACCCCATGCAAGCATACAAACTTTAAGATGTACAATCTTACAAACTCATCAACACTAATGGTCTCCATTATCAAAAATAAGTGTGACACCTTCATATTTCTATGAATAAAAATAGAAAATACATAATTCCCTCTATGATACCTCTTTAAACAGGTCACAAAATACATCACAACATCATTCCAATTCAACTAAAAAATTGGATAACTGCTGCAAAATCAATGTCGGTCGATGATGCTCCACATTCACCTAATTACAAGTGTAACACCTCATCACAAAAACAGAAACATCTTTCTTCATCCCTTTCCACCATTATAATGGTGTAAATATCAATACATCTAGGTTACAAAAAGATGAAATTCCCAAACTGAGGAGTGAAAATATCACCACAGCTCCACATGTATGTATATTGACACCCATATGAACCCATGAAAACTCAAGACCTCATCCTCACCTATATTCCACCAATGAGTAGGGTAATCTCTTGACACACTCTCCCGTAGGGAAATTCCCTCAGAATCTGATACATGCCTCATTTTCACTCAATCCATTAGTGTAGAGGTAACAACTACAGAAGGAAAAATCGTCTTCCACTATCTAGGGTGAATCTTAGAATAAATATTAGAGAATATATCCATTACCTTCCACTCACTACTGGACTCATGAAATACATGTATATGAGTCCTCCTCCTCAATATATCAACTATTGTGTTTTCATTCCCATTGGTGTAGCCAAGATCCAAGTAAAAATACTAAAGGTACTGAACCCATATTCACTATCCCAAATCCATATCTCGCTGAGTAAAGATATACTTTGGACATTGGGGGTTAGTAAAAACAACAAATATCATTCCCAAAAGTTATTGTCTCCAACAATGTAGAGCATGCACAACTGCAACTAATTTGAGAACATGCATCAGTTAGTTCCTATCAAATGTTCTAAACTGTTGTGACCTAAACGCAAAGACTTCTTATCCCTACATAAGCACTACTCCTTGTCTGATACCTAATGTATCATAATAAAAGGTAAATCATCCATATCTCAGGAAAGACCAGTATTAGTACTTAAGTCATCCTCCCACTCATCACCTGAATGGATGACTCAATAAAATCTATCCACTAGTTCTTCGCACCCCTAGTGATGCTGTTAAGCATGAAAAGTATTGTATAAAATTCATGTAGTAACCATCAATCACCAGAAAACTCCAAACCTAAAAAAGTTCTACGGCTGCTCCCAGGAAACTGTTGCTCTCACTTTCTCTAGGTCTACTGATACTCTTACGTATTAAATAATATTACCCATGTAGTGAATAAGGTCCATCCAAATGTTTCATTTTGAGGGCATACCATATATGTGATTCTCCCTTCATGTACTCAAGACAATATCATGATGGGTGGAATGATCGTGTAGATTGTGAGAGTACACCAAAATATCAACCACAAAAACCACCACAAAAGAGTCCATGTAAGGATAGAACACTCAGTTCATTATTTCCATGAAAACAGCTGGTGGATTCGTGATACCGAATCTCATTAAAACATACTCGTATAGACCTTACATACTCTAAAAATATGTATATGCTATATCTGATGGTCAAACATGAAAATGATGATAATCGGATGTCATGTCAATCCTCATGAACACAAGGGCTCCTTGAAGCTGGTCAACGAGATCATCAATCCTCGGTAAGGGATATCAGTTCTTGACTGTCAACTGGTTCACCTTCTGATAATCTACACAATTTATGTGGGTACTGTCTGCTTCCGTTGAAATAAGGATAGGCGAACCGCAAGGAGAAGTACTGGGTTGAATGAAACACTTTCCATGTAACTCCTATACCTTCATTTTTATCTCATGTAACTATTGTGTAATAATCTTATAAAAAGGAATGGACACCTGTTACACTCCTTGAACATGATAAAAAGGGAAATCTACATCGTTCTGCAATGGTAAAAAATAAAAGTTTTCAGGAAATAAATCATTTAAATGATCCACCACTAGAGGAAATTCATTCAGTTATGTCCCCTAGTAACCTAGATGTACACTAGAAATCTGGGTTATAATTCCCCCCAACAGAAGATGCTTGGGTCTAGGTCTGCTCGCCTGAACATACCACTCACTCTTTTTTAGAAAAGACCCACCCTCTTGTGGCGGGAAAATCACCCTATGGTGATATGAGTCAAAAAAAGTCCTAGAATGAAACCATCTAGTCCATTCCAAGAATGAAATTTATGCCTGTCATCTCTAAGACAAATAGTTACCCCAAGAAGTAAATCCCAACAACCTCTAGAGGGAACACCAAGAATTGTTGTAATGTCATCTTCCTACTCTCCAATGATGTTTCCAATGTCAAAACATCCTAATAGGTAATGATACAGCGCACAATTCCCTCTACAACGACAATAGATATGAATACATGGGAATCCCCAGTTCAAAAAAGAAAAAATGCTAAAACCGAGGAAAATAGAATTGTACCTCTAAATGTAGAGAGTCTGGGATCCTGCTCTTGCTGAGTCTGCTCACCAATAAATGTCTGACTGGTACCACGACCCGATGAACCATTGTTACTTCCCTTAGCTGATCTACCGTGTGATTTCTGAAAACATATAGCCAGACACCCATGAACATGACCGCCTCCATGGCCTAAAAGGCCTAATGAACTCCAGTTCCTCTACTTATAAGAAACATGGGGTCCTTCTCCTAAACATAGAGTCCTAAAAGAACCCCTATCACTAGCTACCATTGAGAAATATGGGATAAAACCCTGATGATGGCTCACCTTTCCTCCAAATATTCACACAAATTGGTCTCTCAAGCACTAAGGTATCGTATTCCAAATCATATCACATTGGTAGCATACAACCTGGAATCTTGAATGAGTGTCACGGCTATACGGATCTTCACATGTAGACTCCCTATAGTGCTTCATACTATTAGTCGGAGAACTACCAACTCCGAATGCCAAACCGCCATGGCTCAAAGCTCCATACTCTCTTAGATTACACTCAAAAATCAGCATCTGGTTGACTATAGAATATGTGGAAGTAAATTAGATGATGTTTACCTAGGATCAGATAACATGTCTGAGACCATCGTCAAACATCTTTTCTACAAAAAACTCATCACCCCCAGAATGGGTGTGAATGTCTCCAGCTCAGTGAACTGAGAAGAATACTCCTGGACTGAAAGAGTACCTCATTCCATACCCATAAACACATTGTCTTGATCATTCATCAAGGTATCCGGGTAGAAATAGTCATAGAAGCGCCTCTAGAACTCATCCCATGCCATAACTCATTGGCGACCCTCCTCTAATATCACATCCCAGTATATCTTGGAGTAATCTCGAAGCATATAGGTTGAGAGCATCACCCTCCCCTCAAAAGGTTTCTTGAGATGCTCGAAGATAGACAACATGGCTTCTAAAATTGTCTATATAGCCTGATCTCCATTACCCACTGAGAATGTGGGAGGATGCTGATATTGGAACACCCGTGTAAGCTCTTCCATAGATGGGGAAAGACGCGGTTCTCCTGGGTATGTCTGATTAAAACTTATGAAACCTTATCATAAATGTGAATCATCACCTGTGCCTGGTATAATAGTTGGTTCAGAGATAGACACGATGTAAGGATCTACTGGGAGTCACTGATCTACCATTTCTAATTCCTGATTGTTTCCATGTATCTGCTGTACAACCAATGGACGTCTTGGTGGCATGACTCTACAGGGTCAATAACACACCTCAGTTCAATATTATCAAGGACTGAAACATAGAAGTGAAAAAATGGAACAAAAAAATAAAAAAATCATGTTTTAGTAAATAGTGGTACCCAATGTGTATGACCACTACATGGGGTGATCCCTTAAGATTTGAGCATGGTGTGTACCTTTTCCGAAACTGGTCATGTAACACCCCTACACATAGAGTGTTCCTCCAATAACATGGCGTGTACTTTAATTTTCTTTCTTCTCGAGTTATTTTACATTTACAAACCACATGGTTCCCTCCTAGGTAAGAATACACAACATTTTCACCCTACACACGGTGTGTTCCACTGATGTTCTATTCACCTATGTTGTTGGTCACATGGTTGGGGACATAGTCAGATCAAAAGGACATGATAGAATGGAACACGGTGTGTACAACGAATGTTCTATCCACCTGTGTCATTTGTCACAAGGATGAATATTTGGACTCAACAACATGGTGTGTACTCCTTGTACATAGAATTTTCTACCAAAAGGTTACAAACTGATGTCTCTACACACACATTCCATCACATGGTAATGGACTACATGGTGTGTACATACAGAAGAAACCGTGTACATTAGAAAAGTCGATTCTTTAAGAACATTAGAACATATGGAATGTGTTCATAACACCACACATCGTGTTTTTTAGGTTTCCAGACAGTATGCCTCTGAAACTTCTCTAGAACCCTTTGAAATGTAATATTTTCACCAAGGGATGAAAAATTACAACCTTTGAGATGCCATACTCCCATGAATCAATGATTGGAATCCTTATTCACACCATATTAGACAAAATTAATTTAATGTTTATACATGATCCACTATATTCTGATACAAGGGTGCCCATAACACCTCAGGGACAAAATTATGGTGTCCATACAAATGAAACATTACATAATATCAATAACCTATCAAATTGAATGAATTCTATAAAAACATATATCACAACAAAACACATATCTAGCACAACATCTATCACAAAAACATGAAATCGGTAATTCACCATAAATAACATGTTAAGAATGCATGACATTTGATCTATAACAAGTGAATATATGATGAATGATATCGAATAACCGAATCTCATCGGGTTTCAATAGAAATTAAACAACAATGATATGAATCATAACAGCCCAAATCAAGTGTATCACCCAACTCTGAAATCAAATCAATTGTAATGATTGCAAAACCGAAAAATTGAAATTTTAGAGGTAACTTCACTTTTCCCGTACATGGGTTAGCTACTTCCAATAACATCACCTTAATGATTAACTATACCTTCCTTTTTCTACCTATATTCTCTAAATAGTATGAAAAACTAGAGAAGAACATCCTCTGATTCTACATTGTAACGTCTCTAGTCTGTGTGATGCCCAAAGGTGGCCCGTACCCAGTTGGTGACATGGCCTCAAGCACATTTACCCAAACGCCAGAGGCTACTAACTAGTAGTGAGGGACTCAGGTGTGATAGTGGGGAATCAATTCTCTCATTAGAAGAGTAACACAATGGAAATAAATAGTAAACAATATCAAAAATAGTAATACCATACAACAGAAGTAAACACCAGAAAACGAATAATAAATAAACAACTAGGGCACATATATAAATGATACATGTAAAATATGTCTACTAAAAGAACCAAACAAGTGAAAATTTTCAAAATACATTACTAGAAAAACTAAAACAGAAAACATATATACTTCTGCAACATCGCAAGCCTCACCATGCTCCATCGCTCTCCAACTACACTACAATAATGTGCCTGATGTAGATGGGTTCTTTCCCTTATCAATACATACAACCATATAATATATATATGGGAAGAAAAGAACGACCCAAACAATTTTTGAGAATAATACCAGTAAAATACCACCAAATGATTTGTGCTTAACTATCAATGAATAAATAGAGTAGGGGATATGAAAAATGAATCAAAAAACATGGAAGTACTCAGAATTAATCAATCTTAAAGTATTCAATTACATTCATTTACATTTATTTATTATTCAAATATTTGAATAGTATAACCTTGGGATCTAGCCTAATATCTATATCCCCTATGTTTAAGAAAAACAGATGCCTCGGAAGACCATCTAACAATCAAGTAAGACTGAGTCTATACTTGTGCTTTTTCTTTGTAGGCAAGTCATAATCAATCAATCATTCAAAATTTACCATCTAGGAAAGTTCTCACTACCTAACCCCTCGTGTTCAACATTTCATTATAAAATAAGTATAAAAAAACCCTCTAGAAAATCTCACATAGTATAACCACCATGGTCTCATGAATAAAGGCTCTCTATGGAAGAACTCACCATCAATTCCACTTGTATTATTTTAACAATAAACTTTAGCCTTTCAAATGAAAAACTGAACGTCATGAAACCATATGGTCTCATAATGGAAAACTATAGAAACTCTGATAGAGCACTCATTGTCAATCCCCCCCTATGGTATTGCAATGTAATCATAACATACACTCTAGGCAAACCTTATATTTCAATTCCATATATGGTCCCACTACACCAGGTTCTCATAGCCCTGTGTAATACAATCTTACAAAAATGATATCCAATTGCCAAAAGTAATCTCGAATGCTACAAGTCTAATAAGTTATAAATCATAATATATGTATTTAACAAGAAGAAATTAAGTAATAAATTCCAACTAAACAAGCAAGGAATGGAATAATGGTCTTCTTCATAGGAAACCTTGATCAAATAGTCATAAAAATTTACCTGTGAAGCACACACTAGGAGATTGACCTAAACATGCAATTTAGAAAAACATATCAATGAAATTTCATAATTTACCAATAAATCAATGGAAGATAATAAATAGTTCAATTAAATGACATGAAATACTCGATTCATGGGTAGTAGACACTTATGCATATATAACTCAATTAAAATATCCAAAAGGCAAAAAACCTACCTTGATGTCGTATGATGAACAATCTCGAATGACGACCCATGAATTGGCCTAGAACATTGTAGATTTACAAAGTTGTAAACAATGTTCACCCTATGATGACTCGAGAATGAGTAGAAAGAAAGATGTGGGGATTTATAAGAAGGAAAGACTCACAGGTGGGAATCTTAAGCACCCACTAGAGTTCGAATCAGACCTTGGGTGGAGAAACAATGGACCGAACATTGACTATCACTCTTGGTCTCTCCTGGACAAAACGAGGTTAGAATAATATCATTCTACAGATTAAAATTGACCTAGATATGATTAATAAAATATAAATAAAAGCACATGACGTGTTAATTAAATGTATACTCCATGTATATGCCTCAACTGATCCCACATTTGGTGGTCCACACATCCATGTACTCAGCTGTTACAAAATCAGTACACTTCTACACGTAGAAACAGGGTACACGACGTCCACTTATAAAATTTCCACAATCATTATTTTCCCAAAAAACACCCAAAATGAAGATCTATACCTGAAATGAACAACTAGGTTATTAAAATTGATCACTGTTAAAACCACATGTTCATTATGAACATTTTGTAATATAAAAAGTTTAATAAGTGAAATTATTATAGGTATAGTACTAATGAATTTGGTTTCATTAATTGACCATAATGATACCACTTCTTCTCTACAACCTATAGAAGTATGATTAATATAATCAATAGATGATTTACAGGAATATTAAGATCCTTAAAAATGGATATATCCTTTAGTCAAAGGTTATGGAATAAGAAGTTCAATTTTCTGTAATACAAGAATAGATATATATTTTGTTTTTATCTCCCTCATCATGCTATAAATACTATGATTAATCATGGTTACTGTGTTTCTTCATAATGAATAGATGATTAAAATTGATATTTTCTCACCAATGGAAGAAAATAAATCATCATCCAAACCACTCAAAAGAGTATTAATTATTTTTAAATTTTTTTTAGAAATGAACTCTATAGGGAAATTATTATAATCTATATAGATTTTGTAAACCTCATAAATAATTTTGAAGCACCTGTGATTTTTTATTGATATCACATTAATTCAAAAAAACAAACCATTTCGAAGATTCCTTACCCACAATAGGGAAGTCCTTTCTGATGGTCCATTTCTTAAATAAGTGAAAACCCTTGAGTAAAGGGGAATGGACCACAAGGTTATGAATAAGGGGTGAATAGAGAGAAGAAAGTAATGGTAAATTAATCATTGGGATAGTATTTAATGTTAACACCCCATGAATGCTAGTAATGTAGTGGTAATGTCTAACCTAAGACCATTTAGAACCTTTTTTATTATTTGAGAATGTTAAATATTCTCTAGAAAACCCCACAATGAGTTTATTTTTATCATCCAATAAATTTTTGAAATACCTAATTGAATAAGTCTATAAGGGGATGCCACATTACATCTCACAAGAGTCAAGGAAAGTGTAAAAATCACCATTGATAACACATGAAAATGAAGCTATATTATAAGATGAAATATCCAAACACAACCACATTCTATCGCAAATGTCCCATGTGTTATAAAAAATTCTTAAAAGGTAAACCTTATTAAATTTATACACACTGATAGTCTTATGGTGATATGAAAAAAAGGTCAATTCATGTTTATGATTTACAGTAAAATAAGAATGATATATTAGTTTTTAGGATGATAATATAATAAATGAAGCATGTCATTGTTAGTTACAAAATACATGAAAGACTATTTCAGTGTGTTTAATTGAATTATAAATAGGAAAAATCATTAAATAAAATTATTCTAATTAAAAAATTCACAATTATATGGGGATGAAATAATAGCATTCCATATTTTGATAGCCAATAGGATAATATTACATGAGAACATATAGTGTTATGAAACACATCCAATGGTACTAGAATTTATATTACTCCTTAATGTTTCCAAGATGATACTCGTTTCCTCATGTCATATTTTAATTTGACAATAATAAAATTTTTTCATTGTTTTTCAAAGTGAAAACCAATGAAGAAGTGGTTTATATTGATTAAAAGGAGTCCCACAGAAAGTATTAAGTGTTGTTATTGATGTGATATTGGTAATAATAGTGTAAAAAGCTATATCTGCAGTTATGTGATAAAAAATACCATATTATTAGTGTATAATGGTTCACCATCTTTAAAGGATCATATATATATATATATATGGGTTAACCAACCAAGGGATCATATGGACCATGCCCAAAATTTAAAGGGATACTAATTTTTTGTTTTCTAAATTATCCTGAAATGGAATCCCCATACCTGAAATTAATGGGGAGGCCTCCAAGGGGATCAATTAGACATATTCTCATTGAAAATCAAGAGAAGATGATAGAGTAACTATGTGATCAATCATAGTATCCTCACTAGTATGGTATGGAAAATGATTAGAAGTCTTGAATCACTATAAGGGTAGATAAAATGGGTTATTTTCAAGGAAAACATGAATACAATTAACACTAACATGGGTTCCCATGGGGGTGGGGGTAGAGTACTAACAAACCAATAGGGTAATTTTTAATTGTGGGAAAATGAACGGTAAATTGTGAATTAAAGAAGAAATGGTTATTAAATAGAATTCATACAATATTTTAATTGAGACATCATTATGGGTCAAGGATACTAATTTGTGGGTGGGTCAGTGTCCCTTTTTTTAAATACTACCTTTTCAATCAATCGTGTTTCTTTAGTACACTACTATTAATCTTCTCACTGATCCAGTAATTATTCATAAACAATATTTTTTATTGATGTTTTATTCCTTGGAATGATGAATACATCCTTGATGTGTTACAATCGATATCCCATATAAAATCCTTCAAAATTATTTCCAAACTTAACTCAGCCAAGGTTATGATTTGATCTCATAGCAATAACCTATTTAAAATAGTTATAATATTTCTTCTATAGAGATGAATGATTATTATTAAGAATGATTACAAATGAATCTTGAATCCTACACATTTACTCTAGTAGTAATTGAACTCTTCATTACCTCTATATAGTAGTCTTCAATATATATTACACATTATCAATAAAACATTCCTAAATCAAAAATGTTTCATCTTACTCAATTATCATATTTTACTTATAGAGGATCATGTGAATATTGTTTTTATAATAATTATTTAAAAACACCATGATTCTAAATGGATTTAATATAATCATTCAAAATCAATAAGAACCATATCATTTAACTTTATTATTAATTTCATTATGACCCTACGTTCTTAAAATTTACAAGGAAAAGAATCAATAATTAACCGACTATAGATCCATACAATTAGGATTGATGTATAAAACAAGTGTGATCATGTTATTGAACACTAATTTCTTAATAAATATAATATAAAAATAATCCATAAATCATTTTTAGAAAAAAGAATAAGATGTAAATTCATTCACTGGGTCTATACGCACAAAAAAATTGAAACTCCCATAATAATTATGAATATGTTTCTACCCACAAAGATAACTTATCAATAAAAATATCTGATAGAAATAATAGTGATAGGAAACTTGGAAAAATTTACACCTCAATGAGAGGGAGTCTAATACACTACCATCAATAGTCTCAACATCTCAAACAGTTTAGTTTTGGGGGATTTTGTATAAATATCAACCAACTATTTCTTTAATGGAATAATATAAATTTTTGAGATACACGCTACTAAATTCTCATTGAAAAAGAAATAAATTATTTCAATGTTTTTAAATTTCAAATTCTTCAAAGAGGTTTTTGAAAAATTAGTTGAACTCTAAATATCATATTTTATAATTAGAAGATAATCAGATTTAACATTAAAGCCCTGTAGTTAAATTCACATCCACAGAATTTGTGTTGAAATTAGTGATTCAACAATATATTTATCCTCATTTTAACACATTGTAACTGATGATTTATAAAATTATATACATGTAACATGATTTTAACCAATACAAAATATTCCATCAGATGGGAATTTTAGGTCAACAATGCTTCCAGCATAATCTATATTAATATAACCTTTTAGATCATGAGCATCACTATTCTCAACATAAACCATTATTTATATTATGTATCATCTATATAATGATTATAATATATTACAAAATAATTTTATTCATTAGAGTTATATTGAAACCAATAACAATGAGTGACATGGTATATAATATCCATTCTAGTTGATGTCAAATAGATAAACTATCTGATAAATGTTGTGAAACACTTATTTTTCTCTTTTTTTACTACGTTATCCCCAAAAGATTATATACATCCTTAATTGATATAGTAAACCTCTATATTTCATCATTTCGAATAAATAATATGACTATAGAAAACTTTTAATTTAAAATAATGTTGAATTTAGCTGTCTGGGTAAACAATAAACCAAATAAATGTTTTCAGTTAGATAAGCATTGGAATCGATAATCATTATTTCACATGACTAGAAAAATCATTATATCATTTTTATTCATTTCATGAAAAAATTATATAATCATCACAAAAAATAACAAGGTTTATTGAAGTGTTGATCTTCATCACACAAAAAATGTTGTCAACATTCACTTTCTTGAACATATTTCATGTTATATATTTATATTATTATACCAAAACCTTAATTTATTGTTATATTTTTTAATAGTAATTGTTCCGTATACTATATATGGATTAAAGTAAAATGATTAAGCCACTACTTGATGATGTCTAGGCTATGTGTACATTATATGGTTAAATTCAACGAGATGATTATATATTGTGGATTAGATAATAGTTTACTTATTTATCTGATATGGGTAGACTATGTAGGACTTCTTGATTTCAACAGGATATAAGTGAAAATTGTGTTTGATATTGGACATGAAAATGAATATGACATTGTAAAATTTATAGAGTTTGTAACAAAAGTGGATACATTATATTTAGAATGATGTCACATTTGAGGGAAAATTTAGATACAAGGAAAAGGATGTTAAAAATACTCCATTTTCAATGAATAATTTCAGCCTAATTTTTTTAGAAGTATTTTTTTAACCAATCAGATTAATTAAATTTATTATGAATGAAGGGATCCTGTCATCATTTATTTATTATTGAATCATGCAAATACATATAATATATTACACATCAGGTTCATGTGAATCTAATAAAATAGTTAAAATGGAAATTACTTTTGTGTAAGTATTTTTAAGATGTTTTAGATCAATAATGAATTTATGTGATTTTGAAGAAACAAGTGATCTTGTGTTTGTTAAAAGATAAATATTCTTAAAATGATAATGTATTAGAGGTATCATGTTTACAATTTGAAACAAGACATAATAGTTTTACTTTAAACAATTCATGAATGGATCAAGTGATTACAAAAGTAGATTATTTTGAGATATATATTTTTTATTGAGGGAAGTTGGATAAAAAATAAAAGACACTAAATATATAGATGTTCTTAAATTTTAAACATGTTTTTGTTTTGAAATTTAGGATCGAATGAATAAGTGGATCACCTATCTATAATGTGTTTTGAAGGAATTTACGAGATGTAATTTCATATAATTAGTGGGTGTAAATTTCTTATAAATTTTGAAATATTCTTATCATTTGGGAGATTGATAGATCATAATGTATTTGTTTTTAAATGGAGTTAATTATATAATTTAATGGAGGGTAGATTGTAAATGTGTTGTGAGTAAATAGTCTCCCTAAAGTAGTTTCAAATTTTGCTTAAAAGGATTTTTGATATAATACTTTTAGAGTGGTCACATGATCGATCTTATATATTTATATTTTGTGATCTGGGTTTTTGTAATTTGTGAACTGAAAGGCACTGTAATGGATTCTATCATACAAAGTGTAATTTAATGTAACTTTTTGCATGAGTGGTTTAGCACAAATTTTCTCTATGGATAAAATATATAAAACTCTATGTTAATGTTATTTTTATAATAAATAAAATACAAAAACTATTCAAAAACATGTGGGATGTTTGATCTTTATAAAAAATATGAATTATAATGGGAGAAAACTATTTTTGGTTTGTATCTGTTTTTGATCTGTGAATTAAAAAACAAAATTCCATTATTTTCCTTTTATAAAATATTTTTATTGGGCATAATATATATAAATATACTTATTAATATACGTATTACGCTTTATCTTGTAAATTAAAATCCATGTATTTGTGGTCACCAAATTTTTTAACCCCTAAACACAATGAGAAATAACTTAACCAAAAAGGTTAAATATAATAAACTATTGGATAGCTTCAGAACATGAAATAAAAACCTCTTTCATGGATTGTCTTTCCAATTATAGATCATGGTATGATGTGAATTAATGATCATATGCAATCTATATGTGAAGCTTAATTTACTTTTTGGATTATATTTTAACACTAAAAATTTATCCCATGTTTTCTTCCAATAAAGAATGTGTTCTACAATTCATAAAATTCTCGCCCTATTGTGTTTTGTGTTAATTGAGAAATTCATATATTAGTATATTTTAACAATATAAATAAAGTATTATATAAATTTATGTTACCTAAATTATCTTAATGATTCAATATAAATAAAATAATTATGTAAGATGGTTGTCAATTACTAAGAAGAACTACTCTTCCATGGATGGTGTAGTTATCGTATAAATGTGTTGCATGTGAAATGTTTAAAAATGGAATAACACAATCACATATAAAATATTGATTTCTAGTACAAATAAATAGTTTAAAAGGGACGAAAAATTATGTTAATAGATTATATGGAAGAAAAATGGAAATTTTATTTAAAAAATCAACATGATAAAAAAGAAGAGGAAATGAAAATCATTTTTTGGGGACACGAAGATTAAGACAATGCCTCCTACAATCAGTTATTCAAATAGAAGAAAATTGTTTATCAACCACCCAAAATATTATAATACTTTCCCAAACCCCTCCAAATGAGATAATAACATTTATAGAGTGGTGGGGAGGATACATCATCACATATTTTCAATTTTGAAATGGGAATTTGATGAAATATTTTAATCCCACTTTTATTAACCTTTTAGAAACCAAAAAATGTGAAACAACTAATATTTTAGAGGGTTTGATAGTTTGAAATTGGTTACTCTAGATTAATTAAAAAATGTTCCATTACGAAATACAAGATGAATATCTTATGGTTGATATAGTATTGTAATGTTCAATCTAGTGTGTCCGGTTATACTTTGTATTCATGGTTCATTTAATCCACTTATATGAAAAATCTAGATTGGATGATTTGAATGAATTTTGTATAAATAAATACAAAAAATTATGTCACAAAATTTCACATTTAAATATATCTTTTAAAAATAGTTATTTCCAAAATAATGTAATTCATATTTATGGGGAAAACTGTATTTTTCAAAAAAAAAATTAAAATAACTTATCTAATCCCAAATATTCCATAAAATTTTTTTAACACAGTTTGACGAACATATGTATTTTATTATCAATAAAATATTAATTAATATTTTTATGTTTCAACTCCACCATAATTATTCTTTTTCACTCATGAGGAAAACCCCTTATCATGAAATCTAGAAACTTATTTTAAGATATTAATATTGATATTTCTCAATCTAAAGTGGTAGTATAGAAAAATTAAGAATCTGATCAAGATTCAACATCCAAAAAAATTAATGTCATTTTCTCATAAATAGTATAAAAAATATGTGATATTAATAACCCCATTCCCAAAGAATAATAAAATGGGTCTAAAATGCCACTAATTACCCAAATATGTGTGTTCCAACAATTTCGAGATCATATATCAACCCTTTATTTTGTATATATTGGACAGGTAAAACATTACAAAATAACAAACTTAATTCCACTGAAACTATTCTACATTTCATTGGAATAAAATTTCAAGACTCACCAACATAGAAATTCCTGTAATAAAATACATCAACTCCCGACCTAGATATACCAACATGTTGTAAATTTCACCACTCCCCTATTTATTAAGATAATACTTATTTATTTGAATTTTTTATTTTTATTTTGTATTTATGTGGGGCGTAAAACATTAGAATATCAGGTAATAATGCATAAAAAAATTCAATACATTAATGGAAATGATTGGATGAGAAATGATTATATGGTTCAACCATTGAAAAAATAAAAAAATCCCACCTAACATATTTATACATTTAATTGAGTAGGAATAATTTCAGATGATATGGTTCTATAATAATGTTGTTTCATGAAATAAATTACATAATTTTCCATTAAAAAATATCACAATGAATGTGGATAAAATTGAAAATGATTTATATTGAAAAAACCAATCATATCATTGATTAATCATTTAATTATAATAATTAAACCCCATTGATGATTTTTTTCATGCTTATCATGTTACAATTAAATTCTGAAAACAAGATTTTACATATGTGCCACATGTATATGAGAATGTTACATAATGTGATTATTTGTTTTCATCAATATTTAATGTTTCCATATTTTTAAAAATTAACAACAATAATAAAAAAAGACATGAAAATAAAAAATTTACAGAATGTACCCAAAAATCTTGTCCCCTACGGCACACATAACTGATTTCATTTTACTTAATTCAAATGTATGACATGTTAAATTCATATGAAATTCTGAATTTTAAATAAGAAAAATATTTTAAAAGTGAATGTTTTTTTGAAATCCTGATATAATCAAGTTATGATGGGGTCATGCATTTTGATGAAATCATCAAAATGGGTGGGAATTCACTCAATGTATTTTATAATACAATTCCTAATGATTGTAAACCATTTTCCTAGGTCTTAATATAGTATAACCACTACACCATATGGAAATAAATTAAAATAATAATTTTGACCTTACCATAATTTAAAGAATAAACCTGACATCAGATTCAGTCATGAACTATATAGAAAGAATTTTTTACCCTCTTGATACCCCATTTTTTTGATCATTCTATCAATATTTTATTTTGATCATTCAATTTAAAACCTTGATTTCTAAAATTATGACACTTGAATCCCATCATTTCCACGAATTATGAACTTCCAAATAATTTTATCTTGCGAGAAATCTATGATTAATTTTTTGATATCCCAATTTTTCTGAAGCTAAACATCCATAGGAATATTAAATTCTTTTCCAAAAACAATCTAGATTAGTGACATCGAAATAGGTTTTTTTAATGATGTTAAATAACACACAGAACATAATAAAATTACATGATACACCCTTTACAATATGGAAAACAAATTTCACTAATATCTTGCTGAAATCAAGATTTTAATCTTGGACCTAACTAATTGATTTTCGTTGGTTTTGTAACAACTGGAGATTTTGTGAATTCTTAATTTTTCAAATTAATTTATCTTTTATATATTTTTAATTTAACATGAAAATATAAATATTTATATATATACATATATAAAAATTAAAACACTGATAATAACAATACATTAACATGACATACATACTTGTCTTGAGCTACACACCATACCAACTTCGCTTGCACGACTACATACACCGACTTGTTGTATGATGTACACAACATTGTGTTTCTATGAATCATATTTATATATAAAAATAATTAAATGAAATAACAATAACATAACGATTAAGAATATTAATAGTAATAGTAATAACAACATTAAAAATATTTTTTATATTTTTATCAAATAAATAAAACATATTGATAATGAAATATATGATTTTTGATAATGTCCTTTTATGGTAAAAATATGATTTTCATGAATGAAAAACCATTAATAATAAAATTAGTTGTTGAAAGATATATAAATATAATTTTATTAAATAAAAAAATTTACTTCTAAAAAACTAAGTCATCCATGAGTGAATTTGTGGATTTTTTCGACGAAACATCATTTTTTGATAAATAGTGAAAAGTACTACTTTTTAGTTAAAAAAGACCTTTTTGTTTAATTAGTTATTAATGTTAAATGATATTATAAATATTTTTTAAGGTAATATTAGAGAAATATTATATATATTATACCAATTTAATTAATTATAATCAATTACACTTTGGAACTAAATATAAAATAAGAACAATCTTTTGAAATTCTTCATACCTTAAATCCTTGCTATTTCGTCCTGTCTTTAGGACTAGAACTAATAATTTTTTCCCCATCTATGAATTTAATTTCAAAATCATCACATAATTATGTTATTAAGTGTAAAATATATAGTATAATAAAACCAATTTAATTTTATAATTTTTTTATAGTGATTAAAATTAATCATAGTGGTTAAGACAAAATTAATCTTAATTAGGAACTTGACCATAAAATTAAGCACCATAATGTTGAAAACACTGGGGGAAACACATTGGATGTCCATATTTCATCCATGAAACCTCCATTATAGAGTTTTTATTTGTTTTATTGTATTTTCTTTTGTATAAATATGTGCACACCTAACTTTTTTACAAACATTCTATGTGAGTCTGTTACTTTCTATATAAAAGGCCACCACCTATACCCATTCCTCACACATAAATAAAAATTTGAGTTCATAAATTATCTTCCTAAATATAATTCAAAAAATTCTACCTACATCATTGATGTATTAATTAGGTATTAAATCCTATCAATGAATCCATTTGGCACAAAGCAAAAAGAGTTACCTGCTTAAGATGTAAGTCCTTCTATAAAGTTTGTTTCCTATAGTTCCATTATTCACCACTCAAATATCATTATTACATTATTGTGTAACATCAAAATTATAAAACATATTCTAATATGTTTTTATGAATTTTTTTTTCTAAAATTACTCACACCTCAATATAATGGATACTGAACATACTGTTTCTTTTACAACGAACTAATGCCTCCAGAAATGAAGATTGTTAATTTCTCCATTACCACCAATCATGGTGGGTATTATTATAGAAAATATATTTATATATTTTATATAATAAATTTATTATTTCTATTTATTATTTATTCTATTTACAACACACATTGGTTTTATCTATTTTGTGTTAATATGATAATATATTTTGAGGAAGTGTAGACTATCTCCCCCTCAAAGAGACGTGATTATTTCACATCCCACATTTAATGTAAATAAGATGGATTTAATTTTATTATATTATATATTTTAAATATTCAGGTGTATATAATTATGATATATATAGATACATAAATATATATAAATATATTAATTACGTACTTTTTTCAATATGAAAACAACAAAATAGAAACCACATTAATGAGTTTGTATGACCTACCATCTTAATGAACAATGTATTAATTTTTGCACTATTATATTATATATATTGTTATAATAAACAGATACTATATATAACTAATATTGATATCAGTTTTTACATTCATAAAATGTGATTAAAGTATAAATATCAATGGCATAACAAATTTAGACACATGCGAATAACAAATCCAAAATTACACGTACTAAAACAGAAACATAGGATCATTATGAATTGGGTAAAGGAATGTAATATTAAAACCAAATATGGAATTATGTATAATAATATTCTTATATAAAATATTTATAATAATATTATATATATTATATAATAATCTTGTATGAGTAAAGATAGAGTCAATTAACGAGGTAAGGGGCTCTCATCTCACTATTAATTTTCATGAGATCCATTTAATGTTTTCACTCTTCTATTTTGTGTGTAATATATACTGCTCTAGAATGTATTATATGTATATTAAACATAAATTTAGGGCTACTTACAATTCTATTTTATGATCCTTTTTTCATTGGGTTTGACTTTCAAGGATTACCATGTCGGTAAAATGTTTTCTCTCAATAGGAAATCTCTTGAGACTCATGTTTTGTTATACACCTAAACTCTTTTTCAATGTAAAAATATGTCAACTATAGCTGAAATATCATGAATATAAATATTTTCATTATATTATATGCTTTCTTTAATCTATTTTTCTTTAATGGAGTGCATAAATCAATGTTATCATGTTATAAGTGTTTATTAAGAAAGTCTCATTTTTTTGAGATTGTTTATGATAATTCTCACATTAATGGAATATTACAATCCATACCTAAATCATATTCAAGATTTCCCAAAATAATTTATATTTCATGATATAAGCTTTTATTAGTACCATGTTTTTCTCTTTTTAAATAATATAGTAATTCAATTGTTTTTAGGATTTTCCAAAACCACCCTTTATTCAGGTCGAAAATCTGTGTTTTATAAAAATAATTTCTAATAATATTATACCATTCTCCTATTATTTCTAAAAGTAAATTTTTTCCTTTTTTCTTTTACCAATATCTTCAAAAGAATCTACTTTTATCATTCCAAACATGAAATTTTTCAAACCTTTTAACCATGAAGAAGAATTTTTCATTTTACATAGTATGAATTGTATGAATTTACATAACATCATTTCTTCTAAGATTCTATTCAATTTTAAAAGGATTAATATTTATGATAATGTTTTTAATTTTTTTTTTTGAAATATTTTTTTCAAATGTTTTTCAAACAACTTCTAACTGTTTTAAATTTTTTTAATTGTTTTCAATCCATACCCAATGTATTTTAAACGAAATGGTTTTAAAATCATTTTAATGATCTATTTATAATTATTCACATAATTTACAATGAAATTATTATAAAAAATTATTAAATATTTTTTTAATGTATATTCAAATTGTTATTAAGGAAAATGGATTTGAAATTATTTTTAAAATTATTTTATATGTTTTCAAGGAAAAATATTTTCACAATGATTTCAAATCTTTATAATTTTTTTCAACACTAAATTTTATGGAAAGTATTTTCAAAATGGTGATAGTAATTAAAAAGTATATTTCAAAAATAAAATCATATTTTCTTATAGATTTTTTTAATAAATTTCAAAATTAGCATCCATCTAAAATAACATCTTTTGATGTTACTTATGCATTACTCGGATATTATCTAAAGGTTTCATTCATATCCCTCTATAATGAGTTATTCTTAATATCATGGTCTTTATTAAACCAATTTCTCTTCTAATGGTTTTATGATTATGAAAACTATTCTGTTTCCATGGGTTATAAGCTTCTAAAACCCACCACTTTTAACTTCTTATGCTTCGTTGAAATTATTATAAAACCTATATCTTTTCCATAGATTATGATGTGATGAAATATTATTGATACAAATTTCTTTTCATGGGATATTATTTAATATCTATAGAACCCATCTTTTTTATGGTTCATGATATTAAGAATGTTTTCTTATTTTTTGAATCATTTTTGAATGATATTACTATGAGAAGGGTAGGAACTATATCTCACTCCAATTAATTCGGTAATGATATATTTTTTCTTTTATCAAAGTGGTAGATGGTAGGACATTCCATGAACGAATAAATATGGAACATGGGAGAAAATCCCAAACTCGGAACAATAGAAAAAATGGGAAGACATCCAAGTCCCAAAACAGGAGGGAAAACAGGAGAACATCCCAATACCAAAAGAAGAGGAAATTTGGGAGGATATCCCTATCATGAAATAATATGGTCCACAAGAGGATATACCAGTCCCGAAACAATAGGAAAAATGGGAGAACATTCAAATCCAGGAAGAAGAGGGTACATGGGAGAACATCCTAATCTCAAAAGAAGAGGGTACACAAGAGGACATCTCAATCCCAAAATAAGATGGTACATGGGAGGACATTATAATCCTGAAATAAGAGGTTACATGAGAGGAAATATAAATCCCAATAATAATGGGTACATGGAAGGGAATGCCTTGCTCTAAGCTCGTACACAAGTGATTAATCATAGCCAAACATCATACAAAGATCTTTGTATGCCACCTTGACATTGGTTTTTTATATGTTTATCCAAAATATCATGTTTTATTAATATTTATTCATTATTGTATTATGTTATTTATATCCTTATGATTCATTTCCTATAAATTTTTATTTTTTATTATCATATTTGATGTGCATGGTAGGACCTTGATATGTCACACTCATGTTTCATATCCTTTCGTTCATAATATACTTATATATATTCTTCATTTACCATCACTTAACATTTTTTCTCACCACTTTTTCATGTTTCCTCTCTTGATGTTATGAATAATTTTTTAATGTAGAAGTTCAAATGGTGTTGATCTTTATTGGAGATGTTGAAGATCTTTCACCACGATAAAATATTTTATTTCTATGTTTACAAAGACACTAAACTATTACAATCCACAATAATTCACTTCTTTAATTTTCTAAATATTCATCTAAAATGATGTAATATGAATTTATGTTAATATCGGGTCAATATAGGTATGGTGTTGATATTTTTTGTTTAATACATTACATTCATAGGACAAAAGCTGTATATCGATTGAAAAAGTGTGTCTGCCAGTCATTGATGATATCCTTTGGTTATAAAATCCTATATGTAATTTCATCACTAGAAAAATACACTAAATAATGGGAATAATTATTCAAGGTGTACATAGCCACAAAAAATTAGTAATACAACAAATTTTTATAAAATTAATTTTAATAAAAATGATCTTGGAAAATTACCCACAAAATTTATTCCCAATACATTAAAAAGATCACTAAATAATATGTTTTGTTGGATAATCTCTTATAATAATATACTTAGGTATTATTACCTCATATAATTATTTAATGATTAGTTTCTCATTAATTTCATGATGTGGGAGTTAGGAAAAGAACTACTTGAATATCTCTTATTACTCAAACATTGATTCAACTTATGATTTTATAATCTGAGATATTGTATATGTAATGGTAGTGCTATTTAATGCTAGAAACAGTCTATGCAGGATAAGTAATTTCAAATCATTCCAACATGTTACATTATTAGGCTATAAATAATATATTCAATGTTTTGTAGTAACATAATTTTTATGGGTAATTATCATAATTAGATTTTATTTTCAGATACATTTGTTGGTTTATGGGTTGAAAAACCAACATTGAATTATTTTATATCATTTTTCGGATCCTTGTCAGAGTCGCCCTAAAATTTAAGAAGAAGCTATATCAATCCATATTTTCATTCAATGTTTGATTCAAGGTAAAATTGGGAAAGACAATTTGGTAGCAATTTAATGTCTGGTAAATGTAGTTCTTGAATATTTTAGTTAACATTATATTTTACATCCATTGGTTCTGGTTTAATTTTTTTTAGATGTTATTTCAATTTATATGTACCCAAAAAGGAAGAATTATCCAACTTCGTGAATGTTGAAATATTTTGAAGGTTGCGACTGTATACATTGAGCCCTAAGGATGTATTTAATCTATAGAAAAATATCTATGATAAGCATAGGATTGGTTCATGTCATAAATCTTTGAAAATTAAAAATGAAATTGAGGAATATTTACCTTACTAAAAAAATTTTATATTGAAAGTAAAAAAGGATTGAAAAAGTAAATTTTAGAATGGGGAAAAAATAATATTAGAAATAGATTAATGTATTGAAATAAATTTAATAAATTACCTCTAATGGGTTGAATAAAATAGTTTCCTCACTATAAATAATTCTAATTTCAAAAGTGATATCGTTGGATCCCTCAAAAAAAGAGTGAATAAAAATTACATTAGTGCATTAGAGAGACTAATGAAGGTCATTCTCTAAGGAAAAAATTATTAAAGAAACGTGATAAATTTATTTTTTTAAAATAAAATAAAAACACTATTAACAATTATGGGGTTTTATTTATTTATTTAAATAATGGAGAATTATGTGGGTAGATGATTTAATTTTTAATTTTTGGTTTTGAAGTGAGATCGAGGAAACACAATAAGATGATGTTTTGTATAGAAAATGTTTTAAAATATCCTAAGTGATCTAAATATAGCAGTTAAATTAAATATTAATCATTATAATTTTAATTAAATTATATTATTTTTGATATCCAAATATTTTAACCCCTATACATTATAAGTAATAACTTAACCTCAAAGATGAAATAAATTAAAATTTATGCTAGCTTCAGAACATGTAATTGTTGGACCCTATATTGATTGTTTTACCAATGATAAATCATTATTAATGGTGAATTATAGATCATATAAACACTAAAAGTTATGATGGATTGAGTTTAGGTGTTATATTTGAACTATATAATTTGATCTCTTATTTTATTCATTTACCTATATATATTGTTCTCTCAAAATTCACACACATTTTGAAATCATGTGTTTTTTAATTATTTAATTTAATTATTAGTTTAATTTTAGTTAAAAAAAATGTAATATATCATTTTATATGAATTTTAATATATCATTGATTCAAAATATAAAAATTAATATGTTTATTAGTGAATCCATTTTAAAGAAAACTACTCATATGTGGGCAGGGTAGTCATCGTAGAATCCTTTTTCAAGTGAAATGGTTTAAAATTGGTATAACCCTATCAAATTTCTAATCTATTATTCCACACAAAATATGAAAATCGAAAAAGGGTTTTAAAATAATAAAAGAAAAGTGAGGTAAATAGATATTTTATTAAAGAAATTGTGTTGCATACAAGAAGGGGAAAATAAAAACATTTTGGAGTTGATCTTAGCATTAAAACATCCCTATTAAATGGTGTTTTGAAACAGACATAATTCACTATTCATTGGATCTTTACTCTTTAATGAACATACAACCATAAAAAATAATAATAAAATGCATTTATAGAGTGGAGGAGTGGCTAGGTTTTCAAGTTAATTTATTTATAAATGGGGAATTTTTTCAAATATTTTAATCCATGTTTTGAATTTTTTTTAAACAATAACACCACAAAAATATTTAATTCTATAATGATAACATATTTTAAATTGTTTCATTTATATTCAATATAAATTTGACACCAATAAAAACCAATGAATATGTTATGGCCCGATTAGTGAAGTGATATCCATTCTATGGACTATAATTCCTTTAGAATTATTATAAAATTTACTGAAATAAAATGTATGATACATTTTGGATGATTTAAATTAATGTATTGGAAATAATTTGAATAATTATATTAATAAATATATACATAACTTATATCACATAGAAATTGTATTGGAAAAATTACTTGGTGGACAGTAAATTGAAAAAATTGGTTTTTCATCAAATTTAAAAATGAATGATCTTGACCAAAATATTATATTAATAAACATATTAAACACTAAATAAGGGAATTATGTCATTTATTATCAATAAAATATTTAATAAAATTGTGTTTTATAAAATCCCCAATATTAAAATTTTCCAGTTATGTGAAAAACTACATGTTATGTAATAAAAATGATGTGCCAATATATTAATGTTGATATATCCCAATCCAAATTATCAGTATAGAAAAATTAATAATTTAATCATGATTCCATTGTAATAATTTGTTTTATTTTTTGTCTCATAAATTGTATCAAAATAATTAGTTTGTTTAATTAAACTAGTAATAGAAAAAAAAGCCATCGGTATACAATACCACTTTTTTTATATGTGTGGTTTTGAACCATTTCAAGCTCACGTATCCACCCATTATTTAATATATTCATTAAAATAAAAAAAAATTATTCTTTCCTTGATTAATTTCACTAAACCTGTTTTACAATCCATTGAAATTAAATTTCAATACCCAATCACTTAAGTATTACTAAAATTAAAACCCTTGAATCCAGACCTAGATATTCCATCATGTTGAACATTCCATCACTCTGCTATAAATTGAGGTATTTTTTTTGTATTTTTATGTTATTTTTATTGTGTAAAACATTAGGGTTTCAGTTACACATTCATAACACAATTTAAAATAGTAATAAAGATATCCATAAAAGAAAAAAAGTATGAAACACCCATTGATATATGTGAAATTCGGTTTTACGTAACTTGGATATTCCTTCAATTGTTAAGGAAAATTATAATGAGTCATGGTTGTGTTAAAGGCATCATAGAGAAATAAAGCAAATGATTTAGACCAAACATTTATTATAATAAATGTTATCAAAGTATAAATTGTTTTATTATTCCAAAAACATTTATATCAACAATGTCTCCAATTTTTATAAAAATTAAACCTTTTTGATCAATTATTTCTCATTCATATAATTCTACCTATTAATTTTTAAATCATTATATTTCTCTTATGATACAAATTTAAATGATAATGTTAAATGATTTGTTATTTTTTACTTTATTGTTTTCTTTTTCCATTTTTTTCTTTTTTATTAACAACAAATAACACATACAGAACACACAAATGAAAAACATAAAGAATCAACCCCAAAATTTTATCACCTTCTCAACACATAAAATATTTAATTATAGATAATTTGAACCAATGAAATGGTAAATATACAAGAAATGATCTATTTTATATATCGGAAAATAATATATATGTGAATGGGTTAGGGAAAGTTTGAAATTCTCAAATGACGATGGATTCATATAGTGTGAAGACATCAACTACATGGGTAAGGACTCCATCAATGTATTCCTTAAAATATTTTCAATTTACTATAATAATCCTATATTTTTCTTGTTATTTGATCTCAATTACATAATATTTAAAATAATTAGAAAGGATATAAGGACATAATAATCTAAAGTTCAACTTTACTAGCATTATATTAGGTCTTAAACTGGATTAATGGAATCTACCACCATCGTGAAACTTTTTTTTAGATCATTTTTCCATGAGTAGCTTATTATATTTCATTGTAGTACCATTTATTCTCATATGATTATAATATAATATTATTATTCACCTGAATTTGTAGCTTCCTTTAAATCCCATCTTGGGTTAAATCCTTGTTACATTTATTTATACATCAATATGCTTGATGCTTGACCTCCATGTGAAGATGACATGATTTCCCATAAATAATCTATAAATGAAATATAATAATGCGAGTTTTTTACATTTTCCTAAAATCCAATAGCACATTTCCAATAATAACTCTCCAATAATCTCTATTTAGATTCACTTTCTTCTCTAATATCTGTATCAACTCATGGTTTGAATCATCAACCGATCTGGTTTTTGGACTGTCATATAGTATCGATGTTTTTTTTCCAACCTATACATTCAATTTATAGATTCCAAATTAAGGTAGAATATGTTTTACCATGGTAATTTATCATAATATTTGGTTCTATCAACCTACAGAAAAATTGATCCTTGAAAATATCCAATACACCATGTGATTCATCAGTTTAGCAGGCCATAAACGCCACCCATTTACTAACATAACCAACAATTTAAATAATGTAACAAAAATGTAAATTATCATTTAAACGGGCCCATAAAATATATTCCCTAAATAACAAAAATCAAAAAAAATAATATGTATTATTCATGAAACCAAAAAAATCCTCTCTGTAAATGTGATTCCTTCAGAGAAGGAGGAGGAGTTTCACATTGATTTCGTGACATGGAAATATCAATCACAACTTCATGAATCTATACCTATATATAAAAATGAAATATAATTATGCTAGATTGATCACTGAGACCCATTTTTAATTGGAAGTGGTCCTTTATTCCAAAAAACATCACTATTGGAAAAGTGGTTTGAAATAATTCAGACATATTACAACATTATGTTTTATGAAATAAATCTAGCCTTTTGTAGTTACTCCACGTTATAATGGAAATTATACTAGTTTGAATTGTGATTTATATACATTTGATTTTTTTGGAGTTGGGAAACCCAAATTAAATTATATGATATCTCTATTAGGATCCTCACTAGAGTGGCCATGAAATTTTTTATAAGGTGTATAAATATTGTTATTCATTCAAAATTTGGTTTATGGTTTGGGTATTAATATATTTTGGATTATTGTTAATATATGGTTTATCCAACTCTAGAATACTTCTATTATGTCTGACGTTATTTTTCAACCATTAGTTCAATCTTTATATTTGTTCCAAATGTGATTGCAATTTCAATGTCCCCAAAATAGTGGATTTCTTCAACTAGTTAAATATTGAATCCTCATATAGAATGATACTTTCTGTTT
Organism: Viscum album; assembly: GCA_963277665.1. Taxonomy (NCBI): domain Eukaryota; kingdom Viridiplantae; phylum Streptophyta; class Magnoliopsida; order Santalales; family Viscaceae; genus Viscum; species Viscum album. The sequence goes on from OY728138.1 coordinate 513,105,975, forward strand.
AGATCCCTAAGGTTGAATTAAATCAATGGTTTATGAACTAATATATCATATCTATTTAATTATTACATAAAACACTAAAAAGGAAAAATGAAATTGAAAAAAAAAATAATTAAAAAAGAATACAATTTTTATGTAATGGTAAAAAAAGTATGAAACAATAATGATTGTTGGAATATTAAAGATGGAAGAATAATAAGAGGATAATAAAATGAAATAAATGTAAAAACAATTACCTATAATTTGTTATATAATATACTAGCCTCCCTGGAAATAGTTCCAATTGTAATGGGACTATTAGGGGGATCTCAAACACTATTTATGTTTATCTTTTTTAGGTAAAATAGAATTTCTGTAACAACCCATAATGATAATCAGTTAAATTAACAAATGTTATGACTTGTTCCAAAAAATTGAACCATTATTTATTAGATCTTACATCAATAGAACTCAACATTTAAGTGTTCTTTTCCTTGAGAAGTGATTATGATGGTGAAACTAATGGGATGATTTCTAGTGTATTTGTGAGTGATGATAAACAAAATGGAAGCAACATGTTTTCACTTGTCGGGATAGTCATTTGTCAGATAACTCATTCTGGTATGTGGGGGGGCTCATGGTAGGAGGTATGTGTCTGCAGGTAAACTGGTTGGGGCAGTCTAGGCCAGGATTAGACATCGATGTTACGGAGGGGTTTATGTGTTTTCATCAAGGCCTAGTTGTTACATTGGTATACTGGTTGATACCAAACCAAAAGTGTGGTTACACTACCTAGGTTGAGATATAGGGTCCAAAAAGATGTTGTTGTTCTCTAGGGGGGGTAATATTACACCTCAGAATGATAAAGTGTTAAATGAATAAATTATATGAATCATGTCAATAAGGATCAACATTATTTTTGATATCCTACCATATTAAAACTCCACATTTATGCGTTATTGTCCTATAGTAGTGCTTTTGATGGGTGATCATTGGGGGAAGATTTCCATGGTGTGTGTTAGTAAGAAAAACACATACAAAAAATCATGTGATGGTATGTGGGGACAATAATTACTCAGATGAACTATTATTCCATGTGAGTGGGCCCTAAATATGAGAAAAATGCATTTTTGGGGAATCTAGTGGTTCTTGGTTGGCTATAACTCGATGGCCATGTGGGTGGGCCCAAAATAGAAGAAGTATGATTGATGCAGATTTGATTTTTCATTTAGTTTTTGAAGTGTGATTCATAAAAAACTATGATAAGATATTTATTCTAGAAAATATTATCAAAATAAAAAATATATCTAATTATATAATTTCAGTAACATTTTAATATTTACCTTTTTAATTTAAATCCCCTTAATTACGATACAATAATTTGTTAAACCTCGATCCTTATGAAAATTTACTTAATTTGATATATAAAATGAGTTATACATTATCATTTTTTCATCACATGATATCATAGAAGTTTTTTTTCATTGTATTTCCAAGGAATGATCATGATCATAGGTGAATTAAGGCTAAAATCCACTATATATGTGAGGTTTAATTGAGTTTAGTTATTATATGTTTACACTAAAATTGGTATCATATTATTTTGTTTTACCAATTATTAATTCTCTCTCCCAATTTACGAAATTCATAGATTACTTTTTTTATTAATCATTCAATTGATTTCATATTTTCATTCATATATAAAAGTCTATTAATATATAATATTATATTTATTTATGAAGAGCATTGATTGAAAATAAATTAACGCGAAATGATAGAGTTATATTGAATACGAAAAAACAACAACTCATCCATGGTGGTGTAGTTATCATTAGAATATTTTTCATGTGTAGTAGCTTTGAAATGGTAAAACAAATAACATATATATTCATGAGTTCCAACCTAAAATCAATATTTCAAAATACGAAAATTAAAAATAATAAAATAAATTTAATAGAAAGTGAGATTTTATTGAAACAAAAAAAAACATTACAACAAATAAGTGGAATGGAAGATTATTTTGGAGGATGAATGTGCTTGATAGATTCCATCCATTAATGGTGTATTCCAATAGTTTTTAACCACTTATCCACTTCTCAAATATATATAATTAAATCCCAAAACCATCAAATTATTAATACATTCATTTTTATAGTGGATTTGAATTTCGGGTTTGAAGACTTCTCAAGTGTTATTAAAAAATTATAGGAAATATTTTAATAAAAAATTCAACAAATTTTTGAGGAAAATAAAAAATAAAAATTTTTTCTTCACAAAATTATGTATTATTCATAATTGGGTCCCCTGTCATCTTTCATACGTATATCCCAATACAATCTTGGATTAATATTTTATATAAAAAATTGTGATTTGGTGTCCAACATGGAGTGTCCTAACCAATTTTTACATTGTGGCCTATTTACTCCATTTAAATGACTGATCAAACATGGATGATCTCATAGAATGTTGTGAAATATTAAATTATGAGTTATTTCAAAATAATTAATATAAAAATAGTAATCCCCAAAATATAACTGTGCACATTAAACTAGAAAACATTAATTTTTACCAAATTTTCAAGTGAATGTTCTAATACCACATAATACATAAATAAACATATTTAACATAATTTTAATAAACTATATCATCTATTATGAATAAAATAGTTAATAAAATTTTGTTGTGTTTGGAACTCATAATGGAAAAATTGAGAAGCTTTATGTAATGAGTTCCATAGTGGTGTCCAATGCTCAGTGTTATGAACCGACAGTCTTACCACTGGAGTTACGTATTGGGATACATACGTGTAGCCTTGAACTCGTTCTTACCCTAAGCGTAATGTGTAAATTGTAATTCTCCAAGTTATTCAAGTCATATATGTTTTTATAGTTACCTATATTTCTAGGAAGACTTTCAAATATAATAAGACATGATTCATTTTGATTGGTATTCAGGTAATACAAGAAAACATTTGGGGTTTAAATGTGATCCATAATGAAATAGAGTGGGTAAATTTTCTTATATTTTTTGTGGATATAAATAGTGAAAAATAGGAAAATTATGATGTTTAATTTTCCTTATCTCCAAATGAAAACTTCTAAAATGGTGTTGTGAAATACAATTACATAACTCTCTCACTAGGGAGTTAATTTACATTGGATTAGAAAAAGATCATATAAATAAGTATGGGAAACAAATAATAAATCATGAGTTATGATGAAGGCAGGGTCTCATGAAGAATTGTTTTGAAGATACTCTACATATCTATTTAAGAAACCTCAAACTCTATAAACCATAGATGATCCCTAATGGAAACAGTGCATAGTAGTGAAGTGGAGGTGGCATTCCTCGGGTAAAGAGTTCATAATTGTATATAACTATAAATTTGGTGATACATGAATAAATTAACTATTTGAAAAACATTTTATATTTAGTAATAGTGAGGATTAATAGATTCATGATCAATGATCCATTGTTATTGTGTGTTCCTTGGACATTTCCCTTGGCAGTGAACCTAGTATAAATAATGTCGTCTATGTACTATTAATATTCGCACATTATTTTCATTGTTTTTGTAGTTTATCTATCAGTTTCTACTAGTTTAACGTAGAACTAGATAGAGTGTAAAGAGGGTTATAAAATAGGGATAATAACTTAAATGTAAAAAATTAATTCGACCATCACCCTATTTCATCCCCTATTGTAGTCTATAGTTATAGAAAATTAATTTTTCAAATGATATTATTTTAGAGCCTATTTTATACTATTATATGTATTCTGCAACTTACAAACTTATCTTCTGTCATTTTAAATAATATACCCCTCATGTTATTCTATGTACACATCCTCATCAATTTCACCATAATGCGATTTTGACTTAATATCCATCTAAAAATTTCAAATCCATCTTTGGGTACTATGGATAAGAATATCATGATGACCTCAATTACAGAAATAATAGATATGGTTCAATCAATGTAAAATATTTAAACATATTAATATTATTCAAAAAACTAAACATAATATGAAACTATCCACAAAACCATTTTCATCAACCTTATTCCAAGAGAACCATTATTCACTAATGAAATATTTATTATCATATATTTTCAAAATCTACTTTTTTTAATTATTATAAATTTTTTATGATTTTATCCACAATGTATACCCATTTACATCTATTAGAATTATTCCATAGCATTCCTTGTTTAACCTTTTAAATTTACACGAGTATAACTTATTTGCATGATTTTCCTTTTACATTACACAACTTTATTTTATTCCAAAAAAATATTAGAAGCATAATCACTTCTTCTCAACAATGAATTTTCCCACATAGACTTTAATTATTCATCTTCATCACAAGTAGATGTAGAATATACATAATTAGTTGGAGATTGTGCATTTATTACACATTTTTTATCAAGTTCAAAGCTGGAAACCTCAACCTTATCATTTATAATGATTGTTTTCTAGAATCATTCCTCACATTTGAAGACTATAAAATCACATAACATAAAAATTATTTTAGGTTCATTTTATATCATCTATAGGATTTTCAATTTGGTGTTATCGAATTAAAATCCCATATTTCATATTTTTAATTACAATTTCCCTATTTTTATCTTTCTTTATAATAATTTTTGTGCACATAAATACCATAAGGTGTTTGAGATTTACATTTATATTATACATAATCTTTCTAGAAATTGATATATAAGAGTGGGTAGGTTTTATATTCACTACCCAATGTAATTTATCAAAAAATATGATTGTAATAATTCCAAATTGTTTAAAAAAACAATTAAAATACAATTAGAAATACCACACATACTCCATTATTCCAATGAAACATAAAACTGATCTTCATATTTCACCATATGTATTAAGAAAATGGTTCACCTGCTCACTAATCCTAGAATATAGATAACATAAATTCACTATATTATATCACATTATTGACCAGATTAAATAATTCAAACTAATACTTTTAAATTATTCCTTTCAACACTAATCATATACTATTCATTTGAAAATACAATTTCACTTATATTTAAATCAATTTTAATGTCTTTTCAATAAAATAGAAACCATTCAATACTCTTGATATATGAAAACTCAATGTTGATTCATATTTTTTATGAACACTCACAATGACTGCCATATTTTTTCAAAAAAACCATAGTTAATGAATTTGATTTTCTCATTTCGCAAGTTTTATTGTGTAATGGATTCACATGAATGAATCATGAAAACCATTTATCATCTTGGACTAACAACATAGGATCATGATGTATAGATTCAGGTTAATTAGGAACATTCCAACATTATCCTACTCCATGTGTTCTAACAACATTACATTATTATTCTAATAAAATCCCATTCATTCACATTTTCACACCACACAATACTCATTCGTCTTCATGAATATATCGCATAACCATTAAAATTCATATCATGATCACTCTTCAAATAATTTATTCCAATACATTCAATTTTCATATCTTGATTTAATTCCAAGTACTCTCATATTATCCTTGATCTCATTTCCAAAAGAATATGGAGGTTTATTGTATTTTAATACTATCCTCCGTTGAACTATTGATATGAAAATCAAGGAAATCCATCGATTGCACCATCCTGAATTCATATTAACACTATTCCCCCTTCCCATACCCCTAATATGCGATTGATCAGTGAACTTTTGAATGATTTGGGACCATGATATATTATGATCCATTAACGTTATAGGAAAAAAAAAATTAATGTCGATGGAAATTATTCAAAAGGTTCACATGATGAATATTGTCTACGATGGGATCGGTAACTACATTATCTTCTCTAATTAGAGTCACAAAGATACACTATGGAATTTCATGATGGTTCATCATTCATGTGATATAAATTACATATTTTTTCATCCGTATAGAACCATATTCATCATTTAATAATTATATTATTCATCCTCGCCTCTAGGTGATGAAATATTCTTTATTTACTAGGTCACTTCATCGTATGTAGAACTATTAGATGTATCAGCCTAAAGAAATCTTAGTTCTTGTAGAACAATAATAGATGAAGGTAGAATATTATATTGTAACCTCACTCTGATAGGATAGATCAATAAAATATACTGAATATTATTCTATACAAATAAATTAAAGTTGCATGAACAATTATAGATCATCAAGGGGCCCACATCAAAAATTCATTCATCCTAGCACCGTTAACAACCCACACCATTTCGATAAAACCCCGATTCATCATCAGGGATGGAACTCAGACACACATCACACATTCACATGGGGTGGGATTCACCTTGTTTCCCCCATGTGCCACACCCCATGAATACTATGTGGTTTCCATGCACTTCCCCCATGTTTTAAAATTTATTCATGTTCCATTATTCATTACCACTTACAATATATGTGTGATGGATCTCCAACAACTTGAAACATCCTCCAACAATTCATAATTTCGGTTGTACCAATGTTTTATGGTTGGATTATTTATTATAATAGTTGTCTAACAAAACATTTTCTTCCTGCTGAGTGACAAAAAAAAATTCATAACATCCAATATGAAGACCTAATTATGAACATATATAATTTATTCACATTTTGTATTCATTTATAAATTAAAAACATATTCACTATTAAATTATTTTTAATTTTCCTCATGGAATGATAAAAATATTTAATGGACCTCAATTCATATTATTTCCTCATATCTTACTGTTATATGTAATGTTTCATCTCTATTTTCAATTAAAAAATCCCATTGATCTCATAAATAAAAACACATAAATCATCATATTTACTGTTGAGAAAAATAAAAAACCATTTTTAATTAGACGTGTTCATCAATCCCCCATTTTGTGTTTATTGCCAAAATCAACACATCACATTTGGAGTCAATGTATTATATGATTTCTCAAAGAGAATTTTCCTAAGACCACACTAGAATATATGTAAATTTTTAGGAAAAGAATTCTATATCACAATGTACAAAATTTGATATCATGGAGAATAAGTTTTCATCAACCGCAATTTAGATTTTATCCCCCTAATTTGATAGGTTCAAGTTAACAAAGGGTCCAACTATATATTGATTCATTTCCTTGTAGGATTTTTTTTACAAGAAATAGAATATATTGAATTAGTCAATAATCTGTATATATTAGATTTTATTGAAATATTTTCATATTTTGAATGAAACATGTGACCGTGAGAATGAATAGGGGGAGCAATAACTAAAACACTTCTAGGACAGTGGATGGTTTCTATATTATATGGATGAAAACTCTAATGGTTGTGGGAATGTAACACCCCTAGTTTGATGTACATGACCATTTATTCATTTATTTTTAGTGTTATAATGATTTGGATATGGTTTAGGAGTTTTTGTGTGGTGTTGACACTTTTTGTAGGATTTAAAGAAGGTTCATAGATTTAGAATTAGTATCATAAGTTGTGAAATAGATCTATGAAATAATGTAGATGAAGACAATTGGCACCGTACTAAAACACTGTTGTTGAATAGTTTGTTCAATCCTTGTAGATACCAAATAGGAACCATGATTAATGGGATATAGGGAAATGAATGTTTAGTGAATGGTACATCAATCAATGTGAGGGATACTCATAAGATAGTGGTCCAACATGTTTGGTGCATATTTTTCCAAACATTAAGAAAAAAATGATGTATAAATGTGCACTTACTTAAAATGTGGATCTAATACAAATTATTTGATAAAGCACTAATTTTTCCCCGGATCCTTCTATAAATATAATTCTTTTTTAATGAATGGATTTAGAGATGAACCCATTAAATCCAAGAGTGATTCAAAAGTGAATCAAAATGTGTTAGAGGCCTAGATTCATTAGTAAAATCATATTATTCCTTATTCTTCATTGATCCAAGGATATTATTTTTCTTATAAACATATATCTGTTACAATATTTATATATCTATGTGTTATGAATGATTTTTTATTGTATCTTATTCGATCAAGTGAAGGTAATGCATATTATGATTAGATCATGATATACATTTTTTCGTTCTATGTTTCCATGATGGTTTTTTATGTTGGTGTATTCTCTATCGACTCCACTTTATATAGAACATGAATGATTAATTATAATTAATTTTTTTGAAAATATATTAGGTGAAATAATTCTTTGATTTTATGTGGAAATACAGATTGGTTTTGGCGTCGTAAATTTTACAAAACATTTTTGGATTTTTCATAGCTTATTTGCGTTATGATTTTAAAATATAGATTTTATAATTTTGGTTTCTTATTATTGGGATTGATTTTTGGAAATGTTTTAATAAAATAAAGGGTTATGGAATAGATTTTCAATGTGTTTTAGCATGCTTGTTTTTGTGTGTTCGTGATTCATTTTATGGGGACTTATTGAAATAAGAATTGGGGTTCCGGCCAAAGGTGTAATGTAATAAGGGATTTATCACATAATCATGACTTTGCAGATATGCGAGTGACCATTCATGAGTATGAAATTCCCACCAGGGTGTGCATTTCATGTGTATAGATACATGTTTTTTGATATTCCAAATGATTGTAAAAATGATTTATGATTTTTTATTAATTTCCATTTAAAAAATTTCTGTTTATGATTTATATGGTTTTCACTACTTAATAACATATTATAACAATGAAATCAAGTTTTAACGTAGTGATTTGTGTTAGTAATTAACTGGGGATAATCCTACAGATGATAGACTTAACCCCTACTTGGGAATTATCTTTCATTAGAAAATTTTAAATATTATGAAACATGTAATAGAACTGCATATTTGTTCCATAGAGATTCTTCTTCATATTTTTTGTTAAATTTTTTATTAGATATTATTTAAGGTTGGGTGTTATTATTTGTTATGATCTTGGTTTTTTGAGGTGTGACCTTTCGTATTCATGGGATAATTTTGTTTGGTTTCCACTTGTACTCAAATATAGTTGGTTTTTTGAGTTATGTTCTGAGATTCATTTTATATTCAGTCATCCTATATAGGTTTTTATTAATTATTTTTTGAGGTATGTATTTTTTCAATTAAAGGAAAAATCAACCCCCAAATATTATTAAGGCCCCTGGAATTTATTTCAACCCTTTGTTGTTTTGAGGATGTAACCCAATAACAAGTAGCTCCACCAATACCTATAAATCCAATAAATATGTCTGATATGTTATATATGTTATCATTCATGGTTGGTATAAGTATATTTTGTGAAAAATATTATTAGTTTTTTTTGGTCATTGAAAAAAATGGTGTTAGTTTTCTTTGATACTAGGGTTGAAAAAATATCAAGTTATGCCTTGGGATGGAATTATGGATTTTTTTTTTCAGATAATGGTATTTAGAGAATAATAACTTGTATCTAGCCTCTATATGATGAAAATCATGTTTCTAGGTGGTTTGGGTGCTTCAATATTTTAGACACTTCTAGGTGAGTTGTAACCTAATCATCATGGGATTTTCTAATGAGTGTTTCATGACATCATATGACAGTAGGACATCCAAATAGGATTTCATTTTTCTTTTTTAGTAAAACTCTTCACGAAATAGGAAAATTCTCTAACTTTTAAACATGATAAAATGGTTTTTTTGAAAAACATGTTTGTAATATTTTGAAAAATTTCTGATATGTTTATTATGGCTCCATTCATGAAACATATATTTTATGAGATTTTTACCTAGTAAATTGGAATTAATAAGACAAGAATCTACTTAGTTATAATTAATGGATTCTTTATGTAATGATGAATGGAATGAGGTAGGAATTAAAAAGAACTAGCCACAAGAGGCTTCTGAAAATGTTGTTGTACTAAATAAATTGGTAAACCCAAACCCAATTCAAATCAGTGTCCATGATTTCTAGGCAATGATAAGGCTAATATAAATAAAATACCCCAAAAAGTGGACCATATAGTTTAGTTCTATTAGGATAATTCACCCATATTGGTGGGGGGGGGGGGGTTATGAGTAGAAAATATTGGATTTATGGTTTAATATGTAGAATTTATTCTTATACTTCCTTGGAACACATGGATAACTAAAATATATGTTTTTAATTTATATGCTAATAGTTTTGGAATCCAATTGTTGTAAATAAATATTCACGATACATTATAATGAGGCATTAATTGGGAAGATTTAAAATATTTTTTATCAAGAAAATATATCTTCAAACATTTTGGATAGGTAAATATGAAATTATTTAGATTGAATCATGTAAATCTCTATATAATATAGTATATGGTAAAATTTATTAACATTATATGTTAATCCCCATATGTTACTAAAAGTTAATATCTGAATACATGAATTTTTTAATCCTTTTGGAGGATATATTTTCTATCAATAATAGTTGTTCTTTATAATATGTATTACATTGATATAGTCAATCGAGATAAGAATGAATAATTTGATTTCTCTGGGAATATGGTTGGAGTGAATATATTTATTCCAACGTGATCATTTCAATACTCTAATGATTGGAAGAAGGGTAATAGGGAAACCTACGTCTACAGTTATGTAACCCCTTATAATCAAACTATTGGATCAATTAATATTTTTACTAAAAAAATATAAGACGATATGTTTTCAATGTGGTTAATATGGAAAAATGAAGATAGACTTAAAAAATCCACCAAGAGCTTCCACATTTTTATTAGGATGTGACTTCTTTAATTCTATTTTCACACTGCTCCAAGGAATGATGAAGTAGAATTATCTCATATTTTTAGGATTAATATTATATAATTGTAAAAATTCAAATGAAAAATTACCATCATCAGAATATAGAATTTAATTGTGATTCTCTGAGAACCGTGACTACTCAAATAAAAAAATATCAACAAGGTAACAAAAATAAAATTACCAGGATTATTAAATATTATGGAGATGAAAAAATGAACATCGATTATAAATATATTCTTTTGATGGTGGGAGGTATAATTATTTTTAATTATACACTTATCGAATAATTTTCTGGTATGTGAGAGTCCCACTCATTTATGTATTTACATGTTTTTGATGGTATGTGTATTCATGTTGATATAATGGATTATCTTTAAAAACATCAAACTCTTCTTGGACAGAGATAGTGTTGATCCTTTATGGGCAATGATTTTTCTATAACTATATATGGGGATGTGTTCCTTTTGAATTTATATTTTATTATAATGGATGTATATGACATAATTTTGGCTGTGGGTTTGATGAAATCATTGATGGTCAATATTTAATACTATTAATGAGAGGATATTTTCACATATCTGGATGATATCATAAATAAATTTTGAGTTGATTGTGGTTTATTGTTTAATAATGATGACATTATGTATGGTTTGTTGGAGCAGCATTGTATATGTTTGGAGTTATTAGCTTGGTATCTTTGGGAGATAATAATAATGTAGCTTTTCAAAGTATTAACGATCAATTTTATTTCATTTTCTGAAAAAATCAAGGTTTCCACCCAAAAAATAATTTGATCGTACAATTTATCTATATCATAAGACCAGCCACATTTTACTCTTGTATTATTATATGGAACCAATAAAATTGATGGAATTAAATTTTTAGTTATAATTTTTAGAATGTAAATACTTTATTCAACAAATAATATCTACATAGGAAACAATAGTTATATTAATAAATAAGAAGATCAAAAAATAATACTTTTCATAAATAATCATATGATTAAAAAACCTATGATAAATAATCCTTATCCAATTGTAACACCCCGAGCTTCCAAGATATTATTCTCATTCAATAATGTAATAGTTTGCATTGTACGTGAGTTCTAGATTCTAACACACCGCGACCAATCAAAATTGCCATTATTAATAGTAATACCCACCTTTTTGAAATTATAAATATTTTATATTTCAAAATGGACTTCATATTTTTATTCGTAATATTGAAATTAGCCTATGTGGAATTTTTGATAATTTTCTGAGAAGTTCCAATTTTTGATGAATAGTGAAAAATACTTAAAAACAACTTTTTTAATAAAAATAATTTATATTGATAAATTATACTATTGAGTGGTTTTAAATTTTAAATATAATATATTTTTACCATTTTATCGAATGGTGGTCATTAGAATTAATTTTACATTGAAATTGGACATAAGCAATTGTCAATCTTTTGATATATATTGTTTCTTAAAAACACGCTATTTGTTCTGAAAACGGGAATTAATTATAAAGTTAATCAATGAAACATATATGTTTGTAATTTTTTAAAATATACATCATTTTTGAATTCGGAATATCAATTATAGCTTAGAGTGAAATTTTGGCATTGTTCTGGAAAAACATCAATTTTTTATGAATAGTGAAACCACTAAGTGGTGGTTAAAAAACTGATTTTTCGTTCAAATGAAACATTACCACTTCTGTGATTTGATTTTAAAAAATATAACATTCATAGTTGTCATTAAGAAGTAAAATGTGTGTCAATGGGATTAAAATAAATTTTTGGTGAATAGTATCTTTTAAGATTAATTAATCGCGATTAAAGGTAATTAGTGAAATTTAAGGTAAAAATGATATTATAAAAATATGAAATGACCATTACACTTGTCCTACCTCTATTGGATGATTCATGGACGACCAATAAACTCTATCGGTCAATTTGGGGACCCCATGGATCCACATTGGTAAGAAAATAACATTACAAACTTTTTATTTAATGTTAAAATAAAAATGTCACAAACATGAGTTGTTTTACAAAAACAATTTTTAAATGGTGTTATACAAGTCAAATTTTTGACTATAAATATTAATTACAACGCTAAAAATATTTCCTAAATCATGATATTTTTTTATAATTTCTAGACATTAAATAAATTAAATTATTTATGACACCATGATGATGCAGCGATTACCTCATTAATTTACGATTTTAATAAAATGGAAGGATAATGTAAAATAAAATAATTACACATGTCTGAAGCCTATTGGATGAGTAGATTTAGAACCCTTATCACCTTAGTCTAGAAATATATAAGTTTGTTACATTTAAAATTCGAAACTCATTATATAATAAAGTAAAATTTCATTACTTACCAAGAGTGACCCTCCTCTCTTCTTATAAAAGGCCCCCACCTCTACCACATTACCCACATCTCTCAAGCCTTTGGCTCAGACAACCCCTGCCCATTGTGAATCTCCACTTCCCTTCCTTTCTCCTAGAATGCTCACATTGGGAAAAAGTCTTCCCAAGGAAACCTTTAAGCTCAAATCAAAAAGAGTTACCCGTTTTAAAGGATGTTAAAGAACGATCGAGTCAAGTCAGACACGAGGTAAGGGAACTTCTTAACCCAATTTCCATTCTTTGGGTTAATCTACTACTTTCAAATTATTTCATGATATTATTATGTCCTCTCTTTTTTTGTACTTTCATTATTTGTGCTTATAGTTAATACACAAAATAGATCTATTTTATTTAAAAAATGATCTTTGTAAGTGACTTCATCTCAATCTCCTTTCATTGAGGCATATTTTGTTTTATACACAAAATTCTATTATACGGTGTATAAACCCCTTTTAATTTAACTTATATTCAAAAGGAATATTTTTATACGAAGCGTTTTTACTAAACGACAAAAGGAATGTTTTTTGTATGTATTCGGCGACAACGACTTCTCTGCCGTCGTGATCATTATTTGAGATTCGGCTACCTTTACAAGCCATTTCTTTTTTAAATGATATATAAAAACAAAGTTTTAATTTTATTTTATTTTGGTTTTGAAAATGGTATGTATAAAACGTTGTTTACGAGTCTTAATATATGAAAACCTAGTGCAAATGTATATGTATTTAACGTAGGCTTAACATTGTTTTCTGAAAACCCGACTCTCTAGTGTGGTAGAAAGGAAGGGATTGGGTGTAGACCCATCATGGTCTGTAATTAGTCAAGCAGTCTCAGAATTAGTTGTTTTATTTTCACAAGCATGCATAATGTTTTCAGAAAAAACACTGGAATATATTTGAGAAATTTTAAATGTAATTATCTTCTAAAAATTGAACTGGTATTTTGATGCCGCAATTAATTTCAAATGGTATTTTAAAAATGGTATTCCTAAATGTTTATATTCCAATTTTCATATGAGGAATAAATTGGACTTAGTAAGTGATGTGTGGTGCCCACTATAGCTCCTCGATGCATCATAAGGTCTCATGAGACAAACTTGTGTCTTGGCACGAGGCCTTGACAAAATCTTATTTTTAGTCTTGGCACGAGGCCTTGGATACGTGGTTATGATAGTCTGGAATTATGCATTCCATCATTTTGAAAGTAGTTATTGATATTGAAAATGATTATTTGACCAGTAGAATAACCATGTGAATAAGTAAATGGCATTATTTCATTTTACTTTTTCCCTATTATGTTTAAGATCAAGTTTAAAAGGCTTTTGTTTTAGTTATACATTGCCTTAAATGTTTTTTTATTTATGAAAGCTTAATCTATATTTTTATCCTTACTAAGCATCTGAGATCACCCCTTTCAATGTTTTTATTTTTCCAGGATGTGAAGAAGTATTTTAGGAATGACCTGCAGGGATAGTTTTAAGGGGATATGAATGTGGAAAATGGAGACTATGCTATTGTAGTTTTTCACTTCATGATGTAATGTAACATTTATGAATTATCTAGTATTTCCAAGGCTTCTAAACAAATCGGCCATTCGATACATGACCTTTTGTGATCATGCCAATGTTGTGCAGTAATGCACCGACTATAGGTAACTGGGGTCGGGGCGTTAAACCTATTACATTGTTTTATTATTAGTTTTATCTGTTTTGGGGAGCCTAGTGGATCTCAGAAATTGAAAAATGTTTCAGATACCACCAAATTCTATTTTGTAGAATGATATTTAGAGGGAGTCATTTTGATGGAGATATGTCCATAAAAAGAATTCCTCTATTCATTTTGGTCATACAAATTCACCATCTAGATTTTTGTAATTGATGAATTAAATATTTCATAGGTTTCTAGATTCCTTTTGGACATGATTATTTATGATATACTGATGTATTGTAGGACAAAAGTGGACCAGAAAAAAAACATGTATATAATATTTCATGTCTTTTCAGAACATCATTTATATCCTTGTTATCAAATTGTACAAGAGTTAAGTTTCCTTGGCTATGCAATTTAAAAATATGGAATAATTTTTGATCCATTAAAATGAAGTTTTTACATTTTGGAAACCAAATTAATTTTATAGTTATATAGTTTCCTAGGATTTCTAGGATACCAATGTTGTTTTTTTCCTGGGTTTTCACCATTGGAGACAGTAATTATAGATTTTATGAAGAAAATATTTCCTTTGTAATGGAATAGAAAATATCATAAATCCATTCAATAACATATGGTTATAATTACATTAGCACTTATCCTCACATTTCCAAAAACATTACATGTCTATATAGATTATTTTTATTCATTAGGATCTAAGAATATTTTTTTTTCACTAAAAGAGATTATTTTGTTTCTTATGTTTCATGAGAATTACTATTTCATGAGAATAACTACGTAACCCATGACTTCAATTTAGATATTGTGGAAAATGCTTTAAAAAATTGGCATATTACCTATTTGTTGAGAAATTCAATGGGGGTTCAGATCATAAGAGCATGAAAAAAATTATCTCAAAATTATATTTCAATTTAAGATAGGTTAAATATATAGAGAGACACCTAATGTTTGAAATTTACTTGATGCATACATCATGAAAATTGAACTCTATGGTAGATGTATTGTGAAGAAATTCATATTCAAATATTCAAAAAATATATTTTGAATAGTGTAAATTAATGTCTATTATAGTTGATATGCATCCAAGTTTATCATACAATGGTTGTATTTTCATATTCTAACCAGTTACATATTTTCTTAATTTGGATGAATATGTTAGACATTACTAGACATCCAAATTATCATGTGTTTTTATGAGGATAAAACTCTATTGTAGAGAGATCATTAAAGGGTGGAATGTATATGGGATTTTAGTGATGTTATTTTTAAATTATATTTCTATATCATCTTCTTTTCATGAAAAACCTTTTAGTGATTTCCTACATTCAAAATGGGTTGTTGATACATGTATTTAAAAATGATTTACCGATATAATGTGTAATTTTTTTTGAGTTAGTTTTAAATGATATATATATGAGTCCTCCATGAGCTTTCTCACATATCATCATATATATATAAGGTGCCAATAACCATTTGGAAGGATGTAGTCATTACATATTCCGGTGTGAAAATGGGATAAATTATCTAGGAATTTTCTAAAAGAAATAAAATGGATGGTTAGGAAACACAATTACATATCTGTGATTTTGGAACAACTCATTAGTTCTTCTCATATAATACATATTCAAGAAACCAATTTAATGTATACCTAGTAAAAAAAATATTCATTATATTTTAATGATTTACTTCATTCATGTCTCGATTGTACTAGACACAGATCAGATGTTTATGTATGGTTTTTAGAAATCCGAAAAGCAAGCCCTTGGAACACAATTGACATAGAATAAGAAATATTATACATATGAATATGGATAGTTAGAACAGACAATCCATGTATTAGAGGACATGATTATGGAATGTTTAAAGTATTTGGGTGTCACTTTGGGGAAAAATTTTCTTTTATTGGGGATCTCATATAATAACAATTACCATATCTAAATTCATATGGCTCCTTTGGAATCATTGTATGGATTTACTTTTTGATCTATAAATTCATGGATGGAAACTTGTGAGACTTTATTTATTGGAAACATCCTTAAGAAAGGAAATTTATAGAATATTTAGTAAATCTGAAATAGAATTTATATGTATAAGATTAATCATAAATAATATTCAAATAATCATTGATGACCATTGTAATTTGGTGGTGAGTATTAATTTGTTTATTGGGGTTTATCAATTGATATAAAATATTGTTTTAATATATAGTCAAGGTTTTTACCTTAATACACATACTTTTTTCAATTACATGAGTTAGTTATTGATGTGGTACATCGATTGTATTTTCCAAAAATGGATTATTTTATGGCACATTGTGATTAATTTATCATTGTTGAAGAAGTATCACCCAAATCTAGATAATATAAACATATGGGATCTCATTTAAATAGAGATAGATGATACATTGATTTATTTGAAAGTATATGTTTTGGATTATAATATTAAAATATTTTGTAGAAAATTAATCAGTCTACAGTGGATTTTAGGAAAATAGGGTCTGATTTAGGAATAAGCATTAGAGGGTGTGAATGAAATGGAAAATCTGCGGACATAAATCTTCTAGGACAATAATGTTATTTATTTTTTGATATTTAAAAGTAAATTATGGACACAATTTAGATCGTTTGTTATGGTATATGACCAATTATTCTTTTATTTTAATTCTAAAAAATGATCGGGTTATGTTTGGGATGTTTATAGGGGGGTTAACATATGTTGGTGACTATTTAAGAGAAGTTCGATTTAAAAACTATTAGTAGAAACTATGTAACCCCACAAGGAAAAAGTGAAATATAATATTGTGGGAACTAGATAGGTTCATGGTTGGTACACAATTTGGCCTAACTGTTTGGTTGACCAAGATAAATCTTTCTACTTATGAAAAAAGTAAATACATGATTGGTGAAGATTTTTCCTAATTGTGTGATCTAACCACGCAACACATGGCCATAAGATTGTATCCCCACATAGTTGAAATTTTTTTTCCCAATGAGTGTGGTCTAACCATGTGGTGTGAAATAGTAACTCCATAAAAAGTGTATCTAATCCATGTTATCCTTATATGAACATTCATTTCCCCTAATCCTCAAATAATATTAATTATTTTTTTTATAAATTCATATGATATAATTCCCATAAATCCTTGAGTGATTCTTAGCTGAATAAAAATAAATTAGAGGCTTAGAATCATTGGTAAGTGACCATTATAACTTATTAATTATAGATACCAGGTTCTTACCTCTCATGGAACTATTGTTATATTCTAATATGGATTGTTCATTGTGTGATGAATTGTTTATGAAATTATATATTAGGATATAGTTAAGGGAACTACTTTTTTGATCGTATCATGAACTTTTCTTACACCATTATTAATTTTCACCAACATTCTGTGAGGTAGGTGGATTCTATATATATAATACTATATTGAGAACTTGAAGGATTATTTTTAATTAATTTCTTATGATTGATATTGTGGTGAAATACTTCAGCGATTCTTGGTGGAATTATCGATTTGTATTGGTTTTCGAAATGTTTTGAAAAGTTGTTCGATTTCAGAAAGATTCATTGTTTTTTATTAATAAATGTGAATTTTAAAATAATAGTTTTTTTTGATTATTATACTAGTTTTTTGGAAATGGATAAAATGAATAATTTTTCAGATGTATTTTTGGGGTGGGGTATAGAATACATGTTTGTTTGTGTTATTGTTACTTTTTTTTGGGGCCCTCTTGAAAAAAAACATGGCTCTGAGCGCCAAAGGTGTAATCAATCATGGGTTGTATCACCTTGTGATAGATTTTTGGATATGTGAGAGACTTCTAATTAGTATTAAACTTTAACCAGGGCATGCATGGTTTGTGTGGAGAGAGGCCCAGGTAATTTAAAATGATTATAATTTTTTTATTTGAATATTAATTTCCACAGAAAACTATTATAATTTATATTTAATATTTATCAATAATAAATATCTTTTTATAATTATTGTTAAATTTCTTTATTAGTGGTGTGAGTTGGGATGTCATTGGGGGAATACCATTGAGATTATACTCACACCCTTCTTGGGAGCTTTTTTGCATTTGTATATCCCATATATCTTGACACATGAAAATTTAATTTATCAGAGATACATTGTGAGGATTATTAATACATTGGAATGACATGTGGAGTTAGATATTGTAGTTAGATTGGTGTTTCCACCTAGTTGTATTTTGGCAATTTTAGTTGTGGTTTTTTGTTTTCATCGATTTTGTATTGGGTTTTCCTCTTGTACTCTAATATGGATGGTTTATTTCATTACATTTGACTTTTATTTTTTAATATTTTTCATATTAATTTGTATATAATAATTGTATTTTTCTTTATATTTTTTATCATTCAATGGAAAAACCATCCTTAAAATGTTCATCAGGCCTTTGACATTTGTCACCCATCATTATTGTTCTGATGATGTCAACAATGGCCTAGTAGGCATCTGTTCACTCCTCATGCTAATGTGGAGAATATGTATTTTAATAAAATAATATTAAAAATTAATTATACTTTTTTATTTGATATATCAAATAATAAATTTTATTTTCTATTCCTTGAAGGATATGATATGATCACACTTGCGTATGAATAACTACCACCTCATGAAGTGAATTGATTAGTTTTCACTAATAATTTATATGGAAGGTTATATAGATGAATTTAATGATTATATGTGATATTTATGACCTTACTAAACTTCTCTAAATATAATATCACATCTATAATCATTCTAAAAACCAGTCAGAAAAAAATAAATCCCCTTGTCTGTATGAGGGAATATCGCCTCACTGACTGATGTGATATGTTTTTTATTTCTCTTTTACTTAAATGTTAATAATTACAGATAAAATGAATATATATAACATATACAATATCATAATTAATATATAAAGGTGTACTATTAGCTTCCTTCATTACATTATATCCATTGAGAAAATGGAAATAAAATTTATGCATACATACAACCTGTGATATCCATGAAAATTCTATTTCATTTTCCATCTCTGTATTTAATGAATTACTCTAAAACCACATATAATATATATATATATATATATATTATCATGGTTATCATTCTATAAATTATTCAATATTTATCAATGTAAATTGGCCAAAAATAATAAACCAAATCATTAATTAAATATTGAATATTTATTACCCAAAATATATATTTAACAAGGAAATATTAATAAAAAATAATAAAATGTCTTATGTTTATTATATCTAGTATTATATATAAAATTATTGATTTTAATAGATTTATAGTAATCTGTGATTTATTATACCAGAGGATTGAATTTATACTATTGAAGTCGAGTCATAAGGTAAGGGATTTCAATCTCCCTATTATTTTTTGTGACACACATGCCACATTCACCACTTAAATATTTTATATGGTGTATATAATATCTATGAAGCTGTTTCATTATGGTTATACTTTATATTAATATATATTTGTGTATCCATCTGATATGCCTTCTTTCAAGGGTATTATGATTCAAAAGAAACCAACGTGGTAAAGGATTTTTAGTACAATCTCATTATTATAAATATTGTTTATCATTATGAATTAAACAGTGAAATAAAATGATATTCCTATTAGTATGCTAAAATTTTCATTTAAATTGGTTATTTAATGATAATACATTTTTCCCTTCATTTTCCATTAATTTTTTAGGCAATAGATCAAAATTATGTTTTTATGGAAAACAAAATTTATTTATCTATTCGGTAGAAAAACCATTTTATCTCATAACGATTTTCCCTAAAAAAATTTAAAAGAACTAATTTATATGAACTTTCATGCTTACATTATATTGTTTACTTTTATTTTAATTTAAATCTACATTGAAAATGTTTTATGTTTAAAATAGTGTATTTCAAAGTATAATTTATATTTTCTTCAAGAAATGATTTAAATTATCTTTAAATATTACATTATATGAATCCAACATAATTTTAAAAGATTTGTATTCTTGAAGATGTATTATGATTCAAAATTAGTTTTAAATTTGAAAATATTTTTTCCTTAATAAATGTTTTAAATTATCAATAAATGTTCCATTGTAGTTTTCCAAATATACTTTCAAATAAAAGAATCTTGAAATTGTGTTACGTTTTAAAAACCATTTATAGTGTGTAGAGGATATTTTTATCGTGAAATGTTCCGAGTGATCTTACGAAATCATTTCTCATCAATGATAAAAATCATTGATGATACTTATTAATTATTGGGGATATTATCTAGTGACAAAATTCATATTCATTCTCTAAATGGTTTAGGTTTTTTATGAATAGATGATTATGAATCCTATTCATTTTCCATTATTTATGTTATGATGAAATTATTAATAGATTATGAAAGTAATTTAACATCCATGGTTTAATATTTGATAAAATATTTATGAAACCCATTCCATATCACGGGTTCAAACATGATCAATATTTTATGATATTTGTGAACACATGTGAATTATTTTCATTAAATGATGGAGGTTATGTTATAACCAGGGATAGTGGTCAAATTATAATGTGATTTTTGGGACCTATATTTCACTCTAATGGAGTCGGTAATGATTCATATCTTATGAATAAATTATGTTATGTGTGAACCTAATTTCATGTTCATATTGATACGAATGGAACTACTCTCATGTCTATAATATTATGCATGGAACTGCTTTCATGTACACAAGGCTGGGAAAGGACATCCATTCATGTCTCTATGTTTATCAATGGAACTTAATTCATTACCATTTATAAAGGAATGGACTATATTTTTTTTATAATATTATTTGTAGATCTTCTTTCAAATCCATAATTTTATAAACGTTCCTGATTATATGAACTTAACATAATTTTTATAACTCTATTTATATTAATGTGTACATGATGTTATAAGATTATGTGTGTGAAAAAAATATATGTCTTATTAGAAATTTATTCTCTCATGTATTTTGTTCATCAATTCCTTTATAGTCTATGTCTTATAAACTACCAATAAATATTCTATGATTCGTTTTTACATTCTATATTAGATTATGAATGATCATTGTGTGTGATACTCATGAACACATACTCCTATAATAATAATATACATTAATGTAATCATTGAATGATATATCCAATGTTTACCCTTGTGGAGTACATAAGCTCACCCTTTCTTATGCATCATTTCCCTAAAAAATTATGAAAATTTTTATATAGGGTATATCAATAAAGAGTGGAATATAGGAAGTTATTAATGGTATAAGTTAAATATTGTTCACTAAATATGAATATTATATACCTTTTTTCCAACAAAACTAGACCATTACGGTCCTCAGGAATGTTTTTTTTCAATGTCGTATATATTAACCTTAGATGATTTTATATTTTTGTATGGAATTATTTGGTCTCTATAGTTATTATCAGAGGATATATTTCGATAAAAATTGGAAATTAGTATGTGAAAACTATAGTGAGAACCCTTAGAGTATGAATAAGGATAGGATGACATCATAATGAATTTGTAAAGAAGAGATTACATGGTTTATATAAAAATACATCCATATATGGGTACTTCTTGTAGACATATTTTTTACATAGATGTTCATATGGTAATCATTCAAATAAAGTCATGTCAAGATTTACTATAGTGTTACTTTATACAAAACAATTGGACTTATTGCACACCTGTTTTGAAAGTCTCAATGGATATTCATTTACTAATCCAAATTTTCAGTACAAAAAACGATGAAGTATTTGAATAACTGATAATAAAAGTTGACCTAGGATAAAGCAAATGTTTCATAGATTTGGTTGAAGGTATCTTAATTTAGAATCATATAAATGATTTTTTTATGTTTTTTGAGTTTTCCACTATGATTACTATTTTGATTGCTATGATTTTCTATTTTAGTCAATTGATTAATCCTACGAGAATCATGTAAATGATGAATGTAATAGATGTCTCAATGACTATCCTCCAGTGAAAAATAATTTTATTTTAGTTGAAATGACTAATCCTCTTTCTATACTCACAAAAATTACTTAATCCATGAGTCATAATGATCTTTCAAATGGAAAATGGCGGGAAAAGAGTTTTACTGAATCCTTTATTAGGTATCATACACCTTTTATTAGTATGATGACTGATCCACTATGTAATATTAATTATATCCTTACAATTGAAAAGAAATTATAAATTATCTATTATTTGAAACATGAAAATGCATTTTTCCCTTTGAAATTTAGATGTTGAGGTGGTTCAATGGTGTAATATTATAAAAAAAATTATAGTCCATGAGAAGTAATTTACTCCATGTAGAGGAATGTGTTTTTGAGATTTTTTTAAAATATTTAATTTCCTTATATTCTTCATAAAAATAGAGAAATAATAACTTGATAGAAAACCTAGGGATGATGGGTATGTTGTTTCCTATGAGGAAAATTGTACAATATGCCCAAGTAATTCATCTATAATTATCATTTGAATTGAATCTATTGTTGACAAATTACGACTGAATTAAAACCAAATATCCAAATAGAGCTTTCCAAAATAGACATTAGAAGATTAATTAAAATTGTCTAATGTTAACTCAATGTGAAAACAGAAATTGTAAACATCTATAGTTATGGTTATAATAAATGAAATATTACGTATAATATAATTTTCATTATTTTTTCAAAGATATAAAGAAAAAAAATTATTCTGATACATACCAAAATGATTGGAATGATTACATAGGTGAATTTATAAAACAAAAACAAGTTTCATGTGTTGTAATCCAAGATATGGAGAAAAATAATGTATATGTGATGTGAAGTTTCTAATAAATGAAATTTCAGGGGACTAGGATCAATAGTGTTCACCATTTACATTACATTGTTTCAAATATAATGAGTTTGGGAATTTCTGGAATCAATATCCAAATATAAGGGCTAATGATGTTGATAAACCACAATACCTAATAAAGGAAAATGGGAAAAGGAAAAACTATGTAATAACTACAACTAATGTGAATAATGATTATTAGGGAACTCTATATTGGATAATTTCATGTTGGATTTTTTCTGAATGAGTTCTATGAAACAAAATTATTCATAGATTAGTGAAATTTGATATGATCCTGAGAACTGAATTTCTATCTCCATATAGATTAGGGAATGATAAAATCACATTTGATAATATAATTAAATTTATAAATATTTATATTGGAAATGATGGACTCTAACTTCAAATGTAAATTATTCTTCAAATGATAATATCTTATTTAATGTATTAAATAATAATTTTATTTTGGGGGAAAATATGGTTTTATTTTGACATTATTTTGATAATTTATTATGGTATATACATTTTTGGTTGATAAATTATTAGTGAATAAAGTAAATTTATGTAGAAAATTGAATGATATAAGGTCAAATACTTCCAATATTTTGGATTCATTATTAAACTAAAATATTTTAGATTATCCTTAATGTTAACAATTTATTGACCCGATCAAGAAGATATTTTGATTGTAGAAAATGTTTTGTGCTCTATATTTTGGTTATGGTAAATATTTAGATACTTAATTAATGATATTCATATCTTCTGATTATTTTAGTGCTTTATATTCGATGAATTCATCATATATATTCATTTAAGGAATAAGGGATCAAGCAGAAGTTGATTGAATAATAATCAAATGATGAAATTTTGATTAAGATATAAATGAATGTTGAGCCCTAGATATATTGGTCCCTTTTTCATTATTGATCATGTAGATATAGTATATTATCAATTGGTTCATGCACCATACCACTCTGATGTCAATGCTGTGTTCCTTGTATCTCTCTTGATGAAGTAAATACCTGACCTTTCACATGTACCAAAATTATAGGTCATACCACTGGAGTAATACCATTCTTATTAAGAGATGTTTTTAGAGATTTTATATCATCGAGATAATGTTATGGGATATAAAATAAATTTTGTATTCATTTGTTTTGTTGAAAACCCACCAGTTTGAAGAAGCTATATAAGAACCTGAGGATATGATGAGGAAAATGTACTCTAAAATGTTTGTAGAAGAGGGATGGAATTTCCAATGAGAAATTAATTTTAAGGATGGAAGGATATAAAACAATTGGATTATATGGAATTATTTCATCAAATACATTTACATTTGTTTTTTTATTTCATCACAAGAGACTTTTAGAATATCTTACATTACACACAACACTATGCTTAACTTATGTTACATGACACCGAGTTTCAACAAACCACAACATACTATAACGGTTTTATACTAGTTAAGAAACTCCAAAGTATGAATAATAATAACCATTTTTTAAATATTTTTAAATATGGATTTAGATAATATATATATTTCGATAAATAAGAAATCAAATTTTGGTATTGCATTATAATCATTGAAAATACATTATTCTCAAAAAATGAGTTTCATCACATTTTAAGAATGAATAATATATTATATATTTTCACTTTTGTAAAATTTATTTAATTAAATTAACATAATTAATGAAATAAATATTTAAAAAATATCTTCCAGTGAATTTTGTAGAATAATATGAGAAGATAATTTTTCCTGTGAATTGTGGAAAATTTGGATTTTTATTACAAAATCTCTTTTATTTTTAATCATTTAAATGAATTAAAATAATTTTAAGATAGTTATAAAATTATAAGTAGTTCAACAATATATTTACTAATCAAATTTAGGTTATTATATTAATTTTAGTATTAAAATTTGATTTAAAATTTTTAAACATATGAAAATTTTCTCTTTGGAAACCCATTTTTTCATCAAAACTATGGGGTTAATTTTAAATTATATTATTCTTATTCTACGAATTGAAGTTTGAATAATAGATTATGTATTTTTAATAATAAATATAACTATTATATAATATTTTCAATTTTATTTTGTACCATTAAGAGTATTCAAATTAGTAAAAATTAATTACCACAATTATGGTGAAAATAGATTTACCTGGGGTTAAAATTAAATTATAATGAATAAAAAACCCCCAAAAAAATTACATAAAATATATTAGTTCCACACATTGATATTATAAAATTTAAAATTAAATAATGAACCATTTTTTAGACTTATGGAATTCAATAAAAAAGAGGTACATGTATTAAATAAATCAATGTCTATCCTCTAGCCCTATTATAAATTACAACCCATACCCTCTCATCTACATAAATAAATAACCCCTTTTGTAGGAAACTAAAAAACAAAATCCATTCCATACATCCCAATTCCATTATTATAGTCCATAAATTTATTAGTAATATATTGTAAAAATGATTTTGTTTATATCCTAAGGAGGATGTTTGAAGAAGAGATAACATTCTTAACTGGGGTTTTTATTTGATTTCACCATCCACGACATTGAACCATTATTAATCCATGATGATATAATAAAAATAGTATCACACATATTTATTTATATTATTATGTTATGAAAGTAATTTATTTCTATATCCCTTTCCCATAAATGGAAAAGAATCTATAAATCATCTACATAATGATGTATCACCTTAAGAACCATTGAAATTCATTTTGCAATAATTCCCATAATGGATTTTTATTGTGATGGATTGAATGTTTATATATGATATTTTCAAAATAATTATACTAATTTAGTTATTGTATGACATCTGCATTTTTAATTTACATTCCTTGGGGGATACGATAATGTCGCTGATGTGTATGGAATAATATTGCACCACAAAGAATTTTTTATCATTTTAATTAAAGAATTACATGGAAGATATTTCATAAATTTTTCAAACTATATAAAATCTAAGTTTATATTTATAATCTCATTAATGTAACTATGACACCCTATCCTTAGATACTCCTTTATTTTGTGCTTTTATTAGTCTCGGGTATTTTGGTAAAGGTTCAGGTTTGAGTCGTAGACAAAATTTTTGTGTTTTTAAAACATTGGGAGGATTTAACAAGTGGAACATGGGTGCAAAACAATTAGTAGAAAAATTTTGGTCTGTCTATGTAGAATATTTGGGTTCAGAAAGAACAAACTGCATGGTCTGTGCATAGTCTTTCAGTAGGTCCTAGGTAAGCGTTAAATAATCCATCTATGGGAAAATAGTTTTACACCGTTACCACAAGGTTTGGAAAATCATGTGTTCATTACAAGTCACTAAATGTTCAATATCTAAAATCCCCCTCCCAGATTTGTATCCCAAACATGAGATCCTCCTCCCTTTTCTGACATAGACACACAAAGGGGTCCTCCCAAATCCCACTCCCTTACTCCCCTTCCTCTATGGAAGGTACCTAAAGGTTCTGAGGATAAATTCATGGGATTGATTTTCCATTTTCCCCATTAATTATCTTTCACTCTTGGTTTCTAGTGTTTTACATTTTGTGTTTTCATGTTGGACAAACCCCAATGGTTTGGGTTTGTTCTTGGATTTCATTTCTTTTGATCTACGACATGCATCACATATTTGGGGACCATGTCTACCATTCCTAAGCGTTTGTGGCATCCACATGTAGTTGAAGTAGGGGATTCAGTGATTTTTAATTCCTATGAAATCCATTGATGCTTGGGTGATTTTTATTTATTTTTAAACATGATCCTCACCTCTAACATTCACATAAAAATTTTAATATGGATTTCCCATGTTGGTTAAAAATATTAATAATAGGATTTGAAAGTAATCCTTGAAATATGAGTAGAATTATGTTCAATTTTTTTTGGTTGAATATATAAATATTATTTTTTGTGAAGACTGGGTATATTGAAAAATGTTTTAAAACTATTTTTGTTATGTTAGAGTTGTTGGATTTCATGTTTTTCTTTGCACAGTTGACTTTGTAAACATGTGGCTTAATGGTTGTGGTGATGTTTCTTGGATATGTATTCATGATTTTAATGGTTTGGGGTGTGTATTATAAATAACGTGAGTGGTATGGTTTAGATTTAAATAGAATAGTGAATTTTTTAAATTTCATTTTTGGATTTCCCATTGAGGTTAGAGTGTTCCATTGGATGTTGAAAACATCCACAGGTGCACACATGGTTATTCCCTCAAATTAATTTTGTTAGTGTAAAATGGTTTTCTCTCTAAGACTTGTTTTTTTAAATATATTTTCGTTTCCAAAAACATTTTGTCCCCTTTTGTGATTTCAAAAATTGGAAAGAAAATAAATATCAGAGGCTATGCCTGTTTTACAATTAGTGTGTGTTTAAGTGAATAATTGAAAAATTAGGGTAGATGGAATGTTCCACAAGATGGATGTTTTCTCTAAAATGGGGATATATAAATTTTATTGATAACATAATTTGGGGTGAGGTAAGAATAATATCATTTATGGAATCATTCTTCTAAAAGAAATGATTTTTGTTGAATATGAAAATTGTGTGTGCCTAATTGGAAGCCTAATATTTTTTAAGAAGTTGTATAAATGTTTGCTTGTTATAATGGCCTATTAGTTACCCTTATGATTTCACATGTATGGATATATATAGATATATATATTTATGGAACTTCAATAGAAAGTATTTCCCTTGAAGGGTTATCATATACTGGTGTACGTTTTTGGGGTAGGCATGTGCGGTGACATCAGGTAAGATGACTCACGCCTTCATTGGCCTCCAACACAAATATTATTATTACCACTATGGGTTCCTATGCATATTTTATAGGATTTATTAATGTTTCATTTAAACCTAAATTAGATCTATTGGTACACTCCTGGGATTGTTGTCAGGTGAAAAGGATTTTGCCACTGGATTGGTGAGTTGAGGGATGATAGTTGGTTATTGACATAGGGGTTTCACCATATGACAGTGGGTGGTTCCAAACTGAGTCTATCAAGGAGTCTTTTAGGGATGTTCTGGATAGCCCATATTTACACTCTATATATTATTGTTATTATTTTTATTCAAATAGATTTCTATTTAGCCAATATCTTTATTTTCATAACATTGCTTTTATATTTTTATTTTGGTTTTACAAATAAAATATTAGTTGGATTTGGAAATGGACGGAATCAGTTGTTGGTTCTCAAAATGGAAATGCTATGATTTTTTATTAAAAGATGAGAAACTTGTTTTTATAATTTCATTTCAAAGCAGTTAAAATGGGTTTATTTCGGATTTGAAGCACATGGATTCTATAGTGATTTCCTACTGAGCTATCAGGCTCACAACATACTGGTACCAATTGGTGCCATAGGCCAGAGTTATTTAGAAGGTTCAGGTTTTTGATCAGGTTTCTAGTTTATCTGCTTGTGTCTTGAGATGGATCATTGGATGGTGGTGACCTCAGGGTCACATGGAGGGAATTCTAGTAATAGTATATTTCAACATTGTTTTCCTCTCAGTTTTCATTCCATTCAGTTTTTTTGATCAGTTGTTTATTTATTTATGATGTATTATCATTGTATTCTAGTATGGTTTTTCGATCCTGGATATTTATTTTGGGCCGAAATCATTTCATCTTTTATTTTTTTCTGCTCGACCTTGGATTCTATCCCATGTAGATCTGGAATGCCATTCAGTCCATGCCATAGGCCGACTTGAGTATTCGGGTCAGGGTTTAAATGGTTACTTAGTATACAAACTCAATACAGACAATGATGATGTTAAATGTATTTATATATATATATATGTATATATATATATATATATATTTGGAGAAACCAATATTAAATGGATTTCCATTTATAGTTTATCGTAGAGAGGTGTTCATTTTTTTGGTAGGCAAGTGTGTTAATAGTAGGTTAGATAAATCATGTGTGTGTTTGCCTCCTACATTAAATGAATTATTTTCACCATGGGTTCCTGTGAATATTTTAGAGTATTGAGTGATGTTTCATTATGGACCCAATTATACAGGTTGGTACCCTCCATGACATTTTATCAGTCCAGCAGACTTGTTCTAATATATTGGTTAGTTGAGGTTAGTTAGATTATCATAGACTTGGGGACTTCACTATATGTCAGTGGGTGGTTTTGAACCAAGTATGAGTATGGGTATTCTACTAATGTTTAAAAAAATCCCATGGTTACATTATACATCTACTTGTTATTATTATTTTGATGTAGTTTTTAGTTTACCATATATCATTATTTTCAATCTAGCCCTTGTATCTTTTGGTTTGGGTTGTAAATATAAAAAGGTAGTTTGTTTTGGAAATGGAATGAATATTGTGTTGGTTTTAAAATAAATAAATATATGAATTTTAATTAAAATATTTATAAATTACATTAATAATGTATTCAAAAATATTTTCAACGGATTGCTTTGGTAATGAAAACACCTTGATTCTGTGGAGATTTTTTTATTAATTTATTGATATCAATCAAACTTGTACCACTCAGTTCTGGTTTTCCCAAGTTGTTTGGCATGTTATGTTTCTTATTAACATTTCATGTACTAATTATTGTGGTTATATTGGGTTGGTTGGTTGATGGTGGTGACCATGAGGTCACATGGAGGTTCTGTTGGTAGCAGCCTAGTTTACCAATGTTTCAGTTTTAGTTTTGACTCTATTTAGTAGTAATATTTATATGGATCCGTTGATCCTTTATTAAGATCTATCATAATTATATTTTTATCTTGTTTTTTATTGACATTGGTTATTTATTTAGGGATTAAATCCTCTCTATTCTATGTTTTGATGCCCGAAACTTATTTTCATCCCGTAGGGATCGGGAACCTCATTTGGGCCATTCAACGGGCCGACTCAGTTGATTGGTTTAGGTTTAACTTTGGACTTTTCATGATATATAGGTATCAATGTTTTATATCTATTATTTGAGGTTATTTTTAGATAGAGATTATGATTTTCGGGACTCTGAATGTGGGTGCGGGAAGATAATCATGAACTCTTACTCAGGCCGATCCTCGAGTTACAATGGTTAGTTTGGGATTTGAGCCTTTTATTGTTGGTTTTATTGTATAGGGATGACCATGGAGGAGATCTTGTGTCACGTTGTGATCTCACATGGAGTAGTGACACATTTGGATTCCTTGTTCATGGTTAAATTTCATATTAGGGTTATGCCTTTCCTTGGCCATGGACCACTACCAGCTCACTAGGTTGGGAAAATGCACTAGTTCCTCATTCCATTGGTTCATTATTAGTTTTGTTTCATTTTAATTCTATTCAATGTATTTTTGTGTTAAAAATTAATGAATATTTTGTAATGGAAATAGATTTCATTTGGAAGTGCTTTCCATAAAATTATTTAAAATGGGTGAAGTGGGTTTTATAATTGAAAATGTTTGTGTTTGAGAATATGGATTGTGGGTATCCCTTGGTGTTCTTTTGGGACGTTCACATGTGTGTGGTTATGAGTGGGATGTGCGTGTTTGAATGTGTGGATAGAAATGGTTGGATACACTTGTGAATAGTCATGGGACTCCATGGGTGGGTTAATGAAGATTAAATATTGCCTTGTTATTTATAAAGTGATTTGAAGATGGGAAATCTTTTTGGAAACCCATCATTATTTTAGAATGTTGGTTCTGATTGTGGAAAATTGGTTTTCTGTTTAATTTTTTTTAATAAAATGATGTTATTTTGATAAATTGGAATGGATATTATATTTTTGATAAATTGTTATTTTCCATTGTTTGAGTATTCAAATGGATTCTAAGTCGGTTGTTTTGGACCAGATGTTTTCCCCTGTTGCAATTTTGCATAATGTTGGTTTTTCATTCATGTTTCTCTTGATTTTTATAACAACTTGACCAGAGGGGTATCCAATTTTTCCAATGAGTCCTTATTAGTTTTTTTCCTTCTTGAAGGTGTCTTATTCTTTTCGGTGATCAAGGTCTGTTAGATAATGATGAGTGACATGAGGTGGTCGATCGTGTCTTTATGGTGATATGGACTCTTAATGTTGTTAAGATGTGTGATATTTTGGGTCAGTTCAAAGGCCCATCTTTGGATGAATGGGGGTTGTTCACCCTGAAATCATTGCAAGTTTGGAAGACAGGGGATGTTTTCAAATTATTCTTCACCGTATTTTTTATATCTAATGAGTTGAATATAAATAAATTGGAAGATCTCATGAATTTTCAACAAAGCCATGAAATAGTAAAGGACTACATTGACTGTTTAAAGGATCTGTCTTCATTTCCTCCAGAGGTAGAGTAACATGATCTGATGAAGACTACTATTTTCCTTAGGGGTCTTCTTTCAGAGATCAAATAGGAGGTCCTTTGTTCTATGGATCTTTGTTTTGAGATGCTAGTAGACGAAATGTTCAATACAAAGTTAGTTCACGGAGCACAGATGGTTTGTAATATGGTGCCTCCCATTATTCCTAAATGTTTCCCATCTGGTGAGGGGTGTAATATCGAAAAACATATTCACAAGGATCCTTATTCCTTGGTTCTAATGTATGGTTCATCTAACTAATCTTTTATGTCCCATTAATTAGGTTGGTCAAGGCATTTCAAGCGGTTATGTCACATCTCTATGACGACAATCCATCGTTCTGTCTATTTGGATCATATAAAGAAGTTTTGGAGGATTTTTTTCTTGAAGGATTCCTGATTGGAGGATTTTAATTCTATACTATGAGGCTGGAGATGCTTCATCTATTATAGCCCTAGCCATATTTCTTGGTGTGATGCTCAGACATGTTTAGGATTTGTTGGGGGTGTGAAACCTTGTCTCACTTTTTTCCCTATTTTGGAATGAAAATATTCAAAATCTTATAGATTATTTTTTATAATGTTTTATGTATAATTTTGTTATAGATATGTGATGATATTATTTCACAGTAATATAGGTAGTTTGTTCATTTGGATGTTGCCTTTGAAATAGTTATTTTTCACATATAGTGTTAGGATTATAGATGGTAATATTTTGGTTTTGATTTCATATATGCTCATTTGTTGATGTATTTCATTTATGAATGTTTAGAATTTGTTTCCCATACATTGTTTATTTTTTTTTCCATATTTTTTTGGGGAAATTCTTCTGGGCTAGAGAATTTGTAATTCTGATAGTGGGGTTGTTCACCCTTACATGTAGAGTAGATGGTTCATATAGGATGTTTCCTTATCCGAGTTTCCTAGTATACTGAGTTGATTTTTAGTGAGTTTTATGCTTTTGTTCTTATAGTGGGGTTGTTTTTCTTGTGATAATGGAATTGGTTTCTTTGGTCTTGGAGCCCCTAGTTTCTGGTTATGGTAAGGGCGTCATTTGGTTAGTGTGAGGAGGTTCGGTAGGACACCAAACATCTAATTTTAAATGGTGTTTTTGTAGAAAGGATTTCTAGTTGAATCATGGACGTGTGGTTTAATGTTGTGTAGATACTCAGTTAGTTCATATTGGGTATTCATAGGTGATTACCCTCCCTTGGGTGGTGTGTTTATGTAACAATTCATTCATTAATAGTATTATTATAGAGGGGAGAACCATTTCGCATTCTACCCTTCTTTTGTGTTGTGTTTCTTATTAGATCAGAAAGATGTGGCCTATGGGGATTTGGGTCTTCTTGATATTCTCAGTTTCTATTTTTCTGTCTAGGAATAGACTTCAGTTTTAGTTAACTATCGGCTTTGTGACTTTCTTAGGGAAGAATATATATGTGGAGGGGAGAATTTCAACACCCTGACATTAGATACTCCTCTATTTTTTCCATTTTGTTAGTCTTGGGTGTTTTTTTGAATGTTTGGTATGGAGTACCCTCTAAATTATTGAGTTTTTAAAACATCTGGTTGGTTATCCAGGTTGTGCATGAGTACTGCAAGGTTAGTAGAATTATTGTCGCCTGACTGTATAGGTGGTTTCGATTCGAATAGATCCAACCATAGGGCATGTGCATATCCGGGTGGTAAGTACCAAGTAACGGTGCACCAATCCTTCCATGGGATGGTATATTATCATGGTCTGTAATACCATGCAGCTAAACCCTGGCGTTGTGCTACATAATTAAAAATAATATATCTAAAATCCTCCTCTATTATTTTTACCCCAAACACATGTTCCTCCGATCTTTTCTGACCAAGGCACACTAGGGGTCCTCCAAAACTCCTTACTTTGCTCCCCTTCCTCTATGGAAGGTCCTTTATGGTTCCAATGTTTGATTCAATAAATTTTTGTCCAGTTTCCCCCTTCTTTTCCTTTCCCTCATGGTTTCATGCGTTTATAATTGAGGGGTATCATGTTATACAAATACTAAATATTAAGTTCATCCCATGGATAGATTGTATTTTTATTTATTTCATGTGGATCATCCTCTAGTCCATATTATCAAGTTCTTGGTTGTTGTGTTGAATCCACATGTGGTTGAGGTAGGCGTTTCCATGATTTTCCATTACCATTAAATCCCATTATTCTTGAGTAATTTGGATTAATTTTTAAACATTATTTGTGCTTCCCTAATACACCCAGTCAGTTTACTATGGAATTTTAATATTGGTTAATATTGTTATGAATATGAATTCAATGTAATCCTTGAAATATGTATAGCTCTATGTTCACATTTGTTGATGAATAAAATTATATGTATTTTTTGAAGTGAATATATTATATTTTGTGAAATTTATTATTCATATTTTTGTTATAGTATAATTTTAGAATAGTATGTTTTTCATTGCATGCATTATTTGGTAAACATTTGGCTTGAGGGTTGTGGTGAAGTTTTTCTGAAATGTTTTTATGATTTTGATGTGGTGGGTTGTGTTTTATATATAATTTGAGGGGTTGAGTTTGGTTTCAAATATAATTTATACATTATATAAATGTTTTTGTGTATTTTCCTTAAATATTAGAGTGTTCCATTACATATTAGCACATCCACGGGTGCACAACATTCAGAAATGGGTGTGCCATCAAATGATGATGATTATTGTAAAATTATATTCTCTCTAAATGTTTTTTTCTTAAATTTTTTTTTTCAAATAATGTTTTCCCCTTTCTGATTTCAAAAAATGATAAAAATGAAATCACATAGGGTATTCACATTTTCTATTTGTAGTGTTTTTTGGGAACGTATGGCTTATGGGGATATTTGGCATGTTTCACAAGTTGTATGTTTTTCAAGAAATGGTAATTTTTATGTGTTCGTGGAAAATTCATTTGGGGAGTTCAATGCTTAAAATATCATATGGCATTTTTTCAATAAAGAGGGATGATTTTAATTGAATTAGGAAAATATTTGTACCAGGTTGGAAACCAAAAATGTTTTGTGATGTGGTTTAAATGTTTACTATGTATACCATCATAGTTGTCACCTTAATGATATGAAATTTATGGATATATATTGATATATGTACATTTAGAACCACAATATAAGGGATTTATCTTTATGGGTTATCTTATAGTGTGGTCTATGTTTGGGGTATGTAGGTGTGGTGACAATAGGTAATATGAGTCTTGCGTGTGTTATCCTCTTATTAACAGAGTATTATTACCACCATGGGTACATGTGAATTTTTTATATGATTGAGTGATATTTCATTCTAGGCAAAATTATACAGGTCAGCACCCTCTCGATTTTGATTTCAGGCTTAGAGGGTTGTGCCACTATATAGAGCAATTGAGGGAGTCCAGTTTGTTATAGACTTAGGTGTTTTGCCCAATCTTAGCAGGTGGGTCTGAACTGAGTATGTCTCCTCCATTTCTGATATGTGTAGGAAATACATTATTTACATCCTATATCTCATTGATAACATATTTATTCACCTATATTAATTTTTACCCTGTATCATTATTTTCATTATTACCCTTGTATTTTTTTGGGTTTTACATATCAAATTATTGTTTGTTTTATAATTTGAAGGGGTTGTGTGTGGGTTTTGAAAACAAGAAATCTATTATTTTTATTAAAATATTAATATATATAACTTCATTTCAAACTAGTGTTAATGGATTTTTGGGAAATTAAATACGTGGATTCTGAGGTGATTTTTAGTTATCTATAGACCTTACAACCTACTTATACATCTCAGTGCCTGTAGTCCTAAGTAGTTTGGATGGTTTGGTTTTTTATTTCTGTTTCTAGTTTATCTGCTAGTGGCTGGAGGAGGATGAATGGTGGATTGTGGTTACCATGATTTCACATGGAGGTTTTGTTGGAAGCAGTCCAGTTTAGAATTATTTCTGTTTCAGTTTTTCTTCCATTAATTTTTACTTTTTATCTAGAATGAAAATTTATTTATTTAGGTTATGTTATCATTGTCTTCATGTCTTTTATTTTTGTACATCCTGGTTATTTATTTTGTGTTGAAATAATTCATACTAGTATTCTTTGATTCCTGGTAATAGTTTCCAGCATGTGGAGATTGAGAATGCCCTTCGGTCCTTGTCATGGGCCCGCTCACGTGACTAGTTCAGGGTCCACCTGAGAAGGTTTGAAACAATAACCATATTCTATTTTAAAAAATTCATTTTACATTTATTCTTATGTTAATTTCTATTTACTATTGTCTCATTTCAATCCTATTTTTTTAATTATACTCATGAAATAGCCCATGTTATAATTTAAATTTTTGTTCCATGTAATACAATTCACTTTATTATTCGCTACTACATTATGATTCATTACTCATTGAAAAATATTTGATATAGTCCATATATATTTTAGGAACCAATTTTTCATAATAACTATCTTGGTAAAAGTAAAATTCATCTTTTTTACATAGCATAAATATTTATTAAATATGTTGAAATATTTTATTCCTATAAATTTATATTATAAATTAATTCAAATTTCCCCCATTTCTTATTATAGGGTCTTTTAACTAGAAACACGTTTTCATATTCATCACTTTTATTCATTGGGAAATTAATATAAAAATGTGAAATTTTTCACCAAATGATTTTGTTTCAAATATTACCTATATTTATTACTTTGTCAATTTTGATGTTTATTGACGTAAGATACTTGATATTCTCAAATTAGTAATCCATTAAATCGTTATCATTAATTTATCTTGAGTATTCATCTTATTCTTCATTGATATGTTGTTTTCTCATGGAATTGAACTCCATTTCATCCATATCATTTTTAAAGAAAAAAATGGATAATTCCTCTTATCATAGTTTAGTATATTATATGACATCCATTTATTAGAGGGTTGTGAATTTTGGGTAAAATATTTATTGATATTTCCCATTAATTTAATTAAAACCATTATAACATATATACTTTATTCAAATACCCTAGCATGAATTAAATATTAATTAACATTGGTAAAATAATTATCCACCGTCTCATCATTTTACATTCTAAGATATTCAAATATATTCCTCCAAATTTTTTATTCATATTTTATACCTCTAAATTCCATTCATACATGTTTTTTAGTTCTCCACACATCTTCTTGGCACATTTCAGTCTCATCGCATTACTGATAACATTATCAAAAAAGTATTATATAATTCTATTTCTATATTTACCATCATTATAAACATCTCATTTATATCCAAACGTTATAGGATAATATTTCATGAGGGGAGGAAATAATACATTAAATGCATCACAAACCTATAATACTTTTTGTAGTATTTAAGGAATTATCTGGTTCATCCATGATTGAAAGTTAATTCTATCCAAGATTGGTACACCCATTCTATTATCTGAATTAAAATTTTCTACCATTGATTTGATAAGGTTATTTCGTAGGTAACAAAGTATGATATAGGATTCTGTATATAGGATTGTGTGATATGACTGAAATGGATTGGTTAAATCGATGGTACTTATATATTTTATTGTTTCATTTTTTAAAATTATCATCAGTGAATTATAATTATTTTATCCTCTCATATATGAAATCTGATTGGAAGTCAATTAAAATATCCTAAATAAAACAAAATTATTTTTACAATGTTTTCCTCTAATATAGGTGACTACACCTTTTCTTGGATAATATTGATAGGCATGACCAATATTCACTACTATAAACAAAATTCATAATATAGATGGTTGGTAATGCTAGATATCCCCTTTCCAAAATTTTGCCTCCTGAAAAATATAATTTTATAGGTTTCAACTTGTTTATAAGCATAATAAGAAAATTCTATGAATGACACACTGACTCAATTATTCTAATACAACATAAATATGATCTTCTTCTTTGAACCTATATAATAATTAAATTTTACACTTTCTCACTAAAGTTATAATCTCGGTAGATAAAAATTACTAAACTGTTTTATATAGATAACTATTGCAACTGAATCACAAAAATAATTATGAATACACACTTTTAAATCAACCCATATATTGTTCACAAAAATATATTACATAATTTATTTTTAAACCATATATCATGCATATTCATGGTAATATAATTTATGATATACATTAGTTATTCACAAACTCATTGAACTTTGGGAAACCCCCTCCCTAGATACTATATTTCCTCACTCAAAAAATTGTGTTTGGAATTTTTTTCTTCACATAAGTATAATCATGTAAGGGCATTTCATGAATAGATCACATGAACCTTTTTTCTTCACCACTTAAACAAGAAGGTTTTAATGTTTTTAATTTTTATATATAAGGATCAAATTTTTATTATTGTGCTTCATGTGTTCTAAAAACAAAAACATTTTCAACTATAGAAATCATTATCCTATATGTTTTTCAAAGAACACTAATATCAATCACCATCATGTATATGTATCATAATGTTTTAAAAGAATAACATGATCATTTTATAAATCATCATGTGAATACAGAGAACATTCAGGTATAATTTTTAGTCTCACTACTCATATATATTTATTGATATCATTATAAAAAAACATAATATGGTTGAGAAACATATAAAAAAACCTCCACCGATATATTCATTGAAAATTAGATATAAACATCCATAAAAATAACTCAAATTCACTTCCACACTACCTCGTATTATCCTCCTCAAAGTATGTGATTTGTTACTGATCTTGTGATATCATGATCACTATATTTAATCATGAGACAGCCTAGTGGGATGTGGATAAAAAAATTGTAATGCGATTGAGAGATAAAATCTATCCCTGATTGAATCTTCATTATTATTATCATCATCATGTTATATTGTGATGATATAAAATGGAATCACATGATGGATTGAAGTCCATGTGACATCACAAGATATTTGTTTCATCTTTATTATACTATATTCAATGTTTAATAATGAGGCAACTCAACCAAACCTATATTAGATGATCTATGGTGAATGTTTCCAGAACATTCATCACATGAAAAACCCTCAGAAGTCATAGCATGAAAAATCATGATGCATAGAGTATAACTTTAACTAATAATATATGATGATAAAATCATGTATATCAGATTGAAAAAATGAAATAGAACATTTGGTTATGCTTCTATATGTATTATTTAATGATGGATGAATAATGAACATAATTATTGTGCCTCACATCAACAATTTATTCAAACTATAAATGCATAATAACCCAATTTATTCAGGTAAAACCCTGATCTGAGACTAGATTCAACACCTTGAAACACATCACACACTCACATTGGGTGTCCAAAAATTCCTTTTTCCCAATTTTCCACCCAATGAACACAATAAGGGTGCAATGAAAATCCCCCACACCTGACCATTCATGAAACAATCATGATTCAATTCCATCACCAAACTCTATGAGTTGGATCTCTTATTTGGTTGGGGTATCCACCCACATTATAATATATATCTAGTTCCATTTTTTGGCTGGTTGTTCAACTTCTCAGGTTTTCTAATTTCCTTCCATTTTGAATTCAACATGACATGTGAAAACATCATCAATATTAAATCCATTTTAATATTCACCTTGCAATGAATGAAATAATGCATGACCATTAATTCATCTTATTTAATCAAATCATTCTATTTTTGAAAACATGTTATGTCTATTTTTAATTAGACCAATACATTGATATTTTAAAAAAATATCAAAAAAATTATTACATTTACTATTTAAAACAAATAAAAACCCATTAAAAATATTGTGGGTTCTGAAAAATATTGATTTAACATTCTCAATTTCAAAAAATCTTCTTGGGGATCTAAAACCCTTGTTATAATAGCCCCAAATATTATTAATTCGATTATGCATATGTTTTTATTTAATTTTTCCTCGTTTAAAGAATCTATTTGTATTGGGACACTCAAAAAAATGTATCATTTATACAAAAAAATTAATTTACTATCTTTGATGATGTAATATTAACAAATATTTATAGCTATATTTCATTTTATATTAAAAATTATATCATTACATGTTGTCCCTTCCCCTCCATCATAATTTTCAATTCTTTCAAATTGTACAATGAACATATCATATAAGATAAAATACCATTTTCTATAATATAAGGAAATTTTTATTTATAACTGTGAAATTATAATTAAAAAAATTTCCTTATTGACTGAACATAGAATATGAATGCTTTGAAACCTATTTTATATATCTAAAAAATATAAGAATAATAGAAACCCATATATAGTTTTTCATTCATGATCACAAGATGTTGATTCAATAGATAAGGTATAATATATTATTTCTGTCTCCCTATGAATCATACTCTATTATAAATCTTTGTAGAAACATATTTTAAATAAAAAAATTTTTCTTATGGTTAATAATTCGATAACATCAGCAATACCCCTGAAAGATTCCATTTGGTAAACAATATACATCTAAAAGGTCTATTTCCTTGTTCAATTTTCATCTCTCTGATGAGTAGATGTCACAAATAATTTTATGTTATTCATCAATTAATATTTTGATGGATGAAGATCAATTTCGAAAAAAATCATTTCATTTTTTCTGATATATGGCCTTGATTTTATGAATCTCAACACCTCGAAATTAAATTTGAACATTCGACTCTTTAGTAAAAAAAATTTCCGCATCTAATATAACATTTACTATTTTTCCTATTTAATATCATAATTTTTTTTAATATGTATTTTTCATAGGTTTTTTTAGTTATATTTTTTCATTAATAGCATTTTTATGTTATATGAAATTTTTCAATATTTATTCTCAATTGTACCTATTTTTATTATAGTTTTTTTAAGTTCCATATTTTTATGGATAATGGTATAAACCATGTATGTATTATTTTTTTAATACCAGTCTTTCATATAATAATTTCCTTCATTAGGGTATCTTTTTTATCTTATTGTTGAATTTTATTTGTTTTAGGATCTTTTCATTCATGGGTTTTCTTCTATCAAGCATTTTATTTTTACCAAACACAATTTCATTCCCATTCTCATTGTATATTCTTTATCAGTATCTTCATCCTTTAAAACCTATTGATTGTTGTATTGGGAATCTGATTTTGATTGGTTCACTTATTCTTTAACATATTCAATGAGAAATTTATAAGAAAACCCACTATGCACATTCTCATGATCATCACTGCATTCATCAATATTAGACACAACTTATTCAACTCAAAAAATGTTCTTTTTGATGAAACTAGGTGAAATCATTTTCATTAAATTTGAACGAATTATTATAATATATCTCATATATATTTTCATACTATTCTCATATTTATCACCATGTTCTCCTTAAACATTTTTGTTATGGTTGTTAGAGAAATTCCAAACCTTCTCACAATTAAAATATTTTTATTGAAATTTTCCTCAATACTTGACATTACCTCCACATGAAATATCATGACATTTAAGAAATATTTTTAGAAAAATCAGATTTGTTTTCTTCTTCATCAGAGTATCATTTCTTCTCTAACATATTTATATATTTGAATACTTCTAAATCAATTTCATTCTCATGTTTCCATGGATTTAAAGTGAACATGTCTTCTCATTCAATAGTTTATGAGAGTATTTTGAATTTTATCAATAGTGTGGTCATCATCATCTCATTTTCAGAATCGATATATTCAAATCAAATTAATCTAGAAGGAATGGAATTAATTGTTTTTACATAGCATATACGTTATGGTTTTCTCAAAGATTCCAACTATTATTCACACTCTAGTTATTCATGGTAAATAATACATCCAATATTTTTAACGTCATTATTCTAATGACCTTAAATAGACATCCAAATAATCGAACATTTTCTTCATTTATTTTTTCATTAAATTAAAAAATGTTATTAATATTTTTACCAATATAATTACATGTTCTATATACTATAAAGTTTTTCATATAATTCTATAAAAAATTAATCAATAACATATTTGTAACCATTACTTTAATTGTAGTGTTACTTTTTTTGTTAGTGGTGATATTGGGGCTTCAATTTGCACAATGAATACATATTGAGTAGATTCATTAAAATGGAACCATTTAAAATGAATATTAGGTACCAGTATCTTTTTTAAATAGGGAAAATACATTCCATCAAAGAATAGATTTCTTATGATGTTAAAATTATTTTTTGATCCATTATTGATAATACTGATAAACACCAACAAATTAAAATACAATGATTAATGTGGGTATGATATATTTATGGACAAATGGAATTAGGGGGGAGTTATATCAATGTCCCTTATTTTTTCAAAATTAATTTTTAATCTCTTATTATTATTCAACAAAACTATCCCATGTTTCTCTCTAATATAATAAATATTCAAACACAAAATTATTTTTAATGATGTTCACCTCCTTAGTAGGATAGATATTTCCAATGTGTATCATTGTTATTCCTCAAAAAATAAAAACACATATAACATTTAATTTGAAAAATATTGCAATGTAATGGTAAAAGTTTTACACATTTCAATATCTAGAATCAACCAGTAAAAATTCTACATCTATTGAATTTAATGTATCTCCCTATAAAATGATTATAGATGATGCTTCAATCCACTGGTAAGACACAATAGATAATAATATTCATCATCAAATATACAAACCACTATTTATAGACTATAATCATTGACTTGTAAATAATTATCAAATTAGAACATTTTTTATTACTTCTTTAATATATTTTATTCAAAAAATATCATATGTATACTGCTTAAGTAATCATTATGTAAAAATATATAACTCTAATTGGAATGAATATTCTCATTCCTAGTAAACTATAATGTATTCAAAGATAATGATTTTAAATCCCACAAAAACTATATCTTATTTCCATCATGTGTTTTTTGAGTTATTGTACACTTATTCTCCCGAAAAAAACACAAACTATGAATTATTTAAAAACTCTCTACATTTTCATGTGTGTTTACATGAAATAAAAAAACATATTGTGAATCATAATGTGGAACTCGACTAAGACTCCAATATCATCATTGTATGTTCCTTAATTAATATTATATAAGATCATGGTCCTACGATAGATCATAATGTTTAACAATTAAACAACATCCCAAAAATATCTTATGAATTTCTTTTTTACTTATTCATAATATATTATTTTAGATATCTCAATGTCCATGTCATTTCATTCTCAAAATTTCAATATGTTTTAATCATTCTGATGTGTGAGATTATGCATTTATATATGG
Source organism: Viscum album (assembly GCA_963277665.1). Classification (NCBI taxonomy): domain Eukaryota; kingdom Viridiplantae; phylum Streptophyta; class Magnoliopsida; order Santalales; family Viscaceae; genus Viscum; species Viscum album. The sequence goes on from OY728138.1 coordinate 513,149,222, forward strand.
AGAATATATATATTATTGGTACACATTATCTACATTATATTTACAAAGCACATACGATGATTATGAAACATCAATTATTTCTTGCAGAGGTGGGATATGTCTATAAGAAAATAAAAAAACTACATAAGTAGATGAGTATTTCATTGTACACAACATATCAACTAATTGTTATGAATCCTCAAAAAAAATTATGTGGATTGGGACATTTCAAAATTTCAACATAAAAAGTATAATTCATGACTATTAGCGGTATTTTTTCATCCTTTTTAACTCAACATAAGGACTTTTCAAAGACTTTAAATTATATTCAAACATCATCCAATGGAAAATCATTTATTGGATAGTCTATCCTCATTATTTTATAGCAGAAATATATATCATGACATTCAATTCCAACTTCTATATCAGCATGAAAATTATAATTCCTATAAAATGATTAAAAAAACACTTCTATATCATCAATAATAGAAACAAAATTATTATTGATATAAAATGAACCATTAGCCACTAGAGGGTTAGATATTTTACATTCCTTATGATATAGTTAATTATTATTAAATATTCTACGAATTATGGGGGTTTCAAACTTTATAACTCTTATTTGGTTCATAATGAGACACATGACATGTATATTTTTACATTGAGACACAATAATTCCCTAATGGTGAAAATTAGAATATAATTCCCCATTGGATTATTAGAAAATCGTTTGATATTGTGAAAAATCTTTACCCAAAGAAAAAATTAGAAGAATAAGGGTAATACATCATGAGAACCCATTCCACATAGCTCTTGGGTTACATTATTTTATTTAGTAATAAATTTTTACCATAAGGACAGATGAATGTTGAAAATGAATCATCAAAACCATTGAGAAAAATGGGGTTTTAAAAATTCTTATGTGGTTCTCGGATTTTTAATTAGATTAATATAGCATATGTGATATGACCCATGTATTAATTCGTAGTCAGTGTGAAGTGAATAAATTTCCAGTTGTAATAGATTTTAGAATATCCTGATAGATCTAGAGAAAGGAATTTAAATCATTTTATTTATATAAAGTAATTTATACTCTTCAAAAAAGATAATTCCTCTAGAGAGGAAAATCGCAATGATGATTTAACAAAACATTCAAAAATCCCCAAGGTATGTTAACTGAAGACTATAATATGCAATAAGATTTAAGTTATGGAATAATACAATTTCCTATAAATCCAATCATGAATGATTGAGATTTGGGACACCACCAGTGTATTAAAATGAATTTCATCACATCTATGTCATTATAATTGAATGGAAAAAAAAGGAATTTCCAATGGAATGTTTTAAAAAATATGGATGTTATGAGGTTGGTGGAGGGGTAAAAGCAATTATACAATAAGATGATAGATGGAAACCCCCATCATCAATAGGTTTAGTCACTTCTAGTATTCCAAAGGAAATATAAATAGTAAAAAAATTAATAACATGGAAATATTTCTTGTGTAACATTCTGTTACCTGATCAATCTCTTGTCAATAACACAGTAATTTTATTATTATCTACTTATGAGATAATGAAAATGAAATTATTTTTTGGTATAACAATTGAATTTAAAAAAATGTAAACATATTCACTAAGGAAAAAATAAATAGTTTAAATTTATATCCAATTAGAAAAAATAACAACTCATGTGATTTTATTTAATAAAATGAGAATAAGATATTATAAAAAAAAAATTGACAACATTTCTATAGAATTATGATAAATATTTGTAAGAAAGAATGAACAAGAAATGTTTTTAAATCTAAAAGAGGTTGTAAAATTATTTTATATACTCATAAAAAAGTAATAAAGGTTATATGTAGTCATAAAAGTGTATAGATACAATATGAAATAATACATAAAATTATTTATATTGACTTTTTTTGGAAAAATAAGATATCAATAATAAATTATTGGTATTTATTTCAATTAAATTGTTGATGAATTCTCTAGGGAAAATGATATTTTATTTCTGAAGAATAAGACCTATGTTGTGAAAATTTTTGTAATGTTTATAAAATATTTAGAAAATTGTGGTATTATAAATCAAGAAGCCAATATTGATATATGTGAATATATAATCATTTCCTTGTAATCATATACATTTAAATATTATATTATAAATTAGTAAAATAGTCCTTACAAACCATAGTAAAATGAATATTACTAAATTAAAAAATGTAGTTGTCCTAGAGAAATATGTTGAACCACGATAAATAAATTCAAACTACCAAATTTTTTTAGTAAAGAATTGATTCCAACATATATAAATATTTAGATTACATTTTTTTGATATCTTGAATAATTTTATCTTTTTATAAAATATTGTATATAATGAAACCATTAATTATTTATTTTTAGGTTTTTGAAAATTCATATATTAGGAAATTGAAAAAATTGTATTTTATAAAATTTAATTATTGTTTTAAACTGTGATTTTCCATATTTTACTTTTTAAATAGAATTGGATACAAATATTAGAATATTATATTTAATAAAATTTGATGTGTAATTATGAGAAATGAATTGAAAATTATCTATATTTGAGTTAGATTAATGATTATACAATTGAAATTTTTGATACATATGACATGTATTATTCATTCTATTATGTGAGAATGAGTATTTAAATTAATCAAAAAAATTAAATAATGATTCAAAATACCCCATTAATGATGAAAGAGTTTTTGTAAATGAAAAAAAAGTACAAAAAATTTCAAAAAATTATTTAAGTAGAAAATAACTATCAATATATAGATGAACCAATGAAAAAAATAATATTGATATCCAATAATCAATCAAAATTTATTTCACCAATTGATCCATATAATATCGATGATTTTTTTAGATTAATGAAGGCATTTATGTTATTACTTATGAATAACAAAAAATTGAAAGAAATTATTTATATGATTTTATATCACAACAAAAAATTAATAATTTAGACAGAACATAGTAGGTGTTTTGTAATTTTTTAAATGATATTGGTGATATTAAAAGAAATAGATCCTGATTAGTATCGAATTGGAAATCTCATGTTTAAGGGGGTTATGCATAAAAAAATATTTAACTTATTATAATAATTTAAGAAAAAATATTATTTTGAGATATTGTAGAACACAAAAAGGGTTTCATAGTTTATATTGAATTCAACTGAAATACTTTATAAATGTTTTAGTAAAAAATATTATTCCTCTATCTTTATTAGATAAGGTATGTTGAAAAGAAAATATTAAATATAGTGATTAAGATCCCCTTATTTAATATGAATTTTCTTCAATTAAGATAAATGAATACAATTGTATATTCCTATCATGTTTTTCATCCTTTTAGAAAATTATTCTCTATAGGTGTGGATTTATATATCTACAACACAATTATCCTGAATTATAGATTCCCCAAGACATGAATCATTCCCCTGAAAAATGGTCTGAATACAATCATTAATAATTCAATATGATGCACTTTTTTTATTTAGAAACTCTAGAATTTTAATATAAAAACTAATATCTCCAAAATTAACATGGCATTAAACATTTTTTGGACATGGAATAACATCTTCCAAAAATCCTCCTACTATGGAATTGTCCATTTTTTCACAATTCCATCACATAAAGAACTAATAAACTGTAACTAATTACACTTTCAAAAATAAACATTTAAAAATGGATAAAAATTTCACATCATGGATGTATTCATATCTTATACCTCTTTAGTTCGGCATATTCTCTGTGGTTCATATACCCAAAAAAACAACAATGACATTTAATGTCCACTGTGTACCATATTATCTTTTGTTCTTTTTCCTAATTAGTGTTACATACATCACCTACTTTTATTTTACTTTATTTATTTTATTTTATAGTTTCCAATCATATAGTGATTTCATTATATTGAATTATTCCAAAAAATATATTCTAATGAATATATTACTGAAATATAAATGAAAAAATTCTATTGTCCACTATCCAAATCCCTAATGTTACCACATATCATGGTGGATAAGTCTATCACCCTATACTGTGGTTTTCTCCATCGTTCTTCTAATTTTCATTATTTTTCATCATCCAAGCACTAAACCATATTTGGCATCTCCTACCCCTTTTATCAACTTCACCCTATGTTGTGTTACCTTTGAGACCATCTCCTGTCTTTAGAGGAGGTTGGATACTCAGTTTTCCCTAGACTTTGGATATTCAATTTTCCATATACATTATATACTTTTTGGATGAAAACCCATTATTTCAATTTCAAGGTTAATGAGATGAACCATAAAAAAATAAAAATTATATATACAAGTTTACCCCAACTAGTATCCTTGGTGTATGTAGGGGGATATATTCCCAATTAAAATATAACATACCAATAAAGTTTAAACGTTTTTTTAAAATTCTCCAAAATAAATTTTCAACAAATAAAATCCAAAAAAATATAAAATGGATTCTTATAGATAATCCCCCCATTAAGTTTGTTTATATTTATATGATCATAATCAAAAAACATCATTTAATATAAAATAATTTATCTAACCATCACTATAATTTCCACTTCTTCCATTAATAGTGTGTATGAATGATTTACCAATCAGTAATTCTAATCCCACATGTTATATGACTAATGCGATAAACATGGATTAAATAGATATATCCCCCTGGGAATGTTTATGAAAAAACAATAGAAAATATATAACATTTTCAACTTATTTAAGTAATTAAACACTCTCATAAATTATAGATATCCCCCTCTGTTAATAGAAATTGAACATCATAAAAAATTTCAAATCATTAAAACATGAATACTTTAACCATATAGTCAAATGAAACAAATTATTTCTACCTTAAATGTTCCTAAAAAATATTTTCAGTTTAAGGAATAGAAATTATAATATAATTCACACGTTTCTATAAAAGGATATTCCCATAGTGGAGTGGTGGTTAATTCTAAAAACTATAATGAGAGATAGATTTGGAGGGATTCCTATATCCAACCATTGCAATTCAAAATCCACCATAGGTTGTTCCCTGGTTAAGATATCAGACTCATGATCCATAGAAAAAACCTAATCCAATACGATAAACTATTTCTTAACATCCTATATCATGAAAATAATATTTAATTTCAATAAATATGGTCTTTTATTGAATAAGGTTATTTTTAATTTATTTATAGTACTACAGTTATCACATTGGATTTGAATTAAATATTACACTTCCATCATAATTCTTTAATGATGTAGTCTCATAAATATCCACCAAGTATAAAATTTAATGACTAATATATCTTAAACATCCACCATGACCAGTAAGATGAATTATTTATTCATATATATCAAATATATGAAAGATATCTAAGATATAAATTATCACGACCCGTCCTCGGGGCCCGTGCCGTGACTACCCCACGCCCTCCTTCAGTAGGCCAGGGGCTAGCGACTAGAACTAAGACGTAAATCCCTCTAAAAAAGGGAAGGCATTGCCTTTGTAAAGTAAACAAGAACCACAGAGTAAGCAAGCTGAAAAGTAAACACTAAGTGAAAACAGGGTACAACTATAAGTGCGGAAAAGTAAGTGGGCCGGTATACAAAACCAAATTGAAAGTAAAGTACAACTCGAAAGGAAAAACAGCAACTGAAAAGTAAAAGATGCTACGCCGAGCTGTCCACTGGAAATCCCACCTGAAGGGTGGGTTCAAATAGCTCCACTGCACCTCGGGTCCTGCCGTCCACTCCGAGCACGTCCCGCCCAGTGGTCCACCTCCAGGTATTGTCCTGCTCTGCAATCCTCAACCACGATCAACGTTGTCCGTCATCTGCAACCAACACAATGTAGTGTGGACATAGCCCGTGCAGGGGTGAGTATAAGCTACACAGTAGGGACCCTAAGACCCCAGATGGTCTCCCAAAATCCACAAAGGATAATACCACAAAGGAAAGATACAATCACAATGTAACAACCGACACTGCTTAGGTATATGCCCATACATATACCTAAGTCATCAATCCCAATACGCTCCAACCTCCAAGCCCAAGTACATCACAGTCCACACATGAAAGTATTCATATTCTACATAGGAAAGCAAAACATAATCCACACAGGATAGCATAACACAATCCACACAGGAGAGAAAACAGGAATCATGTCACACAGGTATACTTCTTCGAAAGACGATAGAGATGATGACTGATCCATCTATGTCGTCGGACCCACAAAGGATTGATAGGTACTAACCCCCGCAAAGACCCACACAGGATTGGATCCACACAGGATCTGTAGGTGCATGCTCACACAGAACCGCTGAGCGCTGACCCACACAGGATCGGACCCACACAGGATTGGTAGCACTGATCCACATAGGATCGCTGAGTGCTGTAGTCATCTTCGTCGAATCCACTAAGGATCTCTGCACAGTCGTCGTCGCAGTCACAGTAGCATTCGCAACCAGCACTAGGGATCCCCGACAGAGCAAGCTCATTCGGGAGGGTCTGCTCCACGAGCCAGTAGGCTGATACATCAACTGTCACATAGTCCAGAGTTGATGTATCCAAAAGTTCCGTATCGTCAACAGGAACTCAATGTCGCAGACAGCGCGTCGATCGGACGCCACGTCTGAGAGTTATTGGATTTTTCGTCCCAGGGGCCCGGTTGGTTTTTAAGGCAAGACCAACCCAACCGTACTCCACCTTCATCCAAACCACGGGTGGAGTATTCTAAAAGATCCTTCTCACTAATAGGAACTCAACAAAGTGGACGACACATCAAACGGATGCCCATAGCTCATGATATGAATGTTTCCGCTCCGAGGGCCCGTTTGGTTTCGTGTACGAACCAACCCGGCCGAACTCAAATTATTCCAAAAAATTGAGTTCGATATACCTAAACGACCGTTACGATCCAAGGATCACATCGCCGCTGACAGCGCGTCATTTGGAGGTCCGTAGCACGAGTTATGGGCATTTGAACCCAAAAAGTCCGATAACGGGTGTTTCGGGCCCAGACCGACCCGGCACAAGACCCCCCGGTTGGCCCGAACAGGGTCGACCCACCCTAAAGAGGGTCAGCCTTGCCCGACATGGCCCGGCCCAGCCCAGCGCGGCAGACTGGCCGGGCGCCGGTCCGACTGGGGACAACGCGCCCATCGCGCTGTCTGTCTCGGCTTTGGCCGAGCCGTTCGGAAAGGGGGGGGGGGCGCCTTCCCCCTGTGTAACAGCGGCCCCCCCTCGTTTATGGGGGGACGTTCAAGCTGGCCGGGGGAATTTAATTCCCTCGGCTTTCCCCTTTCTGGATGGCCCGACTTGGCTGGACGACTCCTTCTCAACCGGACCGGCAGTGGCCGGTCCCCTTCCGGCTCCGCCACCGGCGGCCCGGCTGGCCGCCGGTCACCATGCTCTGCCGTGGCCCGGAACCGGCCGTGACCCATGTCGTCCGGCGTGGTGCGACGGCACCGCGCCCCGCCGCCGCGGTGCGACGGCACCGCACCCCGCCGCCGCGGCCCCGCTCCGGCTGCGGTGTCTTCGGTTTCCTTCTACGGGGCGCGACAGTGTCGCATCCTTGAATTTCATCCCACGGCGCGACGCGATGGCACCACGCAATACTCGTCGTGTGATTCCCGCGTGCTGCGATGACACCACACCATCCCGTTCCATCCAGAATGAATCAAAAATGAACATAGGATGGGGTTAGGCCGTGTTTCTGCGGTCTGGCCCCCTCTCGTTAAACGATAACATTTAGTCGATTAACCACGAAGTTCGACATTCTAGAATCAAGAACGTTTAATAATTTAATAAAAATAACAATAAAACCCTACCTCGGTTCCGGAATGGTGTTCGTCAACTCCCCGTGGAAGACGAGCATCGCGGAGGTCGGGCATCGCGGGGAAAGAACGTCGACGTCGCGAAGAGAGGATTCGAAGTCGTTGACAGCGATTTCGTCGCGGAAAACCGTCGCGGAAGAGACTACCCGGAAGAAGAACGTCGCGTTGTAGATACAGCGTCGCGGAAGAACCGTGTTCTTAGGCGGAGAAGTTCTTCGTTGAATAACGGTGTTCATCGTGTTCTTCGTCGAGGAAGAAGAAGATGAAGAATGCTTCTCAATCCTCTCAAGGTTGCAAAAGAAACTAACCAAAATAAAATAAGTCCAAGCCTTATTTTATTTACACATCCTAACATCTTTTAATTTCAAATGTTTGAAATTTAGTAACTTATCTTAATTAATAACACAAGTTGAAAAATTAATTAGAGTGGAGTTATTGGGGAGTTTAAGGGAAGGTGATGAGTTAGGGATCTTGTGGGCCCCACCACACTTATCCTCTCAAGGGAGGTGATGTGGATGTGTGCCCCACCTCTATCTCCCATTTGGAGGAAATAACCAACAAAGTTAAAAATAAATTGTGTTCCACAATTTATTTAACTTCTTCTAATTCCCCTCAAAACTAACACACATCCTGAATAAAACCCAACCTCGGAAAAGGTCTCCTTAAGCGAATATCGGCGCTGCGAGTTCTTCGGTGCCATCAGATTTCAATTCCGAGCACCGGTTAAAAAGATAGGAAAACCCGCTCGTTCGTTCACTGAATGTACCCGAGCCAAACTTCGGAAATTGATTCTGGGCACACCGGGCCTCGGAATCAGGTGCCATCAGAAATCGTGCTCTTGTAAAATTCCAAAGAAAATTAAAAAAAAATTTCCCTTCAATTTTATGGGTATTACATTACTCCCACCTAAGGGATTTACATCCCCGTAAAGATACATCAAAACTAGTGAAACAAATGAGGGCACTGAGCACGCATCTGAGCCTCCCGCTCCTAAGTGCTCTCTTGGAGGTTCTCGTGCTTCCATCTGATGCTCACAAGAGGAATCAACCATCTATGTAGGACCCGCTCCTGTCGATCCTTGATCTCCACCGGGACCTCCGTAAAAGTCTCCCCATTGTCAACATCAAGCTCCCCATGGTCAATGATGTGCATCGGGTCATGCAAGTATCTCCTCAGCTGAGATACGTGGAAGACGTCGTGCACCCGATACAACTGAGGTGGTAGAGCCAGACGATATCTGACCTCGCCAATCCTGCTGAGGACCTAGAAGGGTCCGATGAAGTGCGGAGATAACATCTCGCCTCAGCCAAATCTCTGTAATCCATGTCGAGGTGAGACACACAAAAAGACGTGGTCTCCATCCTTGAACTCTAGTGGCCTCTGCCTCCTATCATCATATGACTTCTGCCGGCTCTGAGCTGTCCTCATCCGCTCCTGGATGACCTGGACCTTCACTATCATGGCCTGGACCATCACTCGTCCCACAAGTGCTGACTCCCCAGGGTCTGTCCAGCACAAAGGATATCTGCAAGGTCGGCCGTACAACGCCTCGTATGGTGCCATCCCGATGGTGGAGTGGTAGCTGTTGTAGTACGCAAACTCCACCAAGGGTAGGTGGTCCTCCCAGCTACGAACAAAGTTGAGGACACATGCGTGGAGCATGTCCTCGAGATTCTAAATGGTCCTCTTTGTTTGACCATCCGTTTGAGGGTGAAAGGCTGTGCTCAGATGTAGCTGCGTTCCGAACGCCTCCTGTAATCCCTTCCATAGCCGGGAAGTAAAGCGAGCATCTCGATCGGAGATGATAGATGATGTCACACCGTGAAGCCGCATAATCTCCTGAACGTAAAGTCATCCCAAGCTATCCACTGAGCCCTTCTCTCTGATGGGTAAGAAGTGAGATGACTTGGTGAGTCGGTCGACAGTCACCCAGATGCAGTCGTGACCTCTGGAAGTGCGTGGAAGTCCAGTCACGAAGTCCATAGATATCCCGTCCCACTTCCACTTCAGGACCTCCAAGGGTTGTACCAATCCTACTGGTACCTGGTTCTCAGCATTCACCTGCTGGCAGTTGAGGCATCGAGAAACAAACTCTGCCACAACCTTCTTCATGCCCAGCCACCAGTGCTGTTGTCTGAGATCCTGGTACATATTCCGCACTCCAGGATGTACCGCCAAAGGAGAAGTGTGAAAATATCTCAAACCTCCTCCCGTAAAGCGACTGGTACCATGGTATGTCCTCTGAAAAGGATGTCGTGATCTTCTCCAAAGGAAAACCCATCAGGTGCCTGTACTGAGGATATCTGTGCACGCCACATCTCACAGTCAGTGTCCCCATGCTGTGCCTCTCTGACCTACTGTAGATGTGGAGAAGTGACTGTGAGATACTGAAGGAAGGCTTCTCCATCTCTATCCACAAAGGATATCGACAAAGAGGCTAGCTACTCTGTCACCTCCTCGAGTAGCTGAATGCCCGCCCTCCTGCTGAGGGCATCAACTACTACGTCCCCCTTTCCAGGAGTATAGACTATCTCAAAGTCATAGTCCAGGAGGAACTCGATCCATCGACGTTGTCTCAGGTTCAGGTCCTTCTGCGAGAAGATATACCTAAGACTCTGATGATGAGAAAAGACTGTAAAGTGCTCCCCCATCAAGTAGTGTTGCCATGTCATCAGAGCGAAGACCACTGCTGATAACTCTAGGTCATGGGTAGCGTAGTTCTACTCATGCGGCCTCAAATGACGTGATCCATAGGCAATCACTTCCCGCTCCTGCATCAGGATACATCCGAGTCCAGTCCCTGATGCATCGCAGTAGACTAAGTACCCTACTCCCTCCTCAGGAAACCTCAAGATAGGGGCACTGGTCAATCTATGTCTCAGCTCCTGAAAGATCTGCTGACATCTGTCTGACCATACGAAGGGTTTCCCCTTCTTCGTCAAAGCTGAGAGTGGTGCTGTAAATCTGGAGAAGTCTGGCACGAATCTCCGGTAGTATCCGGCTAGACCCATGAAACTACGCACCTCTGTCACGCTCCTAGGTGGCTCCAAAGCTAACACTGCCTCGATCTTCGTAGGATCCACTGCAACTCCCGCCTCAGAGATGACGTGTCCTAAGAAGCGGACCTCACGTATCCAGAACATGAACTTCGAGAGCTTACCATAAATCTGGATCTCTCAAAGTGTGTCTAGTACAACCCGTAGGTGGTAGGCGTGCTCCTCCTCAGTCGTCGAGTAGATCAAATTGTTGTCGATGAAGACCACGAAAAATTGATCGAGGTATGGCTGAAAGATCCTGTTCATGATGGCCCTGAACACTGCTGTAGCATTGGTTACACCGAATGGCATAACCAAGAACTCATAGTGGCCATACCGACATCTGAAGGCCGTCTTCTGCACGTCCTCGTCTTTAACTCTGAGCTGATGATAACCTGACCTGAGGTCTATTTTTTAGAACCACTGTGCTCCCTTGAGCTGATCAAAAAGGTCATCAATCCTCGATAGTGGATACCTGTTCTTCACTATCACCTAGTTCAGGCGACGATAGTCAACACAAAGTCTCATGCTCTCGTCCGCCTTCTTGGCGAACATAATCGGGGAAGCCTAGGGTGAAACACTGGGTCGGATGAACCCCTTTCCCTGCAAGTCCTCTAACTATACCCGTAGATCTCGATGCTCGGCGGGGGCCATCCTATATGCTGAAGTTGATATCGGAGTTGTCCTGGGGTACATGTCAATGTTAAAGTCTACCTCCCTGCGAGGAGGTAACCCTGGAATGTCATCAGGAAAAACGTCCGCAAACTGATCCACCACTGCAGGAAAACCAGGACTCCGCACGTCAACTACTCCCAAGATGAGGCTATCCAACTGATGAGTGATGGGCTGTCCTCTCCTCCGTGGAAGTCATTCCTATGCTGCAAAGGCTCCCTTCTCGCCAGTGAAGGTGAACCTGCTCCCGTCGGTGCGTACACATCGCTCCTCGAGCCTAAAACAGCCAATCTGCACATGTACCATAGATAACCAATCCATACCCAATATGACGTCGTAAGGCCTAGACGCTGCTACAAGAAGATCACAGCTGAAGCTCTCGCCTCTTAGAGTAAGCTCACACTGCCGGCACCAGTGCGTAATCGTCGAGACTGCTCCCGTAGGAGTCTCTAGCCATAATGATCGAGCCAACGGCTCTGTCAGAATCTCAGAGCTCCGAACAAGGGCAGCGACTATGAAAGAGTGACTCACCCCTGTGTCTATAAGTACTACAACAAGGGTGGAATAGACAGAGATAGTACCTCGAATCATATCGGGTGCGCCGTGGTCATAGGCCTCTACTGCCTGGAGTTGTGCATGTCTCTGCCCGCCAGCTCCCTGTGGTTGGGGTGGACCTCCTGGTGGTGGTGGTGGTAAAGCCTCAAAGCGTCGCCCACCACCTGCTGCTCGGCCAACTCCTCTACCCCATCCGCCTCCTTCATGTGGACCGCCACGATCTACCCTCTGCCTCTGCCTCGGTGGTCCCTCAACCATCTGCTGCTCCTCGGAATGGCGATTCGGGCAGTCACGAGCCATGTGGCCCTACCTACCGCACAAGTAGCACTTCCTGCCTCTCGGAAGACTGGCTCCGTGCTGTGTGCCCCGCACTACTAAGACAGTGTCCTGAGGTCCTCTGCCTGAGGGTCTGGTCTACCTGGACCCATGAGTCATCCGTCGACTGCCTGCTGCACAAGACTCTGCTACGTGCCGCCCTGCAGTGGGTCTCGACGCTGGTGTAGACTCAGCAAGAAAGCTCTCGATCAAAAGGGCCTGCTCTAGTACTCCTGTCTGAGTCGGAATGCTGAGGGAGATCAGCGATGCCCTGATCTCGTGTCTCAAACCCTGCTCAAAGGTCCGAGCCTGGAAGAATGGGTCCCATACCATTTCGTTCGAGTAGCGCGAGAGATCGGTAAATATCGCCGAGTACTGAGCGACCGTCATGCAGCCCTACCGCATCTGATGAAGCTCCTGAATGCGCACCACACGGAGGGTGGCTGGTTCAAACTCTGAGTGGAAGAGGCTCTCAAAGTCTGTCCAGAGTAGAGATGGCTCATCGTTCACCAAGAGCATCATGCTCCACCATCGGCCCACTGCTGCGTGCAGTAGGCTCGCATCGAGGATCACCATGAGGTCTGTTGGTGTCCTCACTATCCTGAAAAGTCGTACGACTGCCTCCAGCCAGTCCTCGGCTGCCTGGGGGTCCATCTCCACGCGGAACCTGGGCGGTCGCTGGCGCTGGAACTCATGAAGTGTGCTGAGGCGACATGCATCGTCAGAGGCTGGTGCTGGAAGTATCGGTGGCTTGGCGAGTAGTGCTACCGCCGGTGCCACTGCTGACAAAGGGCCCTGCACCGAGGCCTCGTCGCTCGGTGGACTGTCGTCATGCTCGACTCTCGGAACCATAGCTGGCTGCTGTCGTGGGGACATCCTGAAAAGGAAGTAGGTGTGCCACGGTCAGAACATTATACCTGGTGAGCTGATACAAAGTAATCACAATGAAAACCTCAAACACACACACAATCAATGTTTTCGTGCATTAAGTCAGAAATAAATAGTCAGGGTCCTAGTGTACGGATACGTCGGCCGCCGCACCAACACTAGACTCCCTAGACTGATAACCACACTTAATACTCTAAACATTATTACTTCACATAGAAAAGATCAGTGTTCGCGGTAGAACCAAACTCCTCTGATACCAATTTGTCACGACCCGTCCTCAGGGCTCGTGCCGTGACTACCCCAAGCCCGCATTCCATAGGCCAGGGGCTGGCGACTAGCACCAAGGCGTAAATCCCGGTAAAAAAGGGAAGGCATTGCCTTTGTAAAGTAAACAAGCACCACAGAGTAAGAAAGCAGAAAAGTAAACACTAAGTTAAAACAGAGTACAACTATAGGTGTAGAAAAGTAAGTGGGTCAGTATACAAACCCAAACTGAATGTAAAGTACAACTCAAAAGGGAAAACATCAATTGAAAAGTAAAAGCTGCTACGCCGAGCTGTCCATTGGAAATCCCACCTGAAGGGTGGGTACAGATAGCTCCACTGCACCTCGGGTCCCGCCGTCCGCTCTGAGCACGTCCCGCCCAGTGGTCCACCTCCAGGTACCGTCCTGCTCTGCAAGCCTCAACCACGATCAACGTTGTCCGTCGTCTGCAACCAACACGACGTAGTGCTGGCATAGCCCATGCAGGGGTGAGTATAAGCTACTTGTTAGGGACCCCGGGACCCCCGAAGGTCTCCCAAAATCCACAAAGGATAAACCACAAATGAAAGATACAATCATGAACTAACAATCGACACTTCTTAGGTATATGCCCATACATATACCTAAGTCATCAATCCCAATACGCTCCATCCTCCGAGCCCAAGTACAACCCAGTCCACACTGGAAAGTAATCGTATTCCACACAGGAAAGAAAAATGTAATCCACACAGGATAGCACAACACAATCCACATAAGAGAGCAAACCGGAATCAGCTCACACAGGTATACTTCTTCGAAAGACGATAGAGATGATCACTGATCCATCTAAGTCATCGGACCCACAAAGGATCGATAGGTACTAACCACTGCAAAGACCCACACAGGATCGGACCCACACAGGATCTGTAGGAGCTGGCTCACACAGAACCGCTGAGCGCTAACCCACACAAGATCGGACCCACACAATATCGGTAGCACTGATCCACATAGGATCGCTGAGTGCTGTAGTCGTTGACATCGAATCCACTGAGGATCATTGCACAGTCGTCGTCGCAGTCACAGTAGCAGTCGCAACCAGCACTAGGGTTCCCTCACACAGCAAGCTCATTCGGGAGGGTCCGCTCCACGAGCCGACAGGCTGATACATCAACTGTCACATAGTCCACAGTCGATGTATCCAAAAGTTGTGTATCGTCAATAGGAACTCAACGTCACAGACGGTGCGTCGATCAGATTCCCGATCTGAGAGTTATTGGCTTTTTCGTTCCAGGGGCCCGGTTGGTTTTTAAGGCAAAACCAACTCGACCGTACTCCACCTACGTCTAAACCTCGGGAGGAGTATGCCAAAAGATCCGTCTCACTAAGAGTAACTCAACAATGTCGACGACACGTCAAACGGATGCCCGTAGCTCAAGATATGAGTGTTTCTGCTCTGAGGGCCCGGTTGGTTTCGTGTACGAACCAACCCGGCAAACCACAAAGTATTCTGAAACCTTGAGTGAGATATTCCAAAACAACCGTCCTGATCCAAAGATCGTATCTCCGCTGACGGCGCATCGTTTGGAGGTCTGTAGCCCGAGTTATGGACATTTGAACCCCAATAGTCCGATAACGGGGTTTTCGGGCCCGTACCGACCCGGCCCGAGACCCCCCGGTTGGCCCGAACCGGGTCGAACCACCCCGGACAGGGTCGGCCCGGCCCGGCACGGCCCGACGCAGCCCGGTAGACCGGCCAACCGCCGGTCCGGCTGGGGACAGCGCGCCCAACACGCTGTCTGGCTCGGCTTTGGTCGAGCCGTTCGGCAAAGGGGGGGGGGCGCATGCCCCCCTATGTAACCCCCCCCCCTCATTTATGGGGGGCCGTTCAAGCTGGCCGGGTGAATTTAATTCCCCTAGCTTTCCCCATTCTGGATGGCCTGACTTGGCCGGCCGACTCCTTCTCAACGGGACCGGCAGTGGCCGGTCCCCTTCCGGCTCCGACACCGGTGGCCGGGGTGGCCGCCGGTCACCATGCTATGCCGCGGCCCGGAACCGGCTGTGGCCCTTGTCGTCCGGCGCGGTGTGACGGCACCGCGCCCCTCCGACGTGGCCCCACGCCGGCCACGGCGTCTTCGGTTTCCTTCTACGCGGCGCGACGGCGTCGCGTACTTGAATTTCGTCCCACGACGCGACACGACGGCACCGTGAAATACTTTCCGTGTAATTCCCGCGTGGTGCGACGGCACCACGCCATCCCATTCCATCCGAAAGGAATCAAACATGAACATATGAGGGGTTTATGCCGTGTTTGTGCGGTCTGTCCCCCTCTCATTAAACGATAACATTTAGTCGATTAACCACGAAGTTCGACATGCTAGAATCAAGAACGGTAAATAATTTAATAAAAATAACAATAAACCCCTACCTCGGTTCAGGAATGGTGTTCGTCAACGACCCGCAGAAGACGAGCGTCGTGGAGGTCGGGCGTCGCAGGGAAAGAATGTTAACGTCGCGAAGCAAGGATTCGAAGTCGTTGACGGTGATTTCATCGCGGAAAACTATCACATAAGAGACGACGCGGAAGAAGAACGTCGCATTGCGGATACGGCGTCGCGGAAGAACCGTGTTCTTCGGCGGATAATTTCTTCATTGAAGAACGGTGTTCTTCGAGTTCTTCGTCGAGGAAGAAGAAGATGAAGAACGCTTCTCAATCCTCTCAAGGTTGCAAAAGAAACTAACCAAAATAAAATAAGTCCAAGCCTTATTTTATTTACACATCCTAACCTCTTTGAATTTCAAAAGTTTGAAATTTATTAACTCATCTTAATTAATAACACAAGTTGTCAAATTAATTAGAGTGGAGTTATTGGGGAGTTTAAGGGAAGTTGATGAGTTAGGGATCATGTGGTCCCTACCACACTTTATCCTCTCAAAGGAGGTTATGTGGATGTGGGTCCCACATCTAACTCCCATTGGGAGGAAATAACCAATAAAGTTAAAAATAAATTGTGTTCCACAATTTATTTAAGTTTTCTAAGTCCCCCCAAAACTAAATCTCATCCCGCATAAAATGCAGCCTCGAAAAAGGTCTCCTTAATCGAATATCGGCGCTACGAGTTAATCGGTTCCATCGGATTTCAATTCCGAGCACCGGTTCAAAAGATCGGAAAACCCGCTCATTCGTTCACTGAGCGTACCTGAGCCAAACTTCGAAAATTTATTCCGGGTACACCGTGCCTCGGAATCAAGTGCCGTCAGAAACCACACTCTTGTAAAATTCCAACGAAAATTAAGAAGAAATTTCCCTTGAATTTTATGGGTCTTTACAGAAATCACCACATGAAGTATATTTTCAATCATACACTAATCCTACCCAATTTGAATAAGAAAATCCCATAGGATTATATTGAATTATTATGTAATAAAATAGCCCAAATCCCAGGCATGATGAATGATATATATATATATATATAAGAATATGACTTTTAAATTCATATGAATTAAACTAGGACTTTGGTGATGACAAGAATTGTTGAATTTGGCATGTATGGTTTCTTCTTGAGTAGTTCTCGTGTTTTAAATCCTGTCAAGGATCCACTTATAAAATTCCTAGTGTGCCTAATTTTCATTATAATTATTCAAATATTTCACCTGGGTGTTCAACCAAGATTCCATTGGCCTTTTTTATTCATTTAGAATTATTTTATAACATAATATGAACATGTTTTTTATGAAATAAATATTGAATAATTTATTTTAATGACCAAGTATAAATTGAAAAATGATAGTTCACCAATAAAATTCATCTCAAATTCTCACATAATATGTTATAAAAAAATTTATAATTTTTTTTCATCTGAGCCTCCAATGTTAATATCATGAATATATTTCAACAAAAAAATTCATTAAACCTTATCATTCTTAATTTAGAAGTTTTGTTCAAACCCACCTATTTAGAATATGTGTTTTTTAAAATACATACCATGATATGAGTCTCACTACCTTGGTGCTTATTTTATGCCATATAAATATTCTATTCACTGTAATAAAATCCCATCATCTTAACAAATATAAAATAATAGAGTTATTCTATTTAAATCTATTATTCTAGAGATTCGTTCTAGAATTTCTATTTCTCATCCAATTGATACATTTAGAATCCCCTTTTCAATATAAGATATATAAAAACATATAGTATCAAATCAGTCCACTGATGAAAAACACTTACAAAAAACTATTCCTTCAATTTGATAATAAAATTTCTACATGAAAAGGAGCTAGACCCTTATAACCTTGTAATTTTCAAAAACGTTTTTGGAAAAAAAATGTTCTTGTGATAATATTTTTATTCGATTTCCTTAAAACAACATCCCATGTATATTTATTCCTATCTGGTCCACCTCCACATTAATATCCTTAACCTTAAGACTATCCCTAACATCCACATATATATTTTTTAGTTCTATCTATGATTATAAAATATGTTTTCTACTGATAATCCAACCTTCATGATTGAATCGTGCATATCCGATCACTTGTAAAATTTTTTTCCAGTAATTTATATCCTATTTTATTGGATTTTTAGTTCAGTGTCAAATTAAATTTCATCATAATCGATGATTTCATATTATTCTCTTACCTAATATTGTTCTACAATAAACTATTCACTACTTCTCATGTTCATCAAAAATATAGATTGTTTTTTTAGAAAAATCCTTTTCAACAATTGAGTACTTACTTCTTTCAAACTTCATCATATCGTAGCTTTAAAAAAACAATTTATTTGTTTATAGAGCGTATGAGGTTTTCCCTTTGATTAATATCTATAGAAAACCCATTCATCACCATGAGATGAAAACATTTATTGTTTTGAAAATTAATCATAAAACACATAATTTTACAAACATGAATGTATCAGAATGTCAATTTTTTACCATTCTAAATTACATAAGGGTACATATCCTCTTTTAGATTTAAAAAGGGACAAGAAGATATATATACCAATGTGAGAATGCACTCCTTATAGTATGACCCTATTAGGTTCTTAATAATCATAAAAGTTAATGAACCGAGGTTAACAGTCTAGTAACTCCTCCCAATAACAGTATTTTGTGGTGGTGTCCTTATTGCAGATAGGAGATGTTGAATACCATGATTCTTTAATATACCCTTCAACCAGATTATTGTTAAATTACAATGAATTACCAGTTATATTTTTTGAAATATTAAAAAAATAAAATTTTTATATTTAATCTATTATCTACTTACCACTTTAAAAACTTTATATTTTTAGGTGGAAGATATAATACAATCCTTCCAGCTTAAATCATCAATAAATAAACCAATTTACTTCTTCATATCTGATGATTTGGTTTCATAAGACCAAAAATTTCAATATGAATAACCTAATACATCATTTACATTCTTTTTATATCTAATTTGAAGGCCATTCCTCCAATAATTTACTTTTTATAAAAACCAAATATGTTAATGTGATAACATGTTATCTTGGGGATGCCTCAACAACCTTCACTATTCACCTGTTTTTATATTATATTTAGAAAAAATTGAAACACCAATTATTCTATATTTTACTTCAAACATATTTGGATAATATACACCATTTTTCATCACCAACAAGTTCAATGTACCATTTTGTTAATAGTCATTGGAAAATAATAAAATCACCTCTCCCCATGATTTTTCATATCCTCTTGTTGAATTACACTAAACATCTCAAGTCACACAACCCTCTTATTTTTAGTAAATTGCATCTAGTTCCTTCAAAAAATGAAAAATATCAATATATTTTCTCTTATTCAAAATTTTTAATCCTAGAGCCTCAGTTATGGCTTCCCATTTAATTAAAAAATGAACACCTATATCTTTAATATATAAAATTCCCATTATTTTTTTTCACTAAAATAAATATGAGAAGTAAATGGAATATCAAGAATCTTATTTCAATATCAATCCATTTACAAGAATATTATTTCTTCCACATTGTCCTTGTATGTGTTTCTTGTCTCTAATTATGATTAATGATCCACATTTGATAATTAAAGATAAGCCTAAATACGATCATACAATATTGACAAGTCTTCATCTTTCATGAATTTAAATATTTTAATAGTCTTAATATTTATTCAATATGAATCAGAATACTAATTTATCTTTTCTCATATTCTTTTGGCACCATAAGTTTAACCCTTGAATCCAAATAATCTTATTTAGGCATAAATCCCTGACACAAAATGTAGTAACCCTTAAAATAATAAGTGAAGGTGGAAAAAAAATTATGATTGGAATTATTTTTCTCTATATAAACTCTATGTGTTGGAGATCACATATTGAGTGCCTCTTATCATTTTAAATAAATAACACATACTTTTTTTATTATATTCCCCATTTCAATCATGAGTATTATACTATTAAACTCTTAAAAACCCCAACATAATTTTTGGTATTGATTCATATTTATTAGAATACATTATTGATATATTTTCTAATATTTAATCAATATAACAATTTCTTATTTTTTTGACATGTTGTATTTGTGGGATAACAAAAATTTATTTTGTATACTCCCCAATGAATTATCTAACAGTAATCCATGATAGCTTAATTGATCTACATGATGTCATACCATGTGTAAGGACTCACTCTTAATCCACACCCATTTCCTCCAAAACATTAGTTATCATTTATGTTTTTGAATTATGTTTAATTTTAAATTCAAAAAATATTTCATCAATAATGATCCAAGAATGATATTCAAAACATTTATAATGGTCATTTTATTCTTATGGATATAATTAATTACATATTTACATAGTTTAATATTATATTCCATTCCTAACATATCTTCCTCATATTTGTTAATAGAGAACACAGTATCCTTCAGAAATTCAATATATTTATTAGGATTCGATCTCCAAATGTATATTACATAAAGGAATTATTTTGAATATCATTGAGTAAAATTGTTCAAAAATTTCATCTTTTTCATAACTATTATCTTATATTATTGACGTATTTGTGACAACCATAAAGTACACACCAATGTGGTACATGATTTAATGAAACCCCTATTCATTTGTTTCTTATGATCTATCATCTTATTGAAACTTAAGATAATATATATTAATGAACCTCTATTAAGGGTCTTTCATTCATTTTACTTAATTTGTAGATTCTATATGAGGATCATCATCTTCATCATTATATAGAAACTTAATGGGATACCTATCCATTAGGATTAAATAATTTCAGAACATAATTTATCATGTGAATGTTTTCCCTTAATTTTTTTATCTATTTTTTGACTTGATGTATGGAATAGCATAATTTGGTTAACTACATAATATTTATAACGCTTTATTCAATAATTTCTTTGAATCCTTAAAATTATATATCTTGTCAGTTATACTTTATCAATATTTATTGACCTCATTAATCATTTATATATTGAAATAGTACTATATAGGTCATCATGAAATACTTATTTAATATCCTTTTCTATGAGAGGAAAAAAGATTACAATAAAATGGGTATTTATCCTTCTCATATTTAAAGTTGATAATTTTGAAACCATTATATTTTTATAGGCCTATATATGTCCTCCACCAATCTATTAATTCAATGAAAAAATTCATCAATTTATTAATTTAGTAATATACTAAAATATTCATATCTATTACAACAATGTATAATCACAAACTCTCATGGATTTAATCCAAGTTATTATTTTTTTTATCTTATCTAACATGAAATGTGAGTTCATTCAGGAAATTACATTAATATAGGGTAGTTAGAGATATATATACCTAAAATATTTATTATCTCACCAATAATTCCTTATTCATAGTGATAATTTTCTAATTAGGAACCACATTACTATATTCTAAACATACCAATAATAGATTCCCTATACACTTCCATTTTAAATTAGTAGAAAAAATATGAATTCTACTATTTCTTCATTTGAGGTTGATGACGATTTTTAGGATATCGATAGAGAAATTAATTCAAAAAGAAATAATTCCATTGATACAACTTATTAGCCCATAATAAATGAAAATTCCCTAAGATGAGTGGGTAAATAAAGGTATTGTAATTTAACTGTTTAGTCATGATCATGATATTTTCTCTCTTTTGAGGATTTATATTTTCTCCATCCATATATCCTTTTGGAAAATTAACTACATATGGAGCACCTGTGATTTTTGAAAGCATCATCCAAACTAGGCTAATCCATGCATCATGGAATCATTAGTGTAACGATGAACTAGAGACACAATGTGAAAAAATTAGAATATTATTATAGACACAGAAACACTCCAAATTTACAATCAACAAAATGATTTAAAATAACACACTACTCCTATTCAGAATGAAGAACACAATAATGCTACATTGATGAGATCCTTATCCACAAAAATAATTTGAGAACAGAGTGCCAAAATAGTATGTAACATCAGCATCATTATCATAAAGCTCTATTAAGGTAGAAATCCTAAAATATAATCTTTTATTATCACATTAGGCATTATAAAATTCTTGAAAATATATTTTATACTATGAATCCTCTATAATTCAGATATATTGTGAAATTCAATAAATATGATCTCTTTCTCTTGAGTAGTTGTTTATAATTTAATGAAAATTCAATGAATGTCCATGCTATATGGTTTGGGAAAAATATTAATTTATTATAATTATCATATAAATTTATTTTCCATTAGATACTAAATTTTTTAATTTAGACCATTTTTATTTATATGAAATATATTAAATTCAATTCTATAATTAACATTCTAATTTCTAGGTCTATTTTCATGTTGTCTAGAATCTTATTCCCCATTTTGTGTCTAATATTCCACCCTTTTCGTTCTCATTTAGTGATTTACAATGTTAGGGTTTATTATCATAAATAATTAATTATGTAGAAAATACAAGAGTACAATAGGGATCAAATTATTATGACGTCACCTCTTATCCTTGACAATATAAAAAAATATCACCTAAAAAAATTAAATATAAAATATTTTAGTTTTTATGGTTAATCTAATCTAAAAATTTCCTTGTTTTTATATGGTCCATAATACAATGACATGGTTCCCTATACACACAGGATTTCTATATTCATTCATATTAACATAAATATTCTCTTAATGGTGCATGACAATTTCGTGGCGTGAACAACTTCATCCCCAATATTTTATGGCATATCGTACACTCCATGAATTAAGTACCAATGAAACAAAAATGACAACAAAGGTTCATTTTGTATCTTCATCACAAGATCACTAATTCTATGGTAATGAAAACAAATATTTATACTAAATTTCATAAATTTCATTGTATTTTGTATTCATTATCCTTGTTGTGTGGAACACATCTTCTATTGTACAATAATAGATATTTTTTAAAAATGAAGATAAAACAAAAAAAAATACATTCTAAATTCCACTATTAAAAACACATTTTCACTACCAATATAGATGTGTAATTGATCCACCCTAAATGAAATAGTACCCCATTTTTATACCTTACAACGTAATTATTCCAAGAATCATCTTTCATTAGGAATGTTCTATACAACTCACACATGTCGAACTATCATGGACTATCGTTTAAAATATTCAACTACCCCTAGGGATGCTGTTTTTTAGAGCATGATTCCCTATGAGACAAATTTATGTTTAATTATGGTATTAATTTATCATGTTTGATGATCTAATATATTTTGGGATTTTGGGGATGAAAATTTAGCATTTTTAAAGAAATAGGATATGCGAATGCTTTTTGAAACATTATATGTAACCATGTACTATATATATTTATAATTAATATTTTTGTCCCAGTGGTGATTTTAACAATTTCATCTTTCTTATAACAATACGACCCCACAAAAACTATGTTGATGTTTAGTTTAATGTGTAGATGATACTCTCTTGATTACACATTGATTCTGTGAGAGTGATGATATTCCTAAGTATCCATTCACTGTAGTATTCAGGTGATAATATATACTACAATATTTGTGAATGGTTTGAATAATCATGAGTCCTAACCATGTAATCCATACGAGTTTAATTATATTGGAAAATGAACAGAATTACCATTGTCTTTTAAAACTAAAATATCTACATTGTACCTTATTAGATCATTCCAGGAAATCCTTGATTCCCTAGATTACTCATACCAAAATTCATATGGGATTGCCAACCAATTTTTGTGTATCTCTCTAGGTTATGTATTGATTTCCTCTTTATTTGAACCATTTCTATAGATCTATTTGTGATCTTGGTTCTCCTTGATTTGTTGGAATGCAATTATAATATTCATTCAAAATATAGGGGATATGATGGGTAATTTATGATGTTTATTCTGGATGTAAGATTGTGTGGACATGAAATATATGTTTCTAATCACTATTTTTGATGGTTTCATTATTTCCTCTATTTGGATTTTAGGTGTCTTTAACCAAATGAATATTTTACATTAATACATGAATTTTATTGTGATATTATTTTGTTTTGGTATAAAAAATGATGGATTTAATTTTTTTTAGATTAAATTGATATTCATGTTTCCTACATGATCATTGTTGGAAATGAGAAAAGTTTTCTATAGGGGATTCATTATGATAGATTTTATAATCCATAAATATTTTATGATATTCCAAAAAGATAAATTTAAAAATGATGGTCTTCACTAATATCTAATGCAATGGTTGAATCTGAAAAATGGGGAAAAACATGGGATATGTGTTCTGGTAGGGGCCTAGGATTCAATATACATGAGGGATTTCCTTGGATGTCATTGTATAGTAGGCCCTCTCTTGTGGCCCATTTTAATTTTTTTGGATTATTTTTCATTACATAAACACTACTTTAAAAATGGATGGACTTAATTGTTAATTTACTTATATTAATCCAAAATTTATTTACTTTCATGTTTATAAGGATTATTATATGGGTTGTTACTAAAATTAAATCAAATGGTATGTTTTATGAAACTAGATTTGTTTTAAATATATAAAAGATAGTTTCATGATCAATGTCTATATATATATATATATTCATGGTGGTATCCTTATGGGGATTTCCTCACATCATATGTATGCATTTTATTTATTTTTAGATGTTGCATTTTTTTGGACTCAAGAGAAGGGTAGTGAATCATGTATCTTCACGTCTCCTCCATGATTTCATCATCTACAGGTGTTCTGGTAATAGGGTTACCGATTTTCATAAGGAGATAATATATTTGACCAAGTATTTTCATAAAACTTGGACCAATGGTTATTTTCTTCTTATATCTCAGTTAATATTTTTAACTCTTCTTATAGTCTATTTTTCATTTGATGATGATATCCCCATTTTTGAAAGATAATTTGACTGACAAGTCATGCCATACTGGGTAGGTTCAATAAAATGTTATCAAATCATTTATCTACCTATATGTGTGATGAAACATCCAATGTTTAGTTTTGGGGTTTGTGCCATAAATTTTTTAGGAATAACATAACTAAATGTTTAAGTGTTGATGGGTTCATGGGTAGCTCAACTTCATATATGATGTCATTTTTTCATGTGTTGTAATATATTTTTTATCATCATTTTTGCTTGATTTTAGGGGTTGTTTAGATGAAATATGTTTTTGGATTATTTATATGATCCAATTCACATACTTCTGTGAGTTTTATTTTTATCAATATACGTTTGTAGAATATTTCAGGGCCTAACATTTTGTTATTTTTAATCATTAATAGAGATTCATGGAGTTCATATTTTTATTCATAAATCTATTTCAATGGTAATCTAGAGGTATGTCATATTATTATTATATATTTTTCTTAGAATAGATTTTCTGAATATAGGAGTAAAAGATTGGAGACAAGTTCTACAAGTGAATTCTTTTTTTCACATTAATATGGTGGAAAAATTAATCCATGCTAACCAATAATGGGTTTAGGTAGGTAGTGTAATCAATAAAATTATTATTGGATCATGATTTGGTGTTTACCACGTTGAGATCATATATCATTCATGGAAGTAGAGGATCCAATGAATCCAATGAATTTATTGATGTCATTTAATGATCCCTCCACTTTTTTAATACACATAAGGACTTTATGGTGGAATGTTCAGCATATATTCTGAAAGGACATAAATTTATGTTGTGGGATATATCATGATTGTTAAATTTCATTAAAAACTCACTTTTAACATATTCAAGAAGTCCATTAACCATCATTTATACCCTAAAATATTTCTTATTGGTAATGATAAGGATTTTGTTTTTATAGACCATGGAGACTGTTCTATGTAAAAGAACATGGTTCATTTCACTGCGTTGGACAACTAATCAATAGATTTTATTTTTGGAGATTAACTCAAGGATATGTGGTTTGACATGGGACTATGTAAAATTATCCCTTAGATTCTTATTCCCATGTACTTTTTGACCATTATAGATGTGGGAGAATAATAAGTTATGGATGAGGAAAAATGATAATAATGATATGTATCCACAATGGTTTAAAAACCATAGGGTATGGTGAGATGTGAGTTCTAGCACGAATATTAATCTATGAGACCCTTAACATGGATGTTAAGATTGTTAAAATTATAGATACAAAATAATGCATGTCATCTTCATCGGGAATGGGACATGTTTCCACATCATGATATATTATTAGTAATCACATATAGAATTAAATTTATTTTGGTATATTTGTTCTTTATAATGAATATATTGAATTTCAAATAAAGTAATACGTGTTGGATCCATAATTGACAAATGCATGCAGTTATTATATGATGCATAGAAATGAGTTGGATATCACTATTATGGTAAAAATAAACTAATGTAGAAATTAAAGAACATATAAAAGATGATGTTTCTATTAATAACATAGTGGAGTAGGAACAAGTGGAATCTAAATGTATGATATAAAATATAAGAGGTACTGTTATTATTTCATCATCTATGGTTGTATAATATTCTGATATTGGTGTATATTATTCATTCTAATAATCTATGTTGATTGATACACTAGGATTTCATTCAGATATTATTCCTTTCACAATGGATCCTTTCCCTATCCTGGAATGGAGGAAAGAGTAGTGTTCCCAATTTTTCATTTTCCATTTCATGACATCCAACATCGAATTCATATATGATTTCATTGTTATTTATATTGATATATTCAACCAAATGACTTGAATGAATTTAATGATAAGTTATAAGGACCAAATCAACTTTAATCAAATTTCTATATAGATTCATTAAATTGATATTATACCCCATGTCCATCAATTTGAGAAAGATCCTATATCAGTCAGATTAGGGATTATTATTCCATATGATAGAATGAAATAATTTAGATTATAAATGATATGAATTGATGTTAGGGACCAATATATGGGTACAGAACTTCCTTTTGAGTTGATTTTTACACTGATTTCTTTCATAGAGTATTCTTGTTACACCATCTCGAGGAGAGTTCATGTTCACTATTTAACCACTTTCTAAGAGTAGACACATATATATACCCTTTAATAATATATAACCCAATTAGATGATGTTTTTGAACATTATTGTTTGAGGATCTTGATTCAAAGGGATCCCTTTATCCCAGTATGTTTACATGGGCCTGACCATCTCTCCTTGGAAAGAAGGTTGAATAAAGCCTCTGACTTTTCCTTAATTCCCAAAATCATAATGAGGTTACTGTTTAGAATAGATACCCCTTTCATCATATTGAATATCTATTCAATAAGATCATAATATCCCTATGGGTTTTAAAGACTGTCTGTTGATTTGTTTTCTAAATTTTAATATTAAGAGATAATGATATACCTAAGGCATTGTTTGATAGTATGTTTGGGAATTTTCAGATCCTTGTTATCAAATAAATTATTATAAATAATCATGCAATATTTTTTGATTTATTGAATTGAATATTTCATCTATTCATGGAGAAATTTATTGTTTTTTTGATAATATTTTGGGGTATTCCATGTTAATGGATGAACATTGGGTTTATATATATATATATCATTCTGAAAGGATTTGACGAACAGATTCTATATGAAATTTTTTGTAAATGTGATTCTGGGATCATGATGTAATGTTCTAGGTTATTACATATCAGATATGACAATATCAGTAAAACCTGAAAATATCCAAAAGATGATGTATTGGGAGGAACCAATAAATGTGATTTAGATTTAGAGATTGTTTTTATTAGTTTTTTATTATTGAAGTTTTGTTCCTAATTTCACCATGATCACATCTTCAAGGACTGAGTGATCCAATACTGGAGTAAAAATAAAATGGAATGATAAGTATAAAATATAATTTAAGGAAGTATATTTGAGACTGAATTCGACTATAGATTTGATTCTTAAGGAGTCAGCCTTGTTATGTGATGTGTTTATTCGTCATGTATGACATTTGGAGGTGTATGATAATAGGGACACATGTTAGGTATTATACATCATTATAGTTATTTCTTCACTTACTGAATTATCCTATACATTTTCATTAGTTGGATACTGTGATGTATTATATTAGGACTTGGGTCCACTCTTTCTTTATTGAAAAATTTTCTATGTATTCATATCATAAGATACTGAAGTACATTTTTACCCATAGTGGATTATTCTTATAAAATATATTCTATGTGGAATATCATTATAATTATTATATTTAAATATCATAAACACTAGGAAATGGAAATATAGTCACTGATGCATTAGGAAATAATTTATATAATTATTAGTTAATGTAACTAATGGAAGAGTTTTATTTAATGAGTATATTTGTTTAGATGATATTTGAAGTATAATATGTTTTTTATAAAGTGTTAATTGGATTTTTGATGGATCAATCATCTATTGGTGATCAGATTCATCTTAGGAGAAAAATATAGACTGTCTTTGGAGCTCCAAAAAAACAATATATTCTGGGGATATATCAAATGTATAGTCTCAGTCTCCCTATAGTTCCTTGTGTTTCAAAAATGGAAGTTCGTTTCTATATCTCTAATGTAAATTTTTATTGTTCGTGTATATAAATTTAATTTTTATAAGAATTGAAAGGATAATTTTTTTTATTAATTGGAGAATAATTTAATGGTGTAAAGGGATGATGATGTCAATAATTAACGCCTATATTTCCATATTCTAACATCACATCACTATTTATGAAAAATTAAAAACATTATTCAAATAGAAACCAATGGACCAGATTAGTCAAGTGCCTTTGGAAACATGGAAACAAAATATGGGCCCATAAGTGAACATCAATATTTCCCACTGGGATCTTCATGACTAGAAACATCCATATAAACATAATAATATTAAATATCATCATTACCTAGGAATGGAAACCAAAAAATCTATGAGATCATGTGCTTAGTAAAGGTAAACATAGGATATATGTCAGTATAAACTTGAGGATATGGGGATCATAATGAGATTATAACATTAGAAGATCATATTGTATATATCAAATGATCATAAACATGAATCATGGAATAAAAGTTATATATTAATAATACATGAATCATGATGATATAAATTAAATAATCCATGAAATGATAACATAATAATAATACATGGAATTTTGGAAAAAATATAAGAAAATAAAATTATCTCCAAAGTAGTCATGTAATTGATTCCAAGGCCTTTATAGTAGTATGGGTTATCTTCAAATACAATCTTGGTAGTCATAGTTCACTTTTATGGCCATCTTGGTTGTATGATTCCACTCCCTATAGAATATTGGTAGTCATGGATCACTCCAATAGCAGTATTAGTACTAAAGTGTCACTTCCACGGCCATACTCATCTATCTCATCAGATATAAATCATTACCTAATGCATTGGACATATATATAGGTCTCACCCATATCATAATGTAATCATACAAACATGTGTCACAAAATATTATAAAATCATATCATAGCCCTTGAAATTAAATGGTTATCAAAAACCTGTAATCATATCATATCCTATAGAAAATGTTACAGGTTTCATAATCATTTCATCAAAAGCATTACCCATGAAAAGAAGCGGGATTCAAGGGAATATAACTAGTGATATTGTTATAGATATCATAAACCTCAGGATATAATAACATAAACCATCAAAATAATGAATTTAAATGGAGACATTGGATCATTTCCATAGAAGGAATGATTAAAACCAATGGATGTCATATTACACCCAAAATAATTTTTAATGGAATTTTAAAAATATTTCTGGAAGAAAATATCTATTCTATATTAAAAAAAACAATTTAAAACATAATTCAATTTTTAGAATCCATTTACTTGAAAATAGCTTTGATTATTTATTAATTAAGATTTAAATGAATTGAAAAAAATTAAATTTATAGTCCATTGAATATTATATCCAAATATCATTTCAAAATATTTTTCAAAACATTGTTTTTGAGAAAAAAAATATACTTCCAACTGAAGAGATAAATCTGGTCTTTTTTTATAAAGACATTATCTTAATTATAATAAGTACGAAATAGTGTAAAATGGTACTAATAAATATATATACCACTAATAAATAGATAATAAGGAAACTCATGAATGTTATTGACGTGTGTATCATTATATTTAATCAGTAGGTGCAAAATCATAAGAAATATTGTAAAACGATGTGATTGATTCACCAAAATATTACCACATAGTAACATGAGATTATACTCCCCATGTAAGTATATGAAATTTTATAAAGAATAAAATATCAATAATATAAGGATATTTATTATATATTATTTAAAATTGAAGAATATAAACCCTGAAAAATAATTTAGGTGCATATTAAAAAATTAGACTCAATGAAGGAATATTGAGACAAAACTATCTTACTGGTTAGGTAAATTTTGAAAAATAATCCCCACAAAAAAGATCATATAAAATATATATAAAAAACAATAAATTTAGTAAATATAAAAATATTATACCTTCATGGTTTGTATATATACCACAAAAAATAAAAGTGTGGTGAACATTGAATGTATATCAAGGATATAATAAGCTAGATGAAATTCCCTTACTATCTGTCAGGACTCTCATCATAAATATCAAAAACAGTTGTATAATAATAATATATTTTTTATAAACTCATAACATGACTATATTATTATATTTTATTCCATATATTCATGAATATATCTCTATATTACATACTTTTTATCAATTTAGTATTAGGGTTTCATTTTGGGTAACATTTCCTTTGTTCTTTGGACATGATTTGACTTATTATTCATGATCATCTAAAATAGATACTGATTTAATTACATAGAGAATTTAAATATTTATAAAAATATCAGATATATTTATTATATATTTATTTATAATATTATATTAATAATATAAAGATTCTGTGGAATACTTCGTTCATGGAGATGGTATGTCATACGTATTAATGAATAATGGTTCCATTCTATTGTCATATTGATTGTAATTTTGTAAATGAAATATATGCATATTTTTATATAATGTAACTATAGTATGGTAATCTTTTATATATCATATATGTTCACTAGAACCATCTTTAACACATTCTATAAAAATTTTCTATGAATCATATCGCTTTGAGGATTATGTAGTCCACACATCCACAAATGATGTTATCGAATTTACAGAAGCTGGGTTTTATAGAGTTATATGTTATAATAGATTTACATAACAATAATTAAAAAATAAATATAATATTTATCATATATAAAAAGTGTTCCCATTATAATTCCCAACCATAAAAGGGGGTAAACGGAAAATGATCAAACATTGTTTCATGAGGTGGTTTTTTGTCATGCACATAAATATTATATAAGTAAACAATAAGATATGAATTTGTATAAAATTACGACTAATCAATATTATAAATTCCTATAAGAAAATTTAGGATAATTTTAAATTTTTATAATCATGTAATATGGAATGATGAGGGGTGGAGAATGGAAATAATACTAAAGAGCTTGAAAAAATATGTTACCTCTTCTTTGGGTAACTCAATTTGGTTTGCACCAAAAGGGATTTATCGGATTGGTTCCATCTAAATAGGACAGTAATATGATGACGATAGTTATTTTTAATAGCTATTTGGTAATATATTTGTTGAACCAAAGTGTATTGAGAGGTGTGAGGAAGTGGGGGAGACGATGCCTTTTATAATGGGGGAGCACTAGCACTCCTAAAAATTTCTGAAAAGTGAATTCAACCGATGTTTTTACCATTGAAAGTGGCTCAATTAATTTTTCAAATTAGATAAAAGAAATTATATTTTCTAAATATATTGATCCAATTTATTTTTTACATGTTTCTATGTCATTATAGTCATTTAGTTTATGGTTTAGTACTTTGTTAATTTATTTTTTATCTTAATCGCCATAATTAAGATACATAACTTACAATAATATTTTTGGCCAAAACTAATTTTAACATTTTATAATTTATAAATTTTTATTACTAAAAATATATAATACATTTTTATAAATTTCAATCACATAACTGGATGAAATTAATTTCAAATTAATCTATAGATGGGATGAAAAATGGTGTTTTGGAGAATAAACATTCAATCTTTTTCTGTGATTTTTTATTCACTTTTAGCGTGAAATAAATTCTAATTTCATAAATTGGATTAATTAATAAAAATTAATGTGTCTATAAAAAAATTAAAATATAATTTAATAATATAAATAAATAAGGAAACAATAGTAGTTTTGTATTAAAATTCAGTTTTTATCACTATTCATCCAAAAACCATAGTTCTGAAAAGGATTCCTAAAAATAAACCTTACATTATATCTACATTATATATATAAAAAATTCATATTATTTTATCGAATTAAATTTTTAATAGTTTCAAAAAATTAATTGTTTTTTTTCATAGAAGGTTATGAAAATCATTTCAACTGAGAAAATAATAGTTTTAAACCTTTAAAGACGTAACAAAAAAATTATATTTTTCATCATAAATAATTCCAATTTATATAAAACCATTAAAAAAGATATTTGAAAAATATTAATTACAATTTATAATACTATGTTTAATGGATTTATATAATTATATTTTTTAAATATTTATAAATATAAAACAATGTTTCATAAAACCTTGTTATTGCGTGTAACACACATCAAGTAGGAGTTGAGTGTGGCATGAGCCAAGTTAGTGTTATATGAAAGGACTATTTTAATTTGTGAAAGGAAAATCCTTATTGAAAAAATAATTCATTCCAGAAAAAAAATTCCATTAAAAAGTGGGGTGTTATATTCTACTCCCTCCTGTTAAGTTGAATTTATCCCCCAAAACTTATCACTCAGGAAAATATTAGTGAAAATACATCTGCTTCATCACATCCAAAAGTTCACATCTGACTTCTACTGACTGTTTAATTCCCTAGTAAATATTGACCACTTGAGTGGTTTAGTTTTCTATAACTTCCCCTACCAAATAAATAATTTCAACTAGTTGTTCATTGTAAGAAAAATCCCACTCCAGAGGTATGACCTCTTTGTTTTGTAAATTTGATTGTTCATGTATGAAATTCCTCAAGAGATATAAATAGAAAAAATATTGTAATTTTTCGAGATTTAGAGGATGTACGAACTGTTAGGATACCATCCCAATATGATATAGAATCTCAAAGGGGCCGATATACCTAAGGATTTTTCACCCATTCTTCTGAAATCTCGTAAACAAAATCCATTGAGTGATTTATATAACAAATTTTCTGAAACATCATATTTTTTTATCAAACTAGTGGTTATTAGGAAAAAACATCAACTGACTTTGAGATTCCTTGATATGCTGTTGAATGGATCTAAACATCTCTTCCATTTCATTGCTGATTTCAAGTCCCAATAGTATTCATTCTCTAACATCATTCATGGAAGATGGAGATCTATATTTTTCCCATAATGTGCATCACAAGGTGCATATGAATGCTTGAGTGGAATCTATTGTTCAATGAAAACTCGTGTAGAGAAAGTTGCTGATGCCAACCACCTTTAAATTCAATTTAATAGGCCCTCAACATATATTGTATGGTTTAAATTATTATGTCACACAGAACAATAGTTTCAATATTATATGCACTACTAAAAGACAATTTTGTATTAATTTATTTCTAAGTAAATCTCCCAAACAAAGAGGTAAACCTCAAGTCCTGATCCAATACAATGACATGTTGTACTAGATAAATCCTTACTAAATTATTAATGTATATCCTAAAAAGATGATACAAATAGAATTATTCCCTATTAGTGATTAAGATTGATGACATGGTATGTCAATCAACTACCACCCATATAACATTAATCAGATTATATATTCTTGGGTGTCAAACAAAAAAATCCATAACGATGTTTTCCCATTTCCATTATGGTATGGGTGATGGATGGAACATCACCTTAGACTTTTTTCTTTTTACCTTAACTTCCTATAATATCATGAATTGATATACCAACTATGTGATATCTCCATTCATTCCATACCACCATAAGTATTCTTTCAGATATATATGCATTCTCGTACATCCAAGATTATTATTTAATGAAGAATAATGAACTTCCTTTAATATTACCTTTTCATACATGGTGTGGATGTAAAAATTACAATGTTCTTGAACCTTATCATTGTATCCTGATCAAGGTAAATCTGAAGAAAATATATTAAAATATTTTTTGTCTCTATATATTTCTTTTGTGAAACCATATTTTTCACATGGATGAAGGGTTGAACATTTATTTCAAGAATATAATATTTTCATCCTTAATTAATGATTTTTAGATCCATCCTATGAAAATCTAGAAATATTGGATCTTTTTTATCCTCATCATAGATATGATGGAATGACCCTTTTGACTCAAGGAATCAACCCCATTGTTCGGTTTCCCTAGGTGGTAATGTATTGAAAATCATAATACATTATCATTTCAAACGATCCCCTTTATCACATGTTAAAATCCATTGATGTAAATATGTATTTCAGAAATTTATGATCAGAATATATATTACTCTTTTCTCTAAAAAGTTAATTCTTCCATATCTTTAATACAAAAAATTACCACTACTAATTCAAAATCCAGATTTTTCTTCCATTTTCCATGAATCCTCATCTATGACAAGGCATAGGCTATAAACATTTAATTATGCATAGTAACTCTTTTGAATCCCTTATTAAATTAATTAATATTGATTAAAAACCATTAGCCACAATATGGTAGTGTAAGAATATGTGTGCTGGCTATCCCTCTCTTCAGTTCCTATAAAATTCCTCACAATAATAATTCTAGAGTAACATGATACCCTTATATGTTTACGTGGCCATAAGACTAATTATTTATGATAATGTCTCCAAAAAACATCAATAAAATCGATCTAAACAAAGAATTTTATAGAAATTTGGTTTTGTGGTTGTTCTATACCATCATTTAATAGCCTTAATATTTGATGGATCAACTCATTTACTATCTCTTAAGTTAATGTGACACAAAAATGAATCATTTTTATCCAATATTTACACATAATTAGTTTTTCATAGATTTTCACTTTTTTAGGGACTTTTGTGTAATTATAATGTAGTTCTCATGCTATTGCTATCCCATTTAAAATATTAGAATATCATTTTTAAAGACTACCACAAATTTATCGAGGTAATCTATAAAGACTTTATTAATTAAATCCATGAACATATAAGGAATATTATTAAGACCAAAAGGAATTATTATATATTCATATTTTCCATACCAGGTATATAATGTCATATTGGGTATATCCATTGTCATGAACCTAAATTTATTATATCCAAAATGAATTTCAATCATGGAAAGTTATTGAGCATTGTGTATTTGATCAAACTAATCATCAATATTAGGGGGTGATACTAGTTCATGATCATTATCTTCTTTAACACTGGATAATCAATGTAAAGTCAGATCAAACCATATTTATTTTGGAAAAATATAATAGGTTCACCCCAATGTGACAAATATGGCCAAATGAATCCCTTATGAAGGTTATCTTGGATTTTCATCATTAATTCCTATAACTCAATTAGGTCCACTTTATATGGAGTATTTTAAATAAGTGTGGATCATAGGATCAGTTCTATTGAGAACTCCACAATACATTTTTTTAGAAGGATATGAATATATATTGGAAATATATCCATAGATTTCAGAATTATAGGAAAATAATTTCTTTAAATTTTATCCATATTGAATTGCGATAAAAATAACTTCTGAATGGGAATTAAGTCCCATATACTAGATGTATTCTACAAAAGAAGTTCATAAATATTATCACATTTTTGAAAAATATTATGAGGGTTTTAAATATCTAACATGACATCCCTTCCTTGATAATTGATGTGGGATTTATGTAGATAATGACAACCCATTCCAAATACAACATCAAATTATTCCAAAGGAGTAATTCAAGGATATGAAGGAAGAATGTTTCCATAAACGTCAATTAGGGAGGAATTATAGAATTAGGATGAAATCATCCTACCTTGGATGTTTTCATAGATAATTTCACATGAAATAGATTTATATTAATGTTAACACCATTAGAAAATTATTTATTAATTAAAAAGTCGGTAGATATAGAATCAAATAAGATATTAGCACATCCAAAGTGGATTGTATGTGTACCTCAACCACATCATTATCACACCCCTGAATAAAAATAGATATTTCATGATATTTCCCCTTTTACATTATATTAAATTGTTACTAACATTAATAGTCATACCTTGTTCTTAGGTCTGAGATCTAAATAGAATAATAACAATTTTCCATACACTTGTAGTACTAGAGAGTGGGAAGTTCACTACATGTCTCTTTTTCTCCATTCACACCATTAGTTAACTTCTTCCCATCACATCTGAAATCAAATACTTTATTTCCTTCCATTCCATGCTTAATAAATTTAGTAGACCCAAAAAGAAAATTATTTCCATGCTTGTTCCAACACCTAAATAATAGGATAATTCTCATCTTCTTCTCATTTTGGTTTTTAGATTTTCTGTTATACTTATTCTTCATTTTCGTATGAAAAACATGAGATTTATTTGTTAATCCAACCTCCATTTCAACCATTATTATAAAATGAAAATTAATTTTATTTCTACTAATCTCTATTATGATGAAAAAATATTTCATACTAGAAATTTAGACACTGAATATACTCTCAATGTTTGTTTTAGTTTTGATGATAATTCCTTAAGTGTGCCTCACATGTCATGTGAAATTATACTAGTTGGTACCAACAGATTCATCATCCCTTTAATTCAACATGATAAACTCTTTCTCCAACATTGTATGCATAATATAAATAAATTAATTATTAAAAAAATAGTTTTTTGAACTCATCACAATCCATGGATACAATTACATCATTCTTCCTCATATTATTTATTAGAGTCCACCACTTGTCTGATTCACCTTTTAAACTATAAAAACCAAAGTTTATTTTCTTCTATTTGAACATTAAAGTATAGAAAATATATTTTTGAATGGTACATATACATTGTTTATCATCATGTGGAATAGAAGAAAAAAATAAAAAAGGTGGATTTTTTCTTAATTAGGAATCAACAGACTGTTTCCCCCACCATTTCTCATTTTTAAGTCCACCATAATTTGTAGATTTAGATAATAGTGCCAGCATAGAAATGAGATTTTTAATTCCCTATCGCATAGAATTTGTTTTCTCATGAGGGAAATATTGTAATTATCCATCATAATCACTATTAATGTGGTTACATTTTGTTGAAACCATTGAATAAAATGAAAAGCATACTATGTAATAGTAATCATAAATAGGAAACACATATTTGTAAAAATTTACATATATTATATCTATGTT
The DNA here is from genome assembly GCA_963277665.1 of Viscum album. Classification (NCBI taxonomy): domain Eukaryota; kingdom Viridiplantae; phylum Streptophyta; class Magnoliopsida; order Santalales; family Viscaceae; genus Viscum; species Viscum album. The sequence continues at coordinate 513,186,678 of OY728138.1, forward strand.
ATGAAAACTTATATAATTAATTCCACATTAGGTTTTTGATACGTAATTCATATACAAATTATATTTAAAACATTAAGGAAGGTTCTAAACAATTTTGGGATTTTCCATGGCATATCACCTGGGAGTATCAAACTAGGTGTGCAGTAAAGTTAGTTGTCGTATACCAGGAAATGCTGAGTTAGGCCTAAAATATGTTGTCGGTGTAATTACCTTCAGGTGAAAATATTCCAATTCCAAATCCACTTGTACTATCAATACATTTCTTTATTTCAGGGAAACCACTCACTCTATCAAGTAACAATATTCAAAAACATTTTCCTATTCTTTTTGTTAATCTTATTATTGTCCTTAAATATATCCTTAGGGTTATTGCTAAGGTTTTTATATCCTAGATTCCAATGTTTGACTAAAATGTTTATCTTATACTATTTATAGAGACCCTTTCTTTTAATATGATAAAATTACAACACTTGTGTGGAATAATTAAAATAGTATAAAATCAGATGCATAGAGACCATATTAGTGTCATGCCTTTAGAAACATGGATTCATAAAAACTGATATATATGTGAACTACATTATAACCTTAGAGTTAATTATTGAATATCACCCTTCATAGACTAATAATAATTAAGACATGTCTGAGTATCCATAGAATGTGGACATAAAAAATTGCCATATAACATACACATTATGGCTAAACAATGTAGTCTTGTAAGCGTAACCATGAAAATAGATGTATGTTAATGAGATAATAATATTGTAGGATGACACCCTTTATATCATAAGATCATATACATGAATCATGGAATAAATTGTGGAAGTTCATAAGACATAAATCATAAATTAAAAAATAACATAAGCCATGAAATAATAACATTTTAATAACAAACGTAATTGTGGCACACACGTATTCATATAAAATTAAATTTATAGTAGTTAAGGAATTTCATTCAAGGCCATCTCGGTAGTATGGGTTCACATCCCATACTATATTGGTGCCCAGGGCTGACTCCCATGGCCATATTACTTGTACGATTTAACTCCCCTTTCTATCATGGTAGTCATGGTTCAATCCCATGGCCATATTTTGTAGCGAAGGTTCACTCCCATGATCAGTTGAGTCTATATAATTAGATAAATTTTTTTACCCAATTCATTAGAAGAAGATATAGGTCCCACCAATATCATACAGAAATATTACACACATGATCCACAAAATCATAAACAATAATAACATAATACATGAAATAGTATTTGTATCATAAACATCAAAAATATAATATTCAATGGAAAAATATACATGTATTATAATAATTTCATCAAAATCACAACCATTGAAAAGAAGCAAGGTAAAAATGTTTATAACCCATGAAAGATTAATGGGTTATATAAACATCATATAAGAAAATAATAAACCCTTAATGGAAATAATATGAATAGAAACACTGAATATTTCATCTTAAAAGACATTAGTTACAAAAATTTATGTAATATTATATGGAAAACAATTTTCAAATATCTTTTAAAAATATTTAATGAGGAAAATATCATTTTTTTCATTGAAAAGTTATACTAAAACATAATAAATTTCTTAAAATATTTTCCTTGGAAAATAGCATGGAAAATTTATTTTTGATGTTTCTTAATACCATAAAACATTTTTAAAAACGTTTTTTACTGAATATTTTTTCCAAATATAAATTGAAAATATGTTTTAAAACATGTTTCCAATATTTTTTTAAAATAAATTAGATTTCTGGCCAAAGAGTAAAATATGGTTAGATTTTTATTTATAACATTTTCTTAATTACCATATCTTCAAAATAATATAATATGGTACTAATTAATGAATATATATTTAATAATTAGATTATAAGAATAATATTGAGATTTTATGAGAAATTGATAAAAATATTTCATTAATAGAAGTATAATCATAATGAATCTCGATAACTGATAACATTTTTCACCAAAATCTTACCATATGGTAATGTTGTGTCATAATATAGATGTAACTAAATGAAATTAAATTAATCATAAAATATCATATAATGAAAGATATTGGTGGAATAAAATTTCAAATGGAATTATATAGACCTAAAAATAGTAATTTTGGGGTATAACAAAACATGTGTCTCAAAAAATGAAAATAGAGACAAAACTATCTTAATGATTTGGTAAATTTTGACACATAAATGTCCTAGAAGAAATAACATAAATTAGATATGTAAATACCCAAAAATTTAATTATATTAATCATAGAATAAAACAATGGGATGTATATACCCCACACAAAAGAAAGCAGTGGTGAACATGGAATGTATCAAATATATATAAAAAGTGAGAAAAAATTGGAAACCCTTTATCATGACTCTCCTCATACATAATTAAATATCTTGTTTAATAAATAATATTTTATAATAAATATATAACAATACCATATAATTATATTTAAAACCACATATGGTTTGATTATTTTTTACATATTACCCTCTTATGAACAATTCAATGATAATATTTTCTTTCTGTAAGTATCTTCCTTGTTTAACATCTTTGTTTTGACATATTATTAAAGATTCCCCTTAAATAGATCATGATTTACATTTTTAACGAAAGTAACCCATAAAATAAATAACATACATAATAATTATATATGTATTTATTATAATTGATAAAACATATAATGTTTATCTTGAATACACCATTCATGGAGACGGTAGGTCATACCTACGCATGAACATGGTTTCTGTTTCGGTGTCATATTGAAAGGATATAAGTAAATAAAATATATTTAAATATCTATTTAATATAATTGAATTATATTTATTTTGTTTTATATATCATATATTATTACTAAAATCATTTTTAACACAGTCCATGTAATGTGTGGATGAATCACACCAAATTGATGAAGATGTAGTCAACATGTCCACAAATGATGTTATCATATTTACACCAGATGAAAGATAGAGAGGCATGTGTTATAAATTATTAAATTATAAATAAATATATAATATATAATATATATCATATATATTTATATACAATTTTTTACATAATAATTTCAATCCATTAAATGTGGTAACAGAAAATGAACAATCATGGTTTCACAAGGCGAAGGTTTATCCTACACAAAAATAGTATGTTTATTACCTATTAATGGTATGTGTGTGTAATTTTAGTTCTAACACATCATAAAAAAACATATCAGTATATTAATGATAGTATTTTCTAACCATGTAATAATGATAGTTTAGTGGGTGGAGAGTGGAAATAAAACTAAAGAGATTGTGGAAATATGAATCCTCTTCTTTGGATAACTCTGTTTTGTTTGAACCAAAGGGCTTCCTCAAATGGATTTATGAAAAAGAGGATTATTCTAAGATGATGGAAGTGATTTTAAATAGATATTAGGTATGTTACTGGTATATATAATGTTTTTTGGGACATGTGCTGATCTGTGAGTAGTGGAGGCCTTTTGTAGTGGGAGATGAGTGCCACTCTTGAAATTTATGGAAAATGGAATTCTACCCACATTCTTACAATTGATATTGGATCCAATAATAGAAAAAATTATATAAAATGTAATTATATGTTCAAAATATTCTCATAAAATAGATTCTAGATAATATTCTACTTCATTTTTCGCCTTAAGTTTATTGTTTTGTTCTTTGTTGTCATAATATTTCTCTTAATCACTATAATTAATTTTATTTAAATTCAAAAATAATTTTGGTAAAAAATAATTTAACTTATTAAGAATTATAAATTATTCATATTACAAATATTTAATCTAGTTTCCTTAAGAACTATAACAAATGTTTTATAAATTAATTTAAAATTAATCACGTATATGGGACGACAATGTTGGTTATTAATTAAAAAAGAATTCAAAAGTTTTCTTTGTTTTTTATTCTATTTTAATTTCAAATTTATTTCTATTTACTAGATTGGATTAATTTGTAATTAATAGATATAATGTGACATTAAAATAAAACTAAAATATAATTTAACAGTAGAAATTAATTATATGAAAATGTAGGTTTGAAATAAAATTAATTATTTTTTTCTGTTCATCCAAAAATGATGTTTCTCAAATATATCCCAAAAATTACAATAAGATAAATTAGAAATTAAAAATATAAAATTTATTTTTATTTAATAAAATAAAATTTCAAAATGTGTCAAAATTATTTTTATATTATATTATATAATGACATGAAAAATATTTTGTTTGAGAAAATAGTACTTTTAGTAATATAAATATTTACCAAAAAAATTACTCATTATAAATGAGATTTATTTATAAAAAAATTATAAAAAAATATTTTTAATTTAGTTATTATTATAAATATTACAATGTATATTGACTATGTTTTAACAATATCTTTTAAATAAATATAACAATATAACGATTTTTTCATAGAAACTAGGTGTTTCATGCAACACATGCTATGTCATTGTTGTGTCTAGTGCCATGAAAGTAGATCCCAGGTCATAGGAGTGTTTGAATTTCTAGAGTGAAAAACATCAATATAAAATTAAATCAATCGACAGAATATTAATTTAATAAATACTCAGGTTTTTATAGACACTAGAGGGAATCCTGTCATGATTCATTAGTTACTATAAGATTAATGAGAAGTAACAATGAAATTACATTATCTGTAGCCTTTCACCCCAATGATGTGTAATTTGGAGGAGATATAGAATGAAATGGTTTTTGGTATTCCATTTAATATTACTGGGAGTGATCCAATTTGGGTGACCACTGATCAACTTATGAAATTTGACAAATTTCTTACTATTAGAGAGATGATAAAGGTGGAAGATCTCAGGAACATCTTTATTTGATAATTTATTAATCCCTATGGAGAGACTTATTCTTATATTTAATAGGTATCCAGGGATTAAATCCACGTTTTATGGTCTTTTTCAAGAGGTTATGGGTACCCAATTAAACTTGTGCATGGCATGTCACCCTCAAACAGAATGGAAGATTGAGAAAGACATTGAAATTCTTTTAGATATTCTTCAGTCATGCTTATATGATTTGAGGGTATAATGGGAAATAATATACCATGGTTTGAATTATGTCATAATAATAGATATTAGTGTTTTCCTAAAATGATTCCTATTGATGAATGGTTTTGAAATTCCTCTAGATCTACAATATGTTTTGGTTGAATTATGAGAATGGTATTTAGTTGGATTGATTATTTTTCAAGAGATGATGGAAATGGTTTAGTTGATTCAAATCAGGTTAGATAAAACATAGAGTCTGCTAAAATAATAAATGAGCCATCATCTTCACCCATTTGAGTTTCTGGTTTGTGATTATGTAATTATTAGGGTTTCACCACATCATGGATATCTTCATGTGTGTAAAAAATGTACATTGGAATATTTGTTTTTTTCACATTCAAAATCACTAGATGAAATTGAATATTGGATTATGGATTAGAATTACTTTCTCCCTTTACATTGATTCATGAAATTTACCATGTTTCCCAAATGGGGTGGAATCAACTAGACCCTTCCCATGAGATTGAATGGGATGTTTTTTCCATTGAACATGACCCATCAATGATTGAGCTTCCCATTTAGATTATGGGTCACTATGATAAGGTACTACGTGGTAAAACATTTACATTAGTATGTCGATTATGGTAGTGTTTATAAACCCCTATATTTTATAATATCTTTCATTTTAATGAATTTTTTTTTCATTGATATAATATGATACATGGAACATAGAGTCTAAGTGAATAAAAATATTATATACCGTTATATCCAACTGTTTCAAAAGTATGGTATGAATAGTATCAAAACAATAATGAAAAAAAATATAGTTTAAACATGTAAAAAACATATTAATTGTTTATGATGTAATTTTCAATAAAAAAATAAAACCATTTTAATGTAAAAGTGACGTCTTTCTAAAAGAATAATTTTATAAACAAATTATTTTTTAATATATTAAATTAAATTAATAACCAATGATGAATGATTTTATTGATTATATATTCATAAAAACAAAAAAAATTATATTTTATTATAGTAATAGGATAATAATAATTCATGGTTTATACATAAGAATTTATTTTTTCTAAAAAAACATTTTTAATAGTGTTTTGAGTGCTTATTTTAAAATGAATTATTTCCACTTATAGAAATTTAATATTAAAATTATTTTCATTATATTTAATTATGAGGATCTAATTTTTATATTAGGTTCATTTTAATTTCGGTCTTTATGAATAGTAATGTTGATATGTATTTTTCACCTCGTTATGGGTAAAATGTGTAAAATATGGATCCAAAATTGAGATAAGTCTATGAAATTTCACTAATACATGAATATATCTTATTGGATGAATGTTTTCCAACTATTGACATCAATTTATATAATATATTTCAACTTAGTAACTTTTTTCTTTGATTATTTTATTTATCTAATATTATTAAAATAATATATACATAATCTTATTATATTAACTTTTTTATCCTTAAATTTTTAAATAATGGAAAAACAAGGTATGTTTAATTCTAATAATTTATCAAAAAAGATGACTGAATTTTTAAAATGGTTTTTAAATTATATTTAAAATAATAATTTCCCTAAATTCATACACTATACTGATGTTGTATTTATTCAACAAATTAAAAAAAGAAATAAATGATATTAAAAATATTAAATTTAACAATTTATAGATGAATTACTTCGTTAAATTTTTTTTATAAATATGATATATTATGTATTTTCAAAAGTATTAAATACAAATTAATCCTTTTTCATGGTTCCAATAATGTAATTTTAAATAAATAGTGTAAAAAATAATATTAATTATATTATATAAATGTAATGTTTTATTAATTTATTAAAAATTTTAAATATCATGAAATATTAAAAGGGGTTAATATATGGCCTAATATATATTTCCATGGATATTTTTGTGTCATTTTTTACCTTACATGTAAAAATATAAAACATTATGATTGAAACAACTACTACCATGGTTAATGTTAAAAAGGGTTAAAAAGGGGTTAATAAAAAAGAATAGATTTTATTTAATCCAAATGCATGTCTAAATATTGTTGGTTTATAAAACACATACCATATAATCTGTAAATTATAATCTCTCTCTATTTGGATGAATTAGGCTTGTCAATGGTTAAATTATATTTTAATATTTCTTCAATTCCATCTGTGGCCTCCCCACTTATATAAGGATACACCCTTCATCTCTTCGTTACACAACTTTGAGACATCTATCTCGACCAATGATTTTGAATTTATCTTCTCAACATCCTTATAGATAATATTGTGGTGATACTCATCCAAAAAGACCAATCATAGCACCCTTAAGTGGAGATCTAAAAGAGTTCTTAAAAATAATTCTTAATCTTATTCACTGTGAAATTCCTTTTTTCATGTTATTTTAACTATTTTAATTATGTTCATATCATTAAAATATAATATAACTATAGAATCATATATAATTATTGTTTATTGTACTTATTTTATAATATTTATCCATCACCTTCTCTATTAAATTTGTAACAAAATCATCGCTCATGTATGCGACAGACTACTACCTCAAGAACTAATATATTTTTTACTCAATTACAAAATCACATTGTTTGTATAAATAATAAAATTAATGAATATATTTCTTATTTATATTATCTAATAAATATTCTCGTAATGTGAATTATTATTTAGCATCCATTCATTTGATCCATCCAAGAATGAAATCAACATTCATATGTACAAACGGGCCACCATCTCCATGATTAGTGAAACTTATTCCTCTATCTATATAATTTATGTATATATATATATATATGTTTCTATAATTAATAACTATGAAATTTATTACATTACTAAAATACTGGATATGATGGAAAAGTACTCGAACCTTAAGGACTAGAACTACAAAACTGAATGTCTCAAGAAAAATTAATCTCATAAAAATCGGGAAAAGTAATTTTAATAAGGAGATATTATTAAATACATGATAAAATGTTATAAATGGATCATAAAGTAGATTAGAAGTATATATATGGTTATTTATGGATGTATGATATATGTAGATTTATTATACATAATTTTATTACACTTTCTAATCAAGTCTATCTTGAACAAAGTGTTTAAAGTTATAATATGGGTGTTTTTCAAAATATTTATGATTATGTTTTTGATGTTGAAATATTTTGATCTAACTCCCATGGAAGAAATGTATTCTAGTATCCAATGGTTACTTTTTGAGATAAACTTAAATTATATAATATTACTCCATTTAATTACTCTATAAACCGAATGAATATTATTACAGAAAACTGATTTTATTTATCTAATCAGTCAAAAATATTTTTTCCTTCATATACATGTTTACTAAAAATGTTTTGAATAATTTTTTTAATATTATCATATAATTAGTCAACTAAAATTTCAAAATAAATGTATCTTTAAAAATTGTTTAAAAGGAAATGAATTTCAATAACGTACTTTTCTACCTATTTTACTAATGGGAAATTGTAATGATTTCTATTATCTTACGGGACATTTAATGAAATTTTTGTCTTCATGATCGTTTAATTTTTTGAGCATTCCAATTTTGGTTACAATGATTATTATAAATGAAAATTGTTATTTATTATTTGGAAAATATTTATTTATTTTATACATAATTTGAAATTGAAAAGGTTATTTTCCTTAATAAGTGATCCATTTGATATTTTAAAGTAAATTTAAAAAAAGAAAATATCCATTGACGTTATGTAATCTTTAATGTGGATATGAACAAAGTACACCATCATTATTATTTATACAGATTTTTTATTACAATAATGAAAACATGTTAATGAAACTCGTTCCATTTCGGCGGGTTGTGCTAAGATAAAATGATGTTATGTTTATGATACTTGTTTACTTTTCATGCGTTGTAATTTAACGACTATTTTATGATGTTTTGGTATTGATATATATGTTATATCATATGTGATGGGTGGGTTCGAAAAAATATATAACTTCATTTCCTTTTGTAAACATGCATATCTTAGAAGATAATAATGACACAAATGGAGATTTAACCCAATTCAGTAAGGGATTTTATCTCTTATGATCATTTTTTTCTAAGAAACATGACAATTATAATGAAATTGGGCATGATTCAAATATATTTTGATAGTCTTGGTCACGATCCTTGACTACAAATAATTTTATCTTAAATTCATTAATATTTACCCAAAAAATATTTCTTCTGAAAATATTATATCCTCATGGATCATATTCTGTGATTCAATTATGATTCCAGTATTATAAAATATAAATATTATTTCTGTCATTAATGATTATGATATTTTATATACTAGTTATGGTTAGCAAATGTAATTATTGTATAATCATAACATAATTATCTATTTCATATATTATGATCATTGATTTATTCCTTGATTACATTTACTAAGCAATTGATTTCACCCATTCTTAGGTTTCACTTCCATATGATATGAACAAAATTTCCAATTATGATATGTTTATGAAGGATGCATGTTTATAAGAACTATGTGGGATATTATTTATAACTCATGTGAACAAGTTGTTTTTGTGTCCCAGTTCCCAATGGAACTGTACATATACGATTCTAAAATGGATCATATTATTTTTCAATGAATTTTTATCTAATAAGATGTAATTTAAATTTGTGAAAAGTATTTTTTTTACTATAGGTTGTATCATATCAATTAATATTTACCTTTTCATACAAGGATTTTAAAATTTTAGTGCGAACCCTTGGGATAATCCTAAATATATGATAAAATAATAAGTTATAGTCATGAAAGTAATGTTTTTTTCTGAGAAAATACATCCATATGTGGATTCCTTATGTTGAAATGGTTTTATCATATATGAATCATACATAATAACCCACATAGTAGTTATTCAAGTATATCTATCACATTATTTTTGGCCATGGTTTAGTGTGGGCCCAATACACACCTAGTTTGACACTCCTAGGGTTTTTTCATGGGATAGTTCACAATTTATTTATGAACCATCAATATTGATTTTAATATAGTATAATCATTTATGATAAAGTTTAAACATATTGTTACATAGATTTAAAATCATTATTTATGATTTAGGTATCCTATAAATGATTTTTATGGCTGTGTGGTTTCGGTCTATGATTATTTTTTAGTCATACTTTTATTTTGTTTTAGTCAATCTATGTAACCTAAATGAAGTATAATGATGATTAATATTAAGGATAATGAATTTATTTTACATTAAATTAACAAATATTATGTGAGATATAATGAAACATTTTATTGCAATGCTTGCACAACAATATCATTCATGGAATTATAATGAGATTTTAAATGAGAAAATCAGGGTAAAACGATCTATTGAGTCCTTTGTGAGGCAACACCCTCCTTATTTTAGTGGTTATTATGATCCACTACATTCTTAATAAAAGATATGTACCACTAAAATGATAATTTCCATTTTTTGGCATTTATAAAATGAAAATTTTATTTTGGTCATTTATTATTATAATAGAATAGTGTTTCAATAGTGAACCATATCCCTAGAATGTTATGTGTTTCAGTTCTTATTTTGTAATAAGTAATTCCCTTTCTGTTCTTCATATGAAAAATAAGATTGAATTACATGATCTAATTCAACATCCGAGTTTGTCCAGTAATTAATTAATGAATTTAATAATTAAAATAATAATAATAACTAGTATTAAATTGAAATATTGTTTGAATGTAGTACTAAATAGATAATTTTGAAAATGTAATAAAAAGATTATATTATGAAAAAAAAATTGTATATAAATGTGATATAAATAAATCATGTTTGATTTAAAAAATTATTTTTGGGAATATTGTGGTAGTGGTTATATAAACAGATATATATAATTATTAATATATGATGTTTTATTGATCATATTTTTGTAATTTATTTTCTTAATAATAAATAATAAAGGAAATATTAAATTAATATATTATTATAAATTTTTTCCCAATAATATAATATTTGAATATAATATTGAAATAAAGATAAAAATATTAAGATTAAAAATAATAACCCGTATTTATTTATTTCTTGTATTCAAATTATTAATAATATATATATATGGATTGATTAATATAATGAATTTTTTTTAAATTATATAAATAATAACAAAAGTATTAATTGAAATATTAGATTTTAATGTCTTTTATAATAAAATTATAAAGATTTTTTTTATATTAGGATAATTTATGTTGGTTTACAACCTGTAATAAAAAGAAATAATAATATATTAAAAATGAATCAAGTTTAAAGGGGATTTAACCCTAGGGTCCATAAGGTTTTCTAGTTAGCGCAATGAGTGACGCTCCTCCGAGAGGAATTGAATAGCATTGATGGTGATGTAGGTCGTATCAAGCCAAGCATCATAGGAGACTAAGCCACCATTGTTTGATTGAGGATGGACATGTGTATAGTCTATGGACTCAACCACATTCCAAGTGCCAATGAAGATCCACGAAAAGAGTGGAGTCTGGATCTAGAACTGAGTTCAAGGGAGAAGATATGCCAGTATTTGAGGTCAGTGATTGTCCAAGATCTGTTTGGTTGAGGCTTCAATTTTTTCTCTAACCTAGCATGCTAGGTGTTTTATTTATAGAATTGAATCCTTCGTTGTTTTTATATTTAATTCATTTTTATATTACAGTGTTTTATTTTTCTGATTTTCAATTTTTTTCTATGCTTTGTGTATCAGCTATTTTACGTTTTCCTTTTGCGGTTGGTTGATGTCTTATTTTTTTATGTTTTTTTAAGAGGTTGAATGAGTTCGGACTATTTAATCTTTTTCTCCCAACTAGATAGATATATAAATATATATATTAACCTTACAATGGACATTTATTAAACAATGGTATTTTTAATAATAATTCATATCAATGTATGGATACTCGATTTCATTAGTTTTCCACACCTATCTTGCGATGCAAGCATACTTTTGGCACTGTTTTGAGATTAGAAAATCTTCTATAATGTATGTGTTTAAGGAAACATAAGTGGATAACCATCATTTCTGAAATCAAGAAAGGTTTATATTAATTTATTATAATTATGGTTCTTTTATTTCAAATTAGATATATTATTTTAATGATCTTGATAATAAAGGGGTAATCATATCTTTATTTTGAGCATTATGGGTATTCATTAAAATCATTAAATGATTATAATAAGTGTTATGTTAATATTATTTTGTTGTTTTGATTATTTATTTTTTTTAAATTCTGTAAGGGTTATTTATGTTTAAAATTCATATAAGTATGTTTTTCTCTAATTTTATAAGAATTACGTAAGGGTTCTATCATATATATATATATATATATTATAGATTTGAAATTTTAAATTATTTTGGGGACTTCTAATTTTATCATTTTTATTATATAGTTATACTACTTCAAGTTTCTATATTTATATATATGTGTTATATATTTTTTTCATGTTTTAATTATAATGTATAAAAAAATAATATATTATATTGGTTGTATTAAATATAAGCACACAACCCCATATATATATATGGAAGTATCCAAAAATATGTAAATATGTTATATGCGTGTGTAGATATCAACATTCTAAACATAATATTTTTGTAAATTTTGCTTTCAAATAATTGATCATTTTTGCAAATCAAATTTCAAGAATATTATCACTTATGAAATCATTATTGACTGATCTAATTAAATTTTTTTCCAAATAATGTAAGTCGAATTTTTATGGGATGAATTATTCTATATGAATATATTTATTTATGTACAAGGATGGAAATTAATTTTATAATTGTTACTATGAAAATTTTACGTTAATTCCATATTTGCACAATTCTTATGATTTATTGTCGTACATCATTTAATGTTCATGGCAGTTTGTACCTTGTTACATGGAATTTTTTTTATGTATATACATAAATTCATGTATGTTGAGTGATTCTCTCATTTATCAAAGTGTTGTGAAACAGTGATATTATGCTAATATGTGTATTATAACAACCATGTTTACTTACTAATTTTTGACATTATCATATTCAAACATATATATATATATATATATCGACATAAAAAATAATTTTTACATGTTTTTTTAGAATGATTCATAAATAATCTCATGTGAGATACATAATTATTTATTTTGAATATAATTTAAAGAAGGTAAAATTATATATGAGTTTTCAAAATAAAATATACATTATTTCATTTTTAATATTGTTTATGATTCACAAATAACGATGTTAATTTATATCCTGGGAATCTCCTAAAATTGGTTTTTAGAAACTCAATATAAATTTAATTAATATTTGTAAAATTACAATGTTTCTTTTTTAATTGGGAGTTTTTGTTCTCTCAATTTTTCATTTATAAAAAAAAGGAAATGGAAATGTGATATAAACAATGGAATCATGTCTAAAGGGTCACAACCCTTGGTTTCATGGGAGTCTCTAGGTCATGCACTGAGCGGCGGTCCTCCAGGGGGAATCAAGTAGTGCTATGGGTGATGAAGGTTGTGTCATGATGTCCATCGTAGGACACCGAGTCACCACTGTTCGATCGATGCCGATGAGGAGTATGTTGAGAGGCCTCAACCACAGTTTGAGTGCCATTGATAATCCTAGAGGATAATGGAGCTCAGATCTAGAACCATGTTTGAGGGAGGATATCGACTGCCGTTTAAGGTTAGTGTTCGACAAATATATATTTGTTTGAGGCTTATATTTCTATTACAACCAAGATAGCTAGGTTTTTTCATTTTAGAACCTAATCCTTTGAAATTTTTCTCCTTCTTTTGGTGTCAGATGACAATGTCTTATTTTTCTAATTATCCAATTTTATCTAATCTTTGTTGGACGATTGTTTAACATTTACAATTTGCAGCCTATTGCTTTCTTCTTCTTTGGTTTTCCATTAAATTTTTATAACCCCACAATTAATACATATATTTTATCCTAACACTGAAATTTATGACCCTATGGTATTTTTAACATAATTTTTATCATTGTATGAATACTAGTTTTCTTTGGCTATCCACACCCAGAATGCAAATAAATCTTACTTTTGACACAATTTGGAGATTGGAAAATCTCCCATGATCTTCACCACTATTGTATTAAATGAATTATAAGTTTAAATTTATATCACTGCCATGAGGATGTGGGGCCCATAAATGCCTTATTCGTTTTTGCAATTGAAAAACGGGAACAATTATTTTCAAACTGGTGTGTGTGTACAAGGAAGGATCAGTGGATCACCAACATTTCTGTAATCATGTATCGGTTATATTAAAATTATTTAGAATTATGGTGCTTTATTTTCAAATTATGTTTATTATTTTTATTATCCTTGATACATAGGGGTAATCATACTTTATTTTGACCATTAAGGGTTTTCTTTAAAATCCTTCAATATTTATTGTTACTGTTATGTTAATCTTATCTTCTGGTTTTGATTCCTTATTTTAATAAATTTTATATGGGTTATTTTCTTTATAATTCATAAAATTATGTTTTCATTTTAATTTATAAAATTTATTTACTACTTTTATGAATTATATATTCAAATTATAGTTTTTAATTTGAAATTATTAAGGGGACTTCACATTTTTTCATTTTCAATATATAATTATAGTACAACTAGTTAAAAAGTCATTAAATATTTATATGTTATATTTTTATGCATGTTTTATTTGTTATTTGATGTGAATAAGAATTTCATTTTTTTTCAATATGGATTGAAGTGCATAAGAGTTGAATTTGTTTTCAATGAGAATTCAATATGTGAATGAATGTTATTGATGAAGATGTTGGTGAAGAATAGGAGAATTGTTGTTGATTAAAATCATTGAATACTACACATGTTTAATTATCCAAGAGGATACAACACTGATAATTGTTGAACTGGTCTTAAGTTCCAAGTCTTGTATCTAGGAGATACATTGTTACAAAACTTGAAGAAGATCGTGAAATACTCAATTACATGATGAAAAAAGTAAATAAAATCCATCCATAGTAACTAAGTGGATGAAGTGTTGAACACAATTCATTGTGATTTAATTCATGATGAATGAAGACATGATCCTTAATTATCCATTATTAGATTAAAAGAACATTGAAGATCTTATATTTCTTATTTCAATAAAAAGGAAGGGTGACGTTTGAAGATGAAGAAGAAGTGAGAAAGGGCATAGTGAGGAATCTACTAAATACATTAACCATGCATCAGATTTGAAAGAAGAAAAAGGCAATGCATTTTCCTTGTACCGGGCACTTGGGTTTTAATCAATTATATACCTATTTAATTCAAAAACTAAGCCATCCATGTAGATTACATGATTATCTCACCTCAAGTACATGCAGGACTTGAGGGTCAACCATTCTCGAGGGAAGCCCTCATGGTCAGCCCCACATGAAGAAGGGTGTGTGCGGGCTATGTACAAGCCCACAGCTGACACACAGTGATTAACCCATGTAAATTGGGTGACAGGTTCATGACGGAGCAGCAGATTGGGTGCATAGAGTGCTTCCATAGGGTAAACATGGTATGGGGCAGTACCACGGATGGGGAGGGGAGAATTATGGCGATAGGCTGTTGCAGCATGTTATTTAAAGGATCTTCTTCTGTGTCTCCATTTCTATTTGGGATAGATTTTTAAAAAGAAAAATGTAAACTAGACTACTCATCTAATATTGTGTCTGATCTCAGTCGTACGATCCATCCCATGTATCGCGTTATAATCTATGCCTTCCGTGATTGATCCAACAGCTGAGGAGAGACCCCAAAGATATCTTCAAACTCTAGAAATATGGTTAATCTCTCTCTCCATTCATGTAGTAGCAATGATGCATATATACCTATATGGATCTCAAGTCCACCATTGATGATTAAGTCTCTTTAATAATGACCATTTTTATATAATTCACAGATTCATGCAATTTAATTTTCATGCATGCACCAAAATAAAGAGATAAAACTTGGTTGAAGCAAACTGTGTAGCAAGGCCATGTCATGAATCTCAACGTGTTTGTAAATATGATTTTCATGCATTCTTAAATGCACGCACGTGATGTTCTCACCAATAAAGAAGGAACCTCATTAAACTGAAATGACCTGAGTTTTGCAGAAAATCTTGGATCTTGTTTCACAAATTCAAATTCAAGGATCTCAAATTTATTAATGAAGAAATTTTATTGGGGTTTTTAATGATATTTTAATGTCGGTTTATTTTTTATTCCTTACTTTTAAATAGAGATACCTCGACCGAGGCTTGGGTGTTGCAAGCATTGAGGGAAAGATCACATTTCTCCAAGAAACAGAGCCCTGCATGAAGGGATTCCACGCATCCTAGATACGTGAAGGAGTTTTGTGCATCCCTTGTGCAAAGGAAAATTGTTAACCATCCTGGTTCATGAATGAGAATATCTTCACCCTCTTTTAATGTGAAAACACACAAACATGAAATAGGTTTTATAAACCCTCTTTGTGTTTCATGAGAAGCCTCTCGCGAGTAAAAAAACCGGTACCGCGACACCATTTTTTCACCTTATCAAAGACTGAACTGAGAAACATTCTTGGTACTGTGAAGAGGAACCATTCCCTCTAGTTTTTCACGAAGAATAAGAATTTCCTCTTGCTTGAACCTTGTATTTATACATATTTGAAGGGTTTTTTATGGAAGATGGTGATTTCATGATGGATGAGCTTTATGTGTGATTTATAAGATACCTGACGCTACATATTTTCACAAAGTATAGAGGATAATTCCTGAATAATGAAAATTCATACATATGCATGAATTGAGACACCCATGTGTGCATGAACAATGTCAAACATTGAATACACCCATTCAAGTTTGAAAATGAACAAAAATCAAAGAAGGGTTATGTGTTCACATTTGAAGGATGAATAAATAATAAAAATACACAAATGACACACACATATATTGAATATAAATCAAATAATAAGTATGTGTGTGAAAAAAACCAAAGATAAAATTATTGGGTGATATTATGTGAGAAAATGAATGTAGAAGCATGTGTGATCAAAATATTACACACATTGGGGTTTACAAACAAGAGTGTAGAAAGATATTATTCATGCATGCATGCATGCACATGCACATTTGAAGACACATAATGGAAGATATTGTGTGTGTGAATATTTAGAAAGAATAATCTAAGAAGATAGTAAATTTGAAAAAAAACTTTATACCCATGCATGAAATCATGCATGAACACAAGAATGTGAATCAATTTAGATGATGACATGTGAGCTGATCCAAAATATTTGAATAATCACACAAGTGTAAGTGATTATTTCCAAGAAAATAATGATAATTTTTAGTGAATTTAGTAGTTTCACTAAAGAAGAATAAACTGATATTTCAAAATACATGAAGTATTGAATTAATGAAATCCATGTATGAAGTGAATGAGTACTGAGAATGAAGCCACATATATTCTATAAAGTTTGTTTATATGAGTTTTCATTTATTGAGAATATTAGAATAAGGACAGTGTTAATATTGTGAATGATCATTCTAGAATATAATATTCTTTATGATATTGTGTTCACCACTGGCACAAATCTATAGTGAGGCCCGGTCTTCATTAGATGATGAATGAATTGTCAGAGAATTGTTGAAATGTGAACTGATCAGATAAGTGATCTGAATTATTGAGCTAGGCCAACAGACCATACAAAACACTGTTGAAAATTCTTTATGAGATACACATGCATGTGTGATTAAACAATAAAGTGTGGGAAGAGTATAATATCATATAAAATGAATCAATGAAGAACTTAAAAAAGGAAGTTGCCCATGTGGCTCGAGAGATAGGAGACCCTGTGAGACTCAGGAAGGAGAAGAAGTCATCAGTGGGACTCTAAATCAGTCCAGTGTGACTCTTGTAACACTGTTGGAAGTTGTATAATGAACCTCATAAGGGACTTAAGAGAGATATGGTGGGACCCTGTAATGACCATTAAATTTACTAAGAAAATGATAGTGGAGAATCTATGTTTGGGAGAATAAACTAAAAATCAAGGGGTATTTACTTGAGCCAAACCCTATAAATCCTTGTGTTCAGTGCCTTTACATTTATACGATCATTCAATTTTAGGGTGAGAGACACATGAAGAGTATATCGAGACATTAACGAGTCATTGAGGTTTATTTGAAATGAATAAAATTGTAAAAAGATTCAAATGGATCATTGATTAACCCCCTCCACCTCTAAGTGATTCACAGAGACCCGAGCACCTCAATTGGTATCAGAGGGATGGTTAACTCTAAAATATCCAAGGGAGTATTTATAATGTCTAAATTTGAGGATATGAGTGAACTACATCAAAGGGAGATATCATCGAATACATTTAAGAACAGAAAGAATAAATTTGCAATGAAGATGAAGAATATGATTAATGTTAATGAGGAGACACCTTATACTGAATGTAATATGAAAAGTAATAAATTTCATAATACTTATTATTATTTTGATGAAGCACGTTCAAGCTATGATTATGATAGATCAATTAGTGATCTTCAAACTACACTCAAAGATCATCTGAATAATGTCCCTAGAGAAGTGTCAAGACACATTACTACAATCATTTGTTCTCATTAAGATGAAAATTTAGAGCATGAATAAATAGCTAATTCCAAGGAAGATTCATTGGAAAAAGGGTTGGAATATCCAACAATATCCCAAAACTAGTGAAGGAAAAGGAAGAAACAATTTCTCTTTGCAATGAAAGACATGATCATGTTGCTGAGAATTTTAGGGAAGTATTTGTGAGTAATAATTATTTAAGATTTATTTGTAGAATCCTTCCATGCATTTGAAAATCTTCACCATGTTCTATGGTTGTAAAAGTTTATCAAATAGAAGAAAAATCCAACAAGCTAATGTTTTTTGACATCTCTTTGAAACAGTTGTGAAATGTGAATGAAAAAAATAACAATGATAAAGGAGAATTGGGAAAGTAAGCTGTGATAAATTGAGGATGAGAAGAACTCCATCCACATGAATTTCATAAAGTTGAAAGTTAGATTGATGAATTAACAATCACTCCCAAATAGAAAATCCCAAATGGATGAATGAAGATATTTTTTCACTCATGTTTTCATTGAGGAATATAATTTCAAGAGAAATTTCAAACCATCCTCTAATCTAATTAAAAAATACTCCATGAAGAAGGTATCCCATACCCCAGTTATTTATGTTTATATTAATGAAACTTCATCTGGAAGTACATGTCCAAAACTAAAATCAAGGAAGATGTAGATTGATAAAAATGTTAATACATCCATGAAAACAATAAGGGTAGACTCTAGAATAAATAATAAGAGGAACTACCTAATTGATGCTCCAAATAAAAAATGTTAATTCCACAAACAACAAAGCAATGAATCTAGCCAGACTGATAATACATGTTAAAGAATGAGATTTATTTGCTATTGTTGGTGTTGTTGGTTGTTTGGGCATCAGGACAATGATTGAGAGTATAATATTTCTGCATATAAAAATTATGGAAAGTGTACATTTAGGAAAGTTAGATGTGATGAAATTAAGCATACTGTAATGAAAAGGAAGAAAACATAGATCAAGAATAATTTGCCTTTCAATAACAGATTTGAGTATCTTGAAGACTTCTATATTCATTACAATAGATGTTGTAACAGTTATGACGAGTAATGGTTTAGTTCTATCATGCCTCGGGCATATGTTGATTAGAAGCATAGACCTCAAAAATGTCAAGAGAAAGAAAAATGAGTTGAAAAGTATTCCATTAGGAATATTCAGAAGAATGATTTCAAGGAACCAGTGAAAGAAATTATTACCATGAAGATGTTCAAGGTGGATTCTAAGAATATCGTGTAATCAAAAAAGTATGTTTCTACTATGGAAGTGAAGGTTATATTATGGGTCAATGCAATCAATACATGGAATTGAATGGAAGTAAGCTTAAAATAAAAAGTGAGTCAGTCCATATGAAAATGGGATTGACTGATGACATTACTGAAGATAATCATAATAAGTTTTGTTAGAAAGTTAATGTGAAGACAATGAAGAAACCATGTGCAATCTCCAAATCAGAAAATGGTGTGAATGAGTGTTTAGTTATATAGACTAGTTATTTACATGTTTCTAGAGAACTACATAGAGCTGAAGATGAAATACTAGATAAAGCTATTGAAAAGTTAAAACATGTCATTACACATGAAAGTGAATTTCAATTTCATGATATCTTATCAAAACATGATAACCCACATGTCTTATAAATATTGTGTTTAAGGTTAAAGAAGTATGTAAATCATATAAAATGATGTAAAACTACATTACTAGGAAAAATTGAGCTACTGAAAATGGAACAACCTGAACAAGTATAAGCAACATCATTTCTGATAGAAATAAAGAAAAACATTCCACAAAAGATAAAGGTGAATGGAATTAGTGAATCCACATTGACAATGAAAAATAATAATGCCAATATGAGAGGATACATTTTTAGGATGAGTACCAGACACTTTGGATCTACAAGGAATAGTGTTCGTTGGTTGAGAGAAAATTTCCATCCCCAATGATTCTATTAAGAAGCTCACAACTTTTCCATCTTTTTCTCTTATATTTTTGTTTTATATCTATGCTTAAATTGCTGGGAATTGGCGATGAAGGTAATTATCAAAATTAGAATTTAATGAAATCTGTACAGAACTACAAGTTGGAATCATCATTCATTATTTGATAATTTCGTGAAGTGATCCAAAGTGAAAGATTATCAATATGAATATATAGAAGATCATCTATTGAATATTTTCCAGCAAGGAAAATTATGGGAGTGTCGCACTTTATGTGGATAAAAAAATGAAGGAGATGATATCAAGAATTATGTTATAAAACATCATGAAATTCATATCATCTAACGAAGTTGCAACTAAGGTATTCAAATCACACATTCATCCCATGTTCATAATTGTATTTATCATGTTAATTAAGGGGGAATGTTTGATTGATGAAAATATTGGATGAAAGGGGGGGAAATATATTTTCACATCAACTTTTTAATATTTTTGGTGATGTATGTGTAGGATTTAGAATTTCATTGATAAACATGATTATCTCCAAACCCTGGTCAAAAATTAAACAATTCTGATCATGATTTCACATGTACATTTGTTTATGGACAGCACTAAAATCCTTTTTAATATATGTCTTATTTACTACATGGTTGTAACCGAAGTAGAAATAGAGTTTATTAACTAAAGGTTATTTCATCAGATTACCATGTGATATCATCCCTCTGTTAGAAAAATTCATGACGATATTATTCATCGAGTGGAGAACATGTTTTGGACAGACCCTACTACACCTTAAAATTTGGTTTCCAGTAAGGGGGAGAAAATATTGGAACACATACTAACCCATACAAATTGTTCTTAGGTGATATTGACAACAAAATACAAAGGGGGAGATTGATGTCCCTGAAAATTGAATTTGTTATCAATATTTATTGATGTGCATAAGGGATAATGTTTTTGTCAAAGATAAGTCAATATTTTAATGAAAGGAATTTTTTAAAAAGATGGTGAAAGATTGAAGAATTTTTGTTGATTCAAAGAATTGAATACTACACTTGATCAAATTTAAAAGAGGATACAACTCAAATGATTATAGAAATTTTCTTAACTTCCAAGACATATATCATTGTGATACAAGGATGCAACACTTGAGGAGTTCAGTCAATACTTAATTACATGATGGAAAGAGTAAAGAAGACCCATCCATAGTCACTAAGTGGATGAATTGTTGAAGACCATGCGTTATGTTTTATTTCATGTTGAATGAAGTCATAATCCTTACATCATCCATGATTGGATTAATGATGTCTTGATGATCATATATTTGTTAATTCAACAAAAAGGAATGATGATGTTTCAAGATGAAGAAGAAGAGCGAAAGGGACAAGTAGAGAATCTACTAAAAACATTACCCATGCGTGGGTTTGAATTAAGAAGATGAAAATGCATTTTCATTTTACTTGACACTTTGTTTTAAACCATGTATATATATATCCTTACACAAATAATATAGCCATCCATGGAGATCAGTCCAGGATCTCACCTCACTCAGTTGTGGGACTAGAGGGTCAACCGAACTTGTGGGAAGCCCTCAAGGTCAGTGCTGCAAGAGGAATGGTGTGCACGGGCCGTGTATAAGCCCAACGGTGCTACACAGTGATGAACCCATGTAGTGTGGGTGCTAGGTGCGTGCCTGAGGTGCATACTGCATGCTAAAAGCGTTCTTACATGGTCAACATGGTACACGGTGGTATTGTGGAGTGAGAGGAGAGAATTCTAGCTATAGGTTGTTGCAGCTTGTTATTTCATGATGTTGCTTCTGTGTCTCCATTTCGATGTGGGAGGGATATTTAAAAACAATGATGCAATCTTGACTGCTCATCTAATCCCATACTTGATCTCAGCCACACAATCCATTCTACTTTCCACATTATAATCACTTTCATCCATGATTGATCCAATTCTCAAGGAGAGACCCTGAGGTTATCTTCAACCCCCGAACATCTCGTGAAGCTCTATTTCAATCTAAGAACTATTGATGATTTTGATCCACCTTGATTGGACTCTAATCCACTATTGATGCTAAAGTCTCTTGCATGATGATCATTATAACGTAATGAACACATGTATGAAATTTTATTTTCATGCATACACTGAAATAATGAGATATCATGAGTCCGAAGAAAATTGAGTTGGGAGGAAATTTCATTAACCTCAAAGTGTTCGGAAATATGATTCATATGTGTTCTTAAACAGATGCATTTTATGTTCTAAAAAATAAAGAAAGAACCTCGTTGAGTGGAAACCATCCGAGATTTGAGGAAAATATTTGAATGAGAATGAACAATTCAAATCAACGGATCTCAACTTATTCAGTGAAGAATCATTATCAGGGTTTTAAATGAGATTTGAATGTCAATATACATATTATTCGTCACCTATAAAGAGATAGGCCTTGAATGAGGTTCAAGTGTTACAAACATATAGTGAAATCTATCATTTCTCTTAGAAATATAGCACTCCACTATGGGTATCCACGTATCCTAGCAACGTGAAAAAGTTCCATGCATCCCATGCTCAATGTGGAACTGTGAACCAACTTGTTTCATGAAAGAGAATATATGAACCCACTTTGCAAAGATAAATTCAAGAACATGTGATAGTTTTTATTAATAATAGTTGTGTTTCTTGAGAATCCTCATGTGGGTAAAACAACTGGTTCCTCGACCCATTTGTTTCACCTTCACAAATACAGAGCCCAGAACCATCCGTAGTTCTGTGAAGAAGAACTGTGCCCATGGTTTTTCAGGAAGAATAAGAACACCCTCCTGCTTTATCCATTGATATGTACTATTTTTCAGGGTTTTGTTTTTTAATGAATAATGTGATAGCATGAAAGCCGAGGTTTATGCGTGATTTAAAAGAAACCTGAGGCTTCATGTTTTTAGAAGGAAGAGAGTAGAATGAATGAATATTTAATATGAATAAATATTCATGAATTGAGACACCCAAGTGTTCCAGAACAAATACAAACATTTAATAAACCCATTCGGGTTTGAAAAATAACACAAATAAATGAAGGATTTTGTGTGCACATTTTAATGAAGTAGAAAGAATAATAACACATAAAATACACATAAATATATTGAATCTAAATTAAATAATAAGTATTTGTGTGAACAGATCCAAATTCAAAAATTGTGTGGGGTATTAAGTGAGAAAAAAAGAGGAAGTGTGCTAGATAATAATATTACATTCATTGAGGTTTACACACAAAAGTGAAGAAAGATATGGTACTTGCAAGGATGTATTCACTAGAAAATGTGATGACACATAATGGGAGATATTATTTCTATGAATATTTAGAAAGAATAATCCAAGATTACAATGCATGCACAATATCATTAGACCCATGCATTAAATCATGCATGATCACAAGCACGTGTATCAATTCAGATGTTGTCAAGTGAGCTGATCCTCAGTGTTGGAATAATCACAAAAGTGTATGTAATTCATACCATGAAAACAAGGTGATGTTTTAGTGCATTTAGTAGTTTCACTATTGAATAAGAAAATGAGATATCCAAATATAAGAAGAACTGAATCCATGCAATCCATCCATCAAGTGAATGAGTTCTGAGACTGAAACCATACATAATCAAATAAGTTATATTATCTGAGTTTTAAGTTATGGAGAATCCAAGAAGAGATACAATGTTGATACTGTGAAAGATTATTCTTTTATGTTATATTATTGAAAATGTTGTGTGCTCCATTGGAACACAAATAGGGTGAGGAATGGTCTTCCTCACAAGAACTAAAAATATTTCTAAGCATTGTTGAGATAAGGAATTATTATAAAAGTGATTAGAATTATTGAGAAATCCCAACATAACATACCAAAGACTGTTGATAATTTATGAAGAGAGATGCAGGAATGTATGATTCATAAAATGTGTGTGGGAAAAGTAGAAGATCCTCTACAATGAATCAAATAAGAACATAAATAAAGAAACTGATCATGTGACTTGAGAGCTAGAAGAACCCTATGAGATTTAGGAAAGAGAAGATATATTTAGTGGGACTCTGAATCAGTCTAGTTGAACTCTGTTAAAACTGTGGGAAGTAGTATAATGTACCTCCTGTGGGACTTAGGAGTGATATAGTGGGACTCTATATTGACCATTGTAATTAATAACTAAAATATATTGTAGAATCTATGTTTTTCGAATAACCAACACAGCGAGTAGTAGGCCTTTGAACTGAACCTTATAAATCCTTGTGTTCAGTGCCTTTAAATTTACATCACCATTCAAGTTGAGGCAGAGAGACCCAAGAAGAGTGGATCCTGACATTAACCATCCATAGAGGTTTAATTTAAAAGAACCAATTAGTATAATTATTCAAAGGGATCAAATATTCAACCCCCCCCCCCTCTCGGGGATTCACACTGACATGGGTGCTTCAAAATGTATAACAATATAATATATAGAAAGGTTATATTAGATATTTGCACATATATATATAATTGAATGTTTTTGAAAATATTTAAAAATTCATTATTTGAATGTATATGAAAATATTTTCGAATTAATATTTTCATAAATATTACATTCATGAATTTAAATTTATGAACATCAAATTTCATGGGTGTTATTATCTATGAGTTAATTAATGAAAGACATAAATAAAATTTATTTATAAATAATGAATGTGGAATTATTATGGAATAATTATTCTATTGGTAAGTATTTTTATATTTTCATGGAGGATCATTAAATTTATAATTATTGCTATGATAATTTTATTAGTGATTCATATATGTACAATGCATATGATTTATGGTCGTACATCATTAAATATCCAAGATAGTTTGTAAATTGGTACATGTGTATTCATTATTTTATATACTATAATGCATGTGTGTTAAATGTTTTTAACATTTATCAAAGTTTTGTGAATGAATGATTTTATTATAATATGGGTATTATAACAATAATGTGTACTTACTAATTTTCGAAATTTTCATATTTAAACATATGTATATATATATATCAACATGAAAAGTAATTGTTACATGTTTTTATTACAATGAATCTATAATAATTTCATTTGATATACAGAACTACTTATTCTATACATTTATTATAAGAATGTAAAATTATATATGTGTTTTCAAAATAAAATCTTCATTATTTAATTTTCCATTTTATTTATGATTTGAAAATAATGATGTAAATTTAAAACATGTGATCCTCCAAATGTTTGTTTTAGAAACTAATGATAAAATTTTGACAATGTGTGTTAAGAATGATTTATTTAATTGAAATGAAATAATAAGTACATGGTAAATGTTTTGGGTCAGAGATGAGAATGAAATGTCCATGGGAAAACGTTTTTTGGAAATTTCCACTGGTAAATCATGTGTCATTATGGGGAGTGAGATTGTAAGTCTTAGTTATGTCTAGTGGCCTTATGTATAGAATTTAGACATGGTCTATCAAGTATTATTAATAACCCAATTAAAATAATTATTTTCATAGGATATTTAAAAACAAATTCTCAAATATCATTATTTTGGTGAAAAGATTGTTTTCATAATGCATTTAGGTGTAAAGGAAAAAATATTTTTATGTATGAATATTTAAATATCTAGAGACTTATTTAAAAATTAATTAGTGGTTTTTCAAACCCCTTACTGGTCGTATCCAATTCCCACCCCATATTTTAAAATCTTATCTATGTGTTCTATAGCGTCTCAGTTGGCGATATCTTTGATTAATGAGTTTGCACATGTGAAGAATTTCTATTTTATTTCATACATTTTCAATAATAGTATCTAATTATCCAAAACCTAGACTGGTAAACATCATGGTATTTAATTAAATGTTGTGTATTGTCCTTTTATCTTTTTATTAATAAAACACGGTATATATAAGGGCTGAGTTTGGTCACTGAAGCATAGGTATTTAAATATAATGTTTTAAGATGATGAATCTAATATTACATATGTCTAAAATTTCACAAGACATACATGGTACACATATTTAATTAACCACCAACCTGAATGTATAATGAAAAATTATTTTGGGATTTAAAACTACTCACCGATGGAAATTATAAATAAGGTACTTCAAAAAATATGAATAAATAATTTGATGTGTAATCTTGTTAGAAATAGATATTTTAGTTTCCCACCACTCTCATAGTATTGATAATAAAATACATATGTAATTCAAATGAAATACTAAAAAATAAATGGAGAAGAAAATGAGTGTTCTTTTATGCATGATGTGTGGAAGGAAACATGGATGAAATTATATTAAAGGGCATGTAAAATGTTTTATGTGATTAGAGGAAGGTCATAAAGAAAAATAATTCAAGAGTGATGAGATGAAGAAGTTAAATAATCATGGAGAGACAATACAATTTAATACACCCACAAAATCTAGTGCTTCCAATGATAGGATTATTGTCATTATGCTGACCAATGCTCCAATATGAAGGTTATTGATAATGATCTACAATATATTTCTCATTATACAAGATACAAAGGGAAATATAACCTGATAACTATTAAGGTTGTGGAGTAGGATAATGATGTGGCGAGACATTCACATACCATTCACTATATAGCTAACAATATCTTTTATTTTTTTAGATCTACCCACTATTTTATATTTTATGAATTTTCGCATGGTATCATAATACCACCACAATGATTAGATGTTTAATTTTCAGTGACCTATTATAATAGTGTGATGATTTCAAATAATGTATTTGAATATTTTTTTATTCAATATATTTACAATATGCTTCATAGAAATATCGTTATTCTCCATATACATAAATTTTATGATATGTTAGCGATAAATTGGGTTAATTTACATATCCTACATCAATTTATGATGAGGGATAGTAACATTAGATATTTTAACATATTATGATCATTTATCAGTGTAATAATCAATATTATCTTCAAGTGGAAATTACCTCTATTGTATGTGTATTGATTCATATTCCAAATGTATGTTTATTATAGATTTTTTAGGACAAAATCAAAATCATTGAAATTAGTATACTATAATATTTTTATATTTTTTTCCGTTGTGTTTCCTAATTTTCTTCTAAATTAATATTTTGTTTTTTGTAGAACATAAACCTATTTATTTAACTATTTCAAATACTATATGTTGAATGGAACCAACTGAGTTGTATTAATTGAAGTATAAAATCCATAAGATTCTTGATAACATACTCATTTTTTCAAGTAAATCACCTTGGATAGATGAATGTGAATAATATTCCTTTGGACGGATGGATGTGAATAATATTTCCAGGTACTGATGAGTAATATTCTCGGTGCACCTATGCTTACTCAAACCTATATATAAGAGTGGATTTTTATCTATTATGATGAATCAATGAAGATACATAGATGAATAGACATATATAATGATATAGTGATAGATTATCCCTTATACACATTGATTTTTGATCAGAAAATTTACCCAACTCATGATTTGTAGTTATGTGTTGTAATATTTGAAAACATTATATGAAGGTATTATCTTTATGGGTAAAAGTGTGAAATGTATACTTATAATAAAATATTAAATTATATATTTTCAGATAATGAGATGAATATGTACTAAATAAGATTGTAGCAGTTCATTAATTACTATGACTACTCAATACATTACCATCATAAGAAAGAGAACAAAGGGGGTAGACCATATGTGTCAAAAAAATCATGCTATCTTTTCTATTATGTGTATAATTAAAGATACAGTGTCTTTATATTTAAAAATTATGGATATGAAAATAATGAAATAAAGGGAGAGATAATATATTAGACAAATAAGTGTTCAACCTTCTATCTAAATCAGGATAAAATAGACACTGAGTGAATATGTGTAAATTAAAAAGAAGGTCAAAAATGTTATTATTTTCAACCTTGATAATGATAGAATAATAAGGATATAGAATGTTTTATATGTCTCATTCATAAATATTTGACGAATGAGATGTTGGAAGAATATGATATTAAATATTTTCTATTCATTATGGAAGTACAATGATATTTAGAGATTTAAAGGAGTAATTACTGTGTGACAACATGGAGAATGATATGGATGTGTATATATATATATGTGCATGGTCTGTAAAAAATTTAATGTGTTGAGGAAAATATCATTGGAGATGTTATATAAAATTTCAATACCATAATGGAAATGGGAAACTATCACCATATATTTTATAGGTGGACTCAATAAAAAACCAATTTGACATAATGAAATTTTTGTTATAGTTGATCTCGTTTGGATGTAAACAAAAATCAAGTTTATAAAATAATATTTATATCTTGGTCATATTATTAGAATACACATTGATGAAGTGGTAAGGTCACATGGAGTATAACATTCTATGATATTTGTTTCAGATATGTGGATTACCTTAAGTTTATGATGAAATATTTAATTGTCTATGGATATATAGTTAAATTTTTATACTACATATGATCCTCAAATAGATGTTCATTATAATAGAACAAATTAAATCATATTGTTTATGATGAAATATTGTTCAATTGAGTTCAATGGTTTTTTAGATCAACACATTCATCACATTGGGTTTTCCAAAAATAATAACATTCAATTAATCATTTTGGGGGATCCTTATGGATCCCTCTATGTATAGAGGTATAAATATCAATGATTGGGATGATGTTGGAGAACAAAATATATTGGGACCTCATATAGATATGTAAATGGAAATGAAATTTAAATATATTTAGCTTCAAATCAAGATATCGCATAGTCAATAGAAATGTTATGCAAACAATCATCGGTAAAATATAGAATTTTTTGTTGGTAAGAATGTATTCCTTAGAATTTCACCATTGCAGAATGTTATAAAATTCATAAATATGTTAATTATTATCACTTGGTTTATATCCCCATTTAATATTCTTTGTCATGCATGGTTGGTGGATTTTTTCTTTGTGCTACCATCGAACCTCTAATTTTTTAATGATGTGTTACATGTATCACTCTTGAGGTAGTGCATACCTGATCATTCACAAATACTAAACATAAACGTTTTTCCAATATATCAAGATCATTACTTTGATAAAATTTCATTAGATATGTTAGATAATAGAGATAAACTACTGTGAAATAATATTTCACAATTTTTTTATGTTATTTGGATAAATATGAAATTTGATGCAACTACATGGGAACCTATGGATTGATGAAATAAATATTTATTCATTTTTTTGTATCAGGTTGATGGAATTATAATAGTAAAATTTCTTTCAAATATATTATAATGTAAAACCCCAGATATTTTATTGTATATTTTGTTTTAAATAAATTGAATTTCATTAATTTCTTGTGAATCAAAAAACCCTATTTCTAAAGGAATCGTAATATACTATACCAATATAAGCTATACATTAAATTATTGGGTATAAATATGTCTAGCATAAACCTGATAATTGTATTGTTTAATCATTTATAAATTAAAATAATTTTTTATTAATTTATTAAAAAAATAAATTCATATGGTTGTAAAAATAAATATTTTTTTAAAAAAATATTTGTACGCACACATTCTATTTTTATAATAATTAATTCAAATAATCACCATTGGTAAATTATTCAAAGAAAATTTATAAATTTTATATTCGATTAATAAACTTTGACGTTAATGTAATATATTTTAATTTCATTGGATAATAATTGCTCAATTTTTATGTTAAATGGATATTTTTTTCTTCTAACAAGTAGTTTTCATTCCATTTTTTGTGTGACTACATTAAAATAAATATTTTCTAATTATAGAAATTGATTCTTGAGAACTGGATTTATTATTTGGAATTACGAAGATCATTTTTCCTAAATAGTTCCATTTTATTTTTCATCCTTATTAATAGTAACTATGGTAACTATTTTTCACCTCGTAAATGTAAAAATTGTTAAAATTGGGTAAACATATTAGGATACAAATTTCAAATTCCCAAAAACATTCATTAATTCTATTGAACGAATGGAATTTTGTAATATCCATCACTATCTAAAACATATGTCTATAATGATCCATTTTTAATTAATTATTACCATTTGATTATTTTAAGAAAAAAATAAATACAAAACCCCACTCTTGTAACAATAATACCACTAAAATCTTAAAATAATGATAAAATGAAGAAATTTATAGTTATATATATTTATGTTAAATAAAATATATTCCTTTTTATAAAGATAAAATTTTAAATGAAATAGTTATTCAATATTTTCATTACATTCTTATAAAAGGATGACATTATATTTATTAATTTAATAGAAAAAGAAAATATATAAATTTATAAATATTAACTCTTATAAAAAATTATTTTTTTAGTGAGTTTTGTTTATAATTATGACATATTATGGGGGTTTTAATGGATTAGATCCCAATTTCATATTTTTTTGGAAGTCAATAATTTAAAATTAAATGAAGAATCTAATAAATGGCATTAATGATATTATCTGAAAATAAAATATATAAAAAATATCGTGAAATACGAGAAGGGATAAAACATATGGTCTAAAATTTCATCTCTTGTAAATGTATGCATCAATTGATTACTTATATGTAAATATCTATCCCTCTTAGAGTGAAATAGTTGTTACTGTGGTCAGGCGTAATAATTTTTTATTTTGGGGTTAATTAAGAAGATAATATTTAAAATGACACCAAAACCTGTATAAATTTCATCTTATGAAGATATTTCAACCACAACATTTATTTCATTGTATATCTATCCATTTGGATATATTTTGAATGAAAATGGAAGAATTAATTTTTAATATTTTTATTGATCCCTTGTGTGTGCATTCCCTAAATTATTAAAGGATCCATTTTCATCCTTTATTTACCCCATATTTAGAAATCATACTGACCCAAGCCATATCCATTTATCTTAAAATATTAATTATACTAGATCTATGGAGGGTATCTTTCCAAAAATTCCAAACAAATTTATCTTAATGGGATATCTATAGCAGAAATTCCAAACAAGTTGTAATCAGCTTCACTAAGAATATTTTTTTTCATCAAGAAATTATATCATAACCATTAAAAATATAATAACACCAGAGTCTACAATAATATTTTACAATATTCCGTTAATTGGATTGTATTTTTTTACCTCATTATACATCAAATGGGAAAAATATATCACTCTGATATATGGTGAACTATCACCTTTCAAAACTATGTAAGTTGTTTGTCATTACTATTTCACAGAGATTATTGAAATAATGATTTTCAAAAGTTTAATTTTTATTTACTATTATTTCATTCCATTCAATAAAAAAGTAACCCTATGTTCATTTGTATATATGACCTACCATCACCAAAAATTAAGTTACTAATTTTTCTATATCTATCTTCTATGAGTGAATTTAAATATATATATATATATATTATGAATATATAAGATATTTATATTGTGATTAAAATTGTAGTTATTATGGAATTACAATCCAAATAAAATTATCACCACTAATAAATTGAAAATATAATGTCAAACGAAATATTTAATACCTGAAATGATGATTTTAATAAGTATGTATTAATAAATTAATGTTAATATGTTATATGTGGATAATATATGATATTATATGCATATAAATGACTATATAATATTTTTATAAAAAAATTAAATATATTATGAAGGACGTGAGATTGCATTATATGATAGTTGAACTCAAGGTATGGTTTTTATGTTACAATTTCTATGTTAATCTGGATTGTCTATGACTATATTTCTAATGATCAAATATTATGATCTACCTCCAAGGAAAATCATGAAGAGAAATATACAATTTATATTTATATAAATTACATTATTACTTTATATTTTCCTCCCATTATTTACATATGATATAAAAACAATATTCTAAAAAGATTATTTAATTTATCCCTTCAGTCAAAAATCATGTTTCCTACATTTCCGTTTTTTATAAAAATATTTCCCAACATGTTTTAATATTATTCTATGATGGTTTAACATGATTTTAAACAATTAATAAATTATTAAAAAATGGTTATAAATTAATGTTCATCATTTTTTCTAAAAAAGTACTTTCTAAATCTTTGTACAAAATTATGAATGGAATGTTTTATTTTAACTTATACAGCATGGATGAAACTCCCCACCACCATGGAAGCTCATTTTTTTCCAATATTCCATTAGATATTAACAATTTTATTTATCAAACTAAATTTGTTCTTTAATATTTTTGAATTTGTTTTATTTTATATATGTGATTTCAAATTGAAAATGGTATTTTTCTCAGGAAATGTTCGAAGGGATGTTATAAATTAATTATTCATTTTTTATGGAATGTATTAATATTACATAAGATTTACATTGTATGTTATCAAATGATTACATCCTAATTATTTATATATATGTTTAATGAGTATTATAATATTATGTTTATGAACTCCATTTCTTTTCCTTATATTATTCATTGATGAAATGAAGAAATATTTATGAATCTGGTTTCAATCCCATGGGTTATGATATGATTACATATTTATGAAATCAGTATTATTTTTATTCATTATAATATGATGAATGATTTATAAATGTTTGGTACATGTATGAATGTTATTCTTTATATGATGGGTGGATTGGAGTTATATATCCTCCCAATGAATTGGGTAAAAATAGATATCTCAAGAGATAATTAAAAATGGGATGGTAGGAGAAACTAATTCACTGAGAGGCTCCACCAACTATGATAGTACTTGGAGTCATCCCTAAAAAATATGATGGAATTTAGTGTGATACCAATCCATTATAATAGTCATGTTAGTGATTTGTGACAACTAAGTAAATGATTTCCAATGATTATGTGTCTACCATAAACTGAGATTTTTGCCAATATTATGCTCTCATGGACCATGTCATTTGATTCCAATATGATTCATGTTTTATTAACTATAGTTATTGATTCCGTTCATCTATATTATTACCTATGTTATTCTAGGTATGGTTCTTAAATGTTAATTTCATGTTATCATACCTTTATGATGATGTTGTGATTATCTAATATTGATATATTCGAGGTTTACACATACAGAGATTCTAATATCATGATTTCAAATGTCCCCCTTCTCTAATATATAAAGAATATTTTTAATTAGTATAATTATTATAAGGATTCATGTTTTGAATAACTAAAGGGTGTTTGATGTAAAATACATATAAACATGTTTATTATGAATCTATATTTCTAAAGGCACTTGAATTATTCATCTCAGGTGTGGAACATATTGTTTCTACAGAACTTTTTTCTATTAAGTTGTAATATTTTTCTATTAAATATTTGGGTCACTATAGTGTGTATGGAATAACTATGAAATGTGGGATAAAAAATTGTTGATGATGCAGTTGTGGGATTCCGTTTTTATAAGACTAAGATCATGATTGATTTCTAGGGACATAATTCCTCATGATATTGGTAATTATAGTTTCCTTCAGGCTATAGGTAATATTAAATATTTAATTACATTATATTTTTTATTTGATAAATAATTTCTGGTGTCAGGGGTAATATTTTTTTTGTTTTAGGTTAAATTCTCTAGGTGCATTGTTTTTTCATAGTTAGATGTAACTATGTGGATACTATTTATACTGGATATGGTGGTTCTCGTACTTGTTTTTAATGTTTTAACATGGTTTCTCTAATGATGATGTTTTTCATGAAATTAATGTGGATGATTGGGTGTGGATCTGATGACTTTTTCATGTCTTTCACATTGTTTGTGTAAGAAAGAAACTATATCCATGTAATTGTGTAACCAAGCCGTGTAACCAATACGTTTTTGAAAACATTTAAATTATCCAAATTACTTTAATAATTTTAACTTATATGCCCTCATAGTCCATATTTATCTTTAATAATCCCTTTCTCAATTCTCCAGAGGAACTCCCTGTCGCTTAGTTGTATTTAATCAAATTGGGATGATCTCATTAATTATTGTTCATATTAACTCAATAAATATCTTCCCATTGATCCATTGGAACCCAATCATGTTTTTATTTCACGTTTTAAATTTCTTCTCGGGTAATTAATTGTTTTTATTAATGATCTTGTCTTTTGTAGAAAGGAGCTCATTGTTTATACTCTCTATTTCATATGTTATGGATTTTTCATCAATTTGACATGTAGTTGACTCTATGAAAAAGACTATTTCACGTTGATTATAAGAATTTTCTTCTTGTATAATTTGGATTTGGTGTCTTAAAATAATTTTTTTCGATTTTATAAAGAGATAAATTGAAATCTAAAATTCTTATATGAAATTTGTGGTGTTGGGAAATGTTTTAAAAGAGTTTGATGGAAAATATTTATTATTATACCAAAGAGTTTAATAAATTACAATTGATAAATTTGAAAATGTTTTACATGGATTCAGATTATCATAATGGTAGAATTTGGATCATGATCACGGCCTTCTGAAACATGTTTTCTATTGAGCTATGACTCAAAAATCCATCTAGAGTTCCTTTGATTTCCAAGTATCATTGACATAATGTTGAGGAATATTTTCAAATTTTTTGTAGAAATTACTTTGAGATTTTTTATTTTCATTCCAACATGATTTAACATCAATCAATTTATTAGTTATTGCACTTTATTTAATAAAATATATTTTTTATACAAGATACTCATTATTTTAATGATCATAAATAATGTTTATAATATTATCAATGAATTTCATGTTTCATGATATCAAAATCCTTTTTTGGATAATCTTGGGAGTATTGTTATTTTTTGGAAGTTACCATGATTTCCTTTAGAATGAATAACTTCAAATTTCCTTGAAGGTCAAGTTACCATGTGTTATAGAACACAAGATGAAATTACATACCATGTTCTAACTATATTTAATAATTATACATATCTTGTTTTAATGTTTATGTAATCAAAATTTTACTAAAGCTACTATATATTGAACTCATAGTGACTGCATAAAGTATTCATCCAACCACATGACTAACCTAGTTACTAAATGACGGGGAGAAAAACAATATTTTTTATATTAACCTCATATTTTATTATAGTGTTTGTTTTAAGAGAAGTACCTACCATATGAAAAAATAAATTTTCCATAATAATAAATATAGCTACCATAATGGAAAATCATGTGGATTTTAGAAGTAGTTTACCGAACACAATAATTAATGATGTAACTGTGAAAAGTCATCAACCTTATAAATAATAAAAGTAGTGGCTAAATGGAGGAATTAAGTGACTGTTTTTTCCTTCAATGCCAACTAATCATGTTTAAGAAATCGCAGATAAGGTATCCATTCCTATGTGAGGAATAGTATTTCAAGTTTAACATATGATATTGGAAATTTCAAATATCTAAGACAATAGTTTTATCCATTTTCATAATATCATAGAATTAAATGAATAATATGTTGAGTGGTTAATTTATTTGTAATTTAAAATGGATAATTTAGAGGAAAACTGTCTAGAATATGTAGATCGATTTTTTTAAAAAAAATTACAAATGAGATATATGTGTATATAAAAGTTCCATGAGAAATAGTGATTTCATATATATATTAAACACAATATCTCAATGTTACTATTATTTAATAAACTTTAATTGATGATGATATTGAATATACTCAAGGAAAAAAATCAAAGACCCTTAACAACCAAAGAAGATCTGATTGACCATCGTCATCTCTTCACATCTTGCATCTCCTACACACTATCTCTCTTATAATATAATTTTAATTGTGTTTATTTTACTCTATTAATACATTAAAATTGACTCTTATATCATAAAATATTTAACATATATCTCTATTATTTATTCTTTATTACACTTATGATCCAATGTATAAGTATGGAAACGACTATTTAAATCCTAGAATTCCTTTAGTGTAGTTTTTTGGAAAAAACCTTTTCCTGGATGAGGATCAAATTATTTGTTAATAAAATAGTTATAAGTGCATTAATATTAAATTAACGAAATATTTCATATGCTGACACAATACCAATTTATTATTCAATCTTATTTTGTATTTTTTTAAACAAAAATGTTTTCTTTTTTCAAAATCACAATATAAAAAAGTACTTTGATAGTTGTCCTTAAAAAGTGTTAAATATTGTGTTTAATTTAATTAAACTTTATAAAAATATCAAAAAGTTTTTTATATTTGTATTAATTATTTTTGGATTCGGCTTCGGTGAAAATCAATCAAATTATAATATAACATAATTCTACAATTTTAGTAAATTCATTTTTTTAAAAATAGGGGGATTTAGTTTTTAATTTTCTTTAAAACAACATTTTTTTACTAGTAACCCAATTCACTGCCCTCTAGAGTTTCCAATCTCATCGTTATTTGGTATCAGATGAAATTTTACCCCAATATAAATAAATTTAAACATCATCAGTATATTATTTGAAATCATATTTCTATTTTTTAGTTTATTATGGATGCTATTTCTAATGGTTATGCCACCAACATGCCTCGTTATTTTACTGGGCGCATTTATGATAAATGAAAATAAAAATAAAAATCTATCTTTAAATTATAGATGTTTATATTTAGTTATATAATGAAGATAAATGTGAGAAAAATAAAACTACTATAATATAATGGCATGCACCAACTAATTCTACTTCTAATTCAAACTATAAATAAAAGATTAATTTATTTTTTTATTTAAGATAAGTTGAATTTAATAGAATATCTTCAAGTGATAACTATTATCTTATTAGGGATACATTTTCTATGTCTTATGAAGTCACTTATAATGTTAGTGAATGAGTATTAACATATTAACAATCAAATATAATATTTTTAAAATTAAAACATATTAATCTATTTCTAGGATTAATATTTGTTTCAATAAGATACTCAACACTTGGATTACACATAGATAACTATTGGAAGACAATTCTCACATTTTGAGGATCCAGAGATATATACTAGGTAGATAGAAAGGATTTATATTATCTATTAGAGAGTCAAATGATATCATTAAAATTTTAGTGAAAGAATAAATATGAAAATATATAATTTATAAAGAAGAAATGAATGTGAACATTGATGATGATGAATAAAAAACAAAGATGTTGTTTCATTTTATGAATATAAATAAAAATAAATTTATTTTGTCAACGTTGAAAATACAAGTATTATTTAAGGTGATACAGTTTGTTTTGATGAAATGAACCATCTAGAAACATGTTTTACGAAGATTTAAAAGAGGGAGAATTGTTTCTGAAATTATGACTATAATGTAAAATACTATACATAGGTAATTGGATGAAATATTTTAAAATTGATTACTCATATTATGAGATCAGATGTTATTAATTCAAAATAAATTGAAATATAAATAATAACATCATAAAGATAAAATAGAAAAAAATATGAATATAAATTGAAAAGGAAAAAAATGAATTCAAATTTTTCTCCATCTGAGAATAGTTCTAGTGACTCAGATTCAATATTATAATACGTTAATGAAAAAAGATAATGCATCATTTATGGATAATTCGTAGGTGTAACCTTCAATTTATTCTAATATTTTATATGTTTCTAAAATGACAAATGATGAAATCAACGATTATTATTTAATGATGAAAGATAAATATAATGATCTAAAAAAATCTAAAAATCAAAAAGATTATCATGTGTAATTTCCTATATGAAATTATTATAATACTATTGAAAATGAAAATAATATTATTATTTTAAAATAGAATATTGATTTAAATTTACTAAATGAAAAATTAATAAAGGACACTAAATGTTTGAAAATAAGAACTTAAAAATTATACAAAACATATGGAATCCATCATGTATATAAACCAAGTGTCTATTATTTATATCAACTTGGAAATTATAATAAACTATATAAAAATTATTTAATTCTTATTTCAAAAAAAAATTTCATTTTTTTTAAAAATGCTACTAGTTTTGGAAATCCTGCAAAAAATTATGGACCAAAGATGGATATTCATTCAAAAACTATAAATTTTATTTATAATGATCCTAAAAAATTTGGATTCCCAAATCATTGATTGTTAACCTGTTTATATCCAACAACCCATGGGTACCGAAAACAATGTAGATTTATTTTATTACAGGAATAAAGAATAATGTGATCGAGTATAATACTATTTTATCTATAAATAGGATGTTCTAGACACATTACTACATAATATTCATGATTCAAAATTACTATAATGATGGACGGAGGGATTCACATATTTGGTGATAATGTTAAAAGAAAAATGACTAGATCAAAACAATTACCACTATAAATGAGTCCTAATTTGAATTTTTATAGTTTAAAATAATATATTCATTGTATTACATAGATTTATGATGATGGTTTTAATGTGAAATTTGAAATGAATGATTATAAAAATTTTATTTATTGCATTAATTTTTATTTAATTCTTTTTCAAATTATAATTCGTCAATTACTAATTTTGATTCTTTATTTCTAATAATTCATTCCAATGAGAGTGGTTCACTTAAAAAATATTGGTTATGGAATATGATAATAGTCCACTTCAATATAAACTATCATAGAAAGCTAAATGAAAAAGGATTACACATTGATCTAACTAAGTTATAATTACCTAAAGACAAAGTGTGTAATCCATGTCAAGAGGGAAAGAAACTTAAAATATCATTTAAACAAAAGAAATTGATCTCTACCTCAAAACCATTTGATGTTTATCTTATGGATCAATTTGGACCATCTAGATATTCTAGTTTATAAGTAAATCACTATACATAAGTTATTGTATTGAATTATTCAAGATATATATGGGTTTTTTCCTTTCTTATAAAAATGAATCACTTTCTAGTTTTCAAAAGTATAATAAATTTGTAGTGAACATTTGTGGAATTTCCATAAATATATTGATAAGAGATAGTGGTATTGACTTTGAGAATCATTAATTTGAATCTATCATCTCAAACATGGCTATAATCTAAATTTCTATTCACATATTACACCTCAATGAAAATGGGTTATTGAACGGATAAATATGACTCTTCTATAAACTGATAAAACAATTCTTAGTGAATTTTTTATAGTCATTATGAATACAAAAATTTTATTAAGAATCCCATTGTATATTTTAATGTATCAATAAGAATAGAAAATTATGTAAAAGACATCTAGTTAAAGGGAACTATGTAGAATTGAAACACTGAACACCTGCAAAACATACCTCTGTATCTAGAACATTAACACCCTTTATGCTCATAAAGCCAAGTACACATCCCCTACATGATAGACCTATGCGGAGGAGCTATGCTGATGAACTATGAGGCCATGTAAATTTTGTGCACCTATGTGTAGGAACTACGTATAAGGACTACATTTTCGACCTTTTCTGACAAACTACTATCGACCAACCCCCTCCATTTCATTAAATAGGACCCTTGGGATCCCCATTTAAGGAAAGAATATTTTGGAAGAACAAAAATTCTTTCATTGCTTAAATATTTAACCCAGATCCCCAAAATATTTTAAGGCTTCTCCCTAAAACAAAAGTAGGAGATAATTTTTTGGATAATCATGTGTTAAGTCCAATCAGAGTCTGAACAACAAAATATCTAATCAGTGAACCTTATTCAAAGTGTTGTCTCACCCAAGTGTTGTCATATTAGTATCCTTATTAGATTCATCCATGGCCTTTTTTCTCCAAAATTAAGCACTTTTTAGTCATCTTTAGGACCTATATGGTACTCTGATGTGACATACATGCACAATGCACCTATACGACATACCTACACGGTATAGCTATACTACATAGCTACTCCGAGGGCCTATAAATATCACCTAGTAAACCATATTTATAGACAAACATGTTATGGTATAACTGTAATTAGATCCTTCATCTAAATTTGAGTATGTTGAAGCCTCCGCTAAAACCTTATTTGTTTTCAAACCCTTGTGAAGGTCACAACAGCATGTCAACCATTCGGGTTTGTATATCTGTAGTCATAGGGTACCCACATGATTCTTCTAAGGGAGTCATGATCCTTGGGATGTTTTTGGGTTTGTATATCTACAATCGCATTGATCCTTACACTAATGATAGTGTTGGGAATATCCCAATAATGAAATATGTGAATGATACTATGTCCTCCGCTTTTCATCACTATGTTTTGGAGCCCCTGATTTAAAATAGGGATAGTGAGGGTCAAAAAGAAAACTAACCCTTCTCACCTGGGACCAACTAATGGAATCCCACCTAGATTAATAACCTAGTATGTTGGGTCGGACCCAATGACATTCAATTTTATTTCACATTAAACTGTTCTTTTCTCCGCACAACCACTCACTACCACCTCAAATTCTTTCACCATAGGACTATCAACGTACATCAGTGGAAGGGAAAGTGTGTGATATGTGGATTCTTTAACCGCCTATAATTTCTCACACCGAGCATGAATTACATGGGATTATAGATTTCTGATGAAAAAAAATCCACACAATCCACCCCAATTATTGAACTGCATGAACTCTACTTCTCACTATAATAGGGATACGTAGGAAGCCTTCACCCTCGGCCTGAGATCACCGGATATCATCTTTAGGAATCCAACCATAATTTTCTTATTCGAGGGATCCTCTATAAGAGAATGCCCAGAATTAACCCTCCCTAAGTATCACTGAGTTATAAATTTTCTCATGGACTTTGTTAAAAGGGAATCCTCTTTAGGAGTAATCCCCAACCTATTTTTCTCAAAGGGTTGTATTCCCATATGAGATACAGTGATCTACATGGGATTTGATTCCCATCATAATGGGATACGTCGGAAGGATTCTAGAGGTTCAGACCCAACACTCCAAATAAACACTATTCTTATTAGACTATATTCCAAGTAGGTTATATTCCATCATTGAACCTCATATCCATTCCATGTTCCTTAGGTTTCTTTGGCATAAGCCCCACACCATGAATTGACTAGGAACCTTCTTCTTAGGTGTCCTTACCACATGACAATAAATCGCATGGTTAGGTCCTTATCACATAGTCATAAGTGGGGAACTATTGAAGTTATGGTCATCAAGGTGTGTTACACAATCTATAATGCCCCACTGTGTGGAATAATAACCACAATAATCCTATCAATGAATAAAGGATATATATTTAGTACATAGACTTCGTATTTTTGTGATGATTATATTTGTTAAACCAATAAGTGGGGAACTATTGAAGTTATGGTCATCAAGGTAGAGGAATATTTGTTTTGATGTTGGGATTTTACCCCTAATCGGGCTACCTATGTATCCTTGTGAAATGAATTAGAACCCTCATACATTGGTGCCACTTAATAGGACATATCATGCCTTTTATGTTTGGGTGATATGGACCTAAATGTACAATTTAT
This sequence comes from Viscum album, assembly GCA_963277665.1. Taxonomy (NCBI): domain Eukaryota; kingdom Viridiplantae; phylum Streptophyta; class Magnoliopsida; order Santalales; family Viscaceae; genus Viscum; species Viscum album. The sequence goes on from OY728138.1 coordinate 513,228,790, forward strand.
TATCATGTGGTATAGAAATCTAAGTGGAAGCTGCTTAGTCAACACTTGGTGTGGGTCTTATGCCTAAGTAGCCAAAGGATATTGGGTAAGATACGAGTTTCCATGTTAGATAACACACGTTAGGTAATATAGACAAAGAATAACAAGGTTGATTTGTAGTGTGGTGTTTGAACCATAGGGAGGATTCCTTTATATCCCATTTGGATTAGAATCAAAGCCTACATAGTTCATTGTATCTCATAGGGGTGTGTTACACTTTTATAGAAATATTTTGGGGAATATACCTGAAGATGATTCTTGTGTAACAATGACCTTGAGAAATGTCTTAACTCATGGATATTTAGGGACACATAATTTAGGGCATACTAATAAGTTTGAATCCCATATTAAGGGAATTATGGTTGGATTCTTAATTAGGATATCCAGTTAGCTCGGGCCAATGGTAAAGGCTACTTATATATCCAATTTACGGTGGGATTAAAATTTCGTGTAGATCAAGAATTGGGGTGGATTGTGTGGATGTTGTGATCATCACAAATCACTATGCCCACATCATTCATGTTGGGTGTGAGAAACTAGAGGTTGTGAAAGGCTCAACAAACCACACACATTCTCTTCCAATAATGTAAGAGGGTGGGCCTATAGGGAAAGTAGCTGAGGTGATGGTGGGTGAGGGTGTGGAGAAACGAACTATATATTTTTAAACGAATGTAAAGGTCATTGGTTCTATCTATAAAGACTATGGGATTACTTCGTGAGGTATTCCCTTAAGGTATTCTAAGAGTGGAAGGAATCTTTTCTTTTTCTCCATCACTATCACTATTGGGAACCCGAGGCTCTGAATCATAGAGATGCAAATGGGAGGAAAAAGTCTTATCCACTTAATCTAATAAAAAGAACATACGAACACTATCTATAGGTTAAGGATATATGTGACTTCAAATATAGAATCCTACAAACATCCCATTGATCCTGTCTTCCATAGAAGAAGAATCTGGGAAACCTATGACTATAGACATACAAACACACATGGGAGGCACACTAATGCCCCTTCCCAAGGGTTTGAAAAGTCAGAAGGTTTTGGAGGAGGCTTCAATATAGTCCCTTTCTAATGAGGGAACCATGGAAGATGATAACCTACTATGGGTGGCTTGGAAAGGGTTTTCAATGTGATATGCATAGGCCCTGGGCTCTGCAATGCGTAGTAGTTATACTGTGTAGGTATGTCACATAGGTTCACGACAATGGTATGCTCTATAAGTTTCCCATGTAGGTCCTAGTGATGACTGAAATGTGTTTAACATAGGAGAACCAAGCCATTACATGCTAAAAAAGGACTACCAAGAAGACTACTCATTGGTGAGATGTAAATCAGAAAACCCTATATATTCTTTGATGTCACTGGAATGGCCCCATATAGGACTTTAAGGAATATACCTTGCATATGAATTTTCTCTATTATGGATTAACTATATTTAATCAGGTATTTTGTGTTTCAAACATTGAAATTACTTCAAACATTCTTATCCCATCTAATTCATTCCATTTTCATTCTTTAAAGAGCTACCCAAGAAAATATGGTGGATTTGGGTGAAACATCTTTGCAATGGGAGAAAGAAGAGTTCATCCAACCTTTTTCGGTCATTATTTGGAGAGCCCAATGGTCCAATTTATTGGAAATCATGGGGTTGTCGTAAAGGACATTGTCAGAATAGGTATTTTTCATAGGGCCTACACACTGGGTTGTATGAGCTAAATTTGTCCTGGTGTTTTGGATTATTCTGCATGCTACATAGGCCTGCAACATATCTCTTCCGCAATGTTCCCATGAACATGATGTATATTAAATAGTTTTGCTTCATCACAATAAATCGAAATAACCAATGGACTTATTCATAATATTTTTTATCATTCTTAGGAGTTTCAACAAACCCCCCCCCCCCCCCCCAGGAATGGATTTGATTGATAATAGGGTTGAGTCCTGAGGAATGATAATATGAAATATATTATGGAGAAAAAATTCATCATTGTGCACATCTACAGGGTAGTTATTCTGCACAGGTCTACGGTGTAGGTATACCGCAAAGGGAACCAGCTTAATTCTGTTGTGAAGGTCTATTTTGTAGGGTGGAGGCATCTATAAATAGTCTTTTTCCATTGTAATTTATTCACCCATAATCTCGTATTTTTTTCTCTCGATTCATAGCTCACTCACTCATCTTTTCAGGTTTTTCATTCACATAGGTCCCAACAAAATTTAAGAAGGTAATACCATTTGAGAGATGGAGCTATGCATAACTATTTATTTGAAGTATTTTTCTAGTACCCCTGTCGAAGGACCAACGTAGATGACCTCATTGAAGGACCAACCAGAAGAGAATTCATAAATTCCATTAAGTTAAAATTTCAACATTTAGAAGTAAAAATTCCAAATTAATGGGGAAAATTTCATAATTATTTTGAAGCTAATGGCTCAATTGATGATAGAAACTAATGAAGACAAATTTCTGGAATGCAAGATGAGGGAAATTGTTGGACCGGACAATTAAGTTGTTGTTGAAAGTACCCTCCATGGGTTGCTGAAAGGTTTGATTCCAGACCAACATGATTATCCAGGAATCCATTATCTAACTCTTGACAGACATTGGAGTTATCAAGATTCCCACATTCCTTCATATAATAGAAACAATCTAATGATTTTTTATGTCCAATACTCAATCTTTCATTTCTTGAATACTTTGCGGACGATATGTTTGATAATAAGGAAACAATCTATATTAGATCCATCCTACAACATAGTGGTTGTAACCCTAATATTAAATATCATGTTGTAGGGACAATACCATATTGTTATGACTCAAACATTCTTGCTTCACAAACAGATCAGTTATTGGTTGGAAAGAAGACTAGATCCTTTATTATGGAGGAGCAGTTAAACCTGAATGGATGTGGGAATTTTGGTTATGGAAGACTTGACAAAACATTAGGAATGACCTATCAAATATAAACATATATGAAGTAGTGGGCATAGAAAAATTTTATGATTAGAAAAAAGACAACATTCTATAATTGTTTAGCTAATGGATTCTACAAATAAGTACATTCGACTTGACCCACGGTGAGGTTGGCATCTGTCATTGAGATATCTACAAAAGGATTGGGATTCCTATTCTCAAGGAGATGTATGATGAATTCATTCCACCAGTAAAAACATGGGGTGATGTTACTAGGATTACACTATTAGCTCATGAATTATTTAAAATAGAAAATAAATTTATAAAAGAAAAAATATATTCATTCAATAGTGTGTAAAAACGCATTTTTATAACCAACAAAAGATAAAGGTCCCACCTATGGATGTTCTACGATTTATCCAGCTGCATACATCATACAATTTTCCCAACTACAGATAATCAGTGTATTTAATGAACATACTAGCCCATTATGGAGTGAGGTGACTATAAGAAATAGGGTTATAAAGTCAAATCTAATCTTGATGCAAAGGTACCCTTAGCCGCGTTCCTTTCAATGTGGAAAATCATTTACTTACTTCTAATCTGTGAGTCCGGGAGTTGTGTAAGTTAAGGGACATTTTTTTATTGAATCCAAATTGGTAGATGGGAAATATATTGTATTGTAAAGTTATGTATTAAAAATAATCATTCATTCCATGCTGCATTTGTACAATGGAAAGGATCCTTTGAGACTTGTTGTAACATTTCATGTGTTGTGGGGTTGTATCGTCGCACACATTTATTCAAATTATGTGTTGATATTAGTTAGAGTTACCCATGTTTGATTTACCCCATTTTTACTGAATGTATTTGGGATTTATTCTTTGAACCTGAAACCTGATGTAGTACTGACGGATTTGAATGCATTAGGATAATCAATCTTCATTTCTTTAGGCAACCAAAAAAATTGTACATTTTTTTATTGTCACGAACCAGTCTGGTTCGACCCTGAACCAGTCACCCGGGCCGCCCACAACAAGTCCCGAGAGGATTTGATGATCCTCTTAGGATGACAACAAGCACCGATCACATCTGTTTGGTTGAAAATGGAACTTTTTTCCAAAAAAACATTAAATACACATCTTAAGTAAATGTATAGGCCAACGAGAATTTATATAAAATTGGAAATAACATTAATTGTACCTGAAACTCAAAGTACAAATTGACCAAAAAATTCAACCAAAGAATCCTAAAAACCATCTAACTCCATGTAACTCCATTCGTAACACTCTAGTATAAGGATTAGACATCACCAAAGGTGATCGAACTCAAGATAAAACCTACACAATGGAAAAAAAATATAATAAGACAATATGTGTGGGTATTAAAACTCATTAGGTTAGCCCGATATTCTATTCATAATTAAAATCCTTTAAAATAATATAATCTTCAATTCCATGTTTTAAATATAATATATAAAAGTATCATTTCCAAACATGGTTCCACGCTATAATCAATATAAAATAAAATGGTTTGATTTCTCATAATCAATAAATGCGAGTAACCAATTTAAAATATATGAAACTTCAACATAAAAATATTTTTCAAGAGGGCATCATTAAAGAATGTACACATTTAAATTAAACAGATGGGCTTCTCAAGTTATGAACCAACTACACCATATGCCAATGATGATTAGAAAATATCCAATGATCACAAGTCATGGGAACATGCCTAGGCACTAGTTCTTTGTGGAACATAGATACCTCGTATCCCTGAGTAAATGTAACCATAAAATACATCCATTCTCATGAATAAGATAGTTGCAGGGAAAAAATACCCATAACCTAGTGGTCTCCAAAATCATCAGCATAGTTTTGTAAGTGTTGTCATCATCAAACATGCTACGTAAAACAGGTACAAACCCACATTGGATCACTACATTATAGTATACATCCTCCCACCTAGACACATGAGTTTTCATGGAATGATCAATCAAGTTCCACATATTATCAAATTCTCATTACACACGAACATTTAATTCCCAAATCAAACAGACACAAAACTACCACAAATAGGATTCACATTTCATTAATGGATCAATAAGAAAATTAAAATTTTCATAATACAATTTCATGAAGTATAACATGGCTTTAAAAATAAAATTCATTCAAAAATGATATTTTAAGGACAAACACCCACAATTACAATATCATCCCTAATTTGGAATCCTTAAAACCATTTAATAAATCAATTTCATGGACCATAAAATATTTCCAAATGATACAAGATTAAGTACACTTGAATACCATTTTAATAAGAGAAATCCCAAATAGTCCTTTAAGCATTCTTCACTTAAAAATAATTTTCAAAATAACCAATAACACTATTACTAAAGAGGTTTAAACAGAACATGATAAGAAATATAAAATATACATAAACCCCTAAAAAACTCTTGTTTTACAATCAAAAGCCATCCATTTCTATAAAGGTCCAAAATAAGAAATTTTCCAATAACACATTCCAAAACACCCTAAAAACATATTCTCAATGCATTATAAACACCTAAACCAGATTAAAAACAACATAAGGAACCAGAAAAAATTTATTCACATGTTGCCAATATTTTTCATAAGATAAAAAATTATTTTTATATCCCCTTGAGAACAGAAAATCCAATCATGCACTTTCTTGAAAATAATGCATACAAGAAATAGAAAAAAGACAAATATTTAATAGTAGAAAGGTTATAAATCAAAATTTTCAAGATGAAAATTTATTTAAATAGATAAACGAGGTGATAAAACTTATTTGTTAGGTGAGAAATAGAATGGATAATTTAAAAAAACACTTACTGTGTACAATTTAACCGAAACAACCCAATTTTCAAAAAAGGCATAAAATAACATTCTTAGACAGTGAAAAATTAATCCAAATGGTGAAAAAAATAACTAAAATATATATAAGGTTCATATATCTATAAGAAGGTTAATCAACCATTATAAAGGATGTTATTAGGAGAACCTACCTAGAAACCATGGAGGAATGGAAACACACACAAGAAAACCATCCACGAGGGCCCACATACCCTATATCTTTGAGGACCACCATTAAAAGAATGAAACCCCCATAAAAATCATGTAATAAATGATCCCTATATATTTTAGGACTAGGAGAAAGAAAGAGAGAATAAATAGTGGAAGGATGAGGATGAAGAAATAGAAAGGAGAAGGAAAATCATCTTGAAAATTTGAGAACTCTTTATCTTCCATAAGATCCACACCCTTAGAAGTGAGGGAATGTCATGGAACTCAATGGAGAGGATCCATAAGACTGGTCAATATTGGGATAGAATATTTTGGGGGGAAAGGTATGAAGTGAATGACTCATGGAGGAATCAAATTACCTTACCAAATCTGGATGATTTGAAATGCCTTGAGAAATTTCGCTCTAATTCATGACTATGATGAGCTCGAAATAGGGAAAAAGGAACATGGGTGTTCGTTTAACGTTTTTGGTCATGATTGATAGTTGGAGTCACTGAAAAAATTTAATAATTAAATTTATATAATAGAAAAAAAATATTATTTCTAAAACTAGAAATGGGATCACGGTCTTGCCCAATAACTAAATAAATAACACAAATCCTCCATGATTGTGAATTTTTATGGTGTCCAAAAGGATATATAGGATTGAATAAGTTAGTGTAGTCCATGTGGGATATAGAAAGTGTGAAATTTCTTTAAAAATGATTTAGTTATAAAACAATGAATTTTTTTTTTAATCTATAAATGGGCTCATGGTTGGAACTAATCATGATGTATCAACACTTTTCTCTAAAAACACTCAAACAAGTTATGGGGAATCTGTGGTATGATGATTAGAAATAGATAGATGTTCAGAAATCAACATTTATATCACCCAAAATTGAGTAAAATAATCTATATTTCATTAAAATTGAATCAAAATCAAGATATGAAAAACTAGGGGTGAAAATTCTCCCCACCATTAAAATTTTTCTCCCCCGAAAAGCCATAACACATTCCATTTGAAAGATACAATCCTATAGATTATTTATAATCATGATCTATCCTATCAATAAAAGGACATGTCATCCACTATCAATGGAAAATAAGCCTCTAGCTCCAATAGAACACCAACTCACAACCACTTCCGGAGAATAAATGCAAATTTCAAGGCACCATCTCCATAACCAAGACAATACCTAAATAGTTGGGATCTATCCCAATGATCCCTACAATAACCCAAACCGATGTTCACTCATATAAGACAATGACTTTGGGGGGTGTAATGGTATCCCGACCATTATATCACAAATACCAAATGAGAAATCGTTAAAGGAACGATATTCAAGACCCGTAGTGGGTCTCCCCACAATTAGAGACAAACTAGAAATGAGCAAAGAAGAATTCAAGATGAACAATAATTGGGTGTCACCCATGTCAGACAACCAAAACTCTCCCAAAAAATCCCACAAACCCATTGTAAGAGGTTTACAATATGAAAATTTAAACCACACACTCCCGAAATTAGGGGACAAAAACAAGCCCTACAATTTCTACACGAATCAAAACCCCAACCACATGGGGCTTGGATGGATGGGGACTCAATCGTTGGGCCACTGAAACAGAAATTGAAATAAAGGAACCACCCAACACTCTCCACCTATGAACATGTAAGACCATGAACACACTTGATTCACATTGGAGATAAAACCATGTTCATTGATCGGAAACCCTCATCTAAGAAGGAATTACCATAGAAATTGTGTGAGAGTATGTCCACCATGATCTTGGAGGAAATTATATAAAAATAATAGTGATGTGAACCCACAATAAAAACATAGAATCTTTTGTACTATAATGTTGAAGGCATGAGCATATTCACGCTCCCCACACCTCTTGTGATTTCTTGACTAGTTGAAAAGATTCACTCTGTGGCCTATGAAAAGAGCCATGATGTATAAAGAATTCGCTATGACATAGCTACAAGCTATGGATCACAACACCCCACGAAACTCACTTTAATAAAAACACACCTTCTTCTAAATGGGAACACAAATATACCTAACACAACTCACTCTCACTACCAATGAGGAGAATAATGTATAAAGAATATGGAGAAACACATCAACATCATCGAACACAAATTCCATATCAAAATGAATTATCACAAAAGGGATGAACATTAAATCAGTCCTAAACAGATCTCTACTACACAAAGCGAGTTTAGGCATCATATGAAGAGGTATATTTAAGGTTTTAAACAAATCCTTAAGTTGATCAACTAGATGTATTTTCTAGGGAGAACCATACATGGCCAAATCACAACATCCAACATCTCCTTATAAGTCAAATGAACATTGTTACAATACTGGGCCTCCCACAAGATCCCATCTCAAGACACATTTAGAGAATCACATCTAGATCATGAGGAATCATACAAAACAAACCACACTACTAAAAAAAGAAAAAGAAACCAAAATAAAAACCATATTTAAAACAAAACACATTTTCAGCTTAAAATATTGTTGGAAAAAGAAATTTACTTGGTGGAATTTAACATTCACCAATGGAATTTCATTAAGTCTCACTCACATAAACATTTATGTTCCACCTCAGATAGCTAACCACTATAACCTATTAGGCATACATCAATATATCTATATACACCATGCATGTGAGAACCCATGAAAACACCAAAGGCTAGAACAAATATCTCCATATTACAAACCAAAAGATCCATCCCATTTCAAAAAATCATCTACCATTCATAGTTACAATAACCCCAAGTCAAAAACCATTTTTCTATTTCCACACAACAACCCATTTTATCATTCTTGAAAAAGAAACCCAATTGTTTTCCACCAAAATCTTCTCACTTAATTCAAATCATTTTTCAGCATCTCAAAAAACAACACATCATCAAGAACCATTTGATTTAGATCCCATTTCATTTATATTAAAACAAATACAAACACAAAAATTCAATTAAAACATCCCTTTTCTATTTAAAAAAAAATTCAATATTGTCTCTTTTCTTAATCCGACAGACACCATGGAAAAATCATTTTTTATGAAAACACCAACTTCTCATAACAAATTCCTAAAACCAATAATTCATTTTCATTCACTCTTAAATAGAAAAAAACATCTCCTTTTAAACAAATTTACAGAATCATCATCTAATATTTCATTCCTTCCAACCATTTTATTTCAATAAAACATAGGTTTATAAAAATGAAATTTGGTCCTATGAAAAATTTCGACTTTCTCCTATTTTATTCGAAAAACAAAACTTGCTAAAAAAATTATTACATTAATAATTGAAACCCCACTTCCACCATTATCACAAATGGATTACAAAAATCATAATTCAAGAAAGGTCTAAGAGACCAACAAAAGAGAACTAGTGTTGGTGGTTGACTTAAACATAGGGTTTGCAGCTATATGGCAAACATACCACCAACACAAAGAGCCTAATTAGGACCATTCCCTAGTTTCACAGGGATTTCCAAAACTGGTGATCTCACAATGGCCATTAGTTCAACTCCCCTGGTAGTATCCTATTCACCAAAAAATCCTTAAGAACCAATGAAACCATTAAAATAGAACTTCCCATGGACCCATGATGATCAGAATGAGAAATAGTTTACAATGCTCTTCCAAAACTAACTCCTCTAATACATAAAATCCTACTAAATTGACCAAAACATCCCCAAAATAAAAAGGGAACTCTAAATATCACCATCTATTAAGATCCTACCTCCTATGATACCAATTTGTCATGAAGGGGTCTGGGTTGACCCTGAACTGATCACCCGGGCCACTCCGCGACAAGTCCCATGAGGTGTTCCTGATCACCCGAGGATAGATAGATGTTATGAGGGAAACAATTATAGTGACATGGAACATTTTATCCCAAAAAAATAAACAATAATGAAATAGATGAAAGAAAATGACATCACATTTACATGTATAAAAAATTTCAACTAAATATTAATTGTATATGAAACTGAAAGTTCAACTAAACCAAAAAAATCAAACAACCAAACCAGACTACCCACTTAATCTATATAACCCCACTAGTCGCTATCCTATACATTGATTAGACATCACACAAGGCAATAAAACTCAAGCTGAAACACTTATAAGGGGTAAAAACATAAAAACAAACTATAGGGGTGAGTATTGAAACATTGTATGGTATCCTGATATTCTTTTATGAATTCACATCCTTTAAAATAAAATATAAATAAATTCCTTTTTTAAAATACTATATATAAAATTATTTTTTCCAAAAATGATTCCATGCTGTAATCATTATAAAATAAAATGTTGCATGTTTTTATAACCATGAAATCTTTGTAACCCAATTCAATGAGATGCAGCTTAAAAAAATATATTTCAATATTTATTTTTATATATATTTTACACATTTAAATAAAACACACACACTTAAAAATTTATGAACTAAACACACTATATGCTGACGGTGAGTAAAAATTGCCAATTAGCACATGTCACAGGAACACCCAAATGAACTAGTTTTTTGTCAGACCAACGTACATCGTTTCTCAGTGTAAAAGTAACCCAAAAAATATACATTTTCATGCATGTTCCACTAGTAGGGAACAAATACCGATAAAATATTGGTCCCTAAAAAAATATTTATAGTTAATTTTGGGTTTTCATCATCAAAATTTATACGTGAAATATGGAAGAAACCATTCTGGATCACTAGCATAATAGTACATCTCCGCCCACCTAGATACAAAGTTATCCATTTAGTTCTCATTAATGTTCCACATATTATGAAATACACATTGAACATAAAAATTTGTTTCGCAAATCATAAAAACACATACATAGCACAAACAAGATTCACATTTAATTCACAGATCAATAAACCACATAAAATTTCCAAAAAAAATTCAATAAGTATAATGAGGCATTGCACATAAATCCATTAAAAAATAAATTTTAAGGAAAAACACCAGAAATTACCATATAATACCAGATTTGGAATCCCAAACACCATTTAATAAATTATGTTCATGGACCATTAAATTCCTACAAATGATACATCATGGTGTACAAATGAAAACCAATTTTACATGAAAAATGCCCAATGTTCCTTTATGAATACTTTTTAAAGATATTTATTATAAAAAAATTTCTATATTCTTAATGAGTTGTTAAAAATCCATTGGTAGCTAAATAATATTGATTAAACCCCTAGAAAACTGTGGTTTTACATTCAAAACCCATCTATTTCAATAAAGGTGTGAAACATTCCATTTATCAAGAATACATGCCAAGACAACCTAAAAACTGATACTAATTAACTTGTATAACCAAAAATCAGATTTTAACCCACATAAAGAACCCAAAAACATTTATTCACATTCTGAAAATGTTTTTTTAAAAGCCAAAAAAATCATTTTATATCACATTGAGCACAAAAAATACAAGCAGAAACCTTCTTAAAAACGAGGCATCAAACATTTAATAAAAAACTATTTAACACTAAAAAGGTTATAACTCAAAATTTGAATTCCAAAAATTTATTTAAATAGATAGACCAGATTATAAATAGTATATGTGTGGTGAGAAAGGAAATGGATCATTTAAACAAACACTTAGTGTGCATACTTTAACAAAAACAACACAATTTTCATAAAACAAGGCAAACACTTCCATTCATGCACACTAAATAATAAAACCAAAGGGTTAACATCAATACCTAGAATATATATAAGGTTAAAACAACTAGAATCATATGAATCGTGAAATATAGGGGTAGTGAATGAGAGAACCAATCTCGATCCCAATGCGGAATAGAAACACCAGCTAGAAATACCTTACACGAAGGTTCATAGACCAAATATCTATGAATAAAAACCATAAAAGAATGAAAAACACGTAATAAATCATGGGATAATAGAAGCATAGGTTGTTCAGGATTATTAAGGAAGAAATATCCAAGAAATAATGGAATGATGAAGGAGGAATTAAGAGATTGGATAATGAAACTCACCCTGAAAACTAGTGAACACATTATCATCCATAGATCCACACCCATAGAGGATAGAGAATTTATTATAAATCAATGTATATTCTCCTTTGGTCTAGAATAACTTGGTAAAGAATATTTTCGGGAAAAGAAGAGAAATGAATGATTCATGAAAGAATCAAATTACATTACAAAATCTGGATGATTTGAGATACCTTGAAAAATTTGGCACCAATACAAAACTAAAATAAGCTCTAAATAGGGAAAATGGAACATGGGGGTGATCCTAGTGTTATTGGGATCTATTGGAAGGTGTAATCACTAGAAAATTTAATATTTGAATAATTTAAAAAATAAATAAATAATTTTTTTTAACACAAGAAATGGGCTCATGGGGTGGCTCAATACCAGAATAAATAACCCAAATCCACCATGATTATGAATTATTAAGGTTTCATAATACATATGGTGGATTTAATATCTTAGATGAGGCTATTTGGGATGTGTAATGACTGAAAATTGTTGAAAATGAATGTATTATAAAAGAGAGAATGTTTGTTTTAAATCAGTAAATTTGCTTAGAGTTGTTCGAAATATTTTAATAACCATCCTTTATTCCAAAAAAATCAGAAACAAGCTATGGGGAACACATGATATAATGATTATAAATATGTGGAAGTTCCAAAATCAATATTTATCTCACCTAAAACTCGTGAAATATATCAGGATTTCCAGCGAAACTGATAAAATACAATATATGAAAAACTGGGTGTGACATTCATGATTGTAATGAATATAAATATGATCTGAGGTCCAATATGATGGTATTCATGGATAGTGTGTTATAATCAAAAAATGAGGGTGATTTTATTTTTTAGGCTTACATCCCATCTAGGTTTTCCTTCTAGTTCATATGTATTCATCAATTAGGCACTTTTTCTCCCACAAAAGTTAGGCATGAAAAACATCCAATGGTAGCCAGAACATTGTGGATTCTGATGGCTTTAGAGACTTAGAAATTATTAATTATGTTACCTTCATCAGATGAATCAATTAGATTAGAGACTTAATATGGAAAATAATGGGCTACTTTATTCCATCATGGGGATTTAACAAGAGGAATATATCAGGTAGAGACCACTTCAACTGCTGTTTGTATCCAGTGCGGTAAAAGGTCTAAAGCCAAAAATGATGAAGAGGATATAGAAGCTTAAAAAACATAAAAAAATCTCTGTATATGATCCACCATGAAGGGAAATGATATAGAATCAATACCTCTAACACCAAGGTGATCTACTCACTGTCATCTTATAGATATTACTGCCTCATCCGCTATTTCTTAGGAAAGAGAAAAGAGGCTTGAATTGGATTTCCAATTAGAGGGTGTAGAATTTTCTCTACAACCAACCCCATAAAAACAAAATTATGTGAATCCTTTATCTTTTTAATACTGGTAAATATTATCTTTTCAACTCATGAATGCATGTTCATTCCTCCAAACATTTCTTTGAATATGGGATGATGTTTATATTAAAGCACCTTCTGATTGTCATTCGGATATAACCTGACTGATGTATGAGATCATATTGCTGATCAAGGGACCATTTTTTATGAAATTGATGACCATGTCCCAACCTCAAAAAGTTTATTTGATATTGTTAAATGAGGGATACATTGAGGGGTAATTTTTCACCCTTAAGAGGAATCAGACATTTATATTAACACTGAGATAGTATTTTCCTTTTCTTTTGTTTCAATTATTCATTATCATTCACCAACACCAATCATGATGAGATATCATTTTGCAGCATAAAATTAAAGAAGGAACCTTAGGAAAGGTCCTTAATTAATCGAGATGTGGACCTACAAGTTCTCTCTTTAGCAAATCAGATGATCTCCTCGATTCTCCAAGACTTTTTCATACGAAAAAAACATGAGGATTTAAAAGAGAAAATAAATCCTTAGCCACTGCCTAAGGATTCTACTTTAAGAAGATTATTTCAATTTATTCACTTTCTTATGAAAATAAATGTAATATACCATTATTAGTGGTCTAAATTGTATGTAAAAAAGTTTGTATTTGTGTTATCCTCTAGTATTTTGATGTTCATGATACATAATGGTGATGTTGTTCATTTTCTCACAGAATCTGAATCACTTTCTTATATAATGGGATTAAAAACATATCATTCATTAACAGAGAAGGAATCCCCAAGAGAATCAAAAACTGATTCTGAAGAATCTATTTTTTTTGATGGATGAGACATCAAAATGTGTCGCTGCATCTTCACCCGATTCAATAGAGAGAGAAAATGGTCATGCTAATGTCAAATACATATCTTCTGAGTATCAAATTTTGTTAATAATATTATTTTCTACATTATATATCAGATTAGTTTCCAATGCCGATGGATCTTAAACTAATCATTGTTAATATTCATGTTGATCCAGAATGAAGGAATTAGGATCCTAGACAATCTAATGCAGATACAAGTGCTTATCCTTACATTGCAAGACCGGATGAACCAGTTGATGAATTCACAGAAAAAATGTTATCATATCCAATTTGGGAATCGACCAACATTTTAATTATATCTTCAATGATGAGGATACTATAACATTCAAAGCTATATACACTGAATAGATAAACTCACTTACTCCAAACATTGATACTCCAGGTTCTCTCACGGAATTTGGGGACTTAATAAAGATTTTCAAGGATGCAAGTTCTTCTTCTTGAATTTTTCATACATTATTGTTCTACTTTTACATGGTATTTCACATCAATGTTTATCTTCTACATCATTGTTTGAAAAGAATGATATGAAGTCATTTTATGAAAAAGGGATCCCAATTTATCCATTTTGTGATAATGTTGAAGATACATTGAATAAAAATCCAATGTCATGAGATTATCCACAGACTATGGTTACCAAGAATATGCAACATTATGAGAATTCCCCTCCACAAGAACCACTTCCTCAAACTATTGATGCCGAGAAAATTGTGGATGACTCTAATCATGTAGCCAACTAATTATTTGGTAAATGCTATTTACTACCTAGATCATACTTAATTTGTTACATCCTTTCGAAAATAATAGTGATTCTAATTCACCATTTAGGGATATCTACTCCCATAGATTAATATAATGGTTACAGCAATGGGGTGGCTCAAACATCAACAATAGGTGAAGTAACTGCTATTATGAAATAATCAGAGCCAGTAACCTCTCTATGTGATTTGATTCTAGAGCACATTCATCCCTATAGTAGTTTCTCACATTTATATTTAGAGATTCAAGTTGCTCTTATAATGAAACTGATAAACACATGTAATGAAATTTAGAAAATAATATCCATGAATCCTTTGGATGAGTTTCCTCCCAAATTTGGAAAACCCCCAGCATTATTTTATGTTTTAGGATTTGGGGTATTTAATTATCACCTAGTCTATAATGCAATGTAAGTTACAATTCATCGATGGGAGAAAAAACTTATATAGAAACCCAAACTTTTATTACCTTACTATTACATCATTTTGAAGATAAACAACATAATATTATTACACATAGAGGTTCCAAAGGATTAGTGTCTTTGGAAAACTAGGATCATTCATAATAGTTACAAAATCAAGCATAAAAATTTATTTAATTTCTTCATCTCTAGCTTATTATTTCCACTTGTCCTCTCCTTAGTAAATATAGCCACCTGAGGATATACATAAAAATGGGTGAGCTAAAATCCTTGTAAGAGGATATATAATAAGAATATAGGATGGGTTGAGCATGACAATGATATAGTCAAAAGATCATGAACATGATAGGAGCATACATAAAAGACTTGAAATGTGGAAATGCCTAAAAATGAAACATCATGATTTAGTTGTTAAATAACACACATAATTGTGGAAAAATCTAGCATACTGTTCTCACATAATTTCAAATTAACGAATTATATTAATCACTTTACCCAATGCATTGGAGTGTTGTATAGTTCCGGGTGCACCCGTCACATTGAAACATTCAAATTGCGCTATATAAGTTTGGGTGCACCCGTCACATCATAAAATTATAAGTATCATGCATTCCACATAGAAAAAATATCAAAAATGAACATAACTAACCCATTTAAAGGAATGGGTTTCATCTCAGAAGAATATATTCATAATCATTGGGTTCCCAAAAGAATGAGGGAATAATAAACATGTTATAAGAACTGTTCACTTTGAGTGAGAAGTAAAAGGTGTGTTCTTAAAAGAAGAGTTCTTTTGGAAAACATTTTGATTCAAATAAAAACCAGGGAAAAAAATGTATATCCTAGAAAAGTAAATACAATGATGAAGAACTTATCTATATGGATTTACCATATCAAAAAATTTAGTGAAAGATGGAGAACCCGAAGGATGAAATTTGGGTTCGAGAATTTCCCCTTGCCTTTTATTTGAATGCTTACTTATGATTAATTTCTTATATATTAAAATTATATTAATTAATTAAAATTAAATAACCTTGTGTAAATTAATATGGTTAATTATGGTTTCATTAAGTGTTTTTATATTCCTTTTATGAGTTATAGAGTTTTAAAACCTTATTCATGAATGTTTGTTTTTATGATATTCATGAGTGGTTCACTTGTATTCTTAAATTGATGTTTGGGTAGAACATGTGTAAACATCCAGAAATAATATTTCATGTAAATAAAGATATTACAAGAGTTTAAATGATATTTTAATTAATATTTTAGATATATGTGGATTAATCATTATAAATAAATTAATTTATTATTGTTTGGGATAATTGGAGCAGTTTTTCTATCCTAATGAACATGTCTTTTTTTATCACTAGTTATATGGTCATAAGTTAGTACCAGAACTATAAATATTATATAATACATATAACATATTATAGTTCAACTATAAAAATGGTTTCATTACCTGATCTATAAGTTGAAATGCAAGAAGAAAAGATGGCGTTTTGAAGGTGATAAATTAACACCTCACGAACAACGTTCTCTTTAATAAAATAAAAAGAAGAAGAAAAGTTGGTTGGATGATATAATATCCCATTAGCATAATAACATTACATTACATGTATAATACTGTAGTTACAATTCCATATGGATGAATATAGGTGTGGAGGGATAGAGAAATGAACTTGAACATGAAATAAATTTAATGGAAAAGATGGAGAGAAATTACCTCTTAAATCCTCCCGTTGAGATCCGCAATAAGAAAGATATAATTTTTCTTCTGATGAGACCAGAAGCTCTGGAATGTGGGAAAGGGGATAGGGAAGAATGTTTGGGTATAGTTTAGAGAAGTCTGGGCACTTGAGAGTGTTGAGGAAATGAGGGTGTGAAGGGTGGTATTTATAGTGGAAGGGAGAGGGGTTTTCTTAATATAAAATTCATTAGTTTATTATTTCCTCAAAAGACTATGAATAGCGAGTCATCCAAGACCCAGAATAGTAAATAAGGAATGTGAGATATGGATTTGGTTTCTTACATCACTTGTTATTTTAGGAATAGCGGGTTTTAATTATAATGTATTTATACAATAAATTAATGTAAATTACTATTCACCAAAAATTCAAGTATTTTAAAAAAATCCCAAAACATTTACTCCAACCACAGTTTGATGTGTAGAATCTGAAAATAATGTCCATTTTTCAAAAATAATTCTCTATATATGATTAATTTAATATTTAATTAAATTAATAATTTATTATTAGAGAACTTATTTTAAAAAATTCATTTACTTATTCAAAAATATATGTACATCATACATTCATTTGAATATTATTTTTATACTATCATAGGTAAGGATACTATTCATTATGGTATATCACTATTCAACATGGTATGTTACAATCCATAAGGGTAGGTTAATATTCACCAAAAATTATTTTTGTTTTATTATACTCAAATAATCATCTTGAACACAACCATGTATGTCAGATTTTCAAAATTCTTAATACAGAAGTGACAAACATATATTTAAATGTCACATAGCACTTAGCAGTTCATTATGTGGTGTTTTCATGTGATTTTATGACATAAATATAAGAAGAAAAATTACATTGAAAAACTTTTGGTCATTACATTATTCCCCCCTTAAGAAATTTCGCCTCCGAAATTTCACTTTACACACACATGCGATGTTTCTTCTCCTTCATTACCTCTTTGAGTTCCCATGATGCTTCCTCAAATATATGGTTCCTCCTCAACACTTTAAAAATATGAGTTATCTTTTTTCGTAGAACCATATCTCTTCGATCCAGAATCTCAACTAGTTGTTCCTCAAAAGAGAGATCATATTCCATTTGTACCACCTCCAAGTTTAGTACATGTATGGGCCATGGTATATACTTCCTCAGTAGTAATACATGAAACATGTAATGAACATGATGCATATTCAAGTGGATGTAAGATGATAGGCCACGACTCTTATGTGGTTGAGGATCTCAAAGGGCCCAATGTACCATTGGCATAGCTTTCCTTTCTTCCCAAATCGCATGACTCTCTTCCATGGAGATATTCTATGGAAGAATTTATCTCCAATGTGGAACTCCAAGTACCTTCGACAGTTTTCAGCGTAGCTCTTTTGCAGACTCTGAGAATATTTGATGAGTTTCTGGATGACTTCAACCTTCTCTATCATCTCTTGAACATGATCGGGTAGAAGTAACTTTCTTTCTCCAACTTCATCCCAACATTTTGGAGTTCTACATCGATTTCCATACAGATCTTCATATGAATCCATTTGAATACTCGAGTGGAAGCTATTTTTGTATGAGATCTCAACCAATGGGAGATGATTATCCAATCCACCATTGAATTATAGATAGCTACCTGTTATAGTATCTTCTAGCGTTTGAATATTACTTTTAGACTGGCCATCATTTTGGGGGTTATAGGCCATGGTAAAATTTAATTCAATACTCAAAGCATGTTTATGGCTCCTAGTGAATTTAGATGTGATCCTTGGATCATGGTTAGGGACAATTGATAGTGGAACACCATGCAGTATGACCACTTCCTTCACATATATCTTTGAATGTTGTTCAAGCAAGATATCTTCCCAAATATATATAAAATGGGCAGTCTTGGTGAGTCGGTCAAACACAACCCATATCGCATTATTTCCCTTCGTTGTCATTGGGCGACCAGTGACAAATTTCATAGTAACACTTCCCCCTTTTCACATGGGTATAGGCAATGGTTATATCATAGCTTTGGACTTTTGTATCTTAGCTTTGACTTGCTGAAATACCAAGAACCTTGATATATATTTCGCAATCTACTTCTTCTTGTAATCCCAGCTGATGTGTTCCTGCAGATCACAGTACATCTTGGTACTCCCAAGATGGATAGAGAATGTTGAGAAATTTTTATTTTCCAATATATCATTCATTATCCCGGGTGATGAAGTCACAAAATATGGCATTCCAAACCGAATCACATCATCATCATCGATATGGAAGTCTTTCAGTTACACTTCCTTTAATTCATTCAACATCTTTTCTATCTTCACATCATCCCTTTGCGCATCCTTAAAATTATCCAGGATGGATGGTGGCCTAATCCTTTGGGAAAGGTAGGATGTGTCCCCTATCCTTAAGATTTCATAATTAATTCAATGAATATCCATGAAGATAGGGTTTTTCTCAATCCGTAACATGGATAGGGTAGCAGGTTCTTTTATTCTTAGAGCATCAGCTACCTTGTTTTCCCTTCCAGGATGACCGTGAATAGAGAAATTGTATTGCTTGATTAGCTCTAATCATCTCCTTTGATGCATGTTGAGCTCCTTTTGTTTGAATATATACATTAGGCTATTATGGTCGGTGTATATGTATCACTTCTCACCATAAAATTAGTACTGCCAGATTTTCAATGAAAAAATCACGGCTTCCAGCTCTAGATCATGCGTCGGGTAGTTCTGCTCATGGATCTTAATCATCCATGAGTCATATCTTATTACATTGTCATTTTGAATGAGTACACAACTCAATCTGTTCTACGAAGCATCACTATATATCAAAAAACATTATCCACCATTTGGTAGTGTGAGTACAGGTGCAGTGATCAACCTTCTCTTTATATCCTTGAAGGTTCCCTCACATTCATCTGTATAGACTTACATTACCCCTTTCATTGTGAACATAGTTACTGGGCTTGAAAATCAGGAGAATTTTCTAAAAAAACGTCGGTAGTACCCATCTAATCCGAAATAAGTATCGATTTATGTGACACTAGAGGGCCTGGTCCATTGCTCAATAGCCTTTGTTATCGAATGATCCACAGAAATTCCATCACTTGTGATCACATGTCCTAAGAACGTGACCTGCTTCATCCAAAATTCACACTTTCTGAACATGGAATACAACTTCTCCATTCTTAATTTCACCAACACAAGTATTATATGTTCTTGATGTTCCTTCTTTATCTTGAAGTATATGATAATATCATCAATAAACACATCCACAAATTTTTTGAGTTAATTTCTAAAAACTCTATTGTTCAAATACATGAAGACTGTAGGGGAATTAGTAAGTCTGAAGGGAATCACCAAAAATCATAGTTCCCATACCTTGTTTGGAAGGGAGTCTTCTGAATATCTTCCTTCTTGACCATTACCTGATGATATCCAAAATGAAGATCCATCTTTGATAATTATTGATAAACTCTGAACTAATCGAACAATTCGTCAATCTATGGAATAGGAAACTTGTTATTTATGGTGATCTTGTTGAGTTCCCAATAATCGATACATAGCCGCATTGTTCCAACCTTCTTCTTCAGAAAGATCACGGGCGCACCCCATGGTGATGCACTAGGGCGTATGAAACCTTTGTCCAGATGCTCTTGTAGCTGCTTCTTTAACTCCTCCAGTTCGATATGTGTCATCCTATAGGGGAACTTCAAGATAGGAGTAGCTTCGGGTATGAGTTCAATTGAGAACTCTACCTCACTATCTAGGGGAATTCATCGTAACACTTTGGGAAATACATCTTTGTATTCCCTCATGATGGGAATTTCCTCAAGGTTGGAACTTTCCTTTGACTCAACCATTTGGGTGAGATATGCTTCTTCATGGGGAATCAAAAACCACACAATTGAAGGATTTTTCAAAGGATATTTATGATCATCCTTGAATTTGTAGAGGAGCATGCGATGGTTCAGAATATGAAAATATATTTGATTTTACTGATAGTTGATATGTGACCTATATAATGAAATCCAATCCATTCCCATTATAGTATGGAATTCCACAATGGGATGTATTACGAGATTCTCTAGAAGAATGTTCCCACATATTCCAACATGAGAGGAGTCAAACACTTGGGTTTCAATGATTCCAGCACTTGGTGTTTTTACAGATATCTATAATTTAAGGTTTTGGGGCTTCAATTCTATAGTTCTTGAAAAATTGTAAGATATCAATGAATGCATAGAACCATAATCAAATAAGACTTTTACCATTATTGAGTGAATAGGAAGTTTACCTTGTAAAAATTCATTATCATGCTCCACCTATGTAGTAGTTATTTCATAAGAAGTCCCTTGTTCTTCTGGATTTGGTGGTTGTTGATGTTCATTACACATGGGAACTTGAAGTTTAGTGCACTGACTTGAATAGTTCCCTATATCCCTACAGTTGTAGCATTGAACTATGAGTGGTTATCTCCTTTCTTCTACCATATTCACCTTCCTTTTTCTGTCTTTTCAATAATCTTTGGCACGGTGTCCTTCCTTCCCACACTTGAAGCACATCCCCATTCCATTGTGGAAGTTTCCATGGTGCAACATCCCACATTTTTGGCATGTGGGTCATTGATATTTCTTCCCGCCTTTGCCTTTATATCCTCCATCATGAAAATCCAACTATCGTTTCTTATCACCATAGTCGTGGGACCATTCTTGGAACACCATCTCCACTTTGAGAGAACATCAAACAACTTCTTCATTACTCCCAAAGTCTCTAATTTCATGAGCATTTTAAAGGGGTTGTTTTAATCAACTAAAGAATCTAACAAATTTTCTATCATTGTTGATAAAAAAACCTGAGGCGTACATTGAATGCCTTGTGAAATTCTCTTCATAGGATTTGACAGATTCTCCTTCTATTTTCATGAGCTCTATGAATTCTCTCCCTGTCTTTGAACGAATAGTTATTAGGAAATAATTGCTATGAAAATTTATCTTAATGTCTTCCCATTCCATGTCTTCAATTTCCTCAAATGGCTTGGTATTCTTAATCAAAGCCCACCATTGATTGGCTTGTCCATCTAGAAGATAAATGTCTAGGGTCACCTTCTCTATCTCAGAATAGTGAATAACAGAAAATATCTTTTCCACGGAGTTGACCCACTAATCTGCAGCTAGTGGATCAGAAGATCCATTAAACATCTGTGGTCGTTGCCGTATAAAGCATTCTATAGCCAGTTTCTCCCTCTTTGGTGTAGGTGGATGTTCCCCATTATTTTTTGTATTGTTCATAAATTGAGATAATTGGGTAATAATTGCCATTAATATTTGAACTCCACCTCGCAAATCATTGGGGAGGTCGTTCGGGCAATCGTTGCATTGTCCCTCGCACGAGTTGTTTTCCTGATTTGTCATGGTTCCCACCATTTTCTAAAATTGATATGGTTAGAACAATATATAAGTAAACAATTCATGAATAACATATTCATTAAAACAATTTATACCAAAAACATAACATATGGGATCCCTATGTAAATATTCTTGTGTGCATAATTGTACATAGTCTCTTTCTAGAGGTTTTCTCTAGGGTTCACTAATCCTAATTCCCAAATTAACTAAACCTTTCCTCTATTCCAACTATAGCGACCCTGCCTTTTCTTAAATTACTATTACATCAATATAATGATAAATAATAGAATATTATTACACATAGTGGATCCAATGGTTTAGTGTCTTGGTAAAACTGGGACCATTTATAAAAATTACAACATCAAGCATAAATATTTATTTAATTTCTTCATCCCTAGCTTCTTATTACCACATGTCCTCTCTTTAGTACATATATCCACCTAAGGATATACATAAAAAGGGGTGAACTAAAATCCCAATAATAGGATATATAATAATAATATAGCACGGGGTGAGCATAACCATGACAAAGGCAAAAGATCATGAACATGATAGGAGCATAAATAAAATACTTAAAATATGGGAATGCCTAAAAATGAAACATCATGTCATTGTGGTTAAAAACCACATATCCTTGTGGAGAAAGATAGCAACTTTCATACATAATTTTACATAAAATCATGAGATACATCACATTAACCAACGCATTGGAGTGCTGTATAATACCAGGCTCACCCATCACACTGAAACATTCATATTTCACTATATAATTCTGGGTGCACCAGTCAAATCATAACATTATCATTATCATGCGTGCCACATAGAACACATTTCAAAAATAATCATAAGTAAAACATGGAAAGGAATGGGTTGATCTCATAAAAACACATTCATAAACATTGGGTTACCAAAAGAAAGTGGGATTAACATACATGTTACAAGAAACTTCCACTTTGAGTGAGAAGTAAAAGGTGTGAACTTAAAAGAAGAGTTCTTTTGGAAAACATTTTGTTTGAAATAAAAAACACAGAAAAACATTTATATCACAAAAAATGGAAAGAAAATTATGATGAAGTTGTCTTTATTGAGTAACCATATAAAAAATCGAGTGAAAGAGGGAGAACCCGAAGGATGAAATTTGGGTTCGAGAGTTTCCCCATACCTTGTATCTCAATGCTTCCTTATCATTAATGTCATGTATAATGAAATCATATTAATTAATTAGAATTAAAAAACCTTTTGTACATTAATATGCTTCATTATGGTGTCATTAAGGTTTTTTATGTTCCGTTGTATGAGTTATAGATTTTTAGAACCATGTTCGAGAATGTTTGTTTTTTTGGTTTTCTTGAGTGGTTCACTTGTATTCTTAAATAGATGTTCAGGTAGAACATGGGTAAACATCCAGAAATTATATTACATGTTATTAATGATATTACATCAGTTCTACTAATCTTATAATTAATTATATTAGATCCATGTGGATAAATCATTAGATAAGAATTACATGATGATTGTTTGGGATAATTTGAGTGGTTTTTCGAGCCTAATGAACTTATCTTATTTTATCACTAGTAATATGGTCATATGTTAGTCCCAAAACTATAAATAGGAGATAATACATATAACATATTATGGTTCAACCAATAAAAATGGTTTCATGACCATATCTGAAGGTATAAATGAAGAAGAAAACATGTCGTTCATGAAGGTGATAAATTAACACCTCATGAACAACGTTCTCTTTAATAAAATAAAAGTAAGAGGGAAAGCCATTGTATTATATAATATCCCATTAGCCTCATAAAATTCCAGTACATATAGTATACTAGAGTTACAATACCATTTCGATGAAAATACCTGGAGAGGGATCAGGAAATGAACTTGAGCTTCAAAGGAAATTGTAGGAGAAGAGGGAGAGAAATTACATCTTATATCCTCCTTAAGGAATCTAGGATTGGTCTTTTGATGAGTCCATCAGCTCTATAACATGGGAGAGGGTCTCGGTAAGAGTTATGGGCAGAATTTAGTGAAGGATAGGGGATTTAGAGGCGCGAGGAAATGACATTTTGAAGGGTGGTTCTTATAGTGGAAGGGAGAGGGTATTTTTTAATATGAAATGCATTAGTTTATTATTTCCTCACAAGACAAGGAATATTGAGTCATCCATGAAGAAGAATGTTAAACAAGGCATGTGGTTTCAGGATTTGGATACTTACATCATGTGTGATGTCAGGAATAGTGGGTTTTAATTAAAATTTATTTATACAGTAAATTAATGTATTTTTCTATTCACAAAAAATTCAAGTATATTGGAAAAATCCCAAAAATTTACCGCAACCATTTTTTTATGTGTCCACTACAAAATTGAAGTCCATTTTTCTAAAATAATTTTCTTAATATGATTAACTTAATATTTAATTATAATTATATTTTATTAATAAACCCCTATTTTAAATCATTCATTTACTTATTTTAAAATATAGGTACATCATACTTTCACTTGAATATTATTTATATACTATCACATGTAACGTTACTATTCAATATGGTATATCACTATTCATATGTGTATGTTACTATTCATAAGGGTTGGTTACTATTCAACAAAAATTATTTTTGTTTTATTAAACTCCTAAAACAAACTTGAACACAACAGTGTATGTGAGATTTTCAAAATTCCAAATACAGAAGTGAAAAACTTATATTTAAAGGTCCCTTAGCACATACTAGTTCATTATGTCGTGTTTTCATGTGATTTTATGACATAATTATAAAAAGGTTAATTCCATTGAAAAAATTTGGGTCGTTACAACATAAGCTACAACAAGACCATGAAAATTCCTAATGACATATTAATGTTGACAGTTTCCAGGACGTAGTAGCGGAGGTAGAGGACAACCATTTCCAGATGTCGATAGAAATTGGTCAAAAAATTTAGGTGGAAGTTAAGGAGATGAAATATATTCAACATAAAAAGGATGTTTCTCCCAAAAATCTTTATAAATTGAATAAGAAATTAAGAGAACCCATATTAGAAGGGAGAAATGCCATTTCAACTTCCAAAGAAGCTCT
This sequence comes from Viscum album, assembly GCA_963277665.1. NCBI lineage: Eukaryota > Viridiplantae > Streptophyta > Magnoliopsida > Santalales > Viscaceae > Viscum > Viscum album. The sequence continues at coordinate 513,254,474 of OY728138.1, forward strand.
TTGTCAAGATGAGGTGGCTGAAGATTCTCAACTGTATCAGTATAAAAAAGTGGCAGATAAATTTCATGAATGTGTTCAATAGAGGTAGATTCATACTAGTAGATTCATCTAATACAGGCCAGTGAGGCTCCATTCTGTGGATGTTCCACTAATTCTCCCATACGAATGAAACAAATTCAATTTTGAATCAGATATGCTAGTATAATTGTTTTCTTTCTGTAATTTCAATATCAAAGGTGATTTTTATACCATGAAAACATTATGTTAGACAATCATAATTACAATAATAGGAATGGGGGTGTTCAAAATTTTTATATAAGCATATAGGCCTTGTCAGCATAATTTGATTTTTTTTTCGGGTTGCATGGAAAACCCAAAAAACATCACATCATTGGAATTTTTATAACTCAATATCTCTAAAACCATAAAATATATAGGTATAGAGAGCTAAGACTCAACTTTTTTCTAGGTTTCCCTTTGATGGTTTTAAACTAGTGAGTACTATGTATCTTTTTATTGGAAGTTTAAATTCATGCATGATGGACTAATAATGCTACTATTTTATGTCGAATAGCTTTGACCATTAATTGTCAGATTTTTACACAAATAAGTATTTAATGGTTGGGATGGTCCCAATATTTTTTTCGGATACTTCCATGTGTAATATTGAGTCATGATTTTCGTGTTCACCAAATCTAAAATTTGAATTATTGAAAATAGAGGAGGACTCTTCCACAGAAAAAGATACCATTCTTTGGAAAACAAATTATGGGGGTTGTTTTATACAAGGCCAATTAGGAATGTTCTCCATAGAGAAATAATGGTATCCTTGAACTAATTTTACCTTTATAGAGTTTACTTTTGTACCAGTCCACTGGGGGCACGTACGGAATACTTCAGTAGAGGAACTAGGTAAAATTCGGACATTATTTTGTTGATAGACAACAATATTTTGGATTTGGATGTATTAATGCCATAGTGTATGTTGTAACCGAGGAAGTATATATAAGAATAAAGGGGACATTTGTGACAACATAAGTTAATAATTGGGGAAATAATTATTACACAAATTTAATATATATTATGAATGATTAAAGTTTGGTAGAAACGGGGATTTTTTATTTAGTTATTTAAATTTTAATGTCATAATGCAATAACACTATATTGTACTGTTTCATGTTTTGTGAAAGGAGATTATGTTATGTTTTTTTAATTCATGCATCAAGGACATTGGAGGGATTTAATTTAATGTCTATAGATTTGACCAAAGGTTTATGACAGTCCAATTTCTTGATATTATGTATGGAAACTTGCTACCATGTTTAGGTATGAAAAAGAAGATTTTTAAAAAGAGATTTGGGAATTCTGGATTCAAAGAATGGCATGGGAAAAGTAGAAATACATTAGAGGGTGTATTTTCAAATAACTAAGATACCATTATTTGATAAAACCCTTTATAGGGGTTATATTATGTAGGAAAAACTGGGGAATATGCAGAATAGCTAATTAGTGGCATCTTTTGAAAAAAATATTGTTATATAGGTGACTTGTGCAAGGCCATCTAGGGAACGCAATTCATAGTCCTGTAAAAGAGATCATATGTTTAAAACAATCAACTTCTACAAAACAATGAGTGTTTATAGAGATTCATATTTTCTATATCACAGAGTTTGGATTATATAGAAAGGTACCTGAATACCAAAATTGTATTTCCAATCACAATTCTCGAAGAATCAGGAGTAATATGGTTTTTATATTGGATTGACCCAAACATAGGTATTATAATTTCTTTGGTTTTATGTTATATGACTAAGACGGAAATATTATTGAAATCTTTAATGATGTGTGGTGAAATTATCCAAGGATATTTTAATATACATTAATAACATAGAGAGGGAAAATTTGTAAACCATGGTCTTAGAGACATTAATATTTAGAGAAGGGTAATGAGACAAATATACAATGAATAACTGCTTTAAGATTCAGAATCTTGTATATTGTTGTCAATGCTTGAAGAGGAATGATGATTCATTTACCAAGATCGAAGATACCACTATATTAGAAAACCTGTTACGGGGCATGTATTATACAGGGCCAACTAGGGTATATGATGCATTGTCCAATAGTGGAATCCATTGACTGGCATACCTATTTTATGGGAGTCTTATGAAAGGCCACCTAGGAACATGTACAAAATATTTTGGAAAAAGTGTGATCATATATCCAAAACTCTACCTCCAAAAACTGAAGAAAGGTTTTGAATGCCTGAATGTATTCAAGACTATGAGTATGAAATATGAAAGGGGTAATGCTCAATGAATATGAAAAATATTTAAATGAATATTTTCAATGTTATTTGAGAGCCTTACATAGATCAAACTCATCTGTACAATGAGAATTCATTTTGATTCTTTGAGGGGTTCACTAAGGAGAGGACACCAAATGAAGACACCCACATAGATTGTTAATTGTATGTGGAAGATAGGAATAAAATTCCCATAACTGGGACTAGGAGAAAAGGCCTAGTTTTCACTATATATCTCAATGGGATGTGAATCAATCCATACGTAGTTTTTTGGGAACATTATATTTTTGTGTCGTGTAGCATGGGCATTATGACATACAACATAGAGTCATGCAGCAAGGACACGAAGTGATTCCAATCTGGAAAAAAAATATTGGAGCTAGACAACAGAATAGGACCCATGTTTCACTACGTATCTTGTTGATGTAGGAATCAAAACACAAGTAGATATTGACATGGTTCCCCGTATCAATCATGTTTTGACATGGGGAAGAGGGATTTTTTATTATTTTGGGACCATGATTAGAGTGATATAAATCACTTTGCATCACATTGAAATGAGAATCTAGTCTAAAATTCTGCTTGTCAAAATTCACCCCCCACACAATAATTGATTTTTATCTGAGAGACGGGTTTTAACACATTATTGAATAATGGTTAAACATAAGACACAAGCATTTATGACGATCAGACCATGTATTCTAAAAGAGTAATATGTATAAATTTGGTTGATATACTGGAAGTAAAATAAAAATAAAGTTCATATGGGCACAGTTGTACCTATGATTAGAGATCCAAACACCCCTACATATCCCATTGGAATGAGAATCAAGTCACAAGTAGTTCTTGAAATGAGGCCTCTCTGAAGATCTTATTCAAACATAGGGATTAATTGAATTCATTTTATATATTGAGTAGCAATTATTTGAGTAATTCTTGCACATCAGCGCTTCTCATTTTTTTGAAGTACCACAAGGAATGAAAATTTTAGTATCTTTGGGGATTTCCTAACTTTAAATGAAGAAGATGTAAAACATAGAGTTTAATGTCATGTAGTGGGAAAAATGATGTCATACGGTTTAAAATATTTTTACAAAGACAATGATGCAACACAATTCATCATTGTGCAACATGGACACATTTGGCTATTATGTCGTTTAATGTCTGGAAACATGGACATTATACTATGCTGTTTAGATTTAGGCAGTGAGATCATAATCTCTATGTGATTACATATTGTACATTAATAATCTTTCACTGGTTGGAGTTGTAATAATTTTTTCATCTTTTGATATTTGGTAATAAGCTCCATTTTAGTAGACCTTATGCATGGAATATGGACCTATTAACCTTGGATCCATCATAAGGGGTATTTTTCATGGTATCATCGGTGTCTGGGGGACTGATATCAATTATCCTTAAATAAATTAGTAGAGGTGAAGTTTCTTGTTAAAATTACAAGCTATTCAATTACGATAAACTTACAAATGATGCAATGTATGAAATCTATTTTCTTATTATCTTTCAGGATCATCAAATTGATTATATGAATATTCATCAATAGATAATAGATCACTTATGGAAAATCAGAGGGAATGAAATTGAATTTAAGTAGATAAAAGTTCTCCTGTTCATTACACCAACGAGTATAGGGTTTCCCGGGTGGTAGTACATGCAGTTGTTCAATAATCCAATAAATTATGAAAGCATATAACTGTCAATCGTCCACTTCATGATAGAGAGAATAATTTTTGGATTTGATATTATGATCCTGATATAACATCTTTACTTCAATAGAATAGAAATTTGTGTCCTTGTTTGTTGATATCATATGAGGGACACCAAACCTGGTAATGATATTATCTATGAAAAAGATAACATTTTTTTTGGCACCAACTACTTTGAGAGGTATTTCATCATGAGATTTTGATAAGAAATAATTTTCAATAATATTATACTAGAAATTAATTTCTGTAGCTGGAGGATAAGGTCCTACTACATCCATTCCCGATAGGGAAAATGTTCAGGAGTCTGTAGCTATTTGTAGGAACTCTGGAGGTTGATGAATTAAGTTGCGATGAACCTGGAAAGGATGACACATCTTAGTGAAAATCTATTTAATCTTGTGTCATAAAAGTTTAGATGTATCCAAGACTTTGGATTTCATCTTAATACTCATTCCATGTAATGGTTATCACCACAAAATCATGCTTGTACTTATTTCATGATAGCTGCAGTTTCAACCCAATTAATTCATCAGAATTGAAATTCGTTGATGCCTCATATATAATGGATATTTTGATGATCTGTTCCATCACAAAGAATGAAATTAACAGCTAGTCACCAAAATATTTCTCTTCCAGCTCTATATGGTTTATGTACCAAATTTTTATGATATTCCATGATATGTGTCATCCATCCTATGGTATGACTCTATGTGTTAGAAATAGGGGTGATTTCATTAATTTCCTCCATTGTGATTTGAATAAAAAGTATTAACTACTCAACTATGAGAAATGGTAATGATTTTTTCATCCTAGTTTGTATCTTCTAGGGTTGTGGCTGCATTTTCCAATGCTTCATCTTGGGAATTTGTGGAAGGAATGAAATAAGATAATGATGGCTGGGAGGGAAATTCAGGCATTAATCATCACACATAATCATACAGTGTGATTAATTATTCTTTTCTGATGGTGGAATCCATATTTGTATATTTTATTATCAATTTTGAATCACCCTTCACCTTCACGGAGTCCACTGGTACTAGGAGTTCTAATTCAATGCCTAAAATGAGAGCATGGTATTTCACTTCAATGTTGGTTCCACCATACGATAATAAATAACAAACATGGAAATATTACGTTCTATAGAGAGATAACCATAATTCGTAATCCATATTTGTTGAGTTTAGGGTATTCCATTACCTTCCCTATGGGACTTCTAGAAGACCCATCAAACTGCATTTTCATTTTACGGGACATTCATGAATAGAAAATATTTCTTCATCCAAGGTATCAGTTTTCAATGATGTATGTTCTACAAATGGGATTGTACCTAGGAATTATTCCAAGACTTGTACTTTTATTTCTTTCTAATTCACAAACTGGATGTCGAACTATCACACAATAATTACCCCTCTGCAAAAGGTCCTTTAAGCATAGGATGACTGAGGATACATTTAAGCGGGTTATTGTGAGAAACCAAGTACACCTCATGATGATACATGTATTCCCTCATCTTTTTAACAATAAAGATTAAATCTAGGAAACAATTCTTGATACTTGAATATCAGTTATCTACATCATGCATTATTCGAATGAGATAGTATTGGGTATTTCATTCCTAGCTTCATTTTTTTGTGCATGGTAAGTACCCATTGATAGCTCTAAATCTTTCACAAAGAAAATAAGTGACTTTCCATAAATATGTGTCAATAGTAAATATGGGATCAATAGATAATTCTTAATGGTATCAAATTCCTCTTGACAGTCTTCGTTCCATTAATAAGTGACTCTTTTCTTCATTAATATTGTGAAGGGAATACACTTTCCTACCAAAACTAACTATGAAGCACCAAATATAGGCCATGTATCCATGAATTACTATCACTGCATTCATGTTTCTAGGACGTGACATGCCTAGGATTTCTTTTTCCTTCTCTAGATCAACATCAATAGCATGATGGCGTACAAAAAAATAGAGAAAGTTTCTCAAAGTCACCCAGATTGCACAGTTTAAGGGGTTCATCAACAAATCATGTTTTAGAAGTTTACTAAATATGTTATTCAGATCATCCATGTTAGTAGAACATTGAATTATCTTAACCCCTAGATCATCTACACAGAATTCAATGAATTTTTCCAATAAGGGATTGAAAAATTGGTGAACTGCATGTTGATTTGTTGCACCATCATTCTTCATGCCAAAAGGGCATTACCCGATAGAAAAATATTCCATAAGGGGACCCAAAGATTATAGACATTTCATCTTATGAGTCCATATGGATTTTATTTTAACCCATGTATCCATCCATGATGATGATATCTTCTTAGCCAGTTCTTGCATCAGTTAAGAGCTCTATGATTTGATCCAGAAAGTCATCCTTGGTACAATTCCAATTATGATATATGAAATCAAGGGAAACTATAATTTTTCCATTCTTATTTTTCACTAAGATAATAATATATAGCCATTTAAGATATTTCAACCCTCTAATAAAGTAATATTTGATATTCTTGTTGACATTATCATCAATTTTAGATGCTTGAGCTTGGGGAATTCTTCTTTCTAACTACATAAATCCCTGATGCTCATATAAAAACCCAAAATGTAGAATACAAACAATGAGGTAATGGATTATAATTTAAATATATTACGAAGAAAACAAATATTTGTGTCACATTAGAAATAAAGTGTACACATCTTTCCATTTCGAGGTCATGGACACACTAATCAGAGTGGGGTGTGGATTTTCTTCACTACCCAGATTTTTTTCTCGAAGCACATCCACAATTGTGGAGATGCCATTATCAAATGATGGAGGGGAATATTTGAGATTTTATCATTCTTCTTCCTTATCTATTTCCTATTATATTTCTTCGACAATGTTAGGTGATGAAGATAGAATTTTGGAGCTACTTGAGGATTCAATATTAGGACATCCAAAAAAATAGTCGAACATTTCTGACCCTACAGATGAAAAAGTGTCTTCCTAGAATATTAAAGAGATAATGATGGGTTGGGAATCAAAATCATTGTAATACTCTACTAATGAGACAAATTCTTATAGACTAAATGTTTAATAAAATACATGTTGATGTTCATAGGATGAAATGTATACATCTACATTTAGGCTTTCAACACTTCTAGGTAGATCAAAAATTTCTCTCGTTCTGTCAGACTTCATTTCCAATACTAGAATTATTTAAGTAACTAGAGTATTGGTTGCATTTTGCACAATCATTAAAATTTGATTGATAGGAAATAGGTAATCAATTCCTAGATGTTTGAATGGGTTAGGTGGGATACTTTACAGACCATTCAGAGCACTTATTCTTTTTATATATTTTGGAATGAACATTATTTCCTTTTTGTGATTGATATTTGCCTAAATATACCTATATTCACATGTTTTGAATGAATCCTTATCACCATACAATTTCCAAATTTTACTATTCATGAAATTCATGAGACATGTGTGGTATGAAGAACAAATAGCTACATTTTCATGTAGCTATGGACATTTATGAAAAATTTTGTAAGCTATGTCATGTCAGAAAAACATGAAATATATATTAGATACAATATACAAAAATTGAGATCTGATTTTAATATCACTTATTGGTTCTTGTTCATTCTTGACATAACCATTCAATATAAAAGTTGAAGGAGAGAAGCCGTATTCAATGAGACCCAATAGACTAAGTGTGTAGATGGGGATGAGGTTTACTGTTGAGATATTATCAATGAAATTTCATTAGATATCTATAAAATTTACCTTTAAAGATAAATACCAAGAAATCATATGTCCATGTACAACATCATTTTCATCTTGATTCGTTATGGTTATAAACGAATGATATTATTCAGTATCATTCGATATAATGTAAACATCAGCCACACCAAAATATGTTTCAAAATCTTGAGGACTTGAAAAAACCTCAATAAGTGATTCTAGATGAACTTTTGATAGATTCAAAGCATCCAGAATTGATCACTATTCTGATACATGGGATTGTTGTTTCCAAACATCATACATTTGGTCTAGCGTTTGATGTTTTCAAGCAAGGATATGTGGTTATTTAGGTGATTTGGAAGTTGATGTACATTATTTAGATTTTACAAATGTCGTGGTAGAAACTTAAAATACATTTTCGCTTTGTATATTAAGCTGACTAGGTTTATCTACCTAAAAATCCAGTGGTGTTACATCTTCTAATCAGTCTTCCAAGATGATCATGTCGGGGCCAATCCTATCATGTGTTGGAGAATTTCCTTGTTCTGTACGAGTCCTCCCAATAGCTCTCCCATGGGTTTCTTCTGCATAAACAGTTTGAGAAGTGTTATAGTTAAAATAGTGGCTTCTAGAATGTCCACGTCTTCTCACGTATCTTCATCCTTGACTTATTCTATTAGTTCCCCAGTTTGTTACATAGAATTTAGGTTCAATACCAGAATCTTCATTTTCATAGGGATATGATATGTGGATAAAATTAATGGAACTAAAGATAATTGTTTCATCTAATATGATTCTTCTTGATAGGGAAACTCATTTTTTTTCTATTTGGAGGGGCAGTACCAGTGAATTTGAGACATTTGACATGAAATTTTCCAAATAGAAGTACAACATTGGTTTTAACATGAAATCAACTTCTTATGACTAATATTTACCTTTTTGATCATGTTCCTTTTTTGATGATTGGCCTTTGGGGGACTTATCTTTTATGAAGTTGGATTTACTATTGCAGATGTAGTAGAGGGTACAATTAGATGTTTCAATTATGTTCATAGAATGGCCTGAATTTGATTGATCGTTATCCTGACCATCTAATCATGACCCATTGACTAATTTTTTTGTTTTTAATTCTTTCCATCTTCTTCCTTTCTCTGGATTGGTAGTAGTATCAAATGGTTCATGGGATAATGAAATTTTTCATTTCACTTGTGTAGAGTGTTCCTTTTTTAAAGAAGATCTTTTAAGAAAAACACTCCTCAATGGGATGACACAATAATTGATAAAAGGGGAAATAATTTTGGAGATCATTGTCTCCTTTTTTATTCGGTTACATCGGTCTTGAAAACTAAACTAATCGTTTTTCTGAAACTAAAATGATGTAACTGGGATCCTATACATTGCAAAATGAATATAATTTTTTCTTTATTTTCTTAAACTATCTCATCCATTGATCTTTTTTATTTTCATGATGATGTGTTTGTTACTATTAACTCTTAGAGGGTGGATCCTTATAGTATGATAATGATTTTGAAGTAGAAGCAAGTACATGTGCTGTTTGAGTGTAACTATAAGAGCCTCTTTTTTCCTATTCTTCTTCACATTGATGATGGGATGAGACAATACTTAGCTTTGGATTCAGAAATGGAATTCTCTACCTCATGGTTTATTGAAGTATGGTCAGGAAACCATCATGTGTATTTCATAGAGATTAGGGGTGTGAGTAACTCATCCCACATATTTTCCGCAAATATTTTTATCAACACTTCATGAGAATGTGGTTGATTTGAGGAATATGTTAATCCTTTTCATCAATAAATAAAATATACAACACATTCATTCTCCCCCATTATTTCATTTTTTGAGATAAAAATTTGTTTTCTTTGGCAGCATTGATATGAATTAGCAATGTAATTTGTGATTGAGGCCATCCCACCCATAAATTGATCGAGACTGCAAACAAGTATACCAATCAAAGGCCCACCCCTCTAATGATAGAACAAAAAATCTATGCTTCACAGCTTGTTATTGTTGAGGGGTCCCCATAATGGGGTCAGAGCCATAAAAAACATGTTCTAAGTGCTGCTCTGATTCTGTTGAACCATTATAGATTGGAAATGTGGTATTCACAATGTTTGGTGGAAGATGGAATAGATCTACACATTTGGAAGATGCTATTTCTCTGGTTGTACTAGCGAACTATGTTCTTCTATTGCATCCAATCGAGTTGTTAATTCCTCAAATGTATTCATAATAATATGGGGAATATCATGATGGGATACGACCTATAAAGGTACATCTGCTAGATCTTGAACTGACATGACGACCATAAAAACCACTGGTGGTGGATCAACTAGTATTTTCCTCGAATATCCCATGGGGATTGGCCTATGAGGATGTGGTTGATGATATACTATAATTGAACCCAATTGATGGAATTTATTAACAACATCTGTAGTTTCTAAAAACCCTCTTTACTGAAGAGATCCTAAAGGATGTGCAATCCAATGATATTGTTGTGGAGCATGTTTGGTAGGAATGCTACGTCTGAGTAACTATGCATTGAGGATTTTTAACTCCTTTATCTACTCCTATTACTGGGAATATAATTCTTCAAGAGAAAGATATTTTCCTTCTCTAATGGAAATGTGAGACATGATATGAGATTTATCATTCCCCTTGTTAGATTCCTTTTTACGAGGTGGGAGTTGGTTACATGAAGGAATTCCTAGATTACCGATAACCCTCTAATTTCGGGTATGCACACCTCATTCATTTGCTTCAGTGTATAACATATTTTGAATAAGAAATTCATCTTCCGACTAAATTTAATTAGAATAATTTTCTTGAGGATCTTCCATAATTGTATTTGTCATGACCCAACCCAACGGGGCTCGAACCGTGACTCCCCAAGCCCACCTCCAATATGCCAGGGGCTAGCATCCATCGTCGTGTAGGCTATCACACACATGGGAGGCATTTTCTTAAAGTACCTGTACACATTCACCCACATACACCTCCATAGAATAGTGTAGAGATATATAAAACTGAAAAGTAAATGTATACATAAAACTATCCCACAACCAGAGTACAGAACAAGTAATAAATGGAAAATTAGGTCCCACCAAAAGAAAATCGCAAAGGTGTCCAACCTGCTCAGAAAAATGGAAAACACTTCCAAATAACATGCGGGTAAGCTCCTCGACACGCCTCCGTTAAACACCATGATCAATCCCGCTCACTAATCTCTTCCTGATCCAGGTCCTCCTGGGACTCCATCAAAAGGCATGTGGTCTGAAAATGAAGCAAACATGTGCAGGAAATTCCTATACTAGGGTTAGTATAACAATACTTAGTAGGCACCCCAAAAACTCAAAACATAAGAGAGCAACTGAATGGAAACATTCTTCTCATCCCAGCCAGAGGGAACCCAGACAAGAGAGAAACTACATCTTGTGACCATCCTCAGCTAAACACAACTAGTCAGCTCAGCTCAGGTGTATTCCCATACATACACCTTGAAAAATTCAGGCATAGTCAACTCACGAAAGAATCCACATGAGGTACCGACCTCATCACCAGCAACTATTCAACACCAGGAGAACACACTCCTTGAACAGTGTCATCCCAGATGAAACCTGTCCGACAGATATGCTCCATCAGGTTTCACACAAACATCTCAGATGATCACCAGATAGATCACACTCATAGGATAATGTCACTGTAGAAACCTCACTTAAACAGAAAATACACCAAACAACGCAGATAGGGGATCCCTCCTAAGGTCCCCTAGGGGATATCAGAACCCATACCAGTATACGATGATGTCACAGAGAGGGGATCTCTCCTAGAATTCAATGGGGGATACCACAAACCAATCTGGAACTCATAGAAATACATCACTCAGATATAGGATCGTCACCCACGTAATGGTGGTCACGATGATACCAGAACCCTATCTGGTACATCTTGCATAGTAGGGGATCAAACAGAAAATATCACAACCCTACTGAAGCCATGCTCTAAGTAGGGGATCGTATAACCAATGATACCACAACCCTACCGACACCACGCACTGAGTAGGGGACTGTATAACCAATGACACCACAACCCTACTATAATCCTCATGCTGAGTAGGGAATCGTTTACCCGACGATGCCACAAACCTATTGAAAACCTGATGATGATTAGGGGATCATATACCCAACGACAACCCTACTAAGCACCACTCACTATATAGGGTATCATATTCCCAATGATTCCACAAACCCTACGAGGTTAAACTGCTAGATAGGGGATCACTCCCTGTGGATAAGTGGTCACATAGATACTAGAAAACCGATTTTCGGTAACGATGCTAGAGCATCCCGCTCCGAGCCCACTAGTGGGATTCCACAACTCCAACATACTAAACATCCAATCGAGAGGATCACAAACATATACTAGGTAATTGAGGCCCCATGAACTATCATAGTAACGAACCAAGGGAGTAACCTCAACCAATGTTGTTCCAATTGTCACTGACCCGAGCGTATTGCAATAACGCCACACATTGCGCATCACCAAGGCTAATACTGAGTCCACCAACGCGATCCACGCCAAAAAAAACAAGCAGGATTGGCTATTCACTCACACGAACCTGATTCCCCGTGAAAAAGACATTATTCATTGTGGCTAGCACATGTGGGTCCCCCACCATGATCCCATAATTCATCATGTGGTGCACACCAGTGTGATCCCTTCGAGAAAACACATGGGATATACTACTCGTTCACCCATGACATGATCCCAAAACTCATCGAGAAAATACCACTGTTGTGATACCATAGGAAAAACACTTAGCATCGATTGTTCAAAATGTCTCAAATGAACACCCAGAGGGAGAGTGGTGTTTCTCCGATAACACAAAAAACCCGGCCTCATGGGTCCTGCACCATGTTGTCAGTCCCAACAAGCTAGACCCATCTCAAAAATTCTACCATACAATCATGGTCTAATTTCCACATACGACACATCATTTGGATGCTCCGGGTAGTAGATAAAATCACAGGAAGTCTTAAAATAATAAACTATTATTATTTTATTCGACGTTTCTACCTCTCGTTCCATGATCCTGAACCTTTAAAACATTTAACCTAAACTCTAGGGTTCTCCATGTCCCCATGGTCGTTCCTACATTGAAGGAATGTGAATCAGACTTACAAAGGGCAGGAGACAGGCTTTTAAAATCTCCCATGTACAAAAATGTGTTGACCCGTGTCGGCACACCTTGCCGCCGCCGCCGGCCTATCCGGCCGGTGGTCCGCAAAACCACGGCACGATGCTCGCATGAAAATGTGGCCAACCCCCCACTGGGGGTCATTGTTTATTGAAACTGAAACACTTCTTTTGATGTGGTACTTATTTGAAATACGGCCTGCCACCGTGGGCCTCCCCTGCCTGCGCCGCCCGTGAACCTTTCGAGGTCCGTCAGAGGCACCACATAGGTCTAAACGTAGATCCAGAAGCAACTATTGGCCCCTCGGGACCCTATCTACCCATATTCATTATCAAAAGAGTGAAAAACTAATATATTTGGGATTTTGGATTTTCAAAATTTAAAACTGATACCTGTTGGTGGATCACCGATGCTTTGGGTGCAGAACGGCGCCCACGAGGCCCAAAAGCAGGATCCGCAGATGAACGATGCAGAAAATGGACACCCATATCTCAATTAGGTGAATAAAGGTTGAAGAATGGAGGAGGTACGTGCGGCATAGGTGGGAGGGGAATAGTGTCCCATGATTTCCTTTGTTTTCTATTTAATGAAATCATTTAATTTTTCGTCCCGACCGAACCTCCCGGCCCGAGCAAGTTAAGTCACCCCAAGGGTAAACGCGCCGTTCCGAGTGCAACAGTGGGATCATATATTTGATCCGAGACTCTGTTCAGAAGTTATTTGAGCAGACGCTCGCAATCAAACTTTTCCACTTATTTACCAAAATGCCCCTAGTTCCCATTTCCACCGCTGGCTCGCGCCCGCAATGTATACACCCCTCCTATGGTAAACTGCACGTTCTGGATGCGAATGTGCCCTCAAATCCCCATTCTGAGCTACCGTATAGGTGATATCCCACCCCCACCGTTTTTATATTATAAAAATACATAATATTTTTATAAAATTAATTCTGGGCACATCAGGCCTCAGAATCGCACGTCGTCTTCATGCCTAGATCTGGACTTATTCATTGAAATATTCCAAAGTCTGACATGGCTAAAACTAGAGTCGATATATCCTCCCCCACCCCTTTAGAGCTTTTCATCCCCGAAAATCCATAAGTTCAAGGAATGCTACTGTACTCTCAACTGGGTCTCCCACACTAACTCGTTCGCCAACAAACACCAATGCCTGAACACATAAGTAAGTGGGACTCATCAAACACACCACAACACTATCCACTTTGGGAGGCACTAACTCGACCGCATTGTATTAATCGCATCCCAAAAACGCATCTTGGTGGGGGAAGGATCCATCTTCATCACGCACTCGAAGCATGCCAAACAACAGCCAAACACGGACTTACCAATGCCCTGAACAAAACTCGAGAATGCAACAAAAAGGGAAGAGTACCACTAAACAGTGCCAATCAATATACTATAGAATGTTTAAATGTCACAAGGCATACCTCTATCCATCCGCGGAGCCTTTGGGACAACAGTCTCTAGGGAATGCAGTAGTCCTAGACCTCGGCCACCAGCTCCCGGCACTTGGCGTGGACCTCCATGGGGTGGGGGTAGTTGTAACCGATACTGCCTACCACCCCCTACTACTGCATCAGCTCTGTCACCACGTCTGCTGCCCTAGGGACCTCCTTGCTCGAGACGTTGCCTTTTCCAAGGTGGTCGATATACGGGCTCCCTCTCAACAGAATGATGGGTCATGAAATATCTAGAATGATGTCCCCGACCGTCGCAAGTGTAACACCGCCTCTCCTAGGGCTAACCAAAACTGGAATGTGAGCTCTGTGAGCCCTAAGCCTCAGATCCTCCATCCTGGGGTCGCCTCCAGAAATGTCACCCACGAACGGGCCCCTGAATCTGTCGTTGGATACTAGATGCTGATCCGACTGATGTACTCTCTTTTGTCACATGCCCATCACTAACAAGCGGGATCTGCCAGGCTAGAAATCTCTCTCCCACCAAAGCTCGCTCTAGAACTCAAGCATAGGTGGGTAGACACAAGGAAACCACACCTGCCTGGATTTCACTACGTAGGCCCTGCTCGATGGTCCGATCATTAACGAACGGGTCACGAACCATATCCAGGTAGTAGGGTGACAGGTCTATAAAACTCACTGAGTACTCTGACATGGTCATGCGCTCCTACCGAAGTTGTATGAGCTCCTGGATCCTCACTGACCTCATGGTCACTGTATATAAATATTCTCTGAAGAGACACTCAGTCTCTGCCCATGTGAGCATATCCTCGTCATGTGACTGCATCACTATGCTCCACCATCGCCCGCCAGAACCATGCAGAAGGCTTTCCGCTAGGACCACCATCCAAACTAAAGGTGTCCTCAATTGGTAGAATAATCGGGTGACTGCTTCGAGCCAATCATCAGCTTCCTGTTGGTCTACATCACCCCGGAACCTCAATGGTCACTACCTCTGGCACAAAGAGTTTCTCGATTGGTGGTGTCTCAACTGGAATATCACAGGGAGGTCCAGCCCCAGAACCTACATCGTGGTCCACATCCACTAATTGGGGCTGATCGTCACCAAAATCCCATTACAGACCCTCTTTTGAGGTCATCATGGAGGCATCCTCAAATACATTCATGACGCACCACCGTCAAAGAGTATATCTTGAGAGGTGACCCAAGAAGGACAAGGAAAAACCCTAAACCTAGTCCAATATGATTCATGTACAATTATGTCCCGGCGACCAATATATGAATGTCCTGAGTCGAAAGGCAGGTTATCAACGTCCTGGTGTATGGATACGTAGGCCGTCGCACCGACACTGGAGTCTCTAGCCTAAAATCCGAGCTCAAAACATCATAACACTACCGTTATGCAACCAAAACCAAACTCATAGCTAGACCATCAACACTCTGAGATCCCAAAGGTGGAACCTCCTTTGATACCACTATGTCACGATCTGACCCAACGGGGCTCGAGTCCTGACTCCCCATGCCCGCCTCAAATAGTCTAAGGGCTAACGTATATCACCGAGTAGGATATCAAACACATGGGAGGCATTAACCTATGGTACCTATACACACTCACCCACATACACATCCATGCAACATTGCAGAGATATATAAAACTGAAAAGTAAATTCATGCATAAAATTATCCCACAACCAGAGTACAACAGAAGTAATAAAGGAAAAAACATGGCCCACAAAAATAAAACTGCAAAGGAGTCCAACCTGCTTTGAAGTCGGGACAACACTTCCAAAACACATGCCAGAAAGCTCCTGGACATAGCTACGGTAAACACCCTGGTAAAACCCGCTCACTAACATCCTCCTGCTCCAGGTACTCCTGGGACTCGGTCAAAAGGCCTTTGGCCTGCACAAGACACAAACATGTGTGGTCAAAGCCCATTCAGGGGTGAGTATAACAATACTCAGTAGGCACCCCAAAAACCCAATAAAAAATAGATCAATTGAAATGCAATAGTATGCTCATCATAGAAAGAAGGAACCCAGACGAGAGAGAAACTCCATCTCGTGACCATCCTCGACGGAACAAAACTAGTCAGCTCAGCTCAGGTTTATGCCCATACCTTCACCTTGAATAATCCAAACATACTCATCTCACACAACATTCCACATGAGGTACCAACCTCATCACCAGCAACTATTCACAACCAATAGAACATTCTCTATGATCACTATCATCCCAGATGAAACTCTTCCGAGTGATACACTCCATCAGGTTTCACACAAACATCTCAGACGCTCACCCAAGAGATCACGCTGGTCAGATAGTATCACTGAGGAAACCTTGATAGAACAGAAAAAACACCAAATGCCTCTGATAGGGGATCACTCCTAGGGACCTCTACGGGATACCAGAAAACATACCGATATACGAAGATCTCATAGATAGTGGATCACTCCCAGGATCCGCTGGGGGATACCACAACCCGATCTTCACTCGTAGAAACACATCACACGGATAGAGGATCGTTGCCCGTGTAATGTTGGTCACAATGATACTGGAACCCTATTTGGTACATCTCGCGTTGTAGGGGATCAAACTGACGATGCCGCAACACTACGGAAACTACGAGCTATGTAGGGGATCATATAACCAATGATACTGCAACCATAACGACACCACGCTCTGAGTAAGGGATCGTATATGCAATGATATAGAAACCCTACTATAATCCTCATGCTGAGTAGGGGATCATATACACAATGATGCCACAAACCCACTAAAAAGCTCATGCTGAGTAGGGTAGCGTATACCCAACGATGCCACAATCATACTGAGTAGGGCTCACTACGTAGGGGATCTTATTCTCGATGATGTGACAATCTCTATGGGGTTAACCTGCTTGATAGGGGATCACTGCCCATGGATAAGTGGTCAAAATGATTCCAAGAACCTGATATAGGGTAACGATGCTAGAGGATCCCGCTCCGGTCCCACCGGAGGGATGCCACTACTCCAACAGACTGAACATCCCATAGAGAGCATCACAAACCTATAATAGGGCTATGATGCCAAAAAAACCCTCGTATGAATGAACCAATGGAGTGCCCTCAACCACTTCTCGTCCAATCATCGGTAACCCAAGCGACTCGCAACAACACCACACACTACGTAGCACCAACGATGATACTGAGGCCACTATCGCGATCCACGCGGAAAAACATGCATGATAGGCTGTCCACTCAACCAAACCAGACGCCCGGTGAAAAAGGAACTATTCACCATGGCCAGACCATGTGGGGCCCACACCAAGATCCCGTAATTCTTTGTGCAGGGCACACCAGTGTGATCCCCTCAAAAAAACACATGACATAGACTACATGTTCACCCAAAACACCCACCCGGTGAAAAATGTACTATTCACCATATACAACATAGGTGGGGCCAACACCACGATCCCAACACATGTCGAGCGGATCCCACTGTTGAGATCCCCTCCAAAAAAACATGCATGATCGATTGCTCAAATGTCCAAAACGGACACTCGGTGGGAGAGATGTGTTTTACTAAAAACGCCAAAAATCCAGCCTCATGGGGACCACTCCCGGTTCTCTGTCCCAACACCTGGAAACCATCTCCAAAAGTCTGTTGCACCATAGGGGTATCAATGCCACAGACAAAGCGTCATTCGTATGCTCCGGTTAGAAGTTACAATGGCTTGAAGTCGAAAAATAATAAAATATTATTATTTTATATGATGTCTTTAACTACCATGCCCCGATCCCGAACCATTAAACCCTCAAACCCACACCGGAGGGTTTGCCTCATCCCCGGTGTCATGCCGCCATAGACGGCACGTGAATCAGACATCCAGAGGGCATAAAACGGGGGTCTAAAAACCCCCATATACCAAACTAGGTCGGACCGTGCCGGCCGACCCGGCCACCACCACCACCGCCAGCGGCCCCGGCCGGCAGTCCGCGCCGCCGCGGCGCGGTGCGCGCATGTGAAAGTAGCGGAAACCTCGTTAGGGGGTCACCGGTGATTGAAACAGGACAACAGTTGTCGTGGCTGTCCTCGTATGAAATGCGGCCCGCCTCCGCGGGCCGCCCCTGCCGGCGCTACAGCGCCGGTGCCACGCCGATGACCTTATCGAGGTCCACCGGAGGCACCTCAGAGGTCCAAACGTAGATCTAGAAGAATAGGAGCGCCCAATAGAACCCGGTCTACCCATCTTCAGGTTCAAAATAGTGAAAAACCCAAATATTTGGGATCCGTGATTTTCAAAACATAAAACACCTACATGTTGGCGGATCGCCGACGCTTTGGGTGAATAACGACAACCGCGATGCCCTAATGCATGATACACAGATGAATGGTGCTGAAAATAGACTCACGGAGGTCAATTTGGGGATTAATGGGCAATGAACGGTGGAGGTATGTGCAGCTAAGGTGAGAGGTGAATAGTTCACCTTGATTTACATTATTTTCTATTTAAATAAATCATTTAAATTTCTGACGCCGACCGAACCTCCCGGCGTGGAGCAAGTTAAGTCACCCCTATGGTAAACGCATCGTTCCGAGAACAACGGAGAGATAATAGTTTTGATTTGAGACTTCGTTCAGATGTTATTCGAGCTGACGGTCACAATCAAAATTTTCCACTTATTTACGAAAACAACCCAGGTGGCGCTTTCCACCGCAGGCCCACGCCCACAAATTTAACACCCCTCCTAGGGTAAACAGAATGTTTCAGACACAAGTGTTCCCTCATATAACCGTTCTGAGCTACCTTTTATGAGATCTCACATCCTCCCTAGGTGAATAGTATTAAAATACTTAATATTTTTATAAAATTAATGCCAGGCACACCAGGCCTCGGAAGTGCACGTTGTCTTCACGCCTATCTCTGGATTTATTAATATAAATATTCCAAATTTTCACATGGCTAAAAACCTAATCGATTCATTGTTAATTAACTTCACGGATGAAAAATTATTTGATGGGATTATTCCAGTAACCATGAAAGATCACCTCCTACTATGCTCTCCATGAGTCATTGTTCTCCTATATGTGGATTTTCTAGAAACTAATTGACATAAAGTAACCTGAAGGCAATCCATGGATAGTTTTGTTGTATGTTCAAATTGTGGCTTCTTTGAAAATTGGGAGAAAAATGACTTATTTTGAGAATTGAATTGTGTATGTAAAAATCTATGATCCTTGCGGAATGAGTCTGTTCATGTACTTATTCAAACATTCAATCTCATTTTATTGAATCTGAATGGATGTTTCAAAAAATCCCCCATCCCTGTAGGTTGGGGTTGATCCAGAACTATTATAGATGGTACTGTTGCAACTTCTCTTTAGATTTTATGAATTATTTTCATAACATTGGATGGATACATTATCTAATAACCACCTAAATTGCCTATTACAGAAGACCATTAGGTTATTTCCAACATTATTGCAATCTGATGGCTAACATCCTCAAATCAAGATTCCTGGTTAATGTTCTCACATTCTTGATGAAAATTTATCATTTCATCTTGCTCCCTTTAGATCCTACTTTGATGAAAACTGATCAACACTAGTTCTCGCTAATCTTTTCTTCAGTTATTAATATAATTTCATTGTTGTAGCCGCACTGAGGTAATAATATTACATGAGACCACTTTCGGAGAGAATTTATGAATTTTGAGTTTAGTGAAATACAATGCTCCATGTGAACCCCTTCCAATGATATGCATAAGATATGGTGTTCTCGTATTCAATTTTCTCAACATCTTCTAATGAATTTAGGAATTCACATCGAATAACTACTTTTTTCTTATTGAAATTTGGATGTCAGGAAACCTGGAGAGATTCCAAGACATTTTGGCATTGTTATCCTCCTATTAATTTGAAATTACTCTGCTCTTCTTCTTCTGGTAATATAATGTCTTTCAGTTGATAAATAGTCTTCCATATTTTGAGGCAGATATCATGAATTCAATCTTCATCCATCAATTCTTGAATGTTGTATTGAGAGGTTTACAAAGGCTATAACAAGAATAGTATTTCAACCTAAGCTAGTTGTTTTCACATATTCAACATATCTTCCTCAACTTTTTAAAGTTGTTCATATAATTCTTCCAACCAATGTGGAATCTTCTCAACTATTCTATCACAAAAAATATGTTCAGTTTTTTTCTTGTGACATATTAGAAGGAAAATGACCCAAGTAAATTTATGAGAATGACCATCACCTTAGAGTTTCATCTGTTTTAGAATGAATTTACCTTGTTCATAATAAGGTATCAAACATGACTTTCCTTATGTTGTCAAGTGCCTATAGAAAATAAATATTTCTCCTAAGTACATTTCCATGCAGAGATTATCTAAACAATGTGGTACACTTCTGTAGAGAAAACATTAATCGAAAATTTTATAATAGGGAGAACCACTATGATGGATTATATATAAATGGATAAATCATCTTTCTCCATAGTTTTCTATAAACCTACAAGGTTTTTGCAGCTCTCATCCAGAGATAGATTCCCTAGATTTACCGAATTATCATAAAGAAATCCTTTATAGTGAAGTGTTTGATGAAGAACATCAATATTACTTCTACTAATCCCATAATTTTTTAATTAGATGGTAGGATATTGTGTTACATTAGTTGAATTTCTAAGGTCTTCAAGAACTCTAGCATTAAGAGGAGCTGATTCGTAGATTGAATCTTTATTTTCCATTTGTTCTTGGTGAGAATTCTTGTTAGATTCACTTTTAAAAATAGTTGGGGCTACATGATGGGAGAAGTGGTTATCATAGGAATGGGTATGTGGATGCCGTGGATTTACCAACAGAATTGGCAAATTATCTCTAATTGGAAAGGGTTTATGTTCCTGATCTGGTTTTCTATATCATATGGGGGAGTATTCCCCATAATCCTCTTGGAATAGAATATAGGTATGTATCTTCTCTGGGATAGAATGATGATAGGTCATCCCAGGTGTGGGAATATAATTATTCCTTCTTCCGTCCAGTAATAAATTTGTTTCCATTTTGATATTATGGAAGGCTTCGAGAATATGAGATGGAATTTACATCTTCTCTTTCACCATTGTTAAAATCTTATTAGTGTCTTCAATATTTATAACATAAATATATTTCAATATTGTATTTGGAGTTGTTGTATTTACCTACACTTGTCCTCCATTTTATGTTATTGGATATTGAAAGTATTCATGTGTGGGGGAAGGGAGTTGAGTTTTCCCTAGGTTTTTAATCAGTGTTTTCAGACTAAATTTTCCGGGTACTTCCAAATTAGACTTATGTCATGTTTGATGGATTCATTCTGGTATGTTTTCCTACATTCAGGTTGCCACCATATTTAATTGGTGGGGTTCCTTGAATGAAGCTAGATGAGTCTGCTAGTTGTCTGATAGTTTGTAAGAAGATTTATGTTCATACTCAGAGCACACCACCAGATTTGAACGACATGATTAGTTGGGAGCCTCTAAATGAGTCTGTTGGGTAGTGTAATTGGGGTCGATGGGTGTATGTGCCGATATTTTGTCTCTCCAATGTTTGGTTGATAGAATTATCTATAGGGCGAGATGTAGGAACCTGCTCCCTATTGATCTGATGGTTTCCCCAGTGGTTTGTCAAGCATGCCTGCGTCTGAGGGACCTAGACCAGAAAACCGAAGGCAACCACCCCATCATGTTGGGGGTTCACTACTGCACGATTTTGTTAGTGACGATAATTGGGGGGATCCCTTGGTAAGGATACATCAGTCTTCAATTTGAGGACATGAGTGACCTCTATATCCACCTTCATATATTATGGGTGGGATTGGTTATTGATATTTGGGGATAAACTCTTGAAACTGTTTTAGACGGTATTTAGAACCATCTCTTTCTTGACCACTGATCGTCACTGGCCATATGATCAAGGGTTGTTGTTATCTTGGAGAGCCTATCGGGAATCCACTCAGATTTGGATAGTACTGTTTTATGGTATTCCTGTACCAATAAATTTGAAACATATTTAATGAATATGATGATTTGGTGATGACATCCTTCTATTATATAAGGATCAATATTGAGCATCAGCTGGGGAATTCATAGATGAAAAATTGAATGATTCCATTTGGAATGAATTAATTTGGGAGGAAATATGACAAATACAAACAATTAACATCATTAAATCATAATATTATAAATGGACACATGAATGATTGATTCTATTTCCTGGCCCAACATTATAATTTGATAGGGGTTAGAAAAATGGGTTACACTGTCAACATGGTTAAGGATTCACGCCAGGTTCACCATTTTTTGTTTCTCCCAGAACGTGTGTTCTGGTTAGGAATCACTACATCTAGAAGGTTTCTATCGTATTTATTTATGGAACTAGAAAAATCCAATGGTTCTTTATAAAAGTGGAATTGCTTTCCGGAAGCAGTAATTTGATAGTTTTGGATCTACAATACATAAGAACATACATTGGTCGATATGATGGTAGGTCGGGATCATCATGCTATTTTGAGGGGAATTATTACCTACACTAGGACCCTCTTACATATTTTAAGATATGTTCATGAATCTTTATAAATTTAGCAAATGTAACATTGGTTTCCCATGAAAATTTTAATAAATTATTGGCATGTATGGAATTTAGAATCATTTTTTTGTAGTCAAGGTTCCTCAATAATGGAGTTATCTATATGTATTCATGGGTCTATGTCAATTTTTTCCACATATATAGTACATACTTATCCTTTAGTAATTGTAATGATGAAGCTTGATTTTATGCGACTAAGTGGGGCACCGTAGATTTTTTTTCCATATACAAAGATGAATGTTAGTTTTGTTGTTGGGATTATACCCATTAATTGGCCACATACATATCCTTCTGAAAGGAATCAGAACCCCTGTAGTTTGTTTCCACTTAATTGGACACATCATACCTTTTAGGGTCGTGTGATAAGGACCTAAAATTAGAGTTTATTTTCATATGGTTAGGACATCAATGTGGAAGGTTCTTATTCAGTGATTGGTCTGGGGGTTATTCCTAGGCATCCCAAGGAATATTGAAAGAATATAATATTCCAAGTTGGATCAGACCTTGTTGGTAATATAGATCAAGAAGAACATGGTTGATTTGAAGAGTTGAATTTGATCCTCATACTGAATTTCTACATATCCCATGCAGACCGGAATCAAAGCCCATATAGTTTGGTGTATCTCACAAGGGTGTTTGACCTATGGAGATAAATGGGTTGGTACTTACTACAAAAGATGATGGACTTGTAAAAATTTACATGAAAAACTTATTAACTCAACGTAATTTAGGGAGGCTTAATTTATTGCATAATCCTATGGAAGCATCACAAATTAAGGGAATTATGGTTTGATTCTTGAAGAGTATTTTCAGTGAGCTCAAGCCCCAGGTTAAGGCTTCATATGTATCCCAATGATGGTGGGAATCATAGTTCTCATAGTTCAAGAATTTGGGTGGATAGTCTGGATGTTGTGATCATCACAAATCTATAAGCCCACATGAGTCATGATAAGTGAGAGAAAAAAGATGATGTGAATTATTCAATAGATCACATGCTTTCTCTTCCTCTGATGGAAGAGGTAAGGCCTACAATAAAAGAAGAATAGGTGAAGGTGGGTGAGGTTTCAGAGCAATGAACCTTTTAATGTGAAACGAATGTGAAGGTCATTGGGTATAGACAAAAATACTAAGTTCCTAATCAATGATCTATTCACTTAGTGTATCCCAACAGAGGTTGAAGGCATTTATTTTGGACACTCACTATCATTATTAGGAATCAGCGCCTCTGAATCATAAACAAGAAAAGGGGAGGATAGTGTCTCATCACAAGAATCGAAGACTGGGAACACACCGACACTATCTCTAGGGTAAGGATCCATGTGACTGTAGTTCTTCAAACCTACAAACATCCCAACGATCCTTTTTCCCTTAAAAGAGGAATGTGAAATTCTACTGAATATAGATATATAAACCCAAATTGGAGACTTGTTGGGATTCCCATAACAAGGGTTTGATAAGTCAAAAGGTTTTTGTGGAGGCTTTAACTTAGTCCCTTGAAGATAAGGGAACCAAGGAAATAGAAACCCTTCCATGAGTGTATGTGAAGAGGGTTTACAAGGTGATATGCGTAGGCCCCGGGCGCAACTATGAAGTGATGATATACCATATATGTATGTCACATAGGTCACCATGAATGTATGTTGTGTAGGTGTGTCCCATAGGTCCAATAAATGACTAAAAAGTGATTAAAACAAGAAAACCAAGACTGTTCAATATTAAAAAAGGACATCCAAGAAGACAACTCTTGGGTGAGCTGTAAGTTTAAACTCCCCGAGTCTCTTTTGGGGTCTTCGGAAGAGCCCCACGTAGGTCATTAAGGAATAAGCCTTGTGTAGGTAGCTTATTCTTTATGGAAGATGGATTATTATTTAGAAGTTGTGTGTTTCAAACTCTGAATGGATGTCAATATTTTTTATACCTTATAATTCACACCCCCATAATGTTTTAGAGGAATACTTCATAAAATTTGGGGGATTTGTGTAAAAGATCTACACAATGGGATATTCATGAGTTCATCCAACTTTTTTTTAGCCCTTAAACGGGGAGACCAAGGGTCTAATTTATAGGCATGGAGGGGTGATATTTTAATAAATTTTCTTGTCATTGGTCGGACACATAGTCCTTCTGTGTTTCTCGTCCACATAGGTGCATAGAAATTACATTTCCAAGTAGTTCTTAGGCGTTGATCCTCCGTGTAGTTCTATCGCTTAGGAGATGTGCACTGGGTTCTATGAGTTGAATGTGTGCTACTGTTATAGAGGAAGAGGTATGTTCTGTAAGAGTTCATTGTAACACATCAATGTAGATCCCTTGTACATGACATCTTTTAATTCCTTTAGATTCTTCTTGATACATTGAAATATAAAAATGAAATCTTCATAATATTTTTATCTTCCTAAGGAGTTTCAACATGAATATAACACACCTATCTATTTATTTGATAATTCTATCCAAAAATATTTTATTTAGAAAATCGAGGTCATATAATACCAATCATTAAAGAATTGATATGAGTTGTGGAATATTATACATCCAAATGTAAATACATTTATGGTTTCGGTTATATAGACTATATTCTTAACACATAATAGAATCTAATTTTTTTTTAAAAATATAAATGAAGGAATTTTCCTTAGTTATTCAACCACTAGTAAAACATATTGGTTTATAAATAGTACTTTACAAAGTCATGGAAGAAACAATTGATTAAAATTTTGATGATAAATGAACACATGATCCCAATAACACTTTACAATATCTTGAGGTTGATATATCAACTTTGAACAACAATAAAACCACTAATTCTTCAGATCCTTCAACTGATTTACATGATAATTAACTGGTCCTAAATCACAAAATAGTTCCTGAAATAGAAGAATTCATGGATAATGAATTGTTTTCAATTCATAGAACAAATAAAACCCGAAAAAACCCCCCAGATATAGTTATAGCAGAACTGTGTTAATAATAGAGAAATAAACCAACAGTAAATGACCTGGTTTAACATCATGCTTTATTTCCACATCTTGAGCCTAAGAAC
The DNA here is from genome assembly GCA_963277665.1 of Viscum album. NCBI lineage: Eukaryota > Viridiplantae > Streptophyta > Magnoliopsida > Santalales > Viscaceae > Viscum > Viscum album. The sequence continues at coordinate 513,280,537 of OY728138.1, forward strand.
ATCAATAAAAAATAAATAATGAGAAATGGGTGTTAGGAATTCAATTATAACTAAATTTTTTGAAATTAATTTTGTTATGGAATTAGTTGGTGGACTGAGAGACTATATAAATATTGTAAAAATGGGTTTATATGTCATATTTTTATGATGATATCATACTCATTGGAGAAAAATATATATTATTTAAAAAATTATATAGTCATGCAGGCAGTATAGACTTTGATGGAACCTTTTCACCAGTTTCTATAAATGAGGCCATCTAACTACTTTATTTATATGAAACATATCCCAATTTCAAACTATATAAATTGGATTCCAATAGTAAATTATTGGGTTGATATATTATTGAGGATGTATATATTGGACAACCACAAGATTTACAACGTCTCTTTTTACAAATACTGTTATTTAAATGATCAAATGATTTTTGTTATTTAACAAATTCTCTTTGATATTATTATTATAAGTTAAACACTTTTCGTATTTCAAATGATTTTACCCATGGTGTTTCAGAACATAATTTTTTAACTAAAATAATATTTATGGATGTTTTAGCAGTTCAAATTTATTTTCTTGATATTAATTTTGGTTCATAAAAAAAATTATTTTGTATCAAATTTATCTAACTGATGAAAATTAAATTTTTAATGAGTTAAATGTGTGAGGTAAAATAAATTAATAGATATAAAATTATACAATATAAGAATTATTATTTTTCTTAAATAAAATAAATAGTGGATATTTTAAAATGTGATGGTATTAGAAAAACAAAATGAAATGTTACTCCCATGGGTACCAGATGATTGATTTTTCTTTATGAAATAGGTAAATCAATAGATCAAACAACCTTTAGCGGTGTGATCGGATATTTGATAGACATTACTACTAGCAGACATGATATTATTTTTTCTATGTTCATGTGTACACGTTTTGAAGAAAAACCTAATGAATCTCAATTGAATGTTTTTAAAATTATTTCTATATACCTCAATAATACAACCAATTTTGGACTACATTATTATTAAATTCCTTAAATTATTTTGTTATTTACACTTTTTGTGGTTCTATATTATATATTAATATTACAGATCGAATATATCATCTTTCTCGAATGTCTCTTGTTTCATTACATAGTAGGAAATTGATCTTTGACATATTAACTACTACAAAATCTAAGTACATAACATCATATATTATTTCTGAAAGATTTTAGGGATTGAACACACTTTATGGGAATCTAGATATCAATTCACAAATGTAGATATAAGTTGTTGTAATTAAATTTCCATAATCATTTCTATGATTCTATTATCTCACTATAGTATAATATATATTGATATTAGACCCTAATATTTGAGGTAAATTTTTGTCTAAAACATGATATGACTCTTGATTTTATTTTACTTAACATTAGTTTGATAGAAAAAAATTCAATGCCATTGAATATTTATAAAACAACTATATCTGCTAATAATTAGAAATGATTAATTATTTTTGAATATTTATATTATTTATACCACCCATATGTGTTAATATTTTATTCTTATTTATTATTTAGTGCATAAAAAGTTCCGTTTCTAATGCATATTTTTATTTTATATTATGTAATATGTAGTTTTATGTTTTTTTTTATCTAAACATGATGTTTTTTTGACATTTTGAGGACGTAACAGGGTGTTTTTGTTTACAATGTAATTATAATTATCATAAAACATAACTAATATAGTAACTAAACATACCGCGACATTTTGTTGACATAGTCAACACACCTACTATTTTAATTTGAACATATGAATTTAATTACATTGGTAAGGAATGAAACTTATAATATTTATTATTAATTTTCACCTAAATAAATGAATTTGTAATTTTAATTGGAATAAAAATTATTTCACATTATTTTTCAAAAAAATCTTTTCTTCAATATAATGTTTTACAATCTATTTTAATCCATCTTACCTAAAGCCAGAATATTTAACCTAATCCTTCTAATAAAGAAACACATTGTGAGAATGCTAAGAGTAATTTGAACTCATGATGTCACACCTCATGTCATATCTCTACACAAAAAATGTTAATATAATGATATTGGAACCTCAAGCACTTTAGTAAATCCACACAACCAACATCTATCCAATTGACCAGTATTGATGAAATGGAAGTTTATCTTAAATGGATTTAGTCAATAATATGTAAAGTGAATATTGTGATTTGGAATCAAGGATTAAGTACTTGATTTTTATAAAATTAAAATGTGAACTATCCAAGACTGGGTAAATGATTAAATTTTCATATGGATTGTATCTATGGAGTAAAAATATACACCACTAAGAAAATGGTAAATATTAATGCTCAGAGATTTTCATTAAATCATTGGAAAAAATGAATAGGTGTTCCATATAACGGTGATCATGAAGTCTACAAAATTAATTATCCAACTAATCATGCCCAATTTGAGTTTCAAAGTACTCTACAAGAACTAACATGGAATGGAACATCCATAAGAACGTCAATAGTAGATTGAAGTGTTGAATGCATAGTTTCATATATATTAATTTAACCTTTGATATGTCTGAGAAATTGAGACTTTAGTATCATATGAATTTTTATTATTATTTATTGATTAGGAATGTCATTCAAATTTCATAGATAATGAGTATGATGAGGCATTTGAATTATTTGTGTATACCCTCTTCAAGATAAAATTATCTTACTTTTCAATAATTTATTTCATCTGTTTTGAAGTTTAATAATTCTATATTAGAGGTGGTTGAAAATATATCATACATAGAAGATTTTTTCCAAACTCAAATTATCTGTAAGAATATTAATGTTAATTGAACCCCCACAAATATGTAATGAATTATTTTCCCTGAGAATCTATATGAAAAACATGACCCAATATAGTATCTATTTATAGTAATAGATCATGTCAATTGATATCATTACCAAAATGAGGTTATCTAATACCCTTCTGATAATCAAGAAATTAATATTGTAGAAGAAGAGGAATAATAATTGGAGACATTTTATCTCAATGAGTAAGATATGGTTATATATGCATATGATATGGAATTAACTCCTACAATGTATTTCTGACCCCCCGGAAGGCCCTTTACATTTACCCTCTGCTTAAAATAATATGGAAGACGAAGAACTTGTTGAAACGAATGCTTCATTCTTTGAATTTTAAGAATAACTTGAATTGGATGACTCTAATGTGTCTACAATTTATGAAGATAGTTATGAGAATTACTCACCATTATCTCCTATGATTTGATTCACTCACATACCATGTATACTTCCCGAAAATACTTAGGGAAAGAATTTCTATGGTTATGGAGTGTCGGGTCTAGAATAGTCAGACTAAAACAATTATGATAATGTGGGAAGTCTGGACAAAAGTGGTATACGTGTAATCAATTCTATTCAAATAGTGATAGAATGCACATTAGTAGATTATATTGATTATAAAAAGGACCAGAAGTGTGTCTTATAGTACCATAAATGGATCAAGTTTTAAATATATTGTTTTTTCATAAACCATGAATGAACATTGAGGAACCCAAGGATACAACTATATCACCTCCTAATAAATATCTTGACACTCCTCCCCTTAATTTGAATAATATGTTGATGCAATTTATGAATATGAATTTATCTCATTACTTCTATAGGTGTGGATATATAATAATATGGTTAATAGTTTGATTCCTATACATATCCTTATATACATGTTTCTATCCTTTCCCCATCTTATGTAATGAAATATTATTAAAAAGAATTTGTATTTGATCTAATGGGGGTGTCGAAATAAATTATTATTGGTTTTAGAAACATTATATAACTAATCAAAGTGAAATTTATATATATCGCAAATACTATCTTTGTTTGTCTCCCATTTTAATACTAAATTTCATTTTATAATGGATCTAATCCTTAATGATAATAATGTTTAACATTTTAGATATGTGATATATAAGAATACCATTAATAAATGATGTTGTAACTAAACTATATGTATTTTTGTTCAATATTTTATTACCCAATATATGCTACTCAACCTCCTCCTCAAACTATTACATATGACATTAAATAATAAATCATCATAAAACTCACTTGGGTATAATTGGAAATCATTTTCGATGAGTTTTATAATACATGGGATGTGTTGGTTGATAGCTTCCAAACACATGCTTCAAAAACCTTAGATTTTTTTAGGAAATTTGATACATATTTCAAAAGAGATAGATAAATAATCAAAATTCACATTGATTTTTATCTTAGTTTAATCTTCCCTAATATAGATTTTAATTATATTTTTATATCACTTTATATGGATAATAAAATTAATCCTTAATCAAAGATACTTTTTATCTAGTTGAGAAGTTAAAAGTTATTTCTCATGAATACATATGTGACACTACATCCACCAATGATTCCCAAACTACATCTTCAACCCCTACCTATTAACCCAAATGAAATGATACCATCATTCTAATAGATATCAAGAATGTTCATCATTCAAAATGTATTTAGATTTTTTATAAGAATAATCCAAGAATCTTTTTAATAAAGATTCGATATTTATGAAATTTAACTTTTGATTTATTTAGTATTTCATTTTAGTATTTCCTTGTTTTCAATAATTACTTTTCCAACTAATTTTTTTTTTGATTTTCTCAACTGTGGTAGAAAATGATGATATAAACATATATATATTTTATAATTAATATGAGGAATTTTTTTTATTTTTACATAAATTGATATGGCTCTATTATATTTAAATCATTATATATATAGTTTTTTAAATTCATTTCACTTTTCAATCATGATATATGATCATAAATATGGGTGTGATTTTTGGATTTGGGTGGAACATCCTTGTTTTAATGATTCCAAATCTTGATTAAAATTTTATTAATGAATTTTTGGTTTTTATATTGTCAATTTTTTTCTTATAAAACATATGAAAATGGATAATTATAAAAGTTATGATGTATACCTACAATATGTGGAATATCAATTAACCATGGAAGGCCAAGTGATAGTGCTGTACTGACCACATATACAAAGTACAAACTAGGTACCAATTTATTATATGTACAATACCACCAGTTCTTATAAGTTTCAGTAACCATATTTTTACTAAATATAATGTATATTCCAATCAAACTGACTGAATAAATGATTAATCCTACTACATAGCCATCCTAGTTATCATTAATGGAAATTAATAAAATTCTAATAGTATTTTTCTGAATACTTGTTTTATTCTATTAACTGCATGAAGAGTTGAATCTACCAGATGAACAAATTGAGTGAATGTATGTAGAAATGTAGCTAGAACATGATAATGTCAATTAACCGTGATAAGAATATTGCCTCTTTCATGAAGAGTATATGTGATCATGTGAAGTCATGAACCAACCATATGAAAAAAATTAGTGATTTATTGATAGAATGATGTGTCCATGTCTACCATCCCTACCTAGAAACTATGAGATAATGTAGTTGTGACTAAGTGGAATCCAAGTTACCATGACAAAATTAATTATTGGAAAATTTAACATATCAATTATTTGTATTGTTGGTCATATTCTAAAATTTAGATCATTAAATTACTAATGTATAAGAGGATAAAATTATAAATATTCTCCAACGACTAGTTTAGAAAAAATATATCATTAATATAAATATCCACTTGTGAATGAAATTATCCGTTAGATACACATGAATGTAAGATATTCTTATGAAAAATTGATACGTTGTATAGTCTGAACACAATGCATCCATGACACTGTTTTTTTTCCTAAACATATATTGAAAACATGGCTGATGGTTTTCATGTTCATATTTAATGACCATGGAACAACCTAATATGATTACACTGTGTTGTGTCAACTCATTAAATCATTCATCAATTTTCTCACTATTTAATTTTATATTCCATGATATATATTTGTTACTAAATTTATCCTTTAACATATACTCTTATACCATATTATCGAGTAAAATATATTCAATTTGTTATTATTAGTACTCTCATGATGAAACTTATAATTTTTGGAAGAAGGTATATTTTTCATGGACAACCTTGGGTGCAGTTGTTTGTAAAAACTAAATCCAAATATTGTATTAGTTTATTTGTTTACAAGCTATATTGAAGAAGGTGGTTTTCAAGTGGAGAGGACTAGGTCTTGTCTTGACACCAAACCCCATGATTATTCTACTATGTTTTTTTCTTATTTGGTTTTCTATATTTTTGAAGGAAACCAATTTTAGATTATTATATAATACATCATAACATGAAATTTAAATTATTCTTAAACAGAGGTGTTATAAAATGTGTCTGATACAATTAAAATGCTCTGATAAAATAAAAATTCATAAAAACATGTTTGAATTGAAATTCTAAAATGATCATTAGAAAGTCATTGATAATATTTTATAATATAATTACACCGCCTTAGTAAAATGGGATTTTTTTATTAATATGGGGATGCATTATAAAATAGTTTTTTAACAACCATTTTATTAGGAACTCAATACACCCTCTTCTTGAGTTATACACTCCACACAATAGTTTACATCCTTATTGTTAATCCTTGAGATATAAATTGTTTTTAATATGAAAATTCATGAGATATCTTGTGTTACTAGTTCTGTTATTTGAATATAATTAATTTTTTCATGGTGAATATCATTGTACTGATTCACGGAGGTATCCTATAAGGAGTTCCCTCACACCAGCCATATGCCTTTAGGATTATGTAAACATTGATTTGAAGGACCAATGTAAAGGGAATGGTTTCATGTTTCTTGGTGTCTATCCTTAATTAACATAGTCTTTAGGTGGTTTGGGATGGGTCTGAGTGATTGTTTAATGGGATAGGCTCTTGGAAGATGGATTTTCAATGTATTCAGACCATTGTGATTTCCTCTTATTGTGTTTCATGTCTGTATTTATACATATTCTCATTCTATGTTTTGTTTTTTCTATTTACATCCTCTTTATAGAGATTAATTTACTGTGATGTGTTAGGTCAATCTGGGATGGTTTGTTATATGGATGGAATTAGCCTTTGGTTGTCCAATTTTTCTATTACAAGATGTACAGTGTAGTGAAACAATCATTGATGTTAAAATATGGTTAAAGATATGAATCTGCCAGAATTTTTCATCATCTATAACAATTATTCCTCATGACATAGAGTATGGTGTTATGGATTGATTTCCATATTATAGACATGTTACTCACCAGTATCTGCCAAAAATATTCAAACAATATTCACAGGTGATTATCAAAAAACACATTACTAACAGAAAAGAAGAAATATTTTAAAAAAAATATCACATTATAAATTATAGGGATGAAAATATAAATATAAATCTAATATATATTTCAACAATTAATTAAAATGAAAACATAATTATGACATATTTTTATTAGGAAACAATTTGATGAGATTTGGTTAAAATTCAAGTTCATCTTTTTTCATTCACATAATGTGCATTGGTGTAGACCCACTATCAATGATATTTTTTTATCTAAAAGAGTGTAAAATATATTACATATTTGAAATGTATTTTAAGAAATCCAAATCTTGTTCTATGTATTCAATAGGGGTGTATATATTGATCATATTAACGGTGGAAAATCAAATTCATAAAGATCGAGGGTTGAAATTATATAAAAGTAATTTATTTTTCCCACATTATTGTTGTAATATTATTTTTATTAACAAAAGGTTATAAATTTTTTTACATATTGGCCTTGGAAAAAAACATATGATAGATAATTTGAAAACCACAGAAATTTTGAATTATAGATTCAATTATTAGAAATATATTTTTAATGGAATTAAACGTGTATGGATATTTTTTAGATATTAATTAAGACAACTAATTAATTTATGAGAAGTATGTAGATGTTTGATATAATTGAGAAGTGACGTTATTGTATATCACAAAAATAAAAATAGTATAATAGAATATCAACTATCAAGGTACCACTAACTTATATGATTTATATGAATTGTTTGATTAATTATGAATGTTGTAAATGATTTTCTAATTAAACATAAATATCTTATATGGACCATGTATAATGAAATTTGAAGCTTTAATATCTATATGATTCATCTATAGTTCATTTAATAATAATTTGATAATAATTAAGAATATGTAATTTTAACATGACATATTTATCATTAAAAATATGTATCCATATACTATGATACAATTATGTAATCCCCATATAATGACATTTAGGAATGGAGACCCATCTGAAATATGAAATACATGATTGATGACCATTACTGTGATATACGAGCATCAAATCCCTCACCCTTATGACCCAAGCATGGTAACCCTTAGTATTGTATATATGTAGGAGGACCCTTACTATTATATAATGTCATTCTGACCCTTACTCTTATATACGGTAATAATATCCCTTACTATTATTTATGGAGTTGATGAACCTTACTTTTATATACAAGCATGTCAACCCTTATTGTTAATATTTGGGCCTGATGACATACTATTATGATTCCGACATGAATTACCTTAGTCATCTAATACAGGGCATAGAGTCCCCTATTTTGTTGAAAGTTGGAATGAAATCCCTTCGTTCTTGTTAGACTCATGATACATAACATAGACTCATGAGTTACACATTGTGTCAAGGATATTAGCAGTAGCTGCATATATGGATACATATGTCACTATGTATACATACCATACAATTGTGTGAATGTGGTTACTTATTAAATGATTCTCTATATTGGGTAGAAGAAGGGTAGTTTCAACCTAGTTTCCTTTAGGAACTATAGTCTCCCCTTTATAATTTTCTTTACTACTTAACATTATATATTCACACATTCTGTGTTATATAGAATTATTTAATATTTATAAATAGTATTAGTGTTGGTCTACATAGTTTATCTCAAACCCTACCCAGGTCATCGATGGTTCCCAAAAGGATTTTTTGAAGGCATTATGGTATTGGTGAAAGACCCCTATGTTTGACACTTGAATTGGTTGTAACATCATAACAGGGAGGCACAAGGCTCATCTACAGCTCATGATTTTATTATAGATAGACATTTCAGTTCCATTTTTCTGTTTTTAAAAGTGTTTTTTATTGCATTAGTGCATGTTCTTTTTTCTTAAATACATAAATTAACATCATTATATATATATATGATGTGGTATATTATTGACATGTGTTATTTAATACATTTGTATGCTTTACCTTCCAGTATCAGTTACTTATTATGATACATGTATGTATCTATGTATGTCATCTCTATTCTACTATAATCAAGTTGGTATGCCCCCCACTATACCACCATAGATGCTTGCTATAAGTCAGAATCTTCTTGCATATAAGAAGGATCACATTGGGCTATGTGTCCCACCGAATCAGGGATCTTTTTATTGGAATTTAGGTCAAGACGTCACAATATGACTGAATATCAATATAATGTTGAATAATTATTCAAATTTCATTTATAATAATGTTAGTATAAATATATATTTCAACATATATTGTATTGAATCTATATGTGATTTATGTGTGATGATTTCTCTATCATGGATGATAAAATATTAGGGGACTAAATTTCATTTTATATCCATATTCAAAATTTATAAATTGTTTAAGAGGATATTCTTTTTGATTTTGTAAAAATGATTGAATGAGTAATCAATAAAACATGTACAGATATATTGTGAATATTTTTTCTTTCTTTCAACCCCTTATTATTTCATTTAACGATGTTTTGGAGGATTTAAGAGACTATTAATCCCATGTGATGAAGAATAATAATGGTATTATTGTACGTAGGTATAAAATTATACGCATTCCAAAATTTCCTTATTACAATTAATCATTTATACCAGAATTGATCTTAAATATATCTATACTTTATTATACGTCCTTAATGAATGTAGAAATATGTACTTTTGCAGCATCTAACAACTCATTCATTGATTATGTAAAAAAATATAACACATATTGTCATATAAATCCTTGTAACTATATATTTTTCATAGTTTTACTCAAAAATATTTACCACATTATTTCATATATAAATATAAACATTTTTTTGGCTCATCGATCTAATATTTTGATAGTTTTAATTGTTTAATTTGAGAAATGTAGTACATTAGGCCTTCATTTATGATTTTGATTCCCATTCATTAGATATAAAATAATATTGGATCAATTTAAATCTATATCATGGATCATTTATATTGAATTATTGTGGAAAAAAGCTAATGTAATACCAACATTTCAATGAATTATACATAAGTAATCTTTACAAAACTATTTGAAGTATATTCCAATAATTATTTAAATATAATAGAAATATATAATTGTGGTTAAAATATTACAACAATATATATATTCATTGAAAAATCAACCTCTAATATTTGATTTATAGATTAATTAACACCCCACTCCATTTCATAGTCCACAGGGTATATGAAAAAATGACATTTTCCAGCCTTTTGAATCAAAATGATTATGTTTTATCATATTGATACATTTTCAACAGTTTATCAATTAGAATATTTATTAACGTGTAATGGAAATCAATATATGTAATATTTATTGATTATTTATTTATCTTTTGTTCCAATTATTGTCTAAAAAAATTTGTATGTTTAAATGACTATAATATCATGAAAAATTAACTGGAAATTAATATTCTTAGAAATATTATACAATTGATGTCCTAAAATATATCAACATTTATTAAATATAGATTTGATATTCGTTTTATCCTATTATTCTTCTAAATAAATGTCATTAATTATGAAAATTGTAATATGAATCCAATTGATAGGACCCATACACAATATACATATATTTTTTTCACTTTACATTATTACACATTACATTTCATAATTAAAATACACTCCATGTTTCCAAAGGATTAATATAATTACTAATTAAATACTTATCAATGATATTTTATATCATAAATGATATTTCCTCTAAAAATATTTTTCATGTGGTCTAATTCCTGACATATCAATGTAGATAAAATCTAGAGGATACTGATTAATAAAGAAAGTGGTTTCCTAAATAACCTATTAAGGGGGAAACATAAGGGATATAATCATGAATATATATATGTGATCATGAATAAAACCATAAAGGGATGTCCACAAGAAAAACATGTATATATGGAATCCTAATTAATGTATATGATATACTGATAAAGAAACTATTAAAGTAGATTAGAGGGGGATTCATGAACACTACCTTCCTGTATCATCTTCCCCACCCACCTTCTCTTCCTTCTAATTCATTCATCCAACATCCCTCTTTTATTTATTCCTCTTCATTCTTTTTTTCAATTATTCTTATCCATCGGCATCTCCTCATTCCGTGTAGTGGTCTATGGATCCTCTACTACATTCCTTCACACATTAATTTCCTATTATCCTTCTTGAATGTGGATTCTTACATCTCTTTTTAGGCATTAGACTAAAAACCCCCACATCTCTACTGACCAGTCCTACAATAATGAACTCCATTTTTGTCGGCTTATGCATTCTTCTTAGTGGTTTACCCTATGATGGTGGCTCACAATCATGGTTCTTTATTGAGGAATTATTTGACTCTTCTTCTATTCTTATAAATTTTTTGGGTTTTTTCGAGGTTTTCTATTTTTCATCCATAACGATTAGTTCTTCATTTTGATAATTCATATTTTATAATGCATAATGGTGACCTGTTTTTACTGCATATGTTATTTTTGGATGGACATTGTTTTTGTTTAGACTTCCAAAAAACAATGGTTCACTGTTATTCCCTTCACCAACTCAACATTTCCCAGGCTGCGAGGTTCGTCACTCTCATTCATGTTAGTCTAGTGTGATGGTTATAAGGAGTCATTGTGAGGTGTTTTTCATAAGGATGATGTCTTTCCAAGAGGTTTTATGGTGTGGTGTTTCTTCTCCGTTGACCATGGTATCATTATAATTTTCAAGAGGACTCTCTAGGTTGGTCCAGTTCTCGTCTACATTGTACAAATTGAGGGTTTGGTTTTATAGTGACTCGCTACTTGGTATGTGTTTCTCAATGATGATAATGGTGCTCACTGATGATGAATATGTATTCCAATTACTTCTCGCTGAAAATATGCTATGACGATGAGTTGGGTTTTCTCTTGGTATTTGACTTGAGGTCGGATGTAGCCTATGTTTTGATGATGTGTCCATTCGAATTTCGACTTTTGAAATATGTCCATTGATTATAAATCATTATTTTTGGTGTATGCATGGACATGAAATGTGTAGTTAGGATCCCAAATAACCAAAAGTTTGTTCATTAATATAATAAAAATATAATTTTAGGTAGAAACCCTTCATGTACCATTTAAAAATAATAATATAGAAGGATAATTATAGGATGTGGAACAAACATTATAATAGGATAAAATTTTTCATGGAAAATAATTCAAACCATCCAAGGATAGTATTTTATAATATATTCCCATTAAATAGAATGAATCGTATAAATATTCATTCGTCCATTATATTGGTCAGCAAATATTTTATAAATCCCAATATGTCTCTTTTTATATATTTTCTGATTATTGGAATTACTAAATTTTTTAATCACACCCTGAGATATTTTTTTGAGAATACCCAGAACATTTTCAACCCCATTTTCTATCCCACTTTGTTTCTTATTATGGGAAGTATTTTTCATCACATCTAGTATCTACATGGTTCATCCTATCTACATCCCTTTCTAAAGTAATCAATAATAATATCCTAATGAAACTATCATAAATAACCATAGGAAAATTTAATATCAAGATGTATCATTTTATAACACCATCACATTAGTCTTTTATTATTTTAGTTTGAGATGGATCACTCTTAAGTAAACAAAATTTATTTTGTTTTGGGATATATCATATTTAATAACCAAATTTTTTGTCATAATAAATCTCATTTATTGATCAGAAATAAAATTTGATTGGCCACATACTATCCTCATTGAGTTTATATATAGATGTGTAGTCTTACACCCACTCATCATACACATTAGTAAAGATGAGTTGATATTCGTGTACCCATTTTCAGATTGATTACTATTTGGTTCATCCTGGTCCAAGCCACATCCACTTTCGAGAATCTAGGCATGGATATCATTTCATGTAAAACAATATAATCTCTACATTAGCAAAAAATCATAATGTTATCCTATACCTATATTAATTGAATCATCCCAAACCCAGTTCCAATAAAATGGTTCCATGATCTTGGTCTCCACATGACTATAGGTATTCCTCCATATATTCCAGTATATACCGACTAAAGATAAAAAACTAATAAATTGGAGTTATCAACTAATTCCAAAAAATGGGTTCAGGAACACAAAAAAAATGTAAATATTATGTGTCATGAAATATATTTCCAAGTGTAAGGAACCCAAAATAATGAATATAAAATAAAATCCCCCAAATGGTTCCATACCCCATTACCATATCCCTCCACCTAGCACATCCCATTCCAAAATCAATCATCTAGAATAGGGCCCCTCCCTTATCTTGACCATTAAGAAAGATGTCTTTTTTGGTACACAATGTTGGCCTATGAATGGTGTGAATATAACACAGTCAGCCAACACTAATAGTGTCTACAAAACATCAAAAATAAATAGATATTGTAGGGATGAAGTAAAATGACTAAAAAGATAATGAATAAATAAACTGTGTTCCATTAGTTAACAAATATCACTTTAACTACATTCATTATTATTTCCAAGGGTTGGAAATTTTAATAAACTACTCTATAATCATTTTTTCTCAACAATATTGCATAATAGGATATGTAAAATTCCCTATCTCACTAAGGAACATTTAATAAAAAACATCACAGATACCTTGGATCCTGAGTCTAGTCAGCCTCATCCAATTATGTTGCACTTACCATGGGGCCTCTGTCTTGGTATTCACATCCAATTGAACTATTAGGGCAAAAGGGCCTCAATTTTACTCCCTAGACCATAAATTCTAGGGGGTTAGATCCTCAATCCAACCTGAACATTAGGAGGATCCATAGTCCATTACCCCACAAACCACTAATTCTTCTGAACATGATTCTTCAACAATAAGTAATATACCAAATGTGAACCATATCCATTTGATACAAACATCATTTACAATAAAATATTATTCAGAATTATATGCTATCATTATAAATATAGAATGTTAACGTTTTCAATTTTAGGCCTTAACCCATTAAAACCATCTAACCTATTTACCTATTACACAACTTAGTAAAATTCAAGGATTATCATTTATAGTCTATAACTCATTTACTTAGAAACATTATACCAATAAACCTCTTATGGAATGTTAACACTCAAACACAATTATCATTAGATTCACATCATAACCCAAGAAAGCATACCCAAAAATTCATTTTGTTTTCTATGTCATATGAATTCAATTATTCACTTTAATCTCTATATTCTATGATCATAAAATTGTAGACCCCATTAGTGCCCCTTAAAAAAGATAAATCAATCTCAACACATGCCAAGGGAATAATGTGGAGTTAAATTGAACATTTGCTCAATAAATATATCATTTTCACTTATTCAACCAGAATGGGAAACATAAATACATCATTGAACAACCACATACACATAAATAGTAAACATGACTATGGGATATAACATGTATACCATCTACCTTGGTTCTGATAGAAACCATATCTTGACCCGCATATTAGATTCAACTTAAAACACCCCATGAAGATCCATCCTATGTTCTCCTAGAAAAGAATGATTTTAGGCTTTATAAGAAGATGGACAACCATATATTGCATAATATGAAAAAGAGAAGAAGGTGGGTTGTTAGACTCACTTGGGGCTTCGATTCACAACCAAAAACACTCCAATTGGTCTGGAAATGATGTAGATCGAACATTGACAAGTTTTTGGTGATTTGGTAAGTCTTAATGATGTAGTATGAATAATGGAGAAAAATACAATGTTTGAAATAATAAGGCCATGGTGGGACAATAGAAAAATACCACTTTTGTGGGGTGAATGGTTTGGCCACACAGTTAGCCAAACCTTGCGCCTACCATGAACCACCCTCTATCAAATAGGGGGTCAGGACGCATAGTAACATGGGGATCCAACATGGTTTAAAAAAACTTTTGATGATAGTGAAAGATGAATGTATCCAAGGCCTCATTGTTTTTACTTCCTGCATTAACAGTTTTCTCAACGCATCAACCCGTCCCCAATATATGCATGGTTTGTGAGCATAGTTACTACTAATGATGTGCCAACTATGAAACAAGCACTTCATGGCCCCTATCTCTTATAATTGATGTCCCAATTCATCAGAATACCCTCGATCCTCTTCATAGTCTCTGGAAACATTTTATTAACAAAATTATTGTTAATTATAATGGATGTTTTAATAAAAATGGACCTCATGAAGTCCAGGATCTTACATTCTCCCCATATTATATTTTCCCATATTCACACCTCATTCCCAAACATCATTGAGTTTCTATGCTACGGATATGAGTTCATTAGGCCCTCAAATCAATCGTCCCCCTCAATTATCTTCACAGACATTAGAATATTACTAAAAAACATGAACCAAAGGAACTATAATCCCCTACAAGACATTCTTTCTATGGTCCATAATATGAACATAATGCTCTTCAAAGGAATCATCAGTATCTAGCTCAAAATCATTACCACCATTTTGGTCCGAGTGATACTACCTATGTTGTGACACATGGAAAAAATTTAGCACGACATCATAATTGTGTGGATGATCCAATTGGTATGACACTACTCTAATCCTCTGCATGATCTCAAACAGATTCATGTACCTGGGAACCAACATACCCTATTTCAAAATATTTTGGGGGTCTAACCTTAGTGAAAACCAAAGAAACACACAACCACCAATTATAAACTCATGAGGCCTATGAGATAAATTCGTATAAGACTTCTATCAACACCGTGTCATATCCATTCATTTCTAAATCAATTAACTATATCCAACATCTCCTCCATGAGACTTGGCCCATACAAATCTAATTCTATATCTTATAGAAATCATGATAAATATCTACATGGATTCCCATATATCGTATCATACAGTGTTTCATAATTTGTCATTGTGTATCTATTGTTATAGGTGTTCCAACAAGAACCATTATATTTTATAATGATCCACAATATCCTAGACTCATTACTTTAATATTTCATATATAACTAGAATATTTTTCTTCTATTCCTCATCCATCTACCAGTGGAATGATGTGACAAAAAACATGTCGGTACCAAGAGCCTTCAATTACCCCAGGTGGAAGCCTGATGTGAAATGCGGATCATTATAAAAAACAATAGTTCATATGACCCTATTTAATCACACTATCTCTCGAACATATATCTCACCCAACTAGTTAATGGTGAAGGTCTCTCAAATAGGTATGAAATGTTTCACCCTGGAAAACTGATCCACAACTAACCAGATTGCAATATTATTTTTAGTTTTCCTCAGTAGAAGAACCAAAACAATCAATCATCACATCATCCAACATCTATTATGAAATAGAAAAGGGGCTTAACCTGACATTCATTTGTTGATACTCATCTTTCACTTACTGAAAATTTTAGCGTCACAACAAAAAACATGCAACCCCTTCCTTCATATTAGGCAACCAATACAGCCTATGCTATTCATTGTATATTTTTGTTAATCCATGATGCACTAAAAACTTCGAGTCATATAACTAACACCTCAGCTCTTATTACATACATGTAGGGACAAAAAGATGACCATGAATGTAAATTATATCATCATCATCAACAGTATATCTAAAAGTTTACTCACTAGATTCAATACTTTACTTCAAAGGAAGACACTCTGAATACTGAAACTGCCTCTCATTGTTGTATCTCAGAACCATGGAATCAACTACCAAGGATTCATGGGTCATCCTCACTTTTCCACCCTAAATATATTGGATTACCTTAGAAAAAAATCCACCATCTTTCAATCATAGTAATATTATTGATCTACATTGTTCTGGTTCTTTCAACTCAAAGCATCTCTAACACGGTTCCCATTTCCATGTATATAATCAATCTCAAAATTGATAGAATTCATGTACTAAAACCATCATCATTGCTAGTGATTTGAATATCACTAAGAGAAGAGGAAATTAATCATTTTATGATTATTAAACAAATTAAAACATTTCTCCCAACTAGTAATTTGAAGAACCCATCGTTGAATGAACCACTATGGACAACTCAAGATCATGTGTAAGATAATTTCATTCATGAGGCCTCAACATTCAACAACCATATGCCACAAGTCAATCATATTTCATTAACCATATCCCAATACAAACCCTGAATGCAAAACTAAAAAAGATATACTCTTTAACTGGTTTGGTTATAATATGAATCATTTCACTTTTCAGTCTCTTCATTAACTATATGAAATAATTCTCACATTCCTTGTTCCATTCAAACATGTGGCCCTTCTTAGTTATACCTAAAATTGGGGTTTCCAAATTGTATAAGTCCAAGAAGAACCATTGATAATACACCAAAAAATCAAGAAAACATTGGACATCAAAGTAATTCATCTTCACATCCCAAGATACAACATCATTCACATTACCTTGGTCAATGAAAACACCTTCCTCAGAGATGATGTCACCATTGAAATATACCTTCACAATATAAAAATGGTTTTTTCATTGCATGTAATCTAGTATATTATATCATAATGTACCCAAGATGACATCATTATGTTTGGATTGATAATCATTAATTTATGTGTACAATATCATATCATCCACAATAATAACTACTAAATGATCAAGGTACAGTTGAATGAATCAGTTCATCAGGGAGATAAAAATGGCTAGAGAATTATTAAAACAAAATTGAATCACAATAGTATCATATAACTGATAAATTCCCATAAAATTAATCCTATACATATCAGAGGTCTCACCATAAACTATTGATACCCAGATCTCAAGTAAATATTTCAGAATAAAGAATCACCCCTCAATTGTCCATAAAGATCATTGTTTCGTGGAAGACGGTATGGATTTTGAACTATTATACGATTTAGCATCCTATATTTGACTCATATTTATAATGATACACTATAATTGTTGGAGAAAAACACTGTAGATCCCCATGAATATTTACTCTTAAAAATATTACTCGTGTTCTCTAATTCTTCCATTAAAATTATATGTTCTTGGAGTTCTTCCAGTTCCATTCTATAGGGTGGAATCGAAATTAGTTCTTCTCCAGACAACAACTCTATCCTTAAATCATCATCTATCTTGGGGGGATGATCTGATAATTATTGACGAAATAGATCCTAAAACTTGTCCACCATAGGAGGAACTATAAGCTACTCTACACCCATATAATCAAAATTTAGACAATTCACTTGGGTTGTGAGTTCACAGAACTACTAAATCACTGGCCCTTAATGTCCTGCATAGAGGACCTATTCTCCCCAGTGAAAAAAGGTATTCCACTAAAGTGACAAGAACATTACCCTATGGATGTAACAGTAAATATGGGACTTTTACAACACCATTCAATCCATTTTGAAAGTCATTTAACAACCTAATATCTCCATAAAAAACAAATATGATAAGAATCTGTACCAACAAACCTCACAACCACACATCTATAATTGCCCGATGTTTTCTACTCTCACCCCTAACAACATATCAATGAACATTAAACCCAAAATATGTTCAACCAATTGGCCCCACACACCCAAAATCTCAGTATAAATAAAATATTTTGATGAACATATATCAAAAAATACAGTAGAAATCAAGGAAGATACACGAATCAATCCTTGAAATGTAGACGGGCCAACCTCACAGCCGCCAGATGTAAACTGAACTGTATGATGATTTTCTACCAATCAACCCTAGGCCGCATTATGTGTTACTGGTGTTTCACTTACCGAAGGATTAGGAAACACCTTCCCTAGATCACCCTACCAACAACCTCAGCTGGTATGAATGGTGGATCTCCTATTGACAACCTGATATGATATAATTTACCCCTTCCAACACTCTACATTATCCTGGTCCTCCATCATATCCCAACTATCATGGATTCCAATAGAACCTTTAAACATTCCATATCCCGACATTCATCCAACACACAACTAGTGATCAGGGAAACTGGCCTTGAGTGGCCCTATCATACCACAATTATAGTAGAAACCCCAATCACAACACTAAGAGGCTAGTTTTCTTCCCTGAATAATTTTTTCACCATCACCCTAGTGGGGACTCGTAATGAAAAACATCCTATAATCAAAATCCATAGTAATAGATCGCCCCCTAAGAACCATATTTCAACCACCAAAATCCACTTTATATATCCTTCTGGAATATGGGATTGATCCACCACTTTAGCAAGCATCCTTAAATGGATGAAATTCATCAGGGACATAATCTCATGACTAATTTCACCCCATAAACCTATTGATATAGTAATTTCATCCCCTTCCAATGATGGAATGATGTTTTGTGGGTTAGTGAAGTGGATGAAATAATCCATCAATACTATAGTCCCATATTTCGAACTCTTGAGCAACATTTTTGGATAAGTCTCAATGTGATCTTGAATCATCTGGATGAACTAATTCAAGACCTTATCCCACCCAGGTTAACACCTTCAAGAAAACTTATGAGAGTTCTGTAGGTGAAACTCTCTAGTCAACTTAAATGTACATGGAACAACCTTCCCTAGGTTTTATTTTTTTATATGCATAAAATAATAAATTTTCTCACGGAACATCTCTATTCCTCTGAAATGATGGATAATAGTTTATTCAAACCCCACATCTAATGAAGCATTCTCTAAGATATTATCTTGTTTCCGAACTAGCACAAATCATCCAGGTGGAATTTCACTACAATGTGAAACACACATCTCTAAACACACAAGATTAAACATCCAAAACATTCAAAACATAAGGCTCTCCACTAGCCATACACAACATATTTTTATACACTCTCCCAATGGAACTAGCTGCATCCCTGTAACTACCCTTAGTTATCCCTTCCTTGGGTCATGGCTCACATGGGGTAAAAAAACTCACACAACTGCAAGACCTTTTCATTAAGCACCCTTTTTACAATTCATACAATCAAAATGTATAACATTTTCTTATAGGATCCTTTCCTTAATTATAATGTAATACCATAATAATTTTAATCCAATTATAGAAATTTAATATGAACTAGAATTTACATACTCATTCACATTATTGTAATTCACCAATTTTCATCATCGTTATTAGACACTATTTCTTTTAAAAAGTCTGAATGTTTAATTCATTCTATACCTTAAAAGAAATATATCTTCCTTGTGCTTTTTCTACCATGATGCATTCAGACTATATCAAGAGTTTCCTAAAATGATGCATGAATAAAATACCTCATACCATTCATTCCTTAAATCAATTATAATAAAATAGTCAAATAACACAAAAATTGAAACAAATAATGGCGAAATATCATCAAACCACAATCCAAACATAGAAATTACCACAATCCTGCTCTTGGATTCTTAAGTTTTCTCTCATATAGAAGCTAGAAACTCCTATACAAAAGCTTCGTTCCAAGGCATAGAACTTCATACTATCTAATTTATCATTCAAAAATATAAATATAATATAATAAAATTATCCAAATTCCTCTTTATAAAATCCATAAACTGGTTTAGCAAAACAATATCCTTTATTCAAGTCCCCACATGGCCTCTGGGGCATCTTCTTATATGCCATAGGATTCATGACTAGAAGCGATGGTCTTGAAAATCATATGGTGATACTATACCCTCTTTATCAGAGTAAGAAATAGTAGGTGATATTTGAAATAATTGAAACATGGATAAAAAATTAAAAATTATAAAAATATATTTCAGACTAATTCCCATAAGTTTGTACAACCCCACAAAAAATAGTAAATATGTTACGTTATGTAATACAGTGCCAAGTGTAGGGAAACCCAAAAAATTGTCAACAAAATATATCCCTAAAATGTGTCATGAGTCAGTGCCTAGATTAATACACTATGCACATCCCATTCAAAAATCAACATTCAATCATAGGGCCCTTACCCTTATCTTAACGTTCAAACATGTAGTGTTCTCCAGTACCCAATGGTGGCCCGGGAAAGGTGTGGGTATTACATAATAGGCCACCCAAACAGTGTCTACAAAATAAAAATTCTAAATAGATAGTGTATACATGGACTAAAATGAATAAAAATATAATAAGGTAATAAACTAGATTCCATTTGGTAATAATTATAACATTAACCATTTTAAATGTTCATTCCAAGTGTTAGGATTTTTCATCAATTACACTACAGCCTATTCTAGTGAACAACTATGAATAAAGAGATAAATCAAATTAATTAACTCAATAGGAAACATTTCACAAACATAACATCATACATACCTCGGATCATCATTCCATGAACTATCAACCCATTATATCACACAAACCATCAACCATTTATCAAGGTAATCTATACCAATTAAATCGAAAGGGGAATAGATCATTAGTTTGGCTCCCTAACCCGTTCATTCTAGGTGATCAGTTTAAAACCACAATCCAACCTGAAAAAAGGGAGGGGCCACATTTCAGTAACCCACATACCATAAATTCATTTTGACATGCTTATTTAATAATTAGATATTTTCAATACATAATCCATAATTGTTTAACATACTCTTCATTAAAAAAATTACATTCTTCACATTATATATCATTATACCTTATCTTATTTACACTTTCTCATTTAATTTCCTTAATCCATTTGACCCATTTATCTATTACATTCCTTATTAAAACTACATGTTTTTTCATTTAAAATCCTCAACTCATTTAACCCATTAAAATTATACCAAACTACCACTCATTAAATGTTAAAAACAAAACACAATTCACATTAATTTCATTTCATAACACCCAATAGAAACTCTACACAATCATTGTGTAATAAATGTTAGATCATTTCAATTATTCACTCAATATATCAGTTTTCCATGTCTAAGAAGCAACACACTGCATTGATGGCCCATAGCCAAGTCAAATCAGACTCAATAAATTCCATGATGTTCATGAGGGATTTAATTAATCATTTACTCAAAAATATAATTATTAGTACTATGAAAAACAGAATGGGAAACCCAATGATACCAAATCAAATCCCCTGACACATAAATAATAAAAATTACATTGGGATATAACATATATACCACCAACCTCAGTTCAAAAGGAAATATCTCACTTAACTCTAGACAATGATTCAGATTAAAACACCACTTTAATCCCCAACCTAGTATCCAATATTTAATGAGTATTTTATACTTCTAAATAAGAACATCAATATCACAAGACACAATATATAAAATATAAAAAAGAGGTTTGTTTGAAAAACCTTGAGATTCAATTCGCAACCAATGATGTCATAGATAGAATTGAAATTTTGGAGACCAATCCTTGGGAAGCCTTTCGAGATTTGGTTCATCCCTAAGGATTCAAGATGATGAATGGAGAAAAATATCAGGATTTAAAACATAAATCCAATGGAGTAGAAATGGTTGAATCCCAATTTTTATTGGGTGCACAGTTTGTTCATATGGTTGGCCAACCCATGCGCCAGTAATGCACTAACCACTATCTTAGAGGGGTCCATGAAAAATGGTAACCTGGGGATCCACATGGTTTAAAAACCCATATGATGACTGTGAGATATGGATTTTTCCAGGACCACACAATCTATCCTTTCCCCTTTTACGGTTTCCTCAAATAGTTAACCCTTACCCTAGGCATGCATGGTTAGGTTTCACGGTAACTACTAATTGTGCGGAAACAACGAAACATGCACAAGATAACTTCACTCTCCCAAATTTCTAGTTTTTAATCCCTAGAACTCTCTAAGGCCTCCGTATATACTCTAAAAATATTCATTAACCAACAATTAGGTATTTATACACGAAATTTTAACGAGAATAGACCTCTAGATGTAATGGATCTTACACTTATCCTTTATAATTATCCAAATTGGTTTCACTGATGATTTCATATCATAATCACTAATATTTATAAACAAATCCTCACAAATAACAAAATCATACTCTGATACTAGATAAGGAACCCCAAACCCATATTCTTTATTATTGTGTCGATAACACGTTCATTAAACAATATAATTGTCAAGACAACCTAAAATTTAATCGTCATTATAAGTCATTTTGATTACCTAAATACTACTTCTCATAGATAATCAAAAAATCCAATGAAATATTGTTTTAGTGAATTTTATTAAAAAAATATAGGAAATATATTTTAAAAAAATTGAGAACATTTATCAATAGATTATCCACACAAGACTCCATTTAATATTCCTCATAACTTTTACATATCTCCATTAATGGGGTATTGGAAATATAATAAAGGGGTGATCTCAAATGCCCAATATTGTAAAATAGTTCATCCACATGCAATCATGTGTCAGATTAGATGAATTTGGTGAAACATGAGAATGAGGGAAATATAATATTAATATATCATATACCCATAATAGGTATATATTAACCAAATATAGAAGGGCATACAAATATAGATTAATAAATATATTCTATGGAAAAAATAGGTGAGATAATAATCTTGATCCATAGAACATAATCTTATGAAAATTATAAATAAATATTGTAATCCATTTAGACATTTCATAAAAATATTCCCTATAAAAAAATATAATATGACCAAACAACATGTTGTGGGAGAACCCAATCATTCATTCCATTTAATTAGTGAATAAATACAAGTATATCCACCTGGTAATTTTTGGAATAAATCAAATCTTGTCCACCATCCTTTATCTCATGGGATATAAAACATTAACAAATTAATTAGAAATAATTATATAACACAATAAATCTTATGGGTTATCATTCCCACACCATCATAGTTAATCATTCAAACAAAATTTTCACAAGGCCATATCATACTCTAAATATGTCATGGTCTTATCAGACCCAAACCATCTAAGGGATTTATTAGACACAAACTATAATAGTGGTTTATCATCTTCCAACTATATCAAAATATTCACCCATACAGATGTGTTCCACACAAAAATAATTCCAATTTTATAAATTAAAGAACCCATGAAAATAAAAAAATTTTGATATCATTTGGATACAGTATCCCATTACATGATAGAAAATGTGGATCAGTTGATATAAAATTACAATGATAGAAAAACTGTTTTTAATAGACCAATTTTGAATGAAATTCATGAAAAAATTACTCCAAACGAGTAAGATATTATATGGGAAATGTGAAAATGACATTTGAAGTGATTATCTGAAAATCACTTTTAAAAATTAATAAGAGATATCAATTTTTGAAATTCTTAGATGTCCCAAAATATGTTTTCTTTAAAATATAATACATTTCCTTCAAAAAATAATTTTATAAATGACAACATTAATATATCATATGAAAAATATTATAATGGAAAAATGAATTCAAATAACTTCTTTGAGAAGTCCCAAAAAAACACATGAAAAAGTATTTTTAAAATTCAATGTCCTTTATACCCCCTATAATAATCTAGAATTTATTTTAACCAACTATATTATAATTTAAATAAATATTAAAATATTTTCAATAATTTTAAAATCACAAATATTTCAAATTATTATGAAAAGAACCAGTTCTAACATTCTAAAGATGATATATAATGAATAGTGAGCATATAACAATAATAACTAGAAATGAGATATTAGAGCATATTTGTACTATATAGGTAAACGATAACTAACATGTCACATTAAAAAATCAATATTATAATGGAGATGTAAAAAATTCTGAAAATCTTCAGTTTATATTTAATAATCAATAATTAATATTTCATATTTCCATAATAGTTTTAGAGGAAATGTGGGGAGGAAGATAAAACATCTGACCAGAAACGGTAAAACTGTTCCAAATCATTAAAATTTTTTTATCGAAAACAAACATCATAATAAGGGATGTTAAAATTTTCTTTTTAATAAAGGAAAATATCAATATGATGTTCAAATAGGATAACAAATAATTTTGTTTCCAAATATAAATGATAAAATTGGAGGGAATGTGAAATATGGACAAAGAGGGGAAATCATCCTTATTTATCAATAGAAGTTTTCTTAACAATGAGAAAATTTTTAAATAAAAATTAATCAATGTGAAATATATCAAATAAAAAATAATTATCTCATGATTTAATTATAAATTATCTTTAAATATTATATTGTGGTTCATTAAACCAAAATTGGATCAATATATTTCAATAATAATCATTATAACTCAATGAAGGTATCTGATTTTGCGAACACCATTACAAATTTTTCCATGTATGAATTACAATCCCATAAAATATATGATGTGTGATAGATGATTAAATAAAATATATTTTAATAAATATAGGAAAATGAAAAATTTATGGAAAATATATACTCAAAAAATTAAACAAGTGTGGAATAATAATTCTATCTCATTAAAGCCAAATTGATATGAAATAATAGTTAACATTAATCGATCTTAGTTGTGCTTTATTTAACTTCTTGTATAAAATATATATACAATAATAATATATTTATTTAACTTTATCCATAAGTATAACAGTTTATAACCATCATATATAATTATACTCTACTTGTTTATAAGTAAGTCGTTATCTATTTTTATTATCGGCTGTGAGTAATCTTCATCGTATTGAATTAGTTTCATAAAAGAAGTGTTATTATTAATTATTATTTTAGTGTAGATCATCTCTATAACAAAAAAATAATAATAAATGATTATTTATAATTATTTAAAATGTTTTAATATCATTATTTGGGACTTCTTGTCATGATCCATAAAGATGAAATTGACAATGACCATGTTTATGTGATTTTTAAAGAACATATATTTGAATCGTAATTATTAAATATAAATTTAATTTAATGATTATAAAATAAATATAAAATTATTATTTAATAATTATTGTTATTTTTTATCAATAATTATGTTCACATTGTCATCAGTGGTAGTGTTTTATATCCTTTTTCAGGTTGGTGTTTAGACCGACCAAAACATGACCATTCCAAATAAAATTGATGATTATGGTAATGAAAGTGGTTTTGTTCAAAATAACATTGTTATTAAAGAATAATGATGATATGATATATATATTTATTGGTTTTAAAATAAAATTTAATTCTATTTTAATAATTATTATTATAACTATAAGAAAAATATTATATGTTAGTTTGTCGAATGCATAGTTCAAACGTACACACAGTTAACAATTATATGTCTCAACGAATGGGATGGAGTTCAGGTATAAGATAAATTAGAATTTCAAAATTAGAATTTTTATATACTAAAAATACTTATTCGTTGTATCTATCCTTGTTAATAAGCATTATAGGTAGTGATAAAAGACATACTATATCATTTCTTAGTGGTGGTGGTCCCGACATACACATGATTGATGTGGACATGATATTATTATAAGATGGACCAAACAAGAAATATCATTGATAATATATATTATGATAATATATAATATTATAAATACTATATTTATTTTATTTTGGGTTCTATAATATGTTTTTAATATGATTATTAAGAATAAATGATGATGGATTATGAAATAATCACATTTAGAACTTGATATTTTTCTCGGAAGTGTCCATGGAAATAAAGGCCTTAGGATATCTAACTGACAGGGGATTATTATAAGAAAGAGATATATGTTTTGGGGGAGATAAATTGTAGTGTTTTATAAGGAAATTTATTTTATAATAGTATCAAGATGCACTAAATGTGATCCTTTTTTTAAATAGAATCAACATATCTTTTGTTAATCACAATTATTTTACAATAGTGGAAATAGACAATTTAGTGGAAAATAGATTCTAAAGTGATATGTAGTGGATTTATGGGTGGTATAAGTTCTATAAATTCACTACAAATCATTTTAAAACATTATTTTTTGAATAATTAAATCTTATTACAATGTTTCTTACTTTTACATTTTCATTTTAACCATGGTATATTATTTTTTCCATAGTAATCCGAATGTTAATATAAATATAATTTAATCATTTAATCCAAAAATTTATTTGTTGAAAAAAAAATTAAAATATATATAGCCTAATTTGATTATAAATATAACAAACTTATCTTTTAATTTGAAACATTTAATATATTGAAAAACAAATTTCTAGAAATTGTTTTTAAACAATAAGTGTCATTAATCTTATATAACATAAATTAAAAATTATATTATTGCTATATATTTTTAGATAACTTTAAAAATATATTTAAAATTAATTATAAAAAATAGATCAATTTAATTTTTTAGATAAATATTACATGTCATTTATAAAATAATTCTTTTAAAATATCTGTTTTATCATTATCATGGACATTAATATTCATCATTGTAATCATGTGATTATATATATAAATAAAATTATCCACATTAAAAAAATATGAAAATGAGTAATCAAAATATGAAATCCATTTTTTGTATATTATTACAATAAATTTTGATAACTAATTATTAATATAATATAATAAAAATTATTTTTAAAATAAAGTATTACTTATCTTTACAAAATTTTAATCATGGATTTTATAAATTCAAAATTGTATTTTTATATGAATAATTATAACCCATGAATAAATATTTGGTCAAAAAAATTTTATCTATTAATATATTAATATTTAATAATGATATTATAATCAATTCAGTGTATGTAAAAATGATATTTTTTGTTAATAACCTAAAAATCAAATATTTTAAAAAATAACAAAACACTACAATAAGATAATATTATATTGTTACATTTAAAAATTAACTATATTTTACAAAATTTACTTTTCTTAATGTTAGAAATTTATCTTTTAAATTAATTCATAATATATAATGAAAAACTATTATTATTGGAAAATAACCTTCTAATATATTAAGAGTTGTTAATCATATTTTTTATGAATATTTAAATTGATACAAAAAATATTTTTAGAGATTTTAATATTATTAAATTTTATTAATAATACACATGTAATTTTTTGTAGCTCATTTTCATTCAATGTTTCATGTAGATTAATCTATCATACATATTATTAATTCATATAAAAATTATATTATGAAACATTAGAGGGATATATTCCTAGACAATATTGGATCTCCAATGGGAACCCCAAAAAATCCAATGGTAGACTAGTATGATACTAGAGTCTCTGCCATAATTTTGTGGAACACACTTGAACTCCAGTGGATTTTTACTACCACTCTATAATGGGGATACCTATACTGGACACATTTTAATCCCCATATAAGCTTCCAAATAGCCAATAATTCCAAAAAAACAAACCAAAACATGTTGAATTTTATCCTCAATCACCCAATTCAAAATCCAATGAAAATATGATCCACATTAAATATTAAAATCTAATATTATCCTATGATTTTACTCCTTGGAATCTTACTTATGATACTAATAATACTATAACAATTATAATTGTGACCAAAAAATTTAAAACACTCATAATATGACATATCATTCAATAGACCACTTGGTACATGATTATAGATATATTCTCTCGCTTCAAGTATCAAAAACATAAACCATGTAATTCTCTATACACTAGAAACACATCCCCAAAATCATTATTCTATTAACAAACTATAACACTGTATTTTATTTTTGTCCTATAATAAACATAAAAATATATCTCAAAAAGAAACATTCAACTTATAATTTGTTACTCACTAGTTTGTTACATTTTCAAAAACCATCATATATTTATATAAAAAACCATTATAATAAATCATAACAAAGAATCAAATCATACTATTAGGGAAATATTAATATTAATAACTTACCTACCAAAACATATCAAATACAAATGACCTATTATCATCTATATGATCATCAAAATACAAAAAAAAGATTTATGATAAGGTAAACTACTTAAAATCATAGTAATCTACTAGTTTTTATATATGAATAATATGAAACATAATTTTAGTTTATCAAATACAATCAAATATAAAAGTGTTTATAGGAAACCATCTTGTACTATAAAGCATTATGTTAATTTTTATAAAAATATACCAAATTTTATGCTATATACATATTATAAATAACAACATAGATGGATCATAAGACACCATACAATTAGAAGATAATTTTTTTCATTCTATATTAAGAAAAATAGTCATAAATTATGTATCTTTTTAATCAAAATCCATTGTTGAATTACATATTAAAAAATATATATTTTTTCAGAATTTGTTAGTTTGAATTCCCATTTTAGGTTAAGACCAAGAATTAAAATTTCATTTCTATAAAAAAATTATTATACCAAATGACCAAGAAAATAATTTATTTTGGGTTTGGGAACCCTATTTAATAATGAAAAAGAGGACATTTTTCATGTAATCTTAGTTAATTTTTTTTAAAAAACATTATAAAAATGTAATTAGCATAAAATTAGTATCAAGATAAATATGATTACTCACACTGGTAACACATACTACATTCAGTCATGACTAAATATGTAGACAAATTCTCGATTGACTGACTTATTTTGAATACGTATACAATAGAATATCCCTAAATATGATATAAAATAAACACTCTACAGTATTACACTCACAAAAGAAATAGAAAGTAACATTATAGATAATTTAATGTAATCAGAAAATGAGAAACATGGAAAACATGTATCACTAAATAAAAAAAATCATGCTTAACTGATACAAAATACAAAATTAACTAGATATAAAAAGAATAATAATTTATATTACAATGAATGGAATCAATTTTTATTTTCCTAAATGTGGTAATATTTAATATATAAATAAGATATCACTATAAATATATTAATAATGTTTTTTTAATATGAACATCAAATTGGTTCCAACTATAATATAAAAAAATAGAAAACCATGAAAAATTTTCTGGAGGCCTATAGGTGATTACATTTGAATACCTAAAAGGATGCACAAACCAATTTTTGTGATAATGTCTGATAAATAACATAGGGGTTGGGTTTCATTTATAGAATGTTACTTTTTTTCAAATTATCCATGATTATGATATCATTCTAATGTTTTTAGGAAAACTCTCTCCCTCAAACTCAATAAGAATTATCTAAAAAATAACATAGGGAAACTAGTTATTTACATTGTTAACCATGTCATGGCCAATCTTACAATAATTCATCCATGATGTGTTGATGAACTTGAATCACTGCATGAACAACTTATCATTCAATTCAGAGTGGATGAACATACCATATTGTTCAATAAACAACACAAAATTAAATGATGAACCCGTTGATCTATTTGAGTGATTAAAATTAATGATCCCATAGTAGTCTAATACAAATTACATTAATTAAAATAAGGAATCTGATGAAAGATCATACAATAATTAGCTTAATTTCATTCATTTTGGATCCCATGAAATTCTAATGAGATAGTCTCCTAGAAATACCTTTTTTACAATGATGTTCGAATGAAAATTAGGGATACACATATTTCTATATACATGATATATATCTATATAAAATGACCTTTTATACCTCTATGAGAGAGAAATATCCCTTATTAATAATTTGTTATCACTAGGTTACCCCTTTAAATTACTATTTTTGTGACCCATAATAAGAAGTCTAGACATTTCCAAACCTCATTAAAAAATGGTCCATAATCAACATTCCATTACATTAATTTTCCTACTGAATGTTATATAATATGAATATGGAAACATCTTAGGACGACCCCATCATGGTATAATATCAATCATCATAACAGAAACCAGAAATCGTGAATCAAAACTAAAACCATGAAGAGAATCTATCAATAATTAATAACACTTCTATGGTGTATGTTCATCAATATCCATTCCTCATTATTGTTTCCTCACAAAAATTTTTTTTGAAAACTTTAATGGATTCAACATTGACTCTTAAAAAATAGAATGAACATATTTTATTCCATGTACATATTTTTGTTGAAATGTCCTTAGAAATTCACTTGAAACACTTCATAACATGTACATTCTTCACTATGAAATGAATAAATTAGATATAGTCTGTGAATACTCCTATGCAGGATTTTTATTATCTGATGAACAACCCCATGACATGATTGACATGGTCTACCTCGCACTTCAAAAAGGATAAATTAAATAATCTCCACTTTAATGTATGATCTAATCCCACTAATACTATCCCCTAAATTAGGTCTTCCTTGATTTTATTAATAATGGTCTAACCATATTTGTCAGAGTGTGACCACAATCCTCTAGAAACAAATTATATATATTATTCTGATATTATTCCATATTTATTGTAACTAATTTTTCTGGATATTATATCATAAATTAATATATTTCATAGGAATATAATATGAAACACAAATTAAAAATAATCTAATGGTATTGTTTTAAAACAATATCCCCCTTTCTGTATTTTGAAATCTACATTAAAATAATGTTAATATACCATAACCATTTAAAACCTATATCGTTTAAACAGTATATCACTATTTCCCTAAAAAATCAACTCTAGTACCACATGATGTTATATTGTTTTATGAAACAAGTGTTAAATTAATATTTTCCCATCAAAACAGTTACTTGATTCAAAAATTGTTAAAAACATGAAAAAAATAATTATTAAACTAATCATTCATTTACTCTCTCCCATTCCAAAACATTATCACGAAATACTACCCCAATTATTATGTTGAATATATTTGTTTTCCATAATTCAAACCAGTCACAATAATCATATTTCCAATTAACTCATAGAAAACGTATCCATCTTGTTAAATAAACCCCGATATCAATTTTTTAAAATCTTATAAGGTATAGTTTAATTTAAATCAATTATTTAAATAGGTTACCATGCCTTGGGGAAATAACTACTTCTTTTAGGGACTGGGGTCTCTTATTTAAAACAACTAGTTCAATATATATGTTTAAACTCTAATAACAAATTTATTCCTCTAATAATATTAATTTTCTATCAACATTATCGATATGTTTTCAACATTATCCTTCATTAAAAAATAATATAATTACATAAAACCTTGTTTCATTATCTACATGGTAAAATAATACATAATCATGATGTTTTTTTCTATGAGTGATGGAAATTAGTATTATTGATATTAATGTCACTTATTTTATCCCATATAATTCTAATATCATATTTATCTTCAATACAAAGATCCAAATGCTGTTACATAACCTAGAAAAATTGACTGCATGCTTTATTGGCCACAATATATATAGCTACCATAGTTACAAAGAAAATGCAATCTTTCTTCTTACTCAACCAAATTATACACATGCCTCGAAGAAAGAATTATATTCTCAATTTAACTATTCTTCATCCATTTAACCATCTCAATCTACAGATAAGTATCCTAAAGAATTATGGGTGTTATATTACAAGATAAAATATTCCAAAATTCACCATGTTTCTGATATAATAAAACATTATCAATTCCACTGGTATGAATCATTCCTTCGATCAAGATTATTATTATATATATTGAAAAGCGGAGAAAATAATGTCAGTTTATGTCACTATTAGGTAAAACATGATTAAAATAATAATCTAGTACTTTGTAACATCACGATTATATACATTTTAATCAATGTAAAAATTCAACTTGGTAGAAATATGTGTTTCAATTAGCTTATAATGACTCTTTACAAACCACATAGAGATTTATTTGACACATGAAATGACTTTTCAACAGAAATTCAAGGATTTCATATTGACCCAAAATAATCCCATCTATTTTCATGAAATAAAATTTCTCCACAAGAACTCTATTATAGAATTTCTACGTGATGTCAATCTGATATACCTGAACATCTTTTTCACCGATTTCTCAAAAAAATTCAATTTATTTCCAACTAGTCTATGGGGAAATTTTACCTTATTAACATTGATTCCCCCATTTTTGGAATATTTCTAAATCTCAATTATTATTTTTATCTAAAAATACCATAATCAATCATTTTGTTATGGGATACCAACATAGTTCTAATAATGTTATTATATTCATTAATTTGGAAAACTACAACCTCTTATTATTTTCATTTTGTTCATGAAATTATTGCTAATCATTGAACAAATTTTCTTATTTCATAGCCTCTTCAAAGAAATGGTTGTACATGGGATGGAAAATAATTTTCCTATAGATTTCTCATCCAAGGTGTTTACACTAGACTATTCTAATCACAAGCAATATTCTCTGAGTTGACATCATCCATACCACTTCTCATTCTTAATATTAGTGAGAATTCATCAATTTCAACCTAATTTGAGTTTTCATTTAATAATATTGAATTGATATGTACCATACGGAATATCCTTACATCGTAATCATTTTTGTAATTATTTTTTATTTATAAGTACTAAAAATTGATTACAATGTTATAAATTTTTTCAATTTATGAAAACAATATCTTATCATTAACCAATTTTTTCATTAAATTAGTTATATCATTTGTATTCCATGATTTTATATGAATATTATAAAACAACCATCTTCCTTATGGTATTTAGGCCTTACATTCAACTAATTATTGAAAATAAATCATTTACATGTTACTTTGGGTGATTTTATCCCTCACATACTAATTTGATCCCAAAAAAACATTCTTCCCATTTTGGATAATATTACATGAGTGAGAGATACCACATGGTAATTTAGGGATATTATAAGTTCATTCACTATTTACCAATTATTCCAAATAATTTTTTCTCATGTTACTATGACATTTATGGCACAACTAGTTATCTTAATACCTAGATAGAAAACAAACCAATGAATTTCCACTGATGAGGTAGTGATCTACCTTGGTGTGATTTCCAAGAATATTTATTGAACCATCCCCTTCCATAAAAATACAATACTCGATGTTTAGATTTAATATAAATATTGAGCTAAAAAATTAAATTACGGATATGATATTTTTACCAAGGCATTAAACCTGTTAGAAATTAATCCACCTAAAGACTTTTCCTCATATTGTTTCACTATTGGTTCCAAAAATCATGAAACATGCCTAACTGATCTTATGTATGACACATTCCTTGTCATATGTTATCCCCATGAGAATATTTTTATTACTGTCTCATCATAAGTGAATAAAATATCATGTATCCACACTAAATTATAATCCATATATTTCAAATAAATATATGAAATATCCACTTTCTCATTTTTTTTTCATTCCTGGTCCATATTTACTATATACCTTCCTTTTCAGGTAAAAAAGGTTCTTTCATCTATAGCATAAATGAACAATCCTCATCAAGTGGGTACCCAAATTTATTATGAGTTATCAACCATATAATCTATAAATTCAGTTATTGAGATATCTTTTTCTATGTCTCGTTTGATTTAATATCCATCACACAAAAATAAATATATTATTAAAATACTTCACATTTTGGAATTTTGTAATAATTTATTGGTGTTCCTATTGTGGCTTCAAATTACATTTTATTATATAATATAAATATATTTATTCACCATTTATAAAAAAAATAATACTATATTCATGTTGTAATATATTGATTCCTTGATGCTCGAATAGTGTACTTTTTGGCTATATCAAAGGTCCCCCACATCATACTTTTTTGGGGTTTTACTCCTTAACTCTTCATATAATTCACCAAATAATTTTTCATACATGAAATACCACTTATATATTTAAAATTATTTTTGATCTAATGAACAGGTGATTAGTTTTAAATCATTTACCCAGACACCCTAGTATACCACCTCGGCTTCATTGAAATCAAATGCACTTGAGATTCCTAATGTCATGACGAGAGTTTGAAGTCTCTTTTGATCATCTAGAACTAATTACATCTTCATAAATTTTAAGTTATGTTGCGTGATCAATTTTAATAGATATTTTATTGAATATGTTTTTTCATAAATATTTATTCCATATTCATTGATTTTGATCCTGGATGAATTTTCTTTTTCATGTGTTTACTATTTATATATATTATTCAATCAATTTTAGATTTCATGTCATATTTATAATCTTCTTGTAGTCACATAAAAATTGTGTAAGAATTTAGAATGTTATTTTATTTTTTATATTTTATCATTAAAACATCAATTTCATCAGGATTATTCTATATTTATAGTTTTAGTTCGAATACACTTTTAATTTTGACACCATCATATATTTTCCCTACGATTTTGAATTATTTATGATAGAAAATATACTGTTTCAATACGATATTTATAGTTGTTAGTTTTATATACTTATTTTTTCATCCACAAATACAAATTTTTATGAATGATAATTCCATATTTTAATTATTTTTAATATATATCTCTTATTTTTTTCACACCATTTGAGAAATTAATCATAGGTCTGTAATCTCCATCATCATGTCATAACTTATTTGGAAACATTGAAGCACGATTCTTAAAATTTCAACATTGGTAGAAAGAAAATTTAATCTTTACTTTCACTGGTAATTTTTCTCATTTCTGGTAGGATTAAAATAAAGGAATCTCATCATTAACATGATTTTAAAATGAAACATCTTTTACATTGTGTCTCTTCATTTTCGTGAATTCACCTTTTGTTGAATTCATATTTTCCAAATACTCGCTATATTTATTCGTTATCTGATGTGTAATAAAATTATTATAAATACTATATATTTTAACTACCTTTGTAATTAATATACTATTATATAATCTTTCAAAATGAAACATGATGGTAATTTTCATTGAATCAACAAATATCGTTCAAAATTAAATTCACCCGGTAATAAAATGTTTATAAATTTTTTTTCTGTGAATCCAAAAATCCTCATACAATTTTTATAAAACATGATAATTAGATTTATAGAAGATTAATTGTCCTATAAATATGTACATAATTTTTCCCAACATTATGTTAGTGGATTTACATGAATAAAACATCAATATTTATTTTAGATGAACGCTCATCACAAGCTGCTGATTTCTTTAGCTTCAACATTAAAATCCATTCAGTATTTCTGAACGAATGATATTATTTATATTATTGAATAAATTCAAAGAATAAAATTCATATCGACATCCATTATCAGAATCCAAAATAGTGTTTCAAACAATTACTCTATAAAAGGAAATTATTTCCATAGAAAATTAGTATTTCACTGTGGCTAAATATACAACAATTAATTCAGATAGAGATGATATCACCATAATATTTTACCTCTTATAATACTTGTTAGTCCCAAGCATATTTTATAACCTTTGGCATAAATATAAGCAGTTATATCTTATTCAAATGAACCTCAATATTTATCTTACTTTAATTTAATTAATAACACTCAATAAAATAGAACAACTACAAATAGAAAAAAATTAACATTGAGATTAAACTATTTTAAAAAGTTCAACCAATCATGGTTAATAAAAGGAAAATGAAATGATGATGTGATGATTCATCTAATACACCGTGTGTATAGATTTCATTAAAATATAAAGTGTCCACACTAACCCTCTACAGTCAATAATAATCAAAAAATGAATTATGAACTCACTTCACTCCATGAATCATAAAACACATTTCTCATCTTGAAATATATTATTAAGATCCCTAGAAACTGTCAATAATTATTTTTTTGATTGTGTAGATATCAAATATATTTCATCCACTAATGTACTCCATGATCGTCTACTGAGATAACCTTCTAAAAGTCCCATTTTCACATCCCAACTACATCCAAGAACTATTCATTACATTTTAAATATTTCTTTAATATATATATAAATTAATATAGTTTCCATATTCATATTTTAGAGAATAATATATCACTTAAATAATAGTTAATCTATTAGTTAAAAATATTAATTTTTCAAAAATTGACCATAATTAATATTGAAAAAAACCTATAATTATAACCTTCCACTCAATGCCATTATCATCCATCCAACTAGAAATTATAATACAAACGGATTTGATAAATGAATATGGAATAATTATATGTCAAATACTATACAATGCAATATCAATCCCCATAGTGTGAGCTGAAATTTTTTCATCAAAAATCCAATATTCATGGACATCTCCCCAATTACATACACACCTCTATGTAATGTATTAAACAACATGAAAGATTCTTTGTTTTCTTTGTATAAAACATGTCACATAGAAATTACTGGGATTATTCATTGACTCAAACACCTGGGTGTGTAAATAAAATATGGTGGGAATATCATCATATAGAAGTAACCTCTAAAATTAACTTGAAACACATGACACCAATTCCATTCATTTCAATAGTGTGAATGACTGCAATATAATTGGTGAAAACTAATCTACATTATTATCATAGTGTGACTGACATCGTCATTATGTTAGTGCAATGATATTAGTAAACCATATAAATCCTAAATTGTTGGGGATCAAATTCCTGGTGGATTCCACTCCTTGTCATAGTATCATCCAAAATCGGTTGTCCTAGACTTTCCTAATTTGTTAATTTCCATAGTTTTCATAGTGTAATATTAATCGTGATGATAAAATTTCAACATCATCTTCAAAACCAATAATATAATTATTTTAAAAATTATATTAAGACATTAAAAGTATCATTGGAATATTCAACAATAAAATTTTCAAAAAAATTATCTACAAATACTCTATGTGGATTTTTTTCAAAAAATAATACTAAGATTTTCTCTATGTTGATCCCTATATTTCTATTGAAGTTACATTAAATAATTATCACCAAAACCTATAGTTACATATAAATATAAATAAATCCCCTAGATTCATTGATTATTCTATAAAGTGGATTTTTATTCCTTTTTAATGGCTACACTCTGATCAATGACATTCCTAAATCCTTTTTATTTAAAAAATCATGAAAATCCAAATATCTTTTAGTTTACTATTGTAGTGACCCTCATATGGATGAATTTTTAACACATGAATAAGGATTTCTCTATCCACAAGGGAACACCATTATAAAAAATTGCTAAAAATGAGAATTATGGGTCTTGATATGAAATACGGGAATGATTTCTCAATTAGTTATAAGAATAAAAAATATCTGCTTTCTTCTTAATAAGCAATATAACTTCCCATTAATCAGATATTTCAAAAATAAAATCTATCCCAAAAAATTAATTTCAGAATATGAAATTGTAATAACATACTATAACTCCATGTATATCCCCATACATAACAATTCAACATGTATTATATACTGTAAAACCATTCTATAAAATATTCCGATGTGAAACTGGACCAAAAATGAAAAAAGGGAATGGAGATCATGTGATGAATCGAAAAATATAAGGCCCCAGCCTTAAATAGTACTTAATCTTGAGTTATTACAAAATTAAACATTCAGGATCTTTTCAGGTTTAGAGTTTTAGAGAAT
This sequence comes from Viscum album, assembly GCA_963277665.1. Lineage (NCBI taxonomy): Eukaryota > Viridiplantae > Streptophyta > Magnoliopsida > Santalales > Viscaceae > Viscum > Viscum album. Next base: position 513,319,128 of record OY728138.1, read on the forward strand.
TAGATCATAAAACATGCATTACATTCCATATTTAAACAAACTGGTTACATAAAAAATAGTATTCATTTTTTACATCAACAGAAACATATTTAAAATAAAACATGGATTATTTCTTGAAACTTCCTTGACACTATCATCATATGTACCATTTCCTTGGCCTGTAAAAAACATTTCAAAAACATGGGATGTGCATTAAAAGCTCTGTAAGGATTATAAAAATTATGGAAAGGAAACATGAGTACATATATACATAAGAATGAAATCATACTTTACCCATAAAACATATGCACTTTAACATACCTCATAAAATCATGAATAAATCATAGATATCATAAGGCATAAAAGAAACTTGAGGCATTCATAACATTCTTACGTAGGGAGTAACCCTATTGGTTACGTTTGGAATACACATCACAGTATATTCCCTAAATCTCTTTGGAGAAACCTTAATGCTTAACTCCTTCGCATAACCCAATGCATTGGAGAGCTATATCAGGCTCACCTGCCCTTAGTTTATCACAGAACCACCCATCTTTATAATAATTCCCAAGAACCACAATATAATCGTATCTAATAAAACATGCATAAAGGAATCATAACATTTCCACCTTTCAATCACAAGATATCAATACAACACATTGATATAAAAACATTATGAAAATCATTTTCAGTACCAAAATAAACGAAAAGTAATACAAGGTATTTATTTTTCTTTTAAAAATAAGGTATGGCTTGTAGAGGAAGCTAAAACTAAAATAATGGCCACGATGGCATAGAAGTCGTTGTCGCTGCATTCGTAAGACAAAAACATTCCCTTTTGTCGTTTGGTAAAACGATTCGTATAAAAAATATTTCTTATGGATAAAAATAAAATTCAAAGGGGTTTATAAACCTTATAAAAGAAGGTTGTGTATAAAACAAAATATGCCTCAATGAAAGGAGATTGAGACGAAGACCCATACAAAGACGGTATCCTTATATTAAGGATAAATAAATTACATAATTATGTGTGACAAACTAATACACTAAATATATGTGGATATTAAGTGTAAAACAATCAGAGTTTATTCACAGATATTCATATAATGTCATATTCAAGGAGTACAAGCTTATCCCAAAGAATCAAAATTGGGTTAATCAGTTCCCTTGCAAAAATTTGACAGCCTAATGGCGTCACTACAAAAAACAGAAAATGAGTTGATGAGAGATAAAAAGGGTATCTCATCACTTGGAAATATAATTTAAATCAATAAGGATATAGAATAACATATCCCAACATAATATTATGTGAATTAAAAGACATAAAAAAAGAAGTCTTTTAAAAAAAATAGGGTGAAAGGTTCCCTTACTGACATGGGTATCTTTCGAAACATACACCCTGTGAAAGGACAATACAACATTGATGTAAATTCTCATAAATGAAAGTATATTACCAATGAGTAAAATAATGGGCAGTACATACACCACTCAAAATAAATTGGGGCAAATGTAGCATAAATCTCATGGGGGTAAAAGTGAGATGAAAAATCCCTTATGAAAACTCGGCAGCCTAACGTCACCACTTAAAACTTACAAAAATGGATTGATGAGATAAAATAGTGCCTCTAATCATATTTACATAAAGTTTAGAGAAAGTGGAATAAAAAGAACATACCCCAGCATAACAAAGAGTATCTTAAAAGAAGTGACATAAAGGAGAGTACTTAAAAAGAAAGAGAGAGGTTAGATATCTTACGAAAATTCGGTAGCCTAACGGCACCACTCAAAACTTCCAAAACGGATTGATGGGAGAGAATAGGGTCTCTCATAATATGAAAATAAAAATTACAGTATGAGTAATATAAAATAATATCCCAATAACAAGAAAGATGTGCTTTAAAAGGAATGTCATAAAGGAGTGTACTTAAAAAGAAAGAGAGGGGTAGGATCCCTTACCTCGTGTCCGACATGACTCGATCGTTCTTTAACGTCCAGAATAATAAACATGAGTTAATTTATACTTTCATAAGAACATTTTTGATGTTCATTATTCCTTTTATATCATTTATTGCCCTGTTATAATCATTATCTAATCATTTAAGTTAATAATGTTTGTTTTGTTGATATTTTGTTCTTAAGTCGAAAGTGGACTTCTTACAATTACATGTTGTTGGTGTGGTTAAAGGTTCATTATATCCATAATGATATTCATGATTTGGATATCATATATATCATATATATCCAGAATATACATGTATTTATAATATTAAATAATCATTTAGAGGTCTTAAATGAAATGCACCGTTCGTGGAGACGGTAAGCCGTATGTACGCATGAACGCTACTTTCATTTCTATGTCATATTAAGGAAATTAAAACTAAATGAGAGGTATGTATATTTTAATTCCAGAATTATATTCATCATTTATATGTAACATAAATAGTATATAATAACTTTAAATCCATCCTTTATACATCCCCCATATGGAATTAACGAATCAAATCACTTTGAGGGGGCGATAGTCCGCACTTACTAAAATGAAACTATCGTGTTTACCCAAAATGTAAACCATAAAGGTATGCCACAAAAGAAAAATACAGATTCTTAAGTAAAACATAAACATATTATATATCATATATAAATATAGTGACATCTTAATGGCCACCTATGAAGGTGTTATACGAGTGTTGAACAATCATCGTTTCGTGAGGCAGAAATTTTCCATCCACAGAAACAGTATGTTATTTAACCATTAGATGTAGGTGTGTTTAAGTTTAGCTAGAATAATTCTTATAACAACATCCTAGTATATTTAAGATACTTTATTTGTTACAAAATAAATGAATAAAAACAGTTTAGGGGGTTGTAGAAGTAAAATAAAACAAAAGGACTCAAGGGAAGACAATACCTTAAAATCGGGTAACTCCCTTTGGATTGAGCTCAAAGGCTTCCTTGAGAAGACTTATGCCCAATTATAGGCTTCAAGGAGTTATATAGGGATGTGGAGAGACAAAATGGGCAGGGGTTGGTTGATCCAAAGGCTTTGGAAGTGTGGGTAAGGAGGTAGAGGTGGGGGCCTTTTATTAGAGGAGAGGAGGGACACTCTTGGAATGTAAAGAAATGTTACATTATTTTAGAATGAGTTTCGGATTTTAATGGTCCCAAATTTATGTGATTCTAGTATATGATGATAAGGGTTCTAAATACACCCATACAATAGGTTTTGGACATGTGTAGGTCTTAGATTTTACATTATCATTCCATTTTATTTAAATCGTTAAATAATGAGGTCATCACTGCATCATCATGATGTCATTAATACTTTAATTTATGTAATGTATAAAAATTATAAAAAAAGTACTATGATGTAGAAAATCTTTTTAGATTTACAATGAATATTTATATTCAAAAATCTCACTTGTATAACTCCATGTAAAAATTTTTATAGTTAAACAACTCGTGTTTGTGTCATTTTAATTATAACATTAATTAAAAATGTATTTATGTCATTTTCCAACAAAAGTGGATCAATGGGGTCCTCAAGTTGACCCATGGATTTTATTTCTTGGACATTCCTCATCCAATGAGGTTAGGACATGTTTAGAGGTCATTTCATTTTATTAAAACATTATTCTTACCATAAACAACACTAATTACCTCTAATCGCGATTAAAAACTTAATACGTTACTATTCACCAAAAAATTATTTTAATCCCATTGAACCACATTTTACTTCTTAATGACAACCATGTATGTCGGATTTTTGAAATTCAAAACACAAAGATGGAAAAATTTCATATTAACGGAAAATCAGTTTTTTAAGTACAACTTAGTGGTTTCACTATTCATCAAAAATTGAAGTTATTTAGAAAATTACCAAAAATTCACCCTAAGCTATATTTGATATTCCGAATTCAAAAATGATGTCTATTTTAAAAAATTAAAAACATTTAACTTTCATTAATTAATTTAATAATTAATTCCAGCTGTCAAACCAAATAGCGTGTTTTTATGAAACAAAAAGTTTCAAAAGATTGACACTAGTTTATGTCCGATTTCAAAGTAAAATTAATCCCAACGACCACTATTGGATTAAATGATAAAAATATATTCTAATTTTACTTTAAAAACAATTAAATAGATAATCTAATCATACAAATAAATTACATTAAAAGAAGGTTTTGAATAAAATACAACATTTTTCACTATTCATAAAAAATGAACTTTATCGGAAAGATACAACAAATTTACACAAAGTTAATTTTGATGTCTCAATTCTAATGAAGAATTTTATTTTTTCAAATATAACACATAAAATTTTCAAAAAGAGGATTTAAAATAGGTTCTCCATCAAAAGGCGGTTAATCGTCCTTCTAAAGATTATTAGAATGTTTATGCTTAAAATTGAATTCATTCACATTTTTAATCCTCTAACATTTATTGTAAAAATTAAAAATATTTGACAAACATATATAATCATATTGTAGTTAGTTCTGTTCATTCCCTCCATTAAAATGGCTAGGCGTTAACAACCATTTAAAATAATATAATTTTATTATTATAGTGCAACGTAAGATTTCAAAGGAACTCATTGTTTCATATTGGGTAAGCCATCAAGAATAGAGTTTACTTTAAATTAATATTAACATTTTATTCACAAATAGGGATAAATATAAAGATGTAATATTCTTTATTTACCTGGCGTGTTACATCCTTCCCCCCTTTTGGGTATTGCGTCCTCACAATTTTAAAATTGGGCTCGGAAACATCCTTGAAAGTTCCACATCGGAACAAGAGTCGGTAAAACAATCACTTTAAAATATAGAATGAGAAGTACATAGGTTACCCGAGTTAACCCATACTAGGATCCCATGTTGGAATATATGGACATGGGGGAGAAAACATAGGGTCATGTTCTGAAGGAGAGTTATAGAAAACATGTTTAAGATATAGTTAACCACAAGAAAATCACAAACATGTGATGGGTTAAACGGTATTCGATTCCCCAGTAGGAAAATTTAATAGACAACATTTTTGTTTTTTATTGAGGAAATTATTCATAAGGAAAAATATTTACATATCATTTTGACTTTCAACTTTTATTAGATTTCTTACACAAACTCATATTTTCTCCAAAAGATGAGTATTTTGGAAGACTTGTTCACTATAATCAACTTCTTTAGAATCACCTATTCCACAAAAGAGAACTATATACTTCCAATGTCTTTAGACTTTAACCAAAACCAAAAAAAATGGTTAGTACAAGATCAGATAATCCAGAAAAGGATAACCCTTTATAAAAAGAAAATCTATTCTTAATCTCCAACATTTGTCCAACAAAACCCAAAGTTCAACGAGGACCATTTGATATACTATTTGTCCATAAATTTATTCAAAGTAAACCAAAATAATATTGAAACCCAAATATTTGAAGGATTTAGTCACATAGTCTTCCAAGGTACAAATTAACATTTATCTCCAAATAACATCAGTTGCTCTCAAATTCCCATATTGAAAAGTAATTAACCTAATCACATATCCTCGATGATAGGTTAATAATTTCCATAGATATCCCAAAACAAACTAAATCTTGATTCCTAAAATCATCTAACTAAAAGAATTAGTCAAACTAACCAGGGAATTCACGTAGTTCTGTGGTATGCAATAAATACAAGTTGCACTTTGGTTGTGGGTTCGATTCCCGCAGCTTTGTCCGACGTGACGGGTTGTCACACGGTCTACGTGTTGTCCTTTTTCCAAAACTATATAATTATTAAAATATTCCCCACAACAAGATAAAATATTCAAAAATGATCATAATGTATTTGATCCTCAAGTTTATCTCATTCCTTTCATTATCCATCATTACATATAATAACCATTAATTACCTCAAAAGTAAGGATCATATAAACTCTAATGGTTACCTTTATAATTATTACCTGAACATCCACATCTATTGGTCATCTCGTACATGATGAATTACAGATCATACCAAGGTTCAAGTGGCTGATCATGACTCCTTGATAGTTGGTTTAGAACAGCCACGAGTTTCCTCATTGAATCCCCCATTTTATCTAGTATCTTAATATGAGAACCACCACAGTTTCCTTCAAACCTGTTGTCTCTTTGGTGCCTGCTAGATCCATCCATTCACTAAAAAACGAAATTTCAGTGTGAGTATATCAACAAAACCATCATGTACTAATGAGGAAGGTAAACACTAAGATATATTTACTCATTCAAATTATCTAAAAATAGGACTCTTTTTGAAATCCTAACCATTATTGTAATGTCACTTATGATTAGAGAATATCATAACCTCTAAAGATATCTAAACCGGCCTTTGATACCAACTATAAGTCCCCAGCATTAAACCTTACTTAATCATGAGTTATTACATGATTACACATTGAGGTTCTTTTCAGGTTTAGAGTTTTAGAGAATTAGATCATAAAACTTTCATTACATTCCACAGTTAAACAAAGTGGTTGCATAAAAGATAGTATTCATTTTTCCCATCAATGAAAACATATTTAAAATAAAACTTGGATCCTTTCTTGAAACTTCCTTGACACTATCATCATATGTACCATTCCCTTGACCTGTGAAAATCATTTCAAAAACCTGGGATGAGCATAAAAAGCTCAGTAAGGGTTATAAAAAGTATGGAAAGGAAACGTGAGTACATATATACATAAGAATGAAATCATACTTTACCCATAAAACATATTCACTTTAACATACCTCAAAAAATCATGAATAAATCGTAGATATCATAAGACATAAAGGTAACTTGAGGCATTCATTATATTCTAACGTAGGGAGTAACCCTCTTGGTTACGTTTGGAATACCCATCACAGTATATTCCCTAAATCTATTTGGAGAAACCTTAATGCTCAACTCCTTCACGTTACCCAATGCATTAGGGAGCTATATCGTGCTCACCCTCCCTTAGTTTATCACGGAACCAACCATCTTCATAATAATTCCCAAGAACCACAACATAATCGTATCACATAAAACATGGATAAAGGAAACATAACATTTCCACCTTTCAATCACAAGATATCATTACAACACATTGATATAAAAACATTATGAAAACCATTTTCAATACCAAAATAAAATAAAAGTAAAACATGGTATTTATTATTCTTTTAAAAATAAGGTATGGCTTGTAGAGGAAGCCGAAACTCAAATAATGGTCATGACGGTGGAGAAGTTGTTGTCGTCGCATACGTACGAAAAAAACAATCCCTTTTTTCGTTTAGTAAAACTATTCGTATAAAAAAGTCTTCTTATGGATAAATGTAAAAGTAAAATGGGTTTATACACCATATAAAATAAGGTTGTGTATAAAACAAAATATGCCCCAATGAATGGAGATTGAGACGAAGTCCCATACAAAGACGTTATCCTTGGATTAAAGATAAATCAACTACATAATTATGTGTGACAATATAATACACCAAATATAAGTGGGTAATAAGTGTAAAACAATCAAAGTTTATACACACATATTCATAGAATGACATATTCATGGAGTACAAGCTTATCCCAAAGAATCAAAATTGGGTAAAGAAGTTCCCTTGAGAAAATTTGAAAGCCTAACGGCGTCACTACAAAATTCCGAAAATGAGTTAATGAGAGATAAAAAGGGTATCTCATCAATTGGAAATAAAATTTAAATAAACAAGGATATAGAAGAACATATTCCAACATAATATTATGTGAATTAAAAGTCATAACAAAAGAAGTCTTTTAAAAAAAGGAGGGTGAAAGGTTCCCTTACCGACATGGGTATCTTTCGAAACATACACCTCGTGAAAGAAGGAAAATACAAAATTGATGTAAATACTCATAAATGAATTTATATTACACAATGAGTAAAATAATTGGCAGTACATACACCAATCAATGAAAATTGTGGCAAATGTAGCATAAATATCACGAGAATAAAAGTGAGGTGAAAAATCCCTTACGAAAACTCGGCAGCCTAATGGCGCCACTTAAAACATACAAAAATGGATTGATGAGATCAAATAGGGCCTCTAATCATATTAACATAATGTTTATAGAAAGAGGAAAAAAAATAACATCCCCCAATATAACAAAGTGGAGCATAAAATAAGTGACATAAATGACAGTACATAAAAAGAAAGAGAGAGCTTAGATCTCTTACAAAAATTTGGCAGCCTAACGACGCCACTCAAAACGTCCAAAATGGATTGATGAGAGAGAATATGGTCTCTCATAATATGAACATAAAAATTACAGTAAGAGTAATGTAAAATAATATCCCAATAACAAGAAATATGTGCTTTAAAAGGAATGACATAAAGGAGTCTACTTAAAAAGAAAGAGAGGAGTAGTATCCCTTACCTCGGGTCCGACTTGACTCGATCGTTCTTTAACATCCTGAATAATAAACGTGAGTTAATTTATACATGCTTAAGAACCTTTTTCAATTTAATTATTACTTTTATATCACTTATTTCCACGTTATAAACATTATGTAATCATTTAAGTTAATAATGTTTGTTTTGTAGATATAGTGTTCTTAAGTCGAATGTGGACTTCTTACAATTACATGTTATTCATGTGGTCAAAGGTTCATTATATCCATAATGATATTCATGATTTGTATATCATATATATCATATATATCCAGAATATAAATGTATTTATAATATTAAATAATCATTTATAGGTAATAAATGAAATGCACCGTTCATGGAGACGGTAAGTCGTACGTACACATGAACGCAACTTTCATTTCTATGTCATATTAATGGAATTAAAACTAAATGAGAGGTATGTATATTTTAATTCCAGATTTATATTCATCATTTATATGTAACATACATAATATATTATAACTTTAAATCCATACTTTATACATCCCACATATGGCATTAACGAATCAAATCACATTGAAGGGGCGGTAGTCCGCACTTCCTAAAATGAAATTATCATGTTTACCCATAATGGAAACCATATAGGTATGCCACAAAAGAAAAATAAAGATATTAAGTAAAAAATAAAAATATTATATATCATATATATATAGTTACATCTTAATAGCCACCTTTGAAGGTGTTATATGAGTGTTGAACAATCATCGTTTCGTGAGGTAGAAATTCTCCATCCACAGAAACAGTATGTTCTTTAACAATTAGATGTAGGTGTGTGTATGTGTAGCTCTAATACATCTTATATAAATTCCTAGTATATTGAAGATAATGGTGTTGTTACAAAATAAATGAATAAAAAGAGTTTAGGGGGTTGTAGAAGCAAAATAAAACAAAAGGACTCAAGTGAAGACATTACCTTAAAATCGGGTAACTCCCTTTGGTTTGAGATCAAAGGATTCATTGGGAAGACTTCTGCACAATGTGAGGCTTCAAAGAGTTATAGAGGGATGTGGAGAGACAAAATGGGCAGGATTTGGCCGATCCAATGTCTTTGGATGTGTGGGTATGGATGTAGAGGTGGGGGACTTTTATAAGGGGAGAGGAGGGGCACTCTTGGAATGTAAAGAAATCTTACTTTATTTTAGAATGAGTTTCGGATTTTAATGGCCCCTCATTGATGTGTTTAAAGGATATGGTGATAAGAGCTCTAAATACACCCATCTAATAAGTTTTGTACATGTGTAGGTCTTAGATTTTACATTATATTTCCAATTTATTTAAATCATTAAATAATGAGGTCATCGCTGCATCATCATGATGTCATAAATAATTTAATTTTTTAATGTCTAAAATTATAAAAAAACTTCTCTGATGTAGGAAATCGTTTTATCTTTCCAATTAATATTTATAGTCAAAAATATGACTTGTATAACCCCATGTAAAAATTGTTTTAGTTAAACAACTCATTTTTGTGTCATTTTAATTTTAACATTAAATAAAAAGGTATTTATGTCATTTTCCAACCAAAATGGATCCATGGGGTCCCCAAGTTGACCCATGGATTGTCTTGGTCGGCCATGACTCATCCAATGAGGGTCAGACATGTTTCTAGGTCATTTCATTTTATTAAAACATTATTATTACCTTAAACTACACTAATTACATCTAATCGCGATTAAAAACTTAATAAGTTACTATTCACCAAAAAAATTATTTCAATCCCATTGAACCACATTTTACTTCTTAATGACATCCATGTATGTTGGATTAATGAAATTAAAAACACAAATATGGAAAAATTTCATTTAAACGGAAAATCAGTTTTTATAAGTACAACTTAGTGGTTTCACTATTCATCAAAAATTGATGTTTTTCATAAAATTACCAAATATTCACCCTAATATATATTTGATATTATGAATTCAAAAATGATGTATATTTTAAAAAATTAAAAAAATATAAGTTTCATTAATTAATTTAAAAATTAATTTCCACTATCAAAACAAATAGCGTGTTTTTATGAATCAAAAAGTATCAAAAGATTGACAGTAGTTTAAGTCTGATTTCAAAGTGAAATTAATTCCAACGACCACTATTGGATTAAATGTTAAAAATATATTCTAAATTTAATTTAAAAACAATTCAAAAGATAATCTAATCATATAAATAAATTAGATTAAAAAGAGGTTTTTAATTAAAATACAACATTTTTCACTATTCATATAAAAATGAACTTTATCGGAATGATACCAAAAATTTACACAAAGTAAATTTTGTTGTCTCGATTCTAAAGAATAATTTTATTTTGTCAAATATAACACATAAAATTGTCAAAAAGTGGATTTAAAAGTGTTTCTCCATCAAAAGGCGGTTAATCGTCCATTTAATGAATATTAGAATGTTTACGCTGAAAATTTAATTAATTCACATTTTAATCCTCTAATATTTATTGTAAAAAGGAAAAATATTTGACAAACATATATAATCATAATGTAGATAGTTCTATTCATTCCCTCCATTACAACGGCTAGGTGTTAACTACCATTTAAAATAATATTATTTTATTATTATAGTGCAACGTAAGATATTCAAAGGAACTCATTGTTGAGTATTGCATAAGCCATCAAGAATAGCTTTTACTTTAAATTAATATTAACATTTTATTCACAAATAGGGATAAATATAAAGATGTCATATTCTTTATTTACCCAGGGTGTTACAAAAAAAGCCTCTAATAATCTCTCCAATAGATCTAAATATTAAGTTAAAAATGATCTCATATATATATACACCAAGACTGATAAAATAATTAATATATACAATGAATATAGGTACATTTATTTCAATAAAATTTAATAGATGATATGTATTTCTACCATGTTATCCTTGTAGAGAATATGCATAAATACCCATTCGATCCCCACCAACCATGTCTCAAATTACATAATGATATAATTAATAAATGTATGTATTTATTTATATTTTTATTTATATATGGTTATATGTATGTATGTATGTATCTATAATTCATCACCCAGTGGCCCACCCTCTCTTTATATGGAGGATCTATATAAATTTATGCTATTCGTCTTAGGTTACTCATTACCTCCAGGGATGAACCATGCATGTATATTGACATTTAATAGGAGGTATCATTTAAATAACTAAATAAATATATATATCTATGTGTGTGTGTATATATAACTTGTATGTATTTCTTCTTTAGTTAGAAAGAATAATCTTCTTATAATAAGAAACGCATATATAGTTGTTTGTATGTATGTTCAAGTGTCCATAATCAATATATATATGTAATTATTCTTCTATAGTTGGACTCTATACAAGATTAAAGAAACATTTTATAAATTTAAATATTCCTCCTTGTGTATACAGTACACAATTTGCATGTTAGAAACTCTAATAAAATTTCCCAAAATGAAATATTTAATACATAAAAAAAGTTTATATATATATAAAAATATAAAAGTAAACCCTAAATCATGGTAATATTAATTATGTAAAATTATGAGAAAATATCCAATTGTTTCATATAAAAATTACAAAATCACATTACACTATTGAAATAGTCATAATTTATATCATGTAATATTCAAATATCTTATCAAAAGATAAACACACTCTATGTGAAAATAAAAATTTATATCTATATGAATGTATTAAATTAAAATCAAGGATATTTAACAAAAAGAAATTCCAAAAAAGAATTTAAGCATTACCTAATGGAATTAATATTACACATTCCTTCAGTACATTTTCACCAAAACACAGGAATGAAAATGATAAAAAAAAGTTGTAATCATTAAATATATAGTCGGATATTATTATGTAAAATGATAATGTGTAATGGTTTAGCATGATCCTATTATTTTAAATAAGACATGGATTGAACCTATTTCAATATGAAGACAACATTAGAAGATATATTGTGAGGACATATCCTAATTATAAATTATTGTTCCCTTCATGGGGTGAATAAGAAAAATAATGCACTAAATAGAACCCATTAGTATTTGTGGTAAAAATAATATGTATAAGAATAGTCATCAATAAGATGAACATATTCCTAATAGAATTTTAATGATCTACTTGTAGATATATGGAACATTTTTACTATCATTCCGGACATAATAATTTATAATCATTAATTGATTTACCTAAATTATCAATTTTCCATGAAAATACCACTTGATATTAAATATATTTGGAAATCATTTATTATTGTGTAAAATTCATGGTAAATGCAAGTGGAAAACCCACTTCACACATCAACATTTTATTAATATTTTTCAAAATCACATTTATGAAAAAACACTTTCGGGGTAACACATGATGACAGAATGAGATGAGTGAAATTAAAATAAATTTTGTTAAAATCATTATATAGGGGAAACTATTTTATCTAGGAGAGTTGTTTTAAAGGATCCATTTATAAAATAATGCTTCCATATTAAAACACCACTCTCATTGACCATTAAAAAAATAATTATTATCATATTTAAAAATAGTAAATTTAATAGAACCCATAAGGATATTTATTTAAAATCTTTTCTTCCCACTTAATATACTCAACCATCACTTTTCCACCAACGATCTATATTAGCATTGGTTATATGTGGATAATTTACATGTAGTTTATTCCTATTTTATATGGTAGGATACTATGCCCTTTTATAGAACAATATCCAAATCTAAAAGTGTTTAATTTATCAATATTAAAAAAATATAAAAATGGTTTACTCTATAGAATCATTCTACATTAAAAATAAATCATCTAGTTGATTAGATAAAAAATAAATAACATGGACATCAATTTCAACACTTTCTAAACATAAAGAGATGGCACATGAAATGTTGTCTCCAATGGGTAACATACCCTACCCCATATAGACTTCCCAATTCATATTACAATGTAAAATTTAACATTATATAACAAATTTTGTAGTATTTATCATAATATGTTGAGATAATACTGATTGAGAAATAATATGAGAATATAATGATCACAATGTAGTATCCCAAGTAAAATCATTTAATATATTTTTAGGAAATATTATATTATCCATCGGAAATCCATCCATTACCAGTATTTCCAAAAATGTATGTTTGGATATATTCAAATATTTTTTTGGTAAGTGATATGAAAACATATTAGGGAATAGTATTACAAATACTCATAGTGTTGATAGTACAATTTTTAATTGTATTAATCTTGATTATTCTCTCAAACACTAATAAAAACATAGAATCTAACCATATTAATAAACAATGCCCCATAAACAGAGAGACCTAATTTTAAAACCAAGATCATTATTCGATCATAAAACATCATGAAATGCATGTATTATAGAATCTAGCATTCATCAAATGAACAAATGTCCGAATTCATCAAATAATATAATGTATTTGTTTCTCAATTTCACCCTAAACCTATGAATTTTATGGGTTTCATGGGATATTTAATCACATATACTAGGATAATGAAACAAATACATTACCATAAATTTAAGACATCCATCCATGAAACTGAATGTAGTTATTTACATAAAATGGTGAACATAGACAAGTACCATACACCTTTGATTACTCTATCATTTTCATTATCACATCTATTGGTAAATATCCCACTGAGATATAATAATGACTCACTATTCATAGTAATGTCCTTAAGATTTACAAAAATCTCCAAATAAAATCATATGAACCACCAATATTTTTGTGGAATTCATGTGAATCTGGATGTATGGAAAGAATCATTAACATAGTTATATGATTTTATGAGATTAATTTATAATAAATATTCTCTAAAAAAATACCCACCCTAATAGTGTGTGTTTGATAATACATCTAATGAGATGATCCTATGAATTTACTCATTTGTTTATAATAAATGGGTTAATTCTTCAGCTAACCATGACATCATCACATGAATTCACTAAATATCTATTTTTTAATATTTAGAAACATCTTTGTTAATGAGACCTTTTGATCAGAGTGTTACATTTTATAAATTTTGTTACACTTTTTCTAATATATCATTTGGTATATTATAGGATATATTCATGTTTATGAATCCTTTTAATATCTCTATCTCATAAAGAATGACATACCCAAGTAACACAACACATGAATGGATATAGTGTAATATGATATATTATATTGTTACATATGATATAGACAATTATCCATCAAATGTGTAATAGATAAGGGAAATTATCTATCAATATACCAATTATACTGAATCCTCGTGTAATTTTGTTCTATTTTAACATAAACTATATTATATACTATAAATTATGAAAACTTAGATCCCAAAATAAGTGTTTATTTCTTCCAAACCACATTATGAAATCAACCGTAAACTTATATTATATTAAATAATATTAAATACATAGTCAATACCCAAATAATACTATGTATAGATAAATAAATAGAAATTTAAATCATTTTCAGAGTATCTATTTGAGTAAAACTAAATCCACATTGAAGCAACCCCAACATGTTACCACATCGCATTTATATAATTAACATAAAATATAAACCCATGTGTAAATAAATATAGGAAATGATGGGTTAGTAAAAGATAAATAATTATACTCAAATGATAAAGGTATCATGTGTAATCTCGATCAAAAAAATGTATCTGTATACCTTTCTCCACCCACTGTATTATATGAACGAATGCATTTTCTTATGATCCTTTTTTAATGAAATTGAGAAACTACATTGAATGACGTATGAAAATTCTATATGGATAGTCCTATATCCTCCATTCTCTGAGTTTAAACTAATATGGTCAATGAATATATCATAATTCCTAAATATTTATGGATTACAATAGCACTTTCCCTTCACCACAAAGACAAAAAAAAATATTTTATATTGTTTTAAGACAATAAACTTATCTAGTCCAAATAAATCAATGGTTTAAATGTCATACACTTCGTATGAAAAGAAAAATATCATTATATATTTATTCTTTTACTTGTCACATGATCATAAGTATACCAAACTAAAAACTAATTAGCTAGTCCTCGTGTATTTAATACGAAATGTTTCAATTAATGATGGTTATAATTACAATTATCTCACTAACCATATGGGGTGAGGAATCAAAATATGAATCATGAACCATTAGTATAATGAATATATAGTGTATGAAACACAATATAGTACATAAATTTTTCATCATCCAACACAAAAGACCCATTCAATGCCTCCTGATCATATTTTTATCTTGATACATGATTCCTACACACAATAACCCTTACATAACTTCATAACTAGTATTACTCTATGTAAATAATTAGTTTCATAACTCAGAATTACATTAAGAGTCCAATTATCATTTATCTTCCTGAAATAAATAATTATATATATTATATATCTGATAACAATGTAATAGAAAGGTAAACTGTGTATTTCCAATTTTTTGACATGATATATTTGATAACAATAATATCTATTTAAAAATATAACAAAAATATTCATAAGTTCATTTCTTGTATATCAAATATTATTGAACTATTTACTATCCCTATCTTAGTTTTCAATTTAAAGTACTCTATTAAGCTCAATACATCTCAATATAATGCATACAACATATCAATGTGTCTACCTTACTAAAACCTCAAACAAAACACTTTATTGGGGGACATCTATTAATATTGCTACGTTTAATGATCATGATCACAAGGAATAAAATTTATAATTCTAGAATCATCAAAATATACTATAACTATTTAACATCACGACATTAAGGTTTTTATGTTAATAAATAATTTTTTGCATTTTAGAACTATTCTGATGTTCATAAACATCAATATCCATAAAGGTAATACAACCAACCATTTCCATTGTTGTATTTGGTAAATAATTTAATTGATTACAAATTTTTTTATTTAACAACATAAATTAAAATCCAATATGATATAATGTAAAATTCCATTTAGATGGTTGGAATAATATTTTATAGATGCACATAAGATTCTCTATGTCCAGATAAACAAAAATTAACATCTTATGAACTATATTCTCTTCAGAATATCATCCAAAGAAACAAAAATACTATTGAATTTGTGGATAGAGCTGTTACTTTTTATTGTGGGGACATCTAAAAAATTATTATTTTAAAATCAAATAAATAATACCAAGTGATTGGAGAATTCTTCTAGAAGGAATATTTTTTTCATTAAAATATTCCATGTGTCATGGTGGAAAAAAATACATAATATTTTAACAATTAACTAAACAAACACTATTATTCTGTATAAAACATTTTTATACTTGTCTCCTTTTAAAAAAATTTATCGAATCAAATTTACACAAAAACATTTCTCTTGAATATATCATGAAAAATTTTTCAAAAAAATTTAAGAAACAATTTATCTTATAATATTAGTGAAATAAGATGAAAGGAACAAATCCTGTATTTAGTTCCATTACAGCTAGATAATTTTATACTATATTAAAATAGTTGATTTAGTAAATATTTACTTCATAAATTAGATTAAAATATCATTTTATATTAATTATTTCAAATATTTAATCATTTATTTGTAAACAATATCAGAAAAGTCAACTCTTGGTTTCATGTACCTTTATAAATTGATGAATTTAATTTTATAGCAGGAATACATGACAATGAAATTTCATATATTTTTGTAAAACTCATTCAAGTATCATCAATGATTCCATAACATGAAATAGTAGACATTCTAGAATCTAAATTTTGGTTTTAATATCATTGATTCTCTACATCAAGATTCATTTTTAGACTTTCTATCTTATTTTTTGTCTCATAATATTTACTTTTACCCACACATACTTGTAAGAAGAACTAGAACCATGATATAACATTCCATAGTTCATCTATACACAACAATTTTGGAAAATGGGTTAATAATTTATTATCATCATATTAATTTTTGATACATTTATATAATTAAAATAATAATTAATTAAATAATAATAATTAAACATAAGGTTTCATTGAGTGAATCATTTTATTTCTTTCATGTGTTTGTAGATTCATATGGTGTACAATATCAACTACTAGATAGCTAAAATGGGTTTATCTGACTCAATGAATGATTCATCTCTAATAAATGATACTTAATTTTTTTTAATAGTCTTAAAATTTTGAAGCATTAATATTTTAATTTTATAAAATTTTTATTAATGTCAGTTAGTCTAAAAAAGAGTTTATACACAATAAAAACCGTCACTAGATGAGTATATTATTTCTATTATTACAATCATGACCTATATTAAATGTGATATAACAAAACTATGATTCCCCATTTTAATCAAATCATACCATTTTGGTGGAATGATAGATATTGTAACTCCCCATGTTTTTAGAACAATGATACTATGTTTGAGAGCATATATAACAAGCAACACTGAGCCTAAATGAAGTGTACATGTTTAAATAAGACTGTAATAACCTAGACATTAAATTAATGGGTATGAATATGGTATACATATTTATGATACATAATTAATGAACCTAATAAATATAAATTTATTGATAAATTATCATTAAATAAGTACTCGATTTTTTTTAATAAATATATTAAATTCACCAAAAAAAGCGTTCTTCACAAAATTAGATTAATTTTTGAAAGAATCATATCAATATTATCATAGATAGGTTATTTATAATAATATAATAAATTTCAATAGAATCATAAATTTTCATGATTTGTTTATTATTTTATTTTCATTAATAATAAAATTATAAAAACAATTTTGAGATCACAAATATTATCCATATAAAATATTTAAAATAACCAATATTAAAGAATTATTTACATAAATTTTATATTATATATATTTATTAATATTAATTAAAATTCATATTGTGATTTTTTATAATAATATTTTTAATATTAGACAATCTAATGCTTGAAAAATACATTTAAATAAAATACAGTTTTTTTGTCACGTATTACGGGATTAATTATAAAGTAAAATTTAGAAATTATAAGAATTTTATTTAGTAAAATTGATTCGAAATGTGGTATCATAATTAATATTAATAGGTAATAAATTCCCATTATTGTTTTATTATAATTATTAGTCAAAGCTGTAAAATTTGGTTACCATTGTTAAGGTTAAAATAGATTTACTAGTGGTTAAACTAATATGGTAAGTGTTAAAGTGAAATAAAAACATATCTAATTTTTATTTTTTTATAAATATTTATACATAGTAGAATACATTATTTGATAAAAACCAATTTTGATAAATTTTCAAATAACATATACTACACATTATTTAATGACATTGAATAATCATAGGTGTTCCACACATCTCAATTGTAAAAGTCACCTCCAATCCTATCCATGAGACAATACAAAAGTATTTTTGATTCTCCAATGCCTGCATAAGTTCCATTCTTACTTTGATTTAAATTTTCAAGATTAATTTTTTCATTAAGAAACAAATCTATGAAGAGTTTACGTATAATCCCAATAGAGAGTTCTGAATACGATGTATCTTTCATTATAGAGAAATATTTTTGTTACTTCATGCACATCATTATAATTTTTTTAATCATAGATTATATAATAATATTAGTATATATAAAATTCATCTATTTTATAATTTTAATTTCATAATGTATATCCATATACTCTTACATCTAATGGTAGACTGATGTATTCATCTTGTGTACAACATGCTACTACCTCACAAACCGATATAAATTTCTTAAAACCGCTTCTTACTTCTATTTATAATTAAAAAATTAATGTATATTTGTATATGATATTAATGATATATTTATCATTGAAGAAAATTATTATATCATTTATTATATTATCTCTCATTTCATTTAATGATGATAACAATGTTTTTTATCTGTGTGTGATTTATCTCATCTATACAGTGATACGACTCATTTTATATTACTTAATCACATGGATAATAAATAATTTAGTATTCATGGAAATAATAATATATTTATGATACAATGTTCATCATAATGGAAATATAATACATACATTCTTTCCATTGTGATCCTTAAAAATGGGAAATGTTAATCCTCATTACAAATGGAAAATCATCTTTTTGATAATAACGTATTTCAATTTTTTATAAACTTGTTTCATAGTTGGATTAAAAACTATAATAAATTTATAAAATATAACATTATATTATTATTATTATTATTCAAATGATGAAAATATTATCTCATTGATAATAGTTATCCTTCAAATTTCATTTTGGACATATTAGATGATTTTCTTCAAAACATCCCACATGATATAAAATAATTAAATAACTGAATATGACATGCTAAAAAATAAACATTATATAATAATAAACATGAAAAATACATTATATGAATGTAAATAATTAAAATTTCTTAATAATTCATGATGATAAGGAACACATTGGATGAGTTCGTCTTAAGGTAAAGGGTCTTCCCAAACCACCATGGTTCATGGTGATATAATCATTTTCTCAAAAATTCAACTTTTCTCTATCTTTATAATTACAAAATTATGTTAAATTATGTGTATATATATCACACATAAATACATATAGTGTTATACATTCCTTTTAGGTGGTTTTACATGCCTTATTTCCATTTTTCAAATTCGTTCGTTATGAAATTTATTTGAATTATGAGACGAGGTATGATTATACATAATATTTTCATTCCACTACCAATTCATATTTTTATGAATAATAATTTAAATTATTTTTGTGGCATACATAATGAGGTACATATTAATATTGGTGAAACCAGAAATAAATTCATTGAATTTGAAAGATAATTTTTATCACTAGACATTATTAATGTAATTTTGGAGTAAACAAAATCAGTTTTGGGGCTTTTCCCATGAAGTGATATTTTTACATAGTTATCAATGGGTCATTAATATTTAATTTTATATTTTTCAGAAAATTTCCATATGTTTTCATGATATTATGATATCATTATTTTTATGTAATTCCCATATGTTTTTACTAATTATAATTATATTATATTATATCATGTTATAATTTTCCCTAACAAGTTATGCTTACTTTTAATGTTTATAACCATATTGGGATTTTTAGGTCACCCATTTCTGTTATCTATTCACCAAGATATCAAATTTAGTTTCTAGAGATCAAGGTATTTAAGATCAAATTATGGATAATTAATAAATTCAATTGAATTCATTAAAAATTTTACGTATTATGTACCTAATATTCCAGTGAAACAAATAATTTTTATCCTCGGTGTGTTTTTAAATAAAATTTATGTTAAAAATCATCAAATAATTTTTTAGAAATGTTCGGTCACTATATTTGGTATCGATGGATTATCTAGATATATTTTGGTTTTATTACTAGAATATTTAACTGATAATTATTTGTATTTTTATAAGGATAAGAATTAGTGTATAAAAATAATTTGGAATTTTTGTGAAGTTTGGTGCGATTGGTTTTTGAGGAATTACATACCTATCTAGATATTATAAGTGGTTGTGGATCTAGGAAAGTGGTACATGTGGGTAATAAATACTAAAATAGTTTATTATGATTAACTATATTGTCACCTGGTTCATGATAATGAGGCTTATTACAAACCTAGATTGGCACTACTATGGGAGATTTTTTGTAAATACAAATACTTTCTCTAAAAATTATAAACGAACAGAGAAAAATATTGGTTTAAAAATATAATATGAATCATTGTCAAAGACAATCTATATTTATTCCTTATGATAAAATTATCATTTAAAATTTATTCCTTCTACTTTCATAATTTTAATTTCCTTATGTTAATGTAATATCATATTGTTTTTATTTTTCATTTATTTAATGATGGGGAATTTTAGAAACTCTTCCACAACCAATGATATTGGAAATGAGATGATTTCATCGATGCAATTTCTATTGTTTTAGAATATCGAGCTGATAAATTGATTATATTACTAGATGAATTGGCTATTGATAATAACAATAACATGAAATATGTGGAACACCCTCCTCCTACAATGTATGAAAAGTTGTAGTTATTTCTTTTATGCCGATATAGTCTACAATATTTTTTGGATCTTCTGATCCCATCACTGTGAGATAATTTATTAACTCCATTTAGAGGAGATTATTTTACATCCATTAATCACATTGGGATATATGTATATCAATGGTGGATACTTATCTAGAATAAATATTTTGAAGAGGATATTGATTCAATTGAAAGGGAAGAAGTCAATAAAATATTACTCAACAACTATTTTCCACAAACTCTCTATATGAAAATATAGTGGAAGTTCCTTGGACTAAATCAATAGGATGGATATTATGTCTTGGAATATGTGGAAAACATTACTGGGATGTCAAAATATCCTATTAAATTTTTTATCAATGCAAATAGTAATTAGGATCTTTTCTTTAGTGGATTAAATTTGAGACAACCATTATAATTAGAAATTCAAGAAATTGACAGCAATGAGGAAATTGTTTATTCTTACCTCGTAGAAGATTTTGAGATCAATTAATCTCACTAGTATTGTAGTAATAGAGAAAAATGGTGTAAAATATTGTTTTTTGTATTATCATTAGATAAATCACATGGTGGAATGAGAGCCCAACGACCTAAATGTTGAAATTGTAGCAAGAATCATCCTAATAACATCTAGAAGAGAAATTCAAGATTCATCAAGTGAGGAAAATTAGTGATTCAAGGTAATTAGTGAAAAAAATAAATGAATAATTCCACTAAAATGGATGAATAAAATAAGTATCATATAAACACTCTTACTATGTAACAATTTCATAAATATAAATAACAAGGGATCTATGTATGTTAATTTTATAATCCATGTTTTGTTAGAGACCATCAATGATAAGAACCAATATATTTATAAGGAAGTGATTTTATATCCCATATAGTGATATTTACTCTATCAATGAAGTTGTAACAGGTAACCTATTTATCCATTCAAGAATAGTGAAATATATTTTTTATTCTGGTTATAAGAATTCATTCTTATCTAACTTGTTTAGTATTAATTTAATAACACAAACACATGAAAAAGGGGTGGATCTATATTTGAGAATGGAAAATTGTACAATTATTTCATCCCATGTATATATATCATCCCATGTTAATGATTATGGACTAAAATTCCTAGAAAATATTGTTATAAATCCCTTAGTGGAGTTTGAATCCATATCAGTCATGGATTGACTATCATTATATAAAGAAATAATAAAATTTCATTATAGGTAGACCACTCTTCACATATAAATCATCATATGATACTGAATAAGTGTCTGGGGGAGGATGAATCTCTTATGTAATAGTCTACCCTACTATTGTTTATATTTCCTTATGAAGAAGCATATCTTGCTCAAATGATTGATACCAAGGGGATAATAATTCATGAAGACTTACTCATTCTGATGTGTTATACTAATTTATTTTGTGAAGAGATTCCCAGTCATTATATAAATTGAGATATGGAATTATCAAATAATATTGCACTTATATATTGGAAATTATTAATTACTAATTACAACAATATCACTATAGAGTTGGAATAACAAAAAAAATGGTTATAAGATAATCTAGAAGTGGGTTTTATACATCCGAGCGATTTACCATATTGTCTGCCAGTACTATTCATCTTGATAAAGGAGTGGTCAAAGTGCCTCGGTATTGATTATCATTAACTCAAAAAAATTAGGATAAATAAAAATTATCCCCTTCCATGGGTAGATTAATTGTTCGATAAACTATGTGGTGATCAATACTTATCTATGGTATTCTTTTTCTTGGGATATAACCCTGTAAATGTAAAGAAGTATGATATTCACAAAACTATGTCTTGAAAAATTTATGGACAATATGATTTCATATTGATTCCAGTCAAACTCACCCAAGAACCCAAAATATTAATGGGATTAATGAATTTATTTTTTTGTTATTACATTATAAATTTCAGGATACATGTTATAGATGATATTCTAATATACTCCAAAAAACAGACTACCATGAGGTGTTTTTAATAATATCAAAAATATATTTCAAAAAGATAACATATATGAAATGTAAAGTAGTTGTGGGTTTATGATGATGGAAATATCATTATTTTGGCATATTATATCCATTATTAGGATATCATTAAACCCTTTTAAGAAAAATTAAATTAAGAAGTATCTTAGACCAACATCTATAACATAAATCATAATTTTACATTGTAAAGCTATGATTAATCTAATATTTTTTGTATTATTCTTGTAATTTTCCAACCCATTAACCATGATAAATCATAATGGGGTAAATATTTTTTGGACCATTAATTGTGACATGAGATTTAAGGATTTTAAAAATAGTCATATAACTGCACTAATCCTCACACTACCCCCAAGTAGGGAATATTTCAATTTATATAGGGATACTTTAAAGAAGGGATTAGATTATGTACCAAGGAATAATTAAATATTGATAGCATACACCTCCGAGAAGTTGAAATTTAAATATAAGATATTCCCAACACATGATATTTGGTTGACTACAGTCATATTTTCTTTCAAAACATGGTTACATTATCTCTATAGAGAGTAGTTTGAAATATATACAAATCATAAAAGCCTAAAATACACATTAACACACACACACACACACATATATATATATATAGGAATTTTCTCAAATGAATATGGTAAAATATGGTCAGGTACTATTACTACCCAATCCATTACAATAATTAGAAATAAAACAACACAACATTTGATTTAAATATGAATGATCCATTAATTTTAACAAATGATTAAAATTTTTAAATATAAAATATTATTATACATGAAATGTATATCCATGATTATAGTTATGTAAGAAAAATCATAATTATTTCTCAAATTATTATTAATGCATCACTTCTAGAGAAGTTAAATGACTTTCCAAGAGATGATGCAGAAAATCAGATGATCGTGGAATCTATAAGGAAAGGGAAATCACTATAGTAAAAAATGAATAAACTATTTTTCTGATTTCAGTCACTACTATTTGAACCATCAAATTATTAGATAATGAATGATGTGTTGAATTATCCACATTACTCGACCTTCTGAATACACCTACAGATGATGAGGATATATCAAGGTCACTGAGAGAACTATTTGTGTGAAAATATTTAAATTGATATCATGGATCATACATCAAATTTTATGGTATTTCAAAAAGTGAAGGATAAAATAAAAAAATTTAATGTTATGATTATACAATTATCTATACCCACATGGAAATGGGAAACATCACCATGGACTTTTTCAGTTGTATTCCAAATAAATCATGAAGAAATAATTACATGTAGATTATGATAGATAATAAAAAAAATATTTCTTACTTTATTTCAATTTTAGGGGACTTCTCATATGTTGGAATACCAATGATAAATATTATAGGAATGGTGAAGCATTATTGAACAGAACAAAAACAAATTATATTGATATTTTAAATTTACATAATGATTTTGGACTAGCCTCCAACATTTTCTAAATATTATGTTGAACATTAATATGGATTATCACATCAAATTTAGTGGAAAATACAATATTAATTCTCAAAAACTAGAATACATGTTGAGAGAATGATCAATAGAAATCAAATTAGGATGATATTAGTATCATTCTTGGGATAAGTTCTCATACAATAATATCCATCATTCATGAATTAAAATGGATACATATGATGGATTTTATGGTAATAAATGTAAAACACCAATTTATTGGATTGAATTTGGTGAAAAAAATTGTAGAAACCTGAAATGGTTGATGATATTGTTTAAAATGTCAAGTCTATTTAAAAATACATCAAGATAGTAAAGAGTCGACAGAAGAGATATGGAGACAGTCATCAATGGGACCTAGTGTTTCATGTCTAGGTAAAACAATTTCTTTTTGTATATCCATGGATTATAGTAAATATATTTTAGAATAAGAGATATCTAATCCCCTAGTATGTCATTCCTTTCAATATTTTTTATCAAATACGAGTTAATTTTTATGGAATAGAACTCTCAGTAAGCCTTCCTCAAGTACATGAGGGTACATAAAAATCCATTATATGTATTGAATTCATTGGAGGTTCAGATAGACAATTATTTATCATATGAGAATAATATGGTGAATATCATCGACAATAGAGATACATTTATATGCAATATTACAACATACTTTGAAAATGTACTATCGTGGAACCATATAAACGATGAAGTAAATTGGGAACCATAGGAATACATACATAAAAACACCCTTCAAGTTTTTCAATGACTGTATATAAAAAAAATTATAGGTTTACATTACTTAATGAAAGAATAATGTAACACCATATTATTTTTAAATATAAAAATATTCTTAATATTGTATCTGATAATCAACAGAGACCCTAGTTGAGTCGTGATTGTATAAACATGACCTTTATAAACATGCAGTTAAATTGGAAGGTTTGAATAGGGTTATATTATTTTAACCATATATATGATGTTCTAAATAAATATAAATGTAATAAACTATCCTCATGAAATCTTAATTGAGATTTTTAATAATGACATTTAATTCTAAAAAATTATGTTTTCCATAAAAACTTTTTGACAATTAATGTGTGGGAAAATATTATAATTAATATCATTAACATTTTCAAATTTTAATTGATAAAATAAAAATTAATTTTTAATTATACCTATCAAAATTATATTTTGGGGCGTTTTGGTGTTTTTAATTAATGGCCATTTATTTAATAGTTAATGTTAATGTTTCTTCAAATATTATCATTTGAATACATTACATACAGTAATTTAAAAATCCCTATATTTTTATTATTTAGTATAAATGTTACACGTGATCTATTTTATTTATAATAATATAATTAATTTGGTTTTTATAGATAATTTTTAGGAGTATTGGTACAAGATCCTTTTTATACTTAAAAGAAACGTTTTCTGAATACTGTTTTTAAGTGCATTTTTTTATTGATTTAGAAAATAGATAACATGTATTGAATATTATAAATTAAATGTATGTATTATATACATCTTTATATTAAAATATCTTAATATAATTACTATTTACGTACATACAGACAATATATGATGATCTACTACTTGAAATATGCATATTTCTAAAAAAAAGTTTTTCATTGAATATTATATGTTAAATTTGAAATAAAATTTGGATAATTAATTGGATTGTGTTTTTTAAAAATATTCCATAAATTTTATTATACTAATTACTATATGTTAATAATATTTAAATTATTTTTTAATAATGAATAGTAAAATCACTAAAAATATGTTACCATGACAATGGTCAAAATAGGATTAACAAGGTAAAAAATAAAATGTTAAGCTTATAATTACATTAATAAAAAATATAATATCTATTGGTTGTAAATATATATATATATATATATGATATATTTTTGGGTTCTATATTATACATTTTTTAACCTTTTACAATTAAAAATACTTGACATTATTGAATAATAATTAAAATCGAAAACTGTGCCACTCACCTCAACTATAAAACAAAAAATCATCTCATATTATTTAGACACATAATTTTATCTTTTGATTCTGAAAAACCTATCCAAATCCATTAATTAATTAAATTTACAATTATTATAGGTATTGGTTTGAACAAAAATTCAAACTAGGAATGAATTAGTTATAATCCAATAAAGGTTTTCGAAAGAACAGATATTGTTATTAACTAACTATTTTTGTTTTATTTCATCTTCCATGTAATTAAAATCATCTTGAACCATGATGATATAATAAATTAAATATATCTAATATTATTATATGTTATTATTTTTATGGACATAAATACTTCCACTTACTCATCCATTGAATGGGAAACAAATCAATTCTTTATGGAAATGACGGACTTCCTCTTCACAAACTGATGTAATTCGTTTTCCATCATCTCCTGTTATGATTATTTATTTTGATGGATTTAATTTATATGATGGATATTAAATTAATATTTATCACTATAGAATATTAAACTATTATATTTTGTATTATATTTTAATTTATCAAATGATGATATCATCATTCATGTGTATGTGTGGTTTACCACATCCATTAAGCGATGTGATACGATTTTTTACCACAAATTCACGTCGATGGTATGTAAAATTTTATTTATTAAAATAATATGATATTTATGATATTAGAGATATTATTTTTTTTAAATTACATTTTTTATGGAGGTGATTAAATATTGACCAATTTGACTATTGTGAATTTTCTGAAGTAATTTTCGATATCCTCTGTTTTTTCTGGATCCACAGATATCCCCTCATTTGAGATTATGTGACCCAGAAATGAAACTTTTTGAATCAAAAATGAAAAATTGGTACATTTTTCATAATGATTATTCTTTCTTAGGGTATTTAATACAATTATCAAGTGTTCTTCATATTCATCCTTGCTCTCTGAATAGACAAGAATATCGTCTATAAATACTACCACAAACTGATCATGATAGTCCTTAATGACTCTATTCATTAGATCCATGAAGATAGAAGGATCATTATTAAGACCAAATGGAATCACTATAAATTCATAGTGTCCATAACTTGTATGGAAAGTCATCTTTGTTATATCCCATTTTTTGACCCTTAATTGATGATACCCTAAATGAAGATCAATCTTGGAAAAGTATTGCACTTTGTGTAATTGGTCAAGTATGTCATCAATGCATGGTAGAGGATATTTTTTCTTGATAGAGATCTTGTTAAGTTCTCGATAATAAATGCAGAGTCTCATTTATCCATATTTCTTCATAACAAACAGAACATGTTCTCCCCAAGGTGATGCACTAGGGCTTCTGAATCCCTTACCAAGATTCTCTTGGAGTTGCTTCTTCAATTCATGCAACACAATTGGGGCCATTCTATAATGTGTCTTAGAAATGGCCATAGAACCCGGTATGAGTTTTATAGAAAACTCAACTTTACGATTTGGTGGAAGACCTCAAAATTCATCTAGAAATATATCATCAAACACCCGTAAAATGGGAATATTATTAAACGCGAGTTTCCCTCCAACCATTGGAGATAAATAACCTTAATTTATTGGAATCAAGAACATTAATATGGAAGAAATTTCCACTAGAAGGTTATATTCATCCTTGCATAGATATATGATAGTATATTGATCAGGAATATTAAATTTGATTTCCCTTCTTTGGAAATTGATATGATCTTCGTATAAAGAAAGACAATCCATTCCTAGAATCACATCAAATTCCACTATAGGAAGGATCACAAGATTTGCAGGAAGAAATTTCCCACAAACATTAATTGGAGAAGAATTATAAACTTTTGATGCGACCATTGTGCCATTAGGAGTTGTCACAGCTAACTCAACATCTAATTTTTGAGGTAATACGGTGATACCCTTAGAAAATTCTTTAGAAATAAAATATAGCGTGGATCCTGAGTGAAATAAAACATTTTCTACTTTAGAGTGGATGGAATGTGTACCTTTCACCACTTTGTTATCATAATCCACATCACTAATAGTAATTTCATGTGACTTTCCTATATCTTTGGCCTTAAGAGTTTGTTCAAATCAATAATCATCAACAACCCTGGGATTAGGGCATTTATTGGAATAATTCCCCATCTCCTTTCACTTGAATCATTGAAGTGTTGGAGATGCATTTTGTGTATCACTTTCTTTGTTCGCATCATTAGGCATCTTCTCCCCATTATTTCTACATTCAATTGCTTGATGAACTACTTTTCCACATATAAAACATTTGGTTGTACCTTTAAGACAATTCCCCCCATGTTTCTTTTGACAATTTGAGCATAAAGTAATCCTAATATTCATTTCTGTGTGGTCTTTAGATTTTCCTTTGAATTCCATTTTCCTCCTCTTATCAAACCAATATGACTGATGGGTTAATCCTATCTCCATCTCAACCGTGAGAGCAAATCTAACCATTTCCTCGTAGATATTGATGTCCCTTATGGCTAACTCCCTTCGAAAAATAGGTTTTATGCCACTAAAGAATAGAACGATCTTACTCTCAAGTTGGATAATAATTCCGGAAGCGTACATTGCATGTCCTGAAAATTTTACATCGTAGGTACTAACAGATTCATCATACTTTTGCTTCAGTTCAAGAAAATCATTCTACATCTTTGTTTCATGAATACGAGGGAAGTACTTATTGAAAAATAAGTTCTTGAACTCTTCCCATTCCATGGACTCAATTTCATCTCTTTGCCTTGTATTCATGTTAAGATTCCACCATTGATCAGAATCACCTACAAAACGATACGATGCTAAGATGACATTGTCATGTTCAAAACAATAAAGGACTAAATATATATTTTCAGTGGTATTGATCCATTGTTCAACCACTAATGGATTAGAAGACCAGCTGAGTGAAGGTGACCGCTGCCTCATAAAGGATTAAACATAATGTTTCTCCTTCCTTTTCTAGTTTGGAAGTCCTGCATGATTCATATCTTGAGAATGTTATGTGATCATGGCTACTTGATTTTGCATTCCGGATCCCATAACACTTGGTTTCCTAGGTGGACACTCATTTCATTGTCCGTCACATTCAACATTAACACGATTCCAACGTGTTCTAGCCATTGAGTAAAACCAAGAAGCATAGTGTGAGAAACAATAATTATAATAGGAAAACCACATAATCAGTAATAAAATTTCACACTTTATGTCTTATCATAGGTTATTCAGGGACAATTCTAAAACACTAATATTGGGTTCTATTCTTAGACATATACATAGGGTTCTTACTAAGGCTTTCACATCCTAGTTTCCAAAGATTGAATATCACTTTCCTCTGATACCAAATATAATGACCCAAAATTTACATACATTTTTATTACATTACAATTGATGTATAATTATTACAGAATATAACAAAACCATGAAAGGAGTGTATAGGTATAGTGTCTTTAGAAACTGGGAAATATAAAAAACAAGTTCTTAAATCATCTACATCGTCTATCATTTATTACATCATATCTAGAGTCCCTTTTTGGAATATCCTACTTAATACCCTACATACTGACCTAGGGAAATGAAAACATAAAAATGGTGAGCTCAAATGCTCAGTAAGGGTAAACAAAAGAAATATCAATAATATCATATTCATAAGAACATAACATTTTGAATATCTTAACCTGCAAAAGAGATCATAATATCATAACATGGGATAAATCATAGTGGTGAAATGAAATCCCAATAATCTTAACATAAAACATGATACTTTCTAGAATACAAAAATAGTCATAGAAAATAACTTCATTTTAGTCATGACTCATTTCCAAGACTATCATAGCGTAAAAAGTTTATTATTGAACCGAGTTCACTCCTCGTTCCAGTCCTGTATCACTGAACCAGATTAACTTGCCATTCCAGCCATGTCTATCTCATGAGATATAAATCATTATTCAATGCATTGGAGGGAGATATATGTCCCACCCATCTCACAATGAAACCATTCTTATGTGTTCCACAAAATCATAAGTCATACATCATAGCATAACCCATGTAATAAAAATGGGATTCTTAAACATCGTGACATCATAAAATAATTCGTATAAGATAAAGGACTTCATAAAAATAATTCCATCACAACATAATCAAATCAATGTAATAATAGGTATAAAAATAGAACAATATATTATCTTATATGAAAAATAATTTTGATAAAACAATTGAACTCCATTCATGAGAAAAATATCCTTTCTACTTAAAAAAAACATTTTTCCATTCTTAACATACCATAAAATTTTAAACTAAAAGAAGATGATTAAAAATAAACCTAAAAACATGTAATGAAAGCTTCATTGAATTAATTTTCTATGATATCATAAACATCCATTCATGCCGTATAAGTTAAAAAACATTCTTCTCATACTATGGCCGGAATAGTCAAAAAGTACCTTGTATGAAAAACGACAAAAGATTACTTTCATATCTTGTACTAAAACTCACAAATGAGTAATATTGGATTTAAAAAATTATAGGAGTATAGAAATAATATTACATATTGAGGAATCATGGATGTGGATGATAAATATTCCCTAGTAAATTCTGAAGTATAAACAATCTCGGATAAAAATGAGATTGCGAGATTTTCCCTTACCTTAGGTCTGATATGCTTTGTACGGGTAAGAACCTCCTGTATAATGATTTAAATAATGTCATTTAATTATTCTATAATCATACTCATTGTTATTATTTCAAATATGGTCATATTCTTATCTTCTTGTTTTTAATATTTCATTGCTACTTGTCATTCGGGTGTTTATTTCTTTTTGTTCTTATGCGTGTTTTGTTGAATAAATTCTTATTCATCTTTTTAGGATATAGATACCTCAATTACAGAATTGTTTTAATGTAATATATATCATATTTACTCATTCAATTAATTTATATAATAATTTTTCAATGAAGATCATGTAGAACGAGTCACATCACATTGTGGAGACGGTAGGCCGTACGTACGCACGAGCGATGATATTGTTCCCATGATCGTGGAATTGTATTGATGTCTATGTATAATATTTCATAATAAATATAATTTTAATGTAATCATATATAGTTATTCTTTACACCATTATATGAATCCAAGTAAGGTGGTGGTGGAAAACAGATTACATATTGGCGTGGAGACGGTATTCCGTACGTACGCACGCACAATGATTTCGTTTTCTGTAGGATGGATAGAAGTTGAAATAGGGTTGTTTCATATTTATAAAAACATATCATTATATTAGTGATACTGATTTTATTACTTCATAATGAAACAACTAAAGAAGAATAAGTCGAAGAAGAAATAAATTTGAATGAATCGGTAACAGATATTACCTCTTCTTCGACAAGCCTCTTTGAAACCTCCTCTTCGGGAACTAAAGTTGGTCTTTTAAAAATACCGGGACCTCTAGGATGTTTCTAGGGAAGTGGAGAAGAGAAATTTTCAGAGTCTGGACAAGCTTTAAGTCTCATAGTGGTGTGAGGAGGAGAGGGAGGAGGTTCCCTTTTATAAGGGAGGAGAGGGGTACCTTTGGAATTGTAAGAAATATTAATTAATAATAAATTCCAAACCCAATTAAAAACACTCAAAAATAACTCAAATACAATTATTAGATGATATAGGGTTATAATATAATAAAACAATAAAATTTAGACAAGTTGGTAATTTATTTTAAACATTATCAACATGATTTATCCTTATGTAATCTATTTAATTGTATTTGTGGAAATAATATTGTAAATTTTTTAATAATTGTATATAATTACATATATGTTGTTAATTGTAATTAATTGTATAATTTATCACATTTTAGACCATATAAATTATTATTTATAATTTTTAAATATTTTTGTGATTTTTAAATGATTTTATAATATGTAATTTTATAAAATAACAACAGTGTCAATTTTGACACTATTGTTTTATTTGAATTTAAATAAAATATAGAATGAATATATGTTCGAAGTAAAAGATTTAATAGATTTATAACATGTCATATTTATCTATAAAATTAGTGTAGCACATTTAATAGTTCATATAATATTTATTTTAATACTTTTACAATCACTTATTTGATAATTAAATCAATAAAATAACTTTAACATCACTATTGTGTCATAATTAATGATAATTATTTAATCCCTAAAAATTATAAATAAATTCACATGATGTATATAATTTTATTATATTTCTTGGGATTATTTATATCTGATGTTTTATTTTGTTTATCACTAAATTAAAATTATTACACTTATATGATTTAAGAGAGTGACATGTTGTCACTTTCTTTGGTTCTGATAACAATTATATTATTTCATGGACAAAAGTCCTTTAAAGGAATCAAGTCTAACCCTTATATGATATGGGTCGACATTTATTCATCGAATAAAATTTTGGAAAGTGTTAGGGTAATTTTATAATCTTATTTTTACCCTTAATTCCTGGTTTTAACTTTAACTCTAGTAAATAGAAATTTCCATTATTAATATTCATAATTAAAAAAATAATAAAATTAACATATTAACATAATTTGGGCCTACAGATTCGTAATATGGAATCCATTTCTCAATATTCAAAACACAGAAGTTGCAGTAATAAATTTAAATTTAATCTCATTGTTAAGAAAACGAGTTTTAAATATTTAAACATTGCCAATGATTGAAATGTTTTTACCTATGAATTCTTTGTAAAATTAATGATTATGAAAAAAATTATATTAAATAGTAAAAATCTATTCTCTTTATACTTTATAACCATTCAATATTATAATTAAACTATATAGATTATTACGATGAAAAAAGGAGTTTTTAATTAAAATATAGGGTGTTTTATTATTTATTAAAATATGAAAGTTTTCATAATAATATGAAAATTTTATAGTAAGTAAATTTATGTATCCTTATTCCAAATAAGAATTTTATTATTTCCAATTGAACTTATAAACTTTTCAAAAACTAGATTTAATGTTGGTGCGCTATCAAAAGGTGGAAAAACTGAATTTGTTTTTTGATAAATACTTATTTTACTAGAAATATTTATTTTTTTCTCATACAATGTTCTAGAAAATATTTAAGATGAATAATAATTTTATAAAATAAAAAATTCAGTTAATACTATTCCTAACAGATAGTTTATAATATTATAATAATATATTGTTGTTTAGTGAAACTCGATATTGTGTATTACACACGCTATCAAGGAAGGTCGTGATTGCGTGTAACGCAAGCCAAGCTTGTGTTGTGTGAAATGAAAGATTTCTTTGATGTTTTAAATGACATAAGACATTAATATATATATATATATATATACTTCTCATAAAATATCAGGGTGTTAAAGGAATACTTCTCGGGTGTTCAATGAAGAGGAAATATGAAAAATATTATAATAGTCATCATGGAATGATTTGTGGATGTAATAGTTTCAATAAAATTAATGATAAAACCATAAATACCTCATACTAATCATATGATGATATGAATTAATATGAAAAAGAAATTGGAAAAGTGAAAATTTTAAATCCAAAAATAGTTCAAGGCTCACAAGATGAGTATGATTCTGAAAAGGATTCATATTTTGAATCCATGGATGAATATAATACATCAGAACATCATTAGAAAATTATATGAGAATATATTGATCAATCCAATATCATTGGGTATTGGAACACACTAACACATATGAGTAGAATTAGTAATAATGAACCCACTACTTTCCAATTAGTTGTGAAACCAACCATGATGGAATAAGAAATGAATGATGACTCCTGGGTTATGTCTATAAATGAGGAAATGGATCATATTTACATTAAACCGAAATGGTCTCTTTTAAAGAGACTCAAAAATCACAATGATATTGGAAATAAGTGATTTTTTTTAAATAAATCAATGAACACAAAATTTTGATGAGAATGAATGAAATCTTGGTTTGCAATGATTATGTACAGATACAAGGAATTGATTTTGAATAAACCTATTCTCCAATGGATATATTCTCTTCCATCAGACTTTATCTTACTATATAAATTCAAATATAGTAAAATGTTTTTTGGATGGATGTCTAAATGGCATTTTAAAATGGTGATATTGAAGTCGAAATCTACATTGAATAACTAGGGGGTTTTTATATTGGAAATGAAAATATGATGGATTTTAGATTATTGATAGCTTTATGTGGTCTAAAGTAGGAGCCATGAGTGTTGTATTCTTAAAATATATATTATCTCAAGAATAATTAGTTTAAAATACAAAGTTTTGACGATAATTTCATTGTGAATAATTCTCATAAAGATCAATTTATGGTGCTGGTGAACAAGGAGAATATTATTATTAGTGGAAGCATGTGTGTATGAGTGAAAGAATTATCTAATGAAATGAAATAAGAAATTGAGAAGTCCATGATTCGTGACCTCACATAATTCTTGGGGATTCAGGTGATACAATTTAATGATTACACATTCATTTCTCAGAAACAATATGCCATAGGTATTCAAAATAAATTGAACATGAAGGACTCCAAACCAATGTTGACACCAATTTCAGTTGCAAAAAAATATTGAATGAATAAGGATTATGCATATGTAGATCCCACCATGCATAAGATAATTATTGCAATATTATTATAGTTAACTGTAACATGGCCATCTATCTTCTTTTCAATTTGCATAGTTTTCCACTCTCAATGTAATCTGAAGGATGCGAATTTTGAAAGAGATAAATGAAAAATGCAGTATATACAAGGTACACTCACATTTGGATTATACTTTTATGTAGGTGGTGATAAAAAATTGTCCTGAATATCTATTTCTAATTTTACTGGAGATGTGGTGGATCATGGGACTACATGTGGTGATTATTTTGTCATTGGATATAAATTTTTGAGTTGGTTGACCAAAAAACATGAAATAATGTCTCTTGGTATAGATGGAGGTGAGTATATCCTTAATATAATAGATTTAAATTAGATATTGTGGATGAAGAGGAAACAAATAGATATTAGTGATGAGGTGAAGCAAGTGGTGGTGACTCACTATGGAAATAAGATAATGATCGATATTATAAATAATATGTTTCATAACTCTCATAAATAACAAATATAGACCAGATATCAATTAATCAAATGAAATGTTATAGAAGGATTGATTTATTATTGAGCATGCTAAAACTTATTTCCATGTGGACGATGTTCTAATATAGTCATACATATCACATGGGTCCATGAATCATTCATTTAATCTTAGTGTTCATCCACCTCCTTATGAATCATAAGGTTTCTGATAACATCATGTCCCGATTGGTTTTATCTACATTAATATTTTTTCAAATAGATGTTAGTTTATGGGGGATATACAATCCATGGGGAATTTTTGGAGCACTTTATATACAAATACTAAGTCATTTGGTCTATTTGCCAATGGGGTGATAATTTTTCAAGTGTAATTCTATTATTGAATTCTGGTCTTATAGGTTTACCAGATTTATAAGGGGTTTATAGTGGCGTCATAATATTTTTTCCCACTGTTTTATCTAAAGTGAGCTTTTATTGTATATACATAGAGTGATGGGTGAGTAATTCCATTCCTATAAGGTTCTTATTTGACACAGGTGCTTTATGGATTTTTTTTTCATGTTCAAAACACGCAGTAATGGGTGTATTGTTGTAACCGATGACATTCTTATCTGAAACCGATTTGAAGATTAATTTTGATCTCAATCCATATCAAAGAATATATATTTTTGTTGGAAGAAATTATTTTCAATGTTGTAAAAATGGTGGTTCATCAAGTCTAAAAAAATAACCATGTGTGCTCATTCTGTGGATAGTGATTCATCATAAAATTGAGAAAGTTGTTGAATGAGTGAAATTTCACTGGGATTCACATCTGATTAAGATTCAAATGAATGAATTTGGAGATTCAAAAACAATATTCTGGATGAGTGGGATCATCATGAAGGGATAAGAGTATAAATATATGGTTACCCCCACAACATTTGACATGAGAAATGTTGGAGAAAATGATAAATGGGTCTAAATATATGAAGGATTGTAGATTCATGAATTACGTATTCATTATGAGTTTTATCATATTGAAAACACTTTATCTGCCTTAACAAATTCCTAGGTATCCTCAAAATATAGTTTCATGATGACTTGTTGATTCATGATTACTTAGTGTTCTTCGATGAGATTTTTCATCGCAATGACAGATAGCCTCACATAGGATCTTCACAAATAACATTGTTAAATGTCCATGTATTTTGAATATTGTTCTATCTTTGAATCATTAATAGGGTTTCACGAAGGTTGGGAGCTTCATGAACAATAGTTTTGGACAACTTGTTTTATTGAATAGTTCATTTAAGTGCATCAAAAAAGGACAATAGTGTAAGTAGAGTCTAATGTTAGTAAGGAAAAAATACATTAATTCCAATATATATAGTTCATATTCATGCCATTAATATGTATAAAACATATCCAAAAGAAGTGTTCCAGGGGGAGTTGATGAAATTATTTTGTTAGAGGTAGTGTGCTATCATAGTAATCTTATAAAGGCATTGTTCCTGGAACAAAATGAATATGTTTGAACCTCTATATTCCACAACTAGTGAAGAATAATTTATTTTGGTACTGTCAACACATTGTTGGTATATGATCCTTGGACTAGCCAATATTGTTGAATAATGGAAATCTGTTGTGTTCTATCTAGGATTGTGAATGTTTAATTACTTCATGATTCCATCAGTTATACTTAAAAAGTTCCATCCAATGTGGAAAGAAGATTTTTTTATTTAATTGAAAAAATTGAAACCCTATTTCACCACTCCACTATGAGGATGGTCTAGGGGGAAACATTTATTTCATTCCATACACATGGTAACCTATAGGAACTCACCTATAAGATAAACTAATCTAGTTTTTTGAACGAGGACATGGGAGATGTTCACTATGGAAATAATATAATAGTTAATTTTTTTAATGGAACTGATACTCAACACCATATCTCATCGTATTCAAATTATGTATTCATGGTTATAGTGATTTATTTTGGAATATATTTCTTACAGTAAATTAGTTTTTCGATACAATATTAATGTAAAAATCATTAATCAACTCATGGAAATTTGTACTAACCAAAATTACAGAAACTGTACTCATAAATAATAAAATGAATCCCACTAAAACGTTATATTATATCTTTTCATGTCAAGGATTATAAAAAAATGAAATAAAGAATCCCCTAAGGTAAATCATAAATTGAATGATAGTCAATCATCACATTTAAAAATGTGGTAAATGCATCTAGGATAATTACTCGTATATCATATACTCCCTCTAATTTGGGAAACACTAAATAAAAGAAATATCATTTTCAATATACCTCTTTCACCTATTATTTATAAACTATAAACAAATTAATTATTCAAGATCATAACCCAATTTAACCCAATGACATGGTAAAGAAATCAAAATCAATTACCATGCCTATAATATAACTCCTTATATGTGTGAATGATAATATTTACTAGAAGCCTAGGTTTTATGTCACAAGTTTCAACTATCTTTTTTAGGATTTGGAGTTTTAGAGAGTTAAATTAATGGTGTCTTAGAGGATTTCTGTGTTTTTATCTCTATGTACTTCAAAAAACATGATTTGGATATCATAGGGGACGTTTTCTTCCAATTAATTTTGGTTCAGTGGCTATGAAGGTTAGATGTTTTTTTTCTTGGTGATCCCATGGTATGAACACCCATTTTTGTTTATGTTGGAGGTTTGCGTGATGTTGTGTGAATAAAGGGATACTAATCTTAATTTGTTAGTGAGAAAGGGATATGAAACATAAATTTTTTTGAGTTAGAATTTCATGATCACTCCTCATGCTACAATTATTTGAGTTATAGGGAGAATGGTTCTTAGGGAAGTTCGATTATGTCCCTTTGAACCCAAGAGTTTGTAACTATGATTTTTTTTAGTGGTGTGATTTAATAGGTATCAAAGGAATGATTTTATGAGAAGTGTGGGGATTACCATGCAGTAGAGTAATACCCATTTTGTTGTAATGGTTTTTAGGAATTTACCTTATAGGAAATGGAGAGTATGAAAAGAAAGTGATGATGGGTGTGGTGATGCTTTTTCATAGTTGTGATAATCTCTAAGAGATAGGTGGATATATTGAGGAAGTATCCATCAATTTTTTAGGAATCTTTATATATTAGAAATTGTGATAGAAATTCAACCCATTCCATGATGGGTGCCCAATAGAAAACATGTTTAATGGGTGTTGTAATTATATTGGGATCCCACTTTCATGGGTAGTAGGTAGTCTATAAAAAATTTGTGGGATTATTGGCTTCATTGCTTTATTTATTATCTTATACTACTATGTCCCATATCATCATCATAATTAATGTTTTGATGTGGATCAATTAATATAACATCATTTCCCTTTTATCATTAACAATTGGTGGGAAATAATGTGTTTTTATTATAATAATATTTTTACTTTTATCCTCCCCTTCATCCTCTATTCATAATTATTGTTCTCATTTGATCATGGATGACTATAGAAGAGCCCTTAAAAATTTTGGGTTTCTTAAATAGAGTTTTATCCCCAACATTAGAATATGTAGACTTCTAAAACCCTAGTAGGAGAAAAAATGGAATCTTATTTAATATATATTGTGTCAAAAATATTATTTGAAATATTCTTATAATCTATTAGTCCTTAGTACTTATTTTTCAGCCTCATTGAAACTCTTGAAAAAATTTATCATTGTACATGTTTTCAATAATTTATCTTTAAAATGATAGATTATATACATCCATATTCACCTAAAAAGAAGCCCATAAATTATATCCCTTAATTCTAGACTACTTGTACCACTAAAAATTTATTAAACTACAATGTCCAAATCAGATAGGGTAACATGAGTCCATACTCACTCCATACACCCGATGGAGATGATTTGATATAGATTGATCTATTTCAAAATATGTAATGCATTTATTATAATAATATTCTCTAATGAAGACTTTTTGGATCTGGTGAATAGGTCATCGAATGTTTTCCCTCAATTTAACGTCTACAATGAATATATAAATTTGAATTTTACCCTTACTTTATTATTTTTATTTTAAATTATTCAATTAATATTAGAATTATTATTATTATTTAATTTTTTATATTGATTAAGTGGCATTTATATTAAACTATTAAAATATAGATTTATCCCTAACAAATAATAAGTATCATGTGAAATTAGTCGAATTGAGAATGCTGCAATAGTAGTGAAAAATTGGATTATGAATAGTAATTCTTTCATTATAACATTTATACCTTAAATATATGTTCTATAATTTTATATGAAGTCCATCAGAAATAAGAGACATCATGGAAATTGAAATTTAATTATTAAATATGTAATGATAATGATGGATTTAATAATATTCATATAACCATCTATAAATTCAATATGCTATAATTAATTGATTATTTATTGATATATGTTGATATATTAATCTAATATAGTTATGGTTGTTTTATTAAGATTGAACTATTCCATTATGTTGAATATTATGGATTGAATCTATATGATTCAATGGGGAGTAATATGGATGATGATATTAATTGTAAATATTGAATAAATTATGTTTTAGGAAATTCCTCAACAACGAGAATAAATTAAAAAGTAATTTAGGGTAAATATGCTAACTATGAGGAAATATTTCTAGGAAAACCCATATATTTAACACATTTTATTACCTCCTTTATAATTTTATGATAAATAAAATGAATTCATAAAAAATCTAGAGGTCTAGAATTTTTATAATGTTAGATAAATAAATAAAAAATTCTTATAATAAAATAAAAATCATTTTTTAAAACTCCAATATGTTAATTTATTTGCTCTAGAACTTATAATAACTAAAATGATAATGACTGGTTATATAATATAATGGAGTTAGATATAAATACTTGTTAGGGAAAAATAAAATAATTTCATGATGATACATGTGGTTAATGAGGAAAATTATGATAACATAATGTAGTTTTAATGTATTTCCCTGACACCAAACTCAGTGATCTTGTGTACATGAAGACATTATTTACAATACAGATTTTAAATAAATTGAATTCTCCCGATTTAACCAATCACCATTGACAATATCACCAAAAAATATTTGTTCAAATACATTTGAAGGACCATTATTGTTGGGATTATTAAATAAATTGGTAATAAATTTACAAAAAATCCCAAATCATTCTCATAAAATGGAAATTTCACCCATTACATAACTAACTACATAATTTATAATTACTTTTCAAATATTTCTCAAATTTATCTAAAAACATTATTCTGTTAGACATGTCATTTGTAATATATTTCTTTATAATATGAGGAATATTTAAAATAGTATGTTATGAGAACACCTTCTCATTAAGGATAAGGTTAAATGATAATAACCAAATATGATAAGTGATTATATTATGAGATGAAATAATATGGGATGAATAAATAATCTAAATTATTTAATATATTGAATAATAAGTGATTATAACCTTTCCACGGTTGAAATATCTATAAATAAAC
Source organism: Viscum album (assembly GCA_963277665.1). Classification (NCBI taxonomy): domain Eukaryota; kingdom Viridiplantae; phylum Streptophyta; class Magnoliopsida; order Santalales; family Viscaceae; genus Viscum; species Viscum album. The sequence goes on from OY728138.1 coordinate 513,360,676, forward strand.
ACATTGATTATATTAACTTGTTCCTAGGTGATGAAATTTTTAGTTTCATAAAGAAATTTTCTTTCCATAAGAAAAAAATATTTATCTTATCATCATGGCCATGTTTTTATGAAATATATTATTTTTTCTATGAATGAACCAAAATTCCAAAGAATATTTTTATCATTATAACTACCAATCCATTGAGGATATATTTTCCATGTTTCCTCTTACTAATTAACTCCAATAACTTCACTACTACACATCCAATAGTACATAATAATATATGAATACTTGTATTGGAAAGACAAGTATACCGATTATCAATATTTCCCCTATAAATATAAATTATATTTCTGTATAAGTATATAGGATAATAACACAATCTAGTGAAAACAATAATTCCCCTAATCTAAAAACGGAAAAGTGTTCTATTTATGTTTCTATAAAACTGAGAATTTATACTGTAAGGGGTAAATAGTTAAGATAACAATTCATATACTCAATTGAAATGTGGAATCTAGATAAACCCTCCATTATCAATATAAATAAATATAGAGTCTTCAAAATGCTATGGAATCTCATTAATAAGAATTCTTTTAATAGAGGATTATTTTGAAATGAAAAGTCAATGATAGATTTTGATGATTTTAGTCCCTAAAAAATTGTATAATAGGATATAAAAGGTAATCCATTACAAATATATATATATATAAATGTAAATAATTATTGAATATGAATTATATCTCAAATTAAAAAATAAATGATTCAAAATATCTAATGGTAATGGATGTTTTTTTGGGTTTTTATGACATGGAATGGATTTTTCTCGCCAGGATACCAACTTCACTTTTCAAAAAAGAAAACTCCCAATGGTTCCTCAATCCGTAGTAGGGTACATATCTACTTTTTAATGGCATGTGTTCAATTGGTTTTTCAGGACTAACAACTATTGGGGACTCACATTGTTTAAGAGGATGTGAGGTCAAACTTATTGTACCCTTTTGGGTGGAATTGTTTCCTATTATAACTTCCTAATACCGATATGATACCGAATACATAGAAAAAATGATTCATTGGTTAAGTTTATCATCAAAAAAGAAGGAAAATATCATTTATGAACAAGGGAAAGTGAGGTCTCGTTAGTGAATCCATTTTTATGTATTATAGGTCCTTCATTCATTTTACTAAAGGTTAATAGAATCATTATGTGGTTAAGTCTTATGAAAAAATGCTTCTGAAAGTGCTCCCACACGTGGAGGAAGATAATATAATATGTAATTGATTAATACATTATGAGTTGTCCTATGTATCCTGGTTATTTCAGTTATCAAAACTCACTCAGTGCATTCACTCCCTTGTTAATGTCCCCAAGGTGTATTCCTTTTTAAGAGGGGTGTTCATGCAATACCACTTTTTTGGGATAACATTATTAGATTTTCGTTGTTAGTTGAAATTCATGATTCCTAATGATGTTTTAATTTCATCTACATAAGACATGATGAGGTATTCTTTCTATGAGATAGAAGAGGTAATATATGATCTATCTACTAGAATGTAAATATTGGACTTTTGTACTAGGACATCCATTGGGGTGTTTGCAGTGGAGCTCGGTCCTTGAAAAGTCTCCATATGTATCCTGAGTAGGGTAGGAATTAGAGTCATAATAGTTACATTTTGGCTTAACATGCATATACGATAAGGTGTATGTCCACACTTAGGGACTTTATAACTATCCACAAGGTTTCTTGAAAGCGAGGGGCTTATACCGAAAAGGATTCCCTATTCATTAGGGACATATAATTTCAGATCGGTAGTTGGGGTCCACACACTGAGGCTACACTATTGGTCGGGGATTACATTCCAAAACTACCCTTGTAAACCTATGTTGTCTTGTAGAGATGACATTATCAATGGAAATATGTAACCCAACAAGATCCATGATCATTGTTAGAATCAAGTGCTATTTCGTGAACAATTATATTTCCTTTGTTAAGTGGATTAGTTACTCTGATCACCCTTGATGATCAATATGGAAGTAGAACCACAATGTGGTGGCCTACATTATATAAATATGGTTAGAATTAGAGTCATCATAGTTCCCTTGTAAATTATTTTATTTGGGGTTCATCTATCCTATACTATCTATATTATCAGTTTAGGTTCTTCTAGAAGGGGTTGTAAGTTATTGTCATTTCTTCCCTTAAATATAAGACCTGATATTCTTTTTTTGTGTTGTTTGGTTATTCATGAAGGGTTTATGAACCTAGATTTCTTACTAGTATTATAAATAATGTTTATCTAGGAAGGGTTTTTGACACCCCACATTTTTTATGATATTTTTATGAATTAATGATCATGATGGGTACTTACACCAATATATTATTTAAAATAATAATGGGTGTGAATTCGTGATGGGTTATGAAACCCTAAATCCTTACTGTGATATGATTTTTCATATGGTTTAATAGACTTATAGATGAAAAATCCCACATTATAGTTGGAAGATGGATTATGTAAATCACATATCCATGATTTTGAACTGCATAATATGGAATATAGAATATGTAAGACAAGTCAAAGATTATTGAAAAACAATCTAAGGTGATGAGTTCCATATTGATTTCATTTTGGATCATGATGATATAATATTATATTTAAGTTGGAAATTCCTATAGATAATCGGTCAATTTCCCTTATACATGATACCACTGGGTTTATATATAATGACATGCATAGGGTACATGCTCATTTCCAATGGCCTTGAATTATTTTTTATTTTCAAAATTTTTTAAGATGAAAGAGGATATGGGTTATAAAATTATCCAAAAAGGTGTATAAAATCATTGGGTATTTTATTTAGTTTTATGAATATCAATTAAAAAATGATATGTTATTTATTCATGCAATGTTGGAAAAAAATAGTAATGGAATATCACATTCCTTCGTTGATAATGGGTATAATGCAGGGTGATATAACGTTGAGGATATTGAATCTTCTTTAATATGATGGTAAAGGTGATTTTAAATTATAATTTAGGATTATCTGAGCCAATTGAAAATGGAGGCCAAGGGGTACAACACATCCATTAGAAATGGTGGAATCCAGAGTCTCACACAACATGAATAATAGCTCATGGATTTAAGGGGTTTATTTCCTCTAAAACCAAATTTTCACCAGGTACATCCATTTGGAAATTTTTTTCTTATCATTTAATCCTAGAGTGGTATTTTTATATCATCCAGTCTCTGATACTAGTATGCTATTTGGGGAACCATAATAAATGACCTGAGACTATGATGTTCCAATATTACGGCTTCAACTCTTGGAATTCTTTCAGTCAGCTTAGGTTTCAATGGTATGATGATGGTTTATAGGAAACATAATACCCAAGAGGTGTTTGAGAACCTTACATGGTATGTTACCATGTATTTAACACATTATCATTATAATTTTATGTGATAAATAACCACTCCAACTTTTCCTGGAATGGGGTGGGGGTGCAGTGAGTACCAATTGACTTTTATTAGGGATGAAAAAATGTTATCAATGAGTTTTTCCTTTTTACATGATATTTATTCTAATAAAATATAGATATAATTTTTTTATAAGTATCATACATGTAATTTACCTATACCACCCATCGAGGGTTCCTAACCTCACATTCTTTATGTCTATTTCATTATTAGTGTAGGGTGTTCATATTTTGGAAATCAATGTAAAATGATTATGGTTATATAGATTTGAACAAAAAGGGAATACGACTAAGGGAAAATATGAAATATGACCAAGTATTAAGGTATTGTAATAGAATAACATAACTAGGAACCCTCGAGCCGAGATTACTCCAATACTCATTTTAGTAGGCACTGAGAATGTTTTAAATCAAGTCTCAACATTTTTAGGTTTTGAGTATTGTTATGGACCGATCATATTGGGGATCATAATGAATCACTCTATGGTGATGATATCCTTTATGATGATATGATAGGTTACCAGGATCAGAAGCCATTTCAACATGGATAATATTCCTCTATTTGATGGATTTATAGTTCTTATATAGATGCATCTCTTACATGGTAAAAAGATCGACATTTTCTCAATTCAAAGGGCCTTTATGGTTTTCATAAACCTGAGGACCTCAATATATAATATTTTATTTATGGATGGAGGTGCTTAAAAATATCACAGAAGCATTCCAATCAAGGTAGACTAGGGTGATGATCTAATTTTCCTTTTATGTTGAGTGATTATGGATAATAGTTTTCATTGTTCAGAAACATGTTGTCAGATTACATATATTTTAAAGATAAATTTTTAGGTTTAAAGACATATTCCTTTATGTTTATATCATACATTAAGGACATAGGTTCTGGCGTTAAATTTTTCAATATATACATGACCTCACCATGCACTAGTTTTTTTAATTTAGAAGCATGTGTACGTATTATCCATTCAAATGATTCTTGTAGAGAATAAATATACATTGAAATTATTTTTTAGATCTATCTCATGTGAAATAATGTCAAAGATTGATATAATTCATATATAGAAAAAACAATTGTACATGAATTAAAAATACTTAAGCAGATTATGGATATTCCAGGAAGACTATAAATTTAGGGAACATGCAACAATTATATATTTGTTTCTCTAGTTTTACCTTTTCATATTGTAGTGGAAAAAATAATTCTATGGTTATCTCATTTATGAATGTCCCTCTATATTGGCCTCACTCACATATATGGTAGAGGGGATTTTTGTCCTTCACTTAGTATGTCGGGACATTGTGGTCAGTTGTGGGACCCTCAACATAGATCATGGACATATGTAAGGAAATGGAATTTCCTTATTTAATTATGGAATTGAGGTGAATGACTAATCTATAGAAAAAATTCATGGAAGGGATAACCCAATCTATGAAATATGTTTCTCTCATGGATTGACGATATATCTTGTAGTTTAATTTCATGGTACTATGATGTTTTCATGCAATATAATTTCATGTGACTAAGACATGTTCATATATATTAAGGTCATGTTACTGTGATGTTTTCATCTAGATTAGTTACTAGTAACTATAAAAGTTTCATAAATATTATCTTCATTTGACTATGATGTATTGCTAAGTTGAGTAACTATCTCAGGGAAATTGAATCTTCAAAAAATATTCATATCCCATGATGACGTGATACAAACATACAATATTAAATTGTATCTTTGAAAATTGTTATGATAAATAGATGTGTGATATTGAGTGTATATGAATATTTGTGAATAGTTGGGTTATGGGATTTGTATATCCATAGAAAAGAATATATAAGTTAATAAGAGTTGAAAAAAAGTGGGAACATGCCAACTATTGATAGTTTTGGAAGTCCATATTCCCCATAGTCATGATAATAACTCATGGGTTTATGGGGGGCTCTTATCTTAGACCAAAATGACAACTAGAAAATATTTAAATGGGTTTAGGTTACTCAAAATTGAATTTTAGTTCTATCCCATTAGATTATATAGTATTTGTTAAAAAATTTCTTGAGGGGAGGAGATTGTGTAGGGAATCCGAGGGTCCCATGGGTTATATGTAACCAATTTCAACTCAATGAATTGGTCTTTATCAACTAAATAATAAAATATATTATTTTGGTTCAGGGGGAATGTAATAATCAATTATAGTTTGATAACCATAATGGATATGTTAACATGTGTAGAATAAATTTTAACATGGTGGGATAACACATGCATTTTTTCAACACACAGTCCTCATGGGGGTGATCTATTTAAAATGAATACCTCATGTCATGTAGTTTTACACAATGTGACAAGAAAGTTGTTGATAAATTTAATGTCCTATGAAGAAGATTTTGTTCCCTATATTTTGATAAAACACACCTCAATTGCACTTTTCCAAACATCTATATAGGTTCTATATGGTCACATTAGTTATTCATTGTATGGGAAATAAGATACTATAAGATAATCTATTAATACATGCGATATATCATGATAGTGAAAATGTGGGGCTATTTGGATTTTCAAAAGAGAATGAATCCCCACATAAATTTTGTTCTCTTGTATGAGATAGTCAGGAGAGCTATGAATTCATGTCTGGACATAAAAATTGGATTTCATGTAACACCCCAATATTTCATAGTACGTAATTTCTTCAAAGTAATTCAATAACATTCACTAAACGCAACACCAAGTTCAAGCGCACCATGACTTTACAAAATATTCATTCAAAAGTAGTTATGAATAGTATTAATAGATTTTTGAACTTTATATAATACTTATAATTTTATATTCCATATTATGTGTTTCTCAGATATAATGTATGAACAAATTCATTTCTTCAGACATAAGAAGTATTTTTCAGAAAAAATACACTTTTACGGCCTTTTTATAGTGTACCCTTTTTAATACAATAGTTGAAACTTTTATACATTAAATTTGGAAAAATAATACTCTTTTTTTGAATCGAGAAAAAATAATTTAGTTTCAATTAATTTTTTTTGTATTTATGATAACTTTCATATTTGGGTGAATAATGAAAAATAATATATTTTAACTGGAAACATTTTTTTAATCAAATTAATTAATAGTGTTAAATTATACCTTCTAATGGGTTGGAAGTATAAATAGAATATATTTTTACAATTTAATCCAATGCTGGTCATTGTACGTAATTTGACATTGAAATTGGATATAAATAAGTGTCAATCTTATGATAGTTATTATTTTTTTTTAAAATAAGCCTTTTGGTTTTGAACATAGGAATTAATTTTAAATTAATAAATTCCACTTCTATGTTTTTAATTTGGTAAAATATACTTCATTTTTGAATTCAGAATATCAAAATTAGCTTAAGGTTAATTTTGAGTATATTTCTGAAAATATTCAATTTTTGATGAATAGTGAAAAACACTGAGTTATTGTTTAAAACCGACTTTTTATTTAAATAATTATTTATTTTATTTAAATTTATTTTTTGCGAAAATAGATAAATAATACCCATATAATTTCAACGTAATTCATTGGAGCCATTTTAAAATTAGATTAGATATATAACAATTTTATTGAACATTTATCGTCTTTTACCCACCTCCTAGGAGCATTTGCAAATTTGTATAAAAGATAATTTTACCGCTTATATGAGCTAAATTTAAAAAAATTCAAGTGACACAATTGGTAATAGTAAGTAAAATGAGGTTCAATAAGATGAAAATAATTTTTGGAGAATTGTGACTTTTTACTTTTTTACCACGGCTAAAAGTAAATAGGGTAATTAAGCGTAAAAATGATATTATTATTACCCTAACACATGTCCTAACTCTTTTGGATAAGTGTAATTAGACAAAAAATTACCTTAGGAATAAAATAATTTCTACTTTGTTCTTCTTGGATTAGATTTGGACATTTATTATTAATTAATTCAAAGAAGAGTTCAAAGTATTAAATTCAAAGATTAATAACTAAAACATTTTTAATGTAGAGTTATTCATATGATAATTTCGACTACAAATATTCATTATAAAGATAGAATGATTTCCTACATTATATAATATTATTTAAAAAATTTATAGATTAAATAATGAAATTTATTTATTATACAATAATGATGCATTAATTTCTGTATTAATGAAAGATTAAACTAATTGATATTATAAATATCTAAATAAATTTAATTTGAGACTTTTTATGAATTCCACGATTTTTTTAGGTTAATATGACATGTTAGAGTTGGTTAGATTAATTTTTTTTCGAAGTAATAATTCTGTTCTGAATTTAGAAAAAACAAAAAACAAAATATTGTCAAAGTTGACATAAAAGAGTTTTTTAAAAAAATATTATATTATTAATTGATATTTTAATAATAGAAATATAAGGATAGGACAAAATACATATATAAAAATATGTATATCATTAATTAACCACTTGGAGTTCTCTTGTATGTATATAGTTTGTTTATTAACCATATAATATAAAAATACAAAGATACATGGTAAATGTCAAACTATTTAACTACGAGTTAAATCTAAAAGACAAGGTTAATATAGTGACCCAAACCTGTGTAAAATATATTGGTTTAGTGTTTATCGACCCAACCCACCTTATACATTAAAAAATTAATTTTTTATCCCTTAGAATGCGAAAGTAATTTATTATAAAATAATATTTTATTTTTTTCTTAAGGTTCCCATCACGCTTCTTATAAAAGGGAACTTCCCATTCTCTCACATTCATGCCACAAAATACATTTGGCTCATCCAACCCCTTCTCAAATATCCCCCTATATATCCTACCTTGATCCAAAAGGCCTTCCATTGGTCATAAAGCAAACCAAAGGAGCCCTTTAAATCAAATCCAAGCGAAGAACCCGAAGAAGAGGTAAATATTTCATCACCTATTTCAAGTTGTTTTCTTCATCCACTTACACTTTCTTTATCAATAACATAAAAAAATAAGAAATCCAGTACCTTATATATAATGCGATGTTATTATAAATATCACACAATTATATTCATTATTCTATCCATCTTATGAATGATAATGTCACCATGTGTGCGTACGTATGGCTTACCGTCTCTATGTCGTGGTGTAATTTTTTATTCAACAGTATGTTATTTAGATGGATATAATGATAATTGATATGTATATAAATACTTAAAATAACATTCTAATGTATCTTTAAAATTAATATACCATCCAATTCCACATTTTTAAGGAAATGATATTGTCTCTTGTGCGTACGTACGGATTACCATCTCCACGACGCGATGAGATTCATTCCCACGTTCACCATTTATCGACGATTATAAAAATAGATATTACTAATAATTATGTAATATATTAAATAATAAGGATACTGAATATATATATATATATATAAATACTTATATATATCCTGTTCACTTAGTTCAGTTCAATACGATATGAAAACGGAAACATCGCTTATGGATACATTCGGACGACCGTCTCCATAAACGGTGTCATCCATTTCATATATATGTCTATTATACATATTTAAATTATAAATATATATGATATATAAATGATGTTTTATATACTGGAATTATTTAAATCTTGATCTTAGTGATACAATCAAGAGAAAAAAAGTTAAAACACGTACTATAAAGAGAGTAATTATTACACGAAATGAATATTTAACATGGAAATTATTATTAAATGGGTAGTGTAAAGTCATAATGGAATATGTATGATATCATAAATATTAATATGGTTCGGGTATAATTTAATAACATACTATGATCTTCATACAAGATTTTAAATGTACTCTCGACTAAAGGAAAGTGCATGGTAAGGGTTAATTCATCACTCTCATTATTATCCGAGATTGTTTATGTGTAAGTATTTACTATAACTTTTTTATCATCCATGTCAATATTTCAAAAAATATATGATATAAAAATGAATATTTTAAGGATTTTTGAAAGGTAATCTTTATCAATATCAGAAATTTAAATGTTTTAATGATTTATCCTTCTAATGCTTTTTAATTAATGTCTATGTTTTTGAAATGGTTTTAAATATTTATTTATATAGACATAAATGTTTGGAAATGATAATTATTATCTACATTTTCAATGTGGTATGGGAAACATTGATTCAAAAATAGTTTTTATATGAATTCATTTATAAATTCATTACACTTTAATGATTTTGGAAAATGGATATTTTTATCAAAGGTTTTTAGGGATTATTTTCAACTATATCAATATCCTTTTTGGATATTATTCTTGATTGAGGATACTTTATTATAAATAAAATCATCAATATTGTATTGAATGAGTTATGATATTTTTTATTTTTAATGTGCCATATTTATATCATTCATGGTTTATGGCTAATGTATTGATATTTCATATGGTAGTTTTAATACGATGGTTTATGTTATGTTTCAATATATTCATATGAGGAATGCAGTGGACTTAATAAGGGATGGGTGGAGCCTACTATAGCTCTTCGATGCATTTGTAGGTCTCATGAGACAAACTAGTTCCTTGGAACAAAGCCTTGACAAAAAATTTATTTGTAGTCTTCGCACGAGGCCTTGATAATTTGTTAATGAAGTCCAGCGTTAGACATTCCCTCATTATGAAATTAGTTATACATGTGATTATTTGACTACTAGAATATCCAATTTCATTTTTATATGTTAATTTTTGATTTACATTTTCCATATTATTTTCATGTTTATGTTTAAAAAGGATTTTTTATCACACATCTTTCCATAAAAGTATATAGCTTCCGCTAAATTATTTACCCTTACTGGGCATCTCAGCTCACCCCTTTATTGTGTATTATTTTCCCAGTATTCCAAGAAGTGTATTATTATTGATATGAAGTCTTATGATAAAGGGAATATTGGCGTTCAGAAATAACTATCTATGCTATGATTTATGTTTAAAATTGTAATGTAAATTTAATGTATGTAATCTATTTCGCAAGACTATTGAATTGATCGGTCCTTCGAGACATGATTCCATGTAATAATGCCAATGTATTAAAATAACTTACCGTCTCTGGGAAACTGGGGTCGGGGCATCACATTTCTTGGCCAAACTACCTATCCCATAGAATAATAATCAAGCCATATATATTTTATTGGAATAAAAATACCTACTAGTAACAAAATCATTTTTGTGAAGGAGAACATTATCATTTTCTTATGGATGGAAATAGGAATGAATTGATTACCATTATATGTATCATTTGTTAAGAAGAACCAATCAACACATATTTCTAAAAAAATAAATTACATACCCAACTAGAGTTACTATATGGGAAGATGGTATTTTTACCATACTATTTTTGGGATAAGATTCAGAATATAGGTTTCAATACATGTCTATTAGTTAAAAGAATCAAGACACACATATCTATGTATATATTTACATGAATTGTCATGGACAATATAAAGGGAGGGCTGACATTTTACACATGTTTTGTCCAGGTCCCAATTTTGGATATGATAATCAGTATGTATTTGGTGACAATCATGAACCAATCCACATTGTAGTTCATGAAATAGTAATTCCCTAAATTGGTTTAATACATTCAAACCGTGGGGGACATTTTTTCATTAATATTCAGGATTTACATAGGATTAGAGATCACGATGTCACTATGTATCCTATATAAAATGTATCAATCTACATGTAGTTAATTTATTACAAGTACCAACATAGTTATATCCCATTAACATGGTGGGGAGACATTTTTTATTGTAGATGGACCAATTATTGCTAATATGATTGTCAATATGTATCATATGATAATAGGAATCAGTACACGAGTAGTACATCAAATCAAAAATTCAATTTTTAGGTATGATACATATGAAAATAAGTGGTATTATTCAATTTTTATTTTTTGATTCCAAAGGATGGGATATCAGTTAATCACTATGTAACATCTATAAGTATGAGTCATGAAACTTGTAGTTCATAGAGTGAAAACTTCCTTAACTACTTTTCACTCTACATATAGAGGGAGAATTTATTCAATTTATATTTTATCCAAACCAATGATTGGAGATTTATGAATCACTATGTATCCCATTTATATAGTAATCATGCCACATGTATCACATGAAATGGAAAATTACATTTTCATATATAACTCACACGTAGGGATGAGAATACATCATTTTTCTTTTTCATCATCTATCTAGTGTACAGTGAATTTTTTTAAGTAACTCCTTATGTGAATATAAACATATTGGGATTCAGAATTATTTTATGAAATTTAACATCATATCATATGAATGTCATCCAGGTTAGTAACCATCATATAGTAAGGACATCATCAGTGTAGTAAAACATTATGCGGTAAGGAAATATTCCATGATTTTTAACATTATACGGTAACATTGTCTTCATTTGTGTTTACAATTTTTAATTAAGGATATAATATGTAATATTTTTAAACGACTTCATTCAAATAATGCAACCCTATATGGTGGCTATGAAATGTACATCCTGAAAAAACCTTTCATTGGTGGGGAACAACATGTTCCCCATCCATTAGACCCAATTCACTATTTCTATTAGAATATACATTATGTATTTTTTAATGACATTACCACATGGGTTTCAGCATTGGAGGTTTATTTCTTATAATCATTAGCGTTATGAGGACCAATTCCATTTCACCTTGAATTCATTATCATAGGAAAACATTTTTTATCAATGTAGTACACAATATGATTATGATTAACTTCAACATTGTGCAGTGTATGTATCATTTCATGATTGTATTATTCCAACTCACCAATTATCATTTTTTATCTCATTGTTTTAGAGTTTTCTATAGATATCTGTTCTATGTGATAAAAATTTGACTTCTATGAGAAATACGTCTTATTTCATATAAACCACTCAATATGGGGGCTCTATTGTAGTAGTGTGTGTAGTTATATGGTAAGCTCATAAGACATGAATATGATATTTGATAATGTATTTATCTTTATTATCCAACATTTTAGGGTGAATATTTTATATATCATTATTAAAGTCATCTATCTATCGATTTCCTACTTCATGATAGAATGAATGAAGATATAAAAATTATTAAACATATTGAACAACTAAATTATGAAATTATTCTATAAATATGATACAATAAAGAATTCATAACATGTAAATTTTAATTTCTTTCATGGAAAGTGAAAAAAAAATCATTGTGAGAGCCGTTGTAGTGCCTGCGTAGCATTTGAAAAATTAAATTTCATTCCTTATATATTATAATTAATTTATAAAAACACAATTCTCAACATTTATTTATTATTTGTATAATATATTTTTATGATAGTTTATAATTCCATAGTATTATAACATTATTCTTATAAAAAAATTTGATTTATTCTTTCATAGTGAATAAAAATCCAAATTAATAGATTAATGAAGTTATCTTAGCATGGATATGTGTAAATATACACAATGTAAGAATCTAAAATATTATATACAAACTAATAAATTTATTTTTTTGTTATTAATTTATTTTAATTTTTTATATATAAAATTATCAACTTTAATACTTTTGCATTGCTAATTCAGATCTTGTGGAAGAAGAATAAGAACCAATAAAATGATTTATTTAAAATTTTAATAACCATTAAGTGAAGAAAAATATTGAATAAATATGTTAGGATGATTTATATTCATTCATAAACTTATTTTTATTTGAATGATTGACATTTTTGATCAACATGGATCACATTAATCCAATTATAATGTATTCTTCAAATGAGAGTCACGTTGTTCACACTGTGGTTTCTGATTAGTATAACTTTTTAGTATAAGGTTTTATAGAATATTTTATGAACCATAAATAGTTTTTGTAATCTAAAATATTTATGTTAATCATGATAATTTGTATTAACTTTTTGGTATAATATAAATAACTTGAAGGATTTATCAAAGAATATGTAGTATTTATTAATTTAATTAAAGAATCAAAAAAATAATATGAAAAAAAATAAAAATAAAATAAAAATTTTATTTTATTATGATGATCCATTAATCATGTAGAAAAAAATAACATTTATAAGATATAATGATTTACTTCTTATTATAATCTATTTTTGATGTTTTTAATGTCATTGTAATAAATAGTGATAAATTATAAAAAGATTTATTTTTTGTGGATAAAATATTTTTTTAAATTATAAAAATATTGAATAAGGAAGAATGGGAAAAAATTGTGTAGAAAATGAAATAACTTATTCCTTGTAGACGTTTTTTAAGTATTTACTCATATAATATGCATATTATATATTATGTAAATCCTAAATTTCCCCTCAACTCTATTATATAAATAGACTAATCCCATTACATAATTTCATCACCATTAGACTTTTAGATCGACTATCATATTCCAAATAATCATCTCCACGTCCATGGAAATATTATAGTGTTTATGGTCTCACAAAAAGTCCATTTCCATGTGCCTATAGAGGTTCTTAAAGAGTAATATTCAAGATATAAATTTCATCTTCTTCTTTTTTAAAACTAATTCTCATGTCTACCTTATACTCACTCTAAATAAAATGTTTCAGGATAACTCATATATCATATATATATTGTAAAGTAATTTTGATAATGGTATATTCATCATCAAATACATTATTTTCTCATTTTATTCATTAAAATGAAATCATCGTCCATGGTGGGTAATTCACTGCCTTCGTGGATGATGAGTTTTTATTTCTCATGACCATATTCATTGAAAGTTTAAATACAATGAAAATTGTTTAAAATTAATCTTTTCTATTTTAAAGCCTAATTTACAAGATTTAAAGATATATGAAATGAATTGTTCTTCCCTTTATATGTGTACAGTATTCCGTTAATGTATGAGATTTTTAACGAGGAATTTTATTTATCATGAATGTATTCAAATTTTATAGTTATTTTCTAGTTATTGGGATTTTTTATGATAACCAGTGGTCAAATTATGACCAAATATGGGTGGCTCTATTATATACCCCTTGTGTGTTAGGTATGTTGTATGTTCACTATGATGGTTATTCCAAGTGTAACTGTGATAGTTAACTCATAATGTAGCCATGCGGGTTTCATTATTAGGTAGTCGTGACGGTTACAATTCATTTGGTAGCTTAGAGTGTTACAATCATATGTATGTATGATAAGGAAATTATTCCCAAAGTTGAAAAACTGGTTTTTTCATTCTTTCTATGTTTTATGGAAACCTAATATTTTCACAAAGTAAGTATATGTTACATTTATGAGTGATAATTATATATTTCATGTGTTTTAAGTAACCATAGAAAACTGATTTATTTCCCAATTTTTTTGTCCCTTAATGTGATTTTGGGATAAAACATGTTTTAAAATGACTTTTTCATGGGTTAAAAGTTTGGGTAACGGAAAATAATTATCCAAGATAAATTTTATGATGATTTTTTATGGAAATAAATGATGTTTTGTTTTTGAAGAATGGTGTATTATGGAAAAATGGATATTGTTTATGTAGAATCCACTATGTTTTCTTATGGGTAGTTATGTATGTTTTCTGACATTATTCTATAAAACTATAAACTAATATTATACCTCAGAATTAATGAGTTCTAATTCCAGTTGAATTAACTATATTTTGTAATGTTAAAGTTCATGAATTTATAGATACTCAAAGCCACACCACTATATTTAATAATTTACTCTATGTTTTTTTATTAAATACAATGGTTTTTTCATAATAGTGGAATCAAGGATTCTTATACTTTTTCCAATTTATATTTTTTAAATTATGTTAGAATTTCTCTTTGAATAACAGCTTTGAAATACACATTTATATCTACAATAATAAAACTTCTACTGCATCATATCGTAATTGAGATAAATCATTTATATTTAATTATTCAAATGTATTTTAAAGCTATAATTTCCTCATGTTACATCACATATGGAATATTTTATTCTATTTAACAAAACAATATTCTATTCTTTATGTATATTGTTTTCTATACCAATTTCATTTAATGTTTATCCACTACAACATTTTCAATAATCATTATTTTTTTTGATGAGCCATTACAGTAGATAATTTATGCCTTATCCATTTTATCATGAGATAATCCATTAAATCGAAATTAGAAAACCTTAATATATTATTAGTCTTCAATTATAGATTTTTCTACTAAGGATTGATCTCTTTTAATCATTGATAATTTATAACCAATTTAAACTCTTTTTATATGTACGAGGTCCCCATAAACATCTCTATATAAAATTATAATTAATTTAAATATTAAAATATTTGTAAAAAATAATAGTTTTTTGTGATACCATACCTCAAAAATCAACATGATATAACTCTATAAACAACTTCTACATATATTCTGTTGGATTTTATATCTTATAAATGATGTTTCCCTTTTCAAAAATCACATATTTGAGTACAATGTCGATTAATCATATGTTTATCATGAGAAGAATCCTAATTCACCATGATATTTGAGGATTTTTGACTCTATTGGAAAATTATTTTGTTCATACATCGACTTTAATTTGTTTTGAAAGGAAATCAAATGTAGTATTCCCCACAAATATGGTTGAGATTCCAATTTATTAAGTTACCTTATACCTTAATTTAATCGTCATTTCAATTGAAAATAAAATAATTATTTTTGAAATTTATTACACTCCCCAGTCCATATAAATTATGTAAACTTTCAATCTTGTGAATATGTCCTTTCACATAAAATTATTCAATCCAATTAAAATAAAATTATCCAATTATTTATTATCCATAGGACATTATCTTCAAGTGTTTATCATTTCAAAATCATAAAATACCATCTTTTAGGGTATTATTTTCATTACAATACCATTATATCCAATAATTTGGGATGTAAGTCAGCTTCTTAGGATATATACCCAATATCATTTTATTTATTTCATCAAAATATTCACTACTACTAAAGTCTTAACGCTATTAAATTTAATCCAGGTCTTTATTTTCACCTCTCTTAGAGTCACCTGTACATGTTCCACCTCTAGATACATTGAATAAACCATATAATAACATGTTTAAAATTGATTTTTTTCTTTCTATCCTAATAGAAAAATATTACTTATCATTTCCTCACAAACTTTGGATATTAGTTGGAATATCTATTCAAATTTTTAAGGATCAAAAAAATACATTATGTATGAAATTTTAAAAAACACACTATCTCTACAGACAAACTTGGTACTGTAATTTATTAAATTTTATACATATATATATTAATCCAATACCTTTACATTCATCTTATTTTATGGAACAAAAATATTTATTATGTATCAAATTATCATAAATATGACACCTATGTTTTGGGATATTTTTTGTGAATTTATTAATGCTCTAATAACATTTTTAATCATTCAAGTGTCTCATAAATAAATCTTTCATCATAGAGTGTGTGTATTTGGAATCAAAACTACCTAGAACAAATTTTTTGTTCTCAATTCTAACACACATTTTATATTTTAATTGAATTTTTCATTGATGAAGGCCATACTCTATCATATTTATTTTATAAAAATAATATTCCTTCACCATTCCCACAACCCCCACCATATAAATTTTAAATGTCAAATTGAGCATCAATAGCCTCTCTTGATCTTTATCCTTCTTTTAGACAAATGAATTCTCCTTTAAGATCAATAATTTTTTTGACACCATCTCTCACTATGTTATTCAAACTATAATGATTAAGGGTCATTTCTTAATTAGTGATATTGTGTATAATAGTATTCTATGATTTTTTTATTTATTTAAAAATATTATATGTAAATTATTTTCCTTCAAATTAGTTTTTATATTAATTATTACTATTTATATTGCTTTAAATCACGAAAAAATACATTTTATTTTATTCCCTATAAACATCCATTTATTCAACAGAATGCAACTACTCCACATTGAGGACTACTATCTCCTAGAATTAGATATCTTCACCATCATTGGGATGATAATTTTTTTCTATGATAGTCACAAGATTATGCTTGTTAGGTATTTTGTAGTCATAGATATTTTCTCCTTCTATTTCTTCTAAACTAATATCTAATTGTGATTTAAATTTCCTTTTTTTAATGAACAGATACTATTAACTCCGATTGAATTCAATTATATTTGTCTATTTAATCATGTGTAATTAATTCTCTTCAATATCTCCGAAAAATAATTATTGATTAATAGTATGTATTCCAGCATTTCTACTACAATAATATGTTAGTGAATGTCTTTGATAAAACAATCAGTTTTCAGTTCATAGATATCATGAAAGGAATGACCTAAAATTATTAATTTTCCTTTCCATATAGATTATCCTCCATGTAAACCATATTCCTGTTGATTCAGAATAACTCTACGGTATCCTTTTTTGTAAAATCAACATATGTATTATTATGTTTTAATTTTTCTAAAGTAGATTTTAGGGTATATTATTGTAAAATTAGAACAACCTTATATTTTATAATGGATTTGATTTTAAATAATACTATATTCTATATATTATATTACATGTAGCACTGAAAAAATTGAATAATAAATTATTATAATAAAAGGTAAAAATTTATAAATAATTTATATTCAATGTGAAAACAAAATAATTAACACTCCTTGGTATGTTAAATTTTATAAGGATAAAAACACATAATGTTTTAAATTGTAATTATTTTATAAAAATGATTTTTCTTTATATTTTATATACAAATTAAAAATATAATTTTATAAATTTTATAAATTTAATATAATGGAAATAAATAAATTTTTTCATTAATAATTTTAAAATTAACTAATGGTGATTTTTTTATTTTTCAAAAATATTTTATTTTTGAATGAATAGTGAAACATATTTTTTTAACAAAAACTATTCGTTTTTGACATCGTCATCATACAAGAATAATGAAAATGTGGTGAAAATTTTAAGTTATAAAATATATATAGTTGAAAAGTAATATAATTCAGTTAATAATATCTTTTCATTTTAGAAAATTGATTTTTGACATTTTTGAACAAAATTAGTATTTTATTCCAATAAATGAATTATTTATTTATATTTTTATCTAATTATATAATTAAATTGATACATTAATTATGGAATTCGTGTTAATGGTAGATAAATATTTTTTTCTGTTTTTTAAATATTAAAATTTATAAGGATAAATTAAGTATAGGAATTTGGTGTCAAATTGTTTTTATTCTTAAAAGGAATGTATTCTTAATGCATTTTTTATTTTATTTTTCATAATTATATTAATATAAATTTTTACCACTTGTAAAAATTGAATATTATAAGATAGATTACATATTAAGAATTTTGATATTCAAATAAGTTAATATGACTATTTTCATATAAATAAGTTACATTAAAAAAATAATCATCATGGTAAGGGTTTAAATAGTTAAATATTGTAGTTAAATCAATAGATAAGGCTTCAAATATCACTAATAATTTTATAATTTTTATAAGATGAGGGTATGTTGACCTTATCATATCATATATTCTAAATTGGAATATATTAGATCCACTTTGTAGGAGAAGTAATTTATTATATTTTAAAGATCTGAATATTTGCATGAGTTTAACTCCCATAACATATAAAAGGGTACGAACTCTCCAGAGACCTCCTCATACATTGAACAATGTAGACTGAACATTCCATGACAAAATACCACCTAAACAAACATATCAACATTATAGATCTTTTTTTCTTCACAAAATAATAATCCAAGAATGATTATGGTGTTAATATAATGAGATTATCTAGGTAAGATGAGTTGAGAATGTGTTTGAGTAAGTGGATGTTTGAGGTAATGTATTTGTCATCACAATTTTCTATCATTTTGAAATATGTAAATTTCACCATATGTCTTTATTTTTAAGGATTATAAACTACCACATTGATATTGGTATCATTCATTTACATTAATTCAAGCTGTTTTAAAATCTATATCATGTTATGTCCTTTAATGCCCATGTGACTTAAAATCTAATAGAAGTTCAAGATTATATTCAATAAATCATTGTTTAAAATATTTCAAATGTATTTATTTCAAATACCATTTCTTCATATACATATTATTTAAAATTTTCAACAAATATTATTATTTATAATAAAATCATTAATTAATTTTCGGTTGATCTATTTTTAAATTTATTTATAATTGTTTAAAAGGAATATTTTCAATGTTTTAAACATGAGTAATTTTATACATTCATTACAAATGTGATTGAAAAATTTCTTCTGTAATGTTTAATACATGAACACCTTTTCTTATATTCATAATCATTATAAATTATCAAGCATCTATTGTAAGATTTTATATTTTTTCAAATAAGATCACATTACCTTTGTTATAAGAATTATAATTTTTTATCTTTTCTATAGAATTAAATGAAATTTATTTTTAGTTTTATGTGATTACTGAATTTCATTTTCCTTATGGGTAAAATGTTCGATTTTTGAGAGATTTAGGATGTAAAATAAATATTTTATGTGATTCCTTCATGTTATGTTTCATATATATTTGTTATAATGATTAGTGGGTATAATGTAGCCTTCAATATCAATTGTAAATTTTTATGGATTTAACAATTTAAATGTTACTCTTATTATATTTATGGCCTTAACTATTTGTAAGTTACTTCTAAAAAGTGGAAGGAGATAACTATTTTAAATCTAATCCTATGATAAGGGTGGTTTAACTATTTCTATTTCACTACTGTAAAGTGCATATACATAAATGTATATAAGTTACTCCTATGAAGATTTTGTAATTAACTAGGTTGGTTATTCCTATATAACTTTGATTTAAATAAATATATTATCTGGATATCACAAGTATCCGTCATTATTATGTTTTTTCCTTAATAATTTTATATGAACTGTTTTATGAAAATAAATTGGAAAAGAATTTTACATTATGATAAATTTATTATTTTTAGATCAATGATTATTGTAACACCCCAATCTTCCATGGTACATTTCTCTTTGAATAATATAATAGTGTGCAGTGTATGCAACATTGAGCTCAAGAACACCAAAATATATCAAAAAATCCATTTAAAAAAGAGGTTTTGAATATTAATAAACTCATTTTGAATTTTATATATATCCCATATAATTTTAGCATTCACATTTTTTGTCTCATATAAATAATATAAGGGAAAATTCTATTTTTCTGATAAAAGAAGTATTTTAAAAAAATGTTGTTTTTCTACTTTCTAATGGAGAACCATTTTTAAATCCAATATATGAGACTTTTATATATTAAATTTTATGAAATTAAATTATTTTTTAGAATCAGCACAGAAAAAATTTAGTTTGGATAAATTTTTTGTGTATCTCTGATAACTTTCACAATTTAAAGAATAATAAAAACTACGAAATTTTAATTGAAAACAGATTTTTTAATTGAAATATATTATTTTAAAATATTATATATTTTAGTGGTTTTAAAGTATAATTATTTTATACTTTTATCATTTAATATAATTTAGTTTATTATAAGTAATTGAAAATTTAAATTGGACAAAAACACATGTCAATATTTTGATAGTTTGTAATTTAAAAAAACCTGCTTTTTAGTTTTGACAATGTAAATTATTTTTAAATTAATTAATGAAACATAAATATTTTTAATTTTGGTAAAATATACTTCATTTTTGAATTATGAATATCAAAATTATCTTACTGTGAATTTTTGGTATTTTTCTGAAAACATTAAATTTTTTATGAATAGTGAAAAACACTGCTTTTTTGTTTAAAACCGACTTTTTATTTCAATAATTATTTACTCTATCTAAATTAATTTTAAGTCAAAATATATAAATAATTAAAATATTAGACTAATTTAATTCATTAAAGTAATTTTATAAAAAATTAGATGTATAAAATTTTATTGAATTTTTTTAAAGTCTTTTACCTACTTTCTGGGCACGTTATAAAATTTGCATGAAACGTAATTTTACCACTTTGGTTAATTGAATTTATAAAATAAAGGTGAAATAGTTTATATTAGTATGTAAAATGTGGTTCAATATGATGAAAATAATTTTTTGGTGAATAGTACCTTTTAAAAAAATTTAACCACGGATAAAAGTATATAGCATAATTAAAGAATTTTTTTTATAATTATCCTAACACAAGTATTAAATCTAATGGATCAGTTTATATTGACCTAAATCCACCTTAGGAACAAAATATGTTCCTTTTTATCCACTTGGAGTAGATTATGATATTTATAATTATTTTATTTAATGTAGAGTTAAATGTTTTAAATTCAACTCTTGATAACAAAACAGTTTTTAATGTAGGGTTATACATAATATAAATTTGACTAAAAATATTCATTAAAAATAGAAGAATATTTCCTAAATCAAGGTATTTTATATATAAATTTGAGACATTATATACATAAATTTACTTATGACACAATGGTGATGTAGTAATTACATTATTAATGAAAAATTAAAATAATTGATTCTATAAATAACAAAATAAAGTTAACATGAGGCTTGGTATGCATTGAAATAATTTTATAGGTTAATATGACAAGATAGGGATTATTAATTGAATTTATTCTTTGTAATAATGTTTTTTTTACTTTCAAAAAATCCAGATACAAAATAGTTTCAAAACAGACATAAATCAGATTTAAAACAAATACTATTTTATAAAATCCTAAAATACTCATAAAAATCAGTGGTTCATTAAAAGACATAAAAAAGGTTATATATGTCAATAATTAACCACTTGGGGTTCTCATATATTTTTATAATATGTTAGATAACCATTTGTTATAATAATACAAGAAGACATGTTAAAGTTAAACTATTTAACGAAGAGATAAATCTAAAAGTTAAGGTGAATATAGTAAACTAAATTTGTCTAAGGTGAATATGTATAAAAATAATGATAATAAAATTATAATTTCTTATTAAAAATAATAAACCATCCAATTACACATCTTTTATCATTAATGAAATGTTATAGTCGCTCATGTGTACGTACGACATACGGTCTCCATGACTTGATGAGATTCATTTCCACGTTGACCATTCCAAGATGATTATAAAAATATAAATTATTAATTTATATGTTACATATGATATAATAATTCTTTTGGAGATATATATAGATATATTTACTTATATATATCTTATTAACTTTCTCCCGTTCAATAGGATATGAAAACAGAAACAGCGTTAATGCGTACGTACGACATAAAGTCTCCAAAAATAGTATTTTCCAATTCCTATATCTATCAATTGTACATATTTATTTTGTAAATATATTTTAAATATAAATCATATTTAATATTCTATAAGTATTTAAATAATAATGGAAGTCATATAATAAAGAATTATAAGTTAAAACACGTACTATAAAGAATATGATTATAACCTGAAATGTTAATTTAACATGGAAATCATCATTAAATGGGTTGTATAAAGTCTTAAATTGATAATGTATGATATAATTAATATTAATATGGTTCTGGTATAATTTAATATCATATTATGGTCATTATATAGAAGGTTAAACCTACCCTCGACCAAAGGAAAGTGCAGAGTGAGAGTTAATTCCTCAATCTCATTATTAACCCAAATTGTTTATCTGTAAGTATTTTCTAAGATATATTTATTATTCATGACCCTGTTTTATAAAATATATTTCAAAATGATTCTTTTAAGGTAATATTTAACTAAAACATCAATTTAAATTTTTTATAAATTTTTTATTCTAAATCATTCTCTTTAATGTCCAAGTTTTCAAAATGGCTTTATGGATTTATTTATATGAAAATGATTGTTTAAAATGTTAATTCCTTTCAAATGTTAAAAATTTGTATGGGAAACTTTTATTCAAACATATCATTTAAATTAAACCCAATATAAATCTTTTACTTTTAAAGGATTTCACCAAAGGGATATTTCTCTCAAAAGGTTTTACTGATCATTTTTAACTATGTAAACAACCTATACTAGATATTATTATTCACTATGGTTGATTAATTATAATACAATCTTCCATATTTTATTTAATGAGTTATGGTGTGTTTGACTGTGTTTATTATATTTTTATACCATTCATGGTTTTTGGTTGATGTATTGGAATTTCATATTATAATTTACATATGAAATATTATGTTATGTTTCGACATTTTCATATGTGGAATACAATGGACTTAGTAGGTGGTGGATGGGTCCCACTATACCCCCTTAATGCATTGGTAGGTCTCATGAGATGAACTAATGTCTTAGCACAAGGCCTTGAAAAAAAATTATTTTTATTCCTGGCATGATGCCTTGACTATGTGGTAATGATATTTGACATTAGGAATTCCCTCATTAACAAATAAATAATTACTTGTGATTATTCTACTTGTATAATATACATCTGCAAGTTTATATGGTAGTGTTTGATTTATTTTCTCCAAATTATGTTCATGTTTATTTTTAAAAGGCTGTGTTTTTATTAAACACCTTTCCTTAAAAGTTTATAGCTTACACTAAATTATTTACCATTACTGAGCATCTTATCTCAACTTTTTCTTATGTTTTATTTCCCTAGGACACCTCAATGTGTATTATGATATACATGTAGGTTTACGTGAGAATAATAATGGAATTATCAAAGGATTATCTATGTTGTATTTTATGTTTGAAATATTAATGTAATGTTCATTGATGTATACTATTTTCAAAGGCTGATAAAATGATTAGTCATTTGGGACCTTATTCCTTGTAATCATGCCAATGTATTAAAATAATGCACCATCTCTGTGATTCTGGGAATGTGGAATTAAAATTGGTATAAGAGGAATTTTATGACAAACTATCTAAACTAGATTTAGATAATTGTTTATTGGAAAACATTACCCTAAGATAGAATTTGAGGATTAGTATTCAAAAACATCCGATAATTTTCATAATGTAGGGATTTTGTGTATTTTTCAATTAATAGATCCCCATATAGATATGAGCAGGTATAGGTGGGTTTGGAACAAATGTACGTAGGAGTGAAAGCTCCGACAAGGAGTTTCAGGCTTGTCCTAGGGTATCTTAGTCCACCACAACAGGCCTTGCTGTACTCTTGGTTTTGACACTCCCAAGGGATATGCTTAATATAATTCACATTTCCTTTACAAAACATTATGATGGATTTATGAGTAAATAATTATCAAGGAAACATTTTTTTAATAGATATGATATGCATAAATTGAAATATTTATGTAAGGTATTTTACTATTTTGGAATAATGTATTGTAATTCACAAACTAATATAGTGTATGTCATTGTTTAGAAATGGTGCCTACTTGAAGAAATGTAAACTGTATTGATGCACGTAATCCATGTAGTGATTTCCCTCATACATAGGATCATTATAGTAGATGAGGAGATGCAACCAGTGCTCATCATTTATAACCATAATGGGACAACCCACTTTGGATATGAATAATGACCATACCCGTATAGAGAACCCTAATTCACAATGTGAAGGATAAATGTTACACCACTTCATGGGGAAACAAAAACCAACATTTAATGGGACTACAAACCCATTTGTACCTTAGTAATGGATAAGTTCCATAGAGAATATACATCATGCTTTGGGGAGTAGCGAAAGGGAAAAAGTGGTAATAGTTGTTTATCACCTCATGGAGATGTAAATCAATGGTGGTCATTGATTCAAAACACAAATGAGGATATAGAATAATCAAATATTGAATGGAGGGAGTTCAAAAATATATTCATAGAAAAATACCCTCCTTCTGACCATCGAGCAGATATGGAAATACTATTTTTGAGTCTGAAGAAAAATGATATATCCTATAATTTCCATGGGATCAACCGTTGTATTATACTCAAAATTCCAAGGTTAACCCCTAGTGATATATGTACTAGTTCCATTGTTAAAACAATTTATATACAAGGAATAATTAAATGGATTAGAACACTGATGTTGAAAACCCCTACTCCAATAGATTTGGTGTAGATATGGTCCTAGGGGATAACAGGGGGTAGGGGATAGAATCGGTGGGTGGAGGGAAGGGGTGGACTGGTAGGGGGAGGGGAAGGGTGTGCATTGTAATGGGAAGGGGAGGGGCGGTGTGATGGGTGAGGGGGTGGTTTGGGGGAGTTTTCTAGGGGGATTACAGTAATGAGGGGTGGTCAGGGGGTGTCCATGATGGTGGTGTCTGGGAGGGAGGGGGTCCCGGGGGGATGGAGGTGTCCATGAGGAGGGATATCTATGAGGGAGGGGGTGTCTTGGAGGGGGGGGGGGGGTTGTCCAAGGTGGTGTCCAAAAGGGAGGGAGGATGTGTGTCCAAGAGAGAGGTTGTGTCCCGGAGTGGGGGAAGTTCAGGGGGGTCTTCATGAGGGGGAGGGGGGTTCAAGAGGGGGTCGGTAGGGGGTGTATGAATAGAGAAGTTTTCAAGGGGGGAAGGTGGTGGGGCAGGGGTGGGGACGAACTGTGATAGGGGGTGGGGAGGGGGTTTAATGGGGAATTGGGGGAGGAAAACTGGAAGGGGGTGTAGGTGGTGGGTAAGGGGGGAGGGGGCAGGGTGGGTGTGTGAGGCAGGCGGTGCAAGGGTGTGCTAATGGGGTTGGGCATAGGTTCAAGGGGTAGGGGGGAGGGAGAATTGGAAGGGGGTGCAAGGGGTAGTGGGGGTATATTCGGTAGGGGAAGGGGGAAGGGGTCTTCAGGGTAGTGGGTCATTTATTAGAGCATTTAATTATATCACAGTGCAAATCCATTTGCAAGAACAAATACAGGGTGTGTGTGTTCATGGTTGGTGTCTGCAAGGGGGGATATCATGGGCGGAATGTTGGTGTTGGGGGGGGGGGGTCTATCCAGGGGTGTGGATGTGTGAGGGAAGGGTATCATGGTGGAATGTTATGGGTGATTTTCATGGGGGATGGGGTGCTGTAGGGGTGGGGGTCTATCCAGGCGGGGGTCATAGCAGGGGGGGTCGTCCAGGGGGGTTCATGTGGGAGGGATGTCCAGGAGGGATGTGGGTGTCCAAAAGGGGTGTTTCTAGGGTATGAGGGGTTTTCAAAGTATATGTGTCTATCTAGGGGGGTATCCAGGGTATGGGAGGATGTCTTGGGTCTGTCCTAGGGGTGGCTGGCCAAGGTCATTCTAGGTCTATCTTGGGGGGGCTGGGGTCTATCCAGGGGTGTCCAGGGATTATCCTAGTCAGGGTTTGTATAGGGTCTGTCTGGGGGTGTGTCTTATGGTGGTGTTTAGGGGGGTGTCATGGGTCTTGGGGGTTTCTAGTGTCTGTCCAAGAGGGGGGGGGGTCTGGGTCTGCCTTGTTTGGGATTGGGTGGGGGTGTCAATACAAGGTATGCATGCGTCTATCATTGGGTGTCTGTCTATGGTCTGTTTGGGGGGGGGGGCAGGGTCTGTCCAGGGGGGTCCAGGGTATGGGGGGTGTTCTGGGTCTCTCCAGGGGGGTTCCTAGCTTCTAGGGGTGTCCAATGTCTATCTAGGGGGGGGGGGGGGGGTTTCTAGGGGAGTAGAGGATGGATTTCCTTAGGGGAAGGGGTGCTCCAAGGGGGGGGGGGGCTTTGCAGGGAGTGGCGATGTATTTTTATGAAATTGAAACCCAATATCCATGGTTTTAAACTGTGGCTATAGCCCTATATGAACGGTTTCAAACCCTGGTAATAGCCCTATGTTCCTGAAGGAGCATCAATGGTTTCAAATCGTGGATTTAGGTATTCAGCCATGGTTCAAACTGAGTCTATAGGTCTTTCCCTATATCCATGAAAATACATTCCACTATTCACAAAAAAATGGTTATAACCACTTTCCATAGTTATAGAACTTATAGACATGGTTTTAAACCATGGATATTTCCCAAATTTTCAGTATTGAATAGTCGTCTCCTATGAGTCCGTCATTGAAAATATTTATAAGGATTTCATGTGTCACTTTGGAATAAGGAAGGTTGATGCCACATGAGTCCATCCGTGGTGTTCTTATATGATCTCATGTTCCACCCATGGAATATACAAATTCAATAAAATACACATTATTTTATCAAGTTCATTACCATATTCATTTCAATTCAAACTCACCTCAAAAGGTGACTCAAGATATAGGTTAATGTAGAACACGAATTAAAAAAATTATTGCTAACGTAATAGAAAACATTAAACATAAAAAACGAAGATTATTTAAATTTGAAAATATTAACCATTAAATTAAATTTTAATATGTCATTTGTATGATCTAACATATGAAATATATTATTCATAAATATATTAATAAATTATTATTGATTATTCAATCAAATGTTGGTAATGACATTATATTTTTCAAAATTTGTTTTCTTTAAAAATCACTTTTATATAATTATTTTCTCGAACATATATATAATTTATATGATAAATAAACTCAATTATTATTATCATCATATCAAAATTAACATGGGGTTATAATTTTTTATTTTATATGAAAATATTGATTTTTTTTGTGAATAGTTGAAAAATATAGGTTTTATATAAAATTTTCATTTCCTTTGATAAATTAATTAATATGTTTTCAAGATATTGTAAATATTATATAATTTTATTTAACATAATTATTTACATGTAATTCATATTTAAAATTTATTTTATAATATATTTTTGTAGGATTAAAAATGCATTTTTTTAGAAAACTGGTTTAAATATATAAATTATCTCCAATTTTAATTAATTAATATAAAACCTAAATAAAAATTAACTAAATGAAATATTTATATTATATATATAAATTTATGAAATTAAAATAATAAAATTAATATTAATAGTTATAGATTTAATGTGAGCTAATATTTTCCTTAAAAGATATTTTTTGGAAAAATATCTTCCATCCTATATGTGGATTTAACATTAAATTAAATTGATTTTGATAAAATTTATTCCATATTTTCATTATCATAATTTATATTATACAATATATTCACCATAATATTTGAAAATTTGATTAGTAACTTAAATACATATTAATTATCATTATAAAAGTAAAATAGTATAAATAACATTAAAAAATAATTTACAAAAAAGATAATCAAAGTAACCCAAATAGAATAAATATTTATTCTTAATTTTCATTTAAATTATTAATTAAATAATTTATTATAGTTTTTATTTAACAATTTTTTATTTAATCAGTTTCAAAAAAATATTTTATTTTGATATGATAACTCATAAATAGTATTTTTGTTTAATATTCACATTTAATAAAGAAATATATTTTGATGAATTAATATATATTATAATAACAAATTATTTTGGATAAAATATTTTTATTAAATTAATTTTCTTAAATATAAAGAATCTTATAATATTTATGAATTCAATTATAAATTTTATTATGGTTTGAAAACTATTTCTGTCAAAATACTTCAATTTTCAGTAAATGAATGTTTTATTTTAAAATTGAAAATTAAAAAATATACTAAATAATTTAGAAAAATGAAAAATATTTTGGAAATATCACATAAAAATTATCCAACAGTGAAATTTTCATAATTTTTTTAGGCAATTTAATTTTGGGGTAAAAATTAAATACCGTATAAATATATATTGTGTTTTATGACATTATAATGACCATATTTTGATATAATATAGTAATATAAAAGGTAAATTCTTCCAAAATATGTTTTACCCTTAAAAATGTGATTTTATATATTTATGGATTTATTTTATAATTTTTTCGTCGACCCTCCCAGACATATAAAATAATAAAACATTTAAAAATGATTTCCTTGAGAATGTGACTCACCTCCACATAAGAAATCCCAATATTTTAATTTTTTCATACCTTGGACTTATATAATTATCTATAAATCTCCCCTTTTTCAGAAACCATGGGAAAACCATTGGATGGTTTCTAGTTTTGATTATTTCAGTGTGTGGTTCCCAAAACATAAATAATAATGAATTCTCTCTCCATTCCTATATAAACCCAACAAATATCCCATTAATCATCACAAGAAACATTTTTATTTATTCCTAGATCATTTCTATACTCCCTGTAGTCCCCAAAAGGTTCCTCTAACTCTCAAGAAGCCTCTTATATGCCTATGGAGTCACAAATCCAATTAATGGATCCTTAATTTCATTCTTTTCTCATTTTTGTCTATGTTTTCTTATATGGATATACCCTTTTATTTTTCAATTAAAAATGATGAGGTGTGTTTTTTTAAACTCACCCATAATTACCATATTATTTTTTAATGTTGAGAGACCCGTTTAACTCTCATTAATCCCTCCCATGTACACCCGTTACCATGCTAAAATCCCGTAAGGGATTTATCTCTCCAAATTTGAAGTCAATCATTTATTTACATTTATGCATCTCAAATAAAATTTCATATGTCTATATATTATTATCCATTATTCTAGTAAAAAAAATTCAAGTCTAAATTATATGATACCCCTCTCTCTCTCATCAACCTGTTTTATGAATCCCCATGTGATGTTGTTATGCTACCAAAATTGCACAAGGACTTTCCATGAAAAACAATACTTCTGTAGTGAATAACATTCCAATTTCTCTATAAATAGTATTAAAATTTATAAAAATATAATTATTAATATTATAATGTCATATATGTATTCCAAATTCCATTATCATATAACAATTGATGATGTTGAATGAATCCTTGTTAAATGGTATATGTGGATCACATAAGCATGATATTGAAATGTTTTGATGGGTGTGCTCTGATAGCACTCCAACGCATTAGTAAAGGATTAGTATCATGTTATTAAATGTGAAATGATGGTTTAATCATTTTTATTCATGTGAATGTAGGTTTTACACATTATAATTCATGTGAAATGAGGGTTTAATCTTGAAAATCTCGGTGCATTGAGCCTTGGATCAAGATCATATCTTGTTGTATGTTGTTTCCTCTTTTCCATGTTATTATTATCATTCTATATCATTCCATTATGTTATTGTTTCTATTATGGTCCATGGATATACCTATCTCTTAAAATGTATTATAGTCTTAATTCCATTCATCGTTTACTCCCTTACTGGGCTTCATAACTCACCCCTTTCTTGTGTATAACCATATGTAATCTGATGCAGCGTTATGTTCGAAGGAATGAGTTGTTCCTATTTAAGAAATTTGAAATGATGATGTTGAATTACATGTTTTATATTTTTATGTTATTTTCGAAATTTCCAATGACACTAAACCTCTTGATCCCAAGAGTTGTATTAAGTGTTTTTCATAATAAAGTGTGTTTAAATATGAAATAATGATTTGGGTTGTTGAAGTTGGTATTAGAGGATATGTTTAGTTATTTTTGGGATTAGGATTAGAAAACAATAGTGAAATCCTTGAGAGTAATACAAAGTATAAGAAAAATATCCCTAAATTTTGGTGAGTAAAGAGTAAGTGGATTATCAAGAAAATACATCCAAGTCTAGATTCGATCAGGTAGAGGTGGATCCAGCATAGATGTATTTAGGGTAAAACCAAAAAACACCGCTTTAAGCTAGATTCGAAGGTGAAGTGATACACAAAAATAGGCCTTGCTGCACTCTTGAATCAAAATTCTCAAGGGATATGCATTGTTAAATTCATAATATAAGAATGAACCATTATTAAGGGTTAAAGAAAAAATTCCTCAGGAATATAATTTAAGAATTATATCATGGATAAAATAGATCAATGCCTCGAAATTCATACGTTGAGAATACAAATGCAATTTACAAGTTATCTATTTAATGCCATTAGATTACCATTTAATTTTTAATAGGTTAAAAATAAACATCCTTAATTTTCTCCCATTATTCTTGAATATTTATGCAAATAGGAAGAATTAAGTTAATGTTTATCTTACTAAGAGGCAATTTTTTAATAGGGGGATCAATGTAATAAACCGAGTTTTAAAAAAAATTTGTTTGATCACCAATGAAATACATAACAATGAACATAAAAAACATTTATTTAAATATAAAAATTTTTACCCTCAAATTGAATTTTATGATATTATTATTATTTTCTTATATATTAAATATATGTTTCATAAATATATTAATAAATTATTATCGATTATTCAATTAAATTTTTGGAATGATTTTATATTTATCAAAATATGAGTTCATTAAAAATGAGACTTATTATAAATATTTTCTAGAACATATTTAAAATTTATTTGGAAAATAAACACAGTTTTTTCTCATTATACCAAAATTCAGTTAGTGTAGTAATTTAGTATTTTGTTTAAAAAAATTAGATTTTTTAATATAAAAAATATAGTTTTCATGTACAATTGTCATTTCTTTTCATAAATGAATTAATTTTATTTAAAGGAATTATAATTATTATTTAATATTACATACTTCATTTACTTACATGTATATCATATTTATAGTCTAATTTTTTATAAATTTCTTTATATGATTAAAATTGATTTTTTCAGAAAACATGTTTTAAATGCATAGTATATGTCTATTTTTAATTTATAAAAATAACCCTAACTGATAAATGGACTAAATTAAATATTTCTAATTTTTATATATTTATATTTATGAAATGATAGTAGTAAAATTATTATTAGAAATTATTTAGTTAATTTGAACTTATATTTTTCATTTAAAATGTATTTTTCGGAAAACTATTTTCCATAATACATGTAGATTTTTTATTAAATTAAATTTATTTTCATACAATTTATTATATATTTTGAATCATCATAATTAATATTATATAATAATTTGAAATTAATATTTAAAAAATATGATTAATAAATGAAGTAAATATTAACTACCACGATAAAAGGAAAATAAGATAATTAATAGCAAAAAAATTTATTTGGAAAAAAAGAGAATGAACGTAACCCTAATAGTATGAATATTTATATTTCATTTCCATTTTAATTATTAATAAAATTATATTTATTTTTTTAGATTATAATTTTTTTAATCAAAATGAAAAAAATTATATTTTGATAAGAAAAGGCACAAATATTAAATTTGGTTAATATTATAATCTAATTAAGAAATTAATTTTGATGACTTAATGGTTTTTATAGTTGAATGATATTTTAATAAATTAATATAATTAAATGAAATTCATTAAATATAAATGATCATATAATTTTTATGATGTCAATTTTAAATTTTATTATGGTTTGAAAACTGTTTCTATCAAAAGCCGTCAATTATGAATAAATGATGGTTTTAATTTCAAAAGTGAAAATTCACATATTTATAAAATTATAAAGGTAAAATAAATATATTTTTTGAAATTTGTACATCAAAATTATCCAAAGGTGAATGTTTCATAATTTTTTGAGAAAATCAATTTTTTGGGTAAAAATTAAATTCCGTATAAATATATAATGTGTTTTGTGACATCATAATGACCAAATAGTGATGTAATAAAATACTATAAAAGGTATATTAGGACAATATATGATTTACATTTATAATAATATTATTTTGTATTTTTTTATTAATTTTATAATGTCGTAGTGGACCCTCGAAAACTTATAAAATATTTTAGCATTTTCTTAGTTATTTCCTTGAGAGTGAGACTCACTTCCACATAAGAAAGCATAATGTTTTTATTTTTTCGGACATTCGTCTTATAAAGTATTTTCCACCACCCACCATTTAGATAATACATTGGAATAAATGGGATTTTTTGTGTTTTGTAATATTTTATCTTGTTGTTTGCAAAACCAAAATAATACAGAATTGCCTCTCGTTTCCTATATAAACACACCCAATATCCTATTCCCCTTCACTAAGACCAGTTGGAGCTCATCAAAACCATTTTATTCACTCCCTATAGTACTCACAAGGTTCCCACAGGCACCCAATAAGTCACTCCCATGACTTTGGATTCACGCATCGATGTAAAGGATCCTCACATTCATTCCTTTCTCATTTTTTCCAAGATTACTTATATAATTAAAACCACTTATTTTTATATTTCAAATGATTATGTATGTCTTTATATAGCACCGCAAACATTTTAGGGTGTATTTCACGTAAATAAGTTTTAGTTATAGATAATATTTCAAAAATCACTAAGCCTCTATGGAACAAAACATGGTTACTTATAGAAGATAGCCATAACCTTGCCATAAAACATAAATTTTTCAGCTCTGTGGTTTGAATTTTAAAAATATAACATACACTGTTGTGATCAAGATGATAATTAGAGTCTGAATGAATAAACCTAATTTCAGGTGAATAGTATCCTACTCTTATGAATTGTAACATACACATAGGTATAGTAACTTACCCTTATGAATTGTAAAATGACTCTTATAAATGGTATATATGCCCTTGAATGTATTAATGAATTTGGGCACCTTAAAAATGAAGATGAATATTTTAGGTGTTTATATTTTTCAATAATATTATTATTTTAACTAAATATTTTAATTTATCATATTTAGAAAATTATTTTTGAAAATTGGACTTCATTTTTGGATTATACACTTCAAAAAAATTGTTAGGGTGAATTTTTTTTATTTTTCTGAAATACATAAATTTTTTATGAATAGTAAAATCTGATAATTCACAATTAATGATAAATAAAGGATTTATTGAGTCATTGATGATGATCTGTTGAGGTAAGCCCAATTAGTTCAAATTCACATGCATATATTACTGTTCTGGGTCATGGAATACTTACTATTGGTTGTCTTTAGGGGAAATAATAAATTAAAGATTATAATATTAAGAAAACTCCTCTCCCCTCCACTATATAAAGCACCCCTCACCCCCTCTTCATCTCACACCACTAATGACATGTGACTTTCAAATATCCTGATAGTGTCTCTCCCCAATATCCTCCCCCATGTTAGAAATTTCCAAGAATCTTCAAAATACAAAAACCTCCCCCCATAAGATGTTCTTAAAGGAGGATGGCTCAAGAGGTAAATTCCTCTTTCCAATTACTTCAATTGTTTTTAGTTCTTTTCTTTTTGTTTCTTTCCTCACCACCATTCACCATAATAGTATGATAAATCCAATATCATACATGTACTAGAATATTATAATGCTAACAGTATATTTCATTACCTTCTCTCCTGTCCCAACTATTAATTTGAATGTAATGAAAGCACCGTTTGAGATGTGCTAATTTAGCACATTCAAGGGAAACTATTTATCAATTTCTATTATAATCATTAATTCTGGTCATGAAACCATTTCTGATATGGTTAAACCAGATTATTATATATGTAATTTATCCTATTTTTATTTCTTTATTACTTGTGCGGAAATGTTATTATGTTATAAAGCAGAACATATTCATTGTAATCAAACCCACTGTTTCGACAAAACGGTTGTCACTATGTTTATATATATAATATATTCACTTCACTCGATGAAACCAAATTGAATTTAAAACCATTTAATCATATTTATGTTCACTAATAGAATCTATCTTCATTTCTGGACAACCACATCAATCTTATATATTAATGTGATCTTGAATATAAGTGAACCGATCATTTAAATCCATGTAAAGAAACGAGCACAAACAATGAAATTGAACCTTATATCTAATCAAAAAGGCCTTCAATGAACTAAAGAGGGTTAAATTAAATAATTTAAAGATATAATAGTTTATGGATTAATGAATTAATAAGTCTAATTTGTTTATTCATGTCTTAAATAACAAGTCATGAACAACTTCAAGCATAAGGTATGGGATTCTCTCTCTCACTTTTGCTCTGGAATCTCCCCTATGTTGTGCCCATTTATTGTTTATTACTAATGGTGGGGTATGTTTTCTCACCTCCCCAATAATTTCATTGTGACATATAAATAATGTAATTCCCCGTTACCTTTCATTAATCCCTTGCAATAATACTCGTTACCATGCAGAAATGTTTGTAAGGGGTTTCTCATCTCACATTCATTTATGTGATATTTTCATTGTGCACCACATATTTCTTGTATTGGGTATATGTGTACTGAAATTTTATAGATAATAACATGATTATCTTTATATTCATGTTATTCATTGATTCATTTGAGGGATATTATGTTCTGGTCATATGATTCGACCGATTTGATTGTGTTAAGAGACTTTGTCTCAACTACTATTTTGTTGCAACTAACATTGTATTGTGAACCTAATAGTCCTTATGTGGTGTACCTACTCCCATTTGATATCACTTTTCATTTTAAATTGTCTTTATATTAAATAACCATAATCTCGTATCATGGATTTGTTTGTTGTCTAAACCGTATATCATTTTAAATACAGTGTTTATTTGAAAGGTTATTTTAATTATGGATTTATTGGTGAATCTGTATACTCTAATCTATAAAGATTTTGAAAAGGATTATTTCTCTTCTATTAAAACAATTTATAAAGGATTATTTGGACATGAAGTGGTGGTTGGGTCCCCTTATAGCACCTCAATGCATCTGTAGGTCTCATGAGACAAATCAGTTGGTGACAAACCCTTCCAATTTGTTTCCAAAAATCAGACAGGTTTCAACCCACAGAACTAAACCGTTTTAATGGTATTATGGTTTCATGTTCCAGATAAATGACATCTAATTAATATGTATTTTCTTTATTAATTATCAGTTATTATTATTATTAATGAGTTTTCACTATGACACAATCTATGGATGTAGTTTCATTATTAGTTTATTAATGGCATTAGTTTTTCTTTTAATCACAATGCCATATTGATTATGTTATATTGATTATGATACAATCATTATTTTATTGATGCTTCCGATATTTTTAACCCTTACTAAGAATTTAAGATCACCCCTTTCATTTTTTACCTTCAAAAGTTTATGAAGAGAAGGTCATTTATTGAGTTTGTGTGGTTGCAGTTTTTTGTTCTATCTTGTATTGTATCTTGTAATATTTTTTAATTTTATCTATGTTAACTCTATATATCTAGTTTATTAAAGACTACTATTTTAGAGACACAAATTTGGAAATACATGAGCATTACATTACTTTTTTGGAATACATAATACATCACAAAACAAACGCCCAATGACCATGTTAGTTTAGTGTCTTCGGAAACTCGAAACATAATATTCTAATCATGGTGAAAGATATTCAACATCTACCATAAAGAACTTCTTTTTTTTTCTACCTAAATCCTTCCTTAATATCTTGGGGGAAAAGAAAACATAAAAATGCTGAGATCAAATTCTCTATAAGTTTAAACATGGAAACACAAAACAATCCCAAAATATTTGAACATAAGAACATGAACATAAAACATAAAAATCATGAGTTTTGATATAAATCATAAAAAAGCATAAGGAATAGATCATAAAGGAACATTAATCACGATAAATAACATTGTAAAAAAACATGGAATTTTGGAAAAACACTAAGCGCGTGATATTATTTCCACAGTAGCCAAG
This sequence comes from Viscum album, assembly GCA_963277665.1. NCBI lineage: Eukaryota > Viridiplantae > Streptophyta > Magnoliopsida > Santalales > Viscaceae > Viscum > Viscum album. Next base: position 513,397,585 of record OY728138.1, read on the forward strand.
GCATTTCTGCCAAGACCATCATAGTGGACAAAGTCCCTTACTGAATCGAGTTCACTCCTCCTTCCAATCCTGTATCACTGAAACAGATTACCCTGACATTCCAGCCATGTCAATATCAAGAGATATAAATCATTAATTAGTACATTTGAGGGATATATAGGTCCCACCAATCTCATAATGAAATCATTTTTACTTATTCCACATAATAAACATAAATAATTCATCATAAGGCATTGAATAAAATGGTTTTCATAAACATCATCCCATCATAACGTAATCCATATAAAATAATTGGATATCATTTCATCATAAGAATAATAAAACAATGTAAATAATATAGACATTATAATTCAAACATAAACAGGGTAAATAATGTCATCTTCGATGGAAATTTTTTTTTGATAAAACACATGAAATGAATTCTTGAGGAAAATATCCTTACTTCTTCAAAATAATTTTCTTTTCACAAAATGCCGAAAAGTTTTAAAGAAATAGGATTACATTTAAAATATCCACAAAAACGTGTATAGGATGCTTCATGAAAATTTGGCATTAGAAAACCGTAAAAATCTGTTCATGCCAAATATGTTAAAAAACATTCTCCTCGTACTTTAGTCAGAAAAGAAAAAAAGATACTCATATGGTAATCAAAAGATATATTTCTTCCATAACATGTGGTAAATGTCAAAAATAGGTAAAAAGGATATTAAATAGACATGATTTTTTTTTAGCAAACATGGACATGGATGATAACAATAACCCCAACAAATACTTACAAATAAAAATCTTTGATAAGAATGATATTGGAATAGTTATCTATTAACTTTTGTCAAATTTCATCCATATGGGTCTGATACTCCTATATAGTGGGTTTAAACAAATTATTATCCTGTATAAGAATCATAATAATATTTATGATATCATATATGATTCACTTATTACTTTATATTAATCGTTGATTTGTCAGTTCAATGTTAGAGCATTGTTTTGGGTAAAATCATTTCATTTATTGTACATGTTTAGACTTGTTGTTCTTGATATTATTATTACTTATATCATGATTTAATTAAATAAAGTATTTAAATAATTATTTATATATCATATATATATTCAGTATATATATATATAATATAGATAGATAAATGAAATGAAATACACCGTTTATGGAGACGGTAGGTCGTACGTACGCATGAATGATGTTTTCCATTCTTTATTGACTTGAATGGATCTAAGTAGACAAAATATATATATATATAAACATAAATCCAGTAGAATTATTATGTCATATATTTCATTAATATTCCTTATATATACTTTATAATCATTCTTGAATGGTTAACATGGAAAATGAATCTCATCGCGTCGTGGAGATGGTAATCCGTGCGTACGCACGAGCGATGGTATCGTTCCCATAATTATGGATTGGAATTGGAATGGATGATATATATATATCTCAGAACTTGTATTATGTTATAATAATAAAATATAGTTATTCATCACAAAATTATACCCATCCATGTAAGGTGGTGGTAGAAAAACATATTACACCATGACGTAGAGACGGTATTCCGTACGTACACACGCTTGGTGATTTTGTTTTTCATAGGATGGATAGATGGTAAAATTAGGTTGTTTAATATTTCTAATAACAAATAATTATATAAATAATACTATTGATATTATTTTATAATTAAAAAACTAAATAATATGAATTAGATGAAGAATGAAACATGAAAGGATTAGTAGAAGAGACTATCTCTTCTTCGACTTGCCTCTTTTAAACATCATTTTGGAAATTAGAGTTGGACTTTTGAGAAGACCAGAACCTCAATAATATAACTATAGAGGTTGAGAAGGGACATTTCTAGGGTTTTGATGAGCTTGAAGACTCAAAATTGTGTAAAGAGAAGAGGGAGGAGGTTCCCTTTTATAAGAGGTGTGAAGGGCACCTTAGGAAAACCATAATATATTATTTTATAATAAATTTATATTCGGTTTATAATGGCTCCAAAGTGACATATTTCGAGTCTAGGGTGCGTATGTTTCGAAAGCCTCTCAACCAATATGTTTAAGACAAGTTTATTTTACCATTTTATTCTTATCATTTGGATTTTAATCTATGTTAAATAATTTATCTTTTACCTGTCTTCTTTTATTCTTACACTATATTGTAAATATACATACTATAAACTGCCAATCGTACCATAATTGGTTCATTAATGTCATATATATTATTATATAAGTAGTTTTCCCGATCCTTTTATTTTTATGAATATAATATTAAATTAATAATTTAATATTTGTTTTAAAAACTCTTTTATTTCAATTTTGACACTATTTGTTATTTTGTTTTTTCTAAATTCATAACAGCATTATTATTTCGAATAAAATTCATCTCACCAACCCTAATATGAAATATTATTATATAAAATTAGTTTAATACATATAAAGTCACAAATTACGTTTATTTAGATATTTATAATATCAATTATGTAAATATTTCATTAATAAGCTAATTATTGCATCATAATTGTATCATAAATAAATTAAATTATTTATTGTATTAAAATTATAAATAAAATAAAATTGTGTAGGAAATCGTTGTATATTTCTAATGAATATTTATTATCAAAATTAACTTATGTAAAACCATATATTAATTTTTTTTACTTATTAAACTTGGATTTGAACACTTTTAATTGTTCTTTAAATAAAAAAATAATAAAGGTGCTAATCTAATCCATGTGGAACTAAAGGGTAATATTTTCTTTATAAGTATTTTTGGTAGAATTATACTTATCCAACAGAAATAGGACATGTGTTAGGGTAATAATAAATTCATTTATACACTTAATTACCCTATTTACTTTTAACTATGGTAACTAAAAGTAAAAAGATACTATTCACCGTAAATTATTTTTATCTTATTGAACCTAGTTTTACTCCATGATATTGACCGTGTCTCTCAGATTTTTGAAATTCCACTCATAGAAGCGGTAAAATTATGTTTTATGTACAATTTCAAATGCTTATATGAGGTGGGTAAAAGAAGGTAAATAGTTCAATAAAATTTTTATATATCTATATTATTATAAAATTACTCCAATGAATTATATTGAGCTTATATAGTTATTATATATCTATTTTGACCAAAAATATATTTAAATAAAATAATAATTATTTAAATAAAAATTCAGTTTGAACCAATAACTCAGTGTTTTCACTATTCATCAAAATTGAATGTTTACAGAAAAATAATAAAAATTCACCCAATGAGAAATTCAATATTCTGACTCCAAAAATGAAGTCCATTTAGAATGATAAAATTTTAAAAAATTAAAAAAGTGGGTATTACTATTCATAATGGCTAGTTTATATAATATTTTAATAATATATCGTTGTTTAATGAAACTCGGTATTGTGTACAACACACACTATCGAGGAAGGTCGTGATTGCGTGTAATGCAAGCCAAGTCAGGGTTGTGTATAGTGAAAGATTTTTTTGTTATTGTGTATAATAGAATCCAACCATATTTCATTTATACACTGAATATATATATATATATACACACACTCAATGTGGTATAGAATAACTTCTATAAAATGAACTTGAAATTTTGATTAACATGATCCAGTAATAGTGTTGCGTATACTGCAAGACAATACGGTGTTGTGTATAGCAGAAGATAATCATGGTGTAGAATACAACACAACACATCAAATAAATTAAAATTAATAATGCTCATTAAATCTCGGGGTGTTACATTCTACCCCACTTAAAAGGAATTTCGCCCTTGAAATTCGTCAGGGTTATAAATCATTTACTAGTTGAAAGTTTCATTCATAGAAACCCACATCGTAAAATTAAATACTAAATCATCATTTTAAAAAGGAAAATTAAAAACATAATGAATACCAAAAGTAACTCATCACTAGGATTCCTCATTGGATAATAAAGGTGAAAATACAGATATGGAAGAGAAATCTAACGATCATGTTCTAATAGGGAGTGGTAGGGAACATGGCTATTAAAAAAGCCATCAATCACAAAGACATAAATTTGTGATGATCTAGGCTACCATATGATTCATCGGATATGAGGGTACTAGGACAACATATTTGGTTTTCAATATCATTTCCCTAAATTTGAAAATTTTTAATTAGAAGAAATACTTACTTGATTTTGGAAAAATCTCGCTGTTGGTCGTTCCATGAACAATTTCCACTTCATATCTTAATGAAATGAAGTGGAATTTTTCAATCGTGAAGTGTTAGTAGATCATGTGATAGAATGATGGTTCATTCCCTATGTCTCAAAAATAAGTTTAGAAAATGTTATCAAATATACATAAGTCCATTTTTGGTGAGGTTAATCATATATGTTTCCAAAAATGTACTTATACTTCATCTATCAGACCGCTAAATAAAATAAAACTAGTTTCTACTAATAAGGGAATTCATGTAGGCCAAAGTTAGGTGATAAAGTCATATCTCACTTCGGTTGTGGGTTCGATTCCCGCAAGCTTGCCTGACATGACGGGTTTTCAAACATCCTGTAAGTTGTCCCTTTTTCTAAAACTACACTATTATAACATTCCAGAAATAATATCGAAAAAAGTTATATCCATAAAAAAAACAATCTGATGTACAACATATTTCATTCCAATATTTAGGCTTATCCAATATACATATGAACAATCTGATAGTATAAATAAAATGATTACTTGAAAGGTCACATAACAAGCACGTAAATACCATCATTTATCAACAATATTTCATAAGATATATCTAGTTGGGCATTCTTCCAAACATTTTAATACCTTAATAATGCATTCATTTGAAACATGAATTACCATATAACCTTAGTGAAAACATGAATGATGTCTAAAGTTAACTCTTTCCACATACTAAAATCACAAAATTTCTATATAATGAAACCATGATATCACTTTGTCCTTATATTAGTCATTAGCTCATGAACACTATTAAGAATTCCATTATCACCATATCCCTTCATTATGCACATATCATCTGCTTTCCAAAATCTGTTTTCATGGTTACCATTAGCATTCAACATAAAATGTCAAATACATTATGAAAACAATAGTTTAACAGTCCTTAGATGTTTCTTTATTCCATAGTACCATAAATGCAATCATTACACTACCCTTTTAAACTATTTACTGTGCTTCGTCGTTTTATTCATCAACACAACTTTCATCTCATATATAATTTTTAGTCTCTTCATCATCATCAACATAAATACTACACATATGAACATGATGATTCACTTCATGATATTTTCCTTTAGGGAATCTATTTGAATAATTCTCATACATTCCACACATAAAACATTTAACCATTGATGATGTCTTAGAAATACCCTTATCATTTTCCATTGCGTTAACTAGTCCTTTTCATTTGCAATTACTAGATTTGTGTTCTTCTTTTCCACACACAAAGCATCTTCTAGTTCCATTGAATCATTTTCCTTGGTGACTCTTCCCACAATATTTAAATGAGGGAAATTGAAATTTCTTTCTTTAATGATCATCAGTAAAATCCATATTTCTCCTATTAGCTAAGTTAGGAAACTTACCAATGTTGAGATTATTGATCATATTATGAGATTTTTGATTAAGAATAATAACGATTTTTGGACTTACAATTCTGTTTTCATTTGGTTCCTCATAAAAAATATCTTTCCATTGTCCATCATATTCCCCATTAACATGAATCCTTCTGTTTCCATCCATTTATTAAAACCTAAAAAGAATAGATTGAGAGGAAATAATTGTACTAGAAAAACAAAATAATCAGGGGATGTTCTTTCAATCTCTAACATATTAGGTTTAGTCCTAGGTTACTCAGGATCGATATCATAATTCTTAGATTGTAACCTATTCATTATACTAAACCGTACGGACATCCCTAGACGTACTATATAAATATCTCTAGGGGTCTCGCTAATATTTTCACATTATAGTTTCCAAAGCTTGACTAAAACGTCACTATGATACCAAATGTAGAAACGCAAAGCTTGAGATACATGGAAATTACATTAATTTTTAGGAAAACATAATACAACACAAATCAAACACCCAATGACTGTATTAGTTTAGTGTATTTGGAAACTCGGAACATATTCATCTAATCATGGTGAAAGATCATCAAAATCTCCCATAAAGATCTTATTTTTCATCCTACCTAAAACCTTCCTTTATATCCTGAGGAAAAGAAAAAAAAAAGATGTTGAGCTCAAATGACTATTAGGGGTAAAATTGGAAACATAAAACAGTCCCTAAATATTTAAACGTAAGAACATGGACATAAAACATAAATACCAAGAGTATTGACATAAATCTTGACAAAGCCTAAAGAAAATATCATAAAGTATCATTAATCATGATAAATAACATGGGAACAAAACATGGAATTGTGGAAAATCATTAAGCATATGTTATGATTTCCATAGTAGTCAAGTCATTGTTTCAAATACCATCATAGTGGACAAAGTCCCTTATTGAATCGATTTCAATCCTCGTTCCCATGTTGTATCACTGAACCAGATTAACCTTCCATTCCATCCATGTCTATATCATGGGATATAAATCCTTCCCAATGCATTGGAGGGATATATAGATCCCACAAATCTCATAATTAAATCATTTTTTCTTGTGCCACAAAATAAACGTAAATCATTCATCATAACCCAAAGAATAAAACGGGCTTCATAAACATCATCACATCATTACGTAATCCATATAAAAAATTGGATATCATGGTATCATAAGAAGAATCAAACCATGTATCAAATACAGACATTATACATGAAATATAAACGTTGTAAATAATGTCATCATAGATAGGAAATAGTTTTGATAAAACCCTTGAAATGAATTCCTGAGGAAAATATCTTTTCTTCTTCAAAATAATTTTCTTTTCACAAAATGCCATATAATTTTAAAAGAAAAGGTATTTTATTGAAAATAACCATGAAAACGTGTTGATGAATCTTCATAATAATTATGCGTTATAAAACCGTAAAAATCCATTCATGTCGTATAAGTTAATAAAACATTCTTCTCGTACTTTTGTCAGAAAATCCAAAACGTTCCTCATATGGTACTCAAAAGAATGATTACTTCCATGAAATGTGGTAAATGTAAAAAATCGATAAAAAGTATATTAAACATACATGAAATCATATTTATAAAACATGGACATGGATGATAACAATAACCCAAGAAAATACTTACGAAAAACAATCTCGTATAAGAATAAGATTAGAATAGTTATCCCTTACCTTATGTCAAATTTATTCCGTATGTGTCCGAGACTACTGTATAGTGGTTTTAAACACATTATTATCTTGTAGTAGAATCATAATAATATTTATGATATCATATATGATTCACTTATTACTTTATATTAACCATTCATTTGTCAATTCCATGTTAAAGTAGTGTTTTGGGTAAAATTGTTTCATTTATAGCACGTGTTTGGACTTGTTGTTCTTCATATTATTAATATTTATATCATTATTTACATACATAGAGAATGTAATTCATGATTTATAGATCATATATATATATATATATATATTCATTTTATATATATTTAATAGATAAATAAATGAAATGAAATACAGCGTTCCTAGAGACGGTAGGTCGTACGTACACATGAACGCGGTTTTCCTTTCCATATTGACTTGAATGGAAGTAAGTAGGCAATATATATATATATATATACATAAATATTGTTTATTTATTATGTCATATATTTCATTATTATTCATTATATATACTTTATAATCCTTCTTGATCATTTAACATGGAGAACGAATCTCATTGCATCATGGAGATGGTAATCCGTTCGTACGCACGAGCGATGATATCGTCCCCATAATTATTGAATAGAATTGGAGTGGATGATATAATATCTCAGAACTTTTATAATGTTATAATAATCTTATATAGTTAATCTTTACACCATTATACCCATCCATGTATGTTGGTGGTAGAAAAACTTATAACACCACTACGTGGAGATGGTATTCCGTACGTACGCACGCGCGATGATTTTGTTTTTCGTAGGATGGATAGAAGATGAAATAGGGTTGTTTCATATTTATAATAACATATCAATATATAATTTACACTTATGTTATTACTTTATATGGAAATAACTGAATAATAGGAATTAGAATAATAAAGTAACTTGAAAAAATCGGTAGAAGATATTACATCTACTTCGACGTGCCTCTTTTAAACATCCTCATAGGGAACTGAAGTCGGTCATTTAAGAAGAACAAAACCTTTATGATATAACTATAGAGGTTTAGAAGAGAACTTTGTAGGGTTTGGTCTATTATGAATGTTCAAAATTGTGTAAATAGGATATGGAGGAGGTTCCCTTTTATAAGAGGGGTGAGGGTCAACTTAGGAAAAACATAAAATATAATTTTATAATAAATTTATTTTCGGTTTATAATGTCTCCAAAGTGACTTATTTCGAGGATATGGTAGGGATGGGACAAAATCCTCTCAAAAAATAGGTTTTAGACATGTTTAGACTTCCATTTTAACCTTATCATTTAGATTTAACTCTATATTAAATAATAAATCTTTTAACTTGTCTTCTTGTATTCTTTAAATATATGGTCAATAGACATACGATAAACTACCAATTGAACCCCAATTAGTTAATTAATGTCCTATATATTATTATATAAGTCTTTTTGAAGAACCTTATATTTTTTGGAATAGAATATCAATTAATAATTTAATATTTGTTTTAAAAACACTTTTATGTCAATTTTTACAGTATTTGGTATTTCATTTTTTCTAAATTCATTATAGCATTATTACTTTGAAACAAATTCATCTAACCAACCAAAATATGTATTATTAACATAGAAAATAAGTTTAATTCATATAAATTATCAAATTGCATTTATTTTAGTATTTATAATATCAATTATGTTAATATTTCATTAATAAGGTAATTACTGCCTCATCATTGTGTCATAGATAAATTAAATTATTTATTGTCTATAAATTATAAATAAAATAAAATTATTTAGGAAATATTTTTAGATTTATAATTAATATTTATAGTTTAATTTATCTTATGTATAGCCCTATATTAATTTTTTTACATATTAACCTATGATTTTAACTCTTTTAACTCGTCTTCAAAGAAAATAATAATAAATGTCCTAATCTAATCCAAGTGGACCTAAAGGCTAATATTTTATTCCTAAGGTATTTTTTGGTCGAATTACAGTTATCCAATAGAATTAGGACATGTGTTAGGGTAATAATAATATCATTTTACCCTTAATTATCCTATTTACTTTTAACCGTACTAAATTAATGTAAAACGTTACTATTCACCAAAAATTATTTTTATCATATTTAACTACATTTTACTACATGATATAAACCATGTTTCTTGGATTTTGAAAATTCAACTCACATAAGCGGTAACATTAAGTTTTATTTACAATTGTTATTGATCCTAGGAGGTGGGTAAAAGACAGTAAAAAGTTTAATAAAATTTTTATATATCTATATTATTATAAAATGTATCCAATGAATTAAATTGAACATTTATAGGTATTATGTATCTATTTTGACTTAAAATAAATTTATATAAAATCAATTATTATTTAAATAAAATATTCGGTTTTAACCAATAACTCAGTGTTTTCACTATTCATCTAAAATTGAATGTTTTCAGAAAAATACCAAAAAATTCACCCTAGGATAATTTCGATATTCTGAATCCAAAAATGAAGTCAATTTTGAATGATAATGTTTAATAAAATTCAAAAAGTGGGTATTACTATTCATAACATCTAGTTTATATAATTTTATAATAACATTTCGTTGTTTAGTGAAACTCGGTACTGCGTACAACACACGCTATCAAAGAAGGTCACGATTTTGTGTAATTAAAGTCGTGTAAGGGTTGCGTGTAGTGAAATATTATTTTGTTGTTGCGTATAATTGAATCCAACCATATTTCTTTTATACATTGAATATGTATATATATACACACTCAAATTTTCATAGAATAACTTCAATCAAATGAAGTGGATATTTTGGGTAATAAGATCCAAGAATAGTGTTACGTATACTGCAAGCTAATCCGGTGTTGCGTATAGCGCAAGATAATCTTGGTGTAGAATACAACACAAGACTTCAAATAAATTAAAAATGATACTTTCGATAAAATCTCAGGGTGTTACAACTAAACTAATCGTTCCTTTGGGATTTTCATTCCGTCTAACCATGACAATATAACAAGTAATGCACCGTATCCATCCTAGTGGGGTCTGGGTGTTACAGTTGGTATCAATGGAAGTTTAATAGAAAACATAGAAACTAGTGTTGGAAATTTATAGTAGGGAACAAACACATCAGTTAGTATTTGAGGATAAATGTACAAGAACGTCCTGGTATTTTGGTAATGGATAGATATTGTGGATCTTTTATGAAAAATGTCCATGTATGGATAAGAGCAGGTAGAGGCGGGTCTGGCACAAATGTATATATTGGTAAAACCTGAAAGACTCCACTTTGATCTAGGCTTGAATGGGAACTAGTGCATGAAAATGGGCCTTGCTTCCCTATTGGTCATGACAATCCTAGAGGATATGCTTAGGATAATCCACATGGTCTTTACAATCCATTATAATGGAGTTTAATGTAAATTTTTTCTTAGAGAAACCATGTTTATAAGGTTAAATATGAATAGAATTTCAATCTATGTTGAGTTCATTTCTAGTTGAGATTCATTTACTAATTTAGTGTATCCCATTATTTAGAAATAGAATCTAACGGAAGACGGGGAATCAATACTTGTGGGAACGGTAGGGATCTACCAAATGAGCAAGTAAACATAATCAATAGTGGAGAAGAGAAAATCATGACCATATTGGGAAAACTTAATCAGTTTGTAACGAAAAAACATTCCACACATATGTTCGATCGTTTCATGCAACAAAAGCCCCCATCTATTAGAGGGACTCCTAATCGAGTGGTTACTGAGCAATGGATCAAGTCCCTTGAAATGATATTCATGGAATTAAGATGCAATGAAAATTAAAAGGTAGTACTAGAAGTATATTGTCTCAAGGGAGACGCTGATCAATGGTGGTCCTTGATTCAGAATACTACTGAGGAAGAAAAATAGAATATATGGAATGGAGGACTTTTAAGGAAATATTATTCAAATAATATTTCCCTCGTGTGAAGGAAATTAAATGAAGAGTAATTTCCTTAGTTTAAAACTAAATGAAGAAGATGGTGTTGAAGAGTATAGTTCTACATTCACATGGCTGGCCTGGTATGTCATATATTATGTACGTGACTCGATAGACATGATTGATCATTTCTTTGAATGTCATAATCCAAAATATCGAAGGGCACTAGCTTCTCAATCATTTTCATCATATGAGGAAATTTTATAAAGTTCCATCAAAACAGAGAGTGAATTTTTTAGATCAAATCTTTTCAAATGTTATCAAAATAAGAAGTTGTACTCTGATAACAAAGGAAAATTATAATCACCAAACAAAATCAAGGGAACAATGTTATTCCCATTATGTGAGAACTATGGAAAGAATCATCATGGGATATGATTTTAAGTAATTGGAGTCTGCCATAACTGCGGAGATAAGAGTCATTGAACTGATTAAGGAAAGGGGAAGAAACAATTCAATGATATTCAATGCAACAATTTCAAAGATATGGGACATTATAAAAATGAGTGTCCTGTGCACCAAGGAAACATTCCTTATAAAAATCCAAGAGAATAAGGGATAACCTATGTGATTACAACCGCAGAGGATGAAATTCCTAATGATGTTGTGACCAGTAGATTAATTGTTTCATCAAACTAATCCAATACATTATTTGATTTTGGATCATCACAATCATTTATATCTTCTAAATTTTCCAGGAAAATTTGATATATTCCATTTTAATTGATAAAGTAGTAGTTGGTCAAAATTATGAGGGGGTCTATCATCGCAACAAAGTCATGTTGACTAGTCCCCCTCCAGAAACCAAAACATGATTTATTTTCTAACCTTTTCATCATAAAAATGACATAATTTGATATAATTCTCGGTATAGATTGGCTGTCAAATTATGATGCGAAGATTTATTATAAGATAAAGTAAGTTACAATTTTTGGAAATGGTGTAGAATCCCTTGTCTTTAAGGCAGAAACATCGCTACCTGATTCTTATCAAGATCCACCCCCAGTAGCTCTACTGAAAGCAATACATGGAGAGAAAGATAAACCAATATCTATGGGTGTGGAAATAAATATTCAAATTGAAGATATGCACATAGTGAAAGAGTACATTGATGTATTTCTAGAGGATTTCCCTAGACATCCTCCAGTTCTTGAAGTTGAGTTCTTTATTTAATTAATTCCTAATGTAAGAACTATATGAAAATATCCCTATAGAATGGCCATAGTGGAATTAGTATAGATAAAGAAACAACTAGAGTATTTGAGTGAAAATGGATTTATTCGACATATTGTTTCTCCATGGGGATCCCTTGTCCTCTTTGTCATGAAGAAGGATGGATCCATGAGGCATTGAATTGATTACATGGATATCAATGATATTACAATAATGGATAAGTATCCTCTTCCCCAGATTGATGATTTGTTTTGATCAAATTCATGGAGATCAATAAATTCCGAAGATTGACCTTCAATTAGGATATCATCAATTTTGTGTAAGGAAGGAAGATATTCATAAGATAGAATTTCAGACCAGGTATGGGCATTTCAAGTTTATAGTGATGAATTTTGGAATAATAAATGTAGCCTTTGTTTTCATTGATTTAATTAATAGAGTATTAAAGGAATATCTTGATAAATTTGTTGTGGTATTCAATGATGATATCCTCGTATACTCAAAAATCTATGAAGACCATGAGAATCACTTGCGGGTTATTCTGAGAACACTTAGAATACATAAATTATATGAGATGTTTAGAAAGTCTAAATTCTAGATTCAATAAGTTCTTTTTCTAGTCCATATTTTCCCTAATCATGGAATCCTAGTAGATCTTGCAAAGACAATGGAAATTCATGATTGGACCACGCTAACAAACCTAACTGAGGTATGCAGTTTTATTGGCTTAGGAGGTTACTATCAGCTTTTCATTCAGAATTTTTCCCGACTGGATAACCTACTAACCAAGCTCACACATAAAGGAGTTATGTTTGAGTGGACAAAAGAATGCTCATAATGCATTGGAGAATTGAAATGAGATTTCTCAATGATCCAATTTTGACTCTTCTATCTAGAAGTGATGGATTTATAAAATACAGTGACGCATCATAGAATGGACTGGGTTAGATCCTTTTGAAAAGAAATAATGTTATTGCTTATTCATCATTAATGTATAAGACTCATGAGAAAAATTATCCAACTCGTGATCTTAAGTTTGCAACATTAATATTTTCTTTGAAAATATTGATGCATTATCTCTACGGCGAGAGGTGTTAAATATATACGGAAAAAAAGAGTTTGAAATATATTTTCAAACAAAAAGAACTCAACATGAGGAAATGACGATGGCTAGAGTTACTCAATGAATACAATTGTTCAATACAGTACCACCCAGGGAAGGAAAATATGGTGGCAGATGCATTAAGCAGGAAAGATCATGGCCTTCTGACTAAAATAAGGATTGAAAGAGATACTATATTACAGGATCTACTAAAGATGGATATGGGAATTGTTATGGAAGGGGAAACATAGCTCCTCTATCAAATGATTTCTAAATCATCATTACTAGAGTAGATAAAAATATTTCAATCTGATGATGAGAATCTGTACAAGAAAATTTTTATAGTTAAGGATTAGAGACTGGATAAATTCATGTATGAAGAAAGAGTTCTGGTATTTGGAGAAAGGTTATGTGTTCCATCAGTACTAGACCAAAAAATTCAACTATTAGATGATGCTCATAGCCGAAATTTCTCTATACATCCAGGTAGCACCAAGATGTATGGAGATCTGAAGGAATATTTTTGTGGGATAATATTAAGGGGGAAATTGCTGATTATGTGTCAAGATGTCTAGTTTGTCAACAATTGAAGGAAATCAGACAACAACCCCAAGGGTTGATGCATCCACTACCTATTCCTATGTGGAAGTGGGATAAAATTACGATATATTTTGTGACTGGACTACCGAGGAAAACAATAAGGAATGATTCTATATGGGTAATTGTTGTTAGTTTCTAAAAATCACCACATTTCCTTCTAATAAGAGATTATTTTTCACATCAGTTCTTTGAAAGACTTTATATTAATGAATTTGTAAGATTTTATGGTGCACCTATATCAATTGTGTCCGATGTAGATCCCTATTTTACATCAAAATTCTAGAAAAGTCTCTAGAATGCTTTGAATACAGATAATTTAATGAGTACTGCATATCACCCACAAACTGATGGACAGTCTGAAAGGACCATTCAAACTCTAGAAGTTATGCTGAGGTGATGCTCTCTTGACTTCCAAGGTATATGGGATCAATACATGCCTTTGGTATAATTTTCCTACAACAATAGATTCCATTATTGTATTAAAATGGCTCCATATGTAGCATTATATGGAAAGAGATGTCAAACTCCAACTTGTTGGGACGATGTTGGTGAGATGAAATTTATAGGCCCAGAACTTATTAAAGAGAACATGAAAAAAGTGATGAAGATAGAGGACCATATTAAAGTATCCCAAAGTAGGAAGAAGAGTTAAGCTGAAAATAGGATAAATGACTTGGAATTAAAAGTGGGAGATAATTTTATTCTTAATGTATCTTCATGGAAGAGTGTATTAATGTTTGGTAAGAAAGGGAAACTGATCCCTAGGTACATCAAACCATTTTAAATTCTCGAAAGAATCAGAGATGTAGCTTACCATTTAGTGATGCCTCCAAATCTCTCCAAAGATTATGATGTACTCCACATTTCATTGTTAAAGGGAAACATGTCATAACCAATTCATGTACTCACATATGAAGAAATTTAATTAGATCCTGATTTGTCATACTGTGAAAAGCCTATTGGGATTCTTGACACAAGGGAGCAGGAATTGGGAAATCGGACAACTCATCTAGAAAAGTTTCATTGTAGAAAACAGAATATGGAGGAAACAACATGGGAACCGGAGAATGCTATGAAAAATAATCACCCATATCTTTTTGGGTAGTTTCATACATAAAATTTCATGAAAAAATTTCTGAAGGAGGGATTAATATAGCACCACAAACAATTTATGATATGTTTCTCTTAAATACATTTTTGTTATAGCCTATATATCAACAATCACTAACCCTCTATGGAAAAAAACATGGTTACTTATAAAATATATCAATAACCTAGCCATAAAAATTAAATTTGTTAGCTCTGTGATTTGAATTTTAAAAATCTAATATACACGTTTGTGATCAAGATGATAATTATAGTCTGATAGTATTATCATAATTTTCGGAGAATAGTAACCTAACCTTATGAATAGTACCATACAAATAGGATTAGTAACATACAAATACGAATAGAAACATACCCTTTGGAATAGTAAAATGATTTTTATGAATGGTATCCAGGCCCTTGAATGTATAAATGAATTTAGGAACCTTAAAAATGATGATAAATATTTTAAGTGTTTATGTTATTCGATTAAATAATTATTTTAATTTAATATATAATTAATCATATTTTGATAATTAGTTTTGAAAAATGGACTTCATTTTTGGATTCTATACATCGAAAAATGGTTAGAGTTAATTTTTGGGATTTTTTCTGAAATACATAAATTTTTTATGAATAGTAAAATCTGATATTTCACAATTAATGCTAAATAGTAGATTAATTAAGTCATTTATGATGATATGCTGATGTAAGCCCAATTAGTTCATAGTCACATTCATATATTACAGTTATTGTTCATGGAATAGTCACTATTGGTTTCCCTGAGAGGAAATAATAAATTATTGATTATAATAGTAAGAACACTCTTCTATCTTTTACTATATAAAGCACCCCTGACCCCCTCTTCCTCTCACACCACACAAGCCTTTTGCATTGTTAATAATCTTCCCAAGTCTCTCACCATGATCCTCCCACTCTTCCAAATTCTATTAGCCTCTTGAAAATACAAAAACCTTTCCCCATAAATAGTTCTCATAGGAGGATGTCTCAAGAGGTAAATTACTCTTCCAAATTTATTTAATTCTTTTAAGTTCTTTTCTTTTTTGTTTCATTCCTCACCTCCCTTCACCATAATAGTATGATAAGTTCAATAACATAAATTAAATGGAATGTTTTCATGCAGGTGGTATATTTCATTACCTTCTCTCATTTCCCCTCAAGTTATTTGAATGAAATTAAAGAACTATTTGAGATGTGCTAATTTAGCACATTCAAGGACAACAGTTTATCAATTTCAATTATAATATTAAATTCTGATCTTGAAACCATTTTTCTTATGGTTGAACAAGATTATTATATCTATAATGTATCCTATTTTTTGTTCTGTAATTCTTTTTTACAAATGGTATTATGTTATAAAGCAGAAAATGTTCATTGTAATCAAACCCAAAGTTTAGCCAAAACGGTTGTCACTATGGTTATATATATAAAAATTAAACTTCACTCAAAGTAAATAAATTAAATTTAAAACTGTGTAATCTTATGTATGTTCACTAATAGAATATAAACTCATTTCTGGACAACCACATCCATCTTATATTTTTATCTGAACCTGAATATAAGTGAACTGGTCATTTATAACAAAGTAAACAAAGGAGCATGAACAATAAAATTGAACTATATAACTAATAAAAAATTACTTGAATGAACTGGAAAGGGTTATAATATATATTTTACATGTATAATAGGTTATGGAATTCTGAATTAGTAATCCTAATTTTTTTATTCGGGTCTTAAATAAAGATTCATGAACACCATCAAGCAAAATGTAAGAGATCATCTCTCTCACTTTTGTTGAGGAATATACCCTATGTTGTGCCCTTTTATTTTTAATTCCAAGTGATGGGGTATGTTTTCTCACCTCCCCCATACTTCTGTTGTGACATATAAATAATGTAATACCAATTTACCTCTCATTAATCACTCACAATAACACTCGTTACCATGCTGAAATGTTTGTATGTGGTTTCTCATCTCACTTTCATTTTTGTAAGATTTTCATTGTTCGTCACTTATTTTTGTATGGGGTATATGTGTTCTGAAATTTGAAATATAATAACATTATTATATTTATATTCATTTTATTCAATGATTCATTTGAGGGTTATTAATTTCTGGCTATATTATTCGATCGATTAAATCGTGGTAAGAGACTTTGTCTCAACTACTATTTTGTTGTAACTAACATTTTATTGTGCACTTAATAATCCTTATGCGGTGTACCTGATGCCCATTTGAGATCAATTTTCATTTTTAATTTTATTTAAAATAAATATACATAATATCATATCATGGATATGTTTGTTGTCTAAACCTTATACCATTTTACATATGCTGTTCATTTGGAAAGTTATTTCAATTATAGAAATATTGATGAATCTGTATACTATACTCAATACGGATATTGTAAATTCATATTGATCTTGTATTTAATCAATGTATAAATGAATATTTGGATATGCACTGGTGGGTGGGACCCACTATATCCTCTCGATGAATTGATAGGTTTTAATGAGACGAATTAGTTGGCGACAAACCCTTCATGTTTGTTTCAAAATATTAGATGGGCTTCTACACACAGAACTAAACCATTGTAATAATATTATGGTTTCATCTTCCAGATACATGATTTAAAATTAATAGTCATTCTCTTTTTTAATTATCGATTATTATTATTATCCATGAGGTTTTCACAATGACAAAATCTATGTATGATGTTTCATTCATAGTTTATTAATGGCATTAGTTTTGCATTTAATCACCATTCCATATTGATTATGTCAGATTGATTATGATAAAATCATTATTTTATTCATGATTCCTCTATTTTTAACCCAAACTGATCATTTGAGCTCACCCCATTCATTTGTTACCTTCAACAGGTGAGGAAGAGAAGGTCATTTAAAAAGTTCATGTGGTTGCAGTTTTTTTTGTATTGTATTTTTTAACATTTTTCAATATAATTTGGGTTAAATCAATGTATCTAGTTTCTTCAAGAATATTAAACTGATCCTTCTTTCAGGATTTCCATTCCTTCTAACCATGCCAATATCACTAGTAATGCACTGGCTCCAGCCTAGAGGGGTTGGGGTGTTACATTTTTCACCTCCTTCATTGTTCTCATATTAAGTTTCAATTATTCGAGACCCCATTCATTCTCATTAATCCTCCATTTACAAATGTTACCTAGAAACAATCTCGTAAGGGATTTCCCTCTCCTTGTTTCAATTCTTGCATTTATTTTATTTTATGCATCTAAAATTCCATTTTATATATTGGGAGATTGTTATAAATGATCCCCTTAATAACCATTTCATTGATAAATTTTTAGATACCCCTCTTTTTATCATAAACCCTTTTTATTAATCCCCATGTGATGTCGTTATGGTACCAAAATAACACTGAAATTTTCTATTCCAAAATCATCATATAGTGAATACCAAGCTCATTTCTCTATCAAGGTTATCCTATTTAATGTAAATATAATTATTGATTATATAATTTCCTATATTTATTCCATATTCCATTGTCGTGGAATAAATAATGATATTGAATGAATCCATTTTATATGGTCTATGTGGAAAACATTAGCATGATACTGAAATGTTCATGAAGGGTGTTCCCTGATAGAGCCCCAATGCATTGGGTAATGTTTAGTATCATGATACTCCATTTACAATGAATGTTTAATCAATGTAATTAATGTGAAATGAGTTTTTATTCCTGATAATTCCTGTGAAATGAGGGTTTACTCATGAAATTACATGTGTAATGAACCTTAGCTCACACTAATATCATGTTGTCTGTTGTTGAAATATTTCTATGTTATAATAATCATGCTATATCATGCCTTTATGTTCATGTTTTACTTATGATCCATTGATATGAATATTTCCTAACATGTATTTTATTTTTCATGTCTTGTCTTGTTTACTCCCTTACTAGGTTTGGTATCTCACCCATTTCTTGGGTAAAACCTCATGTTATCTCATATAGTGTTATATCAGAAGGAATGAGTTGGTTAGGTCATTGAATTTTAAAATAAATATGTGGTATTTCATGTTATAAGTTGTTATGTAATGTTAATAATTTCGAAATACACTAGAAAAGTCGATCAATGTCGTTTTATTAAGTGTATGTTTATGTAATAAATAATTTTTAAATATGAAATAATCATAATCGTAGTTATAGTTGGTATTAGAGGATAAGTTTAGTAATTTTGGGTTTAGGTTTAGAAACCCATATTGAATTCCTTATGGGTAGGACTAATTATATGAAAAAGTCCCTTAATATTGTTGAGTATAGAGTAAGTGGTTAATCAATAAAATACAAAATTGTATGGATACAAACATGTAGAGGTGGTTATGGAACAAATGTATCTCATTGTAAATCCCAAAACACCGCTTTGATCTAGACTCGAATGGGAACTGATACAAGACAATGGGCCTTACTGCACTCTTGGTTTGACACCCCCAGGGGATATGCATTGGTAAATTAATAAGATTAGTATGAACCATTAATAATAAATAAAGAAAAAATCCAATAAGAATATACATTAGGATATAGATCATATATAACATTGATTCATGTGTAGAAATTCATAAGTTATGGAGATTAATGTAAATTATAAATTATCCGTATAATTTCATTAGAGTACCATTTAAGTTTTTAATTATTTAAAAATACCCATCTTTATTTTTTTCTCATTATTCATAGATATTTATGGAATTATGAAGTACTGTGTTTATGTTTAAATAGTGATGACGAAATTTATTATAAAGGAGAATAATGTAACGACCCGAGTATAAAAAAAAAATTTTAATAGAAAATAAAATACAAAAAACTATACCTAAAAAAGGATTATTTAAATATAACCATTTTAACGATTACATTAAATTTTATGATATTATTACAATGATCTAATTTCAAAAATAAATGTGTCATTAATATATAAATAAGTGATTATTCATTATTCTCTCAAATGTTGGTAATGTCTTTATATTTTTTAAAATATGTTTTCATTAAAAATGATTTTTATTATAATTGTATTGAATAATACATTTAATATTTATTTGATAAGTAAAATCAATATTTTTATCATCATCTCAAAATTATCATAGGGTAATAATTTGGTATTTTAAAAAATATATAGATTTGTTTGTCAATAGTGAAAATATTATTTTTTCGTAAAATTGAAATTTCTTTTGATTAATGAATTTATTTGATTTGAAAGTATTATAATTATCATTCAATTGTATTTAATTCAATTAATTACATATATATCAAATTTATAATGTATTATGATATAATTTTAATTTTAGGATTATAAGTGCATTTTTCTAAAAACTTATTTAAAGGCATATTATATATCCATTTTTAATTAATTAAAATAACAAATCTAGATAAATGAACTAAATGAAATATTTTTATTATTAATCAATAATTATTAATTGAAAATAATAATATTAATATAAGTAGTTATAGAGTTAATGTGAACTCATATTTACATAAAAATGTATTTTTCGGAAAATTGGTTTCCATAATACGTAGAAATTATATATTAAATTAAATTGGTTTTAATAAAATTTATTCCATATTTTGAGTCATAATAATTAATATTAGATAAAATTTTCAACTAAATTTTTAGAAAATATGCTTACAAACTAAAGTAAATATTAATTAACAAGATAAATAGAATATAGGATAATTAACAGTAAAAAAGAATAACTTCCCTAAAAAGAAAATCAAAGTTACCCCAATAGTATGAATATTTATATTTCATTTTCTTTTAAATTATTAATATAATTATTTATTATTATTTTTACATTATTATTTGTTAAATAATAAGTATGAAGAAATTATATGTAGATAAAATAACGCACAAGTAGTATGGTTGGTTAATGATCATATTCTCTTAATAAATATATTTTTCCTAATTAATGTATCATTGAATTAAATTAAATTTAAATAAAATATTATTATTAAATTAATTTTATTTAATATAAAAGATCATATAATTTTTATGACGTTAGTTGTAATTTTGATTAATGTTTGAAAACTGATTCTCTCAAAACACGTCAATTTCTATTAAATGTCAGTTTTTATTTTAAAAGGGAAAATTTACATATTTAGAAGATTATATAGATAAAATGAATTTTTTTTGGAATAAGGATGTCGAAATTATCCAATGGTTAATATTTCATAATTTTATGAGGCAGTCAGATTATTTTTCGAAAAATTAAATATTGTATGAATATATATTGTGTTTTATGACCCCATAATGACCCATTAGTGATAAAATATAATATTATAAAATGAATTTTCTGCCAATATATGGTGCAATGTAAATTTAATGAGATTTTAGATTTGTTTCATTTATTTTATAATGACTTAGGGGACCCCGTAATACCTATAAAGTATTTTAACATTTTAAAATGATTATCTTTGAGAGTATGACTCGCCTCCACACAAGAAAGCCTATATTTTAATTTTGTAGGCCCTTGGACAAATATAATTTTTTAAATCAGTCCCCATTCTCAAAAACCATGGGAAAAATCATGGTATGGTTTGTGTGTTTGAATTGTTTGGGGTGTTGTGTCAAAACCTAAATAATAACGAATTCCCTCTTCTTTCTTATATAAACCCACCCAATATCCCATTCCCCTCACTAAAACCAATTGGATCTCATATTCACACTAGTCTACACGACCAATAGTCCACCCATGTTTCCCAAAAACTCCCAAGAAGACTCTCCCAATCATTTGGAGTCACACATCCATGTAAGGGATCCTCACTTTCCTCTATTTTTCATGTTTGTCCTAGTTTCCTTATATTTAAATTCCCTTTTATTTTTCAATTACAAATTATGGGATATGTTTTTTCACCTCCCCCATACTACCCTTATTATTCATTAATTATTTTATACCACTTTTACTCTAACTAACTCCTCCCATATAGACCCGCTACCATGCTAAAATTTTGTAACAGTTTTCTTGTCTCCTCATTTCAGTTCAAGCATTTCTTTTATTTTATGCATCTCAAATTATGTTTCATTATTGGGATATTATTATCAGTTATTCCCATAATACCCATTAAATTTATAAATGATTATATTCCCCTCTATCTCTCATCAACTTATTTTCTGAATCCCCATGTGATGTCGTTATGCAGCCAAAATTTTACTAGGATTTTCCCAGAAAAAAGCATGGCTAGTAAATACCATGCACATTTATATATCAAGAATATTCACCCGTATTAACATATATATATTGATTATAGAATTTCAATTATATAGTCCACATACCTTTATTATGTAATAAATGATGATATTGAATGAATACATGTCCTATGGTCTACGTGGACCACTTAATCATGAGATTGAACTGTTCATGAAGGGTGTTCCCTCATAGCGCTCCACTGAATTTTGTAATGTTTAGTATGATGATAATCCATATAAAATGAGGGTATAATATGGATATTTCTTGTGAAATGTGGTTTTAATAATGTTAATTTATATTCAATGATGGTTTACTCATGATAATATATGTGGAATGGGTATTGGATCATGCTAATGTCAAGTAGTTTGTTGTTTCCACATTTCCATGTTATGATAATCATAATATATTATGCCTCTATGTTCATGTTTCAATAATTCTCTTATGATATTACATGTATTTTATTCTTTATGTAATTCCTTTTTTACTCCCTTACTAGTCATTATAGCTCAGCTATTTCTTGTGTACAACCTCATATTATCCCATGCAGTGTTAAGTACGAAGGAAGGAGTTGGTCATGTTATAGATGTTTGAAATAAAGAATTTGTATTTGATGTTTTACGTCGTTATAAAATATTCTTAATTTACAAATATATAAGACCTCTAGATTCCCATATTTTTATTATGTGAATGATTATGTAATAAATCATGTCTAAATATGAAATAAAGCGTAAGGTCATTATAGTTGGTATCAGAGGATATATCTTAATATATTTGAGATTAGGATTAGAAAAAAGTAGTGAAATACTTACGGGTTAGAATAATGATATGAAAATCATCCCTAAATTTTGTTGACTATAGAGTATGTGGTTTATCAAGAAAATACATACCTGTCTAGATACACTCAAGTAGAGATGGATCTGAAACAGATGTATCTAGGGGTAAAACCCAAAAAAAACCGATTTGATCCGGACTCAAATAAGAACCAGTACATGACAACATTACTTAAAACACTTTAGGCTTGAGACTCCTTAGTGATATAACGTGGTAAATTCGTAATATTAGTTTGAACCATTATTAATGTAGAAATAAAAATAAATCCCATAAGAATATATGTTGGGAAGTAGATCATGTATTACTCTGATAAAAGCCTAGAAATTAATAAGTCAAGGAGGTAAATTTAATTTATAAGTTATCCCATTAATCAAATTAGACTGTCGTTTAATTTTTTAGTAGTTTAAAAATACTCATCCTTATTTTTTCCCATTATTCTAGACAATTGATAAAAATAGGAATAACTGTGTTAATGTTTATTTTACAAGGAAACAATTTATTAATTGGGGGAATAATATAACCACCATTATTGAAAAAGTATTCCATTTTATAGCCAACGAAAAACACAAAAATAAAAAATAAAAAATATTATTTATATATCAGCATTTTAACATTTAAATTAAATTACATGATTTTATTATTATGATCTAATTAATGAATTATATGTGTCATAAATATATTAATAAATAATTATTGATTATTCAATCAAATTTTTGTAATGACTTCATATTTTTCAAAAAAAATGTTTTCATTAAAAATATTATTATTATAAATATTTTTTAGATCATTAATAAAATTTATTTGAAAAACATAGTCAATTTTGTCCTCAACATTTCAATAATAAATAAAGTTAATAAATTAGATTTTTTTCCTGAAAATATAGATTTTTGGTAAATAATGAAAATATAGCTTTTATGCAAAATTGTCATTTCATTTTAAAAATGAATTAATTTGATGTCAAGGTATTAAAATTATTTATTAATTTTATTTATTTCAATTAATTACATTTTAATAATATTTATACTAGATTTTATGATAAGTTAATTTTTAAGATTAAAAATTCATTTTTCTGAAAACTTGTTTCAAATGGATAATCTATCTCCATTTTTAATTAAATAAAATAACCCCTAATGATAAAAAATCATAATTAAATATTTATATTATATATCAATAGTTATTAATTGAATATAATAAAATTAATTTTAGTAGTTATAGAGTTAAAGTGCACTCATATTTTCCTCAAAAATGTATATTTTGAAAAACATTTTTCCATAATATAAGCGGATTTTATATTTTTGAATCATCATAATTAATATTATTTAATAAGTTCAAATCATTATATAAAAACAATTATTAGTAACTAATGTAAATATTAATTATCTTGATAAAAGGATAGTTTTACAATAAACAGAAAAAAATAATTTAATAAAAAATTGAATCAATGTACCCCAAACAGTATGAATATTCATATTTAATATTCATTTAAATTATTAACATAACTATTTATTATTGTTTTTAAATTATAATTTTTAACTATTTTGTTTGAAAAATAATTGTATTTTGATACGATAAGTTACAAATAGTATTTTTTTCCTTAATACTCAAATTCAAATAATAAATATAATTTTGATGAATTAATGGTTTTTTAATTAAATAATATTTTAATAGAATATTATAATGAAATTAATTTTATTAAATAAAAATGATCGTATAATTTTTATGAAGTCAATTGTAATTTCTACTCATGATTGAAATCAGTTTGTGTCAAATCCCATAAATTTTCAATAAATTTCTTTTTTATTATGAAAGTGATAATTCAAATATTTCTACAATTATCTAGATAAAATGACTATTAGTTTTAGAATCATGATGTCGAATTTATCCAAATGTGAATTTTTCATAATTTTCTGAGACAATATAATTTGTGGGTAAAATTAAATACCGTATAAATTTATAATGGGTTTTATGACATCATAATTACCTAATAGTGATGTCTTAATATCCTATAAATGAGATATAAAGACAATATATTTTATCACTTGAAATAATGTGATTTTAAATTTTATTGATTTAATTTATATTGTCTTAGTGGACCCTCTAAGACATATAAAATATTTTTACATTTTAAAATGATTTCCTTGAGAGTGTGACTCACCAACACATAAGCAAGCATACTATTTTAATTTTTTCAGAACTTGGACTTATAAAACATAGTATACTACCACCATTTGGCAGGAATAATGGTCCAAAACAATGAGATGGTTTGTGGTTTTGAATATTTTAGTGCGTAGTGTCCAAAATATATATAATAATGCATTACCTCGCCTTTCCTGTATAAACCAACCCAATATTCAAATTCACTTTCACTAAAACAATTTAAATCTCTTAAAAACACTTCATTCCAATCCATAGAGTCCTGACAAGGTGCCTCAAATCTCTTATTAAGACTCTCCTATGACTTTGGAGTCATACATCCAATTAAGGGATCCTCACTTCCTTTCATTTCTCATTTTTGTCTATGTTTTCTTATATTGTTATACACTATTATTGATCAATTAAAAACGATGTGGTATGTTATTTCACCCCTCAAATTCTTCCCTTATTATATTTTAATGATTATTTTCCCTTCCACTCTCATTAATCCCTCCCATGTACACCCATTACCATGTTGAAATTAAGTAAGTGATTTCTCCCTTCTCATTTCGATTCAAGCATTTATTTTTTTAGATATAAAATTGCATTTCATATGTTGGTGTATTATTATCCATGATTCCCTTAATTCCAATTTCACGTATTAATTAGGTAATACCCATGTCTCTCATTAACCCATTTTATAATTTCCCATGTGGTGTTGTTATGCTGCTGAAATTGCACTCTGATTGTCCATGCCAAAATAATCATGTAGTGAATACCAATCACATTTCCCTATAAAGGGTAATCACCATTAGGAATACATAGATATTGATTTTATAATTAAATATATATATATATATATATATATATATATTCCTAATTCTGATATCATGGAATAAATGAAGATGTTTAATGAATCAATGTTATATTGTCTATGTGGATGACTTATGCATTAGATTGGATGGTTCATGAAGGGTGCACCACTATAGTGCTCCAATGAATTATGTCATGTTTATTATTATTATATCCTATGTGAAATGAGTTTTTACTCATTATAATTCACATTCAATTATTATTTACTCTAGTTAATTCATGGTCAATGAGGGTTTACTCATGTTAATCCATGTGCAAAGAGCCTTGGTTCATGATAATTTTATGTTGTATGTTGTTGCCACATTTCCATGTTATGATAATCACTATATATCATGCCTATATATTCATATTTGTCTTATGATCCATTCATATTCCTATATCCAAACATGTATTTTATTCTTCATTTCATTCCTTTTTTACTCCCTCACTTGTATTTATAGCTCACTCATTTTTTGTGTGCAACCTCAGGTTATCCCATGCCATGTTAGTTATGAAGGAACGAGTCGATCATGTCAAATATGTTTTAAATAAAGATATTGTATTTCATGTTTTAGTGTTTTCATTAATGTTCCCAATTTCAAAAGACACTAGACCTCTAGATCCCATGATTTTTATTCAGTTCATGTTTATGTAACAAGGCATGATTAAATATGAAATAAAGAGTAGGGAATTAATTAGTCAAGCATAGAAGATGTAGTCTATATTTAACTCACATGGGATTTTAATTATATGAAGTAATTCATGATTATTCAAGAAACTACATGTCCTGAGCCTAGGCTCACAGTCTTCCAACAACCTTCCCATTTTCAATAAATGTTATAATCAACATTTCCATTGACTATTCAATTTACATTCATAGTTCAATTTATAATTAACATGACAATTCAATTTACATTTGAAATTCAACAATTTAATTCCCTTGGAAAGGGTTAATGGTACACTTCAAAGGTAATTTCATGTTTGATCCACCCATAGTGGTCCATTCAATTAATCAAAAAACACATAATGTAGTCCTCAATCATTTTCCTTATCTTGTAACTAATTATAAATGGGATCCTTTAATTATAAAGGCCACACGTATAAATGAAATTAATGGTTTAAATTCCATTTAAAGGGTTTCAATCTTATCATTAAGAATGTGGCATAATCTAATATATTTAAACTCATTGAATTTAATGGAAAATATCAGGACCACATTCTTTAGGATCATAACAGAGAGGTCGTGTAGGATCATCTATTCATTTGACTGAGATCGGGATAAAACTGAAGAATGGATGAAGAGCATAATAATGGGAAAACTATCATGTAACTAAATAAAATATCTGACACAAAACCAAATTAGGAATGGGTCAATGAATATTCAGAACAATGAGACATGGATCCAACGATACAAATAGTTCTTGATTATGACCACAGAATATGTAGTTCTCTTTATTCCCTTAATAGTCTCCAAATAGGGCTTTAAAGGGGCGAGTTTTATTTGTTGGAGAAAAATGAAATTATTTTATTTTCTAATATAAATATTTAGGTGAAACATTTAATTTTAACCATTTTACTAGGTTTTATTGTTTGTAAAATATTGTTTTCAAACTATGCACCAAATGTGACCCATTTGTTGTTGAAAATGGGAACTTCACAATGATTTCTCACATGGTTTGACTGACCATGTGAATATTGTTCCTCTGTAAACTATCAAAATTCCAGACATTCTCCAAAGAGTGTGTTCCCCAAATATAAAAGTTTATTAAATTTTATGTCTTATAGATTCCCACAATCTAGCATCACATATTCTCATCTAATAGTGAGGTCTGCCCCACATGATTTGTACTAACCGTACACCCGACATAATTCACCACAAAAGATGGTTTTTGTTCTCTGAACTAGATTCATACTCACTTAATAATTCCATAAACTCAATTTCAATTCACATTAGGAAATATTTAATCATTTAAACATAGATACATTGGAATTTAAAGGATTCACTCCTCAAGGAAGAACTAGGTTCTTAGAATCGTCCGCCATATATATTTTTTTGAACAAATTCACTTTCCTAGTCTGGTGAAGTATAATATGTGAACAACTCTGAATTTTGTTCTCATATACTGACCTCCCTCACTTATGTCTAATTTTATACACCTTCATGCTACCATATCATTCATACTATAAGAATTGACATGTCCTATAAAACATTCATTCTATGATCCACAATATGAACTAGATGCTCCTAAAATGATTTTTATACCAATAACTAAATATCCTTGATTTGAATACAATGAGATAGGTTTGAACGATTTTGGTGCAGTCAAGGAAACTAAAAGAATTCGTACATGTCTCGGTACCACTTAATTGGCAGAAACTGAGAGGCTATCGGCCCATCTCTCTCTAGAATCTCAAACAGCACAACATATCATTCTGAAATCGTACCCTATATCCTAATCCTTCTCTGTCCCAACCTCAGGGAGACACATAAAAAGACCAAATCCTTTTCCTCAAACTATAGATCTCATCCAAGGTTATTAGTATATGATTTCTATCACAACTATACATTATCCATTAGTATCCAAATAACATTATCCTTATTTGTTATTTCTTGAACAATATTATGACTTTTTATAGCTTACTCTCGTTCCTCTAACCAACAAAGGGTGATAAGCATGGACTACAATAAAAACCCTTATAATTCACCTTCTATATAGTTTTATAAAAGATAAAGTCATAAGTGAATTGAACCATATACATATGCCTATACCAGGACACCCAAAATCTAGGACACATGCTCACACAGTTTCCTCCAGAACCTGTATCGTGTTCTATGAAAATCCATCAGTCTGGGGGATGTATGTTTTCCTAGAATCACTTGGGTACCCCATGACCTTTGTAGAACATTCATGAACCATGATGTAAATTGGGAGTCCATATCTAAAATAATAGTATGCAGGACCCCGTGAAGTCATACGATCAAATAGATATACAACCCTCCAATGTCATCAATTAAAAATGTCCCCAAGGTAGGTAATAAATAAGAAACATTTGTGAGACTATAAGATCAACCCAGGTGGAATCATTACCTAATGGAGACCTCGGTAAAACATTCATGAAAACCATCATGAATTCATTCCATTTCCACTCTGGAATAGATAGTTGCTGAAAAAATCTGGATGGTCACTGGTGTGATGACCCAGACTCTCTTGGTTCTTCCCTTTGCCAAAATCCGGGTTCTAAAGGAGTGGAGTCTCGGTGAGACCGATCGGTGACACGGATGGGTCAGAACGATCGGTCAGACCGATCGGCACGACCGATCGGCGCGACCGATCGGTGAGACCGATCGGCGAGACCGATCGGCGCGACCGATCAGTGAGACCGATCAGCACGACCAATCAGTGAGACCGCTCGGCACGACCGATCGATGAGACCGATCGGTGTCACCCTACCTTGTCAAGTTGTTTCCAATAGCGCTCCTTTGCGTAAATATGGTTTTGAACCCTATTCTGACTCGTTTAAGCGTGTTTTTAAGACCCGTAACGACCATAATAGCTTTAATTAAATACTTAATCATCTCATGAGTCGGCTTAAACCACCCGAACCCTTTTTAATGGAGAGTGGAGCCGCGTGGTCAACCCACGACCCCCGCGCCTTTTGCGGGTTCGCGTTTTCACATGAACCATGTCCGACTCTTATAAACTAAGTGTTAGCCATGGTTTCTCCTTTCCTCGATCGTGGTTTTCTCACAAACAGCTTCTTGTGCATCGGGAAAATCATTATCTGTAATGTTCTGCGCCCCCGTCCTAAATGTTGATCATCTATCAACAAGTAGGGAATTTCTCCTTTTCCACTCTCTTTTGTGTATCATGTGGGGTGGGCGTGCTTTTGATTCTGTATAATTGATTAAACCATACCTAATTAATGATAATGAACGAATTTTATAAAGGAAGAATAGGGGGTGCTGTGATCGTTGATGGTGTTTTATATTTTTATGGGGTATCTTCTATGACCATCTTGCTGAGTTATGTTGGCTTATGCCTCCTGAAAATCAAGGTCGTTGGTGGTCGTGTTTTATGAACTAATAAACCCTGCTGATGTTTTATATGGCTTGTTTGTGGTTGTAAACTTCTGCTGTGAAAAGTTAATTGGTTAATCACGATATCCGGCTGAATAATTGAAAGCACCAGGGTCAACCCTTCTGTGATAACTCCCGGTTAGAACACACAGAAATTTGAATCATGGAGTGTGTTAAGATGTTTAAATCTGAAAATACCGGCAATCCCTAACTTGTATTGGTGGTGGTAGTTGGTTGTTTTCCTTTTGGGAAGATTGCTGGAGATGTGGGAGGGGATGGTATCCCCTGTTCTTTTATACTCTCAGTGGTTTTGTGACTTTGGGGATGGGATCTCCTGTTGGTATGGATTCGGTGGTTGTGAGTTTTAAATCCAGGTGGTTACTTTTTTATATCACAAATTGGAGTGGAATCCTCTATTGTTGAGAACCAGGTGTGGACGTTTTGGTTGTTGTTTGACTGTTTACTTTCCCTAGACTTATGTATATGCCTAATAGTTTCCCAGTAGTGCTTAAACATAAACATTATTACTGAATGTGAAATAAGAAAGGGGACACATGGGTTTTTGGTGTGAGTCGTGACTCGGACTTGAGTGTGTTGTGATCTGTAGGCTGTCTAAAGAAAAACCTAGCTTTGGGTGAGTGATTTTTACCTATGTATATATATCTGTAGCTTTGTGTTTCTTATTCGCGCCCCACCCCAGTTGAGCACTTAGTGTCGAATACCCCCATTTCATGGGGAGGGTGTTTTTCCCAAAACTATTATTAGAGGATGGTTATTATCTCTTTTTGTGCTCCCTTTCTCGGATAGCCCAAGTATATTCGGGCAGGCTGTGATGGCCTGAAGTCTATTATTAGCCCAAGAACCTTTGGGCGGGGTGGTGTGGTTGTTGGCCATGTGTGTGCGGCTGGTGGTTTCCCAAGTGTCTTCGGGATGAGGCCTAGGTGTTTTCGGGCGTGGCAGTGGATCCTTTAGCCCAGGTGACTTCGGGCGTGGTGGTGGTTGTTCTGGCCTAGGTGTTTACAGGTATGGCTACATGTGACAATTGTGGCCCAGGTGTGTGCGGGCGGGATTCAGCAGTGGGACTGCGTGCGGTTGAGGCCCAGTTGTGTGCGGGAGGGATTTCGACAGTGGGATTGCATGTGGTTGTGGCCCAAGTGTGTGCGAGCGGGTGTGGTAGTGGGACTGCGGTGAGAATGGCGGGATTGGTCCGATGAATAGGATGTCTCAATAACCAGTGGGAAAGTGGCGCGGGGTACCCAATCATCGATGTGCTCTTATTATATATATATTACTTGACTTGAGTTATTTGGGGAGTGTGCCTTGGTGAGGCCTGGGTGGATATTTTCCCTTGTTAGGTGTTTGGTTTACTCTTTTTTTCACGGGACTTTGGTATGTTCCACCACTTGTGCATGAGAGTCTACGGTTTTCCCTACTGAGTGTACTTGTATGCTCACCCTACGTATATAAAAAGTCTTTCAGGTTTCCAAGAGGACTTCGAGGATCACGCAAGTCCTTACTAGCTCGGACCTTTGGAGCAGTTTCAGTTGTTTTTTTCTTTTCTTTTTGATACTTACCTTGTTGTCACCTTTTGCACTTTGTGGCCTTTACTTTTGAAACATGCATGTGGGAATGGTTTACTTTTGGCTATACTTTTCTTTCTACCCTGGTGTTGTTGGGTTTCCTTCTCCTTATCTCTCGATCCTATAAAATAAAAAGGTTAATGCCTTCCATTTGTGAGAAATCTCTATACCATTGGTGCTAGTTGCCACTCCGGGACCTATTGAAGGCGGGTTTCGGGGGTCATTATCTCTCCTTCAACTTAAAGAAGGAAGGGCCTGGAAATCTGCTGACCCTTCCCTCCTTTTTGTGAAGGCGGGTCGTGATAGAATGGTATCATAGGTGATGGTTGAGAGATAGGATGTATTCTGAAGTTAGGCACAATGAGGATTTCATGAGATGGTACGGCAACAGCGTTGGGTGACCTTGGCACGTGAATTAGGCCAGGGAATACCAGCTAGGACACAGGATTTTAGGGCCCCACGTGATCCGATGCAAGGAATCTGGACCTACAGAATGACCAAGTGAGTCCACACTGATTGCAGGGTAGAGACCCTAGGAAAGGTACATGCATCATAATGACTTGTGTTCTTGTGTTTCTTGAATGTATTGGGAATTAAGAATAAATTAAATTTTTAAGAAGTTTTAAGAACGATATTCTGCACTACTTGGGATTAGGCATTCCTTGTTTACCTTGCAGCTATGGCACATGGAAGGAGACCACGTGTGGTAAAGGCGATAGAGGCCCCAGAGACTACTTTGGCCGATAGGCAGAGAGCTGATCAGGAGGAAGAGGATGACCACTGGCAGAAGACTCTTCGAGCCTTCCAACGACAGGCCCTCTATAAGTATGAGGGCAGCACCTCAGATATGAAGACGGAAGGCTGGCTAGAGGAGCTTGTTATAGCCTTCGGCCTGATTCGGGCCCCGACCAAGTACTGGGTTCCTCTAGCCGTTATCCAGATGCGGGGAGCGGCACGTCAGTGGTGGATGCGTTACCTAGGGGATATGAGAGAGTCTGAGGTGGCTTGGGTGGATTTCGAGAAGGAGTTCCGGGCGGAATTCCTCTCCTCGACGATGAAGGCAGAAAAGAGGCAGGAACTACTCTCCCTCTCGTAGGGGAGTATGTCTGTGAGGGAGCTAGGGATCAATTTCAAGGACCTCCTATGTTTTTCTTCAGACCTCTTTCCCGACAAGGAGTCTCAGGCTAGACATTTGGAGGAGGCACTCCGACCCTCCCTCCAGTATGCTGCTACCCCCTTTACCCTGCCGACGTACTTGGAGGTCCAGAAGAAGGCCGAAGTGTTGGAGCGGATGTATGCTCTAGGGGGAGTGTCGCGAGAGGGGATCCAATTGGGACCATCGAAGGGGAAGGCCGTCAGCACCCAACCTCCAGCGTCAGGACCCTCTAGGTTCTGACCCGCAAGGAGCAGGCCGCAACAGTTTCAGTTTCAATCCCCTGGCCCTCGCCCTTTTCCTACGGGCCCGGGATGGCGGTGCTTCATCTGTGGGAGCCCTGGGCATCTCCGTAGTCAGTGCCCCGACCGGGTGCAGTACAATAGTGGCAGTGATCCCCAACACCCGCCCCAGCAGCAGCTTCCAGCCAGACCATTCCAGTAGCAGCAACAGGGACATCGAGTTCCCGCTCCTCCGAGGGCAGACGTAGGAGGAGGAGGCCAAACTCAGGGCGCTCCACAGGGACCTCGACCAGGGTGTTGTCGGGGAGGTGTCTGACAGCCGAGGGGCAGGGGAGCTGGGCGTGGACAGTTGCACGCTGTGGAGACAACAGTTCCAGTAGGGCCAGAGGTTGTTCGAGGTACGATCAGTCTGTTTAGCACTTTTTCTTATTCTTTGTTCGATACCGAAGCTTTGAACTCCTTTGTTGCACCCAGTCTAGCCCATGCCTTGGGTCTAGATTCTGAGAGACTTCCAGTGACCCTAGTGTTGATCACACCAATCGGAGGTCAGACCGACTTGTTGTTCGTTTTTCGGGGATGTAGACTGATGATAGGACCACACCAGTTGGTTAGGGATCTTCTTCTGCTACAGATTCATCCATACGATGTCATCCTAGGCATCGACTGGTTATTTTCGTTGTGCACCGTCATTGACTATTTTCGAAGTAGGGTGGGGTTCTCAGACTTGGACAGCCGGCGTGTTACCTTCACCGGCGAGCGGAGCAGTCCGAAGGGAAACCGGAGATAGGAACCTCTCTTCTCCTTGTTGACCGAGATGATAGTGGAATCAGTAGATGCTGAAATGGTGGAAGTGCCAGAGATCGTCCATTAGTTTATGGACATCTTTCCAAAGGAGGTGACGACTCTACCCCCTCGACGTGATATCGAGTTCGGGATAGACCTGCATCCCGGTGATCGTCCAATCTCGATGGCTCCTTACCAGATGGCACCTTCGGAGCTACGGGAGTTGCGGATACAGATTATCAATCTGATGAAGAGGGGTTATGTTCGTTCGAATGCGTCACCGTGTGGTGCTCCGGTCTTGTTTGCAAAGAAGGAAGATGGTGGTCTTAGGTTCTGCATAGACTACAGGAGGTTGAATCAGGTGACAATAAAGAATTGGTACCCTCTTCCAAGGATATATGATATTTTCGACCAGCTGAAAGGGGCAGGATGGTTCTAAAAGATCGACCTACGGTCTGGGTACCACCAGTTGGGGGTGAAAGAGAGAGACATCCCAAAGACAGCGTTCCAGTGCAGGTATGGACACTTCGAGTTCGTAGTCATGACCTTCGGTGTTACGAACGCCCCGGCTGTGTTCATGGGGCTTATGAACTCCATCTTCCGGGAGTACCTGGATCGGTTCATGGTTGTGTTCATCGACGACATCCTGGTCTACTCTAGATCATAGGAGGACCATGCAGAGCACTTGAGGACAGTTTTTGAGGTCCTCCGACAACACCATCTCTATGGGAAGTTGTCCAAATGCATGTTCTTGACACAAGAAGTATTATTACTCGGGCACGTAGTGTCTGAGCAGGGGGTAGCGGTCGACCCATCAAAGGTTGAGGCAGTTGTTTCATGGGAAGCACCCAAGAACATGGAAGAAGTCCGAAGTTTCCTCGGGCTGGCGGGTTACTACCGGAGATTCGTACCCAACATCTCCCGAGTAGCAGCCCCTCTGACGGCTCTGACCAAGAAGGACTAGGCTTTCGTATGGAGTGAGTTGTGCCAGTCAGCCTTCAGCTATCTGAAAGAGAAGTTGGTCAGTGCCCCAGTGCTGAGATTACCAGAAGAAGGGGCGGCTTATGAGGTGTTCTGTGATGCTTCGGGACAAGGCATGGCATTCATGTTGATGCAGCGACAAGGGGTGATCTCTTATGGGTCCAGGCAGCTGCGTTCCCATGATCGTAATTACGCCACCCATGACCTGGAGCTTTCAGTGGTCATTTTCGCGCTAAAGTTATGGCGGCACTACCTCATCAGGGAACGCTTTGAGGTCTTCATGGATCAGAAAATTTTGAGGTATATCTTCTCCCAGCGGGACTTAAACTTGCGACAGCGTAGATGGGTGGAGTTTCTCCAGGATTACGACTTCGTGATCTCTTATACTGAGGGAAAGTGCAATGTGGTGGCTGATGCCTTGACCAGGAGGATGCAGAAGGATGCGGTCCGAGAGTCGGCAGATGCCTGGAAGGCAATGGAAGAGTTGGCTGCCTTAAACCTGGATGCAAAGATGGACAGTGGCAGAGGATTCCTATATCAGATGACAGTGCAGTCATCCCTGTTCCAGCAAGTGGAGGAGTCTCAGTGGGGATACCTAGAGTGTTATGTGATGCGTGAACAAGTTGACCAGGGAAATGCTCCAGGAGGATCGAAGGAGGATGGTCAGAACCAGATGATTTTCCAGGAAAGGTTGTTTGTCCTGGAAGCGATGCGCGGGAAGGTTCTCAGTGAGTTCCACAACTCACCCCTGGCGGTACACCCTGGAGTTTCCAAGATGTACTAGGGTTTGAAGAGGCAGTTTTGGTGGCCCGGAGTTAAGCGAGTGGCGGCAGAGTTTGTAGCCAAGTGCCTAGTGTGTCAGCAAGTGAAGGCTGAACACCGAGTTCCAGGCGGCCTACTACAGCCCCTCGATGTCCCTGAGTGGAAGTGGGATGACATCTCAATGGATTTTGTCACGGGACTACCCAAGGCCCAAGGAGGGTACGACTCCATCTGGGTGGTAGTGGACAGGTTGACGAAATCAGCTCACTTCCTAGAGATCAGGGAGTCGAGTGTTGTGGATGATTTGGCACGAAAGTACAAGGATGAGGTGGTGTGGTTGCATGGAGTCCCGAGGTCTATAGTCTCGGACAGGGATGCACGGTTTAACTCGTGAATTTGGAGAGGATTTCAGCATGCGTTTGGCACCCAGTTACGCCTTACTACTGCTTTTCATCCCCAGACGGATGGACAAACAGAGCGCACCATCCAGACCTTGGAGTATATGTTGCGAGCAAGTGTTCTGGACTCAGGAGGGTCATGCATGAAATATTTGCCTCTGTTAGAGTTTTCCTACAACAATAGCTACCACTCTACCATTGGCATGGCCCCTTTTGAAGCTTTTTATGGGGGGAAATTCCGTTCTCCTATGTGTTGGAACGAAGTAGGAGAGGCAGGCATCCTTGGTCCGGAGGTGGTGCAGAACACGACAGAGAAGGTTCAGCTCATACGGGAAAGAATGAAGGTAGCCCAGGACCGACATAAGTCGTATGCTGATTCCAGGATGAGGCCCTTGGAGTTTGAGGTTGGGGACCACGTGTTATTAAAGGTCTCCCCTCGGCGTGGGCAGTAGAGGTTCGGAAAAGGATGTAAGCTTTCTACCAAATTCATCGGACGCTTCCAAGTGTTGTGGCGGGTCGGCGAAGTGTCTTACCAGCTAGCATTGCCACCTTCGCTACTAGGGATACATGATGTCATTCATGTGTCCCAGCTCCGTAGGTATCTTCACGACGATTCACACGTCCTTGATTGGGGTGAGCTGGACATCGAGGACGATGTGACTTTTGTGGAGAGACCAGTGGCGATCGAGGATAGCAAGGAAATGGTTCTTCGCGGGCGAACCATTCCCTTGGTTCACGTGTTGTGGAGATATGGTGGGCTTTAGGAGAGTACGCGGGAGAGGGAAACATAGATGTGTACCCAGTACCCAGAGTTGTTTTCAGTTTGGTTCCATGTTTTACCTATTGTGATAGAATGTTTTGTCTTTTGGCTATGAAATGTACTGGTTTTCTTCCTCTGCTTGTGTGTGAAAACCCCCGGCTATAGGGAAGGGGAGAACCTGTCCCCTAATCAAGACGCATTAAGGTGGATGCGATTAAACCCATGCGTTCGAGTCAGTGCCACCCAAAGAGGATAATATCTTGACATGGGGGAGGAGACTCCCCATCCCACGTGCCCGGGTAGTTTGGCATGGTATGTTTCTTGGTTCGTGCCAGGAAGATGTTCTTAGTTAACGATGAGGTTCTCTCATGCGAGGTATCTTTCGGGGGGTTGTTCGGACCCGCCCTTCCCTTCTGGGTTGTTTAAATTATCGAGGACGAGAATAGTTTTAGAGGTATGTGATGTGATAAACTATACTCTCTTGGTTCTTCCCTTTGCCAATATCCGGGTTCTGAAGGAGTGGCGTCTCGGTGAGGCCGATCGTTCAGACCGATCGGTGAGATCGATAGTTCAGACCGATCGGTGAGATTCCTTCATTTACCATTTAAATTTAAAAAAATAAATGGGTCCTTATATTCTATTCATGAAACACACCTAATGAATGGGTTTGTATAGAATTATCCTCCTTTCCCGAATTTTAATAAGTATTTATTCATTATTTTGATTGGATTTTTTATAGGGTAGCCTTCATTTCTCCTTTCTCAACATTATTTTATTATTTTATCACTTAGTATTTATATGGTATCTACATGGTTAAAATCTTGGGTGATTTTTTGGCCTAACATGTTGTGGTTTTCAAAACTATGGAATTTAGATAATTCCATGTGTCCTCATCTTCCCATATTTATGGGTTATATTCCATTCAAACTCTATATGGGGTAGTTTTTCCATCATATTATGATTTTATAATATAACTATTTATTGAATTCTTATTTGAACCCATGCATTAGATATATAATAGTAGTAACATATTTTTTCATGGATATTATATGGGAAAAAAATTTCACTTGGTTTACATTAAGCCTTAATTTGGTTTCTTATTTTTATGTGTTTTTTTTAATTTTATTTACTAAAAATTTCAAATAAAATGTTTTAAAAACAATATTAATATATTTTATTAATGAATTATAATAATTCAAGAGACTTATAGATTTTGAAATTGGTTTTTAATTATTAATTGGTTTTTAATTTTGTTCTTGGTTATTAAAAAGTTGGTATTCTAAACTACTAAAATGATTCTGATATTTTATAATCATATATGATTTTTATGTTTATTTATAAAATAGCTTCTAATGGGTGACTATTATGCTTGGTAGGTTCATAAAAAATGATTATCTTGATTAAAACACAAACTTGGTAAATGCACCTTAATTTTTCTATTCCAAATAGATGACAATTTCTTCGATATAAGACACACATATTATATGTCAATTCATTAAAAAACGAGATTTTTCTAAAGATGATTTATAAATGGTGAGATTTTCTAGTCATTACTAAATTGGGGCTTTTGAATTTATTATATTCAAATTGTAGTTGGTCATGATCTATTTGAACACATAAATTTTATAAGTCATTGGTAAATGAGAATACATAGTTCAATTTAGGATATCACATGTTTCACTAGAAAATGATTATGAATTGGTTAGTGGCCCTGGTAATGGATTTCACCCTACCTTGGTGTTTTAACTTCATTTAGACCATGTATGGTATGAAATACTATTTGGGTGGTTTTATGGAATCATGAGCACCAAATTTTATGGATAATATATTAACATCATCTAAATATTCTTATTATCTCATGGTTCCACTTATATTGATTTTAAGATTGTGATAGGATAAATATTTTATATATTCCCGTTGTGATGGTGTTGTTAATTTATACGTGTTTCCTATAATTTTTCCTTGATACATTTTTTAAAAACTGATAAAGATGATTTTGTTTAACTATAATAGTAGTTTTCTATGGATTTTGGGGTTCTCATGGTTTGAACCCTTTGTGGGGTTCTTTAAAAAGGAATCATTCATGGATTTATTCACATACCAAAATCTAATAATCTATTTACCTTTAAAATATTTATTGAACATTACATTTCTTTAAAATTAAAAATATTGTGTTATTTTTTATCTCTTAAAATTAAAAAAATTCTTATTATTTTTTCAAAACAAACTAGAATTGAACTATTATTGATGGTGGTGCATGGGGTGTAGTTTATTTGGAATACCTACCCATCTCTCATGGTAATGCCATTTATCAGTAATATTTCTAATTTTAGTTATACTATCATTTGATGATTATATGGGATTACTATTGTAGAGTTTCCTACAATGTTAGATGGATATTTTTTGGGTATTTAGTTCATTTTTTTAATCATGTAGTCGTATCAGCAAAGACTATCATTCTTAAAAGAATAATTGTTTCAATATTTTTGTTTTATTTTTGAGTTATGTTTTTATTTACCTTCTGTATTTATTTTTTTATCTACATATTTAATATCGTTATATTTTGTTATCCAGGGGACTCTGATGTACATTGTGTTCATACTTAACTTTCAAGGATGTGTTCCCTATTTATTAATTTATTAGATGAATAATTTCTATATCATATATTGTTTGATTCCTGATGACTAATTTCCATCTCGGGGGAAACCATATTTCCCTCATATATGTTACATTATGGATTGAATTCTAATATTAGGAGTGGCCAGGATTTGTTAATAAAAAATGTTAATAAAATTTAGGTTCTTAAAGGGGAATAAGTTCTTCAGAACACTATCTTATTTTGGTGTCTCTCATAGAATCGAGTTAGGACTATAATGGCCCATGAGTTGGGTGTGGGAAGAGTCTAACTATCTCTTACACATCTGTTCCTTTACTTTATATCGGATGTTAGCATTTTTCACTCAAAATCAAACATTCCTCTATTTAGTTTTGGGTTATATTATTTAAATATATGATTTTTTATATTTTATTAATTTTCAATTAAAAATATATAATTTTGACATGTTTTTTATGATTAAAGGGAGGAATAATTAGAGGTTCTAATTAATCCCAAATTTTCTAGAAAACTATGAAAATGGTTTGATTACCTAATAGATTAAATTTTATGGTTGGTTAATAGATTTCCAAACTAGGTATGAACACTAGACCCTAAAATATTTTGGGTTCTATTTGATTTATAAATTCCTTGGGTAATTTTTCATGAAATTTTGGATTATTTGGAGGGAATTATTTATAATTAATTAATGTTATCTAACTGGTTTTTATTGGATTTCATAAATAAAACATTATTTTAAAAAGGAGAATGGAATTATGTATAAACTCTTGAGATCCATTTTCATAAATGGTGTTCTTAGAGAAATGGTAATTCTATTTTAAATTGTAATAGTTTTTTTTAAACTAATAATGTGATTTTTTTTAATAATGTTTCAATGCATATCAATGGATGTATTTTATTATTTTGAGATCTAAACATGTTTTTGATGTTGTGTGATTATAATGAAATAAAAAATAGGACATCTAAATTTTTCTGAAATGATGGTGATATTTTGAAACAAAAAAACATGTTTCATGGGAGTATTTATAAAAAATATATACGAGGCTTCCAACCGGAATTTTTTAAACATTAGGAAGTGGACTTTAATAAGTAATTAAATTTGATTTCTATGTTTTTGAAACATGAATGTTTATTAGAAGTTGACTTTGTAGAGTTTTTTAATTATTTTATAAGAGGGTTATTAAATTAAAAAAAGGTGCATCATTTTTAAATTTTTTGTATATTATATTTATATAGTTCAATTCATTTGATTTATTCATTAGAATTATAAGTTAGTGTTAGGGTTTAGATTAGGTTTAATGTGATTTGACATTTTTATATTTTAGTGGTGAATTTCTCTTGTTTTTTATTTGATGTCTTACTAAAAAAAAATTCACGCGGTTCATAAATAGTTAATTCCTTTGGGATTAATTTAAGATCATATATCAAATTATTTTAATGTATCAACCTATCCATTGGTCCTACTCATACAATTTATGGATTTGGGGATCTTATATTACTCATTATTAATATCGAGTATGTTTTTCCCTTCAATGGTGATCCCGTCATATACATTAAAAAATCCTAAGATCTCTCAATTATTTTTTTGGGATATAGTTACCTCAGTGAATGGTTGAGTCTTCATTAGGAGTACAATAAATTGAGGATGAGTGACCTAGATATTAGATATAAATTGGAGGAGCTTGGATAGGATGATCATCTCTAACTCCTTCCTCATTTCTTGTTCTAATTCATATGATTTGGACTTATAATTTAGGATATAATAAAACATATACTAATTTGGGATGAAAACATATTGATTTGTAAAATAACATATATTACCATGCTTGGAATTTAGGTTTTATATTTTTTTAATGGAATATATATTTTCCAAAGATATTCCTTTAGAATCATTATATTCCTCATATCCTAGTTCATTAATTTTCTCCCTTATGTTCTTATGTTTGTTTCAGAGTTTTCTTTTGTTTTCATAATTTTTTATGCACGCTGGATAAGATATATATCTTTATCATTATTATTTCTCATTAATTCCAATTATTTTGATTCTTCCCTATATTTCTATGTCATGTTTATTTTTTATCCCACAGTTATGAGAGATGATTGAATACTTTAATGGATAAAATAATTTGGGTTATTTTGAGTCTTTCAAGGATATATCAAGGGTTCTTCAATATTATTGATCGTCTCTCACTCCAGGAAATGCAATATCCTCTTCTATGATGTCTATATCAATCTCTTTCATCTTATTTATTCTTTTATCCCTTTCCATATTCTTAATAGTAGTTGGACTTTTTTGGATGGCTCACGGTTTTTTATAATTTTAATTATTGTTGAGAGAACACTATAATTTTTCATACCTCCATTATTATGGGGTCTTATGAGGATATTAATGACATAAGTATGGAATTTCATTATAGATTTCAATGGTTTTTTCATAGAAAGTTCATGGAATTACATATTATTCATTAAAATTTCGGCATCCTTTAGTGAGTGGAATACATTTAATTTTTTGATTGAACTACTGAGATATGAAATTATATTGTAACATAATATTATGGTTAGAATAATTGTTTAATAGACCAACTCGGGTCAACCAGGCCAACCACACATTATAGACTATTACAATGTAATGTAAAAAGAAGATAAAAAAGGATTGAATATAAGAAAAAAAATAAACACAACCATAGTACTATGTGGAAACAGAGGGATATAAAACTATTTCAAATGGGATAAACTGCAAAAAATAAAATTTCTAGACTGAAAATTCTCCATGTGCCAAACTCTCACCTCTAAACTATCCCAAACCATAATAGAGATGTAGAGAGAAGCTTTCATGTTATTTAATGCTTTTATTTTTATCTGTGTCCTAGAAAAGAAGGTCTATATACCCCTAAAGGTAGAAGTATGGTGTGAGAAATCATGTCTAAAAGGAAACTCCAAAATAATCTATATATGTTATAATATAAAGAATTGTAAAAGTTAAATATTAAAAAAAATTATAATTGATTTATTAGTAAATAAATTTTAATATTTTTCTCACACTGTCCTTAGGTTTTCCACATATTATGATTCATATTTTTCTAATTAAAAAATATGCTAGTCCCAAAACAAAGAAGTTACACATTCCAAAATATAAATATAAAATTGATCCAAAATCCATAAAATAATCTATCATGAAATAAACAACCATAAAAAACAATGAACATACAATTGAGGATCTATCCAATGGGAAAATATGTAATGAAAAGTCATGGTCATAAAAACAATGGTATACGGTTGGATACAAATAATATTTAGTGTTTCCATAGTCGATAGATATATAGTAGGATAGATTTTTGTGGTTCCCCACACACTAATGATACTTGTGAAACTATATCGACGAACCCAAGGTTCCCTATAAGAAATATATTTCAATTTATATTATTAAATACAATCATCACATTTTTACAAAAAAAAATTCATATCCAATACAATCTACTTCATTGTTTGATAAATCATTTTTATTGAAATCAAATAAATTTTATTTTAAATTATAAATCCCCTTTTGATCATTATACCGTTCCATTTTTCAAAATCAATACAAGATATTATATTTAAAATATTATATAATCATTAATTAAATTATGAAATTTAGTATATTATAATACTTGAATTGATCCATCTACTACAAGGATGTATAAAACCTAACCGACTTTGAATACAAGGATTAGAAACCAAAAGATCTACATTTAGAAGACAATGAATAATAAGATGCTGAAAAGGATTTATAGAAAACATGATCTGATCACAAATATCTAACTCAATATATATCACAAACAGAAATAAGGAACAACCCAAAAAAGAACAATTACATAGAGATAATTAATACAAACATAATATTGTTTAATGATTCAATGAACTGATATGGATAAGAAGGAATCACCAAAAATTTCAGAGGGTACAAGATCTAGCCGGGAGGAGGAGGCTTCAAAATAGAATAAATCCTAAAACCCTCATTTGGATACCAAGATGTAGTAACATTGGAAATTGGATAACATGTAATATGGTAAACATATTTATGTCCATCCATTTTATATTACACTAAATATGGAACATCATTTTTAATTAAAACACAATTTTTAACATTTCATGACATGAAGTACTTACACAACGTGTAAAATTATTATGTTGTTTATTATGTTCATGAGATATATCTAGCATCCATTATATTCCATGTAATCTAGTTACACATAATCTAAGTACCCATTGAATAGTAGAAACTATAGGCTTATGATAGAAATTTCTACAAATCCCTAACTACAGATTTATAGATATACTCCCAATACAATGGTTGAATATACTCCCTCTATGAAAAAATGAAGAAAAAATTGATTATTATAACATACCTGATAGAAATTTAGTTGGGAATTATAATCTACCCACCCCAAAAGTTTCTTTCCCTAGAATGTTATCAAGATAATTGATCGGAAAAACGATATGTTCATTAATTCCACATCAACTAATCCCACTCCCAAATCTTGTGGTAATATTTTTTAACTTACATTATTCCCAAAACAACGGTATCATTTTACAACAACATTACTTATCATAGAAATATATTATTTTGTGTTCAATATATAAACACTCCTATCAAATAACATGGGAAATAACATGTTTGTAATAACAAAAATTGGAAACATGAAAAAAATCATGCATAGTAGTCATACAATACATAAAGTATATCCAATAAGCCACTCTCCATATTCTTTAGAAGATATAAATGTTTCCAAAAAACATAGTTCCATCATACTCTATCACCAAAACAAAAACTTTTCCAATGAAGGTGAAACATTGAAAATAACATGAGCGTCAACCACAAACACTTGTGGCCAACGATGAAGTTCTATAAA
Organism: Viscum album; assembly: GCA_963277665.1. Lineage (NCBI taxonomy): Eukaryota > Viridiplantae > Streptophyta > Magnoliopsida > Santalales > Viscaceae > Viscum > Viscum album. Next base: position 513,442,112 of record OY728138.1, read on the forward strand.
TTATTTATAAAGGATCTATTCTATGTTTAAATGCATCTCGATCAACATAACCATATCTATAATCTCTTGAATAAGACTCAGTATAACCATTTACCTCTCTCCCAACACTTCCCTTCTCTTGAGAGATCAATATTTATTCCCATAAAATGCATAAAAGGATTTAATCAAGATTGAATCTTGATAAATATTGTTATAGGGGAATATGAATAAATGAAAATAAATATCTGAAGATCCCCCAATATAATGAACAAAATCTCATAGCATATACCCAATAACATGGATTTCCCACTCTTTCTATCCATCCATTTATATATGATAATATGGTATAAATTTTAATAGGGAATTTATTACCTTCTTCCAACCATTCTAGAATCTAGATCTGAACCTAGATTTCATATTAGAAACAACCATATGTAGCACACCATGAAGTCTCACAATCACTCAGGAATATATTTCATAAATATATCAACATTCATTATTTACTTTATTGTTAATAAATGGACTAATTTATTGAGTTTATAGATAATAATCCCAATCCAATCCATACCTCTAGGAGTCCATGGTGAACCATTTAATTATTCCATGTAAATTTTATAACAATTTTAAACTGTATTGGAAAAAGACTATAACAAACATTCATTCATCTAGTTTTATTTTTTAACACTATAATAAGTGAGATGCTATGATAAAAAATTTTCAATGAAACACCTCATTCCCATATACCAATAACAACAAATAATATATTGGTACATCTTCTAATCAATAGGGTGTGAATACTAGCATGAACGATATACATTTTCTAACAGTTATTATATCAGAGGAAAAGAGACAACCAACCTACATTGAAATCACTAAGCTCCATATGTAGATTTATACCACTAGCCCGATGTCTCCCACTATTTAGAATTTCTCCTAAGAGTTTTCTCTCAGTGTATTTCATCTTCTCATGTCAAACTCATTCATCGAAGGACTAGTCAACCTTTTTCAAATCTGAGAACTTAGTCCCACCAACATCCATCACTCCTGATATCATCTTAGTAAACAAACTCTTCTGATACAACACATCAATTGATTTTCTCATTATATGTATTAGCAATCTAGTGCTCAGCACATCAGCAACTGTGTTTCCTTTCCCAATGGTATATATGATATCAAAATAAATGATTTTAATATCCTAAACCCAGCATCATTGTTGAAATTTCAGATACCATTGAGTGAAAACGTTCTCCAGGATTTTGTGATCCGAATAAACTATAAATTGATTCTCAAAAAATAGTTATGCCACTTCTTGATTGAATTCATAATTGTTTCAATCACAAGATCATGGGAATAGTAATTATTCTCATGACAGAATAAATATCATCATCCACAAGCCACAACATGTTTCCATTACATCAAGAATGATTCCAAAAATGTATCTGAAGCATCGTATAAAATATTGCAACATGGTCTGGGTTCTGGGAGAATAAACCGTAGTGAAAAACTCATCCTAAATTTCAACTCCTTAAAATACCACTGTTACTTTTTGTTCCACTCTAATTTAAACCATTACAGGTAAATGTTGGCATCGGAGATACACACTTGAAGAGTAATAGAACAAACCTCTTTTAATAACCTTGCAACCCTAAGAAACCACAGATCTCAAAATAAAATTATATGATTTTGAAACGGAATAAATGCACATATCTTATTTTGATCCATCGAGACACCCCTCTTAGATATCACATTCATTAGAAACAGTTCTTATCATGTCCAAAACTCACACATAGAATTCATACCATGCATATGATGTTCACTCATGGTTTCAAGAATGACATCCAAATAGTCCACATTATATTCATCAAACATGGAGTACACCATGATACAATCAAAAAATACGAAACAAATATTCCATGAACTGATGAAATATCTGGTTTTTCAAATCCATAAAAACCGTATGATAATTTTTCAGTTGGAATGTCATAACTAGAAAGTCGAAATGCCCATATCTACTCAAAAATGATTTATCGGGTATGTAATCTTCTTAGGATATCAACTGGTGATTCCCAGATAATAAATAATATTTTAAAAAAATCATCCCTTCTAAGATGAAAAGATTGATCATCAATTCCATATAATGGATACCTGTTCATAAAAGTAAAAAAAAAATTACTTTTGACAATAAAAAAAACTGGTACATATGTCTGTGTTTGTATAAAAAGATCATCTGACTCCCACAACATCAATATATGATGAATATATCATTTCGACTCGATTAACATTTTCTAGATGATAAATTCCACCAAGTCAATAGGAAGATTTCAATAGGATTGAATAGAAATGGGAATCATTCCAATGAGAGGATTAATATTATAAAAAACCTCTTAATGTGGTGGAAATATAGAATAATCATCTCGAATAAACATAGGTTCTGTGATTAAAATAGAAGGTAGCTCACCACTAAAGAAATATTTATCAATATCATGAAATATTTATGAAAACTAGCATAGAAATATATCTGAAAAAGGAAAAACATACCCCTACCTTAATGATCTACAGTCTCACTCATCCTTGAAATCATGACTGACCCCATTGATATGTAAGATATGTACATGATTGAGATAATAGTATATATCTAAAATTACATTGATTATTTAATAAATTCTTTTAATAAATTCAAATATGTAATTATGATGAACATTAATGACCCAACCACCTCAATGATAGTTATCACCACCTCACATGTTGGGAACCTGAATCCTTATTTGGTCCTCTTTCCCAAATACATGGAAATATCCACGAAGAATGTAATAACATCTTAATGAAAACCCAACATGTCAACAAAATATGATGATATAAAATAATGAGTAGCATCTGTATCAAACCAATCTAACACTGTAGAAGATGAAAAAAACATCATGCCTCTAATAGTAGTAGGACCTACTTCAGATTCCACTGGTGAACACTATGTCGGATACATTCATTCGTACATAGCCACCTCTACATCCCATTTGTCCTAATAATGAAGCCCACCACCCTTGGAAGCATCAACGTGAACCTACAAACATTTTTTGAAAGTGTATGCAACATTACAACCATGGGTAATCTTTTAATAGAGACATTTCATATGTCTAGATCACCCACAAAGATTAAACATACTAGGATCCACCATAAAATGAGTCATGTAATGAATCCATCTACCACATGGTAGTAGATAACCTATTTCTTCCATAATGAATTGCCTCGAACTATTCCTTTAGAAAAATAACCACTCTTTTACTTCATTTAATAACCATATGAAACAACCAGGCTAATTGTTGTACAAATTGAGGAATCACCCAAACTATTCCTTCTAGATTTTTCTACCTTAACCAAAGCAACATTATCCACTACAAAAACAATGATCATATGGGAAAAAATAACTTCCATTTACATAATATCATCCCCCAAACCCATATCAACCCTCCATGCCTTTAGGTAATCATTAGTGACAACCTCTACGTCTAGATCAACCAACTCAACAAAATTGTTGGAATAATCTAGAACAGTACGCTACCATTTCTCTAATGAGAGAAAATAACATGTCATTTCATTAAAAAATGATCTAGATACAATTGAAAAAATATATTCATTAATAAATCCAATGTAATTCCTTCACGAAACATTAAATTCACTATATAGTCCCACCATCTTAATCCTAGCCCCATGATCATATACATAGAAGACCAAACATGATAATATTTAGTATAATTGAAAAAGTTAAATATCCTCTTAATATTTTCATGATACTCATATTATTATTTGGTTACTTTGTCACCATGGAATATAGGTGGATGTTTTTTGGTAACAACTAATCCCAATGTCTAAATGTTACAGATAACCTATTTGACCAAATATGGTTTCACTAGAGGATGTTCTTACTGAAACCGCCTTATAGATTCCCCTCTTATATGTTGAAGTTATATTCTAGAAGGAATTTTCTATTTAACATAAGAAAATAACCAATCATTCAAAAAAATTCCAAACCATGTAAATAGATTCTATAATATCAAATTATTCTTTATGATTTTTATAATTAAAAAAAAAGATTTCTATTATAAAAAAGGAAAGAACTTTTGAAAGGGATGAGTTCATCTATAAGAACACCCCACCTCGTTTATTAAAATGAATTAACAGACAAAAAACACTCATACTTTGTTGATATGTAAATTTTAAGATATTTCACATAAAATTCATTCATATGAACCTATATACCAGGGCCCAGACTTGGTAAATATTTTCGGGCCACCCAAGGAAAATCAGATTCAATCGTAGATGTGAGGATACCAGACCCCATTTCTACTCCTACTATCCAAATTTTTACAATCCAACTCCTATTTATCTAAGGGATAGATACAGGTAAAAATGTGATAACACATTTAGAGTTGAGTACCTCCTCTGATACAATATTTAAATAGATAATCATGGCTCAACAAGACCATTCACCCAAGCTAGCCCATTAAAGGGTGATATATAAAAAAGATAAAATAATCATGGAATATTAGAAATACTAGACATACAATCATAGTATAAAAAGAAAAAAATAGAGATAAAACTATTCCAAATAGGATAAAACCGATTGAATGAAATATCAAGACTAACAAGTCATTTTGTGACCAACCATCACCCCAAATCCTTTGAAATATAAATGTAACATCAATAAAAGATTGTATGTTTGGAAATGAATCCCATTTAACTATGTCCTATAAAAAATGGTCTACATATTATCAAATGAATATTTAGAGTGTGACAAAAAATTTCTAGTATGAATAGAACAAATAATCTATAATAATTATAATATCAAAAAAATAACATGTTCATCTTTTGAAACCAAATATATTTAAAAGTAGTTCATAAATAAAAAAATTGAAATCATTTCTCAAATATACCAAGAGTTTTATAAAACTTTCATGTCAATATTTCCAAATTTAGGAAGATGTTAATCATAAAACATAGTAGGTAAACATACTAATATATAAATATAAATGTGATCCAACATCCATGAAATCATTTATCAGGAAATAAACAACCAGAAAAAATAATACACATTCCATTCGGGTTCTATCATATGTTTCGATACAAACTAGAAACTCATGATCCGAAAAAATTCATAAGATTTGATCCAACTAATATCGATTCCTTCTATAGATCGTCGATATGAAATAGGTTACCACCAATTTGTGTCAGATGGACTAAGGCTACTTTTGTCACTTTCTTTATTTGCCTAAGGTTCACAGTTTGAAATGTTTGGAAATTTCTATTTTATAAACCATGATAATATTTTTACAAAAACTATTTATAATCCAATCTAATCTACATAAGGGTTTAAAAATACATTTTTCATAAAATCAAGGAAATTTATATTTCAATGAAATATCAATTTTAAAATACAGAACCATTTCATTTTTCAATTTCATCATTTGAAACTAGATTTCAATTATCATGTTATCAATAATAACAACTATAAATTTTGTAAATTGGAATTCTTGAATAGATCCACCTACATCATGGTACAAGAAAACATAATCTCTATTGAAAATGGGGATTGGAAACATCAAAATAATCTTTCAGAATAAAAGACATAATAAGAGACCAAAAAGGATTTATATAAAACATGGTCTTCTCAATATATCTCTACAAAAATCGATATTGCAACTTGAAATGAGGAAGAAGATGAAATTAATGCCTATAGAGAGAGAAGATATCCAACTACAATGTTGATGAATCACTGAATTATGTGATATAGATGGTAAGGAGACACCCAAGATAATTTTCGTAGTGGAGGGGGATTCCAATGAAATTGAAGACTCGAACATTAGTAGAATTCTCAATGGTATAAAATATGGGAATTATATAGAATGTAATACTTTACACAAGATTAAATTAATCCATTTTATGTTTCTACTGTAAAATGTGTCTTCTTATTAATTAGTGACTGATTTTTACATTACAGAACATGTAATCCCTAAAATTTATATATAGTTCTGATGATATGTACTTATTTCCCACGATCTTTCCCACATCCATTATGTGTCAAAGTTATCCAATTAAACATCATGTAACTGTCCTTAAAACAACAGAAAACATAGGTTTATGATAAAAATTCCCATAAATCAATGAATATACCATTACATGTATCCTCTCATTTTCATGGTCGGAAATAATTTAACAAAATAAAAGAAAACCAATACTTCTGAATAGAACATACCATACATAAAGGTAATGGGGAATTTCATTTTAACAATTGGGCACCTCTACTGACACATGCACCCTTCATTAACATGGTCGTTAGGTCATGGCCCTCTAAGTACCACAAATTTCCTAGAAGACAGGTGGTCCCCTCCCTAAGTCCCACCCATGTTCTTGGAAATTGATCAGAGTAGTGACTATATCCATAGATTGATGCATGTTCTTTCTCCTGTGCATTGTCTTTACTCACACACAACATGAGAATCTTCTTAGATGGTCACCCATCCTGATCACTAATCCATGACAATAATTCATAACTATATAGTTTTATATATGTTAGATTCCAAAAATAAAGGTGAACATTTTTTTCATGATTCAATTTTTTTTTTATTTAACCATTTCTCATTCTATGGAATTGTACCCCCCACCCACCTGGGGCACAATGTAATCTTTTTAGACCCTACATATCATTATAAACAGTGCTTCTACACTTAACACTGGGTTCCTCCTCAAATATCAATGTCACAAAAAGGCTCCCTTGGTAGAATAAACATCATTACTTAACATGGTCATTTGGTTCTGGCCCACAAGGTACCGCTTGATTCCCCATAGGCAAGTGTTTCACTTCCTAGGGGCAACATGAATGCCCAATATGTTCATCAAACTAATTATTATCCCCACATGGAAACAAATGTTCATTCTATTGTAAATTTTCCTCACTCACACATGCCCTGGGAAATATCCAATATGGTGACACAATCTAATCACCACTCCAATAATGGTAGACATAACTGTGGTGTTCAAATTAGGTGGATCCCCAAAATAATGGTGCGCCTTATTGACATGAATCCTATACATTAATAATTTACCCCTTAATCATTATACAGTGTCAAAAATTAAAACACCCCAACCATAATTTTCCTAGTTATTTTATTTAATAATTTATGGTTGACCATTTCATTTTGTTTCAACCCAAAACCCCCTGAAGCTTCTTGATTTTGAACTTTTAGTGCAAGGTGGGTGGTTAGAAGAAACATTATAAAAAATTCATATTTCATCCACAATTTTAATAGGCCTATTTCACATGGTTTGTGTATAATTTTACAAACCATTTTTCTGTACTATTTCTGTATCCAAGTGTATCTAATAAGGATTGAACAGTCACTGCATGGTTTAGTAAAATATTGAACATGTCAAACTATATAATATTTTTAAATCCATTCTATTACCATTCAAATTTTAATACCCAAATTATTTTCCCTACTCCAAAACTCATAAAATACACCTAAATAGGTTGTTTTTAGTGACTTCTTATTCCACAATGATTTGGAAATATTCCTTCCCGATAGAGATATGATTGTCTCTAGGAAATCCCTCTTTTCTCTTATCTCAATCTTCATTTTTTATTTTCTCCCTTAAAATTAACATGGACTCTTTTTTAAAATTCTTTTGTATATGGTTGGCCTCAAAATATTTACTTTTTCTATATTAGGGTTTTTGGATCATTCCTTTAGTCCTCCCGTATTCATATCAAAGGGTTTCATTTCATCTACCCTATGTTGGAGGATGGTTTTTCTCATATATATATAATTAATATTAAAACCATTTATTATTTACATGTTTCAACCCGTTTCGTAGATATCAAATAGTATTTAAAAATGTTTTAAAGGATCTTCTAAAATAAATTGTTGGCATCGATTGGTTTCCATTGGACATTAAGGAGGATTCTTATTTAAATACATAGTTTGAATCATGTTTTTTTTTCAATAAAACAAACAAAATGTTTAAAAAAATACCTGATTGGCCATTATTAATGATTTCCAATATATCAATAGATATTATAATTCTGAAACTATCTTCTAAATTTTATATTTTTTATAAAAGTAGTATTTGATTATTTTTATGCGGGTCTTCTAGACTATTAATATTATTATGATATTTTGGAATGATTTATTGTATGTTTTTGAAGTTAACATTGTGACCTGGTTTCCAATGAGTGAATTCTCGGCATGTTTTCCACTTTGTAAAATTAATTTTCATAAGGATAACTTGCCTATGGGGCGTGACCCTTACAGTTTGGTTTCAAGAGGATGAAAATTTCCTTGATATAGGATACACTACTTATACTGTGATTATTTAAAATAATGATTTTTATGTTATGAGTTATTCATGGTGTGATAATTTATTGTGTTTCCCTCTTTGATTAATTGATTATATGCTATAATCATAATGGAGTTTGTTTCTATTTATTTAATCACAAAAATATTATACATTATATCAAACTAAGAGAGGATAGTTGAATTTATTATTACATATATGATATTCTCATAGGTTGATTCTCTAGTTATAAGACCTCAGTTTACATTTATTCATACTTTTGGAGTTTTCCCTCGATTAGGAAACATATTGTATGATAATGTTTTATGGTAGTTGGATTGTATCCTGAATTCCTAGTTATATGAATACTTTATTTTCTTGTTCTATATTTTCCCCTGAGTTCCAAAACACTCAGGATTCATTTTTTCGAATATGATATGAAGTTTTTTTATGTATTCCCTTGGTTTTAACACTTTTAATATATATTTGTTTTTTATTATTCTATCTTTCCCCTTTTTCTTCAAAATAATTTAAAGGATTCTATTTTAATATAATGAGTGGTTATTATGTGCATCATATTTATCCTAATATTAACTTTACATGTGGGTTTTTAATGAAATGTTAATCAATTTTATTACATTCCAATATTTTATCATCACATTTTGTGAATAATGTTTAATAACCTCTTAGTTTTAATAAATTTAAAAACTCCATGGAATACATTGTTATATAAAATAAAATGTTTTTTTTCTAATTATAATTAAAACTAGATAAAATTTGATATATTTTTAAATTCGGTTCATGTGGTGTAGATTCATTGACCTACCTACTGGGAAATCAATAAAACATCTATAATCTATTACTGGTTTAGGTTTCAGTTCTTCTATTTGATTGAGGGTCTATGGATTAATCGATAGAGTGTGACCTATGGTGTTTCATAGAGAAATATTTGGGTATTTAGATTCTATTTTTTATTATTATAATAAAATCATCTGATTCATCCATTATTTTAAGAAATAATTTGTCTAACATTATGTTTTACTTTTAAATCATTTGATTTTTTTATATTATATATATATTTTTCTATATATTTATTCTATGATTCTATTATTTTGTATCAGATATGGATTTATAGATTGGTCATGCAAATCAACCAGTGGGTACTCTATTTATAAATTCATTAGTATAATTCAATCCCTTATGTATACTTCATAATACTCTAGAACTATTATTTATCATGTGGGTATCAGAAACAACCCTTGGTTATGTCACGGAACGGCTCGAGTACTCGAGCTTGGGGTGGACCAAATAGTTTGTGAAAAATATTTCATAACAGGAGGTTTGAATGACGGTATGTTGATTTAAAGTGATAATACCAATTACCATGATACATGATAAGTATAAACACTCCCTTTTCCCTCACTATAAAACATAAAAAATTGTATCAAAAATCTGAGAAGGCATATTTGATTTCTCCTTTGTTAACCTGCACTATACCATATCGAAGGAGAAAATTATGGAAAAGTACTGAAGTATCATAATATATCATGTTAATTATTTATTATATACAAATTTAGAGTTATTTAACTATCCTGATAGGATAGCAACACTTATAATTATTTGGAAACCACTTCTCTATTGAATTAGATAGCTCACTACCCCTCTCAGTGATGTATTGATCATATATAAAAAAGAATAATAATTTCTTAAAGATAAGTGTAAAAATTTGTTCTATCTTTATCCATATGAATAATAACCACACTCGCATAGTGATATAAACAATAAAAATTATTCATATTTTATTCTTTCAATTTTTTTGAAAAGTTTTCTTCTTCACTCTGAACATTCCCTTCTCTTCTATCATTTATTTTCGTTTTTTTATACGGAAAAATATAGAATCTTACATACTCATTTATCTGATCTTAATTATATGGAATTTATATAACATCCCATCCCTTGAATAACACTAAACGTAAGGAAATAATTTATATGTATAATCAAATCAGGTAATTTATTAGAATATCTTCACCAACACAAACACTGTTAATTTTCATGTACTGAAAAAAAAAATTCCATTCATTACACATGAAATTTTTAATAAATAACCCATTCTTTCATCTTAATCTTACATAACTTCTTTTCCAGAAACAGATGACTTAATGTTATTCATATATATTTATAACATATGTAGTTGACCCTCTGGATTAATAAATTGTATCATTATATATTTATAAATTCATTGTTTGGAATACATTTTATTCATACAAATTATAAAAAAAAATTTTAAAAAACCAATTGATCCTTCATGTTAATATTATTTATTACCAATATTATTTAGGAATAAATAGTTGATATTGTTAGATAATATTTTGTATCACAGTGATTAATCATACAAATTATCTTACTTTTCCAAATATCTAATACTTTTTATATTGTATAACTCTCTAGTTATTATTACACACCCTTTAAAAACTATAGACAATATTACACATCAACACACTATTGAGATATAATACAAAACACATCCAACATCATTAAAGCATCATTAAACTCTATAAAATCTACACGTATTGATTTATGAAGTATTTTATAGTGTTTCAACATTACATAACAACAATAAAAAACAAAAACAATCTATGTTATATTTTTTTTTACCAAAAGAGGTAAAAAAAATTTGTAGTTATTACTATGAAATAAAATTGTCATATACAGATACCCATACTTGATTCGATCTGGATTGGATGATAGAATAGAAAACAAATTAATGTAATTAGATAACTACCTGAGGAAGCTTGGGTTGAATAATTAAGATAATCCATATTTATTGATTAATTATATTATGAAATCATGTAACTAAAACCTAACTGAATAATAATTATGGAGAGACCCCAAGACCATACAGTAGATTATAACAACATCACTAGTCCCAACATTATAAAATTTATAGCTTCAATGAATAGTATAAAAAACCATGAATTTTTAAAATTTATCCCACTAGATTATAAAATCAAGCATAAATATCTAATATACATAATATCAATTATTATTTAATGATTGTTCAAACTTGAATAAATCTCATCCAACTTCTCTTCAAAAAAACAATTCCCTTGAAACTCAAAATCTATGAAAATTATCCCTTTATAAGTCTAATGGTATAATAATTATAGACATTATTGGTTTTATGAAAATTATACAATAATATTATGTGGTTAACATACCATTAAATCAAAATAAAGAATCCAAACGTACAAACCCCAGCTATGGTATTATAGTGAAGACCGCGAACAATTATTGTAGCATGAGAGTGGATGATAACAGTTATAAAAGAGCATCCCAATTCGTGTGAAATTGGGGTTCGTAATATGCAATATGAAGTGTTTTTCTACCATAATTAGTTATTAATACATGTTTTAATGGAAAATAATTAATGGATAGAACTTTAGAAGTCCAATACTTTGAATTTTTCGAAACACTTGTTTATAAATATATAATCAGAATCCATAGAAATGATGCCTTTATAAAGTTATAAGAAATGAGAAATCAACATTAATTAATAAAAATACTTCTGAAACTAAATAAAAATAACATGTGTTTGAGAAATTATTTTTACAACAACGGGTGATAATTGGAATAGTATATAGAGTTCAATGTTATTATATGTTTGGACGTGTTTGTGAAAACAATGATAAAAAGGGGTGTAATGTGTTAATTGTAAAATGTTTTAAATTTTAACACAATGTAAATGAGTATTAGAAATATTAAAACTATATTAATAATTATTATATTTTATTAATGTAATACCCATACACAACAAAATCAAGGGCGACATATTTAAGAATGATTAAGGTCACTCTTAATGTATTAATTATAGAATAAAGAAATATAAGGGTAGAATTTGAGATATTATTGATTGTTTATTTGTTCATGTGATGTGGTTGAAAAAATGATGATATGCACATTAAATGTGTATAAATGATCAAGGAGATAATATAAAGATAATGAAAGGAAATATGGATTTATTTACACACATGGGAGACAAGAGAAATAGTTTCATGGATTGCTTTTAACCTCATATGAGAATATCTACTAATCTAGAACTTGTGAACACATAGGGATAAAATAGTTAAATATATTTTTATGTTGGAAGAGATTATGTGATGAAATATTAAATCTATTAAAATAAATTAAAAAAATAATATTAGATGGTTCTTCCCTGGTCATTACAAAAATAATTTGGAATGAAAAGTGGAGATTAATGGAAAATATAATGCACTGAATATAATTTTGTAATTGGATTATTTATTTATTCATTTATGGATCTTTCAACAAATTTAAAAAAAGACACATAAAAACAACCTTTTATATAATGTGTAACTTCTTAAGGAAATTGGAACATTAGTAATATTTTCTATTATCTTCAATAGTGTCATTTTTGGAAAGGATTAATTTCAACAAATAAGGATCTTAGAGTGTTGAAATATTCTATAAAACTTATTGTAATCATATTTGAAAAAAAATTATAGAAAATAAATGAAAACCATCCTAGGAAGTGAGGGGATATCAAACATTTGATGAGTAGGGAGATGAAAATAGTAGTATATTTAAATGGTTAATAAATTATTTTAAAATATTTTATTATTTTAGTTTCAATCCCCATAGAATTATATTTATCTCATTAACAATTCTCAAAATGATATTCAACTAATATTATCCTGGAGAATAAGATTAAAATATTTTATCATGATTTATTACAATTATATTCCTATTTTTTTTACTTTATGTGCATATTTATATCTATTTTTTATTTTTAATTCTTTAAAGTGTTTATTAATGAATAAATATTCTAGAATGGGATGAAGTGAAAAAATTAAAGGATTATAAAATATTTTTTCTAAAAAACTAAATTTATTCAATTAATGTGAGATGAATCAAAAATGTATATTTTGATCTTTATTATAGATACCCCTTTAATATATAGTGATTACTATAAATTTATGTCTCTAAAATCACATATCAACTTCACAAGACTAACGAAATACACTAACCTAAAAGACATTAGATATTTTCAAATTATTAATTGACACAAATTATGGATATATAAATAATTTAACTATTATAGTTTCAAACATTCTTAAAAAACATTTATATGGAATAAAAATAATTCCATAGAGAAACATTGATAAAGATCCCCCTAGTATGCATTTATTACTATTTTATTCATGCATCATAACCATAGGTATTTTTTTTAATCAACAAAACATAATTATCTACTATAAATTAATTCACTATAGAAAATAAAACCCAACTTAATGATTCAATAATTATCTTTTTTTTTAGATTCTTTTCATTTTATTAATTAAACAACTAACATACCCCATAGATGGACTAATCACCACTCTACTAATTATATGTCGTAAAAATTTAAATATTTCTTTGTCGTGCCTCTTTAATGGTAACATGTGTGTTTTTCATTCGTTCTATTTTTAAAGAAAGATCGATGGCATATATAAATTTTTAAATTCTTATTCATTAAGATTAATTGTCTAATATTTTATATGATTATTTTTATACATATAAAAAAATTTAGTATACATGATGTCAAATATTTCAATTAATTAATAATAAAGAAATACATTATAGTTCACTTAGTAATAAAGGATAAAATATATAGTAATTATAGAATAGATTATATAATAGTTTTTAAAAAATTAATATAGAATATAGGGATCTAAAAATGAGGAAAACAAATTATTTCAATGAAATATCAAAATATATGCATTAGATATTTTATTTTTAAATTCATTTTTTATTTGGATTATAGATATATATATATAGTTATTATTAACCCAATCATTCAAATTTTATTTTTTTTACATGTTCAATTCAATTCCTTATAACACTGATCATCCCTGTATAAAGGATTTCAATATCATCACAATAAAATATCATCCTTATAATTAGATAGTGGAATAATTTAATGTGAGTTGATTTACATTTGATATGAAAAATACATGTAGGAGTGGAGACATAAATCAATATTAAAATAGATTGTATTCATGGAAATAGATTCATTACAAATTTTTCATATGATTATATCAAAAAGGATTACCTTTTCAATTAATAACCAAATCACATGAACAAAAAATATTTAAAAAATATCCTTGAATCTAGTGATATATATAGAATGTATTGATAAAATATCACATTAATTAATTTACATAACATTTATTAATGCTGAATTAATATGGAGGTTTGAATAACATGGTTTAAAATATTTTAAATTATTATTCTAAAAGAAATTATATTGATATATCATAAATGATTTAACTAAATCTGTAACAAACATCCACTAAAAACATAAAAAATTCTATTAGATAACTTAAATTATTTTGGAACAAAATCTGTTATGATCAAGACAAAAATTCCTTCATATAAATTATTATGAAACAAATAAAAACATTGTTAATAAAACACAAGTTTTAAGCTAAATAAAATACATATTATATAATTTTTATGTCATGAACTATCTAGGTTCCACCCCAGGCCTAGGTACTCATTCCACATTATTACATAATTGAGGGTTATTCTTTATCCTCTTGTTTATAAAAAATGACCATAGCATAAATCTATATCCACTAGGAATGATTTATCCTAATAAAAAGAATGAATGAGGATGATAATTACACCCATAAATCCACTATGTTCATATCATAAATTGGAAGGACTAACAATATAATAATAATCATCAAAAATAAATGATAGACATAGATGCAATAAGGAGAAAAAAATATCTCACATCCTTAAGGGATATATCATAACAAACACATACTACCATAACAAAAAAAGAATATAATGGAAAAAAATTATAAAACTAAAATATACTATAGAGAGACCAAAATAAACAATGGAAGCAAGCTACTACTACTAAGCATCACCATGAATATTATGCTATCCTCACTAAATGTCCCCATAAAAAATTAAAACCATGGATCTATAAATAATTCACCACATCCAAGAATTACCTCGCTACCCATATAATGTCTATTGGCACGAGTTATAATTCCCAGTTTGAATTCCAAAGAAACCATACCCCATGTATCACATTTAATAAGAATATTATTTCATTCTATTATATAATATATATATATATATATCTATATAAAACATAGGTTTTCTATTTTCAATGGAAACAAATAACGATTCTCATGTTTGTAACTACACCTTTCAATGAAAAGTTATAATGAAGAGTCCATATTTTATTTATATATAGATAAATAATAAATAAATTTGTATTACTCTAAATATAAAGGAAAATATTCTATATGAAAGGTTGAATAATAATTTATTTTCATACATGATATCAAGGCATCTAGTATCTCATGTTTGGGTCTTGAAAAAGGTTATACAAAATACTAAATGAATAACACCAGAGCAGGATAATGAACAACCTAGAAAAGAATATGGTATTTACATCCTTTTCTTAACTAGGGGAAATATCATTATAAGAATAAAACATATACTGGTCCACTAGTCATATCATTATCATAAAATAGTGCATGTGTTTTTCCTCAACTCCCCAAAGAGACACATGTGGTTTCCCCTGAATCCTAAATAGAGGATAGTGTAACAAATATTATATGTCAATATAATTTCAACAAAGAATAAATAATCCTCTCTCACCTCCAATAACACTTCAATTCAATAACCCATTTTCACTAATAATAAGAAAAATAAATAATATAATTACATATACTATTTACCCATAACTTTTTATCAAATTTAATCACACATTTCAATCAAACATAGGGGATTATTCTTGGGTAATATCATAAAAAACACTCTGTAAAAATGTAAAATGGTGTCTTCTTAATAGTGCTTTGATAATAGGTTTTCAAAACACTCCCTCTGTATTTATAGAACAAAATTTATAGTGACAAATGAAAATTTAAACAAATATCATGTGTGAATGAATCTCTAAAACAAATTTGAGTTTATAATCAACATGAAGAAAACAATTAAAATTAATAAGTATAAAGGAAAAAAATTATTTTACCCAAAAATAATTATTTTATCTAAATTGTTTCTCATTATACTCATATAATAGATATAAATTATTCAAAAATTCATAGTTTTAATTTTAATGTAGATTCATGGAGAATCCTTCCATAAATCTTTATCCATTTAAAACTGATAGTGTTAATATAACTCAAAAAGACCTAAGAAAATGTATATATCCATGTAGAACACTAATGAACCCATTAAATTAAAAAAAATTATAAATTTTGTAAAAGGAAAACCTAAGTATCCAATACATTTTTAGGATTTTAGACAAATTATAACAGAAGTAATGGAAGGGTATGTGTGACTAAGACGAGAGTTCCTTAAGAAATCTCCACTGAAAATGGAGGGAAATCATAACATTAAAAAAAGTTGGAGATGAAAAAATGGAAATATATTATAGAGGTGGGAAGTGTTGAACACTAATGGAGGGGGCCCCAAAATTCCTTAAAATTTTATAACAAAAAATGGTTAAAATAGACATTAAAAAAATATCCACACCATATTCATGGTGTCACAAACATGGTCATGGTGTGAATGGGGTTACACCAATAATTTCATTTAGGAAAACCCCCTTTATGACCTGAATTAAAACCATCCAGCAAAGATTCTACTAACATGAATCCTTCATGACATAAGGCTCTCAAATCATAAATATTGAAATATTAATATATGCTGGGGTGATATATGTGTCATTAATGGTGTGACAACATATGTGTAATGATATAATGCCACTATAAAAAAAATATCATGTTTATAAAAATAATTTTCATGTCATGATATCACAAATCGCATAATGAAATAATGAAATAAATTTTTTTAAATTACAACCCCTCTAAACACACTTGAAACAAAAAAAATTAGAAGAAAAT
Source organism: Viscum album (assembly GCA_963277665.1). Lineage (NCBI taxonomy): Eukaryota > Viridiplantae > Streptophyta > Magnoliopsida > Santalales > Viscaceae > Viscum > Viscum album. The sequence goes on from OY728138.1 coordinate 513,459,346, forward strand.
GATTTAAACATCAATAATATATAAATTAATATGATAATATGTGTTTGGTGTGTGGTGATTAATACCCTTATAATTATTTGTATACTTAATATGTTCAAGAGGAATTGTCTGAACATGTTAATTACTAATGTACAACTTCATAATGAAGCGATCACTTTAAAGGATAAATATTAAAAAACTAAAATATTATGCCCATGGAAATAGATAAATCACCACCAAGAGAGAACTGAGTATGGAACCTACACCCAATTGTGGATATGTATGTTTCTATTGAACAACAAGGATAATCCCTGGTCATAGTAATATATAATAAAACATAACCCTATAAAGGGAATTTTTTTCTCTCTCTCATGAAATTCCAAAAAAGATTGAGCACCCTATCATGAAAATAGATCAAACATAAGAATATGATTTGGAAATGTTTGTAGGAATTTAGATATCATTTCCCAACATATTACACTTTTCTCTCTTTACCTTCCAATTACTATAGAATCATCCACCACTCCCAGGGATGGGTAAATAATTAATTACATCAATCATCTCTACCAATCAAACCTCAGTCCTCAAATAATTCATCACTATATCATAATATTTTTCATGAACAAGTATGAATATCTCCATCATAAGAACCAACTAAATCCCTCTTTAATAATATTTAATTTTAAAAAACTAGTATATATCTATATCAGAAAGGTATGGATCTAGTTTAGAGAAAAAATATTTATATTCTTACACCATCTTATCACCTTACCAAAGGAAATTTAACATCATTACATTCAATATTTTCCCCACCTCTGAAAATTACTACTAAATGAAATTCCCCTTAAAATCATTCAAAGAAATGTCCTCAAATGGTTTTTTCCAGATTACAGACTTCCAAAACTGATATATTGATCTCCCAAGCATGAATGTTTCCTAATTATGTTCGAGGGAATGGGGAATCCCATGAGGAATGAATACTACCACAATACTCCTCAACCATCCTTCATATTACTAGGAGTCCAATTTATTGAGAAATTGAGGTGGATTTTGGGTTTGTTATTCCAAAATGAAATAACTATGATGAGGAAAATGTATGTGGAAATAAAAATCCACTACATGGGTAAATTATAATATTATCCCCTAAATATATTTTTATACAATTTTTTTGTTTTGGATAAGTTTCTATAGATACCTCATTTAATTAAATAATATTTTACGGGGCATTGTCGCCTCATCAATTAATTTCCAAGTAGATGTGCCCCATCAGATGTAATCCCATTTATTAGTCATTATGAGGTATATTTGGGTAAATCTTTCAATATTCTGATTAGTGCTAATCCAGGGATGTGAGGATCTTGGTTTGTCTCCACCAAGGGGATTGACACCCTGGTTGTTGGTCCCATCCCTCCCCACCCCTTATGGAGGGGTATTTGGTCACCAACATGGAATATAGAAGTTTTTGTATATTCTAGATGTTATAATGATGGGGAGAACCATGGAGGGTGTAGTTCAGATGTGTCCAAATTGAATCAGTGTTGGCCATTTTAATAATGGCGGGGAGTCCTTTCAGGCCTCCCCGTGTCATTTTTCTAGTCTCGTCTTGGTCATTGTTAGGTTTCTAAGAGCATAGAGCCCCTTCATGATTTCTCATATTATTCTTTTTGTTCTCTTCCATTATACAGCATTGTGGTAGGCGATCAATGTGTTCCAAAGACGTTCTTGGACTTTTTTGTTTGCTCTAGTGAAATGGTGTGGCTCCCATTTGTTGGTGCATGAGGTGTTTTGGTTTGTGATTTTGGTTTATATTGATGAAAGAGTTCCTTTCCTAGAAAAAAAACTGGAGGTGTTCTAGTTCTATGTGGCATGTTACACCTAGAGAAATGTTTTTTGGATGTTTCATGAAGTTTTCATTTAGGTCACCTTCTCTAAGCATGGGGTGTTTTCCTCTTCATAGTTATTATTCATAGGGATCCTTTTGGAGCCTTAAGGGGCTATCAGTTTCCAATTGAGGTTTCATGAATCTGAGTGGTTGTTTAATAGTGCATTAGAAATAATATGTTTGATATGTGGTGGTTTATTTAGGGACTATATTGGTGATGGTGGCACTACGGTTGGATATGGTTTCAATTTTATCTATTACATTAACCATGTTCATAGGGGTCTCCAAATGATATGCGGTTGGAAGAGTAGACTGTGTATGTGAACCTCTCCCAATCAAAACACCAAACAATCATTGCACTTAAATTAACATGTGGCACAACCCAAGGACCAGTATGTGGCTTAATATGTGTATGTTTTTTTGAGGTTATCACACCATTTAGAACTTGTTTCATAATTATACAATTGAATAGAATATCCAAAAAAAATTCAATATATAATGTGATCGTTGGATCCTTTATTATATATAGAATCGTTTCCATGTATTTTTAGGATGATAGTTTTTTGTCCTCATATGGTTGTGACTAGGTTTGGGTGGGATTTCCAGAGTAGTCTAGAGTTCTGGTACTCCCCTGATGATGTATTAATGAGTGGTAGACCCCTTACTATATAGAGTTGGCAACTCCGACATATATCATGGTTTCTAGTATTACAAATTTTAGATTAGGATCAGTACTCCCATAGTTCAAATAATGTGTGGGTCTCCAATACGATTGATGGAATATTCAACTCCCCCACAAATGTGTAACTGGTTCACAATATATGGAGTTTTTAAAGCCTCGATAAAGGTTAATTACTCTATATAGAAGAGTTTTTTTCCAATGGATCATGATTCCTTAAATCAAAACAAATATATTTCTAGTGTTAGGTCCATAGATAAAATTTGGGAGAGGTAATTTGGATTTTAGTGGAGGCCTGCAGTTTTCATTATTTTGATAATATGTGTTTCTCAATCATTATATATCTTGGTAGTTATTTTTATTAGTTAACAAAATTGCTAGATCCAAATTATTAAATTATATATGGTTGCACTTATCTTTATTAATTGTTATGGGTTATTATCTTAATTTTTTTCCACCTTTTTTCTTAATGTTATCATACGATGCTTAATTATACCAATCCCTACATGGGACTACATCCTTATCATGTTCCGTATTATATATATAATGTACAACATAGATTGTAACCTATGATTACATTATGTGGGTATGACTAGATCATAGTGTTTCTCGATCATGATATTTTTAGTTAGTGTTTGTATTAAGTGTTATATAGTATTTTCCTTTACTTCCAAATGACTTAGTTATGTATTTATTTTTTTGGATATTAACATATTATATTTTAGTTTTTTTAATAATTTTTCAGATATTTTATCTCTCTTTACACTTAGATTATGTATAATGATTATTATATTTAAACAAGTTGTTTTGTCTAGTTATGCATGATTATATTATATTATATTATAATGAGATATTGTTAAGTACATGTTCATTTGTTTATGGCCTCCCATACATGTGATAAACCTTCATTAGGTTGTTCCCAAGTATGTGATCTATTGGGGGATGTATTTGGGGTACACTCAACTTACTACTAAACTAGGTGGGGACATCATGTGTTGTTTTGTGTTAGAGTGGTATCGAAGTGGGTTGTGTCATAAGGGTATAGTATGGAGTTATATGTCATATATGTATAGTTTAATATTTTATAGAAATGGGTTTAAGGGTTTTCGGCCCCTATTATTATATTAAAAAACTAAATGATTATTGTAAATGATGATTAATTATTTCAATAGAAATATAATAACCATAAAAAACATGAAACTAATAGGAATCTTTTGTAAGGTATAGATAGGATAAAACATGTATCATGTAGTGGCCATCTACCAATTCTTGTGCCCTTTTTGATTCATCGCACTAATATATTATTTAATAAACATCGATTTATCAAGTCATATACCAAATTCAACCTCACATAAATTCAAGTAGAATATGATGATTGGGTTTCAACATTCTCATTCAAGTGATAGAGACTCTTTTCACTAATAATCATTTTAATGTGACCTCCATATAGCGAATTTAATTTGATATTTTTCCACCATGTGTGTTTTGAGAATATAATTTATCTAATTTTCAATGAGAAAGTACTTCACTCATATTACTTTGGTAGATAATTCACATAATGAGTAAAGTATTGTTTTATCTGAGAAGCGAAATGATAACCCTAATCATAGTTTATAATATGAGTTTTATTGATAGATACTACTTATGATCTATGGTGATCCTATCCCTTAAGTGATTAAGTAATATCCAAAAAAATTACTCATGAGTTTCTCTTGTTTTAAAAACCCATAAATCAAATGATTGTATTGGTAGCGAGTCTTCCTCATGATTTATTGAGCCACTAGATAAACTTATCTAACTTGAACCATAGTGAGGCCACTCAAACATGGTCTATATTTAAGTGGCTTATTTGAGGGGACTAATAATAATTTAATATTAGGGTGGTATAAATGAAGATGATATAGGGCCTTTAGTAGGGAAAGAATTTTTTTTTGAAAATAATGAATCAATGTTATTTGTACTCATGAAGTACTCACCCAATATTGTATGTGGAGGATTAATATGAGCATATATGTTACCTAGAGGATTATTTTCAGAGACATGATGTGGTGTTATTTATCATTTAATTTGATCCTTTGTTGGAGTCTTTGTGATAGATTTACAGATCAAGTAGCTTAGGGGGGTGGGACTACCAAGGATTGGGGACTGTTTTAGTTTCCCTAGATAATATACATCAGTTGAAACAGGACAACAGCAAGTGAAAAGACGTTGATATTGGAGGCATAGGAATACATGATCCCATTAATGGAAATTGTTTATGGTGAGTCAATACAAGGATCTAACTATTAGAATGACTGAACATTCTATTCCTATGGGGAATAAGTCAATTTTTCTCAATAATCACCATCATTGAATGTAGTAGATGGATTCTAGGGTGGTATAATAGATGTACCTCCACATAAAATGTATTAGTACAATTAGGGTCTTCCCTGTGGTGGTCATGGTATCCCTAGATGAGAATATTTTATATGGAAATATAGTAGGGAATTTAACGAACATATATGTGGGGGTTCCAATCTATCCTTAGGGAGTTATGGTCAAGTTCATAGATAGACTCTTGTGATAGAGGAGAGTTGTCTAGTAGAGCATGATATGGATTCTAGTTTGTCCAATGTCAAAAAAAAATAATTTTAATTCAATTATTTGATCCATAATTTTATAGCTTTATATACATTTCAATATATAAAAAACCCAGAAAAAACAATTATTTAATATTTGTAGCTATAGAATCCTATTTGAAGAGATCATGTTCCTACGTATATATATTATTATTTAAGGCTTATGCATAATCGGGAGTAGTATTCATGGTACCAAACAATGTCTTTGATGGATACATACAATATTATACTTGGAATAGAATATTTCAATTTATTATTTTTGATTAAAAATATTATCATGGAATATTAACATTATTCTAGGATTATGGATCAATGTTGTCTTTTATTAGAGATTTAGAGTTTTAGTTATGACAAAGATGGCCTAACTATATGTAATTCATATCGATATCCCATTAGTTAATGAGATAAGTATCTTCTCTAGTATATGATTCAATAAATCAGCTTCCTAATTTTCTGTTTGAGTACATGGTTGTTTTTATAGAGGTTATTCTATAATTTCACCCTCATTGAGACATTTATTTCATTATTGTCCTTCCCCCAGCGAGAAAAATATATTTTTTACAGTTTATCTGATGAACATAGGAAAATTCATCTGATGGAATGGTTCATTTAAATGAAATTTTTAGGATAGTATTCATCATGTCTCATGTATCCCTTTTGTAGATATATTGTTGTTAAGAATAAAGTAGGATGGGTGATTAAATAATTTTAATAACTATCACCAATAGAACTAGGTAATAGTCAAGAAAAAAACCTTTCTAACTCGGATAAATAACATCATAAAATTTTTTTTGGAAATGAAGGGATTATATAATATAAACATTATTTACAGTTATCACTTGTATTTTATTCTAAAAAGGGATTCCCTAAATATATAATAATGGTGTCTACAAAGGCATTAAGAGTTCTTAGTGATCTTTCTAGGTATGAGAAATGTTGAAAATTATTTTATGGTACTTATAAATAAAATCATTAACTTTTTCTTACACCAATTTTATGTTTTATTTATTGAGTTCATCCTCATCTATTCAGTTTTAGAGGAAGATAATGTTGATCATCTGAGTTTTTCCCTAGAATTTTTTTTGGATAACAATTTGTAAAGTAAACAATGAAAGTGTAAATTATAAATTTAGGATTTCCCATTTATGTGTCTCATCATCTTAGAGGGTGGAGTAGTGGTTGACCCGAGGAATAATGAAGATGTTTTTACTTTGTAGGAACCCAAGAATATGTTCATGATGTGAAACTACCTTTAGTTAACAATATATTATAATAATTTTTTTCATGAAATCTCTTGGATTGTAGATCCCATGAACACCCTTACCAAAATTTGGATGTTATTCATTTGGTCATATTGATTTTAAGGAACCTTTGAGTTATGTATGAAGAGGTTGGAAAATGATCTGATATTAAAACTACAAGAGGTTTTATTTTAGTATGTGATGTACTATGGAGCCTCTAGGATGGGTTGTGTTTTTTACTGATGTAGATATTGGTGGTTATTTCTTATGGATCTAGATAATAGTTAAATCGGGAAGAAAAATTATTCAACCCATGACTTTAAACTCATATCATATGTTTTCACCTTTAAAAAATGGATGAATGTACCTCCTAGAGAGTTAATCAATGTTTATAAAGATCATAGTAATATTAACTATATCTTATCCTTCTGGGATAACATTCTATTGAAGATTTAATGGATATAATTGTTATTTTATAATAAAATTTATATTTTCTATAACACTAAAAATAGAAATGTGATTGTTGATTCTTTGAGTAGTAAACACAAGGCTCAGTTTATAATGAGGGTGAATGGGTATCTATCATATATTCAATAAGATTTTATTGAGTAAGGAGACATTTTTGTCTCTAGTTTATGGTGGTCCCCCATAATTATTTAAGAAGTAAAAAATTATGAGCATAGAGACATAGGTTGTGACGTCCAACCCAACCTATTTATCTTATGTGATGCACCTGATTTATTTTTGGAATGTATGTTGCATGACATTTATATCTAGTGGTGGTACACGATTTCTAAAAAATGTTTTTAGGAATTTTTGAGGGAGTTATTCAGATCCCCATCAATGGTAAATCTAGTTGTGTTAAAGTTTTTCTATAATCACATAAATAAATTTTAGTTCCCAATCATAATGAATAATTTTTCATACTTCCAATCTGGATGCCTCACTACTTAATGGGTGAAGGAAATGCATCTGGTTTGAGCTGGTCTAGCCTTACCATTGAGTTTCCAATGTGGAACAATGGTGGAAAAATTATGGGAATAAAAATATTACAACCACATTTAATTAGGATTCGTGACATCTATGGATTGATTATTGACCAAGAAACTGAGTCAATCATGTTATTTTCCAACCAAGAATTTAGTTTAGTGTAATTTATGAGATGTATGTACATATATGATATTATTCGATGGCATGGAGTATCCTTTCTAACCATTTATGATGAAGATCATAGATTTAAATTCTATTTTTCTATGATATTTTAATAATCTTTTGGGATATAGTTGTGATTAACTATGATGTTCCACCCTCAAATGGATTTCGATAGAGAGATATCCTTTTAGTTTCTTGAGGATATTTGAAGGGATTACATGATTTATTTTGTGAATTGCTAGGCTAAACATTTACCTTTATCTAAGTTTAGTTGTAATGGTAATATTAACTATAGTTTTGAAATGACATAGTATGAGGCCCTATAAGAGATAACATAGTGTCTCAATCCTAAAAACTAGATTTGATATAATCTAAGGATTATTCACCATTTACGTTGTTGGAGAAGTTTAAAAGGCCAGTGGTACTTTTTTTAATAGTGGGTTGACTAAGATAAATTCATTATTTGGATGAGTTGGGTGGTATAGATTTTTAATTTAAAATGTGGAATCCCCCTTCCATGATTGTGGGTTATTCAATGTAAGATGGTGATGTTAGAAATCTTAGAATTATAATGGATGGAAGAATGCTTGTTCAGCTCTCTTTCAAGTGTCTTGGTAGGTACATTCTAGCCCCTAGGATAGTTCCCTCAATAGAATTGCACATCCCATTGTTTGGAAAATTTAGTGGACCACAGTATTGGTCCACCCTAATGTGACCTAATAGAGATATGACCATATTGTTCCCCATCCTTTATTGTTTTGTCATTCTTGGGGTATCTGTATTCCGTGTGGATTATATCCCCTCATTATAGAACTAGGTGGTATAACCTAGGGGATTTTTCATGGGCTGATTCTTTATTTTGATTTGAATATTTTGATTATCTTGTCATATATGCCTAAATAGGATAATTTAATATCCTTTACTATTTGTTCTTCAACATAAAAAGGATAGCATAATCTTCTCGACTATCTAAGTACATTTATGAGGATTCTTTATATCAATTATGTTCTCTATATTCATAGTGTATATAGGGTAATTTACTCATATAGATACATTGTGTTGATAAAGAAAGTCCCCTAAATACATCATTGAGTATAGAATTATATATTTGAGTTTTGGTAGAATTTATCAAAATTCATGTATGGGATTTATACTCTCTTGGTCCTGAAAAGGCATGAGTCCCCAATATTATATTTGGAATAAAGAACTCTACTAATTATAGGGAATGGTTCCATCATCTATGACGTTTTAAACCATTTATTTACATGAATTTATAAATGTTGTTTAGGTCAACCATTATAGGCAAATAATCCATCATCTGAAAATCATAACATAGTGATGAATGATTTCCCCGCTATGAATTATGAGAAATGAATAGTGTTTTTTAAAAATTTTGGGTAGTATAGATTCTTTAGACCGGATTTTGTTCTCGATCCATACATGGTTGGGCTCTTGACATTGATAATATACTAAACAATTATCTATTTATATAAAAAACATATACATTTTCACTTATATTTCATTTTTGGAATGGGTTATGAGATGGAATATGCATTTCTCTACCTTACAGTATTTTCATGGAATTCTATAGGGTATTTTTATTCTAAACCATTCATAAAAATTACACCTGCATGTGTTGTGTATTATACAAATGACATGTTTTATATATTTCACCATAAGGGGAATGGTGTTGATAGAGAGGATCATAGTTAAAACATATGTTGACATTTTCTATCATTTTTTCTTCCAAAATCTAGTTTGTCAAGGATATCTAGTTTTTTATAATTTTTTATGGACTAAATATATTAGTGATTTTATGCTCATGTTTTCCCCATTTTCTATAATTTTATTAGTCATACTTTTGATGATTATTAACTTGTATCTATGTTATAATATATGTGTTAATTTATTTATAAATATATATTTTTATATTATGATCTAGAGATATGTCATTGTGTGTTATCCCCTACATGCGGTGGACACATGCCCTAGAGATGGCACCCTCTCTTCAAGGAATTAAGTGGCATACCATAGCGTCTCAATATGGCCTAATAATTGGTTTTTTTGTTGTTATTTTCACATATTGGGTAATGTGTCTAAATCAGATAATTATATGACCTATATTTAGGATTTTTCAACATAAAACATGATGATGTATCCTTTTTTGGAAATCTAGGACCATTTATAGAGAATTTCATCTAAATTATGTTATTTTTCTCTATTGATCAGATGGGGTTATGGACTCATATGGGGGCATGGTGATGAAAATGAAAGTCCCATGCACGCCTCGCTTTTTCTGCCAATGCCCATTAGATTTAGAGTAGAGTTTTTCCAAATTATACTATGGGAACAATACTATCTTAGTCAGAACAAGGCACGGGTCCCCTATATAATTACTAGAATTAGGTACACCCTAACATATATGGAGTGGTTCCTTCATCTATAAATCGAGTACTCCCTAAATATACAAAAAAATAAAATGATTTCTAGGATTACCACTATATGTTAGCACTCCATATGTTTAGATCCATACCTCAGTAAAGATCCATTCTACCACTAAAACTTCTGAGAGGTGATGTGGTTTTTTTAAACTGAGTAGATTGGATTATTTAGGTCTTATCTAGTCTTTGATACTTATGTTGTTATGTTGTGATGATTGGTAATATATTAAATGTCTAGATTTCTATATGTAAATCATATCTTCACTCGCCATTATTTCTTCTATGTAATGGGTAATGAAATGAGTATTCTACATCTCTACCTTCTTCTATTTTTTGGGCACCATACTAGGTATGTTTATACTCACCCCTATATATAAATTCTACATAAATGTGTTATATCTTATACAGATGAAATATAGTTTAAAGGTGACAATGAGGGTAATTATTTGGATAGATAAAGATCGTAGTGGTTCTCGATGGGGATTTTTTTCATTAGTGTTCATGTAAAAAACATTTCTATCAAGGATTTTACGTTTTATCACAGTATTAAAGATCCAATTTCTTTTTTTGGGATATGAGGTTCATTTTTTACCACCATTTCATATAGTTTAAAATTTTCATTCCACAATGGCTTTTTAGCTTATGTCCCTTTCATGTTATATTATTGGGAATTTTTTCTACTTCTATTTTTTCATATTTATTTATAGAGATATGAAGTAGTGTGTTTGTTAATTTGGTTAACACAACTAATGTGGAAGATATGACATAGGTCCTAAACACCATCACTTTTCTTATATAAGTCAATAATAGGGTGTAACACTCTTCTTACCTCTATCGTATTTGGGGAGTTAGTGGGATGGCTCGACTATGATTCTGTAAAATAATCAAATACTTAAAAAAAAGTTCTTTATTACACTCACCTTTATTTAAGGAATATTAAAATTATATTTGAGAGGTAATTTATAGTGGGAAAATGGTAATGAAATTTTTCTCTACCAGTCATAATAAAAAATTACAATTTATAATAATATTAATAATAATAATGTATATTATATATTAAATTTTTTTTAATAAGATGATGGAAAAAGTAAGGGTCATGTTAAAATTATGAATAAAATAATTCCATATGAAATGATATGGAATTTGGATAAATAAAACTAGTATATATAATATTTTCAAGATGATTTAGTAGTTAAAAATATATAATGATTGTTAATTTGAAAAAATAAAACAAGATTTCAATATTTAATTCATTAAATTGTTTAAAAAATAAAACTAAATTCATTTAAAATAATTATAGAGGATTTAAATGAGTATGAGTAATGGTTTATGTGATATAGGGTTGATATTGAAAATTTTTATCAAGGTTAAATAACTTTATATAGTGTTTCATCAATGAAATAGTGTGAAAATACCCCAAAAATTGATTTCATTTTAGGTGAAATTTTATTATTCGGGGATATTCTTGTAGTTTACTAACATATTTATGTTATTTTATCCATTTTTTATTAATTGTTTTAAGTTTATAGAAATATCATAAACATTTTTTGAAATAATTTTTATAGGACTTATCTTTCATTATTATCGGGTGTGCGCACACTCCGAATGTGAATAATTACAAAATATCAATTTTTTTCAAACACACACACACACATATATATATATAAAACATTTAATTACATCATATATATAAATATTTTTTATATATATAAATATATTATTTATAATAATTATAATTCAAAATATAATTCTAAGAGATATATTTTTTTATTACTACATAATATATATATATATATATGAAAAGTACTACCCAATCTCAAGTGGCTATAACAAAATATTTGGATTTAATATTTTTTTTTAAAATATATATATTTTGTTTTAGCGTGGGTAAAAATTCCATTACGGAATTAGGACTCGATTTGTATGAATCTTGTAATGTCATTTTTAAAAACCATTTTGAACAATCATTGAATGTAGTTCGTGAAGTATTTTTATTGATATAATTTCTTATTTGAACAAATATCACACAAATTTATTATATTACCCTAAGTATATATTACATTTCTTATGTGATATCATTTCACACATGTCATGTAACACTAATTCAACATTCATGAAAAAATTCCAAATATATTTTTTCTCTTTTAATAAACATATAAACATGGTACATTCATCCTATCCACCACTATTGGAAGGGTATCCTACCCCTTTAATTCCCCATTATTCTAACTATTGCTGATGGTTCTCTACATGGAAATCTTTACCAAATATTTTTATGGTATTTGGGAGTGTATAATTTATTTTCTAAATACAATATATTAAATTATTTTAATCTTGGTACACCTTACATTCAAGTGAGTGAAATAATAAAAATTAGGTATTTCATAAGAGGTGAAGCATAAACTATATTCATATAAGTAGACACAATCATGATATCTCATGAATAAGGGTGGTCTCTAAAACCAAATAATACCAAGGATTATTGGGATTCTCCTAGTCCAATATTTCATTATCATATCCTGATAAACAAATTACTAGATAAAATCTCATGATATACATTAAATTTTTCCTGTGAATATTTAATTAATATTTAATTTTTATATATGTTATAATAATTAAATAACCATAAAAAATTGGTAAATGATGTGGTGGTAGTTAATTTTGATATAACCAACCACTTTAAGTTCCAAATTTTTCACATTAATTATTTTGAAATGAATAGTAATTTAATTTATAATAATTAATATTAATTTATTAATGATATATTATTGGTCATATGTCTCTATAAAAATTTAATGATTGTGTATCCCATGTAAAATTTTATGTATCAATATAACTGTAATACCCAACACATTAATGGGTTGGGTATTGTTAAAAAAATGAGGTTCCATGAGGGATGAATATGTGAATTACTAGATCTATACATGAGGAGTCAAAAGAAAATGATAGATACTATAATTGAATCCAACCACGACACATTGGATTTCCCTCATTAGAATTGATTATTTTATCACACTTTGAGAAATAAATTCAAAAATAAAATATCAATATCAACTAACATTTATTTTTGATTTTCTCAATAATTATTATTTTTTAACGGATGACAATGTGTAATTATAAAAATTAATTAATAAATTTCCTTTAAATTTGATTATTTCATCATATATATTCAATAATTGACAAGTTATTTTTATTATTCATGGTATTAGTTATATTTAATGACTGATAATATTATTTAATTTTGAAGATTTTTCAATGTTGGAAGAAGTATATATAAGGATTCATGGTAACATAAAACTATGTCTTGATTAATTAAAAAAATTAATCACCTATTTAAATATTTAATATTTTTATACTCATTACATATTTTATATCCTTAACTTGGTGATGGTAATTGGGTGGAAGTATCATCGTTATTCATATAACAATCTGTATATGGTTTAATTGACTTATATGTGTACATTTTTTGTATTGAGGATTCATAAAAAATAAAATGGAACCATTTAATGGTAGTTATGTTGAAGGTATCCCTTCCCAATATAATTAAATTATATTTTATCATGTGAAATCAATAACCAAGACTTCATATATATATACTATTAACAAATTGAAAATAAATGTTTCCTATTTTGTACATTATGATCAAAATGATGAGGGAAATATTTGGATATGGTTATAATAAAATTAATTACCCATGAATCACCTTATTTTAATCATTTTAAGTTGGTTTGTTGATTGGATACTACGTAATCATGAAATGTTAATTATCATCCTTTATTGAAAGAACTGGGGGTATCATATTTATAACATTTTAACTCGAACCTGATTGCATTAGGCATTAAAATTGTAGTGATCATACATGGCACAATGTAATCGAATGAGAATATATTTTATACTAGAATATTTTATGAAAAAAAAATCAATAAAAACAATGATTAAGAATTTTCACATCAAATGATATTTTGCTATACTATTTAATGACTTAAAACAAGGAAAACTAATTAACCAATATGATATATATGTTCTAGAATATAGAATTTTTTATTATAAATTTTCGATATAATTTTTGGAAGTTGAAGCATATCAAATTTAAAATCCACACACAATTATTTCAAAATTTTACTTTTATTGGATATAATTTTACTAGATGTAGAATTTATTGGATATATTTATATTGAGTCTATTGAAGTATAACATGATATTCTCATGTCTCTCAATCAAGGTAGAATACATAAGTTGTTCAAATATATGATATCATATATGAAGGATTAGATAGAGAAGATTAACGTTATTTAAAAAGAGTTTAGTAATTATTATAAATCATATAATGTTATTCAATAACTAATGATCTTATTGTCTCAGAAAAATCATGTGATTTATCATCACCATACTAATGAGTATTACCCTTAAATTAATTAGTTAGATCAAAAAAAATTAATGTTTGACACAATGTTTCATGTTATAAAGATTTGTGTTTATTATTTACCATATTGAAAATATTTCATTCAGGTCGGTGTGATTTCGATTTATAAAATTTATGTAAGTTACCATTCTCATTAATACGTGATTAGATAGAAATTTTGATCTTCTCTCGCAAGAGTTTTTCTTTTTTAACGAAAAATGGTTTGGAATCCTATAGTTTGTTCTTAGCAGCATTCACACCAATTTTATTAAAATATGTGGAGTGTTCTTAATATGGGATTATAATCGCATAATTGTTATGGTTTTAACTATGATATACTATCATTGTCAGAATTTAATGAATATTAGTGTTATTATATCATATATAATTCCAATGATGTTTATGTGGAGTTTCATGATGATGAAATAAATAATGTGATCATTAAGTTAGGAATGCCTCATTTCACTTCTATATATTAAATTTGATTTATTTTTGTTTTTTATTAATATACTAAAAATTTGATTCAATATACATACATCGAATGAGAATATTTTATGAGTGTCTAAAGGAATCTACAAGGAATATTAATATATGAATTATTAAAAGATATATATTTCAAATAAGAAAGAGATTTTTGCATTTGATTTTGGAAAGATATATTTTCATATGAATTATAATATTTTGTAGTTCACTAAAATGGTCTTAATTGGTGTTAAAGAAATTAAAGTTCTAGATTTGATTTAGAGATTATATATCGAGATGTGAAGTATTTTTTTAATGAACATAATAATATAATCATGGGAAATAACATGGGATGTTGTTCGGCCAACACTTCATGTCAGTCATTTACAGAAATTTGTAGTATCCATCAACATTTAATATGTGAGTGTTTTTTCAGGAAGGGGACTCAATTGATAAAAAAATATTTCAAGAAACTGTCATAAAAAACAATATGGGAGTTTTGAGTAGAATCACTAAAACAAATTAAATGATTATGGAAGATTTCACGCTCAACATTATCCTATTCAAATTACATTGATAAAATTTCATTAATTAAATTATCATGGGGACCATATGGTGATATTTTATACTATATAAAATGCTGATCTGAATGTTATATTGATCCATTGATGCTTTCTAGAGAGTTTCAATGTTTTACCCTACCTACTTATCAACCTAAAGTATTACCCAATATATGATGATACCTAACTCAATTTACATCTCAATCTTTTACCCCACCTAGGTTTTCACATACTTGAATTGTGTTCTATATCCCTATTTGATGAGGACTAGTAATCGGGCATCATTAATAAAAAATTGGGAATTATTTCACCTAAATTGATGCGACAACATGGAATATATATATATATATATATGAGTGAAACAATGTGAGAGATAAATAGATTTTATAACTAATACAAGAAATTAGAAAATAATTCAATTCAATGTAGTTAGATTATCCCAAAAGTATTCTACTACCATAAAAGGAAAACTAAAATAGAAAATTGAATACTTCATGTGTGTAACGCCCTGACCCTAGTTACCCAGAGTCGGTGAATTATTACATAACATTGGCACGATCACAAGAAAGATCAAATCTCGAATGACCGATTGGTTTAGTAGCCTTGGAAACACTAGATATATTCATAAGTTTTACATTACATCGTAAAATGAAAAACTACTACAACAACATAATGTCTCCACAGTCAACAATAATATCCCCTCATAATATCCCTGCAGGTCATTCATAACTTACTTCTTCACATCCTGGGAAAAATAAAACATAGAAAAGGGGTGAGCTCAAATTCCCAGTAAGGATAACAGTATAGCGAAAACTTTCATAAATAAGAATAAACATTTAAGGCAATGTATAACTGAAACAAAAGCCTTTCAAACTTGAACGTTCAACATAGTATGGCATAAATAAAATGAAATAATGCCATTTACTTATTCACATGGATATTCTACTAATCAAATAATCACATGAAAAATCAATAACCACTTTCATAATGATGATATGCATTATGCTGAAATTTAATTTCTTTGTCAAGGCCTCATCCCTAGACCTTGGGGCTAACTGTAACCAGAACCCAACCCGAAGTGCCTCTAATAACCAGACACCAACCCGGAGTGCCTCTAATAATCGGACACCAACCCGGAGTTCCTCTAATAACCGAAGACCAAACCGGAGTTCCTCTAATAACCGGAGACCAAACCGGAGGGCTTACTTTTACCGGTCCCCAACCCGGAATATACTCATCTAACACATTCATCTGAATGAAAGGTTGAAATATAACATAAACATTTGGATTAAAAATAAGTTATGAAATGTCAATACATTAAAAAAAGCATGAGTGACATAAGAATAGCTTATCCACAGTCAAAAATATCACAAAAACATCAATAAAATATGGATGTTTTGTATCATAATAAATCAACTTCAAATAAGCTTAAAAGCCATCAATGGATGTTGACATAGATGAAATAAAAACTATTTTAGAGAAATATCTCTTTTTTCTAAATCATTTTAAAAGTAACATAATTATAAAATAATAATTTCAATTTTAAAATATTCTTATAAGCTTGTAAGGGAATATTTGACGATTTTGTAATGGCGGAAAATTTCTGCACCCGCCGTATAAGTTAAAAAACATTCTTACCTTAATTTTGTCGAAAAGGTTAAAAAGCACCTTGTTTGGAAAATGACGGAATGATTCCATTATAAACCTCTTATAAAAAGTCTAACAAGGGTATACATGACTTTAACCCATATTCTTGTAAATAGTAAAAATGTTTTGAAATACATTTTTAAGAAACATGGATGTGGATGATAAAGAGATCCCAGTAGATTATTACTTATAAACAACCTCGGATAATGAAGAGATTGTGAAATAACCCTTACCAATTTAGTAACTTATGAAACATACAACCCATAAAAGAGGTATCATACAGTGAATATGTAAATACACATAAATTGGAGTGTGTTACACAAGGAATATAATTATGGGCAGTACATACACCACACAAAAGGTGATGGTGGCAATATGGCATGAATCTCACGGGAATAAGGAGTGAGATGAAAACCCCTTACCATGTTAATCAACTGAGTCGTATGGCCAAAATTTTATAACCACCATATTATTTACAGAATAACATGAATATAAAGAGAATCATGATAATATATATCAAATGGAAGTACACAATACACCACTTTAAATAATTTAGTGGCGAACAATGGAAATCTCACGGAATTGAAAGTGAGATAAGAAAATCCCTTACCTTGTACTTTTCCTTGGTTTGGTAGGTTAACCTCCTGTATAATGGTGAAATAATTGTTACTAAATTATACAAGAATCATATACATTAATATGATATCATATATGATCTTTTAATATTGATTTGATAATAATATCTTAGTGTTATCGTTGTTTCGGGTGTTAACTTACTTGTTTTATTTTATATGTTTTGTTACGTAAGCCATGTTTGTAATGGATAGGTTGTATATTATTCATATCCAGAATGATATCAAGCTCTAAAACATCATTTCTAAATCATCAAATGGTAATTATACTTGAATGTATATGATGGATAATGAATCTCATCTCGTTCGTGGAGACGGTAGTCCGTACGTACGCACGAGCGACAATATCATTATTTTTAAATAATATATAAATGGTTGTTATATAATATATACAGAATCATTAACATGTTATATTTATTATTTACATTATTTACATATCATTATTATACCCATCCAAATAATAATTTATTGAATAACAATTACACCACGACGTGGAGACGGTAAGCCGTACGTACGCACGTATGGTGTCATGTTATTCAAAGGGTGGATAGAATACTGAATATGGTTGTATCATATTTATAATAACATGATAGTATATATATGATACTGGAGTTATTATTTTATAATGGTAACAACAAAGGAAGACGGATTGGAAGAAGAAATGAACTTGGAAAAGGGTGGTGAAATCATTACCTCTTCTTCGGTTTCTTCCTTTTGATTTGATCAAAAGGGCTCCTTAGGTTGGCTTTCTGATTAAACTAAGGCCCCTAGGTTGTAGTGAGGGAAGTTGGGAGAGTATTTGGGCAGTGTTTGGCCGAACCAAAAGGCTTTTAAGATGTGAAGAAATGAGAAGGAGGAGTGCCCTTTTATAAGAGGGGTGAGGGGCACCTTTGGAAAAGCTGGAGATATTAGTTTATAATAAATTCATATTCGTTTTCCAATGGCTCCAAAGATGATAGTTTAAATTTTAAGGTGGGAATGGGTCTAAAACAACTCATCCAATAGAATTTATACAGGTTTGGGTACTTATATTAAACTTATCTTTAAGTATTAACTCTAAGTTAATAAGTTTCATTTTTACAATGTATCTTTGTATTTTTATATAATATTGTTAATAAACATACTATATACATCCAAGAGACCCCAAAGTGGTCCATTAATGATGAACCTATCATGATATAGGTATCTTTTCCGAACCGTAGATTTTTAGGAATTTAATATCAATTAATAATATAATATTTGTTTTAAGAACTCTTTTATGTTAATTTTGACACTATTCAATAGTTGATTTTTTTGAAACTCATAACAGATTGATTACTTCGAAAAACGTCAATTAAATCAATCCTAATATATCATATTATCCTAGAAAATTATTTTAATTCATTAAAAGTTTCATATTATATTTATTTGGGTATTTATAATATCAATTATTTTAATTTTTCACTATTATAGTAATTACTACATCATCATTGTGTCATAAATAAATTAAATTATTTAATGTCTAAAAATTATAAATAAAATATAATTATGTAGTAAATATTTTTATCTTTCTAATTAATATTTATAATCTAAAATCCAAAATATATAACCCTATTTAAAAATTGTTTTTCTAAAAGATATATACTTGTGTCATTTTTGTATTCATTTTAACTTAGTTAAAAAAAAGTGTCCCTATCATCTACAAGTGGCACCATGGGGTCCCAAAATCGACCCAAAGATGCCTATGGTCGAACATGTATCAACCAATAAGTCTAGGACACGTTTTATGGTAATTTAGTATTATTATAATATTATTTTTTAACCCATATTTACCGGATTTACCCATAACCATGGTAAATAAAATATTTACCACAGTAATTATTCAAAATGTCTAAAAATAAAAGTTACCTATTTACACAATTTGGACATACTGATTAGAAATATGGAATCCATTTTTCTAAATTCAAAACACAGAAGTGGAAGAAATTAATTTAAAATTAATTCACGTTGTCAATACAAAAAGCGTATTTTTAAGAGATAATAACTATCAAAAGATTGACACTTGTTTATGTTCGGTTTAATTGTAAAATTATGTCCAATGACCAACATTATATTAAATAGTAAAAATATATTCTAAATATACTTTAAAACCACTCAAATTCATAATATATCACTATTAATTATTTTTATTAAAAAAGTTGTTTTTAATTAAAATTTAGTAATTTTCACTATTCATCAAAATATTAAAGTTATCCGAAGAGTACCAAAATTTCATCTTAGGATAAATTCGATATTCCGAATCCAAGAATGAAGTCCATTTTGAAATATAAAATATATATAATTTCAAAAAGTTGGTATTACTATTCATAACGGCTAGTTTGATTGGTTGTTAGAACTCGGTGTTGCGTACAACACACGCTATCACATTATTCAAAGAGAAGCGTAACGTAGAAGATTGGGGTGTTACATTCTCCCCTCCATAAAATAATTTCGTCCTCGAAATTTCTAGAATAAAATCGCATGAAAAGACTCCGGTGGTTCTTCATCATAAGTTCCTCGGGTTCCCACGTTGCATCTTCCATCTTATGGTTTCTCCAGAAAACTTTTACCAGACGCGTCGTCCGGTTTCTCAGCACTTGTTCTCTCGTATCATGAATATTGATGGGCTCTTCGCAATAAGACATATCAGGTTCCAGTTCTAATTCCTCTTAGGTGAGTACATGCATTGGGTCAGGCATGTATTTCCTCAACAGAGATACGTGGAACACATCGTGAACTTTGGAGAGACTTGGCGGAATTGCCAATCGGTAAGCTACAACCCCAATTCGTTCTAGAATTTCCAAATGTCCGATGTACCTGGGACTCAATTTAACTTTCTTACCAAAACGTATCACTCCCTTCCATTGTGATACCTTCAAGAAAACATGTTCACCGACTTGAAATTCCAAGTCCTTCCTTCGATTATCGGCATAGCTCTTCTGCCTACTTTGAGCTGCTTTGATGTGATTTTGGATTACCTTCACCTTTTCCATCGTTTCATCCACCTGTTCTGGGCCTACAAGTTTTCTTTCACCAACGTCATCCCAACAGGTTGGTGTACGACATCTATTTCCGTATAACACTTCATATGGTGCCATCAGAATTCTCGAATGGAAGCTATTATTATAAGAAAATTCTACCAGAGGTAAATATTGATCCCACATACCCTGAAAGTCAAGTGAGCAAGATCTCAACATGTCTTCTAAGGTCTGAATAGTCCATTCTGATTTTCCGTCTATCTGAGGGTGGTAAGTAGTGCTCAAATGAAGTTCAGTATCCAGGGATTTCTGAAGACTTTTCCAAAATCTTGAAGTAAAACGAGGATCACGATCAGAAACAATCGATAGGGGTACTCCATGAAGTCTCACAACTTCATTAATATATAGTCTTGATAGACGTTCCAGGGGTAGATCTTCTCTTATAGCAAGAAAATGTGATGACTTGGTAAGACGATCAACAATAACCCATATTTCATCATTCCTTCTAGGAGTCTTTGGTAGCCCCATGACAAAGTACATCGTAATATTGACCCATTTCCACTCCGGTATGGGAGGAGGTTGCATGACTCCTCCAGGATGTTGACTTCCAGCTTTCACTTGTTGACAAACCATACATCTTGACACAAAATCAGCAATCTCCCTCTTCATGTTGTCCCACCAAAAATTTACCTTCAAATCTCTATACATTTTGGTGCTCCCAGGGTGTATAGAGAAATTGGAACTATGTGCATCATCCAGCAATTCCCTTTTTAGATCAGGTAAATCGGGAACACAAAGTCTCCTCCCGAATTTCAAAATTCCATCTTCATACACAAAGTCTCTCAATCTCCCATCATTCACTGCTTTAATAATCTTTTTAAATTCTTCAACATTGGTCTGAGAACTCTTAATCATTTTTAGTAAAGATGGTTTGGCAACCATTTGAAAAAGCATTGATGTTTCACCTTCCCTGGTTATTCCCATGTCCATATTCACTAGATCCATGAAAATTGGATCCCTTTCAATTCTCATATTGTTCAAGACTCCATGGTCTTTTCTACTCAAAGCATCTTCCACCATGTTTGCCTTTCCCGGGTGGTAGTGTATTGTGAAATCATAATCCTTAAGTAATTCAATCCATCTCATTTGCCTCATGTTGTGTTCTTTTGGTGAGAAAATATACTGCAAACTCTTGTGATCAATATAAATCTCACATTTTTCACCATAGAGGTAGTGTCTTCATATCTTCAAAGCAAAGATCACAGCATCTAACTCAATATCATGAGTAGGATTGTTTTGTTCATGAATTTTCAACTATCGTGATGCATAAGCAATAACTCTATCATTCTGCATAAGGACACAACCAAGTCCCTTCTTTGATTCATCACTATAAATAACGAACCCATCATTCCCCGATGGTAGAGTAAATATAGGAGCATTGACTAATCTTATCTTCAGTTCTTCAAAACATTCTTCACACTCTTTTGTCCAAACAAATTTAACCCCTTTACATGTGAGCTTCGTTAATGGGTTAGCCAATCGGGAAAAATTCTGGACAGATCGTCGATAATAACCTGCCAAACCAATAAAACTACGTACCTCAGTTATACTCGTAGGTGCTGGCCATTCTTGGATTGCCTTGGTCTTAGTAGGATCAACTGAGATTCCATCTTTAGAGATAATATGGCCAAGAAAAGTAATCTCATGAAGCCAGAATTCACACTTGCTAAAAATCCCATATAATTCATGCCTCCTTAGAGTCTTCAAGATAATGCGCAAGTGATTTTCATGATCTTCGTAGGTTTTAGAGTATACCAAGATATCATCAATAAATACCACCAAAAATTAATCGAGATACTCTTTGAAAACTCTATTCATCAGATCCATGAATACAGAGGGTGCATTAGTCAATCCAAACGGCATTACTGTAAACTTGTAATGCCCGTACCTGGTTCGAAATGCTATTTTCGGAATGTCTTCCTTCTTCACACACAACTGATGGTATCCAGATCGAAGGTCAATATTTGAAAAGTATCGAGGTCTATGTAGTTGGTCAAATAAATCATCAATGCGAGGTATGGGATACTTTTTCTTTATCGTTATAGCATTGATATTGTTGTAGTCGATACATAACCTCATAGATCCATCATTCTTTTTAACAAAAAGAATAGGGTCTCCCCATGGAGAAACACTTGGGAGAATAAATCCTTTATTACTCAATTCCTATAATTGTTTCTTTAGTTCAACTAATTCTACAGTGGACATTCTATAAGGGGTCTTCGATATAGGCCTTGATCCAGGAATTAAATCAATGGAAAACTCAACTTCTCGTTCTAGAGGATGTCCAGGTAAATCTTTTTGAAATACATCTACAAATTCTTTCACAACAGGTACATCCTCTATTTGAACATTCCTTTCCTCACCAACAGTTATTTCAATCTCTTCCTCCCCAAAGCCTCAAATATTTTCTCTAGGGAATTTATCCATTGCTCAGCTACTAAGGGATTTGTACTCCCATTTAACATTGGTGGTTGTTGCCTCATGAATCGATCTAACATTGATCCTCCACGCTGTGGATCAGGATGATCCATACGAGTAAGGTTATTTTTCAAAACCTGAGTGAGTTGTCCCAGTATGGTGATTAGCTGATCGACACTAGTTGCATCTCCAGCCCCACTATAATTATCTTGAGCAGGAGGGAAATCCCTACATGGAGTGCGTGTATTGATACAGTTTCCATTTCTTCCACTAGGCTCCATTTCTTAATAATGACATAAACTAGATCAGTTTATGAATCAAAATACATAATCCCATACTTATAGAACACTTATCATAAATTGAACTATTATGGATATAATCCATAATCATAAAAATGATTTCATTGAGGAATTATATACTCATAAACCCTTCATAATGATTTTTAAATAAAATGAGAGTTATCCTATGAATATCCCCCGGTAGTGTCGTAACCAAGAGTGCAGCAAGGCCCGTTGTCGTGCACCAGTTCCCGTACGAGTCTAGCTCAAAGCAGTGTTTTCGGGTTTTACCCCTAGGTACATATGTGCCAGAGCCATCTCTACCTGCTCGTATCCGGACAGGGATGTATTTCTCGGAAAACTCACAAAATCTCTACAATACCAAAATTCTAGTAAGTTCTTCTATACTAATCCTCAAAGTTCATCTTAGTTCTACGTGCCCTAATCAGAGTTTATCTAAATCTAGCTTCCACGGTTTGTACTAAACTTCCTCTGATACCATCTTTAACGCCCCGACCCTAGTTACCCAGAGTCGGTGCATTATTACATAACATTGGCATGATCACAAGAAAGATCAAATCTCGAAAGACTGATTGGTTTAGTAGCCTTGGAAACACTAGATATATTCAAAAGTTTTACATTACATCGTAAAATGAAAAAACTACTACAACAACATAATGTCTCCACAGTCCACACTATTATCCCCTCATAATATCCCAGCAGGTCATTCATAACATACTTCTTCACATCCTGGGAAAAATAAAACATAGAAAAGGGGTGAGCTCAAATGCCTAGTAAGGATAACAATATAGCGGAAACTTTCATAAATAAGAATAAACATTTAAGGAAATGTATTACTAAAACAAAATCCTTTCAAACATGAACTTTAAACATAGTATGGCATAAATAAAATGAAATAATGCCATTTACTTATTCACATGGATATTCTACTAATCGAATAATCACATGCAAAATCAATAACCACTTTCATAATGATGGAATTCATAATGCTGAACTTTAATTTCTTTGTCAAGGCCTCGTCCCAAGACCTTGGGGATAACTGTAACCGGAACCCAACCTGGAGTGCCTCTAATAACCGGACACTATCCCGGAGTGCCTCTAATAACCGGACACCAACCCGGAGTTCCTCTAATAACTGGAGACCAAACCGGAGTTCCTCTAATAACCGGAGACCAAACCGGAGGGCATACTTTTACCAGTCCCCAACCCGGAACATACTCGTCTAACACATTCATCTGAATGAATGGTTGAAATATAACATAAACATTTGGATTAAAAATAACTTATGAAATGTCAATACCTTAAAAAAACCATGAGTGACATAATAATAACTTATCCACAGTCAAAAATATCACAAAATCTTCAATAAAATATGGATGTTTTGTATCATAATAAATCAACTTCAAATAAGCTTAAAAGCCATCAAAGGATGTTGACATAGATGAAATCAAAACTATTTTAGAGAAATATCTTTTTTTAAATAATTTTAAAAGTAACATACTTATAAAATAATACATTCAATTTTAAATTATTCTTATAAGCTTGTAAGGGAAGCTTTGACTATTTTATAATGGAGGAAAATAGCTGCACCCGCCGTATAAGTTAAAAAACATTCTTACCTTAATTTTGTCGAAAAGGTTAAAAAGAACCTTGTTTGGAAAATGACGGAAATATTCCTTTATAAACCACTTATCAAAAGTCAATCAAGGGTATAAATGACTTTAACCCATATTCTTGTAAATAGTAAAAATGTTTTGAAATACATTTTTAAGAAACATGGATGTGGATGATAAAGAGATCCCAGTAGATTATTACGTATAAACAACCTCAGATAATGAAGAGATTGTGAAATAACTCTTACCAATTTGGTAACTTATGAAACATACAACCCATAAAAGAGGTATCATACAATGAATATGTAAATACACATAAATTAGAGTGTATTACACAAATAATATAATTATTGACAGTACATACACCACACAAAAGGTGATGGTGGCAATATGGCATGAATCTCATGGGAATAATGAGTGAGATGAAAACCCCTTACCACGTTAATCAACTGAGTCGTATGGACAAAAGTTAATAACCACCAAATTATTTACAGAATAAAATGAATATAACGATAATCATGATAATATATATCAAATGGCAGTACACAATACACCACTTTAAATAATTTAGTGGCGAATAATGGAAATCTCATGGAATTGAATGTGAGATAAGAAAATCCCTTACCATGTACTTTTCGTTGGTTGGGGTAGGTTAAATTTCTGTATAATGGTGAAATAATTGTTATTAAATTATACAAGAATCATATACATTAATATGATATCATATTTGATCTTTTAATATTGATTTGATAATAATATCTTAGTATTATCGTTGTTTCGGGTGTTAACTTACTTGTTTTCTATTATATGTTTTGTTACGTAAGCCATGTTTGTAATGGATAGGTTTTATATTATTCATATCCAGAATGATATCAAGTTCTTAAACATCATTTTTAATTCATAAAATAATAATTATAATTCAATGGATACGATGGAGAATGAATCTCATCGCGTTCGTGGAGACGGTAGTCCGTACGTACGCACGAGCGACAATATAATTCTTTTTAAATAATATATAAATGGTTGTTATATAATATATACATAATAATTAACATGTTATATTTATTATTTACATTAGTTACATATCATTATTATACCCATCCAAATAATAATATATTGAATAACAATTACACCACGACGTGGAGACGGTAAGCCGTACGTACGCACGTATGGTGACATGTTATTCAAAGGGTGGATAGAATACTGAATATGGTTGTACCATATTTATAATAACATCACAGTATATATATGATATTGGAGTTATTATTTTATAACGGTAACAACAAAGGAAGAAGAATTGGAAGAAGAAATGAACTTGGAAAAGGGTGGTGAAATCATTACCTCTTCTTCGGTTTCTTCCTTTTGATTTGATCAAAATGGCTCCATAGGTTGGCTTTATGATCATAATAAGGCCCCTAGGTTGTAGTGAGGGAAGTTGGGAGAGTATTTGGGAAGATTTTGGCCGAACCAAAAGGCTTTGAAGGTGTGAAGAAATGAGAAGGAGGAGTGCCCTTTTATAAGAGGGGTGAGGGGAACCTTTAGAAAAGCTATAGATATTAGTTTATAATATATTCATATTCGTTTCCAATGGCTCCAAAGATTATTGTTTAAATTTTAAGGTGTTGATGGGTCGAAAACAACTCAACCAATAGTATTTAGACTGGTTTGGGTACTTATATTAACCTTATCATTATGTATTAACTCTAAGTTAATTAGTTTCACTTTTACAATGTCTCTATGTATTTTTATATAATATGGTTAATAAACATACTATATACATCCAAGCGACCCCCAAGTGGTCCATTAATGACGCACCTATCATGATATAGGTCTCTTGGCCGAACCTTAGATTTTTAGGAATTTAATATCAATTAATAATATAATATTTGTTTTAAGAACTCTTTTATGTCAATTTTGACACTATTCAATAGTTCATTTTTTTGAAACTCATAACAGATTTATTACTTCTAAAAAAGTCAATTAAATCAATACTAATATATCATATTATCCAAGAAAATTATTTTAATTCATTAAATGTTTCATATTATATTTATTTTGGTATTTATCCAATGTAAAAATTGTTTTTCTAAAAGATATATACTTGTGTCATTTTTGAATCCATTTTAACTTAAATAAAAAAAGTGTCCCTATCACCTTCAAGTGGCACCATGGGGTCCTAAAATCGACCCAAAGATTCCTATGGTCAAACATGTATCAACCAATAAGGCTAGGACACGTTTTAGGGTAATTTAGTATTATTATAAAATTATTTTTTAACCCTTATTTACCAGATTTACCCTTAACCCTGGTAAATAAAATATTTACCGCAGTAATTATTCAAAATGTCTAAAAATAAAAGTTATCTATTTAAACAATTTGGACATCCGGATTCCAAATATGGAATCCATTTTTCTAAATTCAAAACACAGAAGAGGCAGAAATTTATTTAAAATTAATTCCCGCTGTCAAAACAAAAAGAGTATTTTTAAGAGATAATAACTATCAAAAGATTGACACTTGTTTATGTTCGGTTTAATTGTAAACTTATGTCCAATGACCAACATTATATTAAATGGTAAAAATATATTCTATATATTCTTTAAAACCACTTAAATTCATAATATATCACTATTAATTATTTTGATTAAAAAAATTGTTTTTAATTAAAATTTAGTAATTTTCTCTATTCATCAAAATATTATAGTTATCTAAAAAGTACCAAAATTTCGTCTTAGGCTAAATTCGATATTCTGAATCCAAAAAGGAAGTTTATTTTGAAATATAAAATATATATAATTTCAAAGAGTAGGTATTACTATTCATAACGGCTAGTTTGATTGGTTGTTAGAACTCGGTGTTGCGTACAACACACGCTATCACATTATTCAAAGAGAAGCGTATTGTAGAAGATTGGGGTGTTACAATGTGATAGTGTGGGAAAACTCCCACCATCACACCACCAGCTACCTAGACATATCTATGAAAAAAAATCACCACCTCACTACGATGCCATGTCTTTCCCTACATCGAAAAAAATTCAACGTTCTATACGCAACTAAAGGGGTGTGTAGTTTGTCGGAAAACATGATTAGTAGGATCCCACCCAAGTGTTCAATAAAAAATCTCTTTACAATAATCTGAAAATTCCCAAAATTAAATAAAACAATGAATGAAATAAATTTTTTATTATTTTATATCAAAATTACAGAAATATTTTTTACTTCCACTTGTCCAAATTTTCAATATAATGTTGGTAAATTATATTCAATGATTTTCATACACATACATCAAATTAATCCAAAGAATGCACCACATATCATGTCATATAATTGATTGTGCAAGAAAAATTGGTACAAGCCAACTCATAAGTATCATTATTCCATGGATCACATTAGGTTAGGATAATTAGGAAACTAGTAACCATAACATAGTAAATTTAGCATGCATAATGTCCCTAGACATATGAATAATATCGATGTAGAAGATTAACACCCAAATAAGTGAACCTTCTAGTTGGTTCTATCATGTCCCTATAACAATAACCCAGGGGACCTAGAGAACAACCCATGGGTGAACCCCCTAACAGTATCAATTGATGTGGATTATAACTAACCCATACACCTATGTAACCAAAGATTCACACATTTCATATTTTCCAAATGAATTCATCAAAACCATTCATTTATATCCATTTCCAAAATCCATTTTTCCATGATTAGAAAATACCATTTCTATTTACCGAAACAAGGGGAACAAAATATTTTACCAAAAACTCATTTCCACACACATAGAACCAATCATTCAATAATTACATATTTATTATAAAATATTTTATCACTAAAAAATTAATAATATTCATCAAATATAGGATAGATATAGAACCACCAACATCAAACATCGGTTGTACATGACCAGAACAGGATCTACCATTTTGGATAAAATCATTAATAATGATTAAGGGCATAGAAAATATAAAACCATCTAAAAAATAATTCAATTTAGAAAAATTGTTATTGGATATAAAGAAAAAATCAATTCCTCTTACAAATTCACATGGTGCACCACAACCAACAGAAGCATATAAATCTGATGGAATATCACACAATAGATCTAGTGTAATCAAGAAGAATCATCTACCTAGATTAATGGATCCAATAACGCAATGCAATGTTGCTACCACGATCAAAGGAAATGAAAAGGAAGAAAGGAAAACACACCTAAACAGTTGAATCTCAAACTAAATGAACATATGTCTCTAAACAATGAGACTCAGATAAATAATTGGTCCCCAAAATCACTAGGGAGAGCTCCTATATAGAGGGAGAGAAATCCTATGGATGAATGAAATAAGAATCATTCATTCAATGAAATAAAATCCTCAACATATAATGATTAAATGGTGTGTAATCCTATTAAACATAATGTAATACATTTATCTCAGGTATGCTAAAAATACATTTTCCTTTTTACAGGAAAAAAACTTTTACCAATACATGACTTGAACCAGATTCTCAAAGTGTAATCGTTTCATGTTTTTTACTAGGCTCACATATTCTGTCCACCAAAAATTACATTTCATATATTCCTTTCATAGTGTGTACCGAACTCATGTATTCTTCCCAAATAAAATTACATGGTGTGTAATTCTATTAAATGTCTTGTATTTCTCCTGTAAACTACGAATATCTTGGTTTTCGCAGAAAACTCCAAAACCATTATAGCTTTCTCCAAACATTGGGAGTACCCAAAACATTACATATTTATACTCACACTCTATTTGTTCAAATAAACATATATTCTTTTACTTTAGTCTATTATCCTTAGAGAATTATTTACATCCATAGGATTCTAATAAATGCACTTGATAAGAGGAATAAAAATAAAAAAGAAAACACTTGAATGATGGTATCGTGATGTTACAAAATCCCCACAACAATATATTCCATCACAAATATGTCATGTGAATGAATTATGTTATGAATACTGGGTAGTCCATTTATCCCTCATCAATGACACTTTCTCCAAAGTAACAAGATAATTTTAAATGTTTCTTCACAATATTCATACTAGTAGAATCATCTTCCATTGCAATACTTTCACATTAGAGTGGAAAATATCTACATGTTTCACCACAAAAAAATCTTTTGGCTCTAACACATCAATTCGCAACTAAATATGTGGGAGGGAAAGGGATGATATTTCCTAAGTTGTGATATGTTGAAAAAAATATGAATTCCTATTAACTGAACTAGAAATTCCAACCTAGAAGAAATCATACAAAGTCATTTGGTGACCTCAAACCATCCAACATATATTGTATCCCACCATACCTATTTTACAAGATAGTAGTGACCCATCTCAGGATATATTATCAAGGAAACATTGAATACATTGGAAAACTCAAATGGATAATGTCATTAATCTATATAACATTTCATTTGACTTTTTGTGGTCACCAGATGTTAGTGTATATCCTGAATCATCTCTTTCACCTCTTCAATAAGATTCCATCCCACCAAAAATGATTTCCCCAACTCTTCTAATCAAATAGGAGTTATTCACGGGTGATTTTACAAAGTCTCAATAGGATTCATTATGGTCAGTGACTAGTAAATATTTTTATATGAAAACTAAATTTGTACTAGATGGCTATCCCAATATCAATTGAAACTCAATGCATCGAAATAGATATCATCCTCCGTGATTTGAATAGAATTATCAATCTAACGATATTTATATAGGTAATAATTTTACTCTACCTATCTTGAGTCCCCATAACCTCTTGGAATATCACCTATAACATCAATTTAAACCTCATATCATTATTTGAATTAATGGAAGAAGGAATCCCATTTAACATCATTATCTCATGTACATTTATCTTGCCTAGTTCATGAAACATGGTTTTATCCCTAATCATAATGAAATTATATGACATTGTCAACTCATCAACCAATATAGACAAAGCATTCCTACATGGGGTATTACATGGTAATCAAACAAAAATTTCTATGTATACCTTGTCCTAATTCGAAAATATCTCTGAAGATGACTAAAGTAACCCAAAAGGTTTTAAATACTCTCCCTTTATCTATTCGATGTTTTAACAATGTGATACACAATCAAAAATGTCACACTTCATACCCAGCCATTAGAATCACTGTCTCATGTCATAATATATTTTTAGATAGCCCTGATGAACATAACACAATGATCTATGAAAAAAATCAAGATCCTAACTAATGTTTGGATAACAACACCATCCCTAAATTAGATAATACCGTATGAAAATAATGGCCAACCATAAAATGTCCCTCCACTATAATTGGATTCCCTAATACCATTTAACATTTCATACTACTAATGATACTACAAAATATACTAATTGAGAGATGATGATAACTAAAAATGATTCATAAACATACCTAGAACATCCTCCAGATCATTCATATGAAACTGTTCATAGATTCCAATGTGGTTCAAGTCTACCTTCGATTCCAAAATAGCCTTTGATTTCTTACTGAGAGTGTCTGGAATGACATTCTGCTTCCCCTATATGTAGGTTCTATATAATTCAAACATCTAAATTTACTCCACCCTTCATCTATATCTAACATTGAATTATATTTATAATAGATATATCTTAGAATCTTTTGGTTTAAAAAGACCATGAACCCCACTCGAAATTGATAGTTCCTCTACAACTTAGGCACATAAATAACCATTACAAGCTAAAAATCATGTGTGGGTTAATTCATCTCTTGTAGTCAAATATGATGGGAGATGTAATCCACCAAATTGTAATAATACACCAGTACGCAACCCAAAATAGAATTGGAAGAATCACAAAAAGCCATAAAACCATTACCGGTCTCAGGTAAGATCAGAATATGAACCAATATTGGAATCAGTTTCATCTTGTCAGAAAAAGACTTCAACTTTTTATCCGATGTTAATCTCCATCCCTTTATAGTATGAGAGGGAAAAAGATTCAAAAATTTCAAGGAATACTTTATGAATGGTTGATAATTTTCATAATGAAGAAAGGATTTTCTGAATATTGATGGAATATTATGGTTCATTCCACAAAATTATAGCCATTAACTTCTCAGGATCAACTAATAATCCATGCTTAGGAATTAAATTCTATAATAACATCACATTTTTAATCTATAAATTGAATTTCAAAATATTTTTATAAAAAAGTGAACATTTTAAGATTTGCTTCACAAAACACAAATGGTTCTCATTATCTTGCTCAGATCATGAATAAACCAAAATATCATCCATGAACACTGCAGAAAATGTTTCAAGATACTGATGGAATATCTGATCCATAAAATTTATTAAAAATATAATAATGTTAATTCCAAATAAATAGAAAAAATATATATTTGAAATGACCATACATTGTTATGGAATATGTATTCATTATATCAGACTCTCAAAATCTATGCTAATGATACCCTGACCAGAGATTGATCGTTGAAAACAACTTCTACCCATTAAACTTCTCAAAAAAATCATCCCCTTGTGAAAAATGATACTTATTCTTAACCATGAACCGATTCATCCTCGAATACTCCCCACAAAATTTAAGTGAAATGTCTATCTTCTTCAAAAAGTAAATATAGGACTCCATAGGAAAACCCTAGGGTGAGAAAAACATTTTCTAATAGGTCTCCAAATTGAGTCTTAAGCTCTTTCAGCTCTATTAAAGCAATACAGTAAGATGGTATCAAAATAAGGAATGCACCTAGAACCTGGTAAATCAAAAAACCTCTATATCATGATTAATATTTAAAAATTATTCTTGTAAAACATTAGGATAAAATAGAACTACTATGGGAATATGAATAATAATAAAAATGTCAACGGGCTTAACTGCTATAGAAAACAATAAAATCATAATCTCTATGGTAGATGGTCATACATAACCAACCATCGAAACCTATTCTCTTTTAAACACCATATATCTCCCACTAGTTGTAATAATTGAGACATGTTGATAATAACTATCAAACATAGTATAATGATAAATAATCAAATCAATCATGATGATGATTTATAATATATCAAGATAACAAATTATAAGATATCCTACAAACTATACATCATCTATCATTAGCAAACAAGAAGGAAAATGAAACCCATACTCTTTAATAAACACAAGATGTTATTCTAACTCCATAACAAATGAAATGAAATCTATTATAAATTTAAGCATTTTAAAAAATATCCAAATATAAATGAGTGGGAAGCACCATTAATAAATAAATTAACCACTACTTAAGGTACAATAATGATTGTACCTCTCACTATAACTGGACACACATATACCAATTTTAGATTCTCATATGCTATGGGATTGTGCATAAATACTATTTCTTATGTGTAGATCAATTTAGTCTTTGAAGTATCGGATTGCAACATATTTTCCTTTGGATCTTACGACCACAGAACATATTGACGTACATGAAAAACCTGAAGAAAAACTACAGATGACAATGATTCCCACCACTATTTTACATATTTTTAGGTTAAGGAATAGAATGTAATGTATTTTCAGCCATTCTATACTAATAAAAAATTAGAGGAACAATATTACTTGAAACTTAGTGTAAATATGTGTCCATTCACTATAAACTACCGCCAACACTCATCATTACCTTCATTTACACGTAATATTGTTCCTCTAATTTTCTCCACCACTCCTATCATCAATCCACTTTCTATTTTTCCCTTCCATGTAAGTGAATCTGCTACTAGGTGGAAGATAAGGGGTAGAATATCTAAATTTTTTAACATTTTTTATTTTCCATTATCACCCTATTTACTATATCTTCAAAGGATGAGTGATTCCGCATGAATACCAATGATGTGTCATTTGGACAAAAAACCTGAAGGAACTTCTATGCTTTTAGATGGTCAGTATTTACATCCCACATAGAAAAATGAACCAGATCAGCAAACATTTTAGTGTAGGCTGACAAAAAATGGAATACATGTGGGAAATATTTGAACTCTATAGACTTCACCGGCATTAATGACTCTAGAAAATACAATGAGAAGAAGATATTCTTGAAACCCTTCTAGTACAAGTCCCCATGTATATCTGCCTATATCATCGAATACCAACATCACTTGCTAAGATCCTGAAGTCTAAATTCCACATAACTCACCTAAATACTCTCAAGTATATCCTGGAAGTCGAATATCTGGTCAATATTATCATGCCAATACCTCTTAAGACTAATTCATACCTATAATGTATGGTGGATTATCTTGCAAGAACTCATGTGATCAATCACTTTCTCCTCCATATCATGGAGGTTCCTTAACAACTATATTCTAAACCTTTGTAACATTCTAGTCAATAGAAGAAACTACCAATACAATCCCCTAAACATGATTATGATATATAGAAGGATTCCATTGAGGAGAATCGGATTCACCCTTCAGATAAACCTGCAGAACATGTCTCTAAGGAATAGTGTTGGAAAGCAAAATATGAGAAATGATCAGACAAGATAATAATGTCAATTAAACTAGAAAAACATAAGAATAAAACTACTATTAGGATTAATAACTAAAAATATGAGATACACATCCCAATATCCCATTGTAAATTGAGCCTTGTTGTAGCACGATTTGGTCAAGCACTCACTGAAACCTACCTATAATGTCTTGCAAATCTTATCCCCTGTAAAGAAAACATGGAAACCCAATCAACCTTGAGTAAAAACTTCCTTTGATATCAAACTATGAAGAACCTAATCTAGATAACATCTCAATTGATTACCTATCTCTAATTTCCATATAACCAAAGGGAATTACCAATTCCCATGTGTTGATGGCCAACACTCGAGCATCATACAATAACTAGATGGAATGATTTCTCCCAACATGAAACAACAACATGAAATATATTTATTTATTTATATATTTATATATATATATATAATATAGAGTGATACAATATAAGAGGTAAATAAATTCCATAACGGAAGTATGATATCAGGAAATAATACAACTCAAAAGAATTTAGGATATCTCAATGTCTCAGTCCAATATCAAAGTTTAACTAAAATAGGAAACTAACAAGTCCATGTGATATCATGAGAAAAATAAAAGTTTCTCACCACCATCTATGTAGAAATAGTTAACAAAAAACATATATTCCTCATTCGGTAAGCTTTCCTTTTTCAATATTGAAATACATATAAATTTATAGGCATCGCTGATGGGCAAAGTTTGGTGTGGGCTAATAGGCTCTGCAGGATCCCACAAAATTATTCAATAAAATTACACTATACAATAATTTTAATATTCTCAAATATATATAAAACAAGTAATGAAATATATTTAATCATTTTTTAAATCAAACACCTCGAAAACATTTAATTTCTTCTTTCCACGCATTTTGAAATTGAAGTAGGTAAAATAGTTTCAAATCATTTCGTACACATATATCAATTTAATACAAAGAGTTCATCACATGTCATTTCATATCCATGGATGTAGAAGATAAAATAGTACAACAGAAATCCTAGGTATCATCATGCCATGGATCATACTATGTCAATATAGCTGGAAACTCATACCCCCAACATAGATATTTTAACATCCATCATGCCCCTTGACATGTGCTTTGAATCTTGGAAGTATAGGACTATCCATGAATGGAATCCTTCCAATAATGTCTATCAATTCACTAGTTAAAGGACTGATTTGGGATATAACTAACACATAGAATGGGGTGAATCAGTGTTGGGGACTTTTTAAACCAATTCCAACGTTTTTCCATGTACCTCTTGACCTTTTAGGGTCATGTTTATTTTATTCTTTTTTCTCTATTCCATGAAATAATAGAAAGTAGAAAACAAATATACACATGATATTTTAACAAGGTTTACCACTCAATAAGAATATCTATGTCATTTCCATGAATGGATATGACCAGTGCATGGATTCTCTACTATGATGTGATATGCTATTACAGTTGAGTTGCTAGGAAAGCAATCCTCTAGGTAGTGTGTGTCCCTACACTTTGATGGGCGGTAGGAAACAATCCTCTCCCCTAAAATAATGATGACTTAGTCCGACTTGAAGCCTCATGTTGGTTCTATATACTTTCTATGAAGATAGTCTTCTTCCTTCTTGACATGGTAGGTTATTCTCTTGGTCTCTTTTAGTTCTCTTCACTTGATTACTTGAAAAGTAGTAGGCAATAAATTATTCCTTATTTCCTTCTCTTCGTTTTTACTGCAACACCACACTACAGTAAAACTTCTTCTCCTTTCTTGGATAGAATCACATTTACCGATGTGATTATTCTGAGTGTGAAGTTCAGTTCACTTTGCATCATCTGAATCAAACATCCTTGAGTAATTGTCAGCCTTGAATTGGGCATACTATGTTGTTCTTCTTCTTCCTTTCTTTATCATTGATACAGTATAATACTTAATAGTACTGCAGAGTCTAAATCACTTTCTTCAATTCTAAATACTAAAATATGAGTGTATTAGTATACTTATTTCTTCCTTTGTGAAGATATGAATTTTGTTTCACATATATCTCCTCGTCAGACAAGCAACAACACCCGTTCAAACAGTGTATACAAATCATGAAACTAGAGAGTGTTTTCCTTCGTGAAAGCAGAGAGCTCCACAGGTCTTCATTATTACGTTGATGACGGATGATTCTAATTTACAGAACCAAGGATGATTTTTAGATATATCTTCATGAAGCACTATAGGGGTGAGTATTCACCGGTTTTGAACTCACAGGATCTCAGTCACAAAACACCATGAGGGATTGAGAAAACCATTCGCTTGTTTGTGATTTCTTCTTCGCACAGAGGGTGATGTTATCCTTCTTCCAAGACACTTCCAGAGTGAAAAGCACTTGTTAAAGGATCATGGTACCATCAAATTTTCTGCACACCCTTCTTGGAGACTTGTGAGTAAAATTAAAACCTTTCACATAAAAACAACTTTTGGCGCAAAAAAGGATTTTTGTGCCACTCTCCTTTTTCACACAGAACTGGATTTTTGGATAACAATCGCTTTTTTTTCACATCAGTGGCTTTTTTGTGTAGCACTCTCTTTTTCGCGCATCACATTCTTTTTCGCACAACACATTCATATTCGGGCATCACATCTTCTTTTCGTGAAGTACTCAGTACTTCAAATTTTTCATCACGTCAGAGCTATAGATTTTTCTAAGTGTTGAGACATAAAAAATTCGAGTGGTTCGCCTCATATTTATATGCATTTCGACCATGTGCGTAAAACCCCTTCCTTCGCCTAAAACTATCTACATGCACGTAAAAACACTTTTGTACAACATCATATTGCACGCAATTCTCTAATTTTTCACGCACCTCATGCCAATACAAATTTCAAGCTTCAGATCTTGAAACTCCTCTTGCATGAAAAACACGATTCATCTATTTCAAGCACCACTCCAATATTTTGCGCACCACATTATTTTTCACTCACTACGCTAATATTTAACATAGCCTATATTTTTTCATTTACTCTTCATAATTTTCCACGCACTCCATGCCTTTTCAATTTTTGGATGTTCTGACCTTGAATCATGCCTTGAGTGAAAAAATCTAAATGATCTTCAATCTTGCGCGCACACATCCATTGCCAAAAACACATTTTTTCATCTCCTAATTTCAGGCCCTAAAATTAGGCAAACATAGGAAAATGGTGTTACATTAAATTGTTCTTTTGTGCCACCTCCATATTTTCCATTAATTCGTCATTTATCTCTCCACTTCGTCGCATATCCATTCTTCAGATTTCATCACAAACTACACTATTGTGATATATATCCACTGAAAGACCTAATTTAACATCGTCATAGTAACTATGGAAAATTCTAAATCTTTCCAATCTTCCAGCAACATCATTCCTTCTATTCAAAACTATATATGACTGGTGCCATCATTTTTCCTCCATTCCTTCATAAGGCTTGGTTCAAAAGTTCTCCTAAGTTATGATATTTGGGAAATACATATCATCATATCATCATCTGGTTTTATACACCATTCTTCATTGTTGTAGATAATGTATCACCTTTGATACACGTGTTTTGAACATAGGATCAGCTCAACAATTGTCTGAGATTAATTCATAGAGAATTTACCAAAATGACATTCAATGATATGATTTATAACAATTCTCCAGGTATCCTAACCTCATCCGATCTCCATTAACTTTGGTGTCCTTCTTCATTTGGACGGATATTGACCACTATTCACAACAAATACAATCTTCATACACAAAGGGTTCCCAACTACTAGAACAATACTACATAGGAGAATGAGAACACCCCCTGAGTGAACACCCTAAATGTAATAATGGATGGGTCCTTTTACTAAACCTTCTACTTAATTACACATGGGTTGCCATGTTATCAATTTTTCAAACCAATTATTTAAAAACCAGTTTTAAAAATCCATTTCCAAATTCATTGAAAATACTTTTTGACTATACATAAACAATGGGAGAACCAAATTTTATCAATAATACATTTCCAAAAACACAAATCAAATCCATCAATCATTCCATTTAATTAATTAAATAATTTATGAAAACTATAGCAATAAAATTCTTCAAACAAATGCTAGAGATAGAAGTACCTATCCCAGAACTGATCATACACTAGTGTTATGGGATCCACCAATAAGTAAGAACTCAATGAAAATAATGATGTCTATATAATCAATAAAAACATCTCTTAATAGTTTTAATTTACAAAAAGGGTCAACAAACAAGATTAACAATACATACCTCAAACTAGCTTTCATGCAACCTCTAAACCAACACAAGGTTTAGACTCTATAGTAAGATCAAACGGTAGTTCTAGATTAACAATGGAGAATCACAAAAAAAAGATCAATGATTCCAAAAATAAAACACAATGGATCTACCACAATCAAAGGAATGTACGAATTAGAAATGATTACTCACTCTGAGGGATGAAACCCAACCATAATAGAGATCCATCATTTAATGAATCTATTTTGATGGAGTAGAGGTCCCCCAAATCACTTGGGATAACCACTAGGATAAGAGCACAAAATACTATGGGTGAATGAAAAAAGAATCAGACTTGAAACACTCCAAAACCAAAAACCCACACTAATTAAAGGACTTGTAACCCCGTTACATGTCATGTAATCCATGAAGCTGAAGTATACTGAAAAACCCATCTCTATTTTACAAAATCCTAACATTTACCAGTACATGTCATGAATCAGAAACACAGTGTGTAATCCATTAATAATGTGTACAACACTCATGGATTCTTACCAATAGACATTACATGTAGTGTAATACTACTAAAAAACATTTATTTCTATTTTAGGCTGTGAAAAAGGCATGTTTTCTATAGAAACTCTAAACCCAATCTAGTATTCTCCAAACATTGGGAGAACCCCACAATGAAATTACACATTTATTCAAGTAATCACATAATTGAAACAAAAATACAACAAAAAAAGGTTGTATCTTCCAAAAAAAATCATTCCATCCTTGAGAGTCCCAAGACTCTCCAAAAAGGGGGAAAATGAATTAAAATATATGAAATTCAAGAAATATGGTAATGGGATGTTACATTAAATTATTAAATCATGACCAAGATGAAGTTTAATATTAATTCAATAGGAAATGAGAAAGATTGGTCTTGAGGATGGGGTGTGGGACTATGATTCAATACATCTCATTAAGACAATAATAATTTTAAAAGTTATCACAATATATCTTAAAAGAGATTGATCACATTGCATTAATGACAATATCTTAAGTATTCTGTCATTTTTATAAGAAAATATTTCATTTATACTTTTTTATCATTAATTATACCATATGATTAAGTGCATATATTATAAACTTATAATTAAAAAATTATATATTAATTAAAGGTATCTTCAAAAACATAAAAATGAGGTCAATATTATATGATGATATGGATTCCTTACAATTTCTCATGAAATAAGATTAACCATGTGTTATACGGTTCCGTAATAGTTTGTCTCATTATATAGATAAGTGAATTGAGATAAAAACCTTTCAATCACATTGACCCTCTTCTAGTGATCATTCCATTTTTTAAATTTTTTGTATTCTAAAAAATTTTAATGTGTGATTTCATATTTATTGATCACTAGTTAATTTTATAAGTTGTTGAGAATTTGGATACAAGGACATATTCATTAAATATTCATAAAGGTGTTATGATGATTACGTTAGAAGATGTGTTATCTATGTTTGGTCAGGCTATTTTTGTCACCATTATGACCGGATCGATAGTTGGTGATTGGGTTCCACCTATATATATATTACTCAACATAGAGGTATATGATTATGAAAATTCAATGATCAGTGGTCATATACACATACCTTGTATTTATGGTCAATTCAATCTTCTGTTTGATGATGTTGATGCCATAAATATCTCATGATATGAATGTTCTTACATATTATGACTTTTTATGATCACAATGGGTGTTAATAATTTAATAAATTTAATATAATATATCTATATACTTTAATTTAGGACCTATGGCAAACATAAATATATATTTTGGTTTTATATAATTTTTAATATATGTACATATAAATATGTAAACCATATCACTCTTTGAATATGAATATTATTGGATGTGTTACACTTATACATATGTGGGAATCGGAATATATCCTTCATTGTTCCCCTCATGTTCATTTGTTGGTTCATATGAATATTTTTCATCGTTTTCTATTTAGATAATTGTATGTTTATAATTTTTTTACTAATAGTCAATGTATTAAATTTTTATTAACAAAATTAAATTTTATTAATTTTATTTGATGGTCGATCCATGTTTTATGGGTGCTATATTTTTTCCAATTTTTTTGAGTCATTTAGAATACTATATGATAATTCCTGATGCTCGTGTATGTGAGGTTACTTTGAACTATTTTCATATAATTTAGTAGATCTATATGAACCATGTATATGGATTTGTAGTTTTATACATAATATACTCACTCAACTCAGATATATTCTTTCACATCATTCCATGAAGATGTTAATGAAAGGGGAAGCTAATTAGATGAAATTTTATACATGATTTATTGAAATGTATGATTCATGGAATGTGTCCCATTAAAATGAAAAAACATGATATGCCTTTATTTATATGATTATTTGGATTATGAATCCCGGTATCACATGAATTCTATGGTGTATCTTACATGTAATGGTATATGACTTCATGGAAAGCAAGTAACTATTTTCTCTATTAAGTTATCTAATTTTTAATCATACTAAATTTCACATTATTTTGTATAAAAATTGATATTGTATCATGATAATTATATATATATATATATATGATCCTATATAAGTATAGGTGTTTGATCGTGAAATCTATTACACATCATCTGTTGATCTATGATATCCAGATGATGATTTTTATTATGTAATTTTTGTTGATAAGCAACGTGATGATGTTTACATGAACTAACCTTTCAAGGCGTTTCCTAGATTGATATTTTGGTAGAGTACACCTCCCTAAGACTGCCAAAATTAATCCATGGAATGGTAATAATAACTAAGAAGTAATTTAACACGTCAGAACCTTTTTCCTAATAAAAACCTATAACATATATACCTCTCAAAAGAATAACATGATAAACATACACCAATGAATATATGATTATCAAACTATATATAATATGTATGTATTATATATATACTATTTTGTGAAAACTCTAGAATAAAACATTACATATGGATTGTCTCTTATAATATGATAGATCAATGATTATAAGGGAAACCAACTCAACACAGTAATGACTCCAAGGTAAAATAATTGAAAGTATTCATTTTTGTAAAACATTAATTCTATACAATAAGAACTATCTCCACCAACATTGTTCATATATATTTTCTCTACAATGTTTTTTTCACTACCTGGAAAAAATATATGTGGACATGAAGGATCATGTAGGGGTATAAAATGAATGATTCGGATGCAGAAGATGCGCGTGGGTGGGAGAGAAACTGAAATGGGTTTTTCAGATTCAATGGATCATTCCAAAAATGTACAAGACATAAATGTCACAACCAATGAAACTTTACCCTCAAAGATTGATATATAAAATCGTAAAACCTAGAGAGGGACATTTATTATTAAATTTATGATTGATATATATTATATCTGAATAACAGTTTCTTTAACATTGTTTCGATTATAGATATTATTTTACCAGCTTACACGTTAATATTTATCATTGGATTAAATATTGTTCTACTATATCTCCTTGAAATATATTGAATACAAAACTAAATAAATAATTAATTTATTCACAACATAGTGAATGAATATTTATTAAATATTCAATAAATAAATAAAATAAATATTTTATTCACAATCATGAAAAAATATTTATTAAATATTTGTGATTAGGAAAAATTGGATAAAACTATTCCTTGGTAATGTGAATAATATTTAATCCAATAATTATATTCAGAATGAATTTAATCTAGATAAATGAAAAAACATAGTGTTTTCCCCTTTAGGATTCTTTCTCATTGGTGTTAGATAGGATTTTCAATGGTCAGTGATTACTATATAAGAATGGGTAAGGGTACCTGAGAGATATAAATTTATTTTGAAATGTCAACTACAACATATGAATTCTTACTGTAAAATATAATCCCTTTTTTACAATATATCATTATGATAGTTCCACATATCTTTCATCAACCTATATACTTGATTTTTCGTTCATTGACAAGCTAAAATAAACACATTAATACATAATGTTCTTGGACTATAATATAACATTTATATTCTATTAAAAGGGCCATGATATCATCTTCAATAATGATAGAAGGGAAAATCCTTCCATGAATTATCCATTAATAATATATCATTCATGATGCACCCAACATACCCTACTTCAATCAAACATATAGTGTCATGGTTGTGAGCAGTAAATATAAGTGTGTGATTCATGACATGCATTCATGAGAATATTAAAGTATAATGACCATTACACATTCTCAATGATAATAGTATCAGATGATTCATAACCATACGGAATTCCAATTGGTGGGTATGTTCTCATAATATCTAATATTAGATATTTTCAAGGTTTAACATCAGGAGATGAAGCCTCCTTCACTTATGAGTACACTCACCAGAAATTCAACACAATGTGTTCCCCATAATAGTATTTTATTTAATCATTAAAAAATATTTAAGAATTTCATTATATAATATTAACTTTTTCATCATATTAAGGAATTACTATAGCCACATCAATGTAAAATATACTCTAGGACACCATCACATTAATGTAATGAAAATTAATGAACAATATTTAATAAGATATTATAATTAATTTTCAAATATTCAAATCAATGTGTAATGAAATTAAATATAGATTCTTCTAGAACACTAACTCAAAAAAATTCTTACATACACTAAATCC
Organism: Viscum album; assembly: GCA_963277665.1. Taxonomy (NCBI): domain Eukaryota; kingdom Viridiplantae; phylum Streptophyta; class Magnoliopsida; order Santalales; family Viscaceae; genus Viscum; species Viscum album. Next base: position 513,502,930 of record OY728138.1, read on the forward strand.
AAATACCCATGACTTTTAGTATTCTTGATACCACATGATAACTATGTTTTTTCTTATCCAATACATTATTCATGGGTACTTCGACATTTTTTAACATCAATATTCTACTCATTATAACCTCACTATTATGAAAAACTACATACATAGATGATAATTCAAGTATGTTCTTCATCTACTAATGTGACAATTCCTCCAACGGGAGTTCCATCCCTGCAGTATTGTCATAATAGAGTGTGATGAGATATTAGGTTCTAGGTACCACATAATGATATTGGATGATGATTCATATCCAAAATTCAATTTTAGAGACATTAGAAGCCCTAATATACTTGTAATCTACCATAGAATTAGCAACCACAACATTCTTTTAGATCTGCATTCTCTCAACACCTCTATTTATAGTGAAAATGTATCTCATCTGTTATTTTAGATCATCTTGATCTATTTAGAAACTACAATATGCATGTAATCTAATGACTTGTTCCTATTATCACTTATATACAAATAGAAAAACATTTAGAAACATAATATACTTAATGATAATCTTGAATTCCATCTAATAGTGGTCACCTGGGAATCTTGATATCATCCAACCACACATAATAAATAGTTTACATCTAGCATATTACCTATCATAACTTACTATATTTACCCAATCACCAACACATATAGAATCTGTTACACTCTAATTATTTCTTTAATTGTTTGAGGAAACTTTTCTCTTGATATGTGAATGTGATGTGACATTTCCAACAATCCCCTCTCGAATTTTTACATGGTGAATCTCTTTATTATATTTAAAGTTTATTTACCTTCACATTGGGTAAAAAATACCTCTTAGATCTATCACAATGGATCTCGATCCCCATAATATATGTTGTTTCACATAATCCCCTCATGGAGAGAAATTCATTCCACTAGGATTTAACTAATTACATGGTTCGTATCTCATTTCCACTAATTAATATTTCCTAAAAAATACAATTAAAAAGATGATCACAATCTTACATAACCTTTTATAGACACACGACACACAATAATTCATTATGAAATCAAATTCTACTATTTCTTTGTCGAAATTAATGATCTATGACCCGGATTAATTATTTAACCGATACATGAATCTTAGCAATTTGGAAACATTATTAGAATCCTTTGGATTCACAACACCATCAGAATTTTTAAATTAGACATCTTTTTTCAGTATTTCATTAAGGAAATATATCTTTACATCCATTTTAATAATATTATATTCATGTAAATATGAAATGGAATGTAGGATTTGGATTTATTTAAGTATATAAACATGTGGAATGTTTTCATTGTAGTCTATTCCATGACATTTTTTACCCTTTTTTATTCATTTCTTCTTTATAATTATTTATTTAATCATCCATTTATAGTTACTTATTGAATATCAATTTACAACCAAGAATATTTATATCCACTAGAGGATCTACCAAAATAAAATCATGGTTTTGGTATACAGATTATATTTCATAATTAATTTTATCTTACCATTTTGAAACATTGACTTCACATACTACATTATTTTTTCCTATAGGATAATTACTATAAAAAATAATGATTCTATATCCTTGTAGACGGCTAAGCTGTGTTGCTCTAGTTCTCTAACCTCTCATGTACACCTATTAATTACTTATGTTTCTTTAACTTATTATTCCACAGGTATATGTGGAATATGTTCATGGGAAAACACTTTTGATGCTTTATCATGTACTTCGTAAAATCCATTATCCCTCCCACCATCTCTTTTAGAGTTGTTCCCACTCTAAAAGAATATAGTTTTTCCTCAAATATTATCTATTATTGAAAGGTGTTATGGGTAATATCGACTTGTTTCTTTAGTGTATACTATAAATGTAAATATTTCTCCATAAGATGAAATTTTGTTACATGAAGTGACTTTAAAAAACTCTTCACAACCCCACAAATGTAACAAGAGAAAAATAGGTTTCCTTCAATTGAAAAATTAGAAAATAAATTCATCTTTCACATTAGTTGCAACTTGGTTTAGTATGTTTGTTGTTTTTATAATGTGACTCTCCAATATGATAATAGAAAATTCTAATGACTCATCATAGATCTCAATATTTTTAACTGGTTGTGGTTCCTCCTTTCACTTACACCATTACAAATAGGTGCGTTTTGGGGAGTAATTTGAAGTAAAATATTAAAACTCCCATAAATAATCAATGAAATCATGATTATGATATTCTTAACCATATTATTTGTGTAGTTTCATAATCTTCTTATAAAGATAGTTCTCAACTTCTTTATTTTATTCGTTGAATAAATCTATGGATTCAATCTTAAAACTCATTATTTTTAAATATATTTATCGACAATAATCATCCAAAACATTTATAAAATATCAATTCCCACCCTTTTTCCCATATAAATTGTCCAGACAGATTAGTGTAACATAATTACATAATATCATTATCACTTTAAAATTTTATAATAATGGGGTCTTTGTTAAATTTTTCTTATAATCATATGTGACCTGTACCATGTGGTTTTAGTTCAATGTATTCTAAATATATATCATTGTGCAGTTTATTAAAATGATTTTCATTTATATTTTATATCTAGTGACTCCATATTTGGGTGTGGTATGAGCCATGTGAATTAGTTTCAATATCAATTGACATTAGATACCTCATATAATCTAACACATAAATGTTTCTATTTAAATATGTCTTAAGATAAAAAATCATTATTATTCTAAAATAATTAACTTTTATTCCAAATCCTGGTGATAAATCCATTAAAATGAATAATAGATACAGAAATAACTTATTTTTTACCAGTTTGATCATAATAACATTAATTTAAAATATAAATAGTTATGATAGTCAATTTGAGGTGGAATTCCCAAATATTAATGGAAGTAAATATTTCTTCATTGGATATCATATATATACCACCTCTCGTTCAATATTTCAGAATCCACTTATTTATTATAAATGATTACATATGTGTGAATCATATTTGTATCTAATACCCAATTTTTAGAAATAAAAAAATCATTTGATAATGGACACACCAAAATATTCCCCTAATTTTTTTTTAAAATATGTAGTTCTTCTTCTAGTGAAACTTCTTAACACATGAAAAATTGATATCATCTATCTCCCTTTACCTCCCCTTTGTATTTATATTATTATAGGGGAATTTTAATGTATATTTGGATATATATATGAACTTTTTGACCTTATTTTTTTAACTATATGGATAGAAACCTTTTCTATTTCATCTCCTTACCTGGATGATATGAGTTTGTTGACATGGGAAAGACTTATCATTTTTTTCTAAGCTAATATTAACAAAAATGTTTCAGAAGTTGTTTGGAATTGATGAAAGAATATGATCAGTGCATAGTTCATTTGGATGTATAAACTCTAGAACCTCTAGGTGCTCAATGTAGCCAATAGGTTTGTATATATGAGGTCCATCAGGGGCACCTTATCCAAGGGTTATTAGATATTTTTTATTGTATATCTCATAATATTCTTGTATTTCCCACTTAAAGTATAAATAATAAAGATGCTAGATCATGGTATGAGCATAAATGTTTTCATGAGAATTGATGATTATAATTGGCCTGAATAATATCATTATACATTTAATGTTTACCACACCAAAGAAATTTTTGTCATATAAAGTGAAATATTTATCCCATTCCTCCATTAGAAAAAATTCCTTCACTAATTATTTTATCATGTATGCTTTCAATTCAATGTACAACATTGAAAAAATGTTTCTAAAAAATTCATAAATCTTACTTCCAAGGAGGACATGGGATTTATCTAATATTGATTTCATAAATAGTGTGTACGATGTACTTTCAATTATTCTACAATTACAAGAGATCTAATTTGTAGTATTTCACTTGATTAAAATTTATGTTAGATTTAGTGAATTTAATATTATTAAAATTTTGTCTATTTTATTAGCTCCCCCAGCCCTCTCCATTGGAAATTATATGTATAGTTTCTAGAAAAATCATGTGAAAGGAACCATATTCCCTTTGTATAACCCTTACATCGGTTGGATAAGCATCATTAAGGTGTTTAGGCAGGAATATCTTTTCAAACTATGGGCATGTATATCCATGATCTATTGAGTGTACACACCCAAATCCATATATCCTTACTCATATTTCATCAATCATTTACTCCATGTTAAATAAATTCGAAAATGGTATACTCTTCTTGATATAATTTGTCTAATTAAAAAAAATTAAAAAAACTATAAAAAAATATGTTTCCCAATGTGGGATGCTCAAACACATAGTTCTATGACATTCAAACCTACTAAAATAATAGATGGCCAAGTTTAACATAATATTAAGACGAGTGATTTTAATTATTCATCAAATTATTATAATTTTATCAATTACATGTCCTGTTAATATTAAGTGGTTTTTATATAAGGGATAAATAGTGTTTTCATAATTAATTTATGAATAATACTTTTATTTATGTTCCATCATTGAAATGTAGATCAATTTTTAATTTGAACACAGTCTTTTATAAATAAAATAAATAATGCATAAGATACAAATAAATGAATGATTGAATTACCCATTCATGAGCTTATTTAAGGGTTGACATAATGAGTGGATTTTAAATCATCCTATGAAATATGGGAATACTAATTATTCTAGTCTTTATAATGACCCATGATTTTGTTACATGGTTAATATATCATTTTAGATGAATATTCATTAGATTACACAAATACATGAGTGAGGATCCTAAAAGCATAGTGTATTTGGAAACATGGAAACATAAACAATTGATCTTAATGTGAACTACATCATCTACCACTAGGTTCTTCAAAGAAAGCATGATTCATAGACATATCATACATAATACTTTTATTCATAACCTATAGAATGGTAACATAATAGTGGGTGTGCTATGATTCTTATTAAGGGAAGGCATGGGAGATATAAATCTATGATCATATGAAATAATAAGGCAATAATAATGGATTGATATGATTGAAATAATGTACAAACGTCATACCCAACCTATCAGAGATCAAAAAAATGTCTCAAAGAACAGATCATTATCATTCAAAAAGACATGATTCAATAATAGTGTGAAACAATCATATTCCATAAATCAAAAACCCATTTAGTAAAAGTGTGTAACCAACATAGGAATATAAACCATTTCGATTTTCAAGTTTTACTACATCCAAAATAAAACATAGTTGATCAATCCTCATAAACCATTTCCCATTTTGGATGAACCCCATCAGCATGTTAGGAATTCTGGATGAAGCTCGTCGACATGCTTTCAATTTTTCATCAATCTCGTCTCTATATTTCCCATTCTTATCACATGTTATATAATTATTTACACAATTCATTGGAGATACATATAGGTTCCACCCATCTCATCTATAACACAGTCACTTTACAATGTTATAACATAAACACCATCCATACATATAACATACCCACGTTCACAAAATGTTTATCATACACATATCATCCACAAGATCATAAAAATTCATCATATAATAACCGATGAAAAAAATGGGATTCATTGAATAGAACATTTTTTCATTTTGTTATAATATAACTCATATAAAATTGACATATTTCATAGAAATCTTATCTTCATAATCATAATCCATTGAAATATAGAATTTGATTGGAATTCTCAGATAATATCCCTTTCAAAGAATAATTAAAATAAAATGATGTCATATTAGATGAAAATTTAGTTTGAAAGATAACATGGAATATTTATTGAGGAAGATATCATTTCCCATTGAATGAAATTTCTTAAACATAAAATAGTTCTATAATACACCTCATTAAAAAAACTTGAATCATATAAAGTAATCTTTAAAAATAAATTGAAAATATTTCTTGAGGAATCTGTCCTTTCTAATTAGAAATAATATTTTTAAAATGAAAAATACACAAAATAATTAAAAATACTTTTTTAAAATAACATTTGAAACATATAAAATAATATAAAATAATTTAGAGTTCATGATGACAAAAAAATTCATTTTTTGGCATTCATATTTAAAAACAAATATTTTTTCACATTTTTGTTAAAAACAGACACGAAAAGCATTTTCAAAACTATAAAAATATTCTATATAAAACCAGCAGGTAAAAAATTATACAAGGGTAAAAATATATATTAATAATAAATTTATATTGTTAAAAGTTTAATTTAATGCAATTTTATAAATTATATACATTGAATGAAAAACATTTTTGATCAAAGAATGAAAAATTCAATGTTTTCCTAAAAAATGTTCTTGATCTCATAAAGAAATGAAATGTGAAAAATGAAATGAAAATATGAATATTCTTAAATAATAATATCATAATGCATTCCATGAGATTCTTATGATATAAAAACATAAGATATCATTATTATAAACATAGACATAAACAATCCTAATAAACAAGTGGATTCAAATTTAAAATCATTACCGCTTTGGTTGCATTTGAATAGTAAGCCACATTAAAGATTGAAATTAAATAAAATTTAATATGATGAAAATAAATTCACGATAAAAACATTTAAAATTTTACTTATATCGATCTCATAAAATATGATTGGCGAATAATGTAACTTATTTCCCAAAGAATGAAATTTAAGAAAAAAATACCTTACAACTTTGGTATCTTTTGAAACATATTCCACATGAAATAGATATCCTAAAATTAATATTTAAATACCCATAATTTTCAGAATAATAATTTTCAAATAAATTCACGTGTATTATATACACTACATATGTGAAACAAGTTGCGAATATGGAATTTGTCTCAATGAAAATAAAATTGTGATGTAAATGCCTTACATCATGTTCATATTGTTTCGTAAGTTCCCTATACTCCTATATAATAAAAATAAATTATTATAATGATATTATTTGACTATAATCATATATATCATAAAATATATGATTTACATGAACCCTTTTATCAATCTATTCTTTACAATTCTTTGTTAAAATAATTGTTTCGAGTATGAACAGGTTCGTTTTTCTTATATTTCATCATTCAAGAAATTTGGATCATTGTACTTTTTAAAAATGATTCCTCACGTACAGACTTGTAATAGTTATATTAATATCATATATATCCATTATTTTTATATTTAAAATCATTTGTAAAATTTCGATATGGATTGATGAATTGAACTGTTTCTAATGACAATATCTTGTAGATACACATAAACGTTGCTTCTATTTTTTGATAGATGGAATTAAATAATGGTAATTAATAATTCACCATTATAGAATCATTATTATTTCAATACAACATATATATTATATAAATAATTAATTATTACCATAAATATAACATAGAAATGAAAACAAATCACACCAGTTCGTGAGGGAGAAGACCGCCACACACACAAGTGAGGTTATTGTTTCCACATGGTTGGAAGGTAAGAAGTAATATGAGATATTTTTTCTATAAGTTAGGTTATGTAATTAATATCACATATAATAATTAAATTTATCATTATTTTTAACAAACCCGACTCACTATCCCCATGTCGGAGGTCATTTTATTACAATGGAAAAGATACAAGATATCACATCACCAATGATCAATCACTTTAGTACTCATTGAAGATCAAATTACAGATATTTTACCCTTATTAAATTGTTAATTAATCAAAGAATATAACAATGTAAAATAAAATTCTTCCTCAACACTTATTCAAATATTTCATCTTCATAACCTATGGAAGTAAAACAAATGAATGTGTTAGATCAAACACATAGTAATAGTTACATGAATTAATAATAAGTGAATCCAAGTCCATATGGTATAATAATAATGTAAGGGTAATTAACTGAAAAATTAATTCCATAAAAATACTGAGAATGAAATGAATCCATATATTTTATTATCTTAAAAATATGATGGAAAATATCAACATAATACTGACGGAATAAAATACTTAATTTTTTGACATCATGTATCTAGAATTAGAACCAATACCATCAAGACCATAAAATTCATGTATATTGGCAAAAACCGAGATGATAATCCTATGAAACAAACATTATGGGGATTTCCCCAACTATTTGGTCTCATTATACCTATTAATGCATCAAGGAGCTATATATAACTAGGCCACAACCATCACTAAAATTAGAAAGTATTTTTTATACATAGATTTAATTCAATAAAAACGTAAAATTATAAAATATATGTCAAAATTTAATAAAGATAATAAAAAAATAATATAAAAGATAAAATAAATATGGTTATTTAATATAATCTTTAATGAATTATGATTATATATAAATGGGAAGTATACATACCCGAAATATAAGGAATATATGATGAAAATGTCATGACCAAATGGATTATCATAATGGTGTCCATGATCGAATGGATTTAATTCATATGTTTTAATTTATAAAGTAATATTGGGATAGATAATGAAAAATTATGTCAAAATTAAATGAAAACATGTTAAAATAATGTTTAGGAATCTTAATAAATGAGTTGATTTAGTGTGGTTTAAGGGAAAATAATAAATATTATTTAAATGGGGATAAGGTATATTATATTAATTAATCATAAAATGAAAATTAATAATTTTTCATGATAAAAATAAATTATTTATATTAATATGTTTACATCAAACTGATTATTGAGTCTACTTCGAATTTGGTAACAAAATTGGGATGTTCCCTTTCACCAGACTTTCTTTTAGAGAGAAATTGAAATGAAAATCTTATAAAACATGCATTTCCCCTAAAATAAATTATAATTGATATAGGTATATATATTTTTTTTAAAAAAAATTAAGAGTAGTACATAATAATAATTATCAATTAAATTTGGGTAGTGAGAGACGAAGAGTAACCTGAAGGAAAAAATAGTGGTTCGTGGGGAATCTCTTACCTTAAGTGCTAATGTGTTCTGCACTCTCTGCTATTGTTTTGAATAATGAAATTGGAATAATTAATTATTTAATTAATAACATATTAAATGTGTATTTTATTTATTATAATTTTATTAAGTTCATTTATGGCCTTATTAATGAGTGATAATATTGAATTGTTTTGTTCAAGATTGTGTGATTATGTTTTTTTCATGATTGGTTCACTTGTATAGATTTATCAAAGTCCATTTAAGATGTAAATTGTCATCTAAAATTAAAATAACATGTTATTAATAAATTTATAAAATATTAAATGGTCATATATATCATTTTTTTAAATATTAAGATAATTATATATATATATATATAATATTAATGATAATCATTTAAATTAGTTGTTGTTTTATAGATCACCATGCAATAGTTTTATTTTATTATTTAATATTATCTATATATATTGGTTCCACCACTATTAATAAGTTGTAAAATAAGTTTTAAAATGTTTTTTATCTATAAAAATGGTTTTATTACCATCCTTAAAATTTTTGATGGAAAATGAAAAAGCATCATGCACGATGGCGGTAAATCGACACATAATAGATGACGTTTTCATTTATAGAATAAATGGGAGAAGTGAATGGGTTTCATGATGTATAATAAATTATCATAATAAATTTATATTGTATATAATATAATATAGTTATCAATATTATTTTAATATATGAGGTATGGATAGGATATGAAAAGAAATTGAATTGAAATAAATCTATTGAAATAAATCATAGTGATTACCTCTTGAATTATTCTCCATGAGAACATTTTTAAGGTGAATGGGATTGGTCTTTTTGTTATATAATAAATACTATAAAGTGGGGGAAAGGATTGGGATATGTATTGGTCAAAATATTTACAATATTAAATGCTTTTGAGGTGTGAGGACAACACGTGATGAGCATTGGAATTCATTGTGGATAAGAGGGGTGTTTTTTATTATTTTATTCATTTGATTATTATTTTTGTTCAAGAATATCAAGAGTGTGAACTCTTGTTTATAAAAATAATAACTAGTGCATGTCAGTTCAAACCAATTTTTCCTACATTATCCATGATTCAATAATTTTTTTATTTGGCTAAAATGTTAAATACCATAAAATATTGTTTTCCTATATTCATAAAAAATTAAATTATATCATACAAATATAGAAGCATCATCCTAACCATTTTTTAATATGTATAATTCATAAAATGGGTCCATTTTACGATTTTTTCTTTAAAAATGGTAATTTTTTTTTAATCTTTATTTATTCAAAAAATATAGAATTTATCATTATAATTAATTTTATGAGACATTGAAAAAAATAACCAACTTATAATAAAATTATCTTCTAATCATAAGATAATAAATATTAATGTATGCAACTATTTTAATAAACTAATTTTTTTAATATTTATATTAATTATAAAATTGAAAATAATCATTTATGTTTCATAAAAATACCAATTATTTATTTATTATTTTCAAAAAATTTATATACTTAAATTGTGATAAAATTATATCATATTATATTTATTATATGCCTCACTTTTTTATAGTTTTATTTATGAGGTTAATATTCAATTGGTAAAATTACTATTCCTAATCGTCATGTTACTATTCCAACGGTCAAGTCCCTATTTATTTATATATCACAATTAATTTTTGGAATGTAAACTATCAAATTAATTGAATTTATTTATGAAGAAAAATAATAAAAAATCATGGGTTGTTATATTATTCCCTCTAAAAAATTCAACTTTGAAATGTTTCATGAATATATCTTTCTAAACAAATGTGTGTGGTTCTTCTTCATAATAGAATCAGGTTCCCTCGTTACTTCTTATATTTTATGGGTTCTCCAAATAACCTTTACTACTCTAGTAATTCGATTTTTCAATAATTTATCTATTGTTTAAATTATCTGAATAAGCATTACGTAGTAACAAAAGTCATGTTCCAATTTTATTTCTTTATTGGTGAGTACATGTCATGGTTTTGAAATTTAATTCTTTTACTTTGATATGTGGAACATATGAGGAACATTTGAGTGACTTATAATAATTTCTAACCAATAATATATAGATTCAATTTGTTCCATAATTTTAAAAGGTCTGATATACTCGGGGCACAGTTTCTCAGTCTTATTGGTTCTTCAGATACCTTTCAATAGATAATCATTCAAAAAAGACAAGATCTCTCACTTGAAATTTTGAATCCTTTATCTATTTGTCATCATAACATATTTTCCTACTCCATGATAATTTAATATGTTCCCAAATAGTCCTTAAAATTATCATTGTTTCTTCAATAAATTTGGGCCTTATATATTTCCTCTCACAAACTTCATAAAAGCATTTTTTGACTATGAAATCTAGTTCGATATAACGCTTCATATGGTTCCATTTTAATATTATATTGATAACTATTATCATATAAGAATATTACCAAATGAAATTACTGCTCCCATTAACTTTTAAATTCATGTGTTCATAATCTCAACATGTCTTATAATGTTCGTAATTTTTTTTTCAGATTGTCCGACTATTTTTGGGTGATAAGTAGTACTCAAGTGAAACATAGTATCAAACTAATTCTAAAGAATTTTCTATAATTTCTATATAAATAAGGGATCAAAATCGAACACAGTAAATATATGTACATCTTGATGTCTTAGAACTCCATTAATATTGTGTCATTCTAGGATCATAAGAGTTAGCTATTCTCTTATAGAATGAAAATGTGATGCTTTTTTAAGACATACAATAATAAACCATATCGTCTCATTCATTCTAGGGGATTTTTGTAATCCAGTGATGAATTCCAAAGTAAATTAATCCCACTTCCACATAATAGTAAGTAGAGGTTGCATGACTCCACTAGGATATTGTCTCTAAGTCAACGCTTGTTGAAAAAACAAGACATATTGAAGCATAGTAAACAATTTCCCACATTATGTTTTACTACCCATAATTATCTTTGAGATCTATATACATCTTGTTTCTACCAAGGTGTATAGAAATATTTTAGCTAGGATCATCATTTAATATTCCCTTTTGAGCTCATGTATTGATGGAATGCACAACCCCTTTCCAAATTTCATAATTCCATTTATAAACATAATTTCTACCAACCATTCATCCATAGCCGCATTAATTTTCTTTTGAAAATTCCCATCATCCTATTGAAATCTTGTCATATTCTCCAATAAATATGTGTTAGAAATCCTTTGAAAATGAGTAATGTATTCCCATTATAAAAAATTCAAATATAAATATTTATTAAATCCATGAATATAGGATCATTATCAATCATTGTTCTGGTCATAATTACATCATCTTTCCTGCATAATTCATCCCCTAACATAAAATATTTTCCTACATGGTAGTGTATCGAGAAATTATAATATTTATGTAACTCGATCCATTGTCATTTCCTTATGTTGAGTTTTTTCTATGTAGACACGTATTAAAAACTCTTTTGATGCATTTATATATCACATCTTTCACAATAGAGATAGTGTCTCTATATATTCAGAGAAAATATTATAGAAATAAACTCATGATCATTAGTAGGATGATTTTCTTCATCAGTCTTCAACTTTCATAGTGCCTGTCCAAAAAAATTATCATTTTCCCTAAGGATACAACCCAGTCCTTTCTTCAATTCATGATTGTGTTTTATAAACCAATTATTTACTAACGTTAGAGTCAAAATCTGAGCATCCATGAATCTTATCTTCAATTCTCTGAAACATTCTACACATTATTTTCTCTATAAAAACATAACCCCTTTTCATATGAGCTCTTTTACTAGGTTATCCAATCGGTTAAAATTATGAAATAAATGCCAATAGTAACCTACTGAACCAATATAACTACATACCTCAATTATGTTCATTAATTTAGACCATTCATGGGCTGTATTTAACATTATAGAATCAAATGAGATTCTATCCATAGAAAAAATATTTCGATGAAAAGAAATTTCCTAACACTAAAATTCAAACTTACTGAATTTACCATATAACTATTCCCTTCTAAGAGTCTCCAGAATAATTCACAAGTGATTCTCATTGTCTTTCTACATTTTATGAATAAAGCATAATTTCATTAATGAATACTAAAAAAATATCATTATATTACATGAATATTTTTTTCAGAAAATCCTTAAAAATAGACAGTGTGTTAGTCAATCCAAATGGCATAACTATAAACTCACAATGTCCATACCACATTTGAATAGTTATGTTCATAATATCATCCTTAATTACTGGAAAATGATGGTACCCCGAACGAAGTTCAATCTTTGAAAAATATTGAGCTTCATAAATTTGATCAAATAAACCCTCAATGTGCGGAAAATGAAACATTTTACTTATTTAAATTGAATTTATTACTCTATAGTCAATACATAGACTCAAGGATCTATTTTTCTTCGTAATAAAGAGAACATGGGCTCCCCATGGAGAAACAGTAGGGTGAAGAAATATTGTTTTACTCAACACCTCTTGATGTTCCTTTAACTCCCCCAATTCTATAGTTTCCATTCTATAAGGTTTTATTTATTTATCTCTTTTATCAAGAATTAACTCAATGGTTTATTCAAATTCACACTGTGTGGGTGTCCATATAATTTATTTATCAATACATAAATTAAATTCTATACAATTAGTATATCCTCAATTGTAAAGTAAATTTCAACATCCCTAGATTTTTTTATCTCTCAATCCCCAGTAATTTCATTCATTAGATCAATTAGGGTATGATATAGAAAAGAATCATATGAATAATATTCTTCTCTAAAGATAAGGGATTCTACATCTTCTTCATAAATAATAATTTTCTTTTTCTTGTAATAAAATTTAACATCATATTTGGAATTTGATTCCATACTAAGTATTATATAAAGCTCTACCTAAGGTATGATGATAAGATAAGTAAATAAATCATGATTATATTCCATTATAGGAATAATATGACACATTCTTTTTGTAATGAGACTTCCATTAAGGGTTTTGACTACAAACTCCCATGTTAAATCAAAATAAAAATATCTAATCATATTGGAAAATCGGTTATATATAAAATATTATGATGATACATAAAAAATAAATCTTTTTCTATATTTGAAAATAAAATGATTTTATCTTCCACCATGCTTTTGTATAATTCAACATTAATTGTGGTGATATCATAATCTTGGACATCTCCCCATGGCCTCTACTAAGGTAGATTCTCTTGAATAATTGGAAATTTGTTTGAATTATTCACTATTTCATTATAGTTGAAGAATTGAATATCATTGATTTGGTACATCCCCTTGAATTCATTTTCTCAATGACACTTTTCTCCTCACATATAGAAAATTCTCTTGTCATTCAAGCATTTACCATGATGATTCTGTCTAATGTTTAAATATAATGGAAATTAATTTATTTCCCTTATCATCATTGAAGCTTCTCCTTATACATAGTTATCAAAAGACATATTCTTATATTGATTTCCCATGAACATATAAGAACTATAACATTTCTTATCCATTTATATATCCCTTAAAACTATATCATCATGTGATTAAAATGTTTAGGAAGCCAGTTCCCTTTAGATACTTTCCTTACTACCTTCCAATAAATAATCAATCTTGTCTTTTGAATTGTTTATATAATCTAAAGAATACCTGTATAGTCTCTTAAAGATCCTAATACTCTACAATACTCTCTTCTTATATTTTATTAAAGATATTTAATTTTATCTTTATTCTATTTCATTTCTAAATAGTGTAGTATTTTTAAAATAATGATTCGTTAAATGTACCTCATTACATATATTTTATTTCATATTCCACCTTAGTATTATAGACCAATAACCACCATTGATCAGAATATACCATGAGACAATATACTTTTCCTGATACCTTTTCATTCTCATTGAATCCCAATTCTTAAAATATCATATCAAGAGACTTGATCCATTTCCCATATACCTCTGGATTGGAAGTCCAACTCAAAGATGAGGACTTCTGTTACATGATACAATCCATCATAGGTGTAGTATGAATGCTTTTCCTAATCTATATATGATTCCATATTATCATCCGGATCTAATTAACTCTTACAATAACTATGTTTACGTTCCCATAATGTAAATCCCTTCCTTGTCCATGGGTTTTGATTCATTTCATTACATTAGGTTCATTCACTAGAAAATGGAATAGACTATGTTAGCTCATATTATTCATGATTATTGAGCAAACAATTCACTATAAAGGGTTATTATAATAATCATTTTTTTGTATCATCTAGTTCCTAGGGTTTCTACTTAACTTCCATTGATGAAAACTTTAATAACCTCTTCCATAGTAACCTGGAGTCAGTGGTCATTTTATAACTATTTCATAGATAACAGAGATCACATCACAAATGATTGATCGGTTTAGTAATATTAATGAACAAGATACATACATGGGACCCTGATTAAAATATTAATTGGATATAGAAGATAACAAAGTAAAATAAAATTCATCCTTGAAACTTATTCAAATACTTAATCATTATGTCCCTGGAATGAAAACAAATGAAAGAGTGATCTTAATGCTCAATATGAGTTACATAAATCAATAATAATTGATGCGGAGTCACTAAGGTATAATCATAATGTCATGTTAAAAAACTAAAAACCACATTCCATAAATATACTGACAGTTAAAATGCATCCATATATTTTTTTCATAGTGAAAATTTCATGGAAATTATTAACTGAATGCAGAATGGAGAAAATGCATAATTATTGGACATCATGTATCTGGATCATGAACCACTACTATCAAGACAATGCAGTTTATGTATGCTGGTAGAAACCTATCATCTTATTATTGAAAATAAATTTCAAGGGATTTCTCTAACTATTTTTCCTCATGAGACTTGTTGATGCATCAATAGGATATCTATATCCAGATGTCCATCATCATTTCAAGTCCAAATCATTCTTCCTAAAAATAATTAATTTAATAAATAAAAGAAATAGAAACCCATTTGAAAAAATTCTATACATCTAAGAAAATAATCCAATCCACGATACAATAAATATGGATATTTAATGTAATTATCAATTATTGATGGTCATAAATAAATGGAAAGTGGTGAATAATGCCTGATCAAATATAATATTATTATGTTATCAATAAATGAATATATTTAAATAATAAATTTTCATTCATAAAGGATTATAGACATAGATCATGATAAATTATTTCCAATGTAAATGAAAACATATAAAAAGAGTGTATATAAAACATTATAAATGAGCCTCTTTAGTGTAGTTTAAGGGAAATATTAAAAACTCTTTTATGTGGGGAAATATATAATTTTTTCTATAAAACATAAAATGAAAAATGTTAGTTTTACTTGTTAAAATTGTTATTTTAATATTGGTAGATTAAAATATATTATTTAGTGTAACGGAAAATGGGCATCAAAATTGGGAAGCTCCCTTTAATTGGGCATGCTTTTCACGAAGAATTGAAATGGAAACCATAAAAAAATTTATTTCCCAATAAAATAATGAAGAATTAATATAGGTATAATATTTTAAAACATATAAAAAGAATGCAAGAGTAAATATGAATATAAAAAAACACTTTGTCTTTAATAGATAGAAAGAGAAACCTAATGGAAAAAATTGAGGTTCAGGTAGAATTCCAAACCATATGTATGAAGGTGTTCTAAACATTAACTTAATATCTATTATGATGAAATTATATTCATTAATAATGATATTATATAAGGATTACACATTTTTAATATTTATTATAATGTTTTTAAGTTCATTAATAGCATTTTTGATGAGTTATAAGAATCAATTTCATCGTTCATGAGTGTTTGTCTCCTTGGATTTCGTCGTTGGTTCACTTGTATACTTGCATGAAATAACACCAAAAATTGGAATAATTATACATAATTGAAATTCTATTTCATTAATAACATTATAAAATTTTAATCAGTCCTATATATCATTTTTTCCAGGTATTAGGATGATTATTTAAATAAAACATCAATGATAATTTTTTATATTAATTAGTGGTTTTATCATCAAGTATTACTTTTTTTAATTAATATCATACATATATACTGGTTCTAGAACACATTAAAAGTTGTAAAATTTAATTTAAAATCATCTTTATACATAATTATGGTTTTATGACCATCCCTGAAGGTTGTAATAGAAAATTAAAATGCATTATCCATGATGGTGGTAAATCAGAACATCATGGATTAGGTTTTTATTTTTAGATTAAAAGGGAGAGAAGAATGGGTTTGGTGATAGATATTACACTATAATAATAAAATAATATTATATTAAAGATATTGGAGTTATCATTCTGGTTTGTATGGGGTATGAATCGTATGAAAATAAATTAAATAAAAATGAATGAAATTGAAAGAGAAGTCTTAAGGGTTTTACCTCCTGAATTATTATCCTTGAGAACCTCTTTAAGGGTCCTGGGATTGGACTTCTGGTTGGGTCAAGGAAGAAATCAAGAATGGTGGGGGGGGGGTTGGAAAGGGATTGGGTATAAATCAGAAAAGATTCAAGGAATCAGAGGTGTGAAGAGAAAAGGTGATGAGGGGTGGAATTTATAGTAGAAGAGAGGGGTATTTTTTATTAGTTTATTCATTTGTTTATTAGTTTAGATCAAGAATAACAATGGTGTAGATTTTTATGACTAGGAAGATAATTATCACACATTATTTCAAACAAATGGGTGCTCCACTCATCCATTCATCATCCATTACTCAATAATTCATGTATTTGGCTAAAATGATATATACCATAATTTACCATATTTCAATGTTCATAAAAATATAACTATTTAAAAAACACCAAAATATCACCTTGACCATTTTTTATGTTTATAATTCATAAATGGGAACCATTTAATGAAATTAATTTTCAATGTATGATAAATTTAATTTATAATTAAAAGCATCATTTATTCAAAAAATACCAATTTTATAATTATAACTGCTTATATAACACTTTAAAAAATAATTGAAGTCACATAAAATTATCTTATAATCATAAGTAAAAAAATAATTTATAAATATATTTTATTAATTATAATTTTTAGTTTAAAAAATTATATTAATTATAAAATTTTAAATAACCATTTATGTTACACAAAAATACGAATAATTAATTTATCAATTTAAAAAAATCTCTTTACATAAACTATGATAGATTTGTATCATACTAAAATTTATAAGATACTTAAATTTTACATGTATATTCATATTTGAGGTTACTATTATATTTGTCGGATTATAATTCCAAATTGTAACATTATTATTCCAACTGTCAAGTTACTATTTTATTGAATATCATAGTTCGGTTGTGAAATGTAAACTATCAAATAAAATAAATTTATTTAATAATATAAATACCCTAAAATCATGGGGTTTTATATTATTATATTTAATTTAAAGATTAAGTGATAATTGAATCACATCGCTTCACATTGTTGTAGTCCTTGTTAAACACAAATGATGTTATCGTATCCCCCATAGAATAGAATGTTAAATGTTATATATGATATACTAATAAATTAAGTATAATTATTTTAAAATTAATATATATACATATAACCGATATATATAAAAACAATGAGAATAGGTGATGAAAAATAAATTATTTTTGTTTGCGAGGCTATAATCTATTGTACACATGATCAACAGTTCTATTTTCCATTTGATGGAACATGATATATATATAGGTTACGATCATAACATAATATAATATAATTATAATTAATATAATTTTATTACTATATCAAAATGGTTAAATAATTATTAAATGAGTTGTAATAAGAAATAAAATAAAAATGATCGGTTAAGAGAGATATGTCTTCGTTGGATGACCTCCATAGGTTGGCAAAAACAATTATTCTTCGGAGAGATTCATAATTAAAATAATTCATATATGATGTTATTTGGGAATTGGGGAATATATTTTGGAAGTTATTGGTTAAAAAATGTGTTTTTAAGAGTAAAGAGGAGATAAGAAGGGATGGCCTTCAATATATGGGGGATAAAACAAAAATAAAATTTTTGAACAGAAAAAGGTATTCCAACAATATAAATTCTGAAAAGGAATAAAATGGATTATTATAAAACCATAGAAGATATAAAGAATATATATGGACAGAAACTGGTATTTTTAGAAGTTTCTCGGTCGGTTGACCACTTATTATTTAGGTCAACCCCTGGAAAACACATTTTTATCTTAACCACTATAATAAATTGTAACTGTTTTGATAATTAGTTATGGTATCAAATTAAATTAAAATATTAATATAATAATAATTAATATGACTACAAAAATTTAATCCAGTTTTATAAATTCAATTATTATCATTTTTTTAATTCAATTTAAAATTTTACCTGTAGACACAGCTAAGAAGCAGTTTTCTAAAGAAAATACTTTTGTATGGGTAGAATGTATTAACAACAAAATCCAAAATTAAATTTTTTCCAAGGAAGTATATTGGATTAGAAAATATATAATATAAATATTTTTACTTTTAAATTGATATTAAAACATTTTTATTGATTCCAAATTCTTGATTGATAATATAATCCTTAATAAAAATCAGTATTTTTCAATACTCCCCACAAAAAATAACTTTTTGGAAAATTAACAAAATAGAATTCCAAAAAAATGATATATGTGAATTTAAAAAGTTATTTTAATTATATAAAAAACATTATATAAATCTAGGAAAAGTTATTTTAAAATAAGATCAGAAAATACCATAATATATATTTTTAGAAAATTAATGTTTTGTAGTGTAAAGTTGGATTAATTATTCTCCCATATCAATAAAAAACCTAATATAAATGTTAAAAAACATAACTGAAAATATAATATCTTAATTTCATTAAAATAATTCAAAAATATATATTTATTTAATTTATTGATATAAAACATGTTTATCCACCTAAAAATAGTTTTTCATAGAAGGATTTCCATTATTTTCAAATAGTTTATATTGTTTTCTAGTTATTTTATAACCAGAGAATATATTTTATAGGTTTCTTTTCACCATATATTTTAATAATTTAGATAATTTTTTTGATACCTAATATTAAATTGCACAGTGATAAGTATCATATAAAATAATTATATTTTAATATATATCATACTTTGTTTAAACTTGTTGTTGCTTGTAACAAAAGCCAGCAAAGAATTTAAATTTATTTCAAAAAACATATTTCATAAAACCACATGTTGTTACATTCTACCCTACTTAAATAAATTGTTTCCTCACATTTATAACATGTTATTATTAATTATGGTTTTAATATTTAAAAATTATTTTTCATAATATCTAATTTATGAAAAGGGATAATAAAACTTACTCTTGAAAAGTGAAAATGGTAAATGTGAGGTATAAATGAAATTAAACAAAATTAAGTTTCCAAGTAGGTGAACATTTTTGGTATAAAATAATATTGAATAATAATATAATATTAATTCTCAATGATTAATAGTGGGTGGTAGATAATATGGTCATGCGATAGTTTCCACCAAAAATTAATAAATATGTAATGAGTTAAAAGATAATTGATTCATCCTAAATTAATATAATAGAAAAAATTTACTCAAAATAATTTTCATAATTTTGAGGTAACTTCAACAATCACGATAGAGTACATGAGACAAAATACTTACATGATAATAAATATCTAATTTTTTTGTTTTTCTTCAATCTATCCTTAATATATGTCTTACTCTAAGAAATAAAGTTGAATATTTTAAGTCTAGAGAACTAAAATTATCTTCTAATAGATTATAAGATCTAGAAATAATTAATATGTCATTCCTTCCCTCTCTAGTTGTCATCAAAACCAAAATGGTTATCATTAGTTTTCCAATATTGATAAATATTCATATGATGAGACAACACATTAATCTTTAAAACCTCATACATAATTCAACATAAAACATTCCATAAATGTTTAACATTTAGACCCCTCCAAAATTAAATAATTCATAGAGTAAAACTCTACATTTTAAAAATCAACTTTACATTAATACCCAATATTTTGTAATGTAATTTTTTATTTTTCACATACTAAATATGTGGAAACCATTGTCATAAATTCTCTAGAAACATATTAATAACATTATTTTGCATAAAATATCAATGAGAACTTACCTTCTTCAATAAAATAACTGTTTTCCCATGCCATAAATAACATCATATATTATAGAATATATTACATAGATCTAAAAATGATGAAACTGTATCAATGATAATGAAACCAATTCATTTTCAAATCACTAATCAGTTCCCTGGTCTTCAATAATATCCAATTTATATTATCACTATAAATGATATTGTTATCCTAACTAAACATCATTATCTCATCATTAGGAAAATATTAAGGGGTTATCATTTACTGAATCAAGTGTTTTTCATAAAACGTCAACTTTTTATTAAAACAACTTCTATGTCATCAAAACCATTAAAAGCATTCATAAAAATCCTTAATGAAATACTTATTTAAAATGATCATTATACTTTTTAGGATTCATAATTAGTGATTAAAATAATTAAACACTTCAATAATTACACTACCATATTGAACAATTAACTATTCTTCATCATCTTATTCCTTAAAATGTCATTCCTTTCATATGTCATTCATAGTCTCTTCATCATAAAAAAAATCATTTATTCATTAAACCTTTATGATCCTCCTTTTAATCATTTACACTAGTATGTATATTTATATAATTGACATACATTCCATATTTAAGGCATTAATCTATTTATAATTACTTTGGGAGAACAATATCACAATATATTATGTTAACTATACTTTTCATGTTTCCAAAAAAATTACTTTGTTTGTGACTTTCATTAACACAAATATAATATATTCTTATTCAATATATGAATTCACTTGAGTGATTGTTCTTACATTCTCATCATATAGAAAACTAAATGTTATATCATCTATGGAATCCGCTAACTGATCTCTTAGACAACTCTATTATTATCTTCTTTATTGAGTATAGTAGTTTGTTAAAGTGCATTTTTTAATCATATATCATGATAACTAATTGTGAATAATCAAAATATATGTCACTCTAATATTAAACTCATTTGGTATCTCATCGACAGGTTTTGAACAAATTTAACATTAACCTGGTTTATTTTGGATCCCTCTATTGAGTAAAACAAAAAAATTATTGTGCAAGAAGAAATATACATAGTCAAAAACCACATAATAATGAAATATAATTTATAGGATGACTGAATAATGACACTTTATTTCAATCACATGAAACTTTAGGTTTAACCATGGTCATCTGTGATTATAATCTTTTCAAATAATTAATAATGAATCATTTGAAATTGTTGGTTAACCAAATAATATCCCCCAAGAGTGTAAAAACAGATGCACAGTAAGGTCATTGTCATACACCAAATAATGAATGATTCAAAACCAAATTGTTTTTTTACAAATTTATTACCCCTAAGTATAATTATTCCAGAACCCCTTCATCATGTAGTTTCCATACATGGATATATTTCTAGTTAATCCACAAAATCACTTCTTAACCCAAACATTAGGATTTTATCGTATTCATAAAATTATCTTAAGGTCTATCACTCAATTTTTCTAATTACCATTTCTAATGTCTATTTAAACCTTTAAATTAATGCCATCTATAATGACCCATGATTTTATTACATTAATATTATATCTTTTTAGATGAATTTTAATTACATTACACAAATTAAAACATATTTATCATAATGTACTACTGTATTTGGACAGATATAGACATAATAAACAACATAATAATTGAAATACCTCATCTCATAATAATTTCATCATAATATAAGTGTTTTTATAGATATCATACATAATACAATTCTTCGTAACCTATTGAAATGAATCATAATAAAGTGTGATCATAGATTCTCCATTGGGGTAGTCATGGGAAATATAAATCTACGGTCATATTAAATAATAAGTTAAGAATAAGAGTATGATATAGTGAAAAATACATACTATGTCCATACCCAACCTACCATAGAACATAAACATATGTCATCAAAAAATGCATTATCATTCAAAAAAACAAGAATCATAAAAGTGTGAAATAATTGTCATTCATGAACTATAATCACCAATATAAAATATATGACACCAACATAGGTATAGAAACCATTTCATTTTTCATGGTTAACTGACAAGGCCAAAAATATTAGTGGATGATGCCTCATCACTTGTTTCCCAATTTTTATCATTCCCATCATCCTATTTCCCATTATGGATTCATCCCCACATATTATTTCACATTATAGATTAAGAACATTGGGTCAATATAATTGTATTATTTCCCATTATTATATCATTACATATAAAACATTACCTAATACATTGTATGGGTATAGATGACCTACCCATATCAATTGTAAAATAATTACCATCTTCATTTATAATGTAACCACCATCACATAATTAAAATCATACACATGTTTTTTACATGATCATAAAATTTTTATCATATGAGAACCCTTGAAATGAAATGAGTTTAATATCATAAATCATTTCATTATTTCATTATAGAATAACCTATGGAAAAAGAAACAGGTTTCATCATCATATTATCATCCAAAACATGTTATCATCATAATCATAAACTATCCATATATGAAATATTAATGGTATCCTTAGATTATATCTTAATTAATGGACAAGTAACATCAATGGACATTATCTTATATGGAAAATTATTTTGAAATATCACGTGATAATTTTATTCAAGAAAATAGACTTTCAACATTGAAAATCACTTTTTAAAACAAATATTATTTTCAAAAAACATTTCTATTATATTAATCATATAAATATACATTTGAAACATAAAAAATCATTTAAAACATATATTGAGAAATATATCTTTTCCATTATGATAACTATTTTTTTAAAACTAAAATTTGACAAAAAAAATTAAATTTCCTTTTCATTGAAAATTAACATTGAATAATGTAAAATAATTTCTCAATAATTTTTTGGGCATGATTTCATAAAATTATATTTATTCCATACACATTTAAAAACATTTATTCATTTCACATTTTTGGTAAAGAATTCAACATCACCATATTTGAAAAATGGAAAGAATATTCATTTTAAATGATTATAAAAATTAAAAAATGGGTAAAAATGTATTTTGATAATCATTTAAAAATATAAAATATATTTTTATAACATTTTTATAAAACACGTACATGGAAGAAGGAACAGTTTTCACTGAATAGAGAAATAATGTATAATTTTTCTTAAATTTTTTTTATCAATTGAATAATTAAATAGAAGAAAATTAAAGGAAAATAGTATGATCAATATATATCTGTAGGATAATAAATTTTATATGTTTATTAAGAGATATATCAAATTATATCCTCATCAATAACATATTCATACACATTCCTGATAAACAATGAAATTGTAACATAAAATCACTACGTTTTTTTACACTATTGAATCATAAGCCCCGTAAAAGAATAAAATTTAGAAAAAAAATTATATATCATAAAGGAAAATAAATTTTAAATATAAAATATCAATGGGAAGTATGTATTTATCTTAAATTAAGACACGTGTTTATAATAATTTATGTACCAAAGAATGCAACTTGAGATATAAATCCCTGACCATATTGGAGAAATTTGAACTCTAGAAAATGAAAGAGATGTCCAAAAATGTATATTTAAATCACCACAATTATATAGATAATAATTATAAAATTCATTCATTTTAGTTATATTAATCTCATAAGATAATCATGTGGTGATTTCGGCATGTGTTTCACATAAAAGGAAAGTGAGATCGAAATCCTTTACATAGAGGTTTTCTTACCTAAAAAGTGATATAGTCTCCAGTATAATAAATTTAAATATATTATAAATATATTAAATTTCAATACTAATATATATTTTACCATATATTATTTACTTATAACCATTTATCAATCAATTTTTAACAACACCTTGTTAAAATTACTATTTTAGGAAATAAGTGATTCAATTTCCATTTTATATTATTATTCTCTAGTCTTGGACCTTGTAATTTTTGTATGGTTTCATCATATACATAATTATAATAATTATATAAATATAATATATTTAAATTATATATATATATATATATTTAAAATTATTCATAAAAGTGACATATTCAAAAATGAAATGCAATGTTCTTAAAGATGGTAGGTCGTACATACGCATAAATGTCACTTCTTTTTTTAACGAATGGAACAAAATAAAGATAAATAATAATTCACATTAATAGAATAATTATGATCTTAGATATAGATTATATTATATATATATTGTCTTTTTCGTCAAGGTAAAACAAAATTGAAAAACCCCTAACATCAGTTTGTGGGGAAGTGGTATGTTGTAAACATGAGATACGTTATTGTTTTCCAATAGGATGGAATGTATGATAATAGATGTAATATTACATTTAAATTGTTATATATAGGTCAAAAATATCACATAAATTAGTTAAATTTATCTTTATTACCATCCATAAAAATCATATGTGAAAAATGAATCACATTGCTTCGTGTGGCGATAGTATATCATACACATGAGCAACATTATCAAATCCCACACGGAATGGAATATACCAAAAGGTATATGTAAAAGAAAAATTATATAATTATAAATAAATTCAAAATATAATACGTAAAGTAATTTAATTTCAAATTAATTTATTTTATAAATTGGTATTTTACGAGTCTGTGAAATCTGACGGCGCGCGATTCTGAGGCCCATAGTGCCTGGAATGATCTGTCGAAGTTTTGTTAAGATTTTGTAAACGCGTGTAAGCAGTTTTCCTATAAAAGAGGAATAACTGTAAAAAGGTTACTTGGATCATAAATACAAAGGCATCGTTGTGCTCAGGATAGTGGGTTTACCCTAGGTGTGACTTAAGATTTGTCAGTGCGGGCCTCCTGTGAGAAGACCAAAAAATGGCATAATAGTAAATAAAATAATAAATTTATTTATTTTATTTTTTAAATTCTTATAACTCACAAATGGTAACTCAGATTAAAAATCCATGACCACCACTAAACTCGTGAGTGTATGCTTTCTTTAAGCAGATAATAACTTTGTCCAGCACCTGCCACCAGAGAAATTTAGTTTTTTGGCGCAAATAAAATAATTAAGTGACAATTATTTTATAGTAAAATTCATAACATATAAACGGTAACTCACATTGAAAATCCAAGAGTACAATTGGATTAATTGGGGGCATTTTTCTCCTAGGCCAGACCTACCTTTGACATGAACGATTCAAGGGTGACTGATAATAATTTTCTGAACTTTTTTTAGGTACATTCAGTAAACAAGTGAGCAACATTTTATAACATTTGAACCATTACTCGGAATTAAAATTTGAGGGCACCGTTGAACTCACAGCGCCGGTTTTAGATTTGTAAAACATTCACCTTGACGGCATATGGATGAGGGTGATAGTTAGTTTTTGGGTTTTTCGTAGAAATAATAAAATAAAATAAAATTCATTTTATTTTATTTTGAACATTCATGTGGATATTTAAGGTGGGATCCACAAGAACCGAACCTCCATGTTTAAGTTGGATGTGGGGACCACAAGACCTTAACCTCCAGTGAGAGGCTAAGGTGGTGGGGACCACCCGAACCATAACCTCCCATGGGAGGTTATGGTGGTTGGGACCACCCGGGATTAAAAACCCTTGAAACCATCCTTTAAATGGGAGAAACCTCAATTCCCACAATTAATGAGGGAGAGCCTCTGGATATCCCCCACCTTAATTGTGACAACACAAATACCATTAATCTTGCAAACGCACTGCATCGTTGAGCCAACATAAATTAATTGAAATGCCCCCTTTTAAATTAAGTAACATCATCATTGTAATTTAGAAAGGTTCCTAATAAATGAACTGTCACAAATTTCAACGATCTAAACCTACCTCCTTCATATCCTATATATATGGAGCATGGTAGGAGGATTTGGGATGGATTCATCAAGAGATGTAGTGCTGGTAAAGTTTCGTGATGCCCAACACATGGAGGATTATGCTCTCCAATGAAGAACATGTACTCCCGATGGAGAACGCTCTCCCAACGATGAATGACCTCAACTTCGACCTTCTTCCTCAACACTTCCTCTTACGCAGTACGTCTTCATCTTGGACTAGCCGGCACACAAACCAGTGATCGAGGAAAATGCTGATGACACCGACATCTATCTTTTCACAAAAATACATCTTCTTCCCCATGACTCTATCGATGGACAACGAACAAGGCATGTGGTTATTATCTAATTCTTAAATTTTTCCGAATATAATCCTCGTTACTTGTAGAATATTAAAGTATAGACACTTGCTACCACTCTAAACGCGTAGGATGATGGAAAAAAAAACATGGCCCGACCCCTCTGCTGATCTCCATTGGTGTTCTTCCCGATGGAGAAGATCGGCAACCTACGTGGAGGAGCACAGGAACGATGACTGGCACCACCACTGGCCACGACAAAGGCAATAGTGCACAGCACCGCTACGCAGAACCTCCACCCCGCTATGCCCTCGTCATAGCCCCGGACGAGCCACCTACCCCCTCATGGCTCCACCATCGGTGTGCCCCGTGTGCCTCGCTAAATCGCTAGTCGAACCGGCCCACCGGCCACCTGAGCCGCCCCGGCTGTGCCTACTCTTCGGCCCCTCGTGGTGACTCGAAAGAATCGGCCCACACCCTTGCGGAGCCACGGCCACCGGGGCGAGTCCCCCCCCCCCCCTCGTAGTGCCCTCGAAGCCAAACTGCCCATGCGGTGCCCTCTAGGACGAAGTTCCCTTGTGCCGACCAGCGGTCGGTCCGTGCCCTAGCGGGCCTCCGTGACCCCTTGCTTCCAGCTGGGCTGGGCCCTACGGTCTGGGCCGAACCACCCTGGTTGGCCCGCACAACGGGCCAGGAATAACCCAATGGGTTTGGCCGGGTCGACCCGTACCGGGTCTGCCCAAACTGTGTCGGGCCATGTAGGTCCGAGAGGGTCGAATCCGACACAGGCCGACTACGACCCTTTACTTTCTTTTGGCCATATCTTTGGTAGCAGAAGTCTGTTTGATGAACCGTCAATGACGCTTGTAATATTGGTGCATGAAGGTCACTTTGAGTATACCCCCACTGGATTTTGGGGTATAGTTGTGATATGGTCTGGTTGGATCATGCACGAATCCAACCGGGCCCCCGGGACTAAAAGGCTAAAAACTCACAGACCAAGCATCTGGTTAACGCACTGTCTGCTGTGTTGAGACCCCTACCAAATGGAAGACCATGGAGATACTTCTTCATTGGACTTCATGGGAGTTGGAGGATGGACTAGTAGCTTGTGGAGAAGATCATCCGGAGATTACCGAGCATTTGTGTAGGAACATAATAGCTTGCTGATACGTGACGACTGCTAATTGATTAACTCAGAGTGGCTCGCCTAGACTAGTGTGGATCCCCTGGTTGTGGCAGCAGACCCATGGAGGAGGAGCGCCTGGTTGTGGAAGCAGACCTCTGGTACTCGATAAGAGAAGTACCTATGCATACTATGAGGGGGAGCACTTGGTTGTAGCGGCAGATCCACGATGGGGAGTGCCTCTCTGTGATGCAGCAGCCCCACGGTACTCGATAGGAGAGTACCTCAGTAGTCCAAGGATAGTGGGAAGCGTGCTTAGTGTCATGGAAAGCCCAATGTACTCGACAGAGGAGGAGTTATCTAGCAGCTGTGGTTTCGATAATGTGAATAAAATATTGGTTGAGTCGAGTAAGTAATTGTGTGTTTTCATCATGATTTAGATGGATCACTTGATAACATTGGTATATGTATGGGAATATACATAAGTAAGGTTATCAATTGATTTCAAACATTGTGGATTAACATTGTTGGATTTTGTGAGACCTTGGGGGTATCAGTGTCCCTATTTTGTATCATTATACTCAAACATGAATGGCCTATGGCCGCAACATGTTTTGTTGGTTGCAGATAACAGACAGCGCTGACTGAGGCTCAGAGTACCCGGACTAGACGGTACCCAGAGGTGGACCATAAGACGAGTCGTTACGTGGAGGAGACTGATGGACGTGGAGTTCTGAGGTGTCTATATATACCTACCCTTCAGGTAGGAATCCATTAGGATGACCCAGTAGTTGTTTTCCTTTCATCATGTGTACTTATACATCCAGTTCCTTGTACATTATAGTTGGGCTTGTATTTTCGGCCCCTTTTAATTTTATCCCTCTTTTTTTATATAGTTGACATTGTTTTTTATATCTAGATGTTTTATCTGTTGTGTTTTTTTACTAGTTATAATGGCAATGGCTTCCCGGTTTTAGAGAATTACACCTTTGGTTCTAGTCTCCAGCCCCTAGCCTATGGAAGGCGGACATGGTTTAGTCACGGCATTGGCCCCGACGAATGGATCGTGACAAAATGGAATCAAAGGAGTTGGTTCTACCATAGAACATAATACTCTAGTATTTATTTTTTATGAAGAAATATTGTTAAGGGTATTGTGTGTGGTTCTCAATTCAGGGAGTCCAGTGTTGGTGCAGCCTCTGACGTATCCATACACCAGGACCCTGACTTCTGATTTTTGACTCAGTGCACTAAAACACTGATTATGATAAGGTTTTTATAGTTATTTCTTAAGTGAGATCACCTTCTATAATCTTTTGACCATATCACAACTATTTATTTTTATGATTCCTCCATACAGATAGCCAGTTAGAGTTCTGAGAGTTGTACGCAATGACATCCCATCGAGCGAAGATGCTCCAGTGTAGGGCCCTCTTACTATATTGGCACCTTCAGGAGGTATACCAACAACACCACCAACTGTTGGGTAGAATATACCACGAGCCACACTAGCGGAAGGTGCTTGACGAATGAGCGTGTTTCGCGGGTTCCAGTAGAAGAGGCATCTGAGGTTTTGAGGCGAGATAGATTCCCACGCAGTGGAGGGCTAGATGGAGGCATTTGCTAGAGATTCCCATCTAGTAGAGACACCAGAAGAGAATATGGTGATCTTAGCTACTAGTGTTTTCAGTGAGTGACCTTTAAAATGTTCCACATAGTGATGAGGCTTCTGTATGTGGACTGTCGCCCGGGATCATACCTAAAGGTAGTGTGCCAGCTATATCACTACCCTTTGGTCAGCCGTTACAAATAGCGGTACTGGTAAAGGACACATGTAGGCATAGTTTCTTACATGTGTTTCAGTATCAGATACCCATCATGTTATAAGGTGAGACCAACTCACTGGCGGTTGAGGAAAATCATGAGGAGGTGGAAGAGAGTTCTCTAGAACTTTTATAGCTTCGGTAGGACTCATGTCGATAGCTCAGTATTCATCAAGGTGTGCCAATCATTCTTGGTACTCGATGAATACGATTCAATCAGTTTTTCAGGGCTCTGACTTCTTAGAGAGAAGTATTTAAAGGAAATATGAGCCAACACTATTATTCTATGCATTCTTACGTATTATTGGGTGCTTGAGAGATCCATTGTGGTTGATTGATCTTTGGATGAGCGGATACAGCTAGGGAATTATAGTAGCGGGAAAGTAAGAAACTTGCACCAGCCGTAGAGACTTGGGCATGTAAATTTTTTCGAGAAGAAGAAGTATTAGTTTCAGATGTGTCTGCAGGGTATCATACATGGAATTAGAGCTAGGAGAGCAGCATTAGGTGGTGTAATTTTTGAAATATTACAACCACGCCCTTCTTTTCAACCCCACCAGGCCTAGGGAGGTGGAGGACAAGGGAATATATTAGTTTCTTGCATTCAAGGAATGATTCAATGTACAGTCTATGTCTACTACTATCTGCCATATCAATATAGATATGTACCAATAATTCATTCCATCCACAAATCTTGTCCATGACATAGAGTTTCTGGTAAAAATGCTAACTTGACCCTCACATCTGGAGATACCTTTGGGAGGAGAGTCGATAGTCACAGTCACATAGATAGTTTGATTTGACCCTTGAGGTGAGAGTTTTGGTTGGAACCTTGTGGTGGCAGCGTCGAGGCCTTACGATGATAGTTTGGGTTTGGACTCGACATCCACAGTTCACACTCAGATTGACTATATTAGGCAATGAGGTTTTGGTTTATCTACAATGTTGTTATGAGGATTTCCTTGGTTGGTGATAACGTAATCACAGGAAGCACGGGATAAACTCTTGCATAGGAGGGTGAAACTAATCATTCATTAGTCTGCCAACCTCACCTTCATGAAAGAAAGAAGTTGACTTTTATATAGTCTATACTCATGGGAAGGGAAACATGGTAGAATACGCACATAGTAGGAGGTCTGGGCTGCATCTGTTGATTGAGGTCACAGAGCATCTATCCTTTTGTAGATATCATTTGGGTATCTTGAAGAAGTAGCTATTATTCAGTCTCTTACCATCACTCCCCCACTCAATCAGTGAGTCATGGAGGCGCAACACACAGACACTAACTGCGAGGCTCGAAGTTCTCAGATATCCACAGGACATGAACCAGATATATTTTCGGAAGGTGGGGAGCACATAATACTCTTCAGAAGATGTATCATGGTACCAGTGTCACTTCATGATGATGTGTTGTGGGAGTTCCCCACATCCCCTCTAGCGGTAAATCCTAGAGGGGTGAAGATGTAGCAGGACCTCGGATAATAGCACCAGTGGTCGGGAATGAAGAAGGTATTAGAAGAGTTTATCTCTCGATGCCTCACTTGTCACCAAGTGAAGGCAGATCATCAATTACCAGCTTGATTGGTTCATCATCTTGAGGTTATAGATTGGAGGTGGGATGGGATATTCATGGTCTTCGTGACATGACTTCCATGTACATCTAGGGTCCATTACTCTATCTCGGTGATCGTCGATCGACTCACCCAGTCGGCCCACTTCCTACCGATCAGTGAGTAATGTTCAGTAGGGTAAATGGGATGCCCTTTTGTGCTAGATATTGTGCAACTACATGGAGTACCCACGATGATTTTCTCTGATAGTGATACATGTTTTACTACCCAGCTATGGAAGGGGTTTCAAGAGTCTTTCATAATGCAGCTTCGTTTTTCCACCGTGTTCCATCCACAGATGGATGGTTAGACTGAGTGGACCATTCAAACCCTCGAGGACATGTTGTGTGCTTGTGTCCTCGACTTCAGTCACACATTGGAGGATCACTAACCCTTGGTGGTGTTTTCATACCACAACAGCTATCACTCCACCATAGGGATGGAACCTTTCAAGGCGTTGTACGGATGACCTTGGAGGCCACCCTTGTGATGGACTGACCCAGGGGATTCAGCACTAGTGGGACAAGAGATGGTATAAGATACCATAGAGATGGTGCAGATCATCCTGGAGCAAATGAATACAACACAGAGCAGATACAAGTTGTATGCTTATAGGAGACAAAGAACTTAAGAGTTTGAGGATGGTGACCACGTCTTCTTACGGGTCTCACCCTGACGAGGAATATGGATATTAGGCTGAGGCGGAATGTTATCTCCGAGATTTATCGAAACTTTTTAGGTGCTCAGCAATGTTGGAGAGGTGGATTTCCTCCTTGCTCTTCGACCTTAGTTACACTAGGTGCATTACGTCTTCCACGTATCCCAGAAGATAAGATACATGCAAGAACCTTCTCATGTCATCGAATATGGAGATCTGGATGTCAATGATGGGGTGACATTTACATATGTTCTAGTAGAGATTGTGGATGGATAGGAGCAGGTCCTTGATGGACGGTCGATACCTCTGGTTTTCATTCTCTGGAAGCACGAGAACCACCAGGAGTGCACATGGGAGTAGGAGGCTCAGATGCATGCTCAGTACCCCCACTTATTCCCTTAGATTTATGTTGTGGCTTACAGAAATGTAAAGCCTGATGGGGGGATAATGTATAGACCCGGAATTTCCATGTAAATTATTTTATAAATGGGAATTATACGAGTCCATGAAATCAGACAGCACATGATTCCGAGGCCCGGAATGCCCGAAATTATCGGTCAATGTTTTGTTAAGCTTATGTTAATGTGTGTAAGAAGTTTTCCTCAAAAAGTGAAATAACTCATAAATAGTTACTTGAATCAGAAATCTACGGTTACAGTTGCACTCAGGATGGTGGTTTTACACTAGGTGTGACTTAATATTAGTTAGTGTAGGCCTCATGTGAGAAAACACAAAAATGGCATAATCGTAAATAAAATAATTAAATAAATTATTATATTTTTCTAATGCTTATTACTCACAAATGGTGACATGGATTAAAAATAAAATACCACCACTGGACTCTTGAGCGTATTCTTTCTTTAAGAAGATACTAACTTTGGCTAGTACGGGACCCCAGAAGAAGTTATTTGTTGGCCACAAATTAAATAATTATGTGACAATTATTTTATTTTAAAATTCATAACTTCTAATTGTTAACTAGGATATAAAATCTGAGAGTAATGATTGGTTTTTTATTTTGGGTTGTGTTTCACCTAGGAAAAACCTACCTTTGACCAGCGCGAGTCTAGGGTGACTGATTATAATTTTCCGAACTATTTTTGGGTACGTTCAGTGAACGCGCGAGCAGTGTTTTATAACTTTTGAACCGATTCATGAAATTGAAATCTCAGGGCACCATTGAACTCACAACACCGGTTTTCTCTTAAAAATACATTAACCATGAAGTTATATGGACAAGAGATAATGTTAGTTTTTGGGTTTTTCAGTTATATTATAAAATTAAATAAAAAACATTTTATTTTATTTTGATCTTTTATGTAGATATTTTAGGTTGGGTCTACCAGAATTAAACCTCAATGTGGAAGTTGGAAGTCGGGACCACCATACCATAACCTCCAATGAGAGGATAAGGTGGTGGTGACCACCAGAATCAAAACATCCCATGAGAGGTTATGGTGGTGGGACCACTCAGGATTAAACCCCCTTAAAACCCCCCTTTAATTGGGAGAAACCGCAACTCCCAGAATTACTGAGGGAGAGACTCTTGACCTCCTCCACCATAATTGTGAAAACACACATACTATTAATCTTACCAATGCACTGTATAATTACACAATCATAAATTAATTGGCTTTCCCCTTTTTAAATTATGTAACAGCGTTGTTGGAATTTAGGAAGGATCCTAATAAATGATCTGTCATAAATTCCAACGGTTGTTACCTACCTCCCTCCTCCCCAATATATATGGAGCTTGGGAGGAGGATTTGGGATGGCTTCACTAAGGGACGAACCACTGGTAATGTGACGTGACTCCCAACACTTGGAGGATTACGCTCCCCAACAAAGAATGTGTTCTCCCGATGAAGAACGCTCTCCGGATGAAGAACGACCTCGACTTCAACCTTATTTCTCGGTACTTCCTTCGACGTTGGATGTCTTAAACTAGGATGAGTCGGTGCATAATCTGAGGATCGAGGAAAATGACATTGACACCAATGTCCATCTTTTCCCAATGACTTGTCTTCTTCCATGTGACTCCGTCAAAGGTCAATGAACAAGGTCGTGGGTTACTATCGAATTCTTGAATCTTTTTTATTATTATCTTTGTTCGTTTCAAGATTAAATTAGTGTAGCTTTCTACCACCCAAAACGCAGAGGGTTTGAGCCAAAATAACAAGGCCTGACCCATCCGCCGATCTCATTTGGTGTTCCTCGTGATGAAGAATGATGATAACCTATGTGGAGTAGCACAGGAACGGCGACTAACAACACAGGCAGCTGTGACAAAGGGAACTGCACAAGGCACTGCTCTGTGGCCCTACTACCCCACCATGCCCTCATGTTCGCCTTGGCTAAGCCGCCTGCACCCTTGTGCCATCACTCAGACAATCCACTCGCGCCCTCTGCGCGCCACGTGCACCCCACGCTCCTCAAACACCCCATGAACCCCATTAATGTCATCACTCTTCCGCATGCGATCCCCATGCCGCCGCTGGCGAAACTATCCTGTCGGGCACCCCAGCCACCCCGGTCGGCCGACCCCTCACGGAGCCTCAGCTGAACCGGCCTGTGCCCTCACGATGCCATCACTGAACCAGCCCCAGCCTCCAGACCGTGACGGCCCAGGCCGCGCCCCCTTGCGTTGGCCTCCAGGATGAACTTCCATCACGGTGGCCTCTGAGCCAAACTACCCTTGCACCGACCCATGGCTGGTCCACGCCCTCATGACTGGTACATGCCCTCATGTCCCTCCACGACCCCTTCCGGCCAGCTGGGCTGGGGCCAGCTGTCTAGGAAGAACATAACGGGCTGGCTCGCCCAATGAGCAGGGCCAGACCTAACGGGTTAGGCCAGGTCCACCCGAACCGAGTTGGCCAAGACAGGGTCGTGACAGGTTTTTCCTACTGGGTCCGACCAGACCTAGTCCCACTATGACCCTTTACTTTATTTTTCCCATATATATGGAACCAGACGTCCATTTGACAAACCGTCAGTAGTGCCAGTAATCATAGAGCATGAAGGTACCTTTCATTATACCTAACTAGAGTTTGGGGTATAGTTTCGATACATTCATCCTGGATCGTTCACGAATCCAACTGGGTCCTTGAGACTAAAAATCTAATAACTCACAGACCGAGCATCCGATTGACGTGACGTCTATTTCGTTAAGACTCTATGATGCGGAAGACCTTTGAGATACTTCTTAGTGGGACTTTGTTCCATTTGGATAATTGCCCAGTAGCTTGTGGAGTTTGTATTCCGTTAATGATCGAGCATTTATGTGGGAACATAGAAGATGTCTGGGACTTGATGACTTCTTACCGATTGACTCTGAGTGACTCGACTAGCCCAGTAAAGAGTGCCTTGTTGTAGCGGTAGACCCACGATGGAGGATCTCATGGTGGTGGTGGCTGACCCACTGTACTCAACAGGAGGAGTTCCTCTGTAGGCTATGAGCGGGAGCGCCTGGTTGTGGCAGCATGCCCATGGTGGGGAGCGCCTCTGTGTGAAGTAGTAGACCCACGCTACTCGACAGGAGGAGTACCACAATAGTCCAAGGTTAGTGGGAAGTGCACATGGTGTCACGTTAGGCCCACTATACTCGAAGTAGGAGGAGTTCTCCAACAACAATGGATTCGATATTGTGAATTAAATCCTGGTTATGTTGAGTCATTACTTTTGTGTTTTCCTCATGATTGAGATGAATCAATTGATAACGTATCTATATGTATAGGCATATACCAAAGTAAGGTTATCTATTGACTTTGTACATTGTGTCTTATTCTTGTTGGATTTTTTGAGAACTTGTGGGTCTTGAGGTCCCTACTGAGTATCATTATACTCATCCCTCCACGGGGTATGACTGCACTATGTTCTGTTGGTTATAGACAACAGAAAATTCTAACTGAGGTCAAGAGTACCAAGACTAGACGGTACCTGGAGGTGGACCTTACTATGAGTTGGTAGGCGGGGGGGGGGGGGGGGGGGGGGGGGCTGACGAGCATGGAGTGATGAGGAGGGTATCTCTATATACCCATTATGTAGTAATCCCGGAGAATGAACCATCTGTTTTTTTATTTTCTTTAGTTTTACTTGTACTTCTAGTTCCTTGTATTTTATAGTTGGGCATGTATTTCCGGCCCCATTTACATTTCAGAACTCTTTTGTTATATAGTTTACTAATTGTTTTGTATCAATTTGTGTACATTGTGCTGTGCGTTTATAAGTTATAAGGGAAATGGCTTCCTAGTTTTTGGGAAATATGCCTTTGGTGATAGTCGCCATCCCCTACCTATGGAAGGCGGGCTTGGGTTAGTCATGGCACGAGCCCTTGGGGATGAGTTGTGAAATAATAAATATACTTTAAATTCTAAATTATAATAATATACGAGAAGAGGGTATGGGAAATGAATTATATTAGTTCGCGAGGAGGTAGCCTGTTGTATAGACGGTCTTCTATTTTGATATCCATTTAAAGGATGAAGTGATAGATATAGTTCATTAACCTGATATAATAAATTATAGCTATATTTAATAAAAATT
Source organism: Viscum album (assembly GCA_963277665.1). NCBI lineage: Eukaryota > Viridiplantae > Streptophyta > Magnoliopsida > Santalales > Viscaceae > Viscum > Viscum album. The sequence goes on from OY728138.1 coordinate 513,540,001, forward strand.
TTATATTAAATAATCATAGTTACATTATTTTTTAATGATGTGGGATAATAAATTAAACACAAACTGTTGGTTTTGAACGAGACATATTTTTCGAATAACCTCTATAGGTTAGCACAAAAGTCCTTATTAGGAGATATTAAAAATTAAAAAAAAGGACTATAGTATGTGATGTGGAATTTATGAAATTTATTTTCTCAGGTATTTTTTGACCCAAAGGGTTGTGTATGTGTGAATAACAGAAGAGAGTGGTGGTTTTTTATAATTGAAGGAGAAGACATACATAGAATATTTGGAAATAAAATGGTGTGCCAACATTTTAATCATTCCATAAGGGAAAAATAGTTCCTTATAAATAATTAGATGATATTCAGTATACATATGGGAATATATTTTTATTTGGACTTTTTTATTGGTCATCCTACTACTTATCCTTTTTGGTTTAAACAAAAATTTAAATAAATCATGGAGATTAATTTTTACTGTTATAACTATTAATCATGGTAAAAAATTAATTTTACCTTATTTAATTATAGTAATTATAATCATTCCGAATATTTAATCTATTTTTGGAAAAAAAATCATAATATTCGCATAATTTAACTATAAATTTAATTTAATGATACGGTGAAGAAACAATTTTCCAAAATGAAAATTTCATAAGTATAGAAAGTTCTAATATCAAAATTCAATATTAAATTGATGAAAATAACATAAATTAGATTAATAAATATATATTTGAACTACATTTAATTTTAAAAATATCCAAATAAAATTTTGATATATTTAATTTCATTAATTGAAATGAAAACACTTAATAAAAATGGGAATTTTCACTATTAACTGAAAAATTTTAATTTCTAGAAAATCATGAAAAATTAGATATAATATAATTTACACATGATAATTTAAAAAACAAAATATAATTTTTAAAACAAATTCCCTAAATGTTTCATTAAATACTTTTAAATTAATTTGGGAAAACTCGAAAGACTCGCTTTTATATAAATACATTTTTTAAGTGTATAATTAGATTTTTTTATCTTAGGACGCGAAAATAAATACGATCAATGATAAAACATTTACATATATATATAATATATTAATTTAGCTATAAAATTCTATAGAAATGATTTATTTATTTTATTTAGATAAAACATGTTTGTGCGCATAAAAATAGTTTTTCGGAAAAACATTTCCTTTATTTTTGAAATGGTTTTTATTTTCATTTGTATTTATTTGGTAACCATATTATTTGGTTAATATATATTAATTAACCATATATTTTCATAAATAATTTAATCATATTAATACCCATCATTCAATGGAATTTACAGAAATATTATATTAAATACTAATATTTAATATTATGTCATCTTTCGTTTCAAGTCAATTTTATTTGTAATGCAGGTGATAAAAGAAATAAAATTTATTTGAAAAAATATATATTTCCTAAAATTTTGGGATATTGAAATATTAGCATGAGTTATATCATCCCACCTGTCTTCCTGGGTGTCCTCAGTTTTTTCATCTGTTTGGTTCTATATTGAACTACCTCTTTACATCATGACATATTTCTTTTGTTACATGTTGGTATAACTCACACATACAATAGGGGAAATAAAATATTTCATATGGTGAATTACATAAATATACTTTTAAACATAGGTATTATATAATAATGGCAAAAAGGGATGAATCATAGGCCATATTATTTAATTTAATAATTAAAAATTATAAAATTCATTGAATAAATTAAATTAAATTAAACTAACACATACACGAGTCTTTGAAAAAGTCATAACATTCATAGACATGAGATGGTTATGAAAAATTTCACTACTTAACATCAATTAATATTCATTATTTATTATTAATATAAATTTCCCTGCATTAATGAAATAATTCATTTTCATCATAAGGACTATTTAAATTATCTTTTAGATACCCATCATAAATTCTTTCATAGAAACTAAGTGGCATGAACAATAAGTACATATTACTGAATAAAAATAATTAATAATTTATTAATTCTTTCAACCCATTATTACATAGTAAAAAACATTTTCTTCAAAGACTATAATTATATTTTAATGATGAAATTAATTATTTTAATATTATTTAATTTTTTCTTCAATTGTGAGACTAAATGGAATGTACATAAGATTTATTTGTTACATCACTCAATTTTTGTATACCAGAGATAATTTATGGGATTTTAGTGTGCATCTCATTGAGAATAAAAGGTGTATACTAGCCCGGTACATGCCATGTAGCTGGCTTATCTTGTGTCTGTGTGACCCACTAAAGGAATCAATGTGTTATTCAAAAATGGGACCACACATCACGTACTCCAGTTAAGTGTAATGTGTTCCTTTAGTCACATGTCATCATAACATGCCATGTTACTAAGAATGTATTTATGACATGTGATTAATGAAATACATGTCATGCTTTTCCCCTAAACATTTTTTAATTCATTAATCTTCGAGGTTGTTAGTATCACATGGGGTAAAACTATGTATTTTACAGCATGGTTTGCTTAAATTTTTCCACTAAACAATTTATACTACATGATGTGTATAGTTTCTACATGTCTTTTAATCATACAAGTCATGTACTAGGTTGTGATGACCTACATATGGTTTGATATAAATTCACCGTGTGTAATTACTCCATTGCATGTCATGTTTGTTGTGGCACGTCTCGTTGTTGTGCACATAGGTATACAGAATTTACAACTTCTACTCACAGTGTTACTCAATCTCAACAGCCAAAATCATTACAATTTACCAAGTTCATCTTTGATCATTCCTTATCACTTCAGATTCCATTAAAAAATTGAAACCCTAAATGATGATAATTTAAATTTTACAAAAATATGTTAATTAAAATAATATTTGAGAAAAAATATTAAACAAATGAAAAATATAACCACTATATCACATAATAGATGAACAATAAAATACAAAATTTTAAATTTTAAATTTGAACCCTCTAATATAATATTATGTTTTCATGTGAAGTGGAATCACCTTGGTGGGTGAATAAAAAAATTGTCAGATTTTATAGATCATTGAGAAGTTGTAAAATATATAAATTTCATGACCAGTGAAATTTTTTGTCGAATATTCACATATAAAATCTCCAAATCCTTATAAGTTCATTTCATGTTAAATATATAAATAATTTATATTTGATCATAAAAAATTGTACCTCATTTTATGATCATTTAACAATGAGGGTTTTATTAATGCATTGGAAAACCCTTTTTAGATTACCATTTCTACACTTGTAGGATTTTAGTATACAGTCCATATTGCATTGATCCTTGCATGCTCCGTTAATCATCGAACAATCTCTGATGGATGTTTGGGTTCTAATACAGTAGATCATTTTCCATGACTTATTTGTATTGATTGATACAATATCATTCTGTCATGATGGATTATCGTTTGATATGGTGTTTATTAAAAGGAATAGATAAAGAGGATTTAAAGAGAGAATTTTTTAGGTTACAATGATTCACAAATGTCAATTAACACTAAACACTTGACATAAAAGGCTACTTTTTGAGTTAGGGTTTTGATTAAAATTTTATTTAATTTCAAACCCTCCATTAAATAATATAATAAACCATTCCCAACCATATGCCATAACAATATTAATAATATTATTATTTAAATGGAGTATTCTAACTAGCACAATGATAAATATTATTTTATAATATTGAAAATTAAAATTTATGATCACAAAAAATCATATTACGCTCGTCCTCGACTCTATTTATCAAATACCAAATAAAATATTTACTTCATATAAAAAAATTTTATTCATAATCAGGTGAATAATTTTTTACTAAATATTCAATATCTAAATAAATTTTATATTTAGTTGACAATCTGAAATATAAATATTATCTAAATATTAGTGATCAATAAAACATGAATAAAATTATTATTCAGTCCTGATAAGAATATATTTTTCATTAAATAAATTTGTGTAGAATTTAATCGATTTCAATAGAAACACATAGTGTGTGACCATTAATGATTCATTCTCATTGGAATTAGGTGGGGTTCCCTAAATTATAAGATTACTATCTAGAAATGTGTTATTAATGTGAAGAGAGAGAACATAAATTCAAGATGTCGGCAACAAAATTTGATGAATGAATTAATGCAACCCATACTTTCTATACGTAGATATTACATCTTATTAGACGAATATTCCTTTCATTTTTTCACAAATATTACTGGGGACCATAAATTCATAGTGCATTTATATACTAGATACTCAATATTCTAATTTCATGAAAGCTTTTCCAAATTTTCTTCAAAGATAATCACATAAAGTACTATTCTTATACACACCATATAAAAAATATTCCATCATAACATCTAGAATGGAAATCTAATAAACCATGATCATAGATTCTCATTATGGATAAACAATGGAAATATCATTGATAATATAGAAGTACTATAATAATAAGGTTATGATAATGTGATTATAAAATTATAAATTCATATTCAACAAATCATATATCATATTTTTTTTATACTATGCTACACTTGAGTGGTATTTCCTAGATGGTAAATCTCTATGAAACAAATTAATCATGGATATATATATATATATATGGATATAATATGAATAGTTATATGGGATTGAATCTCAGTTATAGTTTATGATCTCTCCTCATATCATATTTCTGAAGACCAACAACAAATGGAGAGTTGTTTATGGAAATATTAATTTTTGGAGAGATAATAGTCTTGGTTTTGTGACGGAGTTTTCTAGGTAGCCCAACCTCTAACATCACCTTCTCAAAAACTGGAAATTTCAATCCATTCATTCAATGTATTCTAAACCCCCAAAAGTTAAAGATCATTTACTATATGAGTGTAAATTTGGATCATGAAAATATCATTTTCAATGGATCAGATTCAAGTATTATCTTAGTAAAAGGGTACCACTCACTAACCCATACATATAGTGAGAAGGATGAGTATGATTCAGTTCTCTAGTGGAACAACATACCCAAAAATTTCATCGTCGTAGTGTTTTATCATCATAATTGTTCCATTCTTACATATGAGGATGTTAACAGAAACATGGTCACACTTTCCATTGAGTTTTTAGGATTTAGGGAAACCAAATATGACTCACCCAATAATATTCTCTATGAGAGTGAAGGAGTAGAGGTCGTCTCTCATGGTTTTGGTGAGTTCATAGGGTTTGGTTATTGATACATCATCTAGGATAATTTTTTCAATGCATGTTTTTGAAGACTAGGAATACTATAAATAAAATGAAGTCAAGAGTTCTTCTATTAGTGGTGGGTTATTAGAGCATCTGGAGCATGAGGAATCTATGTTGACATGAAGGTACTTCGAGTTCACTATTGGGAATGTTGGTAAAAAAGGACGCCTAGTAGCTAATATGATCCCACTTGTTAAACGGTTGGAGTGATAATCCTCATTGAGAAGACTTGTGGATAAAAAATTAGACATCCCCATGCCAATATCATATCAGATATGGATGATGGGCAGTATGGCCACCCCTAAAAGAGTGGATATAAGCATAATGTGGATAGATCATGCAATTCCAATTTCATAAGGGGTGGTGGCATCATTTGTGGTTATCAAGAATCACAGGTTCTTTATTTTAGAGATTGTTATGGCAATTCATATTCTATTATGATGGATTCTTATGTAATGTTTAGAGGTGATGGGTTATTATATTATTTGAACATATGTTTGGTGGTAGTGTAAATGGACGCACCTATCATTCATGTGTCATTACAAGAGAAACTTCTAATTCCCTGGTCCAAAACGTACCACGTTATCAATTTAAAAAGTATACTAGATTCATGGGTAGACCTCTATGATACGTGAAAAGAGGGGAACAAGGTGGTGGGATTCATTGATTCTTGGATAAATCATGATGATTAGGGTTTATTTTTTTTCAATTTCAGTATCTCATCCACTTGAAAGTCTCACCTTGTTAGAGAGGATACACTCATTCATCACAATTTTTTACACCTTAATTTTTTTTTTATTTTGGACCATTCCATTATTGAAATAAAATTTAAAGCATTTATGGCATAAACATTATAATAAAAATTAATTTATATATTATTCAAGTAATATTGCAAAGGATATCATAGTGTAATGGGTTTACCCACCAAACCATCATAATTTTCATGGTTCATTCCAAGTAATAACATAGTGAAAAAACTAACATACTGAACTCAGTTCAATCCACATTCCAGTCTTAATTATCTCAGGATATATAAATATTGTAATGACCCATAAATTACAAGGAAACTGTTTTCTTAATTTTCTTCGGAATTTCACAAGAACGTAGTTTCTGACGGCACCTGATTCCGAGGCCCGGTGTGCCCAGAATCGCTTTCCGAAGTTTGGCTCGGGTACGTTCCGTGAATGGACGAGCGGGTTTTTTCGAACTTTTGAACCGGTGCTCGGAATCGAATTCTGAGGGCACCGATGGAATTTCAACGCCGGTATATGCTTAGAAACTCCTCTTCCGGAGTTGCGTTTTCTTGGTTGTGGTTTTTAATTTTTGGGTTTTAAGTTATGAAATAAAATAAAGTTGTGCGACAATTTTATTTTTATTTCACTTAAAGACGCTTGAAGACCACATAAGGCTCCTTAAGCTCAGTTGAAATGGTTAGGGTGCAATCCTAAGTATCATATCCACATGAAAGGATATTTGTGGGGTGGGGCCCACATGAGCCCCACTGTTTCTTTCTGCTAAGTAATGCACCCACGAAAACCCCTTTTAAATAAATGTCAACTGGGGCATTTTCTTAAACAATTAAACGCTCCTATTAAATAGGCGGTTTATTCATTGAAATGAATTCTATGAATTAATTTCATTTTTTTCTTAACACATTTTTTTTGTTGGCATGTTAATAAAATAAGGCCAACACACCTTCCTTTTGAAATGTTGTGTTAAACCTTTGAAGAATCTCTAAGGATATTCCTCCTTCGTGAAGAACGCGAAGAACGCGAAAAACGCAAAGAACGCCAGCCTCCGATGAAGAATGCCGAACCCGCGGAAATCGACGACGCAACACCGTGTGCCGCGACGCCGACATTTCCTCTCCCGTGACATTCCTTCCTCCGCAAGAAAATCTTCTATCATCCGTTGAGGTGAGAGATTGTGGTTCTTTAAATTCCTTTGTGGATTATAAAATCAATATGGATTTAATTATTAAAAATAAATCTGTCTTTTCTTGATCCTTGGAGATCGTGAACGCGACGCCCTTCCTCGACGCAACGATTCCCTTGTTCCGTGACGGTCGATTCCACGAAGAACTCTCGTGCGACGACTTGACGAGGTAGGGGTTTGTTTATGAAATTATTTATATTCATGTGATTGTTTCTTTAAAAACGAAGAACCCGGATCAAGTTCAATTTTAATTCTATTAAAAAAATTTCTTGCTTGTTATTCATGTTTTGAATATTTTTATTCCCGATTGTTATCACCTAACGTGGAGGGTGCAGGCCAAACAAACATGGCCTGACAACCCTCCGCTGTTTTTAGTTGTTGTGCGGATTGGCGGGCGACGACAAAACATGCCGCAAGGGGTGATTCGTTCTTTCCGCAGTGAAGTACGGAACCTGGGAGGAGCTACGGCGCATACGGGAGTGAAATCGGACCACCGGCGCAACTCCGGTGGCCCGCGAAACCCACCGTCGGCGCGGGTCGCTGGCGCGGCGACGGCGGCCAGCGGACCCGCGGCCGCGTGGTTCCGGCACGCACGGGACGCGGCAAAGTCGCGTCTGCTGTTTCCAGTGCGGCCCCACGTGGGCCGCGACACCTTCATCCCGCGGGGGCAGCGCCCAGCGGCTCCCTCGCTCGGCCGTTTGGCCGAGCCAATCCGGGCCGGCCTGGCCGGCCGGGTCGCGCCCTGGCTGGGCCGGGTCACGCCGAACTGTGTCCGACCCAGGGGGGTGTCGGGCTGGGTCGGTCCGGGCCCAGACCCCCCGTCTTCGGACCATTTTCGGTCTTTTACCTGTATCTTGAGCTACGTGCCTCCGATTGACGCGCTGACAGCGGCAACGTGATCCTTGGATTGAGATGGTCATTTCGTTATACTGCACTCATGGTTTCGGAATACTTTGGGTTCGGCCATGTTGGTTCGTACACGAAACCAACCGGGCCCTCGGAGCGGAAACACACAAATCTTGAGCTTCGGACGTACGATTGACGTGCCGTTGACTTTGTTGTTTTACTCTAAGTGAGAAGGATCTTGTGGAATACTCCAGCCGAGGTTTAGACACAGGTGGAGTGTGGTCGGGTTTGTTTTGCCTTAAAAACCAACCGGGCCCCTGGGACGAAAAAGCCAATAACTCTCAGATCGGGCGTCCGATCAACGCGCCGCTTGCGACGTTGAGTTCCTGTTGACGATACAGAACTTTTGGATACATCAACTCTGGACTTTTTGTCAGTTGATGTATCAGACTCTCGGCTCGTGGAGCAGACCCTCGCGAACGAGCTTGCTGTGTGCAAAAACCCTAGTGCTGGCTGCGACTTCGACGACGACGACTGTGTAGAGATCCTGAGTGGACTGCGACGACGACTGTGCCAAGATCTTCAGTGGACTGCGATGACTACTACACTCAGCGATCCTACGTGGAGAATTTCTACAGATCCTGTGTGGATCCGATCCTGTGTGGGTCAGCTCTCAGTGGTTCTGTGTGAGCTAGTGCCTACAGGTCCTTTGTGGGCCCGATCTTGTGTGGGTCTTTGCGGGGGTTAGTACCTTTCGATCCATTGTGGGTCTGACAACTTAGATGGATCAGTGATCATCTTTATCGTCACCCTTCATGTGGGAATTCCAGAGGACGGCTCAACACATCGGCTTTTCTTTTCAGTTGATGTTCTCCCCTTTCATTTGTACTTTATAGTTGGGCTTGTATTTTCGGCCCCTTTTACTTTCAGCACATCTTGTTACAGTTTTTACTTAGTTTATACACTTTCGTCTTGCTTACACTATGGTGGTTGTTTACTTTACAAGGAAATGTCTTCCCTGTTAATCGGGATTTATGCCTTGGTGCTAGTCTCCAGCCCCTGGCCTATGGAAGGTGAGCTTGGGGCAGTCACGACATGGGCCCCGAGGACGGGTCGTGACAAATTGGTATCAAAGGAGGTCGGTTCTACCGCAGACTCTGATCTTTCTTCTATGTGAAGTAATAGTGTTTAGCGTATTGAGTGTGGTTATCAGTCAAGGGAGTCCAGTGTTGGTGCGGTGGACGACATATCCGTACACCAGGACCCTGACTTCTGATTTCTGACTTGATGCACGAAAACATTGATTGCATGTGTGTTTCAAGTTTTATTTGTGATTACTTTGTATCAGCTCACCAAGTATACTTTTCTGACCATGGAACACCTTTTTCCTTTCAGGATGGCCCCACGACGGCAGCTAGCTAGGGTTCTGAGAGTGGTACGTGACGACAGCCCACCGAGCCATGAGGCTTCGGTATAGGGCCCTTTGACAGCATAGGCACCGGCGGTACCTCTACTCGCCGAGCCACCGATGCTTCCAGCACCAACCACTGACGATGCACGTCGCCTCAGTGCACTGCATGAGTTCCAGCGCCAGCGACCACCCAGGTTCCATGGGGAGATGGACCTCCAGGCAGCCGAGGACTGGCTGGAGGTAGTGGTGCGAGTTTTCCGGCTGGTGAGGACACCAGCAGACCTCATGGTGATCCTCGCAGCGAGCCTACTACACGCAGCAGCAGGAAGATGGTGGAGCTTGATGCTCCAGGTGCACGATGAGGCCTCTCTAATCTGGACAGACTTTGAGGGCCTCTTCCGCTCAGAGTTCGTCCCAGACACCCTCAGTGCGGTGCGCATCTAGGAGCTTCTTCAGCTGCGACAGGGCAGCTTGACGGTCACCCAGTACTTGGCGAGATTCACCGATATCTCGCGCTACTCGACCGAAATGGTACGGGACCCGTTCTTCCAAGCCCTAACCTTTGACCAGGGATTGAGACACGAGATTAGGGCATCACTGATCTCCCTCAACATCCCGACCCAGGAAGGAGTAATGGAGCGAGCCCTTCTGGTCGAGATATTTCTTGTTGAGTCCACAGCGAGACCTACCGCATGGCGGCAGGTAGTGGAGTCTTCGGCAGCAGGTAGCCAAGGGATGACTCATGGGTATAGGTAGACCAGACCTTCCGGCAGTGTGAGCTTACTCTAGGTGGCGAGAGCTTCGGCTGGGATCTTCTTGTAGCTGCGTCGAGGCCTTATGACGTCATCTTGGGCATGGATTGTTTATCTACAGTCCATGATCAGATTGACTATATTAGGCACAAGGTGTGATGTGTATGCATCGACGGGAGCAGGTTCACCTTTACCGGCGAGAAGGGAGCCTTCGTAGCACAGGATGGTCTTCCGCAGAGGAGAGGAAATCCCATCACCCATCAGTTGGCTAGTCTCATCCTAGGAGCAGTGGACATGCGGAGTCCTAGTTTCCCTGCAGAGGTAGATCAGTATGCGGACGTCTTTACCGACGACATTCCAGGACTACCTCCTTGGAGAGAGGTAGACTTTTATATTGATCTGTACCCCGGGACATCCCCCATATCCACTCCAGCGTATTGGATGGCCCCCGCTGAGCTTCGAGAGCTACAGATACAGTTGGAGGACTTGTAGGTCAAGGGATTCATCCGACCCAGTGTTTCACCCTTGGCTTCCCCGATTTTGTTTTCCAAGAAGGAGAACGGGAGATTGCGACTGTGTGACGAAAATCGTCGCCTGAACCAGGTGATAGTGAGGAACAAGTATCCTCTACCGGGGATTGATGACCTCTTCGATCAGCTCAAGGGAGCACGGTGGTTCTAGAAGATAGACCTCAGGTCAGGCTATCATCAACTCAGAGTTCTAGACGAGGACGTGCAGAAGACGGCCTTCAGGTGTCGGTATGGCCACTATGAGTTCTTGCTTATTCCATTCGGCATAACTAATGATCCGGCAGTTTTCATAAGCCTCATGAACTAGATCTTCCTGCCATACCTCGATCGATTTGTCATGGTCTTCATCGACGAAATTTTGGTATACTCGATGACTGAGGAGGAGCACGCCTACCACTTGGGGGTTGTACTAGACACACTCCGAGATCACCATCTTTATGGAAAGCTCTCGAAGTGATAGTTCTGGTTATGTGAGGTCCACTTCTTGGGGCATGTCATTTCTGAGGCGGGAGTAATGGTGGATCCTGCGAAGATCGAGGTAGTGCTAGCATGGGATCCACCCAGGAGCGTGACGGAGGTGTGGAGTTTCTTGGGTCTAGCCGGATACTATCGGAGATTTGTGCCAGACTTCTCCAGAGTTGTGGCACCACTCTCAGCTTTGACAAAGAAAGGGAAACCCTTTGTGTGGTCAGATAGATGTCAGCAGAGCTTCCAGGAGCTGAGACAGAGATTGACCAGCGCACCTATCTTGAGGTTTCCTGAGGAGGGAGTTGGATACGTAGACTACTGCGATGCATCAGAGAACAGACTCGGATGTGTCCTGATGCAGGAGCGGGCAGTGATCACCTATGGATCACGTCAGTTGAGGCTGCATGAGTAGAAATATGCTACCCATGCCCTGATGTTAGCAGCAGTGGTCTTCACTCTGAAGACATGGCAACAGTAACTGATGGTTGAGCGCTTCACAGTCTTTTCTGACCACCACAGTCTCAGGTACATCTTCTCGCAGAAGGATCTGAACCTGAGACAGCGGCGATGGCTTGAGTTCCTCCAGGACTATGACTTTAGATGGTCTATACTACTAGAAAGGGGAACACAGTAGCTGATTTCCTCACTAGGAGGACGGGCATTCAGCTACTTGAGGAGGCGACAGAGCAGCTAGACACCTTGCAGATATCCTTTGTGGATAGGGACGAAGCATCCTTCCTTCAGTCTCTCACAGTCTCTCCTCCACTACTGCAGTGGGTCAGAGAGGCACAGTGTGGGGACGCTTACTATGAGACATGGCGTGAACATATATCCTCAAGACATGCACCTGATGGTTTCTCCCTTGGAGCAGTACACGCCGTCCTTTTCAGAGGACACACCTTGGTACCAGTTTCATTATGGGAGGAGGTGCTGAGAGAGTTTCACACTTCTCCTTTGGCGGTATATCCTGGAGTGGCGAAGATGTACCAGGACTTCAGACGACAGAACTGGTGGCTGGGGTTGAAGAAGGTTTTTGCAGAGTTCGTTTCTCGAGGCCTCACCTGCCAGCAAGTGAAGGCAGAGCATCAGGTACCAGGAGGCTTGGTACAGCCATTGGAGGTCCCGGAGTGGAAGTGGGACGGGATATCTATGGACTTCATGACTGGACTTCCACGCACTTCCAGAGGTCACGACACCATCTGGGTGATTTTCGACCGACTCACCAAGTCGGCTCACTTCATACCCATCACAGAGCAGGGCTCGGTGGAGAGCTTGGGGTGTCTCTATGTTCATGATATTGTACGTCTTCACGGTGTTCTATCATCTATCGTCTCCGATCGAGATGCTCACTTTACTTCCCGGCTTTGTAAGGGGTTTCAGGAGGCGTTCGGGATGCAGCTATGTCTATGCACTGCCTTTCACCCTCAGACGGATGGTCAGACAGAGAGAACCATTAAGAATCTCGAGGGAATACTCCGCGCATGTGTCCTCAACATTGGTCACAGCTTGGAGGACCATCTACCCTTGGTGGAGTTCGCGTGCAACAACAGCTACCACTCCACCATCAGGATGGAACCATACAAGGCGTTGTACGGAAGACCTTGAATATCTCCTTTGTGCTGGACGGACCTTGGGGAGTCAGCAGTTGTGGGAACAGAGATGGTCCGGGCCACGACAGAGAAGGTCCAGGTCATCCAGGAGTGGATGAGGATAGATCAGAGCCAGCAGAAGTCTTATGTTGATAGGAGGCGGAGGCCACTAGAGTTCGAGGATGGCCACCACGTCTTCTTGCGTGTCTCAACTCGACATGGATTACAGAGATTTGGCCGAGGCGGTAAGTTATCTCCATGCTTCATCTGACCCTTCCATGTCCTCAGCAGAATTGGCGAGGTGGATTATCGCCTGGCTCTACCACCTCAGTTGCACTGGGTGCACGATGTCTTCCACATATCTTAGCTGAGGAGATACGTGCACGACCCGACACATATCATTGACTATGGGGAGATGGACGTTGATGATGGGGCGACTTTTGCGGAGGTCCTAGTGGAGATCGATTATCGATAGGAGCAGGTACTACATGGAAGATCGATTCCACTAGTGCGCATCAGATGGCAGCATGGGAACCTCCAGGAGAGCACATGGGAGCGGGAGACTCAGATGCGTGATCAGTACCCACATTTGTTTCCCTAGTTTATGATGTATCTTTACGGGGACGTAAAGCCCAGAGGTGGAAGTAATGTAATGACCCAAAAATTTCAAGGAAATTTTTTTCTTAATTTTCTTTGAAATTTTTCAAGAACACAGTTTCTGACGGCACCTTATTCTGAGGCCCTGTGTTCCCGGAATAACTTTTGGAAGTTTGGCTTTGGTATGTTTAGTGAACGAACGAGCGAGTTTTTCTAACTTTTAAATCGGTCCTCGGAATTGAATTCTGAGTGCACCGATGGAATCACAACGCCGGTATTTTCTTAGAAACGCCTCTTCCGGAGTTGCGTTTTCTCGATTGTGGTTTTTAATTTTTGGGTTTTAAGTTATGAAATAAAATAATGTTGTGCGGCAATTTTATTTTTATTTCACTTAAAGCCACTTGAAGACCACTTAAGGCTTCTTAAGCTCAGTTGAAATGGTTAGGGTGCAATCCAAAGTATCCTATCCACATGATAAGATATTTGTGGGGTGGGGCCCACATGAGCCCCACCGTTTCTTTCCGCTAAGTAACCCACCCGCGAAAACCCCTTTTAAATAAAAGACAAATGGGGCGTTTTCTTAAACAATTAAACGCTCCTATTAAATGGGTGGTTTATTCGTTGAAATTAATTCTATGAATTAATTTCATTCGTTTCTTAACACGTTTTCATTTTGTTGGAATGTTAATAAAATAAGGCCAACACACCTTCCTTTTGAAATGTTGTGTTAAACCTTTGAAGAATCTCTAAGGATCTTCCTCCTTCATCACGAAGAATGCGAAGAACGCGAAAAATACGAAGAACACCGGCCTTCGACGAAGAATGCTGAACCCACGGAAATCTACGACGCAATGTTGTGTGCCGCAACGCCAACGTTTCCTCTCCCGCGACGTTCTTCGGTGACGTTCCTTCCTCCGCAACAAAATCGTCGATCATCTGTTGAGGTGAGAGATTGCGGTTCTTTAAATTCTTTTGTGGATTATAACTTCAATATGGATTTAATTATTAAAATTAAATCTGTATGTTCTTGATCCTCGGTGATCATCGATGCAATGCCCTTCAACGATGACGTGATGCCCTTCCGCGACATAATGATTCCCTTGTTCTGTGACGGTCGATTCCACGAAGAACTCTCGTGCGAGACTTGATGAGGTAGGGGTTTGTTTATGAAATAATTTATATTCCCGTGATTGTTTCTTTAAAAATGAAGAACCCGGATCAACTTCAATTTTATTTCTATTAAAATTGTGTCTTGCTTGTTATTCATGTTTTGAATATTTTTATTCCCGATTGTTATCACCAAACGCGGAGGGTGCGGGCCTAATAAACACGGCCTGACAACCATCCGCAGTTCTTTGTTGTTGTGAGGATTGGCGGGCGATGACAAAACATGCCGCATGGGTGATTTGTTGTTTCCGTAGTGATGTACAGAACCTAGGAGGAGCTACGGCGGAGACAGGAGTGAAATCGGACCACCGGAGAAACTTCGGTGGCCCACAGAACCCACTGGCGGCGCGGGTCGCCGGCGCGAAGGCGGCGGCCAGGGGACCCGCATCCGCATGGGTCTGGCACGCACGGGACAGGGCAAAGACACGTCCGCTGTTTCCAGCGCGGCCCCACATGGGTCGCGACACCTTCAACCCGTGGGGGTAGGTCCCCGCGGCTCCCTCGTTAGGCCGTTCGGCCGAGCCGAGCCGGGCCGGCCTGAACGGCCGGGTCGCGCCCTGGCCGGGCTGGGCCGCGCCGAACTGGGTCCCACCTGGACCCGGGTCAGTCCGGGCCCAGACCCCCCGTCTTCGGACCATTTTCGGTCTTTTACTCGTATCATGAGCTACGGGCCTCCGATCGACGGGCCGTCAGCGGCAACACGATCCTTGGATCGAGACAGTCGTTACGGTATACTGCACTCAAGGTTTCGGAATACTTTGCGTTCGGCTGGGTTGGTTCGTACACGAAACCAACTAGACCCTCGGAGCGGAAAAGATCATATCATGAGCTTCGGACGTCTGATTGACGTGCCATCGACTTTTTTGTTTTCCTCTAAATGAGTCAGATCTTTTGGCATACTCCGCCCGAGGTTTGGACGCAGGTGGAGTATGGTCAGGTTGGTTTTGCCTTAAAAACCAACCTGGCCCCTGGGAAGAAAAATCCAATAACTCTCAGACTGGGCGTCCGATCGATGCGTAGTCTGCGACGTTGAGTTCCTGTTGACGATACAGAACTTTTGGATACATCAACTCTGGACTTTGTGTCATTTGATGTATCAGCCTCTCAGCTCATGGAGCGGACCCTCCCGAATGAGCTTGTTGTGTGCAGGAACCCTAGTGTTGGCTTCGACTTCGACGATGACGACTGTGCAGAGATCCTCAGTGGACTGCGACGACGACTGTGTAGAGATCCTCAGTGGATTGTGATGACTAATTCACTCAGCAATCCTACGTGGAGCAGGGCTACAGATCCGGTGTGGATCTGATCCTATGCGGGTCAGCGCTCAGAGATTCTGTGTGAGCTAGCACCTACAGGTCATGTGTGTGCCAGATCCTTTGTGGGTCTTTGCAGGGGTTAGTACATTTCGATCCTTTGTGGGTCCGACGACTTAGATGGATCAGTGATCATCTTTATCGTCATACAAAGAAGTATACCTGTGTGAGCTGAAACTCTATTTTACTTTCCTTTGTAGATTGTGTTGAGCTATCCTGTGTGGATTTACATTTTACTTTCCTTTGTAGATTGTGTTGAGCTATCCTGTGTGGATTTTACATTTTTCTTTCCTGTGTGGACTGGGTTGTGTTTGGGCTCGGATGTTGGAGCCGAACGGGAATTGAGGACTTAGGTATATGTATGTGCATATACCTAAGCAGTGTTGGTTGTTACTTCGTGATTGTATCTTTCCTTTTTGGTTTATACTTGGTGGATTTTGGAAGACCTTCGGGGGTCTCGGGGTCCCTACTGAGTAGCTTATACTCACCCCTGCACGGGCTATGCCCGCACTTCGTTGTGTTGGTTGCAGACGATAGAAAGCACTGATCGTGGAGGAGGCTTGCGGAGCATGACGGTACCTGTAGGTGGACCACTAGGTGGGACATACTCGGAGCGGACGGCTGGACTGAGGAGTTGTGGAGGCTATATGTGCTCACCCTTCAGGTGGGACTTCCAGAGGACGGCTCGACGCTGCAGCTATTCTTTTCAGTTTCTATTCTCCACTTTCAGTTGTACTTTACAGTTGGGCTTGTATTTTCGGCCCCTTTTACATTTAGCACAGCTTGTTACAGTTTTTACTTAGTGTTTACTCTTTCATCATGCTTACTCTGTGGTGGTTGTTTACTTTACAATGAAATTCATTCCCTGTTAATTCTAATTTACGCCTTGGTTCTAGTCGCCAGCCCCTGGCCTATGGAAGGCGGGCTTGGGGCAGTCACGACACGGGCCCCGAGGACGTGTCATGACAAATATTTACACAATGAATTATGGGAATGTATAATTTTGTTACCACCATTCACATAATATACATCATTCTTGTGTGTGTCATAAGATCATAAAACATTCATCTTATCATAACCAAGAAAATGGAAATTATTTCCATAAATATTTCATCATATCATGACCTATGGAAATTTAACATGTTTGATAAAATTATTATCATAATAATCATAAAAAAACAAGAGGATGAATAATGATGGTATCCCCATATCATATACCCAGAAAATAAAAAAAATCATGTATTTCATTCATTGTTGATTAGAATAACTATTTAATGTTTATCAAAAACATTAATACGGAAAATACGCCTACAAATTTTGAATCACTTATTTAAAATATAAACATTTATTATATATTAAATGAAAAAAATATATTTTAATATAACCCAAAAAGCATTTAATCTGATATTTAAATAATGGAGTGTTCAGAATGATGTTACATTTTATACATTTCATATACATTAAAACAAAAATTCCTTTCACATTTTTTTCTAAAAACTATATTTTATTTCATTACAAAAAAGAAAACAAGATTCATTTTTAAAATAATTTTAAAAAATATATGTTGTCTGAAATTAAGTTAAATAATCAAAATAATTATTTATAATATTTTTTGAAATAATGGATATGAATGAAAAAAGACTTTGGACCAAAGAGATAAATAAATTTGATTTTACATAAAAACAAATTTTTGATCTCGTATATACATAAAGAGGTGCAAATGATAGGAAAACACGTTTTCATAAGAAATAACTAGATGATAAGAACATTCATGAGAATTCATGAGAGTTTTAATGTGATATTTCATCATTTGTAACATATTCTTAGAAAATCCTAGTACACAATGAAATTGTAACATAAAACCATGAATGCTTTGGTAGCATTTGAATAATAAAACACATGAAAGAGATATAATTAAATGCATTTATAAATCCCCATTATTATCATGGGACATTTCCTAAAATATATTAATGTTTATTAAATATTGTACATAAAATAAAAAATATTGTGAATGTGGAATAACTCTCCATGATATAAAAGTGAGATAAAAATCCCAAACCGTATGTAAGACTTATTCTATACGAGTTAAACCATCATATATAAAAATATATATTTATTATAAATATATTCTAGAACCATATTAAAATATAAAATTCCATAAATAGTTTTCTAATAATATTTATCACCCATTTATTCACAATTCATTATTAAATTTATTGTTTCGGGTGATAGTTTCTTCGTATTTTATGTATGTTATCATACGCTTGTCTGGGTCCTTGTAATTTTTTCACGGTTACATATTATACATAATTTTAATAATTATATAAATATAATATATATTCATTATATATATTTATTTTATGAAATAAAGGTCATAGATAGGAAAATTAATTTCACCCTTTATGGAGAAATAAGGCCATACATACGCATGAATGTCTCTTCCATTACTATAAATGAATGAAGAAAATGAACGTTAAATTATATTTATTCATAAAGAAATTATTTATATCTAATGTATATCAAATTTGATAATTAAATATACAATTATTACAATCAATTTAAAAAAATAAATAACATTTCACATCACTTCATGGAGGAGATTGTCCACACATATGCACGAGTGACATTATCATTTCCCAACGGATTGGATGGTAAGAAGGTAGATGTGATATATTAATTAGAAAAATAAATTTATGTAAAAAATATCATATATATATATATATACTTTAAATCCATAATTATATTATTCTATGATATGTGTTGATGGAAAAGAAATAACATCGGTTTGTGAGGAAATAGTCTACCATATACAGGATCGATAGTTTCATTTCTCATTTAATGAAAGTGAGGATGTATATATGCTATTTCACTGAAATAATCACACATAGGTATATGGGAAATAATTTTCCTATTATATAATGATATTTTATGCTGATTTTATGGTGTATAAGATGATATAAAATAAAAAATACTCCATTTAGAACAATACCTCTTCATCAGATAACCTATAAACCATTGCTCCAAAATCCTTATTGGTTGAGTTTTATGAACAATCAAGGGACCTATTGTCATGGGGAGAGAAGTATGTAAGGAATTTATGAAACTATTTGAAAAAATGAAAGGCTTGTTATGTGTGAAGATGAGAGGATATGAGGTGACCTTTAAAATTGAGGTGAGTTGTGCACTTGAAATTATTCCACGATTTGTATTAATTCCATTTCAATTTCTTGGAAAAGGACCAAAATGAAACATTACAAAACCATACCAGAGATAAATTCAAAATGTATAAATAGAATATAAATTTTAAAACATTTCATGTCAATTTAATCATTATATTTCTATTCCCCCCCCCTATAATCCCTTTTAACCATAATTATGGGAATAGATTTCAATTATTTTTCCAATTTATTATGAACAAAAATTAATTTGAAAATATCACCTGAAAATATTTATTATGATTCCAAATATAGATTACATTTTTTCAAATCTATGACATAAAATTAGAAGAATATAACTTAAAATTAATCAAGAAATCATGACAAAAATAGTCTTACAATGAAATAGATTTCTAAA
This sequence comes from Viscum album, assembly GCA_963277665.1. NCBI lineage: Eukaryota > Viridiplantae > Streptophyta > Magnoliopsida > Santalales > Viscaceae > Viscum > Viscum album. Next base: position 513,559,444 of record OY728138.1, read on the forward strand.
ATAAAAAAAAATTCAAAATTAAATATAATACAAATTCCAATTAACTAAATTTAATTAATAATAACACAATAAAAAAAATTTTACATTAAAACTATTTAAAAATTAATATAATATTAAATTCATTAAAATAAATGACACTTTTATTAAAAATTTCTTTATTTGTGACTATTCGTAGAAATTTTAATCATGTCAAAGAATTATAAAAATGAAAAAATAAGATAATTTATACATTATGATTAATAATATGTAGTACATTTATTATAAAACATATTTTAAAGTATAAAAATTTATTTTTAAATTTGTGGAAAAATATGATGAAACCACATTTTTTAAAAAATAATTTTTAATAAAAATAGTAGATTTATTTTTATTCCATAAATAGAAAAAATTTAGATTAATGATATAAAAAATATTGGATATATAATATTTAAATTACATCATATCAATTCACCAATTGTGATTAATTTAATTTATTTATATCAAAACACACTGCGCAAAGAAAAATGGTTTTTTTTAAAAATTATTTCATTTACCATCAAATAGTTTTTCAAATTAATTTATAATAAATTTATAACTAATGAGTTATTTTTCTCATCTGTATATAATATACTTCTACAAATTTCCTTATTCATATTCATAACCTCAAATCCAATGCATTGGTAATATTTATCACATTAAATCACTATATGTTAATACTATATCATGTTTCATTAAAACATTGTGTTGTATGTATCATAAGATATCATAAAATTTAAATTTATTTTAAATAATATATATTTCATAAAATATATTTGTGATAAATTATTTACGCCTTAGAAATTAAATATTCTTCAAAATTTCATCACTCTAATACAAAAAATTGAGGATACTTCTGCCTCATTATATCCCAACTATGTAGATTCATCAAATTGGTCATCTCACCAACAAACATTGATGAAATAATTATCACTTGTAACCTAATTATTCGATGTTTCCTTATTTTTACCATTTAGTTTTTCACTACGATAACATGTTTTATAACCTAGGAAACTTATCCATTAAGAATAAATTGAAGTAATAATTATTTGATAATTATGAATCATTGATTCTAAATAATGTATCTAATTTATAAGATATTAATACTATGTGTGTTGCAAGTAAATTTTATCCCAAGCATGTATAATGAGTAAAAACATCTCTTAAAGATTAATTATGTTTAATTGTTTTTAATATTTAGGGGTCAATATATTAATTATAAATGAATAATTTTTCAAAGAAGGGAAAAAAGATTATATTTATTGATATTAAAAAATATATTAGAAAAATATATTATTTTTTAATAATTTTAATCCATTTAATAAATTATCATTTATTATAAAATAACATTAATTCTAATTTAGACATTATTAATATAATTCAAATTTAAAAATATCATGAAAATAATTGTAATTGAATAAATTATTCTCAGAAATGTGTAATATATGGATATATTATTCAAACATATTTTTTCTTTTCCTATGTCATAAGGCTTTATAGATATTAAAAGCAAGGAGGTCCCCATATTGCCCTTTTATTTACTTAACATAAAATAAAGGCCAGTTTTATGGAATCATTTCCTAAAAACTGATAAAAATATATAATAAGGTCATTAGAGTACAAATATTTGTAGTAAATTGGGTTTGGAGAAATGATTATGCCATGTAAACCCGTATATTCTAAATTTATTACAAAAAACACCATTTCTACCTTAATAATGGTAAATAATTATTACCCTTTTTAATATTAATCTTAGTCAAAAATTAAGATATAATTATTAGAAATTATAAATTATGATCACTAAAAATATATAATGTATTTTTTTTAATTCTGTTAATATAATCCTAAAATTTTAAAGTCATCTTGCATATGTCATTATAATGCGGGGATTGAAAGAGACCATATCCAAATTTTAAAATCATTTAATAAAAAAGTTTCATATAATAATTATTACAATGAGATAAATTTTATTAATTGACCTAATGTTTTTCTAATTTGACTTAAAAAAATTCAAAATAAAATTTTAAATTCTAAATAAATTAAATGAAAGGGAATTTTTCAATTAAAATGCAGTATTTTTCGCTATCCATTAAAAAATAAATCTTTTGAAAAAACCCAAAAATTCAACAATTGATATTTTAATATATTTTTTTAATAAATTATGCTTAATTTTATGAATAATGTTTATGGAAGTTTTATAAATTAATTTTAAAGTATGTTCATAATTCCGGACTAAATAGTGTTTTATTTAATCATTTTTGTTATGTGAATTTAAAGATATTAAAATTTTTCTAAATGTAATTTATTATAATTTTTTGGGGTTTTACAATTTCCTTGTAATAATTAAATTTCATCTTCACATTTTAAACTTCATATCATTAATCACTGATATGATATTTGAAAAATTATTTATGAAAAAACCGACAACGTAAAAGAGTTAACAAAAAACATCTTAAAAAAGTGAAAGAGAGGTACTACAGTCATATGGATAAAAACATACTAGGATTCCATATAGTAAAAAATATGTGGGAAGTGAAAACATAGAGATATAAGTGAAAACTAACTACCAAATAATGTCTAAGAGTGATAGTTAACATATCTAAGAGAAAGCTAACAAATAAAAATCCATAAACCAATGGTTTGGAAAAAGATATTAATATTATTTCTAATGATAATATGAAATCATTTTTGTATCAAAAACCATTTCCTGGAGTATAGGGATTATTTTACAGTCTTAGAATGTAATGGAATATTATTACATGACAGATTTTTTTCACATTCACAATTTTCATCCATTAGTTATTTTTTGATATTTTTTCACCTCATCTCCTACTCCAAGAGAAAATTATTCAAAAAGGATTTTTTTTATACTTGAAACACTCAACTAAACTATTAACATATCATAATATCCATAATATAATGATATGCCATTATTTTGATCTCTATTTTTGATAATGACTAAATGGTTACTAATGGTTATTTAATAAGCGCAAATCTATACATACATAAGTAACACATTATTCTTTGAATCCTTGTCCAAATTTAAACATAAAAATTTTTATAAATGGTTTACATTAGGATTATTAAAAAGGGTTATGATCCATAACTATATAGAATAGGTCATCGTATTTCAGAAATAAACTTATCATTAATCTTCAACCAATGTGAAGTATCTCTTAATAATCACATACCAAACATGTGAATAACTTCATCATGTATTCTCTTGAAACATAGTAATAACCCAATTTACCATAAAACCATATTGAAAAAAAATCATGCGTCCTTATTCCTTACATAAACAAAAAATTGGTTATATTCCTTAAATCCACAAATGTTTTTAAATACATCAATAACAGCATAAACAACATTGTCAATGAATCATTAATTCATTAAAATGTATTCAGTGCTATCTAATCCATATGAATCATCAATATATCACATCCTTATTATATAGACATTGGGAACATGATAAGTGTTATATTTCAAATAATCATGTTTTTTCCGAGAGGAACAACATTATACTATATCAATTTTCTTATCACCGTTCCATACATGATTTCAAATATTATTAGTAATAGTACTATAGTACAGTCTAAATAAATTTCATAATTATTATATCTAGAATATCATAAACAAAATACATCTAAAAAATATATAAAGGGTCTAAAAAACATTCACATTATTCATTCACCTTCAGTCATATCATTAACATGAGCTTGACCTTGATCCCTTATTTTCATCTAATGTGTATTCTATTGATTATTGGGGAATTAATTTCTGTAGTTTCCCATCTCCTTGTAATTGAAGCACTAAATATTAGATTATTTTATCTACTATTTTCATTATTTTTTCATATATCCCTTTTTCTCCACTGTTATGACAAACTCTTAGTCCCTTCAATCATTTCACAAGGTGATTCTTTCCATAGTTATCACATATGGGAAAATTCTTCTTTCCTTTAATCCCTTTGTTAGTTTTCTAATCTACCATCATCTTCTTCTTTGGCTTCCCCGTGAATCTATAAAACATGAAAATTTATTTATCTATCTTGATAGAACATAAAAATATTTCATCAAATGATGAAAAATTTTGACAGACCAGTGCTCTTCATAGACTTTGATTAGAACATTTAAAGAAGTGGTCAATATTGAAAATTGTGTTGCATATATAATCTATAGAATACATGGATTCCTTATAAACGTTTCCTTATACTCATAAAAAATTCTTCCATTTTCATTATTCTATGAAACTCTCCCATTATCTCAATTTTTTTCTTACAGGTGATGTATTTTTTTGAAAAATGTGTCCTTGAAGGTATTTCATTCCATGAGATCTATTTCCTATTCCTCTCAAGTATTATAGATCAATGACCATAATTTATTAGCATCACCTTATTTAAAATACACTAAAAGTATAACCTTTTCATTTTCACCACACACCAATACCATAAATATATTTTCTAGGGACATAATCAATTTCCCTACTATCAATGGATAAGTAGTCACACTAAGTGATTGGGGCCCCATTGTATAATGATTCCCAAAATAAGAGAATATATCTATGGAATATGTTTCTCTATATGATAAATGTTATTTTTTGAAAACTTATTATGCTTCCCTAATATATCCATAACATTCAAAATTCTAATACCCACCCTATTGGCTTCATCAATATGGAAATATTTTCATTATACATAATTATTGATACCACTATTTATTACATGTTACATTTATAAACAATTTCATATATATGATTTAATTAGAAAATTAGGAATTATAAATCATAATGTATTATCCCAATACATTATAAATAATTATCATAAGAAAATCTTATTAACATAAGAAAGTATTATTTGGGGATATCATTATTTTAAAATAGTTCATAATGCCTTGTAAAAAATGTGAATTATCCTAAAAATATCCACTGAGACTGTTAAACCAGTTTGCCATTGAAGATTATTTTCATGCACCTAGTGATGATTGTGTCCTTCCCAATGCACCTTTTTTGAGGTGTTTCAATCAAGTACCAATGTTCTAGAACCACGTCCACTTTTTTGTATTTAGACAGAGAATTATTTCTTGTAAAACATCATAATATTTTCCTTACCAAAACGTTAGGATGTTCTTCTATACTTATCATAAACTTTTATCCTTATGATATATTCCCTAATCTTTTTTTCTCCTAAATCCGGTTCCCAGGGTTTCTACTAAACATCCCTTGATACCAAATGTAATGAACCCAACCATAGTAGCTTTGAGACAATACTTTAATTTTTTTCATTTGAATAAATATAGTTGGATGAATCATGAAGGACTAAGGAGTTTATTAGTTTGGTAAAACTAGATATATACACGATACACATTTTATTTTGTGAAAATATAAAACATAAAAAAATAAATATCTTTGTATCCTTGAAATTCATTAAAATAAATTATCATAATAACCTAGAGAAATTAAATAAAATAATTATTGTAAAAAATTATAAGTGAGAGTAATCAATAGTGGAAGATATAATCAATCAACAATAATAGTCAATATGTAAAGGTAGATTACTATGAAAAAATTTCATTAAATAAATAATTTGATAATATAAATTCATGCATAGATAATATCATAGAGAAAATAACATGGATAAATATAAATGAATTATGATTTAAATAAATGATTAATTATTGGACAACTTGTTACTTAGGTACATGAAACTGTTACCGTCAACACCATTCACAAGATGATTTAAAACATATTGGGTAAAAACCCGTCAGATTTGGCCAAATGATTTGTCTAATGATACTACTGATGCATCGAAGGTCTTGAATTAACCAATCCCCAAGTCATGTATTTCATTTCCAAATCATTCCACATATATTGAAGATTCAATTTTGTTCATAAACAATGTGTATTATCAAACATCTGTATTGAGTAAAGGATATAGGTTTATCAGTATTTTCGTGGTTAATAAAATAACTTTTAAAATACCACCATACATAAAAACTATATATGGTTTAGAAAATATTAATATCAATCACATAACAATATAAATATTTATGATAAATTAAATTTATAATGAAAAATGAAAACCAGAATGAGATTGTATATTGTTATTGATAAAAATTAAAAAATAGAGAGAAATTACCTGACAACTCATTTTGTTTGGAAATATTCAATTCAATTCCCATTTCATCAAATAATTCAAATTAAAATATTAAATAACATGATTAATGAAGTATTAATGAAAATAAATATTAAATGGTTAGTATGTACCTATCTGAATGGACAGATGGCCATAATGGTTTATTCAATTTTTGATGATCCCCCTTTAAGGGTTGAAATGGAATCCTTGACAATTCAAGACACGAAGGTCTTAAATGAATTTATTTATTACAGACTATGACTACTTGAAACCACCCCCCAGTAACCCCAACATTATTAGCTCTCCACAATTTCATGGTTATACAGCTAGCTGTCTTGTGAAAAGGTGCATAGGACTAGAACCGAAGGAAAATTCCATACCCTCTCATTCTTCTGAATCTATTGTCTCTACTCTGGTTAATGCACCTTATTATGTATCCTCTTCTGGGTCTTGTTTATTGTAGATTCATTCTCGTAGAATCTGTAGATTAGGTGGAATGATGGCCTTAAGAAGGCCCGAATGCCTTAGTGAACTGACAGTTTGGGTGGCCTGAATGCCTTTAAGGACTCTAGGACCAAACTGGTGGCCCGAAAGTGAATAGTCTCGACTACTACAGTACTGAACATTAACATTTATAGTACTTCTATATTAACATGAAATTATTCCTCCAACTGGAATAAGAACTAGGCCTTGTGGATTCAAATTTACATTCCTCACCAACTGGGATTAGGATCACGTGCACAATGGGTATTATATACATGACATAAAATTGAATTTGTGAATAATAACAAATAAGACTCAATGAAATGTAAATTTTGGTGAAATCCATTACATCACACTTCCTTTTAGTTGAAATTGATTTTATATCCAATATAGTGGTTTTAACCCTGTTATTAAATTTTTAGAGAACAATATTAATATTTATAATATCATATATAATAATTTTATACCATTTTATCACATGTTCATTAATAATCATTCATTATTATCTTTGTTTTAGGTGATAATTTTCATGTTTTATTTTGTGTGTTTTGTCATTAAAGATATGAATCTAAAAAATATTATCGATTTTTTTCATATAAGAAATAGTAATAATTAAATAATTATCATATCTATTCATCAATTTTACTATAAATCATGAATCATGATTTTGAAAAATTATGTATGTTACGATCATAAAGACGGTAGGCCATACTTACACATGAGTCATGTTTCCATTTACCAATGATCATTATTGATATAATTTAATTAATTTATAATATTTCAATAATGATCATAATATCATATATAAAATATTATATACTTATTTATATAATTTATGTGGTGTGTTAATGAAAAGAAAGTCACATTGCTTCGAAAAGACGATTGACCACATGTACACGAATGATGTTATCATCTTTAACTGAGTGAAAATGTAAGAATTAAATTGATATATATTATGCCTAAATAATGATAAATATTTCATTAATATCATAATTATTTTATATAAATCAGATATAATAATTAATTTATCCTTATCACCGTCCATGTAGAGAATTAGGGAAACATGAATCCCATCGCTTCATGAGGCAGAAGTCTATCGTGCACACGAGCGATGTTATCGTATCTCCTACAGAATAGAAGTTAAAATGAATTATATTATATATTTAATAAATATTTAAAAATATGTCATAAATAAGAAATAAGTGTTTTATATAGAATATGTGGAGTAAATTTAGAATGTTTTTTTGGTAGTTATTGGTTATGAAAATGTGTTTTTAGTGTGAGAAGAAGAGAGGGGATTGAGATCCATTTATAGTTAATGAAGAATCGAATTTTGTAAAAACCCAAATATATTTACTATTGTGATACCTCACCTACCTAATGTGGCTCCAAAATTTATAATTAAATATATATAGGTATGATATGTTCTATCCAAACCTCTACCAAATAATAAATCATATTATTTAAGCATGTAATTCCTTAGCATCTATGCTTCCTTATTTTTACCATTTTTGAATTTCACTACTGTAACAACTTTTCTATCCTAGGAAATTTATTCTTTAATACTACAATAAAGTGATCCTTTTTAGATAAAAATAATAAAACTAATTTTAAATATTATATATAATTTATAAAACATAAATCCTATATGTGTTTAAAATTAATTTTAACACAAACACATGTAACATGTAATAACATTACATTATATTTAACTGTGCAAACAATGTTTTTAATTATTCAGGGTTTATAAATTAATTATAGTAGACGATTTGGTCCAAGAATTGAATATAGATTATATTAACATATATTTAAAAAAAATTAATAATAGACAATTATTTATTCATTTAAATCATTTAATAATATATCATTTTCTATAAAATGGAATGAATGTCAATTTTGACATTATTCATTTAATTTAAAATTTAATTATGAAGACAAAGATGGAATTATAATATATTATTCCCAAACAAATTAAAAATTATATATTTATCAAAGAAAATAATTTAATAAAATAATTATTTCATTTTACTTCAATTTGTATATTTTTAGTATCATTTATTTTCATTCATTATTAACCAAATTCTTACACTATTGGAATTTCCTAAGTATTATATATAATTAATTCTTCTCAAAAAAATAAAAATATTTATCATGATGAAACATAATATTTTATATTTCAAAATAATTTTTATAATGTAACATATGCTGTTATTTTTTCCAACCCTATGGATTTATAGATATTAAAGGCAAGGAGGGTACCACTTTGTACTTTTCATTACATAACATATCAAATTGGCCAATTTCAAGGAAAGGTGTCCAAAAAACCCATCTAAATTCATTCATATATCATAATGGTCAAAATATAGCAAAAATAATTTTTCTTAATTTTTTTTTCATTTTAACCCTTACACTCTTAATTTAGGCCCCCTAATAAAACCCTTTTTACCATAAATGTGGTAAATAATTTTTACAATTTTCAAAATTCATTTTGTTCAAAATTTAATTTGTACTTACAAGAATTATAATTTATTCTATATAAAAATATGGAATAATGTTTTCCAATTTAATTCATACAATTGGAAAAAATTATTTTAATATTAATCCTACATATATTATGATAAAGTAAGTTATTAAAATGACAATTTCTAAAAGTTTACATAGTTTTTGTGTCGAAATTCAATATTAAAATTATTCAAACAACCTAAATTGTATTTAATAAAATAAAATTTATCTAATTTTATTTTAATACCGATTAAAAATATAATTTAACCTTTATTATATTATAAATTGAAATGTAGTTCGAATTAAAATTCTACAATAGTTACTATTCATCCAAAAATGAAACTATTCAGAAAAAATCATATAAATTCACCACAAACTAATTTTTATATGATAATTTCATAAATGAATTTTATTTTTTCAATTAAATTTTAAAATATTGGTAAAAATTTATTTTAAATTATGTCTGAAATGCATAATTAAACTATTTTTTTGTTTAAACCTGATGTTGTGTTCCGTGTAAGCTAATGAAAGTTAATCTAAATGAATTATATTATAATGTATTGGGGTGGTACACAACAATTAAATTTTATTAATATATATCTTGGAAAAAATTATTTATATAGAAATATTATCTCCATGTGGAAAATTGTACTAAAATTGTAATGTAATCTACTATAAAAATAATAGTATTATGGACTTCAGATTGTTTAGGGAGTCTGATGATAAAATACACGGTGATTTTTTTCCATTTCAATTACTCTATGTGTAATGATTGTAACATCCCTATCTACGTTTTCCCCTAGTCCTTAAATTTTTTACATACAAATTAGTGATATAAAAATTCTACAATATCTCTCTTAATGTAGGTCCACTAGATTAGTATAAATATTCAAACATCCAAGATTGGAAAATAATTGAATAACTATGACTCTCCTCTAATTTATCCTTCATCAAATATATAATGGATGTAACACCTAAAATATTTATAAACCTTATTATTCCATCTTAATCAGGGTTAAACTCGTTAATATTTTTCACCTTCTTATGTAGCTCAACTTTTTACACACCATTAAAATTTTCACATGGATATATAGTTGAACACTTATTTAAAAAATAAAAGATTTATCCCCTTTATTTTTCATTTCCTAATCCGCCATTTCAAAATCGAGAAATATTGGATCTTTTTTTAACATCAAAGATAATCTACAATGATCCTTCCAACTCTGTGCATTCACCACCTTGTTCGCATTCTTAGGGAGATAATGTAATAAGATGTAATAATAATTATTCATATCCCACTAGCTTCTATAGCACATATTCAACTCTTTATCTGCGAATATATTCTTAAAAAATTTATAATCTATATATATATATATATCAAACCATTAACTGTTAATATAATTTCACCATATCTTTAATCATGAAATAAATAATACTATATAGAAATCATGAGAAGGGTAATTTCTTTAATATACCTTCAATTTCACGAGGCCTAATCAATAACCATTTCATTTTTATTGATAATGTGTTATAGTCCTTTATTCAATGCATCACAAAATACTACAAACCCATATCCAATATAAGGAAATGAAAGCATGGGTGAACTGACTAAACTTCACTTTAGTATATTGAATGTTTCCTCACATTCACTTATCCAAATGAACAGGTATCCCTTCAATGGAAATCTGTGACTGTATTAGAAATGATAAGGAATTATACACAAATTGTTGATAATATAAATCCAAACCTTGAAATAAATGTATCTTAGTTACAATGGTTAGTTTGGGCCAACATTCAGTAGCCTCTGTCATTGATATATCCACTAATGTAACCTTTCTATAGATTATATGACCCAAAAATTAATCTATTTATTTAAAACATTTACCCATTATTAATTTTTCAGACAATTTCTCCTTCAGTGGGATATTAAGTAAAATCATCACGTGATATTCATGATTTTTCATGATTTATGAATATATAATAAGATCCTAAATTATAAGTACTAAAAATTGATCAAGTTAATCTATAAAAACTCTATTCATTAAATACATTAAGATTATAGGGGAATTTGTAACACATAATGGCATAACTATATATAAATATATTCCATTCCTTGAATGGAATGATGTACTTTGTATATCATTCTTCATGAAAATCAATTGATGATATCCAGAATAAAGGTCAATATTGGAATGTTATTCAGAACCACACAATATATCGAATATGTCATAAATATGGGGTTAGGGGGTTTGTGTTATTTATTATGTTTCTGTTTTGTTCTTCATAATTTATGAAGAGTCGTACTGATCCATATTTCTTCTTAAAAAATTGGTGCACTCCAAGGTGATACACTTAATCAAATAAATTCCTTTTAAATACTCTCCTAGAGTTTCTTATTCAATTTCTATAACATAATATGGGAAAATCTATATGGATAATATAAATAGGTGTTACACCAAGTATGAGTTCTACTGAGAAATCGACATCATAATTAAATGGAATACATGGGAAATATTTTTCATTAACATTATGAAACTACCAAGAAATTCTATTTCATTGATATTTAGTTTCTCCATATACATTTTAAATATATATCCCATTTGAGAAGGAATGAAGAATCATACAATGGATATAATTTCCAACGTAATTTCATATTTATCATCGCACTAATAAATAATCATATGTTTTTTTCATATCAAATGTGATTATTCATCCTCATAAATTTATGTGGACTTTGTATATAGAAATCCAATCCAAGCCTAAAAAACAAAAATTAAATAGAAGGGGTGATAACAAGAATTTTAGGAAGCACATTCCTAAAAACCACAATCAAATAATAATCAGAAACATGAGATGTGGTCATTATACCATTTGGATTTTTCAATTCTAATTCAACATATAATTGTTTGAAATTGAAATTTAATACCCATATAAAATTATTCATATATCAAATTTTGGGTAAATCCTGGATCAAAGATGACATTATCTATTATAGTGTGGAGGTTATGTCTACTATTCACAACATCAATATTGTATCCCTCCTGAAAAATAGTGATCACATGATATTTTACTTTTTATATTATCTTAAGAGCCTACTGACATACGTCATCATCATTAACCATCATATTGGTACACTAGTTATAAAAATTATAATAAACCTTACATTCAAAACATTAGAGTATAGATGGTGCATTATGTTGAGTTTTCCCTGTATTTTCATCATTATCTAACTTCTTTCCATTACATAAAAATTCAAATTCTTAATGTAATTCTTTTACATAATTATAACTTTTAATATTATCTATAAGGAAATTTGATTCATAAAAATTTCCACCCATAGAGCATTAAGGGAATCTCATATTCTTCACTTAATGATTGTAGAATTTCTTTTTCATTTCATCATTCTTTTATAATCAAAATAATGATATTGATGGATAATTGTAGTCTCTATTTACAAATTGATATAAAATTGAATAATTTATTTACAGATACATAAATACCTAATAGATATAGTCCTTAAAGGATTTGGTTTTAATCCACTAATGTATCTATCAACCTTTCACTTTGGTTGGATGATGATACCAGATGTGTAGCTTGATAGTCTTGTAATATTTTCCTCAAAGGTAACAATAGATTCCTCAAAAAATTTCTTTAACTAATATAATTCTTTAATTATTTTTGTATGAATAATAAAATTAATGAACTTATTGAAAAATAAGTTTTTAAACTTATCCCACTCCAGAGATTCAATTTCATTATATTGAATCATTTTCTTGATATGAGTCCACCATTGATCAACAACACCTTAAAATTGATTGAGATCCAAAATAGAGTATTTAATCTCCAAATATTGGAGAATGGATAAATTATTTTCCGTTCTAGTAATATATTGCTTAGCAACAAGTCGATTATTTGTAACACCCTAAAATTATAAAAGTGTAACCTGTATTTTAAATAATGTAATAAAGGTGAAACCACACACATATGCTAATATAGTATTATAAGTATTTATCAAAAATTAACTAATTTAAATAAATTTTAAATATTTTATAGCTTGAAATTTACATGATATTGAGTTAGTTTATGACATACCCACCAACGAGTTTCTTCAACGTCTTGCGCTACACACAAGACTGAGTTTTAGGGAACAAAAATATATTTTTTAAAAAATAATATTTAATAATATATTATCTATCCATTATGAATATTATAAAATTACTTATGAAAATATATGGTTTTGAAAACTAATTTATTTGTTAAAAATTAATTATAAATGAATATATTAACCAATTTAATATGAAAAGAATATTTTTATTGATTGTTATTTTTATGCTCACAAAGACGTTTTACCCCAATAAGTTAAATTAATTTCAATTAGTGGGAGAAATTAATTTGATATATATAATATATTCAATATAATATTTTATTATTCATCTAGTATATTTTAAAATCCTAACATAAGAACAACCATAATTTTACACCTAAAAACCTTTTTTTTATTAACACATTTTTAACGCCCTTTAATGGTGAATCAATATGAAATTAAATTTTTGGGAACATTTATACATTATATATTTAATAAAATAAACTTCATAAGTAATATATAAACCTAATAATTTGGTTATGAGGAATTCTTGGTATATTTCTATGAATTTTTATTTTTTGATGATTATAGAAAAATACTAAATTATAATTGATAAATAATTTATTCATCTATTTTATTTATAATGTTGATCATATTTTAATTTGGTTATACAGTTCAAATAAATAATATTTTTATAAATCAACACAATTTTGGTCATTTTAATCAATTATACTTTGAAGATGAATATAAAAATATAGAGAACCTTTTGGAGATTTTTCCATTAAAACACCAAATTTTCATCTCGTCTGTATGGATAAATTTAAATTATTTTCATCAACATATTTGATTGAAATTTTAAAACGTGGTTTAAATATTTGGAATCATAATAATTTATAATTTATAAGAATGTCCACTTTGTTTTTGATAAAAAAATACTGCTAATAGTAATTTAAATTAATTACAATGAATAAGGTAAAATTTTGACTCAAAATGGACTAAACCTTAATCTTAAGGGCCCAAATGACATATAAACATCTCCAAAATACCTTATATTTCCATATTTATACTATATAACCACATTTATTTAATTGTAAAATTACTTGATCCACTTGAAAAGTGAAAAATTGGTATGTAATTCCTTTTTAAAAAATTTTAAAAGAGTGTCCCACTATCTCCACTGTAAAAAGGCATCCTTTACTGCCACATCCTCATACCTCTCACTCAAATTTGAAAAGAAAAATTCATGAAAAAATAGCTCCAAAAAATCCGTCACCTCATTTATAATCATTCCATTTGTATTAAATCAATCCAAGGAATCCTTTGGTTCAAAACAAAAGGAGTTACCCAATTAATAAGTAACATATACCCTTAAGCTTTTTAAATTTACATCCATTTTCCACTCCCTAAAATTAATTTATTACATTATTTTATAAAATAATAACTATAAAAAATATACTAGGATGTTTATATGATAATTTTTTTAACTAAAATTACACATGATTGCATCTAATTGGAAACAAACATATTGTTTCAATATATGGTGAACTATTGCCAAACAATATGTTGATTGTTCATTTTTTTCTTTTCCAACTTCCATGGTTGAAAATTATGGTGTAAAAACTAATTATATATGATATATATAATATTTATTATTTATTTAAGAATTTTTATTTCTATTAAAACATATTCTTATATACTGTCCAATTTTTGTAAATACAATAACATCGTTTGTGGAACTGTGGACCACAACCTCTTAAAAGAAATGTGATTCATTAACACGATAAATAGAATGTATAAAGGATTATTATAAAAAAATATGTGCCATAAAAAACAAAAATATTATATTCATTACCCAATTATTTGTTAGTAAATATAATATAATCATTTTTTATTTATGATAAATTGAAAGACATGAAAATAGATAATGTCTTTCGTAGATGTGTGGATTACCACATCCTTGACCTGATGTGATTAATTTTTTATCACAAAAATTGTATATTTAAATATAAGTGTATATGATCAAATAATATATATTTTTTATATAATTATCATTATATAATGATATGGTGTTACTTAACTTCTTTATAATAATGATCATTGAAAATTGGGAATGTTACTCATGCGTAAGTTGGGCCTGTCATCTCTATTATTGTAACATTGTTCCATTTTTCATAACTATTTTTAATTATTTGTTTTAAAATTATAATATATGGGTGAATATGAAAAATATTTCCTTATTATTATTTTTTATTTTCTATATGATAACCCTTTGGACAATTATTTACAAAGCAAAGTTGTCTTAACAAATGAACCGAATTTGTTCAAAACACATGATGTAAACATAGTTTATTAAGTAGTTGTATAAAACATGTAAAAAGGTGAGATAAAAATAATGATAAAGATGAAAAAGGTTCTGAATAAATTAAATAAATAACATATGTTTATTATACAAGTTTTTAATGTATTTTCATCGGAAAGGACACATTACGTATGGAATTGCGTCTCAATTTAAGTTCCATTGAGACTAATTTGTTGTTAGGCACCTAGTTTCATTTATATGGTGTATATACTTCCATTTAAAATTTTATATCATGAAACAATTTATTCTCATAATATTCAAATTTTTATTTAATGTTATTACTTCATAGAGATTGTGACTCAAATTATTCAAAGTGGTATGCCACAAATTGGCATGTTTAATGATTATTATCCTCAATAACATGTTTAATGATTATATTTTAAATCTCACATTCGTTGTGATTGTTAAATTTATCTTGAAAATATCCCATTATTTTTTTCACCAATTTCCTTATATATAGTGAATATACATCCATTTTTTATTTAATAACGTGATTCATTCATTCCTCGTGATATTTTGAGTTTCAATATGAATTATTTTATATAAGGTGTTTGAACTAAAAGTTACTATATGGAAAATAATTTCAAAAACCTTTTTCTTTTCATTAGGTTGTATGAAATCCTCATTCTCATTAATATTCTATAGTAATTTTTATAATGAATTTTTCAATATATTGATTTATTTGTTATTATATATGTGGATTTATATTTGATACACATAATTTACTTATTTATTGATTCTCTCTCTATCATTATAATATTTTCAATGGTTTATATTACAATCTCACTTTGTTTAATATTGTTTGCACCTAAATTTCCATCATAGGAACTTATTTGATCATTTTATAGTAAAGACTTTAATTTTCATGTGCTCTATTTATTTATGATCTTATAAAAGTAATAGAACCTCTTTTATACTATTTGTTATAAAAAATGTTTTAGAAATTTTTTTTTAGAAAAACCGACTTTATTACTATCTTTAGTGAGAGAACCTGTGTTATTCAAAAAACCAGTGTTTTCAAAAAAGTTTTAAAAAATTTAATATGATTTAGTTAATAATTTTTTCAATTTTTTGTTTATTTTACGAATTTTTTCAAAGGAATAACCTTTTCAATATCTAAACAAGGAATTTTTCTATAATTTTTACAGTGCAAAAGGAATATTTTTTTTACCTTGTATTGAAGGTATGAATTTACTCAGAATCATTTTGTTAAAGTTTCCTTTTCTTTTTTAAAAGCATAATTTTTAAAGAATGTTTTTTTAAAAAGTGAATTTTAAAGAAAAGTTTTTGAAAACAAATTATATTTTCCTCAATAATGTTTCTAAAATATATTTTTATATATATTGATCAAAGACAACAAACAATTATTTTATTCTACATGGGATATATATTATTGATAAAAGTTTAATTCTTCCATTAGATATTTTATGATTTATTTGACCAAGGATAATATTCACACACACATACTTTATTTATCTATTAATCCCCTAGAAATATTCAATCTTATATGGTAATTAAAAATTGAATTTACACTAAATTATATATTTCATTTTTCATAGATATTACTATTTTCTAAACCATATACCATTTTACACATGTTGTCTACTTTGATTGTTATTTTATTATTTGGGATAAAATTGATAATTATGTATTCTTTTCCATATTCAAATATTCGATAACATATATTACTTATATCAACTATTAGATATGAGGAATGATTTTGATAGGAACGGAAGGGTGGGGCCTAGACATTAGATAACTCCTTGATGCATCGATATGATCTCATGAGAAAAATGAGTTGTGAAAATTATACTGGTATCAATCTACTATTTTAAACATGACTGTATAGGCTTTCATATTCCCTAGACATGACATCCAATAAATAAGCATTTCCCTCATATTGTTTATGTTATTATTCACCCATTATATTTTTCATTGAAATATATATTTATACATTTAATTTTAATTTCAATGATTAAATTTAATGTTCTTTAGTTTATTACCCTACCATTTTTATTTTTCCTTAACTAGATATTTGAATGGAATATGTTTTAATTTTCCATTCCTTATTATTTATTCACTTCCATTTTATCCTATTAGATACTGGGAATGTTTGTTGGGTTGATTAAAATAACATAATTATTATTCTAATTGATTAATTATTTCTAATGCTATACTTTATCCATACTGAGTATTTGATCTCAACCTTATTATGTTTCATTTACATTAGAATACAAGAAGAGTACTATGAATGATAAGAAGCGATATACTAGTTGGAATAATGTTTCCTCAAAATTATTTATTTAAAAAAAATATTTTGTAATTAGTGTGTTATGTTGTAATTCAAGAATCGTGTATTTATCACATTTAACAAGTATACTAACATGATCAGTCCTTCAAACATTTATTCCTTGTAATAATGTTAATATAATTGATAGTAGACATCGACTCTAGGCCATCTGTGGTTGGGTCAATACAGTTGTTATCATTTTATCTTTAATAGCATCCATGGAAAATTGATTTAGGAAAACATAGATTATAGAACATAACCATAATGTAGAATTGGATGACAAGTGTAGAAGAACACCATATAATTTTGATAATGTAGATATTATAGAATTTTTATAGAAAAATATATGTTTATGTATACAAAAAGTGGATGTGGTTCTAGCACATATATTCCTAGGTGTAACAGCTCTAACATGTTATGTTTGTCATGACTTGTTATGATCGGGTACAGAAAAATGGGCATTACTGTGCACCCGATTTGACACTCTACAGGGACACTCATATGTTAATTAATATTTTCCTTAAAACCACTATGAATTATTCTGAAAATGAATTATAATGCCCTAGAATTAAATGTTACATAATCATGAGTTAAGTAAAGAATTTACATTAAGAATATTTCTAGGTTAATAGATTTAGATAATTATTCTAGAAATATAACAAAAACATAGAAATACAATGTGGACACTTCCATTAGTTTTTGTTTCTTCCTTAAAAATTAAACATTTAAAAAGAAACCTGGTTTCCATTAATTTTTAATCATCCTAAATTTTCCATGATACCATCCTAGAATCTATTATCCCTTAAATCATGTAATAACATTTAAAACATTGGATGAGAATACAAATCATAGTAAGGGACATAAAAATAAAAAAAATCATTAGTATAGTTAAAACATGATATCCCATTCCATTATATTTGTGCATATGTGTCAATATATTGTCATAATAATAACACTCATACTTGTTTCTAAATGAAAATGAAAAAAACCAATAGTAATCACTTTTAACTCATTTAGGTGACCTAGAGAATCGTATAAATAAAATCATTTCAAATAGCTTCCAATTAGAATAACCACATGGTTGACATCAAAATTAGACAAATATAATGGGGATCTGCCTTTATATAAGCTATATCGGGCTCACCTGTGAGTTATAATGGGGATCAACCCTTCTTAAAAATTGTGTCGAGATCACTCATGAGCTATATAGGGGAATCAACCATTCGTAAAAGCTATATCGGGAAGAATCGCGATCTATAATGGGGTTAAAACCATTGTATAAGCTATATCAATATAACTCGTGAGATATAATGGGGTTAAACACTTCGTATAAGCTATACTACGCTCACCCTCTCATGTAATCCTCATCTAACATTTTATAAATAAAAAACGTTCATAAAAAACCCCCTTTTGAAAACATCTCCTAATCCCATATGAAAAAAATTTCCATATAAAAATTCCAATTTCATATAAGAAACCATTTTCAATACCAAGATACATAAGAAACAGATTAAGGGATTTATTTTAATTTTAAAAATACATTAAGTCTTATAGAGGAAGCTGAATATAAAAAACTGGTTAAAGCAGTGGAGAATTCATTGTGGATGTATATATTAAAAATATTTTTTTTATTTAGTAAAATGATTCGTAGAAGAAAACTTCCCTTTGAATGAAATTAGACGTCAAAGGCATATATTATACAGTGTATAAAATAAGGTCAAATATGTAACAGCCCGAGATTTTATGAAAAATATTCTTTTTAATTTTATTAATTTCTTGTGTTTTACGCTACACCAAAAGGAGCTTTCACAACACGCATCTTTGACTTGCCTTTCATTACAAGCAATCACAACCTTCCTCGATAACGTGTGTAGTATGCAATACTGAGTTTCACGAAACAATGATATGCTATTAAAATATTATTAAAACTAGCCGTTATGAATCGTAATACCCACTTTTTAAATTTTAGAAATTTTAGCTCTCAAAATGGACTTCATTTTTGGATTCGGAGTATCGAATTTAGCCTAAGGTGAAATTTTGGTACTTTTCGGATAACTTTCATATTCTGATGAATAGTGAAAATTACTAAATTATAATTAAAAACAACTTTTTTAATCGAAATAAGTAATAGTGATAAATTATTAATTTTAGTGGTTTTAAAGTATATTTAGTATATATTTTTACAATTTAATACAATGTTGGTCATTGAATGTAATTTCACATTTAAACCAGACATAATCAAGTGTCAATCTTTTGATAGATATTGTTTCTTAAAAACAAGCTATTTGTTTTAACAATGGGATTTAATTATAAAATTAATTAATGCAACTTCTATGTTATGGATTTAGTAAAATAGACTTCATTTTTGAATTCGGAATAAGAAATATAGCTTAGGATGTAATGTTGGCATTGTTATGAAAAACATCAATTTTTGATGAATAGTGAAACTACTAAGTGGTAGTTAAAAAACTGAATTTTTCATAAAACTTAATTTTACCACTTCTGTGAATGGAATTTCAAAAATCCGAGAGACACGGTTGATGTCACTATGTCAAATGTGGTCTAATGAGATGAAAATAATTTTTGGTGAATAGTAACTTTTTACTTTTATTTACCACGGTTAAAAGTAAATAGGGTAATTAAGGGTAAGAATAATATTAATATTACCCTAACACATGTCCTAATTCTATTGGACAAGTGTATCTCGACCAAAAACAACCTTAAGTGTAAAATATTATCATTTAGGCCCACTTGGATTATATTAGGACATTTATTATTATTTAATTCAAAGAAGAGATAAAAGAGTTAAAATCAAAGAATATTTACTAAAACATTTTTAGTATAGGGTTTTACATAAATTAAATTCGACTGTAATTATTCCTTAGAAAGACAAAAATATTTCCTACATTATGGTATTTTATTTGTAATTTTTAGACATCAAATAATTTAATTTATTTATGACACAAAGATGATGCAGTAATTATCTTATTAATGAAATATTGACATAATTGATATTATAAATACCAAAATATATGTAATTTAAGACTTTTTATGAATTCCACTAATTTTCAAGGTTACTATGATATATTAGTATTGATTTAATCAACTTGGTTCGAACATATAATTCTATTATGACTTTCACAAAAATCATATATCAAATAGTGTCAAAATTGACACAAAATAGTTTTTAAATAAAATATTATATTATTAATTGTTATTTTATTCCTAAAAATCTAAAGTTCGGCCAAATGACATAGATAAGGATATATATATTAATAATAATAAATTTGGGGTTCGTTTGGCATGTTATAGTAAGTGTATTAACCATATAGTGAAAGAAAACAAAAAGACATGGTAAAAGTTAAATTATTTAACTTAGAGTTAAATCTAATTGATAAGGTTAAAATAATACCCTAAACTTGTCTAAATCCTATTGGTTGATAGGATTTCTACCCATCCCCACTTTAGCTTCGAAATAAGACCCTTTGTAACCATTATAAACCTGTTTTGACTTTAATATAAAATAATATTTTGAGATATTCCTAAGGTGCCCCTCTCCTCCCTTATAAAAGGGAACCTCCTCCCCCTCCTCCTCACACCAATTTGAGCACTCAAGCTCGAACAACCCTTGACATGTTCTCCTCTCCACTTCCCTAGAATAATCCTAGAGGTCCTGGTCTTCTACAAAGACCAATCTTAGTTCCCTAAGTGGAGGATTCAAAGAGGCGTTCCAAAGAAGAGGTAATATCCAATACCGATCTTTTCAATTTCTTTCTTCTTCAAATTCTTCTTCTTTAGTTGTTTCATGATAAAGTAATAACATTAGTATTTATTACATACTGATATGTTATTATAAATATGAAACAACCCTAATTCAACTTTTATCCATCCTACGGAAAAATGAAATCACCGTGCGTGCGTACGTACAGAATACCGTCTCCACGCCGTGGTGTAATCTATTTTCCACAACCACCTTACAAGGATGGGTATAATGGTGCAATGAGTAAATATTTATGATTATTATAATGTAATATTGATACTGAAATAATATATATATATACTCTAATAAAATTCCACGATCATAGGAACGATATCATCACTCGTTTGTACGTACGGAATACCGTCTCCACGATGTGATGCGACTCGTTCTACATGATCATCATTACATAGTAATTATATAAATGAATTGAATGAATAAATATGATATATGTTACACTAATACCATTCTGGATATAAGGTATCTATAACCTTAAAATATGAATAAGAATTTATTCGGCAAAACACGCATAAGAACAAAAGGCAATAAAGACCCGAGTAACAAGTAACAATGAAATATTACTAACAAGAAGCTAAGAATATGACCATATATGATATCATATCAATATGTATGATTCTGGAATAAGTAAATAACATTATTTAAACCATTATACAGGAGCTTCAGACACGTACAAAGAAAATCAGACCTAAGGTAAGGGAAAATATCACAATCTCATTTTTATCCGAGATTGTTTATACATTGGCATTTACTGGGGTGTATTTTATCATCCACATCCATGTTTACTAAATATGTAATATTATTTCCATTAACCTACAATTTTTTAAATCCAATTTTACCCTTCGGTGAGTTTTTAGTAATGTATATGAAAGAAATCTTTTATCGTTTTCTCGTACGAGGTACTTTATGACTTTTCCGACAAAATTATGAAGAATGTTTTTTTGACTTATACGGAAAGAATGGATTTTTAAAACATTATTTCCAAGAATCATCCTTTATATGTTTTCAATTTTATTTTTAATCAACTTCTTTTAGTTTATAATTGTATGACATGTTATGAAAAGAAAAGTGTTTTTGAACAAGAAAGGATATTTTCCTCAAGAATGGAGTTCAAGTGTATTATCAAAATTATTTTCCATCTAAGATAATAAAGGGTTCTGTTTTATCCCTATTATTACATTTATTTGATTATGTTTTGAGGGAATTATTTTTATGAAGTCATTTACCTTATATGATTTTTTTATGATGTCATGATGTTTCAAGAATCCCATTTTTGTTACATGTGTTATGTGATGATGTATGATTTATGATTATGTGGCACACATAAGAAAGGATTCATTATAAGATGGGTGGGAACTATATCTCCCTCCAATGCATTGGGTAATGATTTATATCTCATGAGATAGACATGGATGGAACAGAAGGTTATTTTGGTTCAGTGATACAGGACTGAAACGAGGAGTGAACTCGGTTCAGAAAGGGACTTTGTCCAATAAGATAGTCTTGGCATTGAGTCATGACTAACAAGAAATGATTTTCCATTATTATGTGTGTATGCCACAAAGTTTCAAGTTTTATGTTATGATTATGGGGATCTCATTTTCACTTCTATGATTTGTCCCATGTCAAGATATTATGATCTCTTTTGCAGGTTATGATTTTCAAAAAGATATGATATGATTTTTATTTCCTTTATTTGCCCTTGCTGTGCATTTGAGCTCACCCTTTTATGTTTTCTTTTCCCCAGGATATAAAGAAAGGTTTTAGGTAAAAAAAGGGAAGATCTTTATGGGAGATATTGAAGATCTTTCACCACGATTAGAAGATTACGTTCCGAGTTTCCAAAGACACTAAACTATTATGATCCTTGTGTGTGTGTTTTTGTTATGTACCAAGTATTCCGCAAAAGTAATGCAATGTCCATGTACGTCAAGCTTTGGGTCTCTACAATTGGTATCAGAGGAAAGTTTTAGTCAACCTTTGGAAACTAGGACGCGAGAACTTTATTGAGATCCGTAGAGATATTTCAATGGTATGTCTAGGGATGTCCCTAAGGGTATGTATACGTATAGGTTATAGTACTAGAATTATGCTAACGATCATAGAATTAAACCTAAGACGTTAGATATTGAAGTTACTCCCCCTTTATTATGTTGTTTTCCCTAGCATTATTTTGGCCTCTCACACTATTCTTTTTGGGTTTTAGACGATGGTTGGAACCCGAAGGAACCGTGTTGATCAATGAAATGGACAATGCAATGATTTCCCTCCAGAAAAAACAAATGTTATGGGAGATGGAGTGCAAAATATTATTGTTATACTTACACAAGCTATGAATCATTCTGGACTTCCAAATGAGCAGAGAAGGGAACAATATTCTATTGAGTCCTTCATGAGGCAACGTCCACCTTATTTCAGTGGGTCTTCTGATCCACTTATTGCTGAACAATGGATCAGTGCCACTGAAATGATATTTTCAGTTCTTCAATGTTCTGAGCATGATAAAGTCATCTTAGCAGTATATCGTTTGGAAGGTGAAGCTGATCAATGGTGGAATCTTATCAAGAATACGAGGCAAGGAGATGAAATTGAGTCCATGGAATGGGACGAGTTCAAGAACTTGTTTTTTAGTAAGTACTTCCCTCGTATTATTCGAACAAAGATGGAAGAGGAGTTTCTTGAGCTGAAGCAGAAGGATGATGAATCTGTTGGTATATACGAAGCAAATTTTACAAGACTTCCAAGGTATGCATCTAGCATTATCATCCAACCTGAAAGTAAAGTTGATCGATTTTTCAGTGGCTTAAAACCAAGTCTTCAAAGGGAATTAGCTATAAGTGACTATAGTAACTATGAAGAAATTGCACGTTGTGCTATCAAGGTAGAAATGGAAGTTGGTGTTACATATCCATCTCATGGTTTTGACATGAAACGAAAGATGGAGTTCAAGGAGAAATCTCAGAATAATGGTGAAAATAAGATGAATGTTTCCTTATGCACAAAGTGTGGAAAAAAGAATGGTGGATATTGTCTTAAAGGGACTAGAAAATGTTTTAAGTGTGGAAAAGAAGGTCATCGAGCAGCTGAGTGTCAAAGTAATGGAAAAAGGGATTCTAATGATGTGAATAAAGAAAAAACTGCAGAGAACGCACCACCAACACTTCAATGCTTCAAGTGCAAGGAAATGGGGCATTATTCTAATAAATGCCCTAATCCAAGGGTTAGTGATGATCGACATGAGCAACCGCTTAAGGCAAAGGACAATGGGAAGTCACATGCGATCACCATTGGCAATATTGAATATGATAACGATGTGGTGGAATGATTAAGTGTTTATGTAATGGGATTCCAAAATAATGTTGTATCATAAAGTATTGGAATATTTATGTATTGGTAAAATGTGGTATTCAAAGTGATTGAGATATATTTGGAAATAAAATGATATGAGCATAATGAAGGGAAAATTAGAAAACGAAATGTTTAACAGTATTTGTGAGCTCATGATTGATATAAGGACTAAGTGATATCATTGTTTATGTATATAGAATTTTGAGGATTTTGGTATGTGGAAAGTGTTAAATTTTAACCGCATTCATGTTTTAGATTAAGTGATATCATTGTATTGTATTATGTTAAATATTCCCAAATATTCTCATCAATATTCACCAAGAAATCATTCCTAGAGTTGAACACTATCTTTTATAAAATCTATTTTACCCCTCTATTGGACACTTCTACCTACACAATAGACAATGGGTTATAGATTACACACATCCTATTTAAGAATCATTAATTCCCCATCATACTCTTGAATTTATAAGTCCATAAGATAGTTCAATTATATGTTATTTAATCTCTTGTCACACTAATCCTCGAAATAGTATTTTTCTAGATATATTTTACCACACCAACAATATAAATGTGGGGTCGAGCCACTGCAACGACCCACATGGAAACATAATCTCCAAAAACTGAAATGCAAACATTCTGATAAGAGGATGTGAAGGGTCCCATTAAATCAAACCCGAGACATCAAAAACATCTACCTCCATAATTATTTTTTGAGGAAGCTATGGCCTTCTTCCAACATTTCCCAGCATCAGACATTTTTCACAACCAATGACCAAAATTATATCATATTTGAACAAAGTGGGATAATAAAAACTAGACTATAAAACCTTATGAGTAGTGCTCTCTATTTCATGGTAGACACCCAAAGAAAATTATTTATTTCTCTCATGTATAGGAAACATTTCTTCCTCAACAACACATATACTCAAAATGTCATCATCACATCCCCTAAAAACAAGAGGGTCATCCTAATAATAATATTTCAACTAATTTATAATCTTCTTTGTTTTATTATGTGAGAGGTCCTTAGCCAAGGTAATGACTACCATAAAATTGGGACTATCTAGAAACCAAGAAAAATGTTCCACAGAAGCATCAAATAACAGTTCATCATGAAATTCGGAGTTAATCTCTCTTGGATCCTCACTTTGGGAGTTGGGTATCCCACAAAAGTGATCTTACACAAACGTTATACCCTTGTATTATCCTTAATAACCAAATAAAAATCCTAAATTTGCAATGTACTCCTCATAAGTCTGGGTTATGAATCCTTTTTAGCCAGTAAGTACTTATGGGATCCATAATTAGTGAAGATGATAACCATATACCTAATCAACTACTATCATAATTTTTCATTGGAGAACATGAAAACATTAAATTCTTTTCAATGTTTTAATATTTCTCATGGGAGTCATATAGAATATTTTTTTATGATAAAATACATTAAACATTTTATCATTTATATAACCAAAAACAACACCTAGTACCAAATCAATTACTTCACCAATTACCTAAAATGGAACATGCCAGTTAAGTCAAAAAATCACTGGTGAGGATGTCATCTTCTCCTTAAGTTGTTTAAAGGACACCAAGTATTTATCATATAAAACAAAGGGTGTGTGCAAAAATAGTAGTGAGCACAAGGGATTAGTAATTATTGAAAATTATTTAATTAACCTCTTGTAAAACCCATCATTTCTCAAAAAAAATCTTATTCCCTTGACAATTTTAGGTGATGGAAACTTTAAAATAACTTTTACCTTGGCATTATCAACCTATAACTAATTCTAAGAAACATTGTGTCCGAAATCAATTCCCTCAGTATCCATGATCTAGAATATTTCCCAATTGAGAACAATATTTGTCTCTTAACATCTCTCCAACACAACATTTGAATTTTTTTAGGCATTTCTCAAAATTACATCTGACTAGAAAAAGATAATCCATGAAAAATCCAATTATCATGTCAATCATGTCAGAGAAATTAGTCATCATGAATCTATGAAATGTGTATGGTGTACCCCACAAGTAAAAGGGAATATTATTATATGTGAATTTCCCAAATGAACATGTAAATATTTTTTAATCATGATCCTAAATTGAAATGGAAATTAGGTTTTAACCAGTATAACCATCAATAAAGATGAAAAATTCATTGAACACCAACCTAACCAACATTTGGAACAAAAATGGCATTGAAAAGGGTTTTTGTGTGTGGAAAAATTATGTTACCTAAAATCAATAGATCCCCTCCATTTATTCATTGATATTGTTTGGATTTTCTCATTTTTCTCATTAGTGAAAACTATAAATCAAGACTATTTATGTTCAATATATTTATGAATTACCCAGGGTCTATCAGATATCAGAAAAATTATCCCAACATTAAGAAATATGATCACTTATTCTCTCACCACTTCCTTCATGTTTCGGATTAGTCTCCTTTGGGATCCCACTATTTGTTTACACTCAAGATCCCTAAAAAATTTGTGAAAGAAGAATGATAGACTAATGCCCTTTATGTCATAAATTTTCTAACAAATAATATATTTGAATTTCCTCAAAACACTCACCTGGTTTTTCTCTTGACTTTCCTCCATCTTAGATTTGTTGATCACACACAATGTGAAAATATACCCTAATAATATATTTCAAATGGTCAGGTAGGGTTTTGATCTCTAGAATGGGTGGTGATTATCATTAGGGAAGACACTTGAGTCAGGGTGGACCACGGTCTTCATGATTCCTCTTGAATAAGGAATTGTAAAAGGATTCATCCTCATCACTATAACTACTAAATAAATTTTAATCTCACATAGACTCCAATCTGGGGGATCGAATGTGTTCCTAATGAAACATATCCACATTGTACAAAAAAACTACCTAAAACACATCAATAGACTCTCTCTCCTAACCTGAGCTAAACCCCAAGGTAGTTGTATAAGAGATATCATTTTCACCATTGACCTCCTCTAGAATCCTTAAAAAAATTCTTTTTCAACTCGTCAATAAAACCCTCATCTACAAAAAACTCATCCTTTGAAAAGAATTTAAGGGTTAGTTATTTTTATTTCATGATAAATTGAATTATTAATTTTCTTTACCTAATATTAAAATCAATATTACCTTTGAAACATCTACCACAACTCCCCATGTCGCCAGAAAGGTCCTACAAAGTTGATAGGTACCTCCTTGTCACACTCCGCCTCTAAAATCAGAAAGTTATAAGGAATAAAGAATATACCTACTCCAAAATAGTACGTCATCTCCCCTACCCATTGGGTGAGTAATGGATTTATTATCATGTATTAACATAATAGTGGTGGGTTGGGGGACTCCTAATCTCATGTTTTGAAAGAGAGATAAAGGGATCATGTTGATACTAGCTCCCAAATCACGCAAGAAGTTAAAATTTACATTTATGTCCTTAATGGTGTACGGGATGAAAAATATATAGGGGTCATGAACATTAGGAGGTATTCTATTTTAAAAAATAGTAATTCACTCCTTTATCAGACGATAGTCGGAAAACTCTTCTAGGGCCTTTCTGTTTTAGCATATTATCTTGAGTGATTTTATGTCTGACAAGCTTTGGATCAAGGTATCAACGAATGATATTTCAGTATACATCTTCGTATCTACTTTTAAAAACATCAGTGGCTCATAATAATTATTTGGTTTTCTTTATTATTTATAGAAAAGGGATTACAGGAGAAATGTCCCTCACAATTAGCGGAATCCCATTGTGTTTATATTCAAGTTTCTTATTGTATCCATTTTATTTATTTTTGAAGAATTGTTTTTTGTTCTTTTTAGTTGGAATAGTAGGAACCAAATGGAATCCACTACTTCTTTCCAATTTCCCAGTTTCATCATTTTCAAAATTCAAGTCTTCAAATTCGTATATTGTTTCATTTATTAGTACTTTGGGAAACATTTATAGGTTTTTGAGTATTTTTGAGACCACTTTTGGTGGAAAAATACATGGAATTATACCTATATTTGGATTTAGTGGTACCTAGAAACCTACCTTTGTCTATATTTCCAACATCTCTAACTAACTATCCCAATTTGATAACCAGTATTTTCATTATCGCATCAATTTGAACTTTATCAGTGTCATTTTTGGCCTTTTTTCACCTAATAATCCTTTTAACTATTGGAACATACCTGCCACCTCTTCTTTTGAATTGGAAGACTCAACCTTGGGTTGGGGTTGGGTTGGAATTTCTACCAAGATGGTTGTTCGAATCTAGGATGGGTAGTAGGTAGAAGGGATCCATGCTTCCTCCAATTAAGTTTCGGGTGTTTTATATACCCTTGATTACAGGTTTTAGGAAACGGTCCCCCATTAGGCTGCATTCTAAGTCTATATCCATCAACACTAGAAATCTGATAAGCTTGGGTGGGTATACCAGAGTTGGTAAAATAGGTATGTGAGTTTCCATACATGCCACAATGAAAGCATTTCCCCTAATTAGTGGTGTCTGTGTTATAATTGAAAAACCTAGAACCTTGGGCTTCAGCTTGTGGAGCATGGGTGGTTTCCTTATTAGCAATGGTTCTTCTCTTAGAGAACTTGTGCTATAAGTTTTGTTCTAAAGTATATAATATCCTTTAAGCTATTTAGTTACACTATTACAGAAGTCCCATGTAGTATAATGATCCACTGTCGTTTAGTGTTAAGGGTTGAAGATGTTCTAAAAAGAATCCATGAGATATTGGGTAGTGTACTGGTGTTTTGGAAACTGTCTAATTAAATCCCTAAACCTATTATAGGCTTCATGAAACATATCCCCCTAAACTTTCATGAACCAATTAATCTTATCCCTATTTTATGATTTCAATATCCTAGAAAAATATTTCATGGTGAATGAATTTTATACTTGATCCTAGGTGACAAAAATTTATTTCTCTAACTATTGGAACATGGAACATGCATTTCCCCTGAGGTGGAAAGACAGGCCTTTATGTTTTATCACTTCCTCAAATAGTCCCCTTAGTGTTAGTCAATGTACACTATTATAGATGATCTTAATGAAGTCAAGAGAGTCATAACTAGGCATCTCATTGAAGGTTAGAATATGAGAAAGCCGTTACTATTTGATTTCCTAGTTTATTGACGTTAGTGAGAGCCCAATGAAAGAATGATTATTAGATACAGTATGAAAAGGGAACTCTCAAATACTATGTAGCTCATCTATTTTATTTCTTAACAGTCTCACATTTCTCAACAGGTTCACATTTCTAGGAAGTTGATTGTTCATATTTTTGTTCTGTTCCTCTCTATTTCCTTCTATTTTAATTTTTGTTTCATCTTAATTTCTTTAATGTGTTTCTCAATATCAGGAGTTGTAGGATCTATTGTTTCAAATATATACCTAGTTTTTAGGTAGCATTTATATCAACATTTTTTTTGAGTTTTCATAGAAATTATTTTTGATGGTTTTTTTAAAAATTAAGCATTTTTTTACATTTCATTGTATTTCTATTTTCAAACTAATTTTTATTCCATTTTTTAGGTCTTATGTTATTAGTAATATACTTTTATGGTTTTTTGGTTTTTATTAATTGGTTTCACGTGTCTTTCTCTAAAACAATGCCAAAATTTGATGAGCACATCCTTTAGTGTGTGAAAAATTGAATTTATAAAACTTTTTTACTTTCTAGTACAACATCATGATATGTAAAAACCAATGTGAATGAGTAATATTGTGCTTATACGACCAAAAAATTACAAAATAAAAGAAAAAAATATGAAACAATGGATAATGGAACTGTGAAGTGGATAATTATTTGTGTGTGGGAGTGAGATTATGCAAAGTGAAAGCAACATTAAACTAAAAAATTAGCAAGATAATTTTAACCAATCAACTTGACTGAGATGAGGAATAAGCTACTGACTTCAATGTGATTCCACTTGTTCATGAACGTAAATTTAAATATTTTGATCTAACTAAAACAAGCTGGAAAGATATTTTGGCTGGAAAACATGTGACAAAATAATCCCTATAGTTTTTCAACTATAGAAATCATTCCACCCACTAGTTAGTGATATGAGATATCACTATGTTAAAATTGTTAGTTGAACTCAGTGAGTATCTATCTCTTGAGAAAGATTCGCTTTTTGGTTGAATATTCATATAGAAAACAGTTTGGAATAAAATCCAATAAAATTTATTTTTCACTGATACTTGATGTATTAAAAAAATTACAAATCAGAGATTGAGAGATATATAAAATAAGTAGGATATACATTCTTAAATAGAGGTAATATCATATTTAATCATCTAGCCTATTCCCACATAGGGAAATTGAACTGGCATCATGATGAAAACATGTATGTTAACAGATACAAAACAATAATGCTCATACTGAAATAAAATAAAGAAAATAGAGAAAAGCAATAAAAGAAGTTCTCTCCCTGCTCGATCTATAGGTTTTATAAATATCTAAAATCTATGCACTACTTCTACTAATGGTGTCAGGAATGGTGTCTTTGTATCTCACCCTGGTAATCTATAATGTTTTTGGAATTGGGGCTCTACTACTTTCTAATTTGTTACTCCTGGATGATGAAGTCGTGGTTAGAATTGGTGAATTCTTCATGTCTGCTGATGCTCTAAATGAAATCCTCTTGTTACATCCAGAATTCTCTTGTATGTGAGGATCAGCATCCAGCCTTTACATTATGTTCATCTAGATCCTTTTAATGCTTATCTTAAGTCTGTGTTGCTACTGATGAATGACTTCCATGTCCTCCACAAGGCACATTGACTTGGATACTTTATACATGATGGTGACTTATGTGAAACCCCTTAACAGAATGAATGTCCACTCTAAACACTATGATCCCACATCCTACTTAAAAATAATATAATTAATAAAAATTGAATAAATATAAACAATATTTATTAATATATAAACATGAAATATATTTTTAAAACAATAATAATAAATATAATTTAATATAAGAAGTAATTAAAATAAAATGTTAATCAAAAACATATTATTTATATATACATATTATTATTAAAATAGAAAAATAAATATATAATACTATTTATTAATGAAATCTATTACATATTTAATTTTGGAATTATATACGTAAATAAAATGAATAATATAAATGTATATAACTGTAAAATTGAAATAAATTTTATTATTAATAATTAAATTAAATATATATATTATATGATATGTTATAATTAAAATTAATAAAATAAAAGAATAAAAATAATGGAACATAAAGGGGTGAGTGTCGTATGGAAAGATAGGAAAGGGAAAGAGGGGGGTTGGCCTGATCGACACGCGAAGGTAGTAGAGGCTCTGGTGGTTGTGGGTTCTTTCGACTATGACGATAAATGATAGTGGTTTGGGGCACACAATAGCGCTTCAGTGGTGAAGAGGCATGTGGTGAATGTCTATTGATAAGGGATAGAAGGAGGATGAGGGCATTGCTGGAAAGGGAGGGGATCTGAGTGGGGGATGGTGTGTAGATGGTAGCGGAACAAATTGTTTTTCTGCATGCTCGGGTAGGTGTGGATCCATAGTACATCAGTGGTTTGGCTTTAATAGATGTTCACCGTGGATCGCATTCATCGATGTTGAATTGAGGGTTTCCTATAAATATATATTTTTTGTTTTTTGTTATAATTCATGAAGGAAAAATTATATAAATAATAAAAATATGAATTACATTAAATAAAATAAAATATGTAGTTAAAATTCATTCGTAAAAAGTAAAATTAATATTCAATAAATAACTAATTTCAAATTATATTTTGTTCACAATTAATTTTTTAAAAACAAATGTAAGTTCATTTACATAAGTTAATTAACAAATTAATTGAAGTATGAGTTAATGAAATAAAAGAATTAAATTAAAATTATGTATTATAATAATTAATGATTTGATTTAAATTATTAAAATTAATTTAATTATATAGATAATCAATAAATGATATTAAAATTTATTAATTTGTAGATTAATAAATTAAATTAATAAAATAGTTATTTTAGAAAAATAAAATAATTAATATAATGAAAAAAATACAAAGAATGAAAATATAAAATTTAAATTAAAAAGACAAAAATTTAATGCAAAATTATTTATTATTCTTTAAATTTAAATAAAAAGTCAAAAATAATCAATACATATTTTCAATAAAATATTTTTTGAATAGTATTATGGGAAATTGATATTAATTAGTGATTTTCAAATTAAATACATTATTTTTAAACATAAAATACACTAAAAACAATAAATGATGTCAAAAATTTCTTCAAAAAGAAGCCAAATCAGCGGTATACACCAATTCAATGTTTAACATCAAGAGATAGTTCATACAACATTATTGTCTCAAGATCAATTACCATTGTGAAATCTTGTGGTCCAATATTTTATAATGTGTAAATATTTAAATTTCCACTAAATAGGTACTGGTGCCTTGTTATGAGGGAATGGACAAAAATAGTTAATTTTCGATCATGTGTTAGATAGTTCTTATCATGTATCCTCATCTATCAGGACTCGTAATATATAATATAATCTCCATACATGAGAACACAATACAATCATAACTCAGATGAATAAAAAAACAAAACAAATCCCTCATCAATATTTGTAAAGATAAGGATACGTGTTGACATAAATCAATCCTTATGTTCCGTGACATATTTCTGACAGAAATCATTCCAACAGAATATAATTCCATTCCTTGTAAATGGAATCATGGGATAAGTGAGAAGTTATAAATCTCATATAATGTGTAAATAATATATTGATAATCCATGAAGGATGTGAATCTCATGTACATTCCAATGTTGTTGTGAAGAAATAAAAAACCCATTTCTATTAGGATCAACTTATATTCCATTCTCTAAAATGGAATTCCCTGTTAAGCGATATTCATATATCCTGATTTCAGAAGATTACAATAGAACCTTAAATCAAGTATCCAATATCCAATGGTTGTCTTAAATCATTGGAATAAGATACCAGAAATCACATCTATAAAGATTGAATATTTTAGCTGTCTTAAGAGATTAGATACATAAATGAGCCTCACTTGACAATTGAAAACCTGAAATAAAACTTAAAATTATTGTTATAATTTTTTTATCACTCATGGTATATCCATAAAATAATCCATATATCCCTTTTGGTATCTTGGGGAAAGGATAAAAATAAAAAAGGGTAAGACATATTCTTAGTAAGGGAAATCATACAACAGAATCTGTTATGAATAAAAAGGTAGATATCCAAAATAATCAATTATGTCATAAAAATGATATCATACTAAGATAATATAACCATGGAAAACATTGGAAAATAAATAATTTTATGGATAATAATAACTGGTTTCATAATGACGTAATTCAAAATATTGGGGATCATAATAATGTCATTGAGGCCATTTTCCAATAAAAAATAAACATGTCATCAAGGCCTCCTGCTAAGACATCATAAAATATTGGGCATGCAAGACCCAAATAATGAGTCTAGTTTATCTCATTATACCTTCTAACAGGTCAAGGGGATATAATGAGCTCTGCATGTCACCTACTATATATAGTGGATTCATCATATGAAATGGGTGAATAATCAATATAATAAATAATCAATATAAATATATTTATTTGAAAACTATCTTATGGAATGCCTATATTCTTCCAAAGTGAAAATTACAATATCACGATCTTATTCCGTATGAAATATAATGGTAGATGGAATAATTAGATTATATCCTTATTAAAGAATGATATTCATCAAATTATTTTGACATAGCTAAAAAAAATTTTAATAGAGCATTCAAACATTTCATTAAAACATGAGAAAAATATCATTATATTTTGATTACATTTTAAATAAATATTCCCAAAAATATTGAGGATGTTACATTATTTGAAAATATCCATTAAAAATATTAATGTAATATTAAAATAAAATAACATTCATGAATGTGAGAACATTCATCCATATTATATTCATTAAAAGAGAATATTTATTTCACACTTTGGTAAAAGGTCTAAAATGACATGCTCGGAAAACATTTCTTAAAAAAGATACATTTTAAATCATTGTAAATAAATTAAAAGGTAATGAAAATTAAATTTTTAAACACTTAATGTGTATTAAAGAACATCTATATGAAAACTTTATGAGAACATATACATGTAATAAAAATTTCATTAACCAAATACGAAATAAGGTGGGATTTTCCATAAAAAAATTCAAGATTATTTTAAGTAGCAAAGAGAGGGATATGATATTAATATGTAAAACTTATATGAACAAATATAAAAGGAGAATATAAATTTGGTTCATTAAATTAATATCTTACCATTTCTATCAAAATAACCTTGAACATAAACAACCCCAATAAAAAATTAGATTGTAACATAAATATTTTTTCACTTTGATAAAGTTTGATCAAATAGTCATTAAAGAAAGAATATTATATGGATCTAAAAATACCCTGAATTATATGTAGTTCTATTTCAAAATTAATACGGATTCTAGTAATTATACCATACAAATATATGATGGTGAATTATATGAAACATTTTTCATGAATGTGAGATTTAGATAATGATAAACCTGGTAAAGATCATATCATATGAATTGAAAAACTATCAATGTAGTGACCATGAGATCAAATTTAAATCAACATAAAATAATTTAAAAATAATAAAAAAAATATTTAGAGATCAATTCACACATAATCATGGCATAACAATGTCCACGAGAAGTGGTACAACTAAATCAATGGAAATTGAGTAAAGAAACCCCTTGGCATGAGTCACAACATTCTATCTGTTTCATTTAACTCTTTAATAGTAAATAAATATTAATTTTTTTAAGTTTTTAATAACATTAAAAAAAGTATTTCATTATCATTAAATAATTTATTCATTTTATTTCAATTTCATTTTTAATTACTTAATCATTTAAGTATAAGTCCTGTGTTTTTAAGATGTTTTGTTCATAATTGAATAATCAAATTGAAAAGATGAAAAAAAAAATTAGTAATTGTTCCATAACCTAAAGAATAACTAATAAAACATAAATATAATTTTTGTACATCAATTATAATTTTTGAGTCAGATTTGAAAATAGATCATGAAAAAATGCATCAACTCATGAGGAGGTAGTGCACACATACACATGAATGATGATTTTAGTTTTCATTAGATGAAATAATTACCCTTAGAGAATAATTATAATTTTATAAGAATAAAATTACTTCATTAAATCAATGCCCCTTAACATTCATTATATCTGGTTCTTGAAAAATTATGTACCTCACAATGTTGTGATTTTAGTCCGTACATACTCATGTGTGAGTGTTTTATTTTCCATTTGATGGAAAAGTAGATGAATAATTATATTATATTAAAATTATAAAATATTTATATATATTATACATTTATGTTATTATATTTTAATTATTATTATATAATTAAATGTGTAATACTAATAAAAATGAAAACATTCAGTTAAGAGGTTTTCCTCATCTGTGAAGAACCTCATATC
The DNA here is from genome assembly GCA_963277665.1 of Viscum album. Lineage (NCBI taxonomy): Eukaryota > Viridiplantae > Streptophyta > Magnoliopsida > Santalales > Viscaceae > Viscum > Viscum album. Next base: position 513,595,972 of record OY728138.1, read on the forward strand.
CCTTAACCCTTAATACTTCTTGGTTAGTATTTTGGTTACACAAATACTTCTAGGAAGTAGGTATGTGATTTTATATTTAATTTTGGTAGGTCTTGGTTGTGAAATATGTCCTGTTATTTTTGAGTATTATAGGTGGTGTGGTGTCCTAATATAAGATAAGAGATTGGCACCCATTGAATTACAAAAAGTATAAAATTAATATAAACTTATATTCATGTTCAAGTATAAAAAAATTGGTAAATATATTATATAGGGAGATTTTAAGTCAAAATAATTTCAAAATGTAAAATTTATACCATTTTTTGTTATTTTTAAAGCCTTTCCTATAATTTTTGATGTCCCATTTCCAATTTTAACAATTACCATGATTACAATATTTTTACACTTTGGGGGCTAAGAAAGTTAAAATAAAAAATAAAAGACACATAATAGTGTTAAATGGTTAATATGATAGAAAAATCCCTCTTCCATGGCTAAAGATAATATATTTATTAGATTTAAATAATTTGATAGCATATTATGTAGTATAAGATACCATTAAAGACATTTTCATGGCTATACATATAGTTTACTTCAAAATATTTCCAGACATTATTTTAGATTTAATATAATTTTTAAACACATTATTAATACATTATATATATCTTAAAAAATCATGTAACACCATAAATCATCGAAAATTATTACCTTGTAAGTTTCCAAAATCATTTACATTTTTTTTTCTAGTATTTACAAAAGCACTATGTCAGCATTGAGGAAGGATTTTATATAGATATTTCATCCCTACAAAATAAAAAAAATATATCATAAAAATTATATTCATATTAAAAATTACCATTTGTATCCATTCATTAATTATTTTTATCCTTTCCAAAACAGATTAATGATCGTTAAAGAGACATTTGGAATTATTCTTTATTTGAAATAACATATAAAGAAATTATCAATAAAAATGGAACCAAAATAAAACATTTTAGAATATATAATGGTATTTGGTCAAAATAAACTCATAAAATCTAATTAATTTATGTTTCTAAAATAGTTTTTAATCTTTATTAGATTATTTTTAACTTTAATTACACAATTTACCATTTACCCTGTTCAAATATATTTAACATGGTTATTATTTATTATGAATAAATATGAAATTTGACTTATAAATAAATATGAAAATTATGATTCCAAATATGATATATAATTTTTATGATATACATTTTATTAATTTCAAAAATTAATTTTAATTGAAATGTGTCAAACACAACAAAAATTGTTTTTGAAAAATGTGTTTTATAAATTAAAATGAAATTACACCCAAAAAAAATATAATGATAATTCATATCAAATTAATTAGCATATGTATGATTAAAGGATAATTTTATTAATTTAATATATGATTTAATATATAATTGGACATATTATATAAATAATTTAATGAAAATGAATGATAGTTTATCAAAAAAAATTATTTCTTCACTATTAATTCAAAAATTAACCATTTTTAGAAAAATGTAATAACAATTACCCTAATAATAATATGAGATTATAATTTAATGAATAAAAATCCTTCCATAATATAATTTTTCTAATAATTATGAAATTAATTATATTTTCCAAACACAAAATTCAATAATAACCATTTTTAAAGAAAATGTATTTTTGACGAATAAAATGTCTTTACATCTAATTTTTTTCAAAGAAACCACAACTATATGAATGTTAAATATCTTGATTGAATTTATTATTTATATCTAATATGTCCTATAATCATATATTTCTTAATAAATTTATTCTAATTTATATTTCCAATTTAACTTCAAGGTTAGGATGGTTATAATTAAATAATAACATCATTATAAGATACCACTGTTTATCTATAGATCGGTGTTTTGTGTTATGAAAGCAATAGAGAATATAATTATTTGAAACTAAAATTTTTCGGTGTCGTATTGAGAATTTTCTATAAATATATTGATCACATAATATTCTGAGAACAATCTCCATTGGTCATTTAATAACTTCTTTTTCATTAGAATACTTTAAGATGTCCTAAAAATACCATTATGAAAGAATCCATGTATATATGAATGATAATAATCATCAATTAGATAAAAAATGTGTGTGAATTAGTAAGACAAAATTTATTGACCTTGTGTTAATATTCTCTATAATGATTACTAAATGATATATTTAGAATATCCTAATACCATACTCGGAGTTGGTGATACCTTGATTGAATATCAATTTTAGAAAACAACTTATATCCCTTAAATTGATCAAATATATATTAAATTCATGTATGTGGGTATCAATTCATTATTATATATTAATAAAAATAGGATAATAAACACAATGTTAGATTATTCCATTCAAATTCTTAACAAATATAATCGGAATATCCCAAGGAGACATACATGGTTTTATAAAACCACTATTTTTTAACTATTCCAAATGAAACATAGAAAAAACAAAACTATTGGAACTAATCTATGTTATGAATGTTAAATATGATTTCTTCTTGGTAGTAGGAAGATAAAAAATTCAATTTTCGTTTAGGGTGTAAACAAGAGAGGTTTTCCAGAAATAGATTGGGGTATTGATATACTATGTTTCGAAGATATCTATTTTTCTTGGCATCTACAGACCCAAATATGATCACTTACAACTGATGATATAATTTTCTTACCAATATTTTTAATGGTCAGTAACTACTTACATTGAAATATCTCCCTCCCTTAAATATCTTGAAAATAACTTTATTAAATGTAAAATTCTCCTTTTTATACTCATATTTCACATCTTAACACATCCTATATCCATATCTAGAATCCCAGACTGACGAATCACACCAAAGAAATACAACAAAAAACACCCTGACCCACCTCATTGAATTTAAATGGATTAATGTTCCATAAACTATAGATGACATTCCTTTGAAAAAAATGGATCGAAAAAATGTAATTATATTGATAATCCCAATGGGATAGTTTTACAATATATAAATAAAATCCTTTTATATAAAACACAATATAAAAAATATAATTATGCGTGATATAAAAACAAATAATGATTCAATGAAATTAATAAATTAGAAACACCATTTGTGTCACATTAATTACTTTACATAAAAATTTCATTGCAAACCCAATGATTTGAAAAACATAAAGGCACAAATATTTATCTAGGGACAAGTCTAATGTAATATATCTTCAATATCCAACTCCCAAATGTTGTAACAACATCATCTATTTCAACCCTTGAAATATATGATATGTTCCCCTTACTTGTATCATGGTAAAAAAAAATTATATATTCCATGAGATTCATTTTCATCGGGATGCATATGCACCAGGATTCATATGTAGGAGGTATGGATATTCACTTTGTAGTAAATCCTCAAGGATTCCAACACATTCTATAAGGGTAAGAATATGTTATCTAACACTAAATAGAAAATAAGTGGGAAAAATATAATCAGTTTTGATAGATACCAATATAAAAAATCAATGATAAAGATCACACCATAAAGGTTTCCCATTTCATTAATGCATACCAATGAATCTCAAAAATCCAATGCACGCCCTGTCAAATAAATCCCACTGAACAAGGCCTACTCACAAGCGGTTATTTCCCCCAATACCCAATCAACCACATGAAAGTAAATTATGTGGATCCTAAAATGTTCCATATTACAAATTTGAACTTAATAAATCCCTTTAAATTTGAATTCCTAAACTCATACACCCAATTTCATGTTGTGTTCACACATCAAAAATAATTTTTTTTAAATATAAAATTTAACAATTTCATCAAATGAATTATTGGAAAATACATCAAACCATATATTTATATCCAGAAATATTATCAATGTATTTTTATGAAGTTAACATATAGTTTGTTTTTAAAAACCATTCCATCATGTTCTAGGAAAATTATAGATATAGAGAGATAATCTACCTAGATAAAAATGTACATTTTATAGAATTGCATTGTGATCTAGTATATTCGAACTCTCATTTCCATTCATTTAATAAATTATAATAATATTTGGATTTAAAACCATCCTAGATCATTTATGTGGGTAAAGGTAAAGGGTTCATTATAAAATAGGATAAAGAAATCACAAATGAGACGAGAAAAAACCCTGACATTGGTCTCCTGGGTCCAATGCCCAAAAATCCATTATAATATGACTCTAGAGTAAATAAGTATCCCAGATAATCTAGATGAAAACTGGAATTTGATAGATTAAAAAACATGGGTATGAATGAATTATATAAGGCTTAAATTGTATTAAAAATATAATAATTATTATTAATTATTTACATTTATATTTAGCCTTCATGGTTGGGAAAACCCTATTCTAAGCATTCATTTTCTACTAGAAAAAACCCAAGGATGCACAGTTTTGATACAAATTATAGTAAACCATGAAATAACCATGATAATAGTTAGTATCTGACAATTTCAAGTGTGTTATAGTTTTCAATACCATGTTCCAACTATGACCATGCCTAGTTTCCCTAAAGACCTCCCATATGGTTACCTAGAATTATCATTATAGATTATATAAACTATTTTCCAAATATGCGGCCTCCAAAATTCTTCAAAATTGTTGTAAAACTCTAAAAACCTCTTGATAATACATCATACCCTTTTATAGAATGAAATTATAATATAAAATGGTAAATTACCCAGAAAAAATATGTATCACATCAAATATTACAAATATGGAGTTATAAGTTTTATAAAATGAAAATTTTACACTAAATTTCCAAAACCAAAAATAAACTCTTGGTTGAATGACATATATTATCATTTTATATTAATTCTATAAGAAAAAATACATATTAATATTTTAAGGAGAATTTTTTATTGGCTAAAAATAATAAGAATATTTCTATGTATGTATCTCGATGTTTATCTACAAACATGTTAATGTTAAATAACATACTTCTATGTGGATAATGGAACCATTATTCACACTTATAAATATATGGGAAAAATCACTATAGATATTGTTTTAGACATTCATATGAAAACAAAAATCCATAATTCCATTTTGTGTAGTTTATCACCATACAAAGTCATCACATTACATTCCTCTTCGAGAAGATTTATCAAACTATCAATATTACAAGATATAAATTGGAGAAGCCAAAATTTTAATAGAGTACCACTTTCTATTGTATATGATTATGATATGAGGTTTAACTCAATGTTATAGAGAATTATTCAACAAGATTCGGATATATAAATGAGCTTTAGAACAACATATCATCATTAAAATGGTGGTCAATATAAATATAATGTTAAAACTATAAATGATATTTTGGGATCTTCTATGAAGGAATTAAAATGTGGTAGGGATCAACACCTTAACCTAATACAGTTCTCGTATAAAAATAGTTTCCATTTAACATTCAAATAACACCATATTATGTTGTTGATCGGAATATGTAAAATACTCTATCATGTTTGGATAGAGTTAGAGAGTGTAGGTTTTTGGGACCCTACAGTTCTCAAGTGATGTCAAAGATGATTAAAACTATTTCGTGTCACTTTAATAGTGAAAAGTTGGAAAAATATATTCACTAATATTCTTAAATGGGATTTAAAATTTGAAGTATAATTAAAGTAATTCCTTTAAATATCACCATAAAAAAAGTTATGATATTCTATATGAATGTAATGTTAATCCATAGAAACATTAGACGAATTAAAATACTTGATCATGTTTTAAAATTTTATAATATTTTTCACTTTAATCAAACCTCTCTCAATTGTTTACTAACATAAATCTAGTATATTAGAGTCTGTGGTAACCTAAATAAATTATTACAATATAAAATTTGTTTCAACCCATGTGATTAAATAGTTTAGTAGACTTGGCAGACCCTATATATACATGATTCTGAAATCAAATGACAAAACATGATATAAAACATAAAATTATAGTGATAAATATATTATTTCTTCTATTATATCCCTGATATCATTCAATGTTACCTTCTTCGTAACTGGGGGAAAGTAAAACAAAAAAATTGGGATCTCATTTTCTTATTAAACGAAACTATACATAGAAACTAATATATATTAAATAAAACATGAATAGTATGTTAGATATATACAATAAAAAATATTCCATATCATTGAAATGATGAAAGGGTATTATATACATGGATAAAATAAATATAAAAATTGTCACATTGATAAAAAATAATTGGTTTCATAATGATTTAATGAATATTATGAAACAACATAATCTTACCACCATGGTCTTGTTCAATGACATCATATATAAAAGGTAAGAAATATGCCAAATACCAAAAGTATTTTGTATCATGAGACCTAGTGATGCATCAAGGGGTCATATAATACTTATCCCCATCCATCATTTAATAAGTTGAATTCTTTTATAATTTGAAAGGAGTGAATATAAATTATAACACATAATAAAAAAAATATTTGTATTTGAGAAGTATCATATGGAATGTCAATATTGTTTTCTAGTCTGTAAATATTAAAACATGATAATATTATATCTAGATAAATAAGTTGTATGGTATCATTATATTTTGTCCAAAGGTATGCATAAACACTATAATTATTATGAAAAAAAAAGAACGAATATTATATTATTTTGAAATTTTTTAAAGAATAATAATTCCTATAATAATGGGTATAATATTTTCATTCTAAAACCATAGAAACATGTATAGTAATATTGATAAAATTTTATGGATATGATGTTGGAAAAAATATGTAAGTGATAAATGTTAAAAAAACATTTTTCCCACATTAATTAACATTAAAAAATGGCATGTACAAAAATTGATAGAAATACTTATTTCAAATGATTGTAAAGAGTCATTAATAATGAAAAAGTATGATTATCAGTCATTTAAATGTTTATGTTATATTACTTAAAATAATTTCAAAAAATATGTACACAAAGGAGAATTATTCACTACTAAATGAGAATAAATAATGTAAGAATTTCTTAAGATCGTGATTTCTGTATTTTTGAATAAGAATTTGGGAAAAATATAAATAATACATTCAAACCCTACAAATAACCATATGATAAGAAAATAAATTTCTTTCGAGAAATAAATATCATATAATTCCCATAATATAAACTTAATAAAATGTTATCTCGAATAAGAAGGTTGTATACACATACAGAATATAGACTCTATCATTTTCTATCATATGAAGTGTAAGAAGGTAGATAATATATTATATTTAAATAATCATAATTATCTCATTAATATCATATACATTAATTAATTTCATTTGTACACCTAGACATGTGATTGTGTAGGAAAATGAATTACATCACTATGTGGAGATGGTAGTCCATATGTATGAGTGAGCGATGAAACTCATTTTATATAGCTTGAAAGAAGATATAAACTATTTTTACCATTAACGTAACAACATATAAGTATATAAAATACACTTATGAGATTATCATAAAATGTTTATAGAATATTTGGATAAATATCAAGATGAAAGGAACGTGGAAAATCTTGGAATGAACATATACACCTTCAATGAAAGAATTCATTTCATTGCACATTAATCCCTCTTGAATTGGCTTTTTTCTATGGCCATAACTTATTGGTCACGAAAAATGTGTCAGGGGGAGTTTGGGATTATTTTTGTCAAGATAATATTATTAATAAGTTTTAATAATTGAAAAAATGCTGGTCCAATTTTATAAGGGAAGTGGGTGGAAAACTTGTAAATATTTAAGACATTATTATACAATATATGTATTACCCATGTAAACTAGATCCAAATGTTTATAGTTTCTAAAATAAAAATATTAATGTAGAAATCAAATAAAACAATAAAATCAAGAAAGTTTTTTGTTATAAATTAAACCTTAACCCTTGGATTAATCCCCTCATTAACCCATTTAAACCCTTGTAATGGTGATATGTTTTACCATGATTACCATTAATTACATCCAAAAAGGAAATCAAAATATTTAATAAATTAGAAAATTTTGATTCAAACTATTGAAACCATTTTATAAGAGTAATATTATTAAAATATTAGAAATTAATTTCAATATACGTTCACAAAACTCTATGATAATCCTTTTCTAGAAAAATTATTTCTTTGAATCTTAAAAATGATTTCACAGCAAAATCAAGTATAATTACAATTTCAAGGGAATTAATTTCATTATATTAAATTTAAAGGAATATTATTTTATTTTATAACTAAAAAAACTGAATGTTACATTATTTTAACTAAAACATTTGATGAACCAAACTAGTTTTTATTTGATTAAAATAATTACTTGTATTTTCAAATTAGAATCCATACATTACCAAGTAAAAAAATAAATTTTTAAAATTAATTATACAACATAATAAATATTATTTTCCCTAGAGAATGTTTCATAAAATTTTAATTAATTATTATTTCATGAAAATTTTAGAAAAAATTTGTTATTGTAAAATCTATATTTTTCACTATTCATCCAAAATCAACTATTTCCTAAAAACTTTAAAAATTCACCCTAAAAATATTTTGAATTGATGTTATCAAAAATGATATCCATTTTATCAATTTAAAATACTAATATTAGAAATTTTCCCTCTAAATATAACCACAAACTATATGTTTTATAATGATAAAATAATTTGATGCGCATTCCACAATATTCTAGAGATGTAGTGTTTACCTACTATAAAATGATCTCGGGTATTAGATTCTTCCACCCTTAGATAATACCAACCTATAAATTTTAATATATCTTAATTCTTAAATAAATCTCAAAAATCCTTCCTCATAGATTCTTAAATATCATAAACCATAACCTCATGTTTTTTATTTCTCTAAAGAACATTCACCAACCATGTTTCAAAACACACTCTCTCTAGTGTCTATAATTTGGAAAGGATCACCATTAAAATAAAATATTGTTTCAAAATTCATTCCCTCAAAATTGAGTACCTGAATAGGATCTGACAAGTATTTCTTCAATAAAAAAATATAGAAACATCATGTACTTTAGAGAGGTTAGGAGGCATAAAAAATTGGTAATCCACAACTCCAATTCCATATATAATTTTAAACGTCCCAATGTACATAAAGAATAACATCCACATTTTAGTAAATCATATTCCACTTATCCATGGGGTAGACATTATGAAAACATTATTCGCAACATGAAATTTCACATCCTTCCTTCAATATTTGATATTCCACTATGCGATTCTTTCATAATACTTTATTTTATTTTTAATATCCTATAATTTCATGATTGTATCCTTAACTAGTTATTAGACTAAAAGATTTTTTTCATCCAATTATTCACAAATAATCTAGAGCATACCACATTTTTCTATACAAATATTCATAATTTTCAATATGGGTTCTTGAATTAATGTTACTAATGTATGAAAATTCCACCACATATTAATATTAATCCTAGATACCATGAAAGTCAAGAGAGAATGATCTCATCATATATTATAATTTCTAAATTTTCCTTTTAGAATCCCCATCACTTTGGGGGTGATAGGTGGTCCACAAATGTATCTTTTATTTTGAGATACTTTTGAATACACTAATAAAATTTCACTATGAATTGAGTGTCATGATCAGATACAATGGATAGACGCACACAGTGAATTCTCATAACTTCATTAATATAATTATGGGAAAGGAAACCAAGGTTTAGATCTTCCCTTATTATTAATAAATGTGAAGACATAGTAAGACGATCAGTAATGAGCCATATAGCATCATTATTATTAAGAGTCTTTAGAAATAAATTGAAAAATTCCATTATAACATTGCCCCATTTTCCATATTAGTATAGTTAGATGATGTTTGACTCCAATTGTATTTTTTCATTTACCCATTACCTACTGGAACACCATTCATCTATTAAAATAATCCGAAAATTTTCCATATTTTATTATACCACTAGAAATGTTATATAAAATCCTTGTACATTTTTTTGCTACCTGTGTGTATATATAAATTTGAGTTATGTACTTTATATAGTGGATCCCTCTTTTTCACCAATATGGATGAAACATATCACCTCTTCCCAAGATTTAACATTCGATCCTTATAGATGATTTAAAAAAATCACACTATTCACTTCTCTAATCCTCCCTTATAAATCGTTATCATCCTTATATGACTTCTCTATCCTTTCCTATAATTATTGGTTTCTAAATATCTTTATAAAGAAATTATTCTTCCCCGTGAATAATAATTTAAATATCCAACATTACTAAATACCTAAATGTAGTAACCATTTTATTTATCCTTATATTCAAAACAATATGGTACATCGTACTCAGTACAAAACCAACATATTTTTCTGCTTAGTGTGATAGTGTACCATTAAATCATAGTCCTCGAGTATTTGTAAAAATCTTATTTTCCACGTGTTTTGTTATTTTTAAATGAATATGTAATTTAATTTTTTTTGTCTATATATGTGTCACATATTTCTATATATAGATCGTTCATCCTTAACTTCCAGGAAAATATAACACATACCACCTCAACATAATGAGTTTTATAGTTCTGATCATGGATATCCAATTTACATGACTCATAAGCACCCACCCTATCATTTTTCATATAGATAAAACCTTTCCATTATTTGATACATCACAATATATAAAAAACCCTTCCTTTACTATTCATGAAGTCAATACCAACTCATTAACCAATATCATATTTATCACATTAAAAAATTTCTAATATTAACTTGACAATATGAATTTAATTCATATGTGTTTCAACTTAGTTAACTCATTTTCAAATATGAAAAAAGTTAAACAAGGCACCAATATTTAACTTATAAACTGAGGAAACTACATATCATGGTTATATTTGTTGGAATATGCCAATATTTTAATACCTTTGTTATAGTATATCAAAATATATTTCATCTTAATCCACAATATACTCTTGAAAATAATCATATTATTGCAAAAATTATCACTTACTTAATTTCCCATATAATTGATATTCTCTAAGTGTCTCAAAAATTATTTTTAAATAATTATCAAACTCTTCATTGAATTTAGAGTATATCAATATATCATCAATGAATACCCCCATTAAGTTATTAAGATAATACATGAATACTCTATTTGTTAAATCATTAAAAATATAACGTTAATTAGTCAATCCAAAGGTAATTACCAAAGAATAATAATTTAAATAACTCATTTGAAATTTCATCATTAGTGTATTATCATTCTAATACATTAATTTATGATAAAAATAAAATAGAAAAGTTCTTTTAAAAAATACTTGGATCTTTGAAGTTGTTCAAATATGTCATAAATTCGATGAAAAGATACACATTATTTAAATTAATTACATTTACCTTTCTATAATTTAGGAGCAACCTCTTTTACCATTCTTTTTTTTCAAAAACAGGATAGGTTATCCCCATGGTGAAACATTAAAGACTATAATCCTCTTTTCATAAAACACTTGAAGTTATTTATTCAACCCTAATAATTTCACAAGTTCTATTTAATAGTGAGTGTTACATATATGTTTTCCATCAAGGATTAATTAAATTAAAAACTAAACTCCATGATCAGGTTGATGTCCCAGTATGTTTTATGGAAATAAAACAATGTATTCTTTTACATCTAGAACATCCTATATTCATAATATTTATTTCCCATAAATATATCATTTTTCCCCTTCTCTTCTACTATAATTTCATTAAGGGATTCTATACCCCCTTTTTATATTATAATAACCTTACCTTAGTAATAAATCCTAACATTATACTATGAAATCCAATACATTTCATGGATTATTTCAAATTCAATCATAGGTAAAACAATATAGTATACAACATGGGATTATCTATGAATCTGAATAAATATTGATGAATATATCTATTTTGCAATAATATTCCCATTATGTGTGTTGATTGAAAATCCATTCCTCATAGTGTTGACAGATGGATTAGTGTTCTTTAAAAACATGCATGATATAAACATGTGTGTAGATCCATAATAAAATAAATCATTAGATAACAATGATTATATGATCGAAGAACGTAATATCACATTATTTAGGACATAGAAATAATCTATAGTTTACACATAATCTTGGTCTTCCTCAATCTTCATTTTTTGAGTTAAATTACCTTGATTCGTTTTTATTTCATTTGAATTGTTCCCCAACCCTTTAAAACTGAATCATCACACATGGAAATCATCTTTATTTACATTGTTATCACAAGAATAATTTCCACTGTCTTAAAACATAAAAAAACTCCAATTACCTTCATTAATTTTCCATGTGGTTTCTTTCCAAAACTATTATGTGTTATAAATTCCACCGTAACTTCTTCCCTTTTTTAGTATTTATTTTTATTGATTTCTTAGTTTCTCACTTCCATTCATGATTTTTGAGGGACACATAAGTCTTATGTAATTGTTTCTATGTATTAATGGATATTTATACTATATCATAATTTACTAAAAATATTTTCTTGAATTATTACATTTGATGGATAAGTTTTACCCATAATGAAAGTGATAAATCTTACTTCTTGGATTACGTTAATAATACAATACATGAGTTTAAAACATTATAATGCTAGTTTCATATTCACCAATATTTTCCTATTCTTTTTTACTAAGATTGAGGAATTACTTTTCCATGTAATATTTTTCTCATAAAGAAAATATTTTTAAAATAAAATATCCTTAAAATTATTTCATTACGTACACTTCGTATACTCTGCCTCTTTATTGTCTTAGATCAGTAGTCACCATTGATCAATACATACTTTCAAATGATAAACTTCAGTTATTATTTTATATCCTTCACTATTTATTAAATTAATAGATACCTTCACTTGGAACTAATTTATTTTTATACTCCTAGGATAAAAGATTTTTTTTTACATAAAGTCATTTAAATTATTACACCATGATGAGGGTCAAAATGTATATCCATATAAGAAATATTATTTGTAATGAATTGAGACAAAAAAATATAGTTAAAATATTCTCATCTATAGCATGAAACACATTAACTTCATTGACATTATTATGAGGTATAACCCAATACATATAAACTGTATTGATACTATTTCTATTCCTTCATCAAGGTGTTATATCCAAATAATTAAATATACTGAATTAGCTCATAACATCATGAATATTGAACCATAAGATATGAATCTTATGTAAGTAATGTATTATTGAATAATCTCTTGAATATCATAAGGGATTATTAAAATGTTATCATTATGTTATACCATGTTCTTCTAGTTTTAGTTCCCAAGGTTCCTATTAAACATTCTATGATACATATTATAACATCCTGACTCTAGTAACTCCATGATGATGACTGCCTTATTAAATTGGTACAAAATATTAGATAAATAATTATAGGAGATACAATACTTTAATATTCATAGGATAATATATACATAATTTATCGTCACATTAAAATTGAAAATTTGAAATAAATAAAAAATTCCAATGAGAACCTTATTATTTCGTCATTTTTATCTCTAAATTCATTCCATGTTCACTTATTTGTACACTAGGGAATGGAAAACATAATATTGGTAGAGCTCATATGATTAGTAAGGAAAAGATTACATTGATATTTATCATATAATAAATAGAACATGAATAATATGACCGATATAAACAGTAATAAAATATGGCATATAACTAATATAATAAAAGGTGAATATATCCATGGATTCCATAGAAATATAAGTTTTAAAATGAATAAAAAAATAACTATTTTCGTTATGTTATAATTTATAATTTTAAACATAAAAATTTTGTCATTAAGGCCTTGTGCTAAGACATCATACACAAACAGTAAGGAATACGCCAAATACCCAAGATAGATAGTCTCCTGATACATACCAATGTATTGAGGGGCTTCTAATAATTGTCCCAACCCATTATATAATAATTCCCATGCATTCAACATATGAAAATAGTGAATGGAGAATAAAATACATAACCAATATAAATATCCCGATTTGAAAACTATCATATAAAATGTCAATATTTTTAACGAGTATATAAATAGAAAAACATGATCATAATCCATAAAAATAAATAATTTGGATTGTACTATTATTGTATTTCCCCAATGAGGTTTAGGAATCATTGAAGTATGTTTATGTTGACAAAACATTACTTAATAATGCATTAAGAAAAATAAGAAATATCATATTTTTGAAAATAATTTTAAAAAGAAAAATTAAAATAATAATGAGAATAATATTTTATTTTCAAACCCTTGGAAAGTTTAATAGGAATAATTATAATGAATAGAATATATAATGGAAGTAAAATAGTAGAATTTAGTAAATTTTATATAACATTATTTTCCCACTTTTAAAAAAATTCAAAAATGAATTTTAGGAAAATTGAAAAGAATATTCATTTAAAATGTTTGTGAATATATATAATGATAGTACAAAATACCGTTATAAGTCTTTTAAAATTTTATATGAACTTATATAAATCAAATTTATGATCACATACATGGTGGAGAAAGATTCGAGACCAAAAAAATAGAAATAAAGATGACTTTTCATAAAAACATTCTTTTGGTCGTTTAGAAAACACAAAGCGTTGGAAATAGAAATAATAATTGAAAATACTAGAAATATTTAGATTCTAATAAAAGATATTTTATTTATGAGATAAATATCATATAATTCCCTTAAAGTAAACTTAAACGAAACTAATCCTAATAAGAATAAGATAGTAAAATAAAAAATTACTTAGGATTTCTTCTGGGTAGAATGTCTTCCAAAATCCTATAAACTAAATTTATATTTGTTATTCCTATATATAATATCCATATTTATATCCACATTACATGATATCATTCACTCCAAACTTCATTTTAATGATTTTATCTTAATTATTTGTTAAAATGAGTTTCTTGGTTCTAACTGTTATATTTTTCATTAATGTATTTATTTGTTTATTATATTCTCTTCAACTTAGTCATGGTTTCATAACTTCAATAATATAAAATCTTCTGTAAATATAAATTCTATATATTCAACATAATTTTATAACAATCCATGTAATATTTTCAGGAGAAATGAATCACGTACTTTTATAGAGATGGTTGTCCATACCTACCCATGAATGATGCTTTCATATATCTGTGGATGAAAATGAAATAAATTGGATAAATTTTTACCATTGAATAGTATTAATCATATTATAAATATCAGATATATTCAGTAAATCTATCCTTTTACCATCTATATAATGCATAAATGAAAACTGAATCACATCACTTTATTGGGGTTGATGTTCATACATACGCACAAGTGACATTATAATTTTCCCATGGATGGAATGGTAAGAAGGTAGCAGATATACTATATTTAAATTATAATAATTTTTTTCATAAATATTATATATATTCAATACATTAATATTTATAAAACTTCATGAGGGGAGGTGTGAAAAAATTAATTACATCACTATGTGAAGACGATAGTCATTTCATATGTATGAGTGATGTTTTAATTTTCCATAAGATGAAAAGGAAAAAAAGAAAATTGGTATAACATTAAGTTAAAAAATATTTCATTATATAAAATAGAATAATTTAATTATTTTAATATAGTTATATAATATTTAGATAAGGATTAAAAATAAAGAATCATGAAAAAGATAGGTATGAACATATATGTCATCATTAGAAAACCACTTTATCCAATCACCTCAATCCCTCTAGTTTTTTTATTTAGTTGAGAATAATACCAATTGGTCAAGAAAAATATATTTGGGGAAATATTTTGGTGGACTATGGCCATGAATAGTTGATCAAGGAGTGTTATGAAAAAAAGAGTGAAAGTTCCAGTTTTTCAGTGGGATAAATGGTCGACTTGTAAATAATTGAAACATTATTGTATAATTCATGTCTTACTCAAGTAATGTGGCTAAAAAATTTAATTACTTAGTAGATAATAATGTTAATTTTGAACACAAATCATCCAAAAAATGAAAAATGTTATTTTTATTTAAATCTTATTTCATAGCATAACCATCTCTTTTCCCCTTTTAAGACTTGCGTAGTGATATATTTTTTTACCGTCATTAATATTTATTATGAACAAAAATGAGATTGAAATAAAGGATAAATTATAAAATTATGATACCATATGTGGAATATATTTTCTAATATGAAATTTATATAAGTGGTAAAAAAATTAATTTAAATATATGTTCGTAGAACATAATATAAAACTCTTCATTAGTAAAATGTATGGTCAAAAGCATAAAATGATTGTACACAAAAATCAAGTATAACATTATTTATAATGGAAATAAATGAATTAGAATAAAATATATTATAATTACTTTTTATTATAAAAAATAGAAAAATTTTATGTTTCTTTTAAATTACTTTATTAAAGTAAAATGATCATTAATATTTTTTATTTGAATAAAACAACTACATAGCATTTTTAAATTACAAAAATATCATTATAATTTTAAAAATATTTTAAAAATTGATATATTTTTTAAATGATAAATATTTTTCCTTAAATAGTTTACATAAACTTTAATTTCAATCTTATATCATTATAATATCATAAATTGAAATTTATATATAAAATCCGTATCTTTCACTATCCACAAAAACATCAACAATTTCTGAAAAATAGAAAAAATTAACCCTAAACTAAATTCAAACAATAGAAAAAAATATCAATTTCATTAAATTAAAATTATAAATTTTTTAAATTTTAATATTAAATACAAAGACGAACTATTTATATTATAATGATAAAATAATAATATTTTAATTAGGAAATAGTCTACTAATGTAGTGTTTACCTACTATAGGGAAATATCAAGTATTTCAAATTCAATTATTTTTTACTTGTATTAAATTTTATGAAGTACATATTGGGAAATTCACATGTACTAAGCATGGAATATATACCATTGGAATATAGTATCTCTTATGAGAATGAATGGTAAATATCTTGAATCATAGAGAAAATGTGAAAGGAAATATGAAAACACACTTGTTTACTGTTCCATGGAGGAATGATAAGTTTCATGAAAAAACATGGAAACAAAAATCTGTAATGCTTCAAAATTATCATCTTTTTTTCATCAGATTAAAAATATTTTTAAGGTCCAATCCCTTTAAGGTTGTTGAATGAAAGACCACATGATTTTAGAATGTGTTTTCCTTTCAATTAATTCTCGATGATCAAAAAAGTGTTTCAAATGAAAAAGTAAACTAATATGAAATATTATAATTTTTTTATAAAAAACAATACAATTAAAGATAAATAATAATAAATTATGGTAATAAAATATGAATCATTCTTAAAAAAGTATAAAGGTAATTAAACCATAGGTAAAAAAAATCATAACCATAAAATTATTACCCTCGAGGTTTTTGATGAAGATCATAAACCTAATTACAACAATGTAAATAAGGTGAAGCATTGGAACTAGAATACATATTTTGAAAGATAAGTAAAACAATAGGATGTATTATCTATAGTAATGTATGTAAGGATATATATTGGAATTAAAAAAAAATTGGAACCCTAAACGCTCACTCCTATATCTGATGTGAATAAAACATAATTGAGTTGATACCATGTATATATTATTAGACATAATTATCCATGTTTTCATAAAATAAATAAAATATTTCATTACATATATTCCCAATATCTTTTTTTAGAAATTTATAGAATTAAAAAATCATAAACTAGTAAATTCTATTCCTTTCCAAACAAAAGGGAATATTTAAACTATAAAAAACTACTTCATCCATAAAAAGGATTCAAAACATAAAAAATTCATCTACCAAATATATCATGTTAGAAATATAATATGTAATAATTTTTTTCATAACTTGTGGAAATAGAAACTTACAATGGGGTGAGCTCTAACTCTCAATGAGGGAAAAAATACAACTGAGGTAATCAGTGAATAAACATTAAATATACATTATCGAAGGAGTAAATAATAATCCTGATTCAATAATGTAGCACTCCTGGTTTGAGGTATATGGCCTTTTTTATATATTTTTTATGTGTTTATAGTGCATGGGATTAGTTGGGAAGAGGATGGGAGAGTTTGGAATGGTTTTGAATGTGTTTTGAGGCTATTTAAGGGGTGAATGGTTTGAGCACGGTTAGTGGAAACCGTGCGGGTTCCCCAGGAAACGGTGCGGACCCTTGTTCGTGAGACAGTTGGCCTTGCATGGCTTGCGCATAGTTTTCCAAACCGTGTGAGGAAACCTTGTGGACCATGGCTCACGAGGTAGTGGCATGCACACAGTTAGCATACGGTTTTCCAAACAGTGTGGGCTAACCGTGCAGCCACTTAAATATAGGGTTATAAGTTCTGGGCTCACTCGGTATTGACTCATTTCACTCAAATCATCCTCCCAGTCGATCCTTACCTGGTATTTTCGGTTCTCATGGATTGGAGGGGCTCTCCCACATGATTTGGAAGCAATTTAATGGGGTTTCAAGGTGGATTCACGGTGGTTTCTCCCAGGTAACTCTCTCCTCTTGGTTTCCTTGTGTTTTCCTCTAGATCTACATCCTCCTCTTTCTTCGTTTTCTATATCTACACTTGTTGTGTGTAGATCTAGGGTTGGGTTTTCCATGGATATTAATTTTATGTCTTGTGATGTTAAGGGAAGGTGATTTAGATAGGTTTCGGTAGTGTGTTCTCTAGATTGGAGGAGCGGTTGTTTGTGGGTCGTTTTCATGGGAACCCTAAAGGTAGGTGGATTTTCACTCGAATAAACATGGCTAAAAATTGAGGTTCTATGTTACAATTAATTTTTTGATTAAAATTAATTGTGTGTTGATGTGAGAATTTAGATGGAAATCCATTTGGGGGTTTTTTGGAGAAAAGGGGTTTTGTGGTGAAATATTCTTGTTGTGGGTTTTAAAAAGGAAATATTAAAATGGAATGCTATGATTGATTTTTTAAATGATTTATGGAAATGGTATTCAATAAAATTATTGTTTTATTTAAATTGGTTTGGCGTGGAAAATTGGTATTCAATAAATGGGTAATTTATTAAAGTGAATTGACATGTGATTCAATGGGTTGATTACATGATGTTGTTGTGACTTTAATGGGTTATATGCTTGGCTGTGATTGGTTGGGATGTTGTGTCTGATTGGCATGAAGTACCACTTTAAAAAGGTTATGGATAGTGGGAAAAGGGCCACCATCTAAGGATAAGTGGACAGAAAGAGCCACTAGCTGTAAATAGATGAAACGGGTAGGACGGAAGCTCTATCATTATGACTGTTTGTTGAGCATTGCTTTGCAAGTTCGAAATTATGGTGTTAGTGTGTAATGATGGAATGGTTTGTGGATTTTTTTTTTGTATTCCTTTGGTTTCTTGGGTTGGGTGTGATGGCTTGGTAAGAGCATGGTTGTCTTATGGTAGTGGTTGCACTTGTGATTAATTATATAAACTATTTTCTATAAATGTGATAATGGTTTTATCTTATTGGCGTGTGTTGGGAAGTCATTTGGGGAAATCCTACTGAGTTTTAGTACTCACCCTTGGATTTGGAACTATGGTGTCTTTGCAGATGTTGTGTATCGTGACTTGGGAAAAGGTAAGCCATCTCCGTCCTTTAGTGGTGCATTATGATGTCTTGGTGGAGCGTGGAGCATGGAGCTTAGTGTGGAGCTATGGTAGTGTCATGGCTCTTAGTGGTTTTTGTTTAGTTTTACACTTGTACTCTGATGTTGTGTGGACATGTCTGGTTGTATTGGTTTTTAGTTGTGTTTTGGAACAACTTGTTTGTCTTTTGGGAATGCATGGTTGGGTAATTAAATTGACAAGCATCATATGGTGGCTGTTTGTGGATGGTTTGGTTGGTTCTGTCTTAAGGAAAAATCATTCCCCAATATGATCTTGAAGCCCTCGGCATTTATTGCCAGCTTTTGGCATCATGGGAACGTCAGATAAGGCCAAGTATCCCTCACTGCCTCCTCAAGCCAGTGAGATAGGGGTGGGGTGTTACAAGTGGTATCAGATTGTTCGGCCTTTTGGAGTGATTCTTGGATTTGGGGTTGGCAATCGTTATGGTACATTCCTTGAGTCGGGATGGTAGAAAGGAGTAGGAATGTCGAAACATGGAATTTATAGCACAAGAGGATGTAGCTAACCCTTTTATGCTGAAATCCAAGTTACCAGGGAGTTGGGTAAATAAGTGTTTTGGAGAAACTTATTGGCATTGGATATCTCATTTTCGTTGGTGTAGCTTGAGATGAGCATGGAATGCATGGTAGAAATGACTTCCCACTGGGATGCATATTTCATTGGGGTATAATGATCTATGTGCTGAATTCAGAAATGGTTTTTGTGTGAAACTGTAATGGGAATAAGTTTGGTATTTTGAAAATTTTTTGGTTTTCAAATTGATGAACCATGGGAAATGTGAACTTCTGGAACTCCTTGTTGTGAAAATGTTACGTAATGTGATTTGAAATGGGATTTCATGATGTCTACGGAAGTGAGACTCAAGGTTGATTTTTTTCAATTTATAGAAATGGAACTTGGTAGTCGTCGTAGAGACCAACCAGAGGAGGAAATTGAAAATGTGGTTTCACCTGAGCCTCAGGTGAACCAACATCTAGTGAAAAAAATATTTCAGGTTTTTCAAGCTGTGGAAAGTGGAAATAGAGTGGATGAACCAAGGCATGTGGGTCAAGATGTTCAGTTTCAAAAGCATAATCCACCCATCTTTAGGGGTGATCCAGATCTAGAGAGAGCAGAAGTATGGTTGAATAGAATGAACAAGATCTTCGAGTTCATGGGAACTCCGGTAGAGTTAAACTGAAGTTGGCCACGTATATGTTAGAAGATCTTTCCCTTCAGTGGTGGATGTTTGTAGTAAAAGCATAGACGGACTAGGGTATGATGTGGGAAGGCATTGAGGAATTTTTTAACAAAACATTCTTCCCACATACATTCATAATTAAGCTTATGACTGATTTCTACAGTTTGAAGACAGAGCTTATGTCTGTGACGGAGTATGCCATTATGTTTATGAACATAGTGAGGTTTCCACCCGAGGTGGCATGTAGCACATTGTTGAAGGAAAGGATCTTTGAAGCGGGATTAAGGTAAGAAATCTGTTCAAAGATAGTGGTTCTTGGTATAAATGATTACACGGAGATGGTGAATAGAGCCTCGGTGGATGAGCGGGATCTATTGGGAGCTCCGGGCGGGGGAAGCATGGTGGTACCCATGGGGAATACAGGGAACTCTAACACTGGGTTCAAGCAAAGGAGGGACACATATTCCTAGGGTGGTAATATGGAATATAATTTGACAGAAGGATCATTAAATCTTCCTCCGAATCCCAAGAGCATGAAAGGATGTTTTCAGTGCGGTTCGACGTGACACATCATGTGACATTTTACGACACAACCTCAAGGTCATGTGCGCGTGACACTCCTCAGGGATCACAGACGTCGTATGTTTTGACGGGATGGGGGCATCAGCATACCCATCATCAGCCGGGTAAAGTGGGTCACTTTGATTCTCGGAATACCACGATGCCTCAGCAAAGTAATAAAGAGAAGAGTGTGGCAAGAAAATATGTGTTTGGAGATGAACAGGTTATGGTGGATGATCAGTCGGGACCATCCACGGTGCGAGGTATCATTCTTTTAAATTCTACTTTGATGAATGTTTTGTTTGATACGAGATCTTCACACTATTTTATTGATGCACGTGTGGCAGATTTACTGGGATTAAGGGTAGAAATGATGCCCTCGTTTTTGAAACCTCAAACTTCTCTAGGTCAAAGAGAGTGTCGAGCCTTATTGTGTAGAAAATTTTTTATGGTTGTGGGTGAGGTTAAGATAGTGTGGAACTTCTCAATGATTGAGATGGATGGGTGTGATGTAATCCTGGGAATGGATTGGCCGGTGTCTTTTTAGGCCCACCTCAACTATGATGCACAGATAGTGGCTTTTACAACACACGATGTGGTTAGACATCTCTTTAGAGGAGACAAACATGAATGTCAGGGTGCAACGAGTTTTTTGGTCATATCAGTCGGTACGTTATCATATCAGTTGGCGGTGTTGATATTGGAATCAGTAGAGGCTATGAAGATGAATGTTCCTCCCGTAGTGGTGGATCAGTTCACGGATTTTTTTTCTGGTGAATTCTCTGGGTTACCTCCCATAATATAAGTGGGTTTTACGATTGATCTCCTTCTGGGGACCTGTCCTATATCACTTTCGTCTTATCGGATGGATCCAGCTGAATTGCGGGAATTGAAAATCAAGTTGGAAGAGTTAGAAAACAAAGGGTTTATCCGGACTAGCAAGTGCCTGTGGCCAGTGCTAGTGTTGTTTGTGAAAAAGGAATATGGATCCTTGAGACTATGTGTTGATTATCGTAGACTTAACCATGTTGCGATAATGAATAGATATCCACTTCCACGAATTGATGAATTGTTCGACCAGTTTAGGGGAGACCAGTGGTTCTCCATGATTGACCTGAGGTCGGGTTATCATCAATTTCATGTGAGGAAAAAGGATTTTTTTAAATAGCTTTCAGAAGTAGATACTGCCATTATAAATATGCGGTTATGTCCTTTGGTCTAACGTATACGCTAGTGGTTTTTATGGCATTGACGAATCGAATATTTCAGAGATATATGGATCCATTTGTGGTGGTGTTTGTCGATGATATTGTGGTTTTTTCAAAGACAAGGGTGGAGCATGAGCAGCACTTGGTGACAATTCTAAGGATCTTGATTGATCATCGGTTGTATTCCAAATTGTCAAAGTGTAACTATTGGATACATGAAGTTCGTTTTCATGTCCATGTGATTTCTGAAAGGGGAATTTAAGTGGTTCGAGAAAAGATAGAGGTTTTTGTCTCATGGAAACCGCCAAATAATGTGTTTGAGATACGATGTTTTCTTGGTCTAGTTGGGTATTATCGGCATTTTGTTCGTGATTTTTCACATTTGGCTTGGCAGATGACAGCTTTGAAAAGAAATAATGTTCCATTCCAGTGGAATGAATAGCGTCAGTAGTGTTTCGAAGAGCTAAAGGGTCGTCTTACATCAACACCAATCGTGGTTTATCTAGAATCAGGAAAAGGGTACATGGTGTATTGTGATGCATCGGGATTAGGTTTGGGATGTGTTCTCATGCAAGGGAATAATGTTGTTGCATATGGCTCACGGTAGTTGAGAGTGAATGGGAAGAACTACCCAACTCATGATTTGGAGTTTGTACCAGGGGTCCATGCTTTGAAAGTGTGGCGTCATTTTCTCTTTGGTGAGAAATTCATAGGATATACAGATCATAAGAGCTTGAAACACATTTTATCACAATGGTATTTGATCTTAAGGCAAAGGAGATGGATGGAATATCTCCAGATGTTTGATTTTGACTAGATGTACACACTGGGTAAGGGAAATTTAGTGGCGGATGCATTAAGTAGAAAAACATAAGCTGAGGTGGAGAATCATGCATCAAACTAGTGGTAGTTGATGTCAGTTATAGCTGATATGTGGTTGGAATATGAAGACCAGGGTGATAGAGAGTTCTTCTTTCTCGTTTTGTTGATTCATGACCAGTTGGCCAGGTTTGAGAGGCACATATATCTGATTCTGAGTGGGTGACCATGGGGTCTAGACTCAATGGTGGGGAGACAATTGATGGATGGAAACTAAATAGTGATTATGTTTTCTATTTTCGGAATCTGATGGTTGCACCAGTTGCTTTTCAGGATGATCTTATCAGGTCGTATCATCATTCCAGGTGGGATGTTCATCTTAGAATTCAAAAAATGTTTAAAAAATTGAAGGCATAGTTCTGTTGGGCTGGTAAAAAAAGAAGTGTGGCTGAGTTTGTTTCAAGATGTATGACTTTTTCCCAGGTCAAGGTAGAGAATCAGAGGCCAACAAGATTTTTGATGTCTTTACCAATCCTTATTTGGATGTGGGAGAAGATAGTGAAAAATTTTTGTCACAAGTCTCCCAAGAATGGTCAAGAAGCGTGATACCATTTGGGTGATAGTGGATCAGCTAACGAAGTCGGTCCATTTCATCCCGATTTGTTAATCTCAAATGGTGGAGGATCTATCCCAAATCTATATTTGGGAGGTGCTAAAGAGTCATGGTGATTCTGTTTTGATTGTATTAGATAGAGATCCATGTTTTACATGTTGTTTCTAGAAATCCATATAGCAAGCCCTTGGAAGGCAGTTGACGATGAGTATGGCGTATCATCCTCAGACAGATGGTCAATCCAAGAGGACGATATAATCTCTGGAGGATATGTTGTGTGCTTGATTCATTGATTTTGGTGGCTTGTGGGTGGAGAACTTGTCATTGGTTGAGTTTTAGTACAATAAAAGTTATTAGGAATCCATACAGATGGCTCTGTTTGAAACATTGTATGGGTGGCCACGAAGTTCTCCACTATGTTGGGTGGAAACGGGTGAGTCTTCGATGGTTGGACCGAGTCTTGTCTAGGAGACTATGGACAAGATCATGTTGATCAGGAAGAGAATGGAGAAGGCTCAATGTCATCAGAAATTGTATGTGGATCATTGTCGACGACCATTGTCATTCCAGGTGAGTGATCATGTGTTCTTAAGGATCTCTCCTAGGTTGGGACATCATCAGTTTGAGAAGCAGGGAAAGCTATCTCTGAGGTATTTTAGACCTTTTGAGATCCATGAGTGGGATGGTTAGATGGCTTATCATTTAGATTTTCCACCACGGTTTAGTGCGGTGCACAATGTGTTTAATGTCTCGTAGTAGAAAAAGTTTCAACCGGATCGTGACCATGTAATTCGATGGGATCATGTTGAGCTATAACCAGATGCTTCGTTGGTGCACATGCCAGTGAGGATTGTGGATAGGCATGAGACTGTCTTGTGTGGTAAAAGAATCAGTTTTGTTCGGGTTTTGTGGAAACATGGTTAGATTCAAGAGAAGGCTTGGGAGCGGGAGAAAGAGATGATCAAGCAGTGGCCCGAGCTCTTTCGGCAAAGGGTGGGTTCCCTACTTTCCAAGGACGAAATTACAATTGTGGGGAGAATGTAGCACCCCTTGATTGAAGTATGTGGCCTTTGTTTATGAATTTTTATGGTTTTAAAGTGCATGGAATGAGTTTGGAGTATGTTGGGACAATTTGGAATGGGTTCGGACATTTTTTTAGGCTTTTAAAGGGGTGCACAGTTTGAGCACAGTTAGTGGAAACCGTGCGGGTTCCCCAAGAAATCGTGCAGACCCTTGTTCTCGACACAGTAGGCCTCGCATGGCCTGTGCACGGTTTTCCAAACCATGTGAAGAAAAAATGCGGACAATGGTTCTCGAGGTAGTAGTGTGTGCACAGTTATCACACGGTTTTCCTAACCGTGCGGGCTAACCATGCGGCCACTTAAATTAGGTTTATAAGTTCATGGATCACTCGGGATTTCCTCATATCACTCCAATATTCCTCCCACTCAAGCCTCACTCGGGATTTTCGGTCCTCAAGAGTTGTAGGGGCTCTCCCACATGTTTTGGAAGCGATTTTAAGGGGTTTCACGGAGGATTCAAGGAGCTTTCTCCCAGGTAAGTCTCTCCTCTTGGTTTCCTTGTGTTTTCCTATAGATATACAAACCTCTCATTCTTGGTTTTCTAGATATACACTAGTTGTACGTAGATCTATCTTTGGGGTTGCCTTGGATGTTAATTTTAAGGCTTGTGATGGTTAGGGAAGGTGATTTGGAGAGGCTTCGGTGGTCTATTCACCGGATTGGAGGTGTGGTTGTTTGTGGATCATTTTATTTGGAACCCTAAAGGTAGGTGGCTTCTCTCTCAACTCCACATGGTTAGAACTAGTGGTTCCATGTTACAATTACTTTGTTGATTAAAATTATTTGTGTTTTGATGTGAGAATATGTTTGGAAATCCATTTTGGGTTTTGGGAAAAAGGGGGTTTTGTGGTGAAATGATCTTGTTGTGGATTTTAAAATGGAAATTTTAAAATGGAATGCTATGATTTATTTGTGAAATTATTGATGGAAATGGTATTCAAAAAAAGTTTGTTTTGATGAAATTTTTTTTTCATGGAAAAATGGTTTTCAATGAATGAGTGATTTATTTATGTGAATTGACATGTAATGGAATGGGTTGATTACATGATGTTGTTGTGACATTAATGGGTTATTTGATTGGTTTTGATTGGTTAGGATGTTGTGTGTAATTTGATAGAAGTACCACATTAAAATGGGGATGGATAGTTGATCGAAGGGCTACAATATAATGATGAGTGGATGGGAAGAGCCACTAGGAGTAAATGGATGAAACGTGTGGGACGGAAGGTCCATCGTTATGATTTCATGTTGAGCATTACTTTGCAAGTAGGAAATTGTGGTGTTAGTGTGTACTGATGGAATGGGTTTTGTCTTGTTGTTGGGCGTTACTTTGGTTGCTTGGGATAGGTGTGATGGCTTGTTAAGAGCATGGATGGCTTATGGTAATGGTTTAACTAGTGATTATTTTATATAAAATGTTTTATATAAATGTGCTAACAGTTTTATCCTAGTATTGTGTGTAGGGAAGTCATTTGAGGAAATCCTACTGTGTTTTTGTACTCACCCCCTGCTTTGGCACTGTGGTTTCAATGAAGATTTTCTGTACCATGAGGTGGGAAAAGATAAGGCATCTCCTTCCTTTAGTGGTGCATCGTGATGTCTTGTTGGAGCTTGGAGCTTGGAGCTTGCTGTGGTGCTGTGGTGGTGTCATGGCTTGTTGTGGTAGTTTTTTTGTTTTCCACATGTACTCTGATGTTGTGTGGACATGTCTGGTTGTATTGGTTTTGAGTTATGTTGTGTAACAACTTGGTTGTCTTTTGGGAATGCTTGGTTGGGTAATTAAATTGACATGCATCATATGGTGGCTGTTTGTGGATGGTTTGGTTGGTTTTTTCTTAATGGAAAATCGTTCCCCCCCTTGATATTGAAGTCCTCAACATTTATTTCCAACCATTGGCATCTTGGGAACATCACATAAGGCCAAGTATCCCTCATTCCCTCCACAAGACAATGAGGTAGGGACGGGGTGTTACACATAATCATATGAAAGTAGGGAAATAATATATTTATAAATTGCGATGAAAATAAATCTATCACATGGATAACAATAAATTAATCTGTGTGAATGGAATGAATATTATTATACATTTTGATATTACCTTCAATGACTTATCCAAGACAATATTCATATCGCCAATTTCATATCTGAGACATCATTCTTATCATAAACACCATAATAATGTTATCCAGATAAATTGGAAACCAATGTACCAAATACCCAAACATGTTTTTCTCTTCTGACCTACAAACACATCCAGGGGAAATATAATTTCAGGCCTCATCCAACACCGTTTTAACCCCAATTCATTCATAATTTGAGATAATGAGTTAATAATACATTTCTAACATTACCAATAATCATCCATATTGAAAACAATATATGGAAATCTAATACATTTCCTCTTGTTAACAAAAGGGATGACATGATCATACCTCATCCAGAGAATGAATGTGGATTTTTAAATAATTCATATTCATCTAGCCTATGTAATCAATAGTAATCTATATCTGACTAAAAAATATATGGATTTTCCACAGTTACACAATTATTAAATAAGTATTAATTATCTGTAATTGTCCCTAAAGATAAAACCACATGAGGTACATTTGTATCGTAAAATAAATAATTTACCCAATCTATTGAGATATCATATCTAGGTGAACACCCTTCTTCAAAAGAAATTAAAAATAAGGTATTCACAATGTAATGGTATTGGATGAAAAGTTATGCATATTTATGGTGGATAATTAGGGGAGGAAAAGTAGTTTTGGATAACAAAAATGATAAAAAATAATATTAGATTAGCCAATTAGAGAAATAAATTGGATTTTTCCAAAATAACTCCTCCCCTATGTAATAAATAAAAATCATACTGATGTTTAAATAGAAGAAACAAATATTATAAAAAACATTATTCAAAAAATATCACTAAAGAAGATTTCAAGAATCAATTTTTTATACCATGAGTTCAGTCCTTTAAACTATATATATATATATAGGGAATAAGTCTTGTTATATAAGTCCCATGATTGTAAATCGTTTGGCATATGAAATGGAAAATGAAGGTGAAAACTTAAAATGGATTTTAGAAATTTTTTTAACATTAACGTAATATATAAACAATACATCTAACATTAAAATGTAAATTTCTAAAAGGTAAATAGAAATATTTAAAATACATTAACATTTAAAAATATCTATTATAGGATTATTGAAAATGAAATAATCTTTTCCATATAAAATTTGATTCCAATGATAAAACATTTGATAATGAAAGGAACGTTTTTAATACATTAAAAATACCTTATTTGAAAACCGACGTAGTAAAAAATCACACTGTATTAAAACATATGATTAAATAAGTTGATTATTAAATACCATATAATATAATATTATAGTGTATGAACCTAATAAAATTTCAAGATGAAACATTATATCTTAGTGAATGAATGTTGAGTCACCAAAAATCCTTATTATTAGGGAAATAATTAAATAAAAAACAATTTGAATAAGGAGAAACAATTTTTCATGGTAAATGAGATGAAATAAAAAAATATTATAACAATAAATTTATTGGATGTAAATAAAACTTATAATTAAAACATGGTGCACATAATGTATAATGTCTCAAAGAATCAGAACTTGGACCAAGAAAACAAATAAAATATTCGAAATTTTGGGGTGAAAACCCCTTGAAGGATATGATTTGAAATTAAAAATAAAATATCTAGATTAATGAGAGGATTGTGATACAAAATATTAACAGTTTATCAAATAAACCAATACCAATAAAACAAAGCGTATAATAAGGATTATATCTCATGAAAATAAAAATTGAGGCAAAAATCTTTATATGTAACATAATCATTGAGGTCAGAATCATTTGATAATGATGTAATAAGTATGAACTATGGAACCCCATAAAAAAAGTAAGAAATAACATTATAATTAATCATTTTTTAAAACAATAAAATTGGAAAAATATATTTCAATAAACAAATTTATAACTCATTAGATGAAAAATGAGTTTCGACCAACCCTTACCATGTTCTTTATTCGTTTTATGTATATACATAGCATTATGAATAATCAAATTAAATTTATTATATACCCTAATTAGAATATAATTAATTTACATTTAATTCAATATATTCCATTTATCATCATATTCTTTTTATTTATTATGTATATTTTTCATATGTTTGGGTGAATATTGAATCATATCGACTTTTTTTTAGTAATTTTACTGATCGAAGATTATATTTTAATAATAATTAAAATACTTAAAATATACTTTCCAAAGCCATATAAACCCAATATTTTTTTATTAACTTATAATAAAATAAGTATTTTAGTTTGTATACTCATCCATGATATTTTTTATAGCATTGTTCAAGTTGGTGGTTAATCCAACACCAAACATGAACACACTCTATCTTGATTAGTGATTATGGTTAATTAAGTTTATAATATCATTATAAAATAATAATAATTATATTATTTAAATTTATTATATTTATAATCATATTTTATGAGGTTTTTATAAATAAATAAAATCAATATGAACAACGAAAAACATTACTTTACTGAGGCGATAGTCTGCAAAACACACAATTAATGTTCTTCTATTTTTTTATATGGATCAAAAAGAATAAATAATTGTTTTTATATTAATAAAATAATAATACTATTGATACTAATACTAATATATAAATATTTATCTTATGTGTGTGTAAGGGAATGTATAAGAATAAAAAGATAAGGATTAAATAATACTGACTTTGGAACCTTTATCTTTATCTTGAAAGTCTCCATGAAAAAGAAGGGAATAGTATAAATTGTTGGGACTAGAGGATTCTTATAAATAGATATAATTATAGTATTCTAAAAATAGTTTATTTCTAGCTAGTAATTTGATATAATGGATATGAAATGAAGGGGTAGAAGTTTCCCCTTTTTGTAGGTGATCAAAATGGCAATTTTTGTGGAAACTCGTTGCTTTTCCTTGATATCATTACAATATTTTGGTTCCATTTACTAGAATATTTATAAATAATGGATTGTGGGATGTCTATGGGTCTATTATTGCTCAAAAGAATTCTATTATATATTTTTATTTATTTATTATTTTTTTGTTTTACTATTTTATCATTTTGGTTTCAACCTTGGTAAGAAGTTTTTAACTAAGTCATTATTGTTTTAATAAAAACATAAAATTACACCACTAAAAAAATTGGCGTTATAAAATAAAATTTAATCCCAATTTAAGCTAAATAAATATCTAAATTATATAAAATAAATTTTTTATTAATACATTTTGAAAATAGAAAAATAGTTTTTAATGGTAAATTTGGGTTTGGACCATTATGTGTTCATAATATGATTTTCTATTGGTTACCAATTAAATGTGTGTTAATATAATAATATATTAATTTAAACATAATATAAGAATAATGATTTAAAATATATATTTTTTTATTAGATAAAAATTACACAATATTAATAATACTTATCATCGAAAATAATTGTTTTGAAATTTTCATTGTTATTAACAATAATCTTTGTAATCTTAATTTTATCCCAAAAAATGAAATTATCCATGTTAATAAATTTTATTACGGTGAAATAAATTATGAAATTCATTTTTATTCATTTCAGTTCAATAATTGATGAAAATTTGGTTCTAATATAATTGAATAAATGTAGTTTTTAAGTCAAATATTACTTAAGTTTTCAAAAATATACACACGGGTCAAGTGAATTCAACATAGTATTTTTAAATTATTTATATTAATATATATTAATTTATTTATTATTATATATAAAAGGATTATTAAAAAATATTTTATTATTAAGATAATGTCATAAAAGTGATAATTTTAGAAATATCTTTATTTTTTCATTATTCACTTAAAAATATACTATTTCAAGAAACATAGAAGTGTTTAATGTTGAGATTATATTAAAATGATTAGAATAAAAATTATGATTATTTTTTTCTTGTTAAAATCCTAAAATATTATAATTTAACTTTTAAATAAAAATATAAAAATATAAAGAACCTTGTCATCATTGGAATATACTTTTTAAAAAAATATATCAACCATTATTTCTTATTCCCTGTCAATTGAAAATACAATTGTTGTTAAATTTATATTAACATCATTTATATATTTTATTAATGATATTTTTATTTTCATAAAATAAAACTCATAAAAAATTAAAATGTTACATTTTAAAGCACAATCATTCTTACTTGTTACATAGCGACACTAAATAAATTTTATTAATAGATTAGAGCTCATAGTGAAACTATATTGAGTTTCTACATAGTTTTCATAATTTTGACACTTATATTTTTACCCTCCAGTTATAGGGCTCGATTTTTATGAATATATAGTATTTTTCAGTTCATTATGGTTTGATGTTATGTATTAAGCAACTCATTGAACAGATAAAGATATAAATGGAAAAAATTTTGATTTATGATATTAGGGTGTTATAAAAATGATCAATATATTTTAAAATGGATATATGGTTATTTAATATATGGTTATTTGATATATTATTATTTGATATGATTTCACTGGATATACGTATACCCAACTGGAAAATTGAGGGTTCATAATTGTAAGTAACAAATTAAAATATATATAATATATAATTTAGGAATGAAATAAAAATTCTATTTATTTAAAATATTTTATTCATAAAATATTATTATAATTTAAAATAATTTGTTGATTAAAAAATTAAAATAATGATCATAATACTAATGTATTTATTTAATTTAATTTTTAAGTTAATAAATAATATATTTGAAGTTAATGTCTAGACTCATTTAATGTTAAAATTGAGATATTTTAAAATGAATTGTTTTATAGTATTTTGAATTTTTATCTTAATAAATTATATTGATAATGTTTAAAGGATTATTATAATAATTTTCAAATTTTCTATATAAATATATTACAACTCGCTTAATTTATATTTTAAATGAAATTGTATTAAGAACATTTAAGGTTTGAGAATTATTTTTTTATAAAAAAATAGTGTTTTATATATTTTATGTTTCTATTCAATTGTTAAATTTCAAATATTTAGAAATTAAATTCGAAAAAATGGAATCAAGATTTTTAATAATGATACTTAAATTAGGTAATACGACCAATTGTTTTCTATACATAAGATGAAGTTATAGAGGAATGAAGTGAGTTGCCACTAGGGGTGTGCATGGATTAGTTTGGTTTAGTATTGACTAAAAAGAAAACAAAACCACAACTTGAGGTTTTTATTTTATATTCCAAAAACAATACCATTGAGTTATTATTTGTTTTAGCATAAATTGATTGAAATCATCAACTTGTGGTTTGATTATGTTCACATTGCTGATAAAACCATGTTTTTATTTGAATATATCAGTGATATTTTCTAATGATTATATATAATCTTAATGAAGTTTTCCATAATGATGAAAACATAATTAAAAATTCCATGAAAGAGCAAACAAATAATTCTATGAAATAAAATAAGGCTAATGAATGACATGAAAGTGAAACACCAAAATAGTGCAGTGCAACACATTGCCATTACCTCCAAAAAATGTATAGTGCAGTTCTAGTAAATCCAAAGTAGTGTAATTTCATTACCTCTATAATAGTGTATCCCCTCAACCTCTAAAAACCTATAATTCAATTGAACTAGCTCTAAAAACATGCATCAGAACTTCTTAAATAATAATGAAGTGCCACATCCTCCATAAATATGCAATGTGACACCCCTTCCTAGAAATGAAATAAGTGTTGTATATAAAACATGTATAACACCATAAGTACAATTATGTTCCCTCTAATTTTTCTTTCACCAAATCATCTAGTCATGAAACAAGTGTATGGGACATGAAACAATATATGAATCCACATAATTAACTATGAAAATGTGAAATTAAATCCAATAAAAATTTAAATAAAATTGATTATTGTTAAAAAAACATTATGTAGATTCATTCATGATTATGAAAATAAATTCATAGAATGAAAAAAAATCATCCACATTATGAAAAAATAGATAATGATTCAGTATAACATTAATATTAAAAAAATTATTCAAATAAAAATTTTATATAAACACATAACTGATAAAAATTTATGTCACTATAGATCTTTTTAAATTGATTTAAAAATACTGTTATTTATTCATAAAAACAGCTAATATAGTAGTTAAAAAAAATTACATTTAATAATTAATAATAGAAAAAATAATAATTTTAAGTAGAAATTTTGATTCAATTCAATATGAAATGAATATTAGATTTTTATAAAAGTCTATAAAGGAATTTTTTAATTATTCACTACATTATTAATTTAAATTTTTAAAAATAAATCTCAATTAAATAGGCTTCCTAAAAACTGAAAAATTAATTATTTAATACTTTACCAACAATTTCAAACCACGCTACCTTCCCTTGATCAAATGAGAAATTATATTGAAATAGAAACCAAGCCCCCAAAAAATATATTTCCCCAATCATCAATATTAAGTGTATCTATTCATGGATCCATCAACGTTGTTAGAGATGTATTATCATAACCTTCTTCTAAAAATAGTCAAGAATGAAAATTTAAATGTCTACTAAATATTCCTAGTTTAAAAATAGAATTTACTATATATTAGATACATACATGTTCATGAACCACACATTTTCAATTATTATGAATTTTAAAAAAACATACCTCTCTCTATCTCATCATGTTATTCAAAAAATTTCTTCATAATTTTTTCAAATAGTGGGGTTTTTATAAAAAATTTCCTATAAACAAGATCCACCACCATGTTTTGAGTCACATTGGTTGTAAATACATTAATCACATGAATCATATACTAATGGAAATTTCAAATTATATAGTAGATATTGGAATTAAATATACATATTTATCAATAAAATCCAAAAAATATACCAAGAATAATTTTTATTGAATTATTTTAGTATATTAAATTTCTATCCATCCATAAAAATTCATGCTCCTCTTCTTTATATTTTATCTATTATCTTCTATCTATCAAAGACAACTCTCAATTGTTTTTGAAAAATTAGTTATGAATGAATTACAATTATCTTATTTCCCTTTCTTTGATGCATCATCATTAATGTTTTATTATACCTCTAGTTAGGGACTTAACAAACTCATAAAGATTAAAAAACATAATTTTAATAATCAATTTTTACCTTAAACTAGTTTTGAATTTCATCATCATAAATATTTCCTATGATCAATTCAAAAAATATAAAAAAATTAATGAAGATATAAAAAACTAGAAACAAACAAAAAAATCACATTATTGAGATTAGGCCAATATTAATCCTGTTTTTTATTCATCATGGATTTCATCATACAGGGATAAATTTCATCACTTTTACATTATTTTTTGATGTCATTTCAAATACTCAAAATTGATCAATAAAGATATTACAAGTAACATAATTAGACCCAGATTTATTCAATGTATCATCATAAAAAATCTAAAATAGAGGGAAATGCTACAATTTTACCCCCCTTCATCTTTAGAAGGAACCCCCTTAATTTTATCATTATTAAGTTCTTGGACAAAATTTTCAATCAAAATATCCATCAAATAAAAATACTTTTGATATTTAATTTCAGTATCCAATAAAAAATGTGTTGTTAGAAATTGTAACGACGTCAAAAGAACCATCAGGTCTTGAGCCCCAGTTCCACATGGCCTCATACACACATCACAATAAGCAAGAGGCTTCCAACTAATAGAGAGGGTCCAATTTGTCAGTGGGGAGACTACACCCTCAATATCATTTCATGGGATGAGTAATGGTTACAATAATAAATATAATAAAAAATATAGTTAAATAATTAGAGTACATGAATAGAAACATAGAGGATGACATATAAGTCATACAATAATAAACTGACCCTAAATGGAAAACTCATCTACTATTATATGAAATGGATAACAAAATAAAATAAAAAACATGTCACCTGGTGTCCATCCCTAACCCCTTAAATCTCCACACTCCTCTACTCAATTGTCCACCACATGGTCCATGTCCATCATTGGATCTCTAGTCATCAAATATTTAAGAACACTGAAATGAATGAGTATATTGTGAATGTAAGACTCAGTATTTCCCACTAATGTGACCTCAACCAAGTGTGATTAAAATAAATAGGTGTATGTCCTGATAATAAATTCATGATATGCATAATGACTTAGAATACAAAATTTTGTGATTGTGTGCTAACCAATCCACAAATAAACCATCGAACATACCTATTATAGAACAATTCTAAAAAAAGGATCGGATATTGGTGGTACTAGAACATAAATCAAGATCATTAGTGTACCAATCTAAATTTACTATTCATCATGTGCACAAATTACTCGGGATCGAATAGACATTGATTAAATGTGTTATTTTCATTGCAATGGGAAATCCAAAAGGTATCATCTAGAAATGATTCTTAAGGTTCAAAATGCATCAACTGTCAACAAATATCTCAAAATCCACAAGTAATCTATTTATTTTAGACAAAAAGTTTATCATGCTTCATCATCATCATCACACATCATACGCACTCCCCCTCTAAGGTACAACCATACCATGGGAACATCTTATCACGTGTACCACATAACAATGCTCAAAAGTAAAATACATGAAAATGCATAACATTATAAATGATATAACATCATACATCATGGGAGTATATAGTGTCACCATATATTGACATGTGAAACAATATTAACATGATATCAGTCTATCAAGTTGTTCTTGTGGAAAAATAAGTATAACAATATCATAGGCTACACACAAACCCACATGATATCAAAAATCAAGATTGGTTATCAATTATTACAACACATAGATTATAACAAGGTAACATGTGTAGAAAGATCCAAAAAAGGTAAGGAACTTCCTATAATAAATCATCAATGCTAAGGGCTAGGTTTTTCAACTTTTTCATCACTTTAATCTCCCTCACACACCAACTGAATGCCTCAAACACCAAGAATTTTATAACTCACTCTACTCCAACATACCATGGGTTCTAGAGCAACGAAATGAGAATTAAGTCAAAGGGGTTGATCAATTGTTACCTAATATAATTTAATTACTGTCTTTGGAAAATTGGAAGGATCTATGGTGATTTGAAGGATTCTATATTTTGTGGTGTGTAGAAAATAGCTTCTAAGGTGTAGGGTGTAACACAAGGCACAAGAGTGAGGCTTCCACAGGTCTCATTCACCCATTATAGAGACACCCCATAACAAGGTCACTACAGTGCAAGGGATACCACATTGGTTAATTGGTTTAATGGAATATGATATTCATGGTGAAGTGCAAGAACACCATGACATAAATTTCAACACTTCACCATAGCATGTGTTACAACGTGATAGAACCAAGTTGGGGAAAACACTTCTATGGAATAAGAAGATTATCTATAGCAAGTAGTCATACCGTTATCCCTATATAACTCTAATATAATTCTAATTGATGGGGATAAATCATGTATATATTGGGTAAACATCATGGATTAGTCTTCATGAGAGAACGCATGTTAATAACCCTCATATGTTCTCCAATTGATTCCACCAACTTAGTACCTAACATCCAATTCAAGATCATGATTTCAAAGGACCTAAAACTAGATGATAATTTATAACATCTATATGAATCTAACATAGAAAAAGGATAAGTGGAATTGTCTAATAAACCATTGTGTAGACTTCAAAATTGATCCTCTATAGTTAAGGCGATAATGGAACCTTCATAAACAATGTAACCATGTCATAGTACACCTTTATCTATGGAATGTCCTTTACTCCATAACAAATCACAAAGTGGAACGAAATTCTATAGAACAATGAACTATTTTATGGTATGGTTGGGGTGATTCAACATGGTACCACTTTCATTAATAGAAAACACCAATGACCTTCTCAAGTTCACAATACTTGACCAAAATAGGGCTTGAAACATCCTCATCTCAGTGTCCACTATATCGGGTGCCTTGATCCGGGTCACCACATGACCTCACACACACCTCCCTTTATGCTAGAGGCATATGACTAGTAGTTAGATTCTAAAAGATCATGTTCTGAGACTATAACCTCTTTATCAAAGTAATCCACAACAGTTGAAATAAGAAATATAGAATACTTGTGAAAAATAAATATGCACCCTGAAGCCATTTTCAAAAAACTAAATACAATACCACAACCAATTGTAGATAGCTATTTCATTTAATATAGTGATTAGTGTAGGGAAAAAAATAAAAATAAAGGAACACTGATGAATCCAAAAAATGTGTCCTAGTTCCGAGTATGTATCCCTCAAAAATTCACACACCATGCCCAAATCTACCATATAGCATATACACCTTTCCCTTTTCTTGACCTACAACCATGAAGACTTCTCGAGTACCTAATGGAGGGCCCAGAAGGGTGTGAGTATAACATAGTAGGAAACGTATAAATGTGTATACAAAATATCCAGTCTAAATAGATAGTGTATACATGTAAAAATTGAACAACATGATAAACATATGATAAACTCGGTTTAATTAGTTAATAAAGTTTACATTATCCACTTTCAAAATTTGTTCCATGGATTAACCATTTTTATCAAATACACATTGGCCAATGAAGTTCATATAAACTATTAATAAGGGAAGAATCATTTTACCTAAATAACTAGGTAAAATTACACAAATCAATTCATAACACTTACCTCAGAGGAATAGTTTCGGAATTCAAATTCCATGCATTCATTTTTGGAATATAGCCTCTTTTCAACTCCCTAACCCATGCGCTATAGGGGTGGGGTTCTGGGCCTTATTCTAACACAACCCATGGGAGTAGATCCTCATGTCCAATAAACCACATACCACCATCCCATGTGCACATTATTGTTTAACCATTCAACACATATACCATGTACAAATTATTACTCATTGAACATATTTACCATTTACAGACCATATTTTATTCAACACATATACCATCTTCACTTCTTAGCCCATTAAATCATTCACCATTTACATTCATTAACCCATTTAACACATAAACCATTAGAAATTCACAACTCATTAACACATATACCATTTATGTTCCTTAAAGCATTATCACACAGACCATTTACAAAAATAACTAATTTAACACATTTAGATTATAACAAAAACCCTTTATGCGATGTCATCAACTAAAAAAATTTAACAAAAATATTATTTTACCATCCATGTCAACAAAATAAACACAATTATCATTGGATTCCTTTCATAAATACCTTTTCACATGGTAAACATAACTATCACAGGGATTATCTCATAAACAATTTAATTTCGTATTTAATATCCCAATCGTATATTCAAAAATAAGATACACCCCATTGATGGCCTCTATCCAAATCTACTCAACCTCAGAGCATAACATGGGGATCATGAGTGGTTCAAATCATCATTTAACTTAACAATTTATCATCTATGTCCAATTAAATCAATTGAAAATAATGGAGGTACTATAAAACAACCACATATACATAAAACAAACATCTCGACTATGGGATATAACTAATATAACGCCTACAATGATTCAAAAAGAGAATACATGTTTAATAATATCCTTTGATTAGAAAAAAATCACATTTAAAGCCCCAACCTAAAATACCCTATGAAAAGAGGGTTTTAAAGGATTGAAAATAAGAAGAATGATTCCATAATCACTATTATATAAAAATGAAAGAATAAGATTGTTAGACTCACCAGAAGCATCGATATTTTCACAACGGTGCTAAAAATGTTTTAGGAACAAGTGAAATCAATCCTTGATAAGTTTGGCAGGAAGGGTTTTTCAACAATAGATTATTGGGGTATTGGGGGGAAATATGGTTATAATACTTAAAACCTAAGGGCAGGAATGGTAAATTAATCATCTTTAATGAGGTGCAGAGTTTGGACACATTGTTGGCCAAATCGTGATCTAACAATGAGCCATCCTCCAACCAATAGGGGGCTAGGATTCATGGTATTCTGTATATCCCACACAATTTTAAAACCATGATGTTATCATGTGGAATGTATATATCCAAGACTACACTATTTCCCTTCTAAATTTCATGGTATCACCAATTGTGAACCCCTCCTCTAGGAAAGAATAGTTATGGTGCACGATTACTACTAACCATGCACCAACTATGAGATATGCACTGGATCACCCCTTTTCGACTTCTTTAATGTCCCAAACCTTGGGGACACCACCAAACCTCCTCATATACCTGATAAGTATTTCATTAACTTATTAAAAGGGTTATGAACCAAAACCCAAAACAAGAACACACATCATTAAATGTTTTGGATCTTACAACCCCCATCCCTCCCATTATAACGACCGGTCCTCGAGAAATACTACCAATAATTATTGAGCATACAAGTTAATTAGATCAATCAACTGGGACAGAATATTCATCTCCCTCTCCCATCGAACGTTATGAACATTTTAATTCAACCACAAAACATTAACCAATGACACAATCTTACCTCAAAAAAATTTCTAACTATGATCCACAATACAAGTTAGATGCTCATAAAATGACACATCAGCCTCAATCTCAACATCCTCAAAACATATTAAATGAGATGTGCCACGGAGATATGACAAAATATATGACTCATGAAAAACATTATGCATACCACTATATAACTATGGAAGGTCCAATTGGCATTCCACTGGTCCGATTCTCTCTACAACCCCAATTTTCCCCATGTACCTACATGCCATGATACCTTGTTTCCAAATCAGATGATGACCCAACCGTGGAGACAAGGAACACATGATCACCCACCATAAAATGAAGTGATAGAATATGTTGATCAGCATACAATGTTTTTATACTCTAATCCATATTCATATGTTTCTGAATCAACTGAACATATTTTGACGATTTTTGCATGAGACTCGGTCCCCAAATCTATGATTCCCAAGCCTCCATCCAATATAACATTGATCTATAAAACCTACCATAAATTTCCTTATATAGTGTCACATAAAGAGTTTATAAGTCACTATTATTATAGGAAAACTCAAAAAGTACCATTTTCCTCTCCCAATATCCTCCAATGTCTAGGACACATCACATCAACATGTCCTCGAGTACCTGAATAATATACTCTGATAACCAATTTTGTTTGGGTGGGAAGTTATTCTAAAAAAAACCTTTGTACCAAGAGCTTTATCTAACCCATTCCATAAGAATGATGTAAAACATGGACCATAATACCAAACTATAGTCTATAAAACCCCACTTAACTGCAATATCTCCCAATCATATAGATCTCACAACTCCACCATTATGAAGGTCTCTCGAATAGGTATGAAATGTGCCACCTGGGTCAACTATTTCAAAACTAAGCCTATCACATCCATCTTATGAGAAATGCTGAGAAGAATTTCCAAAAAAAAATTCATTACATTATCCTACTTCAATAATTGATTGAAAATGGCTACAACAAAACACCTGGGAATTATTGTTCAAACATCACCTACTGATAAGTGTAACTTTATATCAAGAAACCTACAACCAATTTATTCATCCCTAGCCACCAATACTGTCTATGAATATCATGATAGATTTTTTTAAACCATGATGCACTTCCTACTTCTAATCATGTAAATCATGCTTAATCTTTTCCCACATACAAGTAGGCATGAAAAAACTTCCATGAACATAAACATTCTAATCATCATCAACAAACCAATATGAAGGTGACTCCCCACCTTCAAGAATTTACCTCAAGGACAAACACTTCGGATACTCATACTGCTTCTCCATGATCTGGATCAAAATCATGGACTCAACTAACAATGATTCAACGGTCATCTTAACCAATAAATCCTGAAACTCTAGGTTATCTCAGTAAAAAGAACCATCATCCTCCACTCGAAACTATATTTCTTAACCACATGAGTTTAAATCTTCCACTCAAATCATCTACAAAACAGTTTCCCATTCCTTGCATGTAGACCATCTCAAAATAAAAATACTCCATGTACTCAACCCATATTTGACACTAGATATTTAATTAACACTTTTAGAATATGTAATTAATGATTTTATGATCGGTATACATATTAATCCTTTCCTCCAACAAGTAATTCTTTCAAAACATTATTGTATAAACCAATATGACCAACTCAAGATCATGTGTAGGGTAATTTTTTCATGAGGATTCAACTATAACATACATACTCTATAACTCAATCATCATGCATCAATACTATCCTAATAAAAACATTGTATGCATCACAAAAACGGGATATACTTCTGACCTGTATCGGGTTAGATCATTATTATTGTAGTAGTCAACCGATTCATTAACTCTTGGAATGAATCCTGAAATTCCCTAGAGTATTCAAACATGACTCCCTTCTTGGTCAATCCCGAAAGTGGAGCTTATAAATTGGATAATTACTTGATTGACTGCTGATAATATCTTTCCAAACCTTGAATTGTTTGTATATCAAAAACATTCATAGGTTATTCCTAAGATAAAATTTCTATCACTTTATATGGGTCTACTGACACATCTTTCTCGGAGAAGATTTGACCTAATAAATGCTCCTTGTCAATCATGAAATGGAACATAGATAGCTTGTAATGTATCCTATAGTCTCTTAGTTTACTTAGTATGGTACTGATATGTATTTAATGGTCATCATGATTCATGGAGTACACCACGATTTCATCCACAAAGACTACTACCAATAGATCGTGGTATGAGTGAAATATTAAATT
Organism: Viscum album; assembly: GCA_963277665.1. Classification (NCBI taxonomy): domain Eukaryota; kingdom Viridiplantae; phylum Streptophyta; class Magnoliopsida; order Santalales; family Viscaceae; genus Viscum; species Viscum album. Next base: position 513,637,962 of record OY728138.1, read on the forward strand.
TTGTAGGGACATAAAAACTATTAGTTAACTGTTCAACATGAATGAAATTAAACAAAATTCATATAACCTATACATACTCTTAAAATCAGGGCATGTTATATCATAAGGCCTCACTCTCAAATTATGATATCTTGACCTCAAATAAATTTTACAAAACACATAACTGCCTCTTAACTGTTCAAAACGATCATAGATTTATTGAAGGGGGTATTAATTCTAAACAGTCATTTGATCCAGCTTTCTATAATCAACAAAAAACTACAATGTCTCATCATCCTTCTAAGAAAACAAAACTAGAAAACCCAATGGTGACATACTAGGATGAATAAACCCTATATTATTCAATTACTCCAACTAAAATTTATGTTCATGAAGTTATTTTGGCCCAATTATATATGTAGGAATGGAAACTCACTCTACCCCATGTAAAAAATCAATTGTCCCATGATCATATCTCTTGTATGGAAACCATGAAAATTTCATAGAAAAAAATTCTTTAAAAAAACCTACACATGTGGGAAACAATATGCTCAAATCCCGCATCAACAAGAAAAATGCATGCCAATAGGGTTGTGTTCTCACCCAACTATTAAAAAACTACACATTTATGGCCTTCTTGTATATCCCTTTCCTATAGTGAAAATTTTATCCCCCTTAAGGGATGTTAACAATACCCTATGATGATGAAAGTAAATATGGGCATGATACAACACCAATAAATCAATCCCCATTATTTGATTGAAACTTAACATCTTGAGCACAAAATATTCCCATATGAAATAGTAACATCCAAACTCAAGGTTACACTCCTTACATTATTAGAATTTTTCTTCTCATGAGCCTAATGGTGTGTCAATCAACATACCCCCACACAGACGGTCCTCTAATAAACCCAAAAAAAATTACAAAATGTGCAGATATAAAAGATTGTGAGAAATCTGTGTCAAATAAATCACTAGGAAATTTGGAATCTACATGAATCATACCTCGACCTATCAATGGTCTTGAATTTCACACATCTTGGTGAAGGCAGAACAACAAGTAGATTACACGAACCCCTACCCTAGGCCCTGGTCATAGTTCCTATTGCTAAACTACCCATATAGTAAGGGCACCCTTATACTAGAGTACCATATCAACCATATCTACTTGTAAAACTAGTAGGAATTCTAATACCCATCAGGTATGGGGTATCCAACCCCTTCTAAAATCGTTATAGGTCTTCATCATCCATCACTGCACTATTAAATTGGGTTACTAAAGAACCTTTGCACTAGTACCATCATGTCACACGAATGAAAATAAACTAGTGGTTAGGCAAAACAGACCACACATGTAGCCCATTCTGCTTTTGTGATAGAATAAACTCAATAACCACCATAAGAGTCTGGTCCTCTCTTTGGATACATTGTCCACCACCTCCCTAGTGAAACCCATTAAAATGGTGCTTCTAAAAATTGGATGTTGTACCACTAGATCACCCAAATGGAACCACATACCCACTTAATAAATAATTTCTTAGGTTACCTTATAAAAATGGCATGATCCACAGCCGCAAAAAATCTCTTTTAAGAAAATACATTCACCTGGGACATGGTCTCATGTATACGCTTGTCTTGAAAACATCTCATTGTAGCTACCTTAATGCATTCAATTTCTTGGAAATATCATTGTATGTTAGTGAAGTGGAAAACATAATACATCACTAATATGGTCCCATGGAATAGCCTCATAAACTATATAGCCTTATCCTACCTCAAGGTCACTATATTGAAAATTTATATAAACTTTTCCGGGAAATATTTCTAAAAAACACCCTCTTCCTACTCGGTATAAACTGGAATATTTTGGTAGCACTTTTTTTATTCCGCAAAATATATATGTTTTTACCATAACCATCTTATTAAGAGGAGTCCATAATTGATCTAGAATTTCTATATGGTATCTATCTAGAACACAACTACCTCATGTACACCCTCTCAATGAAACATTAGAGAGTTCTTCAACTAAAACTCTCTAGTCATGTCAAACATACACAGCACTACCCAACCTAGATCTTGCTCCATTAGCTTCATAAAAGGAGAAATGTTATCACGACACTACTCCTCCTCTTTCTTACACTGGATCAACGGGGTTTATTTCTCTTCTTCTAGTGGAGTCTTCTCAGCGATATCCTCATGTATCCCAACCAACACACAATAACATGGTGGAATCTCTCTATAATTCCAAACACACATCTCCAAAAAAAATAACATAATGATTTAATAGTTACATAAAATAAGGATCTATACTATCCATACACAACCAATTTTTTACAAAATATACATATAGATATAGTCACATTTTTATCTCTACCATTAACCATCCCTACCACGAGCCATTTCCGCATAGTGTAAAAGAAATTACTTAAACAGAAGACTTTCATTAGACACCCTATTTAACAATTTTACCTTCAGAACATAAATAATTATCAACTAGGCACATTTCTATCATTAAAAATCATCAAAAAAAAAATTTTAACTCATTTATGACTCTTTATTGGGTAATATTATTTAACTATTTTTTTATGTTCATTACATTTAATTGAATTCGCAATCTTTATTAGACACAATTTTTATGAAATTATATACGATAAAAAAAATAACTAATTCCCTCACATCCCACATGTTTTTACCAGATGTTACCTCCATGATGGATGCCACATATATCCCTAAGTGCCTATAAAGATGCATGTATGCAAAACACAATGCCATTTTTTATATGTAAAAAATACCATAAAATCATCACAGTAGGAAACAAGTGCACCACCCAAGGTGGAATGTCATCCAATTATAACAACAAAAATCATGAACAAGAACCCCACCATAGTTGCTCAGTTTTTCCCCATACATGGGTTAGCTACTACTATTAATGAGCTCATTTCGAAGGACTGACATGTTATAGAGTTCCATATACCATTCCAAAATAATGAGTTAATAGAAATTAAAAATATCATATGATACCACTTTGTAACATCCCCAACCTAGTGACCAATATATGTACTACCCTCGGATGGGTCGATATATGACCCCAGGCATGCCTATGTATATTCCAAAGGCTGTTGACTCGCAACGAGGGTCTAATACAACATGTGTGTATACTATACCCTCTTTATTAGTGTAATAAAAAATATTTAGAAAATTAAATAAATTATATAGGTAAATAATAAATATAAAAAAAAATCCATTTTCCCAAAACAGTGTACAATCCTATATTCAATACAATAAATGATATGTTATTTCATGTAGTTCTATGTGTAGAGAAAATAAAAAATACATGTAATGAATTAATGTTAAAATCCATTACCCATGAACATCCCATGCCCAAATCAACCATAATGTAATGGTACCTTTCCCTTTTAATGACCTATGACCAAGAAGCTTGATTTGGTACTCAGTGGAAGGCTGAACGGGGTGTGAGTACAACTTAGTAGGACACCATTAACAGTGTCTACAATAAAAGGACCCATCCTTTTTTACATTACATAGTCTTGTATTTAGTAAAGAATTTACTTCCTTTAACATTGAATATATTTTCATGTTAAGAGATATAGATTATTGGGACATAAAACATTCATAAAATTAGACATTATTACAGAGTGGATACCACAAAAATAGTATTCCTTTCTTGGAAAATATAAAACATTTCACATATAACATTATTTATTTTAATAATATTTAAACATTTAACATGGCTTCTTTATTTTCCTTACAAATCTTTATAACCCGTGAAAATCGTTTAAAAACATGGGATGAGAACAAAATCTCAGTAAGGGATAAGAAAATGAATTAATGAAGAAATTAGTCCATGAATACTTGTAAAGTATGAAATTATTTTCAAAATACATACTATAAGAACACGGCCTTAAAACATTACTTATTCTTGAATTAAATGAATAATTCACATTGAGGATCTTTTCAGGTTTAAAGTTTAATGAATTAGGACATAACTATTACATCTCAATGATTACAATGTAGACACATCTACTAAGTTTTAATTTTTTCACAAAATAAAAACTATTGAACACATGTTTCTTGTCATGATACATGTTTTTGATAGGAAGACATTTTATATGTCCCATCCTTGACCCTATTCCACTTTATGTCTTGTGAAAAACATTTCAAAAACTTGGGATGAGCATAAAATGCTCAGTAAAAGACCCTTAAAGAATGAAAACATTATATCATCATAAAATAATCTTTTTAACATTACTCATGAAGACATAAGATTTTTGAAATACATATAGAAATCATAAAACATAAAAGTATCTTGAGGCATTCATAACATTCATAGGTAGGGAGTAACCCTCATGGTTACGTTTGGAATACCCTTCTATGTATATTCCCTAAATCTCTTCGGATAAGCCTAAAAGTTTAACTCCTTCATGTTACCCAATACATTATGGAGCTATCTCGGGCTCACCTACCCTATGTTTATCACGGAACCACCCGACTTCATAAACAATGCCCAAGACCCATAACATAATCGTATCACATAAAACATGCATAAAGGAAACATAACATTTCCACATTTCAATCTCAAGATATCAATACAACACATTGATAAAATAAAAACATTATCAAAACAATTTTCAATACCAAAATAAAATAAATATAAAACATGGTATTTATTTTTCTTTTGAAAAATGTTATAGCTTTTAGAGGAAGCTGAAACTCAGATAATGGTAACGGCGGTGGAGAAGTCGTTGTCGTCGCATATGTAAGACAAAACAAATTCTTTTAGTCATTTATTAAAATGATTCATGTAAAAATATTCATTTTGAATTAAATGTATTTTAAAAGGGTTTTATACACCATATAAAATATAGTCGTGTAGAAATCAAAAGATGCCTCAATGAATGGAGATTGAGACGAAGTCCCTTATAAAGATAGTATCCTTAGATTAAGGATAAATAAATTACATAATTATGTGTGAAAAATATAAATACACCCAATATAATTTGATATTAAGTGTAAAACAATCATATGTCATCCAAAAATATTCACAGTATGGCATAATCATGATTTAGAGGTTTAACCCAATGAATTGAAATTGGGTTATGATGTTCCGTTACAGAAATTCGACAGCCTAATGGCATCACTTTAAAATTTAGAAAATGAGTTGATGGGAGATAAAAAGGGTATCTCATCACATGGAAATAAAATTTACTACAATAAGGATATATAATAACATATCCAAACATCATGAAGATGTAAATTAAAAGACCTAAAAATAGAAGTCTTTTAAAACAAGGAGGGTGAAATGTTCCCTTACAGATTTAGGAATCATTCAAAACGTACACCCCATGAAAGAAGGACTATAAAATGATGATATGAATACCCATAAAGCAAATTATTTTACGCAAAGAGAATAATACGGGGCATTACATACACCACTCAAAAGAGATAGTGACAAATATAGCATGAATCTCATAGGAATAAATAGTGAGAATAAAACCCCTTACCTCATTGTAATAAATCGGGTCGTATGACCAAAAGATAATAAGATCCAAATGAATCACCTAAAACCATGAATATAAATAGAATAATTATAATATATATAAAATGGGAGTACACAATAAAAAAAATGTGATAAATAATTTTTGAACAATGGAAATCTCATGGAATTAAAAGTGAGATAAGAAATCCCCATTCCTGAAGTCCAACTTGTCTTGTTCGTTTCTTTATATTCCTGAATAATAAACTTTGGTAAATTTAAAATTTTTTACAGACATCCATTATATTTTATTATTCAATTAATATCACATATTATCATTTTATAATAATTACTTAATTATATGAGTTCATATCATACGTTTTGTCAATGTTCGGTACATAAGTCAAAAATAAACTTAGTTGAAGAGAATTGTCCAAGTATTTATATGTAAATCATCTATGTAATGGTATTCATGATTTAAATATCATATATATACAGTATATATGTATTTAATAATATTCCATAATTTTGGGAGATATGAAATGAAATGTACCATTCATGGAGACGGTAGGTCGTATGTACGCATGAACGCTACATTCATTATTTGTCATATTAATGGACATTAAAACTAAATGAGAAATAGATATATTTTAATTCCAGTATAATATATATGTTATATAAGTAAAATAAGTTCATTAATTACATTCCTTATTAATACCTTGTTTGGAATGAACGAGTCATATCACATGAGGGGGCGGTAGTCCACACTTCCTCATATGAAATTATCACATTTTCACAACCTGAAAAGCATAAAGGTATGTTTTAAACATAAAATAAAGAATCTAGAGAGGACATAAATATAATATATATCATATATAAATATTGTTACATCATAATTTCCACCATTTAATGTGTTAAAATAAGACTGAACAATCATCGTTTTGTGAGGAAGTAATTCGCCACACACTAAAACTGTATGTTCTTTAACCATTAGATGGAGGTGTGAGTAAGTGTCGGTATAATCCATATCATAAAAAAATTACTAGTTTATTTATGATAATGGTGTTATTATGGGATCAAATAATAAGAATATAGTGGTGGGTGAAGAAGGAAAATAAATAAACGAAACTCCAGAGAAGACATTTCCTATTAACCGGGTAACTCTTTTTGATTTGAGACAAAGGCTTCATTGGAAAGACATATGCCCAAAGTGAGGCTTCCAGAAGTTATAGAATGGTGTGGAGAGAAAATATTAGTAGAGGTTGGATGATCCAAGGGAATTAGAGGTGTGGTTAAGGTGGTAGAGGTTGGGGCCTTTTATAAGAGGGAGGAGGGTCACTACTGGAAAGTCTTGAAATGATACTTTATTATAAATTGGTTTTCGGATTTTAAAGGTCCTAAAATGATATATTTTGAAGATAAGGTGATAATGGTTCGAAATAAACCCATCCAATATGTTTTCTAGAAGTTTATGTCTTATATTTTACCTTATCTATTCATTTTATTTAAATCGTTCATTAATGATGTAATCACTGCATCATCATGGTTTCATAAATAAATTTATTTATATAATGTATAAAAATTGTAAAAAAATACCATGATGTATGAAATATTTTTTTATTTCTAATTACTATTTATATTCTAATAAAAAATTCATGTAATAAAAATTAAAATTGTTTTACTTTGGATATACAATCCATTGTTATATTTCTCTTCTTTTTAAAAAATAATGTCATAAATGCCACTATTACACTCATGTGACTCCATGGGCCCTCACGTTTGTTAAATAGATTCCCATAGTCTGAAATGACTCAAAAAAGATGATTTGGACACATGTTGGGGTCATTTTATTTTATTATTTTATTACCCTTAACTACCCAATTACTATTTAATCATGATAATTAAAGATATTTATCGTCGTTACTAATTGTAATGTCCAAAAACAAAAGAGTCTTAGTTACATAATTTGGACCTTCCAATTCCAAATATGGAATTTATTTTACCAAATTTCAACCTCAGAAATTGCTGTAATTAATTTAAAAATAATTCTCATTGTCACAACCAAAGACAGGTTTTTAAGAAGAAGCATTAATCAAAATATTGACCTAATTTTACACCAAATTAAAAAGTAAAACTACTACCAATGAACAACATTGTATTAAGTGATTAAAAAATAATATAATTACACTTTAAAACAAATTAAAAGTAAAATGTGACTATATAATTAAATTTATATGAAAAATCAGTTTTGAAGTAAAATGCAGTATTTTTTTCTATTCATTAAAAATAAACATATCTCATAAAAATACCAAAATTTTATCCAAAGTAAATTTGATATTCCAAATTCAAAAATGATTTCCATTTTACCAAATTCATAACAGATAAGTTTCATTAATTAATTTTATAATTTATTCCCACTATCAAAAACAAATATCATGGTTTAAAGAAACAATATTTATCAAACGATTGACACTTGTTTATGTCCAATTTCAATGTGAGATTAATTATAATGAACAGCATTTAATTAAATGGTAAAAATATATTTCCACTACACTTTAAAAAAAACTAAAAATGTAATATAACCATATAAATAAATTATATTAAAAGGATGTTTTGAATTAAAATATGATTTTTCACTCTTAATTAAAAAATGAACTTTATCGGAAAAATAACAAAAATGTACACAAAGTAAATTTTAATGTCCAGATTCTAAAGAAGGATTTTATTTTGTCAAATATAACATATAAAATTGAAAAAAATTATTTATAAAAAGGGTTCTCCATTAAAAGACGTTTAATCGTCATATTAATGAATGTTAGAATATTTATGCTTAAAATTGTATTCATTCACATTTTAAGCCTCTCTCATTTATTTGTTAATTGTTAAAATATTTAACAAACATATATAATAATTTTTTAGTTAGTTCTTTTCATTCATGTCATTACAACGGCCAGACATTTACTACCATATTAAAAAATATTATTATATTATTATTGTCCAACGTTAGATTTCAATGAAACTCATTGTTGCGCATTGGGTATGCCATTGAACATATCACCCCATTAAAGTAACATTAATATTTTATTCACAAATATTAATAAATATGAAAATGTCATATTCTTTATTTACATGGGATGTTACACATACTTATGACAAGTATATATATATATATATATATATTTAATTTTAAAAAAATGAGATCTCCAAAATATTCCCAAAAAATATAAGAACATAACTATAACAATAAAAGTATCATGGGGAATTAATTACATAATCTTGTAACCCTATCAGCTACCTTATAATTTGTAACCCTCACAATTACCTTACAATTTGAGTAACCATCATAGTAACACTTTGGGTAAACATATGAAAAACCTCCAACGTACACATACCAAATTCATTGGTGGGAAATATAGGTCCCACTTTTTTATCATAAACAATTCCCATGGTCTAGAAAAAATCATACAACATGAATAATTCCAAAAAAAAATTTCTTTGTATTTTCGTGAAAAGGAATTTTAATAAATATATTAAAAGAAAAATCCCCTTATAAATATTATACAATTGAAAATAGACATAATAGAGTGGATGAAATATTTATATAAACTATAAATAAACATTATAAAAAATAATATAAACAGAAACCATCACACAAACAATTCTAGTACTAAATAAATAATGAAGTTGATGGTTAACTCAAGGATTGGAAATCCGGTTATGAATTTCCTTACCTAGGGTTTGTCTTACTTTAATCATGTTTAAACCTCATGAATAATTGTTAAAAAATTTATATTAGTATTATATAGAAACATATTAATTTTTATAACATCTTATATGATAATTTCATAACCTCATTTCACCCTTTAAGTGTTAGTATTTTATTCCTTGCATTGTTTAGGGATCATTCTGTACATGATTTCCATGATTGGTTCATGATGGATGTTCTTGTCGATTGGAATTGAAATGCCATAATTAAAATGGAATGGTATTTATATATATATGGAAACATAAATTATATCATTTATCACTTTAAATTCTTTCGTGAGGATGATTCATAAGTGAAAACATTAATGATGTCTGTTGAGATCATTTTACTGCTTCTTTGACAATGACGACCTCATTTGGTTTTATAATTTAAAACAATGTATAAAAAATAATTATAGAACCATGAATGAGACAAAATACATATTTTATAACATGGTTCAACAATATAAAATCTCTCATAATGAGACTTCATGTAACTAATGAAAATTGAAATCACATCGTCCGAGATGTTGGTAATTCGACACATCACATACAATGTTTTTAATTCAATGAATAAGTGGGGGAGGAGAAGAAGATTAATGATGAATTTTCCATTAACATGAGAATATATAGAATAAAAATCGTTCTAGAGATTTAATTCTAATTAGATAATAGGATATGAGGAAATAAGAAGAAAAGAAACGAACTGAAAATAAATGAAAAGTTGAGAAATTCCATATGAAAATTTTACAACCTAACGACGCCGTTTACATTTTCATAAAATAATATGGATGGAGAATGTGGGTATATAATAATTAATAAATAATATGGGTATTAAGTGGGATGTGGAATGAAATATACCAGTATAATCCAATGGTAATGAAAAAGAATAACATAAAATGAAAGGAATGAAGAAAATAAAAGAGGATGTTTACATCATGATTTATTCTCATTAAGATCCTTCTTAAGGACATTTGTTTGGACCTTTTGGTGATTCCAAAAGCTATAAGAAGTGGGTAATATCCTTGGGAAAAGTATTGGGTAGAACATAATTAAGTATCAAAGCTTTTGAGTTGTGGGATGAAGAGGGGATTAAGGGTTGTATTTATAGTGGAGGAGAGGGGGTATTTTGCATTATTTTAATCATTATTATAATATTTTTTCTCAAGAATAAGAATAATATTAATTAATCTGACCCAAAATATTAATGATGGAATTTGAGTTATAACCATGTGGTATTAAATCATCCTTCCATCACCTATGATGTAGTTAATCCTGTATGTAGCATTTATCGTATTTTATTGTAATTTACTATTCATCAAAATTTCAAGAATTTCAGAAAATTTCCTAAAATTCAACCTAACCATTATTCTATGTGTAGAATTCAAAAATGAACTCCAGTTTTTAAAAATAATTTTCTATATATTATTAATTTAATTTTTAATTAAAATCATACTTAATTAAATAATTAACTATTTTAATTCTATAACTACTTTTATATCAAATTGAAAATTTAACCAGGATGTCATTATCATAAAACAGTAATAAAAGAAAATAATAATTAAATTTATTATTCATTAAGGCCATAATACTATTCATATAACTATTAATAATGGTATGTTACTATTCACCCAAAAACACAAATTGTTTCTATGAGACTCCAAATAACTTACTGAACACGAATGTAGATGACAGTTTTTTAAAATTCCAAAAATAGAAGTGGAAAAATTATGATTAAAGGATAGTTATTAATATCAACATAAAACAAAGTTCCATGCATTATAATTTATTTTAGTAAACCTTGGGATGTTACATTATCCCCACCATCTAAAAATGGAATCATCAAAAAAAAATTTACATTTTAAAAAAAATGATGGTATTTTTCCCTCATAGCATTTTCATACTCCCATGATTCTTCATCTTCCATGTGGTTTCTCCACAAAACCATTTACTGGAGGATTACCTTATTCCGCAATACTTGTTCTCATTGATCAAATTTTGAACTGATTTTCCCTTTATGAGAAAGGTTCTATTGCAGCTGAAATGCTTTTGGGATCATGATATGTGATTAATCAAGCACAATCTTCCTCAACATTAAAATACTAAATGCATTGAGGACCTAGAACCAACATAGAGGAAAACCAACTCTATATGCAACTGGCCCAAGTTTTTATAGGATTTCAAAAGTATCGATGAACAATGGACTTAGTTTCACTTTATTACCAAAACACATCACTCATTTCCAAGGAGATATTTTAAGGAAAACATGGTTACCTACCTCAAAATGGGAAGTATTTTCTTATATTATCTACTTAACTTTTCTGCCTACTCTGAACTTCCTTCATGTTCTGCTATATCATCTTCAATTTCTCAGCCACATCCTCTACTAATTCTCGTCCAATCAACTTTATTTCAAAAACGACTTACCAAAACGCTGCAGTATGACAATGATTCCCATACAAAGCCTCAAAAGGTTCCATCTTTATATTGTAATGAAAACTATTATTATAACAAAACTCATCTAATGAAATAAGATGATCCCGACTTCCCTGGAATTCCATTGAACAAGCTCGATGAATATCCTCCAATGTCTGAATCGTTTGTTCTGATTTCCCAACTGATTGAGGATGAAATGTTGTACTGAAATATTACTCTATGCTCAATGAATTCTGATGTCCCTTCCAAACATTAGAAGTGAACCATGGATTCCTGTCAGATACAACAGAAATAATAACTCAAGGTATCTTTACAATCACTTTGAGGTAGATTCGAGAATGCAGATCCAAAAAAAATTGTATCTCGAATAGAAATAAAATGTTCCAATTTAGTCAGTTGATCAACAACAACACAAATCAGATTTTTAATTCAATATTTCATAGAGAGTACCACCACAAATTTGATGGTTGAATTATCCCATTTCTATTATGGCATTGGTAATGGATGATGAATCACATTCAGTAACTGCCACACTGCTTTTACCTGTTGACATGTCAATCATTTCATATAAAATTAGCAATATCTTTTTCATTACATCACTCCAATAATACTCCCAGAGGTCTCTGTACATATTAGTAATACAAGGATGAATTTAAAATGAAGAACTATGATCTTCACACAATAATTAATTCTTCATCTGGGAATCACACGGCACCCACAACCTTTTGCATAATCGTAAAACTGAATCATTATCAAGGTTAAATTATAGAAACTTTCCCACTTTAAAAAAATTCTAATTTTTTTGTAGCACATGGACTTCCTTCTGAACTTTCTTAATTATGTATGATAACAATAACTACACTAGAACCTAAGACAAAACATATGTATTTCATGCACCAATAACTTCAGGTCCAAAATTCAACAAATTATTAATTAAGGGATTATGTTTCAAATGTAACATGGTTAATGATGCATGAGGTTTTCTACTCAAGGAATTTATCTATTTGCATGATTTTCCTAGATAGTAATTAATCATGAAATCATAAATTTTTATCAGTTCAAGCCATCTTATCTACCTCATGTTTAATTCTTTTTGAGTGATTATATACTTTAGTCTTTTATGATCAGTATATATTTGACATTTGGCTCCGAATAAATGGTTCCTCCAAATTTTCAATGAAAAAACCATAGATTCCAATTCCAAATCATGTGTTGGATAATTTAACTCATGATTTTTTAGTTGTGTTGAATCATAAGCAATTACCTGATCATTATTCATGAAAACATATCCAAGTCCCTTCAAAAAAGAATCATTGTAGATGAAAAACCCACTATTTCAGGAAGGGAAAGCCAAAATTGGAGAATTCACCGATCACTTATTCAGTTCCTGAAAAAAACATCACATTCTTCTTTCCAAATAAATTTAACCCCTTCTCGTGTTTACTTAGTTATCAGGCTAGATAACCATGAAATTTTCTTAACAAAAAATCGGTAACAACTATCTAATCCAAGAAAACTTCAAATCTATGGAACATTTGTAGGTTTTGGACTGTCATCAACTGCTTCTGTTTTGGAAGGATCTAATATTATTCCACACATATTTATAATGTTTCTAGGAATATAAATATTTTGTAACCAAAAATCACACTTTCAGAATTTCCAATATATTTTTTTCCTTTAAGTTTTGTAAAACCACCTTTAGATTTTTTTCTTGATGCTCTTTATTTTTAAAAAATACTTGAATATCATCAACAAACACAACCAGAAACATATCCAAAAAATCATGATATATTATATACATAAGATTAATGAATATAATAGGTGAATTAGTTAACCCAAACATCATAACTACAAATTCATAATGCCCATATCAACTATGAATGGATGTTTTCGGGATGTCATCCTCCTTCACCTTCAGCTGATGGTATTCAGATCTCAAGTCAATCTTCGAAAATTACTAAGCTCCCTGGAGTGGATCAAACAAGTCATAGATGTGAGTAAAAGGATAATTTTTTTAAAAGTGATGTTATTCAAAGGTATATTGTAATGGCCCAAGATTTTAGAGTCTGTTATTTCTCTAAAAAAATTAAATAACTTGCACTACACACAACATTGAGTTTATGCACATCACGACTTACCAAACTACTCGTTCAAAAGCAGTTATTAAATGTTTTAACCTAATTTTTAACATTATATAATCCTTATAATTTTAGAATCCATATTATGGGTTTTTTTGACATAATGTTAGAGCTAATTCATTTTTTCAGATAAAAGAAGTATTTTTCAAAAATGCACATTTACCACCTTTTAATTGTGAACCCTTATTAAATTAAATATTTGAAACATTTATATATTCAATTTGAGAAAATAAACATCTTCTTTAGAATCAAGACATAAAAATTTAGTTTTGATGATTTTTTGATGTTTTTCTGATAACTTTCATATTTCGTTGAATGGTGAAAAATAATAAATTTTAACTAAAAACAACATTTTAAATCAAAATAATTTATAGTGTTAAATTATACATTTGAGTGGTTTTAAAGTATAATTAGATTATATTTTTACCATTTAATTAAATATTATTCATTGGGAGTAATTTCACATAGAAATTGCACATAAACAACTGACAATCTTTTGACAGTTATTATTTCATAAAAACCCACTTTTTTTCTTTTTTGACAACGAGAATTAATTTTAAATTAATTAATGAAACTTATATATTTGAATTTGGTAAAATATACACAATTTTTTAATTTATAACATCAAAATTAGCTTAGGGTAAATTTTTGGTATTTATTCTGAAAACATTCAATTTTTGAGAGATAGTGAAAAACACTGAGTTATAGGTTAAAACCAACTTTTTATTTATATGATTATTTATTTTATATAAATTTATTTTAGGTAGAAATATAAACATAATACCAATATAAGTTCAATGTAATTCATTGGAGTCATTTTATATTAATTTTAGATATACAAATTTTTATGGATCTTTTTACCGCCTTTTACCCACCTCCTAGGAGTTTTTGCAAATTTTCATAAAACATTATTTTACCGCTTTTTTAGTGGAATTTCAAAAATCTAAGAGACACAGTTGATATCAGTAAGTAAATTTTGGTTCAATCAGATGATAATAATTTTTGGTGAATAGTATCGTTTTACTTTTATTTACCACAGTTAAAAGTAAATAGGGTAATTAAGGGTAAAAAAGATATTAATATTACCCTAACACATGTCCTAATTCTATTAGACAAGTTTATCTCGACCAAAAACAAACTTAGGAATAAAATATTATCATTTAGGTCCACTTCGATAAGATTGGGACATTTATTATTATTTAATTCAATGAAGAGTTAAAAGAGTTAAAATCAAAGTTTAATAAATAAAACATTTTTAATATAAGGTTATACTTAAGATAAATTAGATTATAAATATTCATTAGAAATATAAAAATATTTACTATGTAATGGTATTTTATTTATAATTTTTAGACATTAAATAATATAATTAATTTATGACACAATGATGATGTAGTAATTACTGTATTAATAAATGAATAAAATAATTAACATTATAAATACCCAAGTAAATTTAATTTGAAAATTTTTATGAATTAAAATAATTTAAAGGATAATATGACATTTTAGGATTGATTTAATTAACTTTATTCTAAGTATTCATGCTTTTTTTATTTTCACAAAAATCAAATTCCAAATAGTGTCAAAATTTACATAAAAATGTTTTTAAAACAAATATTATATTATTAATTGATGTTCTATTCTTAAAAATATAAGGTTTGGCCAAAAGTCTTATATACTGATAGGTGTATCATTAATGAACCTCTTGTGGTTTGATTATATAGTATGTTTTTTAACCAAATAATATAAAAATACAAAGAGACATGATAAATGTCAAACTATTTAACTAATGGTTAAATATAAATTATAAGGTAAATATAGTTGGACAAAACTATCTAAAACCTATTTGTTCAGTGGATTTCTACCCATACTCACCTTATCTTCCAAATATATTAATTTGGAGACATTATAAACCGAATATTAATTTATTATAAAATAATATTTTATATTTTCCCTAAGGTTCCCCTCACCCCTCTTTTAAAAGGAAACCCCACCTTCTCTCGAATTCACACTTCCAATGATATTTGATTCGGCCATCCCCTGCCCAAATATAATCTCAAAATCCCTCACTTTATCATAGAGGCCTTATTTTGTTCAAAAATACAACCTATGGAGCCCTTTTGATCAAATCAAAAGGAAGAACCCGAAGAAGAGGTAATAATTTCACCGCCCACTTTCATGTTCCTTTCTTCTTCCACTTCTTCTTTCATTGTTATTTCCATTATAAACTAATAACTCCAGGATTTTATATATACTATGATGTTATTATAAATATTTTACAACAATATTCAGTATTCTATCCATCCTTTGTATGACATGTCACCATACGTGCGTACTTACGGCTTACCGTCTCCACGTCGTGGTGTAATTGTTATTCAAAACATTTTTATTTGGATGGGTGTGATAATGATGTGTAATTTATCTAAATAATAAAAATAACATAATAATTATTCTGTATATATGATATACCATCAAATTATATATTATTTTAATATCAAAATAATGATATTGTCTCTCGTGCGTACGTTCGGACTATCGTCTCCACGAACGCGATGAGATTAATTCCCCATCATATCCATTCAAGTATAATTCTCATTTGATGGTTAAAAAAAATATATCAGGACTTGATATAATTCTGGATATTAATAAGATACAACCTATCCATAACAAACATGGCTTATGTAACAAAACATATAAAAGAATATGAGTAAGTTAACACCCGAAAAAACGATAATACTAAGATATTATTGACAAAGAAATGTTAAAAGATGATATATGATATCATATTAATGTATATGATTATTGAATAATTTACTAATAATTATTTAACTATTATACAGGAGGTTAACCTACCCTTGACCAAGGAAAAGTAAAAGTTAAGGGTTTATTTCACAATCTCTTCATTATCATAGGTTCTTTATATGTAATTATCTACTGGGACCTCTTTATCATCAACATCAATGTTTCTTAAAAGTTTATTACAAATCATTCTTACTATTTTAAAGACTATGGGTTAAAGTCATTTATACCCTTGATTGAATTTTTATAAGAATTATATAATGGAATCCTTCCACCGTTTTCCAAACAAGTTCCTTTTTAACCTTTTCGACAGAATTAATGTAAGAATGACTTTTTTTAACTTATACGGCGGGCATGGCTATTTTCTGCTATTATAAAATCGTCGAAACATCCCATACAAGATTATAAGAATATTTTAAAATTGAATGTTTTCTTTTATAATTATGTGACTTTTAAATGATTTAAAAAAATGAAATATTTCTCCCAAATAGTTTTATTTTAATCTATGTAAACAACCTTTGACCGATTTTATGCTTATTTGATGTTGATTTATCATGATACAAAATATCCATATTGTATTCATGGTTTTGTGATACGTTTGATTGTGGATGTGTTATTTTTATACCATTCAAGGTTTATGGAGAAATTATTTAAATTTCATATGCTAGTATTAATACGAAGGTTTATTTAATGTTTAAACCTGTTCAGATGAGGAATGCATTGGACTTAATAAGTGACAGATGGAGCCCAGTATAGCACCATGAATAATCAGTAGGACTCATGAGAAAAACTAGAGACTTGGAACAAGGCCTTGATAAAATCTTATTTGTAGTCTTGGCACAAGGCCTTGACTACGTGGTTATGATAGTCTGGCATTATGGATTCCATCATTATGAAAGTTGTTATTAATAATGCTTGTGATTATTCGACTAGTAGAATATCCATGTGAATAAGTAAATGGAATTATTTCATTTTATTTCTTCCATATTATGCTGAATTTCATGTTTAAATGGTTTTTTATTTAAGTTATACATTTCCTTAAATGTGTATACTTATTTATGAAATTTTCAGCTGTGTTGTTATCCTTGCTGAGCATCTGAACTCACCCCTTTAGATGTTTTATTTTTCCCAGTATATGAAGAAGTATTTTAGGACTGACATGCGGGGATAGTCTGAGGGGATATGAGTGTGGACTATGGAGACAATTATGTTGTATTTTTTCACTTTATGATGTACTGTAAGACTTATGAATATATCTAGTGTTTCCAAGGATACTAAACTAACTGGTCTTTAGAGACTTGATCCTTTGTGATCATGACAATGTTACGTAATAATGTACCGACTCTGAGTTCCTGGAGTCAAGGCGTTACAGTTGGTATTAGAGTATGTTTATTAATAAAGCTTGGAAGCAAGATTTAGATAAACTCTGATTAGATCAGAGAAACATAAGATGTACTTTGAGGATTAGTATAAAATAACTTCCTAAAATTTTAGTATTGTAATGATTTTTAGAGTATTCTGAGCAATACATCCCTGTCTGGATACGAGCAGGTAGAGGCGGCTCTAGCACAGATGTACCTAGGGGTAAAAACCGAAAACACTGCTTTGAGCTAGACTCGAACAAGAACTGGTGCACGACAAAGGGCCTTGTTGCACTATTGGTTATAACACTCCCGAGGGATATTCTTAGGATAATTCCAATTTTATTTACAAATCATTATGAAGTGTTTGTGAGTATATACTTCCTAATTTAAAATATCTTTATGATTATGGATTATGTACATAAACCATTCAATGCAAGTAAGGTATTTTAATTGTTTGGAATTATTCATTGCAATTCATAAACTGACCTAGTTTATGCTATTGTATAGAAATGGTGCCCAGTAGAAGTAATGTGAGCTCCAACAATATATATGATCCAAAGTGTATAAAGGATCATATCTTTAACGGTATTAATCCAACATTTAGAAGGTAAATTGTATCCCATTTATTCTCAAGATATGAAGAAATAGTATGATGTGTTAATAAGATAAGTATATAATTTTATGAGTCCTATGGATTTGAAGAGAAGAAAGAGAAGAAAAGGATGGAAGAGAGAAAGATGGATTAAGGGAAGAGGGAAAAGAATAATTTTTATATATGTGATAATTGTGGGAAGAATCACCCCGGAACGTGCCTGAAAGAATGAGAGTTTGTTATAAGTGTGGAGAAAAAGGACACCAAGTACGTGACTGCAAGGGTAAGAAAAAAGTTTCAAATGTACAATGATTTGTATAAAATGAGTTGGGAAACTATGCAAACTAATGCCCAAATCATTAGAGTATGTCCCAAATGATGCTTTTAGATAATAATCATGTTATGATACTACCACATATGGGGATGAATGATTTGTGTTCATATGTTGTTATGAAATAATTATGTCATCTGAATGTTGTATCAATGAGGTACTGGTTATAATAATTATGGAGTATATAAGGATTGTACTACAGTACTATTTAATTAAGGGCATCAGATTGTGTGGAACCAAGAAAATTGACTCAATAGCCAGTTTAAGTTTTGTAAAATATATGGTTGAGAGAAACATCAACCATAATATGGTTCTGATACCGCGGTAGTGATTTTTTAATAATACATTATTGATTTGGATAAATTATATTGGATATTCATGACTCCCTTGAAACTGATTAATGGTTTTTATATTCCAGAATTGTTGGAGTTTACAACATTTTTGGATAGAAGAGTATATCCATTATTCTATAATGAATAAGGGAGCATGAATGTAATCAATATGGTTTTATGGTAATTCATGATGTTGTAGTGTTTTAAATGAATACATGATGAAGGTGATGACATGTTATTAGATGAAAAAATGGATCTTTATCGTGTTTACCTTCCATATAAATTTTTTACTCTGAGTTTAACACAATTATTTGGGATAATTCTAGTTTGAGATTATTTTTGGATTCCCATAAAAGGACAACCCGGAGGTCAGGCGGCAACCCGTCACATCTGGATAAGCCGCGAGACTTGAACTCGTAACTTAATTGCGTCAAGGGTTTATCACCTACCACTAGCCAACGTGATATCCTAGATTGACTAATTTAGTTTTTTTAAAAGGTTTTGTAGATAAATTATAAATTCATTTTTTTGGAACCCTATGAAAATAGTATAAATAGAATATTTTTTTATGTTCTATTATCATTTTGATTGAAAGATAAATTTGGGGTAGAAATTAGTCAAAGGATGGAAATGTACTTATCATGTATATATATATTTCTCCTCTTATTATATGAAGAATTTAATTCATAAACTTTAGGTAAGGTATCTTAAAACTAAAAATGTATAATCCTAATAACTTATGGATTGTTGAACTGATGATATTTTAAACCATCATGGATTGGTGGATTTGAGGCCCACAATTCTACAATTGTTTGTGATTGATGACCTAAATCAGTCCTTAAAAATGTTTACATTTTTCCTCCAATTTTTTGTCTCAAATTTCCACCAATGTTCTCTTAATTGGTATCATAATTTGGTGGTTATTTTTTCCTTCCCCTTTTTTACTCTTATTATGAATAAATTTTATTAACCTAATTTCCCATGTGGGTTTTCCCACCAAGGTATTTTCAATTTTAAACTTTTTATTTTTGAAGAACAATTTCAAATTTAAAGGACCCAATTTATAGAAGGAGGGAAGAATGTAACCCCCCAATATTTCATAGTACGCCATTTCTTCAATGTAATTCAATTACTTGTACTACACACAACATTGAGTTCAATCACATCACGACATACAAAACAAGTTATTCAAAAGCAGTTATGAATAATGTTAACTGAATTTTGAACTTTAAATAATACTTAAAATTTTAGAATACATATTTTGATTTTGGTAGACATAATGTAAGAACTAATTTTATTTTTTTCAGATAAAAGAACTATTTTTCAAAAATTCACATTTAGCGCCATTTAATTGTGAACCCTTCTTAAATTCAATATTTGAAACTTTTATATACTAAATTTGAAAAAATAAACTTATCCTTTATAATCAAGACATAAAAATTTAGTTTTGATTATATTTTTATGTTTTTCTGATAACTTTCATATTTGGGTGAATTGTGAAAAATACTAAATTTTAACAAAAAACAAATTTTCAAATCAAATTAATTTATAGTGTTAAATTACAAATTTTAGTGGTTTTAAATTATAATTAGATTATATTTTTACCATTTAAATAAATAATGTTCATTGGGAGTAATTTCAGTATGAAATTGCACATAAACTAGTGAAAATATTTTGATAGTTATTATTTCATAAAAAAAATCTTTTTATTGGTTTTGAAAATGGGAATTAATTTTAAATTAATTAATGCAAATTATATGGTTTGAATTTTTTAAAATATACCTCATTTTTGGATTCAGAATATAAAATTTATCTTCGGGTGATTTTTTGGTATTTTTCTGAAAACTTTCAATTTTTGATTAATAGTGAAAAACATTGAGTTATTGGTTGAAAAAAACTTTTTATTTAAAAAATTAATTGTTTTTTTAAATTTATTTTCGATCAAAATAGATACATAATACCTATATAATTTCAATTTAATTAATTGGAATCATTTTTAATTAATTTTAGATATACAAATTTGTATAGAACTTTTTACCATCTTTTAGCCACCTCTTAGGAGCTTTTGCAAATTTTCTTAAAACATAATTTTACCCCTTATGTGCGTGGAATTTAAAAAATATGAGAGAGACAGTTGATATCAGTAAGTAAAATTTGGTTCAATTAGATGAAAATTATTTTTGGTGAATAGCACCTTTTTACTTTTATTTACCACGGTTAAAAGTAAATAGGGTAATTAAGGGTAAAAATGATAATAATATTACCCTAACACATGTACTGAATCTATTAGAAAATTTTATCTCAACCAAAAACATCTTTTGGAATAAAATATTATCATTTACGTCCACTTGGAATATATTATGACATTTATTATTATTTAATTCGAAGAAGAGTTAAAAGAGATAAAATAAATGTTTAATGACTAAAACATTTTTAATATATGGTTATACGTAATAAAAATTTGATTATAAATATTCATTAGAAATATAAAAAAATATCCTACATAATGGTATTTTAATTATAATTTTTAGACATTAAATAATTTAATTTATTTATGACACAATGATGAAGCAGTAATTTTCATATTAATGAAAGATTAAGATAATTGATATTATAAATACCCAAATAAATGTAATTTCAGACTCTATATGAATTAAAATAAATTAATATGATAATATGACATGTTAGGATTGATTTAATTAACTTTTTTAGAAGTAATAATACTTTTACGATTTTCAAAAAAATCAAATTCCAAATAGTTTCAAAATTGAAATAAAAGAGTTTTTAAAACAAATATTATTTTATTAATTTATATTCTATTTCTAAAAATCTAAGGTTCAGAAAAAAGACATATATAAGGATATTTGTATCATTAATGAACCACTTGGGGTTCAATTGGAAGTATATAGTATGTTTAAGAACCATATAATATAAAACTACAAAGATACATGGTAAATGTCAAACTATTTAACTAAGGGTTATATATAAATGAGAATGTTAATATAGTGACCCAATCATTTCTAAACCCAATTTAATGAGTGTATTTCGACCCATAACCACCTTATCTTATAAAAAATCAATTTCGAGTCATTATAAATAGAATATGAAATTATTTTAATAAAATATTTTATGTTTTTCCTAAGGTGCGTCTCACCCCTCTTATAAAACGACACTCCCCCTTCACTCTAATTCACAGTTTCAGAGAAATTTGGAAAGGAAAAAACCTGCCCAAATACCCTCTCAACTTCACTCAATTAATCCTAGAGTCCTAGTTTGATCAGAAATCCATCCTATGTTTCCATTTTGATCAAATCAAAATGAATAACCCTAATAAAAGGTAATAATTTCACCACCCACTTTCAAGTTCATTTCTACATCCACTTCTTCTTTATTTGTTATTTACATTATAAAATAATAAATCCAGTATCTTCTATATTATGTGATGTTATTATAAATATCGTACAACCATATTCAGTATTATATCTATCCGTTTAATGACATGTCACCATACATTTGTACGTACGGCTTACTGTCTACACGTCGTGGTGTAATTGTTATTCAGAACATTATTATTTGGATGGGTGTGATAATGATGTGTAATTGATTTAAATAATAAATATAACATTATAATGATTCTGTATATTTGATATACCATCAAATTACATATTATTTTAATATAAAATGAATGATATTGTCGCTCGTGCGTACATACGGACTACCGTCACCACGAATGTGATGAGATTCATTCACATCATATCCAGTCAAGTAAAATTCTCATTTGATTATTAAAAATAATGTTGAAGGACTTTATATCATTCTGGATATGAATATGATACAACCTATCCATAAAAAATAAGGCTTATGTAACAAAACATATAATAGAAAACGAGTATGTTTACACCCAAAACGGGGATAATAATAAGATATTATTAACAAATCAATGTTAAAAGTTCGTATATGATATCATATTAATGTATATGATTCTTGTATAATTTAATAATAATTATTTCACCATTATAAAGGAGGTTAACCTACCCTTTATCAAGGAAATGTACAATGTAAGGGTTTATTTCACAATCTCTTCATTATTCGAGGTTGTTTATACGTAATTATCTAATAGGACCTCTTTATCATCCACTTTAATGTTTCTTAAAAATGTACGTCAAATCATTTATACTATTTTACAGACTATGGGTTAAAGTCATGTATACCCTAGTTTGAATTTTTATAAGAAGTTTATAAAAGAATCTTTCTGTCTTTTTCCAAACAAGGTCCTTTTTAACCTTTTCGACAGAATTTAGTTATGAATATATTTTTAACCTATACGATGGGTAAGGCTATTTTCCACCATTATAAAATTGTCAAGGATTTTCGTAAAATATTATAAGAATATTTGCAATGTAAAATTTTCCTTCTATAATTAT
This sequence comes from Viscum album, assembly GCA_963277665.1. NCBI lineage: Eukaryota > Viridiplantae > Streptophyta > Magnoliopsida > Santalales > Viscaceae > Viscum > Viscum album. Next base: position 513,661,597 of record OY728138.1, read on the forward strand.
GTGACTTTTAAATGATTTAAAAAAATAGATATTTCTCCCAAATAGTTTTGTTTTAATCTATTTCAACATCATTTTATGGACTTTAAGTTTATTTGAAGTCGATTTATTATGATACAAAACTTCTATATTGTATTGATGGTTTTGTGATATGTTTGACTATAAATGTGTTATTTTTATACCATTCATGGTTTATGGAGAAAGTGTTGACATTTTTTCTACTTTTAATATGAATGGTTATGTTATGTTTAAACCTATTCATATGGGGAATGCATTGGACTTAATAAGTGACTGGTGGATCCTACTATAGCTCTTAGTTTTATTGGTAGGTCTCATGAGACAAACTAGTGTCTTGGCACAAGGCCATGACAAAATCTTATTTGTAGTCTTGGCACAAGGCCTTGACTACGTGGTTATGATAGTTTGAAATTATGCATTCCATCATTATGAAAGTGGTTAATGATATTACATGAGATTATTCGACTAGTAGAATATCCATTTTAATAAGTAAATGGAATTATTTCATTTTATTTCTACCATATTATGCGGATTTTTAGGTTTTAAAGGTTTTTGTTTTATTTATACATTTCCATAAATATTTATTCTTATTTATGAAAGTTTCCACTATATTGTTATCCTTACTGAGCATCTGAGGTCACCTCATTATATGTTTTATGTTTCCCAGGATTTGAAGAAGCATTTTATGACTGACCTGCAGAGATAGTCTGAAGGGATATGAGTGTGGACTATTGAGACAATGATGTTGTAGTTTTTCACATTATGATGTAATGTAAGATATTTGAATGTATCTAGTGTTTCCAGGGTACTAAACTAATCGGTCTTTCGAGACTTGATCTTTTGTGATCATGCCAATGTTACATTATAATGAACTGAATCTAGGTAACTGGAGTTAGGGAGTTACGTCTATAATAAATTCAAAGTCTCATGGAACCATATTTCTATTTAACAATAAAACAGGATCACCCCATGGTGATGATCTAGGATGAATGATTCCTTTATCATGAAAATGAGGCAACTGATTTTTCAATTCATGAAGTTATATTTGAGCCATACGATATGGGGGTTTTGAAATTGTATTGGAATTAGGAATTATTTCAATTTTTAATTTTTCTTCTTGATCAGGTACGACACTAGGTAACTCATCAGGGAAAACATCAAGGTATTCATTTACCAAAGGCACATCCACAATCTAAACAATTCCCTTAATTTCAAAAATATGATAAATATAACATTCATTTCCATCTTTCAACAATTTATCATCTTCCTGATTTGTTATCAATTGTATGGGTTCATTCTTGTATACCAACTTATACACTATTTGAAAAACAACTTCTTTATCTCTAAAATCAATCTTAGCCTGAAAAACAGAAATCCAATCCATTCCAAAAATAACATCAAACTCGACTAAGGGGAAAGCCTTAAGTTTTTCAAGTAATGTGTTTCCAAAGATCACAATTGAAATATTCTTATAATTCCTCTTTGATATAATATTTACCCCTGGTGTTTTAACAAAAACTTCCAGTTTCATTTGTTGAGGTGACAATTCCAATTTACCTGAAAATTTCTCAGAGATGAAGGAATGAGTATACACCATATCAAACAAAACTTTAGAAAATCTTAGTAAAAAAACAAAGTGTGTTAAACAATGTCACTGGATGGACTGACATCTTATAACTTAGTCACAAAAGAACTCACTACACCATTCTTCTTATAGTCTGTCTTCTTTTCATCATTCAGATCTATCTTTGAGAAATAATTTTCATAATAACCCATCTCACCACATTTAAAATAGATTGAAGTTTACTTTTCAATATTATTCTTAGAATAATATTCATTAAAATCTCGGTCCATATTTCCAAACATACAACAATTAAAACACTTCCCTGTTTTTGTAAGACATTCCCTAGGGTAATTCTTTAACACTTTTCACAGTCATCAAACTAGATTTTTTTACAATCATATTTCATTTCTCGATTCTTACCCATCAATTTCCATATGGAAATATTCTTCTCCTTGTATCCAAAATACATGCAATCATCATAAAACTGTATCTATACCCTCCCATCACATCAAAAAAGTTTCTCATATCTTTTAAATTCACTTGGATTTAGTCCTGAGTAAAATCGTGGAGATTTTGCTTTCATGATCCAGAATATGGTTTGGAGAATACCTCGCCTATCGAGTGAAGTTATCTTCCTACACGACCATTTAATATTCCTCATTCTATTTAAATTCATGTAATTATTTTCTATCCTAAGTCGCACCACCTTAGGAAAATATTTTTCAAGGAAAAATATTTTTAAATTTATCCCACTTTAAGGAATAAATATCCACCCTATCCTTGATATTATTTAGCATTGAACCCCGCTGATCAGATTCACCTTCAAAATGATAATGGTCCAGACTTTCTTTTTTATTGTATTAAGATCCCATATCATCAAATATATTTTGAAGGGCTTTAATCCATCCTTCAGACGCTACTAGGTCAGAAGATCCATTGAAAGCAAGATGGTGTTGTCTCATAAAATGTTCAACTATTGTCAATTTCAGTTGTGTAACTTCTAGTTGTTATCATGCATGGATGCCACCATGATTTGTTGCTAGTGTTAGTTGATCCATTACTATCACAAACTTCTTGATTCCAATCCCTACCATTCTGGGATGCAGATTCGGAAGGATGTTGTTCTTTCGTTTCATCTCCTCTTCAGCTTCCCAGTTTCTTCTACGGGAAACCATTTTAAACAAACATATCATTGATGAAGAACCATGTTTATCTTTAAATTCATAGACTTGAAAATATATTAAAAAAACATTTACGGTATTATATTAACAACATCCTAACCCCTATGGTTGTCTAAACCATTCCTTGATACCACCTAAAAGGACCTAACCTTACTATAATACATAATCATGAATTTTGTCAAGAATTCAATTCCTCTAACATTTAGGATCTTTTAATGTTTAGATATTTATAGTACTGTGACATAAAACATTCATAAAATTACACATTATTACATAGTGGATACCATAAAAACTACTTTATTTTATAGCAAAATATAAAACTTATCACATAAAACATGATTTCTTAGACTAATATTTAAACATTTAACTTGGATTAATTCGTTGTCTTATACATCCATATAACCTGTGAAAATCATTTAAAAACATGGTATGTGCAAAAAAGCTCAGTAAGGGATAAAATAATGAAAGAATACATTAGTCCATCAATACTTGTAATGTGTGAAATCATTTCCAAAAGGCATACTTATCACATGCACATATATATACATATTTATTTTTTGAAACATGATATATCTACAATATTCCCACTTTAAATAAGAAAATATGTATAACCATAATATTATCTTGGGAAATTACTTACATAATCTTGTAACCCTCTCGGCTACCTTATAATTTGTCACTGTCACAGCTGGCATACAATTCGTGTAACTATCACAGTTAAACATGGATTAACCATACGGCTGACCTAAAACATTCATATAACCAATTAATTGGAGACAAATAAATGTCCCACCCTTTATCATAAACAATTTCCAAGAGCCAAAACATAATCATACAACTTTAATAATTCCATAAAAACATTGCTTTGGAATTTCGTAAAACATAATTTTATAAGAGAATATTAAAAGAAAATACCTTTATAAATGTCATACAATTGAATAGATAAGTAATAGAGTGGGTTAAATATGTATATAAAATGTATGTACAAATAATAAAACATAATATAAATATAATTAATCACAAAAATAATTCTAATACTACATAAATAATGATGTATATAGTTAACCCCCAGAAGGGAAATCAGGTTAAGAATTCCCTTACCTCAGGTTTTTCATACTTCAAACTTGTTTAATCCAACATTATAATTCTAAAAAGAGTGTTATTATTATTTTACAGAAATATTTTCATGTTTAAAAAAATATATATGATAATTTCTTAACCTCATTTCACCCTATAATTGTTTGTATATTGTTCCTTGTATTTTTATAGGGATTGTTCCTTACATGATTTCTATGATTGGTTCATGATGTATTTTCATGAAATTAGAATTGAAACTCCATTATTGGATTGAAATGGTATTTATATATTTCCAGTAAAGAAAGTTAGACCTTTTTTATTTTTAATTATTACATGAGGATGATTAATAATAAAAAACATTAATGATGTTTCTCTAGATCATTTTAGTGGTTCTTTCATAACGACGACCTCATTTTGTTTTGAAATATAAAAACATGTGTAAAATATAATTACAGATCTTGTATGAGACATAATACATATATTATAACCTGGTTTAACCATAAAAATTGTTTCATGACCAGACATGAAGTAATTAAATCAAATTGAAATCAAAGCGTCTATGATGTTGGTAATTCGACACATCACGAACAATGCTTTTAATTCAATGAATAAGTGGGGAGAATAAAAGGGTTAATGATGAATTTTCCATGAACATGAGAAAATATTTAAAATAATAGATTTTTGAGATTTTATGCCTCTTGGATATGAGGAGGAGAGGAAAGAATAAGAAAATAAAGGAACTCAAAATAATTTTTTTTTATAAATTTCTTACAAAAATTCGGCATCATAATGTCGTTGTCTAAATTTTCATAAATTTGTTTGACGAGATAAAATGGGTATCTCATCATTATTAAATAATATGGAAATTATGGAGGATATATAAAAAAATTTACCAACATAATATGAATGGAATGAATATTAATAACATAAAATGAAAGGAAATAATGAAAATAAAAGACGATATTTACCTCTGGACCACTTCTACTTAAGATCCCTATTAAGGCCCTTGGTTTTGGTCTTTTTTTTGAGACCATAAGCACTCGAAAATGGGGAAGATCCTTGGGAGAAGTAATGGGGATAACATGGGTAAGTTTTAGTGCTTGAGAGTTGTGGGAGGAAGAGGGTAATGAGGGTGGTATTTATAGTGGAGGAGATGGGGTATTTTTCATTATTTTAATCATTATTATAATATTTTTCTCAAGAAAATGAATAATATTAATTCATGTGACCCCAAATAGTAATACTATAATTCTACTTCTAAGTAAGTGGGAATATATCAACCTTGCATCATATATGATGTACTAAATTAAATATTTAGCATTAATCGTATTTTATCATCTTTTACTATTCATAAAAAATTCCAGAATATTAGAAAATTCCCAAAAACACACCATATCCATTTTTTGACACGTAGAATTCAAAAATGACCTCCATTTTTTATAAATAATTTTCTAAATATTATTTATTTAATGTTTAAATAAAATCATTCTTAATTGAAAAATTAACAGTTTTAATTCTATAACTATTTTTATATCACATTGAAAAATTATCCAGGATATCATTATCTTAAATCCTTAAGAAAATAAAATAATAAATAAATTTACTATCCATTAATGAAAAAGTACTATTCATATTAATTTTCAAAAAGGTATGTTACTATTCACAAAAAACACAAGTTGGTTCCATCAGACTCCAAATAACTTACTGAACACAAATGTAGATGGCCGTTTTTTCAAAATTGAAAACATAGAAGTTGAAATACTATGTTTACAGTGTAGTCATAAATATCTATATAAAATAAAGTTATATTCATTAACATTTATTTTATAAAACCTAGGGGTGTTACATACAAAATATCTTGTCTAAAAAGATAGTGTGTGTAAGTACAAAATGAATAAAAATATAAACAAAAGATAAACTGAGATATATAAGTTAAAAAGGATTACTTTATCCACTCTTATCATTTGTTCAGTGGATTTACCATTTTTATACAATACACATTTTCCCATGTTGGTCATATAAACTATCCATAAGATGAAGAATCATGTTCCATACATTACTAGGGAAAATATTACACAAAATAACACAAAACATCTACATTGGTTCCTCTGTCTATGTATTCATATTCCATGCATTCATTAGGGGAATATAGCCTTAGTCTAACTCCCCAACACATACATTATAGGGGTTGGATTTATAACCTCATTCAAACCCGAAGTATGGACATAAAGCCACAAGGATAATACCCTACATACCACCAAGACACCAACACATGCTTTATATGCCCTTCAATACATATTCCATGAACAAGCCATCACTCATTGAACAGATTTACCATATACCAAACATAGTTCATTCAACGCATATTCCATCTCCATGCCTTAACCCATTAACACATTCATCATTTACATGCCATAATGAATTTAACACATACACCATTGATAATTCAAAACTCATTAACATATATTCAATTTATGTTCCATAACCCATTGTCACAATCACATTTTATACACATAACTAAATTAACAAGTTTAAAATATACCAAATTCCCCCCAATGCGATGTCGTCAACTAAAAAAAATTAACATCAATTTCCATTTCCCATAAATTAAAATAAACTAAACACAATTCTCATAAGATTCATTTCATAAATCTGTGTTCATATGTTAAATATAATGGTCATATGTTCTATCTCATAATCCTTTTGATTTAATATTTAACAACCCAATCCCATATTCATGAATACAGAACACCCTATTGGTGGACTCTTTCCCCATATAATCAACCTTAATGCATCATATTGGTAACATGGTGGGTTCAATTCATAATATACACAAACAAATTATCATTTTTAAAAAGGACATTAAATTAAAAACAAGGAGGTACCATTAAAAACACATATACAGAGAAACCAAACATCAAGACTATGGGATATAACTTCTAGACCACCTACCTCGATTTTTAGTACGAACGATTTCATAACCATGACTTTTGATTCATGAATAAGCCACCTCTAAATCCCCAACCTATAATCTCCTAGAAAAAGAGACGTTTATAGATTTATAAGAATAATACGTATTCAACATGAACTAATCTATAAAAAGGAAACAAAAGGATTGCTAGACTCACCTAGAGCTTCAATATTCACCCAATAGTTCTCCAAATGTCCTAGAAACAAATTAGATCGATCATTGAGAAGTTTCGGATTAAGGGATTGTTATCCATGGATACTATGGGAAGAATGGTGAGGAAAATTAAGTAAGAAAACATAAATCTTGAAGGGTAAATATAGTAAATTCCATTATCATTAATGAGGTTTATGGATTGGCCAATCCATTTCCATCCATGTGCACCCTCTTTCTAAGAGGTTTCTTAGTTTCATGGTCTCATAGGGATCCCTAGTGGGTTGAAAAACCATGTGGTAGTCATGTCGAATGGCTTGGTCAAAAACTGCATGTTTTCAATGTCCCCTTGCAAAGTCTCACCAATCATGAACCCCTCCTTTATAAAAGAATTTTTTGGGTGCACAGTTACTTCTAACTATGAACCAACTATGCATAATGAACTAGATGACCCCTTTTCCCTTCATTCATATCAATTATATAAGAGACACCCATGAGCCTCACCATAAACTTGATAAACATTTCATTAACCAACATAAACTAATCTAAACTAATACATAATCAATAATGTACCTAATTATATTTCAAGGATGTTATAAGGATGAACTAAAATATAATAATTAGGAGAAGGAAATTACTATTTTTATTAAATAATAAGTTTTCAAGGATTTACATTTATTCCCCTCAAAGTATTTCTCATCCATGAGAAATTCCCCTAGGTTTCCTAATCAAACATATTAGGGTACTGATCTCAAAAATCATCCCCCACTACCTGTTATCTTTCAGGATCAACCCTGTTAGAAAAGGAACCATACAAGTGGCACTCTCTTCCTTTGAATAACTTTCTCATTTCTGTCTACAATCCACACTAGATGATCCTCATAAAATGCATCAAGATCAAACCCTATTCCCCCATAATAAATGGAATCATTCAGAGCATCCATATACCTTTAGAGTTGCGATACATGAAACACATCATTTATTCCTTGGTATGGAGAAGGAATATCTAGATAGTATACCACTTTCCCAACCCACTTGGTGATCTCAAAGGGTCCAACAAAAAATTTATATAGATTTATTTCATCCTTATCTATTGATTCCCTAAATTATGATTCACTCTTGATAAAACATATTCACATAAAGATAAATAAAATGGTATCCTTATATGGTTGACATATTCTCTATTTCTTCTCTATGTGATGGTAAACCACTTTTAAATCCGTTTCTCTCTCTCAGAAGTCTCCTGATCAAAACTACGCATTAAAAATACTACATCACACACCTCATTCCAACATAGTATGGAACAACACATCCACTCATACAGAGAACATAAGGTCCCATATGAATTGATTCTATGTGACCCTTATTTTATTGAGAATAAACCAAGGTGATATGATAAACCCAAGCTCCACTGAAGTAAAGGAATTAAGATCTAAGAACATTCCCTAGTATGCGTATAGTCCACATAGACTATCCATATTTCTGATGGTGGTATGTTATTATCAATCCAATCTGATTCCATAAGGCCATCTGGAAGTCCTATCAAAAAAACTTTATATCATGTGTCTCTATATAAATCAATGATTAATTGAACAACATCTAACAATATGATCTCAAACCCAAAAATATTTCATACCTCATTTAATGAGTGAATCTATCTGATCTGTAAAAAGTGGGAAACATTTTTCATCCAGGCAAAAATCATCTTGAGTGTATCAATATTACTTATGGTTTGATTTAACACCATAAAAAAGTATATAATGATGTCCTACCAATTCCACATGGTTAGCGAAAGTGGATTTATAAAACCTCCTGGGTGTTGGTGCTCAGCCATCACCCTATGACAGGTAAGGTGTTATGAGAAAAACACAAAAATTTCATTCTTCATCCATGGATGCCAAAACTAAAACATAAAGATGGGGTACATCTTCATTTCTCTGGTATTTACTTACCATATAGTGTTTTGGTACACCCGAATCATTGACTATCTAATGGAAGTAGGCACTGCCACTCTCCCATGAACCATGATCACATTACAGTTATTCGTCATCCATCTAGGTATCGAGTCACCTCTATCAAGCCATTACCTCATCATTGTGACCTCTAGCTATAACCCTTGAAAAATATTCACATAGTACGCAATTTAGTGTGTTATCATTTAATATGAATAAACCATCACCACATGGTCCTCTGAAGCATCTTACCTCCAATCAACTAATAGTCTCTTCAAGCCCCACTACTCCTCATAAGGCATCTAACCAATATCCTACTCATCCTATACCTAATGAATAAGATAATAGACAATTAATTTTCATATCATGCTAATACATTATGAAAATTTTAAATATTTTAAGATGCTCCATTGATTTCATTTTTTTAGGTTCAAGTCTCTCTATTTGATGATATAGAGAAGGCACTTATTGGTTGCATAGAAAAAATATCATACTATATTGATATCTTCACTATTAATTTAGAGCATGAACCGAAGATACCACCTCAAAATCATGAGTAAGGATGTTCAACTCATGGGTTCATATAGGAAGTGTCCCATGGGGTACAACATTCTCTATCATCATTAACAATGTTCAAGAGCAATGATTGGTGCATAAAAATACAATGTTTGACCAAAATCAGGCTTCGGGAGTGTCATTACTTGAGCTGTCCACATCAGTTTAATTATCTCAATGCAAACCTCAACACATTATACCATAAACTATAAGATTACTCTATTATTATCCCACACTATCCTTGGTTCTGACGGTCATGATTAGACATTGATAAACCTCTAGTAATATCTATCCAAAACCATAAATATTTTGATCTAAAATTCATTCTTTGGATCTTCCAAATACAATAATTATTCTAATTTATATAGGTTCACTGATATACCCATCTCATACACCACATGTAATATGAAATTCATGTCTCAAATCTCAAAGTCTCAATTCTACTATTTGGAGTGAATATTCTTTCATCAATGAAAGCATATGACTATATAGAGGTTCCTAGAATGCTACTCTGGTGTTAGAGAGTGTATGATGATGTTTTCAATTGATATATTAATGATCGAGTCGACATATGGGTCTAATTTATTGTTCTTGATGTCCATGAACACTTCTGTTTTGTTCATAAAACTGAAAGACATCACCATGCACACATATATCCCATGCCTAATCTAAAATGTCGTTTTTATAATTTTTTCCTCTCTAACTCATAGCTGGTGATAGCTTGATTGATGATAAATCTTAGAGATCCACATGTCTCCCAATAACATATTGAAAAGATCATCAATAATGGGAAATAAATATCTATTATACTCCATCACCTGGTTCAGATTATTGTAATCAATATAGAGTCAAATAATAACATATGTCTTCTTGGTGAACTATACATGTTCAACCCATAGTGAAGTACTATTCCAAATAAATCCCTTCAAATCGATGAATTCTAACTACACCATTTTCCCCTTCAATTTTGGGGGATCCATATAATATTGGTCTATCTAAATGGGTTTCTCTCATGACATGATATCAATCTCACATTCCACTTTTCTTTCAGGAGGAATCCCTATGAAGTCATTTGGAATGACGTCCTTACAGAGATCCAAAACTATTTGACGAGTTGATTATTATATCATTGAACCCACCAATAGATCCAAACATTAGGTATGAGTCATGATCATCCAAATAGTACTCAATCCTATTCCAACTCTACCTACTCCAAGTCCCACTCTCTAGTCATCACATATCTCTCTCCCTTTAGTGATGTAAAGGTCACCCATCTATGATAGAAATCAATGTGAGGTAAAAATATTGTAGCTATTCAATGTCAAAAATCACATCAAATGACATTATCTCAAGAATCATAAATTCCCCTAACCATAGAAAGATGAAGGAATGTCTGGTCATCACTGAAGAAGGTCCACTGTTGATCCCAAAGGTGTATCAAGGGAGACACAATCAGGGGATAACATAACTGGTAGGTTATGTACAACAACAACATAAGTATATATAAAATAATTGGAATAAACTATATCAAATGAGGTAGTATATCATGTATAATTGAATAAATCTATACAAAAATCATGGATGGTCCACAACCACCATCAATTAGAGTTTTTCCATTTTGTACACTCGAGATGTCTTAGATCCCCAAACCTATTCCCAAGTTTTTATCATTTTGGATGTCTATAGAGGTCCTTGTCTAGATCCCTAGGTAAATGATCAATTTTTCACCCAAATGTAAGAGAAAGTGGTCTTCAATCCCGAGAGAAAAATTATTGTTGATGCCCTATCATTCCACACTGTCGACACATGATCATGGGTTCTAAGTGAAACATACGATAGTGTCTAGTAATTCCAAAGTTGAATAAATGTATGGATCCCCCAAAGGGACATGAAAATCTACACTCTGTTCATCCCACATGCCACAAACCTAATATCTGTAGTATGCCTTACTCTTCCCACAACAAAAATAGGTTCCCATAGTTGTGAGAGGATTCTCATCCACTAGACGACTATAGACTATAATTAAACTAGCTACATTATCCTCCTCTAGCACTTCCATAAAATTTAGAACCTTATGAATAACCTAAACATACATATTTAGGTCAAATATCCAAAATAGATGCATGAGATCAGATTTTTGGCTTTTTATAGACAACCTCATTCACAACCAACATGGGGGATAAGCCTAGTATCATCATAAACTCTTAATAATATGAAAATTCCTTCATGGATCCTTGTAATAGCTTCATAAACTCTTGGTATTGATTCATATTCATCATTAAACAAAATTACTACTTGAGAAAAAAGTCACAAAAAATAAAACCATCTCATCTGCCAACATTAATCATGTTAGTCCACTATCTGCTTGTGGGTCCATAGATCATAAAAAGTGATAGGGTAACTCACCCCCACAAAAGAGTTACAGAGAATCTTAAGAATTCTGTTGATAAAGTCCATCCATTCCTCAACATACATTGGGACACTAGTAATCTTTAATGTTGGAGGATGCTATTGTTTAAAATTCCACGAATGATAGGTCATGGTCTTTAGACTGCCTCCACCATGGATTGACATTATTTGAAAAATTCATTGCTGAAAAATATCTACTTCTTTGAACCCTAGTACCGATACAGGGAAATTATGGTTTCATTCTTCAGTATAATTGGTGTTGGCCTGAGAATATCCAAAGCATCCAAATTTTGTGGTCCCATAATAATACACTGAGATGTAATCCTCTATAACATCAAAAAAATTAAGACTATAAATATATCCTAACCAGTCTATGAGATCTCACAATATTATCTTAATAGTTTATCATTAACCTAAGGTATACCCATCCTCACACTAACCCTAGTATCCATCCCTAAAAATTAGTCTTAGAAATTATATAAATACTATGATAAATACAAGTTCAGTTGAAATAATTAATATAAATTAGGATATATCATAATTGAATGGAATCAAATATATTTCACACAATCAATGAATCTCTCTCGAACAGATAGCACAATTCAAGGATTTTAATTAAATAACTAATATCCACCAAAAAACTAGTATATACATGGAATTTGAACAGGCATGCCTACTCATGATTAATGAAAACTCCAAAAATCACATAAATAACATAGAAACACCATGTTCATCACACAAGGTGAGTCTAATTAACGGTTATTTCAATAACAAATCCCCACTTCATGGTAACTTGAAGGTCTATTAGACAATATTGGACATGCTCGGTCATATTTCCCCTGCCAAGTCAAAAACATCCTATCTCATTTATTCTATTTCCCTAATAAACGTAATATTAAGAGATTAGTAAGTAAATACTAGTGCTTTGATCCCATTTGGTAACATCTCAACTAGAACCACCAGGTCCTAAGCTGGAGTGCCATATGACCTCAAGCATGCCTCCCCAAACACAAGATGATGCCGACCAGAAGCGATGATACAGTTCAATGGTGGGGAGGCTATACACTGTGTATTATTTCATGGGATGGGTAATGATAAATTTAAATAATATAATAAAAAAATATACAGAATACATATTCTAAAATTGATAGGATGGAATACAAGTCATACAACAATAAATAGATTCTGAAGTGAAAATATGATCCTATATAATAATAAATAGGTAAATAAATAAAAGAAGTAGGGGGTCCCCCAAAGTCCATCTTATTTTGATGCATGCTCTAGGCTCTTTTTCTCATCTGTTTAGAATAGTTACCTTTCCCGTCATCGGATATCAAGTCATGAAATCTAAAAGTGTGCCAAAATTCATGAGTAGGGTATGAGTACAAGGCTATGCAAGGAACCACCAATTCGTACTCAACCAAGTTTTCTCAGTTATAAGAAGTGTATTCCAAAATGTATTAAATTTGAAACATTTAAAATATATACAATCCAAAACAATGTGGTTGTGTACCATCGAAGCCCCACAAAAAACCATGTTCATAATTACTTCAAATCTGTACCAAAAATTTACAAGAAGATGATATGAACAAAATTTTCCTGAAGTTCGTCAATGTTCTATAAGGAATCCCAAATGTATCGAGTGAACACATGACTATGGATAAATAATGTATCACATCAAAGGGCTATCAATAAGCCACTTATAAATCATCAAGGCATCGAGTGGACACACTACTCCGGATCCATAAGGCATTGAGTATCGAAAAATACCTTAGAATTCAAAAGTCATTAAGTTTCATAAGATTTACAAGTTTATCCCGCTCTAACTATTTTATTTTCATAAGTTATACACACTACCCCTGTAAGGGAGAACCATACCACAACGACCACCTATTTCATGTACCACATACCAATACTCCAATAGAAAATGCATGATATGACATATCATGATAAAAAATATATAATTCAATCACGAGAGTATATAATCAAATAATAAATCAACACATGAATCAACATCAAAAAGAAAACAAGATATCTATATGTTTTCATGGAAACATCATCATAGAGGTCTCACATGATACACACAAACCAAAATTTGATTATAAGTCATGAGTGGTTATGAATTATGGGAAGAAATAGATTATAAAACGAATATATGTGTAATGACTTTCCAAATAGGTAAGGAAATTCCTACCTTAAACCATCGACATCATCATCTAGGATTATCAATGTTTTCGTTGATGAAATCTCTCTCGCAGACCAATTACACACCGTTCATGATAAGAACTTATAGAATATTGTATAGTCAAACAAGATAAGGTTTATGTAATTTGGAAGTGATATTTAAGACAAAGGATATAACCCATTATAACCCAAGAAAAATAATTTAAAGCCTCTAAAATTCTAGGGGACTCCATGGAATAAATTTGGGTTCAATAGTGTGGGGTTGTGATAGAAACAACTATTATGGTGTATTGTCAGGACCCGTCCTCGGGGCCCGTGCCATGACTACCCCATGCCCGCCTTCCATAGGACAGGGGCTGGCGACTATCAACAATGGAATAAATCCCGATAACTGGGAAGGCATTGCCTTTATAAAAGGTAAACAAAACACCACTGAGTACAGGCGGAAGAAAAACATTATGTAAAAAAGAAAGTGCTGAAAAGTAAATGGGCCAGAATACAAACCCAAATGAAAGTACAACTACAACTGAACAAAGTACAACAGAAAAAGACAACAGCTGGAAGAAAGGAAGCAGGTCCTGGGTCGTCCTCGTCGGATCCTACCTGGAGGGTAGGTACAGATGGCGCAGCTCCTGGTCGTCCACCACGGATCCTACCTGAAGGGTAGGTACAAATAGCCTCCTCAATGCTCTCGCCCATCAACCTCCTCTGTGTGTCGTCTCATCGTGTAGTCCACCTCCAGGTACTGACTCATCGTGTAGTCCACCTTCGAGTACGGACTCATCGTCTGCAACCAACACAATGAGGTGCGGGCATAGCCCGTGCAAGGGTGAGTATAATGATACTCAGTAGGGACCCCGAGACCCTCAAGGTCTCACTAAAACCAACAAGGATAACCAAAAAGAAGATCTCAACAGATAACCTCTACTTAGGTATATACCCATACATATACCTATGTTATCAAGTAACCCATCTCAATCCTGAGGAAACACAAGGATTTTGAAAACAACGGATAACCACTACCCAGGTATATGCCCATACATATAACTAATTTATCAAGTAACCCATCTCAGACATGAGGTAAACACAAGGTCAAAAGTCTCATCTCAAACCAGGATTTTCATTATCAAAACCTTAAATGCTGAAGACCTCCGTCTCTGGAGTGTACAGTGGACCTGTCACGACTCCGAGGTACTTTTCATTAACCTAAGACTGTTGAGGTACTCCTCCTGTCGAGTACCGCGGGACTGCGGCCAACTACCGGGCGCTCCGTCCGTTGTGGGTCTTTCGCCAAATACCGGGCGCTCTCCCTAATAGCCTACAGAGGTACTCCCCCGGTCGAGTACCGTGGGTCTGCTTCCAACTACCAGGCGCTCCGTCCGCCATGGGTATGCCGCCAAATATCGGGTGCTCCATCCACTGGGCTAGTCGACTCACTCCAAGTCGAGTCGGTCAAACAGTCATCAGGTCTCAGTCGTCTACACGGTCTCCGTACTCCGCTCGCTCGTCTCTGGGAGGGTCTGCTCCACGAGCTACAGGTCGATACTACAAGTATCTCAAAATCCCATGAAGAAGTATCTCAAAGGACCGCCTCGTCATAGGGGTCTCAACGCAACAATCAGCGCGTCAATCAGACGCCTGGTCTGTGAGTTATTAGCCTTTTTGTCCCCGGGGCCCGGTTGGTTTCGGGTGCGATCCAGTCCGGCCATAACTCAACCATACCCCGAACACTCATAAGGACCGTTTCTCAACGTGATCACCAACGCCGCTGACAGTTCGTCAAACAGACGTCTGGTCTGAAAGATGTCATCTTTCTCCGTTCTAGGGGCCCGGTTGGATTTCGGGTACAATCCAACCCGGCTATAACCCAACTGCATCCAAAACTTGGGCAGAGGATGCCAAAAGTATCATATCGTCAACAGGAACGCAACGCAATAGATGACGCGTCAATCGGATGTCCTGTCTGGAAGTTATTGGCTTTTTCGTCCTGGGGGCCCGGTTGGTTTTTAAGTTAAAAACCAACCCGATTGTACTCCAACTGCATCCAAAACTCGAGCGGAGTAAGACAAAAGATCTGTCTCCCTTAGAAGAATCCATCAAAGTCGACGGCACGTCAATCAGATGTCTGGAGCTAAAGATATGAGTGTTTCCGCTCCGAGGGCCCTGTTGGTTTCGTGGATGAACCAACTTGGCCGAACCCAAAGTATTCTGAAACCTTGAGTGTGATATACCGAAACGACCGTCTCGATTCAAGGATTGCGTTTTCACAGACGTCGCATAGTTCAGAGGCCTGTATCTGAAGTTACGGGAAAAAGACCGAAAGCGGTCCGAAGACGGGGGTCTGGCCCCGGGCCGACCCGGCCCGACCCCCTCGGGTCGGCCGAACCGGGTCGACCCGATCCGGGGCGACCCGACCCGGTCCCACCCGGCTGGAGCCGGTCCGGATCGGATCGGCCGAGCGGTCGGGCAGGGCGGAAGCCGCGGGGCGCTGCCCCCGCGGGTTGGAGGTGCCGCGGCCCCATGCGGGGCCCCGATGGATCAACGGACGCGGCATGACACCGCGTCCCGTGCGTGCGAGCCGGACCTGCATGGCCACGGGTCCGTTGGACGCCGCCTCCGCGGCTGATGCCGCGGTGGCCCTGTCCGGCTGAGCGCCAGGGCGCCGCCGCCTGCAGCCGCCGCGCCGGCAACCCGCACCGCCGGTAGCATCCACGAGCCACCAGAGTTGCTCTGGTGGTCCATTTTCCATCCCGTCTATGCCGCTCTTCCTCCCGGGTTCCGTTCTTCACTGTGGGATCATCAAATCGCCCTTGCGTCACTTTTTTCCTTCGCCCGCCAAATCCATAGAACCACGAAGAATGGCGGAGGGTTGTCGGGCCATGTTTGTTTGGCCCGCACCCTCCGCGTTAGATAAAAACGGTCGGGAGAATTTATTCAACACATAAAAAACAATTTTAATAAATTAAAAATTGTTCTTATGAAACCGGTTCATTAATTTAAAAGAAACGTTCACAGGAATATAAAATATTCACAACAACCCCTACCTCGTCAAGTCGTCGCACGCGCGTTCTTCTCGGATTTGATCACCGCGGAAGGAGGCGATCGTCGCGTCGCGGAAAGGCGTCGCATCGTCGCGGAAGGGCGTCGGGTCTTCTCGGAAAGGCATCGCGTCATCGCGGAAGGGCGATGCGTCGTCGCGGAATATGGTGACGCGTCGACGAACTCTGAGGTTCAATAACATGAAGATTTAATTATAATAATTAAATCCATGTTGATGTTATAAACAAAAAAGAAGATTTAAAAGAAACCCGAAATCTCTTACCTCAAGCAGTTACTGATCGGAGATCGTTGCGGGGAAGGACGTCTCGGAAGAAGCGTCGTCAATCTCCGAAGGTGACGTTGTTCTTCGTGTTCTTCGCGTTCTTCGCGAAGGAGGATGAGGGCACAAAGTTGTCAAAACCTCTCAACGAGAATTTTTCCAGAATTTGTGCGTTGGTCTTATTTTATTATTAAGCCAATGGATTGAAAACAGGTTATGAAATGATTAAATTAGTTCATCAAATTAATTCAATGAAAAAAGCCGCCCAATTAATTCAACGAATAAAACCGCCCAATTAATTGGTGCGTTAAGAAATTAAGAAAACGTGTCAGTTGACTTTCATAATGACGTGTTTTCACGGGTGCGTTACTTAGCAGAAAGAAATGGTGGGGCTCGTGCGGGCCACACCTCACAAATATCATACCAAGAGGGTAGGATATTTCTGGATTGCACCCCATCTGCATCGACTCATCTTAAGATGCTTTAAGTGGCTTCCATGCGGATTAAGTGAAATAAAATAAAGTTTGTCATACAATTTATTTTATTTCTTAACTTTAAGCCCAAAAATTAAAAACCACACCCGGGCAAACGCAACTCCGGAAGCGGAATTTCTAAGCAATTACTGGTGCTGCGATTCCATCGGTGCTCTATGAATTTGATTCCGAGCACCGGTTCAAAAGTTAGAAAAACCCGCTCATCTGTTCACTGAACGTACCCGAGCCAAACATCGGAAAATGATTCTGGGCACACTGGGCCTCAGAATCAGGTACTGTCAGAAACTGCTTTCTTGTAAAATTCCATAGAAAATTAAGAAAAAAAAATTTCATTGGAATTTACGGGTCTTTACATTACTCCAACAACAGGGCTTTCTGTCCCCGTAAAACTTCACCACAAGCTTAGGGATACAAAGGCGGTACTGAGCACGCATCTGAGCCTTCTGCTCCCATGTGCTCACCTGGAGGTTCCCATTCTGCCAAAAAAAGTGCACCAGAGGAATCGATCATCCCTGTAGGATCTGATCCTGTCGATCCTTGATCCCCAATAGAACCTCCATGGAAGTAACCCCATCGTCATTTTCCTTCTCCTCATGGTCGATGATATGCAAAGGGTCGAGCATATATCTCCTCAAATGAGATACCTATAAAACGTCGTGCCCCTAGTGCAACTCAAGTGGATGGGTCAAGCGGTAAACCACCTCGCCTACCCAGCTGAGGACCTAGAAAGGTCCGTTAAACCTTGGAGATAACTTGCCTCCCTGGACACATCTCCGTTAACCTCGTCGAGGTGAGACTCGTATAAGGACGTGATGGTCATCCTCAAACTCTAGAGGCCTCCAAGTCCTGTCAGCATAAGGCTTCTGTCGGCCATGTGTCGTCCTCATCTGCTCTTGGATGACCAGGACCTTCTCTATTCTCACAAGAGCTGCTGTGATTTCTTCTTTTCCGATAAGAGAAATCCGTTCTCATCCCCTGGATGAACCACATTCGTTTCCTAATACAGTTAATCCTGACATGAATGATGCATTCATTCCATGGATGACGTCGTATGTCCTCGACGTTACTACCAAGAGATCCAACTGTCACTCTCGCCTCCAAGGGTCGAGTCACACTGTTGGCATCAGTGTGTGGTCACTAGGTCTCCTTCAATAGAAACTCATAAGTGAGGGTCAAGTCAACAGTCTTAACCGGGACCACTCAGTATTGACCAAACAAAAAGGATAGGAAAGAAAAATTTACATAGATAAGTGTCTTTTCATTATTGCAGCTCATAGTACAAAGAAACAAAGCAACTAAAAACAAACTTCAACAAAACTAGAAGCAACAGGATTAATAGCCTCCAGGTCAGAAGCTAGTCCCGCTCCTGTCCATCTACATCCGGATCTCCATGACCATAGGCCTCAGCTGCCTGAAGCTGAGCTCTCCCATGTCCTCCTGTCCCCTGCGGTCGGGGTGGGGCTCCTGGTTTGAGCTGTCATTTAAATAAAACTTCTGGAAAACACACACGCAATCAGTGTTTTCGTGCACAAAGTCAGAAATCATTTGTCAGGGTCCTGGTGTATGGATACGTTGGTCGCCCACACCAACACTGGACTCCCTGAACTGAAAACCACACTCGGTACTCTTAACAATATTTCATCACAGAAATAAATATCAGAGTTATAAGTTCTGCGGTAGAACCGAACTCCTCTGATACCAATATGTCACGACCCGTCCTCGGGGCCCGTGCCGTGACTACCCCAAGCCCGCCTTCCATAGGCCAGGGGCTAGAGACTAGCACCAAAGGAGTAAATCCCGATAACTAGGAAGGCATTGCCTTTATAAAAGGTAAACAAAACACCACTGAGTACAAGAGGAAGAAAAACACTAAGTACAAAAGAAAGTGCTGAAAAGTAAATGGACCAGAATACAAACCCAAATGAAAGTACAACTACAACTGAACAAATTACAACAGAAAAAGACAACAGTTGGAAGAATGGAAGTAGCTCCTAGGTCGTCCTCGTTGGATCCTACCTGAAGGGTATGTACAGATGGCGCAGCTCATGGTCGTCCACCATGGATCCTACCTGAAGGGCAGTAACAGATAGGCTCCTCAACGCTCTCACCCGTCAACTACCTCCGTGTGTCGTATCATCGTGTAGTCCACCTCCGGGTACTGACTCGTCGTGTAGTCCACCTCCGGGTACTGACTCGTCGTCTGCAACCAACACAACGAGGTGCGGGCATAGCCTGTGCAGGGGTGAGTATAACGATACTCAGTAGGGACCCTGAGACCCTCAAGGTCTCACTAAAACCAACAAGGATAACCACAAAGAAGATCTCAACAGATAACCTCTACTTAGGTATATATCCATACATATACCTATGTTATCAAGTGACCCATCTCAATCCTGAGGAAACACAGGTATTGTGAAAACAACGGATAACCACTACCTAGGTATATGCCCATACATATACGTAAGTTATCGTGTAACCCATCTCAAACATGAGGTAAACACAAGGTCAAAAGTCTCAGATAAAACCAGGATTTTCATTATTGAAACCATAACTGCTGAAGAGCTCCGTCTCTGGAGTGTACAGAGGACCTGTCACGACTCCATGGTACTTCTCACTAACCTATGACTGCTGAGGTACTTCTCCTGTCGAGTACCGTGGGTCTGCGGCCAACTACCGGGAACTCCATCCGCTGTGGGTATGTCACCAAATACCGGGCGCTCTCCCTAATAGCCTACCGAGGTACTCCTCCGGTCGAGTACCGCAGGTTTGCTTCCAACTACCAGGCGCTCCGTCCTCCATGGGTTTGCTGCCAAATACCGGGCGCTCCATCCACTGGGCTAGTCGACTCACTCGAAGTCGAGTTGGTCAAGCAGTCATCAGGTCTCAGTCGTCTACATGGTCTCCGTACTCATCTCGCTCCTCTATGGGAGGGTCCGCTCCACGAGCTACAGGTTGATACTCCAAGTATCTCAAAGTCCCATGAATAAGTATCTCAAATGACAGCCTCGTCATAGGGGTCTCAACGCAACAGTCGGCGCGTCAATCGGACGCCCGGTCTGTGATTTATTAGCCTTTTCGTCGCCGGGGCCCAGTTGGTTTCGTGTGCGAACCAGTCCGGCCGTATCTCAACTATACCCCGAAAACTCACAGGGTATAATCATAGGGATCGTTTTCTCAACATGATCACCAACGCCGCTGACGGTTCGTCAAACGGACGTCTGGTCTGAAAGATATCATCTTTCTCCGTTCTAGGGGCCCGGTTGGATTTCGGGTACAATCCAACCCGGCTATAACCCAACAGCATCCAAAACTCGGGCGGAGGATGCCAAAAGTTCTGTATCTTCAACAGGATTGTAATGCAATAGACGGCGCGTCAATCGGACGCCCGGTCTGGATGTTATTGGCTTTTTCGTCCCGGGGGCCCGGTGGGTTTTTTAGTTAAAACCAACCCGACCGTACTCCAACTGCATCCAAAACTCGAGCGGAGTAAGCCAAAAGATCTGTCTCCCTTAGAGTAATCCATCAAAGTTGACGACACGTCAATCGGATGCCTGGAGCTCAAGATATGATTGTTTCCTCTATGAGGGCCCGGTTGGTTTCGTGGATGAACCAACCCGGCTGAACCCAAAGTATTCCGAAACAGTGATTGTGATATACTGAAACGACCGTCTCGATCCAAGGATTGTGTTTCCGCTGATGGTGCATCGTTCGGAGGCCCGTAGCTCATGTTACGGGCAAAAGACCGAAAGCAGTCCAAAGACGGGGGTATGGGCCCGGGCCGACCCGGCCTGACCCCCCCTGGGTCGGCCGAACCGGGTCGACCCGAACCGGGGTGACCCGACCCGGTCCAACCTGGCCGGACCCGGTTCGGCTAGGCCAGGGAGCGGCCCGGCACGGCCGGCCGGTCCGGGTCGGGTCGGCCGAGCGACCGAGCAGGGCGGAAGCCGCGGGGCGCTGCCCCCGCGGGTAGGAGGTTTCGCGGCCCCGTGCGGGGCCGCGATGGATCAACGGACGCGGCATGTCGCCGCGTCCCGTGCATGCGGGCCGGACCCGCGCGTCCATGGGTCTGTTGGCCACCGCCGCGACGGCGACCCGCGCCGCCGGTAGCTTCCGCCGACCACCAGAGTTGCTCTGGTGGTACGTTTTTCGTCCCGTCTGTGCCGCTGTTCCTCCCGGGTTCCATTCTTCACTGCGGGATCATCAAATCGCCCTTGCGTCTCGTTTTGTCATTGCCCGCCAAATCCGTACAACCACGAAGAACGGCAGAGGTTTGTCGGGTCGTGTTCGTTTGGCATGCACCATCCGCGTTAGATAAAAACAGTGGGGAGAATTTATTCAACACATGAAACATAAATTTTAATAAAATAAAAATTGTTCTTATGAAACCGGTTCTTTAATTTAAAAGAAACGTTCACGGGAAAATAAAATATTCACAACAACCCCTACCTCGTCAAATCGTCGCACGCGCGTTCTTCGCGGATTTGATCGTTGCTGAAAGAGGCGATCGTCGCATCGCGAAAAGCCGTCGCATCGTCGCGTAAAGGTGTCGCGTCGTCGCGGAAGGGCGTCGCGTCGTCGCGGAATACGGTGACGCGTCGACGAACTTCGAGGTTCAAGAACATGAAGATTTAATTATCATAATTAAATCCATGTTGATGTTATAAACAAAAAATAAGATTTAAAAGAAACCCGAAATCTCCTACCTCAAGCAGTTGGTGATCAGAGATCGTTGCGAGGAAGGACGTCTCGGAAGAATCGTCGTCAATCTCCGAGGGTGACGGCGTTCTTCGCGTTATTCGCGTTCTTCACGTTCTTCGCGAAGGAGAATGAAGGCACAAAGTTGTCAAAACCTCTCAACGAGCATTTTTTCAGAATTCATGCGTTGGTCTTATTTTATTATTATGCCAACGGATTGAAAACAGGTTAAGAAACGATTAAATTAATTCATCGAATTAATTCAACGAATAAAACCGCCCAATAAATTCAACAAATAAAACCTCCCAATTAATTGGTGCGTTAAGAAATTAAGAAAACGCGTCAGTTGACTTTCATAATGACGGGTTTTCGTGGGTGCGTTACTTAGCAGAAAGAAACGGTGGGGCTTGTGCGGGCCCCACCTCACAAATATCCTACCAAGAGGGTAGGATATTTCTGGATTTCACCCTATCCGCATCGACTCAGATTAAGCTGCTTTAAGTGGATTCAAGTGGCTTTCAAGCGGCATAAGTGAAATAAAATAAAGTTTTTTGTACAATTTATTTTATTTCTTAACTTTAAGCCCAAAAATTAAAAACCACACCCGAGAAAACGCAACTCCGAAAGAGGCGTTTCTAAGCAATTACCGGCGCTGCGATTCCATCGGTGCCACCAGAATTCGATTCCGAGCACCGGTTCAAAAGTTAGAAAAACCCGCTCATCCGTTCACTGAATGTACCCGAGCCAAACTTCATAAAATGATTCCGGGCACACCGGGCCTCAGAATCAGGTGCCGTCGGAAACTGCATTCTGGTAAAATTCCAAATAAAATTAAGAAAAAAAAAAATTTCCTTGGAATTTACGGGTCTTTACATGTATGGTGTAACACCATAGTGTACGGGTGTTTCCTCCATAGGGCATGATCGAACAACAAGATGTATAGGTTCACCATAATATGTTCACTATAGAATAAGAAATAACACTATAATATTATGTTGTTATGTATGATGACCTCTATGGTGTATGGATGGAACACCATAGCAGAAACTAAATTTTTTTGACATAGTCGGGGTTACTATGACATAAACCGTACTGGGGAATGCACTTATGTGATGTGATAAGATTATCTACACTATCGGTTCAACCCTACAACCCTCCTAAAAACTAATATGATTCTAATTGAAGAGTAAAAATGATGTATATTCATGGTAATACTCAGTGTCTAGTTCATGTGAGAAACACCATGTTAATACCCCTCATATGTTATAAAATGGATTTCACTAATTCAATACATTGCATCCAACTCTATACCATAACTATATCAGCCCAAGATTTTAATACATAGATATTACATATTTTTATATGAATATTTATTACACAAAAAATCCATTCCAGACCCATGTGGGTTTAGTTCCTTGGTAAGATTAAAAAAACTAGTTTATTAAACATCTACTTTATCTCCCACTTATTCTATAATAACTTGAACCCTTTTTTACATGTCATACATAATAAATCCTTTATATCATGGGGGATGATAAGAATAATAAAAGTGTGATCTTAGATGAGCTGTAAAGGTAAAAAGGGAGATAGAAAAAATAACATAATAATAAGGTAATAATAACCTGAACATAACATTTTAAAAATAAAACCTTCATAGATAAGAACATAATATTGAGTCATGGAACAAATAATATAAGTTACTAACATGTGAATCGTAAAATAATAAAATAATATAATCTATAAGAGTAATATATTTACATGAAACATGAAAATCATTCATGAAAATAAAATTATATCATTTTGAACAAGTATAAATAGAAAGATGACCCTTCATTATGATAAGGAATGGAAACTATTCCCTTAAATAAGCAGGTGGTCAAGAAATCCAGGTCCACACATAAGATTATGGACATAAAAACCTCTTCCAAACATAAAATTTTGAACATGATATCTGGTACATGCATAACATATTTACCTCATGAGTTATCCATCATGGCCTAATGAATTGGAGGGAGATATAAGTCCCACCAATCACATAAATCAATTCTACATAAGTGTTCCATAAGAACATATGTTATCCATTATACTCGAACCCCGAACTCATGGAAAATAAATAAGATTTCTATACATTATGTCATAAAAAACATAGACAATCTATAATGATAATAAGAATATTATCAATTAATAATATCCCTATTAAATCAAATGTAACATCAAATAATTTTATCTTATATGAAAAATAATTTTGTTTTATTACTAAAAATAATTCATGAGAAAAATATCCACTCTATTTTTGTTTTTTTAATGATTTGTAATTATATACCAAAAAATTTTCTTTGAAAATAACCTTGTAATATTAAAAAGTAAGCGTCAAGGAAATAACATGTAATCAGGATGGGAAAAAATTCCGATGCTATAAATGTTTAAAAAAATTTATTTCTATTTTTTGATAGGAAAAGTAAAAAAACATACCACAAAAAATATAAAAGAGAATCCTTTAAAAAAAATTATATAGCTGAAAATGAGTAAAAATGACATTTAAAATACATAAGTGAATATTAAATACATTTTTCTAAATAATTATAGAAAATAACTTAGGCATTGATGAAAAAAAATGTTTTTCAGGGAAACATTAAAAAAGAAGCATTTTAAAAGAAAATCCATGATTAATATTATATCATTGAAATTAAAATTAATAAAACTAATAAATAATGTTTATTCCCTATAAATAAACATAATAAAATTGTTAATAAAACATAATATAATCATACATGATCCCACACATAATCATTACATGACTACTTCTTTGAGATATAAGGTTATTTGAAATAAGGGAAATTAGGTTAAGAATCCCCTTACCAATTCATAATCAGTCCAGTCATATGCCACATGAAAGAAAGAAAATTATATGGATAATTAAATACCACAATACATTGTAAAAGACTTACAAATAGAATTCATGAGAATTATATGCACCACAAAAAACAAACCAGTAGTGTATATGGCATGTGTCCCATTGAAATAAAAGTGACATTAAAATCCATGACCTGAAATCTTAACATTATTCATATTAATTAAAAACTCCAATATAATAAATACAATTTTATTACGAAGCAAAAACAAAACTGTATCAATATAAAAAATACATTATATGATTTATTTCTTATTTTATATTAGTGATTTATTAACAATTTCTTTTTAATGTTATATTTTGGTTAGAGGAGCTTTGATGTTTATACATGTTCTGATTTTTATTGTTTATGTCAAAATCCATAGATAATGATTTATTAAAATAAATAATGATAAAAAAGCTATAAATGTCATATAAATTCAATATATAAGTCTTTTTGGTGATTCATAAAACTTATTGGTAGAAAATAAAATACACTGTTCATAGAGATGGTAGGTTGTACATACACATGAATGTCGCCTTCGTTTTATTTTTATATTAAATGAATGAAAATTATATGATATATTATAATTAAAGATTAATTTATATATCATATATATCATATAATTATATTAAATCATTCCTCAATATATTCCATGTATCACGTGAATGAATCATAGTGCTTCATGAGGCGATAGTTCGTCGTACACACGAACATCAATATTGTATTCACAAAAAATGGAAAGCATAATGGTATGTGTGATATAAAATTAAAGAATAAAAATAACATCATAAAAATAATATATATAACATATAAACTATAAATTTATCATTATTACCCACTATGAATGGTGGTAATGGAAAAACGAATGAGATCGATTCGCAAGGTGGTATTCTATCATACACATGATTTATGATTGTGTATCCAAATTGATGGAAGTGTGTAATGTTGTAGGTCATACCATTAACAAAAAATAATCACAGTATATTTAATATATGAATGATGCTATATAAATGAGATATAAAAAAAATTTATAGGCTTTTAGGAAGAAATGAAATAAAAACATTTGTCGATAAACATTGCCTCTTCTTTGGGTATCCCTTTCGGGTTTTCACCAAAGGTCTCCCTTGGATGAATTTATGCCTAAAAAATGGTTTCTATAATGAAGGGAGGAAATTTATAATGATATTTTGAAATTTTTTTCTTAATAAATAGGTTTTTCAGTTTGTATAAAAGTAAAGACGATGTGTCATTGTTTAAGAGAGGGGAGAGGAACTCTTGGAATATCCCAAAATATTAAATTAATATAAATTAATTTTAGATTTTAAAGAAGTTAAAAATGATTTATTCAGAAGATATGATGTTGATAGTTAGAAATAATATCATCTACTAAAAATTAGATAAGTTTTAATTAAATTTATACCTTAACATTTGTGTTAACACTTATTTAACCTCTTTATGTTCTACTATGACAATTTATATTTTTACTCATTAAAAGTTTATATATTTATAATTAAATACCTAAATAACCATAAATGAATAATTTATGATATTTTAAACCATATTCTAATATCTTGGCAGATTATAATATTTTTTTAAATTTTATATCATTTAATAATATATTGTTTATTTTAAAATAAAATTAATGTCAATTTTGACATTATTCATTACTTTGACTTTTATAAAAATTAATAAAAGTAGAAAAATTATAAAAAAAATTCTAAAAAATAACCGACATGTCAAATTTATCTATAAAAATTGTCTACTACATTAATTATCTCATAATTTATTAACATTAATATATTCAATATAATTTATTTGATATTGCTTTTAGTATAATAGTGTTTGCATCATTATTGTACAAGATATTAAGATGCGTATTTTTTTACGAATAATTTAAAATAAATTTCCATGATGAATATAAATATTCTATCTTTCAAAGTAGAGTTTTTTTCCAAATATATATTATTGATGAACACAAGTTATATATGTTAAGATTATTAAAAACATTAGCATGAAATGTTTGAATTTTCTGAAAATAAAACACTATAAGGGGATTAAAGTCATCCAAGTGGCTCCAATAGCTCTTAAATTCCAGTCGAGGATATGTTTATTCAAGATTAATTAGTAAAATAAAATTAAGATAAGTGTTAGAGTAATTTTCTAATATTTATAATTTTATTTTTACCCTTAATTACCAGATATAACCTTAACCATGGTAATAAATTTATTAGGTTTACAATTATTTTTTTCCTAAAAATGGACCTATTTTATAAATTTGTAAACTTTGATTTAAAAAATTTAATCATTTTTTCAAAATTCAAAAAAAAGAATTGGCTAAAAATACTTTAATATTAATCTTATAGACAGGGTGAGAAAGAAGGATGTAAAAGTAAAAATGTTCCAAAGTTTTAAATGTTTTTATATCCAATTTCAAGGTGAAATTGGCTCTAATGACTTAAATTGGATTGTTTTATTTATAATTGAAGTAATTATTCTATAAAACAAATTTTAAATATAATATAAATATATAAATAAATTATACGAAAAGATAGTTTCAAATTAAAATTCAGTATGTTTCCCTATAAATCAAAAAAACTCAACTTTTCATAAAAATATAAATAATTACCATAAGTTAATTTTGATATTTACATTTAAAAAAATATTATTATTTTTTAAATAAAATTTAAAATTGTTCAAAATTTATTTTTAAAATATGACTTCCATTATAAGGTTGAAAAATTACTTTGATAAATAATATAGTTTATTATTATTAAAAGTAGCTATATTCTTATCTTAATCTTATAAAACATATTGGATATATTTTACAAAAATTATTGAATATATAACATATAATTTTCATTAAGATCTTTCACTTAATTTAATTATTAATATAAAATTAGTATGTGGGAAAAAATTATTTTTTTAATAAAAACTCATTATTTATGTTCAATTAGTTTTTATTTTAATTTATAATTAACTCCTAAACAAAGAATTCAATATATAAATTTGTGTAAAGTATATTTTAATAATTTTTTTAATCTCATTCACTACCTCCATTCCAAAGACATATTGAAAACTATCATAACTCAATATTAATATTTAATCATTTGTTTAAGCTTGGTGTAAGATATCAAATTTATTAGATTTATTTATTTTTAAAAAATAAACAATAAGATCATGTGATGTTACATTATACCCCCAAACAATGAATTTTTCCCCTGAAATTTGTTAATCAGATAAAAACAGACCAGGATACACCTACCTCATCACATCCTATGGTTCCCACATACCTTATTCATGCTATATTTTTCACAAAAAAAATATTAACTTGGTGAGTATTATTGTTTCACAGATATTTCTCTATTAGATCCATGTTCTCTACCAGTTTTTCCTTATAATAAATATCCTTCTCCAATGATTTGAACTTTGATTTGAGTACATTTTATTGATCAATAATGTTTTTCCTCAAGGTAGAAACATGGAATATATGATTAACTTGAGAGACATTCTATTAAAGCATCAATCAATATGATATTAACCAAATATGATCAATAATTTCAAGAAATTTCACCCTCACAATTAGATATTTCACTTCTAAAATCAATAGTGTATATATTAAAATCATTTTCTTGGAAACCCACACTGTAGAAAGGTAGAATAAAAATTCCACTTATAAAATATGGAAATTAAATTACAAAGAACACCATAAAACTAGGATTCATATTTGGATTAAATTGTTAGAAAGTCAAAACATGGACATATAATAGAATTATAAATATCAAGTTCTGATGGAG
Organism: Viscum album; assembly: GCA_963277665.1. Taxonomy (NCBI): domain Eukaryota; kingdom Viridiplantae; phylum Streptophyta; class Magnoliopsida; order Santalales; family Viscaceae; genus Viscum; species Viscum album. The sequence goes on from OY728138.1 coordinate 513,690,851, forward strand.
AATGATAGAGAATATATTCAATGTATGGTTGATTACCACAAAACAATTAACCAAATAGGTATAATTAATTTCATTGATATCATCCTAAATGATGATTATATGACAAAATTTAATTTTAAAATCATGTTAAATGATATACTTACATGATTTCATGTCTTCATAATAATGTCACTTATTTGTTTTTCCCTGATCAATTATTGCATCATCTATTTCTCAAATAAATGTAATGGAAATTATAATGTAATAAAAACTAGTGGATAAAAAGATCCATAATAGGATGAATAGGCTTTCCATCTATCTCTAGTTATCATCATTAAAAAATGGTTAACACAAGTTATAATATATTCATAAATAATATTGTGGTAAATTATAACATTAATCTCTAAAATCTCCCCCTATGTTAAATGCAAAAATTTCATAAATGGATACCCTTGTAAACCTTAAAAAAATCCAAAATTTTTGAATGAATGTAAATAACATAACATTAACCCACTAACTACAATATGTTGATATTAATAATTACACACCAAACATGTGAATATCATTATATTATATACTCTTGAAAGACTGTAATATCCTAAATTACCATAATACCATAGTGAAAAGATCCATTATTTTTAAAATTAACTCTTTTATCATACCATAAATCCAAAAAACACTGTTAAATCAATCATTAATCCACCTTATCATCATATCATTGAATATTTATAAAATTATAAATACAGTCCAATTTATTTTATCACAAAAAAAATCTCTCAATCTAATTATTATCCCAACATCATGCCGATATTAAGAGTATTATTTCACGTAATCATGTTTTTTCTAGAAAATATCACCATACCACCTTGATCACTTTTCATGGTTACTAGTTCCATTCAACATACACTTTATCTTAATTAAGGAAAATTTGGAATAATCATTAGATGTTTAATTATTCACTGATATCAAAAATTTAAATCTACAAAATTATTCTTGAATTAGAATATATAAAAATGAAATATTTCTAATTACTTCTTAATCCATTAACCATGATTCTTAATTTTATTCTTTAACACATCATTAATACCATATTTCTCTCGAAGTCTCTTCATAATCAGAAATATTTACATTAGTAATAAAATCATTCTAATTTTCAACATGAGATTTCACCCTAGGACATTGATTTTCATAATTTCTATAAATTCAACATTTAAAAAATTTAACTATTGATGATTCTTTATGAATACCATTATCCTCTTCCATTGTGTTTACTGAACATTTTTCTTTGTGAAAAATCACTTTTTTCATTTTTCACACCTAAAGAATCTTCAGGTTCCATTCAAATATTCACTTTTATTCCTCTTACAAAAATATTTACATTAGGAAAATCAATTTTTTTCCAATATGGTCACATAGAAACTCCATCATTCTCTTGTTAGATGGGTTTGAAAACTCCCCAAGTTTGAGATTTTTGATAATATTATGAGATTTATGATTATGAATAATAATGAGGTTTCTCCTTAAAACTCCTCTTTAATTTGGTTTCAATGAGGGGGATCATTCCATTGCCCATAAAATTCACTAATAACATGAATCCTCCTAGTTACATCTATTATTTAAATACAAAAAATAGTGTGTGAAACAATATTTCTGTTGGGGAAACCTATCATGACCCATCCTTGGGACCCTTGTCGTCACTACCCCAAGCCCGACTTCTATATGCCAGGGGATGGAGACTAGAAAAAAATTAATATATCCGTAATATGGGAAGGCATTCCCTTTATAAAAATTAAAAACACACAATCAGAGTACACAACTGGAAGAAAAACACTAAGAAATACTATATACAGAAGAAGTGTTGGTAAGTAAAAGTGTCGGAAATAAAAGCTCATCAGTAAAGTACAGGTAGAACTGAATGCAAGTACAACCGAAATCATGTAATGAAGCTACTGCATCGTGCTCTAGGGTTCCTACCTAAAGGGTACGTACAAATGGCCTCCTTATCACTCCACGTCTGTCCGTCTGCTCTGTTCACCATCACTCTAAGTTGTCCACCTCTGGGTACCGTCCAGTGCTGCTACTCTCTACCTCTGTCAGTGCTTTTCGTCATCATTAACCAACACAATGAGGTGTGGGAATAACTCATGCAGGGGTGAGTATGACGATACTCAGTAGGGGCCTCGAGACCCTCAAGGTCACACAATACCCAACAAGGATAAAGAAAATGTAATGAAACAACATATAACCCTTACTCAAGTATATTCCCATACATATAACTAAGTTATCATGTAACCCATATCAATCATGAGATAAAAAAAATTCACTGACTCGCCTCAAGCTAGGATTTTATTCTAAGGGTAGTAGCAAGAAACATCCACAATCAATCTACCGGATATCGGCGGATGGTGTAATCCTCCTCTATCGAGTACAACGGGGTTGTCGTGCCACATGGAATAACTTCCCACCTTCATAGAAAGCTGTGGTACTCATACTGTCGAGTACCGTGGGACTACTGTGTCACACAGAGGCGCTCCCCACTATGGGTCTGTCGTGCTCACACAGAGGCACTCCACCTCATGGTCGGCTGAGGTACTCCTCCTGTCGCGTATCGTGTGTCTGACACATCACACATGAGGTACTCTCCACTGTTGGTCTTCCACACTCACACTGAGGCGCCCCCCTACTGTGCTAGTCGAAACACTCCGAGTTGAAAGGTCAGTAGTGGTCAGGTATCAGCTAGCTACTAGGTCTCTGTACTCTGCTCACTCGTCTCCAAGAGAATCCACTCCACAAGCTACCGTTCGATACTCCAACATTCACTAAGTCCCATGTAGACGTACCTCAAAGGTCTACCTCATCATAGGGATCTCAACCCTATAGATGACATGTCAATCGGACGGCCAGTCTATGAGTTATTGGCATTTCCGTTCTAGGGGCCTGGTTATTTTTAGGTTCAAACCAACCCGACCATACCCAAACTATTTCTAAACCTCATGTGGGGTATTCCAAAATAACTTTCTCACTCTAAACTTTCTGTCTCCGCAGACGGTTTGTCGTTCGGACACCCGTAGCCCAAGATATGGGTGAAAAGATGAAAACATACCAAAGTGGGTCTGGGTACGGTCTGACCCAGTCAGACTGACCCAGACTGACCCGGGTCTGGATTCGGAGCCCGACTTGGTCTGAGGGTTGGCCTGACCCAAGGGCACGGCTCAGCCAAAGGGCGACCCATGTGGCCCTGCTGGATGGTCAGTGTGGCCTGGCTGGTAGGCCCGCGTGGCGTGGCTCGTTGGGCCATGGGGCTCTGCCAGCCACACATGGGGGGTGGGGGTGGGGGAGTGGGTACACCCCCTATCCTCCGCAACGGTCGGCGCATAGCACAAGACCGATAACCACCAGACCCATTAGGACCCGCCTGTAGCAGGCACTGGCACCCAGCTCAGCTGGCTTCCCTCCTCTGTCTGCCATGGCCTATAGCAATGGTTCTTCTCCGGCGTGGCACGCTGGCACCGCACCCAGCCCATCTGATTTCCATGGCCTACGTGGCCGCGACTCCTTCTTCTGTAATGGTGCGATGACACCGCACCCCTCCGACACCATAGAGGCATGCCTGGCCACATCCCGGTTCTCTGTGCAGCACGACGACGTCGTGCCCCTCCGGCAGCCCAACGACCCTTGCGCCACCGGCTTCTTCTACCGCCGGCTCATTGTTGGTTGTTGCGTGTACCTCCATGGACCGTCGTCCATGGCACGTTCCTCCAGCCATGGTCCTCACTTCTGACAGTGTCGTTGCGTCCCCTCCATTATGATCAAATGAGATAGAACGAAGGGGGGAGGGCCGGTCCATGTCCGTGCAGTCTGATCAACATCATTATTGTGATATCAATCGTCATTTCTCAAACAATTATTTGAACGACGAATGATGGAAATAAATTCCACTCAAATCTCCATCCACATATGATGATAATCGTGGACGATGTTTCGAGAAAGAGGATGTCGTTCCATCGACGTCGGTAAGCGTCTGCGATAGTAGAACGATGAAGAACAGTCGTCGGCATTATTCGTGGTTGACTCCTTCTCATTTTTCACGGTCAAAGATCGACGAAAGAGTTTGACATTCTTCGGTGGATGATGAAGGGGTGTTCTTTGTGTTCTTCATTGAGAGATAATTCTCCATGTTCTCTCTCAAAGCTCCACCAAAATAATGGGTTGAGCAAACCCATTATTTAATTTTTGGCCCAAAGAATTCAAAATATTTCAAATTAATTATGTGAATAAATTCAATAAATTTATAATGATGGTCGGCACATTTAATTGGTGGGGTATGGTGGAGAGTTTCATCCCACATAAATGGGGGGTTAAAGTGGTTTTTAGCCCATGTGTGCCCCACCAAACATACACTCCTAAGGGAGGTTATGTGCAGGTGGGCACCACCACCATAACCTCTCATGGGAGGTTATGGTGTGGTGGCCCCCACCTCTAACCACCCCTTGGAGATTTTAACCACCTTAATAATAAAAATAATCTATACGTATATTTATTAAACTTATTAATAACCCAAAATATAACATCCATTATTGTTAGAACGCAACTGCGTTGAAGGTATCACTAAGCTATAACCGACTCTATGAGTTCAGAGGTTCCCTCGGATTCCAATTCTGTGCATCGGTTCAAAATTTATAAAATTATGCTTATACGATTACTGAACGTACCCGAAAAAAATTTGGAAATTGATTCCGGGCACACCAGGCCTCAGAATGAAGCTCTGTAAATTTTTGCAAACTCGTAAAATTCCCATGTATTTAAGAAAAAAAATATGACAACAATTCTTGGACTTTACATTATCCCCACCACTGGGATCTATTTCCCCAAAATCTACAACTCGAACTAAGGGAACAAATTGGGGTTATGATCACGCATCTGAACCTCCTGCCCCCATGCGATCTCCTAGAGGTTCCTGTGCTACCAGCGTACGCATACCAGATGTATCGACCGTACATGAAGGACCCTCTCCTATCAATCCTCAATCTCCACAGGAACCTCTGTGAAAGTCTCCATGTAATCAATTTCCATCTCCTTGTGGTTGATGATGTGGGATGGGTTGTTCTCGTATCTCCTCAGCTAAGATACATGGAAGATTTTGTGCACCCGGTGCAACTGAGGTGGAAGAGGAAAGCAGTCAGCCACCTCACCTACTCTGCTTAGGACCTAGAAAGGTCCGATAAATCATGGAGAAAACATGATGCCTCTACAAAATCTCCGTAGACATCCTCGATGTGAGACCCATAGAAAGACGTGGTCACCATCCTGGAACTCTAGAGGTCTATGTCTCTTGATAGCATACGACTTATGCCTACTCTGTGCAGTCTTCATCTGCTCATGGATTATTTGCACCTTCTCCTTAGTAGGTCGTACCATCTCTGGTCTCACTAGTGCTAACTCCCCTGGGTCTATCCATCACAGTGGCGATCTACAAGGTCGACAATAAAAGGCCTTAAAAGGTGTCATACCGATGGTGGAGTGATAGTTGTTGTTGTTGGAAAACTCTACAAATGGTAAGTGATCCTCCCAGCTGTTACTAAAGTCGAGGACACAAGAACATAGATTTTACTTGAGGGGTTGAATGGTCCACTTAGTATGGCCATCATTCTTAGGATGGAAGGCAGTGATCAGACATAGCTGCGTCCCCGAAGACTCCTGAAACCCCTTCCATAGTCGAGAAGTAAACCATGTGTCACTGTCGACGTCAATAGAAGAATATACTCCATGTAAACGCACAATCTCCTGCACATAGAGGCGTCCTAATCTCTCTACTGAGCCCTACTCTCTGATCGGTAGGAAGTGGTCTGATATGGTGAGTCGTTTGATGATCAACCAAATCGAGTCCTGGCCCCTAGATGTACGTGGAAGACCCATCACGATGTTTGTGGATATCCAATCCCACTTCTACTTTGATACCTTTAATGGATGAACCAACCCTGTTGGTAACTAGTGCTCTGCCTTCACTTGCTGACAAGTGAGTCATTGAAAGACAAACTCTGCTACCACCTTCTTCATTCCTGGTCACCAGTTTTATCATCGACGGTCCTAGTTCATCTTCACCACTCCCGGACGTACCGCCAGAGGGGAAGTGTGGAAATACCTCAACACATCCTCCTGAAGTTAAACTGGTACAATGGTACGTCATCTGAAGAGGATGAAGTGCTCCCCGACATCAGAAAATCCATCAGGTGCCTACCCTATTGATATCTGAGCATGTCACGTCTCGTAGTCAGCATCTACACACTGTGCCTCCCTAACCTGCTAAAGAAGTGGAGGAGTGACTGTAAGAGACTGAAGAAAAAATGCTCCATATTGGTCCACAAAGTATATCTGCATGGAACCCAGCTGCTCTATCACCTCTCTCAATTTCTGAATACTCGTCCTCATGTTGAGTGCATCCGCAACAACATTCCCCTTCTCATGAGTATAGACTATCTCAATGTCATAGTCGTGGTGGAAATCAATCCATCACCGCTATCTCGTGTTCATGACCTTATGAGATAAGATATACCTGAGACACTTGTGATCAGGGTACACATTAAAACATTCACCCATTAGATATTGTCACCATATAGTCAAAGAGAAGACCACTGCTGCTAACTCTAGGTCATGGGTACCCTAGATCTGCCTGTTCTGTCTCAACTATCGAGAACCATACGCGATCACAGCTTTCCCTTGATTTAGGACACACTCGAGTCCGGTCCCTGATCTGTTGCAGTAGACTACATACGCTACGCCTTCCTCTAGAAACCTCACGATGGGTGCACTAGTCAGCCTCTGTCTCATCTCCTGAAAGCTCTGTTGGAATCTCACCGACCACACGAAGGGTTTCCCCTTCTTTTTCAAGGATGATAGTTGTGATGCAACTCTAGAGATGTCGGGAACAAATCTCCAGTATTATCCATTCAAGCCGAGGAAACTTCGTACCTCTGTCACACTTCTGGGAGGCTACCAGGAAAGTACCGCCTCGATCTTCTCTGGATCCTCTGCAACTCTAGCCTACAAGATGTCGTGTCCTAAGAAGTGAACCACTCGAATCCAAAACTAGCACTTCAAGAGAAAATGATAAATCTGGTGTTATCAGAGTGTGTCCAGTACTACCTGCAAATGATAGGCATTCACCTCCTCAGTAGTTGAGTAGATCATAATGTCATTGATGAACACCACGACAAAGTGATCGAGTTAAGGCTGGAATATCATGTTCATGAGACACCTGAACACTTGTGGAGTGTGGGTTATTCCAAAAGGCATAACCAAGAACTCATAGTGGTCGTACTGACATCTGAAGTTCATCTTCTCCACATCATCGTCTCTAACACTGAGCTAGTGATATCCTGATCTAAGATCTATCTTTGAGATCCATTGTGCTCCCTTGAACTGATCAAAGTGGTCTCCAATCCTCTAGAGTGGGTAATTGTTCTTCATTGTCACCTAATTCAGGCGACAGTAGTCTAAATAGAGCCTCAAGATCCCATACACCTTCTTAGCAAACAGAATTAGGGCTGCCTAGGGAGAAACACTGGGCAGGATGTATCACATCCCCTGCAAGTCCTCCAGCTGTACCCGCCACTCACGAATCTCAGCGGGATCCATCCGATATGCTGGAGTATATATCGGTGTTGTCCTAGGGTACTGGTCAATGTAGAAATCCACCTCTTTGTGAGGAGGAAGTCTTCAAACACTGTCGGGGAAGACAACCACGTACTGGTCCACCACTATAGGATAATTCGGAATCTCCACATCTACTGCTCCAAGGGTAAGGCAAGTCAACTGGTGAGTGATCGGTTGCACCGTCCTCTGAGTAAGTAAGTCATCCACTGGAAAGTCTCGCTTCTCACCGGTGAAGGTAAACATGGTCCAATCCGTGTGGACACACCACACATTTTTTCTAATACATCAATCTGGGCATGGATTGTAGATAACCAGTCCACACCCAAGATGACGTCGTAAGACCTAAACGCCGCAATGAGGAGATCACAACCGAAACTCTTGCCTACTAGAGTAAGCTCACGCTATCGGTACCAGTGCGTAATCATCGAGTCTGCTCCTGTAAGAGTCTCTAGCTTTAAGGATTGATTCAACCACTTCGCTGGAATCATTGAGATTCGAATGAGGGCAGTGGAAATGAATGAGTGACTAGTACCTGTGTCTATAAGAACTGTAGCTATGGTGGATTAGACAGAGATTGTATCTCGAATCATCTCCGGAGTTTCATGTTCATAGGCCTTAGCTGCCTGACGCTATGCTCCCCCATGTCCACCGGCTCGCTATTGTCAGGGTGGTCCTCCTAGTGGTGGTGGTGGTAATAACTCGTAATGCCTTCCACCACCAGCTACTTGACCATCTCCTCCGCCACTTCTGCTTGTGCCCTGCAGACCTCCTCGATCAATCCTCTTCCTCTACCTGGGAAGTCCCTCAACTGTCTACTGATCATCTGAATAGTGGGTCAGACAGTCACGAGTCATTTGAACCTTCCCACCGCATGAGTAACACTGCCTGCCACCGGTATGTGTGTCTCTTCTATGTGTTCCCCGTACAACCGATCATGTGTCCTACAGTCATCCACCCATAGGTATGGTCCTCTTGTACCTCTGTGTCATCTATCTACTTCTAGCTGCAGAAGACTCTGCTCCATGTCAACTAGTAGTGTGTCTCTCTACTGGTGTCTACTCAGCAAGAAAACTCTCTACTATGAGGTCTCTCTCTAACACCCCTACTAGTGTTAGGATGCAAAGGGAGTCATTGATGACCTGATCTCTCGCCTGAGCCCCTGCTCTATGGTCTGGGCCCTAATGAATGGGTCCCGTACCATATCTGTGGATTAGTATGAGAGGTCGGTGAACCGTGATGAGTACTGAGCTGAAGTCATGATACCCTGATGTAGATGCATTAGCTCTTGTATCATCACCTCTCGAAGGATCACTAGTACAAACTCCGCCCGGAAAAAGATTTTGATGTCTGTCCAAAGAAGTGTCGCCTCGACATACACCTGGAGATTCAGGCCTCACCATCTGCCTGTTGCTACCTAAATGAGAGAGGCAACTAGGATCATGATGTGGTCTGATTGTGTCCCTACATTCCTGAAAACTCTCACCACAACCTCCATCCAATCCTCAGTCAAATGTGGTTCTGTCTCTCCCCCGAACCTGGGTGGCCTCTTGCGATGGAACTCATGCAACACACTCAAACAGCATGTATCATCTGCTACTGGGGCTGGTGGCATCGGTGGACCAACGAGAAGTAGAACCGTTGGTGCCTCCACTGGTTCCTCAACTAGAAAGGGGCCCTGAACTTAGTCCTCATCACTCGGTGAGATGTCAGTACGTACGACTCTCGATTCTCTAACTAGTCTTTCATGGAGAGGCATCTAGAAAGAAACAGATGAGACACGGTCAAAAGACATTACATGGTCAGCGGACCTGGTTAAGCTGACATAAGAAAACTTTTAAAGACACACACATAATCATTGTTTTCTTGCAGTAACTCAAAAATTAGTAGTCAGTTTCCTGGTGTATGGATATGTCGACCACCCACACCTAAACTAGACTCCCTAAACTGAAAACCTCACTCAGTACTCTTATCACTATTGCTTCATAGAAAAAAAATATCGGAGTCCTATGTTCTTCTGTAGAAACCGACTCCTCTGATACAAATTTTTCACGACCCATCCTCAGGACCCATGTCATGACTAACCAAAGCCCGCCTCCCATAGGCCAGGGGCTGCCAACTATCACCAACTGTGTATATCCCTAAGGTGGGAAGGCGTTGCTTTTCCAAAAAGTAAACACACACAATCAGAACACAGAACTAGAAGGAAAACACTACGCAATATTGTATACATAAGTAGTGCTGGAAAGTAAAAGGTTCTTGAAATACAAGACAAACAGTAAGGTATAGGTACAACTGAAACCAAGTACAACTGAAAGAAAGTAAAGAAGCTACTGGGCTGTCCTCTGAGTTTCCTAACTAAAGGGAAGTAACATATGGCCTCCAAATCACTCCACATCCTTATGTCCGCTCCGTGCACCGTCACTCCGAGTGGTCCACCTCCAGGTACCATCCAGTCCTACTACTCTCTGCCTCAGTAAGCGTTGTATGTCATCTGCAACCAACAAAATGAGGTGCGAGCATATCCCGTGCAGGGGTGAGTATAATGATACTCAGTAAGCACCCATAGACCCTCAAGGTCTCACAAAATCTAACAAGGATGACCATAACGTAAACAAACATTGGATAACCCTTACTCAGGTATATTCCCATAAATATATTACTGATATCTAGTAACGCATCTCCATCATGAGATAAACACAAAAGTCACTAAATACTCTCAAACTTGGATTTTATTCTAGGGATAGTAGAAAGTAACTTATGCAATCAAACTGTCGGATCTCGGCTGATGGTTTACTCCTACTCTATCGAATATAGTTGTATTTTTGCGTCACACAGAGGCACATCCAACCTTCCTAGAATGTTTTGGTACTCCTCATGTTGTGTACTGTGGGTCTGCTATGTCACACAGAGGCTCTCCCCGTTGTGAGTCCGCTGCGCTCACCCAGAGGTGCTCCCCCTCAAGGCCTGATGAGATACTCATCCTGTCGAGTTCCGTGGGACTGCCGCATCACACATAGATTCTCCCCACTCTCGGTTTTCCGTGCTCACACAGAGGCACTCCCCTACTGGGTAAGTCGAAACAATCTGAGTCGAAAGGTCATCAGTCGTCAGGTATCAGCCAGCTACTAGGTCTTTGTACTCTGCTTTCTCGTCTCCAGGAGGATCCGCTCCATGATCTATTGGTAAATACTCCAAATATCATGATGTCCCTTGTAGAAGAATCTCAACGGTCTGCCTCGTCATAGGGATCTCAACGTAACATACATCGTGTCAATCGGTCGCCTGGTCTGTGAGTTGTTGGTATTTCCGTTCCAGGGGCCTGGTTGGATTTTAGTTTCAATCCAACCCTACCATACCCCAACTATTTCTAAAACTTATATGGGGTATGAAAAAAGAACCGTCTCACTCTATGATTTCTATCATCGTAGACGGTTCGTCGTTCAGACACTCGTAGCCCACGATTTGGGCGAAATGTGAAAAAAGGCCAAAGTGTGTCTGGGTCTGGTCCAAACCAGTCGGACTGACCCGGCCTGACCCTGGTCTAGATCTGAAGTCTAACCCAGTATAAGATGGAGGCCTAGCCCGAGGGCACAACCCACACTGAGGGCGGAATGGCAAGTCGGCCTGCGTGGCCGGGCTGGCTGGTACGCCCGACCTTGCTGGCTGGCCCGCCAGGCCTGGCTGGCAGGACCACGTGGCTTGGATAGCCACACGTGGGGGGGGGGGGGTTACACCCACTGTCTTCCACAACAACTAGCTTGTAGCGCTATCCCGGTAACCACAGGACCCTTCAGGCCCCGCCTATAGCGCGTACCAGCAGCCGGCTCAGTCGACCGCCCTCCTCTGTCCGTCGCAACCTATGGACATGGTTCTTCTCCGGCGCGGCACGCCGGCGCTACGCCCAGTCCGTCCAACCACCGCGGCATGTGTGGTCTTGGATCCGTCTTCTGGCATGGTGTGACAACATCGCGCGCCACCAGCACCACCAGGACCCTATTCTCTACGCGGCGCAATGCCGCCACGCCCCTCCGTCGGCCTGACAGTCGTTGCGCCGCCGGCTTCTTCCATGGTCGGTTCATTTCCGGTCGTCGAGTGTCCCGTCGTGGACCGTCCACCGCGGCCCATTCCTCCGGTCATGGTCCTCCCTTTCGGCAACACTATTGGGCAACTGCCTTCATCAACAAAGAAGATAGAACGAAGGGGGGAGGATTCGTCCACGTTTGTGTTGTCCTATCCCTCCTCATTATGGTGATATCAATTTGCATTTCACAAACAATAAATTGAATGAATAAGAACAGAAATAAATTCTACTCAAATCTACTCCCTCATATGATGAAAGTCGTTGAGGAAGTCACGGAAATTCAGAGCTCGTTCCGTCGACTTGGGGAAGCGTATGGGATAAGAGACTGGAGAAGAAGCGTCATCGGCATTCTTCGTGTTCGACTCCTTCTCTTTTGGCTCGATCGAATATCTAAGAAAGAGTTCGATGTCCTTCGGTGGATGATGAAGATGCATTCTTCGGGTTCTTAATTAAGAGATAATTCTCCGAGTTCTCTAAAAAAGTTCCACCAAAAGAGGTGCCATCCAAAATAATGGGTTAAGATAACCCATAAATTAATTGTTTGCCAAAAGAATTAAAAATATGCCTACTTTATTAAGTGAAAAATTTAAATTAATTAATTGTGAGCGTTGGAACATTTAATTGGTGGGGGGAAGGTGGAGAGTTTCATCCCACATAAATGGGGGTATAAAGGGGTTTAAAGCCAATTTGGGCCCCACAAAGGATATCTTCCCATGAGAGGTTATGTGCAAGTCGGCCCCACCACCATAACCTCTCATGGAAGGTTATGGTGTGGTGGCCCCCACTTATAACCACCCCTCAGAGATTTTAACGACATTAAAAATAAAAATAATCAAGACTTAATTTTATTTAACTTACTTAAAACACAAAATCTAACTTCTATTCTCTATAGAACGCAACTGCTGTGAAGGTCTCATTAAGAAATCACCAACACAACGAGTTCAACAGTGCCCTCAGATTCCATTTTCAAGAACCAGTTTAAATGTAATATAATTTAACTCATATGTTTACTGAATGATCCAAAAAAAACTTCAGAAAATGATTATGGGCACACCGGGCCTCGGAATAAAGCCCCATAAATTTTCGCAGACTCATAAAATTCCCATGTAATTAAGAAAAAACAAATTTCCACAGAAATTATAGGTCTTTACAAAACCACATAATAAAGGTAAATTACATTCATTTTTAAATATATTAGGGTTAATAATTGATTGGTCTTGATCATTAACAAAATTATTGGATTGTAACCAATACATATACTTTTCCTTAGGTATCTCACCAAGGATTTTTCATCCTTATTTCCAGATGTTAAAAAAACCATTTCTTGGATACCATCTATAAAAAACCAATATTTTTTTACATAGACATGACCTCATTTTATATTATTAATAATTTAAAAAAAACCATGGTAAACCATACGAGTTTTGTGAAATTCAAAACATGGAAACATAAACAATTGGTTCATTAAACATCTATATCATCTCTCACTTATTCAATCATAACTATAAACCTTTGTGACATGAAATACATAATACTATCCTTTATATCCTGGGGAAATAAACATATGAAAATGTTTAACTGAGATGCTTTGTAAGTTTAAAGAAGGGATATTTCAACTATAACTAACGGATAAGGGCATAAAACATGAACATACCATTTGAAAAATATTCCATGTATATCAAATATCATAATATTAATTCATGGAATAAATCATTGAATTTCATAATACATGAATCATTAAAGAATCAAATAATATAATATATAAGAGAGTAATATTGACATGAAACATGAAACTATGGAACACACATAAAATTATATAAGTTTGAACACACACATATATATATATATATATAAGATTTCTAATTAGGTTAGGACATGGAAACAAGTTCTTGTATAAGATTATAGACATGAAATCACATTCCATTCATAAAATTAATTACAAGAAAATGAAGTCCATGCATAAAATTGTGAACATGAAATTAGGTTAATGCATAACATATTTATATCTTGAGTTATCAATAACTAACCAATTAATTGGAAAGAGATATATGTCCCACCTATGAAATAATATAAACTGTAATATGTATCCCACAAGAAAAAAAGTTATTCATCATATATGAACTCCTAACTCATGGAAATGAAATGGGGTCAATAAACATCATTCCATCATTAAAATAAATAAACCATAAATAGAATAAGTATAGTATCCTTGAATAATACCACCATTAAACCATAAGTCACATAAAATAATGTTATATTATATGTTAAATAATTTTGTGATATAACATGAAATTAATCTTATAGAAAATATCTTTTATGTTTTGAAACCATTTTTTTAAATGTTTCTTGATTATAAAGGGAAACAATTTCGTTCAAAATAACATTGAATGATATTAAAAAAATATTCAATTAATTAATCCATAATGATATTGGGAAAATACTCTCATGTCATATAAGATAAAAAACATTCTTTCCGTATGTTTTTTGAAAAGTCATAATGAATGTTTCTTAGAAAATGACAAACATAATCCTTTAAAACTATTTTTTAAAAATTAAAACATAATTAAAAATTAATTTAAACTATAATAAGATAATAATAAATTAACTTTTGGAACCAATTTTTAATAAAAATATTGGAATGTAAGAAAAAGAGTTTTAATGAAAACATTAAAACGGTAATTTTTAAAATAAAACCCATTATAAATATTGTAACACTAATGTGGGCACTAATAAATTACTCGATTATGTGTATTCCATGTAAATACACATAAATAAAGACAAAACAAAATATAATATAATAAAAATCATATTAAACAAAATTATAACATGATATAATCAATGATGTAGATGGTTAACCCAATTAATGTAAATTTGGGTAAGAATCCCCTTACCAATTTGTAATCAGTCAAGTAATATGGCCTGTGAAATAAAAAAAAATTAAATTGATATTTAAATACCATAATAATCAAGAAAAGACTCATAAAATATATTAATGTGAAGTATATACACCACCAAAAAGAAACACGTAGTGTATAAGGCATGCGCCCCATAGAAATAAAAGTGAGAAAAAATCCCTTACCTTAATTCTTGACTTTATTTGTACTTATTAAAACTTGTTGTATAATAAATATAATTTTTTTTAAAGATAAATTGTACCATATTAATATATATAGTAAAATTTAATCTATATTTAATACTTTATATTACTCATTTATTAAGAATATTTGTTAATGTTATGTTTTGGGTAATAACTGCTTTGTTTTTCATACATGTGTTGACATATTATTCTTGGTCACCATAATTAAGTCATATTTTTATAATCATAATACTCATAAAAAATATATAAATATCATATATATTCATTATATATGTATTTTCTATGACTCATAAAAGTTATAGGTATAAAATAAAATACATTTTTCATAGAGATGGGGGGTCATAGGTACGCATGAATGTTGTTTTCATTTTCTTGTTGAATAAAAGAATGAAAAATATGTCATATATTTTGATTAATGAATCATTTTTATTTCACATATATCACGTAATTACTTTAAAACCATCTTCTATATATTCCATGTGATGCGTGAACAAGTCACATCGCTTCTCTAGGTGGTTGACCTCCGTACACACGAACGACATTATCATATTCATAAAAAATCGATAATATGAAGGAATGTGTGATATAACAATTCAAGATTCATGATAAAATCATAAAAAGAATATATCTCATATAAAAACTATAAATCCATCAATATTCCCAAACATTAAATATGGTAATGGAAGAATGAATGAAATATGATCGCGAGGTGGTAGTCTGCCATATATACGAACGATGATTGTGTATCCCATTTGATTTTAGTGTGTAAATATGAAGGGAATAACCTTAACATAAAAAATATAATTATATATATGATAATTATGTTATGATATAAACATTATATGAAATTATTTCACAACGTTTATTGAATAAATAAATCAAAAACATTCATCGATGAATATTACCTCTTCTTCAGGTATCCCATTTTGATTTAAAAAAAGACTTACGTGGGTGGATTTCTGTACAGTGTTTGGTTAATGTGATTATGTTAGGTAATTTGGGAGGTCATTTGTAAAATTATTTTCTTAATGAAAAATGTTTTTAAGTGTGAAGATAAGAGATAAAGAGGTATTATTTTATAAGGGATTGGAGGGTCACTCTACCCTTATCCTTTGGTTTAAATTAAAAATAGAAAAATTATTATAAGAGGTGAAATTTTGGGTATAAATACTCTAGTACAATAAAAATTAGTTAATTTTTTTCCAAACAAATACCCTTATCATTTGGTGTTAATATTTATTTAACCACATTAACTCTTACTGTGACAACTTGAATTTTTACTATTGATGGGTTAATATAGTTACTATAAAATACCAAAAGAAAAATAAATTGATTGTTTATTCAATTTAAAATCTTATATCATTCATTTTACTAAATCTAGTATGTTTTGTAATTTTATATATTTGAATAATACATTTTTCATTTTCAAATATCATTAATGTCTATTTAGAGACTTTTCTTCACTTTGACTTGTAATAAAATTAATGAAAACATGATAAATTTGAACAAAAACATATAACACATCAATAAAATTGAATAATTTAATATCTATAATTAAATTTGTTTTAATATTTTCAATAACATTTATTAGATATTTATATTAATAAAGTAATTATTACATCATTATTGTACAAGATTTATTATAATTATTTATTCACCAAATGCTAAAAAGTTCCATGATGAATGATAATATTTTATATTTCCAAATAATATTTATGGTCTAAGATATCTACTATATGTCCCCATACTAAAAATTTTATACCTATCGAAAATATTATTTTGAAATGTTTGACTTATCATAAAATAAAATACCATAACAAGAATAATGTCATCCAAATGGATCCAAGAGGTCATAATTTCTTCCCAAGGATAATTTCCATCAACCCTCATTTGTAAAATAAAATTAGGACAAGTTTTCGGGTGATTTTATAATATTAATAATATTATTTGAACCCTTAATTACCAGATTTACCATTAATCATGGTAATAAAATTAAAAATTTTACAATTCAATTATCCAAAAATAAAAGGGGCATATTTAATAAATATAGAAATTATGATTCCAAATATTATATTTATTTATGAAAATAAAATAAAGATAAGTGGATAAAATTAATTTAATATTAATCCATTACATGGCGTGAGAAAGTGGGGTTTTAAAGACAAAATGTTCCAATGTATGAAAAAATTTTATATCCAATTTCAAGGCTAAAATGATTACAATGATATACATTGGGTTGATTAATGTATAAATGAACTAATTATACTTATAAAAAATTAAAATATAATTTTAATATAAAACCTAATTATATGAAAATGTAACTTTCAATTAACTTTTATTATTTTTTGATATTCATAAAAAAGAGAGAAAATTCTCATAAAAATACCAAAAAATCACCCTAAGATTATTTTATAAAAAATAGAAAAAAAATTACTAATTTTTATAAAAGATTCAAAATTTTGTTTTCAAATAGGTATTCAACTATAAGGTGGAAAAAATTAATTTTAGAAAAAATATAAATTTAGGGTTTAAATTAGATTTATTCTTATCTTAAGTCTATTATAATTATTATATGAAATTAAATTTTTTATTGAATATATAACAAACAATTTTCATTAATATCTTTTAATAATAGTGATTAATTTTATTTATTAAGATAAAATTCTATTGTGGGTATAAATTACTTTTTAAAAGAAACGCATTATTTATCTTCATTGGCTTTTATTTTCATTTATAATAAAATGGTAACCTGTTAATTCATTTTATAAACATATTTAAAAAATATTTGAATAATTTATATAATATCATTCATTACCACCATTCCAATGAATTGGTCCTACTATCATAATACAATAATCATATTTAATCGATTTTTTAAGATCGATGTAACCTATTGAAGAGATAAAATTTATTTATTTGAAAAAAAAACATTCCATAAAATGGTGGGATGTTACAATAACTCAAAAGGAAGAGGTGATGGATGAAAAATTATATAATATGTAAGAAAAATAACATGGATAAGGTTATTTGGCATGTTCTAATCCACCACATTAAAGCCTTCTCAAATAGTCCTCCATGGTGGGGGCCACAGTGCTAGCTCTATCAGTGAACATCACCACAACATATTCCACCCTGCTCTGTGGAATTTCCCTCCCTCTAAAACTCACCATATTATATCTAAACATGCTATGACATAGTCAAATACTCTTCGACATGTTCTACAATGTTGTCGCATGGCACCAATTGTTTTGGTAGTAAACTCCCACATGTATCCCATGTTCACATGATTTTACTAAAAATATCCATACTCAAACATAATATGTAGAAGAAAAAAACAATTATTTTCATTAAGGAAATTATTTTCATAGATTATCACATCTCTCCCAAATTTATAAACAGATAATTCTTCTTTTTTTTCAACCCCGTATTCCTCTTCGTAACCCTTAAACCTATACATACCTATAAGAAAAAACTCACATATCAAACTACAACTTGAATCATAAATATATATTTATCTATATAATTAAAGACCTAGTTTACAATTAAGTCAAATATATGATTAAAATATCTCATATAAAGATATTCTCCCTTCATAATAATTTTATTTCATGAAAGGATTATATTTCTAAAATATTTAATGCCTAATAATTTGAAGATGCATCATGTATAAGTATGGTGATAATCATAGTGATCCCCAAACTAACAAGGGTTTTTTCCATTTTTTCCAATAATATCATCAGTATAAACAATAAAATGAAAAAAAAACATTTATTTTATGAGAATCCCAATCCTTATTAATAGAGTGAGTTGTTAGAAAAATTTAGTTTAGATATTGATTTGAACTCCATGTTTGTACAGTATGAAAATCTCTTTGAAAATGAGATGAAATGATGTTTTCACTTTTCACATCACTTCACTAAAAAATACAAAAAATATAAGTTCAGTTTTTTACATGATGAAAGAATAAATTTTCATTGAGATGATTCATAAATGGAATGAAACTATTTATGATCAAAAAACATAACTGAATGTTCACCGCAAAAAATCAACCAAGAAATATTTCTCTGAAAAAAATCTTAATCAATTTGATATATCAAATGTCCACAGACCATTATTTTCTATAATTCTATGATGTGTCTTCTATTTAAATCAATAGTCATATTCAATATTATTCTGGGAACATGTACCCAAATAGGCATTAAAATTATTGAACCCTTTTTAACATTTTAATGAAATAAGTTTTTAACAATTATTTCATAAATACTTCAATTAACAAAGTACCCCACAATTTGTACGATGAACTCAAACACCAATATATCTCTCTTAGCAGCTAATTTAGAAATATGTGTTTTATTTTATTTAATAGCAGCTATAATATTTTAATTACTTATTTATTGTGAATTTTAATAAATATTTGATTGAACAAAAACACCATTATGGATTCTCTTCCTCACATTATCCAATTTCAACATCTACACCAAAAAAGAAAATAATTATATTATAGTGAAATTCATAATAGGATCAGTACATTAAGTATCCATTACATTTTATGAATCATTTAAAAAATAAACTCAACAAAAATAAATTACTCATTTACACCATTTCAATTTCATAAATGAATTAAAAATTATACCAAAATCATATTTCAGGGCATAAAAATCCTTATTAAATATATATTGAAATAGTGAAATAGGATTTACATTGACATAAAATACCTAATTAAATCAAATAATTTAATCATCTTGGAAATAGTAGTTTTTGAATATACGTACATGAATATATAGTGCACGATAACTAGAATAGTTGATTTGCTATGTCACTATTCCATAGTAGGATATAATGTGGGGATTTGAGTATTGTGGTTACTCCCTTAAGGTGGAAATAGCCCTGATTTTGGTTGTTTCTGGTATTTTATTACAAATGGGAGTGGAGTGGAGGATTATTGCATTGGTAAAGAAGAAGGATAAGAGGGAGGATTTGATGAGGGATGGGATTAGGTTTATAAATCATGATAATTAATCATTAGGGTGGGAAATGTGTATGAATATTAAGGATTAATCTGGGGTATTTGGGTATAATCGAGGAGTGTATTGACATGTGGGGTTGGAAAGGGGGGATAAGGGAGGGGATGAATTCTTAGCATGTGGTGGGTTAGATTATGTTTTTAAGAGATAGATATATATATTTTAAAAACATAAAACTAAAAATAAAATAATATTTTAATATTGAATATTATATTTTAATATTTTAATTCTGTTTTAAAACATCAAATTATGTTTTTCTAAAATTAATTAATTTTTTTCATGGGTGTGGAATGATTTTTCATATGTAGTTTGGTATTTTTCCTAGAAAAAAAACAAAAGGGTTTATTAAATACATGCATCATAATATTATTTAAAAATTGAGAATTTATGATCAATTAGGATTGTTTAGATTTTTGGTTTGGTTATGATTTTTTTTTCTGCCCACCACTAGTTACCAGAGTAAAGGTAGAATGGGGAAAAACAGGAAAATTAAATAGTAAAATCCTAAAATATCTATAACATTATTTCTAAATTGGTAATATAATGATATTTTCAACCTATATATATTATTTTTATACATTGGATCCATTTTCTTTGAAAAATTACAACCATATACATTATGGAATGGGGTTTTCTTAAAATACCACTCAAAACTCACTGATAAATCCACCCCAACCAAAGTAATATTTTCATTTCATTAACACTCAGATCCACTTCCACTTTTAATCTCTAAAAATATTTTTAGTTTTTTCATTCATTTTGGATTCAATATGGAATCCTAAATCCATCATTCTGAATGAACTCGTGTTAAGAAGGAACAAATTCATAAATATATTTAATTAATCATCATATTTTATAATTAACTTATCTCCTCAAAAAATTATAAATCACATTCCCTAATATAATTATATTATATTAACATCGTTATTCCCCTATGAAAATCATACTTATATTATATAACTCTAAACTCTTACTTGTTCCTTAGCATATTCTGTCCTTGTTTAGGTCAGTTCAAACACCTACATGAACGATGTTATTTAAACATCATCATTTTCATCTATAAATAGTTCTAAGAAAATTAATAATTATAATATATAATATTTATTTTTAATTTATGTTATGAATATGGTTCTGTAATTGTGGGAGAAATAATTATGATCACTATATAATAACTTGTAATAATTTGTATTTTTACCTGAAAAGGCCCATAATGGATCCCATTATCACGAACCATAACCTTAACATCCATCAAAAGGACATGTTAATACATAAATCATTGCAAAAAATAATAATTCCACTACATTAAATAACATTCATAGGATGCAATTTTTATCAATTAAAGGATTGACATCTCTACATTAAAAGTTATATAAAAAATCCAAATTGCTAACATCTGATGATGAGAATAAACAATAACTAACTAATATGTTTTTTATGAATGAATATAATTTAGGATTTAAAAAATAATTAAATATTATTAATATTATGAAATATATTTTTAACATTGTTATCTCCATTATATGAGGGGTTAAAGAACGTTTGTGGAAGTCGAGATTCAACATAAGGTTTTATCATATCAATTTTCATTCCCTGAGATATTTTTTATATTCAACACCTTATTTCGTTATATATTGTATATAATACCTAAAGAATATATTTTATCATATTTTTATGTTAATTAATGGGTTTTATTTATCCATTTATTTCTCTTTCTATCATTGAATTTTGAGTCAAGCATTAGAACTGTAGTAATGATTTCATTAAAAAAAATTAAATAGAGATTTTTTTGGAATAAATATATATATATATATATATATATTAAAATGTAATGTTTTTCTCTCTAAAATACAATATATTTTCAAATCCTCTAGTTATTATGGGGGTTTAATTTTATTCTTATCATTTAACCTTTGTATGGTTCAAAAAATGCTTAATGGTTTCATGTAAGTTGAATCACCCTTATCTCATCAATTCGGCCAGGAACGTCTCTCTATAATCTTCATATTATTCAATTTATTGTATAAATTTCATTCTCAATTATTCTGTTATTGCTTAATTTTATTTTTAGTATCATTAATTTTGTTATAAATTGTGTTAAAAGAATATTTATGAACATTTTTTTAATTTTTATATTAACTTTAACACTCTTTAAAAAATTTGAAATGAATCATTATTTAAAATGATTTTTGTGTGATTTAATTTTCCCACCATTTTCTTTAGTTCTCATTATGATACCATGGAAGGGGTGAACCATTATGATTGTTTTTAGAATCAGTGGTTATTTAACAACATATTTTTTACTTCATGTTAATATCATTGAATATTATGATATTGATACACTTATGAAATTAAACTCCTAAAATATATGTAGTAACATAAATAATAAAATATTACATCTAGATTTTTTTTAAGGTTTGGTCCAATTTAATGAAACTAATCAACTATGTTCTTGAGGTGTCTAAGTCACAAATATTTCACTATAATCAATTACCAATTTATAATTTTTTGGATGGTAATAGAATTTAACTAAAATTGAATCCCACAATTCTTTATATAAATAAGATGACTATATTTGTTACCAACATGATCACAATATGAAATTTATTCTCAAACATATAAATAGAAAAATGATTCTATTTACAAACTATAATATTAAAAATGTAGACACTCAGAACTTATATCATCCTACCCTATAAATTATAGCCTCTTCAAATCAGTTATCTACTAATTTGACATAGTGTATATTTTAGTAAATTTAATTTAGGATCATGAGGATATTGTCACCCAAAATACATTGGGTTATTATAAAAACATAAAAATATTAAATCCCCTAATTTATATTGTACCAATTAGAATTATATTTTTAGGGAGTGACAGAATTAATTTATAATTAATTCTCACTCAATTTTCTAATAAAAAAACTTGTATATCTTCCAAGGACATAAATTTTTATCTCATTAAAAACTCACAAAACACTAAGAATCAATAGCCTTCATGAATTCCACAATACTCTAATTTTCATGAACATTTATCTTAAAACCTTTCACTATAAAAGGGTATTGTCTTCACAGTTTATATCTGAATTATTTGGTATATTTCGATGAATATACTTATAATGACTTTACATTTTCATTCTTTTGGTTATCACTCTCCTTCTTATCAAATGAAACTTATGCATCTTTTAATACATTCAATTACACTTTCATGAATTTTTTATTCCTATGGTTTAAATTCATTGTACCTACATAGTTTTCATACTATGTATTGTAGAATCCAATTATGATCAGATAAAATCAATTAATAATATATTCTAATCAACTTATCTTGAACCAATATATGTCTTCCTTCAGAGTTAGGTTTATAACCTTAGAGAATATAACATTCATCACCCAACTGATCTTTTATAGATCCCTCTAGTGAGATAAAAAATCAATATGTCTCCATAACCATCTGATAATCGATAATACATATCTTAATTTTGATTATATTATTATAACATAACATCATTTCCCAGGTCATCAACTAAGATGATTAGTTAACCTTAACTCTTATAATTTGGTGAACATAAGTAACCTATTTGTACTCAGATCTCTAGAATTAAAATTCTCACTGATCATGTCAAAATAATTCATTCAAAGAGACATGTCAACAAATATAACACCTTCATAATCTTAGGTAAACTTAAATATACCCATTTTATTAGTTGGAAAAATAATTCTTGTCACCATTAAATGCTTTTTTGTTTCCATCTTATCACAATATTTATCAAATAAAAATTTCATCACACCAAACTGTTAGTAAAAAAATATTTTTTAAAAAATTACACCATTTTATTCCTAGAAAAGTTTCTCAAGTGATCTTTATGTAAACCCCTTAAATTCATATACTTTACTTTTAAACCCTGTTATTTATAAAAAAAATGATGCATTAGATTTTTGAATGATATAAATTTTGGTACCCAACCATTTAATAAATAGTTACACTACTCTCCCCCTTTGGAAACATAATCCAAGGAATAGTTGGTTAACATTCCATAACATCTGTTAAGTGGGTCTGTATTACATAACAAGATA
This sequence comes from Viscum album, assembly GCA_963277665.1. Lineage (NCBI taxonomy): Eukaryota > Viridiplantae > Streptophyta > Magnoliopsida > Santalales > Viscaceae > Viscum > Viscum album. Next base: position 513,714,758 of record OY728138.1, read on the forward strand.
TTTCATTCTTAATTCCTCAAAAATTTCAATGGGCATAACATTATTATAAATATAATTTATTTTATACTTTTTTGAAATATGTTATAACTTTACTCTTAAATAATCAATATATTATAAAAATCACTCTTTTGGAATCAATATCACTTTGATTATCATAGAAAATTTTCAATTGATTTTCAGCATTCAATTGTTATTCCTCCAACTAAACATTAACCCAAAACATTTGATTATAACTATGGGTGGAAGTAACACATTTCGATTATAATGTTATAAGACCCCATCTTTAAAAATTAGATAATCCTAATTTAATTTGATAATTTGACTTTAATATACATAAATTGAATAACCATAATTAAATGGAATAACCATATGTTCGACTTCAACACATATCACTAAATGGAATAGCAATTTGACCGACTTCCATACCCAATGCATATGAGGTTATTACATAACCACCTATCCTTGGTTTATCAAGGAACCACCCATCTTTGGTTTATCACGTAACCACCCATATTTGGTTTATCATGTACCCACCAATCCAATTTCCATGTACCATTATATAATAATAAAACATAAAAATTAAAAAATATACACATTTCACTCATAAAAATTTATTTGTAATCAAAATAATTCATTTCAAGATAATAAAATAGTAAATCCACTTTAAAAACTATTTTCAATACCAAAACACCTAAAATTGTAATAGGGATTACTTTTTCTTTTAAAAACATTTAGCCTAATTAAGGAAACCAAATATCAAATATCGGTTATGGATGTGGAGGATTTGTTGTCACTGTATACGTTAAAAACATTCATTTTTTCCATCTAGAAAAACGCATCGTAGAAAATGAAACCATTTGACTGAAATTAATTGTCAATGGGGATAATTATACATTGTATAAAATATGTTGGTGTATATTATCAAAATATGCCTCCATAAAAGAATATTGAGATGATTTCCTTTACCTTATGTCTGACCCATCAAATATAACTAGTATGTTCCTGAATAATAAGCATAGGTTAATTTATATATTCTCTAGAACCTTTTACAAATTTATTATTCAATTTATTTCACTTGTTAACATGTTATAAAAATTACTTAATTATCTAATTTCATGTCGAATGTTTTGTAGATATTTCGTTCTTGGGTCGAATATGAACTTTTTTTATGAAAATTGTCCTTATAGTCAAAAGTACATCATCTATTAAATATTATTCCTGAGTAAAATATAATATATATTCATTATATACATATATTTATAATATGTATAAAATATCGATATAATAAATAAAATTCTTTGTTCATGGTGATGATAGGTTGTACGTACTCATGAATTCTACATCCATATCTTTATCATCTTAATATAATAATAATAAAATGATATAATTGTATATTATAATAGAATTTTTATATTAATTTCATATATGTCTCATAGGTTTAATAAGACTATATTTTATATGTTCCATGTATAGCATGAATCAGTCATAACACTTTGAGGGGTTGGTAGTCCACATTTCCTCAAATTAAACTATTGTATTTACACATTATGGAATGAATAAATGTCTTTTGTCAATAATAATTACATAATAATTGGTAAAATATAAATATAATATATATCATATAAAAATACAGTTCCATTAGAATGACCACTATGAGATGTGGTAGGAGAAAATTGAACAATCACCATTTCGTGAGGTAGTAGTTCACTGTACACAGAAACAACATGGTTTATATCCATTAGATGGAGGTGTGTGTAAGTGTGTGTAGAAAAATTATCATAAAACATCATATTATATTGAATATACAGTTTTTTTTATAAAATAATGGAATAACGATATATTAGGATGTTGTAGAAGGAAAATAAATGAAAGGGGCTTGATAGAAGATGTTACCTCTAAATCAGGTAACTTCTTTTGATTTGAGTCAAATAAATTCCTTAATTTGTCATCTACCCAAGGTAATGATTATAGAAGTAATGGAGGGATGTTTGGAGATTAATTTAGAATAATTTGGATGATCCATGTGGTTTTAGATGTGTGATTATGTTGGTAGAGGTGGTAACCTTTTATAAGAGGGAGGAGGGGTGCTTTAGGAATGTATTGAAATATCATCTTATTATAAATTGATATTTGAAATATAATAGTTCCAAAGTGACATATTTCTAGAATAAGATGAGGATTGGACTATATCCTCTCAACCAATAGTATTTATACAAGTTTCGGTCACATATAAGACTTTATCTTTTGTCTTTATCCTTTATTTAAATAAAATAACTCATAGCATGTATTCTTGATTTTTATACTATATGTTTAATATAGTTAATATAAAATTGCAAGAGAAACTCAAGTGGATCATTAATGATATTTTTAAAATTTTATAAGGAATTGGTCCAAATCATTTATTTTTTTGACAATTATATCATTTTATAAAATAATATGTTTTTTAATAACTCATTTGTGTCAATTATGACACTAATTAGTAATTGATTTTTGTGAAATTCATAATTTTATTAATTTTAAAAAATAACTTATATAAAATAATACAATTAATAATCATCCAAATTTTTTTGCAATGCATAAAAATGTTCAAATTATATTTATTTTAATATTTATATTATAATTTACTTGAATCTTTTAATAATTGGGTATTCACTAAATCATCATTGTGTTATAAGTAATGTTATTTATATAATGTCTAAAATTATAAATAAAATACCATTATGTAAGAAGTATATTTACATTTATAATAATATTTATAGTCAAAAATATATATTAGAGTGTTCCACCTTAATATTTTTTTAGTAAAAAGATACATGTATGTGTTATATTTATCGTTACAGTAAATTAAATATTATAACATGTCATTATCACACCTATGTGGCTCCATGGAGTCCTAAAATCGACCAAATTATGCTCATGAATAGCCACATGTCATCCAATAGGGATTGTACATTTGTTAGGGTTGTTTTATATTATTTATTATTATTTTTCCCTTATTTACCTGATTTACCTTTTAACTATGGTAAATAAAAATAATTACTCAAGTTACTATTTGTAATTTCCAAAAAATAATAGGTAACTATTTACAAAATTTTGAACTTCTAATTCAAAATATGTAATTAATTTCTTCTAAACTCAAAATATCAAAGTTTCAGTATTTAATTTAAAATTAATTCGTGTTTTCAAAACCATAAAGTGGGTTTTTATGAAGTAAAAACTTTCAAAGGATAGACATGTGTTTATGTCCAATTAAAATGTGAAATTACATCCAATGACCAACATTGGATTGAATTATAATAAAATAAATCAAATTAGACTATAAAACCATTTAAAATTATAACATAACTATATAAATGAATGAGATGAAAATATAGTTTTGAATTAAAATATAGTATTTTTTATTCATTAAAATATGAATTTCATCATAATAATACCAAAAATTTAACCAACGAATGTTTTAATGTCCCAATTCAAAAGAATAGTCTTATATTATCAAAATGAAAATATAAAGTGATAAAAACTAGATTTGAAAGGCTTCTCCACCAAAAGGCAGTTGAATGACCTTTTAAAAATATTAATGTATTTTATGAATAAAATTGGTTTCATTTTCATTTTTATCATCTAAAATTTATTGGATAAAGGTGAAAACATTTAAAAATATTTGTAATCATTTTTTAGTTAGTTTTTTTCATTACTTCGAATAAAAAATATAGTAAATAACTACAATTTAATATAATATTATTATTTTGGTACTATTTTTCGGTATAACTCTGTGTTGTGTGTAATGAAAGATTTAGGAGAAACATGTTGTTGCGTGTTGGGTAGACTATTGTACATAGTGTCCCCTTTAAAATAAAATTAATACTAAATTGAAATTTATTAATAGATATGAATATTAATTATTCTTTAAATACCTGGGATATTAAAACATTCCCTGCTTTTGGAAATTATGTCCTCGTAATTTTATTCACTTATCAAAAAAGTGTGGATATTTATCACTCATTTCATTTTCAGAATTCCATGATTCCGCTTGAACCATATTTTTTTCCACAAAACCTTTACCTGATGAATAAACTTATTCCACAACACTTTCTCTCTATGTCCATGAACTGGTATTGGTTTTTCCAGAAAAGAAAGATTCTCTTCCAATTGAACCTTCTCTAGACTCAAAACCTGAGATAGATCGGACATATATTTTCTCAACATTGAAACAAGAAAAACATTGTCTGACTGGGATAAACAAAGAGGTAAAGACACACATTAAGAAACTAATATATCATTCTCGATGATTTCATATGGTCTATAGACCCACAGACTCAGCTTTCCCTTATCACCAAAACACATCACATTTTTTTATGCAGAAACTTTTGGAAAGAAAAGATCAACTATCTCGAAAGTAATATCCTTCATCTGGTAATATTCCTAACTTTTCTATCTACCATGAGCTATCCAAATGTGTTTCAAAATCAACTAAAAATTTTATTTCCATCACTTCTACCAATTCCTTTCCCATCAACACCCATTCACCTACTTTTTTCCAGGAACATGGAGTTTGACATCTATTTCCATATAATGCTTCAATTGATTCCATCTATTTACTCGAATGAAAACTGTTATTATAAGAAAACTCTAATAATGAAATATTTTGATCCTAACAAAACTGGTAATCCATTGAATAAGCACATATTATATCCCTTAAGGTCTTAATTGTTCATTTTGACTACCCATCTGATTGAGGATGATAAGATCTAGTAAAATTAAATTTAAATCTCAATGACTTTTGAAGGCCTTTCCAAATATTGAAGTTAACATGGGATCATGATCAGATATAATAGAGAGGGGAACTCCATGCAACCTGATAATCTCTTTATGATACAAGTGATAATGTAGGCCTAGAGACAATGTGTCTAGAATTGGATGAAAATTAGAAGAGTTAGTCAATCGATCAATGATAACCTAGATTGAATTATTACCTTGAGATGCCTTTGGTAATCATACAATGAAATCCATGGAAACATTTTATTATTTCCACTCTAGCACTGGAAAAGTCTAAAACATTCCTTTTGGTAACATCCTCTCTACTTGAACCTGTTGATAAATCAAAAATATTACGGTAATTTAAAAAATATCTATTTTCATTCCATCCTATCAGTAATACTCCCAACCCTCTCTATACAACTTAGTACTACAAGGACAAACTGAAAACAGAGAACTATTATATTCACATAATAACTCTTTCTTCAAAAGTGAATCACAAGGCCCACATAATATATTTCCAAACCTCAAAACACAGTCTTGATCAATTTTATATTCTGGTAACATAATCTTCGATACAAACTCTAACTTCTTTTTTAACTCAATGTCTTCTTTTCATTCTTTCTTAATTATGTACAATTGATATGATTTCACTGACCACCTAAAACAAAACAGAAGATATCCCTACACCAACAACATATAATCCCAAATTCATCATATCAATAACCAAATTATCTTGTTCCAAATGTATTATGGTTAATATAACATTACTCATGGGACTGAAAGTGCCAACCACTTTTTTTTGGTTTTCGAGGATCTAAATGAATCATGCAATCATAATACTTGATTAATTTCAACTATGTCTTTTTTCTAATGTTTAATTATTTGTGAGTGAATATATACTTTAAACTTTTGTGATATGTATATATTTCACACTTTACTTCATACAAATGATTCCTCTAAATTTTTACTAAAAACATAATAGAAGAAAATTAAAATCTTGCGTATGGTAAATTAACTCATGATACTTAGATTGATGTGATGAATAAGAAAATATCTGATCATTCGTTATTAGGGTGTTACCAATCCTTTTAAATGATGCATCACAGTAGATATAAAATATTCTATTCCTGGAAGGTAGGGCCAAAGCTATAGAATTTATCAATATTCTTTTGAATTCTTGAAAACAATAATCAAATTATTTTTTCCAGGTGATTTTAAGTTCCTTACATGTTTTCTTAGTTAGTGGAGAAGATATCTGATAAAAAATTTCTACAAACCTTCCGTAATAACATGATAATTCCTAAAAAACAAATATATGTTATATTGGTTGTCCTTGGACACTCTTTAACAAATTTTTTTTAGAAGGGACAACAGTTATTCCATCTATAGAAACAATATTTCCATGGAATGAAATTTGTTGCAACCAAAAATCACTCTTAATAAAAATTTAATATAGTTTATTTTCTTTTAGGGTTTGGAAAACAATCCTTGAGTGACTGTCATATTCCACACTACGTTTATAATATACCAAAGTATCATCTATAAACACAGACACAATTTATCACATACATCAACTGATCCATCACACCAACAAACTATTGAGTTCTGATTCCGACCATCATAGGATGCTGATTCGGAAGGTAATTTATCACAGTATTCCTTCCCATCACAGTTTCTCAATTTCCTATATAGAAAACCATTATAAAAAAATCATATCGTAGACAAAGAAATTTGTTAATGTTCAATAGATATTTCATTTATACCATAATCTAAAAAAATAATGGACATTCAATTAACATTATCCTAACCCTTAATGTTATCTAAACTAAACTCGGATACAAACTATAAGGCCCCGTCCATAAAAATTTGATCACCTTGAGTTAAATATATAATTTCAATTTGATTCACATCAAGGGTCTTTTTAGGTTTATAGCTTTATAGAATAAGGCCTCAACTCATATATATCAAGATTATTATTAAAATGTAGAAAAAGTTTCTCTGAATCCATTTTTTTCATAAAACAAAAATCCTTTTAAAAAAAACATGGTTCGTTCCATGTTTAAACAAACATAAATTTCCTTGATCCATTCCTTCACTCTATTCTTAATTAAGTCATATGAAGTACATTTTGAAACATGGGATGAGAAAAAAAATCTCAGTATGGGATACACAAGGAAATAAAACAATGAGTCTTTGGATAACATGAATACCATGAATACATTTTCATAAAGTAATACTTTTCACCTTAGAAGAGTTGTAAATATACTTCAATGAATATAATCTCATTACATATCTTTTTTTAACCAGATATTACTATAACCCTATAGAAATAAACATATAACAAATTAAGGTAACATGTGATAAAAATATACTTAAATAGAATAACCATACGTTCAACTTCTTCATAGATCACTAAATGGAATATCCATATAGAAAACAGCCACACCCAATGTATTAGAGGCTATAATGTAACCACTCATCATTGGATTATCATAAAACAAACCATATTTAGTTTATCACTTAACAACCCATCTTCGGTTTAACACATAATCACCCATAAAATATCCAAGAACCATTATGTAAAAATTACATGTATCCAATTACAATTATCATCATTTCACTAATTAAATTTCATTTGAAATAACAAAAAATAATTTCAATATATTGAAATATTAAATACAATTTCAAACCCATTTTCAATACCAAAACACCCAAAAAATGAATATGGAATTTCTTTCAATTTTAAAAACATTAATTCATATAGTGGAAGAAAAATATCAAATAACAGTTATGATGTAGGAGGAGTCGTTATCGCTGCATCCATTGAAAAAAATCCTTTTTTTTGTTTAGTAAAATGATTAGTATAAAAATATTCATTTTGTATGATATTAAAATTAAAATGGGTTAATTATACACTATATAAAATAAGGTGGTGTATATTATTGAAATATTCAATAATGAAGGAGATTGGGAGAAGTCCTTTACCTTGAGTCTGACTCATAATATACAGTTGTTAGGTTCTGGAATAATAAAAAAAGGTGATTTTATACATGACTGGGAACCTTTTTCCTATTTATTATTCCTTTTATATCACTTATTACAATTTTATTAAAATTATTTGATTATTTACATTCATATTAGACGTTTTGTCGATATTCAGTACTTGAGTTGAAAAAGAACTTCTTTTGACGTAAATTTTCCATGTAGTGAAAATTACATCATCTATAGAATAATTTCCATGAATTAAAAATAATTTAAATCCAGTATATATGTATTTATAATATCCATAATAATTGGATATAAGAAATAAAATGCACGGTTCATGGAGTTGGTAGGCCGTACGTACACCTGAACTCTGCGTTCATTTTTTGTCATATTAAAAATATAATAACAAAATGATTTAAATATATATTATAATATCAGTATTATTTTAATATCATTTATATATCATATGTTTAATAAAACAATCTTTCATAAGATCAATGTATAGCATGAACTTGTCATATCACTTTTTTGGGGGTGATAGTCCACACTTCCTCAAATTAAAATATCGTATTTACACATTATGGAAAGCATAAAGGTATTTTCTAAATAATAATTACATAATAATATATAAAATATAAATATAATATATACCATATATAAATATTGTTCCATCTTAATGGCTACAATGAGTGGTGGTGGGAGAATATTTAACAATTATCATTTTGTGAGGCAGTAGTTCGCTATACAAAGAAAAAATATATTATATATACATTAGATGGAGGTGTGTGTATGTGTATATCGAAACCCTAGCATTAAAACATACTAGTATATTTAATATACTTGTTCTGTTATAAAATAATGGATTTAATAGAGGTTAGGGGGTTGTATATTGAAAACTTATTGGAGCTTGAGAGAAGACGTTACCTCTAAATCGGGTAACCCTTTTGATTCCAGTCAAAAGACATAATCGAGTTTCCTTATACCCAAGGTAATGATTATATGAGGAATCGAGGGATGGAGGAGATACTTTTAGTAGAATATATATGATCCAAGGAGCATTAGAGTTGTGAGTAAGTGGGTAGAGGTGGTGGACTTTTATAAGATAGATGATGGGCACTTTAATAATGTCTTGAAATATTATTTGTATATAAATTTATTTTAGAATTATAATAGTTCCAACGAGATAAATTTTGAAGATAAGATAATTAAGGGTCTAAATCCTATCATCCAATAGGTTTTAAACATGTTTAGGTCTCAAATTTAACTGTACCATTTGGCTTTAACCCTTAGTTAAATAAATTAACTCTTACCAAGTCTTCATGTTTTTTATATTATATGGTTAATATAATTACTATAAAATTTGAAGAGAAACTCAAGGAGATCATTAATGAAAGTATAAAAATTATCTATTTTAGTTGAACTAATCTTATATATATATGAAGATTATATCATTTAATAAAATAGTATTTGTTTTAAAACTCATTTTTGTCAATTTTGACACTATTTAGTAATTTTTTTTGTTCAAGTCATAAAACCATTATTAATTATAAAAAACTAAATTAACTCAAATATAGAATTTCATAATCATCAAAAAAAATCTGGGATAAAAAAAAGTTAAAATTATATTTATTTTAATATTTATAATATCTCTTATTTGAATCATTCATTAATAAGGTAGTCACTATATCATCATTATGTCAGAGATAAATTTATTTATTTAATGTATAAAAATTATAAATAAAAAAACATTATTTAGGAAATATTTTTTTGTTTCTATTTATTATTTATATTAAAAAAATTAAATTATAAAACCCTATCTAAAAATTATTTTAGTAAAAAGTTACATGTTTGTGTTATATTTCTCATTACATTAATCAAATTTTTATAACATGTCATTATCACATCCATGTTTCTCCATGGGGCCCTAAAATCTACAAAAGTATGATAATGGTCTGAAATATCCAATGTAAGAGTATTATTACATGTGTTAGGGTGGTTTTATATTATAACAATATTATTTTTTACCCTTATTTACCTTATTTTCCCATTTACCATTGTAAATAATGACAATTACTGAAGTTACCATTCATAATATCCAAAAATAACGGGTAACTATTTAAAAAATCTAGACATTATAATTCCACGTATGGAATATATTTTTATAAATTAAAAAAATAGAAGTTCCCATAATTAATTTAAAATTATTTCTTAATGCCAAAACCAGAAATTGGGTATTTAAGAAGTAAAAACTATCTAAAGATTGACATGTGTTTCTGTCCAATAAAAATGTAAAATTAATTCCATTTACCAAAATTGCATTAATTGATAACAACATAATCCAATTAGACATTAAAACCAATTTAATGGATACCATTACAATATAAATAAATTAAATGAAAAGGTAGTTTTGAATTAAAATGTAGTATTTTTCACAATTCAATAAAATATGAATTTCATCAGAAAAATACAAGAATGTCATCCAAGGTAAATTTTGATGTCCATAATTGAAATAAGAAGATTATTTTGTCAAATATAACATATAAAATTGAAACAAAACTAGATTTAAAAAGGGCTATCCCTTAAAAGGTGATAAATGACCTTTTAAAAATATTACGGTATTTTATTCTTAAAATTGGATTCATTCTCAATTTTTGGCTACTAAAACGTATTAGATAAATATAAAAACATGTTAGAAACATGTGTAATCATATTTTGGTTACATATTTTCATTCCTACCAATACAACTACTAGGATTTTACTACCATTTAAAATAATAATATTATTCCTGTATTATTTTTTGGTATAACTCATTGTTGTTTGCAACATAAGTTTTTAGAGAAAACCATTATTGTGATCCGAGTATGATATAATACATAGTTTCCTTTTTAAACTAAAATTAATATTTAATTAAAATATATTAATAGATGTGAAAATGTATTATTCTATAAAATTTGATGATGTTACAGTTGAACTCAAAGTTACTAACTTTTGTTTCATTATTTTCTAGAAAGTAGAATATTATCTATAAAATAATGTTCCACTACACATTTATTTATAGTCATTATAAAAAAAACTCAGTCTAGATTTTTGAAACCGTGTATGATCAGTTAATTACTTATTTGATACCTCAATTTAAGGTTTGATGTTCCTTTGACATACCTCATTATTCATTTACCAACCATTAAGTGTGATTCCTTTTAATTAATATGATATTTGTAACCCAATTTGATTTCATAAACAACGTTAGTTAAATATATAATTAGATAGTGTAAAATTAATTTACATCTAGAAGACTGTTTGATTAACATTTCAACTACATAATTTCTTATATTTACCCCAACAATGATAGGAGTAAGAATGTTTTTTGGATCATCCATGTCAAACATACTCAACAACTCATAGGAATACTTTTACTATGAAATAATGATATAGTTTAGTTCTTATAAAACTTATATACCAAGGAAAATTTCATCTTCCCCGAAATTAACATTTCCATGTAATCTTTACTTTGATAGGAAAACTCCTTTAATATATTATTGTTATCACTAACAAATATTATATCTCCAACAATGACAATGATTATTATAGTTACAAAATGAATCACCTTCACATATAATTTTTTATCAACTATTCCTTCATAAATGTTTAATATCATCAATAATCTATCATGTTTTGGTTGCTAGTCAGGATGGTTTTACTTCAACCCATATAAATATTTCTCGAGTTTTCAAACTATAATTCCATTTTCATTAAGTATGAATACCATGGGTTATTCAATGTAAAATATTAACTCTATTGGTTCATCATATTCACATTTTCATCATCCTTCATATTAAACTTATTTTCAATCACATTAAAATCACATGATTCAACTAATTTTGTAGTTATATGTTCCGATACATGTATCTTCATTCATTGGTTTTATAACTTAGGGAAAATCCTTATTAAATTTTTCATCAAATTTTTATATGTTTGGATTTTTTATCTTTATTAGGAATAGAAATCCAAACACATTGAAATATTTATTAATTATTCTTTCTTGGTACCACATATGATAAAGAGAATTCCAACTTCCAGTGTTAGTAAAAAACTATTCTAAACATATACCATAGTACATGGAGATCCCCTCGAAATGAATTCAACGAGTTTACACTATAAAATAATGGTACTATCAATTTAAAAAAAACTTATATTTTCATTTCGGAACTTGACTATTCTTAGGGATGCTAGGAGAACAATACAATGGTTTAATTTTATTCTTAGAAAGATGGGATGGAAAATAGTTACAGGTAACCATTTTCTATTTTATGTTTTTTCTTCCACATATAGAATCATGTTTATTTTCATCCACCATTATGTGAATATTAAACATGTTCACTAAATTAAATTTATAATTCATATACATAACATTGTGTACCTGGTTGAATCTATAAATATAAATAACAAAGTAAAAAATAACCATTTATATATTGATGCCCCGTTGGTCCACATTAATCGGATTGTATAAGTTTAATAAGTCTAGCTAAATAAATATCTACCCTTAAATGTATTACATTAATTATATTCCCTTTTTAAAAATCTTCCCAAATGATTGTTATTTATGTTTTAAATAAAGGTTATCCTTTTACATCTTCTTCCATCAGATTTCTCCTAATGTTATATTAGATAGATAATCATGTTTTCTTAGATGTAATAGATTTTAATCTTTCTATCGTAGGTTACATCAGTTACATTAATCTCTAATCTATAACAGATTTTTGTTAGTTCTCACCTCTATCAAAATAGTTATTCTATTCAGAAAAAATTTGATAATAAATTGATCTATTTTGAATACATTTCATTATCATCACAGAACTGACATACATTTATTTTGTAATGTTTAAGTATATCATAAAATATAACATCCCTATAATTCCACATCTGATCATCATTGATAGGTTTTTTCTTCCTTTTATAATTAGGGAACAATTATTTTCATATATAATAGTTTTTATTTTATATTATTTAATGTATTTCATGAATTTAACATCACCAGTCATATGTGAGGAGCATCTGATATCAAAAATATATGGTTTCCATTTCTAACACACTTTTGAGGTTCCTTTAATAAGAAATTGATTTTCATATAAATCTTGTTTTCAATTTCCTATTTATATTACAATGTATGGTGTATGTAAATGATGAGATGTAATGAAATATATTTCACAGTGACAAGTGTAATCACAACATATGTTATTTTCTTGAAATCAAAAAAATATATTTTATAAGAGTTTTAAACATCTGATACCTTGTTCCATAAGATATTTACTATCATATTCCAATTGTAATGCAATGATTTTCAATATTTTATCCCCTTAAACTCAATCCTTATTCCTCAAAGAGACATGTTTATCCATTTATTATAGGTATTTTATAAATTGTTTCTATAGCACCAATAATATCCTTTGATCCTACACCTTCCAATATAATGGATTATATATATATATTTTTGGTGGTGTCCAATTGGTACAAAAAATATCATTTTTTTAAATGATCCTTAATTTTGAATGTTTTTCCTATAATTCATTTTTCAACGAAAAGAAATTACACTTTCCTTATCAATATATACTTTCTCCATTATATTTGAGAAACCACAATTGTTATTAAAAATTGATCTATCATTATAATTAACAGAAATTATTTTTCAGTCCAATTTATTCAACAACCTATAAAGATTCAACATTAACATATATTTCCTTATTAAATGAATAATTTAAATTCATTAGATTTTTTTCGAATTTAATATATTTATATTTTTTCATTAATAGTTAACATTATATTATAGTTAGCTTCTCAACCTTATCCTACACAACCTTAGCCTACCCGACCACTTTCAACATGTGGTTATTTATAACAACAATGTATGTATTTTGGATAAATTCTCAATCTATTTTAAATCAATTATCTTCTCTCTATTTAAATAATAAACATTACTTTTTTGTTTAATGTTTTTCTCAATAAAATATTCATGTTAGGATTTCATCAGGAGTTATAAGGAAGTTAACTCACATCCACCTTCTTCTTCACATGAGATTTATTCATGTTTTAAATAATCCATGCTGTTTATTAATTTATTACGAATATGTTCATCAGAAGATAAAACTTACCATGTGTCCTCTTATGATTATTTTCTTATCAAACTCTTATTTTTCTTTTTATTAATCATATTTTTCCCTCTAACGATATTTATTACATCCAGTTTTAATCAACTTATTCTTATAATTTTTTTTATCAGTATCATATTCTTTATCATCATTACCATTTTTATTGGAGTATGTTTCTAGATAAAATGCACTTGAATCATTTCAAAAAATATTTCCATCATACTTCCCTATACCATAACAAAAAATTAAAATGTTAAGAGACATTATTATATATTCCTATTATCCATATATCTTTGTCTTCTGAATCATATGAAGGTTCATCTTATGATGAATTGATTTTGAGTTTTTTATAAGCTTTAAATTCCATTCTTCGTTATAATTTTTCCTAAAATCTACAGCCTTTGTCATTTTATATGAAACTAAGAAGTTTTTAAATTCATCTAGAGATAAATAATATCTATCCTCCAATGATAATAATCTTTCATTGAATCTGTATAATGAATTTATCATTAATTATTACAGAAATAAATTACATCATAATGTCTTTAAATACCCTGATATTATTGGAGATTTAATTATATCATTGGAAATAATTATATATGGTTTCTTTATTATCAATATTCATGTCTTTAAACTGATTTATACATATTAGGAGTTTTCTTTCCTTTAATTTTAAATAAACATAAAATATGCTTTCCAACTTATCCCATGTTATCATTTATGATTAATAACATATCAATTTAATTTAAAAATTGTATTAAAAAGACTTTAGAATTAAATTTTTGTAATGAGAATAAATATCAATGTTACATTTTACTTTAAATTATTTTGGTTTATCATTCTCTTGGGTTTGAAAACCTATTGTAGCATCATCCTCCACATTTAATCCATGATATAGGATATATGGTATCATACCATTCATTAATCCATGAAATGATCTTCCATTAAAAGAATAAATACAATGGATATTAAAAGAATATAATTTCACTATTTAAACTAATTGGATCTAACAAAATTAATCAACTCTAATAGGGCTTGTGATACCTAGGAATGGGTTAACCACTCCTAAGGGAGGTTGAATTAGTGGTTCTTTTATAAAAATACTTTTTTTAAAATTAATATATATTACATTATAATGTCTTCATCTATTTATGTATTAAAACTCATTCCACATATATGTATTAAATTATAGGTCCCAATGCACATTGTTTTTCAAAGGTTCAAGACCAATTAGGGAACAAACACCTTATAGTGATTGAGATACCTAAGTCACTAATTTTTCACTAGAATCATTTTTTAATTACAACGGTTTGAGTAGGGATTTTTTTTATTCAAAAATCATCCTACACTTATGTCTCAGAATAATATTTTTATACAGGTTCACACTAGTATCACAGTATAGAATTTCTTCTAAGTCTTGTAAAACAATATCCTTATCTTAAACTGTAGACTTTGGAACTTAGATGTTTGAATCTTATATCTTCTTGCCTATAAATTCTAGCATTCTAAAATAAGTGATCTTCTAATTAAACCTGGTGTATCTTCTAGTTAATACATTTTAAGATCATGATGGTTATTTTGATTCAAAATGATTAAAATTATCAGAAACACTTTAATGAAATAATTCCTCCACTTTATATAGTTATATTTACTCTGATATTATTGAGGAGCATTGAATTTAATTTTAAATCCACACTAAATCAATTTTTTTCAACTTACTACAATATAATTATATGATAATGGGGTTTTAATCTATAAAAACTTCTTCAACAGTCAACATCAATAGTCTTTAAGTCTTTAACAGAACTCTTAAAAAATAAGGAAATTTATATTATGAACTTTGATCATCAAAAATAGTATCATCGTAAACGTTGTCACTTAATAATTTTTATTTGACATCATTCAACATATTGTAGTTAAAATAATTTTAAATAATTCACTAATTCCATCTTAATATTCACCCCTTCTTCATCTCAACTCAAAAATCTGAATGATTCATTACATTCAATTGCTCTATAATGAATTTATGATTTTTTGTGGTCTATATTCATTACACATAAACTGCATTCGAACTATTCATTGTAGCAACCACTTCGGAATAGATCAACTCTGGGTCATCATATTTTTTACTCAATTTATCTTTAATCTCTATTGGAATTCTATTATAGTGATATCTATAACATTTAAGGGAAGAACATGCATCACTTGAATGAACTTTTAAAGATCCCCAGTAAAACTAAACCTCTTCATGACATCAATATATTATAGAAATACATTCATAAAAAATTATTTGTGATCATGTTTTTGATAAAATCATATACTTTTTCTTGTAAACAACCTAGCTAATCATTTCTCATAAACTCTAATCATCATTTGAACTTGAAAAACCCAAAAGACCCAACTATCTATACATAAAAAATTGTGCACCTCAACTCAAAAACAGATTTCCAAAAACGGTTGAAAATAAATAAAAAACATCCATAATCAAAGGGGAACTTAGACCACTTTTGTGATTTCATTTAATGATTACATAGTTTTCCAATGTAATTTATAGTCATTATATTTTATAAAGTATATTCTTTTAAAATATATGTCGTAAAAATTTTAACTTTTATTTATTAGTATTTCATAATTTAATTATAAATTTTCTTAAAAAGGTTTTTTCATCGATGTAAATATCCTATAATGATTCATATACTTCATTAGGGATATTATCCAATGATACCATTACCCTTTTTGTATATATGGATTATGACCATTTATTTGGAAGTTTTCAGGAGACCCATTTCTTTCTCATATATCAATTAATCTGTTGTGCAATTATGAATTCATTCAAGATTATATGGTACATGTATTGAGGTTAATTTAATTAAGTGATTGGTGGTACCAAAATTATATATCCCTATAATTCATTACATAGAGATTTGTATCTCATGAGATGATATGTAAGAGACTAAGGAATAAACCCAATAAACTATAAATATTTTTATAATATTTTTATGGGACAATAGAAGTTAGAATTATACATCCATATAATGCATTTGGAAATTCCTTATAGATCAAGAAATAACTTGTCAGGGGTTTAGGAAGTAAACCCAGTCAATTAAGGTATTATAATCACTATATGAAATTGTGTTGGTAGTGAGTCATAAAAAAAGTTATTTTTTTTTGTTATTTTGTAAATTAGGCATTAATATATAATAAATATATGTTATGTAATGTTTTTAAATTATGTTTTCATGGATCATGATTATTGAATAATGCTTCTACACACCAATGGATCATTCCTAATATTACTAAAAAAGAATTATTCAATGAATATTGATTTATGATATATGTTTTATTGGGTATGATTCGATTATGTTATGCCCATGCACCTTGAATGAATTTCCATGCCCACATGTTAACTTTATTATCCATTATGATTGTTGATTGTTATCTCTCATGTATACCCCTACAATGTTTCAGAAATCAACCTTTCAAATGTCTTAATTACCTAGGTTATAAAGAAGAAGATTATGTATGATATGTCTAGAATCAAATCATTAGTAAAGAGTATTTGTGGGAGATACTGAAGAATATTTATAAAATTTATAGTCCATGCAACTATAGTAAAAAAACACGAAACCTGTAGGTTATAGGGTGTGATTTATTATGATAGATAATTAATATTCACGTATATTGATGTAATATGTATTTATTCAATGTTTGGGTCACTATAAATGTGGAATTAACCACAATATGCATTGATAATAAATTCTCTTTTTTAGTTCAATCCATTAGAATTATCTCCTTTATATGATTCTTGAGATAGTTATTATTACTGTGTATGCCTCAAATGATGATATTTTAATATCCATCATCTACAATTTATAGCCAAATAATCTAACCTAGTTAAAATAGAGGCTACCTCAATCAATAAATGTGACTTTAATAGGAAAATATCTATCACGACTTCTATTTCAATTTCATTGGATTAAGTTGGAATATATAAAGACAACCCCCAAAATTGAGAATTAATACTCATTGAAAACAATCATAAACCATTTTTATAGAGTATATTTTTATTATGAACCATGATAAAAACTCAAATATGTCTATGTCACCCTAATGATGATCCAACAACTCAAGAACTAGATCCATTTATATATTTTATAGGTAGTATTCCTCCATGTAGAGGAACTCAAAATCCCAACATGGTAAGGTTGCCTCATCATATGTTTATATAGATAATAATCTTAAATGAATCACTAAACCACGAAGAATACTGGATTTGAAAACAACTATCTCATTGGAGATCATTAGACGTAAGTAGAACTCTCTGGTTTCTACCACTAGCTAGTCCACTATATCTCTTAGATCAGTCTTGTCTTGAAACCTAGGGGGACTCTAATACTAAAACTCATAAAATATGTTTAGCCTGTGGTTTATCTTATCATGTTCAGTTAGTACCATCCATTACAATGATGATGGAAAATCTATCATGGAACAATGGTTATAGGTTCATCTTCATTGAAATAGGTGTAGGGTTATCCCTATGCTTTATTAATAATGATAAATTTTGGTTGATTCCTTATTTTTATTCATAGTGAAAAAAAAATCTCTAGTAGGACCCTCTTGTATTACAACTATCTCATCATGTCCTTAAATTTTAATAATAGCTTTGATATATGTGCGGTGTTATTCTATATCCAACAAGACAAACACATTATCATTAAATAATATCAGGGTGTTCTAGCTCAAGAACGACATGGAAATACAAAATTGAGTAATTCATGATGTATGTACCATCTTATTCCTAACCAGAATATTATTCCTCGTGATTTTCAGTTTGTTAATAGCTTATCAATGATCCAATGAAGTATATGTTAGTCACCACAAAAAATGATGGGTTCAAATGCCTAAAAAGTAATCTTTATACCCCTTTAAACCATATCCCTAAATTTACTAAACCAATCCTCATGACATTCCTAGCTCCAAACTATGATTATAAGACTTGTGACCTCACAATAATACAAATCTAAAATTAAATGAACCACAAAGACCCACATAAAATTATATTATTTCTATGTGTGCCACCATATTCCCACCTATGATATTCCATGGGATGGTGACTAGAAAAAATGATGCATAATAATCAAATGTGAAACATTATCCCACAGAACCTATAATAGAAAATAAAATATAAATCTCATATATATCCAAAAACCACATATGTAATAACCCAATGATTAAATATTATAAATTAAATATAAAATAATCACTAGAAATGGTAGGAAAAAAATAAAACTCTATAAAAAGAGTAAAATAGAGAAGGCAAATATCCCACATATATGACAGATGTAAAAACTAGAATGAGGAATGCCTTTTCACAAAATCTCCGGAGAAGAACATTGATAGTATTCTTCACCATTAAGGTCCACTAAACACGAGGTCCAATAACTGTATATCATCCATGATTACTAGGGAATTTTATATCATCATCATTGGTACACAATGTGTGGGTGTAATTCCCTTGAACGATTGAGTATAAAAATTTCTACTAGAAATATTCACAAAAAGAGTAAATTTTATGAAAATTTAACTCAGAAACCAATGGAAAAGGTAATGACACAACATATATATTGATAGTGAAGCCATGGAAATAGGCGAATCCCAATTTTTTTATCCTAGCTCCAAAATTTTTGTAACATTGTTAACCCTATATACCTATGTAATTGTAATACCCACAATATCTAAACTACTCAACATCCTAAAAACCATGTATCTCTCATAATCCCTAGTAGGGGACCCACAATATGCTGAGTTAGCATTCCATTTGAATGAATATTAACCCTTAATAGAGTTAATGTTCCTCATAAAGGAATGAAAATCATTAAATGGAGTACTAACTTCTTGAATGGTAAACCTTCACCCAGTCTGGTTTGAGAGTTCATTACCCTATCATTCATATGGGGGTTCCCATTATCAAGGAATTAGGGATCAAGGGAGTATATAAGGATTTTTTTAATTTTATGAATAATTACCTATGTATAAAGAGAAATACGATTCTATATAATCTATATAGGTTACCAAAACCATATCATATTTATCTTACAAGTGGAGTACCGAAACATATGCCCATTCTGTGTGTCTTTCCATAACATAGTGATCATCTCAAAAGAGAATAAATAATAAAACCAACTAAAATATTTTATAAATTTTCTTTTATGGATAATAGTATTGAACCGTAACAATATACTCTAAAAAATTATTATAACATACTTCACTTTTGAAATTCGGGTACCCAAGTGAGAAGAATTGAAAAAAAATAAAGAGTTATGTGGATGGAATATACTCTAATTGACATGATGTGTTCACATGGTAGGGTAGACAGTCAAGTTACCATATCAAATATTTGAAAAAATTACCCAAATCAAAATATTCCCTATATGACATGGAATGTGTAATCCAAGGGGTAATTAGGCTTGTACCACTCTTCCCAATGTTGTGTAACTCAGTAAATACAACGTGTGCTGATCAATTCCATGTCATGTTACATTATCATGATATTAATTCCCACTTATCCATGTGGTATAGGTTTATTAGGCAATCTGTATCCCATATACTGACCCATGACACCTATTATTTATGTAATTTTGGGAATTCAAAAAAATATTATCCCCGCCTATAAAATCTAGTCAGGCACTGAGTCATTCCACAACTAGCCCAACAAGGTGGCGCTACATCCCAATTTTAGCCTCCCTTAACCCATCATGTTGAGGGTGAATATACCATAAATCTCATATTTGAACTAATATATAATATATAAGTCTATGTTTTTTAAATCTAATATCCATAGTTACTGATGCACTAATTCACCACTACCTTTCAATAAAATCACCTCCTTATCTAGCCGTGATTGTCCGACATACAAATGTGGCAGACCTTCACCATATCATTATATCATGATACACCCAAACCAATATCACATAACCACTAAAATAATTTTTATGTCATTATCCAACACTAAACAATCCTTGTATACCTCACATTTCAACAAATAATGTCAATCTATTACACCACATCGAAAGTCTATATTCAATTATTGTAAATGCATAGAACACATCTCCGGGTTCTCCTATATTGATCTATAAGATATATATAAATGATAGAGGGAGGTAATTGGTGGGTAGAGAGAGTTCGTTTGGAATCCAATGTTTTATGGTCTCCCATAAATATCTATGAGGCACCCTGAACCCATACTTCTAGATATGATGCTAAAAACACATTCTTAAAATACTAGATATGATAAAAAAAATTTGATGTGACCCATGCTAAATGTATATGTACTTTACATTAATTGCGTAATTCAGACATTAAATAGGAAAAATAATATTTAAATCTTGAGAAAATAATATTTAGTTCCCTCGATGGCCAGCTACATAATGAACTTATGTTATTACACTTGTGAACATTTCTCCATAATTTTACTTCAATACACCACGTTTTTTATATCTTATAGGTTATTATGATTTCATATACTGGGGAATAGAATCATAAAAAAGGTTAGATATAAAATAAATAGTAATGGAAAACTTATCATAATTTCAACAAGGTTCAAATCATAATAATGTGAGAAAACATGCATATTTGTGAAATATCTTATTGAAAAGGACATAAAATAATAAGAGTTTTTCATAAGTCATGATAGAGTAACATGGAATCTAAAATTAACAAACATGTAATATGGAATATGTTTATGATATATTAATGTAAACATGACATAAGTCAATGATATCATGATTTCATAGAATCATAAATATGTGAAAAAATATAAATCATAACATCATAATCATAATTCAAGTACCCCCTCCAAGACAACATAACATACCGAGCATTTTTCACTTCCCAAGCACCATACATGTGTTATCATGAGATGAATTCATTACACAATTAATTGGATGGATATATAATTATAGTAACACCCATTAAAATATAAAAATAATAATATTTTCACATATATGTATGCCGCATGAATAATGGAAACCATACAAAAATCATAAGAATGATAAAACCCATTTGAAGAATGTGGATTTAATAGTCTCGTCTCAAAGAATAAACAAAGGCTATATCATATAGATTCCCAAGAGAATATGGAATTAAATCATATTTAATTTTATTATTTTAATAAAAATGAAATATTGTTTAACATGGAGTTACAGTGCATATCAATCTGACCCGAGAAGGGCTGGAGCTGATGCCTACTATCAATTAAATTGACTAGATAACCAAGAAACAAACCCCAAAGGATGAAGAGATTAGAATTCTTGGTAAACCATATAAATAAATGATAACATAATAGACTAATTAAAACATACTTTTATTCGAAATATATAAATTTTTGGATAATAAATTCATTCCGTTTAAAATATCCTTGCATAGATTTCATACATTTTGGATTCCTGGGGAAAGTAAATAGATTAAGGCTGATATTAAATTCTCAGTAAAGGAAAAGTAAAATATAATGTATAATTATTCAAAGAGAATAATAATTATGGTATGGTAAATAATAGAACACACATATAATATAATGAACAAACTAAGAAGGAAGTTCTTAAAAAATATGGCATGGTAATTACTAAGAAAACATTACATGTAATCAATAACTGCGAACCAAGTGAGTTAATAATATGGAAAGGTGAATAACTAAAAACACATGCCATTCAAATAACAAGATCACAAAAAACGGTATGGAAGGGTATGGAACTGAAACACATTCTATTTTACCAATCAAATGAAAATGAAATATATCTATAGATATGTTGACCCAAAATCTCTTAGATTAATAATAAATAAAACCAAATAATGGAAATTATTTCTTAATGTACGTTATGTATGAGGCACATGAGAACCTATACTGTCAGGACCATTCAAAATAAAGTTTAAAACTATTGATTGAAACACATTTATGCTGCGAAACTAATTTTCCCCATGAGAACCTTTTGATACATCGATCAACTATATAAAGTGTGGGATCCAACCTTCATTATCTATCTAAATAATTTCTTATATAAAATACTAGAAATAAATAACATTCATTATAAATATCAATATTGAATAAATAATACAAAATTATCAATATTTCCCCAAATAATCAAATAACATTAAAAGTATGTACCACATGTAAAATGGTATATGGTGTTGGAAATAGTAATATCAATGATAAATTAAATAGATAATTTATTGGAAATTAAATGTTTAATGATCATTATATATTTTATATTTCAAATGGACTAATACATAAATCAAGGAAGTGAAAGTGAATACAATCCTTGTCCAACTCAATTATAAACCATATAGAGGAATAATAAGGATGATATCAATAAAAGTTATCCGATGTGGATAAAAATAAAGGTTTTTTGTCGTTGATGAATTGAAATATGAAGATATTTAAAAACATTCATTAAGAAAATATGCATTTGTCTTAAAAAACGTTTAAAAAACCTTTACATTTAAAATCACTTTTGGAACCATTTTATTTAAAAATTAACATTTAAACATTAAAATTAAGCTTCAAACAAAATCCTATTAGTAAATATGTAATTTCTATATGAGGTATAAATAACACTCCACTTTCATGGTAAAAAAGATAAAAAATGTCTTCTTTGGAAATAGAAAATAATATTACATGGAAAATTTTTGGTGAAATACAAAAAGGGAAAAAATGTAATTAGAAAACTATGATAAATTTATTTAGAATTTTTTTTGGAAAATAGTGTTATGAGGAGAGAATAGGTTCTCTAACTAAAGAGATAAATGAAGTTGTTTTTTCTTAAAATCTTGTTCTAAAACATTTTCAATACCAATGAGTGGGAAATTACACTATTACATTATAATAGTCATGAATAACCATATTAGAATAAAATTAAAGGTTTCATTATAAAATTATCAACTAATTTTCTTTAATGTAAATAAAATATTAAATAATCCTGAATAAAATGAGATTGTGTAGTAAATCCATTGAAAAGACAATAACATTGAAGAGATAATCATTGAACAAATAGATTATATGAATTCAATATAAATACACATATATAAGTGGAAAATATCAATTGATATTTAATATCATTATACAAATAATCATATAGTATTAAAAAATCATGAATTAGTATAACCTATTCGAAAAATAATTTGGCTATAAAATCTATTTTCTACTTGGTAACTATTAACACAAATCCCCTTTATTTGATATGATTTGAATTAAAACACAAACTATAATGAAGAATGAATGAATCATGATATTATGTTACAAATTGGTAGTATTTATACCATATAATTGAAATTATTTATAAAAATATATTATTATTATTTATAAGGAAAGTTAAAAAATCATAAAATGAAGTGGTATTACAAATATAATCATTAAAATTGTTCTTGAGAAAGATAATATGTAATCATTTTAATGTGTATCATACCACATTGAAATATTTGAATCATATTCCACATGATAGAATAAAATTGAATGAAACTTATAATATCATTAGAATAAATATTTTCCTGATTTAACATTTTAAAATGATTTATATGCACCATATAAAAGAAACTACGTGCATAACAATAAATAATTCTTAGTGGATTGTAAACTGAGATAAAATTCCTTACCTTTCGTCTTAATAGTCTTATATTTATTTATTTTCATTAATAATAATATTGTATTAATTATTTACTTTTTTGAGACCCTTTTCTATGTTTATCATAACTTTTATTTCACTTTTTACAATAAAATATACAGCAACTTAATAAATTAAGTTTATATCGAGTTTTTTGGTCAAATTCAGTTTACATGTCAAAAACAACATTGGTAGGTCTACTATTTTCAAATGGGTTATTACATAAACATATACGTAACAATATCATTAAATAATTTTTATATTTATAAATAAATAATACTTTTAAAATACATAATTAAATATGGTTAACAAAAAAGAAACATCATTACAATCATGGAGACGGTAGGACGTACATACGCATGAGTGATGTTCTCATTTGTCCATGATAATTATGGAAAGAAGGTTTGTAGAATTATATATTCCCATAATTCTAATGATAACATAAATATAGTTTTATTTAATCAGATATAGGTATATATATAATTCTTGTTATGTAAAAGGGTTCACCTCATGTTGACGTGGCGGTAGTCCACATGTCTACAAATAACATCATCACTTTTTAAGTGTATGAAAGGGAAATACATAAAATGATAGATATTATTTTTCTGAAAATTTAATTATGATGTAAATATAACATTTATTTTATCTCACATATATTTAATAGAAATCATCTTTTATACATTCCATGTATAGTGTGAACAAATCACATCTCTTTGAAGGGGTATTAGTCAATACTTCCACAAACGATGTTTTCATATTTACACAAAATGTAAATTACCATGGTTTCTGTTATAAAAAAATTACATAAGAATAATTATATTATAAATATCATATATATAACATATATAAATAAATCATACACCATAATTTCCACTGTGAGAGGTGGTAATGTAAAAATGAAAAATCGTCGTTTCATGAGGCTGTAGTTCGCTATACATGTAAAAAGTATGTTTGTTACCCATTAGATGGATGTGTGTGTATTTATAGGTTGATAACATAGAATAAAAACGAATAATTATAATTATGATACTTTTTTTATACAATAATTTAATAAGAATATTTGGGGGACTATATAATGGAAATATAACTAAAAATTTTAAGGAAATATGTTACCACTTAATCGGGTGACTCCTGTTGGTTTGCAATAATGAGCTTACTTGGATGGATTTATGCTGAAGAGGAGGAATCTAGGATGAGTGGTGTGATTTTTAGTATATATGTGGTAATATATGAGTTGATCTAATGTTTCTTGAGAGGTGTGAGGATGTGGGTGGAGAGGAGGACTTTTTATAGCGTAGAAGGAGTGGTAATCCTTTAAATTTTAGAAAAGGGAATTCCATACATTATTTTTCAACTAAAATTGGATAAAATAATGGATAAAATAGTATAAAATTGAGTATAGGGTATACATATTTCCATCTAATGTATCTTTTACAATTTTCAAGGTCATTTGGGCCCTCAATATTAAGGTTTAGTTCCTTATTAGGCTTCATTTTACCATAACTGTTGAAATTAATTTTAATTACCTTCAGTAATATTTTTGGTAAAACAATTTTCCTTATATGAAAATATAATTTACTATTTTTCTATTTATGGAATAAATTATGAAAAATAAAATTAATACAATGGTAGAAATTATGTTAAATTTAATCCTGCAGATAGGATGGAAATCCCTATTTTTAATGTAAATGCTTCCAAAGGTTTGCTGCATTTTTTATTCAATTTAAAATTGAAATTGATTAAAATGGCCTAAATTGGATTAGTTGATAAAAATTTAATCCAATTAAATTTATAAACCAATTTAAAATTTAATTTATCCATATAAATAAATTATATGAAAAAGATTTTTTGAACTGAAATTTAGTATTTTTCACTATTCATTAAAAAAAACCTCACAAAAAACACCAAAATTAACCCTATATGAACATAATGCTTCTATTTTAAATATTATTTTTATTTTTACATATAATACTAAAAATATTCTGAAGAATTGATTTTCTAATTGGCTTATAATTAAAAGGAGGTAAAAATGCCATAAAAATATAGCTTTTTATCTGTAAAATTGGATTTGTTCTTATCTTATGCTTATAAAAGATATTGGATGAGTAGAAAAAATATTATATTGAACATAATATATATATATATGTATATTATATAAATATCAATGAATTATTATAATAAATTTAATTTATTATGGTAAAATAGATTTATGAATAGAAAAATAGTTTTTTATAAAATATTCCCATTATTTTTAATTGGATTTTATTTTCATTAATAATTAATTTATTAAAAATGAATTCATCTTATATTTTTTTAAGACATATATTTTCTGAAGTTAGTTAACATTATTCATAACAACTAGTCTATGTCTAATTATATTAAATATTATTATTTTTATAATATATTATTGTTCCGAAAAACTTGGTCTTGTGTGTAATAGAATCCATTAGAGAAACTCGTTGTTGCGAAAGTCAAAAACTAACATAGTGTCGCATAAATACCATGATATATAATTTATTTAATTTATTTAAAATAGTGAATATGTGATAAATTCTTGGGATATTATATTCCCTTAGGTTCTTTTTTTACTTGTCACAC
Organism: Viscum album; assembly: GCA_963277665.1. Classification (NCBI taxonomy): domain Eukaryota; kingdom Viridiplantae; phylum Streptophyta; class Magnoliopsida; order Santalales; family Viscaceae; genus Viscum; species Viscum album. The sequence goes on from OY728138.1 coordinate 513,741,894, forward strand.
ACTGTAACAAATAATATGATAATGATTTATAATTTCGTGGTGTTATATTATCCCCAAATTAATTAAATTATATAATCACAATTTAAACTCAATATTATTAATATATTGTTAAATAATTACATTTTTTTAAATCCCACAATGTTATAAGGGTTTTCAAAACATCCTCTATAAAAGACAAAATGGCAAGTAAAAAGGTCACATGGACTAACATGTAACTTTGTCTCGATGTAGGAGAACATTTGAGGAAAGTATAGATATATACATAGAGGAAAAGAGTAAATTTCAATATATATGGATTTTGGTTGTCAATAAAAGAAGTTAATGATCAATATAATTTTGAGGGCCTTAAAGTCATAAATCTCAGATTCTTTAGAAGGTCATCTGTCTAACAAAAATCAGTGCATTAGAACAAAATTTTTGTGTGAAGATACATTTACTAATTTTGATGAATTGTTTTAATAAGTATTTATACATATTTGGAATATTTATATAAAAATAATTTCATCATTTTGTTTTTATTTTTCAGTTTTCCTATTCACTCAAAAATTAATTTTCATGTTTGAATCACAAAAATAAACATTTAACAAACAATAAGGCATATAAAAGGGTGAAAGTTTAACTATTAGTCTCTAACAACTCTCCAAAACTAATATTGTAAAGACATTAATATCTAAACCTAAAAATAAAATCTACTGGATTATCATTAGTATATATTAATCACATTTTTCAACTAGAAACAATGGCATATTAATGAGGACATTCCGTTGGTTAGAGGATGGCACTAAACCCTTATCATCGTTTGGTCATGGGTTCATGTCCCGAGGCTTTGCTGGATTTGATTATTTGTCACCCATATCACATGATATCCTATTCTAAAACCATGATAATATAATTTCAAAAAACAAATATGTTCTAAATATTTAAAATATGGTTATTAACTAAATATTATTTTAACTATGCTTTTCAATACAACCCTAATACATAAACACATTATCCACTTATTTTGAAAAAGATCAATCCTTGGTCTAGTGTTTATCCGCAGTATCATTTATAGTATTTCCAAATCATGACACAATATCTTAAATATATTTCACCATAGTTTTAACCTATTTTATTAATTTTAAAAATTATTCATATTGTTTTGTAATGAAAATATGATTTATGCTAAGTATATCCCTAGGGAGTGTCAAACTCGGTGCATAGTAAGGCATGTTGTCATGTACATGGTTATGTCGGGTTAGGCCCGATACACATTGTCGGAGATATTACTTCAAGGTACATCTATGTTAGAACCAAGTATACTTGTAGTATCCATAAAATTATTCCTTTTTAGGAAAACTACATAATCTATATCTAACTGAAACATTAGTTTGTTTTATTTACTTATCAACAAATTCTAACATATGTATATCTTATATGATCTATTTTATCCTAAATATAGATTCCATGATTTCTAATAAACATTCTCTAATACGAACTGTAGTGACCTGACCCGTGATGGCCTGGAGATCGTGTATTCTATCAATTACATTGAAAGAGTACAAGTTATCAAATCCCTGCAGACCGAGATTTTATAATTCTTTCTAAAATAGATACTTAAATGCCAAAAAATACACTAATTATAAGAAATTCTTTTTCTAAATATATAACATTGAGGACAATAATTTTATTCCATCTAGAATATCTTTACATATCTTTATCACTTCTATGATCCTAGGGAAAGTAAATAAAATAAATATGAAATCAAATTCTCAGAAAGGGTAATGTATCTCAGAATCAATAATTAATCAATGACAATAATAATTTTGGAATGGTAAATAACTAAACACAAATACCATATTATCAACTATCTAAGAGGGATTTTCATAAAAAACCTGGATTAGTAATAACAGATACCTCATTCCATGTAATAAATAACTGATAATAGAGTGATTAATTAATATTGAAATTTAAATAATTAAAAACACATGACATTTAAAAAACTAGATAAGGAAAAAATAAATATATCAAGGTAAGATATAGAAACACATGCCATTTAATTAATTAACTAAAAATTAAATATATCACTTAATATGTCAATGTAAAATTTTATAGATGAATAATAACTTAAACAAACTAAAGTAAATGATTTATTATTAGACTTCAGTCCAAGGAACATGAAAACCTATGATGTCAAAATCTTTTACAAGAACGTTTAAAACTATGGAATGAAAATCGTTTAATTTTTTAAACTAATTTTTCTACTTAATACCTATCATGGCATCGAGGAGCTATATAAAATATTAGATTCACCCAATTTTTTTCTATCCAATGAATTCCTCATATTGAATAGTCTAAATAAATAATTTTACTTATCAAATATCCTTATTGAATAAATAATACGAAATTATCCATATTTCAAAAAATAATAAAATACTATTAAATTAGACACTTTATGTGAAATGTTATATGGTTTATGAAATATTAATATCTATGACAAAATAAATGGATATTTATGAGGAAATTCAATGTTTAAGGATCATATGAGATTGAATATTTTAAGGGGACTAACAAATAAATCAAGTAAGTGAAATTGAATACTATCAATGGCCATATACATCATAGAACATCCCAAAGAAGAATAAGGACAAGATCAAAAATAAATAGCTCATGTGGGGTAACAGAAAGACATTTTAACATTTATGAATATAAATAAAAATATATATAATAAAAATTCTTGATGAAAATATCCTTTTGTTTTGCAAAACCTTTTGATAATTCTTTTCGTTAAAAACCACCTTTTGAAAAAAATTTATTTAAAAATTAATATTTTAAACATGAAAATGAAGTTTCAAATAAATTATATTGAGTAAATCCATACTTTTCATATGAGGTAAAAAGGAAATTCACTTTTCATTGTAAAAATGTTAGAAAAATTCCTTATTCTGAAAGAGATAAAAGATTCATTTGAAAAATCAGTAAAAATAAAAAAAGGATACAAATTTATTAAATATATCATGCTAAAATAATATTTTAGAACATTTTTATAAAATTATGTTTTTATGATAAAATAGTTTCTCTAACTAAAGTGAGAAATAATGTCAGTTTCTCTTAAAATCATTTCCTAAAACATTTTTACTACCAATGATTGGAAAATGGTACTATTACATAATAATTGTTATAGAAAAATAGTGGAAAATAAAATTAACGAGTTTATTAGACTACAATTAAAAAATTTACTTTGATAGAAGTTTTAGTGTAAAAAATCCAGAATAAAATGATATTATTCTATAAAACCTTCTAAAAAACCATAACAATGATGTGAGAATCAATAAACAATTAAATTATGTGTATCTACTACAAATAAATATAAGGATGTGGAAATACATAAATATATAGTAAAATTTATTATACACATAATCAAAAAAAATTGAAAAATATTAGAATTTTGTCTAACCTAATGAAAAATTAATTGGGTTATGAAATCTCTTTTCCACATGGTATGTTTTAACTCATGTCCCCCTAAAATGAAATAATTTCAATTGAAACTGAAAATATCATAAATAATGAATGGATCATGATATTATATAATAATTTGGTGGTATGTAAACTACATATATGATATTAGGTGAACAAAAATAAATTTATTGTTTTTATATAAAGTTAACAATAATAAAAAATTAGATTGCAAAGATAATCATTAAAAACGTTTGTGAGGAGGACAATCATTAAATGTTCAAAATTGTCCCATAACACTTTTAAACATTTGAATCATATTATCCATGAAGGGATAAAATTGATTTAAACATATAATATCAAGATAATGAATATATTCATGATATAAAATTAAAATGGTAGTATATACACTATATAAAAGAAACTAGGTGTTTAAAAACTAATAAGTCTCAATGGAATGTAAATTGAGACGAAATCCCTTACCTTGCATCTGACTTGTATCGTGTGTCTTTATATTCATGAATAACATGATTATGTTAATTATTTACTTTCATGATAACCTTTTTCATGTTTATGATAACTTTTATTTCACTTATTACCATGTTTTAGACATGTATATAAACAATTAAGTTTATGTTTGGGGTTTTGAATTATTTTGGTATCTGTGTCAACAAAACAATGGTGGGTAATATATGGTCGAATAGGCAATTATATAAAAATATCAAAAATAATATCATGAAATAATTATTATATTAATAAATCAATTTTACTTTTAAAACCATTCATTAAATATGGATATGAAAAATGAATCAATATCACAATCATGGATATGGTAGACTGTATGTACGAGTCAGTAACATTTTAATTTTTCAATAATCATTTTGAAAATAAGGTAAGTAGAATTACATTTTAATAGAATTATAATTATATCATAAATAAGATTTTATTTAATAATATATACTTATATATATAATTTTTTTATGTAAAAGGAATCATATCATGTCAGGGAGGCGGTAGTTTACACCACTACAAAAAATGTAATAACTTTATTAGTGTGTGAAAGGGTAATAAAGAAAATGATATATATTATATTTATATATAGGTAAATATTTCATAAAAACCATATATTGGTTTTCTATTACACTTTTTTTAATTTAACCCAACATTTATATGTTATATATATAGTGTGAACAAATCACATCGCTTTGAGAGGTGGTAGTCCACACTTCCACAAATGATGTTATCGTATTTACACAAAATGAACAGTATAAGGATTTTTTGTATAAAATATTTAAATAAGAAAAAATATATAATAAATATTATATATAAAATATATAAATATATTTTCTATCATAATTATAACCATGAGTTGAAGTAATGTAAAAATGAACAATCATCATTTTGTGAGCTAGTAGTTCACCACACACATAAACTGTATGTTTGTTACCCATTAGATGAAATTGAATTAAATTTGAGGATAAATAAATAACATAACAACATACTTGTATATTTATTATAGCAGTTTTGTTATAAAATCATTTAATTATAAGATTATAGTAACCATATAATCGAAATAAAACTAAATATCTTAAAGAGAGATATTACAAATTAATCGGGTAACACCTTTTATTTTTCATCCAAAGGATTTCGTGATTAGTTATATTCATGAGGGTAGGATTATATGATTATTAGTGGGTATTTTAGGAGCTATTTTTTTATATATTTGTTTATCCATAGTGGATTTAGTGGTGTTAGGAAGTGGGAAGAGAGATGGTCTTTTTATAGTAGAGGAGTTTCACACTTGTAAATTTTGGAAAAGGGAATTCCACCCACGTTTTTTCAACTGAAATTGGATTAAATAATTGAACCATGTTGATAAAAGGGACTATAGGATCAAATTATGGACATAAAATGGCTCTTGTATAAGTTACTATGTAATTTGGGACCGTAATATAAAGGTTTAGACCATTATTAAGTTTATTTTTACATTAATTGTTTTAATTAATTTTGATTACATTCACTAATATTTTTGGTAAAAAATAAGTTGAAATTATTTTAAATTATAAAATATGATTATTAAAATAATTTAATATATTTTTCTAATTTAAAATCATATATTCTGTAGAAATTAATTTAAATTTAATTCCACAAATTTGATGACATTGCGGGTTTTTAAAGTAAAAATGTTGAACTTTTTTCTATGTTTTATATTCAATTTCAATGAGAACATGATTAAAATGATTGAAATTAGAATAATTGATAAAATAATAATCTAATTAAACTTTAAAACCAATTTTAAATTTAATTTAACCATATAAATAAATTAGATGAAAAAGCGTTTTGGAAAAAAAATTTAATATTTTCTTTATTAATTAAAAAATTGAAACTTCACATAAAGACATAAAAATTTAAAAATAAATTAATTTTTATGTTTATATTTAAAATAAAATATTTATTTTGACATATTATATTTATAAAATTTCAATAAATTAAATTTAAAATAATTTCTCCATTAAAATGTATAAAAATACCCTAATAAAAATATAGGTTTTTTTGTGTAAAATTGGTTTTGTTCTTATATTATGATTGTCAAATCTAATGGATGAATATGAAAAATATTATATTTAATATATAATATTTATATATTAAATTTATACCACTCACTAATTTTAATTTATTTGATTTATTAGGGTAAAACATCTTTTTGAGCATAAAAATAGTTTTGTATACAATATTTCCATTATTTTCAATTGGATCTTATTTTCATTTTTAATTAATTTGTAAAAAATGAATTCATATTATATTTTTTATATCCATATATTTTAATAATAAATATATTAGTATTTATAATGTCTATTTAATGTTTTATTATATTAAATATTAATATTTTAATAATATATTGTGGTTCGGTAAAACTCGGTCTTACTTGTAATGAATTCCAGTGAAGAAACTCCTTGCTACATATGTCACACTCTATCATAGTGTCATGTGCATTTAATCCTATAGAATATATTTTGTTTATTTAAAATAGTAAATATATTATGAATTCAATGGTTATTATATTCAATTATATGTTTTGTGTTGTGTGTCATATGTGCTATCGAATATAATGTTAATACATTAGATTTGGGAGGCATTATTTACAGTATAAAAATTAATTAGAAGGACTAGAAAATATTGGATAAAATATAACCACATAGGTGAATCTTATAAAATGGGTAAAGGATATTTAAATATAAGAAAGGGAATATAAATTTCCTATAAATAGCAATTGATCTAGAATAGTTTTTCATAAAATAAATTAGTATTTAATAAACTATTAATGGTAATAAATATTTTATAGTTATGTTTCATGACATGAAATAATAAATAGGTATGTTCCTTTAAATTGGATTCACATAATGGGGTGAATTGTGAAGGGATCTTAAAACATGTGTTATCCCCAAATAGGGTAGGTATAGTAATATATATATATATAAGGAATATATATATAATATGGATCAAATATATGAGAATAATATAGTGGAATAGTAGGAAATGAAATATAATATATAACCCAAATTACAAGTGTGGTTTCGATGTTACATTATGAAAATCATAAATCATGATGTAGGTGAAGTTAGAAAAAGAGTTTATTTGAATGAAATGTAAACAAACTGAAAATAAATAAAAAATTAATAATATTAAAATCCTAAGGTAGAAAATAACTAAATTATATGAATAAATTTTAGGAGGAACAATTAAAACTGATTGAATAAAAATTAAGTCAACAAAAACCCTTTAATTTAACGTATCTTAGCTGAAAATTATATAACCTCATGTATAAAAAATTTATTTATCTAAATTACCTATTAAATCTACTTATGCATACCTATAACCTTTTAAAATATTTATTTGTAATCATTTATTAAAAATAAATTATTTATTTATATTTTATTTCCATTATCAGATGTTGTTTTAATCGATTATTTGTTTATTATTATTTCATTATAGATGTGTCAATTATTATTTATATATTAAAAGTTAATCATTAATATATTAGTAAATTTACTAGAATAAATGTTATTTATTTATTTATAATGTTATTATTTCATTTTATATGTATTTTAGTTATGATTCATGATGATGAGCTTAGAAAAGAGTTTGTTTCATTAATTATAATGAACGATGGGTATTATATTAATTATATTATAAATGTTTCCTCTACCAATATATAACCAAAAAAATTCTTATTTATGTGTAATTATACAATATCACTATTAATTAGGATTCCTTATTTATCCATTATATAAATTTATTTTATTGTTCATGTTAGTGGTCGAACCAACCCAAAAAAGAACATGCTATAACCGATGGGTGAGTATGGTTAAGAAAGTGATTATTTTGGAAAAATACCTTTATTAAAAAATCATAATGATATTAATTATATTATATTATTATTTTTAAATATATTTTAATATATTTGGTTATATATGCAAATACTGGTGTAAAATTTGAAAAATGTCACTTCCATGGATATGATAGTTTACACAAACACAAGGGAAATGCATTAATTTTACATAGACTCAAAGGATTATTAGAGATGTTTTTAGTTTTAATAAATTTATAAGTTAATTATATTATATTAAATATTTATATATAATTTTATAACCATCCATGTAAGGTGATGATGAAAAATCAAGCATGTTGTTCATGAAGGTGTTATCCCGCACATACACATGACATGATCTTCAATTATCAAATTATTTTTGATGATGGTTGGAGATAGATGTTCAATTAGTATAATAAAAATTAATTGTATTAACAGTAATTATTTTATTAGTATTTCATTGATATAATACATTTCATGGGGGTAAAATAAGAAATTAATTAAGAGAGCTCAGTTTAGAACCACACCACTCCTTTTGGATGTTCTCCCTTGGTATACACCTTAAGGATATTTAGAAATTTCATTTTAAATAAACATGTAACACCAATATTTTTTTATTTCTAAAAATAAATTTAATTCCTTCAATTTAATGTATTACATGCAACACCTAGTTTTAAAAAAATTTGATATATTATTAAAATATCATTATTTAGTATGACACTTTTGACCTAGTTGATCGATTTGAGGGCGTGAATAATAATAAATAATTTATGGAATATATATGTTTTAAATATTTATAAAATTAAGTCATTGTATACAAATTTATTATTAGTGAAAATGAAAAATCATTTGAAGGTAAAACAAATAGTTTTATGAAAAAATGAATGTATGTGTGCATTATTTTTTTATCCGAAAAATTAAATTAATCATTAATGGTGAATTATATCGTTGAAATTTAAATATTATATATTCAAAAAAAAATTTATAATTGATCTAATTTTTTATAGGAATGGGATATAAATATGTTAATTTTATTCTTAAAACAAATTTCTAAAAATTGAGTTTTTCGTCTTTGGCAAACATATTTGAAAATAAATTTTTCTACTTTTTAAAAATATAATTTTAAAAAATAAATTCATTTTGAAATAATAATTTAAAATTATTTTTAGTGTAAATTTTATAGAATTTGGAAAAAATATTAATTTTTCACTGAATAGTGAAAAATATAGTTTTTATTAAAAAATATTGTTTCATTAAATTATTTTAAAAGATATATTTAATTTTAAAATTTATTTAAATGTAAAATCAGTTCAATTATATAATTATTTATAATATATAGGTTATTTAAATAACTTTTATATTGAATTTTGATATAAATACTTTTTATACTTTTGAATCCCTGTTCTTTGGAAAATCGTTTTTTACGAGTTTAAATTTAAATTATATAAGAAAACATATATGAATAAAATTCTTTAAAAATATTTATTTTATTTAATCATATTAATTTATATTATTAAATAAGGTTGAAATTATTTTTTTCATAATGAATATTTAAAACATTAAAAATCAATTATTCTATTTAAGGATAAAATAGGTTTATAGGGGGATAAAACTAAAAAGATAAAGGTTAAAATGACCTAATTTTTTTCCATTATAGATTTCATGAATATATTAAAAACATATATATTATAAGGTTCTATAATTACCCATTTATTGCTATGTTCTCAAGAAAGTTACCTTGAAATTTTGTGAATCATTGAAAATTTACGATTATTCCACTCACCTAAATTATAAAAGAAACCCTCTTTTTTCTATCCTCTACCTACATAAAAACACTTTTATTTCATTAAATACCTTATATATTCCTTAATTAATTCTCCTCAACCTTGATTCCATGTTTTGATTATAAAACCATCTTAGGAAGGCTCGTGATGCATACCTAAAGAGGTCGTTTGATGAAGAGAAATCATTCTTAACCGAACCTTTTTGTTTTATTTCTTATTCTACCTCCTGGAAATATTCGTCATCTATAATAACATAATAATATAATTATATCCCATATAATGATATTTTATTATTTATACGGTATAACCTATATCCATATCATATTTCATCAAATGAGAAATGAAATTTTTTATAGTGTATATGTCGAACTGTCTCCTCACGAACCGATGTAATTCATTTTCCATTATTAATTCCAATAGATTGATATAATGATTAATATAAATTATATATAATATATTTATGAAATAAATATACCTATGTAATTATAATACCACATATACCTTATTAACATCTTATATGTTGGAAAATGATAACGATGCATGTGCTTACGTGTGGACTACTGCCCCCCCCCCCCCAAAGTGTTGTGCTACGTTTTTTTTTTCAAATTGATGGTAATAAGGATATAATTTATTAATATATTTTATATATTTGAAATAAAAAATATTCTCTAATGTTTAAATATTATTTCCATTTTTTCTATCCATCTATTAAAAAATTTGAAACATCTTTCATGCTTACGTACTACCCCCCATCTCCACGAAATTGTAATTTATTTTTTCATACAAAAAAATCTATAGATGCATCTATGTATGTATATAATGAATATATATATATATATTATATTCATATTATTATTAACATTATATAGGTGACGTCCCCATGAAAAATATATAAGGACCAAAACTCCTGAACGACGACATACATGAAAAAAGAAGCAATTGTCACCCATAACAGTGATTTTAATACAAAATATTAATAAATTGGTGATAAAAGGTTATAATTTAATAATATATGCTATGATATATGTGATTATGGTTCTATAATTGATTTATAATAAATCTATATATATTATACATGAGGTTCGAATACGTATGATGGAAGTCAGACCTATGGTAAGGGTTTTACATAGTACTTTTACTTTTGTGTGACACATTCCATAATCATCACTTGTTTCTTTAATGTGGTGTATGTAATTACTAGGAAATTATTTTATGATAATTCATTGTAATATTATGTGGATTTTCATATCCATTTTCAGATCTATCGTTTATAGGGTTTATGATTGAAGAGTTACCAAAGTTTTATTGGTTTTTTGTTATAGTCTCATTGTTTATCGAGATTATCTATGACTAGGATTACAATGAATAAATTTCATGATATACCACTAAATAATTATTATTATTTTTCTTATTCTAAGTTTTTTTATTATGAAAATTTTTTCCTAACATTTTCATCTCTCTAATCACTCAAGATATCAAAAATATGTTTTTTTGGAAAATCAAATTTATTTCTCTCTTCAGAAAATAATGATTTTTGGTTCATATATTTTTTTTAATAAAAATTGTTTTATGGAATGTTTTTTGAATGTATTATGTAATTTTTACACATGTTAAAAAATTTACAAAATGCTTTAATTGTAATCTTTTCATCATTTTCCAAATAAAGTAATTTTTTGCTGAAAATAATAAATGAATAATAGTTATAATGAATACGACATGCATGAATTTTTTTTCCCATCAGTACTAATAAAGGATTTAATGATTCATTTAAATGTTTTTAATTTTATTTAAAAAAACACTTTTAATTAAAATTTATTAATTTTTTATTTTTTAAATAAATTATTTTTATTAGGTAAGGATATATTCTTCAGAAATTTTTTTAATAATATTTTTATTGTATTTGTATTCATCAATGATAATAATCCATGATTTTGACTTATGATTTTCTAGGGTTTTGATCTCAAGATATAAGCTTATTCTTTATATTGTTGTTTTATGATTATGATGATAATATATTTATAAAACCTGTTTATTTTCCATGGGTTGTGCTATGATTAAATTATTATTAACCCTATTTATATTCCATTGGTTATTCTATGATGAATGTTTATGAATCCTAATTTCTATTCATCGGTTATTATATGAAGAATTTTGAATTATCATGTGGTACAAATATGTTTGATTATTCATTATGTTATTAGTGGCCCAGTAATTATATATCCATTTAATTCATTAGGATGATATTGATATATCATGAGATAAGTAGAACTAGAATGAGGAGTGAACCTAGTTTAGTAAGGGAATTTTTCCACTATGATTGTCTTGGGAGTAAACCTTGACTAATATAATAGTTTAGGGGGTGAACCTAATCCACTATGATAGTCTTGGGACTAATACTTGACTACTATGAATATTATTTTATATTATTATGTTCTTGTGATAATTCCATGCCTTATGCCAATGTTATACTCTATAGGATAATGTTTATTTAATTAATTTATGATTAATTTTTTTGAACTACAACGATTTATCCAAAACTCAAAACCTATTCTATGATATGTAGCGTATAGTTTTAAAATTTTACACTCATATTCTAAGACGCTTATGCATAAACACTTTTATATGATCATTGATATCTCTATTGTTTACCTATATCAAGAATCTAAGCTCACCCTTTCTTATGTTTCTTCTCCCCATGCAATAAATAAAAATGTTAATTTGGGCATGCATATTATGAGTACTATTTTAGATGATATTTACTATATATAATGATTTTCATTCATGAAATAAGAATATAGTGTATCTAATCTCTAAATAAAGTAATAATTTTTTATCCTTTTGAATGTTTTTGTAAAATGAATTCAATACTCATTTATTAAGATGTAAAATAAATATATATATGAAAATTTTGGTTCTATACAGAAATAGATTTATCGGATGAAGGGAGAGAGTATAGGTGACACTAGGGTAGATTTATTTCAAGTGAATATTGTATAATATATGATGAAAAAGGGTGGAGGTGATATCCACTTATAGGTGAACATAATGGATTTTTTTGTAAATATTAATTTTAACATAAAAAAACATATTGGATGTTAAAGTTGGAGAAAAGGTGGAAAATAATTGATTGGAGGATGATTTAAGGTTGGAAATTCCTCAACCATTCATTTTTACACACTTTTTTATGTCTTTTACTCATGTATTTTTCTCTTTTACAATTTTTTGTTTTCACTAAATTAAATAGTTTTGAACTAATTAATTTACTTATATTTATAAAAAATAAAATAAAGAATATTAAATTATTTTTACATTATGATTCCAAATATGAAATCAATTTTATCAAAAAAAAATTATATTTGTAATAAAAATGAATTTTTATATAGGTTCATGTAATGCTTAATAACACAGTTTTAAAAGATTTATATTTTTAAGCATTAATGTTACGATTCAAATAAAATTATTAATGCTTTTAATTCCAAAACATTAATAAGTTTATTATTAATAGAAGAATATTTAAATGTATCAATAATTAATCCAAAATATAATCCTAACTTGTGATATCGTAATGAATAAAACATCAAAAATATATATATATTTGAATAATGGCATTTCATGGTCACTGGGCTTATAGGACATGTACTGAATAAAAAAGGCTTTATTGGTGGGATATCCCCTTCTGGGAGGGGGATATGGCCTACTTTTCCAGCCTATGTATGAGGTGTGTATGTGTGTGTTTAGATGTAATTATATCACCAAAAACTTAATATATATATATATATATATATTAAATGATTTATTTTATAACATAAAAACATTCGTGATCATGAAAAATGTTTTATAAATTTTTTAATTCATTCATAGATCATGATAATTTCATAAATTCTATAGTATTAAAAAACTGTGATTTCCACTATTCACTTAAAAATCAACCTTTTTAGAAAAAATCCCAAAAATTTTCCGTACGATAATTTAGATATGATGAATTAAAAAATAAATTTAATTTTATCAGTTTAAAATTCTAAAATTTATAAATTTACCTTGCATTTTAAAATACACAATATAATAAAAAAAAATATTCTTATATAAAAAACAAACATTTAAACATTAACAAAAACAAATCTTTTTTATTATCAATTTCAAATTATTTTTTTCATATATAAGTTTGAACTATTAATTAATATCATGATCATATTTTAAAATTTTTTATTATAATTTTTTATCTGAAATACACATCGCACTAAAAGTAGTTCTTTGAAAAATATCTTTTTTATATTTAGTGATATTATCCCAAATATAATTAAAATGGATTCATTATATTATAGTCATTTAATTTTGTAAGTATATTAATATTAGAATGATTATATGCATTTTATGATATCATTATTTTAAAAGTAAAATTTTTTAATGCGTGGAAACATTTTTTTAATAAAGAAATTTCAATTATATTACTGTATAATTATTTATTATTTATAATATAGAAATGTAGTACTAATCAGTGGTATCATTACAACCCTTTCAAGAAATGAACAGGCCCGAGGACTTGACCCCATGACCTCTGCCCCAAACCCCCTAGCCCCCATAACTGGCTGTGTTGGGAAAAAAATACAAGCATATCCAATTATCATATCTAGTGGATAACTTCAATATACCTATTAGATAAATGTATATATAATAACCATATTTGTAATAACAATATTATAAATGGTCGTATTTCCAATGATCATATTTATAATTGTTATAATTTATTCATATATATATATCATAGTATCATTCTCCTCATTCATTCAATTATTTCCCACCATAACTATAATACTTTTAGTTGAATCATCATTACATTTTAGTGATCATTTTTATGATATTAAAGGTGGAACATAAGAATGAAGATTATGAGTTTATTGTGTTTTTATATACATTTTAATTTATTCTTCTTGTATTTTTCTTATTGTTGATCATTATTGCGTTGTCATAACATTCCCAAATTAATTTAGTATTTTAATGTATTATATCAGTATAAATATATCACAAGTCATTTAAATTTTGTGATGAGTGTAATTTATGTTATTTAAAAAATTATCTAATTAAATGAAAATGTATACTATAATCTCTGGGAATTTATTTCACCCCCCCCAAATAAATTATTATTTGTTAATATTAATTTTAGTTTGTTAATGAAAGAACCTGAAGGGTCCATAAGAAATAAAATATATATTTATACTAAGATATGAACCACAAAATTTTCATATTATGATACTCCTCATGTACCATATAATATTAATGTATTTAAATTTTCTTTTTAACTCAATAATTTGTACAAATTATTCTTTTTTTTTATAATTGTTTCAAAGCCAAAACTTCTCACAGCTTTATTTTCATGATCATATTTCTAAAGAACTACTAAAAATATAGTTATGATAATATCAAATAAAACAATTTAAAATGATAATAATAATTTTAAAACACAATTATAATATGTTATCTTGAATGAAAGCTTCATTTTTATATACGATACATTCAGGACAACTATAATATAATGGGATCTATCTATGACTCCATAAAATTAACCTAGGTTTTCCATGTTCATTTTTATTTTAGGGTTTTATAAACTATATAGTTCTAAATCACATCATCAACATCATTTTAAATCCATTGTAATGATTTTAAAGGGGTTTTTGAATAAAAAAAGTATATCTCCAAGGAGATTCTATCCATGTGTGTAGTTTTAGGCCCACTCATCATGTACTGAGTGGATATCAAGGTGATACTAAATCATAAATTTTTTTTGTTGATTAACTCTAAGAGAATCTATTATACATCACATCCTCTTTCAATTATCGAGAAATTTATGGAATTTTCTTGAAGCCACATAATCTCTACATTACCAAAACATCAAGACCTCATCCTATTAATTTACTTATCTCTAGATTTTCAATAAAATTATCTTATCATAATAAAAAAACGAACTAAAATAATCCCCAAAATAAATAAAACATGTCCTAAAAAATTACTAAACCCTACTCTGATACTAACTATGGAACCTCAAACCAGCAATCCTAGATCAAGTGCAGAAAATATATTCTTTAGACAAAATATTTGATAAAAAAAAGGATACCGAAGAAAAATATTTATTTATTTTACATCACTTCCATAATTTAATAATTAAATATCCCAAATAATCTCATAATCCCAAAAACGTTTTACTATAATTTGGTATTTGTTACTTAAGAAACTAATTTTACAACACTTGTGAACATTTCTATATAATTATACCACACTCAACCCCTTATATACTTCTTATATGTTATTTTCATTTTCATGGACTAGGGAATTAAAACATAAGAAATAAGTGATATTAAAATCTTTCTAATGGAATACATTTCTACATTTTACTATGTTTTAGATCATATGAAAATGAAAAAACCTAACCATGGAAAAATATCATAATAAAAATAATATGGAACTATAAGAGTAACCCATATGTAATGATAGAGGAACATGAAGTCACAAATTAATAAACCTGTAGTAGGGTCTAAGAGTGTGAGATAATTATTGAAACATGGAATAATATAATTATATAATAAGTTTATAGAATCATATATATGTGAAGATATAATAAATCATGAAATCATAAGAATAACTGAAGGGCCACTACCAAGACAACATAATATAGTGTGTTAGGTTGATTTATTGTGAACTATACATGGTATCTCATGAGATTAAAAAATTACCCAATGAATTAGAGGGATATATAAGTCTAATAAAACCCATGACCTAATTAAATTCAAGATACGTACATACATACATGTTATAAATTAGGAATACAAACAATACATAAAGAATAAGCATGAAAATCCCCATGAGAAGAAAGTGGGTTTCATATTCTCATCTTAAAGTATATCCAAAGGCGATATTATAAGGAAAACCAAGAGAATAAGGATTTAAATCATTAAAAAATTTATATTTAAATAATTAATAAATTATATTGAATAATAATTCATAATGTAACAAATTAATCAGAAGGATTTGATAATAAACAATTAAAAAATTTTAATGTCATGTTTATAAAATGGTAAAAGATATTTTAAAGGTGGAAAGTCCTTATTGTTTTCTTTTAACTAAATTTGAATTGGGAGGGTTTACCATAAAATAAATATATTTTTTATAAACTATTTTGGGGTAAAAATTTATAGGGCTGTTACATTACATTAAATAATAAATAAAGATGTTCCTTTCAATTAGGTTCACTTAAAAGAGGGAATTATAAAGGGATCATAAAACATGTATTATCCCTAATAAACTAAGGTATATTAAAATAGGCATATATTTAAGGAAAATAAATTATTAATATCAAATAAATACATGAGAATAAGATAGATGAAATGAGAGAAAAAAAAAGATAATGTATAACCAAAAAGTAATGATGGTGGTTTGGAAGATCCCTTATGAATATCATAATTCATGAAGTAAAATTTGAAAATAGGTTTATATTATAGAATTGAAAATACCCATAAAATAAAGAGTAAATTCAGAATAATACAATCATATGGAATAAAATTCACAAATTTTAAGATTAAATCTACAGTAGAGCTATCAAAATTCAATGAATGATGTAGTGTGATCTGTTGATCAGTGCAACACATCTATTTTTTAGTGTATCATGACATAATATTGTTGGGTGGGTAGCTCGAAAGAGAATTAGGCACACTAGAATGAATCATCTAACCCTATAATATTATTATATATATGGTTTTCCTTCCATGGAATTATAATGTGTATTAAAGTGTGATAGTATTTGCTAGAGGGGTTGATACATCATGTGAATGGTGATGACCTAACAGGAAATAGAACCCATATATGAGGTAACATATCATGAAACCATGCAAGAATTGATGGGTCGGAAACTCAAAAGAGTGATGTGTTTCATTACACCTATCACTTTTCCCTCTTATTAGATTTCAGTTAAATATGTTTTATCTAAAATTTCATTATGTTACTATAATGAAATGCAACGGTTTCTGGTTAGGGGCATCACATTGAGAATACTAGAATCCTTGTGTGTTTTTTGACTGCTTAGCCAAATCCATCAGAACATTTACATTGATTTTAATTCCATAGGGCCAATGATACATGAAAATGTAGTGGTTAATAATTTCATTGGACCTTTAGGTCATGTAAAGTTTACCTATCAAAAATTTTAATGTTCGGATTTATTTTCTTAATGAAAATAGAGTGTCTCCCACTACCTATTTAAAAATTTTGAATGAAATTTAATATAAAAAAACCCATAACTTTTATCTAGTATTGAAAAGCATACTATGAAATCATGTATAATAATAAAACATTATTAATCACCTATTTATGAACTTTATTCATACCTATAACCTTTTATAAACGTCATTCATATTCATGGTGTAACTAATATATTAATTAGTTATATTTTATTGTCACCATTAGATTTTATTAGCATAAATTTCTTATTTAGTACTAGTTTCATAATGGATGTTTTGATTATTGTTTATAGATTCAATGTATATCATTATGTTATTTTGATAGGTATATAAATAGATGTTTTATAATGATTTATAAAATTCTGATTTCATTTCAAAAGTATTTAAGTTACAATTTATGATGATAAAGTTGGTGATAAGATTGTATCATAAATGTTAACAAATGAGGTGTGGTATATTGATAATAAGATATATATTTACATTAAAATTATTGAAAATGAAATAAATATTTACATACTGTTTTCCAATATCACAATTAATTTGGTTTTCATAGTGATCCATGATATAAATTTATAGCATTGTTCATACAAGTGGTTAAACCGACCCAAACCGAAACATCTTATAATTGATGTGTGAGTCTAGTTAAGAAAGTTAATCATTTAGAGAAATATAATTAATTCATAATAATAATGATATTATATATATTTTATTAGGGTGGTGGAACAAATTTTAGGAGAGGTGGATACATAATAAGATATTAGAGTGAAAACCAAATATGTTACATCAGAGGAGGTAGTTGTTCACATGTATGCACAAGAAATAATATTTTCTGATTGCTACAGAGGAAAATATGGAATGTAATACAATTCTATAATATTAATAATGTTACAAATATAATATTAATCCTTTCAAAAGGCTTTTGGAAAGATCCATCTGACGTGGTGATGAAATCTCTTGCATGTAATTCATGTAGGCGGTAGTCCGCACATACGCATGAGGATGCCTTAATTTATTGAATATTATTAGAAGAAGGTATATAATGTATGTTCAATTATTATAATTAAAATTAATTATAATAATAATAACTATTTTATCATGATTTAAAGGAAAAAAATATTTAAGGTGGTAAAAGAATAATCTAATAAGAGAAATTTGTTGAGAACATTACCTCTCTCTTTGGATTTCTCCCTTGGTAAATATTTAAAGGCTCCTTATATTCATATTTTCAAAATCAACAGTCATATATGATATTGGTACAGAGTTTTGGAGACATATGGGACTATTTTTATTGGATCTAAACCTTTATAATTATTGGTGAAATATGGTATATATGGTTTCCATTTATAATTTAATTGAATGAAATTTTTAGTAAATATGACTATTTAATATAAAGGCAACATATGTTTCAAATGGATTGTGGAGAAAAAGTTTCATATAATTAATTAGGGGTGATTTAAGGTTGGTAATCCCTAAAAAAATTACTTTCCCACATGTTTTGAATATACTTTTTAGTCTTTTACCTATAAATTTTAGGTTTTGTCTATGGAAATTAAGTATTTTCAATGTAATTTAGTTAAAATTATTCAACATAAAATGTTATTAATACATAATTTTGAATCACTAATTCCAAATATGAAATCTATTTTATCAAATAAAATCATTATCTATATGAAAAATTAATTTTAACAATAGCACATGTAACGAGTAGAAACCTGATTTTTTGAAAAGTGTATTTAAAATTATAAATTTTATGATTAGGAAAATGTTAAAAATTTAATTTATATCCACATCATTTATTTGTTGATTATTATAGATTTATATTAATATTATTTCAAATTAATCAAAAACATAATTATACATTATGATGTCATAATTAAAGAAAAAGAAAAAAATAGTTTTTAATATAATAACTGATTATTTATGTTTTAAAATATTAAACATGGTTTTTATAAAATAAGAAAATTATATTAATCTGAGTGTCTCGACTTCTTTATATCATGGGTTCTAGTTACTAATCATGACTACCGAGTGGTTTCCATTGGATTTATTTATGGAACAGGAAACATCCAACTGTTCTTTATCCAAAGGAACATACATTACAAAGGCAGGTGTTCGTTAGATTTGGGCATACTACACATAAGAGAACGAATTGGTTAGGGGGATGGGAGGTCAGAATCATCACACCCTTTTGGGTAGAACTATTGGATACTCTGGGACACTCTTATTGATTTTAGATATTATCATGAATCCTAATTAATTTAACAAGTGTAGAGTAGGTTTCCCTTGAAATTTTCAATCAATTATTAGCATGGGTGAAATTTAGAATCATCTATATGTATTGAAGTTTTTTCATTAATGGAGGCATCCATATGGATTCTAGTTTCCATATCAGTGGTATCCTCTTGTATACTATTTAGTGATTTCTTAACCACTGTTATTATAATATTGGTTTTTAAGCCACTCAGTGAGGAAATATAGAATTAATTTTCATTGAGTAAGTCAAAAGTTTATTTTCATGATTGGATTATTCACATAAATGGGATACCTACGTATCCTTGTGAAAGAAATCAGAACCCTTATAGTTCGATGCTGCTTAATGGGACTCATCATATCTTTCATGTTCATGTGATAAGGACCTAGCTGTACAGTTTAATGTCATCTTGTAAGGATATAAAAGCGAAAGGTTCTAGTTAAAGATTGGCATTGGACTTATGCTTATAAAACCCAAGGAAATTGGAAATGATATGGTTTTCCATGTTAAATTAGTCTCTGTTGTGAATATGGACTTGGAATAATATGGTTGATTTGATGTGTTGGGTTTAAACCACAGAGAGGCTTCCTATGTATCACATTTGGATAGAAATTAAAGCACACATAGTTTCATGAGTCTCGCAAGATAGTCTAGTGATTTGAGAGAAATAGGTTTGGGCTTACTACCTGAAAATTATTCCTTCTATAGATGATATGAGAAAGTGATCGGACCTTATGAAGGCTTCCTACGTATCCCAATTATGGTAGGAATTAGAGTTCTCATAGTTCTTTATCTTAGGGATAATGTTTGTGAAAATATTGTAATCATCCCAAATATTGAAGAACACATGAGTCATGCTCAGTGTGAGAAAAAATGGGATTTCAAAGACTCTATAAAATCGCACACACACTTTTCCTTCTCTAGTGGTGGAAGAGGACAGACCTACGATGGCGAGAGTGGAAAAGGACAAGGCGATCGTGGAGGAGGGTGTAGAGAAATGAATGCTTTATGTAGAATGACATTGGGGGTCATGCACTCATCCCTTGCAAGATTAGGGTCATAGCTCTATGGGAGTGCCCTGGTGGATCCCAAGAGAGTAGAGAGGCATCTCATTTTCTTGTATGGAAATGAAAGTGTGACCCATAATATTCTTATCGGGAACTAGAGGCTCTAGGTCTTAGAGATGAAAAGGGGATGCAATAACCCAAACCGTAATCCTTCATATCAAGAACTCCCAAACACTATTCAGAGGGAAAAGGTCCATGTGACTACAGATATTCAAACTTATATACACTCCACGAATCCTAACACCATTGAATAATGAATGTGGGAATCCTATGATTGCAGATATACAAACCCAGAAAGAAGACACTCTGATGTCACTTTTCAATGTTTTGACAAGTTAAGATTTTTTGGTGGAGGTTTCAACATAATAGCTTTCAGATACGAGAGCCAATAATTAATAATACTTTCCATGAATGGATTTAAAGAAGGCTTGATGAAAGGATTGTATAGAATGAATGGATAAGGGGAATCAATGAAGGGCACCCAAGTATGTATCTGGTTCTTAAATTGGCATGGGCAACCTGACATCGACTTAAGTGATGAATAAACTAGATTTTAATAATTGGGCGAGACATGAATCAAGTCTTCAAGAGTATAAATAGGTATCCCCGGAAATGGGGTTCTAACATTACATTTAATGCAATATGTGGCACGCAAGTGTTTTTAATATTGAGAGGTTGGGAAATTTATGAAAGTAAGTTTTATTGATTTAAAAGACAAAATGGAATCAGTTTATATGATCCTCCTTCAATTCTACAACTCTGGGTGTTTAAGAACAACCTTGAAGGTTTCAGAAGACTTTGGTGAAGCACTAGGGAGACCATAGCAGAATTAGGAATCAAGAAATGTTTTCAACAATATGAATGCCCCAAGGGTCTATTAATAGAAAAATAAGTGACCATGGGTTAAATATTTATCTGTCACACAAGTGTATTTCTTGATTCAAATGTGGTGTGCTTGTACCTTGCATGCTGATAGAGCCTCGGCTTGACTTGGGTGATTCATTTTTCAAGATTTTTCAAATCATGGTTTATATCATGTTTTTACCCAATTTTTTCTATTGAATTTACCTTTATCACTTTTTATTTATATGATTGAACTGAGTGTCAACCCCCCCCCCAGAATTGGATCTGAAATCAATATAGGATTCGATACGGAGGTAATGTTATAAAAAGTGTAAAAATAGGTTTATGTGGCACGCAAGTGATAACATGCAATATATGGGCTCACAATGTGATGGAATAAAGGGTTATATTCATAAATTAGATATAGTGGCTTCTATTTAGTGATAATTACAAATAGTTATCGAAATCCAGCTCTCGGTGCATATGATTTTTCACCCAGATGCTCCTGACGGATGTGCTTCTTCTATATATTTTTGTTTTGCACTCAAATAATGGGGCGCTATACATACGGACTGGATTTATACATACAAATTGAATCCATAATTTCATTCGTTAATTATTTTGTCAATTTTTTTAATTCCTTTTTTATCAAAATCCAAAATGATCTTACTTTTAGAGGTGAGTTTTATATCTTTTGTAGGTTCAATGGCTCTAAAGAGAATCAAAACTGTTGGAGAATTAGGTACTAAGATAATTGATTATATGATGTTTATTTTTAGTAATTATTACTTTGAAATCTATTAAACTACTATCCTAGACATTAAAAATCATCTGAGGAAATATCACATCAATTTTCCAAGGATTATTTATTTTCCTCTGTGTGGTTATAGCTATTTATATGATGTCAATATACCAGAACTAAAGAATTATTGTAACACCCTAGGTAAATAAAGAATAATACATTTTTATATTTATCCCTATTCATGAAAAAAATATTAATATTACATTAAAGGGAACTCTATGCTCGATGGCGTACCCAATACACGACATCGAGTTCCTTTGAAATCTTATGTTGCAGTATAATAAAATTATTTTAAATGGTAGTTAATGCCTAGCCGTTGTAATGGAGGGAATGAACATAACTAACTACAAAATAATTATATATATTTTTCAAATATTTTTAATTTTTACAATAAATGTTAGAGGATTAAAAATATGAATGAATTCAATTTTAAGCGTAAACATTCGAATACTCATTATAAGGTCGATTAACCCCCTTTTGATAGAGAACCTCTTTTAAATCCACTTTTTGACAATTTTATTTGTTATATTTGACAAAATAAATTTCCTCATTTGAATCGAGACATCAAAATTTACTTTGTGTAAATTTTTGGTATCATTCCGATAAAGTTCATTTTTTTAATGAATAGTGAAAAATGTTGTATTTTAATTCAAAACCTTTTTTAATCTAATTTATTAATATGAATAGATTATCTTTTTAATTGTTTTTAAAGTAAAATTTGAATATATTTTTACCATTTAATCCAATAGTGGTCGTTGTAATCCATTTCACCTTGAAATTGGACTTAAACCAGTGTCAATCTTTTGATACTTATTGTTTCATAAAAACACGATATTTGCTCCAACAGCTGGAATTAATTATTAAATTAATTAATGAAACTAATATGTTTTGAATTTTTTATAATAGAAATCATTTTTGAATTCGGAATATAAAATATAGATTAGGGTGAATTTTTGGTATTTTTCTGAAAAACTTCAATTTTTGATGAATAGTGAAACCACTAAGTGCTACTTAAAAAACTGATTTTTCGTTTAAATGAAATTTTACCTCCTCTGTGTTTTGAATTTCAAAAATCCAACATACATGGTTTTCATTAAGAAGTAAAACGTGTTTCAATGGGATTAAAATAATTTTTTGGTGAATAGTAACTTTTAGGTTTTTAATCGCGATTAGAGGTAATTAGTGTAGTTTAAGGTAAAAATAATGTTTTAATAATATGAGATGAGCTTGACACATGTCCTACCATCATTGGATGTTTCATGGCCGACCATGAAAATCCATGGGTCAACTTGGGGACCCCATGGAGCCACTTTGGTTGGGAAAAGACATAAATAACTTTTAATTTAATGTAAAAGTAAAAATCACACAAACATGAGTTGTTTTACTAAAACAATTCTTACACGGGGTTATAAAAGTCATATTTTTTACTATAAATATTTATTAGAAATATAAAAATATTTCCTACATAATGATATATTTTTTTATAATTTTTATTCATTAAATAAATTAAATTATTTATGACATCATGATGATGCAGCGATGACCTCATTATTTAACGATTTACATAAAATTGAAAGATAATGTAAAATATAAGACCTAAACGTGTCCAAAACCTATTTTATGGGTGGATTTCGAACCCTTATCTCCTTATCCTCGAAATTTAAAATTGTGGGACATTTTTTATCTGAAAATCATTTTATAATAAAGTATCCTTTTATACCTTTCCAAGAGTGCCCATCCTCTCCTCTTATAAAAGGCCCCCACCTCTACCTCCTTACCCACACTTCCAAGGCCGTTGGATCGGCCAACATCTACTCAATTTGTCTCTCCACATCCCTCTATAACTATTAGAATCCTCACATTGGCCATAAGTCTTCCCACGGAAGCCTTTGAGCTCAAACCAAAGGGAGTTACCCGATTTTAATGTAATGTCTTCACTTCAGTCCTTTTGTTTTATTTTGCTTCTCCAACCCCATAAACTCTATTTATCCATTTCTTTTGTAACAACTATAGTATCTTAAATATACTAGGATATTGTTATAAGAAATATTAGATCTACACTTACACACATCTACATGTAATGGTTAAAAAACATATTGTTTGTGTGGATGGCGAATTTCTGCCTCCCGAAATGATGATTGTTCAACATTCTTTTAACACCTTCAAAGGTGGCCATTATGATGACACTATGTTTATATATGATATATAATATGTTTATTTTTTCCTTAAGCTTTAGTATTTTTTATTTATGGAATACCTTTATGGTTTCCATTATGGGTAAACGTGATATCTTCATTTAAGGAAGTGCGGACTACCGCCCCCTCAAAGTGATTTGATTCGTTAATGCCATATGTGGGACATATAAAGGATGTAATTAATGATTATATATATGATATTATACAGGGATTATAATATACTATTATATCATTATTATCCCATTCTATAAAATACGAAATAGAAATAAAAGCAGTGTTCATGAGTACGTACGTCTTACCGTCTCCATAAACGGTGCATTTCATTTCTTACCACTAAACGTTATGTAATATTATAAATGAATGAATATACTGGATATATATGATATTTATGATATCTAAATCATGAGTATAACTCTTGATATAATGGATACATGAACAACTTGTAATTATAAAGAGAAATTTTTTGACTCAAGTACCAATGATCGTTAAAACGACCGTTAATAACTTAAATAATTACATAGTATTCATGACATGGTAATAAGTGATATAAAAGGAATAATGAATTTGAAAAAGTTTCATAAGAAAGTAGAAATTAACTCAAGTTTATTATTCAGGACGTTAATGAACGATCGAGTCAAGTCGGACCCGAGGTAAGGGATCCTACTCCTCTCATTCTTTTTAAGTACACTCCTTTGGGTCATTCCTTTTAAAGCTCATATTTCTTGTTATTGGGATATTATATTATATTACTCTTACTTTAATTTTTATGTTCATATGATGAGAGACCCTATTATCTCTCATCAATCCATTTTGGATGTTTTGAATGGCGCCGTTAGGATGCCGAGTTTTTGTAATGGATTTTTCATCTGACTTTTATTCCTGTGAGATTTACGCTACATTAGCCACAATTTCCTTTGAGTGGTGTATGTACTTCCCATTATTTTAATCATTGTGTAATATACTATAATTTATGAGAATTTACATCAATGTTGTATTGTCCTTCTTTCACGGGGTGTATGTTTCGAAAGATACCCAAGTCGGTAAGGGAACCTTTCACCCTCCTCTTTTTAAATGACTTCTTTTGTTATGTCTTTTAATTCACATACTATAATGCCGGTATATGTTCTTCTATATCCTTATTGATGTAAATTTTATGTCCAAGTGATGAGATACCCTTTTTATCTCTCATCAACACTTTTTCTGAATTTTGAAGTGACGCCGTTAGGCTGCCGATTTTTTGCAAGGGATCTTCTTAACCCAATTTTGATTCTTTGGGATAAACTTGTACCCCTTGAATAAGCCATTATATTAATATGTGTCAATTTTTTATGATTGTTTTACACTTTCTATCCACTTATATTTGGTGTATTCGTTTGTCACACATAATTATGTAATTGATTTATCCTTAATCCAAGGATACCATCTTTGTAAGGGACATCATCTCAATCTCCTTTCATTGAGGCATATTTTGTTTTAAACACAACTTTATTTTATACTGTGTATAAACCCATTTGACTTTTACGTTTATGAAAAATGAATCTTTTTTCTATGAAGCATTTACTAAACGACAAAAGGGAATGTTTTTGTCATACGTATGCGGAGACAACGTCTTCTCCACCGCCATGACCATTATTTGAGTTTCGGCTTCCTCTACAAACCATAACTTCTTTTTAAAAGAAAAATAAATACCATTTTTTAATTTTCTTTTATTTTGGTATTGAAAATTGTTTTCATAATGTTATTATATCAATTTTTTCTATTGATATCTTGTTATGGAAAGGTGGAAATGTTATGTTTCCTTTATGCATGTTTTATGTGATAAGATTATATTATGGTTCTTGGGCATTGTTATAAAGACGGGTGGTTCCATGATAAACTAAGGGCAGGTGAGCCCGATATAGCTCTCCAATGCATTGGGTAACGCGAAGTAGTGAAACGTTAAGGTTTCTCCGAAGAGATTTAGGGAATATACTGTGGTGGGTATTCCAAACGTAACCAACTGGGTTACTCCCTACGTAAGAATGTTATGAATGCCTCATGTTACCTTTTATGTCGTATGATTTCTATGATTTATTCAGGATTTGATATGCCTATGTTTTATGGGTAAAGTATGATTTCATTCTTATGTATATATGAACTCATGTTTCCTTTTCATGTTTTTATAACCCTTACTGAGCTTTTAATGCTCATTCCAAGTTTTTTTTTTGAAATGTTTTTCACATGTCAAGGGAAAGGTACATGATATGATGATAGTTTTAAAGGATGTGTCAAGAAAAAATCCATTCTTTATTTTTAAATAAGTTTCCATTGATGGGAAAAAATGAATAGTATCTTTTATGTAACCACTTTGTTTAAATGTGGAATGTAATGCAGGTTTTATGATCTAATTCACTAAAACACTAAACCTAAAAAGATCCTCAATGTGTAATCTTGTAATAACTCAAAATTAAGTAAGGTTTGAGGCTGGGGCCTTATAATTATATTCCACTTTCTTGGTTTCAAGACCATACCAATTTCTTTTCTGCCAATATTTCTATTAATGGAACTTATATCAATGATTGGACAGAAGGTAAGGCCAAATTAATGCATCACAAACTCTGTAATCCAGAATTTAAAGCACATGCACTCGATCTACAACTATACTGATATTCATCCGTTTTTCAATATTCTCATATAGGTAAATCAATGGACTGTAAGAAAATTTGGGATTTTCATCCAGGAGGGGGTGTTAAACCCACATGTATATGGTAATATTGGGTTCACAAGACATGAACGGAGTTTATAGATGGATTTAAAGGTGTTGGGATTTATGAGGCTATATGGGTCTAGAAACCTATGTATATCGAAATGACAATTTCGTGGTATAGTTTCTAATATGATGGAGACTAGAGACTAATTACTTTCATATGACACATGCAGAAGTATGTATCATTTTGTGGTATGTCTACAAAATCACTGGAGCTCAAATCCTTGGAGATTTGTCGGATGAGTTTATTTCTCCAATGGTGACATGGAATGACTTATAAAATAAACCAACCTTGGTTCCTGAGTTAATGGAGATATTTTATAAACTCAAGTATACAAACACAAAAAATTCCTACACAAGAAGGGATATTAACACAAAGGAGTGGATGAAAATATTCCTGGTGAAGAAGATGGAGAGGGGTCCCACTTTCACCCTCCCAACAAGCCATCCAAAGGCCAAAAAGAGAGGTACACCTAAAACATTCTAGCCAACATTATGGAATGGAGAGTTTGAAAAGTGGAGGTACAAATTCAATTCCAAAATTACTTCCAAGGCACATCATGTAGGTTTCCTGGCCATGTGTCTTAGTGTATATCTATTTTCGGTCTAAGATTCCAAGGGCGGTGTAAGGAAATGAACATTTTTTATCACAGCTAACCTGGACGAGAAGATGTTGGTAGGATTGGATACACCTATTTTTGAAATGATTTATAGGATAATGATGCATATCTACTTATAGAAGATTCCTTTCAGAATAGCAGGACCATTACAAGTGTTATGGGGGTGGATCACCACTCATTTTAGATCTTATGTTGTGCAAAGTGCGGTATATGTCTTCGGAAGTTCATTCTGAACATTTGTCCAAGGTTTTTCCTGTATCTCACATCTATCTCTAAAAGCTTATGATAATTAGTCTAGTTTATTTATGTACAATCAATTTCATGTTTTCCATTATGTGAATCCATCAACAAGGTGATTTTTTGACAAAGGGATCACTAGTTTTGAGATAAGGGCGTATATGTTTTCTTATAGGGATGACATATTTGCCACCACGATTGAAGAGCATATCATATGTGAGGTTTGTTCTACTTATAGATTCACATTTCCATTTTAATTTTTGAAAGAAAAATTATTGTATCTCTTTTCGTGTATGACATATTAGTGAAAACATTTATGGTATCCTGAAAAATATGGCTATCGACAACTATAGAGAAATATAGGGGAATATTCAAATTAACTTCAACAAATGAAACAAGTAGTTTGCTATCTGGTATACCGATAACTGAGTTTCATCATACCCTACACAGGTGTTAGGTCATGGCGTTCCTCTTGTAGGGGTAAAGAGTGTATGTATGATGTAACTATCTCATTTATAAGGTAATTTTTCATCATTAGGGGATGATTCATTTGAGTTAGATTATGGGGGAGATGAGGCTGCTAGCTCACCAAAGCAACCTCGTGGATGATGCATTCCACCTAGCATAGTCAAGTGTTCTACACTATCAATTCCAATTGATATTACATCGAGGTGGTCTAGTATCCATTATTCCAATGTGAAATAGGTCCCATTTTCTCAACAACCATATGTGACTACAAAAATCAGGAAACAACTAAAATCTAAAACAACATGATCATCTTCACAATCCTATTTAATGTACTATGAATATGTATCACTAGAGGTGGTTTAGACAATGAAAAGCATGCACTATGATGATGAAACCACAAGGATATATTTATGTGAAGGATTTCATATTCTGGGAAAGGGGATCTATGATCCTCTTCTGATATTCTTTTTAATATCAACCCTGTTGAACTGAGAAATTATATCCAAGATGTGAAGATTCTCATACATGAAACTGATAAATCAATTCTTACTATAAAACGAGTGAATGTGATCATTTATCGTGGGTATTTTTATGGTATTGACCTTGCATTAAAATAATAATATAGTAACTCTTTCGATCGTGAATATTTATGTTTTTTTTCTAACCTTCATTTCTTCCTTGATATTTGAATTAATTCACAGAATTGTTACTTAGGGGAAATATCACTTAATGTGCAGCTGGATAAAGGAAAATAACCTGAAGTTCCATCACCACAATATATCCCTAGTGGTACTGCACTTGGAGCTACTGGATAACCCCAAGATTCAATAGAGATATCTTCATGCCAATAGGGCATGGAGGATGACATAATAAGGGGTTTATAGTTTCTAATACATATTTTTGGTGATGATGAAGCATTTCCTCCCAAGATGGAAAAGTAACAAAAACATAGAAGAAAGAAAACAATACTTAAATGTTTTCTCAGTAGTGGTAACCATTTCTGACAATATTAACTTTACCTTTATTTATAGAATGTGTTTAAACTAAATGGAATTGTATGAACTTCATCTACTTATTCTCTTTGAGAAATCACTGATGAGCCTCAAGGAACCATGTAGGGTGATTCCGAAAAACCCAAATTTCCAATAACCCCACGGTTCTTTTGACTGAAGGGAAATCTAGGTTATAGGAGTAAACATTTGTTCCCATCACAGCTTATGTTCTTGCTTCTCAGATAGAGGAGTCCTCTAGAAAATCAGAATTGCATTATGAGAAACTAAGTGTATCATAAACTAACATCCACTATATGATACTTTATGTACATCACAGGCACTAGAATGTACTGCAACAATTAATGCTAACCCCACAACTATTACTGAGGAAGCTGTTCAGGGTCAAAATTTGTCAGAGGAGGGTCACGAAAAAACCACTCCAAGTGCTACCAGGGGTGAGACTAACATGGGATTTACGATATCATTTATTTCTATGATGAATCTTTAAAATTATTTTGAAAAAGAATTAATACATGATAATATAAAAAATACTTTAGAAGATGTTTATTTTCCTTGTATAGAACCAAATAGATATGACTATTTATTTTGTTTCCCTATAAATCTTCTTATGATTAATTTTTTAACCCGAACTGGTGGAAACATACAGTTCCGTCTTAAGAAACTACTGCAGTGGTGATGCATGATGGAAGTGACGATATCATTGTCAATCCCACCATTGCGATGAAATTGGCTCTATAGAATCTTGAAATAGAAAATCTTCTTGAGATTCATTTAGAGGATCCTGATCCTGATAACGAAATCATTCCACCCCGAAATGTTTTCAACCAAAATAGTTGATTATGAGAATATTGTGGAGGAGTCCTCTTAGGATGCTGACTTATTATAAGGCTAGTGTTACCGAAATTTTTATTGTGATAATTCTTGTTATCCTTTGAATCTAAACAAACCATAATTTTAATTCACTATATAGTATTATAAACTTCAATGGCTAGGCCTATAGGTGATGATTTTGAATCAGCTCAAATAACATTAGGAAGTGAGGCAACCAGTGTTAAGAGAATAACTGAATAGGGAACTACTTAAAATGCATTATTCCCAAAATACATTCCTCTTTGTGATGATTATTATGAATTAGATCTTGAGCTACATAAGGCTCTTCATCTTGAAGAATGCAAGGCATGACAGAACATAAAGAGAATAATATACGAACTTCCCCTTGAATAACTTTCCTCACAAATTCCACAAATCTTATCTATGTTCTTTGTGATGGAATTTACTGGGTTTGATTACCATCAAATTGATACTATAGTGAAAATGAATATAAAAAAAAAGGAGCAACAGAAGAATCTTTAGCAAGATCTGATAAAATTCAGACTGCTGATCAACACTAACGAATTCCAAGTAACATTATCCCAAGCTGAGAAAAATCATAATCCGAAGTATACAGAACAGAAGTTGAAAATTAGAGGAATTACCATTCAATAGGTGGGGCGTCAATATGAGTTGGATATTGCTATAGGGGAGCTTGACCAACTTCATCATTCAATATGAGATGTCTTTAATGATAGTGATGAAGACCTTGCAGATGTAAAGGAATCACTTCATCATGCTGAAGATAATGAGACTAGTCGGCTAACCAAACATCAAAAAGCTACTAATGTATCTCAAGAGGACATTAATAAAATGAAAATTTATGTAGTAATAATCTTGTGATTAATGATAGAGAGACTTCAGTTTCAGGTTTCTCTTATGTGTATTTTTTTATTCACAAATGAAAAGCATTTTTTCTATAATAATTTGTTTCTTCATCCTTGCTTTCATTTTTTACCTAAGAAAATTGTATTAGTAAGAGTAGGTTAATTTTTACTAGGTTTATATATACAAACAAACAAAATATTTATTTTATTTCTTTTTAATTCTCAATATTTCCCAGATCCTACAAAATTTATGTCTAGTGTGTTGAGACTTCAACATTCATCCATAGTTCCCCTTGAGGGTTTTCAATCTGGTAAGTACCATGTATCTTTTTATTGGTAGTTTAGATTCATGCATTGTGGACAAATAAGTTTAGTGTTCAATGTCGAATAGATTTGAAAATAGATTTTGAAATTAGATCCCAAAAAAGGCTCAGTGGATACTAATTTCCCTAATATTATTTAAATACTTCCAAGGGGAACATTGAGGCATGTTTTTTATTTTCACAACATCTAAAACTTGTATAAACATAAAAATGATTTTTTCCAAGAACAAGGTTACTATTACATGATGAAACCATTATGGGGGTCGTATTATACAGGACCTACTAGGGAATGTGCTACATATCTATGTAGTGGCATCTTTTGATTGATGTTCCTATTATGTATAGAAATATTATACAATGCTACTAGGGAAACGCACAGCATATTCATGAAAATGGGATATTGGGAATTTATCATTTTATTGATGATAGAGATGGGAAATTATGATTTGGGTGACTCAAGACCCTAGTGGATGGTTTTTCCAAGGCAATAAAATTTAAGAATAGAGGGTTATCTATGTCAAAATATTTCATGAATGGTAAAACCACTTCTACACAAATTTGTTCTGTGATGAATGGTTAAACTTTTTCACAAAGGGGATTCTTATCTTGTTGTGTAGTTTTTGTCATGCGGGGAGGACATTATACTGTGTAGTTTTAAGTCATGCTGTAAGGACATTGGGTGGTTTTGATTTATGATCGTTTATCTTTGAAAAATAGTTTATGAACCTCCAATTCTTTGATAATTTTTTGGGAAACATACCACCATGTTCAATTAGGGACGTGAAGAATTGTACACTATAATTTGGGAATTTTTGGATCTAAAGAATGAAATGGGAAAAGGGCTGAATGCATTAGAAGAAACCTTTTATAAGAATTAAGGTACCATTATTTGAAAAACTCGTTATGGGGGTTGTCTTATTTAGGGAGAATTAAGACATATGATGTATATCTAAATAGTGAAATATTTTAACTAACAACCTTTTTATTTAGGCAAATTTTATGTAAGGCCTCTAGGGGCACGTAAAGAATAGTATGATAAAATAGATCACGAAAATTTGAAATTCTATTGCTAAAAGCTAAGGAATGTTTATTGAGATTCATATATTCCACAGAATAGAGTTTTTTTATGGTGAAAGATGCCTAAATATATAAATAATATTTCCAATCATGATTTTAAAAGAAAAGAAGGAATTTATTCTCTATGATGGTCTCACCCAAATCTATGAAGTGGTGTCTATAGTTTTAGTTCATGCGACAGGGACCAGAATATATTGGAAATAGTAGATGATATTTTATTAACTTATTCAAGGTTATTTCAAAAAAAATTGAACACTTGAAGTGGGTTAGGTGTAAACCATGGTCTTGATGAATTTTAGATCGAGAAAAGGTAATGGGAAAAATAAACATAAATGGAAACTATAAGATAATGATTCTTACATATAGTTATCAATGCTTGAAGGGGACATAATATGATTTTATTGAGAAAAAAGTTACAAGTTTTTTAATTAACCTGTTATGTTGTTTAAAATCCTATGTTTTTTAACCAGGTTCGCATTACATAAGTTTCTTATTGTTTTTTCATTTCTAGGCGGGTCTATTTTTATACCAAGCTTTGGAACATTATTCTAAGTGTTGTAACACAAAATGGCTTTGTTTTTTGGAATTGTGTAGTTACCCGATAATTTTCACGGGTGTCCGGATATGTCTCAAGAGCACATACTTTGTAAAAGTCAACTTTAATGGATCTGCACAGGCTACGCATGGTTACAATCCAACCCATGCATCTTACCCAATTTAATATTTTATTCACATTATTTAAATAATATTAAATGGGCATTCTTTGTTTAAATAAGATAATGTGATAATAATAATAATGTTATTATTATTATTATTATTATTATTATCATTTTGGTGTCTTAAATTATTTGGATATTAAAGGATTTAATTGCATGATTAATGTGGTGTTACATTTATGTTATAAGAATTTATTTACATGATTAATAGTGTGTGTGTTCGACTGTGTGCCAATAACAACTGTTTTCTGCCAAGAAAATCAATGGGATTCATATTCAATTTGGTTCCACCCTGAGGTAAGGTCCTTTTTCCAAGTCCTCAATTTTATAAATGCATTAATAAATTTCTTACACTACTTTTAGTAGAAATTAAATACATTCAATGAAGTATTTATATTGAATTCATTTGAATGTTTATTTACCATGATTAATGATTTAAAATGCTAAATGTCATAAGTGATTTTTGTAATATGTAATATCATGTTTTTGTAACAAAACCCCTCAATCGTGGTGTGCTTCCTTCATACCAAAAATTAGTGGTAGTGTTATTTCATGTTTTATTTTGGATTGAGTTTTCAATATATATTTCTGTCAGTACTGATATATGGTAGGTTGATGCCATGAATGAATATTTGGTTTCTAAATTAATCATGGGATTATAAGGCTCTTGAATAGTGTTAATTAATTTTTAATTTAATTAAGGGATGATGACCTTATTTAAACCTGGTAATTAATTGTGAATTAATTAAAAATAAATGATGTGATAAATTAATTTTTTAAATTTTAAATAATTTGATAAGTCATTTTGGATTAATTAACATATTTAATGGTGACATAATTTTGTACTTTTATAGTAATTGTTTTATATAATTAATTTTGGAAATTAATTATAGAGAGTTGATATTTATAATGAGATAATTAATTATTGGAAAATTAATTGTGGGATGTGATTTGTTCTGTAGATTTTTTAAATGAATGTTTAAGTAATGGTAATCTGTAAATAGTTAATTATTACGTTAAGTAATAGTTTTGATATATTTAACTAATAGATTAGATTAGTAAGTGAATTAGTATAATTGATTGGTAAATTACTTATCATGTTTTTGGTTAAAGAAATCGAAATAAATAAATGTTGATTTAATTTTCTAGATGACATTCTTGTGGTTATGAATAATTAATTGTTAATTAATTAATAACTATTAGGATGTTGAATGGTTAATTAATTTTAGATTTTTTTGATGGGATATTTATTTTATTAATTTGTTGTTGATTTAATTAACATATTTGATTAATTAATTAATGAATTAATTAATGGATGTTTTGGGGTGTTATACATGGCCTTCTAGATAAATATATATAAGTATGATTGATAAATTGGTTGTGAGATAGAGAATAATGCTCCCAATACTCAAAGCATTCTAGACATGGCATTCTACACCCAGCCTACCTGCAAATTTCCTTTTATGGGATAGGGAATGAGGCTCCAAATACCCATGAGTTGTGAGACAAGGATGGATGCTCTCAATACTGACAAGGGTTATAGACATGATGTACCACACCCATCAATTGACATTGGATTGTGGGTCCAGTTGGTCATACATAGATTAAGTAAAATCATTAATTAAAGCTGATGTGATATAATGAATTTTCAATTGAATATAAGAAATGGTTCAGACCCCAGCATGTTTGAGGAAAGTATTGAGATACTAGTGTCCAGGGAAACTCGGGGATTTATGCAGTTAAACAAATAATATCAATTAATTTGTTATACAGTTTATTTATGTGATATATAGGAATAGTTTTTCTTTTGATCCTTATTTCCCACAAGGAGCCAATGTAGTTATATATGTCAAGTGTCTCTTAGGAACCCAGGCGAGTTGTAGTTTATTTATTCAATTCTGTTATAACGTAGTTAATTCTACACACTATTTATTCTCACAGTCTGTATAGGGATAGACACCTATGGTGGTGACCTACTAAGATGTATTTCTCAAACTGTACTCAGGCCACCATTTCACTAGGGTACCTACGTAGACCCTTCTTATTTGCAGGACTGCAGACCTTGGACCCTACCTTTTGGTGTATTCTAGTACATAGAGATAGGATCAAAGTATTGAGCAGGAGCTCATGATGCTTGGGGATTTTTCCCTTGGGGCTTTGAGTCTTTTCTTTTTTTAACTGAGATGTAAAGCATGTTATTTTATTTTTCACATTCAATGTTTTACCATCATAACATGCATTCATTGTATAACATTGGTGTTGGTAATTTTGTTTCTTTCAAGTTTTATAAAATTTTATCTCATTCTTCTTTTCCGTTATTCACATGGCTTTCACCATTTGCTGATATTTTTCACTATTTTTTTCTATGATAATAGGGTAGTGTCTCCCCACTAACTATCCATAGACCCTCGCTGCACGTTGGCAGCCTCTAGTATACGGGGAGATGCGCATGAGGTCATGGGGTGATCGGTCTTGCCACTGGTTTAGGGGTGATCTAGGTCGGGACGTTACACATTGGTATTAGAGGTTCAGGTTCTCTTTATTTTCCATTACTTTACTCTTGCGGGGTTGGTAAACATGATACTAGGAATGTGTTGGCACTTTGGTTAATAATCATGCTCGGGACTAATCACCCCATGTATGGGAAATGACCAAGTGGCCAAGGATGAGAATTTATGTTTTTAGTATTTGGGGTTATAGTTTATATGATTTCACCTAGACTGATGGGTGTATTTTCTACTACTTATTGATAATGAAAATTTTCAAGAAAATTACCTTTTCCTTATGTGGAAAGGAAATTCCATTACATGCATCATATTAGGCACATAGAGATTAACATTTCATTCATATATTTCATGTCATTTAGTTGATTTACTAGGGTACTTGCTAATATAGATTTTTTTCCTTGAATATATGCCATGTCTTGTACTTATTTAGCATGACTTTTTAGATAGCTTGTTTCGGTGATATAATTAACATGCTTGAGTAGTAATATGAAATGATTATGTGCCATGATTCTGTGTTATAACTTGTTTTAGTGATTTTAGCATATTGATATGTGTTAGATACTTGTAGTGACATGTTATCTTGATGATAAATGATTGGTTTCTTTGGATAAACTTATTTTCATATAATTACAACAACACCGTATTTCAGTCGTAAGGTGTATGGGTACTTTTTAAGTATAAAAGGGTAACCGATGATTTCAAACACTTAAAAAGATATGATAATCATAAAATGTTAAATGAAAAAAAAACAGATATTATAAATGGAATCTAAATGGCAGCGGTAATGTGTATGGGCTCCTTATCGACTAGTAGATGGACATCTATGTGACTAAACCATATAACCACAGTATGTTTAAAAATGGTTAAGATTGTAGAACTGGTGAGTTTGTATTGTAATGAACTATAGTGGGGTCGCTTTTTGAAGAACATTGATTGAATAAATTGAACCCTTATAGGATTTATTTTTGGTAAAAGGAATCTTGAATCTAAATTGGCTAATAAAAATTAAATTACACTAAATGTTAAATGTTTAAAGATTATGTTTTTCTAGCATGAATATTTTAACATAGGGTGATATTTTTAAAACCAAATGAATTGTTATGAATAAGAACTTGTTGGTTTGTTGAATTTTATTAAAATGTTTAAAGGTTGACATGAATTCCATAAATGTCTCAAAAAAGGCGATTTTGAGAATAGTGATATCGTTTTTGCATTACCGAGAGAGAGGGTCGATGTTTATGTTTTGTAAGAGACTAGAAAGTGGGGCTAGAGTGTTTTGACAAGCCAGTTGGTTTAAATTTTTGGCATTCATATGAGAATGATAGACATGGTGATCGTGGTTTGAGGGATGACACAAATGTCTTTATGGTGATTAAGAAATAGTGCACTAGTATGCGGAATTTCTTCTTGAAGACATGGACAATCCTAAGGTGGGTAGAGTCACATTGATTTCGGTAAACGTGTCAGCAGGTGATGCAGATCTTTTTGAACATATTCATCAAGTAGTAGTTCAACTAATTTTTTTATTGAACATGGTTTCCTCTTAGTGTGTTGTTCCAAATATTACAATCATGTCCCCTATCTTGACATTGTCATTGTGAAACTATGATTGAATCGGTCTTACACCATGCTAATGTTCTAAATGTTTTTGGGCTTGATGAGTGGTTGTTATCTAAGTTTTACAAGAGATGTGTTGATTATTTTGGCTATGCCTTATTTCATGTTGGTGCACTATAGTTTTTAAATATCCATGTGATGTCTTATCTTGGTAATGTCACTAGAGGCTGGGTAAGGACTTCAGTGTACATGTGGTCTATGATGTCAAAATTTTAAAACGCATGTCGTCATTTTAAGGGTGAGTATGGGTTTTGGGACTGTAATGTATTTCAAAAAAATCATATGAAACCAGTTTATGTTGGTTGATCAATATTTGAACTTCTTATTAATGAATTCCCTCTAATGGCCTCATATGTAAGCTCTTTTTGGTGAGATTTGGCTCGTGTATTGATGAATTATGTAAAAACCAGGAATTTCCATCAATATTTTTATGAAAATTAAATTTTAATTTTACGATTCCGCAGAAATTGATAGCACGTGATTCCGAGGCCCGGAGTGCCCGAAATGAATTTCTGATCTTTTTTTTGGTACGTTAAGTAAATGTTCAAGTGGAATTGTTTTAACTTTTGAACCGGTATTCATAATTTAAATTCACGGACACCGTTTTACTCGCAGTGCCAGTATTCGCTTAAGGATAATGTCTCCTCGATGGTAGTCGGTCGGAGGTGAATGTTAGTTATCGTGTTTTTCATGAAAGAATAAAATAAATAAAAATGTTTAACATTTTTATTTACTAAAACCTCCCATGATGATGTTATTAAGGTGGGGACCACCTGAACTAAAACCTCCTATATGGGTTATGGTGGTGGGGACCACCCGAGAATAAACCCCACAACTTGAATACAAAAAGGTGGAGACCACCCAAACCCTCAATATTGGAGAAACCCTTAAACTCCCTCTAAATTTTGGGAAAGCGTCTTGAAATTCCCCCACATTAATTATACCAACCCTTTGATTAATTATACTAACTCTTCAACTAATTAATTATTAAAATTGAAATTATTCCAATAAACTAAATAGATAAAATATTCTATTATGTTGGATATTTCATTTTTGGTGGGGAATGGGGGGAAGTATTTTGAAAATTAGATGGGGAGTGCTTTTGGGAAGATTACACTTATCCAATGATGAACTTCTTCCAAGAGGAATGCTTCTCCAAACGAAGAACGTCGACATTCTCCAACATCTTCGACTCCTTCCTTGTGAAATCCTCCAATGGTGGAAATCTTCAACAATGAAGAACCACCTCCATCAAGGAGCGTTTATACATCCAACGAGCTCAGGATCAGAGGCATGTGGTAGGTGCGACGAACGACGACATCTTCGACTTATCTCTCGCTACACAGCAACAAAAGAGGTACGGGTGTGTTTTAAATTGATCAATGTTAAATTTTCCTCTCACACTGAATAATTCCACTTCAGTTTCTGGCTACCACCCTAACACGGGGGATACAGACCAAACAAACATGGAAATACCCCTCCGCAAACCTTATGGTTATTTTGTGTGTTCTTCGTGATGGTGATGGAGACTAGTGCCAGCGTTTGGCACCTATGGAACTTGAGAACCGCGGCCAACACCACCATCTTCCATGAAGAAGGTGAAAAACGGAGGCCGATTGGTCAATCCGGTTATCGGTGATCGCACATCGCATTACCGAAAATTGTGGTCAGCCCCGACAGACCGTCGCACAGTGGCACCCACCGCACCGTGGCCTCGCCGCCTCACAGCCCCTCGCGACCCCTGCAGCCTTACCGCCCAGCGGCCCTTCGCCTCCCTACGGCCTCGCTCTGCCTACGGCCTCCACCATCCCACAGACTCCGCCTCCTCGCTGTTGTGTGATGTCTGCGGCCTCCTCTGCCTCGCGGCCTCACCGCCTCACGGCCCTCCAAGGACCTCGTGGCCTCACCACCCAGCGGCCCTCTGCTGCCCCACTGTAACGCCCCGCCCACAGCCTCGGCTGCCTTGTGGCCTCGTGTCGTCCACGACCACCGCCGCCCCATGGCCGCTCACCGCCCTACGGCCTCACACCCCCCCCCCCCCCACAGCTTATGCCTCCCTCAGCCTCCGATGTCCCACAGCCTCGCAAAATCTATGGCCTCCCACTGCCCAGGTCGAGCCGCCTAGCGGGTGGGGCCTCCCAGTGCGGGCTGAGCCTCCCAACACAGGTCGGGGCAGAACCAGTGGGATGGGCCATCCAATGGGCCGGGTTTACCCAAACCGGGTCATCTCAGGGTGGGTCGGGCTGGGTCAGGCTGACAGGACCTGACCCAACATTGAGCCATTTTTCACTCTAACAAACATAACTTTGGCACTAGGTGTCTGTCTGAAAAACTGTCTACGACACTGGATTCCTTGGATCGAGAAAGTCTCTTGGATATACTCCATTTTAGATTTGGAAAATGTTGGGCAATAGTCGGGTTTGATCGAGCACAAATATAACCTGGCCCTCGGGACAAAAAATTCTAATAACAGTCTGACCGAGCATCCAATTGATGCACTGTCTATTGCATTGAGACTCATATGTTGAGATGTCCTTTCGGTTATTTATTTGTGGGACTCTGTGGTAGTTACACTATCAACCAGTGGCTTGATGTGTGGACCCCCCAGAGATGAGCAAGCTTAGTGCGGGAACCTAATAACTAGCTATGAAGTGAAGAGTGAGTATCAATCCTAGGTGGGTCCGCACTGAGCGATCCTGTGTGGGTCACCACTGAGTGATCCTCTGTGGGTCAGCACCTAGCGATCATGTGTGGGTCATCACCGAGCGATCCTATGTGAGTTTGCTCCGAGCAATCCTATGTGGGTCAACATCGAGCATTCTTGTGTGGGTCAGTACCTAGCAATCTTGTGTGGGTCAGCACCGAGTGATCCTGTGCGGGTCAGAACCAAGCGATCCTGTGAGGGTCAACACCTAGCGATCATGTGTGGGGCAGCACATAGAGATCATATGAGGGTCTGACGAGATACTAGCAATGTACTAGGTCCATGCATGGGTCTGACGACCTACTGACATGTATTAAGATCTTGTGTGGGTATCACGATGCATTATGATAGTCCATGGGTCTGGTGATGATTAGGTCTCCTTCATGGGTGTACCTCTAAATACAGTAAGATGATTCAATAGTTACAACTAATCATCTCTACTACTATACCTAAGAAATACCTTGTGTGAGCTGAGTCTGTACTTTGTGGTATATTCCTTCATGGAAATACCATAGTGGTATTATTCTATGTGGCGTACCTGTGTGGTACATAACATGGTGTTATTCCTTACTTTATGGAACATTTGATCTTTGGTCTTTGAGTTACACCATGTGTTTTTCTCATGATTGATATGGGTATACTTGAAAACATAGAAATATGTATGGGTATATACCTATGTATGGTTCTGAGTTGATTTCATGCCTTGTGGTTTATCGTTGGTGGATTTTGTGAGACATTGAGGGTATAGGGGTCCTACTGCATATCGTGAAACTCACCCCTGCACGGGTTATGCCCAAACCATGTTGTGTTTGGTGCAGATGATGGACAAATATTATTGAGGTTGAGGGTACTAGGGATAGATGAGGTATGAAGGTGACCATTCGGCATGATGGTTCTCAGAGGAGTCATGATGTTATGGAGTGCTGAGGAGTCTCTCTGTACCTACCATTCAGGTAGGAACCTCGGAGGACGACCTAGTAGCTGCCATTCATTTTCTTCAGTTGTATTGTATTTTAGTGGTACATGTACTATTACTGTTGGGCTGTTATTCCAGCCCCTTTTTATTTTCATCAAAAAAAATTCTATACAATTAACTAGTGTGTGTATCTTGTTGTGTGCATGGTTGCGTGTGTTTTCAGGTTATAAAGGAAATTATTTCCCGGTAAAAGGGAATACACCTTTCGGTGCTATTCTCCTAGTCACGGCACAGGCCCGAGAGACAGGTCATGAAAAATTGGAATCAATGGAGTCGGTTCTACTGTAGCACATAAGACTATGATCATTAATTTAATGGAAGTGGTGTTAAGTGTAGTGATTGTTCTTATCAGTTTAGGGAACCCAGTGTTGGTGCGGCGACCGACGTATCCATAAACTAGGACTCTGACTTATGATTTTTGACTTAGTGCATGAAAAACACTGATTTTGTATGTGTTTTCAAGAGTTTTCTTTGTTATATCTTTACGTCAGCTCACCAGGCATAACTTTTTTACCATGGAGCACTTGTTTCATTTCAGGATTCCTCCACGCAGATAGCCATCAAGGGTTCCGGATATAGTACGCATTAATAGCCCACTGAGCAACAAGGCCTCAGTGTAGGGAGGCCCTCTTCCAGTAGAGGTAAAAACGGAGGAACCAGTGGTACCATTACATATTGGGCCACCGATTCCACCAGCCCCAGTAGCAGAGAGTGCACACCGCTTGATTGAGTTGCATGAGTTCCAACACCAGAGGCCACCTAGGTTGAGGGGAGAGATAGACCCCTAGTCAGCTGAGGATTGGTTGGAGGTTGTGGTGATAATTTTTATACTGATAAAACCACCATATGATCTCATGGTGATCCTTGATGCAAACCTTCTACATGTAGCAGCAGGCAGATGGTAGAGCTTGATGCTCTATGTTCACGATGAGGGGACACTTCTCTGGGCAGACTTCGAGAGCCAATTTTGGGAAGAGTTTGTTCCAACCACTCTTCGCGAAGTGTGCATACAAGAGCTACATCATCTCCAGAAGGTCAGCATAACTTTGGCTCAGTACTCAGCAAGGTTCACTAACCTCTCATGCTAGTCCACTGATATGGTGCAAGACCCATTCTTCTGGGCACAAACCTTTGAGAATAGACTCAGACGAGAGATCAGGGATTGGATGATTCCTATTATCATCCCGACGCAGGGGGGTGTTAGAGAGAGCCCTCATAGTGGAGGGTTTCCTTGCTGAGCAGTCACCAGCAGTGAGACCCACCACCATTTGTCACATAGCGGAGTCTTATGT
This sequence comes from Viscum album, assembly GCA_963277665.1. Taxonomy (NCBI): domain Eukaryota; kingdom Viridiplantae; phylum Streptophyta; class Magnoliopsida; order Santalales; family Viscaceae; genus Viscum; species Viscum album. The sequence goes on from OY728138.1 coordinate 513,784,858, forward strand.
AGCTTGCAGAAAACATATGTCACAGAGGTCCAAAAGGACCAGACCTATAGGTGGATGACCATAGGATTCAGGGTCAGTTTTTTGGGGAACCTGAGGCAGAGCCAGTCATTCCTAAAGCGGTTAGTGTTACGCATGTGGACGGTAGGGCCAAATGGAACTTGACTCTCTGACCCGCCATACGGATGATCAGAAGACGGTCGATGGACCGCCCTATCAGAGACCGAGGGTTGGCCAAGGAGGTCCGCAGGGAGAAATCAGACGTGGCAGAAGAGCTGGCTGTGCAACTGGAGGTGGGCGACGATTCATGATGTTACCACCACCACCAGGTGGTCCACCCCGACCACAGGGAGCGGGAGGACAAGGGCGAGCTTAGCTCCAGGCAGCTGGGGCCTATGATCACGGCACTACGGAGATGATACAAGTTACAAGTTGTGTCTACTCCACCATAGTAGCAGTACTTATAGACACAGGTTCCAGTCATTCTTTTATTGCCACTTCCCTCATTCATAGCTCAAGGATTCCAATGGAGACGTTGGCTTGATCTTTATGTCTAGAGAATTCTACGAGATCGGATTCGACGATTATGCACTGGTTCCGGTAGTGTGAGCTTACTCTAGGAGGCGAGAGATTCAGCTGGGATCTCTTAGTAGTGGTGTTGAGGCCTTACGATGTCATCTTGGGTGTGGAATAGTTATCTGTAGTCCATGATTAGATTGACTGTATTAGGCACAAATTACAGTGTGTTTGCATAGATGGGACTAGGTGTACCTTCACCAGTGAGAAGGGATCCCTTGTAGTGCATGATGGACTTACCAGGAGGAGAGTGTAGGCGATCACTAATCAGTGGTCTAGATTTACCATTGATGCAGTTGATATGGAGAGTTAGAGATATGGTATAGTGGTGGACCGGTATGTGGATGTATTCCCAGATGATGGTCCTAGTCTATCTCCTCATAGAGAGGTGTACATTTACATTAACTTGTACCATGATACAACACCCTACACTAGCATATCGGATGGCTCCTACGGAGCTTCGTGAGATGCAGGTACAACTGGGTAACTTTCATGGGAATGGATTCATTCGACCCATTTTTTTTCTATGGGAAGCCCCGAGTTCGCCAAGAAGGTGGAATGGAGCTTGAGGATTTGTGTTCACTATCAGTGCATGAATCAGGTGACCATGAAGAACAAGTACCCACCCCTGAGGATTGATGATCTCTTTGATCATCTGAAGGTAGCAAGGTGGCTTTTGAATATAGACCACAGATCAGGCTATCACCGCTCAGAGTACGATACAAGGATGTGTAGATGATGGCTTTCAGAAGTCGGTATGACCATTATGAGTTCTTGGATATTCCTTTCAGCATCACCAATTCCCAAAAAAAAATCATTTCACTCATGGACATGATCTCTCAACCATACCTTGATCACATTGTAGTAGTCCTCATCGTCAACATTTTGATCTACTCAGCTATTGAAAAGGAGAATGCCTATCATTTGCAGATATTTATAGAAAAACATCGAGAGAACTAGCTTTATGGTAAGATCTAAAAGTGCGAGTTTTGTTATCCTAGACGTTCACCCTCTGGGACACATCATCTCATAGGTTGGAGTTGCATTGGATCTAGCGAATATTGAGTCAGTACTTGCTTGGGAGACACCCAGGAGTGTGACGGAGATATAGAGTTTCTTGGGAATGGTTAGATACTACAAGAGATTTGTTCCAGATTTCTCCAGAGTTACAGCACCTTTATTAGTGTTGAAAATTTTGGGGAAACACTTCGTGTGGTCGGAGAGATGCATGCGGAGTATTCTGGAGATGAGGAAGAGGCTCACTAGTACCCCCATCTTGAGGCTTCTAGAAGAGGTAGTAGGGTACGTTGTCTTCTGCGATGTATCATGGACCAGAGTCAGATGTGTTCTTATGCAGGGGAGACTAGTGATAGTGAATGGTTTTAGGTAGATGAGACAACATGAGTAAAACTATGCTACCCATGACCAAGAGTTAGCAGCAGTGGTCTTATCCTTGAAGTTGTGGCGACATTACTTTATGGGAGGGTGTTTTACAGTGTACTCTGATCACTAGAGTCTCAGGTATATCTACTCTCAGACGGACCTGAACATGAGAAAACGATGTTGGCTTGAGTTCCTCCAGGATTATGACATCGAGATAGTCTATACTCCTGGGAAGGGGAACATTTTATCAAATTCACTCAGCAAGAGATCTGGTATACAGCTGCTGGGTGAGGTGACAGAGCAGCTGGCAACTTTGCAGATATCCTTTGTGGATCGAGATGGAGTAGATTTTCATCAATCTCTTATAGTATCGTTCCCACTTCTTCAGCGAGTCAGGGAGGTGCAGCGTGGGGGCACTAACTGCGAGACTCGATGTGCTCATATACCCACAGGACATGAACCTGATGGATTTTCTGAATGTGTGGAGCACGTCATCCTATTTAGAAGAAGTACAATGCTACCAGTGTCACTTCAAGAGGATGTGTCGATAGAGTTCCACACATCCCCTCTAGCGGTACATCCAAGAGTGGTGAAGATGTACTAGGATCATCGAAGATATAACTGGTGTCCGGGAAAGAAGATAGAAGTAGTAGATTTTTTCACTCACAGTTTCACTTGTCAGTAAGTGAAGGCAGAGAATCAGGCACCATCTGGCTTGGTTCAGCCATCAGAGGTCTTAGAGTGAAAGTTGGATGGGATATCTATGGACTTCGTGATAGGACTTCCACGTAAATTTACAGGACATGATTCAATCTGGGTGATCATCGACTGACTCACCAAGTTGGCCCACTTCCTACAGATCAGAGAGAAAGGTTCAGTAGAGAGCATGTGACGCCTCTATGTGCAGTAGATTGTGCAGATGCATGGAGTTCCCTTGACGACTATCTCCGATCGTGATGCACATTTTACTTCCCGGATATGGAAGGGGATGCAGGTGAATTTCGAGATACAGCTTCATTTGAGCACTTCCTTTGATCCTCAGATGGATGGTCACACTGAACAGACCATTCATACCCTCGAGGACATGCTACGTTCTAGTGTCCTCGGATTCGGTCACAGTTGGGAGGAGAACTTTCCTTTGCTTGAGTTTTCCTACAACAACAGCTATAACTCCACCATTGGGATAACACCTTTGGAGGCCTTGTACGGGAGACCTTGCAGATCACCTTTGTGATGGGATGACCCAGGGGAGTCAGCACTTGTGGAAACAGAGATGGTATAGGCTACCATGGAGAAGGTGCAGATCATCCAGGAGCAGATAAAGACTACACAGTGCATGTAGAATTCTTATGCATACAGGGGACGAAGACCCCTAGAGTTTGATTATGGTGACCACATCATTCTATGGGTCTCATTTTGACGAGGATTACAGAGATTTGGTCAGGGTGTAAGGTTATTTCTGATGATCATAGCACCCTTCCAGGTCCTCGGCAGAGTTGGAGAGGTGGCTTACAGCTTAGCTCTTCCCCCTCTGTTGCACCGAGTGCATGACGTCTTCCACGTATCATAGTTGAGGAGATACGTGCACGACCCTTATCATATCATCGACCATGGAGAGTTGGACATCAACAATGGGGAAATTTTTACAGAGATTCTATTAGAGATTTAGGATTTATAGGAGTGGGTCCTATGTGGGAGGTTGATACCTATGGTGAAAGTTCACTGGCAGCACGGGAACCTCTAGGAGAGAACCTGAGAGCGATAGTCTTAGATTCGTGCTCAGTACCCCCACTTTTTTTTCTAGTTTGGGATGTGTCTTTCAGAGATGAAATGCTCTTATGTAGTGAGAATGTAAAGACCCAAAATTTCAATGTAAATATTTTTTTTGAAATAAAATGGGAATTTTACGAGTCTGTGAAAATTAACGACGCGTGATTCAGAGGCCCAGATTGCCTAGAATGAATTTTTGAACTTTTTTTGGGTACATTCAGTTAACTTGCGAGTGGATTTTGTAACTTTTGAACCGGTGCTCGTAATTTAAATCTAAGGTCACTGTTGAACTCGCAGCGCTGGTATTCACTTAAGGAGGCTTTCATCTCGACGGTAGTTGGTTGAGGGTGAATGTTAGTTTTTCGATTTTACATGAATGAATGAAATAAAATAAAACTATTTAACATTTTTATTTGTTGAAACCTCCCATGTGAATGTCATAGAGGTGGGAAGTACCTGAACTAAAACCTCCCACATGGGTTATGGTAGTGGGGCCCACCCAAGCTAAAACCCCCCAACTTGAATTATTAATGGTGGGGACCACCTGAACCCTCATTTTCGGAGAAACCCTTATACTCCCTCTTAAATGTGGGGATGCCTCTTCAACTTCCCCCACTTTAATTATGCCACCCCCTTTGATTAATTATACGAACTCATCAAAAAATTAATTAAGCCATTTTGAAATTATGCCAACAAATTAAATAGATAACATATTCTATTATGTGGTCTATTTCATTTTTGGTGGGTATTGGGGAAAAGTATTTGGACAAGGAGAAATGGATAGCTTTTGAGAGGATTACACTTCTCCAATGAAGAACTTCCTCCATGAAGAACGCTTCTCCAAACGAAGAATGCTGACATTATAAAACATATTCGACTCCTACCTATTGGCATCCTCCAATGGTGGAAATCTTCAACAATAAAAACCCACCTCTATCTAAGAGAATTTATCTTGAGAACGATCTCTGGATCAGAGGGGTGTTTCGGGCGTGATAAACATTGACATCTTTGACATCTCTCTCACAAAACAACAACAAAAGAGGTATGGGTGTGTCTTAAATTCATCAATGTTAATTTTCCTCTAACATTGAATCATTCCCCTTGAGCCTCCTACTATTGCCGTAATGCATAGGGTACGGGCCATGAAAATATGGCCCAACCACTCCACAAACCATATAGTTCTTTTGTGTGTTCTTTGCGATGGTGACAGTGACAGGTGACAGTGTTTGGCACCGGTAAAACTCGAGAACCGCAGATGGAACCACGGTCGGCCGCAAAAAAGGTGACAAACAGAGGGCGGATGGTCAAGCTGGCACTCGCTAAAGGCCCGATGCGTGACTGTGCCACACAGACAGCCGTAGTGGACCACCGCACCACTGCCTCTACCTCCCCGCGGCCCCTACGGCCCCCACGGCCTAGCTGCCCTGCAGCCTCGCGCTGCCTGCGGACTCACGCCGCCCGCGGCCTCGCAGCTCTCATGGCCTCACTGCTATCGCGACACTCTTCCACCCACACAGGTTGGCCGCCCCATGGCCTCGCGCTTCCCTGCGGCCTTGTGCCCCCCCGTGGCCTCGCGCCACCCCGCGACCCTGTGCTACCCCATGGCCTCGTGCCGCGGCCTCTGCCACTCGCGGCCACCGCAGTCTCGCGACCTCCCACTGCCTAGGCTAGGCCGCCCAATGTGGGTCGGGCCACCCAATGAGATGGTCCATTCAATATACTGGTTCAGACCTACTGGGTCCGGACGGGTTGAGTCGGGTCGGTCCGACCGGGTCGAACTAGACCTGGTCCAACTTCGACCCATTTTTTCTCTAATGGCCATTACTTTGGCACCAAGCGTCCGTCTGACGAACTGTCTCCGGTGATAGAAACCATGGAGCGAGAATATCCCTTTGGTATACCCCATTTTAATTTTGGATAATATAGGGGTATGGTCAGGTTGGATCGACCACGAATCAAACCAGGCCTTCAGGACTAAAAAGGGTAATAACTTACAGACCAGGCATCCAATTGATGCAATGTCTGTTTTATGGATACCCCTATGACATGTAGGTCCTCTGGGTTAAATATTCATGGGAATTCGTGGTAGTTGAATTATGGACTAGTGACATAAATAGAGGACCATAATGGAGATGATCTAGCTTAGTACGAGAACCAAGTTGCTGGCTGTGAAGTAAAGAATGAGTGGAGATTCTATGTGGGTCAGCCCCGAGAGATCTTATGTGGGCCACCACCAAGTGATCCTATGTGGGTTATAGCCTGGCGATCCTATGTGGTTCATCAATGAGTGTTCCTGCGTGTGTTAGCATCGAGTGATCTTGGGTGGGTCATCAATGAGCGATCCATTGTGGGTCAACACCTAGCGATCCTGTGGGGGTCAGCACTGAGCGATCTTGTGTTGGTCAGTATCGAGCGATCCTGTGCGGGTCACCACCGAGCGATCCTGTGTGGGTTAGCACCTCGAGATCGTATGTGAGTATGAAGATGTACTGGGGATGTACCAGGATCATGTGTGGGTCTGACAACTTACTAACGAGGTACTAGAATCTTATGTGGGTCTGACGATGTACTACAATCCTTTGTGGGTCTGATGATGATTAAAGATGCTTTATGACTCTTCCACATAACATAGTAAGATTATTTAGTAGTTATGTCTAATCATATCTACTAATATACCTAGAAAAATACATGGTGTGAGATGAGTCTATACCTTGAGGTACTTTCCTTCGTGGTAATACCTTGGTGGTATTCTTCTGTGTGGCGTACCTGTGTGGTACTTGCATTTGTAGTATTCCTTCCTTTGTGAAATTGTTTAACTTTTGTCTTTGAGTGGGACCCTATGTTTTCCTTATGCTTGAGATGGGTATACGTGATAACTTAAGAATATGTATGGGCATATACTTATGTAGGGTTTTCAGTTGATTTCATGCCTTGTGGTTTATCATTTGTGGATTTTGTGAGACAATGAGGGTATCGGGGTCCCTAGTAAGAATCATCATACTCACCCCTGCACAGGATATGCCCAAACCTTTGTTGTGTTTGGTTCAGACGACGAACATCACTGATCGAGGAATACATTACCTGGGCTAGATGGGGACCGATAATGACCATTCGGCATGATGGTACGCAGAAGATACGAGCAAACATGGTGTGCTGAGGAGGCGATCTGTACCAAACTTTTAGGTAGGAATCTTAGAGGATGACCTAGTTTTTCCCTTTATTTTTCTTCAGTTTTACTTGAACTATTACTATTGGGCTTGTCTTCCGACCCCCTTTTATTTTCAGCACACATTTATCAATTAAGTTGACTTGTGTTCGAATCTTGTCGTGTGCTTGGTTGCGTGTGATTACCTGTTATAAAGGAAATGCCATCTTAGTTATAGGGAATATTCCTTTTAGTGCTAGTCTCCAGCCCCTGGACAATGGGAGGCAGGCTTGGATGAATCACGACATAGGCCTTAGTGGATGGGTCGTGACAAATTATGTGGGTGGACATGCATTTTTGTTAAAAGCATTTTTATCATTTGAAATCAAAATGTGTCACTCAAACGAATCATTTAGACCTTGTTATGTCAGGTTCAGTTGTTATATTTCCCAATAAATTCTTAGGGATGAGTTTTTTTAAGGTGGATAGATTGTAAAGTCAATGGTTTTTTGAACTGGGTTTAAACAACGATGGTTTTTAAATTTTTTCCATTTATCAATGGGTAGATTTTTACACCGGCCTTTGGAACATTATTCTGAGTGTTGAAACACCTAAGGTGTTATTTATGGACAAGAGTAATTAAAAAATAATTTTAGCGAGTGTCATGATCAGTATTGGGAGCACCAAATTCGAAAAGTAAAATTTAATGGATCTGCATAGGCTATGCATGGTTGCGGTCGAACACAAGAATCATACGCAGTTTAATATTTTATATACATAAATTAGATAATTTTAAATTTTCTTTTTGTGATCAAATATGATAATGTGTTAATAAAAAAAATGTTATTATTATTATTATTATTATTATTATTTTGGAGTCTTAAATTGTTTAGATGTTAAAAGATTTAATTGTATGATTAATGGTGTGTATCATTTATGATAAAAGATTTTAATTGCATGATTAATGGTGTGTATGTGCAACTACGTGCAAATAAAAACTATTTTCCCCCATGTAAATCAATGGGCTACAGATTCAATATTGTTCCAATCAGAGATAAGGTCCTTTTTTGAAGTCCTCAATCCAATAAATGCATGATTATATTACTTATTGTGCTTTTATTAGAAATTAAATCCATGCAGTGAAGTATTTATATAGAATTCAAATTAATGTGAATTTAGCATGTTTACTGATATAAAATGCTAAATGTCACTAGTGTTTTGGGTGATAATTATTATATTTGTTTTGTAATGAAACACTTCAATCGATGTGTGCTACCTCAAATCAAAAAGTAGAGGCGGTTTTATATCATTTTTTCTTATGGTTTCAGTTTTCTATATATGATTCTTTAAGTACTAATATATGATAGGTTGATTCCATGGAATGAAAATTTTCTTGTTGAATTAATCATGATATGATGAGGCTCTTGAATAGTGTTATTTAATTGTTGAATTAATTAAATGATGTTGTCCTTGTTGAAAAATGTTAATTAATTGTGAAATAATTAAATTGAAATGATGCGTTAAATTAATTTTATAAAAAAATAATTAATGTGATTAGTCATTTTGGATAAATTGACATAATTAATGATGAATTAATTATGTGTTTTTTTAGAAATTGATTTAAATATTTATTTTGAAACTAATTATTGAGAGTTGAGCTTACAATGAGATAATTAATTTTTGGAAAATTAATCATTGGATGTGATTTGTTATGTTGATTTATTAATTCAAGTATTGAGTAATTGTAATGTGTTCTTAGTTAATTATTGTTTTAACTAATAGTTTTGGTATATTTAACTAATCCATTATATTAGTTAGGGAATATGTATAATTTATTTTTAAATTTATTATCTTGTTTTTGGTTAAAGAATTGTGATAATTAAATGTTGATATAATTATCTAGTTTTCTTTCTTTTGGTTAAGAATAATTAATTTTTAATTAATTATTAACTACTAAGATGTTGAATGGTTAATTTATTGTAGAATTATTTGATGGGAGATTTATGTTTTTAATTAGTCGGTTAATTAATTAATAGATTTTATTAATTACTGTATGAATTAATTAATGTATGGTTTTGGGGTGTTAGGCATGGTGTTCTACACCAATTATAAATATATATTTATGATTGATTAACGGGTTGTAATACATGGAATTATGCTTCAAATACACACGGGGTGATAGACATGGAATTATACACCCAACTTTCATGAAAATTTTCTTTTATGGGATCGAGACTGATGATCCAAATACCTATGGATTGTGAGACAAGGACTAATGCTCCAAATACTCACTTGGGTTCTAGACATGACGTTCTAAATGCATATATTGACATTGGACTATGGGTCCAATTGGTCATTAAAGTCAATAAAATGGATAATTAAAGATGATGTGATGTAATGAATTGTGAATTGAATATGGGAAATGGTTCAGAACCTGACATGACCAAGGAATGTATTGAGATATGGTTGTCCAGGAGATCCCGAGAATTTATGCAGTAAAATAATGAATATCAATTAATGTGTTAAACAATTTATTTATGCAATATATATGTACAGTTCCTATTTAGACTCTTATTTCTTGCTACGAGCCGAAGTAGGTATCTCTGTTAGGTGTCTCTTAGGATCCTTTATGGGATGTAGTTTATTTATTCAATTCAGTTATTACTTCATTATACCTAAATGGTATTTATTTCTCACTGTCTGGATAGGGCTAGACACTGGAGGTTTGAGCCGACTAAGATGTATATCTCACACCCTACATGGGCCACCATTTCACTAGGGTACTAGAGTAGACCATTCTTGTATATAGGACCATGGATGATGGACTTTGCATGTTGGTGTATGCTTGTACATTGAGATAGGAGAAAAAGACTGATCTAGAGTTCATTATGCTCCTTGAGTTTTCCATAGGGGCATTGAGTCTTTTCTTTATTTATGTACTCAAATGTAAAGAATTTTGTTATGTTTTTCGCATCATAGTGGATCCATATTAACATTATTGCATTGTATAAATTTGGCATTAGCCGTTTTGTTTCATTCATGTTCTATAAAATTATCTATTCTGTTGCTTTATCATTATTCACACTAATTCTGCCATTTTCTGATATTGCCCACTAATTTTTACTCTGATAAGAGGGTATAGTCTCCCAACTGACTACCCTAAGAAAATCACTGCTCTTTGATAGCCTCTGGAATATGGGGAGATGCACTTGAGGTTATCTGGTGACCGATCTGACCGTTAGTTTAGGGGTGAGCTGGGTCTGGATGTTACATGGGCGCTGTATTTTACAGGACCAACTAGTGCAGATCCTGCACAGCCAAATAGTGAAATCTTTTTATTGAAAATCCTATTTTGTAGGAAACTTATTCAAGTAAAACTAGGGGAACATATTTTATATTAAAGGAATTGAGTTTTTAAATATCATTAAGTATGACACTGAAAAATAATAATGGTTAAGAAGATTTAAAAGTATTCAAGAATAAGAGCTTTAAATACAAATGGGGGTAATGATCAATGCATAGGATAAATATATGAATCAATTTTGGCCATGAGTTTTCATCCCTTACATAGATATGACTCATATAAAAAATGGGGACATTTCTGGTTTCCATTATGGGCTCTCTAAGGAGAGGACCCAAAATGAAAACTCCCAAATATAGTTAATTATATATGGTAGAGAGATAAAAAAAATTATCTCATGGAAGGGACTAGGAACTAAGCCCCAGTTTTCACATCATTTATCAAGGGGATTATAATGAAGCCATTCATAGTACTTTGGGTGCTTTTTATTTTAATGTCATGTAGTAAGGAAATTATGTTGTCGAGTTTAGAGTCATGCAATGAGGACATGAGGTGATTCCGATGTGAAAAATAAATATTGATGTTGGACCAGATAATTGATCAAGGGTGTCACTACATATCTCATATGGATGAGAATCAATCGACACGTAGTTATTTGAAAATTCTTTATGAAGGTTTGATTCATACACACAGGGAAAAATGGTGTTTTTTGTGGTGGTTGTTCCCATGATTGGAGATCTAGGTGTCTCTACGTATCCCATTGAAAATGATAATAATGCCACATGTAATTATTTGAACATAATTTCTTACACCAAATGAATTTTTTGTGAGTGACAGAGGATTTTAACACAATATTGAAGAATTATTAAACATAAGACACAAAATGGTATGAAGATCAAACCTTGTATCCTAAAAGAGTACTCTATAAAGATCTAGTTTATATACAAGAAGAGAAAAAAGAAAAAAAATTGGTCGTGGATATGACCAATATTGGAGATCTAGGAATCTCTACGTATCCCATTAGAAGGAGAAACAAGCCAAATGTAGTTCTTGAAATGAGGACCCTATACTGATCTGATTCAAACATATGGAGAAATGGAATTCATGTGCTACTAAGGAGTATCAATAATGTATGTGATGCTTACATATGGAAGCTACACATTTTTTAAAATAAACATATGCAATATAAATTTATGGTATCTAATTGGATTTCTTAAAGTCAAATGAAGAAGAAGTTAACCATATTGTTTAATGTTTGGTAGTGATGAAAAATGATGTCATATAGTTTAACGTCTAATGACAAGGTCAATGATGCTATGCATCTTAACGTCAGGCAGAATGGATGCATATGGTTATGAAGTTTATTGTCTTGCATCTTGGAAATTGGGTTTTGAAGCTTAGTGTCATGCACTGAGGACATTGGGTGCAGTTACACAAAGTACGTATTCATGAATCATGCATTAGTAGTAGTTGCAATAAGTTATCCATTTATTGATATTTGGCAATAAGACCCAATTGAGTAGTCCTTATGTATAGAGTAAGGTACTTCCCACATTGTTCAACCATTGGAGGATTCTTTCCTGGTATCCTTGGATTCCTAAGGACTAATACCAATTCTCCTATAAGAAATGAGTGGATGCGGACATTCTTGTTAAAATCATCAGCTATTATTTTCCGATAGAAATCAAAATGATAAAAGGTATGCAATATATTTTCATTTAATCACTCCATCTCATCAAATCATTTCTAATACTTTTTATATGTAGATAACTTACATAATATTGCAACTTGATGTGATGTCAATTGAATTTCAATTGTGAATACTACTTCTATTCTTCACAGCAACGAATATGGAGTTTCATGATGGTAGTACAGGTAGTAGACTGATAATCCCATAAATAATGCATAGTTTTATTATGAAAATATTTCGTATCTTTATCCACCATCTTCTATAGTATATTTTAAAGGGTCTGGTTGAAAGACTCCATCAGTCTATTGGTTTCCGCATGATAGTGAGATGAATGACATGATTTGTTAATGTGTTCCTAATATAACTTATTTACATCCATATAATAGAAATTGGTGTTATTTTCCATCAATATAGTATGAGGGACAACAAATATGGTTCTGATATTTGCTTTGAAAAATATCATATTACTTTTGGCCCCTACCACTTTGAGAGGTATGGCCTCAGCCCTTTTGGAGATAAATTAGTAGTAGTAATAATATACTTTAAATTCTTAGTTGTATCTAGAGGATATGGTCATACTACACCAATTCCCCATGTGGAAAATTTCTAGGAGTATTTAGATGTATGTAGCAAAATTGTGGGTCGATGAATGATGTTGGAATGAAATTGTTAGGGATGACATTTCATGGGGAAATATGTGCAATCATATGCCATTTAATTCCAAATGTATCCAATCCATCGAATTTGATCTGAAAGCCTATGTCCAGACTGGTGATCACCACAAGCTCCTACATGTTTTTCTTTCATGATAGATGTAGTTTCTTCTCTATTAATTCACCTGAAGTGGAATCTATCTTAACCTCTTTTGTATAAGATCTCTGAGTGATTTGGGCTATGAAACAGAGTGAAATTAGTCACTCATCATCATATTTATTCATTTTTAGATTGACAGAGTGGAAGAAATATATTTTCAAGGCATTCCATGGTATTATCATTCATCTCATAGTATGACCATACGGATCAGAAATAGGGATGATTTCATTTATTTCCTCCATTATAGTTTGAAGGAAAGGTGAAACTACATGACAATGGTAAATACTGATGATTTTCCCAACCTGATTTGGATCTGCCAATGTTGTGGATACATTTGGCAATGCATTAGCTTGGGTAGTTTGTGATCACAAGACATAAGACAATGTTGTCTCAAATAGAAATTTAGCAATTAAACCTCTAATATAATAACACAAAGTGATTAACTCTTCTTTTCTTATAGCCTAATCCCCATTGATATTTTTGATTACCAACTATGAATCACCTTTCAATTTTAGGAGGTTACCTTGTACCTAGAGTGCCAATTCTAGACCTATAATTGGAGCTATATATTATTCCCCATTATTGGTACCCCTTTTGAAAATAGGTGGAAAATGGAAATATTTTTTACTGTGGAAACAAGTACAATTCCTCACCCAACTTTGTTGAGTTTAGGGGTTTCCTTGCTCTTCCCCATTGAACTTCTAGAAGCACTATCAATGTAAATTTCCTATGATTGTAGATTATTTGGAAAAGAGAATATTTCTTCATCTGGAAGTGTAGTATCCAATAATGTAACATCTACAGATGAGTGTTGAACAATGAGTTTTTTAATGTCTTGGAATTTTGTTTCATTCTGAGGCACATACTAGATATCAGAATATTGTAATATAGCTACCCAATGAGGAAAATATCATGTATGAATCGGATATATGAGTGTAAATTTGAGCTAGTTATTGCGAGATACCAAATGAACCTTGTGATGTTGCAGGTAGTTTTTTTTTTGACACTTTCCCCAGGGTGCACACATCCACCAATGGAGGATGCAGTGATTATTTTCATGTATTCATTCTCTCCAAAGGCGGGCTACATCCATTCCTTATTCAAGGATGTTTTCTCTATGATTCAGATAGGATGATGGGATGTTGGATCCTCCTTCCGTGGATTCCTCCTCTGAACTAGTGACCTAGTCGGGGTCTTTCTCATAGACATATTATGTTTTTCATGAAACTCTTCCCAATTCCATGTCTTCATGGATGCTAGATAATTATTCTTCTACTGTTAAGACATTCCAAGAGGTCCAGTCCGGGAAGCATCCTTTGGTCGGGGGAGTATCCATGTTGAACATGGTTGTCATGTCCTAACATTGGAACAATAATGTCTTTGGGTTTCTTCCCCAAATGATAGGGCTTCTAGAGGGCCTAGAATCTCGTGGAATCCCAAGTCAAATGTGGGGAATTATATTCCATAGGAATTTCTCTTAGGATTTCCTCAGCTTCCCATGATTAACATAGGGTACTCCGCGAGTTTGATGTCTTGCATAGAAGGACTACACTAATTAGAAAACTGATGGGAGTGGATCAAATGGGTGAAAACCCTGGAAGGATTACTAATTCAGGGGCTAATACGGGGTTAGTATGATGGTTACTTCTAGGAGTAGTGAGAAAGTGGGTGACATGATATCAACAGGATGTGGCATCCCAGGTAAGAATTGGGATGGATATGGATAGATGAGAGTGGATGTAGAGTGAGATGGAGCTGACATGAGGGTGATGGTGAAGATGGGATTTAGCCTAGAAAATACTTCCTATGTATCCCTATGTTAGGGAATCAAAGTCTACATAGTTTGGTTGGGTTTTGGGACACCTAATGAGGTGATCCATATAGATGAGACCCGGAGGAAGCCTAACCTCGGAGATGGGGTGTGAAATTGGGTACCATATAGAGGATATCTACCCAATGACACACTGGGTCTTATGCATGATTTACAGCTCCAGTTAGTCTAATTCTTGAGGGGAGGACCAGAGATGTGGGCCCCAAATGGGGGGACACCGATTTTTACCAGTGATTCAAGATGAACCTCTAAAATGATTCCTATGTAATCTGTCTAGGATAAAGGTATCAAAACTAGGTATTTCATCTGACGATGACTTACCATCTATTGGGGACTACAATATATTACCATTTATTGGGGAACAAAACGGCTTACCATTGAATGGGGTTGACAATGGCTTACCGCTGAATGGGGTACAATGACATACCGCTGATTGGGATTCAACCTCTCGTAGGATTCCTATGTACCCCACCTAGGAGATTGGGATCAAACCCTCGTAGTTCGAAAGTATACAGTTTAGTGTCAATCTGGATGAAAATGGGGAATACATTTTACATCATTTGGGATGAAGGTGATCCGATGTGAATTTTTCGAGACATGTAGATGTTGGGCTTGAACCTCATGGAGGCCTACTATTTCCCCCATCTTGGGGAAAAGGATAATTTCCATGTTGTTTGTAGTGGTGGATGCTGTTTAACATCATGTGGGACAAAGGTGAACTGATGTGAAGGGTGTCGGGTCAAGTAAGTGTTGGTCTTGAACCCCGGGGAGGCTTCCTACGTACCATACCTTGGAGACAAGGATAAATTTACACATATTTCAGAATGGTTTGGTGAACCGATGTGAAGGGGGTTGGGACCAATGGAGATGTTGGGATTAAACCTAAGGGAGACCTCCTACGTAGATTTCCTTGGTAAGGATCAATGTCCACGTAGCTTGGGATGGTTGATACATTTTAACATAATGTGGGACAAAGGTGAAATAACATGAAAGGGTCAGGGAAACTACGTGTTGGGCTTGAACCTGAAGGAGGATTCATACATACCTTTCCTAGTAGACAAGGATCAATCTCCATGTAATTAAGAATGGTATGGTGAACCGATGTGAAGGGGGTCAGGACCAATAGAGGTGTTGGGATTGAACCTCAGGGAGGCTTCCTACATACATTGCCTTGTCAAAGGTCAAAGTCCACGTAGTTCATAATTTTATGGGGTCTAAATGCTAAGGTGGCCAATAGAGTATGTCATGGTTGGTTCTTACTCTTTGCACACATGAGTCATGCTCGGTGTGGAAAAAAAAGGTAGAAAAAACATGATGATCACATTTTGAAAGGTGTGTTCGTTAGAAATGAAGTGGGTCATACACGTAATTAGCAGCCCAATGAGGAAATAAGGGCTTCTGTGTTGTTAGCAACCCATGTATATGGGGATTGGTACTTACTCCAGGATATAGGACCGTTTGCGATAAAGCCTAGAGGGAGATGGATGGGTTAATGAAGGTCTCTGTGGCCATCTCTCCTCTGGCTGTTGGAAAGAAAGAAGAAAGGATGAGTAGCAGCTCTACCTCCTTCAAGAAAGGCTAAGGTCTTACACGAAGGTGGTTTCCATTCCGCACAGAAAAATGAAAATCCAAAAAAGTGGATCTCATTCCATATTAGGAAGATCTCACTCTCGTGGAGATGAGCGGGAATAGAAAATGTAAAGACCCGTAAAAATCAACAGAATTTTTTTCTTAATTTTCTTTGGGATTATAGAAGAACGCAGTTTCTGACAGCACATGATTCAGAGGCCCGGTGGGCCCGGAATCAATTTCCAAAGTTTAGCTCAGGTACGTTCAATTAACGGACGAGCGGGTTTTGCTAAATTTTGAACCGGTGGTTGGAATCGAAATCTGAGGGCACCGATTAAACCGCAGCACCGATAATTGCTTAAGAGGATCATTAGCGAAGATGTGTTTGCTCGGGAGGAGTTGTTAAAAATTTGTGGATTAATAATGAATTGAATAAAAAAAATTGTGGAACAATTTTTCATTATTTCTTTATCCTAGTGGTTATATCCAACAAGGAGTAGTTAGGGTGGGACCCACAAGCCCCTAAATACCCATGAGAGGATTAAAGGTGAGGTGGGGCCCTCACAAGCCCCCACCTATTCACTTTCCCCAAAACTCCTTAAACCCCCCCCCCCTCTTTAATTTTGTATCACATCATAAATTGAGTAACCTTCCTTTTCCTCTCTCCCTCATCTCATTAATGTGCCAACACCGTAAATTAATGAGTTAATCTCCCTAATTAATTCATTCAATTTAATTATTTTGAAAGGCATTATTTTTTTATAATATTGGGGAGCCTAATTTTTTATTTTCCTTGGAAAATATTGGTTGGGAGACTTTGGGAGAATTAGGAAGAACAACATTCTCTCGGCGACGAACGCTGACTCCACGGAAGATCGATGACGTGTTTAACTTCATCCTTCATCCGAGGCCAGAGCATGAGGTGACGCCCATGAGGAAAACCGATTTTCTTCCACTTCCTTGGTGTCAAGGAATAAGAAGCCACCTGCGTAGAACATCATCAACGTATTTCCTTCCAACGTTGACGAAGCGACGCTACGAAGGACGAACAACACGAGGTAGGGGAATTTATTTGTTATTTTCTTTATCTTTTGAGAATAGAACGACGAGCACGGACCAATCATTTCCAGGTTGATCCGCATATCGTTCGTTCATGTGGGTTGATGTTGAGTTTTACTATTTTGCCCGTGAATTATTTCTTTGTTGTACGTCGAATTCTATTTGTTGGCAGCTTGCTATCATTATAACGTGAGGAGGTCGGATCGCACAAAAACGGCCGACCCACCTCCCCCTTGTTGTTGATTATGTTTCGTCTCGAACGAAGGCGGAGCGGTGCAATGGTACCACTCGGAAACATGGAGAATTACGGCAAGGATGTTTGGCACCGTCGTGCCATGCCGTTGTGGCCGATGAAAACCGCGACCGGAGATGTGGCCGCGGAGGTGATTTGAAGACTCCGTTGGTTGATCGTTGTGCACGGAATGATGAGCGATGAAAAACAGGGCCGCAAAGTCATTTTGAAGCCTCCACAATAAAGGTCGGGTCCCGGGAGGACCATTGGCAATGGCGGCGAGCAAAACGGACCAATAGAGCGCATCCGGTGGTCCGCAGAAAATCTTGCCTGCGGCCGGCACCGGCCGGCTGCCAAGAGGCAGCAGCGACCAACGCGCTGCCGAGAAGGGCCGCTGCCGCGGCCGGCCGCTGGTCTCGTGACTGCGCGGGATCGAGGGGGTCGGTATTCCGTGCTCGGCCGCATCCGTTGGTAAGGTGGGTCCCCCCCTGGGGGCCGCGGTTACGAGACCGGGGGGCAGCCCCCCCCCCCCCCCATCCGCTCGGTCGAAACGGCCGAGCCACCTGGAAATCGGGCCGCACCTAGGCCAGGTCGGGCCGCGCCGCTCCAGCTGGGCCGGGCCGCACCATCCAGGCCAGGCCATGCCCAAGCGGGCGGGACCCGGTTCGGGCAGACCCAGGCGGTCTCGGGCCAGGTCGGACTGGGCCTGGACCCCCGATTTTCGGGAAGTTTCCGTTCAAACACTCATATCATGGGATACAGACCTTCGATAGATGCACCGTAAGCTGTTAGGTGATCCTTGGATCGAGAGGGTCGTTTCGGTATATTACACTAAAGGTTTAAGAGAACTTTGAGTACGGTCGGGTTGGTTCAGATACGAAACCAACCGGGCCTTCGGAGAGTTAACGCTTATATCTGGAGTTCAGGATGTCCGATTGACGTTCCGTCGACTTTGTTGGATTCCCCTTGATGAGACAGAGCTTTTGTAATTCTTCTCTTGAGTTGTGGTTGCAGTTGGATAGTGGCTGGGTTGGATTGTACCCGAAATCCAACCGGGCCCCTAGAATGGAAAAGCTAATATCTTTCAGAACGAACATCCATTTGACGAACCGTCAGCGGCATTGGTGATCACGTTGAGAAACGGTCCCTATGAGTATACCCAATGAGAGTTCGGGGTATAGTTGAGATACGGCCGGGTTGGTTCGCACACGATACCAACCGGGCCCCTAAGACGAAAAGACTAATAACTCACAGACCAGGCGTCTGATTAACGCGTCGTCTATTGTGTTGAGACCCCTATGACGAGGCGGTGCTTTGAGATAATTCTTTGTAGGACTTTTTGATACTTTGTGTATCGACCAGTAGCTTGTGGATTGGACCCTCTCTGAGACGAGCGTGTGGAGTACGGAGACCGTGTAGCCGACTGAGACTTGACGATGGACGATCGACCGACTCAGTGAGTTTTGGATAGCCCAGTGGGGAGCACTTGGTTGTAGAGGCAGACCCATGGCGGAGGAGCGCTTGGTTGTAGCGGTAGACCCGCGGTACTCAATAGAAGGAGTACCTCTAAAGGCTATGAGGGAGAGTGCTTGGTTGTAGCGGAAGACCCATGGTGGGTTGCGCTTTCTTGTAGCGGCAGACCCACGGCGGAGGAGTGCTTGGTTGTAGCGGAAGACCCGCGGTACTCAACAGAAGGAGTACCTCTGGAGGAAATGAGGGGGAGTGCTTGGTTATAGCGGTAGACCCATGGGGGGAAGCGCTTGGTTGTAGTAGCAGGCCCACAGCACTTGAGAGGTGTTGTACCTCAGTAGTTTACGTTAGTACCTCGGATTTATGATAGGATCATTGTACACTCTAGAGACTGGGCTCTTCAGTAGTTACAGTTTTGATAATTTAAAATCCTGGTTTGAGCTGAGTCTATAACCATTGTAAATACCTCATGATTGAGATGGTTCACTTGATAACTTGGGTATATGTATGGGCATATACTTCGGTAGTGGTTATCCGTTGATTTCATAACCATTGTGTTTCCTCATGATTGAGATGGGTTACTTGAAAACTTAGGTATATGTATGGGCATATAACTTAGTAGAGGTTATCTAATGAGATCTTTCTTTGTGGTTAAACTTGTTGGATTTAGTGAGACCTTGAGGTTTTCGGGGACTCTACTGAGTATCATTATACTCCCCCCTGCATGAGCTTTGCCCGCACTTCATTATGTTGGTTGCAGACGACAGGCAGCGTGGACAGAGGCCGAGTGTTCGAGTACTGGATGGTACCCGGAGGTGGACCTCATGACGAGTTAGTATCCATAGGTGGACTTCACGATGATACGAAACTCAGAGGAGGATGACGGGCGAGAGCGTTGAGGAGGCTATATGTACCTACCCTTCAGGTAGGATCCGTGGTGGACGATCCAGGAGCTACGCTATTTGTAGCTACCCAACATGTAGGATCCGAGGTGGATGACCCAGGAGCTTCTTTTACTCTTCCATTTTCTTGTTCTTATATTGTACTTCTTTTCAGTTGTAGTCGTACTTTTCAGTTGGGTTTGTATTCTGGCCCATTTACTTTTTAGCACTTTCTTTTGTACTTAGTGTATTACTTCCACTTGTACTCTATGGTGTTTTGTTTACTTTTATAAAGGCAATGCCTTCCCAGTTATCGGGATTTACGCCTTTAGTGCTAGTCGCCAGCCCCTGGCCTATGGAAGGCGGGCTTGGGGTATTCACGGCGTGGGCCCCGAGGACGGGTCGTGACAGACAATGTCTGAGGTGGGGTGCCATATGTGTGATGCACTGGGAGAGACCACAGTTTAACATCATGTGCTAAGGATGATGGTGCATGGAAATTTAATGTCAGGCATCTCGGATGAGGTGGGATCACTCCACACCCCTATGTCTTACATAACTGGTACACTTTAAACCTTGGTCAACGGAAGGCACTGGAAATGCTGTAGTGAGGGGGTTCAGTGGTGTGATCCACTGAGAGTTCCATGATAGTATGGCTTTGAGAACAAGAAATATCCCTTTGTGTGCCTATGGGAAGAAGAACAAGGTAGAGAAATGTTGTGCAAATCATCGCCCAAGGGACATTGAAATCACTTCGTACAAACCTGGAGGGTTGCACAGGAAAAGGGTTTGCAAAGAAATGTGTTTATAAGAAATGTTATTATGGAGCTCTGACATTCCACTTAACAGAGGGGCTTTCTTAAAGGGTTCTTCTTCACGAAGTGGAATGAACTAGCCTTTGATAAGGGTTTAGGTGCACATAAAAGGAACATCAAGAAGAAAAAATGGTTTTGCAAAGTAGGGCTTCATGAAGAAAGGGTACCTTGAAAAGAATATGAAGACGAATCACTTTTCATCACAAAGAATAGTGCCCCTACCTTAGCATGTGAATCACATGTGCATAGAGGGTACATCGTGAAGCATGAGTGCCTTGCGAAGATCCAAATCCCCTTAGGGATCTCTTTCCTTTGAGAGGGCCCATGGGCTCTGCAAAGGGCATCCCTAATAGAAGAGGGGTTGTGTTTAAGACATGGGAGGGGAACATATCAATGCTAATGTACGTTGAAGATCTCATTTTTACATAGAAATATGTGATTCTCAATTAGAGAGAGGAGAGGGAAAAAGGTCGGAGTATCCGTCCTTTGGGCTTGGGTGAGTGCAGGTATTTATAGCAAACTGGAGGCATGAAGTATGTATCACTCGATGCGAAGCTACATGGAACTTTTTCAAAATCAAGATCATCACGCCTCTTCAATTCGCCCCGACTTCAAAAATATCAGGAGGATCATGTAGCCTCATGCCTCATTGATCCACGACTGCATTACAAATGACAGGCGGGTCGAGGAGCCTCCTTCGACTTTTCTATGTGGCACCTTCGAAGGGGGTCTGATTTGCACCTATCATAGTTCTGCGGGGATCCGAAATTGGTCTTCACAAGGCAACCTGTCTGGATTTGGATTTCACATTACATCATTTTCCACCACACATATTTTTGGTACCAAAAAATGCCCCTCTCATAATTGGAGGCAAGAAGAAAATGATTGTCTATGTCTGAGGGTCAATTACCAAAATCTTTCTAGGACCATTGCAAAGCCACCTGGCTATTGAGGGTCGCGGTGCCGAGTGGCAATGCATGGGTTGAGAGCATCCTGAATCACACTGTATCCGGACATGCTACAAAACACAGAGGGTCGTCACCTAAAAATAGGGGAGGTTTACCTCCATTTTATCCTTTATCACCACCATGTTTTGGGGAATCTGCTCTTGATTTGAGAATCTCAGTGTGCTCTCGGATTGCTCTCTGAGAATCGGTATTTACTGCTTCGGGGCACACTACAATTCCTTCAACTCCGCGAGTGTTCACTCCACAGCTTGTGTCTTCTAGGGTAGGGTAGGGCTCCGTGATTTCATTCTGGGACTGAGATCTACGAACGAGATTTGCAGATGAGCCTCGTGAAAGGGCTTCATGAACCAGAAACTAAAATGTCGAAATTTTACAAACTTAATGTCTCAATAGGTAGCTGCTAGGGGGTCCTTCCAGATTCAACCAAGAGGAAAGAAATATAGAATTACTCGGGTACCATAGAACTCTTAAGAACCCATTCAGACCACAATTTTCTGGTGGATCTATTGTTGGAGATCCAGAAGAACTACCCGCTATGTATAAGGTTTCCTTTGTATGGATAGGGCATGAGTGATTACTTCTTCATCCTTGAAGTAATAAGGGATGAGCCATCTTACTGATCCATGATCGCTTCGTGCCAGTGCCATTAGATTAGGGCATCTTGTAACACCCCATGATTTCATAGTGTGTTAGTTCTTCAAAATAATTCAATAACTTTCACTACATGCAACATAAAGTTCAAGCACACCATGACTTACCAAACAAGCCGTTCAAAAGAGGTTATGAATAGTATTAGATAAATTTTAATGTTTATATAATCCTTATAATTTTAGAATCCATATTATGAGTTTCTTAGATATAATGCAAGAACAAATTCATTTTCAGTATTGCACTTTTATCAACTTTAATAGTGAACCATTTTTAAATACTATATTTTAAACTTTTTGACTAAATGGGGACATCAAAAATTTAAAATGAAACATCCCAAGCTTCTACGGTACGCTTCTCTTTGAATAATGTGATAGCGTGTGTTGTACGCAACACCGAGTTCTAACAACCAATTAAACTAGCCGTTATGAATAGTAATAACTACTTTTTAAAATTATATATATTTTATATTTCAAAATGGACTTCATTTTTGGATTCGGAATATCTAATTTAGCCTAAGGTGAAATTTTGGTACTTTTCGGATAACTTTCATATTTTGATGAATAGTGAAAATTACTAAATTTTAATTAAAAACAACTTTTTTAATCAAAATAATTAATAGTGATAAATTATGAATTTTAGTAGTTCTAAATTATATTTAGAAATTGTTTTTTACCATTTAATATAATGTTGGTCATTAGACATAATTTTACAATTAAACCGAACATAAACAAGTGTCAATCTTTTGATAGTTATTATCTCTTAAAAACACGTTTTTTGTTTTGACAGCGGGAATTAATTTTAAATTAATTTCTGCCACTTCTGTGTTTTGAATTTAGAAAAATGGATTCCATATTTGGAATCAGGATGTCCAAAGTGTGTAAATAGGTAACTTTTATTTTTAGACATTTTGAATAATTACTGTGGTAAATATTTTATTTACCATGGTTAAGGGTAAATCCGGTAAATAAGGGTTAAAAAATAATATTATAATAATATAAAATTACCTTAAAACGTGTCCTAACCTTATTGGTGGACACATAACCGACCATGAGCATCCTTGTGTCAATTTGGGGACCCCTTGGAGCCACTTGTATGTGGTAGGGACACTTTATATTAATAAAGTTAAAATAAAAATAAAAATGGCATAAACTTACATCTTTTAGAAGAACAACTTTTACATAGGGTTATACATGTTGGATTTTCGATTATAAATATTCATTAGAAAGATAAAAAGAGTTCCTACATAATGATATTTTATTTATAATTTTTAGACATTATATAAGTTATTTTATTTATGACACAATGATGATGCGGTAATTACTATAATAGTGAAATATTAAAATAATTGATATTATAAATACCAAAATAAATATAATATGAAACTTTTAATGAATTAAACTAATTTTATAGGATAATATGATATATTAGGATTTATTTTATTGACTTTGTTCGAAGTAATCAATCTGTTGTGAGTTTCAAAAAAATCAACTATTGAATAGTGTCAAAATTGACATAAAAGAGTTCTTAAAAAAATATTATATTATTAATTGATATTAAATTCCTAAAAATCTAAGGTTCGGCCAAGAGACTTATATCATGATAGGTTAATCATTAATGGACCACTTGGGGGTCGCTTGGATGTATATAGTAAGTTTATTAACCATATTATATAAAACTACAAAGAGACATTGTAAAAGTGAAACTAATTAACTTAGAGTTAATACTTAAAGATAAGGTTAATATAAGTACCCAAACCTGTCTAAATTCTATTGGTTGAGTGGTTTTCAACCTATCCCCACCTTAGCCTTTTAATAGTCAACTTTGGAGCCATTTTAAACCGAATATGAATTTTTTATAAATTAATATTTCTAGCTTTTCCAAAGGTACCCCTCACCCCTCTTATAAAAGGGCACTCCTCCTTCTCATTCCTTCACACCTTCAAAGCCTTTTGGATCGGCCAAACACTGCCCAAATACTCTCCCAACATCCCTCACTACAACCTAGAGGCCTTAGTTTGATCAGAAAGCCAACCTAAGGAGCCCTTTTGATCAAATCAAAAGGAAGAACCCGAAGAAGAGGTAATGATTTCACCACCCTTCTCCAAGTTCATTTCTTCTTCCACTTCTTCTTCCTTTGTTCTTACCATTCTAAAATAATAACTCCATTATCTCACATATACTGTGATGTTATTATAAATATGGTACAATCATATTCAGTATTCTATCCACCCTTTGAATAACATGTCACCATACGTGCGTACGTACGGCTTACCGTCTCCACGTCGTGGTGTAATTGTTATTCAATATAATATTATTTGGATGGGTATAATAATGATGTATAACTCATGTAAATAATAAATATAACATGTTAATGATTCTGTATATATGATATACCATCCATTTATATATTATTTTAATGTCAAAAGAATGATATTGTCGCTCGTGCGTACGTACGGACTACCGTCTCCACGAACGCGATGAGATTCATTCTCCATCGTATCCATTCAAGTATAATTATCATTTGATGATTTAAAAATGATGTTTAAGGACTTGATATCATTCTGGATATGAATAATATACAACCTATCCTTTACAAACATGTCTTACGTAACGAAACATATAAAAGAAAACAAGTAAGTTAACACACGAAACGACGATAATTCTAAGATATTATTAACAAATCAATGTTAAAAGATCATATATGAAATAATATTAATATATATGATTCTTGTATAATTTAATAACAATTATTTCACCATTATACAGGAGGTTAACCTACCCCAACCAAGGAAAAGTACAAGGTAAGGGTTATTTCACAATCTCTTCATTATCCGAGGTTGTTTATACGTAATAATCTACTAGGACATCTTTATCATCCACATCCATGTTTCTTAAAAATGTATTTCAAAACATTTTTACTATTTACAAGAATATGGGTTAAAGTCATTTATACCCTTGTTTGACTTTTTATAAGAGGTTTATAAAGGAATCTTTCCGTCGTTTTCAAAACAAGGTCCTTTTTAACCTTTTCGACAGAATTGAGGTAAGAATGTTTTTTTTAACTTATATGGCGGGTGCGGTTATTTTACGCCGTTATAAAATCTTCAAAGCTTTCCTTACAAGCTTATAAGAATATTTTCAATGAAAATGTTTTATTTTATATGGATCTTAAATTATTTCAAAATAAAAGGAGATATTTCTTTAAAAACAATTTTGATTTCATCTACGTCAACATCCTTTGATGGATTTTAAGATTATTTGAAGTTGATTTATTATGATACAAAACTTCTATATTGTATTGAAGGTTTTGTGATATGTTTGACTATGGATGTGATATTTTTATACCATTCATAGTTTATGGTGAAATTATTGACATTTCGTATGCTAGTTTTAATACGAATGTTTATGTTATGTTTAAACCTTTTCATATGGGAATGCATTGGACTTAATAAGTGACGGGTGGAGCCCGATATAGCTCCTCGATGCATCGGTAGGTCTCATGAGACAAACTAGTGTCTTGGCACAAGGCCTTGACAAAATCTTATTTGTAGTCTTGGCACGAGGCCTTGGCTATGTGGTTATGATAGTCTGGCATTATGCATTCCAACATTATGAAAGTGGTTATTGATTTTTGCATGTGATTATTCGATTAGTAGAATATCCATGTGAATAAGTAAATGGCATTATTTCATTTCACATTTGCCATACTATGTTGAAGTTCAAGTTTAAAAGGCTTTTGTTTTAGTAATGCATTGCCTTAAATGTTTATTCTTATTTATGAAAGTTTCCGCTATATTGTTATCCTTACTGGGCATTTGAGCTCACCCCTTTTCTATGTTTTATTTTTCCCAGGAAGTGAAGAAGTAAGTTATGAATGACCTGCAGGGATATTATGTGGGGATATGAGTGTGGATTATGGAGACAAAATGTTGTAGTAGTAGTTTTTCGTTTAATGATGTAATGTAAAACTTATGAATATATCTAGTGTTTCCAAGGCTACTAAACCAATCGGTCTTTCGAGATTTGATCTTTCTTGTGATCATGCCAATGTTACGAAGTAATGCACCGACTCTGGGTAGCTGGGGTCGGGGCGTTACAGTTGGTATCAGAGGAAGTTTAGTACAAACCTTGGAAGCTAGATTTAGATAAACTCTGATTAGAGCACGTAGACCTAAGATGAACTTTGAGGATTAGTATAGAAGAACTTCCTAGAATTTTGGTATTGTAGAGATTTTGTGAGTTTTCCGAGCAATAAATCTCTGTCTGGATACGAGCAGGTAGAGGCGGCTCTGGCACAGATGTACCTAGGGGTAAAACCCGAAAACACCGCTTTGAGCTAGACTCGAACGGGAACTGGTGCACGACAACGGGCCTTGCTGCACTCTTGGTTACGACACTCCCGGGGGATATGCTTAGGATAACTCTCATTTTCTTTACAAATCATTATGAAGGGTTTATTAGTATATACTTCCTCAAAGAAAACATTTTTATGATTATGGATTATATCCATAAATAGTTCAATTTATGTTAAGTGTTTTATAAGTATGGGATTATGTGTTTTTATTCATAAACTGATCTAGTTTATGCCATGGTATAGAAATGGCGCCCAGTAGAAGGAATGAGAACTCCAGAAATACACATGATTCAAAGAGAAGGAAGGATCATATCTTTCATGGTCTTAAGCTAGAATTTATAAGAGAAATAGTCTACCATGTATTATCATCATATGAAGAAATAATATCATGTGTTGATAAGATAAGTAATGAGTTTACTGAGTCCTATGGCTTTGAAGGGAAGCAAGAGAAGAAAAGGATGGAAGAGAGAAAGATGGATAATGGGAAGAGGGAAAAGAAGAATTTTCCCATATGTGGTAACTGTGGAAAGAAACACCATGGAACTTGCCTGAAAGGAATGGGAGTTTGTTATAAGTGTGGAGGAAAAGGGCACAAAGTATGTGACTGCAAGGGTAAGAAAATGGTTTTAAATGTACAATGCTTCATTTGCAAGGAGTTTGGACACTACGCGAACCTATGTCCCAGTCATCAGACTATGCCGCAAATGATGTTATTGGATAATAACCAAGTTATGATACTACCACAGATGAAGAGGAATGATTAGAGTTCTTATGTTGATTATGTCAATTGAGTGTTGTATCAACAATGTACTTGTTATAATAATTATGGAGTATATAAGGATTGTACTGCAGTACTATTTCATTAAGGACTTGAAATTGTGTGGAACAAAGAAAAGTGACTCAATAGCAGGTTAAATTTTTGGAAAATATATGGTTGAGAGAATGATAAACCATAATATGGTTCTGATACCGAGGTAGTGATTTTAGAATAATACATGATTGATTTGGATAAATTATATTGGATATTCTTGACTACCTTGGAACTGATTAATGATTTGTATATTCCATCATTGTTGGGGTTTAGAACATTTTTGGATTAATGAAGTATATCCAGCTTTCTATATGGAATAAGGGAGCTTGAATATAATCAATAAGGAATATGGTAATTCAGGATGTTTCGTTGTATTAAAATAATACATGATGAAGGTATTCATATGCTATTACGGGGTAAAAAGGTTCTACATTATGTTTACCTTACTTATAAATGTTGGACTGTGAGTTTGGATAGAAGTATTTTGGATAGTTCTAGTTTGGATTATTTTGGATTTCCATAAAAGGACAACCTGGAGGTCAGGCGGCACCCCGTCGCGTCCGGCAAGGCTTCGAGACTTGAACCCGCAACCGAAGGGCGACAAGGGTGTATCACCTACCACTGGCCCACGAGATGTCCTAGATTAAATAATGTAGTTTTTATTAAAATATCTTGTAGATGAATTATAAATTTGTTTATTTTGGAACCCTTTACGAATAGTGTAAATAGAATTTTTTTTACATTCTATTATCTTTTAGAGTGAAAGATGTGTTTGAGGTAGGAATTTATTAATGGATAAAACTCTAATTATAAAGTAAGTATATCTCCTTATGATCTTAGCCAATCTCATAAATAAATTCCTCAATATTAAGAAAAGCAACTTAGAACAAAAATGTTTCCCTAGATGGTACCTTAAATCATCACAAATTTATGGCTTTGGGATTGTTGGCCTTTTCATAGCCATGTTCTCTACCACTCTCCATCAGATAATTGATGGTTAGATTTCTCCTCCATATCCATATTTTCCTACATGGAACCCTAGTATGTGTTATTTTCGGTAATCTTCATATTTTCCACTCTTTATTTTAAATAGAGGCCTCATTAATTCATTTTTCGATGTAGGATTTCAACTAAGATATTTTGAAACGTCAAAAATGTGTTATCCCAATACCCTATACTTTGTTGAACCGATGGTACTTCAAATCATCATAGATTGATGAGTTTTAGGACCTCAATTATACACTTGTTTGTGATTGATGACCTCAATCACTACCTATAAATATTTACGTTTTTCCTCCGATTATATGTCTCTAATTGCCACCAATGTTCTCCTAATCAAGATCATAATTAGGTGGTGACCCTTTCATTTCTCTTTTCCTCATATTAAGACTAAATTTTAGTAACCCAATTTCCGATGTGGGGTTTCCCACAAATATATTATATATTTTCAACCTTTTATTTTCGAAGAACAATTTCAAATTGCGAGGACGCAATTTATTGAAGGAGGGGAGAATGTAACACCCCAAGATTTCATAGTGTGTTAGTTCTTCAAAATAATTCAATAACTTTCACTACATGCAACACAAAGTTCAAGCACACCATGACTTACCAAACAAGCCGCTCAAAAGAGGTTATGAATAGTATTAGATAAATTTTAATCTTTATATAATCCTTATAATTTTAGAATCCATATTATGAGTTTCTTAGATATAATGCAAGAACAAATTCATTTTCAGTATTGCACTTTTATCAACTTTAATAGTGAACCCTTTTTAAATACTATATTTTAAACTTTTTGACTAAATGGGGACATCAAAAATTTAAAATGAAACATCCCAAGCTTCTACGGTACGCTTCTCTTTGAATAATGTGATAGCGTGTGTTGTACGCAACACCGAGTTCTAACAACCAATTAAACTAGCCGTTATGAATAGTAATAACTACTTTTTAAAATTATATATATTTTATATTTCAAAATGGACTTCATTTTTGGATTCGGAATATCTAATTTAGCCTAAGGTGAAATTTTGGTACTTTTCGGATAACTTTCATATTTTGATGAATAGTGAAAATTACTAAATTTTAATTAAAAACAACTTTTTTAATCAAAATAATTAATAGAGATAAATTATGAATTTTAGTAGTTTTAAATTATATTTAGAAATTGTTTTTTACCATTTAATATAATTTTGGTCATTAGACATAATTTTACAATTAAACCGAACATAAACAAGTGTCAATCTTTTGATAGTTATTATCTCTTAAAAACACGCTTTTTGTTTTGACAGCGGGAATTAATTTTAAATTAATTTCTGCCACTTCTGTGTTTTGAATTTAGAAAAATGGATTCCATATTTGGAATCAGGATATCCAAAGTGTGTAAATAGGTAACTTTTATTTTTAGACATTTTGAATAATTACTGTGGTAAATATATTATTTACCATGGTTAAGGGTAAATCCGGTAAATAAGGGTTAAAAAATAATATTATAATAATACAAAATTACCCTAAAACGTGTCCTAACCTTATTGGTGGACACATACCCGACCATGAGCATCCTTGGGTCAATTTGGGGACCCCTTGGAGCCACTTGTATGTGGTAGGGACACTTTATATTAATAAAGTTAAAATAAAAATAAAAATGGCATAAGCTTACATCTTTTATAAGAACAACTTTTACATAGGGTTATACATGTTGGATTTTCGATTATAAATATTCATTAGAAAGATAAAAAGAGTTCCTACATAATGATAATTTATTTATAATTTTTAGACATTAAATAAGTTATTTTATTTATGACACAATGATGATGCGGTAATTACTATAATAGTGAAATATTAAAATAATTGATATTATAAATACCAAAATAAATATAATATGAAACTTTTAATGAATTAAACTAATTTTATAGGATAATATGATATATTAGGATTTATTTGATTGACTTTTTTCGAAGTAATCAATCTGTTATGAGTTTCAAAAAAATCAACTATTGAATAGTGTCAAAATTGACATAAAAGAGTTCTTAAAACAAATATTATATTATTAATTGATATTAAATTCCTAAAAATCTAAGGTTCGGCCAAGAGACTTATATCATTATAGGTTAATCATTAATGGACCACTTGGGGGTCGCTTGGATGTATATAGTAAGTTTATTAACCATATTATATAAAACTACAAAGAGACATTGTAAAAGTGAAACTAATTAACTTAGAGTTAATACTTAAAGATAAGGTTAATATAAGTACCCAAACCTGTCTAAATTCTATTGGTTGAGTGGTTTTCAACCTATACCCACCTTAGCCTTTGAATAGTCAACTTTGGATCCATTTTAAACCGAATATGAATTTATTATGAATTAATATTTCTAGCTTTTCCAAAGGTACCCCTCACCCTTCTTATAAAAGGGCACTCCTCCTTCTCATTCCTTCACACCTTCAAAGCCTTTTGGATCGGCCAAACTCTGCCCAAATACTCTCCCAACATCCCTCAATACAACCTAGAGGCCGTAGTTTGATCAGAAAGCCAACCTAAGGAGCCCTTTTGATCAAATCAAAAGGAAGAACCCGAAGAAGAGGTAATGATTTCACCACCCCTCTCCAAGTTCATTTCTTCTTCCACTTCTTCTTCCTTTGTTCTTACCATTCTAAAATAATAACTCCAGTATCTCACATATACTATGATGTTATTATAAATATGGTACAATCATATTCAGTATTCTATCCACCCTTTGAATAACATGTCACCATACGTGCGTACGTACTGCTTACCGTCTCCACGTCGTGGTGTAATTGTTATTCAATATAATATTATTTGGATGGGTATAATAATGATGTGTAACTCATGTAAATAATAAATATAACATGTTAATGATTCTGTATATATGATATACCATCCATTTATATATTATTTTAATGTCAAAAGAATGATATTGTCGCTCGTGCGTACGTACGGACTACCGTCTCCACGAACGCGATGAGATTCATTCTCCATCGTATCCATTCAAGTATAATTATCATTTGATGATTTAAAAATGATGTTTAAGGACTTGATATAATTCTGGATATGAATAATATACAACCTATCCTTTACAAACATGTCTTACGTAACGAAACATATAAAAGAAAACAAGTAAGTTAACACCCGAAACGACGATAATTCTAAGATATTATTAACAAATCAATGTTAAAAGATCATATATGAAATAATATTAATATATATGATTCTTGTATAATTTAATAACAATTATTTCACCATTATACAGGAGGTTAACCTACCCCAACCAAGGAAAAGTACAAGGTAAGGGTTATTTCACAATCTCTTCATTATCCGAGGTTGTTTATACGTAATAATCTACTGGGATATCTTTATCATCCACATCCATGTTTCTTAAAAATGTATTTCAAAACAATTTTACTATTTACAAGAATATGGGTTAAAGTCATTTATACCCTTGTTTGACTTTTTATAAGAGGTTTATAAAGGAATCTTTCCGTCGTTTTCAAAACAAGGTCCTTTTTAACCTTTTCGACAGAATTGAGGTAAGAATGTTTTTTTTAACTTATACGGCGGGTGCGGTTATTTTACGCCGTTATAAAATCTTCAAAGCTTTCCTTACAAGCTTATAAGAATATTTTCAAAGAAAATGTTTTATTTTATATGGATCATAAATGATTTCAAAATAAAAGGAGATATTTCTTTAAAAAGAATTTTGATTTCATCTACGTCAACATCCTTTGATGGATTTTAAGATTATTTGAAGTTGATTTATTATGATACAAAACTTCTATATTGTATTGAAGGTTTTGTGATATGTTTGACTATGGATGTGCTATTTTTATACCATTCATAGTTTATGGTGAAATTATTGACATTTCGTATGCTAGTTTTAATACGAATGTTTTTGTTATGTTTAAACCTTTTCATATGGGAATGCATTGGACTTAATTAGTGACGGGTGGAGCCCGCTATAGCTCCTCGATGCATCGGTAGGTCTCATGAGACAAACTAGTGTCTTGGCACAAGGCCTTGACAAAATCTTATTTGTAGTCTTGGCACGAGGCCTTGGCTATGTGGTTATGATAGTCTGGCATTATGCATTCCAACATTATGAAAGTGGTTATTGATTTTTGCATGTGATTATTCGATTAGTAGAATATCCATGTGAATAAGTAAATGGCATTATTTCATTTCACATTTTCCATACTATGTTGAAGTTCAAGTTTAAAAGGCTTTTGTTTTAGTAATGCATTGCCTTAAATGTTTATTCTTATTTATGAAAGTTTCCGCTATATTGTTATCCTTACTGGGCATTTGAGCTCACCCCTTTTCTATGTTTTATTTTTCCCAGGAAGTGAAGAAGTAAGTTATGAATGACCTGCAGGGATATTATGTGGGGATATGAGTGTGGATTATGGAGACAAAATGTTGTTGTAGTAGTTTTTCGTTTAATGATGTAATGTAAAACTTATTAATATATCTAGTGTTTCCAAGGCTACTAAACCAATCGGTCTTTCGAGATTTGATCTTTCTTGTGATCATGCCAATGTTACGAAGTAATGCACCGACTCTGGGTAGCTGGGGTCGGGGCGTTACACAGCTGATGACCATAATAAAGAGGATTTCATGCCTTTCAATGATTACTGCCTATACAACAATGTTAATAAAAATTATTTGAAATAATTACCGCAAGAGAAATCTCCCCCAGTGTACCATGATATTTTTAAGGAAAACATGGGGAACCCAGAGAAGGGGTGGAACAACGAGGGGGATCTGCACCAGGGCGGAAAAATTTACGGATGATTAGGCATGGGCCTACAGTGTAGGTTCCTCATGCGAGGTTTTTAGGGTAGAGGTAAGGTGAGTGGACTTGTATGAAGTATCATGGGCCTCTTAATTTCACATCTATCAACTGAAGCTGCTGATTTCATAGTTGATGAGCAGATGGTCATAGAGGACCAACACCTACAATTTTCACCATGGTGAAGTTAGCACCAACCTGTGGGACTTGAACAATACTTTTGGGGTCCCAATACTAAGGGTAATGTACGATGAGTTCCTACCTGTTGTGAGTGCAAGGTAGTAACCAAAGAAGATTTCAACATTGGAAGGGGCATTAATGGACCTAGTGCTGGAAGAGGACATAGATTTTGTGAGGTACGCCAATTTCAAAATGTGGCTCAAACTGTTCCTGAACTTCCTGGAAGATGGAATGTTCCCTGTGAGGCCTCATACATGCCTGAAGGTAGTTCAATGAGTCAATGAGCACTCATACTAGTGACTCGTGGAGGAAAGCCAAAGGAAAACTTGGGTGTTCATTGTCATTACTGAGAATCAACTAGTAGTTAGGTTGGATGCAATCATTTCTGTGGTTATCTGCGGTTGGATCCTGCTGCTGAGGGACACGATCATGGGTGTGTGACAGAGCACTTTTATCATGGAATCCATGTTGGACATAGGGTGACGGGTCAACTTCAGCATCCCAATTCTCACCAAGTTTTATAAGATGTTGTGGCACATCAGCAACGGGAATAATCCATAGAGGATATGCATTCCATTCCACCTTCTGTACAGGTTGATAATAGTGCATATTAGGGGTATCTACGAATATATGAACCCCATTTCCCATCAAGGATAAAATTTCTGCCTGGACATTTTGAACAATATGGGGAGATTTTTGACCATAATGACCCTACTGGTGGTGCTGAATCGGGTCTATAAGGCAAAAAAGTTCTATTTCCACCCATTCCCATTGAAAAAATATGTATTCACTGATGATGTACAAGGAATGTAAGAGCATCATCCATTAATCTTGGCATTTTGGGGTGGGGTCCTTGTGGCGTGGGTTGAACGCAAGTCCCTTTGTGATACGTATACCCCGCACCATTTTTTGAGGCAATTTCGGTGAATGCAGCAACTGACACCACAGGTATAGTTGGGGGTGTGTTATGAGGATCACTCATGTGTGATGAGGCAGATGTGGCTTATGTTCACATGGTAATATGAGAAGATGGGGAACAACCTACCTCAACCCATGGTCACCTTCGAGCTTATGAAGGAATATTCCAAGAGATGTGAGGCGGTATACCCATGGGAGATGCTGAAGGGGCAGACCTTCCAGACCAGTGACGGAGTCCCTCCCAAACCTCAGGGTTTTGGACAATAGGAAACAAGGAAATCTCGTGGTGGCATGGTTATAGTGGCACTGAGGCCTCCACTGGTCAAAAGGGAGGTGGTAGCAGCAGACCTTGTGTTCCCAGAGGAGTAGAGCCATCCAGAGGGGAGGTCGCCCAGGGGGTTCTATAAAATATCTACCCGGGCACCGGGGAAGCGGTTGGGCCACATATACATGCCGGAGAATGTTTTCTTGTCAGAGTCTTGGGACATCTGGGTTGTCAACAGGCAATTCGTCAACTGGTTTTACATATGGAATCACTTTAATCAGCTCGGGATGGATTTTTTGGGAAGAGGTCCTATCAAGGCCAGCTTCACGGTGTCCCAATCGGAGGGGGAGAAATACCTTCCTGATATGAAGTACTTTGTGCACTCCCGAGCTACTTCGCGTATGACGATAGATCGGGTAAAGGTGTAGCTAGATCGAACAGTCACCATGTAGTTGTCGCCTGCTGAATTTATGGAGTGTTTCCCTCTGCCAGAAGAATCATATGAGTCCTCCTAAGGGGATGAGGCCAGTAAAGTGAGCCCTCTAGAGGAGGGTGAGGTCGGAAATTCAGTCGCAGAGTTGGAAGAGTTTGCAGAGGCCCTTGAGGTAAAATCATAAATGGCTTCCTTGAAGTCTTCATCTAGGTCATCTAGGACTTCTCCACTAATATGTGAACTATGAAAGAGGTACTAATGTTCAAAACCTGCTCTTTCCCAATAGATGATGCAGTTGCGGGGCCTTAGGGATCTATGATCATGTCTATGGAGATTACCACACTTAGTGGGGTTGGGACACCAAGGGTGGTTCTTACAGAGTTTCCATATTTCCCAACAATATACAGAGGGCCAAGCCTCGGTGTCCCAAAAGCAACAACCCCGGATTGAGACAGACTATTCAACCTCTGTGAGTCTCCTTTAACAAACATGTAACTGACACCCATTGAACAAGACAAATGATGTTTGTGCACCCTTTATGCAGAGTTCTTCAAACGGTGTGGACTTCCTTGGCGAGGTGGGCTGGACTTCCTGGCCGTGGGGCATTTCCTGGGGGGAAGTTCGGTGATCATTCAAGTAGATTTTCTAACTGACCAAGCTACAATGATTCCGATTACTGGTGGGACCATTAGTAGAATAAATAATGTGGTCATTGTGGTGGGATCGACGATGAGGATCGATCAGACAACACAGGTGAAATACCTGATCAGACACCATACGCATCCCTTGCTGACAAGTTCCTAGGGGTGTTCCCCGCATATGAACCTACCGACCCCGTGAGTCAAGACGAGATGAACTCTGATGATGAGGATAGAAAACTTGTATGTTGCTGGTCATGGAATCTGATCAATCACTTCATCGATGAGACCACACATCACCATTGATATAAAATATACGGCATCGACCCTAGCTATGTGAACTATGAGCTGGGGGATTGGATTCCCAGTCTCCTCACATACTCATTCGAGATCTCATGGTGGGGAAAATTTTGTAATATGATAGTTTCCATTACGTGATTTGGTAGTGGAGAGACGCCATGAACATAAAGAGGCTCTAGGAGGCTGAAAGTGAGATTCAGCGACTGCATGTCTAGCCCGATTACAGTTTGACTTTCCTCTACATGCAATCCAATCTTATATCATGGCTAAAAGACTAGCTGGATGTGGGAGAATAATCATTGAAGCAAGCCTCCGAGGGGATGGCTATTGTCCAATGTGATGAGGAGTGGGATCAGATTGTAGCTGACGAACTACCCCTCATTGTTTCCGAGGAGGAGCGGGAACAAAACAAGCGACAACGAATCTTGGATGCCGCAAGACAATGAGTGGCGGAGCTGCAACTCTCTTTTGACGGGGTCAACCAGTCCATGGGAGGGGTTCGTCCTCTAGTGCTATAATTCATGTAACTTTTAAATATTCGTTCATGCTATTATTATTTCTACTGGATGCATGCATGAGTTCCATTATTTGTTTCATCCAACCACATGTCTATCACTACAGACGCCGAAAAATTCCGTAGCTCCTAAAGGTTGTTCTGAAATGACGACGCGAATTCATATTCGGATTCAGAGGCTTGGTCTGGATGGCTCGGAAGTGGTGCACAAAAATAAGGAGGGCTTGCGCGATAAAATGTAACCCTCATGAAGGAATTCCGGGATGCACGGAAAAGAACCAGGGTGGTGCACAATTTTGCATGCCTGGTCCCGCATGGTGAGGCCTTTCAGGCCAACTGGTCCTAGAATGGAAGATTTCACGCACCACCCAGATTCCGCGACATCTGGACCCTATAAATAGAAGGATACCCATTCTGTTTTGGTGTTTCGGAATTCGGGAAATCTCCTGTTCATGAAATTGGACTCCCGCGCATGCAATATCACTTTCAGGTATTGACCCTTTTCACGCAACCTTGCCTTGGGGTTCACCTTTGCGTGAAATCCCACCAACTTAAATAAAATTTCAAACTCCTCAGGGTTCATGTTTTGCGTGAAATCACATCCATTGAATGTACTCCCTCTATTGCATGCAAAACCAAATTGCGCGCAGTCCCGTTGTTAGGTTTTGCCCAACCTTAGGGATCAATCGTTTCCCCCGCGCGCAATTCAAGCCCGTTGTGCACAATCCCCCTAGCTGTGTGCAATCACTCTACCCCGATTGTGTGTTATACCGGTGTTTTGCGCACAAACCTTTTCTTTGCATGCATACCTTGGGACCCCTCACCTTGCCGCCCCCGGGTGTCGTGCTACATAGGCGCCTGATGTCCTTTATTCCGGGCATGCACACCCTGCATTGTTTTCCTGTAAGGCCTTCTAGGCTCGTACAAAGCTTTCTCAAGGTCCCTTGGGACGTGTTTCCCATTGTGTTTCTTTTCCTTATTCTCCTTTTCATATCCACACTAACGGCTATTGCTTCTTCGCATTGCCATGCTAACATAGACCCCTCGATGGTTCGCCCTGCAGCCCCCCTTCACCACGACCTTACCGATTCCTTCCCTCCCACAAGGGGTAGAGGCTATTGGTCATGTAAGCCCTAGGGGAGTGGAGTGATTCCACCTCGTCCGAGCTGTGGGACGTTAATCTGCCAAGAACTTCATCTTCAACACATGACGTTAAACTATGAGCCACCCCTGTGCCTCGCACGCAGGGACCCCCCATCTCAGACATTCTTTACACCGCTCGTCTCCAAGGTAATGGAATATTCCTCACATAAAATGATATCCTCCCTCTCGGGCGGACGTTTTCCCACGGGGGAAGGGCTTCCTCAGAGTGTAAGCCCCTAGCCTCTCTTCCGGAAAGTAGAACCCATGCACCTCCATACATCCCCACCGCCAAGGCTAGGGGAGGGTGTGATATAGAACGAGGCATCACCATTGTCCGGTCCCAAATCCCTCTCCCTCTCTACTTTATTACACAACGAGCCTCCATCCTAGAGTAAGCCCCAGCACCAAGGGCCTATAAATGTGTAAGCCCCTTTCCGCGTATCGCAGACGCAACCTTCACGATGTGATCGTCTAGTCCCTTCTGCCTCTTGTTTCTCACACCGACCATGACTCACATGGGTTTAGAGTGAGCATCGAACATGAAATCCTCTTATGGGCCACCTCAGAGCGTAAGCCCCATCCCACTAAACTACGATGACATTGATCTGTGCTAAATCATGGTACGTAGGAAGCCTCAATGAGGATCAATCCCAATGCCTGGTCATTCTGACCGCTTCACGTTGGTTCACCGACACTTCGGGCCACCTCAGAGCGTAAACCCCATCCTGCTAAACTACGAGGACTTTGATCCGTGCTAAATCATGGTACGTAGGAATCCTCCACGAGGTTCAAGCCCACCACCCGGTCCATCTGACCTCTTCATGTTGGTTCACCAACACTTTGGGCTTCCTTATAGCGTAAGTCCCAAATTGCTCATCCAGCATGACGTTAAACTGTATTCCCTCGTCCCGCATGATGTTAAAATGTATATCGTCTAGCATGACATTAAACTGTCTTCCTCATCCCGCATGACGTTAAACTACACCACCCAAACTATGTGGACATTGATCCATACTAAATCATGGTTCTTAGGAATCCTCCACAAGTTTCATTCCCACCACTTAGTCGTTCTGACCCCGTCACATTGGTTCACCAACTCTTTGGGCCGCCTCAGAGCGTAAGCACCATATCCATCCATTGTGGGCTGTCTCAGAGCGTAAGCCGCATTTCTATCCATTGAGGGCCACCTCAGAGCTTAAGACCCATATCCATCCATTTTGGGATGCCTCAGAGCGTAAGCCCCATATCCATCCATTGTGGGCCGCCTTAGAGCGTAATCTCCATATCCATCCATTGTGGGCCGCCTCAGAACGTAAGCCCCATACCCATCCATTTTGGGCCGCCTTAGAGCGTAAGCCACATATCCATCTTTTGTGGGCCACCTTAGAGCGTAAGCCCCATATTCCCCCATCCCGCATGATATTAAACTATATACCCGAACTACTAGGACATCGATCCTTTTCAAGGGATGGTACATTGTTAGCCTCCACGAGGTTCAAGCCAACTTCACTTCATCACCCATCTTTATTCCAACCCGGGCCGCCACATCCCGGTGGGATAATGAGACCACATTCCACTCCACAGTATCTTGGAATCCGCCCACGTGATGACCCCAACCTCAGAGTTCCCGTCTGGGGGTTCTTTTATCTGATCCACTCTCAGTGTTCTGATCAGTCCGATCTGTCTTCGTTGGACATTAATCTCACGTCATACCCTATGTTAAACATGGGAAGCTGAGGAAAACCTCATATACGTGCCTATGGAATGTAAATTCCCTATGTTCAATGTGGGATGCCTCGGGCTTCCGTGCTCTCGAGAAGCCATACAATAAGAGGCAGAAGAAAGACATGTCAATCCCCTAGCGTCAAGACATGCCAAAGACAATCCAGCGTGACCATTCCCCTCACTGAAGGTTGCTGCCCCGACCAGACCCCTTGGAGTGTCTCGATGGAAGTAGCGTAATTAACTATTGTCCATAAAGATATGGCACCAGGAACGAGATTCACGAATACGTCTTAAATCTATGAGGGAGACCCGGACTAGGTGAAAACCTCCGAGGAGGAATCCACGGAATGAAGAACTGATATCCCATCATCCCGGTTTCGGTAAATGAGTAGATGTCTATGAATAAGGAACAGATGTCACCCACCACTGGAAAGTAGGAATATGGGGAAACAGGCCCTGCGTCCTCCCCTGTGTGACGGACGCGCGCATGCACCCCGGAGGAAAGCGTCGGAAACCGAAAATGGTGAACCCGACGTGGATCTCTTCTACTCAATATGGTGACCGGTAGAGTTTGGGGTGTCGAATGATTAGCTTGTTACCAGGTCCGGGAACCCAGCACCAGAACGTGAAACCCTCCAAGGGTTGGGGCAGTCAGGATGTTGAGCACTCCGTTCTGTGACATTTTCAGTGTGGATCCAACTCACCGACCATGGAAGATGAAATGAAGTGGGACTATTGGTTGTAGATTCCTTTTACTGCTACTATTAATGGGTTCATCTCCCTGCTTTCAGGAATCAGATCGCTACATCTGGAGCTCGATTTCCACCTTCCCACTGGTGCAGGGGTAGTGGCAGTACCGACATAGCCACCCTGCGTGGTCACGACTTTTCTACAGTTGCTCCGTCCGCCGCGACTGTCGGGCCCTCGCGCCCCCTCTCTCTGCCAGGGATTATCCAATGGAGGGTGATCAACGACCTTGTGCGTAGGTATGAGTAGGAAGGGGTCATCCCAACCAGGGACATGGCCCATTTGGTTCTCAAGGCAGCTACGCCTCACTGCCATCTCCGCCCCCGAGGATTGTGTAGGGAGCCACCGTGCCCCACACCGACATTCAACAGTTTCAGAAGCCTATCCCTGGAATGCCTTGACACGTCCCTTACCTATGCCGATGAGGTGGGGGATGTACGAGTTCGCCCGATCGGGGACTCGCTCGAAGGGTTCATGGTAGGGGCGCCCTCCAGGCCACATCGATGTCGCCTCCCGACTCCCTGAGATGAAGAACAGTCAATCCATGTGCTCGCACCACCGTCTCCAACCCATCTGACCCGAGGCCAGCATCGGGCACGAGCGGAAGAGGATGCCCGCCTTGGAGCACCAATGTCCAAAACCACAGTGGACCGAGACACTACTGACATCAATCATCAAAACCCCGCACACGTTGCGAAGGGGCAGTTACGTGACAGACCCAGATCGTGGCCCCGACCGCCCCACATGAAGGTTGGGTCGACTCTCCCGGTCGTTGGCACATGGAATGGCCACCGCGGACCAATTTGCGGTAGTGCCTTATCGTGTGAAGGCCTACTTCGTGCCACCATTCGGGAAAGCATAAGTCTTCCCCGTGATAGTTACGCTCTGGGTGTCGGTTTTTACAGCGCCCACTGCACGGGGTACAAGGTCACTTCCCCTACCACCGGCCACAAGTATGGAGCCCCTGCATATCTGGTCACTCGCCCACATGGAGGTCCTCCCCATGTCCCTTTCGACATCTACCCTGGTGCTCCTCACACCCCATCCTTCAGTCCTCTCGGCCCCAGAACCATTACGGCCAGAGGACTCCATGACAGAAATCATCCCTGACCCGAAGAGCTACCCAGGGGAAAGAAGGCGGGACGTCATCACCGCATGGGAAATGCCAGGATAGGCCGGACGGAAATCAGACCAGTCTGTTTCTCAGAATCTGATTCAGAGTACGACTTGGCGATGGAGCCATCCCCCTAGTCCTACGAGTCAAGGGCATGGATAGGGACGTGGTTCTTCAGCCTTATACTCCCCGATTGCGAGATCCGAATGATCCCCACCTTCCTCTAAAGGTATATCCAGGAGGACGAGGAATTGACATACCCCCAGTGGTCAAACTTGCAGTTAACATTTTCCCCTCTGCAAGCACCTTCCACCTTGGTCAGGGAGGGTGGAGAACTTTTCGGGGGACCGACGGAAGAGTAGCGACATGGGACAACCTAAGAAAGCAATGACACTGTGACAGGAGGCCCAAGTGTCGGCCCATCCTATCATGACATGACAGCTAAGACAATGTAGCCCTTAGAGGACAACATAGGATTCGGAGGCAATCAACTTACTCGCCCTATTCTCCGCCGGCCAGCCCACCGGCCCATCGGCTTGCCTCGGCGCCGCTGCCTATTCCCCGGACATTCTCTGTTGATGAGCGGGGCCAGAAAGTGTCAGATCCCGAACATGAGTCATAGAACTTCTGGACCGTCCTCGCAGCAGGCCACTTCGCCGAGATGTTTTGGTTGGTCACAGGATTAGATTTTGATATACTAGAATCGCTCACCCCAGGAGATTTTGATTGTTTCTGCTAGACTCTCTGAGAAACTCACTCCCTTCTTCGCCATTATCAAGTGACCTACCGCGGGAGCCAATCACACCTCGAGGATATCAGCGAGAAATTTCATCGGGTCGACTTGGCTATTCTCCCCGTAGTTCGGCACCCCGAGTAACTTGGCCACCACAGGGCCCTCCAACAACAATGCGTCCAGAGTTTTCATGTACTTCGTAATGTTATCGAGGAAGCCACCCCCCCCCCCCCCCCACAGGCACATCCATGGATGGGGGAAGTACGATACCCTTCTCTTTAGTACGATTCGCCGGCAGCCCGACTCACCGAGAGGTTCTGAGGGTCTACCCCCAAGGGTAGCAGCGGTCAACATGGACAACCTGTCGGGATATGGGAACAGTTTGGAACTTCTCGATGGGGACTTACTCTCTGAGGAAGAGCCTCTACTAGACCCATCTATGAGAATTACTCGCAAATAGAG
The DNA here is from genome assembly GCA_963277665.1 of Viscum album. NCBI lineage: Eukaryota > Viridiplantae > Streptophyta > Magnoliopsida > Santalales > Viscaceae > Viscum > Viscum album. The sequence goes on from OY728138.1 coordinate 513,827,149, forward strand.
AAACCTCCTAGGTCTCCCTACACCCAATGAGGCGTTAATAATGAGCCAGAACATCAGAATGGGTAAAGAACACGTTGGAGATATCAAGCTCGCTGACCCATCTACCTTAGCGTAGAAGCCAGAGGAAGATCCCAGGAAGGCCACGCAGCGCCAACATCTTGCTGAGCAGAAGAGGCTGGTCGATGAGCTCCTGGCCAAACGCATTGCAGTACGGCGGCCTGACTACGGTGATCCTAGGACGGGACAGTAGGGGCAGAAACAAGTACCCCTTGACTAGATTCTCCCAGGAAACATTGATCATGCCGTGTTCGCCGACAGAGGAGAGGCTGGAGCTCATGGAAAGATGTCGCGATACGTTTTTCCAAACACACCTTAGTGGCATGATCACCTAGGAGACCCTGTTCGGGTTTTTGCCGCTTCCCCAAGAGTCGCTGCACCAGCCGCCCCTAGAGCTGCTGAGGTTTACTACCGGATTGAATATCCTGGAAATGCGCTTGTGGTTTGGGATCCTCCTCAGGACAAGAACTCGTGTCCAGATGATCCAATGGCGGCACTCAACACCCGCTTGGAGGATTTTAAAACTCAACAGGTGGAAATCCCACCGGACGGAAAGCCATATCCTACATGGGTGGATGACATGCCGGCCCTTCTGGGATTTGGGAACCCCACATTTTCCCCCCATTAACTGGACATGAGACCCGCCACAGCACCTGGCCCACTTCAACTCGAGGTGTGGGCCTATGTTAGGAACTCCAGCGCAGCAGGAGGCCTCCAAGCTCTGTTGCTTTGTTTAGACGCTAGAAGGGCCTGCATTAGTCTGGTACAACCAGATCCCTATCAGATCTATGACTAGCTGGGAGGACCTTCACAGAAAATTCCTCTAACAGTTCAGTTCCACAACCTGGAAGTCGAACATCGCAGACCTCTTCATGTAAAATGAAAGTCATGATGAGCGAGTCACGGACATCATCTTTCGATGGAAGGGGCTCACATACTCCCTCGACATGCCATCAACTCAGGTGGAATTACTGACAATGATCATAGGGAACGGAAAGGAAAAGCTAGTTCCTTCTTTAAAAAATCTAAATTACCCAGAGGATTCTGGGACTTCACGGACAAGGATCAGTGCCTCGAAGAATCCCTGCAACAGGCCAGCCAGGCATGCCTACTGCCTCCTTTAATCCCCGTAAGGAGAGCTTCGAGAGCCAAGCCCACTATTGTGGCCCAGATAACGTCCTCTAGGAAGCTAGAGTTACTACCAGTGAGGCCATCTCCGCAGCTCCCTATGGGTCCACCCCCACGGGCACAGCCTTCGGCCCAGCATCGACCTCCTCATAATTGGCAAGCTCCTCCGCGTAACGTACCACAACCACCTAGGAGAGATAATCGGGTTCCGCCTCCTCAGCTTGCACCTCCGTCCCCTCATTAGGGCCAGACTTCTAGAGCCCCCATTCCAGTTCGACGAAATTGGACATACTTGTTCGACGAGGCTCAGGTCCTCGGTTAATTCCGTAGTGATTTGGAGCAGAGAATTGTGCGGCTGCCTGAGTGCCGGATGCTGGAAGAGGCGCATCTCACAGATCACCCCAACTACTGCCCGTATCACCGGGCCCTGGGGCACACCATCCAGTGATGCCACGTGATCAAGGACTGGCTCCAAGACCAGATTTAAAAAAATATAGTCAGGTTTGGATCATCCCTGGCACAAGTAGCATGTGTCTTTGTGAGATCAGAGGGCAATAGTGGGGATGAGGATGGATGGAAGCAGGTTTCCGAACCTTGTTCCTGGAAGTATAACGGCTGGATGGTCTACAAGACAGTCGCCCGCGCCCATGGAATCATCCGCGTGCACCTGAATCAGTCAGAGCCCTCAGAAGATGCGGTTGCTACTTCATCATTATCATCCCAGCCTACCTTTCCCAGAAGAGAAAGAAGCAGCGACGCAAGAAGAAATAACGTGCCCTTCCAATGTCGTCGTCATCCCACACTCTTGGCGACTTCATGCCATAAGAAATGGGGATCCATTTAAGAATCCACCTGGTAATGGATGATTCCTCAAGTGATAGTCAGGGGTACGCTTCGGTTAACATTGTAGAGATGGTAAATCCCTTTTTGACTCCCGATGATGAGGAACTCCAGGTGCACATTCCCAATGTCCCAAGACATCACCAACGTTGGCGGAGCTGTGGCTACATGAATCACTGGGGCACGATAGTAGGTACATCGAGCTAGGCTATTCACACCACTGAGACCAGGTAGTAGGCCGGGTACAAAGCTCAACACACATGGCACATTCATCCGGTGTCGACAGGTCTGCCTTTACCACTGTTTGTGTTGCTAGATTAGAAAAAACCACCTCGGTCGTGTCGCGACCAACTCTGCCCTGCCCCCAGCCAACCCCAGCCTTCTAGTTCAAATCCAGCAGCCACTCTCCGGGCTTCGACGAGTGAATAGAGTGACGTGCCTATTACCAGTCAGCCACTGGTCGAGCCGGGCAGGGCCCGTCATGCCTCCAATCATAGAGAGACCTTCTCTATGTAGAAGCTCGTGTTTGGCCCGGACGTATGATGTTCTGATACACCTGGCCACCATTCCAGCAAGGCTTTCTATCCTTGAGGCTCTTCGCTTGTCATCTGAAATGAATGAGGCTCTAACCGAGGCCCTAAGGTGCCCCCTCCAGTTTGAGACAGAGGTAGCAGGTGCAAAATCCTTCCACACTGAGGAAATTGTGAACTCTAAATTCCAGGAGGTTATATCATTCTCCGGTGAATATGAATAACCTCCCATACATGGGCACATTTTCCCATTGTACATCATTATCCAGTTCACCGGCGTGGAAGTCTGCCGCAATCTTGTTGACAAAAGTTCCAAGATTTACCTAATCCCAACTCAGACACTGTGGAAGCTGGGTATATCTAAGGATGATTTAACTCCATCTGACTTTAGGATCCAGGGGTATGATTGGACCGAAAAAACTCCAGTCGGAAATATTCGCTTGATGAACCAGTTCAGTGGCCTAATTTCCAGCACCGAATTCATGGTGGTCTCTCAGGACACTGCCTACAACACATTGATGGGCAGGTCGTGGCTTTACCTTCACACGGAGGTCCCCTCATCATATCAACAATCCCTCAAATACTCGATTAATGGTTGAGTAATCTTTCTCCAAGTAGTATCATTTTTCCTCTTGTGAATCCCATTATCTGGAGACTGACTACTACAAGAGCAAGGATAAGCACGTTCTGGAAGGTGAGTTTGAGCCCGCCGCTGTCACAAGAGATCCCTGTGCAGGTTTGGATGACGCTTACGTCTTCCCAATCCATCGGATGGAGGCCACAACCCCAACATGGGGTAGTGCTCTGTGGTATCAGGTACTAGAGGAATGTATGTTCCCAAGTCCAAGCGACGGTAAAAATCACCTCATACTCCTACACCAACCTTGCTCAAGTGATTCCCGAACCTCCTACACCTGCATAGTATCAGTACATCAGGCTCATGGCAATGGCGGTGCATCATACATGTCTCTTCCACTGAGCTGGAATTAACCAGCTCAAGCCAACGCGCCACTACTATTTTGATGTCATCAAGCGTGGCCCCTTGGGACGAAGACCATATGGGATTGGATCTACTGCCTTCATCGCTATTGTCTCAGTGGTGTATGAGTCTCATGATATGATGACCACTACCACCCATGTTGGCACCATCATCCCATCAGGGTCTGGTATCCCCAAAGCAGTTCCCCCCGCGAATGATCCCTCTATTAGTGGATAGGACTTGGAAGATGCGCCCCCCACCTTTGTGGATGGCGTCTCCACCATGGTCGACGAGTTAGTGCAGGTGAACCTCTGTAGCGAGGCGGACCCAAGACCCATGTTGTTCAGTGCCACTATGTTCCCCGAGGTGGAGCAACGGTACGTAGAATTTCTCAGAAAACACCATGATGTGTTTTCTTGGAGTTACGACGATATTCTAGGACTAGATCCCCAGGTAGCCATCCACTTGCATGGCCTTCCAGCAAACAATCATAGGTTCAAGTAGCCTCCCATAAATATGCACCCTTATCACGGATCAGTGGTTGAGGCTGAAGTTGACAAGCTTATTAAATCCAACATCGTCAAGGAATTTCAAAACCCCTGGTGGCAAGCCAACATTGTGCCAGTCAGAAAGAAGAACAGACAGATCAGGGTCTATATCGACTTCCATGATCGCAACTGCCACTGTTCTAAGGATGATTTTACCCTTCCAGGGATAGAGTTATTGATTGATGCCACGACCGGGTTCCAAGACCTCTCCTTCATGGATGGGTATTCTGGGTACAACCAGATCTAGATGGACCCCAAGGATGAACAATCCACTGCCTTCAGGGCCCCCCAAGGTACTTTGGTTACCAGGTTAGGCCCTTCATCCTGAAGAATGCGGGTTCCACTTATCAAAGAGACATGCATCATATATTCAATCCAATTCTCGTGACGTTGGTGGAATGCTACATGGATGATCTGGTGGTCAAATCTCTTCAGCGCCAGGACCATCTTAAGGACCTCGAGAAGGTTTTCTGCTTCCCATGTTCCCGCCACCTGAAGATGAACCCATTGAAGTGTGCCTTCGGGGTCACCTTCGACAAGTTTCTTGGCTTTGTTTTTAGATTCTGAGGCATCGAGATCGACCTAGATAATATCAAGGCCATCAGCCAGATGCCTCCCCCGAGAAATATTTGGGAACTCCAAGGTCTCCAAGGCCACTTAGCCTACAAACGCCGATTCATTGAGAATCATGAGGGAAAGTGTAAGCCCTTTTACCAGCTCATGAAGAATGGTTCCACCTATGAATGGGATGAAGAGTGTCAGACCGCCTTCGAGGAAATCAAGTGGTATATGCTCCAACCACCTTTCTTGATGCCACCCATTTCCGGTATGCCACTGGTCCTTTATGTGACCACCCTGGAACGGTCCCTCGATGGACATCTCGCCTAGAAGAACAACGAAGGAATAGAGAACAACCTCTACTACCTCAGTGCTCCTCAATAGGGAAATAAGGTATTCTCCAATTGAGAAGAGCTGCCTGGTGGTCGTATTTGCCATAGAGAAATTGTGACACTACATGAAGCACCACGAGGTTCAGCTGATCTCTCAGGTAGACCTGATGAAGTACATCCGGAACCGACCTATGTTGATTGGCTGACTAGCGCAGTGGGCGGTGATCCTCCAGTAGTTCGACATCATGTTCGTACCTCATAAGGATATCAAAGGACATGCGTTGGCAGAATTTTTAGCTGCTCACCCAACCTCTGTGAATCATCCACTAGATCTATATTTTTCTAGTGAGTTAATAATCTCATTCGATCATGTCGTCCCATGTTTATAGATGCACTTTGATGGTGCCTCCCGGAGCCCCATCGGTAGAAGACTCAATGATCCTAGGCTCAATAGAGTGGGATTGGGTGTCGTCTTCATCCCCCAAGAGAATGTCATTCTTCCATATTAGTTCTTATAGTTAGAGGGCTACACAAAAAATGAGGCTGAATATCACGCCCTCATCACTTGCCTCGAACTTTCCATCGAGATCGATGTGCCCAATCTGCATGTGAAAGGGGACTCCGAGCTGGTCATCAAGTAGGTCAATGGTGACTACGTTGTTATAAATCTAGAACTCGTGCCATTTTTAGAGTGCACCCTCCATCTAATGGATCAGTTCCCCTCTAAGCTAGATGTCATCCATATTCCCCGGACATAGAACAGTTGACCAGATGCTTTGGCCATCCTGGCTGCGTCGCTTGCGGAGCCCGAACAGGACGACCTGATTATCCACGTGGCGCACCGGATAGTCATTTCTCCCGCTACCCCAGAGGATGATCATGGCCCGTGGATTAACCATCTTACTACTGGTGCCCCTATGTCGGGGGCCCTTGGTACTTAAAATACGATGATCAAAGTGGTTTTAGATTGGAGGACGCCCATGGTTGAATACCTCCAATGCGATGTTCTTCCGTCAGACTCGGCCGAGCGCGAGCGAATCCGACGTCGCACACTGCAGTTTACCCTTCAGAGAGGTCCCAACCTTGACCAGATCCTTTACAGATGCGGATTTGATGGTGTTATCCTCTGTTGCCTTCATGGATTCAAGATCCCTCATGTCATTCAAGAGGTTCAGGCTGGTTCTTGTGGTTCCCATCAGGCCGTTCAAAGTTGTCTCACCTAATTCGGAGGCTGGGGTACTTCTGGCCCTCCATGATCTATGACTACATCGAGTTTTCCAAGAGGTGGTATACATGCCAAGTTTATGATAACTCTGTGCATTGGCCACCTGATCCCCTCCACACTACCAAGTATTCTTGTCCCTTTGCAGTTTGGGGGTTGGATGTCGTAGGACCTTACCCAACGGAGACGGCTCGACAATTACGTTTCATTCTGATTGCTAAGTATTTCTTTTACAAGTGGACAGAGGCAATTCTGCTCAATGAAGTCAAAGCCTGTTCTATCGCTGACTTCATGAATTCCAAAATCATTTATCGATTTAGAGTGAATAACTCTATCCTCATGGATAACGGAACCAACATCCAAGTAGCCGAGCCGAAGAAACTGTACGCCATGTACAACATTCGCTCTAACCATACCTCCCACTATCATGCGCAGCCGAATAGACAAATGAATGAATTTAACAAAACTCTCTATAACATTCTGGAAAAAATGGTTGGTCAGAACAAGAAAATTTGGCCAGACAAGCTCCCTAACGCCCTCTGGGCTTATCGGATGGCAACTCGTAATTCCACCTGTGTGACCCCGTATTCCCTGGTGTATGGATCTAAGGCCATTCTGCCCATCAAGATTCAGTTTCCCTCATTGCGCACGACAGTCTATGACCAGCAAGTGCCTGATAGAGTTTCCGAAATCCATCTAGCGGAGTTAGAATTGCTTAAAGAGAATAGGCTTCGCGACTTTCATAACATGGAAAGGGATCAGAGCATGATGGCTCAAGCCTCCAGTAAGAGTGTTTGCCTCCACTCTTTCCTTCAAGGTGATCTGGTACTGGCCCTCAGGGCGCCAATGATTTCTGGTAGGAAACCATCCAAGTTGGAGCCCAAATGGGAGGGGCCTTTCATCATCCATAAGGCATATCCCAATGGTGCGTACACCCTGGTGACTATATATGGAGATCGTGTAACTCCTCCCACCAACGCCATGTTCCTCAAGAAGTGTTTTACCTGAGCCTAAGGGTCCTTCATGACCCTAAACTGCAACCGCGGTCCCCCATGACCTTATGCTGGATCGCGGTCCCACAAGACTCTAAAAAACACTTGTCCCTGCATCTGTCTCCCTTCGGTCCAAGTTCTAAGACCTTAAATTAAAATCATTGTGGTCAGCATGACCTTAAACTGCATGCTCATCCTCAATGCAAGACGTTAAACTACAAGCTGGTCAGGCCTTCCTGACCGAGGCCTAGCCTCAGGCCCCTTGGCCTTCTTGGGACCCTTAGCCTGGTCCTTACCCAGAGTGTGTGGTGTAGTGTAGTACTATGTCCTCATTCACCATGGTTTACCCTCTGCGCTGTTCAAATTCCTGGATGAAATGCCTATCATCGTCCTACGTGACGTTAAAATGTGTTTCTAAAACTACGTGCGGCTTGATTCCCATCCTTATGGGATACGTAGGACTTCTCGAAAGTCTAGGTTTTTGGTCCAGTCCCATCTCTTAGGAGATCCCATGATCTCCCGGTCACCTCAGTCCTTTGTCCTGTCCCTCCCCATGGGGGGATATATAGGTCTGGTATAGGGTTTTTTGGCACCATGCCCCCTTCTCCCGTGAATCCTGCATCTTTTTTCTGCTCTCAAACTAAGCTGTTCAACCCTATCTAGTGGTCTTCTAGTGTGTTCATAGTACTCTAGTCTAGGACCTGGAGTGTTGGATTCATCTTAGGCAGGTTTTTGGTCCACATGTCAAGCTTCATGCTCCCTTTCATTCGGGCCCCCGTTATATTTCACACCTGGAGGGACCCCCAAGAACGGCTTGGATACAATGCCTAAGGGTTCCCCTACCATCACGGGAAAATGCCACCGAGGGTTTTAGACAAAAAATTGATACTAATACTGCATTGTGAACATGGAAAATGGTTGATGCTCATTTGTTTGTCCCCATTTTAGGATAACACGACGGGATGTTGTGTTGAGAACATGGTCATCAGTAATCATCTGTTGCCATGCCGACTCCTCCAAGCTTTGAATGTTGGCTACAAGTTTTTCATTTTGTTCCACCCCATCGTGTCAAGGTAGAATCTCGACACTCCTTGCACTAACCCTTAGTGAACCTCCACATGTCATACAGACAAAGCATCGCGAGAGCGTCTCTCGGGGCTCCCAGGATCCGAGCTCCAAGGTTATATTCTTGGGTTTTCTCTAAGGATCGTGTGTAGCTTAACCCTCATCCCCATGGGAAATTAGGAGTCTCCCAGTCTTTGCGTTTTGGTCCTAGCTCAGCTGGAAGTTAGTGAATCCTTCCCCCCTGATTTTTGTACCCTCTTCGACTCCTTGGCCCGAGGCTCCTCTCTTGGAATCGCGTACGGTGACGATATGAGGATATGCCATCATCTACATCCGGTGAACCTTAATGCATCGTGCATGTTCCCCCAGGTCCCATCCATATGACCTTACACTGTGATTTTTGGTCCTACCACATGACCAGAAACTGTGATGATGTCGTCCCAGCCGCACGACGGACAACGTCACTGCATTGTGGTGACTTCCCCATAGGGAACATCACCTTGGGTATTGGTCAATATCCATACCATTTTTGAACTCCTGTTATGGCTTGATTATTATGGTGACGACATGAATTTATAACCTAGGCTGGACTTTCCACGAAAGGAAAACATTCACCTTCAAGGACAAACAAGATATATCAAATGACACTTCTTTTGGTGCGATGGACAAACCCACACTTTCATCCTTGGCACAGGTACTATTGTTTTCCGTGCCATCTTTGAAGAACTTCATGCAGCTTGATCCACATTCTCATGGGGTACGTAGGAAAATGCAGACCTCTAATCTAAGGGTCCAGCTTGGGGTCCGCTAATTCATCGTGTTTGTCCTACTTTTGGGGCTTTGACCATGGGACTACATGGCATGGTGAGCAGGACAACATCCTCATTCACATCAAGTTTGAGATAACCACACCACATGCGCCCTGTTATGAGAATTATCCCTCATGTTTCTTGTCATGTACGACATTGAAAGACGCCCCCAAGAACTATGTATGGATTTATTATCATACATAATGAGATACATAGGAGCACCTGGGTACTTCCCCACAGGCCCAAACTAACTTTCGTGTTCGGTCCCTTGACCTAAACATGCCTCTAAGGAGAACATGGTAAGCGGGACCTTGCCACCATTCATATTGGGTTCTGAAACCACATTACCATGTGTCTCCCACTTCCCTTACCCCTTTGGTCTGAGCTGTAAGACCTTAAACAAAGATCCTTTTCTAGAACTACATGTGGCTTGAATCTCATCATTATGAGATACGTAGGAACATCTGGACATTTCGTCTTGGGTTAAGCCCTAGGGATTACCAAATCCCGTCCCTCCTCACTATCTCCCCCTTGGCCTGGCTTCTTGTGGAGTGGTGTAATTGAGAAATTTACCCCGAATAATTTCGTGATTCCCCATAATGATGTTGGTAAGAGACAGTTCTCTCACCAGAGAGGTCCTGTCTGAAAATTAGGATGATCTGTGACCAGATTAATACGTTCACCAAATTCGCCTCCGACATGGTGGCACAATTTCGGGAGTGTTAGACTCTGTTGGATCAAACCAGCACTCCACATCCCACGCTTTTCATGCCCCTTTATTTGGATCCTCATCCTCTTTCATGTTTGATGGGACAGCCTAACAGTACGGATGATAGACATTGGTCCACCTGATGTAACAATATGGATGATAGACCTTTGGTCAACATATTGTAGCAATATGGATTATTGACCTATGGTCTGCTAGCTGTCTGGGGCCAACGTTCCGGAAGATTTGTCATGTTTGATGGGACCCCCTAACAGTATAAGGGATAGACCATGGTCCACCTGCTGTAGCAATATGGACGATATACCTTTGGTCCGCCTATTGTAACAGTAAGGATGATAGACCATGGTATGCTTGCTGTCATGAGCCAACGTTTCAAAAGACTGATCGACGATATTTGAGTTAGGCCCCATGTTGCGAACATGGTCAGCGGTCAGCCCTCATTTTTTGTCCCCATTTTAGGCCAATGTGATATGGATGATGCGTCTCTCCCACGATTAACATTTATCTTCCATCGCCGCGCCCCCCAGAGTGTTCCAAATATGGGTAACGTGATTCACCTTTTCCATCTCCCTATGTTCAGATGGATTTCAATGCCCCTGGAATTCCCCCACTCGTGTGTCAGGACACATTGAGAAGGTGATATATCAATCGGTATGAGGTCCACTCCTCAAAAGTCCAGGCCCGATTTCGGATTCCTAAAGCTTGGTTGACTCTCCCACGATGTGGTAGATTATGGTTGAGCATATCAAACCAAAGGTACAGATAAATGGATTTTTCAATATATTGGATCTAAATGATGAGCGGTACAAGAAAAATTTCATGAGATGGCAAAAACAGGGCCCTTGGGGATCAGCGTTTTGGATTGGTATTTCTAGAGCTGCTACCCTTTGGCTGGTGGCCTCCAGGACTGCTTCTCTCTCCTTGAAGACTCTCTAATCGTCAGCAGCCATAGAGGGCAGTTTGTCAATCCTAGCTTGGGATTGTGCTCGTTCTGTTTTATGTACGGCCATCTGGTGACTCGCCTCCATCAGTTTTTCTTGGGAGTCAGCCAGCTGGGTTGTCAGTTGCTCCACAAGCTCAGAGCATGTTGCAATGAAGACCTCCTTCTCTGCCACCTTCCCTTTGAGGCACCAGACTTCCTGATCATCCCTCAAGAACGCTCAGGTGCTCACTGATCTTTCCCAACACTTGGAAACATTGGTGCGCTGACTTCTTTCATGTATCTTCTTGAAAATATAATAACAGACCGTCAGATGAAGGCATTGAGCATCATCCCCTTCAGCACACATGAAGCACAACCATGTCTGGAGTGTTCCCATCCGCCTTATCCAATCTGTCTAATGTTACCCGAGAAAACGCTGGATACACTTCCACTCTTTCTGCTGTGTCATCCGGATATCCTCGGCTTCTTCTAAGTCTGAATCGTCTATCTCCTCAGGATCAGCAGGCCGGTACGCATGAAAGGCATCTAGCAGGTTAGCAGTAGGGTCTACCTCAAGAATGCCTTCAGAAGGAATAGGATCCCTGACATCCTGGTGACCCTCCTCTCTCGCCCCAACAACGGCGGTGCCTCTGTAAGCTTTTGGCCTTGCTCTAATAACAGCACCGCTGATGTCCGCATCCCCCTGCTCGCCAATTACAGGGGCCGACTTAGTTTTGGTGGTATGTTCTGGAGGATTTGGTACGTCTGCCACTGGTCCACTCATGTTTGGCCTGGGCTCAGTAGCCTGATGAGCCTCCAACGCCAAGACCACTGTATAGGAGCATCCTGATTAGTTGGGTTTTCTGACAATAATCACCAGTAGTGAAGCAGGGGACATACAGGAACCCAGAGTGTCATCCTCCAGTGTGCTAGCCGCTATATGAGCTGTCATTGTAAGATACCCTTCAGTGCTTGTCAGTTCGATGATGGGCATCGGAGCCCCGTCCTTTCCCACCAGCGCATCTCCTCCATACTCTATTGGGGATTCCTGATCAATGCCTATGTGCTCCTGAGTGAAATGGAGAGATGGATTAGAAATTTCAGAAGAGAATGGGCTGGGAAGGAATATGAATAAGGATATAGATGGGCCTCAAGAAGTTTGGTAATCTCCATGTCAGAGCTGATAATCTCACCGCTCTCCTGTAAGTTCTCTTGGTAGCCTACCCCCTACCACCCCTCACATTCGGGTTCTCCTTCTCCTTCACCTTCTCCTTCGTATTCTCCTTCGCATTCATATTCTCTTATTTCCTCCTCCCCCTCTAACTCTTCATCACTGTAACCTTCTCCCGGTAGCATTACTTTTGGATCGTGCTCCTGGCCGAGCTTCACTTTCACCAGGAAAGGTGGTTCCGCACGCCGACCCCTTTGGTGTGTGTATGTGTCCATGGCTGTTTGATATGAATGCCGCCGATGGAAGTTTACACAGTCAGTAACTTGAATGAACCCAACCTCTGGCAGCTGGATCCCATCGTCCATTATCTTCTTCCAGATGGCTTCAATGCTCATTGATTACTGCAGGGTCATCCAGGATGACCACAATGTCAAGAAAATTGAATCTTGGGAAGGTTCAAGTAGGTATCTTATCTGCTTCCTAGGTAGTTCGTTGGCCACCTCGTGTGACCCCCTCAGGGAAACGAGGTCGCAGTGACACCATGCGATGTCCCTACTAATGAGGTCTCGGCCGGCGCATGCCTCACTACCTGGCGCACCCCTAGTTCCCCCCTCCTAGAAGCACATTGAATTCTCCCCCGTTGCCTAGTTTCCACATGGTTAGTCTTGAGTTTCCGGACTCTCTTGCGTAAAAGCCCCTCATGGTACATGATAGTCCAGTGCTCAAGATACTCGGTTGATAAGCCAGCATCGACCCCAGTCGGAGGAAGTGTAATGACATCACCAGAGCCATAATTGGTGAACATTATCCACATATGGAGAAGGACGCATGGATTCTTCTCCTCCCAGATGTCCGTGAATATCTTCTTCGGCATTCGCTGAAGGAACCTATACTGCCTGGTGAATCGGGATGGCACGTAATGCTCACAGATGATCTTCCTGTCAATACGAGCTACAAGCACCCTACCTCGGATGTTGTGGAAGTATTCTTGCTGCTCCAGCGAGCCTTGCCCAATAACCACCATCCGGCCGACCGGGGTGGAGAACGTGATAATGTTGAAATTGGCGTGGTTACCGATTCAGATCCTTACACCCTCCTCATTGAGCGTCATCTGTGCAACCCCAGAAATGTTCATGAGAGATGGTTGCAGGCCGTTTCCCAGAGGAAGAACGACATTCTGGAAGGTGTATCCGCCATGATGAGCCGCCACCTATCCGTGAAAGATCTGGAAGGGGCCACACACCCTCCGAGGCAACCCCCCTCTAGAGATGCGTCCCAGGATGGCATACAACCTAGCCTGCACGGGCCCCACAGATTGAACCTTTTGTTGGAAGCCATGGTGCCTTCCATCACCGGTGTTTCTGGACGGACGCCCATTCTTGTGTCCCACACCGGCTAGAGCCACCCGCCCAGGAAGGTGGCGAGGAACCCAGTATATCGGACATTCAGGTCCCGAGACTCAATGACGTGGTTGCCCCGCGATTGTTATTTCTCTACCACAAGGGTCCTCTAGTACGATCCATTATTGCTCCTATGAGCCATGTTTGGGCACCGTTTTCCCCGTCCCAACATCTTGACCACATGGTCCTTCACTAGGAACTGGCTGAACTAGTCTTTGTAGGTGATTTCCTTCAAGAAATCCTTGACCCCCAGCCTCTCTTTGTCCAGCTCCAACAGGTGCCACGTCAGAATGGGGGTCTGTGACCTGCCGTACAAAGTGGTCATTGGAGGGATGAACTCATCATATTGGTAGCCCTCCAGTGGGATACCTTTGATGTAGTTAAAGTCCTAGAGGATGATGCCAACTTCCCCATGGTGAATATGGAATGTGTTGGTGTCAGGGGACCATCGGGTAAACAGCTCTGGCCCATGTTCGGGTTGACGTTAGAAGGCGAACTGCGACTTCCACACGGCCACGAACAGGCCAATGTGCCATAGCTCATCCCCGCATTGGCCACATGTATGGGGAATCTAGTACACCCAGGCCCACTAACTGGTGAAGTTGCCTCTGAACCACAAGTCCCAATCTAGCAGCCAGCCCTTAGTGTCGTCCGTGATGCTTTGACAGAACGTGCTTGCATAAAGGGTCAGGGAGGTCTCTGCAATAGGATCACCTCCATCAATGGTCCTGGTCCTTGGGTTCAGGACATACACATCCATGTGTCTAGTCTCTCTAGAAGGATTTCCATTGTTGGTGATGTTGTAACGGAGAATGTTGTCCTCCCGGGTCAACCATGACCGCGATGTGTCCACCTCAAAGCCCGGAAACAGTTCCTCCTCCAGGATGGCAATGTTCCAGAGAGGGAGGTTGTTGGACAAGGGATACTCCTTCTGAGAAGGTTTCAATAGGTTGATCAAGGTAAGGTTGTCAGAAACAACCACCTTGGCACTGTAAACCTCTTCATTGGCCACCATTTCAGCTCTCTGAGTGGCAGCTCCCCCCTCATCAACATGGTTCACGGATATAATGAGTTCTTTGATAGTTGCGTGCAATTCTGGAGACAGGCATGAATTCAGAACCGTTGGCATGGAATACCCCACGTTGAGCGGATATGCTCCTGAAACTCAGAAGGAATTATGCGTTTCCAATGCGTGTTTTTATGCACAGCCGCAGAAGAGATTTCTCTCATGATAGCATTGATCCTATCACATGGAAAAGCTTGAGTACGGAAATTGGGACCCAAGGCCCATTTTTATAGGAAAGTCCAGGGTTCTGCGCCACGTGGAAAGAGAATTATGCGCCGACCCAGAGTTTTGCATGCCCCATTTGGCTTTTGCGCACAAAGTGCCCATGAAACCCACCACTTCGGCAATTTTGCGTTTCCCTCAGAATCCGACCATTGCGACCTCTCGAAGATCCAATTCCGAGGGGGGGAACTTTTAGATGCCGTAAAAGTCCGTAACTCTTAAAGGAAATCCGAAATGATGAATCGAAGTCATATTCGGATTCAGAGACTTAGTCTGGAGGGCCCGGAAGTGGTGCGTGAAACTAAGGAGGACTTGCGCGAAAAAATGTTTCCCACGCGAAGGATGTCCAGGATGCATGGAAAAGCACCGGGGTGGGGTGAAATTTTTCATGCCCCATCCAGCGCGGATCATCCCTTCGCACCGACCGGTCCTAGAGAGGAAGATTTCACGCTCTGCCTAGATTCCGCGACACCTGGAGCCTATAAAGAGAAGGAGACCCCTTCCGATTCGGGGTTTCGGAATTCGGACCAGCTCCCGTGCGCGAAATTGGACTCCCACGCAGGCAATATGACTTTCAGTTATTGACCCTTTTCATGCAACCTTGCCCTGGGGTTCACCTTTATGCACAATCCCACCGGCTTAAATAAAATTGCAGACTCCTCAGGGTTCCTCCTTTGCACGCAATCACTTCCATTGCACACACTCCATCCTTTGTGTGAATACCCCAATTGCGTACAGTCCGGTCGTTAGGTTTTTCCCATCCTTTGGCATTGGCTGTTTCCCCCGCGCGCAATCCAAGCCCGTTGCGTGCAATCCCCCTAGCTAAGTGAAATTCCTCTGCCCCAATTGCATAGCATCCTGGTGTTTTTCCCGAAAACCTTCTCTTTTCGGTCAAACCCCGGGACCCCTCACCTTGATGCCCGCGAGTGCCTCCCTGCATAGGTGCATGATGTCCTCTACACCGGGCATACACGCCATGCATTGTTTTCTCGTACAGCCTTCCAGGCTTGTACGAAGAAACCTCAAGGTCCCTTGGGTGGTGTTTCCAATTGCGTTGCTTTTTCTTATGCTCCTTCACGTAGACACGCTAAAAAATATTTCTTCTTCGCATAGCCACGCTAACGTGGACCCCTCGATCGTTCTCCCTGTGACCCCCCTTCACCACGACCTTGCTGATGCCTTCCCTGCCACAAGGGGTAGATGTTGTTGGTCATGTAAGCCCTAGGGGTGTGGAGCGAACCCACCTTGTCTGAGCTGCAGGACGTTAAACTTCCAAGAACCTCATCCTCAACACATGACGTTAAACTGTGATCTGACCCTGTGCCTCACACGCAGGGTCCCCTCGGATCGAACATTATTTACACTGCTCATCTCCACGGGAATGTAATCTTCCTCACATAGAATGATGTCCTCCCTCTCGAAGTGACGTTCATCCACGGGGGAAGGGCTGCCTCAGAGTGTAATCCCCTAGCCTCTCTTGCGGAAGGTAGCACCCATGCACCTCCATAATTCCCCACCACCATGGCCAGGGGAGTGTGTGATAGAGAAAGAGGCATCTCCTTTTTCAAGTCCCAAATCCCTCCCTTTCTGTGCTTTGTTGCACCGTGGGCCTCCATCCTAGAGTAAGCCCTGACACCAAGGGCTAGTCAACTCGTAAGCCCCTTTCCACTTCTCACAGACGCACCCTTCACGATGTGATCATCTGGTCCCTGCTACCTCTTGTTTCTCACACCGAGCATGAATCACGTGGGATTAGAGTGAGCGTCGACGATGACATCCTCTTATGGGCCACCTCAGAGTGAAAGCCCCATCCCACTGAACTACAAGGACATTGATCCATGCTAAATCATGGTACGTAGGAAGCCTCGACAATGATCAATCCCACCACCCAATTGTTCCGACCTCTTCACATTGGTTCTCCAACACTTTGGGCCGCCTCACAGCATAAGCCCCATCCCGATGAACTACGAGGATGTTGATCCATGCAAAAGTATGGTACGTAGGAATCCGCCACGAGGTTCAAGCACACCACACGGTACATCTGACCTCTTGACGTCAGTTCACCAACAGTTTGGGCCGCCTAAGAGTGTAAGCCACAAATTGCTGTCCAGCATGACATTAAAAAGAATGCCCTCATCCTGCATGACATTAAACTGTATGCCGTCCAGCATGACGTTAAACTGTCTACCTCATCCCGCATGATGTTAAACTACACCACCCGAACTATGTGGACTTTGATCCGTACTAAAGTATGGTTTGTAGGAATCCTCCATGAGGTTCAAGCCCACCAATCAGTCATTCTGACCCCATCGCGTCGGTTCACCAACTCTTTGGGCCGCCTCAGAGCGTAAGCCCCATATCCATCCACTGTGGGCCGCCTCAGAGAGTAAGCCCTGTTTCAATCCATTGTGGGTCACCTCAGAGTGTATTCCCCAAATCTATCCATTTTTGGCCGCCTGAGAGCGTAAGCCCCATATCTAGCCATTGTGGGCCACCTCAGAGCGTAAGCCCCATATCCATCCATTGTGGGCCGCCTCAGAGCATAGGCCCCATATCTATCCATTTTGGCCGCCTTAGAGCGTAAGCCCCATATCCATCCATTGTGGGCCGACTCAGAGCTTAAGCCCCATATGCCCCCATCCCGCATGACATTAAAATGTATACCCAAACTATGAGGACTTTGATCCATTTCAATGAATGGTACGTAGGTAGCCTCCATGAGTTTCAAGCCACCTTCACTTAATCACCCATCATGATTCCTACATGGGCAGCCACATACCGTTGGGATCATGCCACCTCATTCCTCTCCATAGTATCTAGGAAGCCACCAACATGATGGACCCAACATCGAAGTTCCCTTCATGGGGTTCTTTTATCCGATCCACTCCCAGTCTTCGGATCAGTCTGATCCATCTCTGCTGGATGTTAAACTCGTGGCATACCCTATGTTAAACATGGAAAGCTGAGGAAAACCTCAGATACATGCCTATGGCAAGCCAAATCCACGCGTTCAATGTGGGATGACTCAGGATTCCGCGCCCTCGAGAATCCCTATAACATGGGACAATAGATAGACATGCCAATCCCCCAATGTCAAGACATGCCATCGACACTCTAGTGTGACCATTCTCCTCACTGAAGGTTGCTTTCCCGACCACACCCCTTGGAACATATCGATGGAAGTAGCATAATTAAATAGTTTCCATGAAGATATGGAACCAGGAACGAGATTCATGAATACCTCTTAAATCTATGAGGGAGTCTCGGACTAGTTGACGAGCTCTGAGGAGGAATCCACGGAAGGAAGAATCGACATCCCATCATCCCAGTTTTGATCAAGGATCAGACATCCCTAAACAAGGAACAGATGTCACCCGCCTTTGGAAAGTGGGAATGTGGCGCAATTGGTCGCACGTCCTCCCCTGCGTAATGGACGCATGCACGCGCCCCGACAGAAAGCATCAGAAACAATCACATTTGTGAAACATTTGTCGATCAATCCCTATGATCACATGGGTCGGGCTCGATGTGGGATACAAGGGATGACCACCTCATTATTCCACTCGAATGTGAGAGTGCCAAATAAGATTCAGGTATCCAAGGTTTGAATAACCATTCTAGATTTCCAGGAATAATGGGGAAGACCTGGATAAAGGATGAAAGTCTCAAAACAGTCAAATTTCCATTTTACCAATGTGCTCTAATGTATGAGTGGGGAAACTACAGTGGAATCAAAATCAATCTGAACATATGGTAGTGGAAAGTGTGAATCACGATATCAAAAATTTTGAATGATGTGGTGGTGGTGGGACCATGATGGATAACTATTGACCATGTTTGAAACCCAGAATCACTATTATGTTAGCCTGGTGTGGGGAAAAAATTGAGGGCTGACCACTGACCATGTTCTCAACACAGGGCTTGACTAAAAATGCCATTCTTGGTTTTCTAAAACATTAGCCTGGGATATTAGGCGTGCCATGGGCAAAGAATCCATACTGTTTGGGGGTTCCCTAAAAAATGAACGATAACGAGGGTCAGAATAAAAGGGATTGAAAAGAATGGGGGTGGGGTGATGGTTTGTTTTAATGAAGTCCAACATTCTTGAAATTATTCCACCGTGGGGAAAACACATTAGGTGGGTGCATCGGTCTTATCAGAGATCAAACATACTTCCTTACAAGACCACTATGGTGAGGAAACTAATGTATCCCATAATTTTCATGGGGCATCCTAAACTTTTTCAAGGTATAGCTGTAGTTAAGTGGTTACCCAGAATGGGAACATGTGGTGTGGTGCACATCCTGACGTGATTGAGAGCCCAAGAGGCACTCATCACACCACATGTTTCTGAAAAAGTATGACCAATGGTGCCACAAAAAGAGGGGGCTGGATTTATGATTCCTCGGGCCGGACCCCAAGACAGAATGTCTGGGTGTTCCAACATATCCCATGTGGATGAGAATCCAGCCACACGTAGTTCTAGTAATATTTTCCTTGTTGATAGTACATAAGGATATCATAGTTTATGGTCTTAAATCCGGGACCGGAGATATTAGTTTATGGTCATAAAGCTCGGAACATAGATGGTAATGAATGAGGGAAACACATGATAAGGTAATTATAAAACCCAATGTGAATGAGGACATAGAGTCCATATCAGACAACACACTTTCTAGGGATTTTTTAGGTTGAGGGACCATAAATAAAAGTTCGGTTGGGTCTGAGGCAGAGTTATCCAACATTCATACATACCGCATTATACTGGGAATCAATCAATACATAGTTATAGATATGGCATAGTAAGGTAACAGTGCTAGGGATAATAAGGTTGTGTAGTCCTGGCCCACACACAAAAATAAGCAGCATTTGATAGATATTCATTGTTCTTTACGATGGATTTTTGTGTTTTTTTGTGAAGTGATTAATCTAGGATAGAGAATCCAGGAATCGGTATAGATATCAAGTCATGTATGGACATTGAAAAATGGTATAGTGGGAAACCATTACCAAACAGGATTCCCCTCATGTGGGGAGATCAAAATACAGAGTCATTTTTTGTCACGTGTTCATGATGATAATGTCATAGATTAGGGTCACGTGATAGGACAAACCCAATAAAAGGGGTGGAATAATTCACATGGCATAAAAAATCATACCTGGTGTTAATTGGGACAAGGTCCACATCACACCACGTGCGATTTTGGGAAGGAACCCTCAGGCCAAGGGGGTAGAAGGGTTAATGACCTTGAGGCTAGGCTCAAGGTGAAATTATTGGGCGTCAGTGCATATCTCTTACGTATTATAATCACGAAAAATGTAGTTCTAAGGTTGATGTTTAACATATTGACGGATAATGTGTATGAGAGACTAGCTCCCAGAAGAGATGTATGTGGTGCAGTTATTGCAAACCCTGTGTGAATAATGGCGTCAGTCCTACACCACTCCCTGAAATTCCATGAACATCAGGGTCACAAGGTTGAACAAAAGAGGAAATTTGTGGAACCTGAGGTATACTTGAAGATAGAGTGTATGGGTTTTTGTAAATATCCCATAAGGATGGGAATAAATCCGGACATGGTTCTAGAGATACTGCAAAATTTAATGTTGTGCGGTAAGGATGAATGTATGAAGATAGGGAAGTCTCAAGGGGATATGTACTGCATGTAAGAATAGATCGACTTTAATGAATACATGGAGTCCATACTACACTGTATAATCCAAAATAAGAACATAGGCATGGGGGCCAAAAAATTCTAGGGACTAGAGACGGGAAGTCCCAACTAAGCATAGATACATTACCCTTTATGAGGGTACTACTTTACCTAATCTCTTAATCCCACGTGATCAACGTTTATTGAGGGAAACAAGTAATATGGCCAGGTTATCCCAACACATAAGAGTATGGTAGTGAGGGAAAAATATTAGGCAAGGTCAATCCTGAACAGATCAACATTCTTGCCTGAGGTGGGCATATGTTTGAAGAGGTAACAGGAAAAAATGAATCACGACACCCAAACTTTGGGTCATGGGGTGCTGATAACGATGGAGGATAAATTTAGTCCTTTCTCAAAACACAACATAAATATCATCTAACCTTAGATGAGAATAAAAAATTGGAGTCGACTGCTGAACATATTTGCAATGCGGGACTTGTATCAATTCGGCGTTCGTGATCCTCGAGGATGTTAGAGAGAAACGGAATGAGATCCCTTGAGCCTAGCATCCATGGCGTTCAGTGGAGAGGGAGGGTCCCTTTGGATGTGGAAGATGTTGAAAGATCAAATGAAGGGGAGCGTAGAGCCTGAATATGCCAATACAGTTTAATGTCTTGGAGGATGATGGAAGAGGAAGAGCTCTCCATAGAGGGGAGCACATGGTGCGGTGGTGAAGAACTCGATGTGGATGAGGGAAAATGTATACACTATACCATGTGTTTCATCCCAAGGAAGGATTTTGAAGTTGGGTATGGGCCTATGGATGAAATGCCCTGGCATTTCTACATATCCCATAAGGATGGGAATCATTCCACACGTAGTTTTTAAAAGGCCATGTATTTTAACATCATGCAGTGATGATGTCGGAAAAAAGAAGAATGTGGAAGAGAACATGGTGTGATCATCATAATCCTGATATGAGTGGGGTCCAAAAAATCATACACTACACGATGGGGGAACCTCCATGAGATCTACACTCTGGGGGGTAGTCAAAGAGAAGAGTTTAGGGGCTAGACTCTATGACAAGGAATATGAGAATTCCTTCGTATCCCATGAGGATAGGAATCAATCCATACAAAGTTCTAAAAGGGTCATGCAGTTTAACATCATGTAGCGAGGACACGAGATATAGGGAGATCTTAGTTTATAGATGCAGATCTCATACCATAATATAACTGTCGCTCACAGTTTGACATCATGTAGGGCGAATGCTGAATAGTTTTACGTCATTTAGTTCGAACGAACAATACACTTTAATGTTTGTGGTATAGAATGAACATTTTAAAGTCATGTGTGACCACATAGATCATAGTTTATGGTCAGAGTACTCGGGCCGTTTTGTAGTTTATCATCATTTGGGATGGTAAAGTAGTTTAATGTCATGTAGGACGTGACAGTTTGAGGTCATGTTGGACCACACACAGTTTAACATTCTATAGGAGGACATAAAATTTATTTTCATGTGAGAAATAATAGTTTAATGTCATGTTGGACACCATTTTCTCAAAAAAAATTATTTCTTGAGGAACATGGCATTGATGGGAGGCATTATATACTCACCATCCATGATAACCCGAGAGTATGCCCCATTAGGATAAATCTTGTGAATAATGTTAAGTTTCTTCCAATTTGGGCTATAGATTTGGTGGATTCCATCCAGGTATCATTGGTGTTCTCAGGGCCAACAACATGTTACCTTATAAGAAAGCCTACTTCATTAATTTAAAACCAATTGATGAAAATCACTTTAATTTTCAAAACCATTTTGATTTTCAAAACCATTTTCATTTTCAAAACTACCTTTATTTTCCAAAAACATAATAGCACCAACCGATCCCAAGACACACAAAAACTCATGATGAACAATTGTAATGAGGGACTAGTAATTATTCTTAACCCAATGAAATGGTAGTGAGCCATGCCTAAAGTAAGCACCAACCACTAGGAGGAACATAAACTGTGTACCCGGACTCCAATTGAGCCGCTACTCTAAGTGAAAACTTGACATAAGATAGTATTACCTTCATTTTCATCCATAAATTCCAAAACAAACCAAAAAAAATACTCACCCCCAGACTACCCCTAGTAACTTAGGTCTCTTCATGAGAGGTGGTGATTGGGCACTAACCTGTAACCTACCTCCTGAGCCCCAAAACCATAGTATCCATCTACCAGATATCCCAAATATTATGGTCCTTCTCCGATTCCATTTTTTAATAAAGAAACACGGTTCAACCATGAACTGGTCACCTGAGCTGGTCCATGGAATGTCCAAATAGGGATTCTAGATGCCTACAGGATGGAAACTAGTACCAGGAATCAAAAAATTAGACTAAAGAGAACAATTTTAGAACAAAATTATGATCACTACAAAAATAACAAAATAATCCAAAATAATTAACTAAACATCAAAAAATTAAATAGTTGGTCCCAATATATAATACAACTTCATAAGTATAAAAAAGACAAAACTAAAATAAAAAACACATCACCACAATCTCTGTGTGACCCCTAGTTCACCTCCAACTACTAGATCATACCAACATCGATATCGAGTAATGTAACCAACAACCTGAACTAGAGTCTATACCTAAAACTGAAAATATAGAATAAGCATGAGCACCAAAATTCATTGTAGAAATTAAAACCATAATTTCAAAGATTTTCCTTTCAAAAAACATATCATTACACTAGTTTGAAATAAAATTATAAAAAATAGGGTTGTCACATTTTACAAAACAACACATGCCACATAATGTTTCCAAAACCAACTGCTATTTTTTTAATCAAAATAAAAAACATAGAAAACCATGGCTATGAAAAAAATAGACAAAACTAATAACTTGAATAATTATACAAGAAAGTAAATAAGAAATAAAAATAATAAACATGGTTGATCCTAAACACCCCTAGAAGACCCTGAGATGTAGTCGGTTTGGAACAACCTGCTGATGTATGGTGAATCCCCTAAGTCAACAACCAACTGGAGGCTCTGTCCTGGCCTCACTAGTGGAACAACCCTCATGGAAGGTCAACAACTCCATAGGTTACTAACCTATCTAATCAGGTTTGGTATGATACTATCACTCAATCATCTATAAGATTCCCAAGAACCTATAGTGGTAGAAAATCTGTTTATATAGGAGGCTGACACACACATTACTTTTACCATCTGTCTCCACTGCACTTTACTACCCCAAACATGGAAACCAATATATTATAACACCTAAGGTAAATCCCTCCTATAATGGTTCCCCATATAAATACATTTTCATTTAACAAAATAAGGTACTAACTAGTCCACTATACCATCAAACCATTCAACTCATTTAAAAATTTTGTGTTTCCAACAAGGCACACACCCTTACCAAACAAAAAACATTTCAAAAACGTATCTTTTAGATGAATTTTGAATAATTTCTCTTTAAATTCTTCAAAATCAATTTCATGTTCTGGCCATTGAAAAACCAGGTTAAAATTTTACAATTTAGTTGAAGATTCCAAGCGGGCACTTATGTTCAAAAACTAAACCAAATCACTTCACAAATACCAAATGAGAAATTACCCTTTCCAAATTCACATCAAAACATGTATAAATGTGTAGAGACCCGAAGCTTGATGTACATGGGCATTACATTACTTTTGCGGAGTACTTAATACATAACAAAAACAAACACACAAGGACCGTAACAGTTTAGTGTCTTTGGAAACATGGAACGTAATCTTCTAATCATGGTGAAAGATCTTCAACACCTCCCATAAAGATCTTCCCTTTTTTTCATACCTAAAACCTTTCTTTATATCCCGGGGAAAAGAAAACATATAAAGGGTGAGCTGAAATGCTCAGTAAGGGTAACCATGGATAAAATAAAACAAATCATATACATTTGAACTAAAAAACATGAACATAATGTTTAGACATCAAAAGTTTGAGCAATGACATAAAACATGGAAGTACGTAAGGCATAGATCATAAAGAATCTTAAGAATGATAAAATAGCATGGGAGTAAATCATTTAATGGTGGAAACCATTCAGCACATGTCATGATTTCCATAGTAGCCAAGGTATTGCTGCCAAGACCATCTTAGTGGACAAAGTCCCTTTCTGAATCAAGTTCACTCCCCGTTTCAGTCCTGTAAAAATAAACCGGATTAACTTACCATTCCAGCCATGTATATCTCATGAGATATAAATATTTATCCAATGCATTGGAGGTAGATATAGGTCCCACCCATCTCATAATGAAATCATTCATACTTGTGCCACAAAATAAACATACATCATTCATAATAACCCAATAAATAAAATGGGATTCATAAACATCATCCCATCATTACATAATCCATATAAAAGAAATGGATATCATTTCATAATAAGGAATGTGATGCCATGTAAATCATAGAGATATTATAATTGAAACATACTCATATGAAATAATTTCATCTTTGATGAAAAATGGTTTTGATAAAACACTTGAAATGAATTCTTGAGGAAAATATCTTTTCTTCATCAAAATCATTTTCTTTTCAAAAAATGTCATGCAATTTTAAAAGAAAAGAATTTTGATGAAAATAGTCATGAAATATTTTGGAGTAATATTCATGAAAATAAGGCTTTATAAAACCGTAAAAATCCTTTCATGCCGTATAAGTTAAAAAAACATTCTTCTCATACTTTTGCCAGAAAAGTAAAAAAAGTACCTCATAAAAGAAAGATCCCATACATACCATGTAGTAAAAGTAAAAAATGGGTAAAAGAACATTAAACATACATGAAACCATTTTTAGGAAACATGGATATGGATGAGAACAATAACCCCAGTAAATACTTACGAATAAACAATCTCGGATAAGAACGAGATTGGAAAGATTATCCCTTACCTTAGGTCTGATATGCTCCATAAGTATCCAAAGCTCCTATATAATGATTTAAATAATGTCATTGACTTATTAAATAATCATATTCATTGTTATTATATCATATAAGGTTCACTTATGACTTTATATTACCCGTTCTTTTGTAAAATAATGTTAAAGTAGCGTTTTGGGTAAAATCGTTTCATTTGTCGTTCGTGTTTTAACTTGTAATTATTCATATGTTTACCTAGATCCTGATTAATTACAAACAAAATGTAAAAAATGGTTTATATATAATATATATTCAGAATATACATATATATAATAGATCTATAAATTGAAAGAAACACACTATTCATGGAGACGGTAGGTCGTACGTACACATGGACGTTGTTTTCGTTTCCTTATTGAATTGAATGGAATTACGTATATGACATAAATATATATGTACATAAATACAGTAGCATTATTATGTAATATATTTCATTATTACTTATTATATATACTTTATAATAATTCTTGAATTTTTAACATGGAAAATGAATCTCATCGCGTCGTGGAGACGGTAATCTGTACGTATGCACGAGCATGATATCATTCCCATGGAATTGTATTGGAGTGTATGTATACTATTTCAGAGTCAATATCACTTTAAAATATTCATATATAGTCATTATTTACATGATTATACCCATCAAATTAAGGTGGTGGTGGAAAATAGATTACACCATGGCGTGGAGACGGTATTTCGTACGTACGCACTCGCGGTGATTTCGTTTTCCGTAGGATTGATAGATGGTGAAATAGAGTTGTTTCATGCTTATAATAACATATAAGTATATGAGTGATACATCTGTAATTACATCATAATGAAACAACTAATGGAGAAGAGTTAGAAGAAGAAATAAAGTTGAAAGAATCGGTGACATACATTACCTCTTCTTTGAAGCGCCTCTTTGAGACCTCCTCTTAGGGCATTAAAATTTGTCTTTGAAGAAGAACAGGACCTCTAGGATGTTTCTAGGAAATTGGGGATCTGAAATGGTAAGGGTTTGACCGATCTTGAAGGATGGAATTGGTGTGAGGTGGAGAGGGAGGAGGTGTCCTTTTATAAGGGAGGAGAGGGGCACCATTGGAAATAAAAGAAATATTTGTTTATATTTATTGCAAAACCAACATAAAAACTTCCAAAATGACTCATATCTGAAGATTAGATGAGATAGTGTTTTAATCTAATCAACCAATAAAATATTGACATGTTAAATATTTATTTTAAACATTATCAGCTTGATTTATCCTTATTTAATCAATTTATTTTTATTGGTGGTATAACATTCTAAATTTTAAATTAGAACGGATAATTACTTATTTGTTGTGAATTGTATATAATTGATTATTTATAAAATTTTAGACCATATAAATTTAAATTTATAATTTTTAAATAATTTTGTGATTTTTAAACAATTTTATAATTTGTTATTTTTATAAAATAACAATAGTGTCAATTTTAACACTATTAAGTTATTTGAATTTAAATAAAATATATGCAGAAGATATGTTCGAACTAAAACCTTTAATAGATTCATATAATTTCATATGTGTCTATAAAATTATTGGAGCACATTAAATAGTTCATATAATATTTAGTTTATTATTTTTAAAACCATTTATTTGGTTTATCTCTTAATAAAATAATTACTACAATATTTTTGTATAATTATTTAATATACTTATTTGTTGCATAAAATTTAAAAATAAAATCCTATAATGAATATAAATCTTTTAAATATAACCATAATCCTTTAACTTGAATTTATCATCTTAAAATCATAATATTTAAATTGTTATATTTATTAAATTATGAAGGTGACAACTTTGGCATCATTTAAAATAAAAAAATATAAGTGTCATAATCACCTTAATAAGGATCCAAATGGTCAATAATTCGGAAAGTGGATGACTAGGGTTTATATATACACTACTAATAAGTTTTGTGCAGATTATTGGGTCTTTTGATATGTATTAGTATTTCAATAAAAACTATATTATTAATTTTTCACTTAATAAATAATTTCTGCATCATTAATGTATAAGATAATAAGGTAATTAAATAATTCTTAAAAATTACAAATAAATTACCATGCCAAAGAAAAAAAATTTATATTTCAAATTTGTATTTATTTCCGAATTTATATTCTGTATAAACTTATATTAAAAATACTTTAATTATTAAAGTTGACTGAGATAAATTTCACTTTCCTTTAAATAAATTAAACTAAAGGTCTTAATCACCTCCCAGTGGGTTATAATAGATTCCATTTAGACCAAAATATGACTTAGGATAAATTATAATAATCTAATTGTATTAATACAAGTATTAGGATAATTTTATAATACTATATTTACACTTAATTACCCAATTTACCTTTTACTATGGTAAATAAAATTTACCGTTTTTACTATTTATAAAGCCAAAAAATAAAAACTAGTCTATTAATATAATTGGGACTCAAATATTCTAAATATGGAATCCATTTTTCCAAATTCAATACACAGAAGTTGCAGAAAGTTAATTAAAATTAATCCCGTTGTCGAAAGAAAACAAATTTTTGTTTAAAATATTGAAAAAGATTGAATTTATTTAACCTACGAATTCTATGTAAAATCAAGGCTGATGACATAAATTATATTAAATGGTAAAAATATATTCTATTTATACTTTAAAATCATTCAATACTATAATTTAACCACATAAGTTATTATGTTGAAAAAAAGTTCTTCTTAATTAAAATATATCGTGTTTTTACTATTCATCAAAATATGAAAGTTATCATAAAAATATCAAAAATTTATCCAAAGTAAATTTTTATATCCTGATTACAATGAAAAATTATATTTTGTCAAATTGCACTTATAAACATGTCAAAATCTAGATTTAATGTGGGTGCGCCATCAAAAGGCGGCAAAACTGCATTTTTTTAAAAATACTTATTTTACCCGAAAAATTTATTTTGTTCTTTTACCATGTTCTATAAAATGTGTAAGATGAATAATAAAGTTATAAAATTAAATTGTAGTTAATACTATTCATAACGGCTAGTTCGTGATAATATTATAACCATATATCATTGTTTAGTGAAACCTAGTATTGCGTACAACACGCGCTATCAAGGAAGGTCGTGATTGTGTGTAATGAAAGCCATGTCAGGGTTGTTTGTTGTGAAAGAATCATTCATTGTATCGTATAATAGAATCCAACCATATTTTATTTTTACATTGAATATATATATATATATACACATAGTCAATGTTACGTAGAATGACTATTATAAAATGAACATGAAATTGTGTGTAACACAATCTATGAATGCTATTGCGTATACTTCATGCTAATACAGTGTGGCGTATACCATAAGATAATATTGTTCTAGCATAAAACACATGAAATCAAATAAATTAAAAAGAATACTTATCATAAAATATCGGGTTGTTACATTCTACCCCCCTTAAAATGAAATTCGCCCTCGAAATTCATCGGGGTTATACATGGTTTTCTTCTTGAAAGTTTCTTTAATTTCAACACACATCATAAAATGAAATACCAAAACTTAACATTAAAAAAAAATTATGAAACGTAATGGTTACCCAAATTAACTCATCAATGGGTTTCCTTGTAGGAGAACATAGGTGAAAATATGGATATGGAAGATAAATCTAACCATCGTGTTCTGATGGAGAGTGGTAGAGAACAAGGCTAGGAAAAAGCCAATAATCACAAAGCCATAGATTTGTGATGATCTAAGTTACCATCTGATTTATCGGATATGAGGGAACTATGACATCATTTTTGGTTTTGAATATCATTTCCCTAAATGTGATGAATTAAAAGAAATACTTACATGATTTTGGTTCAATCTCACTGTTGTTCGTGCCTTGAATAATTTCCATTTCATCACTTAATGAAATGAAGTTGAATTTGTTATTCGTGAAGTGTTAGCAGATCATGTGATAGAATGACAGGTCATTCAATCTGTCTCAAATAAAAGGTTAGAAAAAGTTATTAAATATACATAAGTCGATTAATCGTATCTGGTTCCAAAAATGGACTTATACTTCTTATCTCATACCACTTAAAAAATTATAACTAATTTATACTAACCAGGGACATCTGGTAGGCCAATGATAGGTGATAAAGGC
Source organism: Viscum album (assembly GCA_963277665.1). Lineage (NCBI taxonomy): Eukaryota > Viridiplantae > Streptophyta > Magnoliopsida > Santalales > Viscaceae > Viscum > Viscum album. Next base: position 513,856,489 of record OY728138.1, read on the forward strand.
CTGTCGCACATCGGTTGTGGGTTCGATTTCCATAGCCTTGTCTGACGCGATGGACTGTCGCCCATCCTCCGAGTTGTCCTATTTCTAAAACTACATTACTATAACATCACATCAATAATATCGAAAAATGTTCTATCCTTATGCAATACTAACTTATGTCCAACAAAATCCATTCCAATCTTTAGGGTTTTCTAAAATACTTCGGTCCAATCTAATAGTATAATGAAAATGATTACTTGAAATGTCACATAACAATCTCGTGAATGCCATCATTTATCCCCAATATATCATAAGATATGTCTTTTTTGTCAAATTAAAAACATGTGAATACCTTAATCATGTACTCTTTTGAAGAATGAATACCCATTGAACATTAGTGAAAACATGAATGCTGTCAAATGTTAACTCTTTCCGCATACCAAAATATAAAAATTCTATATACTGAAACCATGACATAACCTTCTCCTTATATCAGTCATGAGCTCATGAATACTATCAAACATTTAATTCTCTCTTTATCCCTTCATTATGTGCATATCATCTACTTTCCAAAAATATCTGAATAACCTTTCATGGTTACTGACACCCTTAATCATTCACTTTCAAAACATTAGGAAAGACAACAATGTAACAATACATAGATGTCTCTTTATTCCGTAGTAACATGAGATTACTTATACAACATTACACTTGATAAACATGTAATCATTCCTCTACCTTCTTAAACCATTGACTGAGCTTCAACAATTCTTTCATCTCACATATCATTTGAAGTCTCTTCATCATCATCAACATAAATACTACCCATATGACCATACTAATTCCCTTCATGAGACTTTCCCTTAGGGCATTGGTTTTCAAAATGCCCGTTCATTCCACATTTAAAAAAATTAACCATTGTTGATGGCATAGCAATACCATTATCATCATCCATGGTGTTAACTGAACCTTTTCCTTTGCATTTACTGGCTTTGTGTCCTTCTTTTCCACACCCAAAGCATCTTCCTGTTCCTTTGAAACAATCTCCCCGATGCCTCTTCCCACATGATTTACATGAGGGAAATTGATCTTTCATTCCTCTATGATTATCATGAAACTCCATCTTTCTCTTATTATCTGAGTCGGGAAACATACCAAAGTTGAGATTATTGATCATGTTATAAGATTGCTGATTAGGTATAATAACGATGTTTGGACTTCCAAATCCCATTTCATTTGGATTCTCCTGAAGAATATCATTCCACTGTCTATCATATCATCAATTATCATGAATCTTCCTATTTCAATCTATTTTCTGAAACCCAAAAAGAATAGTGTGAGAGGAAAAATCATGCTAGGGAAAACAACATAGTAAAGGAGGAGCACCCTCAATATCTAACATCTTAGGTCAAATTCTAAGATCGTTACCGTAGTTCTAGAGACCTGAAGCTTGACGTACATGGACATTACATTACTTTGGACAAATACTAAATACATAACAAAAACAGACACACAAGGACCGTAATAGTTTAGGGTCTTTGGAAACATGGAACGTAATCTTCTAATCGTGGTGAAAGATCTTCAACATCTCCCATAAAGATCTTCCTTTTTTTTCTTACATAACCATTCATTATATCCTGGGTAAAAGAAAACATATAAAGGGTGAGCTCAAATGCTCAGTAAGGGTAATCATGGATAAAATAAAACAAATAATATAAATTTTAAATTCAAAACATGAACATAATGTTTAAACATCAAAAGCTTGAGTAATGACATAAAACATGGATGTACGTAAGGCATAGATCATAAAGAAACATTATTCATGATAAAATAGAATGGGAGTAAAACATGTAATTGTGGCGACCATTCCGCACATGTCATGATTTCCATAGTAGCCAAGGCATTGTTGCTAAGACCATGTTAGTGGACAAGGTCCCTTTCTGAATCGAGTTCACTCCTCGTTTCAGTCCTATAACACTAAACCAGATTAACTTACCTTTCCAGCCATGTCTATCTCATGAGATATAAATCTTTACCCAATACATTAGAGGGAGATATAGGTCCCACCCATCTAATAATGAAATCATTCTTACTTGTGCCACAAAATTAACATACATCATTCATAATAACCCAATAAATAAAATGGGTTTCATTTATATCATCCGATCATTACATAATCCATAAAAAAGAAATGGATATCATTTCATAATAATGAAAGTGAAACCATGTAAATCATAGAGACATTAAACTTGAAACATACACATATGAAATAATTTCATCTTAGATGAAAAATGGTATTGTTAAAACACTTGAAATGAATTCTTGAGGAAAATATCCTTTCTTCTTCAAAATCATTTTCTTTTCACAAAATGTCATGAAATTTTAAAAGAAAAGGATTTTTTTGAAAATAGTCATGAAATATTTTCGAGTAAGCTTCATGAAAATAAGGCTTTATAAAACCGTAAAAATCCTTTCATGCCTTATAAGTTAAAAAAACATTCTTCTCGTACTTTTTCCTGAAAAGTCAAAAAAGTACCTCGTAAAAGAAATATTCCAGACAAACCATGTAGTAAAAGTCAAAAATGGGTAAAAAGGACATTAAACATACATGAAACCATTTTTCGGAAACATGGAAATGGATGAGAACAATAAGCCCAGTAAATAATTACGAATAAACAAACTCGGATAAGAACGAGATTGGAAAGATTATCCCTTACCTTAGGTCCAATATGCTTCATACGTATCCAAAAATCCTGTATAATGACTTAAATAATGTAATTGACTTATTAAATAATCATATTCATTGTTATTATAACATATATGGTTCACTTATGACTTTATATTACCCATTCTTTTGTAAATTCATGTTAAAGTAGCGTTTTGGGTAAAATCGTTTCATTTGTCGTTTGTGTTTTAACTTGTAATTATTTATATGATTACATAGATCATGATTACATACATCCAGAATGTTAAAAATGATTTATATATAATATATTTTCATAATATACATATATATAATAGATCTATATATGGAAATAAATACATCGTTCATGGAGACGGTAGGCCGTACGTACGCATGTACGTTGTTTTCGGTTCCTTACTGAATTGAATGGAATTAAGTATATGACATAAATATATATGTACATAATTCCAGTAGCATTATTATTTCATATATTTCATTATTACTTATTTTATACACTTTATTATAATTCTTGAATTTTTAACATGGAAAATGAATCTCATCGCGTCGTGGAGACGGTAATCCGTACGTATGCACGAGCGATGATATCATTCCCATGGAATTGTATTCGAGTGCATGTATACTATTTCAGAATAAATATCACTTTACAATAATCATATATAGTCATTATTTACACCATTATACCAATCAAATTAAGGTGGTGGTGGAAAATAGAATACACCACGGCGTGGAGACGGTATTCCGTACGTACGCACGCGCGGTGATTTCGTTTTCCATAGGATGGATAGATGGTGAAATAGTGTTGTTTCAAACATATAATAACATATCAGTATATGAGTGATACTGATGTTATTACTTCATAATTAAACAACAAATGAAGAAGAAGTAGAAGAAGAAATAATGTTGAAATAATTGGTAACAGACATTACCACATCTTTGAAGTGCCTCTTTGAGACCTCCTCTTAGGGAATTAAAATTTGTCTTTGAAGAAGACCACGACCTCTAGGATGTTTCTCGGGATGTGGGGAAGTGAAATGGGCAGGTGTTGGCCGAGATTGAAGGCTCAAATTGGTGTGAGGAGGAGAGGGAGGAGGTTCCCTTTTATAATGGAGGAGAGGGGCACCTTTGGAAATATAAGAAATAATAGTTTATATAAAATCCAAAACCCACTTAAAAACTTCCAAAACGACTCATATCCTAATATTAGATGATCTAGGGTTGTAATATCATCAACCAATAAAATTTAGACATGTTAGAAATTTATTTTAAACATTATCAACTTGATTTATCCTTATTTAATCAATTAATTTTTATTTGTGGTAATAACATTCTAAATTTTAAATTATAAAAAATAATTACTTATATGTCATGAATTGTCTATAATTGGATACTTTATAACATTTTAGACCATATAAATTTAAATTTATAATTTTTAAATGTCTTTGTGATTTTTAAACAATTTTATAATATGTTATTTTTATAAAATAACAATAGTGTCAATTTTGACACTATTCATTTATTTGAATTTAAATAAAATATATACAGAAGATATGTTACAAATGAAAGCTTTAATAGATTCATAAAAGGTAATATGTATCTTGAAAATTAGCGGAGAACATTAAATTTTTCATATAATATTTATTTTATTTCTTTTTAAAACCATTTATTTGGTTTATCTCTTAATAAAATAATTACTACAACATTTCTGTATAATTATTTAATATAATTATTTGTTTCATTAAAATTAAAAATAAAATCCTATGATGAATATAAATCTATTAAATTTAACAATAATACTTTTACTCGAATTTATCAAATTAAAATCATAATATTTAAATTGTTATATTTATTATATTATGAAGGTGACAACTTTGTCATCATTTAAAATAAAATAATACAAGTGTCATAATAACCTTAATAAGGATCCAAATGGTCAAAATTCGGCCCGAGGATGATTAGGGTTTATATATACACTAATAATAAGTTTTGTGTAGATTTTTGGGCCCTTTTTATATGTATTACTATTTCAATAAAAACTATATTATTGATTTTTCACTAAATAAATAATTTCTGCATCATTAATGTATATAATAATAACTTAATTAAATTACTCTTAAAAATTACAAATAAATTACCATGACAAATAAAAACATTTTATCTTTAAAATGAGTATTTATAAAAGAATTTATATTGTGTATAAACTTATATTAAAAATACCTTAATTATTAAAGTTGAGTGAGACAAATTTCCCTTTCCTTAAAATAAAATAAACTAAATGTCTTAATCACCTCCCAGTGGGTTATAATGGATTCCATTTCAACCAAAATATGACATAGGACAAATTATAATCATCCAATTGTATTAAGACTAGTATTAGGATAATTTTATAATATTATATTTACCCTTAATTACCCAATTTACATTTTACTATGTTAAATAAAATTTACCGTTGTTACTATTCCTAATGCCCAAAAATAAAAGGTAGTCTATTGATATAATTTGGACCCATTGATTCAAAATATGGAATCCATTTTTCCAAATTCAATACACAGAAGTTTCATAAATTAAATTAAAATTAATCCCATTGTCGAATGAAAACAGTTTTTTGTTTAAAACATTACAAAAAACTGAATTTATTTAACTTACGAATTCAATGTAAAATCAAGGATAATGACATAAATTATATTAAATTGTAAAAATATATTCTATTTTGTCATGTTGAACTTATAAAAATGTAAAAAACTAGATTTAATGTTGGTGTGCCACCAAAAGGCGGCAAAACTGCATTTTTTTAAAAATACTTATTTTACACAATTTTTTTTATTCTCTTACCATGTTCTAGAAAATGTGTAAGATGAATAATAATGTTATAAAATTCAAATTGTAGTTAATACTATTCATAACAGCTAGTTCTTGAAAATACTATAACCATGTATCATTGTTTAGTGAAACCCATTATTGCGTACAACACACGCTATCGAGGAAGGTCGCGATTGCGTGTAATGCAAGCCAAGTCAGGGTTGCGTGTTGTGCAAGAATCCTTCATTGTCTCGTATAATAGAATCCAACCATATTTCATTTATACATTTAATATATATATATATATACACACACTCAATGTTGCGTAGAATTACTATTATAAAACGAACATGAAATTATGTGTAACACAATATAAGAATAGTGTTGCATATACTTCAAGATAATATAGTGTGGCGTATAGCACAAGATGATCTTGTTGTAGCATAAAACACATGACATCAAATAAATTAAAAAGAATACTTATCATAAAATATCGGGTTTTTAAACAATGCCAAATGGGCCAACCATAAGGAATTCTTTTAAAACCATGTTTTTAGGGCCCTAAGTTAAACACTTTAACAAAGACTCACTTAAGACCTTATTTTGAATTCTCCCATGGGGAATAACTATATTTGAAAAACAAAATCCATTTGAGAAACCCAGATTTAGTGAGAATAATAATTTTATATGTTCATATGCATTTAATGGAACATATATGTGTCCACCTAGTTCACCCATGTATTTTTCAACACCCAATAATACAAATAAAAACTAAGAAACACATAAAGAACCATTTACATAATAAAAAATTTTCTTTAAAACCATATCCAATCACCAACACTGTTTAATGAACCCAATTTCACTTATTGAGTCCCAGAAACCCCTACTAAACATTTTTATTCAAATACCAAACTATAACATCACCCAAAATCTACATAATAATGAAAAATTACAGACAACTCATACCATTGCTGATGGACCCCGAGACACCCTGAGAGGACAGGGGTGAATCAGGGTGTTAAATAATTCTTTTTAAAGTTGTGGATCATGTTCCCACAATGTTAAAAACTTGTTAAACCTTTCAAACAAATGAAAGTAGGATGTTGACATGACACTTTTACTTGGTTCACCACAAAGGGCTATGTCCAAGGAGAATATGCCGATAGGTTTTCGGTCACTCTTATTGAATCCCCCAGACTCACTACCTTTGGTGATGTCCCAATCAGTTTATAGACGTGAGGGTCTCTTTAATAGATGTGTATTGAAGTATTTGCCTCTGCATAGCACGAGACTCTTCTTTCATCGAAGATCAGAAAAGGCACACTTGAATACACTGAACCACTAAACCAGATATTCAGAAACGCGCCAATTGGTTTCAGTGAAAATTTCTTCCAATGCCGTGTTTTACGATCAACCTCTTGTTTTTCAGCAAAGCCGGAATTTTTCATGTAACATGGAATTTTTCACGCAAGACATAATATTTCTCGTAGCATGGATTTTTTTGTGCAATCCAGATTATTTTTCGAAAGTTGTACTATTTCGCACAAGCCGAAATATTTCAAGAAACTCTCAATTTTTCCACGCGAACCAGAATCTTTCACGCATGCCTCAATTTTTCGCACAACCACCATTAAGCGAACCTTTTACGTGCATCAGACCTCAGATCTTCTCTAAGACTTCAACAATACATAATGAGGGAGGTCACCCTTTATTTATAGGCATCTCAGACCCCCATGCACAAAACCCCCTCTTGCGCGAAAAACCTCTCATTCAGCAAGTAATATTTCGCGCATGTACCGTTTTTCACGCAGCCCATGCCTTTTCCATTTTCCGACGTTCTGATTATGAAACACCTCTTTCGTGAAAAATATCTCTTCATTATTTCACGCACCATGTTTTTTGTCACCCACGCCATTGTTTTTCATGCACGCCGCTGATTTTTCACGCATGCTCTGATTTTGCGCACACGCCCCTCTTTTTCGCGCATGCCTCCTTTATTTCACGGACCACTTACTTTTTTCATGCACCACATATTTCCAACAATCCATGTCTTCAATTTCTTGATTTTCAGGCCCAAAAATTTGGCAAACATTAGAGAACCGTGGAATATTCAATAGTGTTGTCTGCTTGAATTGTATGATCACTTTACTGGCACACATCCTAAACTTCCACTGAGGATTGAAAAAAAAAACAGAAACCATACTCCAATTCATGTATATAATGACCTGGGTTCCTACAATGAAAACACATGGAAATATACACATTTTATTAATCCCCCAATTCCACCTTAAATAACATTTCAATTTAAAATAAACACACTAGGTTCCAAAATCGTAGGCATTAAACACGAATATCCTTTAAAAACTATTTTTAGTAAATTTTAACAATAATAAAAAACCAATAGAATAAAGAAATATATATAATAGATGTTTGAATAACATTTAGAAATTAATTAGAACCATTCATGTTCTCATGGAATGTTATTGAAAGGAAAATGTGGGAAACACCTACTTTAATCAAGTGCAGATGGAATGAAACAGCAACAGAAGTAAAGTTAGGGCCTTGAGGACAATTTTTATGAAGTAAGTCAAAATAAAAATTAATCATGAAAAAACCCTAGTCATAAGGGTTTGTAATAGGTAGGAAACCCCAACGGAAAACCCAGTAACTAACAGAGGGAGATAGATAGGAGAAAAAATATATGAAATTCCACAAAACACACCTAAAATATGAAGGAGGAGAAACCCTAGATTATTGGATAAAAATGAGGAGGGTTTGAGAGGACCCCAAGTGTGTCAAAATGCGATGGAGGAGGAGGATCCTGAGATATGGTATAATATATGAGAGAGGGAATTATGAAATAGGATTTTCAATGACCTGGTACGTCCATACGGTTTGGATGTACTATTTTCCAATCCGTGTGGTAACAGTGGGAACCCCTCTGTCCAAGGAAGAGAAGTCACACATAAACATGGGGATTTTTTCATGGACATGTGTTGGTGATGAGGTCAGTTCTATCTGGCCAGCACCTTCCACAATGTTTTCGCATGGTTTCTACTAACCATGTGCTAACTGTGCTCCCTTAAGAAAACTTTCCAAAAAATCCAAAAAACTCAAAAATTTTATTGGGAATAAAACCCAACCCATAACCTAGAGATCTAAGACTAATATAATATAAAAATTAAGAGTATTTTAGGTCAATTATTGACATGATATATAGATATAAAATAGAGAGATGATACTAAAAAGGGAATTTTTGTTCTCCCGGTGTAGTGAAACAATACATGTATACCATGTCCAAGGAAGAAATGGGAAATAAAATGGGATTTTTAATATAATTTGAAGACCTATATAGCATGGTTTACCATGTTATGTCATGAAATTTAAGATCTAAGTATATCTTTTAAGGGAGAATGGTTTGAGGAAAATGTCCAAATATAGTGGAGATGTGGTCCCTGGATTCTAATTTTCATTCGATTAAACAGACCACGCTATGGTTGAACCACTTATGTCATCGGGGGGTTATTATAGTGATAGAAAATTAGTTTCCATCATCAAAATGTAATGAAAAATTGATATAACCATCGAATAATTTTATTGTTAATTAAATGGAGAACTGGCTGGGACATAGGATAAGAACAAGGATGAAAACTGATGGTTTGGGGTAGATTAGAAGCGGTTGATCCCACACCCTAAATTATTTTCCATCTATTTCTTTAGATAAATCATTAGAACATGATTAATAAAACTCAAAAATGTTATAAGTGTTTATCTTTTCACATATAATTTATACTTAATTTATATAAATAAAAATTACAATTCCATAAAATTAATTATTCTATTTAGATTCAAGTAACCACCCTTGTTGTTTCATCATTATGATGAATGATCCAAGGGTAAATTTCCACTAGTGGTATCCACACATGATCCAAAAACCTATAAATATCATCATTGGATCTCTAGGTACTATCAACGAAGAACTAAACTTGTTATTTCATTCATTCTTGATTATATATATAAACTCCTCCACTATAGAAGGATTCAACCTATTTCTCTCCAAACAACTGAGGGAGGGGGAGGATTGATGATCTCCATTATTTAGAGGGTAATATATACTGTAATATCATTCCATGAGAGAATTATCTATAGGTAAATTATCTCGACAACAAACCCATCATTTCTAGAGATGATATAATAATGTTTATATAATTTTTTGATATTAGGTTATTTCACTAATACCCTAATCCATTATCTTATTTTTAGGAGAACATCATATTAAATAATAGTATTATTATTATTATTTCCATAACAAGTAAAAAACACATGGATAATTAAATATTATTTCAACCAGAGCCTAAACACAACCCATCGATTATCATTGGAATTTATCCAACAATGAATAATAACTATCAATGTTTATAAAAAAAATACCATAGTATTATTCAATTAATAAATATTTATGTGATCAATATAACATAAATAATTAATATATCTAGAAACTAGAGAGAAATATTTATTGTAATATTAAATTCAAATAGATTTTAACTATGTTTTTGGATACAATTATTTTGTGAACCTCTAGAAATCATTTCCAATAGAATTTATCTGACTTACCTAAAGTTGAATGTTAAAATCTAGAAACCCATTAAATTACCCATAGAGAAAAATTTTAATATTTTAATGAAAATAACCAATTATGAATGCTCACTATATAATATAATCCATTTCTCTGAATAAATCATCAAGAATATTGTTTTACATGTTTTATAAACATATATTACTGGTATATCATTCTATTAATTTATTAAAATGAACTTGTTGAAAAAAAATTATGATTACAGAATTATTCATGAATTTCTATTTTGGTCCAACGGCAGGAGATTTCCATATCCATTCATGAAGAATGAAAAAATCATTTACGGATTTATTAATTAATTTTATAACATATGTGACACAACACACATATCATATATTTCCATGAGAATATGTTATGGAAACCGAAATTTTTCATTCATGATTTTTAGAATAATTCCCTAATAAAATATTACATTAATAACTTTGAATGATCTGTTGAGGTTTAGTGTATTTGAAACTGAAAACATAATATATCTAGTACATAAAGTAAATATGAACGTAAAATTTATTTAATCCTCTTTAAATATTTCTATATTATTTTATCCTAGGTCAGTTTAATACATGTGATTTCCTAGGGACATATATTAATAAAAAGCGGTGAGCATAAAGAACTATAAGGGATAAACAATGGAAATAGAACATGATAGATCATCATGGATATGACATGAGGCATAACCTGATAGAATATTCATAATTATATGATACATACCATGTAATTTGACTCTAATATCTAATTGAGTCACTCTTAATCATATCGCTAATGTTTAATTCCGATGTGTCATAAAAATATTTCTAATTTTATTTACCAAGGTATCATAAAGCATGTCATAACTAAAGATTAATTCATTAAAAAATGCATTATTCCAATGTCAGTATGCAACCTTTATGTTACTTAATTCACGTGTACCACATAGATCATAATTTATTATATCATCAATAACCCATGGAGTGTAAAAAGGGTTTCATATAAAATCATTGAGTATATATGGGTTTTAAGACTTTCACATCCAATCATTTTTTACTCATGATAAGGGTATACAGTTTACATACATTATAATCACTAATAAATGAAGTATAGAGAAATATTTATCAATACCTTAAAATAATAATGGGTTTTTTGTATTCATACCATAAAAATAGAAGCATTGAAAATCATAGATTTATTTTTGTAGCAGGATGAGTAGAAAAATAGGTTTATAGAATTCTATTAAAGAGATATTGAATATAAGTATCTAATTTATATAAAACATTTGGATTGTAGTGTAATGATTAAATGTTCTTGAGAACATAATTACTTAGAAATTATAAGAATAAATACAAATTAATTAGTTAGATAAAATGGGAGAATAGGATAATCCATTACCTAATGTATTTCTTCATAAACATAGATAAGTGATTACGTGATAGATTTAAGGACCCAAAATAGGACTTAATGAGAGAATACTAGGGGTAGGAAATTGCTAAAGAGTTTGGGAGGAAATTAAATAGGGTAGGGAGTTGTATATTTTTAGCAATGTAGGAAGAATTATTTTTTATTATTCAAATATAGGCCATGAAAGTTCAGGTTTTGGAAATTAAATTTATCTGGGGCTACCCATGGTTCTACCTCAATGTATATGAAAAAAATAATATGGTTCTTTTTATTTATATTTTTCTATAACCAAATATAACTTTTTTAAATTACTTATTTTCTTGGGAAAATGATGCTTCCACAATATAATGTTCTTAAAAGATTAATTTTCACTTTTGGATCTAGAAAGTTTTCTAGATTTTTAGAAAGTCTTATAATTTCATTAAAATAAATTATATTTGTAAATTATATTACATGTTTCCATGGATTAACTTATTTTAATTATTACCTATTTGTGAAATTTTTATAAAGTTATAAAAAATGCTAAAATTACAATACTTTATTTTTAATATTCACTAGAATATTACAAAATCCTAAAAATTTCAATATAACATTATTATGAAATGAAAAATTCAAATATAATATTTAATTTATTAAAATAGTTTTCTAAAAATTATAATTTTAAAATTTTAATAAGATTCTTTATTTATAGTAAAATAACAATTTGTCTACCATGATGAAATTTTTGGCCCTTATAAAAACTATATAAGAAATTATAAAATTATATTATCTTTTAAATTTTAAAAAATATGGTCTTATACGAATATTTAATGAAAATATTATTTTATGAAATCTTAATTGAAATTAAATATTTTCCAAAAATACAATTACTTTTTTCATTGTATCCAAATATCTATATACCATATTAATCATATAATATTTTTTATTTTGGTAAGAAAAATTAAAATTAAAATGATATTTAATAAATATTTTTTAATTTATAATAACATAACTACACCTTTATAATAATAAGGTTTAGATATATAACCCTTTATTAAAATGGAATATTCTATAAGGATAAGGTTTAAGTTAGTGGTACATTCATGGGGTATCTCAGCTAACATCGATCAAGTGGTGATCTCCCCTTACTTGAATTTATCCCATAGTCAATTTTTCTTGAGCCTTAATTATTCAAAATCAGATTGGAATTTGTCAAGTGTGAACCACAGTGAATGTACCTTCCTATATAGTTTTGATAAATTAGTCTTCATGTGGAATTATAAGACTAGTTGAGGTTATTATTTCTCCCTTCTATATTGATTAACAATTTTTTGTTACCCAATATAAACACTAATTCTGATGGTAAAATTATTACTAAGGATCATAATTCCCAATGGTCATATTGACCGACAGTTATATTGTCCAATGGATTGATAATTATTAGATACAAATGGTCACTATTCCCTTTATAAAATATATATTCTCCACTATTCACATAACTCATCATTCACTAATTTTCATAAAAAGGTTCTACAATTCACTTTATAATGCCTATCATATTCCTAAAACATCTATATAATTTGACTATTTTAATGTTATGATTTATCTTCATTAGAGAATTAAATATCGTGGAGTTCACATTAGTGAGTGAATTATTCTTTTCTATTTGACACTTTATGTTGGTTTTGAATATTATAGTCAATATTATTACATTAAGTGTAATGTTAATTTTTTTAAATCATTTCTATGGGATTCATAAAAACATTTTCAAAGTAAAACATGATTTATTTTACAAATAACAGAGTGAAATTATTTGTTGTCATATTCTACCCACCTTAGAAAATTCCACCCTTGAAATTTTTTGCTACATTAAAACAAAATGGCATATTTATCCTTTATAATTTCTTCAAGATCCCATTTTTCTTCTTCCAACATTTTGTTTCCCCACAAGAATTTCATGATTTGACTTTTATTTTTTAATAACACATGATCCCTTTTATTAATAATTTGGATTCATTCTTCGTTATATTATTTTTTATGTTACAATTACATTTCATTATGTTAGATTTTATGTGTTTGGATTAACATATACACTATTAATAGAGACACATTGAATTTTACATAGATGTTGCAAATATTTTGAGGAAGTGTTAACTAATAGTAAACTTCTGCAACACACTCTAAAATATTAAATTGTATAATATACCTTAGAATCATTTTACATTTCTTCCCAAATATATATATTAAATTATATTGTGATATGTTGTGGAATAAATGATCCCTTGCATTAAATTATAAGTCATTGATGATATTTAAATCATAAATCTTTTGTTGACTATGGTAAACCTTGATTTGTTTTTGGATCACATGTATCTTCACAATATTTCCTTTCATAATGTATATCCCTAACATTTTTCGTTCTCCAGATTTATCCTTACATATTTTAGTCCTAGAAATATTCCCATAGGTTCCTTAATAAGGATCCATTTTAATACTCAAATGAAAAATAAGGTTATATGGAATAGAAAAATTAGAACATGTTGGTACCAATTACCTTAAAAATCATCTGAGCTTTCCCGTAACATGAATTATGATGTTTGAATTTCACTCTCAGATACCCCATTTTTTATAATTATAGGATGTGTAATGATTTAATTTGGTATATATACCCTCATTATGCCACCTTAAGAGCATTGATGGAAATTAAAGATATCATTGAGAACGAATTTATGTGTTTTCCAATAATGTCTTATAACTTCTTAAATATATAGACGATCGAGAAGATTAATGTATAAATCCTCATATATATTTATAAATTTGGTACTATTTATAAATATATCAATGATTACCCATATGGAATTATTTCCCTGTTATTTCTTGTTAAGGTTGGTAATAATGTCTATAGTGATGTTGTCCCATTTCTATATTGGTATGGGTAGTGGTCGCAGTAGTCATTTGTGTAGTTTTCACTCTAACTTCACTTACTAACATACTGAACATCATGTATTACAATTTGTAATATCTCATTTCATATTATTCCTCCAAAAATGATCTTTCATATCTCAATACTTTTTTTTCTTCTAGGAATTATAGAGAATGTAGAGCTATGAGCTTCATCAATTATCTCTATACTTAACTTTTTAATATATTAGATACATTTCCTTGTATAAAACCCTATTAATCCCTCTTTACCAGCATTGAAATTAGAAACATTCCCCTTTTTCATTGATTATACCTTCTTTTAACTTAGGATCATATATTTTTTATTTATTGATCTTCTAGAATATTGATGGTACATAAATCGCTTGGTTTTGGATTTATGATTATCTATCCATTATTAATTGCATATACTTGTTTAAAAATTCATTTATTAATGTATACCCTTAATTATTCATCATTTCAAAAACTCTAGGGTCTTTCCTACTCAATGAACCAGTGGATATGTTTTCTTTTCTAAGTCGATAATGAATAGAAAAAACTCGTATTCCAGAATAAGATCCTAAAATTACCTTTTTTTTCATGTTTATTCCATTTTTTAGGAATATATAATTTAGAAACTAGTGGTCGGTCTATATATCGCATTTATCCCCATAAAGATACATTCATTATATCTTTAATTAGAAGATAACTATATGTATCACCAAATAATGTGAATGATAATTCTGTTTTTGAGGATGCAAATGTCAATATGTATAACCAATTACCTTGTCACATTTCATGTGTCAGAATCCAATTGCATTCAATGATGGTTGGGTAACCCATTATCATCCAAGAGGTGTGAATCTATTAAGCTACGATTCTCGGCCCCAATATGCCCCGAAAGTTTCGAATGTCATGATGAAGGTACAAAAACATAAAGAGCGGTTAGGCGACTTCTCATACTCGATGCATGCTGAAAGGGCAAGAGGAGACTCACTCCAGAAGGAAGGATAACACCAACCCTTCCCAAAAGACTGTTGTGCAATCTACAAAGCTAGATAAGAATGATATTCCTCAGAAGTCTTTGAGCGGATTATCAACCTCTGAAAACATCTAGGCTGAAAAGATTCCGTCTAAGCAGCAATTCAAGAGTGGTGGTCAAAACCCCGAACATGTTACTTATCATATTGGTATGAGCAATGTCATTTGGGCTGATTTAGATGATGAAAATGATCCAACTGAAGTGGGTCTCTCTTTCATTAATTCACTTTTCAAGGACATGGATGAAGTCAAAAGTGAATTAGACTCTGATGATATCCAATTATAGAGAGATATCTGAGCACAAACAATGGCTGATGCTGAAATTATACAGGATCTCCATGCTTCAAAATGTAAAAAATGGAAGATTGTTCTAGAATCTGCAACTTCAATGATGGTCAAGAACAAAAGTGTTTAAATATGTAAAGGGCACGGAAGGTACTCTCCTGTACATGCGAAGGTCTCCTCCTACCACTCCAAAGGCAACAAAGCTGTCACAAGTCCTAATTCTCTTGACCCATACATTGGGTTGGCACCCCCTGTCACCCGCACAATAGCTAATTCTTTGGTGGATAATTCCTATTCTAGGATAAGTGCTGCCAATAATGTTCTGGACAATGCGATGTCTGCACCTAAAGAGACAAAGTTTTTTAGTGTGAATGATCCATATATGCCGCCCTCTGGAAGGCAGGATACTGCACAGCCTGTGCCAAGGTAGGAATCCTCCAACTAGAGCTCAGGTGCCTCTAAAAATAAAGTGGATACTATTCAGTTCTCTGTTGAACAGGCACTTGACAGGGCTGGAAAATCCAATACTGCAATGAGCACTGCTGAAGAGGCGCTGTACATGATTGGAAAATACAATACTAATGATATAATAACTCCCACCTCTACCGCTAAGCTTGTGATGGTGCCCTGCACACTGGATTTGGATGGACTGCTCTCTGGACCCTATGAAGTTCACATCAGGACTTCCCAGCCTCCTAGTGAGGTTTCCATAAAAATGTAGACTGATGCAATGCCTGATCTCAAGCAGACTTCGACTGACCATAGGAAAGTGGATGCTGCACAAGACTCTGTTGAATAGGATATAAAGAGAAATGAGAAAAACAACGCAAGAGCAGGACCAGTTCCATTCTGAAGTCCTCCCTCTCAGCCTGGAAAGGTAAGAAGTAATGTTAGTATCTCTAACTCCTTTCATATGCTCACGGCCAACAGTAGTGACGATGATTTATCTATGAAAAATGATGTCTCTGGGCCTAAAATCATGACGATTGATTCTTAGGAGGTGTCTTCGGATGATGGCAATGGTGCAAGGATGCTTACAAAGACTGGGAGGAGGGGAAGACATACTCGTGGTAGGGGTGGACGACTTCCTCATCATAGTATGAGTACCCACTCAAGAACGGGAAATGACCTTTGTCCTGCTTTTTTATGTTGTTTTTTATGTTGGATTTGTTCGGTATTTAACAAATAGGCCTTTGTGCCTCACATAAGAAAAATAATTCATTCCCCACAATAGGGTAAATTTAGCAGATGATTGATAACAAACTACTTCTTTAGTTCCAAGAAACATTATTTACACCACTTTTTATAGATAAACATAACTCCCATTAATGTTTACTTGGTTGGTGGTTCATGAAAACACAAATCTATTTTCAAAAACCATATATAGTATTATTCTAGACTATAGAAACTATGAATGTCATTCACTATTATCAAAAAAGGAAACTACAAGTAAGCCTTTTTCTTTTCTATATCAATTGAGATTCCTTCATATGTAATAATGTGTCCCAATAATTCAAGTTGTTGTCACTAAAAATCCCATTTAATGAATTTATAAAAAATATATGCTTTCCCAGGATTTGTAATGTGACCCATATGTGATCATAATATTCCTCATGACTTTTTCAATATAACATAATATCTTCAAGAATTTCTACCAAATTTTTTTAAGGTAGTCCCTAAAGAATCTATCAATCAAATCCATAAATATATTTGGGGAATAGGAATGAAAAATGGAATAACAAAGAAAACTCAGTGTCCATATCTATATTAGAATATATTATTTGGTATATCATATTTCTTCACACCCAGATGATGATACCCAAGTTGTAGGTCAATCATAGAGAATAATTTGTCCACATAAAGCTGATTGAACAAATATTCTTCCCTTGAATGATTTTATTTGTTCATCACTCTGATCCTATTATGTTATCTATAATAATTAAATGGTTGTAATGGTCAATAATTCTTCTTTACAAAGAGTAAATTTTATCCCCAAGGTTACTTACTGAATCATGTAAACCAATTCTCTAAATGGTCTTAATGTTGCATCTTTAATTCTTCTAACTCCACATATTACATTATAAATGGGTTCATAAATATTGGATTCAATCCATGTATGAGTTAAATTGAGAACTCTACCTATATTTCTAGATGATTCCCATGTAAATATTCATGAAATACATTAATGTATTATACAATAATGGTTATGTATCATAAATTATAGATTCATTTTTTAGACTTATTCATTAGAATTTTCCATAAATAAGGATATTAGAGGTGGTTATTGAAATGGAATTGGTTGGGATATCACTCCTTTGAAGATAATTAATGGTTTTCCATTTAATTCAACTGAAATTTACTTATTAATACTATTGAACCTAGTAATATTCTATGATTTCCTATTCCAATATCGTATTATGTCAAATTATACTTTTACACTGACCACCAAGATTGAAGAAATAATTAACTCACAATGTTAATAGGAGAATCTATATATATCCTTAATTCTTGAATATTTAATCTAGGAGTTTTAATTGATAACTATACCAATTTATGTTTAGTGGTAAATTTAATGGTCTTGGAAAACAAGAATGAAATAAAATATTTCAATGATTATGAGTCAAACAGTTTACATTATTTATTTGAGTGTATGATTAGTTTACTTACCACAAAATCATTTGGAGACTTGATTTTGTCTCACATTATTGAAAAAAATTACATTTATCCCTTTTACTCTACTTGGGTTGATGGTTGTTTCCCTCCATTATCTTTTGATTTGAAAATTATTTAAAAACTTTTCACACTCCCCACACTTAAGATGTTGACCTATAGTTTTTAATTTTACAATCCTCAATTTTTATATGGTATTTAGATGTTTGTTCTTTATATATCCCAAAACATTTTTATCTATTTGATCATATCCTCCATACATTTTAATAATTTTCATTTCCTTTAATTCCATGAATGTTTCTTCCCACACTTTTTCTATAGGGTTAGTTTTTCATTCCTCCATTACCTTTAATGGTCAAAAATATTTCTAACATTTGGATATACCCTCCTCTTATTATCATTAATTCCATGACACCAAAATTCACCTAAAAACTACTTTTCCTTTTTTTTAGTACACCACACCCTCTCCTCATAACTTTTAAAGTCTAAAATTTGATGATCTTTCCATAGATAAGGTCTTAATCCACCAAATAATTGATCAATCTTCCCATTAAAATAAATCAGAAATGTATAAGTGTAATGTGAAATACTTGAATATTTCGTCACAAAAAAATCTCACTAATTCATTTTATATTTTCCTAAATTCCAAAAATTATGTTTATATTATTTTCAAATTGAATAAGGATAATAATTATTGAAAAATACCTTTTTGAAATCCTTCTAATCCATAGATTCATCTTCATCCTTTGACTACATATACATTATTATTGTCCACTAATCATTATCTTATCCCTATTAGTGGTATAATTCTAATGTAACATTAAACTAACTCATAACAAAAGAGTATATAAAATAAATTTTTCTATATTGTTGATCCAACTTTCTATGATTATCGGATTATAGGATCAACTAAACATCGGTGGATCTTGGGGTATAATGTAGTCAACAACTAGTTGTTTATTACTTGGTGAATCTAGACCATCCTTGTGGTGTATGTAATTTTTCATAACCTGAAATAATATATCTAGTATCGTCATTAATTTTTCATCTGTGAATCTATTTAAATGGGAAATATGGTCATCATATTATCTCATCCATCCATTATACTCTTGGTCTCTTCAATTTCCATCAGTTTTTAGAGAAAAAAACTACTTAAATAAGAAATTTTTTACTATTATCAATCTTATGATAATAATTTTAAAGGGATATTTAATCCCAAAATTCTCTAATTAGATTATATTATGATCTTACACTTTTATCATTAAAAAACTACATTTTATATATATCCCTAATAATGGTTTTTTAAAAACTGGTGATTAAACAAAGAATATAACCCATGAATGTCAAAAAATTTAATGAAATCCATATTTTTCATGAACTCGGTTCCAGTCATGTTCATAACCAAAAATCCATTTTGGGGTTATTTCAAAAAATTAAATATGTTCTTGTACCACATCTACTTGAAATATCCAGGAAAGGAATTCATTTCTTGGAAGCCACTCGCTCTATACATTACCAAAAATTTAGTTATGTTATCCTAGATGTAGAATTATCCCTATGTATTTTCTTAATGTTTTTTATTAATTATTTCAAAAAATAAACATTTTCTTTGATATGAACAGTTGAAACCTGCTTTTATCTTACATGTTTTAATCAATGTTCCTCAACCAAACATTTACATAATAAAATTGGAGGACATTTTGAGGTTTAGTGTTAGGGAAATGAGTTATATAATACAAGAAGAATACAAAGAAAACATAAACATAAACATTATTTAATCCTCTTGAAAGACTCATTTATTAATCCATACAAGGTCACCTCAATATATGTGACTGTTTGGGGACATACATCAATAAAAATGGGTGATCCTAAAGCCCATTAAGGGATAAATAAGGAAATAAAACAATAGCGATCATCATGGATATGACATGGGTAATAACGTGAGGGAAAAATAATAAATATATAATAAATTACATGGTAGTTTTTCTGAAATATAAAAATGATACTTTTATAATAATATCTCCAAGGTTTAATACTAAGGTGTTATAAAACATGTTACCTAGGTTATTTTCTGTGGTATCATAAAACATATCATTAATATAGATTTATTCATTGCCAAATACACTCTAGTGATATCAAGGATCACTCTTCATATGTTTTAATTCATATTTTACAAATGTATTATAATAAATAATTTCATCAATACCCAAGGGATATAATGAAAGGGTTTATATAAAATCATTTAGCAAAAAAGTGTTTCAATATTTGAAATTTTCATCATTTTTTACCAATGAGAAGGGATTTTAGGATTCATTCATGGCAATACCTAATAAATGAGGTATAATTACATTAATATGAATAAAAATGAGTAAAAATAGGTTTGGGTATTCATAATATAAAAAGGAAGTCATAAGAAAACAAGGAATGATTACTACAGTATAATGAGTATACAAAGTGGTTTATGGAACATAATTAATGAGAGATAATTGAAGTATCTCATTAATAGAAAACATTTAGACATTAATTTAATTATTATATGTTCATGAGAAAAAAATAACCGGAAAAATATAAGACTAACTAATAGGCAGTACTTTTATGAAAATGGAGATGAAGAGAATCTCGTCGCTTAAGTGTTAACTCATAAATGTAGAGGACTGATTCTTTAAAAGCTTAATGGATTCACCAAATAAATTAATAAAAAAATATGAGAGGTATAGAGGTTTTAAATAGAGTTTTTGTGAAATAAATTGGTGGAGAAGTGGGTATTTATAAAAATGTGAGGAGAATTGTTTATTATTTTTCAAGTATATCTATTGAAAATCTTGGTGGTGAAAAATACATTTCCCACGAGATTCTAATGATATTTCCACAATTTTTTTGAAATAAAGAATATATATATATTAATGAAAAAAATATCATTTTTATAATAAGTTTCTTGTGAGAAAATAATTTTTTAACAAAATAATGTTTTTAAAAGATTAATTTCCTCTTTAGATTTAAAAAGTTTTTTATA
Organism: Viscum album; assembly: GCA_963277665.1. Taxonomy (NCBI): domain Eukaryota; kingdom Viridiplantae; phylum Streptophyta; class Magnoliopsida; order Santalales; family Viscaceae; genus Viscum; species Viscum album. The sequence goes on from OY728138.1 coordinate 513,877,882, forward strand.
GATTTATAAATTCATTTAAACTCATTTAAATAAATTATAATTATCAAATAACTTATTTTTTATTGAAAATTCACTAATTTTATGTTTTTAATAATTATTAAATATTTATACAGATATATGTCATATAGAAAATAAAAAACCATATTTTAACTATTCACCAAAAAAAGAAGGTATTTTAAAAAATTCTAAAAATTTTCCTTCACCTAATTTCAATATGATAAATTCAAATATAATATTTATTTAATGAAAAACAATTTATGTATATAGTAATTTTAACTTATAAATAAAATTTCTAATTTACTAAAAAAATATATTTTTTATGCCACTATAAACTTTTTGACCATTATAAAAAATACATAGGACCGTATAAAATTATAAATTCATTTATATTATTTAAAATTTATTTTATATGTAAATTTAATGAAAATAACATTTATTTAGAATCATAAATAAAATTAATTATGTTTCAAAAATAAAATTTTGTTTTCTTTGTATCCATAAATCTTTTAGTTATATTATTCTTATATTCATGTGTATTTTTAATGTAAAAAAAAATGAAAATGGTATTTGGTAAACCTCTATTTCATTTAAAATAAGTAAATTACACCTTTATAATACTATGGTCTAGATATATAACCCCTAATTAATTTAGAATAAACACCTATTGTAAGGTGTGTGATGGTTGTACTTTTATTGGATGGATCATCTAACATTGATCTAGTGTTGATCTCCCATTATTTTAACTTCTTCCATAGTCGAACCACTTGATATTTATGTGTTTATGCTCTTCTAAGGATTTGTAATGGGAGAATCCCAATGATTCTTTCAAATCATTTTTTTAAATATTCCATAAAACCACTTTTAGGGTAGTGGACACCCGCACATCATCACACAGAATTCAACATCATTCAGGGGGAGAAATCAAAATTACAAATCCTAACCAAAAATTCAAAATACAACCCGTTGGAATATCAAATAAACGAAATCCCCACAAATCCCGTGATCGGCCCGAGGATCCATGCATCGAGGTGAGTCTCATCATGTCCACACGGAATCACCATCATCACATCTTCAACGCTATCAACTTATCACCAGTGACCACACCACCGGTGTCCACCACCGCAAACCTCCTGCCGTCATCTTCATCGCCATTGTCGGTAGTCGAGCAGACACGACACCATTATGAACACCACTGACGACAGACTCCATAACAGAACGATCAAAACCAAAAACTAGAAACATAGATTGCTTCAATGAAAACAAACACCGAATAGAATCTGTTTGAACAAAGAACTCCCAATTTCCTTTCCATTTCCACCACTGAAAGTCAACATCTGCAAAGAGAAAAAATATCACCACCATCATCAACGTCCCTGGGAGAACCAGAGACAACCAAACCAACCAAACAAGATGACCTCCATAGAAGAATCAAACATTCATTACTGATGATAAGAGGGACTTCCGAAGCTAAGAAAGACCTGTCACCACCTGTTTGGGATCATCACCAAAGCCTGAAAAAACCAAAAAAGGATGAAGCAAAAACCGTCGCCACCATTGGAATTGCACCTAGTGGCCAGATATACCCAAAGCACAACCACCCAACATCGATCATGACCGAAACCCCAAAACTCATCACAGATCCTGCACCATGGGGCATCCACACGCCTCCGAAACCGAAGAGGTCGAGCAAAGATGCGAACAAATGAGGATGATGACATGTCCGCTCAAGCTAAGGACATCCACACTATGTGTGCACCGAGCTGACAGCCACGAAAGGAGCAACCATCATGGGAAGAAGGCAGCGGAAGATGGGAACCCTAATCACCACAGATCCCCTTACGGGTGCATCAAAATCAATTATCTTGAATCCCAATGATGGTACCTACCTCCCAAGTTCTATTAAGTGGCCCTCAAAATTCAAGATCCTACATTTTGAGGCCATCTTATCACCATTATTTATCAATTAACACTTTCCATTACCCATTATATACATTAATTCTAATGGTAACATTATTAGCAATAGTTATAATTCCCAATGGTCAAATTTCCGAACAGTAATGTAACGATCATATTCTAATGGTAAGATTTCCATTTATTCAATATATATACTAAAAAATTATCATTCCTAAAAAATTTCTACTTACCTAATAATGGGTTTACACATACCCTAATAATGATTATCATATTTCGTAATCTTTTGTATCTTTTTAATGTTTTTATAGTATGATAAATATTCCGTGGAGAATTCATGCCTATAGAGTTTAAATTAGTGGTTGAATTGTCCTATTTTTAATCTAATTTTAATATTTACAGATATTAAAGAAAATATTATTTCATTATATGTAATGTTTTAATGTAAAATTATTTTTATGAGTCTCATAATAAAACATTCATTGTGGAATATAAGTTATTTTACTAATAAAAGAAATAAATTATGGGTTGTTACATATGTCATAAGGATTTTAATCTGAATAACTAAGTACATGTCTCTTAAAATTTACAAATAATAATATCATTTATAATGACCAATACAAAAATTCATAGAAATGAATATCCTAGGACACAACTAATATGTTGAATTCCTATAGGTGGGTTTGTTCTCATAACATCCCATCTTGGAGAATACCAAGTATAAACATCGTGATAATATGTTTCAATATTTTGTGATCTTTTTACACATAATATCTGGAATCATATATCTTTATAATATATATTTCATCTGACCATAAAACATATATTTAAGAATATTTCCATTAAATGTTAAAGTTCTCATCATTGGGGGGAACAATTATGACGTTTCTAAGAGACATATACTATAAGGAAATTATAATATAAATTTTTTATAGAAGAACAATGATTATGTGATATGATATTTATTAATATTCAAGTCATTGAATATATATGAAATCGAATGTAAAAGGTATTTTGTTTCAGTTGACCAACAACAACACAAAAATTATCCCAATTTTAAATGCACTTAAGGTCAAAAGAATAAAAAATCCACAAATTATATCTGATATTTAATTATTATGTTTATATTTTTTGTCCATATTACTACTTCATTCCTTTTTTTATTTATAACAAGTCTAGAATGTGTATAAAAGGATCTTAACAATGGTATAGCATGGATTATCCACCTGATAATAAGGGTGGGTGAACAATGTAAAAATCCTTGTGTTGTGTTCATTATTTTTTAATCTATATATCAAAAATAAACCATTTAATTTGAGATCCATTTGCTCTAACAGGTTATGGGTGATTTAATTTTAGATTTAGTGTTTTGGGAACCACTAATATACCTCCCCCCATCACTGGTGGTGTAGTCTTACATGGTCCTTTCACTCTATAATCTTTATTTGAGGAAACTGGATCATTAATTTATTACTGGTTTCTTTAGTAGGCATAGAAAATCACCTCAATGTAGTAGATCTTATTTTCATTGTCACATTATAATAATCATTAAAAAATCAGGGTATATGATTTAATTGTGGTTCATGATCAGTCATATTAAGTTATGTCAATTACTAATGGTCAGTATTATACCCACACAAATATTGTTGATGAAATGGGATTTGCGATCAAGTATATGGATAATACAAAAAAGTAACAATGGGAATCTATGAAGTTGAAACTAAGTTTTTTGATGGTCGTAAATAAATTTTTTCTATGGTTTGGGAAAGGGACTTAATTATAGGTATTTTTGGATGCTTACTTTATAGGTGTTGTCAACAGGTGGAGGTATGCCATAGGTTATGTGTTTAATTTTGTAAGAACTATAGCGAGATAGTTATATCAATTATATGTGGTCATGGTGCAATCTAAAATAGATATAGAGAACATTTTTATAAAATAATATTGAAAAGGATTTGGTTTAGTTTAATAACATCATAGATGATACCGATAGAAATTGAAGGGAAAATGTATTTCACTGTGACGATCATAGAAGAACTTATTTTGCAAATATCGTAGAATTATTGGTGCAAATGAAGTATATTTAGTTTGAGAACAACTTTATAAGATTATTATTGTTGGATATGTTGTTGAAATTGAAAATTATTCATGGAACTAGTAATCTAGGTTGAATATTGAAAAATCTAATGTGGATTGAGAAATTGAAGCACTATAGTTCCCTAATAGGCCTTTATTGATGAATGAAGGATGAGAGGAATAATATATAAGAACATTATGGTAGGAAGGAAGGGAAAGAGTATTATCTTTAATTAATCATCACCATTTAATAGAATATTTTATTAGAAAACAACCATTAGTGACTGATAAAGAAGGGGATCTTAGATTATATAGTTATCTAAAGTGGAAACCATGGAAGGATGACAGCTTGCAGGATAATGAATCAATTGGGGAGTTATAGGAATAGTGGATCCAAATTCATTTGCTAATATTTAGCTAACTAATATACACATGTATTGTACAATAGTCTTTGACATTGTATCATAGACCTTGTCATCCTGGTACTATTTTAGTGTAGTCGTTATTGTCTTATATGATATAATACTGTTTCATGGAAAAACTTTTTAATAGGGTACAATAGTTGTATGAACTTTATCGGCATGGTTACTATAGATCTGTTGACTTACTCCCACCATTAATATAGAATGTTATACCTATGAGGTAGACTTTTTACTATATATATGTGGTTTACTCTAACAATGAATTTCTATATGATCTCATTTCCATCCAGTTTATTTAACTATATGTTTTTCCTTTAATTTTATCTTGAACATAGTTATTTTTTACAGACTCTCTATGATGATAGGGATTATTCCTAATCCTGGTAAATATGATGTTTTTTTATTTTCTTCATTATTTTTCATTATTTAAATATTATTTTGGAACCTAATATCACCATTTCTCTTGGAATTTTTATAGTTCTGTATTCACTATGAAAGATTAATATTAAATTATTCATTCCATTCTTCCAATATATTTTTTGAAATAAAGTGTTTATTTATTGGGAAGAAAATATTAGAGTCCCATTTTTATTTTGTGTATCTTTCTAAAAAATTCTACTAAAAACACTTCACCATATGATTTCATCAAAGTCCGGATATCTATATGATTTTAGCTATTTCCTTTGACCTATTTTGTTTGTGAGATCTTAAAAATAAATATCAATTTATTTTTTAATAGGTATATATTATTGAAATGAATTCATTTTATGAATTTTATATCTGAACGTTTTTTGGATCCTCAGATAGTTTTTATATCACATATTGGGTTTAAATTAATTATAATAATCATTATAATTTCTTAATTATATGAGAATCTATATATTTTTGATGTATATATATTGAATATTTTATATTTAATGTTCATGTGTATTATTTTAAATTAATAATTATAAGTTTCATTGTTAAAATTGATAAATTAATTTTGAATATAATATATCAATTAATTAAATAATATACTCCATTTAATATAATGTCAAATTAATATTTTAAATTTATTGATTTATTATAAAATATTATTTAAAAACATATAATATTCATTGCATTAATTATGTACATCAATTATTTCATTATATATTAACGTATTAATATATCAATTATTCACATTAATACATAATTAGTTAAAATTTTAATTTTTCTTGAATATTATTAGACGGTTCATTTCATTTATTCATCCAGAGAAAGGTTTTTCCCAAAAACATGAAAATTATAGATAAATTATTTCACTATCAAGTGTTTCCCTTGTATTTAAAAATTTAATATGACATTGTTGATAGATATTAATAATAATTTAGTGGTTTTAATTGTGGTTGAGTGGTACTCACCACTATCCTCCACATCCATGTGACTGGGGTTAAATTCTTGAAATCCATGAGGGGATTTAAGGATGGTGACGTTGGTTGTAAAGAAGGAAAGTAATGATATAGGTAGTGAAGTAGGATGATGATGACATAAGATGACATAGGATTTCTAACATAGGATAGCTAACATGGGTATATTGGTACATTCTGTTCAACACTAACATGACACAAGGCCTTTGGTCCATGTACAATGATTTCTAGCTCACTGGGTCTTCAGACCACTCTTTAATAAAATGGATGGCTTGATGGGTTATACCCTTGGGTTTATAACCTGTCCTTCCAACCTATGAGAGTTTTTGTTTCATTGTATTTACCCTAAATAACCAACTCATTATTATTAATAGACATTTATTTTTCTCTTACCATTGTTTTTATGGTATTTTGAAAAAATAAAATGTTATTTTGATATATATGGATACATATAAAATTATTTTTTTTCACACCATCATTTAATAACAAACCAACTGATAACAATTGAAATTATAATACAAAATACCGACAAAATAAATTAAAAACAAAGAGAGACATAGTTAAGTTGGATAATGAAACCATATATCAATAATGAACATTGAGTTAAATGTATCTGATCGAGAAACATGATCCACCATGTTGAGTCCCACACCTAACTCAAATTTCACACCATACCTTAACCTAGGCACCCCAATTCAGATTTATACACACTATATCACACCATCTCACCATCACCGATGAGGGCCTCCACCTACTAGAAGAAAACAACCGACCACTACCACAAGAGCCACAAACTATCTAGAACTAGAGTTTCATTATCACCAGAATAAAAAAAATTCTGCACTATGAAAAAGAAAATTCTAATATATAGATAACAATGGGTTGAAAATTTGAAATAAAAAAGCCTCAAACTCATGCTTATTCTTACCAATAGGTTGATAAATTAAAAATTATTTTTATATAATAAAATTAATATAGATTGTTATGATTGGTTTAAAAATAAAGATCATACTATTTTAAATTAATACAAGGTTAAATCAATTATCCTGGTTGAATACGTGATGGTAAAAAGTTGTATGATTTCTAATATTGAAGAATATTTTCAATGTAATAATGATATATATTATAATACTCTAGCATATTGGTAATCTGTTTGGAAAACTGTTTTCTTATTGGTGTACATTAAATTGACAAATAGGATTGTTTTGTTGGTTACTGTATGAAAAAATAGGTTTGTTATCAGCATTCATGACAATATCTTTTTTTCTATTGATTTTTTATGGTAAGTTAATAATTATGTCTTTTGAAAATGAATATGTTTTCTGGTGTTTTATATGTGTTATCGTATATGTTTTATATGCCTTTTGGTATATATTCGGTATGATTAGTGGATTTTTCAAAGTGTTATGGTATTTTTCTATTATTTCATGTGGTAAAGAATATATTTTATGGATTTTACTATTTTTTATGGGACATTTTTGTTACATACACTTGCAAGCATGATTTTTTAGATAGAAAACAGATGTATATATTGGTTATTTGTAATTTTTTGGAGTTTTATAATACAATATTTAACTATTTATTTATTAAATAATATTATTTTTCATTAAACATAATTATTTAATCAATAAAGTGTTTTTTAATTTAATAAATGTGTCCACTCATGGGTAGTATTCAATATATATATATATAGTGTAAATATAAAGGCATGAGTTTTAATGAGATGAACAATTATGGATTAATTATTTCAACATTAGAAAAAAATATCTACAAAATTAAAATAATTTGCGATGAATCATTTTTTGAATTATGTAAAAAAATTTAAAAAATATATACAACATTGTTAGCAATATTTATTGTATTTAATGCAAATGGTTTAGTAATTTTTTACTTCACCTTTTGGAAAATGAATTTCTATTTGACAAGTAACTTCATCTTTTATGTCAATACAAAAAACATTAACCAAAAACACATTTATGGTTCCTCTTCTATTTTCATTTTATCTAACAATAATTTATTTTTCCCAGATTTTATTTCTCATGAATTTTCCCCTTATAATAATTTTTTTTGGATTAAACTCATGGAATAAAATAATCCAACTCTTGATCTATTTTAATGTGTCACCATTAGATGGTTTATTATTATAATGGTGGTTATAACCTATGTAAAAATAAATAATTGTTTTAAATATTATTTGGTTAAGTATTCTTTGGTTAATATCAATCTTCTTTCTCAAGATAGATTATGAAATTTTCAATGATTGTTACCATGAAAACAACTTTTGTTTTCATGGGTTAATTAAGAGATGTCTGAAATGTAAATGTTGTCATTTTCTATGGGTACACATAAATATGATTTTTATTATAAAATGGGGTGTACTAGAATTATATATCCCTCCAATTTTCATGGTAAGTTTGATCTAATGAGATAAATTGGAAAGGCCAGTGGATCTAAACCCTTAAGGGACCATTTCTAGTAAGTGATGGATGGGACAAGAATTTTACAGCCATCATATTTATTGGGTAAATTCTTATATCTCAGAATCAATCTTGTTAATTATTGTGGAGTAAACCCAATCTGTTTTGGGTCTGCATCCACTATATGATGACTGTCCTCAAAGAGAACCTTGAAAAAGGAAATGGAATTCAATGATTATTATTATGACATAGTCTTAGTCTTTGAATCATTCCCATATTATCATATCTATGTATTAATATATGATCAGATCATTATTCCATGATCTATTATAAATGATCCATGTTTATTTGGGTAAAATGTTTTGACATTATGTTCATGGACCACAACTATGAACTCATAACCACATACTTATCTTTTCTATCATATGATCCTCAATTGATATCTCTAATATTTACCCTTACAGAGAATCTGAGCTTACTTGTGTCTTATGTTTCAATTCCCCATATTATAAATTTAAGTATAACATATGGGATTTTTAGAGAGGAATGATTATAGATGAATTTTTACAACTATTGTAAACTATGTGTTTTATGTATCTAGTCTCAAAATAAACAAATACTAATGACTTTGAGGATTGTGTGTGATTATTGTGCCATGTAAAAATAATTCCAAATATATTCATGTTTATCATGGTTTGTATAACTAGGTATTGAATCAACTTTTAAAAAAAAAATTATTTATAATTGGATCATATATTTGAGTCTAGGGTGCCTCAGTTAGTATCAAAACAGTGTTTAGTTATTTTTTGGAGTTTTATAATTTTTTTTGGGGTTTAGGATTGTAAAACCAAAGATAAAACACAATTCATAAGTTTGTTTTTAAGAAATCAACCTGAAATTTGGGTAATGTATAGAGTGTGTGGTTTCATAGAAATGATATCCCTATCTGGATAAAATCTTGTGGATGATATAACAGGATCAAATTCACCTAGGGGTTATTACCCCTAAAAATGATGGTTGCATATTAACTTTATATCCACTCGATGCAAGACAAGTGGTCCTAACTACAAACCCTATTTGACAATACCATGGGTTATTATTTTGCTCATTTAAATTTTTATGAACCTTCATGAAGGATTCAAATGATATTTGGGGATATAATATATAACTAGTGATGCTTCAGAACCAAATAAGAACATGAAATCAGATAACCCTGGTTGAAATCAATATGTTTATATATTAAGGTATACACTTCATTTAATAGTTACTTCTTCTATTTTTATTGTTTTATTTTTATAAATATATTATGCTATGTATTATCGTACCTCAATGTAACATTATCTATAGTAAGGCTGAATACTAGTTATTTTTTTAAATAATGAGTGTAATGGACAATAGGGATATGTTTTCAATGAAAAATAAAAATGTTTTATAGTCTTGAGTATAAAAATTCCTAGCATTTCTAACTGAAATTTTTAAATAAATAAGTAAGAACATAAAATATGTTTAGACACCTGAATGAACCATGGAATGGTCAACTTATTTTAGATTTTTTTTGTGAATAAATGTTCATCCAAAAATACTGGGTCCTCCAACATACTAATATTTGAGTAATGGATCAATTATATAGATAATATTTTTTAGAACAGTGCTTCGACCATGAGAAGGTCATCTTAGATGTTTATCGTTTCAATGGTGAAGCTGACCAGTGTTAGAATCTAATCAAGAATATGATGAATAAAGACTAAGATTACTCAATGCAATGGTAGGAGTTCATGAAAATAATCTTCACTAAATATTTTCCCCAAGATCTTAATAAAATTTTGATAGATAATTAATTTAGTTGGATGAAACTAAGGAAGAATCTGTGGGAACCTGTGATGAAAAATTCATAAGGGTAGCGAAGTACACCACCCATTTTATTACTAAACCTAATAATAATATTGAATGATTATTCATTTCATTAATCTAAATATTTTAAAGGAAGTATCTATAAGAGACATTGGTAGCTATGAAGAAATATTTTGATGTGTACATTAGGGGGAAATTGAAACCAAAGAGTCTAATTATTCCAGATACAGAAAAATAAAGATGGAATTTTATGTAAAATTGGATAAAAAATCATTTAGAAATGAATTTTAAACCCATTTCAAGCCAATGTATTTGGAGGGATCCTTTGGGGATTGACTCAAAGGATCATGGAAATTTTTGTTCTTTTGGAAAAAAATAGGGCATCAAGAACCAAATCGTTCGGAAAATTCAATGAATAAAATTTAAGAAAATAAGGTATAAACAAATTCTCCACCCACACATCAATGCATAAAATTCAAGGATTTGGGAATCATGAAAATAACTTCCCCAATCCAAGGAACAATGAAGATAATATGGTTAAATAACCACTAAAACCAATGGAATAAGTAAGCACCTATGAAATCGTTGTTTCTTAAGTTGGTTATGAAAAATTGGATAAAATATACACTAATTATCCACTCAATAAAATCAAATTTCATATTTAATTATTTTTATATAAACTCTCTTATACCAAGAATGTTTCTAGGAATATAGATGATTATATATTCTATTATTAGTGAAAAACCCTGGTATTATGATGGATTCACCCCAAGTCTATAGTATTCTTAAATAAAATTATATATGTGACCAATGAAAATATTATTATTCTCCATTAAATATAAGTTTATGTGATTTTGAAAATAGATTAACTCTATTTATAGAGCCCATATCATTCTCTAGAATCATGAAGTCAAATTTGATATCATAAATCAACTTACAACCATATATTAGTTAATGGAAAAATATAAACTCCATATATATATATATATTAAATCCACAGTATAGCTCTTAATACTTGAAAATAATATATATTCCACTGTCCTGAAAAATTTTGTTGGGATTATATTTAAATATAAATTATATCTCGAGTCCCAATTATATTTAGAATACCATAATACAATTTATCCAATGAGAGAAATTGAAATTTTGAGGAGTCAATTTATCTAAGGGGTGGAATTTAACACCACTAATATTATAGTATATATTTTATATTAATTATATAAAATATGTAATATATTTCTCAACACCAAACAGTTTTCTAATTCGAAAAAGTGAGATATTTTCTTAAAAAAAATTACAAATATAAAAACAAGATCATTAAAAATATATTTATTGAATATAATGTATAAATATAAGTTGAAAATTTATTAAACCTATATTGAAATAAAATTGAACGTAAAATCATTAATATAAAATAAATAATAAAATTCATTTGGTGTGTCTTAAAATCTAATAAGTTAATTTTATGATAAAATTGTATTTTTCTGAAAAAATACTTTAATGTGAAATATATTTTTTATTTAATGGTATTAAATAAAATATGGTTAAATAGTGATAAAATATATTTTGAAAAAGAAAAATATATTATAATTCATTTTATTAGAAATTGAACATAAATTATAACATTAATAGTTAATAGTTAAAATGTCACTTTCCATGGATTTTAATGTGATTATAATCAAAGATGCACTAGTTTTTCAGTTTTACAGGCCCCATAAATTTCATTGAATCACTCTTTTCGTTCCTATTAGAATAATTATTGTTAATTTTAATTGAGGATGATAATATTTTCTTAGGATGGTTTTTTTTAATTCATCTAAAATATTGATTTTTATGTGAATAGTACAAAATACATTTGCAACAAATATCATGAATTTTAGGACAACTTGAAGATATAAACAAAAGATAAATGTTTATAAAAACATTTAACTTGAAAAATATTTATTTAACAAGTAAAATTATACATTTAAAATATTATATTTTTTTATAAATAGTTGATAATCATTTGGGGCCTAATTAATATGTTTCATAAAACTATTTTTCATGTATTATACATTCATTATTATAAAATTATTTTTTATTAATTTTATAAATTTAATTTTATTAAATTATTTATATAAAAAGTATTAAAATAAATAGAATTTAATTAATTATTTATTAAAAAAAATTATACATGACATAACCCAAACGATCATGTGTCCGTGTGTCTAGAAAATTAGGTACAGAGCATAACGACATTTAATAAAAATACAACAATATTATTTAGTAACAACTTATCATGGCCATAAGTTCCATTGATCCTATAATGATATATGGGATAACCTAGGGATATACATAAAAATGGTGAGATATAAATTCCAATAAGGGAAAATAAAGAATAGCGTAAGGAATGAAGTTTATATTATCCGAGAGGCATTAGAAGGCATCATTAAAGGGGTGAGAATCATAATCTTGATGAATGATGCATGATATAACATGATATCATAAACAAAACATGTAAACGTGGAAACAACATAAAACATGAAATCATTAAGATATGTCAATGAACACTATCAGGAAATCATATCATAATGTGGATAGGATTACATCATTTTCACCATACATGGTGTCTCAGGAAATAAAAACATTACCCAATGCATTGGAGCACTATCTGGGAACACCCATCATTTAAATATTATGTACAAGAATAAGTGTCCTACATAGATCATACAATAAAGAAATGAATTTCCTAAATTGCAATACAATGAAAAAGTATTTAAGTTATATACTTGGAAGCACATTATCAATTAAGGGTAGTTACATATTATTTGATAATCTTGAGTGGAAATAATGGTGGGTAGTCCGAACAAAAATGTTTAGAATGGAAGAACCATAGTATAATTTTGACAACATAACAAAGGTCTGTAAAGGTTCATGCGAAGGATCAACGAGAGAAAACATGGCCCTCATCACATGTAAATAACGAGGAATGTATAAGGTATTTTTAAAAACATATTACAACGTGATAAAATTGAAATCAAAAGGTGTAATATAAATAACGTGCTAATTTAAATTGGAGAAAGATATGATCTCATACATTGAGATGTTGCGTCTAAAATCTTGAGAAGAGATTTTGATGTTCTTGGGGGAACCTTAGGAGGTATCTATATTGGTAAGGGAAGAGTAATGTCATGATTTATGGGTTTTCATTAAATAAATATGGGACGTCGGGTGGGTTGATATATAAAAATAGAGGACAAATCATTATTAAATTTTACTCCATATAATAAAGTAATAAAAACCAAAAACCAGCCTACTGTTTTTATCTGGTCTCTTCTAATGATTATTCATTTGAAATATTTAAAAAAACTATTGGTATCACAAAAAAACAAGCTTTTTAATATGCATGTGTGTCAGGTTTACAAAGAATAGATCATGAATCTATAAAATATAATATAGGATTTGGTCGATTCATTAAGTGGGTATACAATTATTCAGATTACATAAAAAACCTTATTTTAAAGAGGAAATATATTTTTGGCAGTGTGTAAATTATATGGAATATTTTAGCTCACTTTTGTTTAATCATGATGTCATAATTCACATTGAATATTTTATTGTATTTAATTTTGACCCAAATATTCAGTTGTCTCTAAAATTTTTGAAAAAATCACAATTGGATAATTTTGAAATTATGATTTAAAAAATAATATTTATTTTATCTAAATAATTAAATAATTAATTTTAAATACAAAATACAGATTTACTGAAAAATAATTGGTTTTTAAATAAATAACATATTTTTAACCCTTTTAAAATAATGTTTTATTTCATAAAATTATATTATCATTTATATTTAAGAAAAATTATTTAATAATAATATTTTATTAAAAAACAATTTATTTCGAATATAACATAAATTCATTAAATGTTACTGTATTGACAGAATCAATACATTTCGAGAAAATATAATTTGTGTTTGATCGTAACAAAATCTATTTTTTATCAAAATAATAATCTAATATATTAGAAAGTAGTGTTCAAAAATGTTGAATATGATTATTGATTAATTAAAATAAAATATAAACATTCATACTGTTAGGTTCTAGATATATAGGCCTTATTACACTAGTGAGTTCCATATAGGTAATGTGTATGATGGTGAGATTTTGGTAGGTTGGTTTGGTATACATGGTATGGGTTATGATATCATTGACCTTGAAAAAAAATTTTAAATAGTTTATCTCATGTTTTAGTTCTTGAATCTCAGCTTGGTCATGATCAAGATTAAAGATCAGTGATATAATCTCCCATATAAGCTCTGATAAATGGGCTTCATAGGGAATGATTCAACTTGTCAAGGTCATCACTTCCTTTGTATATGTTAATTAGAATTTATCATAACCATTAATATATAATAACCATATGATCTCAATAAAATGGCAATATTATTAATGGTTATAATGGTTAATGTTCTTTTAAATTCGATAAGATATTACTTATAGAAGTTTAAAATAACCAAATTAGTGAATGTTTTTTCTATAACCACATTACATAATATGAAATTTAATTTTATGATAAAGGGGACTTCATTTATAATAGTTTTGATAATTAAATTATCCCTCATTCATATATTTTTCCCTATCAATTTTCATTTCAAACCCTAAAATATTTTAGGGTACTTTTGTATCATCTCCTCTTCTAATTCCCATATCACTTCCTCAAACATTTTTTTTCTGAAACAACAATTTTACCAAGTGAGTTTCCTTGTTTCATTGAACTTTTTCTCTAGAATCTATGATATTCCCCAATATCTCATCATATGAAAGATCATTATCCCATGGAACCTCATCTATATTTAGTACATGTGAGGGGTCTAGTATGAACTTTATCATGATGGATACGTGGAACAATAATGTATTTGAGATAGTTTATGTGGGAGAGCTAGTCGATATGCCACCACTTTGATGAGATAAATGATTTAAAAGGGACCCATGTATCATAGACTAATCATTACCTTCCTCCCAAAATTCATGAATTTTAACATGGTGATATGATAAGGAATTTTTTATCTCCAATCAAAAACTATATATCATATAAATTATTGTATGCATAGATCATTTGATGAATTTTTGTGAATTTCATATAACGTTGAATGGTTTGCTCCTTATCATCTATATACATGGACGATATCAGGTCACATATACTTCCTATATATAACTACGACCCAACATGTTGATGGATGAAAACTCTTCCAATATAGATCCTCATATGGTTTCATTTTAATTATATAATGGAAAATTATGTTATATAAGAATTACACTTGAGAAATTTAATGATCAAAACATACTTGGAAATCGATCAATTAATATATTTGTATATCCTTGATAGTTTTAATGGTATATTTATTTTGACCATCCATAGGAGGTTGATAAGTAGTGATAATGCTCAGTTCTGTATCCAACTCTTCCTAAAGGCTTCTCCATAACCTCGAGAAAACCCTTGAGTCTCAATCAGATACAATTGCGAGTGGACCTCCATGAAGTATTACCACATACCATATGTATATCATTGTGAGTTGGTCAAGAGAGATATCCTCCTTGAAATAATTGAAAAGTGATGAATTTATAAAGTGATCCACTACCACCCATAATAATAAATTTCTTCAAGGTTTTATGTGGAGTCCAATGATGAAATATGGGGTTATTGTTTCCCATTTCCATTCTAGTAAGGGAAATTTTTGCATCATACCCCTAAACATCAATTGTTTCACCTTGAATTATTGTCATACCAATTATCAAGATACAAATTCTACAATATTCATATTTATGTTATACCACCAAGGGTTTTCAATTAAATCTCTATACATCTTGATCGTTATTGTTTTAATAGAGAATGTTGAGATATAAAAATCCTCCTGAAGTTCCCTATTTTATTATTGTTTTAATGGGACATATATCCTTATTCCAAACCTTATAACTCAATATTTAACAATGTTAATCTCTATATTATTCATTAATTTTTTCTGAAGAAACTCATCATCATTATGGCCCTAATTGATTCTATCAAGAATAAATGGTTGATTAGATATTTAATCATGTAAGGTTGCAGATCCTTTTATTATTTCCATGTCCATCCTCTACATTTCCAAGAAGATTGGATCCCTTGCAATCCTCATCATGGATAAGGCTGCAGAATCATTTCTATTCATAGAATCTATCACTTTTTACCTTCCCAAGAAAGAAATGAATTGAGAAATTATAGTCCTTGATCATCTCAAAAAATATACATTGGAATATATTGAGATTCTTTTGTTTGAATATATACTTCAGGCTTTTATGATCTGTATATATGTAACACTTCTCCCCATTATGATAATGTATCCAAATCAGTAAGGTGAATATCACTATATCCCATGATAAACCATGTATTGGGTAGTTCTAATCATGGTCCTTTAATTTAAAGGTGTCATAATAAATAAAATTTTCACCATTCACGAGTACACAAATAGATATTTTTTTAGACACATCACTATTTCTCCCAAATCCTTCCACATTAGAGGGTGATTTGAGTGCCTGTGTAGTGTCTAGACTCTTATTCAACTCTTTGAAGCTCTCTTAACACTCATAATTCAATACATAATTTAATCCATTTTGAGGAGTCTTGGTTATTGGGAATGAAAATCATTATAATTTTTTCAGAAATCAATGATAGTACCCAGATAATCAACAGAAACTGCAGATTTCCATTATATATATTAGTCTTTTCCATAAATTAATTTATTCTGTCTTATAAGGATACATATATATTTCTTTATTGGTTATAAATTCCCCATTAAATTTACTTTCTTCAACCAACCTCACATTTATTATATTCATAAATAACATTTCCTTTCACAAAGTTTTGATTATATAATTCAAATTATCCTCATGGTTCATCCTCAGTTTTGATTAGATAAGAATAATATTATTAATGTCAACCATAAATATATAAAGTTAGTCCCTAAATACTATAATCATTAATTTAATAAATATTGATAGAGAATTAGTGAATCCAAATAGAATCACTATGAACATGTAGAGCATTTACCTTATATGAAAAGTAGTTTTTGAATATCCTACTTCATCACACGTACATGATAATATATTGATCGAAGATGACTCATAAAAAAGTAAAGGTATCTAATAAATGATAAAAAAATGCATCAATATATGGTAGATGATAATTTTCATTTATCCTGATCTTGATGAGCTCTTAATAATCAATGTAATGGTTCATTAACTCCTCCATCTTCATTATGTTGATGACTATTCACCCCATAGTGATGCACATGGATGTATAAAACCTTTATATATTTTTCCTAAATTCTAATCTTCTTCTCCTCAATTACAACAATATCTATTCTATATAGAGTCCATGATATTGAAATTTATATAGATATATTATGGACAAATTATTCAACCTAAAAACACAGAGGAAGACTGATCAATTCCATGGGAAACAGATAATTGAATTCAATTCCAATAGGTATGTCATCATGGTTGATATTTTATTTAGTATCAATAATTTTATCTAGATATGCATTATCAAACAGAAATAATATCCATGGCTGAGTTGATGATACCAAAGGAGATTCATCCTCCTCCTTGAACATGTATAGAAAGAGGCCAATTTTCGATAAAAAGAGTGATTTCATTATCTCATTAATTTATGTTTTCCATATATAAATAAATAACTTTCACACCAATAATAGCATAAAATTTCACTAAGGGGAGTATCACAAGGTTCATTGGGATGTTTAAAACAAAAATATGGATAGAGTGTGAGTTATATAATTGGGATTCAGCAATTCCCCCATTTTCAGTTTTCACAGATAACTCAACATCCATTTTTGGAGGCAATATTTGAATATTTCGACTAAACATATACAATTTAAAAATATTCATATAACCAAAATCAAAAAAAAAATTATATTATAGAATTAATAACTAGCATACATATAACAACATCATTATTGGGATCCACCTCAAAAGTGGTGATTGTATAATCCCTACCATTACCTCTAGGACTTGGAGTTTATTATCATTAGTTATCATCCACAACCATTATAATAAAGAATATACTCTCATTTTGTACCTATTCCTTGTATCTGAAATATTATTCAGAAGGATGAGGGTTTACCATAGACTTTCGTTCTTCAAATATAATGGTGTGTTTCTCTCATTGATAATCATAGGCTTTTGCACTTCATTCAACACCAAAAGCATTTCCTCATCCCTTTTAGGAAAATTCAAGGATTCTTATTCCCAAAATGTTGACAGGTGGGTTGATATGACTTCTTACCACTATTATATTTATCCATCGTACCACATATTGGAATTGAATTCGCATCAATTGGACAAATATTGGTGTCATTGTTTCATGAAGTATTTTTTTTCAATATATATGAATCATTTTAGTATAGAATTCACGCCCCATATCTAAAAATTAGAAAACAATCTTATATGGTTTTAAAAAAATTTGAAACAAAATCATAATTCATTGTTTATGTATACTAATTAAAATAAATTCAATCGGACACACCATGTGTTTTCAATGAATTTATGTTCACGTTTTCAATAAAAAAGTGACATTTTTGTTTAAATTCCATGCCACCTAACCTAAATTGATAAAAAACAGCGTGTATTGATTTCAAACATTATGAAAATGATCTATAAATCATTTTTATGGGTCAAAAATGATCGATTCCAATCCTACACATGATGTTGTTGGTATGGCTCAAAGTTTCTATTTTTTATATAAATGTTTACATTTAGTTTAAAACACACATCAAATAGACCAAACTAAGAAAAAATATCATATTATTCTCAAACATAGGAAAAATAACTATAATTAGTTTTTGACATATTGTATTAGACTACAGATCAGTCTAACAAATGATGTTGTCGGTATAACTCTATGTGTGTGTTATCTATATGAATGTGACATTTTCTTTTCAAATGTCTTGCAAACTGTAAAAACAGATAAAAAATCATATTATTTTATAATCATTGAAAAATAATCCATAATTATTTTTTAGCATTTAATAATCTATCCCATGTCATTCTGATACACGATGTTGTCAATATGACTCGAAGTTTGTGTTTTTTGTGTAAAAGATTCATTTTTGATTAAAACATGTGTTGTCTAACCAAAACATAGAAAATTGGAATAGATTTATTTTAAAACAATATAAAATGGTCCAGAATTAATTTTTCTTAGGTATCAATTGACTGTATGTAAATCCGACACATGATGTGGTCAATAATATTTTATGTTCAAGGTTTCAATATAAATTTGTCCTTTTAGTTTCAAACATACATCAATATTCAAAAAACTGATAAATCATGATCACATTTTATTCAAATTTTTTAAAAATTATTCATAATTCATTTTTGATGTTTAATATTTGACACTACCTCAAACTTGACACATGATGTGGATAGTATGGCACAAACTACATGTTTTTAATATAAAAGTGCAATTTTAGTTTAAAACGCATGTCACATTTCCAAAACTGATCAAAACATTATAATTTTTTTTCAAATTTAACGTAAAATGATCGATAATTAATATTTGATTTATTGGAATCGACCACACATCAATCTGAAACCTGATTTCATTCGATATGACTCAAAGTACATAATTTCAATATAATGGTGTAAATATAGTTTAAAACGTGTCTGATATTATCAAAACCAAGGAAACAAGATCTGATTATATTCAAACTATAGAATAATAAACTAAAATTCATTTATTAGGTCAATGAATTCTGAAAATGTCAATTTAACACATGATGTGGCTAGTATGACTCCAACTACATGTTTTCAATAGAAAAGTGTCATTTCAATTTAAAACAAACTAAGCATTGTCAAAATAGAAGAAATGAGCTCTTACTTTTTTAAAATTTATAAAATTTATATGTAATTCGTTTGTGTTACCAAGGAATCGACCACAGACCAATCAAACACAAAACGATCGTAGTATGACTTGAAGTGCATGATTTTAATATAAAAATATCATTTTAGTTTAAAGATATAATTATTAATAACTATTTAAGTAATTAAGTCGATTAATAAAAGAAAATATCCTTAATATATTCCATAATTAAAAATTTAATTATATATATTTTTAATTTATAACATAATTAATAATTAATAATTAATATAACATTAACAATATATTCATTAATAATATAATTAATGATATATGTACAAATATAATCAATAAATTTAGTAATTAAAAACACAATTTTTCATATGATGATTATATAATATTAAATTTATAGTTTGTTTTTTAATCTATTCTTAGTAAAATAAACATTCGTTTTATTACAAAGACAAAATTTGGTACAGAGGTTGATTAATTGAAAAAGACTGCGATAAGAGTTTTGATTTTTTATATCGGGTTATAATTTTTTATTAATTTTAAATATCACATAAAAATACATATTTTTATATAATTATTAATTGAAATGATAATGTTATATAATATTTTTATTCCAATATGGTATTATATATTATTGGTATATTTATTTTGGTTCTATTTCTAATTTGATTATATTATAGGGCTGATGTAGGGTTTTGGATTCTCCAACAGCTATTATGAACTTTATCAGTTCTACCAAAATCACACATAAATGATACATTTATCATTACTAAAATAAACTAATAACAAATTCCCACTTCATCAGTGCAATTTTTTAGCGATGATAAATGCGACATTTATCATCTTTTTTGTTTGTAAAGATAAAGGATGAGTATTTTAAGGGCCCTCAACATGCCATCACTTTATATGTCTACAAAATCTAAATTATTACACTGATAAAGGTGGTTTATGTAGTAGTGTTTTTGTTTCATTTTATTTAACCCCCCCCCAATAACCTAAGTATTATTATTAATACACATTCAATTTTTTTCCTTTCTCATGTTTTTATTGTTTTTCTGAATATGTCAAACATGAATCATATACATATGGGTTCATATAATCTTATTTTATTTATACCAACAACTAAAACATATAATATATTATAAAATATAATATTTCTATGATAATTATGATACTTATAATTATTATACCAAATATTTATTGTAATAGATGTAAAAAAGAATAGTGTTTTGTTTAAGAACTTCTTGGAGGAGCTCGAAATAAATTGAGCAGAAAATGTATTGAACTGTTTCAGTTAGAGATATATAAGTTTTGTAGAGATACCATTATTTTATTTCTGAATGAATCATATTTAGTTCAAGTACCACATTGTTAGATTCATAATACTGAATGGGATATTGAAATTTAAAAATATTTATAGAACATGTAATTTTAAAGACATATTGAAAAAACCATTATTGATTGATAAATTGAGTCATAATCATTCCATTGTTGGTTTTAATTGATGAATATAAGATCTGAGGAAGAATATTGAAGATTGTTTTGGGGAATGGAATGGATAACAATTTTTCATTCATGAATAATCAATTTGGAATATAATATTTGAAGGGAAAATAACCATTTGTGAGTAGATAAGATGAGGATATGATATTATTTAATTTCTCTAAAATTGGAACAATGTAAGGGTGGAAAATTTTTGGATCAGTAATTATATAAATTAGTTTTGAAATGGTGGAGCTTGAACCATCAGATGATGTTGGTAAAACTACTACTTTATTGATTTTACACCAGTCTACGACATGGTATTATAGAACATGATTGCATAAAACTACAGTAGATTAGACCTTTTTTACATTTATGATATAGAATCACAGAGGTGAAACCCTTTTCAACATTGTACTATAGTTGAATAAACTTTACTGGAATAGGTATCATAGCTCCATGAACTAACATACACCATTACTATATCAAATTATACCTACTATTCCGATTTTCCACTATAAAAACATAGGTTTTTGTAATTACTCAGTACATTATGAGTTCTTCTCAACCTAGGTATTTTGAACACTATTCTTTTTTTCATTAACATGATCCTATAAATAGTTTAGTTTTCATGCCTCTCCATTGGCATATATATTTTCTCTAAACAATGTATATAAGGTTTTTTTGTTCTTCATTATCTTCTTTGTTTTTTTCCCTTTTATTATTATTCTGGAATCAACTCTTATTAGTAAAAACTGGTATTTCTATTATAGATTATTCTTTAAATAATATCATGTTTTATAATTCATTGAATTCTTCTAATAAATTTTCATATATAATATTTTTAATTACAGAGAAAATATTAGAGTACCATATCCATATTAATTTCATTTATAGAGATCATATCTTATCCAATCCACTAAAAAAATACTTCACTATATGATTTTATCAAATTCATGTTATCCAAATGAGTTTAGTTATATGATTTTATGTATTATTTTGGCCATAGTTTAAACCTCAATATAAATCCATTTGTTAATAGGGATATATTCTTGAAATGAAATAGTTTTAATAATTATATATCTAAATGATTTTATTGATTCATGGAAAGATGTTATAAAACTTATTTGTTTAAATTCATTATGATATTCATTATAGATTAATGATTACAGAGACAAAATATATTTTTTTGTTGTATATAAATTGGATATTTTATATTTATTGTTAATTTGTCATATATTAAATAATTATGTTTAATATGATTTGTTTTAAATGATGCATTTCTTTGGAATATAATGTTTCAATTAATTAAAATCTGTAATCCAAGGGGTATGATTTCAAATTATTATTTGGAATTTATGGATTTAGAATAATTTAGTGTTTATAATATATTATTGTTCAATTTTTCAACTGATGAAATTAATAATTAAATTATATATTAATCAATTAATGTATCAATTATTTACACACATTAATAATTAATTAATAATGATTTTTTCCAACATTTTATTTTATAGTTTATTTCCTTCGTTCGGTCAGTGAAAATTTTATATGCTTATCTTGATAATTGTATATAAATTTGTCACAATCATGTGTTTTATCATGTAGTAAAAGAGATAATATGACTTTCTAGATATATATTAACACTAAATTAGTGAGAAAATTCATGTTTGAGTAGTATTCACCATAAGTTTCCATATCCAAGTGGCTGAGGTTTGATTTCTGGAATCATTGTTGGGTTATGGCAAGTGATGTAGGAAGTGATTTATGTGGTGAAATAAGATGATGCGAACACAAGATGGCATAAGAATGATGATATATGAAAGCATATGAATATATGGGGGTAGAATAAATTCAACATTAATGTATTTTAAGGCCTTTGGGCCATGTAATGGTTTTTCAAGCCAACCGGGCCTTTGGCCTTCTCTTTGTAATAAAATGGCTGGATGGATTTTTTATCCCTGGGTGGATATGACCTATCTAGTGTGCATTTCATTGTATTTTTCCAATAATAACCATCCTATTATAATTATTAAACCTTAATTTTGTTATACCTCATATGTTTTTATGGTTTTTGGATGAAATCAATCATATATATTATATATATGGTATATATAAAATAATTATATTCATACCATAATCCAAAAAATATAATATATTATATCTTATATTAGGTTAATAATAATTTTTATACCTATATTTTTTATACATAATATTTTTTGTAGAAACAAAATATTCTAGTAGTATCAAAAAGTTACTTTTTTGCATACAATTATAACTAATTCATTGTTCAATATAGTGTAAAAACATTAGAGTTTATGAAATAAATTATATTCATCAAAGATTAAAATTCAAATTAAAATATTTAATAAAAAATTAGGATTAAATTAAAGATTTAACTCATAATATATTTATTGATTTTATAATAAATATCTCTTGAGTTTAGAATGATATCCCTTATACGAAAAAAAATATAAACAAAATCACCCAACTATAGAAATACCAACTGATCACAATTTCAATTCCAATAAAAAACCCCAAAAAATAAAAATCAAATACTTGTATATTAACAAAGGATGAAAATCTAATATGACAGTAATGAACATCAATGCAAATACCTCAAGCCATGCAACCTAATCTGTCATGTCTATTCTCGCACTCGAGTCACACCTTGAACTACACCTTGAAACATGAACCCTAGATTCAATTTTGTGCCCAATATATCACACCATATCCCGATCCTCAAATTAGGATTGTACAATCCAAAAGAACATAAACAACCACCACTAAAAATTCAAGAAACCATCAAGTTCAAGATCAATATCATAACTATACTTAAAAAAAATTTACAATGTACAATACAATTCTATTATAAAGATAAAAATGGGTGGTAATCTAATGGTAAAAAACATCAATCCTGAATTTCTAATTATGAAGAGGATGATAAAATAGAATTTATTTTTTTATATGACTAATGAAGATTTTTATTATTGAATTGAAAATAATGATCTTCATATATTCAATGAGTAAAAATTTCAATCAATTACTTGGATGAATATGTGATGGTTTAAAATCATATTATTTCTAAGATTGAACAATATTTTCTAAGTAATACTGATTATTATTATATGACTGTCGTATAAAAGTAATCAGTTTTCCAAATAATTTTCTTATTGGTGTGCATTACATTTATAAATAGGAATGTTTTGTTGGTTATTGTTAGCAAAACTGGGTTTTTTATTCTCCATAGTGAGAATATAACTTTTTATGATGTTTTTTATGGGGAATTTATAATAATATATTATAGTAATGAATATGTTATGTAGAGATTTATATATGATATGGTATTTGTTTTTTATTTCTTCGAGTATATGTTTTTTATGTTCTGAAGAGTTTTTAAAATTCAATGTATATGTTTTTCATTTCATGTGTAAAAAATACGTTTTATGGATTTTTCAATGTGGTCTGGTATTGGTTTTTTTATGTAGATATTCATGCATTTTTTTGACAGAAAAATGGTGAATATATTGGGTTTTTATAACTATATGGGATTTCATACTACAATAATTAATTATTTAATGATTAAATAATTATCCTTTTTTATGTGAAATAATTATGTTAGAAAAACCAAATTTGATAATTCAACAAAATTTTCCACTCATGGGTACTATTTATTATATATATATATATGTGTATATAGGGCTAATATGAATGCATTAATTTTAATGGGACAAATGATAAAGGGTATATTATTTCAACAATAGCAATAACAAATGAAAAATAAATATAATAATTTAATATGAATATTTTATTTTAAATAAGTATATATATTTTTTAATATTTAAAAATATATTAACTATTTTTTATTAAATTAAAGTAATTTTTTAAAAATGTTTTTACTTCACCTTTTGAAAAATTAATTCTGTATTTGATTAGTTACATCATCTTTTATAGAAATGTAAAAAATATCATCTGAAAACTCATTTAATGTTTCTCTTGTATTTTCATCTTAATATGTGAGAAATTTATTTTCCTAGATATTATTTTTCATGTGTTTCCCTCTACAATATTTTTAAAAAAATTCCTCCATGAGATTAAAATCATTATTTCAAAGAATCCAACTCTTCAACCCTTTATTTGTGGAACCATTTGTTGGGTTCTTCTTATAAAATTGATTTTAACCTATGTGGAAATTCCCCATTGATTCTAAGATTCAATGGTTATATATAATTATTCAATCAGCCACCTTATTTATATGTATGTATTTTGAAATGTTCTATGAATATTTCTATGAAACTAAGTTCTTTTTCATGGGTAAAATATGTGATGTTTGAAATATTAATAGTCTCATATTCTCTTGGGTCCCATATGTATGATTTTCATAATATGATAGGTGGTCCTGGAATTTCATATCCCTATAATGAATTGGGTATGTTATATATCATGTGAGATATTTAAATAGGGAGTGTAAAAAAAACCATATGGGACCAAGTCCATTAAGTAATGGGTCGGCCCATAATTTCACATCCCTCTAATGCACTGTGTAAAGACTTATATCTCATGAGAGAACATGTTAGGGATTATAGAGTCTATCCATTTTATTATGAGACTTTTTCCTTTAGATTATTATTGTATTAGAAGAGATTCTTGTAAAATTAAAGATTTTTTATTCATTTGTTTGTTCCATATTCTAATGGGTTTCAACATTCTCATGTAATTATGACAACAGATTATGTTATGAACTGATACATATGTCATGTTCTATTATTAATGATCCATGTTTACTTGGGTATATTTTTTATTGTTATGTTCATGGGACATGAATATGATCTCATAACCACATTTTTATCTTTTCTCACATATCATCATAAAATTCATCTCTCATATATTTTACATTACTAGGAATATGATATTAATACATTGTTTTCTATATTCCCCTAGTTGTGAAGATAAGTAGAACTTATGAGATATATATAGGGGTATGATTATGTATAAATGTTTACAAAATTTTTAAAAAATTAGGTATCTAGTAACCAAATACACTAAAAATAATTATTCTGAAGATTATGTGAGATTATAATGAAATTTTAAAATAATACCAATTTTATTAATGTTTATCTTTGGCCATATCACATGGTATCAATTCCACTATATAAATAATGGGTTTTAGAATCAGATCATAGAGTGTGGGCCATGGGTGCCTTAATTAGTATCAAAGATGGGTTTAATTGTTTTTGGTACTAGTTTAAATATTAATGGATTTTAATATTTTAAAACAATATTGAAAACCAAATGTATGAGTATATGTTTAGGAAAAATCATTAAATATTTGGTGAAGTATAGACAGTGAATTTTCATAGCAATGATATCCCAATCTATATACTAACTCGTGGGTAAATCTTCAGGATTAAATGCACCAAGTGGTCATTTTCATAAAAATGATGGTTGGGTATTAACTCAATATTCACTAGATTCTTGGTAAGTGAGCATAATTAGACTCATGATTTGACACTAACAAATGATATTCATTATCTAATTCAGATTATCTTTATGAACCATTATAAATTATTTGAATAGATTTTGAGGATGTGATATTTAGCTATTAATATTAGGGATCATAATACGAATATTATCTTGGAAAACCCATATTGAAGCCTCTATATTCATATTTTAACGTATACACTTTGTATGAGAATTACTTATTCTAATTTTATGGTATGATTTTTTTAAATTTAATAATTTATGAATTATTTTACCTTAAATTCCTTTTTTATAAATTAATATCAAAAGACCAGATAAAATATGTTAACAATGAGTGTAATTGAAAATGAATATATTTTACTAATTAGAAAGAAAATGAGTTAGAATCTTGATTAAAAAATTTCATAGCAATGCTAACCAAACATTGATAAGAATTAATTATTAACACATACATTGTTGAGAACATAAATTCTTAAGGAAAGATCAAATTGTTATAGAGTATTTCCTGAATTAATTTCCACCCACATTTAGTGAATCCTCTTACCTACCAATTATTGAGTAATGGATCAATTATATAAGGAACATATTTTTCATTCCCTATTGCTTAGACCCCGAGAAGGTCATCATAGTTTTTTATTGATTTAATGTTGAAGTTGATCAATGGTCAAATATCATCAAGTCAATGATGAATATAAAACTATATGACTCCATGGAATGGGAGGTTTTTTGGAAATAAATATTCCATAATTTTTTTACACAAAATCTTTGTAATAATATTAAAATAGAATTTCTAGAGTTTAATGAAAATGAGGAAAAATCCATTTAATCCTATGAAAAAAATTACATGGTTTGTGAGTTACACCTCTAATTTTTTTAATATCATTAATAAATAAATTGAATGATTCTTCATTAGCCATAAACCTAATATTTTAAAGTAATTATATATAAGATGGTTTTATATCTATGATTAAATTAACTAATGTATACACAAGGGGGGAATGGAAACAGGGGAGTCAAATTAATCAAGAGACATGAAATTAAAGATGGAGTTTCATAGGAACATATATACAAAAATTACATAGCAATTAATTTTCAATCCCATAAATTATAAATATGTTTTTTGTATTATTTGATGTATTGAATCAAAGTATTTAGGAAATATTTTACTTGTGATAAAACAATCCATCAAGAATACTATCATTGATGAAATTAGAAGAATAAAATTTAGAAAAAGTCGTACTTAGGTAATGATCCACCCAATCACCAATTCTTAAAATGAAATTATTTTGGAAATTATGAAAATAATTTCCTCAATACAGGGTCTAACATGGATAATAGTATTAAAAAAACATTAAAACCAAGAGAAAAATGAAGTTCCTATGCAACAACTACTGCATATGTGGGTAATGAAGAAATAATAAAATGTGCACTCATTATCAACTCAAGAACATAAAATGTGGTATTTTATTTTTATTCTACAACCCAATTATTTATTCCTATAATGTTTTGTTAAGAACATGAATTATTAGATATATTATTATCCTTGAATGCTTATATAATTGTGATGGTTTTACCCCATTCATATAATGTTCATTGATAAATTTTTATTAGTGATTTCTAAAAAATCTTTTTATTCTCACTTTAATAGAATTTTACATGACTTTGGAACTTGATTATATCTCCCTATAAATATCACCAAACTATTTATATAATCAAAAAGTCACATTTCAATTTATAAATCAACCTATGATCTTATATCAATGAAATTCTACCAATAAAATCATCATATAGATTAATTCCACTATATGGGACTTAGTATTCGACTCTACATTGAGTTCCCCAGTTATAAAATATTTAGTGAGGTTTATATTTTTTTATAAATTATATCTCATGTCATGATTATATTAAAAATAAAATAATATATTTACATGAATGAGAGAAGATAAATTTCAAGGACAAAATTATTTAAAGGAATATAATTAACACCATAATATTTTAATATAAATATTTCATTAATTAAAAAAAATATTGAATATATTTCTCCACATTACATAATGATCTCATATAAAACTATAATATATTTTATTAAGATAAAATTTTAATTAAAAAATGTGGTTATTATAAATGTGGTCACTAAAATAGAGTATAAATTAAATTAAACACAATATGAAATTATTGGTGAAAGAAAAAAAGGGTAAATTTTTTAATATCAATTAATTAATAAAACTCAATTGGTGTATCTAAACAACTAATAATATTATTTTATGCTTACAATTTATTTTAATAAAAATATCCTTTTAACATGCTATAGATATTTGATTTTATGAAAATAAATATGTTATGGTTAAGTGGTGAAAAAAACTATTTTTATACTAAAAATATATTAACATTCATTTAATTATTAATTGATATAGATTTTAGAATAATAAAGGTTAATATTTAAAATGTCATTTTTCAATAAAAATAGATTTTATTATGTTATATATTTCTATTTAATAATTAAATATTTAATTTATTTATTTTTATTTTGAAAAAATGAACTTAAATTTTATATTAATCATTTTAATATTATATTAGGAATTTTTTTAGTGTTTAGGAAATTTTTTTTTCAGTTGAATATCACAAATTTCCATTTTAAAAAATATCATGAATTTTATAAAATTATTAGGAAATAAACATGAGATAAAATATGAGGAAAATAATTTAATTACGAAATTTTTTCTTTATAAGTAAAATCATATATTTTAAAAAAATTTAAACTATAATTATCCTTTTTGAACCCAATTAAAATTTTTATTAACACTGATTTTTATGCTTTATACATTCATTATTATGAATTGAGTTTTTAAAATGTTTTTAAATTTAATTTTATTAAATTTTTTCCATATTTTTAATCAAGATATAAATATTATTATATCATTGTAATTTTATTTTAAATCATAAAATTATGTTACTGAGGATAAAAAATCAGTTAACGTGGTCAAAATAAATTATAAAAAAAATTAATTATTGAGAAAGGCACTAAAATATATCAAATAGTATCACTTATCTATGAGTATGAAAGGTGTATTGATAAATAATCTTCTCATTTTTATTATTTTAGTTCATTAGATCCACTTTCCATTGAATGTGACAGGAAATTCACATAATGTCCTGAATATTTCCAAAGGATCCACCCTTCTGAAATATAATAGGAACCCCAACCACCCCACTTCTCCTCACACAACAAGAAATTTATTTATATTTTTTTATATCACTTCCCAACAATATCTCTTATGTTTTATAGGTATTTTTTAACCCATAAAACAAACTAAGAGTGTGTATAGTGTAACCCATACGAGGATATCCACATAAGAGGTAAAGGTATTAACTAAGTTCATTCAAGTTTCTTTCTTCTTACACATCCTAAAAATCATAAATAACGAAAAAAATAATATGTGATAAGTTTAATTATAGAATTTATTTTTTTTATGATGAATTAAAAATCATTATTTTCATTCTTTCCATCTATGAAAAATTAAAATGGCACTCATGTGTACGTGCAAACTACCGCCTCTGTGTACTGATGTACATCATTAATCACTACCTCTTATGGATCATTATAAAGATATATTTAATTTATGTATATAATATTTATTATATAATTATCTTTTTTAAAATATAATTATTATTTATGTTCCTCTCATTTCATCTTTGGAAAAATGATAACATTTCACATGCATACATATGGATTACTGCCTCCATTGACAATTTATTTCATTTTTCATCACTTCTATGAAAAAATGGTTCTAAAATTATCATTAATATATATATATATGTGGTATTTAAGAGTTATATATTACATTAAAATGGTTCATAATAGAAGACAAAAAGTTCAA
The DNA here is from genome assembly GCA_963277665.1 of Viscum album. Taxonomy (NCBI): domain Eukaryota; kingdom Viridiplantae; phylum Streptophyta; class Magnoliopsida; order Santalales; family Viscaceae; genus Viscum; species Viscum album. Next base: position 513,908,694 of record OY728138.1, read on the forward strand.
TTCTCATTATAATGTATTCGGTGAATATTGTTAAATTAGCAGAAATAACTTCATCACTAATTCAATCTTCATAAATAAAAATAAACTCATGGAATTATATTATTACATTATAAATAATTAGGGAAATTATATTTTATTTACTTGAATAATATGAGAATTATAAAAATTTTACCAAGGAATGAGGATCAAGGTCACCATTACGAAACCCATACAGAACAAAATAAATTATTAACATCAGATGGTGAACAAAATCTTCAACTAACTAATATATGTGTTAAGAATACATATATATGATGTATATAACTGGTAATAAATATTAATAAGATTTTAATATATGTGATTATTGAGGTTATGTTTATTATAGAATATGATATAGATCTTTTTTGAATATCAGGAGTAAAATGGTAACAGTATTTTAGTCTCAATTTTCAATCTGTGAGATATGTTCCATATTCACTACATGATTTTTTTTTGTTTATTTTCTTCCCATTGATTTATTTTTATTATACATATTATTAATTTTATCATATTTAAAAATCATTCTAATGTTATCTTTTTGAATGTGTTTTTCAAAGGTTACTAATGTTTTGGGGATTTTTATGAACTCAATTTCTATTTATCAAGTTATAATGTTTTTTAATGAACTCAATTATTATAAGATGGGTTAATTCTAACCTATATTTATATAATAATATATTTAAGCCATTGTTTCTATTTATTTACTTATCTTCCTCATAAAACTTTTTTCAATGGATTTTACGCCGATTATATTTCATTAAAATAATTGTTTCTTCCTAAAACTTTAATATTGTTAAGAAAGATCATAATCCAAATGATATATTTTTATCCTCTATGTTAATGTTATTTCTATCCATAAATGATAGTTTGCCTTAATTTTTCTAAAACAATTATTTTCTCATCTGATCTTAGAATTTCACTTTACGGATTATAAAATGATAGTTTTATTATCCCTTCTACGATGTTGGTTTCAATAAAGTCATTTTATAATATTATTAAAGGAATTTACTTTCCTTGTAATATATTTCATCTTTCACTCCCCATTTACGATGTAAAACAATTATTTCTTATTAATGACTCCATTAGTTAATATTATTATTAAAAGTAAATATTTGAAAAAAAAAATCATTTCACCATTCTTAAAATGAATTTTGAAAGTGGCTCATAAATTAATCTTTTACGAGAATTTTAAGAATAGTTTTATGAAAATATTTTTTGGTTTTAAATAAATTTTACTTTTTATCTAAAAATTATTTATCTCTTTGGAAATAATTTTCAATAAATAGCCTCTAAATTACAATATAATATTTTTCTTTTAGGGGATTAATCTCATTTAATCAAATAATCCAACTCTTGATCCCTTCCTATGTGGTCAAATCAAGGTTGTCTTTTTATAATGCTGATTTTGATATATTTAAATATAATAAAATGTTTTTAAGATTCATTGGAGATAGAAATTTATAATAGCATCCATCATATTTCTCTGGATGACATAAAAAATGTTATACAGATATTTTCATGAAACCGACTTCTTTTTCATGGTTAACATAATTAGTGTTTGAAATATTAACGACTTCATTTTCTATTATAACACAAATATATATAATAAATTATATTAATGGTGTGGATGTATTATATAGGGTTTAAATGCATTGGGTAATGTTATATCTCATGAGATGTGTGGGAATAAGGAGTGAGTCCCAAAGCCTATAGAACTATGTCCATTATCTGTTGGGTCAGCCTTGAATTATATAAACAGAAAATACATTTTCTAAATAATTATTACTTATGTATTTACTTTCGTGATATTAGGGAGTGAAATAAATCAATTATGCGTCACTTTACCCTATATGATAATGGTACTATAATTGAACCTTTACAACACAAATTATTTACAATGAATTTTCTAGTTCCATAATCTTAGGTTCTGAACCATTATCATGTTAGGATGAATCATGTATTATGTTATTATTATATCATTATTCCATGATTTATTATTTATGATACTTATCTATTTGGATATTAATTTATAATTATATTTTTATGGACCTTGAATATGATCTTATACGCACATGTTTATCCTAATCTCACTTATGGTCAAGAATTATTATCTATTATGGTTATCCTTTCTAGGAATATGAGATCTCCCTTTTCTTATTTCTTTCATATTAAAGGATACAAAGATGATTATTAATTATGACAGGTTTATAGTGGTATTCATACTTATCCATGTTCACAAGTTATTTTTTAAATGTATATTTTTTCTTTTAGTTTAAAGCATAAATCGCATAGCCAAAACTGATGAAACTATCTCGCATTTTCATAAAAAATTAATAAAAAATCCACATTTCCTTTTTAACATATAGGAATATGTTGCACATAAATAGACACACTATGTGGATAATATAAAGAAAATCATATTTTTTCAATATAAAAGTGTAATTTTAGTTTAAAATGCAAGTAACATAGCCAAAAATGAGTAATCGTGCTGAAATTATTTTTGAAATTTTTTAAAAATGATCTGTAATTTATTTATGACAAGTAGGAAATGACCGCATGTAAATATACCTCATGTTGTGGTCATTATAAATTATAGAATGTGTTTCCAATATAAAATTCTCATTTTAGTATGAAACACATGTCACATAGACAAAACAAAGAAAAAATAAATGAATATTTTCAATCATTAAGAGAAAAATCCACAACTTATTTTTGATGTGTATGAAATAACCAAATTTTAACATGACATGCAATGTGTTTTGTATGCCTTAAAGCATTTTTTTTCAATATAAATGTTCCATTTTAGTTTAAAACAGACATCATATAGTAAAAACTGAGAAAATGAGGTTATATTGTTTTCAAAACTTATAAAAACAATCCACAATTTATTTTTGATGGGTATGAATCGGCCTGAAATCATTCTATCCCAAGATTTCGTTTATATTGAAAAAAGTGTGTGTTTTTAATATAAAATGAAATTTTAGTTCAAAATGATCATCATATAGAAAAAATCAAAAAATTGAACTAATACTGTTTTAATCTTAGAAAAAAAGATCCATAATTAATTTTTGACTTATAGGAATTGACCACACATTAGTTTGATTTATGATGTAGCTGGTATGACTCAATGTTAATGTTATAAATATAAATGCGTCATATTAATTTAATATGTGCATCACATTTCCATGAATCAAGGGAATGTGGTTTGATTTTTCATAAAACTTTTGTAAAATGGTCTATAATTTATTTATAACACGTAGGGATCATCCTCATGACAGTTTGACAAGTGATTAGGTCCGTATGACGCAATGTGTGTGTTTTCAATATAAAAGTTACATTTTAGTTTAAAATTTTCATCACATATCCAAAACTGAGAAAATGAGATTCAAATTCAGTAATATATAAGAATCAACCACACATTAATATGACATGTGATGCGTTTGGTATGAGTCAAAGTTTGTATTTTCAATATAAAAGTGACCTTTTTGATTAAGACATGCCACATATTGCCAAAAACAAATAAAATGATCTAATATTGTATTCAAAATTCATAAAAATTGTTGATAATTCATTTTTGTTGTGTGGGAGTCGACCACAGATCAATATGACACAATATGTAGTTGGTATTACTTAAAGTATATGTTTTTATTATAAAAGTTTAATTTTTTCATAAAACACATGTCACATTTGCAAAACTGGGAAAACATAGTCGGATTGTTTTCAAACATTAGGAAAGAGATAAATTATTATTTTTTGAGGTATATGAGTTGACCTCAAATCAATAGGACACATTATGTGATAGGTGGGACTCAAACTTTGTGTTTCCAACATAAAAGTTTCATTTTATTTTAAAAAAGGTGTCACGTTATCAAAACCAAGGGAGCCATGTTTGATTGATATTATACCATAGAATAATGATACATATATAATTTTTGATGTGTAGAAACTGTCCAAACATCAATCTGACACATGATGTGGCCGGTAAGACTCCAAGTGAATGTTTTTAATACAGAGGTGTCATTTTATTTTAAAAACAAGTCACCTTATCAAAACCAAGGAAACAAGATCCAATTTTTTAAAATCATTAGGAAAATAATCCATAATTCATTTTTACATGTAGAAATTGACTGCGTCTTAATCTAACACAAGATGTTCCTTGTAATACTGGAAGATCCGCTTTTTAATATAAAAATATCATTTAATTTTAATGATATATTTTTTAAAAACAATTTCAATAATTAAGGTAATTACTAATGGATTATATCATAAATATATTCAGTGATTAAAAATACAATTTTTATATATTATTAATTAAAAATTTAATTAATAATTAATAATCTCATTATTAATTTATAGTATAATTACTAAATAATATATAATTAACATATAATATTATATAATATAATTAATCTTATAACTAATAATATTATAAGTATATTTAGTAATTAACAATATAATACATCATATGTCAATTATATCATGTGTATAATACAATTTTGTTATTTTGTAGGTACTATTATTAAAATAAACAATGGATTATCTCCAAGGACTAAATTTTGTATGGTGTTTGGTCATTGGAAGAATCATACTATAAGAGTTTTGAATTTTTATATTGGGTTGTAATTTTTTGGAATAATTGTTAAAATAACATCAATGTAAATATTTTGTATGAAAAGTTTTAATTGAAATGATGGTAAAATGAAATATTTGTATGAAATTTAGTTTTCTATAATATTTGTATTCCAATTTCGTAATGATTCTAATCTGGTTCTGTTGTAGGGGTTTGGAAGGGCTACAGGATTTGCAGTATCCTTCATGGCCTTTATCAGTTCAACCAAAAGAACTCCTAATTTATACAATTATCAGTGCTAAAATAATGAACTGATAAAGTCTCCATTTATGAGTGATTTTCTTTAGTATTGATAAAGGATGAGTTCTTTTAATAGATCTCAATATGTCAGTGTTTTTAGCACTGGAAAAGCTCAATTCTATCATTGATAATTGTGGTTTTTTGTAGTGGTGTGTGTTTCTTTGGGTTCTACACCACATAATCTATCTATTCTTATTAATACAAGATAAATTTTTCCCTTATTGTGTTTTGTTTATGGTTTTTGGAATAAATAAAACAATGATTTGATACATATGGGTACATATAATATTATTTAATTCACACAATAATCTAAAACATGTAATATATTATATCATATAATAATTCTATGATAATTTTGATACCTATATTTTTGAAACAGAATATTTTTTGTAGGAAATAAATATTCCATTAGTTTCCAAAAGAAATTATTTTATATAGTTTTATTTAATCCATCTTTAAAAAGAGTCTAAAAAATCCGGGTTAAAGAACTAAATTATATTTACCAAAGACTTAAAATCAAATTAAATTATTTAAATCAATAATTTGAGGCAATTAATGATGTTACTAAAAATACATGTTCCATTTGAGAATAAACCACTCTTTAGGATTGAATGAGATACCATTGAAGAAAAAATTGATACCAAATCATCCATGTACCAGAAATTTAATCTATCAAAATTTAAATTCCAATAAAAAACTAAGAAAAGAAATCAAAGTCAATGATTCAAATAGTTACAAAGTATGAAAACCATTGGTCAGTAATTAACCTTGAGTTAAATGTCTCAGGTCATGTTACCCCTCCTTTTCATCGAGCCTCACACATGACGTGAACCTTTAACCTTTCCCTGAGCCACACATCCCAAACTTAGTGTTATAGATAATCTATCACACTATCTCAATATCATCAGTGAGGTCCCCTTCATTATAGAAGAACATAACCAACCACTATCGGAGAAGCCACCAACCATCACGCACAACATCTTCATCTTCACCAGAATAAAAGAAATTTATGTCCCTGAAAAATATGATTCTTAATATACAAAGAATAATTTTTGGTGAATTGAATAGAAAAAAATCATCCAACCTAGGTTTCTTTTTACAAAGTGGATGACAATTTAATATTTCTTTTTTACAAACTTAATAATGAATGTTATGATTGGATTAAAAAAATTATCTTACTAATTTCAATGAATGAATATTTTATTCAATTATCAAGGAAAAATATGTTGTTCTTAGAAATCACATGATTTCCAATATTAGGGAATATTTTTGAAGTAATACTAATATTGAATATTATAATATCATATAGAATTAATATATATGGAGTACGATTTTGTTACTGTTGTATATTAAAATTATAGATATAATTTTGTTTTGTTATTGTTAACACAACACAATAATATAATTTGGTTATAGAATCACTTTAAAAATAATTTATTATCACTAAAGATTTGTTGTTGATATTAGAACCATTAAAAGTGGGTCACTTTTCTCAGTGCTATAAAAGCTCTCATAAAGGGGGAATTTATTAGTACTTTAAAAATTGATGTTAAAGTTGGTCCTTTATCATTTATTTTGAGAGCATTGATAAAGGGAGTGCTTATTCAGTGCTAGAAATAGTGTTGATAAAGGTTGTACTATTGTATTGTTCTATTAAAATTATATTACACTGCATCAACAAGTTTACCAATAAATGGAAACTTGATAAAATAATTCAAATAAAAAATTAAATTAAAAATAAAGGAAAATACACTCTATTATATATTTACAAAAATTTCTTTTATAATTTCATTACTGAGTACTATCATAAGAATTTAAAAAATCATCAATGTTTCATATTATTTGGCATCCGTCCCCCTCTCAAAAAAACATGATCTTGGTATCAATCTCTGAAAAACCCATCCCAACTCAATAAAAAAATCCACCTATATAAGAAATGAATTATTATGCTGTTAATACTATAAAGAAATAAAATGAACATAGATATGAAACAATACATTAATAATATTTTTTTAAAATTAAAGGTCACACATGGAGTCATACTGATTACATCATGTATCTTATTGAGGTGTAGCTAATTCCTACACGTCAAAAATGACTTATGGATTGTTTTAGTAATGTATCATAATAATTTAAATTAATTTTATTAGTTTTCATTATGTGTTTTTGTGTTTTAAACTAAAAAATCTAGTTTTAATAAAAAAACACAGTTGGAGTCATACAGATCAAACCATGTATCAGATTGAGGTGTGTCTAATTCATACACATCATAAATGAATTCTGTGTATTTTTTCTTAAGTATCAAAACAATCCGATTGTGTTATCTGAGTTTGAAGTATATCCCATAATTTAAATAGAAATCACACACTTTTATTCATTCATTTCTTATCGTTTTTTAGCTTGACATGTTACTGATTTGTATATTTCGTGAATGACATATGAATTGTTTTCCTAAATTATCAAGATAATTCAAGTTCATTTTCATGGGTTTTAGTGTGTGATGTATGTTGTGAACTAAATTTTCAATTTCAAACTTATAATAGAATCATTGAGTCAAACCAAGCACAACATTTATTTGATTTAGGTGAAGATTATTCATACATGTCACTAATGAATTATAAATCATTTTATTAATGTATTAAAAAATATGAATTTGTTATCTTGATTATGAGTATGTGATGTGTGTATTGAACTAAAATGTCAATTTTAAATAAAACGACACACATGGTGTAATACGAGTCACACCGTGTATCAGCTTGAGGGGTTTTTGATTCTTATACATAAAAAATTACATATTTATTGTTTTCCTAAATTATGAAAATAATCTAAATGCGTTTTCTCAATTTTTAGAATGTCACATTTATTTTTTAGGAAAATAATTAAACGAAAAACATGAAATTTGATTCATTACAGTCACATCATATGTTATTTGGACATGAGAATAATTCATACACATAAAAAATGCCTTATGAATTATTTTCCAAAAGTATAAATATAATTTGAGCACATTTTCTCAATTTTCATCAATTGACCCAAATTCTGAACTAAATTGTAAATTTTAAACTAAAAAAGAACACTTTGAGTTATATTGAACACCTTGTTAATAGAATTGAGGTTAAAATGAATTCAAAACATTAAAAATATCTTATAGATTATTTTTCTAATGTATCAAAAAATCAACAATTGTTTTCTTAGTTTGGAGTATGTGATGATTGTTTTGAATTAAAATATCAATTAAAAAAAAGACACATAGAGTCATACCGATCATAACAGACATTTTATTGAGGTTTGGATAATTCATAAAAATAAAAAATAACTAATGGATAATTTACAAAATTATCAAACTAGTCTAAATTCATTTTCTCTCTTTTGAGTATTTAAAATATTTTTTCTTCTAAAATGTAAATTTAAACTGAAAACACACACTATGAGTCATACCGATCACATATTGATTAATATTTATGTGTTCCTAGTTCATGTAAGACACATATAACATATTTATTGTAACATCCCAGGTAAATAAAGAATAAAGAATTTTCATATTTATTAATATTTACGAATTAAATATTAATTTTAATTAAAAGGGGTTTCTACGTTCGATAGCGTACTCGGTACGCAACGATGAGTTTATTTGAAAACATACGTTGCACACAAGTAATAAAATAATATTATTTTAAATGTTAGTTAACGAGTAGCCGTTGTACTGGCGGGAATGGATAGAAATAACTAAAATATGATTATATATGTTTTTAAATGTTTTTACACTTACCCAATAAAAGATAAAGGCTTAAAATACCAAAAGAGTTCAATTTTAGGGATTTATACCCTAATTTTCACGAAAGGTCCACATATCACCTTTTGACGGAGAACCGTCATTAAATATAGTTTTGATCGATCTTATAAATTCTATTGGAACAAATATAACTCTTCTTTAGAATCAGGACATCAAAATTTACTTTGTGTAAATTTTTGGTACCTTTCTGATAAAGTTCATTTTTTTAATGAATAGTGTAAAATGTTGTATTTTAATTCAAAAACTCTTTTTAATATAATTTATTTATATGATTAGATTATATTTTTAATTGGTTTTAAAGTGAAATTAGAAAATATTTTTACCATTAAATCCAATAGTGGTCGTTGGAATTAATTTCACTTTGAAATCGGGCTTAAACTAGTGTCAATCTTTTGATACTTATTGTTTCATAAAAACACGCTATTTGCTCTGACAGCGGGAATTAATTATTAAATTAATTAATGTGACTTATATGTATTTAATTTTGTAAAATAGACTTCATTTTTGAATTTGGAATATCAAATATAGTTTCGGGTGAATTTTTGGTAATTTTCTGAAAAACATCAATTTTTGATGAATAGTGAAACCACTAAGTGGTACTTATAAAGACTGATTTTCCGTTTAAATGAAATTTTGTCATCATTGTGTTTTGAATTTCAAAAATCCGACATACATGGTGGTCATTAAGATGTAAAATGTGGTTCAATGAGATTATAATAATTTTTGGTGAATAGTAACTTTTTAAGTTCTTAATCGCGATTAGTGGTAATTAGTGTAGTTTAAGGTAAAAATAATTCTTTAATAAACTAAGATGAGATTGACACATGTCCTACCCTCATGTTTTGTGTCATGGAAGACCAATACAATCCATGGGTCAACTTGGAGACCCCATGGAGACACTTTGGTTGGGAAATGACATAAATAACTTTTTATTTAATGTAAAAGTAAAAATGACACAAACATAATATGTTTTACGAAAACAATTTTTACATGGGTTTATAAAGATCAGATTTTTGATTATAAATAGTCATTGGAAAGATAAAAAGATTTAATACATAATACTATTTTTTTTATAATTTTTAGACATTAAATAAATTATATTATTTATGACATAATAATGATGCAGTGATGACATCATTATTTGACAATTTAAATAAAATGGAAAGATAATGTAAAATATATGAACTACACATGTCCAAAACCAATTAGATGAGTGGATTTCGAACCCTTATCACCTTATCCACGAATTATTTCAATGTGGGACCTTTTAAAACCGAAACACATTTTCAAATAAATTAATATTCCTTTACATTGCAAAAGTGCCCCTCCTCTCCTCTTATAAAAGGCCCCCACCTCTACCTCATTTCACACACTCCTCAAGCCTTTGGCTCGGCCAACCCCTGCCCATTTACTCTCTCCACATCCCTCTCCTCATCCTAGAGAATTTTCTTTGGGCATAATCCTTTCAAAGGAAGCCTTTAGGCTCAAATCAAAAGGAGTTACACTTTTAAAGGTAATTCATTCTCTCTTGTTCATTTGTTTTATTTTGCTTCTCCAACCCTCTAAACTCTTTTTATATACTTAGTTTGTAACAAAACCAGTATCTTCAATATACTAGGATGTTGTTATAGGATTTATTCGAGCTACACTCTCACACAACTACATCACATGGTTAAAGAACATACGGTTTCCGTGGATGGAGAAATTCTGCCTCCAGAAACGATGATTGTTCAATACTCATTTAACACCTTCAAGGGTGGACATTATGATGTCACTATTTTTATATATGATATATAATATGTTTATTTTTTCTTTAAGATTATGTATTTTTCATTTTGGGCATACCTTTATGGTTTCCATTATGGGTAAACACGATATATTCAATTAAGGAAGTGCAGACTACCGCCCCCTCAAAGTGATGTGATTCGATAATGCCATATGTGGGACGTGTAAAGGATGGATTTAATGTTATTATATAGGATGTTATTCTGGAATTATAATATACATCTATATAATTATTATTTCCTTCCATTGAAGTATGAGATATAAATGAAAGTAGCGTTCATGCGTACGTACGGCTTACCGTCTACATGAACGATGCATTTCATTTCTTATCCCCAAATGTAATGTACTATTAAAAGTATATGTATATAATAGATATATAAAATGAATGATACATATAAATGATGAATATAATTCTGGAATTAAAATATATATACCTCTCATTTAATTTTAATTCCATTAATATGAGAAAGAAATGAAAGTAGCGTTCATGCGTACGTACGACTTACCATCTCCATGAACGGTGCATTTCATTTCTTACCCCTAAATGATTATGTAATATTATAAATACATGTATATTCTGTATATATATGATATATATGATATCCAAATCAGGAATTTCATTCTGGATATAAAGAACTTTTGACCACACGAACAACATGTAATTGTAAGAAGTCAACTTTCGACTTAAGAACCAAATATTGACAAAACAAACATTATTAACTTAAATGGTTACATAATATTTATAACATGGAAATAAGTGATATAAAAGGAATAATGAAATTTAAAAAGGTTCTTAATAAAGTATAAATTAACTCAAGTTTATTATTCAGGACGTTAAAGAACGATCGATTCAAGTCAGACCCGAGGTACGGGAACTTCTTAACCCAATTTCCATTCTTTGGGTTAATCTCCTACTTTCAAATTATGTCATGATATTATTATGTCTTATTTTGTATTTTTACTTTCTTTATGTGTACCTATAGTGAATACACATAATAGATCTATTTTATTTTAAAAATTATCTTTTTAAGGACTTAGTCTCAATCTCCTTTCATTTAGGCATATTTCGTTTTATACATAACTTTCTTTTTATACGGTGTATAAACCCCTTTGACTTTTACTTTTATATGAAAGGAATTATATTCTACGAAGCGTTTTAAAAAACGACAAAAAGGAATGTTTCTTTTAATGTACGCGGCGACAACGACCTTTTCCGCCGCCGCGAGTATTATTTGGTCTTTGGCTTTCTCAACAAGTCGTAATGTTTTTAGAATAAAATAAATACCATATACTCTTTTATGAATTTTGGTATTGAAAATGGTTTTGAAAAAGGATTCTATTATGTCAATATATTTATGATATATTGTGATTAAAATGTGGAAATTTTATCATTCCTTTATATTGGTTTTATGTTTTATGATTTTATACTGGTACTTGGACATTTTAACGGGTGGTTACGTTATAAACCATATGACGGGTGGTGCCGTGAATACCAGAACGGGTGGTTACATTATAACCTCCAATGCATTGGGTATGGAAGTCGACTGTATGGCTATTCCATTAAGTATGTATGGAAATTGGCCGTATGGCTATTCCATTAAGTGATATGTGTGGAAGTCTACCGTATGTTTATTCCACTTAAGTATGTTTATGTCCCAGGTTACCTTTATATATGTTATGTGTTCTTTATATGGGTTTTATGGTAATACTTTGTTTACAAAGAGGTAAGTAATGATACTTTATTCAGTGAATAGTTTTTACTACTTCATGAAGGTGAAGGTATTACTTTGATAGAGTATACATGGTTTACTTGATTTTGAAAAACTAACAGTTTTCATTCTTTGTGTATCCCTTACTGAGCTTTTTATGCTCACCCCAAGTTTTTTTGAAATGTTTTTCACAGGACATAATGTAGAATAAGGTCAAGGATGGGATCAAGGGAATTTCATGCTATATAAAACATGGAAGTAGACATGTTTCTTTCAAGAGTTTTTTTATTATGGAAACTTAGTATAAGTGACTACTTTGTAATATTTTGAGATGTAATAGTTATGTTCTAATTCTCTAAAACTCTAAACCTGAAAATATCCTCAACGTGAATTATTCTTTTAATTCAATATTAAGTAAGGTTTAAGGCTAGGGCCTTATAGTTGGTATAAAAGGTCGGTTTAGACAAATTTAGGAGTTATAAAAGTGTTAAATTATAATATGATTGAAATGATATAGCATTTACGGATTTCCATGTTGCTTCGCCTAAGATATTTCTGTGTTCAGAATGGTTTTCCGCAGAGGAATCAAAGAAGCTATGTTGGGACGACATCAGGAGAATGATAACCTTCCAAATCAGCAACCTGAGATGGTCGGAATCGGAACTGAACAGTTTGTTGCAGTGATGGCACAGTTGACTCGGGCTATAAATGGTGGTGGTATCCATGCACGAGATCAGACAGATCAACCGCAGAGGAACATGTCAGTGGTGGAACATTTCATGAGGCAAAATCCCCCATCATTCATAGGATCATCTGACCATGTGCAAGCTGAAGGGTGGATTAAAGCACTAGAGAAGATTATTGATGTCATGGGGTGTTCAGAACATCAAAATGTTAGTCTTTCTATTTACCGTTTTGAAGTTGAAGCTGATCAGTGGTGGTCGATGGTGAAAAATATCAGGGATAGTGATGAGATTGAAGATATTCACTGGGAATAATTCAAAGGTATGTTTCTTGAGAAATATTTTCCTAAGGTGGATCATCTTAGGACGGAAAAACAGTTCCTAGAATTGAGGCAGGAGGATGATTCAGTGGCTGCTTATGAAGAAAAGTTCACTCGATTGGCAAGGTATGCTCCAAACTTCATACGAGATCTTGATAGTAAAATAAACTGTTTTTACTCAGGGTTAAAGCCAAAGTATAGAAGGGCTTTAGCTTCTCATGAGTTCAAAAGTTATGAAAAACTTGTTCGATGTGTGGAAAGGGTGGAAATGGAGTTTGCCGATGATCAGGTGTTCTATAAAAAACAACAGAATAAGAGGTCTAGTTGGCAGGAAAAGGGGAAGAATTCATCAAAGAAGCAAGGAGGTAAGAAAACCAAATATCCATCCTGTGATAAGTGTGGTAAAATGAATCCTGGAAAATGTTTATCCAAGTCTGGTAAGTTCTTTCGGTGTGGTAAGTCTGGTCATATTGCTCGTAACTGTAAGGAAGATGATCAAGCAGGAAATGAAAAGCCAACGGTAAGATGTTTTAAGTGTAATGAAATGGGTCATTATGCAAACGAGTGTCCAACGAAGAACTCAACTGGGGGAATACAGCCAGACTACAAGCAGAAAGGGGTGGTGAAATCCTTTTCAACAACTTCAGCAGATGTTGGGCCATCGAATGAAGTGGTATCAGCTCCATGGAGCTCAGTATTTTTCGAAGATTGACCTGAGGTCAGGGTACCATCAGTTGAAAGTAAAAGAAGCAGACGTTCCGAAGACTGCGTTCCGTACGAGATATGGCCATTATGAATTTGTAGTTATGCCTTTTGGGTTAACCAATGCACCTGCTGTATTCATGGAACTTATGAATAAAATTTTCCATGAGTTCTTGGATAAGATTGTGTTTGTGTTTTGAGGTTTGGGAAGAGGTTATTTGTGCCTTGTGATTCACAGTTGAAGAATGAGTTGTTATTTGAGGCTCATAGTTCCCAGTTTTCAGTTCATCAGGGCAGTACTATGATGTATAGAGATCTGCGGGAGTATTGCTGGAGGGGTGGAATGAAAAGAGACATTGCTAATTTTACTGTGTAGTGTTTGACATGTCAACAGGTTAAAGCAGAGCGGTAGTTACCGAAAGGGATGCTTCAGCCTTTACCATTTTCAGAGTGGAAATGGGATAATATATCCATGGAATTTTTTGTTGGATTACCGAAGACATCTCGAGGTAATAATGAAATATGGGTTATTGTTGATCGCTTGGCAAAATCTTCTCATTTCCTTTCTATACGAGATACTTTTTCCCTAGATCAACTTTTCCGTTTGTATCTTAAAGAGATAGTAAAGTTACATGGAGTTCCCCTCTCCATTGTATCTGATCGTGATCCCAGGTTCACATCTAACTTTTGGAAAGGCCTTCAGAAGTCGGTGGGTACTGAATTAAATTTTAGTACAACTTTTCATCCTCAATCAGATGGGCAGTCAGAACAAACAATCCTGACATTGGAGGATATGCTACGAGCTTGTTCTATGGATTATCAGGGAAGTTGGGACCAACAAATTTCTTTGGATGAGTTTTCATATAATAACAGCTTTCATTCCAGTATACAGATGTCACCATTTGAGGCATTATATGGGAAGAGGTGTCGAACTCCAGCTTTCTAGGATGAAGTGGGTGAAAGGAAGCTGATGGGACCAGAATTGGTAGAAGAGATGGAAGACAAAGTTCAGCTGATTCAGAAGCACATGGGAATATCTCAGAGCAGGCAGAAGAGTTATGCGGACAACATGGGGACGGATCTCTCTTTTGAGGTAGGTGATCAGGTTTTTCTCAATGTTTCTCCTTGGAAAAGTGTGATGAGATTTGGTAAGAAAGGAAAGTTGAGTCCAAGGATTATTGGACCATATTAAATTCTAGAGAGAGTTGGATCAGTTGCATACCGAGTGGCTTTACCTCCGAGTTTATCTCAGGTACACAATGTTTTTCATGTTTCAATGTTGAGAAAGTATATGCCAGATCCATCTCATGTTTTGAGTCCAGAGGTAGTCCAGCTGGAAGAGAACCTATCTTATGAGGAACAACCGGTCCAGATTCTTGACCACAGGGAGCAGGTGTTACGGAATAAGGTGATTCATCATGTAAAGGTTTTGTGGAAAAACCATGTGATTGAAGAGGCAATGTGGGAATCTGAAAATTCTATGCGGGATAAATACCCCCACTTATTTTGATAAGTGAATAAAATTGTGAGGACGCAATTCCCAAAAGGGGGGAAGGATGTAACATCCCAGGTAAATAAAGAATAAATAATTTTCATATTTATTAATATTTACGAATTAAATATTAATTTTAATTAAAAGTGGTTTCTACGTTCGATAGCGTACTTGGTACGCAACGATGAGTTTTTTTGAAAACTTACGTTGCACACAAGTAATAAAATAATATTATTTTAAATGTTAGTTAACGAGTAGCCGTTGTACTGGTGGGAATGGATATAAATAACTAAAATATGATTATATATGTTTTTAAATGTTTTTACACTTACCCAATAAAAGATAAAGGCTTAAAATACGGAAAGAGTTCAATTTTAGGCATTTATACCCTAATTTTCACGAAAGGTCCACATATCACCTTTTGACGGAGAACCGACATTAAATATAGTTTTGATCAATCTTATAAATTCTATTGGACCAAATATAACTCTTCTTTAGAATCAGGACATCAAAATTTACTTTGTGTAAATTTTTGGTACCTTTCTGATAAAGATCATTTTTTTTAATGAATAGTGTAAAATGTTGTATTTTAATTCAAAAACTCTTTTTAATCTAATTTATTTATATGATTAGATTATATTTTTAATTGGTTTTAAATTGAAATTAGAAAATATTTTTACCATTTAATCCAATAGTGGTCGTTGGAATTAATTTCACTTTGAAATCGGACTTAAACTAGTGTCAATCTTTTGATACTTATTGTTTCATAAAAACACGCTATTTGCTCTGACAACAGGAATTAATTATTAAATTAATTAATGTGACTTATATGTATTGAATTTTGTAAAATAGACTTCATTTTTGAATTTGGAATATCAAATATAGCTTCGGGTGAATTTTTTGTAATTTTCTGAAAAACATCAATTTTTGATGAATAGTGAAACCACTAAGTGGTACTTATAAAGACTGATTTTCCGTTTAAATGAAATTTTGCCATCATTGTGTTTTGAATTTCAAAAATCCGACATACATGGTTGTCATTAAGATGTAAAATATGGTTCAATGAGATTATAATAATTTTTGGTGAATAGTAACTTATTATGTTCTTAATCGCGATTAGTGGTAATTAGTGTAGTTTAAGGTAAAAATAATTCTTTAATAAAATAAGATGAGCTTGAAACATGTCCTACCCTCATTTTTTGTGTCATGGAAGACCAATAAAAGCCATGGGTCAACTTGGGGACCCCATGGAGACACTTTGGTTGGGAAATGACATAAATAACTTTTTATTTAATGTAAAAGTAAAAATGACACAAACATAATATGTTTTACGAAAACAATTTTTACATGGGTTTATAAAGATCAGATTTTTGATTATAAATAGTCATTGGAAATCTAAAAAGATTTAATACATCATAGTATTTTTTTTATAATTTTTAGACATTAAATAAATTAAATTATTTATGACATAATAATGATGCAGCGATGACATCATTATTTGACGATTTAAATAAAATGGAAAGATAATGTAAAATCTATGAACTACACATGTCGAAAACCAATTGTATGAGTTTATTTCGAACCCTTATCACCTTATCCACGAATTATATCAATGTCGGACCTTTTAAAACCGAAACACTTTTTCAAATAAAGTAATATTCCTTTACATTCCAAAAGTGCCCCTCCTCTCCTCTTATAAAAGGCCCCCACCTCTACCTCATTTCACACACTCCTCAAGCCTTTGGCTCGGCCAACCCCTGCCCATTTACTCTCTCCACATCCCTCTCCTCATCCTAGAGGATTTCCTTTGGGCAGAAGCCTTTCAAAGGAAGCCTTTAGGCTCAATTAAAAAGGAGTTACACTTTTAAAGGTAATTCATTCTCTCTTGTTCATTTGTTTTATTTTGCTTCTCCAACCCTCTAAACTCTTTTTATTTACTTATTTTGTAAAATCCAGTATCTTCAATATTCTAGGATGTTGTTATAAGATTTATTCGAGCTACACTCTCACACAACTACATCACATGGTTAAAGAATATACGGTTTCCGTGGATGGCGAAATTCTGCCTCCCGAAACGATGATTCTTCAATACTCATTTTACACCTTCAAGGGTGGACATTATGATGTCACTATTTTTATATATGATATATAATATGTTTATTTTTTCTTTAAGCTTCTGTATTTTTCATTTTGGGCATACCTTTATGGTTTCCATTATGGGTAAACACGATATCTTCATTTAAGGAAGTGCAGACTACCGCCCCCTCAAAGTGATGTGATTCGTTAATGCCATATGTGGGACGTGTAAAGGATGGATTTAATGTTATTATATATGATGTTATTCTGGAATTATAATATACCTCTATATAATTATTATTTCTTTCCATTAAAGTATGAGATAGAAATGAAAGTAGCGTTCATGGGTACGTACGGCTTACCGTCTCCATGAACGATGCATTTCATTTCTTATCCCCAAATGTAATGTACTATTAAAAGTATATGTATATAATAGATATATATAATGAATGATACATATAAATGATGAATATAAATCTGGAATTAAAATATATATACCTCTCATTTAATTTTAATTCCATTAATATGAGAAAGAAATGAAAGTAGCGTTCATGCGTATGTACGGCTTACCGTCTCAATGAACGGTGCATTTGATTTATTACCCCTAAATGATTATGTAATATTATAAATACATGTATATGCTGGATATATATGATATATATGATATCCAAATCAGGAATTTAATTCTGGATATAAAGAACTTTTGACCACACGAACAACATGTAATTGTAAGAAGTCAACTTTCGACTTAAGAACCAAATATTGACAAAACAAACATTATTAACTTAAATGGTTACATAATGTTTATAACATGGCAATAAGTGATATAAAAGGAATAATGAACTTTAAAAAGGTTCTTAATCAAGTATAAATTAACTCAAGTTTATTATTCAGGACGTTAAAGAACGATCGATTCAAGTCGGACCCGAGGTAAGGGAACTTCTTAACCCAATTTCCATTCTTTGGGTTAATCTCCTACTTTCAAATTATGTCATGATATTATTATGTATTATTTTGTATTTTTACTTTCTTTATGTGTACCTATAGTGAATACACATAATAGATCTATTTTATTTTAAAAATGATCTTTTTAAGGACTTCGTCTCAATCTCCTTTCATTGAGGCATATTTCGTTTTATACACAACATTCTTTTATACGGTGTGTAAACCCCTTTGACTTTTAATTTTATACGAAAGGAATCTTTTTCTACGAAGCATTTTACAAAACGACAAAAAGGAATGTTTCTTTTAATGTATGCGGCGACAAAGACCTTTTCCGCCGCAGTGAGTATTATTTGGTCTTTGGATTTCTCAACAAGCCGTAATGTTTTTAGAATAAAATAAATACCATATACTCTTTTATGTATTTTGGTATTGAAAATGGTTTTGAAAAAGGATTCTATTATGTCAATATATTTATGATATATTGTGATTGAAATGTGGAAATGTTATCATTCCTTTATATTGGTTTTATGTTTTATGATTTTATACTGGTACTTGGACATTTTAACGGGTGGTTACGTTATAAACCATATGACGGGTGGTGCCGTGAATACCAGGACGGGTGGTTACGTTATAACCTCCAATGCATTGTGTATGGAAGTAGGATGTATGGCTATTCCATTAAGTATGTATGGAAATTGGCCGTATGGCTATTCCATTAAGTGATATGTGTGGAAGTCGACCGTATGGTAATTCCACTTAAGTATGTTTATGTCCCAAGTTACCTTTATATATGTTATGTGTTCTTTATATGGGTTTTATGGTAATACTTTGGTTACAAAGAGGTACGTAATGATACTTTATTCAGTGAATAGTTTTTACTACTTCATGAAGGTGAAGGTATTACTTTGATAGAGTATACATGGTTTAATTGATTTTGAAAAACTAACAGTTTTCATTCTTTGTGTATCCCTTACTGAGCTTTTTATGCTCACCCAAAGTTTTTTTGAAATGTTTTTCACAGGACTTAATGTGGAATAAGGTCAAGGATGGGATCAAAGGGAATGTCATGCTATATAAAACATGGAACTAGACATGTTTCTTTCAAAAGTTTTTTTTATTATGGAAACTTAGTATAAGTGACTACTTTGTAATCTTTTGAGATGTAATAGTTATGTTCTAATTCTCTAAAACTCTAAACCTGAAATGATCCTCAACGTGAATTATTATTTTAATTCAATATTAAGTAAGGTTTAAGGCTAGGGCCTTATATTTATAGTTTTTATAAGGTATGATGATAATTTGAGGGTGTTTTCTCAATTTTCAGTGAGTGACATATGTTTTGAAAAAAAGTGACAATTTTAAACTGATGACAAACACTTTGAGTCATATTGGACACAACGTATATTGGATTGAGGTTTTTTTTATTCCTAAATGAAAAAAATTAATTAAAAATAATTTTATTAAAGTATCAAAACAATCTAATTTTTTATTGATTTTTAGTATGTGACAAGTGTTTTGAACTAAACTCTTATTCTTAAATAAAAAACACAATTGGAGTCATACCGATCATGCCGTGTATCAAATTGATGTGTAGTTAATCTTTTAAAATAAAAAGTGAGATAATTATAGTTTACCTTATGTATGTGAACAAAAAAATCACTTTTTTATATGTCACATGTCATTTTTACTAAAATGTCAATTTAAAGTGAAAACATGACCTTTGAGTTATACCGGACACTTTGTGTGTCAGTTTGATGTGAGAATAATAAATACTAACCCAAAATAAATTATCAATTTTCTCCTAAATTATGAACACAATATGAGTATGTTTTCTTAGTTTTCATTTATTGACACACATTATCAACTTAAATGATGATTTTAAACTGATAACAGACAATTTGAGTCACAACAGGAACACTGTGTATTTAATTGAGTTGTAGTAAAATCCTAATAATAAAAATTGACTTATATATAACTGTTATAAGGTATCAAAAATATTTGAATTCATTTCCTTGGTTCTTAGTATATGACGTATTTTTATCTAAAATGTGAATTTTAAATAAAATTATATTCATAGAGTCATACTACTCACACCATGAATTGGATTGAGGTGTGGACGATTTAAACACATTAAAGATGAATTATATAACATTTTCCTAATGTTTCAAAAAAATATTAATGTGTTTTATTGTTTTTCTGAATTTCATGTCTCTTTTTTACTAAAATATCAATTTAAATTAAAAACACACACTTGGATTCATATTGGTCACATAATGTGTTGGTTTGATGTGAGACAGATTATTCCACATGGAAAATGAATTATGAATCATTTTAATAAAGTATAAAAATATTATGAGCATTTTTTCATAATTTACAATGAGTGACATGTGTTTAGAAATAAATTGTTAGTTTTAAACTCATAATGGACACTTTGAGTTATACTTGGAGAACAATGGTCTGGATTTATGTGTGGATGATTCCTACTTATACATTGTATTATTTGTGAGTATCCTAAATTAAAAAAATAATATAAATGTGTTATTATTAGTTTTGAGTATTCTATGTATGTCTTGAACAAAAATGTAAATTTTAAAGGAAAAGACACACTTTGAGTCATATTAGTCACATCAAGTGTCATATTGAGGATTGATTAATTCCTATACATCAAAAATGAATTATGTATAATTTTAATATAGTAAAAAAACAATTTAAACTATTTTTTTATTTTTTTAGTATGTCGCATATGTTTTTAACTATAATATCAATTTAATCTTAAAACATTCACTTTGAGTCATACTGGTCACAACGTGAGTAAGTGTGATGTGATACAGATTCATAGACATAAAAAATTACTTATTAATCATTTTCCTAATATATAAACAATATCACATTGTGTTTTATTGTTTTTTAGTGAGTTACAAACATTTTGAACTAAAATATAAATTTCAAACTCATAACTGAAACTTTGAGTAATACTAGGCACATTGTGTATCAGATTGATGTGTTTTTGATTCTTACATATCACAAATGAATTATTTATAATTTTACTAACGAATCAAAAAAAATTATACTTTTTTCATTTTTTTAGTATGTGATGTGTGTTTAGAAAAAATTGTAAATTTAAAATAATAAGACCAACTTCAAGTCAAACCAATTGCACAGTACATCAAATTTAGGTGCAATTGGTTATTACAAGTCAAAAATTACAAGTGGATAATTTTCCAAAAGTACCATAGAAATATGAATATTATTCTTATCTTTTTAGTAACCCTTGTGACATTTTTACTAAAATGTAAATTTAAACTGAAAACACACTCTTTCAGGAATACATGTCACATTATGTGTTCGTTTAATTTAAGACTAATTCCTACACATTAAAATGACTTATGAATTGTTTTCATAATGTATCGATATAATATGAGTGTTTTTCTTATTTTTCTATGAATGAAAAATATTTTGAACTAAAATTTAAACTTTAATCTTAAAGCAGACACATTGAATCATATTGGGTACACTATGCATCTGATTTAGGTGACGTTGATTCTACATGTCATAAATTACTTATGGATTATTTTCCTAATATATTAAAAAAATATAGATTATTTTTCTTGTTTTTTAGTATGTGATGTGTTTTTTGAACTAAAATGTAAATTTCAATTAAAAAACACTTGGTGTATAGGATAAAAATGATAAAGAAATCGATTTATAAATAGAAGATAAAATTATGAGAAAAATGTCTAAAAAAATAGTAGGAATTCACATTATCATGATATATGTATACCTTCGTGGCCCATTTTCCTATTTCCATTATCTCATTTTCATCCTCGAAGTCTAATATCACATGATATTGAGAAGCATCAAACATGATACTAGATTTGTCATACTGGGATAACCGTGTATTGGAATGAGGTGAAACTGATTCCATCACATCACAAATAATATATGAATTTTTCCTCAAATTTTTCAAAATAACGCAAATGTGTTTAATCGATTTTGAGTATGTAACATTTTTTTGATCTAAAATTTTAAATTTATTCTAAAAACATAAACATTGAGTCATATTGTAAATTAATTAAATAGGATTGAGTTTTGGTTGATTCCTAAAAATAACACAATGTATTTTAATTATGGAATACATTCAGAATTAAGGGTTATATAAAAATATTTCTGTTCGATAACTCAGAATGTTGAATGATTTTTAGAATAAGATGGAAAGCGCATCATCATGAGTTCATCATCTTTACTGAGTTTACTATCACGGTATAAGTGTGAAATATCATTATTGATGAAGTCATTTCTTCCTGATATACATTAAAATTTACAAAATAATTATCAAATACAAATGATAATTAAATTTAAAAAAACATATATATAAAATTACGAGAAATCAACTAAAAATTAGTAGGATGTCACATCATTATGTTTTCAATATACATTCTGAGACTAGGTAGGATTACTATTCATTTCAAAAATATATATATTTCCTCTTATGAATACATGGAAAATCGACATTCCAATTACCATTAGAAACATATAAATAAACAAAGAATTTATAAATATTTTAATTGAAATTTTATTGATCAATAGAAATATATTTTTTGGGATTCTATTTTTTTAAGGGTATATGATATCTTTCATAAATTTTCAAACATTAAAACCATAATATTTTTCATTAGTTTGTTTCAAACAGTTCAAAAACATTTAATAAAATGTGAAATTTATTTTTATATATGTTTTGATAGTGAAATATTATTATATATTCCATAGTTCTTATCAACATATAGAAGTCGATAGGATCCTTATTCCCATGGACTAACCAAATTCAATGGGTTTCTAAATATTTAAACAACTCCATATCATAACATAATTTTCATTATAACCTAATATAAATTTTAGAACAAAAATTTTATATTTAAAATGATTAATGTAGTGTATTAAAAATAGATTAATGTCTTCAATTGTAGATGGTTTTTTGGGTATCCATGCACTGAATCTGGAAAATAAATCTCAGGTGTATCCATATTTATTTAAATGAGTAACTAATTCTACCTAAAGAAA
This sequence comes from Viscum album, assembly GCA_963277665.1. Lineage (NCBI taxonomy): Eukaryota > Viridiplantae > Streptophyta > Magnoliopsida > Santalales > Viscaceae > Viscum > Viscum album. The sequence goes on from OY728138.1 coordinate 513,932,145, forward strand.
CAAAAGTAACAAGTAATAAATGGAATGAAAAATTATATGATATGATTATATTGTTGAGTTTTACCCCTACATAGTGGTTATTAAGGACAATCTGTAATGTTTTTTGTTTTATTTCAAACATTTCAGAATTTTTTTCCAACTATTACAATTTTTTATTTGGTGATAACTAGAATTATTGTGTTTAAGTGATTTGGGTTCCAATGAGCCCAAATATATATATAGGGTTTTCCCATCATATAGTATTGATATATATTCCTACAAAAATTATGAATAGTATTTAGTTATAATTAACATAGTAGATAATCTATTCGATAAACAAATCATGAAATAACACCTCATGTTTAAATATAAAATGGAGACACATATCCATTGAAGATTAAGGATTTTATTTAAATTAGAAAGACCAATATTTTCTATATTGGCCACTCCATATATCTTTTCTTAAAAATAAATAATGGTTATATCACCACCTATAAATAATGTATCTACCCGAACCATTAATGTTATTAAATGTTAACGTTTAACATGTGGGGTAACAGTACATTATAAATATATTTTTGATTGTTTGGTTAATACTTTGTATTTTTTTATTCAAAAATCCATTTCACCCTTATCCCTTTGTCCATATATAATAACATTTATCAGTTTAGGAATGTTTTCAATAATTTTTAAAGGGTTTTCATAAAAAATAACATGGAAAGGATTAAACCTTGTCAGAAAGTATTTTTACATGATCACAAATCTATCCTATGAATTATCCAATAGAAATATTAGACATATTAATATCCACATCATCAAGTGTAATAGGTTCCTTAGAACTTGTCTCATGATCTATGTGAATCCACACTCTCACATGACCTATTGGAAGCCATTAATTGTCTCAAATATCTCAATGGATATTATACATGGTACCACATATATCAAGGCGATGGGAGGGCATTGGAAAATAAAAATCGAAATAATATTCACCATATAGAATATCATTAAAGTAAATGTATTAGTGTCTGTATGTTTCACATTTCATAGAAACAATAACGATAATATTGTTTTCCACTTATTAGAGATCCCTTTAAGGGAAATGGATCATCTCAAAGTTAGTGGCAGTGAGGGGGATTTTCACGTAGTGGTTGTTGTTGTGTTGCTTCTTTTCTTCGATTACATCGCACAAAAGTTTCAAACTCAAATATCCAATATGGGGTTTTCTTCTAGATTGGATAAATATGCTTGTATCTATTGTATTTTCTAATCTTTATCCCCCTATTCATTTATATTCATAATATATGTTTGGGGTGACACCCTAAAACACCCACATTTGATGCATCCATACTATCTGGACAGCTTCAAGGCCACTAATAGTATTTATTCATTGGGTACAACTAATGATGATTCTTATTCCAATGTTAGATAGAAATATAGTAAAATAAGTAATCCATATTATTTAACACTAATTTAATAAATAAATATTTTTATTATATCATACATACACATTATTCCAACTCTTTTTGTGAATTTTATTGTATTAGTATTCCAACATTACTTACATATGTCTCCTTCTATATCACATTATGTGGGATGGAAGTGGATTTAGATTTCAATTCATCAATCTAAATATAAATAAAGGATCATATTTATGTTTTTTTCATGTCACATAAAATTATTACTATTAATTTAAAATACATACCATATTTTTCAAGAGAAGCATAACCCATCCTGGCATTATGGTTTGGTTACATTAGTTTTTCTACAAATTACATATTTTCTTCATTCAATTATTATCTCATAAATGGAAATTTATTAATTGAAGTTCTTAATAAATCTAAAATCATAAAATTTATTATACCATTTGTAGTGTCCCTGAAAAACGTCTCATTATGACAACCAATAATAATGTTGCATGCTTGTTGGTTTTTTAGGTTTTAATAAATCTCTGGTGGGTGCATGATTATTTTACATTCAACATCATTAAGATGATACATCATAAGAACTATTTTAAAGCCTCTATAAGGATTATTATTGAGTGTCTATGAAAATATTATTCAAGATTCATATTCAATAAATGAACTCTAAAAGTGATAATGAAGAGTAAATAATCATTTCATTATTATTTTTTGAAAAATAACGAATGTATATCGTAGTGTTACCTTAATATCTTCCGAAATTAGTTCCTTAATCATGGTCACAACATTGTTCAACAAATATACATCAATTAGAATATGCATTTGAGTAATGATACAAATGTATCTATTGGAAATTTCCTTTTTAGGATCAAAATCCTAACTGTGTTCATTCCTTCCACCCTCTAATTTTATTCCATTGTTTATCATAATAATAGTTTTTTTCTAATACGATCATTATATGCCACTCTTGTATTGTCTAGGACATAGGTTTTTCATTATCTACCATTTCCTCAGCTTCAAAATCAGTAATATGTTGTTCCTCTAGATTGGTATCATGGGCTGGGGTAGATGGTTGTTTTTTTCTCTATATTGGGAGCATTTTCATGTTGATAAACCTATTGTTCTTTATAAGTAGGAGAATCAGCCTCTACATAAGTCATTATCAATGTATGTGGTGAAAAGATAATAAAATAATATATATACAAAATTTAATAGATAATAATATGAGGTAATGCAATTTATATTTTCATGAAAATGTATCTGGATTAGGGAACTCTCTTTTTTCAATGGTTTAATGGATTTGAACACTCTTTCGAGTATTCAAAACCCATTATTTTGGTGTCCTCTATCATTTATGACCCCTTCCCCATTAGGACCACATTGAAATAATTATAACATCCTAATGAATGGTTCATACTCATTTGAATTTACATTTAAATCTCCAGTGGTTTTGTTCGATAACAAAACAATTGACCACTTTTAGTTTTACAGGATATGGAACATAAAATAATAATAATTTTAGTTATTCCGTTATAAATGGTTTTTCTTTTAACCCTTTATTACAAAAATCCACTTCCATGAATCTCAATTCATGTATATTTAAATATATTTTTATAATAATCAAAATTTCATTGAAATATTATAACTTGAAATATTTTATAATCCAAATATCATATAAGATAGATGATAACAAAGTATGACATATCCGCATAAATTGTTTTTATTTCCATAGTACCAGATACTTTCATCACATCATCCAAAAGTGTAACTCTTCTATTATTCATCAAACTATGTTCATCATGATAATTTTTAAAGGAAATATAAACCATAAGTACATCACCAATATATGATAATATATGCAAACTTGGTCCTCTGGCTAGCCATAAAATTCATTCTAAATTTCAATCTGGAATTCTATATGACTCTATGAAAAGATGTTATTGAAACTACCCTATAAACTATTGAGTATATGTATTCGGTATTTATATTTCATCCCATGATGGATTGAAATGCCTGATAATTACATTGTGGTTGTCAAAATATGGAGAAACCTCTAACTTGATATGAAAAATTTAATGGTGATCCATATACTTCAGTATAATAGTAATGGTGACAATATCTATTTGGGAAATTACTTCACCCGCATGAAACCTTGATTGACAAGGATTCATTAGAAAAATGATTTCCCCATCAAATAGCTAGTTGATACAGAATTCAATGGCTTCCTTAATAATATATTGATCAATAATGTAACATTTTATCTGACTTTGATTTTTTACATACCTATTAAAAATAATTATATATCTTTCAATGGGATAAATCTGTCTATAATTTATATCACCATGTAATCGAGAATCTATTACCAGGTGTACCATCATATCAATAAAATTTGCCCATGAGAGCATCTTCAATTCACAAAATATGACACTCTTTTCCTTTTTCATAGTTATAAATTTCATGAGTTCTATAACATTATGGCATATATATTTGAAAAATAAATAAATCATGTTGAATATAAGATGTAAATATTTAGGTAAAATGTAAGGTAAAGATACTATAATTATATCTTGCATAAAACATGAAGTTCATGTGATTTTAGACCCTTTATCTTCAAATCGATCATTGAAACAATATTCATGATATTGTATTAATACCCCTCTAGAAAATTTTCACCTTCGAAGAAGTTAAAAACTAATATCTCTCATTCCTAGATGGAGTTTATGATACTGGAGGAAGAAAAGGCCATTTTTCACTATTTAATGAAATCAACTCTTCATGCATCCCCATGTCTGTCTTGTCTAAACTAGACTTAAATCCATCCTTTGTTTTTTCAGTTGAATTTAGTAACACTCCACTTACAATATCACATAATGTTTTTCCACATATAAAATATTAAGAAAATACTTGATTCATGAACAATTCCAATATGGTAACTCAAAAAAATGTTCTCCTTTTTCAACAAGTCTCTATAAGGTTGTTCGAAAATGGTTTAACAAAAACATTTTTCATATCTTTTAATTTCTCATAAAGTTGATCATCTCTTAATAGATACAGTGTTTCACTATCTTATAAACTATCATTAAGGTATGTCTTCCAAGAAAATTATATATGATTTTTACAAAGAAATATGTGATATCCTAGAAAAATATTCTTCGAATAAATGTTTCAACCTAATTGACTGTGTACGTTGATCAGAAATGAGACACTCTTGAGTTCCATTAATGTTATATATAGAAAAAATTCCATAATATGTAAATTAATTTATCATCCCAACATGTATATCAATATAAAATCTACATTTCTATAAGTATCATACAATGTAATAACTGAATCCCACTATATTTTCAAATCATTGATCAATGGAACCAAATAAACATCAATATCATTACCCAATTGTTTTGGTCCAAATATAAGTTGAGATAAAATAATGTTTTTTAATTTCAAGAATTACCATGGTGGAAGGTTATAACTTACCAACATAACCAACCATGTACTATGACTTCTTATTTTAAATCCAAAAGGATTCACTCCTTCTCTAGATATTGGAAAATGATGGTTTCTCAACACATTTCCTAATTAAAGATAGATGTGATCAATTATTTTCCACGAAGAATATATGGTCAGGTGATGATGTTTCCCATCTTATTTCTTGTATCTTCATCTCATTTCAATTTCTTTATATACTCCTCACTAACATATAGTCACATAAACCCTATAATGATTGGAAAGTACCATAAAAATTTCATAGGACCTGATCCATCTTCCTTATATCAAGAACCACCAAATTTTGGGCATTTCTTATGTTATTTTTGTCCATTGTGAAATAGTATGAAGACATTTTTATAGGAATGTTTTATTTCAAAGATCATACCCTTTGAACATATATTTCATTTAGTGTCATATTTTTAGTAAGGAACTCCATTATCTTAGGAGAGAATATAATTCAATAGATAAATTACATTTATAAAACAATAATCACTCAATCCATTTCTCTCTTTTAATTTATATATCTCTAATATGGCTCACAATGCAGTAAATATAGTACAACCAGTATACAATGGAATCTTTTCACGACTCATTAACTTCACAAACAACATTGTACAATCATGAAATTTAACTTCGATTTTCATTGTAATTTCCTCTGTATGGTTTTTATCATCATTGGCGCATGTAATCATGTCCTTGATATGGTCATATTCATTGTTCATACTTATAATCTTATTAGATGATTTATAAAATGTTGTGTTATCCCAATCACTAGCTACATTAACTATTTCTTCTTGTTTAGTCCAACATTTATAACTGTAATCTATTTCATTATAGATCGGTTATTCTTCAACATCATATAGAAAAATTAATATTGAATAACAAAATAATTAACACAGAAAAAGCATTTGAGAAGGGTAATATAAATTATGTTTGGAAAACATGATTAAATATACAACTACTTCAACATAACCTTTTTTCATCTGATTGGAATCCATCCATTCTCAATTCATATTTATAATTTTTTATTCTGAAATATTATTATTTTTCAAATTAAATAAATACACAAAACATTGGAGAATAGAACCCATTAGAGGTCATCCATAGAGAAAAATATAAGCTATATGAATCCATTTTTATAAGAAAATACGATTTTAATGATCCTTATTGAGATTGTTTTGTAGTGGTGGAAACCATTAATGGAATAAAATGTGTTATATATTTAAAGATACAATGAATGTAATAAAATAATCATCTATTGAAAATCACATAGATATTATATAAGATTATTTTTATGATACCACATATGAATAAATATATAGACAATATTTAGAAAAATATAGGGTGATTGAAATCAAAAATAGGGAGGAGTTGGTGTTTATTCATTTCTTCACATGGTGTGTGGTGGGCTGGGTAGGGTTTTATTAAAAGGATGATTCAGAGAAAATATTGATCTTTTTTCAGATATTTAAAACATTAATAGGTCTCAATCACATGGTCTTGATAACACAACAAGAGTAGAAAATCTATAATTTAAATTAGATGAACTAGAAGACTCAAGATGCAGTTCCCATGTTTCATTACCATTTTTTATAGTTCACGTTTTCTAAAAGGGGCATTTCAATAACCCAATCCATGTAATTCAATTAATTAAACACCACATTACACTTTAAAAAATTAAATCTTTTATATCAATGTAAGAAAACCTTAAACAATATATTATGAATAAAAATTCATCACTCTCATCATAACAAGGATTTAAATAGTTATATCACATTTTATAAAACATGGAAGGAATGTAAAATAATAAAATAAGGGAATTTTAATTTTAAATGACTACATTTTTTGAAAATACCATTTGGAGAATCGCATTTTTAATAACAACATTTAAAAACCAAGTTCAATATATAGAATTTGAGATCCTAAACCACTATTTTCCCTTACCCATGTATGCATTTATATATATAGATATCAATATTTCCAATACACATATTCAAAAATATTTTTTGAATATGGTAAATAATTTATACAAATTTATATCTATGTAGTAATTATTTAATTCATTTAATAATATGAAATGCATAAAAAATATTCTCTATCTATGTAAAGAACTGTACAAATCAACTTTCAGTTTCATGAAATAAAAAAATCCATTAAATGAATATCAGGCACATTTGAGTGAACTCAAGTACCATTAATTGCCAGATAATTCATAATAATATCATGAACATAAACCATTGTTAAATAATCCACATATAGAGTAGTTGGTTGGATTTCACAAACAGTGGTGTATCATAGAATCACACTACTCATTTTGTTGGATTGATTTTTTCAGCTACGTTGGCATTTGATAAATGAAATTTGTTTGTGTCAATATAGTTATACTTTGTTGATGGTAATTAATGATTTTTAGGTAAAAATATAATATAATATTATAACAGCATGTGATCAATTGAAACCACTCATGTTCTGGCTATATCGTAAAGTCATGTAATTTTACACATCATAGTTAATTCTATATATAACCTATTAAAATCTCTTGAAACAGTATATGATATGTTGATATCATAATAATAAATCTCTAGTTTCCATTGTTGGTGTAAAACTAGATTCAAAAATTGACCTTTTGTAGAATCACATGATCTGTATTAACGCCCCACTCATTTTGCTTTCAATATTCTTGTGTACATTCAATATCTCATGTACAGATGTGCATCCATAATCCATGATCATAGTCCATGTCTTCATGTCATATCACATGTGTAAAATATATATTAAATATGTATCCATAATATATATATAATAATAATGGTAACAAATATTAAATAATATAAAAACATATAAAAACATGTTAATTCCATAAGAAGAAAAAATTATTAAGAACAAACTTAAAATAAAAATTAAAGAATACAAATAAAGAGGATTGGTATAAGTATCAATGTTACCGTACAAGAATTTTTTTCAAGATCGATACATTTAAAAAATTGGAATAAATCTTTCAAATTAAATAAATCCCATAGCATAATTCCTATAAAATTATAAACAATTAAAAATACAATAAAATTATTGAGGTTCTTCTGACTCATAATATAATTATGTGTTCAATATATTTTGATTTTAGTTCATGGGTGCTCGAGGGATACATGGAAATTTGAGACGATTACCATCTATACAAAAAATTTATTCTGCCTACTTATCATTTTCATTCACCGCCTTACATGATAAATGTTCAGTGTTTTTTGAGTGTATAGGTCGGAGATCTATGCAATCAAAGTAAGAAATTATAATGAATGATTTAATGAACATGATGGCACGTGAGAGGGTTAGCCTATAATGGATCTATATGTGGTATATTGGGTGGAGAATAAGAAATTTCATGAGCCATCCTCCCCACCAAGGATACCTCAATGAGGGTTGATATATAGTGACTACCCGAGTCCCACCTCCAGCAGGCCTTGGGATGGATACAAGCACTGAGGGTATAATAAAAATGCATATGGTAGGCATTAAAATCAAAAAGAAACTAGTGGAAGAGAGAAATAATAATGATACAACAACCAACACATGCTCATAGAAATAATATATAAATGAAACCCATGTGCAACCCTAAAATTTCATAATGCACCAAAACAATCGAAAGAAAACTAAAGGTACCAAAAAGGTAAAGATGGAAGCGAACATGAAGCTAAAATAGATCCCACAAAACCTTAAGATAGTAATATGTATCCCACTGACCAACCTACTCCAATTGACCTGAAATATTTTATACATATTATGGGTGAGAAAAATAGTATACTCAGTAGGATCCTCCCTATAGAATCTTATGCAAAAGGTAAAGAGATCATGATAAACCATAGTGAAAAATAATTAAACTAACTCATCACATAAATAGTCATACTAAATCCCCAATGTCATCAGAGATATCTATCTCCAATTAATGCATACATGGGATCATATTATATAATAAAATATGAATGGTACCCCTCTCCCACTTCCAAAAAGGTTTTTTATTCTTCCCCAATGTCACACATATTGGGAATCTCTCACTAAAAGTAATCCATCCCAAATACACATGGTCAAGGAATCCCAACATGAACCTCATGCACCACCTACCCACATCATCCCATTTCACAAACCATATAGTAACCAAGTATTTTTTGGTACCACCAGAGCTTCAATGACATATATCAAACATCTTGTATTATACCCCAAGCCATTACAGCCAATACAATGTGTAAGTACCATAAACAATCCCATCCTATACACGTCATACCTATAGTATTCCTTAGGAAAATATTTTAAAAAATACATGTACGTAAAATAATCACAAGACATCACATCCCACTACACACATATATGGGAGAACTAACTTGTAAAGACTCGTAAAATTCAAGGGAAATTTTTTCTTAATTTTCTTTTGAATTGTAGAAGGGAGCAGTTTCTGAAGGCGCCTGATTCCGAGGCCATGTGTGCCCGGAATTAATTTCCAAAGTTTCGCTCGGGTACGTTCAATGAACGAACGAGCGAGAATTTCTATCTTTTCAACCGGTGCTTGGAATCGAATTCCGATGGCACTGATGAACTCACAACGCCGGTAATCGCTTAAGGGAACCTTTACCGTAGTTGTGTTTGGGCGGGAGAAGTAGTTAATTAATGGGGTTTAATTAAAAAAATTAAATAAAATTGTTAAATCAATTTTATTTCTTTTTCAAGTGGTTAGTTTCTCCCATGGGAAGTTGGTGGTGGAGTCCACATCCACCCAACTTCCCATGTGTGGATAATTAAAAGGGTGGGGCCCACACGAAACCCAAAACTTTTCAATTTTCCATAACTCCCTAACCCCTCTTAACCCCTCATATTCCTAACTCCCCTTTAACTTTCTTTCATTAATTTTTTGACAACTTTTGTTATTAATTAAGATGAGTTTGAAAATTTCAAACTTTTGAAATTCAAATAGGTTAGGATGTGTAAATAAAATAAGGCTTGGACTTATTTTATTTTGGTTAGTTTCTTTTGCCACCTTGAGAGGATTGGGAATCATTATTCATCTTCTTCAACCTCGACGAAGAACGCGAAGAACGCCGTTCTTCAACGAAGAACTTCTCCGTCGAAGAACGCGGTTCTTCCGTGACGCCGTATCTGCGACGCGACGTTCTTCTTCCGCGTCATCTCTTCCGCAATGGTTTTCCGCGACCAAATCGCCGTCAACGACTTCGAATCCTCGCTTCACGAGGTCAAAGTTCTTTCCCCGCGACGCCCGACCATCGCGAAGCTCGTCTTCCGCGGGTCGTTGACGAACACCGTTCCTGAACCGAGGTAGGGAATTTAAATTTGTGATTATTGGTAAGCCCTTGTTTACTCCCTTCTAAATTTAGGAACGCGGATCAACTAAATATTATGTTGATTCGCGAGGATTAATTTGAGGGTTGGGACTATTGATATGATTCTTTATTTTTAAGAGGTTGTAGGGGTTTGTTTTCAATTATTTATTTTTGTTCGAGAATTCCGACTTGATGATCATCATGGTTTAAAACCATTTGATATCGAATTTGGAATTTGGGGTTTAAAACCAAATGATAACGAATAACGTGAGGGGGCCGGACCGCACGAACACGACCAACCCTCCTCCTTTTTTTGTGTTGGTTCTTTGTGGTTCGGTACGGGAAGACAAGGTGTCGTAGCACTATGCGGAACCTTGCAACAAGGAAATGCGCGGCGCCGTCGCACCACGGCATGAAATGAAGAACAAGGACGCGACACCGTCGCACCGCATAGGAGAAACCGAAGACATCCGCGGACGGAGTCGGGCCACGAAGAAGGGGCGCGACCCTTGCACGCCCTGCCGGAGAACCACGAAGACGGCACGTTTCATTTTTGACGTGCGGATTGACGGGTGACGACAAAGGAGGCCACAAGGTAATTTTGAGGCCTTCGCAGTGAAGGTCGGGTCTCGGGGGGACCATAGGCGAAGACAGCAGGAGAAACGGACCACCGGAAGTGGCCAGCAGCGGTTGCCGCCGGCGTCAATCAGCGGCGAAGGGGTGGCGGCCGCGCGCACCCCCGCCGCTTCGCGGCGACCGCCGGCCGCGGCCGTCCGGTCGGGCCGGATCGGACCGCGCCGGACCGGGCCGGGCCGGGCCCAGCCGGGTCGTACCCGGGTCGTGTCGACCCGGTTCGGCCGACCCAGGGGGGGGGGGGTCGGGCCGGGTCGCCCTGGGCCCAGACCCCCGTTTTCGGACCAAATTCGGTCAAATGCCCATATCTTGGGCTATGGACCTCTGATCGACGCACCGTCTGTTTTGTAGTGATCCTTGGAACGAGATGGTTGTTCCGGTATATTACACTCATGGTTTCTGAGAACTGTGGGTTCGGCCGGGTTGGTTCGTACACGAAACCAACCGGGCCCTCAGAGCAAAAACACTTATATCATTAGCACCGGACGCTCGATTGACGTGCTGTCAACTTTGATGAATTCCTCTAAGTGAGACAGATCTTTTCTATCACTTTGCTTGAGGTTTGGACGCAGGTGAAGTATGGTCGGGTTGGTTTTTCCTTAAAACCCAACCGGGCCCCTGGGACGAAAAAGCCAATAACTCTCAAACCGGGCGTCCGATTGACGCGCTATCTGTTGCGTTGAGTTTCTGTTGACGATACAGAACTTTTGGATACATCAACTTCAGACTATGTGATAGTTGATGTATCAACCACTCGGCTCATGGAGCGGACCCTCCCGAACGAGCTTGCTGTGTGCGGGAACCCTAGTGCTGGCTGTGACTTCGACGACGATGATTGTGCAAAGATCCTTAGTGGACTGTGACGATGAAGACAGCTGGTCTTGTATCCTATGTGGGTCCTAGCTGTGCTGGTCTTCTATCCTATGTGGGTCCGAGCTTAGATGATTCAATACTGGTCGTGTATCCTATGTGGGTCCCAGTATAGATGAATCAATGAAGACAGCTAGTCTTGTATCATATGTGGGTCCTAGCTATGATGGTCTTGTATCCTATGTGGGTCCCAACTTAGATGATTCAACACTGGTCTTATATTCTATTTGGGTCCCAGTATATATGAATCAATGAAGACAGCAGGTCTTGTATCCTATGTGGGTCCTAGCTGTGCTGGTCTTGTATCTTATGTGGGTCCCATCTTAGATGATTCAAGTACTGGTCTTGTATCCTATGTGGGTCCCAGTATAGATGAATCAATGAAGACAGCTGGTCTTGTATCCTATGTGGGTCCTAGCTGTGCTAGTCTTGTATCCTATGTGGGTCCCATCTTTGATGGTTCGGTGCTGGTCTTGTAACCTATGTGGGTCCCAGCATAGATGAAACAATGAAGACAACTGGTCTTGTATCCTATGTGGGTCCCCGCTTAGATGATTCAGTATCTATGTCTGATCATCTCTTTCACCTTTTCGATGATGTATACTTGTGTGAGATGAATCCTATTTTCTTTCCTGTGTGGATTTTGTTGTTCTATACTATGTGGATTACGTTTTGCTTTCCTGTGTGGAATACATATACTTTCCTGTGTGGACTAAGTTGTACTTGGGCACGGAGGTTGGAGCGTATTGGAATTGTTGACTTACGTATATGTATGGTCATATACCTAAGCAGTGTCGGTTGTTACTTCGTGATTGTAAATTTTCTTTGTGGTTTATCCTTTTTGGATTTTGGGAGACCTTCGGGGGTCTCGGGGTCCCTACTGAGTATCTTATACTCAACCTTGCACGGGCTATGCCCGCACTATGTTGTGTTGGTTGCAGACGACAGACAGCGTTGATCGTGGTTGAGGCTTGTAGAGCAGGACGGTACCTGGAGGTGGACCACTGGGCAGGACGTGCTCGGAGCGGACAGCAGGACCCGAGGAGCAGTGGAGCTATCTGTACCCACCCTTCAGGTGGGATTCCAGTGGACAACTCGGTGTAGTGGCTTTACTTTACAGTTTCCATTTTTCCTTTCGAGTTATACTTTACAGTTGGGCTTGTATTTCTGGCCCCTTTTACTTTCTGTACTTATTGTTGTACTCAGTTTTTACATAGTTTTTACTTCTTCTGCTTTTACTCTGTGGTGCTTGTTTACTTTACAAAGGCAATGCCTTCCCTTTTTACTGGGAATTTATGCCTTGGTGCTAGTTGCCAGCCCCTGGCCTATGGAAGGCGGGCTTGGGGTAGTCGCGACACGAGCCCCGAGGACGGGTCGTGACAAATTTGTATCAGAGGAGTTTGGTTCTACCGCGAACTCTGATCTTTTCTATGTGAAGCAATAGTGTTTAGCGTGTTGAGTGTGGTTATCAGTTCAGGGAGTCCAGTGTTGGTGCGGCGGCCGACGTATCCGTACACCAGGACCCTGACTTCTGATTTCCGACTTAATGCACGAAAACATTGATTGCGTGTGTGTTTCATGTTTTCTTTGTGATTACTTTGTATCAGCTCACCATGTATAATGTTTTGACCGTGGCGCACCTGTTTCCTTTTCAGGATGGCCCCACAACGGCAGCCAGCTAGGGTTCCGAGAGTCGAGCGTGATGACAGCCCACCGAGCGTCGAGGCCTCGGTGCATGGATCCTTGTCATTAGAGGCACCAGCGGTACCTTTACCCGCTGAGCCATCGATGCTACCAGCCCCAGCTCCTGACGATGCACGTCACCTTAACGCGCTACACGAGTTTCAGCGTCAGCGACTGGCCAGGTTCCGAGGAGAGACGAACCCCCCAGGCAGCCGAGGATTGGCTGGAGGCAGTCGTACGAGTGTTCAGGCTAGTGAAGACACTAGCAGACCTCATGGTGATCCTCGCTGCGAGCCTACTCCACGTAGCAGCGGGCCGATGGTGGAGCTTGATGCTCCAGGTGCACGATGAGGCATCTCTACTCTAGAAAAACTTTGAGAGCCTCTTTCGCTCAGAGTTCGTCCCAGCCACCCTCCGAGCGGTGCATATCCAGGAGCTACTGCAACTGCGGCAGGGCAGCATGACAGTAGCCCAGTACGCGGCAAGGTTTACTGATCTCTCGTGCTACTCCCTAGATATGGTATGGGACCCGTTCTTCCAGGCCCGGACCTTCGAGCAGGGACTGAGGCATGAGATCAGGCATTCGATGATCTCCCTCGACATTCCGACGCAGACAGATGTGTTGGAGAGAGCCCTTCTAGTGGAGAGTTTTCTCGTCGAGCAGGCTCTAGTGACAGGGCCCTCCACAGGATGGCCCGTAGCAGGGTTTTCTGCAGTTGGCAGTAGACAAGTGACGCAGAGGTCCAAACGGTCCAGATCATCAGATGGGCAGTCACTGGATGAAGATACGGTTGTGCGGGGAACACGAAGGAGAGCCAACTACACGAGGGGAAGACATTGCTACACATGATGTGGGAAAGGTCACATGGCTCGAGACTGCCCGAATCACCTTACAGATGAGCAGCAGGTGGTAGAGGGACCTCCCAGACAGAGGTTCATCCACGGTGGTCTGCAGGGTGCAGGCGGACGAGGCAGAGGAGCTAGCCAAGTAGCAGATGGTGGGCGACACTTTGAGGTGTTGCCACCACCACCACCAGGAGGTCCACCCCGACCTCAGGGAGTTGGTGGACATGGGAGAGCTCAGCTTCAGGCAGCTGAGGCCTTTGATCATGTAGCTCTGGGAGCAAATGGACATGAGCGGAACTAGTGGATACGTATTTTGTACTTCTAGTTCCCTGTTGCTATTTGTGTAGTGTCTTTGTATTATGGGATGCAATAATAAAAGATGCATACCATTGTGATGTTTTCATTCATGTACTATTTTGTGTTGTCACTAAGAGGTTTCAGTTTTGGCTGTTGACTTGACCCTCACTTGTGAGACATCTACTGGAGGAGACCCAGTTACCACACACTGAAGCCGACAGTGTGACTGAACCCTTGGAGGCGAGAGTAACAGTTGGATATCTTGGTAGTAGCGTCGAGGCCTTACGACATCATCCTTTGTATGGATTTGAATCATCCATGTCGGGATTGACGATATTAGGCAAAGAACGTGGTTCATCCAAGGGATGAGACCAGATTTCTTTTTTCGGGAAAGAAGAAATCATAGCAGCTCTTGTGGGACCAGAGGTGGTCCAGACCATGATAGAGAAGGTCCAGGTCATCCAGGAGCAGATGAAGACAGCTCAGAGCCAACAGAAGTCTTTCGCTGACAGGAGGCAGAGGCCAATAGAGTTTGAGGATGGCGACCACATCTTCATGTAGGTCTCACCTCGAATTGTATTATAGAGATTTGGCCAAGGTGGCAAGTTGTCTCCATGCTTCATCGGACCCTTCCAGGTCCTCAACAGGATTGGCGATGTGGCTTACCACCTAGCTCTACCGCCTTTGTATCCGTAATTTGTGTTGAAGCTTTACGGGGACGTAAAGCCCTGTGGTGGGAGTAATGTAAAGACCCGTAAAATTCAATGGAAATTTTTTCGTAATTTTCATTGGAATTTTAAAAGAGTGCAGTTTCTGACGGCACCTGATTCTGAGTCCTATTATGCACGGAATTAATTTCCGAAGTTTGGCTCGGGTACAATCAGTGAACGAACGAGCGGGAATTTCTATCTTTTCAACCGGTGCTCGGAATCAAATTTTGATGGCACCGATGAACTCGAAACGCCGTTAATCGCTTAAGGGAACCTTTACCGTAGTTGCGTTTGTGTGGGAGAATTAGTTAATTAATGGGGTTTAATTAAAAAAAAGTAAATAAAATTGTTAAATCAATTTTATTTCTTTTTCAAGTGGTTAGTTTCTCCCATGGGAAGTTGGTGGTGGATCCCACATCCACCCAACTTCCCATGTGTGGATAATTAAAAGGGTAGGGCCCACACGAACCCCCCACCTTTTCAATTTTCCATAACTCCCTAACCCCTCTTACCCCCTCATATTCCTAACTCCCCTTTAACTCTCTTTCATTAATTTGTTGACAACATGTGTTATTAATTAAGATGAGTTACTTAATTTCAATCTTTTGAAATTTTAAGAGGTTAGGATGTGTAAATAAAATAAGGCTTGGACTTATTTTTTTTTGTTAGTTTCTTTTGCCACCTTGAGAGGATTGGGAAGCATTCTTCCTCTTCTTCAACCTTGACGAAGAACGCGAAGAACACCGTTCTTCAACGAAGAACTTCTCCGCCAAAGAACAAGGTTCTTCTGCGACGTCGTATCCATGACGCGACGTTCTTCTTCCACGTCTTCTCTTCCGCGACAATTTTCTGTGACGAAATTGTCGTCAACGACTTCGAATCCTCGCTTCGTGACGTAGACGTTCTTTCCCCGCGACGCCCGACCTCCGCGACGCTCGTCTTCCGCAGGTCGTTGACAAACACCGTTCCTGAACCGAGGTAGGGAATTTAAATTTGTGATTATTGGTAAACCCTCGTTTACTCCCTTCTAAATCTAAGAACGCGGATCATCTACATATTATGTTGATCCGCGAGGATTAATTTACGTATTGGGACTATTGATATGATTCTTTATTATTAAGAGGTTATAGGGGTTTGTTTTCAATTATTTATTTTTGTTCGATAATTCTAACATGATGATCTTCATTGTTTAAAACCATTTGATATCAAATTTGAACTTTGTGGTTTAAAACCAAATGATAACGAATAACGTGAGGGGGCCGGACCGCACGAACATAGACGACCCTCCTCCTTTTTTTCGTGTTGGTTCTTTGTGGTTCGGTACGGGAAGACAAGGTGCCGTCACACTATGCGGAAACTTGCGACAAGAAAATGTGTGGCGCCGTTGCGCCGCGCCGTGAAATGAAGAACAAGGACGCAACGCCGTCGCGCCGCGTTGGAGAAACCGAAGACATCCGCGGACGGAGTCGGGCCACAGCGATGGGTCACGACGCCAGCACGCCGTGCCGGAGAACCACGAAGATGGCACATTTCATTTTTGACGTGCGGATTGACGGGTGACGACAAATGAGGCCGCAAGGTAATTTTGAGTCCTTCGCAGTGAAGGTCGGGTCCCGGGGGACCATAGGCGAAGACGACAGGAGAAACGGACCACCGGAGCACGTCTGGTGGTCCGAGGAAGGCAGCGGCGGCGTGCCCTGCTGCCGCGGCGGCGCGCCGCCGCAAGTGGTCGGCGTCGGCTGCCGCCAGCACCAATCAGCGGCGAAGGGGTGGCGGCCGCGCGCACCCCTGCCGCTCCGCGGCGACCGCTCGGCTGCGGCCGGCCGGTCGGGCTGGACCGGACCGCGCCAGAACGGGCCGGGCCCAGCCGGGGTCAGACCCGGGTCGGTTCGACCCGGTTCGGGTTGACCCGGTTCGGGTTGACCCGGTTCGGGTTGACCCGGTTTGACCGACCCAGGGGGGGTCGGGCCGGGTCGCCCCGGGCCCAGACCCCCATTTTCGGACCAAATTTGGTCAAATACCTATATCATGGGATAAGAACCTCTGATCGACACACCGTCAGTTGTGTAGAGATCCTTAGAACGAGACGGTCGTTTCGGTATATTACATTCAAGTTTTTTGAGAACTTTGGGTTCGGCCGAGTTGGTTCGTACACGAAACCAACCGGGCCCTCGGAGCAGAAACGCTTATATCTTTAGCACCGGACATCCGATTGACGTGCCGTCGACTTTGTTGAATTCCTCTATGTGAGAAGGATATTTTGGATCACTCCGCTCGAGGTTCGGATGCATGTGGAGTATGATTGGGTTGCTTTTGACCTAAAAACCAACCGGGCCCCTGGGACGAAAAAGCCAATAACTCTCAGACCGGGCGTCCTATTGACGCGCCGTCTATTGCGTTGAGTTTTTGTTGACGATACAAAACTTTTGAATACATCAACATTGGACTATGTGATAGTTGATGTATCAGCCACTCGGCTCGTGGAGCGGACCCTCCCGAATGAGCTTGCTGTGTGCGGGAACCCTAGTACTGGCTGTGACTTCGACGACGACGATTGTGCAGAGATCCTCAGTGGACTGCGACAATGAAAACAGCTGGTCTTGTATCATATGTGGGTCCTAGCTGTGCTAGTCTTGTATCCTATGTGGGTCCCAGCTTAGATGATTCAATACTGGTCTTGTATCCTATGTGGGTCACAGTATAGATGAATCAATGAAGACAACGGGTCTTGTATCCTATGTGGGTCCTAGCTGTGCTGGTCTTGTATCCTATGTGGGTCCCAGCATAGATGATTCATTACTGGTCTTGTATCCTATGTGGGTCCTAGCTGTGCTAGTCTTGTATTCTATGTGGGTCCCAGCTTAGATGATTCAAGTACTGGTCTTGTATCCTATGTGGGTCCCAGAATAGATGAATCAATGAAGACAGATGGTCTTGTATCCTATGTGGGTCCTAGCTGTGCTGGTCTTGTAACCTATGTGGGTCCCAGCTTTGATGGTTCAGTGCTGGTCTTGTATCCTATGTGGTTCCCAGGATAGTTGAAACAATGAAGACTACTGGTCTTGTATCCTATGTGGGTCCCAGCTAAGATGATTCAGTATCTATGTCTGATCATCTCTTTCACCTTTTCGATGATGTATACCTGTGTGAGATGAATCTTGTTTGCTTTCCTATGTGGATTGTGTTGTGCTATCCTGTGTGGATTATTTTTTTCTTTCTTGTGTGGAATACGTATACTTTCCAGTGTGGACTGAGTTGTACTTGGGCTCGAAGGTTGGAGCGTATTGGAATTGTTGAATTAGGTATATGTATGGGCATATACCTAAGTAGTGTATGTTGTTACTTTTTGATTGTAACTTTCCATTGTGGTTTATCCTTTGTGGATTTTGGGAGAACTTTGGGGGTCTCGAGGTCCCTACTGAGTAGCTTATACTCACCCCTGCACGGGCTATGTCTGCACTACGTTGTGTTGGTTGCAGACGATGAACATCATTGATCGTGGTTGAGGCTTGCAGAGCAGGACGGCACCTGGAGGTGGACCACTGGGTGGGACGTGATCGGAGTGGACGGCAGATCCTGAGGAGCAGTGGAGCTATCTGTACCCACCCTTCAGGTGGGATTCCAGTGGACAGCTCGGTGTAGCGGCTTTACTTTATAGTAGTTGTTTTTCCTTTCGAGTTGTATTATACAGTTGGGCTTGTATTTCCTGCCCCTTTTACTTTCCGTACTTACTGTTGTACTCAGTTTTTACTTAGAGTTTACTTCTTCCGCTTGTACTCTGTGGTTCTTGTTTACTTTACAAAGGCAATGCCTTCCCTTTTAACCGGGAATTTACGCCTTGGTGCTAGTCGCCAGCCCCTGGCCAATGGAAGACGGGCTTGGGGTAGTCACGGCACGATCCCCGAGGACAGGTCATGACATAACTATCATGTGAACAGAATATGTAACTACTAAGATAAAAGAGAAGTGACAGAGGGGGTAGTTAGCCATCCATCCTACCATCGGGACGTTGGGGAAAACAACCTCCCACCGTCCGATCGGTGTTAGTTTCTCTAACCAATATGGGCTAGACAATATATGAAGTCACCAAATATACATGATATAATATAGATCATATCCACACTATGGGAATAATATAGTCTTAGAATCGACCTGAACTAATGTTGATTTGACTCTTGGATGCAACTACTAGGTCTAAATATCCTTTAAAAAGACAAGTATTTAAAGAGCTACAATAAAATAATTCTTTAATTTTAATAATTTCCATTCATTAATTAATCTATTTTATAATAAATAACTATTAACATTATTCTACATTAAACCTAAAAATGATGTTCATTCCCTCCAGGAATAATCCAAACCAAGGACTTTGTATATCAAAATTAACATCAATAGGTACAACACTCCATCGTCAACCAAACCAATTGGTTAAGAATTTATTTAATACATTATTAGAATCATTCCATGTCTCGATACTCTAGGAAAACAATCCTAAGATACCACTAATGGAAAACATGAAAGCAAGAACACCTAGTTTCCTTATGTAGTGGGGAAAGGATTGCAGATAAAAAAACAACTCTTCTAAAATCCATTAAATAGATTCAATCGAGCATACTAGTTCTTAGAATATCATCAACGAGTAATTCCAGATTTAACCAGTTCTATCATCCCTGGTTCCATACCCAACACTCACATGCATATACTAATCCATATCCCCATCAGAGGCATCATCTACTACCACATCACCAAGGCCTCTGTACCAACATACCACAACAACCACCCCAAACTAAGTCATACTAGTTTCACATCACATCCGAGCCTCCATATTTCCACATCACACATCAACCCTCTAGGTTCAGTCTTATGAAGAACATAACCCAAGGCTCATATATATATCATATCATAAAGAAGCAGTAATATACAATAAATCATTAGTGAAATTATTCCCTAATATTAAGTCATTTATCCTTCTCATGCAAACAAGCTATCACGATTCCAAAACAAGGATCTCATCCATCTCATGAAAATTAGAATATCAGGCCTTATAAAATAATATTTATCACATAACCAATTCTCATTCCATCATGAAATAACTTATTCATTTATTAATAGGTTCCAACTATGAACAACCAATGGTGTTAAGCTATAACAAGCTATTAAGGGAAATTCCTTCTCTTAGCATGTATCTTGGTTTAAAAATATCAATAGATGTAACATTATTTATTAACATACATTTTAAATTATTTTTATAATGCATATACATGCATCACATTATTTATTCATTCCATTAATCTCATCGAAGATTAAATTTTCAATTTAATAAACGAACTACACCAATTAGATTGTCATCAAATTATGTTAACCAATGGATTTTCAACATGCCGCTTTAATTTCATAATCCAATTAATTATTTAATAATTCTAGCATTATTTTATTTAACAATTTCAAAAAGATGAAAATTATAATAGTATTCTCGTAGATATCACAATATCTTGAAAAACTTGGAGAAAACCATTACCACGTAATAACAAAAAAATATCACAACATGAGATCACTCTCAAATTCATTAATCTAGTTTAATAATTATTAGGTTCATTAAATTTAAATCCAAATGGATAAATAATGATAAATTTACAAATTCATGTAAATTTTAAGCAAAGTAATGAATCTATAACCACAAAAACCATTAACGTTCATTTTATGAGAACTGACAATGTTACAGATCTCGGATCACCTCTCCCATGAGAACTGCATTGAATTGTGAATTTCAGGGAACAAATGCACCAAAATAACAACCAAGGAAACCCCATTAGAAACATGTTAGATCAAATTACAAATCATTAAGATAATATATGAGAGGAAATTAGATTAAATCAGGATAAATTGTATGAAAAAGAAGGATTAATGAACCTCATATCACTCCATATCAACACAGATTAAAGGAAGAAGGCTAAGGACTGATCCCTATCAAAGGAATATCTAAAAAATTTAAGGGAGTCACCAGAAACTGAAAAATGAGACGAATCACTGAATCTATATGGTTTTTTGGAAACCCTAGAGGATGAATCATTTAAAAATGTATATCATCGAGTATTTACATGACGTATAATTCATTTACCCAATATTTAAATGTCGAGGTTCAATTTTGACCAAAAAAAGTACATTAACATTTTATTATTTAACCCTGATTAATTAAACATTGTGAATTGTCCCTATTCAAATTTTGAACCTCACTTAAATGGTGTGTATGGATTACATGGTGTGTAATATCCCATCTTCCATCATTTTACACCCAAACCCCTCCAGACCACTTCCATGCCTACTCTAAACACCAATAGCCTTAAAAACTCACAATGGTTTGGAAATCGTAGTTTTAGACCACTTACATCAGATAGATCTAAAAATAATACCTTCCTCTATTATCAAAAACCAAACCATAGAGAAAACAAAAAGTGTTTGGGTTTTCCAAACAGCCACCCCATGAGATACCTCTCCAAGATCTCATTCCCACTGGAGCTCAACCACCTCACTCCGGGGAAACAAGTGTAAAACCTCACAATAACTACAACCATATCCTAGAAACTCTCCCCATGTTTATACCTCTCAAATAATAGTAATGTTGATGAAACAAAATCATTTGCTAGAAATTTCAACATATGGAAGAGAATAATGTTACAATAAGGGAGTGTTAAACCTCAAATATCATAGGATACAGAGCACACATCTGTGAATAACGTTCCCAGGTTCTATCCTCTAGACTATTGACCCATGACAAGACACGAAGGGAATTTATAACCCATTTAACACCATCTCCTGGTGGTCCTAGATCTCCATAGGCCACTCTGTGAAGGTATCATCATCAACAACCTAGATCTCACCGTAATTGATGAATGTATATTTATCATGATGATAACATCAGAGTTATGACACATGAAATACATCATGTGTTTGGATCATATATTGAGGAAGTGTCTCCTAATACACCATGAATCCAACATGAGACATCACCTTGAAAGGCCCAAATACTGGAAACAAGCATACTCTCACTACCCATGATCAGGATTCACCATCATGAACACATGATATCAAACATCATGCTCTAGAGGTGTCCTCCTATGATCAGAAAAGGATTTATGATGTCGGGAAAAATTCCATAAATGTAACATTGTAGTATTTTTGGGTTGATTGTGTTTGTTGACAAAGACGATTTCCATGGTGAATTGTAAAGTTCCAGAGATATTAGTGACATTCAATATTGATAAAGAACCCTGACAAAGGAATGGATGATCTGGAAGATCAAATTTTAATATGGAAAAGGTAAGAATTTTGTGAATAGAGTCTTCATGGTTTGGAATTCACGAAGACCAAAATAATGATGGCGGTGATTATTTGCGATTACGTCAAGATTCACGAATGGAAGAGTTGAAGCGCATTCCGGTCGGGAATGAATTTGCGAGGGAGCTTTTCAGCGAAGGCGCGGAGGAATGTTTTTGGTGATTCACTGTGATTAATATGAGATCCATGATTGGAAAATTTTCATAGTGCTTCACAATTTTGAGAGAATTCGGGTGGAAAATTCAGAGCTTCGCGATTGGTGATTACATGGCGCTGACATCGTGCGTAAGGGTCGATGGTCGGTGGAATTGCATATAAATAGAGGTCGGCCCCCTTGAGAGAAGTAAAGAGTTTTAGATGAAAATATTTTTCTCTCGGTTTGCGAAGGTTGTTCATGAAGGTATTTTTCTTCATGAAAGAGAGGTGCTTCGTGGCAGCTAATCTAGCTCTGTGAAAGGAAGTCCACTTCTTGACGCTGCGTGCTCTAAGGAGTGTGATTCACGAAAAGGCATGAGCTCCGCAACATAATAAGAATTAATAAGGCTTGACCTTTGTGACTGTCCTTCACAAGAGTGCTTTGGGAAAAGGAAGGAGCATCGCGAAGGCTTGTTTGTGATTCGTTAAATTGGGAGCCTCGCGAAGTAGGGTTCTTTATGAATGTATTTTCAAAAGGAATTGCTCAGTGTTCTCAGGCAAAGGGGTATTCATCAATAGAAGAACATTGAACTTTAATATAGAATCTATCAAAAGTTGAGGATGAATTATTTCCTGAAAATGATGATACCTACAGGTCTATAAACTATGAGTGGATCATATGGAGAAGCAGTTAGATCACTTCAATTGAGAGAGCAGTGAGTTCTCAAATTGTGAGTCGTTGTAAACTAGGAGGGACAGTGAGTCCACTTCGAACTTGTAAACAACAGTGCGCTTATAGTGGAATTGGTACATTGGCACACTGCAGGTGTATGCTCCTTGGACATATCCCAGTGAGGGTGAACCAAGTAAAAATCGTTGTGTCCTGTGCATGATTTAAGGTTTTCTCATAATCTACATCAGGAATAAGAGAGAAGAGGGTTTTGTCTAACATCAAAACCAGATCAAAAGGAGCAGTTGTTTTAATCTGTCATATGCTGATTTACACCCCCCTCTCTAGGTATCTAGTCTAGTGGACCTAACATATGGCAATCCTATGCTTCTTTCATCATCCCATTAATTATCAAAACCATCTCTATCATATTATCTACCAGTTCCAGGAAAATAATTGCTTCCTCTCCAACCACAGTCTAGCACAATGAAAAATATAATGGTCAGTCGTAAAAATATTTAAACACGGCCATACTACTGTTGGAGTGGAAACTATTATTATAATAATAAGTGATGAAGGGAAGGTGTATCATCCACAATCCTACAAAATAAATGACATGGGACTGAAACATGTCTTCAATACTCTATATGGTCCACTCTATTTGACTGAATGTCTATATAGGAAAAGCATTTGTAAGGCATTAATGATAACCAAAATAAATCTATAGACATATCCACTCCCTCGAGGTAAAGCTAGGAATTAATCAGATATGACCATCCTTAGGACTCCATGGAGTCATGAAACCTTCTCTAAATACTTTTAGAAAAAAAAAACAACAATGATTGACTCCATTATTTCTATATTGTGGGATGATTTTGTCAAACAATCCAATATCACCCATATAGAATCATAGACTCATGGAGATCAAGGAAACCTAGTAATAAATCCCATCCAGAAGTCCTCCCACTTTTAAAAAGGAACATCTAATGGCTGGAGAAAACCACATGGAACATGGAGCTTGACCTTCACCTTCAGGAAAACCAAACATTGAGACACAAACTATGCAACTGTATGATTCATCCCAGGCCACCAAAATATACCCTTCAATGCTTGGTACATCTTTTTTCATGCCACGATGTATCGAAAAAGGAAGACTACAGAACACTCATAGATCCTCCTCACACATCATGAAGCTCCAATAATCCTTCCTTATAATATCAAGTTGTGTTTCCTATCATCAGACCAACCATCATGGGTATTTCAAAAAACAACCTGATCCCTCCTGACCTCAACCTTAGGATCCCCCAACTGAGACTCCCCCTCTAGATATACTAAATATGACTAAAATTTCATCTTGAAAATAAATCCTATACATACAACATATCCCATATCAAGATTCATCGCTGAGGGTTATTATATCACTCTCTATAATTCACCAGATTCGTGCATAAAATCGCTACATAACATTATAACCAGTGTATTAGATATAAAATTCCCATATCCTAGCATATAAGAAAATTAAAATTCATAATACTATAAATATTTCATCCATAAAAGCTGAAACAAGTTCATATAACAATGTATAAGATATACATTAGGCTCTTATAATCCTTAAAAAACAAAAAATACCCGCTGATGACGTAATGCCACCACAAATTCAAAGAAAACACCATTATCACCAAATCGTGATCATGGGTGGAATAATAATTCTTAGGTGGATGTAACTACTATATATCATAATAAAAAAACATATCTATACTTCATTAGAATATATCCAAATGCCCGATGAGAAGTGTCATAGAAAAACTGAAATTGTACTCCAACAGTTAAAAAAATAACTAGAGTACAAACCAACATCTTCTTTGGGTACTCAAAAGCTACCTAACACTAGTAAGTCCACAAGAATTCCTAATCTGTTTGGGTCAATTATATTAAAGCAGTCACAACTAGAGAGAAATAAATTATGAATCTCATTTAATATCCAACAATATAATGGAAGCCTCGCACCTCTACCAAAATCATGGGGGATTCCTAAGACATAATAACCTCTATAATTCAGGTATCCATAGATACTCCCAACTGGGATACTACAAGACCCAATAAAAAGTGTTCACAACCCCATAACTCACAGTTCAACAACATCCCAAACAACTTCTGATGATGAATATCTCCAAAAATTTCCTGAAGATTCTCTACTTGATCCTCATAGAATGAGGAGTACATATGGATGTCACTGATGAAAAACACCATGAACATATCCAATAAATCCCTTAATTCCACATTCATTAACCCCATGAAGATAGCTACAATATTCATCACACCAAAATAAATCACAAAGAAAACATAATTCTTGTGATGATAATTAAAGTAGAATTATTAACATCATCAGCTTTAACACACATATGATGATATCTTGATCGCTAATCAATATTTGAAAACCAACTTTATCCCTTAATCTGATAGAATAATGTGTCAATCTATGGATGAGGATATCAATTCATAAATGTCACTTTGGTGAAGAGATGACAATCAATAAAAGTTGAAAACTACCATCATCCTTCTTCACAAAAAAAACTATTTCACCCTAAGGTGACATTTGCATCTGAACAAAACATCACTACAATAGATAACTGAGATATACTCATAGCGCTTGAAAATTAGAATGTACCATAATATTAGGACACACTGAGATAAGTTACATGATTGATTGTATTTCGATCCCAAACTCAATCACCCATCGATTTGGTAATGTTATAACCTCCTTTAGAAAAAAAATCTTTTTAATCCTCAACAGATCTTGGAAACACCAAACTCTAAACCTCAAACGAGTTCAACATCTACATGGACAACAAAGATGATAAATATGAAACACACCTATCACCCAAATGAGGGTTTCTCTCACCAGAAAACATTTCTACCTCTCTATCTACATCATAGAACATGACATGACTCCTATAAAATCCATTATATCATGATCATAAAATAATAAAAAATCATCTAGGATGATGTTCTATGGTAGTATCCATAAATATATGAAATATCCCCAAGTGTGGTGCAACCCCATCAATTGATCACACTCTATACATACTTCATTCAATTCATCTCAATCTTCAAAAGATGTAGTCATTTAAAATGGAACTAGAAGCCTATCTACCTCATGCCCAAATGTATGGATGATGATAGGTGATATGAAAATTTTAATTTATCTTGAATAAAATAAATCATGAACCCATGTTAAAAACTAGAAATGGGTACCTCAAACGATATATGTCATAACTAAAACAAGAAACATGGAATCATGAAGGTGACAATGACATACTCCATGTCCAATCTTCACTTGATGAAAACAACCTCCATGTTCGCGCTTTTATCATTGAAGAATGGAGTGTCTTGGGGATATACTCTCCCTAACCCATATCCCCTATACTAATCCAAAACTAGAGAACCATTCTACTTCTTCCTTGGTAGAAACTACCTCAATGGGGGAAACTAAAGAAAAACACCTAGCACACACTCACTATTTGGAATGGTTGTTCACCCTCACTGCTGATGACCTCATCCTCCACAAGGAAAACATGTGTATCATCCTTTGGTATATTTTTGAGCGTTTCCTCTCACAGAGAATCAAGATGATGAGGGATGGGACCTACCTTTGGATAATTATAAACAATTTTATGTTAAAATTTTGGAACCCCATTCCACAACACTACTTCATGATGAAATCTGACGAATCCCCTATCATGATGACATAGTTCTAGAGAGTGTCATCTTTATAAACTCAAAAATCACCATCACCTTCAGATATATTTTCAACATAAAATATGTGATATCAAGATGGATATATGGATTCTATGACTCCTCAAAATCCCTCACCCTAGGCTCCCCATCTAGAAACATGTTCAAAGCATATTGTAAAGGGGTCATGAAATGGAACATGAACAATTGTACACTAGATGTCCCCCTCTAAAGGGTAAGAAGCTCCTGGTGACTATCCACCTTCATGTTCAAAGATAGAAAATATACACTAAATGGGTCTTGTAAATTCTCCCACAAGACTCAAAACTCATCGTGATCCATGAGGAATAAGAACCACCACTTCCTCTCTACTCCACACGGCATCGCCACGCCCAATGAAACCCACTGCTCCTTATGAGAACAGATCAAACTGAAAGATATCTCAAACTCCTCCAACCAAAATTCCCTATATAAATATCAAATGCAGTTCTCATAATTCTATAGACATTGGCATTGAAACTCTCAAAGTGACCTCCTCCAAGCATCATTGACATCGAACTATACTATATGGTGATCTACTAGCACATCTTGCTGATCATATTTAGTGCGAACCTAACGAAGAAATTCACCCGGAGCCATACCTGGAAGATGAAAAACATTTTTGTGCTCCTAAACCAAGAATATGGAATATTTAACTTTGATTAATTAGTTAATGAATTATATTGTTTAATGTTTTAACATTTCCCAAGTTCTACCCATTTCAAACACAAGTAAAAAAAATAATGATACTTGGTCCTTTCCTATGATTCTACCCATAAACTAGTATCACCACATTTTTTAGGCTTGGTAAACATAAAGTTATATGATTCAGATCATATGGGATCCTAAATACCCATATCTTATCTGGTATCCCCGGTTTACATCACCTACTAAACTTAACTAACATCATTTCCCTACCAACCTATGTAACCTCCCATTTTTTCAAACTCCAACCTCCATTCTCTCCCTCAAACTGGATCCTTTGATACCCCTCTATCATGACCCCCTCCACACAATGATACCATAATAAGGGGATATAGATAGTGACTTCCCAATTCCTAGATCCAGTAGGCCCGTATTTGGAGACTTGCACAGAATTTATAATTAACATGCATATATAATGCATTACCCACTAAGAGAAGCAATCAGAAGAGATATAAAATAATGATACAAAAACCAAAACCTTCTCTGAAACATATAAAACTGATGTGAAAACAATAAATTTCTTACAATAATAAAACAACTGAATGAAAACTATATGTACCAGAGAGGTAAATAAAATAGTGGCGACGAATCCCAAAGATATTTTGCTAAACCATGAGATAGTAATATATATCACATTCATGAACCTACTCTAACTGAACTGAATATAAGTTTATATATACATATGGTGAGAGTAATAGTAAACTTAGTAGGATCCTCTCTAGATCCTATTTTGAGAAATATAATGGTAGCATACTAAATCAGACTGAATAATAGTGAAACTAATTAATCACCTAAATGGTGTACTAAATTCCTAACCTCACCTTGGATATATTTCACTAAGAAATTCATGCAAGAGGGAATATAATATAATAAAACATCATGAGTACCATGCACCCTCTTCCCTAATATTTTTACACTTTTCTCTAATGGTGCATGTCCTAAGCATCTCTCTCCAATAGTATGATAGCCTGAAGAAACATGGGCAAGGCATCACAACACGCATCTTGTGTATCACCAAACTGCACCATCCCATCTCAAAAACCATATACTAACAAGGAATTTTTCAGTATCCACCAAATACCATTATATGTTTATCAAACATTGGGTATTATACATCTATCCATTCTAGCCCATACACTGAGTAAGTAACTCATGCCATTACAGCTTATACATGTCATACCAATAGTAGTCCATAAGAAACTAGATCTAGAAATACATGTGTGTGAAATAACTATAATCCATCATAGACCTCTATACACATATATTGGAAAACTAATTGTCATGCATACCAGCACAATTAACTACCAAGAGAAGAGAGTGGGGCCATATGGGCTAGTTAGCAATGCATCCACCCACCAAGATGTTGGGGAAAACACCCTCCAAAAGACCACTAGTTGTCAATTTCACTAAGTGAAATGGGTGGGTTGGAGTATGAAATCATAGAATATACATGATATAATATTATTCACAACCTCACTATAGACTTAACATAGTCTTAGACTCAACCACATCTAATATCACCTGAACTCCCAGCAGCCACTACTAGTTCTAGATATCATATAATAAAATGAGTATTTTAAGATCTACATTAAATTAATTGTTTAATTTAAATAATTTACATAAGATAATTAGTTCATTATCTATTAATTAACCATTAAAATTATTGCACATTAATAATAATTATGAATTTCAGGCCCTCGTTGAATAATTCATACCAAGGACAGGGTTTATCAAAATTATCATCTTTATGAATTACATTCGATCATAAAGAAAACACATGGGTTAAAAATATATCTAATACATTATTAGAATCATTCCATTTCTATATACTATAAGAAAACCATACTATGATACCAAAAAGGGAAAATGTGGAAACAAGAACCTCCAGTTTCCTCATGCAGTGGGTAAATGAATATAGGTAAAACAAGCATCCCAACCATTGTACATTAAATAGATTAATGACTGCATGGCATCTCTTAGAATCAAATCAATGGGTGAACCTGAATTTAACACATTCTGTCACCTCTTGTGTCATCCTTGAAACCCCCATGCATATATGGATTCCTCTTTTTATCATATGTTTCATCTTCTGCAACATCATTCGGGCCTCTTGGCCCACTTACCATAACAGCCACCCCGGGCTCATCCATACCAGGAACACATCATATTTGGTTTCCCCTCACCATATCACACAATATTTCTCCAAGATCAGCCATATCAGCATAATATATAATGGATTATATCCAGAGTATATCACAAATCCTAAGGAATAATGTAGCAATCAATAAAGAAATTGAGGCCTAAAATAAGGCACTCAGACTTCTCATGCGAATGAGCTATCAAGGCTCCATAACATGGCTTGTGGTATTATCATGAAAATAATAAACTCATGAAATATAAAATTATCTTTATAGCATAACTAGTAATGATTACATATTGAATTAACTGAACCATATATTAACAGGTTTATAAAGAAAGAAACTTATGAAGTCAATCTATAATAAGATTTCAAAAGAAAAACATGCTCTTATCATATATTTAGGAGTCAAAAAACCTAGAGAACTACCATTATCAATTAACATGTCTTTTTAATTATTATAATTTCAAATAATTTAGATGATTAAAATTATTTATGCATTCCATTAATCACATAGAATATTACATTTTCAATTAAACAAGCACACTTCGCCAATTTGATTACCATCAAATTACATTAACCTCTAGATTATCAACATTACTATTTAATTTATTAATCTAATAAATTAGAAAATATTTTATGGATTTACGTTATTTATCAATTACATGAAGAAAAAAATGACAATAAGAAACGAATTGACATCATAGTGTGTAGTAAAACATTAGGCTAAATATTATCAAAGTATAAATTAATAACATTGTCAACATGAAATATTTATACAATTCCTTAATATGGTTCAATAATTATTATGATAATTTAATTTACATACAAACGGATAAATAATTACTAATTTATGATTACATGTGAATATTTGTAGAGTTAACAAATCCCCTACCTCATATTTTATCAACATTCATTCCATGATAATAGACAAAGTTACTGATTTCTAATCATCTCTCTCACAGGAATAGTATCTATCCTAGGACACTACAACAAAATTATCCAACAAAAATACAAAGAAAACTAATTAGAAACATGGGATATAAATCACCAAACCATGGATAATTTTGGGGATTAAACTATGAGAAACTACAAGAATATGAAGGAAGAATTCCCTATACATCAACAAGGGGAGAAGGAATAATGATAAGGATCATTCCTCATTGAAGGAATCTCTAAAGCACCAATAATGGGGTCACTGGGCACTAGGAAACGAGAGCAATAATTGCATCCATTGGGTTTCTGAAAAACCCTAGTGGGTAAAAAATTACAAACATAAAACATAAAAGATTTACATGAAGTGTAATCCATTTACATTATGTATAAATTTTGGGGTACATTTTTCATCATAAAATATGTAGCGTTTATATTATTTAACCCTGATTAATTACATGTCATGAGCTATCCTTGCACAAGTCATGAACCCCACTTACATGGCATGTAAGGAGTACAAAACATGTAAGGATTACACAGTGTGTAAGGATTAAATAGTGTGTAATCTTCCTACATCCATCATTTTACTGCCAAACCATTCTAGACCACTTCCAATACTACTCTAAACTCTATTAGCCACAAAAACTCACAAAGGGATGGACCTCTTAGTTTTGAACCCTTATAAGTGAGGTAGATCTTGGATTAAATAGATCACTCATGCACACCATTCAAACTATTTTGAAAAATAAAAAACCCACAAAGATGTTTGAGGGTGGGTCTACGGATCACAAGTTGCATACCATGGGGTTTTAAAGTGTTTATTTTTCTTAGATGTTTTATGGGTAGTGAAGGAAAATCTTTAGTTCTATGAGAGATTAAACGATATGTGGATAGACAAGTCTGTAAGGATTTTGTTTAAATGTTTGGGAAGGGTTTTTTAGCACATCTAAAAAGAGATGATAAAAAATGGTTCTATCATCACTAAAACTATAATTTTTGATAAAACTATTCATTATGAGTGATAAAATTCATGTTCTAATAAAGATAAGTTCTATCAGTGCTTTTTTTGTTGATAAGGATTATTCGTTATCATTGCTAACAAAGAAATGATAAAAACATAATTTTAAAAATAGAATTAATATGATTAAAATTATAAATGAATATAATCCTAAATAAATATTTATATAATTATACATATACATATATATATATATATTATAGGTATTTAATGGTATAATTACAATGAAAAAAGATAAAAAAACATAGTCACAACTCTAAAGGGCATGTCCTTGCCCCCCTGAGGGATAACCCACTCATATAATGACAAACATGGCCCATTTTTATTTTTTAGTCCATCAAATCCCATCTATCCTGAACTCATCTTGGATTATACCCATTTTAATCTACACCACACCATCCTTGCCCACCTTTATTTTTCTGAATTTTCTTCTAGTGAAACATGTCCTTCTGTGGTTACTCTGGCAGGCACCCGTTTGAATCTCCCCACAACACCCCAAACATTTATTCCAAACAGAATCCACTTTCTCTATCATTACATCGTAATGTTATCATACTCGTGGAAATTCACATCCCAAACTACAATTCCTAATAAAACTTTGTGTCATGTGACCTTTCTACCCTTCCCTTAATATGTCGTCAAAGGAGCCGGTCATGGAAAGAACACACGATCCCTAACATAAAGATGCAGCTGGTTGGTGATGATCCCATATTTATTATTATATTTAATGAATTGTTAATATTAATATATAAATATAATTATAAATAAATGTAAATATATGTAGTTATAAACAAATAATTATTTATATATTTTCAATTATATGAAATTAATTTTATAATTTTATTTATTAATATAATTATATAAATATATTTATAAATATAATTATATATAAATATATCTATAAATATTTATCATTATTTATAAATAAATTTATATAATTATATGTATTTATAAATATTTATATAATAATATATATTTATATAGTAAATTGTTTCTAAAGGTAGAGAGAAAACGCCTTAATGAATAGAAATGAAAACAGAGAAAGAAATAGATTGGTTCAAACATGAAGATACTTCCCTAACAAAAATAGTCAATGGCCTAGCTTTTCTCTAATCCTAGATCCAATACTTCTCTCATCATCATGTATTGAATTTCAATTAGTTCTTTCATGCTCATGACCTTGACGTCTACGGTGATGACTTATCCTCCAAGTATTCACTTGTTGGAAGAGGACTTCAATGTCACTACTATGCAAGTATGTTATCCCAACACATGATTGAGACTCCACCCACATAGCATATTCATAAACCGATGTGTATTCACTGAACTTGACTGTGGGGGTCTTCTCTTCACCTAATAATTCATGTGATTCTTTATCATTTTTTAGCAAGGCACCCTCATCCAATGTCGAAGGGCACCTAACTTAATTTAATATATCAAGCACTTAAAAGATGTTAGAAGTTGGTACATGAACTCTACCTAGTCATTCCATTTCCTTTAAAATTTTGAGGTAGAATTTAGGTTCACGTAATGCTTCAAATAGGGTGGTCACAAAATTTCATAAATTGGGAGAGCTTGAAGGAGGCATTATCTGAAGAGGCCTCACTAAGGGATCAAAATACAAATCACTTAAAATGCTGGTAAGAGAAGGTTTTCTATTCTTAGAGGAAAGATGTGTGGACATACTAAAATGAATCAATTGGGGTCCATATTCATTAAATTACTTGTATAATTAATCATTCTTACCTTCCAAAGTGTAAATTCAACAAAATTTTATAGCTGAAGGTTATTAAGAGATGCTGGGGAGACCCTAATTTCCCAGCAAAGTCATATTGGGTGGTTAGAAGCTTACCAAAACCATCTTGTATTTACCCTTCCTTTAGGAAGTAGTTGTGAAAATTTTCTAAAATATTTATTAACCACCTACTTTTTAATTAAATCTTCAAAATCAGATTTTTCGTTTTTATCAGAAAATCTGGAGTAGCATCAGCATGTGATGGTTGGCCTTTGTCTTACTCCTCTAATGAAATGTCATCCAAAAAAATATTTTCTAAATTTGAGGAGGTTCCATGTTATTTATATTCCCCAATATCCTTCATGATATCATTAGAAGAAATAAATGTTTCTATGGTTTAATCGATATTTCTATAAACCAAGGGATTTCATTTGTTATCAATTTCATTTTTCTCTTCAAACATCTAATAAATCTGAGACAGTGTTGAGTCGATCAACCCATTATTATCCCCCTTTTCTATTCCTAAGGGATCATCCAGATGTGATGTTGCTTACTACTCAATGACTCCATTCTGATCCAATTGGTAGGAGTAGGGAGATCCAAAACCCATCAGGATCCCCCCTGAATTTGATTGAATAATTCCTTTATATTCCATAATCATTTTCCCAGAATCTAGATCATGACAACTAATTTCAGTTACCCAGACTTCTTATTGGATGATTTTTCATCATTCCCACGAGCTAAACATAATGCACAAGTCAAATCCTTTTTTCAGATTAAATTATTAAGGATAATCAACTTGTAATCCAAATAGAACTGTGTAACCTTTCCATATTCAATATTCCGATCAAACTCATCCATATCAGTAGGGAGAAAAATTATTTCAATCAAAGTAGATCATAAATCTACATCTACCATAAAACATGCATACTGCCCAAATATTGATAGTTTGATCTCTTTATCCATCTTAATAGGGACACCAATTGGTTATTGAATTTTATAAAGAATCCTTGTATGCCAAAGAATCCAATTTAATCCAAAAAAATAAAAAAAATTGAAAATTGGTGTTACATACTTCCATTGGATTGAAATTCCTTTCACACTCTCGAATCTACATGATTCCATGCATGAAGGAGATGAAGTTTTGTAACATCATATTATTGTTTTTAGGTATTCGTAAACTCCAATTTCGACCAGGCTTTGGTTGAGACTCATTTATGGGTGATTTAGGGAAGAATAAGAAAATTTGAATGTTTCTAGGTTTTCCATAGTTGGTGCACAATTTTCCCCAACCATGTGTCCTCTCATTAAAAACCATGCATGCCAAGATAGTGGGTGTTTTAACAGCTAGAACATGATTTGAAAAACAATGTTTCCCTCTAGGAGAAACTGTGCAACCCAATTAAAAGGGGCACATGGATGGGTTAATGGGTTTTCTATCAATTCATCCATACTCAGGAAACTATTTTTGTCTTTTGATTAATCTAAACTATTTATTTTAAAATCCCAAAACCCTATTTTTAGGTTCTCCATTGAAGTGACTCAACCCCTATGTTTTCTTCTTCCCTGGAGTCCCTTGAGAAGCATGTTTAGCCCCTCAACACCCCTCATGAAGTATATTTAAGCTAGGTGAATTATTTTCGATCTCTGCCTAGTACGATTCCTTTTCCCATTCTCTTTATCTCATTCCCTCCTCTATACAACATAGGGTTTTAGCAACAATCATGTGTTTGGAGGATCTAATCCCCACTATTTCAAATATTTAATCGTTGTTTGATTCTCAATCCTTATTGAAAATGTTTTTCATTGGAGTTTTCCGCTTACATTTTTGTGTTGTGAGGTCCCAAGATACCAAGGTAGGTGGTTCCATTACAGTGGAAATTTTTTATTAACCCTAAATTTCATGATTGAAATTCAATTGTTTGATTTAAATTCAATTTCTTGATTTCAATTCAATTTCATTCAATTGGTTTATGAAAATACAAATTCCATTGAATTGGGGATTTGAAATTGGATTTGGAATGGAATTAGAGAAAACCACTAACTTCATTGAATTGTGGTGTGTTGTGAAATTTGTTGGAAATTTGATTAAATTTCATTATGGAATATAATAAAGGTATTTTAATTTTGAAATTTATTTGATGAAATTGATTTCAATATGGAATTTATGAAAATTATTTAAAATGGATTTGATATAAAACCATTGGTTTTACCCTGGAAAAGTAATGTTTTTATTTCAAATCCTATTTTATTTTTAAATAGAGATTGGAATATTAAAATGGAAATTGGGATGAGTATTAATTTAAGTAGTATTAAAATAAATTTACCATTACTGATTTTTATTAGATCACCTGAAATCCTAGGATGTTTGTTAGTTATTTATGGCATCACTTAATTGATGTTTTACAACTCTAACATAAACATTTTTTCACATTTGATGCCACAATAGTACATCGATGTGTAATCTTTGAGCAGTTCCAAAGGGACATGTTTACACATTTTCATTATCATTATATGAGTGTGTGGAATCCCATGACCTAGGAATATCACACATCATGAAAGATAACCATATTTCTCACTATATATATTTGAAATATAAGTCATTTTTTTGTAAACGGTTTTTTTCATTCCTTATTAATTTATATAAATAATTTTATATGAAATTTTTATTAATAAATTTCATTTAATGTATTTCATCATCTTAATTATAAATCATGGTTTTTTAAAATATCATTTTTATATTCTATTCCTGTTATAATTAACATTGAATTCATTATTTTGATAAATAAATTTTATCATCTTATTATGGAATGCTTGGTGAGATCCTAATAGGACTTTAGCTCACACACTAAGGTTATAATGTAATTTGAAAATTAGAACATGTTGGTACCAATTACCTTAAAAATCATCTGATCTTTCCCTTAACATGAATTATGATGTTTGAATTTCACTCTGAGACGCCCCATTTTTTATGATTATAGGATATGTAAAGATTTAATTTGGTATATATACCCTCATTAGGCCACCTTAAGAACATTTTTGGAAATTATAGATATCATTGTGAACGAATTTATGTGTTTTCCAATAATGTCTTAACACTTCCTAAATATATAGACGATCGAGAAGAATAATGTATAAATCCTCATATATATTTATAAATTTGGTGGTTTTTATAAATATATCAATGATTACCCATATGGTATTATTTCCCTGTTATTTCTTGTTAAGGTCGGTAATAAAGTCTATAGTGATGTTGTCCCACTTCTATATTGGTATGGGTAGTGGTCGCAACACTCATTTGGGTAGTTTTCAATCTACCTTCACTTACTAACATACTGAACATCTTGTATTACAATTTTTAATATTTCATTTCATATTATTCCACCAAAAATGATCTTTCATATCTCAATATATTTTGTTTCTTATGGAATGTATAGAGAATGTAGAGCTATGAGCTTCATCCATTATCTCTATACTTAACTTTTTAATATATTAGATACATTTCCTTGTATCAAACCTTAGTAATCCCACTTTACCAATATTGAAAATAGAAACATTCCCCTTTTTCAATTATTATACCTTCTTTTAACTTACGATCATATATTTTTTATTTATTGATCTTCTAGAATATTGATGGTCTGGAAATCGGTTTGTTTTGGATTTATGATTATCTTTCCATTATTAATTGCATATACTTCTTTAAAAAGTCATTTATTAATGTATACCTATAATTATTCATCATTTCAACAACTCTAGGGTCTTTCCTACTCAATGAACCAGTGAATATGTTTTCTTTTCTAAGTCGATAATGAATTGAAAAAACTCATATTCCAGAATAAGATCCTACAATTACGTTTTTTTCAATTTTATTCCATTTTATAGGAATATATAATTTAGAAACTAGTGGTCGGTGTATATATCACATTTATCCCCATAAATATACATTCATTATATCTTTAATTAGAAGATAACTATATGTATCACCATATAATGTGAATGATAATTCTATTTTTGAGGATGAAAATGTCAATATGTATAACCAATTACCTTGTCACTTTTCATTTGTTAGAATCAAATTCCATTCAATGATGGTTGGGTAAACCATTATCATCCATGAGGTGTCAATCTCTTCAGCTACGATTCTTGTCCCCAATATGCCCAAAAGATTTCGAATGTCACGATGAAGGTACAAAAACATAAAGAGCGGTTAGGTGACTTCTCATACTTGATTCATGCTGAAAGGGAATGAGGAGACTCACTGTAGAAGGAAGGATACCACCAAACCTTCCCAAAAGTCTGTTGTGAAATCTACAAAGCAAGATAAGAATGATATTCCTCAGAAGTATTTGAGCGGATTATCAACCTCTGAAAACATCCAGGCTGAAAATATTCAGTCTAAGAAGCAATTCAAGAGTGGTGGTCAAAACCCCGAACATGTTACTTCTCATATTGGTATGATCAATGTCATCTGGGCTGATTTATAAGATGAAAATGACCCAACTGAAGTGGGTCTTTCTTTCATTGATTCACTTGTCAAGGACATGGATGAAGTCAAAAGTGAATTAGACTCAGATGATATCCAATTAGAGAGAGAGATATCTCAGCACAAATAATGGATGATGCTGAAATTATACAGGATCTTTATGCTTCAAAATGTAGAAAATGGATGATTTTTCTAGAATCTTCAACTTCAATGAAGGTCAAGAACAAAAGTGTTTAAATAAGTAATGAGCACGGAAGGGACTCTCCCGGACATGCGAAGGTCTCCTCCTGCCACTCCAAAGGCAACAAAGCTGTCACAAGTCCTAATTCTCTTGACCCATCCATTGGGTTGGAACCCCCTGTCACCCGCACAATAGCTAATTCTTTGGTGGATAATTCCTATGCTAGGATAAGTGCCGCCAATAATGGTATGGACAATGCAATGTCTACACCTAAAGAGGCAAAGTTTTTTAGTGTGAATGATCCATATATGCCGCCCTCTGGAAGGTAGGATACTGCACAGCCTGTGCCAAGGCAGGAATCCTCCAACTAGAGCTCGGGTGCCTCTAAAAATAAAGTGGATACTATACAGTTCGTTGTTGAACAGGCACTGGACAAGGCTGGAAAATCCAATACTGCACATAGCACTGCTGATGAGGCGCTGTACTTGATTGGAAAATCCAATACTAATGTTATAATGACTCCCACCTCTACCTCTATGCTTGTGATGGTGCCCTGCACACTGGATTCAGATGGCTTTCTCTCTCGACCCTATGCAGTTCACATCAAGACTTCCCAGCCTCCTGGTGAGGTTTCCATACAAATCTAGACTGATGCAAAGCCTGACCTCAAGCAGACTTCGACTGACCGTAGGAAAGTGGATGCTGCAGAGGACTCTGTTGAATAGGATATAAAGAGAAATGAGAAAAACAACACAAGAGTAGGACCTGTTCCATTCCGGAGTCCTCCCTCTCAGCCTGGAAAGGTAAAAAGTAATGTTAGTATCTCTAACTCCTTTGATATGCTCACGGCCAACAGCAGTGACGATGATTTATCTATGAAAAATGATGTCTCTGGGCCAAAAATCATGACGATTGATTCTGAGTAGGTGTCTTGGGATGATGGAAATGGTGCATGGATGCTTAAAAAGACTGGGATGAGGGTAAGACATACTCGTGGTAGGGGTACATGAATTCCTCATCATAGTATGAGTACCCACTCTAGAACGGGTCAAGGACCTTTGTCCTGATTTTTTATGTTGTTTTCTCTGTTGTATTTTTTCGGTATTTAAAAATAGGCCTTTGTGACTCACTTAAAAAAAATTCATTCCCCACAATAGGTTAAGGTTAGCACATGATTGATAACCAACCACTTGTTTAGTTACAAGTAACATTATTTAAACCACTCTTTATAGATAAACATAACTCCGATTAATGTTTACTTGGTTGGTGGATTATGAAAACACAAATCTATTTTCAAAAACCATATATAGTATCATTATAGACTAAAGAAACTATGAATCTCATTCACTATTATCAGAAAAGGACACTACAAGTAAGAATTTTTCTTTTATATATCAATTGAGATTCCTTCATATGTAATAATGTGTCCCAATAATTCAAGTTGTTGTCACTAAAAATCTCATTTAATGAATTTATAAAAAATATACGCTTTCCAAGTATTTGTAATGTGACCTATATGTGATGATAATATTCCTCATGACTTTTTCAATATATCATAATTTCTTCAAGAATGCCTACCAAATTTTTTTAAGGTAGTCCCTAAAGACTCTATCAATCAAATCCATAAATATATTTGGGGAATAGGAATGAAAAATGCAATAACAAAGAAAACTCAGTGTCCATATCTATATTAGAATATAGTATTTGTTATATCATATTTCTTCACACCTATATGATGATACCCAAGTTAGAAGTCAATCTTAGAGACTAATTTGTCCTCATAAAGCTGATTGAACAAATATTCTTCCCTTGAAAGATTTTATATGTTCATCACTATGATCCTATTAAGTTATCTATAACAAATAAATGGTTTTAATGCTCAATAATTCTTCTTTACAAAGAGTAAATTTTATCCCCAAGGTTACTTACTAAATCATGTAAACAAATTCTCTAAATGTTCTTAATGTTGTGTCTTTAATTCTTCTAACTCCACATATTACATTATACATGGGTTTATAAATATTGGATTCAATCCAAGTACGCATTAAATTGAGAACTCTACCTATCTTTCTAGATGATTCCCATGTAAATATTCATGAAATACATTAATTTATTATACAATAATGGTTATGTATCATAAATTATAGATTCATTTTTTACACTTATTCATTAGAATTTTCCATAAATAAGGATATTTGAGGTGGTTATTGAAAAGGAATTGGTTGGGATATCACTCCTTTGAAGATAATTAATGGTTTTCCTTTTAATTCAACTAAAATTTACTTATTAATACTATTGAACCTAGTAATATTCTATGAATGACTATTCAAACATCGTATTATGTCAAATTATACTTTCACACTGACCACCAAGATTGAAGAAATAATTAACTCGCCATGTTAATAGGAGAATATATATATATCCTTGTTTGTTGAATATTTATTCTAGGAGTTTTAATTGATAACTTTACCAATTTATGTTTATTGGTAAATTTAATGTTCTTGGAAAACAAGAATGAAATAAAATATTTCAATGATTCAGAATCAAACAGTTTACTTTATTTATTTGAGTGTATGATTAGTTTACCGACCACAAATTCATTTGGAGACTTGATCTTATCTCCCATTATTGAAAAAAATAACCTTTATCCCTTTTACTCTACTTGGGTTGATGGTTGTTTCCCTCCATTATCTTTTGATTTGAAAATTATTTATAAACCTTTTCACACTCCCCACACTTAAAATGTTGACCTATAGTTTTTAATTTTACAATCCTAAATTTTTATATGGTATTTAGATGTTGATTATTAATATATTCCAAAACATTTTGATATATTTGATCATATCCTCCATACATTTTAATAATTTTCATTTCCTTGATTTCGATGAATTTTTCTTCCCACACTTTTTCGATAGGGTTAGTTTTTCAATCCTCCATTAACTTTAATGGTCAAAAATATTTCAAAAATTTAGATCTACCCTCCTCTTATTATCATTAATTCCATGACACCACAATTCACCTAAAAACTATTTTTCCACTTTTTTAGTACACCACACCCTCTCCTAATAACATTTAATGTCTAAAATTTGATGATCATTCCATAAATAAGGTCTTATTCTCCAAATAATTGATCGATCTTCCCATTAAAATAAATGAGAAATCTATAAGTATAATGTGAAATCCTTGAAAATATCATCACAAAAAATCTCACTAATTCATTATATATTTTCCTAAATTAAAAACATTCTGTTTATATTATTTTCAAATTGAATAAGGATAATACTTATTGAAAAATACCTTTTTGAAATCCTCCTAATCCATAGCTTCATCTTCATCCTTTGACTAAATATACATTATTATTGTCCAATAATCATTATCTTATCCCTATTAGTGGTATACTTATAATGTAACATTAAACTAACTCATTACAAAAGAGTATATAAAATAAATGTTTCTATATTGTTGATCCAATTTTCTATGATTATCGGATTATAGGATCAACTAAACATTGGTGGATCTTGGGGTATAATGTAGTCAACAACTAGTTGTTCATTACTTGGTGAATCTAGATCATCCATGTGGTATAGGTAATTTTTCATAACTTGAAATAATAGATCTAGTATCATCATTAATGTTTCCTCTGTGGATCTATTTAAATGGGAAATATGGTCATCATATTATCTCATTCATCCATTATCCTCATGGTCTCTTCTATTTCCATCAGTTTTTATAGAAAAAAATTACTTAAATGAGAAATTTTTTACTATTATCAATCTTATGATAATAATTTTAAAGGGATATTTAATCCCAAAATTCTCTAATTATATTATATTATGATCTTGCACTTAAATCATTAAAAAAGTACACTTTATATATATCCCTAATAATGGGTTTTTAAAAACTGTTGATTAAACAAAAAATATAACCCATGAGTGTCAAAAAATATAATGAAAGCCATATTTTTCATGAACACGGTTCCAGTCATGTTCATAACCAAAAATCCATTTTGAGGTTGCTTCAAAAAATTACATATGTTCTTGTACCACATCTACTTTAAATATCCAGAAATGTATTTCATTTCTTGGAAGCCACTCTCTCTATACATTGCCAAAAATTTAGTTATGTTATCATAGATGTAGAATTATCCCTATGGATTTTCTTAATGTTTTTTATTAATTATTTAGAAAAATAAACATTTTCTTTGATATGAATAGTTGAAACCTGCATTTATCTTACATGTTTTAATCAATGTTCCTCAACAAAATATTTACTTAATAAAATTGGAGGCTATTTTTAGGTTTAGTGTCAGGGAAAGGAGTTATGTAATACAAGAAGAATATAAAGAAAACCTAAAAATAAACATTATTTAATCCTCTTGAAAGACTCATTTATTAATCCATGCAAGGTCACCTCTATATATGTGTCTGTTTGGGGACATACATCAATAAAAGTGGGTGATCCTAAATCCCATTAAGGGATAAATAAGGAAATAAAACAATAGTGATCATCATGGATATGACATGGGTAATTACGTGAGGGAAAAATAATAAATATATAATAAATTACATGGTAGTTTTTCTGAAATATAAATATGATACTTTTATAATAATATCTACAAGGTTTGATACTAAGGTGTTATAATACATGTTACCTAGGTTATTTTCTGTGGTATCATAAAACATATCATTTATATAGATTTATACTTTGTCGAATACAATCTAGTGATATCATGGATCAATCTTCATATGTTTTAATTCATATTTTAAACATGTATTATAATAAATAATTTCATCAATACCGAAGGGATATAATGAAAGGGTTTATATAAAATCATTTAGCAAAAAAGTGTTTCAATATTTGAAATTTTCATCATTTTTTACTAATTAGAAT
Source organism: Viscum album (assembly GCA_963277665.1). NCBI lineage: Eukaryota > Viridiplantae > Streptophyta > Magnoliopsida > Santalales > Viscaceae > Viscum > Viscum album. The sequence goes on from OY728138.1 coordinate 513,975,384, forward strand.
GGATTTTAGGTTTCATACATGGAAATACCATATAAATTAGGTATAATTACATTAATATGAATAATGATGAGTAAAAATAGGGTTGGATATTCATAATATAAAAAGGAAGTCATAGGAAAACAAGAAATGATTACTACAGTATAATGAGTATTCAAAGTGGTTTATGGAGCATACTTAATGAGAGATAATGGAAGTATCTCATTAATATAAAACATTTAGACCTTAATTTAATTATTATATGTTCATGAGAAAAAAATTACTGAAAAAATATAAGACTAACTAATAGGAAGTATTTTTATGAAAATGGATATGAAGAGAATCTCGTCGCTTAAGTGTTAATTCATAAATGTAGAGGACTAATTCTTTAAAAGCTTAATGGATTCAGCAAAGCGATTAGTGAAAGAATATGAGAGGTATAAAGGTTTTAAATAGGGTTTTAGTGAAATAAATTGGGGGAGAAGTGGGTATTTACAAAAAAGTGAGGAGAATTGTTTATTATTTTTCAAGTATATCTATTGAAAATCTTGGTGGTGAAAAATACATTTCCCACGGGATTCTAATGATTTTTCCACAATTTTTCTGAAATAATGATTAGATATATATATTAATGAAAAAAATATCATTTTAATAATAAGATTCTTGTGAGAAAATAATTGTTTAACAAAATAATGTTCTTAAAATATTAATTTCCACTTTAGATTTAAAAAGTTTTTTTTATAAATTTACAAATTCATTTAAACACATTTAAATAAATTATATTTATCAAATAACATATTTTTTATTGTAAATTCACTAATTTTTTGTTTTTAATAATTATTAAATATTTATACAGACTTAAATCATACAGAAAATACAAAACCATATTTTAACTATTCACCAAAAAAAGAAGATATTTTAAAAAATTCCAAAAATTTCTCATTCACCTAATTTCAATATGATAAATTCAAATTTAATATTTATTCAATGAAAACAATTTTACGTATATAGAAATTTTAACTGTTAAATAAAATTTCTTATTTTCTAAAAAAATATATTATTTATGCCATTATAAACTTTTTGACCATTTTAAAAAATACATAGGACATTATAAAATTATAAATTCATTTATATTATTTAATATTTATTTTATATGTAAATTTCATGAAAATAACATTTATTTAGAATCATAAATAAAATTAATTATGTTTCAAAAATAATTTTTTTTTCTTTGTATCCATAAATCATTTCGTCTTATTATTCTTATATTCATGTGTATTTTTTATGTAAAATATAAATGAAAACGGTATTTGGTAAACCTCTATTTCATTTAAAATAAGTAAATTACATCTTTATAATACTATGGTCTAGATATATAACCCCTTATTAATTTATAATAAACACCTATTGTAAGGTGTGTGATGGTTGTACTTTTATTGGATGGATCATCGATCATTGATATAGTGTTTCTCTCCCCTGATTTTAACTTCTCTCATAGTTGAACCACTCGATATTTACATGTTTAGTCTCTTCTAAGGATTTGTAATGGGAGAATCCCAATGATTCCTTCAAATCATTTTTTTAAAAAAATTTCCATAGACCACATTTAGGGTAGTGGACACCCGCACACCATCACAGAGAATTCAACATCATTCAGGGGGAGAAATCAAAATTCAAAATCCTAACCAAAAATTCAAAATGAAACCCGTTGGAATATCAAATAAACGAAATCCCCCATGAATCCTGTGATCGGCCCGAGGATCCATGCAACGAGGTGAGTCTCGTCATGTACACACGTCATCGCCATCATCACATCGCCAACACTATCAACTTATCACCGGTGACCTCACCACCGGTGTCCACCACCGCAATCCTCCTACCGTCATCTTCATCGCCATTGTCGATAGTCGAGCAGAAACGACACCGTTGTGAACCCCACCAGCGACAGACTCTATAACAGAACGAACAAAACCAAAAACTAGAAACCTAGATTTCTTCAATGAAAATATACACAAAAAAAATCCGTTTGAACAAAGTTCTCCCGATTTCGTTTCCATTTCCACCACTAAATGTCACCAACCGTGAAGAGAAAAAATATCATCACCATCATCAACGACCCCAGGAAAACCAGAGACAACCAAACCAACCAAATAGGATGACCTCCGTAGAAGAATCAAACATTCATTACCGATCATAAGAGGGACTTTTGAAGCCAAGCAAGCCATGTCACCACCTGAACGACATCATCACCAAAGCCTACAAAAACAACAAAAGGATGAAGCAAAACCCGTTGCCACCTTCGGAATCGCACCCAGTGGCCAGATCTACCCAAAGCACAACCACCCAACACCGAACACGATAGAAACCCCAAAACACAGCACAGATACTGCACCGTGGTGTATCATCGCGCCTCCAAAACTGAAGAGGTCGAGCGAAGATGCGAAAAACTAAGGGCGATGATGAGTCCACACAATCTAAGGGTAGCCACACTGTGAGCGCACCGAGATGAGAGCCAAATAAAGAGAAACCATTTGGGGAAGAAGGCGGCGGCAGATGGGAACCCTAATCGCCTCAGATCCCCTTATGGGAACATCAAAATCAATTATCTTGAATGCCAATGATGATACCTACCTCCCAAGTTCTAATATGTGGCCTTCAAAATTCATGATCCTTCTTTTTAAGGCCATCATTTCACCTTTATTTATCAATTAACACTTTCCATTACCCATTATATACATTAATTCTAATGGTAACATTATTACAAATAGTTATAATTCCCAATGGTCATAATTCCCAATAATAATGTAACGATCAGATTCTAATGGTAAGATTTCCGTTTATGAAATATATATACTCAAAAATTATCATTCCTCAAAATTTTCTACTTACATAATAATGGCTTTACACATACCCAAATAATGATTATCATATTTCTTAATCCTTTGTATCTTTTTATGGTTTTTATAGTAGGATAAATAGTCCTTGGAGAATTCATGCCTATAGAGTTTAAATTAGTGGTTTATTTGTTCTATTTTTAATCTTCTTTTAAAATTTATAGATATTAATGAAAATATTATTTCATTATATGTAATTTTATAATGTAAAATTATTTTTATGAGTCTCATAATATAAAATTCATTGTGGAATATAAGTAATTTTACTAATAAAAGAAATAAATTATGGGTTGTTACATATGTCATAAGGATTTTCATCTGAATAATTACGTACATGTCTCTTAAAATTTACAAATAATAATATCAATTATAATGACCAATACAAAAATTCATAGAAATGAATATCCTAGGACACAACTAATATGTTGAATTCCTATAGGTGGGTTTGTTCTCGTAACATCCCATCTTGGAGAATACCAAGTATAAACTTTGTGATAATATGTTTCAATATTTTGTGATCTCCCTACACCTAATATCTAGAATCATATATATTTATTATATATATTTAATCTGACCATAAAACATATATTTAAGAATATTTCCATTAAACATTAATGTTATCATCATTTTGGGGAACAATTATGACCTTTAGAAGAGACATATACTATAAGGAAATTATCATATTAATTTTTTATAGAAGAACACTGATTATGTGATATGATATTTATTAATATTCAAGTCATTGAATATATATGAAATTGAATGTAAAATGTATTTTGTTCCAGTTGACCAACAACAACACAAAAATTATCCAAATTTTAAATGCAATTAAGGTCAAAAGAAGAAAAAATCAGCAAGTTATAACATATATTTAATTATTATGATTTTATTTTTTGTCTATATTACTACTTCATTCCTTGTTTTTATTTATAACAAGTCTAGAATGTGTATAAAAGGATCTTAACAATGGTATAGCATGGATTATCCACCCGATAATAAGGGTGGGTGAACAATGTAAAAATAATTGTGTGGTGTTCATTATTTTTTTAATCTATATATCAAAAATAAACCATTTAATTTGAGATACATTTACTCTAACAGGTAATGGGAGATTAAATTTTAGATTTAGTTTTTTTGGAACCACTAATATACCTCCCCCCATTACTGGTGGTGTAGTCTTACATGGTCCTTTCACTCTATAATCTTTATTTAAGGAAGCTGAATCCTTAACTATTTACTGGTTTCTTTAGTAGACATAGAAAATCACCTCATTGTAATAGATATTATTTTCATTATCACATTATAATAATCATTAAAAAATCAGGGTATATGATTTAATTGTGGTTCATGATCAATCATATTAAGTAAGGTCAATTACTAATGGTCAGTATTATACTCACACAAATATTGCTGATTAAATGGGATTTGCGATCAAGTACATGGATAATACAAAAAAGTAAAAATGGGAATCTATGAAGTGGATACTAAGTTTGTTGATGGTAGTAAATTAAATGTTTCTATGGTTTGGGAAAGGGACTTAATTATAGGTATTTTTGGATGCTAACTTTATAGGTGTTGTCAATAGGTGGAGGTATGCCATATGTTATGTGTTTAATTTTGTATGAACCATATAGAGATAGTTATATCAATTGTATGTGGTCATGGTGCAATCTAAAATAGATATTGAGAACATTTTTATAAAAAAAATTGAAAAGGATTTGGTTTAGTTTAATAACATCATAGATGATACATATAAAAATTGAAGGGAAAATGTATTTCACTGTTACGATCAGAAAAGAACTCATTTTTCAAATATCCTAGAATTTTTGGTGAAAATGATGTATATTTAGTTTGAGAACAACTTTATAAGATTATTAATGTTGGATATGTTGTTGAAATTAAAAAATATTCATGGAACTAGTTATCTAGCATGAATATTGAAAAATCTAATGTTGATTGAGATATTGAAGCACTATAGTTCTCTAATATGCCTTTATTGATGAATGAAGGATGAGAGGAATAATATATAAGAACATTATGGTAGGAAGGAAGGGAAAGAGTATTATCTTTCATTAATCATCACCATTTAACAGAATGTTTTATTAGAAAACAACCATTAGTTACTGATGAAGAAGTGGATCTTAGATTAAGTAGTTATCTAAAGTGGAAACCATGGAAGGATGACAGCTTGCAGGATAATGAATCAATTGGGGAGTTATAGGAATAGTGGATCCAAATTCATTAGCTAATATTTAGCTAACTAATATATACATGTATTGTACAATAGTCTTTGACATTGTATTATAGACCTTGTCAACCTGGTACTATAGTAGTGTAGTCCATATTGTCCTATAGAATATAATATTGTTCCATGAAAAAACTTTTCAATAGGGTACAATAGTTGTATGAACTTTATCACCATGGTAACTATATATCCGTTGACTTACTCCCACTATTAATATAGAATGTTATACCTACGAGGTAGATTTTTAACTATATATATGTGGTTTACTCAAATAATGAATTTTTATATGATCTCATTTCCATCCAGTTTATTTAACTCTACGTTTTTCCTTTAATTTTATCTTGAACATAGTTATTTTTTACAGACTCTTTATGAAGATAGGGATTATTCCTAATCCTGGTAAATATATTGATTTTTTATTTTCTTCATTATTTTTCATTATTTATATATTATTTTGGAACCTACTATCACCATTTCTCTTGGAATTTTTATAGTTCTGTATTCACTATGATAGATCAATATTGAATTATTCATTCTATTCTTCCAAGACATTTTTTGAAATAATGTGTTTATTTGTTGGGAAGAAAATATTAGAGTCCGATTTTTATTTTATGTATCTTTCTAAAAAAATATACTAAAAAACACTTAACCATATGATTTCATCAATGTCCGGATATCCATTTGATTTTATCTATTTCCTATGACCTATTTTGTTTGTGAGATCTTAAAAATCAATTTAAATTTATTTTTTAATAGGTATATATTATTGAAATGAATTCATTTTATGAATTTTATATCTGAACGTTTTTTGGATTCTCAGATAGTTTATATATAACATATTTTGTTTAAATTAATTATAATAATAATTATAATTTGTCGATTATATGAGAATTTATATATTTTTGATGTATATATATTTGATATTTTATATTTAATGTTCATGTGTTTTATTTTAAATTATTAATTATAAGTTTCATTGTTTTAATTGATAAATAAATTTTGAATATAATATTTCAATTAATTAAATAATATACTCCATTTAATATAATGTCAAATTAATATTTTAAATTTATTTATTTATTATAAAATATTATTTAAAAACATTTAATTTTCATTGCATAAATTATGTACATCAATTATTACATTATATATTAACGTATTAATATATCAATTATTCACATTAAAACATAATTAGTTATCTTTTTAATTTTTCTTGAATATTATTAGACAGTTCATTTCATTTATTCATCCAGAGAAAGGTTTTTCCCAAAAACATGAAAATTATAGATAAATTATTTCACCATCAATTGTTTCCCTTGTATTTAAAAATTTAATAGGACATTATGGATAGATATTAATAATAATTTAGTGGTTTTCATTGTGGTTGAGTGGTACTCGCCACTAGCCTCCACATCCATGTGACTGGGGTTAAATTCTTGAAATCTTTAAGGGGATTTAAGGATGGTGACGCTGGTTTTAAAGAAGGAAAGTAATGATATAGGTAGTGAAGTAGGATGATGATGACATAACATGAAATTTTATTTCTAAAATAGGATAGCTAACATGGGTATAGTGGTACATTCTGTTCAAAACTAACATGACATAAGGCCTTTGGGCCATGTACATTGATTTCTAGCTCATTGGGTCTTCAGACCACTCTTTAATAAAATGGATGGTTTGATGGTTTATACCCTTTGGTTTATAACCTGTCCTTCCAACCTATGAGAGTTTTTGTTTCATTGTATTTACCCAAAATAACCAACTCATTATTATTAATAGACATTTATTTTTCACTTCCTCTTGTTTTTATGGTTTTTTTGAAGAAATGAAATGTTAATTTGATATATAAGGAAACATATAATATTATTTTCATTCACACCATAATCTAATAACAAACCAACTGATAACAATTGAAATTATAATACAAAATACCAAAAAAATAAATTAAAAACAAAGAGACACATAGTTAAGTGGTATAATGAAACCATATATCAATAATGAACATTGAGCTAAATGTATCTGATCGAGCAACATGATCCACCATGTTGAGTCTCACACCTAACTCAAACTGTACACCATACCTTAACCTAGGCACCCCAATTCTGATTTATACACACTCTATCACACCATCTCACCATCACCGATGAGGGCCTCTACCAACTAGAAAAAAAACAACCAACCACTACCAAAAGAGCCACAAACTATCTAGAACTAGAGTTTCATTATCACCAGAATAAAAAAATTCTACACCATGAAAAAGAAAATTCTAATATATAGAGATCAATGGGTTGACAATTTGAAGGAAAAAAGCCTCAAACTCATGTTTATTCTTACCAATAGGTTGATAAATTAAAAATTATTTTTATATAATAATATTAATATTGAATGTTATGATTGGTTTAAAAATAAAGATCATACTATTTTAAATGAATACAAGGTTGAATCAATTATCCTGGATGAATACGTTATGGTAAAAAATTGTATGATTTCTAATATTAAAGAATATTTTTATGTAATACTGATATATATTATAATACTCTAGCATATAAGTAATCTGTTTGGAAAACTGTTTTCTTATTGGTGTATATTAAACTGACAAATAGGATTGTTTTGTTGGTTACTGTATGAAAAACTAGGTTTTTTATCAACGTTCATGAGAATATCATTTTTTCTATTGATTTTTGTTATGGTAAGTTAATAATTATGTCTTGTGGAAATGAATATGTTTTCTGGAGTTTTATATGTGTTATCGTATATGTTTTATATGCCTTTTGGTATATTTTCTGTATGCTTAGTGGATTTTTCAATGTGTTATGGTATTTGTCTATTATGTCATGTGTTAAAGAATATATTTTATGGATTTTACTATTTTTATGGAACATTTTTGTTACATATACTTTCAAGCATGTGTTTTTGGATAGAAAAAAGATGTATATATTTGATATTTGTAATTTATTGGAATTTTATAATACAAGATTTTACTATTTATTGATTAAATAATTTTATTTTTCATTAAACATAATTAGTTAATCAATAAAATGTTTATTAATTTAATAAACGTTTCCACTCATTGGTATTATTCAATATATATATAGTGTAAATATAAAGGCATGAGTTTTAATGAGATGACCAATTAAGGATTAATTATTTCAACATTAGAAACAAAAATATCTACAAAAATAAATTAATTTGCGATGAATCATTTTTTGAATTAAGTAAAAAAATTTAAAAAATATATACAAAATTGTTAGCAATATTTATTGTATTTAATGCAAATGGTTTAGTAATTTTTTACTTCACCTTTTGGAAAATGAATTTCTATTTGACAAGTAACTTTATCTTTTATGTCAAAGCTAAAAACTTTATCCAAAAACACATTTATGGTTCCTCTTCTATTTTCATTTTATCAAACAACAATTTATTTTTCCCAGATATTATTTCTCATGAATTTGTCCCTTATAATACTTTTTTGGGATTAAACTCATGGATTAAAATAATCCAACTCTTGATCTATTTTAATGTCCCACAATTAGATGGTTTATTATTATAATGGTGGTTATAACTTATGTAAAAATAATTAATTTTTTTAAATATTAATTGGTTAAATATTCTTTGGTTAATATCAATCTTCTTTCTCAAGATAGATTATGAAATTTTCAATGATTCTTCACATGAAATTTTTTTTTTCCACGGGTTAATTAAGCGATGACTGAAATGTAAATGTTGTCATATGCTCTGGGTACACATAAATATGATTTTTATAATAAAATGGGGTGTACTAGAATTATATAATACTCCAATGTTCATGGTAAGTTAGATCTAATGATATAAATTGGAAAGGATAGTGGAACTAAACCCTTAAGGGGCCATTTCCAGTAAGTGATGGATGAGACAATAATTATACAGCCATCCTATTTATTGGGTAAATACTTATATCTCAGAATCAATCTTGTTAATGATTGTGGAGTAAACCCAATCTTTTTTGGTTCTACATCCACTATATGATGATTGTCCTCAAAGAGAACCTTGAAAAAGGAAATGGCATTCAATTATTATTATTATTCCATAGTCTTATTCTTTGAAACATTCCCATGTTATGATATCTATGTATTAATATATGATCAGATCCTTATTCCATGTTCTGTTATAAATGATCCCTGTTTATTTGAGTAAAATGTTTTGACATTATGTTCATGGACCACAACTATGAACTCATAACCACATACATACCTTTTCTATCAAATGATCCTCAATTGATATCACTAATATTCACCCTTACAGAGAATCTGAGCTTACTTATGTCTTATGTTTCAACTCCCCATATTATAAATTTAAGTATAACATATTGGATTTTTAGAGAGGAATGATTATGGATGAATTTTTACACCTATTGTACACTATGTGTATTATGTATCTAGTCTCAAAATAAACAAATCCTAATGATTATGAGGATTGTGTGAGCTTATTGTGCCATGTAAAAATAATTACAAATATATTCATGTTTATCATGGTTTGTATCATTAGGTATTGAATCCACTTTCTAAAAAATCTTATTTCGAATTGGATCATATATTTGAGTCTAGGGTTCCTCAGTTAGTATCAAAACAATGTTTAGTTATTTTTTGGAGTTGTATAAATTTTTTTCAGTTTTAGGATTATAAAACCAAAGAGAAAACACAATTCATATGTTTGTTTTTATGAAATCAACCTGAAATTTGAGTAATGTATAGAGTGTGTGGTTTCATAGAAATGATATCCCTATCTGGATAAAATCTTGTGGATGATAGAACAAGATTATATTACATTATAAAATATATCTCAAGTACCAATTATATATTCCACAGTCCTGAAAAATTTTGTTGAGATTATATTTCATTATAAATTATATCTCGAGTCCCAATTATTTTTAGAATACCATAATACAATCTATCCAATGAGAGAAATTGAAATTGTGAGGAGTCAATTTATCTAAGGGGTGGAATTTAACACCACTAATATTTTAGTATATATTTTATTTTCATTAAATAAAATATGTAATATATTTCTCAACACCAAATAGTTTTCTAACTCGAAAAAGTGAGATATTTTCTTAACAAAAAATTACAAATATAAAAACATGATCATTAAAAATATATTTATTGAATATAATGTATAAATATAAGTTGAAATTTTTTTAAACCTATATTGAATGAAAATTGAACGTAAAATCGTTAATATAAAATAAATAATAAAATTCATTTGGTATGTCTAAAAATCTAATAAGATAATTTTATGATAAAATTGTATTTTCCTGAAAAAATACTTTAATTTGAAATATATTTATTATTTAATTGTATTAAATAAAATATGGTTAAATGGTGATAAAATATATTTTTAAAACGAAAAATATATTATCATTCATTTTATGAGAAATTGAACATAAATTATAATATTAATAGTTAATAGTTAAAATGTCACTTTCCATGAATTTTAATGTGATTATAATCAAAGATGCACTAGGTTTTCAGTTTTACAGGCCCCATAAATTTCATTGAATCACTCTTTTCCTTCATATTAGAATAATTTTTTTTTATTTTTAATTGAGGATGATAATATTTTCTTAGGAATATTTTTTTTAATTTATCTAAAATATTGGTTTTTATGTAAATAGTACAAAATACATTTGCAACAAATATCATGAATTTTATGAAAACATTAAGATATAAACAAAAGATAAATGTTTAAAAACATTTAAGTTGAAAAATATTTTTTTAACAAGTAAAATTATACATTTAAAATATTGTATTTTTTATAAATAGTTGATAATCATTTGGGGCCTAATTAATATGTTTCATAAAAATATTTTTTATGTTTTATACATTCAATATTCTAAAATTAATTTTTATTGCTTTTATAAATTTAATTTTAATAAATTATTTATATAACAACTAACATATTTAATAGAATTTAATAAATTATTTATTTAAAAAAATTATACATGACATAACCCAAAAGATCATGTGTCAGTGTGTCTAGAAAATTAGGTACAGAGCATAACACCATTTAATAAAAATACAACAATATTATTTAGTAACAACATAACATGGCCTTAAGTTCCATTGATCCTATAATGATATATGGGATAACCTAGGGACATACATAAAAATGGTGAGATATAAATCCCAATAAGGGAAAAATAAAGAATAGCATAAGGAATGAAGTATATGTTATCCGAGAGGCATTAGAAGGCATCATAAAAGGGGTGAGAATCATAATCTTGATGAATGATGCATGATATAACATGATATCATAAACAAAACATGAGAATGTGGAAACAACATAAAACATGAAATCATTATCATATGTCAATGAAATATATCAAGAAATCATATCATAATGTGGATAGGATAACATCCTTTTCACCATACATGGTGTCTCATGAAATAAAAACATTACCCAATGCATTGGAGCACTATCTAGGAACACCCAACATTTTCATATTTTGTACAAGCATATGTGTCCCACATAGATCATACAACATAGAAATGAATTTCCTAAATTTCAATACAATGAAAAGGTATTTATGTTATATACTTGGAAGCACATTATAAATTAAGGATAGTTACATCTTCTTTAATATTCTTGAGTGGAAATAATGGTGGGTAGTCTGAACAAAAATTTTTATAATGGATGAACCATAGTATAATTTTTACAAAATAACAAAGGTCTGTAAAGGATCATGGGAAGGATCAATGAGATAAAAGAGGGCCCTCATCACATGTAAATAACGAGGAATGTATGAAGGATTTTTAAAAACATATTACAATGTGATAAAATTGAAATCAAAAGGCATAATATAAATAATGTGCTAATTTAAATTGGAGAAAGATATGATCCCATACATTGAGATGTTGAATATCAAAACTTGAGAAGAGATTTTGATGTTCTTGGGGGAACCTTAGGAGGTATCTATATTGGTAAGGGAAGAGTAATGTCATGATTTATGGGTTTTCATTAAATAAATATGGGACGTCGGGTGGGTTGATATATAAAAATAGGGGACAAATAATTATTAAATTTTACTCCATAGAATAAAGTAATAAAAACCAAAAACCAACCCACCGTTTTTACCTGGTTTCTTCTAATGATTATTCGTTTGAAATATTTAAAAAAAACTATTTGTATCACACACAAAAACAAGATTTTTAATATTCATGTGCGTCAGGTTTACAAAGAATAGATCTTGAATCTATAAAATATATTAGAGGATTTGGTCGATTCATTAGGTGGGTATACAATTATTCAAATTACATAAAACACATAATTTTAAAGAAGAAATATATTTTTGGCAGTGAATAAATTATATGGAATATTTTAGATAACTTTTGGTTAATTATGATGTCATAATTCGCATTGAATATTTTATTGTATTTAATTTTGACCCAAATATTCAGTTGTCTCTGAAAATTATGAAAAAATCACAATAGGATAATTTTGAAATTATGATTTAAAAATAATTTTTATTTTATCCAAATAATTAAATAATTAATTTTAAATACAAAATACACATTTACTGAAAAATAATTTGTATTTTAAAAAATAACATATTTTTAAACCTTTTAAAAGAATTTTTTATTTCATAAAATTATATTATCATTTATATTTAAGAAAAATTATTTATTATAATATATTATTAAATAAAAATTTATTTCATAAAGAACATAAATTCATTAAATGTTAGAGTATTGACAGAATCAATACATTTCGAAAAAATATAATTTTTGTTTGATCGAATCAAAATCGATTTTTTATCAAAATAATAATCTAATATTTTAAAAAGTATTGTTCAGAAATGTTGAATATGATTATTGATTAATTAAAATAAAATATAAAAATTCATACTGATAGGTTCTATATATATAAGCCTTATTACACTAGTGAGTTCCATAGAGGTAAGGTGTATGATGGTGAGATTTTGTTAGGTTGGTTCGGTATACATGGTATGGGTTATGATATCATTGAGCTTGAACAAAAATTTTAAATAGTTTATCTCATGTTTTAGTTCTTGAATCTCAGCTTGGTCAAGATCAAGATTAAAGATCAGTGATATAATCTCCCATAGAAGCTCTGATAAATGGGCTTCATAGGGTATGATTCAATTGGTCAAGGTCATCACTTCATTTTTATATGTTAATTAGAATTTATCATAACCATTAATATATAATATCCATATGATCTCAATAAAATGGAAATATTATTAATGGTTATAATGGTTAATGTTCTTTTAAATTCGATTAGATATTACTTATAGATGTTTAAAATAACCAAATTAGTGAATGTTTTTACTATAACCACATTACACAATATGAAATATAATTTTATGACAAAGGGAACTTCATTTAAAATAGTTTTGATAATTAAATTATCCCTCTTTCATATATTTCTCCCTATCAATTTTCATTTCAAACCCTAAAATATTTTAGTGTACTTCTATTTCATCTCCCCTTCTAATTCCCATATCACTTCCTCAAACATTTGGATCTGAAACAACAATTTTACCAAGTGAGTTTCCTTGTTTCATTGAACTTTTTCTCTAGGATCTACGGTATTCACCAATATCTCATCATATGAAAGATCATTACCCCATCGTACCTCATCTAGATTCAGTAAATGTGAGGGGTCTAGTATGAACTATATCATGATGGATACATGGAACAATAATGTATTTGATATAGTTTAGGTGTGGGAGCTAGTTGATATGCCACCACTTTGATGAGATAAATGATTTAAAAAAGACCCGTGTATCATAGACTAATCATTCCCTTCTTCCCAAAATTCAAGAATTTTAACATGGTGATATGATAAGGAATTTTTTATCTCCAACCAAAAACAATAGATCATATAAATAATTGTATGCATAGATCATTTGATGAATTTTTGTGAATTTCATATAACGTTGAATGGTTTGATCCTTATCATCTATATACATGGACGATATCAAGTCACATCTACTTACAATCTATAACTATGACCCAACATGTTGATGGATGACAACTATTCCCATATAGATCCTCATATGGTTTCATTTTAATTATATAATGGAAAATTATGTTATATAAGAATTACACTTGAGAAATTTGATGATCTAAACATACTTGTAAATCGATCAATTAATATATTAGTATATCCTCCATAGTTTTAATGGTAGATTTATTTTGACCATCCATATGAGGTTGATAAGTAGTGATAATGCTCAGTTCTGTATCCAACACTTCCTAAAGGCTTCTCCATAACCTCGAGAAAACCCTTGAGTCTCGATCAGATATAATTGTTAGTGGACCTCCATGCAGTATTACCACTTACCATATGTATATCTTTGTGAGTTTTTCAAGAGAGAGATCCTACTTGAAATAATTGAAAAGTGATGACTTTATAAAGTGATCCCCTACCACCCATAATAATAAATTTCTTCAAGGTTTCATGTGGAGTCCAATGATGAAATATGGGGTTATTGTTTCCCATTTCCATACTAGTAAGGGAATTTTTTGCATCATACCCCTAAACATCAATTGTTTCACCTTGAATTATTTTCATACCAAGTTTCAAGATAAAAATTCTACAATTTTCATATTTATGTTATACCACCAAGGGTTTTCCATTAAATCTATATACATATTGATCATTATTGTATGAATATAGAAGGTTGACATATAAAAATCCTCCTGAAGTTCCATATTCTATTTTTTTTAATGGGACATATATCCTTATTCCAAACCTTATAAATCAATCTTCAACAAAGTTAATCTCTGTATTATTCATTTCTTTTTTTCTGAAGAAACTCAACATCATTATATCCCTCATTGATCCTATCAATAATAAATGGTTGATCAGATATTTAATCATGGAAGGTTGGAGATCCTTTTATTATTTCCATGTCCATCCTCTACATTTCCAATAGTATTAGATCCCTTGCAATCCTCATCACGAATAAGGATGCAGAATCATTTCTATTCATAGAATCTATCCCTTTTTTCCTTCCCAATAAGGAAATGAATTGAGAAATTATAGTCCTTGATCATATTAAACAATATACATTGGGATATATTGAGATTCTTTTGTGTGAATATATACTTCAGGATTTTATGATCTGTATATATGTAACACTTCTCCCCATTGTGATAATGTCTCCAAATAATTAAGGTGAATATCAATATATCCAATGATAAACCATGTATTGGGTAGTTCTAATCATGGTCCTTTAATTTAAAGGTGTCATAATAAATAAAATTTTCACCATTCACGAGTACACAAATAAATCCATTTTTAGACACATCACTATTTCTCCTAAATCCTTCCACATTAGAGGGTTATTTGAGTGCCTATGTAGTGTCTAGACTCTTATTAAACTCTTTGAAGCTCTCTTGACACTCATAATTCAATACATAATTGAATCCCTTATGAGGATTCTTGGTTATTGGGAATGAAAATCATTAGAATTGTTTCACAAATAAATGATAGTACCGAGATAGTCAACAGAAACTGCAGATTTCCATTATATATATTGGTCTTTTCCATACATTAATTTATTATGTCCTATAAGGATACATATATATTTCATTATTGGTTATAAAATTACCCATGAAATTTACTTTCATCAACCAAAACTCACATTTATTATATTCATAAATAATATTTCCTTTCACAAAGTTTTGAGTATATAATTCAAATTATCCTCATGGTTCTTCCTCAGTTTTGATTAGATAAGAATAATATTATTAATGTCTAACATAAATATGTAATGTTAGTCCCTATATACTATACTCATTAATTTAATAAATATTTATAGAGAATTAGGGAATCCAAATAGAATCACTATGAACATGTTGAGCTTTTGCCTTATATGAAAAGTAGTTTTTGAATATCCTCCTTCATCACACGTACATGATAATATATTGATAGAAGATGCCTCATAAAAAAGTAAAGGTATCTATAAAATGATCAAAAAATGCATCACTATATGGTATATTATAATTTTCCTTTATAATGATCTTGGTGAGCTCTTAATAATCAATGTAATGGCGCATTAACTCCTCCATCTTCGTTATGTTGATGAATATTCACCCCATGGTGATGAACATGGATGTATAAAACCTATATACATTTTTCCTATATTCTAATCATCTTCTCATAAATTACAATAATATCTATTCTATTTAGAGTCCATGATATTCAAAATTATATAGATATATTATGGACAAATAATTCAACCTCAAAACACAGAGGAAGACTGGTCAACTCCTTGGGAAACTGATAATTGAATTCAATTCTAATGGGTATGTCATCATAGATGATATTTTATTTAGTATCAATAATTTTATCTACATATGAATTATCAGAGTGAAATAATATCCATGGATGAGTTGATGATACCAAAGGAGATTCATCATCCTCCTTGAACATGTATAGAAAGAGGCCAACTTTTTGATAAAAAGAGTGATTTCATTATCTCATTAATTTATGTTTTCCATATATAAATAAATAACTTTGACACCAATAATAGAATAAAATTTCACTAAGGGTAGTATCACAAGGTTCATTGGGATGTTTAAACCAAAAATATGGATAGAGTGCGAGTTATATAATTGGGATTCCGCAATTCCCCCATTTTCATTTTTCAAAGATAACTCAACATCCATTTTTTGAGGCAATATTTGGATATTTCTACCAAACATATACAATTTAAAAATATTCATATAACCAAAATAAAACAAAAAAATTTATAATATAGAATTAATAACTATCATACATATAACAACATCATTTTTGGGATCCACCTCAAAAGTGGTGATTGTATAATCTCTACCATTACCTCTAGGACATGGAGTTTATTATCATTAGTTATCATCAACAACCATTATAATAAAGAATATATTCTCATTTTGTACCTATTCCTTGTATTTGAAATATTATTCAGATGGATGAGGTTTTACCATAGACTTTCGTTCTTCAAACACAATGGTGTGTTTCTCTCATTGATAATCATAGGCTCTTTCACTTCCTTCAACACCAAAAGAATTTCCTCATCCCTTTTAGGAAATTTCAATGATTATTATTCCCAAAATGTTGACAGGTGGGTTGATGTGACTTCTTACCATTATTATATTTATCCATCGTACCACTATAACTAATTTCAAATAACTTCTTCTTATCTCTAGCCCCCAGAGACCCTTGTGACATTACGGTCTCTATATATACTTTTAGGGAACACATAAATATTTTATCATACCACATTACTTCTTGAGTAGAAAATTCCTTTTTTAGATTCATATTTGGACCTCTAAATAAGTGGTCAACATTACTTTTAGGTTAAACAAAAAATATAAAGGTGTATAATGAAATTATTGTGATGATTTATTGGTATTACCTAATAGATTAGTCCTCATATTTTTTGGGTCTTTGTAAATAAATATCTATTTTAGATTAGAGATAATTATTTAAATATTTGTTGAAAATAATTTTTTGAATTCAGTCCACTCCGTCAAATCAATATCCTTTTCATGATTCATATTTTTTTACCATCATCCAACATTGACCAAATTCTCCATCCATACAATAAATTTCCATCACCAACTTTCATTTCATATAGCATTAAATATGGGAGAAGGTAATTTAAATGGTGTCAATATAATGATCCTTAATTAAGGGATCAAAATATATTCAGAAATTTGGAGGAGGTCCCCACATAAAGGTCTCAATTGTAACTTATTGTTTCGTAGGGGGATTTTGACTTTCCTCCTAATACACGGTTCTATTAAAAACATGATTCAAATAATAAAGCATAATTATGAATTTCATGATTCCTACACCCATAAGGTTGGGAACTTTATTTGGGCAGTCATCACATTTCCCCTCATATTGTTTTTCGACACAATGTTTCCTATTTCCATCCAAAAAAGGAAAATAACATGAATAATTATGAATGATAGTTTTTACACTATTAAATATTTAAATGGGAAACCATATATATTAAAGGGATAATACATAATAGATATATATTCTTTATACCATGAATTTATAAGCTTCAATATATGTTACCCATTATCGGCTTTATAATATAAAATCAAATTGTATTTTTTACCCTTAATAATGTTTCGTAAGGGGATTGTTAATTTACCAAAGTATATACCAAAGGAGTGTCAGAACAGGTGTGAAGTAAGGCCCATTTTTGTACACTAGGTAATGATTGAGTCAAGCATCACACAACTTTTTCATAGTTAAAACCCCTAGTTATATCTGGGCCAGATCCATATCCCCTTGTACATTCTAGATAGGGATATATTTGATTGGAATGCAGATACTCAATACATTATCAAAATTTAGAGATGTTTCAATGGTTTATTCTTATACCGAAGTCATTCGGCAGGGTTATCTAGTCCTAATCCAAAACTGAAATACTTTCCTTTGATACTAATTATAACAACCCATCTCATCAATACACTTTAATTCATGAATATTTAAATAAAGGTTCACATGATACAACCGGTAAGATTTTGAGGTCTATTATATTTAGGAAATTAGGAAGAAAAATTATCAACTTGCAATTTAATTCAAAAAAACTATTTAGAGTCTCCATAACTTGACTTGAAGTTCAATAAATCTTCTAACAATGTATATGATAACATGGGGATGTACATAAGAAGGTGGTGAGATATAAAGCCCAATAAGGTAATAGTCAATGCATATGATAATGTAAATTATTTCTTGTGAGATAAGTGGCACATTAAGGTTTCATAAGAGGTAAAAGAATCATATTATTGAACAATGAGATATTATATAATATGATAGCATATAGGAAATATAGGAATGTTGCAATAACACAAAACAAGACCTCACAAACATAAGTCAAAGATAAACACCATGAAATCATAACGAAATGTTCTTGGTATAACCTCTTTTACATTATAGGTATTATCTCTTGATATAAAAACATTAACAAATGCATTGGACAACAATTTTGGCTCACCCATCATTTATATATTATAGACATGCATAAGTGCGCCACATAGATCATACAACATAATGGTTACACTTGTAAATTTGAGTCCAATGATCAAGTGTGTGGGTTACATAGATGGAAGTTCATAATAAATGATGTATAATGACATCTAGTTGAATAATCTTAACTGTTAATAATGATGGATATTCACTATAAAAAATGTTGGAATGGAAAATCAATGGATAATTTCAATAGAAAAATGGGGGTACATAATGATTAATAGGATGGTTCAATGAGAGTGAAATTGGTCTCTAATCACATAGAAAGGTAATAATAGTAAAAGAGATATTTATAAAAATATTCCAACATTATCAAATGGATGTAAAAAAGGCATAATATAGAGAAGGTTCCTGAAAAAATATGAAAAATAGATGATCCCTTACTTTGAGATAGTGTTTCTAAAACATTGGCGAAGGATTATTGAGAGATTTTTGGAATCATGGGAGGGCTCTAGAGTAGGAATGGAAGAGTAATATAAATCCCCAATGGTATTGAGTAAAGAGAAATGGGAGGTTTCATGGGTATATATAGAAAAGGAGTAGATAATTCTTTATTAATTTCCAAACATAGGTTTTGGAATATATATGATAAATTAATTAAAACCAGCAAACATCCAATGGTTTTCCGAAGGTTTATTCCCAAGTAGATTTTTTAATTATTTTATATGTTTAATAAAAAATATAATTGAAATAATACCCTTGTTGTTGTGGAAGTGAGTGATGTTTATAAATAATTAATTTTAAAATCTTAAAAAAGAATTATATTTTATGAGGAATCATTAATAGAATATAAAATTTATCATATACCATGAAAAAAATTTATTTTAATGGGGAAATATACATATTTGTTCATGAATACCTTTTATTCCATATATTAAATTGCATTTTGTTCAATATGATATCAAAATACACACCATATATTTATACCATATTTAATTTTGACCCAATTATTCGACCATATCCAAAAATTATTAAACAATCATCGTTGACTAATTTCAATGTTCATATTTGAGAAATATAATATTTATTTTTCTCGAAATAATTTTCTATGAAAGGGAATTTACAATTTTAATTAAAAATCAACATTTTTTAAAAATAATAGTGTTTGGACAATAATAGTTTTCTTATCCTTATAAATTTAATTTTGAATTCATAAAATTATATTATAATAAAAATTCAATAAAAATTATTTCACAATATTATTTTATAAAAATATCATTTATTTAAAAAATTCTTGAATTTTTTAAAATCGAGTATCTTGATTTAAACTATCTATTTCCCTAAAATACAATTTTTGTTTCGTAATATCAAAATATAATATTTTATAAAACTCATTATCTAATCATTTAAAAACCGATATTAATGAGGCATAACTATGACAATTTTTTAAATAAAATAAAATATAAAAAATAATATTATTAGGGTTAAGATATATATCCCATTACTAAAACATAGATTTATATATGGGTAAAGTGTGTGATTATGAGATTTTTGTGGGGTGGTTTGACATACATCGTTTGGGCCATAATCTTGATGAGCTTTAAATTATAACATTAATGGTGTCACCCATGCATTAGTTTTTGAATATTGTCTTGGGATTGATAGAGGTAAAATAAAAGCGATTCTATCTCACATGGATTCTCTAATAATGGGATCTATAAGGTGTGAACATATTGGTCAGGGCCATCAATTCTTTTTTTTTGCATTCCAATTGGACTTTTTCATAACCCTTAATATATAATAATCATATTATCATGGTAAAATGGATATATTGTCAGTTTTTATGATTTTTAACATTATATTCAAAATTATAGGATATAAATTCTATCATTGTTAAATAAACAATGTAGTGCATGTGTTTTCTATAATCACATTATGTAATATGGAATTTAATTTAATCAAAAATATAACATCATTTAAAAAAATTAAGGTCATTATAGTTTTAATATTTTTAATTTGGATATCTAAATAATCATATAATAGTAATTTTATTTTTATTTAAAAAATAATTTACTGAGGTTAAAAAATTAGTTACCATGTTCAAAGTACATTATGGAAAAATGTTATATTAATGGGAAAGAGCATAAAATATCCCAATTTATATACCTTATTTGTGTACATGAGGGGTTTATTTACTAGTAATTCTCCACTATACATTATTTTATATCATTATAGACACTTTAATTAAGATTTTACAGGACATTAACATAAATTTATGAATATTTAAAAAAAATTAATACGTCTCATTTAAAATAGGATCCCTTCAGCACCCTACTTCACCTTATTCAAAAAGAATTATGAATAAATCGAATTCTTCTGAAATCAAATCCCAATACACTCTTATAAGTTATATAGGACTTGGCCTCACTAAAAAATATAATAAGAAATATTATAATTTAATTCATAGGTGGATTTTCATAGAAGATGTAAAGCTATTAACTGAGTTCAATTAAGTTTATTTATTATTCCACCACATGAAAAGAATATATACATATATAAATATCATTGAATAATTATAATTATTATTGTTAAATTTTATTATGATGATTTAAATCCATTTCCTACCTCATTTAAATCTCCAAAAAATGAAAACAAAAATCTTGCATACATGCGACAACCACCTCTATGTAGTGATGTACATCATTCATGCATACATGTGGATTACCATTTCCAGGGATGTCGTGTTTCATTTTCCATCATCCACTTACATGAATAGTTATAATAATTTATTTGATGAATATATATATATATATATGATATTTAAACAGAACATATTTCATGAATATGGTTTTGAAAGGAATTTGAAAATATCAATTATCATTATAATATAATCCATTGATATCTGTAAATTACATGAAATAAATTCATCAATGATTCCATATTCATGATTCACAAATAAAACGTCCATCGAATGATATTAAAACATTAGAAATAATTATGGAAATTATATTCCATAACATTGATTTATAAATGAATGTAATATTTTTACCAAATAATGAGGGTCAATATCTCTAATACGAAATCCATACAGAATAAAAAACATTATTAACATCTGATGATGAAAATAATCTACAAAAAACTAATATATGTGTAGGTATAATGATAAATAATGTAAATAAAGGTTAATAAATTTTAATAAGATTTTTATATAAGCAATTATTATGGTATTTGTAGTAGATATTAGGATAAGTATCTATCAAGAATGACATGAGTAAAATGATAAGGGTGTTCATCTCCTAATTTTTATTCATTGAGATATACTCTATAAACATTAATTTCGTTATTTTTTGTTGTGTGTATATAATAAATGTATGTATATATATTATAATAATGATAAATTTCATTTTAATTAAAAATCCATCTAATGTTATATTTTTCAAGGAGTTTCTCAAAGTTTACCATTGTTGTTGGCATTTTTCTTAACTCAATTTTCATTCATCAAGTTATAATGTCTCCTGATGAAATCAATTATTATATGTTGGATGAATTATATAATATAGTAGTATAATATTTTATTTAGTACTTTTTCTATTTATTTAAATCACTTCCTTAGAATCATGTTTTTACCAGTGTTATTACCCAACTTATTCTTGGATGATGGATTTCATTCTTCCTAAATAAGAAATGTAGTTATGAATTGTTATTATCCTCTTGATATTTTTTCTCTTCTATTTACACATTATTGTTTTTCTAAAATCATTTACATTCTTAATTTTTATACAAAAATTGTATTATCTCATGTGATCTTATTATTTCTCTTTACTTATATTAACATGATATTTTAATTATCCCTTTTAAGATGTTCGTTTCAATAATTTTATTTGAAAATACTATAATAGTGTTTGTCTTTCCCGATCATGTATTTAATTATTTACACAAAATTTCTTATGGAAACCATTTATTTTTTTAAGGCCTTGATATTTTTTTAATTTAAATATTTTTAACAGTTTTCAATTAACCCTTTTTCAAAACTAAGTTTTAATTTGACTCATTAATTCATCTGTTATTTAAATATTAAAAACATTTTATAAAAACTAATTTCTGGTTTCCCATAAATTTTTTTTTCACAAAAGTATATTTTTTCTATTTGAATTTTTTTTAATGAATTACCATATAAATTTCAATAAAATATTTTCATTGAAGGGATTCAGCTCACGGAATGAAATAATCCAACTCTTGATATCATCCTATGTGGTGTTATTCAATGTGTTCTTATTATAAATTTTTTTTTCACCTATGTCAATTTCCTTTGATGTTTTTATGATTTAGTGGGGATATTAAATTTTTTACCATTTATCAAATTTTTATAGCTGATTTATGAAATGATCTATGGATATTTTTATGAAACCCACCTTCTTTTTTAATGGTTAATTTAGTGATGTTTGAAATATTAATTTTTTCATGTTATCATTTTAGATTTAAGTATAATTGTAATTATATTATTCGTGTTCAAACAATTATATATCCTTCTAATGAATGGGTAATGATATATCTCATAAGATAAATAGTAATGGTGAGTGAAATCAAAACCCTAAGGAATAATATCCATTATGTGATGGGTGGGAATGGAATTATATAGCCTTAAAATCAATTTTGTAATGACATATGACTTACAATATGAAATTTGTGTGATTTATAAGTGAACCCATTCCATTATGGGTATATTAACACTATATGATAATGGTATTGGAAGTGTTCCTTTACCACGAGAATTATTTCTGATGCTTTTCTTTGTTATGTAATGTTAAATTTTTAAAAATTCACATGTCATGATGACTGGTGTCTTATGTTATTCATAGATATTTCTTCCTTGATTTTTTTATTTCCCATATTTATTTGGGAATGAATTTATAATCACATGTTCATAGGCCTAGACTATGATCATATATCAACATTTTTATCCAAATCCCACATATAATCATCAGTTGTTATCTCTTATGGTTATCCTTTTTAGGAATCGATGATCACCTATTAGTTTTTTTCATTCCTTAGGTTAAATGGATTAGTATAACTTCTGATAATTTTATAGGGTTACTATTATGCATTAATGTTCACAACTCTGTATTCCCAATATAAAATTTTATTTTTAGTTTAAATTGACTTTCATATTTCCAAAATTTATAAAATGATCTTTTATTGTTTTAAAACATTTGGAAAACAATCCATATTTCATTTTGGACATATAGAAATCTACCACAAATGAATCTAATGCATGATTTGGTCAAAATGACTCAAGGTGCATTTCTTCATAATAAAAGTCTAATTTTAGTTTGAAACATGTATCACATAGCCAAAACCAAAAAAATTAGCTCGTATTATTTTAATAAATTATTTCAATATTACATAATTAGTCTGTGACATATTGGAATTGAATTCGCATCAATTGGACAAATATTAGTGTCATTGTTTCGTGAAGTATTTTTTTTTCAATATATATGAATCATTTTAGTATAGAAATCACGCCCCATATCTAAAAATGAGAAAACAATATTATATTGTATTAAAAAAATTGAAACAAAATCATAATTCATTGTTTATGTATACTAATTATAATAAATTCAATCTGACACACGATGTGTTTTCAATGAATTGATGTGCATGTTTTCAATAAAAAAGTGACATTTTTGTTTATAATCCATGCCACCTAACCTAAATTGATAAAAAAGAGCTTGTATTGATTTCTAACCTTATGAAAATGATCCATAATTCATTTTTATGGGTAAAAAATGATCGATTCCAATCCTACACATGATGTTGTTGGTATGGCTCAATGTTTCTGTTTTTTATATAAAAGTTTACTTTTAGTCTAAAACACACATCAAATAGACCAAACTATGAAAAAATATCATATTATTCTCAAATATAGGAAAAATAACTATAATTAGTTTTTGACATATTGTATTAGACTACAGATCTGTCTAACACACGATGTTGTCGGTATAACTCAATGTGTGTGTTATCTATATGAATTTGACAATTTATTTTCAAATGTCTTGAAAATTGTAAAAACAGAAAAAATCATATTATTTTATAATCATTGAAAAATAATCCATAATTCTTTTTTAGCATTTAATAATCAATCGCATGTCATTCTGATACACGATTTTGTCAATCTGACTCGAAGTTTGTGTTTTTTGTGTAAAAGATTCATCTTAGTTTAAAAATGTGTTGTCTAACCAAAACATAGAAAATTGGAATAGATTTATTTTAAACCAATATATAATGGTCCAAAATTAATTTTTCTTAGTTATGAATTGACTGTATGTAAATATGACACATGATGTGGTCATTAATATTTGATGTGAATGGTTTCAATATAAATTGGTCCTTTCAGTTTCAAACATACAACAATTTTCAAATAACTGATAAATCATGATCACATTTTATTTGATTTTTTTAAAAATGATTCATAATTAATTTTTGATGTTTAATTTTTGACACTACCTCAAACTTGACACATGATGCGGATATTATGGCACAAACTACGTGTTTTTAATATAAAAGTGCAATTTTAGTTTAAAACACATGTCACATTTCCAAAACTGATCAAAACATTATATATTTTTTAAAATTTATAGTAACATGATCGATAATTAATATTTGATTTATTGGAATCGACCACACATCAATCTGAAACCTGATTTCATTCGATATGACTCAAAGTACATAATTTCAATATAATGGTGTAAATTTAGTTTAAAGAATATGTGATATTATCAAAACCAAGGAAAAAAGCTCTGATTATATTCAATCTATAGAATAATAAACTAAAATTCATTTATTTGGTCAATGAATTCGGAAAATGTCAATTTAACACATGATGTGGACATTATGACTCCAATTACATGTTTTCAATAGAAAAGTGCCATTTCAATTTAAAACAAACAAAAAATTGTCAAAATAGAGGAAATGAGCTCTTACTTTTTTTAAATTTATAAAAATTATCTGTAATTCATTTGTGTTACAGAAGAGTCGACCACAGAACAATCAGACACATAATGATCCTAGTATGACCTGAAGTGCATGATTTTAATATAAAACTATCATTTTAGTTTAAAGATATAATTATTAATAACTATTTAAGTAATTAAGTCGATTAATAAATGAAAATATCCTTAATATATTCCATAATTAAAAATTTAATTTTATATATCTTTAATTTATAACATAATTAATTATTAATAATTAATATAACATTAAGAATATATTCATTAATAATATAATTAATGATATACGTAAAAATATAATCAATAAATTTTATAATTAACCATAAAATTTATCATATGGTGATTATATAGTAATAAATTTATAGTTTTTTTAATCTATTCATACTAAAATAAACATTTGTTTTATTACAAAGACAAAATTGGGTACAGAGGTTGATTAATTGAAAAAGACTGCGATAAGAGTTTTGATATTTTATACCGGGTTATAATTTTTTATTAAATTTAAATATCACATAAAAGTACATATATTTATATAATTATTAATTGAAATGATAATGCAATATAATATTTTTATTCCAATATGGTATTATATATTATTAGTATATTTATTTTGATTCTATTTCTAATTTGATTATATTATAGGGCTGATGTAGGGTTGTGGGTTCTCCAACAGCTATTATGAACTTTATCAATTCTACCAAAATCACCCATAAATGATACATTTATCATAACTAAAATAAACTAATAATGAATTCCCACTTCATCAGTTCACTGTATTAGCGATGATAAATGCGACAGTTATCATCTTTTTTGTTAGAAAAGATAAAGGATGAGTATTTTAAGGGCGCTCAACATGCCATCACTTTATATGTCTCGAAAATCTAAATTATTACACTGAAAAATGTGGTTTATGTAGTTGTGTGTTTGTTTGTTTTTATTTTACCCCCCCAATAACCTAAGTATTATTATTAATACAGATTTATTTTTTTCCTTTCTCGTGTTTTTATGGTTTTTCTGAATATGTAAATCAAGAATCATATACATATGGGTACATATAAACTTATTTTATTTATACCGACAACTAAAACTTATAATATATTAGAGAATATAATATTTCTATGATAATTATGATACTTATACTTATTATACCAAATATTTGTTGTAATAGATGTAAAAAAGAATATTGTTTTGTTTAAGAACTTCTTAGAGGAGCTCAAACTAAATTGGGCAGAAAATGAATTTAACTATTTCAGTTAGAGATATTTATGTTTTGTAGAGATACCATTATTGTATATCTGAAAGAATCATATTTAGTTCAAGTACCACTTTGTTAGATTCATAATACAGGATGGGATATTGAAATTTAAAAATATTTATAGAACATGTAATTTGAAAGACATATTGAAAAAACCATTATTGATTTATTAATTGAGTCATAATCATTCCATTTTTGGTTTTAATTGATGAATATAAGATTAGAGGAAGAATATTGAAGATTTTTTGGGGGAATGGAATGGATAAAAATTTTTCATTCATGAATAATCAATTTGGAATATAATATTTGATGGGAAAATAACCATTTGTGAGTAGAGAAGATGAGGATATGATATTATGTAATTTCACTAAAATTGGAACCATGTAAGGGTGGAAAATTTTTGGATCAGTAATTATATGAAGGATTTTTGAAATGGTGGATCTTGAACCATCAGATGTATTTCGTCCAATTACTACTTAATTGATTTTACACTAGTCTATGACATGGTACTATAGAACATGATTGCATAAAACTACAGTAGATTAGACCTTTTTTACATTTATGATATAGAATCATAGAGGTGAAAACGTTTTCAACATTTTACTATAGTTGAATAAACTTTAATGGAATAGGTATCATAGCTCAATGAACTAACATACACCATTACTATATCAAAGTATACCTACTATGCAGATTTTCCACTATAGAAACATAGGTTCCTTTAATTACTTAGTACATTATGAGTTCTTCTCAACCTAGGTGTTTTTAACTCTATTCTTGTATTCATTAACATGATCCTATAAATAGTATAGTTTTCATGCCTCTCCAATGGAATATATATTTTCTCTAAACCATGTATATATGGTTTTTTTGTTCTTCATTATCTTCTTTTTTTTCTCCCTTTTATTATTATTCTGAATCAACTCTTTTTAGTAAAACTGTTATTTCTATAATAGATTATTCTTTAAATAATATCATGTTTTATAATTCATTGATTTCTTCTAATAAATTTTCATATATAATTTTTTAATTACAGAGAAAATATTAGAGTAACATATCCGTATTAATTTCATTTATATAGATCATATCATATCCAATCCACTAAAAAAAGACTTAACTATATGATTTTATCAAATTCATGTTATCCAAATGAGTTTAGTTATATGATTTTATGTATTATTTTGGCCATAGTTTAAACCTCAATATAAATCCATTTGTTAATAGGGATATATTATTGAAATGAAATAATTTTAAAAATTATATATCTAAATTATTTTATTGATCCATGGAACGTTGTTATAATACATATTTGTTTAAATTAATTATGATATTCATTATAGATTAATGATTACAAAGACAAAATATATTTTTTGTTGTATATAAATTGGATATTTCATATTTATTATTAATGTGTCATATATTAAATAATTATGTTTAATATGATTTGTTTTAAATGATACATTTCTTTGGAATATAATGTTTCAATTAATTAAAAACTTTAATCCAAGGGGTATGATTTCAAATTAATATTTGGAATTTATGGATTTAGAATAATTTAGGGTTTATAATATATTATTGTTCAATTTTTCAACTGATGAAATTAATAATTAAATTATATATTAATTAATTAATGTATCAATTATTTACATACATGAATAATTAATAAATAATGAATTTTCATATATTTTATTTAATGGTTTATTTCATTCATTCGGTAAGTGAAAATTTTATATGCTTATCTTGATAATTGTATATAATTTTTTCACAATAATGTGTTTTATCATGTTGTACAAGAGATAATATGAATTTATAGGTATATATTAACACTCCTTTAGTGAGAAAATTCATGATTGAGTAGTATTCACCAAAATTTCCATATCCAAGTGGTTGAGGTTTGATTTCTAGAATCATTGTGGGGTTATGGCAGGTGATGTAGGAAGTGATGTAGGTGGTGACATAGGATGATGCTAACACAAGATGGCATAAGAATGCTTATATATGAAAGCATATGAATATATGGGGGTATAATTAATTCAACATTAATGCATTTTAAGGACTTTGGGCCATATAATGGGCTTTCAATCCAACCGGGCCTTGTCCTTCTCTTTGTAATAAAATGGCTGGTTGGATTTGTTATCCCTGGGTGAATATGACCTATCTAGTGTGCATTTCATTGTATTTTTTCAATAATAACCATCATATTATAATTATTAAACCTTAATTTTGTTATAACTCATATGTTTTTAGGGTTTTTGGATGAAATCAAGCATATATTTTATATATATGGTATATATATAATAATTATATTCATACCATAATCCAAAAAATATTATATATTATATCTTATATTAGGTTAATGATAATTTTTATACCTATATTTTTTATACATAATATTTTTTGTAGAAACAAAATATTCTAGTAGTGTCAAAAAGTTACTTTTTTCATACAATTATAACTAAATCATTGTTCAATATAGTGTAAAAACACTAGGGTTTATGAAATAAATTATATTCATCCAAGATTCAAATTCAAATTAAAATTTTTAATAAAAAAATATGATTAAATTAATGATTTAACTCATAATATATTTATTGATTTTATAATAAATATCTCTTGAGTTTAGAATGATATCCCCTATACGAAAAATATATAAACAAAATCACCCAACTATAGAAAAACCAACTGATCACAATTTCAATTCCCATAAAAACCCCAAAAAATAAAAATCAAAGACTTGTATATTCACTAAATATGAAAATCTAATAGGTCAATAATGAACATCATTGAAAATACCTTAATCCATGCAACCTAATCTGTCATGTCTATTCTCGCACTCGACTCACACCTTGAACTACACCTTGATTCATGAACCCTAGATTCAATTTTGTGCCCAATATATCACACCATATCCCGATCCTCAAAATAGGACTGTACAATCCAAAAGAACATAAACAACCACCACTTCAAATTCAAGAAACCATCTTGTTCAAGATCAACATCATTTCTCGAATTAAAAAATTTATTACAATGTAAAATTCAATTCTATTATAAAGATAAAAATGGGTGGTAATCTAATGGTAAAAAACCACAATCTTGAATTTCTAATTATAAAGTGGATGATAAAATAGAATTTATTTTTTTACATAACTAATGAAGATTTTTATTATTGAATTGAAAATCAAGATCATAATATATTAAATGAGTAAAAATTTCAATCAATTACTTGGATGAATATGTGATGGTTTGAAATCATATTATTTCTAAGATTGAAAAATATTTTCTAAGTAATACTAATTTCTATTATATGACTCCCGTATAAAAGTAATAAGTTTTCCACATAATTTTATTATTGGTGTTCATTAAATTTATAAATAGGAATGTTTTGTTGGTTATTGTTAGCAAAACTGGGTTTTTTATTCTCCATAGTGAGAATATAAATTTTTATGGAGTTTTTTAATGGGGAATTTATAATAATATCTTATGGTAATGAATATGTTATGTAGAGATTTATATATGATATGGTATATGTTTTTAATGTCTCAGAGTATATGTTTTTTATGTTTTGAAGAGTTTTTAAAATTCTATGTAAATGTTTTTTCATTTCATGTGTAAAAAATACGTTTTATGGATTTTTCAATGTGGTCTGGTATTTGTTTTATTATGTAGAAATTCATGAATTTTTTTGATAGAAAAATAGTGAATATATTGGGTTTTTATAACTATATGGGATTTCATAATACAATAATTAATTATTTAATGATTAAATAATTATCCTTTTTTATGTGAAATAATTATGTCAGAAAAACCAAATTTGATAATTCATCAAAAGTTTCCACTCATGGGTACTATTTATTATATATATATATATATGTATATAGTGCTAATATGAATGCATTAATTTTAATGGGACAGATGATAAAGGGTATATTATTTCAACAATAGCAATAAAAAATGAAAAATAAAAATAATAATTTATTATGAATATTTTATTTTAAATAATTATATATTTTTTTAATATTTAAAAATAAATTAACTATTTTTTATTCAATTAAAGTAATTTTTTAAAAATGATTTTACTTCACCTTTTGAAAATTAATTCTGTATTTGATTAGTTAATTCATCTTTTATAGAAATGTACAAAATATCATCTGAAAACTCATTTAATGTTTTTCTTTCATTTTCATCTTAATATGTCAGAAATTTATTTTCCTAGATATTATTTGTCTTGTGTTTCCCTCTACAATAGTTAAAAAAAATTCCTCCATGAGATTAAAATCATTGTTTCAAAGAATCCAACTCTTCAACCCTTTCATTGTGGAACCATTTGTTGGGTTCTTCTTATAAAATTGATTTTAACCTATGGGGAAATTCCCCATTGATTCTAAGATTCAACAGTTATATATAATTATTCAATCATCCACCTTATTTATATGTATGTATTTTGAAATGTTCTATGAATATTTATATAAAACTAAGTTCTTTTTCATGGGTAAAATATTTGATGTTTGAAATATTAATAGTCTCATATTCTCTTGGGTCCCATATGTATGATTTTCATAATATGATAGGTGGTCCTAGAATTTCATATCCCTATAATGAATTGGGTATGTTATATATCATATGAAATATTTAAATAGGGAGTGTAAAAAACCCATAGGGGACCAAGCCCATTAAGTAATGGGTCGGCCCATAATTTCACATCCCTTTAATGCACTGTGTAAAGACTTATATCTCATGAGCTGACATGTTAGGGGTTATGGAGTCTATCCAATCTATTATGAGACTTTTTCCTTTAGATGATTATTTTATTAGAAGAGATCATTGGAAAATGAATGATTTTTTATTCTTTTGTTTGTTCGATATTCTAATGGGTTTCAACATTCTCATGTAATTATGACAATAGATTATGTTTTGAACCGATACATATGTCATGTTCTATTATTAGTGATCCATGTTTACTTGGGTATTTTTTTAATGTTATGTTCATGGGACATGAATATGATCTCATAACCACATTTTTATCTTTTCTCACATATCATCATAAAATTCATATCTCATATATTTTACATTACTCAGAATACGATATTACTAAATTGTTTTCTAAATTCCCCTAGTTGTGAGGATAAGTAGAACTTATGAGATATATATAGGGGTATGATTATGTAAAATTTTTTAAATTTTTTTAGAAAATTAGGTATCTAGTAACCAAATACACTAAAAATAATTATTTTGAAGATTGTGTGAGATTATAATGACATTTAAAAAAATAATATTATATTCATGTTTATCTTGGGCTATATCACATGGTATCAATTCCACTATATAAAGAATGGGTTTTAGAATCAGATCATAGAGTGTGGGCCAGGGGTGCCTTAATTAGTATCGAAACTGGGTTTAATTTTTTTTACTAGTTTAAATATTTATTAATTTTAATATTGTAAAACAATATTGAAAACCAAATGTATGAGTATATGTTTTGGAAAAATCATTAAATATTTTTTGAAGTAGTGACAGTGAATTTTCATAGCAATGATATCCCAATCTATATACAAACTCGTGGGTAAATGTTCAGGATTAAATGCACAAAGTGTTCATTTTCTTAAAAAAGATGGCTGGGTATTAACTCAATATTCAGAAGATTCATGGAATGTGAGCATAATTAGACTCATGATTTGAAACTACCAAATGATATTCATTAGCTAATTTAGATTATCTTTCTGAACCATTATAAAGAATTTGAATAGAATTTGAGGATGTGATATTTAGCTATTAATATTAGGGAACATAATACGAATATGACTTTGGAAAACCCATATTGACGCCTCTATATTCATATTTTAACATATACACTTTGTATGAGAATTACTTATTCTAATTTTATTGTATGATTTTTTTAAATTTAATAATTTATGACTTATTTTACTTTAAATTCCTTTTTATAAATTAATATCAAAATACCAGATAAAATATGTTATCAATGAGTGTAATGGAAAATGAATATATTTTACTAATTAGATAGAAAATGAGATAGAATCTTGATTAAACAAATTCATAGCAATGCCCACCAAACATTGATAAGAAATAAGTATTAACATATACATTGTTGAGAACGTAAATTCTTAAGGAAAGATCAAATTGTCATAGAGTATTTCATGAATTAATTTCCACCCACATTTAGTTCATCCTCTAACCTACTAAATATTGAGTAATGGATCAATTATATAAGGAATATATTATTCATTCCCTATTGCTTGGACCCCAAGAATGTCATCATAGTTTTTTATTGATTTAAAGATGAAGCTGATCAATGGTCAAATATCATCAAGTTTATGATGAATATAGAACTATATGACTCAATGGAATGGGAGTGTTTTTGGAAATAAATATTCCATAATTGTTTTACCCAAACTCTTTGTATAAATATTAAAATATAATTTCTAGAGTTTAATGAAAATGAGGAAAAATCCATTTAACCCTATGAAAAAAAATTACAAGGTTTGTGAGTTACACCTCCAAATTTTTTAATATCATTAATAAATAAATTGAATGATTCTTCATTAGCCATAAACCTAATATTTTAAATTAATTATATATAAGAAGATTTTATAGCTATGATTAAATTAACTGATGTATACATAAGGGGGAATGGAAACAGGGGAGTCAAGTTATTCAAGATACAGGAAATTAAAGATGGAGTTTCATATGAACATATATACAAAAATTACATATCAATGAATTTTCAATCACATAAATTATATATATGTTTTTTTTATTTGATGTATCTAATCAAAGTATTTAGGAAATATTTTACTTGTGATAAAATAATCCATCAAGAATACTATCATTGATTAAATTAAAAGAATATAATTTAGAAAAAGTTGTTCTTAAGTAATGATCCACCCAATCGTCAATTCTTAAAATGAAATTATTTTGGGAATTATGAAAATAATTTCGTCAATACAGGGTCTAACATGGATAATAGTATTAAAAAAACATTCAAACCAAGAGAAAAATGAAGATCATATGCAACAACTACTGCATATGTGGGTCATGCAAAAATAATAAAATGTGCACTCATTATCAACTCAAGAAAATAAAATGTGGTATTTTATT
Source organism: Viscum album (assembly GCA_963277665.1). Classification (NCBI taxonomy): domain Eukaryota; kingdom Viridiplantae; phylum Streptophyta; class Magnoliopsida; order Santalales; family Viscaceae; genus Viscum; species Viscum album. The sequence continues at coordinate 514,009,848 of OY728138.1, forward strand.
TAAATTCTACAACCCAATTATTTATTCCTATAATGTTTTTTAAGAACATGAATTATTAGATATATGATTATCCTTGAAAACTTCTATAATTGTGATGGTTTTACCCCATTCATATAATGTTCATTGATAAATTGTTATTAGTGATTTCTAAAAATCTTTTTATTCTCGCTTTAATAGAATTTTACATGATTTTGGACCTTGATTATCTCTCCCTATAAATATCTCCAAACAATATATATAATCAAGAAGTAAAATTTCAATTGATAAATCAACTAATGATTTTATATCAATGAATGTCTAAAAATAAATTCATCATATAGATTAATTCCACTATATGGGAGTTAGTCTTCGAATCTACATTGAGTTCCCCAATTATAAAATATTTAGTGAGGTTTATATTTTTTTTATAAATTATATCTCATTTCAGGATTATATTAAAAATAAAATAATATATTAACATTGATGAGAGAAGATAAATTGCAAGGACAGAATTATTTAAAGGAATAGAATTAACACCCTAATATTTTAATATAAATAATTCATTAATTAAATAAAATATTCAATAGATTTATCCGCATTACATAATGATCTCATTCAAAACTATAAAATATTTTATTATGATAAAATTGTAAATAAAAAATGTGGCTATTATAAATTTGGTCACTGAAATAGAGTATAAATTAAATTAAACACAATATGAAATTCTTGCAGAAAGAAAAAAAGGGTAAATTTTTTAATATCAATTAATTAATAAAACTCAATTGGTGTATCTAGACAAATAATAATGTTATTTTATTCATAGAATTTATTTTAATAAAAATATCCTTTTAACATGATATAGATATTTAATTTTATGAAAATAAATATGTTTTGGTTAAGTGGTGAAAAAACATATTTTTATACTAAAAATATATTAGCATTCATTTAATTATTAATTGATATAGATTTTAGAATAATAAAGGTTAATATTTAAAATGTCATTTTTATATAAAAATAGATTTTATTATGTTATAAATTTCTATTTAATAATTAAATATTTAAATTTTAGATTTTTATTTTGAAAAAATGAACTCAAATTTTATATTAATCATTTTAATATTATATTAGGATATTTTTAGTTTTTAGGAAATGTTTTTTTCAGTTGAATAACAAAAATTACTGTTTTAAAAAATATCATGAATTTTATAAAATTATTAGGAAATAAACATGACATAAAATATGAGGAAAATAATTTAATTACCAAAATTTTTTCTAATAAGTAAAATCATATATTTAAAAAAAATTAAACTATGATTATCCTATTTGAACCCAATTAAAATTTTTATTAACACAGATTTTTATGCATTATACATTCATTATTCTGAATTGAGTTTTTAAAAAGTTTTTGAATTTAAATTTATTAAATGTTTTCAATATTTTTAATCAATATATAAATATTATTATATAATGGTAATTTTATTATTAATCATAAAATTATGTTACTGAGGATAAAAAATTAGTTAACATGGTCAAAATAAATTATAAAATAAATTAATCAATGAGAAAGGAACTAAAATATATCACTTATCTATGAGTATGAAAGGTGTATTGATAAATAATCCTCTCATTTCTATTATTTTCGTTCATTGGATCCACTTTCCTTTGAATGTGACAGAAATTAACACAATGTCCTGAATATTTCCAAAGGATCCACCCTTCTCAAATATAATAGGAACCCCGACCACCCCACTTCTCCTCACACAACAAGAAATTTAGTTATATTTTTTTTATATCACTTCCCAACACTATCTCTTATGTTTTATAGGTATTTTTTCACCCATAAAACAAACTAATAGTGCATATAGTGTATCCCATATGAGGATATCCACATAAGACGTAAATGTATTAACTAAGTTCATTCAAGTTTCTTTCTTCTTACACATCCTAAAAATAATAAATAACCAAAAAAATAATATGTGATAAGTTTAATTATAGAATTTATTTTTTTATGATGATTTAAAATTCATTATTTTCCTTCTTTCCATATATTAAAAATTAAAATGGAACTCATGTGTACGTGCAAACTACCACCCCTGTGTACCGATGTACATCATTAATCACTACCTATTATGGAAAATTATAAAGGTATATTTAATTTATTTATATTATATTTAATATATAATTATCTTTTTTAAAATATAATTATTATTTATGTTCCTTTCATTTCATCTTTGAAAAAATAATAACAGTTCACATGCATACATGGGGATTACTGCCTACATGGACAATTTATTTCATTTTTCATCACTTCTATGCAAATATGGTTCTAAAATTATGATTAATATATATATATATGTGATATTTAAGAGTAATATATTACATTAAAACGGTTCATAATAGAAGACACAAAAATCAATTCTCATTATAATGTAATCTGTCAATATTGGTAAATTACCAGAAATAACTTCACCACTATTTCCATATTCATAAATAAAAATACACTCATGGAATTATATTATTAAATTATAAATAATTAGGGAAATTATATTTTATTTACTTGAATAATATGAGAATTATAAAAATTTTACCAAGGAATGAGGATCAAGGTCACCATTACGAAACCCATACATAACAAAATAAATTATTAACATCAGATGCTGAAAAAAATCTTCAACTAACTAATATATGTGTAAAGAATACAAATATATGATGTATATAAATGGTAATAAATATTAATAAGATTTTAATATATGTGATTATTGGGGTTATGTTTATTATAGAATATGATATAGATCTTTTTTGAATATCAGGAGTGAAATAGTAATATTATTTTGTTCTCAATTTTAAATATGTGAGATATGTTACATATTCACTTCATGTTTTTTTTTTGTTTATTTACATCCCATTGATTTATTTTTATTATAAATATTATTAATTTTATCATATTTAAAAAATTTTCTAATGTTATCTTTTTGAAGGTGTCTTTCAAAGGTTACTAATGTCTTGGGGATTTTTATTAACTCAATTTCTATTTATCAAGTTATAATGTTTTTTAATGAACTCAATTATTATATAATGGGTTAATTCTAACCTATATTTATATAATAATATATTTAACACATTTTTTCTATTTATGTACTTATCTTCCTCATAAACTTTTTTTTCAATGGATGATATGCCGATTATATTTTATTAAAATAATTGTTTCTTCCTAAAAATTTAATATTGTTAAGAAATATCATCATCCAATTGATATATTTTTATCCTCTATGTTCATGTTATTTCTATCCATAAATGATAGTTTGCCTTAATTTTTCTAAAAAAAATATTTTCTCATCTGATCTTATAATTTCACTTTATGGAATATAAAATGAGAGTTTTATTATCCCTTCTACGATGTTGGTTTCAATAATGTCATTTTATAATATTATTAAAGGAATTTACTATCCTTGTAATATATCTTATCTTTCACTCCACATTTACTATGTAAAACCATTATTTCTTATTAATGTCTCCATTAGTTAATATTTTTTTTAAAAGAAAATATTTGCAAAAAAGAATAATTTCACCTCTCTTAAAATGAATTTTGAATGTGGCCCATAAATTAATCATTTACGAGAATTTTAAAAAAAGTTTTCTGAAAATATTTTTTAGTTTTTCATAAATTTTACTTTTTATCTCAAAACTATTTATCTCTTTGGAAATAATATTCAATAAAGAACCTCTAAATTACAATATAATATTTTTCATTTAGGGTATTAATCCCATTTAATCAAATAATCCAACTCTTGATCCCTTCCTATGTGGTCTAATCAAGGTTCCCTTTTTATAATGGTGATTTTGATATTTTTAAATATAATAAAATGTTTTTAAGCTTCACTGGAGATAGAAATTTATAATAGCATCCGTCATATTTCTCATGATGACTTACAAAATGTTATACATATATTTTCATGAAACTGACTTCTTTTTCATGGTTAACATAATTAGTGTTTGAAATATTAATGAATTTATTTTCTATTATAACACACATATTTATAATTGATTATATTAAGGGTGTGGATGTATTATATAGGGTTTAAATGCATTGGGTGATGTTATATCTCATGAGATATGTGGGAATAGGGAGTGAGTCCAAAAGCCTATAGAACTATGTCCATTATCTGTTGAGAGAGACTTGAATTATATAAACATAAAATACATTTGGTAAATAATAATATCTTATGTATTTACATTCATGATATTATGGAGTGAAATAAATCCATTATGGGTCACTTTACACTATATGATAACGGTACTTTAATTGAACCTTTACAACAAAAAGTATTTACAATGAATTGTCTTGTGCCATAATCTTAGGTTCTGAACCATTCTCATGTTAGGATGACTCATGTATTATGATATTATTATATCATTATTCCATGATTTATTATTTATGATACTTATCTATTTGGATATTAATTTATAATTATATTTTGATGGACCTTGAATATGATCTTATATGCACATGTTTATCCTAATCTCACTTATGTTCATGAATTATCCATTATGGTTATCCTTTCTAGGAATATGAGATCTCCCATTTCTTATTTCTTTCATATCAAAGGATATAAAGATGATTATTAATTATGACATGTTTATAGTGGTATTATTACTTATCAATGTTCAGATGTTCTTTTTTCAATGTATATTTTTTTCTTTTAGTTTAAAGCATATATCGCATAACCAAAACTGATGAAACTATCTCGCATTTTCATAAAAAATTAATAAAAAATTCCACATTTCCTTTTTAACATGTAAGAATATGTTGCACATATATAGACACACTATGTGGATAATATAAAGAAAATCATATTTTTTCAATATAAAAGTGTAATTTTAGTTTAAAATGCATGTAACATAGCCAAAATGATTAAACTTGCTGAAATTATTTTTGAAAATTTTTAAAAATGATCTATAATTTATTTATGACAAGTAAGAAATGACCGCATGTAAATATACCTCATGTTGTGGTCATTATAAATTATAGTATGTGTTTCCAATATAAAATTCTCATTTTAGCATGAAAAACATGTCACATAGACAAAACAAAGAAAAAAATAAATGATTATTTTCAATCATTAACAAAACAATCCATAACTTATTTTTGATGAGTATGAAATAACCAAATTTCAACATGACATGCGATGTGTTTTGTATGCCTTAAAGCGTGTTTTTTCAATATAAATGTTCCATTTTAGTTTAAAACAGATATCATATAGTCAAAACTGAGAAAATGAGGTTATAGTGTTTTCAAAACTTATAAAAACAATCCACAATATATTTTTGATGGGTATGAATCGGCCTGAAATCATTCTATCCCAAGATTTGGTTAATATTGATTAAATTGTGTGTTTTTAATATAAAAAGTAATTTTAGCTCAAAATGATCATCATATAGGAAAAATCAAAAAATTGAACTAATACTATTTTAATCATAGAAAAAAAATCCATAATTCATTTTTGACTTATAGGAATTGACCACACATTACTTTGATTTATGATGTAGCTGGTATGACTCAATGTTAATGTTATAAATATAAATGTGTCATTTTAATTTAATATGTGCATAACATTTCCAAGAATCAAGGGAATGTGATATGATTTTTCTTAAAACTTTTGTAAAATGGTCTATAATTTATTTATGACATGTAGGGATCAACCTCATGACTGTTTGACAAATGATTAGGTCCATATGACACACTGTGTGTGTTTTCAATATAAAAGTTACATTTTAGATTAAAATGTGCATCACATATCCAAAACTGAGAAAAAGAGATTCAAATTCTTTAATATAGAGGAATCGACCACACATTAATATGACATGTGATGCGTTTAGTATGAGTCAAAGTGTGTGTTTTCAATATAAAAGTGTCCTTTTAGATTAAGACATGCCACAGATTGCCAAAAACAAATAAAATGATCTCATATTGTATTCAAATTTCATAAAAATTATTGATAATTCATTTTTGTTGTGTGGGAGTCAACCACAAATCAATATGACATAATATGTAGTTGGTATTCCTCAAAGTATATGTTTTTATTAAAAAAGTATAATTTTTTCTTAAAACACATGTCACATTTGAAAAACTGGGAAAACAAAATAGGATCGTTTTCAAACATTAGGAAAGAGATAAATAATTATTTTTTGAGGTAAATGAGTTGACCTCACATCAATAGGACACATGATGTCATAGGTGGGACTCAAAAGTTGTGTTTCAAATATAAAGGTTTCGTTTTAGTTTAAAAAATGTGTCACATTATCAAAACCAAGGAGCCATGTTAGATTGATTTTATACCATAGAATAATGATACATATATAATTTTGGATGTGTATAAACTCTCCAAAAAACAACCTGACACATGATGTGGCCAGTAAGACTCCAAGTGTATGATTTTAATACAGAGGTGTCATTTTATTTTAAAAACAAGTCACCTTGTCAAAACCAAGGAAACAAGATCCAATTATTTTAAAACATTATGAAAATAATCCATAATTCATTTGTACTTGTAGAAATTGACTACGTCTTAATCTAACACAAGATGTTCCTTGTAATACTAGAAGGTCCTCTTTTTAATATAAAAATATCGTTTAATTTTAATGATATATTATTTAAAATCAATTCCAATAATTAATGTAATTAATAACGGATTATATCATAAATATAGTCAGTGATTAAAAATATAATTTTTATATATTATTAATAAAAAATTTAATTAATAATTAATAATCTCATTATTAATTTATAGTATAATTACTAATTAATATATAATTAACATATATTATATTATAATATAATTAATAGTATAACTAATAATATTATAAGTATATTTAGTAATTAACAATATAATTTATCATATATCAATTATATCATGCTTATAATATAATTTTTTTATTTTGTAGGTACTATTATTAAATTAAACAATGGATTAACTCCTTGGACTAAATTTTTTATGGAGTTTGGTAATTAGAAGAATCCTACTATAAGTGTTTTGAATTTTTATATTGGGATGTAATTTTTTGGAATAATTGTTAAAATCACATCAATGTAAATATTTTGTATGAAATTTTTTAATTGAAATGATGGTGAAATGATATATTTGTATTCAAATTTAGTTTTCTATAAATTTTGTATTCCAATTTGGTTATGATTCTAATCTAGTTCAGTTGTAGGGGTTTGGAAGGGCTACAAGATTTGCAGTATCCTTCATGGCCTTTTTCAGTTCAACCTAAAGAACTCATAATTTATACAATTATTAGTGCTAAAATAATGCACTGATAAAGTCTCCATTTACGAGTGATTTTATTTAGTATTGATAAAGGATGAGTTCTTTTAAGGGATCTCAATATGTCAGTGTTTTGAGCACTGGAAAAGCTCAATTCTATCATTGATAATTGTGTTTTTTTGTAGTGGTGTGTGTTTCTTTGGGTTCTACACCCAATAATCTATCTATTCTTATTAATACAACATCATTTTTTCCCATATTGTGTTTTGTTTATGGTTGTTGGAATAATTAAAACAATGATTTGATACATATGGGTACATATAATATTATTTAATTTAAATAATAATCTAAAACATATCTTATATTATATCATATAATAAGTCTATGATAATTTTGATACCTATATTTTTGAAACAGAATATTTTTAGTAGGAAATATATATTCCATTAGTTTCCAAAAGAAATTATTTTATACAGTTTTATTTAATCCATCATTAATAATATTCTAAAAAATACGGGTTAAAGAACTAAATTACATTTATCAAAGACTTAAATTCAAATTAAATTATTTAAATCAATAATATGAGGTAATTAATGATGTTAATAAAAATAAATCTTCCATTTGAGAATAAACCACTCTCGAGGATTGAATGAGATCCCATTGATGAAAAAATTAATACCAAATCATCAATGTACCAAAAATTTAATCTATCAAAATTTAAATTCCAAAACAAAAACTAAAAAAAGAAATCAAAGTCAATGATTCAAATAGTTACAAAGTATGAAAACCATTGGTCTCTAATGAACCTTGAGGTAAATGTCTCAGGTAATGTTACCCATCCTTTTCATCGAGCCCCACACCTGACGTAAACCTTTAACCTTGCCCTGATCCACACATCCCAAACACAGAGTTATAGATAATCTATCACACTATCTCAATATCATCAGTGAGGTCCCCTACATTATAGAAGAACATAACCATCCACTATCGGAGAAGCCACAAACCATCAAGAACAAGATCTTCATCTTCACCAGAATAAAAGAAATTTAAGTCCTTGAAAAATATGATTCTTATTATACAATGAATAATCGGTGGTCAATTGAATGGAACCAAATCATCCAACATAGGTTTATGTTTACAAAGTGGATGATAATTTAATATTTCATTTTTACAAACATAATAATGAATGTTATGATTGGATTAAAAAAATTATCTTACTAATTTAAATGAATAAATATTTTATTCAATTATCAAGGAAAAATATGTTGTGCTTAGAAATCACATGATTTCCAATATTATGGAATATTTTTTAAGTAATACAAATTTTGAATATTAGAATATCTTATAGAAGTAATATATATGGATTACTATTTTGTTACTTTTGTATATTACAATTATAGATATAATTTTGTTTTGTTATTGTTAACAGAACACAATAATATAATTTGGTCATAGAATCACTTTAAAAATAATTTATTAGCACTAAAGATTTGATGTTGATATAAGAACCATTAAATGTGGGTCACTTTTCTCAGTGCTATAAAAGCGATCATAAAGGGGGTATTTATTACTACATTAAAAATTGATGTTAAAGTTGGTCCTTTATCATTTCTTTTGATAGCATTGATAAAGGGGGCGCTTATTCAGTGCTAGAAATAGTGTTGATAAAGGTTTCACTATTGTATTGTGCTATTAAAATTATATTACACTGTATTAACAAGTTCACCAATATATTGAAATTTGATAAAATAATTCAAATAAAAAATTAAATTAAAAATAAAGGAAAATACACTATATTATATATTTTTCAAAAATTTCTTATACAATTTCATTACCGAGTACTTTCAGAAGAATTTAAAAAATCATCAATGTTTCACATTTTTTGGCATCTGTCCCCCTCTCAAAAAAACCTGATCTTGGTATCAATTTCCGAAAAACCCATCCCAACTCAAGAAAAAAAAATCCACCTATATAAGAAATGAATTATTATGTTGTTAATACTATAAAGAAATAAAATGAACATAAATATGAAACAATAAATTAATAATATTTTTTTAAAATAAAAGGTCACACATGGAGTCATACTGATTACATCAATTATCTGATTGAGGTGTACCTAATTCCTACACGTCAAAAATTACTTATGGATTGTTTTAGTAATGTATCATAATAATTTAAATTAATTTTATTAGTTTTAATTATGTGTTTTTGTGTTTTAAATTAAAAAAAGTTAGTTTTAAATAAAAACACAGAGTTGGAGTCATACAGATCGAACCATATATCAGATTGAGGTGTGCCTAATTCATACACATCATAAATTAATTATGGGTATTTTTTCTTATGTATCAAAACAATCTGATTGCGTTATCTGATTTTGAAGTATGTCCCATTACATTTTAATAAATTTTTAATTTAAATAGAAATCACACACTTTTATTCATTCATGTATTATTGTTTTTTAGCTTGACATGTTACTGATTTGTATATTTCATGAAGGACATATGAATTGTTATCCTAAATTATAAAGATAATTCAAGATCATTTTCATGGGTTTTAGTGAGTGACATATGTTGTGAACTAAATTTTCAATTTCAAACTGATAAAAGAATAATTGAGTCAAACCAAGCACAACATTTATTTTATTTAGGTGAAGATTATTCATACATGTCACTAATGAATTATAAATCATTTTATTAATGGATTAAAAAATATGAATTTTTTCTCTTGGTTATGAGTATGTGATGTGTGTATTGAACTAAAATGTCAATTTTAAATAAAACGACACACATGGTGTCATACCAGTCACACCTTGTATCAGCTTGGGGGGTTTTTTTTCTTATACATAAAAAATTACATATTTATTGTTTTCATAAATTATGAAAATAATCTAAATGTGTTTTCTCAATTTTTATCATGTCACATTTATTTTTTAGGAAAACAATTAAATGATAAACATGAAATTTGATTCATTACAGTCACATCATATGTTAGTTTTACATGAGAATAATTCATACACATAAAATATATCTTATGAATTATTTTCCAAAAGTATAAATATAATTTGAGCACATTTTCTCAATTTTCATCAATTGGCCCAAATTTTGAACTAAAATATAAATTTTAAACTAAAAAAGAACACTTTGAGTTATATTGGACACCTTGTTAAGATAATTGAGGTTAAAATTAATCCAACACATTAAAAATAATTTATAGATTATTGTTCTAATGTATCAAAAAATCTATAATTGTTTTTTTAGTTTGGAGTATGTGATGATTATTTTGAAGTAAAATATCAATTTAAAAAAAGACACATAGAGTCATAGCGATCATAACAGACATTTGATTGAGGTTTGGATAATTCATAAAAATAAAAAATGACTAATGGATAATTTACTAAATTATCAAACTATTCTAAATTCATTTTCTCACTTTTGAGTATTTCCAATATTTTTTCATCTAAAATTTCAATTTAAACTGAAAACACACACTATGAGTCATACTGATCACATATTGTTTTAGATTTATGTGTGCCAAGTTCATGAATGAAACATATAACATATTAATAGTTTTTATAAGGTATCATGATAATTTGATGGAGTTTTCTCAGTTTTCAGTGAGTGACACATGTTTTAAAAAAAAGTGACAATTTTAAACTGATGACGAACACTTTGAGTCATATTGGACACAACGTATATTAGATTGAGTTGTTTTTGATTCCTACATAAAAAAAATAAATTAAAAATAATTTTTTTAAAGTATCAAAACAATCTAATTTTTTATTGATTTTTAGTATGTGACAAGTGTTTTGAACTAAACTCTTATTCTTAAATAAAAATCACAATTGGAGTCATACCGATCATGCCGTGTATCAAATTGATGTGCAGGTAATCTCTTAAAACAAAAAATGAGATAATTATAGTTTACCTTATGTATAAAAACAAAATAATCACTTTTTTATATGTCACATGTTGTTTTTACTAAAATGACAATTTAAAGTGAAAACATGACCTTTGAGTTATACCGGACACTTTGTGTGTTTGTTTGATGTGAGACTGATAAATACTAACCAAAAATAAATTATCAATTTTTTCATAAATTATGAACACAATATGAGTATGTTTTCTTAGTTTTCAATGATTGAAACACATTATCAACTAAAATGATGATTTTAAACTGATAACAGACACTTTGAGTCACACTGGTAACACTGTGTATTGAATTTAGTTGTAGCTAAATCCTAAAAATAAAAATTGATTTATATATAATTGTTATAAGGTATCAAAAATAATTGAAATTCATTATCTTGGTTTTTAGTATACGATGTATTTTTATCTAAAAAGTGAATTTTAAATAAAATTATATTCGTAGAGTCATACTACTCACACCATGAATTGGATTGAGGTGTGGACGATTTAAACACATTAAAGATGAATTATATAACATTTTCCTAATGTTTCAAAAAAAAATTAATTTGTTTTATTGGTTTTATGAATGTCATGTCTCTTTTTTACTATAATATCAATTTAAATTAAAAACACACACTTTTAGTCATATTGGTCACATAATGTGTTGTTTTGATGTGAGACAGATTATTCCACATGGAAAATGAATTATGAATCATTTTAATAAAGTATAAAAATTTTCTGGGCAGGTTTTCATAATTTACAATGAGTGACATGTGTTTAGAAATATATTGTTAGTTTTAAACTCATAATGGACACTTTGAGTTATACTTGGAGAACTGTGGTTTGGTTTTACGTGTGGATGATTCCTACTTATACATTGGATTATTGGTGAGTATCCTAAATGAAAAAAATATTATAAATGTGTTTTTATTAGTTTTGAGTATTCGATGTATGTCTTGAACAAAAATGTAAATTTTAAAGGAAAAGACACACTTTGAGTCATATTAGTCACATCAGGTGTCCGATTGAGGTTTGATTAATTCTTATACATCAAAAATGAATTATGGATAATTTTAATATAGTAAAAAAACAACTTAAACAATTTTTTTTATTTTTTGAGTATGTCGCATATGTTTTAATTATAATATCAATTTAATCTTAAAACATTCACTTTGAGTCATACTGGTCACAACGTGAGTAAGTGTGATGTGATACAGATTCATATACATAAAAAATTACTTATTAATCATTTTCCTAATGTATAAACAATATCACATTGTGTTTTATTGTTTTTTAGTGAGTTACAAACATTTTATACTAAAATATAAATTTCATACTCATAACTGACACTTTGAGTAATACTGGGCACATTGTGTATCATATTTATGTGTTGTTGATTCTTACACATCACAAATGAATTATTTATAATTTCACTAAAGAATCAAAAAAAATTATTCTTTTTTAATTTTTTTTAGTATGTGATGTGTGTTTAGAAAAAAAAATTGTCAATTTAAAATAATAAGACCCACTTTGAGTCAAACCAATTGCACAATACATAAATTTTAGGTGTAGTTGGTTATTAAAAGTCAAAAATTACATGTGGATAATTTTCCAAAAGTACCATAGAAATATGAATATGATTCTTATCTTTTTGGTAAACCTTGTGACATTTTTACTAAAATGTAAATTTAAACTGAAAACACACTCTTTTAGGCATATAGGTCATATTATGTGTTCGTTTAATTTGCGACTAATTCCTACACATTAAAATGACTTATGATTTGTTTTCATAATGTATCGAGATAATATGAGTGTTTTTCTTAGTTTTATATGAGTGAAAAATGTTATGAACTAAAATTTAAACATTAAACTTAAAGAAGACCCATTGAATCATATTGGGCACACCATTTATCTGATTTAGGTGATGTTGATTCTACATGTCATAAATAAATTATGGATTATTTTCCTAATATATTAAAAAACTTACATTATTTTTCTTGTTTTTTAGTATGTGATGTGTTTTTTGAACTAAATTGTAAATTTCAAATAAAAAAAACTTGGATTATAGGATAAAAATGATAAAGAAATTGATTTACAAATAGTAGATAAAATTATGAGAAAACTGTCTAAAAAAATAGTAGGAAATCACATTTTTAGGATATATGTATACCTTCGTGACCTATTTTCCTATTTCCATTATCTCATTTTCATCCTCGAAGTCTAATATCTCATGATATTGAGAAGCATCAATCATGAAACTAGATATGTCATACTGGGATCACCGTGTATTGGAATGAGGTGAAACTGATTCCATCACATCACAAATAACATATGAATTGTTTTCTCAAATTTATCAAAATAACCCAAATGTGTTTTATCTATTTTGAGTATGTAACATTTTTTTGATGTAAAATTTATAATTTATTCAAAAAACATAAACTTTGAGCCATATTGGGAATTAATTAAATAGGATTGAGTTTTGGTTGATTTCTAAAAATAACACCATGTATTTTAATTATGGAATACATTCAGAATTAAGGGTTATATAAAAATATTTCTATTTGATAACTCAGAATGTTGAATGAATTTTAGACTAAGATGGAAAGCGCATCATCATGAGTTCATCATCTTTACTGAGTTTATTATCATGGTATAAGTGTGAAATATCATTATCGATGAAGTCATTTCATCCTGATATACTTTTAAATTTACAAAATAATTATCAAATACAAATGATAATGAAATTTAAAAAAACATAAATATAAAATTATGAGAAATCCACTAAAAAGTAGTAGGATGTCACATCATTATGTTTTCAATATTCATTCTGAGACTAGGTAGGATTACTATTCATTTCAAAAATATATATATTTCCTCTTATGAATACATGGAAAATCGACATTCCAATTACGATTAGAAACATATAAATAATCAAAGAATTTATAAATATTTTAATTGAAATTTTATTAATCAATAGGAATATATTTTTTGGGATTCTATTTTATTGAGGGTATATGATATCTTTCATAAATATTCAAACATAAAAACCATAATATTTATCATTAGTTTGTTTCAAACACTACAAAAACTTTTAGAAAAATATGAAATTTATTTTTATATATGTTTTCATAGTGAAATATTATTATATATTCCATAGTTTTTATCAACATATAGAAGTTGATAGGATCCTTATTCCCATGGACTAACCAAATTCAATGGGTTTCTAAATATTTAAACAACTCCATATCATAACATAATTTTCATTAGAACCTAATATAAAATGTAGAACATGAATTTTATATTTAAAATGATTAATGTAGTGTATTAAAAATAGATTAATGTCATCAATTGTAGATAATTTTTTGGGTATCCATGCACTGAATCTGGAAAATAAATCTCGGGTGTATCCATATTTATTTAAATGAGTAACTAATTATACCTAAAGAAACAAAAGTAATAAGTAATAAATAGAATGAAAATTTATATGATATGACTATATTGTTGAGTTTTACACCTAAATAGTGGTTATTAAGGACAGTCTGTAATGTTTTTGTTTTATTACAAACATTTCATAAATTTTTTCCAACTATTACATTTTTTTATTTCGTGATAATTATAATTCTTGAGTTTAAGTGATTTGGGGTCCAATGAGGCCAAATATATATATAGGGTTCTCCCATCATATATTATTGATATATATGCCTAAAAAAATTATGTACAGTATTTAGTTATAATTAACATAGTAGATAATCTATTAGATTAACAAATCATGAAATAACACCTCATGTATAAATTTAAAACCAAGACACATATCCATTCATGATTCAATATTTTATTTAAATTTGAAAGGGAAATTGTAACATCCCAAGTAAGTAATGAATAATATATATTTTTATCTATGTCTATTAATGATTAAGATAGTGTTTTAGAGGCTTAAAATGAAGATAAATCCAATCTTAAGCATGAAATACACTAATATTCTTATAAGATTGTTTTACTGCATTATGATGGAAAACCCTTTTTAAATATATCTTTTGACAATTTTATAAACTATTTTTGTCAAAATAAACTTATTATTTATGATTGGGACATCAAAATTTACTTTGTGTGATTTTTTGGTATTTTTCTGACAATGTTCATTTTTTTATGAATAGTGAAAAATACTGCATTTTACATCAAAACTTATTTTTAATCTAATTTATTTATATGATTAGATTATCTTTTTAATTGGTAATAATGTGTAATATGAATATATTTTTACCATTTAATCCAATGGTGGTCATTGGAATCAATTTCAATTTGAAATTTGACTTAAACTAGTGTCAATCTTTTGATACTTATTGTTTCATAAAAACACGCTATTTGCTCTGACAGCGGGAATTAATTATTAAATTAATTAATGTGACTTATATGTTTTGAATTTTGTAAAATAGACTTCATTTTTAAATTCGGAATTTCAAATATAGCTTAGGGTGAATTTTTTATAATTTTTTGAAAAACTTCAATTTTTGATGAATAGTGAAACCACTAAGTGGTACTTATAAAAACGGATTTTCTGTTTAAATGAAATTTTCCCATCATTGTGTTTTGAATTTCCAAAAATCTGACATTCATGGTTGTCATTAAGAAGTAAAATGTGATTCAATGAGATTAAAATAATTTTTTGGTGAATAGTAACTTATTAAGTTCTTAATCGCGATTAGTGGTAATTAGTGTAGTTTAAGGTAAAAATAATGCTTTAATAAAATAAGACGAGCTTGAAACATGTCCTACACTCCTTGGTTGTGTCATGGGAGACCAAGACAAGCCATGGGTCAACTTGGGGACTCCATGGATCCACTTTGGTTGGGAAATGACATAAATTACTTTTTATTTAATGTAAAAGTAAAAATGACACAAACATAATATGTTTTACGAAAACAATTTTTACATGGGGTTATAAAGATCCGATTCTTGATTATAAATAGTCATTGGAAAGCTAAAACGATATCCTACATCATAGTATTTGTTTTATAATTTTTAGACATTAAATAAATTAAATTATTTATGACATAATAATGATGGTGCGATGACATCATTATTTGACGATTTAAATAAAATGGAAAGATAATGTAAAATCTATGAACTAAACATGTCCAAAACCAATTGGATGAGTGGATTTCGAACCCTAATCACCTTATCCACGAATTATATCAATTTGGGACCTTTTAAAACCAAAACACATTTTCAAATAAAGTAATATTTATTTACTTTCCAAAAGTGCCCCTCCTCTCCTCTTATAAAAGGCACCCACCTCTAGCTCATTTCACACACTCATCAAGCCTTTGGCTCAGCCATCCCCTGCCCATTTACTCTCTCCAAATCCCTCTCCTCATCCTAGAGTATTTCCTTTGGACAGAATCCTTTCAAAGGAAGCCTTTAGGCTAAAATCAAAAGGAGTTACACTTTTAAAGGTAATTCATTCTCTCATGTTCATTTGTTTTATTTTGCTTCTCCAACCCCCTAAACTCTTTTTATTTACTTATTTTGTAACAAAAACAGTATCCTCAATATACTAGGATGTTTTTATAAGATTTATTCGAGCTACACTCTCACACAACAACATAAAATGGTTAAAGAACATACGGTTTCTGTGGATGGCGAAATTCTGCCTCCCGAAAGGATGATTGTTCAATACTCATTTAACACCTTCAAAGTTGGACATTATGATGTCACTATTTTTATATATGATATATAATATGTTAATTTTTTCCTTAAGCTTATGTTTTTTTTTCGTTTTGGGAATACCTTTATGGTTTCCATTATGGGTAAACACGATATCTTCATTTTAGGAAGTGCGGACTACCGCCCCCTGAAAGTGATTTGATTCATTAATACCATATGTGGGATTTGTAAAGGATAAAGTTAATGATATTATATATGTTATTATACTGGAATTATAATATACTCTTAAATCATTATGATTCCATTCCAGAAAATACGAAATATAAATGGTAGTATCATTCATGCGTACGTACGGCTTACCGTCTCCATGAACGGTGCATTTCATTTCATACCACTAAATGTGATGTAATATTATAAATACATGTATATGATGAATATATATGATATATATGTTATCCAAATCATTAATATCATTCTGGATATAACGAACCTTTGACCAAATTAACAACATGTAAGTGTAAGAAGTCTATTTTTGACATAAGAACCAAATACCGAAAAAATGAACACTATTAACTTAAATGATTACATGATGTTCATAACATGGTATAAAAGGAATAATGAACATGAAAAAAGGTTCTTAGGCAAGTATAGATTAACTCAAGTTTATTATTCAGGAGATTAAAGAACGGTCGGGTCAAGTCGGATACGAGGTATGGGACTTCGTCTCAATCTCCTTTCATTGAGGCATATTATATTTTATACACAACTTTCTTTTATAAGTCGTATAAACCCCTTTGAGTTTTACATTTATTCAAAAGGAATATTTTTTATACGAAGCGTTTACTAAACGACAAAAGGGAATGTTTTTGTCGTACATATGCGGCGACAACGACTTCTCCACCGTCGTGACCGTTATTTGAGTTTTGGCTTCCTCTATAAGCCATACCTTTTTTTAAAAGAAAAATAAATACCATTTTTTACTTTTCTTTTATTTTGGTATTGAAAATGGTTTTCATAATGTTTTTATATCAATGTGTTGTATTGATATCATGTGACTGAAATGTGGAAATGTTATGTTTCCTTTATGCTTGTTTTATGTGATACGATTATGTTATGGTTCTTGGGCATTATTATGAAGACGGGTGGTTCCGTGATAAACTAAGGGCGGGTGAGCCCGATATATCTCTCCAATGCATTGGGTAGCGCGAAGGAGTGAAACATTAAGGTTTCTCTGAAGAGATTTATGGAATATACTGTGATGGGTATTTCAAACGTAACCAAGAGGGTTACTCCCTAAGTAAGAATGTTATGAATCCCTCAAGTTACCTTTATGTCTTATGATTTCTATGATTTATTCATGATTTTATGAGGTATGTTAAAGTGCCTATGTTTTATGGGTAAATTATGATTTCATTCTTATGTATATATGAACTCATGTTTCCTTTCCATGTTTTTATAACCCATACTGAACTTTTTATGCTCATCCCAAGTTTTTTTGAAATGTTTTTCACAGGTCAAGGGAAAGGTACACGATATGATGATAGTGTCAAGGAAGTGTCAAGAAATAATCCATGTTTTATTTTAAATGTGTTTCCATTGATGGGAATGAAGAATACTATCTTTATGTAACCACTTTGTTTATATGTGGAATGTAATGAAAGTTTTATGATAAAATTCTCTAAAACTCTAAACCCGAAAAGATCCTCAATGTGTAATCTTGTAATAACTCAAGACTAAGTAAGGTTTAAGGCTGGGGCCTTATAGTTGGTATCAAAGGTCGGTTTAGATAACTTTAAGAGTTATAATTCTATTAAATTATTATCCAAAAAAATTCTTTGAAATGATATAGCATTTGAAGATTACCATGTTGCTTCATCTAAGACATGTTTATTCAGAATGGTTTTCCGCAGAGGAAATAGGGAAGCAGTGCTAGGAAGGCATACAAAAGGAAATAACCTTCCGAATCAGCATCCAGAAATGGTCGGAATTGGAACTGAACAGTTTGTTGCAGTAATGGCGTAGTTGACTCAAGCGATAAATGGTGGTGGTATCCATGCACGAGATCTTCCATATCAACCGCAGAGGAACATGTCATTGGTGTAAAATCTCATGAGGCAACATCCACCATCATTCAGAGGATCATCTGACCTTGTGCTAGGTGAAGGGTGGATTAAAGCACTGGAGAAGATTTTCGATGTCAAGGGGTGTTCAGAAAATCAAAAGGTTAGTCTTGCTATTTACCGTTTGGAGGGTGAAGCAGATCAGTGGTGGTCTATGGTTAAAAATATCAGGGACGCCGATGAGATTGATGAACTTGACTGGGATGAATTCAAAGGTATGTTTCTTGAGAAGTATTTTCCTAAGGCTGTTCGACTTAGGATGGAAAAGAAATTCTTGGAATTGAGGTAAGAGGAAGACTCAGTGTCTACCTATGAAGAAAGGTTCACTCGATTGGCAAGGTATGCTCCAAATTTTATCTGAGACCTTGATAGTAAAATCAATCGTTTTTACTCATTATTAAAGCCAAAATATCGAAGGGAATTAGCTTCTCGTGAGTTTAAAAGTTATGAAAAGCTTTTTCGATGTGCTGAGAAGGTGGAAATGGAGTTTGCCGATGACCAAGTGTTCTATAACAACCAGCAGAAGAAGAGACCGAGGTGGCGGGAGAAAGGTAAGAATTCTTCAAAAAAGTCTGATGGTAAGAGAACTAAGTTTCCAGTTTGTGATAATTTTAGAAAAAGGAATGTTGTTGAATGTATTCTGAATTCTGGAAAGTGCTACCGATGTGGTAATAGGGGACATACGGCTCGTGATTGCACTGAAAAGGATGAAGGTGAAGGTAAGACCAAATTTGATTTACAGTTAGTGAAATGTTATAAGTGCAATGAGATGGGATAACTGTTGATCCTTCAAAAACAAAAGTTGTGGAAGAATGGCCAAGACCCACAAATGTAACCAAGATTCGTAGCTTCCTTGGTTTTGTGGGCTATTACCGAAGGTTTGTTAGAAATTTTTCACGGTTATCTAGTCCAATGACTAAGCTAACTCGGAAGGGTGTTATGTTTATCTGGACAAAAGTATGTGATGATTGTTTTCAGGAATTGAAAAGAAGATTGGTGAATGCTCCAGTTTTGGCACTACCTTCCAGGAATGGTGAGTTTTTTATATACAGTGATGCTTCATTGAAAGGACTTGGTTTCATCCTAATGTAGAATGATCAGGTAATTGCATATGCTTCACGACAGATGAAAACTCATGAGGTAAATTACCCTACACATGATTTGGAATTAGCTGCTGTTGTTTTTTGCTTTAAAAATTTGGAGGCATCATTTGTATGGAGTAAAGTGTGAAATATATACCGATCACAAAAGATTAAAGTATATATTCACTCAGAAAGAGTTAAACATGAGACAAAAGAGATGTCTAGAATTAATCAAGGATTATGATTGTACAATTCATTACCATCCGGGAAAAGCAAATAAAGTGGCTGATGCTTTGAGTCGAAAAAGTAATGCTTCATTAAAAATGTTGTGTTTGGAAAGTGATCCTTTGGTTAAGGATTTGATGAACTTTGTCATAGAAGTTGTTGGTGTAGGAAGTCCTTCTATTTTGTTTCAGGTATCAGTGAGATCATCTCTATCAGATAGAATCAAGAAAGCACAGAAGCAAGACAGTGATTTGCAGAAAAAGGTAGAGCTGGTTCAGAAAGGTAAGTTGCCATAATTCAACATTGATAATGATTTTGTTTTGAGATTTGGGAAGAGATTGTGTGTGCCTTGTGATTCACAGTTGAAGAGAGAGTTGTTATGTGAAGCTCATAGTTCTCCGTTTTCAGTTCATCCGGGAAGTACTAAGATGTATAGAGATCTGCGGGAGTATTACTGGTGGGATGGAATGAAAAGAGATATTGATGATTTTACTGTGAAGTGTTTGACTTGTCAGCAGGTTAAAGTAGAGCGGCAGTTACCAAAAGGGATGCTTCAGCCTTTACCTGTGCCAGAGTGGAAATGGGAGATTATATCCATGGACTTTGTTGTTGGATTACCGAAGACATCTCGAGGTAATAATGCAATCTGGGTTATTGTTGATCGCTTGGAAAAATCTTCTCATTTCCTTTCTATACGAGATAATTTTTCCCTAGATCAACTTTTTCGTTTGTATCTTAAAGAGATATTCAGGTTACATGGAGTTCCCCTCTCCATTGTATCTGATCGTGATCCCAGGTTCACATCTAACTTTTGGAAAGGCCTTCAGAAGTCATTGGGTACTGAATTAAATTTTAGTACAGCTTTTCATCCTCAATCAGATGGGAAGTCAGAACGATCAATTCAGACATTGGAGGATATGCTACGAGCTTGTTCTATGGATTATCAGGGAAGTTGGGACCAGCATCTTTCTTTGGTTGAATTTTCATATAATAACAGTTTTCATTCCAGTATACAGATGGCACCATTTCAGGCATTATATGGGAAGCGATGTCAAACTCCATCTTTCTGGGATGAAGTGGGTGAAAGGAAGTTGATGGGACCAGAATTGGTAGAAGAGATGGCAGAAAAAGTTCAGCTGATTCAGAAACACATGAGAACAGCTCAGAGCAGGCAGAAGAGTTATGCGGATAACCGGAGGAAGGATCTATCTTTAGAGGTAGGTGATCATGTTTTTCTCATGGTTTCTCCTTTGAAAAGTGTGATGAGATTTGGTAAGAAAGGAAAGTTGAGTCCAAGGTTCGTTGGACCATACAAAATTATGGATAGAGTTGGATCAGTTGCATACCGTGTGGCTTTACCTCCGAGTTTATCTCAGGTGCACAATGTCTTTCACGTTTCGATGTTGAGAAAGTATATGCCAGATCCATCTCATGTTTTGAGTCCAGAGGTAGTTCAGCTGGAAGAGATCCTATCTTATGAGGAAAAACCGGTCCAGATTCTTGAACACAGGGAGCAAGTGTTACAGAATAAGGTGATTCACCAGGTAAAGGTTTTGTGGAAAAACCAAATGATTGAAGAGGCAACGTGGGAATCTGAAAATGCAATGAGGGATAAGTACCCCCATTTATTCGATAAGTAAACAAATTATGGGGATGCAATTTTCTAAAGGGGGAAGGATGTAACATCCCAAGTAAGTAATGAATAATATATATTTTTATCTATGTCTATTAATGATTAAGATAGTGTTTTAGAGGCTTAAAATGAAGATAAATCCAATCTTAAGCATGGAATACACTAATATTCTTAAAAGATTGTTTTACTTTCGAATGATGGAAAACCCTTTTTAAATCTATATGTTGACAATTTTATAAACTATGTTTGTCAAAATAAACTTATTCTTTATTATTGGGACATCAAAATTTACTTTGTGTGAATTTTTGGTATTTTTCTGACAATGTTCATTTTTAAATGAATAGTGAAAAATACTGCATTTTACATCAAAACTGCTTTTTAATCTAATTTATTTATATGATTAGATTATCTTTTGAACTGGTCTTAATGTGTAATATGAATATATTTTTACCATTTAATCCAATGGTGTTCATTGGAATCAATTTCACTTTGAAATTGGACTAAAACTAGTGTCAATCTTTTGATACTTATTGTTTCATAAAAACACGCTATTTGCTTTGACAGCGGGAATTAATTATTAAATTAATTAATGTGACATATATGTTTTTAATTTTGTAAAATAGACTTCATTTTTGAATTCGGAATATCAAATATAGCTTAGGGTGAATTTTTGGTAATTTTCTGAAAAACTTCAATTTTTGATGAATAGTGAAACCACTAAGTGGTACTTATAAAAACTGATTTTCCGTTTAAATGAAATTTTCCCATCATTGTGTTTTGAATTTCAAAAAATCCGAAATACATGGTTGTCATTAAGAAGTAAAATGTGGTTCAATGAGATTAAAATAATTTTTCTTTGAATAGTAACTTATTAAGTTCTTAATCGCGATTACTGGTAATTAGTGTAGTTTAAGGTAAAAATAATGCATTAATAAAATAATATGAGCTTGACACATGTCCTACCCTCATTGGTTGTGTCATGGCCGACCAATACAAGCCATGGGTCAACTTGGGGACCCCATTGATCCACTTTGGTTGGGAAATGACATAAATGTCTTTTTATTTAATGTAAAAGTAAAAATGACACAAACATAATATGTTTTACGAAAACAATTTTTAAATGGGGTTATAAAAATCCGATTTTTTATTATAAATAGTAATTGGAAATATAAAAAGATTTCCTACATCATAGTATTTTTTTTATAATTTTTGGACATTAAATAAATTAAATAATTTATGACATAATAATGATGTTGCGATGACATCATTATTTGACGATTTAAATAAAATGGAAAGATAATGTAAAATCTATGAACTACACATGTCCAAAACCAATTGTATGAGTGGATTTATAACCCTTATCACCTTATCCACGAATTATTTCAATGTGGGACCTTTTAAAACCGAAATTGTTTTTCATATAAAGTAATATTTCTTTACTTTCCAAAAGTGCCTCTCCTCTCCTCTTATAAAAGGCCCCCAGCTCTACCTCATTTCACACACTCCTCAAGCCTTTGGATCGGCCATCCCCTGAAAATTTACTTTCTCCACATCCCTCTCCTCATCCTAGAGTATTCCCTTTGGGCATAATCCTTTCAAAGGAAGCCTTTCACCTCAAATCAAAAGGAGTTACACTTTTAAAGGTAATTCATTCTCTCATGTTCATTTGTTTTATTTTGCTTCTACAACCCCCTAAATTCTTTTTATTTACTTCTTTTGTAACAACACCAGTATCCTCAATTTACTAGGATGTTGTTATAAGATTTATTCGAGCTACACTCTCACACAACTATATAAAATGGTTAAAGAACATACAGTTTCCGTGGATGGCGAAATTCTGCCTCCCGAAACGATGATTGTTCAATACTCATTTAACACCTTCAATGGTGGCCATTATGATGTCACTATTTTCATATATGATATATAATATGTTTATGTTTTCCTTAACCTTCTGTTTTTTTCATTTTGGGCATACCTTTATGGTTTCCATTATGGGTAAACATGATATCTTCATTTTAGGAAGTGCGAACTACCGCCCCCAGAAAGTGATTTGATTCGTTAATACCATATCTGGGATGTGTAAAGGATAAAGTTAATGATATTATATATGTTATTATACTGGAATTATAATATAATATTATATCATTATGATTCCATTCCATAAAATAGGAAATAGAAATGGAAGTATTGTTCATGCGTACGTACGGCTTACCGTCTCCATGAACGGTGCATTTAATTTCTTACCTCTAAATGTGATGTAATATTATAAATACATGTATATGATGAATATATATGATATATATGTTATCCAAACCATTAATATCATTCTGGATATAACGAAACATTGACCAAATTAACAACATGTAAGTGTAAGAAGTCTATTTTTGACTTAAGAACCAAATACCGAAAAAATGAACACTATTAACCTAAATGATTACATGATGTTCATAACATGGTATAAAAAGGAATAATGAACTTGAAAAAGGTTCTTAAGCAAGTAGATATTAAGTCAAGTTTATTATTCAGGAGATTAAAGAACGGTCGGGTCAAGTCGGATACGAGGTATGGGACATCGTCTCAATCTCCTTTCATTGAGGCATATTTTATTTTATACACAACTTTCTTTTATACGGTGTATAAACCCCTTTGACTTTTACGTTTATTCAAAAGGAATATTTTTTATACGAAGCATTTACTAAACGACAAAAGGGAATGTTTTTCTCGTACGTATGCAGCGACAACGACTTCTCCGCCGTCGTGACCGTTATTTGAGTTTCGGCTTCCTCTACAAGCCATACCTTCTTTTTAAAAGAAAAATAAATACCATGTTTTACTTTTCTTTTATTTTGGTATTGAAAATGGTTTTCATAATTTTTTTATATCAATGTGTTGTATTGATATCTTGTGATTGAAATGTGGAAATGTTATGTTTCCATTATGCATGTTTTATGTGATACAATTATGTTATGGTTCTTGGGGATTATTATGAAGACGGGTGGTTCCGTGATAAACTAAGGGCGGGTGAGCCCGATATAGCTCTCCAATGCATTGGGTAACACGAAGGAGTGAAACTTTAAGGTTTCTTCGAAGAGATTTAGGGAATATACTGTGATGGGTATTCCAAACGTAACCAAGAGGGTTACTCCCTACGTAAGAATGTTATGAATGCCTCAAGTTACCTTTATGTCTTATGATTTCTATGATTTATTCATGATTTTATGAGGTATGATAAAGTGCCTATGTTTTATGGGTAAAGTATGATTTCATTCTTATGTATATATGAACTCATGTTTCCTTTCCATGTTTTTATAACCCATACTGAGCTTTTTATGCTCATCCCAAGTTTTTTTGAAATGTTTTTCACAGGTCAAGGGAAAGGTACATGATATGATGATAGTGTCGAGGAAGTGTCAAGAAATAATCCATGTTTTATTTTAAATGTGTTTCCATTGATGGGAATGAAGAATACTATCTTTATGTAACCACTTTGTTTATATGTGGAATGTAATGCAAGTTTTATGATCTAATTCTCTAAAACTCTAAACCTGAAAAGATCCTCAATGTGTAATCTTGTAATAACTCATGATTAAGTAAGGTTTAAGGCTGGGGCCATATAGAAATATAGTATATAATGGCCACTCCATATATCTTTTCTTAAAAATCAATTCTGGTTATATCACCACCTACAAATAATGTATCTACCTGAAACATTAATGTGATTAAATGTTAATGTTTACCATGTGGGGTAACGGTACATTATAAATATATTTTTGATTGTTTGGTTAATACTTTGTATTTTTTTATTCAAAAATCCATTTCACCCTTATCCCTTTTTCCATCTATAATAAAATTCATCATTTTAGGAATGGTTTCATTAATTTTCAAAGGGTTTTCATAAAAAATAACATTGAAAGGATTATACCTTGTCAGAAAGTATTTTTACAAGATCAAAAATCTATCCTATAAATTTTCCAATAGAAATATTAGACAAATTAATATCCACATCATCAAGTGGAATATGTTCCTTAGAACATGTATCATGAGCAATGTGAATCCACACTCTCACATGACCTATTGGAAGCCATTAATTGTCTTGAATATCTCCATGGATATTATACATGGTACCACATATATCAAGGCGATGGGAGGGCATTGGCAGATATAAATCGAAAT
Source organism: Viscum album (assembly GCA_963277665.1). Taxonomy (NCBI): domain Eukaryota; kingdom Viridiplantae; phylum Streptophyta; class Magnoliopsida; order Santalales; family Viscaceae; genus Viscum; species Viscum album. Next base: position 514,035,894 of record OY728138.1, read on the forward strand.
AATATTCACCATATAGAATATCATTACAGTAAATGTATTAGTGTCTGTATGTTTCACATTTCAAAGAATAAATTATGATAATATTGTTTTCCACTTATAAGAGATCCCTTTAAGGGAAATGGATCACCTCAAAGTTAGTGGCATTGAGGGGGATCGTCCCATAGTGGTTGTTGTTGTGTTGCTTCTTCTCTTTTATTACATCCCACAAAAGTTTAAAACTCAAATATCCAATATGCGTTTTTCTTCTAGATTGGTTAAATAATCTTGTATCTGTTCTATTTTCTAATCTTTATCCCCCTATCCATTTATATTCATAATATCTGTTTGGGGTGACACACTAAAACACCCACATTTGATGTGTCCATACTATCCGGACAGCATCAAGGCCGCTAATAGTATATATTCATTGGGTATAACTATTGATGATTCTTATTCCAATGTTAGATATAAATATAGTAAAATAAGTAATCCTTATCATTTAATACTAATTTAATAAAGAAATATATTTATTATATCATACATACACATTATTCCAACTCTTTTTGTGAATTTTATTGTATTAGTATTCCAACATTACATACATATGACTCCTTCCATATAACATTATGTGGGATGGAAGTGGATTTAGATTTCAATTCATCAATCTAAATATAAATAAAGGATCATATTTATGTTTTTTTCATGTCACATAAAAGTATTACTATTAATTTAAAATACATACTATATTTTTCAAGTGATGCGTAACCCATCCTGGCTTTATGGTTTGGTTACATTAGTTTATCTACACATTACATATTTTATTCATTCAATTATTATCTCATTATGAAAATTTATTAATTGAAGTTATTAATAAATGTAATATCATGAAATTTATTATACCATTCACAGTGTCCCTAAAAACATCTCATTATGACAACCAATAAAAATGTTTCATGCTTGTTTGTTTTTTAGGTTTTAATACATCTCTGGTGGGTGCATGATTATTTTACCTTCAACATCATTAAGATGATACATCATAAGAACTATTTGAAAGCCTCTATATGGATTATTACTGAGTGTCTATGAAAATATTATTCATGATTCATATTCTATAAATGAACTCTATAAGGGATAATGAAGATTAAAAAAACATTTCATTATTATTTTTTGAAAAATAAAGAATGTATATCGTAGTGTTACCTTAATATCATCTGAAATTAGTTCCTTAATCATGGTCACAACATTGTTTAACGAATATACATCAATTAGAATGTGCATTCGAGTAATGATAAAAATGTATCTATTGGACATTTCCTTTTTGGGTTAAAAATCCTAACCGCGTGCATTCCTTCCACCCTCTAATTTTATTCTTTTTTTTATCAACATAATAGTTTTTTTTCTAATACCATCATACTATGCCACTCTTGTATTGTCTAAGATATAGGTTTTTCATTTTATACCATTTCCTCAGCTTCAATATCATTAATATATTGTTCCTCTGGATTGGTATCATGGGTTGGGGTATATGGTTATTTTTTTCTCTACATTGGGAGCATTTTCAGGTTGATAAACCTATTATTCTTTATGAGTAGAAGAATCAGCCTCTACATAAGTCATTATCAATGTATGTGGTGAAAAGATAATAAAATAATATATATAAAAAATTTAATAGATAATAATATGAGGTAATGCAATTTATATTTTCATAAAAATGTATCTGGATTAGGGAACTTTCTTTTTTTAATGGTTTAATGGATTTGAACACTCATTCGAGTATTCAAAACCCATTATTTTGGTGTCCTCTAACATTTATGACCCCTTACAAATTAGAACCACATTGAAATAATTATAACATCCTAATGAATGGGTCATACTCAGTTGAATTTACATTTAAATATTATGTGTTTTTGGTCGATAACAAAACAATTGACCACTTTTAGTTTTAGAGGATATGGAACATAAAATAATTATAATTTTAGTGATTCCGTTATAAATGGTTTTTCTTTTAATCCTTTATTAATAAAATCCACTTCCATGAATCTCAATTCATCTATATTTAAATATAATTATATAATAAACAAATTTTCATAGAAATATTGTGACTTGAAATATTTTATAATCCAAATATCATATAAGATAGATGATAACAAATTATGACATATCCTCATAAATTGGTTTTATTTCCTTAGTACCAGATACATTCCTCACATAAACCAAAAGTGTAACTCTTCTATTATTCATGGAACTATGTTCATGATGATAATTTTTAAAGGAAATATAAACCTTAAGTACATCACTAATATATGATAATATATGCACAGTTGGTCCTCTGGCTAGCCATCAAATTCATTCTAAAATTCAATCTGGAAATCTCTATGACTCCATGAAAATATTTTATTGAAACTACACTATAAACTATTGATTATATGTATTCAGTATTTATATTTCATCCCTTGATGGATTCAAATTCCTAAGAATTACTTTGTGGTTGTTAACATATGGAGAAACCTCTAACTTGATATGAAAAAGTTAATGGTGAGCCATATACTTCAGTATAATATTAATGGTGACAATATCTATTTGGGAAATTACTCCACCCACATGAAACCTTGAGTGACAAGGATTCATTAGAAAAATTATTTCCACATCAGATAGCTAGTTGATACAGAATTCAATGGATTCTTTAATAATATATTGATCAATAATGTAACATTTTATCTGATTTTGATTTTTTACATACCTGTTAAAAATAATTATATATCTTTCAATGGGATAAATCCATCTATAATTTAAAACACCATGTAATCGAACATCTGTTACCAGGTGTACCATCATATCAATAAAATTTGTCCAGGAGATCATCTTCAATTCACAAAATATGACACTCTTTTCGTTTTACATAGTTATAAATTTCATGAGTTCTATAACATTATGGCATATATATTTGGAAAATAAATAAATCATGTTGAATATATGTTGTTAATCTTTAGGTAAAATGTAAGGTAAAGATACTATAATTATATCTTGCATAAAACATGAAATTCATGTGATTTCAGACCCTTTATCTTCAAATCGATCATTGAAACAATATTCATGATATTGTATTAATACCCCTCTAGATCATTTTCACCATTGAAGAAGTTAAAAACTAATATCTCTCATTCCTAGATGGAGTGTAAGATACTGGAGGAAAAAAAGACCATTTTTCACTATTTAATGAAATCCACTCTTCATGTATCCCCATGTCTGTCATGTCTAACCTAGACTTAAATCCATCCTTTTTTTAAGGTGAATTTAGTAACACTCCACTTAAAATATCACATAATATTTTTCCACATATATAATATTAAGAAAATACTTGATGCACAAACAATTCCAATATGGAAACACAAAAAAATGATCACTTTTTTCAACAAGCCTCTATAAGGTTGTTCGAAAATGGTTTAACAAAAACATTTTTCATATCTTTTAATTTCTCACAAAGTTGACCATATCTTAATAGAGACAGTGTTTCACTTTATTATGAACTATCATTAAGGTATGTCTTCCAAGAACATTTTATATGATTTTTTCAAAGAAATCTGTGATATCCTAGAAATATATTCTTCGAATAATGTTTCAACCTAATTAATTGTGTACATTGATCAGAAATGATACACTCTTGAGTTCCTTTAATGTTATATATCGACAAAATTCCATAATATGTAAATTAATTTATCATCCCAACATGGATATCAATATGAAATCTACATTTCTATAAGTATCAAATTACGTAATAACTGAATCCCACTATAATTTCAAATAAATGATCAATGGAACCAAATAGACATCAATATCATTACCCAATTGTTTTGGTCCTAATATAAGTTGAGATAAAATAATGATTTTTCATTTCACGAATAACCATGGTGGAAGGTCATAATTTACCAACATAACCAACCATGTACTATGACTTCTTATTTTAAATCCAAAAGGATTCACTCCTTCTCTAGATATCAGAAGATGATGGTTTCTCAACCAATTTCCTAATTCAAGATACATGTGATCAATTATTTCCCACGAAGAATAGATGGTCAGGTGATGATGTTTCCCATCTTTATTTCTTGGATCTTCATCTCATTTCAATTTCCTTATATAGTCCTCACTTTCATATAGTCACATAAACCCTATAATGATTGGAAATTACCCTAAAAATTTCATAGGACCTGATCGATCTTCCTTATATCAAGAACCACCAAATTTTGGGCATTTCTTATGTTATTTTTGTCCATTGTGAAATAGTATGAAGACATTTTTACAGGCATGTTTTATTTCATAGATCATACCCTTTGAACGTAGATTTCATTTAGTGTCATATTTTTAGTTAGGAACCCCATTATCTTATGAGAGAATATAATTCAATAGATAAATTACATTTATAAAACAAGAATCACTCAATCCATTTCTCGCTTTTAATTTATATATCTCTAATACAACTAAAAATGCGGTACATATAGTACAACTAGTATACAATGGAATATTTTCACGACTCATTAACTTCTCAAACAACATTGGACAATCATGAAATTTAACATCGATTTTCATTATAATTTCCTCCGTATGATTTTTATCATCATTGACACTTGTAATCATGACCTTGATATTGTCATATTCATTGTTCATACTTATAATCATATTAGATGATTTATAAAATGTTGTGTTATCCCAATCAATAGCTACATTAAATTTTTCTTATTGTTTAGTCCAACATTTATAACTGTAATCTATTTCATTATAGATCGGTTGTTCTTCTACATCATATGGACAAATTAGTTTTGAATAACAAAATAATTATCACAGAAAAATCATTTGAAGAGGTTAATATGCATTATGCCTTAAAAGCATGATTAAATCTACAACTCTTTCTACATAACCTTTTGTCATTTGATTGGAATCCATCCATTCTCAATTAATAATTATAATTTTTGATTCTGAAATATTATTATTTTTGAAAATAAATAAATACACAAAACATTAGAGAATAGAACCCATAAGAGGTCATCCTTAGAGAAAAAATATAAGTTATATGAATCTATTTTTATAAGAAAATATGTTATTAATGATCCTTATTGGGATTGTTTTGTAGTGGTGGAAACCATTAAAGGAATAAAATGTGTTATATATTTAAAGATACAATGAATGTAATTAAATTATCATCTATTGAAAATCACAGAGATATTATATAAGATTAATTTTATGATATCACATATGAATAAATTTATATACAATATCTAGAAAAATATAGGGTGATTGAAATAAAAAAGATGGAGGAGGTGGTGTTTATTCATTTCATCACATGGTGTGTGGTCGGATGGGTAGGGTTTTAGTGAAAGGATGATTAAGAGAAAATATTGATCTTTTGTCTGATATTCAAAACATTAATAGGTCTCAATCACGTGGTCTTGATAACACAACATGAGTAGAAAATATATAATTTAAATCAGATGAACTAGAAGACTCAAGATGCAGTTCCCATGTTTCATTCCCATTTTTTATATTTCATGTTTTATCAAAGGGGCCTTTCAACAACCCATTCCATGTAATTCAATTAATTAAACACCACCTTACACTTTAAAAAATTAAATCTTTTAAATCAATGTAAGAAAACCTTAAACAACATATTATGAATAAAAACTCATCACTGTCATCATAACATGGATTTAAACAGTTATATCACATTTTATATAACATGGATGAAATGTAAAATAATAAAATAGGGGATTTTTAATTTTAAATGACTAAATTTTTTGAAAATACCATTTGAAGAATCCCATTTTTAATAACAACATTTAAATACCAAGTTCAATATATAGAATTTGAGTTCCTAAACCACTCTTTCCCCTTACCCATGTATGCATTTATATATATAGATATCAATATTCCCAATACACATATTCAAAAATTATTTTTTGAATATGGTAAATATTTTATACAAATTTATATCTATTTAGTAATTATTTAATTCATTTAATAATATGAAATGCAAAAATAAATCTTCTCTGTCTTTGTAAAGAACTGTACAAATCAACTTTCAGTTTCACGAACTAAAAAATCCATTAAATGAATATCAGGAACATTTGACTGGACTCAAGTACCATTAATTGTCAGATAATGCATAATAATATCATGAACATAAACCATTGTTAAATAATCCACATATAGAGTAGTAGGTTGGAGTTCACAAACAGTGGTGTATCATAGAATCACAATACTCATTTTGTTGGATTGATTTTGTCAGCTACGTTGGCATTTGATAAATGAAATTTGTTTGTGTCAATATAGATATACTTCATTGATGGTAATTTATGATTTTTATGTTAAAATATAATATAATATTATAATAGCATGCGATCAATTGAAACCACTCATGTTCTTTCTATATCATAAAGTCATGTTATTTCACACATCATTGTTAATTCTACATATAACCTATTAAAATCTCTTGAAACAGTCTATGATATTTTGATATCATAATAATAAATCTCTAGTTTCCATTGTTGGTGTAAAACTAGATTCATAAATTGACCTTTGGTAGTATCACATGATCTGTATTAACGCCCCACTCATTTTGCTTTCAATATTCTTGTGTACAACCAATATCTCATGTACCGATGTTCATCCATAATCTATGAGCATAGTCCATGTTTTCATGTCATATCACATGTGTAAAATATATATTAAATCTGTATCCATAATATATATATAATAATAATGTTAACAATTAATAAATAATATAAAAAAATAAAAACGTGTTAATTCCATAAGAAGAAAAAAATATTAAGAACAAACATAAAATAAAAAATAAATCATATAATTAAAGAGGATTTGTATAAGTATCAAAGGTACCATACAAGATTTCTTGTCCAGATCGATAAATTTCAAAAATTGGAAGAAATCTTGTGAATTAAATAAATCCCATTTCATAATTCCTATAAAATTATAAGCAAATCAAAAGACAATAAAATTATTTAGGTTCTTCTGACTCATAATAGAATTAAGTGTGCAATATATTTTGATTTTAGTTTATGGGTTCTCGAGGGATACATGATAATTTGAGACGATTAACATCTATACAAAAAATATACTCTGCTACTTATCATTTTCAATCACCGCCTTACATGATAAATGTTCAGTGTTTTTTGAGTGCATAGGTCGGAGATCTATGAAATCAAAGTGAGAAATTATAATGAATGATTTAATGAACATGAAGGCACATGAGAGGGTTAGCCTATAATGGATCAATGTGAGGTATATTGGTTGGAGAATAAGAAATTTCATGAACCATCCTCCCCACCAAGGATACCTCAATGAGGGGAGATATATAGTGACTACCCGAGTCCCACCTCTAGTAGGCCTTGGGATGGATACAAGAACTGAGGGTATAATAAAAATGCATATGGGAGGCATTAAATTCAAAAAGAAACTAGTGGAAGAGAGAAATAATAATTATACAATAACCAACACATGCTCATAAAAATAATATAAAAATGAAACCCATGTGCAATCCTAAAATTTCATAATGCAACAAAAAATCGAAAGAAAACTAAAGGTACCAAAAAGGTAAAGATGGAAGCGAACATGAAGCTAAAATAGATCCCACAAAACCTTAAGATAGTAATATGTATCCCACTCACCAACCTACTCCAATTGACCTGAAATCTTTTATACATATTAATGGTGAGAAAAATTGTATACTCAGTAGGATCCTCCGTAGAGAATCTTGTGCAAAAGGTAAAGAGATCATGATAAACCATAGTGAAAAATAATGAAACCAACTCATCACATAAATGGTCATACAAAATCCCCAATGTCATCATGGATATCTCTATCCAATTAATGCATACATGGGATCATATTATATAATAAAATATGAATGGTACCCCTCTCCCACTTCCAAACATGTTTTATATTCTTCCCCAATGTCACACATATTGGGAATCTCTCACTAAAAGTAATCCGTCCCAAATACACATGGGCAAGGAATGACAACATGAACCTCATGCACCGCCTAACCACATCATCCCATTTCACAAACCATATAGTAACCAAGAATTTTTTGGGATCCACTATAGCTTCAATGACATATATCAAACATCTTTTATTATACCCCAAGCCATTACAGCCCATACAATGTGTAAGTACCTTAAAAAATCCCATCCTATACACGTCATACCTATAGTATTCCTTAGGAAAATATTTTCAAAAATACATGTGTTTAAAATAATCACAAGACATCACATCCCACTACACACATATATGGGAGAACAAACTATCATGTGAAAAGAATATGTAACAACTAAGATAAGAGATAAGTGACAGAGGGAGTAGTTATCCATCCATCCTACCATCGGGACGTTGAGGAAATCAACCTCCCACCGTCCAATCGGTGTTAGTTTCTCTAACCGACATGGGAAAGACAACATATGAAGTCACTAAATATACATGATATAATATAGACCATATCCACACTATGGGAATAATATAGTCTTAGAATCGGCCTGAAGTAATGTTGATCTGACTCTTGGATGCAACTACAAGGTCCAAATATCCTTTAAAAAACAAGTATTTAAAGAGCTACCTTAAAATAAATCATTACTATTAATAATTTCCATTCATTAATTAATCGATTTTATAATAAATAACTATTAACATTATTCCACATTAAACATAAAAATGATGTTCATTCCCTCCATGAATAATCCAAACCAAGGACTTTGTTTATCTAAATTAACATCATTAGGTACAACACTCCATCGTCAACCAAACGAATTGGTTAAGCATTTATTTAATACATTATTAGAATCATTCCATGTCTAGGAACTCTAGGAAAACAATCCTAAGCTACTAATAATGGAAAACATGAAAGCAAGAACACCTAGTTTCCTCAAGTAGTGGGGAAAGGATTGCAGATAAAAAAACTCTTATAAAATCCATTAAATAGATTCAATCGAGTATACTAGTTATTAGAATATCATCAACGAGTAATTCCAGATTTAACCAGTTCTGTCATCCCTGGTTCCATACCCAACACTCACATACATATACTAATCCATATCCCCATCAGAGGCATCATCTACTACCACATCATCAAGGCCTCTGTACCGACATACCACAACAACCACCCCAAACTATGTCATACTAGTTTCACATCACATCCGGGCCTCCATACTGCCACATCACACATCAACCCTCTAGGTTCAGTCTTATCAAGAACATAACCCAAGGCTCATATCTATATCATATCATAAATAAGAAGTAATATACAATAAATCATTAGTGAAATTAGGGCCTAATATTAAGTCATTCATCCTTCTCAGGCAAACAAGCTATCACGATTCCAAAACAAGGATCTCAGCCATCTCATGACAATTAGAATCTCAGGGCTTATAAAATAATATTTATCACATAACCAGTTATCATACCATCATGAAATAACTTATTCATTTATTAATAGGTTCCAACAATGAACAACCTATGGTGTTAAGGTATAACAAGCTATTAATGGAAGGTCCTTCTCTTAGCATGTATCTTGGATTAGAAATATCAATAGATGTAACATTATTAATTTACATACCTTTTAAATTATCATTATCAAGCATATACCGGCATCACATTATTTATTCATTCCATTAATGTCATTAAAGATTAAATTTTCAATTTAATATATGAACTACACCAATTAGATTATCATCAAATTAAGTTAACCAATGGATTGTCAACATGCCTCTTTAATTTCATAATACAATTAATTATTTAATAATTCTATAATTATTTTATTTAACAATTTCAAATAGAAGAAAATGATAATAGTATACTCGTAGATATCACACTATCTTGAAAAACATGGGGAAAACCATTACCACGTAATAACTTAATCAAATCTCAACATGAGATCACTCTCAAATTCATTAATATGGTTTAATAATTATTAGGTTCATTTAATTTCAATCCAAATGGATAAATCATTATAAATTTACAAAATCATGTAAATTTTAAGCGAAGGAATGAATCTATAACCACAAAATTCACTAACGTTCATTTCATGAGAACTGACCATGTTATGGATCTCAGATCACCTCTCCCGTGAGATCTGCATCGAATCGTGAATTTCATGGAACAAATGCACCAAAATAACAACCAAGGAAACCCCATTAGAAACATGTTAGATCAAATTACAAATCATTGAGAAAATATACGAGAGGAAATTAGATTAAATCAGGATAAACTGTAAGAAAACGAAGGTCGAATGAACCTCATATCACTCCATATCAACACAGATTAAAAGAAGAAGGCTAAGGATTGATCCCCATCAAAGGAATCACTAAAAAATATAAGGGAGTTGCAAGAAACTGAAAAATGAGAGGAAGCACTCAATCTATATGGTTTTTCGAAAACACTAGAGTATGAAACATTTAAAAATGTATATCATTTAGTATTTACATGACTTATAATCCATTTACCCAATATGTAAATGTAGAGGTTCAATTTTGACCAAAAAAATACATCAACATTTTATTATTTAACCCTGATTAATTAAACATTGTGAATTGTCCCTATTCAAATTTTGAACCACACTTAAATGGTGTGTAAGGATTACATGGTGTGTAATATCCCATCTTCCAGCATTTTACACACAAACCCCTCCAGGCCGCTTCCAAGCCTACTCTAAACTCCAATAGCCTTAAAAACTCACAATGGTTTGGGCATCCTAGTTTCAGACCACTTACATCAGATAAATCTAAAAATAATACCTTCCTCTATTATTAAAAACCAATCCATAGAGAAAACAAAAAGTGGTTGGGTTATCCAAAAAACCACCCCATGAGATACCTCTCCAAGATCTCATTGCCACTGGAGCTCAACCACCTCACTTAGAGGAAACAAGTGTAAACCCTCACAATAACTGAAACCATATCCTAGAAACTCTCCCCATGTTGATACCTCTCAAATGATAGTAATGTTGATGAAACAAAATCATTTTATAGAAATTTCAGCATATGGAAGAGAATAATGTTACAGTAAGGGAGTGTCAAACCTCAAATATCTTAGGATACAGAGCGCACATCTGCGAATCATGTTCCCAAGTTCTATCCTCTAGACTATTGACCCATGACAAGACACGAAGAAAGGGAATTTAGCACCCATTTAACACCATCTCTTGGCAGTCCTAGATCTCCATAGGCCACTCTGTGAAGGTATCATCATCAACAACCTATATCTCCCCGAAATTGATGAATGGATATTTATCATGATGATAACCTCAGAGTTATGATACATGAAATACATCATGTGTTTGGATCATATATTGGAGAAGTTTCTTCTAATACACCATGAATCCAACATGAGACATCACCTTGAAAGGCCCAAATACTAGATAAAAAGCTTACTCTCACTACCCATGATAAGGATTAACCACCATGAACACATGATATCAAACATCATGCTCTAGAGGTGTCCTCCTATGATCAGAAAAGGATTTATGATGTTGGGAAAAAATCCCTCAAGGTAACATTGTAGTATTTTTGGGTTGATTGTGTTTGTTGAAAAAGAAGATTTCCATGGTGAGTTGTAAATTTCCAGAGATATTATTGACATTCAATTGTGATAAAGAACCCTGAAAAAGTAATGGATGATCTAGAAGATCAAATTTTAATATGGAAAAGGCAAGAATTTCGCAAAGAGAGTCTTCATGGATTGGAATTCACGAAAACCAAAATAATTATGGTGGTGATTATTCAAGATTACGTCAATCTTCAGGAATGGAAGAGTTGAATCGCATTCCGGTGGGGAATGAATTTGCGAGGGAGCTTCTCAGCAAAGGTGCGGAGGAATGTTGAAGGTGATGCTCCGTGATTAAGATGAGCTCTATGATTGGAAAATTTTCGTAGTGCTTCACAATTTTAAGAGAATTCGGGTGGAAAATTCGGAGCTTTGCGATTGGCGATGACATGGCGCTGACTTCGTGCTGAAGGGTCGAGGGTCTGTGGAATTTCATATAAATATAGCTCGACCCCCTTGAGAGAAGTAAAGATTTTTAGATGAAAATATTTTGCTCTCAGTTTGCAAATGGTGGTTCGTGAAGGTATTGTTCTTCGCAAAAGAGAGGTGCTTCGTGGTAGCTAATCTAGCTCCGCGAAAGGAAGTTCACTTCGCGACGCTGCATGCTCTAAGGAGTGTGATTCACGAAAAGGCATGAGCTCCGCAATAGCCTACGCATTAAGAAGGCTTGATCTTTGCGATTGTTCTTCACAAGAGTGCTTTGCGAAAAGGCAGGGGCATCACGAAGGCTTGTTTGTGATTTGTTCAACTGGGAGCCTCGCGAAGTAGGGTGCTTTGTGAAGGTATTTTCCAAAGTAATTTCTCATTGTTATCAGGAAAAGGGGTATTCATCAATAGATGAACATTTAACTTTAATAGGGAATCTATCAAAAGTTGAGGATGAATTCTTTCATGAAAATGATGATACCTACAGGTCTATAAACTATGAGTGGATCATCTGAAGAAGCATTTAGCTCAATTAAATTGAGAGAGCAGTGAGTTCTCAAATTGTGAGTGGTTGTAAACCAGTAGGGACAGTGAGTCCACTTCAAACTTGTAAACAACAGTGCGCTTATAGTGGAATTGGTGCATCGGCACACTGCAGGTGTATGCTCCTTGGACATATCCCAGTTATGGTGAACCAAGTAAAAATCGTTGTGTCATGTGCATTCATTAATGTTTTCTCATCATCTACATCGGGAATAAGAGAGAAGAGGGTTTTTTCTAACAGCAAAACCAGATCAAAAGCGGCAGTTGTTTAATCTGTCATACCATGATTCACACCCCCCCCCCTCTCTAGGTATCTAGCCTAGTGGACCTAACATATGGCAATCCTATGCTTCATTCATCCTCCCATTAATTAACGAAACTAACTCTGTCATATTATGTACCAGTTCTAGGAAAATAATTGCTTCCTCTCCAACCACAGTCTAGCACATTGAAGAATATAAAGATCAGTCGTCAAAATATTTAAACACTACCATACTAATGATGGAGTGGAAACTATTATTATAAGAATACGTGATGAAGGGAAGGTTCATCATCCACAATCCTCCAAAATAAATGACATGGGAGTGAAACATGTCTTCAATAGTCTATATGGTCCACTCTATTTGACTGTATCTCTATATAGGAAAAGCATTTATAAGGCATTAATGATAACCAAAATAAATCTATAGACATCTCCACTCTCTCGAGGTAATGCTAGAACATAATCAGATATGACCATCCTTAAGACTCCATGGAGTCGTGAAACCTTCTCTAAATACTTTTAGAAAAATAACAACAATGATTGACTCCATGATTTCTATATTCTGGGAAGATTTTTTCAAACAATCCACTATCACCAATATAGAATCAAAGACTCATGGAGATCAAGGAAAACTAGTAATGAAGCCCATCCAGAAGTCCTCCCACATTTAATGAGGAACATCTAATGGCTAGAGAACACCACATGGAACATGGTTCTTGACCTTCACCTTCAGGAAAACCAAACATTGAGTCACAAACTATGAAACTGTATGATTCATCCCATGCCACCAAAATATACCCTTCAATGCTCGGTACATCTTTTTCATGCCATGATGTATCGAAAAAGGAAAACTACATAACACTCATAAATCCTCCTCACACATAATGAAGCTACAAAAATACTTCCTTGTAATATCAAGTGGTGTTTCCTATCATCAGACCAACCATCATGGGTATTTCCAAAAACAACATGATCCCTCCTGACCTCAACCTCAGGATCCCCCAACTAAGACTCCCCCTCTATATATACTAAATATCACTACAATTTCATCTTGAAAATAAATCCTACACATCCAACCTATCGCATATCAAGATTCATCACTGAGGGTTATTATATCACTCTCTATAATTCCTCAGATTCATGCACAAAATCGCTACCTAACTTTATAATCAGTGTATTAGATATAAAATTCCCTTATCCTAGCATATAAGAAAAATAAAATTCATGATACTATAAAACTTTCATCCATTAAAGCTGAAACAAGTTCATATAACAATGTATAAGATAAACATTAGGCTCTTGTAATCCGTAAAAAACAAAAAATACCCGCTGATGAAGTAATGCCACCACAAATTCAAAGAAAACACCATTATCACCAAATCGAGATCATGGGTGGCATAATTATTCTCATGTGGATGTTACTACTATATATCATAATAATAAAAACATATCTATACATCATTAAAATATATCCAAATGCCAGATGAGAAGTGTTAGAGAAAAATTCAAATTGTACTCCAACAGTTAAAAAAAGAACTAGAGCACAAACCAACATCTTCTTTGGGTACTCAAAAGCTACCGAACATGAGTAAGTCCACAAGAATTCCTAATCTGTTTGGGTCAAATCTATTAATGTAGTCACAACTCGAGAGAAATCAATTATGAATCTCATTTAATATCCAACAATATAACGGAACCCTCACACCTCTACCAAAATCTTAGGGGATTCATAAGACAGAACCACCTCTATAATTCAGGGATCCATAGTTACTCCGTTATGGGATACCACAAGAACAAATAAAAAGAGTTCACAACCCCCGAACTCACACTTCAACAACATCCCAAACAACTTATGATGATGAATATCTCCAAAAATGGCCGAAAGATGCTCTACTTGATCCTTATAGAATGAGGAGTACATATGGATGTCACTGATGAAAAACACCATGAACATATCGAATAAATCCCTTAATTCCACATTCACTAACCCCATGATCATAGCTACAATATTCATCAAACCAAAATACATCACAAAGAAAACATAATTCCCATGATGATAATTAATGTAGAAGTATTAACATCATCAACTTTAACACACATATGATGATATCTTGATCGCTAATCAATATTTTAAAACCAACTTTATCCCTTCATCTGATCAAATAATGTATCAATCTATGGATGAGGATATCAATTCTTAAAAGTCACTTTGGTGAAGAGATGAAAATCAATGAAAGTTATAAACTACCATCATCTTTCTTCACAAAAAAACTATTTCACCCTAAGGTGGCATTTGCATATGAACAAAACTTCACTACAATAGATAACTAAGATATACTCATAGCACATGAAAATTAGAATGTACCATCATATTAGGACACACTGAGATAGGACACATTCTTGATTGTATTTCGATCCCAAACTCAATCACTCATTGATTTGGTAATGTTAAAACCTCCTTTAGGAAAAAATCTGTTTAATCCTCAACAGCTCTTGGAAACACCAAACTCTAAACCTCAAACGAGTTCAACATCTACCTGGACAACAAAGATGATAAATATGAAACACTCTTATCACCCAAATGAGGGTTTCCCTCACTAAAAAACATTTTTAGCTCTCTATCTACATCATAGAACAAGGCATGACTCCTAGAAAATGCATTATAGCATGAACCTAAAACAATAAATAATCATCAATGACGATGTTGTATGGTAGTATCCATAAATATATGAAAACTCCCCAAGTGTGGTGCAACCCCATCAATTGATCACACTCTATACATACTTCATTCAATTCATCTCAATCTTCAAATGATGTAGTTATTTACAAGGGAACTAGAAGCCTATCTACCTCATGCCCAAATGTATGGATGATGGTAGGTGATATGAAAATTTTCATTTATCTTGAATCAAATAATTCAGGAACTCATGTGAAAAACTAGAAAAGGGTACTTCAAACGATATATGTCACAACTCAAACAAGAAACAAAGAATCATGAAGGTGACAATGACATACTCCATGACCAATCTTCACTTGTTGAAAACCACCTCCATGTTCACGCTTTTATCATTGAAGAATGGAGTGTCTTGGGGATATACTTTCCCTAACCCATATCCCCTATACTAATCCCAAACTAGGGAACCATGCCGCTTCTTCCTTGGAAGAAAGTACCTCAACGGAGTAAACTAACGAAAAACACCTAGCACACACTCACTATTTAGAAAGGTTGTTCAACCTCACTGTTGATGACCTCAACCTCCACAAGGAAAACATGTGTATCATCCTTTGGTATATTTTTGAGAGTTTCCACTCACATAGAATCAAGATGATGAGGGATGGGACCTAAATTTGGCTAATTGGAAACAATTTTAAGTTAAAATTTTGGAACCCCATTCCACAACACTACTTCATGATGAAATCTGGCGAATCCCCTATCATGATGACTTAGTTCTAGAGAGTGTCATCTCAAAAACCTATACTATCACCAACACCTTCAGATATGTATTCAACATAAAATATGTGATATCAAGATGTATCTAT
The DNA here is from genome assembly GCA_963277665.1 of Viscum album. Taxonomy (NCBI): domain Eukaryota; kingdom Viridiplantae; phylum Streptophyta; class Magnoliopsida; order Santalales; family Viscaceae; genus Viscum; species Viscum album. The sequence continues at coordinate 514,052,242 of OY728138.1, forward strand.
GGATTCAACGACTCCTCAAAATCCCTCACCCTAGCCTCCCCATCTAGAAACATGTTCAAAGCATATTGTAAAGGGGTCCTGAAATGGAACATGAACAATTGTACACTAGATGTCCCCCTCTAAAGGGTAAGAAGCTCCTAGTGACTATCCACCATTATGGTCAAAGATATAAAATATACTGTAAAATGTTCTTGTAAATTCTCCCACAAGACTCAAAACTCATCGTGATCCACAAGGAATAAGAACCACCACTTCCTCTCTACTCTACACGGCATCGTCACACCTAATGAAACCCACTGCTCCTTATGAGAACAAATCAAACTAAAAGATATCTCAAACTCCTCCAACAAAAATTCCCTATATAAATATCAAATGGAGTTCTCATAATTCTATAGACTCTGGCATTGAAACACTCAAAGTGTCCTCCTCCAAGCATCATTGACATCGAACTATACTCTATAGTGATCTACTAGCACATCTTGCTGAACATATTTAGTGCGAACCTAACGAAGATATTCACCCGGAGCCATACCTGCAAGATGAAAAACATTTTTGTGCTCCTAAACCTAGAATATGGAATATTTAACTTTGATTAATTAGTTAATGAATTATATTGTTTAATGTTTTAACATTTCCCATGTTCTACCCATTTCAAACACAAGTAAAAAAAATTAATGATACTTGGTCCTTTCCTATGATTCTACCCATAAACTAGTATTACCAAAATTTTTAGGCTTGGTAAACATAAATTTATATGATTCAGATCATATTGGAGCTTAAATACCCATATCTTAGCTGGTATCCCCAGTTTACATCACTTACTAAAATTAACTGACATCATTTCCCTACCAACCTATGTAACCTCCCATTTTTTCAAACTCCAACCTCCATCCCCTCCCTAAAACTGGATCCTTTGATACCCCTATATCATGACCCCTCCACACAATGATACCATAATAAGGGGAGATAGATGGTGACTACCCAATTCCTACATCCAGTAGGCCCGGATTTGGAGACTTGCACAGAAGTTATAATAAACATGCATATATAATGCATTACCCACTAAGAGAAGCAATCAGAAGAGATAGAAAATAATGATACAAAAACCAAAACCTTCTCTGAAACGTATAAAACTGATGTTAAAAACACAAAATTTCTTACAATAATAAAACAACTGAATGAAATCAATATGTACCAGAAAGGTAAATAAAATAGTGGCCACGAATCCCAAATAGATTTTGCTAAACCATGAGATAGTAATATATAGCACGTTCACGAACCTTCTCTAACTGAACTGAATATAAGTTTATATATACATAAGGTGAGAGTAATAGTATACTTAGTAGGATCCTCGCTATATCCTATTTTGAAAAATATAATGGAAGCATACTAAATCGGACTGAATAATAGTGAAACTAATTAATCACATAAATGGTATACTAAATTCCTAACCTCACCTTGGATATCTTTCACTAAGAAATTCATGAAAGAGGGCATATAATATAATAAAACATCATGAGTACCCAGAACCCTATTCCCTAATATTTTTACACTCTTCTTTAATGGTTCATGTCCTAAGCATCTCTCTCCAAAAGTATGCTATCCTGAAGAAACATGGGCAAGGCATCACAACACGCACCTTCTGTATCACCGAACTGCCCCATCCCATCTCAAAAACCATATACTATCAAGGAATTTTTCAGTATCCACCAAATCCCATTATATGTTTATCAAACATTTGGTATTATACATCAAGCCATTCTAGCCCATACACTGAGTAAGTAACTCATGCCATTACAGCTTATACATGTCATTCCAATAGTAGTCCTTAAAAACCTTGATCTATAAATACATGTGTGTGAAATAACCATAATCATTCATAGACCTCTATAGACATATATTGGAAAACTAATTGTCATCCATACCAGCACAATTAGCTACCAATAGAAAAGAGTGGGGAAATAGGGGGTAGTTAGCTATGCATCCTCCCACCAAGATATTTGGGAAAACACCCTCCAAAAGTCCACTAGTTGTCAATTTCACTAAGTGAAATTTGTGGGTTGGTGTATGAAATCATAGAATATACATGATATAATATTATTCACAACCTCACTATAGACTTAACGTAGTCTTATACTCAACCACAGCTAATATCGCCTGAACTCCCCGCAGCCACTACTAGTTCTAGATATCCTATAATAAAATGAGTATTTCATGATATACATTAAATTAATTGTTTAATTTAATGAATTTCCATAAGATAATTAGTTAATTATCCATTAATTAACCATTAAAATTATTTCACATTAATAATAATTGTGAATTTCAGGCCCTCTTGGAATAATCCATACAAAGGACAGAGTTTATCAAAATTAACATCTTTATGAATTACATTCGATCCTAAAGAAAACCCATGGGTTAAAAATTTATCTAATAAATTATTAGAATCATTCCATTTCTATATACTATAAGAAAACCATTCTATGATACCAAAAAGAAAAAATGTGGAAACAAGAACCTCCAGTTTCCTCATGCAGTGGGTAAATGAATGTAGGTAAAATAAGCATCCCAACCATTGTATATTAAATAGACTAATGACTGCATGACATCTCTTAGAATCAAATCAATGGGTGAACCTGACGTTAACACATTCTGTCACCTATGGTATCATCCTTGAAACCCCCATGCATATATGGATCCCTCTTTTTATCATATGTTTCAACTTCTGCAACATCATTAGGGCCTCTTGGCCCACTTACCATAACAGCCACCTCGGGCTCATCCATACCAGGCACACATCACATTTGGTTTCCCCTCACCATATCACACAATATTCCTCCAAGATCAGCCATATCAACATCATATATAAATGATTATATCCAGAGTATATCAAAAATCCTAAGGAATAATGTAGCAATCACTAAGGAAATTGAGGCCGAAAATAAGGCACTCAGACTTCTCATACGAATGAGCTATCACAGCTCCAAAACATTTCTTGTGGTATTCTCATGAAAATAATAAACTCATGAACTAGAAAATTATCTTTATAACATAACTAGTAATCATTACATATTGAATTAACTGAACCATATATTAACAGGTTTAAACAACAAGAAACTTATGGAGTCAATCAATAATAAGATTTCAAAAGAAAAACATGCTCTTATCATATATTTAGGATTCAAAAAACCTAGAGAACTTCCATTATCAATTAATATGGCTTTTTAATTATTATAATTTCGAAGAATTAAAATTATTAAAATTATTTATACATTCCATTAATCACATAGAATATTACATTTTCAATTAAATATGCACACGTCCCCAATTTGATTACCATCAAATTACATTAACCTCTAGATTATCAACATGCCACTTTAATTTATTAATCTAATAAATTAGAAAATATTTTTTGGATTTACGTTATTTATCAATTACATGAAGAAAAAATGCTAATAAGTAACGAATTGATATCATAGTGTGTAGTAAAACATTAGGATAACTATTATCAAAGTATAAATTATTAACATTGTCAACATGAAATATTTATCCAATTCCTTAATCTGGTTCAATAATTATTATGCTAATTTAATTTACATAAAAAGGGATAAATAATTACTAATTTATGATTACAAGTGAATATTTGGAGAGTTAACAAATCCCCTACCTAAAATTTTACCAACATTCTTCCCATGATAATAGACCAAGTTACTGATTTCTAATCATCTCTCTCACAGGAACTGTATCTATCCTAGGACACTGTAGAAAACTTATCAAACAAAAATACAAAGAAAATTAATTAGAAACATGGGATATAAATCACCAAACCATGGATAATTGTGTGGATTAAATTGTGTGAAACTACAAGAATATGATGGAAGAATGCCCTATACATCACCAAGGGTAGAAGGAATAATGATAAGGATCAATCCTCAATGAAGGAATCTCTAAAGCACCAATAATGGGGTCACTGGGCATTTGAAAATGAGAGGATTAATTGCATCCATTCGGTTTCTGAAAAACCCTAGTGGGTAAAAAATTAAAAACATAAAACATAAAGGATTTACATGAAGTGAAATCCATTTACATGATGTATAAATTTTGGGGTACATTTTTCATCACAAAACATGTAGCATTTATATTATTTAACCCTGATTAATTACATGTCATGAGCTATCATTCCACAAGTCATGAACCCCACTTACATGGCATGTAAGTAGTACAAAACATGTAAGGATTACACAATGTGTAAGGATTAAATAGTGTGTAATCTTCCTACATCCATCATTTTACAGCAAAACCATTCTAGACCACTTCCAAGACTACTCTAAACTCTATTAGCCTTAGAAACTCACAAAGGGATGGACCTCTTAGTTTTGAACCCTTATAAGTGAGGTAGATCTAGGATTAAATAGATCGCTCATGCACACCATTCAAACTATTTTGAAAAATAAAAAACCCACAAATATGTTTGAGGGGGGGGTCTACGGATCAAAAGTTTCATACCATGGGGTTTTAAAGTGTTGATTTTTCTTAGATGTTTTATGGGTAGGGAAGGAAACTCTTCAGTTCTATGAGATCTTAAACAATATGTGGATGGACAAGTCTATAAGGATTTTTTTTAAATGTTTGGGAAGGGTTCTATTAGCACATTTAAAAAGAGATGATAAAAAACGGTTCTATCATCACTAAAACAATAATTTTCGATAAAACTAGTAATTATGAGTGATAAAATTCAAGTGCTAATAAAGATATGTTCTATCGGTGCTTTTGTTGTGTTGATAAGGATTACTCGTTATCATTGCTAACCAAGAAATGATAAAAACCTAATTTAAAAAATAGAAATAATATGATTAAAAATATAAATGAATATAATCCTAAATAAATATTTATATAATTATACAAATATATATATATATATATTAGGTATTTACTAGTATAATTACAATGAAAAAAGATAAAAAAACATAGTCACAACTCTAAAGGGAATGTCCTAGCCCCCCTGAGGGATAACCCACCCATATAATGACCAACATGGCCCATTTTTATTTTTTAGTCCATCAAATCCCATCTATCCTGAACTCATCTTGGATTCTCCCCATTTTAATCTCCACCACACCATCCTTGCCCACATTTATTTTTCTGAATTTTCTTCTAGTGCAACATATCCATCAATGGTTACTCTGGCAGGCACCCATTTGAATCTCCCCACAACACCCCAAGTATTTATTCCAAACAGAATCCACTTTCACCATCATTACATCTCAATGATATAATAGTCATGGACATTCACATCCCTCACTACAATTCCAAATAAATCTTTGTGTCATGCGACCTTTCTACCCTTCCCGGAATATGTCGACAAAGGATCCGGTCATGGAAAGAGCACACGATCCTTATCATAAAGATGCAGCTGGTTGGTGATGATCACATATTTATACTTATTTTTAATGAATTTTTAGTATGAATTTATAAATATAATTATAAATAAATGTAAATATATATAGTTATAAACAAATAATTATTTATATATTTTCAATTATATGAAATTAGTTTTATAATTTTATTTATTAATATAATTATATAAATATATTTATAAATATAATTATATATAAATATATCTATAAATATTTATCATTATTTATAAATAAATTTATATAATTATATGTATTTATAAATATTTATATAATAATATATATTTATATAGTAAATTGTTTCTAAAGGTAGAGAGAAAACCCCTTAATTAATAGAAAGGAAAACAGAGAAAGAAACACATTGGTTCAAACATGAAGATACTTCCCTAATAAAAATAGTCAATGGCCTAGCTTTTCTCTAATCCTAGATCTAATACTTCTCTCATCATCATGTATTTCATTTCAATTAGTTATTTCGTGCTCATGACCTTGACGTCTACGATGATGAATTATCCTCCAAGTATTAACTTGTTGTATGAGGACTTCAATATCACTACTATCCAAGTATGTTATCCCAACACATGATTGAGACTCCACCCACAAAGAATATTCATAAACCAATGTGTATTCATTGAATTTGTCTATGGGGGTCTCGACTTCACTTAATAAATCATGTGATACTTTAACATTTTTTAGCAAGGCACCCTCATCCAATGTCAAAGAGAACCTAACTTCAATTAATATATCAAGAACGTAAAAGATGTTAGAAGTTGGTACCTGCACTCTACCTAGTATTTCCATTTCCTTTAAAATTTTGAGGTTGATTTTAGGTTCACGTAATGCTTCAAATAGGGTGGTCACAACTTTCTATAAATTGGGAGAGCATGAAGGAGGCATTATTTTAAGAGGTCTCACTAAGGGATCAAAATACAAATCACTTAAAATGCTGGTAGGAGAAGGTTTTCTATTCTTAGAGGAAAGATGTTTGGACATCCTAAAATGAATCAACTGGGGTCCATATTCATTAAATAACTTGTATAATGAAACATTATTACCTTCCAATGTGCAAATTCAACAAAATTTTATAGATGAAGGTTATTAAGAGATGCTGGGGAGACCCTAATTTCCCAGCAAAGTCATATTGGGTGGTTAGGAGGATACCAAAACCATGTTTTATTTACCCTTACTTTTTGAAGGAGTTGCAAAATGTTTCTAAAATATTTATTTAGCCACCTCCTATGGAATTAAATCTTCAAAATCAGATTGTTCATTTTTATCAGAAAATCTAGAGTAGCATCAGCATGTGATGGTTGGCCTTTGTCTTACTCCTCTAATGAAATGTCATCCTAAAACATATTTTCTAGATTTGAGGAGGTTCCAAGATATTTATATTCCCCAACATACTTCATGATATCATTAGAAGAAATAAATGTTTCTATGGTTTAATCCATATTTATATAAACCAATGCATTTCGTTTGTTATCAATTTCATTTTTCTCTTCAAACATCTAATAAATCTAAGATAGTGTTGAGTCGATCAACCCATTAGTATCCCCCTTGTCCATTCCTATGTGACCATCCAGATGTGATGTAGCTTACTACTCGACGACTCCATTCTGATCCACTTGGTAAGAGTAGGGAGATCCAATACCCATCATGAACCTCCCTGAATTATATTGAATAATGCCTCCATATTGCATAACCATTTTCCTGAAATCTAGATCATGAAAACTAATTTCAGTTACCCAGACTTCTTATTGGATGATTTTTCATCATGCCCACGAGCTAAACATAATGCACAAGTCAAATTATTTTTTCAGATTAAATTATTATCAATAATCATCTTGTAATCCAAATAGAACTGTGGAACCTTTCCATATTCAATATTCCGATCAAACTCATCCATATCAGTAGGGAGAAAAATTATATCAATAAAAGTAGAACATAAATCTACATCTACCATAAAACATGCATAGTTCCCAAATAATGATAGTTTGATCTCTTTATCCATCTTAATAGGGACACCAATTGGTTATTGAATTTCATACAGAATCATTGTATTCCATAAAATCCAATTTAATCCAAAAACATCAACACAAAATTGAAAATTGGTGTTACATACTTCCATTGGATTGAAATTCCTTTCACACTCTCGAATATACATGATGCCATGCATGTGGGAGATGATGTTTTGTAACATCCTATTATTGTTTTTAGGTATTTGTAAACTCCAATTTCGATCAGGCTTTGGTTGAGACTCATTTATGGAAGCATTAGGGAAGAATAAGAAATTTTGAATGTTTCTAGGTTTTCTATAGTTGGTGCATGATTTTCCCCAACCATGCGTCCTCTCATTAAAAACCATGCATGTCAAGATAGTGGGGGTTTTAACAGCTAGAACATGATTTGAAAAACAATGTTTCCATCTTGGAGAAACTGTGAAACCAAATTAAAAGGGGCACATGGATTGGGTGAATGGGGTTTCTATCAATTCAACCATAATCAGGAAACTATTTTTGTCTTTTGATTAATCTAAAATATTTAATTTAAAATCCCAAACCCTATTTTTAGGTTCCCCATTGAAGTTACTCATCCCCTATGTTTTCATCTTCCAAGGAGGCCCTTGAGAATCATGATTGGCCCCTAAACACCCCTCATGAAGTATATTGAATCTAGGTGAATTATTTTTGATCTCTGCCTAGTAAGATTCCTTTTCCCATGCTCTTTATCTCATTCCCTCCTATATAAAACATAGGGTTTTAGCAATCATCATGTGGTTGGAGGATCTAATCCCCACCATTTCAAATATTTAATCTTGGTTTGATTCTAAGTCATTATTGAAAATGTTTTTCATTGGAGTTTTCCGCTTACATTTTTGTGTTGTGAGGTCCGAAGATACAAAGGTAGGTGGATCCATTATAGTGGCCATTTTTTATTAACCCTAAATTTAATGATTTAAATTCAATTGTTTGATTTAAATTCAATTTCATGATTTCAATTCAATTTCATTCAATTGGTTTATTAAAATACAAATTCCATTGAATTGGGGATTTGAAATTGGATATGGAATGGAATTAGAGAAAACCACTAACTTCATTGAATTGTGGTGTGTTGTGAAATTGGTTGGAAATTTGATTAAATTTCATTATGGAATATAATTAAGGTATTTTAATTTTGAAATTTATTTGATGAAATTGATTTCAATATGGAATTTATGAAAATTATTTAAAATGGATTTGATATAAAACCATTGGTTCTACCCTAGAAAAGTAATGTTTTTATTAAAAATCCTATTTTATTTTTAAATTTAAATTGTAATATTAAAATGGAAAATTTGATGAGTATTAATTTAAGTATTATTAAAATAAATTTACCATTACTGATTTTTATTAGATCACATAAAATCCTAGGAAGTTTGTTAGTTATTTATGGCATCACTTAATTGATGTTTTTCAACTCTAACATAGACATTTTTTCACATTTGATGCCACAATAGGACATCAATGTGTAATCTTTGAGCAGTTCCAAAGGGACATGTTTACATATTGTCCTTATCATTATATGAGTGTGTGGCATCCCGTGACCTGGAAATATCACACATCATGGAAGATAACCATATTTCTCACTATATATATTTGAAATATAAGTCAATTTTTTGTAAACGGTTATTTTCATTCCTTATGAATTTATATAAATAGTTTTATATGAAATTTTTATTAATAAATTTCATTTAATGAATTTCCATCCTCTTAATTGTAAATCATGGTTGTTTAAAATATCAATTTTATATTATATTTCCATTATAATTAACATTGAAAGCATTATTTTTATAAATAAATTTTATTATCTTATTATGGAATCCTTGGTGAGATCCTAATAGGATTTTAGCTCACATAATATATATACCTTTGGGAGTTTTATGATTATATTCTTCTAGGATAGAGAAACGATAATGAGCCACTTTTTGGAGGTAATAGATGCTAATCCATAGTCTTGAAGAGTTTTTTCCACTGAGACATGGGTTTTTATCCTATTTTTTGGTATATTTTGGTTGAATTTTGAGTTTTTTTCCCATTTGTCTTAGGATACAATTATCCATGTGTTCTTTTCCTTGAATGCATTTGAATTTTCTATATTTATTACATTGTGTTTGTGGGAAATTTAATCCCACATTCTTTTTGTATTACTCCAAGTTCTAGTTTCCAACCCATGGGGATCTAGAACACCCTTCGAGCTATGTTAGGACCTAATTAGTTAACCTGTTACTTGGGTATTTAGGATTTTTTTATGAGAAAATGGTATCAATGGTATAAGTTTTTCATCTTTCCTTTGTGTCAGTATGTAGTTGTGTGATCTTGTAGGGACTTGGGAGGTAGTTGAGATTGTGTTTCTAACTATCTCTCACTACAATGTGCCTTAAGTCACCAGGGGTGGTTTTGTGAAAAACATCTTGATGATTAGTTCTTGTTTTTTCCCTTCTTTTTATTTGGATAGGGTGAAATACAAATCTTGGGTATTTATCTCTTAGGATTAATTTCCCTTGTTTCACTATTTGATTGTTAATTTGATGTATTCATTGATTTATACTGATGTTGTGAATCATTATGCCTATGATAAGATAAAAAAATCAGATCCAGGTGGATGTTACATATGAATATCAGGGAGAAAATCCTCTTGTGGAATCGAGCCTATTTTTGGTGATTGTATGTATTTTCCATGATCTGGGAATCGTACCACCACTAGTTCCAAATCAGGATCGAGATGTGGAACCTTAAAGTGCTCTTTTTTGGAATTATTATGAAGAGTTTCATCACCATAATCTACTAGAGTTCAAAGGATCAAATGACCCTCATGAGAAAGATGAATGATTGAGCAGGATAGAGTGTTGACTGGAGTTCTTCGAGACACCTGAATTAATCAATGTGAAGTGTGCCATATTCAGGTTGGATGGACCATGCAGAATATGGGGGGACATGTTGGTGATAGTGAATAATAATGAGGGATTAGAGTGGAATGACTTAAAATCTAATTCCACTGACCATTTCTATCCATAGTCGATGGTTTTGGCCAAGGCTATTTGGTTTTTCAAACTCGAGCCGGCTAACTGGACTGTGGAAGAATATACAATGTGTTTTTATAAGCATATTTAGTTTCAACCTGAGATTGTATTGACTGTGAATATGAAGACTCAATGGTTCGAGTTGGGACTCTGATGGGATATTCACTCTTATGTTTTCATGATGATGATTCCATCTTATATTTATGTGATGGATAGATCATTTATTGTAAAAAAGGGACTAGGTTAGTAATTCAAGGTTATCGAGAGTTCCTTTTTCTCCTAGGGGAATTTTGAGTTCCATTAATGGAAAGCGGACTCATGATGATCTCATGGTTTTTCTCAATGGCAAGGTTTTTCTAATCTTAATGCAGTTCCGGGAATAGGCCCTATGATTTTATACGAGTGTAAAAATTCAGGGCACTCAAAGAGGGTTTTCAAAGATGAACCCAAGGTATCTGGTTCTTACGGATTCTTATGACACATTTATACAGTCTTACACATATTTACTACTTTATATAGTGGAATATAATCATCATCACCTTCTAAAACAATGGTACAATCAGAAGCTTTGCGAAATAAAGGGTTCCAACAACATGCATCAAGAATGAATATTTTTTATTCAATAGAAGTGTCTCCAGAGGAAGCATATAGAGGTTCATTGACTATGAGAGGTACCACCACTATAACTTCATCATTAGTGGCTACATTATTTTATACTAGTTCATCTCATTTATTTATTTCAACTCATATCGTTAATCTAAAAAATCTTACTACGATGATTTTATCTTATGTGGTAGATATGACAACACCCCTTGAAATGAATAGATAACTAGGAATCCACATTCTAGCTTGTTTTTTATCATTAATGTATGTCGATTTTGCTTGGGATTTTCTGGTTCTCAATATGAAACATATTGAAGTCATATTCAGGATGGATTAGATAACAGCTAATAATGTTTAGATTTATTGTTATCTTTAATGGGTCTCCTTTACTACACTTGATACGGTTTTTCATATCCTTAAAGGAGAATAAGACATGAGGTAGAGTAGAGAGAGACCATATAATTTAGAGTTGGGGAAAGTAATATTTCTGTTTTTATTGATCTTGAGTAGGAATATTTGAGTGGTGATATCCCTATAGTTTTCATCTAGTTTCCCATTGTCTTCCCTTGAGACTTATCCAGGCTATCATCGGTAAGGGAGGTAGAATTTTCTATCGATTTAGTGCATAGTTCTCAACCAGTGTATATTCCCTCTTACCGCATAGCACCGACTGAAATGAAAGAGCTGAAGACTCAAATAAATTAATACTAGGGAATATATTTATATACGCGAGGGTGTAAACATGGTCAACACCAGTTATATTTGCTATGAAAGCTGATGGTTCACTTCTCTTTGGTGTGGATTACCGAAAGAAAAATTGAGTTATAGTAATGAAAAAAATATCCATTACCTCATATTGAGGGTTTTATTGATATTTTGAATGGGTAAAAGTAGTTCTAAAATATTTATCATTGATACGGTGACCATCTATTGAGATTAAAAGTATCTAACATTCGAAAAACAATCTTTGTGAGTAGGTACAACCATTATGAGTTCCTTGAAATGCTTTTTTATCTTTCCAATGCTCCTACAATATTTCTTTCATTAATAAACTAGATTTTTTATGAGTATCTTGATACATTTTGGATGTATTTTTGGACAAAATCCTTGTTTACTCTATGTCCAAGAAGTATCATGTGCATAATCTAAGAGAAGTTCATGAATTTTTTAAAAATCACTAAATTTATGATAATATTATGAATTTTAAATTTAGGATTTTGAAAGTGATGTTCTTGGGTCATGTGGTGTCATCACATGGTTTTCAGTTGATCCTGAAAAGGTGAAGGTTATTATGACATGGGAAAACCCACAAAATGTTATCAATAATGGAAGAATCATGGGTTTATCATGGTATTGATTTCAGTTCATCATGAACATCTCAAATTTTGAATCTTCAATGAATACTCTATCTTTTAAGGGAGTGATGATTTTTTATGATAATAAATGTTAGAGTTTGTATTTTTTGCTGAAATTTCATTGGACGACTACACCGGTGTTGACTCTTTCAGAGTTCAGGCTGGGCTATGTGGTCTTATATGATGCATCAATTTCTAGATTAGGCAACATTATTATGTTGGGTGATCATATTTTTGTTTATGGATATCATCTGTTGAAGTCACAAAAGAATAATTAGCCATTCCATGTCCCTAAACCTGAATTTTTCATACATTATCTTAATAGATGGTGGAACTACCATTTCATGGAAAGGTTTACTAGGTATTACAACAACATGGTATTGAGTAATATCATCACAGAAAAAGATGTAAATATTTTCCAGTGGTGTTGGGTCAGATTCTTGAAATCAATTGACATTGAAATTAACCATACCGTAGGGAAAGGAAATGTCATCAAAGATGCTTTGAGTAGGAAACTTCCAACCTAAGACATGAAAGAATCATCAAAAGAGTGGACCTTGGTAGATATTTTTTCATTGTTTCATATTGGATTATGAGAATCAACGATCATAGTTTCCATGGATAATGTCATAATTAAATATTATCTTCTCGAGTTTATCCTTCAAGAAAAGTAGCTTCATGATGAATTCTATATAATTATAGACTCCATTTATGATGAGGAGATTCTACCTGACTATTCATTATCCAAAAGGGAATTCTATTGTATCAGAATACATTTTTTTCATTCATTAGCGGTGAAGAAGGCTGTGATAGGGGATTTCCATAATTCCTAGTGGGTATTTCACCTAGGAACCAAGAATATGTACTACAATATAAAATATAGATTCTAGTTTCCATGTATTATGTGGGGCATTGCTGAATTTTTCTCTCATTGTTATGCATGAAAATAGGTCAAGGTTGAGCACTAGAATCCTTTGGATTTTCTTCATCCACTTATAGTGGGGACATGGTAGTGGGATGATATCTCAATAGACTTTTTGGTTGGGTTTTCTAATATATAGAGAAATAAGATTGAGGTATGGGTTATTGTTGATAGGCTGACCAAGTTGGATCACAATACACCTATTAATGATACATCCAAATATAAGGAGATATGAAATCTCTATGTGAAAGAGATAGTTCATTTTCATGGATTTCCATATTTTAAAGTCTCTAATAGAGATTAATATTTTACTTATCTCTTTTGGAGTGGCATTTAGGATTTAATGGTTTCAATGGTCGGTTTGATAATGACATACCATCTACAGCTAGGTGGCCAATAATAAAGTGTTATATAGATTCTTGAGGATATGATTCATGCCCACATTCTCTGTGGGAATTGTGATAACCATATAGGGCTGGATGAGTTTTCTTATAACAATAGATACATGTATATGATCATAAGTAATCCTTTGGAGTCCTTGTGTGGTCGAAAATTCAAATATCTATTATATTGGTTGGAGATCAGTGGAACTTCCTTGGTGGGACTGATCATGGTTCAATAGATGATATTATGGGTTTCTTTTATTCATACTATAATATTTAAGTCATAGATCCGGTGAAAACATTATGTTTATTTTCCATGTAGACCATTGGAGTTTTTTTGGGTGACTAGGTGTTCTTAAATGGTTCACCATGTTTGGATCATTGAAGTCTTGGGAGGTATGATAAACATGCTGCTCAATTTGTGGTACCTTTTGAGGTTATTGAGAATATGGGTAAATTTTCATACCATTGAGAAATTCTAACATAGTTGATGTTGATACATAATGTGTTTCATGTATCACATCTCCCAAAATATCATTAAGATTCATATATTGTTTTGAGTTGGAGTGATCATGAGGTCAAACCTAATTTATGTAGTGTTGAGATTCTAGTCGGGATAGTTGATTCTAAAACCAAGGTAATTCATTGGATGATGTTACCTTTGGTTTGAGTGATGTTGCATCACAGTTTTGATTCTTATAAGATATGGGAGAGGATGGGACTTAGCAGAGAGATGTTGCCTCATCTCATTGATGTGGAATCTTCTTATTGGGATTTCTATGGAAAAAATATATATTGTGGGGAGGTTGTATCATGTTGTTAATATTTTTAGGTATTCCTAAATGAATCTTTTGATCATGATATGGTTGGTTTTCATGTAAGAGAGATTTGGTAAAATATTTGAAAATTATTAATGTTCATGGTTTGTGCATGGTTGGTGCATGATTTTCCCAAACCATCCACCCTCTCAGTTGGAACCACACAAACACAGATAGTGTGAGTTTTCAGGGATAGCATACGATTTGAAAAACCGCGCGCCCACCTGGGGGAAACTATGCAACCTGACAAAAAAGGGAACACAATTATGGTGCATGATTTTTCAAACCATGTGGTCATGCATAGGAAACAGTTCATGGATTTTGATTAATATAAAAATCTAATTTTAAAATCCTAAAACCGTCTTTTTAGGTGACCGATAGTGCTAACATGATCCCAAACACTATCTTCTTCCATGAAGGCTCCTGAGAGGCAATTTTGGACAATTAACACCCCTTTTGAAGAAGATAAAATCTAGGGGAAGGACCTTCAATCTCTTCCTGTTAAGTGTCCTCTTCCCATTCTCTCATCATTCCTCCCTTTGGTTTTATAGATCTATGTGTGGTTGGATGATCTAATCCCCACTATTTTTGATAGTGAACATAGGTTTGATTCTAGGGGCCTTGTTTCCGATGTTCTTCTTTGGAGTTTCTCGTTTAGGGATTTGTGTTATGAGATCTTGTGATCCTAATGTGGGTGGTTTTATTATGATGCCCAATTTTGATTAACCCTAAATTTCAGGATTTAAATTAAAGCTCTTAATTTTAATTAAATTTATTTAAATTTTATAATTAAAATACCAATTTCATTGAAATGTGGATTTGAAAATGGATTTGGAACAAAATTAGGAACCCCCCACCCAATTCCATTAAATATGGGTGTGTTGTAAAATCAGATAGAAATTTTTTTAATTAAATTGTAGAATTTGAATTATGGAAATGATTTTATGAAATTTATTTCAAATTTAAATTTAAGAAAATTGCCTTAAAATTGTTTTGATATAAACCCATTTGGATTATCATAGAAAATGCATGTTTTGATTAAAATCCCACTTCGGTTTTTAAATGGAAATTCATATAGTAAAATGGAGAATGGGTTGAATATTATTTTATGTAGTATTAAAATATATATTTCATCATTAATTTTTATTAGAGAACATGACTTTCTGGGTGGTAGTAGTATTATTTGTTTTAAATATTATTTAAAAATTCAAAACATGATTTGTTTTAAATATTCATTTGAAATTGCATCCCTGTTTATTTAAAATTGAAAGGTTTATTATATTGATTATGTTTTATAATATTTTTATAGAATCTCTGGTGATAACCTAGCGACGTTTTATATCATACCCTACATGTTCTTTTGAGTTTTTGTATATTATCATATTTTATGTTTGATAAATGGAAAGGTTCCACATGGATCTGGTAGTAGCTGTCGATCCTTGGGCTTCAAGACTTGTGATCGTTAGGGCATGGGTTATTATCCTATTAGCTAGTATATTTTGGTTATACGTTGGGTTGTTTTTTCTATTTGAATTATGGTACACTTCTCCCTATAGAGTTTTGTTTACATGAATTCTAACTTGTTTATCTTTATTCAATTATGTTTTTTGAAAATTCATTCTCACTGTTATTTAGTATAATGTCAGGTTCTAGTCTCCAAAACATGGGTATTAGGAAAATCCATTGGTTAATGTCAAGAGAATCTTGGTTATCAGGCTACCAAGGTATCCGGGTTCGTTCATGGTAGGATGAGGCCCCACCCTGTCATCTTCACATCTTATGTAGGGGAGAGAACATGAAAGATGTCATGACCCATAAATACACATCTCCAATGATCAAATTCCCCCCACAACCAATATTCACACAACTATATTTCCTACCTTCCACAAGTTACATCCCCTAATAAAAATAATTCATGAAATAAGGTAGTTCTTACAAATTTTTAGGCATTCCATAACATCATTAAAATCATCTTTGATAAGGGAAATGTTTCCCATTCGACATATCACACTAACAATCAGTTCTTTATAGAGAGATGAGACAATGCTACCTCCGTTTGAATGAGTAGAAACCAGTTTAAACCCTCCATGAACAACCATTTAACCTTCCAACCTAGAAGTGGTATAATTGTGTAATTTAAAACACCCTTTTTTAAAGAGTAGTTCAGCCATCGAAGGAACCGACAGAATCAGCATAAGAAAAGGGGCCTATTCACCATCAAAATGTTGAGAGATAACCTCTTGAGTAGATCCCATATTCCATATAGCTCGATATATATATATATATAAAGATAATAAAGATATTTATTATTTAAATTTATATATTATAAATTTATAATTAATTAAATATATATATTTTTAATTAAATTATAAATTTTGATATATATATTTATAAATATTTTTATATAATTATAAATATAAATATACTGTTATGTTTAAATATATATTTTTATAATTATATATATTTAAATTTTTGGGGGGTACAATCTTATCAAACACAGATACACATCACACAAATGTTAGAAAGGATTTCAATAACCCCTATGTGATAGTCTACTCAGTAATAATTTTTTATTTTTGTTATATGTAAAGGAATATAGCCCATATTACATAGATTCTTGGTTCAATCCAAATCAATCGGAAGGCCCTGATATAAATTTAGGCATGTAGGCCCATTGCCACCATTAGCCCACAAGACCAAGCTACCTATCTGCCCCAGGTCCCCATCTACCGACCTGATCACATATCCACTATCATATCATCCCTAAAATCATTCATGAATACCATCTTTATTCCTACCCACCACAGTCATAACATCCTTGGCAACCTCCCACCTTTCAAATCATCCATGTAGCCCACCCGTGCGTTGTGAACCTTCTCTTTCGCTCTAGGACACATCCCTCTAGGGGATCATCCTCCCTTGAAACCTTCTTGTTAGTATATAATATATATATACATAGTACATTATTACATGGATTTTTATACCAATTGAAATTATTCTGATGGCCTATGTATATATATAGCTCTGTAGGCCAACTACCACCATTGGCCCACTTCACCAAGAATATCATGCGCCTCAAGTCCCCATATAGAAGCCTAGTTATGCCTCCAACATCAAATCATCCATGAAGTCATTCATAACTACCATCTATGTTCCCATCTACCACGACTTGACCATCTCTAGCACCCACACCATGTTGAATCATACCGGTTATCCGCCCGTGCACTGCATACCATCTTCGCATATAAATTATAAACATATTAAAATTATTATTCATACACATGTACACACATGTTCTATATATATTTATATCTCACATACAGGTGTAGTTAATTTACACATACACATATCTATACACATACAACATCTATATATACACATACACAAAACAAACACACACATCATAATACATACAAATCTATGCACATAGTCATTAACTAATATAAAAATATTAATACAAATATCATATATTAATAATACATAATTTAAATTGGTATAAATGTTTAAATTTTTAATATATATGTATATATATGAATATATCATATATAGATTAATAATTTATATGCATTTTTTAATTAATTCATATAAATAAACACTAATTTCATAATATAAATAATATAACTTTATAAAATTTAATAATAATTTTTATTTAATGTTTATATTAGAATTCATATTGTTTCACATTTATATGTGCTAAAAAATGCACTCATAAAGGCTACACCTGTATCCGCACATTATTTAGTGTTGATAAAATTCACATTTACCAGTTCTTTTTTCTAGTGCTAATAATGGTTACACTTTTTTCAATGCTTGATGTTTATCACTCAAAAAATCTAGTGCTGCATACGACACGATCTATGGTAGTTGAACTAGTATTGTTATCCACCTTCAAGAGAATATGACCTTTCTTAATTATTTTAGTTATAGGGAATTTTTAGTCATTTATTATGGTAATTAATATATTTTATGAAGTTTTATATGTGTTATGTTATTTGTTTTTTATGTATTGTGATATAATTTTTTCTTTTTTCACAACCAAAAATTCAGCTTTATCGAGTACTACCGTTTATCTGTGCTAAAAAGTCACTAATAAAGAGGGGACTTTTATAAATGCTGATAAAGGATCCTTTTATAATTTCTTTTGTTATAATTGATAAAAATATGACTTTTATCATCATTAATGCCACTCCTGATAGAGCAGTTAAAAATTATATTTAATAAAATATTATATATATAATTAAATATAATATATTAATACTAAAATATATTAATATCAAAATAAATAAAATATATTTTATACAATATGATATATATAATATGAAATATGAAATCATACTTAATATATAAGATATTTTTTATAAAAAATACTAAGGCTCATGTCAGGATCAAAATAATTTTACTCAAGTAGATCCTATGGAACTATATGATTTTGTTGATATAACATATCAAGTGGGAAATCTGGACCATAATGGACAGGACCACTGAGGTTTCCAAATTCGGTCATTATTCTAGAGTTTTGGTGGAGGTAGACTAAATATATGTCCTGATTAATAATATTATCTTGTTTTCACTAGATGATTGTAACTCCCTAAAATTGGAATATGAGAGGCTACAAGACTTTTTCCCAAAATTTAAAATCATTGGTCATAGAAATGAAATCTTTTGTAAAAAATTTATTTTCACTTTTTTTCATTAAATGGAATTCTTGAGTCTACTAATAGAAGGAAACTGAGGAGGAAGACGGTGAAAAATAATGTGGTTTCTGTTGGTGATGAGTAATCACCTCTTGAATGTGGAGGTAAAATACAGATTGAGGAACCAAAATTTAGGAGAAATGGAAATTTTATCCACGCTACACCCTCATGTTCTCATGGAATAAAAGGGTAATCAAATGGTTATTCTATTGGTGTGGAATTGAATCATTGGGTAACTTCATATGAACGTATTCAACAGGTTGATGGCTCTAATTTGATTATCATGCATTGAACTGGATATTATATGAATAACACAAGTGAGGTGGGAAAATATATAGATGATTTTTTTGGAGTTGTGCATGGTACAATCCTTTAGAAACTAATTACCAAGGTTTTATTGTGAATACACTAGCCGCAGTCTTTTCATGACATGTCCCATATGATGATGGGTCTTGGAAAACTGATGTTAGGAAGAGAATTTATTATCTTCGAGAGATTCAGAATGTCTTCGGTTCTTCAGGAGTGTTTGGTAAATGGGGTAATTTCTTGGATGATAGAAGGAATAATGGGCAGTGAATTGTCTTACTAGATACCACTCATATGAAATCCACATGAAACAATGACCTTGTTTCCTTTATATATATTTTATGTAATTCTAAAGGAATGATTGTCAGCAATTAAGGTTTATATCTGATTCTTCCCAAAATAATGTCGCCGAAGTATTACTCAAATCATCCTAGAAATTATTCTATAGATCATAGGATTCAACAATCCAACTCAGTCTGGAGTATGAAAGTTCTAAAGATAGGATCACAGGGATCCTCAATAAAGGTAAATCACATATGGAGTGGGAGACTACAGATGATGCTAATGATTTTGATTATGATTATGGAAATGATCATACATTTTTATATATAGTTTTATTTTTTAGATGATGGAATGTACTTTTTTATGACCCCATCTGTTTTTATTCTTTCTTTTTATAATTTTCATTCACTTTTTATTAATGGATAAGGTATTTTTCTTTTGGATGGGCCTTTTTTGTATTTAGTGAAAAATTGTAACATCTTGGTTCCAAGTTTCACCCAAAGGTTCCCTGTACCTGGTTGGTCAGATGGAGTGAAGAAAATTTACCAGAATACTAGAGGCGGCCAACAAGCATCAAGTGACTTGGTTATGATAGTGGGGAAACTATTCCCTCATTGGTAGATTAACATAATGGAACATAAATAATATATAACAGTGGAAACAATAATACCATACAATAAGAAAAAAGTGGAAGAGAAAAGTAAATAATCAACTAGAGAACATATATAAATGATGCATTTCACATATGTCTGGGAAAACAGCCAAACATGTAGCAATGATAGAAATGCAGTACTAAACAAATGTATAAAGAAAACAATTAAACTCAAGTAGCATTACAAGAATCAGCTGGGTCCCATGCTCTGATTCTCCACAACCATTAAGTATCTGATGTAGAAAAGTAGTTTCCATTATCTATATCTGCAATAATTTAATTTTTTTGGGCCGAAAAGCATGACCCAAATAGGGTGAGATGAATCCTAGTAGGAAACCACCCAATGTTATGGGACTAAATTCAGTGAATATATATTACTAGTAATATGAAAAATGAAGTAATAAACAAATAATAACTCAAAAGTAAACAATCATATAGTTTAAACAACATTCATTTACATTAATTAATTATGAAAGAAATAATTCAGAATAAACCCTCTAGGAATGTTCTCACAGTCTAACCCATCTGGTTCAACTTATTATTAAATTAATAAATTTGTAATGACCCTACCAGAAATCTCACAAGGTCTAACCCCCTTGGTATCACAAGGACAATGACTATTTGAGGAAGCACTCACTGTCAATTCCTCATGTGGTCTTTTAACAGTAAACTACAGACTCTCTATGAAGGTACTCAACATTAATTCCCCCTGTGGTCATGTAATGTTATACTATAGACACTCTGAGGGAGAACTCACCGTCAATCCCCCCTATGGTCTCACAATGTGAAAAGTATAACAGACACTATGGGGAAGCCTTAAATGTCAACCCCCCTATGGTCTAAGTACACCAGATTTTCACAACCCTATGTAATAAAATCATTCACAAGGATATTAATATCCAAATTAATCTCAACTACTAAAATGCTACGAAGCGACAGTGAGTTTGCAAGCATGTCATATAATATCAACTCCATCATAATAGCACTAGGCATGGAAAAAAATAGCCAAACAGACAGTTCTAGAACCAACGTCCCATATCAAACAAACAAGGGAAGACAAATCCATAAAAATGGAAATAAACCTAAATCATAATAAAAAATCATTCTCATGAAAAAACACATAGAGGGCATCAAACAAGGTCAAGTCTCTAAATCATGCAATACCCTAAACGTCGGTTTTCAAAACATTTTTCATATATAATGGAAAGTAAAATATGTAAATGCACAAACCATGTACCTCAATGTTGTATGGTCTATATAGTAGAACCTATGCCTTAAAATTGACCATGAATTCCATATATCTACAAAAACATCAAAAACGTTCAACCATGAATATCTCACGTAGGAGGAGAAAACTATAAGAGAGGGTCTAGAAAAAGAAAGAACTCATTATGGAGATTCTAACACAATCAACGGTGTTCGATTCAGAGAACATATGACCGATCAGTGGCTCAATGAAAGTTTAGTGATTCAAATCACTCATGGATGAGACAGGTTTAGAAGAAGTCATTTTTTTAAACTAGATGCATTCCTAGTAAGATATATTAATTAAAAATAAAAATGCATGACATGTTCATTAAAGATACATGACATGTAAATGCTTTTGTTGGGACCCTCTTTAGGTGTTCTCTAGGTCACCCCACATGTCCATGTACACGTCCGTTAAAAATCCAGTTCACGGAAAACCAATACACGACGTGTACTCATAAGTAAACAGCGTGTACTCCTAAAATTTCAAGAAACTCACCTTTTTCTCCAAAACACCAGAAATCAAGATCTGAACCTGATATAAAGATTCTGGTTCTAATATAATTATCCCTTAATGAAATTCATCACCGAATTTCCCTAACAAGGTAGTGAAGAATAAGAAGAATCCTCGAATATCTCTAGGTATTGTGATCGCACATCAGTCTCCCTATCCCAAGTCTCATCATGAACTTGCTCGTGCTTCCATAGAAGATATATTATAAGAATAGACTGACCATGAATAACCTCCACACTAAGATCAACTATCTGGATACGATGTTATTTGAATGATGCATCCACTTCCAACACAACCTCATCGGGTTGAAAAACAAGAGATGGGTATAAGATTTAAAGTCTTAGTTGAGAATCATAGAAAACATCGTGTATGGACCGATACCTCCTAGGTAACAACCACTTATAGGCAATCGTCCCAACTTTCCCCAAAACCTCAAATTGCCTAATGTATCTCAGTTAAAGCTTACCCAATCTCCTAATACTCATGTGTCCCAACCTTGGTGTGACACGTAGGAAAACATGATATCCAACTTCAAACTCCAAAGGTCATCGTCATCGGTTAGCATAATTCTTCTATCGTGACTATGTAGTATCCATCCACTTCTAAATCAACACCACCTACTTTGTGGACTCCTGGATAAGACGACGTCGCATCATAGCTACCTATCCTGCTTCTAGCCAACATAGAGGTGATCAGCATGGTCTACCGTATGAATCCTCATAATGTTTCATCAGAGTAGTTTCCTGAAAACTATTATTGTATGAAAACTCCAACATAGGTAAATTATTTTCCCAAGAACCTCCAAAATATAGGAAACATGCTCGATGCATGTCCTTCCGCAGCTTAATTGTATGCTCGGACATGCCATATGTCTGGGGATGGTTTGATATAATCAGAATTACATGTGTTCACAAATCCCTCTATAGTCCCTGCCAAACACGAGAAGTAAAACATGAATACATTTTTGAAATGATGGAGTGTAGAACCCCATGTAAATGTACAATATTTTGGCTGTACAATCTTCTCAACTCATCAAAACTGATGGTCTCCTTGATTGATATGAACTATGTAACCTTCGTGAGTTTGTCAATGAAAACTCAAATGGCATTGTTCCCTCAAGATGACCACAATATGCCTATCACGATGTCCATCGTGACATCATTCCACTTCCACTTGGGAATGGGTAACTTCTGCAAAAGCCTTGTTGGCCGTTGATGCTCCGCATTCACCTACATATAGGTGGAACATATCATGAAAAAAACTGCAACATCTCTATTCATACCTGCTCACCAATACTAACTGTGTAAATCTTAATAAATATTGGAGACACCAAGATGAACTTCCCAAATTGATGAATTAAAATATTTCATCATATCCTCTTGTGTGTCTATTAACACCCATACACGCTAATAAAAATGCAAGATCTCATCCTCTCTTAAGGTCCATCAATGAATAGGGTCCCCTCTAGAACCACTCTACCATAGAACTCGTCCTTTAACATCTGATAGTTGCCCCATTCGAACTAAATCAAGAAGCATAGAGGTAAAAACTTTAGAAGAAAGAAAAATCTTCCCTTATTTTTTTTTCACCTTTAGATGCATATTTGAGAATAGAGCCATAAGTTTCCACTCACTAATGGCCTCCAAAACAGCTTGTATCTATGTCATCCAACTCAATGCATCAACCACTGTGTTGCCATTCCTAGGTTTGTAGGCATGTTCAATATCAAATTACTAAAGGTACTCAACCCACCTTCACTATCTCAAATTCAGATCGTGCTGAGTGTAGATATACATGGGACTTTTTTGGTCTATGAAAACCAAAAAATGCTCTTCCAACATAGAATGTCTCCAAAAACGTAATTCATGAATAATAAAAGCTAATTCAAGATCATGCGTGGAGTAATTCCTCTCATATGGCATCAACTACTGAGACCCGTATGCAACAACTCCTTCACCCTGCATAAGTAATTCTCCCTACCTGATACCTTATTCATCATAGTGAATAGTAAATCCCTTTCCTGAATATAAAAATACTAGTATTGTTGCTGAAGTCATTCTCCCATTCATCTCCAGGAAGGGTGAATCGCATGAATCTGTCCACAGGTACTTCTCACCCTTCTTAGTCGGGCCTGTCAGTGGTGCTTCTAAGAGTGAAAAGTTCTATATGAAAAATATGTAGTAAGAAACCATCCCAAGAAAACTATTTACCTCAATGACTTTATATGGATACCCCCAAGAAACTATTGCTCTCACTTTCTCTAGGTCTAATAATACTCCTATCATTGAGATAACATGACCCAACAAGTAAATCTAGTGCATCCAAATGTGGAATTTTGAGAGCTTAACAAATAACTGATGCTCTCTCAGTGTACTCTAAATTATATTGAGATGAGTAGCGTGGTCGTGTCGAGTGTGAATGTACACCAAGATATCGCCCATGAAAACCACCACAATGAAATCCAAGTATGGATGGAACACTCGGTTCATTAATGCAATAAAAACTACAAACACATTCATGATAATTAATGGAAAAACTATATACCTGTAGAGACCATACCTACTTTGAATGGTAGTAAGAGATATATCTTATGGTCTAATGCGTAGATAATTATAATCGGATATCAAATAAATCTTCGAGAACCCTAGTTCTACTTTAAGTTGTTCAACAATATCATCAATCGTAGGAAAGGGATATTTTTTATTTACCATCAACTGGTTCAGCATCTGATAATCCACATAAAGACTGAGGGTACCATCCAACT
Source organism: Viscum album (assembly GCA_963277665.1). Lineage (NCBI taxonomy): Eukaryota > Viridiplantae > Streptophyta > Magnoliopsida > Santalales > Viscaceae > Viscum > Viscum album. The sequence goes on from OY728138.1 coordinate 514,077,256, forward strand.
TCTTCCTAACCAGGATAGACAAACCCCAAGGATAATTACTGGGTCGAATGAAACCCTTTTCCTATAACTCCTCTAACTATATCTTAAGCTACTGTAAATCTGGTGTAACCATCCTATAAGGAGGAATGAAACCTATTTCTACCCCTAGAACAATCTCAATAAATAAATATACCTCTCACATGGAAGGTAATCCCAAAAGGTCATCTATAATGACATACCTGAAATGATCAACCACTAGTGGAAGGTCTATCAATGAAGTCCCCTAGTCATCTAGATACAGACTAGTAATATGAGCTGTAATTCTTACCAACCCATGATGATCGGTTCTAGCTTCGCTCGACTGGACATCCCAACAACCATTATGTAGAAAACTTCTGCCCTCTGGTGATGTGAAACTCACCTTAAAACGATATCAATCAATAATATACTAGAATATAACTGACTAGACCATTCAGAGAATGACTTTATATCCCATCATCTCAAAGACATTAAGGTCACATAAGATGTGAAACCCAACAGACTCAAGAGGGAACTCCTTGCACAGAATTACACTAACTTTTATAGTCCCCAACAGTGTGTCCAGTGTCAAGATAACAGCATAAGTAATGATACATAGGCCAAGGATCTCCACAAAAAGAACATATATAAAACTATGGTAAGCCCCTATGTCAAAAAGATCAGATGCCACATCTAAGGAAACCAAAATCTTACATTTAATCGTAGAGGTTCTCGGATCCTGCTCATGTTGGGTATTCTCCAGCGCAAAAGATTGACCTACACCATGGACTTGTGATGTTTTTTTCGATCCCTGAGTTGATCCGCCCTACAGCAATGAAAAACCCTATGTCTATCCATTGTGGCCATGACTTCCACCTCATCTTGAATGGTCGGACAAACTCTCATTCCTTGAATGATGAGAAACTAGTGGTCCTACTCCTGAGTGTGGAGTTATTGAAGAACCCATATCACCATCTTCTGGTGAGAAAAAATGATAAAAAAAATGAAGATGACCCATATTTCCGCAAATCGGCACTCAACTGGGTCAATCGGGAAATGTTGCCTTGTACGCCATCTCTTCCCACACTAGTATCATTCCACCTATATACCTTAAAGATTATCTCAACTACTCATATTGTAAACCATTAACTCACTATGATGCTTCCTACTATCAAACAGAGGAATACCATCTCTAGATATTGACCCGCCCTGACTTATAGCCCTAGAATCATCCTGGCTGCGCAATGTGATTAGTTCCTAGTTGACTATAAAACATTAGTAAGTCAATCTAATGATGTTCACATGAGATTGGATGTCATGCCTAAGACCATCCCGAAACATCTTCTCAAAAAATAACTCATCACCCCCTAGAATGGGGGTGAAGCACTAGAACACTATTAAGAGAGAATAATACTCCATGACGGAGAGTATACCATGCTCCAAACTCATGATATCTTGTGATCCGCTAGCCATCAAGATTTCTAGGTAGAAGTAGTCATATAAGACCCACTGGAACTCATCCCATGAAGAAACTTTCTAGCGTATGTCCTACTATATCACATCCCACATTCCTTTGGTGAAATCCCGAATCATGTACGTCGTGAGCTTCACCCACATCCCTAGAGGAACCTCTAGATGCTTGATGATCGACAAAATGTCTTTTAACCGTGAATATATAGCCTAAAATCCTTCATCCCATAATAATGTAGGAGGATGATTATTCAGAATGACCCACGTCAACTTTCTCATAGATGGGGCAGGATGCGATACTACCCAGTAGGTCTGCATGAACCTCATCAAGCCTTCTAAAAAATGTGCATTGGCACTTGTATCTGGAATGATAGCTGGTGCCAAGATGGGCATGATGGGAGGATCTTCTAGTAGTCACAGATCTACCATGTCAGGTGTCAGATCAGTTCCCTATATCCGGCATACCACTAGAGGATGTCTCGGTGGAATAAATCTAAAAGGTCAAGAGTACACCTTAGATCATGATTTTCAAGGACTGAAACATAAAAGTGCAGCAAATGAATAAGAGAAAGAAAAAATTCGTTTTTCTAAATACATGGATACTTGGTGTGTATGACCCCTACATAGCATGTTTCCATAAGACCTTACATGAGTGTCTACTTCTTGCAACCTTTTTAGTGTGAGAACCCATACACATGACATGTTCTCCATTGACACAGTGTGTACTTGAATCATTACCCCCTTCCTGAGTTCCCTGACACAAGTAAACACATGCCTCCTTTAAAGGTAACTCTACATGGCGTGTGCTCCCATGACATGGTGTGTACCCCTTATGTTGTAACAATCTATGTCGTTAGTCACATGGTCAGTGACACAATTGAATCTACATGGTTTGTAATAATAGAACACGGTGTGTAAAACATGACTTTCATCCACCCGTGTCCTTGGTCACATAGTTAGATACACAACTCTTACAACATTGTATGTACTCCAAGTATATGGTGTGTACCACCAAATATTTACCAACCCCATGTCTCTACCCACACAGCCAGTCACATGATTTAGGACTACGCAATGTATACATATTGTACACATTGTGTACTTCGTAAAATTTTTTCCTTCAAGAAAAAAGGATACATAGAGTGTATTCATCACTACACATAGTGTATTCTGGGTTTTTTCAGACAATAAGCCTTAGAATATACTTCGAAACACTATAAAAACACTAAAATAAACATTAAAGTTCCAAATTCTGATCTATGTGGGCCTACACTCCTTGCGAATCAAATCATGGAATCATATTCATGTATATCGTAGTACAATAGTGTAACTCATCACATGATCCACCAATTTCAAATCCATGGGGGCCCATACCACCTCGGGGACCAAAGGTTGGCGTCCATCCAAAGGAAACATTACATATCCTCAATACCATATAAAATAGCAATTATTCTATAAAGGAATCTATCCCAACAACATACATATCTAGTATAACATCTATCACATCATTATGAATTAATCAGTGATTCCAAAATGGCATGACATGAATGCATGACTTGTGATCTCTAACAGGTACCTATATGATGCATGAGATGGCATAACCTTATTTAATAAGGATGAAAAAGAAATAGAACCTTTATAATATCAATGATAACAACAAAAAACATCTGAACCATCCAATGGTAAAATCATATCAACTGAAATAATTGAAAACTCAAAAAGTTTCAATAATCGAGGTAAATTAGATTTTCCCTAGAAACAGGTCAGCTACTCCCAGGTACAACATATTACTAACTACCTATTAATTCATATCCCTTTCTATTGTCTCCATATAGTAATTCAAGAAGAAAATAATCCTCTGATACCACATTGTAATGTCCTGGTTTTGGGTGTCGCCCAATGATGCACCTTACTTAGTTGGTCACATGGCCTCAAGAACATTTCCCCTAACGCCAAAGGCTACCAACTAGAATCAGGGGCCTTGGGTTTGATAGTGGGTAAACTATGCCTTCATTTGTAGAGTAACGCAGTGGAATGGAAATAATATACTAAAACAAAAGTAGTAATACCATACAATAAAAAGATAGTGGAAGACTGAATGTAAATAAACAACTTGAGGACATATATAAATGATGCATGACACATATGTCTAGGAAAATATCAAAACATGTCACAATGATGAAAATACAATCCTAAACCAAATTAAAAATGAAAAAAGAGGACTCCAACAGAATCTCAAGTATCATCTTGGTCCCATGCTCCCTAGCTCCACAAACTTCATATATCTGAAGTAGAATGGAACTTTCCCTTATCTTTACCCACATCAATATAATCTATTTGGGCCAAAAATAATTACCCAAACACAGTGCAAGACAAATCCCAGTTGGAAACCACCCAAAGTTATGTCCCTAACTTTTAGGGAATATATATATAATATAATATGCAAAATGAAATAAAAAACCAGAAAGTACCCAAAAGTAAACAATCCAACAGTTTCAACTACATTCATTTATATATTTTAATTATGAAACCAATCGTTCCCAAGAAACCATCTGGTAATGTTCTCAAAGTCTAACCCCTATGGTTAAACTTATTATTAAATCAATAAAGAATTAATTAATCTACGGTAATGCCCACACGGTCTAACCCCCTATGTCTCACAATGAAAAAGACTCTCTATGAAGCAATCATCCTCCATTCCTTCATTGGCCTTTTAATGATAAATTATAGAATTTATAAAGAATCACTCAACAAAAATTCCTCCTATAGTCTCATAATTTTATTCGATATACAGTCTTCAGGAGAACTCACAGTCCATCCCCCCTATGATCTCGCAATGTGAAAAGTATAAATAACACTCTAGGGAATCCCTCAACATCAATTCCCACAATATTCTAACTACACCAGGTTCTCAAAGTCATGTGTCATAAAATAGTGCACAACGATATCAACATCCAAATTAATCTCAACTAATTCAAGTCTAATTAGCTAAAATTCATTTGAAATCATTTCATATAATATCATTTCTATCCTAGTAGCACTAGTCATGGAAAACAAAACAACCTAACGGATAGTTCTAGACCCAACGACCAATATCAAACAATCACAGAAAAACAAATCCATAAACAAGTTAATAAACTTAAATAATAATAACAACTCTTTCTCAAGAAAAAAAACATAGTAGGTATCAAACATGCTTAAATCTCTAAAACATGAAGTACCCTAATAATGGTTATTTTTCACTTTTTGCATATATAATCCAAAGACTACTATAGAATGGGACAATCCACCTACCTTAGCATTGTACAATAGATATAGCTGAACCTCAACCATTGAATCAACATAGAACTATGTTGATCTAAAAAAATGTCAAAAACTATCAACCTTGAAAAACTCATGTAAGAGGAGAAAACAAGAGGAGAGGCTCTAGAAGAAGGAATAATTCACCGTGGAAATTCTAATGCAATTGATGGTGTTAGATTCAGAGAACAGATGACCAATCAGTGGCTCAGTGAAATTTAGGCAATTCCCTTCACTCTTTGACGAGATGAGTTCATAAGAAGTCGTTTCGGTAAATGAGTCTCAGTCCTAGTACGGTTTATTAATTAGATATAAAAATTCCTGACATGTTCATTAAAGAGACACATCTTGTATATGAATTTTTCGGGCCCTACTTTATGCAGTCTCCAGGTCACCCCACATGTACATAAACTAGGACATTACATGGCTAGTTCACGGCTACCGTGGAAACCCAGTACATGGTGTATACTAATATGTACAGTGTCTGTACTCCTAAAATTTCTAGAAACTCTTCTTTTTCTAAAAAACATGACAAATCAAGATCCACACCTAAAATAATGACCAGGGTTCTTACAAAAACGGTTTAGAAAATAATTTAAAAAAATAATATTAACTAAATATTTTTAAATTATTATTGACTACTTTTCATTTAATAACAATTCATAGCTATAAAAATACAAGTAATTAATAAATGATCTAAAATAAGTGCAGAATGTGACTAGAAAATAAAATGGCCATAACATTTTATCTGAGTGTCTCTTTTTTCTCTACCACATATCCAATTGAAAATTTTAAAAATATATATGATGTGGTGACCATAGATTCTGACAATTACCATTTTTTGATGTCAAAAAGGCCCAAAATCCTTGAAAAGTTGAGTTTTTTTATATGCGTACCCCCATTTTTTAAATTTGTATTGAATTTAATCCCCATTTAAGGGAGTCTTCTTATATTTTTTTGGTAGAGCCTCAATTTATTTTGAAGGGTTAACTCATAAGGATATTCTAACATCCCAAATTTATCATTTTTCACCAATTTGTGATATATATAATTTAATATTTTCACATATATTCGTTTTTATATATTTACATATTAAATATCATTATAATTTTATAAACTATACTTGAAAATAATAATATCCATTTTATTTGAGAACAATGTATGAATATTTATATTTATATACAATATATATAGAATATGTATATATATATAAATATATATTTGTGTGCATTTATTAACAAACTGATATATATTATCTATATATTCTGATACATGTATCTAAATTTTAATATGTAATATATGTAAATAAATATAAATATGTATGATTACATTTATAGATACATACATATATATAATATATGTATGTATGTATGTATGCATGTATGTATGTAATTATGTATGTATGTATGTATACACGTTTGTATTTATAAACACAAAAACAATGAAAACATATTTTATATGTGTATTTTAAAAATATTATATATATATATATACATAACCAATTTAATGAAATATATATAAATATGTAGAAATAAAATTTTAAAACATTACTTCCTTGGAAAAAAAGACCAAAACACTATGATAATATAAATTAGAAGGTTTCAAAGTCACAAAAATATAAAATTTTGAATTTTATTACAATCAATTTGAATTAAAGGAGTTAGCACTGTAAGAAGGTTTTCCATCCATGGGATGTCATTTTGAATAATTTGTTGGAAAAAGCATCTGACGCCGAGTTCACCTATCGATAAGAATGAGTGTATTTGTGATAGATCCTAGAAATGCATTGGAGGCTATCCATCCATATAGTTGTGTGGGGCCAAGATCAGTGAACCCTACCATTCCAAATGGATTAAACAATGGTGTTGGAGTCTCTTTCTAGCGATATGGAATACCATCCTCCATTCTATATAAGACTATCAAAACTAATAAAACAATAAATCTCATCTTCTAGTGAAGAGGCAATACAATAGGTACCATTGAAGCATCTAATAATTTTTCTATTGTGGTATATGTACACCACTCTGCAACCCGAGGGACCAAAATTTCCTTTATAGGAACCATCCACATTTATTTTGATCCATATGATGTGAATTTATTTCCATAAAATTTCTAACATGCCCATAGTCTTGTTGTACCTACCTTACATTCCCAATCAATGTAGAACTATAATGTCTTTGATGGAGTTGTGGCATGATCCATTTTGAATCATTATAGCCTCTTTATTGCCAGTGAAAATCATCACATGATCTGCATGAATGATAAAGGAATTATTATGGTGTATAATAAATATTATATCATAATAGATAGCATATAGAAACTCAGCTACAATGGTAATGAAAAGATTCCCAATATTTTGAGAGGTTTCTACAGCACTATATCATTAGATATGCAGTTGAATGGAATCCAAACATATCCATTTGAGTTAAAAAATTTCATATATATTTATACATACATAGAGAAGTTGCATAATCATAAGATAAAAATAGATGATCATCATCCTCTTTCCGTTGGTTTCATAAAAAACATTTCAGGCAATTATGAATACCAAATAATGGAATAATGTTTTTCACGAGTATTTGATAATGGGATATTCTCTAAATGAGATTGATCATGGGGGTATATCCAATGGAATTTCATCTTTTTTTAAACAAGAAAAAATTTTATTTTCACTTGTGAAATTATGATTGTAGTAAATTAAGGAGTCCAAATATTTATTTTTATTAGGTTACAATCTGAAAAAGCATCTCATTTAACAAAAAGATTATTGTTAGTTATAATGTTAATAACATTGGGTAAATCCAAATGTGGATAGTTCAATAGATCATTAATAGAAATACTAGTATCAGTGGGAAAGTGCACAGGGTCAATCATATCCATAATAGGAAATCCATTCTAGTTATCCTACAAAAAATATTTTTTATTAACTATCCAATAATAGTTAGATATAATTTCAATGAAAGAGAGTTTGATAGATGAATAGATTGAGGATTCTATATAAGATAGATTTCAGTTCTCAAGATTGTTAAAACTACCAACCCTTAAAGAAATCCAAAGCCTTATAGTTGTTATTTAAAATGATCCAAGTGAGCCTAGAATAAGGGAATTAGTAAATAAGTTAAGGTTCTTAACACTAATACTACCATTAGGAAGGGATTTACAAGAATTACTCCAAGGAACCATGATAATATTTCTTTCTATTTTGATTCCAATCAAAACAATATTTTTTATATAGACATTAAGCTTTTTAATCAAAACAATGTGCCATTTAAAATACAATATAGAGTAAACCATTTTAGAAACAATGGTTTATTTGACAAGAACTATGTTTCTAGCCATAGGTAAGTATTTTCAATTATATGAAGAGAGTTGGTTTTTTATTTGTTCAATTATATTTGAAAAGTAGTTACATTTAGGATTTTCCCAAGAAAAGGGACCCCATGATAGGTGAAAGGGAAGGATCCCTCTTCGATTCCTAGATCAATAACAATATTGATTTTTTAGCTACTGTAAATCTTTTTCCAAAGAAGATTAAATGTCTATTCTACATTATAGACCAACCTAAATAATTTTTAATAGTTTTAGAGCATAGATTTATGTTCTTGAATATTTATTTTGTTTCCCTGTATGAATAAGATGATGTCATCTATATAAAATAGATGAGAAGGAATAATCAGTTTTCTAGAGGCAATAATGGGATTTATTTTTCAATGATTAACAAAACATTTGAGTATTTCTCATAATTAATCCTCTAGAATAATAAAAAGGATTATAGAGAGTGGGTCACCTTGTATTAAACCATTAGTGCAATTGAAATGAACCTTTAGTGAACCATTAATAAGAACTGAAATGTGAGAATAGTTAATGAGGATTTTGATTTGGTGGAAAAAGGATTCATTGAATCCAAAGATGATGTGTTCCTTAAAAATAAATCTATAGTCCATTGTTTTCAAACCTTTTTTAATGTCAGGTTTTAAAACAATACTTCCTACACAATTATATTTATTTCAAAATACTTATTCATTCAGAGGCTAGAAAAAATAAATCTTAGATGGTTCATCCATTATGTAAACCAACTGGTTTCAAGAGACAATTTTATTTTCAATAGGAGAAGGGTTATTCACTAAGAGTTTGGAGATTATTTTGTAGAGAGTGTTTATAAGATAAATGGGTCTGAAGAGGTGTTTTCCAAAGACATTTTCACATTTTGAACTCATGATAGGACTTGGAAATTAAAACCATAGAGAAGTGTGTCATTGGAAAAGAAATATTTAACTAAATTACAAACATCAATTTGAACTATATCCCAAAAATGTTAAAAATAATGTTGGTAAAACTGTGAAGCCTAGAAGAACTATCATGATTCATGCTAATGGAAAAATATTTTATCACATTTTCAAGGGGGAACCATTCAGGATAGTGTTATCCTTATTTATAACCATGATAGTAATGACATCAGGAAATATGTCTTTTTTTATGTCATAACCATTAAACATATTTCGAAATAATGAGACAATATAGTTAGCTAGACCTATATCTTTGAAAATTATACTATCCCCATCCTTTTTAAATGTTAGGGGCCTTTAATATATACTAGTTATTTTTAGATAATTATATAATTTTTTGTTTCTATCACCATCTTTAATACATTTTATTTTGATGATATATTTTTTAAGATTATATTTTACCACACAAAGAGAGATACGTTTATTATAAAGATCAATTTCATATTAAGGATTAGTTTCAAATTCACCATTAGAATAAAAAACTGGAATTTTATTAGATTTGTTTCCAAAGAAGTAATTTAATTATAAATTTGGTTGGTTCTTTCTTTTCACCGACATTTATGTTTTGTAAGAATTTTAATTTCATGATACAGGTGAAATAATCATTATAAAAAGTCATAGAATAACAATTTCATTTTACCATGTTACCATATTCAAGCCCTTCTTAAGGAAATGTAGATCTAACTCAAACACCTGCTACTAATAAATTTATATGTCTTTACAAGACAATTTATCCCCTTGTATAGTGAGGTGTGCCTCCTCAAGTTCATTATGAAATAAATTGGGGATTGAGTTGGGGTGTATACTACTTCCCAAAAGAATGGCTTGAACTGATTTTGGATCCACATTGTTTATTTCACTACTTATCTCTTCAAATTTTTTATACTATTTAGTCCCCTTGACAATATCCCTGAAAATGTTATCTATTTCATATACAATATCTTTATCATCAATGTACTTTTCTTCCTCCTCAACAATGTTACCCCAACACTTTCTACTATCATCCTTTGAGGAATTATTATTATCCTTCTTTTTTTACCCATCTTCCATTTTTCATTTTTGGGGATTCGACTTTCAATGGGCCCTTACCTTTTAATTTCATTTTGACTTCAGTCCATTCAAGTATAGTGGGAGTTAAAAACTATTTTTGAACAACCAAATAGTTTTAAATAGAATACCCGATTATTTTTCAAAATTCAAAAAAAAAAATGAGTTTTATGCTCTTATTTCACCTTCACATATGTTCGATAGTCATGAACATTAAAGCTAATAACATCTTATTATTTTGAATCTAAATTAGCATCTACCATACCCTTTTCATACCGTCATAACTCCCCATTTAATTTACATTGATTGATCTTTAATGGAATACCAATGTTAGAGGTAATGTCATTTAGGATCTTCAGGTTCCAGAATACCCAGGTTAGTACATGTAATCTAATACAAATTTTTTCCATATAATTCGTATGTGTAAGGGGATTAAAAGAAAGACACCACTTAGATGATTGAATAAATCTAGATTGTGATTTTAAATTAGCAGTCGTCTATATGATGTTGGAATCCTCATGGGATATAGTTATAATGTGGTAATAACTTATTCCAATTGGATCAAGTTTCCAATGGGCTTTAACCCAATAGTGAAAATTTCGGGTTTTAAGATTTGGTATAGACCATTGTTTGTATCCTTTATGATATATAATGCACCCCAAAATAGATAAGTTAAAAATTTTATGACTGTTTTAGGGATTCATGATATAAATATACAGAGAATCCTTAATCCTTTTATTTTTTGTATGGGGGTGGGGGCTTAAATGTAGACTCTTTGTGTTGATATGTTCTTTTAAGCACTTCTAAAAATGATATTACTATAGGATTTGATTGAAGATCATTATTTGGATATTATTTATTCATATCTTTTCCTCTAGTTATTTGAGAAGATCCATTTCAATGGAGAGTTCCTATTTGGGATCAAATGATATCATGATTTATTGATAGATCTAGTGAACCAAGTGGTGTCATCATGGTCCTTGAGTGTAACTAGGATTTTTGAGGGATGCACATTATTCCACTATGATATATCATATATAAATATATCATAAAATATAGAACAAAAAGATATAGGTGGTGGAAAATCCATGAGATGTGTGAAGTAGTTTGTATAACATTATTAGGCGGCTTAAAATGTTTTTATGGAGTCTGTAGTCTAGAGGAGTGATGTTAAAAGGGCAGGGAGAGCACTGATAAAGGGGGGGACCCTTTTCTTTTCAAGTAAATAATTAATTTTGATAACTTATTTTTTTAATTTTATTCTTGCTTTTTCAGCACTAATAAAATAGACCCTTTTTACGGTGATTAGAGTACAATTTTTTTCTTGCACTAGTAAAAGTGATTTCTAGCACTATTAAAAGGGAGATTTTAGTAGTGTTTGTGGAGCTTTCTATGTGGTATGGAATATATTTATTATGTACTATGCTAAGGATTATGTTTTTTAGAGATTCCTATGTTCTATGGTATATGTTTTTTACGTGTACTTGGAAACATGTTTTGTGGATAGAAATAATAATTTATATATTAGTTTTTTTATAATTATGTGAAATTTCATAATATAATAATTAATGATTTAATGATTTTATAATTAATATTTTTCAGAAAAAATAATTAGGTAAACAATAAAAAATTGATAATTTAACAAATTTTACCACCCTTGGGTTATATTTAATATATATATATATATACAGTGATAATAAGATGAAAATATTTTTAATGGCATGGCTGAAAAAAGATTAATTATTTCAACACTAGAACACACAAAAATCGACAAAAATAAAACAATTTTGGAAGAAATTAAATTATTTAGAAAAAATGGAAGTTATAAATTTTATTGATTAATTATTAAAATGTTTAAAAAATATTATTGTATTTACTATATTATTATATTTAAAATATTAAATATAGATGAAATAATTTGATAAATAGAATGAGAATAACACATGAAGATTCTCTCTCACATGCTTCACTTTTCCACATATTTGTTCTCTTTCATCAAAAGAGTGGGGAATTTGGTTGTAGACATGTTGGTCATCCATGTTTCACCTAATGTAGTTGGATGATATTTCATGTTTGGACACAATTTTATTAATTGATCTTGGTTTTTTTATCTAATTATCATTTTACCCATCAAAAAATATTACCAAGATTTAATTTTTTTAGAAAAACTGGCCATCTGTCCCTCTACATTTATGACAATCATGAAACTGAATGATCATGTTATTTTATATTTAATCACTTTTAAAAAATTAAAATGTTATCATATGATACATTTAGGAATATTAGAAATAAAATAATGAGACAAATAAAATCATCCATGAGTTTAGATCTTCATCATTTAGGCTTTTATTATCTTTTACTTTTTTCCATCATAATACTTGCCTATCGTTCTTCACATGATTAACTACTAAAAATAGTTCAAAACCCCCTTGATATCTCATATATGGAAAACGAAACCCCAAATAAATTGAATTCTTAAATTGATAATATAATAATAATATTTGTTTGAATAGTTTCATGATGTTTTATATTGTAAAATTAAAAGTATTTTTCTAAGTATCTAATGCCATAGAGATTCTATAGAAAATAAGTAGAAGCCAAATACCTTATTTTTAGGATTCTGTGAAATAAAAATATATTATTAAATTTTAATATTATTAAATAATAAATATTTATTGCAATATTATATCAAAAAAAAATTTAGGGGGTGGAATTTAAATTTTTATTTGAATTTTTTTTATAGAATATATTTTCTCTCTAAATTAAGAAAGTCCTCCTACATCCATATTTTTTAACATTATATCAATAATTTTTGGATAACTGTATTTATAATTTATGTAAATATTTATACGTAAATGTATGCTAATTTATTTTATAGATTTTGTTATTTTCTACAACTGATTTTATTTGGCTATCGTGAATGAATTTTTTTTACAATGAATAGTTATTTATTTAAAAATTGACTACATTATCGTTACAGATATTATATATATAAATATTGGAAAACTAATTATCTTTTTTAGAGATATTATTGATCACTGTAAAACCCTCGGATATTAAATGGAAACCAATGGAAAAATTATTGATATGAAATAATTGAATATTGAAATGATAAATTGGATGGAATGTTTTCTATGCCTAGTTATTTATTTTATTTTGTAGATATTATTATTTTTACCCTTTTAGTTTTATGTTTCCAATAAACTATACGAAATTTGTAAAAAAAAATTGAATATGCGATTAAAATGAAAAGAATATTATTTTGGAACCAATGAAAAAAATATTTCCATGAAATCAATACATATTTCCATGATAATTTGGTTGTGTTGTTTTTATAGAAAAATGGTATTACCATCCCTCATGAAAGCATGGTGGTGAAGGCATGGTGATGATGGAATGGGGTAGTCTCAGTTCAACAATGGGAAAACAGAATAAATTTGGGTCATGTAATTAGATTTCAATCCCACATGGCCATCGGGTCACTATAATAAAATGGATGCTTGGATGAGTTATCCTCTAAGAGATATGACTTATCCTTAAAGCCTATGGTTTTATGTGTTTATCTGTATTGTACCCATAATAACCTTCCTATTTTTTTAATACACCTTCATCTTTTTATATCCTTTATTTTTTATGGTTATTTGATGAAATTAAGCATGGATTTGATACATACCTGTACATATAATTAAATTTTATTCATACCATCATCTAAAAAATATCATATATTATCTCATGGATACTGTTTATGATAATTTTAATACCTATATTTTTTATTCAAAATATTGTTTGAAGAAATTAAATATTCTTAGAGTCCAAAAGATACTTTTTTATATGTCATTATAATAATTTAACTGTTAATAATAGTGTAAAAATTTTTGGAAGAGAAACATATTATATTTATCAAAGATTGAAATTCAAATTAAAATTTTCCAAGAAAAATTATGATTCAATAATAGATGTTACTCCAAATCTATTTTTCGATAAGAATAAATTTCTTTTCATGTTAGAATGGAATCCATAAGAAGAAAATGACAAAACCATGTCAACCAAATACTGCAAAACCAACCCATCATAATTTTAATTCAAGAAAAAAAAAATAGAAATAAATATCAAAGAGAAACTTAGTCACAAAAGATGATGAACCCATAGTTAAATTATGAAACCTATGGTGAATGCCTTAGGTCACTCCCCCTTATATATCATGTTGAGTCTCACCCTCAACTCGAACCTTTCTCCAAACCTTCAGCCACACACACCTAATTCAGAGTTCTACACAATCTATCACAACTACAGAGAGCACAATATTAATAACTGTATATTATCAGTGGTATCTAGAAGTGCTAATAATGGGGATACCATTATTAGCACTTAAAATAAGTGCTGATAAATGATTATTTTATCAGGGAAAAAAATAGATGATAAAATATATCCTTTATCATAACATATTTAAGCACTAGTAAAAGACACTCTTAATTAGTGCTTCTAAATACCAATGATATTGGCGTTCTTTATCAAAGATAGTTAAAAATATAATAATGAATGTATTTTATTAGTACTTTTTTATAGGTGATGAAGGATATATTTTATTATTGTTTTTTGAGCATTGATTAAAGGGATCTTTTGTCAACACTGATAAAAGATATATTTCATAAAAAAAATATGTCATTAAAATAAATATATTATTATTATTATATATTTATATCACTATAAATATAATATATTTTTTTAAAATATTATTTCAATATGACTAAATATTCATTTTTACTTAATATATATGTTATTTAATAAAATTGACATAAATAAATAATTTATATTATTAAAACTCATATTTTGTATAGAAATATATATAGATATACATATATATACTATTTATTGATTTTGAATTGATATATATTTATATATAAATATATATTATTTGATTTTAATTTTTTTCTGTCTAATGGTTTTTAATATAATTTGTTTTTTACATTTATTTATTAACATTTAATACGTTTTTAATACAACTTTTATTTTATGATATAAAACTTTTGTTATGTTCATTTCACAAAGAAATATACGTAATTAATATTGAAACACAAACAGACTTACAAATTATTTCTCTAATTTAACATATTTTTTAATATGAATTTTGAATTTTATTTATTAACATAATATATATATATATAATATAGATTTTCGTTTTTAATCAGTAAATTTTTAATCATTTTTTATATTTTGATTCAATATATATTTGTTATTACCTTGTAATATTTTTTCTAATTTATTCACTTTAAATATATTGTATTTGTAAATTATCATAGTTATTTTTAAATGTTTCTTTAAAATTATTTATATTTAATTTTTCATAGTTCATTATTTTTGTAATTTTATCCATTTTTAATATATATTTATACTTGTTTATTCATTAACATTTAATGTTTTTATATGGTTGTAATTTATAAAACTACTATGTGATCAATATCATTAAAATATAATCATTTTTAATTTTTAATAATAAATATAATTAAAAATACGTATTAAAATTTTAAATTAAATTATTATAATTTTTTTTGTTTCAATAATAGGTGTTACATATTATATGATGTAATTGTTCAATTTATCACATATAAAACATGTGTTATATATATACACACACAATAATTTCACAATCGCATTTTTGTAATTAATGTAATTTTATATAGAAATACATAATCATAATCATTATGTGATTTATTCAAATTTTAATATTCATTTTATAATTTAAATTATTAACATAATATATGTTTTATATAATGATTTTAATTGGTAAATTTTATTAATTCATTTCAGTATTATTTCAGATAATATTATTTCTTCATTTTCTTATATTTATAATTTTTTATAATTTTGGAAACTTAATCATTTTCCAATATTTATTTACAATCTTTTAATATTGGAAATGTGAAATCATCTTCATTTTAATATATATCCATATTTAATTTTTTTAAAACATGCCAGAGTTAGAGACAAGGGGTTCTATATGTATTAATTTAAAAGAAGAAAATAAATAATGGAGACAATGGGGTCATACGATGCATAAAAGGTCCTTATTATAGAAAATAGAAAATAAAATAAGAAATAATTTTTTTTATCAGTTTTGTCCCAGTGTCCAAGGATGCAGAACTCTACTACTTCGATGTCGGTATCTCCAAGTCTTGATCCTTTGAGGATGATCATGCTCATCATGGGAAATGTGTCATAAGATTCTATCGGGATGACACATGTACGCTATTTTCAAGGAAGGTCCCATAAGTTACTCTCTAGGTTATTTCAAAATTTGATTTCAATGATTGTAGATAAAAATTTCAAGATTATGTTCTAACATCTATGGTTAAAAACATTCAATTCCATTTTGGAAAAAATTACATCAATCCAAGAGTCAGAAAATACTCCATATCCTCTCATAGACCATGGGAAAACCGTTGACCTTAATGATACTCGTGTGGATTTTTAACATGGAATTTTTTATAGCAGTGTTCTCACAGTACATGGCCAAGGCCTTTCTAAAAGTATAATAAACAATTTTCATTATGTTAGAAAATTGACGAGGAAAATCCTATTCCCAATTTTTAGTATCAACATTTCGAAACCTACATGATTCCATCCATAGTGTCGTTATGTAATAAAAAATGTATATTATAGCTATGTTTGTCCACCTAGAGAAATATAGGCATGCCCCACTTTGGAGGGAGAAACATTGTATTTTTATTACATGACAAATTGGAAGCCCTCTTTATCCATTCTAATTTTTCTTCCCTTAGAAGAGGGGACATGGATGCACCCAAATAAAGGCCATCTAGAAGGGATAGAAACTTCGGAGGCAATTTCTAATTTCATCTTCCCATTTATATCCTTATATGTGAATATATGATGATTCATAAAAATATATTTATCAGTTTCCAATTGGACTATTATTTCATTATCCATCATTCCATCTCCCTAGTTATGTGTGTGTCGATCACTATATACACATATTACTGAATCCTTAATAGATGCCTCCTCATCATACAAGTTTTCACATGACGTGCCATATTTGGTCTACCCCCTCCCTATTTCATAAAAAAAAAATCCCACTCCCATCTAGGACCCACTATTGTCTTTATATCCCATTCATCTTCAGAATTATCATCCTTTTAGGGATAAAAGTACTACTATACTCCACCATGTGGCCCTTGAACCCCTTGATCAGATGGGATATACTCAAGGGGTCAACCAAATTATAATATGCTACTTGAGTGTCCTATGTTGGACATTCTAAAATTGACTGCGTCCTCTGTTCTCTATCATCACCTTGGAAAAATTTCCTATGAGCATCTTGAAGAGGCCCTTTTACGAACAGAAATCACAGAACACATCCGACAACAATTTTCCTTTAAATTGAAAATAGTTTTATGAACTAAACTAAAAGGAAAAATTTTCTTATATATTATCTATAGGCAGTTCTCATCATCCAATATAAATAGAATGACTTTTCATTCAAAATGGTGTTCAGATCAACCCCAACCAATATCTATGTGATTTATCAACATCTGGAAACTTCCATATCTTTTTCAATTTTCATGGTGATTCTCATTTCAGATATGATGTTTAAGAGGTTTCTTGAGTGACATAGGATCTATTTTAGTACTAAAATTATAATCCAGAAATGAACAATAGTGTTTTCTAAGATGGAATGTATTAAAGCAGAAATCCCATTCTTGAATGGAGAGCCTAAATGACTTCAAATAGATTTAACTATGACAATAAAAACACCTCTTTAGATCCTCTAAGGGGAAATAAAAATGGAAAAAATACCATAAAACAATTATTAAATTACAATCAATGAATCCCCAAACACTCAATAGATTCTTCATCAAATAATTGGCCTTTAAGGTTGTCTTACCCGAATTGAAAATAAATCGAACAATGATTGATTGTTAGCATATCTTGAATCTATCCCTGAGGGGATATTTATTATCGTTGACATTAGTTATCAGGTCCTTTTGGATTATCCACCCTAGAGAAGAATACTTTATAAAAAAGAAGTGCCTCATTGCCTCCTTGTTAATAATATCTACATTTTAATTCTCCCTTTTTCGGTTGAGAGCTAAACCTGATGATCCACAATGGACATATCTATAGCATCCATGATTTTTAACCAAATATGTTTAGTATCATAATTCCTTCATTGGAGCCATATTCACCTCCATAATTGGCTTCAGTGCCCTCCTATAACCCTATCATTATCATCCACATTTTTTCTATCCATATTTAATTTTTTAACAATTCTTATAATTAAAAAAAATATCTATTTTTTAATATTTCTGAAGTCTATATATTTTAGATTATTAAATATCCCTCATTTTTAACATTATAGTTGGGTTTTGGTTTAGTATTAAGCACCTTGTAATCCTACATGAAAAATTGGGGTACATAACCCATTGGACGCAGGGCACTGTAGCAGTGTTGTTGTGGTACTGTAGCAACTGAGGCATTGTAGCAACGATGGGAACTATAGTGGCGGTAGGGAATTATTGCAGCGATAGGTACTGTTTGGTACTATAACAGGTGGGTACTATAGTATTAATATTCATAGAATGGGATTTTGGAAAACATTTGGGCCTAAAATCCATGTAATGGGATACATGCCAACAGGTCCTTCATGCAATGTAATGGGTTTCCCTCTAACCATTTAAAAGAATAATATTTTATGATTTAATAATAAATGAGGAAAGAAACCCAACCATTAAAAAATATATGAAAAAATATCTGTCTACAAGTTGGAAAGCCAGCACACACCAAAAAAAATTCTTAGAAAAAAAGAACATAAATAATGAAAACACAAATGAAAACAATGTGTGACGAAGAATAACTACCCAAAGAATAAAAAACAATTAATCAAATCCTATCACACCTTATAAATCCTATATTACATTGATGCTGACATCTACCATTTTTGTGTTTTCCTCCCTACCATTATTTTTTATTTTGATGCATCTTCATCTCATCATCAGATGACGGGATAGAGGAATCACCTAAAATAGACAAGCTTATGTATTTCCAAGAGAGATCCATAAATACATATTTGACATTTCTCGATAGCTATCATGAATATTTTTTATAAGAACTTCATAACTACGAGGTATTTTTAATATACAAAGGTGTTTGTTTCTATTATTGATTAATTCACAACCTGTTGATAGTCAAAATATTTTTACAATTAAACAACGAGACCTCGGAAAATCCATTAACCCTCACAATCCTATAGGGATATTTTGGAATTAATTACCATCACAGATTCACATTATTTGATCAAGGTCATGACAAAAATATCATAAGAATATTTCATATTATCCGAAATGTTGTTTGAGTAAAACCCCACCACATTTCTGGAACCCTCCTTAGCACCGGACTAATGAACAACTTATCGAGAGAGTACAGTGTCCAAGTTATCTTTCCCAACAAATGTTGAAGGAGATAACCATGACTAATTAGTTTGATTATGAGAACTGGAAGAGGAAACAAAAACTTTCTTGGATCATATGTGGTTACATGCACGTTGAGTTTCCTATATGAATCTAATTGAAAACCCTCATTGTCAATTGTGACATTTCTCTTGGAAGAAGAGTCATTTATGTCATCTAAACATCTATCCCCATGAATTTACACCTTCTTATAAGTTGAATTATACTCCTATGAAAGGACTAATTCAGAAGTTAGATATTTATTTTAGGAACCACATGAACAGTTTGATCGGTAGATAATTACATTGATTCTTCATTAAGAGAATGAGAAACAATGTCACAATCATTTTCTACCAGCTCAAACCGTGACATGGATAATAAATGCTCGAAAATAAATATCTAAATCTAAACTATAGGGAATGTCCAACTACACATAGTAGAAGATCGAGAACTTTCCTTCAGGGTAGGTGAGGTCACCATCAGTCCAGTTATTGATAAGTCCTCAAATTGAGTATAAACCAGGATTCTCGTATCTATGATGGGTTGGATGAGTGTACATGTTCTATCTCTTATAAAATTACTAGGATTTGAGAGGTCAATAGAATATGAAAGGCCCATTTTTTGACCATTATAAACATTAATGGATTCCCCATTGGGAGCCATAATAAGATCATTATATGTAGGAATATTCCTTTTACATAAACCAGATTGTTGTCCTTTAATTCAAAAGGCATAATCTCATGGTCAGAATGTATAGAACATTATTCCGTAGTATCTTCCAATGTCCTATTATTTTTATAGATGTTTGTAACTATGTCTGAAGGACCCGAAACCTCTGCTGTAATAAAATTCAAACCATTCTAATTATCTGTAATAATAGAAGGGGAGGTAGTAGCTTCCTTCACATTAACTATGAACATTATATTTACATGGTTCCTTCACCTGCATTCCGACATCACATTCCCTTTCAAATTATAGTAAACATAATATACCCTCCTATGATATGTATCCTTATAGTTTCCTTAAGATATATATATATCCACTATATAAGAACAATAATTTGTCATATCAAATGGTTAACTCCAAATTGAAATATGCAAAAGATAGTACCACATTTTCAATGGGTGTTGAGATGAGGTCGATCTCAACATGGAATAAAAAAAACCAAAAAATCACTTATTTAGGGGAATGATCCAAAATGATAGGCATCCCAATTTCAAAGGAAATATAAAACAAGAAAATAGGATATCACCAAAAGAAATTTAAACCACATATCTAAACCCATACTTGTTTCCGTGTGTTTCGGATTGCAAAGGGGTTAAATATAGGATGCCAATCATGGATACATATCATATGTGTTTTGAGAGGTATTGATCCAATACACCATGAATTAATCATTAATTATTTTAATGTCAATAATATTTGATATTATCCCACCCAATGAGAATTCATTTTCAGTCCTGGAATCCCCCATCTGATGGGTAGCTTTCAGATTAGATCTTTGGTAATCCATGCCTTATGTCCCGAGGGAAAAAATATTGTTTCCATGACTGAATAATCACATAATCAGAATCTATCAAGAATTAAATATTGCGTAGCCTGAATAAGAGTTGAGTTGCCTCATCAAATGACTTCTTTTGAAATCCCATTGTTGTCCGATTAAAGGAACCAATTAGCTTCGTGTGTCAAGAGATCGTGAGGGAAGGACGTAGATGCTTTAAAATACACCAACCTCCCTTTTGAATTCTTCAAATGAAGATAAGGAACCCATAAAACAACCCTGCGAGAGTCTAATATATTATGATTAAGAAACAATTCAGCAAAATCATCTCATTTCAATGACACCATCAGTACAAAACCATAGACGCCATTGAAGGAACTCAAGAGCAACACCGACAGAACATCTATTTTTTCATTTTATATTCACAAATTTATGATTATATATTCATTTATATATCTAATTATTTTTCTATTTTTTTAAAATTATTCATTTTTCAAATATATTTTTTAATATATTTTTTATTTTACTCGAAACATTTTTATTAGTGCTTTCAAAAAAGAGTTGATAAATACGGGTTTAATCAGCGCAATAATAGAAATCATTGATAAAACCGATCTTTTTCAATTATAATATTAATTCATTGATAATAATAGGTCTTCATATATATATATAATTATACTTAAATATTTATATAATTATATATATTTATATAAAATTAAAATAAATTTACAATTATTATAACAACCCAGGTAAATATAAAATAATTTTTTTCCATTCTAGTATTTAATATTAAAATCCATTATAATTTTATAATGAAATATTGTTATTTAAAAAAATTCAGGAATTTATACTAATGGAATTGTAGCTGGAAATTAGGAATAGTGACATAACCATTAATAATAGTAATTTGTCTACTAGAATAGTAACATCACTTATGAGATTATAGGAACATTTTACATATTATAAGTGTAACCATGATATATTTATATCATGGAATAAATAAATAAATAATTTTGAAATGATAAATTAAGTGTTGGTATTTTTTTAGTCATCAATATTTAATTTAAATTTTTGAATTAATTTAATGATTTAAAATAAAATTTATTTTCAAAATATAGACAAATAAAAAAATTATTTTATTTTCTCATGATTATAAGATAATTTTATGTGACTTTAATTAAATTTTCATATTGTTATAAACATAGTTATAGCTTTTAAAATGGTATTTTTTGATTAAATTATGATTTTAATTAGAAACTAAATTTTACATATTTAAAAAATTATTTTCAAAAAATGCAGTTAATTTTTGAATTATAAACATTGAAAAATAGTTAGTTTGAATTTTTTGGATTTTCTGTAATAATTGATTTTCTGGTGAATAGTGAAATACGATAATTTCTGAACTAAACTAAATAATTGAATTATTGAGTCATGGATGATGTTTCGTTGAGGCAGGCACCCTTGGTTCAAACTCAAATACACTAATTAATTTATTTAGTCACAAGAGAAAACCCTATTTGTTTTCTTATGAAAAATAATAAAATAATAATTAAAATAATGGAACCCCCCCCCCCCACGACCTCCACTATAAATACCACCCCTTATCCCCCTCATCTCCTCACACCTCCCAAGCTTAGAAAATTGACCAAATTCAAACCGATTTTCATTCGAGTACTCTTCCCCACATCCAAGACCTATTTTATCACCAAAATTCAAAAACCAAAGGGCTTAAGGAGGTTTTCAATGAGGATAATTCAAGTTCTATAAGCCTCCTTTAATTTTTTTCTTTTCAATTGTTTTTCTTTTTTATACTCTCTTCACCTCATCTTTTCCATGAGTCATGAAAACTCCATAATCTTTATATAATATTATATTATGATGTTTATGAAAAAAAATCATCATACTTCTTCTCTACTCCCAATTATTTTAAAAATAAAAACCCAGTCTGTGGTCAGCCGATTTACTGACATCATGGATGATGTGTTTTGAGTTTCTATTACCTCATTCATGGTTGGTCATAAAACCATTTAAATGGTCTAAAAATACTTTAAAGTTTATGGTATAACTTCTTTTAAGTTTTTAAATAGATATATATAGATAATATTAAATTATATAATGAAACTAGTATGTGCTTATCAAATAACTACTAAAATGATCTAAACAAATATCATTAATGTTTTATCTAATGATTAATAATCATATCTGGAAAAAATGATTTATGGTATCATTTTAAATTCAGGAAACATAATAATACCATTTCATTCCACTTTTATATTTTAACTTCAATTCGATAAAAAAAAATTTAGGAATCGACCATGGAAACCATGTAAAGCACTCATCAGAAATAATGGAAATAATAAAATATTATTAATAAATCGGTGGAATGATGTAATAAAATGATAATATAAGGTGTTTTAATAATGAATATGTTTCTTTAAAATATAAATAAAACTATTTTAACCGATATATAAGAGGTTTAAGTTTTTTTTAATTTAGATGAACCCTATGTAAGGTAATTCTTAACCGAATTCCAATTATTCGGGTTAATGTTCAACATCATTGATTTTGTCATGCTAAAATTAATTGGTATATTAATATTCAATATATTATTTTTATTATTTTGATTTATAGTTACTATACATCTTCTTTTAATATTATTAATATTCACTTCAATGATATGGTATATGTAAGTGACTCCTCATAAAATATATGCTTTTAAATTTCTATTTTTAAAAAATTCAAAAGATATGTTTTTATGAAAATGTTAATGTATTATATTATGGTTCATGGTAATTGTTTATGATGATTGTTGGGACCGATATCTCCGTCTAATTCACTTGTTATTTTTATGTTGGAGGTCATCCGAATGGTTACACCAAGAGTAACCATGATGGTTACACCAAACAGTATCCATGAGGGTAACATTGTAAGGTATCCATGATGGTTACAAATCATATGGTTTCCTTAAGAGTTATAATATGAACTAAGTAATGACCCAAGCTTCCATTATTTTATTTTTTATGTTTTCTATGTTTTTTGGAAATAAAAGGTTTTCAAAAAGAATGTATATGGTACATTATAGCTGAGATGTATGTGTGTGGGAATGATTTCATGTGTTTATAAGTATTCGTGTTCTAACAATTTCACTCTTTCTTTTTACATCCCTTACTGAATTTTTTTTATTTTCACAATGTTTAAATTATTTTAAAAGGGTTTAAGTATGGGTATGATTACAGGAGAAGCCAATATGAATGTTGTGAAGTATTTTCTTGAATATAATTCATGTTTTAATTAAAAACTTTTAATTACAAAAAATAGATATTATTTTAGTTGTACCCATTTTTTATTGTTGTGGGTTATTATGTATGAAATATGTCCTAACACGCTAATACTCTAAATTGAAATGATATTTGGTAATGTAATAAGTGTATTGTTGTTTAATTAACTCCTCTTCCAATGGCCCTGATGCCTTTATTTTTTATTGATTTTGATAATACACCTTTCAAGGGGTGATGTGGAAACATTACAAGGCCCTTAGGCATAAAAATAACATGGCTTGTAGGCCTTAGGGGAATTCAATTCTTGTAGTCTTAAAACATTACATACTACCCAAACTAACTACTTGGAACTACTCCTCCCCAACACTTTCATTGTGAATTCAACTCTCCAACTTTGAATGGCTGTTCGGCTATGCATTCTTGTGCATGCACATGCTTATCTAGATGGCAGGTGCCATAACTTCTCATTCATGCAATCTGTTTAGATTTAGCTATGCTGAAAGGCTCTTTTCTCATCCACCTTTGAGATCTCCTTACATTTAGGTTGTATAGTATGTATCTACATTTAAGGGGGCCGATGGCCTTAAGGTGGCCCAAAGGCCTTTAGGTGGGACTAAGGCCTTACTAAACTGAAGGCCTGGGTGGCCCGAATTCCTTAAAGGACTCGGGAAACAAAAAAATGGACCGGAGGCCCAAACCGGGAAATAGTCCCGACTTCTATAGTGTCAAACAGTACCTGCTATAGTTCCAACTATAGTACTTCTGCAGTACCTACTACAGTACTACTATAGTAGCCATAAATATGCATCTGCAAGGATTTGGTCTCGGATCTCATGGATGCACATAATGAGTCCAAACTAAC
The DNA here is from genome assembly GCA_963277665.1 of Viscum album. Classification (NCBI taxonomy): domain Eukaryota; kingdom Viridiplantae; phylum Streptophyta; class Magnoliopsida; order Santalales; family Viscaceae; genus Viscum; species Viscum album. The sequence continues at coordinate 514,102,458 of OY728138.1, forward strand.
CAGTCTAAGGCTCAAGTTCCTAATTAAATTAACTAGATTATGTAATGTTTATGTCCAGGTCGTTATAGTTGGTATTAGAGAGTGGTTTAGATAATTTTAGGGGTTATGATGATATTAATATAATACCATAAATTATTTTTACCATATTATGAAATGATAAAAAAAATTAGATATTACCATTTCTATTCATCTATGAAATTTCAATTCATAATGGTTTCTCATAGAAGAAACAGGAAAGCTATTGTATGAAGGCACCAAGTGGCTGATATTTGCCTGAATCTGCAGCCCGAATGGTGGGAATAGTATCCGAATAGTTTGAGATAGAAATGGATCAATATATGTAGGATACAAATGGCATTGGAATCCATTCAAGGGAATAACTAGAGCTACCAAAAAGAAACATTATTATTGTTGATCATTTCATGAAGCAACATCATCATGATTTCAAGAAGATATTTTTACCAAGTATCGACTGAAGGATGTATTAATTCCCTTTAGAATATATATGATGTTATGGGGTGTTAAGACAACTAAATGGATATTTTTTTTACATTTATCATGTTGAAGGTGAAGCTGACCAGTGGTGGCCAATGGTCAAGAATATCAGGGATACTGAATATATTGATTCTTCCGAATGAGATGAATTGAAAAATACTTTCATAAGGTGGTTCAACATAGGTTGAAAAACAAATTATATTAATTTAATAAAAATTTGGAGGATTTAGTGGCTATATATGAAAAAAACATCACCCTATTATCAAATTATTCCCCATATATTATTTGGGATCTTTGTTGTAAAATCAATCATTCTTATTTTTGATTAATGCCACAATATTAAAGGGAATCGGACACCCATGAATTCAAAAGTTATGAGAAACATTTCCTATGTTCTGAGTGGGTAGAAATAGAGTTTACCGATAATCATGTATACATAGACAATAAGAAAAAGAATAGGTCCAGAAGGAAAGTGATGGGTAAGAATAAATAATTAAATATTAATGTAATAATGTCCAGTTTCCAGTTTGTGAAATGTGTGATAAAAAAGCACCTTGGGGAATGCCTTAACAAAACCGAGATGTGTTTTTGATGAAGAAATTTTGGACATATGTCTCATGATTGTAATGAAAATGAACTTAAAATTAATATAGATAAGAAATCTATAAAATGATTTAAATGTGTTGATATGGTTCGTTATAAAAATACTTGTCCAAATAATGATCCAAATGTCATAATGTAATCATATTATAAGCCAAAAGGTGCAGTGTGATCATTTATGACTACATAATAAAATATTGTGCCATCGAGTGAAGTAGTATCAGGTACTTTTTTTCATTACTAAAATTTTGATATTATATTATTTGACACAGGGTCTCATCGTTCCTTTATTTCTGATAATTTTTCTAGTAATTTAGAAATTTTAACTCAAGAAATGAGACCAAAACATATATTTAAAACACCAGGGGGAATTTTATAGAAATAATAAACTATAAGAATCTTCTTGTGATTGTATATGGAAATAAATTACCTACACCCCTTGTTTTTTACCCTTAGTAGTTATTGATTTCATTTTGTGTAATGATTGGCGTTGTGTTTATCATGATAAGATTTATTATAGTGATAAAGATCTTTATTCCCTAAAGAGATTATGTTTGAATACAATAATGAACCCCTACAATTGATAACATATCAGGAAGCTTAGATATTTTTAAAAGATGGAAATTAATGTTATCATGCTCATATTGTTGAAATTAAAAGAACTATTCTGATTAATAATGTTCTAGTGTTAAAAAATACCTAGATGTATTTCCTAATGATTTTACTGAAATTATACCAAACATGGAAGTTGAATTTTCCATTGACATACATCCTGATGCCAATCCAATTTCAAAACCATTTTATCTAATGGCTGAAGTGAAACATTCTAATTTGGAAAATTAGGTGTGGGAGTAGCTTTATAGAGGCATAATTCGTTCAAGAACATCACCATGTGGTGCTCTTGTTTTGTTCATTAAAAAAAATATAGTTCCATGAGGCTTTTTGCTGATTATAGAGCTTCGAATAAAATTACTATTAAAAATATGTATCTTTTACTCAAATCGATAGACTATTTGATCAACTCTAGGGAGCTCATTATTTTCTCCTGAATGACTTGAGATTTGGGTACCAATAGCTGATGGTGAAGGGGGATTACATTCCAAAAATTATTTTCATACAAGATAAGGGCATTATTAGTTTGTTGTTATGGAATATGGTCTGACAAATTTCCATTTTGTATTCATGGATCTTATGAATAGAATATTCTGTGAATATTTAAATAATTTTTTTTGTTTTTTTCATTGATAATATTTTGGTCTTTTAAAAATGTTCTGAGTATCATAAAAATAATAAATGGATTTTCTTGAAAATCTCAATGAAATCAATATACACATAAAATTTGGAAAAGGTGGTTTTTTGTTTCAAAGTATTTCTTTTATTGGGAACATTGTAAACAAGGATAAAATAAAAATCGATCCCACCAAATAAAAATTGGTTGATGAATGTAAAATACCTATAAATGTTACAATGGTTCATATTTTTGTTGGATTAGATGATTATTACCGATGGTTTGTCAAAAAAATTGTATGGTTATCTTGCCTGATCACCAAGTTAACATGGAAAGGGTTTAAATTTATTTGGATAGAAGAATGTGATTTCGTTTTTTAGGAACTGGATAAGAGATTGGAGAATTATCTATTTTTTCCCTTACCATCCCGAAATGGTGTGTTTTTCATTTACAATGATTCTTCATTAAAGGTAATTGGTTTTGTAATCTCTTATGATTCAATACATCTAAAACATCATGCGTTAAATTACCCCTCCCATGATTTGGAATTGGTATATGTGGTTTTTTCATTGATAATTTAGATGAATTATTTATATAGAGAAAAATGTAAAATATATACTCTCCATAAAAGTTAGAAGTATATATTCAATCAAATGGAATTAAACAAGATGCATAGAAGATGTCTTGAAATGATAAAGGTTTATGATTTCACTATTAATTACCATACTGGAAAATAAAAAAAAATCGGTGGATTCCATGAGTCGAAAACATAATGAATTATTAACAATGTTATGTTTGGAACAAGAACACTTGATTAATGATTTGATTAATTTTCTCTTGGATGTTGTTGGTTTAGGAAATTTATCTATTTTTTTTAGGTTTCATTGTAGTTGTCTCTATCAAATAGAATTATGAAAGCATAGAAGGAAGATTGTGAGTTGTAGAAAAATGTATAATTAGTAAAAAATGGCATGTTTCTAGAATTTAACATCGATAAATATTATTTTTAAATATTTTGAAAGAGATTATATGTGCCTTGTGATTCCCAAATGAAGATATAATTGTTGTGTGGTGCTCATAGTTCTCCAAATTTAGTTTATACTGGATGTTATAGGATGTACATAGAACATCAATAGTATTACCAGTGGGATGGAATGAAAAGAGATATTGAATATTTTACCACGAAATTTTTGACATGTCAATATGTTGAATTAGAGTAAAAATTACAAATGGGGATTCTATTGACATTTCTAGTGCCAGAGTGGAAATAGAAAAATATATCCATGGACTTCATTTGGGGGCTACCAAACACTTCATATGGTAACAATTTTTTTGGGTTATTATTTTCAGATCGAATAAATCTACACATTTACTTCCTATTAACAGTACTATGTCATTATATCATCTTATTAAATTGTACATTAATGAGAGTGTCATGATAAATGGAGTTCCTATTTCCATTGTATATATGCAAGAACCCAAGTTTACTTATAACATTTGGAAAAACCTTAATATTTCATTTGGATGAGAATAAAATTTTAGTATTGTCTTTCATCCCCAATTTAATGAAATTACCAAGCTAAAATTTTATACATAAGAGGATATGCTTCAAGAATGTTCAGTGGACTACTAGGAATGTTAGAATGAACATATTTCTTTAGTTTAGTTTTTATATAACAACAGTTATCATTCTAGTATATAGATAGAGCATTTTGAGGTATTATAAAGAAAAATAAGTCAAACTACAACATATTTGAATGTGGTCAGGGAGAGGAATCTTATGGGACAATAATTAGTAGAGGATGTGTATGAGAAAGTGAAGATGATTCAACAACACATGATGATATCTATGAATAAGTAGAAAAGTTATGCATACAATAGGAGTAAATACATTTATTTTTTTGGTTAGTGATCATGTTTATATTAGAATATCACGATCAAAAAGTGTTATGAATTTTAGTAAGAACGGAAAGCTAAGTCTATAGTCTATTAGACCTTATAAAATCATTGAGAAAGTTATACCAGTTTATAATATAATTGCTTTTCCTCTAGGTTTGTCTCAGGTATACAAAGTTTTTCATGTTTTGATGTTTAAAAATTATATACTAGATTCATCTAATGTTTTTGAACTAGATGTAGTTCTGTTGGAAGAGAAAATTTCTTATGAGGAAATGGCTATTCATATTCTTGATCATAGAGAAAATTTATTACAGAATAAGGTAATCCACCAGGTTAAAGTTTTATAGAGAAAATACATGGTTGAATATGTTACATGGGAATCTGAAAATTCTATGAAAGAATGGTATCCCCATTTATTTAATATGTTAATAAAAATTGTGAGGACGTAATTTCCAGAAAGTGGGGAGAATTTAAAGAACATGGTACATAGAAAATAATTTTTTCCCATTATAGAATTAAATACATCAATCCATATACATTTATAGTTAAATAATTAAAATTTAATGAAATTAAGGAATTTATACTAATAGAATAGTAACTTGATATTAAGAATAGTAATATGACCATTAGGAAGAGTAATTTATCCAATTAAATAGTAACCATACCTGTGTTGTTATAAATAATTTTTTTTAATCTTATATGTGTAATCATGATATATTTATATCATGGAATAAGTTAATATATATTTTATAAATGATGAATTAACTATTGGTATTTTTGTAATCCTAAATATTTATTTTAAATTTTAGAATTAAATAATTTATTTAAAATAAAATTTATTTTTAGAAAATAGATTCTTAAATTATTATTTTGTTTCCTTAGGATTATAAGTTAATTTTATGAGACTTTAATTATTTTTCAAAGAGTTATAAAGTCTTTTGTAGTTTCAAAACAGGTATTTCTTAAATAAATTATAATTTTAGTTAAAAACTAAATTTATCATATATGAAAAATAATATTCAAAAAATGGATTTCATATTTGAATTATACATGTCAAAAAATGGTTTGGGTGAAATTTGGGAGTTTTTCTGAAATACGTATAATTTTGGTGAATTGTGAAATACTATAAATTGATAAGTAAACTAAATACATGAATTATTGAGTGATGGATGAAATTTTTCTGAGTTAATCCCCCTTTTATAGAACTCAGATGAATTATTATTTGATTTATTCTGAAGAACCAACACCATTTCTTGTCTTGATCAAAATAACAAAATAATGATTAAAATAATAGAAAAAAAACCACTCTCTTCCACTATAAATACCTCCCCTCAACCCTCTTTTCCTCACAATTATAAATCTTTTAGAATTACCTAAATTCTACCCAATTATCTTCTCATGCCTCTTCCCCATGTCCAAGAACATCTTGCCTCACCAAAGTGCCAAAACCAACGGTCTTATGGAGGTTCTCATAATGGTTCAGCTAGAGTTTTCTGTCCCGTTATTTTGAGATGGATTGAAGCTTATAATTTGAAATTTGAAATTAGAAATCATTTTGAGGATGTTTTTATAAGGTCCCAAAATTTACTTAATGTTTCTCTTTAAAAAAATAAGAAGTGGATTTTAGTAATGACGACAATTCAAGGGTTAAAAATACTCTTTCATCTTCTTTTATTTTCATTTCATTATTTTATTTTCTTAATATCTCTTCACCTAACATGACCCAAGAGGTATGAAAAATTCACTATATTATATATAGTTTAATTTTATCATTTTCATTGAAAACTCATCATCATACTTTTTCTCCTCCCCCTATTATTCATAAAACAAAAACATCGTCTGTGATGTGTCGATTTACCAACATCATAGATGATGTGTTTTTAGTTTCCATTATCACCTTAATCGATGGCCATAAAACCATTTTAGTGATTCAATGGGATTTTAAAATAAATTATATAACCTATTTTATGTTTTTTAATTAACATATATACATAAAAATAAATTATATAACAAAACTAGTTTGTGATTATCGATGAACTCTACCAAAATGATCTAAAGGAATATCCATAATGTTCTATACATTGATTCATCATAATAACTAAAAAAATTATTTATATTATCATTTAATATTCTATAAACATAATAATACAATTTAATTCCACTTCTAGAATTTATTTTCCTTTCAACAAGAAAACCCATTACGAACTGACCATGGAACCCATGTAAAGAACGCACCTGAAACAATATAATTAACAATATATTATTAATAAATCGGTGGAATTATGTAATAAAATGATACTATAATGTTTAATAAGAATTATTATGTATCTATAAAATATTTATAACACTCTTTAAACCATTATACAGGTTATTGAAAAACATTTGAAGTAAGGGAAACACGAGTTAATTGAATTTATATCCCAATTTCCATTCATTGGGTTATTCACTACTTAAGTGATTTTGTCATACTAAGATTATATGTGATATAAAGGTTTTATATATTATGTTATATAATGTGTATTTATAGAGATTATACATATTCCTTTAATTTTATTTATTCTCACATCAATGATATGTTTTATGTATGTGACCCCTCTTTAGAAATCACCTTTTAAATTTCTATTTTTACAAAATTAAAAAGAATGTTTTTAGGAAAATTTCCATGTTTTATGTTGTTTTTCTTGGTAAATATTTACGATGATGGGTGGGACCTATATATCCATCCAATAGATTGGGTTTCTTTATGTTGGAGGTCGGAAAAATGGTTACCCCATGTGTTACTACAATGGTTACACAATAATGTAGTAATGAAGGTTACATTGTAAGGTAGTCGTAAGGGTTACCAATCATAAGGTAGTTGTGAGGGTTACAATTTAATGTAAGTAATTCTACAAGTTAGCTTTATGGTATTATTTATGTTTGTTATGTGTTCTGTAAATATCATGTTTTTTAAAAAGTACGTATATGATACTTTATGGGTGACATGAATGCCTTTGTGAAAATGATTTCTTATGTTTAGAAGTATTCATGTACTAACGATTTAACCCCTTCATTTTATTTCCCGTATTGAGATTTTTGTTCTCATCCCATGGTTTAAATAAAATAATAGGTTTTAAGGATGGGTAAGTGAAATAGATAAGCGAAGATGAATTTCCTGAATACTTTTCATGAAACGACTTCATGTTTTTATTAAAAAGTTGTATTATGAAAAAATGATATTATTTCTATTTTATCAACTCTGTATGGTTGTGGGTTGATGTGAATGAAATATTTTTTAATTTTATAAAATCTATAAGCCGAATTGATCTTTGTGAATGTAACAAGTGTATTCTTGTTGAATTAACTAGATTATTTCATGTTTACGGTCGAGTCCTTATAGTTGTTTCCTCGTTTTTAATCATGGCATGTTCGGGTAATATTTTTAAAACTCGAACCCAATCTGAACTCGACTTTGGGGTTCCCAAACTGAAAACATATTTACAATCATTTATTTAAAAATATATTTATGAAAATATATTTTTCAATAAATATATTTATAAATAAATATATCCATATTTATATATAAATATATCCATATTTATATATTAATATATTTATGAATTTATATTTACTATACTTATATAATTATATATTTGAAATTATATATAAATATATTTTTTTTATATTTTTTTTATTATAAATAAATTACTATATGTTTATATAATATTAAATTTATAATAAATATATTTAAATAACAAGGATATTTAATGTATATATATATATATATATATTTATCATTATGTATAATTATTTATCAATATATATATATATATATATATAATTATATTAATATATTTCTAATTATATACATTAATTTATAAATTTATTTATCAATATATGTATTCATAAAAATAATTGTGATTATATATTTATAATTATATTAATAAATACATATTTACAGTTCATTTAATATATATATACAAAAATGATTACTTATTAATAATTATTTATATTTTTATTTACGATTATTTATAATTTCAATTTTAAAATGGTGGTATTTCTCCCCACCTCTTAAAAAAATAAACATATATTTAAAATTATATGCGTTTAATATTTTAATTATATAAATTATATCATTAAAACATAATTATATAGTTATTTATCATTACTTTTTTAGTGTTAATAATGATAGGTATTTATCAGCACTATAATATAAATCACTGAGAAAACCCATTTTTAGGAGCACTAGAATTTTAGCGCTTATAAAAATAGGATTTTATTTGTGCTTTTTTAGCACTCATGAAAATATGTTTTAACCATGCTTATTTTTTTCGATGATAAAAAACATAATTATCAGTTTTTCTAAGTGGTGATAAAACCCTTTTAAATCATATAAACTTAACCATAACAAAACCAATCCTCACCATTCAATGTTTTCACGGATTTCTACTGGTGTCGCAACCCCCTTCACTGTTCTTGGATGAATATATCTATAAAAACATATGGTATTTGATTATTTATATTTATATTTAGTGGAACTTTATTTGCATCAATATCATTGTGCCACTAATTGCTTGCCATATCAATTCAGGTTCCACCTCCTTTCACTTCATATGCTAATCCCAAATAGTATTCTCCCAAAGCTCATGAGCCTCCTAAGGCCTCGTGAATGTTGCATATATGGGTCATTTCGATAAACTATTTTTTATGTCCTTCGGTTTTAATTAAATCTAATTATCATCCCACATTAGAAAATCATCTATGAAGAGTTTAGAAACTCATTAAACTAAAGGAGGAGATCGATGTGTGCCTCACTACATTATCTAGTTATTAATGATGCTCTTATTAACAATATAATTAAGGGATATTATCCATTATATTCTTATATATTTATATTAAACTCTATAAGTCTTCTCAATTATATTTAAAGATTTATATAATAATTGTTTTGAAACCTGTGGATTAATATCTGAATTCGAAGTTTGAGATTCTATTTTTTCATCAAATTGATGTCTTTGAGTATATAATGACTCATAAATAATAGATAACTTATTTAAGGAATTATAAATATTTATGATTACATTGAATAAAATTTTTTCTATATTATAGTTGGAGAAATTAAATTTATAATTACATTGAAAATTGGTTTTATAATTTGTAGGGTTTTATTACACCATGTATGTATATTATATTTTTATTTACTTATTACGAAAAGTGTATTTTTTCATTATTAAATAGAATATACATTCTACATACATTATTAATTTTTATTGGATTAAGTTAATATTTCATATTTTAGAAAAAATTGTCAATAACATTAAAAATGAGAACATAATATTTTTTTTCTAAAAGCACTTCAATATGGATTTATTTATATAAACAAGAAATGAACAACAACAGTTCATTGTTGAATTATTGGTATTATTTTAAATTAAATCAGTAGATATTTTTTCAGTATTTCTAATAAAAAATATTTATATTTATATTTTAATTTTGTGATAAGGAAGGAGGGGATTGAGAGTTATTGAATCAATAATTGTAAGATTATTAAGATCCATTGATATGATTAATGTGTGAAAATAATTATGTCAATAGAAAAAAATTCAAATCGTGTCCCAAATTAGTTTGATATGGAGACTTCCTAAACTCACCTTAAAACTCCACTCAAACTTCCCTTCACTACTTGAATTGGAATCATTTCTAGTATTCGAAATATAAATTTATACATCTAACGTATTTAGACATTTGTCTTATTTTACAATCATAAGTTGTTTCAAAGTTGATTCTCTCCATTTTTTCCACTGAGGATGAATTTTGTTTTTAGTTGATCCTAGGTAGTTATACTTATTCTTCATTCATTAGTTATAGATCAACGATTATGTTGAACCTTCTAGGACACTTATTGAAAATGACTTGACGTTGACTATTTCATCATTTGTTAAAATATCATCAAATTTGGAACCTAAGAACCATGTAACTAAAACCCTTGCTAGCTTATGAAGTATGATGTAATGAAATGATAAAACATCAAATCATCCCCATTATTGGTGTCCCACCTAGAAAATTTATAGAAACTACCCTTTAATTACCACCTTTTTTCCCAAAAAACATCAAATCCAAAACCTATACTAATAGCCACATGTTTACCCACATCTAATTTTTTCATGTCACCATTATGTAAAATTATATATTTTTAGGAGTCACAACCATTTACATTTACATGCCGGGATACGATTTTTGTATTTATCTACAACATTCTCCATTGATTAAGAATACCTTATGTGTATTTATTTAATTATATATAGAATAAATATTTTATGAACCTAAAAGGATGAATATGAATAAAAAATGTATGTACCATAATAATATAAGAAAAGAGTATCAGGATAGTATTAAACAGTTCATCAATTTTGTAGCAGATAATCCATACGTCCCTTCCCAAATCCTGTTTACATGTTTACATTGATGTTATTTAAGAATACTTTGTCTTGAAGAGTTGTACAACCATTAAATATTTCATGGAATATGTCAAATATATAATTATTGTTATGAAAAAGGGTTAAATCTAAATGTACATACTGATTGGATGGATATTATGATTTATAGATCAGTTAATTCTAATAGTAGTGTAAATGATAATGGAGATCATATAGAAGAAATAAAAACGAGAATTGAATATTGATTTATTGATAGTGTATAGTTTTTTAATAAGTTAAATATATTTCTAAGATGCCATTTTATACCATTTATATTAAATATAATTATTTTTCAGCTCAATTAATGTTATATATTTTTACAGCTAGTAGCATAAGGAGCAACACTAACTTTACAAAACTAGTTGGTCTCCTGAATGATATTCTACCAGAAGAAAATGATCTTAGTTGTGGAACATATTAAGCTAAATTAATTCTATGTTTAATGGGAATGATTTATAAAAGAAGTTATCCTCATACAAATAATTTCAAGTTGTTTCATAAAGACTATAATTAACTAATAAAAATCCCAAAGTGTTGTGGGAATCAATGCAAGAAAGATTAATTAGGTCATTAAATTTTTTTATGGTACATTACTCTCATTCCCTGTTTAAGATGAATATACAAATGATAGGAAATCACTGTATAATTAACATCGTACACATATATAATAATTGATGATATGAAAGTAATTCATCCAACATACTCTCCTCAGTAAAAGAAAATTGATTATGGGTATCTTGAATTTGGATATGACTTGAGAAACCTTTGTCTTACATTATCTAAAGATGGTATAAATCCTTTACATTTATAAAGGATTACCCATAGTGCATGGCCATTTAGGTTGAATAATTTAAACATTCCACCATGGTTATGCATGAAGTAAAAATACATTATGTTGTTTATACATATATCTAGACCAAAACAACCCTATAAAAAAATTGATATTTATTTGGATAATTTGACAGAATATCCAAAATTGTGGTGGGATACAAGTGTTATATTGAATTATTATCATATAAGTGAATAAGTCACATTACGATACATGTTCTATGAAATTATAACTAATTTACTCCTTTTGTAATATTTTTAGGTGTTAAAATTAAAGTAATACTTGGATGTATCATTTTGATTAATTCACACATTCAGTTCGGCTGAAACATTCCATGAAGACTAATTTTTTAGGAAATTACAATTATTACACTAATTATATAAATACATATCCTATAAGACATTATTCAATGGTAAAATAGAGAAATGTACAATTCGATCTTCATAAAGGAAGATCAATTGTTCAACTAAAATATGTTGAAACTATTTTCAGTAAACAATTTTTGAAACACCTTACAAAATTAGGTTAGAAAAATAGATCAATTTTCTATGAATTACCTAACTTGAATTTTTTATTCATTATATATTTTCTTATTTTCAATCATGTGGAAAAATTTATTTGATTATGTTGTTTCCATTTTACTAAATGTTCACAACATAATTGAAATGGCATGAATGTTATGTTTTACATGATTTACATGGGATAAAGGAAGATTTGCCACAAGTGAAGGTTGAAAGGAGGAATTTTCACACTCTAGTATCTTAATATATATATATATATATTAAAAATTTAAACTTTTGAATTTTCTTTAATGGTGTTAATTTTATATAGAGGTATTATTGGCATACCATTGATATACATCAATTTACATAACATTCTATATAAAAAGGAATGAAATACATTAACTAGAATCTGATTTGTTTTAAAATCTATATGTAGTAATTTAATAAGACCATTGCAGTTTCCAATCAAGAATAAATATATTTCAGTCATATTATATGAATTAGATATGTTCTTCCCACCTAGGAATGCCAATCAAGAAATTACCCTGTTGGATGCTCTGCCATCTCGGAAGGCAAAGACTCCTTCCCTGGATAGAGATCTACCGTAGAGTAGTGACCTCATCATTGGGTAGGGGTTTTCCATGTGTGGAGTGTTCTAAATGGCCACAAATAGGAATTTGTTTTTTGAAAACGAAAGAGATATGTTATTCACACTATAATTATTTCATATAATGGTTTACATGATGAATTGGTTGGATAGAGATGTTCAACTATGTGTATTCTCCATTATAAATGGATATACCCCATTGAATTATATATAAAGGTTTTTAAAGATCATTTCAATAATTTATGTTGGTTAAAAGGTAGTATTGAATAACAAAATATTGTTGAAGAAGATATTGAATTCTGTATCGGTTAATTATCTAATGTTGATAACATTGGTCTCCTAAAGTCTCATCACAAAGGGCAACATATAAGTGAATAAATTTTTGAATGAGATATTTTTACAATTACCATCACAAGGATAGAGTAGGATCACCTTTACATTTTTAGATAATATTGTAGAGTTTTCTCCATATATTGAAGCCCACAAATAAATTCTTAGAAACCTAAATCCATCAGGGGATTATGTATGGATTTAAAATACTAATAATAAAAATATTATAGGATAGTTTTGATATCATATTTATAATGAGTTATCTGAAATTTCAAACTCAATTTTTAGAAATCATAGATGGATAGCATGGTGAAAAATATAGATAATTTATATTACACTATTTTGTAATTAATGGTTATATATTCTTTACAAAATTAAATGATTAATGTTGTGTGATAAAAAATTGTGGTGTTATGTTAGGGGAATAAGTTATGTACGTATATGTTCTGTAGGATAGTAATCCAATTTATTTGAATATGAAAAAATTCATCATCATTAAATAGATTCATGATTTGGATTATAAAATATTTTAGGCTCCAAATTTTCGTGGAAAATGGGGGTGAAATAGGAGTCCTATGAAATTGGATGAATTGGAATTCATGATGGTAAATTTTACTTTAGAAGGGTATAAGGATGTGTCTTTTATAATGGAATCATAATCAGAGTAAGAATTTTAGTTGTATGATTTGGTAAACTAGAATTATATAATTGTCCAATTGGAGAATAAAAATACTACAAGGATAGATGAAAATTTAATTCAAGATGACACCTTAATTAGAAAATCATAATAATTTCATGACTATTCCAATGTTAACATTTTGGTATATGTTATATGGGACCACAAATTGAGGATTTGGATACTCGATTGAGGAGTAAAATCCATTCATCCTTTAAATACCAAAAAAAGAGTTAATAATAAGTTTAATTTTTTAATGAAAGAAATATTTTTTTCATCATAATATTATGTGTTCTCTACTATATTTACATAATCAAAATTAATTTTTTGACAAATCACGAAGATAGTGACTTCTTCACCTAATGATGTTACCAATCCTAATAAAGAATATTTTATTGATGCTAAAACTACCAAATTATTAGGAGATCAACAACATATTGGTGAAAAAACAAGAACATTGTAGCACCACTATGTTAACATAAGAAATATTGAAAATAATAAATTGTAAAAAATTTAGGGTTTTCTGGAATCTACATAGTCAATCTATTGATCCCAATAAGTCTGTTTTTATTAGTCATGTTGGGTTCATTACAAGAATAGATGTTCTAATTGATATAGATTCATGGAACCATGTTTTTACTATATAAAAGGAAACCCTTTCGGATGATATTAGGGTAATGTTATGATATACATTATTTACTTAACAAAAAAGTATTTTGATGATACATTCATTTAATATTCATTATCCCTTATATAGTGCATTTATTTTAGATGATTTCCATAAGAAAAATGTATTAATGATCAATATAAAATCTCATAGAGGATTATAAACTATTCTTACAAATAATCATTATAGATTTTTTTAGGGAATGTTAATCAATAACCCACTAGTTATGTAAGCACACATTATTAAACCAGAAATATGGAATGATTTTATTAGTCATTATGATGGTAAATCATTTAAGGTGAATTTTTGTTGATAATTTTTTATTTGTAATAATTTATTTCACCATATTTTATATATAATTGATAATTTATGAAATAAAAAAGGAGTTTTAAAAATAACCAAAATGCAGAAACACTAGTATACCACAACAGTAAATCAAGGACCGGTTCACTTCCCTTGAAATAAAAATAGTATTTATTTTAGATATAAAATAGAAATTTTATCTCATATGAAACAACAAATATTCATATGTCTATATAAATATTAATGAGTTAAAATCAAAAGCAACATCTATCCCATGTCACGTTCTATAGAAGGAGGTCTGCATAAATAAAAAGGGTAAACTAGGTGGTGAAAACACACAAGCAATATGGGAATCATGTTTAGCTATAATTAGATAGTAATTCATTATTCTTTAGAATTGTTGGACTCCTCATGTATTACTCATGTTTTAATGATAAAAAATCTCAAAAATAATTACACATCATGTTCTAATGATAGATAATCTTATTGATGATTAATTAATCTCACTATTATTTACAAATCTTATACATTATCACAAACCACACTTATCTTATCAGACCATTATATTTATGTTTCAAATTATTTTATTTTTTAATGGTTAATATTAATTCATATTCTGCATATTACTATTTAAGTCTAAATACTGATATTTGTCTATATACCCAGACAACGTGAAGGATACTCCGTGACCCAGACACCGTGATGGAGACACCGTGACCCAGACACCGTGAAGGCCACACTGTGACCCAGACACCGTGAAGGACACACCGTGACCCAGACACCGTGAAGGACACACCGTGACCCAGACACCGTAAAGGACACACCGTGACCCGGACACCGTGAAGGAAATACTGTGAAGAACATACCGTGAAGCACATACCGTGAAGAAGACATCGTTTACATAATCACTATGACACTATTTCTTAATATTTTTTTCAATATTATTTAAATAATTATAATAGTCATATTTGATGTCTTTAATGCAATTAATTTTATTTAATGATAGTTATGGGTCTGTCAGAAAACCATACCTCGTATCTATGAAAAGAAAATCATTCTTATTTCCAGAGCTCGTGGAGTATAAAGAAGAATGATCTGGAGTAGAGGAAAAACACACCCTTGACACATCTCAACGCATATACTACAATTCTAGAAAGATATGTACTGAACAAAAGAAAAATCCTGAGTAAAACTCTGAAGAACACATTTCACGATCCTCAATGAAGTTCCATACATGCAATCGTACATTTCTGAAGAATACACGATGTACTCTGGAGTCATGAGAACATCTTCTCTCCAGGAGAAACAAAAGATGAACCACAACACTCTGTTTTTCAACAGAAAAACCAGAGAAGGACTTAGAAGCTATTCTGCTGAATCTAAGGAGTCCAGAGCTACACTGCCAAATCAATAGAGATTTATAAACTTTCATATAATCTCTCTAAGTGATTTATTATTTAGTTTCGAGCAGTGTGTGGATTTTGTTTATTTTACACATACACTATCTCCTCTGCTAAACTAGAGGATATCACAATCCACATAACAAAACTCCTTACTATTTTTTAACCACAAAAACTATGGAAGAGGTCCTTGTGTTTCCTAGTCTTTATTATCATTTCCCATGAAGAACAGTGGTAGAAGTCCCTGCATGGCCAAAACAATCATGTACTATTGTTAACCCCGATCCAGGGTGTGGATGACTTATATATATATATATATATATATAAATATATATATATATATATGTGAGAGGAATAATTCTTATGTTGAGACTGAACCTTTTGGTTATATTTTCTGTTCATTTGTAGTTTATGTTCAAAATATACAGTATCTAATTTATATACCACTGCATATTACTTTTAAATAAAAATATGTTTTAAAGTTACAATGATAGTTAATCTAGAAAGTGTTTGCATCTATTGTAAATCAGTATGTTAGTTTCAAAAGTTAATTTAATCTTCTGATTAGATTAACTGATAACTAATCAATCTTTTGAGAATCTAATTGAACCTTAATAGTTTTTCAAATTCACTACATTATAACATGTTTTATAAATTGGGGGTTTTAATATAAAATATTTTAACATAAATTTTAATTGGAACTCAATTCACTCCCCCTCTTGAGTGTCTACTCCAACCACCATTTGGTATCAGAGGTTGTTCTTATTTATAGACGTTTCCAAACCCCTCAGTTTTTAAATTGTGATTTTAGTTGCATATTTAAAGATCTAAAATTTCTTTTAGTTCTAAATTTTGTCTCTTTACCTTTACTTTATAAAATCTAGCTATGGAAAATAGACTAGAGGGTGCTGTTACTAACTGACCACCTTTCTTTAATGGTACAAACTATACCCAGTGGAAACTTAAAATGAAAATTAATTTATAAAGTATGGGTTTTGATATCTAGAATTCTACAGAATCTCAATATAAAATTCTAGAAACAGAAAGAACAACTTGGGATGAACCTACTAAAGTAGCATACAATAATAACCGTAAAGCTATGAATGATTTGTATTGTGCATTTGGAGATGAGGAATTTAACAGAATATCTTCTTCCAAAACTGCTTATGAAATTTGGGATACTTGGGGAGTTTCTCATGAAGGAACAACCAATGTTAAATAATTGTGATTAAATACTTATACAATTAAATATGATAATTTTAAAATGAATACTGATGAACCTATTTCTGAAATGTATCTTAGGTTTAATGAGAGAGTCAATACAATGAGTTCACTTGGTAACGATGTTCCAGAAAAGGAACAAATTATGAGGATACTGAGATATATGCCAGACCAATGGAGAGGAACATCTGTTTCAATCAGAGAATCATGTGACATTGGAGCTCTGCATGTCAAAGAAGTTTAGTGGTAAATTAATGATGTATGAGGAAGAACTCTATGTGAATAAGGAGGGAAATGATAAACCGAAAAGAAATTTTTTAGCTTTTAAATATAAAACTTCTAAGAGAAAGGACAAATACAATGTTCAAATGAAAATTGAATGCTCAACCAGTGAAGATTCGGATTTAGACAGTGATGCCGAGATGGCTCAAATATCCAAAAGATTTAAGAATTTTTATAGGTAGAAGAAACTCTTCAGAAAAACAAATTAAAAAGGAAAGTATGACATTAAAGGTCATTCTAAAAAGGACTAGAAAAGAGCTGATAAAAATGATGAATCTGTCTTCTATGAATGAAAAATAAAAGGTCACATAAAAGCAGACTGTCCAAAACTGAAGTTCAAAAAAACATGATTATACGGACAATAAGTACAAGAAACCTATGAATGCTACTTGATGTGCTTCATAAAACAGAATAAGTGAATCTGATATCTCTGATTCCTAAATTAATTGTTCCAACCTGTGGATCATGACCCACACATCTGAGGTAACCTTAGATACTCATGTTTTAAATTCCTATTGTTCTGGAGAAGATGCAGAATTTGATTCTGATTCTGAAGATATGTCTAAGGATGAATTATCTTAATATAGTAACATGCTAGAAGGAACATGCAATGAACTTAAGGAAAAATATATGTCTTTTAAGAAACAACATGTTCTCACTTCATATTTTAAATCTTCTCTTAATATTGAAAAAGAAAAGAATGCTAAACTTTTAATGGAAAATACAGAATTGAAAATGACTAATGAGAAACTTAATAAGGACTTAAAAAAATTCACAAAGGAAAAAGATAAACTTACTAAAATGATAGGAAAGAAAGTGGAACTGAAATACACTACTGGAATAGTCTACCAACCTAGATAGAGACAAATTACTTAGAATAGATTTATTCTTAAATCTGGACCGAATACTGTTAGTTCCAGTTTTGGAAATTCACATGCTTCAACTGGTTATTCACATAGTAATTGATCACATAGAGTTTATCATTCAAAATATTTTGACACTGTAAAATATATGAGACCCATAAGACTAATTTGGGTACCAAAATCATTGATTGCTAACCTGTCTGGACCCAAGAAGATCAGGGTACCAAATTCATTTTCCATCTAAATCTGTTTTGTAGGAAACATGTTTGAAGTCATCCCACAAGAAGACATGGTATTTGGATAGTAGATTTTCAATACATATGTCTAGGGATTACTCATGCTTCAAGAGCCTAATAAAGGTTAATGAAGGCCGTGTCACATTTGGTGTTAATTCTAAGGGAAAACTCATTGACCTAGGCCAAATTGGTTACACTGACTCAGTTTTAATTTCTAAAGTTTTATTTGTTGATGGATTGAAATATAACTTGTTAAGTATATCTCAATTATGTGATGATGGATTTAAGGTTAAATTTGAAAATAATTCTTGTAGTTTTTTTAACTCTAAAAATGTTTTAGTATTCCCTGCCATGAGAAATGAAAATGTTTATGATGTTGATCTGAATTCTTTATCAAAGAAAAATGTTACTTGTCTAAATGATTTTCAAAAATAATCTTGGTTATGGCATAGAAGAATATGACATTGCAACATCCACTCACTTAGAAATATAACTAGGAAGAACATAGTTAGAGACTTACCCAAACATGAGTTTCCACTTGACAAAGTTTTTAAGACTTGTCAAAAGGGAAATAAACACAAAATCTCTTCCAAACCAAACAAAGAAGTGTCAACTTCTCAACCTCTCGAGTTGGTTCACATGGACTTTTTTGGACCTTCTAGTGTTTCTAGCTTAAATGGGAAGCACTATTTATATGTCTTAGTAGATGACTTTTCTAGACATACATGGGTATACTTCTTAGCTCACAAAAGTGAAGCTTGTTCATACTTTATTAAATACTCCATGTCAGTAGAAAACCATAGTGGACTTAAGATTAAGACACTGATTAGTGATTATGGACCTGAGTTTGAAAATCAAGAGTTTGAATCTTATGGCTCACACAATGGCTATAGTCACAACTTTTCTTCCCCTAGGACACCTCAACATAATGGTGTAATAGAAAGAAGAAATAGAACCCTTCATGAAATTTCTAGAACCATGCTTAATGAATATGACCTACCTATTTATTTTTCGTATGAGGCTGTGAATACAGCTTGTTAGATTATTAATAGAGTCTTGATCGGACCTATTCTCAAGAAGACCCCATATGAACTATAGAATAATAGAAAACCCAAAGTTAGTTATTTTAGAGTCTTTGGCTGCAAAGTATTTATTCTTAATACAAATTATAATATTGACATGTTTTCTTCTTAGAGTGATGAAGGAATTTTTCATGGATATTCATTAACTAGAAAAGCCTATAGAGTCATTAATAAAAGAACCAATTGTGTTGAAGAATCTATTCACATCAAATTTTATGAAACTGATCCACATGATCCTAAAACCTCTCTTGAAAATCGTGAAGATGATTTATTTGTTCTGAACCATAAGGAAAAATCAATGAACCTTCTGTAAAGACAACCAGTTCTAGAAATATTTCCAAATCTGCTCCTAATGAACCCAAACATATATATGAACCTGAAATTTCTAGTCCTACCTTTACTAGATCAACTAGAATTCTATAGATTCATCCTTTAGATTTTGTTTTTGGGAATCTTGATAGAGGGACACAAACTAGAGCTTCTCATAGAAATCTGATTGAAAATCAAGCCTTCTTGTCACAACTTATTCCTAAAAACATTTATGATGAAATTAATGATGAATTCGGGGTAATTGCTATGCAAGAAGAACTCAATCAGTTTGATAGAAATAAGGTTCGGAAACTAGTAGAAAGACCTATGTACACTTTCACCATATGCACTAAATGGGTGTTTATAAATAAATTAGATGAATCTAGAAATATAGTTTGAAACAAGGCTGCATTATATGCACAAGGCTATAGTCATGAACAAGGAATTGATTATGAAGAGACTTTTTCCCTAGTAGCCAGACTAGAAGCCATTAGGATTTTACTTTCTTATGCTGCACATCTAAATTTCAATCTATATCAAATGGATGTCAAGAGTGAATTCTTAAATGGGTATATAACTGAGGATGTTTTTGTTGAACAACCACCTGGATTTACAAACCCTCATTTTCCAAATCATATTGTCAAATTATCAGAAGCTTTATAAGGTTTAAAGCAAACTCCAATAGCTTTGTATGATAGATTAAGTACTTTTATAATTTATAATGTTTTACAAAAGGAATATCTGATCCTACTCATTTTATAAAATGAATTTCTATAGATGTTTTAGTTGTAAAAATTTATGTAGATGAAATTATTTTTGGATCTTCAAGTAATTCCCTATGTACAAATTTTTCTAAAATGATCCAAAAAGAATTTGAAATGAGTTTAATGGGTGAAAATAAATTCTTTCATGGATTTAAAATCTTTCAAAACAATAATAGATTTATTTTAAATCAATTTAAATATACTAGAGATCTTTTAGGATGTTTTGGATTGGATAGCACAAAAATTAGTGACACTCCTAGGAGTACCACATGTAAGTTGGATCATGATGAAGATGGAAAATCTGTTGATCAAACCACTTATAGAGGAATGATTGCAAGTCTACTCTACATGACCGCTAGTCATCCTGATATTTTGTTTAGTGTCTGTATGTGTGCTCATTTTCATGAAAACCCTAAAGAGTCACATTTAAATGATGTAAATAGAATTTTCCAATACATCATGCATACTCCCAATTTATTATTGTTCTATCCAAAAGGATAATCTTTCGAATTAGTTAGCTATTCTGATGTAGATTTTGTTGGATGTAAGTTAGATAGAAAAAGATCCTTGGGAACATGTCACTTTTTAGGCAAGTCACTAGTATCATGGTGTAGTAAAAAACAAAATTATGTTGCATTATATACTACAGAAGCTGAAAACATAGCTCCTGGAAGTTGTTCCGCAAAATGTTTGTGGATGAAACACACTTTACTAGACTATGGATGTCAATTCAGTCAAGTACCAATAAATTGTGAAAACACAAGTGCTATTAACATTTCAAAGAACCCAGTTTCTCATTCTAGGACAAAGCATATTGATGTAAGTCATCACTGTTTGAGGGATCATTACCAAAAAGGTGATATCACTTTGGAATTCACTGGTACTGAATATCATCTTACTGATATATTCACCAAACCATTAAATTATGAGATATTAGACTACATCATCAATGATCTTGGTATGATTAATCATAAATAATTATCTTACAGATCTTACTGTTTACTTTTTTATATATTTTACTTTATGGTTTCATATTCACTATTTCTCAGTTAATGTTTCATGTTTACGGTCTCACAGTAAACACCTTGTGTTCATGGTCTGTCACTTAACTGTCTCACCGTGACTGAATAGTTCACTCACTGCCTCACCGTGACTGTACAGAATGGTTACCGTATCACCGTGACAACCACCAATAGTCTCACCGTGATGACTGTTTTTCATTACACCGTAATTCCTACTCATGGTCTCACCGTGAACATTCTTTATATATTTATTTAAACCCTCATCGCAGTAATTTTTAATTCACATCTCATTGATTTCCCATGTTTTTGTTTTTATGACGTTTGAAATTCCCAAATGATAAAACATAAGGGCTTTTCACTCGATTGCTTACCCGAGCTATCTCCTTCTCACTCTCTCGAACCCTCTTTACCTCGAAATCCTTCTCCTCTCCCTCACCTAAACCGTCAGTGAATTCCAAGGATTAAGTGTCCATCTTCACCCTCGTCTGAGAAGCGTCGCTCTAAGAAACAGAAAAGAGCACCGAGGATAGAACCCGAAGGGCCTCTAAATCCTAACCTTGTAAGACGTACTGTAGTACCTAAAAAAGATATTTCCCTAAGTGGCTGCTATCTAGAAAGTCATTAGTCTTAAAATTCTAAAGAGAACAAGGATGGCTCGATTAGTTCTCTAGACAAGATAGACTGATTTACCCAAGGTTGGTTTCTCAATTTTATCAATATGTAATGTTTTCTTTTGATTCTATAGAAATCTATATGGTATCAAGGTGGATCAGTGGACAAATATGATCATTCTCTTCAAGGTTGTGGGCTACATGCCTAAGGATTCCTCGTGAAGGAATTTGTGATGATTACAAAAGAGACCCTCCTCCAACAACTGACATCTTTGATATGTAGAATGATTTGGAAATCCTGACTGGAAATGGCCCCAAGGGAATGGCCATAGTAGCTGAATTGGATGGGGAGATTAGAATACTGTTCAAATTTTTTCAGAATTTGATTAGTCCAAGAAAAGGAGATTTTGCTGTGTTGATTTATCAGGATGTGTTCCAGATTCATCTATTGAATAATGGCCATAAGATAAATTTATGCAAATATGTCTTTAAACAGATATGTGAGTTGATTAAAGTCACTTCCAAATCCACATCCTTGTATTACTCAAGGATGATTTCGGCCATTCTAGTTGTCAAGGGAGTAGTTGGACCGAATGAAGAAAGCCTAGAGGATTTTGATTTCAATTTCTCCAATCCTATCATTAGAAGTATAATGAATAATTGGAACCCCTGGAAGAAGCTGTGTGTTGAGGATAATGACCAGATTTATAAGAAGTACAATCCTGTTGATTTTCCAAGAAGGACAAAGAATATAACTGATCCTAGTTTGGAACTAGATGAAGTGGTTGAGTAATTAGAAGAAGAAGAAGAAGAAGGAGAAATAACTCTTAGAGAGGAAGATGTTGATGTTTTTAGAGAAGAAGAAGCTCATGCTTATAGAAATGATGTTGATCAAGAAGTTCAGTCTGAGGCTGCAAGAGAATTGGTTATCCCTGATTTAGAGTAGCAAGTAATGGAAGAAGATGGTCTATGAGAAATCCCTACTTGGGAAAATGTTAATCAAGAGGATCTCCCTGTTGAAAAAGAAGAAAATTTGGATGCACAACCAATGGAACAATCGGTTCCAGAGTACATACCCTCTGCTGAAGAGAGAACGGAAATTGCCTTTCAGTTTGCAAGATAAGAATTTACTGAAAAGATTAGAGTTGATCCTGTAGGTCTTGATCATGCAATTATGCCTTAAGAACCTGAAATGGAAGAACATTTTTAGGGGGAGGAACCTCAAAACCTTGATAATGAAGAAGTTGGATCTGCTAGAACATCTCAACCAATTGTAACACATTCTGTGTACACTTGGTATGAGTTTCCAAGTTTTTATGATGTGAGTGATTCACAACAAGTGACTACAACTGGTATAGATCCCTCTTCTTTGTTTCAAGTAATGTCAGTAGCTCACCCATAACCAGAACCAGAGCCTCAACCTTCATCTGAATCTATAACTAATTCTGAGTCACAATCAGAGTCTACATCAAAACCTGTACCACTACCTTCACCTACACTCTTAAACCGAGCAACTATCCTTTGTAATGAAGGATTTCTTGAATGTCTTTGAAGAGACTATCTTGGCTGGTGTTGAGAATATTTTATCCACTCATCCTCGACCAGTGCCTCAACTAAGCCGATAATGGGCATCGATTCTTTTGGATAATATTACTCTACATTTGCAACCATGGATGATTCGAGAAAAATAAGAAGTCAGAGTATAAAATAGGTTGCTTAGTTGTGATGTTTCTAATTTGAATGGTTTGGCGGAAAACATGCAAATAGAATTTTCTTGAAGATCAAAGCTTGTTCGTGCTCCGGTTCATGCTCCTGCACCTATTGCTGCTTCTCATGAACCAGATGTTTCCAACAGTTCTCAAGAGATTGTGTCTCATGTGCATCCTTATCTGATATCTTTTGATGAGAAGATTGGAACAAGACACACCAAGATGTTGCAATTCATGAGAGAGCTTGTGGAAAATCTGAATAAAATCACAGATGAGTAAACTGGATGTCTGTAAATAGTTTTGAAACAGCTCAATGTTCTAACCAAAGCTATCAAGGCTTCATCTCCCTCTGGTTAGACCTCTACACCTTCTTTGGATGATTCCTTGCTTAGGTCCATAATCAAGGATGAACTTCAGAATTCCCTTAGTGGTTTCGATCTATCTCTTCTATCCAATGTTATAAAGAATAGTGATAGAGCACTTGATCTTGTTCAGATCCATTCTAAGATTGCAAATGATGCTCAATAAGAGATCACCAAGAAGATAGACTTTTATCTCACCCAGATTATCTCTAAAAGTGACATGACACATAACATTAAGTATCTTGTGGATAACCTTAAAATCTCTCCAGTGAATCATGTTTTTTAAGCTCAAGTTCAAAAGCGTACAGAGTTCACCAGATTGTTGGACAAGTTCATGGAGAATAAGGAAAATTTTGAAAAGGCTGTGCAATATGGTGGAGAAATAATTACTAATTTCAAAAATCTTTTGAATCTATATCTTCATGTGCAGAGTAATGCTATTGTTGCTCCAGCTGCTGATCCCCTCAGACCTGGTCCACCTGCCATAGCCTCAAGTTCCATGTCAGTCAGCTAAGCCCTTTCTCAGATCCGGCCAGTCATTCTTGACCATCGATAGACTAGATCTTCTATAGCTCCAACTTTGGCTCCCTCTATTTTTTAAGGTCTAACCTTTCAATAATTGTCTACCACATCAATGCCTTATTCTACATCAGCATAAGCTCCTGCTGCCGATAATGGCAAGTGAAAGTACGATCCCTGAAGAGTCAATTGACTGATTTATTTTTGATGGGATGTATTTTGTTGTCTACTATTTTTATAACTATTGTATCATGTATTCTGGATGTTTTTAATGAAAAATTCATTATTTCCCTCCCTTCCTTCTGTTTCACTTTTTGATAATCCCAAAAGTGGTAGAAAGAGTACAATTATTAGTATTCTATATAGATATGTAACTCTAACTCTAACTATATTATTATATATGTTATCTCTAACATTACATTTGATTTATATTTTCCCTATACATGATTTTTGATCATCAAAAGGGGGGAGATTATTGTACTCCTCATATATTAATGATGTTTTAATAGTCAAAAATCTCAATAATAATTACACATCATGTTTTAATGATAGAAAATCCTATTGATGATTAATTAATCTCACTATTATTTACAAATCATATGCATGATCCCAAATCTCACAAATTTTAACAAACCATTGTATTTATGTCTCAAATTCTCTTATTTTCAAATGGTTAAGCTTAATTCATATTCTTCATATTACTGTTTAAGTCTGAATATATATATTTTCTTATGTACCCAGACACCATGAAGGACACATTGTGACCCAAACATCGTGAAGGACACACCGTGATCCAGACACCGTGAAGGACACACCGTGACCCAGACACTGTGAAGGACACACCGAGACCTAGACACCGTGAAGGACACACCGTGACCCAGACACCATGAAAGAAACACTGTGACCCAGAAACCATGAAGGACACACCATGACCAAGACACCGTGAAGGATACACCGTGACCCAGACACCGTGATGGACACACCGTGACCCAGACACCGTGAAGGACACACCGTGACCCAGACACTGTGAAGGACATACCGTGAAGCACATACCATGAAGAAGACACTGTTTACATAATCACTGTGACACTGTTTCTTAACCTTTTGTCAACATTATTTAAATAATACTAACTGTCATATTTGATGTCATTAATGCAATTAATGTTATTTAAGGTTAGTTATTGGTATGTAAGAAAACTGTACCTCGTATCTATAGAAAGGAAATCATTCCTATTGCTAGAGCTTGTGGAATATAAAGAATATTGAACTGTAGTAGAGGACATACACATGCTTGACACGTATCGACGCATATACTACAATACTAGCAAGCTTTGTACTATATAGAAGAAAAATCTTGAGCACAAATGTGAAGAACACACTGCACGATCCTCAATGAAGTTCCATACATGAAATCCTACATTTCTTTAGAATACACGAAGTACTCTGGAGTCAAGAGAACATATTCTCTCCTAGGAAAACAAAATTTGAACCATGAAACTCTATTTTTCAACAAAAAAACCATAGAAGGACTCAAAATCCATTCTGTTGAATCCAACGAGTCCAGAGCTGCACTGCCAAATCACTAGATCTTTCTAAACTTTCATATACATTCTCTAAGTGATTTATTATTTACTTCGGAGAAGTGTGTGGATTCTGTTTATTTTACTCATACATTGTCTCCTATGCTGAACTGGAGGATAGCACAATCCTCATACCAAAACTATTTACTCTTTTGTACCCATGACAGCTGTGGAAGTGGTCCTTGTGTGGCCTGGTCTTTATTTTCATTTCCCATGAAGAACAGTGGTAGAGGTCCCACTGTGGCCAGAACAGTCCTCTACTGTTGTTATCCCTGATCTTGGGTGTGGATCACTTATATATATATATATCTAAGAGGATGAAGTCTTGGCTTGAGACTTATCAACTTGGTTATATTTTCTTTGCAATTTTAATTTATGATCAAAATATACAGTATTTAATTTATATACTGCTGCTTATTACATTGAAATGAAAATCTATTTTTAAGTTACTTTGATAGTTAATCTAGCAAGGGTTTGTATCTAATATAAATCAGTAGGTTAGATTCAAAAGCTAATTTAATCTTCGGATTATATTAACTGAGAACTAATCAATCTTTTCAGAATCTAATTGAACCTTTACAGTTTTACAAATTCACTACAGTTTGACTTGTTTTTTAAATTGGGATTTTAATAGAAAATATTTTAACAGAAATTTTAATTGGAACTCAATTCACCCCCCTCTTGAGTGTCCACTCCGACCAACAAGAATAATACTACATAAAAATATAAGTCTATCATTTGAAACAACAATATCTACATATAACATATTTAGACATCAGTCTTATTTTACACACTTAAGTTGTTTTAGAGTTGATTCTCTCCATTTTTTCCACTAAGGATGAGTTCTTTAGGTGATCTTAGGTAGTTATACTCATACTTCATTCATTAGTTATATATAAGGGATTATGTTGAACTTTCTAGGAAACTTATTGAACATGAGTTGACGTTGAGTATTTCATCATTTGTTAAAATATCATAAAATTCAGAACCTAAGAACCATGTAACTAAAACACTTCCTAGCTTATGACGTATGATGTAATAAAATGATCAAACACCAAATCATCTCACTTATTGGTTTCCCACCTAGAAAATGTATAGAAACCACCCTTTAATTACATCCTTTTCCCCAAAAAACATCAAGTCCAAAACCTATACCAATAGACACATGTTTACCCAAGTCTATTTTTTTCATGTCACCATTGTGTAAAATGATATATTGTTAGGAATCCCAACCATTAACATTTGCATGTCGGGATCCCATTTTTGTATGTATCTACAACATTCTACTTTTATTAATAATACATTATGTGTATTTACTTAATTATATATAGAATAAATATTTTATGAACCTAATAGGATGAATATTAATAAAAAATGAATGTACGATAATAATATAAGAAAAGAGTATCGGGATAGTGTTAAACAGTTCATCAATTTTGTAGTAGAGAACCCATACGTCCCATCCCAAATCCTTTGTACATGTTTACATTGATGTTATTTAAGAATAATTTGTCTTGAAGAGTTGTAAGAACATTTAATTTTTCATGTAATATGTAAAATATATAATTTTTGTTATGGAAAAGGGGTAAATCTAAATGTACATACTAATTTGATGGATATTATGATTTATAGATCAGTTAATTCTAATAGTAGTGTAAATGATAATGGAGGTCATATAGAAGAAATGAAAATGAGAATTGAATATTGATTTATTAATAGTGTATTGTTTTTTAATAAGTTAAATATATTTATAAGATACCATTGTATACCATTTATATTAAATGTAATTATTTTTCAGGTAAATTAATGTTATATATTTTGAGAGCTAGTAGCATAAAGAGCTGCACTAACATTACAAAACTACTTGGTCTCCTGAATGATACTCAACTAGAAGAAAATGAGCTAACCTGTGGAATATATTAAGCTAAATTAATTCTATATTTAATGGGAATGATTTATAAAAAAATTATCCTAATCCAAATGATTTAAAATCATTTCCGAAAGACTATAATTAACTAATAAGAATTCCCAAGTGTTGTGGTAATCAATGCAAGAAAGATGAATTACTTCTTTAAATTGTTATATGGTACATTACTATCATTCCATGTTTAAGATGAATCTATAGATGTTAGGAAATTATTGTATAATTAACATCGCAAACATATATAATAATTGATGATATTAATGTACTTCATCCAACATACTCACCTCAGTAAAAGAAAATTGATTATGAGTATCCTGAATTTGGAGATGACTGGAGAAAACTTTTTCATATATTATCTACAGATGGTATAAATCCTTTTCATTTATAAAGGATTACCCATAGTGCATGGCTAGTTAGGTTGAATAATTTTAACTTTCCACCATGGTTATGCATGAATTAAAAATACATTATGTTGTGTATACATATATCTAGACCAAAACAACCCTATAAAAACATTGATATTTATTTGGATAATATGACCGAATATCCAAAATTGTGGTGGGATACAAGTGTTATATTGAATGATTCTCATATAAGAGAATAAGTCACATTAAGATCCATGTTTTATGGAATTATAAATAATTTCTTCCTTATGTAATATTTTTAGGCTTTAACATTAAAGGAATAATGGGATATATCATTTTGATTAATTCACACACTCAGTTCGGCTGAAACATTCCATGAAGACTAATTTTTTAGTAAATCACAAATTCTTACCCAAATTATATAAATAATTATCTTATAAGACATTATTCAATGGGAAAATAGAGAAATGTAAAATTCCATGTTCACAAAGGGAGATCAATTGTTCAATTAAAAGATGTTGAAAATATTTTCAGTAAACCATTTTTGAAAAACCATACAAAATTAGGTTGAAAAAATAGATCAATTTTCGTTTAATTACCTAATGTGAATTTTTTATACATTATATATTTTCTTATTTTCAATCATGTGGAATAATTTATTTGATTAATTTGTTTCCATTTGACTAAATCTTCACAACATAATTAAAATGGATTGAATGTTATGTTTTACATGATTGACATGGGATAAAGGAATAGTTTCCACAAGTGAAGGGTTAAAGGATGAATTTTCCCACTCTAGTATCTTAAAATATAAAAATAAATAAATATATATATTAAAGATTTCAACATTTGAATTTTCATTAATGGTGTTAATTTTCTATAGAGGTATTATTGACATACCATTGATATACATCAATTTACGTTACATTCTATCTAATAAGGAATGAAATACATTATCTTGAATCTTCTTTGTTTTAAAATCTATATGTAGTAATGTTATAGGACCATTGCAGTTTCCATTCAAGAATAAATATATTTCAGTCATATTATGTGAATTAGATATGTTCTTCCAACCTAGGAATGTCGATCGGGCTATTACCCTGTTGGATGCTCTACCATCTCGGAAGGCTAGGACTCCTTCCATAGATAGGGATCTACCATATAGTAGTGACCTATTCATGGGGTATGGTTTTTTCATGTTTGGAGGGTTCAAAATGGCCACAAATAAGAATTTGTTTTTGATAGACGAAATAGATATGTTATTCACACTATAATTACGTCATATAATGGTTTACATGATGGTTTTGTTGGTTAGAGATGTTCAACTATGTGTATTCTCCATTATAAATGGATATACCCCATTGAATGATATATAATGGTTTTTAAAGAGCATGTCAATAATTTATGTTGTTAGAAGGTTGTATTGAAGAACAAAATATTGTTGAAGAAGATATTGAATTCTGTATCGGTTAGTTATCTGATGTTGATAACATTGGTCTCCTAATGTCTCATCACAAAGGGAAACATATAAGTGAATAAATTTTTGAATGATATATTTTTACAATTACCATCACAAGGAGGGAGTAGGCTGACCATTACATTTTACATAATATTGTAGAGTTTTCTCCATATATTGAATCCCACCAATAAATTCATAGAAACCTAAATCCATCAAGGTATTAAGTATGGATTTAAAATAATAATAACAATAATAATATAGGATAGTTTTGATATCATATTTACAATGAGTTGTCTAAAATTTCAAACTCAATTTCTAGAAATCTTAGATGGATAACTTGGGGGAAAATATAGGTAATTTATATAACACTATTTTGTAATTAATGGTTATATATTTGATACAAAATTAAATAATTAATGTTGTGTGATGAAAAATTGTGGTGATATGTTAGTGGAATAAGAGATGTACATATAAGTTCTATAGGATAGTAATCCAATTTGTTTGAATATGACATAATTCATCATCATCAAATAGATTCTAGATTTGGATTATAAAATATTTCAGGTTCCAAATTTTCATGGAAAATGGGGGTGAAATAGGAGTTCTATGAAATTTGATGAATTGGGATTCATGATGGAAAATTGTAGTGTGGAAGGGTATAAAGAAGTGTCTTTTATAATGGAATCATAATCAGTGTATGTATTTTATGTCTATGTTTTGGTAAACAAGAATTAGATAATTTTCCAATTGGTGAATAAAAAAACTACAAGGATAGATGAAAATTTAATTTACGATGACCCTTTAATTAGGAGATCATAATAATTTCTTGAAGGTACCAATGTGAACATTTTAATATCTATTATAAGGGTCCACAAATTGAGGATTTGGATACTTTATTGAGGTGTAAAATCCATTCATCCTTTAAAGACCAAAAAGAGAGTTAATAATAAGTTTAATGTTTTATTGAAAGAAATATTCTTTTCATCATAATATTGTGTGTTCTCTACGATATTTACATAATTAAAATTAATTTTTTGACATATCATGAAGATAGTGACTTCTTCGCATGATGATTTTACTAATCCTAAGAAAGAATAATTGATTGAGGCTAAAACTCCCAAATTATTAGGGGATCAACAACATATTGTTGAAAAAACAAGAACAATGTAGCACCACTATGTTAACTTAAGAAATATTGCAAAGAATAAATTCGATAAAATTTTGGGTTTTTTGGAATCTACATAGTCAAACTATTGATCCCAATAAGTCAGTTTTTATTAGTCATGTTGCGTTCATAAAAAGACTAGATGTTCTAATTGATATTGATTCATAGAACCATGTTTTTACTATATTAAAGGAAACCCTTTGGGATGATATTAGGGTAATGTTATAATATATGTTCTTTACTTCACAAAAAAGTATTATGGTGATACATTCATTTAATTTTCATTATCCATTATAGAGTGCATTTATTTTAGATGATTTACATAAGAAAAATGTATTATTGGTCGATATAAAATCTCATAGAGGATTCTAAACTATTCTTACCAATAATCATTATAGATATTTTTTGGGAATGTTATTTAACAGCCCACTAGTTATGTAAGCCCACATTATTAAACAAGAAACATGGAATGATTTCATTAGTCTTCATGATGATAAATCATATAAGGTGAATTTTTGTTGATAATTTTTTATTTTTAATAATTTATTCCAACATATTTTATTTATAATTGATAATTTATGAAATAAAATAGGAGGGTTAAAAATAACCAAAATGAAGAAACACTAGTATACCACAACAGTAAATGAAGGACAGGTTCACTGCCCTTGAAATAAAAATAGTAAGTATATTAGATATATAATAGAAATTTTATCTCATATGAAACAACATATATTCATATGTCTATATAAATCTTGATGAGTCAAAATCAAAAGCCACATTTATCCCATGTCATGTTCTATGGAAGGAGGTCTTCATAAATAAAAAGGGTAAACAAGTTGGTGAAAACACACAAGCAATATGGGAATCACTTTTAGCTATAATAAGATAGTAATTCATTATTATTTAGAATTGTTAGACTCCTCATGTATTACTCATGTTTTAATGATCACAAATCACAAAAATAATTACACATCATGTTTTAATGATAGAAAATCTTATCATTGATTAATTAATCACACTATTATTTATAGATCTTATGCATGATCATAAATCTTACTTAGCTTATCAAATCATTGTATTTATGTTTCAAATTCGATAATTTTCTAATGGTTTAGCATAATTCATATTCTACATATTACTATTTAAGTCTAAATACAGATATTTTCTTATGTACCCAGACACCGTGAAGGAACCACCGTGACCCTGACACCGTGAAGGACACACAGTGACCCAGACACCGTGAAGGAGAAACCGTGACATAGACACCGTGAAGGACACACGGTGACCCAGACACCGTGAAGGACACACCTTGACCTAGACACCATGAAAGACACATCGTGACCTAGACATCGTGAAGTACATTCCTTGAAAAACATACTATGAAGCACATACCATGAAGAAGACACCGTTTACATAATCACTGTGACACGGTTTCTTAATTTTTTTTTCAATGTAATTTAAATAATTCTAAAAATAATATTTGATGTCTTTAATGCAATTAATGTTTTTTAATTATAGTTATTGGTCTGTCAGAAAACCGTACCTCGTATCTATGGAATGAAAATCATTCTTATTGTCGGAGCTCGTGGAATATAAAGAAGAATGAGCTGTAGTAGAGGACATACACGCGCTTGACACATCTCGATGCATATACTACAATACTAGAATGATCTGTACTGAACAGAAGAACAATCCTAAGAACAACGATGAATAACACATTTCACGATCCTCAGAGAAGTTCCATACATGCAATCGTACATTTCTGAAGAATACATGAAGTACTCTAGTTTCAAGATAACATCTTCTCTCAAGTAGAAACAAAAGCTAAACCACAACACTCTTTTTTTAAACAGAAAAACCAGAGAAGGACTCAGAAGATATTCTGATGAATCCAACAAGTCCAGAGCTGCACTGAAAAATCAATAGAGCTTTATAAACTTTCATATACTTTCTCTAAGTGATATATTTTTTACTTTCGAGCAGTGTGTGGATTTTGTTTATTTTACCCATACAATGTCTCATGTACTGAACTGGAAGATATAACAATCCTCAAACCAAAACTCTTTACTCTTGTTTACCCATGAAATCTGTGGAAGTGGTCCTTGTGTGGCCTGGTCTTTATTTTCATTTCCCACGAAGAATAGTGGTAGAGGTCCCTGCGTGGCCTGAACAGTCGTGTACTATTGTTAACCCCGATCCAGGGTCTGGATCACATTTATATATATATAAATGTGAGAGGAATAATTCTTGTCTTGAGATTGAACCTCTTTGTTATATTTTCTGTGCATTTTTAGTTTATGTTCAAAATATACAGTATCTAATTTATATACCACTGCTTATTACTTTGAATTAAAAATCTATTTTAATGTTACATTGATAGTTAATCTAGAATGTCTTTGTATCTATTGTAAATCAGTAGGTTAGTTTAAAAATCTAAGATAATCTTCTGATTAGATTAACTTATAACTAATCAATCTTTTGAGAATCCAATTGAACCTTAAGAGTTTTACAAATTCACTACAGTTTAACATGTTTTATAAATTGGGTATTTTAATAGAAAATATGTTAACAGAAATTTTAATTGGAACTCAATTCACCCCCCTCTTGAGTGTCAAATCTGACCAACATTTGGTATCAGAGGTTGTTCTTATTTATACAAGTTTTCAAAACACTTTTTTTTCAAATGTGATTTTATTTGTATCTTTAAAGATCTTAAATTTCTATTAGTTCTAAATTTTACCTCTTTAACATTACTTTATGAAATATAGCTATGGACAATAGACTAGAGGGTGCTCCTACTAACTGACCACCTTTCTTTAATTGTACAAACTATACCCAGTGAAAACATTAAATGAAAATTCATTTGGAAAGAATGGGTTTTGATATCTGGACTGCTACAGAATATTAATATACAATTCCAGAAACAGAAAGAACAACTTGGGATGAACCTACTAAAGTAGCATACTATAATAACCATAAAGCTATGAATGCTTTGTATTGTGAATTAGGAGATGAATAATTTAACAGAATATCTTCTAGAAAAACTTCTTATGAAATTTGGGATACTTGGGGAGTTTCTCATGATTGAACAACCAATGTTAAAGAATTGTGATTAAACACTTGTTCTATTAAATATGATAATTTCAAAATGAAGAGTAATGAACCTATTTCTGATATGTATCTCAGGTTTAATGAGATAGTCAATACAATGAGTTCACTTGGTAAAGCTGTTCTAGAAAAGGAAAAAACTATGAGGATACTGAGATGTATGCTAGACCAATAGAGAGGAACATCTGTTTCAATCAGAGAATCATGTGACATTGGAGCTCTGCATGTTAAGGAGATTATTGGTAAATTAATGATGTATGAGGAAGAACTCAAAGAGAATAAGGAGGAAAATGATGAACCAAAAAGAAATATGTAGTTTTTAAATCTACTACTTCTTAGAGCAAGGAAAAATACAAAGTTCAAATACAAATTGAAAGCTCAACCAGTGAAGATTCGGATTCAGACAATGATGCTGAGATGGCTGATATAGCCAGAAGATTTAAAACATTTTATAGGAAGGAGAAATTATTAAGAAAAACAAATTACATAAGGAAAGTATGACTGTAAAGGTCATTGAAAAAAGGACTAGAATAGAGCTGATAAAAATGATGAAGTCTTCGGCTATGAATGAAAAAGAAAAGGTCACATAAAATTAGACTGTCCAAAACCGATGTTCAAGAAACATGATTATAAGGACTGTAAGTACAGGAAAGCTATGAAAGCTACTTGGAGTGCTTCAGATGACATCCAAATTGAATCTGAAATTCTTGATTCTGAATAGAATTGTGCCAAAATGTGTTTCATGACCATCACATCTAAGGTAACCTTAGATAATCCTGTTTTAAATTCCTATTTTTCTTGAGATGATGCAGAATCTGATTCTGATTCTGAAGATATGTCTAAGGATGAATTATCTTAATATTGTGATATGCTAGAAGAAACATGAAATGAACATGAGGACAAATATAAGTTATTTAAGAAACAACATGTTCTCATATAAAATGTTAAATCTGTTCTTGATATTGAAAGGGAAATGAATGATCAACTTTTAAAGGAAATTACATAATTGAAAATGTCTAATGAGTAACATATAATGGACATAGAAAAATTCACAAAGGGAAACGATACACTTAATCAAATGATATGAAAGCAAGTGGAACAGAAATACACTACTTGAGTTGTCTACCAATCTGGATAGAGACAAATTACTTAGAATAGATTTATTCCTAAATCTGGACAGAATACTGTTAGTTCCAGTTCTGGAAATTCACATGCTTTAACTGGTTATTCACATAGTTATAGATCACAAAGAGTTTATATTTTAAAATATATTGACTCTGTAAAATATATGAGACCCATAAGACTAATTTGGGTACCAAAATCATTGATTGCTAACCTATCTGGACCCAAGAAGATCTGGGTACCAAAGTCATTTTCCATCTAAATCTGTTTTGTAGGAAACCTGTTTGAAGAGTTCCCACAAGAAGACATGGTATTTGGATAGTGGATGCCCAAGACAAATGTCTTTGGATTACTCATTCTTTAAGAGCCTAGTCAAGGTTGATGGAGGCCATGTCACATTTGGTGTT
The DNA here is from genome assembly GCA_963277665.1 of Viscum album. Lineage (NCBI taxonomy): Eukaryota > Viridiplantae > Streptophyta > Magnoliopsida > Santalales > Viscaceae > Viscum > Viscum album. Next base: position 514,138,560 of record OY728138.1, read on the forward strand.
AATTCTAAGTGAAAACTCATCGGCCTATGACAAATTGTTAACACTGACTCAGTTTTAATTTCTAATGTTTTATTTGTTGATGGATTGAAATATTACATGTTAATTATATCTCAATTATGTGATGATGGATCTAATGTTAAATTTGAAAATAATTCTTGTAATGTTTTTAACTCTAACAATGTGTTAGTATTCCTTTCCATGAGAAATGAAAATGTTTATTCTGTTGATTTGAAATCTTTAGCTAAGAAAAATTTTACTTGTCTAAATGAATTTAAAAAAGATTCTTGGTTATGGAATAGAAGATTATGATATTGCAACATCCACTCACTTAGAAAAATAACTAGGAAGAACTTAGTTAGAGACTTACCCAAACATGAGTTTCTACATGACAACGTTTTTAAGCCTTATCAAATGGGAAAGCAACACAAAATCTCTTCCAAACCAAAGAATGAAGCGTCAAATTCTCAACCTCTCGAGTTGGTTCACATGGACTTGTTTGGACCTTCTAGTGTTTCTAGCTTAAATGGTAAGCACTATGTCTATGTATTAGTAGATGACTTTTCTAGACATACTTGGGTATACTTCATAGCACACAAAAGTGAATCTTGTTCATACTTTATTAAATAATCAATGTCTATAGAAAACCATAGTGGACTTATGATTAAGACCCTGAGAAGTGATCATGGTCGTGAGTTTTATAATCAAGAGTTTGAATCTTATGGATCACATAATGGCTATAGTCACAACTTTTCTTCCCCTAGAACACCTCAACAGAATGCTATAATTGAAAGAAGATATAAAACCCTTCATGAAATTTCTAAAACCATGCTTGATGAATTGGACCTGCCTATTTATTTTTGCGATGAGGCTATGAATATAGCTTGTTATATTATTAATAGAGTCTTGATAGGACCTGTTCTCAAGAAGACCCCATATTAACTATAGAATAATAGAAAAACAAATGTTATTTACTTTAGAGTCTTTGGCTGCAAAGTATATATTCTTAAGAAAAATGATAATCTTGACAAGTTTGCTTCTAAGAGTAATGAAGGAATTTTTCTTGGTTATTCTTTAACTAGAAAAGCCTATAGTGTCTTTAATAAAAGAACCAATTGTGTGTAAGAATCTGTTCACATCAAATTTGATGAAACTGGACCACATGAGCCTAAAACCTCTCTTGAAAATCTTGAAGAAGATTTATTTGTTCTAAACCTAATTGATAAAATCAATGATCCTACTGTAAAGACAACCAGTTCTGGAAATATTTCAAAATCTGCTTCTAATGAACCTGATCCTATAGATGAACCTGAAATTTCTAGTCCTACCTTTACTATATCAACTATAATTCTAAAGAATCATCCTTTAGATGCTGTTGTTGGTAATCTTGATAGAGGGACACATACTAGATCTTATAGTAGAAATCAGGTTGAACATCAAGCATTCTTATCACATCTTGAACCTAAAAACATTGATGATTCTATTAAGGATGAATATTGGGTAATTTCTATGAAAGAAGAACTCAATCAGTTTAAATGAAATAAAGTTTGGACACTAGTTGAAAGACCTATGGAAACTTTCACCATAGGCGCTAAATGAGTGTTTAGAAATAAAGTAGATGAATCTGGAAATGTAGTTAGAAACAAGGCTAGATTAGTTGCACAAGGCTATAGTGAAGAAGAAGGAATTGATTAAGTAGAGACTTTTTACCCAGTAGCCAGACTAGAAGCCATTAGGATTTTACTTGCTTGTGCCGCACATCTAAATTTCAATCTATATCAAATGGATGTCAAGAGTTCATTCCTAAATGGGTATATAGTTGTGGATGTTTTTTTTTGAACAACCAACTTTATTTACAAACCCTAATTTTTACAAATCATATTTTCAAATTATCAAAAGCATTATATGGTTTAATGCAAGCTCTAAGAGCTTGGTATGATAAATTAACTGCTTTTCTAATTTCTAACGGTTTACAAAAGGAATATCTTATCCTACTCATTTTATAAAATGAATTTCTATAGATGTTTTAGTTGTAAAAATTTATGTAGATGAAATTATTTTTGGATCTTCAAAAAATTCCCTATGTATTAATTTTTTTAAAATGATGCAAAATGAATTTGAAATGAGTTTAATGGGTGAACATAAATTATTTCCTGGATTTAAAATCATTCAAAACAATAATGAAATTATTTTAACTCAAAGTAAATATAATATAGATCTATTAAAATGTTTTGGATTGTATAGCACAAAAAGTAGTGACACGCTCAGGAGTACCACCTGTATGTTGGATCTGGATGAAGATGGAAAATATGTTTATCAAACCACTTATAGAGGAATGATTGGATGTCTACTCTACTTGACTACTAGTCATCCTGATATTATGTTTAGTGTGTGTATGTGTTCTAGTTTTCTTGAAAACCCTAAAGAGTAGCATTTAAATGCTATAGAGAGAATTTTCAAATACATAAAAGCATACTCCCATTGAGTACTGTTCTATCCAAAAGGACAATATTTTGAACTAGTTAGCTATTCTGATGCTGATTTTTTTGGATGTTTGTTAGATAGAAAATGAACCTATGGAACATGTCACTTTTTAGGCAAGTCACTAGTATCATGGTGTAGTATGAAACAAATTTATTTTTCATTATCTACTGCAGAAGCTGAATACATAGCTGCTGGCAGTTGTTCTGCACAAATATTTTGGATGAAACACACTTTACTAGACTATGGATGTAAATTCTGACATGTACCAATAAATTGTGACCACACAAGTGCTATTAAAATTTCAAAGAATATAGTTTCTCATTCTAAGACAAAGCATATTGATGTAATACATCACTTTTTGAGGGATCATTGCCAAAAAGGTGATATCACTTTGGAATTCATTGGTACTGAATATCATCTTACGGATATATTCACAAAACCATTAAATTCTGAGAGATTAGACTACATCATCAATGATCTTGGTATGATTAATCATGAATAGACATCGTACAGATATTACTGTTTACTTTTTTCTATATTTTTCATTTCGGTTTCATATTCACTATTTCTCAGTTAATGTTTCATGCTTACGGTCTCACAGTAAACACCTTGTGTTCACTGTCTCTCACTTAACTGTCTCACCGTGACAGAACAGTTCACTCACTGTCCCACCGTGACTGTACAGAATGGTTACAGTCTCACCATGATGACCACCAACTGTCTCACCGTGACGACAGTTTTTCATTACACCGTAATGCCTACTCATGGTCTCACCGTGAAGATTCTTTATATATTTGTTTTAAACCTCATCGTGGTATTTTTTAATTCACATCTATTTGATTTACCTCCTTTTTGTTTTTATGACGTTTGACATTCCCAAATGATAAAACATAAGGTATTTTCACTCGATTCCTTACCCGAGCTCTCTCCTTCTCACTCTCTCGAACCCTCTTTACCTTGAAAGCCTTCTCCTCTCCCTCACCTAAAAAATCAGTGAATGCCAGGTATGAAGTGTCCATCTTCACCCTCATCTGAGCAGCGCCGCTCTAAGGAACAGAAAAGAGCACCGAGGATAGCACCCGAAGGGCCTCTAAATCCGACCCTTGTAAGCCGTACTATAGTACCTGAAAAAGAGTATTTTCCCAAAGTGGATGTTATCTATAAATTCGTTAGTCTTAAAATTATTAAGAGAAGAAGGATGGCTTGATTGGTTCTCTAGAAAGGATAGTCTGATTTACCCATGGTTGGTATCTCAATTTTATCAATATGTAAATTTTTCTTTCGGTGCTGTAGAAAGCTATATGGTATCAAGCTGGATCAGTGGACAAATGTGTTCATTCTCATCCAGGCTGTGGGATGCATGTCAAAGGATTATTCATGAAGGAATTGGTAATGATTACCTAAGAGACCATCCTCCAACAACGGACATCTTGGATCTATAGAATGATTAGGAAATCCTGACTGGAAATGGCCCCAAGCGAAGGGCCATATCAGCTCAATTGGATGGGGAGACAATAATGCTGTTCAAATTTGTTCAGAATTTGATTAGTCCAAGAAAAGGTGATTTTTATGTGTTGAAGTATCAGGATATGTTCCTAAAACATCTGTTGAATAATAGCCATACGATAAATTTATGCAAATATTTCATTAACCATATATGTGAGCTGATTAATTTCACTTCCAAATCCATCTCCTTGTTTCATTCAAGGATGATTTCAGCCATGCTATTTTCCAAGGGAGTAGTTGGTCCGAATGAAGAAAAAAAAGAGGATTTTGATTTCAGTTTATCCAATCCTATCGTAAGAAGGATGAAGATTAATTGGAACCCCTAAAAGAAGTAGTGGGTTGAGGATAATGATCAACTTTATAAGAAGTACAATCATGTTGTTTATCCAAGAAGGCTAAAGAATATAACTAATCCTGGTTTGGAAGCAAATGAAGTGGCTGAGTACTCAGAAGAATAAGAAGAAGAAGATGTTCAAATACCTCTTTGAGAGGAATATGTTGATGTTTTTAGAGATGAAGAAGCTTCTGCTTATAGAAATGATGTTGATCAAGATGTTCAGTCTGGGGATGAAAGAGAATTGGTTATCCCTGATTTAGAGCATCAATTAATGGAAGAAGATGATCTAGGAGAAATCCTTGCTAGGGAAAATGTTAATCAAGAGGATTTCCCTGTTGAAAAAGAAGAAAGTCTGGAAGCACAACCAATGGAAAAATTGGTTCTTGAGTACATACCCTCTCCTGAAGAGAGGATGGAAATTGCCTTTCAGTTTCCAAGACAATCTTTTACTGAATAGATTAGAGTTGATCCTGTGGATCTTGATCATGCAGTGGTGCCTCAAGAAACTGAAATGGAAGAACATATTTAGGGGGAGGAACCTCAAAACCATGAGAATGAAGAAGCTGGATCTGATGGAACATCTCAACCAGTTGTCACACATTCTGTGTACACTCGGTATGATTTTCCATGTTTTTATGATTTGTGTGAATCATAACAAGTGACTGAAACTGGTATAGTTCTCTCTTCTTTGTTTCAACTTATGTCAGTAGCTCACCCAGAACCAGAACCAGAGCCTCAACCTTCATCTGAATCTGAAACTAATTCTGATTCACAATCAGAATCTACATCAGACCCATTACCAATACCTTCACTTATACTCTTAACCAAGGAACAATCCTTTGTAGCTAAGGATGATTTGAAAGTATTTGGAGAGACTATCTTGGCTGGTGTTGTGAATACTTTATCCACTCAACCTCGACCAGTGACTCAACTAAGCCAATAATGAGCATCGATTCATTTAGAAAATATTATTCTACATATTCAACCATGGCTGACTCGAGAAATAAAAGAAGTCAGAGTTGAAAATAGGTTGCTTAGTGCAAATGTTTCAAATTTTAAAGGTTTTGTGGGAAAAGTGCATATAGAATTGTCTTCAAGATTAGAACCTATTCCTGCTCCTGTTTCTGCTCCTGCACCTGTTGCGGCTTCTCATGAACCAGATGTTTCAAAACATTCTCAAGAGATTGTGTCTCAAGTGCATCCTTATCTGCTATCTTTTGATGAGAAGATTGGAACAAGACACACCAAGATGTTGCAACGCATGAGAGAGCTTGTGGAAAATCTTAATAAGATCAAATATGAGTACACTGGATGTATGCAAAAAGTTATAAAACAACTCAATGTTCTAACCAAAGATGTCATGGCTTCTCCTCCCTCTTGTTGGACCTCTACACCTTCTTTGGATGATTCCTTGCTTAGGTCCATAATCAATGAAAAACTTCAGAATGCCCTTAGTGGTTTCGATATGTCTCCTCTGTCTAAAGTTATGTAGAACAGTGATAGAGAACTTGATCTTGTTCAGATCCATTCTAAGATTGAAAATGATGCTCAACAAGAGATCAACAAGAATATAGACTTTTATCTCACCCGGATTTCTCTAAAAGTGACATGACAAATCAATTTAATTATCTTGGGGAGAACCTTAAAATCCCTCCAGTGAATCATGGTTTTAATTCTCAAGTTCAGAAGATTACATATTTCACCATATTTTTGTAGAAGTTCATGTATAATAAGGATGATTTTGAAAAGGCTATGCAATATGGTGGAGGAATCATTACTGATTTCAGAAATCTTTTGAAGCTATATCTTCATGTACAGAGTACTGCTATCGTTGCTCCAGCTGCTAAACCACTCAGACCTGGTCTTCCTAACTTAGCCTCAACTGCCATGTCAGTCACCCAAGCCCTTTCTCAGATCCGGCCAGTCATTCTTGACCAACCACAGACTAGATCTTCTACAGCTCCTATATTGGATACCTCTATTTTTAAGGTCTATCCTTACCATCTTTGACTACCACATCTATACCTTCTTCTACATCAACATCAACTCCTGCTGTTGATAAAGGCATGTTAAAGGCTGATCCCTGAAGATTCAAGTGACTGCATTCTTTTTAATGGGATGTATTTTGCTATTTACTATTTTTATTACTATTTTATCATGTATTCTGGACATTTTAAATGAAAAATACATTATTTCAATCCCTTCCTTCTATTTCACTTTTTTATAATCCCAAAAGGGGGAGAAAGAGTACAAGTATTAGTATTCTATATAGATATGTTACTCTAACTCTAAATTTGTTATTATATATATTATCTCTAACATTTCATTTCATTTATATTTTCCCTATACATGATTTGTGATCATCAAAAAGGGGGAGATTACTGTACTCCTAATGTATTACTCATGTTTCAATAATGAAAAATATCAATAATAATTGCACATCAGGTTTAAATGATAGAAAATCTTATTGATGATTAATTAATATCACTATTATTTACAAATCTTATGCATGATCCCAAATCTCACTTATCTTATCAAACCATTGTATTTATGTTTCAAATTCTATTGTTTTATAATGGTTAATCTTAATTAATATTCTACATATTACTGTTTAAGTCTAAATACATATATTTTCCTAAGCACCCATACATTGTGAAGGACACACCGTGACCCACACACCGTGAAGGAGACACCGTGACGCAGACATCATGAAGGACACACCGTGAAGGACACACCGTGACCCAGACTCCATGAAGGAAACACCGTGACGCAGACACCGTGAAGGACACATCGTGACCCAGACACCGTGATGTACACACCCTGACCCAGACACCGTGGAGGACACATTGTGACCCAGACACCGTGAAGGACACACGATGACCCAGACACCATGAAGGAAACACCGTGACCCAGACACCGTGAAGGACATACCGTGAAGCACATACCGTGAAGAAGGCACCATTTTCATAATCACTATGAAACCATTTCTTAACCTTTTTGTCAATATTATTTAAATAATACTAACGGTCATATTTGATGTATTTAATGTAGATAATGTTATTTAATGTTAGTTGTTGGTCTGTCAGAAAATTGTACCTCGTATCTATGGAAAGTAAATAATTCCTATCGCCGGAGCATGTGGAATATAAAGAAGATTGAGCTGTATTAGAGGACATACACACGCTTGACACGTCTCAATGAATATACAACAATACTAGCAAGCTCTATACTGAACAGAAGAACAATCAAGAGCACAACTGTGAAGAATACACTGCACGATCCTCAAAGAAGTTAAATATATGTAATCCTACATTTCTTAAGAATACATAAAGTACTATGGAATAAAGAGAACTTCTTCTCTCCTGGAGAAACGAAAGCTGAACCACAACACTCTGTTTTTCAACAGAAAAACTAGAGAAGGACTCAGAAGATATTTTGTTGAATCTAACTAGACCAGAGATGCAGTGCCAAATCAATAGAGATTTCTAAACATTCATATACTTTCTCTATGTGATTTATTATTTAATTTAGATTAGTGTGTGGATTCTGTTTATTTTACACATACACGGTATCATGTGCTAAACTAGACGATATCACAATCCTCATAACAAAACTCCTTACTGTTGTGTACCCATGACAATTGTGGAAGTGGTCCTTGTGTGGCCTAGTCTTTATTTTCATTTCCCACGAAGAACAGTGGTAGAGGTCCATGTGTGGCCTGAACAATCTTCTACTGTTGTTAACCATGATCCAGGGTGTGGATCACTTATATATATATATATATATGAGAGGACAAAGTCTCGGCTTGAGACAGAACCTCTTGGTTATATTTGCTGTGAATTTTTAATTTAAGTTCATAATATATAGTATTTAATTTATATACTGCTGCTTATAACATTGAAATGAAAATCTATTTTAAAGTTACATTGATAGTTAATATAGAAAGTGTTTGTATATACTGTAAATCAATAGGTTAGTTTCAAAATCTAATTTAATCTTCTGATTAGATTAACAGAGAACTAATAAATCTTTTGAGAATCTAATTGATACTTTACAGTTTTAAAAATTCACTACAGTTTAACTTGTTTTATAAATTAGGGATTTTAATAGAAAATATTTTAACAGAAATTTTAATTGGAACTCAATTCACCCCCCTCTTGAGTGTCCACTCCGACCAAAGAGAATAATATTACATAAAAATATAAGTCTATGTTTATTTTTGTTTTTTTATGGTCCAGAAACAAGGATCATAATCAACTATACCTGAATAAAAACTACTTTTAGTAGTGTTTAATTGTCCAGAACAGTATTGCAGTGTTAGAGGTGATGGTTTGGGAATTTCACCTTGATCATATTTTGAGAAGAAAGAGTCCCAAGGGGATATATATGATATGGAGAAAGGATTACAAGAACATATAGAAAAAATAAATTATATTATTATCCATTCTAGTTTGGTGTACCAATGTTTTTGAAAGGATAAAATATAACTAGTAGTGGAACAAATTTTAATATATGAAGAGAAAAATTACCCCACTAGCTTTGAGGATAGACATTACACTCAAAGGATTACTTTTTATAACATGCTGTGTAATAGAATCTAGTAAACCAAGGATTTTAAATTTTTCATCTCAGGAGTAACATGTTTTCAACATTTCTGGAAATCGGAGCCCCAGTATTGGTTTATGTATCTCATGTTAATTTATTAATCATACAAATTAAATGAATGATTATCTCATTCAAATTTTTGGGGTGTTCGACTAAATATCATCACTAGTAATCATTTCTAAATGTATCTAATTCTAAACCCCACGAAGATTACCTGAGAATGCTGATCGCCGAATTATGGGTGTTATAGTGGAGATCTATTGAATCATTCAGTTTCATGAGGATCACAACAAACCTGTTCTTTTGATCTATAATGGAGTTCTTAGATTGATTTATCATAATGAGCATTCCACTATCTAAGATGTAGTAATAATGAGGGAGTATCTATCTCCCATTAGTTGATGACTGTTACATGTTCTAAGAGCCTCCTCCTCCAATTATAGTTAGGTTATAAAAATTCCTAAATAGGGTCCCTGAACCATGAATATTTATTTCCCACTATAAATGGGATGTTTTGACTACATTACCGAGTCATAAATATCACTTATAATTTAATTAATTTTTGTTAATATAATATGTGACTTCCCGGACCTTCCTACCACATAACTAGTTCCCCGTTCACAGGGCATCACAAGGGGGTATAATAGGGGTTCCATTAATGATTTACTATTTCATTACAATAGATTTGATATTGGGGATGATTAAGGACTTACTCATGATCCATTATTCGGCATCATGAACCCATGTATGGGGTAAAGAACATGTTTACGAACCTATTTTTGTTATTTTTTCAATTATTATTGATATCATTTCACTGTTGGGTGCTACACATATGTTGTGATGTTATTGATATTTATGAGACTGAAATTTGGATTTAATTTTTCATCCCGATGAGATGAGGGTTATATGTTAAAACATGCATCCCAATAGGCACAATATGAATAGGCCATGAGTTATACCATGTCACATTTATATATTCCGTGACCATTTCGTGTTGCATATTGTTGTGAATTGTTATATATATAAAATTGCGCTGATAGTTTTTTACAAGATTTAGATCTTTTTATGGTGTGTGTTTAGTGGGTTCCATTATTTATTTCATTAGGTGTGTTGGCCCTTATGGATCAGAAAATGAAATTCAGTCTAGGTGAACCATTTGGGAAATGATATAATCATAGGTCTAAGAGAATTTTAAAATGTAATGGTCAATCAAATTAGTTTCATATTTAAACCCATAAGGTGTATGGGCCCTTATGGGACGGAAAATGACATATTGTTGGTCTAAAATAGTTAAGATGACTTGTAACTTGGGAAACCCCTTTTAAAAAATTTCTAACATAGAATCATTACCCAAAACCAACCATAGTTTTGTGTTGGGGGTGTTCATAATTTTTATGATCTGTTATGTTCTATTCTATCATCTAGTCCTGGCATTAGAAAATGTATATAGGCATGTTTATTATTATAGGTAGGGTTTAATACTTGTCCTAGTTTCTTAAATGCAATCCATTGAGTTGCATAAATCTATTCTAAGATTTTTGTTCAGATTTATAGAATTATACCTCCATGTCATCCTCCATTCATGTACCCTAAAGGTGGTGACAATATAGCTCTTCAGGTGGTGGGCCCTGATCTACCAGTTGTTCATCCATATGAGAAACCTTTGGATACTCCTCATATACCTTAATTGTGTGTCTATACATAGTTTCAATATGGATTATTATGCATGATTCATAATATGAAAGGTGGAGTGAAACCTTCCATGAGCATGGAAGAGTTGACTCATGAGTTTCAACAGCATCATCCTCCCACATTCATTGGGTATGGAAGACCTCTTTCTAAAAAGTCATGGGTCGAGGAAATAATTTTTCTCATTGAGAACCTCGAGATGCTTCTAGAGAGTTGGTTCATGCTTGCTTCCAACATGATACATGACTCATCTATGAGGTGGTGGGATGTTATCACCCATACAGGCCGATAAAAAGAGATTTTTTGGGATGACATTAAGACGATATTTTATGACTACTTCGTTTACCTAGAATCTGAGTGTTGAAAGAGCATGAGAGTTCATGAATCTAAAGAAGGGGACCATGTCGTTCATGGATTACTCATCTAGTTTTACTGATTATCAGTGTTTCTATCCTTATCTAGTCTTAGATGAAATTATGGCTACTAGGAAAATCGAGGATGGGTTGTGTAACGTTCTTCGGTCGTCGGTCAATGTTTTCAGGATGGTGACAATTTTTGTGATCATCAAAAATGCCCTAATTAAATAGCATAATATGATAGATGTTGATGATTCAATCTAGGGTGGTTCATCACTGAAAGATTCAAGTGGGTCTTCTTTGAGGAAAAAGCATCGATTCAGGGAATCTCGTGGGGGTGGTAGTGTTCCGGCCCCTTCCAGTAGCATCTCTCATGTCAGTCGCCTGTGCGGAGCTCTAGGGCATTATATGAGGAAGTGCATGCAAGATCTAGTTAAAAGTATAGGTTGAATCAATATGGTTCACTAACATCATTTCTACATATTTCTAAATCCATTTCATACTGAGTAGGTATCCACACATTCTCCTCAGATTGGAGTAGGTCTAGTAAGATCATGACGATAAGTCTACTAGAATACCATAGGTCAATCAGGCCAAGGTGTTGGTCGAGGAAGAGGCATTCAGACATATTATTTGCAGCACCAGTAGAGAGGGACTACTCAGGAAAGTCAGGAAGTGACTCAAGAACATGGTATAGGTCTGTTACATGCAATTTAACCTATGTCGTAGGAGAAGAACACAAGACCTTCTACTCTACGAGGAAATATTATAGTAGTGTCCACTCCCATATCTAGTTTTTTTTGATACATTCCCTTCTGATTCTTTCATATTTTAGGAAATTACAGAGATTTTGGGCCTCGACATTGAGTACTATCATGTAGTTATGATTCTAGATACACCCTTTGGTATCCATTCCTAGTGGGTTCATCATTATCAGAATTATCTCCTTGAGATAGGTGGTTACCTATTCAAATGGAAAACGTACGTTCTGTATATGATGGGTTTTGATGTAATCAATCGAATAGACTAGTTAGGTCCTTATTGATGCCATATTTATTAATATCATTGGACGGTGAAATTTAGATCACTATAGGTCATTACACATTTTCATAGTAGAGAATTGGATGTTTGTGTGACACAAGTAGGACCCGAGAAGAAGAGGTTGGGTAGTGATCAAAAAGAGGTTTCCAATAATTACCTTGATGATCAGGGGTTGAAACCTGCTATTTTTTATACTATAGTGGAGAACAGCAGAGGTGTTTTTTTGGAAAATTCTTTGGTCTACCTCTATTATGATAGGAAGAGTTTTCTATTGATCATGTACCCAGAGTAGCATCTGTGACCATTCAACCACATCTGATTACGTCTAAGGATCATATAGAACTCAAAAATCAGTTAGAGGATCATGTGGATAAATGTTTTATACACCATAGTACTTCTCATTGGGGTTCACTTTCACTATTTTCCAAGAAGTCTGATGGAAACCTTAGGCTTTTCATGGATTACCATCAGTTGAATCAGCTAACTATCTGGAACTGGTATCCTTTTCCTCGAATAGACAACCTATCTAATCATATTTGAGGACAAAAGGTGTTTTAAATGATTTATATGAGGTTGTGTTATCATCAAGTGAATTTCATAACTTCGGACATACCTCAAACATCATTCAGAAGTAGGTATAGTCTTTATGATAACCTATTTATTCCATTTGGAATCATGAACACTCCAGTTATCTTCAAGGAAATTATGAATCAGATCAACCACCCATATCTGGATTATTTTGTGCTTGTCTTCATAGACGATATCTTGGTGTATTATTTATTGAGACATAACCATGGAATCAATATTGAGATCATGATAAATATTCTTAAGGAGAAACTGATATATAATAAGATCAGTAACTCTCACTTCCATATCGACAAAGGTCTGTTCCTCGATCATATCATCTCAGAGTCACGAGATTCTATTTGACCCAGATAAAATGAGGGATGTGGTTTCTTGTGTTCATCCCATGAATGTATTTGATATTTGGAGGTTCTTGGGGCATGCTAGATACTACCAAAATTTCGTTATGATTTTCTCATGCTTTGCAGCATTGCTTACAGGTTTGATGAAAAAGGGTGTGAAAATTGAACCATTAGGAGCTTGTGAATCATCCTTTCAAGAGCTGAAGGTATGAAGTAATTCTGCCAAGATACTTATTTTTTCAGATCTAGGTAGGTCTTATAATGTTTATTGTGGGGAATATGATATCAGGCATGGAGATGTCCTGATGTAGGATGAGTGATTTGTTGCATATTGTTATCATCATTTGAGGCCTCATGAGAAGAATTAACGGACACATGAACTCGACCTCACTATTTTATTCCATTCCTTATATGGTAGGATATAATATTTATTAGGAGAGAATTTTTTCATGTTTATAGACCACAAGAACCTAAAATACATCTTCACATAGCGGTATCTAAATTTTAGGTAGCATAGGATGGTTGAGTACCTCCAATAGATTTATTTAAAACTTTGTGACACTCTAGGGAAAAAGAATTCAGTAGTTGATTCTATGATCCAAAATACTCAGACACTAGTAGTTCATGAGTCCAGTGATGAGGGAATGATTATGGAAATATTCTCGGACAAGCACGTTGAGGTTCATGAGGGACATGGTCAAATAATCCTCTAAGTCTTAGTGGTCGAAAATACTCTTCTAGAATTGGTAATGATGAGACAACTATCTGATCTTGGAGGTATTTTTCTATGGAAGAGTTTTTCAGATGATGAAACATCTTCTGATTGGATTATTGATAAGGATAATATTCTTTTCATCCTGTGGGAATGTATGGGTCCATGCAGACATTATATCAAAGCTCCTGAGGGATTTCCACACCTCAGGATTGTGGTTCAACTTGGTATCGTAAAAATGTAACAAGATCTATGATGACAACATCAGTGGCCCGTCATGAATCATGAGATAGCTATTTTCAATATGCATTGTTCCACCTGTCAGCACGTGAAGTTAGAACATCTTCATCTGGTAGTGTTTCTTCCATCATTGTCTACAATCGAGTAGAAATGTGATGATGTTTTGATGGACTTCCTAACTAGTCTACCTAGATCACATTGAGGAAATGATGCAGTGTGGGCTATTATTGATTGTTTAAAGAAGGTGGAAACATTTTTACCTATGTGAGAGACTATTTATAGGGTTGATTTGGGAAGACATTACTTCAAGGAGGTGGAACATCTTCTTCGAGATCCTAGTTATTTTGTTTCTAAAAGGGGTTATCATTTTACAACAGGGATCCAGAAGGGGTTGCAGAAGGCCTTGGTTACGCAGGAACATTTGAGAAAGACCTATCACCCTCAGACTCATGGGTAGACGGAATGTACAATTCAAGTGGTAGAGAATATACTCAATGTAGGAGTTCTCAGATTTAGGGGTTCTTTATAGAGACACATTCCCCTCGTAGAGTTTTCTTATAACAACGGGTTATAGACTGCCATTGAGATGGATCTTTACAAATCTTGGTATGGAAGGCTTTGTCACTCTCCTCTTTGTTGGTTGGAGGAAGGGGGAGAAGTTTTCCTTAGTCCTTATCTCATATATGAGTCTTCTGAGTAGGTCCAATGGATTCAAAATCATATGTTGATAGCTCATTCCAAATAGTAGTTTTATGCCAACAAGTGTCAGCAACCTCATGAGTTCGAGGTCGGAGACTAGGTTTTCTTGAATGTCTCACTAAAGTTAGGACATTGGCGTATTTAGAAGAAGGTTAAACTATCACCCTGATTCAATGGAGACTTTGAGGTTTTGAGGCAGATCAAACCAATGGATTACCATGTGGAACATCCTCAAAGGTATTAGACCATGAACAATGTTTTCATGTATCTCAGCTTCACCAGTATTATCCAGACCCATCCATCGTCTATCATATTTATTATGTTTAGATTGATATGGATTTTTACTTAAAGGAGTTCCCATTTTTTATTGTTGATCAAATCATGAAGAAAAATTGAGGTAGGTCTGTTCCTCTTGTATGTGCGATATGGTTGAAAAACCTGGTACATTATGATACCTAGGAGAGGGAAGATATTGTATGATCATAGAGGCTAAAACTCTTTGCTGAAAATACCTCTTTTCCCACAGAAGGGGAACTCGGGGATGATTTTCTTTAATGATGGTTGGTTGTAACAACCCAAGTCATTGGCCTACTTATGAATCATTAGTTTTTCTCTTTTAATGACTTTAATGGTCCTAACAACATTTTCTAATCAAGATAAGGTGGGGATAGAAGAATATGTTGCACATCTAGAGTCCAGAGCTTTAAAAAATGAGAAAGCACAATGGGATGCAAGGATTGGAGAAACCATGTGGGCCCAGAAGCATTGTTTTGCGACCTTCTATAGAGATTTGCAAAAGTTTCATAACCATTTTGGATGGTTTTCACAGGGTTTGGGAAACCACGTATACAGAACATGAAATCTTTAATAAGGGGATACAACCTTGCACATGGCATACACATGATTTCCAAAACCATGCACATAAACCATTTGAGAAATATTTTAGGGAATAATTACAATTTTTCCCTAATTCCTTTTAAGTTATTAATTTTTTTTCTTCTCCCTTATCAACAAATTAGCCTCCAAGATTCCACCTTGAGCTCTCAAAGCCCTTCTCCCTTCAATATCTTGCCACTCATACAACTGAACTCCGATTTAAATATGACAGTGGTGTTGGATCAATTGAGGTATGGATAACCTTGCATACTTCTCTTTCTTATATAAATCTTACCATTGGTTTCACTATTTAGATGCACAATAATTCAACCTATTTTTAGGGAATTGGATTGAAACTCAAATCTACTTTATCCTACTCTGAATTTGAGGTCGATACTCCATGATTCATCATATATGGACCGAACGTAGGTAGTCTCATAGTTTTCTATTTGAGATTTAGTCGATTCGTATTTAATCTCATTGTGTCATGAGTCATACCTTTCCAATATCCTTTAATGCATTGATTGGTTCTTGTATAATTGACCCGAGAGGGATTAATTAGGTTACTTGATTCATGTTTTGGGGTTTCGTTATCATCCTTGTTCAATATGGAATCTTAGGTGGCGTTCCACCAAAATTGGCCATTTTAGTCCAATTTCTCGAAATGGGTTTTTAGGGTTCATGGTTCAGGGCTTGGTATTGAAATGAATTTACATTTGTCTCATGTGTATTTTAACTAAATCAAGACATACCTTGGTTGTTTGGACTCACATGGATTGAGACTTCTAAATTGACTGCGTGACTATTTGATATATCATTTTCCATTGATTTGTGCCTTGTAATTGGAATTTCCTTGTTAAGAAAATGAAATGGGGGATTTTTATATGTTGGCTATCATGAGAATGCTAAATTCCATATAAAGTATTTAGATTATATGGAATAGATCAAGAGATGGAATGTTCATTCTAGTTTTTTGTCATTAAAGTGATTGCATAATAGTTTCTTGTATAATTTGGAGAGTTGTAATATGTTTTTCCATACATTTCATAATGTGAATTCCTTTATCATTAGTGTTCTTTTGGATTCTATTAAATGTGGGCGAAAGCTATTATAGCCCTGATACATTCTGTTGAATGTGTTCGGTAGGCATTATAGCCCCGATCCATTCTATAAAATGTGGGCGTTAGGAATTATAGCCCCAACCCATTCTATAAAATGTTGGTGGTAGGCATTATAGTCCTGAGCCATTGAGTAAAATGGGGGCAGCAGGAACTATAGACCCAATCCATTCTATAAAATTTGGGAGGTAGGAAATAATTCTCTTTTCCATTCTCTTGAACGTGGGTGGTATGAAATATATCCATCCACCATTTATTTCAATATGTGTATATCCCTGGAGACATACTCTGACCTGACAGCATTCAGCTGACGTAGGTACAACATCTAGCTATCCTTTGGAGCCTAAGAAGTAGTTTATTTGGATATTTTGTATTGATTTACATTCTTGATATTAGCTGCACACTATTTACTTACGAGCTCCACTTCGATTACACATAGACACCATTGGTGGTGGACTACTCAGTTTCAACTCACACCATATTCGTGTCGCCTTTGGAAGTAGGGTAAATTTTTTTCGTAAATGTATGGATATGTTCAAACAGCTCTCTTCTGGATTTTGAAATTCTATTCTTGGTTTGGGATTATGAGTTCATAATTAGCCATAGGATCGATATTCATGGAGCAGATTTTGGGTTTTTTTCACTTTTATAGTATTGTACCATGTATGAATGTTTCTTGATTTTATACCCATTTTGTATTTACATTCCATGCATGCATAATTGTATCAGACACTACCTATGAGGACCTACTATTTATCATCATTCTTCTATTGTATAATTATCTTGTCTTTTGATTAATCTTCTTATGTTCCATGTTTCTATTATACCAATGTGTAATCTGACATGGGGGTATTGTACCATTTAAACCCCCACTACTAGTCAGTAGCCCCTGGTATATAGGGAAATGTTCCAGGGGTCAGGTGTCCAACCGGGATCGGGGCCCGAGTTATATGGTAGCCAGGTCTGGGATGTCACATAAAAAATATATTACATTGTAATTTTGATCCAATTACATGGATTGTCATTCCAGAAAATATAAAGTGAACTAGGATATTATAATAATATTTTTTTCATGCATTTTATTTATTACTTATAAGTAAATTATATAAATAAATTCAGTACCAAAAATTAAAAACATGAATAATATGAATTTATTTTTTATGTGGTGATCATATATTCTCATAAATCTCTATAACCCAAGTGATGGAGCCCACTGTTTCCTATACTCCTTTTTCTCTGAATATGGTAGATATTCATAGACTCTTAGTTTGAAAACCTCTTTAACATTATATAGATAAAAATTAATACAATTCATAGACCAAGAGTATAGTTTAACAACCCACCAAGGATCCTAGTGATATATGGAGAAGTCATAGTAGTGAAAACCATTCCTATGAACTCATATTTGTTCTTGTAATCAATTTATTATTGTGATATATCCTAAAGAAGGATGTATAATTTTTTCATAATCCTTTCTTTTACTATTATTCAATTACCTTAGTAGAAGTACTTACCATTTTTATCATGGCTTTGGATTTTGTAAATCTATAACTATTCTGGTAAAATATGCATTATATGTCACTTCCGTTGGGAAGAAACAAATTATATATTTATTATTTAATAAATTGAATACCACCAATGATTCACCCAATGCAATCTAAATCAACCCAAATTCAACAAAATTGGTTTTTACGTACAGAAATTTACTTAATCAAATGGTACACATCGATAATAATCTGATGTCAGTAGACCATCACACATGTTCATATATAGGAACTACCAATGACACATAAAATATGTTGTTTTATTAGGTGTTATATTGTCTTGTCGATCTCATATACTCAAGAACACTGAGTGTTAACATCACGAGGAGAATTCTCAATGTATATGATCCCTAATCACCTAACAATCATTCATCATCTATGTCCATTTAATATGATGTATATAGATTGTAGAACATATATTTATTATTAATGTTATAGTATCTAGTGGTTCTCATTATAACATGGTAAATACTATAATCTTTTGATACAACAAGTACTCTAAGTACATTACCTGAAATATAAGTTGAATAAATATAAAAAAATTTATGGTAAGATTACATCAGGAATAACTCGCAGTATACATGGTTTTATAATAAAAAGTATACATTAAGTTACTCAAGGTAACACACAATTACAACACACCCACTTGCACTAGAGCCAATATGATAACAAAACTTGTTAGATATCACATGATAATATTGTTCTTATAATGTGTTAGGAATTCATGTATTAGACCTTCCACATCTCCTCTATTTATCTATTCTGCTCTTTGCGACCTCACAACCTTGAGTAAAACTAATCAAGAGTTGATATCCCTAAGTATATTCCCTTTTTCCACAGTCAAAACATGACATATTTTCTAGTACCAATATTACGATAAAACAATACATAATAGGTTCAATTCCATGAAATGGAACAGACCGTTGGATATTTTTTACACTATTTATTTAGCTACAACATAAGCCATACTGCACTCAGTATTTATATATATGGATACCATTAGATCTAATGAGATTATCTTTATCATTACCTTATTCTGACTACAATATTTTACTATATTGTTATAAAATAAATACACATTCCACTCCCCTTAAACTATAATCCATTCCTCTCTAATTAAAATGAACGTATCTCTTAAACTCTCATAGGTAAATTGGATAGTTCGAAATCTTTCACATGTTTTTTTATGGATTTGATAGATAATATCCAATAATAAATTGTGTGACAAAAATACCATATTTACTATATATAATGGAAAATGTGACTGATTCATTACAGTAATATGTTGGAACTACTCTCCATATTAATATCCTCCAATGTACCATAAATATCTTCTTATAGAGGTTTATCTCATGTGAATATGGTACCTATTCACTCTTGAATTATTCCAAATTATATTTTTCAATACCTAGTTAGTCTGTGTAATTTTGAATTTCACTATAAAACTGTTAAATCTACCTAAGCAGATCACATTCCCCAGAACACAAGTTTATACATTAATTTAATCTAGGGAGAGATAATTTCATTCTACTCTTAACTAACTATAGGACCAAAGATTATTTTCAATATGTTATGAAACATATTTTACATGAAAGCATTGTGGCATTCCCACTAAACTATTGTAGAAACATGGTTATAATTCATTCTAAATGGATATTACACCGAAATGATTTCCAATTGAATACACAAAATTTAGTAACATTCACCCCTAATTATAATTATATGCTATCATAGACCCTTTATAGTTTCACCATGTAGACGACTTCAAAAATTTGTGATATGGATATCTATTTCAATGTTTTTATGATCATAAAAAGTTTCTATGGTATGAAAAATTCTAATGGATTTAATAATAACGACTTGGTATTACCAATATGTCCTTATTGGTACCATGATTATACCACCTATGTATAGTCTCACTTGAATACCCACGAAAATATTCAATTAATAATCCCCTATACATTGATACATGTAATATATTATCAAATTTTAATTGATCTTATCAAATTATATTATTTTCATTTAATCCTTACATGAATGATTCATTATTCTCAATAAATAATGTATCAAATGATGTGATGAACATAAAACCACTACCATGGTTTTATCATTCATACATAGTATGTTTCTAGAGTACATTCCTTTTCCACAAGATCTGTTTGTTTTGTACCCATGACAACTAGTTCTCCATGTTTGGGGTTTACTAAATACAATTAAATCTTTATACCATTATATCTAATAGTGGTGTGCACCGTTTTATAGAAATATTATCCAGAACATGACAAAAAATTTTCTATCATAGGGATTTATTTAATATCCTATAAAACCCTTAGGATAACTACATTAGTTTTACATTTTGTTTATCTTGATGTATGTCTGTTTAAATCCATAACAAACACTTTTCCTCTAAAAACATTTTCTTATGACTTAATTGATTTATATAAAACTATAAGACATAAGATATCAAATTTTCATTATATTGTCAAATGGTTAAGTGATAATGTCCTTCTCTGAAATTTTTGTCTCAAAAAAAGAGGAATTTATTGAAAAGAATATGAATATCAACATTGATGTTATTTTTTACTTTCATCCATGATTTGGTGTGTCTAAGGAATTGTACATTTTGGAATTACTCCACACTTTTTTTAATAACCAATGTTTTCATATATTAATCATCATTATCAATACTTGTTTAAAACATCATTAAATGTTTCTGTATAAATAAATTTTCATTTAGGAATTAATCTACGCAATTTTTTAATGATCAATGGATGCTTGGTCAAGATACTCTTCAAATACTAGTACCGAAGAAAATCACATCTTCTATCATTGTGTGTATCTTACATTACTTTTACATTCCTTTATATACTAAAGGAAATAATTATGAAGTTTATTTAAAACTAACATAACAATGGAATGGTTCACATACTATAGCTAATAAATTCCAAAATCATTGTGGGAAACCTTTGTGACTAAACGCTTGTTTATCTAATACTATATTTTCTAATTTGTCAATAATACCTATGTTATTTATCGCCAAAGGCTATAAAGACCATACTGGGTATATCCTTGAAAAATAATATTAGTTTTTATAAGAAAAGAATTATCTTTAATGAACTATATAATAAAGACATATATTTTTATATTGAATTGGTACTAGTATTGATTCATGCATTACTGATTTAATATTAAACACCACAAAGAATATTAATTCCTGAAGTAAAATAATGCATCATTTTGTCTAATGGACACATGAGATAAATTTTTTGGTTATAACCAATAAAATTTCAATGAGAAACATTTACTAGGAAATTATAAGTACTTTACTTCTCAATGCTGACATCGGAACCAACCTTTCTGAGCCTTTTGGATAATTCACCTTACTTAATGTAACATGTATTCTCTTACATGGTAACTATATTAAAATAAATATATTTGGTATTCATAGATTATTTTATACCCAATATTTATGATATAATCATTACATATAATTTAGGAATATACTTAAATAATAAGAAACTACTTGCCTCTTTAATTATGTACATTACATTTAAGCATCCATAGTTTTATTGTGTGACAAGCGAAGAAAATTACCTACAATTAAAATATCAATTGATATTACTTGAAGGATTCTAGGAAGGTATATTTTTCCTCATAATTGTCGTTATTTATTTTCACCTTGTCTAATATATTTTTCCCTGTAAGAGAAAAATAATATATTTTCATTATATTTTTATCAACTTGGAAAACCTTATCCAAAAGGTAATGATGTGTTTTCTCTATAATTTTTATTTTTTAATAATAAATAGAAATAGATAATATGGGTGAAAAATATAATGTAAAGGGTTGAATTTAATGATTGTGATCCATATTTTAATTTGCACGTATCCAGTGTAAACATCACCTTACTCATTTCTTGATTCATTATCTCCTCACAATAATTTTTGAGATGCGACAACCTGTGGTACCATCCATGTCTTGATGATTTACCCAAAAATAATCATACATTGATCATGGAATTATTATCTAATCATAAAATACATCAAACATGATTCTCCTTTAGGTATCATTATCATGACCCCCTCTCATCGAAGATAACATAATTGAAACAAATGGGAAGAATTGATTAATTTTAATCTATTAGAGAAGGAAGGATACATGGAACACGAAGTAGATTACCATAAATAGACAAAACAACTCTTACACCATATCATTTGTAGTCGCCACCTAACATGAAAAGTGTAAAACGTTTTTGAGGTTCACATTTGGAGATCCTTGCAAATAAAGTTCAAATAATATTCTACAATATTTTTTATTTTAATACTTTTAAATATATTTTATAAATAAATTCAGTATAAGTTATTAAAATAATGAATAACTAAAATTTATTTATTCCTTGGTGATTGTATTTTCTCGGACATCTCATACACCCTAGTGGCAAGGACCACTATGTTCTATACTCGCATTAATTAGAATAAGAAATAATATTTAATATTCTTAGTGTGTGACCCTCTAAGAACTTATCTCAATAGAAATTAATATAGTTCATTTATTAAGAGCATTGTTTAGAATCCCACCAAGGCACCTAGAGAGATATGGAAAATTCATATTAGTGAATACCATCCCATGAACACATGATTTTTAACATAATATAATTGACATGAGAAAACTCAAAATGAAGGATACACACTTATTTCATCATCCTTTATTTCTTTATTATTCATTTGATTTACTAGAAAAACAGACCTTTTTTTACCCTGGATTTGTATTTAGTAAAGACACTACAATCCAGGTCAAATAGTCCCAATACATGACTTCCATTCAAAATTGACAAATTATATATTGATTATTAAATAATTTTCATACCACCAATGACATAACAATCAAAATGTTACTCACAATTAATTTAATTCCATAGTTTTTTCCATGCATTAATGTATGTAATTGAATGGTACACATCGATAACAATCTCAAGTCAGGCGATCATTAAACATGTTTGTAGATAAGGACTACCAATGACACCTTAAACATTATTTTCTTATTATAATATAGTTTTGTGGATATCATCTACCGAAGATCAGAAAGTGATAACTCAATGAGAATAATTCCCAATACTTAAGAGACCCCAACACTTAATAGTTAGACACCATCTATGTCCTGTTAAAATGATATATCTATACCATAGGAAATTTGTTTATGATTAATGTCCTAGTATCTATAGGCTCTCATTGTATCCTGTAAACAACTATAATATTTTGAAACTACATGTAATATAAATACATTACCATCAATATAGGATGCATAAATATCAACACTATTTTTGTGAGAGTACATATTACCTAACTCATGGTATAAATGATTTTGTAACAAAAAATTACAATCTATGTAGGGTCTAGGGAACTAAATATTTTCTTAGTCTCACTTTCACTAGAGAAAAATTCCAAATGAAACTTGTTAGATCTCACATGATAAGATCATGTTTCCAATGATTATGAATTTAGTCATTAGGCCTTCCAAGTCTCTAATGTGTGGATATTATTCTTTATTAGACCAGTCCTTCTTGAGTAAAACTACTCAATAGATAGTATCCACGAGTATATTCCTTTTTTCCATTGTCAAATAATGACATCATGGATAGTAATAGTAGCAGAATTATCTTAATGTATATTATGATAAACCTTTACTTCGTTTGTGAAAGTCCTAGAACTAGAAGAAATCATTACATATTTTTACACTACTTATTTATATACATCTAAAGCAGCAATGTACTAAATATTTTATGATATGGAAACCACTAGATTCAATGATATTATATTTCAAATTAACTTATCCTAACTGTGATATTAGATTATATTTTTAAAAATAAATACTAGTTTTTTCCATATAAACTGTTAACTCTTACTCTCTATGTTCCAAGAACATATCTCGTCTACCTCCTCAAGTACAATTGGACTGTTATGAATGCTTCCTGTATAATTATTCTTGATTTCATAGATATTATCCTATCATAATGTATGTGTTAGTAGTATCATATTTTTTATATAACATGAAGTTTTTTATTTAACTATCCTAGAGGTTGTATAGAACTCCTAACCACAATAATCCCTTCCTATATCTCTTTAATGTGTTCATGGATATGTTTGTATCATGTGAAACTATTAATAATTTTATCTCAAATTTTTACAACTTTTATTTTTGAATACCTTGTTTGTATATGAACTTTTTACATGGTTTAAAAAACAATTAGACTTACCTCAACAAATAACATTAACTAGAATGGAATTTTATATTATGTAAATATCTAGAGAGGTACTTTAATTCTAGCCTTAATTATCTATAAGTCCAACGATTATTATATATATTTTATCAAACATATGTTACTTGAAAAAAATATAGAACCCACACTAGCCACTTGTAGAAAAATGGATATAATTTTTAGAGACCCAAGCTTGATGTACCTAGAAATTACATTTTTTTGGAATACTTAATACATTATACAAATAGATGCCCAGAAACCATATTATTTTTGTGTCTTTGGAAACGTAGAACATAATCGTCTAATCATGGTGAAATATCTTCAAATTCTCTTATAAATATCTTCCCCATTCATTTCCATAACTAAAAAATATCATTATATCCAGGGGAAAAGAAAACAAAAAAATGGCGAGCTCAATTACTCGTTAAGGGTAAACAAGGATAACATAAATAAAAACCACAAACATTGAATGTATAATGTTTAAACATCAAAATATTGAGTCATGAAATAAATCTTGGTTGTAAATAAGGCATATATCCAAAAGGAACATTACCCATGAAAAAATATCATTGGTATAAAACATGTAATTGTGGGAAACTAATTAGAACATAATATTATCTCTATAGTAGATATGGCATTGCTTCCAATACCATCATTGTGGACAAAGTCCATTACTAAATTAGGTTTACTTACAGTTCAAGCAATTTATTACTGAACCATTTTTACTTGTTGTTTCAATCATGTCTATATCATGAAATATAAATATTTACCCAATTCATTGGAGGAATATATAGTTACCATCCATCCCATAATTAAATCATTCTTACATGTTGTAAAAAATCGTAATTCATTCATCATAGCATAACCCATGAAATTAAAATTGGATTATTAAACATTATGTCATCATAAAATAATCCAAAAAAGATAAATAGAATTCATAAACCCAATAAATTTATTATAATAATATGGATAGAAACATATAACTATGTCATTTTAGATGGAAAATTATTTTGATAAAACACCTGTATTTTATTCCTGAGGAAAATATCCTTTCATTTTCAAAAACACATTCTCTTCTCAAAATACCCCGCAATTTTTGAAGAACCAAATTTCCTAGAATGTAAACCTAAAACCATGTTAAAAAATCATCATGGAAATATGGAATTAGGAATGCATAAAAAACCATTAATACCATATAAGATAAAAAACATTCTTCTCAAACTCTTTCCAGAGAAGACAAAAAAGCACGTCGTATGGAATACGTAAAAAATATTCCTTCCAAACCATGTTGTAAAAGTACAAATGGTTAAAAATTAAAATAAAAATACATAGAATAATAGTCAAAATTTCATGAAAATTTTCCTAGAAAACATGGAAGTGGATGATAAATATACCCCTAGTAAATACTAACATGTAAACAATCTCAGATAAAAAGGATATTGAAAAATTATCCATTAACATTGGTATGATTTATTATATATGTTCCTGAAACCCATGTATAGTGGGTTTAAACATATTATTATCTTCTAATTGATACATAATAATATTTATGATATCATATATGATCCACTTATGACTTTATAATACCCGTTCATTTGTCAATTCCATTTTAATGCAACATTTGGGGTAAAATCGTTTTCTTTATAGTATGTGTTTTGAATTGTTATTCTTGATATTATTACTTATATCCTAATTTACATACATCGAAAATGCAAAACATGATTTGTATATCATATATATTCAGTATATAAATATATATTTAATATATAGATAAGTGAAATGGAAGACATTGTTCAGGGAGACGGTGGGACGTACGTACGTATGAATGTTGTTTTCGTTTCCTTATTGAATTGAATGGAATTATGTAAATTAAATATATATATACATAAATTCAGTAGAATTATTGTGTAATTTTTTTCTTTATTATTTATTATATATAATTTATAATCATTAATGAATGGTTAACATAGAGAATGACTCTCGTTGAATCATGGAGATGGTAAGTCATACGTATGCATAAGCTACGATATTGTTCTCATAATTGTTAAATTATATTGAATTGGATGGTGTATAATATCTCAAAATTAGTTTAATTTCATAATAATCGTATATAGTTACTATTTACACCATTATATCCATCCAATTAAGGTGGTGGTGCACAATAGATTACACTACGTTGTGGAGGTGGTAAGTCATACGTACGCACGCGCAGTGATTTCATTTTTCATAGGATGGATAGATAGTGAAATATGGATGTTTCATACTTATAATAAAATATAAGTATATTAGTGATACTTATGTTGTTACTTTATAATGAAACAACTAAATAAGACGATGTATAATAAGAAAGAAATTTGAATGAATCGGTACAAGTGATTACCTCCTCTTCAACGTGCCTCCTTTAAATTTCCAGTTAGGGCACTAGAGTTAGTCATT
This sequence comes from Viscum album, assembly GCA_963277665.1. NCBI lineage: Eukaryota > Viridiplantae > Streptophyta > Magnoliopsida > Santalales > Viscaceae > Viscum > Viscum album. The sequence continues at coordinate 514,165,382 of OY728138.1, forward strand.
TGAGAAGAAATTAAACTATATAATATTACAAGGGATTTTGAGAAGAAAAATTTTCAGGTTTTGGCCAAGCATGAAGGCTAAAAATCAAGTGGAAAGGATAGGGAGGAAGTTCCCTTTTATAAGAGAGGAGAGGGGCACTTTAGGATACTCTCAAAATTCTAGTTTATTAAAAAATGATTTTCGATTTCAAAAGGATGAAAACACAATTAAGTAGATGTTAATACGATTATTGTTCTATATAATCTCAACAAATAGGTTTTATACAATGTTAGGTCTCAAATTTTACCTTATCTTTTAGATTCAAACCACAGTTAACTAATTTAACTCTTAACATATCTCCTTGAATATTCATACTATATGAATAATATAGTTACTATAAAATTCCAATAGAACCTAAAGTGCTGAATTTATGGTTTTTTCCAAATCATCTAATTTATTTGTCTGAATGTTATTTTTTTAGTTCTATTATATAATTTAAGAAAATATTATTTCTTTTAAAAACTCATTTATGTCAATTTTTATACTATTCATATCATGCCTTTTTTAAAAACACATCACAGCATGATTTTTTAGATAAAACATAATTAATAATAATATATTGTAATATGAATACATAAAATTTTTGGAGTGCATAAAAATGTTCAAAATAAATATTTTAATATTTATAATCTCATTTATTTAAAACAATCATTAATTAGGTAATGACGACATCATCATTGGGTCATAAATAAATTTATTTATTTGGTGTATAAAAATTGTAAATAAAATACCAAGATTAATAAATAAATTTATCTTTATAATTAATATATATAGACCTGTATATTAGTAATATTACCCTCTATTAAAATCTATTAATAAACAATACATGTTTTGGTTATAATTATCATTACTTCAAATTAATTCTTATAAAATATCATTTTCACATAGAAGTGAATCCATGGGGTCCCAAAATCTAGCCAAGGATTCTTGTGGTTGGAAATATCTCATCTAATAGGAAACATACATTTTTTATGCTAGTTTAATATTATGGTAATATTTAATTTGTACCCTTATTTAAAAGATTTAACTATTAACCATGGTAAATAAAATAATTATTGAACTTACTATACATAATGTCCAAAAAATAAAAGGTTCATATTTATAGAATTATAAATATATGATTCAAAATATTGAATCCATATTTCCAAATTCAAAACATATAAATTGAATTAATTAGTAAATAATTATTTCCCATTATCAAAACCAAAAATCGGGTTTTTTAAAAAGTGAAAACGATCAAAAGATTAACATTTTTTATGTCCAATATAATAGTGAAGTTACTTCAAATGACCATAATTTGATTAAATGATAATAATTCAATACAATTAAATTTTAAATAGAATTAAAAATTTAATCTAACTATATTAATAAATTGGATGAAAAGGCAGTTTTGAAATAAATTTCAGTACTTTCATTGTTCATTAAAATACGAATTTTATCAAAAATGCCAGAAATTATCAAAGAGTATATTTATATGTCCCAATTCCAAATAAAAAGTTTATTTCGTCATATTTTACTTATAAAATAAAGAAAAATATATATAATATGGGTGCTCCATCGAAAGATAGTAAAAAAAATTTTTTTGAAAAATATTTCTTTTATCTGAAAAATTGAATATTTTTTCTCATATCATGTTCTATAAAATGTATAAAATTAATAATAATGTTATATAAAATTAAAAATGTTGTTAATACTATTAATAAAGCTTGATCAACCCATTAAATAAAAATATTTTAATGATATATCCTTTTTTTGTGAAACTCGGTATCGCGTACAACGCAAGTGATTGAGGAAGGTCACTCTTATTTGAAACTGAAGCCATATTAGAGTTTTGTGCAGTAAAAGCTTTATTTGGTGTTGTGTATAAAAAAATAAAATCTTAGTTCATTTATAAATTCAACAAAATCTATACTCAGTGTTGTGTGAAATGAATTCTATCAAAAGAACTTGAAATTGCGTGCAACACAGGACAAGAAAAGTGTTGTGTATACTGCAAGCTATTACAGTGTTGTGTATAACAAAAGATAATATTGGTTTATCTAAAAAAATACATCAATGAAATTAAAAAAATATTATCTCATTAAACCTCGTGGATTTAAATTCTACTCTCTAAAACTGAAGTTTTCCCAAAAATTTATCGAGGTTATAAGTGGTTTTCTATCTTAATGTTTCTTTCATGGAAACCCACATAGTAAAAAGAATAATAAAACATCATTTTAAAAAGGAAATATGGAAATATAATGGTTTCCAAATGTTACTCATCATTGGGTTTAGATATAGGATTACATTGTTGGTAAGTGAAAACATGGATATAGGAGAGAAATCTATCTATCATGCTCGAATGGATAATGGTAGATAGTAAGGTTTGGAGAAATTTAAGTACAAAAAAGCAATAAATCTTTAATGATTTAAGGAACCATATGATTCATTAGATAATAAGGTTCTAGGATAGAATTTTTTGTTTCAATATCCTTTTTCTAATGATGACTAATTTATAATGAGAATAAATACATACATGATATTGGTAAAATCTCAACTTTGTTCGTACCTTGAATGATTTCCACTTCATCACTTATTTAAATAAATGATGTTGATTTTTTTATTATGGATGTGTTAGTAGATCATGAGAAATAATGATAGGTCCATCAATTAATATTAATAAAAATGTTATCACAAGTAGTCAAATGTGTATAAGGCCACGTATAGTGTAACAATACATTAATATAACAATCATCAAATAGAATGTAACTAATACAATCCTTCCAAAAACTGAAAATATAAATCTTTAGAAAGAGGTGAACAAAATAAACATAACATTTGTCTCCCATATCTCATTTTGTAGTCATTAGTTGTCAAATTCTAAACATATGAATACCTTAATCATTTATTATATTAGAACGTGAAAATAACATGAATTACCATAGATCCTTAGTGAAAACATTCATTCTATCAAAATTAACTCTTAACACACACCAAAATATCATGAATTCTATATACTCAAACCATGTTATCACTTTGTACTTATATCAGTCATGAGGTCATTAATACTATCAAAAAACATATTATCTCATTGTCCCACTAGTATTCACATATCATGTGTTTTCCAAAAAAATATTTGAATAAAATTTCATGGTTACCAATACCATTCAAAATATTCTTTCAAATACTTAAGGAAAACACAATAGTGTTACAATCCTTAGATGTTTCTTTATTCCATACAACCATAAATTATTCTTGATATACAATCATTTCACTATCTTTTTATACCTTTAACCATGATTCATCATTTTATTCCTCAATAATTCTTTAATCTCATATATCTTTTGTAGTATTTTCATCATCATCAACAAAAATACTAACCATATGACTATGCTGATTCTATTTATGAGATTTTCCCTTAGGGAATCGATTTTCATAAGCCTCGTACATTCCACATTTAAAAAATTTCACCATTTTTTATGTCTTCATAATACCAATATCCTTGTCTATTATGTTATGCGAACATTTTCCATTGAAATTACTGGCTTTGGGTCCTTCTTTTCCACACCCAAAACATCATCCAGTTCCATTGAAACATTCTACTGGATGCCTCTTTCCACATAATTTACATGAGGAAAATTGAACTTTGTTTCCTCTATGATCACCATGAAACTACATATTTCTCTTATTAACTTCTTTAAGAAACTCACCATAGTTGAGATTATTGGTAATATTATGATATTTATAATTAGTCATAATAATGATTTTTCTCCTTCAAACATCCATTTCATTTTGATGGTCCTGAATAATATCATTCAATTGTTCATAATATTCTTTATTAACATGAATCCTCCTATTTTCGGATAATTTTTAAAACCCTAAAAGAAAAGTGTCATTGGAAAAATCCAAACTAGGAAAAAAATAAAGGGGGGTATTTTAAATCTCTAAAAAGTTAGGTTTAATCCTAGGTTATTCATGATCATTACCATAATTCTAGGACTGAAACCTTTTTATTACAAACCATTATGGACATCCCTAGACAAACCGTAGAAATATATCTAGGGATCTCATTAAAGTTTTCATATCCTATATTCTAATGTTTAATTAGAACGTCTATCTAAAAACAACTGTAGATACCCAAGCTTTATGTATATGTACATCACATTTCTTTGGGGAAATACTTAACACCGAACACAAAAAGATATCCAAAGACTATATAAGTTTAGTGTCTTGGGAAATTCAGAATATAATCTTCTAATCATGGTGGAAGATCATCAACATGTCCTATAAAGATCTTCCCCATATTCCCTATCAAAAAACTTATCTTAATATCATGTGGAAAATAAAATAGAAAAAGGATGAGGTCAAATGATCAGTAAGGGTAAACATGGAGAACATTAAACAAACCATAATGATTTGAACGCATAGAGTTTAAACATCAAAATCAGAAGCCATGAAATAAATCATGGAATTATTTAAGCATATATCATAAAAGAACATTAACCATGGAAAAATAGCATTACTATAAATCATATAATGGTGGAAAACTAATAATAACATAATATTATTTCCATAGTATCCATGTCGTCGCTACTAATAACATCATAGTGGATAAAATACATTACTGTACCGGGTTTACTTCGTATTACAGAAATGTATTACTAAAGTAGATTTACATTCCATTTTGGTCATTTATATATCATGATACATAAATCATTAACCAATGCATTGGTGGGGGATATACGTCTCACCCATCTCATAATGAAATTAGTATTACATGTTCCACAAAAACATAAATCATTCAGCATAGCATAACTAGTGAAATAAAATGGGATTCCTAAACATCATGTCATCATAAAGGTATCCATATAAGTTAAATGGATTTAACAAACAAAATAAAATAAATGTAATAATATGCAGTGAGATATAACCCTATGTCATCTTTTATGGAAAATAATTTTTATAAAATTATTGAACTTAATTCCTGAGGAAAATATCCTATCATTTTAAAAAACATTTTCTCTTCTCCATATTCTAAGTAATTTTGAAAGAATATAATTATGATAGAAAAAAATGAAACCATGTAAAGGATGATTCATGGAAACATGGTTTCAGGAATGTGTAATAATCCTTTCATGTCGTATATGTTAAAAACCCACTCTTCTCATACTTTTTCCAGAAAAGTCAAAAGTACATCATTTGGAAGATATAAGAATGATTTCATTCAAACCACGTTTAAAAATTCCAGAAGGTTAAAAATGAATATAAAAATACATAGAAAGATATTAGACATTTTATGAGAATTTTCATATAAAATATAAAAATTGTAGATAAATAGAACCCCAGTAAATACTAATGATAAACAAATCTTAGATAAAAATGATATTAAAAAATTATCCATTACCGTAGGTCTGATTTTTTTTGATGTGTCAAAAACTCTATTATAGTGTATTTAAAAATATTATTAACTTTTAATAGAACCATAATAATATTTATGATATCATATATGATTTACTTATGACATATATTACCCGTTCATTTGTCAATTCAATGTTTAAGAATCATTTTGGGTAATAATCATTTTATTTATCGTACGTGTTTTCAATTTTTATTCTTGATATTATTACTAATATCATGATTTATTTACTTTAACAATGTAAGACTTGATTTATATATCATGTATATTGATTATATAAATATTAAAAATAGATAGATAAATTAAATGGAATACACTTTTCATAGAAGAAGGTAGATCGTACGTAAGCATGCAAAATATTTTCATTTTTTTATTGAATTGAATGGAATTAAGTAAATGAAATATATATATACAAAAATCTAGAATCATTATTATGTCATATATTTCATTATTATTTATTAAATATACGTTATAACCATTATTTAATGGTTTGCGTAGAGAATGAATCTCATCACGTCATGTAGATGGTAATTCGTACGTACGCATGAGTGAAGATTTTATTCTCAAAATTGTTGAATGATATTGAATTAGAAGGTGTATAATATATCATAATTAGTATCCTGTTATAATAATTACATAGAGTTATTATTTCCACCATTATACCCGACCAAGTAAGGTTGTAGTGAAAAATAGATTACACCACAACATAGTGATATCATTTTTGTAGTGTGGATAGAGGGTTAAATAGGGTTGTTTTGTATTCATAATAACATATAAATATATTATTTATACTAATGTTAAAAATTTATAACCAAACAATTAATGAAGAGTATGTATAAGAAGAATGAATTTTTAATGAATTAGTAGAAGAGATTACCTCAACCTCCATGTCCCTCCTTTAAATTTTCACTTAGGGCACTAGAGATGGTCTTTTGAGAAGGCCATAACATCTAAAATGTAACTAGTGATGTTTAGAAGTTAAATGTTTAGGGTTTGGCCGATCATGAATTCTGATGAAGTAGAAATGTGGATAGGGGGGAGGTGACCTTTTATAAGAGATAAGAGGGGATCTTTTGGACTCTCAAAATATTAATTTATTAAAAAATTGTTTTGAGGTTCAAAAGCATGAAAAATCATTTAATAAGAAGTTACTATGATTATTTCCCTCAATACTCTCAAACAATAGGTTTTAGACCAGTTTAGGTCTCAAATGTAACTTTATCTTTTAGCTTCAACCCTTAGTTAACCAATTTAACTCTTACAATGACTTCATGTATATTCATATTATAGGGTTAATATAGTTACTATAAAATACCAATATAACCTAATGTGGTTCATTAATAACATGTTCAACATTATATTAGTAATTTGGAATAATTTTATATTTTTATGACTATTTAATTATTTAATATATTAATATTTTATAAAAAAACCCATTTATGTCATTTTTTTACTGTTCAAATCATGACTTTTTAAAAATCCATAACAACTTGATTATTTCAAAAATAACTCCATTAATTCTAAGAAAAATTGTTTCAATATTCCATAAAATTATTTAATGGCCTAAAAAGGTTAAAAATAAATTTATTTTAATATTTATAATCTTGTTTATTTAAATCATTAATTAATAAGGTAATCACTACATCATCATTGTGTCAAAAATAATTTTTTTTATTTGGTATATAAACAATATAAGAAAAACACTAGTATGTAGTAAATATATTTAGATTTAAAATTAATATATATATATACATATTAATCAGTTATATAACCCTATATTAAAATCAATTTCTTAAAAGATATATTTTCAGGTCATAATTATCTCTACATTACATTAATTCATATAAAATGTCATTTTCACATCCAAATGAATCCATGGGGTCAAAAAATATACTCATGTAAGACCATGGTCTGAAATATCTCATACAATAGGATTAAGACATGTTTTAGGGTAATGAAATATTATTATAATATTAATTTTACCCATATTTACGAGATTTACCCATTAACCATGCTAAATAAAATAATTACTCAAGTTACTGTTCAGAATGTCCAAAAATAAAAGGTACCTATTTAGACATTTTGATCCATATTATTTCAAATATGGAATACTTTTTTAAAAATTCAAGACACATAAGGTTTAGTAATTAATTTAAAATTAATTCCAGTTGTCAAAACTAAAAAGTTGGTTTTTTAAAAACTATTAACTATTAAAATATTGACAAGTGTTTATGTCCAATTTAAATGAGAAATAACCTAAAATTACCAAAATTGGATTAAATGAAAAAACTATAATACAATTACACATTAAAAAAAATTAAAAAATTAACTTAACGATTTTAATAAATTAGATGAAATGGATTTTTCGAATTAAAATGCAGTATTTTTCACTATTCAATAATATTTTAATTTTATCTGAAAATTACACATATATAATTTATATACTTATTCTAATAAGAAGTTTATTTTGTATAATTTAACTCATAAAAGTGGAAAAAGATAGATTTTAACTGGATGCACTATCGAATGGCGTTAAAACTGCATTTTTCTTAAAAAAAATAATTCTTTTATTTGCAAAATTTATTTTGTTCTCATATAATGTTCTATAAAATGTGTAAGATGATTGTTAATGTTAAATAAAATTTAAAATTTTCTTAAATATATTCATAACTTCTAGTTTATATCCCATTAAATAATAATATTTTAATAATATTTCACTATTTTTTGAAACATGGTATCCCATAAAACGAAAGCTATAAAAGAAGGTCTCCCTTGAATGTAAATAAATCCATGTCAGTGTTTCATGTAGAGAATGATTCCATTGGTTTTTCATATAACATATTCTAAACATAGTTCACTTATACGTTGGAAAATGTCTAGACTTAGTGTCTCATTAATTGAATTCTATCAAAAGAATTTGAAATTAAGTGCGACACTAGTCAAGAATTGTGTTGCATATACTGATACTTAATATAGTGTTTCATATAGCGCAATATTATATTGGTGGAACATACAACCCAATACATCAATGAAATTAAAAAGATTCAATCTCATAAAATCTCAGGGTGTTGCATATTTCATTACAAATGAATTTTATATTTTTGTGTTGTATAATTGAATCCAAAACATTATTTTAGTACATTAACTAACAATTGGAATTCTATGGTGTCACCAACCCTTTTAGGTTGCACCGCATAGACACCTTCCAATATTGGTGGTCTTAATATTCAATTCCCAATTTTATTGACTGCAAAAATTATACATAAAAATTAAAATTTTAATGAATTTATGTATAATGACTGTGTATTACCAATCGATCTTTATTAGTAATATGGTTAAACCACCCATGTATAATATCACATGAATACCCACGATAATATTCAAAATAATTCTCCCCTGTACTTTGATACATGGAATCCATAATTGAATTTTATTTGATCGTATCTATCATAGCTTGTTTCCCTTTACTCTTTATATATGGGATCAATTATTCTCAATGAAAAATGTATCACATGCTACGATGAATGAAAAAAAATTACCAAGGTATTTTATTTCTTGTGCTATATGTTTCTCTAGAACATGCATTTTTCACAAGCTCTTATGGTACTTGTTCTTATGCCAACTAGTTCTGCATATTCATCATTGACTAAATCTTAGTAAATCTTTCTACAACTATCTCAAATAGTGATGTGAACCCTTTTATAGAAATAGAGTCTATCTCTTGACATTAACTTTTACATAATGTGGTTTTCTATATCATCTTATGAAACCCTTAAGATGAATGATTTTTATGCATATTTTGTTTAACAATATTCAAGTTTGTTTATATCCTTAATAAAAACATTGCTTCTAAACACATGTTCTTATGAAATAATGGGTTTATATTAATATATAACTCATATGATATCCATTTGTTGAAATTTTTGGAATATGGGAAAGGTATATAATCAAAATTTTCATCAAAATTCCCAAAAATGGATGTTTTTTCAATGCATTTGAATCTCTACATTTATGATCCTTTTACATATATCATAAATTTTATTTTTATTAGGAAATGTGTATTTAAGAATTAATCCACATTATTTTTTTAATGAAAAATGAATTCATGTAATACATGTAATCAATCATCCATTACAATACCATAAATTTGATGTGTATAGTGAAATGTTCATTTAGGAATTACTCCACAGTACATTTTAAAGATGGATGAATTCTTTGTCACCATATTCATCGAATCTTGAGCCTAATGAAACTCATATATTCTAACAATTTATATACTGTAATTCATTTTTATATTCCATCAATCACTAGTTGGAATATTTATGATGCATATTTACTACTATCTTAACATTTGAATGGTTCGCGCCCTGTAGCACAACTAATTATGATTTTTTTGTAATTTATTTATTGATAATTATTTTTTTCCAAAACTATATAACATAATATAACGATAATACCTATTTTTTTCACTATAAATAGACTGAATACCATACTAGGTATATCCTTGAAATATAATTTGACTTTTATTATAAAAATAATTATATTGAAATATCTTGCTATTAGAGTCTTAAATTTTATATTAATAGTTTATTTCCAATGATTCATGCATTACTATACTATTGATTGATTATTACACACAACAAACAATATTCATTCTTGAACTTGAATTATGTATCCTTTTGTGAAATAGAATCATGATATAATTGTTTTGGTTTAACTAAATGAAATTACAACAATAACCCATTACATGAAAATTGGAAGCAGTTTACTTCTCACTGTTGACTTGAGAATCACCATTTCATAGTAACATGGATAATTCACCATATAAAGTAATGTTTCATTTCTAACATTGTTACGATATTTGAATAAATATATATGATAGTAATATTTTATTTTATAAAAAATAAATATGATAGAAACATTAAAAATAATTTATGGATATACATAAAGAATAAGTGACTAATTTCTTATTTGATCCAGTTCATAAAATTTAAACATCCATAGTTTTATCTTGTGACATGTGAAGGAAATTACATCCTATATAATGATTAACCTCTATTCTTTTAATGATGATGTGGTGGGTATTTATGAATCACACATTGAATTGGTAATTTTCTCTTTGTATTTTAACTCATTCACATTAATAACCAAAGAATATTTTTTTTTATGTTTTTGCAAACTTTTTGAACCTAAAAAAAAGATGATGGATCATTTTCTCCATATTATTTATTTTGAAATCATAAACAATTATAGATAATGTTGGAGATAAATATAATATAAGGGAGTGTACTGAAATAGAATTGTTCATCATCCAATTTACACATTTCCATTGTAAACACCACCTTACTCATATCTTTCATCACTATCTCCTCAAAAACTTCTTTGAGAAGAGACAACATGTGGTACCATCCACGTCCATAGGAAGTATCCTCAACTCATTATATATTGATGATGAAATTATTATGTAAATATAAAATTCAACATGTATGAGTCACCTATAAGCTTATTTTTCATGACCCCATCCATCCAAAGAAAACATCATGGATGAAAATAGGCATAATTGTTTGATTTTAAACCATGGGTGTAGGAAGGATACATGGAAAATGTAGTGTATTACCATCAATGCACTAGAAAAACTCTTCTTACTTTTCATTTTAAATCACCACCTTACATGATAATTGGAATTGTATTTTGGTGTATAGATAGGATCTTCAGGAAATCCAAGTGAGAAATTTTGATGATTGAGTGGAATGAACATGTAGGAAAGAGAGATGGGGAAACATCAATTGCTCAAGGTGAGGGAGACTAGGAGTAGAATCAACAAGGTAGATTGGGGAGAAATATATCACTCTCACATTTCATTCAATGCATTTGGGAAAATAAAACAAAAAAATATTTTTTAGGGGGAGTAACATATAACAAGTCACATATATTGGTTTTCCAAAACATTGATTTGACTGACATTTTCAATAGAGGGAGATGGAAAAAAATTCAGTTCCTTTTGATATTGAATGGTGTGAGGATTGAGAAATATGTTATGGTTCTATTTAAAAGTCCAGAAATAGTATTATCAGTGCTTTTAAAAAATGGATTATAAATAGAGGGTCTTATCAATGCAAAAATAATATGTTCTGATAAAACCAAACTTTATGAGAGCTAAAATCCATGAACTGAAAACTATATATTTTATTAGTTTATCATAAAAATTTTATGGAAATAATAAAATTAATTCATTTTCATTACTATCAAATCACTAATAAAGAAAAAAATTTAATAATAAAAATAAGATAACTAAAAAAATAAATTCATAAAATTAGGAATAAATATTTATATATTTATAAATATATTTAAAGCATTGTAAATGTGTATTAATAAAACAAACTATAATTAATTTTAAATATATATAATTATAAACAAATAAGTATTTATATATTAAAAAATACATTTAAATAATTGTAAATATTTATTTATAGATATAATTATAGAAATATATTATTATTTATAATTATAAATAAAAATATGTGTAAGTATCAGCATGTAATTATAAATATATTTATATAATTATATATGTTTATACTGTTATATATATTTAAATAAATATATAAATATAATTATGAATTTAATAATTATAATTACTATTTAAATAGGTTTATATTAATTTTATAATTATTAAAAATATATTTATAACTAAAATTTTAAATATATTTATTTATAAATGTTTGTACATTATTATAAATATATTTATATACTAATATATTTATATATAATTATAATTTTTTTAAATATATATTAATATATATATTCATAAATATAATAAATATATTTATTATTTTAATATATTTATTATTATTTCTAATTATCTAATGGAACATAATTCCCCCAATGAACATGAATATGGACTAAATTATAATGAAATAGTTTCACAACGAGATGCTGATATCCAATTACGGTAAGATTTCATGTTGGTTTCGTCATAAAATTGAATGGGTAAGATAAAAATGGATACAATTTTCCCACCAAATGTGTTGGAAGGTAGGACTATTCCTATCTTTCAATTTATTGATCTGGACAACTTGATCTCCCCAAATAAGGCACTAGTGGATTGTTTTTTGATATCAAATACAGTAGTGGCACATGTAGCTGGAGATTTTAGCGCACATTACAAACTATCGATGGTTGAGTCTTCTGGTTTCCAAGCTAAGCCTATTGGAATATTGTAGGATGTTTCTTCTATTTCTACAACTTATACTAATTAGTTATCTGATTCATTGACTCCATGAATCCATAAAATCAAATATAATTTAACAACTCATAATCTTATGGTATGTCTCTTTTAAAATTTATAATCCTTGAGGTTTTAGGAATCGAGAAACACCGAGTTTTTACCATAATGTACAATGAAATATGAAAATAGGAATAGTAATGTCACCATTTGGAATTTTACGTGACCAATAAAAAAGTAAACTCACCCATTAAATTATAAAAAAATTTAAGAATCTTTTAAATGAAAATAGTGTATATTTACATCATGTAATTAGTAAATAAATGTTCTAAAAATGATAAATTATGTGTTTTTCTTTTTGTAAGTATAAAATATTTGATTACATATTTATAATTAAAATAATGATTTAATATAAAACATGATTTCATAAAATATAAAAATATATTAATTTTGATTGTTATTATATGATAAATTTATGAGATATTTATTAATTTTTCAAAGTGTCATATAAACAATTATAGTTATGAAATAATTGTTTTTCAAGTTAATAAATTTTTTTTTAAAAAAATTAAAATTCTCATATTTAGAAAAATAAAATTCTAAATTTGAGTTCAATTTTAAATTATACATTTCCAGAAAAGTTGGGGTGAATTTTTGGGATTTTTCCCAAATTTTTGAATTTTTTTGAATATTGAAATATAATAGTTTACCGTATTAAATAAATACATTATTTTCTGCGTCATAGATAATTTATGTATGATTTATTCTCATTATCTTGAACTATAATTTATTATTTTAAAATATTTAGGGATAATTCTCAAAATATCCATATCCTTATGCAAAAAATAATTAACAAATGAATAAAATATTCAAAAACACTCATCTCCTACCACTATAAATACCACCCCTCACCACCTCTTCTCATCACACATAAATATCATTTAGTCTGGATTATATTCAAACCATTTACTCTCCCAATTCTCTAACCCATGTTATGGTATTTATGGTCTCACAAAAAGACAATTTTAATGTTCATAAAGGAATTTCTAAAGGAGAAGAATTCAAGAGGTAAATCCTTATTCGTTCTCATTAAATTTCTTTTATGTTATTTTCTTCTTATTTTATCCATAAATATTATTGACAAATATTAATTGTAACAAAAATACCTTATATATAATATAAAGTAATTATATTTAAATAATATTCATCATCAAACCCCTTCTCTTCCACCCTTTTACGTTTAAAATGAAAACATCATCCGTGATGTGCTAATTTACCGCCATTGTGGACTATGCGCCATAATTTGACAATACCAATGTAAATTATTATTATAAACCAATATTTATGGTTAATAAATATTTTATTATCCATATTATTATATATTTTGTATTCTAGAACCGATATATATACATGATATTATTTAATAAGACAAAACAAGTTCTTCACAATTTTAAACCTGCCAAAATGATCTAAATGAATATAAATAAAGTTCTACGTAATGAATCAACCTCATATAGAGAAGAAATATATAATACCATTAAATAATATATATTTTAATTAATAAAATATAATTTCAATTCTGGATAATTACTTACATTTTAAAAGATCTTCCAGGTACATGTAAATGTAAACCGATAATGAAACCAATGAAAAAAACACTATTGAATGATTTAATTGATTGTAATAACTAGAAAAAATCTACAAAAAAGATTTATACAATTATTATAAATCTAATAAATTTTTAATATTTTATTAATATTGTTATTAATGAATCTAATTTTTTTATCTAAGACATTAATTACAATGAAGAACGCATTCAGACATAATGTAAGGGTTTTCTCATCCCACTTTTATTTCTGTGAGATATTCCTTATTCACCACTATTTATTATGTGTGGTGTATTTATACATTCCATTGATTTATAATATCATGAATATATTTATATTAATGTTATTAAATTTTTCATTTGATGGTCATTAATATAATGGCACATATGATTCAATTGATTACAAAGTGGTAAGGATTTATTCCCAAACATCCATTTCCATATGGGTTATAATTTCTCCTTATTTACAAGAATTTAATTATTTATTATTTTTATATGATTATAATAAATTATATTTATATTTTCCAAAAGAATGTACCCATATTAGTTGGTCTTTTATGGGGAAAACCATGTTTTACATGCTTCCCTTCCCAATTCTTTTTTATATAAAAGCCCAAATAAAGAGAACTTCTCAATTTTATACTTATTTTAAAGTACCATCAATAATATATTTTAAGACACCATTATTTTTATAAAATATATTTTTGTCATGAAAAATAATATTTTTTATATCATATAATATACAAATAAAATTATGACAAATAGAAATTATTTTTCCAAAATAAATATTATTTGAAAAAGTAAAAAAAGGGTATTTATCTCAATAATTCCTCGATGATTTTATTTGAGTATTTAAATATATTTAAAAACCTATATTGAATATTTTTATATATTTATATTTATCATTTATTTTTATCATCATCTACTATATTTTATTTAATTGTTTTTGATCAGTTTGACAGTGGATGTGTTATCTTGATACCATTCATCATACTACTCGGAGTGGTTATTGATTATTTTAATATATTAGGGAATGTTATTTACACTTCATATGTATATATTGTTTTTTTTTCAAACCATTAATATCTGTAATTCATTTGATATATTAAGTGATTGGTGGGGCTCTCTCTATCAACTTGATGCATCGGTAAGTCTGATGTGGAAAAGCAGAAATGGATTTGGATGAGGAATAATCCTTTATTTTCAGATATCCTAGGTAAATCCTTGACAATATTTTTTGGATATACAACATTATCCATTACCTAATTATGATGTTAGTAATTAATAATTCATGAAATTATTAGACTATTATAATAAACAAGGTTAATCTTTTTCCTCATGTGACTATTTATAAGGAATTACTTATTTATCTTTTATTCTTTCATTATTATGATAAATATTATGTTCTAAGGGATTTTTTATGTCATTCACCATGCGTTATTGTTTATATTTTCTTTCAGGGTATTACATAGCCTTAATGAGAATCTAATATCACACATTACATGTGATTTATTTCTATCTAGACTTTATTGGATAATCTAGGAGTTATGGATGTTTCCAATAGAGATTATATCTTGTTTTCCTTTCAACTTTTAATGTAAAATCTCAGGGTCTTTCATAAATCATTTCGAATGAATTTTATATTGTCGTGTTGTATAATTGAATCCAAATAATTATTTATGTAACTTTACCTAACAATTGGAATTCTATGGTGTCACCAACCCGTTTAGGATGCACTGCATATACACCTTCCAATATTGGTGGTCATAATATTCAATTCCCAATTTTAATGACTGTAAATTTTATATGTAAAAAGTAAAATTCTAATGTATTTTATTATAGTGACTTGGTATTACCAATCAAGAATTATTAGTAATATGGTCAAACCCCCATGTATAGTATCACTTGATTACCCACCACAATATTCAAAATAATTATCCCCTTTACTTTGATACATGAAATCCATAATTAAATTGTATTTGATCATATCTATCATAGCTTGTTTCCCTTTACTCCTTTCATGTGGGATCAATTTTTAGCAATGAAAAATGTATCACATTCTTCAATGAATGTAAAAAAATTACCCTGGTTTTTTATTTCCTGTGCTATATGTGTCTCAAGAACATTCATTTTTCACAAGCTCTTATGGTACTTGTTCCTATACCAACTAGTTCTGCATATTCATCATTGACAAAATTTTAGTCAATATTGCTACCACTATCTCAAATAGTGATGTGAACCCTTTTATAGAAATATAGTCTATCACATGATATTAACTTTTACATCATATGGATTTCTATATCATCTTATGAAACACTTAATATGGCTGATTTATTTTCATATTTTGTTCTACCAGATGCAAGTTAGTTTATATCCTTAATAAACACATTGCTTCTAAATACATGTTCTTATGAAATAATGGGTTTATAAAAATATATAACTCATATGATATACATTTGTTGCAATTTTTGGAATATGGTAAAGTGATAACATCAATATTTTCAACAAAATTCCCAAAAAATGGATGTTTTTTCATTGCATTTGAATCTCTACATTGATGCTCCTTTTACATACATCACAAAATGGATTTTTTTAGGAAATGTGTATTTAGGAATTAATTCACGTTATTTTTTTAATGAAAAATGAATTCATGTAAGACATGTAATCAATCATCCTTTACATTACCATAACTATGATGTGTATAGTGAAACATTCATTTAAGAATTACTCCATGGTACATTTAAATGATGGATAAATTCTTTGTCATGATATTATTTGGATCATGAGCTTAATGAAACTCATATCTTCTATCCATGTATATACTATACTAAATTTTTATATTCCATCAATAAATATAAGGAATATTTATGAAGTATATTTACTACTATCATATCCTATTAATGGTTCGCGCCCTGTAGCTCAACTAATTATAAATGATTTTTGGAATATATTTTTTGGTAATTTTTTTGTCCAAAACTATATAACATAATATAACGATAATACCTATGTTTTTTCACTAAAAATAGACTAAATACCATACTCAGTATATCATTGATATATAATTTTACTTTTAATATAAAAATAACTATCTTACAAAAACTTGGTATTAGTGTCTTACAATTTTATATTCATAAGGTATTGCCAATGATTCAGGAATTACTATACTACTGGTTGAGTATTAAACACAACAAACAATATTCATTCTTAAACATGAATAATGTATCCTTGTGTGAAATGGAATCATGAGATAATTGTTTTGGTTAAACTCAATAAATGTTAAACAATAACCTATTACATGGAAATTGGAAGTAGTTTACTTCTCACTATTGACTTGAGATTCACCCTTTCATAGTAACTTGGATAATCCACCATACTTATAGTAATGATTCTATTATAACATTGTTACTATATTTGAATATATATATATATGATAGTAAAATTTTATCTTATAAAAAATAAATATGATAGAAACATTACAAATAATTGATGGATATACAAAGAAAATAAGTGACTAATTTCTTATTTGATCCAGTTCATAATATTTAATCATCCACAGTTATATCTTATGACATGTGAAGGAAATTACATCCTATATAATGATCAACATCTATTTTTTGAATGATTTTTTGGTGGGTATTTTTTAATAACATTTATAATTGGTCATTTTCTTTTTTTATTTCAACTCATTCACATTAATAACTAATGAATATATTTTATTTATGTTTTTATCAACTTTTTGAACCTAAAAAAAGATAATGAATCATTTTCTCCATAATATTTATTTCATAATCATAAAAAATTTATATAATTTTGGTTAAAATGATAATAAAAGGGAGTGTATTGAAATATAATTATCCATTATTCAATTTACACATATCCATTGTAAACATCACATTACTCGTATCTTTATTCACTATCTCCTCAAAAACATCATATAAAAGAGATAAGATGTGGTACCATCCATGTACACATGATGTATACTCAACGAATTAGATATTAATGATGGAATTACTATGTAAACATAAAATTCAACATGTATGAGTCACCTATAAGAATATATTTCATGACCCCTTCTATCCAAAGAAAACATCATCGAAGAAAATGGGCATAATTGTTTGATTTTAATCCATGGGTGTAGGACGGATACATGGGACATGTACTGTATTACCATCCATGCACTGGAAAAACGCTTCATAATTTTCATTAGATATCACCACCTTACATGGTAAGTGAAATTATTTTTTTGTGTATACCTAGGATTTCTATGCAATCAGAGTGAGAAATTTTGGTGATTGAGTGTAATGAACATGAAGGCAAGAGAGATGGGGAAACAACAATGGCTTAAGGTGAGGAAGACAAGGTGGAGAATCAACAATGTATATTGAGGAAAAATATATCACTCTCACATTTCATTTAATCCATTTGGGAAAATAAAACAAACAAATATTTTTGAGGGGGAGTAACGTATAACAAGTCACATATACTAGGTTTCCAAAGTGTTGATTCGACAGACTTTTTCAAGGGATGGAGATGGAAAAACATTCAGTTCCATTAGATCTTGAATGGTGTGAGGGTAGAGAAATCTGTTATAGTCTTATTTAAAAGTCTAGAAAGAGTATTATCAACACTTATATAAAAAGTATTATAGATATAGTGTTTTATCAATGTTAAAATAATAAGTGCTGATAAAACCAAACTTTATGAGAGCTAAAATTCATGCACTGAAAAATATATGTTTCATTAGTGATTTTTAGCACTTTTTGGAAATAATAAAATTAATTCATTGTCATTACTATCAAATCACTAATAAATAACTAATTTTAATAATAAAAATTAGATAAATAAAAAAAAAATTTATATAATTATGAGTAAATATTTATATTATTATATATATATTTAAAGCATCGTAAATGTGTATTCATAAATATAACTATAATTAATTTTAAATCTATATAATTATAAACAAATAACAATTTATATAATTAAAAATATATAAAAATAATTGTAAATATTTTTTTATAAATATAATTATAGAAATATATTATAATTTATAATTATAAATACAAATATGTGTAAGTATCAGCATGTAATTATAAATATATTTATATAATTATATATGTTTATACAGTTATATATATTTAAATAAATATATAAATATCATTATGAATATAATATTTATATTTACTATTTAAATAAGTTTATTATGACTTTATAATTATTGAAATATATATTTATAATTAAAATTTTGAATATATATATTAATATATATATATATATATTCAAAAATATAATAAATATATTTATTTTTTAAATATATTTATTATTACTTCTAATTATCTTCTGTCACATAATTCCTCTAATGAACACAAATATGGACTTAATTATCATGAAATAGTTTCGCAATGAGATGCAGATATCCAATTATGGTAAGATTTCATGTTGGTTTTGTCATGGAATTGAAAGAGTAAGATAAAAATTGATACAACTATGGCACCAAAGGTGTTGGAAGGTATGAAGGTCCATATCTTTCAATTTATTGATCTGGATAGCTTGATCTTTTCAAATAAGGCACTACTGGATAATATTCTGATATCAAATACAGTAGTGACACATGTAGCTGGAGATTTAAGGGCACATTACAGACAATCGACAGTTGAGTCTTCTGGTTTCAATGCTAAGCCTATTGGCATATCATAGGCTATTTCATCAAGATATAAAACTTATACTAATTAGTTATCTGATTCATTGATTCCATGAATCCATAAAATCAAATATAATTTAACACTTCATGATCTTATTGTATGTCTCTTTTAAAATTCATCATCCTTTATGTTTTATGCTTCAGGAAACACCAAGTTTTCACTATAATATACTATGAAATATGAGAATTGGAATAGTAATGTGTCCATTTCGAATTGTAACATGAAAAATAAAAAATTAAACTCACACATTAAATTATAAATAAAAAATATGATTCTTTTAAATGAAAATATGGTATGTTTATATCATTTAAT
Organism: Viscum album; assembly: GCA_963277665.1. Taxonomy (NCBI): domain Eukaryota; kingdom Viridiplantae; phylum Streptophyta; class Magnoliopsida; order Santalales; family Viscaceae; genus Viscum; species Viscum album. Next base: position 514,185,658 of record OY728138.1, read on the forward strand.
CAGTAAATAAATGTTCTAAAAATGATAAATTAAGTGTTTTTATTTTTGTAAGTCTAAAATATCTAATTATAGCTTTATAATTAATATAATGATTTAATATAAATCATATTTTCATAAAATATACAAATAAATTAATTTTTTTATGATTATATGATAAATTTATGAGATCATAATTAAATTTTCAAAGTGTCATAAAAAAATTATAATATTGAAATAATTGTTTTTCACGTAAATAAATATATTATTTAAAAATTAAAATTCTCATATTTAGAAAATTATTTTCCTAAATTTGGGTTTAATTTTAAATTCAACATGTCTAGAAAAATTTGGGGTGAATTTTGTCAATTTTTATAAAATTATTAATTTTTTTTAATATTGAAATACAATTGTTTCCCGTATTTAATAAATACATGATTTTTTGAGTCATAGATAATGTATGTATGATGTATTATCATTATCTAGAACTATCCTTCATTATTTTAATATATTTAGTGATAATTCTCAAAATATTCATATCCTTACACCAAAATAATTAACAAATGAATAAAATATACCAAAACACTCCTCTCCTACCACTATAAATACCACCCCTCACCACCTCTTCTCCTCACACATAAAAATCCTTTAGCCTTGATTATATTCATACCATTTATTCTACCTATTATCTAGCCCATGTTATTGTATTTATGGTCTAACCAAAAGACGATTTCAATGTTCCTAAAGGAAATTCTCAAGGAGAAGAATTCAAGAGGTTAATCTTTTTTCGTTCTCTTTAATTTTTTTTACTTTATTTTCTTCATATTTTATCCATAAATATTCATGTAAAACATGAATATTAACTCAAATACCTTATATATAATGTAATATTATTATGTTAAAGGAATATTCATCATCAAACCCCTTCGCTTCCACCCTTTTATGTTTAAAATGAAAACATCATCCGTGTTGTGCTAATTTACCGCCATTGTGGACGATGCGACGTAATTTTACATTACCAACTTAAATTATTGTTTTAAACCAATAATTATGGTTAAAAAATATTTTATTATTCATATGATTAAATATTTAGTATTCTACAACCATAATATATACATGATATTATTTAATAACACAAAACAAGTTCTTGATAATTGAAAACCGTCAAAAATGTTCTAAATGTTTATAATTAATGTTATACGTAATGAATCAGCCTCATGTTGAGAAGAAATATATAAAACCATTAAATAATATTTATTTTAATTAATAAAATATAATAACAAATCTGGATAATTACTTAAATTTTTAAAGATCATTTAGATACATGAAAAAGTAAACTGATAATGAAAACCAAGAAAAAGAACACTATTGAATGATTAAATTGAATGTAATAACTCATAAAAATATACAAATGAGATTAATAAAATTACTATAAATAAAATAAATTTTTAATATTTTATTAATATTGTTATTAATGAATCTAAATTCGTTATCCAATAAATTAATTACAATGAAGAACACATTCAGACATAATGTAAGGGTTTTCTCTTCCCACTTTTATTTCTGTGAGATATACCTGATTCACCACTATTTGTATGTGTGGTGTATTTATACTTCCCATTGATTTATAATATCGTGAATAATATTATATTCATGTTATTAAATTTTTCATTTGATGATCATTAATTTAATGAGACATATTATTCAATTGATTACAAAGAGGTAAGTATTTATTCCCAAATATACCATTTTCATATGGGTTACAATTTATCCTTATTTACTACAATTTAATTATTAATTATTTTTATATAATTATAATACATTATATTTATATGTTCCAAAACCTTATACTCATATTAGTTTGTATTTTTATGGACTAATACATATTTTACATGTTTCCCTTCTCAATTCTTCTTGATATACAAGCCCGATTAAAGAGAACTTCTCAATTTCATACTTATTTTAAATTACCATCAATAATCTATTTTAAGACACCATTATTTTTATAAAATCTATTTTTATCATGAAAAATAATATTTTTTCATTTCATATTTTATACAGAAGAAATTATGAAAAATAAAAATCATTTTCCCAAAAGAAGACTTCATTGAAAAGTAAAAAGGTTATTTATCTCAATAATTCCTCGATGATTTTATTTGAGTATTTTAATATATTTAAAAACATTTGTTGAATATTTTTATTTATTGTGATTTATCACTTATTTTTATCATCATCTACTATATTTTATTTAATTGTTTTTGATCAGTTTGACAGTGGATGTGTTATCTTAATAACATTCATCATACTACTAAAAATGGTTATTGATTATTTTAATATATTATTGAATGTTATTTTCACTTCAAATGTATATATTTTTTATGTTTCACAACATTAATATTAGTAATGCATTGGATATTGTAAGTGATGAGTCGGGATCTCTTCATCCACTTGATGCATCAGAAAGTCTGGTGTGGAAAAACAAAAATGGATTTGGATGATGCATAATCCTTTATATACAGATATCCTTGGAAAAGGCTTCAAAATATTTTTATGATCTCCAGCATTATGCATTACCTAATTATATAGATAATAATTAATGATCCATGATATTACTAGACAAGTATAATAACCATGGTCAATCTTTTTTCTCATGTTACTATTTATATGGAATTATTAATTTATCTTTTATTATTACCATATTATCTTAAATATTATGTTCTAATGAGTTGTTTTTTATTTCATTCACTATGAGTTATTGTTTATAATATCTTTCTGTGTTTTACATACCCTTAATGAGAATCTAATCTCACCCATTTGGTATGTTTTTGTTAGATCTACATGGTTGAATAGCCTGAGAGGGGGGGGGGGGTTAAACATGGTATGAATAATTTAAAAATAAATCCCATTCTGATCTTGTTTTTCTGTTAATCAAAACACTCTTCTATCCCTCTCCTATTGTATAGTATAAACAAAATGTAAAGCAAGAACAAGACACAACAATTTTTTACTTTGTTCATCAGTAAGGGCTACGTCCAAGGAGCATACGCCGACTAATTTATGGTCATATTAAATTTCTCTAACATTCACTAGCTGTGGATTACAAGGTTCAGGCATAGTCACTCTGTCCCATAATCACTGCCTTTACAAGGATTATGGTCAGCTCACTGCTTTCCCAAGGGTTATTGTCTGTTTCTCTCTCTCTGGATCACTGCTAGTGGAGAGGATCACCTTCTTCCTCTTCCTTCGCTCACTGCTCTAGAAAGGATCCAATCATAGTTTATATACCTATAGGTCTCTTCATATTCATGAAGGAATTCATCTTCTTCTATATTTATATGCTCTGTTGAAGTCCATCCTTCACCCATAGATGAATCTCACATTGCACCGAAGGTAACGGGAAAACGTCATGCTTTCACGCAGCCTGAAAACACTGATGGAAAAACAACCTTACTTGGCGCGCAAGCCTAATCTGGACTACAAGTATCAGCGTGCAAGTCACAACTAGCGCTCAAGTCTACCTTAGACACATGCGCGACACAAGCTTTTGTAACTCCAAACTTGCACGACTCGCTTCCCTTTACACCCAACACAATATTGGCGCCCAACTAACAACAACCGCCCTTCTTCAAATCTGGAACGCAAGTGCCACTTGCGCGACACACCACCACTTGCTTGACATCCACACCTATGAGACGAGAGCATTTATTTCTAAAAGTTTTGAACCTTGTTGAGAAATGAGGACATGTGGTCCAGTATTTATAGGCAATTTGACCACCCTGTGCGATGGCATACAAGTCTCCATCAGCGCGTAGGTCTCTGCGCGCAGGTCTCTGCCCCTGTAAGTCACTTGCGCGACCCACTTTCAAACTTGCAAGAACCTCTTTCCATTTCCATATTTTGAAGTTCTAATCTTGAAAAACAATAGGCGCACAAGTTTCCAATCCTCCTAGGATCCAGCGCGCAAGTCCTTTCTTTTGGCGCGCAAGTCACATGGACGACCAATTTAATACTTGCACGACCCATGTCCCTTTCCCATATTTTGATGATCTGATCTAGAGAAACATATGGTGCTCATGTTTTTAATCCATCAAGTACATGGAATGCAAGTCCCTTTTCCAAAAACCACTTTTCATCATTTGTCGATTTTCAGGCCCAAAAATTTGGCAAACACTGGAAAACAGTTCCACCTTATATCTGGTATTTTTGTACCTCATCCAGATCATCCATTACTTTATCGAAGTTCTTTAATCAAACATTTATCCTTAACCACATCTCTTGAAATCATAATTCCACCATGAAATCCCCTTTTTCATCAAATTTGTATGTCATTGTTAGGCTTTTTCAATAATCACCACAAAGATGTCCACTTTGTCAACAAACACAATGACCTCAAAAATGCTTCAATGATACCTTGAGGGATTTTTTCCCAATAATTTTATTTCTCCCCATGATGTTAATAATTATATTATGAATGAATTTCTTGGATAATCTAGGAGTTATGGTTGTTTCTAATAGATATTATATCTTGTTTTTCATATAAGTTGTAATGTAAAAATTATTATTTTATATGGTTTTACAAAACTGAAGAACTATTTCTACCTTTTGGGTTAAAATTTCTTGTTTATTATACCAATGTAATTAAGTAAGGCACCAGCTTTGAGAAACTGGGTTTGGGGTCTTTACTGTTGGTATTAGTGGAGGTTTAGGAGAACCCTAAGAAACTATATTCAGAAAACAATGATTATGGAACATTAAACTAATATATGAATCGAGGATAATCATAAGAGAAAATACTATAATTTTGTTGAGTTTAAGCCTCTATGGGACTTTCTAGAAATATATTCTCATCAAGATACTACAAGCAGACATGGTTCTTTCGCAACTATGCCTATGGGAAACATGTCGAGCAAGGATCCTAAGGCCCGACTCTGTAAAACCTGGTACACGAAAACAGGCCTTACTGGACACCCGGTTTGACACTCCTAGAGGGCTTTCTTAGGATAATTTTCTTTACAACCCATTATAAATGATTTAAATTTAAATACCTCTCCAAACAAACCATGTTTATGATATAATATTGAAAATTCATAAATTTCAAATTTCTTTTCTCTCTTTTTCTATTTTTAAAATATGAATTATTATTCATAACGTTACAGATTGTATTCCACTATTTATAAATGGATCCTATTGGAAAGAGTGTAAACCATATCAACACGTGTATCCCTTGTAGATATTTACCTCATATATAAGATAATGATGTTTATAATGTAGTTGTGACTGGTATAAAGTAAATTATAATTATACTAGGATAGTTGACTTAGGTTATGAACAATTTCCTTACCCACAGGGAGAATCCCGATCAATAATGTGGAGGGGAAATGTTAGACCACTTTATTTTAAAATAACCTCTATCATTAAATGGTACAACAAAACCATTTGTATTAGAGGAGTGGATATGTTCCTGAGAGATTATATTTATTACAATTGGTAGTATTTAAAGGGGTATGGTTATCATGAAAGCTTATGTTATCTCGGGAGTTGCTGATCAATGGTTGTCGTTGATTCAATAATCAAATTAGGAGGTATAAATTTCAAATATGGAATGAAAATATTTTAATGAAATTTTCCTAGAAAAATATTTCCCTCATGAACAATAAGATGATATGGAGAGGAAATTATTGAGTCTAAAACATAAATAGGATTTCAAAATTTCTATGTATGAAGCCAACTTTACAATATTATCATGAAATGTTGTGAACTACATATTTAATCCAATGATTAATATTGATAAAATATTTTATGGTTTAAAACCATTCCACAAAAGGGAACTGGTCTCCCAAAATTCCACATCATATAGAGATATAGTATATTGTGATATCAATTAAGGGAATTATTTCTATTTTCTTATGAATTTAAGGGTAAAAGTAGAAGAAGAGGGTGGTAGATAAAATAGTGTATAAATGGAATAATAAAGAAGGTAATTTTTCAATATATGATACTTGTGGAAGGAGTCACCCTTGTTCATGGTTAAAAGTAAAATTAGTCTGTTGCAAGTGTGGAGAAAATATCCTCTAAGCCTGTGATTGAAAGGGAGATAATGAAGCTACCAATGTTCAATGACAAAATTTTTAGGAGATGGGGAACTATGAAAATTATTTTCCTATGAATTAAAGAATCTTACCCCAGAAAAGGGAAAGGGAGAAAGGCCATGATTATTCGATCAAAACTATGGAGTTTGATGTTCATAACGATGTGTAAAAGGTACATTAATCATTTCCTCAAACCTAGACAATTATTTATTTGATTCTAAATCATTGTATATTTTTATATCTATCCAGTATTATAATAAAATTACAAATTTCCCTTTTTGATTTAATAAAGTTGTTTTCAATCAAAAAACCTGAAGAAAGTATCATTGAAATAACGATGTGTCAACCAGTCCACTTTATGTCACATAAACTTGATTTATTTGCAAACAATATCATCATACCTATGGTTGATTTAGATATAATTATTTTTATGGATTGGATTTCAAAATATTATGTGAAAATATATTTCAAGAATAAGTAAGTTACAATTTGCGAGGAAGATGTAGAATCTATTTTCTTTTGAGTAGAATCCTCATCATCTAGTTCTTATCAAGATCCACCTCTAGTCGCTCTTCTAAATGAAATTAATGGGAAAGAATATAGGACATCATCTATGCATGGGGTAATAAATATTAAAATTTAATATGTACCTATTTTACAAGAATATATTGATGTATTTCTAGAAGATTTATGTAGGAATCCAACAGAGGTGGATGTAGAGTATTCTATTAATGTAATTCTTGGTGAAAATCCAATATCAAAGGCTCTGTATGGAATGGAAATTGTGGAATTAGAAGAGATAATGAAACCACTTATGGAATTGAGTGATAAGTTATATATTTGGTCTAGTGTTTCATAATGGGGAGCCACTATTATCTTTGTCAAGAAGAAGGATAGATCCTTGAGGTTGTGTATTTATTATAGAAAAGTCAATGATATTATAACAATGAAAACATATTATTCTCCTCGTATTGATGATTTATTTTTTCATCTTCAAGGATATCAGTATTTATCATAGATGGAAATTCAATCTAGATAACGTTAGTTTCATGTGAGGAAAGAATATATTCTAAAGATACCATTTCTAACTAAGTATGGACATTATAACTTTATAGTAAAACCATTTTGTCAAAGTAATATACCCTTTGTTTTTAAGGATCAAATTAACATAGTTTTTAGGGAATATCATGAAGATTTTTTGAGGTATTTGTTGATTATATTTTGATATATTTAAAATTATACGAGGAACATTAGAACCACATAATAATTGTTTTAGAGAGTCTTATAAGAAAAGAGTTATATGTTATGTTTTGAAAGTGTGAATTTTGGATTCAAACAGTTTCATTTCCTGTCTATATTCACTATATATATGGAATCTTAGTTTATCATACCATGAAAAAGGTACTCCAGGAATCGTATACAACAATGAACATAACTGTGGTATATTGTTTCATAGAATTAGTAGGTTACTATTATCATTTTGTTCAAAATTATTCTATATTAGCTAACCCATTAACCAAGCTAACTCGTAAAGGGGTTTTGTTTATATAGATAAATGGAATTGTAAAATGTTTTGAAGAATTGAAGTAGATTTTAGTTAATTCTATCATCATGAATCTACCATCAAGAAATGGTGGATTTGTGATTTATAGTGATGCATCAAATAAAGGAATTGGCTATGTCCTTATAAATAATGATAGAGTTATTGCCTATGCATCAAGGATATTAAAAAACATATGAATAGAACTATCAAACACATGATTTCGAGATAGTAGCTGTAATATTTTATTTGAAAAAATAAGAAGTTGTATCTATGGTTAAATATTCTATATATATATATCACAAGAGTTGGAAATATATATTATCATAGGAAAAACTAAACATGAGCCATTGGAGATGGCTCAGGATACTCAAGGATTATGATAAATCAATTCACTGAAACCCAGGGAAGGAGATTAAGGTAGCAGATGCCTTGAGCATGAAGGATCGTAGAGTTATGGAAAAGATGGGGTCTAAGATGAAACATGTGTAATAAGATAAAAAAATATGGATATGTGAGTTATCAAAGAAGATTAAACATTATTACCTTTTCAAATATTTTCCAAACCATATTTAATGGAAATGATTAAAATTTCTCAAACTGATGAAGGTAATTTTAAAAAATATTTAATGCTCTGAATGATAAGATGTTGAAAGACATCGTGTATGTAGATGAAATTATTAAATTTGCGAACAAAATTTCTGTTTCCTTTATACTCAAGCTAAAAATGAATTTATTTGATGATTCTCATAGATTTATTTTCTCTATATATCCTAGTAGCAATAAGATTTATAGTTATTTGATGGATCATTTTTGGTGGGATAATATGAAGTAAGAAATTACTTATTACATATCAAGATGTTTAGTTAGTCAATAGGTGGAGGCTGAAAGGCAATATCCTAGAGGAGTAATAAAACCGCTTTCAATTTCTACATGGAACTAGGATGAAAATACTATGTATTTTATCCCTAGATTACCAAAAAAAATCGAAGAATAAATAATGAAATATGGGTAATTATGGATGAACATACCAAATCAGCACATTTCCTCGAAATATGGGAGGATTTTCACTAGATTTACTTGTACTAATCTTTATTAATGATGTTTTATGATTTTGTGGAGAACCTATTTCTTTTATTTCTAACCATGATCCATTATTTACATTGAAATTATGGAAAAGTCTTCAGAATTCACTGTATTCAAATCATTATTCGATTACTTCTTATCACCCACAAACTAATGAAAAGTAAGAAAGGACAATCCTAACATTAGAAGACATGTTGAGATAATGCTAAATTTTATTTCAAGGTATGTTGGATCATTATTAACATTTTTTATCTTTTTTCTTCAATAATATTTTCCATTCAACTATTAAAATGGCACCATATGATGCATTGCATGGAAAGAGATATACCACCCCTAACATTATTACGCACATAAACATGATTTATTAAATAAAATTGAACATAACACAACTCTGAGGATCGATAGGTCTAGTGTCTTGGTAAATTAATAACATTACATAACAACTTAAAACATGAAATTCAACATCTTTATTTCAAACTTCTTTGACATGACCAACTCATTCCTTCATACATAAAACTACAAGGGATTACCTGAGGACATACATAGGAAATGGGTGAGTTATAAATCCCAGTAATGGAGTAAACAAGAATAAACATGAAGAATACATTACATGTTATAAAATAGGCATTTAAATGTATCACTTGAAAAATATGAACTTAAATGCATGAAATATCATGGTTATCATAACATAGAAATCTAGCAACAACATAACACATGATATTTGCATGAAAAAAGTCTTATTCAACATGTATTATCATTTTTAAACCTTAATTGCACATTAATTATCATGAATAAACCCTCACATTAGATGGAGTATCATGATTCTAATCATTAGTCAATGAATCGGAGCTCTATGAGGTTTCACCCTTCATAATCCTTTCATTCTCTTTCTTAAGTATGCAACATAGATCATATAACATGGATTCATTCAACATAATAAATTATACCAAGATAATGTAATGTGGAATTGATACATGAATGTCTATGATCAATATGTAAATGTGCATAATGTTGAATACCATTGATTGAGAAATGGTAATGGTATTCACTACAAGGTAATTTTGGCATGGAAACTCGCAGTGTAATTTCGTTATCCTAACGGCGTGACATAAAAATTCCTAAAAATGGTTCATGAAAAAGAATGTGGTATCTCATAATATATAAATTAAATTTAAATTAAGGGTTGATATAAATTTATTTTCCAACATAAGGAATTTGTAAATAGAAGGAATAACATAATACTTTAACATGGAAAAAGAGGGAAAATGGAATAACTCTTACTAAATTTTGGCATGGGAATGAGTGTACATAGGAGAGATTAATGAGATATAAAGAGGTCTCCCATCATACAGACATAATAAGGGAAGAATGGGGGAGATCAGAAATCATAACCCATAATTTTTAATTGAAAATAAAAGGGCATAACAATATAAAGAATCTTGGATAAAAATGATAAAGGAGGGAAAGTGAGGATCCCATACATGAGTGTGTGACTTAAAATTCATGAAGAGGGGATTATTGAGATCTTTGAGATCCTTGGGAGGATTCTAGATATGGGATGGAATAGTAGGGATGTTCTATAAGGATTATGAGTGAAGGGATGTGGTAGATTGGGTAAGGTTATATAGAAAATGAGTGGGTAATTCTTTATTATTTCACATTCTTAGGTTTTGGAATCTATATAATTAAATATTCAAAACCAAAAAACATCCCATAGTTTCTTCCCATGGTTTCTGAAAATTGGAGTGGAAAAAATTATTTTATAATAAAAATTGCTGGAGATATTAAAATATTACCTTTCTTATGTGGAGGTGAGACACACATTGAAGGAAATGTTTTTAAAATCATAAAATATTGTATATGTCATGGAGGATTTAGTAACGCTTTGTAAAATAAATAAAATAGATCTAAAATCACATTATTTTATTTGGAAATATTATATTAATCTTAGAATACCAATTATAGTATTTATTAAAACATTTTTGGGTCATTATGATGTCATAAAACCCATAATATATTTATATGGTATTTAATTTTTTCCCAAAAATTCAATTGTCTCATAAAATTAGGAAAAATTTAACTTTGGATAATTTCAATGTCCTAATTCAAAAAATAATTTTTTTTTATCTAAATAATTTTCTTAATATTTTAAATTTTCACTTTTAAAATGAAAACCGACATTTATTGAAAATTAATGGGTTTTGACAAAAATAATTATCAAACCTTAATAAAAATTACATTTGAATTCATAAAAATTATATAATAATTTATTATTCGTAAAAGAAATTTGATAATACTATTTTATTAAAATATATATTATTTATAAAATTCATTAATTCCTTAAAATATAAACTTCTTGTTCTGTAATAAAAAACAATAACTCTTATCAAACTGATTGTCTGATCTTTTACAGTTATAAAACTAAAATAATCATCATATATAAGAATTTTTTTTATTATATTATTAATAAAAACTTTCTATTATATAATAAGGTATATATTTCTCAAAATTACCATTTTTCTTGGCGAATAAATTTATAAAATTCATGAATTTTTTAAGAAAGGCTATTCTCATTAATGAATTGATGGATTAAGAATTTTATTTATAAAAAATGTATTACACTATAAGTAAATAATAACATATTACATAACCACTTATTACACCAACATAATACTTAAGGGTAGGTTGTGCGATGGTGAGAGACTCTTGGGGTGGCACGGATAAAATTGATTGGGTGGTAATCTCTATTAACTTGAACTTCTCCGGTATGTGATTCCATTCAACCTTAACATGATGAATCTTAGTTTGGGAATGATCAAGAGAGAAGATCAATGACCCTACCTGATTTCTGAGAACTGAAAAATGATCTTCGTAAGGAACAATTCTATTAGATGAGGACATCCTCTCTTTTGTCTGTGTCGAATTATTTTTATAAGCCTTATATTTAAATAAGTCATGTGATCATTTTTCAATGGATATACTATTAATGATAAAGATAATTAATGATTATTTATACCTAATAATAAAAAAAGATTTCATGTGTTTTCCATATCCATAGGTCATTAAAAGAAAGGGAATTTTTTTCATAAAAGATATGGTCATCACAACAATCCAAAATTAAGAAATTTATCCCTCAAATTTTACTTTTCCAACACTAAAATAGATAAAGGTAACTCTACCTCGTCAATTCCTCCAGTTCCCATGTTTCTTCTTCAAACTTGTGGTTTCTCCAAAACACCTTTATGAGGGGAATCCTCTTATTTCGTATAACTTTTTCTTTGTGATCTAAGATCTTCACTATCATATCTTCATAGGAGAGGTCATTCACCAATGGTAACACAATTTTATTGAGTACATATGATGGGTTAGGTATGTACTTAATCAATAGTGATACATGGAATACATCTTGTACTTGAGATTGGTTCGATGGGAGTGCTAGTCAATATAAAACTTCTCCGATGCGATCAAGGTTCTCAAAATGGTCGACATACCTTGGATTGAGATTTCCCTTCTTCACAAATCTGAACAATATCTACCATGGAGATGTGCAGAGTAAAACCATATATCAAACATCAATCTCTAGGTCACATAAAAGATTGTCAGCATATCTCTTCTGTTGACTTTGAGCTGCTTTGATGTGCTGTTGGATGGTCTTAAACTTCTCCACCATTTCTTCGTCCATTTATAGACCAAGAAGTTTTTTCTCCCCAACATCATCCCAATATGCCAGTGTTCTATACCTCTTCCCATAAAGGGATTCATAAGGATCCATTTGGATTCTTGAGTGAAAATTGTTGTTGTAAGAGAACTCCACCAATGCAAGATGTTGGTCACATCCACCTTTGATGTTCTTTGAGCATGCTCTCAATAAGTCCTCGCATTTTTAGATAGTCTTCTCATATTGGCCAAAACATCATGGATGATAATCCATATAGATGTTTAGCTCGGTATTATGAGACTTTTGGACACTATTCTAGAACATATAGGTGAATCTTGGGCCTTGATTGGATATAATCGATATTGGTACTCCATATAGCCTCACCACTTCTCTGATTTATATCTGTGATAGTTTATCCAATGAAAAATCCTCTCAAATCGAAATGAAGTGTGCAACCTTTGTAAGACGATCCAGAATAACCTAGATATCATTGTTTCCTTTAGATGTCTTTAGAAGCCTGGGGACAAAGTCCATGGATATTTTATCCCATTTCCATGTTGGTATGGGTAATGGTGGAATCATCCTTTTAAACTTATGCATCAGAGGAATCACTTTCTAACATACCATGCACATTGATGTATATTCAGAGATCTCCATCTTCATGTAATCTCACCAACAATTCTCTCTAAGATCCAAATGCATATTTCTGTTTCTTGGGTGAATGGTGATTTTCAAACTATGTGCATCATCCAAAACTTCTTTCATTAACACTAGATTTTAAGAAACACATATTCTTGACCCAAATCACATAATTCATTTTTCATTAAGATTGAACTCTAAGGATTTAACTTTTTTGATAGTTTCACCATTCTTCTAAATTCGCACATCATCTTTTTGATATTCCATTAACCTTTCCAAAAGTGAAGGTTGAGTAATCATTTTTGGAAAAATTATGGATATTCCATTCTTTATAATTCCCATGCCCATCTTCAACAAATTTAAAAAGATTTGATTATTTGAAATTCTCATCCACGATAGAGTCACTGGGTCATTTCTTCATAGGGAATATACAACCTTGTTCTCTTTCCTAGGGAGGTAATGGATTGAGTAGTCATTTTCATTGATCAGCTCTAACCATCTTCATTGGCACACATTCAACTCTTTATATGTAAATATATACTTGAGGATTTTTTTATCCATATATATTTCAAAATTCCTTCCTAATAGGTAATGTCACAAATTTTTCAAAGCGAAGATCACTATGGCCAACTCCAAATCTTGTGTTGGATAATTCTACTCATGAACATTCAATTTCCTTGAATCATAGGAAAAGGCTATGTCATTTTCTATCAATAAACGATCCATTCCCTTCTTCTAAGAAACACTGAATACCATGAAAGGTTCTCCACTTTTTCATAGTGTGAGAACATGTGCAGTGATAAGACTCCTTTTTAAATCCATGATTATTTATTGAAATTCATCATTCCTAGAAAACACGACTCCCTTTAAAGTTAGAATAGTTATAGGGTTTTAAAATCATGAGAAATTTCTCACAAACCGGTGATAATATCTATATAACACAAGGAATCTTTGGAAATATGTCACAGATGTTGGCCTTGTCCATCCCTCAATTTTATTTGACTTGGAGGGATCCACATATATCCTATTTATTGTGATGATTGTCCAAAACAATGATACATAATTAAACAAGAACTCACACTTTCTATATTTTGCATATTTCTTATCCTTTTTCAAGTTCTCTAGTAAAATTCATAGATGATCCTCTTACTCCTCCTTGGTTATAGAATATATAAGAATATCATCTATAAAGAATATTTTTTTTTAATCTCTAAACAAACTATTCAAAAAATCCATGAAGATTATTGGAGAATTAGTAAGTATGAAGTGAATTAATATGAATTCATAGTGCCATTACCTTGTAAGAAAATTAGTCTTAGGGATATCCAAATTATTCAACATAACTTGGTAATATCCTAACCATATACCACCTTTGGAGATATATTTTCCTCTAAATAGACGATTGAACAAGTCATCAATTCATGGAAAAGGATACTTCTTCTTTATCATCGTTTTGTTAATCTCATGATAATCAATTCAAAGGTGCATAAACCCATCCTTCTTTCTAATAAATAGGACTGGTGAACCCCATGATGAAGAACATGGACATATAAACCCTTTATATACATTCTATTGATGTTTTTTATTTAGCCTCTAATTCTCCACTAAATCCATTCCTTACGGACTCTTGGATATATCTAACGGCCTACGTATGTGATAAAATGATAATTCAGAATCTCTTCTAAGAGGAAGACTAGGAAATTCCTTGGGAAAACCTTCAAAAGATTCCCTCACAATATGCATGACTTTGAGGATGGTTCCTTCCCAATAATCAATTATTTGAAAAAGATACGTATTCTCATTGTGTAGTAATATCAATGCTTGAAATGATGGTGCTAAAGAATAATCCTCCTCCCCCATTCACAGGTATATAATCAAGGGTTGATTCACCATATGAAGAGTGGTTTCCCTGTCATGGAAATTTATGATGGATATATATAGGGGAAGCCAACCAATGACAATAATTTCATAATATTCTACCAGAGGGAGTAAGATGAGGTTTTCTAAGGAGTCCAATCTACTAATTGTGATGGTGTAGGAGTAATATTCATGTGATGAAAAAAGTTCCACATTTCCCATTATCACTGACATCTATACATACAAGGGTTGTGGTTGTGTTTGGATTGTTCTACTAAAAATTTGGTATATAGAAGAATGTGTTGAACTATAATCAAAAATAATAATAGCTATTATTGAATGAATATCTAGCACAATTGTCACCACTTCATTTTTGGAATTAGTTTCAGTAAAAGTGGTGGAAAAAGCTCACCCTCGTTGCCTTGGTGGCTATTGGTTTCCTCAAAACATCCTTGGACTAGGGAACATGTTTGCAAAGT
Source organism: Viscum album (assembly GCA_963277665.1). Taxonomy (NCBI): domain Eukaryota; kingdom Viridiplantae; phylum Streptophyta; class Magnoliopsida; order Santalales; family Viscaceae; genus Viscum; species Viscum album. The sequence continues at coordinate 514,200,982 of OY728138.1, forward strand.
GCCATGGTTCTTTGTAGCTATATAAATGAAAAATGTATTGACGTTTGAATAGATCATTCCTCTCCTCTATTGTAGAATTATGTTTTTCTTGTTGCAATCATTGGCCATGTTCCCTTCACTTCCACATGCATTTTATCATCCCTTTGATGCAATTCTTGGGGTTATTCTTTTTCACCTTTGGAAAGTGTGGTGCTAGAATTTCATAACACCAGAGGATTTATCAATTGGACAACCAAAATTAATTTCCACTTTCTGATTCTTATCCCCATTATACCCTTGGGATTCCTCAAACTCCATTTCTACTTTGAATGAACATCGGAAAATTTCCTCATACCTGTCAATATCATGGATCACTAGGGCTTTCCTTAGGCTAGATTTTATCCCACCAAAGAAGTGGTCAAACTTGCATTCGAGGGTTATGAAAAACTCAGAGTAAATATTGTCAATGAATTTTGATGTTTTCTCCGCTGAATCTGATGGATTTGTCAGATTTTTAATTGAGTTAATGTCCCTTTCCATCTTGAGTCAGAGGGTGCAAGTAAAATATATATCGATTTTCCTCCCCGAAATCTGTAACACCCCGAGATTTTATGAGAAGTATTATTTTTAATTTATTTGATGTCTTGTGGTGTATGATACACCAATATTAGCTGGTACTATATGCAACACCGTATTATCTTGTAATATACGCAACATCATTCTTGGCTCGTGTTACACACAATTTCAAGTTTGTTTTGTGGAAATTATTCTACGCAACATTAGGAATTGTTTTTGTTTAATGTATAAATGAAATAAATTTTGATTATGTTTTAAGCAACACCAAGCAGATCTTTTACTACACGCAGCCTTGACTTGGCATTCATTACATGCAATAGAAACCTTCCACTTTAGCGTTAGTTGTACTCAATACCAAGTTTCACTAAATGAGATATTATAATAATATTATTATGAACTACCCATTATGAATAGTAATACCAACTTTTTGAAATTTTATAAAATTTACCTTTTACAATGGACTTCATTTTTGGATTTGGAAAATCTAAATTAGCCTAGGGTGATGTTTTGGTATTTTTCTAAAAACATTCAATTTTTTATGAATAGTGAAAACACTGGGTTGCTCTTTAAAAACGGATTTTTTATAAATAATTCTTTTTTATTTAAATTTATTTTAGTTAAAAATTGATAAATAATACCTATATATGTTCAATTTAATTCATTGGAGTCATTTTATAATAATTTTAGATATATAGAAATTTTATCGAACTTTTCACCGTCTTTTACCCACCTCCTAGGAGAGTTTGAAAATTTACATAAAACATAATGTTTCCACTTATATAAGTGGAATTTAGAAAATCCGAGAGAAACAGTTAATATGAATGAGTATAATGTGGTTCAATAAGATAAAAATATTTTTTTATTGAATAGTAACTTTTAACTTTTATTTACCACGGTTTAAAGTAAATAGGGTAATTAAGGGTAAAAATGATATTATTATTACCCTAAAACATATCCTAATTCTATTGGATAAGTTTAATTCGACCAAGAAAACCTTAGGAATAAAATATTACCATTTATGTCCACTTGGATTAGATTAGGAAATTTATTATTTTTTTATTTAAAGAAAAATTAAAATAGTTAAAATCAAGGTTTAATAACTAAAACATTTTTAATATAGGGTTATATATAAGATAACTTCTACTATAAATATTCATTAGAAAGATAAAAATATTTCCTACATAATTTTATTTTATTTATAATTTTTAGACATTAATTAATTTAATTTATTTATGACAAAATGATGATGTAGTAATTACCTTATTAATGAAATATTAACATAATTGATGTTATAAATACCCAAATAAATGTGATTTTAGACTTTTAATGAATTAAATTTTTTTATAGGTTAATATGACATGTTATTATTTAATTAATTTAATATTTTAGAACTAATCATCCTATTATGATTTTCACAAAAATCATGTACCAAATAGTGTAAAAATTGACATAAAATAGTATTTAAAATAAATATTATATTATTAATTGTTATTTTATTCCTAAAAATCTGAGGTTTTGCAAAATGACATATATGAGGGTATATATATTAATAATTAAACACTTGGGGATCACTTTCCTTGTTATAGTATGTTTATTAACCATATAATGTAAGAAAACAAAAGGACACTATAAAAGTTAAATTATTTAACTTAGAGATAAATCTAAATGATAAAGATAAAATAGTACCCTAAACTTGTCTAAAACCTATTGTTTGAGAGGATTTCGGCCCATAACCACCTTATATTAGAAATAAATCAATTTGGAGCTATTAAAAACCGAATATTTCTTTATTATAATATAATTTTTTATGTTTTCTTAAGGTGCCCCTCTCCTCCCTTATACAAAGGGCACCCCTTCCCTCTTCTTTTCACACCATTTTGAGCCTTGATGCTCGTAAAACCCCTGATAACTCCTCTTCTCAACCTTTATAGTTACATCATACAGGTTCTGGTCCTCTAAAAAGGCCAACTCTAGTACCCTAAGATGACGTTTAATGGAGGTGCGTCGAGGAAGAGGTAATCTCTTCTACCGACTCATCCAAGTATCTTTCTTCTTCTACGTTCTCTTTTTTAGTTGTCTCATTATTAAGTAATAATATAATTATTATTTATATACTGATATGTTATTATAAATTTGATACAACCCTATTTAACCTTCTATCTATCTTATGGAAAACGAAATCACCACTAGTGCGTACGTACGGAATACTGTCTCCACGCCGTGGTGTAATCTATTTTCGATCACCACCTTACTTTGATGGGTATAATGGTGTAAATAAATAACTATATATGATTAATGTAATGTTATATTGATTATTAAATATTATACATACACTTCAATACAATTCAACGATCATGGGAATTATATCATCACTTGTGCATACGTACGGACTACCGTCTCCACGACGCGATGAGATTCATTCTCCCTGATTAACCATTCGTGAATGATTATAAAGTATATATAATAAGTAATCATCAAATAAATGAAATAATAATGATACTGGATTTATGTATATATATATGCATTTCTTCTACTTAATTCCATTCAATTATATATGGAAACGAAAATAGCATTAATGCGTATGTACGGTCTACCGTCTCCATGAACGGTGTATTTCATTCCATTTATCAATCTATAATATATATATATATATGTATATTCTCAATATATATTATATATAAATTATGTTTTACATTCTGGAAATAATTAAATCAGAATATAAGTAATAATATCAGGAACCACAAGTCGAAACACATACAATAAATGAAACGATTTTACCCAAATCACTGCTTTTACATCGAATTTACAAAAGAATAGGTAATATAATGTCATAAGTAAACAATATATGATATCATAAAAATGAATATGATTATGTAATAAGTCAATGAAAATAATTAAATCATTATACAAGAGGTTCAGATACATACTGAGCATATCAGACATAAGGTATGGGATAATTATTCCAATCTCGTTCTTATCCGAGATTGTTTATTCATAAGTATTTACAGGGGTTATTATTATCATCCTTCTCTATGTTTTCTAAAAGTGTTATTATTTATTCTTAAAGTAATTTTTACCCATTTTTGACTTTTACCACATGTTATTAAAGGGATATTTCTTTTGTTTACCCAATGAGGATCTTTTTTTTGACTTTTTCGGCAAAAGTAAGAGAAGAATGTTTTTTATCATATACGGCATGAACGGATTTTTACAGTTTCATAACGCCTTATTTTCATGATGATTACTCGATAATATTTCATGAAAATTTTCAACAAATTCCATTTCTTTTAAAATTGTATGGCATCTTCTGAATGAAAATTATTTTGACGAAGATGGGATATTTTCTTCAAAAATTCATTTCAAGTGTTTTATCAAAACCATATTCCATATAAGATGGCATTATTTAATACGTGTATGTTTCAAGTATAATGTATTTATTATTTACATGGATTCAATTTTATTGTGATGAAATGATATCCAATTCGTATATGGATTATGTTATGATGGGATGATGTTGATGAAACCCATTTTATACTTAGGGTAATGATGAATTATTTATGTTCATGTTGTGGAAAAGGTAAGATTGACCTATTTATGTGATGGGTGGGACTTATATCTCCCTCTAATGCATTGGATAAAGATATATATCTCATGAGATAGACATGGATGGAACGGTATGTTAATCTGGTTCAATGTTACAGGACTGAAACGAGGAGTGAACTCGATTCAGAAAGGGACTTTGTCCACTATGACGGTCTAGGTAGTAATTCCTTGGCTACTATGGAAATAATATCATGTGATTAATGTCTTTCCACAATTAAATGATTTATTCCCATGTTATTTTATGATTATTTATGTTCCTGTGTGACCTATGAATTACGTACTACCATGATTTATTTAATATCTCAATATTTTGAGGTGGAAACTTTATGTTCACATTTTGAAGCTCAAATATATATGGTTTGTTTTATTTTATCCATTATTACCCTTACTGAGCATTTCATCTCAACCTTTATATGTTTTCATTCCCCCAGGATATAAATAAAGGTTTTAGGTTAGAAAACAAAAGGGGAAGATCTGTATGGGATATGTTGAAGATCTTTCACCATGATTAGAAGATTATGTTCTGACTTTCCAAAGACACTAAACTATTACGGTCCTTGTGTGTTTGTTTTTGTTTTGTATTATGTATTCCGCAAACTTAATTTAATGTCTATTAACGTCATGCTTTGGGACTCTAAAATATCCTTCCATTCAAAATACTCGATCTTTTTCTCAAGATTCATATTTGTGATCAATGTCCACCATTGATCAGCTTCACCATCCATTTGATAATCATCCAGAAAACCCATAACATGTTTAGAACATTGATGGATGGAGAAGATCTTTTCAATGGAGTTGAACCATTGTTCGACAATTGAGGGATCAGATGATCCATTGAAAGTAGGAGTCATATGTCTCATGAAGATCTTGATTATGGATTTTTATTTCATGGGGGGTGGACATTCCTCTTGACCCATGTCTCTATTAAAAACATGATATAACTAAGAGAGTATCACGAAAAAGATTGTAGTTCATGCTCCCATTAGATTGGGAATCTATTTAGAACAATCATCACATTGATCATCATATCAATTGTTAGCTTGAGTCCTCTTATTACCATCCTTTATCTATAATAAAAGGAATATTAGTCGTAAGTATTTTAAACTATTAATCACATAAGGGGAATCTAATGAAGAAAAATAACTTATAATTTTCATTTATTTCCTTAACTTATGAATTTATAGGCTTTAATAAAAGTTATCCATGATCTATTTCATAATGTATATTCTTATGGAATTTTCATAATTGCTTCATTAATAATACTTCATTCTAATATTATGATTTCACTAATGCATATCCCCCAGGAGTGTCGAACCAAGAGTTTTGGAAGGCCTGTTGTCATGCACTAGTTCACATTCAAATCTAGTTCGAAGCAGTGTTTTCAGGTATTACACCTAGATACATGTGTTCCATATCCACCTATACATGTTCATATCTGGACATGGATTTATTATTTTGATAAACCACATGCTATATACCCACAAAAACGTATGTATTATTTTATTATACTCAGTATTATCCCTAATTATTTCCCTAGAGTCTTATAACACTAATCCCAAAAATAACTAAACTGATCCTTTAACAACAACTATAACAACCATAACATTATTACACACATAAACACGATTTATTAAATAAACATTTACATAATAAAAAACAAATGATCAAGAGGACTTGTATCTTGGGAAATTAGGAAGACTAAAAAGGAAGATAAAACATGAAATACAAAATCTTTGTTTCAAAATTCAATGACATAAGCAACTCATTCCTTCATACATAACACTGAAAGGGATAACATGAGGACAAACATAAAAAATGGGTGAGCTATAAGGCCCAGTACGGGAGTAAAAAATGAATAACATGAATAATTAATTACTTGTTTTGAAATAATAATATTAATGGAGCACTAGTGAAACATGATAAAAATGAATGATTTGGCATGGTTACCATAACATGGAAATGTGCCAACAACATACAACATGATATTAGCATGAGCCAAAGCTCATTGTACATGGATTAACATGATTAAACCCTCACTAAATGTGAGTTATCATGATTAAACCCTCATTTAACATAGTTTATCAGGATACTAAACATTTCCCAATGCATTAGAGTGGTACCATTGAACACACTTTATGATCATTTCCATCTCATGCTTTATGTGTGCCACATAGATCATATAACATGGGTTCATTCAACTTAATCATTTATTAAATCATTAAGTAATGTGGAATACATTCATCAAATTATTTAATCAATATGTATATGTGAATAATGGTTAATACCATTGATAGATAAATCGATATGGTATTCACTACACAAAGATTTTGGAATGGAAAACCACAATAAAATTTATGCAGCCCAACGACATGACATAAAAAGGGTTGGTGAGTGATAAAAGGGTATATCATCACATATAATTTAAATTTACAGTATGAGGTCCACATAAATACATGTACCAACTCAATTAATTTGGAAATAGATGGCTTAAAAATAGGGAAACGTGAAGATATATGATAAAGGGAATAACTTGTATGAAATTTCGGCATGGTAACAGGTGTACATGAGAGGGATTAATGAGAGAGAAAGTGGTATACCATCATACAAAAATAATAATGTATGTATGGGGGTGGATTGAAATCATACCCCATCATGTTAAATTGAATATAAAAGGGTGTGTCAATATAATGAAACTTTATTAAAATGAGAAAGGAGGGAAAGTGAGGAAGCCATACATTAGTGTGTGACATAAAATGCTAGAAGAGGGGATTATTGAGATCTTGGGGAGCCTTGGGAGGATTATATAGGGGTGAGGGAGGAGTAGGGACGTGCTAAAAGTATTTTTAGTGAAGGGAAGTGGCATTTTCGGTGTGTTTATAGGGGAAATGAGAGGGGAATTTTTTAATATTTCACAAACATAGGTTTAGGAATCTATATAAAGAATTTTTCAAAACCATAAAACATCCCAGAGTTTTTGCTGATTGTTTATTCCAAAAAAATAGTAGAAAAATTATTTTATAAGGGAATGTTCTTATGATATTAACATATTTCCCTTTCTTATGTGGAGATTAGTCACACTTTTATGGAGATGATTTTAAAATCGTAAAATATTGTATATGTATTCGAAGATTCATTAATGAATTATAAAATAAAAAAACAAATCTAAAATCAAATTATTTTAATGGGAAAAAGAATATTCTGTGGTGAATAACTACAATAGTATTTATGACATCATTTTTGGGAAATTATGATGTTATAAAACACATATTCTATTTATACGGTATTAAATTTTTACCCAAAACTTCGACTATCATGGAAAATTATAAAAAAAATTCACCACTGGATAATTCGGATTTCTTGATTCGACAAATAATTTTTAGTTTATCTAAATAGTGTTCTAAATATGTGAATTTTCACATTTAAAATGAACAGCTAATTTTATTGAAAATTCACGGGTTTTGACAAAAAAAATTTCCAAACAGTAATAAAAATTACATTTGACTTCATGAAAATTATATACTCATTTATTTTTCATAAAATTAATTTGATAATAATATTTTGTTAAAATATTATTTATTTCAAAAAGTCATTAATTCCTTAAAATATACACTTTCTGTTTTATATTATAAATAATATAACACTTATCAATAGGATTACCTAATAATTTAGATATAAGGAAATGACATAATCATTATTTATAAAAAAATTATTTATAATATTATTAATAAAAACCATAGTATAATAAAATATTTTATATATTTCTTAAAAGTATTATTTATACCTGAAGAATCAATTTATCAAATTCACTACTTTATAGGAATGATTATTCTCATAATTAAATTGATGGAATAAGACTTTTATTTTACAAATGTTTTACACAATAAGTATCTTAAATATTATTACATAACCCCTTATAACTCCCATATAAAACCTAAAGGTAAGGTTTGTGATGGTGAAAGACTCATTGGGTGGCTGCGATAAAATCACTATAGTGGTAATCTCTATTAACATGCACTTCTCCAATATACGATTTCGTTCAAGATTAATGTTTTGAAGCCCCTATTCATCTTGGTCAATATAGAATCTCAGAGAAACTACATCCTTTCCGAGCATCATAGATTTTCTTCGTATGACTTGAGACTAATAGATGAGTCCATCCTCTCCATTGTATATGTCGAAATGTTTTTTTAACCTTCTATTTATATTAGTCATGTGATCAATATTCAATGAATATATTATCAATGGTTAATATACATAACAGTTGTTTGAACCTAATAATAAAAAATCAAGACTTAGTTTTCAATATCCATAATTCATTAATATAAAGTAAATTTTATTCATAAATTATTTGTTCAATGTAAGAGATGTCATACCCCAACTTGTAAGGATGAATTTGGTGAAAGGAATCCTATAATCCAAAAACACGTGGAGGGAAAAAACAAAAAACGTATATACAATGCCAACCCAAATCAATGTGGCTAAATGTAACTAAAAATATATGTTGATAACTGAAGAAAGGATTTGGAGTTTCAAGTGAGAGAACGTGTTTTAATGAAATTATCTCAAAGTATTGATGTCATAAAATATCGAATGAAAGGAAAACTAATCTACAGATACATTGGTCATTTTAGAATCCTATAGATAATTTGAGATTTGTATTATTGTTTTGAAATGACACCCTTCTTTTCAATAGTACACAGTGTGATCCACATCACTTTTTTATGGAAGTACATTCCAGACCCAATGCATGTCTTCACTTCGTAAGGAATATAACTGGAAGATGATTTATCTTACTATGGAGAGACTATCATAATTATGGAAACTAGGAGAGAAGGCGGTGAGGAATTAGATGACTCAAATGGTTAAGTAACTTACAAAAATCATAAAAGAGAAGAGTCGACATAGGAATGATAGGAATTTATGTGGATAAACTACCCAAATATTTTTATGAGATGACATTTTGGAATTTTCGAGAATAAATATTTTGTAGGTGGGGATAATGTAACACCCCCAAGATCTTCTATTATGTCTCTTTTAAAATTTAACATCCTTTATATTTTATGATTCAAGTAACAAAAAGTTTAAATCCATATGATACAATTTAATTTGACTGTTGTAAAAGTAATATGACCCTTAGGAATAGTAATATTACCAATAAATTAGTAAACACAAACATTAAATTATTAATAAAATTTATGTGTCTTATAAATGGAAATATGGTATATTATTATCATGTAAGAAGTAAATAAATGTTCTAAAAATGAAAAATTACGTTTTTTTAGTTTTTAAGTCATAAATATTTAATTATAATTTTATTATCAATATTATTATTTAATAGAAAATATTTTTTCATAAAATTGACTCATAAATTTATAATTTTTGTCTTATGATTATAAGATATTTTTATTAGACCTTAATTAATTTTTCAAAGTATCATAAACTCAATGATTATATTTAAATCATTATTTTTCAAGTAAATGATGATTTTATTAAAAAATAAATTTCTCATATTTATAAAATTATTTTCATAAATTGGAGATCATTTTTGAATTATATGTTTCATAAAATGGACAGGTTTAGTTTTTGGTATTTTTCTAAGATACTTGATTTTTCTCTGAATATTGAAATACACTAATTTACCGTAATTAATAAATACATGAATTATTGAGTCATAGATGGTGTATATATTATTCAATCCCATAATATCAAAAATTACATCATTATTTTAATGTATTTATTTATATTTCTCAAACTATTCATAGTCTTAATCCAAAATAATAAAAAATGACTAAAATATTCCAAAACACTACTCTCCTCCAACAATAAATACCACCACTAATAACATATTTTACTAAAACATACAAAAAATAAAAGTTTTCTTATATTATGAATATTTCCATTCCCAAAATTCTCCCCAACATTATGGTCTTGCTTGTATCACCAAAATATTAATTCAATGTTTCTTAAGGATGTTCTCAAAGAGAAGAATTCAAGAGGTAAATCATTTTTCGTTCTCCTTCAATTTCATTTAATTTATTTGATTCTTATTGTATCGTTAAATATTATGTTAATACATTAATTATATCTTTAGTATCTTATATATAATAAAATTATGATTCTCTAAGGGAATATTCATCATCAAAGCCCTTCTCCTTCAAACTTTTATTCTAAAAATGAAAACATCATTTGTGATGAGCCGATTTAATGCTATCATGGACGATGCAACTTAATATTCCATTACCATATTAGAGGATTATTATAAAACCATAGTCATGGTTAAAAAATATTTCATTATCAATTTTTATGTTATTTATTATTCTAGAACTACAATATATATATAATATTAATTAATAAGAAACAACTGGCCAGCCATGATTGAAAAACCACTAAAGATATAAACAATTATAATTAATGTTTTATCTAATGAATAATCCTAATATTTGAAAAAAAATAATATATAATACCATTAAATATTATGGATGTTCATAAATTTTTGATAAGTATTAACATTTTACATGATCACTAGTATCTGTGTAAAAGTAAACCAATCATGAAAACCAAGGAAGAATACACTCTAGAATGAAAAATTTGAATATCAAAACTCAAAAAAAAGGATATAAATGAATTTAATAAAATTATGATAAAAAAACATGTTTAAGTGGTTTTAAATTAATTTATTAATTAATCTAATTTCATTATACAAGATATTATGTACAATTGAAGAACCCTTTCGGACACAAGGTAAGGGTTTTCTCATCTCACCATTATTTTTGTGAGATATGCCTCGTCTGTAAATATTTATTGTGTTTTTTGGTTTTATATTTACTATTCATTTATAATATCATAAATATATTTATCTTCATGGAATTAAATGTTTCAATTGAATAACACTTATTTTATGGGACATATGATTCGATTGAATATAAAGTGGCTAGGATTACTATATATACCTCCACTTTTATTCGTGTTATTCATTCTCCATATTTTCACAAATATAGTTCTTCATTATTTTTATATAATTATTCTAAATTATATTTATATATTCCAAATCATTTATCTGGATCATTTTATCTTTCTTTAATGGGAAAATACAGGTTTTACAAGGTTCCCTTCTCAATTATTCCTGATTCACTAACTAATTAAAGGGAACTTCTCTATTTCATACCAATTTTCATATACCATACATAATTTGTTTTAAGACACCATTAATTTTATAAAATCTATTTTGTTTTCATTAACAACTATATTTGTTCATTTCTGGTTTTATATAAACAATTACTATAAATTGAATTGGTTTTTCCAAAAGAACTCTTCGTTGCACAGTCAAAAGAGTATTTCTCCTAATAATTCTAAATGATTTAACAAGAGTATTTTAATATATTTTAAAACCTCTATGGGATCATATGATTTATTGAGATTGATATATTATTATTATTATTATTATTAAATTTCATTTTTTATTAAATGGTTTATAATCACTGTTACTGTGGATGTTCTATCTTGATACCATTAACCATACTACTCAGAATGGTTAGTGATAATGTTCACAGATTAGAGAATGTTATTTACACTCAATATTTATATGTTGTTTGTGTTTTATCCTATTCATAAATTAAAGGATATATCCACACTTATATAGCCATGGTTTAAATAAATTGAGGCTATAACCTAAGACATCCCCACGGGTCTTAAGTTACCAGTGGCACTACACCCCCACCCTTTGAAATTACACCCCCAATGTCGATGTATAATCCCCACAAGTCAGTGAACCTCCTCACTCGATGCTGCATACACATCCCAATATCCTCCTCCAACAACGCAACCACCCAACCTTGATCCTCCTCCGACGATGCGACCACCCAACCGTAGGAGGATCCTCTGATGATGCGACCACACAACCTCCCTACGATCCTCTTCGTCTGACGTGGCTCCACCTCTGCCTCCACCTTCAATCCACCCTCTTCTTTTACGGTCTTGTTTTTTCAGTCTTCCCATATTTTTGGCGCCCCTCCACATCTCATCGATGGGTTTTCCCTGACTCAAAACTTGTGAGTGGCCTGCGGTTGGGTGTGTTTGGGTTTGATTTCAATTTCCTCATATCTCTATTCTATTTAGGTTGTTGGGGTTTCAATAAACTCTGATTTTATCCAATACACATCCACATACATATGGACTAGGATGGTTCTAATTCCCCAAATTCCCTCTGATTCCTACCATAGAGAAGGGTTTCCTTGATTTCAGATCCACAACCTCTTCAATTTGAATTGGGTAAGATTTATTTGTTTCTATTTCTTTTCTTATTTATTATCACATTTTTATAGGGATTATTTGTTTTCAAATATTTCATAAAGTATTAATTCTTTGATTTTTGGTATGGTTTTCATTGGGTGTGATTTTATTATAGTGTATAAATCTGAAAATGCAAGAAATCAGATGTTATGGTGATATTATTTTAAGATGGATGAATGGTCTATGGTGTTTTCTAAAAGAAAATTTCACAAATATATAGTATTATTTGATTATTATGACTTTGTTCATTGTAAATTTATGTTTTGTAGTGGTGTATATATGACATATCATAATATAATTGTACTTGTTGATTAGAAGTAATGTTTGGAGGATTTACTTAATTGCATGTGGACTTATCAATTTCTTTAAGAAACTATTTTTACCATATAAATTATATACCATACAATTATGATGAGTCACAAAGAACATATATGTTTTGAAACCAATATGCGAAAGACACATAAAATATTGATTCCCCATAGGGTCTTACTCATTTCCCATTAGGTGTTTAGTCTAAAGTTTTTCATCTAGAGTTTAATAAACACTAACCTATAACTCCCTAACAATTCTTATTGAAATAAAAATTTGGGATAAGAATTGTTTATGATAATTATTTACCGGAACCTTTATTTATCAATGTATTTAAAATAATATGTATTTTTTCATATTGCTTTTTTAACTCATTAAGCATAGAACCATGGGTTGTCAAAGTAGATTTTTGATTACTGAAGTACTCCATCTCTATATATAGGTCCTTCATGGATGAATATTTAATTGGTCCTTACCTATGGTAACATGTTGAAGGTTAACAGTTTTTACATACCTACTATAAGTGTGGGGGGAAATAAATCTATTATAAAATCTATTAGAAAGGTTATTTGTATCAATATTTATTTCCATATTCATATGAGACTATTGAATACTCCTTGAAACATTTGTTGTTAAACAAAAATGGATGGACCGCTCCCCCCCCCCCCAATCAAGTTTCAATACTGATCTAGTGGGATCTGTAATTGGTATGATAAAAAACTTTCCTCTAGTTGGATTTATATTTTTCCAAGTCCTACTGATTTGTTTTTGAAATATATGAACTAAAAAATAAGAAGTTGTATTGATGGTCCTTAAACAGAAAACTCAATTTCTATTACTATTGATTTTGAATTTAATGTATTTTCTAAGACATTGAGGAACATGAAGAAATAATAGGCTACAATTCGAATAAATAATTCTTATGAGAAGCTTATTGCACCACTATTTGAAGGTATTCAAAGTGGTTTTCCATAAAATAAATCAAATGAGAATGATTCTTATAATGAATTAAGTTCATGTTAGGATGATGTTTTTTCCATTGAATCATTCATTGATATCAATTTTGAAATCAAGGATTTTCTTAAAATGGACACTATTGAAGTTATTATATACATATTTGAAAACGTCAATGGGATAAAATATTAGAAATCATTTTTATATATAGATTTTAAGTCAGTGAAATATAAATTTAATAAAAAGTTATGTTAATGTATCACCATCATAATGTTAATTTATGTTAAGGATACATTTCTATCACTTTTCATTGGATAATTGTTTATATAGGAATAATAATTTAAAAGGAAAGTTTGTAGGAGTTTTTTTATAATAGAACAGGTATTTTCAATAGAAGAAACTATATTGGACCTCTATGGGTGTCAAATATTTATAAATTGATGTTAAAGATAATAGTATTAAAGAACTTGATAGTTCTCTTATAAAGGCTAATAATGTCTGTGGTGATCTGATTCTGATGTTATAAAAGGGATATGAAGAAATGTTAAAATATCTTGAATATGACATGTATTTTATAAATTTATAATGATTGTTGTTAGAGGCAAAATTGATAATCAATAAGTCAACCAAGTTGAATCATTACATGTATTTAGAAAAATAAGAGTAGCTACCACTCAAACTAATGATGATAATATTACTAACAAAAAGACTCATAATTGTGTCAAAATAACTTTAATTGATCCACTTATTTTTTCACTATAAGCTCATGCTGGAATGCGACAAACTATCATGATAAATCTGTTGGTACACTTGCATATTTATCTATTACCCATGGTTTAAAAACATTATCTATACAAATATTAGTGAGATTAAATAATGAGAATCTGTCCATATCATCTAATTTGGCTATGGGAAAGAATATTATACTTGGATCTCTAAATAAATATCATGATCATATTGTTGTTGTTCATAAATAAAAAGCAAGAATAACTAGATATACTACATACAAAACAAAGAGAATGCGATTTATTTGTCAATAATAGTGATACTTGACACTTGGGCAGAAGTATAGTGAATGAATGCATAATATGTCAACCAATGTAGGATATATAAGGTCTATATTTTGGGGTATAAGACCATATTTTTAAATAAAATCTCCGGAAAAAATGAATAATTCAAAAAATATGAGTAATATATCTTTAAGAAATAGATTTCAATATTTTGATTATATTTATAAAATATGAAAAAGTTATAATAGTTAATATTCTTGTAATTATATACCAACTCAACACAAGATACATAATAATTTCACAATAAGACCACCATAAAAATAGAATTAGGTAATAAAAGTAAATGAATCTACCTTGGGGGAAAAAATAAGAAAGTTATATAATGTAATCAAAATAATTCAATTGACTTTAAGAGGATGTTGAAATAGAGATGAACTTGCTACACTATGGACATATAGTCTAGATCAGGGAATATTAAGAATTGGCTATTAATGTCATGACTAATGGAAATGAGCTAAAGTGAAAAATAGAATCAATTCCGGAAAGGAATCATATAATTAATTTAATTAAAGATATCCTAGAAGAAGAGAAATACCAACTTCTAAAAATGATATTATAAATAATACCAAATAGATACATGAAAGATACAAAATTCCAGGTCATACAATAAACAAATTTTTAACTTCACATCCAGAAAAAGATGAACTATTGATTTGAAAATATTAAACATTAATGGCTCAATCAATCATGAAATTTCTCGTATTAATAGTTTCCACACACATTAATTAGGTAAATTGGGTAACTAAAGAATGTGTGATCATATGAACTATTTAATTAGTAGAGCATAATAATATGGATCGAGTAGAAAAGTATAGAAGTGATATAATTTATAAAATAATTTTCCAAGTTCCATGTTTAATGAATGACTAAAAGAACAGAAGGCGATTATAAAGTGCTGGGATCGATGTAGTGTTTTCAAAATTTGAATTTGGCGCTTTGTGGTGTACTGTTTTTTGAATTATGTATCCGGATTTATGTTTAGTTGCGGTATGGTTTTTCATCTAGAATGTATGGTTACCATTATCCATAAAAATGAATTTTGAAAATATAAAAAATTATGTATTTGGTGAATCTAGCATGAATATATCGCAATATTTAATATATGGGAAAAAATATTTTCTCGATTGGGATATAAGTCCGGACCATATTACCTTAATTATTTTTTCCCCTATTTTTTGGTAATTAATGGTTATAATGAAAAAGGTTGGAACTACTTGGAAGTTATTATCATTACACAATGGTGGGTTTTATCAATCGCGGTTCATTCACACTTGTATAACTATCACATAAAAATACCAAAAAAATAAAATGGTAAATAATAGAATTTATCTTTGAAAAAATTATACATGATGAAAACTATTGGGAGGCATTCTTAGTGGTAGGGGTGGGGTTTTTATAGGGAAGTGTGGGCCAGTGGGGGTGTAGGTGGGGGGGTGGGGCGGGGAAAGGCTGGGGGTGGGGTGGAGGGGGCTGGTGCAGGAGGGGGGTGCTGGGGAGCTTGGGGGAGTGGTGCGGGGGGGGGGGGGGAGGTAGGCTGGTATATGGGTGACTGGTGCGAGGGGGGTAGCGAGGGTGAAGGTGGGGGGATGTGGGTGATGAGGGTTTGGTGTGGGGGTGGGGTGTGGGGTGTGGGGTGTTGAGGGCTGGTGCGGGAGGGGGGGTGCTGTGGGAAGTGGTGTTGGGGGGATGGAGTAGGGAGGACTAGTGCAGGGTGGTGGGGGTGGCTGAGGGCTCGGGGGAGGGGCTAGAGGGGATTGGTGCCTGGGGAGATATAAATCCAATTTTTTAATTGATTTGGAAATGAACAGAATAGGGAAAATTGAATGGAATGAGAAATATAAGACAAATATATGTTCCTTTTCTTTATTATATACTGACCATGAAAAAAAATTATATGATTTCATATGGTAATTGAGATATATATTGGATATAAATGCAATGAATAAAATATTTAATGGAAATGATAATATAGAAGAACATGGTATGCATCATGGATGTGATATTTCTATTGTTTATGCATGTTATGATTCAATGATTATTGATATTATGATGAACATATGTGTGTTTGTGGATATTTCTTGTTGACATGACCACCATAAATTATTAGCCCAATGAGAGTGACTAAATGATGATATTATGATAATAATAGAATGAAATTATATAATCTAAAATGGTAATGGATTCATGTATCATTAACCATCACTGATATCATATATATATGAAGTCGTTATATCTCATTTGTATTCACACTATTTCCTTAAAGGTGGTTTCATATGATGAGGCCAGTTCTATCCATGACCATTGATGACAATCATTTAATCACCGTATTTGGGTAAGAATTATTCCGTTTTTATTCTTTTGACACATTTTCATTAGGACTATTCTAAATTTTGGGTTCTTAATATTTTTTTTGTTCTTTCTGTATGTCGTTTATGTGGACTCGAGTTTCCATTAACAAAGCCATAGATTTTTATTCATAGGTAGGAATATATATATATGTTCCCCCAATTATATATATTCACTCAATGATGTATGAATATATATATATATATATATATATTTGGGCTATTTGTTCTTATATATAGATATGAAAAATGTATACAAGTGTAAGTGCAAAGGGGTATATGCATGTATAAACATATATCTAGGGACCCCCTGGTGCATATTTGGCCATGAAAATATGTACATAGGGGCTAGGTGTTCATATATATATGTCAAGTTGCATATATGTGCAAGTGGCTAAAAAAGAAAGATTCGAGTTCTTGTAGTCAAATGCAGTGTTCCTTGAGGTTGAGGTATGTTCCCTATATTCAACCCTTTAGTTTTAATTCTATAATTGTATTAGTATTTAAAAAATTCATTATTATATTTTTTTTACACTACTCGAATTGGTTGTGGATCTTTGAAATGTCATTTTAACCTGATTTACAGGATTTCCCTAAGCCATAAACATAGACTAGTAGAAAGTTTCTGCCAATTAAAAAGTTGAAAATTAAATTTCCTTCACATAATATATGACTGTGCACTCTTTTTTGGAAATCATGAACCTTGAATTCCCACAAAAATATAAAACATAATGAAATTCTTTATTTTCATTTCATCAAACATAAACAACCGGCCTTGAAATCATGACACTATTTTTAGTAACATCACTGTGAAACACATGACCTAGATGAAGATAGAATTTATCCTACTAATACAAATCCTCCTAGGCATGATTCACATTGTGACCTAGGGTTTCACATGATCAATCCATACCCCTAGGAATTTCATGGCTTCAACTGAGGTTCAAAGTCGGAAATGTTCGAGATAGGGTGTTCACCCATAAACCAACCCCATTCAAGGCATATATTTGATGGGTCAGAACATGAAAGGATATGGTAGATTAAATATCCATTAATTTTCACCCAAAACCTATAACAACTTCCACCCTAACCACACATGTTCTAACATAGGACTAAAACCAAATCCAAAAATACCATTTAGGAACATCTAATGTTCATATTTCTTATCCAATTTTCAATTTAAGAAACAACCCATGCTTCATATTAAAAACAAAAATTTCTTCCAAAAATAAGGAATCGTAAACCTATCAGGTATTACAAACTCCCCACCTTAACACTTCTCATCTCCAATTAGTCATGGTATTCATCAAAACAAGTCTCAAAAACTAATTCGGTTGTCAATTCCATGAGAACTCACTATTCTCCATCACTAAATTCTAAACATATTTTTATTACACAAATTCAAACATCAGTATATGCTTTGACCCAGATGTCGATCCACTCACTAACTAAAATTACTAACACCAAGAAGGCTCCCACTACACCCATATTTCGGGACACTTCTTGGAGTCTTCAAATGATTAATCTGAATGCTTATGGTTATCCCCACCATACTAATCTTCTCGTGATGTTTGACTATCCATCATGGTGCTCATAACCATTTGAACTTCCAACTGAGAATGAACATCCCACGGTCTATCAACCTAGTATATGGATTTTGAAAAATGATCTCAATGTGGTTTTCATCTCACCGCATCCAACCCCATGAAAAACACCAGTCTATTCTCCTCTAGATGAATTTTTATGAAATTTCATGGTTTCACCCACTGGTGTGATATCATATCTCTCAATCAAGATGACTTCACCTCTTAAGGCATCACGAGACCATATAATTACTACACCTAAGTCTAATCTCTAACTCCCTAGGTAATTTATGTTTAGAATCATCAACTATTTTCTTCCTCCATCATGCTACCACTCTATGCACTGACTCACCTCTGATGTGATTCACCCTCAGATCACTCAAAAACTATTCTGAGCCCAATTCCAATTTACCAACTCCACTCAACATCACATATTAACTTCAAATATAGTATTACACAATGAACTAGAAAATATAGGATCTTACCACACATAGACATCACTTTTACAGCTCAACTATTCAATTATGGGCCTCACAGCAACTACGACCCTTTGACAAGAGGTTCAGTCACCCACAAGTAATATCATTCTCCCCACTATAGTTGTACCACTATCATTTACCTTTCAATCCAAAAATCAGGTCTCTTTAGCCCATGTTCTATCCATCACTAAATTAAATGACTAGATGTGGCCAACCAACTTATCCCTAAATTCTAATATGAAGTATCCATTTCCACCGAATGTTGGATAACCATATACCATCCATTCCATCCAAATCTATTCAATAGTTTTCTCCCCACCCTATGGATTCCCATACATGGTTCCTATAGTTTTCCAAACACCAATTTTCAACTAATGATCCAAATAGGTCTTATCAGGAAACCTCATTGAGAAATACACCATCCAAGGACAAAAAAATTAGCCTATCAGGGGGTGATGGGTTTTTTTATAAGGAGAAGGGGGTTCATGGGGTGCATGGGGTGGGTAGGGGGTGTGTTGGGGTAAGGGGGGGGGGGTAAGGGGGGGGTCCATGTTGTGTATAGGGTGTGTGTGTTGGGATCTTTTTCAAGGGGTATGGTTGGGTGCATGGGTATGGGCATGGGGGTATGCTTGGGGGTGTGCAGGGGGATGGACGAGGTGTGTACAGGGGGTTGTTCTATAGAAGGGGGAAGGGGATTGTTCAGGGTTAGTGGGTAGAGGTGTGTGATAGAGGTGGGGTAGGGGTGTGCAAGGGGGAGGGGGAGGGGTTAAAGGGGTTCCAAGGGCAGTGTAGGAGGTCTGTGCATGGGAGGGTGGACGGAGGTGTCTGGTTCTATTGAAAGGGGCAGGGGTAGGGTGTTGGGGGGGTGTGCTGGGGGGGAGGGGGCTGGGGAGGGTGGTGCAGGGGGGAGTAGGAGGGGTGAATGGTGTAGGGGGAAAGGGGATTGGGGGTGTGCTGGGGTTTCAGGGGGGTGTGTTGGGGGTGTAGTGGGATAGGAGTGTGGAATGGGAATGGGATGTGTCCATGGGTGGGAAGAGGGTGGTAAGGGGGTGTGTGCTAGGGAAGGGGGTATGGGGGTGTGCAAGGAGAAGGGTGAGGGGGAAATAGAAGTGCTGGGGTGGGGGAAGGGGGTGTGTTGGGTTCTTTTACAAGGGGTAGGGTGCAAAGGGGTGGGTATGGGGGTGTGTTGGGGGTGTAGTGGGTTGGGGGGTGTGCAGTGGGAAGTGGGTGTGAGCGGGGGGGGGAGGGGGTTGAGTAGGGTGTTGTTCTTGGGAAGGTGGCAGGGGTGTGCTGGGGGCTGGATGAGGTTGTAGGGGGGTGTGCTGGGGGAGGGGGGGTAGAGGTTCAAGGAGATAGGGGAGGGTGAAGTTGGAGAGGGTAGGGGGTGTGCATGGTTCTTTTTCAAGGGGTAGGGTGAATTGGGTTGGACATGGGTGTGATGGGGTGTAGTGGGGGTTGTGGGTATGGGTGTGGGGGGGGGGGGGGGAAGAGGGTGTGTCGGGGAATGGGGAATGGGGGTGTTCAAAAGAAGGGTGTGAGGACATGGGGGTGTTCTTGGGAGAGAGGGAATGGGTGTGTAGGGGAAGGGTGGGGTGACATGGGGTATGATGGGGGGGTGGGCAGGGGGTTCAAGGGGTATGGAGAAGGGTTGTTAGGGGGAGGGACAAGGGCAGAAGGTGTGTGCTAGTTTCATTTTCAAGGGGTATGGTGCAGGGGGGTGGGAGGGGGTTTTATGGTGCATGGGTATGATGGGGGTGTACAGTGGGATGGGGGTGTGTGTAGTGGGTTGGGGGTGTGTGTAGTGAGGGTAGGGGGAGTGATGGGGGGAGGGGGAGGGGTTTACGAGGGGTGCATGGGGTTGGGTGCGAAGGGGTGTGCTGGGGGGTGTTCAAGGGGGTGGGTAGGGGTGCGTGCTGGGGAATGGTGAAAGGTAGTGTGCATGGGGCAGGCGGTGTGTTGGTTGGTGGGTAGGGGTTGTGGGATGGGGAAGAGGGATGGGGTGTGCAGGGGGTGGGCAGGTGGTGTGTGATAGGGAAGGGACTGGGGGAAAGGGGTCTGATGGGGGTGGGCAGGGGGGTTGTCAATGGTGCTATTTTTTATTGAATGAGGAGACATATAGCCATAGTTTTAAAACGTGGATATAACCATATATCCATGGTTTAATGTCATGGAAAAGGAATATATCCATGGTTTGAATACCGTGGTTATATGTATTTCATGACTTTTGATTCTTCCATGGTTTGAAAACTATGGCTATAGGTTTTTCCATATATCCATGCCAATACAGGCCATGGTTTATGAAATAATGGTTATAGCCTATAGCCATAGTTTTTGGGCCTATATCCATGGTTCTAAACTATGGCTATAGCCTTATTTTGTTATAGTGAATTAATTGGAATTATTATGTTATGGTAGGTGCCCACCATATCTCCTTGATGTATTGGTAGATATCATGAGAAAAAACATAAATGGATTTCGATGAGGCCTTGAAGCTATGTTTATGATTTATGGAATTATTGATTCCGTTGTAATGAAATTAGTAATTTATAATCCATGTGATTATTTTACTAGTAAAATATCCATGGTTAATTTTTTTAATTTGATTATTTATATGGACTTATTTATCCATATTTTATTCTTTCCATATTTTTCTCAAGATTATGATATAATGGCATATGTTTTTTTTCATACACCATGCCTTATGGATTATATTATCTTATATTAAATTACAAACCATTACTGAGCATCTTATTTCACTACTTTCTTATGTTATATTTTTTCCCAGGATGTGAATATGTATATTATGAATTACTTTCATGGATAATCTAGCTGTTATCGAGGTTTCCACTGGAGTTTATCTCTTATTTGCCATTAATTTTGTAATGTAAAACTAGTGATTGATTCTCATTTTATGAAACTACTAAACTCTTACATCCATTGGGATGTGACTTACATGTTTATTATACTAATGAAATATTGTGATGAAACGACTCCAGACAACTGGGGATGGGGTTTCTATAGATAAAGGGTTGTATACTGGTCTTAATGTAGTGTCTACCCATAAGGGAGTGGTTGGGCATGACCCAGTTATGTTGGTGTCCCTTGAACCTAATGCCTCAAATTTATGTGTTGTGGGGAAGGGAGATAACAAAAAAAATACCTTGGTAGTGGAAAATACTATTGTGGTGTCACCCATACCTTAGTTCATACAACATTAATCATTTTCAGCTAACACAACTGAAATCAAATTGACCATTGATTTAGCCAAATGTTTGGACAAGAGATGACAACTGAAAAAGTGCTAGACTCCTCAGACAATTTCTAATAGCTCATGTTTTTTCAAGACAACACATAATCATATAAGGTCTAATGTTCATACACATAATCAATTTTATCTTCTTACCTTCGAAATTAGAGAGGATGGTGAACATAGAGGTGTTGATGATTCTAAATCAGAGGAAATAAAACATGAATCTGATGATGAATCTATGTGTGATGGTGGGGTACAATGGAATCAAGCTATGTAGTGTACAAGGGATCATCATCTCTACATTCATGATGGTATATTTTTATGTCATAGTATGAGCCCTCTCCCTCATGTAGTCCAAATAGTTTTTCCAGATGTGGAACATGTTTGGTGTATGGAGTCTTTTGAGTTGTATTTTTTCTACTTTTATTTTCTCCCTTTATTCTCTATGAGGGGATTATTTTTTATAACCCTTCCCTCTATTTTCATGTTTGGGTTTTTTCATTTCAAGAAATGGGTATTGACCACAACCAGTAAAACAATTCAATTTTTACAACTAAAATACTCACGTCTATAGAGAGTGGTCCATAGAAGATCCACAACTCATATAGTGGTGAATCAAGATGCAATAAAATATCGACTTAAAATTTGTAAATTTTTCATTATGGCATGTATTGTTCTATTAGTTGGTGGGAAATCATAGAGAACTAGAAAACTAATGAGGATTATTATAACTACATGGGGATTCTCAGAATAGAGGTGTATTACACCTGGAAATGGATAATTATATCTATTTATTCTATTGGATGAATTAAAGAGAATGGAATTGGGCTATGGTTCCATTTCCCTAAAACCTGGAACACATTCCATTTAGGATGGGGATTTCCACATTAATTCTTTTATCCTCATGAACTCATTATATCAACTATGGATTAGAATAATTGGATTGAATTAGATTTTATTGTAACCCAATATTCTATTTGATATAGAATATTATATTGAAATTCCCACTGAAAATGAAAAATCTTCTATGGTTTCCCAATTTGGTTGCTACGAATGAATAACTACTGAAGTTGACCGTGTTGTCACCTTTTGTGATATGGTAGTCTTTTCCACTAAAGAGGATGATCAATATCTTTAAATAATGTATGAGAATAATCCTTATTTATGAATATTATGAACTTCGATATGAAATATACATGATGAATACAATAGAGATTTATCCAGCACATTTTGTTCCATAATGGGTCGTGATGAAAATATAGGTAGCAGGAAGAATCAATAAAACAATTCATTATATCAAATAAAGTTTAATAACCAATATTTTAGTCATGTTGGTAATGTTGTTGACAAGGACTAGATACCCTGGGTGGATGTTGAAGTTGAGAATTTAGTCCAAGGACACATGTTTACTCCAAAAAAACCACCTACCAAGATAGGGGCCACTGGTCATATTTCATTAGGTATTCCATTGGATTGTAAAAAATATCAAGAAAGCAGTCCATAGTGGATTTTAGATTATACTAAATCCACTCAAAGACGGACAGTAAAAATGTGATGTGATGATGAAGAGATTAAATATATCCCTTCATTTGAGAAGTAGGACTTGAAGGTATACACAATCCCAGTCCTCTGGATAGAGGCTCAAAGCCATGGGATGAACTTACATAGTTTGATTAGTAATCCATGATAGTATTAACATTTATTCATGTTCATGTAAGGAGAACAGAAGGAGAGCATACTAAAAATGTTCAAGGGAATGACTATACTAATCATTATTTGCATGCATAGGAGGTGGATGATCATCAATCCCTACAGGGGCATAAATAAAATTCCATAAGAAATGAGAATAAGAAAATTGTTGATACTTATTCTATGAAAGGTAAATCAATGATGGGATCTACCCATGACATGGTCAACCAAGCCTCACCAACGACATAGTCTATAGCATATCCCCTTAGTAATGATGCTCCTAATAAAAATGATTCTTCGAACATAGGTGAAATGTATTACCATAATCTAAGAAGTAAATCATCTCTAATTTATATTGTAAGAGGTTGGAATCCATTGTTATTGATGAAAAATGTGATATTGATTGAAGAAAGAGAAATAGGATTATAATCAGGTTTGAAATGAATTTAAAAATACAAAACCATATGGGTATGAAAATATGATGGATTTAGATATATTGATCATAAAACCTTATAAGAAGAAGAAAAAATGCTAATGAAGGACATACTACATTTTCCCTTCAAAATACTAATCGGGTTGGGTGTATAGAAGCTTTACACATTCAAATGGATCTTCATGATCACTGGATTAATGTTTTATCATTTGATGGCTCTTCAAAATCAGTTGACCTAAGATCCAAATATCCCAAGGGACTAAATTCTGCTACACCAGGTTCATCCTCTTCCTCAACCAATATTAGTTCAAAAGAGGGAATTAACATCACTCAACCCAGTGCGAAGAGTCATGTATCCACCCAAAACTGTTTCAATGTTCTTGATACAATGCTAACATCTTTTGAACATGTTCATATATTAAATTATAAAAACTGTTTTATGGTGGTATAACTAACATGGTGGTTGTGTCCTCCAACCATGATTATGGATTGATGAAATGCAATTTCGATGATTAGGAAAACCAATGAAAGCCGGCCAAAACTGGTAGGCGAGGTATTCATCCATGTTTTCAAGGAGGTAAAGGCTCCATATATAATTTGGAAACGCGATCACATGCTAAATAATTTTCTTTATCTACGGTCTTTCAGTTTGGATTTTTGGTGATGACTTCTTGGAGGCCTTTGAATGATGTTGTACTCTTTTTCTAGGGTTTTTTCATGCGATTCTTGAGCCTAGTGTGGTTATCTTAGTTTCCCTTTCCCCCATCACCCTTTATTCCCCTCTTATTTTCATTATTCAATAAAAAGGCCCTCAAGCCTCAACCAGTTAAAATAATTCCATATAATTATATATATAATTATACAATATTATAAATGTATATAATTATATATAAAAATATACATGTAATTATTTATAATCTAATAAATAAATAAATATATATATATAAATAAATATATATAATTATAAATATAATAAATATCTATATTATTTAAATAATTTTATTATAATTTTATAATTATTTAAATATATATATTTATAATTCTAATTACAAATTAATACATTGATAAATATATGTAATACTAGAAATATATGTAATTGTATTATTATATATATTTATTAATATATAATTATATGTAATTATAAAAATAATAAAAATAATTATTTTTTAGAAATATTTATTATAATTTTATAATTATTTAAATAGATATTTATTTTTTTATAATTATATATATAATTTTTAAAATATATATATATATATTAATAATTTTATAATTAATTATTCAAATTACAAAATTATTAAAAAAGTAATTTAATCAGGTTAATTATATAATTTTATAACATATTTTAAATGTTAAAACATAATAAAAAACAAATAAATATTATTCATATAAATTGAAAACATATTGAAAATTTTATTCACACACATGTATACACATGTTCTATATATATGCACATACCACATACATGTGAATATATATTTACACATACATGCATATTTACATGTATAACTTCTATATATACACATACAAAAAACACAAAGACACAACATAATGTATACATATATATATTAAGAATAATTTTTCTATTAGAAGTATTTATTAGCGCTATAAAAAGAACTGATAAAGAGGAACCTTTTTTAATGAATAAAAATTAACTGATAAAGGGTACACCATTATCAGTTCACTTTTTAGCACTAATAATCATCACCAATTTTTGCAACTTTAGGTAGAACTGATAAATGTTAACCTTTTTTCGGCACTTTATGTTTGGCACTGATAAAAGTTAGCATTGCATATGTCATGATCTATCGTAGTGCAACTAGGATTGTTATCCACCTTTATGAGAATATAAATTTTTATAGGGAGTAATCTTATTGTGAATTTAAAACTATGTCTTATGGTAATAAATATGTTCTGTAGTGTTTTATATGTTTTATCACTAGTAAAATAAAGGACTATAGTGACCACCAAAATCTATCACTAAAGGCACATAGTGGCCACCCAATGAACACCAAACGACAGATGCATTTGACCCATCACTATTTCCAATAACGTCTAGTATTTGGTGGACCCTACATGAATGTTTAGTGTAAATTTTAGCAACCAAGGATTGTTGATTGCTATAGTTGAAACTTAAAGGGACCTCCATATGGTAGTCGCTATAGTCAAACCCATCCAATCCTATATCTTCCACCCTATGCCAGCATCTATAGGGTCCCATGGTCTATCGTATAGTGGCCCAATATGGTGGCCCCAATAATGTGTTCATTTTTTATAAAAAAAGATTCCACAATAATTAAAAAACCACCTTATTTCAAAAAAAAAATTTATTCCCAAAATACGATGAACTATATGCCCAAAGATATATTTGTTTAATCATCTTCCAAGTTCCACACCCATCATCAAATATTAGTGAAGTTAAAATATCACAATAAACTAATAACTGGAATGAATTAAAATATTTAAATTAAATCTTATTTCAACATACTGGAGTTATTTTATTTTGAATATATATCATTAATTTATAATCATTATTAAAAAATTTAGTACCTTTTATTAAATTTTATGAGAATACTACTTGTCTGATTGATGTTTAATCTTCGATTAAATGTTATAAATAATAATAATATGTTTTCCCTATGATTCCATTTATTTCTGATGTCATTATATAGAGATCTGACCTTTAAAATAACATTTTGTTGCTTTATAACACTAAATGTTCGTTTTCCATCATCTAGGGAAAATAACACATTAGATTGTTGTACCATCTTATTGACCATATCAAAATTCACTCTATATTTTTTTCTTCA
Organism: Viscum album; assembly: GCA_963277665.1. NCBI lineage: Eukaryota > Viridiplantae > Streptophyta > Magnoliopsida > Santalales > Viscaceae > Viscum > Viscum album. The sequence continues at coordinate 514,228,351 of OY728138.1, forward strand.
TTTTTTTCATTTAGATTTTTTTGGGTTGGTTTTGACCCCCTCACCCTCACACATTTTTTAAGGGTGTAAAACCATTAAATCCACATATTTGATCATTTCAGGCATATCTCACATCTTATTTACATGAAGTCTTCTCATATACATAAAAATACGAGTACGATGGTTTTCTCATAATTTGACATCATTTTATTATATTTTTTTGTGGATCTAACTGTTAAATGCATGTTTTGGTGTTCTGTGACAGTAAAAGTGAATTTTCCATCATCTTGGAAAAAATGACCCCTCTAATTGACATATTGGTCTACTCAACGATTTCAAAATTAAATCTATGGTTTTTTCATCTTCCTCTTGGGCATGTAGATGTTTTTTGGATGGTTTTTACCTAATATGTGTTTTTAAAATGCTTTAAACCTTTAAAAACTACAAACTCAATCATATCAGGAAGACTGCTCATATGATTGATGTGTTCTCTCCACGTTCACATGAAAGGTAATAATAATATGGTATTACTTTCATTTTACAACATTTATAGGCCATTTTATATCGAAATGACCATTAGAAATGCGTTTTGTGGTTTTATGATACTAAAAGTGTGTTTTTTGACCTCTTAGAACAACACCATCTTGAATGAAATTATATATGCTCGAACATTTACAAATTATATCGATTATAGTTTTATTATATTTTCACACCATTAGGATGCTTTTTGGATAATTTTAACCCCCATGCACACATTTTTAAAAGGCTTCAACCCTTTAAAACAATATATTTAGTCATTCAGGGAAGAATACCCATCTGATTGATATGTCACCTTCACATACATGTCACGGATAATAATACGATGATTTTACTGTTATTTTAAGTCATTATGAGGTAGTTTTCTACATATTTTATTGTTAAATGCTTGTTTTGGTGTCTTATGACACTAAAAGCCGGATTTCCATCATCCTACGAAAACATCACCTTTGATTGAAAAACTATATACTAAACCATTTCAAATTTTACTCAATTAATGTTTTCAACGAATTAAATGGTATTTGGAGGTCATTCAGTTGGATTTGACTCCTCGTGTGTTGTTGAAGTGATTAAAACATTTAGAATCAAAATATATAGTCATTACAAGAAGAACACCCATTTAATTGATCTGTTGGGTCATATTACCCTTCAAAAATAATAATAAGATGTTTTCCTATGATTTCATATTATGCATGGATCATTTTTTATGGATCATACATTTAAACACATGCTTTGTTGTTTTATGTCACTAATATTTAATTTTAGGTCCTACCATAAAAACACAACATCAAATTAATTTTATATTTTCTCATCCATTTGAAAAATAACTATACAATTTCTGGTGTCTCATTTTGTTGCATTCATATTCCATTTGATTGGTTTTAACCCCCAGAATCAGCTTTTTAATGGGGATTATACCTTTAGAAATACCATATCCGATCACTCTGAATAGAAAAAATTTCCAATTGGCATTCTCTCTACTCATACACATCATGAATAAAAAAAATATGGTTTTACAATAATTTATAGTTATTAAATGGTTTTTTGCTAAATATATGACCATTAAACACACATTTTGGTGTTTTATGACACTAAAAGTTCATTTTCCATCATATTTGGAAAACAACACCTCTGATTGATGTACTATCTACAGAGCCATTTAATAATTTAGTCTATAGATTTTTCTTCTAATTCCATGGCAGTCATAGGTCGCTCATTCGGTTTTTACCCCTAGGCATGTTTTTGAAGGGTGTAAAACCTTTAAAAATGCCTATCCAGTCATTTCCGTAAGACCTCACATCTGATCGATGATTCGTCTCCTTTTACGTATAAAAAATAATAATATGATTTTTTTCTGATGATATCACATCAATTTGGGGTATTTTCTATGGACATACCCTTTAAATAGTTTTTTGAGGGGGTTTATGATAGTAAAAGCATGTTTCGGGTTCACCCATGAAAATTCTACCTTAGGATGATGTTTTATATACTCAATTACATCAAAATTAACGCTATAATTTGTATCCTCTAATTTCACAACATTTAGATTATGTTCGGTTGGTTTTGACCCCTAGATGCACCTTTTTAAAAGGCTTAAAATTTGTAAAAAATACTATATTTAGTTCTGTTGGTTAGACCACACATCATTTTGATGTGTTTTATTCTTTTACATATCATGAATAATAATATGATGGTTTTATTATGAGTAATAGTCATTTCAGTTTGTTTTATATAGATAATATTATTAAACACATGTTTTAGTGTTTTATGACTCTAAACGTGTGTTTTCTATAATCCTAGTAAAATGAAACCTACGTATGAAATTTATGATACATTACCATTTAATAATTCACTCTATGGTTGTTTTTATATGATTTCATGGCACTCTGTGTCTATTCTATTGGTTTTGACGCCCTTAGGTTTTAAAATGGCATTAGACCATTAAAAACCACATATTATGTTTTTCCATGATGAATTTACATCTAATGTAAGTTTCATATCCTCAAACATGTCATAAATATAAATAATAAGTTATTTTTACCACTATTTCATATAATTTCAAGGTCATTTTCGATAGTTATGACCATTAATCCTGTGTTTTGTTGTTTTATGAAAATACAAGTTCGTTCTGGTCCTCCTCAACAAATTCCACCATAGATTAACATTATATTTAATCATCTATTTATTATTTCCCTCTAATGTTGGTTTATTTTAATTTAAATGAATTTTGATTCATTTTGTTTGGTGTTGACACTCGTATACACCTTTTTAAAGGATGGAAAACCGTTAAAAACTGTATATTCGGTCATTCAAAGCATACCCTGTTTCTTATTGATGTGTCATCAGCTCATTCTAGCCATGAATATTAATAGTATGCCATTACTATGATTCCAAATGATTTGGAGGTCATTTTTTAAATAAATGACCATTAAACACATGTTTTGGTGTTTTATGACACTAAAGAAGAGTGTACCATCATCCCAGAAAAATGGAACCTCCAATTACTGTACCATCCAATAAACTATTCTAAATTTTACTTTATGATTTTTTTCATCCAACATCATATAATTTTTGTGTATCTTAGTTTGTTTTGACCCCCCTATGTTTTTAATGGAAACATATCCTTTAAAAACCACATATTTAGACGTTTTCTAAAAACCAAAAATCTGATTGTCATGATTTCTTCTCATACATGTAAATAATAATAATAATAATATGGGTTTTCTATGATTTCACATCATTATAGGGTCTTTTTATATGTATCTATTTGTTCAATGTCAATTTTGGTTCATTGTGATAATAAAAGTTTACATTTGGTCCTCTTAAGGAATGAAAACACTAATTGATTTTAGATGTGATCGAACATTTCACAATTTACTTTTATGTTGTTTTTATATAATTTCATAGAATGTAGATTTCGTTTGGATGGCTTTGACGCTAAGACATACCATTTTAAAGGGCGTCACACCAGAAAAAACCACATATTCAGTAAATCAAAATAGAGTAAATATCATATTGACAATCCACCTAGTCCTATAAGTCATCAATAATAATAACATGGACTTTTTATGATTTTAAGTCTTTTTAAATTTTTTTAATAAATATCTGACAATTAAAAGAACGATTTGGTTTTTTGTGACACTAATATTGTGTTTCTCATCAATCATGGGAAAAGGGAACCTCTAATTATTGAATTGTATACTTGACCATTTCAAAATTCACTATATGGTAGTTGTCATATTATTTCATAGCATTCGGATGTCTTTCGGTTGGTTTTGACTCCCCAATTGTTTTAATGTGTTTCAAACCTATAAAAATTGCATATTCAGTTATTCCTAGAAGACTGGTCATTCGAGTGATGTTTCATATAATCATACACATAAAAATAATAATTAGATGTTTTTCCAATAATTTAAAATAATTTTGTGATTGTTGTCCATGTATATTACAATTGAACACCCGTTTTCAGTTTTTATCAAAATAAACAGGGGTTTACTGTCTTCCCAGGAAAAGAGCACCTCAGATTGAAATTTAATCTGCATGACAATTTCACAATCCATAAAATGGTTGTTACTATCTAATTTATTGTAAATTGGATTATCTTTGGTTACTTTTGACCTGTGGATGCATATTTTTAAATGGAGTTAAACCTTGAAAAACCAGACATTTGGTCACATAGTAATGACTTCCTATCTGATTGATTTTCCATCTACTAATACACATCATGAATATTTATAAAAGTATTTCCCTATGATTTTAATTCATTATGAGGTCTTTTTAAATATATCTTATCATTAAACACACATTTTGGTATTTTATGACACTAAGAGTAATTTTTTCCATCATCCCAAGAAAACAATGCATGTGATTGACATACCTTCTGCTCGACCATTTCAAAATCCAATATAAGGTTATTTTTATTTCAATTTATGTAATTTATAGGTCATTAATATGGGTTTTACCCCCTAGTTCTTATTTTTAATATCTTGAAACCTTTCAAAACCACCAATTTGGTTGTTCTAGGTAGACCACATGTACGATTGTTCTTTATTCTCCTTATTCACATAAAATGTTAATAATAAAATTATCCAATGATTTTAAAACATTATGGGGTTATTTTCTTTATATTTGACCATTAAACAAGAATTTTGGTGTTTCAGGTCACTAAATGTTCAATTTTTTCTTACTAGGAAACACCATCTCGTAATGATGTTCTATTTTCTTGAACAATTCAAAATTAATTCTATAGCTATTTTCATCTCATTAATTGAAAATCAAATGTAGTTTTTTAGTTTTCCCCCTAAAATCACCTTCTCAAATAGAATTATGCATTTAAAATCCATATATTTGGTAGTTCTGATATGATCACTTGTCTGGTTGATGATTCTTATAATCATACATATTAAAAATAATAATGAGACATCTTACCTTCTATTTCATGTCATTAAAAGGTTGTTTATGATATATCTAACCGTTAAACACATATTTTTCTATTTTATGACAATGAAAATGAATTTTCCATGATACCAATAAAATAAAACCTCCATTTGATTTACTATCTACTCAACCATTTCAAATTTCACTCCAGTTGTTTTTGTTTGAATTCATGGAAATCAATGGTTGTTTAGTTAGTTTTGACCCAATGACATGTTTTGAATGTGAATTAAACATTTAAAAAAATCATATTTGGTCATTTCAAGAAGAAATCACATCCAAATGTTGTTACATATCCTTTTACACATCAATAATATTTAAAAAATGGGTTTCCTATGCTTTCACATCAGTTCAAGACCATTTTCTATAGATCTAACCATTAAACACAAGTGTTTTGCTGTTTTATGACACTAAATGGTCAATTTTGGTCCTCTTAGAGAAACAATACCTTGGATTGGCATTTAGTATACTTGAAATTTTTTAAAATCACTCTAAAATTGTTCTCCACTAATTTATTAGCATTAAAATGACGTTTGGTTGGTTTTAACCATTGAACACTCCTTTTTATAGGGCATAAAACATTTAAAAACCACATATTCAGTCGTTTTGGGAACACCACACATCTGATTGACATTCCATATACTCATTCACATCAATAATAATAATAATTCGATTTTCCTCTTCTTTTAAGTCATTCTATGGGTGTATTCTATAAATATGATCATTAAATACATGTTTCGGTGTTTTATGATGCTGAATTTTCATTTTTCATCATCCCAGGAAAGTGATACCCGAGTTTGATGTACTGTCTAAATTACCATTTTACAATTCAATCTAAAGTTATTTTCATATGATTTCATGTCAATAATAGTTAGTTCTCTTGGGTTTAACCCCTTCATAGGTTTCTAAAGGGCATTAAACCTTTTAAAATCACATAGTTTTTCGTTCCAGGAAGACCACATGGAACACCCCGAGATTTTATAAGATATATTATTTTTTATCTTCTACTGTATGCTACACCAAGATTATATTGTGCTAGATTGAACACTGTATTAGCTTTCAGTATACACAAAACTATTCTTGGATTGTGTTACACACAATTTCAAGTTCGTTTGATAGTAGTTATTCTATGAAACATTTAGTGTGTATATAAATATATATATTCAATGTATAAATTTAATATGGTTGGATTCTGTTATACGCAACAATAAAAGAGTCTTGCACTACACACAACCCTGATATGCCTTGCATTACACGCAATCACGACCTTCCTCGATAGCATGTGTTGTATGCAATACCGGGTTTCACTAAACAACGATATATGATTATAATATTATTATGAACTAACTTTTATTAATAGTATTAACTACATTTTTAATTTTATAACATTATTATTCATCTAACACATTTTCTAGAACATAGTATGAGAAAAGAGAAAATTTTTATGTAAAATTGGTATTTTTAAAAAAATTTAGTTTTTCCGCCTTTAATGGCGCACCCACATTAAATATATTTTTTGATGGGTTTATAAGTTAAATTTTTCAAAATAAAAATCTTATTTGGAATCAGGATATAAAAATTTACTTTCGATAAATTTTTCATATTATTCTAATAACTTTTATATTTTAATGAATAGTTAAAAAAGTTAAATTTTAAATAAAAAAAACTTTTTTTCATTGCAATAATTTATAGGGTTAGATTATAATATTTAGTAGTTTTAAAGTATAAATATAATATATTTTTTCCATTTAATATAACTTATGTCATTAGCATTTATTTTACATTGAATTCATAGGTAAAATCATTTCAATATTTAGCAATGTTTTAACTTTGTAAACTAATTTTCTTAACAACGAGATTATTTTTAAATTAATTTTTGAAACCATTGTGATTTGAATTATGAAAAATGGATTCCATATATAGAATCATCATTTTCAAATTATGCTAATAGTCTACGTTTTATTTTTGGGCACTATGAATAGTAACTATGGTAAATTTTATTTACCATAGTTGAAGGTAAATCGGGTAATTAAGGGTAAATTTAATGTTATAAAATTGCTCTAACACTTGTATTAATATAATTGGATGATTATATATTGTCCTAAATCATTCTTGGGTCGAAATTGAATCTAATGGAACACAATTGTATTTGATTAAGATCATTAGTTTATTTTATTTAAAGGAAAGTGAAATATGTCTCACTCATGCTTTAATATTTAAAGTATTTTTAATATAAGGTTATACAGAATATAAATTCGACAATAAATACTCATTTGAAATATAAATTTTTTGTCCTTATCATGGTAATATATTTATAAATTTAAAGTGTTATTTAATTACCTTATTATCTTATACATTAATGATGCAGATATTATTTATTTAGATAAAAATCAATAAAATAGTTTTTATTGAAATATTAATGCATATAAAAAGGCCCAACAATCTGAACAAGACTTATTGGTAGTTTATATATAAACCCTATTCATCTAATGGCAGAATTTTTGACAATTTGGATTCATATAAAGAATATTATGACACTTAAATTATTTTATTTTAAATGATTCCAAAGTTGTCACCTTCATAATTTAATAAATATAACAATTTACATTTTATGATTTTAAGTTGATAAATTCGAGTAAAAGTATTATTATAAAATATATGATATTTATCTTCATAATAAGAGTTTATTTTTAATTTTTATGCATCAAATAAGTATATTAAATAATTATACACAAATCATGTAGTAATTATTTTATTAACAGATATACCAAATAAATGACTTTAAATATATTAAACTAAATATTATATGAACTATTTAATATGATACACTAATTTTCTAGATAAATATGACATGTTATTAATCTATTTAAGCTTTTATTTTGAACATATATTCTTTTTGGAGTTTATTTAAATTCAAATAAATGAATAGTTTCAAAATTGACATAATTGTTATTTTATAAAAATAACATAGTATAAAATTGTTTAAAAATCACAAAAATATTAAAAAATTATAAAGTAAAATTTATATGGTCTAAAATATAATAACGTATCCAATTATAGGCATTTTACATCACATATGTAATTATTTATAACAATTTAAAAATTAGAATATTATTACCACAAATAAATTTAAATAGATTAAATAAGGAGTAATCAAGATGATAATGTTTAAAATAAACTCCCAACATGTCTAAATTTTATTAGTTGATGATATTACAACCCTATCTCATCTAATATTTGTATTTCAGTCATTTTTTGAGGTTTTTATGTGAGGTTGAATTTATTATAAATTAATATTTCTTATGTTACCAAAGGTGCCCCTCTCCTCCCATATAAAAAGGGCACCCCTTCCCTCATCTCTTTACTCCATTTTGAGCCTTTAAGATCATGAAAACCGTGAAAATTCATCTTGTAAACCTCTCTAGTTATATCATAGTTATTCCGGTCTTCTCAAAAGGCCAACTCTAGTGCCCTAAGAAGAAGTTTAAAGGAGGTGTGTCGAGGAAGAGATATTTTCTTCCACCGACTCTTTCAGGTTTCTTTCTTCCTCAACTTCTTCTTCTTTAGTTGTTTCATTATAAAGTAATAACATCAGTATTAATTATATACTGATATGTTATTATAAATATGAAACAACCCTATTTCACCTTCTACCGATCCTACGGAAAACGAAATCACTGCGCGCGCGTGCGTACGTACGGAATACCATCTCCAAAATGTGGTGTTATCTATTTTCCACCACCACCATTCTTGGATGGGTATAATGGTGTAAATAATAACTATATATATCATTATTATAACATCATACTAATTATAAGATATTATATCATCCACTCCAATTCCATTCAATAAGTATGGGAATTATATCATCGCACGTGCGTACGTACGGATTACCGTCTCCACGACGCGATGAGATTCATTTTCCATGCTAACAATTAAAGAATTATTATAAAGTATATATAATAAATAATCATGAAATATATGAAATATTAATGATACTGGATTTATATATATGTTATTTACTTACATCTATTAAATTTAATAAGGAAACGAAAACAGCGTTCATGCATATGTACGGCCTACCGTCTCCATGAACGGTGTATTTAATTACATTTATGGATCTATTATATATATATATATTATGAATATATATTATATATAAATAATATTTTATATTCTGGAATAAATTAATCATGATCTATGTAATCATATGAATTATTACAAGTCAAAACACAGACAATAAATGAAACGGTTTTACCCAAAACGCTACATTAACATGAATTTACAAAATAATGGGTAATATAAAGTCATAAGTGAACCATATATGATATCATAACAATGAATATGATTCTGTTATAAATAAATTACATTATTTAAATCATTATACAGGAGGTTCAGATATGTACGAATCATATTGGACCTAAGGTAATGGATAATTATTCAAATCTCATTCTTATCCGAGATTGTTTTTTCATAAGTATTTACTGGGGTTATATTTTTCATCCATGTCCATAAAATGTTTTTCATAACGTGTTTAATATTCTTACATGTATTTTTAAGGTCATGTTTACCCTTCCTTGACTTTTACTTTTTGTTATGTATGGAATCATTCTTTTGTTTACCATGCATGGTACTTTTTTACTGTTCCGTTAAAAGTACGAGAACAATTTTTTTTACGTAAAGGGAATGAATGGATTTTTATGATTTCAAAACACCTTATTTTAAAAAAGAATCCTCTACATGATCTCATGATAATTTTCAATAAAATACTTTTCTTTTAAAATTACATGGCATTTTGGTAAAGAAAATTATTTTGAAGAAGAAAGGATATTTTACTCAAGAATTCATTTCAAGTGTTTTATCAAAACCATTTTCCATGTAAGATGACATTATTTCATATGTGTATGTTTCATGTATAATGTATCTATGATTTATATGGATTCACTATACTTATGATAAAATGATATCCATTTTTTTATATGGATTATGTTATGATGGGATGATGTTTAGGAAATCCATTTTATTCATTGGTTTATGATGAATTATTTATGTTTATGTTGTGGAACAATAAGAATGATTTTATTATGAGATGGGTGGGACCTATATCTTCATACAATGCATTGGGTAATGATTTATATATAATTAGATAGACATGGAAGGAATGGTATGTTAATCTGGTTCAGTGTTAGAGGACTGAAACGAGGAGTGAACTCGATTCAGAAAGGGACTTTGTCCACTAAGTTGGTCTTGGCAGCAATGCCTTGGCTACTTTGGAAATCATGACATATGATTAATCGTTTCCATAATAACATGCTTTATTCCCATGCTATTTTATCATGAATTATGATTCATTATGATATATGTCTTACGTACTGCCATGTTTTTTGTCATTGCTCAAGATTTTGATGTTTAAATATTATGTCCATGTTTTAAAGTTAAAATGTATATGGTTTGTTTTATTTACTCAATTGTTACCCTTACTGAGAATTTGAGCTCATCATTTATATGTTTTATTTTCCCCGGATATAAATAAAGGTTTTAGTTAAGAATAAAAGGATGATCTTTAAGGGAGATGTTGAAGATCTTTCAATAAGATTATAATATTATACTCCTAGTTTCCAAAGACACTAAAATATTACGGTCCTTTGGTGTCTGTCTTTGTTATGTATTAGATATTATTCCAATGTAATGTAATGTCCATGCACGACATGCTTTGGGTCTTTACAGTTGGTATTAGAGAAAAGGTTAAGTTAACCATTGGAAAATAGGATGCGAAAACTTTAGTGATATTTCTAGAGACATTTCTAAGGTATTTCTATGGTAGTCCATAAGGATTATTATAACTATAGGTTACAGTACTAGAATTATGTTGATGATCATGAATAACCTAGGGTGAATCTAAGGTGTCTTGGATTAAAGAATGTTTGATAAGGTAGACATCCCATAAGTGGTTTTCTATGATTATGTGGCTCCTCGTTATTTTAATTTATTCATACACATTGGTTTTTGGTTTTAGTCAATGGAGGGACCCAGAAGGAATTGTGTTAAAATTAAATCTAAGGGAAAAATTGGTGACCATGATCAATGAAATTGTGAAATTCCTAGAGAGAAAGATATTGTGATTATGTCGAATTATTCATCTCGATATATGATTAACAGGGTAAACTTTAGTTTTATTCCTATGTCATAAAATAAGAGGAAGATGGAATTTTATGCATGTTCGCACGGTGAGGAGAATAGAGAAAAGAAGATTGAGAATTCAAAATAAGGGAAGAATAACCTTGAGGAATACCTAAAATGGAGGGGAATGTAATCTGTGTGGGGAAAAGGGTCACAGAGTGATTGACTTTCATGGAGTCCAAAGACTTATTTGTGGAGAACATGGCCATTACCCAACTCAATGCATGGACTTAAGAGGTTACTTCGAAATCAAGGAAGGACGTATTCCATTAAATTCATTGAAGGGGATGGATTTAAGTGTTTATTTATTGGTATTCAATTATAATGTTTTTGAGGTACTTTAATTAAATATTGGAATATCTATGTATTAGTTAATTCTAGTTTTCAACAATTATATGGTACAGGTAACCATGAAAAGTGTTTGAAATATTTTTGTAAAGAAGAAGGTATGTGCATAATGAAGGGATAAGAAGAAAATAATATGTTTGGTGGTATTCATGAGCTCATGAATGATATAAGGACAATGTGATATCATGGTTTGAGTATATAGTATTTTAGGAATTTTTGGAATGTAGAGAGAGTAAACTTTTGACATGATTCATGTTTGCACTAAGGTTCAATGAGTATTCATTTTTCAAGAGAATTCATGATTATGGTTTTCACATGTTTGTAATGTGACCAACATGATATATCTTATGATATATAAGGGATAAATGATGAGATTCAAGTGCTTGTTATAAGATCATTATAGTAATCTTTTTATTTATACAATGATATTGGACATAAGTATTTTGGATAATCCTAAATATTGGAATAAATTAATTTAGACATCATATAGTACTGTTTAAGGAAAGAAATTTTTGTTATGTTATAATAGTATAAATTTAGAAAAAAGACAACCCATAGGACGGGCGAAAACCTATCACATCAGACAAGGCTATGGGAATCGAACCTACACCTGATGTGCTCCAGGCCTTTATCGCCAACCACTAGCCTACAAGAAGTCCCTGGATTGTAGAAACAAGTTTTATTTTATTAAGCGGTATGATAGATGAAGTATAAGTCCATTTTTGTAATCATGTATGATTTATATCACCATATATGGACTTATGTATTTTTAATAAATTTTTCTAACCTTATGTTTGAGACAGATGGAATGACCCATCATTCTTTCACATGATCTACTAACACTTCATGAATGACAAATTCAACCTCATTTCATTAAGAGATGATGTGGATATTGTTCCAGGACCAAACAACAGTGATATTGTACCAAAATCAATTATGTATTTCTTCTAATTAAAAATATTCATCATTAGGGAAATGATATTGAAAAACAAATTTTTTTTCCTAATGCTCTTATATCTGATAATCAGATGGTACCTTAGATCATCACAAAATTATAGCTCTGTGATTGTTGGCTTTTTCATAGTTATGTTATCTACCACTCTCCATCAGAACATGATTGTTAGATTTATCTTCTATATCCATATTTTCTCCTATGTTCTCCAATGTGGAAACCCAATGATTAGTTAATTTTGGTAACCATTACGTTTCATACTTTTGTTTTTAAAGATAAGTTTTGATATTCCTTTTTATGATGTGGGTTTCTATTAAAGAAACTTTCGAGTAGTAAACCATTTTTATCCTCGACGATGTTCGAGGGAGAAATTCATTTTAATGGGGGTAGAATGTAACACCTCTAGATTTTATAAGATATATTCTTTTTTCTCTTCTATTTTACGCTACACCATGATTATATTTCTCTATATGCAACACCATATTTGCTTCCAGTATACACAACACTATTCTTGGATTTTGTTACACACAATTTCAATCTCGTTTGATAGTAGTCATTCAACACAAAATTGAATATATATATATATATATATATTCAATGTATAAATGAATTATGGATGGACTCTATTATACGAAATAAAAAATGGGTCTTCCACTACACACAACCCTGACTTTCCTTGCATTACACGCAATCACAACCTTTCTTGATAGTGTGTGTTATACGCAATATCGGGTTTCACTAAAAAATGATATATGGCTATAATATTATAATGAACTAGCCGTTATAAATAGTGTTAACTGCATTTTTAATTTTATAAAATTATTATTCATCTTACAAATTTTCAAGAACATTGTATGAGAATAAGATAAATTTTCAGGTAAAATTAGTATTTTTTAAAAAATGTAGTTTTGCCGCCTTTGATGGAGTTCCGACATTAAATATAGATTTTGACGAGTTTATAAGTTCAATTTTACAAAATAAAATTCTTATTTGGAATTAGGATATAAAAATTTACTTTGGATAAATTTTTCATTTTATTCTGATTACTTTCATATTTTAATGAATAGTAAAAACACGCTATATTTTAAATAAAAACAACTTTTTTTCATCGCAATATTTTATTCGGGTAGATTATAATATTGAGTTGTTTTAAAGTATAAATTGAATATATTATTAGCATTTCATATAACGTATGTCATTAGAATTGATTTTACACTGAATTCATAGGTAAAATCATTTCAATCCTTTGCAATGATTTAACTTTTAAAACTCGTTTTCTTAACAATGGGATTTATTTGAAATTAATTTCTACAACTTATGTAATTGTAATTAAGAAAAATGGATTCCATATTTGGAATAAGAAGGTTCAAATTATGTTAATAGGCTACATTTTATTTTTGGGCACTATGAAGAGTAACTATGGTAAATTTTATTTACCATAGTTGAAGGTAAATCGGGTAATTAAGGGTAAATATAATATTATAAAATTACCCTAACACTTGTATTAATATAATTGGATGATTATATTTTTCCCTAAATCAAACTTGGTTTGAAATTGAACTAATGTAAACCACATTTATTTGATTAAGACGTTTAGTTTATTTTATTTAAAGGAAAGTGAAATATGTCTCACTCAAAATTTAATAATTAACGTGTTTTTAATAGATGGTTATACAGAATATAAATTCATATTTAAATACTCTTTTTAATGATAAATTTTTTTTCTTTGTCATGGTAATTTATTTGTAATCTTTATGTGTTTTTTAATTACGTTATTATCTTATACATTAATGATGCACAAATTATTTATTTAGTAAATAATCAATAATATAGTTTTTATTGAAATAGTAATGCATATCAAAAGGCCCAAAAATCTGAAAAAGACTTATTGGTAGTTTATATATAAACCTTAACCATCCAATTCCCTAATTTGTGTCCATTTGGATCCAAATTATATAATTATGACACTTATATTATTTTATTTAAAATGATTCCAATTATGTCACCTGCATAATTTAATAAATATAACAATTTACATGATATGATTTTCTAATGATAAATTCTATTAAATGTATTTTTATAAAATATATGAGATTTATCTTAATTATATGTTTTTAGTTTTAATTTTTATACAACAAATAAGTATATTAAATAATTATAAAAAAATCTTGTACTAATTATTTAATTAAGAGATATACCAAATAAATGGATTTAAAGATATTAAAATAAATATTATATGAACTATTTAATTTTATCCACTAATTTTATAGGAAAATATTACAAGTTATGAATCTATTAAAGATTTTCGTTCGAACATATCCTCTATGTGAATTTTATTTAAATTCAAATAAATGAATAGTATCAAAATTGACATAATTGTTATCTAAAAAACATAACATAATATAAATTTTTTTTAAAATCCCAAAAATATTGAAAAATTATAAATTAGAATTTATATGGTCTAAAATATCATAAATTATCCAATTATTTAAAATTTACAACACATAAGTAATTATTTATAACAGTTTAAAAATTATAATCTTATTACAACAAATAAAATTAAATAGATTAAATAATGATTAATCAAGTTGATAATTTTTAAAATTAATTCCCAACATGTCTAAATTTTTTTGGTTGATGATATTAAAACCCTATCTCATCTAATATTAGTATTTGAGTCATTTTTGGAGGTTTTTATTTGAGGTTTATGTTATTTTAAATTAATATATCTTATGTTACCAGAGGTGCCCCTCTCCTCCCATATAAAAAGGGCACCCCTTCCAACTTTTCTTCACACCGTTTTGAGCCTTGAATATCAGACAAAACCTTCCAATTAATCTTAAAAACTTCTATAGTTATATCATAGAGGTTACGATCTTCTCAAAAGACTAACTCTAGTACCCTAAGAAGAAATTTAAAGGAGGTGCGTCGAGGAAGATCCAATCTCTTCCACTGACAATTTCATGTTTATTTCTTCTTCAACATCCTATTAATTATTTGTTTAATTATAAATTAATAAAATAATTATTAATTATATACTTAATTTTATTATAAATATGAAACAACCCTATTTCATCATCTATCCATCCTACGGAAAATGAAATCGCCACCCGTGCGTACGTACGTAATACCGTCTCCAGGATGTGGTGTAATCTATTTTCCACCACCACCTTTCTGGGATGGATATATTGGTGTAAATAATAACTATATATGATTATTATAACATCGTACTGATTCTATGGTATTATATCATCCACTCTAATTCCATTCAACAAATATGGGAATGATATCATCGCTCGTGCGTACGTACGGATTACCGTCTCCACGATGCGATGAGATTCATTTTCCATGTTAATAATTCAAGAATTATTATGAAGTATATATAATAATTAATCATGAAATATATGAAATATTAATGATACTTTATTGATGTATATGTTATTTACTTACATCTATTAAATTTAATAAGGAAACGAAAACAACATTCATGCGTACGTACGACCTACCGTCGCCATGAACAGTGCATTTCAGTCCATTTATCGATCTATTATATATTTCTATATTATGAATATATATTTTATATAAACCATGTTTTATATTCCGTAATTTAGTAATCATGATCTATGTAATCATATGAATATTTACAAGTCAAAACATGGATGATAAATGAAACGATTTTACCCAAAATTCTACTTTAACATGAATTTACAAAATAAAGGGTAATATAAAGTCATAAGTGAACCATATATGATATAAAAACAATGAATATTACTCTGTAATAATTCAATGACATTATTTAAATCATTATACAGGAGGTTCAGATATGTACGAAGCATATCGGGCCTAAGGTAAGGGATAATTATTCCAATCTCATTCTTATCCGAGTTTGTAAATTCGTAAGTATTTACTGGGGTTATATTTTTTCATCAATGATCATAAATTTTTTTTTCATAAAGTTTATAATATTCTTACATGTATGTTTAAAGTCATGTTTACACTTCTTTGAATTTTACTTTGTGTTATGGATGGAATCTTTCTTTGGTTTACCATACGTGGTACTTTTTGTCTATTCTGTTAAAAGTTTGAGGATAATGTTTTTTTACATATACGGCATGAATGGATTTTTATGATTTAATAATACCTTATTTACATAAAGCTTAATCTACATTATTTCATTATTATTTTAAATAAAATACTTTTCTTTTAATATTACATGGAATTTAGTGAATGAAAATGATTTTGATGAAAAGGCATATTTTCTTCAAGAATTCATTTCATGCGTTTTATCAAAACCTTTTTCAATATAAGATGACATTATTTCATATGTGTATGTTTCAAGTATAATGTCTCTATGATTTACATGGTTTCAAATATATTATGATGAAATGATATCCATTTGTTTTATATGGATTATGCTCTGATGGGATGATGTTTATGGAACCCATTTTATTCATAGGGATATGATGAATGATTTGTGTTTATGTTGTGGCACAAGTAAGAATGATTTCATTACGAGATGGGTGGGACCTATATCTCCCTCCAATGCATTGGTTAAAGATTTATATCTCATGAGATAGAGATGGCTGGATTGGTAAGTTAATCTGGTTCAGTGTTACAGGACTGAAATGAGGAGTGAACTGGATTCAGAAAGGGACTTTGTCCCCTAAGTTGGTCTTCGCAGCAATGACTTGGCTAATATGGAAATCATAACACATGCTTAATGGTTTCCATAATTACATGATTTATTCCCATGCTATTTTATCATGATTAATGATCTGTTATGATATATACCTTACATACTTCCATGTTTTTTTTGTCATTGATCAATATTTTGATGTTTAAATATTATGATCATGTTATGAAGTTCAAATGTATATGGTTTGTTTTATTTTTTCCATGAATACACTTACTGAGAATTTGAGCTCATCCTTTATATGCTTTTTTCCCCAGGATATAAATAAAGGTTTTAGGTATGAAAAAAAGGATGATCTTTATGGGGAATGTTGAATATCTTTCAACAATATTAGAAGATTATATTCTATGTTTCCAAAGACACTAAACTATTAAAGTCCATGGGTGTCTATTTTTGTTACGTATTATATATTCTGAAAAGGTAATGTAATGTCCATGTACGTCAAGCTTTGGGTCTTTACTCCACATGCCTGATTAATGTTATTTCTTCATTAACATAGAATAAATAAAAATAAGATAATTTTCATATTATTTCACTTCATTCTAAGGTGTTTTTCTAATTATCATATTTTTACAGTTGTGTATTGGTGTTTCATGACAAAAAATGTGTGCCTTTAGTCATTCCTAGAAAACACCACAATGTATTGTAATTTCATCTACTCAATCATTTTATAATTCAATATTCAGTTCATTTAGTCTCATTTAATGGAATTCAGATATTGTTTAGTTTGATTGGACCCCTATATGAATCTTTTTAATGGGAATCAAAACATTAAAACCCACATATTCAGTTATTCCAAGCAGACCACACGTTTGATTAATGTGACTTCTTCTCGAACTTGAAATGAATCATAATTATATATTTTCACTTGATTTTATGTCATTTTGAGGACGTTTTCTATAGATCTCATCACTAAGCACATGATTTTGTGTTTAATGACCATAAAATCATTTTCCATAATTCTAAGAAAATTGCATCTTTCATTGACATATCATATGCTTGACTGATTCAAATTTGACTCTATGGATTTTTTCATCTTCTTTCATGGAATTTAGAGGTCATTCACTTGGATTTGACCCCACATGTGTTTTTAAAGTGTTCCACACCTTTAGAAACTATATAATCGGTCATTATGTGCATAAAAAATTCGGATTGATGTGAATTCTACATGTACATGGAAAAATAATAATAATATAGGTTTTATATGATTTCACATCATTCTGGGGTCATTTTCAATGGATCAAAATGTTAAATGCATGTTTTAGTGTTTCTTGACATTAAATATTATTTTTTGGTACCCATGGAAAAAAACTTTGACATATTGATATTCTATCTTCTTGAACATTAAAAAATTCACCCTATAGTTTTTCTCGACTAATTACACAACATTCAGATGTTGTTTGGTTGGTTTTGACCGCAAGATGCATATTTTTAATGGGCATCAAACCTTTAAAAACTATATACTCGGTTGTTTAGGGTAGAACACATGTTTTATTTATGGTTCCATGTACTCTTACACATCATGAACAATAGTAAGTTGTTTTTCATATGATTTCAATTCATTATGAGGTCTTACTCTGTATATCTTACTGTTAAATTCAAATTTTGGAGATTTGTGAAACTAAAAGTGTGTTTCCGTCATCCTTGGAAAATAAAATATTTGATTGATTTACATTATGATAAAAAAATTCACAATTCACTATATGGTAGTTTATTTATAATTTCACAACATTTAGATTTCATTTAGTTGGTTTTCCCCCATGTGTTTTAATGGTTTTGAAACCATTAAAAACCACATATTCGGTCATTATAAAAAAACACATATGGTTTATGTTAAAATTCATCGTAATCATCAATAATAATAATAATAATTTAATTTTCCTATTATTTCAAAATATTATGAGGTTGTTTTATTTGTATATAACCATTGAACAAACATTATGGTGTTTTATGACACTAAAAGTTCATTTTTATTCCTAAAGGGAAAAAAGCTCCTGAAATTGACATTCTTTCTACTTGAGTATTTCAAAATTTATTGTATGGATTTATCGTACGATTTTAGGGAATTCATATGTTATTCGATTTGTTTTTACCCCTGTTTGAACGTTTTTATTGTGTGCCAATCCTTTATAAACTGAAAATTTGGTTGTTCCAAGAAGCTCGCCTACCCTATTGACGTTTTGTCTACTCATACAGGTGAAATAATAATAATAAGAAAATTATCCTATGATTTAAAATCATTTCAAGGTTTCTTTCTATAGGTAGAATTTTTAAACATTTGTTTTGTTGTTTTGTGATAGTAAAAGTTATTTTTCAATCATTTAGGGAACATACCAAAATTGATTGACATGCCTTCTTCTCTTACATTTCAAGATTAAATCTATAGTTGTTTTAAACTAATTTCATATCATTTATAGATAATTTTTTTGGTTTAGAGCCCATGACATGCTTTTAAAGGGCTTAAATCCCATTAATACCACATCAATAATGATTCTAGGAATATCTCACATTTGATTTATGTGATATCACCTCCTACATGTAACAAATAATAATATGATGGGTTTCCTAGAATGTGAAATCATTTAGGGGTCATTTTCTATGGATCTCACCTTCATTAAAATATATTGGTATTTTATGTCACGAAATGTTCATTTTTATCCCACTTTAGAAAAATCCAATCGGATTGAGGTTCCTTCTACTCAAAAATTCCTCAATATACTATTTATTTTTTTGTAACATTTCATGGAATTCATATGCTGTTAATTTGGTTTTGACCCCCACCCACACCTTTTTAAAGGGAACCAAACCATTCAAAACCATATATTCTTTCATTCTGGGCATACCACACATCTGATTGAGGTTCTATTTTCTCATACACAAAACCTATTATAATTTTATGGGGTTCTTATGATTTCTAGTCATTCTGAGGAATTTTTCTAATACTCTGATATTTAAATGCATGTTTTTGTGATTTATGACACTAAAAGAGGGGTTTACCTCATCTCGGGAAAATGACACCTATGAATGATGTATAATCCACTCAACCATTTCATAAATAAATCTATGGTTTTTTGTATAATTTTGTGAAATTCAATGCCCGTTCAGTTGGTTTTGAACACCAACTTATTTTAATGGGTTTCAAAACATTAAAAACAACATATTGTGTTATTCTAGGAAGACTACACATATGATTGGCATTCCATATTCTCATTCACTTCATAAATATTATTAATAAATTATCAAAATTATATTATTCATTCTATGGAATTTTTATATAAAAATAACCATTAAAATTTCTTTTTGGTGTTTTATGAATGTTAAAGTTCTTTTTCAGTTTTCTTAGTAAAATTCTACCACATATTGATGTTCTGTTTGCTCGAAAATTTAAACATTTTTAATTATTTTCTATAATCTAATTTCATGGTATTGGGATGTCATTTTATTGATTTTGACCCTAGATTTCACCTTTTTAAAGGTCATGAAACCATTAAAGACATCATATTTAGTCATTTTGGGAGGGTGACATGCCCGTCTCACATCCCATCTAGTCTTAAATGTCATGAAAAAATGGAAGTCTGATTATTTCTAGTCATTCAATGGTTTGTTTCTATAGATCAACCCTTTAAATGCACAATTTGGTGTTTTGTAACACCAAGAGTGTGTTTCAATCATCTTAGAACCACAAAGAGTCTCGTGGGCATACAGTCTTCTCCTCCATTTCAAAATTCACTCTACGGGTATTTTCATTATATTTCATAGTATTCGGGTAATTTTCAATTGGTTTTGACCACTCGGGTGTTTTTAAAGGGCTTCAAACTTTAAAAACAACATATTAAATATTTATAGGAAGAAAAAAACATCTAATTTATGTTTATTCTACTTATACACATAGAAAACAATTATAATATGGTTTTCATAAGATTGAACATGACTTTAGGGTCCTTCTCTATGGTTAATACCATTTATTGCTTGTTTTGGGTTTTCATAACACTAAATGATCATTTTTGATCCTCTAGGGAAGACATCACATGAGATTGGCATCCTACACACATGACCATTTCAAAATTCTATATACAGTTGTTATCATATATGATTATGGCATTTAGATGTTGTTTGGATGATTTGGACCCATAACACTCCTTTTTATTGTGAGACATGCCCTTAATGATTCCATATTCAATTTTTTTGGGAAGTCCAAATATCTGATTGACATGTTTCCTACTATAACATGTTAAAAAAAACAATAAATTATATTTCCTACTATTTCAAGTCATTACAATGTCGTTTGTTATAGATATGACCATTAAATTAACTTTATAGTGTTTTATGGCACTAGAAGTGTGTTTTCAACATCCGAGGAATGTGACTGATACGATTCACATACAATTTACATTAAAATTTCAAAATTTACTCTATTGTGGTTTTCATATTATTTAATATCATTAAGAGTCTATTCTATTGGGTTTGACCCTCGGATTGATGGTGTCTATGAATCGTGATGGGTTTATGGTGGTTTTTGACCCAACATGACCAAAATAGAAAAGGTCCAGTGATATGCTTCAGGAGAAGGAAGCCTAACCTAACCTGAGTTGTGGGGGTTGAGTTACATAATGCATATATAAATTACATCACCCAATCAACCTCATTATGGGTCATGTCAGGTTAATTAGTCCATTGAGCGATTACTGATCTACATGACACTAAGATGGGTAGATACAACCCACCATTATTGGGCTTTAAGAACCTTAAAATTTTCCATCTAATATATGAATTACTCTAAGAGAAAACAATAACCACTTGGAACAAATATTTTACAATAAATCCACTTATTTATAAAATAGAAAAACATTTCTTCACTATGAAATTTCAGAGAGTTTAAATGAAAGCATTAATTCAAATAGATTTTTTAAAAACAAAACAAATAGTCCTTATTCATACAGCTTATCAACATACCCTAAGAATATCCTAAATGTGGATTCTAAAAGTTAAAAATTGTATAATTGAATTATGATTCAATAAAAACATCTCGTACTAGAATAGATAAACATAAATGAATGACATGTGCTACAAGAAACATCAAAATAGTGCAATCGAATAAAAAAATATGTATCTAGGTGGCCAAAAGAAATTGACAAATAATGAGACTATTTATATGGTTCCCTATTATATCAAAAAAATTCAGAAGACTTAGAATGAGGTCAATATTGGGTTTCAAAAATCAGTTTGGATTAGTAATTAATATTGATCATCAAGTATATTCAATTCCAAGAAAGTTGTATTTGTAAATGTGGGTTCCCTAAACCAACATTATAATTAATTTTCGATTACCATACCATGTATACAATTACTTATACACGATTTACACTCACCATTATTGTGTTGTTATTTTTTCATCCAATATGTAAATAGTAATTCCAATAGATTATTTTTCATATCGAAAGTCTATAGCAGCTTCCAAGCTATAATGAGAACCTAAAGATATCGTAACATTAATAATAACCAATTTTTATATGATACAGATACATCATACTATTTGGAAACAATATATTTTTGACTATCTGTTGGTGGGGTCCCAAAAGCATTGATACATCTACACATGAAGTTCACATTTGGAAATCTCTACTAGGTGAGATAATGAAGAAAAATCCTTTAAAAGGACCACCACATATTTTGGGTTTCATTGGTTGTTTCTATATAAAAACAAGTATATTGGTATCCTGACTTCAGATTATTATTAATGTCTTCTATTTGATCTTACACATTTATGTAAGGAAAAAACCATGACATTGATGTAATAGAGATGTATTGTGTGTGGGGTTTGTCATTTGTATGTTGGCTTTCATTGCTATGACTATTCCTTATCTCTTTAGGGGCATTTATGGGTTTCTGGATTCCAGTCATGGTCAATGAATACTATTTATAGCTATCATGATAAGGGAATTGAGGTTCACACATAATAGAGTACTAAAAAATAATCCATGTTATATAAAAAAGGTATAAAATACATAGCGGGCCCCATCATGGGGTTCGAGGGTTTTCCAAGAATTATCGACAAACAATAAATTATTTGATTCATTGTTATTTGAGTTCAAAATAATTGAGTTGAATTTAATTATTATATGTATTTATAACTGTTTAAGTAAATTCAAGGAACAATATTATATGAATTAATATTATTTCAATATTCAAGCTTCATTTAATATTAATAGGAATTATGATTGGAGTTAATGACTCGTGTTTTAACACATATTATATTCAATATATATATTTAATGTATGTAAAAAAGTAGAAACATTATTTATAATGTTTTTAATTGTTGATAATATTTATATTTATTACTTATTTAGTGTTTGTTAAATGAAAGGGGGTTAGGGAACCCTAACTGGGTATTTCAGACATCCACTATATATGTTGAGGAGAAGCTCATTCCATGTAGTGTTCATCATTTACAATTTTGATCATTTGTATCCTCCCAAATCATAGACAGAGAAACACCCTAAATTGGAGAACAATCCAATAATTAATTGATGAATTGAACATATGAGATTATAGTGATCCCCATGATATCGAAGAAATTATGAGAGATTTTTTCTAAAAATTCTTAGTTAGGATGATTTTATCATGGAGAGGGGGGAGGGTAAATCAATTATATTATTTCTTTTATGTTTCATTGAAACAACCATCATCTAATGTTAAATGTTGCATTCCCTACTGAGAAAATTCAAACACACAAACAATGGAACAGAAGAATTTACAAGGATCACAATTCAAAAATAATATCTATGTCATTGGAATGGTTTAGAAATGATCGAGTACCACAGAATCCACAAGAAAGAAATCCTTTTAATACAATGAGTAGGATATACCCTTTCACTCATGTATCACGTTGATGACAATACGAATGTTTATGTGCACCATCATAGAAGAAATAGGGTAAAATAATGCTTGGGTAATAACTCAGGTTACCGATTTTATTTTCAAATTCCAAAAATATTTTCTTTGAAATACATTTATACAATTTCTTACCCATACGATGGTATGATATCAATGGACATTTATATAAAATTAAAATTCGATGGTCTAGTCCGATATTCTCACTCTGATTCCCAGATCCAATTTCCCAATCAGATCTCCGCACTCTAATCTTTAAATCCAACATCCCAATATCATAGATGTATCTTTGGTTGAATACGAATAAAGAATTATAGAATTCCTTCTTCATTATTCTAAAAATCCAAATACAGAAATACCGATCTGATTATTTAGACCAATGGAATAACAAGGTGAATATGATGAAAAGCTGATTACGATGGATAACTGAATATGATGATCACAGAATATGATGATCATATAAATACAATGTTGTGGTCTTATATATATTCCACTCACCTATCCACACCAAAACTTATTCAAAAAGTCAATACAAGGAAGAATTCTTCTCTCCCAATAATGTTGGAGGTTCTCTCTCTTCACATGAACAATACAACTATCATAAAAAGTACAAAGGACTTTCGGATTATCTAGGTGACAAATGGAGGTTTTGGTGAGAATGTTATAATCATTCAAGATCAACCTAATTCACCAAAATATCGATTTCCTTTAATTTAGTGTGTATTTATTACATCTTAAACACTTGTAAAATCTTCTATAATCTATTACATACATTCTTCATTGTATTTTCTTTTTCAATCACTGGCCTGGATGCGATTTCTCAATCAAATTTCAATTATTGATTCTAATTAGCATAATCTGAATTCTTCAAAATGATTGTTTTATACCAATTAATGATTATCATTCTTTGAATTTAAATCTCCCCATCAACAACACATATAACTATTTTCTTCAACTTTTTTTTAATTCAATTGAAATACAAAACTTCTTCTTCATCTATTTTAATTACCCACATAAACATCAAAAAATAAAATCATCCCATTTTAAATGGTTTACTACAGTATTGATCATATTCTATTATTTTATTTTCATTCATCATTATCAAACATTTTTTTCACAACCATTCTGATATTTTATGAATATGATGAGATTATTATGTTGGGTTCACCATATTTATTCTTTAAAGATCATTCCTCTAAATACATTGATGATGTGATGATATATTGATCTTATTAAAATTGAAGGAATTTTAACCTCCCAATTCCCTAGAAACCTCTTTATTTTCTTCTCATCCTTAATACGATATTTTTTAATATGATATATAGAATCTCTCTTCTCTTTCCATTCATATCTGGTCAATTTGAATATGATTGGCAGCTTCTATTTCACTCCCCCTTTCATCCATCAAGATTGAATAACTAGTTTTTCTAGAAAGTCATAATTTATAAGAACTCCATGGTCCGTAAAGCAGAATCACATTTCATTGTTCATAGCCATACATACTTCAATCATTCCATTTTGATCAAATATTCAATAAAGGTTTTTGAGAGAATTTGAAGGCTAGTTACTTCCATAAATATTCTTCCTCATTATGATCAACCTTCTCATTTCAGATTCATTGTGAATATGATGGGAAATTTCTTCCAACCATCCCAAATATGATGGACCATTTCATCCATTGTGAGTCTAATTTTCTAAATATAATGGTCAGTCTGAATTTCAACAAATACAATGTGATGTGATTTTCACTATATTCTAAAACATATTTGATCACAAAAGGCACACTTGAATACAGTCACCATCATCATCATCTTGGTCCAAACAATATCTCCATTTTGATTTTGTTATCAACCATGATTCATAAATCACTAAACATTTTATTCCCATGAAATTGAATACATATCAATAATCCTAATCCAATATGATCTTACTCATTGTATGAAACAAGAATTATTGACCACAAAACCAAGCTGTCCAAAATAGGTGATTGTGAAATCATCCCCATATTTTCTTCTCTTTTTCTCATCTTCTTCACCTTTCCTGGAAAAAAAATTATTTTCTTTCTACAACCACTCCAAAAAATAGTTATAATAATTCATATTCAATACAATAATAAATTCATAGCGTACAAACAAGTCCCCCTTTTTTATAACTTTTAAGGATAGGTTAAATGAACAATTAAAATCTCCCCCTTGACAACACTATCCAAATGTTAGATGTGAGAGGGGATATAAACACATACCATAACCTTGTTAAGAATGTGGTTAGATGCCCATAGTCAAACTCAATTTAGGAAACAATTAATTCAGTAATGGTTTTGTGAAAATGTTATCAAGTTGTTTTTATGTAAGAATATACTCCATCTTCATTCAATTCTTGTCCACATGCTCTTTGATGATATGGTATTTCATATAAATATGTTTTTAATGAGAATTTTGAATTGTATTACTACTGAGATTGAATTTAAATTTTTTATGACAACCCTATATCATGGCTATCTTCACATCGACATGTAGTCCTTCTGATGGAGATTTCATCCACATAAGTTGAGTAATTGATTGAGTGGCTGCAACATACTAATATTTAGACATATAGAGTGTTAATTAATTCTATTTAATTTAAATCAAACTAAAAAATTATTTCCTAGAAATAATACTCCACTATATGTGGGTCCTCTATTATCCATATTTTCTACACAATCAGCATCTGAATATGCAATAAAATAAAAAAAACCCAGAGATTTCATACTTTATTTTACAATTTTTTGTTCCTTCTATGTATATAAGATTTATTTTTCCATCAAGTAAATGTGATTATTTTGGATAACTATGAAATATTCCACATATGGTAACAGCATAAACAATTTCAGGTCTTGAGTGAATAAAAGACAATAAATATCCAATCATCTCATAAAATTATTTATGATCAACTTCTTTTACTTCTTCATATTTTTTGAACATCATTCCCACTAAAGTAGGTTGGGAAAAAGGTTTTGGGTTTTCCATATTGAACCTCTTATTAAGTTCCTTAGCATACTTCTCTGGCAAATGAAAAATTTATATTTTCTTTTGTAGAATGTGTAAATATGAAATTATTTCATTTCTCCCATCATGGAAAATTCAAAAACATTATTCATTTCATAAAAAATCATTTACAAATACTTTTATCATTCCAATTAATGAAATTGTTGCCAACATAAACTATTACGAATAGTGAATACTCTTGAATTTCTCTGAAAAAAATATTTCTATCAACTCTTCCTTTCATGAAACTCAAATTCCTTATGAATGTATCCAATTTAGAATACAATGCAATTGGAGCTTATTTCATCCCATAAAATGTCTTCTTATATATGAATAAATAACATTCATCTTTACCAACAAAAAATACACAAGATTTATCAATTTAAACTTCCTCATCAAGGTCACCATTCAAGAATATGGATTTGGCATCCA
Organism: Viscum album; assembly: GCA_963277665.1. NCBI lineage: Eukaryota > Viridiplantae > Streptophyta > Magnoliopsida > Santalales > Viscaceae > Viscum > Viscum album. The sequence continues at coordinate 514,255,820 of OY728138.1, forward strand.
TTTTAAATATCTAGTAACCTCATTGTGCATAAATTTCCAGAAAAATTAATGTTGATACTAATCATGAAAAAAAATATAAGGAATTATAATATTAATACCTTATATTTTTTAATACCCATTAAAAAAAATATTGATTTTTTTCTTATCACTTCACAGTCTACATTTAGATTGTTCTGGAAAATCCATGTTGTGATAAAAATATTTTTGTTTATTGGCTTGGGTATCAATCCTTAGTGACCATTATTTTCAATCTGGTATAATTCTTCATTCATGTCTTGAACCCAATCTGGATGCCAAAAATCATCATTCATATTATTCAGCTCCACTTTTTTATACAATGAATTATGTGTAATATCATTTGTTGTTCTTCTTTTCAGAACATTCTGATGTTGATCCCCAATGATATTCCGATCATTCACTTGATTCCTTAGCCTAGGATGAGATTTTAATGTAGTTTCCTCTTCATTGGAAGTATCTAAGTCTAATTACTATTCTTGATTATGATTAAAATAGTCTGTATCCTTATCAGAATTGTTTAGAAAACATTCCTTATCCTGGAAAACATCCTTGTCTGCTCGAATAATCTTATATTCCTAAGATATTTCAATTAATTTTACAAAAACTGTATAAAAAATTATTCATTTTTCTTCTTTAAAACATATATATTCATTTGTTCTTATAGCATGACCAAGAAAAATTCCATCGTCACCTTTCTGATCAAACATTCTATAGTTTTCACTGTTGTTCTTTATAATACATAGACTCCCAAAAACTCTAAAGTGTTTCAAACATTGATGTTTCCCTTAAAAAATTAAAATGGAGTCATGCCTAATATTGTGCTATATAAAGATTTTATTTTGAATATAAATATAATTCTTCATGGATTGTCACCATTAATGATGAGAAATACCATATTCAAGTAACATAGTTCTCCACATTTCCACCAAACATTTTTTTCAACAACCCCTTTTTGATGTGGAGTGTATTAGGAACAATTGTAATGAAGAATAACACGATTCTCTAGATAACATAAAAACTCTTCACCTATATAATCACCTCCATTATCAGTTCTCAACTTCATCACTGAATAAATAGATTACTTTTTTGATTTCATTCTAAAATATGTAATAATTTTCAATGCATCTGATTTATGTTTCATATACCTAACACATGTAATGAGAGAAAAATCATCAATGAATGTAATGAATTAGTTTTCACTATTTTATTCGGTTTGGTCATTGGCCCATAGATATAAGAATCAATAAGATCTAGGGGATGTTTTGAACAAATATGGACATTATTTTAAACAAAATTTGATATATTTCGTTTATAAAAATTAGGTAAATATCAGTATCTTCTTCTTTGAAAATATGAAATGTCTCAAATAATGTCACATTTGGTTAAATTTCTCATGTTACCTTGACACATGTTTTCTATCATTTTATACAACAATTGATTTTTTACTATACTCATGTAACTAGACATTTTAATTTTACCAACCTAAAACACATCCTCTTTTGTACAATGGTATTTTATAACTATTATTTCATAATCTCACATTATACAAAAAATTCAGGTTTTCTAAAGATAAATTTTTTACCCTCATCACACAGCTGTGAAACACATAAAAAATCGGGTTTCATCCCATCAACATAAAAATCATTATTTGATTTAAACATCTATTCTAATGATGTCTGATCCCACACCCTTGATTCTCAAGGATTCATCATTGTAAAAAGTAAATATTCCTTAAATAATGCATTTAATGTTATTTAAGAAGTTAAATTCTCTATCATAGGATTAGAATAGACATAATAAAAAATCCATGGTCATTATCCATTTGTAGCTTTCAATACAATATCAACAAAATGATATTTTCTTCTTTCTATTCATTCATCACTTCTGTCTTATGTAAATTGTTAACAAAATTTTTCAAAGATGTTAGAAATACAAGTAATCCTTTTTTGAGGTGTCCAGGTTTCTCACATATTTCACATGTAGTTTCCAATGTTGGAACCTATTTTAAAACTTCACACCAATCATCTAAAATTTTTTCTTTTGAGGGAATTGAATCCCCAGAAACCTTTTACATTCATTATCTATGGAGTAATAGTAATGTTTTTGGTTGACCCAAAATATATTAGATTTGTTTCCAAATCCACCCAAATAATAGTAGTATCCATAGAAAGAGTATTTTCCTCTAAGACATCCATACTGACCAGAATTTTAAATTTGTTTCTCGGAAACATTATTCTCTCTCTTTTTTAAACCACCCACCATTTTGTTTTCAATTATAATAATCCATTTCTTTATGTTTTTCAGAACAAGAACTATCAGAAAAAAAATTTTAATCAATAGTTTGGGATTCAAGATTTTATGAAAATTCCAAATCCATAATTTTTATATTTTTGGCCACATACATAAATTTCCAAGATTTATTCTTTTCAGAAACACTTCCATCTTTCTTATCACCATTTAAATATAATTTGGGCAAATATTCTAAAATTTATTTTTATGATATCTTTCGCCAACCTCAATGATAGAAATTTTGATACTTTCATTCTTCATGTAAACATTAGTTAACTTTTTGTGGATATATTTTAAATATTCTAATTTAGATTTTAGCTTCACTTATAGATTCTTATTATTATTTTTTTTAATTGATTTAATGCAGTCATCAATTCATTATACCAGCTTCACCTTATCATTGGAAAACATTCTTGATTTCATGATGAGAAACATTACTCTTAGAAATTTTTGTTTTACTTTTCATGTCTTTTGATAATTCTCAGAACTTCTTTCAACTCTTCTTCAAAATGATATTCAAGTTGAGTTTCGTCATCTTCAAAACTATTCATTCCAAATTCATTATTATTTACATTTATAATAAAAAAAAATTAGCACTATAATCAAAATAATGTTATGATTCATCATCACTTCCTTCTTCTTCTTCATCTATAGACATGAAACTTCTCTTTTTGGACTTGAATGGTTTTCTTTCATTCCTTATGATATACAATTTTTCATTATTTCTCTGTTTCAACAAAGATATTCTTTTCCTTATTTCAACTTCATCACTATACTCTTATTTAATTATTTGAGTAAAATTTTCCAAAAAGATTCAAATGGATTCACATTTAATACATTTCAAGGGATGTTTCCCCATGTATTTAACTGCACTTCGTTTCAGTTTTTTATGAAATAAGGTTAATATTTCCTGAAAAAAATTTCGTTCCTCATTTTCAAAATTTGATTCACCATATCCATATTAAATAAGAAAATTATTTGAATTTTTTATCTCAGTAGACTTGAATGAAATTTCTCGATCAACTATTTTGTTTCTTCTCATATCATTATACCTTGTCATTTAATAAGTAATGAGGGTGCTATGAAAATAAATTAGAAATAATGTTCTATGATATATATCTTCTAGTGATGAATGTTTTTCATTAAACATGTTGGAAAGGATTCTCATGATCTCCTCAAAAACTATAGAATCATCAAAATTTTCACACAGATATGTGATCGTGCTGACAATGTCATTTACCCTGGTAATGAAGTCCCCAAAAGATTCATATTCACCACTCTTCATATCTTCATAGTTCAATCAACAGATTCTTTATTTTATATTGTTTAAATTTTTATTACCTTTGTATATGTTTTTAAATTTATCCCATATACCATTAGTTATGGAAGAACCTTTTACCCTTAAGAAATAAAATTAGTATAGTGATGACAGTAAAGAATTGTTGGTCCTCCCATCATTATCAAGATTCTTCTTATCAAAAGATACAAGAGTGGAATTATAATTAATAGGAGGAAACCCATCAATTATATCTTCATGAAAATCATATAAAATCGAAATAATATATAGAAACATTTTATCTTTCTAGATATGATAATTCTCTTAATTGAAAACTAGATACCTTTACTATCCACCCAATTCAAATTCTTCATCAGAAAAGAATTAGTGAAGGGATCCTATGATCTGATACCATTTGAATGTTCCCAGTTATGATAATTGTATAACTATGAGTGGGAGGGTGAATCAATGATATTTTTTATTTTATGTTTCCTGGATACAAAATATATCTCCTGTTTAATATATAATTCCCTGCTAAAAAGTTCAAACACAAATCCAAATGAACACAAAACTTTACATGGTTAACTTTTTAATAAGAATATTTACATCCTTTGAATGGTTTGGAAATTATTTAGTACCACACAACCAACTAGAAATCAAACCTTTGAATACAATGAGTAGGATACACCCCTTCACTAATGTAAAACTTTTAAGACTATAAAACAGTTTTTGTGAACCCTCTTAGCACAGATAACATAATTTTTTTCGTAACAACTTCTATTAGCTATGATTCATTTCAACATCCATCAATGTATTCATTGAAAAAAATTCTTTAATTTATTTCCTAGAAGTTGGTAAGAACATCAAGAACATTGATATAGAATTCAAACCTGATTGTCCAGTCTAATCCTCTTACACTAATTCTTTGAATTCGATTACCCATTCTTATCTTCCCATACTGATCATCAAATCTGATTTCCCAATACGATGGTTGTAGATCATCCAGAATATTATTGAGACATTGGATAATTCATTATTCCTTTGTATAGAAATCCGTATACTAAAATCTAGATTCGATTATTCATCCTGATGAAATAACCATCCAAATATGATGAGAACAAGATTATGATGGATATGTGAATATGATGATCATGGAATACGATGATCAATTGAATAAAAAATTGCGATATTGTCTCATATCATTTCACAACTCTCCATAAATAAATCTTTCACAAAAGACTAATATAGTAACCATCTTCTATCCCTAGAAATTCATAGCTTCTCCATCTTCACATGAATAATACATTCATCATAAAAAATTACAATGTACCTTTTCTATTTATAGGTAACCCATGAGTGGTTTTGGAAGGAATCCAAAAAACATTCCCACTCAACCAAATTCACCAATATCTCGAATTACCTTTAATTTTGAGTGAATTTATGACTTCTTTAACTCCTATAGAATCTTATTGACACTTCTTAAAACATCATATCTTCACTGTATTTTCTTTTAAAATCACCAATCCATATCCAATTTATTAATATAATTTTAATTCTCAATTCCAATTGTCACAATATGATTTTTTCATTATCATTTTATTTTACCAATTAAGGATAAATATTCATTGAATTTCAAGCTCCCCCACAATAAAACATAGAAATATTTTCTTCATATCTTGTACTGATTCACTTGAAATAAAAAACATCTTCTTCATTTATTTAAATGAATCTTTTAGACATAAAACAATCAAATTCAACCCCTTTTAGATGACTGACTACATTCTAGTTCATATTCATTTCTATTCTTTTCATTCAATGGTCCCAAATAATTTTTTCAAAAACATTCTGGGATTTTATAAATATGATGACCTTATTATGATGGGTTCACAAACATTAATCGTTAAATATCATGCCTATAAATATGTTGAAGATCCAGTGCTACAATATTCTGATTACAATTTAAATAATTATAACATCCTAATTCTCTAGAAACTACTTTCATTTCTTCTCAGTCTGAATATGATCTGGATAAATATGATCATCAGTATCCCTTTTATTTTTCCATTAAGATCTAATCAATCTAAATATGATTAGATGGTTCTGTATCACTCCCCCTTTACTTACATAAACATTCATAATAATTTTTAACAAAAAATAATGATTTTTGAGAACTCTATGATTATAAATGCATCATGACATTTGATTTATCAAAGTCATACAGACTCAGATTCACTAATTACGATAAAGTCTTCTTTTCCCAATTCTGAGTGATTCTGATGACCTTTTACTTATAGAAATATTCTTCTTAAATACGGTCTAAATTATCATTTTTATATTTAGTATAAATATGATATGATTTTTCTACTATATAGCTTTAGATGAATACAATGGACCTTTTCAACCATTGTTGGCCCAATTCTACGAATATGATGGTCAAACCACATTTCAACACATACAGAGTGATGCGGTTTTTATTATCTTCTACCAAATATTTGAAAATAACTGACAACTCATGAATATGATCACCTTTATCATCATCTTGGTCCAATAATGTATTAGAACCTAGAATTTGATGAATGAAATGTTCATAGATAGTTTATGCATCTATAGATGACCTAGAGTGGTTCAGCATTGGATATATTGAGCAAAAGTCACTTGTGATATACTATAGATGAGGATGGTTCAATTCAAATTATTTACTAATTCTATTTTAATTTCTATACATTGATTAATCAACATGATATCATTAGACCATACCAAGGATCATATCCCCATAGATGACAAACTTTCATTCGTCTGGGGATGAGACAAATTTAAATCCCAAGCCTATTTTTTTTCATTTCACACCCTGGTAACGTCAATTTTAAACAAAGCTATCACATGGATTTATGAGATAAGAAAAATTATTTTGATTTAAATATAATTTGAAATTATCATTTTGGTCCAAAAGACATAGACCACACATTGATCTAATTTTTAACGGCCATGTTATGTTCATCCAAAAAACATTTATGAAATTAAAGTGTTATTTTTTAAGGGGTTAAAATTTCATAACACTCATATATATATATATGTTAAATAAAACACTAAAAAAAGTGATTGGAGAAATTTCAAAAAAATTGTTTTTCTATCCAAATCCTATTAGATATAGGTCGGATGAATAATTTTTCCGATGGTATTTATTTCCACACATCAATGGAAATTGTTTACCCCGCCCCTAGTTACCAAAGTGTATATGTATTATTACATAACATTGGCATGATCGCAAGAGATCATGTCCCAAATAACCAATCGGTTTAGTATCCTTGAAAGTACTAGATATATACATAAGTTTTACATTAAATTATGTAATTAAAAAACAACAACATTGTGTCTCCTTTGAACACCCTCATATCCCTTAGCCTTTTAATACTGGTTAATCGTAATATACTTCTTCGAATATAATGTAAAATAAAACCACTACTATATCGTGGCCTTTTATATGCACTAAAAACCGACATTAACAGTTCTAGAAAAGTGCTATTAATGTCGGAGTAGATAAAGGGGGTCCCCTTTATCAGTGTTCCGAAAGGCACTGATAAAGGTCTCCTTTAGTAGTGCAAAAAAAAATTTCTGATAAAGGACACCCTTTATCATCACTTTTTTTTAGCACTGATTAAGGTCAACATTATCAATGCTTTTCAGAGTGCTGAAAAAAGGGACCACCCTTTATCCATGCCGACATTAACATCACTTTTCTAGTGCTGATAATGGGATGCCTTTGTCAGCACTATCTTGAGTGCTGATAATGCAACCTTCCTCTGCACCTATGGAACCAACACCTGCACAAACCAGCACCTGCACACCTGCACAAAATAGCACATGCACACCTGTTCAAAACAGCACCCGCACACAATTTTTTTGACACACAATGCTATATAAATTTACTTAACATTATGAATACAAAAAACACACTGCTATATATATTTCAAACAATGTTTTAAATGTTTAATTTTACATTAATTCAAAAACAGTTATAAACATTAATGTTTCATACTTTGATATCCGTGATCCTCTCTAAAATATTGTCACACACGGTATTTGTTGACGAACAATGAATCCAAACTCAAGGAAAAAAATTCAGCAATATAAGAAAACAAATATTATGACAGTAATATAATAATGAAATAAATTAAAACATTAATATGAAAGAATAAATTAATAAAGATATGTGAAACGAAAATATGAAAATGGTAAAATTAAAAGTTTTCATTCTGATAACAATGAAATGGAATAATGTCAAATCAATATGTTTTTGGATGATTTATCTCATATAATAAATACTGATTCTTTATATAATGAAATGATTTGACGGTCACCCCTTTCATCGGATTGAGGTGCGGTTGATTCTTACACGTCACATGTTACTCATGGATCGTTTTCCTAAAGTATCAATACAATTCGAATGAATTTTCTCGGTTTTTCATATGTCACTTGTGTTGTTTTCTAATGTTTATGTCAATTTGAAACTGATATCAGGCACTTTTAGCCATAACGGTCACACTGTGTGCCATGTTGATGTGTGATTGATTCGTAGACATCAAAAATGAATCATGGATCATTGTCCTAATGTCTGAAATACAATACAAATGCATTTTCTTAGTTTTCTATTTGTTGGTAGTGTTGTTTTATGAAGTTAATTTCATTTTGAAACTGATAATGAACAGTTTTAGCCATACTGGTCACACCGTGGGTCTGATTGAGGTGAATTCAATTCGTAATCATAAAAAATGACTCGTGGATTGTTTTCTTAAAGTACCAAAACAATAAGAACGCGATTGATAAGTTTTTCGTATGTCACTTGTGTTGTTTTAATAAGTTAATGTCAATTTCAAACTGATATCAGACACTTTTAGCCATACGGTCACACTGTGTGTCAGATTAGGAGTGGTCAATTCGTTGTCCTCAAAAATGACTCGTGGATTGTTCTCCAAAAGTATCAAAACAATACGAAAGAGTTTGCTCACTTTTCTGTATGTCACTTTTGTTGTTTTCTAAAGTTAATGTCAATTTCAATCTGATATCAGACACTTTTAGCCATACCAGTCACACCGTGCGTCGGATTGGGGTGCGGTCAATTCGTACTCCTCACAAATGACTCATGTATTTTTTTCCTAAAGTATCAAAACAATCCAAATGAATTTTATTGGTTTCTCGCATGTCACATTTGTTGTTTTCTAAAGTTAATGTCAATTTCAAATAGATATCAGACACTTTTAGCCACACCGGTCACACCGTATGTCGGATTGAGGTTTGGTTGATTTATACACGTCAAAAACGACTCATGGATCATTTTACTAAAGTATCAAAACAATCTGAATGTTTTTTCTTGGTATTCCACATGTCAGTAGTGTTGTATTCTAAAGTTAATGTCAATTTTAAACTGATATCAGACACTTTTAGACATACCGATCACACTATGCATCAGATTGCAGTGTGGGTGATTTTTACACGTCAAAAATGACTCATGGATCATTTTACTAAAGTACCAAAACAATACGAACGTGTTTGCTCAGTTTTCCATATGTTAGTAGTTTTGTTTTCTAAAGTTTATGTTAATTTCAAACTGATATCAGACACTTTTAGCCATACCGGTCACATCGTGCGTCAGATTGTGGTGTGGTTGATTTGTAAACGCCAAAAATGACTAATCGATCATTGTAATAAATTATCTTAACAATCCGAATGATTTTTCTTGGTTTTCCATATGTCATTCGCATTGTTTTTTAATGTTTATTTCAATTTGAAACTGATATTAGACACTTTTAGCCATACCAGTCACACCTTGCATCAGTTTGAGGTGCGATTGATTCATACACGTCATAAATGACTCATGGATCGTTTCCTAAGGTAACAAAACAATCCGAACACGTTTTCTCGGTTTTCCCTATGTTAGTAGTGTTATTTTCAAAATTTAATGTCAATTTGAACATGATATCAGAAACTTTTAGCCATACCGATCACACCGTTCATCAGATTGAAGAGTGGTCAATTTGTACGTGTCAAAAATTACTCATGGAACATTTTACTAAAGTATCAAAACAATCCAAATGCGTTTGATCAGTTTTCCGTGTGTCAATTATGTTGTTTTCTAAAGCTAATGTCAATTTCAAACTGATATCAGACACTTTTATCCATACTGGTGGCACCGTGCATCGGCATGAGGTTTGTTCGATTCGTACACCTCAAAAATGACTCATGAATCATTGTAAAAATGTATCAAAACAATCTGAATACATTTTATGAGTTTGTTGTAAGTCACTTGTGTTTTTTTCTAAAGTTAATGTTAGTTTCATATTTATATCAGACACTTTTTGCCATACCAGTCACACCATGCATCAGATTGAGGTTTGGTCGATTCTTAGACATAAAAAATGACTCATGGATTGTTTTATTAATGTATCAAAACAATACAAACGTTTTTTGTTGGTTTTTCTTATGTTACGTGTGTTGGTCTCTAATGTTAATGTCAATTTCCAACTGATATCAGACACTTTATGCCATACCGGTCACACCGTGCGTCGGATTGAGGTGCAGTTGATTCATACATGTCACAAATGACTCATTGATCGTTGTCCTAATGTATCAAAACAGTCCGAACGCATTTTCTCATTATTATGTCTGTTATTAGTGTTGTTTCTAATGTTACTGTCAATTTCCAACTGATATCAAACACTATTATCCATATCGGTCACACCGTGCATCGAATTAAGGCTATTTCAATTCGTACATGTCATTAATGACTCATGTATCATTTTCCTAAAGTATCAAAACAATCTGAACATTTTTTCTCGGTTTACCATATGTTAGTAGTGTTGTTTTTTAACGTTTATGTCAATTTGAAACTGATATCAGACACTTTTATCCATACCCGTGACACCGTGCATCAGATTGTGGTACGGTTGATTCTAACATGTCACAAATGACACATGGATCATGATTCTAAATTATCAAAACGATATGAACACGTTTGATCAGTATTCGGTTTGTCACTTCTGTTGTTTTCTAATGTTGATGTCAATTTGAAACTGATATCAGACACTTTTAGCCATACAGGTCACACCATGCATCAGATTGAGGTGTATTTGATTCACAAACATCAGAAATGACTCACGGATCATTTTACTAATGTATCAAATCAATATGAATGCATTTTCTCTGTTTTCCATATGTTATTAGTATTGTTTTCTATGGTTAATGCCAATTCGAAACTGATATCAGACAGTTTTAGCCATACCAGTCACACCGTGCATCAGATTGAGGTGAATTAAATTCATACTTGTCAGAAGTTACTCATGGATCATTGTACTAATGTATCAAAACAATCCTAATGAGTTCTTTTGAGTATTCCATATGTCACTTCTGTTGTTTTCTGAAGCTAATGTCAATTTCAAACTGATATCAGACACTTTTACCTATATCGGTCACACCATATGTCGGATAGTGGTTTGGTTGATTCATACACCTCAAAAATTACTCATGTATCATTTTTTGAAAGTATCAAAACTATCTGAACGCATTTTCACAGTTTTCCGTATGTCACTTGTGTTGATTTCTAAATTTAATTTCAATTTCAAACTGATATCAGACACTTTTAGCCATATCTGTCACATCGTGCATCAGATTGAGGTTCGATCTATTCTTACTCCTCAAAAATAACTCATGGATTGTTTTCCTAAAGAATCAAAATAATTCAAATGAATTTTATTGGATTTTTTGTATGTTACTTATGTTGGTTTATAAAGTTAATGTCAATTTCAAATTGATATCAGACACTTTTAGCAATAATGGTCACACCGTGCATTGGATTAAGGTGAGGTTGATTTATAAATGTCCAAAATGACTCATGTATCATTTTCATATAGTATAAAAACAATCTGAATGCATTTTCTCAGTTTTTCGTATGTCACTTGTGTTGTTTTCTAAAGTTAATGTCAATTTCAAACTAATATCAGACACTTTTAACTATAATGGTCACACTGTGCGTCATATTGAGATACAGTCAATTCATACACATCACAAATGACTCATGGATCATTTTAATAATGTATCAAAACAATCCGAACATGTTTTCTTGGTTTGTTGTATGTTAGTAGTGTTTTTTTCTAATTTTAATGTCAATTTGAAACTTATATCAGACACTTTTACCCATACCGGTCACAATGTGCATCATATTGAGGTAAGATTGATTCGTACACATCAAAACTGACTCATGGATCGTTTTCCTAAAGTATCAAAACAATCCAAACGTGTTTTCTTGGTTTTCTGTATGTCACATGTGTTGTTTTCTAAACTTTATGTCAATTTGAAACTGATATCAGACACTTTTAGCCATACCAGTCACACCGTGCATCGGATTGAGTTGCGGTCGATTCGAAAACATCACAAATGACTCATGGATCGTTGTAATAAAGAATAAAAATAATATGAACATGTTTTCTTACTTTTACATATATCACTTTTGTTGTTTTCTAAAGATAATGTGTTTGTCAAACTGATATCAGACACTTTTATCCATACCGGCCACGCTATGCATCGTATTGATGTACGGTTGATTTTAACAAGACACAAATGACTCCTGGATCATTTTCCTTACGTATCAAAACAATCCGAACGTTTTTTCTCAATATTCCATATGTCAGTAGTGTTGTTTTCTAAATAGGGTGTTTTTGATCGACCAAGAGATATAGTGAGGGTTTTGTTGAATGTTTGTGATTTTTTGATCATCCAGAGATTATGTCTCCATGGAGGTGAGATTTCTAGATGTGTTTATGAGAGGATCGGGTATGGTATGAGATTTTTATAGCATAGTTAGGTTTTATAAAGCTATTAGATTAGGTATTTGAGTCTTAGGCCTATAGAAGATGGAAAATATAGTTTTATATATCACGTATGATGGGGAACACCCTCATAAGGATATTGAAGAGTCATAGTGTGTGTTATGAGTAGGTTATTCCATATAAGAATTGGTGAACGGTTACATAGATGATTTCCTACTTATAATGTGATTAAGAATCTCATGAGTGGACTGAATGACTATGCAACGATCGACTTCCACACTATCGACCAGTGGAGTCCATTGAGTTATGCTTTACTAGAAAGACAAATCATATGTAAAACCATTCATCATAACCTAAGGATATAAAACATAATAAAGGGTGATGATATATTTTCAATAATTGTAAAAAATGGAGATATCAATGATCGTATATGGATAACAATAGTAAGAATTCACCTTCATCCTATTTGTGTACAATCTTCCATCAGGTATGATTCCCATTCGATTTAAATACATATATATCATCTTCTAAATATGAGTTTTTTCAATTGTCATGGTAGTACTGAAAAAATATAAATATACAAAGGATTAATACATATTTTAAATGAACCCATAATTATTTTCGAAAATACCTCATCAAAGATGCTAGTTTGTTGATGAAATATGATCTATTTCATAAATTTACAAACATAACAACCACAGTCATTTCCATTTGTTTGTTTTGGAAACTTACGAATCATCGACATAAATATGTAATTTTTTTTATATGTGGTCATATAGTGCAATGTTATTATATATACCCAGATACTCTTCCAGTTGTAGATCTTGTAGGCTTTCTCATCCTTATTCCCTAGATTCGTTCAATGCATTATAAGATATTGGAGCACCACTCTATCATAATAGAATATTCATTAAAAGATAACATAAATTATATAACTAGACGTTTAGTTTTAAAATGTTGTATCTAGTGTATTACAAATTAAAAAACTCTATCATGCATTGTTGGTTTATTGGATATCCATGCATTGAATCCAGTAAATAAATTTTTGGAGTATCCAAATTGACTGCAGTCAGCATCCAATGCTCCCAAAAATTACAAAAAGGAATAAGTAAGTAAAGAAATAAAAATATAGTTGAAATGATTAAATTGTAGTGTTTTACCCCTGCATAATTGGTATTAAAAAAAGTCTGTCATTAGTAATTTTTTTTCAAACGATTTGAGAAGGGATGACATTAATGCATCTTCTTTGTTTAAATCTATTTCTTATTTTTAAGAGGTGGTGTGAGGACTAACAAGTCCAATTTTTTGTTCATGGGGAAATACCTTCAATTTATTTTCATATATACGCCTACGTAAAATATAAAATGTATTTACTCATAATTATCAGAGTATATCAGCTTTTGTAAAATCAAATTATGAAAATATTAGTCATGTATACATTTACAACTGAGACGCCTAGCCATTCAGACTTGAGGATTTCATTTACATATTCAGTACTATTGAAATCTGATGTTTCCTCTCTATAAATATTTTCTCAAAATCAATTGTCTGAGCATTTCGGTATATCAATGTTGTATCCACATGATATTGCAATGATATTAACTATGGATATAGAACGGGTGAGGTGAAGGTGCACTCAGTAGACCATTTCAATCGGTTGGTTGATCCTTGAGATAGTTTTGAGAAGATATTTCGTTTCACCCCCTTCTCTTTGTCATTATGAAATAACTTTCATCGGTTCATACCATTTTTCATTAAATGTTAAAGCTCATGGTAGAAAAATAACTTTTAAATGGATACTCCTTGTCGACATGTTTTTTTACAAGAACTGACAGACATACAATGAATGTTCCAACATCTTGTTCAACCGTATGAATGTCTTCATCATCATTTGAAACAGGTAGCTCACTACTCAATGCATTTCCTACATCAATTGACACTCTAAAATGATTTTTTGGAAGATGTATGTTGTGTAGCTTGTCATTCTGCGTATTGAACACCATATCCCTCGCTACAAGGTGATAGGTGGGAGTTGATAGATATAAATCACAATCATTTTGACCTATTGAATTTTAATAGAGGAAAGGTATCAGTGTCTATGTGAATCACATTTCAAAGAAACAGTTATTAAAACATATATTACCTCAGTTATGTTAGGTTCTTTAGGGGAATGGCTTGCCTCAATGCTGGTGGGGGTGGGGCGGGACCGTCACGCATAGGTTGTTGTGCAGTTGTATCTTCTCTTGGCCTCTACCCCGTCAATGATTCTATCATCTCTCTCTGGTATTGTAATTTTTGTTTAAAAATAGCTAATTTTTCTTTCATATTTTCCATATTTTTCATTTTCATCCCTTGATGGTTTTTTTTGAATATATGTTCGGGGTGTCACCCCAAAACCCGCACCTCTAATGCGGCCATACTGGTTTGGCCGCTTCAAGGCTACTAAAGGTATGTCTGCATCTAGTGTGGGTGTTTTTGATTCATGTGACTGTGTCAGATAGAAAATATAGAAAAATAAGATTTCATTGTAATGTAATTAAAATTTAAAACAAATCAAATTTTTATTATGTCATACATGTGCATGTTTTCCACACTTTTTGAGTGTTTTCATCTATCAATATCCCCTCTTTATTTACATGAGCCTCCTTCCATAGCACATGGAATGGGATGAATTTTGATTTCTATTTCGATTTATAAATATACATAAAACTGAAAAACATGGTTATGGTGTTGTTTTATGTCACATATGAGTAGAACGGTAGATTTAGAAGATGTACCAATTTTTTCTCAAGTGATGCGTACCCCATCCTTGCTTTACGGTAAGGGTATGCTGGTTCTACTACACAATTTTTATTATCAGCATTCAGTTGCTGTTTCATAATTAAAAAACTGTCAATCAATGCGATGAATACAAGAAATGTCAAACAACTTATTACCCCACACAATGTACCTGAAAATTATGCTCCCCATGATGGTTGATAAACGCGTCCCACGCTCCTTGGGATATAATGTGTGCATAAAGAGGAGATGGGTACGACATGATTTTCCTTTGAGCATCTACAAGATGATATTTCATTAATAATTTTCAGAAACCACTATGAATCCTTCCTGAAACTCTTAATACATATTCCTTGTGTGAGGAATCTACTATAAATGCACTCTGAAATGGATGATGAAGAGTAAGTCAATATTTTTTTAATTTTAATAAATTAAAAAAAATGATATCATATTGTTACCGTAATATCTTCCCACATTTGTGTCTTAAGACCGGTGACAACATGGTGCCACAACTATACATCAATTAGCACGTGTTTCCATGTGATGATTTCAATGTAGCTTCTAAATATGGATTTTTTGGGGTTAATATGTTGGCCTCGCTTATTCCATCCCACATTAAAATTGATTACTTTTTATTTTTCCTTACGGATTTTGTCTAACATTGTCAAACTATGGTGCTCTTGTTTTTTTTTGTGATTTCAGGGTTTCATTTCCTACCATTTCCTCATAAGTATCATTAATATATTTTTTCAGAGAACAAGAATCATCACTAGGACTACCAATAACAGGTAGATAAATGTGTTGTTTCTCTGCACTGGGACTAGCAGCTACTGGTTTAGAAACTTGTTGTTGCTCTGCACTGGGACGAACAGATGATGGTTGAGAAACCTGTTGTTGCTCTGCACTGGGACCACCAACAGGTGGTTGAGAGACCTTTTGTGCCTTAGTATTAGGCGCATCAGTAGGTGTAGAAGTAATTATCTACATAAATGGTTTAACAATTAATTTTTATTACATAAAAGAATCAGCGGTCAGATAATAACATAACATAAAACAATGTATATTAAAATAAAAAAATAACCTGATTATTGTACTCTTTTTTAAAAGGATGAAGAGATTTGGCTCCTCTATCGACTATGTAAATCCCTTCATTGTGGCATCTTCTGACATAAAAACTGCCATCTACATTGGGACCGCTGTGAAATTATTGTGAAGTCATTATAAAAGGGTCATCCTCCATTGATCTTACATATGACTCTTCAGTTGTTTTAGTCAATAATAGAAAAACTGACCAATTTAAGTTTGCGGGGTATGGAACATAAAATAATTGTACTACATGTGAGGCCATTATAAATGGTTCATCATTCTCCCCTTACTTACTGAAATCAACTTTCACGAATCCTAATTCATCTATTTTAATTACACTCCTGTTATCAACCCTCTTGCATTGAAAAATCGGCATGTTGAATTTCATATAATCCAACTCCCATATTCAATTGATGATACCATTGTATGACATATTCACATGAATTGGATTTTTTCCCATAGCACCAGAAATGTGCATCACCTCACCGACAAGTGTGACCCCACTATTTTGCATCGTACTGTCTTCATCATGTTCATTAGTACAGAATTTATAACCATTAACTACATAAGCATTGTAAGATAATACATACACACTTGCTCCTCTCGCTAACCATCAAAGTCGTTCTGAAATTGAAAGTGGATTTTCTTCTAACTACATCAAAATATGGTCCTGAAACCATCCTATAAACTGTCGATTATGTGTATCTGATATTCTTTTTTCATCCCTAGAGGGATTCAAACTCCTAAGAATTTCATTTTGGGTTTGAACATATGGGTCATCGTTGAAACTTAAATACGAAACGTAAAGATGAGCCTGCTCCCGACCTGTAATATTGATTGTGACAACCTCACTTCCAAAAATTCCTTCACCCTCAAGTCGCTCAGTGTGACAAGATTTTGGTAGGCCAACATTTTCCACAACATACATGTATTCGGTAAAAAATTCAACGGCTTCCTCAACAATATATTTCTCTGCAATACAACCCTCTGGCCAACATCTATTTTTGACAAACCCTATCAAAATTTCCATATACAGTTTAATGGGGTACATCCATCTATAATTTACATGACCACATAGTCCAATCTCTATATCCAAATGAACCATAAAATGAACCATCATATCGATAAATGTCTGTGGGAAGAACATTTACAATTCACATAATATGACGGCAATTTCTCTTCCCATAGTTGGAAATTTCACCGGGTCAATAACATAGCTGCATCTTGCTTTGAAGAATAAACAGAGCTTTGTTAATGTATGTTGTTTATTCTTGGGAAAAATTCCACGTAAAACTATAGGAATTAGATCTTGCATCAAATCATGGATGTAATTTGATTTCAGACCCTTTAATTTTAAATCGCTCCTTGACACGATGTTCTTGATATTTTATGAGTACCCCTATGGAACCTTTACGTCGTTGAAGATGTTGAAAAACTAATATCTCTGCTTCCAGGAAAGAGTGCATGTAGCAGGAGGAAGAAATGTTCATTTTTCACCCTTTACTGGTGAAAAATCTTCTCATATTCCTATCTTAACCATGTCCAATCTTGGCTTAATTCAATCCTTTTATTGTCTGGTGCATGTAGAAACGTGCTAATGACACTATCACATATTTTTTTTCAATATGAATATCATCAAAAAAATGTCTGACATATAGTCAATTCCAGTATGGAAAATAAAAAAAAACCGATCTCTTTTTCCAAAAATTTTTCATAAGGTTTTTCAAAAACAGTTTTCCAGATGTAGTGTGCAAATCTTTTACCTTCTCAAATAATTCATCACCTATTAGAAGAGATGGTGTTGTACGTTCTTCTGAACATCCATCGAATGATTAATTCCATGATCGGTACGTATACTATCAGGTAGAAATATGTGATGTCCTAAAAACACTGTTTTCGCTGAATGTTTCAACCTAATTGACTGTGTACCTTGTTCACAAACGTGACACCCTTGAGTTCCTTTAATGTAGTATCTTGAAATATTTACATAAGCAGAAAAGTCATTTATCGTCCCATACAACATATATTTCAATGTGAAATGTTTGTTTTTGTATGAATCATACAATGTAACACGTGAATCCCACAAAATTTTCAAATCCTCAATCAATGGATCAAAATAAACATCAATATAATTACCTGGTTTTTTTGTCCTGATATAAGCATAGATAACATGATGCATTTTTTTTTCATGCATAACCACAGTCGTAATTTATAATTTACCAACATAACTGGCCATGTAATGTGACTACTGCATTGAAAACCAAAAGGATTCACCCCATATATAGAGAACGCCAGATGAAGGTTTCTCAACTCGATTCCAAATTCAGGATACCCGTGATCAATTGTCTTCCACTGTGGAGAGTTTTTCAGGTGACGTAATATCCCATCTTTAATTCTTGTATATTCATGCCACGTCAATTGTCCTGCAGTCTCCTCACTTCCATATGGGCGCCTAAACCTTGGAATGATTGGAAAGTACCAAATAAATTTCGTAGGACTAGAATCATATTTCTTGTATCGAGAATCAACACACTTTGGGAATTCATTATGTGATTTTTGGTCCTTGAGAAAAAATATACATTCATTTGGGAAGGCGTGTATTCTTTCAGAGACCATACCCATTAATCGTAGCATTCATTTGGCATCATATATTCGGCTTTGGAGTTCACTATCTTCTAGGATCATGTCATTCCGGATAGTATGTAGTTCCGTAAAACTGGCGTCACTCCACCCATTGCCTGCTTTCAAATTATATAGCTTCAGTACAGCTAATAATGCTGTATATTTAGTGCAACCAGCATACAATGGCATTTTTTCACAACTCTTTAACTTCTCAAATAATTTTGGGAAATCACAAACTTCATCTTCAACAATCGTTGTCATTTCCTTAATACAGTCTTCATCATCATTCAAATCTATAATCACACCCTTTGTACGACCATATTCACTATTCACACATGTAATTATATCAGATATTCCATAAAATGTCGTGTTATCTGAGCCACTAACTACATTCTTTTTCCCCCATGTTTATTCCAACATGTATAACTTCGATCTTTTCTGTGGCATATGATGTTTACTTCCAACTCATCTCGACTAATTTTTGTCGAATAACAACATCGTAAACACAGACAAAGGATTTGAGAAAGGTCACATGGATGATCTGCTACAAACTTGATAAACACATTCATGCCATCTTTATACTCTTTTGTCAACCTATTGGCATTCACTCATTCATTATTCATATTCATTATCTTTATGGGTTTGATCTCGAACTTTCCTAATATTATGTTTAATTAATCAAGTAGCATCGTTTAAGTTTTATAAAAAATATCATGGTACAAATGCCTCTACAATGAAATAGAGGACCCTACACCCAAACATATGAATGTACTTCAACTCTATCTATATACGGGGGACTGTGACCTGTCTTTTGTATATCTCCATGGATTACCTAAAGCCTATACATGGAGGACTCTTCACCGAAACATGGGGGAGTACCATACTCCATATTTTCTCCATACATATCACTTGTCACGTGTCAACTCTCAAGCAGAGTGAAGATAATTAAAATATCCAAACCACATCGTGTGCAATTTCCAATGAATGAAGGAATCATATTATTTTGATCTACATGAAATGGTATTTATAATGGGCTACTCAAAGATGAAATATTTTCATCTAAGTGAAAAATAAATAATTATAAAGAAATTAACATAGTACACAATTTTTTCAATGGATACACAATGTGTAGGGTTCTCATTCAAGGTTGGTTGTATACTAAATTTCCTAAACTCATGTGAAATCCATATACATGGTGTGTCCAGTAGGGTGAACATAATTTATGGATAAGATACCTGATTTAATATGACATATATCAAATTAATTCCAAGTTAGTCTTACAAAGACTGCATCATTCCTTTGAAAATACCTGACATATAGAACAACTTTATCTAAAGGCATGTACTTTAGATACAAAATGAGTCACTTCACCAGTTATGCATCACATTTTTGTGGAATACAGGGTGTGTAGTCCTTACATGAACACTAGGGGTGTATAGTTTATACAAATCAAGTTTATATGGTTTCTATACATGGTGTGAGTGAAGTAAAACACATATCATATGGTTCTACCATTATTTCATGTCATGTACATGGTTTCATGCTAATGTATATGTCACTAAGATACATTGTGTGTAACCAACATTCACATGACATGTAACATTTAAAATAAAACTTATTCCAACTTTGAGTCAGAAGATGAGTCATGTGGTATAAATTTGGAGATAACTGTTGTCTAACATTAAAATATATATGGAATCAATGTATGGTGAAGCATGTTCCATTTAACTAGACTACATACCATGTATTTTAAAAATTTATAGAATCTGAAAAATAGCATCTTCACACCATATTGTGTCTCATAGAGTCCTCTAGAAGTGGTTTTTTAGGATTCAGGGCAATTGCACTAGTAACAATGTGGTGGTGCCATTGATGTGGGTAATATATGGATTGATATTCAATGGTGGAAGAATTAAAACATGGAAAAAATGGCATATCAATCATGCCAACAACTACAACACCATACAAAAACACAATCGTGCTCACACTCACAACTCCATACAAACCAAACAATCACAATATTAGATTTTACAAAGCATCCCTTATTCAATTTTTTCTAATTCAGTGGTTATCACATATGTTTTATCATCCTCGGGCATTTATTCATGTGTCAGTATACATAAATGACCAATTTTTATATTAAAATGTTCAACAAGAACCAACTAACCTGCAATTCATTTAGTGTGGAAACAAGGACCACCAATTGCCACGATTTTCAGTGGGGCATATAGCCCATACATTTCACATTATTACCATTAATATCAAACAGTAATAACACGAGAAAAAGAAGAAACCAATGAGTAACAAGAGAAAAATCACCATGAAGGTGTCGTTAAGAACACGACAGAGCTGTGTTCATGGAAGAGGAGAGGCGCACAATAGAGGATATTTCTAACTGAAAAGAAAACATAAAATAAGGGAAACTCATGAGAATAAAATAATCTAAAACTGATTACACCATTTACAACATCCTACAAACCCCAAGAACCCACTAAAACCGAAATCAACCCACGCCATGGTTAAAAACACCATATGATAAGATGAAATTATAGACACTACCTTTCATATAACGAGTTAAATAGACTTTTTAAAATACAAAAGATGAACATAAAATGGGTAAGACCTAACCAATAGGTCATATTTACTAGGTATAATCCCCATGTTTATTATAGATAGCATATCCCAAATGAGTAATCCTTGATTAATCCTATATTATCAAACCTTTCACGACACATACATCCTAATCACATGACATTAAACCTCATGGTATAATCTTTTCAAGACAACATGTGGTATCAAGTGATTAGGATCATATCATTATTCAAGAACAATGAGCCTACATGTACATCTTGGAAAACATTTGGGGGAATGCACATATTTCCAACGGGAAACCCTTGGTACTCGTTTTCAATCATAACATGAAACCATGCCAAAACTAACAACACGATCACCGGTTACCCAACATTATTCCAAAACCAATGGAATATACCCATGCTTAATTACCCTAAACCAATCCATCCAGGTTCAATAGTTACGGTCACCTTAAAACCATGCTATAAATAAATAGGGTTCGGAATCCAAATGATCAAGTCCCTCAACCTAGTCATAAAACCAAAACTACATAATTTAGTGTTCTTCCCCTATACAAATCCAAGGGATGACCATTCCTTCTATATCAACTTGATAACACCTAATATGCATCAATACCTCATGTAAATGAATCTACCCTAGATTTATATATCAAATGTTTTCATAACACCAAGATAACCCCACTCATTAGTCTTCCCCAACCTCCAAAACTCACTAACTAACTACCATCCTGAGTCACATGCTAACGACAACTAGGATCTTACACAAACCCCTTACATCAGTTCTTACACAATCCTTAGCCCATGAGTGCCACTCTTATCCACACCTCAAAACACACATATTCTAGTGAACCTAACCAACAACTTACAATAGATTCTCACACACCCTCTATCAAAAACAACCTACAATACAAGGGTCTCACCACCAGGGCTCTCACTCTTTCCCCAACTACTCATAAATAGGTTCAACTCACTTATAAAAATTCTATAATTCATCATAATCATCCAAGGATCATAATTTATCATTTATATAAACCAAAGAGAAGGAAAAATACTCTTACACTAACCAGTGGCTGCGAAGGCAGCGATGGAGGAGGCAGCGGTGGCGGAGGCAGTAGTGGTTGTAGCGGAGGAGGAAAACCCAACAGCAGCGGAGGCAACGACGGTCGCGGCGGAGGAGAAAAACCCAACGGCAGCGGAGGTAGCAGCGGAGGAGTAAAACCCAATGGTGGAGGTAGAGGAGGAGGATGAGGATGAGGAGGAGGATGAGGACATGGAAGAGGAGGAGAATGAGGAGGATAGGTCGTGGCAGAAGAGTGGCCAGGTTCAGCTTCCACGAAAGCTTTACCGCATGAGAGAGAGGAGGGCATGCTAGGGTTATTAAATAGAAACTTCTGTAACATTTATTAGTGCTCGTTGAAAGTTCTGGTAAAGGTTTGTTTTATCAACGATAAAATAAAAGCACTGATAAAACATAAATCTATAAGTGCTTTTTCAGCACTGATAAAGTGATACACTTATCAGCGGTAAAAAATTGCTATAATTATAGCACTGATAAATAGGTATTTAATCAGGGCCTTTTTAGCACTGATAATGGTATCTATTTATCATCACTGAAAAAGAATGGATAAATTAATGTTTTATCAACGCTTTTATTTTAGCACTAATAAATATTATAATTTTATATAAATTATGAATAAAAACATTTATCAGTGCTAAAATAAGCGCTGATAAATGTAACCGTTTATCAGCACAAAAAATTGCCCTTATAAAGGGTAAACCATTATCATCATTTATTTTAACACGGATGAAGGTATGATTTAACAGTGCTTTTAACTAGAACTAATAAAGGAATACCCCATTATCAGTGCTTTCTGTTTAGAGCTGATAAAGGGCAGCACTTCCCTTGCCCTGTTTTGTGGTAGTGGACATAACAAAGGGGTGAGATCAGATTCTCAGTAAGGACAAAAATATAGTGAAAATGATCATAAATATGAATTAACATTTAGGGAAATATATATGAGTAAAACACAAGCCTTTTAAAATTAAAAATCAGCATAATATGGAAAATATAATTCAAATAATGCCAATTAATTGTTCATGTTGACATTCTTCTAGTCGAATAATCACATGTAATATCAATATTTAATTTCATAATGAAGGAATGCATAATGATGGACATCATAACCCCATAGTCAAGGCCTCTTGCAAAGAATACAAATAAAACATTTGAAAAATACTTATTCCAAGACACTAATTGGTCTCATAAGACCTAGTGATGTATCGAGAGGCTATTGCGGGCCATGCCTGTCACTTATTAAGTCTAATTCATTCCTCATATGAAAAGGTTGAATCATAAATAAAAATTCGTATTAAAACAATCATAAGATATGTCGATACATTAACCATAATCCATGAATGGTATAAAAATAGAACATCCATAGTCATACATATCACTAAACCTTCTATACAATGTGGAAGATTTTATCAGAATAAATCAACATCAAAAAAGTGTGAAATCCAACAGTGGATGTTGACATAGATGAAATAAAAACTATTTGAGAGAAATATGTATTCTTTTTTTGAAATAATGTTAAAGTCATGTAATTATAAAATAAAACGTTTATTTTGAAAATATTTATATATGATTCCAAGGGATGCATCAAAGGTGTAATAATGGCTGAAAATAGCCTCACCCACCGTATAAGTGAATAAAGCATTCGTTCCTTTATTTTCGAAAAGGTCATAAAGTACCTTGTTTGGAAAACAGAGGAAAGATAGCATTTAAAAAATTTTATCAAAATTCAAAAAAGGGTATAAAAGACATTAAACCACAGTCTATAAAATGGTAAAAACATTGAAATACATTTTTAAGAAATAGAGATGTGGATGATAATGAAGTCCTAGTAGATACTAGCATATAAACAAGCTCAGATAATAAAGAGACTATAGAATTAACACATAACTTGTACTTTTACTTAGTAGATCATATGTTAACCTCTATTATAATGGATATATAATTTTTATTAAATTATAAAAGAACCTCATAGGTAAATATTATATCATGTATGATCTTTTAATATTCCATTGTTAATAATATTGCATTAGTATTATTTATTTGGGTGTTACTGATTCATTTTCCTTCATATGTTTCATTAAAAAAGTAAAGTTTGTTATGGATATGATTTATTTGATTAATATACATAATTATATTAAGCTCTAAAATATTATTTTTAATCATAAAATGAAAATTATTCTTGAATGTTTATGATGGGGAATGAAATCTAATCGTGTCATGGAGATGGTAATCCGTATGTAAGCACGAGCGACAATATCATTCTACTGATGGTAAAATCATATGTAGATAGATGGTATATTATATATAAAGAATAATTAACATGTTATATTTATTATTTATATCAATTTTACTCATTATTATACCAATCCAAATACTGACTTGTTGAATAACAAACTACACCACAACGTTGAGACGATAATTCGAATGTAGGCATGTATGGGGACTTTGTCATTAATAGGTTGGATATAACAAGGAATATGTTTGTACCATTATTATAATATCATATAATTATATATAAGTTACGGGAGTTATTATTTTGGTATAGAGAGAACAAATTAAGAGTAAGTGGAAGAAGAAAAGAACTTTGAAAGAGGTGATGAAATAATTACCTTTTCATCGGGTTATTCCTTTTGATTTGAACAAAAGGGCTCCTTAGGATGACATTATGATCAAATTAAAACCTCTACGATGAATTTATGGTAGTTGGGATGAGATTTTATCATGTTTTGGTAATGACAAAAGGCTTTAGAGGAGTGATTTTGAGAGAAGGGGAAGTACCCATTTATCCTGATCTTTTATATTTAACTCTTTGTTAAATAGTTTGACATTTACCATGTCTCCTCGTATTGTTTTAATATATGGTTATGAAACATACTATAAAATTCCAATATAACCTCAAGTTGGTAATTAATGACATATATAACTGTATCTATGTCTTTTGGCCGAATCATTGATTTTTTGGAGTGTTATATCATTTAATAAAATAGTATTTGTTTCAACAACACATTTATGTCAATTTTGACACTATTTAATATATCATTTTTTAAAAGTAATAACAACCTAATTATGAATAGGGAAAATCATTAAAGTAATCATAATATGTCATATTAACCTAAATAATTCATGGAATAAATTAAAATACACAATTTTAATTTATTTTAATATTTATAAAATTAATTAATTTAATCATTCATTAATACGGTAATTACTACATCATCATTGTGTCATAAATAAATTTAATTATTTAATGTATAAAAATAATAAAATATCATGATTTGGGATATCTTTTTATATTTCTAATGAATATTTATAGACTATTTTATCTTATGTGTACCCCTATATTAAAAATGGTTTAGTTATGAAAAGTTGAATATAACTCTTTTATAACTTCTTTAAATAAAATATATTAAATGTCCTTATCTAGTCAAAGTGGATCTAAAAAGATAATATTTTTGTACTAAGTATTATTTCGGTCGAAATTGAATTATATAATATAAATATTACATGTGTTAGGGTAATTATAATATCATTTTTACCTTTAATTACCCTATTTAATTTTAAATGTGGTAACTAAAATTCAAAAGTTACTATTCAGTAAAAACTATTTCCACCCTATTGAACAAAATTTTACCTACTTATTTCAACCATGTCTCTTATATTTTCTAAATTCTATTCACATAATCGATAAAATTACATTTTATGAAAATTAGTAAATGTGACTATCAGGTGGGTAAAATAAGTTAAAATGTTCAATAAAATTTTATATATCTAATAATATTATAAAATGACTCTAATGAATTAAACTAGACTAATATAAGTATTACGTATCTATTTTTCTTTTAAAATAAATTCAATTTAAAAAAAATATTAAAAAAAATTTCGGTTTTTTTGTATTATGGAGTAATTTTCACTATTCAACAAAAATTGAATGCTTTCAGAAAAATACCAAAAATTCAGCCTAAGATAATTTTTTTTATTCTAAATTACAAAATATTTTATATTCTACCAATTTAAATTTTATATGTTTCATCAATTAATTTATAATTAATTCTAGTTTTCAAAACCAAAAAGAAGGGTTTTGAGTTGTAAAAACTATCAAAAGATCGATATGTGTTTATGACCAATTTAAATGTAATTTTTTCTCCAATGACCAAAAATGGATTAAATAATAAAAGTATAATCTAATTATACTTCAAAAACATTCAAATGTATAGATTAACACTATAAATTATTTTGATTTAAAATGTTATTTTCAATTAAAATTTTGTTTTTTCACTATTCATCAAAATATGAAAGTTATCAGAAAAGCATCAAAAAAAATCTCAAAACACGGTTTTTATGTCTTTATTCTAATGAAGAAGTTTATTTTGTCAAATTGAATATATAAAAGTGTCAAATATTGTATTTAATGAGGTTTCTCCATTAAAAGGTGTTAAAATTGCAATTTCTGAAAAATACATCCTTTATCTGAAAAATTGAATTTGTTCTTATAGTATATCTAATAAACAAATAATATGGATTTTAAAATTATATAGAGTATATAAAATTTAAAATTCAGTTAATACTAATCATAACCTCTTTTTGAACGGCTAGTTTGGAATATTGTGGTGCACTCAAATTCGGCGTTGCGTGCAGTGCAAGAAATTTAATTTCCTTAAAAAGATAACGTACTAGTAAATCCTGGTGTGTTATATTCTATTATCATTTAATAAATTGTCTCCTAGAAATTTAAAATTTTTCTTCAAAAATAAAATCTCAAAAATAAAAAATACCTTTGTGGAAAACCCATATCGAAAATAATATTAATAAAATGTAGTCTTAATAAGAGGGAAATGGAAATGAACAAGTTACCACCAAATTATGATCTCGAATAGAAGAACATTGGTGGAAATTAGAGACACATAATTAGAGGTAAAAAGTAAATATTTATACGTATTGATTGAGGTCATCAATCACAAACAAGTGAACAATAAATGGGATATTGATGTCCTAAAAGCCATCAATCTATGATGACTTAAATATCATCAGTTCAACAAAACATAATGTATTAGGATAAAAAAAATTTGGTTTTAATATCCCTTCCATAATGTTATAGAATCAATTCCATCAGTGAATAGTAGAAAAACATACTTGAGAAGTATAGCTCTCTCCTCCAACTAATAGCTTACACAAACTCATCTTTTACTCTAAAAGATAATAGAATTTAAAAATATTATATTTATCTTAATCAAATAGGGTTCCAAAAAAATGAATTTATAATTCATCTATCAGAAAATTATAAAAAGTACATTATAAAAAATAAGAAATCAAGTAGGCATGTGTTAGGTGATGCACCCTTGTCTCCCTTTGGATGCGGGTTCAAGTTTCACGGCCTTGCTTGACGTGATGGGTTATCAAATGACATCCGGGTAGTCCTTTTTATAACAATCCAAAAATAATCTTACAAAATGTTTTAAACATAAAAAATACTATCCAATGTCCTACTTAATTCATTCCAACCATTAGACTTATTCAAAATTCTTTTGTCTAAACTCGCAGTCCAAAATTTATAAGGAAGGTAAACATAATGAATATCTTTTTTCCACATAATAACATCTGAATAGATTCATAAGGTATTCTCTTAAAACATGGTAACACCCTGAATTACCATAAAACCTTATTGATTACATTCATGCTCCCTTATTTCATATAGAATACATGATATACTCCTTATATCCCAAAATGTTGTAAACTCCAACAATGATGGAATAAACTAATAATTAATTAGATTTAAGGTAGTCAAGAATATTGAATTTAATTTATCCAAATCCATAATATCTTATTCTGAAATTACTATCTTAGTTTCAGAAACATATTAAGGGTTTTATTTCACCAAACAATATATTTTCCAAAATGTTTAACTTGAAATTGTGTCACATTACATGGTACCATACCATCTCAAATCCTTAATGAAATAATACTATAATACAATCCTTAAATACTCTATAATTATTATAACTTGTATATCATTATTACAATACTCAAATGACACAGTTCTTTAATAATTACATAAGATCACTAATCATTCATCTTCACTTGTGATAGTATCATAACATGGTTTTTATCCAATAGAATCATTATTGATATACTCTAATGATTGGAACATCGATTTTAGTAGTATCCCAACTCATTGCAGGTGAATAATTATACATTTGTAACCTTTTTCTTACCCTTTAAATCACGATATTGTTGCCCTTTTTCTCCACACATATAAAAATCTTCCATTCCTTTCGAACACATCCCAGGGTGATTCATTCCATAGGTATAACATATGGAAATGTCCTTCTTTCCTTCTTCCGTTTATCCAT
The DNA here is from genome assembly GCA_963277665.1 of Viscum album. Classification (NCBI taxonomy): domain Eukaryota; kingdom Viridiplantae; phylum Streptophyta; class Magnoliopsida; order Santalales; family Viscaceae; genus Viscum; species Viscum album. The sequence goes on from OY728138.1 coordinate 514,284,721, forward strand.
CCTTTTTATACCATCCCCTTCTCCTATTGATTCCCTTCAAAATTCATTTGAATCGGAGAATTCTTTACTTATCTTATAAACACATGATAATATTTCTTCATTTAATGATAATATGTCGGTGAATATTTTCCTTCAAATTGTTGTCTTACGGCCATGAATGATATGAACCTTTTTACTCATTGTATCATACATATTGCTGGAGTTTTCATTTCTTCTACTGGGCGCCATTTCGAAATGATGACATACACTAGGATAGATCCTATAATAATGTATAATCCAAAAACTATAAAAATTTTCAGCATTAATTGCATATTTACACACATCAAGTCGCATAATCATAACAATGGTTTCATTACTAAAATATTTACTAATAAATCCTTTGTAACAGTTTGTAAAGAAAATGTTAACTATAATAAGCATACCCCTCCCCCACAAGTGTCATAACTAAGGGTGCATTAAGGCTTGTTTTTGTGCAGCAGTTCCCATTCTAGTCTAGCTCAAAGTGATGTTTTCAGGTATTAAACCTAAAAAAACTGGTTCCAAAGCTTCCTTTACCAGCTCATAACCAAACATGGATGTATTTCAGGGAAAAATCAAAAAATCCATACATTTCAAAAGTTATAGGAAGTTTATCAATACTAATTCTAAATGTTTATATAAGTTTAATGTTCTATAATCATAGTTTTTTATAATATGCTTTCCATGGATTGTACTAAAATCCCTCTGATTCCAACTATTACTCCCTGACCCTTGTTACCCAGAGTCACTGCATTATTACATATCATTGGTATCATCACAAGAGATCATGTCCTGAAAGACTGATCAATTTAGATTTCTTGGAAGTAATAGATACATAAATAAGTTTTTCATTACATTAGAAAATGGAAAACAATAACATTGTGTCCCCATTCAACAAACTCATATCCCTAAGTCTATTCTTACATGTTAATGGTAAAATAATTATTCTCATCCTAGGAAAAACAATACATAAGAAAGGTGTGATATCAGATGCTCAGTAAGGATAACAATATCGCGGAAACTATAATAAATAGGCATAATTAATTAGGTAAATGTATAAGACTAAAGCACAATCCTTTTAAACATAATATTAAGCATAATATGGAAAATTAAAATCAAATAATTTCATTTACTTATTTATAAAGTTATTCTACTAGTAGAATAATCACATTTAATATAAATATATGATTTCATAATTATGCAATGTATAATTCCATACATCATAACCACATAGTCATGGCCTCATGTTATGTCTAAAAAAATTGGCCAAGGCCATGTGCCAATAAACTAATTTTTCTCATGAGACCTATTGATGCATTGAGTGTCTATAGTGTGCCCTGCCTGTCACATACTATATCTAATGCATTCCTCATATGAAAAGGTTGAAACATAACATAAAAACTCATATTAAAACTAGAATACGAAATGTCAATACTTTATCAATAAACCATGATTGGTAAAAAAATTAGCACATCCCCAATCAAACATATCACAAAACCTTCAATACGATATGGAATGTTGTATCATAATAAATCAACATCAAACAAGAATAAAATCCAATAAAATATTTTTATGTCGATGAAATCAAAAATATTTGAGTGAAATATATATATTTTTTTAAATCATTTTATAGTCATGTAATTATAATAGAATATTTTTTGAAAATATTATTATAATCTTGTACAGGAATCATTTAAGGTGTTATAATGGCAGAAAATGGCCGCACCTACCATATAAGTTAATATTAAATTCTTTCCTTAGTTTTTCGAAAAGGTCATAAAGTACCTTTTTTGGAAAATGATTGTAATATTCCTTTAAAAAAAATAAAACATTAAAAAAGTGTATATATGAATTTAACTTATAGTATAGTAAATAGTAAAAATGTTTTGAAATAAATTTTTAAGAAACACGGATGTGGATATAAAGAAGTCTATGTAGATACTTACGTATAAAAAACCTCCGATAATAAAGAGATTTTACAAATAATTCTTACCTTGTACTTTTACATAGTCTATGGTACATTAACTTCATGTGTAATTGTAAAATAATTTTTATTAATTTATAAAACAACTAGATACATAAATATGATATCATATATGATCCTTTAATATGTATTTGTTAATTATATTGCATTAGTATTATTGTTTCGGGTGTAACTACTTCGTTTTCATTCACATGATTCATTATGAATGTCATTTTTGTTACGGATAAGATGTATTTGATTCATATCCATAATGATATTAAGTTCTAAAATATTATTTGTAATAATAAATTTATAATTATTTTTGAATGGTTATGATGGGGAATAAAATCTCATCGCGTCGTGGATCTTATATTTTTATGAGTATTCTAATATTTAAGGAAATAATATTTTTTTAAAACATATTTATGTCAATTTTGACACTATTTAGTATTTAGTTTTTGTGAAAGTCATAAAAACATTATTACTTCTAACTAAATTCATAAAATCAACACTAAAATTTTATATTAACCTGAAAAATTCTTCTAGTTCATTTAAAGTCTCAATTTACATTTATTTTAAAATTTATAATATCAATTATTTTAATCATTCATTAATAAGGTAATTACTGCATCATAATTTTGTCATAAATAAATTTAATTATATAATGTCTAAAAATTATAAATAATATATTGTGATTTATTAAATATTTTTATCTTTCTATTGAATATTTATAGTCTAATTTATCTTATGTATTACCCTATATAAAAAATGGAATAGTTATTGGAATTTGAATTTAACACTTTTATTTCTTTTTTAAATAAAATATAATAAATGTTCTAATCTAATCCTATTTGAACAAAAATGATCTAATATTTGTCCTAAGGTTAATTTTGGAAAAAATACATCAATCCAATAGAAATAGTACATGTGTTAGGGTAATTATAAAATCATTTTTACCTTTAATTACCCTATTTACATTTAGCCATGGTAAATAAAATTCAAAAGATAAAATTCACCAAAAACTATTTTCATCATTCTAGAAAACATTTTTCTTACTGTGTTCAATCACGCCTCTCTGTTTTTTTAAATTCAATTCATAATAGTGGTAAAAAAATTATGCAACTATGCAAATGTGCCAAGAAGGTGGGTAAAAGGTGATAAAATGTTCAATAAAAATTTATATATCGAATATTATTATAATATTACTATAATAAACTAAACTAGAATAATATAGGTATTATTTAACTATTTTTAAATTAAAAATATTTTAACTAAAACTAATTATTTTAATTAAAATGTCAGTTTTTATGTACTATGTAGTATTTTTCACGATTCATAAAAAATTGAATGTTTTCATAAAAATACCCAAAATTCTTCGTAAGAGAGTTTTTTTATTATTATTTAAAAAATAATTTCTACTTTACCAAATTCAAAACATAAAAGTATCAATAATTAATTTAAAATTAATTTGCATTGTTAAAACCATAAAGCGGGTTTTTGAGAAGTAAAAACAATAAACAACATGATATGTGTTTATGTCCAATTTATATGTGAAATTACATACAATGACAAACATTGGATTAAATGATAAAAATATAATTTAATTATTCTTCAATGCCATTCAAATTTATAGTTCAAAACAATAAAATATTTTTTATTAAAAATGTTTTTTTCAATTAAAATTTAATATTTTTCATTATTAATCAAAAAATGAAAGTTATTAGAAAGACACCAATAAATTTATCAAAACTAATTTTTTATTTTTTTCTTCTAAAGATGCTGTTTATTTTTTCAAATATAATATATATAAGAATCTAATATTATATTTAAATAAGGTTTTCCATTAATATGTGGTAAAATTTCATTTTCTAGAAAATACTTCCTTTATCTGAAAAATTGATTTTGTTCTTATATTATGTATAATAAACATATAATATGGATTTTAAAATTATAGGGAGTATATAAAATTACAAATTATGTTAATACAATTCATAACTTCTTTTTTAACAACCAGGTTGGTAAGTCATGGAGTGCTCGAATTCGTTGTTTCTTGTAGCATAAGCTATTGAATTAATTTAAATAGATAATGTACTATGAAATCCTGGGGAGTTAACAAAAAATTCAATAAAATATCTATTGTCTATTTATTTCGTTTCTGAACAAAATGTGTGTGATGATTGACATATAAAAAATAACTTTTTTATGTTTTCAAAATGAAATTATAAAATAAATTAAAGAAGACCAAGTGTTTTCCCCCACAGCTCGCATGGAATCATCCTAAATCTTCCTATATATCTCATTCGACCGCCATTCCATCCCATTGTTAGACCTTGATAAGTCCCTACATCATCACTAGTGCCCTCACTACAAGTTCATGACATCATACAGATTCATTGACTTCTACATCACCTTACATCGATTGCAATAGTTTCATCCCATGGTGATTATATGCCCCTAATATGGAAAAACCCATTGAACCCATCATTGCTTGCCTCATCCTACTATCGATGTCCCTTGGAACCGGATGCTGCCATGGTCGATCCCGCCATTGGTCCATCTACTTCATCTAGTTGATCCTGAGTTCCTCCCTCCTCCTTCCACCCACGGTTGAGCCCTAGTGATGTCTAGAAATAATGTTTTGGTAATGAACATGGAGCACGTACCCCCTCTATCCATAAAAGGTTCCATGTGTACAAATCCCCTATAGTGAGAAACCTCTAACCTTATGTTTCCATTGGCTCCATGGGGCCTTTTGGATGTGACCATCCGAACAACGGGACATGGTGGGTTATCCCATCATAGTTCGGGTAAAGGTAGGAAGAAATTTCCTTAAAGAACATTGCATGGGGTCTACATGGGTGGAAACAAGTTTTTGGGGTTACAACCTGACATGCAATGGGATTGGGCGGGGTTATGGGGCCATATTAAATTTTTATATGTGCAAAATTAATTTTTTAGTTAATTTAATTTTTGAAATAAATTAAATTAAGTTAAAAAATTATTGATTTTTTATTTGAAATATTTTAATGTTATGAAGAATTCATTTAATTTTAGTATTAAATTAATTATGTAATTAATTTAATCATTTTACTAAAAATTAGATTTACGATGAGACTGAATGAGAATAATTTACATTAATAAATTAGTTTAATTTTAGTTATTCATTGAATTTATGTAAATTCCCTCAAAATTTAAATCTATTTCTATTTATTTTCCCTATAATTTTGGTTTATCCTTTGATTGGTATTGTGAAATTCACTAGACCAATGTTTTTCTAGATAATTATTTTATTTATTTAGTACATGTGAATTTTTAACAAGTAATTAATTTTAATTGTGATATACATATCGTCTTCCTAATTAAACTATGTATACGGGATTACACATGCATCAATATTTACATATATACATTGCACTTCATGAGACCCCCTTGCATGCATGTGAGTACATTTGTATTATGAGGAAGACGATATATGTCATGGACCCCTCCAAGATGAGGTGCAACTCTTTAATAGAAGTGGAAGAAATAGACTGAGGATGAGCGACATCATAAGTCGATATTTGACTCAGGTATGATACCACTTGGTTAGGTTTTATCCATTAATTTTAAATGGATCAACCTATATTAGATGCTCAAGAATAGTTGGGTGAAATTACTTCTTTTATGCATTACCTGTTATTCTATGCATGTGGATTTTTATGATGAGATCACATAAAATAATAAACATGGATGATCTATAAATACATAATGAATGTTTTTCTATTTATTTTTCATTGTGAGCACAAAAAAATAGTATGAACGTATTAATATAAATAGACTACAACTGTTGAAAAAAAATGAAACCCGTAAAAATATTAAGTCGCAAATGCCTTCCATTGTTTCAATTTGAACAAAACCAGGTGGACGGGGTTCTCATCAGCTAGATTAGGGTTCCTCCTACCATCACGGAGTTATTATGAGAGTGATGGGTTTAAATAACTGAATTTTTAGAAGAAATATAGAGAAAAAATTCTTACTAAAACTATAGAGGTATGTGTTGAGTAAATAAAATAAATGAATTTTGATGCTTGGAATCCATTTAACAGATAAAGTAGTCATGAGTTAATGTGGTTGGAATGTCTAGTACCAACATAGAGACTCTTCATGTAGTGGAATATCCAAAGCATGTAGAAAATGAGGAGATTTTTTAAGTATTTTTTATAGTAGAATAATCAAGCGATAGTGTACTCTGATTCTAGTACAAAGTGTTTCTGGATTTCGATAAAATAGTGTATGATATTTAAATATTTAATAAATAAATAAACTAATAATGTATAAATTAGTAATCAATATAAAAGTACTAATCAACTTTGTTTTTGTATGAAATGGAATGTTACACCACTTATGATGTACAACCCATAACAGAGAAAGACCATGACCTCACTGAACCAAATTTCATAGAGTAGTATTGGTTTTGGCACATAGTACTATAATATGAAAAGAAATTATATGTGCTGGAGTCCCCAAAACCTGATCAACCACCACAGGGATCAGGTAAGGATGAAATAAATTCTTATAGGAGACTTCGGAATGATGAATTTGATGTTTATATCAAAACTAAAATTTTAAATTACAAATAGTTGTAGGAGAAACCTAAATACATGGGTTTATATACCATGTCCTCTCATCTCTGAGAAGTTTTGGACGTTAAAATGAAGCAATAAATCAATTATATTATGATCAAACTGGATATGTATCAATTAAAAAAGATAACTCAAGTTGGTAATCATGTAATATTAATGGAAAATTTAATTGAACTAATTCATGAATTGGGTTTCCAGACCAATCTGGATACATCATTTCATCTTATTATCTCATCTACACCACCTAGTTTTTCTAGTTTTTTTAGAATTATTAAATTAATAGTCTCTAAAAACAACCTAAACATATTTTTTGTCTGGTTGCCCAAGAAGAATAGAATTTAAGAAATTTAAATATTTAATTATAAAGGTGAATGAAAATAAATAGAAGATAAAAAATCGGGCTACCACTGTATTTTCAAATGAACCTATGGCATCCGCCTTTTTATTACATAAATTTTTATTATATTATAGAAATAGAGGATCTTTAAAGTTTGGTGACTTCAAAATAAGGTACATAATATATGAAAATATAATAAATTATTCTAATATACTTGTAAGGATTGATTATAGGTTCATCCTATGAACATTTACTGCATCTCTTAACCTAAAGACATATAAAAAATGAATATGTGAGAAGAAGGCCTAGTAAGGGTAAACAAGGGAAACCGTTTACTAGGGATATCAATAAGAACTTGATGAAATACATAAAGAAATGAGAAATTTAAAATGAGGCATATCATAACAAAAATGGCATGAATCATAACTTGAAAAGGTTGCTATATCATTTAATTTAGACATTCATAAGCATATCACCAAGGACCATCCCTAAGATGTCATAAAAATTACCATGTTTATTCACCAAGGTATAGTAAAACTTATCATCTATATAGATTAATTTATGTACCCAATTATTTGAAGTAATATCAGGGAGAACCCTTAATATTTCTTTATTTTTATGTGATACACATACTTCATAATCAATAATTTGATAAATAACCCATAACGAATAAAAGAAATGTGTTTCATATCAATGTCATGGTATTTTACCAAAAGTGCTTAAAAATATGATCATTATATCATTTACAACCCACAGAAAGGGAATGATAGTGAAATTTATTTTTATTCTAGAATAAATTAAATAATTTTTACATCATGATGAATACCCTTGTAAATTAATGTGGTTTGGGTATTCATATAATAAAAATTATAGAATTTCATGGTAAAAAGAGACGGACTTTGAGACGAAAATTCTACAGCATAACAGCTTTGAAACATGGTTTTTGAAAACATTAAAAAGAGAGGGTAAAGGGTATACCATCCATAAATTAATCATTATAGAGTATAGGGACCTACTAAAATAGAAATAAGAACATGGTATGGAAATTTGTAATACATACCCCAAAAAAAGAGAACTTGAAAGGAAAAGAGAAGTGGAGAATTCACTTACCTTGATGAGTAACTTCTAAAACCATATGATAGGGTCCTTGGTTAATTGTGGAAACCTTTTGAGGAATACATGGGGGTGATATATAGATTAGATTTGTGGAGAATTATTTTTGAATTAATAGAAACGACGGAATGGGTGGGAATTAATATAAAAAGTGAGGAAATATTTAATTAATTTCAAAGGACACATCATTAGTGGTATTTGAAAACCACAGGCTTGCGCATAGTATTGGCCACTTGGGACTGCACATATCATAATTTAATCCTTATTAGTCTACCATCAATATTAAATTATTATTAAATCATTCTTACATATCTATGATTTCATTAAACTTACCGAAAACACAAAACTATATTTTTACTATTCACTGAAAATCAATCGTTTTAGAAAAAACCCTAAATTTCACAGTAACAATTTTTTAATGTGTAGACATAAAAATTGAACTCCATTTTATAAAAATTATTTTAATTTTAAATGAAATTTAATAAATAATATACTAATACTTGACTAATAATTTATAAAACATTTATTTACTTTTACTATGATATAGTTGTATCACATTACCACATAAGATTACTAAAACATATTTATACATCCAAAGGTGAGGATACTTTTACATTTTTAATGCCATTCCTATGTGTAAAATTATTATTCAAAAGGGTAAATTAACTATTCACCATAAGAATATTTTGGGCTTATTGAACCATAGTTGTCACCCTGATTTAAACTATGTATGTCCGATTTTCAGAAATCATTTCATAGAAAAAGTTATTTAATTATAAATTATGTTTTTACTATTCATTGGAAAACACTATTCATAAAAAAATCACTATTCGTCAAAAACTATTCATTAAATAAAAATTTTATCTATTCTAGGGAATTACAGAAATTTACCAAGGACTCATTACATAACCCATTATAACACCCACATATGACCTAAAAGTAAGTTTTTCAATGGTGATAACATCTTGTGGTGGCTCAAACAACATTTATAGGGTGGTGATTTCTATTAACTTTAACATCTCCTAAAAGAAATTTTCTTCAAGCTTAAAGTGTAGAAGTTTGGATTGGGCTTGGTATAGAGTGAAGCCCAGCAACACCACCACCTTCCCAAGCTCTGAAAAATAGGCTTCATATAACCCAAGTATACTAGATGAGGCCATTGAATTTTCATTATTCAATGATAACGACTATCATTTCTATTTATAATCACAAAGCATAACATTAAGATTATATTTTCCAAATGTCATATTGAGAAGTGGTAATATATCATTTGAAACACAATAGTCTCATTTCAATTATACATAATTAATTAATAAATGGATATTGTTTTGTTGAGTAGAAAATAATATAACATACATTTTTAGGAAACAAATTGTATTAAAAAATTTCAGGTTGTTACATTCAACCCCCCCCCCTAAGAAATTTCATCCCCGCAATTTTAACTCTTACCCTCAGAAGAGAAAAGGTATGGGTACTTCTACCTCATAGTATCCTCCGGTTCCCACCTATATTCTTCATATTTGTGGTTCTTCTAAAATACGTTAACAAGATGGGTACTCTTTTTGAGTATAACTTAATCTCTATAATCCATGATCTCCACCGGCTTCTCCTCATAAGATAGGTCATATTCTTGTTGCACCACCTTAAGATTTAGTACATGTAAGAGGTCTGTTATGTAATTTCTCTAGAGGGATACATAAAATACATCATGATGTTGATCTAGATTAGTAGGAAGTGAAAGATAATAGGCTACTAATCCTCTATAAGATAAATGATTTCATAGGGGCCAATATACCTGGGGAAGGACTTCCCATTCTTTTCAAACCGCATTACCCTCTTCCATGGAGAAATTGGAAGGAATACATTGATGCCAACATCAAACTTCAAGTCCCTATAACGGTTGTCAGTATAGATCTTCTACCATCTTTGAATAGCCTTAATGTGTTATTGGAAGGAATGTTCCATTTCTGTCATCTCTTGCCCAAGATCATGCCCATGAAGCATTCCCTTACCAACTTCATTCCAAAAAGTATGATTTCTAAATCACTTCCCAAATATAGCTTCCTAGGGTTTCAATTGAATGATCAATTAGAGTATTTTTTTTTTGTTTGAGAACTCAACTAATTGGAGATGTTGAGCATTTCCTCGAGTGTCTCAATATTCATTTCAGATTGGCCATTAGTTTGGTGGTGATAAGACAAATTGAAATTCAATTCGATACAAAATAATGTAGAAGACCTCCCAATAATTTTTATGTGAACCTTGGATAATGATTAGATATGATAGAAGTGGAATCCATGCAGCCTTATCACTTCCTTCACCTAAATCATGGTATGTTGATCAAAAGATAAATCTTTTAGAATAAAAATAAAATGTGATGTCTTGGTGATATGGTCTACTATAAACCATATCACATTGTTTCCTTTCGATTTTATTGGGAGACCTATGACAAAGTCCATAGTGATATTTTCCCACATCCATGCTTGTATGGGTAGTGGTTCTAATTCCTTTTTAGAAAGATGTTACTCTACCATCACTTGCTGACACACTAGGAACCTTGTGGTGTAGTAAAAAATCAACATTTTCATGTTATCCCTCCAACAATTATTATAAATGTCCCCAGAAATTTTAGTGCTTCTAGAATGTATAGAGAATTTAGAGCTATGTTCTTCATCCATCATCTGTTTCAATATTTCCAAAATAGATGGAACACATAGACTTGTATGAAATTTCAATTCAACTACTTGATCAATATATAACTCATGAATCTTCCGATCATTCATTCCGAAAAACATATTTTTTAACAAATGATATTCCTTTTGAGATTTCTTGGTCTTCTCTAAAAATGTCAATTGATAAATAATTTTGGATAAGGGTGATGATGTCCCCTACCATACAATTCCAATGTAAAGATTCACTAGGCATTTGATCAAGTGATCTCCTTGGATAATCGTTATTTATTGAAAATCATTTTTTTCCTATATAATGCATCAAAAACATTGTTTTCTCTTCTGGAATGATAATTAATTGAACAATTATAGTCTTTAGGAAGTTCCAACAATATCCTCTTTTGTATTTTCAAATCCATTTGCACGAAAATATACTTCAATCATGGATTGTGTTTGTATATATCACACATCTCCAAAAAAATATAGTGCCTCCAAGTCTTCTAATAAAAAAACCACAACCAGTTCAAGATAATGTTTAGGATAGTTCTTCTCATGGGTCGTCAAATATTGAGATTCATTAGAAATCACCTTCTCATTTTTCATGTGAAACACCAAAGCCCTTTCAGATATACATCGTTAAATATAATGAATCCTTCTCCATTTTAGAGAACAGTTAACATGCATTTAGTAACCAATATATTCTTCAGCTATTATAAATATTCTTTAAACTCATTTTCCCAAATAAACATAACCCCTTTTTGAGTTAACACGGTTAGTTGATTTGAAATTCACGAAATGTTTTTCACAAACCTCTTATAATATCATGTTAAACCAAGGAAACTATGAATCACTATTTTTCATATAGACTATGACCAATCCTATAAATCCTTTATCTTGGAAAAGTAAACTGATAGTCCTTCATTGGTTACAATGTTCCCTTATAAAGAAACGTTTCTGAAACATTATTCACATTTTCTGAACTTTCCAAAATGCCTCTCCTTCCATAGAGTTTGATAAATAACCATTCGATGAACCTAACTCTCCATGCGACATATGGAATGTATCAGAATTTCATCAACAAATATTACCACAAAATTATCAAGGTATTCATTGGTGACTCTATTCATAAAATTAATAAAAATAACTGGTTCATTAGTCAGTCTAAAGATCATAACAAAAAACTCATGAATTCAATATATTATCACATGGCATTTTTTGGGACATCTTTTTTCTTCACCCACAATTTTTGATAACTAGATCAAATGTTAATAATAGAGAATAATTGATCCCTACAACGCTAGTCAAATAAGTCTTTAATTCATAGAAGAGGGTATTTGTTCATCACTGTGATCCCATTTAATTCTTTATAGTCATTTCATAGCTACATTGAACCATCCTTCTTCTTCAGAAATAGAATAGGTTCTTCCCAAGGAGACACACTCAGCTAAATAAACCACATCTCCAAAATATCTTGTAGTTGTTTTTCAAATTCTTATAGCTCCACATTTTCCATTCTACATTGGGTATTTGATATCAGATGGGCTCCAGGTATGAGTTCAATAGAGAAATATACTTCTATTTTTATAGGAGGTCTAGGTAAATTCCTTGTAAATACATCCATGTATTCCTAAATTTGGGGAACATTATCTATTCTTGTACTCAAATTTTCTTCTTCTTCTTCCCCAATCATGTCCATAAAGAAGGCTATATGAGGTACTTCTAATCAAAGATCTGGTTGAGATATCTCTCCATGGAAGATAACTATAGGTCATAAATCCAAGACTACTAATATTTCCTTGCTTCTGCATTTGATCTTTGATATATACAATGAGAACAAGTACATACCTAGTATAATATAGAATTCCAACATACGAATGATGGCTATATTGGTGATAATATTGTTCTCACTAATGTAAATACTAGATTTTCAAAACACTTTTGATGCTTGGATAATCCCTCCTAGAGTCTTGACTGATAACTCTACTTTTAGGGGTTTAGTAATTGACTATATATTCCTAGAAAATAAGGGGGAAATAAAAGAATGCATAGAACTGAAATCAAACCATATAACTTCTAGCATTGAGAGAACACCAAGATTAGTTCCACCACATCATTTGCAGCTTCAACATTAGTCTTTGTGATAGAAAAAACCAGACCTTTCTCCATTGGCCTATGTTATGGTTGATTTTGATTCCACTACACTGACCTCATATTGGGACATTTATTGGAAAAGTGCCTATGTTTTCAACACATGAAAAAATGGATGTCAGGTAGGGCCTGCACCATCATCCCTTTGTCTTAATTGTTGAGATGTTTTGGATTCACCTAACTATGACAATTTTAAGAAATACTGCATTCTCTTCCACACATTTAACACTTCCCACTATCAAGAAGTCTATTCCTTGACTGCTTCATCCGACATTTATTACACGCGGAATGCTTCATGTGATTTCCACCACTTCCCTGATCAAAGATCCTCCCCAATATTGGATTCATTGATCTCTTTTATTATTTGGATTTATAAAACCATAACAACTCACTAAGCTCATGTTCAACTTTAATAACACTTCATACAATATCTTCATAGCTATAATAGTCTCGATTGGGTAAATTCTTACATATATGAGGTCTTAATTCACCAATGAATCAATCAACCATAAAACTTGGATCAATGAAAATAATATAGGTGTCATACAAAATCCTTCTGATGTTCATCTCATAGCATCCCATTGATTCATTCTCCTTCTTCTTTATCATGGGAAATTCCTTCTCCATTTTTTCTAATCGAATAACAGAAATTCATATTGACGAAGATCCCCCTGAACACTTACCACTCCATTGCTTCAATATCACCTCTTGTCCTTATGTTTTTAATCAGTCTCCACCACTGATTAGATTCTCCATCTATGTTCTAAATATCAATGGTGACTATCTCTTGTTCGGAACAACGATGTACCGAAAAGTAGGTATCTATAATATTTATCCACTATTTCATAATCAATGGCTCAGTAGATCCACCGAATGTTGGTGGTCGTTGACACATTAAGGAATAAATGGAATGATATTACCTTCTTGTTGAAATTGGTCACTCATCTTGACTCAAGTTATTTCCCATAACATGAGTCATTTGATTCATCATTCTCATGAAAGCTTCCATTCCATCTTCCATAGAAGTGCTGCCAGCACCTGGCCTATTGGGGTCACCATTTAAAAGGTTCCTCTTATTTCACACCATTTTATAAAAGAAGAAAATCTTAATGAGAAACATTTTTTATTTAATAATTTTAAAACTCTACTAGATTTTTATGTCTTAAATTTTTTTCCATAAACCCATTAATCAATATCAACAACTAAATTTCATAAAAATCCTTCATAATTACTAATAAAATTATGATGATTAACAAAATATATCCCCTCTGAGTGTCAAACCAGGAGTGAATCAAGGATCATTATTGTGCACCAGTTTCTGTTCAAGTCTAGATCAATGTGGTGTTTTGGGTTTTACCCCTAGATACATCTGTTCCAGATCCACATCCCCTTGTTCATATACCGACATTGATTTATTTCTTCCGAAACAACTTACTTAATATTTCACTAAAATACTATGATTTTTACCTAAATTTAATATTTTTATAGGGTTATTCCTATGGTTTTCATATCCTAATTTCAAAAAAATATAAATTTCATTTGATACCAACTATGAAATCCATCCTTTTGTATTACATAAATTTTTATTACATTATAGCAACAGGGGATATTTAAAGATTAGTGTGTTGGAAATAAGGTACATAACATTGAAAATGATAAGGAATTCTTCTAATTAACATACATTTCTTAATTATAGGTTCATCTGAAATACACTCACAATATCTTAGAACCTAGGGATATACATGCAAGGAATGGGTGAGCATAAGGCTCAGTAATGGTAAAAAGGGAAATAATATACTTGTGATATACATAAGAACAAGATAAAATACATAAGGACATGAGAAATAAAAAAAGTGGAATATAATATGAAAATGAACATGAAACATTACATTAAAATGATTCTAAAACATTTAACTTAGACATCCATAATCATATAACCATGGTCCATCTCCAAGATGTCACAAAATTTACCCAGGTTATTCACTATGGTGTCATAAAACTTGTCACCTCTAGAGATTAACATCATTACCCAATGCATTGGAGTGATATAATAGTGAACCCTTAATATGTAATTATTTTCATGAGATCCACATAGTTTAAAATAAAATATTTTATAAAGAACCCAAAAAAAAATTAAAATGGTTTCATATCAAAGTCATTGTATTTAAAAAAAGTTCATAAAAACAAGATCATAATGTCATTTATAACCCACAGAAAGGGAATGACGATTAAATATATGTTAATTAGAGAATAAAATAAAATATTTTTCTGTCATCATGAATAATCCAGGAAATTAAATTTTTTTTGGTATTCATATAATAAAAATAAAATAATTTCCTGATAAAAAGAGAGAGATTTTGAGACAAAAATTCTACAACATAACGCCTATGAAACATGGTTTTAAAAACCTTAAAAAGAGAGGGTAAAAGTTTATTCCATCCATAAATCACTCATAATACAGTAGGGGATAGAATAAAATGGAAATTATAACCTGTTATGGATATTTTAATGATATAACAGATAAAGTAGAACATAAATGGAAAAGAGAAGTGTATGATTCCCTTACCTTGAACAGTAACTTCTAAAACATTAAGATCAAGACCATGGTGCTTGAGTACACCATGAGAGGACTCCGTTGGAGGTATAACTAGTATAAATTAATCTATAATGATATTGGAATGAATAGATACTAATGAATGTGTGGTTATATATTGATAATGTGATGGAATATTTTATTTATTTCAATGGACACCTCATTAGAGGTATTTTCAAAACAAGGTGCTTGCTCAGAGTATTTTCCCATGGTATTGGAAACATGAGAAACCTCATGTCATATTTTAGTCCTTATGAGTATACCAAAATTACTAAATCATGATTAAATCATTATTACGTAGCTATGAGGTCATTAAACATGCTAAAAACTCAAAACATTAATTTTACTATTCACCAAAAAATCACTCGTTTCAGAAAAATTCCAATAATTCACCCTAAACATTTTTCAACGTGTAAAATAAAAAAAGTGAACTGAATTTCATAAAAAATAATTTAATTTTAAATTAAATTAAATAAATAATATACTAATACTTAACAGATAATCTATAAAACATTAATTTACTTATACTGTGATATAATAATATCACATTATCACATAAGATGACTAAAGCATATTTATACTTCCTTAGGTGATGTTAAAATTCCATTGGTCAAATTACAATTCATAATGGTAAAATTGATAGTCCAAAGAGAAATATTACTATTCAATGAATAATTATTATTATCTTACTTAACAACATTGTTCACCGTGATTACAACCTTGTATGTCTGATTTTCAAAAATCATTCCACTGAAAGAGTAATCGAGTAACGAATTTTTTTTACTATTCATAAAAAACACTATTCCTTTAAAAACACTATTAATAAAATATTGTTCATCATATGCTAAATAAATTGATACATTTTATAAAACTTCTAAAAATCCATCATAAATTAATTTCAAATTTTGAAATTAAAAAATGATGTTTATTTTACGATAATAGATCTCTATGTTTAGAAAATATCAATAATGTTCAATTTTTTACTTCAAAATCAATTTATCAACCATTTATTAATTAAAAATATATTTATTTAGGAAAATTTATTCATAAAATATAAATAATGAAATCAAAATTTTATCTATACCAAGGGATTACACAAAGTAACAAATGCCTCGTTAATAACCCCTTAAAACACCCATATAGGACGTAAGGGTAAGGTGTTAAATGGTGATTGAATCATGGAGTGGATCAAACAATATTTCCCAAGTGGTAATTTCTATCAAATTGAACTTCTCCTATAGGGGATTTTATTCGATCTTAATTGGTTGATGTTTGGATTGGGCATGGTCTAGAGTGAAGCCTAGCGATGCTACCATCATCCCAAGCTCCAACAAATGGGATTTTTATTTCCTGAGTATACTATATGATACCATCAACTATTATTTCTACTATAAAAACCATTATAATTTATTTTTATACTCACTAATATTAATTTTAAGAGTATAGTTTCCTACGTTCATATTAACTGAAATTCATATAACAGTTGAAACCCAACAGTAAAATTACAATTTTACTCACATCATTAATAAAGGGATATAGGTTTGTTACTTAGACAATAATATAAGATATATTTTCAAGAATCAATTATTATTCTAATAGTTCAGGTCACCACATAACCTTCACAACATATTCCCTTGAATCCAATGATAAATAGGGAGAGCAGTGAACCTAAGGATATTTTCATTTCATGTAAAAAAACAGGTGATTAGAATACAAACTTCAATGAGTTTAAGGAGAAGAAACCACATGATTTTACATCACTTATATTCATCATTAAATGTTATATATTGATTATGATCCAAAGTGTATTAGATATAATATTTCATTACATTCTAGTATCTAAATACTGGAACCTAGGATGTCACGAAACATTACTAGATGTAAAAGTCTATTCTCCAAGTAGCTTAGGAAGTGTGATACCAACATCTGTAGTGAGAAGCACATGATTTAATTTCTAAGTGAATAGTTCGTTTAAAACTAAATTTTTTTAATGAATACTAAAAGAACAGTTGCAAATATTGATTATTGTATTTCATTCATAGTTAATAGTAATGTAATACATGAATCATGGGAAATAAATGATGGATATAAATGTAAGACATATACAACTAGTTGTTTCCAGATAATACATTTTCATGAAAAATTAAGTGTTTTGAAAGAATATACCCAATATAGTTTTATACAATTTATAATTAATTAGATTATGTATTATAGAAACTCTTATAAAATTAGTTTTGGAAAAATAAACCTTTAGTAATAATGGTTAACCAACAAGCTTACAGAGCATGTTCACCTAGAGAGTGTGAATGATTTCAAAGGTAATCCAGTTGTAAATATACTTCAACAGATTCTTTTACATGTTTATTATGGAATGTTAAAGTGATTTATGGTATATAAATGTTAAAAATAAATAAGTTTCTTCCATATAGTTTGATAAATAATATCTTAACCAATCATTCATAGATCAATATACTATTTCATGGAGTAATTACAGAAATGAGCATTACCTTCTCCACATCAAATTAATGATGCTAATAAGGAGGATAGAAGAAGACTCTTACATATTAAAATAGATCAATAAAATGTAGTGTGGAGAAATTAATAAACACATATTTCCTTAGACATATCAGAGACAATATGTAATTAAATGAGAATCAATGTTGATACATATATTTATTATAGTGACTACTCTTATTTTTGAGACATTGTTAGAAAATACAGGCATTTTCCCATTACTATATATCAACAATCACGAAAAATGGTTATAATATGACTTATATGATTATGTATATAAAATTACATAACAATATTTGTCTAGATTCATAGCATTTTTTCAAGATATAAAACATTTATTACTATGAAAAAACATAATGTTAATATACAGTAATCGTCCTAAATATTTTTAAGGTAATTACATAAGTCCCTATGATAGAAAAAAAACTATAGTCTTCTGATATAATAAATTTCTACAAAAGGGACAACATATCTACTTTAGATATTGAAAAAATGATTTACATTGGTTTATTCTATTCAAGATATGAAAAAATAGTTTTCATAGGAATTAGTTACATATGATTATGGAAAAAAAGAATTTTTATAGGGTAAAATACTACCTATGAAAAATAAAACCATTTTCAGAGTTTTGTATTCACCATAGGGGATGAAACATTATTAATTGACAATAATAAATCTAATAGTAAAAATTGTATGGAAATTTCCTAAGATTTATAAGGTTAATTAATAATTAAATAATGTATTCCATGTATTAAAGTACAGGGGATTATTATTTTGAATTATATGGGGGATATTTAAGTGAGACTAAAAATGGATGGCACAAGTGTGGAACCAATAAGGCATGATTGGTAACACCAATTCATTATTCATATATCCATTATAATTTTTCATATCATAGATACTTTATACTATCATTAAATTTATAATTTGATTTCAAGACCACTAATTAGGGAAGATGTATATACGACACAACCTGAATGTGAGGGTAAAATTATATAATGATAATAAGTGTGGATGTTACATAAATCAATTTCATGGATAAAGTAAGAAACAATATAATATAATATTCATTTGGAATGAATATTTTTCATTTTTCACTAGATTTTAGTTGTATCACCATTGTTTTCCACGTATAAAAATATTATAACATGTGGAAAACCACTACTGGTCTTACAGTTATTTAATGCCCAAATGAATGATACCCTCTATATATTGATTTAATATAGAAACCAATGTTCCAGGGATTTAGATCTAATGAGGATGAGATAATGGATACTTATATAAAGTCAACAGTACATATGACAACAATTTATTGAGAAATAATGTTTACAAACATTCTAGTGGAAATTGTTAATAACGTCGTATTGAATAAATCTCTCCAAGAAGTATTGTATGATATATCTAAGTAGATTAATGTGATGAGTTTAATTTTATATACTTTTGAGATGGTTGTACCACGATTAACATGATATTTAAAATATATGATATTTCCAAGATATACTTTACAGTATGAAAATAAAATTCATATCCAAGATAACTACAAGGAAAGATCTGAAAACTATCTAATTGTATGTAAGATGGTAAAAATGATATGTACATGGTATGTAAATAGGAAGGGATAGTACTAGAATGGGAAAACATGTCATCCTATAATCTAAACCTGTCATAATATCATAGTTATTCTAAAGTAACAAGAAATAAATGTTCATTAAAGAATGTGGTACCCAGGTCAACAAATACATAGTAAATTGTTTCTTCTGAGGAAGAAAAAAGAGAAATATAAAATAATCAAAAGATTATAGTTCTAATAGTTTCATGTAGAATGTAACATTTTATCATTATGATAATTATATTATAATACTAGACATTATTCCGAATTCAGATATTGTACTAAAGGGATATACATAGGGATATTATTTATTGAGAATTTGTACTCATATAGGTGAGGTTGTAGGGTAACACCCTAATATTTAATAGTACATTATCTTCAATAGTTTTCCTTTCACCCAACACCGACTTGGCTTGCGTAACACAAAAGATTGAAGTTTTGTGAAACATCACTTTAGTTTTGTAATTTTTTGAATGATATATTTATAACTTATCCATTAAATATAGTAATATTAGTAGTAGTAAATAAATTATAAATGTTATTTATAACTTTTTCACTTAAATAAAACTTATTTACAATGAAGTGTATAAGTTTTGATAAAAGAGTTAAATGTTTAGAAATACTATTTTCTTAAACAAATTACATTTTACGTCATTTTTTTTAACAATAATAATATTAATTTTAGACTCTTATAAACCTAATTTGTTAAAGTAGACTTTATTTTTGAATTGGAATATCAAAATTACCATAGAGTTATTTTTTGTATTTCTCTAAAAAATTTCATCTTCTAATGAATAACGAAAACACAATATTATTGTTAAAAATATGAAATTCTTCATTTATATAATTAAATTACATAAAATTGATTTTAATTTCACAACAGATAAATAATAAATATATTAACAAAATTTAGGTCATCATTATCATTTTTATAATAGAATGAGATATAAAAAATCCTTACACTGTTTCTAAGGTCTTTTTACCCACCTTCTACACAAATTTGAAGATTATAATTAAAGGTAATTTTACCACTTCTGAGAATTGAATTTCCAAAAATAAAACTACATTATAGCAATCAATATGAAAAAATTGGATTAATAGGATCAAAATAATTTTTGGTGAATAGTAACTCTTGACCTAAATTTACCACGAGGAATGGTAAATTGGGTAATTAAAGTTAAAAAATTATTATAATAATATAAAATTACCTTAACACTTGTCTGATGTTCAATGGATATGTTTTTTTCTGAATAATAACTATCTTAGGCAAAAAAATATGATATTTGTATGCAACTTTTGGTAAATGAAGACAGTTATTATATTTTATATAAAGAAGAGTGAAATGTGTAATTTTTAAAATTTTGTAACTAAATCCTTTTTAATATCTGGTTATACATAAGATCAATTAGAATATTATTATTAATTATAAATCTATGAAATTTATCTACATAAGTTTTATTAATTTTTTATTTTCAGTTATTAAATAATTAAATTATTTGTGGCATTATGATGATGGAGTAATCGATTTAACAAAGGAAGCATCAAATTATTGATATTAATAATATTAAAATAAATATAATTTTATTTATTTACTGAAATAAAATAATTTTTTATAAAACATATAAATTCTATGCACATTTTGGAATTATTGGTAGTATGTTGTCATTTATTTTATATTTCAAAAAAAATCATATATTGAAAAATAACTAAATGGACATAAATGATATTTTTAAAATATTGTTTTATTCAATGATATAAATGTCATAAAAATATATGATTCATAAAAATAACAAGGTTAGTGATAAAAAAATATTATAAATTATCCAATTTTGGTTCTTGTGGTATTTTTCTAAAACTATATTATCCAGGTAAAATAAAAATACAAGAAGACACAAAAATGGTTAAACTTTTTACATAAGGGTTAATTCTAAAATATAAGGTCACTTTTAGGATATAAACCTGTATAAAATATATTAGTTTAGATGATTTAGACCCATAATAATTTTATCCTAGAAATAAATCACTTTGGATCAATTATAATCCAAAAATTAATTTACAAAAAATTAATATTTAAATATTTTCTTAATGTGCCCCTCACCCCCTTATGAAAGGGAACATATCCTTATACTTAATTCACAACACCAAATCCCTTTCACAAGGCTAACCCCTACCCATTTCCACTCCCAAAATCCCTCACATCATACAGGAGGCCTTAATTTGTTCATAAATCAACTTTATGGAGTTATTTATTCAAATTAATTAAGATACATGAAAAAGAGGTAATTGTTTTATCAAACCCATTCAATGTTATTTTATTCGTATACTTCCATTTACTAAGTTGTTTACATAATAAAATAATGACCATAGAATATATTATATTCTATGTTTTTTATGATTATAATACAACTATAGTCCTCCTTATACCCATCATACAAAAAAAATATCACGTATGCACGCATACATATGGATTACTGTCTCCACGCCATCGTGTAAACTATTTTTCATTTACACTTTTTCTATATGTATAACCATGAAAATTAATTACGTAAATAATAACTATAACATGATATTGTTTATGTAAAATCCATATTTCATCTAATTATATACCCTTTAACAATTAAGGAAATGATATTGTTTCTCGTGCGTATGTACGACATATCATCTCCACAATGCGATGGTATTCATATTCCACATTCACTATCCAAGAATGATTATAAAAATATATATGATTAATAAGTATAAAATTTATGACAAAATAAGGCTACTAGAATAATATATATATATATATATCTCTCTGTACATAAATGTCATTCACTTACCACCATTCAATACGATAAGAAAATGGAAACAATGTTCAAGCGTACATAAGGCCTACCGTCTGCCAAAACGTTGTATTAAATTTCTTATATCTATATATTATATATATTTATATTCTGAATATATATTATATATATATGATGTCATACATTATGGAAATAAGTAAATAATGATCTATACAATACTATCAAGAACAACCTGTCAAAAAAAGTGCGATAAAGAATGTGATTAATAACCCAAATGTTTCTTGAACTTGGAAATTATTAATTAATAAGAAATATAATTTCATAAATGAATCTTATATTATATCATTATTATTATTATGGTTCTGGTAGATTTTGATAATATGTTTAAAAATTTTATATATGAGTTTCAGACACGTTTAGAGAGTATCATACCTAAGGTAAGGGAATTCCATCTCACTTTTAATTTTTGTTGGATATAAACCAATTTCACGGCCTTATTATTATGTGTGGTGTATGTACATACACAATTATATTTCATATCATGAATACATTTTCATCATGGTATTTATAGATTCATTTGATGAAATTATTCTTATGATTTATATATTCAAAGTGGCAGGGGACACTTTAAATGTTTAAAGAATTAATACTTTCTTTATTTCAATATTCTTGATACTATCTTACATAATTATTTATATGTTTATACAAGCATTATAATGGATGTATTATGTAAATTTTTATGTTCATTATAATGTTTCAAAAAATTAAACTTTTAAGGGTTTTATTTTTATGGTTAATTTCACAATATTTTTATTATCCAATATTGTTTTTATGTAAGTATCTACTGTGACATCCTTATCGTCAATGACCATATTTCATAAAATGTATTTCCAAATATTATCAAAAAACAATTTAAAGGAATTTATACCAATGTTTTAAAATTTATATAATGCTTTTGAATGGACACATTCATTAATTATTTAAATGACTTACCTTATGAAATTTTAAAAAAATTAAGGAAATAATGTTTTTAACTTCTACCGAAAAAGTGGCTACATTCCATTATTATGATTCTTAAACATTTTGAAGACATAATGACATTATTAAAAAGATTTTTTCAAAATACATTTATTTCTTTTATAATTGCACGTCATCTAAACGATTTCAATGTAAAATAGTTTTATTTTTCTCAAATAGAAATTATTAGATTATTTCATCTATGTCAACATCCTTTGATGGATTTTATACTTAATTGAGGATGATTTATTATGATAATATTATACATATTTTATTTAAGGTTTTATGATATATTTGACTTTGGATGCGTTTTTTGATACAATTCAGAGTTTATGGCTAATGTATTAACATTATGTATGCTAGTTTTAATATGAATGTTTATGTTATGTCTCAACCCTTTTATAAGAGGAATGAATTAGACATAGTATGTGATGGGTGGGGCCCACTATATCCCCTTGATGCCTCAGCATGCATCATAAGACCAACTTGTGTCTTGGAACAAGGCCTTGCAATTATGGTAATGGACTTTGAATTAGGCATTGAAAGTATGGTTATGATGTCTGAAATTATGTATTTTCTCATTTTGAGATTAGTTATTGGTATTACATGTTATTATTACACTATTAGAATATCCATGTGAATGTTTAAATTGAGTTATTTGATTTATTATTGCCATATTATACTCAATGTAATGTTTAAAAGGATTGTGTTATAATTTTTTTTACCTTTTCTTAAAATCTTATAATTATTTAGGAATTCTTCATCTTTTGTGTTTAAAATTACTAAGAATCTATGTGCACCCATTTCTTATGTCTTATTTTCCATGGTTTCCAAGAAGTGTATTATGATTTATATTTAGGGTTAAAATAAGAGAATATTAGAGTTATTAGATGATCTTCAATGTTGTATTTTATTTTGTGAATTGTAATTTCAAGTTCATGTATTTAATCTATTTTCCAATACTCCTAAACTAATTTGATATTTTGGATTTGATTCTTCATAATCACGAAAATGTATTTAAATAACTAACAGGATGTAGACATCTAGGGTAGGGGAGTAATATTTTGTATCAAATGGAGTTTACCAACAACCTTGGAAATAGATTTAGAAAACATAGATTCTGTATCATTACCCTAAGATAGTATTTGAGAATAATAATATAATATCATCTGAAAATTTAGATAAAGGAGGGATTGTGTGGGTTTTTGATGAAATACATCCTTAACTAGATACTACAAGTGGATGTGGTTCCAGCAAATATGTACATAGGAGTAAAAACTCTGACAAGGTGTTCTGAGCTTGACTCAGGGTAACATAGTATACAACAACGGACCTTACTACGCACCTATTTTGACACTTTATAGGGGAATATTCATAGGTTCATTCACATTTTACTTACAAACAGTTATGATATATTTATGGGTAAATATATCCCAAAATAATTCATTTTTATGATTTCAAGACTAGATATGTGTAAATATTCAATTAATGATTTTCATTTTTCATAGTTTTTTATTATACATTATGATATGATCTATCATAACATATTTCATCATTTAGAAATGAAAAATAGTAGATTTAATGAGAACTCCACAAACACACATGATCTAAATAGTGAGAAGTATCATATCATTCATGGTATTAATACAAAATTTCCAAAGGAAATAGTTTCCCATCTATTCTCTCATATGAATAAATAATATAATGTGTTAATAAGATAAGTAAATAATTCTCCAAGTCCTATAGATTTGAGGGGAAGTAATAGAATTAGAGGATGGAAGAGAAAAATATCGATAAAGGGAAGAAGGTAAAGTACAATTTCCCACATGTGATTACTATAGAAAAAATTACAGTAGATAATTCTTGATGGGAATGTGAGTTTATTATAAGTGCGGAGAAAAAAGACACTATGTTTGTGATTGTAAGGGTAAGATAAAGGTTTCCAATGTACACTGCTTAATCCTCAAGGAGATGGGACACTATGTGAATCAATGTCCCAAACACTTGAGTATACCGTAGATGATGGAATTGGATAATTATCATGTTATGATACTACCATAGATGAAGTGGAATGATTAATATTATTATGTTTTTATTAAATAATTATGTCAAATGATTATTTTATCAATGATATATTGGTTATATGAATTATGAAAACAAAGAAGTATTGTAATGTAGTACTATTTCATTAATAAACTGACATTGTATGGTACAAATTAAAGTTACACAATTTCTACATAAAATTATTGAATAATATATGGTTGAGGTAATGATAACCCTTAACATGTCTAAGATAATAAAATTGGAATAAAATGATGATTTAATTGGAAAATGTATATTGGATATTATTTATTACCTTTGAACTGATTAATGGCCTATTTATTCCATCATTTTATGAGTTCACAACATTTTTATAACTAATGAGTATATCCAGTATTATATGTTTTACATAAGGAATAATGATGCACAAACATATTGAAATAGGGTTTTATATTAATTCAGGGTATTACCATGTTGTTTTTGATAATAAATGATAATGTAAATCATAATCTTATTATGTGACAAAAATATTTGCATTATGTTATGTGACCTTCCTTATAAATTTCTGGTCAGTGAGTTTTTGAAATAAGTATTTTTGATAAGTATAATGGTTGGAATGGATAAATATGGAAAATGGATAGTATTGAATATGGCTTAAAATTTTCACAATATTATATTTGTAATTTTATAATGACGTAGTTTTATGAAATGGCCGACCTGCAGGTCGGGTAACAACCTGTAAAGTTGGAAAACTCTACAAGAATCGAATGCATAACTAAATGATGATAGGAATTTATCACCTATCATTGGCCTATGTGATGTCCTGGTTTCAGTAAAATAGTTTTCTTATTTAAATGGTATTAAATATGTATTATAAATTCATTTTTTAACCCTATATGATTAATATAAATAGAATATGTTTTGAAGTTTATTATCTTTTGGAGAGAAAGATGAGTTTGTGGTGTAAATTTTTTAATGGATGGAACTCTACATGTCATGTAAATATGATTCCATTAATTATTATTCTATGAATTAAATTAATTCATAAAATCTATGCAATGTATCTTAAAACCAAAAATATCCTTGAAATTTCCTTTGCGATGTATCAAATGGACCATCAGATCATCACATCTTTATATCTTTCTGGTTGTTAACATTCTCCTAATAATTTTTTCTATCACTCTACATCGAAACTTGATGGTTAAATACTCTTTCATTTCCATGTTTTCTTACAAAAAACCCTAGTATGTATTTTCTCAATTTACCATCACACTTCACCCTCATTATTTTAAAATGGTGGTCTCATTAGTCAATTTTCTCATTTGGGATTTCAATAAAGATATTTTTAAAATGACATCCCATATATTTTGTTTCTATGTTCAAATTATGGGAATAAAATTTATTAAAGGTGGAGAGATTTTAAAATAATAATTTTTCATATTGCATTATCTTCAATATCAGGAATTTCACGCAACACCAACCTGGATTACATAACACGCACAATTGAATTTCTGTGTAATAAAACTTTATTATAGTAATTAGTTAAATAAAATATTTATAACTTAATAATTAAATAAGGTAATATAAATAATAATAAAGAACTTTTAACTGTTATTATTAACATTTTAAAATAAATAAAACATATTTATAGTGAAATATATAGGTTTTAGTAAAATACTTATATGTTTTGAAATAATATTTTCTTAAAGGAGCTACTTTTTATGTCCTTTTGTGAATAATAATAAAATTAATTTTAGACATTCTAATACATTTAATTTCCTAAAATAAACTTCGTTTTCAAATTCAATATAACAAAAATAGCATATGGGGTTTTTTTATATTTTTCTGAAGACATTCAATTATTGATGAAAATTGAAAACCCTGTATTATTGTTAAAAACCCGACATTATTCATTTAAATAATTTTTTTTATAATTTTATATTAAAGTCACAATAGATAAATAATACTTATATTAACGAAATTTATTTCATTGGAATCATTTTTATAACATAATTAGATATAAATAATCACTGATCTTTTTTAATGTTTTTTACCCACCTTCTAGTGACATTTGCATATAAGCATTAAACGTAATTTTACAGCTATTTTGTATTGAATTTAAAAAAACAGAAATAATTATTTATAATCATTTTGAAAATTTGGTTCAAAAATATCAAAATAATTTTTCGGTGAATAGTAACTTTTGATTTTTATTTACACGAGTAAAAGTAAAAAGGGTAATAAGAGGTAAAAATAAAATTATAGTAAAATAAAATTCCCCTATTACATGTTCTAATTTTATTAAATATGATTTTTTGACCAAAATAAATCCTAGTTCAATAATATGATCCCTTTTAATCCATTTTTATTATATTAAGACATTTATTATGTTTTATTTGAAGAAGTGTTAAAAGTTTCATAATCAAATTTTAATAAATAAACTATTTTTAATATAGGTTTATACAAAAGATAAATTCAACTATAAATATTAATTATAAATCCAATGAATTTATCTACATAATGATAATTTATTTATAATTTCTGATCTTAAATAATTAAATTTAATTGTGACATAATGATGATGCAGTAAACGACATAATAAAAGGGGAATCAAATAAATGATATCAATAATGTTAAAATAAATATAATTTTACTAATTAAATACATTAATAAATATTATAGTTACCATAGACATGATAGTGACATGTTTGAATTATTAGTTCAAAGTTATCTTGTTATTTTGATATTTTTAAAAATTAAAATATTGAATAGTTACAAAATTGACATAAATGACATTTTAAACTAAATGCCAGTATATTAAATGATATAAAAGTCATAAAAATATAATATTCAGCCAAATAAATTGGATAGTGTCAAAACTATAATAAAGTTTCCTCATTTTTTGAGATTTTATTGTAGTTATATTAACCTTGTAGTGTGAAAATACAAGAAGACAACCTAAGAGTTAAACTGTTTAACTAAGGGTTAATTATAAAAGATAATCATAATTTCGTGGAATAAAAAATAAAAAAATTTATTTATTTAGATTATTTAAAATCCAAACATATATTATCCTCTAAATGAATAACTTTTTATCTATTATAAGCAAAAAAATAAGTTTATAATAAATTAAAATTTTACGATTTTCCTAAAGTGCCAATCACCCCTTTATAATGGTACAGTTCTCTTTCTCTTTAATTAACAGTTCCAAATACCCTAAGAGTGGAAAAACCCTAAAAATTTCTTCTACCAGTATCCCTCACATCACAATAGAGGCCTTAATTTGGGTATAAAACTAACATATAGAATCCTTTTGTGCAAATCAAAAAGAGATACCCGAAAAAGAGGTAATCGTTTAATCAATCTATTTCAATGTTCTTTTCTTCTTATAATTTTAAATACTATGTTGTTTTCATAATAAAAAAATAACTCTCAAAACCAATATGTTATGATATGTTTTTATTATTATGAATCAACAATATTATCTCTTTTACCCATCCTACAAAAAACAATATCACTATGCGTTCGTACTTACTACTTATCATCCCCACGACATGGTGTAAACTATTTTTCATATACAATTTATTTCTATAGGTATAAAAATGAAGATAAATTATTTTATTAATAAATATAACATGATATTGTTTCTTTAAAATTCATATTCCATCCAATTATTTACCATTTAACCATTAATGAAATGATATTGTCAATCTTGCGTAAGTACGGATTACCATCTCCACGATGCAATGAAATTCATCTTCCACATTAACCATCCCAGAATGATAATAAAAATATATATTATGATTAATTATGAAATGTATGACACAATAATTCTACTTTAATAATATATATATATATATATATATTTTTGTCCTTGTGTGTGAGTACATATATTTCATTGACTTACTTAAATTCAATATGATAATAAAATGGAAACAACGTTAATTTTAATGGATGGTCTACCATCTCCATGAATGGTTCATTCTATTTCATATATCAATCTATTATATATATTAATATTCTGAATATATTTGATATATAAATAATGTTATACTTCTTTTATGTAATTAAATCATGATCTATGTATAATGATCATGAATCACAAATAAAAACATGTGCGATAAAAGAAAGTGATTTTTAACCGAATTGTTGCTTTAACTAGGAAATTATTAATAAACAGGCAATATAAACTCACAAATGAATCATATATGATATAAAAAATATTATTAATAATTTTTTAGAAGTTAATAATATTTTTAAAAATATTATAGAGTATTTTCAGACACTCATGGAGAGAATCAGACCTAAGGTACAAGAATTTTGTCTCACTTTTAATTTTTTGGGATATAAGATAATTTAAAAACCTAATTATTGTGTGTGGTGTATGTACAGACACTATTATATTTAATATCATGAATAAATTGTATTCATGGTATTTAAATATTCATTTTATTATATCAGGCTTGTGATTACAATGTTCAAAGTTATATGGGGAACTATGAATGTTTAAATAATTAATCATTCATCAATTTTAATATTCAGGATATTATTTTACATAATTAATTTTATTGATATAAAATAATTATAATAGAAATTTTATTTTCTTTTTTAAGTTTGTTAATATGTTTTCAAAAACAAATAGTTTAATAGTATTATTTAAGGATCACTTTCAGAATATATTTATTATCCGAGATTGTTTATACATAAAAATCCACCAGGACATCCATATCATCAAAGTCCTTGTATCTTAAATAGTATTTAAAAATATTATATATATTGTTTTAAAAAAAATTATACCATTGTTTGAAATTTTATATAAAACATTTTGAAATGAATTGTTCGATCATTTTCAAAATGAGGTACACTATAACCTTTTCGATAAATTTAGGATAGAATGTTTCATAACATATATAGAGAAAGCAGTTATTTTTCACCATTAGGAAGCCTAAATATTTTGATGAATTCCTTAAATCATATAAGGTTATCTTCAAAAGAATTTTTTCCTTTTATAATTTCACAACTTCTAAATTATTTCAAAGTAAACAAGGGATATTTCCCTCAATGAGTTTTAATGAATTTGTTATATTATTTCATCTATGTCAACATCCTTTGTTATATTTTGTACTTAATATAGGTTTATATATTACGATATAATCTTACATATTGTATAGAAGGGTTTGTAATATATTTGACTATTGATGCTCTATTTTGATACCATTAATGGATTATGGTTTATGTATTAACAATTTGTATTCTAGGTTTAATATGAATGTTTATGTAATGTTTTACCCATTTCATAAGAGTAATGCATTGGACTAAGTATGTGATGGGTTGGGACCTCTATATCCCCTTGATGCATTAATAGGTCTAAGTAGACAAACTAGTGTCGTTGAACAAGGACTTGAAGGTATGGTAATGGTTATGGCATGAGTCCTTGATGGTACAGTTGTGATCTTAAACATTATGCATTTCCTCATTATGAGATTAGTTATTGATATTACATTTGATTATTTTAATAATATAATATCCCTGTAAATGTTTAAATGGAATTATTTGATTCATTATTTCCATATTATAGTAAAGGTAATGTCTAAAAGGATTGTCTAATATTTTTATACCTTGACTTAAACGCTTATGATTATTTATGAATGCTTATTCTATAGTGTTTAACATTACTGAGCATTTGATATCACCCATTTCTTATGTTTTATTTTCCATGGATTCCAAGAAGTGTATTTTGAATTATATTCAGGGTTGAACTAAGAGAATAACGGTGTTTTTAATGGATTAAAAATGTTGTATTTTATGTTTTTAATTGTAATGTAATATTGATGTATTTAATATATTTTCATAGAAAGTTAAATTGATCATTACTTTAGTATTTGATTCCATGTAATCATACCAATTAATTAAAATAATTCACATGCTCTGAACTACTGGGTTCAGGGTGTTACAGTTGGTATCAAATTACGTTAACCAGCAACCTTGGATGTATATTTAGAAAACCATGGTTAGGGATCATAACCCAAATATAGACTTTGATGACAAGTATATATGAATTTATAATTTTTTTGTAAAAAACATATTGTGTGGGTGTCCCAATAAATACATCCCTACCGTGATACCACAATTGGGTGTGGTTCTGGAACAGTTGTACTTAGGAGTAACAACTCCAACAAGGTGTTTTGTGGTTGACTCAGGGTGACCTGGTATATGACAACAAGCCTTACTACGCACCCTGTTTGACACTCATGGGGGATTTTCTTAGGATAATTCATGTTCTCTTTACAAATAGTAATGAAGTATTTGTGGTTAAATATGTACCCAAATAAATAAATATAATGATTAAAAACCTGACAGTGTTCATTTAAATATTTTTTTAATATATTTATTTTAAAGTAACAACAGATAAATAATTCTTATGTTAACCAAATTTATGTCATTGGAATCATTTTTATAATATAAGTAGATATAAAAAATCAGTGAACTTTTTGTAATGTTTTTTACCCACCTTCTAGCGATATTTGCATATTATCATTAAATGTAATTTAAAAAATATTTTTTATTGAATTTTAAAAAATAGAAATAGTTATTTATAATGATTTTAAAATTTTGGTTCAATAGGATCAAAATAAATTTTTTGGTGAATAGTATATTTTGATTTTTATTTAACATAGGTAAAAGTAAAATGGGTAATAAAAGGTAAAAATAATATTATAGCAAATTTAAATTACCCTAGTATATGTTCTATTTTTGTTAAATAGGTTTGTTTCGACCAAAAAAAATCCTAGGTCCAAAATATGATCCTTTTTAAGCAAATTTTGTTATATTAAGACATTTATTATGTTTTATTTGAAGAAGAGTTAAAAGTGTCATATTAAAATTTTAATAATTAAACTATTTTTGATATAGGGGTATACAAAAGATAAATTCAACTATAAATATCAATTATAAATCCAATGAATTTATCTACATAATGATAAATTTTTTATAATTTTTGACATTAAATAATTAAATTTAATTGTGACATAATGATGATGAAGTAATCGACTTAATAAAAGACGAATCAAATAAATGATATCAATAATGTTAAAAAGAATATAATTTTACTTAATTGAAGACATTAATAAATATTATATTTACTATAGACATGATATTGACATGTTTGAATTATTAGTTTAAAGTTATCATGTTATTATGATATTTTTAAAAATTTAAATATTGAATAGTTAGAAAATTTACATAAATGATATATTAAAATAAATACCAGTTTATTAAATGATATATAAGTCATAAAAAATTAATATTCAGCCAAATAACATGGATAGTGACAAAACTATAATAAATGATCCTCATTTTTTTGAGACTTTATTATAGTTATATTAACCATATTGAGTGAAAATACAAGAAGACACCGTAAGAGTTAAACTGTTTAACTAAGGGTTAATTATAAAATATAATCTTAATTTCCAGGCTTAAAAATTACTAAAATTTATTTATTGAGAGTATCTGAAAACTGTACATATATTATCTTCTAAATAAATAACTTTTTTTATATTTTAAATAAAACAATCAATTTATAATAAATTAATTTTTCACAATTTTCCTAAAGTGGCCATCACCCCCTTATAAAGGTACACATCTCATATTTTTAATTAACAATTCCAAATACCCTAAGAGTGGACAAACCCTAAAAAATTCTTCTACCAACATCCCTCACATCATCATATAGGCCTTAATTTGGGTATAAAACTAACTTAAAATCATTTTGTGAAAATCAAAAGGAGATACCCGAAAAAGAGGTAATCATTTTATCAAACTCTTTCAATGTTCTTTTCTTCTTACAATTATACATACTAAGTTGTTTCCATAATAAAAAAATAACTCTAGAAACTAATATATTATGATATGTTTTTATTATTATGAGACAACCATATTCTTTATTTTACCCATCCAACAAAAAACAATATCACTATGCGTTTGTACTTACTACTTATGGTCGTTATGCCATGTTTTAAACTGTTTTTCTTGAAAAAGTTTTTTCTATTGGTATAAAAAAGAAGATAATGTATATAAATAATAAATATAACTTGATATTGTTAATGTAAAATTCATATTCCATCCAATTATATACCATTTAACCATTAATGAAATGATACTGTCACTCATGCGTATGTACGGATTACCATCTCCATGATGTAATAAGACTCATCTTCCACATTCACCATCCAAGAATGATAATAAAAATATATATTATTATTAATTATGAAATATATGACATAATAATTGTAATGTAATAATATATATGTATATATATATTTGAGTACGCATATTTCATTCACTAACTACCATTCAATATGATAATGAAATGGAAACAACGTTCATTTTCATGTATGGTCTACCATCTCCATGAATGGTGTATTCCATTTAATATATCTATCTATTATATATATTAATATTCTGAATATATATGATATATAAATCATGTTATACTTTTTTTATTTATGTAAATCAAGGTCTATGTATAATGATCATGAATAACAAATCTAAACATGTGCAATAAAGAATGCGATTATTAACCGAATTGTTGTTTTAACTTGGAAATTATTAATAAACAGGTAATATAAAGTCATTAATGAATAATATATGATATAAAAAATATTATTACTATTTTTTTAGAAGTTAATAATGTTTTTAAAACTATTATATACTATTTTCAGACACGTATGGACAGTATCAGACCTAAGGTACGAGAATTTTGTCTCACTTTTAATTTTTGGGGGATATAAGATAATTTAACAACCTAATTATTGTGAGTGGTGTATGTACAGACCCTATTATATTTAATATAATTAATAAATTTTATTCATGGTATTTAAATATTCATTTTATGATATCTGGATTATGATTCCAATGTTCAATGTTATATGGGGTACATTGAATGTTTAAACAATTAATCATTCATCCATTGTAATATTCAGGATATTATTTTACATAATTGATTTTATTGATATAACATTATTATAATAGAAATTTTATTTTAAATTTTATGTTCCTTAATATGTTTTAAAAAAATTATTAATTTTTTTATGGATAAATTTCAGAATCTATTTATTATCCGAGATTGTTTATATGTAAAAATCTACCATGACTTCCATATCATCAATGTCCTTGTTACTTAAATTGTATTTCAAAATATTATCTATATTGTTAAAAAAAAAATTTACCCTTGTTTGAAATTTTATACAAAACTTTTTGAAATGAATCGTTCCATCATTTTCAAAATGAGCTACATTATCAACTTTTCGATAAATTTAGGAAAGAATGATTCTTAACATGTATAGAGTAATTAGTTATTTTTCACCATTATGAGGCCTAAATATTTTTATTAATTCCTTAAAATAATACAAGATTATTTTAAAAAAAAATCTTTTATAATTTCACAACTTCTAAATTATTTCAAATTAAACAAGGGATATTTCTCTCAATGAGTATTAATGAATTTGTTAGATTATTTCATCTATGTCAACATCCTTTGTTATATTTTATACTTAATTTTGGTTGATATATTATGATAAAATCTTAGATATTGTATAGAAGGGTTTGTGATATATTTGAATATGGATGCTCTATTTTGATACCATTCATGGATTATGGTTTATGTATTAACAATTTGTATTATTGTTTAAATACGAATGTTTATGTTATGATTTATTCATTTCATAAGAGGAATGAATTGGATTGTGTATGTGATGGGTTGGTCCATCTATATCCCCTCGATGCATTAATAGGTCACATTAGACAAACTACTCTCGTGGAACATGGCCTTGAAAGTATGGTAATGGTTATGGCATGAGGCCTTGATGGTACAGTTGTGATGTTAAACATTATGCATTTCCTCCTTATAAGATTAGTTATTTATATTACAAGTGATTATTTGAATAATAAAATATCCCTGTGAAGGTTTAAATGGAATTATTTGATTCATTATTTCTATTTTATAGTAAATGTAATTTCTATATGGATTGGGTTATAATTTTATACCTTTCCTTAAATGTTTATGCTTATTTATGAATGCTTCTGCTATAGTGTTTAACATTACTGAGCATCTGAGATCACCCCTTTCTTATGTTTTATTTTCCTAGGATTCCAAGAAGTGTATTTTGAATTATATTTAGGGTTAAACTAATATAATAATGGTGTAATTAAAGGATTATCAATGTTGTATTTTTTGTTTTTAATTGTAATGTAATGTTAATTTATTTAATGTATATTCATAGAAAGTTAAATTGATCATTCCTTTAGGATTTGATTCCATGCAATCATACCAATGTATTAAAATTATTCACATGTTCCGAAATACTGGGTTCAGGGTGTTAGAGTTGGTATCAAAGTATTTTTTCCAACAACCATCTAAGTATATTTAGAAAACCATGATTGGGGATCATAACCCTAAGATAGGATTTGATGATAAGTATATATGAATTTTATAAAAAAAATTAAAAAAGATATTGGGTGGGTGTCCCAAGAAATAAATCCCTATCGTGATACTACAAATGGATGTGGTTCTGGAACAGGTGTACTTAGGAGTAGCAACTCCAACCAGGTGTTTCGTGGTTGACTCAGGGTGACCTGGTATATGAAAACTAGCCTTACTACGCACCTGGTCTGACACTCATGGGGGATTTTCATAGTATAATTCATGTTTTCATTACAAATTTTTATGAATTATTTGTGGTTAAATATGTCCCCAAAGAAATAAATATAATGATTATGAGACTAGATTTGTGTAAATCATCAACTAATGCTAATCATTTTGCAAGTTTTTAATTATAAATTATAATATGGTCAAACTTAGTGTATGTCTTCATTTAGAAATGGCACCCAATATTCGGATTGAGGACACAACCAATACTCATGATTTAAAGGGAAAGAATGGTCATATTAGTCATTTTCATAAGCTATTATTTCAAAGGGAAATAGTCGGCCATGTATTCTCATCATATGAAGAAATAATATCACGTGGTAATAAGATTAGTAAATAATTCTACGAGTCCTATGTCTTTGATGGTATGTAATAGATGAAGAGGATGGAAGGGAAAAATTATTGATACAAGGAAGGTTGGAAAGAATTATTTTCCTTCATGTGATAATTGTAGAAAGAATCACAGAATTTAATGATAGAAGGGAATGTGATTTTGTTATAAGTGAATAGAAAAGGGGCCCAATTTTTGTGATTGAAAGCATAAGAATTTTTTTTCTAATGTATAATTATTCATCTTCAAGGATATGAGACACTATGTGATTCAATTTCCCAATCAATACAATATATTTTAGATGATTCTATTGGATAATAATCAAGTAATTATACTGTCGTAGATGAATAGGAATTATTAGTGTGCTTATTTTGATATTGAATACTTATGTCACCTGATTATTGTATCAATGATGTAATGGTTATATGAATTTTGAAAATAAATAAATATTTTACTATAGGAATATTTCATTAAGGATTTGAGATTATATGGTACCAAGTAAAGTCACATAGTTGGAAGTTAACATTTTTGAAAAACATATGGTTGATGGAATTATAACAATTAATATGTATTAAATAATGATGTTAGAATAAAGAGTTTATTTAT
This sequence comes from Viscum album, assembly GCA_963277665.1. Lineage (NCBI taxonomy): Eukaryota > Viridiplantae > Streptophyta > Magnoliopsida > Santalales > Viscaceae > Viscum > Viscum album. Next base: position 514,321,789 of record OY728138.1, read on the forward strand.
TCTGATAAATTTTATTGAATATTATTTACTACATTTTAATTTATTAATTGTCTATTTATTCATTGGAGTTTAAAACATTTTGGGTTTTTAGGAGTATATCGAGTATTATATGTTTTATATATGGAAAAAGGAAGAAAAAACATATTCAAATATGGTTTTATGGTAATTTAGGGTATTAAAATGATTTTTCAGAATACATGATGAAGGTGTTCACATTCGTTTTAAATAACAAAAGGATCTTCATTATGTTATGCGACCTTCCTTATAAATATTCTGACAGTGAGTTTGGACAGAAGTATTTTGGATAAGTCTCGTGGTTGGAATTGATTAAGTTAGACATTGGATAGTATTTTTTAGTGTTCAATATTTTTATAAGATTATATTTTTAATGTTATAATGACATGGTTTTAATAAAAGGGAAAAAATGTAGGTCGGGTGACAACTGGTTGCGTTGGAAAAGTTTGCTGGAATCGAACCCCGAACTAATGTGTGACTAGGCTTTATCACTAACCACTAGCCTTTGGGATGTCTTGGATTGTATAACATATTTTCTTATTTAAACGATATGAAAGAAACATTATATATTTATTTTTGGAACGTTATAAGATTAAGAAAAATAGAATATGTTTTGAATTTTATTTTCTTCTTGAGATAAAGACGAGTTTATGGTAGAAATTAGTTAGAGGATGGAACTCTACTTGTAAAGTAGTTATTATTCCATTTGTTCTTATTCTATAAATTAAATTAATTCGTAAATTCTGTGGAAAGGATCTTAAAAAAATGTTATTCTTCATACTTTATTTTTTTATTAATCAAATGGACCATTTGTTCATTGCAAAGTTATATCATTATGGTTGTTAACTATCTCTTAATAAGATTTTATATCACTCTTCTTCAAAACATGATTGTTAACTTATATTTAATATCCATGTTTTGTTACATGGAACCCTAGTATGTTTTATCTCTGGTGACCTTAATAATTCCATTTATTTATATTAAAATGGTGGTCTCATTAATACATTTTATGATATTGGATTTTTATTAATATATTTTGAAAATTCTATCCCATAGATTTTTTTTCAGAGTTTAAATTATGGGGATTAATTTTTTTGAGGAAGTGGAGGATGTAATAAGCCATTATTTCATGTTACATTATCTTTATTATCTATCATTGCACGCAACAGTGACTTGGCATGCGTAACACACAAGATTGTGTTTCTGTGAAAAAACACATTAATGTTGTAATTATTTTAGTTATATATTTTTTAGCTTATCCATTAAATATCGTAATATAAATAGTAATGAATAATTTTTAAAGGTTATTTATACCTTTTTAAGATAAATAAAACATATTTATAGTGAAACGTATATGTTTCGGTAAAATTGATATATATTGAAGAATACATTTTCATAAAGGAACATTTTATAGGTTCTTCTGTGAACAAAAATAAAATTAATTTCAAACCCACCTAGAAATTTTACTTTGTAAAATAGAGTTCATTTTGGAATTCAAAATGTCAAAATTAGATTACTTTTAATTTTTTGTTTTTTCTGAAAACATTATATTTTTGATGAATAGTGAAAACACTACACTATTGCTAAAAACATAATTCATTTTTATTTATATAATTATTTTAAATTATATTTATTTGATAGTCACAATATATAAATAATACATGTTTTTTTAAAACAATATGTCATTGGAATCATTTTTTTAATATAATTAGATACAGAAAATCATTGATGTTTTTTAACATATTTTTACAGCCTTCTAGACACATTTTTTTATTATCATCAAAGGTTATTTTACCTCTTATATGAATTTAATTTTCAAAAAACTAAATACATGGTTGGAATAATTATGAAAAATGTGGTTAAATTGGATCAATATAATTTTTTGTGAATTGTATCCTTTAAATTTTATTTAATATGGGTAAAGGTAAATAGAGTAATTATTAGTAAAAAAATGATAACAAAATAAAATTACCCAAAAAACATGAAATAATTTCATTTGAAAAGTTTATTTTGTCAAAAAGCATTCTTAGGTTAAAAATATTATCCTCTTTAGGACAATTTTGTTAAATTATGACATTTATTATATATTATTTAAAGAAGAGTTAAAATGATCATTTTCAATTTCTATAAAATGAATCATTTAATACAGAGTAGTATAAATAAGATAAATTATACAATAAATATTAATTAGAAATATAAGAAATATATATATAAAAATTATAATTTATTTATAAATTTTAGACGTTAAATAATTAATTTTAATTATGACACATTGATGATGAACTAATCGATTTAATAATGGAAAATAAAAAAATTATATCAATAATGTGAAAATAAATATAATTTTACTTAACTAATGAAATAGACTAACTTTAAAGACAAAAAATACATTTTAGTGACATCTTTGATGTATTTTTTCGAGGTTATCATGTTGTTATGATATTTTTAAAAATGAATATATTTAATAGTTACGGAATTGACAAAAATGTTATTTTAAAATAAATACAATTTTATTATACAATAAGAAAGTCAAAAAGTCAATGATTATTCCAAATAACTTCTATAGTGATAAAAATGTCATAAATGATCCAATTTTTTTTCTTTTGTCATTTTATAGTAACTATATCTACCATGCAGTGCAAGAATACAAGAAGACATGGTAAGAGTAAAAATGTTTAACTAAAAGTTAATTCTAAAAGATAAGGTTACTTTTATAACTTAAACATGTCTGAAATAAATTGTATTAGAGGATTTAGACCCATATAAATAACCCCCTATAATTAGAACTCATTTTAGCTTTTACAAACTGAAAATCAATTTATAATAATTTAATATTTCATGAATTTCCTAAAGTACCCTTCACCCTCTTATAAAAGGTAACATCTCGTCATTTTTAATTCACACCACCAAATAATTATGACTTGACAAAACCCTGACTATTTCCTCCCAAAATTTTTCTCAAATCCACTTAGAGGCCTTACATTGGGCAGAATTATAACATACAGAGTCATTTTGTGCAAATCAAAATAAGATACCAGAAAAAAGAGGTAATCATTTTATCAAACTCATTTATAGTTCATTTCTTCTTATACTTCCACTTACTACGATTTTTTCATAATAAAATAATAAAACGAGAATAAAACATATTTTGAGATAATTTTATCACCATGTGTGTGTACGTATGACTTGTCATTTCTATGCCATGGTGTAAACAATTTTTCAATTTAAAATTTATTATTAAAGGTATAAAGATTAATATAAAGATTTAAATAATAAATATAACATGATATTATTTATATAGAATTCATATTACATATAATTCCATAAAATTTAACCATTAATTAAATGATATCTTTGCCTGTGCGTACGTATGGCTTACTGTCTCCAAAACGCGATGAGATTCATCTTCCACATTTACCATCCATGAATGTTTTTAAAAATATATATTATGAATATTAATGACATATATTACATAATAATTCTACTGGAATAATATATATACTTGTTTTTACATATATTTTTTTCACTTACTTCCATTCAATATAGTATGAAAATGGAAACAGTGTTCATGTGTACGCACGACCTACTGTCTCCATGAACGGTGTATTACATTTCATGTATCTGTATATTATATAATATAAATTCTGAATATAAATGATATATTAATATTTTTATACATTATTTAAGTATGTAAATTATGATCTATGTTATATGATCAGGAATAAAAAGTCAGAACATGTTCGATAAAGAAAGTGATTATTACCTGAAATGTTGCTTTAACATTGAAATTATTAATAAATGGGAAATATAACATCATAAATGAATCATAAATTATATCATAAATATTATTAGTACTATTTTCTAAGTTAATAATATTTTTAAAACCATTATACATGAGTTTTGGAAATGTACAGAGTTTATTATTCTGAAGGTAAATGAATTTCATCTCACTTTTAATTTTTTGGGATATAAGCCAATTTCACCACCTAATTCTTGTGTATGGTGTATGTAATGACCAAATTAAATTTCATATCATGAATATATTTTCTTCATGGTATATAAAGACTCATTTTAAGATATTAGTCTTATGCTTTAGATATTCAATATGCTATGGGATTCTTTGAATTTTTAAAGAATTAATCCTTTCTCCATTTCAATATTCTTGATATAATTTAACATAATTAATTATTTGTATATAAGTGAATTATAATGGTAATTTTATGTCAATTATTATGTTCATTAAAATGTTTTATGAAAGTAATATTATAAAGGTACTATGTATTGGATAATTTTACAATCTATTTATTATCTAAGATTGTTTATACATAAGTATCTACTATGACATTGTTATCATCAATGTCGAGGTTTCTTTAAATTATCTTTCAAAAAAATTTCAACATTTTTTTAAATAAATTTTTACCCATTTTTTATATTTTATTTAAAAATTCTTAAAAGCAATATTTCTGTCATTTCCCAAATGAGGTTCTTTATGACCTTTTCGACAAATTAAAGAAATAATATTTGTTAACTTATATGGCACAAGTGGCTATTTTTCACCATTATGATGGCTAATTTTTTTGAATATTTCGTTACAATAATACATGGTCATTTTGAAAAGAAATTTTTTATTTCAAATTTTCTTGCTTCTAAATGAGTTAAATGTAAAAAGGGGTATTTATCTCAATTAGATTTAATGGATTTTAGATTATTTCATCTATGTTAAAATACATTGTCTTATTTTATTCATAAATTAGGTTGATTTAGTAAGATAAAATATTCCATATCGTATTGAAGGGTTTATTATATATTTTAATATTGATTCTCTATTTTGATTCCATCCATGTTTTATGTTAAATGTATTAGCATTCTATATGCTATATTTAATATGAATAATTCTTTTCTGTTTTACCACTTTCATAAGAGGAATGCATTGGAATTAGTAAGATACAAATGTGGACTTCTATAACCCCTCTAGGAATAGGTGGGTCTCCTGAGAAAAACTAGTGACCTAGAATAAGGCCCTGATGATATGGTAATGGTCATGGTATGAGGCCCTGATCATTTGGTTGTGATTTCTGTCGTTATGAATTTCCCATTATAAGATTAGTTATCAATGTAACATCTAATTATTAGACTACTAGAATATCCATGTGAATGTTCCAATGAAATTATTTGATTTATTATTTCCATATAATACTGAATGTAATATTTAAAAGACTTTTTTAATAATTTTTTACCTTTCCTAAAAAATTTATACTTATTTTTGAAAGCTTCTTCTGTAGTTTTTAACCTTACCAAGGGTCTAAGATCACCCCTTTCTTTTGATTTATTTTACCAGGATACCAAGAAGTGTATTATGATTTATATTCATGATTATGATATGAGAATAATGAAATTCTCAAAGTATTATCAATATTGTATTTTATGTTTTTAATTGTAATGTAATGTTCATGTGGTTAATCTATTTTCCATGACTGCTATACTGATCGGTCCTTCGGGGTTTAATTACTTGTAATCATGGAAATGTATTAAAATAATGCACCTACTCTGGGCCTCTGGGGTAAGGGATTTATATTCACATAGATTAATAGTAATTTAGTGGAAACATGGAAGTTCCTATGACTAATTCCATGATTCAAAAAAATTATCATATCATGTGATAGCTAAAAGGTTCCAAGAATGTAGGAACTAGGGCAAGTGAAATTTTTGAAAAAGTGTGGGACGTATATATAATTTTATCAGTAATTATTTATTACCATTCTAGTTATACAATTAGTTATAGATTATATAAACTTACAGTTATAATGTTGATAATTATACTTGCACTATTTATATGGTAATTTCTATAGATTATTTGTCATATAAAAAGTTTATAAGAACTCATATGGAATAATGATAACCTCAAGATACTAGGATATTAATCTAAAACATTTGTGCCATGGTTTTCATACATGATAATAATTGGACATAGTAGATGTGAAAATATCTTGTGATTGGGGATCATAAGTGTCGATTATTTTTCCAATAAAGTTCAGACTTTTTGATATCTAGAAGGTGAGATCATGATGTAGAGACCTGTCAATAGACAAACCACATTTTTGGAGTGTCATTGTTAGTTACTATCTATAGACATGTGTATTTGTATCCTAATATGAAATCATTATAAATATGTTCCATTTGATCATGTACATTTATTCAAGTAAAATCCATGACATTGATGTCATATTTAGGTAATTTGTGTTGGGTATATCATTGCTAGTAAAACATTGTTTGAATGAACAAGATATAATTTTTTTCTTCTGAGTTGATGAAGTGATATCCTAGGTATGGTTGATTAGGTTGGTAGTACCATTATAGATACAAGTCTATAGTTGTCAAAGGTATGTCCATAAAATTATATCAATAAATAATAATTTAAGAAATGATTATTACATATGTGTGCCTCTTTCTAAATGAGATGTCATATGAAAAAGAGATTGTATTTAACAGTGCATGTTTTCGTTGGGGGATTTTCATTCCTAAGACTATTCTATGTCCTTTGAGTGGCCTTTATGGGTTCAAATACTCCACTCATTGTCTATGAATACTATTAAAAACTATAATGATAGGGTCCCATTGGGTCATACATAATAGAATATACATGAATATTCCTTATTATATTGAATAAGTATACAAGATATGATGGGCACTACGATAGAGTCAAAGTGTTATCCTTGCTCTATTGATCTCTAATAAATAAAGAAATTCATTATTATTCATGTTTAGAATAAATTTTATGAATTTATTTTTTAAATTTATTTTCAATTGATTATGTAAAATAAAAAAATAATATTATAAGAACATATAGTATTTTAATATTCATGTTTCATTTAATATTTGTTTGAATTATGAGTTGAGTTAATGAATCATGTTTTATCACATAATATATTTAATATCTATATTACATGTATGTGTTAAAATATAAATAATATTTATGACATAATAATTTCATAGTAATTATTTATTTTTTACATATTTAGTGGAAATTAAATAGATAGGGCCTACTGAAACCAAACCGGTCATTATAGATATCCCCTAAATAAGTTGAGGAGAAGCTCAATCTATGTAATTTTCATCAGTCCGAATAATGATCATATCTCTCCTCCCAAACCTTAGATAGAGATAGATATAATCTATCTATCTTAATAATCTATGAATTCCATTGAGGATCAGAGGTAGAAGATCATGTTGTTCATCACAATGTCAAAGAGATCATTAGAGTTCTACACTGACACATAAGATTCAATTAATGACTTGCATGTAGGTTCTTGAATAATATGTGGACGGTCTCGAGGGGTTCATCCTCATATCCTTTGAGAAAAAATAACTGTTTATGATCAATAAATGAGCACACATCAGTTCAATCTAGGTACTATTTCATTTTTAATATATGTTGTCAGATAAATACATGTGAGACACTTAGACCGTACCAGGGATCAGAATACCCGAGATGGAAAAATTTGGCTTCCCCGAGGACGAATTTTCTTTTAAACCTCCAACCCACCAACTTCCTATCCACACCATGAAACCATCAGTTGTCGGGAAAAAAATACTCAAGATACATTTCTATCTTTAGTAACATGAATTTCCTGAATAAATCAACTACATAATGTATAAGAAAAAATAAGTAAAATCATTTCATAATAATAGTATATTCATTGAAAAAGAAGCTAAAAAACATGGGTTAATATTTTAGGACCTTAATAAAGCTGAAAAATATACCATTTTTTGGAATCATTCTACCCATATTTGATAAGACAATTTTACACATCATTAAGTGAACAAGACTGGTTATGCGATGCTGTAATATATAGAATTAATTGGAATTTTCTATCGATGCAGAAATATTCTATATATCCAGTCTTTGTAGTAGTAGTCTAACTATCTAATAAAACATGGATAATTAAAAATAATTATACTAACATAAAAATTCTGAAAATCATAAGCACTTCAGTGAGCTACAATATGGGTTTATATGGCCAGGAGTCCAAATAACTGATGAGTGAATGGACCTATTCAACATTCCCTACCCTTATACTATTCATTAACCTGGAACTCAATCTAATGTACTCAAAAACACCTTTATTCAGTTCCCAAAAAACATACAGTGAGCTATACAAAAACTAAAAAACCTACAGTGAGCTTCAATGAATTTATTTTCTCATAAATATCAATATAATTTTTTAATTTAAATAAAATACCAACAAAAGATGAGATGAATGGATGATTAAGTTTTTTAACTAAAAAAATTGGAAAGATGATTAAATTTATTAAAGAGGAAGTGGTCACATTAATGAGTAATTTTAATATTAAACCAGAGATGAAGATATGATATTTGGGATCATAAAAAAATTGTGATGGTAAAAAAAATCATCTAATAAATATGAACAATATATTATTTGTATAAAAATATGTTTAACGGAAATGAATTTTCTTTTTGATGGTTTAAAAAATTAAAAGATTTAAATACAATAGAAATTATATAATTAATCAGTGTGAAATTAATGTAAAAGAATAAAAATAGACTTAAAATATTCTATGAGTATATTTCAAAAATCAATGAGCTTTACAAATGAAAAATTTGACAAATTTAATATGATTTTCCAATTAGTGATTTCCTGCTTTTATGGCCATATGGGGCATATGGTGACATATTTAATATATTCTATAAATTATTTGAATTGAAAAGTGGTTATAAACAAACAAATATAGAATATAAATACCTTGGCATGGACTTTTTGGATATCCTTTGAATCTGTGAGAGTCCATGTGGGCTTAATAAAGAGAAGATAATTATTTTTTCATGTACTTTTTTGACTGAAACACTTTGAATATAGTTAAATTAAAAAGATACAAGAATTGTTTAGTGGAATAAACACTTAATATTCAATAAAAATAATGAAATGTTTGATTTTCCAATAAATAATGAAATTTACACTCTAAATATTTTAAAAAATTATCAGAAATTTATACCTCCACGATGTGTGGTCCTTGATTGTTTTTGATAGTGACACTCTGATCATGATTCATGGATGACATAATATCTTAAAAAAATAGTATTCAATGGATTTTATTATTAAAAATCTATTTATAAGTGAATTATATGAGAAACTATTAATATAAAACATTATTAATAGTCACATGCTTGACCCAAGTGCATAAAATTAGTTTTTTTATACATCTGTTTTTCATGTTTTGAAATAATTCCCAGAGAGTGGAATAACTAAGAATCCTAAATTAGAATTATAAAACATACCTTTGTATTAAATTTGTAATGATGAAACTATGTTGATGATGATGTTAGATGTTAAAGGATATTCAATTAGTCAATGAGAGTCAATGGATAATGATAGTACATGGATTTGATAGATTAATGGTATGGAAAAGGTTGAATTACCTACAGTAAAATTAGATAAAAATTATGTCATAATTTACCATTTATACCTATTGAAAAAAATCCATTACCTTTAATGCTATATATAAAACCTCCTACAACAATCTTAACTATAAATTAGAGATAATAATATTTTTTATGTAGAACATGTCTTATTGAAATTTCATATATAAAACTATGTTATATTATTAATATACTAAAAATTGGTAGAATCGGGAAAAATCATGAATGTATTGAATTTTAAAAATATTATTACCTAAAACATCAAGATGAGGCTCTGATATGCTTGGTGGAACCATATTAAATGTACCATCCTCTATCAAGAACATAATATGACAAACAAATTAATAAGAAATATATTAATTAAATGTTAAAATGGATAAATTAATTGAAAATTATATAGATGATTCAAATCTAAAAAAGAAATGCTTAATTTGCAATTTGATGACTCATACTGGAATATATCAAGGCATTCCATGACTAAATCAATAGTGACTGAGTTTAATAACTATCCATGGATTTAAAATGAATGTAATAATAAAAGAAAATATTGAGACCTTTTATAAAATTTCTACATATAAATATGTTCTTGAAGTCATGTGATATTGAGAAATCAAAGGGAATGTGAATGGTGATGAAAATAAAAGTCCAAAAGATGAGTTATATGTGTTATGATGAATATGGAAATGAATGAGAAATAAAATATATATTAAATGATCATTTTGAGAATGTAGATATAGTAAAGATTGGTATTTTTTAGTAAAATAAAAATCAAAGAACATATCTATAGCATAACTAATTGGATTAAAATATTCATTAACAAATAATATAATAACATCTATAGAAAAGAATAAACATATATATGATAATTTTCGTGTTCCTCATTTTTATATAAATAGAATTATTTTTTATAATTTAAACTACTCTAGCATTTTATGAAATCGTCTTTCCATGTATATAAAACATTATAAGTAAGAAATGAAATATGTAATGACAAAAATTAATTTCCTAAATTTGGATAAGTACACCATAATTCATATTATTATCTAACGTTTGGACGTTTTGGAGTCTACAATAGCATAATGTGGTTAATAAATTGTGTAACAAGAAATGATATTAAAAGTAAAAAATTGGGATAACATTGAAGATATGGTACTAGCTTCAGAAGGTTTTTACAATATGGATATTGGGATTTAACATTAACACCTTTTCATTCAAAATTTAACACGAAAATAGTCAATGAATGTAGTAATATGTTAAATCGAATATCTAGATTTCATTAAAAAATTAAACTGGGTAAATTTATCCAACCAAGGCATTAGAAACATAGTTCTGATATCCAACACTATATATAGATAATATATTATGAAGTTAGAAAATAATAAACTAATTCCAATATTAATCTTAATTGTGAATTTTAACATCAAATTTATCTTTTTTATAAAATAAATCATTCTACATGACACAGAAGAATTATATTATGTGTTCAATGAAATAAAAAAAAGTGCATAATATGAACATTAAATTAGTTTAATAAGTAATTTATACCTATAATCTTTGTTTAGTCTCTCTAACAAAATTTAGATGTTATGGATGATTTATTTATTCATCTTACATAGAAATACATCACCATAATATTTATTCAATGAATTAGGTCATGTATTTTATAAATTAGTGAGGTTTGATATATCCCTTTCAATTATGTAAAAATTTGAAGATTAAAAAAATGTACTAAATACATAATTCATATAATATATAGGATAAAAATAGCATTTAATGAAAATAAAATATGTATATTTATTTTAAATAAATTATTATTTTGTTCATGGAAATGAAAAGATGACGGATTATATCTGACCCATCAATAAGGTATTATAGAAAAAAATTTAAATTTAACATTTGAAATATATACCTAAATACGCATTGACTTCAATATTTTAAAATATCAAAGAATGTATTTATGTAAGAGATCATCAATAATTCTGGAATGCAGAAAATATAAAATGAGATATACTATATAATTCTTTTCTGGAATTTGTATGTTGTAAATTCAATCACATATCCAAACCCCTAAATTTTATTCAATGAGTTACATCTAGGGGTTTCAAAATTAATGAATTAATACATTTAACAGCAAATAGTATTAATGTATACATTCAATTTCATATAATTAATATATAATGGGTACAATATACAATACATAGAATAGATAAACTACATAAAATAAGTAAGATTTTATAAGATATGTCAATAGGGTAATATAATGAACATTTTTAAATTAATATCTAAAAAATATATCCAATAATTTTTTAATGTCAATGGTTTCAAATATAATATAAAGTAATTATATATTATAAAAAATAATAATTCCAAAAGGTATCATTTTTAATATGTATTTTACTCTATATAGTATTTCTATAATCCCTATTTAATGAGTATAATTAACAAACGACACTCCTAATATTTATTCAATGAATTAGTACTCATATTTTTTAAATTTTCGATGATGGATCTGTCACAGCTAATTATATGATGTATATAAATATTCACTAGGATATGAGGAATTCACTTCTAATACTATATATGGCATATATATTTCATTAACTACATTAAATATATGTAAACAACTTATAGATGGGTGTATACTAGGGCCATAAAAGTGAAAAAATGAGAGAGATTATATGTTACACATCAATATAAAAATGTGGTGTACATGTGAAATTTATCCTCTAAAATATTCATTTAAACACATATTAAATAGATAAATATATTAGTACTACAATATATTTTCACGACTCATCCCCCGAGGCCCATGTCGTGACTACCCCATGTCAGCCTTGCATATACCAGGGGTCGGTGACTAGCACTAGAAAGGAATATCCCTAAAAATGGGAAAGAATTGGCTTTAAACCTAGAAACACACAGACCGGGTACACAACAATAACAACCATGTAGTTTAACTACTGAAAGTAAAAGTGTGAACAAAATCAGAATGGGACCGAATACAAACCCATATAAAATAAAATACAAGAAAAATGGAAAATGACTCCTATGGTAGTCCACCATGATCCTACCTGAAGGGTAGGTTCATCTCGTCACTATGGATCTCTACATCTACTAGTCACCTCTGTGAAACATCTGGTCCTGACTCCCTAACCTTGGTCAAAGTTTCCATTCGTTTACACAAGACACAAAAAGGTACAAGCACAGCCCATGCAGGGATGAGTATTAAAAAACCTTGTAGGGACCCCGAGACTCCGGAAGGTCTCCCAGAATTCAATGAATGAAAACCCATAAAGCATGATCTCTATCCCATAGCACAAGTAGAAGTCTCATCACAACACAGGTATATAACTTAAAGAACATGAATAAATATGATTATTAATATAGCTAGATGAGTTTATTCTATCGAGAGGCTTTATCTTACTGAACCAAAAAAGTTCACTAGGTATAAACACATAGAGGATCCCTAGGAGATGACACTCATGAAATCGCTTGGTGAAAACCCACGAATGATTGGTAATTACTGACCCAAAGAGGATGACTAGTTGCTGCGCCATAGAAGACCGCTTGGTGCTGACCCATAGAAGATTACTAGGGGCAGACTCATGTAGGATTACTACGTGCTGACACACAAAAGATCTCTAGGTGCTGACCCATAGAGGATCACTAGGTGGTGACCTATAGAGGATATCTAGGTGATAAATCACCGAGGATCACTAGGTGGTGACCCATATAGGGTCTCTTGGTGGTGACCAACGGAGGAAAACGACATGCTGACCAATAAGGGACCACTAGGTGTTGACCCACGAAGGAACTCTAGGTGTTGACCCACAGAGGATCTCTAGGTGCTGACCCACATAGGATGTCTACGCGCTGACCCATAGAGGATTGCAAGCTTCTGACCCACATACACTCACTATGTGCTAACCCACAGAGGATCGATATGTGCTAACCCACTGAGGATCACTATCTATTGATCCACTGAGGATCATCATTCCTACACCACATCACACCTATCCACAAGATTCATGCACTAAGAACGCATGATTTCTGGAGGATCCTATTAGAATCCATATGTCATACCTCAATCACCACGATGTCCTATGAAGAAGTAAACCAATTATCTACCATGTAAAAAAGAATCTAACACTATAGATAGCGTTTCAATCAGATTCTCAGTCTGTACGTTATATTCATTTTAACATTGAGAGCCCGGTTGGATTTGGTTTTGATCCAACCCGACCATACTTCAACATTCTCCAAAACTTTAGTGGAGTGCATCAAAAGGACCGCCTCATCCTAAGGGTTCCAGTGTCAAAGATGGTTTATCATAAGAACATCTAATTTATAAGATATGCCGATTTAAGAGAAACTGGGCCGTGAAGTGTTCCAGTCTGGTCTGACCCGGTATTACCGACCTGGCCTGTTGGGCCTGGCCCAAACTGGCTAGGGTTAGTTTGGTCCAGCAGGGCCCAGGTCAGTCCATATAGGCCCCGTCCATCCCGTTGGGTAGTGGGTTCGGCCTGTCCCTCCCGGCTGGGCATGGCCCGATATGCCGCTGGACCAGCCTGGCCCACTGGATGGGTGCGGGGGTCTGCACTCCTTCTGAACAGACTGTAATCCATTCGGTTCATCAAACAAGTGGCGTCAGGCTGGCTCCACCCCCCTCCTGCTGATCGGTCTATTGGACTGGTCTGGGTCCACCTCTGCTGCGTTCGAAACCGCGACACTTCCTTTGTGGTAGACCTTTTGTTGTCTCTGATTCCACCGCAACACCCTATTCACTGTCAACAGGACCAGAATCGGATGGCCACCCAATTTCTTCTATGGTGACTTTTTTCTCCACCCTCTCTTCATGGCCGGCTAGATATGGCCACCGCCTCCTCCAGTTACCAGCATCGTCGCGCCGACCGAGTTTCTGCAGGCCTCCAGTGAATATTTGTAGGTCCATTTTCTTTTCCGACTAAACCAAGATGCCTCCCGGGAAGTTTCCATCACTATGTGGCCCCCAGTTTCGTCTTTTCGTCATGTCGGTTCATCACCCATAATGAATGAAGTCAATACCGATATCATAGGAGGGTCTAGTCCTTATTCAGTTCAGCTCACAACCTCCACATTAGCATTATAAATGGGAAATATTATTCATTCATAAAATCTACCATAGATTAACCTCTCATTATCCTACCATTTTAAATAATTAAACATAGAATGACCCACTTGATGGTAGATCCGTGTTATTTATTATATTCATGAATGGGAGAAAGGGATGAACTAAGAACATAACCCCCTACATTGAACTAGTTGGAAGATGTTGCAGATGAGGAAGATGATCCCGTGTTCATAGGTGTTCATCGATTCACGTGGTTGTTCCATTTGAATCCTCCAATGGTCATCAAATCATTTTTCTACATTGGTGGAAGATGTTTTATTCACTTTTTCATAGTTTCCTTTAATGATTTCCCAAAACCCATGCTCAAGAATTGTTTAAATATAAGAGAGGAATCACCCACATTGAATTTCATTAATGTGGTTCAATAATGAACAACAATTAATTTTCCATTAATTCAAAAGGCATCATGGTTACGCAAACCAAGGGGCATGTCATTAAATTCATCCCATTAAAAATTGACTAACCAACTCTATGGTCCCACAAACATCTCTCAATTGTTAAAAATATAAATTAAATAACTCATGGAGTTATTTTTTTATTTAATTTTTGTAATGTCCAAAAATTAAATATTTCATCTGACCCTGGCTAATCAAAGTTAAGCTTCGCCTAAACAAATACTGTCAATGAAAATTCAATTGTTCCCTCATATTTTTAATCCAATATCCTATTCAAAATATTGAAATTAGTGCATGCACGTTTACTGAACCTACCTTAAATAGGTCAAAAATTATTAGCAGCCACCCTCGACCTGTTCTAGTAGAGGTTAGGCTATGCCTAAGTGGAACACGCCCTCGTAAGCATAATGTTACTCATAGATTTTCAATCCGAGTTACCATTTTCGAGTTATAAGGATGTAAAAATAAGATTGTTGTTACTTAATTATTTTAATTACTGCCAAAAAACTAACTTCCACATTTGGCCCATGCCGAACAATTTTAGGATCAAAATAATGAAAGAATACCCTTACGAGTTCAGCGGTGCTATCATATTTTTAATCAATGTCACCATTCATGAGTTATATGTTTTTGAAAAATAAAACAATTTTATGTAATAATTTTATTTAAATTTATGCCATTTTCAGGTTTTCTCATGGTGGCATCCTCTAACTAAACATAAGTCAAACATATGGTAAACCCACGATCCTGAACGTAACAGTTCCCTTAGATTTTTGATCCTGGCACCTGTTTAAGATTAATTCAACTTTTTTAGGAAATATACTCACCCACGCTATTTAAAGTTTTACATTTTTCTATGGATCATTCTAGGCCCTCCGGGCCTCAGAATCATGTCCCACCAATTTTTTCAATCTCGTAATAATTTCATATAATTAAAATATTATACAAAATTTCCAATTCTTTACATTCTCCCCACCTTTGGGATTCACGACCCTGAAAGCCAAAATAAAGGAAAATCAAACAAGTAGGGTACTGATCATGAATATGAGCCTCCCACTCTAATGTTCTCTCTCAAAAGTTCTTGGGCCACCATCAAACATGCACCATAGGAATAAACCATCCACAGATGACATGATCCTATGGATCCTCAATCTATACTACGAACTCCGCAAAAGTTCCCCCATCATCATTGTCCAGCTCACCCCTGTCGATGACATGTGATTGGTCATGCACATCTCCTTTAGTTGCGACACATGGAAAAAATTAGGCACTTGGTGCATCTATGGGGAGAGATCAAGTCAGTACGCCACCTCACCAACATTGTTGAGATTCTAGAAAGGTCTAATGATTCTCAATGATATATTACCACCCCAACCAAATTCCCGCAATCCTCGTTAGGGTGAGACCCATAAGAAGACATAGTCTCCCTCCTCGAACTCTAAGGGTCTCCATCTCTTATCAGGATATGAATTCTACCTGATTTGTGTAGTATTCACCCTCTCTATGATGATATGCATCTTCCTATGGGTAGGTGTTCCTCCCAACTATGGCCAAACATGACCCATATCTCTAGATAATTGGGGGATTAATAATCATGGAATGGACGTATGATGCTTCATCACTATCCATTAAGGATCACTACAACATGGATATCTATTCTATATCCTCACTCAGCAGCTATAAACCAGACGTCATACTGAGCATGTCTTCCACTATGTCTCCTTTTACAAGAGTATATAATACCTCAAGGTCATTGTCCTGGAGGAACTCCAACCATCACCACTAATTCACGGCTAAAAATCCAACGATCTTGTTTCCATCTATGTCAAAGCCTACCCCTTTAATTGATTCATGTTCCCATCGACCCTTTGGTAGTAGGTACTCAATCTCCATGGCCACTAGGACAAGGTTTCAGTTGTCCACACATAACCTTGAACAATGGGTTTTACTAAGACCATCCTCTACAACTCCTCCTACTATACTCTCAGATCCTAGAGGTCTATGGGAGACTTCGAATATTCAATTGTAGAAATCAATGTCATCCCTGGGTACAATCTATTCCAGAAGTCCCACCTCCCTATGGGGAAGAAATCCTAGAAAAATATTTCGAATGGATGTTCCCACACTCCGCCACTACTATTGGGACGTACAAACTTGAAATACCTGCATCCATAAGGGTATGGTTGGCCGACTCAAGAGTGATATGTTGCTCCCTCTTAAGCATGAGTTTATCCCATGCTTCTTGGGTTTAATTTTTTGAAAACCAAGGAAACCCTAATTTCAACACTGCAGATATACCACATCCTTTTTTCCAAAAATAGTCAATCTCATCATGATGTGTGGATGACCAGTCCCTACCCAAACTAACATCATAATTCCTCCATGCTACCACAAAGAATTTCCAACCAAAACTCTCACCTCAAGGGTCACATCACACCTTCAGTATAAGTGTGATTATCAAGTATCCTCTTTTAGGAATCTCCAAGTGTAATGTTCAAGTCTACAGTTTAACAGAAAACTCTTGATATGGAGGCCCTTGATCACACTACTTGACCGTATTAATCAACACCCTTTTCTTATCCTCCAGCTCCGTTAGCCTGGTGGGGACCACAATCGGGTGGTGGTTGGTACATGTCAAAATGTATACCACCTCCTCCTGCTCTCCTAACTCCTCTTCCACATCTGCTGCTCCGTAGATTCACCAATCCCTATTAGTTCATCTTCTTGAATCATTTTACACATCCATGTCACTTAAACTGATGTCGGTTTATTACATTACCACTACTGACATTTATTGGATATATCTGCTCATCTAAATAATTTTCAACCACAAAGGCTCTCTCTAGAACCCTAACATAAATATGAATACAGAGAGGAATATTTATAGATTTGATGTCTTAAAAACATCTCTCTCAGATGTCCGAGACCTAAGTCACTGATCTTATCTTATTCAATGATTACTTGGAATGGTCGGTACACCTTGACGAAAACTCAGTTATCGACATGTCGTCCTATTGAAACTGTAGAAGCTTTTGAAAAAAAAACTCCATATCTTTTTATGGAAAGCGACCCCCTTCTTTGAAGAAGGTTCTCAAGCATTGTGCATGAAAAATTCACATCATCGTATGATATGATAAATCTAATCCAAGTCAGTTCCCTATAGAGCCACATATAATTCTCAATCCCATGAATGACATCGGATCTAATATTGCCCTAGCAAGATGGAAACTCGGTCGCCACCTCAGGCTAGTCCA
This sequence comes from Viscum album, assembly GCA_963277665.1. Taxonomy (NCBI): domain Eukaryota; kingdom Viridiplantae; phylum Streptophyta; class Magnoliopsida; order Santalales; family Viscaceae; genus Viscum; species Viscum album. The sequence continues at coordinate 514,340,059 of OY728138.1, forward strand.
TAGCTTCCCATGAGTCAGGATCACCTTAGAACCTCTGGGTTATCTATAACTGAAACTCATGTATGGAATTGAGCCTATACATGTCCTATACTGGCAGAATCTGTAGTAACTGCAATCAAATAAGTAATGGTATCACTAGGACACCACCTGAAGGTACCATCGTGGGAAATAATCATTGTACTGAAGCATCATCACTATACGAACTATCTTCTTAGTCACACACTGGAATACTGGCTGTCCATTTGTGTATAGGCATCTTGAAATAGAATCAAAATGAACAACGATCATTAAAGTATACCTGGTGAGCTGATTCAAATGAAATCAAGAGAAAAAAATTTCAAAACACATTTAACTAGTGTTCTCATGTACCATGTCAGAGAACATAATTTAGGATCCCGAAGTGTGGATACGTTGGTCACCACACCAACACTGGACTCCTTGGAGTGAAATCTAAACTCAATACAATTACCACTATTTCCCCATTTAAGAGATTAGATATTTAGTTTTTTGGTAGAACCGACCCCTCTAATACCACTTCTTCATGACCCATCCCCTGGTGCCTGTCCTAGGACTACCCCAATACCACCTTCCATAGGCCAGGGTTGGGGACTAGCACTAGAAAGGAATATCCCTAAAATTGGGAAGGCATTTCCTTTATTCCTGAAAACACACTCGCTAAGTAAAAAACATGAACAAGCACTTAGTATAACTATTGATTGTAAAAGTGTAAAATGAAGCATAATAGTCCATAATAAAAACTCAACTAAAATAAAATAAAAAAAGGGAAAAAAGATCATGGGGTCATCATCCATGGATCCCAACTGATGGGTAGGTACAGCTCGTCACTACAGCTCTCCATGTTAACTGGCCACCTCTATGCACCATTTGGTCATAACACCCTATGCTTGGTCAATATTTTCCGTCATCTTCATAAGACACAACATAGAGCAGGCGAATCCCATGAAAGGGTGTGTATAACAATACCTAGTAGGGACCCTGAGACTCCGAACGGTCTCCCAGAATTCCATGATGGAAAAACCAAAAAGCATGATCTCAATCACAAAGCACAAGTATGAGACTCAGATCATACTAGGTATATAACATAAATAACATGAATAAAGATGATTAGTCATAATGATAGATCATATTATTCTATCGAGAGGATTTTTTTGCTGAACTGTACAAGGTCTCTAGGGACTTCCCATAGAGTATTTCTAGGTGCTGACCGACATAGGATCACTAGGTGCTGACCCTCAGAGGTTCCCTAAGTGCCGACCCACAGGGGATCACTAGGTGCTGACCCACAGAAGATCAATAGGTGTAGACCGATAGATGATCTATAGGTGCTGAACTGCATAGGATCACTGGGTGTCGACCCATATAGGATCTCTAGGTGATGAACCACAGAGGATCATTGGTGCTGACCCATGAAGGATCGCTAGGAGATAACCCACAGAGGATTGCTAGGTGTTGAACCACAATGGATCTCTGGGTGATAATCCATATAGGATCTTTACATGATAACCCTCTAAGGATCTCTAGTTGTTGACCAATAGAGGATCACTAGGTGTGGACTCATAGATGATCACTATGTGCTGACCTATAGAGGTAAGCTACGTGATGACCCATTGAGGATCGCTACGTGCTGACCCACGGAGGATCACTACGTGCTGACCTAGATAGGATCACTACGTGCTAGCACCCAGGGGATCACTAGGTGCTAAACCATAGAATATCGCCATCTCATGATTCACTTTGTATCTCTATATCATCATCACATCACAGATAGCTACTGGATTCATGAACTAAGCATACATTATTTTCTGAGGATCCAATATACAAGCCATCAGTAGTACCTCAATCAACATGAAGTCCGATGATAATGTGTCCTGATGAACATCCATGACATAAGGGTTTCAACTCAACAAACGACGCTTCTATCCAATTCCTGGTCTCTTTGTTAATGGAATTTTAGTGTCAAGTGCCTGGTTGGATTCGGGCTCAATCCAACCAGGTCATAAATCACCTTTCTCCAAAACTAATGTTGAGTATCTCAAAAGGACTGACTCGTCCTAAGGGGTCCAATTCCATAGACAGTTTTTCCAACAGACCTCTAGTTTAGAAGATATTCACATTAAGAAAAGCTGTACCTTGAAGGGTTCAGGTTCAGTTCAACCCGACATGGCCTGGTGGGACTCCTGGATAAGCTATGCTCAATCCGGTCTAGCTGGGGTACTGGTTAGGCCCACTGGACCGCTCTTGCGGCTCGTCTATCCCGGCTGGGTGTGGCCCACTGGCTAGGCGTGGGGGTCCAAACCCCTTCCGAACAGACCATAGTCCAATCAGTTTTTCAAATAGGCAGAGCCAGGCTAGTGCCACCCCCTCCATCTAACTTGTCTGTTGGACTGGTCCAAGGTGGGACCCATGGTCCGGTTCTGCTTCTGCCATGGCCAGAGTCGTGACTCGTCCTCCACGGTAGCCCTTTGGACACGACCGCTTCCACAGTAGCACACCATTCACCATAAATGTGTTCGGCGTCGTCCAGTCTCCCGCAGTCCACCACGGTGCCTTCGGGTGTCGCCGCCTCCTCCGGTTATCAGCGTCGTCGTGCCATCAGAGCTTTTGGGGGCCTATGATAATGCTCCGGAGGTCCGTTTTCTTTCTGACTATGCCTACAATACTCCCTGGACACTTCCATCACCACGGTGCCCCATTTTTGTCTTGACGTTGTGTTTGTCAGTCACCCATGAAGAACACAATCTATACTGAGATCGGCGAAGGGTCTTGGACTTGTTTGGTTCTGCTTGTTCCATAATTGTTTGCATAATTGTATGGGAAGGAATATATAATCATAAATACTCCCATTAAGTAAACCCACATTATCATACTACATTAAACAATTAATGGTGGATCAACCTACTGGGTGGTTCATTCTTGTTCTTCATAATATTCAAGAATTGGAAAAAACGGAGGAATTAAGCACATAACCCCCAACCTTGAACTCATTGGAAGACACTTCAGATTAAGGATTTGAACCCGTGCCCAAAGGTGTTCATCATCTCCCATTTTTGTCTATTTCTAATCATACAATTGTCATTGACACTCCATTCTACGTTGGAGGAATATGTATCTGACACTTCGTCAGAGGTTCCCCTCATGAGTCCCCAAACCTATGCCCAAGCATTGTTTAAATAGAATAGAGAAACCACCCATGTTAAATTTCATTGATGTGCTTCATTAATGATCAACAATTAATGGTCCATTAATTAAACGAATGATATGATTACACAACCCAAGGGTAATTTCATTAAATGAATCCCATTAAAAAAGACTGACCAACTCTAGGCTCCCAAAACCATCGCTCAATGGTTATAAAAAAAATTTCTCATTGAGTTATTTTATTATTATTTTTTAATTTCCAAAAATTAACATTTTCATCTGACCCTTGTAGGTAAATATTAATCTTAACATATGTGAATATTGGTACTATGAATTCAACGGTGATCTTGGGTTTTTAATCTGATCTCTAGTTCAAAAGATAGAGATTCGCACCCGCACGTTTGCTGACCGTATCTTAAAAAAAGGTCAAAAATTATAAACAGTCACCTTAGACCCATGTCGGTCTAGGTTAGGCTATGCATAAGGGGAACACTCCCTCGGGAGATCAATGATACTTTTGGATTTCTAATCTGAGTTACCATTTAGGAGTTATAATGATTTGATAAAAAATAAATGTTAATTATTTTATTTACTGCCAAAAACTAACTTCAACTGTTGGCCCGTTCTGGCAAATATTAGGATCTACCTATGAAAGAATACCCTCAATAGTTTAGTGGTGGTCTTGGATTTTTTATCTAAGTAATCATCCATGAGATTTAAGCATTTGAAAAATGAAACAATTTTTTTAATTATTTTATTCATTGTTATGCCATTTTTGAGTTTTTTCACTGGAGTCCTGCAACAACTAAAATCTGGTCACGTTTAGGGTAAACCCGCAATCCTGAACGCGATGGTGCCCTCAGATTTCTGATCCCAGAACCCATTTAATAGATACTCCACTTTTTCAGGAAAAATGATCAAGTGAACTATTTGAAGCATTACAATTTTTGACAGAACATTCTAGGCAATACGGTCCTCCGAATCTTCTACCATCAATTTACACAATCTTGTAATAATTCTATATAATTAAAAAAAATACAGAACTTCCATAACTTTACATATCTAATCAATGAAACATTTATATTGTATTATGCTTTTTAAATCTTGAAATTTAACAATATTTTATTCAATGAATTAGAATAGTAATTTTATAAATGAGTGATACATGATATTTCAAGGTATATTATATAATATTTGATTATATTCAATAAATTATAACGAATCCACAATTAATAAAATATATAACCTACATATAACAATAAATTAATAAAATATACATATATAATTCTTACCTAAATATATAAAATTGAATAAATAAAGATGATTATATATCAGAAATCAATATGGTCAGGCGATGTACATGTTCAATTTAACACCTAAAACAATTATCTAAAGAGATATTAAGATGAATAAAATCAAAATTAAAAATATGTAAAATATTGAAAAAATTAAAATATGTCAAGAAGCATTTAAATAGTGTTTGGACACATTTTTTAAAAAATCTATATGAAATTTGTGTAATTACATAACTATCAAATTTCAAAAAAAAATTATAATAAATAATATTATAGAAATCACAATGTACCTTAGAATTGTTAATAATAAATTAAAAGTATGAGTGATTGATTGTGCATGGATATGGGGGATAAGGTGATGGGGGATCCATGGAAAAGGGAGAGGGTGGGGCATGGGGAAGGGGCGTCACGGCAGTGAGGGAGGTGGTACCATGTGATGGGGACTCTATGGTGGTGGGGAATCCATGACGATTTGAGATGGGGGTTTGACTGGCTGGGGATTGTGTCATGAGAGAGGGGGGAGCAGGATATTGGCATTGATGTCGTGCGAGATGGGGGAGTGGGAAGTGGGGCTTGAAAATGGTTGGTGGGGAGTGGTGGGATGGGGGAAGAGGGAGGGGAGAGTGGGAAACTGTGGATCAATGTTCTCAGTTCTCAACGATGGTGGTAGAGGGGGGAGCGAGTGGTTGGGGCTTAATGGTGCGGGCGAGGGGACGGAGTGGGAGGTGGAGAGGGAAGATATATATGGGAGGGTATTAGTGTGGGAGTAAATAAATGGGAAAAAAAGTGTCAATTATTTGGTCAGTGCAAAAACACATAATATCGACTTCCATTAAGCGTTCTCCCAAACCCCTCTCAAGTAAAAAAGACAAAATTCGAGTATTATGTTGTAGATGTTAGATACATCACATGGTATATTTTTTTATGTATTTTGGTATATGTTTGTTATATTTTTTGGATTTTTATAAGTGATATGATATATGTTTTTTATGGAGTGTGGTAATGAATATGTTTTAAAGAGTTTTCTATTTGCTATGGTATATGTTTTTATGTGAACATTCAAACATGTTCTATTGATATAAAAACTTATGTATATATTGTTTTTTTGTATTTATGTGGAATTTATAATAATAATTAAAAATAATTTAATGATTTAATACTTCTATTTTCTTTATTTAAAATTATTAGGTAAGAAATAAAATAAATTGTAACAAAAAAAATGTTTACAATATTGGGTTCTATTTAATATATATATATATATAGTGTTAAAATGAAGTCATGAGTTCTAATAGGATGGAAGATAAATGGTTCATTATTTCAACACTCACAGCAAAATATAACTATAAAAAATGACATTGTTTTCATTGAAATTAAAATATTTTTAAAAAATAAAAGTTATAAATGTTATTGATTCATTATTATATGTTAAATAAACATTCCCTTATTTTCTATATTATTATATTTATACACATTAAATAAATAAATATAATTTGATGAAGAGAATAAAATAATAACTCATCAACGATTTTGGTTTTCTGACTATGAATATTCTACCTCTTAGCCTCCACATTTCCACAAGTTGTTCACTTTCATCAAAAGGTAGAAGAATAGATTTTCACAACATTAGTGATCTATGATCTCCTTATTGGTTGTTATATTTGGTTGCTTGATTTTTCTAGTTGAATGAACTCTCTTTTATTAATTAATATTTTATTATTTAATTAAATATATCTTAACACTGTAAAAAAAGAACAAATTATATATTTTTATAAAACTAGATATTTTTTCATATGATGCTTTTAGTATGAAAATATGAAAACTGATCAATCATTTTATTATATATTTAAAACATTAATTTTCTATACATTTGTCACGTGATAAATATTTTATTATAAAAAAATTAAGTAACAAGACAAAAAGATCAATCATGAATTTGGGTCATCCACATTTGTAATTTAATTATATTTAGTTTTTACATCATTGGGTTTATTGATCATTCATTAGACGATTTTTTATAACTAATAATACATTAACCCCTTCATTCCTCCCATATAGAAAAAATACCGTAACCAAAATGAATTATTAAATTTATAATATAATAATAATATTGGTTTTATTAGTTTGATGATTTTTCTTATCTATATTTTTTTATAATAAAAATGTCAATGGGAATTTTACACTCTTATAAGGTAACACTTAAATTTACAAATTATTATAATATTTTTATACAACATACCAAAAACATGAATGAACAAGACAGTAATCGATTATACAACTCATATTATATTCCTAAAATACATTTTATTACATATACACTGATAAGACTCACATTACATGATTATAATATTTATTATCATAACATCACTTAGATATAAAATGTGTATAAATCAAACATTTTCAAAGTATTTTAATTAAATAACCTACATAAAACAGTGATAATTAAATTCAACACCAATGAGAACATGTAGATAAAATATAATTTCATTCCCTTCTAACATGTTTGACAAATAATACAGATAAATACTGAAAAAAATATATATGTAAAAATTAATATTGAAACAATACATTTCTTACATAGAAAACCTTATGATGGAAAAGCCATGAGATCTAGTCTAAAAATTTGATCCAATATAATTATGAAGTAACCAGTATGAAAGCAAAAAAATGGTAGGTACCTCAAATTTAATTATCTCAAATACAATAGAAAAATACCTGGAGACAAGAGAGGCAGAATAAAGATCTGAAAAAAGAACCTCACCCATGAAAGAAGGCAAGATAATAAATCTGACCATATGGATCTGGAATATCGCTGACTAAATAACCAGGTTATGAAGAAACACCAATATATAACTAAAATATATTACAGCTAAAATCAAACCACAATATCAAACTCTCTTCTCTTATATATATCTCTCCCTAAAACCTACCTCTTTACCCTCACCTAATCAAAAAACACCACCTCAAAAGAAGTACATAAATCCACTAAAATCATGTACCTAATTTTTATAATTTTTTTAATGTGAGATTTGGGGTATCTATGTGAGGAGGACACCAAATTATACCCCCTATGACTCATTTTTGGATCACCCCCATCCCCAAAATTCTCCAGAATGACTCAAATTTTCCTCTAGGTAATTTTATGGTCAACAAGTCTGACACATTTTCATCAGTGTGGATCTTTTTAGGATCCAGCAATCTTGAATATGGGATTTCATGTATCCAATTATATGAAACTACGATATGTTTTGATCATCCATGAAGAATGGGGTTCTTCCTACACAAATATCTCTCTAAATATGACATAATAACACATACCTATCCTGATTAAAATTGAATTATCAAATAAAAGTTTTAATATACTATAGTTATTTGCATTTCACTATAGCTATAATAAACATAGACTCCATAGTAGATAAATAAAAACATATATACAATCTAAACTACTGAGAAACAAATCGCTTTCAAAATTTGATAAAATAGCATCAGGTAGAATTTATGAAATCTATATCTCCATCTATATCTGATTCTAAATAAGTACAAATCATTAGATCCCTATTTCCAAAACAAAATCTCTTGAATGAAGTAAAATGATTATAATGTAATGTATTCTTCATAGATCTCTAATTCTCTCTACCAATATTATAATTAAATTGAATTACCACATCAACTACATAAGCTATATCTAGTATCGAAAAAACCATCGTATACATCAAACTGCCAACAATAGATGAATAATGTATGTGATTCATATCCTCTATAAATTCATTAGTAGAAGGAGACTGAATGGTACTCAGCATAAAATGTAAAGATAAAGGGGTATTAAAATTTTTCTATATGCCCTTATAATAAATTTTATGACCACTCTCAATATATCTATCATGATATAAAAATAATTTTGTGTACCTTTTTTAATGAGAGATCAACATTCCATGAATCATTCATTATGGGAACATGTATTTCATTTCAAAATAATCTGAAATAACATTCTTCGATCATTCAATTTTAAAAGCATCACAGACAACAATAAGCATATAATCAACTTAAAAAATAATATAATAGATTCATTATCAATAAATATCTAAAAAATGACCAAATTATTAGGATATGTCTTCTTGAAAACCTAATAAATAAAGTTAGATTCAAACATCTTAAAACCCTACCTCAAATCATTCTTTAAACTATTAAAACTCTTTTATAACCTACATACATGATTCTATTTACCTATTTCAGAAAACCACATGTATTATCCATATAAATATCCTATTATAAATATGTATGGAAGAAAGATGTATTCACATCTATATAATAAATATATAGATATAAACAACCAGAAAAATCATGAAAAACCCCAAATTGATTGCATTTTGAAAATTGGTGAGAAAATCCAATCAGAATCAATAAATTTATTCAGAAAAATGAATTTTAAAACTAACCATCATTTTATTGTAGAATATCATTGGATTATACATTTTAAATTATATATATGTATTTATTTTCCAAAGATCTCTTACATGTAGGTAACCTCACAAGCGCAAATGTATGGTTGTAGATTAATAATCTCATCTCATAATCCATTTCCACAAGCCATCTATCATTATGATCACATTACATTACCTTCTCAAATGATTCTGTTTCTACCCCATCATATAGGATCACAAACTCAAGAGTTGATAACTATGTAGAAATTTTATGATACATAGATGACATATGAATTGGAACTACATGATCACTAATAACCCATGGAACCAGATCATTAGAAAAATAGGTTCATCAAAATTATCAAATCCATCATGCACACCTTGAAAATTATTTCTCAAATCAACTTGTTCATTAGAATCAACTATATGGGATAAATGTGAATCATAAACTAGATCCAGACTAAAAAATCCACCAGAATTTGGAGAAGTATATTTTTATTCCATATCAATATCAACAGTTGTGTGATCCTCCATAAAAACTACTCTATATATTACAACAACTTTATTCAAAGTAGAATCATAAAACATGTACACACACTCATTTTTTTCAAAGGAGATAAAAATACATTATTAAAACTTACCATATTGCAAGGATTTTTTAATCTACGGGCACACGAGTAAAATCATTGCAGCCATAAAAAAATAATTGATCATACGCGATTTATTTGAATACTAAAACTTTTTTGGATTGTATGTCTAAAAATAAACGGCATGTTGTATATTTATAATATTAGTAAAAGTAAATAAATTCCCACACTAATAGTATCTATGGAACATTGATTCCGAAATAAAATAATAAACTATTTCCAATAAATTCTTGATTATCCTCTTAGCTACACAATTTAGTTGAGTTGTATTAGGATGAATCTTTTAATTCTGCAAAACTTCCTGACATTATTACTAATAAAACAAACCACAATACTCACCCATTTTCATTGAGAATATATTTCAAATTCTTATCATATTCCCAGTAAATTGAAAAATGATATTTACAAAAAACATAGCGCACCTAAATTTTGGAATTCAAAACATGAAACCAATGATTATTTGTGTATATATAAATTAATTTAACAAAATAATTACATCCACTAAATTTGATAGATTTTTAAGAACCAAAAGTAATATATAATACTAATTCAATTACTCCTAACTTTTTTTCAAAAGGGAGGATACTGGAATTCAGCCACTTCTATTTTATGATCATACATTGATCACATGTGTCAAATTTGACACTCATCAAATATGGAAGAAAATATTTCTAGGAAAATAATGACACTTCTCACTAGAGTTTTTATGACTAAAATGAAAAAAACTCAAAAGAGAATCTATATCCCACTGCCTAAGAATTATCACAATAAATCGAATCTCTAGTCCCATACAAACAGGAGTCTTTCTTCCCTCAATCCACAATCATGGATCCCTTTGATTGATTCAAATGCAATCAATAAAATTATTAATAAACCCATTATCATTGAGAAAAAATGTATAAATAATATTAAGCTAAACTTTTGGCACATGTCAAAAATTCTTTAAAATAAGTTTACTTCATATGAATATCTCAAAACAAAGAGTCTGGGTTCTTACAGTATCAGCATGACCATAATTAACCATCTTAAAAATCCAAAAACATCATTTCATCTAAGATGTAAATAATTCTTTCCTTTAAGTCATGTGAAAGAAATAACCACCTTCAACAACACAGAAATATTCATTAGAAGAAATATTTGTGGAATCATAAACAATAATAAGATCTCCCATATAGCATCAATGACACAATCATCTCCATAACCATTCCACTTATTCTTATTTTATTTCATCCAGGTTTCTATTATAAATAGATAGAAAATCTTCTTGACATGTCATTTCTTACCATAATGATGACGTTCAAACTCCATATTCTATGACATGGATTTGATTCATCCCTTTTTCAAACCTCGACTGCTCTGTCCCTGACCCTCTTCCTAACTTCTCCCATTTTTTCTATTAATAAAAGCTCCGGAGAATATTTTTCCGATGTATGTCTCATATACTTTTTATTCAATTCAATATACATAAAAAACTGAATGTCACAAAACCATTTGTAGAATAATCGATTAGAGTAACAAATTTTTTTCTCAACAATCATTAAAATTATTAATAAAAAATCACTAAAACCTCATATTTAAAATTAATAACCATACTATAAAATTGATCAAAACATTCTTGATATTCACACAAATAGTCAAGATATACATACATTCTTTATACATCATATTCATCAGTTTTTGAGGAGGAACAATTTATTGTTTTCAATATTAGAATAATTTGTAGTCTCAATATTCTCCCACAATGTTTGGTCATGAAGTATATTGAAAATATGGTTTATCATGTTATCTTCCAGCAACTGATGAATGATAAAATAAACCATCTCATGCTCAAACTCCAATTCATCATCCGATATTATTTCTAGTTACGGATAACTAAAAACTAAGAGATGAATTCACTTGAAAAAAAGTAGATCCTTCAATTTTAAACACCACATATGATAATTGGTACCGTTCAACAAAATCATTAAACTGTAATTGGATTCAATAATTTATCTCAAATAAATTCTCTTGTATACTAGATGTTGGTAATGAATACATGATATGAATGTAAAAATTATCACCAATGATATTTCACAATTGAAATTTAATTTCATTCCCTAAAAATCCTGAAATTTAAAGTGGATTCAAAATGAATAATAAGTATGAGTTGAAAATTAAATGTTACAAGGAGAAAATTTTAAACTAAAATACCTAATTAGGGGAAAACCAAGAGACCATGTCTATAATGAATATCCACTATAATCATTGTGATCATATTAGTAACTCACAAAAAATAAATGGATATCAACAGAATATCTCTCCAATAACGTAAAAAAAATATCAGCTGATGGGAGAAGAAAAAAAGTAGATCTAACTAAAGAACCTCGTCCAAGAATGAAGAGATGAAAAAAATCATCCCATATAGATCTAAAGACCACTACCTAAAAAACTGGGTTTTGAAAAATCATTAAGGATCAATCGCTGATCAAAGATGATCAAAATATCAAACTCACTCGACATATACATGTTTCACCCTAATACCTAGTTGTTGCCTCTCACCTCATAAGTTGACATACACTTCTCATTAATCAAAAATGACCATTCACATGGTATTATGGGTAGAGTATTTTTAATTTTGGTGATATTTGTTATTAATAATTCATTCCACAGAGATGGTTGGGTGCAACACATTTCACCTATGTCAATTTAAACTTATCTTTCAGACTAATGAAATCCATGGAGATTATATAGTGAAAATAAAATATAAAATCCTTCTCTTGATTTTTCTAGGAAACCCATATAAATAGAGATTGAAATATTCATAATATAAGGAAACTGACTTGAAAAAAATAAATGAGTTTGTTTCATTAGTTTGAAAGATTTGGTATTTTTTGAAAAAAGTGTATTCTATATCAATGAATGAAAAGAAAATATAGTATTCATTTATAATATTATTGTGTAATTAAATTTAATTACATTAATACGTCAAAGTAATTTTTTTGAGGGGGTGGAATTTCATTATTTATATTACATTTTTGTCTGAAAAATATTTCTTATTCTATGAATAAGAAATATCCCATACGTCCATGTTTATTAACATTATACAATGCTATTATGGATAACTATATTTATAAATTATTTAAATATTTTTATATAAAAGTATTCTAATTTATTTTAAATAGTTATTGTCTTCTCCAACTGATTCGATATGGTTATAGAGACTTAAAAATTTACATACCATGAATGAATATTTATTTGTAGAAAAAAATGACTAACATATCAAATTGGATATTATAAATATTAATATTCAAAAAAATACTTCTAGTTTATGATATATTCTTGATAACTGAAAATTAGAAGAACATTAAATAGAAACCAATAAAAAAACAATGGGCATGAAATCATAACATATTTCATCGATAATTTTGGTTTATTGCATTGGAATAATAGTTTTTTATTTATTTTATTTAAATTCATCCTTACCCACTTTTAGTTCTATGTTTCTAATAAAATTTATTAAATTTGTAGGAAAACGTCGACTAAGAGATGAACATGTGAGGGATATTATTTTTCTTCAAAATTTGGAGGGATATTATTTTGGAATAAACAATTTTTTCGCATTAAATCATGACATATTGCATGGATAATTTGGGTACCCAATTTTCCATGACACGTTTTGATAAGAAAAATGGTATTATGATCCCTCATGAAAGCTTGATTATGTTGGAGTCTTGATGCCATCATAGGGATGATTTATTTGAACGATGATGAAATATATGGAATTTTTGTATGAAATGGGATTTCGAGCCCAGTGAGCCTTCAAGTGGCATTTTAATAAAATGGATGGTTGGATGAGTTATACATGAGGAGCTATGACTTATCCTTATATATTGTAAGTGTGAGTATTTATTTGTATTGTACCCATGATAACCTACCTATTATTATTAATAAACCATTATTTTGTTCTTCCTCAATGTTTTTATCATTTTTTGATGAAATCAAACATGGATTTGATACTTATGGGTACATATAATGTTATATTTTTCATACAGTATTCTAAAAATTATAATATTTTACATCATGGATTAGGATTATGGTAAATTTTATTACTATATTTGTTATTCCAAAACTTTTCTTAGAAACTCAATATTATATTACTATACAAATTATTCTTTTTTATTTTAAATTATAATTAATTTACAAAAAATTCTATTAAAAATAAATTTGTTAAAGAACAAAATTAAATTTATTAAAAATTATAATTCAAATAAAAATGTTCAAATAATTTGTTATGATATAATTATATATGCTACTCCAAATACATTATTTTAATTTTGAATAAAACGACCGTGTGATTAGAATGTGATCCCATAAAAGAATGAAAATATAAACAAAATCAACCAAATAATATAGACCATATGATCACTATTTCAATTCCAATAAAAAACCATAAACCGAAATCAAGATCAAATAGTCACTGAGTCAAATAGAATGATGAATCTATCGGTGAATAGTGAACATCATGGTAAATGGATGAGGTTGTGAAACCTGATATATCACATTGAGTCTCACACCCATCTCGAACCATGCAACACACCTTGAGCCACACACCCTTGATTCAGTGTTTTACACAATATATCAAAGCTATATATTACAAAAAATTAAGAAATTCCCTTTAGTAGTGCTACCAAAATGTGATGAAAGGGGGGTTCCTTTATCGACATTACAAATAATTGCTGATAAAGGATGAGTTAATCAGGTCTAATAAAGAGGTTATAAAATATCCCATTTGTAAATGTTTTTTAGAACACATAAAAGACACCTTTTATTGGATCTTCTATCCAGCGTTAATAAAGGTTTTCTTTATCAATTTTTTTTAAATTGCTGACATATATGTATTTTACTAGGACATTTTCTTTGTGTAGATAAATGAGGTATTTTATTAGCTCTTTTTTAATAATAATAAAGGCTGGCTTTTATCAATGCTAAAAGGATTATTTCCAAAAAAAAGTATATATCATTAAAAATAAAATATTAACATATAAATATATTTATATTGTTATAAATATAATATATATTTTTAAAATATGATCTATGTATGACTAAATATTCATCTACAGTTATATCTCAGACATAGTGTAAAACCACAAAAGAATTTGATTATGAAAATAGGAATGACCCTTCTTGTTAGGTTTCTTAACCAGTGTTCTGGATGAGGGAGAGCCCCATTGGTTGACCCCCTACAATTTTATTGTTATCTATTTCTTTTATTTAATAAATGGTAAATAGTTTTGATTCTAGATAGATATTTCTACAATAGAAATATAAATTGATATATATATAATTACTATTAATTTCTTTTTAATTGATATATATATTTTTAATTTATTCATTTTTAATTTTTATCTGTTTTATGTTTATTAATATTAATTTTTTTATTTTTTATTTATTAATATTTAATATTTTTATAATAAATATGAATTTTAATGATATTAAACATGTGTTATGTTACTATCGAACACATAGACATGCGTAATTAATATAGAAACACGTAGACACACACATGCATATTATTTTCGTAGTTTAATCAATTTTTAATATTCATTTTAGAAATTTTTTATTAACATAATGTATATTTTGTTTTTAATTAATAATATTTATTCATTATTTATATTTATATTCAATATATGCTATTTTTTTATCTAATTTATTAATTTTTAATATGATTTATTCATTAATAATCTTAGTAAATTTTTATTACATTTTTATTTTTTTCATTTTTAATTTTTATTTCATTAATATTTCATGTAATTGTACCAATTTGAATATTTATTCTCACATTTTAATTTCTTAACATTTAATGTTTTTATTTGGTTTTAATTTATATAATTAATATATATTAAATGTCATTAATAGATATTATTTTTAATTTTTTAAATAATCAATAAAATTTAAAACCATCTTCTTTTTATTAATATATTCATTCTTATTATTATTTATATCATCAATAGACATTACATATTATATAATGTTATTGTTAAATTTTACAAATATCTAAATTATGTAAATATATGCACACACACACAAAAACACATTAATTGGACATATACATTTACATAAATAATGCAATCTTATATAAAAACATAGATTCACACATAATATTTATCTAATTTAGTCAGATTTTAATATCCATTTTAGAATTTTGTTTTTTAACCTAATATATTTCATATATTATGTTTTTAATTAGTAATTTTGTTATTTAATTATTATACTATTTTAGTTAATTGTTTTTATTCATTTTTTTATTTTTTTATTTTTATATATTTTTGGAATTTAATTGTTTTCTAATATTTATTTATACATATTAATTTACTATGTTTAACTATTTTCTATATTCCTTCATCTTTAATTTAATATATATCGATGTTTTATTTTTTTTTAACCAAGTCAGAGTTACAGCCAAGGGGCTCTAACCATATTAATTAAAAATCACAAAAGAATAGAAGTATATGAAGAGGTCATACAAAGCATAAAATTTCCTCATCATAGAAAATATAAGGTACAAAAAGAAATCAATTCATCTCATTCACTCTAGTCCACACGTTCGTAGAATGTCAAACCCTTCCCCTTGGATGTCAATATCACCTCCATGTGTTGAGACGTTGAGAAGGATCATGATCATCATCAGAGAATGAGTACGTAATGTCTATTAGGATAGAGCACATATAGAATCTCAAGGAAATTTCCTGGAAGTCGATATTAGGGTTGGATCAAAAGTTGTGTTTAATGTTTTTAGATAAAAATTTCTAGAATATAAGGAAAATACATAGCCAACAACGTTTGTTTCCATTTTTGAAAAAATAACTTCATTATGATATTCAAATCATTCCTCTGTGCAGTCCCTTAGATAATGGGGGAACCTTTCACCACCATAATCCTTTGTATGAATGTTAACATTGTATTTTTTAACACTACAACTCTCACATTCCTTGGTTGAAGCCTTTATAAAAGAATCATCTGTTTATTTCATTATCTGTTAAATTTGATGAATAAAATCCCTTTAAAATTATTGTTATCTGTAGTTATCCACCTATAAGAGTATTTTTCAATGGGTTTACACATCTAGAATTATTGTTCCAGAAAATTATTATTTATCTAGAGTACGAAATGTCTTCCCCATCATGTAGCTAGATACATTTTGACATGATTTTCTATATGTTTCCAATTGGAATCCCTCTTCATCAATGATATTTTTCGTCCATAGGAACAGGGGACATAGTTTTACCATATTAAAGGATGACATGATAGACTTGGAACTGATGAGACAAACTCAAATTTATTCTTCCCCTTTATATCATTATCCAAGACGAGATACTTCTCTCATGATTTATATTTATCAAAAAAAAATTGGAAACCTATTTCTTCTCTTGTCTTCCCATATTCATGACTACGGGAGTCTCATACAGTGTATCCACTAATCGTAGACTCCTTAAAGGAGGTTTCATCATCAACCATGTTGTCCCAAGACTAACCATATTTAGTTTTCCCCTCCCTGTATGATCAAAAATTGTAAAATACAGGCTAGGACACTTGATGGACTCCACATCTGATTCAACATTTGAATTATCAGCCTTGAAGGAAGAAGGGTGCTACTTAACTCTAGAATTGGACCCCAACACCCCTTAATTGTACAAATTAGTCTCAAGAGATCAATAAAAATGGGATTTTATGCTTGAGTAACCTGGGTTTGATGTTCCAAAGCTGATTGATGGCTCTGGTCTTCACACTAACCTTGAGATAATTTGAAATAAGCATCCTAATGATACCCATTGTTGGAAAAATAAATATAGACTATATCATCATTACTATTTACTAGGAACACATTGGGAGATTGTGGGATAGTGATTTAAAATTTTCATCACCGGAGCAATTAAACATTTCATATTCAGAAATCCAATCCCTGATATGGTCCAATGATCTCTTGTGAATTAATAAATATGAAAAAGTAAAACTGAACATATACTTTGTCTGATAGAAAGTGTGATTGACTGGAGCTCATTATTGATGATCTCTAACCATGTGATATGAATTATAACCCCTCTAGATCACCCATACATGTTTCAATAATCTTTATACTCCCTATTCATCAAATTCTGGGCGGTTGGGTAGAGATTTAAATAATCATTTTGTGGTGTGAAGATCACATTGATCCCATCCCATGAATCTATCAAAGGCGTTCTTGGATCAGCTACTCAAAGAATTTATTTCTCTCTAGAATATGTTAGGATACAGAATCTCCCATTATATTTCCATGGATTGTCATTGTAATAGAATCTATACCCCATATATATAGTAGATTTTCTGAATTCCAAAAAAGGATTTCTCAGCCACCTGGAAATAAAACACCCACTATATAAGAAATAAAAAAATTATTTATGACATGAAAAATGCATCATAAAAATTATTTATATTTTATCACATAATTTCCATAAATGTTAGATATATTATGTGATAAAACTGAGTCAATTAACATGATGTAAAATTCAAGCTAAATTTAAATGAACCATTAATATAAAAATAATATTCATTCATTTAAAATATTTCCCTATTTTTAGTAAAAACCTAATGAATAAATTTAATAAATAAATTCAATCCAACTATTATATACTCGAATAATAATGAATTTATTTATTCATCGGTGATCAATATTACATGGACAACCCTCAGACTCCATGGTGGGGCCTACAATGTCCTATATAAGTATTCATCGGAATTGGGAAGACTCTTGAATATGTCATTGTGTCTGCCTATCTAGGCCCTTATTTCATTATATCCTGGGAACAACAAAAAACTTTTTATATGAAAAGTAATCTATGTAAGTTACCATTTAAATTATGGATGTATAAATATAAACATAATAATGGTAAATATATATCATGGATATCTCACTGTATACATTAAATTCTAATATAGATGTATTTTTAGTTGGGTTTAGGGAACCCAATATTAAAAAACTGCAACATTCACTAGATCCAACTTGTTAAAGAACCTTGTTATCTCCCGCATGCTAAGGCAGTTTTTTTTCTGCGTTATAGATTTAGTAATAGGGTGTACCATGTCTCTACTGGAGGCTATTATGCTATATGTGAAACTTCCTCTTTGAATAAGGCTTTCCAAGAGATGATATCCCAACCTATATCTCTTTTTTTGGCGTCAACACATGAAATCATTTCTAGTTATTGTAATAGAATTATCATATTGATATAAAAATTACATAATAGGTTATATTATATGAATTTGGAAAAATTGTTTCAGATTTATCAGTGATTATCCACCTACATTAGAAGATATAATGTATTCTATATTTTTAGATATAGATACCATTGGATTAAATGATATTCCCTTAATCATTACCATTTCCCAGCTATGATATAAGATTATATTAATCCAAGTATGACTAGTTTTTTTCCTTAGAATCTAGTATATATTCCACTCCACAAACATGTTTTATATTATTTATAGATACTCAAGTACAATTGGATAGTTCTAACTACTTACCTTGTATTTGACCAAGATGTAATTGATATTTTACTAACATAAATCTTATAAGGAAAAAATAATTTCATTTAAATATCATTGAATATGTGATTGATCCATCATAGAAGCATATGGTATTAAAATATCCAAATTAATATCCTATTATGATCTTTCATGTATTCATATAGATATTTATTCCTTGTGACATTGGTAAAAAGTCTCTCTCAAATGGTTCAAACATTTATTTTTGAATACCTTATCAGCATATGTACATTGACTTGATCTAATTATCCTATAGATTAACACATTATATTAGATCCCCTAAATCATAGGTTTATTCTTAATGTAAATATAATGATAGATTCATTCATTATGACCTTGACTAAATATAATAAGAATATCTATTTTCCATATGTTACCAAACATATTTAACTTAGAAAATAGTGATTCTCCCACTATCCTCTGGTTAACACATGGAAAAATTTCATTCCAAATAAATATTCTATGATATTTTTACATAATGTAGTATTTAAATAGATTTGTGTAACATGAACCCTTATTTGCATTATATGGTGTCACCATCCTGTTCTGGTTGTGTCATATTGACACATACCACAAATGGTTGTCTTGATATGTGATGCTCAATAAAATGATAGTAGAAGGCTATTGTGACTTATAAAATTATAATGTACTTATGTGTAATTACATGGAATAGACAATAGAGCCTCATTGGTACCACAATTGTACTATTTATATATCTTATCACATGAATACCTACCACAATATTCACAATTATAAGCCCTTGTTATTGGATACATGGAACCAATTGTGGAATTTTTAAATGACCTTGTCTATTTTTTCAGAATGTCATATTCTTCATACATTTAGGATTAATTTTTCTCAATGAATAACATTTCAAGATTTCATTTAATATAAAACCATCTCTTGGTTTTCAACCTTTCTATGTAGTATGTGTCTCTGGATCATTCCTTTCCCCAAAATCATGAGGAATTATTTATATGTAAAATATTTGTGCATATATAGCATTGACTAAACCCAATTAAATATATCTCCAACCATCTCATGTATATATGTTAACTATACTATATAAATTTAGTCTATCACCGGAATATCATTTTTCGATATAGGGTTTTCTATAATATCCTTAGAAACATTAAATATAATTACTTTATATGCACAATGTGTTTTTCTTAATTAAAGTTCATTTATATCCTCAATAAACTTTATTCATCTAAACACATATTTTTTTGTCATAATGTATTACAACCATATTATAACTCATAATATATCCATTTTTCATGTGTTTTGGATTTTTTTTTGTTTTATAACACTATTATTTATGAAGCATCTCTCCAAACAAAATGGAATATAATGCAATGATTATTAATCTCAAAATATATACTCATTTTAATTGCATCCAATCTTTGATTTGTATAAGTAAATGTGAATTTAGGAATTTTTCCATGATACATTTTATTGTTCAATGTATTTATGTAATAATAAAATTGATCCTACTTATTAACTTGATAACATTGAGGTGGATATGTTAATATGCATTTATGAATTACTCCACCCAATTATATATTGATTGTTGAATAATGGGCTATGATATTATTCAGCAAACATTCCCAAATAAACTCATATATTCCAACCATTAATATACCATTCTTCCCTTTCACATTCCTTAAAAAATATTTACATTAGTATTATGAAGTATATTCACCACTAGATTAACCTTAGAATAGTGCATGCACTCTAGATGAACTGGTTACGAATACTTTGTTGCTTACCATTATTAATAAAGGTTCATTTGTCGAAAAAAAATTACATTAGTGTGTCTATATTACCTAAGGTATTTTTATCCAAATACCCTAAAACCATATTATGTATATCCTTGAGAAATATTTAGTTTTTCTTGAAAAAGTATTTTTATAACACAACTGGGTAAATAAGTATCAAATTTTATATTCACCACATATTTTAAAAAATTCAATTAGTAATGAACTATGAGTTGAGTTTTGAAAATAACAAACAAAATTCATACCTAAACTGGAATAATGTCTCCTTTTGTCCTATGTACATGTGAGTATAATTTTTCGGTAAAAAATATCCAAAGATTAACATAAATTGTTTCCATGAAAATTTGAAGTAGTGTTCTTCTTACTGCTAACTTAGGAACCAAACTATCTCAAAAACATAGAGAACACACCTTAATTCATTTAACATTTATGTACTTTCTTACTGTGTTTAAATACAGATATTTAATAGTCATATTTTATTTAATACTAAAAAAGTAGAACATAAAAATTACTTTTAATTGATTAATATACTTTAAGAAGAAGAGACTACATAGTTCTTTAATTCTGTGAATAGCATTTGAACATCAGAATCTATTATTTCATGATATGATAAGAAAATAACCAAATGTTTAGTACCTATTTCATTGAAGGATATTACAAAGATGACTTCAGCTTCATGATTTCCTTTTTCCTTTTTTCCCTTTCATTCAAATTGATCACCATAAAAACTAATGATTGATCATTATTTTATGTTCTTCTTTATTGTTAAACCTTAACAAAAAGGTAATAATTAATTTATTCCAATCATTTTTTGTAATATTAAATTAAATAAGAGTAAGTGGGTAAAACTTTTATGAGAATGTGATGCATTGAAATATCATTTTCTATCATTAAATTTACCTATATCCAACACAATCATCACATATTCTTACCTTTTATTCTCTTTCTCCTTCCAATATTATTTTCTATGAGACTATATGTATGACCAATCATGTACGGATGTTGTTTCCACAACTTACATTGAACCTTGATGATATAATTTTGAAATAACCATCATACGCATCATACGTGAGGGTCATGTATCCATTTTTCTCACTCTATCTTTATGAGGAGGTATAATAGGTATTGGGGACTCTGATACATTAAATTTTAAATATTTTATTATTTTTCCCATGAGCATGTAATACTCATTGTATTTTTTTCATATTTGGACATGTTATTTATCTAATAGATTCCATACTGTAATTCTGGTTTTAACTTAAATTTTATACAAATTAAAATATCACAAATTATACTTTTATCTTGATTAAAAACATAACTATTATTTATTAATTAATCATTACATTTATCCAAATCTTTTTATAAAATGCTATAAACCCTTTATACTAGAATGGAATACTCTATCGCTTGATTATTGTAGTGGATAGATAATTGAATCCTCTCCTCGTTGTCCACAAGCTTGTGAAATGCCAATACATGGAGAGATTTTATGTAATAAATAGACTAGACAACCACATTAACTTTTGTCTCTTTGATCTAATGAGTAAATTACAAACTTATAAAATAAAAAAATGATTTAGTCAAAACATAAATCTAAATTTACAGGAAGCTTGTTTTTGATACTCCTTCTCTACAAAATTATTTTAACTCAACCCATCAATGTCATAAGAAATCCCTTTTAGTATGAGGCACACTCAATATTGGATAAAGAGAACCCCGTAAGCCTAGTTTGGTTCAAATTTGAGTAATAGACGGCATTTGCGACATAATACTTATTTGAAGGGTTATAATATTTCCCGATGGATGTAATCCATTTATATTAATATATTCATTCTATTTGTTGTCATCACAACGAAAAATTAATAGAAAAACATTCATTGAATCATTATTTATTTTACTATTTATAATTTCAGGTGTTTTCCATTATCGTGCAAATGGAAAATATAATAAACAGTGCCTAAAGGAAATAAAAATACCTAATTGGTCATTGGAATCTAATATTAGTTTATATATTTTATCTTAATGGATGAACCATGACCTAGAGAAATCATACTAGGGTCATGTATTTACCCAGGATGCAACTCGTCCCAGTCTAGTGTGTCCACATATCATCTGGATTTTGCATCAACATGGTATTGCCCATGGCTTTCGGTGTCATCCTCAAAATAAAAATGAATTTTCACGTTAGGTGGGCATGTCTTGGGAGGCATAATGTACATATAAATAATGATGGACATTCTAACTCATATACATATTGAATATAAAATTTGATGTGTATTGTGTCAATAAAAATAATTATTTATTAAAATAATCACACATATTTAAAAAATAATTAAATTAAATAAACAATACATGGATGGTTGGTCGCTTAATATGACCAGTAATATGGTAAATGTAATGCATGAAAAAAATTAAATGATAGAAATTTATGTATTATGATATTTAAATAAATTAAATGAATTATGAAATTTAAAATTATTATTTCTAGTCGTTCCCATAAACAGTTTATTTTAAAAGTTGAAAATGAAAATTTCAACAATAATTTTACACCAAAATTAAATTAATTTCCAACCAAAATGAATAAATTATCGGAATAATAAAATTATTATCTTAAATTCAAAAAATTTATTAACTAATATAGTGGCTCAATTTAAATTTCACAATCCCTAAATCCTTTCCTAGACCCAATGCAGGTCATGCCGAACCCATGTAGGCCCATACCAAGAAAAGAAAGACATGCACATGGGTGTTCTAGGCCATGTAGACATGTCGTTAACCATTATAGATTAGGACACTAAACCTAAGACCATTTTTAGTCAGGACATGTCTAACAAGACCCTTGGAGGATTGAGGTTTGGACAAACAGGGTAGGGGTACCTCAGGTGGGGGTTAGACGTGACCATGGTAGCTAAAACAATGAAATCAAATAGTTTTCCCCTAGAATATAGGTGGGAATGAGGGTGAAACAATGGTGTTTTCTGATGGTGGTGATTGTTGGTGTCGATGGGGTGTGGCCATATTTTCCACTAAGGAGGGATGGAGACATTGGGGTCGTGGTAAGACAGCCAACAGAGTCATCAACAACATTTGGAGGAGGCAACGCCACAAAGATCATGGAGTGATGGGATTAGTGCAAGATAGAGGTCTGAGGTCATCATGTGATAGAGGCAGTGGGGAGCATAGTAGAACTCGATGAATAGTGGGGCATACATTTGATGAGGATGGATGGCGTCATGGCATAGGCAACCCAAGTGGGATTTGATGAATGGTGGTTATGAAATTGAGTATTTTAATTTAATGTTTTTTATATTAAATTTTTCTCCACATGAGTTTTTTTCCTCCACCCATTTTATTCATTTAAACATGTTGGACCCAGTTATTTGGATTGCTGCCTATTTTAACCTATCCTAGCTGTCCATTACGGTTTTCGTCGTATCCATCCAATCCCCCCACATGTTTCATTTTTTTCATCTTCGCTAGCCGTTCAGGTTGTTTTTCCCTGTGGAATTCATTCTATGGACAAGCGGTTATGCTGTTAGGGTTTCAAAATGGGGTTTTCATAACCTCTATTGTGAATTCCTATGAGACACACACAAAAAATCAGAGATTAGACAGAAATAAGAGGTGTAAATTTAAGAGAGTGTATTGGGATCTGCGACGTGTTCTCCCCCGACGTGCTGGTTCAGCGGCGGAGACAGATCTGAAGCTCGATTCCTACTACCCAACGACATTCTTCCATAGTTGTGTGCATTGGAAGAGTGGTTATTGGTGGAGACTTCGTTGACAGTCATTCCAGTGAAGGAGTGAAAGAAAAATTTGATCTGCAGATCAGATATTTGGATCTGGTGACTTCCGGCCGCAGTGAGTCCAGATCCATTGACATCCTCTTACCGCGACTGCAGATATAGTAGCGGCAAAAGGATTCACTTGGATAGAAGAGATCTGGATGGTCGGACTCTGGTCTGGCGCTATAAGTCTTCCTTTTCTTCAGTTTCCTAGTATTGACTATTTGTAATTAATTCTTGACACATTGTTTCTTGTAAGATAATTTTTTCGTATTGTTGCTGCTTCTAGTTGATTGTTTTGTAACATTAATATAGTTCTTTTCATGAGAATGTAATAAAACGTGTGAGTGGGTGTGGTGTTCTTTCCATGTAGTAGGTCCCCTACGGGGATAAAGCACATTAAATACTTGCGTTCCATTATTTTTCTATAGTGTTTTATGGTGTCTTTATTAATTGATCATTTGTGCACAACTCCAGCGATCCAACATGAATTTTTGGTCACTTTGGAAGTGTGTTTATGCTGTCCATCAACAACAACATGTGGTATCAGAGCCAATATGGCTGTTGTGCCTTGTGATTTATCTTTCAGCGTTATCTGCTACTAGGTTCTTGGAACCCACACGTCTTGTCATGATAATTTTTTTTGGTATACTATTGTTTTCCTTATTCCTGATGTTTGTTAAATTGCAATTTTCAATTCTACTTTTTGTTTACCCTATCTGGTATTATTATTCTTATAGCCCTATTTAGTAGATTTTCTGTGTTTTCACTATAGTTTATTAATTTTGGGTTTTCATGAATTTAATTTTCATCTGCATTTTTCTGTTCAATTTTTCATGTATGAATTGATTTAAATTTATTAATAGAAATAATTGTATTCATTGAATATTTCTACATTCCACATCCCATTGTATGTGATTATCCCAGGTGATATTGGTCGTTCTTTTGGGGGCATACACATTTGTTGTCCCAAATTACTCAGCACCTACTAACTATATAATAATGACTACATTGTGATATGAAATTGTGAAATTCGATGGTGAAAATGATTTTAATTTTTGGAGAATTAAAATGAGAGTGTTTCGTGTTCAACAAGGATTAATTTATTCCCTATGTGAGCCCCATAAATCCATTATGACTATAAATAAAACTGGTTAGACCATTGTAGAATACCAATATGTACCCCATGAAGTTCTAATTATAGTCCATAGCTCACGTTTTCATTACCTAGGAGCTAAGGTCCTTAGAGATGTTTCCTTAGAGTCCATTGCTACTATCTTTTGGTTGAGATTAGAGAAGTTGTATATCACTGCTTCATTAGTTGATAGATTGTATATAAAATCACATGTTTACTTTTAAGATGAAACCTGCTAGTTCTATCAAATCGCATCTTGATGAGTTTAATAAAATATTGCTTGATCTTTCCAATATAAATTTAGTAGTCGATGATGAGGATCAGGAAACGATTATCTTAATTTATCTTGACAACAATTATAGTTCTTTCGTTGATAATATGATGCATTTTAGGGACTCACTGACCCTGGAAAAGGTTAATCCACCCTTCATTAAATATATTTTCAGTCCAAAATGGGATAGGATCACAGGGAGTGGGACTTAATTCTATGGGTATAAAAATGATAGGGGTCAAGTGAAAAGTAGTGATAATGGTAAAAAAAAGGTAAGGGTTAGTTTAGGACACTAAAATGCTATCAGTGTGGGAAACCAGGACACATTAAAATGGATTATCTTGATAGAAATGGTTTAAGGGATAATGGGGGTAAGTCTAATGTAGTTGAGCCTGGTTTTTCGGATGTAATTATTCTATAGATTGTCGAGTGTGATATAGGGGTAAGAGTTATCAGTTCAACTCTGGGTTTTGTTTATTTATTTCTGTCCTAGGTGGGTTAGGCTTCTTAGGAGGTAACCTGTTATGAGGACATTGAAGCATTGGGTAGTGGTTAAGAGAATCATATCATGGAAGGTGTCTGGATGATCACCAGACTTCATGATGGGGGTGTTGCTGGTATGTCATTGTTGTCATTGGGTGGGTACATAGGAATAAGATTCTTGATGTCGTAGGTGGTCTAGATTGGGATTTTTTTTCCCAAGGTAGGTAGCAGGCTGCCCTTGCTTGCAGGGTATGATTCTTCATGGTTACAAGATAGATCTAGGACTAGGGTTGTATGGGTTTTACAATGGCTCAGGTTAGGAGTTTTCTTCTGCTATTACATTGTTCTATGTTGTTTCTTCTCCTTAGGTGGAGAGTCTTCTGGGCCTGTCGTATATCATGGTGGATTGTGTTTTTTTTCTTGCTCTAATCCTTATGTTGTGTTTTATTATTTTCTTTCTTTTGCGTGAGATATTTTTTTCCGCTATTTCTTTCATAAATAATGTTGAGTTTATGTTCATACTTTGTATTGCTGCTATACTTTGAGGATTGGTACTACTGTGTTCGTTTCTTGTGTGCAGGTACTAGTTTGCAGTATGGGACTTCCTTGACAACATTATCTCAGTAGTCGACTCAGGTAAGTGCATATATTAATTTTATATATGTTTAGATATTTTTCTTATAAAGTTGTTTAAGTAGTAGTTCAGATGGAATTGATGAGGGAAAGTGTGTATCACATTGACACACATTTTGTACCTAAACATTGAATATTTTGACTAGCATTGTTTATTACCATTTTGTTTCCCTAGGATGTGTATCATGACTACCGATTCAATTGATGGGGTAGGTGCAGGAACATCCCAATTTTTTTATGAAAATGGGAGAGATTTGTGAAATTGAGTATTTTAATTTCACATTTTTATCATATTAATTCTTCCCTTGCATGACTTCATTTTCTCTTCCCATTTAATTTTTTCAAACATGTTGGATCTGGTTATTTGGATTGTAGCCTAATTTAGTCTATTTGGATGTCCATTCTGGTTGTTGTCCATTCAACCAAGTCATCCACCTGTTTTGTTTTTTTCATCTTCATTGGCCATTGTGGTTGTTTTTCCCTATGGGATTAATTCCATGGAAAAGCAGTTATGATGGTAGGGTTTCTGAAGGGGGTTTTCATAACCTATGTTGTGATTTCCTATAACACAGACAGACACAGCGAATATAAGATATTATAGAGAAATTAGAGGTGGAAATTTGAGATAGAGGATTGAGATTTGCGACATGTTCTCCCCCGATACACTTTTTCAGTGGAGAAGACATATCTAAAGCTCAATTATTGCTACCTGACAACGTTCGTCCATAGTTGTGCACATTGGAATGGCCTCTATTTGTAGAGACATTATCGAAATTCATTCTAGTGATGGAGTTTAAGAATATCTTGATCTGCAGATCATATATTTTGATCCAGTGACATCCGACCATGGAGAACCAAGATCCATTGACATCCTATTACGGTGACTATAGATAGAGTAGTGGCAATAGGAATCACCTTGCTAGAAGTGATCTGGATGGTCGGACTCTTGTCTGGTGTTGTAAGTATTTCTATTCTTTGGTTTCTCACTATTAGAGATTTGTTCATAAGGATTATAACTGGGTTTCTCGTTAGTCGATTCTTCCATATATTGGATGCATCTAGTTGATCGTTTTGTTACAATAATTTGGTTTTTTTGAGATTGTTACAAAACTTGTGTGTGGGTGTGGTGTTCTTGTCATGCAATATGTCTCTTAAGTGGTTAAATCACGTTAAATACTTGTGTTCTATTAATTTTCTACACAGTTTTATAATGTATTTATTTTTCGATCATCTGCATACAACTCTAATGATCCAGCTTGTATTTTTGGTTGCTTTGGTAGTGCATACTTGTTGTCTGGCAACCACAATAGTGGTTGATCGATTTAGAAAAATGGGAGGCAACTAGAGTGATGAATGTTGGTGGATGACATCACAGTGGCTTGGAAGTTGTCTGTGGGAGGTTCCTCTATGGAAATCTAGGGAGCTGATAATGGAGGATCCCATTGATTGGGATGAGTCAGGAGGGATGAGACAATAGTCCCAGTCCATGGTGTGGTAGTGGAGGAGGGAGACCGACCGTTGGAGGATTCATCGGTAGAGAGGAGGGGTGGTGTATGAGGGAACATAACTGTGGTCCCTGATCTATTTTTTTAACATTATCCACTCTCCATGATTTCAATGAAGAATTTACATTTTATATGCCCCATTTTTTTGATGTGACCAAAACAAATAAGACTAATGCAATAGTTTTTTAATAAAAAATTTCCCTTCTTTTATGATCCCATGCGATGCATCCCATGCCATCGGCGAATTTTTTATTTATGCTATGTTAAAAAATTATAAAAATCTCACCATCCATTTAATTTTTTTAATAATTATTATTAATAATTTTCTGAATTCAATGATCATTTCAAATTAAAATGTAATTTAGAAAACCCTTTTTTGGACACCAAAATAGCGGCAAAAATACTTGGGTTTCCCAGAAATTATTTCAGATAACTCATTTGGGTTGCAAATAAGACACTGATATATATATATATATACATCTAATGGGGTGAAGGTTAATTGGTGACATGTATCCGTCTGTAACATCTTACAACAGTGGAGTCCTTGGTTAAACACCCACCCAAGGAAGTAATTTTTCCTATATGGGGAAATGAAGATTACTCATCTATGGAAGGAAGTGTGATTTGGGTGACATCTATTATAATATTGGAAAGAAAGGCCGCTATTGACCGGTGAAGACCACGATGGTAGTAGGGAGACCTTTTGGTCTGAGTAATTGCGAGTGTAGTGCAGGGAATTATGTGGAGTAGCATAGTTGGTGATGTTGCTGGGTAGATTGATGAATTAGAAGATCCGTTATGGACTGGTGTAGAAAAAGACGGTGCTGAGGTCGGTACGATATGGATGGGTCAGCAACATGGCCAAATGGTGGTATGGCTCTAACAATTGGAGATGGAGGACCAAGGGTGGGGCGAGGCGGAGGGGGTGAAACATATGGCTCAAGAGGGATCTACGATGGTGGAAAAGGAAGAGGTGATCCAGACACACAATTGCGGATTTCGGCACTAATAAATTGATTCTTTGAGACATATATTAGACAACATTTCCACTAGGCTATCAGGTAATCCATCATTAACTAAATAATGATTGATGGTTATGTTATCTCTTTGTTGGTGCTATGGACTGCCTTTCAAGATGGCATGTGTGTGGGGGGTGAGTGTGTATTTGATATAATTTAACCCCCTATAAACCTAATATATATATATAATCTCTGGGAAATAAATACAAGAAAACTAGAAATTGTCCACAATAAAAACATTAAATGACCATAACTTGGCCATCTAAAATTTGATCCACATGATGTCTATTCTATCGGAATATTATTTAAACCCTCTACATAATTTAGGGAAATATAATTTTACATTTGATCATAAAATTAACATGATGCTTCTGATTCCAATTGTTTGTTACATGTTGTGTATGAGAATCCAGTGGGCCTATGATTTAAAATTTTCATCACTAGTGTGACCAAACTTATCGTGTTAGGAAATCCATGCCACGATAAGGATTATGTATATTTTGTGAATTAATAAAAATATAAAAACCAAAGTAAATAAATAACTTGTTCAAAATGAAGGGTTTCCAACTGCTGATCATCATCAGTGACCATTCCTCG
The DNA here is from genome assembly GCA_963277665.1 of Viscum album. NCBI lineage: Eukaryota > Viridiplantae > Streptophyta > Magnoliopsida > Santalales > Viscaceae > Viscum > Viscum album. Next base: position 514,370,342 of record OY728138.1, read on the forward strand.
AAGGATCTGAAACAAAATCCCTCTAGATCATCCACACATACATGATGAATTTTCATGATAACCATTTCTGATATTTAGGGTGGTAGCCTAGAGATCCAATAAACCGTTCAACGTTGTGATGACCACCTCGATTTCATCCCTTCGATATGTCAAAAGAATTCAATGATCAATATCTAAAAGAGGGACTCTATCAACCAAAAAGTTGGGGGTAGAGAGAACCCCTTATTTTATTATTATGAAGAATCATTAGAATAACGCACCTCCATGACATATATATTCGATTGTTTAAGTACTCAGTAAGGGTTCCCTGACCCTGGAAATAAAACCCCCACTAAATAACCGCTAAATAAATAGTTATGATGAACCAGTTGTATCATAAATATTATTTTCTATTTTATTTAATACTTTTAATATATACAAAATATATTATATGACAAAATTGAGTCATTTAACAGAACTCAAAATTCCCAGTAATATTAAAAAATCCATGAATATTAAAATAATATTTGTTTGTATAATATTTTTTTTCTATATTCAATAGATACATTGTGAATAATTTTAATAAATAAATTTAACCCAATTATTATATAATAAAATAATGACTAATTAATTTATTAATCGGTGATTGATAATACTTGAAGAACTCTCAGGCCTCATTGTGGGGCCCACCATGTCCTATATGCCAATTCCCCAAAATATGAATGATTCTTGAATAATCTATTTTTTGTGACCCTCTATTCCCTTATCTCGAAGGTAATAAATATTATTTACATAAATATAGTGTATCCTAGAAACCTATCAAGGTCCCAAAATATATAGGGAATAGTCATACAAAAGAAATCCATCCTTCGAACATGTATTGTGTAATATTTTCTCATTGTCTTTAGATATCTCATAATGTTGGATGCAGAATTGTGACATATTCCTTTTTTTTTGTTGATCTAACTTGAAAAACATAACTTCGACTACCTTGGAAAAGGATTTTGCAAGGTACTACCCTTCTGATCAACTTGGTCTGACATATCACTACATATGTATAGAATAATGAAATTATATCTTGACCATTCAATTAACGACATACCAAAAAATGATGCACCTAACACTAGATACCTCACCACGACTTTTTCATTATGGTTTTTTATTGACATAAAAGTACAAAATAAAATGGAAAAAATTGATAATTATATCATTTTAAGAGACCATTACACATGTTCATATATAGGAACAGTCAATGACACAAAAAAAATGTGGTTTTACTATTGGTTTGTATTTCTATATGACCTATCATACTAGAAAACACCTTGTGAAAACATAATGATAAGATATCTCAATGAATATGATCCCCCATAACCTGAGAGTTAGACATCAACTATGTCCATGCGTATGTTGTATCTAGTTCAAAGTAATATTTTTAAAAATTAATGTCACAATATCTCAAGGTTCTTATTATATCCCCATAACAGCTATAAACATTCAATAAAATAAATAAACATTGAAAATTTAAATTTAAATATTAGAAGAAGAAATATGAACACTATAAATTTAAATACAGATAATGGAAATCTCATTGTATACACGAAATAAAAATAAATATGTACTCATTATTTGGATATAGTAAACCCACTATTACAATACCAGTAGCAATTTTCCTTTTGATCTCTAATAGTTTGAAAATTGAAACAAAAATAAGGGAGCTTCTTATATCAGATCTGTGGAAAGACCTCATCATCCTTTTTAGAGAGAATAAATTGTTTAGGTAAAATAGTTTTGAAATAAACCTAAACGATGATATGGGTGATGTATACATATTAGAAAAAATCAATTTCTTTTAACACTTTCTTAGGGTCTCCCAATGCAGACACATAGTCGAAGTGGATACGTCAATGCCATATGATCCAGTTTAGGCCCAGAAACTTAATCCAGAAGTAAACACTAGTGATTTTGAGATCGATGGGATTAAATAAGTAATCCAATTACTGAATGGAGGTCATAACTGATTTCAATGATATTGAGCCCAGACACTAATAATTCCTCTTAATCCCCTGTAAGGGGAAAAGAATATAGAAAAAACCAATTATGATCAGGATTCTATTACAATCTGAGAATTTGTTGACCACTAATAAAATATTCATCAAATCATCATCTTTAAAGGGTGTCTCAACCGTAAGAAAAATCAATCGACCGATGATTGAATGTTGGTAGATCATGAATTTATCCACAATAGCATCTTCATTACCTTTGAAAAGATTTATCAATGCCATATAAATTATATGCTCTGGAGAAGCATCCTTCACTAATGATGATTTTATCCACTCTTCATTGTTAATCAAATCAACTTTTTTCTTCACCATATGATCAGTTGATGGATCAACTTAATGATTCGTAGTGGATACATCTCTATCACCCATGATTTTCGGACACATGAAGTGTATTATCTCTATTATTTCACTAGAGCCTTAATCAATGCCATCCCCAGCTTCAAATCCATTTCATGACCCCAACTTCATTCTCCCTATTTATATAATTTATATTTAAATTTTTTAAACGTTATTATAATTAAAAATATTTATCAGTTTTTATTATTTATGAACTCTATTCATTTTTAGTTATTTTTTTCACTCATTTTTAACATTCATGCATTTAAGATTATATTATCATTAATATTATTAATTATTATTATTTTAATAAATTTTACCTTTTAATATATATTAGTTTATTTTGATTTTATTTTATTTTAAACAATTTTTTAGTTATTTTAAAAAATAACTATCGAAAATATAGGTTTTAATTAATCAATAATATAATACAACGATTAACACTATATTTTACTATGCTAAAATTCATGTGTTATTAATTATATGAAATCCTGAATAATTATATATATAATTTATATATATATATCTATATTTTTTTAAAATATATTTATATAGTTATATATGTGTATAATAAAATTAAATTTTGAATTATTAAGTAATTTTTATCCAGGTGGATTTTGGTAGAATTTTTAAAACACCAACACCGTTCGAACTTGATTACGGTGTTCTCATAAACGAAATAGATCTAAAAACATTTATTTATCAATATATTTTTAAAAATTAATTTTCAAATTAATATTTATATATAAATATAAATGTATTTATATAATTATATTTTTAAATGTATATTTAATATATTTATAAAATTATATAGTTATAATAACAAATAACTATATATAATTTTTTAATTTTTTTGTACATATAAAGAAAAATTATATATTTAAATAATAATAAAATCATAATAAATATTTTTATATAATAATGATATTTATTATATTAATAAACATATATTTATAATTATATAATCTTAATTATATATATTTATAATTCAAAAAAATTAATATTATACATCAAATATATATATAATTAAATAAATATATTTATAATTATATGCATTTATTTGTAAATTTGTTTACCAATATAAGAATTTACTGCTACGACCTGACCCAAGACCGTGTTCATGCTGCAACAACTCCACACCCGCCTTCATAGGCCTAGGGGTGTCGAAAAGTGTCAAAGAGAGACTAAAATCAGAGAGGTAATTGCAAAAAAATTGAACACACAAACACAAACAACTCAAAACAAAAGTGTAGAGGGAATGAAATAAAAGATTCAAAACTGCTATAAATTAAACCAGTCAAGCATTAACCTCTAGATAGTACTAGAGCACGATAGTGGAAACTGAAAATAAAGGGGAAAATATATGCCCAACTAGAATAATGCACCAACCTAAAAAAATTGGGACATTAAAATAGCTAAGAGATACCATCTCTTGAATCCCAAATTATGATTGCCATATGGGATCCAACCACCTTGTATTCCCAAGCTCCTCTAAAGTCTTGATCGACCTGTCTGTTGTCTCCAAGAGACACATCATGTGTTGGGAGATGACCTTGTATAGAAGAATATATACTTACCAAGTAGAACTCACAGAGATGGATGAAGGGGGAGAAGTAAGAGATACAATAAAGAGGAAAGTATTAGAGTAACGGAGGTATGGTAAAATAGAAGAGAATTATTATAGATGAAACCAATAAGAGAATGAAAGTAGAATCATCCAAAAACAAGGAACACAAAATGGTGAGGATATGAACCCCCCAAGGAGTCTTCACTACCAATAATATTAGAGTAGACTTGTCTAAACTTGATAAGATACACACCGAAAGAATGTTCCACACCCATTGCGTATTCACCTCTTCTAGTAGGGGAGTAAACAAGCCCAAGGAGTGGATAATGTATCAATATATATATATATATATTCAGTTAGAGAATATGAAATGAGTGTGTAAGGGTATCTCTATCCCACAACTCTTCCCCAGAATATGAGAAGCCAATAGTTCCAAGAAAAGTTCATCATTGATGCCTAGCACTACATACGTCTACCAAGTGAAACACTTGTCAAAAGGGCTCATTCAGAACACTTTGATAATAACCACATTGGTCGGCACTGACTCACCCACATGGTTTTAAGTCGTGTCACAAGAACCCATATTTGTGGAGAAAGCATCTTTTGTTTTTCACAAGAGTAATGGTACATCAAACCTTGTCTCGTCTCTATGACACAAAAAATCTATGTAGAGGACCCACACCCTAGTGTGTCAGGGATGTTATACTCTAATAGTCACCGAATAATTCCACTACCCATCCCGGATATTGGGTGACACCTGGGATGGTCACCACAGAATGACACTTCCTAGATCCTATTGGCGGGTTTTCCTGGTGAGTCATTAGGAAAACACCACTACCCAACCTAGCTAGAGGGTTACACCTGGATGACGCCATCAGGGAACGTCACTGCCCATCCCAGTTAGAGGGTAAGCCCAATATGTTTAGGATGTCTATGTACTAGGTCATACAAGAGGGTAACGTAGATAGATCATTGGGAAATGCCACTATAAAGTATTATAATAGGGTAATAAAGGAATTGCCATTTAGGAATGCCACGGACCAACCCATCTGGTGGGTAAGCCTAGTATTTCCCGTGTAATAATGTATGATCATTTCCATCATCGGGTGTCCCATCTATGCATTCCAAACCCATAACAGTCGTTTTGTATCTTGAAATCCTATTCCGACAGAACCATCACATTAAACGTAGAAAAAACAATAAGGATAGGCATCTTGCGGCCCAAAATATGAGACCAAAATTAGGGGATAAAAGAGGAAGAATATTTTTTATGAGGTACATGGTGTGTATGGGGCCCACATGATGTGTGAAAATACCTCATCACTAGGCCTTGTACCTAGCCAAACATAGAAACCAAAACTATATACATGTACCACTTGGCATGCCTATGTACTCCAAAAGTACATGGAATATTAGGTCAAGAGGCTGATGAGTACACGATGTTCGTCATTGGACCGAAGGGAAAAAATAATTTCACTAATATGCCTCCTAAAACAACCCCATAAAATTTAAACGCATCTCTTCATACATCATCTAGACTCTCGTAAGAGTCGTGCTGACCTATGGTGTGGATTCACATCAAACAAATCAAAAGTACCTTCCACCAATATTCCATTCCAGTTTACACATTTAATGAGATCTCAAATGAGGCTCCTCACATCGCAGTGAGAAAAACATAGGTAGGCTTTAAATAAATAAATGGATCACAATATTGTTATCCTGTTGGAAGAGTACAAAGGATAAAATATTCCTTTTCCTGAATTAGACACCTGATGTTAATGTTTTATTTCATTTCATTATGCTCGAATGGTGTCTTGTGGGACCCAAAAATCAATATCGATTTAAATACCATAAATTGGTATCAAAATATCCACCTCAAAAAGGGGACCAAAATTCCATTGATGGAACATTGATTATAAGTCACATGTGGAAATTATGGAGGGTCAATGTTTTAATAAAAAAATTATATTATTAATATTTGGAAATTTCGGGGACCCGATCCACAATCCCAAAGAAGGAATTAATATTCAGTCACGAAATGTCTATCTCCAAAACTAGGTTGTGATCAAATGATGACATGTCAACCAAACACCCCACGAGAGTGATAAATGTGGTTTATAAAAGTTAACAAGAACAACAGTATAGTTATTATTATTATTTTTTATTTATTTATATTTATTTTCCATTTACTTTAGGGTTTAATCCATCATTCTTGTCCCTTGATGTGTGTTTCCTCCACAGTCACTAGACCACCATGAGCAACATCATCATGCCATTGGTTCCCCTGTGTCACCTGATCTATTCTATCATTATGGCCATCTTCTGATCATCCACAATCACTTGTCTACCCCGCCGGAACCACTTTATCACTCTACATTGGCCGCCACCTACTCACATGGGCCATCATACACTACCACTTAAACTGCTGTAGTATTTAACCTTAGACGGCCAGATGATGAATCATGGACCCTCGTGTTCTTCCACCTAGAGAAGGAGGGTCGAACCACCCTTTCGCTGCACTTTTTGGGGTCTTCATTGCATCCAATTCCATGAAAACAGATTTAAGAATTCCCACACCAAATCCAACAAAAAATTTAATTTTCAAAAAAATTTAGCGCATCACTAGGGATTGATTTAACCTTGTATATCATTCCTAATATCTTGAAATATGATTCATTTCAGTAATTTCTAGATGAACATTTATTGGTTTTCAGGTACCCTCAAATTGTCGATTAAATGTGACACCATGGATAAACACGTGATGGGTAGAGATAGAAACTTAGGAAACAAAAAAACTAATTGATGGATGTGTTCATTTTTCCATGATCGATGAGATTCATGAATGAGATGAGTAATTAAAAAAATCTTACACATTGAAGAAACACAAATTTCTAGAATATGAAATTACAAAAATGTATTAAAAAGGGAAATTTTGATCCATGAATTATTTTTTTAAGGATTAATTGTCACTCATAATGAGAAAACAATATGTGGATAGAATATCCATATATAAATGTACTACCCAGATTGTATTTATCATCGTTGATGAAGAGCATGCTCGCCATGGTCCATTGCATGGGCCACCCTTTAAATCTACTTGAACTGAGGTTTCATCGTCATCCATTGTCCTTCATCATCATTTTCCAATAGGAATGAGAGGTGATAACTTTTCAGTGATTTTAGAAAATATGGGATAACCCTTGGAAGAATCCCATAACAAAATATTAATTGGGAATTTATGGTTTGATCAAAATAAAATAAATAAATAAATAAAAAATTATTTATTTTCTAATGATGAGACATAAGCTGAACACCTGACGCTGATAGAGGTTATACCACGTCTAGGGTAAATACAATGTTTTGTTATCAAATATATTATCATATATCTCATCTGAGTCCCCATTAATGAGTTATTTGGATTTGAGCTATTAAATGAATAAATTATAAATTTAAATCATCCATTTAACGTACCGCCAATGAGCTAGGGGTCCGAACATCTCGTTCTAACTCATTTTATGTCACTCCTAGGGTAAAAACCACAGTTTGGATCCAACTACAATATCAAATTTCCAATCTAATCGACTGTATAATAGATATTCTCTTATTTTAGGAAAACTGTGTGACTCCAATAATAATATATTTTATATTTTAATAAAATTAATTTCAGGAACACCCGACCACAAAATAATGCACTGTTTCAACACATGGATTTGAAATTATTAATAGGAATATTTCAATGTCTTACAAGGTTAAACCTATGTCTCTACATTATTCCCTTCTTCAAAAATTTTAATCATTTAAATGAATAAACAAATAAATTAGTCGGGGGCACTAATCCTTCACCTAACTCTTCCCTATACTTTTATATATGGAAAAAGGAGAATTTCAAAAACTCCATCATCTCCATTCATTGTCAACTGACTAAAATACTCATTTATACCTTAATGGATTGATTCCCTTATTCAAAATAAATCCATCATGTGGAACTTTAAAGGATATTTGGTCATGAAAGACCTTATAGTTGATTTATCCCTACTGAGAGTCTCACAAACACTCGAAAAGCAAAGGAGCCAACAAAATTTAATGAAGAAAAATTATAGCCTCCTTCTCCCACACTATGTCAAGGTTGAAGTCAAGCACACAAGAGTACCAATGAACAATAAAAGTGACTAGACAAATTCATCCATGAGAATCTAGACATGGAAAGCATGAGGCCTAACCCTTGTGACTTCCCCTCTCTTGGATGTTTAGTAACCCCAAGCCAGAAACTCCACCACAGTTATTAGTGGAATCTTAAGAAAAATGTGTCATTTAGAAAAACCCCATTATAATTGTGAGGACCTACTCTGATACTCCATTTCACCACACTGCAACATGGTTACACCGATGCCCCATGTCGCACTGGTTGAACCTAATGTATGGAGAGGAATGAAAAGAGTTCCTCACAACAGTATCTACATATTTCTTTTGTAGAATGTAGAAAGGACAAGGAGCGTAAGTATTATCATCTCCTTTATTGCAGGGTCATAATCCTCCAATGCCCACAACAATCCGTTTCATTGAGCATTAAATCATTGATCCTTTAGTGGGATCCATTGTTGTATTGGATGGATCGCATACCGGCATCCACCACCCATAGCTCCTCATGATCCACTTCCAGTTCAAACTATCTATAATCCCTATGATATAAATCTCACTTTCATAAGTTCCTGCTCCATCACCCCAGAAAATGTGAGAATGCATAAGAGAAATACAATGGCTCAGATCTCTCTACGGAGTCCCTACTCGAACTACCATTCATGGAAATATACATCTAAGATATTGTTAAGTGATTAGCATGTAAGGTATGTAATCCTCACAGTGATATATGACTCTATCATCCATCCTTGTTAAATCTCTCTAATCTCATGTATCCGAATAGAGTATAAGTAGGAGGGGTAGTACTCCTCCTGAATCAGTTGTTGTAACTCATCCCATGGGAGCATCGACTCATTATTCCTCTGAGAAAATATGCTCCATCAAATCCGAACTACTCTGTGGAAGAAAAAAAGTATCCTCTAATGACACCATCTATGTTTTCATGGTCTGAACAAGCTAGAAGATGTGGACCAAAGACTCTAGCCAATCCTCTACTGCCAGCAAATCTGGATCACCGTAGAACCTCAGTGGTATCTAACACTAAAACTCATGGAATCCACTCATCATGTGCATGTCCTCCACCTACTCTACTGTGATGATATACTTCTCAATTGGTGGAGATGCTTCTACATATCCACCTGGAAGGAGGGGATCATAAGATGTACCCTGAACTATGGTATTTTTTCTCATAGTGTATTCTTTATGAACCGAAGGTGGTATCCTAGCTGGAAGTCATCGTGGAGCCATATTGAAAGATATAAAGGATTATTAAGGTCAGATTATCATATATATATATATATGAATGATAGTCAACAACTCAATCCTATATGATACATGTACCATTGTTCCCTAAAACAAATGTATCTGGCTTTCAAGTTGACAAGCATGTATTCATGGTATTGGTTAATGGATAATTCATCTGAAAAAAATTTCATCTGACTCCCTATCATAATAGCTGCAATTGAGATACTTTGAAACTATTTCCCTAAATCCCACCCAATTACTTTTTATGGAACTTTTGAAGAACATATCGAGGAATGAACCACCTATAAAAAACTTTTTCATTACCTGGCCCAAGCTAAGGATCGAGCTTCAAATACCCCAAGGACACCTCCATAGTCCAGGGGTGGAAAAAAGAGTTGAAGGCACACTAAAATTGGAGAGGAATTTTCCAAAAAAGTCTATACACACACATACAATCAAATCTATAAAAATGAATAGGGAATGAAATAAATTATGAAGCACTACTATAAAATAAACCCAACATGCATGATCATCTATACATTATAAGAGGACAGTAGTGTAAACTGAAGGTAAAGGGGAAAAATACATACAAAACAAAAAACATGTCCCAACAAGAAAAAACTAGAAAATTAAAATATCTGGGAGATCCCATCTATGGAATCGTAATCTATGACCACCAGAGGCAATCCTAGCACCCCATATCCATATGATCTTCTGATGTCATGATCAATCTGTAAGTATTCTACCAGACACACATCATGTGAAGGGATAATTCCATATAGGTGTGAGAATATTCATTCTAATTATAATTCCCCAATGAGGGTGAAGGGGAGAAGTATGAGATAAATTAAAGATGAAAGTAGTAGATAGACCAGGGTATGGTAATATTTAATATAATAAGTACAACTCAAACAAAAAAGAGAGATAATGTAGACTCATCCAAACACAAGGAGCTAGATACAATGAGGATATGATCCCCCTATTTAGTATTTGCAACATGTAGTAGGACAGTAGACTCATCCAAAAATGAGAAGTTAGACATAGAAAGCACATGACTTACCCCATGGGTATTTGCCTCTCTAGGAAGGGTAGTAAACAAGGCCAAGTAGTGGGTATAATGACATGATATATATATATATGCTCAGTTAAAGAATCCCAAATGAGAGAGTAAGGGGATATCCATCTAACAGATCATCCCAAGAAGATGAGTAGAAAATATTTCTAAGGTATGTCCATCTGCGATGCCTAGAACCTCATACATCTACACCGGGAAACACAAGATGAAGGGGCCCAATCCTCAAACATTGATCCTATCTTCTTTGGGTATCATTGACTCACCAACATGGTTTAATGTCGAGTCACAAGAACAAATATTAGTGTGAGAATACACCCTTATTTCTGGTGAGTCCAAAGGTACATCAATCCATGTCTTGTCTTAGTTCCACACAAATGGATGCAGAGAACCCACTCCCTAGTGTGTCAGGGGGGTTCCACTCTATTATTTGTTAAGTAATTCCACTACCAAGAATGATTGAATGGTATTACTCATGAAGGTCACTGGGGAACACCACTTCATAGATCCTACTGGAGGAAAAGCCCGATGAGAATCTAGGGAAACACCCCTGCCCATCCCGGATAGACGGTTATACTGGGATGATTTCATTGAGGAATTCCACTACCAATACTGTCTTGTGGGTTATCATGGAATGTTGAAGAAAACCACTACCTGAGTCCTACTATATGGTAACTCTGTAGGATCATCATAGAATAATACTATCTAGTCCTACTAGTGGGTATGTCTGAAACTACCATTGGGGAACACCGAAACCCCACAATTCTAGAGGGTAAGAGTTGTATTTCCCTAGTAATCATGTATGATCACTTTGAATGTCATGTGTCATCACTATGCATGGTGAACTATGAACATTCATGTCATATTTTGAAAACTATTAATGAGGGTTCCATCACATTCAATGGGTAAAATATGTTGAATTCGAATCTCGTGCTCCAAAATCCATGTCCAAAAGAAAGAGATATTAGAAATATATCATTTTTAATGAGGTACATGACATGTATAGGGCCCACATGATTGGTGACATCACCTAATTTCATTGACGTGTAGCTATAAATCCTTAAGTGATAAATTGTATATATGTACCTCATGGCATAACATTGTACTCCTAGAGTACATGGAATATCTAGTCAAGAGGCTGATGATCACATGATCCTCTTCATCGGTCTGAAGGGAAAAACATAATTTCACTGACGTGCAACCTCCAAAGGCCCCAGAAGCATTGAATTCATCTCTTCATACATATTCTCGACTATCAAAAGAGAAGATGATAACCTAATAAGTGGGTTCCATTCAAAAACATCAAGGTGATCTTCCAATGATATTCCTTTCATGTTTCCATATTAAATTAGATATTGAAAAAGGATCTATAGATCACAACAGTCAAAATAGGGAGGCCCTAGATAACCGAATAGATCACACTAATGAGATCCTTGGAAAAATGTATACATGATAGAATATTAATTTACCCTAATCAAACACCTATTAAAAATTTCTATTTCACTACATTACGCTCAAATGGAATCTCATGGGTCACAATCATAGATCTCTATTTAAATACCAAAAATCGGTATCATAATATCCATCTCAACATCATGATCATAACAAAGATGACCACATGATGATTAGATTCTGCATGCATAAATTATGGTGGGTCAATGTTTTAATAATAATATATTATTATTATCATTATCTCTACATTTCTGAGACACAATACAGAGACCAAAAGAAGGAATCCAACTTCAGTCTCAAGAACTGGGTCTTGTTGTCACTGACAACGCATCTATCAGACATAGCACATGAGACATACAGAGGTCTAAATAATTTTATGTAATTATTATTATTATCATCATTTTTAAATTTTTATTTTATATTTTTTTTTCCTATAGGGTTTCACACACCTTTATTCTCCCATGTGGTGAACCACCTCCGCACCCATCTGACCACCATGAGCTGTTGCATCTCAACATCAGTGACCCATGTCACACATTATCTTTCCACCTCACCCTAGCCTCTTCCTGATTGGCCAACATTCCCCCCCCCCCAATGAAACGTCCACATCACACATCTCGAGCCACCACCTGCTCACCTAGGCCACCCTAAACTGCCTCTTGGACCACCAGAGTCCACCAACTCAGACATCCTCTTACAGGAACCTAGACCTTCATGTGCTACCACCTGGAGAAATAGGGCCAAACGCCCATTTCACTGTGTTGGTTGGGGTCTTCCTCATGCCAAGTGCCAAGAACCCCTATTTAAAAATTTCAACAACATATCCGACATGAATTTCACATTCAAACAAATGTATCAAATCACCATAGATTATTTTCACCCATGATCTCAATCCTAGTCTCAGAAAAATATGATTCGTTGCTACAATGTCTCAATGCACAATGATTGGTTTTCGGGTACCCTCAAATCATTAATCAAAAACGACACTGTTGATAAACACATGAATGGAGGGTATAGAAACTTATGAAACAACCAAAAAATCAATTGATGGCCGTGTTTTTTTAGCAATTATTAATGATATTTGAGAATGAGAGGAGTTATTAAATAAAAATATTTAATACATAATAAACCCAAATTTCAGGAAAAAAAATTAGAAAAATGGATTAAATATTATAATTTTGATCCAAAATATAATTTCTCTAAGGATAATTAGAATTCATCATGAGAAAATCAAAAAGAGATAAAAAGTCCCCAAAAATGTCATACCTAGATTGGATCGATCATCGTTCATGAAGAACGAGATCGCAAAGATCTGTTACATTTGTTGCGCTTTGAATAGCCTTGATCAGAGGATTTATTATCAGCTTCCATTGATTGTGTCAACCATGTGAAAAATTATATCATGTAAGGGAGTACCACCGGTAAAACATAAATTTTGGATTCCTTTTTTAGAAGTATTTATAACTTTATACTTTAATAATGAATACATTATGAGTATTTTTTTTAAAATAAATATTTTATGAACCTAACATGATTTATATTAATATAAAATGGGTCCATGCTAATCGAATGAAAAAATTGTATGAGGATCGAGTTTAATAGTTCATCAGGGATTCTACATTGAATAAATATAACCCTTCACAAATCATTTTTCCATGTTAACATTATTTTAATTCAATAAAAATTAATATAGAAGAGTTAATGAATATTTAATTTGTCTTCCAATTTATCTGATCTATAAATGTTCGTCTAATCATGGCTTAAAATTGAATGTACATAGTGATTGGGAAGATACCACAATTTATGGATATTTTGACCTGATTACCAGTGTAAATAATAATTGAGATCATATATAAGAAATGAAAATGGGTATTGAATATGGATTCTTAATTGCCCAATTATGTTTGAGAAGTGAAATAACTATAATAAGAGACCATGGTATAGAGGTTTCACAAATTATAAAACATTGTCAGAGGCATTGAAGATATATAATTAGAAAGCTGGCATTGGAATGATCAACAATAGCTTTAAATAAAAATTTATTCTATATAATGATATCCTAACAATAAAAAATGTGATTCCATGTAGAAAATATAATGAAGAATTAATCATACATCCACTAGGCATGGTATCTATAAAATATTCCTATCCAAATGATGTATATTATTTTTATAGGACCATAAATTAAAGAAAAATTCACTATGTGTGGAATGAATCAAAACAATAATGATTTACCATATACATGGAATGTTGTGTTGTACATTATTTTTATCACATGGTTTAAATGACTGTATAGATTATAAGAATCAACAAGACAATTGACATGGCATGTAGATACAAAAATTGTAGATGAGAAACTATTTCAACAAACAAACACTCCTTAGTAGAATAAAATTGATTATGACCATTATAAATTTATAAATGATCTGAGTAACCTTCTTCTAATGTTATCTATATAAGGAATAAATCATTTTATTGTATATTTGTGTACACACAATACATGTCTATTTATGTTGGTAAATTTTTACATTCCACCAAGTTTATACAGGAACAAAAAATACATTATTTTGTATCTTCCTATATCTAGCCCAAAAAACCCCATTGATGATATTGATATCTATTTGGTTCCATTGATTTAAGATCTAAAATTTATGCGGGATTTATGATTTACATTGTATCATGCTCATAAAAGTGTTCATTTACATTTGGATCAATGTTTTATGGGATGATAATGGAATTTTCTACTTATTTAAATTTCACAGGATTAACATTAAAGAAATTTTGGGGCATCCCATTTTTTAATAAAAAACACATATAGTCCAATTGAAACATTTCTCGAAGACTATGTTTCTAGGAAATCACAAAATTTATCCTAATGTTATAAATCCCAATCCTGGATGACATCATTTTATGGGAATACCTACAAAAATTGGACATCATCTCCACAAATATGTGATCAAATATTCGTGATAAAAAATAGTGAAATAGTTTTAAGAATTGTTTTTCTAAAAACCACACCAAATTAGGTTGAAAAAAGGATTAATTGTTTTTTAATGACTGTAGTAGAATTTATTGTATGCCAAATATTTTATTATTGCCATGAATTTGAGAAACAAATATATTTTATGTTTTTTTTGGATGTTAATAAATGTGGCTGAAAAAACAAAAAAGGCAGCAAGGATTTCTTGGATATTGTTGATATGGTGATATGAGAAGAGTTGGCACTAGTGAAGGTTGAAAGGAAAACTTTTCTTCCTCTTGAATCATACACTCTATCCCAACAAGAAAATTTTCTATTTCATTAAGGGTGTAAATATTTTGAGGGATAGTCACCAAATATCAAAAATTTAAAATCAATGACTAATTTTATGTTATAGGGTCTAAATTTACATTATTATCATGTTTTGATGAAATATTATTTGTTTCCAATTAATATTACATTCTGTATAAAAATGTACAATATACACTAACCATATATTATATTCTTCTACTGTAATATGTAGTAAAGTTAGAGGCCCTTTGAAGAGACTAATCATGAATAATGAGATTAAAGTCAAACTATGTGAATTAGGTATGTTCTTAGAAAAATAATTCATTATCATAATAGGGAACTTGATGGTTATCATAGTTAGAGAGGTTCAACTATGAGGAATTTTTCATTATTGAATGATGTACCCCATTTAATAGTATTTGAATATATTGAAAGAGTAAATCAAGAATCAATGTCAATCCGAAGGTTGAATTTCAGAACTATATATTGTAAAATAAGATGCTTAATTCTATACTAATTACCCATCAGATCATGATAACATTGGTCCCCCAAAGTCTCATAAAAGAGAAAACCTTATGGGTGAAGATGTTTTTGGAAAATAATTTGTTATAATTACCATTATACAGATGGAGAAATACCACATTTAAATTTTATATAATATTGTAGAGGTTTATCCATATATTGATTCCCAAAAAAAATTATATGAAAGTTAAATCCTACAAGGAATGAAGGATGGATATCAAATATGCATAATCAATAGTTTATAAGATGTTTCATAGATAATACATATAAGTATTTTTCTAAAAAAAAAAATTTGATTGTTGAATGATTTGAATGTCTAGTTATTGTACCAAATTTAAATGTTTTATATATCTTATGTTTTGTAATTAACGGTTTTAAATTCCATAAAAAGGAATAAGATGAATGCACTATGATGAAAAATAGTGTATTAACACTTTTGGTGGAAGTTGTTCTTTCATTATGTTCCTAGTAATGAATTCTAATTTATGATACTGTTTCACATTTTATCATCATCAAACAGATATATGAGTTTTATTAGAAAACATTTCATTTGATAATTTTCTATTGATAATGGGTTTAAAATAGGTGTGTAGTAAAAATTTATTTATTAGGTTTCAGAAAGAAGATTATTTGTTTGGATGGGGATAATGACAATACATTCATAATGGAATCCCATTTTGTGTATGTAATTTATTTTTGAGATCCAACAAACATGAATTATTCAATAGTCATGTTAGAAACAAACAAATGTTGGTCTAGATGAAAATTAAATTGAGGATGACCCTTTCAATGGGAGATCACAAACATTTCATGGTGGTTCCAATGTTTACATTCTTTTATTAGTTAAATTAGTCCATAATGAAGCTATTTGGATACTTGATTGAGGAGAAAAATATCTTAAACATTCAAAGAAAAAGCGAGATTTCAATGAGGGTGTGATAATTCGGTCATATAGATATTATACCCTCTTTATCTGAGTAATAAAACATTTGAAATAAATAGAAAAAATAGAGTGAAATATTACGAAAAAATACATGTAACTCATAAAAATCATAGAAGAAAATTCAATATCCAACTAAATAAAAATACATACCATGTCAATCTACCTGTCTAGTGTCTAAAATTAAACTCCAAACAAATACACTGAAAAATCTCTAAAAAAGTCCCAAAACATATCCAGTTACTTTATCCAAAATCTATCCCAACTAAGCCATCTAACTCAGAACCATTAGCCTTAACCTGTCTAGAAAACAAAAAGTCTAATCGTGTACAGATTCAGATTCCTAAGTAGGGTGTGAGTACAACACAATAGACCACCCCAAACAGTATCTATATTAATATCCAGTAATAAAATAATGTATGGAGAGGTATATAGAAAACAATTATAATTCATAAGAAAATATTTACCACATTATCAATTAATATTTATTTAATCACATAACTCCTAGGTCCCCATAGACACATATGATTCAATCCATACATTTTCTCATGTTGGAGCCTAGAGTATTCCCATGTGATATAATATCTCAAAAAGTAATTCCAATGTTTAGTTAACTAATTCATAGTTGAATTCCCAAATTACAATTAATACATTACACAATATATTGACCATTTTCAATTACTTCTATTAAAAACTAAATAACTATGGTTCCATTCATACATTACACAATAGAATGAACAAGTTACCATTATTTAATTCATAACAAAATGACCATGCTACCATTCGTCAAATAATTAATTCAATAATTAATTACCCACATCAATTTCATTATTAATTCAATAATTAGTTTAGATAATACATCCCATTAATTAATTCGCATTACTAATTAAGTAAATAAAATCCCATAAATTAATTAATTTGTTACATATATAATATTCACCACTCAATATACCATAATTAATTTTCAATTAATTATATCATTCCAAATTTCAATAATTCATAATAAATTCCTCAATTAATTATCCAAAGTATCAAATATTTATATCCTATAATTAATTATTCAATAAATAATATCCAACAAAAAATATTTATATGTCAAAATTCATCTTACAATTAATTGTCTCTAATTCCATAATTCTAAAAATCTCCAATTTACATCTCCTCAATTTACCAATTATCCCGATTAATTAATTGAATCAAGAACAAAATTTATAGAAATATAATACCAATACTTCTATCACATAGACATACATTAAATAATAAATATGGAATTTTATATATGGACCACTTACCTCAATTTGTTGATGAACAATCAGCCAGCAAAAATACCCAAAATTGAGCAACACTACGATGTAGAATGTTATCCAGAATTAAAACATAATCCAAGATCAAAAAACTCATGATATCAAAAATATAAATATTGATCTAAAATTATATATATATAAACCATAATAGTTATGTGTCTAACCAAAAAAGATAATAATCACCCCAAAATAAAGGGGAGAGAATGGGAGAAGAGAGGTAAAGAAAATTGTCTAGGGTTCTATTATAAGGAGAGTAGTGGATCTTTGACACGAGATCCAAATAATGTATAATATATGTCATATGGACTTTTAATCCCTTTTAAATGATCTTAAATTGTCAAAAAATGAAAGGGTCCAATTTTCTGTTGAAATGTGTGAGCTTCGGGGGTTTGGTGGAATTAAAAACCAATTTTCCGGCCACATTAAAAATCATGAATGATTTCCTTGGTAGGGGTTCACAATTTGTACTAACCATGATCCTCAGCCATGAACCTTATATTTTAGGGGTACATTGTTTCTACTTATATGGAGAACAGTTTGACAAACCGTGTTCCAACAATGTGAACCCCTAATGTCCCAGGTTTCATGATTTTTTGGATTGGGGTTCACGGTTTTATCTCACCACGTTCCAACCATGAACAACCCTACTGGCATAATTTTTTCTAAAAATTCACCCCAAAAATTTCATACGGTTAATCCCAAATGAAAATTACTCAACATATGGAAAAATAGTACTTGTAAATGAGCTCAAGAGAACTTCAGAAAAGCTCGGGATATTATATTCTATCCACCTTTTGGAATCTCATTCTCATGTTTCACTAAGAAGAATACCTAAGATTCTGAGTCCAAAATATTGGTCCATTGAGACATCATATATTCTTCCCATTCCCATGTTTCATCCAACATATTCTAATGTTTCCACAATACATGAACTATCTGCATTTTCTTTCCTTGCAACATGTTCTCACTGTGATCCAATACACACATCAAGTGATATTAAAAGGAAGCATCTTTCACTTTCCCCATATCATACATATAGATCACACAAGAATGGTTGGTTAATACCAATGTAGTTGTGATACATGAAAAACATCACGCAGAGTAATTTATTTCTGTGGAAGCGATAATCGATAATCCAGGGACCAAACTTTCTCCACAACTGCAGAAGGCTTGATGAACATGGGAACCAAATTACCCTATCTCCATATCCTAGGGTGAATTCACTAATGGGAACACCCAAAGAATACATGATCACCCTGCGTAAACATAGGGGTTATCTCCTTATATCAACATATGACTTATTTCTACCCCATGCTGTAGCCATATGATTTCAAATCAACTGAACCTTCTCTGATGTCTCATGCACGAGACATGGTTCCAGCAATTCAATCTCGCTAGACTCCATCCAACATATTGGTGATATACATGGCCTACAATAATGTGCCTTGTATAGTACCCCATGTATAGGTTCTAAATCATTATTTTTATCGGAAATCATTACCAAAGCTATGTGATTATCCCATGGCCCGTTAAATTCATGAACAATTTCCTAGAACATATCCTCAATCACATTTATAGTATGCTCCAATTTCCCTCTTGTCAATGGGTGGATGACCATACTCAACCAAACCATCATAACAATAGCCTTCAATAATATCTACTAGAAGAGTGAAGTAAAATGAATGTCATGGTATTAAAAACATTCTTTGGAACCCAAAAGATCAAGCCTCTAACATTTTAAGGAATAAACAATTGTAGAAAACTTGAAGTCATGCATAGGTTAGTTCCATTCTATATGCCTCAATTTAAAAGACCCACATAGCACAATTATATCTATTTTCATTAATGGTACTTAAAGTCCAATCCCAGAAGAATCATAATACATAGTGTTATCCTCACCTAGGTCAGGTTGGATCAAAATTTGTGATGAATTCAATCACTTTATAATCTCCTAGAAATCATTCTCAAATGATTATGACCGTAAAAAATTCATCCATTTCATGTTCATGCCCAAAATCTGTGCTTCCAAGTAAAAAGAATTCAAGGATAGACCTCCTATAATATTTAACTAACCAAAAAAAGCTTCAGATATCGAACATGTTCTTGGGATGCTCCCAAGAAACCATTGCCTTCACATTATATGGGTCCATAGATATACATTCTTCCATGATTATGTACTCAAAAAGTATACATGATCAATCCAAAATCGATACTTAGATTGATTTGTGTATATCAAAATCTCTCCCAGTTTGGTCAGGATGAGGTCACATTATTCGTCATGATCATCATGTGTCTTTATGTACACCAAGATTTAATATATAAGTACTACAGAAAACTAATCCATTTATGGATGAATGTTCTTATTCATCAAGTTCATAATCCATGATAGTGAGTTCTCCAACCCAAAGTACATTCCGACGAACTCATATCGGTGATATATTTTATTAAATGGAGTCCTTGGTATACCAGAAAACCAAAATCTCAGTTGATGACACACCGATATCAAGTTAATATGTGAGAATACACATGAACCTATCATCTGGTCAAGAATATCATTTATTAAGCGATGTGGATTCCAGTTCGTAACAGTCATCTAGTTCAACTTCTAGTAATCAATACAAATGAAAAAAAACATTCAACTTTAATTAAATACAACATAGGTGAACCCCAAGGCGACATCCTCATATGGATAGAAACCTTATCCTCTACGTTATTTAGATAATTATTGTGATATTGAAGCTCTTGTGGTGTCATTCTATATGGTGGAATAGAATATTTGTCTACCCTGATATAAGATCAATGGTGAATTCTACATATCACTCAGGTGGAATCCATTAGATGCCTTTAGTAATGAAATCATGAAACTGGTCCACTATAGGAGGAATGATATCCTACTCTACACCTCCATCATCTTGTAATTGACTAGAAACATAGGTTGTGATATCTCCCAGTTACCGAGTAATTGATCCTAGATGGCCTACCATGATATCCCACCCTCCACAATAAATATAGTTGTCACCCATAGGATACATAATTTTTAATCTCATTTGGGGAAAATCAATGTGGGATTGGAATGTGAATATACAGTCTATAACCATAATTAGGACAAATCCTAACATTTCTTGGATGTAGAGTTCCTACATAAAATGATACTCACTTACTTCGACAGAAAACCCCATACATAAATAGATTTTCCTATACCGTACTCCCAATGGTGTATATATAGTCATATACCCACTCACAAACTCGACCAGCAGTACTGGTTTGGCGGAACTTTCTCTTGAAGTGTCCCGACCGACCACAATGACGATATCTCACTCGAGTAAGGTCTTGTGCAACTGATCCCTTAGTCCAGGTACACTATTTCCCACTACCCTAGCTAACAATATTCAAGTGAAAAATCTTAGTCTTATAAAAAGTACAACCTATTTGTCCAGATGGAACTATATTTCTTACACTCGAATCCTCCATCAGGTTCCCTAATGTTATGAGGGTGAGATCATCCACTTCAACTAGCTTCTTTAATTGAAAAGCTTAATCTGAGAATTAAGCTGACATTTAAGCCCATCCAGAAAATTCCCCAATATTGCTATGTCATCCCCTTCATATGTTGGAGAAAATAATTAGAAAATATGTAATTTTTTTTCACAGTCCATCATAGACATAATCCCTTGAGTGAACCTTCTGAACCTAGCTACAATATCTTTCCTTGACGTATCTAGATAAAAGTGCTCCTGTAACTTTTCATAGAAGAAATTCTATAACACATCGTTATCCTAAACAGTCCATGACTAAAATTATCACTAGTGCTTCACTGATCATTATAGAATTTTAGTTGTTAAGATGACCCACCTCTCTACAAGAGTCTCCAAGTGGCAGTGTATAGTTTCAATGAATTCAACCCAGAAGTCAGATCCCTCAGGACAACCCACTCTAGTAAAAGTTATAGGGTGCTGAACTAGAACTCCATTTTCTGATCAGACATATTCTTCATAACCCTCCTTGGGTATATTCTCTTAAATTTCATTATGTGAGAAAAGTTATCTTGGAAATTATCCCCTAATACCTCTCTTGAAAAAGTCAATGCCTCAGGTTCTTACACTAGAGAATCATTTTCATTCATTCCCTCAGGTTGTCCCCAAAACAAGAATAATTATTGAGGAATATTCTCGATAATTACTAACATTCACCTTCGTACATAGTTCTTAAAATCAACATGTATATATAAGTGGGAGACAAAACAGGAAACACTAATTCTTTTCTCAATCTGTCACCACATGGTAAAACAACTAATGCTCTATCACTACCCTTGACCACTCTATACCTATGTCATGGATAATAAGTGTAAAAACATTATCAGTATTCAATACTCTCATTTAGAAACCCATTTATTTTCACATTTAATCATTTTAAAATATTTCTCAATTCATGTTAGGCTAAATTTCTAGTTCAATATTCACATGAAATGAAAGTGTTTCATGTTCAATAATGATCCCATAACACATATCCCCATGAGTTCCTAAAATGATGCATGTAACAATATAATATTGAGTGTTCAGAATGATGAATGAAAATTAATTACAAGTTCCGTGCTAGGACTTGAGTCAAGTATCATAAAATATAAACATCAATAATCACCCCAAACCATAAGTATGTCACCCAAGTTGAAGTAATATTCAATTATAACAAAAAACAATAATATTAACAATCCCACACTAGGAGTACGGGTTCTCCCTATACATGGGTTAACTATTCCAATGCATGAGATCATAACGATGTCCTAACTCATACTAGTATCTTTTCTAACTTTTCCAAATAGTACGGGAAAATAAAAAAAATAGAAAATATCATCTGATACAACTTTGTAACATCCTGGACCGACTAACAAAAACTGGTTCCCCTATCCAGACTACCACATAGCATGAGGTGAACCTCCCCATATTCCAGTGGCTATCGACTAGAATTGAGGGTTTGAGAAGTTGACCATTGGGTATACTACAACCTATTATATCAGATTAATAAACTAGTTAAAATAAATAAACGATAGTGGAATAACAGATTACCATATAAAATTTCAGGTACTCATTATTATCAAATAAAGAAATCCAATATCAAAATAATGTAGAAAACAATCCATGATAATGTAAAGTCAAGTGTTTAAAAAGAAACTAAAAATAAAGATGATGATGAATCTCTTTGTAGATCCGTAACTGCATCAGTTTCGCTCATCCATGATCTATCCCAAATCAACCATCTAACTTAAAACATTCACTTAATATGTCTCGAAAACAAAATGTCTATTCATTTACTGATCAGGAAGCCAAATTGCGGTGTGAGTAAAACTCAAAAGGCCACCCCCAACACTTTCTAAAACAATATATAGTCAAATAATAGTGCATCTAGTTGTATAATGAAAATAATTACAATGAATATGTATATAGTTCTAAAATTATCAACTAATATGTATTTAACCATAGAACTCATCGGTCCTCGTAGACACATATGCCACTTTCCCTATATCATCTCATGCTAGATCCCAAATTATTCCCATGGGATATTATGTCTCAAAAATATTCCCATTGTATCTATTAATTAATTCACACTTTAACTCCCATATTACTATTCAGGAATTACAAAATAGAATGACCAGGTTCTAATTATTAATTACCGACTAAATGAAAAAATTATCATTCATACATTACAAAAATATAATGATTATGTAACCATTCCTTAATCCACAACTAAATGATCATTCTTCTATTCACACATCACACGTTAGAATTTCCTTTTTCGATTCTTTAATTCACAACTAAATCACCATGTTAAAATTCATCAAATAATCAATTAGCTAATTAATTATCCATATAATTTTTATTTCTAATTCAACAAATAATTTATTACACATATACCATCAATAAATTCTATAATATATTATGTACGTCAAATCCCGTTAAATAGTTCCTCAATTAATTAATCAATATTCACAACTCAAAATAATACAATTAATTCCACAATTTATCAACTCATTCCAATTTTCAATACATAATAATTAATTCCATAATAAAATATCTAAATTCTATTTTCTCAATATCCCATAGTTTATTCATCTATTAATTATCTCCAATAAATAATCAATATATCTCATAATTAGTCATCCAATCAATTATCTCTATAACCATAATTTCTGAAATCCCTAATGCACATCTACTAAATCAACTAATTCACCCAATTAATTAATTAAATCAAGGAAATATGATCTAAAAATTTAATTGAAATAATATAATAACATAGTTTTAATTTAAATGATGACCATGGGATTTTAAAGACAAACCATCTACCTCAATTTTCGATGAACAGTCTCCCAACGAAAATCTAAAAAATTGAGCGACATTGGGTTGCAGAAACAGATCCAGATCAAAAAACCTGAATTAAGATCAATTAAATAATGATCTCTATATCATAGATTTAGATCTTTTATCATATATCTAGATACAAAATATTAGGTATAGATCTAAAAAAATAACAACTTCCTATAAATAGAATGGGAAGAATGGAAGAAGAGAGGGATATAAAATGGGCCAGGGTTCTTTTACATGGAGGGTTTCATATCATTGATCTGGGGTTATAATTATGATAAACATAGGTTTTAAGGCCCTAGAATCGATATGGAATTTTCTAAAATTTAAAAAAAACATAAGGGTGATATTTTTGGTCGAAATGGGTGAATTTTAGAGGTTCTGGGGAATTAGAAACTAATTTTTAGGGAACCATAAAATTCTTAATGGTTTATTAGGAAGGAGTGGAATGTTTCCCCTCATCAGGTGCATCATTAATGCATCATTTAATTAGGGGTTCATGATTTCTATTGTTAGGGTGCATGGATTGAAAAACTGTGCACCAACTGTGTGAACCTGTACTTTCCATGGCTATACAGTTTTATCTAACCATGAGACAACAGTGTAAAACCATAATTCATTCAATTTTTCTCCAAATTCACCCAAATTAACCCAAATTTAAAAACAAAAATTAAATGTAATCAACAAATGGAAATAAATTCATGTAAATGAGCCAGAGGCTACTCTAAAAAATGTTAGGATCTAACTTTCCATGTTCATGTAAAACAATACTAGAGAACACCACGTTGACACTCTTGGATGGAAGATACCCCTCTCTACTATCTCATCAACCTATAAACTCAACTCAGAAAAATTATTGGGAACTATATAATTAGGATCCGTCAATATTAGAGACGCATATGAATGAAACACAATATTAAATATGACATTATTAAAAGATGTATCCTCATAAACACATATAGAAATAAATATAGAAACTCCTCCACAACCTTGGGAACTTCCCCAAACTTGAATTCTACTGAAAAAACTATCTAATCTGAGAAAAGTGGAACCATTTACCTACAACCCAACGAATAAAATATCTCTGCAACAAATTCCACTCATTGGTCCTTTACATCGAAAGATGAAACTATTATTTAGAATTAATTGATGATTTCACACATATAATACACCAAATCCATAGAAAGTATAGTATCATATGGATGTATCTATAATAAGAAGAAGAAGTCCCCCATTGACCGGTATTGAACCTCCAACTGTCTACATCCCTGAAACACATCAAACAATGAAGCTTGACCACAAGCTAGAATTGACAACACCATGGTCACTGGAGGACCATACAAGTCCATTCAGAACATACAATCCAAATTAAGATAAATATAGTAGTTTAAGGATCATGAATGAAGAAATGAACACACAAGGTTAGATTATTACCACTCATACCTTGGTTAACTCCTATCTTTCTTGGACTACTGCATCTAACATGTGAATCTGACCATGCTAATTCAGTATTTCCCTCTACTATAAACCTCCATGTTATAAATCTGGTTGAGGTACCCATGTATAGGGATTATAATGAGGATTCCCTCTTCCAAATCCATATAATATTGGCTGCTAAAAAAACTGTGGTTCCTATTACTAAAACTTCCTCAAGGGAATCCACTAATACTAAAATGGTGCCTGATCACCCTTATGAAATTGGCCTCACTGAGTGGTCAGAAAATGAATCTAGATGTTCACATATCATTAAAAGATATGAAATTGAATTAAAAAACTCCTCAAAGGAACTCAGAAACCACCTATCCATGACAGTTAAGAAACAAACTGGCATAGCCTGTTAGCCACTAAATAGAACCCTGACTACCAAAATAGCTAGGCTCACTACCAGAATCTCTTCTCCTCAAAACACCCTTTTGGACACAATCACGTGGATGAAATCAATAGGAAATAATCCACATGAGAACTATAAATAATATTCTTCACCTACAGATATGTGAGGTGCATTAATGGACTGACCACATACCATATCAAGGGGATCATAGCCTCCTCAAGACACCAAAATCTGGAAACCTCATCTAGAAAAACATTTTGGGAAAAGTGCATGTGGTCCTGGAACTTGATTACCAACTCATACACACTAAGACTCCCATACCTAAGAGTGAGTAACTCCTACCTCAAGGATTAACTCACTAGTAAGTACAAAAAAATACCCGAAATTCTTACTAAATTTTGGGATGCAACACATCTAACATATTTGGATAACCTATAAGTAGAATCCACTAATGATGTATAGATCATAATATATTACAAACTTCTAGTAGCAACCAAAGCTCAACTCATGCTATTATAATAAAAAAAATGGATCTCAAGGTCATCCATTTTGTGCTTCATATCCAGACATTAGATGCTCGCCTAACAATTACCTGAACTCTTCCATTAAAAGGAATTTAAACCTGACTTACATGTCTCATAATCCTTTTTCAGTAAAACACTCAGATGATTAAATGGGACATCCTACTGAACCTCAACTAATTGAGTGACTCATGAAGGTTGAATATTATCCATTACTAAGAAAAGGTGAATATCTTAATCCAGATAACATTTAATTTTATTAAATATTATCTAATTTTTTCATTTTATTTTTCAAAAACTACCAATTAAAGAATGAACACAAGCCATCATGATTAAACTACCTCTCCTTGGTCTCTAAAATAAAAATAGATCCACTATAGTTTGATGTTCAATATACCCAAAGTCCATCTACATGATCATAGGAGCCCTAAAATCCTATGTTCTAGGAAGTATCCCTGGATTATGTAACACACCAAGATCAATGTGCACTATTTATATACCAACCCATGAATACATCACAATGATTAACTCTTAACTCCATATTATTTCTAAAAAACACTTCCATAACACTCTTTCATTACCCTATCACACCAAAGATACCATAATGGGGAAATAGGGACGTGATGACCCTTGAGTCCCGCCTCCTGTAGGAACATAGTTGGATACTATCACAAAGGGCATAAAACTATCATAGTATGTGAAAAATTACCCAATATAAAAGATATATGATTTGGATATATGATTAAAATCACCAAAAAACATTAATAGATAGTATACATTTAAACCAAAATATTGTCCCATAATGCATGAATAATGTAAATCTGATACAAAGAAAAATATCCATTTTAAATTCCAAAAAGATTCGTCTATGGTAGTGACTTAAAAATATCATAAAAGCATTTAGTAATTTTTATCTAGGATTGTAACATCCTTTAGGAAACCTGAAAATAGTTTATATAAATAGGGTGAGCATGAAAAGTATACTTAATAGAGAAATAAGTAAGGCATCAAGTGGACAAGTGAAATGATTTTTCTAATGTGCTAATGAAAATATAACAGAACCAATGAGAACCTTTACATGTCATCAAACTAAACCTATCCTCACCGTAACTCACTCCCTAAATAATACATCCAAAATAACAATATTGCATAGAGATCATTACAAATAAAGGTGTGGTGTTACTGCTTCCCCAATGATTTTACACTCTCACACCCCAACATCGAAAATCCTATGCTGCATTCCCTTCCAAACATACAAAATCACATAACATCAAACCTCACCCATATATACCTATTCCACACCTCACATCACATCCTACCCATATACACTTAGGCCATATTTCACATCACATCACATCAAGCCCACAAACACAAAATCCACAAATCACATTATATTTCACCCACAAACACCTTGGCCGCACATCACATCAGAACAAGAACTAGAGTATTAGGGTATCGTGAATGTGAAAGACATCAACCTCACACTCTCCTCCTACCATTCAGGGTCTTCACCACATATCACAACAAACCACATCACATATATACCTAAAAACATAGGCTAATTCATAACATCCCACCACATCTCGCCCATAGAAACCTGTTCCATCGCATCACTACAGAAGGAAGAGAGGTGGAGGGGGGAATTGAATAATATATTTCACTATAATCCATGATTTTGGGGAAATTATGCACAAATCAGCACCTCTTATCATTGGAATGGTTATCCAAATATGGGGGGTCATATATAAAAGAACATAAGCATACATGGAATATAGATAACACAGAATACAAATCCAATGAGTTTACATCAACAACACTAGAACACACTAATTCACCACCATTGCACCAGACACCAACTGTTACAATTTCTTCCAACACTACATAAATCACCACACAACCACCACAAAATCCACACAACATTTCCCACATTCAGTTATTTGTTTTGAAACCTTTTTCATTAACCAATTTTTTAAAATTAAACTACTCATTCATTATTTTAATTTTGTTAACTAATTATCACATATTTATTTCCATCCCACATATTTTATTTACCAGAATATTTTTTATTATCACAGTTCATCCCATGACTAACTGGGACAGAATCTAAACCATTCCATGCTGCAATTGACCCAACTCACATAACAACCATCATCAGTGATTCACTTCACCCAATCCATCTCACTATATTAAGCACTTATCACAATCATTAAGACACACTATCACCAGACACCAAAATAATTCCACTATGCCAAAACCACTCCACCACAAAACATTGTTCCAAAACAACTACACCACAACCACTACACCACAACCAATATTCCAAAACCAATATTACGCAACCACTACACCACAACATCTATTCCACAACCTAATCGCTCCAAAACAATCGTGCAACACATCACACAACTACCTATATCACATAATTCCAACCAACCACAACAGCAATACCCAAGTACTATAGAACCCATCCAGTCACTAACATCATTACACAATATCCCAAACCATGTAGGTAAAACACAACAAAATGCAGACTTACACAACAACATCATAATCCATATTCCATAACTATTTAGGTGAGATCACACAATAACACATCACAGATCATTACAATATAACAAAAATAGAGAAAATGTGTCTCATGTAATCTATTATTTTCAAAATAGGCATGAAAAATGAATAATAACATCAAAAAAATATTAATGTATTAAATCATGAAATAAATTCATGTACCTATCATTTTTATAAATAAAACTGATTTCTCTCATAATGAAAATCATTACTATTTCCAAAATGTAACTAAAAGGAAGAATGTCTCACATATAGAACATAAATTAGTTAGAATAAGGATCCCCTACCTGAAGGAAATTTTCCAATATCACTACACAATATAGGGTACTGAAGAAACTGACCCCAAAACCACTACTTTATAAGGTGCCCAAAGACCTACCTACACTACACCAAGGGGTTAACCAAAAATTAACCCATACACCTAGAAAACAAAACCACAACACTACAAAAGATCATTGAAGAATAATGTATGAAATCACATAGTAAAAAGAGTAGAACTCGAAATTGATACGAAACGAAAATATATAAGAACCCAATGATCGAATCAAGGAAGAATAAGGCCAGATGATCTCTTTATGGAATGTAAGGTTCACCCAGAATAAGAGAGAGTGATCAAGGTATGGATAAATTGTATGAAAATCTAAAAGAGTTATAAATTACCATTAAAACAAAAACCTTCACATCATTTAATTCATTCACAACATGAATTACCATTTTTTTAACATCTTCTAAAATTCACAGTTCCTCGGATTGTATTAATTACACATATTGAATTCAAATTTCTTGACATTAATCCATTTCTCATGGAATACCTCAATAAACACAACCTATAAATTATCTAGCTTCATAATAACTGAATCATGAATTCACATAATGTAAACCATTCACGACATGATTATCATATAGTATCTCTTCAGCACCTCCAACTACTATAAAGCTTCATATATCATCCTTTGACTCGCCTCCAAAACAAATAATTGGAATGTAAATTCACTAATAAAGCACAAACCAATAAAAATAATTTTTACTCGTACTATCTAAGGTGTATTAATCAGAATTCCTGAATCCATTTTTAGTTCTTGGCACAATGTAAGTGTGCAATGATGGGTAATAAATTTAAAATTTATTTTAAGAAAAATGTACAGAAACCAAATAGAGGATCTTGGAAACATAATTTATAAAAAATTTATTTATATCTAAAGAAAATAATTACCCTCTCTTAGGATCATTTCATCAAGGACATTGTACATCTTCTGAAAGACCCTTTTGGATTTCTTTTTTTGTAATGTAGGGATTGAAGGATTGAATCTGTTCAGCATTTATCCACAATTAATCCTTTGATCTAGGTGCATTGAAAATTTATTTTTGGGATTTATCACATAGGATCAATATTCTTGTTTCATTTTTGTTCATCAGTCATCCTTAAATATTAGAATAACCTCAATTGTGTTTCTCATTCTTGAGAGGAATAGTGTAAAACGGGTAACATGAGAGGGAGAGAGAGGGGAATGTCCATTTTTCAAAACATTTATCTATTCAAATTTTTTAAATCATTACTGAATAAGAAAAAACTTCTATTTATAGAGACTATATTTTGGTTAATATATTCTTTTAAATTTGTGTCATCCATTATACAATATTATAATTTTTAATAAACCCCATTCCAAAAAATAATCATATTTTTTATTTATATAGCCTCCGAACATGTGAAACAACAAATAACATTTACTAGATTATGAATAAATATTTATCAATGAATGCGGTCTTATTCCATTAATCCTCCTAAAAATTTTACGAATACTTGAATAAATATTTTTTTTAAATATTTCATTCATCATTTTTTTTGCAATCGATAAACCATGAGTACAATTATTCATCAATTTTGAGAATAATTTTTATTTTATTATTTAAATTCAAATATATATTAATTTAGGTAATCGAAATAACTTAGTGTGTGACCCTCTAGTATTCTTTTCTCTTTGGAATTCATAAATCTTTCCTAAAGTTAAAAATTATTATCTATCAATGGGTAAAGGAACCCAAGTGAAAGATTTTAATGTTGTAACGATGAAAACCACATATGTACGCTAACTGTGTATTAAACATATATTCTCAATACATATTTCATTGAAAATATAAAATGAACATATTATTGCACCATGGCCATAAAATTTAATGTGATAGTTTTATTCCACTAAAAGGGTTGAGATAACAACTTCCATAAATATTGAAATGGAAGGGATTGCGGGAGGCGTTCGGGACTCAGCTACGTTTGAGCACCACCTTTCATCATCAAAAGGATAGTCTGATGGAGAGGAACATTAATACATAGGAGGAAATGCTTAATGCAAGCTTTCTAGACATCTATCGTAGTTAGGAGGATTACATAACCTTGGAGGAGTTCAATTTCAACAACATTTATCACTCCAACATCAGGATGGGACTATTCAAGGCATTGTATGGTCAACCTTGCAGACCACCTCAATGCTGGACAGACCTAGGGGAGTCACCACATATGGGTCCAAAGTTGGTACAGGCTACCAATGGGAAGGTGCAGATCTTCCAGGTCTAGATGAAGACTATACAGAGTAGAAAAAAGTATTATGCTGACAGGAGACAAAGACCTTTGGAGTTCTAGGATGGGGCCCACATATTCTTACGAGTCTCTCCTCGACATAGACTATAGTGATTTTTAGAGGTGTAATACCGCATTCCAGTTCCACCAAAATTTGAGAGGGTTCATGATGTCTTCAACATATCCCAAATGAGGAGATATGTGCATGAACCATCTCATATCATCAACCATAGTGATATGGAATCCGATAATGGGGTGACATTTTTGGAGGATCCAGTGGAGATTAGGGATCAGCAAGAGCAGGTATTTCTTGGGAGGTCGATACCGCTGGTGCATGTATGTTGGAATCACTGGAACCTCAAGGAGATCACATGGGAGCAGGAGGCACAAACTCATGCTTAATACCCTCTATTGTTTTATTTTCCTTGGTTTTTTCTTTCGAGGACGTAATGACCTAATGTGGGGAGAATGTAATTTCATGTAATTTCAATATAATTTGTTAATTATATTGAATAATCTTGAGATCATGAAATCTGACGGTGCATGATTCTGAGGCCCGAAGGGCCCGGAATGATCCATCAATGGTTTATTAAGCTTAAATTTACATGTGTAAGTACTTTATATTTAAAGTCGAATAACTCTTAAATAGTTTCCCAGATCATAAATCCACGGCCATCGTTGCATTCAGGATGGCGGGTTTACCCTAGGCGCAACATATGTTTACTCGGAACTGGCCTCCTGTTAGAAAACCTGAAAATGGCATAATTGTAAATAAAATAATTAAATAAAATTATTATTTTTTAAATTCTTATATCTCATGAACATAAAATAAGATTTAAAATCAAAGACCATCATTGAACCCATGAGGGATATCTTTCCTTAGGCTGATACTAGCATTTGACGGTGCGTCCCACAAGTGAAAGTTAGTTTATGGTCGTAAATAAAATAATTAGGGGGTGAATATTTTATTGTAAAATACATAACATCTAAATGTTAACTCATATTGAAAATATGAGAGTTCCGGTGAGTTCATTGTGGTGTTTTATCCTTAAGCTAAGCCTAACCTCTACCGTGGCGGGTTGAGGGTATACGTACAAAATTTATTGAACATTTTTTCAGGTTCATTTAATAAATGCGTGAGTGGAATTTTCTAACTTTTGAACAGTTGCTTGGATTAAAAATGCAAGGCCACTGTTGAATCCGAAGTGCCAGAATTCTTTTACGGGATGCATAACATTGACCGCAGTAGGTCTGGAAAAGAATTTAAATTTTGAGACTTTTTAAAAGTAATGAAATAAAATACTTTTTTAATTTTATAGCATTTTCTCCACTGGACATGTAAAGGGGTGGGGCCAGCGATGTGTCAAGCCAATAAATGGCTTTAACTTCCATCCCTATGTAACGATGTCGTTGAGGAATTAGAAAGCTTATTAATTTTTAATCCCCATTAAATCGAAACATTTTTGCATGCCATCCTGCTCTTCTATATATATGGTGCATGGGGAGGGGAATCGGCATAGCTTTGACAAGGAACAAAGTGCGGAAGGAGCGCCACGATGCAAGACCCATTGAAGACAATGTCCACCCAGTGGGAGGTGACAGATGACCCTGAACCATGAACTAAAGGGAAACGTACGAGTAGTGTCCTTGGTAACTGTTTGCAGGAATGAATAACATTATCCACTTTATCGAAAATTCATTTGTCTGAGGATTTGAGGTTGGTGGTTATTTGATTATGCTTTTCCTCTTCCTCGTTGATTAATAATACAAAGAACGCGGGTCAACTAACTAACGGGTTGACCCATGATTAATTTGTTTTTGTGTGAGGTTCTTATTGATAATCTCATGTTCTCTATATTGTTATTTGGGTCAGTTGTTATTAAACCCTTAACCCCTCATGTTACAAGATAACGCGGAGGGAGCGGGCCTAACGAACCTGGACCGAACCCTCCACTATATTTTATATATCTTTCTTCCTTCAAGTGAGACCAAGATCATGATGACATCGACTGGCTACGTGGTGGAAAACGCATCGACGCAAGCTAAAAGTGTGGCCCATGGCACAAAACTATTGTAGTATTTAGAGTGGATGACACTGGACAACCGTAGAAGAGGTGTAGCATGCCATGTCACACTTCTAATGATCAAGGAGGGAAATGGCTTGTCAGCCACAGTGACCAAAAGAGATGTCGGCCGACAGGCCATCCAGTCACAACAATGTCGGAAAAGCGGAGGTGAGGCAAGTCCCCGGTGGCACACCTACATGAAAGCAAGGTAGAAACCTTCATGAGCCACAATGGAAGAAAGGGTACACCAGATTGACCGATGGTCGGTGGATGGGGAAGGGGCCAGCAGCGCCCCCGGAGGCAAAGTCATGGCAGCTCGGCCGCAGCACGGAGGACCTCTTTCACCATGTGGTCCCGCGTTGGGGTCAACACCTAGAGGTTGACTTGCTGATGCGACACTACGCCATGTTAGAACTACCCAGACGAACCACATATGGGTATCCCTGGCGGCCCGCGCCACCTGGCGGGTGGCTCAGTCGGGTCGGTCCAGCAGACCGACTCATTTCTCAGCGGTTTGACCGGTGGCCCAGCGGCCTGACCCACTGCCCAGCAGCCAGACCCGCTGCCCAAACGGGTCAATCCGGGTCAACCCAGGTCAATCCAGGTTGGCCGATTCCATATTGGGTCAGGCCGGTCTGACAGAGGCAGACCGGACCCGGACCCAGAACCGACATGTTACACAAAACAGACCCTAACTTCTAAACTAGACGTATGTTTGATGAACCTTATATGGAATCAGGATCCATTGGACAAGGAAGTAATATTGAGATAACTCACATGAGTTTGGGAGAGATTTGGGTAATTTCTGGGTTGGATTGATTATGAATCCAACCGAGCCCTCGTCACTAAAAAGAAAGTATCTTGCACACCACACTTCTAATTGGGTAGATGTTTGCTGCTTTGGGACTCTCATGAGTAGTAGAATATATTGGAAAACCTTTCAGTGACTTGTATGGGTATCATGTTTTGGTGAGTAGCTTGAGGAGCAGTTCTCCCAAGGGCAGTGCATACGGAACCCTATGATTGAAAGAGACTAGATAGTTGCTGACTTTCCAACTCGGAGTGGCTCGAAGGCCATGGTACGCGATGGGGAGGAGTGCCTCATTAGTTCAATGTTAGTGGGATGAAGGTAGGAGTGACCCAATAGGCCCACTATACTCGATATAGGAGGAGTTCTCTAGCAGCTTAGGATTTCATTGATGTGATAAACCTTCTACCCTTGACCTAATTTGATACCTTGTTTGAGCTGAAACTCTAATTGAGTTTTGTCTATTGCATTGTACATTGTGATTGAGATCATGATTTTTTGTCTTCCTTGTGGAGTTCTGAGAGACTTTTGGTGGTCCCGGGGTCCCTAATGAGTATCGTTATACTCTCCCCTTCCTGAGTTATGGCCAAACGTTATAGTGTTCTGTGAAGACTCTGCGAACCTGATCTAAGGTTTGAGGGCTCCAGGACTAGGCTGTACGTGTAGAGATCCAAATCATGACATGTATGGACATTAAATTACTTTTGTGTAATACTTAATACATGACAAAAAAACTCCAAATGGACATATTAGTTTAGTTTGGTTGGAAATTTGGAACAAAATCAACTAATCATTGGGAAATATCTTCAACATCTCCCATAAAGTTCATCCCCTTTTTGTTTTATCTAAAACATTTATTTATATCCTGGGGAGAAGAAAAAATAAAATGGGTGAGCTCAAATTCTCAGTAAGGGTAAACATGGAGAACATAAAACAATCTGTAAACATTTGAATGTAAAAACGTGGTCATAAAATAAAAAATCCAAATCATGAGAAATGACATAAAACATCGTAGTACATAAGGCATAGATCATAAAGGGACATTAATCATGATAAAATAGCATGGGAATAAAACATGTTATTGAGTAATCCTTTAAGCACATGAAATGATTTCCATAGTAGCCTAGTCATTGCTTCCAAGACCATCATAGTGGACAAAGTCCCTTACTAAATAGAGTTCACTCCTCGTTTCAGTCCTGTATCACTAAACTGAATTAACTTTTCGTTCCAACCATGTCTATATCATGAGATATAAATATTTACCCAATGATTTGGAGGGAGATATAGTTACCACCCATCTCATAATGAAATCATTCTTACGTGTTCCACAAAATAAACATAATTCATTCTTCATAACCCAATGAATAAAATTGGTTTCATAAACATCATCCCATTATAACGTAATCCATATAAAACAAATGGATATAATTTAATCATAAATATAATCGAACCATGTAAATAATAGAGACATTATAATTGAAACATAATCAAAATAAATAATGTCATCATAAATAGTATTTACAAAACTCTTGATAATAATTCTAGAGGAAAACATCCTTTCTTCTTCAAAAACTTTTTCTTTTCACAAAAATCCATGAAATTTTAGAAGAAAAGGATTTTTTTTGAAAATAATCATAAACTATTATAGACGAAGATTCATGAAAATACGACGTTATGAATATGTAAAAATCCATTCATGTTGTATAAGTTAAAAAAACATTCTCCTCGTTCTTTTCCTGGAAAAGAAAAATTACATCGTATGGTTAACAAAAGAAAGATTCCGTCCATACCTTGTTATAATAGTCGTAAAAGGGTAAAAATGAAATTAAACATAAATGGATGAATAGTAAACATTTTATGAAATTTTTTTAAGAAACCATGGACATGGATTATAGATGTATCCCCGGTAAATACTTAAGAATAAACAATCTCGGATAGGAACAAGATTGGAATAATTATCCCATACCATAGGTCCAATTTCTTCCGTACGTGTCTGAAGGTCTTGTATAGTGGTTTTAAACATATTATATACTTTTAAAAGAACAATAATAATATTTATGATATCATATATGATTCACTTATGACTTTATATTACCCGTTTATTTGTCAATTCCATGTTAAGGCAGCATTTTGGGTAAAATCGTTTCATTTATCATATGTGTTTTGACTTATTGTTCTTTATATTATTTCTCATATCCATATTTACATAATTACAGAATGTAAAACATGATTTATATAACATATATATTCTGCATATAAATATATATGATAGATCAATAAATGGAATAAAATACACCTTTCGTGAAGACGGTAGGTCGTACATACGCTTTAACGCTGTATTCGTTTCCTTATTGAATTGAATAGAATTAAGTAAATGAAAAATATATGTACATAAATCCAGTATAATTATTATGTAATATCATTCATTATTATTTATCATATATAATTTATAATCATTCTTGAATGGTTAACATGGAGAATGAATATCATCGCGTCGTGGAGACTGTAATATGTATGTACGCATGAGCGATGATATCGTTACCATAATTTATGAATGGAATTGGAGTGGATGATATAATATCTCAGAATCAGTATGATGTTATAATAACCATATATACTTATTATTTACACCATTATACCCATCCACATAAGGTGGTGGTGGAAGAACAAATTACACCATGGCGTGGAGACAGTATTCTTTACGTACTCACGCGCAGTGATTTCATTATCCGTAGGATGGATAGAAGGTGAAATAGGATTGATTAATATTTATAATAATATATCAGTATATTAATTATTATTATGTTATTAATTTATAGTGAAACCAAAATACAAGAGGAGGAAGAAGAAGAAATAAATTTGAACGGATCGGTAAAGGATATTACCTCTTCTTCGACGCACCTATTCTAAACCTCCTTTTAGGGGACTAAAGATGGTTTTTGAAGAAGACCCAGACCTCTAGAATGTTTCTAAGGATGTGTAGAATGTAAATTGGCAGGGTTTTTTCGATCATGAAGGCTGAAAATGGTGTTAGGAGGAGACGGAGGAGGATCCCTTTTATAAGGGAGGAGAGGGGCACCTTTGGAATCCTCAAAAATATTAATTTGTAATAAATCAAACCAACATAGAAACATCCAAAAATGACTCATATTCGAATATTAGATGATATGGGGTTAAAATATCATCAACCAATATAACTTAGACATGTTTAAAATTTATTTTAATCCATATCAACTCGATTTATCATTATTTAAACTATTTAATATTATATGTGGTAATAAGATTATAAATTTTAAATTGTTATAAATAATTACTTATGTATTTTGAATTATGCATAATTTTATAATTTATGACATTTTAGACCATATAATTTTAAATTGATAATTTTTAAATATTTTTTTGATTATGGAGCAATTTTATATTATGTTATTTTTATAAAATAACAATAGTGTGAATTTGGAAAGTTTTCATTTATTTGAATTTAAATAAAATCCACACAGAAGATATGTTATAAATAAAATATTTAATAGATTAATTACATTTCATATTTATCTAAAAAATTCTTGGAGCACATTAAATAGTTAATATAATATTTATTTTAATATTTTTAAAACTATTTATTTGATATTTCAGTCAATAAAATCATTTCAATATCACTATTGTGTCACTGTTAATGATAATTATTTAATCCTTAAAAATTGTAAATAATTTCACATGATGTATATAATGTTATTATCTGTTTGTATACTATTCATGTTCGAAGATTCATGATGTTTATCACTAAATTAAAATTATTGTACTTATATGATTTAAGAGAGTGACATGTTGTAACTTTCTTTGATCTTAATAATAATTAAATTATTTTCATGGTAAAAAGTCCATAAAATGAATCTATTTATACCGTAATGTGTTATGGGTCGACTTTTAGTCATACAATCTAATTTTTTCAGTTGTTAGGGTAACTTTATAATCTTATTTTTACCCTTAATTACCCGATTTACCTTTAACCGCAGTAAATAAAAATTACCTTAGTTACAATTCATAATATCAAAAAAATAAAAGTAAAATATTAACATAATTTTGAATGAATAAATTCAAATAGGTAATCCATTTTTCAAAATTCAAAACATAGAATTTGCAGTAATTAATTTAAAACTAATCCCGTTGTTAAGAAAACGGGTTTTAAAAGTTAAAAAATTTGAAAAGATTGAAATGTTTTACCTATGAATTCAATTTAAAAATTATGGTAATGACATAAATTATATTAAAGGGTAAAAACATATATTATTTATACTTTAAAACCATTCAATATTATAATTTAACCATATAAATAATTGCGATGAAAAAAGTTGTTTTTAATTAAAATATAGCGTGTTTTTAATATTCATTAAAATATGAAAATTATCATAATAATAAGAAAAATTTATCAAAAGTAAATTTTTATATCCATATTCCAATGAAGAATTTTATTTTTTCATATTTATCTTATAAAATTTTAAAAAATTATATTTATTGTGGGTGCGCCATCAAAAGGCAGAAAAACTATATTTTTTGAAAAATACTTATTTTACCTGAAAAAATTATTATGTTCTCATACCAATTTATATAATATTTGTAAGATGAATTATAATTCCATAAGATTCAAAATATAGTTAATAATATTTATAAATGCTAGTTCATAATAATATTATAACAATATACCGTTGTTTAGTGAAACTCATTGTTGCGTACAACACACACTATCGAGGAAGGTCGCTCTTGCGAGCAACACAAGCCAAGAATAGTGATTGCATATAATACAAGCTATTAAGGTGTTGCAAATAGCACATGATAATATTGGTGTATCATAAAACACAATTAATCAAATAAATTAAAAAAATCTTTCTCATAAAATTTCAGGGTGTTAAATTCTACCACCCTTAAAATGAATTTCTCCCTAGAAATTCCTCGGGGTTATAAATGGTTTACTACTTGAAGGATTATTTTATAGAATCCCACATCGCAAAAAGGAATAATAAAACTTAATTTCAAAAACTAAAGTATGAAACATAACGGTTACCCAAATTACCTCATCACTGAGTTTCCACATAGGAGAACATAGGTTAAAATATAGATATGGAAGAGAAATCAAACCATCAAGTTCTGATGGGGAGTGGTAGAGAACATGGTTATAAAAAATCAAACAATCATAAAGCCATAAATTTGATATGTTTTAAGGTACCATCTAATTCATCTAATATGAGGGTACTAGGACAACATTTTTGGTTTTCAAGATCATTTCCCTAAAGTTGAAGAATTTTTTAATTAAAAGAAATACACACTTGATTTTGGTACAATCTCACTTTTGTTTATTCCTTGAACAATTTCCACTTCATCTCTTAAAGAAATGATGTTGAATTTTCTTCCGTGAAGTGTTAGCAGATCATGGGATAGAATGATAGGTCATTCCATCTGACTCAAACATAAGGTTAGGAAAAGTTATATACATAAGTCCATCTTATAGTGGGATTAATTGTAAATGGTTCAAAAAATGGACTTTTACTTCATCTATCATACCGCTTAATAAAATAAAACATGTTTCTACTAACTAAGGACTTCCTGTAGGCTAGTGGTAGGTGATAAAGGCATGTCTCACTTCAGTTGTTCAATTCCCTCAACTTTGTCTGGCACGATGGGTTGTCGCCCATCCTGCAGGTTGTCCATTTTCTAAAACTTCACCATTATAACATTATAGAAATAATATCGTAAAAGGATCTAGCCTTAAACAATACTATTTGATGTCCAATATTTTGGCTTATCCAAAATACTTCTATCCGATATCATATTATAAAGTAAAATATTACTAGAAATGTTATCTACAGAGCAAGTGAATACCATCATCTATCATATGATATATATTGTTGGTCACATTCCAATCATGTGAAAACCTTAGTCATTTATTCTTTTGAAAAATGAATACCCATTGAACCTTAGTGAAAACATGAATTCTATCAAAAGTTTACTCTTTTCACATACCAAAATCCCAAATTTTCTATATACTCAAACCATGGAATCATGTTTCCCTTATATCATTCATGAGCTCATGAATACTATCAAACTTATTATTTTCTCCTTATCCCTTCATTATTCGCATATGGTCTTCTTTCAAAAAATATTTCAATCACTTTTCATGGTTACCAGTATAATAATACTATTGAAAACCACAATAAACCGATAATTAGATATTCTAATATTCCACGATACTATAAAAGAGATACCATAACATTATTTTGGAATCCAATTACATAAACACTTAATCATTCCACCACATCGTTGTCACACTCAACATTGCCAACAAGGATGGTGTAACTCCCCGACCCCAGTTACCTAGAGTTGGTGCATTATTAAGTAACATTAGCATGATCAAAAAAGATCTTGTACCG
The DNA here is from genome assembly GCA_963277665.1 of Viscum album. Classification (NCBI taxonomy): domain Eukaryota; kingdom Viridiplantae; phylum Streptophyta; class Magnoliopsida; order Santalales; family Viscaceae; genus Viscum; species Viscum album. The sequence continues at coordinate 514,411,374 of OY728138.1, forward strand.
AAAGTGCGATTAGTTTAGTATCCTTGGAAACACTAGATACATTCATAAATGTTACATTACATTATAAAGTGAAAAACTAAAATAACATAGTCTTCGTAGTCCACACCCATATCCCCTTTATACTATCCCTGTAGGACAATCATAAAATAGTTCTTCACATCCAGGGAAAAATAAAACATTGGAAGGGGAGAGCTCAGATGCATAGTAAGGATAACAATATAGCGGGATGTTTCATAAATAAACATAAACATTTAAGGAAATGTATAACTAAAACAAAAGCCTTTTAAACATGGACTTTAGCATAATATGGAAAAAGTAAAATTAAATAATTCTATTTACTTACTCACATGGATATTCTACTAGTCTAATAATCACAAGCAATATAAATAACAACTTTCATAATGATGGAATGCATAATGCTAGACAATCATAACCACATAGACAAGGCCTCGTGCCATGACTAAAAATAAGATTTTGTCAAAGCCTCATGCCAAGACACTATTTTGTCTCATGAGATCTACCGATTCATCGAGGAGCTATAGCAGGCTCCACCCGTCACTTATTAAGTCCAATGCATTCCTTATATGGAATGGTTTAAACATATCATAAACCATAACATAATCGTATCACATAAAACATGCATAATGGAAATATAAAATTTCCACATTTCAATCACAAGATATCAATATAACACATTGATATAATAAAACCATTTTCAATACCAAAATAAAAGAAAAGTAAAACATGGTATTTATTTTTCATTAAAAAAATGTATGGCTTATAGAGGAAGCTGAAACTCAAATAATGGTTACGGTGGCGGAGAAGTCATTATCGCCGCATACGTACGAGAAAAAAACATTCCCTTTTGCCGTTTAGTAAAATTCTTCATATAAAACGAATAATTTTGAATAAAAGTAAATATCAAATGGGTTTGATACACTGTATAATGGAAAGTTGTGTATAAAACAAAATATGACTCAATGAAAGGAGATTGAGACGAAGTCCCTTACCTCGTGTCTGACTTGACTCGATCATTATTTAACCTCCTGAATAATAAACTAGAGTTAATTTATACATTATTAAGATTCTTTTTCAAGTTCATTATTCCTTTTATATCATTTATTACCATGTTATGAACATTATGTAATAATATAAGTTAATAATGGTCATTTTGTCGATCTTTGGTACTTGAGTCAAAAATAAACTTCTTATAATTACTAGTTGTTCACGTGATAAAATATCTGTTATATCCAAAATTATATTCATGATGTAGATATAATTTATATCATATATATCCAATATATACATTCATTTATAATATTTACTTAACATTTAGAGGTAAGAAATGAAATGCACTATTCATGGAGATAGTAAGCCGTACGTACGCATGAATTCTACTTTCATTTCTATTTCGTATTTAATGGAATGAAATCATAATTATATAAAGGTATATTATAATTCCAGTATAATATCATATATAATATCATTTACTCCATCCTTTATACGTCCCAAATATGGAATTAATGATTCAAATCACTTTGAGGGGGCAGTAATTTGCAATTCCTAAAATGAAATTATCTCGTTTACCCATAATGGAAATCATAATGGTATGCCATAATTGAAAAATACAGAAGAATAAGGAAAAACATAAAAATAGTATATATCATATATAAATATAGTGACATATTAATGGGCACCATGAGAGGTGTTAATATAATATTAAACAATCATCGTTTCGTGAGGTAGTAATTCGACACACACAGAAACAGTATGTTCTTTGACCATTAGACGAGGGTGTGTGTAAGTTTAAATCAAATCCTTCTCATAATAAAATCCAAGTATATTGAAGATACTGGAGTTTTTAGAAATTAATGAAATAAAAAGAGTTTAGGGGGTTGGAGAAGAAAAATAAAACCAAAGGATATAAGAGAAGACATTACCTTAAAATCGCGTAACTCTTTTTGATTTGAGCCAAAGGGTTCCATGGTAAGACTTCTGCCAAAAGTGAGGCTTCTAAGAGTAAGATAGGGAAGTTGAGAGAGCATTTGGGTAGAGGCTGGCCGTTCCAAATGGCTTCAATGTGGGAATAAGGTGGTAGAGGTGGGGTCCTTTTATAAGAGGATAGGAGGGCCACTTTTGGAAAGTCATGAAATGTTACATTATTATATAATGAGTTTCGGATTTTAAAGGTCCCAAAATTATATATTTAGAGGATAAGGTGACAAGGGTTCGAAATAAACTCATACAATAGGTTTTTGACAAGTGTAAGTCTTAGATTTTAATTTATCATTTCATTTTATTTAAACAGTTAATTAATGAGGTAATCGCTCCATCATCATGGAGTCATAAAAAATTTAATTTATTTAATGTGTAAAAATTATAAAAAAAACAACCTTGGTGTAGGAAATTATTTTATATTTTCAATTAATATTTATAGTCTAAATGTTAACTTATATAACCCCATGTAATAATTGGTTTAGTAAAACAACACATGTCTGTGACAATTTTATATTTACATTAAATAAAAAGTTATTAATGTCATTTTCGTATCCAATTGGATTCATGGGGTCCCCAAGTTGACCCATGGATTTTCTTGGTTTCCATGAGTCATAAAATAAGTGTAGTACATGTTTGAAGGTAATTTCATATTATTATAACATTATTTTTAAATTAAATTACTCTATTTACCTATAACCACGGTAAATAAAACTCAAAAGTTAAAATTCACAAAATTATTTTCATCCCATTTAACAACATTTTAATTCCTAATTACAACCATGTATGTATAATTTTTGAAATTTAATTCACAAAAGCAGTAAAATTTTATTGAAACGAAAAAATCAATTTTTTAACTACAACTTATTGGTTTCACTATTCATCAAAAATTGAACTTTCCCAGAACAATACCAATAATTCACCCTAATCTATAATTGATATTCCGAATTCAAAAATGTTGACTATTTTGAAAAATTACAAACATAAAAGTTTCATTAATTAATTTTATTATTAATTCCCATTTTCAAAACAAATATAGTGTTTTTAAGGAACAATATCAATCGAAAGATTGACAATTGTTTGTGTCCACTTTCACACTGAAATTAAATCTAATGATCACCATTGGATAAAATCGTAAAAATATATAATTATAATTTAAAACCACTAAAAAATATAATTTATCACTACAAATTATTTTGATTTAAAAATTTGTTTTTATGTATTTTTTTACTATTCATAGTAATTTGGATGTTCTCAGAAAATTACAAAAAATTCAACTTAGGATAATTTCGATATTTAGAATACAAAAATAAATTCCATTTTGAATTAAAAAAATAATATAATTTTAAAAAGTGGTTATTAATATTCATAACAGCTACTTTGATTGGTCGTGGTGTGTTAGAACCTCGAACTTGCATACAACACACAGTGCTCTATTATTCAAAGAGAAGCACACCATGGATGTTTGAGGTGTTACATTCTCCCCTCCTTCAATAAATTGCGTCCTCACAATTTGAAAATGTTCTTCAAAAATAAAAGGTTGAAAATAGAAAATATATTTGTGGAAACCCCACAACCAAAATAAGTTTAATATAATTTAGCCTTAATAAGAGGGAAATGGAAATTGAAAAAGTCACCACAAAATTTTGATCTCGATTAGGAGAAAATTGGTAGAAATTAGAGACAAATAATTGGAGGGAAACTGTAAATATTTGTAGGGAGTTATTGAGGTCATCAATCACAAAAAAATGTAAAATTGAGGGCCTCAAATCCTTCAATCTATAGTGATTTAAAATATCATCAGTTCAACAAAACATAAGGTATAAGGATAACACATTTTTTTAATATCCCTTTCCAATAGATTAAGAATTAATTTATTCATAGAATAAGAGAGAGGTGTGTATATATATACTAGAAAAGTAGAGTTTCAACCTTCAACTAATTTCTTCAACAAACTCATCTTTCCCTCAAAAATATAATAGAACTCAAAAATATTATATTTATTCTAATATTACAAGGTTCTAAATATTAACACATACCATTTAGATTAGGAAAACTATTTTTTAATAACCAGGGACTTCCTTTAGGCTAGTGGTAGGTAATAAAGTCCTGTCTCACTACGGTTGTGGGTTCAATTCCTGCATCTTTGTCTGTCGCGACGAGTTATCCCCCGACCTACAGGTTGTCCTTTTATTAAAACTATTGTATTATAACACTCTAATAATAATATTCATAAATGTTTTAACCTTAAACAATACTATCCAAAGTTAAACTTAATCCATTCCAACCTTTATAGTTATCCAAAATACCTCTGTCTAGACTGTCTCTAAAAGGGCTATAAATTCCAAAATCAATTGTAACATCAGATTCCCCAAAAAAAGTAAAATTTATCTTATTATCACATACTAAAAATATGATTACCTTCATAAAATTAAAAACATAATGAAAACAACAAGTACAATAATACAATACTTATATATATCACATTATACTTATAAACATAATATAATCCTTCAGTCCAAAAGCACCAATACATTAATTATTCAACTTCAACTTTAGTAACAGCATAATATTGGACAAGACCCCTTGGCATTCTCTGAGGTAAGTTTCCCTGATTCTTAGGACATTCATTTCCATAATTCCCCATTTGCCTACAATTGTAACATTCAACATTGATAGCCTCTATCTATCCCTTTAAATCATGAGCCTGGTGACCTTTTTCTCCACATTTATAACAAACTCCCATTCCTTTTAAGAAAGTACATTGGTGATTCTTATCACAATTATCACACAATGGACAATCCTACTGTCCCTTTTCCCTTTATCTGTCTCCTGGTCCACCGTTCTATTCTTATCTTGCTTTACTTTATTGTCATAAGATTTGGAGAGTTCCTTTTCTGTCTTGATAGCACAGGAGACTATATCTTCATACATTGAGAAAGATTGTGGTACAAATGCTCGATGGAGAAACGGTTTTAACCCATCAAAGAAATGATTGATATTACTCCTTGGGTTACGTATATAATCTGCAGAATACCTCACTAACCTTGTAAATTTGGCCTCATACTTTGCGGCATTCTCATCCTCCTTTTGTCTCAAACTCGGAAATTGCCTTTCCATATCTTCTTGACGGTCACGAGGAAATTATTTTTCTAAGAAAATCTATTTGAACATCCTCCATTCCATATTTTATACTTCATCATATTCCTTTGTGTTTTGAATCAATGACCACCATTGATCATCATTTTCAGTGAGGCGGTAAACTGCCATGATAACATTTTCCCTTTCACTACTCCCCAAGGCATGGAATATTTTCTCTAAGAAATTTATCCATTGCTCTGCTACTAAGGGATTTTTACTCCATTTGAATGCTGGTGTTTCATTCCTCATGAATTTGTCTAACATGGATCCTCCACATTGCGGATCAGGGTGCTCCATACTAATAAGGTTATTATTCATAACCTGAGTGAGTTGTCCGAGTATGGTGATAAGTTGTTTAGTACCAATTGTATCAGCAGCTCCACTATAATTATCTTGATTCGGAGGGAAATCCCTACATGGAGTGTGTGCATTGATACATTTTCCATTCCATCCACTAGGTGCCATTTCTAAACAATGGCATAAACTAAATCAGTTTATGAATCAAATTACATAATTCCATACTTGTAAAAAAATTAACATAAATTGAACAGTTTATGGATATAATCCATAATCATAAAAATGTTTTCATTGACGAAGTATATACTCACAAACCATTCATAATGGATTGTAATGAAAATTATAATTATCCTAAGCATATCCCCTGGGAGTTTCCTAACCAAGAGTGCATCAAGGAACGTTATCGTGCACCAGTTCCCATTCGAGTCTAGCAGAAAGTGGTGTTTTCGGGTTATACACCTAGGTAAATCTGTTCTAGAGCCGCCTCTAACTACTCGTATCCAGACAAGGATGTATTTCTCGGAAAACTCACAAAATCTCTAAAATACCAAAATTTTAGGAATTCCTTCTATACAAATCCTCAAAATCTATCTTAGGGCTATGTTCTCTTATCAGAGTTTATCTAAATCTAGCTTCTAAGTATAGTACTAAACTACCTATGATACCAACTATAACGCCCCGACCCCAGTTACCCAGAGTCGGTGCATTATTATGTAACATTGGCATGATCACAAAATATCATGTCTTGAAAGACCGATTAGTTTAGTAGCCTTGGAAACACTAGATATATTCATAAATGTTACAAGACATCATAAAGTGAAAAACGACAATAACATAGTCTCTATAGTCCACACCCATATCTCCATCAGACTATCCCTGTAGGATAGCCATTAAATATTTCTTCACATCCTAGGAAAAATAAAACATAGAAAGGGGTGAGCTCTGATGCTCAGTAAGGATAACAATATAGCGGGAACTTTCATAAATAAACATAAACACTTATGGCAATTTATAACTAACACAAAAGCCTTTTAATCTTGAACATTAGCATAATATGGAAAAAGTAAAATGAAATAATACCATTTACTTACTCACATGGATATTCTACTTGTTGAATAATCACATGAAATATCAATAACCAATTTCATAATGATGGAATGCATAATTCCAGACTATCATAACCACGTAGTCAAGGCCTCGTGCAAAGACTACAAATAAGATTTTGTCAAGGCCTCATGCCAAGACACTAGTTTGTCTCATTAGACCTACCGATGAATCGAGGAGCTATATTGGGCTCCACCCGTCACTTATTAAGTCCAATTCATTCCTTATATGAAAAGGTTTAAACATATCTTAAACCATAACATAATCATATCACATAAAACATGCATAAAGGAAATATAACATTTCCAAATTTCAATCACAAGATATCAATAAAACACATTGATATAATCAAACCATTTTCAATACCAAAATAAAATAAAAGTAAAACTTGGTATTTATTTTTCATTTTAGAAAAGTTATGGCTTGTAGAGGATATCGAAACTCAAATAATGGTCAGAGCGGAAGAAAAGTCGTTGTCACTGCATACGTATTGGAAAAATCCATTACCTTTTTTCATTTATTAAAATTCTTCGTATAAAAATATTACTTTTTAATAAAAGTAAAATTCAAAGGGGATTATACACCGTATAAAGGAATGTTGTGTATAAAACAAAATATCCCTCAATGGAAGGAGATTGAGATGAAGTCCTTTACCTCGTGTCCGATATGACTCGATCATTCTTTAAACTCCTGAATAATAAACTAGAGTTAATTTTTACTTTCTTAAGAACCTTTTTCAAGTTCATTATTCCTTTTATATCACTTATTACCATTTTATGAACATTATGTAATTATTTAAGTTAATAATGGTCATTTTGTCAATCTTTGGTGCTTGATTAAAATATAAACTTCTTATAATTACAAGTTGTTCATGTGGTAAATATCTGTTATAACCAGAATTATATTAATAATGTAGATATCATATATATCATATATATATATATAGTATATACATTCATTTATAATATTACATAAAATTTAGAGGTAAGAAAAGAAATGCACCGTTCATGGAGATGGTAAGCCGTACGTACGCGTGAACGCTACTTTCATTTCTATTTCATATTTAATGGAATGAAATCATAATGATATAAAGGTATATTATAATCCCAGTATAATATCATATATAATATCATTTACTCCATCCTTTATACATCCCACATATGGAATTAACAATTCAAATCACTTTGAGGGGGTGGTAGTCCGATCTTCCGAAAATGTAGTTATCGCGTTTACCTATAATGGAAATCATAATGGTATTCCATAATTAAAAAATAATGAAGCATAATGAAAACATAAAAATAATATATATCATATATAAATATAGTTACATCGTAATTTCTATCATGAGAGGTGTTAAAATAATATCGAACGATCATCGTTTCGTGAGGCAGTAATTTTCCACCCACAGAAACAGTATGTTCATTAACCATTAGAAAAAGGTGTGTGTAAGTGTAAATAAAATACATCTCATAAAAAAATCCTAGAATATTTAAGATACTGTTTCTGTTAAAAAAGAAATAAATAAAACTATTTTCGGGGGAAGGAGAATCAAAATAAAAAAAAGGACATAAGAGAAGACATTACCTTAAAATCACGTAACTCTTTTTGATTTTAGCCAAAGACTTCCTTGGAAAGACTTCTGCCCAAAGTGAGGCTTATATGAGTAAGATAGGGAAGTAGAGAGAGTATTTTTTTAGAGTTTGGCTGAGACAAATGGATTTATGTTGTTAATAAGGTGGTAGATGTGGGGGCCTTTTATAAGAGGTGAGGAGGGGCACTCTTGGAAAGTCATGAAATGTTACATTATTATATAATGAGTTTCAGATTTTAAAGGCCCCAAAATTATATATTTATAGGATAAGGTGATAAGATTTCGAAATATACTCATCAAATAGGTTTTTGAAAAGTTTATGTCTTATATTTTACATTATCTTTTCATTTTAATAAATCGTTAATTAATGAAGTAATCGCTGTATCATCATGGTGTCATAAAAAATTTAATTTATTTAGTGTCTAAAAATTATAAAAAAAATTACCATGATTTAGTAAATCATTTTATCATTCAACAAAATATTTATAGTCGAATTTTTAACTTATATAACCCCATGTAATAATTGTTTTAGTAAAACCACACATGTTTATGACAATTTTATTTTTACTTTAAATAAAACGTTATTAATGTCATTTTCTAATCTAAGTGGCTTCATGGGTCCCCAAGATGACCCATGGATTGTCTTGGATAGAAATGAGTCATACAATAAGATTAGTACTTTTTCCAAGGTAATTTCATATTATTATAACATTATTTTTACATTAAATTACTCTAATTACCTTTAATCACGGTTAATAAAACACAAAAGTTACTATTCACCAAAAAATTATTTTCATCTCATTGAACCACATTCTACTTCCTAATTACAACCATTTATATAGGATTTTTTAAATTAAATTCCATGAAGTGGTAAAATTTCATTTAAACGAAAAATCAGTTTTTTAACTACCACTTAGTGGTTTCACTATTCATAAAAAATTGAAGTTTCCCAGAACAATACCAAAAATTTACCCTAAGCAATAATTGATATTCCAAATTCAAAAATGATGTATATTTTAAAAAATTACAAACATATAAGTTGCATTAATTAATTTTATAATTAATTATTTTTGTCAAAACAAATAGCGTGTTTTTAAGAAACAATATCAATCGAATGATTGACAATTGTTTGTGTCCAATTTCAAAATGAAATTAATTATAATGACCACCATAGCATAAAATAGTAAAAATATATTCTAATAGTACTTTAAAACCACTCAATAGTATAATTTAACACTATAAAATATTTTGATTAAAAAATTTGTTTTTAAGTATTTTTTAACAATTCATATTAAATTTGAAGTTCTCAGTAAATTTAAAAAAAAATTAATCTTACGATAATTTCGATATTCCGAATAAAAAAATTAAGTCAATTTTGTGTTATAAAAATAATATAATTTCAAAAAGTGGTTATTACTATTCATAACATATACTTTGATTAGTCGCGGTGTGTTTGAACTTCGAACTTGCGTATAACACATGTTGCTCTATTATTAAAAGAGAATTGTACCATGGAAGCATGGGGTGTTACAGATCACAAGTGACATCCCCTATTCCTTTGAATTATGTGTTTTTTTATGTTGATCATAATTAACCCTTGGATTAGGGAATTGGTTAGCATAATGCCCCATTTCCATTCACATGTAGAATAGAAGTGTTAGTGGATCATTCTCTGTAGTCTTTTCTCTATTCATGCCATTAGAAACCCTTTTCCCATTAATTCGGCACTCAACTACTCTATGTCCTTATTTTCCACACTTGAAACATTTTATATTACCTTTTAGACAATCTCCACCATGACTCTTTCTACACATTGAGCATAACGATACATTCACCTTTTTTCACCATTGTTATCAGGTTTTTCCTGGAACTCCATCTTTCTTTTCTTGTCAAAACCATGAGATGGATATGTAACACCAACTTCCATTTATTCCTTGATAGCACAACAAACAATTTTTTCATATCTACTGAAGTATCTTATAGCTAATTCCCTTCTATGACTTGGTTTTAATCCACTGAAGAATCGATCAACATTACTTTATGGTTGGATGATAAAGCCAGATGAATACCTTGCAATCCTTATAAAATTCGATTCGTATATACCAACAGATTCATCATCCTTTTTCTTAAGCTTAAGTAACTCATTTTCCATCTTTTTTCGAAGAATATGAGGTAAGTAGTTATTGAAAAAAATTTCTTCAACTCATCTCATTCCATGGATTCAATTTCATATTGGGGCCTTCTATTCTTAATTAGATTCCACCATTGGTTTGCTTCACCTTATAACCAGTAAACAACTAAAATGACTTTTTCATGCTCCGTAATGTGAAGTATGTAAAATATCTTTTCAATGGTACTAATAAATTTTTTAGCAACAAGTGGATCAGAATACCCACTGAAAGAAGGTGGATTTTGCCTCATGAAGGACTCAATAGAATATTGTTCCTTTCTCTGCTCATTTGGAAGTCCAGAATGATTCATAGCTTGTGTAAGTATAGAAATAAGATTTTTCACTCCATCTCCCATCACATTTGGTTGTTCTAGAGGACAATCATTGCATTTTCCATTACATTGACAAACACGGTTCCTTAGGGTTCCAGCCATCGTCTAAACCCCAAAAAGAACAATGTGAGAGGAAAAAATCATTCTAGGAAAACAACATAATAATGGGGGAGTACCTTCAATATATAACATCATAGGTTTAATTATAAGATCGTTACCATAATTCTAGGACTATAATATATACTTATACTTAACCTTAGGTTAATACCTAGACATACCATAGAACTATCTCTAGGGATTTCACTAAAGTTTCTGCATCCTAGTTTCCAAAATGTTAACTAAACATTTTATCTAATACCAAATGTAGAGACCGAAAGCTTGAAAATCATGGAAATTACATTACTTTTGCAGAATACATAATACATAACAAAAAACACCCAATGTAGAGACCCGTATCTTGACGTACATAGACATTAAATTACTTTTGCGGAATACTTAGTACATAGAAAACACACACACACAAGGATCGTAATAGTTTAGTGTCTTTGGAAACTCAGAATATAATCTTCTAATCCTGTTGAAAGATCTTCAACATCTCCAATAAAGATCTTCTTTTTTTTATACCTAAAACCATTCTTTATATCCTGGGGAAAAGAAAACATAAAAGGGTGAGCTCAAATGCTCAGTAAGGGTAAACAAAAGAAATATCAATCACATCATATATATAAGCAAATAACTTTTGTAAATCTTTACCTGTAAAAGAGATCATAATTTCATAACCTGGGGTAACTCATGGCAGTGAAATGTAATCACAATAATCATAATGTAAAACATTAAACATTGTGGAATACACACATAATCATAGAGAATCATTTCTTATTAGTCAAGACTCATTTCCAAGACTATCTTAGTGGACAAAGTCCCTTTCTGAACCGAGTCACCCTCATTTCAGTCCTGTTTCACTGAACTGGTATAACCTACCATTCCAGCCATGTCTATCTCATGAGATATAAAATCTTTACCCAATGCATTGGAGGGAGATATAGGTCCCACCCATCTCATAATTATACCATTCTTATGTGTGCCACAAAATCATAAATCACACATCATTGCATAACCCATGTAATACAAATGGGAATCTTAAACATCATGAAATCATAAAACAATTCATATAAGATAAAGGAATTCATAAAAATAATTCCATCACAACATAATCAAATCAATTTTAATAATAGGGATAAAAACAGAACCCTTTATTATCTTAGATGGAAAATAATTTTGATAAAACACTTGAACTTCATTCTTGAGGAAAATATCCTTTCTACTTCAAAAACACTTTTCCTTTCTTAACATGTCATACAATTTTAAACTAAAAGATGTTGATTAAAAATAAACTTGAAAACTTGTAAAGTAAGATTCTTGGAAATAATGTTTTAAAAATCCATTCATGTCGTATAAGATAAAAAACATTCTTCTCGTACTTTTGTCAGAAAGTCAAAAAAGTACCTCGTACGAAAAACGACAAAAGATTCCTTTCATGTCTTTTACTAAAAACTCACCGAAGGGTAAAATTGGATTTAAACAATTTTAGGTTGATGGAAATAATATTACATATTCAGGAAACATGGATGTGGATGATAAAATACAATCCAGTAAATACTAAAGTATAAACAATCTCGGATTAAAATGAGATTGTGATATTTCCCTTACCTTAGGTCCGACTTTCTCTGTAAGTGTCCAAAACTCCTGTATAATTATTTAAATAATATTATTGACTTATTCCATATTCATAATTATTTTTATAATATCATATATGGTCTTATTCTTAGCTTCTTAGTAGTAATATTTCATTTCTACATGTTATTCGGGTGTTTATAACTTTTTGTTCTTATGCGTGTTTTGTCGAATAAATTTTTATTCTTTTATTTAGGTTATATATACCTCATTTCCAGAAGGGTATTAGTGTAATATATATCATATTCATTCAGTCAATTAATTTATATAATCATTATGAAATGAAGATCATGTAGAACGAGTCGCATCACATCGTGGAGACGGTATTCCGTACGTACGCACGAGTGATGATATCGTTCCTATAATCGTGGAATTGTATTGGAGGATATGTATACTATTTCAGAATCAATACCACTTTATAATAGTCATATATGGTCATTATTTACACCATTATACCCGTCCAAGTAAGGTGGTGGTGGAAAATAGATTTCACCACGGCGTGGAGACTGTATTCCGTACGTACGCACGCGCGGTGATTTCTTTTTCTGTAGATGGATAGATGGTGAAATATGGTTGTTTCATACATATAATAACATATCTGTATATGAGTGATACTTATTTTATTACTTCATAATGAAACAACTAAAGAAGAAGAAGTGGAAGAAGAAATAAAGATGAAAGAATCGGTAACGGGCATTACCTCTTCTTGGAAGTGCTTCTTTGAGACCTTATTTTAGGGCACTATAATTGGTCTTTGAAGAATACCAGAACCTCTAAGATGTCTCTAGGGAAGTGAGAGGAGAAAGTGGCAGGGTTTGGCCAAGCTTTAAGGCTCAAAGTGGTGTGAGGAAGAAGGGGTGGAGGTGCCCTTTTATATTGGAGGAGAGGGGCACCTTTGGAATAACTAAAAATATTATTTTATTATAAAGTCAAGTTCGGTTTTAAATAGCTCCAAATTGATTTATTTAGAGGCTAAGGTGGGGATGGGTCGAAATCCTCTCATCCAATAGAATTTAGACAAGTTTAGGTTTCTATTTTAACCTTATCATTTATATTTAACATTAAGTTAAATAATTTTACTTTTACCGTGTCTTCTTGTGTTCTTATACTATAAGGTTAATAAACATACTATAAGAAGCCAAACAAACCCCAAATTGTTTATTATTAATATATATAACCTTATCTAAGTCATTTTTCCGAACCTTAGATTTTTAGGAATAAAATAACAATTAATAATATAATATTTGTTTTAAAAACTATTTCGTGTCAATTTTGACACTATTTAGTAATTGATTTTTGTGAAAATCATAACAGAATTATTAGTACGAAAAAGTTAATTAAATCAATAATAACATGTCATATTAACCTATAAAATTAGTGGAATTCATAAAAAGTCTAAAATTATATTTATTTGGGTATTTCTAACATCAATTATGTCAATATTTCATTAATATGATATTTACTGCATCATTGTTGTGTCATAAATAAATTAAATTATTAAATTTCTAAAAATTACAAATAAAATAACATTATGTATGAAATCTTATTATATTTCTAATGAATATTTATAGTCGAATTTATCTTATGTATAACCCCATATTAAATATGTTTTAGTAAATAAACTTTGATTTTGACTCTTTTAACCCTTCTTTAAATAAATTAATAATAAATGTACTAATCTAATCCAAGTGGGCCTAAATGGTCATATTTTATTCCAAAGATTGTTTTTTGTCGAATTAAACTTGTACAATAGAATTAGGACATCTGTTAGGGTAATAATAATATCATTTCTACCCTTAATTACCCTATTTATTTTTAACCGTGGTAAAAAAAATTAAAAAGTTACTATTCACCAAAAAATTATTTTCATCTCATTGAACCACATTTTACTTACTGACATCAACCGTTTCTCTCGGATTTTTGAAATTCCACTCACATAAGCGGTGAAATTATGTTTTATGAAAAATTCAGTTTTTTTAACTACCACTTAGTGGTTTCACTATTCATCAAGAATTGAACCTTTTCAGAAAAATGCCAAAAATTAGGCCTAAGATATATTTGATATTATGAACTCAAAAATGATTTCTATTTTACCAAATTCAAAAAATATCAGTTTCATTAATTAATTTAAAAAATTAATTCCCGTCGTCAAAACAAAAGGCGTGTTTTTAAGAGATAATAACTATCAAAAGATTGACACTTATTTATAACTGGTTTAAATGTGAAATTACATCCAATGACCAACATTGTATTAAATTTTAAAAATATATTCTAAATATACTTTAAAACCACTCAAATTAATAATTTATCAGTATTAATTATTTCAATTGAAAAAGTTGTTTTTAATTAAAATTTATTAATTTTCACTATTTATCAAAATATGAAAGTTATCCGAAAATTACCAAAATTTCACCCTAAGCTAATTTCGATATTCCGAATCCAAAAATGAAGTCCATTTTGAAAAATAATATTTAAAAAATTTCAAAAAGTGGTTATTACTATTCATAACGGCTAGTTTTAATAATATTTTAATTGCATATCGTTGTTTAGTAAAACTCAGTATTGCGTACTACACACGCTATCAAGGAAGGTCACGAATGCGTGTAATGAAAGGCAAGTCAGGTATGCATGTTGTGCATGCTCCTTTTGGTGTAGCGTACAACATAAGACATTAAAGAAATTAAAACGAATATTTTTCATAAAATCTCGGGGTGTTACATTCTACCCCCCTTAAAATGAATTTCGCCCTTGAAATTCGTTGGGGTTATAAATGGTTTACTATTAGAAAGTCTCATTAATAGAAACCGACATCGTAAAAAGGAATACCAAAACCAATCTTTAAAAAATAAAGTATGAAACGTAACGGTTACCCAAATAAACTAATCACTCGGTTTCCACATAGGTGAAAATATGGATATGGAAGAAAAATCTAACCATCATGTTCTGATGGAGAGTGGTAGAGAACATGGCTATGGAAAATCCAACAATCACAAATCCATAAATTTGTGACGATCTAAGGTACCATCTGATTAATCAGATATAAGAGCACTAGGACAACATTTTGGGTTTTCAAGATCATTTCCCTAAAGTTGAAGAATTTGAATTAGAATAAATACTTACATTATTTTGGTACAATATCACTATTGTTCGTGCCTTAAACAATTTCCACTTC
Organism: Viscum album; assembly: GCA_963277665.1. NCBI lineage: Eukaryota > Viridiplantae > Streptophyta > Magnoliopsida > Santalales > Viscaceae > Viscum > Viscum album. Next base: position 514,426,910 of record OY728138.1, read on the forward strand.
ATCTCTTAAATAAATGAAGTTGAATTTGTTATTCGTGAAGTGGTAGCAGATCATGTGATAGAATGATGGGTCATTCCATCTCTTTCAAACAAATGGTTAGAAAAAGTTATAAGTTCATCTTATGGTTAATCATATATGGTTCCAAAAATGAACTTATACTTCATATATCATATCACTTAATAAAATAAAACTAGTTTCTACTAACCAGGGACTTCCTGTAGGCCAGTGGTAGGCGATAAAGGCCAGTCGCACTTCGGTTGTGGGTTTGATTCCCACAGCCTTGTCCGACGCGATGTGTTGGCGCCCGTCCTGCAGGTTGTCGTTTTTCTAAAGCTATATTACTATAACATCCCATCAATAATATCGAAAAACTTTTTATCCTAACTTATGTCCAACATAATCCATTACAATCTTTAGGCTTGTCTAAAATACTTCAGTACACTCTCATAATATAGTGAAAATGATTACCGGAGATTTAATACCATCGTTGATCCCCATATATCATAAGATATGTCTTGTTGGTAACATTACAAACATTCAAAGGCCTTAATAATGTATTTTCTTGAATACCCATTGAACCATAGTGAAAACTTCAATACAGTTAAAAGTTAACACTTTTCACATACCAAAATCCTCAAAATTCTATATACCCAAACCATGATATCACTTAGTCCTCAATCATGAGCTCATGAATACTGTTAAACATTTTGTTTTCTCGTTTTCCCTTCATTATGCGCATATCATCTTATTTCCAAAAATAACTCAATCACTTTTAATTCCACATTAGACCAACACATAAATATTCCAATACTTTATGATACAACATTATTTTGGAATCCCATTACAAAAAAACTTAATCATTTCACCACATCATTGTCATATTCAACATCACCAATAGTGATCGCATGTGACTTCCCTTTTTCCTTTTCATTAAGTGGTTGCTCATGTTGATCATCACTAACCCTTGGATTAGGGCATTTATTAGCATAATGCCCAATTTCATTGCACTTGAAGCATTGAAGTGTTGGTGGTGCGTTCTCTGCAGTGTTTGCTTTATTCACATCATTAGAAACCCTTTTTCCATTACTTCGACACTCAGCTGCTCGATGACCTTCTTTTCCACACTTAAAACATTTTCTAGTCCCTTTAAGACAGTCTCCACCATGCTTATTTCCACACTTTGTGCATAATAAAACATTCATCTTCTTTTCACCATTATTCTGAGATTTCTCATTGAACTCCATCTTTTGTTTCTTGTCAAAACCATGAGATGGATATGTAACACCAACTTCCATTTCTACCTTGATAGAACAACGCACAATTTCTTCATAGCTACTGAAGTCTCTTATATCTAATGCCCTTCAAAGACTTGGTTTTAAGCCACTGAAAAATCGATCAACTTTACTTTCAGGTTGGATGATAATGCCAGATGCATACCTTGCAAGTCTTGTAAAATTCGCATCGTATATACCAACAGATTCATCATCCTTCTGCTTCAGCTCAAGAAACTCTATTACCATCTTTGTTCGAAGAATATGAGGGGAGTACTTACTGAAAAACATGTTCTTGAACTCGTCCCATTCCATGGACTCAATTTCATCTCTTGGCCTCGTATTCTTGATAAGATTCCACCATTGATCAGCTTCACCTTCCAAACGATATACTGCTAAGATGACTTTATCATGTTCAGAACATTGAAGAACTGAAAATATCTTTTCAGTGGTACTGATCCATTGTTCAGCAACAAGTGGATCAGAAGTCACACTAAAAGAAGGTGGACGTTGCCTCATGAAGGACTCAATAGAATATTGTTCCCTTCTTTTCTCATTTGGAAGTCCAGAATGATTCATAGCTTGTGTTAGTATAACAATAAGATTTTTCACTCCATCTCCCATAACATTTTTTTTTCAGGAGGACAATCATTGCATTGTCCATTGCATTGATCAACACGGTTCCTTCGGGTTCCAGCCATCGTCTAAAACCCAAAAAGAGTAGTGTGAGAGGCAAAAATAATGCTATGGAAAACAACATAATAAAGGGGGAGTACCTTCAATATCTAAAATCATAGGTTTAATTCTATGGTCGTTAGCATAATTCAAGTACTATAACCTATACGTATACTTAACCTTAGGGACATCCCTACACCTACCTTAGAAATATCTCTAGAGATCTCACTAACGTTTTCACATCCTAGTTTCCAAAGGTTGACTAAACATTTCCTCTGATACCAACTGTAGAGACCCATATCTTGACATACATAGAAATTACATTACTTTTTCGGAATACTTAGTACATAACGAAAACACACACACAAGGATCGTAATAGTTTAGTGTCTTTGGAAGCTCAGAATATAATCTTCTAATCCTGGTGAAAGATCTTCAACATCTCTCATAAAGATATTCTTTTTTTTATACCTAAAACCTTTCTTTATATCCTGGGGAAAAGAAAACATAAAATGGTGAGCTCAAATGCTCAGTAAGGGTAAAAAAAAGAAATATCAATCACATCATATACATAAGCACATAACTTTTGGAAATCCTAACCTGTAAAAGAGATCATAATTTCATAACCTAGGGTAACTCATGGCAGTGAATTTTAATCACAATAATCATAACTTAAAAAATTAAACATTGTGGCATACACACATAATCATAGAGAATCATTTCTTATTAGTCAAGACTCATTTCCAAGACTATCTTAGTGGACAAAGTCCCTTTCTGAACTGAGTCACCCTTGTTTCAGTCATGTTTCACTGAACCGGTATAACCTACCATTCCATCCATGTCTATCTCATGAGATATAAAATCTTTACCCAATGCATTGGAGGGAGATATAGGTCCCACCCATCTCATAATGATACCATTCTTTTGTGTGCCACAAAATCATAAATCATACATCATTGCATAACCCATGTAATACAAATGGGAATCTTAAACATCATGACATCATAAAACAATTCATATAAGATAAAGGAATTCATAAAATTAATTCCATCACAACATAATCAAATAAATTTTAATAATAGGGCTAAAAACAGAACCCTTTATTTTCTTAGATGGAAAATAATTTGGATAAAACACTTGAACATCATTCTTGAGGAAAATATCCTTTATACTTCAAAACACTTTTCCTTTCTTAACATGTCATAAAATTTTAAAATAAAAGAAGTTGATTAAAAATAAACATGAAAACTTGTAAAGGATGCTTCTTGGAAATAATGTTTTAAAAATCCATTTATGCCGTATAAGTTAAAAAAACATTCTTCTCGTACTTTTGTCGGAAAGTAAAAAAAGTACCTCGTACGAAAAACGAAAAAAGATTTCTTTCATATCTTTTACTAAAAACTCACCGAAGGGTAAAATTGGATTTAAAAAATTTTAGGTGGATCGAAATAATATTACATATTCAGGAAACATGGATGTAGATGATAAAATACACCCCAGTAAATACTAAAGTATAAACAATCTCGGATAAAAATGAAATTGTGATATTTCCCTTACCTTAGGTCTGAATTTCTTTGTAAGTGTCCGAACCTCCTGTATAATGATTTAAATAATGTTATTGACTTATTCCAGAATCATAAGTATTTTTATTATATCATATATGGTCATATTATAAGCTTCTTAGTAGTAATATTTCATTTCTACTTGTTATTCGGGTGTTTATAACTTTTTGTTCTTATGCGTGTTTTGTGGAATAAATTTTTATTCTTTTATTTAGGTTATATATTCCTCATTTCCAGAATGGTATTAGTGTAATATATATCATATTAATTAATTCAATTCATTTATATAATCATTATGAAATTAAGATCATGTAGAACGAGTCGCATCACATCGTGGAGACGGTATTCCATACGTACGCACGAGTGATGATATCGTTCCTATGATCGTGGAATTGTATTGGAGTATATGTATACTATTTTAGAATAAGTATCACTTTATAATAGTCATATATGGTCATTATTTACACCATTATACCTATCCAAGGAAGGTGGTGGTGGAAAATAGATTACACCACAACGTGGAGACGGTATTTCGTACGTACGCACGCGTGGTGATTTCTTTTTCCGTAGGATGGATAGATAGTGAAATAGGGTTGTTTCATACTTATAATAACATATCCGTATATGAGTGATACTGATGTTATTACTTCATAATGAAACAACTAAAGAAGAAGAAGTGGAAGAAGAAATAAAGATGAAAGAATCGGTAACGGACATTACCTCTTCTTTGAAGTGCTTCTTTGAGACCTTCTTTTAGGGCACTAAAATTGGCCTTTGAAGAAGACCAGAACCTCTAGGATGTCTCTAGGGAAGTGGAGAGGAGAAAGTGGCAGGGGTTTTCCGAGCTTTAAGGCTCAAAGTGGTGTGAGGAAGAGTGGGAGGAGGTGCCCTTTTATAAGGGAGGAGAGGGGCACCTTTGGAATAACTAAAAATATTATTTTATTATAAAGTAAAGTTCGGTTTAAAATATCTCCAAATTGATTTATTTCGAGGATAAGGTGGGGATGGGTCGAAATCCTCTCATCCAATAGAATTTAGACAAGTTTAGGTTCCTATTTTAACCTTATCATTTAGATTTAATATTAAGATAAATAATTTTACTTTTACCGTGTCTTCTTGTGTTCTTACACTATAAGGTTAATAAACATACTATAAGAAGCCAAACTAATCCCAAATTTTCTATTATTAATATATATATCCATATCTAAGTCATTTTTCTGATTTTTATATTTTTAGGAATATAATAACAATTAATAATATAATATTTGTTTTAAAAACCATTTCATGTCAATTTTGATACTATTTAGTAATTGATTTTTTGTGAAAATCATAATAGAATGATAAGTTCGAAAAAAGTTAATTAAATCAATAATAACATGTCATTTTAACCTAGAAAATTATTGTAATTTATAAAAAGTCTCAAATTATATTTATTTGGATATTTATAACATCAATTATGTCAATATTTCATTAATAAGATAATTACTGCATCATTGTTGTGTCATAAATAAATTAAATTATTTAATGTCTAAAAATTACAAATAAAATACCATTATGTAGGAAATCTTTTTATATTTCTAATGAATATTTATAGCCGAATTTATCTTATGTGTAACCCCATATTAAAAATGTTTTAGTAAATAAACTTTGATTTTAACTCTTTTAACCCTTCTTTAAATAAATTAATAATAAATGTCCTAATCTAATCCAAGTGGGCCCAAATGGTCATCTTTTATTCCTAAGTTTGTTTTTGGTCGAATTAAACTTGTCCAAAAGAATTAGGACACGTGTTAGGGTAATAATAATATCATTTCTACCCTTAATTACCCTATTTATTTTTAACTGTGGTAAAAAAAAGTAAAAAGTTACTATTCACCAAAAAATTATTTTCATCTCCTTGAACCACATTTTACTTACTGAAATAAACCATGTCTCTCGGATTTTTGAAATTCCACTCACAAAAGCGGTAAAATTATGTTTTATGAAAAATTCAGTTTTTTAACTACCACTTAGTGGTTTCACTATTCATCAAAAATTGAAAGTTTTCAGAAAAATGCCAAAAATTAGGCCTAAGATATATTTGATATTATGAACTCAAAAATAATTTATATTTTACCAAATTCAAAACATATCAGTTGCATTAATTAATTTAAAAAATTAATTCCAGTCGTCAAAACAAAAGGGGTGTTTTTAAGAGATAATAACTATCAAAAGATTGACACTTATTTATATCTTGTTTAAATGTGAAATTACATCCAATGACCAACATTGTATTAAATTGTAAAAATATATTCTAAATATAATTTAAAACCACTCAAATTAATAATTTATCAGTATTAATTATTTCGATTGAAAATGTTGTTTTTAATTAAACTTTAGTAATTTTCACTATTCATCAAAATATGAAAGTTATCCGAAAATTACCAAAATTTCCCCCTAAGCAAATTTCGATATTCCGATTCCAAAAATGAAGTCCATTTTGAAAAATAAAATTTACAATATTTCAAAAAGTGGTTATTAATATTCATAACGGCTAGTTTTAATAATATTTTAATAGCATATCGTTGTTTAGTAAAACTCGGTATTGCGTACTACACACGCTATCAAGGAAGGTCGTGATTGCGTGTAATGAAAGGCATGTCAAGGATGCATGTTGTGCAAGCTCCTTTTGGTGTAGCGTACAATACAAGACATTAATGAAATTAAAAAAAAATAATTTTCATAAAATCTCGGAGTGTTACACCCTAAGACCGTATTAGTTTAGTGTCTTTGGTAACTCAGATAAGAATATTCTAATAATGGTGAAAGATACTAAACATCTCTTGTAAAGTTATTCTCCTTTTTGTTTTATCTAAAACATTTATTTATATCCTGGGGAAAAGAAAACATACAGAGGGTGAGCTCAAATGATCAGTAAGGGTAAACGTGGAAAACATAAAACAATCCATAAACATTTGAATGTAAAAACATGAGCATAAAATCTAAACATAAAAATCTTGAGCAACGGCATAAAACATGGTAGTACATAAGCCATAGATCGTAAAGGAACACTAATCATGATACAATAGCATGGGAATAAAACATGTAATTGTGGCATCCTTTAATAACATAATATGATTTCTATAGTAGCCAAGGCATTGCTGCCAAGACCATCATAGTGGACTAAGTTCCTTACTGAATCGAGTTCACTCCTCGTTTCAGTCCTGTATCACTGAACCAGATTAACTTTCTGGTCCAACCATGTATATATCGTGAGATATAAATCATTACCCAAAGCATTTGAGGATGATATAGGTCCCACCCATATCATAATAAAATCATTCTTATTTGTGCCACAAAATAAACATAATTCATTCATCATAACCTAATGAATAAAATAGGTTTCATAAACATCATCCCAACATAATGTAATCCATATAAAACAAGTGGATATAATTTAATCATAAGAATGATCAAACCATGTAAATAATAGAAACATTATTCTTGAAACATAATCATACTAAATAATGTCATCTTAAATAGTTTTTACAAAACACTTGATAAAAATTCATGAGGACAACATCTTTCTTCATCAAAATCTTTTTCTTATCACAAAATGCAAGGAAATTTTTGAAGAAAATAATTTTTATTGAAAATAATCATGAAACTTATAGATGAAGCTTCATGAAAATAATGCGTAATGAATATGTAAAAATCCATTCATGTCGTATAAGTTAAATAAACATTCTCCTCGTACTTTTGCTGGAAAAGTCAAAAAGTACCTCGTATGGTAAACAAAATAAAGATTCCTTCCATACCTTGTGGTCAAAGTCGTAAAAGGGTAAAAATGAATTTAATAATACAGGGAAGGATAGTAAACATTTTATGAATTTTTTTGATAAAACATGGAAATGGATGATAGACGTAACCCCTCTAAATACTTACAAATAAAAAATCTCAGATAGGAACGAGATTGGAATAATTATCCCTTACCATAAGTCCAATTTCTTTCGTATGTGTCTGAAACTATTGTATAGTTGTTTGAGACATATTATTAATTTTTAAAAGACCCATAATAATATTTATGATGTAATATATGATTCAAATATGACTTTATATTACCCTTTCTTTTGTCAATTCAATGTTAATGCAGCATTTTGGGTAAAATCGTTTAATTTATCATATGTGTTTGGACTGGTTGTTCTTGATAATATTTCTAATATCCTGAATTACATAATTCCAAAATGTAAAAAATAATTTATATAAAATATATATTCAGGATATAAATATGTATGATAGATTAATAAATGGAATGAAATAAACCCTTCATTGATACGGTAGGTCGTACATACACAGGAACGATGTATTCGTTTCCTTATTGAATCGAATAGAATTAAGTAAATGAAACATATATGTAAATTAATAAAGAATCATTATTATGTAATATATTTCATTATTATATATTATATATACTTTATAATCATTCTTGAATGGTTAACATGGAGAATGAATCTCATCACGTCATGGAGACGGTAATCCGTACGTACTCATGAGCGATGATATCATTCCCATGATTATTGAATGGAATTGGAGTGGATGAATAAATATCTCAGAATCAGTATGATGTTATAATAAACATATATAGTTATTCATTACACCATTATACACATCCAAGTAAGGTGGTTGTGGAAAAACAGACTACACCACGCCGTGGAGACGTTATTCTGTATGTACGCATGGGTGGTGATTTCGATTTCTGTAGGATGGATAGAAAGTTAAATATAGTTGTTTCATATTTATAATAACATATCAGTATATTAGTGATACTTATGTTTTTACTTAATAGTGAAACCAATAAATAAGAGGAAGTAGAAGAAGAAATAAATTTGAAAGGATCGGTAAAGGATATTATCTCTTCTTTGATGCTCCTCTTCTAAACCTCCTCCGAGGGCAGTAAAGATGGTCTTCTAAGAACACCAGGACCTCTAGTATGTTTCTATGAAAGTTTAGAAGATAAATTTTTAGGGGTTTTCCATTATTTATAGCTCAAAATTGTGTGAGGGGGAGAGGGATGAGGTTCCCTTTTATAAGGGAAGAGAGGGGCACCTTTGGAAACCTCAAAAATATTAAGTTATAATAAATCAAAACCCTCATAAAAACCACCAAAAATGACTCATATTCGAATATTAGATGATATAGGGGTGCAATATCATCAACCAATAAAATTTTTACATGTCTAAAATTTATATAAAACCTTATCAACTTGATATATCCTTATTTAATCTATATAATTTTATTTTTGGTAATAAGATTATAAATTTTAAATTGATAAAATAAATACTTACGTATTGTGAATTGTAAATAATTGGATAATTTATGACATTTTATACCATATAAATTTAAATTTATAATTTTTATATATTTTTGTGATTTTTAAATAATTTTATATTATGTTTTTTTATAAATAAAAATAGTGTCAATTTAGAGACTATTCATCTATTTGAATTTAAATATAATTCACACAAGAAGATATCTTCTAAGTAAAAGATTTAATAGATTCAAAACATTCCATATTTATCTAGAAACTTTGTGGAGAAAATTAAATAGTAAATATAATATTTATTTTAATATTTTTAAAACCATTTATTTGATATTTCAATCAATAAAATAATTTCAACATCACTATTGTGTCACATTTAATGATAAATATTTAATCCTTAATAATTCTACATAAATCAAAATGATGTAGATAATTTTATTATATTTCTAGAGACTATTCATCTTCGAAGTTTCATTATGTTTATCATTAATTTAACATTATTATACTTATAGGATTTAAGAGAATTACATGTTGTCACTGTATTTGGTTTTAATAATAAATAAATTATTTTCATGGTCAAAAGTGCATAAAATGAATCTATTTCGACAATTAGGTTATATGTGTCGACATTTAGTCATCCAATAGAATTTTGGAAGGTGTTAGAGTAAATTTATAATCTTATTTTTACCTTTAATTGCCCGATTTACCTTTAACTGTAGTAAATAAAAATTACCGTAGTTACTAATAATAATATCAAGAAAATAAAAGTAACATATTAACATAATTTGGACCCACTGAATTTAAATAGGGACTCAAATTTTCAAAATTAAAAACACAGAAGTTGCAATAATTAATTTAAAATTAATCTCCGTGTTAAGAAAACAGATTTTAAAAGTTGAAACATTATCAAAGATTGAAATGTTTTTACCTATGAATTCAATGTAAAATTAATGGTAATGACCTAAATTATATTAAATGGTAAAAATATATTCTATTTATACTTTATAACCATTCAATATAATAGTTTAACCATATAAATTATTGCAATGAAAAATGTTTTTATAATTAAAATTTAGCATGTTTTTACTATTCATTAAAATATGAAAATTATCAGAAAAATATGAAAAATTCATCCAAAGAAAATTTTTATATCCGTATTCCAAAAAAGATTTTTATTTTTTTCAAATTGAAATTATAAACATATCAAAACCTAGATTTAATGTGGGTGCGCCATCGAAAGTCGGTAAAACTGTATTTTTTGAAAGATACATATTTTACCTAAAAAATTTATTTTGTTCTCATACCAATTTCTATAATATGTGTAAGTTGAATTATAATGTCATAAAATTACACATTTAGTTACTATTATTCATAATGGCCAGTTCATAATAATATAATAACAATATACCATTGTTTAGTGACGCTCGATAATCCATACAACACGTGCTATCGAGGAAGGTCGCTCTTTCATGCAACAAAAGCCAAGAATAGTGTTTGTGTATACTAAAAGCTAGTAAGGTGTTGCATATAGCGCAAGAAAATCGTGGTGTACCATACAAGGCAAGACATAAAATAAATTATAAATAATCCTTCTCATAAAAATTTGGGGTGTTATAGTACGCAGAGGAGATAGGCGGGTGTGGAGGGCTTAAGAGGGGATTTGTACCTACCATTCAGGTAGGATCCTCGGAGGACGACTCAGTGGTTATTTTCCGTTTTTTAGTTGTAATGTTTCTTTCTTTTGTATTTTTACTTTTCAGTTGTACTCCTACTTTCTGTTGGGATTTTATTTTAACACCTTTTAATTTCAGCACTCCTTTTACTACAACATTTTACTTAACATTTTCTTCATGTTGGGTTCTCAGACCGTGTGTTTGTACAGGTTTAAAGGTAATGCCTTTCTATTTTAGGGAATATACCTTTCAGTTCTAGTCACCAGCTCCTGACCTAGGGAAGGGGGTCTAGGGGTTGTCACGACATGGGTCTCAAGGGATGGTTCGTGACACCAAAGGGATTTGAAGGTGTGAATTCAAGAAAACGGGAGGTTCCCTTTTATAAGAGAGATGGGGGGAACATTATTAAAATCTAGAAATATTAAATAATTATAAAATTATTTTCATATTATAATACCTTCAAGTTGATTTATATTGAGTATATGATGAGGATCATTCTAAATCTTCTCATACAATTGGTTTTAGACATGTTTAGGTAATAAAATTAACCATGTCTTTTAGATTTAACCCTTTATATAATAAGTTAACTGTCACCATGTCCTCTTGTATGTTAAAACAACATGGTCAAAATCATAACTATAAAATTCCAAGAGTACATAAAGTGAATCATTCATTAATTTGGAATCAAAATTCATGTTTTATTTCAGAACAGTAGATTTTTATGAATTTTATATAATTTAATAAAATTGTATTTTTTTTTAAATCTCATTTATGACAATTTTGTCAATATTTATTAATTGATTTTTGATAAAGTCATTAAAAAATTTTACTTTGATCCAAAGGCATTAAATCATCTCTAATATGTACATTTCATCTATAAAATTAGTGTATTGCATAAAATTGTTCAAATAAAATTTATTTTAATATTTATAAATTCATTTATTTGAATCATTTAGTAATGAGGTAATCACTACATCATAATTTTGTCATAAATAAATATATTTATCTAATGTCTAAAAATTAATACTACAATACCATGATGTAGGAAATATTTTTATATATATAATTACTATTTATTGCAATAGATATTAGTTGTATAACCCTATATTAAATTCGATTTAGTAAACGATATGTGTTTATTTTATAATTATCTTTGCATTAAATTAATTCTTACAACATGTGATTATCACACCCATGTGGTCCACAAATGCCAAAATTTATGTCTAAGGATGCTCATGGTTGAATATATATAATATTAGAGTAATATTACACATGTTGGGGAAGTTTTATATTATTATAATATTATTTTTGTTACCCATATTTATCTGATCTACCTTTTAACGATGGAAAATAAAAATAATTACTTATGTTAATATTCATAATGTCCAAAAATAAAAGGTTACTATTTAAAAAAAATTATTATGATTCCAAATATGGAATATATTTTTCAAAATTAAAAATACATATGTTGTAGTAATTAATTTAAAATTATTTTTTATTGTCAAAACCAAAAAATAAGTTTTTAAGAATTAAATACTATTAAAAGATTGTCATGTGTTTATGTCTAATTTAAATTTGAAATTACATCAAATTATCTAAATTCTATCAAATTATAAAAATATAATCTAACTGTATAATAAAGTCACTCAAATGTATAATTTAACTGTATAAATTTTTTTGATTAAAATTTTTTTTTCAATAAAAATTTAGTATTTTTCAGTATTAATCAAAATATGAAAATTATCAGAAAAGCACCAAATATTTATCCAAACTAAATTTTTATGTCCATGTTATATATAATAATTTTATTTCATCAAATTTCATATATAAAAATGTCAAATAATTTATTTAAAAATGGTTCACTATTAAAAGGATGAAAAACTACACTTTTTGAAAAAATACTTCTTTTATCTAAAATTTTTGAATTTTCTTTATATTAGGTCTATGAAACACAAAAGAAGAATGTTACGATTTTATGGGATATATAAAATTCAAAATGTGTTTAATAATATTCATAACCACGTTATAATTGACTAATTTAATTGGTCGTAGTGCGCTTGAACTTGGTGTTGTGTACATCACACAAAATGGAATTATTTAAAAAGGAACCATACCTTGAACGTTTGGGGTGTTAAATTATCCCCTTCTTCAATAAATTAATTCCTCAAAATTTAAACTCAGGATTTCGAACTAGGGGTTTGACATTTTAAAATATCTTGGGTGTAATCCCACATCGAAAAATTGAATAACAAGGACTCTATTTTAAAATAATGAAATGTAGGTATGAAGGTTACCAGAAATATCACACACTAGGGTTCTATATAAGAAAACATGGATATGGAAGGGAAAAAATGTCATGTTCTGAGGGTGTGTGATAAAGAATATTATTTGGAGAAATTTAACAACCAGAAAGCTATAAATCTATGATGATCTAAGGGACTGTTTGATTCATCGCAAAACAAGGTACTAAGAAAACATTTTTAGTTTATTTATACATTTCCTAGTCTCGTAGAATTAATTTAATTCATAAACTAAGAAAACAAGTATGCATACATAATTTATATGTACAGTTTCATCCTCTACCATAAAACTATTTGTCTATTCAATTGATAAAACTCAAAAATATTCTATTTATCTCAATCTCACATGGTTACTTATATAAAAATATACCATTTAAATGACGAAAAGTATTTTATAATATCCAGGGACATATTGTAGGCTTGTGGTAGGTGATTAAGCCTTGTCACACTTCAGTTGTTGGTTCAATTCCCACAATTTTGTTTGATAAGATGGGTTATCACCTGACCTGCAGGTTTTCCATTTTCTAAAACTATAGGATTAAAACATTCCAAAAATTATCTTAAGAATAGTTTTAAACGTAAAAAATACTATCCAAAGATCAACGCAATCCATTCCAAAAATTAGAGTTATCCATAATACTTATGTCCAAACTCTCCCTAAAATGTCCCTAAATTTCCAAAATAAATTGAAACATCAGATTCCCCTAAAAACGTAATGTTTCTCTTATTATCTAATAATGAAAAATATTATTACCTTAATCTTATTAAAAACATAATGAAAACAAAAAGTACTACAGTAAAATCCATATATATATATATATCACGTTTTTCTTATAACTATAAAATAATTATTGAATCCAAAAAAATAAAAATACATTAATTATTCCACAAATACTATAGTAACAACATAGTCATAAATTTTATCCAATTGATTTTTCTAAGATATATTTTTTTACTCTATAGAAAATCATTTTAATAATGTGCTATTTCATTGAAATTTTAGCATTGAACATTGACAACCTCTTTCTTCCCCTTGAAATCACGAGCATTATGTCCTTTTTCTCCACAATTGTTACAAACTTCCACTCATTTTAGGGAAACACCGGGGTGTTTCTTTCCACATTTACCACATAAGAGAAAATATGTCCTTACATTTTTCACTTTATATGTCTCTTTCTCCATCATTCTGTACTTATTTTTCATTACTTTAATGTCATAAGACTTAGATAATTCCTTTTTTACATTAATACCATATGAGACTATATATTTATAAAATGAGAAACATTATGAGACCAATGTCCCTCAGAGAAATGGTTTTAACACAACAGAGAAATGATAAATGTTACATCTTGGGATACATATGTAGTTTTCAGCATTCTTAGATAACCATGTGGAGTTTTCCTCATTCTTTACAATAGTCTCATCCTCGTTTTATCTCAGAATTAGAAATTTCCTTTCCATATCAGCTTGTTGTTCATGAGGAAAGTATTTCTCAATGAAAAGGTATTTAAACTCACTCTATTATATATTTACAACATCTTCATCCTCCTTTATGTTTTGTATTATTGACCACCATTTATATGCATCTCTTGAATGATGATAGTCTCCCATAACAACTTTTTCCCACTCATTACTCCCTAAAGCCAGAAATATTTTCTATAAGGAACTCATCCACTGCTCAGTTACAAAACGATTTTTAGTCACATATAATGATTGAGGTTGTTGTCTCATGATGCGGTCTAACATTGTTCCTCCACATTGTGGATCAGGATGCTCCATATGGGTACGGTTATTATTCATAACCTAAGTTAGCTATCCCAAAATGGTTATAATTTGTTCAGTACTAGTTGTGTCACCAACTCCACTATCATTATCTTTTATAGGAGAGAAATCCCGACATGGATTTTGTGCGTTGATACGATTTCAATTTCATCCACTAGGCGCCATTTCTAAACAATGGCATACTCTAGACAAGGTAATTAATCTGAATTAATAATTCCAAATAATTAAATTACATAACATAAATTGGAAAATTAATCCATATCTAACACATAAAAATAAATATGGTTCCATTGAGTAAATATTTACTCATAAATAATTCATAATGTTTTATAAAGAAAATATGAATTATCCTAAGTATATCCCCCTGGAGTGTCAAACCAGGTGTGCAGTAAGGCCCGTTTTCATGTACCTGGTTACCCCAAGTAAAGCCCGAAACACTCTGTCAGAGTATTCACCCCATGGAACATCTATTTCAGAACCACATTCTCTTGTTGTATTTATACATGGATGTACTGCATGGAATATCGATGTAATCCCAACTTTACCAAAATTCGAGGGGGTTCTTCAGTACTTATCCACAAAGTCTATCATAGAGTTATGATCCCTAATCTATGTTTTCTAAATATATTTCAATGGTTGTTTCCAAAAATACACTCAAACAAACTATAATGCATTGACCCTAGTTTCCCAAAGCTGGTGCATTATTTTAAAACATTGGAATGCTCATAAGAGATCATGTCCCGAAGGACAAATCAATTTAATAGTCTGGGAAAATAGATTACATACCTGAACATCACATTACAATTTATGTTATAAAACAAAACATAATTAGTCCTTTGAAAATTTCTTTATTCTCAAGTTTAGCCCTTATCAATAATAATACACTTTTGGGAAACCTGTGAAAACAAAACATAAGAAAGGGGTGATCTCAGATTCTCATTAATGGTAAATAATTCAACGTAAGATATAGACATTTAAGGAAAAATTTATAATTAAAACATCATACTTTTAAATAATTTACCTAAATATGATGAAGAAAAATATAAATCAATCATTACTATATAAAAATGAACATAGAAATTCTACTAGTTGAATAATGACATGTAATAAGAAATTTCATAATGACATAATGAATAATTCCTGAAATAAGAACTACTACATCAAGGCCTTGTGCCATGACCATTCCCAAATATTCTGTCATGGCCCTGTGCCAAGGAACTATTTTGTCTCATGAGACCAAATAATGCATTGAGTGTCTATATCAAGCCCTACCGGTCATTTACTAAGTCCAATGCATTCCTCATATGGAAAGGTTGAAATATAACATAAAAATTCATATTAAAACTAGAATATGAAATTTTAATAGTTTAACCATAAACCATAAATGGAATAAAAATAGATCATCCATAGTCAAACATATCATAACCCATTTAATACATTATGGAAGATTTTATTATAATAAATCAACCCCAATCAAGAATAATATCCAGAAAAGGATGTTGACATAGTTGAAAATGATTAGTAAAACCCTTTGAGAGAAATATCCCTTTATGAAATAATTTAAAGCTCACAAAAATTAAAAATGATTTCATTTAAAAGAGATTTCTGAATCAATGATTCCCATACCACTTTGAAACTTTTCAAATGAATTAATAATTTTAAACAATCATATCCATATAAATAATTCTTTAAAATCAATTTGAAAACATGGACATTAATTAAATAGACTTTGAAAAATAATTCATCAAAAAATTTAAAATGATGATATAGTTGTAGGGTAGATTCTATAGAACCTTAAAATATTCAGTTAGAATTTTTTTTTATAAAATAGTTAAATAGATGATAAATATTTCCCATTAAATAATTACACATCAACAACCTCGAATAATAATGAGATTGTAAAATTAACCCTTACTATAAGTCTGATACACTCTGTACGACTCCAAAACTCTTGTATAATGTTTTAAACTTATTATTAACTTATATAAAATCATTATAATAATTATGATATCTTATATAATTCTTTAATGACTTTATATTACCCATTTATTAACAATTAATAGTTAATGCAACATTTTGGGTAATATTTCATTGTTTATCATTCAAGTTTTGACTTGTTATTCCAGATCATATTACACAGATAATGATTTAGATACTTACAGAATGTATAATATGTTTTATATATCATATATATTCATAATAATAATATATATAACAGATATATATATATAATATGTAATACACAGTTCATGGTGACAGCAGGCTGTACGTACGCATGAACGTTGATTTCATTTTTTTATCGTATTGAATGGAATTAAGTGAATTCCATATATATATATATATACACACACACACACCCACACACACACACATATATATATATATATCATTCCAGTATATATATAATTAAATATATTTCATAACTATTAGTGCTATATTTTTTAAAATCATTCTTGGATGCTTAAAGTGGAGAATGAATCTCATCGCTTCGTGGAGACGGTAGGCCGTACGTATGCACGAGCAACAATATCGTTCCTTCTATGATTAAATGGTATGGAATTGGATGAAATATGGATTTTTAAGATTTAATATCAAGTTATATTTATTATTTAAATCTATTATATTCATCATTATACCCTTATACATAATGTTTACATGAAAAACAATTTACACCATGATGTAGAGACGATAAGCCGTACGCACTCACGAATGGATGCATTTTTTTCATAGGATGGGTACAAAATGGGATATGGTATTCCCGTAATATTAAAAACCACTCAGAATATATTTTACATTGTGTTATTATATTATTATGGTAACAAATTATTAAGAGAATGTAGAAGAATAAATAAACATGGAAAGAAGGGATAAAATGATTACATCTTCTTCGAGTGTCTCCTTTTTTATGTATAGAAAATGACTCATAATGTTGGACTTCTGCCAAAAATTGTGCATCTAATATGATTTGGGGAAAGTAGGGAGGCGATTTGGGTAGATTTTGGCCGAGGAAAAGGGTTTTTGAGGTTTGAATTAAAGAAAAAATGGATTTTCCCTTTCATAAGAGAGGTGAGGTGCAATTTTGGAAAAGCATGAGATATTAATTTATTATAGAATTATTTTAGGATTATAATAGCCCATCCAAGATTTCTATCAAGGTTAAGAGTACTATTGGTTTTAATCCCCTCAAAAAATAGTTTTTAGACATGTTTAGGTTATAAAATTAACATTAACTTTTAGATTTAAACCTTTTTAAAATAAGTTAACTCTTACCATGTCCTCTTGTATTTTTATACTACATGGTAAAAATCATTTCTATAAAACTAAAAGGGAAACCAAAGTGGATAATTTATGAAATTTTTATCAGTATTCATGTTTTTTGGCAAAAATATTGATTATTAGGATTTTTATAATATTTAATAATAAAGTATTTTGTTAAAAATTTATTTCTCTCAATTTTAAAACTATTTAGTAATTAATTTTTTTAAAGTCATAAAAAATTTATTCCCACTAAAAAAGGATTTAAATCATCTTTAATATGTCAATGTCATCTATAAAATTCTTGGATGGAATAAAAATTTTCAAATTAAATTTATTTTAAAATCTATATATTCATTTATTTGAGTCTTTCATTAATGAGTTAATCACTGCATCATACTTGTGTCATGAATAAATATATTTATCTAATGTCTAAAAATTATAAATAAAATACCATGATGTATTAAATAATTTTAAATTTCTAGTTATTATTTATAGGAATTGATATAAGTTATATAACCCTGTATTAGAATTGATTTTGTAAAAGATATGTGTTCATGTTATAATTATCATTAATTTAAATTAATTTTATTAATAAGTCATTATCACATCCAAGTAGTCCCCAAATGAAATAATTTCTACCTAATTATTCTCATGGTAGAATATATCTAATTCCATCGGATTATGGCACATGTTATGGTAGTTTTATATTATTATAATATTATTGTTTTACCCTAATTTACATGATTTACCCTTTTACGAAGGTAAATAAAAATATTTTCTGAAGTTACTATTCATAATGTCCAAAAATAAAAGGTGCCTATTTTAAAAATATTGACTTTTTAAATTCCAAATATGGAATCAATTTTCTTAAATTCACAACATCAAAGTTGTAGTAATTAGTTTAAATTTAATTCCCATTATCAAAACCAAAAAGCGGTTTTCTAAGAAATAAAGACTATCCGAATATTGACAATTGTTTATGTCCAATTTAAATATGCAATTAACTAAATTGACCAAAATTATATTAAATATTAAAATTATATTCTAAATATACTTTAAAACAACTCATAATTTTAATTTATCACTATAAATTTTTTCGATTAAAAAAGTTGTTTTAAATTTAAATTTAGTATTTTTTACTATTCATTAAAATATTAAAGTTATCAAAAAATTATCAAACACTTATCCAAACTAAATTTTTTATGTCCCAAATCAAAAAAATTATTTAATTTCATCTAATTGAATATTTAAATGTTTTAATATTGGATTTAAAAAGGGTTCACCCTTAAAAGGTGAAAAAATGCATTTTTTGAAAAATACTTCTTATATCTTAAAACTTCAATTAGTCCTTGTAATATGGATAATAATCACAATATATGAATTTAAAAATTATTTGTGATGTATAAAATTAAAAAAAAATTATACTCTTTTTAACCAGTTTTTAAACGGCGAGTTTGATAGGTCGTGGAGCTCTTGAACTCGGTGTTCTGTACATCGCATGCTATTGAATGATTTATAAATTAAGTGTACCATGGATGCTTGGGGAGATACAATTAAAATGTAATAACTATTTGTAAATGGTTATTTAGGTAATTAATTTTATCCAATCTATTGGTTCCCCTAAGATTTTTTCTTCTGCTTTATAAATATATATATATATATTTAATGGAGTATCCTGTGGAACAATGTGGTAGTTCAAGGCAAAACCAAAATGATTCCATCCTAGGTTATACATAGGTGGATATGTGGAATGTTGATACCCATTCCAAGAATTTCA
The DNA here is from genome assembly GCA_963277665.1 of Viscum album. Lineage (NCBI taxonomy): Eukaryota > Viridiplantae > Streptophyta > Magnoliopsida > Santalales > Viscaceae > Viscum > Viscum album. Next base: position 514,446,505 of record OY728138.1, read on the forward strand.
TAAGGATTTATTCTCATGGTTCATATATTGATTCATTATTTGCTCAATAAATCAACTATTACAGAAGTTCAGGATTGTATCATTAATTAATTAAATAATTAATTTCTATGAATTATTTAATTTATGGATTAAAGAACATGATCAAATACATAAATATAAAAAATATGAAATTTAACAAAAAAAATTATTTATAAATGATCTATCAAACCTTGCTAATTAATTATGTAATATCCACTAAATATAAAAATGTTTTTTAAAGTAAAAAATTAAATTATGTATATACATAATAAATTTAAATCCTTTAGCTAAATATTAATTCATATATGGCCTTAAATTACATAATTTAGAATTTTATCCTTAGAAATAGGAGTTTGACCAACCCTCATTAGGGAACATACATTTAACAATGAGTTCTAATGATGGTTTTTGGTTGAATTAACTACGTTAAATCTATAGATTTATACCTCACTATACTTTATGTATTTTGTAGTTAATTTTTTAGAAAATCCATATCAAGATTTTAGGATTAGAGAGTCCACTCAACAGGTCAAGGAGATTCACACCTATAGTTGTTAAAGTATTTCCTACCTAAACACCAAAAAGTAACATGAACAACCCTTATTGGGGTTATGGGGAGTGGACGTGGTTCATTTCCACTACAATCTCCAAGAAACTATATTTTCCATGATAAATGTTTAGGGATATTGAGACGTCATTAAATAGTAGTATATTTAATAAAATCAATTAATTTATTATTTCTAAAATATTTTTTAATAAAAAAATACTAAAATATTAATGTTTATAACATTTGAAAATTGTATGTTTATCATCCACACAATCCTTATGATCTATGTTATGGAAATTACATATCCACACCTGAAGTAACATCTAGTAGTTGTTTTAGAAACTATCAGGTTATGATGCACCTTGCACTAAAATCAAACATGCTATAATCCTCAATGGTTGATCCACATACTAAGGATGAGGGTGATGAAGAGTTAATTTTTAATTAATTATTTAAATGATTTAGTCAATGTTCACTGCCTGATGCCTTTGGCAATGTCTAGATAACTAATGATGTTTCCTAAAAAAAATGGATTCTTATAGTATTATCGAGCATCTTTGTGGGATATACAATGAATGATCCAAGCATGGGTAGTTTGAGATATCCATGGATATTTTTTAATGAAATGTTATAGAGGTTTTCCAAGATATTCCTCACATAGTCAATCTTATTCGATATATTGAGAGCCTAGTGGTTTTGAAGGTTAAACTCTCAAAATAATTATGGACCAATATAATTCATGCATCACTACCTTATAGATTATCTAGATATGTTTTTAATTTTAATATGAAGACCATTAAGATGTATCTATGAGATATAATTACTCTTCTTTTCCATGTAAATAGGGATAAGAAGTATGAAAATCTTTTAATCATTTTTGTGAACAAATGGAAACAAAAAATGAAGAGATCTATGTCTAAATATTGTTTGTAACACCCTTATAATATGTGAATGAACTATGGAAAAGATTGGGAAAATGGTGCTACTTATTTATCATGTGGAAATATGGGACACTAGAATAAAAAAAACTATCAAATGAATAAAGGGTAATCCTTAGGTGATTTTTTTTATCAAGTGAAATTCATCTCATTCAAAAAATTGAATATTAGATATGACTTATAGATATCACATATGTATTCAAATAAAGGAAAAATGTATATTAAAAAAATTGAATAAGGGTAGGTAAACAAACTAGAAGATAATGGAGATAAAAATGAATATGTGGTTATTAGGGAATATTATCTCATATATCCAACATGAATGATCATGGTTTTGAAGTATTTTTATTTTGTGAGATATGTTACCCAAGTAAATATTTATACATCCCGACATGTGATGACGAGTTTTATATTCAGTTTAGGAAGAAAATATTTCTAATTTTATAAATATTGAAATATTTAGGGAATGAGACATTTAAATAATTGTCATTATGTGATGGATTACAGAAACCATGTAATGATAATAAATAATGAAAATCCTTCACATAACTCAAACAATACCCAACATTTGAATCACATTCATTGTCATGTAAATGAAAAAACATTGTAATAATAACACAGTGATGGATACTTATATTCTTTGTAACTAAAACCACTTGGTTTATGGCACAAGTTTTACAAGAAAAAAGGTACAACGCACTATTTAATGGAAAATGTGAAAGGTCCAAATAGAATTCCGAATTAGTTCATATTCATGTGTTTAAACCATTTACTATAGATGAAATGGGGTGGGAATCATACTTCATAACATTTAATGATGATTTTTGTAGATATAGATATGTATAGTTGATGAGGTATAAGTTGGATTCCTCTATGAAATTCATGAAATGAACGAATGTAGTTTAGAACCATCATTGTAAGAAGATTAAGAATCTCTCCATAGACCATGGATGAGAATATATTAATAATGACTTTATTTATTATTTATGAGTCTTTGGGTTTCTATCTCAAATAACTTCTCCATATACTCTTCAGTGGAACAGTGTAAGTGAAACATGGAAATTCACCTTGTTAGACATGCTATGAATATTTATGAGTCATGTGAGTCTTACATTGTACATTCGGTATACACGTTTCAAACAATGAAAAAAATACTAATCCTAGTTCCATATAATGTGGAAAATGGCATACCATACAAATTTTGGAAATCAAGGAAACTCATATTGTCATACTTACATGTGGGGGGTTGTGAAGAGTTGTCTATATATTCGTCAAGAAAAAAACATTATCCCCATGGAACAATGTGCAACTTTATTAGATACCCCAATGAAACAAGTGGTTATTAGATATAAACCACCTGTTTAAAGAAGGTAATAGTGGAAATATAAAAAATATCCCATGATGGGGGATAAAATATCTATATGAGGTGGCAGGAGAGAGATATAATTTGATGAAGTTAACGTTCATGGTACACAAGAGTTGGAATAAGAACATATTCTAATATGTCACATGGAAGAAGAAGTTGTTCCGGAGACACCAGTACTACGTAGAAGTACCAGAAAAAGTAGAAAAATATAATAGTATTGTTTCCTAGTGAAACGCACGGCCGATTGTCGCCTATCGACTGGTCAAAACTCCGGTGCTCTACTAATGTGTATAGCAGCACTCGGGTCGAATCCTCGGTGATGATACTTTGTAATAGTCGTTTATTTTTACTTGATTGTATTTTGATTAGGGGGGTTTGTTTGCAGAGCTTAATTGAAATGATTTATGCATGATGTTTGATTTACCAAATTGATAAATATTGGGGTGAGTTCATCATTGGGGAGTTAAGAATGTGATATCCTTGAGCCTTACTTTGTATTGCATTAAATTAACACCCATGTCATAAGTTCACGTTGATTGGAATTCCTAAGTGTGAAGGATTTAATCCAAGCCTTAACATTACTTAGGGTTCTAATCTCAATCAAAACTTATTTATGGTAGTGTATTTATGGTTCCAATAATCCATGGAAACCACTCGTTAAACAAAACATATCATTAATCCATGACATATTATATTTAACATAAAAAATATTAATTTAAAGAATACTCATCGAGCAAAACTCTCAATCACATAACAACCCCGAATTATAACTCACCCCAATGAGAGATTTACGCAGCCATTTGAATTTTTAATATTCTGGTTAAAATAATTATGATGATAAATTAAGAATAGAAGAAAAATAAAGGGATTAGAAAAGAGTGGTACGTTGACACACACACACGAATGATGATGATAATTAAAAACAGATTTTCGATTGAATGAGGAAGCAAAAGAAGGGAAGGGGATTGAACTGAATTTAAACTATTTTAAGAACATAAATATTAAACTACAGATGGTGGTTAAGAATAAGATATATTGAATAAGTAACTTGCATTAAAACAGAATTACAAATAATGGACTTACAAAATTACAAAAAACGAAGAACACAAAAGTAAGTGAAAACAAAGAGAGGAGGAAAGGTCTCTCAAGTGAACACATGAGTATGGCAGGTCCTCCCAAGCCTTTGGAAAAGCTTTGGTCGTGCCAATATGATCTCCTCTCTTCTGAAATTCCAACCCCTCTCAAGGAGAGAAGGGGAGAGTATTTATAGCCCAAGGAGTGGACTGTTTGCATTCCTAATCTGTCCCTCCACTTGCATCGCCAATTTGGCTATTCAGACAGCGGAATCTCCGAATATCTTCTTCTTCAAAGTTGTATATAATAAATTTGTCCGAATACTTTCAAAATATGGAGGAATTTGGACAAATGGAACCAAAGTTATGGCGGTATTATTAAACAAAGGTAAACTGTCCATTTCTATGCATGATTTTTCGATGGCCAAAATTTGAATGGATTTTTGAAAAGGGCGATGCCTTCAAATCCGAATGACTTCTTCAACAAAGTCGGCCAAATATATCTCCTCGTTCACACTGCAAAAGTTCAGCTCGATTTGATGCTTACATCATGAGATATGTCATGAATAGTATACTGATTTTAATTCTCGGACAGAATGGTGGGCTGGACTTCAATGTTTCATTTGGGCCCCTTGTACTTGGATTTGGGCCATGAAATTTTTATACAAGATGACATGTAGTGTCCCCCGTATTATTGTGGAAAGGTAATGTTTTTAGACTTCTTTATTGAGCCCAGTAAATCAATTTTCAAGGCTGGTCCAGTTTGTTCACAGATTCATTGGTCTTGTTTGTGAGGACCATATGACCCTTCAAATGGCATAATTAGATCATGTTTTCTTCTAATGAAATGTTTTATATTGAAAGTAGAATCCTAAAAAACAAGAACCACACAATTTGGATCAGTATAGTGACAGTTATAATTAAAAAATTAAACTGACTCAATTGGACTACTTCTAAAATTGCTCAAATATTATACTTATTATCAAAACAATAATATTTCACACAAATTATGCACATTTTATATAAAATAAGTAAAGGGGGAATATAATAAGTCATGAAAATATTAATAACATCAACTCCCCAACACTTATATTTGCACGTGTCCTCATGTGCACGAAATATAAAAACATGACAAAATCATTTTCACTCACCAACAAATATTAAAATTTTGTTTTCTCCAATCAGGGGACGTTTAGACTATTTCACTCATCCATATTAAATTCCATCACAAATTTGGTTCACAATAATTCATCAGAAACAATTCACTTTTTCATGTTCAAGGTTTGAATTGGAAAATGTAGGCACTCAAAACTTACTCCTCTCAAGATGATAAAAATGTATTTTAGGAGGTTCACTCATTCACCAACGAAAAGTGAAAATCAAGAGTTTGTAAGAGCTCTCAGCTTCAATTCCCAAATCTAATGTGTACAAGAATCAAGAGGTATTTTAAGGGGTTTTTCAATGGCTATGGGACGGTAGGTATATAATGTCCAAAGGAAAATAGGGGTTAAAAACACCAACATGGAAGAATAAATGCACATTTTTTTGAAATTTGATTTGAAAGGAAATAGAAACACATATTTACAAGGGCATGAATGTGTGATGAATGAAAAGTGAGGGAGATAGAAAATGGAATAGGGTGATATGATGGAATATGTACAACATGGAAGACTTCCAATAATGACACAATACAAGATGATTCAAGTGTTCTTTTTTTTCTCTTTTTGCCCTTTTTTTCCGAAAGTTGTGCTTGAAACAAGTCTCACAGTCACCTCCCAACCCATGTTTGATCTTCTCATGGAACTAATTTTAGAAGTTATAACACGATCAAAGGTTGATGATGAACGATTTTTGACCCACCCAAGACACAACCCATTCTTTTTTTTTCATTTTTTTAATATAGTTTTTTCATTTTTTTTGAACACTTTTCAATGACTTTTGAACAAATGAAAATTACACATATACACCCCAAATCTCACAGAATTACAACCTCTTCCCCACACTGGAATGGATGCTTGCCCTCAAGCATATTATGACACATTGGAAATCAATGAAAGTACGCCCAAAAATTAAGTCCATCCCCCCCCCACACATAAATTTCAATAAATTGTACAATGAAAATCCATGAAGATGTTGGGTGGGAAAAGGTATTAGGCTTGTAATGTGGCTATCAAAAGAAAGGTTTTCATAGGCTCAAAGGGGCTTTCAAAAGTAGGATCAATGTAAGGGTAACGGGAGGATATTTGGCTATTCTGATTCTCATGTGGCTTAGAAAATGCCTCTATCATATTAATGCACACAAAAGATGGAAATTCAACTCGAAGGTCCACAAAATCAAGACTCACAATCAGTGGTGATGACACACAATGAAAAAGATGGCCATAGATGACCTTGGCATTAAGGATAATGTTAATCCTCACGGTAGGGGAGAATCATTTTCCACCAAAAATTGTTCATTCAAAATGTTTGTTATTGACACCAAATTGTTTACCCAAGTTTGAGATAAAATTTCAATATATTTGAGTTTAAAAAAAGCCTTTTGACTCCCCAAAATGGTTGGTGAGAATTTCAATATTGGATGATTGGTAATTATGACACCCCTTTTTTTGTTAATTTTCATTTTTTTAATTAAATTTTTTAAAATATTTTATTTTTAATGACACATCCACACAATAGAGAAAATAGAAAAATGGTTGTGGAAGAATGTTGTAAAAAATGAGAGGGAGAGAGGAAGAAGAATAAATAGAGAGAAGAAGAGAGGGAAGAGAGATTGAGGAGAGAGAGAGTTAAAGTGAAAGAGGTTCCCCCTGGTTTGGATTTGGCGGGTCTCCATCCAGTGGTGGTTCTATTGATGTGGATGGGGTTTCGATGGAAGTCGACGTGGTTCCTGGATTGTGAGACCTCTCATGGTGATGCTTTAACCGATGTCCGTTAACCGTGAATGTTCTTTTTGAAGAAGGTTCTTCGACTTTCACTACACCAAATGGGTAAACATTAGTAATAATAAAAGGTGCATCCCAACGAGAATTCAGCTTACCTGGGTGAAGTCGAAATCGAGAATTGAAGTGCATTACGTTTTCACCTTCATGAAATACCTTTCCAAGAATGTGCTTGTCATGGAGTTACTTTGCCTTTTCTTTGTAGAGAATTGAGTTCTCATACGAATCGAGTCGAAGCTCCTCCAATTCAGTCAACAGCAACAATCTTTCTTCACCAGATTTTTCACAATCAAAATTACTTGTTTTGACAACCCAAAATGACTTATGTTGGATTTCAACTGGTAAATGATAGGATTTACCAAAGACTAGCCTAAATGGAGACATCCCAATGGGTGTCTTATAGGCTGTTCGATAGGCCCAAAGTGCTTCACCAAGTCTATCGGGCCAGTCTTTTCTTGTGGGCTTAACAATTCATTCAAGCACTCTTTTCACTTCTCTGTTAGAAAGTTCAGCCATTCCATTTGTTTGAGGGTGATATGAAGTGGATGTTTTATGTACAACCCCATTCTTTTTCAAAAGTGACTCCATGGTTCTATTACAGAAATGAGTTCTTAAGTCACTTATCAAAGCACGTGGTGTTCCGAATCGATGGAAGATATGGGTTTTGAGGAACTCACTCACAGTTTGCGCATCATCTTTCCTAGTGGGTTTGGCCTCGACCCTCCTAGAAACGTAGTCAACAGCAAGGAGAATGTAGGATAATCCATTGGAAGGGGGAAAAGGTCCCATGAAATCGATGCCCCAAACATCGAAAAGCTCACAGAAGATTAATGGCTTTTGAGGCATTTCGTTTCTTTTGGAAATTGTGCGAAACATTTGGCAAGTGGGACATGATTGACAGAACATGTGTGAGTCCTTGAAGAGTGAAGGCCAAAAGAATCCAGAATCTAGGACCTTTCTAGAAGTCCTTTGTGGTCCAAAGTGGCCACCTCCAGGCATTGAGTGGCATAATTCCACGATGGGGGATTGTTCAGTTTCATTAACACATCTCCTAATTACCATGTCAGCCCCAGTTTTCCAAATTTTATTATCTTCCCAAAAATAATGCTTTGAATCACATTTCATCTTTTCTTTTTGTTCTTTTGAAAAATATTCATGGAAAACACCAGAAACCAAGTAATTGACAATTGGGGCATACCATGGTAACTTTGGAGTGAGAGATGAGAGGTGTTCAATTGGAAATTCAGGATCAATTATTTCAGAATGAGAAGAATTTGAAATTCTACTCAGGTGGTCAGCCATAGGGTTTTCTTTTCCAGGTTTATCTTTTGTCACAAGGTCAAACTCTTGGAGTATTAAAATCCATCTTAATAGCCTTGGTTTGGAATCACTTTTCTTAAGTAAGAACTTTAATGCTGAGTGGTCCGTGAAGATGATGATTTTGGCACCTAAGAGATAGGGCCGGAATTTATCCAAGGAAAAAACCATAGCTAAAAGTTCTTTTTCAGTCACAGTGTAGTGTGATTGAGTTTTATCCAATGTTTTTGAGGCATAACAGATGACATGAGGAATGTTTTCTCTTCTTTGACCAAGAACAGCCCCGATGGCCCTATCAGAAGCATCACACATCAATTCAAATGGTAAGGACTAATCTGGGGGATGGATTATTGGAGCATATGTGAGACCAGATTTGAGTTCAATGAAGGCTTTCTTGCAAGACTCATCAAAATTGAATGTGACATCATTTTGAAGTAAACGAGTGAGTGGGAGGGAAATATTGTTGAAGTTATGAATGAATCGCCGATAAAAACCGGAATGACCAAGGAAGGACCGAATGTCTCGAACTGATTTGGGTTTAGGAAGTGATTGGATCACCTAAATTGTGGCTGGATCAACTTGGATACCCTCTTGAGAAATTATGTGCCCTAGAACAATCCCATTTGAAACCATGACGTGACATTTTTCAAAATTCAGCACAAGGTTGCACTTGACACACTTTTGACGGACCAAAGAGAGTGAATGTAATCAAGATTCAAATGACTCTCCATAAATGGTAAAGTCATCCATGAAGACCTCCATGCAATTCTCAATGAATTCAGAAAAGATACTCATCATAGACCGCTTGAATGTTGCAGGAGCATTACAAAGGGCAAAAGGCATCCGCCTATAGGAATAGGTTCCAAAGGGGAAAGTGAATGTGGTCTTTTCTTGGTCTTGATGTGCGATTGGAATTTGGAAGTAGCCGGTGTAACCATCAAGAAAGAAATAGTGTGACTTTCCGGCCAATCTTTCAAGAATTTGGTCAAGGAAAGGAAGTGGGTAGTGATCCTTTCGTGTTTCAGCATTCAATTTGTGATAATCGATTCATACACGCCATTTTTTTTTCACTCGAGTTGTGACTACTTCTCCATGTTCATTTGTGACAACTGTTATCCCGCCCTTCTTAGGAATGACTTGAATTGGACTAACCCATTCACTATCAGAAATTGGGTAGATAATATCATCTTGAAGAAGCTTGGTAATCTCTTCCCTAACTACCTCAAGTATGAGTGGATTGAGTCTTCGTTGAGGTTGCCTAATTGGTTTGGATGATTCCTCTAGATGGATGTGATGCATACAAAGGGAAGGGTTGATTCCTGGAATATCCTCTAGGGTCCAACCTAAGGCATTTTTTTTCCTCTAACACTTGAACAAGTTGGGACTCCTCAGTTTCAGAAAGTGAAGCAGAGATAATGACAGGGTAGGAGGGATCATGGAAAAGGAATGCATACTTGAGGTGTGAAGGAAGTGGTTTTAGATCAGTTTCAGCCTTGATTTGAGAGCTAGACAAGTTAGGAGCAGGAGAAGGTATTCCAGATGGGTTTGGATCATTTTCCTCAACACTGTCCAAGGTGGAGCAGTAGAGATAAAAGTTGATGTGGGATTCAAGAGAGTTTTCAAGTTCCTCTAGATTGATGAAGTCTATGAATGAGAGGTCCACATCAACTTCACCATTTATGACTTTGTTAATCATGGTGAAGATTTCAAAAGATCCGTTATCATTAGAACATGAAGAACATGGTGGATTGGGGTTCGATTGAATCTTAGAAGTGTCCTCAAAAGCATGGATTGAGAATGCAGAGTGATCCTCAGATGGATATCGCATGGCTTGGAAAATGTTGAACATGACCTGTTGGTCACCGAATTCCATGGATAAGATGCCTGAATGGACATCAATCTTGGTTCTCGTAGTCATGAGGAATGGTCTTCCTAGAATTAGGGGAGATCGAGAAGAGGTTGTCTCACCTTCCATGTCAAGGACATAGAAATCAGCTGGGAAGATAAGATCATTAACCCGAACAAGAACATCCTCAATTATCCCCTCAGGGCTGGTAGTGCTTCGATTGGCTAATTGAATGACAACACCCGTTGGGTACAAGGGACCTAGACCAAGGTTGGAGAAAATGGATTTGGGCATGACATTTATTGAGGATCCAAGGTCTATGAGTGCATCATCGAAGTTGGAACTCCCTATTTGACATGGAACCGTGAAGGTCCCTGGATCTTTGAACATCATGGGAATGAACTGTTGGGTTAAAACATTTTCAATGTTCCTAAGTTGCCTCTTATGGGTGCACAATTCATTAAGAAACGTGGCATACTTAGGGATTTGTTTGATGGCATCTAAGAGGGGGATGTTAACTTCAACACGTCTAAACATGTCAAGAATTTCAGGATCAGGTTCAAAGGACTTCTTAGGCTTGGAGATGGCTTGAGGAAAAGGAATTGGGTTCCTTAGAGTAATGGAAGGAGGTGAAGGAGTGGATTCAAGTTCCTTTTCCAGCTTTTTGTTCTTTTCATTTTCTAGATCAACATCGAAAGGGGAGGTAGAGCAATCAGAATGGGGCATAACAATTTTCTTTCCCGATCTAAGTGCAATTTCACTTACATTACCCTTAGGGTTGGGTAATGGTTGAGCTGGGAGTTGGGATGAATTGGATGGTTGTTTCTGGCTAAGGTGGGATGCAAGTTGACCTATTTGGGTTTCAATGTTCTTGAGGCTAGAACGGGTGAAGGAAGCAAGATCCTCTACAGCACTTTCCCATGGTTGTTTAGAAGAAGAGGCTTGTCCCAAATTGGGTTGTCCTTGATTTTGGTTCTTGGTAAAGAGATTGTATTGGGTGGGGAATTAGGAAGGCTCGTTAGGATAGTGGAATCCAGGAGGAGGATTGTTCCTTTGGGGTTGAGGAACAAAAGGATAAGGTTGATGGATGTTACCACCACTTTGACCATATTGGAACTGGTTTGGATTTTGATGAGGGAACTAAGGAGGATGAGAAATGGGATTACAATACCTCAGAGGTGGGTTAAAGGTAGAAGAGAAGGGATCAGAGTGGGGTTGGTTGAAGTTTCTAACAAACTGACCTGATTGTTGAGGGTTGATGTTTCGCTGAGCATATGCCGCATTGAGCTCCATTGGACTAGATGAATCAGATGGATCATCTTGAAGTTGTGGACATGTGTCAGTCGGATGAGATGGAGAGTTGAAGATTCCACAATTCTTGATAGGTCTAGGGAATAGTGACTGTGGAGAAGATGAGGTTGGGGCTTTGGTAGCCACCGCTAGTTGACGCACAAGACCTATAAGTTCACTCATCCACTCAGTCATCTTGTTGGGCTCTATGGATTGATTCTCTTTGGCTTGTTTCACTTGAGCATGTGCTCGAGTATGGAATTGCTGCATGTTTGCAGCCATGTTGCTTATGAGTTCTCGTGCAGCTACAGGAGTTTTGTCAACAAAAGCACCGCCACATGCGGCATCAATGAGAGTTCTCTCCATAGCCAATAACCCCTCATAGAATTATTGGATCAGGAGTTGGTCAGGGATTTGATGGTGTGAACAAGTTGCCACAAGCTTTTTGAACCTCTCCCAATACTCATGGAGTGATTCATTAGGGAATTGACGGATGCCGCTTATTTCCTTTCGGATAGAAGCTGTTCGAGAAGCAGGAAAGAACTTCTCAAGGTAAATTCTCTTCATGTCAACCCATGAGTTTATGGAACCAGGTGGGAGGTAGTAGAAAGAAGACTTGGAAGAATCCTCTAAGGAAAAGGGGAAAGCTCTATGCTTGATTTTTTCTTCAGAAACCCCTTGAGGCTTCATTGTAGAGCATAATACTTGGAACTCTTTAAGGTGAAGATATGGATCCTCACCGGCTATCCCGTGAAAATGAGGGAGAAGATGAATCAAACCCGATTTGAGTTTGAAGTCAGCTTCAATGTTTGGATATAGAATACCAAGAGGTTGGTAATTCATATCAGGGGCAGCGTGTTCTTTTATGGTTCGTTCTCTAGGATTGGCCATTTCAATTACAACTGGTTGGATGAGGACTGGTTCTTGAATTATTTGAGTATCTCTTATGTTCCTCCTTTGTTGGCAAAGTGTTCGCTCAATTTCAGGGTCAAAAAAATCCGAGGGATTGTTTGGAAGGCTACAGGGCATTCAGAGAGATTTTTGAAGAAAGGGGAAGATGGGTTTTTCTTTGTATTTTTTCAGTTTATGATTTTTATGAGAAGACGGGTTTTTCATTGTGTTTTTTTTCAATTTTTTTTTAAAATTTGTGTTTTTGTTTTCTTGACAATAACCATAAACTAATGACTACTTAAAACACCATCCCCGGGAACGGTACCATTTGAAATGCACGACCGATTGTCGCCTATCGACCGGTCAAAATTCTGGTGCTCTGCTAATGTGTATAGCAGCACTCGGGTCGAATCCTCGACGATGATACTTTGTAATAGTCGTTTGTTTTTAGTTGATTGTATTTTGATTAAGGGGGTTTGTTTGCAAAGAATAATTTAAATTATTTATGGATGATGTTTGATTTACCAAATTGATAATGATTGGAGTGAGTTCATCATTGGGTAGTTAAGCATGTGATATCCTTGAGCCTTACTTTGTATTGCATTAAATTAACACCCATGTCATAAGTTGACATTGAGTGGAATTCCTAAGTGTTAAGGCTTTAATCCAAGCCTTAACATAACTTAGGGTTCTAATCTCAATCAAAACATATTTATGGTAGTGTATTTATGGTTCCAATAATCCATGGAAACCACTCATTAAACAAAACATATCATTAATCAATGACATATTTAGTTTAACATACACAATATTAATTTAAAAAATTCTCATCGAGCAAAACTCTCAATCACTTAACATCCCCAAATTATAACTCACCCCAATGAAAGATTTACTCAGCCATTTGGATGTTTAATATTTTGGTTAAAATAATTATTATGATAAATTAAGAATTGAAGAAAAAGAAAGGTATTAGAAAAGAGTGGTACGTTGACACACACACACGAACGATGATGATAATTAAAAACGGATTTTCAATTGAATGAGGAAGAAAAAGAAGGGAAGGGGATTTAACTGAATTTAAACTATTTTAAGAACATAAATATTAAACTACAGATGGTGGATGAGAATAAGAGATATTGAAGAAGTAACTTGAATTAAAACAGAATTACAAAGAAAGGACTTACAAAATTACAAAAAATGAAGAACACAAAAGTAAGTGAAAACAAAGAGAGGAGGAAAGGTCTATCAAGTGAAAACATGAGTATGGAAGGTCCTCCCAAGCCTTTGGAAAAGCTTGTGTCGTGACAATATGATCTCCTCTCTTCTGAAATGCCAACCCCTCTCAAGGAGAGAAGGGGAGAGTATTTATAGCCCAAGGAGTGGACTGTTTGCATTCCTAATCTGTCCCTCCACTTGCATCGCCAATTTGGCTATCCAGACAGCCGAATATCTAACTATCTCCTTCTTCAAAGTTGTAGATAATACAGTTTTCCTACTACTGTCAAAAATATGGTGGCATTTGGAAAACTGGAGCCAATGTTATGGCGGTTTTATTAAACAAAGGTAAACTGTCAATTTCTATCCATGCTTTTTCGATGGCCAAAATGTGAATGGATTTTTGAACAGGCATATGCCTTCAAATCCGAATGACTTCTTCAACAACGTCGTCCACCTATATCTCCTCTTTCACACTGCAAAATATCAGCTCTATTTGATTCTTACATCATGAGATATGTCATGAATAGTATACTAATTTTAATTCTCGGACAGAATGGTGGGCTGGACTTCAAAGCTTCATTTGGGCCCCTTGAACTTGGATTTGGGCCATGAAATTTTATCCAAGATGACATTTAGTGTCCCCCGAATTATGGTGGACAGTTAAAGTTTTTGGACCTTTTTATTGAGCCCAGTAAATCAATCTTCAAGGCTGGTCCAGTTTGTTCACAGATTCTTTGGTCTTGTTTGTGAGGACCATATGACCCTTAAAATGGCATAATTGGATCATTGTTCCTTCTAATGCAATGTTTTATATTGAAAGTAGAATCCAACAAAACAAGAACCACACAATTTGGATTAGTATAGTGATAGTTATATTTAAAACATTAAACTGAATCAATTGGACTACTTCTAAAAATGCTCAAATATTATACTTAATATTAAAACATTAATATTTCACACAAATTATGCACATTTTATATAAAATAAGTAAAGGGGGAATATAATAAGTCATGAAAATATTAATAACATAACCTAGTCCCCAAGGGTTGATAATAATTATTGTTTTATAAAAATGATCCTACAACATACATGGAAGCAGTAAGTTGAAATGATGTTGGCTTATTGCAAGAATCCATGAATTATAAAAATGGAATCCATGTACAAAAAACAAGTCTAGATTTTGGTAGATCCTCAATGGAATATAAATATTGTTTGTTATAAATGGGTATTAAATGAGAAAATAAACATGGATGTAAAATTCAGTTGCTATATGCAATGAATATTTGAAAAAGTGTTTAAATAATGTTAAGAAATTTACTATGAGGAAACCTTCTCACCAGTAGTAATGATGAAATTAATCAGAATTCTACTAGACATTATGAAATTCCATGGCTATGAGATTTCAAGAATGGTTTAAAAAAATATAATTCCATAATAATAACATTAAATAAGAGTTCTTTATGACAAAACCCAATTTGTTTATGACTCCAAAGGATTCCATCACAATATAAAAGTTTTCGAAACCCATTAATGGATTAGTGATATCATTTAGGTCATAGAAATTTTGATTTGATGAATCCATTATAGAATTTCGTTTCATAAGGAAATAATGTGACCCTTGATTCTATAAGTGGTTTAGAGGGAGCACTGCAATTTTCCAAATAGAATATGATGAAGAAATATTACTTATTGTTAATGAGATACCAATCTTAGATTCTGTAAATCATGATTGAATAAATGATTATCCATAAATAATATAGGTGAGGAAACATTAATTCATGGGATTAAGATAAATCATGATTGATCCATGTGGATGTTCATCCAATGTCACTATACTTATATTTACAAGATTCTAATGTGATTTAGTATGGAACATTCCAAGAGGGGATTGTTTCCATTAGTATAGGGAATTCATCTTTCTAGGAAAATGCATCCTCATACACATGATGAAAGAAATATAATGGAATGGATTATATGGGAATCAGTGATTGGGTCAATCTTTATGGTATTAAAATATACTAGGATAGATGTGACCTACACATCAATTGTGGAAGGATGATATCATGATGACCTAGGTGACTCCCATTGGATGGTAGTCAAGAAAATCCATAAGTATTGGAGGCATAATAAAGATAGGTTCTTATTTTCTAAAGGAGATAAAAAATTAGTCATTACAAAATACATAGATTATAGTTTCCATATAGATATGGATAATATGAAGTCTCAAATACCATATTCACATTGAATAGAGGTGTTTTGAGTTGGAAGTGCTCAAAGTAGGCTATTTTAACATATTATACATCAGAGTTTGGGTATATTATGGATTCTTGGTAGATAAAGAATGAGTATGGATGCACAAAATCATCCATGATCTTGATGTAGTGCCTATGAATAAATATCATATAGAAATCTCTTGTGATAATACTATAGGGATGGATCTTAAAAAACATCCATGTTCACATTAGGTGATGAAGAACGTAAATAAGAAGTATCATCGTTTGAGGGATGTTTCACAGAGAGGTTATATTTTAGTAAGTAGTATTTTCATGGAATAAAGTTTTGAAAAAACATTTACTAAATACATTACTTAGTATAAATAGGATTATCAAGTGTGGTTTGATGACCTAAAAGTCATAGGCTGTTGAATCTATCCTAGGTGGGAATTTTCTAGGGTATTCTTACATGGACCAAATATTTATGTTTTGATTACAAGTATATTAAATGTATTTAATATCAATAAGAGAACCTATTAAATATTAATAAATTTTTCATGAGTTTAATGTTATATTGTCTTAGAGTACACATCATATTGATAAGGTTATATAAGGTCCCCACTTTAATGAGAAACGTGAAGCGATATGATGATATTATTGAATATTGTTTTGTGGCCGGATAGCATACTATTATGGGACACATAGTATATATAATATCAGTTATGAGTAATCATATGCATATGATACTTCTTGTCATGATTTTTTACTTGGTAATCCTCATGATGGGAGATTACGTGAATAGACATTCCAGCATGAATTCTACATGTTTTTGTGTCATCAGATATTCCTATATAAATACGTGTGTTGTAGTCCTCAGACATTAATATAATAATTAATTCATGTAATGACTTTCACAATTATATTTAATAACAATAACCATTGTTCCATATTTTCATGGAAAGTCATGGTACATTGGGTGTGTCACGATTAACATGTTAGTAATGGATTTATCAAGGAATGATTTCTCCATTCCTACATTTTGGAAGTTGATATATCATCCCTTTGATGGGAATAAAACCCTTACCTTAAATTCCCTAAACATGGTGTCATGATATTTTTTTTCAAAGAGTAAAATAATGATTTATCTAGTATATAGGTTAGTGATATAGATGAGAAACTTGCTTGATGAGATATTGAAACAAAGGGATTATATCCCACAGTGAACATTAGAATGTGGTGGTCCTCATTGTGACAATAGGTTCTTTCTCTTGGGTTAATTATTCCATTATTAGACAATAATATTGGATGTCAGTCAAGTCTTCCAAATTCTAGTGAGGATGAATATTAAGGGGCCACATATTAATTTTTTCTGATGGCCGTGATTAAATTCTATTGGAATTTAATTAATAGAATAAATATTATTCTGAAGAACAATGAATACTTTTATTAAAAATTTATTGAACAAAAATATTATTTGATGAATGAAATATTTAAATTAAATATTTATTTTGGTATGTGAAAAATTTCGAGGAGGATAAATATATCAAGACTGTGTTCTTTGATAAATATTTATTTACATGCTAGTAAATATTATTTATTGCTGCACCAGTTGGAATATGACCTAAAATATTATTATTATTATTATTATTATTATTATTATTGGGATTGGGATTTAATAAATATTATAATATTAAATAAGGGTTTGAAGGAAATTAAGAAATTATTTTATACTAAAACAATGATCTAAAAATATAAACATGTGTTCACTGAGTAAAGATTGAAAAATTGAGAATAGATAATTGTTGTGAATAATAGAATTCTCTCCCTCACCATCTCCCTCTTTCTCTCAAATTCCTCCTACTTATTTATTCCTCCAAAGAATGAGAAACACAAGAGAGATTCTTTTATGATCAATGGATTAGAGATAACAAAATGACACTGTAACAGCCCGAGATTTTATGAAAAATATTCTTTTTAATTTTATTAATGTCTTGTGTTGTACGCTACACCAAAAGGAGCTTGCACAACACGCATCCTTGACTTGCCTTGCATTACACGCAATCGCGACCTTCCTCGATAGCGTGTGTAGTATGTAATACTGAGTTTCACTAAACAACGATGTGCTATTAAAATATTATTAAAACTAGCCGTTATGAATAGTAATAACCACTTTTTAAAATTCTGTAAATCTTATTTTTCAAAATGAACTTCATTCTTTGATTCGGAGTATCGAATTTAGCCTAAGGTGAAATTTTGGTACTTTTCGGATAACTTTCATATTCTGATGAATAGTGATAATTACTAAATTATAATTAAAAACAACTTTTTTAATCGAAATAATTAATAGTGATAAATCATTAATTTGAGTGGTTTTAAAGTATATTTAGAATATATTTTTACAATTTAATACAATGTTGGTCATTGGATGTAATTTCACATTTAAACTAGACATAAACAAGTGTCAATCTTTTGATAGATATTGTTTCTTAAAAACACGCTATTTGTTTTAACAGCGGGATTTAATTATAAAATTAATTAATTCAACTTTTATGTTATGAATTTGGTAAAATAGACTTCATTTTTGAATTCGGAATGTGAAATATAGCTTGGGATGAAATTTTGGCATTGTTCTGAAAAACATCAATTTTTGATGAATAGTGAAACCACTAAGTGGTAGGTTAAAAACTGAATTTTGCATAAAACATAATTTTACCGCTTCTGTGAATGGAATTTCGAAAATCCGAGAGACACGGTTAATATCAAGGACTAAAATGTGGTTCAATGAGATGAAAATAATTTTTGGTGAATAGTAACTTTTTACTTTTTTTTACCACGGTTAAAGGTAAATATGGTAATTAAGGGTAAAAATGATATTAATATTACCCTAACACATGTCCTAATCCTATTGGAAAAGTTTATCTCGACCAAAAACAAACTTAGGAATAAAATATGACCATTTAGACCCACTTGGGTTAGATTAGGACATTTATTATTAATTTATTTAAAGAAGGGTTAAAAGAGTTAAAATCAAAGTTTATTTACTAAAACATTTTTAATATGATGTTATACATACGATAAATTTGACTATAAATATTTATTATAAAGCTAATAAGATTTCCTACATGATGGTATTTTATTTGTAATTTTTAGACATCAAATAAGTTAATTTATTTATGACACAAAGATGATGCAGTAATTATCTTATTAATGAAATATTGACATAATTGATGTTATAAACACCAAACTAAATATAATTTGAGACTTTTTATGAATTACACTAATTTTATAGGTTACTATGATATATTAGTGTTGATTTAATCAACATGGTTCGAATATATAATTCTGTTATGACTTTCACAAAAATCATGTATCAAATAGTGTCAAAATTGACACAAAATAGTTTTTAAATCAAATATTATATTATTAATTGTTATTTTATTCCTAAAAATCTAAGGTTCGGCCAAATGACTTATATAAGGATATATATATTAATAATAAACAATTTGGGGTTCGTTTGTACTGTTATAGTAAGTTTATTAACCATATAGTGAAAGAAAACAAAAAGACATGGTAAAAGTTAAATTATTTAACTTAGAGTTAAATTTAATTGATAAGGTTAAAATAATATCCTAAACTTGTCTAAATTCTATTGGTTGATAGGATTTCGACCCATCCCCACTTTTGCTTCGAAATAAGACCATTTGGAACCATTATAAACCGATTTTGACTTTAATATAAAATAATATTTTGAGATATTCCTAAGGTGCCCCTCTCCTCCCTTATAAAAGGACACCTCCTCCCCCTCCTCCTCACACCAATTTGAGCACTCAAGCTCGGCCAACCCCTGCCAAAATTCCTTCTCCACTTCCCTAGCAACATCCTAGAGGTTCTGGTCTTCCTCAAAGACCAATTCTAGTGCCCTAAGAGGAGGTCTCAAAGAGGCACTTCAAAGAAGAGGTAATTACCGTTACCAATTCTTTCATCTTTATTTCTTCTTCCACTTCTTCTTCTTAGGTTGTTTCATTATGAAGTAATAACATCAGTATCACTCATATACTGATATGTTATTATATGTATGAAACAAACCTATTTCACCATCTATCCATCCTACGGAAAAAGAAATCACCGCGCGTGCGTACGTACGGAATACCGTCTCCACGTCGTGGTGTAACCTATTTTCCACCACCACCTTACATGGATGGGTATAATGGTGTAAAGAAAAACTATACATAGTTATTACAACATCATATTGATTCTGATATATTGTATAATCCACTCCAATTCAATTCAATATTTATAGAAATGATATCATCTCTCGTGCGTACGTACGGACTACCGTCTCCACGACGCGATGAGATTCATTCTCCATGTTAACCATTTAAGAATGATTATAATGTATATATAAGAAATAATAATGAAATATATGACATTATAAAGCTACTGGATTTATGTATATATATACATATATATGTCATCTACTTACTTCCATTTCAAGACAATAAGGAAAGAAAAACAGCGTTCATGCGTACGTACGGACTACCGTCTCCATGAACGGTGTTTTTCATTTTATTTATCTATCTATTATATATATATATATATACTGAATATATATGATATATAAATCATATTTTATATTCTGGAAGTAAGTAAATCATGATATAAGTAATAATGATGTCAAGAACAACAAGTCAAAACACCTACGATAAATGAAACGATTTTACCCAAAACGCTTCTTTAACATGGAATTTACAAAAGAACGGGTAATATAATGTCATAAGTGAACCATATATGATATCATAACAATGAATATGATTCTGTAATAAGTCAATGACATTATTTAAATCATTATACAGGAGGTTCGGACACATACGAAGCAAATTGGACCTAAGGTAAGGGAAATATCACAATCTCATTTTTATCCGAGATTGTTTATTCGTAAGTATTTACTGGGGTGAATTTTATCATCCACATCCATGTTCCTTCAATATGTAATATTGTTTCCATCCACTTACAATAGTTTAAATCCAATTTTACTCTTCGGTGAGTTTTTAGTAAAGAATATGAAAGGAATCTTTTGTCGCTTTTTCATACGAGGTACTTTTTGACTTTTCCGACAAAAGTACGAAGAATGTTTTTTTAACATAAACGGCATGAACGGATTTTTACGGTTTTATAAAGCCTTATTTTCATGAAGCTTACTCCAAAAGATTTCATGACTATTTTTAATAAAATCTCTTTCTTTTAAAATTGCATGATGTTTTGTGAAAAGAAATTGATTTTGAAGAAGAAAGGATATTTTCCTCAAGAATTCATTTCAAGTGTTTTATCAAAATTATTTTCCATCTAAGATAATAAAGGGTTCTGTTTCTATCCATATTTTTACATTTATTTGACTATGTTGTGATGGAATTATGTTTATGAATTCCTTTATCTTATATGAATGGTTTTATGATGTCATGTTGTTTTAAGAATCCCATTTTTATTACATGGGTTATGAAATGATGTATGATTTATGATTTTGTGGCACACATAAGAATGGTATCATTATGAGATGGGTGGGACCTATATCTCCCTCCAATGCATTGGGTAATGATTTTATATCTCATGAGATAGACATGGCTGGAATGGTAGGTTATACCGGTTCAGTGAAACAGGACTGAAACGAGGGTTACTCGATTCAGAAAGGGACTTTGTCCACTAAGATAGTCTTGGCAATGAGTCTTGACTAACAAGAAATGATTCTCTATGATTATGTGTGAATGCCACAAAGTTTCATGTTTTAAGTTATGATTATTGTGATTACATTTCCCTGCCATGATTTACCCCATGTTATGAAATTATGATCTCTTTTGCAGGTTAAGATTTCCAAAAGCTATGTTCTTATGTATATGATGTGATTGATATTTCTTTTGTTTACCCTTACTGAGCATTTGAGCTCACCCTTTTATGTTTTCTTTTCCCCATGATATAAAGAAAGGTTTTTAGGTAAAAAAAGGGAAGATCTTTATGGGAGATATTGAAGATCTTTCACCATGATTAGAAGATTACCTTCCGAGTTTCCAAAGACACTAAACTATTACGATCCTTGTGTGTGTGTTTTTGTTATGTACTAAGTATTCCGCAAAAGTAATGTAATGTCCATGTACGATAAGCATCGGGTCATTATAGTTGGTATCAGAGGAAAGGTTTAGTCAACCTTTGGAAACTAGGATGCGAAAACGTTAGTGAGATCCCTAGAGATGTTTCTAAGGTATGTCTAGGGATGTCCCTAGGGATAAGTATACGTATAGGTTATAGTAATAGAATTACGCTAATGATCATAGAATTAAACCTAAGATGTTGGATATTGAAGGTACTCCCCCTTTATTATGTTGTTTTCCCTAGCATGATTTTTGCCTCTCACACTATTCTTTTTGGGTTTTAGACGATGGCTGGAACCCGAAGGAACCGTGTTGATCAATGCAATGGACAATGCAATGATTGCCCTCCTGAACAAACAAATGTTATGGGAGATGGAGTGCAAAATCTTATTTCTATACTTACACAAGCTATGAATCATTCTGGACTTCCAAATGAGCAGAGAAGGGAACAATATTCTATTGAGTCCTTCATGAGGCAACGTCCACCTTATTTCAGTGGGTCTTCTGATCCACTTGTGGCTGAACAATGGATCTGTACTACTGAAAAGATATTTTCAGTTCTTCAATGTTCTGAACATGATAAAGTCATCTTAGCAGTATATCGTTTGGAAGGTGAAGCTGATCAATGGTGGAATCTTATCAAGAATACGAGGCCAAGAGATGAAATTGAGTCCATGGAATGGGACGAGTTCAAGAACTTGTTTTTCAGTAAGTACTTCCCTCGTATTCTTCGAACAAAGATGGAGAAAGAGTTTCTTGAACTGAAGCAAAGGGATGATGAATCTGTTGGTACCTATGAAGCAAATTTTACAAGACTTGCAAGGTATGCTTCTGGAATTATCATTCAACCTGAAAGTAAAGTTGATCGATTTTTCAGTGGCTTAAAACCAAGTCTTCGAAGGGCATTAGCTATAAGAGACTTCAGTAGCTATGAAGAAATTGTGCGTTGTGCTATCAAGGTAGAAATGGAAGTTGGTGTTACATATCCATCTCATGGTTTTGACAAGAAACGAAAGATGGAGTTCATGGAGAAATCTCAGAATAATGGTGAAAAGAAGATGAATGTTTCCTTATGCGCAAAGTGTGGAAAGAAGCATGGTGGAGATTGTCTTAAAGGGACTAGAAAATGTTTTAAGTGTGGAAAAGAAGGTCATCGAGCAGCTGAGTGTCGAAGTAATGGAAAAAGGGTTTCTAATGATGTGAATAAAGCAAACACTGCAGAGAACGCACCGCCAACACTTCAATGCTTCAAGTGCAAGGAAATGGGGCATTATGCTAATAATTGCCCTAATCCAAGGGTTAGTGATGATCAACATGAGAAACCACTGAAGGCAAAGGACAAAGGAAAATCACATGCGATCACTATTGGCAATGTTGAATATGACAACGATGTGGTGGAATGATTAAGTGTTTATGTAATGGGATTCCAAAATAATGTTGTATCATTGAGTATTGCAATATTTATTGATGTGGTATTCAAAGTGATTGAGATATTTTTTGGAAATAAGATGATATGTGAGAAAATGAAATGTTTAATAGTATTCATGAGCTCATGATTAATATAAGGACTAAGTGATATCATGGTTTGAGTATATAGAATTTTGAGGATTTTGGTATGTGGAAAGTGTTAACTTTTAACTGCACTCATGTTTTCACTAAGGTATTCAAGAGAATACACGATTAAGGACTTTGAGTGTTTGGAATGTGACCAACAAGACATATCTTATGATATGTGGGGATCAACGACAGTATTAAATCTCTGGTAATCGTTGTCACTATATTATGAGAGTGGACTGCAGTATTATGTATAAGCCTAAAGATTAGACTGGATTATGTTGGACATAAGTTAGTATTGTTTAAGGATAGAAGATTTTCGATATTATTGATGGGATGTTATAGTAACGTAGTTTTAGAAAAAGGGACAACCTGCAGGACGGGCGACAGCCCATCGCTTCGGACAAGGCTGTAGGAATCGAACCCACAACCGAAGTGCGACTGGCCTTTATCGCCTACCACTGACCTACAGGAAGTCCCTGTTTAGTAGAAACTAGTTTTATTATATTAAGCAGTATGATATATGAAGTATAAGTCCATTTTAGGAACCATATATGATTAATCTCACTATAGATCGATTTATGCATATAATTTTTGCTAACCTTTTGTTTGAGACAGATGGAATGACCCGTCATTCTATCACATGATCTGCTAACACTTCACAAATAACAAATTCAACTTCATTTATTTAAGAGATGAAGTGGAAATTGTTCAAGGCACGAACAACAGTGAGATTGTACCAAAATAAAGTAAGTATTTATTCTAATTCAAATTTTCAACTTTAGGGAAATGATCTTGAAAACCAAAAATGTTGTCCTAGTTCTCTTATACCTGATGAATCAGATGGTACCTTAGATCGTCACAAATTTATGGATTTGTGATTACTGGCTTTTCCATAGCCATGTTCTCTACCACTCTCCATCAGAACATGATGGTTAGATTTCTCTTCCATATCCATATTTTCACCTATGTGGAAACCCAGTGATTAGTTTATTTGGGTAACCGTTACGTTTCATACTTTGGTTTTTAAAGATTGGTTTTGGTATTCCTTTTTACGATGTGGGTTCCTATTAAAGAAACGTTCGAATAGTAAACCATTTATAACCCCGACGAATTTCGAGGGCGAAATTCATTTTAAGGGGGGTAGAATGTAACAGCCCGAGATTTTATGAAAAATATTCTTTTTAATTTTATTAATGTCTTGTGTTGTACGCTACACCAAAAGGAGCTTGCACAACACGCATCCTTGACTTGTCTTGCATTACACGCAATCGCGACCTTCCTCGATAGCGTGTGTAGTATGTAATACTGAGTTTCACTAAACAACGATGTGCTATTAAAATATTATTAAAACTAGCCATTATGAATAGTAATAACCACTTTTTAAAATTCTGTAAATCTTATTTTTCAAAATGAACTTCATTCTTTGATTCGGAGTATCGAATTTAGCCTAAGGTGAAATTTTGGTACTTTTCGGATAACTTTCATATTCTGATGAATAGTGATAATTACTAAATTATAATTAAAAACAACTTTTTTAATCGAAATAATTAATAGTGATAAATCATTAATTTGAGTGGTTTTAAAGTATATTTAGAATATATTTTTACAATTTAATACAATTTTGGTCATTGGATGTAATTTCACATTTAAACTAGACATAAACAAGTGTCAATCTTTTGATAGATATTGTTTCTTAAAAACACGCTATTTGTTTTAACAGCGGGATTTAATTATAAAATTAATTAATTCAACTTTTATGTTATGAATTTGGTAAAATAGACTTCATTTTTGAATTCGGAGTATGAAATATAGCTTGGGATGAAATTTTGGCATTGTTCTGAAAAACATCAATTTTTGATGAATAGTGAAACCACTAAGTGGTAGGTTAAAAACTGAATTTTGCATAAAATTTAATTTTACCGCTTCTGTGAATGGAATTTCGAAAATCCGAGAGACACGGTTAATATCAAGGACTAAAATGTGGTTCAATGAGATTAAAATAATTTTTGGTGAATAGTAACTTTTTACTTTTTTTTACCACGGTTAAAGGTAAATAGGGTAATTAAGGGTAAAAATGATATTAATATTACCCTAACACATGTCCTAATCCTATTGGACAAGTGTATTTCGACCAAAAACAAACATAGGAATAAAATATGACCATTTAGACCCACTTGGGTTAGATTAGGACATTTATTATTAATTTATTTAAAGAAGGGTTAAAAGAGTTAAAATAAAAGTTTATTTACTAAAACATTTTTAATATGGTGTTATAAATACGATAAATTTGACTATAAATATTCCTTAGAAAGGTAAAAAGATTTCCTACATGATGGTATTTTATTTGTAATTTTTAGACATCAAATAAGTTAATTTATTTATGACACAAAGATGATGCAGTAATTATCTTATTAATGAAATATTGACATAATTGATGTTATAAACACCAAACTAAATATAATTTGAGACTTTTTATGAATTACACTAATTTTCTAGGTTACTATGATATATTAGTGTTGATTTAATCAACTTGGTTCGAACATATAATTCTGTTATGACTTTCACAAAAATCATGTATCAAATAGTGTCAAAATTGACACAAAATAGTTTTTAAATCAAATATTATATTATTAATTGTTATTTTATTCCTAAAAATCTAAGGTTCGGCCAAATGACTTAGATAAGGATATATATATTAATAATAAACAATTTGGGGTTCGTTTGTCATGTTATAGTATGTTTATTAACCATATAGTGAAAGAAAACAAAAATACATGGTAAAAGTTAAATTATTTAACTTAGAGTTAAATTTAATTGATAAGGTTAAAATAATATCCTAAACTTGTCTAAATTCTATTGGTTGATAGGATTTCGACCCATCCCCACTTTAGCTTCGAAATAAGACCCTTTGGAACCATTATAAACCGATTTTGACTTTAATATAAAATAATATTTTGAGATATTCCTAAGGTGCCCCTCTCCTCCCTTATAAAAGGACACCTCCTCCCCCTCCTCCTCACACCAATTTGATCACTCAAGCTCGGCCAACCCCTGCCAAAATTCCTTCTCCACTTCCCTAGAAACATCCTAGAGGTTCTGGTCTTCCTCAAAGACCAATTCTAGTGCCCTAAGAGGAGGTCTCAAAGAGGCACTTCAAAGAAGAGGTAATTACCGTTACCAATTCTTTCATCTTTATTTCTTCTTCCACTTCTTTTTCTTAGGTTGTTTCATTATGAAGTAATAACATCAGTATCACTCATATACTGATATGTTATTATAAGTATGAAACAACCCTATTTCACCATCTATCCATCCTACGGAAAAAGAAATCACCGCGCGTGCGTACGTACGGAATACCGTCTCCACGCCGTGGTGTAACCTATTTTCCACCACCACCTTACATGGATGGGTGTAATGGTGTAAAGAATAACTATACATAGTTATTAAAACATCATATTGATTCTGATATATTGTATAATCCACTCCAATTCAATTCAATATTTATAGAAATGATATCATCGCTCGTGCGTACGTACGGACTACCATCTCCACGACGCGATGAGATTCATTCTCCATGTTAACCATTTAAGAATGATTATAATGTATATATAAGAAATAATAATGAAATATATGACATTATAAAGCTACTGGATTTCTGTATATATATACATATATATGTCATCTACTTACTTCCATTTCAAGACAATAAGGAAAGAAAAACAGCGTTCATGCGTACGTACGGACTACCGTCTCCATGAACGGTGTTTTTCATTTTATTTATCTATCTATTATATATATATATATATATACTGAATATATATGATATATAAATCATATTTTATATTCTGGAAGTAAGTAAATCATGATATAAGTAATAATGATGTCAAGAACAACAAGTCAAAACACCTACGATAAATGAGACGATTTTACCCAAAACGCTTCTTTAACATGGAATTTACAAAAAACGGGTAATATAATGTCATAAGTGAACCATATATGATATCATAACAATGAATATGATTCTGTAATAATTCAATGACATTATTTAAATCATTATACAGGAGGTTCGGACACATACGAAGCAAATTGGACCTAAGGTAAGGGAAATATCACAATCTCATTTTTATCCGAGATTGTTTATTCGTAAGTATTTACTGGGGTGCATTTTATCATCCACATCCATGTTCCATCAATATGTAATATTGTTTCCATCCACTTACAATAGTTTAAATCCAATTTTACTCTTCGGTGAGTTTTTAGTAAAGAATATGAAAGGAATCTTTTGTCGCTTTTTCATACGAGGTACTTTTTGACTTTTCCGACAAAAGTACGAAGAATGTTTTTTTTAACTTAAACGGCATGAACGGATTTTTACGGTTTTATAAAGCCTTATTTTCATGAAGCATCCTCCAAAAGATTTCATGACTATTTTTAATAAAATCTCTTTCTTTTAAAATTGCATGATGTTTTGGGAAAAGAAATTGATTTTGAAGAAGAAAGGATATTTTCCTCAAGAATTCATTTCAAGTGTTTTATCAAAATTATTTTCCATCTAAGATAATAAAGGGTTCTGTTTCTATCCATATTTTTACATTTATTTGACTATGTTGTGATGGAATTATGTTTATGAATTCCTTTATCTTATATGAATGGTTTTATGATGTCATGTTGTTTTAAGAATCCCATTTTTATTACATGGGTTATGAAATGATGTATGATTTATGATTTTGTGGCACACATAAGAATGGTATCATTATGAGATGGGTGGGACCTATATCTCCCTCCAATGCATTGGGTAATGATTTTATATCTCATGAGATAGACATGGCTGGAATGGTAGGTTATATCGGTTCAGTGAAACAGGACTAAAACGAGGGTTACTCGATTCAGAAAGGGACTTTGTCCACTAAGATAGTATTGGCAATGAGTCTTGACTAACAAGTAATGATTCTCTATGATTATGTGTGAATGCCACAAAGTTTCATGTTTTAAGTTATGATTATTGTGATTACATTTCCCTTCCATGATTTACCCCATGTTATGAAATTATGATCTCTTTTGCAGGTTAAGATTTCCAAAAGCTATGTTCTTATGTATATGATGTGATTGATATTTCTTTTGTTTACCCTTACTGAGCATTTGAGCTCACCCTTTTATGTTTTCTTTTCCCCAGGATATAAAGAAAGGTTTTTAGGTAAAAAAAAGGGATGATCTTTATGGGAGATATTGATGATCTTTCACCACGATTAGAAGATTACGTTCCGAGTTTCCAAAGACACTAAACTATTATGATCCTTGTGTGTGTGTTTTTGTTATGTACTAAGTATTCCGCAAAAGTAATGTAATGTCCATGTACGATAAGCTTCGGGTCTCTACAGACACAAGACAATTTATTCTCCATCCTTATCAATATGAAATGATTTGGCATTACATGTAGATCAAAGTTACATAAATGGATCTCCATTAGAGAGAATTTATCCTTGGATCATATAACAATAAAGGAAATTTGAAAAGGGACACTCAAAAAATAAAATATTTCATCTATGAATGTATCCATAGAAAAGGTATTTATTTTAATTTGATATAAATAAATTAATCATAAATTTAATATTAAATATCTTCTATTGGGATCATGGTCATTTTATTTAATAGAAAATTTAAATTTATTTCCCATCACCATATAAAATCATTTTCCAAAAACTAATATCTATGACACTGAAACATACAGAATTCCTATTAGAGGGTCGGTTCATATAATCATCTCATATTGAAAATTACGATATGATAACATCATGAGAATAATTATCATCCAATGAAAATTATTCAAGAATGACCATCTATATATTATATGTCACTTAATTATATATTATCCAACTATAGAACTACTTTCATGAATATCATCACTTCACTTAAATGCTCTCATCATAGCCGGGAAATTCTATGAACATGTGGACAAGGATTATAATCTAATACATTATTTCATTAAAGGCATGCATAAAAATAAAAACTATATAAAAATAAGATTTAATAATATTCAATCAAAAATACATGTAATCAAAGAATAAAAATTTGGTCTTAGGACACAAACACTTTCATCCATCTCCATTAGTTTGTAATATCATTGTACTTTATGGAAGCACATATAATACTCTTTGATAATTCATTCCTAGGAGGATGTGTTCTTTGTCTAACAATTACGGTTGTGTACATATAGTATTAATTTTAATATTCTATAAAAAAATTCTAATAGATTAATTCTTTTATATTGATTACAAGTTACAAATTATTGATAGTTTAAATAACTAAAATTCTCCCACTCTCTTATCTAACCCTATAATCACTCACTACTAGATTCATAATACTCTCTATCTAAATTATTCTATTGATAAGGATACCTAATACCAGTTTTTATAGTCGAATTTATGGCTATTATACTACTTTGATAATTTCAAGGTAGGGGTTTGATTGGAAAACCATATTAACTCAAGGATCCTTGATCTTATGAGTGATGTTGCAACTTATTAATATCATAAAATTTATTTAATCAATGATTTTACTATGAAGATGAAAAAAACTATATATGGATAATTATTTTCTACCATATTTAGTTAAGTCGATCCATCCCTCTCATAAAATGGAATATGTGTGTAGCATAATATTGCTATGAGGGTTTTTATTATATCTCAATGCTTGAATACATTTTCAATATTATATTCATGAAATATGTGATGAAATTCACAACTCTACCATTCTGTAAATAGACAACATTTATCACGTCTTAATTTCATTTGTTCTATGCGTTATTTTTTTATTATTTTATGTTTTTCTTACAGACATTAACATTCAAAAAAATCAATGCAAAAATTAAATAAACTACATGACTAATATAGATAATTTGATATTAGGAAATCCATTTTAACTCAATGGATGAACTATGACCTATGGGTATAATAACTGAGTTGGGTATTAACTTGTATTTCAACTCTTACTCCATTACAGTATTTTCATATCTCATGTAGTATAATACATCATCATGGTATGGTCCAGGTCCTACACCATCATCATACAAATATATTCATGCACATTGAGGGGGTCTTAGGTAGTGAAAATACATATAGATAAACATATGGACACATAAGGAGAAATACATATTAAATGAAAAATGTGATGAAAAGATCGTTGGATATCATATAATTAATACAAAAAACACACACAGTTTCAATAATATATTTAAACCCATAAAAAAATACTTCATTAAATTATCAAGAACATTTGGGGTGTTAATTAAATTACCCATAAATATTACACTGTAGTAAGTTCTTGTCGATGGAAATTAGTTAAAATAAATGAATTATTTCAACATAAATAATTATAATTTCATTTGGTCCATAAATTAATTTATTTTTAATCTAATAAGTAAATTAATTATCAAATAATATTATTCCATAATATCCAAAATAAATTAATTAATATTTTCAATATATTTACATTTACATAGGCCCTGGAACCCCATCCAGGAGCATTGCTGGTCAGACTGAACAAACCCATGTCTATTCTAGGTCGGGCAGAACCCATGCAGGGAGGTTCGAGGTTGAGCAGACACACCCACACTCATTCAAGGTCTTTAATACCCAAAATAAATATAGAAGGAAGGCCGATCAGGGTAGGGGATAATGAATTAGATATAAGGAGGTCCAGAGGAAATGTTTAATGTAGTTAGGGGATACTAACGAGGCTTGGTTAATGTGTTCAAAGAGATACCCCTAAGGATGGAAGTGCATCGAGTTGTAGTGGCTACTTGGGAGAGGCATCAACAACCTATGTAGGTAGCATAGTTGAGTGAACACACTAACCCTAGATGGGTGGCCTACCAGAGAGCTGGGGAAAACATGATGAATGATCACAATGGAACTAGGTTGGTGTACCTTGATAGATGAGGGAAATGGTGGTTGATCAAGTAGTTCATGGTGATGGGCTAGCCAGAGGAGGTGCTAGCCAGAGGATGCAGTGGTGGTCTGGGATCCCAATGCAGGTGGGAGGTTTCAACTATCTTTCTTCATTAGAAAGCTTCCTTTTTTAATCCTAGCTTCCATAAGAAGCTATTATTTTTGTTTTGTGTATTTTTTCATCACCCATTGACACCCATCCTCGAACAACAACCCATTTGCTAACTTTTTTGTTTTATTTTTATTTTAACCATGTATGTTTTGCCCAATGCATTCACATAGTGTAGTTTATTAAAATTTAATATTTTTTTATTTAATTAAATCAGTGTCTATATATCATATGAAATATATTAAAATTTTATATCAATTTTTAAAATACCTATGTAGTATTAATTTTTTTCAAATATAAATTTAATTACGGAATCTTGTGGAATTTTCATCTCACCATCGGGATTCATTTTAGCCACCTAAATCTTGTTGTGTCATGAAAAAAAGTAAGAGGCCACCGAATTTTACATCCATTACTTGAAAATTGGTAAAATTTAACACATATAAAAATATAGGTTTTGGTTTTTATTCTTAGTAAAAATTTATTTCAATCAAAATTAAAATTTAAAAATGTCATAAACTGGAAATATGAGAGCTGGTCAATGTATATTAAGATCTATTGGGACCCAAATGAAGTGTTGTTATTAATTTAAGAAATGATTAATTTTTCTTTACTCGATCAATTTACTCGATCACTCAGATACTAATTATTGGTATCATGAGTGAAATGAAATCCAATATGATGGGTATTTGAAATGATTCATTTCCAGAATGATGTATCTCCATCCACATCATTAATTTGAGACTCATTAAAGGTTTTAGTATATTGCATGAATATATTAGGAATAAAATTTAAATAAATTATTACCTCATTCAAATTATTTTTACATTTGATTGTAGCTCTTTGCCAGAGACCACTGCAAAAAGGATCGGATGTAGAACCCAAATAGATTCTCCATAAATCCTTCATGATTCTATAAGAAATTTTATCGTTAATTTCTATGTGCTAGAACCAAGCTCTGAAGATTCCTTATGTGTGATGACATTCACCACAATACTGTTCCTATGATCTGTTAGGTGTTCATGGATCGATTGTCGATAGGGGCCTTACTCTTTCTAGGATGTGGAGATGAGGAGGGATGATCTCTCATCTATTGTTAATTGAATAATGAATAGAATTACAGACTCCACATAATTTTATATTTTAGTAATACAAATACTCCAATAGGTTCCATGACCACCAAGTATTTATTACTGCCTATAAATGACATCTTATGATTGCTTTACCAAGTAGTAAATATCATTTATATTTTAATCACTATCAAATAATATAATAAATAAATTATCTGAGAAAATCATTCCACTAACTTGAATCATAATACCCACACATTTACTTTAAAACTCATAAATAAATTTAATAATTAAATTCGCTACTAATTAATATAAAATTATATAATATGAATTTATTTTTTCTTTAGTGATATTATATTCCTGGAAATAATTGAAATAATAATTGTGGGGTCCCCCATGTCCTCTACTCCTATTCACCATAATGGGAAAAAATATTTAATACACTTGGTTTGTAACCCTCTAGGCCATCGACTTGATAATAGTGAATATTTTTTTAGAGACAAAGAGTACATTCCAACAACCCATCAAGGACCCTAATGAGATAATGATAATTCATTGAAATTGCAAAAAAATTTATAGACACTTGTTTTTCAATATAATCTCTTTGTCACATGATATCTCATAAATTAGGATACAAACTTTTTCCATTTTTTTTTCTGGATTTAATATTTTTTAACTAACTATATGAATTTTCTTTCAATTCCAAGGTCAAAGATTTATTAAAGGTATTACCATAATGATCATATTGGTCCATGATATCATTTCCTTCTATATGATTAAAGTTAGAGGTTAATTATTTAATTAATTCCATAACCATAATGAATCACACAACATAATATACCTCACTATGACTTCAATGAAATGGATTTTTCCTTGCATCAATGCACATAATGAAATGGTACACACTGATAGAAATCACAATCTACTTGTACATTATATTTATTTGCAGATAGGAACTACTAATTTCAACTAAATCATGTGGTTTTCTTTATAACGGTCCAGTCCTAATGATCTCATTCCTAGATGATCACCATGAGATAACTTCATGAGAATAAATATCATTACTTTTGAGCCCCAAAAAACCGATAGTTAGGAATAATTGTTTTCCAACAAATACTATTTATCTATTTGACATGACATATATTTAAGAAATATTTCATAGTATATATGGGTTCTAATTATATCTTGAGAACTATTATATCCTTTTGATATGAAAATCAATCTAATAACATTAGAGTTAATAGAGGACATTGAAATATAGACACTATTAAAGTAAGAGTACTTTAAAAATAACATAATATATACATGATTTGTTAATGAGAAGGTATTATTTAAGTCTTTTCATGGTTCATCACCATTAAAATACTTACCTCTCCCAAGGTAATGAATTTTTCATTAGTCATTCTTTTAAATGTAAATAAATCTACTTTTGATGACTTTATATTATTAAAATTTTATAGTGTGATTGTATTTGTGATTTATATCTATAAAAATCCACATATCACCTTGTTATGAGGGGTATGATTTATAATATCCCAAGAAAAATGATAAAAAACAAAATAATCCAAAATATCACAAAAGAGTGGGGGTTGAAGAAGCTCATGAGCCTTGTGTTGAGTTTTCTATTCCACTTAGGGATATGTATGTTACTAAGGTTGATAATGCTATTAGAAATTTCACATCATTGTCAAGAAATTTAATAATGATACATGGGGTTGGTCCTTAGTTTTATTAACATTAAAATCCATTGAATATCGATGAAAATAGTCTAAAATGAGGTATGGTATTACAGACTGATAAAACTAAGGGGTCATGGAAAATCATATCAAGAAAATCTAGTGAATCATCCAAGAAATATTAAGGGACATTTTGTAGTACCTTATCCCCACCAATTCCACAACCATATATATTAAAATTACATGTGCATGAAGAAATAACATTGAATAATGGAGATATTACTTGTATTCAACATGAAGAATAAATATTTGGAGATATCATTTCAGACACTATTTATATATAGTG
The DNA here is from genome assembly GCA_963277665.1 of Viscum album. Classification (NCBI taxonomy): domain Eukaryota; kingdom Viridiplantae; phylum Streptophyta; class Magnoliopsida; order Santalales; family Viscaceae; genus Viscum; species Viscum album. Next base: position 514,481,005 of record OY728138.1, read on the forward strand.
CATAACTGAGATTATTAGGTTTGAATGACTTGGAGACATAATTTAGAATACATAAATGTTGTACATTTTTGTAACTTATTTTCCCAAAAAATGATCTTTTATGTTCATTACAATTAATAACTATTAATATTTTCCAATAGGTGTTTTTATTACTAATATATAAAGGTAAAACTATGAATATCATGATTTGGAACCATTACGGTCTTTATCATTTCAACACATAAACATTATTTGGAATTAAAAGAAATTTATAAGAGAAAATATGCACCAAGAAAGTGGTTCTTATAGAAAATAATTTACATTAGACTATTCTTGATTCCTACCATATAAGGGGTAAAAATATACAATCTAATCATATAAAATTTATTTTTCATTTTTTTCATTAATTATTTGTATTTATTTTTTTGAATGCATGTAATTATCATTAAGTAAATTTGGAAACCTCAAACGGTTTTTTGCACCCAAATGAATGGGTTCCTATAAAACTAACATGACACAATCTATATTTTGAATTTCTAATTCACTGAAATCAATATTTTGGAACGAACCATTGAATTATAAGTTTCAGTTTGTGTTTAAATAGAGTTTTTTATAATATGAAAATATATAAATACTGGATAAATCATCGTATGAGCTCAGCGATTGAACATAAAAATCATATGTATTTATTAAAATAGAAACATATCAACGTATATATATTAATATATAACTATAAAAAAGTATTAAAAAAATACTAAATTTTGTAATTTTTACTATAGTTTATGAAGTAAAATAACAACAATGATTGTAGATATTAGATTAAAAAATTTATGAAATATATAATATACCACCAATAGACTAGAATTCATGAACATGTAAGTTATAATGGAAATTACAAATTTAGTAAAAATATTTGGTAAAAATTTGTTTGTCTATATTTTCATAGTAACACTAAAATTTAAAATTATATATGTAATCAAAGAAGAAGTAAATTTTTTGAGAGATCTGTGGGAAGAGTAGATGGTGTATGAATGTTTTTCTACATAAAATATAGGTGATTAATTATTATTTTTGTGATCTAGTATGGTATATGAAATTAGAGATACATTTTGGTTGTGAATAATTAGTATCATAATTGTTATATGTATTATTTTCTATTTCTCCAGGAGAAGTGTAATAAAGGGTCACACTAGATGGATTTTGGAAGGGTTTGTAAAATGTACAATGCTTTTGGCCCTCATGAGAGATTCAAATTCAAGGATAGAAAAACGATAATGGTGATATGTAAGTCGGTCATCAATTTATATATATATATATATAAATATAACTTATTTTATATAATAATAACAATTGGTGTGACATGTAGGAATTGATCATACCTTACTATGACACATGGTGTTCTTAATATGACTCAATATATATGTTTCTATTATAAAATTTTCACTTTATCCAAAACACAAATAACATATGGAAAACCATGAAAACACATTCTTATTTTATGACACATTTTCACAGAAATCCATATGTAATTAGTGATGTGTATGAATCAGCCACACATCAATATAATATACATTGTGCCAGGTATGACATGAAGTGTATGTTTTTCATTCAAAATTTACATTTTAATTCAAAACATTGATCACATAATCAAAATAATTTAAACAAATTAATATCATTTGGGTACTTTGGGAAAGTATTCATAAAAAATTTGTGAGATGTGGGAATCAACAACTCCTTAATATGATATTTGGTGTTCCTGGTATGACTCTAAGTGTATGAATTTAGAATAAAATTATAATTTCAGTTCAAAACTAATGTGAAATATTCCAAAAGAAGAAAAAAAATTAAATTGTTTTGATGCTTTAGTGAAATGATACATAAGTCATTTTTGATGTGTAGGAATTATCTTTTCCTCATTCTGATACATGGTATGATTAGTATGACATGAAATGTGACTTTTTATTTTAAAATTGACATTTTTGTTCAATACACTAATCACATATAAAAATATAATTAAAATAATAACCTTTTTTAATATTTATTACAATTATTCATAAATCATTTATGAGGTTTAGGAATAGACTACACATCAAATCGACATATGATATGGCCAGTATGACTCAATGTATGTGTTTATAATGTAGAATTGACATTTAAGAATTAAACATTCATCACATAGCCAAATCAATGAAAACAAGATTAAAATATTTTCTAACATTTGGATCATATTCAAAAATTCATTTGTGATGTGTATGAATTTACCTCATGTCAATAAGACACATGATGTGATTAGTATGAATCTAGGTACATGTTTTTAATATAAATGAGTTCATTTTGTTTGATTCACATCACATAGGAAGAACTAAGAAGTTGATCATAGATTGTTTTAAAAAACATTTAAAATAATCCATAATTTATCTTTAATATGTTAGAAACAATAATACATCAACTCGAAAGGTAATGTTGTAGGTATGATTCTTAGCGCATTTTTTAAATAAATAATTTCCATTTTATTATAAAATGTGCATCACAAAGATAAAACTAAGAAAATTATCCTGTATTATTTTCAATATTTATGATAATTATCCATAATTCATCTATGGCATGTTGTAGTTAGCCAAATTGCAATCCAAAACCTGATGTGGTCAATATGACTTGTTTTCAATGTTTTCAATATAAATGTGTAATTTTAGATTAAAATGTATATCACATTGCCAATACTAAGAAAATTAGCTCAAATTATTTTTATAATTTAGGCAAATGATCCATAAATCATTTTTTATGTTTAAGAATTGACCAAATGTAAATTCAATACAATATGTGGTCGCAATAATGGGAAGAACATATTTTCAATATATAAGTTTTATTTTAGTTTAAAACACATAATGAATATCCAAAATTAAGAAAACAAGATCAAAATTGTTTTAATTATTTTTTATAATGATCTATAATTATTCTGTGATGTATAGTATTAGACTACACATAAATCTATTATATGATGTGGCTTGTATTAATTGAAGTGCATGTTATTAAAATTAATGTGGCATTTTATTTAATAAGCATGAAACTAGGTAAAAATAAAAACAATATTAAATTGATTTTAAATGTTATGAAAACAATCAATAATTAATTTTTTACTTTAAAAAAATTTAACACGTGTCAATATTACACATCATATTACTAGTATAACTCAAACATAGTGTTTCTAATATAAAAGTTCCATTTTTAATAAGCACATCACAAATCCAAACAATGGGAAAATGAGATCATATTGGTTTCAAAAAATATGAAAATAATAAACAATTCATTTGTGATTTTTAGGAATTTTCCACAAATAAATCTAACACATGATGTGCCATGTATGTCCCGATGTTCCTTTTTTCAAATAAAAAAGTATCATTTTAGTTTAAAATAGTCGTCCCCAACCATCAAATGAGAAAACAAGATCAAGTTATTTTAAAAAAATATTAAAATGATACAAAATTTATTTGTGAGAAGATTGAATTCTCCAAATTTCAATCCAAAACATGATCTGGGCAGTATGACTCAAAGAGTGTCTTTTCAACATAAAAGTTCCATTTTAGTTAAAAATTAACATAGCATGGCCAAAATAAAGCAACCAAACATGGATTTTATTCAAACGTTAATAAAATTATTCATGATTCATTTTTATGTGTAGGAATTTTCTTCCTTTCAATTTCATACACAATGTGGTTCGTATGACTCAAAGTTAATATTTTCAATATAAAAGTGAAATTTTATTTTAAAACTCCTATAACATAAAAAAACAGAGTAAATGAGGATGTATTATATTCAAAGTTTAGGACAATGAAGCATTATTAATTGATGTTTTTTGGGAATTGACTGCACATCAATCTTATTCATGATTAAATTACAATAACATTAATATATTAGAAAATTAGAAATATAATGTATCATATGTGGAATATAGAACATTAAAACTAATATTTTATTATTTTTTAATGTTAATATAATTGGAATTGGTTTTATTGAAAGGAAAATATTTTATATAGAAGTGAATATTAAGGAAAATATTGCCATAGGAGATTTGATTTTTTATATTGGTAGTAATTTTATTGATTAATCTTAAATATCACATAAATTTAAATATTTTATATGTAAAATTTGAATTTAAATGACATTAAAAGGTATTATTTTTATTTAAATATACTTTTTTGCATATTTGTTTTTCAATCTATTTAGTTTCTGAGTGTTTTTTCTATTTTATGACTATTAGAGGGTTGTTGCAACTTTGCAGTAGCTGCAAAGACTTTATCCATGCTACCAATAGAACTCCTAAAGGAATAAATTTTTAGCACTAGAAAGACATCTAAAATTAAACCTATATCATCTCTAAAATAATTAATTGATAAATGAATCATTTATTAGTGAAAAAACAATGTGGTGATAACAAATCCCTTTATTAACATATTATTTTAGAACTGGTAAATCCCCTTTTATCCGCTCTTGGAAAAGAACTGATTAAGGGTAATTTTATGAGCACTAAAAAAAGTCTCTAATAACATTGACTTTTATTAGTTCTTTATTTCATATGTAATAAATAGGAAATATATCTGCACTAATAAAATCAACATTATTTTAATGGAATATTGGTAGTTAGATCTTTTTTAAATTGATAAGTACATTTTCTAGTACTAATAAAGGCCTCATTTGTGGTAGTGTATCACAACATCTCACCATCCCCCGCAATGGACCTTTACCACATGAAGTGTTTGAATCATCTTGTGAAAACAATTACCATGCCATAATATATTTATGTATAGCCCGTTATTAGAGATAGATAAATTTATACATGTATATTTTTTAAAAAAAAATTATAGAGGAATTTCTCTTGACATTAATTGATATTTAATAATTAATATTATTGGATGGAAAAAAGGAATTTGGACTTAATTAATTGGATATTTAGAAAATATTTCAATATAAATGGATGTAGTTAAATTTTCTTGAGTAAAACACATGAGTGAAGAAAATTAAAAACCAAGGCAGAGGTGGATCCCAAAATTGGGAAGCCAAAAAAGGAACACACAATGTTTTGGATGCACTAGATCTAAAGGCATAGGTCGATATTCAAAAGGGGGGAGACTAGAAGGAGGGATCTAGAAGATGTAATGACTGGATTGTGTTAGTGGCACATTTTACAATGATATTAATATAGATAAAAAGGATAGAAATTGTTATAACATATATCTGTCTCCTCGTTTAATGAAAGTGATGTATCTTTTCTCATGTGGATGTATTAAGATAATATTAACCATTAAATATTCTTCCACAATGATTTTTTTATTTTGTGAATGCATGCATGTTTTAATTCTATATACTTTTGTTAATTTCTCTAAATAAATATCTTGGGAGGGTAGAACTAGATTACGGTATTTCTAAATATAGTGCATTGGTTTCTTAGACATCCTAGTTCTAGAATCCAAATTCACAGGGAGATATTTTAGAGTAATTTTCATTCTTTTTGATGTTGGACCAGATCCCCAAAATATGGTGTTAGGGTTATTGTCACATGTTTTCAGTTGTATAACATAGTGGTACACATTTAGTGGGGTAGTTTTTCAAAGACATAGTGGAATTACCAGAAGACAATGATAGTAACATAGGTATTTCAAGGATATGAGAGGTCTTATTGACTAGTAAGACTCATGGGTATGTTCCGTTGTTGGTTAAATATAGTGCTTAGTGGAAGGCTTTTGGGGATTTTCATTATAGGTTGTCTATGAATATATAAAATAATGTTATGATAATATGGTGTTGGTATCAATGGTGTTTATAGAATATCAAAATTCTTCATAGTTGTAGGTGTCTTGTGGTTTGTTCCATTCATTGGGAGAAATTTGGTTTGTGGGGGAAGGTTGATTATACTCTAGAAGGAATGATATCTGTAATACCACTTCAGAAACTACATTAGGATGTTTCTTGTGTTTAAGTAATGTGATAGATGGCTGAGGATCATTTACGGAGATTCTATATGTATCTGTCAACTATTTGTTCAATTTTATGGAGTATTTAGTTAGTTCCCATGTAATATATGAATCTTTTTATGGGGAAGGGATATTAATTCTTTTAACTCTATGGAGATAATAATTTGGTGGATTAGTAGAGAAATATAAGTTCTTTCTGTGGTGATGGTGGGTTCTCAATGAGATGGAACTAGGGTAGAAGTAGTTAGGCCAAAGGACCCTTTTTCTATGGTCTAACTGAATGATGATTTAGTGGAGTTATTCATTCCATTGACATAAATCTTTCCAAAATATAAAATAAACAAATGAAGTTTAGTTCTGATGGTGTCATTGAAGTTTAGTGTAACAACAAACTCTGGTTGTGGGGAATATATGTAGAAGAGTGTTTGAAAATATATAGAAGTCTAATAGAGTAACTCCATGGACATGGTTCACGAAAAAACATTTTGTTTTAAATTTTAATAAAATAATAGCATGAAAACTCATTCATGGATAATTTTGATAAATTTTCTATTATATAATTCAGATGACTCCCATAGAATTAGTGGGGTGATCATATCATTCTTCCAGAAGACTGAAGCGGGACAACTTTAATGAGATCCTAGATGATTGAAGCATCCTCGAGTGGAGATCCTTAAATGTGATGAATATGAATAGTGAATAGTAGATGGACCAAAATCAACATTAACGAGAGAAAGTGAATAGTATTCGAAAGAGATATTAATGGATTGAACCTATGAAAACAGTTCTCAAGACAGAATTTATTTTTCCCATCCCATCTAGTTGATAGAAAAATTTATTAATACATTTATTTTTCATAGCATTAATAGTGGAGTTTTTTCAAACAGTAATAGAGTGTTAATTCGTAATATTAAAGGATGTAAAAAGTAATTGTAACTTTATTAATAGGATATATGGACTTGGTGTCTATATAAATGGATGTGGTGACATTTTTCTCAGTATGAATAATGGGAACTGACATTGACTATCTAAGGAGAAGGGGGATCCACTTTTTAGGGAATTAAACCAGGGTGCACACAATGATTTAGAGGCACCAAATACAAAGGCAGAGGTCAATACCAGCCAAAGGGAAGACCCTAAGATGGTATCAAGAAAATTCAATGGATGATTGGTGTTGGTTAAACATCATTTAGTGATATAGGTAGTGTTCATGAAGATGGTAATTATTGTAATATAGATGTTTCTTTTCATTTAATGAAAGTGATTCTATCATTATCCCATGGATGTATGATGAAATATCAAACCACATGATCTTTTTGTGATTTTCTTAACTTAGTGATTGTATACATGTTTTCATTTCATTTTCTTTTGTTCATTGATAAGAATAAAGTCCTTTTGATTACATGGACTAGATGATGTTATGGATTAAGGGTAGTGAAAGGGGTTAATAGACATCCTATTTCGAGATAAAAAGTCATTGGGGATCTTTTAGAGAAATATTGAATGTCTATTGGTTATATACCAGATTACCAATATTAATGACATAAGCAACTACCACTGCAAAAGAGACAAATTGATATGATCTAGATCATTATCATCACTACAGTAAAAAACATTCGATATGATGAAAATGAAAATTGTAATATATAGAGAACAATGGTTGGTGAACATGAAGGAAATAGTTCCGCAAACTATGGTTTCTATATAGAAATATGTAGATACTTATTGTGTTAATTTTTTATGTAAAAATTAATCATGATTGTAACAATTGGATTAAAAATTGGGATATCAACAATTTCAGTTTGTTAAAATTTTAATAAATTTTCCTGTATGAATATTTTATAGTTATAAATAGTATTATTTATAATATTGAATAAGAATTTCATTGAAATAGAAATTTAGATTATAAGACTCTTACAAGGATGTAATCTATTTGGTATAATATTTTCTTATTGGATTATATTACAATGATAGAAATTTATCTTTTAGTGAAATTGGTAGAAGAACCATATTTTTTATCAACATTCATGATAATGTTCATTTTTATAATATTTTTTTATATGGAATTTATAATTATGTCTTGTAGTAAATAAATTAATTTTTTGGAGTTCATTATGTGTTCTGGTATATGTTTTTTATGTCTTCCGGTATTTGTTTGTTATGTTTTCTGTATTTTTCTATGTGCTCTGATATTTGTTAAATTTCGAATTATTTGTTGATACATGTTAAAATTTTATTTTATTATTTTTAAATTTCATGAATTATCTCAGGTTTTTATTTCTCCAATTTATTTTATTTGGCACAATCTTATATTTTCTTTCGAAAAATTCATGACATTTTATTATTCCTTTATTTATGTTTACTAAACTCTTACATGATGGAAGGTTAACATTAAGTGGTGTATTGGTTACTATTAATTGAAGTGTATTTAACTCTATGTATGTGGTTTTTTTACCCTTATGGGTGTCTTGTTTTTTTGAGCTTAACCTTACATAAGAATTTTTTGAAACCTACATATGATTTTTTGTTGTGGGGTTACCTTTACGTATGGGTTGGTATAGACATAGTTATTCTTAGTTCTATTGGTTTTAATTTTATATCGGAGTGTGCTATCCTTATTCAAGATGCGTGTTACCCTTAGGTATGTGGTGGGATACCATTATGTGAGGGTCATTCTACCCATTCATATCACATTGAGGACTATTAAAAAATGGTTGTTGGACTCTTTTGAAAAGTGAGAAGACCCTTACATGTCACGAAAGACCATTACATAGTGGTCCATGTTACTTTTTCATGGGATTGTGACCCTTTTTTATCATTCTATGGTGACATTACAACAATAATATTTATAATACCCTTAAGTGGAGAAATCTGTTCATGATTTTGTTTCAATACCTACGTCCTGATCGATTCATCCATCCATGTGTCCCAAAGATGTTAAGGCTATTATAGGATTTATTGGTAGAGAGTTCATATTTTTTGAAGTTCTTTACTCTTGTATTTAATGATATTTAATTTAATATTCTAGAGAAGGTGAAGTAGAAGGAGTTTAAAAAAGAAGCCAGTGATCCGGAGAAGGAGAGCTCATTGGTAACTCAAATTGGGGATAATGCATATAGTTGGTTCTTTGACTACTATTAATGTTATGGTGGATCAAGTGGGAATGTAAAATCAGGGAGGTTTTCCCCTATATGCATGACTTTATATAATATAACCACAAATATATCATGTTCTATATTTTATTATAAAAATATATATCTTTATACAATATAATTTTATATTTTTTGAAAATTAATATTTCTTAATCATCATGGTCATCTATTTTCATTCAATGTGATAAAAATTGGACTAGACCAGCTTGAAAAACCACATGGCAAGACCCTAGATTGGGTTGGAATAAATATTTTATTAATGCAAGGGTATGAAAAAATTAGTAATCTATATTTTTCACAAACTAAAACCATTTTTAAAATAAAAAAGATGATCCACTGACAAGATTAATTTTTTGTTTCTTATTTTTATATTATATCCAAGATGCATATTATTTTGAATTTTTTTACAATACCAATGCCACAAAATCTATTTTTGAAATTAATTATTCTTAAATGAATACCATTCTCTAGATTAAATTTTTATCAATCAATGTCATTTTTTTTATTTTTCTTTATACCTTCATTAGAATGAAATTTTTTAAAACCATGTTATTTTTCATGTGATTATATGATGATTATTAATAATAATAATTCTTGAAATAGTATATAGTGATAAAATAATATATATATATATATAAAGAATAAATTTTATTCAAATTAATTATTTTTTATATTTATAGGTCATTGATTAAAAAATACACATAAATAATTTTATTGTCTCCGAAAATATTAATAAAATTAATTTTTTTTGGAAGAAAAGGATATATATAATGAAACATGTAGATATTTTACTTTATTTTTTTTAATAATAATATTTTAATTAATTTATGGTAAATTTCATCATGTAGTGCATATATTTTAAATCTAATACTAATGTTTTTTTAACATTCATCCCGATGTTTCTTAGAGCCTGTCAGATTCAGGTTTTGTTTAAATAATTTTTATTGCACTTGTCTTTGAATCACGCAATATTGATTTCGGTGTTTTGTTTTTTGATGAACATGGACTAGTTTAAATTTTTTATTGGATCACCCAATTGATGAAATTATAAATATTGTTACATGCTTCAATTTTATATTTTTCATAGCCCAAACAGACATCTAGATCATAAGTTATGACTGGTTGAAATTTTATTCACATGTCATAAAAAATTAAATAAATATTTAATTATATTATTTTTATTATCAATCTATTGTTTAATATATATCAGTCAACAAAAATTAATTATTTTTTTAAAAAATAATATTTCATATTTTAAAAATAAAAATAATAAAAATATGTTATATATTATGTATAAATACATATTCAATATTATATAAATCATATTTAATAAAAAACAATAAATGGATATATTTATAAATATATTAATATATTAAGATAGTATATTTAATATAATATATAGTTTTTTATGAATGATTTATTATCATCTCTTAAAAATTACTGATAAATATAACTATAAAAAAAGATTGTTTTTTGTGATGATGAAGAAAGTATACTAGGGAACCTTTTATTTGAAGTAATAAAATGTTGAAAAATGGGTTTTTGTTTTAGAGATCTTTTATTACTGGTAAAGGATTCAAATTTTTAGTGACTCAATGCCTTTTTAGCAAGGCGCATGTTTGATTGGAAGATCCTCTTTAATGGATGATATGACTTGTAATTCCCGATCATTGATTTTATAATTAAATCTTCTTTGATTGTAAAAAAATTGTTATACTTTTAAGATGTTGTAAATATTTTTTAATTTAGGTTATTTTGTGTTAAATTTTTTTAAAATAATTATTAATGTTTTTTTTCATAAATTTTATCAACATATTATTAATTTAATTGAATCATTCTGTGACTATAATTTAAGGATAATTGATTGGTTCTAAAATACAATAATATTGTGTGGTTATTATTAATGGATATATAAATTATATAATATGAATTAATGAGTAATAATATGATAATATATATTAAATTTAATAAAATTTCGATTTCAAAAAAAATATAATAATAACATTGAAATGTAAATTTTAAATTAAAATGAGGACTGTATTGTGGGTATGGATTTAAACATATCATCAAAATATTTTCTAATATGAATGAATTTGAATTGATGGTGTGAAATAATAACCTTGAAATGATAATTTAATTTATATGAATATATGTATGTATATATATATATGTATAGTTAAAATTAATTTGATTAATGGGAATCACAAAGATCGGTATATATTAAATTTGGATGAAAATTTTAAATTAATTCATTTATTTCATTACATTTTTTGCATTAATTTGAATTTATCAAAATTATCTTAATACTAATTTTTCATGGATGAGATTATTGAGTAAATTTATACACATCCTTTAGGAATTACATTTAATTCCCATATTTCATTAATTTTAGTGTTATTAATAGTATATATTGGTTTTTTGATTGATTGCTGGATAATTTTTTTTTCAACCAGATCAATGGATCAATGTTTATGATGTGTATTTAATAGGTTAAATATTAATTATTGAGATTATTATAATGAATAGGGATATGATGTAGAAGTATATATAAAAATATTCAATATGAAAATAAATTTAATGAATTTATACCATAGATATTAATATATGTAAAATGTTTTTCAACAAAAACAAGGCAACGTCAACACCTCTCAATAAAAAATATAAATATAAACCTCACATCGACTTTGGTTATGACGTCTAAACTACTATGGTGTTAAAACTACAAGATAATATTCATTTTTGTGCACTACCTCAACCAAAATATAGTACCTATATGGTGGTAGAGTTACTTCATTTGTATACTACTATGTCGTAGGTATTGGCACCTCAATATGTGATGATACTAGTACCACCTTGTACTGCAGAGTAGATGAATCTATAATGGATTTCATAGAAGACGAGAAAAAACCCATTATTAATATAAATCCAAATATGTATGGGATTCTGGTACGTTTTCATGAAGTTGATGACAAGGTGTTCTGATGAAAGAGGTCCCAAAATGAGAGAGTGCCATACGCATAATGAAAAAACTATGATATCATATTATTGTCATATCCATTTGGAGAACTAGGGATTTTAATATCGGAAATTTATAATATAAATAAGATATATTTTCAAAATAAGTAAGCATCTATGGAGAAAAATCATGTCTTTTATGAACGATCATTTTCATACAGTGCAGGAGCCCCTCTCAAGTGTTGTGGTCCATGTCATGATCTTTATCCTTGTATTTATCCTCGTCTATATCCTCTTGCCAGTGTTGGTGACCACAATAGCCATGAATGATCCCCAATGGGCTCATCAAACACATGAATATCCCCAGAATCATCTATAAGAACATATGGATCAAAATATTCCTATGACTTTTCACCATGGACACTCTCATATTTCTTGATATACACAAGATCTACATGAATGGTATTTCAGCTATAAACATCTTCCTCATCAAAAATAGTGAGATATATAATTTTATAAAACATTTATGACTAAAATGAAAATAATAATCATGTTAAATAAATTTTTTATTTAAAAATATCTAGAACAATATATTATTAATAAAATATAATTCCCCATAAAAAAATTACCCATAATTACTTTCTTTATGATAAGAGTTTCACTTACTTACATGTTAAATATATATTCATTTTATGGTTATAGATAGTTAGGTAAATATCAAATAATAACATGTACATTTCCTAAGATTATCCATTTTTCCAACAAAAAAATATCTTTTTAAAGACACCCTTTCTTCATTAAAGGTAGTTACCATATTTGGAACTCTAACATTATTAACATTTATATTAATCATTAAGCCCTATTAATAAATTTAAAACATGGTATGATAAAAAAATTCATTATGGGACCTAAAATAAAATAAACTCATTAATCCATGTTAAAACATGTAAAATCCATAATAAATATTCATGCTTCATATTAAACATTTATTCCCAACTAATCATATACCTTCCAATAGAAAATTTATTTTCACAATTACTTTCAAAAAAACAATTACATTCAATCATAAATTAAAATCATAATTAAAATGTTTTCATAGAAAACATAATAAATCATGATAATATTTTATTAAAATGTCATCCTTTCTCATTAAAAAACTCATAAAATTTCCTTATAAATATAAGATCATTCAACTAAATTTTGAAATCAGAATATTTTCATTATAAAACATTGAAATAAAATAATGCATGTACCATTTGATATTATAATTAAATTCATCATTATAAGATCCCTTACAATGGAATCACATAAAAAGATAATTCCCTTATCTCTTTTTAGTAACCAATCACTAATAAATAATGTTACTTAATCCTACACATATGAGATTTATATTGGGCTCTACCATCATAATATCTCTAAATATATCACCAATAATTCTTATAAAATATCTAATAACATTATAATTTACACATATATCCTTTTAATTAATCATAATTATATTTAAATTGACATTCACACCTATAAAAAATAACACTTTTAGTTATATCACAATAATGATAAAAAGATTTAGATTCCATAAAATAATTATTTTAAATTAAAAATACCTCTTATTTTGGGAGAAAAATTTTCATTGAAATTATAAATAGAAAAATTTTAAATTAATATTGATAATGATAATATTTTATGACATTTGGAATGGTATTTCAGACCATATAAGTTAAAATATTTTTTATCTTTTTTAAATCATCAAAAAATCATATAAAAAATGTTGAAAAAGATACATTTTTAATCCTTCATAATTGAAGTAAAAAATAATTAGAAATTACGTTTATAAACCTTTTCATTATAGTTAATAATGTTATTAACTCATTAAAAATAACCTCATCATGGAAGAAAAATAGTTGGATGGAATACCTTAAAATTTGAATTTTAAAAATACTCCATTACCATAAGTCTTATATAGTGTTCCACATTCTCTAAATCATGAATAATAAAATTATATAAATTTTACAAATTATTATTAAAATACATAAAACTCATTTTATCATAGATATTTATTTTCATTCATTAATTATCATGGCTTATTTAGTTAGTAAAATGGTTAAGTTCAAGTTAGACTTTTTGGGGTCAATCTGTTTATAACCTCTAACAAAAATTAGTGAATTCTGCATGGTTAAAAGGGTTCTGGTTCCATTAAATAAAAAATATAAAAAATATTATAATTATCATTTTAATAGTGTATATAATATTTTAAAACCAACCATGTAAGGAGGTCATAAAAAATTAACCACACTGTTTCTTGGAGATGATAGAACTTACGTAATCATCAATGATGGTTTCAATTTTCAATGGGTGGAAAATAAATAAATTACATAATATTTTAATTTTACATAATCACAATTATGATATAAATTTTATTACTATACATTATATCTATCCATATGACCAACTATTTTGTCTAGTTTCAACACAGAAATTAGATGGGTTCCCCTTTTGATGGTTTTATTGAGGGATAATTTAAGGCCTCACTCAATCGCACGCATCAGGTTTACCCTCTAATTTGTCTTCCCAAAAAACTCCCAATGGTTTCCTCAACCATAGATATGTATAGACCTACAATCCGAAGGCCAGTGGTCATCTGGGTTTCGAAGCCCATAGAATATTGGGGAATTTCATTGGTCGAGAAGATGGGAGGTTGTGCTCATCGGACCCTTTTCAAGGGGAGTTATTTCATACATATGATCTCTCCTATAAATTTAAGATATGTTTTTGAATCTATTATCAATATTGAAATGTGATTGGTTACCCCAACAAAATTATTATAGGTTAATTTTATTTCATATGCAAATTAATGGGATCTCTTTAGTGAATCCATTTATATGTATCTAAGGTTCATCATTGATTTCGTGTAATAGGATGTCTACAATGTACTCTAGTCATATAACCTAGTGCATTGAAATATACATCCATGTAAGGAAGATGTTAGTATTAATCGGAGGGGATTGATCCATTATGTGGAATCATACATATCATAGTTATTACAAGAATCAAAAACCATTTGGAGAATTATTCCTATACATTTTACTATCACACAAGGTGGAAAAATGTTTGGGTATTGAGGCATCCAATATTTTAGCTCAAACCCTAAATTGGTGTCCTATGTATCCTGAGTATAGATAGAATCCAATTTTTCATAGATCTCATGTATTGGCGTTTTTTGTTTCATTATAGAGACTCGTACTGTAGATGATATTATCATTGCTGCTACCTAAGACCCTATGATCCATTCCCGTTATGAGAAACATGTTATATAAAATGATCAGTTTCCTTGCATTCAAGATGGGACTAAAATACAAGGATTTCCCTAAGATGATTTATTATGGGGCTCAGGTCTTGTATAGAATTATTACATATCCTAATTGTGGAATTTATTAGAATGCATGTTGGGTTTCTCTTTCGGTTGATGTATGATATATGGTGATCATCACCTAGTACTAATTGTTTCCCACTGGCTGAGACATCAGATTCATGGAAGTAATTATACTAAATGGGTTGTTTAATTTATGGTGGGTCTTTAGGAATGCATCCTATGTTTCCCGATTATGGTATGTATCCGAGTCATCGTAGTTTGGTTTATGTCAGGGATTGCATAGTGTGGTTTCTCTATACCATTATAGGGGTTTATAATGTAGATGATGTGATCATTTGTACTCCCTAATACCCTGTGATCCAATCTCATTATGAGAAATAAGGGATAGAAAATTATATATGTCCTTTTTTGAATAAGGGACTTAGATTCTAGTATTTTCATTTATGATCAATATAGGTCTCTATCCTCAGGGAGACGTAGTGTACATATCATAGATATTGATGGAATTAGCGTCTCCATAGTTTCCTTGATGTCAGGGATAACACAAAAAGGGTGAACTATATTTAGTTCTTACACATTGTGGATTCCCTATATTTGGGGCTTGCACACTATGGATCGACAATTCTATTACGTCATGGGATTCCCTATTGACATGGCCTTCTTATCTATAGGGAATCGTATGACCCAGTCGAGATGTCCATGGAGCCATCACATGAACAGGCTAGAATATAATAGAGGGTGTCATGAGAGTAATTGTGTAATATTCTGGAGGGTGTCACATATCTTGTGTGGTATCTCTGGGAGACATTTCAAGACCTGACCAATATGCCCGGAGGGTGCCGTCAGTCCCATATAACATGCCTATAGGGTGATACGTGAGCTTGGTTATTGTGTAAATATTATTTAGTGTGACTCGACTGAAATTTAAAAACACTGTTATCAGATTCAAGGAATGTTTATGGGGTACTTATAAAACTCTAAGTGAAAGACCCATAGGGTTTCGTGTGATCAATGTGGTGTCTATAGGGGAAACCATGTGACATTCTCTGACATGTTTGGAGTATTTTCTCTATCACATATGGCATGTTAGAGGACTTATGTAATAACTAGGATACAATCTGTATGCTTTCATGTGTCTTTTGATGACTTGTGTGTAGCACATGAGGGTTGTGGGGCATGTCCTTTTCTTGAACCTTCCACATTTGTCCTTGGTTCTAACCCCTGCATCGTGAATGCCTTGTTTTTGATCCATATCAGGTTTTCTTGAGTCTTCCTTGATCTTGCAGGCTTGCGGATTGTTCTTTTCATTACCTAACATAGATAATTCATGTGATCTATAAACGATCAACTGATATACATTATTCCTAGGGCATGACTACTCTGGATGCCCGCCGGTATATTACCTGGCGGAAAGCTAACTGGTTGCGTGATCTGCCACTTCGAGAAATTTATAGTTGTTCAGAGTCAAATCCTTCAAATCATGGGCGTCTGGAATGTGTAATATCCATCATAGTCCATCAATATATTCATGTTGTAGTTGGGAATTTATAATATTCTCTTCCCCTATTTTCCAGGGCTTTGTGCGGCACATCTATCATGAGTTCGAGATGGAGTCAGTGAAGAGTTCTGGCATCGTACGCCTTCATGAGACTCTACCATGACCACTTCAAGTGTGACTCTTGATTTTTAGAAACCGTGATTCTCTTCCATCAATGCTCCCTTTGATGGATTATATCATGTTATGGGGGAATTTTTTGATCATGAAGATGTGTCAAAGGACTTCAATATTTTCATGATGACATGTAGAAGGACATTAAAATGATTCAAGTGTCTATTGGAAGACACTCGGGACAACTTGGGTGACTTGTCTTGGGGTATTGTGAGACTAGGGTGGTTTTTATAGGGGTCCCGCCAGACCACACCATGGGTGTGCTGGGCCCATCACATACCTTTATGTAACATCAAACACCTCTTAACTATTCCCTTTTGTTCTCCTTTGTTTCATGGGTCAATCGTTGGGAGTCATCTGATATTCCATGTTTGTCATTGAGGATATAACCTCTAAATTTTGGTGATTTGTCACATGAAAAATATGGGTCATATGGTGGTGTACAAACATCCCATGGGATATTATATTCATTTTATTTAGAGAATTATGGAGTCTCTGTGGGTTCTATTCATGGTGAGAATGATAATCCAAAGGGCCCTCGTGAGGTGAGGAAGGCAAGTCTATGATGAATCTTGGTGTCTTGAAGATTTTTATGGGTTCTTTTCATGTCCTTAAACAATTGTGGACACCTCTCACCACCTCCCTTTCTAACTCATTTGTTTTATTTAACAATGTTCATGTACTATGTGAGTTTTCAGGGGAAATGTATCGGATGTTTACTCTATTTTTAGTGATTTCATACCTGAACAATAGAGGTCAAATGGAGTCTTTGAATGCATGTAATGGATAAGTCTATCCATATATCATTAAAGTGAAAAGGGGGATCATTGGACATAAATAATGAATTTTGTGTGGTAGGGATGAAATAATAAAGTGAATTCATGAGATGTGAAGCACATGTCATTGAGGTATTGTAGTGTCTCATGGATCTCATAGGGATTGTTTAACATGTCCTTCAGCGATCATGAACACCTCTAGCCTCCTCTATATTATATCCTTCATTTTATCCTACAAATTTTTAGGGTTCATACGAGTTTTCATATATGCATTTATGAAATTTTATTCTTCCCAATGTTGATATGGAATGTGATTTTCATCACAACTGGGGGGATTTACCTCTTAATATCATCCCTCCTTGTTTTTGAAAGATTTAAGGTGGTTTTTCAAAAACATTCCAATGACAAACCAGTCAGCCTGGGGGTGCTCATTTAGTTCTGTACATATCCTTCATGAGAGCAGGAAAGTTTGTTGAATGGGGATCTACGAGACATCCCATGGTTTATGCAACAGAAGTGGATAAATCAGGTGACCTTGAAATGGTCACATGATCACGAGTCCGTCACAGGCTCATTAAATCCAAAGGTCTCACCGATCCTCTCATTATATTTATTTGGCAGGGAAAATTATAGATGTATTCATGTTTTTCGTCCTTTTGAGAGTTTTATGATTCCCAAATAGCCAGGGTCAACAAATTCCCCCTTAATGAGAGACGTCCATGGGATAAGGACTAAGTTTTGAGTAAAAATAATTCTTTCCAGATACATTGGTAGTGTTACAAACTGGTGCGTCAAGTGATGTTTGTTCTACCATGCATTGTTTTGTATTCTAGGAAATAGACTATATATATAATGGGGATGTGGAGTGAAATTCACCCCACCAGCCACCTCCTTTCAAGAGAACTCCAAATCATTCTTTCATCACATGACCCTACCACAAACACTAATCATGAGACACGTCTGAAAGCCTTCATCATGAGTCCATTTTTTCAGAGCTCTCTTACAATATTATTTCATGCTCAGGCACTTTTCCTCCAAGTCTTGAACTAATCATCAGAAATTTAACAGACTTAATCTATGAGGGCCAAGGTTTCCATGAGGTCTTCATGAGATATGATTATATGATTGTTCGAGTATTTCAGAATCACATGACCATGTTCAGGTCATGGGATCGTGTATCTCTAGTGTGTTCATGCATTTTGTTTGACATCCTATGGGTGTTTTGAGATCTTAAAATCATTTGGATGTCAAAATATTTTTTAATCCTTTATGAGTTCTGTGAATCCATTGTGGAATTATGTGATGTTTATGGTGTCACCAGAACATTCATGCCTCCATTTTTTACAGGATTTTATGTTTTCATTGTCCGACATGCACCTACATACTTATTTTCATATGGATTATAGTTCTCATTGAGTTTCTTCATAAATAATCATTACAAATAGATATGATCTCTATGAATCTCAATGTTTATCCCCGATACTATGTAAATAATTATAATGATGCTTTGAAGAGGTTATTTCCATCATACATTCAGGATTATCCCTTATATAATTGACTCTCCTTGTATGGGATCAATCTATTAGACGATGCCACTATACCACCACCAAATTTTAATTTTCCATGATGTTTGGTATCTGGTTCTTCCAATTTTGTATAGTCAACCATTTCCATGGATGGTCTGCTGGTTATAGATCAATCCAAATTTTTGGGTTATCTATTGTCAAAATCTCCTCTATGTCTAGACAGTCAAGACTTCATCCAACAACCTATTGCCCAAACCTATCTAATTATACTAACCACTTCCCTAGATACTCCCTGAAGTAGATGGTTTTCAAAATGGGATATTCATTCGAGTGGAAATTTTTCTAACGAATGGGCATGGCCATTTTGGGTGAGGTAGACCATTTTTTAGCAACCTGGAGACCTACATAGGGTTCAACTTTTTGAAGTCATATGGATCTCTCAATTTATCATCTATCATCAGGATGACCTTCTTCAAGAAATGGTTATCCATTAGTGTCCTATGATGAACACTTTCCATCATACCCATGGTGAGATGGGTATCTTTTTACTGGATATTAATTAATTGGGGGTTATTCCTCCTCTTAGGAAGATGTAAAATGAATTCCTCCATGATGAAGACATATGTTGAGATCCTTTAAAAACTCTAGTTTTTGTGAGGGAGATGATAGTTATTGTGAATAAGAAATTAGAGAAAGAGCTGAAATTGATTAAGATTATTTCCTTCACGGACTGGATCAATAATTTATTGTGTTGTGACAGGGTCAGAAAAAAATTTATTCTCCCCCACTAGTACTCTTCCCAAATATTTCTTGATGGCGCTGGATAATATTGGGCCATTCTAGAGGCAATGGACTACACATAATGGGTATATTGGGTGAACACAAATGTTTCTTTTCACCTTAGGTTGGCAGGTTTTCTTACTATGATTTTGAAAAGGTGTATATTTTTTGTTGATGATGGACATTGAAGAATTAGTGTTAACACATTGGTACTAGAGGTGTGACTTGAAGAAGGGTCATTCTGTAATATAAAAGAACCATTCCTTGAATTCCACTACCCAATATTGGGCCACATCTTGTAAGGAAACAGTCTTAATAGGATCAATGAATCCCTCTAGTTCCTATTTGGATGGATAGGGAAATATTTTCATTTTTATGAGTAATAAAATGCTTCAAAGATCCTAGAAGACCTCCCATCCAAGATTTTTGAATATTTTTGTTGTTGGGGCTATGAGCATAAAACCTACTGAGGATAGAGTTGCACGATTCCAGGATGATAGTTGTGACATTTCTACATTTCTTTCACTTAGTGGTCTGATTGTTAATGATGGAAGTAGTTCCCTTAATGATTGATTTTATATAGTCTCCCTTCGAGATGGGGTCATCATAGCCATGGTTCAAGAGATTATCATCTCTGAGCAACACACACCATATCAATTTTAAGGTAATTTTGGATGTGTGCAGAAAATTTTTCTCATTCCATTGTTTAGTTTCTGAGGGGAAAGACATACTTGGATTTTATACCAATTCTAGAAGATATTGTCATGTGAATACACTAGGGATGAGATTATTCTTCCCCCAATGATGATTATTCTTCCCTTACATAGGATTATGCTATGGAATGGGTGAAATATTATCATAACAGTGTGTTAGGATAGATGATTTTTCATGTGGACATGCCTCTTGCACCACCAACCCCTTTATCTGTGGAATCGATGGAATTGATTGGTGATTCAGGAAAGACAACAAGGAAATTACGCCCCATTAAATATGGTCATTAAGACTATGGTCAGAATCTATTTAAAAGATCGGTCATACATCATAGGTTTCAGGTGATGCATTCAATAAGAGAGAGGCATATGGGTATTCATCTCAAATTTTAACAATCAAACGTCATGTTAGTCATCCTTCCGCTACACCAACCTCATAAACTATCGAGGATTGATCACATCCTAATCATACTTGGGAACACATTTTCATCTTGATTATTGATTTCCCCTGGGAAATATTCTTCATCCAAGGGAAGCACATTCACTAGCTATGTCATCAATAAGTGGTAGACGACTTCGAATGACAACCGTTGTATGAAATTATGTAGTAGATCATCTTTACTCGAAGAGACATGGTGACAAATGAAAGGAAACAACATGATTTTGTCAATGATTCTTCCATTGTAGGGAAAATGTTGTCAAGGTTGAGACACTAGTGCCAAGTTGCCAACTGTTGTCTGAACTGAAAACTCATATGTATGCTTGGATGACACATATATGGAGAAATGAGTAAATTCTCTCTCATCTAAGGTATAAACATTTAACATGGACATCTACATTCAGAATAACATAGAGGAGGGTTAAAGTATATACTAAAATGGCTAAAGCTCTCTTTCCTAAGCCAATAGAGGAATAAGAGGGAATGGTGTCACTCTAACATTCTAATGATGCCTCATACCAGGCTCTTTCCGATATTTCCATCACATCCAACTATCTTTTATCTTGAATCATAATTTACACTGAAATACATTTTTTATTATGTATTTTTAATGAGGATTTACAGAGAATATGATAATTGGATATTACTCTCTCCTTTTTATACTACAAATGGGTAAATTTTCGGTTCTTTTTACAGCATAACTAAGTTCACTTCCTTTAATGATCAGTATAATAACTCATATTTATGATATTATATAATCTAACAATGATTCCCATTCCTATCTTTATATAAATTGAACATTAATTCTTGGAGTTGAATGTTGAAATTCTTACAGATTCCCTTGTGGAGATTCTCATGGATTCCAAATCACATAAGATTATATATTGGTAATCTATTCTACGTATGTTCAGAGGGCATGATGTGTAGAGGGATCACACTGGTAAGAGATATGTCTTGTTGGATGAATTAATTATCATTTACAGAATAAAATATGTATGGCATGCACATTTTGATACTAAAGACCACATGAAATACAATTTCATGCTTTTGAAAAATGAATTTCTATCGTTCTTTAGTTTAGGGACTTTTAGCTTGACCTAATATTGTTTTATTTTAGGGTATGTTAGCTTAGAAATTATATTTCTTTAGTTTATAGTCTTTTAGCTCAGAGTTTATTTTGATTATGTTTAGGTACTATTAGCTCAGACATCATATTGTATTATTCTAGGTTCTTTTAGCTCAGACAACATATTTCATTAGTTTAGTGTCATGCTTCTCGGACCTCATATTTCTTTTGTTTATGGTCATTTATCTCGAACCTCATATTTATTTTGTTTAGGGTCTTTTATATTGGAAATTTTATATAATCATGGGATATGATGCTGGCATAATAGGAATGACCTACTGTACTTTAAGTTGATGGGTTCTTCCAAGGTGTTTTGAAAGATCATGAGGATCAGAATGCCCATATTGAAGGGTGAATCATTTGGTTGATGGTTGTAATCACAAATGCAAGAGCCATAGGCAAGTATGAGTATTCAATAATAGGATATTTAAATCCATGTATCTTTTACAAGGTATATGGATGATTCATGGATGTAATATGACAAGGTTTAGAATAGTTGTGATACTATTACTCCTTGGATAGTTGGAGTATAGTTGATGTAAATGATAACTGAAAAGCTTGAGTCCATGAGTATAAGATGGAGCAGACATTCCGGGTATGTCCCATGACATTATAGAATTTCTGGTTCATCTATGATGTTGTTAAGCATCACACGGATTGATGTTCATTTCTATAAAAGAGTGGACTCCTTTAGTTGGTGGATTAGGACCCGTATATGTCACTATCTTGTCATGGTATGGATGATCTCCAATTTGTTTGAGGGATCTAAGTTTTTTGAGAAGAATCATACTTTAAGATGATGATGTTCGGAATAGGAATAAATCTATCAAGGAAGAGTTTAGGCATCATATGAGAGTTTAGCTAGTAATGAGAAACTCGAGCCATATGAATTGTGGATTCAAATCATGATGTGTGGGCCATAAATGGTTAGGAAATGAAGTGTCATCATTTGTCCCTGAGAAACGGTATGAAACCTGGTGTTCTAACGATGAGGATATCAAATATTCATGTGTAGTTTTTTGTAGGAATACAATGTTATGATATAGAGTGATCGAGTGGGGATAATGATTTGGGAAAATTATAGAGGGAGTGGTTCTGACACACGGCGGTGTTCAGTGCTGCGATAAGGATGCCAGAGCTCATTAAAATTTTATTGACCTCTTTTTACAGTGGCAAAATTTTTTGATTTCCATATGTGCATATATAGAATCCCTGGGCATGTATTCATAGTCAAGAAAAGGTTCCGTGAAGTCAGAGATCATTTCCAAGGGCCATGGAAGGTTATGGTGATTTGAGACACCCCAACTCATGATGTGTGATTTGGGAAAGTTAAAAATACAAGGAGGGTTTGAATACCCTAAATGTCGTGCAACCACCCAATGAACACACTTTTATGGTGAGGAGATGTGAAAAACATTTCTCTGACATTTTCTTAGACCAGTTGGTATGGTGAGCATATATTTTCTTTGACTAGGGAAACAAGGTATACCCTCTGAGATTTACTCCTTATATGGTTGCACCCAATTATTTCATAAACTCTGAGGTTGAAATTTTATGCAGGTGAAGATTTAACTTTTCATTATGTCTCCCTTTGTGTTTCTTCAACCCAACATCTTTTGTTACTATTTCATTACCAGTTTACAGTCTTGTGGTGTGGACCATTATGGAATAGTGTTTAATTTCATATAGAATTGAAAAAAGTATAGACAGTTTAGGGTTATCATCCACAAGGATCTAACATGGGATATGTGACACAAGAGTCTAATTAGGATACCTAGGCTCAAGAGCAGTATAACAACTCCCCAAGAATGGGGTAGAAATTTTTTTAATCAAGGATATAGTACTCTCAGGTCAAGGGTATTGATATGGGATTGTTATACTAGGAGTAGATCACTCATTATGGGGTGTTGAGTGATGCCACAGTGGTGTTTGGGATAATAAGGATTAGAATATCTTTTTTTAGGGGGACACATTTGGTTAATGTCTATGAGAACATATGCATTAGATGTAGGCATGTATGCAAAGTCAAGCATAGGGTTCTTGAATCTAGATATCCTTTCGATGGGCCTTGGAAGGTGTGTAATGAACTGAGGTACTTCAAACATGAAGTGTGTTATATGGACTGAGGTTCTCATTAAATAAGGAGGAAGAATCCTATAATATGCTTGACCGAGTTATGTCTCATGTGGTCTTTTGATCATGATTGTATAATTCGAGGTGATCGTAAATGTTTATTATCATGTAGCATGAAAATTCTTATGCATAGTTAAACGTGATGAGGTAAGGATGCTGGAGTCAACGTGAATGTGTGGGAATTTTATGGCTAGTAATATAGATAGATTCTTGGGCATCAATATATATTTAATGAAGATGATAATCTATCAACATGTAGTTTTCTAATGTCTTGTAGATTAACATATTTCTGTGAGGACTGATGCAAATCGATGCGAAAAGTTGTAATGTTTCAAACAGGACCAAAGAAGGAGATTGGGCATCACTACATACCTTATGAGGATGAGATTCAAGCTACACAATTTTCTAGAAATGGAAATAATCTATGCAGGTCTGACCCATATATAATGGTGTGAATTTTTTATGTTGACCATTAAATTCGGGCCCATGATTACCGATCTAGGCATCACTATGTATTCTATGATGACAGGAATCAAGATATATGTATTTCTTGATTTTCCATGTAGTTTAATGCCACGTGGTAAGGAAGAAGGTGATCCACTGTGAATTGATGGTAACATTGCAGTTGGGGCCAAGGGTGGATGCTTGTGAGTCACTACATATCTCATGAGAATGAAAATCAACCCACATGTAGTTTTAGAAATTCCATGCAACATAATGTCATGGGGTGAGGACGGGAGCCCACTGTGGTTGATACACATCACCATGTCTATATGGGGAAGGATTTATCATAATTCTTAATCTATCATGATCAACGATCATTGTGAGAAACAATGAACAATAAGGTCTATATGCATGACAGGTGTATTGTGCATCTTGTGGTGGATGGACCATGATACAAGATCAAGGAATCCCTATGTATCCCAATTGGGAATGAGAGTTAATCCATACATAGTTATAGAAGAATAGTATATTTTAACAACAAGATTAAAGGATATAGGTGACTTCACATGAGTGGGGATGAATATCACCGATTTGTGCAGTTTTATGTTATACAGTGAGATGATTGAGCCAGCTTTCATGAAGGCTGTAGTTCTGGGTTTGTGCAGTTTAATGTCGTGCGGTAACAACACTGGATCACTAGTCATAAAAGGAAATTAATCCTACATTTGGAACCAAAAATCGTGATTTTGTAATCACTACATATCCTGCGATGACATGAATAAATACAAAAATAGCTTTTAGGGAACCAAGTAGTTAACGTCCTTTAGTAAGGGCATACTCCATACAATTTAATGTCATGTGGTGGAGATGCAGCAATCTTCGTAGTTGAATAAATTTCTTCCAAGACAATGTTTTATAGTTTAACTTCACATACCTAAGAAGAATGATGGGTCTTACAACAATGTGGATTCCCTAATGCTAGAGGCTGTGGAAAATATTTCTTGATAAATCATTCATGGGTGGGTGGTGTGACACATTCCACACCCATTGTGGCCAACGAGTAGGCCCTGTTATGATTGAACTTATGTATGATGTATGGTACTTCTAATTTTGGCTCTAATTTAATTTTCCTCTTCCTTGATAACAGTGGGTTTCTTAGAGACAACACCAGTTCTACTTGAAGGAATGAATAGAGGAGAGCATTTTTATTGAAGGCTCATGCAATTTGGTTCTGATGAATCTCTAGATAATACAATGTGAGAAACCTATTATCATCAATTCATTCCAAATCATCTAACCACTTTCGAGATTGTTCATCATCTAAGAGTACTCTACAAATGGATATTATGAGTGAGGGAATATGGACCTCTCTAGGTGACACTGTCTCTATCCTGTACCCTAATGAGTATCGCATTGCTTGTGTAGTAGTATACATGGTGGAATGGTTGGCCCATAAATAATAGAGGAGTTTGTCTGGCCAAGACATATTATCCATGTTCACCAACATTTGTAGTATATTTGAGGGAGTCTTATTGATGGAATCTATCTATCCATTTGCTACTATATGATAGGGAGATGAGCGATTGGACTCAATGTTTTACTCCTGGTAAAGCTTCTTCAGCATTGAGGAATATATTTTGATGCAGTTTTCCTTCAATATTATGTAAGGGACTCAAAACCTAGTGATGATATGGGACTTCACAAAGTAGATTATATTCTTCATTCCAACTTCTTTGATAATTATTGCCTCATCCCATTTCAAATATTATCAGTCTTACTGAGGTTGTACTTGAACTACTTTACTATCACTAGTGGATACTTCCCCAATTTATATATCCCCCAAAAGGATAATGGATAAGAATACATGGATGCGTGTAGCTATTTCAGGAGCTAATGGATGAAGTTTTCATGAATCTGGAAGACATGATAATTCATGGTGAATTCCACACATTATTGTGTCAGGGTTTTCTAATAGTATCCCAACCTCCTATTTTGGTGGGAGAGTCGGGTTCTAGATTTATAGGCACTTTTAAGAGTCAACATGGGCTTCCTCCACGGTGGTGATAACCTCTCATTATATTATACACTAGAGGAGAATTCCTTCAAGGACATGTTTTAAAGTAATGTCTTCTCACTCGGGCTGTCCTCTATAGTGAATTTTTCTGCCCGACGCTGAATATGTTCCCTTCAAAGACAATCTGTTATGAGATTCCCATCTCAAAGATTACCAATTATAGGCTTCATCTATCCAGGGGTGGTCATTTTTTCATCACATTATAGGGGCAATGTTGACATTATTGACCTCTTCCATATCACATATGATGATCGATGAGACCATTCAGTAGTGTGGTATACAAAAGGATACTTCCTCCTTATCAGGGTTGATGAAGATGGAGGCTACGGTATCCAGTGCGTTGACTCTTGCATTATGTCATCATGTAACATAATTCAAGGTGGGAACAAAGGGGAATTTTGACATCAGTCCCATGATGTAGCTATCGAGGGGGGTTGTCTCTTACGTTTTAGTGGAATATCAACCATTGAAAATATTTATCATTATTTCTGAGTCCCCTTTGATATTTAGGTAGGCTATGTTCATAGGTAAAGATAGTTCCAATATTTCAATGAGGGATATGTACTCAGACTCATTATTTCTGCATCCATCATATTGTTGGAAAGAGTAGGGGGAAATTAAATTTTCTAGAGAGAGAAACACAGTCCCTAGACCAACCCGATTAAGCTTTGGGTTTTCCATTATTAACCTGAAAGTACTCATGGAGCTGACATAAGAATATGTCTCCCAGGTTAGAGAAGTTTCATGGGAATATAAGACCTCTTCATTTGGGATCTTGGTGTCTTTCGTTGTATTTTATTAGGCCATATATGTTGTGAGGAAATCATCAAAGGATTATCCATTCAATGAATTTTGAGACATAAATTTATTGTCATATTTCTAATTAATGACCACCTATCAAGCCAAAAACTCACTCAATATGGGGCGTACAAGGATTCACTTGATCGGTTCAATATAAGAGACATGAAAGACTACATGGTGTTACACATAGTGCCTTATCTTTTTCACTACAAACATGAGTGTAAGGTAGTTCGTTTCGACATTAGGATATCGTTTCATAGTACATAGCATGGTTATGCTAAGGTAGTAAAGACTATTATCACTTCCTACACCATATTTCAATGTGAGGACGGATCTAAATGAGATTTGCATGGATGTCACTTATAAGATGGTCAGCCACGCTTCCACCAGAGGCATCAGAACTGGTGGGTCCAACAAGTATTTCTTGAGCCTTTTAAAGTATTTATGGAAATCATCATCCCATTGGTAGGAATCCCCCTTCTTAATTGTCCTTGTGAAGGGGAGATCTTCTCTAGCTATGTTTTATTTGAATCTCTAAATGTATTCGAGGTTACCTGTGAGACCTCTCAATTATATGAGATTTCTGGGGGCTGAAATTTCTAAAATAGCATTAGTCTACTCTTGGTCCACTTCATTGTCATGTTGGTGTACCACAAAGCTATTGAATTATTATGATGTTATCTTGAAATCACAATTTAGGGGATTTATCTGTAGACTATGTTTTTCAATGTTGCCGATATTTGTTTAGAGATTATTCAAGTGATCACATCACAGGCAGAATTTTACAACCAAGAAATATATGTAAAACTCGTCCATCCATCCCAATAATGGATTAATGATTTGATACGTGACACAATGATATGTTGCGTCGAAATTCTATAATCCAATGGGTATCACCTGATATAAGATGATCCATTGAGGTGCTTTCAAGGTAGTGGCTTCTTCAACCTCATGGACCATATTGATATGATTGTACCCTGAGTACACATACATAAAGTAACTGGCTTGGTAGACAACAAGTTAATCTATCAAGTGTTATATGATCGGAAATGTGAATTCCTCTATTGGGAAATTCCATATAAGTTCTCGTATGACAATGTAGACCCCAATAATCCCATTCTTCTTCTTGATGAATATGTTGTCAGGAATACACCATCGGTATTTCTGTTATCTGATGAAGTTGGATATGATAAAATTTTCACTTTCTTCCTCTACATTTGTGGAATGACAGGGGTGAATTATCTTGGTTTCCTTAATGAAACCTCAATTCTCATCAAGTATTCTGAGATAGTGTTTATACACATCTGGATTGAGTATGATAATTTTGGTATAATTTTCTAAGAACACATATGGGTGTTTATTAAAAAATGTAATGTACATCTCTTTTATTAAAGGGGCATGATGACACTAACCAGAGTAGGTTGTAAGTTTAATTCTATTCCTAAATTTATCTCTCTAATCTCATCTATGGTGGTGCAGATACCTTCCTCAAATGATGGGGGGGAATTCTTGAGATCATCCTCAACCATTTATGAGTCTTTGGAGACATATTCATCTAAATATGGTAGTCAAGGATCCTCTATGTCTATATCAGGGTGAGAGAGTATACTAGAAGAGACATCATTATCCATTTCTATCTAATTCATTGCAAAGAGATGTCATAGCTAGTAGCTGTTTCTAAGAGCATGAGAGGCTTAGACCTAGAGGATTACATCTTATAAATCAACCATGTTTATGTGGAGCACATAATCTCCATCGAGCATACTCCAAAGATTCATATGAGCATCCCCTAGGGCATTGGGATCTATAACCTGTATATCATCATCTAGTAATGGTTTCTTACCTCCCTTACTCTAGAAATCTTCTTCAGCATATGTGTCTATACAAGTCATGAAGGGGTCACTATCACCATGTAGTGTGCCAACCCTTCCATTGATGGGGTAATTCAACCATTGAGGGAATGTTGATGGTAACTCTAAGTGGCTATGAATCCAAGGCCTTCCAACCAGGTAATTGTTTGTAGGTCTTGGTAGATAACCATGAAAACATACTCAGATGTTAGTTCTAGAAATTCGGCCTAGAGCATGATATTTCAATGTGGCCTTTTTCCACGCTTATTACATCACAAATTGGTCATCTTTGTAGGGGATACATCTCCTTCTCTATACCGAAAACATCAAAGTGTGTGAACTTGGATGAGATTTATCCTAGATCCATTATCATTCAGTAACCTATGGAAATTTATGTTATTGGGTCTTACTGAAACGTATAATGGACATATATTCCATTGCATGGCCTCCTACTGATCATGACTAGTGAATGAGATGACAACATTACATCATAAGGACATTGTCACCACCCAATAGACCTCGACTATAGTGACATCTATGTCGAATTCTTGGGAAATTCAAAGGGATTCAAAATGTTCCTCCTAGAGTACTTTTGAACAAAGAAAAACATCATGGATTTGGAGGTTACATTAGAAATCAAGTACATGTTTCATAATATCATACTTTTTTACTAAAGGATGGTGTATCCCAATATGGGGATGCACTTTATAATCTGATT
This sequence comes from Viscum album, assembly GCA_963277665.1. NCBI lineage: Eukaryota > Viridiplantae > Streptophyta > Magnoliopsida > Santalales > Viscaceae > Viscum > Viscum album. The sequence continues at coordinate 514,511,476 of OY728138.1, forward strand.
TAGCAACAGGTGAATCTGGGGGGGGGGGTGGACCCAATGCTGGTGTAGAGGTTGACGTGGATCCTCTAACGGTGGTGTAGATGGCATTAGACATCATTGTTTCTTGGGTTGATCTGATTGAACCCCAACTAAGTGGTCATGCAAGACAATCACGTGTGGGAAACTACTATAGGGAATTGAGGGACCTCCTTTCCTCTTTTAAGTATGTTGTATCACATTACCATGGGTCTCAGATGTATATATGTCTTCCATTGGTATATAAATGGATTATTTAGTCAAACCATGTCTGTCTTATCCTCTGTATCCTCAGCTCCAGTGCTTGCAGCCTCCTATTACCCGGTTATACAATGGAAAACCATATTTGGGGGAGTAATCATCATCAGATAAGGGGGTTTCCATTTGTATTGTGTTTAAAAAACCAAATATGAGATCCTCACATGATAAATAATCAATTATGTGGGTGTTTCCCATGATACAGATGTTTCGGAGAATAAATATGAAATAATATGGTATTTATTGGAGTATAATATATTTCCTCTTCCACTATCTCTATTAGCTTCTGCTGTTATTTCCATATCATGGGATGAACATATGATGCATCCTTATTGGGTTTTGATGCAATAGTGGGTTTATGTGAGTTTGATTTTAAAGTGATATGAGCTCGATCAACTATTTTTAGAGTCATCTAGCTATCAAACATTTGGGCTCACCTGGTCAGATTGTTCTGTCAACCATTATCTTCTTCTAATGGGGCGCTGGTTATGAAAACCACCTAATATATGGAATTTTATAATTCCACCTATCCATAGTCATCAATGTATTAAAGGGAATCCTGGATTATGACACAATTATGGATATTATGATACATCCTTTTGTGGAATGGGATATAATTCGGAAGGTGGGTGAGGTTGACTTCATCAGGCCTCTTGGGTTGTGGGGGTCAAAGCAGGATATTATCCATATATTCCATGAAATAAAGTTGGACTTGTTAATTTAGGATGGAGTATAATATGATCATCCACTCTTCAATTACCAAGTGACCCTGATTTATCTGTGCTTCTGGGTGAGGAAAATCTTTTAGTGGCCACATATGACAGGAGGTGATAGGAAGTTTAGGGATTGCTTAAATTCATGGATGGGACATGTTTCGGGGTTGAGAGTGGTATCCACGAAATCTATTATTCCCAGCTTCATCCCCTATGCTAGAAGAATGAGTTGAGACTTGGATCAGGTTTACCTAATAGAATCTTAAATACATTTTTCCATTTAAACAAACTCTTATAACCTTAGTAAATATTTTACTGGGATTAGAGGTGTCTGGACCTCATTCTTGAGATTTTCTACATAGTGTTCCAACAGTTACCCATGTGAGAGGGGTATGATGAGATAACTGATTAAACCTTTCCACCTTTATTTTAAATCAGACACCCTCTCATTCTTGAACTACTCACAGTTCGACATGTCGATTAATGTTTTCTTCCTCAGTGTTGAACTAATCTAATAAAATAACTTACGGTGATAGTTATCCCATTTTACGATAGATCTTTATGGCAGTATACTGTACCAAACAAAAGATGACCCTATCAGAGTCTGTACAAAACACTATAGATTGGATCCCTATTATTGATCTCTAGTGACCATCATCATCCCACAATGGAAAACCAAGTTTGTGAGTTGTTGTTTAGGGTCACTAGCACCATCAAAGGTAGAGAATATAGGTTTCCCAAATTTGGGTGGAGGTGGATTATCATCCACCCATTCGAGGTATAACATCCTTTTAGGTTTTATGGGTGAGAGACACCCTTCTGTGGCTTCAATTTGAGTTTACATGGATTTAAGGGTGATAAATAACTCCAGGGGAACTGCTTTCTAAGACACCACCCATCCAATAGGAGAAACGGGGACCATTGAGGTGTTCCCCCATTCATCTCCCAATGATTCACTATTATTCTTATGATAAAATTATTACCATAACAAGGGAGATGTTGAATTCACAATAGAGGGAAGTCCAATTCATTTTCATCTTCCACATTTATGTAGACTGGGTATCTGGAACCAAAGCCAATATGATGATTAGATACCACCAATGCCAAAGGATCTTTAATGGGAGGGAAAATATTCATCTTTGGCTGGATATGATACCCTGTGGGAAGATTTCCATTGAGTTTCTACTCATTGGGTTATCGTAGATATCACATTTCACTCTCATATTTTAAAAAATGTTCTTATCCCGATTGAAACTTGGATGTAGTCACATCATTCAGAATATCTGTTCTTATATTTTTCTATGGAGGAAGAAACTCATTGTTCAGTGGTGGCAAATTTTATATCCTTCTTTGGTTTCGAGTGCATGAAACCTCATTTGGTGCTTCCAAATCACCCCCTCCTGGGGTGCATGATCCGTGTTATAGACTTCTTCATTTTTATCATGATAAACATCTATTATTTTGACATTGATGGAATTCATAGAAGCATATTGGGAAATGGTGGTGGTTCCATTTCTTTTCACGCAACATGATAATTTTCCATATCTTCATTTGGGATAATTATTCAATCTCGGAGCCACGTTGGACAGTTTTGGATTCCGACCCCAGTAGGGTCCTATTAGCATTCTTGTATTCTGTTCCCATCTCGGCCTATGAATATCGAATTCGAGGGAGCTTGCAGTCATGATTTCAGAGGGTGCCCGGACCAATAGATATTTTTATTATGGTGGTAGAAATAGGTGGGACAAAGACTACTGATTTTCTCCTACCAACATGGAGATTAATTATTCCCTCTATGGTGATTATGATGATGAAAATTCCACTAGATATATGTGGTGGGGGTCATTTGGGGTCACCATTGGCACTAATTGGCCATTTTTTGGATTTAATGGATCATGTTATAGAATTTATTATTCCCAAGATGGGTGTGGAGAAATAAATAGCCCCATTCAAATAGAGTGGGGTGATCTGGAATCATTGTTAATGTCCCCAGGGTCCTCTCATGGACACTGAACATGGTTATGATGATTGCGATATAAACTCCCCAATCCGAGCGGGGTGGGGTATACCTACGACTATCAAGGGTATGTCTAGATTTCCCACAGGGATAAAATACCTACAATAGGGAGATGGTGGTAGATCTTTTAATGGACCGTGGGGATGATCCCACTCCGTAATAACGACTATGGTAGATGCTAATATAGGTTGGGTGATGTGTCAAAATATTGTTTACATGGGATCTAGGTTTGATGGAAGCCCCTAGTTTGAATTATTATTTACAGAAAGTTTTCTAGATGACCACAACATTTATTTTCCTTTTTCTAATGTCTATCCATTTTCATTTGGGGCCTATTTTGTAGTATTTTTGGCTACGCTCACTCCCTTTCCATGGTGTCTTTGCACCGTTGAAGTGGGGGTATTCTGTTATGATGACTAAGTAGCACAAGAATTACTAGGTCCCCTTATTAAATCAGAGTATATAACAATACATTATGTCATATCTGATGGGATCTACAATTCTATGGGATAGGAGAAGTGTAATGCTCCATTATTTCCCCATCCTCGAATACGGATGTATGGCGCGGATGTAAAGATCACCTATCAAAGTTTTATGATGCAATGGTGGTAGGCCAATTGAAAATATGCACTATGAATTTTTAGTTTTGGATTCCAGGATATAAAGATAGAAGCTATGATGATTTGAAAATAAAGAATCGTGATCATCGATTGGGGACAATTGTATCCTGGATAACCGAGATGTCGATCTTTCTATCACTGATGAGTATCCCACATATTATAATGTAGATAAAGAATGAACTCCTTTTTTAGCTCATATGAGATCTCATATATGTAGGTAGAAAGGTTCTATAACATGATGGGGAGGTTTTTTGCATATAAAAACCTCCATATTTCAATTTCATCCTCCTTTTCATCAGACTTACGTGACCCCATTCGATCAGAACATAGATGATAGCCCTGATATATTTTTGCTGATTGGAGTGGAGTGTTTCTGGACGTTGATGGGGGAATTGTATATTGTTGATCTAGGTGTTTCAAGAACCTCATAGTACGAAGAATTTAGTATTTAGTTCGCCTCTATATACATAGTTTTCTATAAAAATAGAGGATTTCCTTGCCCATAAGGGATATCACTATGGGGAGGTTGACCATGGTGTATGTCGGGAGTAGAGTCCATACAATCCATCTCCATAGTACAATGAGGATGTCTATTATGGTAATGATGCCCTTCTGATTCCACTATGATATAAGAGTCTAAGACCCCTTATGGTGTTGATAATGTGTCATTAAATAACCTAAGAATACTAGAATTGAGCATATTAAGAGATTGATCCATTTTTAACATAATGGTTGGAATATGCCAACTTGCCTTTTTTGATTGTGCAGGGATATGATCCTACTGTATGACTGCTTCAAGAACTTGTATATAACCATCATATGCTATGGAAATATCATCCCACTGCTGAGATAATGTTCAAATAAAATAATAATCCATCTCATTATCGAAAGAGTTATGGGACTGTCCTGAGTCATTTTACATACTTAGTTGGTTGGCCTTATTCAATGTGGGAGTGTCAGCCCGATCTTCAGCCTTTGGGATATTCTACTAGTATTTATTAGAAATAGAATGGGTCTACCATTAGGCATTTTCTACTCCTACCTACTAAGCCTTGATTGGAATATAAATATTATCCTCGAAAAAATATGCATTACCTTCTTGAATACACTGATAGACCTCCATAAATAGAGAATGAATATAAGAATTCCTTTTTATTTCCATTCAACGATGATATCCCAATAAGTCGTTGGTGGACGTAGAAATATGAACTGTGCTTCTGTAATGGCCCGCGTTTTAGGGGTCCATTAATTTGTGAAAATATCATGTTGGGTTTTCTGGTCTGGGAATCTCGGCGAAGTTCGGCATAATTTTAGGCCTACCGATAGACTTGCCTACCGATTGCAGGCCTACCGGTAGCTCTGTCTACTGGTAGCTCGGTCTACCATAGCTGTAGCTACTGGTAGTTCTGTCTATGGTAGCTCAGTCTATGGGTAGCTGTGACCTACCGGTAGCTCTCGGCTACCGGTGGCTCTGGCCTACCCCCACGGGTTATTTCCAGTAGCGCTCCTTTTTTGCACAAATTGGGTTTTAAACCATATTTTGACCCCTTTAAGCTCGTTGGAGAAGCCGGGTAACACCCTAAATGTTTTAATTAAATAATAAATGAAATAACCTAGTGTGTGTCGGTTTAAACCGCCCACACATTTTAAAAATGTGTGGGGCCTTGTAGTCAACCCACGACCCCGCACCTTAAGCGGTTTCACGTTCTAATCGCAATTGTCCCCTCCCTTATAAACTAAAGTGTTTGTTGTGGTTTCTTCTTTCCTCGATCACAGATGGGAGTCCCCTTCATTCACAAACAGAATTTCGTTCAGAGGAGGCAATTTCCATTCAGCCGAGCTGCATCACTATGTGTGAAGTTCCGCATCGGGCCTAAGCATCGATCGTTGATCAACAAGTAGTGAATTTCTCCTTCGTCTCTCTCTCTTTTCTGTATCATGCGTGGTGGATGTGCATCGGTTTATGTTTAATTGGATAAACCATACCTAAATAATGTTAATGAACTGGGTTTTATAAAGAAAGAAGGGGGGCTGTGATCGTTGATGTTGTTATATTATGATTATCTTTCTGAGTTGTTCTAGCTTACGCCTTCTAAAAATCATGGTCGTTGGTGGTTTTTGTCTATGCACTAATGAACCCCTCGTGATGTTTTAAATGGCATGTTTGTTATTGTAAACTCCTACTGTGAAAAGTAAATTGGTTAATCACATGTTCCCGGGTGAATAAATTGAATGCAACAGGATCAACCCTTCTGTGATAACTCCCGGTTAAAGCACATGGAATTTTAAATCATGGTGTGTGTCAAAACGTTTAAATCTGATAATACAGGTATGGTCCTGCTTTGTGTTGGTGGTAGTGGTTTGGTTGTATCCTTTTACGGGCTGATTGCTAGAGATGTGGGAGGGGATGGGAGCCCCTGTTTTTATACTCCTAGTGTTTTTGGAATTAGGGATGGGATCCCCTGTTGTTATGGATTCAGTGGTTGCGAGTTTTATGACCTTGTGGTTACCTTTTTTATATCAAAAATTGGGGTGGGATCCTCTATTGATGAGAAACCATTTTGGGGGACACGGGGAAGTGTCTCGGGGTTTTCTTTGGTTCCATCACTACGAGGGGTCTCTCTTATTCCCTCTTTGTTTTGACTTTACAAGAGAACCTGTTGTGAATGTTGGAATTGACGTTTGGCTGGTTTTTCTTTTCTTTGGATACGCTTTTCATAGTATTTTCCCAGTAGTGCATAATCATATTCAAACATTATTACTGAACATGAAAAAAGAATGTAGCAAAGGGGTTCTGTTGGTGAGAGTCGTGACTCGGACATGAGTGTTGTCTATGTCCTTTAGGCTAGCTGAAGAAAGAACCTAAACATGGGTCAATGATTGTTACCTATACTTATATTTGTAGTTTTTTGTTTCTTATTCACGCCCCACCCAAGTTGAGAACTTAGTGTCGAATACCCCCATTTCATGGGGGAGCATTTTTTTCCAACACTATTGTTAGTGGATGGTTATTAGCTCTTTTTCTGCTCCCTTTCCTAGATATCACAAGTGTCTTCGGGCAGGCTGTGATGGAATGAGGTCCATTATTAGCCCATGAACCTTCAGGCGGGGTAGTGTGGTGGTTATGGCCCAGGTGTGTGCAGAAAGGTGGTTTCCCATGTATCTTCGGGATGGGGCACAGGTGTCTTCGGGGGTGGCAGTGGATCTTCTAGCCTAGGTGTCTTTGAGTGTGGAAGTGGTTGTTCTGGCCTAGGTGTTTGCAGGCATGGGTATGTGTGACAGTTGTGGCCCAGGTGTTTGCGGGCGGGATTCGGCAGTGGGACTATATGTGGTTGTGGCCCAGGTGTGTGCGGGTGGGAGTGGCAGTGGGACTGCAGTGAGAATTGCGGGATTGTTTCGATGCGTAGGATATCTCAATAACTAGTGGTAAAGTGGTGTGGGGTACCAAAAAATCGATATGATCTTATTATATATATTACTTGACTCGCATTATTTGGTGAGTGTTCCTTGGTGAGGCTTGGGTGGATAGTTTACCTTGATAGTTGTTTCGTTTACTCCTTTTCTCACAGGACTTTAGAACGTTACCCCACTTCTGCACGAGAGTCTTTGGTTTTCCCTATTGAGTGTACTTGTATGCTCACCCTACATATATAAAACTACTTTCAGGATTCCAGGAGGACTTCGGGGATCGCGCAGGACCATACTTTCTCGGAACTTTGGGGTAGTTGCAGTTTCTGTTTTTCTTTATTTGGTACTTACCTTTGTAGTCACGTTTTATACCTTGTGGGTTTTACTTTTTGGAACATGCATGTGGGAATGGTTTTCTTTTTTCATTACTTTTCTTTTAGTTTTGGTGTTGTTGGGTTTCATTATCTTATCTCCCGATCCTATAAAACAAAAAGGGGTAATGCCTTCCATTTGTGTTTAATTTCTATACCCTTTGTGCTAGTCGCCACTCAAGGCCCTATTGAAGGCAGGTCTCAGGGGTCATTATCTCTTCTTCAACTTAAAGAAGGAAGGGACTGCAAATCTGTTGACCCTTCCCTCCTTTTGGTGATGGTAGGTCGTGACAGAATGGTATCAATGGAATGTTGAGAGATAAGATGGATTCTGGTGTTAGGCACAATGAGGATTGCATGGGATGGTAGGGAAACATAGTTGGGTGACCTCGGTGCGTGAATTAGTCCAGGTAATACCGGCTAGGACACAGAAGATTAGGGCCCACCGTGATCCGACCTAAGGACTCTGGACCTACAGAACGACCAAGTGATTCCATGCTGATTATAGGGTAGAGACCCTAGGAAATGTACATGCATCATAATGACTAGTGTTCTCGTGTTTCTGGGGTGTTTGGGGAATTAAGAATAAACAAAAAGTTTAAGATGTTTTAAAGACAATATTCTGCACTACTTGGGCTTAGGCATTCCATGTTTACCTTGCAGCTATGGAACCTGGAAGGAGACCACATGTGGTATAGGCGATCGATGCCCTGTAGACTACCTTGGTTGTTCGGCAGAGAGATAACTGAGAAGAGGTGGACGACCAGTGGCATAGGACACTTCGGGCCTTCCAGCGACAGACCCTCGAGACGTATGAGGGAAGAACCTCTGACATGAAGACAGAGAGTGAGCTAGAGGAGCTGGTGATAGCCTTCGGCCTGATTAGGGCCCCGACCTTGTACTGGGTTCCTTTGGCTGTCATCTAGATGCGGGGAGTGGCGCGTCAATGGTGGACGCATTACCTGGGGGAGAGGAGAGAGGCTGGGGTGGCATGGGATGATTTTGAGAGGGAGTTCCGGACTGAATTCCTATCTTCAACAATGAAGGTGGAAAAGAGACAAGAGCTACTCTCCCTCCAACAGGGGAGTATGTCAGTGAGGGAGCTAGGGATGAAGTTCAAGAACCTCTGATGTTTTTCTCCAGACCTCTTTCCTGACATGGAGTCTCGGTCAAGACGTTTGGAGGAGGCGCTCTATCCCACCCTCTAGTATGTTGTTACCCCATTTACCCTTCCTACGTACTTGGAGGTACAGAAGAAGGAAGAAGTGGTGGAGAGGATGCATGATCTAGGAGGTGTGTCACAAGAGGGGATCCATCTGGGACCATCAAAGGGGATGGCTGTCAGCACCATGCCTCCAACGTCAGGACCCTCCAGGTTCCGACCTGCAGGGAGAAGGCCGCAGCAGTTTCAGTTCTGATCCCTTGGTCCTCGCCCTTTTTCATTAGGCCCAGGACTGCGGTGCTTCATCTTCGGGAGTTATGGACATCACCGGAGTCAGTTCCCGGACCGGGTACAGTACAACGGTGGCTGACAACCCCAGCACCCGCCCCAGCAGCAGATTTGAGCCAGGCCTTTCCAGCAGCAGCATTAGGGACAGCGAGCTCCCGCTCCTCCGTGGGAAGACATAGGAGGATGAGGCTGACCTCAGGGTGATCTTCAGGGTCCTCGACTAGGGCATGGTCGGGGAGGTGGCCGACAGCTGAGGGGAAGTGGAGCTGGGCTTGGACAGCTACACGCCGCGGAGGCAGCAGTTCCAGTAGGGTCGGAAGTTGTTCGAGTTACGGTCAGTTTGTTCAGTACTCTTTCTTTTGCCTTGTTCTATACTAGATCTTAGCACTCCATTTCTGCACCCAGTCTAGATCGTGCCTTGGTTCTAGATGATGAGAGACTTCTACTGCCCCTAGTGTTGAGCACACCAGTTGGAGGTCAGACCGACTTGTTGTTTGTTTTTCGGGGATGCAGACTGATGATAGGGCCACATCAGTTAGTTAGGGATCTTATTCTAATATAGATACAGCCATATGATGTCATCCTAGGCATCAACTGGCTATTCTATGTGTGTTCCATCATCAACTATTTCCTAAGAAGGGTTCTCTTCTCGGATTTGGGTGGCTGGCATGTTGTTTGCACTAGCGAGCGAAGCAGTCAGAAAGACATCAGGCGAGATGAACCCCTCCTCTCCTTGTTAGCTGAGCTGTCAGTAGGGTCAGTAGATGCTAAAATGGTGGATGTTCCGGAGATCGTCTGTGGGTTTATGGACATCTTCCCTGAGGAGGTGATGACTCTACCCCTCAACGTCATATCTAGTTCGGGATAGACCTACTGCCCGGTGCTCATCTGATCTCGATGGCGACTTACCGGATGGCACCTTCAGAGATATGGGAGTTGCAGATCCAAATTGACGGTCTGATGAAGATGGGTTATGTTCAACAATGTGTGCCACCGTGCGGTGCTCCATTCTTCTTCTCAAAGAAGGCAAATGGTGGTCTCATGTTGTGCATAGACTATAGGTGGCTGAATCAGGTGACGATCAAGGATAGCTACCCTCTTCGGAGGATATACGATCTTTTTGACCAGCTGAAAGGGGAAGGATGGTTCTTGAAGATCGAACTACGGTCTGGGTATCACCAGCTGAGAGTGAAGGAAAGTGACATCTCGAATACGGCGTTCAGTTGTAGATATGGACACTTCAAGTTCGTTGTTATGCCCTTCTGTGATACGAACGCCCCAACTGTGTTAATGGGGATTATGACCTCCATCTTCCGGGAGTACATGGATCGGTTCATGGTTGTGTTCATCGACGATATCCTGATCTATTAAGTATTAGAGATGGACTATGCAGAGCACCTGGGAATGGTTTTGGAGGTCCTCCGACAGCATCAGCTCTATGAGACGTTGTGAAAATGAATGTTCTGGACACGAGAAGTGCATTTCCTCGGGCACGTGGTGTCCGAGCAGGGGGTAGCAGTGGACCCATCAAAGGTTGAGGCAGTTGTTTCTGGGGAAGCACCCAATAATGTTGCAGAGTTCCGTAGTTTCCTCGGGCTGGTAGGTCACTATCGGAGTTTCGTACCCTACTTCTCCCTAGTAGCAGCCCCTTTGTCAGCCCTGACCAAGAAAGACCAGGTTTTCTTGTGGAGTGAGCAGTGCGAGCCAGCCTTTAGCTATCTGAAGGAGAAGTTAGTTAGTTCCCCAGTTCTGAGATTACAAGATGAAGGGGCGGCTTATGAGGTGTTCTGTGATGCTTCAGGATAGGGCATGGGATGTGTGTTGATGCAGCGATAAGGGGTGATCTCTTATGGGTCTAGGAAGCTACGCCCTCATTACCATAATTACTCCACCCATGACCTGGATCATGCATCGGTTGTTTTTGTGCTAAAGTTATGGAGGCACTACCTCATTGGAGAAGACTTTGTGGTCTTCACAGATCTCAAAATCTTGAGGTATATCTTCTCCCAGCGGGACCTAAACATGGGAGAGTGAATATGGGGGGAGTTCCTCCAGGATTACGACATAGAGATCTCTTATACTTAGTGAAAGGGGAATGTAGTGGCTGATGCCTTGAGTAGGAGGACCTAGAAGGATGTGGTCCGAGAGTCAGCGGATGCCTGGAAGGCCATGGAGGAGTTGGATGCCTTACGCCTGGATGCGAAGGTGGATAGCGGTATAGGTTGCCTATATCAGATGACAGTACAGTCATCTCTATTTCAGAAAGTGTAGGAGTCTCAGTGGGGAGACCCGAAGTGCGAAGTGATTCGTGACCGAGTTGACCAGGGCAATGCTCTGGAAGGATGGACAGTGGATGGTCAGAACCTGATGCTTTAATAGGGAAGGTTATCTGTTCCAGATGTGATGCATGGAAAGGTTCTCAATGAGTTCTACAACTCACCCCTAGCAATACACCCATGAGTTTCCAAGATGTACCAGGGACTGAAGAGACATTTTTGGTGGCCCGGAGTGAAGCGAGCAGTGGAAGTGTTTGTGGCCAAGTGCATAGTGTGTCAGCAGGTGAAGGCCGAAGACCGAGTTCCAGGCGGCCTTCTGCAGTCTCTAGATGTCCCCGAGTGGAAGTGGGATGAAATCTTAATGGATTTAGTCACGGGACTACCCAAGGTCCAAGGGGGATACGACGCCATCTGGGTGGTAGTGGACCGGTTGATGAAATCGGCTCACATTCTGGCGATTTGGGAGTTGAGTACAATGGATTCGTTGGTGTGAAGGTACGTGCATGAGGTGGTGTGGTTTCATGGAGTTCAGAGGTCTATAGTCTCAGATAGGGATGCAAGTTTTACCTCACGAGTATGGAGGGGATTGCAGCATTTCTTTTGGCACCCAGCTATTCCTTAGAACCGCTTTCCACCCCCAGACAGATGGGCAGGCAGAGTGCACCATCCAGATGTTGGAGGATATGCTACAGGCATGTGTTTTGGACCCACGAGGATCATGTGTGCGATACTAGCCCCTGGTAGAGTTTTCGTACAAAAATTGCTACCACTCTACCATTGGTATGGCCCCATTTGAAGCCTTCTACGGGAGGCAATGTCATTCACCTGTGTGTCATACCGAAGTAAGAGAGGTAGGCATCCTCGGCCCAGAGGTGGTGTAGAGCACGACAGAAAAGGTTCAGCTCATACGGGAAACGTTGAAGGCAGCCTAGGATAGACCGAAGACGTATGCGAATACCAGGAGGATTCCCTTAGAGTTTGAGTTTAGAGACTACGTGTTCTTGAAGGTCTCCCCTCGTCGTGGGCAGTGGAGGTTCGGATAGGGGAGTAAGCATTCTCCCAGGTTCATCGGACCCTTCAAAGTGTTGCGGAGGGTCGGCGAAGTGGCTTATCATCTAGAGATACCACTGCCGCTACTGAGGATACATGATGTATTTCATGTGTCCCAGCTCTATTGGTATCTGAAGGACGATTCACACATCCTTGATTGGAGAGAGCTAGACATTGAGGACGATGTGACTTTTGTGGAGAGACCAGTGATGATAGAGGATCACAGGAGAAGGTGCTTCATGGGCGAACCATTCCCTTGGTTCGTGTGTTGTGAAGACATGGCAGGCTTGAGGAGAGTACATGGGAGAGGGAATCATAGATGCGTACCTAGTGCCCAGGGTTGTTTGGACCTTTGTTCCTTGATGTGCCTGTTGTGATAGAATGTTTTGTCTCTTCGGATTTGAGATGTACTGGTTTTCATTCATCTGAATGTGTGCGAAAAGACCTGGCTATGGGGGAGGATAGAACCCGACCCCTTATCAAGACGAATTAAGGTGTATTCAATTAACCCTGTGCGGGTGAATCAGTGCCACCCAATGTAGATAATATCTTGACAAGGGGGAGGAGACTCCCCAACCCCCATGCCTGGGTAGTTTGACATGGTATGTTGCTTGGTTCTTGACAGAAAAGTGTTTTTAGTTATCATGGGTTCACTCCTAAGAGGTACCTTTCGAGATGGTTGTTCGGACACTCTCTTTCCTTCTGGTTTGTTTTCATTATCGAGAACCAAAATTGTTTAAGAGGTATCTGATATAATGGCCCAGGTTTTAGGGGTCCATTACTTTGTGAGAGTCTCATGTTGGGTTTTCTATTCTAGGAATCATGACGTTGTTTGGCATAACAGTAGGCCTACCGATAGCCTTGCCTACCGGTAGCAGGCCTACTGGTAGCTCAGTCTACCGATAACAGCAGCCTACTGGTAGCCGCGACCTACCGGTGGCTCTGTCTACCGGTAGCTCAGTCTACCGGTAGCTGCAGCTACCGGTAGCTCTGTCTACCGGTAGCTCCGTTTACCGATAGCTCCAGCCTACCGGTAGCCCGGTATACCTGTGGCTACAGCCTACCTCTAACTCGGTCTACCTATAGTTGCAGCCCACTGGTAGCTCGGTCTACCGGTGGCTCTGGCGTACCCCACGGTTTCTTTCCAGTAGCACTCCTTTCTACAAAAATTGGGTTTTAAACCCTATTTCGACCCCGTTAAGCTCGTTTTAAAAGCCCGGTAATGACTAAATGTTTTATTTAAATATTAATGAAATGACCTAGTGTGTGTCGGTTTAAACCACCCGAACTTTTTAATAATGCGTGGGGACGTGTAGTCAACCCACCACCCCACACCTTACAGAGTTTTGTGTTCTAATATCAACCGTCCCCACCTTTATAAACTAAAGCGTTAGACATGGTTTCTTCTTTCCTCGATCACGGCTAGAAGTACCCTTCATTCATGAAAAACCTTTCATTCAGACGAGGAAATTTCCGTTCAGGCGAGCGGCATCCCTATGCATGAAGTTCCGCGCTGGGCCTAAGTGTCGATCGTTGTTCAACAAGTAGGGAATTTCTCCTTCATCTCTCTCTCTTTTCTATATCATGCGGGGTGGGTGTGCTTATGTTTCTGTAGAATTGGATAAACCAGACCTAAATAAAGATAATGAACTGTGGTCTATAAAGAAAGAAGGGGGGGATGTGATCGTTGATGCTGTTATATTATGATCATATTTCTGTTTTTTGCTGGCTTACGCCTTCTGAAAATCCTGGCCGTGGGTGGTTTTTCTCTGTGCACTAATGAACCCCTCGTGATGTTTTAAATGGATTTTTTGTAATTGTAAACTCCTGCTATGAAAAGTAAATTGGTTAATCACGTATACCCAGCAGAATAAATTGAAAGCACCGGGATCAACCCTTCAGTGATAACTCCTGGTTAAAGAACACGGAATTTGAAATCATGTAGTGTGTTAAATCATTTAAATATGAAAATACCAGTATGGCCCTGCTTTGTTTCTATGGTAGTGGTTTGGTTGTTTCCTTTTACAGGCTGATTGCTGGAGATGGGGGAGGGGATGGGGTCCCTGGTTTTTATACTCTCGGTGGTTGTGGAATTGGGGATGGGATCCACTACTGTTATGGATTTGGTGGTTTCGAGTATTAAGACCGGGTGGTTACTTTGTTTATTTCACAAATTTTGGTGGGATCCTCTATTGATGAGAAACCATTTTGGGGGACATGGGGTAGTGTCTCGGGTTTGTCTTTAGTTCTATCACTATGAGGGGTCTCGCTTATACCCTCGTTGTTGTGACATTACAAGAGAACCGGGTGAGAATGTTGGAATTGACGTTTGGCTGGTTTCTTATTTCATTGGCTATGCTTCCGATAGTAGTTTCCTAGTAGTGCATAAACTTATTTAAACATTATTACTGAACATGAAAGAAGAATGGGACAAATTTGGTTTGTTGGCGAGAGTCGTGACTCGGAATTGAGTGTTTTTTGTGTCTTTTGGGCTGGCTGAAGAAAAAACCTAAACATGGGTGAGTGCTTGTTACCTATACTTATATTTTTAGTTTTGTGTTTCATACTCTCGCCCCACCGATGTTGAGCAATTAGTGATGAACACCCCCATTTCAAGGGGGAGGGTGTTTTTTCCAACACCATTATTAGTGGCTGGTTATTAGCTCATTTTTTTCTCCCTTTCCCTGATAGCCCAAGTGTCTTTGGGCAGGCTGTGATGGCCTGAGGTCCATTATTATCCCAAGAACCTTCAAGTGGGGTAGTGTGGTGGTTGTGGCCCATGTGTGTGCAGGTAGGTGGTTTCCCAAGTATCATTGGGATGAGGCCCTAGTGTCTCCAGGCGTGGCAGTGGATCTTCTAGCCCAGGTCTCTTCATGCGTGGAAGTAATTGTTCTGGCCTAGGTGTTTGCATGTTTGGTTACATGTGAAAGTTGTGGCCCAGGTGTTTACGGGAAGGATTCGGCAATCGGACTGCGTGTGGTTGTGGTCCAATTGAGTGCGGGGGGGGGGGGGGTGGCAGTGGGACTGCAGTGAGAATGGCAGGAATGGTTTGATGCGTAGGATGTCTCAATAACTAGTGGGGAAGTTGTGACAACCCTGCTTTTTATTACAACTTAAACATGCTTTATTACATAAAACTTCACTTGATACAACAATGAAGATCGAGAGGTTTAGTGTGTTTGGGGCTTAGGATCATTACATAAAAACTTTAAACTTGAAATACAACATCCTTATTGAAAACTTCCTTTACATGACCACTACATTCCTTCGTACTTAGCATTGCATGGGATAACCTGAGGACATGCATAAGAAAAGGGTGAGCTATAAAGCCCAGTAAGGGAGTACATAATGAATAACATGAGGAGTACAATACATGTTAGGCAATAGGCATATCAATAGAGCATAAGAGAGACATGAACATAAAGGCATGATAAAGCATGATAATCATAACATGGAAATGTGGCAACAACACTTAACATTGAATTAGCATGAGCCTAGGCTCATTGCACATGGAGCATGAGTAAACCCTCATTGCACTTGAAGCACGAGTAAACCCTCGTTGCACTTGATTTAGCATGAGTCAACACTCATTGCACATGACGTATCATGATACTATACTTTACCCAATGCATTGGAGCGCTATCAGGGCGCACCCTTCTTAAACATTTCATTTCATGCATAAGTGTGCCACATGGATCATAAAACATGGATTCATAAAACATAATCATTTCTTCCACGATAAAGGAATGTGGAATTCAAACATGAAACTTTACAATCAATACGTATATGTGCATAAAGGTGAATACCCTTGATGGAGAAATGGGCATGGTATTCACTACACAAAGACATTGGCTTAGAAAATTGGTGTGATTTCGGCAGCATAACGGCGTGACATAAGAATTCATAAAAAAGGTTGATGAGAGAGAAAGGGGTTCCTCATCATATTTACATGTAATTGACAGTAAGGAGATCATATATATACATGTCCCAACAATAGAAATGGAATTTAGATTCATGATACAAAAGTATTGCTTGAATATAAAAGAGGAGAAAAAGGTTCCTTTCGGAATTTCGGCATAGTAACGGGTGTACAAGGGAGGCATTTAATGAGAGAGAAAGGGGTCTCCCATCATTCAAACTATAAAAGGGCAGTATGGGAGAGGTGCGAAACCATACCCCAACATTCATAAATGAAATTAAAAGGGCAATACAACTTAAAGAAAATTGACAAAAAAAGAGAAAGGAAGAAAAAACCCTTACTTGGAAGTGTGCTTCCAAAGGCTAGAGAGAGGCTTGTGAGAGGCTTCTTGGGAGCTTGGGGCACCTTGAGAGGATTCTAGAGAGAGTGGGGCAGAGGTTGGACGAACTTCAAGGGCTTTGAGTGAGGAGGAAGTGGGAGCTTGGGTGGGTTTATATAGGAAAGGTGAGAGAATTCTTTATTATTTAGGTTTGGGACCCCTTATATTAAAATAATCCAAACCACAAACCATCCCATGGTATTTGCCCATGGTTTCTGGAAAAGGAAAGAGGAAAACAATATTTTACAAGGCCAAGGTCCGAACTTATTAAAAAATTAGGGTTGCTTATGTGGAGGTGAGTCACACTCCCATGGAAATTAATTTAAAAAGGCAATGTGTTGAATAAGTCTTGAGGGCTCCATTAATGCTTTGAAAAGTGAGTCAAACAAACCCAAAACCTCATTATTTTATTGATAAAACACATATTGGCCGAACATAAGGATTATGGTATTTTATTACATCACCATTGGGTCATTATGATGTCATAAAACACATTATATATTTAAATGGTATTTAATTTTTACCCAAAAATTTGACTGTCTCAGAAAATTATGAAAAATTCACCGTTGGATAATTTCGACGTCCTGATTCCAAAAATAATATTTATTTTATCTAAATAATTTTCTAAATATGTGAATTTTCACTTTTAAAATAAAAACCGACATTTATAAAAAAATTCACGGGTTTTGACAGAAATGGCTTTCAAACCTTAATAAAAATTTTAATTGCATTCATAAAATTATAAGATCATTTATATTTAATAAAAATTAATTTAATATTAATAATAATATTTTATTAAAATATTATTTAATTCAAAAATCCTTTAATTTAATAAAATATAATTCTTAATTAAATAATAACTAAAAACATCATTTGTACTTTAAAAACTAATTACAATGCATCAAAAATGACTAGAAATTATATTCATTATTATATACAAAAATAATGTACATGAACATGGTGCTACTTATTTGTTACATAACCCCTTAAAATAGCCGCATAAGACCTAAGGGTAAGGTGTGCGATGGTGACAGACTCTTGGGGTTGCTCGGATAACATCGCTCGAGTGGTGATCTCTATCAACTTCCATTTTTCCCGTAGACGATCACGTTCGAGCTTGACTTGATGAAGCTCAGCTTGGGCTTGGTCAAGGGAAAAGCCCAAAGACGCCACCTCCTTTCCGAGCTCCGACAAATGGGCTTCGTAAGGGGCAATTCTACTGGATGAGGCCATCGCTTCCTTTGTCTGAGTAGAAAATTGGTTCGTTAAAGCCTTATATTTAAACTACCCAGATGATCACTGTTCAACGGCTATAAAAGTAACGGTCACAAATCTTAACGTTAAACTAAAGAAGTTGACATCTTATAAAAACATAAAGAAACATTTAACTGGATCAAGAGGGATTTTCCATTAATGAAATTTTGGGTCGTTACAGAAGTGGTGCAGGGTTCCCAAACATCGATGTGTTTTTATTATATACATTAGTTGACTTGGGTTATTTGGCGAGTGTGCCTTGGTGAGGCTTGGGTGGATAGTTTACCTTTATAGGTGTTTCGTTTACTCCTTTTCTCACGGGACTTTAATACATTACCCAACTTGATCACGAGAGTATTCGGTTTTCCCTACTGAGTGTACTTTTATGATCACCATATGTTTATGAACCCGCTTTCATGATTCCATGAGGACTTCTAGGATCGCACAGGACCATACTAGCTCGGACCATTGGGGTAGTTGCAGTTTCTGTTTTTCTTTCTTTTGTACATAACATTTTAGTCACCTTTTGTACCTTGTGGCTTTTACTTTATGGAACATGCTTGTGGGAATGGTTTTCTTTTGGATTTACTTTTCTTTTTGTTTTGGTGTTTTTGGGTTTCATTATCTTATCTCCCAATCCTATAAAACAAAAAGGGGTAATGCCTTCTATTTGTGTGTAATTTCTATACCCTTGGTTCTAGTCCCCACTCTGGGACCTATTGAAGGCGGGTCTCATGGGTCATTATCTCTCTTTCAACTTAATGAAGGAAGGTCCTAGAAATCTGTTGACCCTTCCTTTCTTTTGGTGAAGGCGTCTCGTGACAGCTTCTATGATCTATTGTAGTTTTCCATCCATATTCAGAAATAGGAATATGAGCCTTTTCTGAGGTTCCAACCATTCTCAAATTCATACCCTCTTCTAGAACATTGTTATTTTCTTGATCAAGGGCCTTTTGAGTATGCAGTTGGACTTTTTTGACATGGATATGAGCTTTTCCTGAGGATTTTACCCCTCTCATGTGTTGATCCCTAGCCAGAACAATGTTATGATCAAAATCATGGGACTTTGGAATATGCTACTAGATATTATTGAAAGGAATGTTACCATTTCTAGAGGTGTGGGCCACTCTCAACTAGTGATCCCTAATTGGAACAGGAGTATGAGCCCATCCTGACACCTCTCCCTTTATTAGAGTATGCCAGTAATCCTCCAGGGATAGAGCAAGAATGTGCACCTTCTCTAGTATGACCACATAATCATGATGTTTTGAGTGATGAGTTTCACTGTCTATAGGGATATAATTATGGGACTATCCCTTTATTTTCAACATTATTGGAATATGTCGATAGTTTTCTCAAGATGTATTTCAAATATATTGGCATTTTAGATGGGTGTGTATAGGGATATAAACCTTCACATTTTCTATCTCTATTATCAATTAGTAGATATCTTCTATTGAAGAGGTGATATATTCCAACTGCTTTCCTCCATGTGCCATCAGAGTATGCTGACATGCTTTATTCGTGGGGGGCAAGAGTATGATCCTCCCCCCATGATTTCTTTTCGAATATGCCCATAGACATGATCCGAGCTAGTAGGGATATGAGGATTCATTCTTGATTGGTCAAGTGTATATAAGAAGATATCGTCAGCAGAATCAAGGATATGAGGCCTCTCTTGTACATACATCATATTGCTCACATGATGAGTCCTATTTCCCATGCATGGGTGTAATAGGAAGCTTTGTTTCAGAAGGTATCCTTAGTAGGTGATTGATGGGTATCAACATGAATATGTTTGTTACAACGGTAGATAGGTTCCCTCCACAGTGACACCTAAATTTAAATGGAACCATATTCTACCTCCTATCCACCATCATCAGAAATAGAAGGTGGTTGTTTTCATGCTCGAAGAATAATCCCATGAAGCGGATGGTCTTAGCGATGAGGGAAACTGGATTAGTAACAACCATTGTTGGGTGATGCAGATTTTCTGATAGCCATTCTTGGAGAATATCATGAGTAGATTAAATGGTAAGTATCATACTATGTTGTTGATATTCCAAGGTCATCGTATTCACCTACCACTATTGGAGATGTCGCGCATGTGTGAAATATTTATAAACTATTGTGGTCACAAAAGAAGATGAGTTACCAGATTGAATTCTAGATGATGAAGACATTTCATTGGGATGGGTGTCTATAGATTAGAGTTGTATTTTTAATGCCAATGAAAAAAGGTACAATGGTATAATTAAATTCCATATCATAGGAATGAAAATGATAAATCAGATATGAAAGGTTATCAAACATTTCTTATATTCCCTATCTATCCATTCTTCTCTCATGGACTTGTCATCATGAGGAAGGACTAACAAGAATCCATTTTATGCAGGTACTACTTCTTTGTTTGTATATGGTTTTCAAAAAAAAAAGATGTATGAGAGATTCATGTTGATCCTATCAGTTTTATTGCAAGAAGGGAGAAATAAACATGGCTTGATAGATTATAACCCACTTTTTTTTATTTACATAGATTCATGTTCGGTTCAACATTTTTGTTTCATTGGGTGTTTACTTACACGTTGGATGGGTTTCGTCATTGATGGTTTAATTGAGGGATATTTTAAGGCCTCTCTCAATTACATGCATAGGTTTTACCATTTTCATCATCTTCCCTCGAAACTCTAAACAGTTCGGTCATCCATAGTTGGATATGGTCTTACTTCCAAAATGATATTGGTTGTACAAGTTTTCAAGCACATTGACTCTTGGGGACTCACATCGGTTTAGAGGATGGGTGGTTGGGATCATCACAACTTCTTGGGGGAGTTATTTCCTATATTGGGACTCCCTTATAGATTGAAGATATGGTCATGAATCTCTTCCAAATCCTGATATTAGACTAGTTACCCAAGAAAAATGAAAACATGTTATTTATATTTCATATTAGAATGGCTCATATCTCTTTAGTGAATCCATCTGCATATATCTGAGGTTCTTCATCATTTTCCGGTAATCGGAGGATTTTTATATGATGAAGTTGTATATCCAAATGCTTAGGAATATGATTCCACAAAAGGAATTGAATATTATTACAAGGAGGGGATTAAACCATTATGTTACATCATACATATCCTTGTTGTTACAGGAATAAAAATCTACATAGTTTATTCTTCGCATGTTTTTTAATGTCATGCGGCTAAAACATATGTATGGGTTTTGAGACCCAAAAAATTTGAGCATGAACCAAAACAGGGTGTCTTACGTATCCCAAGTATAGAGATAATCATAGTGGTCATGGTTATCATTTATTGGGGTTTCTCGTGTAATTATAGAGTCTCCTAGTACATATGATATGATCATTTATACTACTTAATCACACATGACTCATGCTCGTTGTGAGAAACATGGGATATGAAATGATTAATTACATTACATTAAATTTGAAAATTAGATGCATGGATTTCCCAGAGATGATTTTTTATGGGACTTGGGTCGGGAAGAGACAACTTACATATCCTTTTTATTGTAGGAATCAGGGTCATCATAGCTTAGTGGGTTTGTCTATCTACTGATGGATGAGATAAGGTGATCATCTCCTGGGACTAATTGAGTCCTACTGGTTAAGATGACACAATCATGGATGGACTAATACAAAAAAGGGATGTTTTATTTGAGGTCATTCCTTATGATGGGATCGACAATATCCTGGTTATAGAGGGAATTAGAGTCATCATAATTCGGTTTATGTTAGAGATTACATACATTGATTTCCCTGAAACATTGTGGGGGTTTATAGTGTATATGATATGATCATTTCTACCCCCTAAGACTATGTGATAGATGATCATTGAGAGTAACAAGTGATGTAAAATGTGAAACATCATTTACTTGAATAAGAACATCAATTGTTGGATTTACCTAGATGGTCAATGTTGGAATCGAACATCCGGGAGAGGTATCCTATATATATTTAAGGATTCAGATTGTTCATAGTTCCCTAAATATTGGGGATTAAACACTGAGTATTCCCAATATTCATGGCATACATATTGAATTTGTCCTATATAAAGGGATTACACACTAAGGAAATACAATGCAATCAAGTCGTGGGATTCCCTATTAACATGGCCTTCTTATCTAGATGGAGTTGTATGACCCATTCAGTATGTCCTAGGATCTATTGCATGACCTAGGATGACACATATGGAGGGTGTTTCAAGAGTCATTGTGGTATATTCTGAGGGGTGTTGTGTATCATGGATGACACCTTTGGGAGACATCACAAGAACTGGCTGACATGCCGGGAAGGTGTCATGGTTCCATGCTGAATTGCCCCTATGGTGTCGTAGGATATTGGTCTTCATGTTTAAACACTTTCTAGAAACATGGCTATCATGACCAAAAATGTTATATGACGCAGGTGATGTGTGTGAAGGACATCAGAAGTCCGAGGTGAAAGACATAGAGGGATTCAGTAGATCAATGTGGTGTCCACTAGGGGAACCATGTGACTTGTTCTGACTTGTATAGAGTATTTCACATGTCCATTATGGCATGCTGAAGGAGTGTTACATAAACCAGGAGACAAGACCTAGTGCTGTTTTATGTATTTTAATGACTTACATGATGTGCCCAAGGTTTTGAGACTATGTGATTTTATTGATCCTTCCACCTTTGACATTGGTTCAAACCCTCACGTTGAAAATGCATTTGTTTTATTTAGTGTTAGTTCATCTTGAGTATCGTGTGATATAGTGGACTTGAAGAATATTCATAGCATAACTATCCAGATATCCTTCATGCGATCTACGAATTATCACATGAATTACATCACGCCTAGGGAATTTCTACTCTGACTGAACACATGTATGTTACTAGATTAAAAGCGCGCCACTAGTGTGATCTGCTATTCTAAGATGTCGCTAGATATTGAGAGTCAAATTCTTCATTGTATGGGAATCCACTATGCATACTATCCATCACATTCAATCCACTTATTCATGTAGTAGTGGGGAATTTATAGGCATCTTCACCCCTATTTTCGGGTGCTTTGTGCAGTGTTTCGAGAATGATTCTAGGATAGTGTCGATGAAGGGGTATGATGCAATGTGTATTCACAGGTCTCTAATGTGGAAAACTCTGAGTGTGTCAACTGATTTTTAGAGATCACTATTCTCTTCAATCAATGCACTATTTATTGGATTATAGCTCATTAATGAGGGCCTGTTTTATTATGAAGACGTGTAGAAGGACTTCCATATTTTCATGATGAAATGTCCATAGACTTTACAATATCCAAGTGTCTATTGGAAGGCCCTAGAGAGACCTTGGGTGACTTTTCATAGGGTATCACGAGACATGGATGGTTTTCCCAAGGGTGACTTGGGACTATGCCATGGGCGCGCTGGCCACATCACATGTCTTTTAGTGACTGTGAACACATGTCACCTCTTCCATTTCGATCCCCTTGTTTTATGTTACAATGATTTGGGGTCATCTGAGAATATATGTGTGTCGGAAAGCGTATTTATTCTACATTTTGGTATTTCATCAACGATCAATATAGGTTATATAGTGGTGCATGATAATCCCATGAAAAAATAAATTCATTTTCCCCTAGATGGTATTGGAGTTGCACGGGGTGATTCACATGGTGAGGACGAAAAGACAAAGGGATCTAGAGAGTTATGTTGGACGTATCACCAAGGACTCACATTGTCTTAAGGATCATCAGGGGCACGTCACATGTCCTTCATAAATGACCAACACCTCTCACTTCATCCCTTTATATATCACTTGTTTTATTTACATGAGGTCATGGATTATAAGAGTTTTCACGATTAATGTCTACGACTTTTACTCGATTTTTCTATGAACTCTTGCTTGAAAAATATTGGTCATATGGAGTGTTCACATGTATATATTGGATAGGTCTATACATTTATCCTTATAGATCTATAGGGACTTCCTAGAATAACCTGGGGACTTCTGTGCAGTGGGGATGAAAAGACAATGGGCTGTCATGAGATGAGGCAGACCTGACGCCGAGGTCTTGTAACGTCTCAAGGATCTCTTGGGGAGCATTTCACATGTAATTTGTTGACCTAGAACCCCTCTCACCTCCTCACCATTATATCATTTGATTTAACATAAAAAGTTTTGGGGGTCTTGTGATTTTCCCTACATGTCACCAAGGTATTTTATTCTTCCCAATGATGATATGGAACCCGATCTTCGTGACCACTGGGGGTCTCTGCATTTGAATATCGTCTCTAAATATTTTTAATGGAATCCAGGTGGTATGTTAAGAGCTTTCCAATGAAAACACACAAAACCTTTGCGTTCTCATTCCATCATTTAAGGATACATCACAAGACCATGAAGGTTTGAAATAGTGGGCTCTATGGGACATCTTGTTGGTTATGTTCCACGCATGGAGCCTTCATGTAACCTTGAAATGGTCACATGATCATGAGTCTTTTATAGGATCTTGTGATCTCCATGTCTCGACCATACACTAATTCATTTTCTTTTGCATGGAAATTAACACCCATATCCAGTAATTTCTTCCCTTTTGATTTTGTAGATTCCCATATGTTTGGCGCCAACACTAACCACGTGATTTCGTAATAAAACATTTATCATAATTCTTTATTGAATTGATATTCCTCATGTACGCATGAGTGATGCAATCGATTTCCAAAAAATGAAGTATGTAATAAACTAATATGGAATGATTATAATATAAAAAAAATTATATATTCATTAACTCTATCTTTATAAATATCAATTTGATTCGGTAAAGGGAAACAAAACATATAGCTTTAGGGAGGTGGTAGTCCACACATACACATAGAAAATGTTTTCATTCACCACAGTGTGGAAAATAAATATATGAGTGTTTCTACATCAATATAATAACATTTATGTATACATGAGACTCTTATCATATTATTTTATGGTAGTTAGAACAAATTTGAAGGATTTAGAAGAAAACATAAGCTTGAAATAGTTCGTTTATGACTTAAAACTCTTCCTCAGATATCTTCCTTTGGATTTTACCTTATATATTAGTAAATTGATATTTATAGAAGACTAGGTCCTCTAAGATGTGGGAATGAATGTTGGGGAGATATTTGTTCACGTATTGGATGAAATTTTCTTCCAATAAATGTGTGATAAATGGAGGATAAGATGTTCCCTTTTAAATAAGAGTGGAGTGAAAAAATTATAAATATTAAGATCATTAAAAATATAAATATCAAAATCATTTAATGTTGAACCTAATGGCCATTATTTAAAAGGTAATAAATTCGATGGATAAAAACCCATTATCCAATAAAATTTATACCTTCTTAAGATTCATATTAAAAAATATATATTCTTTTAAAACCCTTGTTAATACTTTTTAAACTTCATTGCAGTAAAACAATGTTCACTCTTTATAAATTAAAAATTTATTAATAATGCAAGAAATTGTTTACGAATAGTCCATTGATAAAAATTTACACCATTTACCAAACCACATGTCATGCTTTAGTTTTTATTCATTTTTAAATCATTTAATTATATATTATTTATCATAAAAGATCATTAATGTAATTTTGGAGAATATTAATTTAATTTTTATTCAAATACATATAGAAACAATTAAATTTATATATAAAATATTTTAAAATAATAAAAATTTATAATTATCTATTAAATTTCTGAAATTTCTTAATTCATCCAAAACTTATTTATTTAATTTTAAAAAAAATTTACCCTGATCTTTTTAACTATTTTCACAAGAAGTGTAATAACATTGGACATCCCATTAATGTTATTATATCATCACTAAAAGGTAAAATAAATTAATCTAAAAAAAATAAAAAATATTATAAATAACCAATTTTATCGTATTAAAACACGTTTTTTCCCAATTAAAATATATTAGAGATATTAAAATAATGATAGTGACATTATGTATTTATTCTTTAATTAAAATAATAGAAAATTTATTATTAAAGCATTGTTTCAATAAATTTCCCAATAATTTTTAATATGATTTTTTATCGATAGAATTACACACATAAAATGAAATTAAGGTTGGTTTTAGGGATGTTTTGAGGTTTTAAACCATAGTTTTAACCTCATTTTACCCTTATTGTGGTGCCAAATATTTACTAAAGTTACTATTCATAATGGAAAAAATATAAGAGAATTAATTCCCAAATTTGAACGTCATGATTAAAAATATGAAATCCATTTTCAATATTCAATTAATATTATTAGCATAAATAAATTTCAATTTAAATTTTGAAAAACATAGTTGTTTTTTAAAATGTTATTTATGCCTGAAAAGGAACTTCCACCAAAATAAAAAATTATGATGATTATGTTATTAATCATATTATCTATAATTAAAAGATTATTAGTCTAATTTATGACCAAATAAAAAATGTAATGGTACTTTTAATTTAATTTTTTTTAATAAAAACAAATTACTTACTTGTAAAAATCATCATTTTTTACCAATTTATGGAAAAATAAATCTTTTTTCAAAAAACCTAAAAATCCATCCTAATAAAATTTTAAAATGAAAATTTAAAAAGTGATATATATTTTTAAAATTATAATTATAATTTTTTGAGAAATTAATTATAGCATCCATACATAAATTGTAATAAAAAACATTTTTGAAGAATAAAATGAATTTATTATCATTTATTTTCCAAAAAAAATAATAAAATGAAATATAATTAGTTATATTGAATACATAATCTAAATATATCATTAGAATAATTTATTATTAGTATTAAATTTAATCAGTTAATATAAAAATACGTTTCTCACCTAAAAACAATTTTATGATAAAAATCTATTTTACCTTCCAAATAATTTATCTTTATTTCCATCCAATTGATAAACTATAAATTATTTACATGAAAATTTATCACGAAATTTTTTTCAATATTTTTTGAAAAAGTTATTCATAATTGTACTCTCTAAACCAATGACTAGGTCATAATGGTCAAAATTTTAAAAAATATTTTTTTGTATATCGTGGTTCATTTAAGATTAATATGCTATCAAATATATTATATAAATAAAATAATTATTAAAAAAGAGGGGTGTTACATTCTATAATACTTAGAGGATATTTAAGCCGTATAATATTATCCCATGTCTTGTAAAAAATGGTTTAAACAATTCTTAAAAAAATTATAAGGGGTTGAAGTAAACATATATGATCCTATAGAAAATGGAAATGTTATTATTTTAAAATAAATTTGTAAAAGAACCACACTATAATAAGTGGATAAAATATAATTATTTTTTGAAGAGGAAGAGGGAAATTTGAGGTTCACTAAGAATAACACATATTTAATTACCCAAATGAAGAAAATATTAGAGAAATGTTAATGTATCTATATAGAGAGTAGTTCCATTACAGTGATAATGTAACAATTTTAGGAGAATATAAGAGATCATTAATTAATAAAAAATTATTGTTAAGGAATAAATTTTCATTTTCAAGATTATTTAATTGATTTGGGTGATTCTTTTACTATTAAGAAAAGTACCAAGAGAAAATATACATACTTGTTTTTCTATTCGATCCCATGATCCCAATTTCATCATTTGGTAGTTATTTGAGATGTTTTACCACATAAATCTGATATCATACTACCATTAATAAATATTCAAATTGAATTAATTGTGTGTGAATCCGTAAAATAATATTATTATAGATCCAAGATCCATAAATGAATGTAAATTTTATTATTTTATTTCTGTCAATTAATAAAAAACAAATGTTGGCTATCACTTGTTAAGATAATATCAAATATGATAAAATTTAGGTGACAAAATACATTATTTATCATAAAATAATCAATAGTAACAACCATTGTTCAACATAAATAATTATATAAATAGGTAACCTTAAAACACATCAAAATATTCCTAAAAAAGTTTAAAATAAAAAAATTGACAGAAATATTTGGTGACATGTTATTATAAGAGAAATTTTACATTTATTTCAAAAAAATTAATCACTCATTAACTCACATTCCAGAAATTTATATACATTAATATTATAATATCAAAAAAATATGATAATCATTCCCATTAAAAACTATAATCTCCACAAATACACAATAATATATTATATTCTTCCAAAATATATCTCATCCTTTATTCTCCAAATAAATTCCATGTTTTCCACAAATATATCCATTCATCCTAATCATAAAATGTCATTAATATGGAAAATATTTTCAAAATAATATAAGAATGTTATTCACATAATCAATTTTTAATATCACGGTTATCAACATGATAAAACAAATATTCAAAAAATATAATAATTTTTTTTACCTAATATATATTACTACCTTAACATCAAATATTATATTAACCCTAATTGATATAAATGGATTTAAAATTATGTTAAAAAATATAAAATAATTATTAATTTTTTAAAAATTACACTAAAATAGAAACTAAACCATAGTGTTGAATTATAATATATTTCTACAAAAATATCCTTATTAATATTAAACTACAATAACATAAAACCTAAAAAAAATTATTTATGTATATTGGGAAAAATATATCAATGTAACATTGCATTATTTTTGGGATGGTTGTGTTAGTTAAAAATGAAATTTCTCATGGTAAATTGTTGAGATCCAAAGATATTGTTTCCAACCCCTATTGAAAAATAACCATTATAATAGAATTTAAGATATAAAGGTGGTAGAATAATAACATATAGAAGGTGGAATCGTTTCCTTGTGTTAGAAAATTTTTGGGGTCCAAAATTTGGATTTTTTAGAGCATTACAAAAAATGGATTTTCTTGAGGATCTCATAAAAATAAGGAAAATTCATGATTTTCTCAATGATGGGATTCATGAAGAGGATTTTTCAAAGACATGAAGAATGATGATAGTGATATCTTAAATTATGACGAGCTTCATGGATGACAGTGGCGAAGAGACTTACGGTGACACCATGTTTTTTATGGAAGGCTCTGCAATTATGGGGAACAAGAAGCAATGACATAAAAGGAATTGATAGAACTCTTATGAATTATGATGTGGTTTGTGATCTGGAAAATTATTGTGATGCTTTACGAAGAAGAGATAGTTTTTTCTGATATTTTGAAGCTCTGTGAAATGGGCTTACGTGGCGCTGACATGGTGTGGAAGGTTCTGGAGTCGGAGGGAAATAACTATAAATAGGACTCCACCCACGAGATAAGAGAAAATAGAATCCATGAAAACCTAATGCTCTTGAATTGGAATGTGGTTCTCAAATACTACGAGATTCGTGAAAGTAAGTGAATTTGTAGAGGCCAGTTACGCTCTACGAAAGAGAGGGATGCATCAAAGGCTAGTTTAGCTTTGAGAAAAGAGTTTTCTTCGCAAAGTATAGAACAGGCTCTACAAATTAGTGATAATTTAAAACATGGGTTCTTCATGAAGAGGCATCATATTCACATATTCTAGTTTGATCTTGGTGAAATTGGGATCTTTGCAATGTAGTGAGCTTAGAAAACATGTTTTTGAAAAGGGGTTGGCCAGTGTTTTTTGGAAAAGATGTCTTCATCAGTGGATGAAATCTATAATTCAAGAGATTATCTACATAGAGTGGAAGATGTATTCATTAGTGATAAATAATAGACCTAAATGCCCATAAAATAGTGGTGGATCCCTTCCAAGAGAAATGACAGAATGAAGAGGAAGACAATAATCCGTCCCACAGACAGTGATCTAGAGGAAGAGAGTTAAGAAGTGACCCTTGGGAATTAAGTGAGCAAAAAATAAACTTTGTAATGGTAGTGATCCTGGGAATAGAAGTGATTTATCCAAAACAATGTTGGTGGAAGTGTGATTTAGTAGATTTGGTACATCATCACAGTAATGCTGTATGCACCTTTGTTGCAGCCCAGTGAGGGTGAACAATGTGAAAATTGTTTCATCCTTGTGATTGCTTTCATGCATTACTTTCTAAGCATCATCATCAGATAATTGAAATAATATCATCTAAATTAACAATTATGTGAAAACAAAGTGTCAGTTATCATATTGATGTCATGATCCGGTGTGGTAGGATAAATTTTAAAACAAAATATCCATACCCTGATTCGACCCCTTTTAGGGTATCTAGGCCCCTTTTGGACATAACAAAGTATTAAAACATCTGATCAACCTCAGACTTATTACCCCCTGATGATATCTATTATTTAAAATATACTTAGTTGAATAACCCTAATATATAATATTATATAATCCTTTCCTCTGATACCAAATCTAATTCCCATAACATAAAAAACCTATAATTACATGAATTATTACAATGGACTAAATTTCTATCTTTTTTAGGATAGTTTATGTTTAGATTTTAGGAAATTTGGTAAATGATTATATATAAAAGTAAAAATTCCCATAAGGTATCCATGTTTCCCACAACATAAGATATTTATAATGACACACATTATTAGTCCAAGGAAACTCCTATATTTGTAACTATGACTTTATTAACAATTATTCTCTTACATAATCCCTATGAAAAATCATTTGAAAAATGAGATAAGAAAGAAAACATAGTAAATGACCAAAAAAATTTAAAAAACCTACAGTTGATTTCTAATATTAAAAAATATTTTGACAGTTTTTTTTCTTATAGCCAATAGTTTACCACCAATTCTTATTTACTTCTTCATTAAAACAACTTAATTGCATAATTGATTTCATAAAACCTTTCATATAAAATCATAATTGTAAAATCATAATCATATTGGATTCTAATAAAATATGAAAACATATTATTTTATTTCTGTTAAAAATAATTCTTTCACAACTGTTAAAAATATTCAAAAATATTCATTAATATCATAGGCCAATTTTATTATCTTTCAAAATAAAATGATTTAATATATTAACTACTGTATGAATATATTATCCCTACCATGGGAAATAATCCGTACATGTTTCATTATAATTACCCTTAAAATGGAAACACATGATTGAATAATTCTCATATATCAAAGGAGTAACCTGACATAGGCTAACACTGCCACATTACCCTTTATGTTGGAGAGCTATATTGGGATCACCTGTTATTAGAGCTACATCAGAATAAGCCATAATTTATTTTAAATTATGAAGAACCATAGAAACAATAAAACACTTATATCATTCAATTTAATCATAGAATCTATTTTAATGGAATATGAATCACATAAGTAATAACACGTCCAATTATCCCATAAAAAGTAAAAAAAATTTATTTCCATAGATAAAATGTTTAAAAGTAATCATTACCAATATATTAATCGAATACATTTAATTTTAAATTAAGAATATATAATTTTTAAGTAATATTGATAATGTATAATTTATATGATGGCGGGATTGAGTGCTCATTCCATATTCCTTAAAAATGAATTGATTTGTCACTTTTGTAAAAAGGAGAAAATAAACAACACATAAAATGTTGAAAATGATTCATTTTTTATAATATCATATGAAATTAAAAAATAATAATAAATAATATTTACCAAAATTCAAAGAGTATAAATGAGCGTTGTTGAAACATTTATAAGAACTACAACATGGAAGGAAAATATTTGGATTTAAAACTTTAGATATTTATTTTAAAAGAATGTCAATTTTCTTAAGTCTCACCTAGCAATGTAAATAATATAAATCCTTGATATTAAAATTATATCATGTTTATATATTCTTAATAACAATAATTATGTCAGTTTAATTATTATTATTTCTATAATTTCCTTTATTATCACAACTTATATAGTTTTAAAATAGTTTTTTTCAGGTTGGACGTGTTGGGGTTGTTCGAATAAGAAACTCAAAACACAAATCAGTGAATTGAATATTGTTATAAGGTTTGTGGTTACATTTACTATATAATATTAAAAATTTTATAATTATCATATATATATACACTAGATAAACTTTTAAACCAACCATGTAAGGAGGACATGAATCATGAACCATGTTGTTTCATAGAGACGGCAGTCTCTACATATAAATGAACAATGTTTTCAATTTATAGCCAGTGGAATAAAAATAAATTAGATGATATTTTCATTTTTTATAATCATAAATATGAAATATGTTATATATATATATTTATTATTTACAATCTTATCTGATGAGATGTTGAAAAATTAATCACATCACTTCAGGGAGATGATATTCCACTCATATGCACAAGCGGCATTATCAATTTCCAATAGATGGAAAGAGTAAAAAATTAAGTAATATGTTTTTTCACTAGAATAAAAATAAATTGGTGAAAAAAAATAAATTTCAATAATTGTAGCTTTATAACCGTTCATATGATGTAGTGATGGAACATGAAACACATCCCTATGTAGATGTGGTAGTCCATAGATATGAACGAGTGATATTTCCACTTAATATTGGATGAAAAGAGATATAGAAGTACTTTGACATCAATATAATTACATTTCTGTATGGGTAAGATACCTAAATATTTATTTTATAGTGGTTTTAATTAATTTGAATGCATTAGAAGTTGAAATAAACTTGAAATATGTTAGTGAGGACTTATACGACCTCCTCAAATATCTCCCTTTTATTTTCAATTTATGACTTATAAGATTGGTATTTTTATTTGAATTATTACTATATAAAATTTGTTTTGTTTTTTGGGATATATTTGGGTTGGTCTTGTATGATCTAGAGTTCTGAAAAGGTTGTAGGAAGGGAGGAGGGGAGGTTCCGTTTTCAAGTGAGAGGATTGGACCAATTATAAATATTATGAACATTAAAATATAATAAATATCATAATCATTTAATGTGGAAGAAAGTGGATATAATTTTTATAGAAATACTTGATAATTTCAAAATTCCTTCGACTCATTAAATTTATATATATTTCATTTTCTTTGTAAAACATATATTTTGGATTAACCCCATATTTACCATTTGTAACAATAATAGTAGTAACACATTTGTTACTACTTAACGGTTATAATTTAATATATCAGTTGGAATGTGGTCCAATAATGGTCCATGGATGACATTTTTGGCCTTATCCAATTCGACGTGTCCTATTTCATCGAATTTTCTTATTTACATATCATTTAATAATATATTTTGTATCATAAAATTACATTTGTCATTTTGGGGAATATTAATTTAGTTTTACATCAAAGAAATCTAAAAAAAATATGAAGTTAAAACATAAACACATTTATAATTTATTATAATTTATGTCTACCTATTAAATTATTTCAATATTATAATTAATCCAAATGATAATAATTTTTTTTAAATCATGTAGTTTTATTTTTATACTGCTTGAAAAAACACAACATTTACATTGCATAATCATTTAAGCAAATTTTATCATCATTGAAAATAAAAAATTAATAATCATAAAAATAATATATTAATATTAAACTTATATATTTATATCTGACCATATATTCATTTAATTCCAATGAAAATATATTAAATACATTTAAAGAAAGAGAGAGACATTTTTTGGTTATTCATTACATAAAACAATATAATATTAATAGTCAAAGGAAATAGATAAGAAATTTACTAATATTAGAATATATGATTTCATTGGAATAACTCCACTCATATATTAATATAATTCCAATGGTTTTAGATATTTTTTAGTTTTATCCCGTAACATTATCCAATTTTTACCATTACTGATGTGGCAAAGCATTACCATCATTACTATTCGTAATGCTGAAATATAAAAGGAACATATTTAAAAAAAATTACATTATAATTTCAAATAAAAAATCAATCTTTTAATAATAAATTTATAGTATTTTAATTAATTTGTTTTAATATAAATGAAAATCACACCATAAAAATTTGTTTTTTATGAAAACTCCATTTTAAGACTAAAAATGAAGTAATACCAAAATAAGATTTTGTTCAAATTATTATGTGATTAATTATATTTTTTAGTTAACGTATGATTATTTTACTTTAATAATATATCACAATTATAAAGATAAATTAAAATTACTTCTTTAATGAAAATAAAATATAATTTTAGAAAAATACTCATTTTTACTATTCACTCAAAAATCAATTTTTTTTGAAAAACTATAAAAATTCATCCAAAGACAATTATGAAAATATTATTTAAAAAATGATATCAGTTTTTTTAATGTTTTTATAAAATTGGTAGATATTAATAATAATATCTGGCATAAAATGTTCAACAATCTACTTCTCTAGAAAAAGTATATTTGATGTATAAAATGACTTTAATATCATTACTTTTGTAACAATAATAATTAAATAAATTTCCATTCCTTAAATTAAATATATAATATAAATATTTCATTAGAATAATTTTTCGTTAGTTATTAATTTAATATATTATGATTAAACTACATTGTGCACTTAAAAACAGTTTTATGA
Organism: Viscum album; assembly: GCA_963277665.1. Classification (NCBI taxonomy): domain Eukaryota; kingdom Viridiplantae; phylum Streptophyta; class Magnoliopsida; order Santalales; family Viscaceae; genus Viscum; species Viscum album. The sequence goes on from OY728138.1 coordinate 514,545,650, forward strand.
AAAAAAAATATTTTTCCTTCAAAATATTTTCCATCATTTTCATCCAACTAAACATAAATTCATGGAGAATTTGTTATTTTTTATGTAAATAATTTCATCATATATTTCATAATATATGTATTACTATCTATTTCTTCTAAACCAATAACTAGGTCATAACTATTATAATTAAATAATAGTATTTATATACTATATCATGGTTTGTTTTTGAACAGTGTTATGTATAACACAAACTAATGAATATGTAACTTAAAACCCCAAAATTATAAAATATTGGGGTATTAAATACCAACTTTATAAGGTCTATATCATGGTTTACAAGGTACATGATAGTGTGATCTAGATACAAACACATGTACTCCCCCTAAAATGATTGATGGATTTATACTATAGGATATGTGCACTGAAAGATACTATTCTAGAAACATGTGTCCCACAACAAAAGTTAGTAATAATGTCAGAGTATCAAATAATTCTCCTTACTTCCTATCAATATAATTTTATGCTATTGAGAAATCAAGTATGATGCACTAAGGATATGATGTAGACACCATAATTATCACATGACAGGATGTGGATGGTTCCACTCAATGATGTGGAAGTGAATGAGTGGAACCAACACTATATATTATCTAATAATATATGTTTAGTGTTATTGAATTAATAAAAAAACATTGTCTATAGGATCCATGAAACATGAAATGATGACTTGAAAAATATCTATAATTTGGAAAATAATATAACTAAGTTATCATTATAATATCAGAGATAAGTAATAATAAAATTAATGTTTATCTAAAAATAATTAATGTTTAACATACATCCACACAGAATTTTTTCATAGTATTCCTTCAGGTATTTACATAACAATGATGCTGACTCCACTTGATAAAAAAAGTAATATTAAGTTATTTTATAGAAATAATATTAATTTTTTGTTCAAAAAACTAAAATTAACTATGTCAAAACATAATGTTTTCTAAAGAATTTTCTATAAATGAATACATGAGAGTGGGGAGATGACTCTAGGTTCAAGATATGGAAAATAATTCTATGCCCAAATTTATATTGGAATGGAACATCCTTCATTTAGGATCTTCTATGCTTGGTATACTGAACAAAACCATATATGTTGATATAATAATAAAAGCACGCCCCAAATTTTATGCAGTCTAACTATTTATATCCTCAAGTAGTTTTAAGTACACTATGTGTAGTAATTTCTTATATTAATCAAAAAAAAGCATTACTCTAATCTACCAGATAAAATATACATGTGTTTTTCAAATAAATATATCATCACCGACATCATCTGAAATCATTGTGAAACTATCATTAATGTATCCCATTAGTATTTAGGAACCATTGAAGGATTATAGATAGATGATGACAAGGATTCATAGTGAAAAATGTATTAATGTAGTCCAGTATCCCATTGTTTCACCAACAACAACCTCCCCATGGATAGGTTGTCCAAACATGTACTACACCTCTTCTAATGCAACCATCATATACACATGATTAAGAAGAAAAGTGTGATTCTTTTGTCACTATACCTAGAAAAGTGAAGTCATTACATTATGATCAATCATCTTGAATACACATATTTCGACTCTATAGAATCCAAAATTTCATAACAATGGAACAATGTGTGCTGTAGCTACCTCACTGTTGAAGTGATGAGATCTTCTAACCAAAATATATTGAACATTTTTTCCCTCTAACCCCTCACATGACACATTAGATTGTTGTTATTCTATTATATTCTCATTTCTATAATAATATAATATTTTTATAATCATTTGTAAGACACACGGTATTTTATATCATTAAAATATAATAATATATTTTGTTGTGATTATAAAAATGTGTTTTTCATAAGTGAAATGTATTTGGGTTAAATCTATGTTTGTTGTCAATTAGATTTATTTTCCTTGATTATGACATTAAAAAAAGTGATTCATAACATTCATGACCATGAAAATTAATTTATTGGCTTTTTATTAATATCATTTATTCTGGGAATATCTACTGAGTTGAATAATATTTAAGCCTACAAGCCTTGTAAGGGTTCCCCCTCATCCTTTGAAAGGGGGGTTATCAAAAATCAATAAAAATGAAGGCCTTTAGGCCATTCGGGTAGATCATGGGAACCCGAAATAGAAATCCAATAAAAAAGTAGAAGAAGTTTTTATTTACAAATTTTACAAAAAAGAATAATACAAGATCAATCATGTGGATTGTTCGATAATTTCCCCACAAGATAAGATATATTTGTGCAATTATAACCTTATTGAACATGTAAATCACACATCCATGATTATTTACCTTTTATGGGATAATCTATAACATTTATGATAGGAGAAACATTCAAACTAAATTTTTTTCACAACTAATACAAGTTCTATTAAAGCATGGGACAAAAAAATTGATGATTTGATATTCATCTATAAAAATATATAGATAAATTTAGTAGTGTATAATGATGTTAAATAAAAAAAATATCAATGAATATAAACCAATATGATTGTACATAAGTAAATTATGTGAACAGACAACCATAGGGAAACAAAAATGCTTGGAAGTTACCACTGTCACACAATCATTAGTCCAGTAAAACCACATGAAAATTAACAGTATTACTTGTCAAAGGATCATGATAAACAATGGACTAAAATATATGACGAACATGATCAAAGAAATAGACATAAAAATTGGAATCCTCTTAAATAATCCTATCAATTCCATTCTATTTTTTTCATATCACATCACTATATTTAGACCACTTCATCTTGTTCACTTCATTCCAAAAAAACATCTCAAGGTGCAACAGAATATTTCCAACAATAGGAATATAATATAATTTTAAAAGAGAATATGATATTTAAATAAACAATTAATTAATATTACATTCTCAATTAATAATTATCATGATATATAATATTTATAATTTTTTATGATATGTAGATTCCAAACCCCATTTTAAACCTTATTAATTATTTCCACAATGTTGCTTATGATGTATCCATAACTCCAATTATTATCATATGCTAATGGTCATATATTCATTAGAATTTGTATGATATAATATTATATTTCTTGATTATCTTGCTGAATTAATTCAAAATACCCCCTCAATATTTTTTAGTTCAGGATTTATTTATAAAGATAATGAGGGAAAATAAAAACGGATATAACTATTTTCTATCTTTCAGAATAGTTATTAAAAAACCGTACACATACTAAGATATAAAATTAATTTCTTCATGGCCACATCCATGAATATCTTACAAATATTACTTAAAATGTATCTTATCATGAATCTACTATAAACATGAGGTGGTGTCAATGCCATACATTGAGACTATACAACATATTTGACCACGTGATGTTGTTAAAAAATAATTCCTTCCTCCAAAAATCATCATAATTTTTCTTTGGAAATCCATGAACCAACTCCTGGGTGATAAATAATCCTTCTAAAAAATAGCAACGACCAATATATAAAGGTAATTATTCCCATTCCATGTAGAATCAATCAATAATGTTCTAGAAAACATTACAAGAATAAATGTTCCCCAATAATGATAACCTAATTATTATATATCAAAGTGTTGACCCAATGTACTAATGTCAAATTAATATATAAAAAACTACCATAGATCAAAAAACATGGTTATGTTGGTTAAGACACTCAATAGTGTTTAGGCTACAGATGACCAGGTTATTGGGATAAAAAAATTCCTTATGTTGTGAAAAAACTCAATGTGAGTCATCCTTGTCCCCACAAACTTTCGAGATAGAATTTTATTATGTAGTCGATGCCTTCATGTAAGAAACCATGTAACTATTATGTTTTTTGATCTTATCTACCACATCACGTATTAAAAGGACTTAACAGGATCGTATCATTTCAATAATAATAATTGAAATGAATTAAACATTTATAGTGATGTGACACAATGATTGGGTTGGGTTTACACATGTTTATGGGGTACATCAATTGATTCCCTAATTTTTGAAAATTATATAATGTATATATTAATAATTCATGTGACAGTCTTAATTGAAATTTTAAAAAATATTTATATAATGAGATCTACATGATTAATTTTGGATATAATTGTAATATCATCCAATGGTATACAATTTAATCACAATATTAAAGGGTTACAAAAGATCAAACTCTATCCCAATATAAATAAAACCCTCAATTTGTGCAGATAATTATTTCATGAAAATTTATACTTACAATAATTATTGTCTAATTAATCTCTAGTAAGCATGCCATTTTTTCCCCTGATTCCAATGGCATTATTTGATTCAATGGTTTTTTTCCAATATATTATTCATCTCAGAATGTTAATTATAATTTCATTCTTGTTACGTATCTTTAAAATCATTATCTTGATATAAGTTTTCATCACCCGAAACATGTTCCACCATAAAATATACTTTATGTGTTGTAAAATACCTAAAAACATAAAGAACTCTATAAGCTACTAAGGACTTGTGATATTACCACATATCCCGAGGCAATGATGGTATAACTTATACTACTGATGAAACATATTTAATGGTAGATATAGTGACATAAAAATCCATCATTTGATCATCATATTTGTCCTTAACATATGAAAAACATTATTCCCTATCGTCCTTATCAATATTTACATATTCTATATTCCACGCGCTATCATTAAATTGTAGATGACTTTATATGATGAACTATATCACTTGGTTAACCATGAGTTTTAACTTCCAATGTATTTTTCTATGAACATCTTCTAAAATTGTTCATTCCATATATTACCGCTCATTCGGGTTTTTTTCTATAACAAATTTTTTTATCAATATATATTGTATAACCATTTAAATTAATATATGAATTGTTATTTTTTATCTATAACAATAAATTTTATTATTTATTAATTATATATGTTTAAAAATTATAATAATATTTAAAGATATTCTTCCATTTTTTAAAATTGTGGGAATTCAAACATAAGGTATCTAATGATTTTATTTAGTGTGAGTTTCATGTAGTAATTATAAGTAAATAATCAATATAACATCCTTATGGAGTTCCAAAATAGGTTTGTACTTAGGACTCTTTATCATGTAATTATTTAATATTGATTTAATAATCACAAAAAAAATTCATTTTTTATTATCTCTATATGCAAATGTGCTAGAGATTACTTCCACCTGTATGTATCTATGAAACCACACACTATTTACATTATCCAAATCTAATGATATTTTCTTATTCGAAGAGTAATACATAAGGTTTCACTAATGTTTTCCAATTAGAGAGAGTTTTTTAGTAATGATAAAGTAGAAAATACAATGAAGAACACCAAAGAGTGTCCACCCCTTTATTCTATCTGGCCTCTTTTTCATGTGATGATCATGTTAATACATAATTAACCATTTATGGGTTATAACACAATAGGGAATCTATTCCAGATCTTGCATCCTCTATTTCTATACATATAGGAGTGTCATGACAAGTAGACCACATACTATTTAATTTATTAAAATTTCAAAATATTTTCATATATTTAACCTTATCCCTATGGATTTCACAAATTTTTTATATTCCAATTTTAAAAAATTATATACAATAATAATCCTAATAAATAAATTATTACTAATATTGAAAACATTATAAATAAAATATTTTATGGATAATTATAACATTATACAAATAATTTAACATGAACCATTATTAAACAAACAATTTAAAATTCTAATACATAAAATATATTAATACTTCTATGGATTAACAGATTGTGATAACAATTAAACATCTAATTATATTAAACATAAAATTAATTATTTTCAATTAATATTAACCAAATAACAACATAATATTCCTAGTAATTTATTATATCAATAATTAAATTATTATTATTACGTAGTTGGGTCCTTGATATATTTTATTTACCAGTATTTATAATAATTAAAATTATTTGATCTTATTATACATTGTAATTTTTTTTAATTTTGATATTTTGATATTTTTTATAAATCATCACGTTACCGTCTAATTGTTGAACTGACCATCATTGATAACTTTAAAAACTCTTAAAGGGACCTCATGGAGGTATTTTTTTGATCATATGAGTTTTAAAGTGACTAAGTTTTAGTGATGTGAATTTATGGAAGTGACCTTGAATGATGATTTGAAAAAGTTTATAACAAACTGCATAAATGAAATCAAGTGATTGTATGTATGTTAAAGTAATTATAAGTGAAAAATTGGAAAATAATTACAATAACCACACAAAGGAAGTTAAGTAACCACACAACGATTGTGTCTGTTGAACTAAACACATGAAGGAACGATAGAAAGAACACATTGGAAGACAAGTGACTGGATAATATATTAATGTGACTGCTGGTTTGATTCATATGACCAAACAATAATGATAAGTGTCGACACTTTCAAAATCATGTTTCCACAAGTACTGACTTATTGTGATAATCTTACCATGACTAAAATGTAATAGATCATATGATTCCTTATTTTTTTATCCCTATTATATTTTTATATTTGGATTTACCACAGACTGGTTTTTAATGTTTTCATCAATATAATGATTTATTATTTCCTTATTAATCAATGAGATACTATGAAATTGTATTTGGGAGAATTTATTAAATTATTTAATGAACAAAACATGCATTAATCTCACATACTAGTTTCTTTTGAAGAGGAAGTTTCAAACATAAATGATTTTGAATTTTAATAGTTTCTATCGAAAACTATATGGGGGTTTCAATGAGATTTTGTTGTTTTTTTATTATTTATTGGTGGTAATTTATTAATTTTTCAAATATGTTATCACAATAAAAATTATTTTAATATTATATATAATATATGAAAGCCACATGGGTGTGTTTTTCATATGTATTCAATGAAACAATTGACTGCTGTATTGGGAAATATAAACATCAATGGGGATCAGGATTTGGATATGATATTAATATAATAAATCTATATAATGAGTTTGAAGGATCTAGATAAGTTTGTAGGATATTATTTAAATTTATTGTGTGACCCACTTTGGTGATCCTCTACTTCTCTCAAAAACAACTATAATCATTTTATCTTTTTCTATTGAAAATATTCTTTATAACTTAACAATAAATCCTTGATATATTAATTTATTTTTGTGGTTTTAATTATTTCCATTTTTTGTTTGATGTTTATTCATGTCTCGTTATACTATAAATTAAAAATGATGGATTGTGGGTTGTGACTCCCAAAAAATGGTCAGGATTTGGGTTCTGAACCCTAGTGAGAGAAGGTAGGGTAATTTACGTTCTCCTATAACCACAAAATGTTTGGGGATTCGATTATTCATTGTAATAGTTAAAATGAATGGTTTTCTAAAATAAAAACATAAATAGGTTGTTTACGGGTTGTACCTCCTTGTGTAAAAAGAATGGGTGATTAGTTAAATTCTCTATGTGTGAAAATTCTTTCATTTATGGTTATGCCTATATGGTGTAAAATGGTAGTCAAAATGGGGGTTGATCTCCCTTAAAAAGTAAATGATTCCATTATAGTTGCAATCATCTCTCTCAATACGTGGTGGGGGTGAAGAATATACTTGGATAATATTGATCTGATGTACTATAAAAATCACTATTTTCATTTCTGGATTGTGGTTGAATAAAATGATGTTGGGAGGTTTTTATTTATTGTAAGGTGAGTAGTAATGTTTTTTATTTTTCAAATATAGCCTTTTAAATTATATGTTTTAGAAATTATCCTTTCCAAGAGATACCCATTGTATTTTATTTGTTTTTACGAAATGAAAAAAGGGGTTTCTGATATTTTTATTTTGAAAACCAAACTAATTTTTTTAAATTTCTTTTTTGATGTGGAAATAATGTTTCCATAAAATAATGTTTTTAAAAGCTAAATTGAAAATTTAATATTTGTTAAGCTATTTATAAGTTTTGAAAATCATTTAAATTCATTAAAATTAATTATATTATTAAAATGTCTAATTTAATTCATGGATTTTATTTTTTGTTTCAACATTGTTACATTCTCATGATGTCATAAAACAAACTAATAATATGAAACTATATTTTCACTACTCACTAAAAAAATTAGAAATTCATCAAAATTTCTAATCTAACATAATTTAAAGATGTGGATTGAAAATATAATATTTAATTTATCAATATATTTTTGTAATGCAGATAATTTTTAAATTTAACTAAAAATCAGTCTTTATTAGAAAATAAATGCTTTTATGTCATAATAATATTTCTAGCCCTCACAAAATCTACCCAAAATATTTTAAAACTATAATATCATTTTTATTTAAAAAAGTTATTATAATATTTAATATTATTATATTGAAAAAAATATTAAATTAAATTAAATATTTTCAGAAATTCAATTATGTATTCTTCGTATAAAAAATATATTTATCATATTCTTCATATTTTCTTGAGTAATTTTTTATATAAAATAAAATGAAAATGTGGATAAAGAAAACATTATTTTATTTCTATAAATAATATTACAACTCTATAATACTATGTTTTAGATATATAAACCTTTATTAAAACAACATTTTATCAAAGGGTAATGCTATAGATAGTAATGTTTTCATGGGGTGGCTCAGAAAGCATCATTCTAGTGGTGATCTCACATGTCTTGAATTTCTCCCATAATCAATTTATCTCGAGCCTTAATTTTTGAATAAATGATTTGGATTTTTCTTGGGGGAACCCTAGGGACACTATCCCCTATCATGGTTTAATAAATTATTCTTTTTAAGGCATTATCTGATTAGTTGAGGTAATCATTTCTCCCTTTTTCATCAATTAAACCTTAACATTTCCCATTATATAAACTAATTCTAATCGTAATGATATTACCAATGATCATAATTCCCCATGGTCCTATTGAATAATTTATAGGTAGCAATCAGATACTAATGGTCATATTTACTTTTATACCATATAAATAATCCACCATTCATGTACCTTAACATTCACTACTTTTTTAAAAATGTTATACTTATCCCTTGATAATGTATATCATATCCTTAAATATACTATTTATTATTTCAATTTTATGGTAGGGAAAATCATTCTCATTGAATTTATGACTATGGAGATCACATTATTGTGTTTAGTGATCTTATTTCTTTTCCACATAATATTATCTCTTACTATTATAGTCAATATTATTTCATGATGTATAATATTATTAAGTAATGTTATTTCTATAGAATTGGTAATAAAATATTCATTGTGGAACATGAGTTCTATTACTAATAAGAGAATACCAAATTAGGTAATTACATTTTCCCCCATAAGAAATCGAATCCTTGAATTTTTTTCCTTATCAAAACAATTTTGGGTATTTATAATTTATAATTTCATTATTCACCTATGTTACTACTTCAAACTTTTTATTTCTCCTCAAGACATTCAGGTTTCATATTTTTTTATTCCTCAATACATGTTCCCTTTAGTCATGAATCTGGTTATGAATATATTTCATATAATTGGTCATACTTAAATTACACTAATTATTTTTGATTATATGCATTGGGTGTTATATATAATTTTTCAACTGGGAGACAAAGATGATTTTATAGTTATTCGAATGATTAATAGGTAGTGTTAGCCTATAAAAAATTATTCCAACATGAGCCAGAGTTTAATATAGTCATTCATACCCTAGAAATAGTTCTATTTCATTTAAAATCGCATGAAACTATTCTAGGTTGATATTTTTGGAATAAATGTTCCCCATCATGAAATTATAATCTGTTCATTATATTTTTAGCATAACTCTTTTATTGACTCTTACAAACCTTGATATGGTTTTGGATCACTTGTATCTTTTATGTATTATATATTGAAATGCATATTCCTAAAAGTTTTTCTTCTCCATATTCATCCTAGAATGTTAGAAATTTACACATCTTCTAATACAGTCCTTCATAAGGATCCATTTTAATACTCAAGTGAAAAATACTATTATATCAGAATTATAATATTTAAAGTTGTTGATCCCAACACAATTAAATATATCAATTATTACCCATATGTAATTTTATTCCTAGGATGTCTTATCAAGGCCGATAATAAATCCCATAGTGATATTTTCCCACTTCAATACAAGTATAAGTAGTGGTTGCATCCCTCTTTTGGAAACGTTTTACTCTAACCACACTTATTAACATATCATAATTATTTCATTTTAATCAAATTTATATAATATCATATTATCCCTCCTAAAATGATCTAGCAGTTCTCTATATAATTTTCAGATTACCGGATGCATGAGGACATAGATCTTTGAGCTTTATCCATCATATTTTTCTTTATCATTATAATATATTTTATACATTTCTAGGTTCAAAACCTCATTACTCTCAATTGATCAACACAGATCACATGAAATTTTCAATTTCTCACTTATTCTACATTATATTTTAACTTATGATTATCTCTTTTTATTTATTATCTTTCTTAGAGTAAAGATGGTTGGAAAATAATTTCAGGTTAGGATTTATGGTTTTCCATTGGTTATGAATTTCATATATAAATTTAACAACTATTTTATTATATTATTACATTGAATCACCTTAATTTCATGAATTACAATATATTTCTTAATCAATTAATCGGTGATTGTTTTTTCTTCTTTTCCAGGGTGATAATGAATCGAATAATCATAGTCTATAAAAATATACAAACATAGCATTTGTTTCATGTTTATTTTAGATTATGTCGACAAATAATTTAAGCCCTGGTGTTTTGTGTGTATATTACACGTATCCCCATAAATTTAGTTTCTCGGTGTATTTAATACAATGATAACAAAAAATTCCACTTAATAATAGGAATGATACTTCTGTTCACTAAGCTTCAAATGTATTCATGCATAGGAAGTCACCATGTCATTTTTCATAATAAATACTTTATGTTTTTTTCATGTATGATTTAGTATAAATGATAAATCATTTATAAATATAGATTAATGTCAGCACAAGTTCACTAACCAACATCTTATTCAGTTCTTGGAAACATTCATCACGCCCCATTATTAGATAAAATTAATTCCAGTTCATGTTAACATGGATAGTTTTTTACAAATCCATGAAATATTTCTCACAAACAATCTATAGTATATTTCTTTACAAAGGAAAAAATGAATCTCAATCACTTTGTCAACAAATTGATTGTAGTCTATTGCCTTTTTCTCTGACTGATCATCTAAGATTCCTTCATGGGAGAAAATGCATCCCAAGAATGCTAGTTGTTGTAACTAAAATTGACATTTACTAAATTTACCAAAAAAATTTATCTATCCCCAATTTTTATAATATACCCCTTATATGATCCTCATTGTTATACTAAATTTTATAATATAACAGAATTTCACTAATAGTGACTTCAATAACTTTATCAAGGTAGTCTCTAAAGAATGTATTCATCAAATATATAAATATAGTTAGGGAATTAGTCAAAACAATACACATTACAAAAAACCATAGTCTCCATATGTATTTAGAATACTATATTTTTTATATCTTATTTATTCCACCATAGATGATGATACCATAATTATATGTCAATATTGGAGAATAATTAATCCTTAAGAAGATGATTTAAAAAATCACAAATCCTTGGAAGATGGTATTTTTCACCACTATGTTCATAATATTTTCTATGTAATAAATGCGTAGATTTATTTATCAATCCTCTTTATTTAAAAAGGCAATAGGTTATCCCCAGGGAATCACACTCCGTTGAATAAAACCCTTTTCTAAGAGATCTTAATGATGCATCTATAATTCCTCTAACTCCACATATTTTATTCGATAAACGGTCTTTGATAATTGATTTGATCAATGAATGAGTTAAATCAATGACTTTAACACACGTTCAAGGAGAGGGTCAAGTAAATATTCAAGAAATGCATCAACATATTTTGGTATAATGGGTACATCTACTATCTTAATGCATTCACGTTTTAATCCTTCTTCACCAATCATTTTTAATGAAGCTTCCTGGAGCTAGGTCATGAAAAGACTGTAGTTTATATATATATATAATCTGATGATATTTAAAGGTTTTAACTTGAAGGGAACTAAAATTTCTATACTTATATAGTTGATTTTAGAAATATACTTTTATAACCAATACATACATAGTATTATGTCAAATTCCACCATTGGAATGAACACAATGTTTGTAGGTTGATTGAACTCACCAAGTAAAAATGGAAATCAATATTTATTCCTAATGATTGAATAATTAGTCATTATGAACATGATTTAATTAAAAGAATTTTTAGAAAAAGAATAAAATAATTCACATTCTTTATATGATTGTATGGAAATTTTACCTACCAAAACATCATTTTGAGCCTTGAATTCATTTTTTATGTTTATAAAACAATTAAATCTCTCCCGGGTACTATGTTAGGGATGACAGTAGCTTCACTCCATTATCTTCTGATTATGACATTGGATATTGAAACATCCACACTACCCATACTCTTCTTATTATCATATTTCTGTGAGGCAAATATGAATCTCTAAACTCTATTTCCATAATAAGAGTACACCACAGAATCTCTTAATAATTTTATAAGAATCATATTGAAATATATTTACATTTATAGTATCTTATTCCTCCAATGAATCAATCAATATTCCTATCGAAATAAATGACAATGATATAAGTGTGATATGAAATCCTCGTAAAGTCCATATCATAACACCACAATGATACATGTTCCCTTTTCATAAATAAAAATAATTGTCCATTCAATGTTTTTCAAATGTTTAAAGGAAATACACATTGGAAAATGAATTTTTTGAAATCCTCCCACTCTACAGCATTAATTTCATACTTCGACTTCATGTACTTGATTAGTGTCCACCACTGAATAAATTCTCCATCTATGTGGAGTTCTCCCAATATAAAATTATCCATCTCAGACCAATTGAATAAAAAAATAGTATCTACATTATTTATGTGTTTCCCTGTGATTAATGGATTAGAGGATCGACCAAAATAGGTATTTGTTGACGTATGAAGGATTCAAAAAGTATTTGTTTGTTCTTGAATCTATATACTCCACATGATATCAGTTATTATTCGTAAGAAAATATAACTAATTAATTATTATCATTAATTTATCAACATTGAATCCCCCCATATTGGGAGTTATATCACTAAATTATCTACATCATCCATTATTCCCATGTGATCTTAAATTTATCTCTATTTCTAAGAAGAAAACATAAATGGGACAATTTCTATGATTATAAATCTTACGATAATAATCAAAAATTGTAATGTATTTCTAAAATTATCGAATAACATTATTTAAGTATTCTACATGTTAATATTAGAAAAATAACATTATTTATTTATCCTTTATAATTTTTTGTAAAAATCATGTGATTAACCAAATAATATAACCCATGAGAGACCTACTAGGTTTGATGTAAGGCCATTTTTTCATTCATTGGGTATAGGTCAGGTTATTACCCAAAAATACATCATGGGATTATTTATAACAAGTACATATATTCTAGATCCACATCCACATGTATTATCAAGACAATGATTTCATTACATGGAAACCACATACTCTCTACTATACCAAAATTTCATTATATTTTCATATAAATAGATATATCCATGTGGTTTTTAGAAATTATTTTTAGTTAATATTTACAGAAATGGCTAAATATTATTATTCATCAATGCAATGGATGCCTTCTTTTTTTCTAAAGAAATTTTTTAGCATTATTCGTTAAAAAATAGTACATTAATAACATTGATAATTATTTTGAGTTTTAATATCTTAGAAACTATTTAAATAATACAATAAGTACATAAGAAAAACACTAAACAAAAATTCAATTTAATCCTCTAGAAATAATCCTTTATTAATTTATCCTTTCTCACCTCTCTGTAAGTGATTTCTTAGGGAGATATATAAAGAAAAACCTCTTTTCAAAAATCCAAATAATGGATAAAAATTAATTAAAACATGAGTGATCATCAAGGATTAGAATCGAGGAATAAAATGACAGAATAATAACAATTTTATGATAAATAGCATGGTAATGTAGCTACAATATATAAATTATACATTTAAAAGTATATAACCAATTTATAAAATAAAGGTTTCATAAAACATATTGCCAAGCTAATTCAATAAGGTATCATATAAAAATGACATTTATAAGGCTTAATTATTTAACAAAAAAATTAGTGTTATATCACGAACCACTCTTCATATGTATTAATTCATGTGTTATACATATATGATAGAAAATAATTTTATCAATAAAACATGGAAAACAATGGGTTTCAGAAAAAATAATTGAGCAAATAAGTGTCTAATTCTTCAAACATTTCACCATTTTTAGTTCATATGGAAAGAATAAGGGTTACATACAAGGTAATAAAAAATAAATTAACTAAAATTATATATATTTGAATAAATTTGAATAAAAATATGGTTGGTTATACACAATATAAAAAAGTAAGGAAAAATTAACGAATTATTTCGACAACATCATAGGTATTCAAAATTGTTTATTGATAAAATTAATGACAGTTAATGTATGTTTCCCAATGATATAATAAATCTATATTGAAATGGAATAATGATATGTTTATGGGAACATGCTAAATTGGAAATTATAACTCTAACTATAATTGATGTACTTGGATAAAAATATTGAGGAAGAGAATACCATACGTTATGTATCTCTTCCTAAATGTAGAGGAATGATTCTGTGAGAACATTATGGACTCAACAGAGGTCTTAGTGAGATAATAATATAGGCTGAGATGTATTAAATATAATTTTAATGAATTAATTGTGTTGTATAGGTTTTTAATTTTTTTTAAATGAGGATAATTGTTTATTATTTTTCAAGTATATCCCTTGGAAATATTTTTTGTAAAAAATAAATTTCCCATAAACACCCCCAATTTTTTCAAATGGTTAATTAAATAAATATGATGTTTTTTAAAAAATTTAGTTTGAGAACAAAAAATCGGTTTTTATATTAATTTTCTCTTGGTAAAATAAAATTTATTCTAAATATTGATTTTTTCACGAAAAATTTCCCCATTATATTTTGGAATCATGTTTATAGCTTTATAAATTCATTTTTATTCATTAAAAACATTACCTCAATAAAATATAATATTTATTTTCAATTAAATTATTGTATATCTTTCAACATTATTACATATTTATGATGTTATAAAACACACAGAAATATGAAACAATATTTTATTATTCACTCCAAAATAATATATTTGAAAATATTGTCAAAATTCCCCCAAAACTAATACCGACATGATAATATCAAATATTATTTTATTTTAATAAAATAATTTTCTAAATATTATAATTTTAACATTAAAATTAAAATTCTTATTCATGAAAAAATAATAGTTTTAGGACATAATTAACATTCTAAACCTTATAACAACTACTTAGGACATATTGATCATATATTCATATGTATTTTTAAAAATAAATTTATAATGAAAATGGGGTGGAAGAAACCACAATTTCATTTATGAAAATAAAATTGAACCTTTAGAAATATAATTTATATATACATCACCCATTATTACATATAAATACCTTATAACGGTAAGGTGTGTGATGGTGGTACTTTTACAGGTTGGCTCAGCTAACATTGATCCATTGGTGAACTCAACTAACTTGATATTCTCCCATAGCTGATTCCACATAAGATGTACAAGTTAAATATTTTCTTGGGATTGGTCATGGGAGAACCCAATTGAAGCTTACATCCCCAAAATTTTTGATAAATGGGATTTCAAAAGCATGATCTCACTAGATGAACCCATAATTTCACCCTTCTACCTCAATTAGCTTTTTCATTACTATTTATATACATTCATTATTATGGAATAATTTTTTCTGAGAGTTATAATTCACAATGTTCAAATATTCCGATTATTATATTGACCAATGGTAATGTTATGATCATATCCTAATGGAACGTTTTCTATTTAGACCCTATATATACTCCACCAAATTCATTCTCAATATTCATTACTTCTCTAGAAAAGGTTATACACTTCCCTTAATAATGTATATCTGATTCCTAACTATCTGACTTATTTTTATAGTTTTTATAGATTGTGTGATATTAATTGGTGAATTCAAGTCTACAGAGTTTACATGAGTGTGTGAATTTTTATATTTTATTTATCTATGAAGATTAATTCAAGGTATTATAGTAAATATTATTTCATGATGTGAAATTTTATTATGTAAAATTATTTCTATGATCTTCATAATGAAACATTCATTGTGGAATATGAGTTCATCTAAAAATAAGAGAACAAAATTATGGGTTTTTAGAATTATCCTCTTGATTTTTATTAATATATATAAGTACATGACACATGAATCATACCAATAATAGTCTCAAGTATAAGGATGAAAAGAATATTTTAAAGATAGGAATATATAGTGCCATAGATAACATGTGGAATTTCTATGGGTGTTTCTATTCTCAAAACGTCCCTTGGTGAGATTACCATGTATGAAATTCATGATAAGAAGTATCAATATATTATGATCTCTCTACCGATGATATGTTTCCTCATCGACCTCTATACTATTGATGTCATCTACCGATAGATCATATATTTTACAATATTTTCCTTCTATTTTAATGTTCCTATCATATATGAGAACTACTATATCAATTCATTGAGGAATATACTATATAGAAATTATCACATTAGTGTAATGTACAATAAAGCTCATCATGTGAAAATATATTTAAGTATATTCAATTCATTGAATATATAGGTAATCAATATTACAAAGCATTTGGTTGTAGAGAACTGACTCTAACACAAACATGACCATATTTTGAAGGCACATGAGGTTATGAAGTAAAAAAATTCATCTACATGTTATAAATTGTATTTTATTAATATAATTTGATTTTAGGTCAATATTCATGCTCTATTCCATATTTTTATGTATAAAAATATATGAATATGAGTAACCAGATTATAAACTCTTTATAGCAAGGATTATTCACCTGATAATATAGGACAGTGAACCATATACAAATACTAATGTTCTATGCATTATTTATAACACTATCACTCATCATTCAACTATTTCATTTGAGATACAGTAACTAATACATGTGAATGGTGATAAAAGTTTCTACATTGTGTTTGGTTAACCATAAATTACCCCCCACGTGTGGTGGTTTACCCCCACCTAAGTATTTCACTCTATTATAATTTTATTGAGATAACCAGATCATTAATCTATATTTGGATTCTATTTTATATATTGTATATGTTATCAGGGAAGTAGATTTTATTTTCATTTTCACCTTATTAGTATAAATTATTGTTTTCAATTAATTTATTGTAACAGTGGATCACGATCAAGCAAATTAAGATAGACCAATTACTAGTAGATTATACTATACCAACCCTTTTATTTATCATGTAGTGGGAGTTGTGATCATTCTCATGGATAACTATGTAAAGAAAAATTTGGAAGAGATAAATTATATTCTATGTTATTTTAGAATATGAATGGAATTACTTATACAATGGTAAACAAAAAACATTATAGGTACATATGGATACTGACCATTGAGGTGATGTCTACAATGGGTGGAGTAATATAGGTTATGGCTTTCCTTTGTAGAAACTATCATTACTTGGATATCTCTATAATAAGTGGTAGTAGTGATATCTACCATTGATGTAGAGTACAAATTTATAATAGAAGTTTGGATGGAGATAGTTTATATGAAGAACTTCATAGAGGAGATGGATATAAATTGAGAAAAATATGTGTTACACTATTATAGTTATAGACTATAATTTTTTGAGGATCCCAATTTATCATTTAGGATAGAAGAAGATTCTGTTTATGTACCATATTATAAGAGGATTATTATAAGATTTGCTGCAGACATTGTAAAATATTAATTAAACATGTAATTTTGAATAAATATTTACAAATGAAATGGTGGTTGAGAAATTGAGGCATTATATTGCATCTATTGGTATTTATTGATGAATGGAGGGGGAAATGAAAAATATAGAAGAACAATATGGATTATTGGAAGGGAAATCTATTGATATTTCTTGACTCATCAGCTTGTAATAGATTCCTTGATGGGAAAACCACCATTGGTGAGTGAAGAATAGGATTATAATAGGTCAAGTAGGATATTTAAAGTTAGAACCATAGATGTATTACATATTTTTAGATGATGCACCAAGAGGGTTATTGTTGGAATTGTGGATCCCTATCCATCAGATGAAGTCGAGATATCTACAAGGGACACGTACTGTAGAACAGTCTTCAACACGGATACATAGATCGTATCAATATTGTATTGTATTAGTTTAGTACATATTTACCTTTCTAACATTGTACATTAGTAGTTTAGACCTTGTAACCATGGTAATATTTAATCACGAAGTTTACTTGCATGGGTTTTATAGATCTCTAGACTTACTTGAGTTGATTTTATAGTATGTAATACCTACTATGCAGATTTTTAACTATTGAAAAATGGTTTACGGGAACATTTAATTCCATTATGATCTCATTTCAAGATAGTATTTTTGTACTCTATTTTGTCATCCATGAATTTTCTCCCAATAATGTAAAACATTTTCTTCCTCTCCTTAGACATATGCATTTTCCCAACCAATGGAATTATGTTTTTTTCTTTTTATTTTTTTCTTTATTTTTCTCAATTTTTAGTTTATTATGAAATTGAATACCATTTCTGCTACTATAATTTCTATATTAGTGTATTATTTATGGAAGATCTGGATTTTATTAGTCATTATATTCTTCTAATAAATATTAATATATATATTGTTTATTTATTAGAGGGAAAAATATTATAATATCGTTTTTATTCAATATATATATATTTATTGATAGTATTTTAGAAAATCCACCAACAAAATACATAACTATATGATTTAATCAAAGTCATGTTATCCATAAGATTTTATTTATATCCATATAAATTTTCTATTGCTGTGTGTTTAGAACTCAATATAAAAAATTTGTTAATAGAGATATATTCTCGAAATTACATCTTTTTAAACATTATATATATAAATAATCTTTTTGATGATTAGACAGTTATCATAGAACAAATTTGGTTTAAGCTAATTTAATATTCATTATATATTATTTATTATATGAGAATTTATAAATTTGTGGTTAATATATATATATATTGTATATTATTTATGTAATGTTAATGTTTTGTATTTTACATGATTAATTATAATGTTATTTGTTGTAATTGATAAATTCATTTGAATATAAATATTAAATTAATTAAATAATGGAATTCAAGGGGTAGAATGTTAAATTTATAATTTCTTTTTTTTCATTTACATTTATTTATTTATTTTATTATTTTTAAATTCATTGTATAAATTAATCACATTAATGATTCATTTATGTATTAATACACTAATGTATGAATTATTAACATTAATAAATAATTAATTGACTTTTAATTTCTTTTAAATATTATTTGATGGTTCATTTCACATGTTTAGTTATTGAAAATTATTTATCCTTTCCATCAAAAAAGTGAATAAAAAATTGTTCTACAAGAATTATTTTACCTTGCAGTGAAATAGAAAATTTTTGTTTTAGGATATATTACATTTATTGGTGAGGTTCATGGTTGAGTGGTACTCCCCACTGGTCTCCATATCCAAGTGACTATTTCTTTATTCCTATAATCCCTGAGGTGATTTTTGGGTGGAGACACCGGTGGTTAATAAGGAAATCAGTGATACAAGCAGTGACGAAGGGTAATAATGAATCAAGTTGACAAGGGATTGTGATCATAGGTCGGATGATGTAGAAATAGGAGAAAACTAAGTCAAATCATAACATAAGATAATTCCTATGGAAAATGAAATGATATTTCATTCCCACTAGGCCTTCATACCACTCTTTGAAATACAATGGCGGGTTGGATGTGTTATCCTTGGGGGATTTGACCAATCCTTATAGCCTTTGGGTGTGTGTCTCTTTATTTGTATTCTACCATTGATGACAACAAATTATTATTAATACACCTTAATTTTGTTATTACACATGTTAATTTGTTCTTTTAAAGAAATAAAACAGGTATTTGAAACATATCGGTACATATAATAACATTTTATTCACAAAAAACATATAAAAAATGAAAATATTATATAATTGATTAGGTTTATTCAAATTTAGAAACCTATATTTTTAATATAAATTATTTTTTAATGAAATTAATATTGTAGTAGTTACCTGAAGATACTTTCTTATATATAGTTACAATTAATTAACAATTAAAAATATGTTTCATAAATATTGGCTTAAAATATTGAATTATATTTATTAATGATAAAATTTAAAATTAAAATTTTTAAATAAAAATATAAGATAAAATTAAATATGTTACCCCAAATATTTCTTTTTATTTTACAATAAACCACTCTTGAGGATAGAATGGGATCAACCAAAATAAAAAAATGAAACCAAATCATCAAAATACTGTAAAACCAATTGATCACAACATTAATTCAAACCACAAAACCGAAAAAATAAATCAAAATCAAATATTTACATAGTCATGTTGGATAGAAAACAAATATATAAATAATTAACATTAAGTTAAATGACTTAGGTCAAGAAACCTTATTGATGAAGTCATGTATTGCACTCGACATGATCCTCACACCCACCTTGAGTGACATTACCTTGATTCAAAGTTGCACACAATCTATCACACTGGATCACCATCATCAACAGGGGACCCTTCTCAGTAGAAGAGAATAATGAACCACCACTACAAAATCCACAAACCATTATGTGCCGGATTTTCTTCGTTAGAAAAATGACAAATTTTTTGACCATGAAAATGAAAATTATAATATGAAAAGAAAAATTAGTTAGAAATTTGAACTAAATAATCCTCAAACTTGGGTTTCTACATAATAAGAGGATATTAAAAAAAATATTTGTTTATGATAAAAATAATGATTATTGTCATGATTTAATTAAAATTAGGATATTAGTACATTAAATGAATAAAATGTTAAATCAATTAGCATGGAAAAATATTTGATGATTATAAATCATATGAATTTTAAGATTGAATAATATTTTCAAGGTAATAATAACATAGATTATAATAATACCCCTTTGAAGTAACCACTTTGGAACACTTTTTCTTATAGGTGTACATAATTTTGTTATATATGAATGTTTTTTGTATATTTCTACAAAAATAGGTTTGTTATCAACCTTCATGATAATATGATTTTTTCTATTGAGAATTTATAGGGAATTTCCAACTATGAATTGTTGTAATTAATATGTTCTTTAGAGTTTATTGCGTAATGAAATATGATTGTTATGTATTTCGGACTGTGTTTTCTATGATTTGTGGTGTTTCCAAAATTCTATGGTATATGTTTGTTATGGCATGTGGTAATGAATATATTTTATGTAATTTTCTATCTTTGGTGGTATATGTTTGTTATATAGAATCAGAATAATGTTTCTAGGACTGAAACATTGTCCCTATATTGGGGTTTTTAAAATATTTGGAATTTCATACTACAAGAAATAATTATTTTATGACTAAATAATTATATTTTTTTCTTTACAATTATTTGGTATGAAATAAAAAAAAATTATAATATACCAAAAAAAATATAACTCTTGCGTACTAACTAATATATATATATATATAGTGTTAATATTAAGGAATGTGTCTTTACAAGATAAATGAAAAACTTTCATTATTTACACATCATAAAAAATATTTATAAAAATAAAAAAATCATGAATATTTTAAAAAAAAATATTTTTTTTTAATTTTTTTTTATATAAAAAAATGTTTTCTATTTTTAATTCATTTAATGTAAAAAAATTATAATAAATTTTTCTTACACCTTCTATGTAATGTCCCCTGATCCAACACTATATCACCTGGAAGGATTAGTCATAAGACCTCCACCACACCTATTTATATGCTAAATGCTTCTAACGATAAGCGATGGTGTGATAAATATAGTGGGAAGACTATATTCATTAGTTAAAAAGTTATAATAAAATGGAAATAAGTATATAATAATAATTATTATTATTATTAGAGTGAGGAACTAATCAAACCAAAAAAATACATCAGAAAAACAAAAATAGATACCAACTGAATAATCAAATAAATAATAATCTAATAATGTAACAATTTGATGGAATGTAACTAAATATCATGAATGAAGTAATAAAAAATTAAATGACTACATGTCTCTTAAAAAATTATCAAATTCCACTAGTCCCAAACCCCATGTCGGTCCATCACCAGACTCCATCCCATCTAATAAAAAAACTCTCAATAGCATCATCTCTTTCCCTTATCCAATCCAATATTCATGTATTTTGCTTGGGTACCAAACGAAAACCCAAATAAAGTTTGAGTATAACTCAGTAGGTCTAAACCACACTTTCTAATGAAAATGGTTTTATAAAAAGTGACTAAATAATAAAATAAACATGTATATTAATTAATTAAGCTAATAAATTAATACCACAACAACCTGCTTACGCTTTATTCCAGAATATCTCTGAACACGTCTCACAACCATCCCTACCATTACAATATAAACATGAGACATTATAACCAACCTCGAAGCTAGGATTGAATGTCACTATGTATGTCTAACAACCATGACAACCATAACCTTATAACCAAGGTACAAATTACAAAAATCTAGGTCAATACTCACTATATAACAATTTCTACTTTTAATCAGCATCGATCCTAGTATATAAGCATTACACCATGTCTCATGGTTATGACCAGTATATATTAATTTCAATATGTGTTAATAAAAATCCCTATATATAATTATTTTACAATTTTTTTAGTGAATACCCATGTATATAATCATTTTACAATGTCTCAGCGCATATCCTGATATATAAGAATTTCAACTAGTGAGCTAGGTCAATGCCCCATATAATCCTTTATTAATAATAAATCAGAACACATGTCATAGAAAAAGGATATCAAAATATCACATCCTAAGTCTCAAGGTTTAATTATTAAAATTTATATTTACATTCAAATTAATATTTTCTTTTATCATTTGTTCCTAATAAATAACATGCTGATTATATCATTAAACAAGCCAACCCAATGTAAATCTATATAATGAGATCACCCAAATTACATTTCATGATAAAAAACTTTAAAGAATTGATAAATTAATTTTATCAAAGGTTATATGACCCAGAAAATAGCAATAATCCATGAAAATAACCAATTGGATCCTAAGGGACAATATAGAATTTACAAATTCATTATTTAAAAAATTAAGGGGCACATATGTTTGTGTAATTGAAATATTTCACGGACATGAAAAATATTAAACCATGGGAGATGGTTAAGACCAACAACCATTAAATGAAGATCAACCAATGATTATAGTAGGATTATACAAAACTAAAAAAGCTACAGGTGAAGCCAAGAAGGTCCCTAGTCTATAAATGACATCAATCAATACCAATAATGCTAAGGGGAAACAGATTAAACCACAACGATCAGATAATGAAAGAGCAGAATATGGGACCAATGAAAAACATTACTTTGGATTGATCACACAAATGTTTTGTCTAGAATATAGGTAAGGGGACCAAAATTTTAAGTATTATCTCATGAGGTCAATAAGTGGAAAGGTTCGCATATTTGAGAGTAAAAATCATCTGGATGACATTTTTTATAATAATGATCAGGAAATTACATTATGTGTAATTTAGTTATACACCATTTATTTCTTTGTAAAGGGATACGGTAAAAAACACATAACCTTAAATTATTATATAATTATCACTAAATGTAAATGAAGTGTATTTATTAAAATAATGATAACCACTTCAAACCCCGTATTTGTTTCAAGACATGTTTCTGCCAGAATTTATAAGGCATGTAATACCTTTTCACAAAGTGTAATTCTCATACTGACAAATTTATGCCCCATTTTTCTTATATAAGGATTATAAACACCTTAAAAGGCTTAAAATAAAGTAAAGTCATTGTAAACCCATTTAAAACATTTATACCCTAACTCCATTTGTTCAAACAATCATAAATCCACAGAGTATAAGTCATTTTACCTGAAAAAGGTGCTCTATATAGATCCCCTTTGGATTTCTCATGTTTCCTAACAACCTAAGTCATAATTTATTCTAAAAAATAGACATCCACAATAAAACATTAAAACCAATGTTTAATGATTTGTAACAAGCTAACCAAAACAAGATTAATGATAAATATGGAGAGGGACATACCTAAAAAAATGGGATATAACAACCTATGAACCATATAATTTCTCACCTCTGAGTTGTTTCATGATTCAGTATGGGTTCTTATTAATCATGTCTATCCAATGTGCTTGCATATAAGACTCCCTCTCCTAGCGTAACTTCTAAAATCACCCATGATTCCACTGTACTTGAACCAAATGAATCTCCCTACTCTAGAGGTAATTCTCAATACGTTCCAAAATCTATATCAGAGACACTTCAAAGGAAAAATCATCCCAATGATCAATGTATTCTATGTCTATCACATTATAAGGGTCTTAATGATATCTTTGAATATAGGATACATGAAACACATCATTCAATATATTGTCGTGTTGTGGAAGGGTTAATTGGTATGCCACTGAACTGACTCTATCCACTATCACAAACGGCATGACAACCACAAGCGCTATATTTAAAAATTTTCTAATATGAAGTTGTCCCATCAAAGGAGATAGATAATGGATAACACATTGACCATACTCAAACTCTATAGGTAATCTATTATGGTAAGTGTCTGAATTTTTCCAGATTTGCACAATCACCAACCACTGTGTGATCAACAGAATTTTCCCAGACGTCCCCTACACGAGAATAGGCCCAACAAGCGATTACTCAACTAAATCCAACCAAAAAATAGGTGAACATAATTACCTTCAATTATAATCCTCAAATGGTTCTATTTGTATTGAATCATCATATCTATTATTATATACAAAATCTGTGAGTTCAATATAATTCCCCAAAAAACCACTGAAATCCCGAACATAGTCTTGAATAATATCCTAAAAAAGATGAATAGTCTTCTATGATTGAACAAAATCCTATGGATTATATTCCATATGTAAAATGAAATTAAATCCTAGATCTTTTTAAATAACTTTCCATAACCATGATGTTATACAAGGATCTCAATTTTAAAAGAAACTCCTCAGAACACTATGCAATTGAACTACCATGCCAATGTAAATACCGACTAGTTCCTTAATAGTGATGGTCACTCTGATTGGTAGGAAGTGTGACAACATTGTTAGTAAATACATAATAACCCATAAAACATCAATTTTATGAGTTTTCCAGTCACAAAATCCATAGTGACATCATCGCATTTCCACTCAAGAATGGGAAAATGTCGTAAATTTCCAATTGGCCTCTTATGGTCTTCTTCCACTAGAAGACATGTGAAACATCTCACCAGAAATACTGATTCCTCCTTCTTCATTCCTCACCACCACTAATTTCTGCATAGATCACAATACATATTTTTCAATCCATGATATGTTACCCATGTAGAAGAAAATATTTCTCTCATAAACTCCTTAAGCAAGCCTATAAGAACCCATACTCAACTGTGGGAAATAATAGAATTTCCACTTCTAATAGAACATCTCAATGGTGTCTCCCGAATATATAAGCACTATTTATGAACCATTCCCTACAGAATAGATAACTTATTATTCTTGATATTGTCCAAAATCTAAGTTATAATAGATGTCAAAATCGGAACTACTTGCCCATAAGACTCCTAAACATCTATATTCACGTCTTCTATGAGGGAAATCACCCTCAACTCATCACTAGACAATAATTAAATATCTACATACATATTTATACGCAATTAAATGATAATGATTATTCCTATACCTGATGTATAAGACAAGTTGATGTCAGAATTATATAGATACTCGAATCACCTCCTCTTGCAAGGGTTCAAGTCGTGCTATGAAAAGATGTACCAATGTCTCATGTGGTCTATGTATACCACAAACATCTCACCCATGATATAATGTCTATATAATTTATGGGCATGTACCAATACTTCTAACACTAAATAATGTGTTGGATAATTCTAATTATATAGCATCATCTATCTGGATCCATAATTGACCACTCTATCCTCCATCATTAGAACTGGTAAAATCCAAACATTGGATGCCTCATAGTTCATGGTATATGCCTTACCTGACATAGGTAATGTGAGAATAGGTGATGAGTCCATACTTCTATTCATCTCCTAGAATATCTCCCACATGAATCTGAGAAAAAATGCTCCACTCCCATCTTGTTCACCCATGCCTTTGGATATTCCAAATGAGATAGGTTTTGGATAAATCCCCAATAAGTAGTAGCTAACTCTAGATAGTTTATAATATCAAATACATTCATGGGATTCTACAAAGATGTCATAGATGAAAACTTATATAATTCCATAGACACTCCTTCATATGAGATGATATGGTCTATGAAGTGATCTTTATCAATCAAAATGACAATTGGTTAGCTTGGCATAAAGATGACTCTCTATCAATGTACTCAAGATGAGGTCATGATTTAGGGAATGATCAGTTTCAGACTGGGATCAAACTATAATGTCATTGAAATAATCAATAACAATCATTTCCAAAAATGATTAATTTTCCAATTCATGAATGCTGGAACGCCTCTAGTTCGTTAGTCAACTAGAATGACATCACTATGAACTCATACGATCCATGCATTCTCTTAAAGGGATTTTAGGGTATGTTAAATGGTTAAACCCTCAACATATGGTATCCTAATATCAAATTCATCATGGTTTGGATCATACAACCTCTAAACTGATTGAAAATATCATCAGTTCTTCGAAGGATAAACTTGTTCTTGACCATCATCTACTTTAATCTACAATAATCCACACACAAGTGAAAAGTACCATCAACCATATTGGTGAAGTGAACTGGATAAACCGAAGGATATGTACTATGTATAATGAATTCATTAGCTTCTAGATCTTCCATATAGACATTCAAATCCTGAATCTTCGGTGGTGCCATTATCTAAGGCGTGATAGAAATATGGTTTTTTCCTATCGCCAACAGGATCGTGAACATGGTCTCCCACTCCAGTAGTAAGCTATAGAAGTATTTAGGGCATGTTTCCTGAAAATGGTATACCAATAGAGGAAAATAATCACACTACATTCCACCATAATCTAGATAAGGTCAATTTATTTGACATTTAGGGATATTGAATCCGCACTAAATTGGTCCTACATGACCAACCTAAATATCCCACTCAACATGGTGAGAATAGATACCTCATTATAGACATAAAAAGTTTTATATCCTCCAGTAACAATCAATTTGATCCTAGTATATAACTAACCAATCTATAATATGAATCAAATGAAATAATTTCATTAACATCATGAATAGTTCCTTAGAGAAATGATAACCACCTATCTTAAGAGAAAATTCATTGTAATGATTGATATTATCTAATCACACTCCAAATGATGTATCTATGGTAAAAAAAACACCTAATATTTCTACATCAAAGACCAAATCATTTACAAAATGAGTAAATAAAAAGTCATTCTATTCTCCTATATAAAAAACACAAGTAAGCATCGATGATATTAGAACCATATCTCTGAATGTATACATTTCTATATCTACACTTGCCAGAGTAGATTACACAATGTTCAGCTTAATAATCCTTCTCCATAGGGCTCCTGCCTAACTCCCATGATTTATACCCTCTTCCTAGTACTTTTGTTCATATACATGTCTACCATATCTCATATCTCAATAAAAGTGTATAATAAAACCCCAACTACATGTCTACTAAATAGTGGTAACTTACTTCCCGGAATTAGGTTCTTATCCTACCCCTACCACTATTCTACTATTGTATTCCCCAAAAATCCAATGTAGGTGGTTTAGTATGCCTCATGCACAATTTTCTAATGTAGCATATGGATATTGATAATGTTTTTAGGCATTCATTCCACACATCTAGTACTGCAATATAATACATCCCTGAGATGGATTCTCATTACACTAAATTCGCTAACCACTAATGCCTTGGAGAAAACTATAATTGTAATGGTTCTTCCCACTAGATGAATAGTTCATAATATTTCCATTCTAAAATAGACCAACTGCTTCTCGAGGACCCTCTCAGTCATCCTTATGTGATGATTGAATGATTCATCGCATCTAAAATACTAATCATATGGAATATATTTACTTATTAAATTATCTCATAATGAATTCCATACATAAAACATCTCACAATAGTGATATAAATAGCTATAAATGATGGGACAAAGAACATCATGTGATTAAAATATTCAGCTAGTCCAATACAGACATGTCCTCCTATGTTAGGTGCATGGAATCATGTTAAATCTCATCCCCCGACCTCTTAGGATTGAAATGAAAAAAAATAAGTTCTTCTCAAATTCCTTCAAGGAAAACCTGTTATGTTACCCTAATTTCTATTGAATGTCCGACCAATGATTGGATGGTCTAGGAAGAACATACAGTAAGATCCACCCCCCATCAGTGGGTGTATTAATATGGTTAAAGATCTTCTGGACTGACTTGATCTTCATCTTGGATACCTAGGGGCCTCCCTCCTTAGTGAATATAGGAAGTTTCTAAAGTTGAAACACTCTAATCATCTCATCCAACAAAGGCATGGTGTGAAAATATCTTCTTACAAGGATCTCATGACTCTAAAGACTTTTTTTCACAGTTGAATATACATACAATGCTTATATAAAATAGGATATTCAGGATTAAATGCATAATGAGAATTCTAATTTCTACTCTCAGGAAGATCAAATCAAGGATGATAAGGTGTTATTTTCTCTACAAGAAAAACACACTCCTTATAAAAATGGAAATAACATCACTGTCAACCTCATCAAGTCATAACAACAGAGAACAAATGATTCATGTTCTTTCAAAACATAGATTACAAGTGTTTTAACAAGAAATATAAATTCATTTATTTCATTTGTTAGATATATTAGTTATCTTACAACACAGTTCATAAAGGAAAGTATATTTCACATGCAATAAATATATCCCTATCATGAATAATTCATGTCAACATATATTCATATCTTCATATTATGATCCATGCATACTCCTCTAATTCCAAATAGATCAATGATTGTAAATCTTAAGAACCAATAAAAAAATAAAATAAAAACTCAAAAAACATGCAAATCACTTTGGTTGATATAACATAAACTCTAACAATCACATACTATAAACAACTATCCACCCCTATGAACTTTGACATCCCCCAAAAATGGGTTTCATAATCCCATGCATAAGCTTTTTAACATGTCCTGACACATCGTTATATCCATTATACCTTCCCCAGAATGTAGTGCAACAAAAAAAATAACCATTCCTATGATACCTTTTGTGTAACATACCCTGATCTAGAACACTCTCATGTGGCTAGAAAGGGTTAATTATGAATCCTCAAGCATGCCACCAAATATTACAGGGACTGCCAAATAATATCAAAGGTGATATAAGTATTGTGGGGTGACTATAAATCCTTGTTACATATATAAAACATAGAGAAAAAAAACATATAATAATAATTAAATATCATAGCACATAAGTAATGTAATCAATACAATACAATAGAAAACAAGAAATATAGTCCAAATAGAAAATCCAATAAATTATAATGGAAGAATATATTTACATGATGAAATGTAAATAAACATTATTCTAGAGTTAATAAAATATAGAATTCATTTTGACTCAACAAAAGCCTCAAAATCCCTTGGGTTTGAACCTCATGTCGATCCTTCTCCAACCCCTAGCCTATCCAGTAAGAAAAGAGTAAAAAATAACTTCCCTTTAAATTTTTAAATCCCACAACTATTTAATCTAATCTTGTACCAAATGGAAGCCCTAATACGGTTTGATTATAACTCAGTAGGATGAAACCACTATGCATATACAACACTTGTCTGATAAAAAGTGAATGAAATAATACAATAAATGAGTGGATTATTTTTTTAATAATTTAAATTAATATCACACCAACCATCATAAGATCCATGCTGGATTATATATATGCATGTCTCAAAACCATTCAAACAATAAAAATATAAAGTTGTTAAGACAGAAACTTCCTCAAAACCATTATGAAATGTATCTAAGCATGTCTCACAACCATGCCAAATATAACCTTACAACCAAGGTATATATTTCACAAAACTTGGTCAAAACCAATATATAAGTATTTCAGAATTTAATCCAGTTCAAACCTAATATATATAAATTTTAAACATGTCTTAGGGCTAATCCTCATATATAAGAATTTTAGGATGTGTCTAGAAAAATCTTTGTAAATATTATTTTCAACATGTCTCTGGGCATAGCCCGCTGTATAAAAATTTCAACATGTCTTAGAAAACAACATGGAATTTATGAATTTAAACATGAATACTATGGAAACACCCCATATAATTATTTCAACATATGAAATCACATCACATGTCATACAAACAAAAATATCACAGAATCACATCAACATGGTCGATAGTTCATTATGAAAACTGTTGTTTTTATTTCAGTTAAACATTTATTTTATCGATTGGTCATAATCGATAACATTCCATTTATCTCATTAAAAAGGAAATACATTGTGAATATATTTAATGAAGTCAATAAAAATCTATATAATGATAAAACACACATTTATCAATCAATAAATTCATTTAATCAATGTTTTGGTCACCCAAACAGAAACCAGAAGATAGTTCTATAAAAAGTTTTATCCAAAGGTACTCAAAGGAATAATCCAATTCAATATTTAATCAATTTAGACACACATATTTTGGTGGAATTTCAATATTGTACATAATTCAAAATTAAAAAACTATAGGGTTATGTTTTATACCTCTACCTTTAACAGATTATCAACCAATGCTTCCAAAATGATTCCCCAAAAATAACGTGATCACAAATGATCACAAAATGTTACTAGATCATAACTAATAGAGATAAAACCCAATAATTATCATTGTCAATAGATTAAAATTCAATGTTTAGAGAATGAAAAAGCGAACAGGGAACCAAAAAAACAATATACCAGGTATTGATTGAAAAATGGGATATCCAAAGCATAGGGAAGGTACCTAAAATATAATGGATGATCACCCTAGGTTTAGAGGAGGAATTATGCACAAGGGTGAGATTAAAAACCTTCTACAGATCACTTTTTTACATCCTTCTTAAAAAACTACCCGTTGTGTTATTCAGTTAGACACAATGTATTCCATTTTAAGAGGGACGCACTAAAAATCCATCACCTGAGATTATTATTTTATTATCCTAAACAATAAAGGAAGTATATTTCTTAATTGACATATCACTCGTTCACTCACTATATATGGTTCATTATATATGTATGGAATAAATTAGTAGTGTGTATGATCTTCACATGACATGTAATATTCCTATAGAAAACAATTTCCCCCTTTTCCATGCATAAGAATTCTAAAAACCTCTATAGACTTCTACTCATGGAAACCCCTATAAACCCATTTAACACATTTAATCGTTGACTCAGTTAGTTCAAAAAAGTACAAATCCAAAAAATTATGTCATTTTCCCCCAACAAAGTTTCTCTGTATAGATCCTCTATAATTTCGTCATGTTTCCTCACAACCCAAGACCATGTTTATTCAAACAAATAGACATCCATGAAAAAACATGACAAACAATGTTTAATAATGGGGAAAATTTCAAGAAAAATAATTATATCAAAATCTCAAAGAGATAAGTACGTAGAAAAAGAAATGATATTACATTTTAGAAAATGAATTTTTTAAGTGATCAGTAAATTCATCTTTCAAGACAACATTCAAATCATTATGTAAATGATAATTTGTAGTTTTTATTCAGTTTTCATCTTTAAATGACATTTATTTACTTTAATAGATATTATTTTTTAATAATTTCCCTCTAAATTCCATTATAATATTTTTTATTCCTGGGATTGAAATAATTAATTCAAATGATCCTGATATTGATCTACTGTATTGGACGCATATTAAACTGAATGTTCCCCAAGGTTGATTGGTCACATGGCCTCAAGTGCATCTCCATGAATATCAGAGGCTACTAAATAGTATTGAGGGAATGATATGTGTCAATCGGGAGACTATTCCATCCTTACTAGAGTGTATTACATGGGATGATTACAATATAATAGGCGATATGTTGGGGAAACAATGTAATAACAAACAAAACACATGGATGAAGAAGACATGAAAAATAATTCAATAGGTGAAACTAATACAAACATTGAAAATATGATAATGATATGTCATGTATCTATAATGATGGAAAACATAGAAATAATAAAAAGTCAATACATTCTTTACAATGTATCAACAAAAGAATCTAAAATCTATCCCCACCATCCCAAGCTCTAGATCGATCATCTGTTACCAACACCATCATAAACAATTATGAAATCTGGTGTTTAAAGTGATAAACATATTATTATCAACACCTACATACATATAGACCCATCGTTTATCAATATTGACCCAGATAGGGTGTGTGGTAACTCTCACTAGGCCACCACCTACAGTGTCTAAAACAACCTATCCATGTAATATAAACTGCAACATTCTGTAAGAATACATATAAATAATTAAAGAAGAAAAATTAATATTAATACCCAAGTACCCACTTCGTCCTGCAAATACTTTCAGAGAATGTAACTAGTTAAATTATAAATTTTGTTCCAGTTTATATTATTAATCCATGTGAGGTAAAACCATAATAACATCACCTTATTATAGTAATAGTGAATTTTTTCACATATAATGATGGAAAAATGATAATAATAATGAAGAGGTTACAAGGTAAAAACAAAAGAAACCATGTCCCCAAGGGTCAACAACTCAGTAGTAACTGTAGCTAGGATAAGGGGTAACAGTATAATATAAGGAGCATCAGCTTAGTAATTCCCTAATAGTGTGATATATCCTAGTCTAGGGAATTCATCCAAGGTAAAACAAGAAAATCAACGGTTACACCCAAATAAGTATCCAAGGCACTAAATGTCTTTAGATTCCATGATAGATCCAAGGAGGGTATCTGACGAATCCTATAATATAAAATTAGGGATTGTAGTGTGTCATACTGGGCATCAACTAATAGACCACGTTCGGGTTTCTAGGTGGGTCTCACCCTAGGAAACAGACATCTCAAGAATGGAAGGGCATCCACGAGGGGTCATGGAATTCAATCCACAATAAAAATGATAACTCAATTATTACCTCTAGAAGAATCATTTCCAAGTTGGTACACAATTTTGTATCTAACATTGATTCTTTTAATAATTAAGATCATCTATATTCATATAATTTAATAGATTAATTTGGGTAATTCTTTGAATTTCATCAGTGTGACAGGGATAAAGGGGCATGAAACCATTAAATTAAATATTTTATGTCATAATTATTTAATATGGTTCACTTTGTTACCTTCCATTAGAAATAGAATGGTTTACAACAATCATGCAATCAAACATTCAATCACATTTAATAAGAACAAGTCATACATAGAAATATACTTAAAATTTTCAACTGATATTCGTTAATAAAGTTGAAGCACTTACATTAAATGTGTAAATTGAGAAGAAAACATGGTACTATAAATTTATCATTTTTATTTTCATTTAATTAATAATGAATTACCAATATTTGGTTCAAGATGATGTACACCCGAATGGTGGCAGATACACACATGTCAATGCTCTTAAAGGACAATTATTGAGATCACCCTACATGGGGTGGCTGGTATTATGGATCTAACCACAAATTATTGCTAATAAATTTAATAAGGTAATTATTACATGGTTATAATTATATCATGTGTAACGCCCCGACCCTAGTTACCCAGAGTCGGTGCATTATTACATAACATTGGCATGATCACAAGAAAGATCAAATATTGAAAGACCGATTGGTTTAGGAGCATTGGAAACACTAGATATATTCATAAGTTTTACATTACATCATAAAATGAAAAACTACTACAACAACATAATGTATCCATAATCCATACTCATATCCCCACATAATATCCCTGCAGGTCATTCAAAATTTACTTCTTCACTTCCTGGGAAAAATAAAACATAGAAAAGGGGTGAGCTCAAATGCCCAGTAAGGATAACAATATAGCAGAAACTTTCATAAATAAGAATAAACAATTAAGGAAATGTATAACTAAAACAAAAGCCTTTAAAACTTGAACATTCAACATTGTATGGCATAAATAAAATGAAATAATGCCATTTACTCATTCACATGGATATTCTACTAATCGAATAATCACATGAAAAATCACTAACCACTTTCATAATGTTGTAATGCATAATGCCACACTATCATAACCACATAGCCAAGGCCTCGTTCCAAGACTAAAAATAAGATTTTGTCAAGGCCTTGTTCCAAGACACTAGTTTGTCTCATGAGACCTACCGATGCATCAAGGAGCTATAGCGGGCTCCACCCGTCACATATTAAGTCCAATGCATTCCCATATGAAAAGGTTTAAACATAACATAAACATTCATATTAAAACTAGCATACGAAATGTCAATAATTTCACCATAAACCAGGAATGGTATAAAAATAGCACATCCACAGTCAAACATATCAACAAACCTTCAATACAATATAGAAGTTTTGTATCATAATAAATCAACTTCAAATAAGCGTAAAATCCATCAAAGGATGTTGACATAGATGAAATCAAAACTCTTTTTAGAGAAATATATCTTTCTATTTTGAAATCATTTAAGAGTCATATATTTATAAAATAAAACATTTTCTTTGAAAATATTCTTATAATATTGTAAGGGAAGCTTCGATGATTTTATAACGGCAGAAAATAGCCGCACCCGCCGTATAAGTTAAAAAAACATTCTTACCTTAATTTTGTCGAAAAGGTTAAAAATCACCTTGTTTGGAAAACGACTGAAATATTCCTTTATAAACCTCTTATAAAAAGTCAAACAAGGGTATAAATGATTTTAACCCATATTCTTGTAAATAGTAAAAATGTTTTGAAATACATTTTTAAGAAACATGGATGTGGATGATAAAGAGATCCCAGTAGATTATTACGTATAAACAACCTCGGATAATGAAGAGATTGTGAAATAACCCTTACCAATTAGGTAACTTATGAAACATACAACCCATGAAAGAGGTATCATACAATGAATATGTAAATACACATAAATTAGAGTGTATTACACAAAGAATATAATTATGGGCAGTACATAAACCACACAAAAGGTGATGGTGGTAATATGGCATTAATATCACGGGAATAAGGAGTGAGATGAAAACCCCTTACCTTGTACTTTTCCTTGGTTGGGGTAGGTTAACCACCTGTATAATGGTGAAATAATTGTTATTAAATTATACAATAATCATATACATTAATATGATATCATATATGATCTTTTAATATTGATTTGATAATAATATCTTAGTATTATCGTTGTTTCAGGTGTAAACTTACTTGTTTTCTTTTATATGTATTGTTATGTAAGTCATGTTTGTAATTGATAGGATGTATATTATTAATATACATAATGATATCACGTCCTTAAAAATCATTTTTAAATTATCAAATGATAATTATACTTGAATGGATACGATGGAGAATGAATCTTATCGCGTTCGTGGAGATGGTAGTCCATACGTACGCACAAGCGAAAATATCATTCTTTTGATATTAAAATAATATATAAATGGATGGTATGTCATATATACAGAATAATTAACATGTTATATTTATTATTTACATGATTTACATATCATTATTATACCCATACAAATAATAAAATATTGAATAACAATTACACCACGACGTGGAGACGGTAAGCCGTACGTACGCACGTATGGTGACATGTTATTCAAAGGGCGGATAGAATACTGAATATGGTTTTACCATATTTATAATAACATCAAAGTATATATATTATACTGGAGTTATTATTTTAAAATGGTAACAACAAATAAAGGAGTGGAAGAAGAAATGAACTTGGAAAAGGGTGGGGAAATCATTACCTCTTCTTCGGGTTCTTCCTTTTGATTTGATCAAAAGGGCTCCTTAGGTTGCCTTTCTGATCAAAATAAGGCTTCTAGGTTGTAGCGAGGGATGTTGGGAGAGTATGTGGGAAGATTTTGGCCGAACCAAAAGGCTTTGAAGGTGTGATGAAATGAGAAGGAGGAGTGCCCTTTTATAAGAGGGGTGAGGGGAACCTTTAGAAAAGCTAGAAATATTAATTTATAATAAATTTATATTCGGTTTATAATGGCTCCAAAGTTGATTATTCAAAGGTTAAGGTTGGTATGGGTCGAAAACAACTAAACCAATAGAATTTAGACAGGTTTGGATACTTATATTAACCTTATCTTTAAGTATTAACTCTAAGTTAATTAGTTTCACTTTTACAATGTCTCTTTGTATTTTTTTATAATGTGGTTAATAAACTTACTATATATATCCAAGTGACCCCCAAGTGGTCCATTAATGATGAACTTATCATGTTATATGTCTCTTGGCCGAACCTTATATTTTTAGAAATTTAATATCAATTAATAATATAATATTTGTTTTAAGAACTCTTTTATGTCAATTTTGACACTATTCAATAGTTGATTTTTTTGAAACTCATAACAGATTGATTACTTCAAACAAAGTAA
Source organism: Viscum album (assembly GCA_963277665.1). Taxonomy (NCBI): domain Eukaryota; kingdom Viridiplantae; phylum Streptophyta; class Magnoliopsida; order Santalales; family Viscaceae; genus Viscum; species Viscum album. Next base: position 514,582,648 of record OY728138.1, read on the forward strand.
ATTAAATAAATACTAATATATCATATTATCCTATAAAATTAGTTTAATTCTTTTAAAGTTTCGTATTATATTTATTTGGGTATTTATAATATCAATTAATTTAATTTTTCACTATTTTAGTAATTACTGCATCATCATTGTGTCATAAATAAAATAAATTATTTAATGTCTAAAAATTATAAATAAAATATCATTATGTATGAAATCATTTTATATTTCTAATTAATATTTATAATCTAAAATAAAACATATATAACCCTATGTAATAATTATTTTTCTAAAAGATATATGCTTGTGTCATTTTTGTATTCATTTTAACTTAATTAAAATATAGTGTCCCTATCACCTACAAGTGGCACCATGGGGTCCCCAAATCGACCCCAAGATGCCTATGGTCGAACATTTATCAACAAAAAAGGAGAGGACACGTTTTAGGGTAATTTAGTATTATTATAATATAAGTTTTTAACCCTTATTTACCAGATTTACCCTTAACCATGGTAAATAAAATATTTACCGCAGTAATTATTCAAAATGTCTAAAAATAAAAGTTACCTATTTACACAATTTGGACATCCTGATTCCAAATATGGAATCCATTTTTCTAAATTCAAAACACAGAAGTGGAAGAAGTTAATTTAAAATTAATTCTCGCTGTTAAAACAAAAAGCGTGTTTTCAAGAGATAATAACTATCAAAAGATTGACACTTGTTTATGTTCGGTTTAATTGTAAAGTTATGTCCAATGACCAACATTATATTAAATGGTAAAAATATATTCTAAATATAATTTAAACCACTCAAATTCATAATTTATCACTATTAATTATTTTGATTAAAAAAGTTGTTTTTAATTAAAATTTAGTAATTTTCACTATTCATCAAAATATGAAAGTTATCCGAAAAGTACCAAAATTTCACGTTAGGCTAAATTCTATATTCCGAATCCAGAAATGAAGTCCATTTTAAAATATAAAATATATATAATTTCGAAAAGTAGGTATTACTATTCATAACGGCTAGTTTGATTGGTTATGGTGTGTTAGAACTCGGTGTTGCGTACAACACACGCTATCACATTATTCAAAGAGAAGAATACCGTAGAAGCTTGGGGTGTCACATTCTCCCCTCCATCAAATAATTTCGTTCTCGAAATTTCTAGAATACTACCGCATGAAAAGACTAGGGTGGTTCTTCATCATAAGTTCCTCGGTTTCCCACATTGCCTCTTCCATCTTATGGTTTCTCCACAAAACTTTTACCAGACACGTCGTCCGGTTTCTCAGTACTTGTTCTCTTGTATCAAGAATCCTGACAGGCTCTTCACAATAAGACAGATCGGGTTCTAGTTCTAATTCCTCATAGGTGAGTACATGCGTTGGGTCAGGCATGTATTTCCTCAACAGAGATACGTGGAACACATCGTGAACTTTGGAGAGACTTGGAGGCATTGCCAATCGGTAATCTACAACCCCAATTCGTTCTAAGAATTCGAAGGGTCCGATGTACCTGGGACTCAATTTACCTTTCTTACCAAAACGTATTACTCCCTTCCATGGAGATAACTTCAGGAAAACATGATCACCGACTTGAAATTCCAAATCCTTCCTTCGATTATCGGCATAGCTCTTATGCCTACATTGAGCTGCTTTGATGTGATTTTGGATTACCTTCACCTTTTCCACTGTTTCCTCCACCAGTTCTGGGCCTACAAGTTTTCTTTCACCAACGTCATCCCAACAGGTTGGTGTACGACATCTCTTTCCGTATAACGCTTCATATGGTTCCATCTGAATACTCGAATGGAAGCTATTGTTATAGGAAAATTCTACCAGTGGTAAATATTGATCCCACATACCCTGAAAGTCAAGTGAGCAAGATCTCAACATGTCTTCTAAGGTCTGAATAGTTCGTTATGATTGTCCATCTGTCTGAGGGTGGTAAGCAGTGCTCAAATGAAGTTCAGTATCTAATGATTTCTGAAGACTTTTCCAAAATCTTGAAGTAAAACAGGGATCACGATCAGAAACAATCGATAGGGGTACTCCATGAAGTCTCACAACTTCATTAATATATAGTCTTGCTAGACGTTCCAGGGGTAGATCTTCTCTTATAGCAAGAAAATGTGCTGACTTGGTAAGATGATCAATAATAACCCATATTGCATCATTCCTTCTAGGAGTCTTTGGTAGCCCCATGACAACGTCCATCGTAATATTGTCCCATTTCCACTCCGGTATGGGAAGAGGTTGCATGACTCCCCCAGGCTGTTGCCTTCCATCTTTCACTTGTTGACAAACCATACATCTTGACACAAAATCAGTAATCTCCCTCTTCATGTTGTCCCACCAAAAATGTTCCTTCAAATCTCTATACATTTTCGTGCTCCCAGGGTGTATAGAGAAATTTGAACTATGAGCATCATCCAACAATTCACTTTTTAGATCAGGTAAATCGGGAACACAAGGTCTCTTCCCGAATTTCAAAATTACATCTTCATACACAAAGTCTCTCAATATCCCATCATTCACAGCTTTAATCTTATTTTTAAATTCTTCATCATCGGTCTGAGAACTCTTAATCCTTTCTAGTAAAGATGGTTTGGCAACCATTTGAAAAAGTATTGATGTTTCACCTTCCATGGTTATTCCCATGTCCATCTTCACTAGATCCATGAAAATTGGATCCCTTTCAATTCTCATATTGTTCAAAACTCCATGGTCTTTTCTACTCAAAGCATATGCCACCTTGTTTTCTTTACCCGGGTGGTAGTGTATCGTTCAATCATAATCCTTGAGTAATTCAAGCCATCTCCTTTGCCTCATGTTGAGTTCTTTTTGTGAGAAAATATACTTCAAACTCTTGTGATCTGTATAAATCTCACATTTTTCACCATAGAGGTAGTGCATCCATATCTTCAAAGAAAATATCATAGCTGCTAACTCGAGATCATGAGTAGGATAGTTTTGTTCATGAATTTTCAACTGCTGTGATGCATAGGCAATAACTCTATCATTCTGCATAAGGACACAACCAAGTCCTTTCTTTGATGCATCACAATAAATAACGAACCCATCATTCCCCGATAGTAGAGTAAATATAGGAGAATTGACTAATCTTCTCTTCAGATCTTCAAAACATTCTTCACACTCTTTTGTCCAAACAAATTTAACCCCTTTACGTGTGAGCTTCGTTAATGGGTTAGCCAATCGGGAAAAATTCTGGACGAAACGTCGATAATAACCTGCCAAACCAATAAAACTACGTACCTCAGTTATACTCGTAGGTGTTGGCCATTATTGGATTTCCTTGGTCTTAGAAGGATCAACAGAGATTCCATCTTTAGAGACAATATGTCCAAGAAAAGAAATCTCCTGAAGCTAGAATTCACACTTGCTGAACTTCCCATATAATTCATGCCTCCTCAGAGTCTTCAAGATAATGCGCAAGTGATTTTCATGATCTTCGTAGGTTTTGGAGTATACCAAGATATCATCAATAAATACCACCACAAATTCATCGAGATACTCCTTGAAAACTCTATTCATCAGATCCATGAATACAGAGGGTGCATTAGTCAATCTAAACGGCATTATGGTAAAATCATAATGCCCGTACCTGGTTCGAAATGCTGTCTTCAGAATGTCTTCCTTCTTTACACACAACTAATGGTATCCAGATCGAAGGTCAATCTTTGAAAAGTATTGAGCTCCATGAAGTTGGTCAAATAAATCATCAATACGAGGTAGGGGATACTTGTTCTTTATCGTTATAGCATTGATCTCCCTGTAGTCGATACATAACCTCATAGATCCATCTTTCTTTTTAACAAAAAGAACAGGGGCTCCCCATGGAGAAACACTAGGGCGAATAAATCCCTTATTACTCAATTCCTCTAGTTGTTTCTTTAGTTAAACTAATTCTACAGTGGCCATTCTATAAGAGGTCTTTGATATAGGCCTTGATCCAGGAATCAAATCAATGGAAAACTCAACTTCTCGTTCTGGAGGATGTCTAGGTAAATCTTCCAGAAATACATCTACAAATTCTTCCACAACAGGTACATCCTCTATTTGAACATTCCTTTCCTCACAGACAGTTATTTCATTCTCTTCCTCCCCAATAATTGAATTAAGTTGAGCTACTTGGGGTGGATCTAAATAAGAATTAGGTGGTGACGATTATGCTCTAAAGATAAGGTGTTCCTTATCATTATCATCAAGAATCGTAACCTCTTTCTTCTTACAATTTATCTTCGCATCATAGTCTGAAAGACAATCCATACCGCGGATTATATCAAACTCAATCATAGGTATGACGACGAGATCAGCAGATAAAGAACAGTTATGTGCTCTAATGGGGACTGATTCACAAAACTTTGTTGCAATAATACTTCCCTTAAGAGTTTTAACTGACAATTCCCTTATTAAATAAAATTGGAAATATCTAATTTTCTTAGAAAACTAGGAAGATATGAAACAATGTGATGATCCAGAGTCAAATAATGTATTTTCTAAACTTTAGGAAACCATTAAATTACCTGCCACCACGTCTTTCGGAGATTCTACTTCAGCAGTAGTGATAACATAAGCCTGGCTTTGATCCCTTGTCCTTTTCTGAGGTAAGTTCCCCTGACGCTTAGGAAATGAATTTGCATAATGCCCCATCTCCCTGCAATTGTAGCACTGAACGTTGGTAGCTTCCTTCTTCCCCTTGCAATCATGAGCTTGGTGGCCTTTTTCACCACACTTGTAACAGACATCCATTCCCTTCAATCAAGTACCAGGATGTTTCTTCTTGCATTTACCACAAGATGGATATTCAACCTTTCCCTTCTTCCCCTTATTTTCATTCCCAGGTTGATCAGCAGGTCTCTTCTTCTCTTGCTTTTCTTTAAAGTCATAGGACTTAGAGAATTTTTTTTCGGTCTTGATAGCACATGAGACAATGTCTTCGTACGAAGAAAAGGATTGTGAGACTAATACTCGACGGTGAAATGGTTTTAACCCATAAAAGAAACGATCAATCTTACTTCTTGGGTTACGTATATAATCACCAACATACCTTGCTAACCTTGTAATGTTAGCCTCATACTTTGTGACATTCTCATCCTCCTTCTGTCTCAGACTTAGAAATTGTCTTTCCATATCTGCTCGATGGTCGCGAGAAAAGTATTTTTCTAAAAACAGATCTTTGAACTCCCTCCATTCCATATTTGATACTTCATCATCTTCCTTAATATTTTGAATTAATGACCACCATTGATCAGCATCTCAAGTGAGGCGGTAAACTGCCATGATAACTTTTTCCCTTTCACTGCTCCCCAAAGCCTGAAATATTTTCTCTAGGGAATTTATCCATTGCTCAGCTACTAAGGGATTTGTTCTCCCATTGAACGTTGGTGGTTGTTGCCTCATGAATCGATCTAACATTGATTCTCCACGCTGTGGATCAGGGTGCTCCATATGGGTAAGGTTATTATTCATAACCTGAGTAAGTTGTCCCAGTATGGTAATTAGCTGATCGGCACCAGTTGCAGCACCAGCTCCACTATAATTATCTTGAGCAGGAGGGAAATCCATACATGGAGTTCGTGCATTGATACGGTTTCCATTTCATCCACTAGGAACCATTTCTAAACAATGGCATAAACTAGATCAGTTTAAGAATCAAAATACATAATCCCATACTTATAAAACACTTCACATAAATTGAACTATTTATGGATATAATCCATAATCATAAAAATGTTTTCTTTGAGGAAGTATATACTCATAAACCCTTCATAATGATTTTTAAAGAAAATGAGAGTTATCCTAAGCATATCCCCTGGGAGTGTCGTAACCAAGAGTGCAGCAAGGCCCGTTGTCGTGCACTAGTTCCCGTTAGAGTCTAGCTCAAAGCGGTGTTTTCGGGTTTTACCCCTAGGTACATATGTGCAAGAGCCGCCTCTACCTTCTCGTATCCAGACAGAGATGTATTGCTCGGAAAACTCACAAAATCTCTACAATACCAAATTCTAGGAAGTTCTTCTATACTAATCCTCAAAGTTCATCTTAGGTATACGTGCTCTAATCAGAGTTTATCTAAATCTAGGTTCCAAGGTTTGTACTAAACATCCTCTGATACCAACTGTAACGCCCCGACCCTATTTACCCAGAGTCGGTGCATTATTACATAACATTGGCATGATCACAAGAATGATAAAATCTCGAAATACCGATTGGTTTAGTATCCTTGGAAACACTAGATATATTCATAAGTTTTACATTACATCATAAAATGAAAAACTACTAAAACAACATAATGTCTCCATAATCCACCCTCATATCCCCGCATAATATCCCTGCAGGTCAATCATAATTTACTTCTTCACTTCCTGGGAAAAATAAAACATAGAAAAGGGGTGAGCTCAAATGCCTAGTAAGGATAACAATATAGTGGAAACATTCATAAATAAGAAAAAAAATTTAAGGCAATGTATAACTAAAACAAAAGCCTTTCAAACTTGAACTTTCAACATTGTATGGCATAAATAAAATGAAATAATTCCATTCACTCATTCACATGGATATTCTACAAATAAAATAATCACATGCAAAATCACTAACCACCTTCATAATGTTGGAATGCATAATGCTAGACTATCATAACCACATAGCCAAGGCCTCGTGCCAAGACTACAAATAAAATTTGTCAAGGCCTTGTGCCAAGACACTAGATTGTCTTATGAGACCTACCGATGCATCGAGGAGCTATAGCGGGCTCCACCCGTCACATATTAAGTCCAATGCATTCCCATATGAAAAGGTTTAAACATAACATAAACATTCATATTAAAACTAGCATACGAAATGTCAATACTTTCACCAGAAACCATGAATGGTATAAAAATAGCACATCCACAGTCAATCATATCACAAAACCTTCAATACAAAATAGAAGTTTTGTATCATAATAAATCAACTTCAAATAAGCGTAAAATCCATCAAAGGATGTTGACATAGATGAAATCAAAACTCTTTTTAGAGAAATATCTCTTTCTATTTTGAAATCATTTAAGAGTCATATATTTATAAAATAAAACATTTTCTTTGAAAATATTCTTATAATCTTGTAAGGGAATCTTCGACGATTTTATAACGGCGGAAAATAGCCGCACCCGCCGTATAAGTTAAAAAAACATTCTTACCTTAATTTTGTCGAAAAGGTTAAAAATCACCTTGTTTGGAAAACGACAGAAAGATTCCTTTATAAACCTCTTATAAAAAGTCAAAAAAGGGTATAAATTATTTTAACCCATATTCTTGTAAATAGTAAAAATGTTTTGAAATACATTTTTAAGAAACATGGATGTGGATGATAAAGAGATCCCAATAGATTATTACGTATAAACAACCTCGGATAATGAAGAGATTGTGAAATAACCCTTACCAATTTGGTAACTTATGAAACATACAACCCATGAAAGAGGAATCATCTAATGAATATGTAAATACACATAAATTAGAGTGTATTACACAAAGAATATAATTATGGGCAGTACATACACCACACAAAAGGTGATGGTGGCAATATGGCATTAATCTCACGGGAATAAGGAGTGAGATGAAAACCCCTTACCATGTACTTTTCCTTGGTTGGGGTATGTTAACCTCCTGTATAATGGTGAAATAATTGTTATTAAATTATACAAGAATCATATACATTAATATGACATCATATATGATCTTTTAATATTGATTTGATAATAATATCTTAGTATTATCATTGTTTCAGGTGTTAACTTACCTGTTTTCTTTTATATGTTTTGTTACGTAAGCCATGTTTGTAATGGATAGGTTGTATATTATTCATATACATAATGGTATCAAGTCCTTAAACATAATTTTTAAATTATCAAATGATAATTATACTTGAATGGATACGATGGAGAATGAATCTTATCGTGTTTGTGGAGACGGTAGTCCGTACGTACGCACGATCGAAAATATCATTTTTTTGATATTAAAATAATATATAAATGGATGGTAAATCATATATACATAATAATTAACATGTTATATTTATTATTTACATGAGTTACATATCATTATTATCCCCATCCAAATAATAATATATTGAATAACAATTACACCACGACGTGGAGACGGTAAGCCGTACGTACGCACGTATGGTGACATGTTATTCAAAGGGCGGATAGAATACTGAATATGGTTGTACCATATTTATAATAACATCAAAGTATATATATGATACTGGATTTATTATTTCATAATGGTAACAACAAAGAAGGAAGAAGTGGAAGAAGAAAAGAACTTGGAAAGGGGTGGTGAAATCATTACCTCTTCTTCGGGTTCTTTCTTTTGATTTGATCAAAAGGGCTCCTTAGGATGGCTTTCTGATCAAACTAATGCCTCTCAGTTGTAGTGAGGGAAGTTGGGAGAGTATTTGGGAAGAGTTTGGCCGAACCAAAAGGCTTTGATGGTGTGAAGAAATGAGAAGGAGGAGTGCCCTTTTATAAGTGGGGTGAGGGGCACCTTTGGAAAAGCTAGAAATATTAATTTATAATAAATTCATATTCGGTTTCTAATGGCTCCAAAGTTGATTATTCAAAGTTTAAGGTGGGTATGGGTCGAAAAAAACTCAACCAATAGAATTTAGATAGGTTTGGGTACTTATATTAACCTTATCTTTAAGTATTAACTCTAAGTTAATTAGTTTCACTTTTACAATGTCTCTTTATATTTTTTTTATAATATGGTTAATAAACTTACTATATATATCCAAGAGACCCCCAAGTGGTCCATTAATGATGAACGTATCATGTTATAAGTCTCTTGGCCGAACCTTAGATTTTTAGGAATTTAATATCAATTAATAATATAATATTTGTTTTAAGAACTCTTTTATGTCAATTTTGACACTATTCAATAGTTGATTTTTGTGAAACTCATAACAGATCGATTACTTCGAAAAAAGTAAATTAAATCAATACTAATATATCATATTATCCAATAAAATTAGTTTAATTCATTAAAATGTTCATATTATATTTATTTGGGTATTTATAATATCAATTAAATTAATTTTTCACTATTTTAGTAATTACTGCATCATCATTGTGTCATAAATAAAATAAATTATTTAATGTCTAAAAATTATAAATAAACTATAATTATGTATGAAATCGTTTTATCTTTCTAATTAATATTTATAATCTAAAATCCAACATATATAACCCTATTTAATAATTGTTTTTCTAAAAGATATATGCTTGTGTCATTTTTGTATTCATTTTAACTTAATTAAAATAAAGTGTCCCTATCACCTACAAGTGGCACCATGGGGTCCACAAATAGACCCAAAGATGCATATGGTCGAACATGTATCAACCAAAAAGGCTAGGACACGTTTTAGGGTAATTTAGTATTATTATAATATTATTTTTTAACCCTTATTTACCGGATTTACCCTTAACCATGGTAAATAAAATATTTACCGCAATAATTATTCAAAATGACTAAAAATAAAAGTTACCTATTTACACAATTTGGACATCCTGATTTCAAATATGGAATCCATTTTTCTAATTTCAAAACATAGAAGTGGCAGAAATTAATTTAAAATTAATTCTCGTTGTTAAAACAAAAATCTTGTTTTTAAGAGATAATAACTATCAAAAGATTGACACTTGTTTATGTTCGGTTTAATTGTAAAATTATGTCCAATGACAAACATTATATTAAATGGTAAAAATATATTCTAAATATAATTTAAAACCACTCAAATTCATAATTTATAACTATTAATTATTTTGATTAAAAAAGTTGTTTTTAATTAAAATTTAGTAATTTTCACTATTCATCAAAATATGAAAGTTATCCGAAAAGTACCAAAATTTCACCTTAGGATAAATTTGATATTCCGAATCTAGAAATGAAGTCCATTTTAAAATATTAAATATATATAATTTCAAAAAGTAGGTATTACTATTCATAACGGCTAGTTTGATTGGTTATGGTGTGTTAGAACTCGGTGTTGCGTACAACACACGCTATCACATTATTCAAAGAGAAGCGTACCGTAGAAGCTTGGGGTGTTACATCATGAAAGGAAAATAAATAAATAAGTCATGCTTTATGATGTCAGGGCACACACACGACTATTTATAAAATGAAAAAACATGAAGCATGAGTTATAAACCACGTAACATAAACTCATATAACTATAATAATCTAGTATCAACCTTTAGTTTAGTATATGTTTGAAGAGATACAATTAATGTATCAATTACCTAAAGATGGGTTATATGATCCTGCATATAAATAGAATTTTATATATGATTAATAATGATGAATGTTTTAAAATAAATCAAGATGTTACCGGTGCAGATCTAACGAGATGAATGGAGATTGAATAATACTTAATATATACTATAGGGATCAAAAACTATGTTAGATTGATTTTAGGATTTAATTGGGATAAATTAGGATGTGTCTGTCTACTGGAATGAAAAACCAAAGGATGGTTTCATTTAATATTATTTTATGGTAAAACCCATAAAATCACCAAAAAAGCGCATCACATGGTTTGGATACACTATTTCATAACCCTTATTTCAACCATGAATGGGATTCCCTAAATACTGGTTACCCACATGGTTTGGATACCTGGTTTGAAAAACCTTGAGCATACCATGATAAAAACCTTTGCAAATTTGTCTGTAGTTTTTGCATGGCCTTATGACCCATGGCGCTTGGTTATGGTAAACTGTGTGTCACATAACATCCCAATATCAAACATCCCATGTATAAGACTAACTATATGAAAATATTTCCATGATTTCTTCAAACCATGTGATATGAAATTTATTTCTCACTGGTTAGGTTTTAGAGCTCCCAACTAACCCCACACACACCCAAAACCATCATGAACATGATTGCAATCCATATTCGATCAAAAATAAAAAGTTAAACCAAAAATTAAAATTATTCACACCTAAGTGAATTTTGTTTATTAATTCATTCCCCCTAAATGGAACTCTTCTCCATGTTTACCTTCCATGGGAGGAAAAACACACTCTGAGAAAAAAATATGGAGACTGGGAATGTATATCGGCCTCCTCCAAATTATTTTTTTGTACATGGTTGTGCTTCAATATTTCCTATAAAAGAGGGTCATTACATCTTCATAGAGCCTTAATGATCTATTCAATGATGTGTATATGATACACATTCAATGAATCTTAAAAATATATATCAAATTCCTTAAAATCAAATGTATGAGACTGGTCGACATGATATCAGTGAAGCTATGAACTGTGGAAGATGTTGTTCAATTAATGGTAACTATGAGGTAGTATAAACCAATAGTAAACCAACCCAAATCTCTCCCAAATCTCGAATAGAATGAAAAAGTGTGGTGACAACTTCAATTTATTATATATCCATCTATTCCCTATCCTTTGTTATTCATAAAATAAAACGTGATCCCTGAACTCAAACTATAATGTTAATTAGTGGAGATAAAAATAATATTTAGGTCTATGCTGAGTGGTACTGATATGAATTTTAATAAGTAGAAACTTCTCTAAAGTCTCTTGAATGATATTTAGACCTAGTAAGGATGCCACTCCTACCTCTAAAAAATCCAAGGGTGAACAACAAGGCCTACCGTACAATTCCTAAAATTGACCCATCAAAATGATCACCTAAAATATATTATTATATGGGAGATTCATGAGAAGAATATGATTCTCCTAAAAACCACAAAAATTAAAAAAAAATCAAGTTCATATCCAATATAACTTGTATCGCCCCTTTCAACTGTCAATCAGTCTGAGGGTGAAAGGATTTTCTCAAAAAATCCACGTAACCAGAGCCTTCTGAAACCCCTGTAAGAACCATGACGTGAAACAAGAAATAATATATGAAACAATAATATGTGGGACCACATGTATTCATATGATCTCTAGTATATAAAATCTTCCCAGAGCCTAAACTAATAAATTCTACCAGATAGGAATGATGTGTGATACTTTCATTAGTCGGTAAATAAAAAACCTTGCAACATCACTACCCCAAGGTGACCTCGGTAAAATGATAAAAAATTCCCTTGAATCATATCCCCATTTCCATTCTGGGACTATAAGTAGCAATAATAATCCCGTAGGTTTATGTTTCTCCACATTCACTTGCATATATGTGGAACACCACATAATAATGCTTGATATCTGTCATTTCATCCTAGGACTCTAATACCGGTGGTGTATGTCTTGATACATTTAAAAAAAATTAATATGAATTTACCAATGAAAAGAATGAGTACCATACATTAATACTTTTATAATATTTTTAGGAACAAAAACACATCAATGTATAAATATAATTTTTCCACTATCCATAAACCAATATGGAGATGGGACATATCCTGAATTACCCTAATAGAGAACCAAGCCCTCAGAATAGAAAATTCACAATCTTATCCTTCTTAAGGAGGGAAGAGGTAACAATTAAGGATAAAAGATTCATCAAATCCAAACTATAATGAGACTCCATTAAAAATTTTGAAATTAGGTTCATAAATTCCCATTCATCAATAGTTTCTGATATGGATTGTGTATAACATTCTTGACTCATCACATCAGCTACTGAATTTCCTTTTCTAGGAATATAAGAATCCTTAAAATCAAAGGATTGTAGATACTCGATCCATCTTCACAACTTGAGGTTCATGTCACACTATGTAAATATTTATTTGAGGATCTTTTGGGATGTATGCACCACAAAGAGTTCCCCCAAAAAATAATGTCTCTAGCAATGTAAGGCATAGACATATCCTTCAATATGAAGGTTGTATGTCATGAAATGTCTATAATGATTCCTCAACTACCAAGATATGTATGCATTGAATATAACATCATTCTTCAGAATTACTCCATGGATTATTCCTAATGTATCAATGAATAATGAATAAACACTATCTAGATATGGTAGAATCATAATAAGTTCTAAGAAGAGCCCCCTTTCACCTCCTAAAAGCCTTTCTCTCATTCTTATAACCTCTAAAAGTTAACAACCTTATTAATAACACATGTAATATGTGATTCAATTTTTGTGAATTCATTTAAAAAATTCCTATAATATCCATCTATCCCCAAGAACCTCCTTATCTCAAACATGTTATTGGGATTACCCTATGAAACAACAACAATTTTCTTCTCTAGGTCAACATAGACTTCTAATTTTGTGATTATATGACCCATCAAGGGATAGTTTTTGATCTATTAGTGGAATGTAGAAAGATAGGAATAAAGATGATTTTCACTCTGTGTACACAGAATGACCTTAAGGTTCATATCATGGTCACAAAGTGTATGATAACAAATTATTATTTCATAAAAAAATTGAAATAATATATATATATATATATATGGGTGGAACACCCTATGTATAATAGAAATGAAAATGGTGGGTGTATTCAAAAGACTGAACAACATTACACAGTACTCATATAGACGATAACTTCTACATAAATCTATATGAGTTATATCTGTTGGTCTGACTCACACCCAATAATATGAAAATCATATTTCGATATTTGAAAACCCCATAGATTCATGAATCTGTTCAAAGAGATCGATTTTTCGAGCATTTTTATACTAGTTCCTGAATATATGGTAGTTCAAAGGTCTGTAATCCTCACATAGATGAAGGGTCCCATATATATTCTTGGAAAAAAGCATGGACAAACCCCCAGAGGAAGTACTGAGGCGTATAAATTTTTCCTCTAATTCCTCTATATATGACTTGAACTCCTAAATCTCAATATGTTCCTTATTATAAGGAGTAATGGAAATTGGAGATACTCTTAGAATGAGTTCAGTAAAAAATCTCCCTCTCTATCTCTCAAGAGGTAAGCCAAAAAATTACTTTGTCCAAATGTCCCTGAAACGATCTACCACTCGAGAAAATTCAGCCTCATGTAAACTCTAATCCTCTATGAAGAGATTATATATCTGGGTAGTCACCCCACTTATCCTATGATACTGTAGTCTAGCACTACTAACCCATACACCCAATTCAATGTTTTTTAGATAACAAATTTCCTATGGTGAAGTAAATAGTACCCTTTACGGATAATAATGTTTAAAGGCTTGATGTAGAAAAATATAAATACCATTAATAAAAACGAATACCATATTCTCAAGAACAATGATGTCCAACAAGAAATGATAACAAACTACCTCAATGGGAAATTCCTTACATTGGTGAGTTCCCTCTGACTATACTCCAAACATGTTTTCCAGGGTCATTACACCACAGTAAAATAGTATTTCCAGTCTGAGAATATCAATGATATATAAGGGGATAAAGTATTATAATAACCCTATATTAAGTAAAACAGATACTATAGTGGATTTTATAAGAACAATACCTCTTATTGTATATGGCCTTTCAACCTAATCCCGGTGTATCGGCACTAATGCATGAAACATAATAGATTTATATCCTTGTCCTAGAACTAGACTTCAAATGATCAAAAATGATTTCCTAGTGTTTTTTTGTGATCTATAGTTTAGCTACCATGACTATTAACTCCTCCTAGAAGGTCTTTCGGTTACTAATACAACTCCATTATTAACATGATGTAAAAGGGAATTCCCCTAATGGTGGAGCTGATGCAGATCCTCTTCCAATATAATCTAGAGGAGAGGTTTGACAGAATATATGAAGTTTCCCTGTATGGCCACAATCCCAACATTCATGGGGGTCTCAATCACATTGAGGCTTTAGGATCCCCAATCATCCAGACCAGTGACACACTATAGTAATGTATATACAAGTACATTGCCTTCGACTGCCCTTACGAAATACCTTAATAGACCCTGTTCTACCACCGAAAGAACTATAGGACTACCGCAGTGATTCTCCTCTATTTGAGATACCATCTGCATCCCTCGGTGTTCTCATAGTTATAAAATCCTAAATGACAATTTTATAATAGTTGGGTATGAAAAATACATTCTTGGTGTGTTTAGATTTTTAAATCTCATCACTGACAAGAACTGTAACTTAGTGAAACACTCAGAATAATCTATGATTGATATAGAGTCCTAATTGAAATGTACAAACTCCCCATATTTTTTATTTCATAGTGATAGGGGAAAGAATTGCTAATATAAATTAGTCTGGAAATCTACTCATATTAAGCCAAGATAGTGACAATCCAAGGTGATAACATCCCACCAATGCTTGGACGTAGCACGCAGCGTGTAAGAAGAATGTTCTAACCTCTAATTTGGGGTGTCTTTAGATGCTCAATGATAGAACATTTGGAATCCATCCAAGACTCATCAGCCTATAAAACACCATTCCATTATAAGGTATGAGGATTCTTCTACTAGAACTGATGGGTCAGATTATCCATCATAGTTGTAGGTCATGGGGCACTACGAATAGAATAAATCTTATGTTGGAAACTATCACAAATATGAGAATAAGTTCCATAATCAGATACAATAGGTGGTTCCTCCAATGGAACTCCTTTAAGTAAGGCTAGTGGATTAGGGCCCACCAAATATAGACCATAGTAATTGAAGCCTTTGTGGCGCACAATAAAAGGACATTGTGGAAGCATTGATGTACAAATATCAAGAAAATACATCAAAACAAACTAAAATTATATAGATATTAACACTAGAAAAAGTTATACTTTAAAAAGGATCACTTTCAATTTAATACTACCCCAACTACCACTTAGAAGGCCTAGTATTGCTATGTTATAAAGTATATGTTTTAATGGTTCTATTATCTAATAGGACAATAGTAACTTGCCTAATCATTTATTATAAATCATTTCATTTTAATATGTGAAGATTCGATTTTATAGTTTTCTTTTTATTATTTCCATATATTAAGGATAATCTAATATGGATCATCATTCAATGTAAGTCATGTCCCATACAAATTTTTACTAAAAACAACGCCCATTTTATTTTTCATCTAATGGTTTGACTCAGTAAATTACAAATTCCATCCCACAAGGTCCAATGACACCTCATGACTTGAAACCAGAAATCAAATAATCACAAATAAGGGAAACCCAAGAATATCAGTACAAATAATGCTCACTCAAAATCATAAGAATATCATTAATTCAAATAGTGAAAGACACCTATATGGAGAGACAGTATTCATGACATGAAAATTCAAGGTGCCCATGATGACTCAAGTAACAATGCCCCCTTTCCCTCATATCACATGGTGAATGATCAAAAAGTATTATCATTCATAATAATAATAATATCCAAAGAAAAACATGTGTGTCACCCAAAGGGGAAATGATATCAACAATAATAGGAAAAAAGAACAACAATTATAATTTAAAAAACATGTAATTTTCCCTATACATGGTTTTGTGATGCCCAATAAAGGGTTAGGAACATGTTTCAAAAATTCAAAATCAATTATCTATTATCTAAAAATAGTAATGTAAAAAAATAAACCTCGGATACCACTTTGTGACGTCTGATCCCCTGATTACACGGTAGGTGCCTCAGGCCCTATCATCTTGCTGGCCTTAAGAAATCTCCCCAAATGCCAAAGCGTGTCACCTAGTAGAAAGGGAATGAGGTTTTTTTCACATGGAGTTTATTCCCTCATTACCAGAGTATATCCCAGGGAATGATTACATTATTACATGATATAAGTATAAAATGCAATTTAATAATTACAAGAACTCATAGAAAAATATTATAGGAAGGATAATACTAAAGGTGCACCTGATATAAATATAAAAAGACTGATGATGATATGCTATGTATCTATAAAGCTGTAAAATGTGGATACAAATAGAAGACAATGCATTCTATACAATGTAGGAAAAATAATCCATAATGTATCCCCAACATCTCAAGATCCATCTCAATCATCTGCTATAAGCTCCAACCAATGCAATAAAGAAATCTAGTGGCTGAATTTATAAAACTATCATTATAAAAAACATTATACATATAGTCTTCCCATGTTCCAATAGAGGCCTAGGAAGGGTGTAAGGTAAATACCAACAAGACACAATGAAATGTGGCTATAATATACTCTCTATGAAATATAAAACGAAATATTGTACAATCATTCATATATAAATGTAAATTAAAATAGTAATATAAATACACAAGTACCTTGTGGAGCCCTTAGCTGGTGTCTAATCATATAAGTAGTTAATTTATTAATTATGTTCTAGTTTATTTTATGAATTCACTTGAGGTAAAATCATCATAGACATCACATTATAAAAGTTATAGTTAAGGTTCATATATATAATGAGAAAACTTGATGATAATGACAATAAAGTGTTTATAGGGTAATAACCTAGGAAAACATGACCACAAGAGTAACCAACTAAGTGATAACTACAGACTATCAATGTGGTAAGAGTGTAATCTAGGTAGAATTGTTCAAGGTATTCCACAATATTGTGATCTAACTAGTCCATGGAATACATCCATTGTAAAATGGGATATGAAATGAATTGGGAAAACGATGTAACTGAGGTAACTAATGTCTGTAAAATCTATATTGAATCAAAGGAGTGTATCCAAGGAATGATATAATAATAAAGTAGAAATATGATTGTGCCATACCTTGAATCCACTAATAGACAAATATTAGGTTCTAAGGCTGGTTTCACACATGAAAACATGTATCATAGAATCATAACAGTGTCCACGAGTGATCAAGGAATTCCCTCCAGAATTGAAGAGCTAACCCAGGTCTTACCAAGACTATGATAACGTCATGATCCATATACAATCAGTCACCTTAAATTGATTAATTTAATAATTAAGTCCATGTATAGTTATACCATTTTATAAGATTATTTTTTTTAATCCAATCCTTTCAATAGTGTGACAAGGATAACATGACATACCACTTTTTAATTAATTCATTTACATCAATGTCATTGAATGTGGCTCACTTTGATAAAATCTATTAGATATGAAAGGGTATATATTGAAATGAAACAATGTTTTAAACCACATTTACAAAGGATATTTCATATGTAACAATATTCATTCCAATTTCAATTTATTTCATTAATCACATTGATGTACTTACCATAGATGAGTCAAGTGGGATGAAAATAGGGTAATATTCACTTATCAATTATATAGTCTTTTAATTAACTAAGGATATTCGATTAGTAGGTTTATGTTGGGGAACTCCTGAATAGTGGCATAGGAACACATTTCAAATATCTAAAATCTCAATAATAGTGATCATCCTACAAGGGGTGATCGACTTTGTATACGTAACCACAAAAAATGGTTAAAACATTTAACAAGTGTCTTAGAAAATGGTTTGATGAATACAAGTAAGGTATACTAATTAATTCTGTCAATCTAGATGAAATAAACATGCACAGATGAAAATTTATAAATTGGGGAATCAAGAGGTATGAGTTACAGACCACCTACCTTATACTCATATTACTCTCTTACTCTTATATCATCCTCTATTTTTTCCTCTATTAGAATATATTTGAATAAAGGATCAATGCCATGAAAATAGGTCATTTGAGCATACATCTAAAAAGTATCATTGATAGGATGAAGAACGACCCAATATTAAGATGGAATAGAGATATTATAGGCACAGATCCAATGAGATGAACGACGAACTGATTGTACTATGGAAGGATACTTGGGATTAAATGTTTTGCTAGATTGATTTTAGGCTACAAAAGAGAGAAAATAAGTGGGGTATATCTTCTAGAAATAAAAAACAATGTAGAGTTTGATTTATTTTTTTAAAATTGAAGAACTATAAAATCACCCATAAATGGGAATCACATGGTTTGGATAAATTGTACGATGAACCGTAATCCAACCATTCATGGTCTACTATAGAGAGGGGGTACCAGAAGGGCTAGGTTGTATAGTTTTAGAAATTATGTCCCTACAATGCCAAACACCACTACAATTTTTTCTATGGGTTTTTCACGAATGTGCGGCCAATAGAGGATAGTTAGGGAAACCATGAACCCAATATCACCCCACCTTTCTATCCCAACATTTTCAAAAATAACTGTTTATCCTTCATAAAAATACTTCTTATAACTATGTGAGAGACCATTATGTCCCACCGAGAAAGGTTACCGAGCTCCGAATAATCCCCAAACACTGCCAAAACCATCATGAATTTATTAGGAATTCATATTAGGTAAAAAAATAAATAGTTAGTCCAAAATTAATTTTATCTATACCAGAGTGGACAACATGGTTCTTACACCAGAACACTTTCTTTACATCACCATTCGATGATTTTTTCTTATAAAAGTGATTAGCCGATGTTAGAATCCTTCAATGTTATGAAGATTCATTGTTTATATATCTATTTTTTATCATCCACCTTCTTTATCTATATTCATTATGAAATGTTCTATGAATGATTCTATGAAAATAACTTTTTTTTATTGGGTTAATTAAGTAGTGTTTGAAATAGGAATGTTTTTATGTTCTATTTTCTCACGAATATACAATTTTCATTATATGATGGGTGGATTTTTAATTTTATATCCCTATAATTCATTTGGTATGTTAATTCAACTTAGATAAATTTGTATGGGGTGTAGACCCAAATCCCTATTGGAATATATAAATTATTTTATGAGTGGGACCATAGATTTAAATCCCCCCAATTAATTTTGTAATGATTTATATCTCATGATATTACATTTCATGGATTAAGGTGTCAACCCTATCCATTATTGAAATTTTTATACAATATGATGATGGTAATTGAAGTGATCCTTGAAAAAGGAATGGATTATCATATTTTATGTTTATGACATAGTTTCAAGATTTTTAACATCATCATGTTATTATAAAAATGTATTATGTAATGATTAGATTATTTTTCCTCGATATATTATTAAAAATCCATGTTTTATTGGATATGATGGTTCAATGTTCTATTAATAGACCTTACTATGATTTCATAACCACAAACTAATATTTTCTCTCTTGGGATCATCAATTGATATCAATTTTATTTCAACTTACTGAGCATCTGAGATTAGTCCTTTATTATGTTTCATTTCCCCATGTTTTGAACATTAGTATAACATGTGATATTTATAAAGGGGTATTTTTATGGTTAAATTTAACAACTATTGAATTTTATTTGTATCTTGTTTCCAAAGACAGTAAACCAAAAGATTCTCAAGATTCAATGAAATTAGTAAGAAATGTAATAATATTTCATATTATATTCATGTTTATCCTGGGTCATACTACTTGGTAACAAATCAATTGGTTAACTATTGTATTTTATTATAAGATCTAATATTATAGGTCTTGGGTGACTTAGTTAGTATCAAAAATGGTTTATTTATTTTTTAGGACTAGTATAAATATTTGTGAGTGTTTTGGATTATAAATCCATAGTGAAATAATAATGAATATGTTTATGTTAAGGAATAAATTATAATATTTTTGTAAAGTAGAGGGTGTATGGTTTCACAAAAATGTTATCCAAATATCAAAAAAAACATGTGGATGCAGGTTGTAGTTCAGATAAACCTATGATATATTACCCAAAAAATTAATGGTAGGGTATTAACTCAAAATTTAATTGATTCATGATAAGTGGTCTAAAATAGAAACCTAGATTGACATAAATAAGAGATATTACATTGTATATATACATTATTTTTATGGCCTGTTAAATATTATTTGAATTAAATTTTTGTATATAATATATTTTTAGTGATTCTAGAGAACCTAAATGTAATAAAACCTTAAATAACCGATATTTAATCCTGTATGTTCATATGTTAAGGTATGCACTTCATTTAAGTGTTTGTTCAAATAATTTAATAGTTTTATTTTTATAAATTTATTATGTTATGTATTCTCATACATAAAATTTACTTTATATAAAGTAATGACTTGTGATTGGATAAAACCTGGTAACATTGAGTGTATTGAAAAATGGAACGATTTTAACAATGGGAAAGAAAATGAGTTAGATTGTTATGTACAAACATACATTGCATTTATTACCATGTTTTCATATCATGTACACAATAACAATAACCATGTCCTTATCCTGAATGCAACATAGAATGATAAAAATGTTATAGGATCCTTCATGAAGCAATGTACACCAACCATTATTGGATCTTCCAACCTTCTAATTATTGAATAATATATATATTATGTTGAGAATATATTTTCTTTTCTCTAGTGTTTGTACCATGAGAATGTCATCTAAGATATTTATAAAATAATAGTTGAATATGACCAATGGAACAACCCCAACATGAATATGATCCATAATGAAGAAGTTGGTACTAGGAGTAAAGGGACTTTATGAAAACATTCTTCATTAAATATTTTTTCCAACCCATTAATAAAAATATAGATATAGAATTCCTAGATGTTAAATAAAATTTGGATGAATACATCAGAACATATGGATAAAAAATCAAGTGTCTTGTGAGGTACAAACCATATTTTTTACTAACACTAATAATAATATTAAATTATTATTTAGTGTATATAATCTAAATATTCAAAAGGATTTATATATAAGAGACTTATTAACTAGAAGGAATCTATTTTATTTATACATAAAAAGGAAATGGTATCTAGGAGCTCTAATTATTCTGCATATATTTTCAACGAAACTCATATTAAAAAATCATGTAGTAATGAATTTTCAACCCCCTACATGCCAAATAAATTTTTGGGATACCTTGATGTATTTCATCAAAGTATTAGGGAAATATTTCACTTTTGGTAAAACCTGCAATCAAGAACACAACCATTTGAGAAATTCAATGAATAAATTTTTAGAAACAAAGTTCTAAAATAATTATTTTCCTATACATAATTACCTAAATTCAAGGATTTAGGGGATCATGAAAATAATTTCTCCCATCTAATGGATAATGATGATAATAGGCTTAAATAACCTCAAAAAATATGGGAACATGAAGGAACCTGTGTAATGAATAATTATTACACTGATCATGAAAGAAAAGGACAAGATGTAAAATCATTATCTACTCAAAAACATCAAATTTCTTATTTAATTTTTGTTATACACACTCTTGTATAAAAAATGTTTTTTTTGAACACCAATGATTATATATTTCATTATCAGTGAAAACTCCTAAAATTACGATGGTTGCAACCCAACTCTATAATCTTCTTAGATAAAATATTATATGTTCTTTCTGAAAAATATTATTCTTATCCCTTTAATGTGGCTTGATATTATTTTTTACATTGTGTGTCTCTCCAATTGTAGACAACAAATCAATTTACAGAATTAGGAAGTCACATTTCATATTTGTAATCAATTTATGATGATATATTATTGCAAGGATAACTAAAAACTCATTATGTAGATTTCTTAAATTATATGGGATTTAATACTAGACTGTAATCTGACTTCCCCAGTCATGAAATAGTTAATGAGTTTTATATTTCATTATAAATTATATCTTGATTCATGGCTATATTAAGAATACCATAAGACATGCTAATCAGTGATAGAAATAAAAAAATTTAGCACACAATTTATCTAAGTGGTAGAATATAATTCCATAAGATTTTATTAAAATTTTAATATTAACTAAATAATATAATGATAGTTTAATCCACACACATAAATGATTACATACAAAATTATGATACATTTATTAATATTAAAATGTGATCATTACAAATGTATTTTTTAAAATAACACATATAGATAGAAGTAGAAAAATTATGAAAGCTATGTTTAATGTAAATTGTGGGTAAAATTTTTAATGTCATTTCATTAATAAAATTCAATTAGTGTATCTAAATAATGAAAAATAGAATTTAACACTTAAAATGAATTTTCAAAAATAAATATTTTAGGGAAAATTAATTTTTCATTTTATGAAATTAAATATATTATGGTAAAATGGTTATAAAATATATTTTTGATATAAAAATTATATCAACATACATTTAATTAGTAATTTAATTGAAATAATAATAATAATAGTTAATATTTAATAAGTCCATTTCAAATAAAAAATGTTATTCATAATATTTTATATTTCAACATAAATGATAAATTTCATACAATTGAATTTGAATATTAAAAAATGAACATAATAATTTTATTGAGAATGGTAGTATTATATTAGGATGTTTTTTAGGATTTTTTAGAAAATATTGATTTTCAAGTGAATAGTACCATATATATTTTTAACAAATATCATGAATTTTATGACATCATTACGATATAAATATAAATTAAAAAATTGTGAAATCATTTTAAAAACCAAATATGTATTAAATAAGTAGAATTATAAACTTAAAATATATTTTTTGGAAAATTATAATTGATTTTGAAGTGCATTGTGTTGCATTTGTTGTCAATGAGGCATGAAGTTGTCTTGGAATGAATGGATGTCAAGGAGTCAAGATGTGAATGTCAAAGGATGTGATGGTGATGGTGATGAAGGAGAATGGCCATGGTACTAAGATGCATGTCACATAGGAGATTCACTAAGTGGTATTGGAAATTGTGGTTAAAACATTCTCCATGAATATCAGACGATTGTAGAGCTGTTCTTAAAGTTCCAAGAACTTGTATCCTGATGATACAATGTCACAACAGTGATTGAAGACCATGCATTGTATTAACAATGCATGAGGAGCTGAAGTGAACCATCCATAAGTTCCAAGTGGATGAAGTGGTTTTAATAAAGTCCATGCACTAACTCTTAGTGCATGTGAATTTGAAGAAGTTCCAATTTGATCTCTGATTAGATCAACAAAGAGAATTGAAGAAGTTATTTGATTCAGGAGTCCGGTTGATGAATATCCTTGAGAATTCTCTCCTAAGTAGAAAATGAGATGATGAAGAAGAGTTATAAATTGAGGAGTTGTTTCTAATCAAGAAGATTAATGTTTGAATTCTCAAGAAGAATGGAGAAGAGGAAGAATGGCTTGAAGGGCTTGGCATTTGGCTTATACTTATTGGAGAACTTTGTATTTGACAAAGTCCTTTGCCAAAAATATGGCCAGCCATGGGCACCTTGAGGGTTCAACCCCAAGGCATGGGCGCTAGGCACCCACACACATGGGGGAACCCGTGGGGCGAGCCCAGGGCGGCAGGGCGCACACCCAAGACACCGCATGGGCGCCTGGGGCACGCTCGGAGGAGCGCGGCAGGGGCGTAGGAGCGCGCCCCCAAGAGTGTCACAGCGTTCATAGTGGGCGCCAGTGGCCCGCCCGCAGGGAGCATAGGTGGGCGCAGAGCGCGCCCACAGAGAGAACACGGTGCGGGGCGGCACCGTGGAGGGAGAAGTGCAACTGAGAGTTGAGCGGCAGCGCCAGGGTGATAAGCCGCGAGAAAACCGGCCGCGGTTTCGATGTGGGACGCGGAAATTTCACCGGGAGCAAATCTCAGTCGTCCGAGCGATCGCGCGCCAGATCTCCGCCGCTCATCGCATCGCGCCATTCGCGATTTGATCAAGGTCGTCCAAAGTCTTTTGATCGCCTGATCCAACGGCCCAGCGTTCGTCCTCAACCTCGAGCCATGCCAAAGCTTCCCGCATGCGTCCGTCGAACCAGGAGCAACCCGAGCACCTGTTCTTGAGCTCCCGGCCACCATTTCCGAATCCGAAGGCTCCATTGAGTTCGTCCGGCCCTACTGAACACAACCATACATAAAAATGGGTGTGCATGCAATATATGGAGAATTTGGAGTTTGGCCGAGGCAATCAACGATGCCGAGGCTATGAAGAGTTCGTGTTTTCCATGGATTATAAAAGATAGGCCATGCACACGTTCGAATGTGCATGCATGTGAAGAAGGCCGAGGAAAAATAAAAGAAGGAAGAAGCCCGCGTGAAACAGAGAGTAAATTCATGATTTGAAAGATTTTTAAAGATCCGAAACTTTCGGGAACTTGAGTTATTATCACGCGGATGTTTAGAAGTGTTTCTCTGCCTATAAAAGGAGCACCCGAGGCATGAATATGATTGCTGAAACTCTGTTGAAAATCTGAGTCCCGTGAGGAGCAACGCTCTGCCTCGCGAAGGAGGAAGTCGCCGCGCAACTCACTTGCATGGCTGAGTTCCTTGCGCGCAACTCTTTTGTGCGACAAGAAGGCTGAGTCCCCTGCGCGCCTTCCCTTTTCGCGGCAGGAAGACCCGAGGCAGCCGCATCACTTGCGCGCTCTCATGGTTTGTTGAGGCTTGCGCGGCCGAGGTGCCTTGCACCTTTGAGGAGTTTGCGCGATAGAACCCTTGCGCGGCCCTTGCCAGTGCACCTTGTGCGGCTGTGAGGAGAAGAAGGGAGTTCGGGTTGTGAAGTGTATAACACACCTTGTGTGTGTGTGCAAGGAGAACCCAAGACTTGGCCGCGTGTGTGCATAAGGAGGAAGACCACACTATTTGTGTGTGTGGAAGGTGGACAAGAACACCTACGGGCCAAGTGTGTGCAAGTGATGTTGGCCAAGCCTTGTGTTTTCTAATTGATCAAAGGAAGTGTGTGTGTGCAAACAAAACAAGTAGGCCGAACCTAGGTGTGTACAAAGTGTACGCATTTAGAAGTTGAAGGAAGAGGACATCCACACTAATGTATAACACACATTAAGTGTGTGAACAAATTGAACAAAGTGTGTGAGTGAAGAAGGTGTGTGCATAAAGTGTTACACCCTTTGTGGGTTTACTGCACCAAGAAGAGAAGAAGGAGAGTGCATGCATGCATGCATGCATGCACGTGCACACGTGAAGAAAGTTAAATCAGTGGTGTGCATTTGAGTTGTCCAAGACCGGGAGGTTCTTGAAGAATTTGAGAAGGCCATGCAGTCAGTGCATGAGGAAGGATAGTTGCCATGCATTTAGTGCATGAAGTTGTTCTGATGTGAGACTGAGCCAGACTGAAGTGAATGATATTGTTTGTCTGAGTTTTTCAGTAATTGAGAAGATCCTGATCAACAGAAGTGATCAGAAGCTTTGAGCAAGACCAGCAGACCTTGTCATAGGCTGTTGAAGATTCTTGAAGAGAGAAGCCAGGTCATCCTTAGAAGAAGGTGATAAAGCCTGAGCAAGAAGAGAAGACCTGATCATCACAAGTGATCAGAGGTACAGAGCAAGGCCAGCAGTCTTTATCCCAGACTGCTGAAGATACTTGAAGAAGCTTAAAGTGAAGAAGTGCTACTCGTGTGACTCGAGCAGCCAGGAGAAGACCCCTGTGGGACTCAGGGTGGAGGAAGTCTCCAGTGGGATTCTGGAGCAGGCCAGTGGGACTCTGGTAACACTGTGGGACGCAGTATAAAGACCCTCCTGTGGGACTCAGGAGAGATACGGTGGGAAGCTGTATCGACCATTGTAATTCTAACAAGTTATAATGGGAGAATCCATGCTGGGAGAGCATGGAAAGGATGTAGGCCTTTGGTGCCGAACCTTGTAAATCCCTGTGTCCTGTGCCTTTTCATTACTGCATTATCCGGGAAAGGTTGAGAGACATAAGAAGAGTGGATCGAGGCCTTAACAATCCATAGAGGTTTAATTGATTAAGAATCAATTAGTAAAAAGTTTTAAAGGATCACGGATTCACCCCCTCCCCCTCTCAGTGATTCACACTGATCTGGGCACTTCAATTGGTATCAGAGGGAGGTTACCTCTAAAAGATCCAAGGGAGTCTTTATGAAGTGCAGATTTGAGGAAATGAGTGACCAGCCTCAAATGGAGATATCTGCCAAGACTCAGAAAAATAGGATGAAGAAACAGGCCAAGAAGATGAAGAAGAAGATTTTTGCTGATAGAGAAACACCTGACAATTCCTTTTATCACTCTTCTGGTGAAGCCTGTCCTAGCTGTGATGAAGATGGAAGAAACAATGATCTTCTAAATGCAATCAAATATCTTCAGAAGACAGTCCCCAAGGAAGTGGCAATGTGTATAGCTACAGGCATCCTTGATCTTCAAGAAGAAAAATAACAGTTAGAAGAAGAAGCCAATGCAATGGAAGATCAATTGGCTAAAAGGGTTGGCATAACCAACACTCTCAGAAAGCTGGTGAAGGCTAAAGATGAAACAGTATCTCTTTGCAATGAAAGATATGGAGATACTTGTGAAGAATTGCAAAGAAGCCTTTCTGAGAAAGAAATCATTATGATAATGATCAAAGAAGTTTTCCATGCACTGGAAAAATTGCACAGAGTTTCAATGGTTGTCAAAGATGCTCAACTAGAGGACAAAGTCAAAAGGGTGAAGGAGCTGGACAATTCATTGCTAGAAATAAAATGGGTGCATGAAGATCAGATAAAGCAGCTGGAAGAGAAATGGGAAGGAAGGCTAAGAACTATTGAGGATGAGAAGAACTCCTTCAATATGAAATGCTTAGAACTAGAGGTGATATTGAAAAATCTGCAATCACCTAAAGCTGAATCCTCCCAGTCAGCTAGAAGAAGACATGTTGCTACTCATGTATGCCTTGAGAAGGATGATTCTAAAAGAAAGACATCCTCTAATGAAAGGCCAACATCTTCTAAACAGAAGGTACCATCCATACCATCTTGTACTCATGCTTCTAAATGTGTTTCCACAAAAAGTGCAGGATGGAAGAATAATTCCAAACAAGTATGGATGAAGAAAATGAAGAATCAGAGCTCTCCTAAAACAACACAACAGCTCCAGAAAAGTACCCTAAAATCAGAAGGACTGAAGAAGTCAAGATTTGTGGGTCAATGTTGGTGTTGTAATAAGTATGGGCACTGTGCAAAGGATTGTTGGTACAATCCACTGAATGTTAAAGCACAAAGGAAGCCCATTCCAAGGGGGAGCAAGCCATAAGGAAATAAGAAACATCCACAGGTCCAGATACATCTGTTTACTGCTAACAGATTTGGATTACTTGACAACATCTGGGATGATTTCAAAAGTGGTCAAAAAGATACATGTCAATCTCCAACTGTATCCAGAACTAAAAAGAAGAGAAGATCACTGAACCTGGCTAAGAGAGATTCCTTGGGAAGCAAGCAGAAGAAAGTGGAAGATGCTCCCAAGAAGAGTTTGAAGAATGAAGAGAAGTCCTTGGAATTGAAATCCAAGAAGGGTGATGCATCCAGAAGGATCACCAAGAAGACATGCTTCTACTGTGGCAAGAAAAGACATATCATGGATCTTTGCAAACAAGCCATGGAAATAAATAGAAGCCAACTGAACTCAAACAGACAATCAATCCAAAAGAAGCAGAAGGGATTGATTGAAAACAAGTTGCCTAAGAGAGGTAGCTTGACAGCATCAAAGGAACCATGTGAAACTTCCAGAACTGAGGCCACACTTCCAAATGACTCGTTAGTCATATGGCCAAATCAGTTGCAACTTGCCAAAGATCTGTAGAGAGCTGAAGATGAAGTTCTGGCAATTGCTAAGGCAAAAGGGAAGAAGAAGATTT
This sequence comes from Viscum album, assembly GCA_963277665.1. NCBI lineage: Eukaryota > Viridiplantae > Streptophyta > Magnoliopsida > Santalales > Viscaceae > Viscum > Viscum album. The sequence continues at coordinate 514,611,112 of OY728138.1, forward strand.
CACATGAAGATGTGTTGATATCCACACCAGCACAAACATCATTGAAGATCAAATGTGCAAGTGTGAAGAATGGTGAAAATGGGACATCTCGGTTGAGAGATTCTTCTCAACCTTGTTGTTCACATTAATGAACCAAGGAGGTTCCATCTTATTCCCTAATCACTTGTATTTACATGTTCTAACATTACAGGGAATTGAAGATGATGATCATTCTCAACTGGAGGATGGTTTGGAAAGAATGGAGTGCACCCCTTGAGGGGGAGCCAATCTGAAGAAGATGGGATTCTTAGATTAATACCATCTTGAAGAAAAGTGAAGGTATTCCAATCATACTTTCATCCCTTGTTTCTTAATTGAGTTTATCTTGTCAATTAAGGGGGAGTATGGATTGAAGACAAATGGATGAAAGGGGGAGCTTTATCTTTGCACCTGAACTTTCTAATGAGTTTTGTGAAGTTGTGCAGGATTTAGCAAATTCATTGTTACATCTGAAAAATTTCAAACCCCCAAGCATGATCTCACATGTGTAGAGAATTGTGGACAGCATTGATAAATCTTGGTTATATCACTCTTGTTTTCTACACCGGGTTAGCCCAAGTAGACTTAGATTTGATTTACTAAAGGTTCTTTGCTAAAGAGAACATGTGGCATCATCCCTCTCTTAGTGATTTTTTTCAAGAAGATGCTATTCGAAGGGAGGAAGAGATTTTTGAAAAAGTGAACCACACCACACCTTTGCATTTGATTGCCAATAAGGGGGAGAAAATATTGGCACACATATTGACCCATTCATATGTGTTGAAGGAGTGTATTGACAACAAATACAAAGGGGGAGATTGAAGTGCATTGTGTTGCATTTGTTGTCAATGAGGCATGAAGTTGTCTTGGAATGAATGGATGTCAAGGAGTCAAGATGTGAATGTCAAAGGATGTGATGGTGATGGTGATGAAGGAGAATGGCCATGGTACTAAGATGCATGTCACTTAGGAGATTCACTAAGTGGTATTGGAAATTGTGGTTGAAACATTCTCCATGAATATCAGACGATTGTAGAGCTGTTCTTAAAGTTCCATGAACTTGTATCCTGATGATACAATGTCACAACAGTGATTGAAGACCATGCATTGTATTAACAATGCATGAGGAGCTGAAGTGAACCATCCATAAGTTCCAAGTGGATGAAGTGGTTTTAATAAAGTCCATGCACTAACTCTTAGTGCATGTGAATTTGAAGAAGTTCCAATTTGATCTCTGATTAGATCAACAAAGAGAATTGAAGACGTTATTTGATTCAGGAGTCCGGTTGATGAAGATCCTTGAGAATTCTCTCCTAAGTAGAAACTGAGATGATGAAGAAGAGTTATAAATTGAGGAGTTGTTTCTAATCAAGAAGATTAATGTTTGAATTCTCAAGAAGAATGTAGAAGAGGAAGAATGGCTTGAAGGGCTTGGCATTTGGCTTATACTTATAGGAGAACTTTGTATTTGACAACGTCCTTTGCCAAAAATATGGCCAGCAATGGGCACCTTGAGGGTTCAACCCCAAGGAATGGGCGCTAGGCACCCACACACATGGGGGAACCCGTGGGGCGAGCCCAGGGCGGCAGGGCGCACACCCAAGACACCGCATGGGCACCTGGGGCACGCCCGGAGGAGCGCGGCAGGGGCATAGGAGCGCGCCCCCAAGAGTGTCACAGCGTGCATAGTGGGCGCCAGTGGCGTGCCGTAGGGAGCATAGGTGGGCACAGAGCGCGCCCACAGAGAGAACATGGTGCGGGGCGGCACCGTGGAGGGAGAAGTGCAACTAAGAGTTGAGTGGCAGCGCTAGGGTGATAAGCCGCGAGAAAACCGGCCGCGGTTTCGATGTGGGACGCGGAAATTTCACCGGGAGCAAATCTCAGCCGTCCGAGCGATCGCGCGCCAGATCTCCGCCGCTCATCGTATCGCGCCATTCGCGATCTGATCAAGGCCGCCCAAAGTCTTCTGATCGCCTGATCCAACGGCCCAGCGTTCGTCCTCAACCTCGAGCCATGCCAAAGCTTCCCGCATGCGTCCGTCGAACCAGGAGCAACCCGAGCACCTGTTCTTGAGCTCCCGGCCACCATTTCCGAATCCGAAGGCTCCATTGAGTTCGTCCGGCCCTACTGAACACAACCATACATAAAAATGGTTGTGCATGTAATATATGGAGAATTTGGAGTTTGGCCGAGGCAAGAAACGATGCCGAGGCTATGAAGAGTTCGTGTTTTCCATGGATTATAAAAGTTAGGCCATGAACACGTTCGAATGTGCATGCATGTGAAGAAGGCCGAGGAAAAATAAAAGAAGGAAGAAGCCCGCGTGAAACAGAGAGTAAATTCAAGATTTGAAAGATTTTTAAAGATCCGAAACTTTAGGGAACTTGAGTTATTATCACGCGGATGTTTAGAAGTGTTTCTCTGCCTATAAAAGGAGCACCCGAGGCATGAATATGCTTGCTGAAACTCTGTTGAAAATCTGAGTCCCGTGAGGAGCAACGCTCTGCCTCGCGAAGGAAGAAGCCGCCGCGCAACTCACTTGCGTGGCTGAGTTCCTTGCGCGCAACTCTTTTGTGCGACAAGAAGGCTGAGTCCCCTGCGTGCCTTCCCTTTGCGCGGCAGGAAGACCCGAGGCAGCCGCATCACTAGCGCACTCTCGTGGTTTGTTGAGGCTTGTGCGGCCGAGGTGCCTTGCACCTTTGAGGAGTTTGCGCGATAGAACCCTTGCGCGGCCCTTGCCAGTGCACCTTGTGCGGCTGTGAGGAGAAGAAGGGAGTTCGGGTTGTGAAGTGTATAACACACCTTGTGTGTGTGTGCAAGGAGAACCCAAGACTTGGCCGCGTGTGTGCATAAGGAGTAAGACCACACTATTTGTTTGTGTGCAAAGTGGACAAGAACACCTACGGGCCAATTGTGTGCAAGTGATGTTGGCCAAGCCTTGTGTTTTCTAATTGATCAAAGGAAGTGTGTGTGTGCAAACAAAACATGTAGGCCGAACCTAGGTGTGTACAATGTGTACGCATTTAGAAGTTGAAGGAAGAGGACATCCACACTAAAGTATAACACACATTAACTGTGTGAACAAATTGAACAAACTGTGTGAGTGAAGAAGGTGTGTGCTTAAAGTGTTACACCCTTTGTGGGTTTACTGCACCAAGAAGAGAAGAAGGAGAGTGCATGCATTCATGCATGCACGTGCACACGTGAAGAAAGTTAAATCAGTGGTGTGCATTTGAGTTGTCCATGACCAGGAGGTTCTTGAAGAATTTGAGAAGGCCATGCAGTCAGTGCATGAGGAAGGAGAGTTGCCATGAATTTAGTGCATGAAGTTGTTCTGATGTGAGACTGAGCTAGACTGAAGTGAATGATATTGTTTGTCTGAGTTTTTCAGTAATTGAGAAGATCCTGATCAACAGAAGTGATTAGAAGCTTTGAGAAGACCAGCAGACCTTGTCATAGGCTGTTGAAGATTCTTGAAGAGAGAAACCAGGTCATCCTTAGAAGAAGGTGATAAAGCCTGAGCAAGAAGAGAATACCTAATCATCACAAGTGATCAGAGGTACAGAGCAAGTCCAGCAGTCTTTATCCGAGACTGATGAAGATACTTGAATAAGCTTAAAGTGAAGAAGAGCTACTCGTGTGACTCGAGCAGCCAGGAGAAGACCCCTGTGGGACTCAGGGTGGAGGAAGTCTCCAGTGGGATTCTGGAGCAGGCCAGTGGGACTCTGGTAACACTGTGGGACGCAGTATAAAGACCCTCCTGTGGGACTCAGGAGAGATACGGTGGGAAGCTGTATCGACCATTGTAATTCTAACAAGTTGTAATGGGAGAATCCATGCTGGGAGAGCATGGCAAGGATGTAGGCCTTTGGTGCCGAACCTTGTAAATCCTTGTGTCCTGTGCCTTTTCATTACTGCATTATCCGGGAAAGGTTGAGAGACATAAGAAGAGTGGATCGAGGCCTTAACAAGCCATAGAGGTTTAATTGATTAAGAATCAATTAGTAAAAAGTTTTAAAGGATCACTGATTCACCCCCTCCCCCTATCAGTGATTCACACTGATCTGGGCACTACAGATTTTTTGATCTAAAAATATTTTTTATGCATTATACATTCATTATTTCATAATTCGTTTTCAACACCTTCATAAATTTAATATATTTAAATTGATTCATTGAAATTTAATATGTTTAAAACACTTTAATTAATGATATATTACATAAAGTATCACGTGATATAATACAGATGATCAGAAGCGTCTGTTTCATTTATAAATTTGGTATATAACATAAAAACATGCACTAGAGATACAAAAATAATATTACAAAACATCAAAACATGGATTTATTTTCCATTGATCCTCTAATACTGCATCAAATGAATAGGGGTTCTACATAAAAAAGGGGTGAACTATAAATCCTAATAAGGAAATAAAAAAATAATAGAATAAAGTAAATAATAACATGTTATCCCAGAGGCATATCAATGTTTCATAATAGGGGTGATTACTATTATATTGAACTATGATGCATGATATAACATCATATGAAAAAGTCATCATGGGAATTTAGAAATAACATAAAACTTGTCATAATAAACATAATTCAAGGATAGCCCCTAAGACATCATGAAATAATGTGTAATATAACCATATTTTAAAAATACATGGTATCTCATGGGAAACAATTTAACATAATATAGTGGATCACTATTAAGGCAGACCCTAAATTTTTACATTATATACATGCATAAGTGTGAAACATAGATCATACAATATAAATTATCCATTAATTAACAGTATTCGCATGATAATGGATATGAGATAAATAGATCTAATTCTATAATAAATTAATGATAATTCCATATTGGTGAATACTCTTGAGTTGAAATTAGTATGGGTATTAACCAAAAAATGTTTGGCATGGAATAATTTCAGGATAATTTCGACAGCATAAAAAGGGTAAAAATGATACTTGGATACTTGAATGAGAGTTAGAGGGGTATCACATCAATGGTAAATAATGATAAATTTATTATATATATATAAACAAATTCCTACATGATATAATGGAAAGAAAAATCCATAATATAAAGGAAGTTATAAAATAAAGTTTAGAAAGATAGCATCCCTTACCATAAGAGGATTCTTTTAAAATATTTGGAGAAGCGTCTTATGATCATGAAGGCACCTCGATAAGGATATAAAAAGGTAATGGAAGATTATATTCGTGAAGTAAGGTTATTTGTTTTAGATTAATGGGAGGATGGGTGGATTTGTATAGAAAAATATAGGATTATTCTTTACTAAATTTCAAACAATGGTTTTGGACTCTATATGATAATGAAAACAAAACCTCGTCCCATATCATGGTTTCTACCCACGGTTTATAGAAAGGTGGAGTGGTTTTAATTCTTCAAAATTATTAATAACCTATATCATTAAAATAATACACTTTGTGATATGGAAGTGAGTCAAATTTATAAGGAATTGATTTTAATACATTTATATATAATAATTTTTTTGGTGGATTCATTAGGGGATTATAAAATTAATAGAATAATCCCAAAACACATTATCTTAATTTTAAAAAATATAAATTATCATGGATTTATTTTATGGAATATATTGAAGCACTATTGGTTAATTATGCTATCATAACTCACACAAAAAATATATTCTGTATTTAATTTTGACATATAAATTAGATTGTCTCCCCAAAATTTGGATAAAAAACCTTTAGATAATTTTTACATTATGGTCTAAAAAATATATTTATTTTATTAAAATATATTTATTTTTTTGGTAATTTACACATTTAAAAAAATACAAATTTATTTAAAAATAATGGTTATTTGGAGAAAAACATTTTTTGAGATTTAGCATATCCTACAGAGTTCGAATTGTCCTTTTATTTTGACCATCCTTATGGGGGTGATACATAGTGATAATGATTAGTTATATATCCAACATTTTCTAAATTATTTTTAAAATCCTCGAGGAATACCTCATATCTCGATCTAATAGAATTGAGTATGTACGTCCATGTAGTATCACCACTTATCTTATGTATATATTAGTGATATGGTCAAGAGTGAAATCTCCCTTAAAATAAATAAAATGTACCAATGTTGTAAGGAAATCAATAATTTACAAGATGAACTAATTCCCTTCAGTTATCTCAGTGATTCATATGAGGAAATAAATGGTTATTTTTTCCCATTTCCATATAGGTGTGGTAAATAGTAGTATCATATGCTCAGAATAATATTATTCCTCCATAACATGTTGGAATGACTAGAAATTAATTATTAATTCTACAATATCCATATTTATGGTATATTTATACATATTAGTTCTTCCAAGATTAATAGAGAAAGATGATTTATTCACATCATCTTGATGTTCCTTCTACCATTCTAGTTATATTTGGACTTATATCCGGGTTCCAAAACATTTAACCCCACCTTCAACAAAGATGAACTCAAGAAGATTTTCCACCTTCTTCTATAGTTTCTCATCATCATTTTGGACACTTTGATCCTATCACGAATAGATGATCGATTTGTAATCTGATCAAGGTATGATAAATATCTATTTATTATTCCCATGTTAATCATCTACATTTCTAGAAATATTGGATCCCTTTAAATACTTATTTTTTATAGGGTTGAAGAATCATTTTTACATAGAGAATAATTTTTTTATTTCCCAAGATTCTAATGGATGGAAAAATCAAGATCATTGATCAGCTATGACAACCTACATTATAACATTTTTTTTATTTTTTGTGAATATATACATTATGATTTTATAAATTTATATATTTCATAATTAACCCCATAGAGATAACATCACAAAATATTTATGATGAAGATACCCATAGCTAATTCTAGATCATGCATTGTGTAGTTATGTTCAAGGATATTTAATTTTTGGGAGGCATATGTTTCAATTGTTCATCTTGCATGAGTACACAAACCAATACAATATTAGATGAATTATTTTTAATCATGAATCATTCCCCTATAGTGGCTAATGTGAGTATATGTGTTGTGATTAGACTCTTGTTGGACTCTTTAAATACCTCTTCAAACTCATTAGTCTATATATACTTTAACCCCTTCTATGTAAACGTGGTCAATGGGATTGACATTGTTTATAAGTTTCTCCATAATTGATGATACTGACTAGCCAATCCAAAGAATCAATATATTTTATTCCTATATGATGATATTTTCCACAATTCAAATACATTATTTTTTTATGTTTAAATAGAGTTTTGTTTTTATAATGTTACCTAGAAAAGATAATTAATCAAAAAAAATTACATTTAAAATACTCCATAAAAAAAAATTTCAAAACAAACAACACATAATTAAAATTATCCTCATTTTCTTCCTTCATTTTATAGTATATAAGAATATTATATATAAATAATAACATAAATTTATCAAGTTAATCCCTAAATAATATATTCATTATTTCCATGAAGATATGTGGATCATTACTAAATCAAACTGGAATCACTATAGACTCATCGTGACCATACCATGTATCAAAAAATATTTTCTCGGGCATATCGTTATTCTTCACCTTTACTTGACCATACCCCAATCACGGATCCACCATAAATTCATATTAGGATCCAAATAGATGATAAAATAAGTCATAAATCCATGGTATATGATACTTTTTCTTTATTAGGAAATTATTAAGCACCCAATTATCAATTAATAGGTGCATTAAACCATCCTTCATCTTGATGAAGAGGAATAGTTCACCCCATATTGAAGAAATAGGGATTATAATCCCTTTATATAGGTTATTCAACAATTTATTAGGCTCTCTAATTTCATAAATATCCATTCTATGTGGATTATTTTAAATTTTAATAGATATAAGTACAATCTTGATTGATTATTTAACCTCATTACTTGAAGGAATACACGGGAATTATTTTGTAAATAAATCCTCAAATTACCATATAATAAGAATGTCATAATGGATGATTCTTTAATTATTATATTTCATTTTATATAGATATGATTTATCATAAGTTCATAAAATCAATGGTTGATACTTTGATACAAAATGAGATTTATCCCCCACCATAAACATTATATTTACCCGTATTTTCCTGAAGGTATGAAGTGTTTTTTTATATAATTTCATTTAAACAGACCATTGGATGTCACCCAAAGGAGTAAAAAAGGATAATAGCATGTATGGGTCTTGTTTGGAGCCTAGAATTCTAGAAATTATTGAAATTAACATGACCACACACTATATATAAACTTTGTAGCCCATCTCTTAGGATATCTACAAACCATGCAGGGTAAAATATAGGAGAATTGGGGGGTTCACATATTTTACTCTATTGTGTGACCCATTGTGCATGCCTGTGAGAAAAACATTAGAGGTAGGGAAATGGGATTATGGAAGGTTTACAAATGGTTAGTAAAACCAAGAACCTTATCCATGTGTGTTCTTTCCTTAAGTAGTGAGTCTATCATGATTTTCACCCATTTTTCTGAACTGCACAACAAAAATTTGATCCCCCTATTTTTAGAGTGAAAATCCATTTTCTATTAACTAAAAAATAAATTTAGTTTCCTTTTTCATTATCCTAATTCTTTGAAATTTTAACCAATACTTTTCCTCCCATTATCTTCTATATTTTTTATCCTAGGATCTTTGATAACTCCCATCTTCGAAGATTGAATCACTTTTTGTCAAAGGCAGTGGATAGCTAGAGGAAAGTTCTAAATTCTGATCCCTTACTATATCATTTTATCTTAAAATAAATTTTTTATTTATATGTAAGCTATTTTTTCATTTTTTTTCTTTTGGACCCTTTCTTAGATTTTTTTCATGCTAATTCTAATATGAGTCTCCCATTAGATGAGGACTCATCAACGACCCTGAGTTAAGAGGTCATGTTGTTTCAAAAAAATAATAGTTTTTTTTTGCTTCCCCATTGCGCCTCATGGAATAATTAGAATCACATCTCCTTAGAATTTAGTTCTGTATTCTATATTTTTATACATCACTTCCTATACTCATAAGGGAAATTTTTTAGTAAATTGAGAATGAAAACCATGAACAGGGACACCCCTCTGGGTGTGCTGATTTCAATTTAACCTTTTGAAATGAATGATTAATTATTTTAACACATTATATGAAATATTCATTGATGTAAAATATAAATACATAGTTATATAATTTTTTTAACTCATGGTACATTTAATGTTATTATAAAAACTTATAAATAAAATTTCACATGAAGGTAATTTCAAAACTAGAAATGGATAATTTTATGTCCCTCCTTTTACTTAATAAATTAAATTTACTTGTTTTGAAAGATTAAATGGAATATATTAAATTGAATGTATTTTTATTAATTTTTTTCATCCATAAAATAGTATACATATCTTAGATTAAATGGGTTATTTAATGGCGAAAGGCCACACCAATCACTGTTTTCCTTATCAAATGCTCAACATGGATTTTAACTATTTATTAATATTTAAACTTGGCTAATAAGATACATTTGAGGTAATGAATCATTTATATTATTTTTAATATTATTACACATTTAATATAGGTTATGGAACAATGGTAAGTGTTTTGTTTGGAATGATGATTCGTGCTCCATTACATTGGGTGTTGAGCTTTATGTCTCACACCATGGACTTTTTGTGGATGGTGGCCATGACATAGAACGTCAACTATTATAGGTGTTGGCATGATGAGAACACCACATCTTGAGTGATGATCATCAATTCTGTTACTCATCTTGAGTTGTACAGAATGTACCTTTTCTTGACATTATAGGGTTGTCTAGACTAGTTATGAATGTCTATGTTACACCCCCAACCATCCAAAATCTAGTATTATAGGTATTTGACTACTTAAATCAACATGTACTTAGTCTATATTGGTGTATTAAATATATACCATTTCTCTATATATTATTACAATATATACATATAGTAACTAATTAGACACTCATCCCTACAATGACCCAAAGAAGTTAGAGCTGCCAGGTGTCCTTGGGAACCGAGGTAACTAGTTATTTATTTATTTATCTTAGTTAATTATTAAGTTAAACCTGAAACCAATTTATCTCTTAATTCATCCTGGATTAATTCTAGACACCATTGGTGGTGGTCTACTAGGATTTTACTAGACACCCAACCAGGTATGCATTTGGTACAAGAGTATATCACTCATCTATAGATATTTATAAGGGAAATAACCCTAATACAGATTTATAATTTTCTCACACTTGTTAATCAAATAGGTGAAGTGGATTGGGAATATTCTCAACATATGATTGGAGGAGCCTTTTTTGTAGTTTTAGTATAGTATGTTGTATATGCCTACCCCTTGTTCCCTTTTTATATTTCATCATTCAATTGATCCACGTATATGACACTACCTGTTGGATTTTGATATTATTATTCAGTTTCATAGTTACTTACTCATTTCCTGCTTATTTATTATAACATTTATATTCTACATCCTTCCACAGTGTGTTATTTATCTAGGGTCATTAAATTGTTTGTTTATATTATAACAATTCTTTTGTATATTGTTTAGCATACTTGGTGTTCCACTAAGATATGATGGTATAGTCTCTACATTTTACTATCATTACACAATTAATTCAAGTTAGAACCATGATTCATACATATAGTGGTACATGTGCAATGTGACTCATCGGCATGAGGAACAGGTTAAGTGGATCTCTGGTAGGGATGTAACATAGTTGTATGAGAGGAGTTTCTGTTTATTTTATCATCTATTTTGTGGATTATATAGGACACTCTGAGTTAAAAGAATTTGTAAATGACCATGTTCATGGATGTAACTAAACCATATGTAGGATAAATCAAAATTACCTAATATGTGTAATTTCAGTTATTATTCTCAATAACTATGGGTGATACAACATCACCATTGTGTGACACACATTTTTTGCAATGCTACTATTATTAGTATTATTAAAATTATGGTTCATTTTACTTTGGCCAAGTGAAATGATGATGTTACATAACATGAATCACTATAGGGTAACATTTCATGCGTTTTACATGATATTTTTATTTTCAACATGAATTTTCTCTTTTGCATATTATTAGTGGCGTAATTATTAAATAATTAAATGTGACGGAATTTCTTAGAGGGAATTGGAAAATAATAATTTGAACATAAGGCCTCATCCTTAACCTAACCATGTCTTCCTGAATATGTCAATGAAGACACCTTAAGAATTCAATTTTGTCACATTAATCCATGAACCATGGGTCTCATGGACCTGAATGTGGAATGGTGTGCGTTATGTGGACACTCTATCTTAGTTCACAATGTGTATGGGCCCTTAAAGATCATAAATGGTGATCCATCTAATTCAACCATTTATAACGAATTCAATATTTTAATAAAAAAAAAATAAAATGAATATAACTTATCAAGGAAATAAAAAATTTATACATGAGAAACATATACCTAGACTTGTGCCCGACCATTGTAGTTAGTAGTTGGTTTTCCTCTTCAGTTCTTATGGCCCACCATGTTCTTTCTCCTTTACCCAGTCCAAGCTACAGGATCAGGTGTAGGGTTATGATATGTCTATAAGAACGCTATGCACGTATCTTATTTTTCATTTGGAAATATTTTCAATTCATATGATTTATTTTAAGGTGTATATTTGTAATTGTATAATCATGCATCCATAATTTCCAAAATATGTATGTACCAATAGAAGTGATAACTATCTATGTAAGGTGGTGGGTATTGAGCGACCAGTTATTCCTACTGTATGAAAAATATATAAAATAGTCATATTTCTCATATTATAATTGGATCCTTATTCTATGAGGGAATCATACATATGTTTCAGAATATGTAAGGTGTCATTTAACTTACCTCGAGAGTGAGAGAGTGGACTCAAGAGATCTAGTAGTAGTATCCTCCCACTCTTTCAAGGGTTACTGGACCGCATGCTATTGAGTCTTAGATCGATGCTATTATTAATATATCCGATCATCAAGATATTAATCTTGAGTGGTGGGTCAATATTTATATATATATATATTCTCTGAAATTAATCAAGCAGGGGAGAGAAGTTATTACCCAAGTATATCGGCATCATGACTGATCTAGGAAGATTTTTTTAAGTATGTTCTATGACAATTTTTTTCTCTAGACATAGACTGAAGATAGAGATATTTAAATAATGAACCTACAGCAGGGAGTTATGTCAGTTATGCAACACTCTACTCACTTTAATGATATACAACTTTTCACACCAACTCTAGATGGTAATAATCATATGACCACCAAGTGATTTAATATTGGGATGGTGTACACCATCCAGTCACAGGTCAACGATTTTTGGATCAAAACCATATCAGAGGTGGTTAAACAAGACCTTATTATGCCAAAAAATGGATTGATTTTGATAGTGAGAGTCATGTAATTTCAACACAGAGATCTATCTGCTTTTGTTCTTCTCAGTGAAAGAGACATTTAAGGCTACTTGTGGCTTTTTCATAAGTTTAGATCCCCATTGAAATAGATTTATAAAACATCACTAATTCTTTAAGTTGGGAAAAATAAATCTTTAGTGAAAATGAGATCCAATGGAATGAATCGATTGTAGATTGTTGGGGAAAATTCAATGCCTATATTGGACTATTCCCTCAGTTCTTAGGGATTGGCAATCTAAAACTACTCTACATTCTGGAGCAATGATATTAGGATCATTCCATGTTGGCAGTTCAGTTACAACTAACATCTTATGCCTAGGTGGTGGTCAACGTATAGGTATATTGAATCCGGATACTTAGGGCTAGCAGAGGATGCTTTCTCGGGGTAGTCAAGCTGTAACTGAGGGCCATAGTACATGCCAATTACATTCTACCCAACATATGTCAGAGGAACAATTCTCTTGGACATCTATAGTTTGAGTTACTAATCTATTATAATCAACATTAGTGTATTTTTTATTTGATATAGGTCCATCACAGTCATTTATATATGGGTCTTTCATGGAATGTCTAGGACGCATAATTTAACACATCTATGGCATTATGATTATTGATACCTCGTTAGGTATCCGATCAGAGGGTGTTTTCCATTATAATGACTATCCCCTTAAGATTGGAGAATATGTCATTGTATTGAATCTTTTCATTCATTAAATCACTAGATTGGATGTAATCATCAGGATTGACTAGTTAGTTCACAATCAAGCACATATCAACTACTATCATTGATGGGAAATGTTTACGTTACCAAAGGGTGGTGGGAATGTTCATAAGGGAGAATAAGATGTGCATCGTACATAGCCAAGATCCAAGTAGGAGAATCTTGGTAGTGTGATACCACATATTTTTAGTCTTTTTCCTGAATTATCAGGGGTTGCGACCACTATATTTCCTACAAAAGTGGAACATTTTATGGATGTGTTTCAAAATATCTTTTCTGGGATACCTCCAATGCAAGAGGTATAATTTACAATTGATCTTGTGTCAATAGTAGAATCAGTGACCATTTATCTTTATATGATGGATCCTATGATGCTTATGGAGATTATGAAATATTTGGAGGATCATGAGGATAAAGTATATATAAGTACATAATATTCTCATTAGGGTTCACCAGGCCCTTTTAACGAGAAGTCAAATTGTACAATCAGGAATTTTGTTGATTAAAATCATTTGAAGCAGCTCACAGTAATGAATTGGTATCCATTTCCCAGAAAATAGGACCTCATTGATCATATGTAAGGAATGTGTGTGTTCAAATATAGAATTGAGGTGTGGATATCATCAACTGAAAGTTATGTAATCAAAAAAATAACACATAGATATCAATAATAGGTATAGACTATATAAGTATATAACCATGTGGTTCGGTCTCATGAACTCACATGAAGTTTTTACTATTATGATGAATCTGGTTTTTCACCTGTATTTGGATTCATTAATGGAAGTATATTTCTGATATATTACAAAATTCGCGCTCCTGACACAGTGATTCCCACGAGCTTGAGATTATGCTAAATAAGCTATGTGAGAAAAACTTATATGTTATGTTTTTTAAATGAATCTTCTAGATTGAAAATATCACTTCAAGGGTTACATTATCTTGTAGTAAAATGTTTTGGTAGACCCTGGTAAAGTGAAAGCATTAGATTCTTGGGATAATCCTATTAGTAAAATTGACATCTGACGTTTCACGGTACATTCGATATATTTTATAATACATCATCCATGATTTTTCATAACATGCAGCATAGATAATGGTATTGAAAATGAATGGTGTGAAATTCTAATGTTCAAAATCTTGTGAAACAACCCTTAATTAGTTGAAGGGAAATTTTACTTCATCACAAATATTGATTCTACTAGAACTATTAAGGATATATCTAGTTCACTTTGATGCATCAGGAATCGATTTTGGAGATCTTATGATGTCGGAAAAGAAATTTTTGGAGTATGGGTCTCATTAGTTGAGGTTTCACAATTGGAATTACCTAACACATAACCTTGAGCTGGCTAGTGTAGCTCATAATTTACATAGTTGGAGACACAATGAACATGGAGATAATTTTGTGGTATTCATTAATTGTAAAAATAATCAAGTACATCTTTACACAGTGAGATCTGAATATTAGGTAGAATTGATGGGTTGAGTATCTGAGGTCAATTGATTTAGATCTTGTTGACACATATAGAGAAGAAGATTTTGTACTCAATGCTCTGAGCCAAAAGACTCAATCATATGTAGTTTAAGAGGCCCATTGGTAATGAAAACTCATTGGCTTGTTGTTAGAGATGAACATTGAGCTTTTAGAGAATCATAGTGGAGCTTATGTAGGAATTTCATTCCTCATCATCGCTTGTACATACTATTGTCAACAAGATGTATTGGGATCATCGATTCCATTATCGGTGGCCTGATATAAAAAATAATATTTATGCTTCATCACTTAGTGTTCCACCTATCAGTATGTGAAAGTGGAACTACATCGACTATTAGGGTTTTTAAAACCATTATTAATGATTGAGGGGAAATGAAATAATGTTTCGATGCATTTTGTGACTGTTCTACATAGATCTCCTCATGGAAATGATAATGTGGGGGTTATTGTTGATCATTTAATGATGTTTCCAAATATCTTAACTATTCAAGATATGTTCTCATAAGACGAGATAGGGAGGCTTTATGATAGGGAGGTTGTATGCCTCCATGGAGCTCCATGCTCTATTATTTCATATAGAGACACTTTACATACATTTTAGTTTTGATAGGGGTGTGAGAAGGACTTGGATGCATATGTGGTTCTAAGAATATCTTATTACCCACACAGTGATGTATAGATAGTGTAATACCCCATGTTTTGAAAAAAAATTGGATATTGAATTCATCAAACACTGAGTCTTTACTAGACACAAATTTGTTTTAACCTACCTAGAAACATAATTTTACCACCTCTGTGATTTGAATTTCCAAAACCTGACATACACAGATGCATTTAGTAAGATATTTAGAATTTGATAAGTTCAAGATACAGTTTTGGTAAATACAAACATTACCCGTATGAATAGTAACATACCCAGGTGAATATTAACATGACCCTTATGAATAGTAACAACATCCATGAATTTATAAATAAAATTTAGTCACCTTATAAATGAAATAGTGTATTTGAAAAATTAATCAATAAGTGTTGGTAATTTTGTGAGTAAAATTTATTTAATAAAAATATTATATTAATAAGTTGATTTAAAATAAAATTATTTTCCATAAAATGAATTCATAAATAAATATATTATTTTCCTATAATTTTAGAATCATTTAATAATACCTTATTTAATTTTTTAATGTATTATAAAATCATTTTTAAATTTAAATATTTATTTTTCGTGTAAATAATGATTTTACTAAAAATTAAAATTATATTAATAATATTTTTTTTAATAAAATGGATTTAATTTTTGAATTCTACATGTTGAAAACATATTAAGGTGACTTTTTGGGATTTTTCAGAAATACTCAAATTTTTTATCAATAGTGAAATTTGATAATTTATGAAAACTGCTAATTAGGGGAATTTCTGCATCATGCTTGAGTCATGGATAATCTAAATGGCCATTTCTTTGAAGTCATATGTACATATTACTATTATTGGTCTCAAGAGTCAATAAAATTTCTTGTATTGAACAAAATAATAAACTAATGAAAAATATAATAAAAATCACTCCTCTCCTCCAAAATAAAACCATCCTCACTACCTCCTATCTTCACTCCGCAGAATCCTTGTTTCTTATCTAAATTCTACAAAAATATTCTCCCAAGGTCCTACCTCATATCTAGTAGTCATGTATCAAAAAAAAAGGCCAAAACCTCTACCCTAAAGAGTCTCTCAAGGAAGATATCTTCAAGAGGAAAATTTCCCTTCTCTTTTCTTTTATTTCAACTCCATTTGTTTTTTTTCTTTCCTCAAAACCATTCATCAGAATTTTATGATAAAACCAGTACCATAAATTTAGTGTAATTGTATATGATAATGTAATAAATCATCATCATCAATCCTTTCACATACTTTTATACTAGAAATGAAAACCCCATCCAAGATGTGTTAATTTATCACATTCAAGGATGACAGGTTTTCAATTTATATTACCATCTTCAATTCTGGTCATAAACCTATTTTGATGGTTGAAACATGCCATAATATATTTAAATTAACTTATTTAAGGTTATGAAATCCTTTTTTATACATGATATATATTTATAAATCAAAATGAGTTTGTTGTGATAAAAACCCGCCAATTAACCCAAACAATTGTCATTAATGTATTATATAATGTTTCTTCTTCACATAAAATAACCAAATGAATTTTATAAAAAACATAATAGTAAATTTTATTACTAATAATTTACAACATATATTCTAGAAAACCATTCTCATTCTAGATATTTATCCGTACATGAATATAAGTAAACCAATCGTGAAAACCAAGGAAGAAAACACTCACAATCTATGAAATTGTATCTCTAAACCCATATGAAGTCCAATAATTAACAAAATAAGGTTATAATAGATCAATTATATAGATATTAGGATCTATAATTATTAATTTATAAATTTATTTTTGATTATCTAGGCCATTAAGATCATGTGAGGAACACATTTAGACTTAAGGTAGGGGTTTTTAACAAGAACCTCCATTTTCGTACGAGATAATCATTGTCTCTCATTATCCCCAATAAAATATTAATTATTGTTATGTACTCCTCATAAATTTTTTGTGACTGTTCAATGTATGTGGTAAAAACATAATCTTTCTTTTTTTTACATGTTTTAAAAGGAACATTCCAAAAAGTTTCTGAAATATAAGCTAGATTTAATGGAATTTCACGAATTCTTCCCTATTTTCAATGGAACTCTATAATATGTATTTAGAAACCATTATATTTCTAAAATCATTCATTTTATAATGAATATACTATCTTATATCATTTATTTTTTTATATGAATACTTTTCCAAAATGAAACATATTTTCAATGAAAAAGACTATTTATTTGAATAATTACTCAGTGATTTAATAAGAAGATCTTCATTTGTTTCAAAATTAATTTTGATGAATTTTCAATTTTATTATTAATATTTTATGATATCATATACAATATTTAATTGAATGGTTTATGATTAGTTTGACTGTGTATGTTCTCCCTTAAATCCTTTCACCAATTCGCTCTGAATGGTTAAGGTATGTGATTAAATTTTGGGGAAAATTATGTACATTTCACGTATTAGTTTCAATATGACTATATATGTTGTTTATTTCTATCCCAATTAATATTAGGAATGAATTTTCATTGTTATGTTTTTGTTGGGACCATCTATAGTCTTTCAATTCATCGTTAGGCCTCATGGGATGAAAAAATATGGACTTGGTCGAGCCCTTGATCAATTTTATGTATGGTTTTGGCTGAGGCCTTAATAATATTTGGATGTCTTGGATGAAGCCTTAATGATATGTTTTATAACGTATGACCTATGAATTTACCTCATTAGGAAGATATAAATTCATATTTCATGTGTTTATTTTAGTAGTAGAATACCCATGATTATGTTTTGTTAAAGAAATTATTACTGAGATCATATTCCTATCATATTGTGTTCATGTTTATTATTTTTAAAGGCATGTGTTTCTAATTATTCACCATGCCTAATTTTTATGTTTAATATATTTTTCATAGTATTTTTTACCTTTATTGTGAATGTGATCTCACACCATAATATGCTTAATTTTTCTTAGGACATGACGTGGTATATTATGATTGTCTTGCAAGGATAATATTTGATTAGTGGATGTTTCCAACATAAATTTTACGGTGTTTTCCATTTCAAGTTTAAATTTTGAACTTATGTATGTATATGGATTTCAAAAAATACAAAACTATTTATTCCTTTGGGATTTTACTTTCTTGGAATCATGCAGAAATATTGTAATAAGACACCAACTACAGGCATCTGAGGTTGAGTATTTATAGTTTTTTTTAGAGGAAGATTAGTAGAAAACATAGAAATTTGATTTAGAAAAAATAGATTAGAGAAAAAAATGTAAGATATTATTTGAGGAAAAATATACAACAATATCACATAATTTTGTTAAGGAGTATATTATGAGTATATTTCTAGAAAATAAATCCATTTCAGGATTCTACACGTGGATGTGGTTCTAGAACATATGTATATAATTGTGAAAACTCCGACATTGAGTTTCACGTTTGACCCGGGGTATCCTGGTATATGACCGCGGGCATTACTGCACAACTAGATAGAAACTCCTAGGGGATATACATAGGATAATTCACATTTTATTTTCTATCAATTATGAATTATTTAAATGTAAATTTTTCCTCAAGGAATCAATGATTATTATTATGAGATTATCCATGCATTAGAATTCAATTTATGTTAATTATTTTTATATGTTGAGATAGCCCATTAAGAATCATAAAATAATCTATCATGTTCTATTTTTTAGAAATGGTGTATATTAGAAGGAATGGAATCCAAATTAATGTCTTTATCCCATGTAGGTATTTCCCTGCAAAGCAAGATAATGATGTTGGCTCTTGATATGCGACTGGTGCAGAGCATCTTATAACAATAGAGGGACAACATACTCAGGTTATGAATAATTACAGTACCTTTAGGGAGATTTTGAATCCACAATGTGTAGGATTTATGTTAAATTGAATTATGAGACAACATCCCCCATCATTTAATGAGACATCAAACCCATTTGTATAGAAATAGTAGATAATATCCTTAGAGACATTATTTATTGCCTTAGGATGTAACGAAAGGGAGAAGGTTATCGTGACAGTTTATCATCATTCGGGTGATGATGATCAATGATGTTAATTAATTCAAAACACTAAGGAGGGGGAGAAACATAAATCATGCAATGGAGTGAGTTTAAAGAACATCTCATAAAGAAATATTTTCTTCTTGAATAGCAAGCGGATATGGAAAAAAAAGTATTAGAATTTGAGTCAAAATGAAGTTTAGAATGTTGAAAAGTATGATTCTAACATCAAAATGTTATAAAGGCATTCATTGAACAATATAAATAATCCAAGGAGCAATATTGACCAATTATTTTATTTTCAAATTCCATTCCTATGACGGTCACTAGTTTTCCATAATTTCCCATCATACGATGATATAGTTTCATGTGTTATCAAGATAGAAAATGATTCCACTATGTATTATGGCTCTAATGGAAATAATGATAAGAAGATTGCTGCTGAAAACTCTGGAAATGTAAATAAGGAAATGGGGAATAAGGGAATAGTTGACTTTCCACCATGTGATAATTGTGGACGGAAACACTCAGGTGACTACTTAAAAGGAAAAGGGGTGTGATACAAGCATGGACATAAAGGCCATCAAGATGGTGATTTCAAGGGAATAAAAGAATCTATTAATGTTCAATTATATAATTTTAGGGATATCATAAACTATAATATTGATTTAAAAAATATCAAAGAAATGTGCCTTAGAAAAAGGTCAAGGGAGCAGGGAAAATCTTATTCAATCAGAACATCTGATATTGAATTTCCTAATGACGTGGTTGTCGGTAAATTAATAATTTCTTAAAACATAGTCATGTCTTTATTTGATTATAGATCATCATATTCTTTCTTATCATCCTGGTTATCAATGAAAACTAGATATTTCCAATTTTATTTAATAATGGTTTTTTCATTCAAAACAATTTAGGGAGTTATCATTGAAATATTGATGTGTTAGGAAGTCCCTATTATGGAATATAATTGTGATTTGTTAGCTGATTTCAATATCATAACCATGATTAACATGGATATAATCTTCTGTATGAATTTTTGTTAAAATCAAGATGAAAAAATTTATTTCAAGAAAGAGGTTACAATTTTTTAGAATGATGTATAATATCCTATCTTCATAGAATAAACAGCATCATCTATCTCTTATCTAGATCCACCCCTAGTATCTCTACTGAATTTAATTCATGGTAAGGAAGTGAATGCAATATATATGGGTGAGGAAAGAAATATTCAAATTCAAGATGTACCTATTTTGAATGAATATATTGATGTTTTTCTAGAGGATTTACATGGAAATCCCATTGAGTAGGAATATGAATTCTCTATTAGTTTATTTACCAGTTCATGTCCTATATAAAATACTCTATATAGAATCGATGTTATGGAATTAGTATAACTGAATAAACAAATAGTGGAATTCAGTGATAAAAGATTTATTATCCCTAGTGTTTCTCCTTCTGGAGACCCTATTAATTTCATTGTGAATAATAATATATCATTAAGGATTGGAATATACTACAAGGATATCAATTATATAACAATAAATAACATGTATCTCCTAGCTTTCAATGATGATTTATTTCATCAACATTCTAGATCCAAAGATTTTTCAAAGATTGACCATCGATCTAGATATCATTAGTTGCGAGTAAGGAAGGGTGAAATTCCAAGGATAGAATTCAGAACTAGGTATGGTAATTATGAATTTATAGTAATTCTCTTCGGATGGACAAATGTACCATCTATTTTCATGGATCTAATGAATAGAGTTTTCAAGTTGTATCTAGAGGACTGTGTAGGGGTATTTACTGATAATATCTTGGTATTATTCAAAAGCTATGATGATCATGAAAATCACTAGAGAATTATTTTGAAGTCTCTTAGAATAAATGAATTATATTTGTCATTTATAATGTGTGAATATGGATTCAATCAAGTTGTTTTCATGGAAAAATTTGTCTTTAAGTATGGAATATCTGTTTATACCATGAAGATAGGGGTTGTGCAAAAAGGTTCTACTCCAATGAAGATAACTGAGGTGAAGAACATAATTGGTTTAATAGGTTATTATCGGCATTTAATATAGAACAACTCTTGTTTATCCAACCCAATTACAAATTTTACATGTAAATGGGATATATTTGTATGGAAAAAAGGATGTGACGAATGTATTGAAGAATTGAAGAGGATATTGGTGAATTAAACGATCCTGACTCTATAATCAGGGAATGAAGGATTTTTGACATATAGTGATGTATCAAATAAAGGACTTTGTTGTGTCCTTAGGTAGAATAGTAGAGTTATTTCCTATGTATCAAGGAATTTAAAAATTCATTACAAAACTGTAATACTCATGATGTTGAGATAGAAGTTGTAATCATTGATATGAATATATGGAGACATTATCTATATGGAAACAATATTGAGATATATAAAAATCATAAGAGCATGAAATATATATTTTCATAGAATTAAATGAAAATGAAGAAAATTATATGTCTTTAACTACTCAAGGATTGTGATCATTCTATAAACATACACCAATTATAGTTAAATAATGTATCTAATTCATTGAGTTGGAATGATCATGGAGTCCTAAAAATTGAGGATTTAATGAGATTCTATGTTTATGGATCTAGTAAATATGGATAATAGAATTATCAAAGGATTTGAAACATTACTACTTTTTCATTTTTTTCCAAACCATATTTGTTAGAAAGGATTAAAACTTATCTTTCTGATGACGTGAATCTTCTAATGAAAATTATAGGTGTGAATGATGAGAAGTTGGCGGAATTAATGTGTGATAATGGAATTCTAAAATTTGGGAAGAGGGTATGTGTTCTCTCTGTAACTGAGCTAAAAAGGTTGTTATTGGATGATTATAATTTCTCAAATTTTCCTATACATCATGGTAATACTAAAATGTATTGATATTTGAAGTAACATTTATGGTGGGACTAAATGATATGGGATATTGCTGATTGTGTATCAAAATGTCTAGTCTGTTAGCAAGTGAAGACTGAACAACAAAATCTTATTAGAGTCATAAAACCACTACATATTAATACATGGAAAGGTAATGACATCATCATGGATTTTGTCACTAGATTCTCCAATGCTCCAAGGAATACTGATTCGATTTGGTTAATTATTTGATCGAATTGTGAAATATACACATTTTCTCTCTATATGGGATGATTTGACGCCAGAGAGGCAAACAAGACACTATAACATTGAATATGTGAGACTTCATGGAGCACAAATCTCAATAATGTCCAATCGTGATCCACGATTTACATAAAAATTATAGAAATTTATTCACAATGATTTGGATACCATGAATCGATTAAGTACTACATATCACCCTCAAATTCACGAGCAATCAGAGGGGATGATCCAGACCTGAGAGGACATATTGAGGTCATGTTCAATTGACTTTCAAGGTACAATGGATCAATATTGACCATTAGTGAATTTTTCCTACACTAATAGTTTCATCGAGGTATTAAAATGGCACCATATGAAGAATTGTATGGAATGAGATTTCACACAACATCATATTGGGATGAAGTTGGGGAAATGAAGCTTCTTGGCCCAGAGATTGTAGAGGAAACAACAACAAGGGTAAAGACAATTCAAACCCACATCAAAACAGCTCCAAGTAGGAAAAAGATCTATGTTGATAATTGAATGATGTATTTGTAATTTCATATAGGAGATCATGTTTCCCAAAAAGTATCTCCATTGAAGGGTGATATAAAATCTGGAAAGAAAGGTAAACAAATTCCTAGGT
Organism: Viscum album; assembly: GCA_963277665.1. Classification (NCBI taxonomy): domain Eukaryota; kingdom Viridiplantae; phylum Streptophyta; class Magnoliopsida; order Santalales; family Viscaceae; genus Viscum; species Viscum album. The sequence goes on from OY728138.1 coordinate 514,634,330, forward strand.
ATGTTGATATTTTTTAAATCCTAGATAGAATTGGAGATAATTTATATTTTTTAGTTACTCCTCCTTGCCAACCTAAAGTACTAAATATATTACATGTCTTGTTATTGAGAAAGTACATGGTAGACCCAACAAATTTCCTCACTTATAAAGGAATAGAATTAGAACCTGACCTATCATATTTGGAAAAGCCTATCTAGAATCTAGATAAAAAAATAACATGTGTTGAGGAATTATAAAATTCTACTAGTAATGATACGTAGGGAAAATATAAAAAACTAAGGAAACATGGGATCATGATGAACTTATGATGAAGACTTACCCAAATCATTTTATAGGGAAACATTCTATGAATTTTTAGGTTGAATATTTTGTAAGGAGGGGAGAATGTAACACACCAAGGGTTTGAAAATAAATTTAATATTGAATTCATGAAACACTGAGTCCCAAAAAAACATTAATTTGTTATTACATAGTCAGTAAACAAAATACTACCACCTATGTGATTTGAATGTTGAAAAACTGACACACATGATTGCATGACGTAAGATATTTATAGTATGATAAGATAAACGTACATTTTCAGTGAATAGTACCTTAACCCTTATGAATAGTAGTGTACCCTTATGAATAGTAATATACACTAGTGAATAGAAAGTTGACCATTATGAATATTAACAAAACCCTTGAAAGTATAAATAAAATTTAAATTCCTTTTAAATGAGATAGTTTATTATTGAAATTAATAATTATGTGTTGGTACTTTTTTAAGTAATAATTATAAATATATAATTTTATATTAATAAATTGATTTAAAAGAAAATTTTTTTTCATAATATTTATTCCTAAATAAATATTTTTCTCCTATTATTTTATTCTAATTTAATAAGACCTTTTCTATTTTTTCAGAGAATTATAAAATTACCTTTAATTTTAAATCTGGAATTTTAAAATAAAAAATAATTTTATTGGAAATTGTATTTTTCTAGTTTAGAATTTTTTATAATAAAATGGAGTTCATTTTTTAATTCAACATGACAAAAAATGGATAGGGTGATTTTTTGTGATTTTTCTAAAATAAGCAATTTTTCAATCAATAGAGAAATTTGATAATTTAGGAAAAATGGTAATTAACTGAATTTATGCATCATTCTAGAGTCATGGATAATGTAAATGACCATTGATTGAAACTCACATGAACACATTACTATTGTTGGTCACAATAATCAATAATATTTCTTTTCACGGTCTAAATAATAAAATAATGAATTAGGCAATCATAAATCACTCCTCGCCTCTACTATAACCCCCCCCCCCCCACTCCCTCTTCTCTTCAATCCCCTCAAGCTTTGTTCCGTGTCAAAATTTTTCATAAATCTCCTATGAATATCCTACCCCATGTACATCAACCCCAGGTCTAATAAAAACACAAAAATCATTACCATGTAGAGGATCTCAAAGAAGAAACCATCAAGAGGTAAAATCCTCTTCTCATTTGTTTTATTTCAGCTCCATTTATTTTCTTTTCACATCCTCATCTCCTTTCACATGAATATTATGATAACTATAGTGCATTAAATTTACTGTATGTTTCTTATAATAATATAATAATTCATCATTATCTCTCATTCCCCCTAATTTTATACTAGAAATGAAAACACCATCTGAGATGTGTTAATTAATCACTTTCAATGATGTCTGGTTTTCAATTTCTATTGATGTCATCAATGAAGGTCATGAAACAATTTTGATTGTTTATCCAGACCATTATATATGTATTATAACATCTTTATGGTTATCAAGTCCTTTTTTACACATGATATTTAATTATAAATCAAAATGTGAACATTGTGATGAAAAACCACCAATCAACCCAAACAATTGTCACTATAGTTTTATATAATAACTCAACCACATTAAAAATAACCAAATGAATTTTCTAACCATTTAATCATATTTTTTTCACTTATAACATGAAATATCTATTTTCAACAACCATTCTAATTTTATATGTCTATCTGTACATAGATATAATTAAACCAATCATGAAAACCAACCAAGAAAACGCTCCCAAAAAATGAAATTGGATCACTTAATCCATCAGAATTCAATGAATGAACATAATAAGGATTTAAAAAACAATTACATATATAATAGGTTCTGTAATTATTAATTTTTTAACCTAAATTTTATTATTCAGGACATTAAGATCAAGTTAGGATCACCTTCAGACTTAGGTTAAGAGTTTCCCATTCGAACCTCCATTTTATATCTGGTTACTCATTGTCTCTCTTTATCCCAATAAAATTATTCATTAGCCTTATTTACTCTGAATAAATTCTTTATGAATTTTCTATGTATGTGTGAAAACCATAATCCATCTTTATTTTATGTTATTTACATTCTTTAAAAGGAACATTCAAAATTCTTTCTGAAATACAAGGGCGATTCAAGTGAATTTCTCAAATTCTTCCCTATTTTCAAGGGAACCATATAATATTTTTTTATTATGTGTTATATTTATAAAATCAATAATTTTATTATTTAAATACTATTTTACTTCAGTTTTGGGTTTATACAAAGCATTTTCCAAAATTACTCTTCTTTTCAAAGTAATTGTGTATTTATCTCAAGAATTACTCGATGATTTTATAAGAGAATATTTATTTGGTTCAAAAATCATGTTTATTAATATTTATTATTTGGATTAATAATTTATCATATCATCTACCATATTTAATGTAATGGGTTATTATTAGTTTAATTTTGGATGTGCAATCGTAAAACCATTGACCAATTTACTATGAATGGTTGGTGATTATGCTTAATGTTTAGGGAAAGTTATTTACATTTTATATGTTATTATTTGTATGATTGTATATGTTATTTTTGTTTATCCCCATTCAAATGAGGAATGAATTAGAGTTATTTTTTACAATTTAAGGACCACTATACCCCCTTGATGCATTGGTAGGTCTCATGAGAAGAATAAATATGGATTAGCTGAGGCCTTTGCCATTTTTAGATATGGTTTAGGTCGAGGCCTTAATCATTTTAAATTTCACGGTGAAAGACATGAAGGTTTGTTTCAAAATGTCTTAAATATGAATGTTTCTTATTAGAAAGTTATAAATTCAGAGTTCATGTGGAAATTTCACTAGTAAAATACTGATTAATATCTTTTATTATGGAAATGTATAAAAATCTAATATTCCTTTCATAATGTCTTCAAGTTTATTATTTTTAAAGGCATGAATTATAGAATATTCACCATGACAATTTTTTATTCTTATGAAATATTCCACTGTATTATCTACCATTATTGTGTCATGACCAGACCTATACTAAGGCTCGAGCAACAACTACCCGAACCCCGTCTCCATAGGCCAGGGGTTGGTGACTATCGTCAAAGGCACAAAAAACTTGAGGAGGCCTTTTATTAAGAACCTACACACACACACACAGCCAAGTCAATGATAATATTATAGAGGGAAAATAAATAAAAAAACATAACTACTATATATAAACCAAAAATATTCTTCGACCTCTATTTAGTACAATTACAAAAAAGTAAATTGAAAGGGAAAGGGGAAAAATACACTCCCAAACCGAAAACTGCCACAACCCAACAACATGTGTAAAAGTAAAACGGTTGATAGAGAGACTCGATCCTAAATCCCATGCTATGATCACCACACATTGTCCAAGAACCATTTATCCCTATGCTCCTCTGAATTCTTGATCAACTTGTCTGCCTTATACAAGGGCACACAGAGTGTGGGAAAATCCAGAGATTGGTTGAGTTTAAAAACACTCAGTAGGATTACATGAAGGATTAAGGGATTAGAAATTGAGGTACTGATGAGGGAATCAGTTGATATAACAAGGTACAAAAAAATAGTATAGCTCAACCCCACAAAGAAGTGAAGTAATCTCGTCCAAACATGAGGAGATAGAAATGGTGGGAAGATAAACATCTCATCGTGTCTTCACTACCTATAGTAAGAGAGTAGACTTATCCAACCATGAGTATCTAGAAAAGGAATGCTCGTGGCATACCCTACATGTCTTCGTCTCTCCTGGAAGGAGACTAAACAAATCCCAAGGAGTGGGTACTAAAAAATGCTATATATATTCACAACTAAATGTACCAAAATGAGAGAGTAAGGGGATCTACATTTCATTAAATCAGCTATGGAAAAGATTCATCAATAGTTATAGAAGTAATCATCATCGATGCCCAAAATCCCTCACATCGGCCTTGAACTGCAAGTCAAATGTGCTCAATAACCACACCTTAATACTATCCACTTTGGGCAGTTCTGTCTCGCCCACACAAATTTATGTTGCGTCCGAAGAAAATCTCTTGGTGGGAAAATCACCCCTATTTTTTGAGAGTCCAAAGTCATGTCAAACACCACTCTTCACTATGTCATGTAGTCGAGAGATCATGTCATGATGTCGTGAACCAACTATATAGCCCTGTTGGATGATATTCTTATATATGTCATCAGTGAACCCACTATCTAGTCATGCTGGATGATATACATATAAAAGAAATCAGTAAACCCACATCCCATCCCAGATGGTGGGTAATCCCAAAAAAGAATAGAGATCACCACTGCCTACCTGTGCTGGAGGTTAAGACTTGAAAGATATCGGTGAACACCACCACCTTGCTGCGCTGGAGGGTATGACATGAATGATATCGACGAACACCATTGCACAGCTTCACCAGATTGTATGACCTGAAAGAATAACTGGTGAATGCCACTATCTAGCTACACTTAAGGGTAAGCTCAAAAGAGTAACTAGAAAAAGCCACTACCCTACTGCATTGGAGGGTAATCCTGAAAGAGAACAGTAAACACCACTACCTAGCCTAGATTGAGGGTAAGCTGGGATTACATTGGTTATTCTTAAAACATAACTATCATCATCCAACATCACCTTATAACGGCATCACACTCTGAACATCTCACATCATACCTCGAAAGATACTACAGTGGGCACCATCACATCCTACATAGAGAAACACTCACGATAGGCTACTCCTAGGCCTAAATTCTAGTTCAGAATATAGAGATATGAGGGGTAGAAGATACGTAGTAGTAAACGACACTTGTGGGGCCCATAGTATTTTTGATCCCTCCTAATCACCTGGCTATAAACCTAACCATTTTTTGGTTCTAGAAGGTTGAACATGTACCACTAGGCATGTCAAGGTACTCTCAGAGTACACACCACATTATTTAGACAGCTGACAAGTGAACAACACTCGTCGTTAAGTCGAAGGGTCAAGAACTATAGGTCTTCTGAAATGGATCCTCTAATGGTCCCATAAAATCAACTGTATCTCATCATACATCTTCCCCACTCTCATAAGAGTTAGAGATGACCGATGTCATGGATTTTCATTAATCATGTCAAATGGATATTCAACTGATATTCCTTTCATGTTTCCATATTTAATAAGAGATTTTGAATACGGCTCCACACATCCAAACAGATCACACTATAATGATCCATGTGGAAAAATATGCAATATGGACTACTCACTCGTCCGAAATAGACTCTAGATGCAGAAGATGCCTATCCCAACATCATATGCAAACACTTCCCCATGGGGCCCACACCTCGATCTTGAAACACATCATGAGGATCATACCATGGAGATCACCTAAAAAACCATGGGATTAGTTTCTCATTTCTCCAAAATGGAAAACCATTGAAAAATTATCTTTTCACTACAAAGGCTCGATCGATGCTTGATCACTACTGATAACAAAAAGGCTCAAGGCATCAAAACAGATCGCACCATTGTGATCCTAGTGAAAAAACATGCAGGTAGACTATTTTCATGCCCCAAATAGATGTTCAATGTAGAAGTCCTAAAATACTACAGTATAATCGAAAGATGTCCCATGGCATCCAAGACTAGGCCCAGAATTTAGTCAAGAAGATCAATCCATTGCCATCCTCACAGAAAAACACACAAGATCGACTACTCGATCATCCAAAATTGATACCCGATGAAAGAGGCATAATTCATCACAAAGGCCCCAAATGTGCCTTATAGGTCCCGCACCACTGTTTTGGTTTATGTTCCCAAAATCATCCATGAAATGTATGACTCAACACTATGGTCTTGGTTCCTCGGACGGCGCATCAATCAGACATCGTATGCAGATGTACGGTCCGATACTAGTTTCCTGAATAATAATAATTATTATATTATTATTAAAAGCAGACATTTCAGGCCCTCGTGAATCAATCCCAAATTTTTTTTCCACAATGTAGAATTTAATGTCCTGCCTCATAGCATGGGTCATGTGGCAGCAGATATCACTCAAATTGGACACTCAGTTTGAAAGATACATTGGTTTAAATGCCCCCGGACCAGTCTGGATTGACTGTCGTGGGAGCTGCCGGACCGGCGCCGGAGCCACCAGAAATCCACCAAAAACTTCTGCAGATCACCATGGTCACTCCGGTTTCAAGAAAATTTCAATGAAAAGATATTTAAACATTGAGAGGATACCTTTACAACACTTTCATACGCTTGACAATCCATTTTCATTTCAGGGTGCTAAAATGTAATCACCACTTCTACTCGTTGTTGTGCTTCCTTCGGCCCCCAAAAATCAAACTCTACCACAAATCAAGACTCCTTGGATTGACATATTTTCAAACATATGCCAATATATTCTATTCTTCTATGATTTGGCACTGCGAAATGTTGGTGGATGAAGAACATGAAGAACGCGATGAAAAGACAATCATAAATTTAAACCGACGATGAATGTTGTTCATTTTACCAACGTTAAAGGAATCCATAATAGCAAAAACCAACATAAAAGACTTATAATGATGAAGTACATAACTATGGGGCTATTTAATCTGAAATAGAAATCATTCATCGAATATGGATCCACCATTGCATTCGTTGCATACTGATCTATCAGCATCTGATGTTTCGTTGCAGTACGATGATGTTCAGACGTCGAATTATCTTTGACCTAAGAATTTCAATCTGAGAGGGAAAATGAGAAATCATTTATTATTTCATTAATTCCTTGTTTATATAAAACTATTGGATGATGCGATAACCACACCTCCCACACCCTCTCAACCGAGGTCACCCCTAGTTTAAGCACCATGCTATGAACTAAACGACAGTCTCATATCTCCAATCTAAGTCTCTATTTAGATGTCATTCAAAGTACCATTTCAAATATATAAATTTAATTTAATTATTTAATTTATTCTTTTTCTCTATTGGACTCTGATTTCCAATCCGAGTTACCGTTCGAGAGTTATTTGGGTTCGAGCTACTAAATTAATGAATTAATGAAATAATTCATCCATTTAACATACATCTAACGAGTGAGGGGTCTGAAAGTCCTGCTTTGATATATTTCATGTCTCTCCTAGGGTGACCGCCACATTCTAGACCCACCCATGGTCTCAGATTTCTGACATAATAAACCATTTAAGATATATCCTATTTCCATCATGTGAATAGTAAAATATCACTCTATTCTTTTGTTTAATTTATTATGGGAACACATGGCCTCATAATTGAATACTGTATCAGCACCAAGCTTGAGAAATATATATATAAATATTTCAAAGTCTTAGAGGAAAAAAAACTGAGTCTCTACAAATTATGCATCTGAGATCACCCCTTTTTATGTTTAACTTTTTCTAGGATAGAAGAGGTATATTATGATTAACATTACAACATAATCATATAGTGGTGGATGTTCCCAAGGGAAGATTTATGTTTTTCATCGATTAATGTTGTAATGGTGAAATTATGTATGTATCTAGCTATAAAAATCTACAAAATTATTCAATTTTTTGGGGTAATACTTGTAATCATGGTAATGTAATGTAACAAGGCACCAACTCTAGGAATTTAGGGTCGAGTCTTTAGAAATAGAGCATAAAATTCAGATATTATAGTATATCATTCTTTCACCTTTCCTTGACTTTTAGGTTCCTCTGAGAAACACATTACCCTTATAATTTTCCCTTATAATAATAGATTTTAGGCTACCATCGTGATGTCTCCCTATAAATACATATATGGTAGGCCTTTATGATTTTATCTATTCTTGATAGAGGTAGGGAAGGAATCTATTATTGGGTCACATCTCATACATGATACTATATAGAAGGTCCAATTGGTTACTAAGGCCATGATGATAACATAGTATCAGAAATATTTACATGCGAACTGATAGTGGATACCTCTCTTGTTTGAGGTTGAAGAATAGGGTTTCTTACGAGTTTCATCTCAGATGGTCCATATATGTATATAATGAGAGGTTAAGCTCTCATAGAGCATCATTAGACACTTCTAGGTTTTAAAACAGATCAGACCACTGGATTACCATTTGATACATCCTTAGAGATAACTATTTTGTTTAAGGTAATATCTCAGCCAAAGACAAAGACACAATTTACTAATAAAGAATGAAACTAAAAAAGTCTGAAAGATGGAGTTTTATTACAATCACTTCCATAGAGAGACATAAGGTCAATCGGTTGATTATCAAACCAAGTAATGCCCTAATTAATACCTTTGTTAGCGAGAGAATCATCCACCATGTTTTCTTCCGGATAGGCATGAGTAGCAATATATCGAATATCCCGGAGAGAGTACATACATCTCATCAAACGAGATGTGGGAGTCTAGGAAAGGTGGATCACACCATTCCAAATTGCTAGGATGATGGAGGTAGAATCACTTTCAACACAAATGTTTTTCCAGACCTTCCTTTGAACAAAATCAATATCATGGATAACTGCCATCATCTTAGCTTCTAAGGATGTGGCAGTAGTGGAACCACCAAAGAAACACCCATGACAGTGACCCAGATAATCCTTGCAGACAGCTTCAAAGCATGTTGGACCCGGGTTACATTTTGAAGCACCATCCATGTTTATTTTGATCCATCCAGAAATAGGGGCTTTCTAGAACAACTCAATTGAATAACGCAGTTTTTTGTAGAGTCTGAAAACCCGGAGACGTCTGAGAATCCTGAAGACTTCCACTAAATTGTTGCTGCAGTCTTTTTGAATCGAGGTAGCATCCCTGATGGCAGTGAGAATTCACGAAAGACCTGCATTGATATTATGTGAGTGCATGTTATGAAAAATATCATTACGATCATACATGATAATGTGATGGAGCTCGGAGATAGCTGGAAGAACGAGGTTATGGATTTTATTTTGGGCACTAAGACCAAAACAACATTTCAGGTGAGTAATACTTGAGTCAGAACAAATCCATTTTCAATCAAACATATCAGTAATTATGTTCCAAAGAGCAGCAGTAGTGGCACATGAAAGAGAGAGATGATTGGTATCCTCACGATGCTGATGAAACATATGACATTTAGAACAATGTTGGATACCAGAATGCATGGAAGGAAACTTCAGTAGGGACATGATTATGTGAAATCCCTAAGATGGGAGAAAGTCTAGAGGGAATGATCCAATGATTATCAAAAATTTTGAAAGTCCCAAAAGGATTTTCAGAAGATGAAAAATTATGATGATATAAATCTTTAGACCCATCACATGTCTTTCAGTCTGACGAGGTTGACATGGAGATAAATTTCACTTTTGATGAGAATCTGGTTCATATTATTGATCAAATCGTTAAGACACTCTGAGGTAGATCAGTTCCTTGGGTATTGGTGATATGGAACCACAACATAGTACATGATGAGATCTGGGAATGGGAAGATGATATATGAACACAGTGTCCAGATCTATTATTAGATAATACCTCTTTACACTTAGAAGTCCAACTCGGGGATGAGTATCTTTAAGGAGGGGTGGATGTAATGACCTTTTATTCCATGAAGGCATTAATCATTTTTTAGTTTAAATTTCATCTAAAGGAATCGTATGATTTTACAAAGTGGATTATTAGAGTTCATGAGGTTGTATGAGGCTTTTTCAGAGCCCATAACCATGGATCTTTAGAAAATAGATTGGGGCACTAGGTTAGTAGCTTCTGTTATGTCGTGCCTACATTGTAACTACTAACCTTGTGGATTAAATAGAAGATTAGTAGGGACCAAATAGTTTGTCTACAATTATGGACCCCCGGGTGCACTCTCATGTGAAAAAAATGTAGAGGTTGGATAGTGATATTTCACATGGTTTGTGGAAAGTTAGGAAAACTGTGCAACATAATGATACAATATATTTATATAAATACTAATGCTATCACTATTTTCTCACGTTTTGTCCAAATCATGTAACCAAAATGTCCACCAACTATTTTTGGTTTAAAAATTCAATTCTTCCTTAATGAAACCATAAATAAAACTTTCATTTAACCTTCTCCAAATTCCATCAGATGAACCCATCCTTCTCTTCTGATGACCTCCCGTCATCTTTATCCTAGGTTATTTTATATACCCCAAGTAAGAAGATTGGATATAGATCTATAAAAGGCCTTGAATATCTATAGGTATTTAATATATTTCTATAACATCATCTCTCAACTTGTCATCAGTTCCACTACACTATTTGTGTGCAATCCCTTTTCCCTATTTTTTGGGCATTGGACCATTTCATCAATTTCATAAAAAATACATTGAATATGAGGCTTCGATCGGTTGATGTGTCATCAACAACCATAAGGTGTTTGGAATCATAATTTTACCAAAAATTTATATTATTATTGTATCTACATCATTGTTCTTCATGATGTAATATTCATTACATCTCCTTAAAATTGATTTATTCATTCTTAATTATTATACAAACCATGATAGAACCCCTTGGATTATTTTTTAAGAAAATTGATGTTGAAAAACACAATAATTCCCACGCATTCGGTGTGAATGTGTGAATCACCATTTTTAAATGCATTTTTAAATTATTTAATGCCTTCAATTAATATATCATGGATTATAAATGCAATTAACTTTGTTATATAGTATTTTATTGAACTCAAGTAATCTCCTTTGTCCTTATACTGAATTAAAATTGGAATTTTCCATATAGGTAATTACCCAACAATAAATGGAAACAATTATGTTCCTTAATGGATCCTTATAAAATGAATTTTGACTTTTAGATATATTAAATGACATATATTAAATTGAATGTCTTCTTAATTTTTTTCCTTCCTTAAATGAATTAAATAGTTTAAATGTAATTAATTATTTAATGGTGTTAAGGACACAATGTTCATGGTTTTCATTATCAAGTGATCATTGTGGATTATAATTACTAGTGTTTTTTTAGACATTTCTAAAAATATGCATAAGAGGTAATGTCTCATGTATATTATTATAAATAAGATTATGCCTCTAATATAGACTATGGAATGATGGTAAGGGTTCTATTGTGAATCATAATTCTTACTCCCTAACTTTGGGTGTTGAGCATGACATATCACACCATTTTCTCAATTTTGATAGTGGGAATGTTTATCCACATACCCTTTTTAGATGTTCGGAAAACACCACACCAACCATCTCAAGTGATGAGCATGATTTCTATCACTCATCTTGAGATGTAGGGCATGCAACCGTTTCTTGAGCTTGCAGGCTCATTTAAAAAGGTTATGGATGTCTGATTTACGAATTGTTCCAACTCACACCCAGGGTTCTAAGTATATATATACATAAATTTACATGTAGTTAGTCCATATAATTGATGGATTTAATAAATTATTACTATGTATATATATTCATTGATCAGACACTCATCCCATACAAGATCCATTGCAAGTAGAGTCACCATGTTTCATTAAGGAACATGGGTGGGATGGTTATTTAATTATTTAGATTGTTCTTTATTATTTATAATTTCATACACTTTAGAAATGATAATTACTTTTATTACTTATAGAAAAAGTTGGTGGGGACCTACTTGGATTTTATCTCACACCCTACTTTGGCCGCCTTTGGTGCCTTAGTATATAATTTATTATAGGTATAGATAAGAGAATTTTCATAGTTACAATTTCTTGATATGTATCAACTATAGTTGGATAAAAGGAGAAGAGGACAGATCATAATCTTGATAATGTTGTGGAGTAGCCTTTTGTTCTTTTTAATGTTTTTTTGTACAACATGTGTTATATTCAAGAGTTGTAAAAGATAAGATTGTAAGATGTTTATTAATTTATTAAAGATAAATCAAATATTTATATATTGTGATTCATTACAGTATTTTTAATATATTCCATATAATATTATAATGAAGAGGTGAGAATATAGGGGGTCATTATTGTAGAGGGTATAATCGATATTTTTGCTACACCATTGGGAAAGCCCGAACACCTAGGTCATGTACGAGGATACTCAGATAGTGTATTTTTAAGTAACGTGTTTCCACATTTGGAATATTCTTCAAAGGATAGTGTTTATAAAAAAAATTAAAAACATTGGAATCCATAGTTCAGGATATACAAATGTTGATGGAGGACAAGATGAGAGCATGAGTATATTTGATGGTTGTCGATCTGAAAGGATAGTTTTAGCATGTTGATCTGACTCCATCACCTCTTGCCTCATATCTAGCTCCTCATATTACCCTACTCACACATCAATGCATCCAGACCCCACTCTTTCTCTTATGACAACAGTCCCTCCTCCACAGCTTCCAAATTACGTGGAGTTATATGTTTACAATACTCATCATAATGTTTCATATGGGATGATATATTATATTATTGATACCATTAATCATCATCATATTTAGATAGAGAATTATATAGTAACTTTATTAAATATTAATGATATATTATATAAAATACCTAGTTCTATATATGAGGTAAGTACAGTTGAAGAAATTATCAGTTATTTCTTAGTTTTCCAATCTAAACTACTTTGACATACTTCCATAGTGGTATGCATATATGTTATATTTTATTTAATTTCAATACATAATTTGTTTTCTCATTTTTATGTTTATATGTTTTTCTATTTTTTGCAAGAATACATTAAAGGTTAAGTAAAACTATATAGGAAATAAAAAATTAAAAGTTTCACTATTTCAAAAACACATTCTACTTGCCTTGATTGATTATCAGAATACTCAAAATATTTATTTAGAGTATATGAGATTCAAATTTCTGCTTCCGTTAGTGGGAGTGATACGATTGTGGGTATTTTGAAAATTGATATCATGGAGCTTGTAGGTAGAGATAAATTGGGAATCAACATGATTAAAATGTTTTCCATGTACGTCGGTAAACAAAATGTTTCTGTTCATTTAATTTATTAGAAATTTATAATTATGTATTATTTGTGTTAGGTATCCATATGAAAGTAGTATAGTGACTGAGAAGACATATTCAAATATATTTACAGAAACATAAATTATTTCTTATATAGGTTTGACAATGACCGATGCTAAAAAAATAGTTTATCTAGATGAATGGTTACAGAATAATGTCATCATTCAAGTTTGGATGTTTCCATATCTAGAAGAGTATATAATTTTTTTTCTCAAAAAGATTTATATATCACATCACATATTAAAATGTCATATAAAATTTTCTTATGTATTAGTTTCCATTGGATGTGGGGTGTTCTTTTTTAAGTGATAAGACTTCGTACTAGCTATTCTCTATCCATGGTGAAGAGAGCAAAAATTTCCCGAATGAATTGATCATGAATATTTGATTATTTTAAAACATGTTTATATAATAATTAATCAATGCTATATTATTCATATTACTTTCAAACAGGTCAAGAAATTTCTTTATAGATATGATAATAAAAATATCTCCTTGATAAAATTTCTAAAATATAGGTGAATTTCATTTACAATTAGAAAATGTTTCATATAGGACTTAAAAATGATAATTTTAATTTAAATATGTTCAAAATAGTGTTATAAAAAATATCGTATAAAATAATCCTGTTATAATGTCTTAATATTCATGTATTAAATAATTTAAACTCAGAAAAATACAACTTTTCTTAAGGTAATATTTCTCTTTTAGTTTTTCCTTAATATTTCATATTCGTTATTGAAAACTCAATTAAAATGAATTATTAATTATTTTTTCTCTTTTTGATGACCCCTAACCTTATAATATAAAGAATATTATACATTTAAAAATTTAATGGGAAAATAAGTTTACAATTTTGATTGTTTTTAGTTTATTTTTAATATATATTTTAAATCTGATTGTTCATTTGTAAGTATCATGGTGTGTTTCTACTGCCTTTTCTACTTGTTCTATTTCTTTTGGATGTTATAGTAGAGAATGAATCAGAGTCCAATTTTGTAAATTTATTTATTCACATCAGTTATTCAAAAATAGAAATGAAATGTGGTCTTCCATATCTGTTATAGAATAACCAATGTGGAAAGCTGAAAAAAAACTTCTAATTTTAGAACATTAGTTTTAGTTATCTGATGTGAAAAAGTTATTCATGACATCTAATCATATAAAGACACTTAAAAATCAATGTGAAAAGAAATTAAAAATGACATGGAAAATCATTTATTAACTAGTGAGGGCCTCTGTAAGGATGTGGGGTTTATAGCAGTTTCAATGAACTTTATCATTGATAACAAAAGGAGTCATAATTTCTTAATTTACTGACACTAAAATAAATCACCAAAGTCCCCCTTTTTCCTCACTTGTTATAACTGACAGAAGTGTCCTTTATCTATGATTTTGGTAGTGCTGAAAAAGAATTAGCAATTTTAAGGGAACTCAACATGTTATTGATTTTTAGAACTAATACAGAACAATTAGGTCACCGATAAAGGAAGTCTTGGTATTACTGTGTCACAAACTGTCCCCTAGGGTCATACCATGACTAACTCAAGCCCACCTCCCAAAGACCAGGGGTTGGAGACTAGAACCGAATGCATTATCCCATGGTGTATACACTCGAGACCCCATCTAAATGATAGGAGAAGGGTAGATACATGTACCCGTAGGAGTATGCATGTCCATCCCGTCTCACTGAGCACCACCTTGTTTAAGACCACCAAGGTCTCCATCGAAGTGTTCATCCATCATATCTCACTAAGAACCACAATGTCATGGACCACCAAGGTCTCTATCGAAGCATTAATCACCTCCATGGGCCATGAAACATTTGTGTGATGCTCATATAGGGGGGAGTAACACAATACATAGTATGGTCCCCAAAACACAAGGGAAGAACCACCAACGAAGACCACACAACATGATCACGAAGTCAAGACAGCCCACAGAGGTATAATCTAAAGTACGGAAAGAAGGTCTATTACTCGTTACACTGAAAACCTTGGACTGCTGATGTACTCATCCCAAATGAGTACCGTTGGACTGTTGGCTTCCACAAAGCCCCTAGGAGGTGATCCACGTAGGGTCACTAGGAGTTGGTCCACACAGTGTAGCTAGGAGATGTACCAAAGATGGTCTCTATGAGGTGATCCAAAGAGGGTCACAAGGATCTGATCCATAGAGGGACGCTTGGAGCTGACCCACATAGGGCCACTAGGGGATAATCCACATAGGATCACTAGGAGTTGATCAACATAGGGTCGCATGGAGGAGATCCACACCGGGTTGATAGGATCTGATCAACAAATTGGCTACAGTGGATGATCCCCATGGGGTCTCAAGGATACGATTTACATATGGTCTGTAGGATCTAATCCACAAGAGTTCACTAGTCTTCGGGTCTTAGCTAGTCATAGGATTACAACTGGAAGTGCACTTTGATTCTATGAGAATATATCTCTCAAGCCAATTGTTATATTTCAACATTCATAATAGTCTCATTATAAAATTCTAGAAGACCATTCTCATCTTGAGGGTTCCAACAATGCAAATTTCTTTTCAATTGGACGCTCATTTTGAGAGATATTAGTTTTTTTAGTAAATAGGGGATGGTTGCATTTGGTCATGATTCGACACAATTAGACCAACTCGACCAATGTGTCCCATGGGTCTCACATGAACCATCCCATTTTGACTGAACCCGACGAGACCAATTTGGAATTACCCAAACCGACCTGGTTATGATCTAGGACTACCCAATCTGGCCTAGCCAGCGGCCCAGGGCCATTGGCCCTTGCGGGACCCTTTCCAATTCGGCTGGGGGTCCGACCCGCCGGGTCAACCTAACACCGAGTCTCATTTGTCCTGACCCTAAACCGCTAGCCGATTTGATCCCAGCATGGGGTTATTGGTGGCTCAGTGTTATTTAGACAACCCGCCCTAGGCCGCATAGCAGCGTGGCTTGCGCACCCCTATTCAGCCTGTAGCCGGTGGGCCAGGCTCCCTCAGTCTGGTTGCCTAATGGAATTTGTTTCAGTGTTCCAGGTTTGGCCAATGCCTACCACCCCTAGATATCCCACAAGCGGTTGCAGGACAGCGTGGCAGTAAGGGAATGTGGCCCCCGCGGTTCTCGTGCCTCCGCCAGACGTGACATATTGGACGCGTCTCATCCCCGAGTTGTTGGACGCTGTCGAAGGCACCTTCCGCGCCACCACAACTCAATATTGTTGTGTTTTCTCCCTTTTATCTTCTTCATGGCATACTTCCACCCACCTGCGGCTATGGCCGGGGACAACTGGGGTGTCTCTGGTGGTCCTTTATTTGCACTGTATGTGCCTCTGGCCTCCCTGGGGTTCCACCTTCCATGATAAATCCTTAAAAACACCATGCAATTTGGTTGGGGGATTTTCCATGAAGAATGCAGAATAACTCATGGGGAGAAGGGGTTCGCCCCTTGTTTGTTTTGGCCCACACCATCCCCATTAGAAGTTTGAAGACATGGGGAAGGATATTTAAGCTCATGAAAAAGTAATCCCAATGCAAAGCCCAAAAAAATAACACCCTACCATATGAACTTTTGATTCATGGATCAACCTGTTTGTGGGTTGAACCACCTTTTTTTAGAATGAAGAGCAAGGAAAATAAAGCACATAGAAAACCCTACATGTGATTATGTTTGTCGCTTGGGGGATCTATCCGCGGGAATCCATGTTATAGTCATCAAAGTTGTTGGTGTTCGTCACACATCAGTCTCGTTCATCAAGCTGTGAAAATGTCGTTAGTGATTCACATGAGTTCTTCATGGGAGAGAAAAACCATCAACATCCTTCAATGAAATTACATATTCTGAATCTCAATCTAGTTATCTCTTTAAAAGTGAAACGCATCGTAGCATTTCTATTACACTGTTTCAATAATGAAACAACTTATATATTTAGATTTAGCTAAAAAGTATAATTAATTGTGTTTGTCACCACCTCATTTCCACAGCGCAGTGCTTGTGGCCCACCGCTCAATGGTGAGGGAATGAAAATAAAATAAATTTTATGTTTATTTTATATCTATTCCAAAATGTTAAAAAATTAACTTTTCTAGTCGACCCTTTCATTTCGAAGTTATGTCCTTTCAAGGTGAATCCTAATGTTCTGATTTCAATAGTCCTATAATTTTTTTTATCTGAGGACCAGCTTAAAAGTTAAAAAAAACTTCTCGCACTCCATTCTAATTCACTTAAAAATGTTCCAAAACCAATCTTTCACTCTCGACCATCTTTAGTCGAGGATAAGTTCCACTGATGTGAATCACGTCAACAGACGATCAACAGTACTCGTGGATTTTTAATCCAAGTTACTGTTTTGGAGTTATAAGGATTTTAAAATAAAATAATTTTTATTTAATTATTTTATTTACAGCCAAAAACATACTTCCAATGGGGCCCACAATATCCAATGTTAGGCTCTCCCTAAAGAAAAAATTCCCTCATGAGGTCAACAATGGTATCATATTTTCAATCTGAGTCATTGTTCGTCTGTTATAAGAATTTAAAAAATAAATTAATTTTATTTCATAATTTTACTTACAGTTATTCAATTATTTGATTCTCTCACTACAGGCATGTTCCGACTAAACTAAATTTATTCCTAGTTTAATACCGCTATTCAAAAAGCAATGGTGCCCTCTAATTTCGGATTTTAGAACCCATTTTAGGGTTATTCCACTTTTTTCATGAAAATATATCACACGGTCTATTTAAAACATAGAATTTTTCGACAGATCATTTCAGGAACACTGGGCCATAGAATTTCACATTGGCTTAGTGACTGGTCTTGAAATAACCCCATATAATTAAAAAAATACATCAAATTTGCGGCACATTACATTACCCCCATCATTAAGGATTGACACCCCTATAAGCCAAAAAAACTCTTAACAAACAAATAGGGGGTAGTTATTTTGAATATGATCCTCCCACTCCCATGTGTTCTCATGTAGATTCTTATACTTTCACTAAACACACACCTGAGGTACCAACCATCCCCAAATGACATGCTCATGTCAATCCTCTATATCCATCGAAAACTCTACAAGCATCACCCCGTCATCAATGTACAACTCCCTCAATTCAGTGATGTGAGATTGATCATGCAGGTACCCCCTCAACTATGACACATGGAAAACATTATGCCACCGGTGCATCTGTGCGGGGAGAGCTAAATGGTACACCACCATTCCAACTCCACTACGAAATCTGGAAACATTTGATGAACCTCGGAGATAACATTCCACCACAGAAAAATATTTTCAATCCCCATCGAGGTGAGACCCGAAGGAACACATGGTCTACCTCGTTTCATTCCAATACCCTCCACATACTATCCGCATAAGATTTATTCCAGCTCTAAATAGCACTCATCCTCTCATGGACAATCTATACCTTCATAGTGGTATAACGTACCAACTCTGGACCCATGAGTGCTAACTCCCTTAGGTCTTCCTAGCATAGAGGTTATCTGTAAGGGTTCCCGTACAAAGTCTCGAATGGTTCCAATCCAATTGGTGGAGTGATAGATGATGTTGTTTGAAAAGTCCACCAGTCACAAGTGTTCATCACAACTACGATAAATCTAGAATGCAATCACAAAGAATATCTTCCATGGTATGTATGGTCTTCTCCATATAACCATTCATTTTTGGGTGAAATGTTGTGCTCAAATGTAGATGAGTCCCAGAAAACTCATGTAATCCCTTCCACTATAGAGATGTGAAGTGAGTTTCATGGTCTTATATGATCATCCAAGGCACCCCATGTAGAATCACTATCTCCTAGATGTAGAGTTGTCCCTATCCCTTCACTAATCTGTATCCCTGGATGGGTAGGAATAGAGCACACTTGGTGAGTCGGTCAACAATCACCCTGATAGAATCATGGACCTTGTACGTGCATGGTAATTACCTCATGAATTCCATTGAGATACCATCCCACTTCCACTCCAGTACCTCTAGTGGTTGTGTCAACCCTACTGGAACCTGATGCTCAGCCTTCACTTACTAACAAGTGCAGTATCGTAAAATGAATTCAGTCATTTCATTCTTCATTCATGGCCACTAGTACTGAAATCATAGATCATGGTACATATTCTCTACTATAGGATTCACCTCCAAGGGGCATGTATGTAACTCCCTCAACTCCACCTCTCAAAATGTCACTAGTACTACCATTCTCCCTCTAAAAAGGATAATGTTCTATTCACCTATCAAAAATCCATCTAGAGAGCATCTTGGGAATTAAAAGGCATGTCAGGAATTACATTCGACATCCCGATGTTGTGCCTCTATAACTCAAACTATTAGTAGGGAAGTGATGATAACATATTAATGGTAAGATTCTCGATCATCATCCACGATAGATATCTTCATCGCGGCTAACTACTATGTCGCTTCACTCATCAACTACAAACTGGTTCCCCTACTATCAGTGTCTACCACCACGTTACCCTTCCTAGGAGTATATACTATATATATGCCATTGTCCTGTAAAAACTCCATTCATCGCCATTATCTCATGTTTGGGTTATTCTAGGAGAAGATATACCAGAGACTCTTGTGGTCAGAGTAGATGGTAAATCATTCACCCATCATGTAGTGTGACCACATATTTAGTGGAAATATCACTACTATTAACTCCATGTCATTTTTCGCATAGTTATTCTCATGCTTCGTCGACTTCCATGAACTGTAGGTGATCACTAATCGATCCTATGTCAAGAAAAAACCCATTTAGTTCCATGATGCGTCGTAGAAAAGTACATTCCCAATGCCCTCCTCTAGTAGTCTCAATATTGAAAACTCAGCAGTCTCTTCCTCAGCTTCTGGAGACACTGGTTGAAATTATATGTCCACACAAATGGTTTTCCCTTCCATGTCAAAGATGATAAGGGTGATACAACTCTGGAAATGTTCAGTACGAGCCTTTAGAATTATCTGTCCTACCCTAAGATACTCTGGACCTTAGTCATGCTCTTATGTGGATCCCAAGAAACCACTGCCTCTGTCATCACTGAATCCCCTGTAACTCTATCCTCTGATATGACATGCCCCAGAAGTGGATCTCCTGAATCTATAACTGGATCTTCAAGAGCTTTCTACAAAGATGGTACTCTAAACGTGTATCCAAAACTATCCGTAGGTGTGAAGCATGTTCCTATTCTTACTCTGAGTAAACCATTATGTCATAAATTCTCGGTATTGGATATCTTTTCTTCATGTTCAGCTATTTCAAGAGCATGTAGTTGATTAAATGCCACAATATTCCATATTCCTTCATTCCAAAAAACACTAGGGTATCCCATGGTGAAATGAGTGGCCTCACGAAGTCCTTCTCCTGCAAGCCCTCCATCTATACCCTTATCTCCATGATCACTTAGAAAGTCCTTTGATATTTAGGTGTATATATTATTATTGTATGAGGGTACAAATCGAGGCATAAATATACCTCTATATGAGGACTTAGTCTTTTTATATCCCCTAGAATGACTTCCATGTACTCATCCATGTCTCTGAGACTGATGTGAATTTCCTACATTTCCAATGCTAACATCCACTGGATTTATCTACTCAACCAAAGAACATTCAACCACCAAGGTTATCATTATCACCCTAGTATAAGTAGGATTGTATAGATGAATAGTGATCAATAAGATATCCCTAATCACATATCACCTGGATATCCAAGCCTTGAAGCAGTAGTCTTATAGTATTCATCGAGTACTTGGATGGCTTGGTGAGACTTTATTAATACTCATCTCTCGACATGATGTCCCACTGAAGCTATAAAAGCTCTTGGATTCACATAGACCTTATTTTTTATGGAAATATTCCCTTCTCCAAGAGTGGTTCTAAAACTCTATCGATGGATAAGTCACCTCATCATAAGATCATGTAATCTAAACCACATATTCTCCCTGCTGAGCCACATAGAAGGCTCACTTCAAGGACTACCATATGATTTAATGGTTCCTTAACTATGTAGAAAAATCATCAAACTCCTCAGACCAGTCCATAACTGCCTGTGAGTTGGTCTCACCTTGGAACCTGAGGGGACTCTATCATTGAAACTCATTTAATTAAGTAAGCCTACTTGTTTCCTCTATTGGTAGTGCTAGTAGCAACTGATGATTATCAATCAGTGATAAATCTAGGACATTGTCCAAAGGTTCCATCTTAGGCACTAGTCCCTATACTGAAGCATCGCCACTATATGGGCCATCCTCATGGTGACCCACTTGAATCCTGGTAGTCTATATTCTTTGAGACACCTTGTAAGAGAATAAATATTATCCAAGATCAATTTATTATACCTAGTGAGATGACTCTGACTAAAAATTATCATACAAAGACACTCAAAGATTCATGAAACATGTTGTGTTCATGTACTAGGTTGGAAAACAGAATTTAGGGTTCTGGTGTATGGTTACATTATCATCCGCACTAACACTAAACTCACTTGTCTAAAAGATGAACTTGAAAAAATTAAATAGTTTCCCCATCAAAATTTACTGACTTTTAGTTCATCTGGTAGAACCGGCTACCTCTAATACCACTTTTTCTTGACCCATCTCCAAGGGCTCGTGTTGTGACTGCCCCAATCCTACCTCCCAAAGACATGGGCTCGGGACTATCACCAATGAAATTATCCCAAGAGTGGGGGGAATTTTCCTAAGTACTAGTAAACATGATCAAAGATAAAACATTTTAAAGTAAAGAAAATGTAAAAAAAACGTTCACTGATACAACTAATGAAAATACAATACAAAATAAATGTAAAATGGGTCCATAATACGATCCCAAAACAACAAAGGAATGTAAATCATTCAAGGTCTGTGCACTCGAGACCCCTCTTGATGAGTAAGTGAAGGGTAGCTGCGTATATCTATAAGAGTATTCTCATCCATCCCATCTCACTATGAACTATCTAGTCCTGGGCCACTAATGTCTCTCTCGAAGCATCTGTCTGTCCCACCACTCTAAGAACCACCAAGTCTTGAACCACTATGGTCTCTGTCAAAGTGTATGTCACCTGCATGGGACACGACATATGCGGGTGAAGGTCGTGCATGGTTGAGTAACACAATACTCAGTAGGGACACCAAAACACAATAGAAATACCCTAAAATAAAACCCCACATCATGATCAAAAAGTAAATACATCTCACATATGTAAAATCTAATGTTTGGAAAGGATGGCTATAAATCATAACACTAAACACCATGGACTGTCGAGATACTCATCCTAAATTAGTACCGTGGGTCTACTGGGTAGCACAGTGCCACTATAAGATGATCCACATAAGGCCTATATAAGAAGATCCACGACGCATTGCTAGGAGATGATCTATATTGGGTTGCTATGAGCTGATCCACACAGGGTCTCTATGAGATTATCTAGACATGGTTTCTAGTATCTAATCCACATAAGTTCGCTTTAAGATGATCCTTACAGGGTCCCTAGGAGCTGATCCGTATAGGGTCACAGGGTTATGACCAGTATAGTGTCGCTAGGAGTAGATCCCAAAAAGGATTTTTAGGAGTTGATCCCCATAGGTTAGCTATGAGCTATTTCACATTGGGTCGTTACTCTTCGTGCCTCAAGCAGCACTTGGATTCCCAAATGAAGCATGCTTGATTCTTGGATAATCTCATACTCAGGACAATTTTAATATTTTAACATCCACTAATGTCTCTATAGATAATTCCAGAAGAACCGACTCATCGAGAGGGTTCCAATGCCACAATCTGTCTGTCGATCGAAACCCGATTTGAGAGATTTTGGTGTTTTAGTAACCAGGGGTTGGTGGCGTCTAGGCCTGGTCTGACCCAATTAGGCTAACCCAGCCAACCTATCCATGTAAGATTGACTAGATGCTGTTTGACTGGCCTGACCCAATTGGTTTTTGGTCTAGGCCAACCAAATCTGGCCTGGTGAGTCGACAAGGTCGATTAGGCTTTGCTGGGCATGGGCTAGTTTGGCCTGTTTTCTAGCCTGCCAGGTCCCCCGATGACCCGGTCCCATCTGGTCCGACCCTCAACATGTTGTCCAGTTTGTTCCTAGCATGGGCCGCTTGATAGATATATGTTAATTCACCAGCTCGGCTCATAGAAGCAGGTTGTCTTTGATTCCGAAAGGGGCCATGCAGTAGTCTAGATTGCACGCCCCAGTTCGACCCTCATCCGGCGGGCCGACCTCCCTCAGCACGAAATCGTAATGGAATCTGTTTTGGCGTGTCGTGACCAGCCTAATAAGGCCTCCCCTAGTTGTCTTACACAAGGTAAATATGCCACATTCTAGTGAGGGACCGCGGACTGCGTGATGTGGGTTACTCCGCCTAACGCGACTGATTGGCCATATCTCATCAGCCTGCCACATGTGGCTCTTACTAATCCATTGTGGTCCGAGCTAGCCATAGAATCTCTCTCAATGCATTGTCATGGTTATCCACCACCCACCCACATCCACTGCTGGTAGAGCCTTACACATAACACTAGGTACACTTTGATGGTCCGTTCAATATGTCGTCGGCACCTCTGGCCTCCCAGGTGTGCCACATTCCCTACTAAGGCCTTGAAAAACACCTTGATGAAAAAATGGAAGTTTTTATATGAATAAATAAAAAGAAATCACAAGGTGGAGGGGCTTGAGGCTAATTCGTGTCATCCCACACGCTCTGAGTTAGAGTTTTTAGAACATTGGGAAAGAGACTAAAATTCTAGGAAATTTCATCCCTCCACAATGCCCCAAAAAATAACACCATCTCAAAAGAATAAGTTATCCATGGATCAACTTGTTCATGGGTTGATCCCTATTTATTTTCATAGAACGATGAATGGGGGATCTCAAGGACAGAGAAAACCCTCTACCTATGAGAAATTTATTCAGTGGGGAAATTCGTCTGCTGGAATCCACATTCTGTTCATTGAATACATTGGCATTCGTCGTGCACCAGTATTATTCATTGAGGTGGTATGATGACCCAAGTAATTCGTCAACATTCTTCTTTGGAGAGAAAAACCTTCTCTGTCAATCAAATAAATTCAAAATTATAATTCCCTAATCAGTTTTTACATTAAAATAAAAATGTGTCACAATGTTTCTGTTACACTGCTTCACCACATCGTTACGTTGTTTCATTAATGAAACAATGTTTATGGTTCTCTTAAGTTAATGAGTCTCATTAATGGGGGTTTTCACAGCCTCATCGCTGCACCACAGTGCTAGCATGCCACCTTTTAATGGTGAGAGAAAAAAAATAAAATAACTTTTTAATTTATTTTATTTATCTTCCTAATAGTCTAAAAATTTTATTTTCTGACCAACCCTCTATTTTCGAAGTTATGTTCTTTCAAGGAGAATCCCAATGTTCTAAGATCAATGATTCCATGATATATTATATCCAAGAACCTGTTTAAAATATAAAAAACCCACTAGCACACGATTTTGATTCGCTTAAAAAGTTCCTAAAACTTTCTTTCACCCTCAACCCACACTGGTTGATATTAAGCTATACTGATGGAACACATCCCCTCATGACCTCATAGGTTCACTCATATTTCAATTACATGTTACCTTTTATGAGTTTTATGGATTTGACAATAAAATAATTGTTAGTTAATTATTTTATTTCTGAAAAAAAACTATCTTCCACTGGGGGCCCACACTGGCCAATGTTAAGCTCTGCCTAATGATTGTATACCCTCATGAGCTAAACGGTGATCTCAGATATTAAATCCATGTATATGTTCATGTTTTATATGAATTTGAAATATTGAATAATTTTATTTAATTATTTTATTTAGAGTTATACCATTTTTAGGTTTTATCACTGGAGGTATATGCTGACTAAACTTAAGTTGTGCCTAGGGTATACCAACCCTCCTGAATGCAACCGTGACCTCATATTTAAGATATGAGAACCCATTTAAGAGTTCTTCCACTTTTTTTAGAAAACTGTCCTAATTTGATATTTAAACCATAACATTTTTCAATAGATCATTTGGGGGACTACGAGCCATATAATCACACGTCGTCTCAATGACTGGTCTCGAAATAATCCCATATAATTATTTTTAAAAACATTAAACTAAATTTCCTAGACATTACATAGTGTTTGTGTGTATCTCTGTCCTGGTCCCCAAATGAACAGCCAATTATTGTTAATACACCCTCATTATGTTCATCTTTATGTTTTATTTATGGTTTTTTGAATAAATCAAAAATGGATTTGATACATATGGGTACATATAATATTATTTTAATCATAAAATCATCTAAAACAATGAATATAACATAAAATCGATTAGTTCTAGGATAATTTTGATACCAACATTTATTACACCAAATATTTGTTGTAAATGATGTGATTAAGGTTATTGTTTAGATAAAGAACCTATTAGATGATATTGATTTAAATTAAGAGGAAATAAGTTTTACTTTAAAAATCAGAGTGTTATAAATATGGTTTAGAGCCTATATTTTCATTACCCGATAAAGTAGATTTATTGGATGTACCAATTTATTAGAGGGTTAATACATGATGGAATTTTTATATCTAAAAATATTAATGGAACCAGTAATGTGGATTCTATATTTAAAAATAAAATGGTGATTGAGAATATGAGTAATTATTGGGAATATGTCAGTATTACTTGATGAATGGTAGATGAGAGAAATAACATATAAGAAATATTTGGGATCATGGAATGGATAAATACTAATCATTTATGAATGACCGGTTTGAAATAGGATCATTAATGTGAAAATAACCATTGGTGAGTGAATAAGAGGAGGATATCAGATTAATTTAGTTCTCTAAAGTAGGAATGATAGAAGGATTCCTATTTTTGGAAAATGATTCAAGTAAGATATTATTGGAATAGTGGAGCCCAATCCATCAAATGATGTTAGGCTAATAGCAAGTGACATGTACTGCACACTAGTCTATGACATAGAAGTGTAATACATGTTGACATAGTATTATAGTAGTTTATAAAGTATTGAATTTTACGACATAATACTATATCAGTGTAATCCTTGTATTCATGGTATTGTAGATGTATGGCCATTATTGGATTGGGTATTATAGAACCATGTGATTTTATTAACTATAAAATTAATAAATTAGACATACTGTGAATATTTGTAACATTATAGATATATATTATAACAAAACCTTAATAAATTATGAATTCATCATATGGTAGTTATATTTTACTCTAAATAATTTTCACTTTAAATTGATGCACGATATAGTGAATTTCTCAATCCTCTCTTTAGAAATATGGATTTTCTGACCGTATTAAATTTGGTGTTTTAGTTCATCATTTTCTTTTTTCTTTTTTGCCCTTTTACACTTATTCTAGAACTATCTGTCACTAGTGGAGCTATCATTTCTATAATACTTTATTCTTTATGGAAGATGGTGATTGTATTATTTGTTTTCATTTTCAAATAAATATTGATATATAAATTGTTTGTTTACTTAACAGAAAATACTAGAGTCCCATATACATACTATGTATATTTTTATAGATTGTATGTGAACCAATTCACTGAAAAAAATACATAACTATATTATTTTATACAAGTCATGTTATCCAAATTAGTTTAGTTATATCCATTTAATTTTTATTTTAGTGAAATTTTGGAACACAATTTAAAAGCATTTTTATTAGATATATATTCGTAAAATGGAATCATTTTGAGATATATATATTTGAATGATTTTTTATGTTTGGGAACTTGATATAGTGAATATTTAATTTCAATTAATTATGATATTCATTATATATGTTTGATTATATAATAATTTATATATTTTTGAGTAGTATATATATTTTATATTCTAAATGTAATGTTAATTTCCAAAATTTTAAATGATTAATTATAATGCACTTTATTATAATTAATTAATTAATTTTGAATATAATGTTTCAATTAATTAAATATTGTATTTCATGTGTTACATTATCAAATTAATATTTTAAATTTATGGAATTACAATGATTTAGTGTATGTGAACTTTTAATATTCAACTTATCAAAAAAATAAATTAATTATTCAACAATATATTAATCGATTTATGTATCAATTATGAACATTCATATATAATTAATTGAATTTTAATTTTTCAGGAATTTTATTTGAGGGTTCTTTTCATTAGATTATCCCTTGAATGGTATCTATCATTATCTTTGAATGTATATTTTAAATTTTAAGAATAATGTGGTTCACAAGATTGTACATGAGATAAAATTATTTTCTAGATAGAGATCAATACTAATTCATTGGATTGAGAAACGTGTGAGTTGAACACACCACTAGTATCCACATCCAAGAGATGAGGGTGAGATTCTTATAAACCTCAAGGTGGTGGGGTTATAGTTTTTGATGTTTGTAATGATGTTGGTCGGATATGATACAGGTGGTGACACAATAGGATGATGCCAGGAGACATCATTGAAATGCTGATATAGTCAGGATAATATAGGAATAAGGACAGGCTCTGTTCAATACAGATGCAGTGTAAGGCCTTTGGGCTATGTAATGGAATTTAAATCCCTTTGGGCCTTTGGGTCACTATTTATTATAAAATATCTACTTAGATATATTATCATTGGGATGGGGGTGTGGGGGTAAAACCTATATAGTCTGTGTTTCTTTGTATTTTACCTAGATTATCCCACCTATTATTTTATCACCATTACTTTTGTTTATCAATGTTCTTTTGTTAGGGGGTTTGTATGAAATAAAACATATTTTTTTTTTATATGGGTACATATATTCTTATTTTATTCACACCATCATATAAAAAAGTCATATATATTATATCTTAGATTAGGTTTATGATAATTTTGATACCTATATTATTTATATTGATTTTTTGGTAGTAACTCGATATTACCACATTTTCCAAAAGCTACTTGTTTTATACAATTATAATTCATTCCCCACTAAAATTTTGAAAAATAATTCATAGTTAATAAAAAAAATACATTTATCAATTATTAAAAAACTAATATATTTAATGAAAATAATAAGATGAAATTATAATTGTTAGTCCATATCCATGTTTTTAGAAAAAACCACTATTGTGGTTAGAATGGTATCCATCACAATAGAAAATCATAAGCAATTCAACTAGATATTTTAAAACTAACCTATCAAAATTTAAATTCCAAAAAAATAAATAAAAATCAATGAGTAACATTTTCATGTTGGATAATGAACCCAAAGGTCAATAATAAACCATGAGGTAAATTCCTATAGTCATGAGACATGATCCATCATGTTGAGTTTCTCACTCGACTTACACATACAATATGAAATGAGCCCCACACCCCAAATTTAGAGTATTAAACAATCAATAAAATCTTCTCACCAGGATCAATAAGGGACCCTACCAATTCAAATAACCTAAAAACCAACCATCACATATTCGGAAAACCATTATGTGCCAGATCATCATCCTCACCAGAATAAAAAATTTCAATACAATAAAAAATTATAATATATAGAGATTAACAAGTGTGTAGATTTATCAAAACCCCCTCATAATTATGTTTATACTTTTGAAGATGATGATAAAATAATAGCTCTTTTTTTATAAACAATGTGATGGTTGTCATGATTGAATTTAAAATGAAGATATTACTATAATCTATGAATAAAAATTGGTACAATTATCATTAATGAATATGTGATGGTTAAAAACTATAAGATTTCAAATATTGAAATATATTTTCAATGTAATACTAATTTATATTATAAGACCTTATCAAGGAAGATGAGATTTCTAGATTGATATGATTATAGAAGAATTTCAAAAGTGTTATAAACTAAATTTTTATTAATATATTATCCTCAGGCACTAAACCAAATGATTTTCGGGATTGTATGAGATTATAATGATATGTAAAATTAATTCCAAATATATTCACGTTTATCTTTAGTCGTATAACATAGTATCAAAACCAATGTTTAATGAATCTGTTATAGCATGATATCTATGAGTTATGGAATGGGTCACCTCAGTTAGTATTAAAACATGGTTTAGTTATTTTTGAGGACTAGTTTAAATATTTATGGTTTGTAAGATTATAAAACTATAGTGAAAACCTATTGATGAGTCTATATTTATGAAAACATACATAATGTTGGAAATGTGGAGAGTGTATGGTTAAACATAAATGATATCTCTGACTAGATAATAACTTGTTGATGAATGTTCTAGCCCCGATGTATCTTGGAATAAAAACCTAATGCATCAATGGTTTGTTATTAACTCGATCGTCACATAGTACATGACATCCATGCCTTACTACAATCCTGGTAGGATACTAACAGGGGATACTCATTAGTGAATTTAAAATCTAATTATGAACCATTATGAAGGATCTGAATAGAATTTTAGTATATAATATATTACAAGTGATGTTAGTGATCCTAATTAAAAAATTACCATAGATAACACATATTAAATCCTATATCATCACGTGTAAATGTTTAATTTTTTTAAGAGTTACATCTTCTAATTTTATAGTTTTATTTTTAATAATTTTTTAACTTATGTATTCTCATACCTCAAAGTTATATTATTTAAATTAATAACTGGAGGCCTGAATTTAATTGTAAATTGAGTATAATTGACAATGGGGACACCATACAAATTAGAAATCATATGATAAAGGGTCTTTATTTTAAAAATTTAGTAGAGATGGTCACACAAATTTTTTAAGAAATACGAAATAACAAAAACAATGTTGAGATCCTGAACACAGAAAGGAAAGGTCCACTTTTTATAGAGTCATTCATGAATCAATATTCATCCACCTTTAGTGGGTCCTCCAACGTACTAATATTGGAGTAATAGATCAATTACATATAGAATATATTTTTCATTCAATAGTTATTGGTCACTTAGAAGGTTATATTAACATTTTCTCGATTCAAAGGTGAGAATGGCTAATGTTGGGTTATAAAATAAAATATTATAAAAAATGAATCAGTTTAATCTATGGAATGGGATGAGTTCATTAAAATTTCACCCGCTATATTTTTTACCCAATGTCTTAAAAATATAGATACAGAATTCGTTGTGCTGATGGAAGAGGATAAAGAATCAATTGTAACCTTTGATGAAAACGTCATGATACTTTTGAGAAACAGATCACATTTTATTATTAACTCTATTAATAAGAATAAATGACACTTCTATGGCCATAAAAAAATTATTTCAATGTAATTTTCTATAATATAATCTCGTAGCTATGAAGAAATTAATTTAGGAGTACGTAAGGAGGAAATAGAAACCAGGGCATTTAATTATTATAGAGACAAGAAAATTTAAAATTTAGTTTCATGGAATATTAGATAAAAAAGTCATGTAGACAAGATTATTAAATACCATACATATCGAGTATATTGTAGGAATCTGCATGGGATCCCATCAATTGATTGGGGAATGTTTTAATTGATGTAAAACATGCCATCAAGCTCACTATCATCGTAGAAATTCGTAGAATACAATTTTGGAAAATAAGTTCTAAACGAAATCCCAACACAGTCATCAATTCTTAAAATGCATGGAGTTTTTGAATTGAAAAATATTATCCCCATTCTATGGGAAAATGAGGATTAATGGCTTTAACAACCTCCAAATCCAAGGGAAAAATAAAGAACCTATGAAATCACTACTGCCAAAGTGGGTTAGGAAAAAAACTGTAAATTATAAACACATTTTTCACTCCAAAAAATAAAAATGATATATTTAGTTTTGTTCAACCACCAACTTCTATATACCAGGAATATTTTCTAAGAACATGAATTATTAGATATTCCATTATTGGTAAAAAATACTATTACTATGATGGTTTCACCAAAATTCAACAAAAATATTTGATAAATGCTTATTTTTTCTCTTTAAAAATCATATTATTCCCTCTTTAATTAAATTTTACATGATATTGAAAAGTGATTATCACCCTCAATATATAACCAGTATTAGTTTACATAATCAAGATGACACATTTAATTTCCTAAATCAACCAGTGACCATATATCAACACAAGACTAACCAAAAAATCTTTATGTAGATTAATTATATTATATAAGACATAATAATAAACCTTGATATGAGTACTTATATTTTAAAAAATTTATTGAGGATTATATTTCATTAAAGAATATATCTTGAGTCATGAAAATGTTAAGAATACCATAATATAGTATCATCAGTGAGTGAAATGAAAAATGAATAGACATAATTTATTGAACGTGCAGAAAATAGCACAAAAATATTTTAGTATAAATTATAAATTAATTAAGGAAATTATTTAACATATTTCCCCATATAAAATAATTATCTAATATGAAACTATGATAAATTTTATTAAGACAAAATTTTAGATATAAAAATGTGACCATTAAAAATGTGGTTGTTGAAATAGAATGTATAAATATTAGCAGACACATTATGAAATTAATATTTAAAATAAATAAATGTATTTTTTAATAAAAATTCATTAAATAAATTTAATTACATTATCTAAACAACTAATAAGATCATTTATGAAAAAAAATGTATTTTAATACAAAAAATTCTTTTAATGGTTTTATCAATTTTTTATTTTATAAAAATAAATATATTATGGTTGAATGGTAAATAAATATATTTTTAGATGAAAAATAGATTAACATTAATTTAATTATTAATTGATAAAAAATTAAAATGGCAATGGTTATTTTTATAATATTCAGTTTCCCATAGAAATAAATTTTCATTATATTATACATATAAATTTAATTATAAAATTAATAAAGTTTAGATTTTTTATTTGAAAAAATATTCTTAATAGTTTTATATAGAAATATTACATATTGTTCAGTTCAGTTTTTGGTAATTTTTATGTGATATTGATTTTTATTCGAATGTAAATAAATAAGGTTCTAATATTTATCAAAAAAAATTGATGACATTAATAGGATATAAAAATAAAT
Source organism: Viscum album (assembly GCA_963277665.1). Lineage (NCBI taxonomy): Eukaryota > Viridiplantae > Streptophyta > Magnoliopsida > Santalales > Viscaceae > Viscum > Viscum album. The sequence goes on from OY728138.1 coordinate 514,666,648, forward strand.
CAAAAACATATGAAAAGCATTTACTATCTAAATATTTATTTGATTAAGTAAAATTATAGATTTTAAATATTTTATTTTTCAGAAATGTGTGATTAACTTTTTGGAACCTAATTAAAATGGTTCTTAAAAATTATTATTATGTAATATACATTAATTATTATAAAATTATTTAATATCTTTAAAAATTATTATCAAATGGGATTAATATTTTTAATAATGATATCTAAATTCTTATATAATAGTAATTTTTTTATTATAATTTATTTACAGAGTTTAAAAACATTAGCTAATATCGCCAAAGAAAATTACTGTAAAAATTTAAATTAAGGAGAAACGGTATAAAATATATCAAATATTATCATGCATTTGTGTCTATGAGAGGTTTATTAACCAATAATAATCCCCTATTCATCATTTAATATCATTAGATCCACCTTCTATTGAATATGATTAAAAAATAACATAATGTTGTGAATATTTACCGAAGTATCACCCTTTTCAAATATAATTGAATCCATTGACCACCCCACCTATCTCACACCACAATAATATTAGCATAACCTAATTAATCTTAAATAACGTTAAATTATATAGGTATTTATCTCTCCAAAAATATAATATATAAAATATTGTACTATAAGAAAAAGGAGGATATCAATGAAAGAGTTAAAGGTATTAAATAGAAATTTATAGAATAAGTTTCATAATAATAGTGAAATTTTATTATGATGATGTAAAATTCATTATTTACATCCATTTCATTTATAGAAAATGAAAATGTTGCACATGTTTTTATATGGACTACCATCTCAATATAGTGATTTACATTTTTTTCACACTATCTATTATTTGATGTTATCAAGATGGATTTTATAATTATATTTGATATCTATAATATAATAATGATTTTTATAATATAAATTATTATTTATCTTTCTCTCATTCCAACTGTTGATAAATGAAAATGTCGCTCATGCATATGAGTGGATTACCACCACTATAGACAATATGTCAAATTTTTCATCACTTATTTAAGGGATTAATCAATTTTTTTAAATATATATATATATATTAAGTTTATGATTAAAATATTTCTGGAAAATGGGTCTAAAAAGAAATCACAAAAATTGATGATCTTTATGAGGCAATTCATTGATAGGAATAAATTACTAGAAATATCCTCATCCTTGACAAAATATTAATGATTAACAAAACTCTCTTGAAATGATATTGGATGATTACAAATTTATAGGGAAATTTTATTATAGTTCCCTTAATAATCATTTAATTATTAACTTTTTCCCAATAATTTGGATCAACATCTCTGTTACAAAACCCATGTGAAATGAAAAAAATTATTAACATTTGATACTGATAATATTCTACAACTAACTAATATATGATTAAAATTTGAATATAAATGACGTATTTAAAAGCTAATAAATATAAATAATGATTTTATATAAGTGGAATTGATGGTTATTTTTTTATTGAATATGACAAGGAGATTTGGATAAATTCATGAGTAAAATAGAAATGTGTTCGCGTCTCAATTTTCAACACTTAATATTTGTTCCACATTGACAAATTAGTTCCTATTTTAAATATATACTTCCCATGAATGTATTTTTATTATACTTATGATGAATGTAGTCATATTTTCAAAAATGTATAATGTTTAATTTTACAAGTATTTTTTCAAAGGATTCTAATGTCATAATGGATTTTTATAACTCAATTTTCAACAATCAATTTATAATTTATCTTCCTGTACTCAATTATTATTTTTTGGGTGAATTCTAAACTATAGATTTATAGCACTTTATTTACTAATTTTTTCTATTTATTTAAATCTCTTCCTCCTAAAATATATTTCAATGAGGTGTTACCCTCATTATTCTTTATTGACATACTTCATTCTTCGAAAACAAATAATGTAGTTAAGAATAATTCTCATAGTCTTGATTGTTTTTTCTCATCCATATCTATATTATTTATTTCCTTGAATAATTTCATGTCTTAATTTTGATACAATAATTTTATTATGTCATATGTATTTTATTATTTCTCATCACATATTTTAAAATTCATGTTTTTATCCTTTTTATTATGTTTGTTTTATTATTGGTATCTAAAAAACATTATAGAAGGATTTTCCTTTCCCCATCATATATTTAATATTTTAATCCATATTTCAAATTGACAAAAATTATTTATTTCTTAAAATTTTTATATTTATGATATTTTAAATGTACATATTTAAAAATGCTTTCACCTCACCCAATTGAAAATTTATTTTTAAATATTCTCATAAAATTATCCTTTTTAAAAAAACATCCAATTTTTTTTGAAATTTTTTTGTTTTCAATTACATTTTATTTTCTATCTCAAAATGATTTGTCTATTGTTAAATTATTTTCATGATTTTATCTCTAAATTCACACAAAATATTTTTATTTTTAGGGGATTAAAATCATGTTAGGAAAAGATGAAAATCTTAATCCTTTCCAATGTGGTGTCATTAAAAGTGGTTTTCTTATAATGGTGATTTTAAACTATTTAAATATCATTTTTTGTTTTATGCTTTATGATGGATATTACTTTATGATAACATGCATATTATTTCTTCGTATGACTTATTAAATGTTGTATGGATATTTTAATGATACCGAAATCTTATTCACATGATAATTAAATGGTGTTTTAAATATGAATGTTTTCATGATCTCTTGGCACACACTTATATATGATTTTAATTATCTAAATTGTGTGAATATAGTTATAAATATTTTCAATACATTGGAAAATGTTATATCTAATGCGATAAATTGTAATTGAGAGTGAACCTAAACCCCTAATGAACAATTTCCATTATGTGACAGGTGAGTCTTGAATTATATTTCCCTAAAATTCATTAGTTAGTGACATATATATTAAAATATGACTTAAATGGAATCATTTAGAGAAAATAAATATATTATGGGGATCATTAAACAATTTGATAATGGTATTATGAATGATCCTTTATAATAAAAATAATTTCTTATTTTTTTTCTTGTGTCGAGATCTTATTTTTTGAAATATTTTCATGTTTGGATGAATACTGTTTTACTATTTTAATAGATATTTATTGGTTTATTTACTATTTATTACCCATATTTATTTGGTTGTAAATTCATAAATATATGTTCATTGACTTTAATTATGATTTTGTACCCATATGATTATCCTAATCTCAGTTATGGTATACAATTATTATCTCTTATGGTTATCTATACTAGGGTTTTGAGATCCCCATGTCATGAAGATGAGTATAAAATTTGAGAAGTATAGAGGGGTATTATTATGTAGTAGTTTTCATAGGTTTAGTTTTTCCATAAAAATGTTTCATTTTAATTTAAAAATTACACCACATAGACAAAATCAATAAATTGATCATAGATTGTTTTTAATCATTAGAAAAAAAATCCTTAATTAATTTTTTACATCTTGGAATCTACCTCAAATAAATATGACACACAATGTGGTTGATATGAATCAAATTATTTTTTTTATCTGACATTGACTATGGTTTTTATTAATCAAATTGTTTGTTTTCATTTTAAAAGTTTCATTTTATTTTATAATATGTGTCACAAAGACAAACCTAAAGAAAAAAGATGTCACTATTTTCAAACAATATAAAAATAAACTGTAATTCCTTTGTCATGTGTATTAATTGGACAATCATTAATAAGACACATCATTTGGTTGGTATTAATATAAGTGAATGTTTTAAATATGAAAGTTCCATTTTAATTTAAAACACACATTAGTTAGCCAAAAATTATAAAATGAGCTTATATTATTTTAAAAATTTAATAGAAAATTATATAATTTATTTATACAGTTATTAATTAACATCCTATCAATATGATACATGATTTATTTATCATGGATCAATGTGACTATTTTCAAAATAAATGTTTTATTTTAGATTAACACCTATGCTACATAGAAAAAAATGTCAAAACGTACTCATTTTTGTCTCAAACATTGGTACTATATCCATAATTCATTTAGAACTTACAGGAATTGACGAGACATCAATATGATATACAATGTAGTCAGTATGATTCAATGTTTATATTTTTAATATAAATGTTTAATTTTAGTTCTATAGGTACATAGTAATTCCAACATCCGTGAACCGATCAGGGGTTGTCTTAACAAACTAGTAAAATGTTCCATAATTTATTTGAGACTTGTATAAATAATCCACACAACAATCTGAAGAATGACGTGTTCCCTATGAATTGAACTGTTTGGTTTTGATATAAATGTTTTATTTTAGTTTAAAACACGTTTCACATAGCCAAAACCATAAAAAAGAACTCATATTGATTGTAAATATTATGAAAAAAATCCCAAATTTATTTTTAATGTGTCGTAATCAGCTAGAAATCATCTAATACATGATACGATGGGTATGTACCGAAGTGTCTGATTTAGAAAAAAAATGTTATTTTTCTTTAAAGCACACATAACATAGAAAAAACTATGATAATGATCTCATATTATTTTCAAACATTACAAATATAATTTATAATTTATTTTTGATGTGTATGATTTTTCTATAAATCAATTAGACACATGATGTGATGGGTATGGCTCAGAGTGTTTGTTTTCATTATATAAGTGAAATTTATATTTTAAATTCCTGTAAAAATTTTAAATGTTAGAAAAAAATATTGCCTTTAAACATTAGAAAAATTGATCAATAATTCATTTTTATGTATTTGAATTGACCACCATAAACCCATTAGACTATGTGATTTGCGGTACTCAAATTGTGTGTTTTAAATATAAAATTGTCATTTAAGTTTAAAACGTGCATCAAGTTTTGAAAACTAATGATTTTTTTTCTAAATCCCTTGGGAAAATGATACTTAATAAAAAATTAATTTAATCAAATTTTTTGAATATTAATCTGACACACGATGTGGTAGTATAACTCCAAGTGGATGTTTTTGAATATAATGGTGTTGTTTTATTTTTAAACAGTAGTCACATTGTCAAAACTAAAGAAAAAATCTCAATATATTCAATCTTTTGGTATAAAATCATTATTTTCTTCTAACATATAATAATTTTACACATCAATCTGACACACGAGGTTCCTTGTATGACTTGAAGTTGTGTTTTCAATATATAAATCTCCTCTTCATTTAATGATATAATTAATAAAAATATGTTACGTAATTAAGATAATTATTAATATATTATATCAATAATATATTCATTAATAAAAAATATATTTTCTATATATAATTAATTAATGATTTAATTCATAATTCATAATATTTGAATAATTAATAATATAATTAAAAATTAAAGATTAATATAAAAATAATAGTATAATCAATAATAATATAAGTAATAGTAGAACTAATATTATCATTATTATATTCAGAAAGTAATAATAAAATTTATCATATGTTGATTCTATCACATTAAAATTAAAATTTGTTTATTTTTTTAATTTTTAATCAAATAAACCATTGATTTATTGCAGGGAAAATCTTTTGTTAGGAGGTTGATCATTATAAATATCATACTATAAGAATTTTGATTATTTCATATTGGGTTGCATTTTTTTAATTATTCTAAATATCACATCAGTTTAAATATGTTTTAAATAAAATTTTAATTAAAATGATGTTTCAATGTAATTTTTTTTTCCAAATATGCTTTTTTCTAATATTCTTATTTTGATTTGGTTATGTTTATAATTTGATTAAATTAAAGGTATCCTGAAGGGAAGTAGGTATTATGGAAACTCTCATATCCTTTATCAGTCACACCAAAATCACTAATAAATTCAAACATTATCACTTCTAAAATAAATCCCAGATAAAGTTCCCCTTTTTTAGAACTTTTTTAGAATTGATAATGGTGGATTTATTTTAAGGGTGCCCACGATTTATATGTTTTTTAGTGCTGAAAAATATCAATTTTATAATTTATAGTGGTGATATATGTAATAGTTTTTTATTCTATATATTGTACCCCCAATATCCTACCAATTATATGAATAAACTATTATTTTGTTCTTCCTCATGTTTTTATGGTTGTTTGGAGATATCCACCAATGAATTGACACAGATAGGTACATATAATATTATAATATTCGTACCACCATCTAAAAAATATAATAGATTAATTCTATGATAATTTTTATAGCAATAAATTTTATACAATTTTTTTTTAAATAAATATACTTTTAGTATTAAAAAGTTAATTTCTTATATATGATTATAATCCATTCATTCTTATGAACATTAAAAAATCAAGGATAATGAACAAAATAATATATAACAAGGATTAAAAATTAAATTTTATTATATAAATTGAAAAATGATACAATTGTAGATGATACTCAAAATACATTTTTTATATTAGAATAACGCACCCTTGATGTCCAAACACGAAACCCTACAAGAAAATACTAAAACCAAAATATGAAGAACCCGCTAACCAAACCAGTCACAATTTCAATTCCAAGAAAGAAACCAATATAAATCCAAATAAAATAGTCACATAGTCACAAAGGATGAATAACCCAAAAGTTACTAATGAACCATTAGGTAAATTCTTTAGGTAATCAAACTGGTCAATCACATCAAGTCTCACAACCAAATAAAACATCGAACCATTCCTTAATCAATGGAACAATTATTTGGAGTTATACATTATCAATCACACTTTCTCACCCTCATTACATAGGGACCCTACCTGCCTAAATAACATAACCATCCATCATTTCATAACACACAAACCATCAAGCATTAGATCATCATCATCCCTAAAATAAAAAATTTTGGACCATAAAAAAGTTGATTCAAATATTTACAGACCAATGGTTGTGGAAGTTACCAAAAAAAAGTGGTAACCTTAGGGTTCTTATTGTTGATAGGATGATAAATTAATATTTCACTTCTTATAAACTTATTGGTAATTGTAATTATTGGTTTAAAAATTAGGATATTACAACATTAAATGAATTAAAATTCAAATAACTTAATATTGATGAATATGTGAAGGTTACAGATCTTATGATTTCAATGATTATATAATATTTTAAATTTAATATTAATTTATATTATAAGACCCTCTCATAGAAGTAATCTATTCTTAATAATTTTATCTTATTGGAGTACATTACATTGATATATAGGAATGTTTTTTTTCTTATTGGCATCGAAAATTATATTTTTATCCACATTTATGAAAATATAAATTATTCTGTAGAGACATATTATGAAGAAATTATAATTACATATTGCTGTAATTAATATGTTTTGTAGATTTTTAAAAGAGTTATTTTACCTGTTTGTTATGTATTATGGTATATGTCTGTTTTAGTTTGTGTATTTTTCTATATTTTATAGTGTATGTCTCTTATGTCATGTGGTAATGAATATGTTTCATGGAATATTATTTATTCAATGGTATATGTTTTTTATATGTATTTTATCAATTATTTTTTATTTAAAATATGATTTATATATTGGGGTTTATAATTATTTTGAATTTAAAGCAACAATAATTAATTATTTAATGATTAAAAAAATCTTTTTTTGTTATTTAAAAAAAACTGCAACAAATATTCTTTTTATAATTTAACAAAACCGTCCACTCATGGGATCAATTTAATATATATATATATATATATATAGTGTTAATGTAATGGTATGAGTTTTAATGGGATTATTGATAATGGATTAATTATTTGAACTCTAGAAACAAATGATTCTTAAAAAGAAAACAATTTTGATGAAATTAATATATTATGAAAAAATTTTGTTCAAAATTTCTCTGAATTATTACTATAATATAGAATAAATAAGACATTATATAATAAATTATTATATTTATAAATATTAAATATAGAATTTTTTTATCAATAGAATAAAAAATTTACACATCAATGCATTTTGTTTGCTCTTTATGAATATTCACCCTCTTATGCTCTTCTTTTCCACATGTTTTTTCTCTTACATCAAAATGGAGGGAAATTGAGATTCACAGTGATAAGATGTCTATGATATGTCTCTGTTTTTCATCTTTGGTTGGATGAGTTTCCTATTTCTCTGTAATCTCCTCTATTAAACTACTAGTGATCATTTAATTAAATATATCATTATCGTTCATTCAAAAATTATCGACATAAGGATTTAATTTTTTTAGAAAACTATATATATGTCCCTCTATTTTATCATGTTTGTAAAATCAATAAATTTACAATCATTTAAATATACATTTAATTCCATTAAACTTTATTGAAATATATCTCTTTGTTTATTTTGGAATGTTAAAATAAAATAACAAGACAAATTAAAAAACCTTAATTTGGATCTTCCTAACTTCAATATTTTTTATCATTCATTCTCTTTTTCCAATCATTGGCTTTGTTGGTTATTCATTAAAATATTATATATGATTAATAATCCAAAACCCCCTTGATTACACAATTATGGAAAACACAACCCCTATCCAAAATGAGTTTATAAATCGATAACATAATAATAATATTTTTTTGATTATTATTATGATGTATCATTACTAAATTTGTTACTAAGAAAACATAAATGAAAATTTAACACACTTTTACAGAAACACAAAAATAAAAAGATAATTATTTAATATTTAAATAACACATCAAACACAAGAACACACTGAGGGGTTTTATATAATCATCTCATGACAATTTGAAACAAATGATAACCCAATCACAAGAAAATATATCTTTTATGAACAATTCGTAAATAACACATATGAATATTTTACCTAGAAATAACAAACATCAACAATATTCCTCTTTCTCAAAGAAGGAGAATACTTCATGTAGATCATGAAGGACTGATTAAATTCACCATGGCTTCGAGGTGGGTACACCGACCAATGGATTTGTGATCATATCATGAGGATAGAAGAATACTAATGGGAATATTACACCGTCATCTCAGATGATTAATAATAGTGTGAGAGTAGAAGATAATTGATAGGATTTCCCAATATTGGATTATTATAACAGGAGGTACCACATCCCTTTAAAAATCCATCAAAGATGAAATTCATTAAATAAAAATGCATCAACTATATTAAAGTATCCATATAAATTTATTCTAATGGATATTAATTAATTGAATCATTTTTAATAAATATTAATAAATTTATCCTATTTATATCAGATTGTAAATAATAATAAAATAGTTCATAGAAAATAAATATATGTAAATATATATATAAATTTATTATCAAATGTAATTAATTCATTCATCGAATGGAAGTAATTAAATATAAACCATTGATTTATAATATAATATATATATATATATATATTAGATCATATCTAACAATCTACAACATGCACTGAAATCCCATAAGAACATCATGCTCAAATTCAAAACTCTTTTTTAATCCATCCAAATGTATTTGAGTAGGGGTTTTTATCAATAACTCTTCATTTTGAACAAAACTATGGTACATAAAATTATCCTTACATAAGGTAATATTTTTTGGAACCAATGGGGATTCATAGCATTGAAAATATATATGTAATATCTATTTCATATATGTAACAAAAGAGTGTCCTCTAGCAAATCATATGTATTAATGAAGCTACTAAGGGGTTTGTTGTGATCTCAATCAAACATATGCAGATCTATATTTGGACATGTACATCACACGGTGTATCATATGCATCATATGTATCTAACATATTTCTTTTTTCCATGACAAAGATAGAGGAAGAGACCAAAAACTTGTCAAACTCATATATGCGTATTTTTTGTTGTTTTGCTAAACATTATGGTTTCTCACTTTCCTTACAAAGTGATTTGATAAGAAAATAAAAATAATTTTCAGTAAGTCATATATCAGTTATCTATGTAGATGAACACAACATATGTAAAAATACTAATGAACATTCATTTCCTTATTATAATTATATCAAGCACCAGAAGTATTTTCTTATCATACAAGTGGATAAATCAAATCTTGGTTGCACTCCAACTGAAGAAAAGATTAACAACATACCCAACCACTGATGATTTATCTATGTTAATATATTGAATTTATTAAGTAGGATATCATAGTATGAAGGTTCTTATATACAACCCCTTCTGACTAACATAAGAATGTATTGAAGATAAAATTTAAATATCATCACAACCCATTAAACTCTACAATGGTTGTAATGCCTTTGAATTCAATCAAGTTAAATTTTCAATCTTATAATTATTTCATATATTTTAAATCAATTAAAAATTTAAAATATAACACAATTGAGTCATTATAAATAAAATATGAATGAAATAAGATGTAATTATAGATATTAATGAACCTAAAACCAATGGAATATAAATGTGACAATTAAGAATAGTAACCCGACCAATAGAGTTGTAACCTCACCTATTAAAGTACATATTAAATTTAGGAATCTTATAAATGATAATATTTTATATTTATATATTTTTACCTGTATATAAATGATTCAAAAATGATAAAATATGTGTTTTTATTTTTGTAAAGTTGTAAATATTTATTTATAGTTTTATAATAAATATAAGTAGTAATTTTTTATAAAAATTGATTCATAAATTAATAAAGTGTTTTCTTATGATTATAATATATTTCTATGTGACCATAATTAATTTTTTAACGTGTCATAAACATAGTTATAATTTTAAAATCGATATTTTTTAAATAAATTATGATTTTATTTAAAAATTAAATTTATCATATTAAGAAAATTTTTTCAAAAAATAGAGTTCATTTTTTAAATATAAACATTAAAAAATGTCTGGTGATTTTTTGGGATTTTTCTAAAATAGTTCATTTTTTTTTGTGAATAATGAAATGCGATAATTTTTGATATAAGCCAAATAAATGAATTTCTCATTCATTGTTGAGGTATGGATGATTTATGTAAAATTTTATTGAATTATAAATATATATTTTTTATAATTTTAGTCATGGGAATAAAAATTATTCAAAATATTCATCCAATATATTAAACAAATGAATAACATAACTAAAAGACACCCCTCTCCTCCCCTATAAATAACACCCCTCACCACCCCTTATTCTCACACCTCTAAATATTTGATTCATGTCCAAATTAAGAAAAATTTCATCCCAAGAAAATCCCCTCATGTAAAGGATCCTTTGGTCTCAACAAATGTCAAAACCCAATTTCCCTAAGGAGGTTCTCAAGGAAAATAACTTTAAGAGGTAAAATCCTCTTTGGTATTATTTTAATTTATTTTCAATTTTTTGTATCCTCTCCATACATACCCTACCAAATGTGGCATGATAAATCTAGAATCTCTTATCTACTATAATGTTATTATATTAGTGGTATGTCTACCATCAATTATATTCTCCTCCCCTTTTTAAAAAAAATTGAATACATCGTTAATGAAGTGTTGATTTATCATCCTCATGGGCGATGAGTTTTCATTTTACATTACCACCCTCATGGATGTTCTTAAAAACATTATAATGGTGGAAAAATATATTAAAATATATTATTTAAGATATTTTTTCTTGGTAACTACCATATATACATAATATTAAATAATAGACCAAAACATCTTTGTGATGATAGAAATAGCACCAAAACAATCTAAATAGTTATAATTACTGTTTTATCTAATAAATAAACCAAATGTATATAAAAAATAACATGTAATACCATATAATAATATCTATTTTCATCTATAACATATAATGGAAATTTTGGATAATTATTCCAATTTAACAAGATCATTCATACATGTATACAGGTGAACCAATCATGAAAACCAATGAAATGGACACTTCCAAACATTGAAATATAATCCTATTAGTCATAAAATAGAACAGAAATGAAAATAAAAATATTATAATAAATCAAATAAATTTTCAATATGTTCTGAATTATATTATTAATGAATCTAATTTAATTATCCTAGACATTATGTGCACGTAAAGAACAATTTTAGACATAGGGTAAGAGATTCTCTCTGAACCTTAATTTTTCTATGAGGAAACACTTACTATCTCTTTTCACATATTTATTTATTAATTAATATTATTTAATCCTCTGAAATTATTATTATTATATGTTCCAAACATATGTAATTATCTCAATTTTTCTTTTTCTTGTGAGTAAGTTCATATTTATAAGGTTTTCTCCTCAATTCTTCTATATAAGCAACCTGGATTAAGGTGAACATCCCATATTCGTTCATATTTTCAGGTTCACTCCATCAGCTATTTTAATACACCATTATTTTCCTAAAATCACTCATATTATCATGTGAAAATTATATTCGTTCACTTTTGGGTCTATGAATACAAATATTCCATTGTCTATATAAAATATTATCTGTTGTTTTCCCTAAAAACCCAATATTGTGGAACATTTCAAATATTTATTAAATAATATTTTTAGATGTTTTCACATCTATTTGAAATCAATTGTCCTGATATATTTCTATTTTCCCCCAATAATGAATGATTTAAATACATTCTTTCATGGAAATGATTATGATAATATTATTAGTTTTTCCTTATCTCATGATTATGATACCCATTTCTTCGATGGGAATCCCTTATTTTTCTTTCATAGATTTGATTTTTAATGTGGAAAAAATATGCATGAAAATTGTATTATTAGTGTTCCTAGATAACGCGCCAATTCATTGGGTAAATTTAGTCTCATGAGACTTCATGTTGGGATAGTGAGTGAACCAGATCCCCCTATGGGTCATGGCCCACCATGTGCCAAAATCTTTGAAGTTATCCATGAATCATTATACACCATGTGAAATCGACGTGGAAGTTATCTGGGACTCATGCTTATATTATGTTCTATGTTATTTCTACATTCCTATGATTCCATGATTACATTATACCATTTCATATATATTATGTATACTTCTGTTTATTCATGATCCATGATTTTTATGCAAACATGTTATGCACTATAACCCATGTGCTATGATTTATTTATTTGTTTATACCCATACTAAGCTTTTATTACATCCATTTGTTCATTTATTCCCTAGGTCACCCTATGAAAATCTATGAGCTAGAGGGAAATGTGGATCTCATTATAGAGTATAAATAAATTATGTTTTTATTTTGGTTTCATGATTATTAATAATGTACATAATCATCCAAATACAAAACACATTATGACCCATTGTTTGTATTTGAAGGCTTTTTGTGTTTAAAATCATCCAATATTATGTGTAATGGTTTATGTCCATTATAGCTTGTATCCGAGCATATCTAGTTATTTTTGAAGATGACGACTAAAAAACATTTGGAAGAACCTTTGGAATGTTTTTTTCACCAAGGATAATGTGTACTAAAACATAGTTAATCAACAGAGATAGTATATAAATTACATTTATATGTTTATTATTCAATGTTAAATTTTAAATTTCAATGTTTTTATTTTCTAATTATTCAAGCCCCCATAATAGTACTTTATTTTTTAGTTAATGGATGGAAACAAGAGAACCCATGATAATAGTAAACTTGAGAGGCAATGTGAATATTTCCACAATGAAATTCCAAATAAGATGGGAATGGGAGCTCAAAAACCAATCAAAGTACATTCTCAACTAGATAATGTTTAGAAATATAACTTGAATCATGTAAGACACCCTCTATATCTTAAGAAAGAGATATTTGTTTGGAATCCTTCATGCAAAAAATGACTCCCATATTAAGTGGATATTCAAATCCTCTAATCAATAAATAATGGATTAACTCTTTTGAGAATATATTCTATATCCTTCCCTTTGATGAAAAAGATAACATTGTACTGGTAGTTTATCATTTTATTTGGGATGATGATAAGTGGAGGACACTGATCATGAACATGAAGTTTAATGAAGAAATTGATTCCAATTAATGGGAGGATTTGAAGAGAATATTTTTCAAAAAATATTTTACCCAAACTCTATATCTGAAAATGGAGAGGTAGTTCATTAGAATAATGAAAAATGATGACGATTAAATCGATATGTATGAGGAAATAATTACTTTTCTTGCATGATATTCACCTAACGTTGTCATGAACAATAGAAGAAAGGTGTATGGATTATTTAGAAGACTAAAGAAGAGTCTACAAAAAGCATTGGTGATTTGAGACTTTGACATTTATGATGAGATTATATATTGTACCATATGGGTTTAAATGGATATCATAGACTCTTAGTGGTCTCATGGTCTAAGAGGTAAAATAAAAAAATATAGTTCAATATGGGAGGACCAAAAGATATATCTCATTATAGAATGATAAGTCCACATTGCTCAAGTAAAAAATATAGGAAGAAGAATCCTCTGAACTATATAAACAGAACCATGATATTCTTCCCATTTGGATGATTGGGTTATATAGATTACTAGTACCAATGTTATTTGTAATATCATAGAAATTTAGAGGATGAAAGGAAGGTTTATATTAACACTTATCTTGTATTTTCGTGTCTAGATGTAAAGGAACATGTGTATTTTGATATACATTTTTCTAAGCCATGGTTTGTTGGAGGCAATCAACTACAACAACAACCCCAAGGAAATAATGAAGGGAATATGGTATCGCTACAACTAAGGTGGAGCCCAAAAATGACATGGTGACACATATTCAAGTAACTCATTCTAGAATAGAAATTCTAATTATTGATTATGGTTCTTTTCATTCTTTCGTATCTTGTATGTTTACTATAAATATTCAATCACCACCTAAAATATTGATTTTGAGTTATCCTTGAGAGAAAAAATTGTAAAATTATTTCATACAATGTTTATAACTACTTTTCGCTTAATGTTTGAGTATTAAACCTCCTTAAAATTTCATAATACTGCCTATGGTAGAGTTTGATTATATATTGGGCATGGATTGAATATATTTATACAAATTCAACATCAACTATTGAGAAAGGAATATCACTATTCACATCCTAAATCATCATACAATATGGCATTAGTGTAAAGAGGATGATGAAAGTCCTTCAAAATCATCGTGTCAATTGAAGATACAGTTTTTTATGATAAAGCAAATCTAGCTCAAATTATTGAGACAAATAATGTGATAATTCTCGAATACATTCCCATTAGAAGGGACTAAACTAATGTGTTTTCAAGGAGAGTTTTATAGTCTTTCCCTGAACTGAGATGTTGAGTTCTAATTGGAAATTATTCGTAGGTATATACATATATCAAAAAACACCTTTTAGAATGTCCACAATTGAGTTGGAGGGATTGAAGAAGCAGAAATAGAAGAATATCGATAAGTGTTTTATATGATTTAGTGATTCACAATAGGGTTCATCAATCATATTTTTCAAGAATAATGATGGATCAATATCGCTCTACATTAGTTATCATCCATACAAAAAAATCATGATAATGAACAATTACCCCTTCCACAGATAGATGACTTGTTTAATCAAATACATGCGGATAAGTATTTCTCTAAGGTGAACCATTAGTTAGGATATCACTAATTAATGGTTAGGAAGGAAGATATTATCAAGAATGACTTTTGAATAAGGTATAGACATAATGATTTCATAGTGATTCCCTTCATACTCACTTATTCTCCCAAAATTTTCATGGGATTAATGAATATATTCAATTGATATTACCTTGTAAAATTTTTTGTAGTATTTATCGATGATATTATTATATAATTTCTATACAAGGATGAAGATGAAAACGATTTGAAAACTATGAAAAAGATATTATTAAGGGATTAAATTTATGAAAAGAAAAAAAATGGGTGTTATGGATGGAGGATGTACAATTATTGGGTAATGTTATCACCAATAATGGATTATATATGGACCCTTAATTAACTAAGGAAATGGATTTGTGTCCCATGCCAACATCTATACTGGATATTCATAGCATCCTTGTATTATCTGTGTAATTCCCTCGATTTGTGAAAAACCTCTCAAGATTTTAATCCCTATTAACCAAGTTGAATCAGAAGGATGTAATGTTTTTCCGGACTAGGGAATGTGAATACCACTTTAAAGTGGTTAAAAACAAGATTATCCTTCCACCCATACTCATAGAATCCTCAACTGTGTTACTCCTTGTGGTATATAGAGATTCTTCAAAGAATTTATTGTGATGTTTATTATTGAAAATCATAATGTTATTGCCAATTTCAGGAGGATATTAAAGTTTAATGATCAAAACTATGATACACATGATCTAGAGATTGAATTTGTGAAGTTCACATTGAAAATATAGAAGAATTATCTCTATGGGGAGATGTTTGAGTTGCACTTATCATAAGATCTTAAAATATATACTCGTACCAAATGAGCTTAATCTGTGCTAGTGAATATGGATTCATCTCACTATGAAATATAACTACTCAGTACACTACAGTCCAGGAAAAGTAAGTGGAGGATGTTGTATGAATAAATAATCCTTAAAATTTATTAATAGTGACAATTGATAAGGATCCAATCTTCTTAGTTCTACAATGTATTGACATGGGAATAATTAATGATTTTATATCATCAATGCTTTATAAAATGATTTCTAAACCATCACTCATAGGGAAAATAAATTATTCTCAATGAAATGATGACTAAATTCTAAAAAATATAGAAACTATAAAAAATGATAAATCCTAAAAGTTCAAAATTCAAGAGGAAGATGTCAAAATAATTGGGTCAAAACTATGTGTAGCATCAAATCATGAGTTATGGAAAGAAAATATAAATAAAATAAAAATATCGACCTTCTAGATTCAACGAGGAAGGACACATATGTATATAGATCTACGAGAAAACTATTGATAAGAGACAATGGAGAAAGAGATCACAGATTATAAATCAATGTTCTTGGTATGTCAATAAGAGAAGGGTGAAAGGAAAATTTCTCATGGAATGATGGAACCATTACTCAAACCTACATGTAAGCGGGAATACATCCCCATGTACTTTCTCAATAGACATCCAATGATATCTAGAGTAAATAATTCTATACGAGTCATTTTGGATCATCATAAAAATCGATATTACATTATCGCAATTCGAGAGGACATGTGACACAAACGACATCCTCAAATGTGCATAAAAGAAGTGTTGAGTCTATATGAAGTTATAATATTGATTATATCTGCTTGAGATTTGTTTTTTTACCTCTATGTTCTAGAAATGTCTCCAACATGATCACATCATATAGATGAATGTCAGTATGGACTATCATACTCAAAATGATGGCCAATATGAGATGACTATTCAGATATTATTAAAAAAAATTATATCTTGATCTACAGACTTCTTGGGAGGACAGGACCAACATCTACATGTGGCTGAGTTCTCATACAATAATAGTTTCTACATAATCATCCAAATGGATCCATATGGTGAACTATTTGGGAAAATATAAAGAGAAAAAGTATACTGGGTTGAATTCTGTGAATATAAGCTAATAGGTCCTGAAATGGTAAAATAAATGATGGAAAATGTTAAAAATATTTGGCAGCACATCAAGGCAGCCAAAAGTCGACATAGTATATTTGCAGACAATCATTAGTGGAATATGCAGTTTAGGTTTGGAAAGATTGTATTCCTCTTTATATGTCTATAGAATAGGATAATAAGATTTGGGAAGAAAAGAAATATCAGTCCCTAATGAACCTTCCCCTTCAAGATTATTGATCATTTTGGAGCTATGACTTATTGACTAGCACTTCCACCAACCATGCCTCATATTTGTGATGTAATCCACGTTTCCCTCTTGAAAATTACATAGCAGATCCATCACATCTATCGAATTTAGAGGTGTTACAGTTGTAAAATGTGATATCTTATTAGAAACATATAGTGAAGGTCTTAAACCATAGAGAAAATATGAAATGCCACAAGAATACTCACCCAGTGAAATTACAATAATAGAAAAAAATATATTAAGAGGTGACATTGGAATGAGAGGATGAAATGATGGAGAAATAAATTCACCCATTTCCCCCTTATTTGGTGAAATGAAATTTCAATAATGATGTTTCCTATGGGGAGAAAATATAATGATTAGGAATTTAATCAAAAAAATTTCCATTCTTATAATTATGTTATATAGTATAAATCAGATAAAATCTTATATATAATGATATAAAAACATTATAAATGAATAATTTATAAAATAAGAGTTATTTATAGATATTAAGGAAGCTAAACCAATGGAATAATAAAAAACCCATTGGAAAAGATAGATGATCTTTGAGATTAGTAACTATATTAATAGAATAATATCTACACCCATGAAGGTATAAATAAAATTTATGCATCTTATAACTAAAAATATGATATATTTATATATTCGTATAAGTAAATAAATGTTTTAACAATAAAAATTTACATGTTCGTATTTTTGAATAGTGTAAATGTTTACCAAAAATTTTATAATTAATATATTGATTTAATATAAAATTTATATTCAAAAATAGATTCTTAAATTAGTATTTTGGTGTATTATGATTACAAGATAATTTATGACACATTATTTAAATTTTCAAAGTGTCATTAATTTGGTTATATTTTTAAAACCAATATTTTTTAAATAAACGATGATTTTATTTTAAAATTTGATTTATTATATTGAGAAAATTATTTTCAAAAAATGGATTCATCTATTTAAATATATTTATAAAAATATTTGGGGTTAATTTTTTATATTTTACAAAAATAGATTAATTTTTAGTGAATAATGAAATAAAATAATTTATGGTATAATCTAAATTCATGAATTTTTAGTCATTTTTGATGTATGGACGATGTAAAAAAATTACCATGATTTATACATATGTATTTACTACATTTAGTCATACAAATAAGAACTATTCATAGTCTTGAGAGAAAATAATTATAAAAGAATACATTATTCAACAACACCCCTCTCCTCCACTGTAAATACTACCCTCACCACCCTTTCTACTCACAAATCCTAATCCATGAAGCTTATAAATATTCTTTCCAATCCTATTCCAAGAATATTACCCCACATCTAGGATAATTTGGTCTTAGAAAAAGACTAAACCCGGTTTCTCAAAGGAGGTTGTCCTGGAGAAAAATTCTAGAGGTAAGATCCACTATCAATTTCTTGCAATTTCTTTTCAATTTATTTTCATACCTTATTCTTTAATAAACTAAATGAAACAATATATAATGATAAATAATTTTTCTTTTACATACGATAATGTTATTATGGTAGTTTTATATCAACCATCAATTCTTATCTCTTCACCTATTGATCTAAAAATGAAAACGTGATCTCTGATGTATTGATTTATCACCTTCAAAGATGATGATTTTTCATTTTACATTTTTACCTTCAAGGATGAACATTAAACCATTATAAATGTTGAACCATATTCTATATTTTATTTTATAACATATTTAATGTTCTGAAACTAACATTTTTACATAATATTAAATAATAGAACCATACTAGTCCATGTTGATCGAAAAACCGCCAAAAAAAAATATATCATTAACATTTTATCCAGTGAATCATACTCACTTATAAATAAATGTAATATATAACACAAATTATTATTCTGTATGTTCATTAGTACCAAATAATTTAAATAATGGTTAACTATTCCCATTTTATGTGATATTTTATACATGTATACAAGTGACCAAATCATGAAAGTCAAGGAAACGAACACTTCTGAACGATGAAATTGATTATTATAACTATTAAAAAGGATCATAAATGAACATAATAAAATTATAATAAATCAAATATATTAATAATAGTTACTAAATTAAATTATTAATTAATATAATTTCATTTTCCATTACATTCTGTGAAACTGTAGAATACTTTCACACATAAGGTAAGGGATTAATTGCAAACCTTCATTTTTTACCAGGGGTTATAGTTTATATCTTTACCACTAATGTAATTATTAATAACTAATTTTTAATCCTTAAAAATTATTTTTATATATTCCAAACATATTTTATTAATTAAATTATTCTTTCATTCATGGGGAAATAAACTTTTTATAAGGTTCCTTTATTAATTCTTCTAGATAAGAAAGTCCGATTAATAGAATTTCCCAAATTATAATTAAATTTCATTTTCACTAGATATACTACTTTTATCCACAATTTTATACCAAGAAAGAACTCATTTTATCATGATAAAAAATCATGGTTAACTTTCTATTTTTATGAAAAAATATGTCCTTTTCTACTTTAAATACTCATTAATATTTTCAATAAAATTTTAATAATGTGGCTCATTTATAATATTTGTTAAAACATATGTCTTTATGTTTTTCACTTCATTTTGAAATAAATTATCATGAAATATTCATATTTTCCCCCATTAACATTCACATATTATTTAAATCTATTTTATCATGGATACCATTATGATATACCCATTTGTTATGCCTTATTACGTTATTACGATGACTATTTGTTTCCATGGGAAACCCTTATGTTTATTTCAATGGTATTATTATTCAAGTGTCACATATATGAATGAAAATTTTATGATGGGTTTTCTCTAATAGTTATCTAATGAATTTCATATGTTTACTCTAATGAGACCTCACGTTTTGATAGGGAGAAAACCTACTTCTTTTAAGGGACTTGGTCCGCCATGCGTAACTGTCTTGGGAGTTAGCCTTAACTCATGCTCCACCATGTGAAGTGGTGTGGGGAGTTAGAAATTACTCATGATTATTTCCTATTGTTTGTAATTTCAACATTCTTATGATTCCATGATTTCATAATCACATGTTATGAATGTTATGTTTCCTTATGAATATTGATGTTCCATGACATTTTATGTCATCATATTATGTTTTCTAACACATGTTCTATGATATAGTTATATGTTTAATCCCTAACAAGTATTTTTATATCTTACCTGTTTTCTTGTATTTACTAGGTTACCTTATATAGATATAAGATCTTAAAGTAAGTTAGTAGAACATTATAGAGTTTAAATAAAATATTTTTTTATTTTAGTTTCATGGTTTCTCATTTTGTACCTAATCTTATAATGAAACTATAATTTACGATCCTTGGCCTATATTTGGAGGTTATTTATCCTTAAAAACATGTAATAATTTGTGTAAAAGGATAGGGCTATTATAATTATAATCATTTAGGGACAAATACATTTTTTTACTTTGATGGGATATTTATGATTGATCCATTCATGTAAAATAATTTTGAACATACAATAATTAATGATAAATATATATTTCATCTATTATAATAAAATATTATGTTAAAAACACACACTACTAATGTATTATTTTTCTCGACATAGATATATTATATTATCCTCACGAAGATTATGTTGTAAAGGATTTTCAACATTTCATCCAAATGTAATCCCTATCTGGTACCAGTTTAACCATTTCATAAAATACTCTCACAAACCTTTTAGTGAGTAAAGTTTATGAAATAATATAGTTTTAAAATATTGGAAAATTAGGATTCATATTACTTAGGATCAACAGTTGTATCATAGATTCTATATTCGTAACATTATGACAAACAAATTTAAAATGATGTCTTATGTTGTCATGTTATAAATATTTCTAAGAAAACAATAATCTTACAAGGAACCATTTCCACCAATGTTTTTGTAATAATTTATATAAAATGAAACTATTTAAATTTTTCCTTTACCAACACATCCTAATAAGATTTAGGATAAAGTGATATCAATTTTTTATTGTAATTAAGGTATCTATTACAATTTTTTCATTACTGGTAATCCCAAAAGAAAATTTAACGTATAATTATTTTTTTAACTAGTATAATACATTCTGGAATATCGATGTTCACTTGTTATGATAACTAAATATAACACGTTACATTTTTATTTACCATTATATTATATATTCTTTTAGGATATCATGGGAATTTCATTTTATAATAGTATCTAATGTAACAAATTAACTTTTTCCTAACATTCCTATCATAAAACATGTTTTCCAATATAAAATGCAATTCATTTTATTATGATAACTTAATATCACCCGTTTCATTTATTTATATCCTTATTTTTGATAATATTTATGATATTTATTGAATAATTACTATAATATTAAAATATATTTATATTTTAGTTAACTGTATTATTACCATTCTCATAGTAATTAAATGTACCTATTAACATTTTTATTTACTCTAACATACGCCATATAATATTTATATTAAGAAAAAAATAAATCCAAATCAGATTGGAATAATTTAATATTTTTTAACATTGAACTTATCTATGTTCAAAAATACTCTCAAAAGCATCATAGGCATCATATTATATTCATAATATCTTTATATGATTCATTACACACTGCATTTTTTTATGAAATAACATTTATTTCATTTCAGTAGGAATATTAAACAAATAAACTAATATTTCTATATCCTATACAATTCTATTTATATTTGAAACATTATTTATAGAATATAATTAATTATTAAAATAACACACCACTGGGTAGAAGGAACATATTATTATATATTATAAAAAAAATTGGATAAATATTTTATCCAAGATAAATAAATTATATCTTTTTATTATAATCAACGCCTATTATAGAATCTAGTAAATCATTAAAAATTTCCATAAATTTAATTATATCAAAACAACTATTTGTTATATAAAATATTTTTATCATATAAGATATGTGAGATGAATATAAACTACATTTTATTAGATTCAATTGAATTATATAAAATCATTTAAATTAAAAGTCTTGATATAGTAAATGTTTAATTCATCACATGAATGAAAAATACAAGATCAATAAATTCATTTTTTGATTTTTAACTCCTGTATATTTACATCAAATTTAATTCCTAATGTCAATATCATATTCCCTTAAACATATAATGATTAATTTATATAACCCTTATACCTAGAATGAACATTCAATGGAGTTTCCAAAACCCCTTTAGGTATTCTAGATAATCCCATCATTTGGAATCATCACTCATTCCAAATAGTATCCTTGGTTTTCAAATAACCGTAGTTGTATTCTTGATGAAATATTATTGGAATATCAAAGAAATATTATTATCATAATTCGAACATTTACCCATTAATATTTTCAACACAATACATGAATCTAAACCTCAAATGTTTTATTCATTTTTTCTTCACACATTAAGAATAAAGGGTAAAAATATCTTCAAACAATTCACATTTTTAGAAAATTTCATAAATGAAAATAATATGAATTCCCTGACCATAAAAATATATTTTAGAATGCCTATTAAATAATGTTATAGAAATAAAATAATCATAAACAATATACCCAAACTACAATCTTATTAATTTATACAACAATTGTTTATAATCTCATTTCAAGATAAAAATGATATATTTTACTCATATTATGAGGTGTTTATCCAATACTTGAATAATTAATGTTATCAATGTAGCAACTCCATGTTATATTACTTAATATAAAAATCATGAATAAATTCGTTTCATATTTATAACATTATGTATATTTACAACACTTTGTAAAATATATATATTATATCCTACACCTATCAGAATAATTTAATTGATTTCCAAAACCAAGAAAGCATTATGAAAACTTTTAGTGTCTACCACTCATTAATGAATAAAATCCAATTGAATTTCATTTTATGTATGCAATAATATTGAGTATATGAGATAAAATCATTTATGTACCCAATCATATAGAGTAAATTTGTGGAGACTAAGTGTCCATTAAGAATTTAGTATCTAGTACATATGAAACCTTAAGTGATTCAATTTATGATCATATAAGCACCTATAATCATTTCGTGAACATCATTAAAAATTGTTTATTGAAAAGGAGATGTTATATCACATAGAATATTTCACTACCCAAAGAACTTTTCTTAAAGTACCATTCTTATGATTTTCTTACTTTAATTTCCCCATTTTAATAATTAATATAATGTTTATTATGATGATGATGGTGAATTTACCTAAAAAATAACTTTTCATTTAGATAATATCATTTCTAATGTAATTTAAATTTTGGATTTTAGTAAAAGTTCCCCAACTAAAATTAATGACCACATATATCATATACATTTAATGAGATAAGATATATGTTTCACTAATAAAATTTCCCCTCTGATGAATAAAAAACACATCATTGTTATTTAGGAAGGAAATCATCCTAATCACAATAATTTTAATTGTTAGATAATATAGTGGCTAACCATTAATTAAACTCCTTCATTAGGATTGACTAAATTATATTCCCCCAGAATCCAAACACTTGGTGTTTCCCTAATAATTGTATCCCAAAAAAATTGACAAAAACTATCTAATATATTAAAAATATGGGGCATGCCCAGAGGGAATGAAAATACCCATTGGATAATCTAGATTCACTCATTAAATCCATTCCATACAAAAGATAATCCATGAGAAACCCTATGCGGTGTGAAACTACCCTATTAGATTATTGAGGTCTTGAAAATATTTCTTATGCATTGAATCTCACACTTAGTTTTTTTGGTTTTTTCATTTCAGGTCTCATCAATTTAATATAAATCATATTAATTTAAATACTTAACTATTAAATAATATGTAATTGTTATCATATCATGTTTTATTACCTTTCAATGTTTTCATGCTTCTAATAATTTAAGATTGGGAGACCAATTCCAACATTCAATTTAATTTGTTGAAACCACAATAATTTTTTAGTCTTTACACAACCGTCATTTTAATTAAAATCACCCACAAATAGGATTCAATTACATTTATACATATCCAAACACATAATACGTATAAGGTATATAAAACCATCTTGTAGAGACATATATTTATGTGATATTGTAAAAAAAATACATCACTATGCCTAGAGAAACACATAAACAACCCAATAATCATCCAAGCAAAGAAAATCTACCTAGAATGTAGGTTTTCAAACCACAAGAGCATTAATTATGGAGAATTTATTCATGATAGAATTCATATAAAACTTTTATTTAATACATGTGGGTAAATATAATAATATTTAATTCAAACTATCATCTAAAAAATATTATATACAATATCATGGAGTAGGATTAGAATAAAATTCATACCTATAATTGTTATTCCAAATTTTTTTAGGAATAAAATTTTACAATATGGTTCAAAA
The DNA here is from genome assembly GCA_963277665.1 of Viscum album. Lineage (NCBI taxonomy): Eukaryota > Viridiplantae > Streptophyta > Magnoliopsida > Santalales > Viscaceae > Viscum > Viscum album. The sequence goes on from OY728138.1 coordinate 514,691,855, forward strand.
GCTACATTTTATATATACAACTATAATTTGTTCATTTTAAAAACAGTGTAAAATGTTTTGTATTAAATATCTAAATTATATTTCTCATGAATTTAAATTAAATTAAAAATATTCAATGATAAATGTATGATTCAATTAAATATGTTACTTGAAATCAATTTTTTATTTTACGTTTTAAAGAGATTCTTCAAATGAAAAAACTGAAACCAAATCTACCTAATACTTTAATACCAACCGATTACGATTTCAATTCCAAATAACCAATAATAGAAATAAAGATCAAAGAGTAACATAATAAAAGAGGATGAAAACCCCATATGAAAATAATTAACCTTGAGGAAAATGACTTAGTCTATGAAACCTGATCCACCACATCAATTATTGAACCCTACTCAAACAGTTAAACACCCCTTGGCCACACACACTTTATTTAAATTTTTAAACAATACTTTACAATTTAATAATGTGAAATTTCAAAATTTTCTATTAATTCTTGAACTATGAATTGATAAAGGATGAATTTATGATGACTAAAAAAAGAAGAAAATAAAATACCCCCTTATTAGTATTATTTAGTGATAATAAAAGAAAAACTTATTTTGTGTTGTTAACTAGTAATGATAAAAGTGGTAATTATTAGTTCTAGTTAAAGATATGATAATGGGGTTTTTATAAATGTTTTTTAAATTTTAAAGAGTATAAATTAATTGTGATTTATTTTACCACATATAAGTAATGTCTTTTACCAGTGCTCATAAAATATATAATTAATGAAAAAATAATATATCATTAAAAATCATATATTATTATATATATATATATATATTACTAGTATAAAAAAATTTATTAAAAAAGATTTATATATTACTAAATATATATTTACGTGTAATATATTGGATATTTAATAAATATTTTAAAAAAAATAAAAAATATATAGTGTGAAAATTCATATTTCATATAGAAATATATATAGAAATATATACAGTGTTTATTTATTTTAATTATTATATATGTATATGTAATTTTTAAAATTTAAATTTTTATCTATTTAATGTTTTTTTAATTTTAATTTTTTTCCAATTTTTATCTATTAACATTTCATATTTTATAATACATTTATAATATAGATATATCATAATATTTTATTATTAATTTCACACACACACACACACACATGTAATTCTTATAGAGACACAATCACATGGAAAATATTTTTGAAATTCAATCGATTATTAAATTTTATTTTAGTTCTTTATTTATTAACTTAATATAAAAATTTAATATATAATATATTTTTAATAAGTAATTTTTATTAATTTCATTATTATTATTTAATATATACCATTTAGTATTGTTTAATAGTTTTCCTAATTTATTTATATTTATATCATTTATTTAATAACATTAATTATTTTTGAAATTATTTTGCGAGTGATTCATTTTCAAATTTTCATTGTTTAATGTTTTTATAATTTATTCCATTTATAATATTTTTTATACATTTTTATTCATAAAAAATTATGTTTTTATACGGATGTAATTTATGTAATTAATATTTATTAAAAATCAATGACATATATTATTTTGTATATTTTTTGAATATTATATAGAATTATTAAAACATATTTATTTTTTAAATTTATTCTTTTTTAATTATATTTATTTCATTTATTAGTGTTACATACTACATAATATCATTTTTCAATTTAACAAATATATAACTTGTTATATAAATACATATATAGTCACATTAATTTCATAAACACATTTATGTAATTAATAAAATATTATATTGAAACACACACACATAATATTTATGTAATTTTTTAAAATATAATATTCATTTTACAATTTCATTTAATAAAACAAAATTTTTGATACATTATGTTTTTATTAGTAAATTGTATTTATTTTTTATTATTATTATTTCAGAAAATATTATTTATTCATTTTTATTTTTTATTTTTTTTATTTTTTGGAATTTAATATTTTTCTACTATTTTGTATGCATATTTATTTATTATGATTTAATATTTCTAATATGTATTCATTTTAATTATAATATATATCTATAATTAATATATTTTTAACAAATTATAGTAAGAGCCTAGTGGAACTAACTTTATTTATTAAAAAGAATAAAATAACCAATAGAGATTACGGGCCTAAACAAAGCATAAAATTCCTTCCTCATTGTAAATGGAAAATAATACAAGAAATGATTTGGTATAGTTCCTTCTGCCCCCCCCCACGTGTTCAAAGGATATTGAATCATTCCCCTTATATGTCATCCACTCCTCTATTTCTGGGGCATTTGAGGAGGCTCATTCTCATTATGACATGATAGGTGAGAATTGTTTTTCCAAAAAGAGAATGTTTCGTGTTTTCTTGAAATGTTCCAGAAGCCTATCTCTGGGATGGTTATTAAATTTTCTTCAATGTTTGCAAATAACATTTTAAGGACTAAGAGAAAATCTCTATATCAAAAAAATAAAGTACCATTTTCGAATAAAATAACTTCATACTTAGAGTAAAATCATTATTCTATGTCCTCTCTTATACCTTGAGGGAACATTTCACCTTTATAATACTTCAAAGTAATTTTAACATTGGAAATTTTAAAACTAGAATTCTCATATTCCCTGGACAAGGCCATGCCAAAAGAATCATATGAAATTTTCATTATGTCAGAAAATTTATAAGGAAAATTCCATTAAATATATTTAATATCAACGGTTATCAACCTCCAAGAGTCCATCTGTAGGGGGTTTTTGTAATGTATTATGTTCTGACACTATCTCACGTTTCCTGAAGGGGTAGATTAAGAGACCTCTAGTGTGCCCACCCTATGCTAGAAGTTTCCACCTAGTATATAGGGTGTGAAAAGAAGAGTGTGGATACTATAAACCATGGTTTTAGAGTTACAACACACCTAAACATAGAAAAAACAGTAATTATAATATAAATATTAGAGTTCAGAAACAATGGAAACAAAATGATACAATAAAACCCAACTAATAATATAATAAACCATAATGGAATAATATAATGATGTTATGGAATATAACTAAATTTCATGTGAGAGGTAATAAAAAATAATAGTCTATCATGATCAATAAGAGACTCAAGAGTCCCCGATCCCAAACCCCGTGTTGCTCATTCTTCAAACTCCAGCCCATTTAGCAAGAAAACTGTCAACAATAAAGACTTTTTCCCCTATCTAATCATTCATCCCTATAATCCACTAGGTTACCATCCAAATTACAAACTAGGGTGTTAGTATAAATCAATAGGTCGACAACAACGCCTCAAAATAAAACCAGTCTCATAACAAGTGCATATAATAATATAGAAAATAACCATATTAATTACTAAAACAATTAATACCATATTAACCTATTTTGGCACCATGCTATAATGTATTGGAGTCTGTCGCACAACCATTCAATCCATAACCATATAATAATATTATAAATAATATAAATCTGGATAAAAACCTCTATATAATCATTTCAGAATTTTTCATTCTGCATATCTCAATATATAAGAATTTTAGCATGTTTCACTAGGCCTATCCTGATATTTAAGAATTTCATCATGTGTGAATGGACCTAGCCCATTATAGAATAATTATAGAATGTACCAATGGGAAAAAACTTCAACATAATAATTTTGGTATGGATCAGTTGAACAAAAATTTATATAATCATTACAACATTTAATTACAATAATAGCCAAATCCATAAGGATATCACAATATCACATCATATGGACCAATGGTTAATTATGAAAAAAAATATTCATATTTAAATTGAACATTTTATATATAATTTGGTCATAACAAATAACATTCTAATTATCTCAACAAACAAGCCCAGTTAAGGTGAATCAATATCGAGAAACCAACCAAAATACATGTCATGCTAAAAACACTAATAGACCATAAATAGTTTATATATATTCATGGTTTATCTGAACCCAATGGTAACCAAATTATAGGTAGAAAACCAATGGGATTCAAAAGAACTCCACAAAATAATTCTATTCATTCATTTAATTTATTCATAAAATGAGATGTATTCTAAATTTCACAAGAGAACAAACTTGAAAATTATTAAACTATACAGTAGGTTTTTTGACACTATACCATTAACTAGTAATAATAAAATGGTTCAAATGGAAAATGACCACGAGGGAGATGGGTTATATGATTTAAAGAATTATCTTAAATCAAATCCAATCATGTTCAAAACCAACAATGCACATGGTCAAGATATTACACTATTATATTTGGAGAAATAAGGGAGAGAAGGGGAAAAAGTACACAAAACCACCTACCAGCAAATGATCACATGAGAGGGAGATCGAGATTCGATTCATTCACTTTAAACTTTCCTAGAAGGTTCCCTGGGATTGAGAGGATAAATATGCACTGGAAAATGAAATAAAAAACAATCGCATGAGTTACATCAAAACCACATGTCGAGTAATTTGATGTCTTATAATTCAGAGGCATGTTGTTTAATTTTTTTTTATGGGATATGCGAAAATCCTATCGCCCTGGAATAATGTTAAATTATCCGAAACATTTCAAGATGTGTAATCCACTTACATGATTTATAAATGTTATGTAGAAGGTTTTTCATTTTTTTCTTTATAAAACAACCATAACCCCTTTTAATTCTTCTCTACTAACTAAGAACCAATGGTTATACATAAGTCATTTATATAGAGACTCCATTAAATTTAAAAAACAAATATCTAAAGACATTAAATTATATTCAGCAATAAGGGATATCCATCTCTGAAACATGAAATTAAAACCAAGGGTATAATGAAAAAATCAATGTTGTACTTACCTAGAAAAAGAAGGGATCTTACATCCTCCGCACAATATACAAGATCTTCCCTATGATACTCTAAGAATCAGTATGGGGTCTCTTGGAATAGGTTTTTTCACTATGCTCACATATCATACTCTCTCACCCAGGTCTCTACCAAAGCTCCCCCACACCACCACATCACTCAAACCGAATGTACAGTCCTAAATAAAAGATACCTCTAACTATGATTCAAAATCATTATAATATTTTCCTTAAATTATTCATCAACACTAAGAATGATGTATTATTCATTTCTCATGTGAGAATAGTAAAAAAAATATTTGAAGCTATGACCCATGGAACACATAATGCATGAAACTATAACATGATGGAAGGGATAATGTCACACCACTAGACTGACTCTATCCATTATATCAAATGGACAGAAAAATATAGGTGATATCATTCCTTGTTTCTTAAAATGGAATTGTCCAAATATATGGGTCACCAAAACAAAATAATGATTTCCATCGTTTAATTTCAGAGGTCATCTTTGATGGTTAGAATACAATTTATAACTACTATATGTGGTCTCCAACCACTGTCTTATCATCTGAATTTTCGTAGAAGTCTCTTCCATGATACTAGGCCTTATAGGCACTGACTCACCAGCCTCCAACTAATAAAGAGGTGAACGATATGGGATTCCCTAAAAATCCTTAAAACATTCAATATGTATGGACTTTTAGAAGTTTTTATTATATGAAATCATTATATGTGACATAAGATACTCCAACAAACCATTAAAATCTGAATCACAATCTCATAAAAAAACCTCCAAAAATTGAATAGTCATCTAGGATTTACTGTCAGCCTGGGGATGTTATGTTGTTCTCAAAATAACCAGTGATCCAAGATCCTTCTGAATACCCCTCTAGTAACATGATGTGAAACATGGATTTCTATCTAAAATGATACTCCATGGAACACCATTCCCTTGAATTACCGCATGCACATAAAAACTACCCAGATCATCAACTATTAAGGCCTATCGGTTACGCAAGAAGTGTGATGCATATGATACTCGATCAAAAATTACTCATATAACATCATTCTTACGAGCTTTTCTGGGTAATACAACCAAATTTTCCATAGTGACATAATCTCATTTCCTCTCATGACTGGGTAATGGCTGAAAAAGCCTAGGTGTCTCTATTACTAGGGTTTCACATAATGACACGTGAAACATCTCTACCCACAGACTACCAGCTCCTTCTTGATTTCTAAACATCAATACTATCTATGGATATCACAATCCATCATTGTCAAACCCTCATATACCGCCCTTCTAGAAGAATGAAAATATTTAATTAACTCCTCACACAACCCTATAGGTATCTACTCAACCACATAAAGTACTAGAAATTCCAACAGCAAGAGACCATCACATTGGTGTCTCCACATTATATAAGCCACCTCTTAGAACTAATCCCACAAGATTTTGTAACTGTATGGTCTTGATCCAGTCCAAAATCATGGGTATAAATGATGATGAAGTAAGAGGTGCACGCCCCTAATCATAATAAACATAAAAATTTATATACTAAAAGAGGTACATCACCATCCACTAATCACATGACTCCGATATATCATATACCTATTTCATTCCACACAATTCATTAGCAATGATGTTGACCTTTCTGGAAGTTTAATCCAACCTAATATTGAAAGACTGTAGATACTAGACCCACATCATCTATATAAGGTTCAAGTAATAATGTGAAAATATATACAATAAGATATTTTAGTTTGTGTCTACCACAAACCTATAACCCATTAGATATTGTATCCTAAATATCATGTAATGTACCACTTCCGCTCTCTCAAAATCATGAGTAGGATAACACCTCTAATGAAGTCGTAGCTGTCAAGATCAAGAAGAAACCACTCTATCCTCCTACATCGTAAAGTCTATGAATCCATCTCTGGATGTGTCCAATTACACAATATATGCTTTACCCACGATAGGTAATGTGAGGTTAGGTGATGAGGTCATCTGACCATTCTACTCATGAAAATATCACTTGTATGAATCTGACCAAAAAATAATCAACCCTTTCTTTTCATTCCTAACATCGGTGCTAAAAAATGGGAGAATTCTAGGATAATTTGTGGTTAATAACATAGTAATATTATAATTCTATAAATATCTAAGAGATATTTTGGTTATTTCAATGATACATTTGCTGAAACATTCATTGGGTTCATTGAAATTCATACCTCTGAGATGACAGGACCCAAGAAGTTCACATTATCAATCTAGAAACTGTATTTAGTTATCTTTGAATAAACACGATAATCTCTCAATATAATTTTTACTATATCATGATGTTTTTAATTATATTCAGTTGGATGGGAGTATAATAAGATATCCTTGATAAAAACCACAAAAAAATTGTTCTAGAAAATTTTGAGAGAACATATTCCTTCATTCCATGAATACAGCTGATGCATTGGTCAAACGAAACAGTTCCACTAAGAACACATACAAGCTGTACATACGCCTAAAAGATATCTAAGGAATGTAAAATGGTCCCACCATCATACGATCATTTCCTAATCACAAATTTATCATGGATAATATCTTATAACCTCTCATATATTCAAATTGATTATTAACACCCAAAAGAAGATACCAATTCTTGACCATCATCTGGTTCAACCTATGATTATCCACAGACAAGCCCAAAGTAACTTCAAAATTATTGTAGAATATAAGATGAAAAACCCAAGGATATATACTCATCCATATGAATCATTTAACTTAAAATTCTTCTTACTTGACATTAAATTCTTGAATCGTTGTTGGTTCCATTCTATTAAGAGGGATAGAAACCTTCTATGTACCTAACACCAACTCATATATAACATTTATTCCTAGATCATTCTCTAATCCAAAAAAGATTCTATGAAATAAATATTGAAAATGATCTTCCAATAGAAGAATGTAATCCCACTAAATTCCATAGTCATATAGAATAATAATAGATCTTTTATCCATGGGAAAATCTAATATGCACCAAATTAGTCGGGTACAACAATCTTGAATATCCCATCACATTGGTGATAAATATTATCAGATTAGGGAAAAAATGATACTCTTATTTGGTAAAAGTTGATATTATCCTAGTATTAAACTAACCAATCCATACCCATTTTCAAATTTAATCTGCTCATTTCCATCGCAAAAGGTTCCCAAAAGAAATGTTAACCACCAATCTCTAGAAAACACACCTTAATACATTTGTTATTCTCTAAAAACAATTAAAAAGATATGTCATTGGTTAAAAATCAATCCAAGAACAAAACATTCACAAAAATGTTATATATAATGAAATGTGATGTACTTTTATAAGATAAATAGAAAGTGTAGGTGATGCAAGAGTCATAAAAGTGATGGTAAATTGTCCAGCATCCACTCTAGACCTAGTAGTCTACATAACATGTAGCGGGCCAACCCCTCTTTCATACGATCTAGCCGGACTCCTTAGTGATGTACACTCTATATTTTACTATCGTTCTTATATTGTTGTCTCACATCCCCTTACTCGACTAGAAGTTCTCATAGAACTTGATCTACCTATCTACTAAGGTGTAGTTGAGTTCTTCCTAGACTCTAGTACCTATCCTAGTCCCCTACCATTTCTCTTCTATTGTCTTCCTTACAAAAAATCTCTATGTGACCTAATTATTCCTAAGAATGTATGTCAAATGTGGGTTTTGAACAATGAGGCCCTTTTTGTCCTATATGTACGCACATGTATCACTATAATGGACCATTATCCTATGATGTATTCCCACTACATTGACTACTCTGATTGTTGCTACCATGGAGAAAAATATCGTAGAGATACTTCATTCCACTAGAATAAGAGTTCACAATATTAAATACTAAAAATATTTTGTTCGTTGCTTCAGGCCTCCCTCAAATTCTTTTCCCTAATGAGTGGCTGATTAATAACTTCTACAAAACAAGTTATAATGAACGCATTCACCTATGACCTTATCTCTCGTCAAAGACCATCCTAAATTTTCATTGCCTTCGAGATCTCAACAGTATTGAATGATTTACCCAAGTACTCTAGGTCGGTGAATTGTTCATTGTAGTCGAGTACTTATATTCCCTCTTACCTCAGGTGAATGAACTCACAAGTCTTCTCATCCCACAACCTCTCTGGATATAAATGACATATGAACATTGTCTATAAGTCCTTCAATGGTAACACCTCATGTTTCCATTCCTACTCTATAATTTTACACAGTTTCAAGTAAAGTTTATAATGCATATATGAAATAAGCTATACCCTAAAATATGTGGGTGTATGAAGATGCATAAAGAGAATATGGATTTAATTTATGCAGAAATAAAATTTTTGGGGGGCCTACCTCACTAACAAACATTGGTGGTTGTTTTATCAAAAACTCTCTCAAAATCTCCGACATCAAAGTAACACTTTGAAAAGTATCTTTTTCCATGTATGTTTTGAACCCCAAGAAGCTTTATTGAAGCATAAAATCCATACGATAATCAAGAAATATTGTAAGAACATGTTCACCTATGATAGGAGAATGGAAATTTACACTCTCTTGACCCTCATCTTGAAGACGATGACAATGAATTTTCTCTACAAGACAAACACACTCCTTAAAACAATTGATATTACAATTTGATCCTAAATATGTGAAAAAAAATCCACTGACTTATGATCATGATAATACTGGCTAACAACTATTTTATCTTAACAAAATTATTATTTATTTCTTTTATATGATATAATATTTATCTCATATCACAGTTCAGTAGGCATATATATATAACATAAATAATTATTATGTCCCCATAATGAAAAATGCATGTCAATATGTATCCCTATGTGCCTATTAAAAGGCATGAATACTCATATCACACAATATGTGGTGAAAACTAAAAACATAAACAACCAATAACCTCATTAAACAATAATTTCAAAAAAACATGGGACTCACTCAGTGTGAAATAACAACAATCATGAAAACCACATAATATAAAATAGAATCCCCCCAAAGGCACTCATATTTCCCCCATACATAGGTCAACTACATCTATGCAGTAGCTCATTATCATGTCTCGAAACATCGTAGCCCCATTTCACATTTACTAATGAGTATATAAATTTGAAGTAATGTTATAGTTATGATGTCTCATTGCTACATCCCCGGATCTGACACTCTCTTTTGGGGCCAGAATCGGTTGTTTATGAGGCCTAAGAGCTCCTCCTCATATTACATAGGATTCTAAATAGTAACAGGGGTGAGATAAGTGTACTGGAGAGAGTATAAATCTGGTTTATAGATTTAAAAAATAGTGTAAAAAACTATAACAGAAATAATAATATAAATATATGAGTGATGAAAAATTTGAATAAAATGACAAATAAAAAAACCAACTAATAATGCAATATATAATAAATTTAAAATGAAATTCCGTGCTGGAATGTAAATAATCAAATTCTAGTGGTAATATGAAATAAATGACCTGAAGACTCAAAATAATACTAAAAAGTCCCCAATCTAGACCCCTTTTGGATCCCATACCAAAACATTATCCAATTAGACAAGGAAACAATCAACAACAAGGTCATTTTTCCCTTTCCAATCCTACATACATAAATTCGGCTTGAGTACCAAACAGATGCCTTAATAGGTTGTTAGTATAACATTTTATGTTAAATTTACCATGTCTAAACAATACCAGTTTTAAAACAAGTACATAAAATAGTACATTAAGTGAGAATACTGATTAATTATACAATTAAATTAATACCATATTAACATACTTTTACACAATGCTAGAATGACTCTAAGCATTTCTTGTAACTATTCTAACCATAACCATATAAACGTGATATAATTCATAATAATATGTGTGAAACCCTTTAATTAGTAATTTCAGCCATTAATCTATGTCGATAACACTATATAAAAATTTTAACATGATTCATGGGCATAGCCTGCTATATAAGCATTTCATCATGTGTCACTGGGACTAGCCCACTATATAAAAATTTCATCTTCTGTCACTATGCATATCTTGATATTTCATCATTATATAATTTTACATTAGGAATATCCCACTATATAATCATATTATCATGTATCACTGGACCACCACCCTATATAAGAATTAATACATTTAATAATAACACCGGTCAAAACAATAAGGATATCACAATATCAAATATTGTAGACCAATGGTTAATTATGAAAATTACCTTTTATCTTTCAATCACAAATTTCTTAAATCAATTAGTCCTTACCAATAACAAACTAGTTGTATCTATAATCAATGCAAGTAATGTTTAATATATATTTAGAAATGACCAAAAATCCATGTCATGCTAAACACACTTTAATTTATTAAACAATTCATTTATATTAATGGTTTCACTCACCCAATGGTATCCATAGTACATGTCAATAACCAATAGTATCCAAAGGGAATCCAATTAATAATTCAATTAATTATTTCAATTTATTCAACACACGTTATTTTGGGACTATTTCACTATAGAACATAAAAAAATTCATCAAACCATAGGGTTAATGTTTAGACCCATTACATTTAACTAATGATCAAACAATGACTCTATGGGAAAATGAACATTAGAAAGATGGTGAATATGATTACATAAAGGATCCCATATCTAAACTAGTCATTATTGAAACCAACCATGTACATGGCCATGATATTACACAAAAACATTTAAATAAAAAATGGAGATATGTGAAAACATGGAAGAAACCACCTTTAGGGGATTGAACATAAATGAGGAATGTTAAGAAGGGAGGTATGAACTCCAAAATCACTTGCAAGGAACCATAGGATTGAGAAGAGGATGCTACACAAGGGATCAAATAAAAATCAACATCACACTATACCTTAAAACACCAGGTCATAGAATTAGACAAAATATAATTTTGTTACCAATTGTGTAATTCTTTTTTATGGGATACACCAAAAAACATGTCGCCTCAACTGGATATTAAATTCACTCAAACACTACATTACATGTAATCCATTTATATAATTTTTAAATTATTTATAGATCATTTTCATACATGTTTCCATATATAATACCCTAAAACCCTCTTACATAATTTCAACATAACAAGAACCCATGGTTACATATATAAAATTTATACAATAGATCCATTAATTCATAAAATCATACATCAATGGAAATTATGTCATTTTCCCCAATAAAGGATCTTCGTCTCTATAAACTAAATTACCATGATAGATTAAATGAAATTCTAAAAGAAGGTTGTAACTGAAATAAGATTGGAACTTATAGGTTACATCATTTAGAATATATGTTCCTTCAAGATTTGTTCTAGCCAGATCATGAAATGTGTACCACATCATGGTTATAGATACATGTAGACCAGATTTTATATAAGTGACCAATTTGAATAACTTTTCAATTAATGTAATTTTAATGTACATGGAATATGGGGCTTTACTACACCCTCTTAAATCCCTACCGAAGTACTATAAACTCCAAAGAAAAGATATAATTTCTTCTTCCCCTTTATATTATTTTCCAAGACTAGATTCTATAATTATTATGAAGATGGAATATTGGACATGACTAGACCCAGTTGAAGGCCAATTGAAGTACTAGAAACTTGTAAAGAAAGCTACAATTTATTTTTCCACTTTATATTATTATCCATGATTAAATTCATATCTACATAAATAGGTTTAACCTTTTCCTCCTAAAAAATTATTTCTTTATATGTATGTCTATATCCTTGGATATGGGTGTCTCTTGGACCAAATCCACGAATTATAACATTGTTACATGGGGGCTCCTCATCAATAATGTCATCCCATGATTGTGCAGATCTAGTTTTCCCACTTCATGTACCATCAAGAAAGGAAAATTTTTTACAGAAACCTTTATGGTCTTCGCATCCCATTCAATGTATGAATTACCAGCCGTACAAGAAGTAGAATTATAATCTTCTCTTGCATAGGACCCAAGAACTCATTGATTCGATGTTCTAAAATCAAGGGGGAAATCCACATTGTTTTGTGCTTCTCGGGTAACCTATGTTGGAAGTTCCATAACTGAATGAAACCTATTTAATTTACCATCACCTTGATAAACATTCCTACACTCATCCTGATGAGTCCATATTTTTTAATAGATTTGATAGGACACATCCCTTTAAAAATTTTCATTCAGATATATAATTGTTTAAAAAACTAAATAAAAATAGGGGAGCAACTTATATCTTATTTTTAGGTAGATATCATCAGCCAATGTAGAGAGTCTAACATTTTTAGTTAAAATGATGTTGTGATCAACCTGAACTAAGATCTGAGTGATGTATCCAAATATGGAAACATCCACGGATTTTTTCATTTTTAAATGGATTCTTATAGAATATGTGATGTATAAGAGGATATGTGAGTTACAATGGATATAGTTTAGGCCCACAATTTTAAAGCAGACCTAAAAGCAAGTATTTTTGAGATGCCATGGATTAAAATTAAAATCCCATTATTGAATGGATATCATACCTATATTCAATGTGATTGAACTGAGACAACATAATTCCTCTTAAGACACTCCAAGGGGAATAGAAAATGGAAAACCCCATTAATGAGGATAAAATTCTAATATGAGAATCCCTATACACATTTCAATTTCATTATCAAATCGCTCACATTCAATGGAATCTCACCCATATGAAAATTAAATAAACTGATGATTTAATGTTTCAAATCATGAATCAGTACATGATAGTGTCTTGGTTAGCTTCGACATTATCAATTGTGCCCTTATGAATAATTCATTTTAGATAAGTATCCAAAACAAATGAGAATTATATCCTCCACTCTTTTTTAATTGAATCTACATTTGTCTTCTCCCCATGGTAAGTTGGGGCCCAAACTGGTCATCTACTGTCATGACATATCTACAACGAAGGAATTTTGAACCTAAGAAGTTTTTCATCAACATTTGGTCATCAACGACATAATTTTCACCATTTCTAGCTTCATATCGCATTCATAACCCCATAATCAGAATTACCATTCCTTGAATCCATATTGAATATTTTTTTAACAATTTTTATAATTAATAAATCATATAATTTTTTTAATATTTTTGATGTCTATTCATTTTTAGTTTTTCAATTTCACTAATTTTTTCAATAATGTATTTAATAATTCATATCCATTAATAATGATAAATATTTTTTTATACAATATTCATTTTTAATATTTTTTATTTAATATTTTTTATTTTATTTTAATCAATTTCAATTAATTCTTTCCAAAAAGCACATATAAATATGACTATTATCGGCACTATAATATAAATCACTGAGAAAATATATTTCTATCAATGCTAAAATTTTGGCATTGATAAAGAAAGGTCTTTATATATATATAATATATATATATATATATATATAATGTAATAAAACTAAATTTTAAATTATTACCTGATTATTAATTTGGCCAGGTTTGGGTCTTATTTTAAAAACTAGAACACTATCAGAACCAAACTAGGGTTATCGAACCCGATACATCGTTATAAATATATTTTTATCCTTAAATTTATAAAAAAAATTGTAAACAAATATTTATGAATAAATATAAATATATTTATAAATGTATATTTACTATATTTATAAAATTATATATTTAAAATTATAAATAAATATTGATATATAATTCAATATTTATAAAATAATATAAAATATTTATATATTTAAAAGATAGTAAAATAATAATAAATATATTTAAATAATGAATATATTAATTATATTTATAATCATATATTTATAATAATATATTTATAATAATATATATATAATTTTATATTTATAATTATATAGCTATATATATAGCAATACTAATATATGTATAATTATATATATATATATATATTGACCAATATATGTATTTATAAATAAAAATATAATTTTATATTTATAATTATATTTTTAAATACACAATTAGATTTATTTTCATATATTTATAATTAAATAAATACTTATTTGATTATATTTATATATAAATATATATATTTATAATTGAATTTGTAAATACATATTTATAAATCTTTTAATGTTTTTTTAATTATAAAAATATTTATTCATAGTTATGTTTATTTAAATTTTCCATATTAAATATAAATTATATAGGTCATTATCAGCACTTTTTTCATTAATAAAGACAGTTTTCTATCATCACTCTAAAATAATGTTCTAATGAAACATATATTTATCAATGCTAGAATTTTAACGTTGATATTTATCAGCATTTAGCAGTGCTTATTTTAGTCATGATAAAAATTGGTTTCATTTGTGCTTATTATTTTTTCACGGAGAAAACCTATAATAATACATTACACTCTATAAATGGTAATAAACCCTCCCTAATCATATTAATTAAACCTTAAGAAAATCCACTTCTTCACTCCATAGAAAGCTCCCATAGAATTCAATTATCCCCTCTGCCCTAGTTAACACATCTCAGATGAATTGATGTCTCAATACCTAAGGTGTATGATTATTTCTACTCCACTTTATTGGATGTTGAATTGTTTCAACATTTTTATTGTTAAGTTTCTAGACATTATCATAATGGAAATACCTTTTTGAAATTAATTTTCCAAGATCATCCTTGTAACAGTCATTCAAAGCTCAAGATCATCCTAAGGCATCATGCACGTTTCATATATGGGCAATTCTAATGCCCTGTTTTTTTGATGGATTTACATTTTATATAGATTCCATACCCATCGCATATTATAAAATCTTCTAGGAAGTGTATGGAATATCATTGAACTAATGGAGGGGATTGAGGTTTACCTCACTTCTATATATTGGTGTTCCAAATTCTTATGTTAGTAGTATAAAAATGACAGATTTTCCATGGGATTATTATATGATACTATTAAAACTATTTATGTGTTCTCAATTATATTAAATGGTATATATTTTTTATTTTTTATGAAGCCTATTGATTCATATTTAACCTAAAATTTATAGATTATATTTGTTTCATCATATTGATGTCATTGAGTAAATAATGATTTAAGTATTAATGATTACTTAATTAGGGAAATATAAATATTAATTATTATAATAGTGTAAATGTTTTCTATATTAGTAGTGTGAAATTAAGTATTTAATTAGATTTAAAATTGTTTTCATAATTTACATTTTTTTTATTACTGTATGCATATAATTTTCTACACCCTTAAGGAAAATGTGTATTTTTTGATGATTAAATAGAATAGTCATTATACATACATGAATTGAATTTAAATAAATTTGTTAAAATTTGATATTTTAGATAATCTAGTTAATAACATTATTAATGAGAATATTTATATTTTTTTACTCTAAATCAATACAATGTGGATTTTTTTTATAGATAAAAGAAGTGCACTGAAAGAGTTCATCAAAATAATTATTGGGTCATTTTATTATAAATTAGTAGATATTTTTTTGTATTTATTATTATATAAGAATAACTATATCTTTATTTGGTGATATGGTAGAAATTTATTGAGAGTTAATAAATCAACAATTGTAATATTATAGACAAAATTTTTTGTGATAGATGTGAGGGAATAATTATATCTATATAAAACAATTATAATCATGATAAGCATTAGTTTGGTATGTCGGATTCCAGAACTCTCTTTAAATATCCACTAAGACAGTCGTACACTACAGAAATTGGACTCTTGGCAAGAATACAAAATAACAAATCTTCTTCTTTAATATTTTTACCTCACTCAATGTTCCCACTGAGATATTTTTTCCGAATTGTTTCCCTCTGTTGGTTCCTATGATAATTAATTTTGTTTTTGAGTGATCCCCTATGTTTGGATTATACTCCAAATATAATTTGGAGATGTGGAATTATTTTAATCCTATATGGAATATTTTTCAACAACTTTTGAAGTTTATTACTTCATCATCATATAAAAGTTCATCAAATTTAATGCATAGGAACCCCATTACTGAAACACAACATGGCATGTCATGTATGAAGTTCCAAAATAAATAATCCTTAAATCCTTTCCCTTGTCAGACTTTATGCAATAAATGTTATTGAGACCATGCGATAATTAAATAATATTTTTACAAAAAAACATAAAATTAAAAACCTAGACCAGTAGCAACATGTTGATGGTATATTTTTTTTCAGAAAACCATTGTGTAAAATGTTACCTAGTTAATAATCATCTCCAATAACATTTAAATTTTTGGTTCCCCTATTTAGAAGTTTATAAAACATGCCCATTTGATTAGGAATACCTTTTGTGTATTTTATTATAAAAAATTAATATTTTAGGAACCTAATAATTTGGGTATGAATGAAAATTTGTTTCAAACTAATCCTATGGAAAAAGAGTATGAGGAATGATTAATAGAGTTAATGAATTATGCAACATAGCCTGCATATGCACCTTTTCAAATCCACATTCTATTTTTATGTTTTTTTATAAAAGAAAAATTCATCCAAAACTATTCGAAGAAAATTTGATATATCTTTTATCGAAATTATATACAATTGTTTGCATAAATATAGGGGAAACTGAATATACATATTTATTGGTATAATATCACAATTTATGGATCATTTAACATGAAAACCAATGATATTGGTGATGAAAACCATACCAAATAAATGAAAATGGAAAATGAAGATGGAATTATTAACTTTAAAAATTTATATTGAGAAGGTAAATTGTAGTTATAAGTTACCTTTTATACCAATTTTTCTAAATATACAACATTTTAAACAGTATTAATGTTATATAATTTGAAATCATGTAGTGGATGGATAGAAACTAGATAAATAGAACAACGTGTTCCCATGAATAATATTCCATGAAAAGAAAATGATATTCTTGGTAAAATATATTATGCTAGGGTAATCATACATTCATTGTGCATGATATCTAAAAATATATATTTATTTTCTAATTAATGCATATTCATTCATAAGGAAAAATAATCGCTCATAAAATACCATATTTATTGTGAGAATCCATACATGAAAGATGAATCAAGTAATAATAAATTTTTGGGGGAATTTTTTATCATTCCATAGTTTAGTTGACTATATTGATGTCAGGAAAATACAATTAAATTAACATGGAACACAAAAACAAGAATTAATGTTGGGAAACCACATCAACCAATAGACTCTTACAAGTAGAAGAAAATTGATAATGATTTTCTTGAATTTTGAAAAGATCGGAAAAAACACTATATTTTGTTATATATATATATTAAAATATCATTTTGGACCATAAAATATTACAAAAAAATACAGGAACAGTAATATTGGTAAATTACATCTTACCACCGTGGTTAGGAATAAATCAGAAATACATTATGTTTTATCTTCTTATATCAAGAACAAAACTTACCTATAATGATATTGTTGTACATTTTTCTCCGTTGATTTATGAATTGATATTAATTTCTTATATATGTGTTAAAATGTATGATTCTCAAATAATTGGTGAATTCGCAATGATATCCATGATATACAGGATAATAAATTACATTACTTCTTAAGTAAAATTTTCTATCAATTACATTAATAGAATGGGAGGTGCCCCATTTTTTTATAATTAACTAACTTATTTTGTATGAGACATTCCAATAAGATTTCCTATTTATGATATCACAACTTTTTTACACTAATGATATAAATATCAATCAAGGAAGACATCATTTTATGGGAATACCAAACAGTGTATAACGCAATATCCAATAATAGGTGATGAAATATTTGAGAATGTAAATGATATTTACTCTATTTTCAGCAAACCATTTTTGAAATACCATGTGAAATTAGGTTGGAAAAATCAATCATTATTCCCTGTATTAATGTACTAAAATCGTTTGTACAAAAGTCATTTTCTTGGGGTCATGCATGTGGAAAAAATTTATACAATAGTGTTGTTGGAATGTTGCTAAATATTTCCAATAAAAATGGAATCATGGTTGTAAATTATTGACATAAGGATAAGTAATAGTTGGAACCAATTAAGGGTGAGAGGTGGGGTTTTATTACTATAACATCATACACTCTATCTAGACAGGAAAAATTAAAAAATTTCAATTTTTTAATGGGGTAAATGTTCTATATGGATATTCATAAAATATCATGAATTCCATGTCAATGACTGATTTCATGGTATAGGGTCTAAAATAAAATAAATGTAATTTTTTGATGCAAGATTTGATTTTTTTCACATTAAATTACATTCCACCTAAAAATGTATTACATAAAATCACTAACTTCTTCTTATTTTTAAAATCCATATGCAGTAAATTTATTAACCAATAAATGTTTTCAAATAAGGATAAGGAGATTTTAGTCATATTATATGAATTAAAAATATTATTCCTACCAAAATAGATTTATATAATGGTCCACCTAATGGTTCACATGGTTAGTGAGGTTTAACTATGTCGTCATTCCCTTACAGATTGATGTACACCATTGAATAATATGTGAATATTTTTAAGGGTATGTTAAGAATAAAATTCACTCAGAAGGTTTTATTGGAGAATAATATATTTTCGAGGAAGCTATTGTATTCTGATTCGATTACCTAATTGATTTTAATCACATTAGTCTCCCAATGTCACATCATAAAAGAGAATATTATGGATAAAGGAATTTTTAGGAGCCATGTTATTACAATTACAATCATTGAGTGGGAAGAAGATTAACCTTACATTTTACATAATTGTGTAGTTTTTTCTCCCTAATTTAAATCCCACCAATCAATTATTTGACATTTTAATATTACAAGGGATAGAAGATTGATATAAAATTTCCATAATAAATAGTTCATAAGATGGTTCTAAGATCATATTTATAATGATTTATCTGAAGAAAAAAATTCAAATGTTGTTTGACATCGATGGCTATGCAGGGGACCAAAAAGAGATGTTTCAAATTAAATTTTCTTTGTAATTAATGGTTTTAAAAAATATAAAATGGAAAAATAACATAGTAGAATAATGTAAAATATTAGACTTATGCTTTTTGAAAAAGATATGCACATATCTCGTTCACATGATAGAGGTCCAATTTATGTGAATATCTCATATTTCATAATTATTGAAAAAATATACAAGTTGGATTATACTACATTCGGGGTTACTATATTCAAATCAAAATGGGTTCAAAATAACTATCATTTGATATTTGATGAATTGGGATTCAGGAAGGTGAATTTTAATTTTGAAGGGTATAAGGACGATCCATTCGTAATTAAATCAGAATAAGTGTAGGTATTTTATGTGTTTGATCCGGAAATCCAGAATTCACCAATTGTCCTTTGATAACTCAATGAACTATAGATAGAGTTGAAAATTCAATGGATGATGAAGATTGCATTAATAAAGAACAAGAATTATAAATTGTATCCAATATGGAAGATGAATTATATATTAGAGGGAAATATAAAGAGTATATTTGGATACACAATTGAGGATGAAATTCCCATCATCCTTTTTGGATAAATGAATGTCTATTGAGTAAGATAATGTTTTTTCATTTTAATATGATTTTATCATAATATATTATGTTATCTACTACATTTATGTAATATAAATTAAATGTTTGGCTACAAAAATAGATAATGTCTTCTACACAAGATGATGTTACCAATCCTGAGGAAGAATAAATGATTGACGATGAAACTGCAGAATTATTTTTGATCTATTTTTTTTGAAAAAAAATAGTGATTTATAATCCCCAAACTAAGCAAGGTTATTATAGAAACAAACATGGGTATATAATTTTAGGATCTCTTGAATCAATGCGGCTAACATATTGTCCCTAAAAATTCATCATTTATTAGTTATATTGTGAACATGACTATAATTATTATGAAAATTGATATAGATTTATGGTATCATATATAGTATTTATTGAAGGAAAACTTCTTGTAACATATTAGTGTAATATCACTATATAATTTCTTTATTTTACCAATAAAAATATATAATGAAATATTGAGTTATTTTTTATTATACCTTATAGAGTTATTTTATTATAGATTACTTATTTATGAAATATGTATTAATGGATACTAGAAAACCCCATAGAGTATTCTAGGATATTATTAAAATGAATCAACTAAGGTATAATGAGTAGAATTTAAACCCTTCCCTACCAGTTATGTATTCAAAAATTATAATACAATAAACATCTAATGATTTCATTAGTGGGTGTAATGATAAATCATAAATGGTGTAATATTATATAATAATATCTCATTTAAAATTATTCATTTCATCCAATTTTATTAAAAATTAATTTTTTTTGAAATAGAAATGGGGTGCTGAAATTATAAAAAATATAGAAAAACCAATTTACCCCTACAATAAATCAAGTATGGGGTATGCTTCACCTAAAAAGAAATAAGAATGTATTTTAAATCTATAAGGAAAATTATGTAATATGAAAAAACACATTTCCCATTGATTGTATGAATATTTAGGGATTATAATTCATAGAAATATCCATTCAATGTCATGTTCAATAGTATTAGGCCCTTGAAAATAAGAAGGGTAAACAGGATGATGAAAACACAACAGCAGTATTTGAATCATGTGTTAGTAGGACATAATTGTAATTAATTATTTTTTATAATAGTATTACATAAAAGTATATATTTATTTTATTATGTTTTTATATATTTTATACAATATAATGAACATTAAATATAACTGATTAAAAATTACATTCCTCATCTTTGGAGGCTCTAGAAAAATATAGCTGCGTTAAAGGTGTAGGATTGGGAGTATAACCTCAAACATATTTGAAGCAGACAATGTCACAAGGAGGTATATATAAAATGATTAATGGATTTTAGGAACAGATGGATTCATTTTAAAATATTAGTTTCTAGTATGTATTGGTGGATCAAAATATGTGAAAGGACCAAATAAAACTAATGGTGAAACAATGTTTAGTACATGAATAGACAAATGAACCCACTAGCATTTTGGCTACCCATTCCGCTTATCTTGTTACTATTGGTATCAGGAGTTGAGAAGAAGATTGTGGGCCCGAGATATTAAAACCTTCAACACATGAGTGACTTAACATTATCGTCTCAAAAAATTTATGCCCTGGTAAACGTCTGAGGATTTGGTGTGAATTTATAATGCATATAAATCAAACAAATTATTGCCTCATTTGAATCAGTGGAGAGTTCATATAAATATTTTTAGTGATGATCATTTCATAAATGATTTAAATATTAAACCATATCTATCATCCACCCATTATTCATGTGTCCACATGAATACTGATCATCCAATTCTAGGTTATAGCGTAGAGCACTAACGAATCCTTTAGTGTCTCTATGATCACCATGATCTCGTTATTTCAACACATGACAGAATTCTTGGATTGATTTCTCAGAAGTAGAATTGGTCTATATAGGATACAAGAATAAAGAGAGAGAATGTCTCATTTGTTCTAAGATGAATAGTATAAATCATGAGATCATATCCTTCATTTTATATTGAGGTTTTAAAATAACACAAATTTGGTCCCCAACCCCCGAATATATGTTTCTCACTATAAATGATATATATTTTTGATAATTATTGTTTCAGAAATATAATATATATTTTTATAACATTTTGATACTATAATAAATATATTACGTGATAAAGGAGATTCATTAACTCAACATTTCCTTCCAACAAATATTAAATGATCTTTAATATTAAAATTGTATTCTCTTGTTTAATATTCTACCATGTATTTAATTTAATACTTGTGAATAAATTAATTAAATGAATTTAATATTAGTTATTATATACTTTAATTGTATTAGTTTATTTATTCATTGTTGATCGTATTTTCCCAAACATGTCTAAGACCCCCGTAGTGGGACCCACATTTCCCTATATACATATTGATCAGAATAGGAAACATATTTGAATAAGCTTAGTCTGTGAGAATCTATTCCCTTATATCAATAAGAACGAATAAAAATCATAGAGAAATAGATGTGTTTAGGGACCCACCATGGCCCCTCTAAGGATATAGAAATTTCACAATAATGAAAACCATTCTGATAAACACACGTTTATGTAACATAATCTATTTGTCTTGTTATGTCATATAAATATGAATGAACAATTTTTTTATCATGATTTCTCAATTTACAATTATTTGAATTAACTGTTCAATAACACCATCTTCTACCATGGACATGGATTTTGTTGTTGGTTAAGGGGGAAACTCAAGAGGAGTGAATTGAGTTCTTACATAAAATTTCTATTAAAAAATTTCTGATAAAATATAAAAATTTGAATCAACATAGTAAATTAATGTAGTAGAGGTATAAATGTTCAATTTCTCTACACGTCTCTCAAAGGTGGATTAGTCCTCAGTCGAATAAGTGTAAAAACATATCCATCTTCTGAAAGAGGTTTATTGAATTAAACACATATACAAAACATAAAAACAATCTATCAGAGTTAATGTAAAGAAGATTTTCTCTCCATAAAATTTTAAGTAGTGGAAAATAGAGAAATTGAGTATTACAAAATAAACTTCACAGTAGAATTAAATAATAGGTTCAGTCTCAAGATGAGACTTAATCCTCTCCAATGGGTGATCACCTACTGCCATGAAGTATATATTAACAAACTTAATACACAACCTATATCAGGATTTACAATAGTTTTCACAAATTGTCCAGATATCACAACCTCTACCATTGTTATTCATGGGAAAAAACAACAAGGCCACACATGGCCTCTTCCATAGTTATGCATGCAAAAAAATGAAAGGAATTTATGGTGTGAGGATTTTAAGTATCCTCCATTTTTAGCATAGGAGAATGTGTGTGTGTAACAAACAAATACACACTACCTAGGAATGTAAGATAAAAACACAATAGAGATAATTTTATGAGGATTGCATCTTGAAGGGTCTATGTGTTTGTAGTTTATCTCAATACTCATTGTTGTGAAGAAATTGCAGATTGAGTCCTCCGGATGTTGTCTCCAAAATAGAGTGTCGCAACTTCATGTTCTGGCTTCCAGGTACTAAGGTCTTCAACATCATGGTTTGAATGTGATTCTATGAATCACATCAAGGAAGACTTGAATTTTTTTATCCCGCATGATCTTCATGAAGATCTTATGTTCACAATGTAGGTGTTGTAATGTTCTCCTTGTTATTAATGTCTGTCATGTAATATCTCTCACCCCGCATAGTCTTCTCTAGCTCGATCTTCTATGTTATTCTTGATATCAGGTAGTAGAATTGATCATTCCACTTGGGGTCTACCTCATACCTCATACGGTCTCTCGGTATATCTAAAATCATCATTAATTATTGTTAGAAGAATTAAATTTACAAAATATGACAATTAGAATAATGTTATGAAAATAGACAATGTATAGAGTAAAAGAGTAATTGTATCGATAGACTAGTAGTGGTAGCCTTTTAAACTATAGCTTCTCAATGGTATTCTTATCAGCGGTAGATATTTGAATTCTAAATTTTCTTCCTACAAGAACATTTCATATGTAGACTTCCTGCGGTATCTTCATAGTAGCAACCATGAAGCAGTACGATTAAAACGGTAACCTTGTAACTGTAACCTTTTAGCAGTCACTTTAGTAAGATTTCATTAGCAGGCTTCCAATTAGAGACATTGTACCAGTAACCTATAGTGATAGCTCTACAATGGTTGCCCTTGAGTGGTAGAATTTAAGTGGAGAACTTGCATTGGAAACTCACCAGTAACCTTCGAGCGGTAACCTTCTAGTGGTAACCTTCTAACGAATACCTTTCTAGAAGTAACCTTCTAGCGGTAACCTTCTAGCAGTATCGTTCTAGTGGTGACCTTCAATCAATAACCTTCTATAGGTAACCTTCTAGTGGTATCATTTTAGAGGTAACCTTACCAACAATAGCCTTGAATAGTGACTTAAATAGAAGGCTCTTAATAGAGTCCTTCATACCGATGAACTTTTACTTATACAATTTTACACTGTAAACATAATCAAGAAATAAGTAAGATTAAAAAAACATAATTTTAACATTGTAAAAACTATAAAATCTAATGAAACATGATAATCATATAAATGAAACATAATGTGGTATTATCAAAATAGTTGATTCCAACAATCTCCCCATTTTTTATAATCACAAATTATGGAATTGATATTTAGATTAATTATTATAGTATCATAGTTAAGTACATTTTCTAATATATTCAATGGTATAAATATAAAATATATTAGGGATAAAAAATTTTCAGTTAAAATATGAAAATAAAAAAGAAAAAATATTGAATCAAAACTAGAATAAATATGTATGAGAGAAATGATTAAAATAATATCAATGAAGCAGACCTATAATAACTCAAAATTGTATAAATTTTATTATGGATAATATATTAGAGCATAAATTTAAAGGGATGTCATTTATCAAAGGGCTACAATCATAAAACCCCCTATTTATTATGATAAAAAAGGATACAAAAGGATATCTATATATTAATGAAACAAGAGTACATTATAGAAAAAAGATTACAACAATCCCTATCAAATAAGACGAATGAATGTCTTATCCAATTCAGTGTTGTCCAAGGGAGAATTTTCTTTGGGAGGTGAGGAGGCAGGTACAGAAGATGGAGGTATATTCCTAGGTATAGCCGTAATAAAGGTATGAGGAGCTGCTATAGACACATGAATAGACCGATAAAGAGTGGTTCTCCAAGGAATCATAGGATTCAAACTTCTTGATGGCCTGTGTATGAGTCAGCAATGGGGAAACACTTGTAGATCCTGATGCAACTAAGGAAGAATCCATTGCTTGGGGTATAATAATAGGTGTACAATCCACAAGGAGAAATGGAAGAAAAGGGTTACTAAAATAAATAATGATGTTTCCTCCACTTTCCATAGCTATGATAAAATCATCCTTATTCTCCATGAACATTTACAAAGCAAGATTCAACTCTCTAAGCCTACAAACATGATACATAAAGACCTGAGTGATAGGAGGTATCATCATGTTCTCCAACAACTACATGAAATGACTATCCATATGATTCTTAATATGAAACCATTTATAATAGAAATGAATTCTCTATTTGATTGCATTCTAATCGTGGGTGTCCTCCATTATGTAATCACCATCATGCTTATGAATTTATCTTGAAGTGAAAATGACTTGCATCAAAGACTGAGGATCAGAAGCACTTGCACTAGAGAACTTATCAATTAATTCACTAACAACTTATCTAAAGGATGTTATATCCACAAGAGGAGGGGTAGATGAAGAAGAAGATGCACACAAAGGTGCCATGGTAAAAGCCATTACCTCCTTAGAAGACATAGTAAATCCATTGGTCATCCTCTTCAAATCACCATCCTGACCATTCACATGCTCTTCTATAGTCTTCTAAAAGACCTCAAACACAGTTACCATTTGTTTGACAACACTCTTAAAATACCAAATGTATTTTTCCACTTGAGATCATAAATCCATATATGATTCTAAACTCAAAACTGACAGTTTCATAGTCTCCGCATATTCTTCCAAGGCTCTAACATGATTCTGGAATTCATTCACATCATGTAGTAGATTTGATTGAATGCTAGAAATTATTATGTCAAATTTGATGCTACAAGTTCTTGATTTAGATCCACTGATCTCTATATCACAATGGATATTTCATCAAAGAATCTCTAAAAATATGATTTCATTGACTAAAATTCACCTTTCATTACATAATCATGAGTTTGAAGAACCACTTGTTTCACTATAGTGGACAGATAAATAGAATGAACTGGAGGTCTTCTGTTAGGCATGTCGTATTTAGAGTCTTCATAATCTAATCTCAAAACAATGAATACAAAGTCCTCTGACCAACATTTTATTTCATGAATAATAGAAAATGATCATGTGGGAATAGGTTCCTTTCCATAACTTGGAGTTTCCTCATGGAGAACTGCATTATCCTCTTCCATTATTCATTGATCAATTGAATCCTCAGTAGAGTCTACTACCACTTATTCTGCATAATCTACAACCACTTCCATTGCAATTCCAATATATTCAACATCCTCTTCCTTTTCATTCTCTTCCATTACTGTACATCCTATCAAAGGACTAATACATAGACACTCTAATTCACTTTCATCATCCTTAGCTATTTTAGACTCATCATGATCAATGTAAACTTCATCCTCCTCTTCTGAGGTCTCTCCATCATTAATATATCTTATGAATTTCTCCTCACATTCTTCATTAATGGTTTCCTCATCATCAGTACCCCTTAGGAAAATCTCTCTTTTGGGAAATTTATTTGGTTCACTAGGCTCAAAAATGATATTGCACCAACATGGGGACTTGATGGAAGTTCAAGATCACTCCTTCCATCTAACAATAGAATCCTTTCTTTCTTTCACAATAATAGCCTCATCTTCTTCATCTAAATACACCAGTTACACCTCATCAACTTTTAAAACTGAATATCTTTAATCCATTGGACTAGTAGGATTAAAAAAGAGGGTTGAAGTCATCATATATCTTAGCCTCATCATTCATACATTCCTTTTTCCAAGAGTTCCAGTCTATCCATAAACACATGAAATCATTTTGGTAATACAGAAGTTGTTCTTTAAAACTATGTTGTGTTCCTTATTTCTAGAAACACCTTTCAATTTCAACATCAAAGATATCAACATGGCATGAAACATAAAATTTGACAAGGAACCTGGCCTAGTCATATCCTCTAACTGAACAATCAGAATTATGAAATGTTTTATCATTTTTCCATGCTTCAACAAATACCAAAAAAATATGTCATGATATTTCATACTAGTAGACAACCCTCTCATGTGACTCGAGACAAGTTGGGTAAACATAAATAGTAATCCATGTTCCCCATATATCTGATAATAAATTACCATTATATGGATTCCACTCCATGTTATTGCATTCAGAGCTGCTTCATAGCAGAAAATATCAATAGTAGGAGTCACCACCCCAAAATAATAGTCACATGTGCCTTCATGTAGGACTCTAAAACATTCATCCCATTAAATATAATATATTCTCACACTAACTCCATTTACCTTTGAAATAATTCGGTTCACAACCTTAGATTTTGTGAACATCTGAAAATTATAAAACACCTTTACTAGCTTCGGGTAATATAGCCCATTGTTGTTTGCGAAGCATTGTACTCATTCATGTGCTTAGTGTACCTTAAACACAAGATAATTGATTGAAAACAACCATTTTGAACTTAATTCATTATTATACATGATTTTCCTATTTGAAAAATGAGTATTGATCATATTTTCCCTAACTTTTCTTCCACCACTAGACTTATCTCGAGGTCTCTTAGGGTACAATGCATCTCTTTCATCACCAACCATAAGTCTCTTTAAACATTCTATTATGATTTGGTGTGATTCAAGGGTTTTAAAAGTAGGATAGGATCACGGATTCAAGAGAAAAAGGTTTGGAAAAGGATTTAGGTGGATAAAAATTTGAATTACCACTTTGTTTTTATAATTTAGGGATCCAAAAACAAATCGACTAAATCAAACGAATAAAATTAAAATGATTCAGATTATTCTAGAAAACACAATGTCATGGAAAAATAAGTAAGGTAAACTACTAGTAAGGTTCCAAAATTAAGTTCTATTGGTTAGGATCAATGGTAATTTGTCATAACAGTGAGTTCCAACGGTGAGGAGTCCAAAAAGTGAGGTCCAATAATGAGGTGTCCTAAAGGTGAGGTCCAACAGTGTGGCCCAATGGTGAGGTTCCCTTAAATAAAATTAATCAAACCTAAACCATGTTTGGTGTAATTTAACCCCTCATAATTCAATGTCTTTGTAAATATATTATCCAATATATGTTCAGTTCCAATGAATTCAAGATTAATATAACTGCTTTGATAATGATCTCTCAAAAAGTGATGTCTCACATCAACGTGCGTTGTCCAAGATTGAGATACAAGATTTTTAGAGATGATAATATCACTTAAATTATAAAAATTTATAGATTCATGTTTTAAGTGATATCCATAGTCTAGTAATGTGTGTTTCATCCATAGAATTTCTACACAACAAATACCAATAGCTGTATATTCAGATTCAGTAGTGGTTAATGAAATAGAATTAGGATTCTTACAACAGCATGATACAAGTGAATTACCCAAAATGTGTCATGATTCAGAGGTTCTCTTTCTTTATAACATGCTACTAGAAATGTCATCATATAGAAATTTAATCAAATCAATTTATTTTATTCATAGATATAATAGTCCATAGTTGTTAGAATACTTGATATATTTCAAAATCCTCTTAATAGTAGTTAAATTGGATTATTTTGGATTATTTTGAAATTGAGCACACATACATACACTGAACATAATATCAGGTCAGCTAGCAGTCAAGTAGAGTGGACTATCAATCATACCTCTGTAATTGGTTGTATCCACTGGTTTTCCAATTTCATCAGCATCCAACTTACAAGTGGTACTCATAGGTGTATGTCTGCCTTTATTACTATCCAAACCAAAATGTTTCAAAGGATCCTTAGTTTATTTACTTTGATTAACAATACTATTTTTTTTAAAATTTTAAAATCCATGGAAAAATTTATGTTCCCTCATTAGACTCTTTTCAAATTCATTTTGCTTCACCTTTGAAAAATCAGTACATAAATTATTTTTAGTGGATCTAAAAATAATGTCATCTAAAAAATTCTACTAATAAAACATCTTTGAAAATAATTTTAATAAAAAGTGTAGGATTTTCTATCCCTTTATTAAAACCTTTTAAATAATATAAGATATTATTTGATCATACCAATCTCTAGAAGCTTGTTTTAGACCATATAATGTTTTTGAATGTTTAAAAACATGATTTGAAAAAATGGGGATATTTGAAGCCAGGAGGTTGTTCAAAAAACACATCGTCAACTATATACCCATTTAGAAATACACTTTTGACATCTATTTTGATAAATTTGGAACTTTGAGGAGCTGCATAAGAATATAGAATCCTATTGGCAAATATTCTAGCTATAGGTTCAAAGGTTTCCTTATAGTCAATTCTTTATTCTTGAATTTATCCCTATGAAACTAATCTAGCCATGTTTCTAACTATATTTCTTAACTCATAAACATTTTTTCTAAACACTCATTCAGTGCCTATAGTCAAGGGGTCCATAGGTCTTTTAATTAATCCCCAAACATAGTTTCTTTCAAAAAAAATATAATTATTCATGCATGACTATCACCCAAAATTCATCATTGATAGAATCATTAATAGTGTTGTGTTCATGATATGAAAGAAAAGCTCAATGTTCAACCTGGTTTCTCAGAGAAGCTCTAGTTTGTGCTCCTCTATTTAGATAAACAACCACAACATCTAAAGGATGATTCTTTAGAGTTCTCATACTTGTAGTATGGGTTGGACTGGACTTCTCATGGTTGTCTATAGGTTTGCATTTAACAGGCTTAGATTTTGGAAAATTTCCAGAACTTGTTTTTTTTCACTGGGGGTTCACTGTTTTTATCATTAATTTATAGAATTGACATATCTTCCTCAATATGTTGATGAGATTTATTAGGTTCATCTGTATCGGTCACATCAAATTTGACATGAACTTATTTTCCCACACATTTGGTTCTATTATTGAATACTCTATAGGCTTTACTATATATTGAGTATCCTAGGAAAATTACTTCCTCTATATTAGAAGCCAATATTTTGATATTATCCCTAGTGTTATGGATAAAGAAATGGAAACCAAAAAATCTAATGTAATTAACCTTAGGCTTCCTATTGTTCCATGGCTCATAAGGGTTATTCTTAAGAAAAAGTCTAATTAAAACTCAATTGATGAAGTAACAAGATGTATTAATAGATTTAGCCCAGAAAAAAAAGAAGGTTATACTCATTAAGAACAGACTGAGAAATATTTTAAAGTGTCCTATTTCTTCATTCCACAACTCCATTTTGTTGAGATGTTCTAGGAGTAGAGAAATTGTGATTATAGCCATTATGTGAGAAAAAAGATTCAGACTCCATATTTTTGAACTCACGGCCATGATCAAATCTCAAGGACTTCATTCTAATTCAACATAGATTTTCCAAATACATGGAATATTTAATCATGTAAGAACATGATTCACTTATTGTGAGTTAAAAAGTATACACAAGTGTGTCCAGAAAAACTATCTACAAGAACATTGACACTATGCTTCCCATTTAAACATGAAACTCTAGGTGGTCCAAACAAATCCATGTGAACCAACTCAAGTGTTTGAGAAGTTATATTTTTTTCTTTGGTTTGAAGGAAAATTTGTGTTGTTTTCCCTTTTGACAAGGATTAAAAGCTTTGTAAAGTGGAAATTACAATTTAGGTATGTCTCTAACCAAATCGTTCCTATTTGGTTTCTTAATTGAGTTCACATTAAAGTGTACAAATCTTTTGTTCCCTAACCAAGATTACTTATGAGATAAATTTAAACAAGAGGCATTTTCCATTTATAAATAGATTAAATCAAAAGCATATAAATTTTCATTTATATGAGATGTCAATATTAAACCAATTTTAGAAGTAAAAATATTTCATGCGTCAATTTCAATTATAACATTAAAACCACCATAAAAATGAGAAATACTATCTTCATTGTACTATATCCCATCAATAAAATATTTTTTTAAATTATTATAGTATTAGGGTTACCAATTTGGCCAAAGCTGACAATATTTTCCATAGAGTTATCACCGAATGTAACATGCCCACCGTCTAATTTGATTAAGATATTAAAGAATGAATATTCTCCTATCATATTTCTTGAACATCCACTATCCATGTATCATAGGGTTTTAGAGGATCTCCTTAAACTGGTTTCCTGTAAAATAAATTAAGCATTGGGTAACTTAGGTACCCAAGATTTTCATGGGTCTAGATAGGCTGGGAAGCAATGATTTGGGAACCAAAATTTTTCTTATAGGTTTCCTTTAATCAATATACATGTTTTGAGACATAAAAATACATAGGGTCCTTTAGAATTTTTTTTTCAACAGATGATCCTAAACATGAACTAACAGTGAATTGTCCAGATTTTGGACAAAATTTGTTTTCAATAATCTCTCTCTATCCAAGTAAATATCCTAATACTGTTTTATATTTTGGAGTAATATTTTCTATATAAACTAATTCAATGTATCCCTACCTATTGTAAAATTCTCTAGATCACTTTCTAATTTCTCATTTGATAATTTCAGTTCAGTATTTTCTTTTAATAGTTGAGAATGTTTTTCATTTTTAGTGTCCAAATTAGACTTATAATGGGAATTTAAAGCCTGTTTTCTTTTCATTTATTTATATTTAACCTTTAGATAATTATAGTTATCTTAAATAATTCAAAAGTATTCCAACAGTTCATCCTTAGTCAAATTTTCATCATTATTTGAATCACTTTATTTCCAAGAATACTATGAATTATGTATATGAGAATTATGTGATACCTAATATGTTTCTGTCAGGAATCAGAGGTTTGAATGATTTTTTTGTTCAGTATCAGAAGTGTCTGACCCACTAGGGATGTCTTCTAAAGAACTCCAATTATCATTCTTATACCTTTTATATCCCTTTCCCTTGTCTTCATATTTCTTCCTAAATTTCATCTTGGGGAACCGGTCTTCACCTGACCTTTTCATTTACCCTCATAGCATATTATCTCATTTGTGTTGTCATTCCATTTTATTCCTTTTTTATAATACCATTTACTATCATACCATACTCTATAGTTTGACTTTATAAAGAACTTCTTCTTTTGGAAGAATTTTTTGAATCTTCTAGAAAGCGATACATCTCCTCATTACTAACAAAATCTAAATCTTCACTGGTGGATGTATATACAGGAACAAGGTCTGTTTCCTTATCTTTACTCTTTGAGGTAACCATATTTAATGCTATAGATATATTTCTTGGTTCTTAATCTCCTTCTTAATTAACCTGAATCTCTTCATCATACATCATGAGTTTTCCAATTAGTTCCTTCACTGGTATCTTTATTATGTCATAGGATTCATAGATAAAAAGAGAAGTTCCTCTCCATCTGTCAGGTAGGCATCAAACCAATCTCATAATAAAATCCTTGATTTCCAATAGTTTCCCAAGAGGTCTCATGATATTTACTATTTCATTGACCAAATGATTCATTTTTTAGATAAGTTCATCGAGCTTAATTTTAAAATTATCATACTAAATAGTTTAAGTGTATAATCTAATTTTTTTATCCCTGGTTGTTCCCTCATGGGAAACTTCTAAAGTATCCAAAATTTCATATGTAGTTTTATAGGTAGATATTCTATTTAATTCTTTATCACCTCAAGAACAATATAATGCATTCATTTCTTTATAGTTATTATTATATGTATCCTTAGTCAATTAAGACCATGTGTCCCTAACTGTAGTAAGTAATGCATATTGATCTTCAATTGTGTCCTATATTTCAGGACCCATGCTCTATAGACACATTTTCATTTTAAATTTCCATTCATCATTGTTATCAAAATTAATGAAAGGTGGCTTGTTAGTAGCCGCACCCTCAACAAAGTTATGCAATGCTGGCTAGAATTTAATGAATTGAAAATTTATATATGATAGAAATTTTAAGATCTATAGGATACAACTAATATCATAATTGAAAAGAATTTGAAAATCTTGAAAACAGTTCTGATGGTATCAATAAACATACCTCTGATACCAATAGTTGGTCGAGGTGGAAACTCAAGAGGGGGTGAATTGTGTTCATAAATAAAATTTTTGTTAAAAAATGTATGATAAATTTCCCAAATCTAAAACAAACCATTAATTAAGGCACTAGAGATATAAATGTTCTATTTCACTACTAGTATCTCAAAGGATGATCAGTTCTCATTTGAATCAATTTAAAAACTTATCCATCTATTGAGACAGGTTTACTAAATTAAAAACATATACACACCAACCAAAAATAACTATCAGATTTAATGTAATGATAGATTTCGTTATTTGAAATTGTAAGTAGTAGAAAATAGAAACATTGTGTACTAAAAATAAAGTACACAAAAAAAATTAAACAAGATGTTCAGTATGAAGCCAAAACATAATCCTCTTCACTTGGTAATCACCCACCACTATGTAGTTTATATTAATAAACATGACACAGCCTGCATCAAGAATAAAAACAATTTTCCCAAACAATACAGGACTCACAACCACTATCATAGTTCTTTGTAAAAAAACAAAAAGAGACCACATTTCATCTTACATAGTTATATGTGGGGAAAAAATGTAAGTAATGTTTGTTGTGAGGATTTTCTGTATTCTCCAGTTTAATCCTAGGAGAATGTGTTTGTGGAATAGACAAACACACACTACACAAAAATGTAAGATAAAGAACACAGAATTGATAATGTTATGAGGATTGAGTTTTGAAATATCTATGTGTTTGCAGTTCATCTATGGACTTCTTGGTGTGATGAATTGGCAGGTTGAGTCATTCTCTAGATGTTGTCTCCAAAACAGAGTGTCAAAACTTTAGGTTCTGGCTTCCAAGTACCGAGGTGTTCGGCCACTTGGTTTTAAAGAGATTCAATGAAGCCCAACATGTTAGCCTTGTATTTTTTCTCCCAAATTATATTATTGATTCTTATGGCTTTACAATGTACGAAATGGTATGTTTTCCTTGTTCTTAAGGTCGGTTGGGTAATATCTCTCACCCCACATAGTCTTCTCTAACTGGATCTTCTATTTTATTTTTGAGACCCGAATGTAGGAATGATCAATCCTTATGTGGTCTTCCTTGTACCTCGTATGGTGTACATATATGTATGCAATCCATATTAATTAATTTATTATGCAATAAATTTATCAAATATGACAGGTAGAATAATCTTAATAAAATTTGACAAATTATGGAGTAAAGAGTATAGGTATCAGTAGACTAGTTGTTGTAGTCTTCTCAACAGTAGATTATCAAGGGAAGTATCATCAGCATTAGATATTTTAATTTCAAAGGATCATCCATTATTAACCTTCCATCTATAGACTTATAGCAGTAAAATCATAGTAGAAACCCTATAGCATTATTCTTACAATAGTAACCTTCTAACAGTGACCTATTAACTGTAACTTTAGTAAGAATCCAGCAGTAGGCTTCCCATCAGTGACCTTGAATAAGTAACATCTTGCGGTATCTCTAAAACAGTATCCCATGAGTATTATACTCTTAGTGGTGAACATGAATTGGTAACTCAATGGTAAGGATCCTCAAAAGTAACCTTCTCGCGATAACCTTCTAGTATAAACCTTCTAGGGGTAACCTTCTAGTGGTAACCTCATAGTGGTAACCTTCTAGTGGTAACCTTCTAGAAGTAACCTTGTAGCAGTCACCTTCAAGGGGTAACCTTCTTGTGGTAACCTTATAGTGGTAACCTTCCCAATAGGATCCTCAAATAGTGACTTAAACGGAAGGCTTTTAAAAGAGGCCTTCATACTGTTATCCTTTTACATAGAAACCTTTACAATGGAAACATAATCAAGAAAGCAGTGAGATAAAAAATAGATAATTGTTACATGATAAAAACTATAAAACCTAATGAAACATGATTATAATATAAATGAAAATTGACGTTGGAATATCAAAACATGTTAGTCCAACATTATTAATTGTACTTCAATATTGATAAACTAGGCATGATATCTCACTTCCTTTTAGATGTGAGAAATTCTATATTGAATATCACTCAATCACATAACACTAATGATGAAGAAAACAAAATCTACCACACTATGATTTCAAGTCCATAGTTTTTCCTTGCATCAAAATACACAATTAAATGGTATACATTAATAATAATCTCAAATCTAGAGACCATTTCATGTGTTCTCAAATAAGAACCACTAATGCCACTTGAAACATGTGGTGTTCCAATATCATGTCTAGTCCTCATGATATCATCTTATAGATATCACCATGTGTGGTATTTATAAGAAAAAGTTGAAATGTTTAGTATCCCCCATCATCTGATAGTTAGAAAATATATGTCTAAAATGTATGATGTATCTAGACCCTCAGATATATGTTCATGAATTAATGTCATATTATCTAGAGGTACTCATTATAGTATGAGAATGACTATAACCATTTGATATGATAAGTAATATAATGAAATTAACTTAAACAGTGAACCCAAAAATATCAACACTTTTATATGAAGAGTATATCACATATAATGTATTGTATACATGATTTAGTAATCGAAATTAAAAATTTATGATGGGTCTAGAAAAAAAACTATTACAAAAATACGACATGCACAATATCCATATTTATAAATATATTTGTTATCTCTCACTTGATTATATCATTCATTAGTTATGTTATGAATTCCGAAATTGGGTCTGCAAAGTCTCCAGTACATGGATATTCTTCTATATTCGATCTCACCAACTTGAGTAAAACTCTCCAAGAGTATATATCCCTATGTATATTCCTTTTTTACACTATCAAAACATGAATTATTGTCTAGTAAAAGTAGCATAATTATCAAAATTCATATTATGATTAAATGTTACTTACTAGGTGAGATTACAAGAACTATAAAAAATCATTGCATATTTTTATACATCTTCATTATCTGATTCAGAAGAAGCAACGAACATAGTATTATTAGATTTGGATACCACTAGATTGAATGAGAATCTGTTTCTCATTACCATACAATTTCTATGAAATTACATCATATTGATCAAAAATTAATACAATTTTAATCCTATTATACTATTGTTCCTTCATCTCCATGCACCAATAATATATTTTTTGAACTCTCTTATGTACAATTGGATAGTTCTGATTACATCATGTGATGTTTTTAGGGATTTCATAGATATTAATATATTATAATGAATGTGTTGGAAATATAAAATTTGGAACATAGCATCGAACATGTGATTGATCCATCACAGATGTGTTATGAAACTACTCACCACATTAATATCCTCTTA
Organism: Viscum album; assembly: GCA_963277665.1. NCBI lineage: Eukaryota > Viridiplantae > Streptophyta > Magnoliopsida > Santalales > Viscaceae > Viscum > Viscum album. The sequence continues at coordinate 514,728,866 of OY728138.1, forward strand.
TGACTTATACATTTAATGTTAGAGAGATTTATTCAATGTGATGTTCGTAAGAAAACTATCTAAATTTGATCAAACATGTATTTTTAAATACCTTGTGTATATATATACATTATAAGTGGTATATGAAACTGTCATATATACCACATAAATTCACATTACCTGGATGTTTTGTTAGTACTTTATGTAAATCTTTGGAGAGATACTTTAATTCCAATCTTAACTTAATATAAGACTAATTTCTATTTTTATATGTTATGAAATGCATTATAGTTGGAATTTGACCCTCCTACTAATCTCTTGTATACACCATGATATAAACCATTTTAAATGAACATTTAAAATTGTTTTTTTATTAATTTAATCCAAAGATGTATTTTAGTAACTTTAACCCCTAGTTGGAATTCTTTGGTGACACCAACCATTTCAGGTTGTGCAATTTAGACACGTTCAATTAATAGTGGCCTTGACATCCATTTCCTTATTTTAACAATCATAAAAAGTTGAGATTGAATGAAAAATTAGAATTATTTTTGGAATAATGACTTGTTATTACCAATATAGCATAATTGGTACCAATATTGTACTACCAAAGTATAGACTCACATGAATACCAACCAGAATATTCAAAATAATATTCCCCTAATCTATGTAACATGGAATCCATTATTTAATTTAATTTGATTTTATTAATCATAGATTGTTTCCATTTACATAATTCAATTAGGCCTTTATTCTCAATGAATAATGTATAAATTCAATGAATAATGTAAAACCATTATAATGGTTTCATCCTTCATACAGAAATTTTTTTCAAGAACATTCCTTTTCCATAAGATCTTATGGAACCCTTTCCCATTCAAACTATTTTTTGAAGCTTTGGTAACAAATAAATCTATTTAAATATATTACCCTCTATCTAAAAAATATTTGTGAACAAATTTATTGAAATATAGTCTAGAAAATTACTATAAGTTTCCTATGATAGGAATTTCTATAATATCTGATGAACCCCTTAGGATGACCTCTTTCGATGAAAATTGTGTTTTTCTAAATGCATGATTGTTTATAATATTAATTTTTTAATTTAATCAAATTCTATTATAAAATAATGGTTTTACATCAAACTATAACTCATATGATTTCCATTTTTCATTATAATTTGTATATTGTTATATGAAAAATCACTATTTCCAAAGTGTTTCTCAAAACATAATACATGTTTCTTTAAAGAAAAACAATATCATCATGGATACCCCTTTTACTTATATCATGGTTCAGATGTTTATAAAAAATAAGCATTTAAGAATTAATCCATGAAATATTTTAATCAATAATTTTTTCTGTAAAGGATCAACATAAATCATTCATTACAACATCATTACATAGTTTTGTATAATGAATTGTTCATTAGGTAATTAATCAACACAACATTTTAGTGATCAATGAACATTTTCTCTATATAATATTTAGATCAAGGTCATGATGAAAATCATATCTTCTAACTATTTATGTACCATACTTCACATTTACCTTCCATATAAAAAATAGTGGAATATATATTATATATATTTACCACTGGCCAAACCTTGTAATAGTTCATTCTCTCTAGTTGTACCAATTCCTTAAGAATTGGTGAATTTATTTATTTCAAAATGTTTCTATATCAAAAAAAATATAAATGTTAATATGTTGATAATACCTATTTATTTCGATACAAATAGATCAAATACTATCCTTGACAACTAATTTCGGTTTTACTATACAACGAACAATCTTAACACAACTAGGGACTGAATCACCTTAAATTTCCAATATATTAGAAATTTACACAAGAACCTATACCACACATTGGAAAATCATTTCTATGAGGATGTTTTTCCAATAATTATCATAGACTAAATTTGGTGTTAATTTCAGTTATTATATAAAAAAGAATATAAAATATTAGTACTTTTATGTTGACTACTAATTAGAGATTACCGTTTAATAAATTCATTAATAGTCTCTCACTATTTTTTCAAACCATAGTATCACTTTCTAGTAGATTAAAAATACATTGTTACTAGAGTATTCTATCAGAAAGGATTACTAAAACCTATTCTTATAGTCCATGATATTGTTTTTGAACTGCATATATTATTTCAAGGTAAGACTTTTGCTGGATAACCACATTAACTCATGGATCCTTGATCTTTTGAGTGAATTCCCATCTTCTATAAATCATAATATTTATTTAATCATTATTTTCCCCTAACGTTGAAACATACTTAAAATGGATAATTAATTGTTGGAACCCTTAGTTTAGTTAGGAAATTTCTCTCATAAATACTCATATGTTGTATAAGGAAGCCTCAACATGGGCTAATGATCACCCCATACACCTGATTTTGTTCAAATTCAATCAATGTAAGGTGTTTGCAACTTCAAATTTCATTGAAGAGTTTTACTATATCACAATGAATGAAAATATTTGTTTTATTAAATTCTCATACTGTAGGATAGTGATCACAACTATACTGTGATGTATATAGAAACAATTCATCGTGTCTTCATTTGATTTAATCTATTCATTATATGTTTTTTATTTTATGTGATTCTGACAAACAAGAACCTTAAAAAAATATTCATTGAAAAGATTAAATAAACTACCTAATTGATCTTTAGAATTTGATATTGGTTAATTATTTTTTACATAATGGATCAATCAAGACATAATGGGTTTAATACCCAAGTCTTTTCATGGCTGGTACCCCATCCCACACCTCAGTCAAGTGTTTTCAAATATCATCTGTGATACCACATCATTTTGGAATGGTATATGTCAAATATTATCATCATATAAATATACATCCATTCTCATGAGGGGGGTAGTTGGAGGCATAAAATATGTACAGAGTATTTGATGGACACAAATCCCCTATACATATTAAATAAAATATTTGATGCACAAAAAATAAAAAATTAAATAATTATTATAGTTATCCCACATATTTTTAATAATAAATTGAATCCCATACTAAAAATGTCATTTAATTCTCAAGACCTGTTGCTGTGTAAATAAAATTTGTAATAAAATTAATATTTAATAAATTCACGTTTGGTGAAATTAATTTAATTAAATGAATTATGTTAATTTAAAAACATTTACTTTTATTTGGAACCATAATTAATTTATTTAGTATATGAAAAATTATATTAAGTATTAAGTATTATTATTATTTTAAATAAACAAATAAAATTAATATTTTGGATATAATAACATTTCCTCGAGCTCTGGAACTCCATCCTGGCCCATTATGGGCAAGACCAACCCCACCAATCCCCATTTTGGGTCAGGAAGGACTAGTGCAAGGTTGTTCTAGGTCGGGAAGACCTAGCCATACCATTCTAGGCCAAGAATACCTAAGGGGACACCTATATGAAGCATAATCAGGGTTAGGTGTCCTGTGTCAAATGAATGGGGGTCTCTCAGGTGGGATGAATGCAGCCAAAGGACAACAACACAACATAGTGTGCATGTACATGGAAATTTTATTGAGGATGAGGGTGCATAGATATGTGAAAGATGGTCGGGGAGGTGGCGATGACCTTTAGAGTTGGTGTAAACTAGAAGAGACATTGATAGAGACTGGGTGGCCAGTAGGAGTGGTGGGGAAACAACCCAAAATAGCTGGTGAAAACACTAGAGTGGTGTGGATCTATTAGCATAGGGAAAAAACAAGTCATTAGGTAGGTCATAAAAAATTAATGGCCATAATAATTACTAACCAGATGATGCAACAATTATTAGAGAGTCTTATGCTAGTGAGTGGTGCTAACCAGTTTCCTTCATTAGGATGTTACCCACTATTGTTTTATCCTGGAATTCACGACAACTTTTTTTGGGTATTTTCTTCCCCCATAGAAACCATACACAATCACCCACCAATTTTTTTGTTTTATGAAAACTAGGTAAATTTTTCCCATCTATTTCCATATACATTTTTAATTATTTATTATATTTTATGTTTTTTAACTCTATGTCTAGTTACCCACGAATTATTATAATATTTGTTACATTTTTTCTTCGAAAAAACTATTAAATTTATGTTTTTAGAATTTATGTTTATTTAAAAAATCCCATGGGATTTTAATCTATTCGACTGATGTAATTCTGGACAACAGAATTAGGATTCATTAGGACGTAAAACTAAGAGGTCATCGAATTTCACTTTCAGTACCTAGAAATAGGAAAAAATTAACACATATAAAAATATATTATTCAATTTTTAAGTCAACTAAAAACTGAATTCGATCTAAAATTAATAATTTTAAAAGACATAACATTGATATATGAGATTGTATCAGTGCATAGAGGGATTTTTTGTGGCCAAAATAAATCCCTATTATTTATTTAATGGAATTTTAATTTTCCAAGTATTAAAAAATTTATATGATTGCTCTTATACCAATTGTTTTTTCTAGGTCACACATAGGAAGATGGTGGGAGATAAATTTTATATTTTACATCACCATAGTTACATACATTCATCATCTCTAGTGGATTGAACATGAGAAAACTTTTTATTATCTTTTATGAACTTATTATGTAAAAAAATTAAGTAACTGATTACATCAATATAATGCATTGTGCATTCAACCGAACCTATTCACCATAAATTGTTGGAAAAAGGATCAAATTTATAACCGATATAGTTCATCCACACATGATTCAAGAGTCCCAAAATTGACTATCTTAAAATTATTAGTGCTATAGTATAGATTGAATGATTTATTTAGTTTCACATTGATCGACACAATCTCATTGCCTCAATCAACATATCCATTCTTGAATCAATTGATCATATGGAACCTTCATCTCTCTAAGATGTGGGAATGAGGAGATAAGATCTATCATCTTGTTTTGTGATGAATAACACCTAGCATGAGATCCTCATTCTCATATTATTGTGAGTTTCTAAAAAATCCAAATGAGGGTCCTCGACCATCAAATATATATAAATCAGTATAAATAAAATCCTAAGTCTACTTTACTAGATAATAATTTTTATTTTTATTTTTATCGCATTCCTTTAATATAAAAATTATTTTACATGATTAAAATGATACATTAAGTCAACACACCATTCCTAGAAATATGAAATGATCCTATAATATTAAAACAATATCCATTTTAATAATATTCTCCCACATATTTAGTTTAATACTTGTAAATACATCTAATAAATAGACTCAAAAACTACTATTCTAAATTCTCCTAATAATATTTTATTTATTTCATGGAGGTAATATTTTCATGGTAATATCCATGACTGATGTGGTAGGTCTCACAATGTCCCATACTCTTATTCATCAGAATTTACTACACTTTTGAGAACATTTACAGTGTGACCCTCTAGGAACATTCCTCGATGCAAAAAAAATATTATTCCTGGATTATGAGGGGAGTATAACAAACCACAAAGGAACATAAATAGAGAAGGAAAATCCATATAAATAAAAAACATTCCTATAAACAAATTCTATGCAATAAAATCTCATTGTCTCGTGATATCACATAATGTTGGACCCACACTTGTTACATTATTTACCCTTGCTTTATTATTTGTGGACTTTATGAACATACCTACTTCCACTATGGCCATGGATTTAGTAATGTTACTACTATATTGGTTGAATAGGATGAGGATATCCCTTCCATTTAGAAGTGAACTATTCTATCTATATTTTTGAATCCATTCTGTACCACCAACGTGTCACCCAATGAAAGCTACCTCACAATAAATTCCGTGAAATAGATTTTTTATTTTTATCACAGTATGATAAAATGGTAAGGATTTATAACAATCTCAAGTTAGGAGACTATTAAACTTTTTCTCAAATATGAACTACCAATATAACTAGACACATGTGGTGTTCCTATTGGTGGGATAGTCTTTATGATATCAATTATATGAGATCAACATGTGAGAACTTCATAATAACAAGTCTCTATACTTATGATCCTTAAATGGTTGATAGGAATACATCATCTTCCTCTGGTCAGTATGACGCATCTTGGCCATAAAATATATATTTAATACTAATTTCATAGTATCTTGATGGTACTGTTTTATCCTGGGAACTCCTATAAACATTTAATATGAAATAAAATCTGTGTAAAATACCATAAATATTGGACACAATAATATCAATACAGTTATGGTTATAGTACATCACACACAACTCATTATATACATCATTTGGAAATTAAAAAAATTAATATTCATTTTGGTTCTAGAGAACAAACTATTAAAACATCTACCATTCATGAGGTGATCCATTTTTTCCAAACTCTTTAATCTAAATGTGAATAAAAATAATTTCGAGAAGATTATGTAACTAAAATTGAACATGGTAAATTTTAATGTGATTTATATCTATCAGCATGCATGTTTCACAATTTTTTAAGGGGTGTGATGTATAATTTTCAATGACACAAGAAAAAAAAACAAGAAACCCTTAAAATATCACATGAGAGTGAGAATTAATGTATCCAACAAACCAAAGTCTTTGTTTCCTATTCAATTTTCTAATATTATTGTAATTATAGTCTAAAATTCTATTAATACTTTCATGGAATGGCCATATAGTCTTATAAAGATAAATGATAAATGTTTGTAATAATTTTATGAATGAAAACCCATTTACAATTGATAAATAATGGTATGGAATGATGTATGGTATTATAGATGGATAAAACTAAGGGAAAATTGATGGCCAGGTCAAGACAATCTAGTCAATCAACCACGAAATTAAAAGGCCCTTTTAGGAGTTACTTCTGTACACAATTTCATCACCAACATATGTTAACATTAAAAATTCCTAAAGAGAAAAATTTCAATGATAGAAATATGATTTATATTAAATATAAGAAATAAATTTTTAGATATATTATTATAGATGTGGTTGGTTTAGAGAGTAAAAATGAGAATGTCAGTTTTGAAATGCTTGTAGAGTTCGTTGTAAATTCATATATGATGTACATTTTAATGATATTTTAGAAAAAAATGATATATTATATTCATTACTGTTAATAACTAAAAATATTTCTTGTAAGGATATATATTACTTATCTATAAATGGAAACCAGATGAAGCATTATATGGATCCATTAATCACTATATCATCTCTATATACATTCATTCATTTGAATTAAATGAAATTAATTAGAAAATGATTCACTAATAAAACAATTTCAGATGAAAACACATATGACAAACTCTTCTTTATTCTAATAATACCACTAAAACCTGTATAACTTAATTATATAAAATATATTTATCTATTATTCATTACTTAATTGATTATTTATAGAATTAATTGGGTCCTCATCATAATAAATTTAGTTTCTCCAAATATTTTTTCGATAAAATGAACGGAATTCTATAAAAAAAATACCACACACAATGTCTATTTTTAATCTGGAATGCACTACAATCAAAATAATAAATACATCGTATGAATTATATGTTTAAATTTGAGTTTTAATGAATTTTTTATCATAAGGAGGCCTATAAATATATTCTAAATCACATTATGAGGTCAGTGAGTGAACATTAGAATCCTTTAGATGTATTCAAATGGAAACATACCTCAAAAACAATTTACATATTATCGTCAATGTTTATACAATATCCCACTAGTTAAAAATAGGATTTAAATTTAAAATTTCAACAATGGGTTTATAGTGACCCTTGTCTTTTACATAAAACATTACAATGTTTCAAGCGTAATTCTGCATTAGAGTACAAGCTAAGGATCAAAATGTCTATTGTCTTCGAAGACTATGTGCATGATAAAAAATTATAAAAACAACTTTTTATTTAATCTCCATAATGATTTCCTATCTTCCATAATGCTGTTACATATACATGGGATATCCCGAGAATAACATGAATAATGGGATGATGTAGAATCCTAGTAAGGGAATAACTATATGAAAAAAGCATTAACATTTGGGAAATGAGGAATGACATGATGATATAAAAAGCCATGTAACATACGAAATAATAACATATAAACATTAGATAATTTATACATGGAATCATAGAAATGAGGAATAATCATAAAAAATTAATTTAATATGAGTCGAGGCTCACTTCCAAGACCATTTCCTATAGTAGCATAATCCCAAGCTAACCACCAAGACAGTCCCACATAGTAGCACAAGTGAAGGCTAACTTCCCAAACCATCACACATAACGTATCATGAGAATCAACTTTACCAAATTCATTAGAAAACTATCTATGGAATTCCATATTAAATTTCATTAAAAATTTTGCAACATAAATAAACAGACATAATTAATCATACATAAACATAAGGGTTGCCCATAGAAAGAATTGGGTACATTGTCATGACATAAAACATAACCAATGGGCGTATCATGAATGTTTTAATAATGTAAAGTAATTAGAACATACATGGATGTCAATAAGGTAAAATAAGAATATATAATGGTAAGTGATGTCAAACAGAAGTGAAAACATGTAAGAAGCATATTTGAGAAATTTTAGCATTAAAACATTTTTGTGCGGTTTTATAGAATATACTATAGATCATTGAAAATATAAAATGGAAAAATATTTTATATAAAACCAGATGTAAACCAAGATGTATTCCATAATACAAATAATGATTTTATAAGGAAAATGGTGGCTTATAATAGAGGATAGAGTGCAGTAGAAATTGGGTATCAAATTGGGAAGTTCCCTTAAAACGAGTTTGCTTATTGTGATGTATTGAGGAGGGAATCACATAAAAGAATGTATATCCCATTAAAGGAATTAGGGATGGAAATTGAAACATGATTTTGGAGAATATAAACACCATATATAATTGTTACATAAAAATTAAAAGATATCTCCATTTGGGTAATAAGAATGATAGAGCAACCTGAATGAATAAAGTTTTTTCGGGTAGAATTCTTTATGGATTATCAGCATGGTATTAGGTGTAGTTAAGAGGGATTCATGAGAGAGAATAGGTTTTAACCTAACTAATAAATATATATGGATTTATAAGTGATCTGATACACTATACCCCATCATTCGGGATAATACATAAAATGGAATAACATAGAGGACATTCTTGAATACAAGGGAGGTGGAGAGGATCCCATACCTTAAGTCCCATGGTGATATTTCTTGAAATTAATGAACTGAAAAATAAAATTAGGTTCATTAATTAATAATTCATGAACCTATTATATATGTAAAATATTTATTATAACCTTTTTATGTTCATTTATAACCATTTTGATTGGTTATTAGGTTCAATTTCATTATTTGGGTGTGTTTTCTTGCTTAGTGTTATTGATCAATTCATGTTCGGATAAAAATGTATGATGAAGGAGGTTTTCTATTTTGAAGTTGTATTTTATTATTGAAAATATAGAAGGTTACATTGTTGAAAACTTAAATTTATCTGTTTTTGTGAATTTCAAAAAATATACAAAACTTTAGTGACATCCTTTCTTTTTAATTGTCACTTTTGACCACAAAAAACACCATTTTTTTATAAAACAAATCCATTTGTGAAAAAGGATTAAAGAATCATAGATGAAAAAAAAATACATATATTATGATCTGGTTCAACTATAAATTTTTTTTCATGCCATTAATTGAATATTGTAATGGAAATTGATAACTCGTCATCCTTGACTGTGCTAAATTAACACATCTTAAATGGTGTTTTAATTTCATTCAAAAAAAGATTCTAAAAGGATAAAAGATAATCTATTATCCCATTAGAATAATATGATTCCCATACATTTATATTAATGGACTTTTCATAATATTTTGGTGAAGGGAGGTGGGGAAAACAAGAAAAGAAAAGAACTAAAAAGAAATAATAGAATTGGAATGATGAATTTACCTCGTGTGTTTATCTCCTTTGAGAGCCTCTAAAAGGGAGTGGATTTGGTATTTTAAAGAGACTAGGGGCTGTTGGATGTATCATAGGATCTTGAGGAGATATTTACGCAGAATATAGGCAATGAACAAGGCTTCAAAGGATTGAAGAGAAGAGGGTGGAAGGAGCGGTGTTTATAGTGGAGGGCGGGGGGAGAGTTTTCATAATATTATAATCATTAGTTTATTAATTTTCTATATGACAATAAATAGTGATGATTCCATGAAAAATAATAGTAATAAATTCTTGTAAATTCTATATTTGGAAGATTACATCACTTGAAATTTAAGGAATAGTGGATTTAAATTATAATGTATTTAGACAGTAAATTAATGTATTATATTATTCATTAGAAATTCAAGTATTTCATAAAAATCCAAAAACTTCATCCTAAATATTTTTTAATGTGTAAAATCCAAAAATGAAATAATTTTTATGAAAATAATTTTCTAATTATGATTAATTTATTATATATCAAAAATCATAATTTATTTGAAAAATACATATTTTAAAAAAATTATTTTCTTATTCTCAGAAATAGGTACATCATAATTTCACATAAATATTGTTTATATACTATCATATGTAGGGTTACTATTCATTAGGGTATTTCACTATTAATAATGGAAACATTAAAATTCATACGGGTATGTTACTATTCACTAAAAATTAATTCAGTCATCATAGACTCCAAATAACTTACTTATCACAACCATGTATGTTAGAATTTCGAAATTCAAATCCCAGAAGTAACAAATCGATGTTTAAAGGTCCCATAGATCATATTATTTTACTGTTTTGTGATTTCATTCCATTATATGGCATAATCATATGAAGTAAATTTCCATTCAAAACATTGGGTCATTACATTCTTCCCCACTTACGAAATTTCTCTCCCAAAAATTTATGTTACATTCTAGGTCAAAAACAGGTGAGGGTACATTTCCTTTAGTGCCTCCTCCTATTCTCGCATTTCCTTTACATACATATGGTTACACTACATTACTTTGACTAAGAGAGTAGTCTTGTTATGTATAACATTATCTCTACAATCCAAGATCTTCAGGGGCTGCTCCTCATAACAAAGCTCATCCTCAAAATGTACCACCTCTAAAGAGTGTACATGTGAAGGGTCTGGTATATACTTCCTTAAGATGGATACATGACAGGCATATTGAAATTTTTCCATGGTAGGTAGAAGTTCTAGTTTATAGGCCACATCCCCCACATGATCAAGAATATCGAAGGGGATGGTGTACCTAGGACTTAAACTTCCATTTATTTCCAAACCTCATGACCTTCTTCCAAGGAGACATGTGTAGAAATACCATGTCTCCAACATTGAACTCAAGGTCTCATGGACGATTATCTTCACAAGTCTTCTGTCATCTTTGGGTTTCCTTTATATGATACAGAATAGTTTTCACCTTACCCACTATTTCTTAGACAATTTCAGGTCCTAGCTGCTGACACTCACTGACTTCATCCCAAATCCCTAGTGTTCGAAACCTTTTCCCATAAAGGGCTTCATATGGTGCCATTTGGATGTTCGAGTGGGAACTATGATTGAAGGATAATTCAGCGATTTGACGATATTTGTCCCACCCAACATTGAGGTCCATATAAAATTAACTCATCATATATTCCTGTGTCTAAATATTTCACTCATATTGGCCATCATTTTGAGGAATATAGTTTTATTGACGTTCAATTCAGTGCTTAGAGCATGTTTGAGACTTTTCTAGAGCATTGAGGTGAATCTCGAATCCCGATCAAATACAATATATAGTAGTAATACATGAAACCATACCACATATATGATATATATTTGTTCAATTTTTTCTAATGAGAAGTCCTCTAGAATTTCTATAAAGTGAGTTTTCTTTGTAAGATGATCCACAATAAACCATATAGCATGGTTATCTCTTGATGTCCTTGGAAGTCCAGTGACAATGTCCATGGTGATGTTATCCCACATCAAAGTGGGTATGGGTAGTGGATTCGTCATCCACTTATTTTTCAACACATCCTTCACTTTCCGATATACCATGCACTTTGATGTATATTCAGTGCTTTGTCTATTCAAATTGTCCCACCAAATGATTTCTTGGAGATCTCGATACATCATTGTGCTCCCTAGGTGAACAGACAAAGTCAAACTACGTGTGTCATTCAAAAGTTCCATCATTATCTTTGGATCATGTAGTACACATAATCGTGACCCAAATATTACAACTCCATCAATATCAATCAGGATCTCCGAAGATTTCCCATTTCTAATAGCATCCACCATTTTTAGAAATTACAAATTTTTTCCTTGATCATCCTTTTTTCTCCTTGAGGGATGGTTGATAAATTATTTTCATAAATAATTGTTGATGTTCCTCCATTAATGATTCCCATGTGTATCATATGAAAATATAATAATATTAGATCCTCTTTAATGATCATCATTGATAATGATACCATCTCTTCTCTACTTAGACTATCCACCACATTGTTTTACCTAACAAGTTGGTAGTAGATTGAGTTATCATAATCATTGAAGAGATCTATCTATCTTCGCTAGGTCATATTAAGCTCTTTATGTATAAATATATCTTTAAGGCCCTTGATATTAGTATATATCTCACACTTCTCCCCTAGAGATAATTCCGCAATATTTTCAATGTAAAGATCACAGTCTCCAGCTCCAAATCATGAATGGGATAGTTTTGCTGAAGGATTTTCAGCTGCCATGAGGTGTAGGCTATCAATTTATTACTTTTGAATATCACACATCATAAGACGTAATTTGAAGCCTCATTATACAGCACAATGAGTTCTCCACTTTTTGGTGGTCTGTATACTGGGGCAGTGATATGTCTATTTTACAAATCCATAAAATAGTCTTCATATTCCTCAGCACATATAAATGTTTCTCCCATCTGTGTCAGCTTAGTCAATGGGATTTACAATTGTGAACTGTTCTTCACAAATCATCGATAATACCCAGTTAGTCCAAGAATATTGTGAATCTCTATTACAGATATTGGGCTTGGCCACCCTAAGATTTCATTATCTTGGAGTTAAATGGAGATATCCCTTTGATGGTGATAATATTCCCCAAGAATGATAATTCATCCATCTAGTACTCACTTTTATTGTAATTTTCATACAAATTCTCCCTCTGAAATATCGTTAACATTGTATTCAAATGCTCTTCATATTCCTACATACTCTCGGAGTATATTAGAATATCTTCAATATGTACTACCACAATTTTTTGAGGTATTTTGTAAAGACTTTATTCATTAAATTCATGAAAATTAATGTATAATTAGTGAGTCCGAAGGAAATCACTATGAACACATAGTTTCCATATCTCGTTTGAAAGTTAGTCTTTGGAATATCTTCCTTCCTCACTTTTAATTAGTTAAATCCCGACTGAAGGTCCACCTTAGAGAAATAAATTTCCAAACAAATCTGATCGAACAATTCATCCATCTTTGGTTGGGGATATTTTTTATCGTGATTTTATTGAGATCATGATAATCAATGCAGAGGTGCATTGATCCATACTTCATCATGATGAAGAGGACTGAAACACCCCACAAAGAAGCACTCTAACGTATAAAACCCTTCTCCATATTCTCCTGTAACTGCTTCTTTAGCTCCTTCAGTTCTACAGTGGCCATTCTATAATATGTCTTTAAATTATGTAAATATCTAATAATAAGTTCAATTGGGATCACAACCTCATGGTCTGGAGGAAGGCCATGAAACTATTTAGTAAAAAAATCAGTGTAATCCCTCATGATGGGCATGTATTAAAGCATGATTTTCTCCTTTATCTCAGTTATTTGAGATAGATATGCTTGCTCATAGGGAATTAATATCCACACATGATACAATGATTCTAACATAGATTCATCTTCATCCTTACAGTTGTAAATAATTATAGGATACATCGGGATGTTAATAATGACCTTCCATTCCCAATATATGTTATTGGATTTGGATAAAGATATCAAATCCATGCCCAAGATAGAACTAGACTCTAGTGAGGAAATTATGATGAGATTTTCTAGGAGGTTTAGTCCACAAACATTAATTGGGGAGGTGTTAAACACCATGGACACAATACTTTCCACATTATCCATTCTCATAGATAACTTATCCACCAAATTTTGAGGTTTTGTTTGAATAGTTCTACTAAACTTGCATGATATGGTAGAATGTGTAGAACCAGAATAAAATAGTATGTTATCTATTATTGAATGAATAACTAGAGTACCTATCACCACATCATTTTCTAGATCAACATCAGTAGTAGTGATAGCATTATCCCTTCCTAGATTCCTTGGAGGTTGTTATTTATTTCCTATGAAAACCCTTGACCTATGCCAATTTTTTTAAAGTTCCCACGCTCCTTGAAGTTGAAACACTGCACCAATGGCTATGTGATGATCCGAACCTTCCATTCTTCTTCCACAATAAAAGGATTTTTCAAATTTCAATGGCAGTTTTTGGCCAGATTCCCAAAAATTCCATATTTTAATTAATTCACAGTTCCCTTTAGACATTTTCACGGATGATTCGTCCCATAAAATTTAGAAACAAGATATTTAGGCTTCTATCAATCAGGATATTTGTTTATTGAACCGTCCATGTTTTCCATTTTTCACTTCTTGTCATTGGGCCCATGAGACCACTGAGTGACTTCAATCTCTATTTCAACCATGAGGGAATAATGGAAAATCTCCTCATAACTGTAGAGTCTCGATTCACCGACACCATCTATAGACTCGACTTTATCCCACTAAATAAGTGACCCACCTTACTTGTGCTGATCAGGAAAATGACATAGGCGTACCTTGAAATACTTGTAATGTTTTCTTTATACACCTTGATGGACTCATATTCATTCTTCATGAGTCTAAGGAACTCTCTTTTCATCTTATTATGGAGGGTTCAAGGAAATTTCTATGGACAGAAATCCTCTTGAACTCATAACAATCGATGGTATCTGTTTCATCATGGGGTTCGTATTCTTGATCAGTGTCCCCACTGATCAGATTCCCTTTAAAAATGAAAGACCACTAGTATGAAATTCTCTTATTTTAAGAACTGGAGGACATATAATATCATTTCAATGAAGTTAATCCTCTATTCTGTGAGGGGGGCAGATCAAAATATCTTCTATTCATGGGGGTCCTTAACCGAATTAAGGACTCTATTGAAACTTGATCTTCACTTGGATAAGGAGAGTGTTCCATAAGATTCTTGTTATTATTTATAAATTGATCAAGCTAATCAAGTATTTTCAGGATGTTTTGATCACCTATCCCCGTCAAATCAAGAAAATCATAATGGAAATTTTTTAATTTCCTAGCATATTGGTTATTGTAAAGTGTTCTTATATTTCCCTCAATTAACTAAGAACGTACAATTAGAGTTCATGAATACATATTTATTGAAAATAAAAATGATACTTTTGAACATAAAAGGATAAACATGTAGAGGATAAGTATATCCTAACTTGTGATTCCTTAGGATTAAATCTTGGATATCCATGATATATTTCATAACTCATATTCTTATGTCGGTATTTATTACCTTTATAATGGTTTGTACTAATCTCATGAATTTACCCAAGCATATTCCCTAGGAGTGTCAAACCAAAAGTCTAGTAAGGCCCATGGTCGTGTACCAGGATACCACAGGTCACGCCTGAAACCCATTTTATGGATGTATTTTCTCGATAAACCACTTCCTCTATACATACCAAAATTTATGGATGTTTTCTTATACCTCATCTCATCCATAAGGTTCTCACTAAGGTTATCTATTCCAAATATCCAAAAATTAATTGACCACACTCTAATAGAAACTATATCATGCTTATAATTTGACTAAAAACAATACATGATTTTAGGAATAATTATACATCAACGTACAAGCCAAGGATCGTAGTGTCTAGTGTCATGGAAGTCTTGGTAGATAATTAAAATTACGAAGAAAAAATATTTATTTTAAACTCTATAATGAGTTTATATCTTCCATTATTCTATTACATTAGAATAGGATAACATGGGGATAACATGAACAAAGGGATGAGATAAAATCCCAATAATGGAATAACAATAATAACAAATAATTAGCACATGGGAGAGGATGTATGACCTGATGATTTAAAAATCCTTGTAATAGATGAAATCATATTAGATAATCATGGGTTAATTTATACATGGAATCATAGAAATGTGACAGAAGCATAAAAAATTAATTTATTACTAGTCAGGGCTAACCACCAAGACTATTTCACATAATAGCATAATCCACGGCTAATTGATAAGGAAGTCACACATAATAACAAAATCCAAGGCTAACCCCCAAGACCATCACACATAATGCCTCATTAGACTCAATTTTACACAATGCATTGGTTCTCTATCTGGGAAAACCCATATTATATTTTATTAATATTTATTCATCTTAAATAATCATACATGATCAATATTAAATAAACATAAGGGTTACCCATGGAATGAATTGGGTACCACAATAATAATAGAAAACATAACCAATGGTCATATCATGAATGTGTCCATGAAATAAAGGAATTAGAACATAAATGGAAGTTCATATAGTAAAATAGACATATATCATTGTAAGTGATTTCAAACAAAAATAAAAACATATAAGAAATGTATTAGATATATTTTATCATTATAACATTTTTTGTGATTTTATGGAAAATACTGTAGAACTTTTAAAATAGAAAAAGGAAAAATATTTTATATAAAACCATAAGTTAACCAAGAAGGTTTTTATAATTCATAGATTGATTTTATAATCCAATTGTATCTTAAAACATTTTATAGAGTGAAATTGATATTGGGTAAAAAATTAGTGAAGTTCCCTTAAAATGAGTTTACTTATTGGGAAGTATTGAGGAGGGAACCACATAATAGAATGTATATCCACAACAGAGAAAATGGAAGAATCATGAAACCTAATTTTGGAGAATATAAAAATAATTTATAAGTTTTATATAAAATGAAAAGATAACTTCATTTGTCTAAAAATAATGATAGAGAAACCCAATGAAATAAAGGCATTTTTGGTAGAATTCCTTATGGATTAACGGCATGGTATCAGGGGTACTTAAGAGGGATTAATGGAAGAGAAAGTGTCCTATCATCAATTATTCATCATGAGGGGTGTAAGGGGAAGGTTAGAAATCATTCCCCATCATTATGGATTACACATAAAATGGAATAGCATAGAGGACATTCTTGAGTAAAAGTGAAATGAAGAGGATCCCTTACCTTAAGTCTAATGGAGATCTTTTATTTAAATAAATATCCTGAAGAATAAAACTAGGTTCATCAATTAATAATTCCAGAAACTAATATATATTTAAAATATTTATTATAATATTTTTTTGTTCATTTCATAACATTTTGATTGGTTATGAGGTTCAATTCCATTATTCGGGTAAGTTTTCTTACTTGGTTTTATTGGTCAGTTCATGTTCAAAAAAACATGTATGATGAAGGTAGTTGTCCAAAATTGAAGGTATATTTTATTATTGAACATAAAAAATGTCACATTTTTTAAAACATAATTTTTTTACTTTATGTGATGCTAAATCATTATATAAATCTTCAGTGACATCCTTTTGGGTTAATTAGTTTTTTTTACAATAAAGAACACTTTTTGTTTTATAAAACAAAACCATGTCTACAAAAACATTAAAGAATAGAATATAAAAAATAATACATATATAATGGTCTATATAATCCATGAAAATAATTTCATGGCCATAACTGAAGATTATAATGGAAATTTATAACTTTTCACCCTTGATTATTCTAAATTAACACATCTCAAATAGTGTTTTCATTTCTTTCAAAAAAATATGGGGAAAGAGGAAGAGATAATGAACGATACCATTAAAAAAATATAATTCTAGTACATGGATTTTACTAGAGTTTTCATACCATTTGTGTGAGGGGAGTTTTGGAAAAAATATGAAAAAAAATTTAAATAAAATAAATGATTGGAAAGAGGTATTTAACTCTAGAGTTTATCTCCTTTGAGAGCCTTTAAAGGGAAGATGATCTGATATTTTGAAGATCAAACTGGTTGTTGGAAATAGGGGAGGATCTTGAAGATATATTCTGGTAGAATATAGGAATGTCACAAGGCTTGAGAGGAGTGAATAGAAGATGGTGTAAGAAGTGGTATTTATAGTGGAGGGGGGGATTTTTCATAATATTATAATAATTATTTTTTTATTTTTCCATAAGATAAGAAATAGTGATGATTCCATGACCAATAATAGTAATAAATAGATGTGATTTCTATATTTGGGTTCTTACATCACATGTGATGCTAGGAATAGTGGTTTAAAATAATAATATACTTTTACGGTAAATTAATGTATTTTACTATTCCCTAAAAATTCATGTATTTCAAAAAAATTCCAAAATTTCATCCTTACTATTTTTCGATGTATAGAATACAAAAATAAATACCATTTTGATGAAATAGTTCTCTAAATAGGTTTAATTTAATATTTAATTAAAATCATAATTTACTTAAAAAATTCAGATTTTAAAACATTTATTTTCATAATCCCAGATATAGGTACATCATAACGTCACTTAAATCATATTTATATACTATCATAGGTAAGGTTACTATTGTTTTGGGTATGTTACTATTGACAAGGGTAATAATACTATTCATAAGGGTATGTTACTATTCACAAAAAACTATGTCGGTCATATTAGACTCCAAATAACTTACTGATCGCAATCGTGTATATCATATTTTGGAAATTCAAATCATAGAAGTGAAAAAATCATGTTTAAAGGTCACATAATACTTATTAGTTTGTTGTGTTTTGATTTCATGTTATTTTATGGCATAATCATATGATAAAAATTTCCATTTAAAACAATGGGTCGTTAAATTCTTCCCCCCTTAAGAAATTTGTCCCTCAAAATTTCATTTTACATTCAATGAAATAAATTGGTACAAGTACTTTTCCTTCATTGCCTTTTCCTATTCCCATGTGGCCTCTTCGTACTTATGGTTCCACCACAGTAAGTTGACGAGGTGAGTAGTCTTGTTTTCTAGAACTTTTTCTATTTGATCTAGGATCATTACTAGCGGCTCCTTATAAGAAAGTTCATCCTCCTACTTTACCACCTCTTAATATAGTACATGTTTTGGATATGTTATGTACTTGTTTAAGAGGGATAATTTAAATACAGGATGTACGTTATCCATGGTAGTTGGAATTTCTAATCGATAGGCCACAACCCTGACACAGTCAAGAATCTCAAAGGGGCAGATGTAACTAGGGGTTAACATCCCTTTCTTTCAAAACCTCTTGACCTTATTCCCCTGAGATATGCATTGAAATACTATGTCTCCATAATTGAACTCCTAGTAAAATCGATGATTATCTACATAACTCTTCTGTTGAAATTGGGATTCCTCGATATGATGGTGAATGATATTTTCCTTCTCCACCTTTTCTTTGATAATTTCATGTCTTAACAGCTTACTCTCACTAACTTCATCCCAACGCACCGGTGTTCTTCACATTTTCCAATAAAGGGCTACATATGGTTCCATTTGGATGCTTCATTGTAAACAATTGTTGTAGGGGAATTAAACTAGTGGAAAATGTTGGTCCCATCCTCATTTGATGTCTATAGAACAAGAATTCAACATATCTTCCAGTGTTGGAATACATTCCCCATATTGTCCATCAGTTTAATGATGATAGGCCGTACTGATCTTCAATTTAGTGCAAAGAGCATGTTGGAAACTATTCTATAACATCAACATAAATCTCAAATCACAAGTGGATACAATAGATAGTGGTACTCCATTCATCCATACCCCCTCATTGATATATATCAATGCAAGTTTATCCAATGAGAATTCCTCTAAAATTGAGAAAAAGTGAGTTGTATTTGTAAGACAATCCTCAATAACCCATATAGCATTGCTTCCTCTAGATGTCCTTAAAAGTTCATTGAAAATGTCAATGGTTATGTTCTCCCACTTCTATTTTTGTATGGGTAGTTGTTGCATCATCCCATTATACTTTTCCTCTAATCCTTTATTTGATTACATACCAAGACCTTTGATGTATATTCAGTAATATCCCATTTTATATTATCCCACCAAATGTTTTCTCAGAGATCTCGATACATCTCATAGATCTCTGTGTGAATAGAGAAGGTTGAGGTATGTGTGTCATTTAAAATCTCCCTATTTATATATGGATAGGATGGTAAAAATAATCATTACCCAAATCATAGAACTCAATCACCTGTCAATCATGAAATATATGGGTTTCCTATTAAGGATAGACTCCAACTTTTTCAGAATTTCCATATCTTTTATTTGAGCATCCATTATTTTTTTCACGGGGGATGGTTGATAGATCATTTGATAAAGGATTGATTATGTCTTTATTTAATGACCCCCATGTCAATCATTTGAAAATCTGAGAAGATCAGATCCTTTTCGATTATCATCATTGATAAAGATGTAGGATCCATTATATATAGAGAATATTCCATCTTGTTTTCCCTACTGGGATGGTAGTGGACTAATATTTTTTAATCATTGATGATCTCTATCAATATTCTCCAGAACATATTAGTCTCATTCTATGTGAATATATATTTGTGACTCTTTTGATCAGTATATACCTCAAACATCTCCCCAAATAGATAATGCTTCCAGATTTTCAATGCAGAGATCACAACAGCCAACTCCAAATCATGTGTGGGATAGTGTTTCTTATTAATGTTTAGCTATCTTGAGTCGTAGGCTATCAATATATCATTTTGAATTAGCACTAAGCATAATCCCTTCTTTTAAGCATCAATATACACCACAAAGAGTTCTCCACATATTGGGAGTGTGACTACTGGGGTTGTGATAAGCCTTCTTTCAACCCCATAAAATAGTATTCACATTCCTGAGTCTATAAAAACAATACTCTCATTCATTTCAACTTTATAATTGGGTTTGAAAATTGTGAAAATTTCTTCACAAATAATCAATAATACCCATCTAGATGAAAAATGTTTCGAATCGCAGTTACAGATGTTTTCTTAGGGCACTTTTCGATTACCTATGTCTAAGAAGGGTCCTTAGATATCCCATTTCTAGTGATAACATTCCCCAATAATGATAATTCCTACATCCAATACTCACATTTACAATAATTTGAATACAGATTCTACATTCATAAATTAATTAACACATTATTCCAAAGACTACCTCAAATTTTCCAATGTAATCTATAAAGACACAATCCATTAAATCGATGAATATTTTTGGAAAATTAGTGAGTCCAAAGGGAATCACTATGAACACATAATGTCCATACCTCATTTAAAAGGTAGTCTTGTGAATATGTTTCTTCCTTACCTTTAATTGGTTATATACCGACCGAAGGTCCACCTTAGATGAATAATTGGCCCCATGAAGCTGATCAAACAAGTCATCTATCCATGGCATTGGATACTTGTCCTTTATCGTGATTTTGTTGAGATCATGATAATCAATGCAGAAGAGGATTGTTCCATCCTTCTTATGGATGATGAGGACTGGTGAACCTCACGGTGAATCACTTTGGGGTATAAAACACTTCTCTTTATATCTCTATTACTACTTCATTGGATCCTCTTGCTCTATAGTGTCAAATATGTATGTTTTCATTGATTTAGGTATAGATCAAAGCAAAAAATCAATTGAGAACTTAGCCTGTCAGTCTAGAGGAAGAACAGAAAACTCTATAGAGAATACATTAGTGTAATCCATCATGATGGGCATGTGTTCATGCATGATTCTCTCCTTTGTCTCAATCATTTGAGCTAGGCTTCCTTGATCATAAGGAATTAATATCCATACTTCATACAATGATTCTAAGGGAGATTCATCTTCCACCATACACTTGTAATGAATTGGAGGATGCTTCGGGATGTGAAGAGTGATCTACCTTTCCAAATAGTTTACATTAGATTTGTATAATGATAGCCAATCCTTGTCCAAGATAGCATCAATCTCCACAAACTGAAGTATTATGAGATTTTCGGGGAGGTTAAATCTACAAACGTTAAAAGGGGAGGATTTATAAACCGTGGGAGAAATAATTTCCCCATTAGCTATTCTCACAGATAACTTATCCTCTACATTTAGAAGTGGTGTTTGAATAGTTATACTAAACTTTCTAGATATGAAAGAATGCGTAGAACAGAAGATAAAATACTAAGTTCCCAATTATTGAATGAATAACATGCATACCGGTCACCACATCATTGTTCGGATCCACCTCAGTAGTAGTGATAACATATGCCCTTCATTGTTGTCTTGGAGGTTTTATGTGGATTTCTTCTGAAAATCCATGTCTTAGGGAAATTTGTTTCAAATTTCCCTTGCTACTTGCAGTTGTGACACTACACCACTGGTAGAGCATTGATCTGAACCTACTTTTCTTCTTCCACATTATTGAGATTTTTCATATCCCAATGGATGTTCTTGGCAAGATATCCCAACATTCCATATTTGAAGCAATTCTGGGTTCCATTTAGATAGTTCAAAGGATGATTCTGTAGAGACCCTAAACATGACGTACATGGAAATTACATTACTTTTTCGGAATACTTATTACATTATAAAAACCCACACACAAGGACCGTAATAGTTTAGTGTCTTTGGAAACTCGGAATATAATCTTCTAATCGTGGTGAAGGATCTTCAACATCTCCCATAAAGATCTTCATTTTTTTCTTACCTAAATCCTTTGTTTATATCATGGGGAAAAGAAAACATAAAAGGGTGAGCTCAAATGCTCAGTAAGGGTAAATAAAAGAAATATCAATCACATCATATTCATAAGAACATAACAATTTTTAAATCATAACCTACAAAATAGGTCATAATTTCATAACATGGGATAAATCATGGTAGTGAAATGTAATCACAATAATCATAAATTAAAACATGAAGCTTTATGGAATACACACATAATTATAGAGAATCATTTCTTATTAGTCAAGACTCCTTTCCAAGACTATCTTAGTGGACAAAGTCCATTTCTGAACCGAGTTCATTCCTCGTTTCAGTCCTGTTTCACTAAACCGGTTTAACCTGCCGTTCTAGTCATGTATATCTCATGAGATATAAAATCTTTACCCAATGCATTGGAGGGAGATATAGGTCCCACCCATCTCATAATGATACCATTCTTATGTGTGCCACAAAATCATAAACCATACATCATAGCATACCCCATGTAATAAAAATTGGAATCTTAAACATCATGACATAATAAAAAAATCATATAAGATAAAGGAATTCATAAAAAAAATAATTCCATCACAAAATAATCAAATCAATGTAATAATAGGTATAGAAACATAACCCTTTATTATCTTATATGGAAAATAAATTTGATAAAACACTTGAACTCCATTCTTGAGGAAAATACCATTTCTACTTCAAAAACATTTTTCCTTTTTTAACATGTCATACAATTATAATCTAAAATAAGTTGATTAAAAATAAACATGAATACTTGTAAATGAAGATTCTTGGAAATAATGTTTTAAAAATACATTCATGTCATATATGTTTAAAAAACATTCTTCTCGTACTTTTGTCAGAAAATTCAAAAAGTACCTCGTACGAAAAACGACAATAGATTCCTTTCATATATTTTACTAAAGACACACCGAAGGGTAAAATTGGATTTAAAAAATTGTAGGTGGATGGAAATAATATAACATATTGAGGAAACATGGATGTGGATGATAAAATACACCCCATTAAATTCCAAAGTATAAACAATCTTGGATAAAAATGAGATTGTGATATTTCCCTTACCTTAGGTCCGATTTTCTTCGTAAGTGTCTGAAACTCTTGTATAATGATTAAAATAATGTCATTTAATTATTCCAGAATCATACACATTGTTATTATATCATATATGGTCTTATTTTTAGCTTATTATTAGTAATATTTCATTGCTACTTATTATTCGAGTGTTTATTACTTTTTGTTCTTATGCGTGTTTTGTCGAATAAATTCTTATTATTATTTCTAGGATATAGATACCTCATTTCCAGAATGGTATTAGTGAAATATATATCATATTTATTCACTTAATTCAATTATGTAATCATTATTCAATGAATATCATGTAGAACGAGTCGCATCACATCGTGGAGATGGTATTCCGTACGTACGCACGAGCGATGATATCGTTCCCATGATCGTGGAATTGTATTAGAGTGTATGTATGCTATTTCAGAATCAATATCACTTGAAAATAATATATATAGTTATTCTCTACACCATTATACACATCCAAGTAAGGTGGTGGGGGAAAACAGATTAAACCACGGCGCGGAGACGGTATTCCGTACGTACGCACGCCTGGTGATTTCGTTTTATGTAGGATGGATAGATGGTGAAATAGGTTTGTTTCATAATTATAATAACATATCAGTATATTAGTAAAACTTATGTTATTACTTAATAATTAAACAACTAATGAAGAAGAAGTGGAAGAAGAAATAAAGATGAAAGAATTGGTAACGGGCATTACCTCTTCTTTGAAGCGCCTCTTTGAGACCTCCTCTTAGGGCACTAAAATTGGTCATTGAAGAAGACCAGGAACTATAAGATGTTTCTAGGGAATTGGAGAGGAGATATTTTCAGGGTTTGGCCGAGATTTATGGCTCAAAGTGATGTGGGGAAGAGAGGGAGGAGGTGCCCTTTTATAAGGGAGGAGAGGGGCACCTTTGGAATAACTAAAAATATTATTTTATTACAAAGTCAATTTCGGTTTTTAATAGCTCCAAATTTATATATTTAGAATCTAAGGTGGTGATGGGTTGAAATACTATCATAAAATTTAATTTAGACCAGTTTAGGTATCAATTTTAACATTATCATTTACATTTAACTTTAAGTTAGATAATTTAACTTTTACCGTGTCTTCTTGTTTTCTTACACTATATGGTTAATGAACTTACTATATGAAGCCAAAAGAACCCCAAGTTGTTTATTATTAGTATATATAACCTTATCTAAGTCATTTGGCCGAACCTTAGATTTTTAGGAATAAAATAACAGTTAATAATATTGTATTTGTTTTAAAAAAATATTTTATGTCAATTTTGACACTATTTGGTAATTGATTTTTGTAAAATTCATAACCGAATGATTAGTTCTACAAAATTTAATTAAATCAATACTAACATGTAATATTAACATATACAATTATTATAATTCATTAAAAGTCTCAAATTACATTTATTTGGGTATTTATAACGTCAATTATGTCAATATTTCATTAATTAGATAATTATTGCATCATCATTGTGTCATAGATAAATTAAATAATTTAAAATCTAAAAATTACAAATAAAATATAAATATGTAGGAAATAATTTTTTATTTATAATGAATATTTATAGTCGAATTTATCTTATGTATAACCCTATATTAAAATGCTTTAGTTATTAAACTTTAATTTTAACTATTTTAACCCTTCTTTAAATAAATTGATAATAAATGTCCTAATCTAATCCAAGTGGGCCAAAATGGTCATATTTTATTCCTAAGGTTGTTTTTGGGCTAATTACACATATCCAATAGAATTAGGACATGTGTTAGGGTAATAATAATATCATTTTTACCCTTAACTGCCCTATTTACTTTTAACCATGGTAAATAAAAGTAAAAAGTTACTATTCACCAAAAATTATTTTCATCTCATTGAACCACATTTTACTTATTGACATCAACCGTGTCTATAGGATTTTTGAAATTCCACTCACAAAAGTGGTAAAATAAAGTATTATGAAAAAATTCAGTTTTTTAATTACCACTTAGTGGTTTCACTATTCATCAAAAAATGAAAGTTTCCAGAAAAATACCCAAAATTAAGCCTAAGCTATATTTCATATTATGAATTCAAAAATTATGTTTATTTTACCAAATCCAAAAAATATCAGTTAAAATAACTAATTTAAAAATTAATTCCCGTCGTCAAAACAAATAGCGTGTTTTTAAGAGATAATAACTATCAAAATATTGACACTTGTTTATGTCTGGTTTAAATGTGAAATTACATCCAATGAACAACATTGTATTAAATTGTAAAAATATATTCTAAATATACTTTAAAACCACTCAAATTAATAATTTATCACTATTAATTATTTCTATTAAAAAAGTTGTTTTTAATTAAAATTTAGTAATTTTCACTATTCATCAGAATATGAAAGTTATCCGAAAAGTACCAAAATTTCACCCTTGGCTAATTTCAAAATTCCGAATCCAAAAATGAAGCAAATTTTGAAAGATAAAATTTTCAAAATTTCAAAAAGTGGTTATTACTATTCATAATGGCTAGTTTTAATAATATTTTAATAGCATATCGTTGTTTAGGGAAACTCGGTATTCCGTACAACACACGCTATCGAGGATGGTCGAGATTGAGTGTAATACAGCCCAGTTAGGTTTTCATGTTGTGCAAAACTCCATTGTTGTATCTTACAGCACAAGACATCAATAAAATTAAAAATAATATTTTTCATAAAATCTCGAGGTGTTACATTCTACCCCCTTAAGATGATTTTCGCCCTCGAAATTCGTCGGGGTTATAAATTGTTATTACTCGAAAGATTCATTAATAGAAACCCACATCTCAAAAAGGAAAACCAAATCTTGGCTTTAAAAACTAATGTATGAAACGTAATGGTTACCCAAATTAACTAATCACTGGGTTTCCACATAGGAGAACATTGGTGAAAATATGGATATGGAAGAGAAATCTAACCGTCATGTTCTAATGGAGAGTTGTAGAGAACATGGCTATGAAAAATCCAACAATCCCAAAGCCATAAATTTGTGATGATCTAGGGTACCATCTGATTCATCAGATATAAGGGAACTAGGAAAACATTTTTGGTTTTCAAGATCATTTCCCTAAAGTTGAAGAATTTGAATTAGAATAAATACTTAAATTATTTTGGTACAATCTCACTGGTGTTCGTGAATTGAACAATTTACACTTCATCTCTTAAAGAAATAAATTTGAATTTGTAATTCGTGAAGTGTTAACAGATCATGTGATAGAATGATGGGTCATTCCATATGTTTCAAACAAAAGGTTAGCCAAAGTTATCCAATATACATAAGTCCATCTATGGTGAGGTTAATCGTATATGATTCCAAATATGAACTTATAATTCATATATCATACCGCGTAATAAAATAAAACTAGTTTCTACTAACCAGGGACTTCCTGTAGGCCAGTGGTAGGTGATAAAGTCCAGTCGCACTTCGGTTGTGGGTTCGATTCCCACAAACTTGTCCGACGTGATGGGTTGTCGTCCGTCCTGCAGATTGTCCTTTTTCTAAAGCTATATTACTATAAAATCTCATCATTAATATAGAAAAAATTTCTATCCTTAAACAATACTAACTTATGTCCAACATAATTCATTCCAATCTTTAGGCTTATCTAAAATACTTCGGTCCAAGCTCATAGTATAATGAAAATGATTACTTGAAATGTCACATAACAATCACGTGAATGCCATCATTTATCCCCCATATATCATAAGATATATCTTGTTGGCAAAATTACAAACATGTGAATACCTTAATCATGTATTTTCTTGAAGAATGAATACCCATTGAACCATAGTGAAAACATGAATGCAGTTAAAAGTTAACACCTTCCACCTACCAAAATCCCCAAAATTCTTTATACTCAAACCATGATATCACTTAGTCCTTATATCAATCATGAGCTCATGAATACAATAAAACATCTCATTATCTTCTTATCCATTCATTATGCGCATATCATCTGTTTACCAAAATTTCTCAATCACATTCCATGGTTACCAGTACCATAAAATCATTGAAAACCAAAATTGAACAATACATAAATATTCCAATATTCCACGATACTATATACAACATTATTTTGGAATCCCATTACATAAACACCTAATCATTCCACAACATCGTTGTCATAATAAACATCGCCAATAGTGATCACATGTGACTTCCCTTTGTCCTTTGCCTTAAGTGGTTGCCCCTGTCGATCATCATTAGGCCTTGGATTAGGGCATTGATTAGCATAATGCACCATTTCATTGCACTTGAAGCATTGAGGTGTTGTTGGTGCGTTCTCTATAGTCTTTTCTTTATTCACACCATTAGAAACCCTTTTTCCATTACATCGATACTCAGCTGCTCGATGACCTTCTTTTCCACACTTAAAACATTTTCTAGTCCCTTTAAGACAATCTCCACCATTCTTATTTTCACACTTTGAGCATAAGGAAACATTCATCTTCTTTTCACCATTATTCTGAGATTTCTCCTTGAACTCCATCTTTCATTTCTTGTAAAAACCATGAGATGGATATGTAACACCAACTTCTATTTCTACCTTATTAGCACAACGCACAATTTCTTCATAGCTACTGAAGTCTCTTACAGCTAATGCCCTTCGAAGATTTTGTTTTAAGCCACTAAAGAATCGATCAACTTTACATTCAGGTTGGATGATAAATCCAGATGCATACCTTGCAGGCCTTGTAAAATTCGCTTCGTATATACCAAAAGATTCATCATCCTTTTTCTTTAGATCGAGAAACTCCTTCTCCATTTTTGTTCGAAGAATACGAGGGAAGTACTTATTGAAAAATAAGTTCTTGAACTCATCCCATTCCCTAGACTCAATTTCATCTCTTGGCCTCATATTCTTGATACGATTCCACCATTGATCAGCATCACCTACGAAATGATAAACTGCTAAGATGAATTTATCATGTTCAGAACATTGAAGAACTGAAAATATCATTTCAGTGGTACTGATCCATTGTTCCACAACAAGTGGATCGGAAGACCCACTGAAAGAAGGTGGGCATTTCCTCATGAAGGACTCAATAGAATATTGTTCCCATATCTACTCATTTGGAATTCCAGAATGATTCATAGCTTGTGTAAGTATAGAAATAAGATTTTCCATTCCATCTCCCATAATGTTTGTTTGTTCAGGAGGACAATCATTGCATCGTCCATTACATTGATCAATACGGTTCCTTTGGGTTCCAGCCATCGTCTAAAACCCAAAAAGAATAGTGTGAGAGGAAAAAATCACGCTAGGGAAAACAACATAATAATGGGGGAGTACCATCAATATCTAACATCTTAGGATTAATTCTAAGATGGTTAGCGCAATTCTAGGACTATAACCTATACTTGACCTTAGATACATCCCTAGACATACCGTAGAAATATCTATAGGGATCTCACTAAAGTTCTCGCATCCTAGTTTCCAATGGTTGACTAAACCTTTCCTCTAATACCAACTGTAGAGACCCTAAACATGACGTACATGGACATTGTATTACTTTTCTGTAATACTTAGTACATTAAAAAAACACACACACAAGGACCGTAATAGTTTAGTTTCTTTGGAAACTCGGAATATAATCTTCTAATCATGGTGAAAGATCTTCAACATCTCCCATAAAGATCTTCCTTTTTTTTGTTACCTAAAACATTTCTTTATATCCTGGGGAAAAGAAAACATAAAAGGGTGAGCTCAATTGCTCAGTAAGGGTAAACAAAAGAAATATCAATCACATCATATTCATAAGAACATAACAATTTGGAAATCATACCCTTCAAAAGAGATCATAATTTCATAACATGGGAAAAATCTTGGTATTGAAATGTAATCACAATAATCATAACATAAAACATGAATATTTGTGGCATACACACATAATCAGAGAGAATAATTTCTTATTAGTCAAGAATCATTGCCAAGACTATCTTAGTGGACAAAGTCCATTTTTGAACCGAGTTCATTCCTCGTTTCAGTCCTGTTTCACTGAACTGGTCTAACCTGCCGTTCCGACCATGACTATCTCATGAGATATAAAATCTTTACCCAATGAATTGGAGAGATATATAGGTCCCACCCATCTCATAATGATACCATTCTTATGTGTGCCACAAAATCATAAACCATACATCATAGCATAACCCATGTAATAAAAATGGGAATCTTAATCATCATGACATCATAAAAAATCATATAAGATAAAGGAATTCATAAAAAAATAATTAAATCACAAAATAATAAAATAAATCTAATAATAGGGATATAAACAGAACCCTTTATTCTCTTTTATGGAAAATAATTTTGATAAAACACTTGAACTCCATTCTTGAGGAAAATACCCTTTCTACATCAAATTTTCTTTTTCCTTTTTTAACATGTCATACAATTATAAACTAAAAGAAGATGATTAAAAATAAACTTGAAAACTTTTAAATTAATCTTCTTGGAAATAATGTTTTAAAAATCCATTCATGCTGTATAAGTTAAAAAACATTCTTCTCATACTTTTTTCAGAAGAGTCAAAAAGTGCCTTGTACGAAAAACGACAAAATATTCCTTTCAGATCTTTTACTAAAAACTCACCGAATGGTAAAATTTGATTAAAAAAACTTTAGGTGGATGGAAATAATATTACATATTGAGGAAACATGGATGTGGATGAAAAAATACACCCCAGTAAATTCCAAAGTACAAACAATCTCTGATAAAAATGAGATTGTGATATTTCCCTTACCTTAGGTCTGATTTGCTTCATAAGTGTCCGAAACTCATGTATAATGATTTAAATAATGTCATTTAATAATTACATAATCATAATAATTGTTATGATATCATATTTGGTCATATATTTAGCTTATTATTAGTAATATTTCATTGCTACTTGTTATACGGGTGTTTATTACTTTTTGTTCTTATGCGTGTTTTGTCAAATAAATTCTTATTCTTATTTTTAGGTTATAGATACCTCATTTCCAAAATGGTATTAGTGTAATATATATCATATTTATTCACTCAATTAATTTATGTAATAATTATGCAATGAAAATCATGTAGAACGAGCCGCATCACATCGTGGAGACAGTATTCCGTACGTACGCACGAGCGATGATATCGTTCCCATGATCATGGAATTGTATTGGAGTGTATGTATACTATTTCAAAATTAATATCACTTTACAATAATCATATATAGTTATTCTTTACACCATTATACCCATCCAAGTAAGGTGGTGGTGGAAAACAGATTACACCACGGCGCGGAGACGGTATTCCGTACATACGCACGCCAGGTGATTTCATTTTCTGTAGGATGGATAGATGGTGAAATAGGTTTGTTTCATAATTATAATAACATATCAGTATATTAGTGAAACTTATGTTATTACTTCATAATGAAACAACTAATGAAGAAGAAGTGGAAGAAGAAATAATGATGAAAGAATTGGTAACGGGCATTATCTCTTCTTTAAATTGCCTCTTCGAGACCTCCTCTTAGGGCACTAAATAGGTCTTTGAAGAAGACCAGGACCTCTATGATGTTTCTAGAGAAGTGGAGAGGAGATATTGGCAGGGGTTGTCTGAGTTGGAAAGCACAATGTGGTGTGAGGAAGAGAGGGAGGAGGTGCCCTTTTATAAGGGAGGAGAGGGGCACCTTTGGAATAACTAAAAATATTATTTTATTATAGAGTCAAATTCGGTTATTAATAGCTTTAAATTGATATATTTCGAAGCTAAGGTGGGGAGGGGTCGAAATACTCTCATCCAATAAAATTTAGACAAGTTTAGGTATCAACTTTAACCTTATGATTTTGATTTAACTTTAAGATAGACAATTTAACTTTTACCGTGTCTTCTTGTTTTCTTACACTATAATGTTAATAAACTTACTATTTAAAGCCAAACGAACCCCAAGTTGTTTATTATTAATATATATAACCTTATATAAGTCATTTGGACGAACCTTATATTTTTAGGAATAAAATAACAATTAATAATATAGTATTTGTTTTAAAAAAGTATTTTATGTCAATTTTGACACTATTAGGTAATTGATTTTTGTGAAAATCATAACAGAATTATTAGTTCGATAAAATTTAATTTAATTAATACTAACATGTCATATTAACATATAAATTTTATTTAATTCATAAAAAATCTCAAATTACATTTATTTGTTTATTTATAACATCAATTATGTCAATAATTCATTAATAAGATAATTACTGAATCATCATTGTGTCATAAATAAATTAAATTATTTAAAGTCTAAATATAAGGACCCAGACTTAAACCTTAATAATCTTGAGTTATTACATGATTTAAAATTGAGGATCTTCTCAGGTTTAGAGTTTTAGAGAATTAGATCATAAAACATGCATTACATTCAACATTTAAACAAAGTGGTTACATAAAAGGTAGTATTCATTTTTTCCATCAACGGAAACATATTTAAAATAAAACATGGATTCTTTATGGACACTTACTTGACACTATCATCATATCATTTACCCTTCCATTGACCTGTGAAAAACATTTCTAAAAAATGGGATGAGAATAAAAAGCTCAGTAAGGGATATAAAAATATGTAAAGTAAAATGAGTACATGTATACATATGAATGAAATCATACTTCACCCATAAAACATAGGCATTTTAACATACCTCATAAAATCATGAATAAATCATAGAAATCATAAGACATAAAGGTAACTTGAGGCATTCATAACATTATTACGTAGGGATTATCCCTCTTGGTTACGTTTGGAATACCCATCCCAGTATATTCCCTAAATCTCTACCGAGAAACCTTAACGTTTAACCCCTTCACATTACCCAATGCATTGGAGATATATATCGGGCTCACCCTCCCTTAGTTTATCACGGAAACACCCATCTTCATAATAATTCCCAAGAAGCATAACATAATCGTATCACATAAAACATGCATAAAGGAAACAAAAAATTTCCACTTTTCAATCACAAGATATCAATACAACACATTGATATAAAAACATTATGAAAACCATTTTCAATAACAAAATAAAAGAAAAGTAAAAAAATGGTATTTCTTTTTCATTATAAAAAAAAGTATGGCTTCTAGAGGAAGCCGAAACTCAAATAATGGTCATGGCGGCGGAGAAGTCCTTATCACTGCATACGTACGAAAAAAACATTCCATTTTGTCGTTTAGTAAAATGATTTGTATAAAAAAGATTCCTTTCGGATAAATATAAAAGTCAAAGGGGTTTATACACCATATGAAATAAGGTTGTGTATCAAACAAAATATGCCTCAATGAAAGGAGATTGAGACGAAGGCCCATACAAAGACGGTATCCTTGGATTAAGGATAAATCAATTACATAATTATGTGTGAAAAAATTATACACCAAATATAAGTGGATATTAAGTGTAAAACAATCAGAGGTTATTCACACATATTCATATAATGACATATTCAAGGTGTACAAGCTTATCCCAAAGAGTCAAAATTGGGTTAGGAAGTTCCCTTGCAAAAATTTGACAGCCTAACGGCGTCACTACAAAATTCAGAAAATGAGTTGATGAGATATAAAAAGGGTATCTCATCACATGGACATAAAATTTAAATCACTAAGGATATGTAATAATATATCCCAATATAATGTTATTTGAATTAAAAGACATAACAAAAGAAATCTTTTAAAAATAGGAGGGTGAATGGTTCCATTACCGACATGGGTATCTTTAGAAACATACACCCCGTGAAAGAAGGACAATACAACATTGATGTAAATACTCATAAATGAAAGTATATTACACAATGAGTAAAATAATGGGCAGTTCATACACCACTCAATGGAAATTGTGGCAAATGTAGCATAAATCTCACAGGAATAAAAGTGAGATGAAAAATCCCTTACGAAAACTCGGCAGCCTAACGGCGCCACATAAAACATCCAAAAATAGATTTATGATATCAAATAGGGGATCTCATAATATGAACATAAAATTACATTATGAGTAATATAAAAGAACATCCTCAAACATAAGAAATTTGAGATTATAAGAAATTACATAAAAGAGATTACTTAAAAAGAATGAGAGAGGTTGGATCCCTTATGAAATTTTGGCAGCCTAACGACACCACTCAAAACTTCCAAAATGGATTGATGAGAGAGAATAGGGTCTCTCATCATATGAACATAAAAATTACAGTAAGATTAATATAGAAGAACATCCCAATAACAAGAAATATGAGCTTTAAAAGGAATGACATAAAAGAGTGTACTTAAAAAGAAAGAGAGGAGTATGATCCCTTACGAAATTTTGGCAGCCTAACGACGCCACTCAAAACATCCAAAATGGATTGATGAGAGAGAATAGGGTCTCTCATCATATGAACATAAAAATTAATGTAAGATTAATATAAAATAACATCCCAATAACAAGAAATATGAGCTTTAAAAGGATTGACATAAAAGAATGTACTTAAAAAGAAAGAGAGGAGTATGATCCCTTACCTCGGGTCCGACATGACTTGATCGTTCTTTAATCTCCTGAATAATAAAATTGAGTTAATATCTACTTCCTTAAGAACCTTTTTCAAGTTCATTATTCCTTTTATATCACTTATTACCATGTCATGAACACAATGTTATTATTTATGTTAATAATGGTCGTTTTAATGATCATTGGTACTTGAGTCAAAAAAATAAACTCTTTATAATTACAAGTTGATCATGTAGTGAAATATCCATTATAACCAGAATTTTATTCATGATGTAGATATCATATATATCATATATATCCAGTATATTCATTCATTTATAATATTACATAACATTTAGAGTTAAAAAAATTAAATGCACCGTTCATGGAGACGGTAAGCCGTACGTACGCATGAACTCTACTTCCATTTCTATTTCATATTTAATGAAATTAAAACATAATGACAAATAATAGTATTTTAATTACATTATGGTATCATATATAATATCATTAAATATATCCTTTATGCGTACCACATATGGTATTAACGAATCAAATCACATTAAGGGGGCGGTAGTCCGCACTTCCTAAAATGAAGATATCGTCTATACCCATAATGGAAGCCATAACGGTATGCCATAAATGAATAATACATAAGCTTAAGGAAAAAA
Organism: Viscum album; assembly: GCA_963277665.1. Taxonomy (NCBI): domain Eukaryota; kingdom Viridiplantae; phylum Streptophyta; class Magnoliopsida; order Santalales; family Viscaceae; genus Viscum; species Viscum album. The sequence continues at coordinate 514,763,932 of OY728138.1, forward strand.
TAAACATATTATATATCATATATAAATGTAGTGACATAATAATGGCCACCATGAAAGGTGTTACGAGAAGATTGAACAATCATCGTTTCATGAGGCAGTAATTCGCCATCTACAGAAATAGTATGTACTTTAACCATTAGAAGAAGCTGTGTGTAAGTGTAGCTCGAATCCTAAATATAATAGCATCCTAGTATATTTAAGATACAGTTGTTGTTACAAAGTAAAGGAATAAAAAGAGTATAAGGGGTGGAGAAGAAAAATAAAACAAAAGGACTCAAGTGAAGACATTACCTTAAAATCGGGTAACTCCCTTTGGTTTGAGCTCAAAGGCTTCCTTGGGAAGACTTCTGACAAATGTGAGGCTTCTAAGAGTTATAGAGTTATGTGGAGAGACAAAATGGGCAGGGGTTGGCTGAGTCAAAGGCTTTGGAAGTGTGGGTAAGGAGGTAGAGGTGGGGGCCTTTTATAAGAGGAGAGGAGGGGCACTCTTGGAATGTAAAAAAATGATACTTTATTTTAGAATGACTTTCAGATTTTAATGGTCCCACATTGATGTGTTTCGAGGATAAGGTGATAAGGGTTCAAAATCCACCCATCCAATAGGTTTTGGACATTTTTAGGTTTTAGAGTTTACATTATTTTTCTATTTTATTTAAATCATTAAATAATGAGGGCATCATTGCATCATTATGATGTCATAAATAATATTATTTATTTAATGTCTAAAAATTATAAAAAAAATAATATGATGTAGGAAATCTTTTTATATTTACAATTACTATTTATAGTAAAAAAATATAACTTATATAACCACATTTAAAAATAGTTTTAGTAAAACAACTCATGTTTGTGTCATTTTAATTTTAACATTAAATAAAAAGGTATTTATGTCATTTCCCAACCAAAGTGGCTCCATGGGGTCCCCAAGTTGACCAAAGGATTTTCTTGGTCGGCCATGACTCATCCAATGAGGGTAGGACATGTTTATAGGTCATTTCATATTATTAGAACATTATTTTTACCTTAAACTACACTAATTACCTCTAATCGCGATTAATAATTTAATAAGTTAATATTAACCAAAAATTATTTTAATCCCATTGAACCACATTTTACTTCTAAATGAAAACCATGTATGTCAGATTTTTGAAATTCAAAACACAAAGGTGGAAAAATTTCATTGAAATGGAAAATCAGTTTTTATAAGTACCACTAAGTGGTTTCACTATTCATCAAAAATTGAAGTTTTCAGAAAATTACCAAAAATTCACCCTAAGCTATATTTGATATTCCGAATTCAAAAATGATGTATATTTTACAAAATTAATAACATATAAGTTACATTAATTAATTTAATAATTAATTCCCGCTGTCAGAATAAATAGCGTGTTTTTATGAAACAATACATATCAAACGATTGACACTAGTTTAAGTCAAATTTCAAAGTGAAATTAATTCCAATGACCAATATTTGATTAAATGGTAAAAATATATTCTAATTTCACTTTAAAACCAATTCAAAAGATAATCTATTCATATAAATAAATTAGATTAAAAAGAGTTTTTGAATTAAAATACAACATTTTTCACTATTCAATAAAAATTGAACTTTTTCAGAAAAATACGAAAAATTTACACAAAGTAAATTTTGATGTCCCGATTCTAATGAAGAATTTTATTTTGTCAAATATAACACATAAAATTGTCAAAAAGTGGATTTAAAAGCAGTTCTCCATTAAAAGGCGGTTAATCGACCTTTTGAAGAATATTAGAATGTTTACACTTAACATTGGATTCATTGGAATTTTTAATCCTCTAACATTTATTGTAAAAAGTAATAATATTTGACAAACATATATAATCATTTTTTAGTTAGTTCTATTCATTCCCGCCATCACAACAACTAGGCGTTAACTACCATTTAAAATAATATTATTTTATTATTAGAGTGCAACGTAAGATTCCCAAGAAACTCGTTGTTGCATATTAGGTACGCCATCGAGCATAGCGTCCCCTTTAAAGTAATATTCATATTTTATTCACAAATATGGATAAATATAAAAATGTCATATTCATTATTTACCTGGGGTGTTACACTAAAAATTAAAAATAAAATATCATTACTTTGGAAATCTTTTTAGCTTTCTAATGAATATTTATAGTTGAATTTATCTTATGTATAACCCTATATTAAAATACATTAGTTATTAAACTTTGATTTGATCTATTTTAACGCTTCTTTAAATAAATTGATAATAAATGTCCTAATCCAATCCAAGTGGGCCTAAATGGTCATATTTTATTCCTAAGGTTGGTTTTGGTCGAATTACACTTATCCAATAGAATTAGGACATGTGTTAGGGTAATAATAATATCATTTTTACCTTTAACTACCCTATATACTTTTAACCGTGGTAAAGAAAAGTAAAAAGTTACTATTCACCAAAAATTATTTTAATCTCATTGAACCAAATTTTACTTACTGACATCAACCGTGTCTCTCAGTTTTTTGAAATTCCACTCACAGAAGTGGTAAAATTAAGTTTTATGTGAAAATTCAGTTTTTTAACTACCACTTAGTGGTTTCACTATTCATCAAAAAATGAAAGTTTCCAGAAAAATACCAAAAATTAGGCCTAAGATATATTTGATATTATGAATTCAAAAATGATGTTTATTTTACCAAATTCAAAACATATCAGTTACATTAACTAATTTAAAAATTAATTCACGTCATCAAAACAAATAGAGAGTTTTTAAGAGATAATAACTATCCAAAGATTGACACTTGTTTATGTCTGGTTTAAATGTAAAATTACATCCAATGAACAACATTGTATTAAATTGTAAAAATATATTCTAAATATACTTTAAAACCACTCAAATTAATAATTTATCCCTATTAATTATTTCGATTAAAAAAGTTGTTCTTAATTAAAATTTAGTAATTTTCACTATTCATCAGAATATGAAAGTTATCTGAAAAGTACCAAAATTTTAACCTAGGCTAATTTCGATATTCCGAATCCGAAAATTAAGTACATTTTGAAAGATGATATTTTCAAAATTTCAAAAAGTGGTTATTACTATTCATAATGGCTAGTTTTAATAATATTTTAATAGCATATCTTTGTTTAGTGAAACTCGGTATTGTGTACAACACACACTATCGAGGAAGGTCGCAATTCTGTGTAATTTAGCCAAGTTAGGGTTGCGTGTTTTGAAAGACTCCATTGTTGTAGCGTACAACACAAGACATCAATAAAATTAAAAACAATATTTTTCATAAAATCTCAGGGTGTTACAGATTCTTCCCAAAAAATTTACAATTCGGATATTCTGGCTTGTTTTCATAATCAGATTTTTTTTTTGAACAACCCATGTTGTTCTCCATTTATTCACTTCTTATCACCAGGCCCACGAGACCAATAATAGTCTCCAATCCCCATTTTAACCTTGAGGGAACAATGAAAAATCTTTTCATAAATGTCAAAGTATTGAATAACCAACACCTAACATAGACTCAGATTTATCTGACTAAAAAAGTGATCCACCTTTTTTCTGTGTTAATGACAAAGAAAAAGGTGTATCATTGATTCCTTGTAAGGTTTTCTTCATTTGGCCTGATGGACTCATCTTCCTTCTGCTTGAGACAGAATTACATTATTTCTATCTTAAGATGCAGGGTTTGAGGAAAATATTTATTAAAAATACCTCATGATTTCCTCCCAATCCATGGTATCAATTTACTCATGGGGATTTGTATTCGTGATTAGTATCAACCACTAATTGGTTTCCCAATAAAAATGATAGACCGCCAGTACTACATTATGATCTTCCATGAACTTGAGGATGATGAATATATAATCTATGGTGTTAATCCACTTTTCTGGGAGGAGTGGATCAGAGAATACTCTAAACATGGGAGGCCTTTGTCACATGATGTATTCTACGGAAACATTCTTTTTTCGTGAAGGAGGAGGGAATTCCAAATGTTTCAAGTTATTATTCATAACTTGAGCCGGCTTATCAAGTACTGTCATGCCGTTTTGGTCACCATTTCCTGTCATATTAGGCATATCAATAAGGATATATTTAAATTTACAATCACATTAGTTTTTGTAACATGTTGATCTATTTCCCACCATTAACTGATAATGTACAATCATAGGGCCTGAGTACTTTGTTATTGAACATAAAAAGGAAACTTTTGAACATAATCAGATATACTTGTAGAGGAGAAGTATATCCTAACTATTGATTCAATGAGTATAAATATTGGTTATCCTTTAACTATGTTTTAAATTATTTTCTTATGGGATTTTTTTTGTTCCTGTAATAATGGTTTGTACTAAGCTCTTGAATTTACCGAATCATATCCCCATGAGAGTCAAACCAAGATTGTCGCAATGTATGTGGTCATGTACATTAATACCCTGGGTCAAGCCCGAATCACCATGGCTGATTTTTCACTCCTAGGTATATCTGTAGAAGAGCCACCTCAAACTATTTATATCTATATTGGGATGAATTATCTTGATAAACCACATACTTCATACTTAGCTAAATCTTGGGATGATTACTTATACTTAGTTTCATCCTAAAGGTTCTTAGTAAGTTGTTCTATTCTTAATATCCAAAAATAAATAAAACATACTATAATATAAACTATATCAAACCTAGCCTTTTACATAAATCATTACATGATTTTAATAGTAATTATAAATCAGAATAAAAGTCAAGCATCATAAATTCTAGTGTCTTGGAAGACTAGGTACATAATCAAAAATTATAAAAACTACTTTTTATTTAAATTCCATAATGAGTTCCTAACATCCATTGTTATCTCACATCTACATAGGATAACATAGGTATAACACGAACAATGGGAAGAGAAAAAATCCCAGTATGGGAATAAGCATAAGAACCAAGCATTAGCACATGTGGAAGGAGGAACGACATGATGATATAAAAATCCATGTAACATTAGAAATCTTAACATATAAACACGTGATCATTTATACATGGAATCATAGAAATTTGGACGAAACATAAAACATGAATTTATTATGAGTCAAGGCTACATACCAATATGGTTTCCCATAGTACCACAATCCATGACTAACCTCCAAGACTGTTGCACATAGTAGCACAAGCCAATGCTAACCACCAATAACATCAAACATAACATCTCATCAGACTCAACCTTACCCAATGCATTGGATCATTATCTAGGCACACCCATCTAACATTTCATGAATATATTTTCCACAAAAAAATTCATACATATTAAATCTTGCATAAATATAAGTGTTACCCAAGAAAAAAATTGGGTACCACAATCATGACATAAATCCTAACCGAGGGGCTTATCAAGAAAGTGTCTGTAACAGAAAGAAATTATAACATACATGGACGTTCATAAGGTAAAATAGGCATATATCATGGTAAGTGATGTCATATATAACTAAAAACATGTAACAAACTTATTTGAGAAATTTTAGCACTAAAATAATTTTTTGCGGTTAGAAGGAAAATACTAAAGAGCCTAAAATGGAATAATCATTTATATAAAACTAGAAGTGTAGCCAAAATGTTTTCCTAAGAAAATGTTTTATTTTATAAATAAAATTTTTTCTTAAAAACTATGATATAGTGCACATAAAATTCATAAACAATTTGTGAAGTTCCCTTAAAACAGGTTTTTTTATTGGAATGTATCGAGGAGGGAATCACTTAAAATCTTGTATATTCCCAAAAGATAATGAGGGATGGATTATGAAAAATAATCTTGGAGCATTTAAACATCAATTAGAAGTTGTGAATAAAAGTAAAAGGCAATTTCAATTGGGTATAATGAATCACAGAGGAGCCTTAAAAAATAAATGTGGTTTGTGTTGACTTGCTTATGAATTATCGACATGGTATCAACTGTACTTAAGAGGGATTCATGAAAGATAATTGGGTTTATCATCACATATACATAATGAGGGAAGTATAGGGGAGGTGAAAAATAATATCCAATCATTAAGGATTATAATAAAAATGGAATATCATAGAAGACATTCTTGAATAAAATTGAAATGGAGTATATCCCTTAACGTAAGCCTGATGGTGATCTTTTATTGAACATAATGACCTTAAATATCAAATTAGGTTAATTAATTAATAATTAAATAACATATTATATATGTAAAATATTTATTTTATCTATTTTATGTTCATTAATAACTATTTTGAATTTTTACAAGGTTTAATTTCATTTTTCGGGCTTACTTATTTTCTTGGTTTTATTGATCGGTTCATGTTCAGATAAACATGTATGATGAAGATGATTTTCTAGAAATGAAGTTATAATTTATTATTGAACATGAATAAGGATAAATTAATTAAAATTTATTTTTTTACTTAAATTGTTATTGAATAATTATATAATACATTAGTGACATCTTTTTTGGTTATTTGGCGGTTTTTGACAACAAAGAACACATTTTATTTTATAAAACAAATATGAAGGTAAAAAAAGGATTATCAGACCATAGATTATTAATAATACATATTTTATGGTCTTTTTAATCCATGAAAATGATTTAATGACCATAAATAAATTTGGTCATTGAAATTTATAAACTGTCGTCCTTGATTGTGATAAATTAACACATCGCAAACAGTGTTTTCATTTCCATCAATAAAAAGATGGGAAAGGAGAGAAGATAATTAATTATCAAATTAGAGTAATATAATTACATTACATGTATGATAATGGAGTTATCATACCGTTTCAGTGAAGGGAGGTGTTGAAAGAATCTAGAAAAGACAATAACCTAAAAAAATAAAAGAACTAGAAAGAGGAATTTACCCCTTGAGTTTATCTCATTTGAGAACCTTTAAAGTTTAAATGATTTGGTATTTTGATGCGACTAGGGGATTTTAGACATATGGGATGATCATGAAGAGAGATTTGTGTAGAATATACAAGTGGAACAAGGGTTGAGAGGTGTGAAGAGAAGAGGTTGAAAGAGGTGGTATTTATAGTTGAGGGGAGGAGTGCATTCATAATATTAAAACAATTAGTTTATTATTTTTTCATAAGACAAGAAATAGTGATGATTACATGACCAATAATAGTAATATATTAATGTTAGTTGAAGATTTGTGCGCATACATCACTTTTTGTTACATTAATAGTGGATTTAAATTATAATATATTTATACGGTAAACTAATGTATTTTATTATTCGCCCAAAATTCAAGTATTTTAGAAAAATCCCAAAAATTCATGCTAAATTTTTTCATTGTGTACAATCTAAAAAACATATGCATTTTTTAAAAATAATTTCTGAAATATTATTAATCTAATATTAAATTAAAATCATAAATACATGAAAAATATAGATTTTAAAACATTTATTTTCTTATTCCCAGATATGGGAACAACATACATTCACTTAAATATTATTTATATACTATCAAGCATAAGTTTACTATTCATTAAGGTATTTAATTATTCATAAGGGTAACATTAATATTCATATGGTCATGTTACTAATCCACCACAAATTATGTTGGTTATTTTAGACTCCGAATAACTTATTGATCGCAACCGTGTGTGTCAGATTTTTGAAATAAAAATCACAAAAGTGACATTAATATGTATAAAGGTCACATTACCCTTAGTAGTTTTTTGTGTTGTGATTTAAATTTGATTAATGGAATAATCATAAGAAGTATATTTCCATTGAAAACATTGGGTCATTACAGGTATTTCATAAACCGATGTTAGAGATTATTATTTTGTATTTTGAAACAAATATTTATTTAAAATGACATTAAAAATCCATCTCATTATCCTTTAACAATAGTTTTCATTAAAACTGACATGTAATGATTTGGATATAGTTTTTAAAATAATTTTTTATAAAAAATTATGTTAAAAATTATACACTAATGTCATTGAAATCAGTTTATAAATACAACTGATATTTTAGAGTTGGTTTGAAACATTGAATTTATTGAAATAAAATGCAAGAAATTAATTTTTAAAACATCTTATCATTATATATTGTAAAACCCAAAGTTAAAAAATTACAAAATATATCAATTGATAAAAATATATTTTTTTTCTCCCAAAAACCTACCCCACCTCAATTATTTACCAAAAAAGGATGCTAAATTGTTGAAAACATTAAATCCTCCATTGAATTCTATTTGAATCCATATTTCACCATCTTCTTCTGTTATGTACATTCTATCAACTTATTATTGAGAGAATATAAACTAATGATGGAAAATATTACATCGAGTCCATGATTTTCTTTAGTTTTCTATTAACGCCTTTTTATATCAACTATTCACCTTATTTATCTTGGATATTTGATTCTTGAAACATATTTGAAAATCCCCGACCTTTTATGGTCAACGCACAACTTCTATTTACATATTATTTTAGGTGTTACTTTTTTTGGTAATCATTTTTCATTAATATTAAACATTCACTCTGTTACCATGGAAACCGATTGAGTTTATCCGAATTCAAAATTAATTTTACATTTTCAAAAAATTTATTATTGTTTATTTTTGGAAGTAAATAATGTTTATATTTGTTATTATAATTGTTTTTAATTTATTAAAAAAATTTAGGTTATTATATTTTTATTTAATAGAAGCCATTGATCATTTAACCTAAACATGTTAGAAAATAATGGTGTAAATGATATTGTGGAATATTAATTTTTATATGACAATCCCAATTATGATTACCTCGGAAAGGAATTTTATTTTATTCAAATGATTGAAGATTCTTAAAAGGCTCCAGTAAATCTAGTGATTTTGGGGAGAAGATATTCCTTGAGTACTGGTCCATGTATTCATCTTGTTAATGAAGTATGTGAATTATTGTTAACTCCAATATAATCATTATAAATTCATTACCCATTATTGAATATCATTAAAATTATATGAGTTTGATAATAGTTGAATCATCAGTTGAAATAGTTAAAATAACTCAATAGATATGCATTGACATTTGATTAATTGTATATGATGTTCACGGAAAGGATGTTATTTTTAATATACAAGCATGATTTATATAGTAAAATAAATAAAATATAGATTCAAGTGATTACATATAAATTTTCAATTAAAATTAGATTACACGTTATATATATTAGAATCACTAAGATCATGATTCTTTTTAAAAATGATAAAGTTGATATTTGGATGTGTATGGATTATCCTAGAACATGTAAGATGTTGGAGGAGTTGACTGGTTTAAAAGGTAGTCGGCATGAAAATTTCATTTATCCAAACAAACTTCTATTATGTGTTATATTTGGTTTGTGAAACTTTATTCTCAAGGCATTCTATGAAACTATAAATTTTTATGTATATATATATATATATTTATTTCAATGGTCAAACATTTTTTATGTTAATTTTTTTTAATAAATTTTGTAAGATTTTCTTAATACTTCATTGAATAAATTTTCTATGTATTTTATGTATAAGTGTTTGTAAAATTGTTCATATAATTTAACATATAATAATTACAATAAATTTCTATGTTATTTTTGAGGAAATTATTGTATAATATATTATATATTAATTTAGAATTCAGGAGCTATTTTGTTTAAATTTTTTATGTTTTTTTATGTTTAATTTGTTTCCATTTTAATATTTTTTTTATTATTTTTCTATTATGTTAATTTTTTTGGTAGTTATTTTATTTTTTATTCTTTATAATTAGTGTATAAGTGTTTGTTATAGGATTTATATGTTTGTAAATGTTTTTTTGATTTAATATATAGATCTTTTATATTGTGATCATAGTTATTGAATGGATCTTAATGGGAAAAATTTACTAAGTACCATGAATAAATATAAAAAAGGACATGATAATTTATTTGATTTTTCTAAATGATAACTTGAAATTTGTTTATGTAAATGCATAAATGCTTGAAGATGAGAAACTTAAAATCCATATAAATAAAGGATCATATCATTTTTGAGGTTTTAATACCTAATTATACACATTGGTTATGGAATAGTGAAATAATGCTAAATTCAAGAACTAATGTTGATGAAAATATTCAGAATGAGATCATAGATCGTATTAAATAAATAATTCATGAAGTAGGCATTGAAACCATAAAAATAACCATAATTATTGAATGATTTTATGGACATTATGATAATCCATTATTCCTAGGTTGCACAAAATGTATATTTTTAGTAGTAATTATTATATTTTATAACTGTTAATCGAAAAATAGGTGGAGTGATAATAGTTTTTCGGAGTTTCTTGAGCTTTTAATATAGATTATTTCAGAAGTCTCCAATCCTCTAAATTAGAATTATAAGGAAAATAAAATATTATTCACAATGGGATTGGGGTAGAAAATCATACATTCATTACCCAATTATTGTGTGTTGTTTTTGAATGAATATTAATATTTGTTAAAATATCCAAATTGTGGAGCTCATTCTATAAGATGAACGAAAAATAAAATCCTGATTCATTAATAGGTACATTAATCTATCTTCTAATATAATCAATATTGTATCATCCAATAATTTATGAAAATAATTAAAAAAATTCCACTCTAATACATTCTCTGGTACCAGAATCAAACCCCCTACTAAATCAATTTAGAACATTCAGATAATTCATCATTAAAAGCATCTATTTTGAAATTAAATTGATGAAAAATATTCAAGATAGTATACAAGAAAGTTCATAATTGATGGTAACATAGATCACCCTACTGATTAAAAATATAAGAAAACATTTAATGAAAAATATAGTGAATTTGGATTTGAGGTTAGAAATATCGAAATGGGACTATTCACAAATGGAATGAACCCATACCGAACACAATATTGCTATCATTGTACATGGTCTATTTTTTGGTTGTTTATAACTTTTCCCCACATATATGTATGAAGAATAAATATTTTATGATGAATAAGATTTAATTAGCCCAAAAAAACCTAGAATCAATATTTATGTGTATCTTTCACCATTAATTGATGATTTGAGACTTCTATGGGAGATAATGGTTTCAATTGTTTATTGATACAATAATGAATTTTTTTCAACCTATGATAATATTAACTATAAGAGTCTTTCCAAAAAATGTTAAATTATCATGATATAGTGTTATGGGATATAAATCATGTCTAATTTTTGAATAAGTGACTTCATTTTATCAATTTAATAATGGACAGAAGGAAATGTATATAGGACATCCATGATTTTTGTGAATTGATCATCCATATCATTGATTGATAAAATAATTTAACTGATTAATGGAATATAATATTAAACCATGGACATTATTGGATGAAGAATATTACAATATGGTAAAAACAATGATTACATATTTTAAAAGAAATTATGTTTTGTTCCTCAAAAATTATTTTGGATGAAATGGCCTATCTTTTTTAAACTACCATATTAGAGATTTTTAGAGATAAGACATAAAATTGATTTTATGCAGCTTGAAGAAAACATATGTGAAAATTTTATTTACACATTGATTGAAATAAATGGAATGGAAAAAAATATTTGAAATATATATTATATTGATATCAATTGGGATTAATTTCTAGTAAACTCCCACTAAGAATTGAAACATATAATATTTATATTCTGCATGTAACACATTAACAAAGTGTGAGAAGATGGATTTTTCTATGTATCTTCATTGTATTATAGTACCTATGGGTATTATTAAACAGAGAAAAAATATGTTTTATAGAATGAATTTTATTTAATAGGTATGAAATCGCATGAATCTAATGTATTGATGCAAAAATGCCATCCACAGCACTGTGTGGTATATTGCTGACACATGTCAGAAATACTATCATCAGATTATATAATTTTATCAAATCAATTTTTGTATAAGTCTTTTATCCAATCTTGATAGATGTGTCCGATAATGAAAATTCTCTTACAATTTTTAAAATAGAAATATATCTACCATATATGTTTTATGTTATAATGGTTCATCTTGTGATTATTCTAGTGTGTGAGATAAAAATATGTGAGAATATTTATTTACATTGGACATATAATTTTAAAATATATGTGAAAATTTTAAAGGAAACGGGGAAAAACCATATCAATATGAGGCCAATGTTATTAAAAAATATGTATCGAAATACGAAACAATGTTCATTATTTATTATTTGTGGGATCTCTATCACATTGTTCATCATATATCTCATCATATGACTGTTGAAAGTGATTCTATTGGGATTTGTGGCTTAATTTTAATGTTTTTTTCAATATGATGAAGTTATGTAAAGACATTTATACATTCTAAACAACACATATGAGTTTAAACTATATATATCATCACACATTTTTGTATTAAAGGTACAATATCGAAAAATAATATAAAAATGTTTGATTATTGAGCAAAAAATACATTTGTTTATTCTTTTTAAGGGAAATTCTTCACAGGTATATCATCATTAGAGATATTAAAATGGTTGGAAGGGGTTCATATCATAATTTTATCATTTGGCATGGTTTTGATGTTAATTGTTACACATTTTATAGAAAAAATATGGATGACAAGAGTACTGTTCAATATAGTGGGGAAATGATCATCACTAAAGAAATTCATTTTTTCTAGTGCAGTTGATAAAAACCCAATTTCAACATCAGAGACACATTTTTCAGTACTTGGGGATATATGGGAAATTGATTACACTAAATTTAGAGTCACAGTGTTTATGTGAAACTGGATTTATAGTAATAGTGGTGTGAACCATGATGATTATGGGTTAACATTAGTTGATTTAAAAATAATTTGTTGCATTGTGGAACCATTTATCAATGTTACGCATGCAATAACAAATTTTTTTCCATTGATTCATAAAATTATCAGTGGTCTGACATATTTCCATAGAAACAAAATATTATGGGTGAGGAGGAGGATGATGATGTTATTAATTTATATGAATATTTTTTGTCTTATTAGTTATTCTTAGTGGAAAATATTGAGAATAATATAGACATCTCCCATGTTATATGAAATCATCATGTTGAATGGATATGAGACAACACTAGATTACTCTCATTATTATTCATGTAAATTAATATGTTATATTTCTATTTAATAATTTAATTGTGCGATGATTAGTTTTTATTAATAATTTTATTATTAATTATATATATTTCACAAGTCATATAATTTTTTTGTAAAATGTAAATGTGAATAGTAATAAAAAAGTTATTCGAAACCCTGACATAAAAAAATATGTTTTAGTTAAATTTAATCATATAAATTATTATTTTGTGACCATTTTATTTAAATTTAAAAATGTTTATATCATTTTTTATTTAATTTTTATATATAATAGTTTAATATGAATAATTTTAATTTAAGAATCGTGAAATCATTAATTTATTTCTGAAACATACAAACATGTGATACTATTTTTTTACTTACATATTTTTTTAATAATTATATCTAAATATTTAATTCTCTAATGATATTAAGGTATAGATTATTTTATTACATCTACTAATTCTAATTACCAAAAAATGAATTTGAACATTTATTGAGGAATATTTCATTTTCATATTATTAAATATTCATTAATATAATTATATAATTATGTAAAACATTAATTTACCAAATAATAATAATTTCATGACTGTTGAAGTACCTCCTACTGATGTACCTCATTAGAAGAGTTTTCTCCTTCAATATAGAAATTGATTTTTAGAGTTACTAAATGTGTAATAACACCTTAAACAAAACATTCCCTTTCTTTTAGAGTCCAGATAAAACATATTAAATTTGATGTTAATAATAGCACAATTGGCCCAAATTCAATGATGTTTACAAGTTTTATCACCATCGAGATTAGTTATCGGATTAACATTTTAAATCATGATTTTATATCTGTAGAAAAAATGGAGAAAACACAATTATTGGATATAATAACCCTGCTTTTTATGACACAGTTAAACATGATTTATTACATATAATAAATAATTGATAAAAAATAGAATATTTCTATTTCTATTGTCTTTATAGATTAGGAACATTACATAACGACTTAAAACAGGAAGCACAACATCCTAATTGGAAACATCCTTCACATGGCCACTCTATTTTCTCATACTTAGCATTCCATGGGATTACATGAGGAAATGCATAAAAAAAGCTTGAGCTATAAAGCCCAGTAAGGGAGTAAAAAGGTCTTACCCAAATAATATGATACATGTAAGGAAATAGTCATATCAATGTTTCATAAGAGAAACATTAACCTAAAGTCATGATATAGGATGATTATTATAACATGGAAATGTGGAAACAACATTTAACATGATTTTGGCATGAGGCAAGGGTCATTGAACATCGAGCATGACTAAACCCTTATATCACTTGAATTAGTAGGTGTAAACACTCATTTCACTGGACGTATCAGGATACAAATATTTACACAATTCATTGGTGTGATATCAAGTCACACCATTCTTAATCATTTCATTTCATGCAAAAGTTCGCCACATGGATAATATAACATGGATTTATTATACATCATCGTTTATTACTTAATAGAATCATGTGGAATTAATACATGAAACAATATAATCAATATTTAAATAAGAATAAAGTAGAATATCTTTGATAGAGGAATGGGAATGGTATTCACTACACAATGACATTAGATTGGAAAATCGCAGTGTAATTTCAACCGCATAACGGCGTGACATAAGAAATCATAAAATGGTTGATGGGAGAGAGAGGGGTGTCTCATAATATTTACAATAAATGAATATTAAGAGGTTATATAGATACATTTCCAACATATGTAATGTAATTTAGATTCATAATACAATAAAATTGCATTAATGTAAATGAAGAAAGGGAAATATCTTACGAAATTTCGATGAGGTAACATGTGTACATGGGAGGAATTAATGGGAAAGAATGGGTATTTAATCATTCAAACATAATCAAGGTAGTATGGTGATGTTTTCAATTGTACCCCAATAATTTTAACTTAAAATATTTGTATAACAAAATAATGATATTTGGACAAAAATGAAAAAAGAAGAAATCCCTAACTTGGAAGTGCGATCCCAAAGTTGTGGAAGTGGCTTGAGAGAGTCTTCTTGGGATCATGGGGGATCTATGGGAAGATTATAGAGATTGGGGGGCAGAGTTTGGTCAATCTCTATTGGCTTGTAGTGAAGATAATGTGGGATATTGAGTGGGTTTATATAGGAAAATTAACGGCATTCTTTATTATTTATGTTTGAGTCCCTACACATTAAACTAATAAAAACCAAAAACCATCCCATAGTTTTTTACCATCTTATTTGATAAATGGGTGTGTAAAAAATAATTTATAATGACAATTTCCTAAATTATTAAATTATTTTTCATTCTTATGTGGAGGTGAGAAACACTCCCATGGAAATATATTTAAAAAGATACAATGTATCATAAATGTTTGCAGGTGTGCTAAAGCTTTGTAAAATAAAACTAAATCACATAAAATAACATTATTTTAATTATAAAATGTATATTTGATGAAAATTCTATTTAGGTTATTTTATTTCATCACTATTTGGTCATTATGATGCCATAAAACACATTTAATAATTAAAAATTATTTATTTCTTAACCAAAAATTTGGTTGTCTCATAAAATTTTGAAAATTTCACTATTTGATAATTTAGACAACCTGATTCCAAAAATAATATTAATTTTATCTAAATTATTTTTTTATATATGTGAATTTTTAATTTTAAAAAATAGACACACATTTATTGAAAATTCATGTGTTTTGACAAAAACACCTTTCAATCCATAATAAAAATCACAATTGTATTCACAACAATTATAAAATCATTTATATTTAATAAAAATTAACTTAGTAATAATATTTTATTGAAAAAAAATTTAATTCTAAAATCCATTAATTCATCAAAATGTATTTCTTAAATTAATATTCACTAATAACACTATTTGTGATTTAAAAACTATTTACAAAGTAATAATAATTAAATTAATCTATATTACCTATTATATACAAAAATAATGCCAATAATAATAATACTAGAGTCATGTTAAATAACTCTTTATAACACCAGCATATGATCTAACGGTATGGTGTGCGATGGTGACAGTCTCTTGTGGTGGCTCGGATAACTTCTCTCAGGTGCTAATCTCTCTCAACTTCCACTTCCCCTGTAGACAGTTCTAATAGAGATAAACGTGTTGAAGCACGGCTTGGGCTAGGACAACAGAAAATCCCAATGACACTACCTACTTTCCGAGCTCCAATAAATAGGATTTTTATGGAGCAATTCAACTTGATGAGGCTATCACATCCTATTTCTATGTAAATTGGATTTGTTAAATCCCTATATTTATACTAATAATGTGATCACTGTTCAATTGATATATTAGCAAAAATCACAATTCATATCGTTATTTTAAAATCTAAAAACATAAAACCAAGAATTTTCATACGTTTTATATAACCATTATACATTATAAGACATTTAATTTGATCAAGAGGAATTTTTATTAATAAATTTTTGGGTCGTTACAATCTTCCCCCCTTAAAAAATTTCACCCTCGAAATTTAATTTTCAACACTAAAAAGATAAGGGTACATTTGCTAAATCAATTCCTCTAATTCCCATGTTTCTTCTTCAAACATGTGGTTGCGCCACTACACCTTGATGAGGGGAATTTTTTTATTTAGTAGAACATTTTTCCTATGATCTATGATCTTTATTAGCTCCTCTTCATAGGAGAGGTCACCCTCCTATGGTACCACCATGGGATTGAGTGTATGTGAGGGGTCCGGTATGTAATTCCTCAATAGTGATACATTGAATATATCATGTACTTATGATACGTTTGATGGGAGGGATAGCGGATAGACCACTACTCTAATGTGACCAAGTATCTCAAAAGGGTCTATGTACCTTGGACTAAGTTTTACCTTCTTCGGAAAACAATTAACTCTCTTACATGGTGATATGTAGTGGAATACCATGTCACCAACATCAAACACTAGGTCTCGTCGGTGATTATCAACCTAACTCTTTTGTCAACTCTTAGTATCTTTAATGTGCTGGTGGATGGTATTAACCTTATCCACCATTACATTGACCATTTCTGGACCTAGGAGTTTTTTCTCTCCAACTTCATCCCAACATGTCAGTGTTCTGCATCTATTCCCAGAAGAGGATTCACAAAGAGAAATTTTGATTCTTGAGTGGAAACTATTATTGTAAGATAAATCAAGTAGAGGAGGATGTTGTTAAAATCCTCCTTTAATATCCATTGATCATGCTCTCAACATGTCCTCAAGTGTTTTGATAGTCCCCTTAGATGGTCCATCAGTTTGATGATGATGGTCTGTACTAATGTTTAGCTCATTATTACGAGCATGTTAAAGACTCTTCCCAAACATAAAAGTGAATCTTGGATCTTGATTAGATACAATTGATAGTGGTACACCATAAATACTTTCCACTTATCGGATATATACATGTGACAATTTATCCAATGAGAAATCCTCTCGAAATTAAATGAATTGCGCGGTCATTATAAGATGATCCACAATAACATAGATAACATTGTTTACATTGGACGTATTCAGAAGTCCGGTGAAAAAATTCATTGTGATTTTCTCCCATTTCCATGCTGCTATGGGTAATGGTTGCATCATCCCCTTGGACTTCTGTCTCTCAGCCTTCACATAGTAACATACGAGGGACTTTGATGTATACTCAGCTCTTATTTCTTCATGTTATCCCACAAATAATGCTTCTAGTGATATCAATACATCTTTGTGTTTCTTGGGTGAACGGAGAAATTTGAACTATGTGCGTCATGAAAAACTTCATTCTTTAACATCATATTTTATAGAACATATAATCTTGACCCAAATCACATAGTTCCTTATTCATTAACATTGAACGGCAAGGATTTCCCTTTTCCAATAGTTTCCACTTTCTTTTGAATTCCCACATCATCATTTTGAGCATACATTATCCTTTTAAAAAGATACAATTAAGCCATCATTGGTGAATGTATTTATGATGATCCCTTATTTTTGATTCCCATGACTATATTCATCAAATCTAATAATATTGGATCCTTTTCAACTCTCATCAATGATAGAATTGTTGGATCCTTTCTATTAAGAGAATATACAACCTCGTTTACTTTCCAAGGATGGTAATTGATTGAGCAGTCATTTTCATTGATCATCTCTAACCATATTCGTTGGATCATATTTAAATCAATCTGTGTTCATATATACTTGAGGATTTTGTGATCCATGTATATTTCAAACTTCTCCCAAAAGAGGTAATGTCTCCAAATTTTTAAAGAGAAGATTACTGCAGCCAACTCTAGATCATGTGTTGAATTTTTTTTCTCAGGAACATTAAATTTAATTGAAGCATAGGCAATGAATTAATTACTATGAATAAACCCAAAACACATTCCCCTTTTCAATGCAACACAAAATACAACAAATATTTCTCCACATATTAGTAATGTGAGATCGAGCGTATTGATAAGACTCATTTTCAACTCTTTGTTTCACTCTTCACATTAACCACTCCAAGAAAACTTGAATCCCTTTCAAGTTAGATTCATAACAGGGTTTGACAATTTTGAAAAATTTCTCACAAATCGAATAAAATATCCAACTGACCCTAGGAAGTAATGAATATTTTTTGCAGATGTTTACCTCAGCTATCCCTCAATTACTAATGTCATGGAGGTATCGACATATATCACATTTCTTGTGATGATATAACCCTAGAATGATACCTCCTTCAAATAGAACTCACACTTTCTGTACTTTCCATAGAGCTTCAAATTTTGCATGGTATCTAGTACAGTTCAATGAGGATCCTCTTGTTCATTCTTGGTTTTGTAGTATATCAAAATATTTTCTATAAAGACTACCACAAATTTGTCGAGGTTATCTATAAAGACTCTATTAATCATGATCATGAGGATTTCTGGACCATTATTGTGTCTTATTGTAATTAAAATGAATTCATAGTTCCAATATATTGTACGAAAAGCAGTTTTGTGGATATCCTCCTTCTTCACCCTTACATGGTAATATACCAACCGAAAATCAACATGGGAGAAGTATTGTGATCCATGTAGCTGATCAAAAAAGTCATAAATATAGGGTATATGATACTTTTTATTTATCGTGATTTTGTTGAGTTCATTATAATCAATGAAAAGGCACATTCACCAATCCTTCTTCTTGATGAAGAGGACTGGTTAACCCCATGGTGAATCACTTGGTCATATAAACCATGTATCTAGGTTCTACTGTAGTTATTTCTCAAACTCCTCAAGATCCAAAACCATCATTCTATATAGAGCCTTGGTTATTGGGAACACCCAAGGTATAAGATCAACTGAAAATTCAACATCTATTATATGTGGAAGACCAAACAATTCCTTGGGAAACACTTCAGTGAATTCCCTCACAATAGGCAAGTCTTCAATGATGGTTACTTTCTTATACTCAATCATCATAGCTAGATACACATTCTCATAGGGTAGTAACATCCACACTTGAGATGATGGTGCTAACGAATATTAATCCTCTTCCTTACACTTTTATAGAATATGGGGTTGATTCACCATATGAAGATTAATTTCCATCTCACAGTAATTAATGTTGGATCTATAAAAGGAATTCTAATACATGTTATGTATTGCATAAAAATCCACTAGAGGGATAAAGAAGAGTTTCTCATGGATGTTCAATCCACAAATTCTGACTGGGGAGGAGTTATATTCATATGTTTCAATGATTTCCCCATTTTTCTTTCTCGTTGAAATTTTTACATCAATGATTTGTGGTTGTGTTTGGATAATTATACGAAATTTTTGGGTTGTAAAAGAATGTGTAGAACCAGAACCCAATGTACATTTTATATTCTTGAATTAATAACAAGCATACCAATCACATAATCATTTTCGGGGTTCACTATGGTGGTAGAGAAGGAAAAAGATCACCCTTTCTGCTTTGGATGTTGTTGGTTGCCTCTGAAAACCCGTGGCTTAGGGAACTGGTTTGCAAAGTTCCATGGTCCATTGCAGTTCAATTAATGAACAATGCATTATGGATCGAGCATAGCGTTCATCTCCTCTGTCGTAGCCATGGTTTTCTCTTGTCAGCAGTTAATATCCAGGATCCCTTCTCTTCCACACCTAAATCATTTCCTAGTCCCCATCAAGGAATTTCTAGTGTGATTCTTTCCACACCTTTTGCAAGTTGGGTGTTGGATTTTCTCACCACCATTGTATTTATCCATTGTATTTATAGAATTGAATTCCACTATATGCTTCTTATCCCCATGATACCCCTGAGATTATCCAATCTCTATTTCAACATTGAGGGAACATTAGATAATTTTCTTATTTCTCTCAAAGTCACGGATCACTAGGGCTTTAGGTAGTTTGGGGTTTATCCCACCAAATAAGTGGTCATGCTTGCATTCATGGGTAATTACAATGTTAGGGACATATCATACAAACCTTTTGATGTTTTCCTTGTACGCTCTAACTGATTCTTTGCATTTTTTCTTGAGGGTAAGGAAGTCTTTTTCTATCCTATGTCAGAGGATTTGTGGATAATATTTTTCAAAAAAAAATTTCCGAAATCCATCCATTCCATTTCCTGAATCAATTCCTCCGGCTTCATATTTTTTACCGATGTTCAACATTGATCAGATTCTCCCTCTATATGATAAGCAGCTAGATGAACCTCCAGTTATTCGTAATATTGAAGGATGGAGATTATTTTTTCAATGGAGTTGATTCATTGTTCAGCAATTAGGGGATCAAATGATCCATTTAAAGAAACAGGCCTTTATCTCATGAATCTCTTGATTGTGACATTTTCATTACAAGGGGCGTTGAATGTTCTTAATGATCCATGTTTCTATTACAAACATGATTTAACTGAGATAGTATCGTGACAAAGTTCGCAATTCCTACTCCCATTAGATTGGTCATCTCATTAGAATATTCATCCCATTGATCTTCACATCGATTTTTAGCCCGAGCCCTCCTATTACTGGCCATTGGCTATCATTGAAGGAATGTTATGGGTAACACATAACGAAATATCCAAAGACAAAAATGATTACTTATAAATTACTTTTATTTCATTAGCTCATGAATTTATATTCTACAATCTATATTATCCATGATCTACTTCCAAACATATATTCTTAAGGGTGTTTTTGTATTCCCTAAATAATAGTTCATACTGTGCTTATTAATTTATCAAAGCATATCCCTGAGGATAGTCGTAACCAATAGTGCAACAAGGCTTATTTTCGTCCACCATTTCTCATTCAAGTCTAGCTCAAAGCGGTGTTTTCAGGTTTTACACCTAGATACATCTATACTAGATCCACCTCTACCTACTCATATCCATAAAGGGATGTATTTTATTGATAGAACTCTTACTCCACACTCACGAAAATATTGGTATGTTTTTATTACACTTAGTCTTATTCCTAAGTCTTTCACTATGGTTTTCTAATCCTAATATCAAAAATATCTAAATCTATCACCCATACCAACAATAGAAATCATGTTTTTTATTGCACACATAAAAATGATTGATTACATAAAATATTCATTTGATACAACATTAAAGATAAAGAGGTCAAGTGTCCTTCGGGATTTGGATCATTACATAATGACTTAAAACATGAAACACAACAACTTTATTGAAAACTTCCATTACATTACCACTATATTTCCTCTTACGTACAATTGAATGGCATAACCTGAGGACATGCATAAGTAAATAGGGAGCTATTGTAACACCCCAAGATTTTATGAAAAATATTATTTTAATTTCATTAATGTCTTCTGTTTTATTCTACACCAAGATTACCCTGCGCTATACGCAACACCGTATTAGCTTGCAGTGTACGCAACACTATTCTTGGACCGTGTTACACACAATTTTGATAATAGTTATTCTACGCAACATTGAATATATATATATATATATATTAAATGTATAAATGAAATATGGTTGGATTATTTTATACGAAACAACGAAGGATTCTTTCACAACATGCAACCCTGACTTGGCTTGCATTACTCGCAATCGCGACCTTCCTCGATAGCGTGTGTTGTACGCAATACCGGGTTTTAATAAACAATGTTATATTATTATAATATCGTCATGAACTAGCCGTTATGAATAGTATTAACTAAATTTTGAATTTTATAACATTATTATTCATCTTACACATTTCTATAACATGGTATGAGAACAAAATAAATTTTTCGGGTAAAATAAGTATTTTAAAAAAATGCAGTTTTGCCGCCTTTGGATGGCGCACCCACATTAAATCTGGTTTTTGAAATGTTTATATGTTCAATTTGACAAAATAATATTCTTCTTTTGAATCAGGATATAAAAATTTACATTAGATAATGTTTTTATATTTTTCCGATAACTTTCATATTTTAATGAATACAATAAACACGCTATATTTTAATTAAAAACAACTTTTTTCATCGTAATATCTTATGTGGTTAAATTATAATATTTAATGGTTTTAAAGTATAAATAGAATATATTTTTACCATTTAATATAATGTATGTCATTAGCATTGATTTTACCTTGAATTCGTAGGTTAAATCAATTCAATCTTTTGCAATGTTTTAAAGAAAAACCCGTTTTCTTTCGACAACGGGATTAATTTTAATTTAATTTCTGCATCTTTTGTGTATTGAATTTGGAAAAATGGATTCCATATTTGGAATCATTGGGTCCAAATTATGTTAATAAGATACTTTTTATATTTGGGAATTATGAATAGTAACTACGGTAAATTTTATTTACCATAGTTAAAGGTAAATCGGGTAATTAAGGGTAAATATAATATTTTAAAATTACCCTAACAAATGTCAAAATCCTATTGGAGGACTAAAAGTCGACCCATATCACCTAAGTGTCGGATTAGAATAATTTAATGGACATTTATCCATGAAAATAACTTAATTATTATTAAAACCAAAGAAAGTGACAACATGTCACTCTCTTAAATCGTATAAGTATATTAATTTTAATTTAGTGATAAACTTCATGAAACATCAAACATGAATAGTCTCCAGAAAGCTAATGAAATTATCTACATCATATAAATTTATTTATAATTTTTAGGGATTAAATAATTATCATTAATTATGAAACAATAGTGATGCAAAAATTGTTTATCTAGTGAAAAATCAAGAATATTGTTTTTATTAAACTAATAGTGACCATAAAATGCACAAATACCAAACCAAAACTTATTTTCCATGTAAATGTAAACCATAAGCATCCAATGGTCGAATAATCGACCATTTGGAGCCTTATAAAAGCGATTATGACACTTATATTATTTTATATTAAATGATGCCAAAGTTGTCACCTTCATAATTTAATCAATATAACAATTTAAATATTGTGATTTTAGGATGATAAATTCTAGTAAAAGTATTATTGTGAAAGGTAATAGATTTATTTTCATCATAGGATTTTATTTTTAATTTTTTATGCAACAAATAAGTATATTAAATAATTATACAAAAATGTTGTAGTATTTATTTTATTAAGAGATAAACCAAATAAATGGTTTCAAAAATAATAAAATAAATATTATATGAACTATTCAATGTGATCCAATAATTTTTAAGATACATATGACATTTTATTAATCTATTAAAACTTTTAGTTCGAACATATCCTCTGTATTTATTTTATTTAAATTCAAATAAATGAATAGTGTCAAAATTGACACTATTGTTATTTTTTAAAAAAAACATATTATAAAATTGATTAAAAATCACAAAATATTTCAAAATTATAAACTTAAATTTATATGATCTAAAATGTTATTAAGAATCCAATTATGGACTATTCACAACAAATAAGTAATTATTTGTTATAATTTAAAAATTAGAATGTTATTACCACAAATAAAATTAAATTGATTAAATAAGGATAAGTCATGTTGATAATGTTTAAAATAAATTCCTAACATGTATAAATTCTCTTGGTTGATGATATTACAACCGTATCTTATCTAATATTTGAATACGAGTCATTTTTGCAGGTTTTTATGTGGGGTTAGATTTATTATAAATTAATATTTTTAAGAATTCCAAAGGTGCCCCTCTCCTCCCTTATAAAAGGACACCTCCTCCCCCTCCTCCTCACACCAATTTGAGCACTCAAGCTCGGAAAACCCCTCCCAAAATCTCTTCTCCACTTCCCTAGAAACATCCTAGAGGTTCTGGTCTTCCTCAAAGACCAATTTTAGTGCCCTAAGAGGTCTCAAAGAGGCGCTTCAAAGAAGAGGTAATTACCGTTACCAATTCTTTCATCTTTATTTCTTCTTCCACTTATTCTTCTTAGGTTGTTTCATTATTATGTAATAACTTCAGTATCACTAATATTCTGATATGTTATTTTAAGTATGAAACAACCCTATTTCACCATCTATCCATCCTATGGAAAAAGAAATCACCGCGCGTGCGTACGTACGGAATACCGTCTCCACGCCATGGTGTAATCTATTTTCCACCACCACCTTACATGGATGGGTATAATGGTGTAAAGAATAACTATAAATAGTTATGACAACATCATATTGATTCTGATATATTGTATAATCCACTCCAATTCAATTCAATAGTTATGGAAATGATATCATCGCTCGTGCGTACGTACGGACTACCGTCTCCACGACGCGATGAGATTCATTCTTAATAATTAACCATTCATGAATGATTATAAAGTATATATAATATGTACTAATTAAATATATGACATAATAATGATACTGGATTTATGTATATATATATATATATATGTATGTTATCTACTTACTTCCATTCAAGACAATAAGGAAAGAAAAACAGCGTTCATGCGTACGTACGGACTACCGTCTCCATGAACGGTGTTTTTCATTTCATTTATCTATCTATTATATATATATATACTGAATATATATGATATATAAATCATATTTTATATTCTGGATGTAAGTAAATCATGATATAAGTAATAATAATGTCATGAACAACAAGTCAGAACACCTACGATAAATGAAACGATTTTACCCAAAACGCTTCTTTAACATGGAATTTACAAAAAAACGGGTAATATAATTTCATAAGTGAACCATATATGATATAATAACAATGAATATGATTCTTTAATAAGTCAATGACATTATTTAAATCATTATACAGGAGGTTCGGACACATACGAAGCAAATCGGACCTAAGGTAAGGGAAATATCACAATCTCATTTTTATCCGAGATTGTTTATTCGAAAGTATTTACTGGGGTGTATTTTATCATCCACATCCATGTTTCATCAATATGAAATATTATTTCCATCCACCTACAATTGTTTAAAACCATTTTTACCCTTCGGTGAGTTTTTAGTAATATGTATGAAAGGAATCTTTTGTCGTTTTTTGTACGAGGTGCTTTTTGACTTTTCCGACAAAAGTACGAAGAATGTTTTTTTTAACTTATACGACATGAATGGATTTTTAAAATATTATTTCCAAGAAGCTTCCTTTACAAGTTTTCAAGTTTATTTTTAATCAACTTATTTTATTTTAAAGTTGTATGACATGTTATGAAAGGAAAAATGTTTTTGAAGTAGAAAGGATATTTTCCTCAAGAATGGAGTTCAAGTATTTTATCAAAATTATTTTTCATCTATGATAATAAAAGGGTTCTGTTTTTATCCCTATTATTACATTGGTTTGATTATGTTGTGATGGAAATATTTTTATGAATTCATTTATCTTATATGAATTGTTTTATGATGTCATGTTGTTTAAAAATTCAATTTTAATTACATGGGTTACGCTATGATGTATGGTTTATGATTATGTGGCACACATAAGAAAGGATTCATTATAAAATGGGTGGGACCTATATCTCCCTCCAATGAATTGGGTAAAGATTTTATATCTCATGAAATAGACAGGGCTGGAACGGTAGGTTATACCGGTTCAGTGAAACAGGACTGAAACGAGGGTTACTCGATTCAGAAAGGGACTTTGTCCACTAAGATAGTCTTGGCAATGAGTCTTGACTAACAAGAAATGATTCTATATGATTATGTGTGAATGCCACAAAGTTTCATGTTTTATGTTATGATTATTGTGATTACATTTCACTTCCATGATTTATCCTATGTTATGAAATTATGCTCTCTTTTGCAGGTTATGATTTCCAAAATGTTATGTTCTTATGAATACGGTGTGATTGATATTTCTTTTGTTTACCCTTACTGAGCATTTGAGCTCACCCTTTTATGTTTTCTTTTCCCCAGGATATAAAGAAAGGTTTTAGGTAAAAAAAGGAAGATCTTTATAGGAGATGTTGAAGATCTTTCACCACGATTAGAAGATTACGTTCCGAGTTTCCAAAGACACTAAACTATTACGATCCTTGTGTGTGTGTTTTTTTGTTATGTACTAAGTATTCTGCAAATGTAATGTAATGTCCATGTACGTTAAGCTTCGGGTCTCTACAGTTGGTATCAGAGGAAAGGTTTAGTCAACCTTTGGAAACTAGGATGCGAAAATGTTAGTCAGATCCCTATATATATTTCTAAGGTATGTCTAGGGATTCCCCTAAGGATAAGTATACGTATAGGATAGAGTCCTAGAACTACGGTAACGATCATAGAATTTAACCTAAGATGTAAGATATCGAGGATACTCCACCTTTATTATGTTGTTTTCCCTTGCATGATTTTTGCCTCTAACACTATTCTTTTTTTGGGTTTTAGAAAATGGCTGGAAACAAGATGTTTCACGATAATAGAGGATATGATGGACAATGGAATGATATTCTTAATAATGAAATGGGATTTGGAAGTACAAACATCATTATTATGCCGAATTAGCAATCTCATAATATGATCAATAAAGTAAAATTTGGTAAGTTTCCTGACTCGGCTAATAAGAGAAAGATGGAGTTTCATGATGATCATAGTGGAAAGAAAGTTCAATTTCCCCTATGTAAATAATGTGGTAAGAGGCATCAAGGAGAATGTTTCAAAGGAACTGGAAGATGATTTGGGTGTGGAAAAGAAGGACACAAAGCCAGTAAGTGCAAAGGAAAAGGTTCAGTTAACACCAGGGATGAGGATAATGGTATTGCTACGACATCAACAATGGTTAAATGTTTTAAATGTGGAATGTACGGGAATTATTCAAACCAATTCCCTAAGGGAAAGTCTCATGAAGAGAATCAGTATGGTCGTATGGGTAGTATTTATGTTGATGATGAGATGAGACTATGAATGATATGTGAGATGAAAGAATTGTTGAAGCTCGGTCAATGGTTTAAGAATGTAGTGGAATGATTACATGTTTATCAAGTGTAATGTTGTATAAGTAATCTCATGGTACTATGGGATAAAGAGACATCTAAGGATTGTTACATTGTTTTCTTTCCTTAAGTTTTGAAAGTATGTGATGAATGGTACCAGCATTTTTGGAAAGTAGATGATATGCACATAATGAAGGGATAAGACGATAATGAGATGTTTGATTGTATGCATGAGCTCATGATTGATATAAGGACTAAGTGATATCATGGTTTGAGTATATATAATTTTGAGGATTTTGGTATGTGGAAAGTGTTAACTTTAAACTGCATTCATGTTTTCACTAAGGTATTCAAGAGAATACATGATTAAGGACTTTGAATGTTTGGAATGTGACCAACAAAACATATCTTATGATAAATGGGGATCAATGATGGTATTAAATCTTTGGTAATCGTTTTCACTATGTTATGAGAGTGGACTGCAGTATTATGGATAAGCCTAAAGATTGAAATGGATTATGTTGGACATAAGTGAGTATTGTTTAGGTATAGAAGTTTTTTTTATTCGATATTATTGATGGGATGTTATAGTAATGTAGTTTTAGAAAAAGGACAACCTGCAGGATGGGCGACAGCCCATCGCGTCGGACAAGGCTGTAGGAATCGAACCCACAACCGAAGTGCGACTGGCCTTTATCGCCTACCACTGGCCTACAGGAAGTCCCTGTTTAGTAGAAACTAGTTTTATTATATTAAGCAGTATGATATATGAAGTATAAGTCCATTTTAGGAACAATATATGATTAATCTCACTATAGATAGACTTATGTATATAATTTTTGCTAACCTTTTGTTTGAGACAGATAGAATGACCCGTCATTCTATCACATGATATGCTAACACTTCACGAATAACAAATTCAACTTCATTTATTTAAGAAATGAAGTGGAAATTGTTCAAGGCACGAACAACAGTGAGATTGTACCAACATAAAGTAAGTATTTATTCTAATTCAAATTTTCAACTTTAGGGAAATGATCTTGAAAACCAAAAATGTTGTCCTAGTGCCCTTATATCCGATGAATAAGATGGTACCCTAGATCATCACAAATTTATGGCTTTGTGATTGCTAGCTTTTCCATAGCCATGTTCTCTACCACTCTCCATCAGAACATGATGGTTAGATTTCTCTTCCATATCCATATTTTCACCTATGTGGAAACCCAGTGATTAGTTTATTTGGGTAACCATTACGTTTTATACTTTTGTTTTTAAATATTGGTTTTGGTATTCCTTTTTACGATGTGGGTTTCTATCAAAGAAACTTTCAAATAGTAAACCATTTATAACCCCGAGGAATTTCGAGGGCGAAATTCATTTTAAGTGAGGTAGAATGTAACACCCCGAGATTTTATGAAAAATATTATTTTAATTTCATTAATGTCTTTTGTTGTATTCTACACCAATATTACCCTACGCTATACGCAACACCGTATTAGCTTGCAGTGTACGCAACACTATTCTTGGACCGTGTTACACACAATTTTGATAATAGTTATTCTACGCAACATTGAGTATATATATATATATATTAAATGTATAAATGAAATATGGTTGGATTATGTTATACGAAACAACGAAGGATTCTTTCACAACACGCAACCCTGACTTGGCTTGCATTACACGCAATCGCGACCTTCCTCGATAGCATGTGTTGTACGCAATACCGGGTTTTAATAAACAATGTTATATTATTATAATATCGTCATGAACTAGCCGTTATGTATAGTATTAACTAAATTTTGAATTTTATAACATTATTATTCATCTTACACATTTCTAGAACATGATATAAGAACAAAATAAATTTTTCGGGTAAAATAAGTATTTTCAAAAAATGCAGTTTTGCCGCCTTTGGATGGAGCATCCACTTTAAATATGGTTTTTGACATGTTTATATGTTCAATTTGACAAAATAATATTCTTATTTTGAATCAGGATATAAAATTTTACATTAGATAAAGTTTTGATATTTTTCCGATAACTTTCATATTTTAATGAATAGTAAAAACACGCTATATTTTAATTAAAAAAAAATTTTTTCATCATAATATCTTATGTGGTTAAATTATAATATTGAATGGTTTTAAAGTATAAATAGAATATATTTTTACCATTTAATATAATTTATGTCATTAGCATTGATTTTACCTTGAATTCGTAGGTTAAATCAATTCAATCTTTTGCAATGTTTTAAAGAAAACCCCGTTTTCTATCAACAACGGGATTAATTTTAATTTAATTTATGCATATTTTGTGTATTGAATTTGGAAAAATGGATTCCATATTTGGAATCAGTGGGTCCAAATTATGTTAATAAGATACTTTTTATTTTTGGGAATTATGAATAGTAACTACGGTAAATTTTATTATCATAGTAAAAGGTAAATCGGGTAATTAAGGGTAAATATAATATTTTAAAATTACCCTAAAAAATGTCAAAATCCTATTGGATGACTAAATGTAGACCCATATCACCTATGGGTCGGATTAGAATCATTTAATGGACATTTTGCCATGAAAGTAACTTAATTATTATTAAAACCAAAGAAAGTGACAACATGTCACTCTCTTAAATCTTATAAGTATATTAATTTTAATTTAGTGATAAACATCATGAAACTTCGAACATGAATAGTCTCCAGAAATCTAATGAAATTATCTACATCATATAAATTTATTTATAATTTTTAGGGATTAAATAATTATCATTAATTATGACACAATAGTGATGAAAAGATTGTTTATCTAGTGAAAAATCAAAAATATTGTTTTTATTAAACTAATAGTGACCATAAAATGCACAAATACCTAACCAAAACTTATTGGCCATGTAAATTTAAACCATAAGAATCCAATGGTCGAATATTTGACCATTTGGAGCCTTATAAAAGCGATTATGACACTTATATTATTTTATTTTAAATGATGCCAAAGTTGTCACCTTCATAATTTAATAAATATAACAATTTAAATATTGTGATTTTAGGAAGATAAATTCGAGTAAAAGTATTATTGTGAAAGGTAATAGATTTATTTTAATCATAGGTTTTTATTTTTAATTTTTTATGCAACAAATAAGTATATTAAATAATTATACAAAAATGTTGTAGTATTTATTTTATTAAGAGATAAACCAAATAAATGGTTTCAAAAAAAATAAAATAAATATTATATGAACTATTTAATGTTCTCCAATAATTTTTAAAATTCATATGACATTTTATAAATCTATTAAAACTTTTAGTTCGAACATATCCTCTGTATTAATTTTATTTAAATTCAAATAAATGAATAGTGTCAAAATTGACACTATTGTTATTTTATAAAAAAAACATATTATAAAATTGATTAAAAATCACAAAATATTTCAAAATTATAAATTTAAATTTATATGATCTAAAATGTTATTAAGAATCCAATTATGGACAATTCACAACAAATAAGTAATTATTTTTTATAATTTAAAAATTAGAATTTTATTACCACAAATAAAATTAAATTGATTAAATAAGGATAAATCATGTTGATAATGTTTAAAATAAATTCCTAACATGTCTAAATTCTATTGGTTGATTATATTACAACCTTAGATTATCTAATATTCGAATATGAGTCATTTTTGGAGGTTTTTATGTGGGTTTAGATTTATTATAAATTAATATTTTTAAGAATTCCAAAGGTGCCCCTCTCCTCCCTTATAAAAGGACACCTCCTCCCCCTCCTCCTCACACCATTTTGAGCACTCAAGCTCGGCCAACCCCTGCCAAAATCTCTTCTCCACTTCCCTAGAAACATCCTAGAGGTTCTGGTCTTCCTCAAAGACCAATTTTAGTGCCCTAAGAGGTCTCAAAGAGGCGCTTCAAAGAAGAGGTAATTACCGTTACCAATTCTTTCATCTTTATTTCTTCTTCCACTTCTTCTTCTTAGGTTTTTTCATTATGAAGTAATAACATCAGTATCACTCATATAATGATATGTTATTATTAAGTATGAAACAACCCTATTTCACCATCTATCCATCCAACGGAAAAAGAAATCACCGCGCGTGCGTACGTACGGAATACCGTCTCCACGCCGTGGTGTAATCTATTTTCCACCACCACATTACATGGATGGGTATAATGGTGTAAAGAATAACTATACATAGTTATTACAACATCATATTGATTCTGATATATTGTATAATCCACTCCAATTCAATTCAATAATTATGGAAAAGATATCATCGCTCGTGCGTACGTACGGACTACCGTCTCCACGACGTGATGAGATTCATTCTTAATAATTAACCATTCATGAATGATTATAAAGTATATATAATAAGTACTAATTAAATATATGACATAATAATGATACTGGATTTATGTATATATATATGTATGTCATCTACTTACTTCCATTCAAGACAATAAGGAATGAAAAACAGCGGTCAAGCGTACGTACGGACTACTGTCTCCATGAACGGTGTTTTTCATTTCATTTATCTATCTATTATATATATATATACTGAATATATATGATATATAAATCATATTTTATATTCTGGAAGTAAGTAAATCATGATATAAGTAATAATAATGTCAAGAACAACAAGTCAAAACACCTACGATAAATGAAACGATTTTACCCAAAACGCTTCTTTAACATGGAATTTACAAATGAACGGGTAATATAATGTCATAAGTGAACCATATATGATACCATAACAATTAATATGATTCTGTAATAAGTCAATGACATTATTTAAATCATTATACAGGAGGTTCGGACACATACGAAGCAAATCGGACCTAAGGTAAGGGAAATATCACAATCTCATTTTTATCCGAGATTGTTTGTTCGTAAGTATTTACTGGGGTGTATTTTATCATCCACATCCATGTTTCATCAATATGTAATATTATTTTCATCCACCTACAATTGTTTAAATCCATTTTTACCCTTCGGTGAGTTTTTAGTAATATGTATGAAAGAAATCTTTTGTCGTTTTTTGTACGAGGTGCTTTTTGACTTTTCCGACAAAAGTACGAAGAATGTTTTTTTTAACTTATACGGCATGAATGGATTTTTAAAATATTATTTCCAAGAAGCTTCCTTTACAAGTTTTCAAGTTTATTTTTTATCAAAATATTTTATTTTAATGTTTTATGACATGTTATGAAAGGAAAAAATTTTTTGAAGTAGAAAGGATATTTTCCTCAAGAATGGAGTTCAAGTATTTTATCAAAATTATTTTTCATCTAAGATAATAAAAGGGTTCTGTTTTTGTCCCTATTATTATATTGGTTTGATTATGTTGTTATGGAAATATTTTTATTAATTCCTTTATCTTATATGAATTGTTTTATGATGTCATGTTGTTTAAGAATTCCATTTTAATTACATGGGTTACGCTATGATGTATGGTTTATGATTATGTGGCACACATAAGAAAGGATTCATTATAAGATGGGTGGGACCTATATCTCCCTCCAATGCATTGGGTAAAGATTTTATATCTCATGAGATAGACAGGGCTGGAACGGTAGGTTATACCGGTTCAGTGAAACAGGACTGAAACGAGGGTTACTCGATTCAGAAAGGGACTTTGTCCACTAAGATAGTCTTGGCAATGAGTCTTGACTAACAAGAAATGATTCTCTATGATTATGTGTGAATGCCACAAAGTTTCATGTTTTAAGTTATTATTATTGTGATTACATTTCACTGCCATGATTTATCCCATGTTATTAAATTATGCTCTCTTTTGCAGGTTAAGATTTCCAAGATGTTATGTTCTTATGAATACGGTGTGATTGATATTTCTTTTGTTTACCCTTACTGAGCATTTGAGCCCACCCTTTTATGTTTTCTTTTCCCCAGGATATAAAGAAAGGTTTTAGGTAAAAAAAAGGAAGATCTTTATAGGAGATGTAGAAGATCTTTCACCACGATTAGAATATTACGTTCCGAGTTTCCAAAGACACTAAACTATTACGATCCTTGTGTGTGTGTTTTTTTGTTATGTACTAAGTATTCCGCAAATGTAATGTAATGTCCATGTACGTTAAGCTTCGGGTGTCTACAGCTATAAAGCACAATATGGGAGAACAGAAGGAATAACATGAAGAATAAATTCCATATTAAGAAATAGTTATTTCAAGGAAAATAAGATAAACATGAACATAAAGTCCTTATATAGCATGATTATCATAACATGGAAATATGGCAACACCATTTAACATGATTTTAGGATGACCCAAGGATCGTTGAAAAGGGAGAATGAGTAAGCCCTCATTTCACTTGAATTAGGATGAGTAAACCTTCACATCACTTGACGAATCATGATACTAATATTTACCCATTGAATTAGAGTGCTATCAGGGCATTGGCTTCTTAATCATTTCATTAGATGCATAAGTGTGCCACTTAGATAATATAACATGGATTTATTAAACATTATCATTTATCCCATGATAAAGGAATGGATAATTTATACATGAAACTATATAATCAATTCATAAATGTTATTAATGGTGAATACCCTTTATTTGTAAATTGTTATGGTATTCACTACACAATGATTTTGGCTTGGAAAATTACCGGGCAATTTCTGCAACATAATGACATGACATAAGAATACATAAAAAAATTTGATGAGAGGGAAATGGGTGTATCCTAATATTTACATGAAATGGACAATAATGGGATCATATAGATACTTGTACCAATATATATAATGTAATTTAGATTCATAATACAAAATAATTTCTTAAATGTAAATGAGGAGAGATAAATCGCTTATGGAATTTTATTATGGTAACGAGTGTACGTATGAGGCATTAATAAGGGAGAGAGGTGTCTCTAATCATTAAAAAATAATTAGGGAATTATAGGGAAGATTTAAAATCATACCCAAACATTTTAAATTGAAAACAAAGTGGTATAACAACATAATGAAATTTGAAAAAAAATGAGGAAGAAGAAATCCCTTACACGGATGTGTGATCCCAAAGGCTTAGTAGAGGCTTGAGAGTGGATTCATGGGAGCTTGGGGAAACATGGGAGGATTCTAGAAATATTAGGAAATAAGTTGGTTGAGCTCCAAAGGATTTGAGTGAAGAGGATGTTGTATCCTGGGTGGGTTTATATAGGAAAAGTGAGGGAATTCTTTACTATTTAGGTTTTGGTCCCTACACAATAAATTAATAAAAAACAGAAACCATCCAATGGTTTTTTACCACGGTATTTTCCAATAGAGAGTCTAAAAAAATATTTTATAAGAAAAATGGATGAACTTATTGTAAAATTAGGATTTTTATATGTGGAGGTGAGTCACACTTTCAAGGAAATCAATTTAAAAATTTAAAATGTTTTATAAGACTTGGAGGGCCCTCTAAAGCTTTGTAAAATAAAACAAAAAACCTAAAATCGCATTATTTTAAGGATAAAAAATATATTTTCCTAACATATAATTTATATTATTTTAATTTTATTCCTATTGGCTCATTATATTGTCATAAAACACATTATATAATTAAACGATATTTAATTTTTACCCAAAAATTCGATTATCTCAGAAAATTATGACAAAGACACCGTTAGATAATCTATAAATCCTAATTCCAATAGTAATATTCATTTTATCTTAATAATTTTTTAAATATGGAAATTTATTCTTTTAAAATAAAAATTAACATTTTTAAAAAATTCATTGGTTTTGACAAAAATAGCTTTCAAACCTCAATAAAAATAACAATTGTATTCATTAAATTATAATATTATTTAAAAATATAAAAAATTTACTAATAATATTTCACTAAAAGATACATCAATTCAAAAACCTATTAATTCATCAAAATATATTTAATAATTGAATATTAACTAAAAATACTATTTCTACTTAAAAAACTATTTACAAAGTAACAATAATAAAATGAATATATAATCGTTATTATGGCACATTGTTATTTTAATAGGGTATTGTGGGATAACCCCTTATAACTCCCGCTATGATCTAAGGTTAAGGTGTGCAATGGTGACAGACTCTTGGGGTGGCTTGGATAACATCGCTCGTGTGATAATCTCTATCAACTTCCACTTCTCCCGTAGGCGGTACTGTTTGAGCTTAATGTGTAGAAGTTATACCTTGGCTTAGTGAAGAGAGAAGACATATGAAACTACCTCCTTTATGATCTCTAATAAATGGGCTTCGTATGGGGAAATTCTACTGGATGAGGCCATCGTTTCGATTGTCTGAGTAAATTGGATTTGTTAATGCCCTATATTTATACTAACCATGTGATCCCTATTTAACAGCTATTTTAGTAATGGTAACAATTCATAATGGTATTTTAAAATCCAAAAACATAAAACCAAGGAAGTTCATACGTTTTATATAACCATTTTACATAATAAAAATTTTAATTGGATTAATGTAAATTTACATTAATACAAGGTTGGGTCATTACATTGGATCTATCATGGATAAATATATCAATTGATTTATTTTTATATAATTTATTAAATATTATATATTTAAATGACTAATATTTAATTAATTCAACTATTGATGAAATTATTTTTTCAAGAAATGAATGAAATTATGAAATAATTTCTATCTTTAACATTGGCATGGTGGAAGGTTTTTAGAAAAAAGATTTAAAAAATTATGTTTTTGGGAAATTAAAAAATCTTGATCCATGCCCCAAGTACGGGTTTTTATATGCAGATACATGAAAAAAATTTATTACCAGCTGACATGGTGATGAATTTATGGTATTCAAATTATTTAAATTTTTTAAAATTTCTAGTATATTACATGATTACTTATTAGTTTATATTTATGTAACATGCATCTATGAGATCTCATCAGGAGATCCAATAGTAAAAGTTATACCCTCGTGTTTTATCATGTACAATGCCTCATTTAATAGATTGGAAAATGATTCAAAAAAACATTGATACATTTAGAGATAAATTTTCTAGTTTTTGAGAAGAGGACTTGTTTGCTCTTCCATTTCCACCCAGTTTTCGTAAAAATAGAAAGGAGTGAGAAGAAATCATAATTGAAATGTATCTCATAAAACAATATAATGATGTTTCTAATCAAATTGCATGAAATAAATTATTAATTTCTTGAATAATTGTAATTTATATAATAGGTAAAATATTATATGATATTAATTTTTCATTTTAGGATGACCACCAACAGAAATTTTCAAAGGTTACTCTATTCCTTGAGGGTAAGATGAAAATTATAACTACTACTTTTAGAAAATCATAGCAACCTTCCTGGGTAAGATGATGTGAGGTGGGTGGTAGTGTTTGGAATATTTTACTCCAAAATAAGAAATCATTATATACATAATTAAAATTCAAAAAATCTAAGCTGAATGTCATGAAACAATCTATAAAAAATAAAATTCAATCTATTGTGAAGGATATGATTGAATAATTGATGAGACAATAACAACCAATATAACATTCCATACTTTCGTAGCCTTCCAACTCAGATCCCCCTACTCATTCAATCCAGACTATAAATATTGAGTTGTATGATGGGAATCCCCATGTATGTATTATAGTATACATATTCTGAAATATTTTTGGGGATTTTTTACATCGCCAACCTATGATTTTGGGTTTGGTATGAATATCCGTACATGATATTATAATATCCAAATACTCTAAAACAATTTTTTAATAAGGTGTTTACCTGAGTTTCATATTTTACTGGTATTTTTTTTTCTTTCACTATCTAACCTTATTTTTTATCTAACATACGAGGTCTGTATTTCTTTAAAATATTTTTTACTATTGAATAAAAATTACTTATAATGTTTTTTGACATTAAATTTATATTGGAGTTTCAAATATACAAATAATTAGTACAAAGTAAACTAAAGGTCCAGGAACCAAATAGATAAGATATATTTGAGGTTTCTATTGTAATAAAAAGATTATACCCCATTTTTTCTTCCTTGGATAATATTTAAGAGTTTAATGTGAAATATGATATATGTGGAAGATACTATCCATTGAAAATAATTACAAAAAATCTCAATGATCAGGTTATTTTTGACAAGTTTAACATCCATTTTTTCTATTATTTTCCTTGTATGTATATTTATATTTATGTTTCTCATTAATTAAGTAAAGTTGATTTGAAATGAATTAATAAATCACATATTTAATCAAGTATATACACACACTTCTTATTCAAAATGAGACCACTAGTTTTTATGGTGACATTGATCTACAATTAATTTCAACGGTTGTGCAATATTTGAAAGAATTTGTAAGAGTTGGATATATATATATATATATATAATAGATTATAAAATATAATTATTAGGCGATGGTTTTTTCAATTCCTGGATATTTTTGAACAGTACAATTTTTATTAAGTGACATTCAAAATAAATTTTTTAATTTTGATGTTTTCATATTGAATATGTAATTGGATGTTAGGTGTATTATACCCAAAATAATTCAAATCATATCTGTTTTTCTCTTAAATAGGTGGTGTTTGTAAAAAATTTATGGGATTTTTATAAAAGCATGTTTTATTCTTTTTTATATGCTTATTGTTAATTATATTTATTTTTACATGTTTTTATAGTAGAGATATATGAAAAATCATGTTATCGGAATAGTTTATAAATTTTCACTTATTGATAATGAAGGAAAATACAATCCAATAGGTGGATATAATGGTAAATATATTTTATATTTTATAGTATTTGGATACATATATATGTTGGTTTTTATTTTCATTTTAATGTTTAAAAACTAGAGTTTCCTCATCAAAATGAATTTGTAAAATGCCGTTATTGTGTATTAAGATTCATGTATGAAATAATGATAACTAGGTCAATGAATAAATTGGAAAAAGTTATTTATATTAATTGTTTTTTGTTTTATATCAAAATGTTTTATTTTTTTATTTTATAAAATTTATTATTATTATATCATTTCAATGATACCCATTTATATATGAATGGTGAACTTACCCATCATCAAAGTTTGTTTGCAAACTATTTCCAAAGTATGATATTGATTGAAATTATTATGTATATCACTTTTAATAAAAGATAAAAAATGATTATTTATGTAATAATTTTTTACTTTATGTTTTTATATTTAAATTATTTTTAATGGGATTTTATCTACTGTATAATGGGTAAATGATTAATGAAATATTCTCCATTCTACAGAAGCCTTCAACTTGGGCAGGTATGCATTTTTTAGATAATGATTAAAAATTTAGCAATCATACAATCATTTCATCCACAATGTTTCTATTTATATTTTGTTAAACTAGTTATAGATTAAAAGTATATAAATATATAATTTTTTATATTATACAATTTTCTATATTATTTTAATATACTACCACTTGAAATAGACCATTATTTTTATGTTTTAGTTATTAAATTATGGTTTTTACTGGTATGATGTCAGCTAAATATGTTATTTATTATTTATGCCTATTTTATTTTAGGTTTTTAGGATTTTTATAATGTAATTAATTTAATTTGATAAAAAAAATATAAACATTTAACATCAAATATTTTGAAAAATAATGTCAAAAGCCATTATGATGGACTTTCAACATCTTTTTTTCAAAATACCGATATTGAAATGTTCACTAATGGACATTGAATGACATTTTTATTCTGAATACCAACATAGAGAGGCTCTACAATGGACAATCGTAATTGAGTTTTTTTTAAACTGATGTTTAATATCTAAGCATTTTACTTTCTATATCGTTTATTCACCAAAACCAATGTAGAAAGTCAAATTTTGACATTAGATTTTATGAAAGCCAATATTGTATGCCTCCAAGATGGATGTTTTATATCGGTTTTTATGTATTACTGATGTTGAAAATCATTAGTGTTTTTCTTGTTAAAATAAAACATCTTTCAATGTTGATTACATTAAAGTTGGACCACGAAAATTGTATTTATAATGTCTCTTTCATAAACTCTAGTTTTTAACTAACATTAACATGTTATAAAAATAGATGTTGAAATATATATTTCCACTAGTGTTCAAATGAAAATGATGAAAATGATTATGGATACTATATTTGAAAATTTATGAAAGATATCACATACCATCAAGAGACTAGAATCTTGAAAATTTTAATTTTTGATAGTAATTAAAATTTCCTTAAAATATTTGTTTCATCATTTTTTTCTATATTTTCTTCATACTACCAAGATATCAAACAATATATGTACTGAAAATAAGAAATTTTTTAAAAATTTTCATTTGTAGAGTATATATGGTTAAAATGTTTATTTGCATCAATTTTATGTGATTATCTATTATGTTTGTGATATAGTACATGTTATTTCCTTATGGATACATTTGGTATGTGAAGCATTCATTTCGTATTTCATATTTCTTAATTTGATTTCTCAAGGAGAAGTGAAATGGAGGATTAGACTCTACAGATTCTGATAGGTCTAGTAAAATATCTAAATATGATCATTCTCTTGAGAGATTGGACATTAAGTCTATAATTAAGATAAATGTTAAAGTGAAATGTGTTTATAATGTATTAAAACATACAAAAATGTTACTTCCTAGTATTATTTAGTTAATATTTTCATCATTTTATCTATTATTTTTTAGTTTATTTCCTTATCATCTAAATATGATACATATTTTGTTAATATTCTCATAGATATTTCATGATGATGAATAATAAATGGTGGGATAGTTTAAGGGTTTCTTATATCTAATAAAAGATATCTTGAATTTTATTACATCCATAATGAGAGTTTCTTACCATCATAGATTTTAGAAAATTCATGGGATCTAATGTTTTAGATAAACAAGAAATTGTGTGACATGTATGAATCCACCATAAATCAATCCAACACATATATTTCATGGTATAAGATTATGTATATGATTTTAGTTTAAAATTTATGCATTAGTTCAAAACACATGTCACATAATTGATTTCTGGAAACACATTCAAATTATGTTGATCCAATTTGAAAATAGTACAAAAGACATTTGTTATGTGTAAGAATAATTCGAATCTAAAAATGATATATGGTGTGGTGTATAGCACAATAGG
This sequence comes from Viscum album, assembly GCA_963277665.1. Classification (NCBI taxonomy): domain Eukaryota; kingdom Viridiplantae; phylum Streptophyta; class Magnoliopsida; order Santalales; family Viscaceae; genus Viscum; species Viscum album. The sequence goes on from OY728138.1 coordinate 514,804,500, forward strand.
AATACCTGACTTTATATATACATGGAATTTTAGTTACAATATTTAATTCAATAGAATCAATTTTATACATTAATGAACTTAGTGAATACCCATTCATTTAATAATAATATCACATTATTATTATTTTTGCACCACCTTGTGGAAAACAGAATTATAAATAAAATTCTGTGTCACAAAATAATAACATCATTATTTTAATTTGTGCCAACTAATTAAATAATTATTTACCATCCTGAAAATAATAATTTTACCAACCGATAGACATTGGTTTGCTCGAAACCCAATTCCATTTATTGAACACCTAAATAAATAAATAATAAATTTTTTCTCTTAAATAAATTTTTTAATTACAGACATAAAAAGAAATATATTTTATATAATTTATGCAATCATCTTAACTTTAATAAAATTATTCCACAGTCTTGAAAATAATATTTATTTGATTAATTAAATTGATATTAAATTTTACTAATCCCACCAAAAACACGTAGTGTGTCACTCTCTAGGATTATTTCTCGTTTTCATTAAGCGAGCTTGCCTAAAGTCCAAGAATATTATCTAGAAACTGGTCAAGGCACCCTATAGAATGAATGTAAAGTCACAACAAAGACATTCACATACCCACAATCACTGTGTCATATAATCCCTTTATCACAATATCTCATCAAGCAGGTTTCCTAATTGTGTCATCAACTGTTATGCTTGATACGTCATTCTTTGAATACATGAAATAAACTATTCGTTACACCATGACAACCGAATTTTGCGTGAATTTTCAATTTCAATAAATGTGATGAGATATTATCTTCCATAAATTGATGGGACAAATCCTTCCTTGAATTATCAATTAATAACATTCCACTCATGACGCAGGGAACATACCCTACCTCCCACCAACTGTCTGTGTGATGGTTTTCATAAGTAAATAAAATTTCGTAAGTAATGACACGTATTAATGATAATCTTAAAGTCTAAGTATCATTACACATGCTCGAAGATAGAAATATCTGATTACACCAAAACATACAGCATTCCTACGAGTATGTATGTTCAAATAATCGCCAATCATGGAGATTACCAAGTGCAAACATCAGGAGAGGAAATATCATTTTCTTACGAGTACTCTCACATCATGGTCTGCATGCTATCTTTCACATAATATTATGCCATCCAATCAAAGAAATATATTTAAGAATATTGATATAGAATTTCATGGTTTTCATCATAATGGGGAACTTCCTGACCTTATCAAAGTAACAAATACTCTAAGGCATCATTACATCATAGTCATGCAGAAAAATGAACAATATGTAATAATACATTAAACATATGTTTAATCAATGTAAAACCAGTTGGTTCTAGGATACTAACTCTTACAAATTTTTTGTTTTTATATGTTATCAAAATGATCCATAATTCATTTTGGAAAATTATGAATTTAATTCATCTTAGCATAACACAAAATGTATCTGGTTTGGGTTGAAATATGTTTTTTAAATATATAAATAATATTTAAGATTAAAATAATCATTATATAGCCAAAACTAAAATAACAATCTCGTAGTTTTCCAATCATTTGGAAAACAATACATAATTCATTTGTGACCTGTAGGATCTGATATCATATCAATCCAACACACTATGTGGAATGTATGTTATGAACTATGTGTTTTAAATATAAATTTTTAATTTAAATGTAAAATTTATTAATTTTCCAAAAATAAAAAACTAATCACATATTGTATTAAATATTTATAAAAATAATCCATAATAATTTTTAAAACTTGTGAACTAATAGTAGTTTAGTAAGATATATAATGTTGTAGGTATGACTAGAAGCTCGTTTTTACAATACAAATCTTTCATTTTAGTTATAAATGAATTCCATATAGCCAAAAACACAAAAATAAGATCAAATTGTTTTCAAAATATAGTAAAAGGATCCACTATTAATTTCTAATGTATAGGAATCAACCACACATAAATCAAGTGACATGATGCTGATAGTAAAATATTATGTGTGGTATTTCAAAATAAAAGAACAATTTTATTTAGAAATGTGTATCACATAACCAAAAAAGATAAAATAAGATCATATTAATTTTATCCATTAAAAAATTGATCCATAATTATATTTTGACATATAGGAATTTACACCATGTCAGTCAGACACATGTTTTGTTCTATATGACCTGATGTTCATGTTTTCATCCTAAAAGAGCTATTTTTGGTTTAAAACACCCAATGAGGGTCTCCTTGAAATTATTTATCTTATGATAATCAAACGTATTTTTTTATTTCATTGAAAAGTTTTAAAAATTTAAATTTTATATTTATTAATGTATGATTATATTTGATAATATCATAATATATATTTACATATATGTTCTTTAGATTTTATGTTTTTATTTTTCATAACATGTTATACAGGCATTACATTGACTTACTCAGATATATAGTACATTTTTTACTTTAATATATTGTTCTTACATGTTTTCTACTATTCATATATATAACAATAATGTACAGTACGTAGAAAAGTGGTTATCACCGTTAATGTTTTAGGATCCATGTAACCAATTTTCCATTATCAGATAACATGTTTATTTCAGCTATATATTTATCTAAAATACTAAAACATTATTTATTATTCCTTTTAAAAAATCTAATAAGATTTTATATATTTGAAATGAAGGCATCAAATTCATAATATATATCTTTCATGTCCGAAATTACGTTTGAAATAAATGAATTTTTTTAATTTGATTTATTTTTTTGAGAAGAGTTATTCTTTTATTATTTTATGATAACACAGTATTTTTATATTTCATTATATTGATTTTTTATTATTTAATAATATAAATAAATTTTATTAAAATTAATCATAAATAAGAAAAGATAATTCTATCCTTTAAGTGGTCAGTTTTAGGTCTCAATCCCAAAAAATAAAATTTGTCTATATCTTTCATGAATTACCTTAATTGAATTTATTATATGATAACATATGATATGGGATAAAATCCATTAAGTAAAGGTTTCACTTAAATTAATCCCTTACAAGTATCTCTTATGTTGACTGCCCACTGTATTCAATTCACTTACGCTATTAAACATGCTTACAGGAAAACCCCTCTATAAAAATTCCTAAATATTTTCGTGGAAATACTATTGATAATGATACACTATTTTGTTTAGTGATCATGAGTTTTATAACCCAACATAGTATTAATTTATATTCAACATACTTTGACTCTATATATCCCCATACTGTATGAATAAATCTACCTATCTAGGTTTAAGTGTATCAACTGTTAATTATTATGCGTACCTAGCATGGTTCCTGGTGACTACAACTTATTCACATAATTAGCATACTTAAATAACAACAATGTAATTATACAAACCATATTTTCTATTAGAGTAAAATTTCTGATTTTTCCATCAATAATTTTTGATAAAATTTATTTTTCAAAACATCATTTTTTTCATTATCTTTCATATATATGTTTGTTGCATGTTTATTCATTTTGATTATGCAGTATTAATAAATTTATAAATTCCTATTATTTTTTTATAAACTAAGTTATTTTTTTACCATTATTTAAACATGTTTTTTTTGAATTATAAATACTGTTTATAGTTTCACACATGAAACGTTTGGTTTAAAAACTCATAAAAGTATCTTATTTTTATTTCTAAGACTTTATGGTTTATAAATATTATATTATATTAAACTCATTATAAATTATTTTATGATATTTAAATAGATTTATTATGTTTATAATATGGTTACATATTTATTAATCATTTTACATTTTCAATTTTTAGATTTTGTATTTTGAAATTCAAACTTGTGATTTTTTTGGAATCTTTCATTGTTCTATTATTATGGATTATGTTTCAAGTACTTAATGGGTGATTTCAAATTTTTATATATTTTTCTTAATTGTTTAAAAATTTTATCATGATTTGAGTGATTATTATTAAATTATAAAATCTCATTCTGTCTCACTCCCCCCAATAATTTAGCACTATTCTATTTGAAATTTATATTTTCTAATAACCACTCGTCTGTGTTATATTTATTTGGTTTCAAAGGGAATATATCATTAATTTTGAATATAAAATTAAATAAGTGAATTAATTTTTATATAGATACCAATGATGAGTTAGGATAACATGATCCATTGTGAAAAAAAGAGCACTATAATAAAATTTCAAGTGCATTAATATCCAGTACCTATGTTATTAAGTTATTGTCTACTAGTTAGTATCTAAAGTTTAACGAAAGATTCATGGACTACACCTTCCTTTATGAGAAACCCACATTACCCATGAACTAGTAATTTTTTGTTATTTTTTTATCTTCCACATCATCATAGTTTCTTGATTCTCTTACACATACTCTTATCATTCACACACACTCTTTATTTATTTATTCTTTTAAATATAAAATAATTTTTTAAATTCGATTTGTGGAAATGTATTCTAAATTAAAGTTTAAAATGGGTTGGAAATCAACATATTAAATTTAGTGTGTCATGGTTGTCTCTCCACTAGTTAGAAAACTATTTTTTAATCAGGATATGATTCCAATTTAAAAACCAGTTAGTTTATAACATATGTCTCTCCCGGTATAGAATTTTAAGTGTAGAGTAATACAACGTTGGACTGAACTACTATAAAATAATCCTTGTTTCTTTTCATTTATTTCACCGCCAATTTACTCACTTAATTAACATTAATAATTATTTGAAATAACTAATATATTTTTTTAATTTTTTTATCTAGTCAATTAAACCCCCTCTAGACCATATTACATTACCCAATTCCAACCTAAAAATTGGTAAAATATATACATCTTTCTTGTGGATTCATTATCAACCTCATTATTTTTCTTAATATTAAAACATTTATAACAAAACATGTTCATTTTTAATTTTCTTAATCCTTATTTAAATTTTGTTTATATTTTATTCTGTTAACCAATTTTTAATTTTCAAAATCTATTGAAATTATCTTTAAGATTTAAGTAGTGAATATAAACAATGAATGGATTCCTCATAAGGCACCTAAATTTAATATAAATGATTATGGAAATTAGTGATATAGAATAAAGGTATACCTCAAAATATTGAATAATAAAAAATGGTCTGTAATGGTAAAATCATACACCCTACCCAAAGATGACCCAAATACTCCTATAATAAATGATGATGATAGATATTTTTATAAAATAAATTTTTTTAATATCTTATATTGTGCTATAAAAAAGTTTTTTTGACATTTATCTTCAAATAACATTGATCATGTGATATGAATTATTAATAAAGTCACTCTCCTTGGCTTAAAAAATATTTATTCGAACTAAACATGGTATACAATGAGTTGAGTTCCAAGACAACATCAATGGGAGAAGATGATAGTGTAAATGAAATTATCCATAAACTTAAGGTCATTAAGAATCAAATTAATTCACGTAAAGATGATTTGAATCACCATGTACTTTTTTAATGATTCATAGTGTCTATAGAAAATGCATTATATGCAAAAAAATGTTACCATTGATAATATACCTCAAAGAGTAAAATATTGATGAAATGAAAACATCACTACCTTATTATGAACTGTAATTGAAGAATATAGATGAATAAGAGACAATAAAAAATGTGTATCATTTAAATCTTTCAATTATGTTACTACTGATTGATATAATTTTAAACTAAAACACAGTAAAAAGAAATACATGACTGTAATTGTGTCTGAAGTCTATAAATAAAAGAAAAATAAAGGATTCAACTATTTATCTATTAAAAATGATCAGAAGGAATATTGTAGGATGTATATGAAATTAAATAGTTATTATAATTTTCAGGTGTTAATTGTTTTAGTTCTTAAAGAAAAAGGATATAAATCAAAAAATTCCAAAACTATAAAATAAATAAAAAACAAGAATATTGATAAAAGGCATAGAAAATTAGTAATATTTATACCAAAGATTATAATTCTATATAATAATCATTAAATGAGATAAAATATTACAAATTTTTCATCATGGCATATATTGAAAATATTAAAAATTAATGATTTAATTCTGGATGTTCTGATCTTGGTAAAGATTCTAGAACTAAAAATATTTATGAATTAAATAAATAAATTTAATGATTATGAATTTTTCTAAAATTAAATGATTTATATAATTAGATTAGGGAAAATAATGAGGGGTATGTTTCTAAAAATAAAATTATTATACAATAGAATGAAAATTTAATGAATTTTTCTTCTGTTTCTCATTCTTAAATTTATAATATTTAGAAATTTTCTTATGATTTTATTAAAACTTTGAAAAAGGGTATCGATATTATTAAAAAAAATTATTTATGGTCCCAAAATATATCATTTAATGATCTCATTGAATAAAATAATTAATAATAATTATTGATTCGTTAGTGAAAATAAATTAATAAAAATGTACTGAAAATTATTTTTAAAAAATTATAAATGGTTTTACTTTTAATATTACATATTTTCAATGTGGTGTGAATGGTATCTTTCAAATTTTTTATTCTCGTTTATTTAAAGAGTATTTGATATTTAAAAAGACTCATATTTCTATTTATTTTTAATATTTATTATCATACAATAATTGATAAAATTATATGCGGGTGAAAAAAAATTGTACTACTAATCAAATTGGACCCAAATTAAATTGGGTAATTTTTTTACATGTAATTGAATTTTGTTGGAATCATTCCATAGATATGTCAAGAAAAACATATGGTACATGGTTAATGGATTATCTATTCATATGACTGAAGACCAATCAAAATTAACATCTTTCAATAATTTTGATGGAGATACTTTACATTTAAAGATAATTCCATAGGAAATGTAATAGTTTTTAGTAAAGTTAGAATTTCTAAATCAATCTTTATTTCTATACTATTATATATTAAAATTTTTAAAAATAAATCGATTAGTAAATCTAAATTATCTGATGATGGAATTAATGTAAAATGTTAATTTTTAAAAAGAATTTATTTTTTATGAAGCTTATATTTATCAATAACCTAATTTTGGAAATTAAAAATATCAAAATCATTGTTTTAAGTAATAAAAAGATGTATATGGTCTTAATAAATAACCTCATGCATGTTATGATATAATTATAATATTTTTTTTGAAAAATTATTTATTTTTAAGGCAATGTAGGTCCTAATTTATTAATTTAGAAAATTTATAATACTTTTTTAATTGTAAAAATTTATGTTGATGATATTTTTATGCGTATTGAAAATATTTTCTTTCAAAATAAATCAAATCTTATAGATAATGAATTTTACATGAACTATATGAGAAACTTTATGTCATTTCTAGGACATCAAATTTTCCAATAAAATGATGGAATATTTTTGAATCAATCCAAATGTGCTGATGATTTAGTCGAACATTTGGGTCTCAAATATTGTAAATCTTAAAAAAAACCCTATTAGTATTTGGTGTAAATTAATTTTTTGTTATGATTGGAATTTTTTTTGACTAATTATTAATTTAAAAAATTATTGAAATATTTTTTGGTATTTAACTACTTATACACTCAATATTATGGATAGTGCAGGTTTAGTTATTGGATTACCACCTCATACAAATGAATAAAACTAAAAATTCTAATAGACAGAGAATTAGATTTGTTAAAAGAACTATTAGTTTTAAATTATTTTATTCTAGATAAAATTGTTTTTTATAAGTAATTAAAAATTGTATTTTGGAGGATATCCAATTTATATAAAGATATTCTCCTGTAGGTGTCACTTTTATCGTAAAAATTTAGTTTCATGGAGTTCTGGAAAATAGAACTATGTTTCATTTTCAACTATAAAAATTTATTATATATCTACCACAACATATATTTTTCAATTTATATAGACTAAGAAAAATTAAATTGATTTCAGTATTTATCTTGATAAATTTTCAATTTCGTCTGATAATGAATTTTCTATTTATATTTCAAATAACCATTCAAAACATTCTAAAACTAGGTATAGAGTTGGTGGTTTAATTTTATCTATCATTATGTTAACAATATTTATATTATTCTTGAATATATTCCAACTAAAAATAATTTCTGATATTTTCAATAAACCCTATGAGTTGGTAATGTTTTAATAAACATAAATTTGAACTTCTTATGTGATAAATTTAGTTAATCATGTTTTTTTTTATTTTAACTTAAATTCATATGAACTTATTTATGGGGAGTTTGAATTTATATATATATTATTTTTAAAAAAATTTACATGAAGTCAATGAAATATGGAATCAATATTTCATATTACGTTTGTTTGATTTTTGCATATAATTTCATGTTTATAAATAGTTTTAAGTAAATTTTAATTACATTGTTTATTTAATTATCAAATTACACACAATATTTTCTTATGTGTATTGAATCCATATATTATTGAAAATTTTGGAAAATTGGTATATTTTTAAAAATGTCTACATGGTTTTGTAATTATGAAAATGGTGGATAATATTGACTGTCTCCTTGAACCACTTTTGGATTTGAAAATTATAATGTTTTTTTATGTCCTTGATATTAAAATAAAATTAATTTTATATTGATGGAATTTTCATAGAATTGGTCATATAATTATATTCAATTACTAAAATTATTTTTAGATTTAATGTTTTTCTTTTTCGCAACATGTTCAACAAGTTTTATTTTGAGTTCGTATGCTCAAATGTTTATTTGGGACATTAATATTTCATTTATACATGTTTTCTACAATTCCCATTCAAAAAAACAACTATGAACCATATAGTCAAATAGTTATACATGTAGTTATTTTATAATCCATTTAACAATTTTTCTAGTTTCAAATATCCTATGTATTTTGACTGTATATGTATCTACACAAATCCAAATTCAGTGATTCTATTTTTAATTATATAAATATTTATAATATTTAATTTGAATAATGCAACATATGTATAGGTAAATTTAATGTATGAAATTAGGTTTTATGTCATTGAATTTTTTATGTATGATTTATTCTATTTTCTAGAATAGTTTTTTTTAATTATATTTAATATAACTTTATTATTTTAAAATTTGGCCAAGTGATTCCTGATTTTTTTGAAATATAATGAAATTTTAAAAATATAAGTCAAAAGGGCCCAATGATAATTCTATCATTTAGGTGGTCTATTTTATATATAAATTTTGAAAAGCCATTTTATCTATAGTTCTCAGGATTTCCTTTATGTAAATTTCCTTTCTGAGAAATTTTGATATATTAGAAAATATGCTATGCGGTGGGTTTGCTTACATGAATCGAGTATATGAATCACTTAATTATATTTTCCTATGTCATAAATTAACTTATGTAGATAAAAATTTCTATTTGAGAAAATATTATTCAAATCACCATATATAGTTTGTCAAAAGTACATTAAAAATTATAATTTTTCTTGTGTAGGGACTATGAGTTTTAAAACCCACCTTACTATGAGTTTAACTTCAACAAACCATGCAACCATTTATCATCCTACACCACTAGGTAATCTACCATCCATGGGTGAACTGTACCTAACATGTGTTATTATGATTGCCAACTACAAAGCTAGGTGACCACACCTTATTCATATATTTAGAATACTGATTTCATACTATGATAAATATATATACATCACGTTCTATTGGTGGGAATGGTTATTTATTTTCTATATTTATATTGTAAATTTTTTTTTAACCATGATCTATGTTCATTATGTTTCATATATCTGTATTATTCCTATTAATTTTTTTATGTTTAATTTTTGGTAATGAATGTTTAAATTTATTTTATTTAGGTAGGGCCTTCTTGAATTGTTTCCCATTACATTAAAAATGTTTTTTTGATGTTAACATATTAGATATAGTTTCACATAAGAATCATAAAACCTGAAAACTAAATTTATTTATTTTTTTACATTTTTTTCTTTCATTTTATGGTATAAAAATTAATATTTGATAATATCAAACTCCTTCAAATTTATTTAGACATATTTAAATTACTGTTTAAATGTTTTTAATATCTTCACATATTTACTACTTGTTCTAAACAAACTAATTTCAATTTCATATTTTTCAAATTCATGCATTATATTTTCTTGTGATCATTCATTTACCTATTATTTTGGAGGAAATATCTTGTATTTAATTAGAAATTTCAAAATCATTAATATTGTATTCATAGTTTTGAACGTCATTCATGAGTTCATTTATTATTGTGAAAAGATAATTTCTCTTTATATTTCACTAAGATAATCCAATATTAATAAATTTTAATTTTAAATTGTATAGTGGATACTTGGATTTGTAAGTTTTATTTGTTTAAAAATGTAATTGAGATTTTATAATGGACACAAAATTACCCAATTACAAAAGTTATGATATAGATAATGTGATGATCTAAAGGAATAATAACATATTAGATTCAAAATATTTCTACATTAATCACCGAAGTGGTGTACAATAAAGTAGCAATGTGATCATGTTATTAATTATTGGATAGTATCTAATGCTGAATATAAATTTATACAAATACTATTCACTTGATGAGATTTCCACATTGTCCATGAACAAGTTATTGTGATTTCTTCATTCTATATTCTACATTATCATGTATTATATACTCTATAAAACATCTTATCATTCACATAGACTTTATTTAATAATTAATCATTTACAATCTAAATAAATTAATTTCAATGGGTTTTGACTCTTCGTTGGTAATCCCATGACCATTCAGGTTGGGAATCATGTATTCTAATATTGGGTTGTAATTGAAATGTGACTCCCTATAAATAAATTTACATTATCATGGTTATCCTTACTCCATGAAGAAAATGATTTTGTAATAGTTTAATGGTTCCCTTTCTAAAATCCAGTATTGAAAAAAATTTCTCTCATTGAGTAGAGTGGTATAAGAGTAGAATATGCTGACTCTAGTCCGAAATAATATTAAAAACATTCTTGTGTGCCTTAATTTATTTAATTTCAAATGGAATATCGTAATTAATAATAAAAAAAGTATAAATAATTAACATATTTCATTAAATATTATAATCTGGTCTATTTACTATCTCATAGACCATCTGCCATTACCCATTTGAGCTAACACAGTGTATATAAAAAACAAACAGAATAACCTCGCATTATTTTCAAAGTTATTTAAAAATATACATCTTTTATTTGTGATGTGTAGGAATCGATTGAACATAAATATGATTCACAATGTGGCTACTAAATTTATGTTCATGATTTTAATATAGAAGAAACATTTTTTCTAAAACACATGTTACTAGAAAAAAATGATAAATAAAGATCAGATTATTTTCAAAAGTTCTGAAAAAAATCCCTAAATCATTTGTGACGTGTAGGAATCGAACACTTGTCAATACAACACATTATGTAGCTGGTTGGACTTAATGGTCATGTTTTCAATATATACAAGTGAATTTAGTTTAAAACACATGACCTTAGAAAAAATGAAAACATTCTCATATTGTTTTAAAATAATAATAATGTTATCGATAATTAATTTGTGACATGTTGTAATTGACCGCATATGAATCCAAAAAATGATATTGATGATATCACCCAAAGTCAATGTTTTTAATCTAAAAGTTTCATTTTATTTTAAAACATATATCACATAGCTAATACAATGAAAAGAGATCAGGTGATTTTTAAACATTAAGAAAATGATACATAAATCAATTTATAGGTATATGAATTTAATACACATCAATATGACATATGAAGTGGTCGGTATTACTCTAAGTGTGTGTTTTAAATATAAATTTTTCTTTTTAGTTTGGAACACATACCATGTGCCCTTAACCAATTAGACAAACGTTTTTAAAAAAAATATGAAAATGATGTATAATACATTTTTGACATGTCAGAATTGACATTTCATCAATATTATGCATGATTATCAAAAAATATCATTAATATATATAGTTTTTAACAATATAATTTATCATTTGTTGATTATATACCATTAAAACTATAATTTGTTTATTTTTTAGATATTGTTACTAAAATCAGTAATGGTTTTTAGGTAAAATCTTATGTAAGATGGTTGATCAATGGGGAAACCATAATATAAGACATAATATATTATTATATTTTTTTTAATTAATTTATTGATTAATAATATCACATAAATTTAAATATTTTTGTCCACGTTTTTTATTTTAAATGATTGTGAAATGTTATATTTTTTTATAAATTCATATCTGTATATTTTTGTTTCCATATATTTGGATTATAAATGGATTATTTGTTATTGTACAATTAAAGTGCTTCAAGAGATTGGAAGTAATTTCATGGACATTATCATTTCTCTCAAAATCTCTAATAAAGGTCCAATTTATCAGTACTTTAAAAGTCCTTATAATGTACAACTTTATCCGTGAAAAAATAAAGTGATGATAAATTAACTATTTTTCAATGCTAAACTAATGTGATAATAATGAACCAATTTATTAGTTCATTATTTTAGAAATGAAAAAGTTGTCATTTATCAGCACTATGAAAATTTATGATAAATGAGGACTTTGACAATGATAAAATAAAGAGCTAATAATGGAACCTTTTATCACTGATAAAACTAGACATTATTGTCCCTAATCAAATACACAATCCTTTAATGGTTCTTAAGAAGAAATATAATTTTTACATTAAAAAAATATATCGTTTTATTAAAAGCATAATATATTGTGGTGTAACACACTATCTCATTATCACAATTGAGGGCCCCTACCCACCAAAACTGTTGGAATCAACCTATGAAAATAAGTCTCCAATTATAATGTAGTTGTGTGTAGGCAATTTATCTGAGGCAGAGAAATTTATTATTGCAGATATTTTTCTCATCATTTATTGAGGAGTTTCTCTCATAACTAATTAAAATTTAATTCTCATTATTAATGGATATAAAAATGGAATTTTTACGGGATAATTTGGATTTATGGAATTTATGTCTATAGAAATTGATGCAATGAAATTTCTTATTGTATATATTATGAGTGCTGACAAGCCATGACCCAGGAAGAGGTGGATCCAGTTAAGAGGAAGCCATCCATGGAACACACAATGTATTAGAGGCACTAATTCCAATGATGGAGGTTGATACCCACATTTGTGGAGCCTAGAAGCAAGGAGCCAAAAGATGCAATGAATGAACGGTGTTGATGTAAAGTCTTACACTATAATATGTAGAGTTCTTGATGATGGTAATTAATATGGACTATTTTGTTCTCCTTATCAGATTAGTGTGATGTTTTAACTATCCTATAGATTTGGGAAGACGGTTTGAACCACATGATCCTATTTTTTTTTAATTTTTTTTTAATTTTTCCTTTCATGGATTATGTCTTATCATACGTTTTTGTTTATTACTATGAATGAATAACTTTATTGGACAATAAAAAATGAAAATTTCCATCAATGTGGTGGATTGGGTGACTATAATTCATAGTTCTGTACAACAATTCAGATGGGGTATTCCAAATAAATGTTCAAAGTTTTTATCATTCATCCTGGATCCCATAAAATTAGAATAATATGGATTCATTAAATTGTTCAGTTGTAGACCATGGTGGAATGCATAAGGTGTAGAAGTTTTTGAAAGACTAAATGGAATCTAATAGAAGAAATAGGTAGTACTAGAGGTATTTCAATGATATAAAAATCCCAATTGGCCAGAAAGAGTCATTAGGCTTGATCTATTGTTGGTGGTGGATAGATTTTTATAGAAGACTATTGGGGTTCCTCAGTTTAGGTGGTATATAAAGAGTATAAATAAATGTTACCAAAAGATGGTTCCTATAGCAATGGTGTTTCTATCTTTTAAAAAGGCATCATGGAAATCAGTTTCTTGAGGTGTGTTCCATGTATTGGTATGAATTTGGAGTTTGGGGAAGGATTTTGAAATTTTAGACAGCAATTGAACTAGAATACTATAATAGAAAGTACTCATAGATTGTTTCGAATGATTAATTCCTATTATAGATCGATCATGTCCCCGAAAAGTGATATCAGATGAATCTGTCAGTTATCAGTTATTATTGATGGAACATTCAGCAGGTACCCATATTCTATAAGAAATTTATGATAGAGAATATTAATTTTATAATTCAACTCAATGTTAGTGATCATTTGGAGGATCGGTAGAGAAATATAAGGACATTTTATGATGAATGTTGGTTTTAAAGAGATGGAACCATGCTGGAATTAGTGGGAAAAAATAACATGACCTAGGATTCTCATATATAGATAGTATATCTTGTTTGGAAGAATATTCATTAAATTTCACAAACACACTTCAAGGTATTAAATTAGTGATGTGCCTTTAGACACATCGATTCATAAAAAACTAGTTCATAAGTGTTCTACATCATATTCAGGTTAGTTCCTCATTATTATCACCCATATAATACATATCACATAGTATACATATCATTATTACTCAGGGTAGAGAATCATAATAAAGGGTGATCTCATATGATTAGTTGTGGTAAATAAGGGAAATTTATATAAAAATAACAAGAGCATAATGGTATGATAATGTGATCATAAAATATGAAAACCATACCATCCATATCACTAGTAAAAATCAGGAGTAATTGAATAAATAATGAAATTTTATAAAACATTAATAATGAGAAAAAAAATATAACATGAACTGTGAGAGAATAAAATTGACAACAGACATGGAATTTTTACATACATAGAAACATAGAAAATTATTTTCTTATGTATCATGGATTATTATAAACACATTCATACAGCAGTGGGTTCACTCCGAAAACCGTCCTAGTAGTCATGGTCCACTCCCAATACTATCATAGTTTATAAAGTCAATTATTGAAGTTCTTTAACTATCCATTCTAGTCCTATTTATCTTATGAGATATAAATCATTACCCAATCTATTAGAGGGATATACAGGTCCCAATAGTTTTTATAATATATCCTCTATCCTTATTTATAGCATATCCACGATCACAAATTAAAAATACTATATATATGTCCTCTGAGATCAAAAAACATTCATCATATCGAAACCCATGTAATTAAAGTGTTTTATTAAAAATTCATCATAAATTAAACTCTAGAAAAGAAATAGGTTTCATAATCATGTCATTTTTTCGTCAAATCATTACACATAGAAAAATATGCTTGTTTAATAATAATTATATCATGGTACAACCCTTTCAATAGAAATGGTATTCATAAAAAAATCATTATAAAAAAACGATTTAGAGATATAATATGAATTGTTTCCTTATAATACAACCATAGTAAATCATATGTAACATAAAATTATGTCATATTAGATGAAAAAAGATTTTAAATTAAAAATAACTTGTAAAAAATCTTCAAATAAATATATTTTCATTGAATATAATTTTTTAAAACAATAAATTTACATATTTTATGGATTTTTCTTCATTAAGAATAATCCTTTAAAATTATAAAAGATGGTTTTTAAAGAATTTAAAACTTTTCATGAGATAAGTAATATTTCCACAATGAAAAATCATTTCAAGACAAACAAATAATAAAAATAGTATTATTTGAACATAAACTTTAATACATACAAAGGGACTATCAAATAAATTAATTTTCATAGTGTTGGGAAATTTTGATTAGGCCTTTCATGTTAAAAAAATGATTACATTCAAATTTTTGGAATAATATGAAATAACATTCTTTTGAAAAATACATAGAGATTTTGTTTCAATTTTTTTATAAATATTCATCCCTAGGAATAAATTTCTTAAATAAATAATTTTATTTCTTTTGAAATTAATTTATTCTGAAAAATAGATTTGTAAGAAAAAGCGTTTTCAACTGAAGAGAGAAATAGATATATATTTTTATAAATACATTTTTTTGAACTCTAGAGCCCATAAATAGAGTAAAATGGATATAAAACATGTATTTTAATTAAATAAGCATAGCATAACAAATCATGAGTTTTTTGGGAGATTTTATCATGATATTTCATCAAGAGAAATATAATCATAAGTTGTCCTGATAAAAGATTTGATTTTTTTGTAGAAACCATACCACTTTCATAAAATTGAATCCTAATCCCAATAAATAGTAAAATTATATTAAAATTATATTATAATGAATATATTAATATTCATGAAATAGAAATCCAAATGCATTTTATTTTTATATCATAATAGAATATTTTTTCATAACATACCATATGTTCCCAAGAAGCCAAATTGAAAAACAAATCTCTTAACGCTTTGGTAACTATTGAGCAATAAACCATAAGAAATATAGATAATAAAATGGATATGTAAATCCCATTTATATTTACTAAAATCCTCATAATATATTTTAATGGTCAAGATATACACCATATTAATGAAATAGGTGGTGAATATGGCATGTGACTCACTTAAGTAAAATGTGAGACCAAAATCCCTAACATTAAGTATCAAATTCCATAATAAATGTTCAAAAATAAGTTATAATAAATCTAATTATGTTATAAATATATTATAGAGAAAATATTATATATATCAAATGAAATATTATTTTTTTATGGAAAATTATTATTTGTTTACTGAAAAGACTATGTTATGGTTATATGTATGCATGAACATTGTATCCATTTTCTCAATGGATTAAAAAAGTTAAATAATATATTACTATTTAATAATTATTTTTATCCGATATTTAAGTAATATTTTCATTAAATATATCATTTTTAACTTCTATGTTAGGCATGGATAAATCAAACCCTTTCGTGAGGCAATAGTCCTCTCTACAGATGAGTGACTTTAACGTATTCCAATAGAATGGAATATAACACGGTATATGTGATATAATAATTTAATAACTCTTATATTTTCATAAATATCTTGTCTAACCATTAAATATTGCATTATAACAATGTATGATATGTGGTTATGCAAATCATATAACATTAGTTGGTCAACTTGTAGTTTCCCACACACACATACATTTATTTTGTATCCCATTTGATGTAAGTGAGGATTGGTTTAAGTCACTAAACTAAAAAATAAATTTAGGAAATATACTAGGGATATTATATCATATCCTTTTAATAATAATTGATGTAGGAGGAGAAATAAATAAAAGAAAAACTATTGTCAATGATTGTTACCTCTTCTTCGAGTTACCCCCTCGAGTTTGCACCCAAATCCTTATAAGGATGGATTTATGAAAAAATAAGGATTCTACAATGTGGGGAGAGAATTAATGAATACATAATGGATAGGTATTTCATGAATAAAATGGGTTTTTATAGTGGGTAGGAAAGGATAAAGGTAATCTATTAATAAGAGAGTTGGGTGACACTCTTTTATGTTTTCGAAAGTAAAATTTTTACCCACATTTTTCAGTTGAAAAAAGGATAAAAATTATTTAATTATTAATATTTATAAATTATATGGTCAAATATTACAATAAAATTGGTGTTGGAACTGTTTTAGTCCATTTTAAACCATAAATTTTAAGTTAACCCAATGTGGTACCATTTTCACCTTAAGCAGGGTAATGATTTTTCATTGTTTATACTATTGAATATAGTATTAAAATTAGTTGTTAATATTATAAAATAAAATTATTTTGTTTCATAATATTGAATCCATTATTAAAAATTATAATAACAGAGTTGTAAAAAATATAATTCAAAGTTAATCTCACAGACGTGACGAAAAAGTAGTTTTATAAAAAGATAATGTTTAAAAGTTTAAAATGTATTTATATAAAATTTCAATATGACATTAATTACAATGACATAACATGAATTAATTTATTTATAAGTGAAATAAATATAAAATTTAAACCATATATAAAAAATTGTATATATTTATATAAATGAAAATTATTGTCAATTCTTAATAAAATCAAGTATTTTTCACTATTCATTAAGTATATTATCTTATTGGAAAATTATAAAAAATTTATCCGTAACATAATTTGGACAAGATGATTTAAAATATAACTTTCATTTTTTAAAATAAATATTTTGAAATTTTGAAATTTTAATATTAATATAAGTGCACAAACGTCAACAAAAATGATTTTCAAGCATAAAATTGGATTTATTATTATCTATTATTTAAAAGACACATAATATGAATGTGAAAATTTTGATTGAATATATAAGATATATATATATATATCTCAATAAATTGGTCCTAAAATTTGTTTTTCTATTTATTGAGGTAAAATGCATTTGTTCTCATAAAAATAGTTTATTAGAAAAAATATATTCAATAAATTAAAATTGGTTATATTTTAATTTTGAATTGATTTTTTCCCAAAGAATAAATTATATATACTTGTGTAAACCATATATTATAATTAATTATTTAACATTACTCACAAATTCCAATACAACGGTGACATGAAAACAATGATATTAAATAATAATATTTTTGTTGTATGTCTCATTTCGTTAAAAATTATTGTTTCATTTAACATAAAATATCTAAAGGATATAATTTATTTGAAAAAAACTCACAAAATCACCTTAAAAATTATACCTAGAAATTCATCACTTTGGTACCAAAAAATATGGATAATCCAACATCATTTCATTCTCATATTCCCCCATAACATCTACAAGATGGTGGATTCACCACAACACATTGATCATATGTGTTATATTATTTCATAGAACATTATTCATAGGATAATGATTCTTTACAAGTTATTCCTCAAAATTAAGTTCATGCTCAAATATCACAACATTTATATTCAGCATAGGTGATTATTTAGATATGTACATCCTCAGGAGAGATATGTGGACACATCGTGCCCCTAAGAGAGGTTCAGTAGAAGATATAAATGATAAACTATTGTCTCTATCAAATCATTTATATCAATTTTTATGATCATACTAGGGTGTAGTCTTCCCTTCATTAATAAATGGAAGAAACCAAAGAAACATGTTCTCCCCAAATTCTAACTTATATAAAATTTATGATTATCATCATAACATTCCTTTAGACTTTGTTTTTCCCTTATATGTTGCAGATTGAATCTAACCTTATCATCCATTTTATAATCTTTCTCAAGTACTCATAAATTTATTAATACAACTTAATTGTTGTACATTAGAGTTATACACATCTTTTAATATGGATCTTATTAAGGATCCATCTGAAATGTTGAGTGAAGTAAATTTTTTTATGAAAATTATAGTATAGGGAGGTGTTGAATCCAACAACTTTTGAAATACATAGAATAAAATCTTATCACATCCTATAGGGTTTTCATTTTTCTCTCAAACTGGCTATATATATGGGGATGATACGTAGGGCTGAAAAATTACCCCATATCTAGGTTCTAATGAATACTTCTTGAGAACTTTAGAGTAATCCTCAGACCCCAATCATATATAATAAAATGTTTTTCTCCATGTAATGCTTATGAGTTCTTAATTTTATATAGTGGAAGGTTTATATAATGGGGAATAATATCAATTAGGGAGAGTTTGTTATGAACTCATAAGTATATCAGTTACAACCCCAAGAGTATTATTCCCATTATAAGTTTTTGGGAGTCTGATGAAAAAACCAAAGTTGATGACTTCTCATTTACTTTCTGGTAGGGATAAGGCTATTAAAATCCTTTTTGACAATTGTCTCATATAATTGAAATTATAACATACTAAGCCTTGAGATATATAATAAATAATATATATCTTTTTTTCTTATAAATTAACATTCATGTAAGAAAATGGTAAGAGTTATACCCTAGTCACACATATATTATGGGTTTAAGCCCCACATCATTTCCTAATGAATCAATTTATCATTCATCTTATGTGTTAACCTTTTTACAAAAGAATATTAATAAAAAACTTCATAATTTAAATTACCCATAATAATCATATCATCAAATATAAGATAAAACATAAAAGTTACCAATAAAATTAATCATATGACTATAAAAATGCATTCCTCTTGAAAACTAAAGGATTGTATTTCTGTAAATGCCTCCAAAATTATCCACAATGTTGATAAAATCCACGAATATAAAATATCTAGAGTTTATTAGAATATGAACATATGATCAAACTTAAAATGATAAATCCATGATAGAATAAATAACTCTTAAGGTAACAATTCATGGTGATAGACATGATTCAAAAACTATTAAAATCATTATGTTTTTCATGATTCCAATAACCAAAATACCATTGGTAAATACATCTTAAACATAATGCTTAAATCAAAATACATAAATAAAACAATCCTTTTACATTGATTATTTGTAATAAAATAGTTCCATCCATGGTATATGGGATATCCATTAGTTTAGGTCATTGAAATTGATAATTCCCATGTTCCTCATAAATAAGATATAAAATTCCATGAAATTTTTTTACTCTATAGAATTCATTAATAAATTGTAAAAAAAAATCCCATCATTTGATATATTCTCCAAGGTTCTTATTCATGTATTTTTTACATGATGGAAGACTAATCTTCATTAAATTATGTTCAATTCTTCATGAAAATTAATAAAATACCATATTACTATTATTTTATACGTTAGTAATCTCACTGAAGTTCACATTGTTAATAATATATCACAATAATTGATTATGGACAGTCACAATATAATTATCTTGAGTCAGAAACACATTTGGTTTCTCGTAATTATTCAAATTTCCAACACATTCACTATTAACAAGATTATTTTAAGTATTATTTATTTTCGGAAAACACAAATCATTGTATAATAAACAATAATCATAGTGGGAAATGACATAATCATGAAAAATCACTTATAAGAGGTCAAAATAATGTCACATAATTATAAATCCATGACACACTAGGACAATAATTTATAATAAATAGACATTTTTATAATATTTCATGATTCTCCAAAATTATTTTGGTTATTTTCAAAGTTTATCCACTAGGTGTATAAAATGTTGTGTGAAACGAGGCCCATTGTCATCCACCAAGTGATGATTGAGTCCAATTTAATAAATTAATTTTGGATTAATTACCCCTTGGTACCTCAATGACCATTCCATATCTACTTGTAGTATCTTTAAAGGGTTTTAATTATGGGGAAGCCAATCTCCCAATCTCCACCACAATTATATGACATTTTCCATTACATTAACTCATCCGTAGAATTATCCTTAGATATATCCTTATACATAACCCTAGGGGCGTGACTAAGGTTTTATACTCTTAGTTTCTAAAGGACAACTAAACATTTTCTATCACACAAAGTATATTGACCTAGGCTTCACATACATTGATATTATATCTTTTTAGATTAATATTCATTATAGAACAAAAACAAATTATTTAGGATCAAAAATGTATAATTATTTTTGAAATACGGAAACATAATAATATGTTTGACAAGAGTTATACATGGTCTCCCACCTAATAACATATAACTACCACCCTTGTTAAAAATATGACATCTAATACCCATAATCATAACATAGCTATAAAAGCCTAATAAATGGTGAGATAAGATGCTTATTAAGGGTAAAAATTGGAAATATATAAACATAACATGAGTAAATTTCTATGAAAATGTGATCACAAAATATGAAAGACAAACCATGTATATCAAATATCATAATCATTATTCATGTATAAATTATTGGTAGTTCATAATACATGAATCTTGATAAAATCAATGAAAATGCACCATTATAGCATAACATTAACATAATAAATGTATTTTTTTTATCATGCAAATTATTACTATAAATCATTTCATTATTAGTCAAGGATAACTTCCAAAACAATAATTTTTTAATGGGTTCACTCATAAAACCATCATAGTAGTCAAAGTTCACTCTCAAGACAATCATATTAGAAAAAGTACATTACTGAACTCAGTTTAATCCCCATTACATTCCAATTTATCTCATGATATATTAATATATAATCAATGGAATGGTGGGATATATAGGTCCCACCCATCATGGTCATAAATCCCCACGATTCTTTATTATATAGTAATCACTACAATATAATACAAACTATAGATGTTTTGGAAACAATATCGTAACAAATTTATCATATCCGAACCCATGTACGGAAGTTTATTTCATAAAATTTTATTCCTAACATAACCTATGTAAAAGAAACAAGTTTCAAAATCATCTAATAATTTCATCAAATAATTACGCATGGAAAAAGGATGTGGGATTCATAAAAATATTATCTATGTATAACCCATAAATGAGAATCATGTTTAATAAACACATTGCCTTTGTAAAAATAAACCATTTGGAGAAAGAATAATTATGGAAAACTTTTATCATATCCCCTCTAAAGCGTATGTAACATTAATAGTTATAATCATGGATGAAAATTAATTTGAAAAGAAAAATCACATTTATTGTTTCTTGATAAAAATATTATATATTTGAAAATAACTTTTAGAAATTAAAAATTCATAAAAAACTAATCTTTTTTTAGAAAATAAATATTAAATATTTAAAGGAATCATTAAAAAACATTTATGATATTTTTTAAGGGAAAATAACCTTTCTACTTTGGAAAATAGTTTTTAAAACATAAGAAGATTAAAAAATAATTTTTTAAAATGTAAAGTGAAAAAAATAATTTAATGTTAAAATAAAATAGAAGTTATTATGATGAGGAATGATCTTCATGCTATTCATGTGAAAAAAATATTCATTTAACATTTTTAATAAAATTCCAAACAATAATTGTTTAGAAAATGACATGGATATTACTTTAAGTTTTATTTTTCAAAGTTAAAACATGTGTATATATTTGTTTAGTAAATAATTTTATTATTTCTAAAAACATTTACGAATTAATTTTTTTAAATCACAATTTTGATAAAAATAGAGGATTCCACTTAAGTGAAAATAAACATGATTTTTCTTAAAAATATTATTTTGAAAACTTTAGTACATAAAGAATGGAAACTGAAGGTGAGAAGCGTATTCTCCTGAAAAAACTAGATAATAAGATAATCCATGATTTTTTTGAGAGAACGATTATATGATTTAATAATAAGAAATATAATCAAAATCAATCCTAAAAAATCAGAATGTATTATATAACCCATACCACATTGTTAACATTGAATCATAATTCCCATGAAATAATAACATTAATTGAAACATATAATATCATTATTTTAGTGAGATTAATGTTATAACTTGTCAAAGGGTAGGTATATTCACATTATAAAATAATATTGGTCTATAACATAACTTATGTCCCAAACAAGACAAATTGAGACAAAAATATCATACCACAATAGTAACTTTTGAATCGTAAACCCCACGAAAGACAGATCCTTAAATGGATATTTAAATTTAAATTACTTTAAGGATAATAATCATGAAATAAACTATTGGTAATAATATACACAACATTAAATAATTAGGTTGTGACTACGGCATGTGTCTCACAGAAGTAAAAAGTGAGACAAAAACATCTTACCTTGAGTCTCGATTTTCATTATACATGTTACTAATTCATATATAGTACATATAATTTTTTTATAAATATATAAAATAACCATAATTATATTTAACATACAATATATTATTCACTTATGACCATTTATTACATATTTTTTAAAAATTCCTTGTTAATGTCACTTTTCAAAAAATAACCCTTTGTTTTTCATGTATATTTTTATTTTTTATTTTTGGTACCCTTACATTATTCATGGTTACATCATCTAAAAAATTTAAGAAATTTTTTAAATAATATAAACATTCCTTATATATTTTATTATAGTAATCTAAAATGATAGAGGTAGAAAATAAAATACATCGTTCATGGAGCAGATAAACTTTGAGTATACATGAATGTTGTTTCCATTTTATCGATGGATTGAAATAAAAATAGTTAAAAAATATATTACAAGTCTATAATCATTTTTATTTAATATAGATTGAATTTTTGTATTTGAAAAAACATTTTTTTAACTTCTAAGTAAAGTGTGACATTGCTTTATAAGGCAGTTGTCTGCCACACACCTGAGTGACATTATCAAAATCTTAAATAATATAAAGTATAAAGGTATATGTGATTTAAAAATTAAATAATAATAAAAGTATCATAAATAACACATAATAACATTTAATAAATCATTATAACTATATATCATAGGTTTTGATGTAAAATAAATTACATCAATTCATGATGTGATAGTCCATTGTACACGTGAGAGATGATTTCAAATCCCATTTGATTAAAGTGAAGAGTGTGTTTGGTAATTACCTTAACAGGACAAAATCTAATTATATTACTGTTATTGAGGTTATTATATCATAAATATTTAATAATAATCTATATATTTGGAAAATGAAACAAAAGAAAACATTAATTATTAAATGATACATCTTTTAGGGAAATCTCCTTTGGTGGGTAACCAAAGCCTTTCATAGTTCGATTTATGACCAATACAAGGATTATATGAATATATGTGGAATCTAATTATGATAGTTGGGTAATTTTTTCTCGATCCACATTTTTTGGAGAGTTATAGGAGAGAGGAAAGTGTGGTCATTTATAAGAGAGGTGAGTGGTACACAACTAATTTTCGGAATGAAAACTGAGTACCCTTAATTTTCACATGATACATGGATAAAAAATTGAAAATGAAAAATAATGAAAAAATATAAGGCCAATATTTGGCCATAAAATGGGTGTTTTATATGTAATGATTCATTTTTATCTTCTATATTTTTAGTTTAATCCATAGGTAAAACCATTTCACCCTAACCATGGTAAATATTTTTTACAATTTTTAGCATTCAATAAGGAAAAAATAATGTTAGCCTTATAAGTTAAGATAAATTATTCCAATTTAAAATATTGAATCAAATTAAACAATTTATAGTCACATAAGAGTAAAAAAATTGAATTTTTCATTAATCCCACAAATTTGATGAGAATATGGGTTTTCAAATAGAAAATATAGAAAAAATTATAAAGTATTTATAAAAAAGTTCAATTTTGAATTTGATTAAAATTAAATAAATTTGACTAATATATATAACAACTTATTACTCTTACCATTAAATCCACATTAAAAAACCTATTGTGCGTACATTAATTAAAAGAAATTTTGATTATTAATAAAAACTAGATTTTTTTCTATTTATTATGATTGTTTCTTCTCAGAATAACCTGAACAATTCAGCAGAAGACAATTTTTAACTAATTAATTTATAAATTAATTTAATGTTTTTTCTACAATTGAAAAAAATTAATTATAAAATATTTTTAAGAAATGAAATAAAAAAAATTATAAATTTTTTTTTTAAAAGAATAAAATAATATTTAATCTTATATCTATAATATAATATAGGTAAAATATATTTTAAATATTTTATTGAATACATATAATATATATTTTATTGAAATAATTCAAAAAAGTGATTCGATTTTTATTTTTGGAGGTAAATCACTAATTTTTTTATAAATATCAGTCTCTCAAAAAAATTACCATTATTTTCCAATAGATTTCAGTTTCTTTTATAATTAATTATTTACCAAATAATTTTTTTTATATATTTTCATTAACAATATAATTTCATAATTTATTTATTTCTATTTATAGAATCCCTTACAATGGTTTGGTAAGAACAATAATAATAAATGTTAACAATATAATATTATGCCATGTTTCTTTAAAAATTAGTGTTGCATCTAACCCAAAATATCAAAAGGATAAAATTAATTTGAAATAAAATTTATAAAATATCAGGTTTGTATATAAAATAACTATATTTACATGGTTTAATTGAAAGATATTTTAGTTGTAGTTCATAATACTGATGAATTTTTACAATCCATAAGATACGATTATCAAATAGAGTTTTGTTTGAATGGTGTCGCTTGAGTTCGGTATATGAAAAAACTCTTAGGTGATTAGAATATTACTATTGAAGTATTTGAAAATTCATGAAAATATGATAAAGATAGGTTGTGGACATGGTGCATGAAACAACTTTTGGTTTTAAATATAAACTAAATTAGAGGATGAAAAAATTGTTCCTGATTACATTGGAAAAAATTTCCATGAGGGATATCAAATGACCATCACAGTTCAGTGGAACAATTAGATAATGTTTTTAGATGACTGAGGAGGGACTAGTTTATTGGGATCCTAGAAGATTGATGTTAACTGGAGTGTATATCCATGAATTTTGCATAGATATAAAGTTAATGGAAGTTCTACCAGTTTCAAAATTTGTGAGATCCTGAGAATATAGATTATTAAGTACATTAGTTTACTCAACCCACGAAAGTATTTTCATTTGGTTAGAATAGATTTTGGACCATCCAAATAATTGGAGAGATATAACTATATAAATTTAGATATTTTTTATATATTTAATAGAATTTTTTCTCCCAAAATTAATATACTGTTAATTCTCAATATTAATCGATGAAAAAGAAATGTTGATGATAATTATATGATATATAGACATCGCCTATATATAAATTGATTTAGTGGTATTTTTGAAGTAAATATTCTACGAGGTGATATGTCCTAACCAAGGTAGAGGTGTATCCCCTATCAAGGAATCCAACCCGGGCTCACGCAAAGAGTGAGAGGTAACCAAGCCAATGCTGGAGATCCACACTCACAAAGGTTTAGGCTAAAAGAAGGGATATATAATATGCATGACCAAACGGTGTTAGTGAAACATATTCTAGTGAACTATGTATATTTCTTGAAGATTGTAATTCTTGTAACAACATTATTTATCCACATTAAATAAAAAGTGAATTAATGATTCTCTAATCGATGTTTGATGAATGTTCGTACTTCATTATCATATAATGAATTGTTTTTAACTTTTATCTTTCCTAAATGATTTCTCATAATAGGGTTTTTTTCTATTTATTGTAATGATGTCCATGGGAGGATTGAAACTAGACACACAGATGAGTTCATGTGGTGGTTGGTGTTCTTGTACTTCCCAGTTTTGGACACAAAATTCATGGGAGGGAATCTATAGAAATATACTAAATTTGTTTATTCTATCCATAATCCTTAATAATAATAATAAAACCAAAAATAATTATTAAATATTCAATCCACAAATACCTATAAAATCATCGTCACCAAAATAAAAAAATTCCATACCATGAAAAGGATGATTCTATAATACAGGGAACAATTTGTGGTAAAATTGAAGGAAAAAATCCTCATACTCATGTTTCTACATACATAGAAGATGATATATTAAAATTAGTTTTTACAAATAATATAATGATGTTTTTTTATTAGATTAAAAATAATGATCTAACTACTTTAAATGAGTAAAAAAGTTGAATAAATTATCCTGGATAAATATGAGATTGTTATGAATCGTATGATTTCATTTTTTGATGTTTATTTTAAAAGTATGAAAATTTAATCTTGTAATTATCATTCATGAAAGTAATATATTTGGGTCACTTTTTTATAATTGGTGTAAATTATATTGATAGATTGAAATTTTATTTGGTTTTTGTCATAATAATTAGTTTTTTACACATATTCATGAGAATTTAAATTTGGATAAGGATTTTTTATGGTCCATTTGTCAATATTTATTTTATTAATTGTAGAAAACCATTCTTTAGTATCTGAGATCCATTTTAATATTAATTACATTAGTATTAGATACAGGGAATCGAATCTAAAAAGGCCAAGATTATTTTTATTCTTGGTAAACTTGATATGTACTTGAGCCTTATATTATATTTTAATACACAATTTTCAAATCATTTTTTCAAGAATATAATAATTCCCTCTATATTAGTTTTTCATATTAAACATTTTACACAACATGGCTTCATGAGGAAAGAAAAAAGGATGAGCCCAAATTATCTATAATGGTTATGTACAGATAGATATATCCTTAATAAATATTCATAATGAATATGGAATTGTAAATAAATGAGTACACATGCCATTTAAACAACTAGAAATGACATAATCAATATGTAAAGTTAAATAACATATCACAAATTACATTTAATTAATAAAATTAAAATAATATTCATCTAAAGAAAATATAATAGTGAATATATCATGGATAATAAAAAATGAACTCTTAATGAAGGATGTGCATAATTATATGATAGACTGATATCAAGAATCTTAATACCTATAATGGAAATACCCTTCACAATATAGACTAACACAATAGGTGAAATAATGGTTAATTCTACCTTACTTATTTTTATCATGAGACATACTGATCCATTTGGGGGGATATATTTTACCAGGGCCCTCCAACTAATGTAGGTCTAAATAATTCCTCATATATTTAATAATCAATTTAATTCATGAATATTGTGTTATATAATCAAATATCCATATTGATTAAAGAATATATATTTATAATATTTATTTACTATATCAAATAACATTCAATGTAAAATAACATATATAGAAATGATACATGTTTTAAGAAACAATCAATTCTATGACAAATGATATGGATTATTCAAGAATTTTTAATGACCATGATCACAATAATATGAATATTTCAAGGGGATGTTAATGGATACAAATATTAACCAAATATGTGAATTCCAATACTAAAAGTGGTCAAAATAATCACAAAAAATATAGTGAAAGAATAATGGTTGTATAAAGTCAACATATACCAAGTGAAGTATAAGTAAAACAAATTGTTTTTTATTGATGAATAAAAATATCATTAAAAACATTCTTCAGTAAAATAACCAATTCATTTTGAATATAACTTTTGAAAACATAAAACATTTTGGAAATACTTATTCATTAAAAATCAATTTTCAATAATTTTCACTAAAAATGATACTCATAATCTCTCAAAGGACACTTCAATGAAATGATGGCCATGAAAGTGGGTAATTAAATTCACACCTACAAGTTAAAAATAAAATTCATTTTCCACTACATAAAAGATATAAAATCGCTTTTTTAGGAAGTGGATAAAAATATTCAGTTAACATTTTTAGTAATATATAGATGAGCATGATTTTAAAAAGGGAATAAATAATTCATTGAATTTTTAATATTAAAAAATTGGTCATTTGATTTTAAAAAATCATTTCTAAAAGTTAATTTTTTTTAATTTTTTTGAAAATATGGTTTTGGATGAAAATAGATTATGGAACAAAGATTGAAATGAAGTTATATTTTTTAAAAAAAATTTCTAAAACATTATATGAAACAATGAGTGGAAACAAAATTTATATTATATTAAAATTAGATGCATAAATATTTAATAATAAAATTAGATTATTTTACAATGAAATATTCAAATAATTTACTTCAATATAAATTCATGAGTAAACATTCTCGATTAGAATGAGATTGTGAGATAAATCATTACAATGATCATAATGTTGAAGTGTGAATTAATCAACTAATTGATTATGTGTATGAAATATAAATATAAAAAAATTAATATATAAATCATAAGTTAATCCAATTTCATTATATTCATAATCTTAAAATTTCATAATCAATGATGTTGAATATTAACCCTATGAATGAGAATTGAGTTCATAAATTTTTTACCACATGGTATATTTTAAATAAAAAGCCTTGAGATGAAATTATAAAAATTAGAATTAAAAATAAAAAAAATAATTAATTTTTCATGGTATTACATTTCTAATGGGAAGTGTATGCACAATAAAAAATAAACTAGGTGCATAACATTTGAATATGAATCAATGTAATGAAATTGAGATGAAATCCCTTACCTTACACTTCCTTTTGGTTAAACATAATCTAAAATAATTTTTAGTGATTTTAAACATATTGTTAATTTATATAAGAGAAAGATTAATATTTTTCATGTCATATATGATCCTTTTATTATATTTTAGCACCATTTTTAAATAATATTTCATTATTTTCATTATTTCATGTGTTAATTGTCTTTTTTTTCAAGTGTTTTTTCCATAAACATTATCGTTAATTTTCATATAATATATATACAAAAACAAAATAATGATATTAATGTTATAAATGTCATTTTAACTAATTATATAATTTATTAGAACCATTTTTTGAATTTGAAAATTGAAAATGAATCACGTTGCATCGTGGAATGGTAGGTTCTACGTACACACATGTGACAATATAATTATATTAATAAGAGAATGGGTATGAAGTGGTTTATATATTATGTTTGAATAATAAAAATAATATCATAGATATAACATATATTATTTATTATTATCTTTATTAAATTACATGAAAATTGTAACTGAAAAGTAATCACATCGCTTCATGAGGTGGTAGTCCGTCGTACACACAAGAAAAATATCGTATTTCAAAACCATTGAATGTAAATAAGAATGTTTTGTATTAAAATTACATAAGTATATTAATATATTAAAATATCTTATAAATGTTTTAAATCCCTCATTATATTCAACTTTGGGAGGTAGAAATGGAGAAATTAATAACATCAGTTCGTGAGGTCATAGTCCACTGTACTCACAAAATTTGATTTCCTAACCCATTTAGTGGAAGTTGAATTGGATAATTATTATTAAATAAACATAATAACATTTAATCATAAGATAGACAAATTTTTTAATATTATATGTGATAATAAATAATTTAATGTGGAAAAAATAACAAGAAAACAAAAGATCATTGTTAAGATAAATACCCTTTCTAAAACAAAATTAATTTAGATATCCTATTAAGTAACATAGGTATGGATTTTGGGAGGACATAAAGATATATAGTGTAAATAAGGGTGTTGGGGAGATAATTGGGTTGATTCAAGTCAATAAAAATGAATTTCAAGGTGTTAATAATTTATGGGAGGGGGTGTAATTTTATAAGTGGGGAAAGGGAACACTCTTGGAAATTACATGTAAAATTTCTCAAAAGAATACAAATTGTTAAGGTCATTCACATGGAAAATTATAATAAATGGACATAGATTATAAATTTGGAATGATAAAATTATATTATTTCTTTAAAATTATATTTTTTTCAATGTGGTAGGTCATTTTTACCCTTTCCCCCTTAGTTCAGCCCCACAGTAAATCCATTTGTACCATAACTGATGTAATTAATTTTTACACTTTTGACTATTAAATGTGGTATAAAATTAAATTGAACTTATTATAAAATATAAAATATTCTTATTAAAAATATTATATATATTTCTAATGTTAAATTCATGATGTGTAATGACTTAATTTAAAATTAACCCAGCACATGCAACGAGAAACCATGTTTTTGGTTCAATGTATAAATGAAATAAGTGTTTATTATGTAATATGCAACACTAAAGGATGATTTCACTACACTCAACCCTAACTTGTCTTGTATTACATGCAAGAGCGACCTTCCTCAATAGCACGTGTAGTACACAATATCGAGTTTCACTAAATGAGATATTATTATAATATTATTTTGAACTAGTCGTTATGCATAGTATTAAATACATTTTTAATTTATTACATTATCATTCATCTTACACATTTTCTATATCATGTTATGAGAACAAAATAATTTTTTCGGGTAAAATATGTATTGTTCAAAAAATGCAGTATGGCCTCCTTTTGATGGCACACCCATTTTAAATAAAACTTTTAACAAGTTTATAAGTTCAATTTTACAAAATAAAATTATTCTTGTGAATCAGGATTTAAAAATTTATGTTTGATAAAGTTTTGATATTTTTCTAATAACCTTCATATTTTGATGAATAGTAACAATACGCTAAATTTTAATTTAAAAATCATTTTTCAATAAAGGAATTTATATTGTTAATTAATAATATTGTATGGTTTTATATGATAAATATAAAATATTTTTACAATTTAATATAATGTAAGTAACTATAATTAATTTTACATTGAATTCATATGTAAAAACATTTCAATTTTTTCATTGTTTTATCTTTTAAAACCTATTTTCTCAATAGCGGGATTAATTTTAAATTAAATAATGAAACTTATGTGTCTTGAATTTGGAAAAATGGATTCCATATTTGAATTATTTGGTCCAAATTATTTTAATAGGATACTTTTATTTTTTAGACATTACGAATAGTAACTACGGTAAATTTTATTTACCACAGTTAAAGATAAATTAGGTATTTTTGTGTAAAAATAATATTAATAAATTACACTAACACATATATTAATATAATTAGATGATTATATTTAGTCCAAAAATATAATTAGGTCGGAATGGTATATATTAGAACCCACTTGTATGTGATTAAGACGTTTAATTTATTTTTTTAAATGAAAGTGAACTATGTCTCACTCAAACATTAATAATTAAATTATTTTTAATCTAACATTATACCAAATATAAATTCAGTTATAAAAACTAATTTGAAATTTAAATTTTTTTTCCTTATCATGATAGTTTATTTTTAATTTTTAAAAAATAGATAATTACTTTAATATCTTATACATTAATGATTCATATATTATTTATTTAGTGAAAAAATTCAATAATATAGATTTTATTATACTAATAATACCCATAAAAGGCACAAATAGCAGACCAAAACATATTGGTCGTGTAAATATAAACAATGAACATCCAAAGGTCTATTTGATGACCATTTGGAGCCTTATAAAAGCGATTATGATAGTTATATTATTTTATTTTAATTGATGTAAAAATTGTCACCTTCATAATTTAATAAACATTACATTTTAAAAGTTGTGTTTTTCAAAGATAAGATCGATTAAAAGTATTCTTAAGAAAGATATAATATTTATATTAATCATAATATTTTATTTTTAATTTTTATGCTACAAATTAGTAAATTAAATAATTATACAAAAAAATTTGTAGTAATTATTTCATTATGAGAAATATCAAATAAATGGTTTTAAAAATATTAAAATAAATATTATATAAACAAATTAATATTCTACATGAATTTTTTGGATGAATATGACATGTTATAAATATATTAAATATATGTTTTTGAATATATTATCTATGTGTATTTAATTTAAATTCAAATAAATGAATAGTGTCAAAATTGTCACTATTGTTATTTTATAAAAATGACATATTTTTAAATTGATTAAAAATCACAGAAATCTATATAAATTAAAAATTTATATTTGTGTGGTCGAAAATCTCATAAATTATCCAATTATATACAATTAACAGCACATATGTAATTCTTTCTAAAAATTATATTTTTTGAATATTATTCCCACAAATAAAATTAAATAGATTAGATAAGGATAAATCAGGTTGTTAAGGTTTAAATTAAAATCCCAAAATGTATTAATATTATTGGTTGATTAGAATACAACCCTATTTCATATTATATTTGTATTTCATCCATTTATGGAGGATTTTAAGTGGGTTTTGAGTTTATTATAAATTACTATTTTAGTGGTTTACAAAAGTGCCCCACTCCTCCCTTATAAAAAGGATCCTCCTCCCTCTCCTTTTCACAACATTTTGAGACCTCAATATCGTCCAAAAAGTGTCCATTTATCTTCTCCACTTCCCTAGAAGCCTACTAGTGGTCTAGGTATTCTTTACATAACAACTTTAGTGCCATAAGAGGAGGTTCGGATGAGGCGCGTTGAAGAAGAGGTAATATCCTTTACCGATTCTTTCAAAATTACTTCTTATTCTAATTACTCTATATGAGTTGTTTCATTATTAATTAATAACTCTAGTATCACTTTTATAATGATAATTTATTATGTATATGAAACGACCATATTCTATATTCTATCCATTCTTTGAAAAAATGAAATCACTATGCGTTTGTACGCACGGCTTAACGTCTCCACGTCGTGGTGTAATTTTTTATTTCATCACTAACATACATGGATGTGTATAAAGATGTAGGAAATAACTATAAATGATTATTTTAAAGTGATATTGATTATTAAATATTATACACTATTCAATTCAGTACAGTTCCTCAATCATGGGAATGATATCATGGCTCGTGCGTATGTACGGCCTACCATCTCCACAATGTGATGCGACTCATTCTACATGATCTTCATTGAATAAGGATTATATAAATTAATTGAATGAATAAATATGATATATATTAAACTAATAATATTCTTTAAATGATTTATCGATAAACTAAAAAGATAAATAAGAATTTATTTGACATAACACGCATAAAATCATAAAGCAATGAACTGCCAAATAAAAAGTATCAATGAAATATTACTAATAAGAAGATACGAATAAGGCCATATATGATATCATAACAATGGATATAATTCTGGAATAAGTAAATGAAATTATTTATATCATTATACAGGAGGTTCGGATATGTACAAAGCATATCAGACTTAAGGTTAGGAATAATTATACCAAACTCATTCTTATCTAAGATTGTTTATTCGTAAGTATTTACTCGGCATATTTTTATCATCCATGTTCATATATTCACAACATGTTTTCATAAAATGGTTAGTATTCTTCCATGTATGTTTAAAGACATTTTTTTCCATTTTTTGACTTTTACCAAATAGTATGGAAGGAATCTTTTTTCGTTTACCATACAAGATACTTTCTGAATTTTCTGGCAAAAGAATGTGAAGAATATTTTTTTAACATATATGGCATGAATTATTTTTTACGGTTTCATAAATCCTTATTTTAATGAAGATTATTGTACAATATTTCATGATTCTTTTCAAAAAAAATCATATCTTTTAAAATTTTATGTCATTTTGAAAAAAGGAAACGATTTTGAAGATGAAATGATATTTTCTTGAAAAACATAGTTCAAGTGTTCTATCAAAATTATCTTCCATCTAAGATGATACAGGGTTAGGTTTCTATCCCTATTATTACATTGATTTGATAATGTTATGATGGAGTTTTTTTTATAAAGTCCTATATCATATATGGTTTATGTTATGATAGCATGATGTTTCAGAATCCCATTTTTATTACAGAGGGTATGATATGATGTGTGATTTATGATTTTGTGAAACACATAAGAAAGTATTCGTTATGAGATACGTGGGACCTATGTATCCCTCCAATGCATTGGGTAATGATTTATATCTCATGAGATAGACCTGGATTGAATGGAAAGACAATCCGGATCAGTAATACAGGGCTAGAATGAAATGTAAACCCGGTTCAGTAATGGAATTTGTCCAAAATGATGGTCTTCGCTATAATGCCTTGGCTACTATAGATATCTTATCATGTTGATAATGGTTTTACAAAACTCCATGTTTTATTCCCATGTAATTTTATCATGATTAATGTTCTGTTATTATCTATGCCTTATGTACTGCCAAGATTTATGTTATTGCTCAAGATTTTGATGTTTTATGTTCATGTTTTTACGTTCAAATGTTTGTGGATTTTTTTTATGTCCTCGATGTTTACCCTTACAGAGCATTTGAGCTCACCATTTATATGTTTTATTTCCCCAAGATTTAAATAATGGTTTCTGGTAAGAAAAAAAATGGGAAGATCATTATGGGAGATGTTGAATATCATTCACCATGATTAGAATATTATGTTCCATGTTTCCAAATACACTAATCAAATATGGTCTTTGGGAGTATTTTTTTGTAGTGTATTATGTATTCCGAAAAAGTAATATAATTTCTATGTACATCAAGATTTGGGTCTCTACAATGTTCTTTTTTACAATTTTTCGTTGTTACCATAATGAATATGTTTTGTGGAGTTTTACATGTGATATGGGATACAATTGTTTTTTATAATTGTATATGTCTGTTATGTTTTTCTTAGATTTCTATATGTTATGATATATTATATATTTATAGTTATTTGAGGTTTCAAATTAATATATCATGTTCTTTATTTTTTTTATTTCTTAAATTTCCTTCTATTCTCATGTTTTCTACTTTATTTTTGGAATTATTAATCTTAGATTTTATTTTGGTAAATTTTGGGAAATTAATTTTATCATTATTTAAGATTACATAAAAATTATGAGAGATAATTTTACCTTTTATTTTGGTAATTTATACCCTTAAATTATGTTTAGGTAACTATATGTTTGTCGATGGTTTACAGTTTCATGTTATTTATTTATTAACATTCCCTTCTGAAAGAGGTTTTCTAAAATTACAAAAGTTTATATGATCCAAGAGGATCCTTATATATAGGTTGGTATTACCTTATTCAGGGTCGGTTTAGTTTGTTTTAATTTAATATTATATATTTTTAGCCTTACCCATATCAGGTGTTACCCTTACATTGGTAGTGGGTTACCATTACCAGAGGATCAATCTACTGTTATGTATTTCCCTAATGTCCCTTACACCTCATTTGTTGGACCGTTTTGTAAAGTGATAATACCCATAAAAGGCATGTAAACCCCTTATATTCTAGCAAATGATAACCTTACATAGGGTTGGGAGCCTTATGCAGCATGCTATGGTGACATTTATGTGATGCAGCTTAAGAAGACCATTTTGTGGAGACGACCATTTAGTATATTTTTGTAATTACTACTTATCAAATATTTTAAAGGACCTGCATGTCTCGAAGTTGTTAATTTAATATGAGGGTTTCCTAAAATGGGTTATTATTTTTTAAAGCTCCCTCCTGATGATGTGAATGTGATTGAATAGAATATTTGAGGAAATGTAATGATGAGAGAGATTGAAGAGAAATGCACTGATTTATAGAGGAAGACTTCATTGGTGGCATTGAGTGGTTACACCACACGTGGCTGGTTCTGAGAGAACTATTCCTATCATTGTGGATCAAGCGGCAATGAATATTGTTGGATGGGTTTCCATATATTCATCGGTGTATTCAACAAACATACACACACAAATGTAAGTTATGTTTTTTATTTTATTTTATATAAATATATCCTGTATCAATATAATTTAGAAAATTATTAAAATGTAATATTTATTAATTATTATGACTCGCAATTTTTATTCAATAATATAAAAATATTACTTGGGAAACTAAAAGAACATCTAAACCCAACCCTAGAATTAGTAGCAACCAATCATATATTGAAGAAAGGGTATAAAATAATTGGTAATCTAGGTTTCCAATAAACTAAAATAATTTTCCTTAAAAAGAAAATCCTCTAACCAATTTAAATTGTTGTTTTTTGTTTTTATATCATATCCAAAATAATGATTAGTTTGATTTGTTCAGAGAACCAATACCACAAATTATAGATATGAAATTACATTTTATTAAATGAATACTTTTCACCTATTTTGTTTTTTTATCATATAATGTTCAATTTTTATGTAGTCTTATACCATTGTTAGAGTTAACTATTTTAAAACCATACTATTTTACAAGGGGTTATTTAAAAATTAATACTAATAATTAATCTTGATATAGTTTCTATTGATCAAATCATATATATATATAAAGATTAATTTTCACTTAAATGAAATGTTTTATTATGTCTTAAGGTCATATCATAAAAAATAATATTTCTTCCAATTATATGGTCTCCCAAAATAATAGTAAAAAGAAATTTGATTGGAAAAAAAGCAAAATATAATGTAACAAGAATAGATTATCATTAAAATATTTGTTTAAAATCATAGAATTTTAATGACTTCAAACAACACATAATCTTTTATTATATTTATATATATACTAATAAATGTTTATTTTTTTTATTTACCCTGCAGTCAGCTAGTACTTAGAGCCCTCCAGCTTAGGGTTTTTGTATATTTAATTTTGATGCACCCGTTTTTGAATATCATAATTGAGATTTGGGTGAGGTGTTTCGGTTTGAACATGAAAAAGTTTA
Source organism: Viscum album (assembly GCA_963277665.1). Classification (NCBI taxonomy): domain Eukaryota; kingdom Viridiplantae; phylum Streptophyta; class Magnoliopsida; order Santalales; family Viscaceae; genus Viscum; species Viscum album. The sequence goes on from OY728138.1 coordinate 514,842,307, forward strand.
AATGAATTATAAGATCTCCCAATTCATATAATTATAATGCTGCATTCATGCTTCGATTAAATTATTTTCCTGTCTCGAATAGACATCTCGACCAAAAGATATAGTCGTTTAATGTTCTATTCACATGAAATTGGAAATTAATTAATTATTTAATTATTTCAATTGTAAAATTGTTTTTAAACATATATCACTCAATAAAAATTAACCAATTTCAAATTTATATCAATTATGGTTTATTTTTTTAATAATATTAAAGTGAAGAAGTTATATATTATATATAAATACATATTTAATATTTTTTAAATAGGACTTAATTAAATTTATTAGGTTTATATCATTTTTAAACCATTAATATATTAAAATGTTTTATTTAATAATATATATAGTTTTCAATGAAATGTTTTTTTTATCATTACAAATAAAAATAGTTGTTAAAGTTAACCCTCAGCAGTGCTTGTTTTTTTGTGCAGATTAAGAGGGTTTGCCAGGGTATCTTTTATACATTGTAAAAAATGATGATAAATGGTATTTTGTATTATTGTTTTTAGATATATAATGGGTGCATATTTCCGGTGACTCAAGGTATATCCATTTAGTCACATTTTTGGTTGGATGATATCCCTTCAGAGGTGGCATCCCTTGAACTTCATAATCTGGGATCTTATAATTAAATTCCATTTTATTATCAAAAAATGATACCTTTATTAAATGTTATAAATATATTTTAGTTTCTGTTTTTTTTTAGATTATGTTTTTTTAAAAGGTTTTCTTTAATAATATATTTTATAAATGTCATAAATATAATATAAATGTAATTAGTTTTTTTCATCATTAATATAAGTATAATGAAGAGATTAAAAAACATAATAATATGATGTGGTTGGTAGTAATGGTCATATAAATTCTATAATATGAATAAATGACTAAAAATGTGGTAATATATCTAAAATTTATCAAAATTTATGCTTCCAAAACTATGGAATAATAACACTAAAATGACCATTATAAATAAAAATGAGGTTAGAAATTTGGACGTGTATTTAAACATATCTAAAAATAATTTCCTAATAAGAATGAATTTTAATTGTAGGTGTAAAATAATAAAATTGAAATGATAGATATATATATATTATGCATATATATTTTATAAGTGTAATATTTTTGATGTACATGAATATCTAAGTGTGGTATCTGATAAAATTTGATGACCATATTAATTTTATTTGTTTATTTCATCACATTTTATTAATTAACATGAATTAAAAAAATGATAATAATTATAATTCTACATGGATGTGTTGATTATGTATTTATACACCGGTCCTCATAAATATATTTTTGTCCTATAAATAATACCTTTCCACGCTATTAAATTGGTATATTGATTTTTTTTAATAAACACTTAATATTTTATATTTTTTCTATCTATATAAATGGAACAAAATTTATGAACTGTTTTTAATAGTTGAAATTTTAATGAAAAATATTATCATAATGAGGATTGCCATGCATTAAGGGAAATTTAAAAATATTCAATACAAAACTATATATAATGACTTCATTATTTAAATGACATTAAATATATATTTTTACGGTGGAATGAAATCCAAATCAATGCCTCGTGGTATGAAAAATTAAAATATGAAACTCATGTAAACTCTGGTTATAACATCTTTTCCAATATGGTGTGCGACCTATAAAAGAGGTTTGTTATTTTTTATTTACCACTCATAAAAAAGGTTCACAAATGACTCTAGCATTACAACATTAATGGGCTTCTCTTTTACAGCTTCTGGAACCTTAATATGTTTTGATATTGGTTCCTCCTCAAACTATTGAGTTTATTAATCTACATTATAATGTGTAGAATAATATCCAAATTTATATATCAATACATATACCATGAATTATGGGATTTAATTAGGATACCTTGAATATGATTACAAGGGGATCTGAGAAAAGAGGTCACAATGGAGAGAGAATCACATGAGGAATGGAGAAACATTGATATTTTTTCCTAGTCCCATCTCTCAAGAGAAAAAGGGATATCAACTGTAGAACATGTCTAAGAAGAATATGGTTTATTGTAAAAATGAGTACACATATGTTGTGATACATCCTCGTGAATGGTCATATCATATGGTGCAGGGGAATCTCTTGAGGGTTTTGGTCCATGTCTTCTTCTATTTCCAAACATTTTCCTTCATTTCAATCCTATTTTCAGTTGTAGTGGAAGTGAGGGTTGTGCATCATCCCCAACAAGTCCCTCAGACAAATTAATATCTCCAAATTCCTTTACAGGAGCATGTGGTTAATTATATTCTATTGACTCCTCATCATATACACTCTCATATTGGGAATTAATATGATCTATGAGAGGTTCCAGATATGGATAACCATATCTCAACTATAAAAATGATCATCCTAAACATCAGTGATATATATAATTCAATTTCATCACTTGAACGAAAAGAAAATAATATTCAAGTCAATTAAACTTTTGAAATAAAACTATCTCAAAAAGATATTAAACATATCATAAAATTATGGATGAATGAGACAACCCATAATTATATTATTTAAAAATGGGTTCTCTTATATATAAATAAATGATATTTTTAGTTTATATTTTAATATAAGTTGGTAAATTTTTTCAAAATAAACTGGAAATTTCCACACAATATATTTTTTCCATAAAACATTTTCCATATAATGACACTTTCTTCACTCAAAAAACTCCAATACATGGAAATATGAAATTATAAATGTTTTGTGTAATCCTTAATATATAAGATTTTTTAAAACATTTGATGTTAAAAAAAATATCAATATGTTTCATAAAATAAAAAATCTCAATAGTCCCTTTTAAACCAAAAATATTCTTAAGGATGGTTCATCTTTCAAAATAAATATTTTCCGTCGAATTTTCATTTATTATCCCAAAAAATTACTTTGTTAATAAATTTTATTTGACATTTACTATGAAATAATAAAGGAGAAATCAAAATAACAATTATTTGTTCGGAAATTATATTAACTTAGGAATACATTTCCCTGAGAAATAATCCCTTCACCATTTTTTTAAAAACATTCATACAACTTCCTTTAAAATAGAAGATAAATTACATATATTTTGAAGTTGAATTATTCCCCTTATAAACCATTGAAATCATATCATGCATCTACCATTGGTAATTATAATTATATTAATATGTACATGAACACATAAAATGTACCACTTAATTGGATAATTCCCAAATATCTTATGTATAACTCATCACCGATAAATAGTGTAAATTTAACCAATGAATTGGAGAGCTATATTGGGGTCACACATCACTAGATAAACATTACTATCACTTATTTGTCATATAATAATTCCTTTAACTATAGTATTTACACATATTGCAATCAATTTGATCATAATACCAATATTAATTTTCATTCAATCGAATAAGAAATAATTCCTTTAATTAACCCAAAAAGAAGAAAAAATGATAATATTTACTCACAGAACCTAGTTAAAATTAAAAATTCCCAGTTTATTAAGAGATATTATTTATATGAAATTAATTATGGATATATTTAATTAAATTTTTATAATTAATAATTTCTATGCATATGGTAATGGGAGGTTTGGTAGTAGATGTTAAAAACATTCATTTTCAGTTTCTTAAAAAATTCACAAATTAGCCATATAAAAGATGTCGAAAATGAGATATTTTTATGAATTCTAAATAAAGTCAAAAATAATTATTAATAACCTTATTAAACCATTTAATAATATTTCCTTGCATTATTTAAACACATAAATGAACCTTAGGATGGACTAAAAATAGTTTTAGGGATGAATTTAAACCATGATTTTAAAAGAATATCCATCACCTTATATTTCATATTGATTTTTACAATCTATAACATTGGAATAATAAAATTATATCGGATCTATAATTTATTAACAAAGTATTTCATCATATTTATTTGTTCATTATAATTTCATTAATTTCTTTTATATAAAGACTAATTTAGTTACTAAAATGGATTAGTTCTAGATGGATGTTTATCATCGTTCTGTTTATGACATCAAGAAAACCATAGTGCGTTGACCATGGTCAAAATATTTAAGGTCCCATTAACTATAGAATTTTAAATATTTTGTAATTATTATATTTATACAATAGATACACTTTTTAAAACTACCATTTAAGTAAATAATGAAAAACGCATAACCGTATTTCAAAGATAGGATAGTCTATACAAACACTAGACAATCGTTTTCATTCTTTATAGGTGTAAAATGGATAAGTGTATAATATTTTACATTTAAGGAATAAAAAATATTTAATAAATTTAAAATCCTTTCATTATATCCGTACTTATAACAAATCATGTGATGTGGTAAAAAAAATTATCACAATGCTTCATAAAGGGGATATTCCACATGCCCAGATGGGTGAAATTATCAAATTGTAATGCATGAAAAGGGTAAGAAATTAAGTAATATTTTATATTTAAATAATCATTATAATTTCAAAAAAAATATTTCATTTTCAATAATTCCATCATTATAACTAGCCATATGAGGATGTGATAAAAAAACACATCCCTTCATGGAGGAGGAAGTCCACATGTAGTCACATATGATATTTTAATTTCTCATAGGATTAAAAAGATATATAAATGAATTATTTCATTAATATAATAACGATTTAGTTGAAAATTATACTAATTTAATTATTTTATATTGGATAGAATACATTTTAAAGAGTAATAAGAAGAAATAAAATTTGTATAGGTTAGTTATGACTTACACATCATTCTCAGATATATGCCTTTGGGTTTCACATTAAGGTTATTATGATTGTCAATTTGAGAAAACCATGACCTTTAATATGTGTGGAGGAGTGTTAGGGATATATATTTTATAGTTTTAGATGAACTATTTTAACAAAATTTTGTCTGTAAGGGAGGATAGATGGATTCCGTTTATAAGTGATCAAGTGACAAAAATGTAAATATTATGACCTTTAAAATATAATTCGTATCATAATCATATAAAGTGGATAAAATGGACCTGATTCAAAATTTATGAAACTATATGGTCACAATAATATCTGCCAATACAACTTATACATGTTTATGTTTAATTTAAACCTTATCTATTGGTTTATCCCCTCATTTAGCCTTCTTTTCCTTGAATGTGGTAATACATTTTTCACTCATTTAGGTTTATAAATTTAATTATTTGGTAGAAATTATTTCCTAAATATCTCATGGATGAAACATTATACCATTTCCCATCCCAATTTTTATCTTCCAATATTTTTTTATTTTCAAATCATTTAATGAAATATTCTATATTATCAAATATAATTAATGTCATTTATGAGACTATTCTTTTCATTCTTATTAAAAGACACCAATAAAATAATTGAATTAAAATATAAAAAAAATTAGCATTAATTATCATTTTTAATTATGAAATAATTTCTATGGGTATAATAAATTTCCCATAACATATCAACTTTATAATATTTAAAATCATTTACATTGATTTTTCAATTATTTTTAGATGCATTGTATCAATATTTTTATAATAGTTTAATGTAATTATATCATAAACAAATTAATATCATGAAAATAAATTAATTATAATGTAAACAAGAATTTATGATTTTTTAAAAATTCATATTCGTAACGAAAATATATGATTGATATTAAAAGAGAGGGGTATTCTATATTTATTCTTTAATTAATTTAATATAATGGTAATTATCGAAGGAAACTAAAAACTAAATTGCTTAATTTTTCATATAATATAACCATTTTACAAATATACTCATAAAATGACAATAATACAAGATTTCTAGGTGATTTTTATATCTTAAACCAATGTTTTAGCCTCATATTACCCTTAAATAGGTGAAAACTATTTTTTATAGTTACTATTAATAATGATTAAAAATAACATGGAAATATTTACAACATTATAAAATTTTTATTCCCAATATGGTTTCAATTTTTCAATATTCAACTTATAAAGGAGTCACAAATTAAATTTAATATAAATATGAAAAGTATGATGCAAAAAATGTTTTTTTATAATCATAAGTTTAAACCTAAAATTGAACTTTTACCTAAATCAAATATAATGATGATTATCATCTCCTTAATTAGATTATTTATAATTCATACAATATTTTATTAATTTAATAACAAATCTTCATTAATATTGTACATTTAAATTTCATGTTTTAATCAAAATAAATAAGTGATTTGAAAATGTACTCATTTTTCACAATTCAGTCAGAAATTAGTAATTTTAAAAAAAACCAAAAAACTCTTCCTAATATTATTATTAGATTTTAATTTCATAAATCCTATATATATTCTAAAATTAAATAATTAATATTTCATGAAATTGATTATAATATTCTCACCCGAAATACAATAAAAATCATTTTTGAAGAATAATTATGTTTGAAGGATAAAATGAATTTTGTATCTATAATTTCTTAATAACCATAATTAAATTAATTATCAAAAAATAAATTAATTTTTTAATCTAATTATTTTATTATAATTATTTTTGAAACGTGAATTATTTAATCAATTAAGAAAAAAATATAATACACACATAAAAAATGGTTTATAAAAAAACATCTCTTTTACATTTAAAATGTTTCCCCTTTATTTATAGTCAAGAGATAAATAATGAATATTGTATATTTATTTTTAATGTTAGAATATTTTTTAAATATATTTAAAAATATGGTTATTCTTATTAATATTCATTAAACCAAAGACTAGGTCATAATGGTTAAAATTAAATTCAAATATTTATGTGGCATATCATGGTTTTTTAAAGATCAACACGTTGTCACATATATTATTTATATAAAATAAATTCTAAATAGTTGGGTGTTAAAATCTACCAACCTTAAAAAAATGTCAATATCCCAATTTTATCTCATATCCCATAAAAGTTTTTTGAAAAATTTTAAAAAACAATTCTGAGGAATGGAAGATAAAATATATGATCCTAATTATTTTTAATATTTTAAAATAAATTTCTTGAAGACCAAAAAAAATTAAAGGCACAATAATACATCTGTTTCAAATGTTTAAATTGTAAATAAGATGTTCATAGTGAGAAAATTATAATTACGATCCCAAATAAGGAGAAAATTGCATGAAGTGAAAATATGGACATCGAATTAATATCCATTGAAGATATAATGTTACACTTTTATTGAAATATAAGAGGCCAAAAATTAATCATAAATGATCATAAAATCATAAAATTTTAATTTCCAATTTTCCTTACTATCGTATAGGGATTATTTTACCATGAGGATAGATGACATGAAAAAATATTCATACTTGTTTTTATATTTAATTCTATTATCCTAATTTCACATTTTAATAGTTATTTGAGATGTTTATTCACATATATCTATTTTAAATGAAAAGAAATGTATTTTAATGATATTTTTTTAGTGATTGAATCACTAAAATAATCTTCTAATAGATCACAAGATCCCCAATGGGACAAAATGTTTTATCTTATGCTTCTATCTATTCATTTAAACCAAAAAAATAATATCACATGTTAAGATAATATCCCATATAAAGAAACTATCACATGAATTAAAAAAAATTAATGAAAAAAGCCTCAATAATAACTCTCAATGTTTATCATAAATAATTTAATAAAATTCTATACTTAACACTCTTTTAAATATTCCAAACTATAATGCCCCGACCCCAGTTACCAGGAGATGGTGCATTATTTTATAACATTGACATGATTACAAGGAATCAAGTCCCGAAAGAACGATCGGTTTAGCAGTCATGGAAAATAGATTACATACATGATTGTTAGATTACACTTTATAACATACAAAACAATATAAATTATCCTTCATGAACACCATTATTCCCTTGGATTAACCCTTCATATCAATCACAATACACTTCATAGGATCCTGGGAAAATAAAACATTGAAAGGGGGAGCTCAAACGCTCAGTAAGGGTAAGAAATACAGCAGAAACATTCAAAAATAAGCATAAACATTTAAGGCAATGTATACAAATAAAACAAAAGCCATTTAAACTTAAACGTCATCATTATATAGCAGAAATAAAATGAAATAATGCCATTTACTTATTCACATGGATATTCTACTAATCGAATAATTACATGCAATATCAATAACCACTTTCATAACGATGGAATTCATAATTCCAGACTATCATAACCACGTAGCCAAGGCCTCGTGCAAAGACTAAAAATAATATTTTTTCGTGGACTCAGGCCAAGACAGTAGTTTGTATCATGAGACCTACCAATGTTTCTAGTAGCTATAGCGGGCTCCATCTGTCACTTACTAATTCCAATGCATTCCACATATGAAAAGGTCTAAACATAACATAGACATTCGTATTAAAACGAGCATACGAAATGTTGATACTTTACACATAAACCATGAATGGTAAAAAAAATACATCCACAGTCAAACATATCACAAAACCTTAAACACAATATGGAATATTTTTATCATGATAAATAAACATCAAAACATGTTTAAAATCCATTAATGGGTTTTGACGTTGATGAAAATGACTTGTAAAAATCTTTGAGAGAAATACCCCATTTTCAGGAAAACATTTAAAAGTCACACAATTTGGAAAAGATGTAATTTAATGAAATTTTTGAATCAATGTTCCCCATACCACATTGAACCTTTGGAAATTAATTAAAATTTTAAAAACAATCTTGTCCATATAAATAAATCCTTAATACCGATTTTGACGACATGGACATTAATGAAAAATATTTAGAAGAATAAATATTTAAAAAATTTGAAATGATGTTTTAGTAAAAAGTCTCTTAAAGTAATCCTTTTTAAAAATCTTTCATAAAACATGGAAATTTATAATAAATATTAACCAGCAGATGCTTACGTAAAAACAACCTCGAATAATAAAGAGATTGTGAAATTAACCCTTACCAATTTGGTAACTTACAAAACACATACCCCATGAAATAGGTATCATACAATGAATATGTAAATACACATAAATTAAAGTGTATGACATAAATAATAAAATTATGTACATACACCACACAAAAAGTAATAGTGTCAATATGGCATGAATCTCACGGGAATAAGGAGTGAGTCGAAAACCCCTTACCTTGCAATTTTCTTTTAGTCGAGGGTATATTTAGCATTTTGTATGAAGACTATTTTATGTTATTATATTATAACAGAACCATATTAATATTTATTATGTCATTCTTTAATCATTTATGACTTTATACTACCCTTTTAATAATAATTTCCATGTTATAATAATATTTCAGGTAATAATCACTTTCTTTATCGTACGTGTTTTAACTTGTTATTCTTCATTGTATCACATAGATCATGATTTAAATACATCCATAATATAAAACATGATTAATTTATCATATATTTTTATAATATAATAATTTATAATAGACGTATATATGAAATGGAAAACACCGTTTCTGGAGACGGTAGTCTGTAAGTACGCATAAACGCTGTTTCGATTTTCATATAGTATTGAACAGAAGTAAGTGAATGAGATATATGTAAGTACATAAATATTAATATATATAAATATATATATCTTAGGTATCATTATTATGTAATATATTACATACTTATTAGTAATATATATTGTTATAATCGTCGATGAATGGTGAACTTGGAAATGAATTTCATCGCGTCCTGGAGAAAGTAATCAGTACGTACGCACGAGGAAAAATATCATTCTTTTGATATTAATATAATATATAATTGGATGTTATATAATATATACAGATTAATTGTCATGTTATATTTATTATTTTCATCAAATACACATAATTATTATATCCATACAAATAATAATGTATTGAATAACAATTACACCACGACGTGGAGATGGTATGTCGTACGTACATACGTATGGTGACATGTCATTCAAAGGGTTGATAGAATATGGAATTTGGTTGTAACATAATTATAATAACATTACATTATATATTATATTATAGAGTTATTATTTTATAATGGAAACAACAACGAAAAAGGAAGTGGAAAAAGAAAGGAACTTGAAAGAGGGTGGTGAAATCATTACCTCCTTTTCAGGTTCATCCTTTTGATTTGATGAAAAGGTATCCTTATGTTGGATTTATGATCTAACTGTGGACTCTAGGATTAATTTAGGATAGTTTAGAGGGTATTTGGGCAGGTTTTGGCTGAGCCAAATGGCTTAGAAGGTGTGAATTAGATAGAAGTGGGGTTCCCTTTTATAAGAGGGGTGATGGGCACCTTAGAAAAACTTAAAATATAATTTTATAATAAATTCATATTAGGTTTCTAAGGGATCCAATGTAGACTATTTAACTTCTAAGGTGGGGATAGGTCTGAAAAAACTCATTCAATAGGTTTTAGAGAAGTTTATGTTACCATTTTATCCTTATCATTTATATTTAACACTAAGTTAAATAATTTATCTTTTACCGTGTGTTCTTATATTCTTACACTATATGGTGAATAAACTTACTATATACTGAAAATCGAACCTCAATTGGTTCCTTAATGTCATATATATTATTATATAAGTATTTTGGCCGAACCTTAGATTTTTATAACCATTATATCAGTTAATAATATAATATTTGTTTTAAAAACTATTTTATGTCAATTTTGACACTATTTGGTATTTGTTTGTTGATAAAATAACAAAAACATGATTACTTAAAAAAAATGAATTTAATCAATACTAACATGTCATATTAACATATAAAATTCGTGTATGTTATAAAAACATTGAAATTATATTTATTTCAATATTTATAATACCATTTATTTAATTCTTACATGAATAAGGTAATTACTGCATCATCATTGTGTCATGAATAATTTTATTTATATAATTTATAAAAATTATAAAAAATTACCATGATGTAGTAAATAGTTTTATCTTTCTAATGAATATTTATAATCGATTCTATCTTATGTAAACCCACATATTAAAAAAAATTAGTTATTAATCATTGATTTTAACTCTTTTAACTCTTTTTTGAATTAAATAATAATAAAGATCCTAATCTAATCCAAGTAGAACAAAATGATAATATTTTATTCCTAAGGTTGTTTTTGGTCGAGATAAACTTTTCTAATAGAATTTGGATATTTTTTATGGTAATATTAATATCATTTTTACCCTTAATTACCCGATTTACATTTAACCGTGGCAAATTAAAGTAAAAAGGTATTATTCACCAAAAATTATTTTAATCTCATTGAACCACATTTTACTCCTTGATATTAACCGTTTCACTCAGATTTTCAAAATTCAGCTCATAGTAGTGGTAAAATGACGTTTTATGTGAATTTGCAAAACCTCCTAGGATGTGGGTAAAAGAATGTAAAAAGTTAAAAAAATTAATATATCTAAAATTATTATAAACTGACTCCAATGAATTGAATTGAAATTATATAGGTATTATGTATCTATTTTGACATAAAATTATTTAAATAAAATAAAAAATTATTTAAATAAAAATTTGGTTTTAAACTTATATCTTTGTGTTTTTTACTATCCATCAAAAATTAAATGTTTTCCGAAAAATACAAAAAAATACCCTAAGATAATTTTGATATTATAAATTCAATAATGAAGTCTATTTTACCAAATTCGAAACATAGATGGTGCATATATTAATTTAAAATTAATTCCCGCTGTCAAAACAAAACACGTGTTTTTAAGAAACAATAAATATCAAAAGATTGAAACTTGTTTATGCCCGGTTTAAATGTGAAATTATGTCCAATGACCAACATTGGATTAAATTGTAAAAATATATTATAAATATAATTTAAAACCACTAAAATTCATAATTTATCACTATTAATTATTTCAATTAAAAAATTAGTTTTTTATTAAAATTTAATAATTTTCACTATTCATATAAATATGAAACTTATCAGAAAAGTACCAAAAATTCACCCTAGCTAATTTCAATATTTTGAATCCAAAAATGAAGTCCATTTTTAATGATAAAATGTATAATATTTCAAAAAGTGGGTATTACTATTCATTACGTCTAGTTTGATTGGTTGTGGTTTGTGTTAAAACTCGAAGTAGCGTACACCACACTGTACTATATTATTCAAAGAGAAGTGTACGATGGAAACATGGGGTGTTACATTCTCCCATCCTTCAATAAATTGTGTCCTCGCAATTTATGATCGGTATTGGAAACATGGGGTTGATGTTTCAAAATATCTTAGTTGAAATCCCACATCGAAAAATGAATTAATGAGGCCTCTATTTAAAATAAAGTGTGGTTAGTATGAAGGTTACCGAAAATAACACGTACTCGGGTTCCATGTAAGAAAATATGGACATGGAAGTGAAACTTAACCATCAATATCTGATGGATATTGGTTGAGAACATGGCTATTAAAAGGCCAACAATCCCAAATCCATAAATTTATGATGATATAAGGTACCATCTAGGACAACATTTTTGTTCAAAGTTCCTTTTATTAATGTTGAGGAATTTATTTATGAGATTGGATAAGATTATAAGGAGATAAAGTTACCATATTATTAGAGTTTTATCAATTAATAAATTTCTACCACATACTCATCTTTCACCCCCAAAACATAATACAACTCAAAAATACTCTATTTATCTTAATCGTATAGGGTTCCAAATATAATGAATGTATAATTCACATATCAGACCCATTAAAAAAAGAAACTAGATTATACAATCCAGGGACTTCAAGTAATCCAGTGGTAGGCGATAAATCCCAATCGCACTATGGTTATGGGTTCGATTCCCACTGATTTTTCCGACGCGACGGGTTGTCACACGGTCTGCGTGTTGTCCATTTATAAAAACCCAAAAATAACCGTTCAAACTTAATCCAATCCAGCCTTTAGACTTATCCAAAATACCACAATCCAAACTCACAGTAAAAAATTAATAAGGATGTTAAACACAATGAAGATCCTTTTTTCCATGTAATAACATGTGAATACCTTCACCATGTATTATTTTAAAACATGGTAACATCCTGAATTACCATAAAACCTTATTGATTACCTTCATGCTCCCTCATTATTTATATAATATTGTATATACTCCTTCTACCAAAAATGTTGTAAACTCCAACGATGAAAAATCATTAATCAGTTTCATGGTATTTAAAAATATCCAATATAATTTACCCAAATCAACCATATCTTCTTCCAAAACGAGTACCTCAATGTTAGGACCATATTAAGGTTTATCATTCCTTAAACCATGTAATTTCCAAAAATGTTTAACTCGATGTAGAATCACTTTTCTTAGTACCATAAAATCTCAAATCCTCAATGAAATAGTACTGCAGTACGATCCTTATTTATTTCCAGAACATCATTGATACAAAACTTAAATAAAATTACTCCAAAAAAATATCATAAGAACACTATCCATTCCTATTCATTTGTGTTAGTATCGTGACATGATTATTATCCAATTACATCATTTGTGTCATTGTTTGATGACTGGGACACAGGTTCGCCTAGTCTCCAAACTCCTTGTAGATGAAGAATTGTACATTTGAAACCTTTTTCTTACCCTTGCATTCACGTACTTGGTGTCCTTTTTATCCACACTTATAACATAATCCCATTCTCTTCAAGAATTTTCCAAGTTGATTATTTCTACATTTATCACATATGGAAAAATACATCTTTACCTTATTCCCTTTATCTGTCCTTCTCTCTACCATCCTTTATTTTTCTGGCTTCCCATAAAAGTCAGAGGACTACGAGAATTCATTACTTATCTTATCAACACATGATACTATTTATTCATATGATGATAATACGAGGAAGACTATTTCCCTTCTAAATTCTAGCTTAAGAACATTAATGATATGATCTTTCTTACTCTTCAGATCATGTTTATTACTAGAGTTCTCATTCCTTCTACTGGGAACCATTTCTAAACAATGTCATACACTAGATTAGTTTATAAATAGAAATACCTAATCCCAAACTTGTAAAACACATACCATAAATTAGAAAGTTTAAGTATATAATCCATAATCATAAAAATGTTTTCTTTGAGTAAGTATATACTCATAAGCCCTTCATAATGGTTTGTAAAGAAAATGATAATTATCCTAAGCATATCCCTCGGGTGTGTCATAAGCAAGAGTGCCGCGAGGCCCATTGTCATGCACCAGTCCCTATTAGAGTCTTGCTCAACGTTGTGATTTCAGGTTTTACCTCTAGGTACTTCTGTGCGAGAGCCGCCTCTACCTTCTCGTATCCAGACATGGATGTATTGCATAGAAAACTCACAAAATATCTACAATAACAAAATTATAGGAAGTTCTTCTATACTAATCATAAAATTATATCTTAGGGAGATTTTCTCTAGTCAGAGTTTATCTTAATATAGTTTACAAGGTTATTGCTAAACCTTCCTCTGATACCAACAGTAATTCCCCAACCCCAGATACCTAGAGTCGGTGCATTATTTTAATACATTGGCATGATTACATGGAATCAAGTCCCGAAGGACCGATCAGTTTAGCAGTCTTGGAAAATATATTATATTCATGAATGATACATTACACTTTATAACATACAAAACAACATAAATAATCCTTTATGAACACCATTATTCCCTTGGCTTAACCCTTCATATCAATCACCATACACTTCGTGGAATCTTGGGAAAATAAAACATTGAAAGGGGTTAGCTCAAATTCTCAGCAAGGGTGAGCAATATAGTGGAAACATTCAAAAATAAGAATAAACATTTTGGGAAATGTATAAAAAAACAAAATCCATTTAAACTTGAACTTCAGCATAATATGGAAGAAATAAAATGACAAAATTCTATTTAATTATTCACCTGTATATTCTACTAATCTAATAATCACATGAAATATCAATAACCACTTTCATAATGATGGAATTCATAATTCCAGACTTTCATAAGCACGTAGTCAAGGCCTCGTGCCAAGACTACAAATAATATTTTGTCAAGGACTTGGGGAAAGTCACTAGTTTGTCTCATGAGACCTACCGATGCATCGAGGAGCCATAGAGGGATCCATCCGTCACTTACTAAGTTTAATGCATTCCTCATATGAAAAGGACTAAACATAACATAAACATTCGTATTAAAACGTGCATACGAAATGTCAATATGTTACCCATAAACCGTGAATGGTAAAAAAAATACATCCATAATCAAACATATCACAAAACCTTCAACACAATAGGGAATATTTGTATCATGATAAATCAATTTAAAAACAAGTTTAAAATCCATTACAGGATTTTGATGTTCATATAAATGATTTTTAAAACTCATTGAGAGAAATAACCCATTTTCATGAAAACATTTAAAATTCACACAATTTGGAAAAGAATTCATTTAAATACATTTTTGAATCAAAGTGTCCCATACCACTTTTAAAATTTTTTATGGAATTAACATTTTAAAAACATTCATGTCCATATAAATATATCCTTAAAAACCATTTTGAATACATGGGAATTAATGAGAAATATTTAAGAGAATAAATATTTAAAACAATTGAAATGATGTTTTAGTAAAAATTCCCTTAAAATAATACCTTAGATAACTCTTTCATAAAACATGTACATGGATAATAAATATTTCCCAGTAGATACTTACGTAAAAACAACCCCGGATAATAAAGAGACTGTGAAATTAACCCTTACCAATTTGGTAACTTACGAAACACACACCCGATGAAAGAGGTATCATACAATAAATATGTAAATAAACATAAATTAAAGTGTCTTACATAATGAATATAAATATGGGCAGTACATACACCACAAAAATAAGTAATAGTTTCAATATGGCATAAATCTCACAAGAATAAGGAGAGAGATGAAAACCACATACCTTGCACGTTCCACTAGTCGAGGGTACGTTTACCCTACTGTAAGAAGACTATAGTATGTTATTAAATTATAAAATAACCATATTAATATTTATGATATCATAAATTATTTATTTATGACTTTATGCTACCCATTTAATAATAATTTTCATGTTATGTTAATATTTCGGGTAATAATCGCTTTCTTTATTGTACGTGTTTTAACTTGTTACTCTTGATTGTATCACATAGATCATGATTTAAATACTTCCAGAATGTAAAACATTATTTATTTATCATATATATTTAGAATATAAAAATTTATAATTGAAGTATAAATGAAATGGAAAACACAGTTTATGGAGACTGTAGTCTGTACGTACGCATAAACGTTGTTTCCGTTTTCATATAGTATTGAACAGAAGTAAGTGAATAAGATATATGTAAGTACAAAAATACTTATATATATAAATATATATATCTCTAGTAGCATTATTATTTCATATATTACATACTTATTAGTAATATATATTGTTATAATCGTCGATGAATGATGAACTTGGAAATGAATCTCATCACATCGTGGTGACGGTAATTCGTACGTACACACGAGCGAAAATATCATTTTTTTGATCTTAATATAATATATAATTTGATGGTATATAATATATAAAGAATCATCATCATGTTATATTTATTATTTACATCAAATACACATCATTATTATACCCATCCAAATAATAATGTATTGAATAACAATTAAACCACGATGTGGAGACGGTAAGCCGTACGTACACTCTTATGGTGACATGTCATTCAAAGGGTGGATAGAATAATGAATATGGATTTACCATAATTATAATAACATCACATTATATATAATATACCAGAGTAATTATTTTATAATGGAAACAAAAAAGAAAAAGGAAGTGGAAGAATAAGCGAACTTGAGAGAGGGTGGTGAAATCATTACCCCTTTTCGGGATCATCATTTTGATTTGTTCAATAAGGCTACTTAGGATGGCTTTATGATCAAACTAAGGACTTTTGTTTTAAGGTAGGATAGTTTAGAGGGTATTTTGGAAGGTTTTGGTCGATCTAAATGGCTTAGAAGGTGTTAATTAGACAGAAGGGGGAGTGGCTTTTTATAAGAGGGGTGAGGGGCACCTTAGGAAAAACATAAAATATTGTTTTATAATAAATTCATATTTGGTATCCAATGGGTCCAATGTTGATTATTTACAGTCTAAGTAGGGGATAGGTCGAAAAAAACTCAACCAATAGGTTTTAGACAAGTTTATGTTACCATTTAAACCTTATAATTTATATTTAACTCTAAGTTAAATAATTTAACTTTTACTATGTCTTCTGGTATTCTTACACTATATGGTTAATAAACTAACTATATACTCCCAATCTAACCCCAATTGGTTCATTAATGTCATATATATTATTATATAAGTCTTTTGGCCGAATATTATATTTTTAGGACCATTATATTAGTTAATAATATAATATTTATTTTAAAACTTATTTTATATCAATTTTGACACTATTTGGTATTGGTTTTTTGTTAAAACAATAACAACATGAATACTGCAAAAAAAATACATTGACTAAATTTTTACATTTCATATTAACCAAGAAAATTCTTTTATTTCATAAAAATATTGAAATTATATTTATTTTAATATTTATAATGCCATTTATTTGATTCTATCATGAATAAGGTAAATACTGCATCATCATTGTGTCTTAAATAAATATATTTATATAATTACTACGAATTAAAAACAAATTCCATGATTTAGGAAATATTTTTAGCTTTTTAATGAATATTTATAATCGAAATTATCTTATGAAACCCCCTATATTTAAAATGTTTTAGTTATTAAACATTGATTTTATCTCTTTTGACTCTTCTTTGAATTAAATAATAATAAATGTCCTAATCTAATCCAAGTGGACCTAAATGATAATATTTTATTCCTAAGGTTGTTTTTGGTCGAGATATACTTTTCCAATAGAATTAGGACATGTGTGAGGGTAATATTAATATCATTTTTACCCTTAATTACCCTATTTACTTTTAACCGTGGTAAATAAAAGTAAAAAAGTTACTATTCACAAAATATTATTTTCATCTCATTGAACCATATTTTACTCCATGATATTAACAATGTCTCTTGGATTTATAAAATTCATCTCACATAAGCGGTAAAATTAGGTTTTATGTGAATTCGCAAAAGCACCTAGGAGGTGGGTAAAAGACGGTAAAAAGTACAATAAAATTTAAATATATCTAAAATTCTTATAAACCGACTCAAATGAATTAAATTGAACTTATATAGGTATTATTTATCTATTTTGACACAAAATTATTTAAATAAAATAAATAATTATTCAAATAAAAATTCTGTTTTAAACTATAACTTTGTGTTTGTTACTATTCATCAAAAATTAAATGTTTTCAGAAAAATACCAAATATTTACCCTAAGAAAATTTTTATATTCCAAATTAAAAAATGAATTCTATTTTTCCATATTCAAAACATAGAAATTTCATTTATTAATTAAAAATTAATTCCCGCTTTCAAAACAAAACGCGTGTTTTTAAGAAACAATAACTATCAAAAGATTGACACTTGTTTATGTCCGGTTTAAATGTGAAATTATGTCCAATGAACAAAATTTCATTAAATGGTAAAAATATATTCTAAATATAATTTAAAACCACTCAAATTCATAATTTATCGCTATTAATTATTTTGATTAAAAAAATTGTTTTTAATTAAAATTTTGTAATTTTCAGCATTCATAAAAATATGAAAGTTATCAGAAAAGTACCAAAAAATAACCCTAAGCTAATTTCGATATTCCGAATCCAAAAATGAAGTCCATTTTAATGATAAAATATATAATCTTTAAAAAAGTGGGTATTACTATTCATAACAGCTAGTTTTATTGGTTTTGGTGTGTGTTAGAACTCAAAGATGCATACAACAAACAATGCTGTATTATTCAAAGAGAAGTGTACCATGGAAGAATGTGGTGTTACATTCTCCCCTACTTCTAATAAATTGTGTCCTAGAAATTTATGCTTGATATAAGAAACATGGGGTTGACATTTCAAACTATCTTAGTCAAAATCCCACATCGACAAATGAATTAATGAGGCCTCTATTTAAAATAAAGAGTGGTAAGTATGACGGATACCAAAAATAACACATACTAGGGTTACATGTAGGAAAATATGGATATTTAAGAGAAATAAAACCATAAATATATGATGGAATGTGGTAGAAAACATGGCTATGAAAAGGCCAACAATCCCAAAGCCATAAATTTGTGATGATATGTGGTACCATATAGGACAACATTTTTGTTCAATGTTCCTTTTCTTAATGTTGAGGAATTTATTTATGATATTGGATAAGATCATAAGGATAAATACTTAATTTATAATTAGAGTTTTATAAATTAATTAATATCTACCACAAACTCATCTTTCACCCCAAAAAATTATAAAACTCAAAATACTCTATTTATCCTAATCATATAGGGTTCCAAATATAATGAATGTATAATTCACATATCAGACCCATTAAAAAACTAAATTATACAATCCAGGGACTTCACGTAATCTAGTGGTAGGCAATAAATCCCAATCGCACTATGTTTGTGAGTTCGATTCACCCATCTTTTTCCGACGCAACGGGTTGTCACATGGTCTGCATTTTGTCCTTTAAAAAAACCCTAAAATTACCTATCAATCATAATCCATTACATCCTTTAGAATTATACAAAATACTACTATCTAAACTCACAGTCCAACATTTATAAGGAAGTTAAACATAATGAAGATCCTTTATGCCATGTAATAACTTGTGAACACCTTCACCATGAATTATTTTAAAACATGGTAACATTTTGAATTATCATAAATACTTATTGATTACCTTCATGATCCCTTATTCTTTATAGAATACTAGATATACTCCTTCTATGAAAAATTTTGTAAACTCCAATGATGAAAAATCATTAATCTGTTTCAAGGTATTCAAGAATATCCAATATAATTTACCCAAATCAACCATATCTTATTCCAAAACCAGTACCTCAATATTAAGTCCATATTAAGGTTTATCTTTCCTTAAACCATTTAATTTCCAAAATGTTTAACTCACCGTAGAGTTACATTTATTAGTACAATAAAATCTCAAATCCCCAATGAAATATTAATGCAGTACAATCCTTATTTATTTCCATAACAACATTGATACAACAATTAAATGAAATTATTCCAAAAAAATAACATAAGAACAGTAGTCATTCCTCTTCATTTGTGGTAGTATCATAACTTGATTATTTTCCAATAGCATCATTTGTGGCATAGTCTAATGATGGGGACATTGGTTCACGTAGTGTCCAAACTCCTTGTAGATGAAGCATTTTACATTTGAAAACTTTTTCTTACCCTTGCAGTCACGTACTTGGTGTCCTTTTTCTCCTCACTTATAACATACTCCCATTCCCTTCAAGCATTTTCCAAGGAGATTCTTTCCATAGTTAACACATATGGTAAAATCCTTCTTTAACTTATTCCCCTTATCTTCCCTTTTCTCTACCATCCATTCTTTCTCTGGCTTACCGTAAAATTCATAGGACTCCAAGAATTCTTTACTTATCTTATCAACACATGATACTATTTATTCATATGATGATAATACTAGGATGACTATTTCCTTTCTAAATTCTGGCTTAAGACCATGAACGATATGACCATTCTAACTCTTCAGATCATGTGTATTGCTGGAGTTCTCATTCCTTCTATTGCGAACCATTTATAAACAATGGCATACACTATATTAGTTTATGAATAACAATACCTAATCCTAAACTTGTAAAAAAATAACATAAATTAAAAAGATTATGGATATAATCCATAATAATAAAAATGTTTTCTTTGAGTATGTATATACTCATAAGATATTTATAATGTTTTGTAATGAAGATGAGAATTATCCAAAGCATATCCCCTGGGAGTGTTGTAACCAAGAGTGCAGAAAGGCCCTTTGTCGTGCACTAGTTCCCATTTGAGTCTAGCTCAAAGCGGTGTTTTCATGTTTTTCCCCCAGGTACATCTGTTCCAGATCCACCTCTACCTGTTCGTATCCAGACATGGATGTATTTCTTGGAAAACTCACAAAATCTCTACAATACCAAAATTCTAGGAAGTTCTTATATACTAATCCTCAAATTCTATCTTAGGTCGATGTGATCTAATCAGAGTTTATCAAAATCTAGTATCCATGATTATTGCTAAACCTCCCTCTGACACCAACTGAAATTCCTCGACCCCAGTTACCTAGATTCGGTGCATTATTTTAATACATTGGCATGATTACAAGGAATCGTGTCCCGAAGGACTGATCGGTTTAGCAGTCTTGGAGAAGAGATTACATACATAAATTTTACATTACACTTTATAACATAAAAAACATCATAAATAATCCTTTATGAACACCTTTATTCCCTTGGTTTAACCCTTCATATCAATCAAAATACACTTCGTGGAATCCTGGGAAAATAAAACATAGAAAGGGGTGAGCTCAAATGCTTAGTAAGGGTAAGAAATAGAGCGGAAACTTTTAAAAATAAGCATAAAATTTTAAGGAAATGTATAAAACTAAAACCATAACCTTTTGAACTTGAACATCAGAATAATATGGAAGAAATAAAATGAAATAATGTCATTTACTTATTCACATGGATATACTACAAATCGAATAATCACATTAAATATCAATAACCCCTTTTATAATGATGGAATGCACAATGCCAGACTATCATAACCATGTAGCCAAGGCCTCGTACCAATACTAAAAATAAGACTTTTTCAAGGCCTCGTGCCAAGACACTAGTTTGTCTCATGAGACCTACCGATTCATCGAGGAGCTATAGCGGGCTCCACCCGTCACTTACTACTTCTAATGCATTCCTCATATGAAAAGGTCTAAATGTAACATAAACATTTGTATTATAACGAGCATATGAAAAGTCAATATGTTACCCATAAACCATGAATTGTAAAAAAAATACATCCATAGTCAATCATATCACAAAACCTTCAGCACAATATGAAAGATTTGTATCATGATAAATCAACTTCAAAACAAGTTTAAAATCCATTAAAGGATTTTGACATTGATGAAAATAATTTGTAAAACTCTTTGAGAGAAATACCCCATTTTCATGAAAACATTTAAAAGTCACACAATTTGGAAAAGAAGACATTTAAAGACATTTTTGAATAAAAGTTTCCCATTCCACTTTGAAACTTTTGAATGGAATTAAAATTTTAAAAACATTCATGTCCATATAAATAAATCCTTAAAAACCATTTTGAATACATGGACATTAATGAGAAAGATTTAGAAGAATAAATATGTAAAACATTTGAAATGATGTTTTAGTAAAAATTCCCATAAAATAATCCCTTTGTAAACTCTTTCATAAAACATGGACATGGATAATAAATATTTCTCAGTAGATGCTTACGTAAAAACAACCTCGGATAATAAAGAGATTGTGAAACTAACCCTTACAAATTTGGTAACTTACGAAACACACAACCCATGAAAGATGTATCATACAATGAATATGTAAATACAAATAAATTAATGTTTATTACATAAATAATACAATTATGGTCAGTACATACACCACACAAAAATTAATAGTGGCAATATCGCATGAATCTCACGGGAATAAGGAGGGAGATGAAAACCCCTTACCTTGCACTTTCCTTTAGTTGAGGGTACATTTATCCTCTTGTATGAAGACTATAGTATGTTATTAGATTATACCAGAACCATATTAATATTTATGATATCATGAATTATTCAATTATGACTTTACACTACCCATTTAATATTGATTTCCATGTTATATTAATATTTTGGGTAATAATCGCTTTCTTTATCGTACGTGTTTTAACATGGTACTCTTGATTGTATCACTTAGATAATGATTTAAATACTTCCAGAATATAAAACATGATTTATTTATCATATATATTTAGAATATAAAAATTTATAATAGACTTATATATGAAATGGAAAACACCATTTATGGAGACCGTAGTCCGTACGTACGGATAAACGCTATTTCCGTTTTCATATAGTATTGAACGGAAGTAAGTGGATAAGATATATGTTAGTACATAAATACTTATATATATAAATATATATCTCCATTAGCATTATTATGTCATATATTACATACTTATTAGTAATATATACTATTATAATCTTCGATGAATGGTGAACATGGAAATGAATCTCATCGCATCGTGGAGACGATAATCCGTATGTACGCACGTGTGAAAATATCATTATTTTGATATTAATATAATACATAATTGGATGGTATATAATTTATACATAATCCTTATCATGTTATATATATTATTTACATCGAATACACATCATTATTATACCCATCCAAATAATAATGTATTGAATAAAAATTACACCACGACGTGGAGACGGTAAGCCGTACATACGCACGTATGGTGACATATCATTCAAAGGGTGGATATAATAACGAATTTGGTTGTACCGTAATTATGATAACATCAATGTATATAAAATATACGAGAGTTATTATTTTTTAATGGAAACAACAAAGAAAAAGGAAGTGGAAGAAGAAAGGATCTTGAAAGAGGGTGGTGAAATCATTACCTCTTTTTTGGGTTCTTCATTTTGATTTGATCAAAACGGATCCTTAGGTTGGATTTCTGATCAAACTAAGGCCTCTAGGTTGAAGGGTGATAGTTTCAAGGGTATTTTTCCGGTTTTGGCCGAGCCAAATGGCTTATAAGGTGTGAATTAGAGAGAAGGGGTAGTGCCCTTTTATAAGAGGGGTGACGGGCACCTTAGGAAAATATTAAAATATTATTTTATTATAAATTTATATTCGGTTTATAATGGCTCCAAAGTTGATTATTTAAAGTCTTAGGTGGGGATAGGTCGAAGAAAACTGAACCAATTGGTTTCATACATGTTTATTTTACCATTTTAACCTTATCATTTATATTTAACTCAAAGATAAATAATTTAACTTTTACCGTGTCATCTTGTATTCTTACAATATATGTTTAATAATCATACTATATACTGCAAATAGAACCCAAATTGGTTAATTAATGTCATATATAATATTATATAAGTCTTTTGTCCGAAACGTAGATTTTTAGGACCATTATATCAATTAATAATATAATATTTGTTTTAAAAACTATTTTATGTCAATTTGGACACTATTTGGTATTTGTTTTTTGTTAAAATAATAACAACATTATTACTTTTAAAAAACTACATTGAATCAATACTAACATGTCATATTCACATATAAAATTCGTGGATGTCATAAAAACATTGAAATTATATTTATTTTAATATTTATAATACCATTTATTTGATTCTTTCATGAATAAGGTTATTACTGCACCATCATTGTGTCATAAATAAATTTATTTATATAATGTCTCAAAATTTTAAAAAAATACCATGATGTAAGAAATATTTTTAGTTTTCTAATGATTATTTATAATAGAATTTTTATTACACAAAACCTTATATTAAAAATGTTTTAGTTATTAAACTTTTATTTTATCTCTTTTAAATCTTCTTTGAATTAAATAATAATAAATGTCCTAATATTATCCAAGTTGACCTAAATGATAATACTTTAGTCCTAAGGTTGTTTATGATCAATATAAACTTGTCCAATAGAATTAGGACATGTGTGAGGTTAATATTAATATCATTTTTACCCTTATTTACCCTATTTACTTTTAACCGTGGTAAATAAAAGTAAGAAGTTACTATTCACAAAAATTT
This sequence comes from Viscum album, assembly GCA_963277665.1. Classification (NCBI taxonomy): domain Eukaryota; kingdom Viridiplantae; phylum Streptophyta; class Magnoliopsida; order Santalales; family Viscaceae; genus Viscum; species Viscum album. The sequence goes on from OY728138.1 coordinate 514,867,163, forward strand.
ATTTTCATCTCATTGAACCACATTTTGCTCCTTGATATTAACTATGTCCCTTGGATTTTAGAAATCCAGCTTACAGAAGTGGTAAAATTACGTTTTATGTGATTTTTTCAAAACCTCCTAGGAGATGGGTAAAAGACGGTTAAAAGTTCAATAAAAATTTTATATATCTAAAATTATTATAAACCGACTCCAATGAATTACATTGAAATTATATAGGTATTATGTATATATTTTGACATAAAATGATTTAAATAAAATAAAAAATTGTTTAAATAAAAATTTTGTTTTAAACTATAACTTTGCGTTTTTTACTCTTCATCAAAAATAAAATGTTTTCAGAAAAATTCCAAAAATTTACCCTAAGATAATTTTGATATTACAAATTCAATAATGATGTATATTTTACCAAATTAAAAATATAGAAGTTTCATTTATTGATTTCAAATTAATTCCCACTGTCAAAACAAAACACGTGTTTTTAAAAAATAATAACTATCAAAAGATTGACACTTGTTTATATCCGGTTTAAATGTAAAATTATGTACAATGAAAAAAATTGGATTAAATGGTAAAAATATATTCTAAATATAATTTAAAACCCGTCAGATTTATTATTTATCACTACTAATTATTTCAATTAAAAAGTTGTTTTTAAATAAAATTTATTAATTTTCACTATTCATAAAAATATGAATGTTATCAAAAATTTACCAAAAATTCACCCTAAACTTATTTCGATATTTCAAATCCAAAAAGAAGTCCATTTTTAAGGATAAAATTTATAAACTTTCAAAAAGTGCGTATTACTATTCATAACAACTAGTTTGGTTGTTTGTGGTGTGTGTTCGAACTCGATGTTGCATACAACACACGCTACTATATTATTCAAAGAGAATCATACTATCGAAGAATGGGGTGTTACATTCTCCCCTCCTTCAATAAATTGTTTCCACACTATTTATGCTCGGTATTGGAAACATGGGGTTGACGTTTCATAATATCTTAGTTGACATCCCACATCGAAAAATGAATTAATGAGGCCTCTATTTAAAATAATGAGTTGTAAGTATGATGTTTTCCGAAAATAACACATAATAGGGTTCCATGTAGGAAAATATGGATATGGAAGTGAAATATAACCATCAATATCTAATGGTGAGTGGTAGAGAACATGGCAATGAAACGGCCAACAATCCCAAAGCTATAAATTTTTGATGATCTAAGGTACTATATAAGACAACATTTTTTTTCTAAGTTCCTTTTCATAATGTTGATGAATTTATTTATGAGATTGGATAAGATCATAAGGAGATATACTTACTTTATAATTATAGTTTTATCAGTTAATAAATTTCTACCACAAACTCATCTTTCACCCCAAAACATAATACAACTCAAAAATAGACTATTTATCCTAATCGTATAGGGTTGCAAATATAATGAATGTATAATTCACATATCAGACCCATTAAAAAGATAAAATACATTATAAAATCCATGGACTTCACGTAATCTAGTGGTAGGCAATAAATTCCAATCGCACTATGGTTGTGGGTTCGATTCCAGCATCTTTTTCCGACGCGACGGGTTGTCACACTATCTGCGTGTTGTGCTTTTAAAAACCTGTAAAATAACCTTTCAAACTTAATCCATTCAAACCTTTAGACTTATCCAAAATACTATTATCTAAACTCACAGTCCAAAATTTATAAGGATGTTAAAAACAATGAAGATCCTTTTTTCAATGTAATAACATGTGAACACCTTCACCATGTATTATTATAAAACATGGTAACATCCTAAATTACCATAAAACCTTATTGATTACATTCATGATCTCTTATTCTTTATAGAATTCTAGATATACTCCTTCTATCAAAAATGTTGTAAACTCCAAAGATGAAAAATCATTAATCTGTTTCAAGGTATTCAAGAATATCCAATATAATTTACCCAAATCAACCATATCTTATTTCAAAACCAGTACCTCAATATTAAGACCATATTAAGGTTAATATTTCCTTAAACCATGTAATTTCCAAAAAAAATTAACTCGTTGTAGAGTTACTTTCCTTAGTACCATAAAATCTCGAATCCTCAATGAAATAGTACTGCAGCACAATCCTTAATTATTTCCAGAACATCATTGATACAACACTTAAATGAAATTATTCCAAAATAACAACAGAAGAACACTAGTCATTCCTCTTCATTTGTGGTAGTATCATAACTTTATTATTATCCAATAGCATCATTTGTGGCATAGTATGATGACTGTGATATTGTTTCGCGTAGTGTCAAAACTCCTTGCAGATGAAGAATTGTACATTTGAAACCTTTTTATTACCCTTGGAGTCACATACTTGGTGTCCTTTTTCTCCACACATATAACATACTCTAATTCCCTTCAAGCATTTTCCAAGTTGATTCTTTCCACAGTTACCACATTTGGGAAAACCCTCGTTTACCATATTACACTTATTTTTCTTTCTCTCAACCATCCTTTCTTTCTCTGGCTTCCCATCAAAGTCATTGGACTCTGAGAATTCTTTACATATCTTATCATCACATGATACTATTTCTTCATATGATGATAATATGTGGAAGACTATTTCCCATCTAAATTATAGCTTAAGACAATGAAAGATATGATCTTTCTTACTCTTTGGATCATGCGTATTGCTGGAGTTTTCATTCCTTCTACTGGGCACTATTTCTAAACAATGGCATACACTAGATTAGTTTATGAATAGTAATACCAAAAACCTAACTTGTAAAACACATAACATAAATTAAAAAGTTTATGGATATAATCCATAATCATAAAAATGTTTTCTTTGAGTATGTATATACTCTTAAGCTCTTCATAATGGTTTGTAAAGAAAATGAGAATTATCCTAAGCATATACATTGGGAGTGTCGTAACCAAGAGTGCAGCAAGGCCTGTTGTCGTGCACCAGTTCCCGTTCAAGTCTATCTCAAAGCGGTGTTTTCAGATTTTACCCCTAGGTACATCTATGGAAGAGCCACCTCAACCAGCTCATATCCAGACATGGATGTATTGCTTGGAAAACTCACAAAATATCTACAATACAAAAATTCTAGGATGTTCTTCTATACTAATCCTCAAAGTCTATTATAGGGCGATGTGCTCTAATCAGAGTTAATCTAAATCTATTATCCAATGTTATTTCTAAAACTCTCTTTGATACCAACTGTAATGCCCCGACCCCAGTTACCCAGAGTCGGTGCATTATTTTAATACATTGGCATGATTACAAGGAATCAAGTCCGAAGGACCGATCAGTTTAGCAGTCTTGGAAAATATATTACATACATGAATTTTAAATTAAACATTATAACATACAAACCAACATATTAAATACTTTATGAACACCATTATTCCCTTGGCTTAACCCTTCATATCAATCACAATACACTTCGTGGAATCCTGGTAAAATAAAACATACAAAGGGGTGAGATCAAACACCCAGTAAGGATAAGAAATACAGTGGAAACTTTTAATAATCAGCATAAACATTTAAGGCAATGTATAAAACTAAAAAAAAGCCTTTTAAACTTGACCTTCAACATAATATGGTAGAAATAAAATGAAATAATGTCATTTACTTATTCACATGGATATTATACTAATTGAATAATCACATTCAATATCAATAACCACTTTCATAACGACAGAATGCATAATGCCAGACTATCATAACCACATAGACATGGCCTCGTGCCGAGACTACAAATAAGATTTTTTCAAGGCCTCGAACCAAGACACTATTTTGTCTCATGAGACCTACTGATTCATCGAGGAGCTACAGCGGGCTCCACCCGTCACTTACTAAGTCCAATGCATTACTCATATGAAAAGGTCTAAACATAACATAAACATTCATATTAAAACTAGAATATGAAAATTCAATACGTTACCCATAAACCATGAATGGTAAAAAAAATAATACATCTACAGTCAGACATATCACAAAAACTTCAACACAATCTGAAAGATTTGTATCATGATAAATCTACTTCAAAACAAGTTTAAAATCCATTAAAGGATTTTGACGTTGATGAAAATGATTTGTCAAACTCTTTGAGAGAAATACCCATTTTTCATGAAAACATTTAAAAGTAAAACAATTTGAAAAAGAAGTATTTTAGAGACATTTTTGAATCAAAGTGTCTCATACTACATTGGCACTTTTGAAAGGAATTAAAATTTTAAAAACCTTCACGTCCATATAAATAAATCCTTAAAAACCATTATGAAGAAATGGACATAATTGAGAAATATTTAAAATAATAAATATTTAATACATTTGAAATGATGTTTTAGTAAAAATTACCTTAAAATAATCACTTTTAAAACTCTTTCATAAAACATGGGCATGGATAATAAATATTTAACAGTAGATACTTACGTAAAAACAACCTCGTATAATAAAGAGATTGTGAAATTATCCCTTACCAATTTGGTAACTTACGGAACACACACCCCATGAAAGAGGTATCATACAATGAATATGTAAATACACATAAATTAATGTTTATTACATAATGAATACAAATATGGGCAGTACATACACCACAAAAAAAGTAATAGTGCCAATATGGCATGAATCTCAAGGGAATAAAAAGTGAGATAAAAACCCCTTACCTTGCACTTTACTTTAGTCGGGGGTATGTTTAGCCTCCTGTATGAAGACTATAGTATGTTATTAAATTATAAAAGAACCATATTAATATTTATCATATCATACATTATTCATTTATGACTTTACACTACCCATTTAATAATAATTTCCATGTTATATTAATATTTCGGGTAATAATCGTTTTCTTCATCGTACGTGTTTTAACTTGTTTATCATGATTGTATTACATAGATCATGATTTGAATACTTCCAGAATAGAAAACATGATTTATTTGACATATATATTTAGAATACAAAAATTTATAATAGACATATATATGAAATGGAAAACATCATTTATTGAGACCATAGTCCGTACGTACGCATAAACGATGTTTCCGTTTTCATATATTAATGAACGGAAGTAAGTGGATAAGATATATATAGGTAAATAAACACTTATATATATAAATATATATATCTCCATTAGAATTATTATTTCATATATGTCATACTTATTAGTAATATATACTGTTATAATCGTCGATGAATGGTTAACATGGAAATGAATCTCATCACGTCGTGAAGACGGTAATCTGTACGTACGCACAAGCGAAAATATCATTCTTTTGATATTAATATAATATATAATTGGATGGTATATAATATATACACAATCCTTATCATGTTATAGTTATTATTTAAATAAAATACACAATATTATTATACCCATCCAATTAATAATGTATTGAAAAACAATTACACCGCAACATGGACACGGTAAGCCGTACGTACGCACGTATGGTGACATGTCATTCAAAGGGTGGATAGAATAATGAATTTGTTTTTAACATAATTATAATAAAATAACACTATATAAAATATACTAAAGTTATTATTTTATAATGGAAATAACAAATAAAAAGGAAGTGGAATAAGAAAGGATCTTGAAAGAGGGTAGTGAAATCATTACCTCTTTTTCAGGTTCTTTCTTTTGATTTGTTCAAAAGGGCACCTTAAGTTTTCTTTCTGATCAATGTAAGGCCTCTAGGTTGAAGGGGGGAAAGTTGAGAGAGTATTTGGGATGGTTTTGGACGAGCCAAATGGCATATAAGGTCTGAATTAGAGAGAAGGGGGGGTGCCCTTTTATTAGAGGGGTGGGGGCACCTTAGGCAAAACTTAAAATATTATTTTATAATAAATTTATATTCGGTTTATAATGGAAACAAAGGTGATTATTTAAAGTCTAAGGTGGGGATAGGTCGAAAAAAACTCAACCAATAGGATTTAGACAAGTTTATGTTACCATTTTAACCTTATCATTTATATTTAACTCGAAGTTAAATAATTTAACTTTAACTGTGTATTCTTGTATTCTTACACTATATGGTTAATAAACATACTATATACTGCCAATAGAACCCCAATTGGTTCATTAATGTCATATATATTATTATATAAGTATTTTAGCTTAAACGTATTTTTTTAGGTCCATTATATCAATTAATAATATAATATTTGTTTTCAAAACTATTATATGTCGATTTTGACAATATATGGTATTTTTTTATTAAAATAATAACAAAATGATTACTTCAAAACAATACATTGAATCAATCCTAACATGTCATATTCACCAAGAAAATTCGTTTATGTCATAAAAACATTGAAATTATATTCATTTTAATATTTATAATACCATTTATTTGATTCTTTCATGAATAATGTAATTGCTGCTTCATCATTGTGTCATAAATTAATTTATTTATATAATGTCTAAAAAATATAAAAAAATACCATGATGTAATATATATTTTTATATTTCTAATGAAAATTTATAAAATAATTTATCTTCTGCAAAACCCTATATTAAAAATGTTTTATTTATTAAACTTTTATTTTAACGCTTTTAACTCTTCTTTGAATTAAATAATATTAAATGTCCTAATCTAATCCAAGTGGACCTAAATGATAATATTTTATTCCTAAGTTTGTTTTTGGTCGAGATAAACTTTTCCAATAGAATTAGGACCTATGTGAGGGTAATATTAATATCATTTTAACCATAATTACCCTATTTAATTGTAATCGTCGTAAATAAAAGTAAAAAGTTACTATTCACCAAAAATTATTTTCATCTCATTGAACCACATTTTACTCCTTAATATTAACCATGTCTTTCAGATTTTCGAAATTCAGCTCACATAAGCAGTAAAATTACGTTTTATGTGAATTTCCAAAAACTCCTAGGAGGTGGGTAAAAGACGGTAAAAAGTTCAATAAAACTTTTATATATCTAAAAATATTATAAACCAACTCCAATGAATTACATTGAACTTATATCGGTATTATGTATCTATTTTGACATAAAATGAATTAAATAAAATAAAAATTTATTTAAATAAAAATTTGGTTTTAAACTATAACTTTGGGTTTTTTTACTATTCATCAAAAATTAAAAGTTTTCAGAAAAATACCAAAAATTTACCCTAAGATAATTTTCATATTCAAAATTCAATAATGAAGACTATTTTACCAAACTAAAAACATAGAATTTTCATTTATTGATTTAAAATTAATTATCGCTGTAAAAACAAAACGCGTGTTTTTTAGAAACAATAACTATCAAAAGATTGACACTTGTTTATGTTCAGTTTAAATGTGAAATTATGTCCAATGACGAACATTGGATTAAACTATAACAATATATTATAAATATATTTTTAGACCACTCAAATTCATTATTTATCACTATTAATTATTTCAATTAAAAAAGTTGTTTTTAATTAAAATTTAGTAATTTTTACTATTCATAAAAATGTGAAAGTTATCATAAAAGTTCACAAAATTCACCCAAAACTAATTTTGATATTCCGAATCCAAAAAGGAGGTCCATTTTTAAAGATAGAATTTATGAACTTTCAAAAAGTGGGTATTACTATTCATAACAGCTAGTTTGATTGGTTTTGGTGTGTGTTAGAACTAGAAGTTGCGTACAACACACGCTACTATATTATTCAAAAAGAAGCATACTGTGGAAGCTTGGGGTGTTACATTATCCCCTCCTTCAATCTATCACATCCTCACAATTTATGCTCAGTATTGGAAACTTGGGGTTGACGTTTCAAAATATCATAGCTGAAATCCCACATCGAAAAATGAATTAATGAGGCCTCTATTTAAAATAATGAGTGGTAAGTATGAAGGTTACCGAAAATAACACATACTAGGGATCCATATAAGAAAATATGGATATAGAAGTGAAATCTAACCATCAATATCTAATGGGGAGTGGTAGAGAACATGTCTATGAAAAGGCCAACAATCCAAAAGCCATAAATTTTTGATGATCTAAGGTTCCATCTAATCCATCATTTTTGTTCTAAGTTACTTTTCTTAAAGTTGAGGAATTTATTTTTGATATCGGCTAAGATCATAAGGAGATATAATTACTTTATAATTAGAGTTCTATCAATTAATAAATTTCTACCAGAAACTCATCTTTCACCCCAAAACATAATACAACTCAAAAGTACTCTATTTATCCTAATCGTATAGGGTTCCAAATATAATGAATGTATAATTCACATATCAGACCCATTAAAAAAAGAAACTACATTATACAATCCAAGGACTTCACGTAATCCAGTGGTAGACGATAAATCCCAATCGCACTATGGTTGTGGGTTCGATTCCCACAGATTTTTCCGACACGACGTGTTGTCACACGGTCTACGTGTTTTCCTTTTATAAAAACCCAAAAATAACCTTTCAAACTTAATCCATTCCATCCTTTAGATATATCCAAAGTACTACTTTCCAAACTCACAATACAAAATATATAAGGAAGTTAAACACAATGATGATCCTTTTTCCCACGTAATGACATGTGAACACCTACACCATGTATTATTTTAAAACATGGTAACATCCTGAATTACCATAAAACCGTATTGATTACATTCATGCTCCCTTATTCATTATATAATACTTGATATACTCCATCTATAAAAAATTTTGTAAACTCCAACAATGAAAAATCATTAATCTGTTTCAAGGTTTTCAAGAATATCCAGTATAATTTACCCATATCGACCATATCTTATTCCAAAACTAGTACCTCAATATTAGGACCATATTAAGGTTTATCTTTCCTTAAACCATGTAATTTACAAAAAAATTTATCTTGCTCTAGAGTCACTTTTCTTAGTATCATAAAATCTCAAATCCTCAATGAAATAGTACTACAGTACAATCTGTATTTATTTCCCGAACATCATTGATACAACACTTAAGTGAAATTATTCCAAAATAACAACATAAGAACACTATTCATTCCTCATCATTTGTGGTAGTATCATGACTTTATTATTATCCAATAGAATCATTTGAGGCATAGTCTGATGACTGGGACATTGGTTCGCGTAGTGTCCAAACTCTTTGCAGATAAAGCATTATACATTTGAGACCTTTTTCTTACACTTACAGTCACCTACTTGGTGTCCTTTTTCTCCACACTTATAGCATACTTCCATTCCCTTCAAGAATTTTCCAAGGATATTTTTTCCACAGTTATCACGTATGGGAGAATCCTTCTTTACCTTATTCCCTTTATCTGTCCTTCTCACTACCATCTTATCAACACATGATACTATTTATTCATATGATGATAATACGTGGAAGACTATTTCCCTTCTAAATTCTATATTAATACCATTAAAGACATGATCTTTCATAATCTTTGGATCATGCGTATTGCTGGTGTTCTCATTCCTTATACTGGGTAACATTTCTAAACAATGGAATACACTAGATTAGTTTATGAATAGTAATGCTTAATCCCAAACTTGTAAAAAACATAACATAAATTAACAATTTTATGGATATAATGCATATTCATAAAAATGTTTTAATTGAGTAAGTATATACTCATAATCCCTTCATAATGTTTTGTAATGAAAATGAAAATTCTCCTAATCATATCCCCTGGGAGTGTCGTAACCAAGAGTGCAGCAAGACTCGTTATCGTGCACCAGTTCCCGTTCGAGTCTAGCTCAAAGCGATGTTTTCTGGATTCACCTCTAGGTACATCTATTCCAGAGCCACCTCCACCTGCTCGTATACATACATGGATGTATTTCTTGGAAAACAAAAAAATTCTAAGATGTTATTCTATAATAATCGTCAAATTATATCTTAGGGCGATGTGCTCTAATCAGTGTTTATCTAAATCTAGTTTCCAAGGTTATTGCTAAACCTCCATATGATACCAATTGTAATGCCTCAACCCTAGTTACCCAGAGTTGGTGCATTATTTTTATACATTATCATGATTACAAGGAATCAAGTCCCGAAGGACCGATCAGTTTAGCAGTCTTGGAAAATAGATTACATACATGAATGTTACATTACACTTTATAACATACAAAACATCATAAATAATTCTATTATGACCACCATTATTCCCTTGGATTAACCCTTCATATCAATCACAATACACTTTATGGAATCCTGGGAAAATAAAACATAGAAATGGGTGAGCTCAAATGCTCAGTAAGGGTAAGCAATATAGTGGAAACCTTCCAAAATAAGCATAAAAATTTAAGGTAGTGTATAAAACTAAAACAAAAGCCTTTTAAACTTGATCTTAAGAATAATATGGAAGAAATAAAATGAAATAATACCATTTACTTATTCCCATAGATATTCTACTAATTGAAAAGTCACATGCAATATCAATAACCACTTTCATAACGATTAAATGCATAATGCCAGACTATAAAAACCACGTAGCCAAGGCCTCGTGCGAAGCCTACAAATAAGATTTTGTCAAGGACTCATTCCAAGACACTAGTTTGTCTCATGGGACCTATCGAAGCATCAAGGAGCTATAGCGGGCTCCACCCGTCACTTACAATGTCCAATGCATTCCTCATATGAAATGTTCTAAACATAACATAAACATTCGTATTAAACCCAGCATACGAAATGAAAATACTTTACCTATAATACATGAATGGTAGAAAAAATAATACATCCACAGTCAAACATATCACAAAACCTTCTACACAATATGGATGATTTGTATAATGATAAATCAACATCAATACATGTTTAAAATCCATTAAATGATTTTGACGTTGATGAAAATGATTTGTAAAACTATTTGAGAGAAATACCCCTTTTTCATGAAAACATTTAAAAGTCACACAATTTGGAAAAGAAAAAATTTAAAGACATATTTGATTCAATGTGTCACATACCACATTGAAACTTTTGCAAGGAATTAACATTTTAAAAACATTCATGTCCATAGAAATAAATCCTTACAAACCATTTTGAAGACATCGACATTGATGAGAAAGATTTAGAAGAATAAATATTTAAAACATTTTAAATGATGTTTTAGTAAAAAATCCCTTAAAATCATCCCTCTGAAAACAATTTCATAAAACATGGACATGGATAATAAATATTTCCCAGTAGATACTTACGTATAAACAAACTCGGATAATAAAGAAATTGTGAAATTAACCCTTACCAATTTGGTAACTTACGAAACACACACCCCATGAAAGAGGTATCATCCAATGAATATGTAAATACACATAAATTAAAGTGTATTACATAAAGAGTACAATTATGGGTAGTACATACACCACACAAAAATTAATAGTGGAAATATGGCATGAATCTCCCAAGGATAAGGAGTGAGATGAAAACTCCTTACATTGCACTTTCCATTAGTCGAAGGTACGTTTAGCCTCCTGTATGAAGACTATAATATGTTATTAAATTATTACAGAACAATATTAATATTTATGATATCATAAATTATTCATTTATGACTTTATACTACCCATTTAATAATAATTTCCATTTTATATTAACATTTCGGGTAATAATCGCTTTCTTTATCGTACGAGTTTTATCTTGTTACTCTTGATTTTATCACTTAGATCATGATTTAAATACTTCCAGAATATAAAACATGCTTTATTTATCTTATATATTTAGAATATTAAAATTTATAACAGATGTTTATATGAAATGGAAAACACCATTTATGGAGATGGTAGTCCATACGTACGCATAAACGTTGCTTATATATATAAATATATATCTCCAGTAGCATTATTATGTCATATATTACATACTTATTAGTAATATATATCGTTATAATCGTTAATTAATGGTGAACATGGAAATGAATTTTATCGTGTCGTGGAGACGGTAATCCGTATGTACGCACGAGCGAAAATATCATTCTTTTGATATTAATATAATATATAATTTGATGGTATATATTATATACAGAATCCTTATCATGTTATATTTATTATTTACATCAAATACACATCATTATTATAATACCCATCCAAATAATAATGTATTGAATAACAATTACTGTATGACGTGGAGACGGTAATCCGTACGTACGCACGTATGGTGACATGTGATTCAAAGGGTGGAGAGAATAATGAATTTGGTTGTACCATAATTATAATAACATCACAATATATAGAATATAATAATGTTATTATTTTATAATGGAAAAAACAAAAAAAAAGGAAGTGCAAGAAGAAAGGAACTTGAAAGAGGGTGGTGAAATCATTACCCCTTTTTCGGGTTCTTCCATTTGATTTGATCAAAAAGGCTCCATAGGATGGCTTTCTGATCAAAATAAGGCCTCTAGGTTGAAGGTAGGATAGTTGAGAGGGTATTTGGTTAAGGTTTTTCCAAGAAAAATGGCTTAGAAGGTGTGAATTTGAGAGAAGGGTGAGTTCCCTAATTAATGTTTTTTATGAAATTCTAGAATGGAAAATACACCAAAATAGTTCTTCAACTTATGACTATCTATATTGGACAACTTTCACAAATTAAATATTGATGTTCTTTGGGAATACGTGTTCTTTAAGAGAAAAAACATAATTTGAATCCAATATGGTATCATCATTATCCAATATTTTCATAACAGAGCATCACATTTTTTATCAAGATAAAAAAGATCATATACCTTTTTTAGATGAATATAAACTTGAAGAATAGTTCAATGATTGTCACTTCTTCAGTATTGGTAAAATGAATTAACAGTACGCATTGATTTGTACGAACTCGCCCATGGGGATTTCTTCTGCTTCAATTCCTTGTACTATAATCATATATTCAATAAAAAATATTATTGGTTTATGGTGGATCATATTTTATTCATAAAAAAGAATAGAATGGTTGAGATGGTTCTCTCAACAAAGGTTATCTATTTACACTTGTATTTATGATTTCACATATGAACATATATTCTAATTTTTTATGATGTAGCATGGATACCTTCAAATACACATATTCTTTATATATAGGACTTTACTTCTTACCAACCTTAATGTTTGATAATTACTACTCCTCATAAGGAAATCTTATCGTTCTGGTATAAATCATAAATAACCATTATCTATATAATCAACTTTCTTAAATGTCTCACACTAAACTTCTTTAACATGATAGTTTTCTTTTGTAGATAAAATCCCGTGATATTTTTCTTCATCATGTGGGATCTTTTGTTTTTCATTTTTACTAGAATTAGATTACGCATCCCGCAATTCCATAATTATTTCCAAATATTTTGGTTAAAAAACTAACATGTAATTTGAAAATGTTATTACATGTTTTTATCTTCTACATGGGATCCTCAAAGTTTCATCCATTTTATCAGTAGTTATTTAGGATGATGAAATTTGATTTATCTTTATGGAATTAAAATCCATGGCCTTATTAGTCTTCTTTCATGTTGTATTCATGTGAGAAATTATTATTTCAATGTTCTTCTCATTTATTCCCAAGGTAACTACCTCAATCCTAGAAATAATTTTTGATCTTATATTATCATCATATTTTCATACATGTTGATATGATAATGTACCGACCTTATTACCACTACCATTTTATATAGCAGAAATGTTTGCAATATATCCAAATCTGTTTATAGAATACATAATAATAAGGACTTGTTTTTTCTTCATTATCTATGTGTAGATCCCCCTTGATATGAGATTTATTTGTGCTTTAGAATTGGGATGATAGTTTCAAAAATCATATTCACAATGAATGTATCTATTTCAGCACCAACATTGACATAAATATAATGATTTATTCATATATATTTTATTCGGTTTTGGGTATTCATTATGACATGTTTTTATCATTGTGGGGGAATAAAATTCCACATTTTTTTCCTATAAATCATAGTCATGGTGGTAGTTTTCTTATCACCCATCATCATCCCGAATTTTTAAAATCATATTTTCCAACCTCAACCATTCATGGAAAGTGAATTAGAAACATTATTACAAGATGGAATGGATGATACCTTATTCATCTCAGATTATTGAGATAGATCATTAAATGAAGTACCCATATTCTTATCACATATTGGATATCGTTTTATTGTAGAATAATCCAATATACATTGAGTAGTAGGAGAATTTGTTTACGTCTTTTGAAAAGAATCAATATGTGTTTTACGATGATTCACCAACAAACAATCCAATTGAATCTGTTTCACATTGAGAATAAATTTCTCATATTCATCCATAATAACATTATCTTCACAATCCATCATCATTATAAAACAATTATCTTCACGCAACATAATATTGTGTTGAATTAAAGAGTGATGTTAATTAATCATCATGGATATTTCTTCTAATTGTTAATTCCTTACATGTGTGATTTTTTTTCAATTTCTCATGAAGATCATGGATATTTTCTTCTTAGGGATTTTTGATTCCCTCTATTTATTCCAAATTTAGTAATTTATGTTGAGGACCTGATTTAAAGACCCCTATTTGTTTTTTCAATGTTTCCAACATATCTAGATATATCATAACATTCTATAATTGTTTCTTTCAATATTTTTTTCTGAACATTAATTCCACCTTCCAACTGGGTGATTTCTTCGCAAATAAATTGAAAGACTCTACAAATAAGGGAGGATCATTATTTGGGAACATAATTTTGAATAAAACCTAATATATCAATCAATAATTCTTGATAGGTTGTAGATTGTATTCAACACAACTTGTGATAAGATATTCTTATGGATAAGATTTTAATGAACCATTAGATACATGTTGATTACATGAGGTGTAGAAATTATGCATCTTATTGGTCAGAAATTGATCTGAGTGATTATTAATTTCCAATATTTATATGTATTAATTTATCAAAGTAATTGAGAAACATAAACATCCACATAATTAGATGATTTGGACTTCTTATTCATCCTTAAATTCTCATTATATTTCATATTGATCATGGTCCTGATAGAAATGGTTTTTTCTCAATGATAACAAAATATTTACCAAAAACAACATTAATTGGTAACTCTAGATTGAAAATGAAATCCAAAAAAGAGATTATCTTAAACTTAATTAATCAAACACAGTTAAACCAATTATCTGATATAACTTGAAAAGACTATATTTTTACATTCATTACACTGATAAGGGGGTGATTTAATTTTGGGTACATTTTAAACAAAATAAAACCATTATATCTTTACCTATTTTTCCTTCTAGTATCTGAATTATATTATTCTCTTTACACTATATCATGAATGAATATTAAATTAGTAAATAATGTCACACAATATATTTATAAGTATCATTAATTAATAAGATTATATAATCCAAGAAATGGTCTAAAATTGATCCTTACCACACATCCACCAAAAAATAACACTTTGAATGTGGTGAGAACATGTAAGAAACACACATTCACTTGAAATTCACTATATTCAATAATATTTCCTGTTTAACAGTTCCTAGATGGGTATTTATAATTCTTAAAAGATAATATCCTTATTATAAAAGTATTTTAAAACTAATAAAGTCTTCAACCTATTGATACCTAATGGATTACACAACACTACATTGATCATCCACTTATTCACTTTGTACTTATCAGAATTCATGTAACTATTATTTCCTCTTCAGAGTAGCTAAATAAATTCTATAAAATCATCTTCTTCTATCAATGAAAATAATATGAATGTAGTTGACTGATGAACAAATATTTCTTCCATTCGAAATAGTGATTAACTAAATATAACGTGTTCAGTCACTCTTCTTCTTCTTCTGATATTTTAGTCACAATAACATTCTATAGTGTATGAATTCTTCTTGATCTCATTATTCTGTAGCGAAAAAAATAGAACTGAAATTCCTTCTTCAAATCATTATAGAATCAGAGGACTTCCGTTTTGATTGTCAAATCAATGTACACAAACTCAACATGAAATCATTTAAATTATTCTATCCCATATAAAAATAATATAAATATAGAGTAGAAACACTTCTTAGACAAACAACAGTATGAAATAATTTTTCATTGTAAAATTAACATTCTTTGATAATAAATATCAACTCATTAGTGTATCAGTTTCTTCCTTGGTGAAAAAAATATTTTATAAATTGTATTGGGCCAAAGTTTAAGTATATTGTTGTGAACATTCAAACTATGACGACCCAATGCTTTGCATCCATGAACATTACATTACTTTTGCAGAATACTTAAAAGATAACAAAAACAAATTCCTAATGTATGTATTATGTTAGTGTCTTTTGAAACTCAGAATAAAATCTTCTAATAATGGTGAAAGATCTTCAACATCTCTCATAAAGTTCTTCCCCATTTGTTTTATTACCAAAAACCATTATTTATATCCTGGGGAAAAGATAACATAAAAAGGGTGAGCTCAAATGCTCAGTAAGGGTAAACATGGAAAACATAAATAAAATCCATAAACATTTGAACCGAAAAACATGAACATAAAACATCAACAACTTGAGAAATGTCATAAATCTTGGAATTACATAAGACATGGATCATAAAGGAACATTAATCATGATAAAATAGCCTGAAAATAAAACAAGTAATTATGTAAAACCATTAATAACGTGATTTTAGTTCAATAGTATCCATGGAATTACTGCCAAGACCATCATAGTTGACAAATTCCATTACTGAACCGGGTTTACATGTCGTTTCAGCCCTATATTACTGAACCATATTTACTTGTCATAATTTCCATGTCTATCTCATGAGATATAAATCATTACCCAAATCATTGGAGAGAGATATAGGTCCCACCCATCTCATAATGAAATGATTCTTATGTGTGACACAAAATAAACATAAATCCTTCATCATAACCCATAGAATAAAATGGGTATCACAAACATCATCCCATCATAACATAAACCATAAAAAATAAATGAATATCAATTAATCATAAGCAACATCAAATAATTTACTTGAAACATACCCATGTTAAATAATTTCATCATAGATGGAAAATAGTTTTGATAAAACACTTGAAATGAATTCTTGAAGAAAATATTCTTTCTTCATTAAAATCAATTTTTTTCTCAAAATGACATACAATTTTAAAAGAAATGAATTTTTGTGGAAAATAATCATGAAATATTTCATAGAATGATTTATGGATATAAGGTGTTATTAAATAGTAAAAATTTGTTCATACAGTATAAGTAAATAAACATTCTTCTCGTACTTTTGCCGGAAAAGTCAAAAAGTACCTCATATGGTAAACAAAACAAATAGTCCTTCAATACCTTGAGGTAAAAGTCAAGAAAGGGTAAAAATGACTTTAAAAAAACATGGAAGAATCATTAACATTTTATGAAAATATTTTGAGAACATATGGACATGGATGATAAACATTTCCCTAGTATGTACTTATGAATAAACAATCTCAGATAAGAATGAGATGGGAATAATTATCTCTTACCTTAGGTCCAATATGATTTGTACATATCTTAACCTCATATATAATGATTTAAATAATGTCATTGAATTATTCTAGAATCATATTCATTGTTATGATATCTTATATGGTCATATTCTTATCTTTTTATTAGTAATATTTCATTGCTACTTATTATTCGGGTGTTCATTGCTTTATGTTCTTATGTGTGTTTTGTTGAATAAATTATTAATAATATTTTTTAGGTAACAGATAAATCATATAAAGAATGGTATTAATGTAATGTATATCATATTTATTCATTCAATTAAATTATATAATCATTATTCAATAAAGATCATGTAAAACGAGTTGCACCACATCGTGGAGACGGTAGACCATACGTACGCATGAGATATGATATCATTCCCATGATTGTGGAATTGTATTTAAGTGTATGGTGTATAATATTTCATAATAAATATCACTTTACAATAATCATATATAGTTATTTATTCCATCCTTATACTCATCCAAGTATGTTAGTGATGAAATAAAATATTAAACCACAGCATGGCGATGGTAAGTCGTACGTACACACGCATGGTGATTTCATTTTTATTCATATGATGGGTAGAAGATAGAATATGGTTATTTCATATTAATAATAACATATCATTATACAAGTGATACTTTAGTTATTACTTAACAATGAAACAACTCATATAGAATAAGTAGATGAAGAAATAAGTTTGAAAGAACCGGTAAAGGATATTATCACTTCTTCGACGCGCCTCATCTTAACCTCATCTTAGGGTGATAAAGTTGGTTTTTGAAGAAGAAAAGGACCTATAAAAGGTTTCTATGGAAGTGGAGAAGATAAATGTATAGGATTTTTTCGATCATGAAGGCTCAAAATGTTGTGAGGAGGAGAGGGAGGAGGTTCCTTTTTATAAGGGAAGAGAGGGGCACTTTTTAAATCCTCAAAAATATTAATTAATATTAAAATCATATCCCACATAAAAACTTTAAAAAATGACTCAATTCGAATATGAGATGATATAGGGGTGTAATCTCATCAACCAATAATATTTATATGCGTTTTATGTTTATTTTAAACCTTATAATTTTGATTTATCCTTATTTAATCTATTTAATTTTATGTGTGGTAATAATATTATATGTTTTAAATTGATATAAATACATACTTATATTTTGTAAAGTTTCTATAATTGAATACATTATAACCTTTTAGACTATATTATTTTAAATTTTTAATTTTTAAATATTTTCGTGATTTTTAAATATTTTAATAATATGTTCGTTTTATAAAATACCAATAGTGTAAATTTTGACACTATTCATTTATTTGAATTTAAATATAATACACACAGAGAATATATTAGAAACAAAATATTTAATAGGTTCCTAACAAGTAATATTAATCTTTTAAAATATTGGATCATATTAGTTAGTTCATATAATATTTATTTTATGATTTTTAAAACCATTTATTTGATATTTCTCTTAATAAAATAATTACTACATCATTTTTGTGTAATAATTTAATATAATAATTTTCACATAAAATTAAAAATAAAATATTTTGATGAAGATAAATCTAACATATTTCATCATAGTACTTTTAATTGAATTTATCTTCTAAAACCCCGAAATTTTTAAATGTTATGTTTACTAAATTATGAAGGTGACAACTTTGACATAATTTAAAATAAAATAATATAGGTGTCATAATCACATTTATAAGGCTCCAAATGGTCAAAAATTAGACCTTTGTATGCTTGTGGTATATATTTACACGACCAAAATGTTTTTTTCAGGTATTTGGGACTTTTTTTGAAATTATTAGTTTAATTAAAACAATATTATTGGTGCTTCACTAAATAAATATTTTCTGAATTATTATTGTATAACTATTAAGGTAATTATATATTTCTTTAAAATTAGAAATAAATTACCATGATAACTAAAAACATATTATCTTTCAAATGAGTATTTATAACCGAATTTATATTCTCTATAATCTTATATTAAAAATAATTTAATTATTAATTCTTTGGTGACACATATTTCACATTCATTTAAGAAAATAAATTAAAGGACTTAATCACATACAAGTAGGTTCTAATAGATACCATTTCAACCCAAGTATATTTTAGGACTCAATATAATCATCCAATTACATTAAGACATGTGTTCGTGAAATTTTATAATATTATTTTTACCCTTAATTACCAAATTTACCTTTAACAATGGTAAATAAAATTTACCGTAGTTATTATTCATAATGTCTAAAAAATAAAAGTAGTCTATTAACATAATTTGGACCTACTGCTTCGAAATATGGAATCCATTTTTCCAATTTCAAGACACAGAAGTTGTAGTATTTAATTTAATATTAATCATGTTGTTCAGATAATAGGTTTTAAAAGTCAAAACATTGCACAATATTGAAATGTTTTTACCTATGAATTCAATGTAAAATTAATGATAATGACTTGAATTATATTAAATGGTAAAAATATATTCTATTTATAATTTAAAAACATTCAATATTATAATTTAACCATATAAATTATCTTGATGAAAAAAGTTGTTTTAATTACAATTTAGCGTATTTTTACAATTCATCAAAATATGAACGTTATCATAAAAATATCAAAATGTTGCACAACATCAATTTTTATATAATGATTCACTTGAATAAGTTTTTTAGTAAATTTGAACTTATAAAGTGGTTAAAAATTAGATATGAAATGGGTGCACTATCAAAAGGTGGCAAAACTGTAGTTTTTTAAAATACTTATTTTATCCGAAAAATTGATTTTGTTCTCATACCTAATTCTAGATAATCTGTAAGATGATTGATAATGTTATAAAATTTAAAATGTACTTAATACAGTTCATAACTGCTAATTCATAATAATATTATTATAATATCTTGTTTAGTGAAACTCGGTATTGCGTACAAGACATGCTATTGAGAAAGGACGCTCTTGTGTGTAATGCATTACAAGTCAGGGTTGCGTGTAGTGAAATTTTAATTTTGTGTTTCATATAACATAATCAAAACTCATTTCATTTATACATTGAAAAAAATCTATACTCAATGTTGCATAGAAAAATTTCTACCAAAAGACCTTGAAATTGTGTGTAACACTAGCCAAGAATGTAGTTGCGTATACTAAAAACTAATACGGTGTTGTGTATAGAGTAAGATAATCCTGGTTTAGCATACAATAGAATATATCGAAGAAATTAAGAAGAATATATCTCATTAAATCTCGGGGTGTTACATTCTACCACCCTTAAAATGAATTTTTCCCACGAAATTCGTCGAGGTTATAAATGGTTTACTACTTGATAGTTTCATTCATTAAAACCCGCATCGTAAAAAGGAATACTAAATCTTAATTTTAAAAAGGAAAGTTAGAATCATAATGGTCACCCAAAGTATCTCAGCACTGGGCTTCCAAATAGGACCATATAGGTCAAAACATGGGTATGGAAGAGAAAGCTAATCCTCAACTTCTCATGAAGATTGTTAGAGGACATGGCTATGTAAAATCCAAAAATCACAAAGCCATAAATTTTGGATGATCTAATGTACATTCTGATTCATTGGGTATGAGGGTACTAGGACAACATTTTTGGTTTTCAAGATCACTTCCTATGTTGATGAATTTTTGCATAAGGATAAATACATACTTTATTTCAGTGTAATATCATCGTTGGTCATTCTATGAAAAATTTCCACTTAATCTCTTAATTAATGAAATTAATTTGAATTTTTCTTTCTTGAAGTGTTATTATATCATGTGATAGAATGATAGGTCCTTCCATATGTATAAAACATTTGTTATACAAAAGTTATTAAATATACATAAGTCCATATACGGTGATCTTAATCGTATATGGTTTCATAAATGAACTTATATAATCTATAATACCTAATAATAAGATTAAACTTATTTCTACTAACTAGCAACTTCCTATAGGTCATTTGTAGGCAATAAATGCCTATCACACTTCGGTTGTGGGTTCGATTCCCACAACCTTGTCTGACGCGATGGGTTTTCCTCCATCTTACAGGTTTTCCTTTTTGTAAAACTATACTATTATAACATTCCCAAATTAATATCAAAAAAACATTTCTAGCATTAAACAATACTATTTGTTTTCCAACTTAATCCATTCCAATATTTAGGCTTATAGAAAGTACTTTTGTCAAATCTCATTGTATAAAGAATATGATTACTAGAAATGTCATTTACCGAGCATGTGAATACCATCATTTGTCCCCCATATATCATAAGATATAACTTCTTGATCGCATTCCAAACATGTGAATACCTTAATCATATATTCTCTTGAAACATGAATTACCATATAACATTAGTGAAAACATGAATGCTGTCAAAAGATAACACTTTCCACATACCAAAATCTTAAATTTTATATATACTCAAATAATGATATAACTTTTTCCTTATATTAATCCTGAGCTCAATAATACTATAAAACATATTTCTCTTCTTATCCCTTCATTATGAGCATATCATCTACTCTCCAAAAATATTTCAATCACTTTTCATGGTTACCGTTACCATATTCTTATGGAAAACCACAATGGACCAATACATAGATATTCCGATATACTATAAAAGTAACTCAACAAAATTATTCTTGAATACCAATACATAAACAGTTCAATCTATCTTCTTCAATGATTTTCATGCAATAAGCCCTCCCTTGATTTATAAGTAACCTCTTAGGTCATGGCATTTAGTTGGGTAATGCCCATGTTCTCCATAGATAAGACATTGATCTCCATAACAGCCTGTCAATATATGACCCTTATCCCCATACAGGTAACATCTTCCCCTCAATTTAATGTATTCACCATGGTTTTTCTTCAATTATTTAGAAATATCAATCTTCGTTTATCTATGCTCCTCACCCTGGAAACATGCATAAAAGTCCATCTTCCTCTTATTTGATGAATTAGGAATACCAGTAAAGTTCACCTTGTTAATCATATATTGCGATGACTAATTCGGAATAATCACAATATCTTTCTTTCTTGGCATTATGAAATTTCACTACTCATTTTCAAAAATTTCCCCACAATATCCAATGTTGACCCAATTTCATTCTAGTTCCCTCCATTGAAAAAAACCAAAAATCATGGTGTAGGAAACAGTTAAAATAAATAAGAACCACATAATAATAAAATGTCTAAATTATCACACATTATTTAATCAATGACACCATAGGATCACCCTATGTTATTCATGGTCATCAACATAATTCTAGGACTATAACCTATAGTCATACTAAACCTTATGGACATCCCTAGATGTACCTTAGAAATATCTATAGGTATCTCAAAAAAAATTCACATCATAGTTTCGAAAGGTTTACTAAACCATCTCTCTGATACCAACAATAACAACCTGAAGCTTGACATAACTGGAAATTACATTACTTTTGTAGAATTCTTAAAACATAACAAAAAAAATACCCAATGACTGTATTAGTTTAGAGTCTTTGGAAACTCGGAATAGAACCTTCTAATCATTGTGAAAGATCTTCAACATCTCCCATAAAGTTCTTCCCCTATATTTTATTACCTAAACCATTTCTTTTTTATCCTAGGGAAAATAAAACATAAAAAGGTTGATCTCAAATGATCAGTAAGTGTAAACATGGAGAAAATAAAAACAATCCATAAACATTTGAATGTAAAAAACATGAACATAAAACATCAAAATCTTGAGAAATGAAATAAATCATGGTAGTACATAAAGGATAGATAACAAAGGAACATAAATCATGATGAAATATCATTGGAATAAAACATGGAATTGTGGAAAACCATTAAACACATGATATTATTTCCATAGTAGCCATGACATTATTTCCAAGACCATCATTGTGGACAAATTCTATTAGTGGACCGGGTTTACATGTCGTTCCAGTCCTGTATTACTAAACTAGATTTTATTTCCATTCTATCCATGTCAATATCATGAGATAAAAATCATTACCCAATGCATTGGAGGGTTATATAGGTCCCACCCATCTCATAATGAAATAATTCTAACGTGTGACACACAATAAACATAAATCAATAATCATAACCCAATGAATAAAATTGGTTTCATAATCATCATCACATCATAACATAATACATATAAAATATATGGATATCATTTCATCATAAAAACATCAAATTATGTTCTTAAAACATACCCATATTAAATAATTTCATCTTATATGGAAAATAGTTTTGTAAAAACACTTGAAATGAATTCTTGGGGAAATATCCTTTCATCTTCAAAATAATTTTCTTTTCTCAAAATGTCATAAAATTTTAAAAGAAATGATTTTTTTAGAAAATAATCATGAAATATTGCATAGAAATCTTCATGGAAATAAGTCATTATGAAACCGTAAAAATCCATTTATACTGTATATGTAAAAAACACTCTTCTCGTACTTTTTCTAGAAACATCAAAACGTACCTCGTTCGGTAAACAAAAGAATGATTCCATCCATAACATGTAGTAAAATATAAAAAATGTTAAAAAGAATTTAAAAATATATGGAAGAATAGTACATAATTTATGAAATCATTTTGAGAACATATGGACTTGGATGATAAATATAGCCCAGTAAATACTTAAGAATAAACAATCTAAGATAAGAACGAGATTGAAATAATTATCCCTTACCTTAGGTCCGATATGATTTTTACGTATCTAAAACTCATGTATAATAATTTAAATAATTTCATTGACTTATTATAGAATCATATTCATTGTTATGATATCATATATGGTCATATTCTTATCTTCTTATTAGAAATATTTCATTTCTACTTGTTATTCGGGTTTTCATTTCTTTATGTTATTATGCGTGTTTTGTCGAATAAATTAATATTCCACTTTTTAGGTTATATATAAATCATTTAAGGAATGGTATTAGTGTAATATATATAATATTTATTAATTCAATTAATTTATATAATCATTATTTAATGAAGCTCATGTAGAACGAGTTGCATCACATCGTGGAGACGGTAGGTCGTACGTACGCACGGGCGATGATATCATTCCCATGATTGTGGAATTGTATTTAAGTGTATGGTGTATGATATTTCAGAATCAATATCACTTTAAAATAATCATATATATTTATTTATTCCATCCTTATACCCATCCATGTATGTTAGAGATGAAATAAAAGATTACACCACAGCGTGGAGATGGTAAGTCGTACGTACCCACGCGTGGGGATTTCATTTTTTTCATAGGATGGATCGAAGATAGAATATGGTTGTTTCATATTAATAATTAGATATCAGTATACAAGTGATACTGGAGTTATTACTTAATAATTAATCAACTCATATTGAGGAAGTAGAAGAAGAAATAAGATTGAAAGAATCGGTAAAGGATATTACCTCTTCTTCGACGTGCCTCTTCTTAACCTCATCGTAGGGTGCTAAATATGGTCTTTGATGAATACCAGGACCTCTATTCAGTTTCTAGAGAAGTTTATTAGAGAAATGGATAGGGTTTGGCCGATCATTAATGCTCAAAATGTTGTGAAGTGGAGAGGGAGGAGGTTTCTTATTATAAGGGAAGAAAGGGGCTCTTTTGGAATCCTCAAAAATATTAATTATTAATAAAATAATACCCCACATATAAACCTCCAAAAATTGTTCAATTAAAATATTATATGATATAGGGTTGTAATATCATCAACCAATAAAATTTAGACATGTTTTACATTTATTTTAAACCTAATCATTTTGATTTATCCTTATTTAATCTATTTAATTTTATTTGTGGTTATAATATTTTAAATTTTAAATTGTTATAAATAAATACTTATAAGTTTTCAATTTTCCATAATTAGATACATTATAATCATATCGACCATATAATTTTCAATTTTCAATTTATAAATATTTTTTTGATTTTTAAATAAATTATTAATATGTTATTTTTATAAAATATCAATAATGTAAATTTTGACACTATTCATTTATTTCAATTTAAATAAACTACAAACATAAAATATATTCAAACCAAAATATTAAATAGGTTCCTAACATTTCATATTAATCTAGAAAATTCGTGTATCATATTAATTATTTAATAGAATATTTATTTTAATATTCTTAAAATCATTTATTTGATATTTCTCTTAATAAAATAATTACTACAACATTTTTGTATAATTATTTAATATACTTATTTTTCAATAAAAATTAAAAATAAAGTAATATGATGAAGATAAATCTATTATATTTCATAACAATACTTTTAATCCAATTTATCTTCTAAAACACCCATCTTTTAAAATGTTATGTTTACTAAATAATGAAGGTGACAACTTTGACATCATTTAAAATAAAAAAATATAAGTGTCATAATCACTTTTATAAGGCTCCAAATGGACCAAAATTATACCTTTGGATAATTATTGTTTATATTTACACGACCAATAAGTTTTTTTCAGGTATTTGGGCCATTTATGGGTATAAACAGTTTAATAAAAACTATATTATTGATTTTTCACTAAATAAATAATTTCTCCATCATTAATGTTGAAGCTATTAAGGTATCTATATGTATCTTAAAAATTAAAATTAAATTACCATGATAAAGAAAAATAATTTAGTTTTGAAATTAATATTTATAACCTAATTTATATTCTTTATAACCTTATATTAAAAATAATTTAATTATTAAAGTTTGAGTGAGACATATTTCACTTTCATTTAAAAAATAAATGAAAGGTTTTAATCACATAAAATTAGGTTATAATAGATACCATTTTGACCCAAGTATATTTTAGGACTAAATATAATCGTCCAATTATATTAATACACATGTTATGGTAATTTTATAATATTATTTGTTCCCTTAATTACCTAATTTACCTTTAACAGTGGTAAATAAAATTCACCGTAGTTACAATTCATAATGTCTAAAAAATAAAAGTAGCCTATTAACATAATTTTTACCTACTGATTGCAAATATAAAATCCATTCTTCCAAATTCAACACACAGAAGTTGTGGTATTTAAATTAATATTAATCCCGATGTTGAGATAACAGTTCTTAAAAGTTAAAACATTGTAAAAGAATGAAATGTTTTTACCTATGAATTCAATGTAAAATTAAAGGTAATCACATGAATTATATTAAATGGAAAAAATATATTATATTTAGTCTTTCAAACCATTAAATATTATAATTTATACTTATAAACTATCTTGATGAAAAAAAATTAATTAAAATTTAGCGTATTTTTACTATTCATCAAAATATGAACGTTATCATAAAAATTTCATAAAATTATACAAAATAAATTTTAATATCCTGATTGAAAAGAATATATTTCTTTTGAATAATTTAACTTAAAAATTTATTAAAAGTTATATTTAAAATGGGTGCTCCATCAAAAGGAGGCAATACTGTTTTTCCTGAAAAATACTTCTTTTATCCGAAAAATTGATTTTTATCCCATACATCATTCTAGAAAATGGGTATGATTAATGATAATGTTATTAAATAAAAAATTTATTTAATTCTATTCATAAAATATATTTCATAAAAATATTATAATAATATATCATTTTGTGAAACTCGGTATTGCGTACAACACACGCTATTGAGAAAGGTCATTCTTGCGTGTAATGCAAGCCAAGTCTGGGTTGCGTGTAGTGAAAGCTTACTTTGTTGTTTCATATAACATAATCAAAAAATATTGTATTTATTCATTGAACAAAACCTATACAAAATGTTGTGTAGAATAATTTCTACCAAAAGTACTTGAAATTTTGTGTAACACTAGCCAAGAATATTATTGCATATACTGCAAACTAATACAATGTTGTCTATAGAGCATGCTAATATTTGTGTAGCGTACAACAAAAGATATCAAATAAATTAAAGAGAATATATCTCATAAAATCTCGGGGAGTTACATTCTACCTCCCTTAAAATAATTTTCACAAACGAAATTAACTGGGGTTATAAATGGTTTACTACTTGATAGTTTCTTTCAACGAAACCCACATTGTAAAAAGGAATACTAAATCATAATTTTAATAAATAATGTTAGAATCATAATGGTCAGCCAATGTAACTCAACATTGGGTTTCCACATAGGAAAGCATTGGTGAAAACATGGATATAAAAGAGAAATCTAATCATCAACTTCTGATGAAGAGTGGTAGAGGACATGGCTATGAAATAGAAAACAATCACAAAGCCATTAATTTGTGATAATCTAATGTACATTATGATTCATCGGGAATGAGGGTACTATGAAAACATTTTTGGTTTTCAAGATTACTTCCCTAATGATGATGATTTTTTTATAAGGATAAATACTTACTTGATTTCAGTGTAATATCACCATTGGTCATTCCATAGAAAATTTCTACTTCATCTCTTATTTAATATAATGAAGTTGAATTTTTCATTCTTGAAGTGTTAGAAGATCATGCAATAGAATGATAGGTCATTCCATCTCTATCAAACAAAAGGATAGAAAAAGTTATTAAATATACATAAGTCCATATTTCATGATATTAATCATATATGGTTCCAAAAAATGGACTTATAATTCATTTATCATACCGCATAATAAAATTAAACTTGTTTTTACTAACCAGAGACTTCCCTGTAGGCCAGTGGTAGAAGATAAAGTCATGTCTCCCTTCGGTTGTGGGTTCGATTCCCACAACCTTGTTCGATGTGAAAGGTTGTCGTCCGTCCTGCAGGTAGTCCTTTTTCTAGAACTATACTATTATAACATTCCACAAATAGTATCAAAAAATGTTCAAGACATGAACAATAATATCTGATTTCCAACATAATCCATTCCAATCTTTAGGCTTATCCAAAATTCTTCTGTCCAATCTCTTGGTATAATGAAAATGATTACTAGAGATTTCATCTATCGAGCATGTGAATACAATCATTTATCCCCTGTATATCATAAGATATATCATGATGATCGCATTCCAAACATGTGAATACCATAATCATGTATTCTCTTGAAACATGAATTACCATATAACCTTAGTGAAAACATGAATGATGTCAAAAGTTAACTATTTCCACATACCCAAATCCAAAAATTTATATATACTCTAACCATGATAGAACATTGTCCTTATATCATTCATGAGCTCATTAATACTATCAAACGTATTTTTCTCCTTATCCCTTCATTATGCACATGTTATTTGCTTCCCAAAAATATTTCATTCAATTTTATTGGTTATCGGTACCATATTATTTTGCAAAACCACAATGGACCAATACATAGATATTCCAATATACCATAAAAGTACCTCAAAACCATTTTTCTTGAATACCAATATATAAATAGTTCAATCCATCCTCTTTAATGATTGTCATGGAAGAAGTCCTTCCTTGATTTAAAAGTACCCTCTTAGGTCATGGCATTTAGGGAGGTAATGCCCATGTTCTCCACAGATAAGACAGTGAACTTCATAACAGTCTGTCACTCTATGACCCCTCTCCCCACATATATAACATCTTTCCCTCTATTTGATGTATTCATAAATGTTCTTCTACACTTCTTTCGAAATCTCAATCATCCTTTCTCTATGCTCCTCACCATGTGAACACCGATAAATGTCCATCTTCTTTTTTTTTTATGAATTAGGAATACCAAAAAAGTCCACCATGTTAATCATATATCGCGATGACTGATTCGGCATAATCACTATATATTTCATTCAAGGAATTATTCAATTTTGTTTCTCATAGTCACCAATTTTTCCACAGGATTCAATGTTGACCCAACTCCTTCTGGTTCCCTCCATTGATTAAAAATAAAAACCATGGTGTATGAAACAATTAAAATAACGAAGAACCACATAATCATAAAAAGTATAAATTATCACACATTCTTTAATTGGTGACTCCTTAGGTTCACCCTAGGTTATTCATGATCTTCATCATAATTCTAGAACTGTAACCTATTGTTATACTAATCCTTAGGGACATCCCTAGACATACCTTATAAATATCTATAGGGATCTCACTAAAGTTTTCACATTGTAGTTTCCAATGGTAAACAAAACATTTACTATGATACCAAATATACCGACCCGAAGCTTGACGTACATGGACATTACATTACTTTTGCGGAATACTTAAATCATAACAAAAATAGACCCCCAATTACTATATTAGTTTAGTGTCTTTGGAAACTGGGAATAAAATCTTCTAATAATGGTGAAAGATCTTCAACATCTCCCATAAAGTTCTTCCCCTTTTGTTTTCTTACCTAAAACCTTTATGTATATCTTGGGTGAAAGAAAAAATAAAAAGTGTGAGCTCAAATTCTCAGTATGGGTAAATATGGTGAACATAAAAACAATCCATAAACATTTGAATGTAAAAACATGAACATAAAACATCAAAATCATGATCAATGACATAATTCATGGAAGTACATAAGGGATAGATCATAAAGGATCGTTAATCATGATAAAATTTCATGGGAATGAAACATGGAATATTGTAAAACAATTAAGAAAATGATATGATTTCGATAGTAGCCGTGGAATTATTTCCAAGACCATCAGAGTAGACAAATTCCATTACTGAATCGGGATTATTTTCCGTTCTAGCCCTATATTACTGAACCAGATTTACTTTTTGTTCCAGCCATGTCAATCTCATGAGATATAAATCGTTACCCAACTAATTGGAGGGAGATATAGGTCCCCCAAATCTCATAATTAAATCATTCTAACATGTTCCACAAAATAAACATAAATCATTCATCATAACCCAAAGAATAAAATGGGTTTCATAAAAATCATCCCTTCATAATGTAATCCATATAAAATAAATGGATATCATTTCATCATAAAAAACATCAATGAATGTACTTGAAATATACACATGTTGAATAATTTCATCTTATATGGAATATAGTTTTGATAGAACACTTGAAATGAATTCTTGAGTAAAATATCTTCTCTTCTTTAAAATAACTTTCTTTTCTCAAAATAACAAACAATTTTAAATGAAATGAATTATTATTGAAAATAATCATGAAATCATTCATAGGAGTCTTCATATAAATAAGTCTTTATGAAACCATAAAAATCTTTTCATACTGTATAAGTAAAAAACATTATTCATGTACTTTTTCCGGAAAAGTCATAAAGTACGTCGTATGGTAAACAAAAGAAAAATTCCTTCCATAACATTCAGTAAAAGTAAAAAATTGGTAAAAATGAATTTAAAAATACATGGAAGAATTGTTAACATTTTATAAAAACATTTTGAGAGCATATGGACTTGGATTATAAACATAGACCTAGTAAATATTTACAAGTAAACAATCTCAGATAAGAACGAGATTGGAATAATTATCCCTTACCTTAAGTCTGATATGATTTGTACATATCTGAACCACTAGTATAATGATTTATATAATGTCATTGACTTATCCCAGAATCATATTCATTGTTATGATATCATATATGGTCATATTATTATCTTATTATTAAAAAAATTCATTGGTACTTATTATTCGGGTGTTCATTGCTTTATGTTCTTATACGTGTTTTGTCGAATAAATTCTTATTCCACTTTTTAGGATACAGATACATCATTTACAGAATTATATTAGTGTAATATTTATAATATTTATTAATTCAATTAGTTTATATAATCATTATTTAATTAATATCATGTAGAACGAGTCGCATCACATCGTGGAGATGGTAGGTCGTACGTACGCACGGGCGATGATATCATTCCCATGATTGTGGAATTGTATTGAAGAGTATGGTGTATAATATTTCATAATCAGTATCACTTTACAATAATAATATATAGTTATTTCTTCCATCCTTATACCCATCCAATTATTTTTGTGATGAAATAAAAGATTACACCACGGCGTGGAGACGATAAGCCGTATGTACGCACGCGTGGTAATTTCATTTTTTATCATAGGATGGATAAAATATAGAATATAGTTGTATCATATTCATAATAACATATCAGTATAAAATTGATACTGGTGTTATTAATTAATAATGAAACAACTCATATAGAGGAAGTAGAAGAAGAAATATGTTTTAAAGAATCTGTAAAGGATGTTACATCTTCTTCAACGCGCCTCTTCTTAACCTCCTCTTAGGGCGCTAAATGTGGACTTTTATGAAGACCAAGACCTCCAGTAGGTATCTAGGGAAGTGTAGAAGATAAATGGAAAGGGTTTGTCCAAGATTTAAGGCTCAAAATGTTTTAAAGATGAAAGGGAGGAGGTGCCTTTTTATAAGGGAAGAGAGGGGCACTTTTGGAATCCTCAAAAATATTAATTAATAATAATATCAAACCCCAAATAAAATTCTCCAAAAATGACTGAATTCAAATATGAGATGAGATAGGGTTTTAATATCATCTACCAATAAAATTTAGACATGTTTTATGTTTATTTTAAACCTTATCATTTTGATTTATCCTTATTTAATCTATTTAAATTTATTTGTGGTAATAATATTATAAATTTGAAATTATTATAAATACATACTTATATGTTTTATGTTTTCCATAATTGGATAATTTATAACCTTTTTGACCATATAATTTTCAATTTTTTATTTTTCAATATTATTTTGATTTTTAAATAATTTAATAATATGTAGGTTTTATAAAATACTAATAGTGTTAAATTTGACACTATTCATTTATTTGAATTTAAATAAAATACACAAAGACAATATATTCAAAAAAATATTTAATAGGTTCTTAAATTGTCTTATTATTCTAGAAAATTCGTGGAACCTATTAATTATTTATTATAATATTTATTTTAATATTTTTAGAAAAATTTATTTGATATTTATCTTAATAAAATAATTACAACAACATTTTTGTATAATTATTTAATTTGATAATTTTTCATAAAAATTAATAATAAAATATGACGATGAAGATAAATATAATAGATTTTATAAGAATAATTTTAATCGAATTTATCTTCTAAAACACCCAACTTTTAAAATGTCATTTTTAATAAATTATGAAGGTGACAACATTGACATCATTTAAAATAAAATAATATTTGTATCATAATCACATTTACAAGGCTCCAAATGGTCAAAAAAATATATCTTTAGACGATTAGGGTTTATATTTTTACAACCAATATGTTTTTGTCAGATATTTGGGATTTTTATGGGTATTATTATTTTAATAATAACTATATTATTGATTGTTCAAGAAATAAATAATTTCTGCATCATTAATGTATAAGTTTTTAAGGTAATTATATATTTCATAAAATTAAAAATAAATTACCATGATAAATAAAAACAATTTATATTTCAAATGAGTATTTATAACCGAATTTAGATTCTGTATAACCTTATATTAAAAATAATTTAATTATTAAAGTTTGAGTGAAACATATTTCAATTTCATTTAAAAAAATAAATTAAAGGTCATAATAACATACATGTAGGTTCTAATAGATACAATTTTGACCAACATATATTTTATTGCTAAATACAATCATCAAATTATATTAAGACGTTTGTTATGGTAATTTTATAATATTATTTTTACCCTTAATTACATAATTTACCTTTAACTGTGGTAAATAAAATTTACTGTAGTTACTATTCATAATGTCTAAAAAATAAAAGTTTCCTATTGAATTACCCTGGAACTACTGATTAAAAATATATAATACATGTTTCCAAATTCAAGACACTGAATTTGTAGTATTTAATTTAAAATTAATCCCGCTGTTGAGATAACAGTTTTAAAAGTTAAAACATTGCAAAAGATTGAAATGTTTTTACCTATGAATTCAATGTAAAATTTAAGATAATGACTTTTATTATATTAAATTATAAAAATATATTCTATTTATACTTCAAAACCATTAAATATTATAATATAATCATATAAATTATCTTGATGAAAAAAGTTGTTTTTAATTAAAATTTAGCGTATTTTTACTATTCATCAAAATATGAACGTTATGAAAAAAAATATCAAAACATCATCCAAAATAAATTTTTATATCCTGATTCACAAAAATTAGTGTATATTGTAAAATTAAACTTATAAACTTGTTAAAAAATTGATTTAAAATGGGTGTGCCATCAAAAGGCGGAAAAACTACATTTTTAAAAAAATACTTCTTTTATCTGAAAAATTTATTTTCTTCTCATACCTTGTAAGAGCCCAGGATTTTATAATGGTTCAAAATCCCGAACCTGTTTAAATTTTTGAGTGGTTTCTGAGGTAACTGGATTTAATGGGCAGTTTCTGGAAATTTCCAAACTACACGTCGTGTACTCTAAGTACACGCCGTGTATGTGTAGGCGAGTGACCGGCCGTGTGCTCGCCTGGTACATGTCGTGCAGTGACCGTGTAGAATTTTCTTACTACACAGCATGTAGTTTTGCACACGTCGTGTATACCCCCGACCGTGTGAGGCCATACATGGCGTGTAGGCCGTTGGATGGGTAGAACCAGGTACACGTTGTGTTCCCTTTGGACACGCCGTGTAGTTTGGCCGTGTATGAGGAATATACATGGAGTGTGGACAAGTCGGAGAGGTAGGGAAGAGGAACCACGTACACACCGTGTAACCCTAAGTACATGTTGTGTACTCATGTCGGCAGGTTCGGAAAGTAAGTTGGCGGAATCTTTCCATCTTATGGACTGTTAAATGAACCATACACGGCATGTAGTCCCAAAGTACACGCTGTGTACATTCTTTTTTTCTCTTAAAATAGGCAGTTGCCTCATATGGAGGCATAACCTCATATCATCCGCCTAGATACGTGAACTAGGCCAGTCGAACCTCGCTTCCCCTCTTGATCGTCCATCCAAGACCCGATCCGTACTCTGATTAGTGCGTTGGAACCCCCTTGGTAAGGCCTCAATTCCCTTTTGGTTGTTTTGTCTAATTTTTATTCTAGAAAAAGTTATAGCCCTTTGAGAGGTTTTGAATCTTTTATAGATTTACCCTGTTTTAGACCTAATTGGAGGGTGTTACTGGAGGAGTAGCATCGTGCGAATCTCAGGTAAGTGGTGCATACCTCATTTTGTGTTTTCTTGGTTGTTTGGGTGATGCGGCTTTGGCGCGTTTTTGGGTATTTTTGAGCGGGACCCATTTTATCTTCTTTTTCATAATGAATTGTTTATGGGACCTCTAGGATGCCTTTGGGTATGCCTGGTTACCAGTTTGCATGAGCGGGGCCAAGTGAGTGGTTGTGGCTCATCGGGGCATTTTGGTCGGGGAATGCCAAAATGGTTTTAATTGAAATATGTTTGGTATAAACTATTTAGTTTAATTTTTTAAAGCATGTTATAATTGTTAGAGGCATTTAAGACCTCTTTGCTCGTATGGGACGACACCTGGTATAGTACAATTCGACTGTTTAGTGGGTTTTTCCTGGTTATGTTTTCTTTTTAACTATGTTATAGATGCGATTGATGAATTGCATCTGATGGACCCTTTGGGTTGTGTTGGGCATGGCCCGGTTATGCTTGAGTGATGCTGATCACAGGTTGGGGCTTTGCTCGGGTGACATTGGGTTGTCTTGACCACGGGATTGGGCGTCATGGACGTCGGTTTGAGGCAATATGGTTGTCTGGTTGGGCATGGCCCGAGATACTTGGGTGGTGATGCCATCGGACTTGAGCGACACGGTCGCAGGGACATGAGGTGTTAGATGATTTGGTGTCATAGGACTATTTTGGTGACTACCGCTCACCGGGACTTTGAGTAGTGTGCACACAGAGATACTCTGTTATGAGGTGGTTTTGACCACTCGTGTGGGTAGAGGCCCCCATAGTTGCAATTAGGTATTTTGGTTCGGGGTGCTTGCCGTAGAAAGCCACGGGGGAGGTGAGGAGCCTTCCGGGAATGGGTGTGCCTTCGGGACGTCGGTACTTGAGACACGAGGTGACAGGAGGTACATGGTGCCGGGTTACTATTTGTGGGCATGCCTATGAGACGTCGGTACTTGAGACACGAGGTGTCAGGAGGCACGTGATCTCGGGTGACTATTTTTGTGCGTGCCATCGGGACGTCAGTACTTGAGACACAAGGTGTCATGAGGCACATGATGTCGGGTTACTATTCTTGGGCGTGCTTTCGGGACTTCGTTACTTGAAACACGAGGTGTTGGGTGGCACGTTGTGTTGGGTTACACGACAGAGATTCCAGCGTTGGCTGAAGCAGGTGATGCTTCATGGTGGCTGTTGAGAACCAGTGGAGGTTTCATTTAATTTTGCATTGTACTATTTAATGATTTTCTAAGAAATGAATAACTGGTTAAACACATATATTTTGTGCGCACCGTTGGGTGGAATCCTACTGAGATTTGTCTCATACCCTGTATGGGCCCTTTGGGACGCGTGCAATCTTTATGGATTTACGTGCAGGAAATAGGCCAGCTTCAGGAGCTGGGATGCATTAGTTATTGCAGGGAGATGGTATGGATCATTTGGTCATGCCTTGCTGGGTTTACT
This sequence comes from Viscum album, assembly GCA_963277665.1. Classification (NCBI taxonomy): domain Eukaryota; kingdom Viridiplantae; phylum Streptophyta; class Magnoliopsida; order Santalales; family Viscaceae; genus Viscum; species Viscum album. The sequence goes on from OY728138.1 coordinate 514,903,174, forward strand.
TTTCTTTGTTTACATTTCTGTATTGGCATGCTTGTTGTAGCTATTGTTGGTTAGCCATTGGCGCAATTTTTTTATATTCAGTTGTGTAAGACCTGCTTTGGATGCATTTTTTACTGTTCAGTAGTAGTCACATGTTATCAGCATGCTTTTCTGTTTATTTCCGCTGTTGTTGTTATATTTACTAATTCCGGTGTTTATCTATATTGATTATGCTTCCGCTCTGCGGGTCTAGTTCGAGTCTGCTTAGTATTTATTTCCGATGAATCTTTACTGTTATACTCGGACCAGTACCCTTACTATGATCATCTGAGAGGGTATATCCTCCCCACTATACCTACTCAGACCCTCGCTGCTAGTCGGAAGCCTTTGACGTTCAGGGGAGGTGCGCCTAAGGTAGTGAAAACCGACCCACTCGGCACTGTTCGGGTGGTTGGCCGGGTATGGGACACTACAAAGTGGTATCAGAAGAGTTCTTGACAAGGATTTAGTGGCAATGTTTTTCTGGCTACTAATGAGATTGAGACTTCTCTTTTTTTCTGCTGGTTTTACTATTTGGGATATGGTGGACTGGAGATAAGTTGTTGTTACGAGAACTGGGTTTCTAGCTGGTGATTGGGTGCCTACAGCCCCAAGTATGAGGGATGGACCTAGTTGCCACAGGTGGGAATTGCTGTTTTCTTTTGCTCAAATTACGGTTTATATGATTTCGACCTCGGTGGATCACTTGGGGTGTGATGTTCATGATTGTGATATGTGACCCTTGACCCGGTGTGCTAAAGGATAATTGGACCATGGCCCGGTATGGAAAGGATTTTTTTGGCTTTTTATAGGTACATTTTTAGGGTATTTAAATTTTATAAATGCACGTATTCTTTGTGAAGTGATAATACCATGTGAATAAAAAATCAATTGCCATGCATTATCTGCTATGAAATATAAATTGGTGAAATTCCTGATATAATTTCTAGTTGTGAAAATGTATATTCCATGCTTTATATTTTGTAGAATTGCATGTTGCAGGATATTTGGGTCTGACTCTTATGAGAGCAGGCAGGTACTATGACTGATGTAGTGTAACTATCAGGATTGGGCGACTTGGTTGTCGGTTTGAGGCAACGTGAGTTGTCGGGACGGGCATGGCCCTAGGTACTATTGATACATGGCTCTGTTGAGTGGGTATGGAGGCAATGAGGCCGGGATGCCGTGGGGCATGGGTTGCGGTGAGGGGGAGTAAGGGGAGTTATTATGCACTTCCTTTAAGGTCGTTGAGTATTTTGTTCATTTTCAACTATAATGACATCATTGCTCTTAATGATTTTTCCGAGCCTTTTGGTGAAGCATTTATATGCTTTGCTTTTCCTGGAGTAGCCAAGGAATATCCCCCCATCTCCTCGGGACTCAAAATTCATGTGATTTTCTTTGTTGGGAATGAAACACTTACATCCAAAGATTCGAAATTATTTAAACGTTGGCTTCTTTATATACCACAGTTCATACAGAGTCTTCCCATTCTTCGGACACCACAAATACCTATTCAAAATATATACTGATGTCAAAACTGCTTCCTTCCAAAATTTCTCTGGTAGGTCCTTTTCAATAAGCATTCTTCTAGTCATGTTGTTGATGAACTAATTTCTCCTTTCAACAACTCCATTCTATTTGGGAGTTCTCACTGATGAAATGTGATGCCTAATCTTGTTTTTCTCGAGATATTCTTCCACTTGACTGTTTGTGAATTTTTTACCGTTATTTGTATGGAACTTCAAAATATTCTTCCCAAGCATCCTTTCGGATTCCCTCTTGTACTGCTTTATGATACTGAACTCCTCTGTCTTATGGGTAATGAAAAATACCCAAGTCATTCTGCTATAATCATCAATGAAAATAACATACTACCTTTTCCAATTAATAGATCGTGGTGAGGTAGTTCCACATACATCAACATAAACCAATTCGAGCACTCTAGTTGATTTCTGTTCCTTTGGAACGTATGTATTTCTGATGATCTTCCCTTTTTGGAATGCATCACACTTATGAGTGTGATCACGTGATCGTTTTGGAAGGTCTCTTACAGCATCACACATTACCAAATCCTCCATAGATGGTTGGCATAGATGACCATGTCGCTTATTCCATATATGGTTTTCTTCCTCTCTAGAGAAAAGGCAAGTATCTTCTTCCCCACTTATAAGGTAGATATTTCCCTATGTCCTTTTTCCTTGTAGAACAACTGCTCCATCATTTTATTTCACAACACACATCTTCTTGGTAAATTGAATAGAGTGACCAGAGTCACATAATTGAATGACACTAAGTAAGTTATGACTAAGCCCCTCTACTACCAAGACATCAACACGTCTCATTTCTTTTCCCCCAAACCTGGCCTTTTCAGAACCTACAATATTCAGCCCTTCATCATTTCCGAACTTGACAACTCCTTCTTTGTCAAATTTTATGCCTGTAATGAGATCCTTGTTCTCTATCATATGGGATGTGCAACCACTGCCAAGGATCCATGTTCCTAAATGATCTAAAGCTTTAAGGGAAAATTCCGCAACAACTGCATTTTATTCTTTCTTCTTTGTGGTCCATACTTTTTCCTTCACACTTGGCATAGATTGAGACTTATATTCTTTCTTAGAGTATGATGGACCATCTTCATCTTGCAAAGCCGCAAATATATTCTGCATTTTTAACTCACTTGTGGGTTTATTGATCTGCTTCTTGAGAACGTTTTGTTTCTGCTTTGCCTCATTTCTCTGTATGGTCGAAGTACAGTACCTAGCCATGTGTCCAAATCCACCGCAACAAAAACAGTGACCTTTGAAAAAATGTTCTGGAAAACCATTCTCTGTTTGTCTGCCACCTCTATTCTTATTCCCTTCGATAGATCTTGGCTATGGAACACACATATTATGAGTGTCCCATATTCCCACAACAATAACACCTGATATGAAGTGAATTCCTTCGTGTTACTTCAGCACTACGAGTTCCCCCTTAGGATCTCTGAATATTCTGTTTCTTCTTTGTGCCCAAATCAACCTTCATTCATGGGACGGGTGCTTGCGGTTTGACTTCAATTGCCACATATTTTTGCTTCTGATCAAGCCCTGAATCAGCCTTAACGTTTGAGCTCAATTGCTTCTTCTTTCCTGATAAACTACTAGGCTTTTCTTTCATCTTTTCAGTCTTCGGAATTACCTTCTTTCCCAAGAATGTAATGGGAATCAGGGGTTTTTCCTGGTCTTTAACTTTCCTCCGTAGCCCGACAACTTCTTCTTCAAGATCTTTGATACGCTTGATGAGATCTTTTAGTTTTCTGTTCAAGCCATCGATCTTCCTTTTCTATTCTTCAATCTTGATCTTATGCTCATCATCCTTTTCTGTTCTCTCTGGCCTTGAAGACTTAAGGTAATCTATTTCTTTTAATGGATCATACTTCTCATCTTCCTACTATTTCATGTAGAGTTTGGCATCATGTACCACCTTGTTGGCTTTCTTGGTTTTTGCTCTCCAAATATCCATCTCTTCAACAGCTGCTTCTAATTCATCTTCTATATCTACTCTACCTTCAATTTCTTCTTCTTCTTCACCATCGTCAGTTTCTTCCTTTTCATGAGCACTACTGACAAAAGCCACCATTGCATTTTTTCCATGATCTTTAGAATTTTAAATCTCCTCAACCTCTTCATCCTCAGAATCATCTGAACTGTCTATTTCTTATGAAAGAAGATTCATCTTCTTGAAGAAATTTCTCTTGAATTGTTTCTTCCCTTTCAGAAATGTTGAAGACTTCTTCTTGGTAATTTTGACTTCATCATTATCATTATTGTTATCTTGAAACAATTTGGGGAACCTTGCCACAGGATAACCAATCTTTCCACATCGAAAGCATGATAGATAAAGATTCCCATTAAAATTTCCTTTTCCTCTTTGCAGATTTGAAGAAATGAATGACATCACCTCATCTGTCTCTTCTTCTTCCTGAATATCTTCACGGGTGAGCTTCTTCATGGCCTTAAATTCCATCTCTTTGGATTTCCCCTTTTACACAGCCTCGTTATCATCATTCCTCATTTCATATGCAACCAAGTTACTATGCAAATTGTCCAATGTCAGCTCCTTGGGATCTTTGTCTTCCAGTACTAAAACATTCGGATTGAACCAAGGTGGAAGCTTCCTCAAAATGCGCTTTACGATCTTTATGTCTTCAATGACTTCTCCAAGTCCTCGAATATCTTCCACAACAATATTTACTCTGTCAATGAATGCATCAACAGACTCATTCAGGTTCATCTTCAGATCTTCATACTTATTCCACAGCACTTGAAGCTTTTCCTCTCTGACCTTTGTATCTCCTTCATATATATGCAAAAAAAATCCCACTTGGCATGTGATGTTTTTACTGACATCACCTTTGTGTATATGGGATTAGAAAGGGATCCACCTATGTAATTGACTGATTTTTCATCAGCATCCAACTCTCTATGATCCACTTCTGATAATGCACCACTATTAATATCAGCTGTGATACCATGCATAGATGCTGAAAACACATCCATTCCCAATGATCAGAAATAGTGTTGCTTCTGATTCTTCCATATCTTAAAATTACATCCGTCAAATATCGGAATCGCTTTATGATTAGTGACCTCCATTGAGAGAAGAACTAATTTCAACATTTCCCTCTAATACCAATTGTTAGGTCCACAAGGCTGAATACCATAAGAGGGGGGGTGAATCAGGGTATGACTTATTTTAAAATTAATGGTTGTTCTGATCATGTTTCACTGTTAAGAAAAACACTCTTCTCTCTCTTTCTCATTGAACAATGTAAATAGAAAGAAAAACATGCACATGACACAACAATGTTTACTTGGTTCACCCTCACTAGGCTACATCCAAGGAGCATACGCCAACAAGTTTCCTTTCATACCAAATTCTACTAAACTTCACTAGCTGTGGATACAAGGTTTGGGTATAGTCACTCTGTCTCAGGGTCACTACCTTTACAGGATTTAGGGTCAGCTCACTGCCTTCCCAAGGTTCACTCCTTGTTTCTCTCTCTCTGGCTCACTGCTAGTGGAGAGGATCACCTTCTTCCTCTTCCTTCACTCACTGCTCTCGAAAGGATCCACTCACAGTTTATAGACATGTAAGTATCTTCATTTTTATAAAGGAGTGCATATTTATCTTTATGTAGATGCTCTGTTGAAGTTCAAATTTCACCCGTAGATGAATATCTCTTTGCACTGAAGGTATCGGGCAAACTTCTAGCTTCCACGTTGCCCGAAAACACTGCCGGGAAATCAACCTTACTTGGCGCCCTTTTCTAAAGTGGCGAACAAGTCTTGACACGCAAGTCGTAACCGGCGTGCAAGTATCCCTCAAACACTTGCACGACTAAAGGTTCTACAACTCCAAACCTGCGTGACTCACTTCCTTGCTCACCTAAACCACCTTAGGAACATAACTAACACTTTGTGCGCAACTTCAAACACTGGCGTGAAAGTCCCACTTGTGCGACACACCGCCACTTGTGCGACCAACACACCTGCACGACGAGACCTCTGAATATTAAAAGTGTTGAACTCCGGAGAAGAATGAGGAGTGGAGTTCCAGTATTTATAAGCAATTTGACCACCCTGCATGACGGCGCGCAAGTCAACCCTCAACTCGCAAGTCTCGTCGCGCAGGTCTCTTCCCTTGCAATTCACTTGCGCGACCTACTTCCAATCCTGCACGAACCTCTTTCATTTAACATATTTTGATATTCTGATCTTAAAAAACCATAGGCACGCAAGTTCTCAATCTTCCAAGGCATCGGCACAAAAGTCTCTTCACGGTACGCAAGTCACCTGCGTGACACAACCAATACTTTCACAACACTTATCGGTTTTCCATATTTCGATGATCTGATCTTGAAAAACAGATGGCGCGCAATCACCACTCAGATGTCCACTTTTTCAACAAACACAATCACCTCAAAAGTGCTTCAATGATACCTTGAGATATTTTTTTCCCAACAATCTCCCCCTTTGGATTTGTTGACAAATCTTCCATAAAATGATATATCATTACTTCTTCAGCAACCATTTGTCTGTCGCGATTCTAATAGCGATCAAGGATTACTCAACACATACTCTAAGCCCACATGAGCAATGCTCGGCATGAGAAACAAGAGTAAATGGAAATTTCATCAATGAATCACTTCAACTCTGAAACCCTCTGTTGACACCTAGCTGATACCAATTGTTTCCAAACTGATACCAATTTTTTGAAATATCCTTACCACTTTCCAGCACCACTCTTCTGCTTTTATCACTGTCCTCAGCTATCATGATATCTATTCTTTGATTGATCACTTCAAGCATCGTCAGATTTATATGCACCCCCTTTCTCATTTCTCCCTCTATCTCGATGCTCCACTTGTTAGCTTCCCCCATATCATTCATGATTTATCAATTTGCCACATTGTATCCCACTTGAACACTCACTATTTTCTCCCCCTTTGTCAACGAACCCAATGGTCATTCCTATTCAGTCTATAATATAGTAGATAACACATATCATCACATTAGGGAAAACACATCATAACTCGGGGAGAGGGGGATTTCCGCATCCACACGATTTCAAGTGCGGGTAGTAGACTGAACTCCTAGAGCCAGTCAATGCCTCTCAAAAGATTCTTTGGATAAGGCCTTTGTCATAATTTCTGCAACCTGTAGCTATTTAGGCACATACTCCAACTTCACGATTCCCTGCTCAACTTTATCCTTGATAAAATGATACTTGTTCTCAATGTGCCTTGTCCTTGAGTGATGGATGGGATTTTTGATGATATTTATAGCACATGAGTTATCACACTATATTTTGATTAGATACTTCACTTCAACTCCCATATCTTCAAGTTTCTACTTCATCCACAATAACTGTGTGCATGCTTGAGTGGCCGCAATATACTCATCTTCAGCGGTGCTCAATGAAATGCAATCTTGCTTCTTGCTTAACCAATAAATACACAATCCACCAAGGCAGAATGCACCTCCTGACGTTGATTTTCTATCATCTGCTGATCCAACCCAGTCTGCATCAGTATATCCCAATAACTCTGTCTGAGATTTGTCAGTATATGTCAAGCCAAAATCCATTGTTCCCTAGATATACCGAAGTATTCTTTTAACTGCGAGCATGTTTCTTTCCTTTGGATTACTCAGATATCTCGCTGCTCTGCATGTGGCAAAAACAATATCAGGCCTTGTTGCAGTTAATTACAACAGACTTCCAATAATTTTCTTGTATTCTGTGATATTAACTGCCTTTCCATCCTCATATTCAGATAATTTCATCCGGGTAGCAACCGGAGTCTTCATCACCTTGTAATTCTCAATTCCAAACATTCTCAGAACCTTCTTGGAATATTGAGATTTAGAAATGAATGTTCCATTCCTTCCTTGTATCACATGTAGACTAAGGAAAAATGTTAGCTCTCCAGTCATTGACATTTCAAAGTCATTTTTCATGAATTTGGAAATCTTTCTGCATTGAGCTTCATCTGATCGTCCAAAGATTATGTCATCGACATACACCAGAACCATAATACTTTAATTATTGTCATTGCTTAAATAGAGATTGTAATCAACTCCTCCACGATGACAACCAAGATTCTTCAAGTACTGATCTAGCCTTTAGTACCATGCCCTTGGTGCATGTTTCAGCCCATACAACGCCTTCTTTAGCCTTCAAACGTTTTTCTCATCCTCATGAATTAGAAAACCATCTGGATGCTCCATATACACCTCCTCTTCCAGAAATCCATTTAAGAATGTGGATTTTACATCCATCTGGAACACTTTGAACTTTCTTTTCACTGTTATGGCCAAAAATAGTCTGATCGTTTCCAGCCTTGCAACTGGTGCAAATGCCTCATCAACATCTATTCCCTCTATCTGGGAGTATCCCTTGAACACTAGTTGTGCTTTTTTCCGAATAATTGTACCATATTCATTCATCTTGTTACGATAGATCCATTTAATCATGATGACATTCTTGTCTTCTAGCCTCGAAACAATCTCTCATATCTGGTTCATCTCAATCTGATCAAGCTCTTCATTTATAGCCTGAACCAAGTTTTCATCTTCTACTGCATCCGAAAAACATTTCTGCTCCACCTGAGACAAAAAAGATGTTTTTTGTAATTATTTAATTCTTCGAGTCTGAACTGGAGCTATCTGATCACTAATGATATTCTTCCTATCAATTCCCGCTCGACACTTTGGCTTCCTTGTAGACACAGACTTGACACTTTCTTGTTCATCATCAGTATCTTCTTCTGAGTTAGCCTCTGCCACTTTTGCTCCCCCTGTGTTGCTTACCTCATCATCACATTCATCCAGGAACTATTCACTAGGTCGTTGAGTATTTTTTTCATTTTCAATTATAGTGATATCATTGCTCTCAATGATTTTTTCCATCCATTTGTTGAAACATTTATATGCTTTGCTTTTCCCGGAGTAGCCAAGGAATATCCCCTCATCTCCTCAGGACTCAAAATTCTTGTGATTTTATTTTTTTATAATGAAACAATTACTTCCAAAGATTCGAAAGTATTTCAACGTTGGATTCTTTCCGTACCACATTTCATACGGAGTCTTCCCTTGCATCGGACAAAACAGAGACCTGTTCGAAATATATTCCGATGTCAAAACTATATCCTTCCAAAATTTCTCTAGTAGGTCCTTTTCAATCAGCATTGTTCTGTCCATGTTTTTGATGAACTGATTTCTCCTTTCAACAACTCCATTCTGTTAGGGAGTTCTCACTGATGAAACATGATGCCTTATCCCGTGTTTCTTGAGATATTCTTCCACTTGACTGTTTGTAAATTTTGTACCGTTTTCTGTACGGAATGTCAAAATTTTCTGCCCAAGCATCCTTTCCGATTCCCTCTTGTACTGCTTTATGCAACTAAACACATCTATCTTATGGGTAAAGACAAATACCCTGTCCATTCTACTATAGGCATCAATGAAAAGAAAATAGTACCTTTTCCCATTAAGATCTCATGGTGAGAGAGGTCCACATACATCATCGTGAACCAATTCGAGTACTCTAGTTGATATCTGTTCCTTTGGCTTGTATGTCTATCTGATGATCTTCCCTTGTTGGAAAGCATCACACGTATGAGTGAGATCACGTGATAGTTTTGGAAGGTCTCTTGCAGCATCACACTTACTAGATCCTCCATTGATGGTCGGCATAGTTGACCAAGTCTCTTATGCCACAGCTGGTTTTCTTCCTCTCTAGATAAAAGGCTCATATCTTCTTCCCCACTTACAAGGTAGATAGTTTCCTTTTCCCTTTTTCCTTATAGAACAACTGCACTATCATTTTCATTCACAACACACATCTTCATGGTAAATTGAATAGGGTTCCCAGAGTCACATAATTGACTGACACTAAGTAAGTTATGACTATGTCCCTCTACCACCAAGACAACAGCACGTCTCATTTCTTTTCCCCCAAATTTGGCATTTTTGGAACCAACAATCTTCAGCCCTTCATCATTTCCAAACATGAAAACTTCTTCTTTGTAATATTTTATGCCGGAAATGAGATCCTTGTTCCCTATCATATGGGATGAGCAACCACGGTCAAGGATCCATATTCTTGAATGATCTAAAGCATTAAGGGAAACACCTGCAACAACTGCCTTTTCTTATTTCTTCTTCTTTGTCCATACTTTCGCCTTCACACTCAGCATAGATTGAGACTTATGTTCTTTCTCATAGTATGAAGGACCGTCTTCATCATGAAAAGCCGCAAATCTATTCTAAATTTTTAACTCACCTGTGGGTTTATTGATCATCTACATGCAAACGTTTTGATTCTTCTTTGGATCATTTCTCTGTATGGTCAAAGTACAATACCTAGCCATGTGTCTAAATCCACCGCACCAAAAACGCTGTCCTTCGAAATATGTTCTGGAAAACCATTCTCTGGTTGGCTTCCACCTCTGTTCTTGTTCCCTTTGATATCTCTTGGCTATGGAACACACATACTGTGAGTGTCCCATCTTCCCACAATAATAACACCTGATATAAGTGCATTCCTTCGTGTTACTTCAGCACTACGAGTTTCCCCTTGGGTTCTCTGAATATTCTTATTCTTCTTTGTGCTCAAACCAACCTTCATTCATGGGATGGGGGCTTGCGGTATGACTTTAATTTCCCTAGATTATTTCTTCTGATCAAGCCCTGAATCATCCTTAACGTTTGGGCTCAATTGCTGCTTCTTTCCTGCTGAACTAATAGTCTCCTATTTCATCTTTTTAGTCATCGTAATTACCTGAATTCCCAAGAATGTAATGGGAATCAGGGGTTTTTCCTGATCTTTAACTTTCCTTTGTAGACCGACAACTTTTTCTTCAATCTCTTCGATATGATTGACGTGATTAGAAAGTGATACCCCTAAGGCATTGATTGCTATTGCCTCAGCAACCAACTCTCTATACTCCACTTCTGATAATGTACTACTATTAATATCAGCTGTGATACCATGAAGAGCAGCTGAAAACGCATCCATTCCCAAAGATCGGAAATAGTGTTGCTTTTGATTCGTCCATATCTGAAAATTACATCCGTCGATGATCTGAATCCCTTTATGATTAGTGGCCTCCGTTGAGAGAAGAACTAATTTCAACCTTTCGCTCTGATACCAATTGTTAGGTCCACAAGGCTGAATACCCTGAGAGGGGGGGTGAATCAGGGTATGACTAATTTTAAAATTAACGCTCGTTCTGATCTTGTTTCGCTATTAAGAAAAACAATCTTGTCTATATTTCCTATTGCACAATGTAAACAGAAAGTAATGCATGCATAGGACACAACGATTTGTACTTGGTTCAACCTCACTGGGCTACGTCCAAGGAGCATACGCCGACAAGTTGTCGGTCGTACCAAATTCTACTATACTTCACTAGCTGTGGATACAAGGTTTGGGTATAGTCACTATGTACCAAGCTCACTTGCTTTACAAGATTTAGGGTCATCTCACTGCTTTACCAAGGGTCACTCCATGTTTCTCTCTCTCTGGCTCACTGCTGGTGGAGAGGATCACCTTCTTCCTCTTCCTTTACTCACTACTCTGGAAAGGATCCACTCACAGATTATAGACCTGTAGGTCTTATCATTTGCATGAAGGAAGACGTATTTATATTTCTGTAGATGATCTTTTGATGTTCAAATTTCATCCGTAGATTAATATCTATTTTCACCGAAAGTATCGGGCAAACTTCCAGCTTTCACGCAGCCCGAAAACACTGCCGGAAAATCAACCTTACTTGGCGCCCTTTTCTAAACCGGCGCGAAAGTCTCAGCACACAAGTCACAACTGGTGCGCAAGTCTTCTTCAACCACCTGCGTGAATAAGGCTTCTACAAATCCAAACCGACATGAATCACTTCCTTCCTCACCTAAACCACCACAAGCGCACAACTAACACTTGGCGCTCAACATCCAACACTGGAGTGCAAGTCCCACATTCACGACACACCACCACATGCGCGACCACCACACCTGCGCAACGGGAGCTCTGAATCTTCAAAGTGTTGAAATCCAATGAAGAATGAGAAGGGGTGGTCCAGTATTTATAGTCAATTTGACAACCCTGCGTGACAGCGCGCAAGTAAACCCTCGACGCGCAAGTCTCGGCGCGCAGGTCTCTTCCCCTGCAAGTCACTTGCATGGCCTACTTCAAAACATGCGCAACCACTTTCCTTTGACATATTTTCATCTTCTGATCTTGAAAAACCATAGGCGCACAAGTTCTCAATCTACCAAGGCATCGGCGCGCAAGTCTCTTCACGGTGCACAAGTCACCTGCGCGACACCACCTTGTATCTATTCTTTTTTACCACCTCCAGTTCATCCCTTCCTTTTGTCGACGTTCTTGAATCAAACCTGGATCGTTGTCCTCCACTCTGGAACTCAAAATTCCATCACGAAATCCTCTTTGTCAAAAAAAAATTTATGTCATTGTTTTTCTTTGTCAACAATCACCACTCAGATGTCCACTTTTTCAACAAACAAAATCCTCTCAAAAATGATTTAATGATACATTGAGGGATTTTTTCCCAATATACTACCTATCCATTGTTTCCAAAAAGGAAACCATTTGAAAATAAAACATGATTTCTTTTCAAGACACTTATTCAATAATTTCATTATAGAATCTTTTGTGTCCTTACAAATCTTAAGACCTGTTAAAAAAATTTTAAAACAGGGGATGATCATAGAATGATCAGTTGTGGATACACAAAGAAGGAAAAAATGTTAGACTTGGTATAAGATGAAAATAATGAATACTTTATAATAATGTAATATTTTCACCGTTATGAATTAGTAAATATACTTACCTAAATATAAGCTCATTGATTACACTATTATAACTATATTATTGCCATTAATCACATAGAAATCAATATATAACATATACAATAAAATTTTTACATAAACATATTTGAATCGAATAATTATACAGTTGACTTCCACACATATCACTAAATGGAATAGTCGTTTGACCCACATTCAAAAATATCACTAAATTGAATAGATGTTTGATTGACTAACACACACAATGCATTTGAGGTTAAATCAAAATCACTCATCCTTGTATTATCATGGAACAACCCGTTATTGGTTTATCATGTAACCACTCGTATTCAGTTTATCACGTAACCACCTATAAAATATCCATGTACAATTATATAATTATAAAACATAAATGGTTCCAATTATAAAAATTTCAATCAAAAAATATCATTTGAAATCAAGAGAAATCATTTCATTATATTGAAATAATATCTCCAACTTCTATACCATTTACAATACCAAAAAACCAAAAATGGGAATAAGGGATTTCATTTCATTTTAGAAACCATAATGCTTATCGAGGGAGACACATATCAAATAATGTCTACGGTGGAAGAGGTTTCATTGTCTCTGCATTAGTTAATTTTGTTTCATTTAGTAAAACTATTAGTAGAAAAAATATCCCATTTGAATAAAATAAAATTCAAAGGGGTTTATTATACACAGTATAATATAAGGTCGTGTAAAACATTAAAATGTGCCTCAGTGAATGTAAATTGAGATAAAGTCCCTTACAATGTTTGTATAAATACATTGACGATAAATCAATGATATAATTTTGTGTGAAAAATATAAATATACTGAATATAAGTGGTTATTCAGTGTAAATAATCAGAGGTCATGCTCTCATATTTTTTGAAAAACAAAACCAATGACATGGATGTTTAACACATTTAATGAGATTGAGTAATGATTTCCCTTACAATGATAATATTGTTAATAAAAGAGGACGATTATGCGTATTAAATATAAATAAACATAATGAATGTATAAATAAAAGATAGTATATAAAATTTTATACATCACATAATCATCACATGACATAATCAATAATTTGATGATTAACCCAATGAATGAAATTTTGGTTAAGAAGTTTCTTTACAAAGTCCATATAAATGAGGTAAAAAATATATCAATGGGGCAATTATGTGTTGAAATTGTATATACACACAAGAGGAAGTGGAAATTAAAACATAAATAAGTAAACGTTTATTCCCAAAATAATCATAGCATAAAATAATCAATGATTTATGCATAAACCCCAATGAATGGAAATTGAGTTTGGAAATTCCCTCTCCTTGAGTACGACTAATCCCATTCATTCTTTAATTTTCTGAATAAGAAACATAAGTTAATTTATAATTTCATTAGTGCTTTTTTAAATTTTATTATTCATTTTATTTCAATTATTACCATGTTATTGAAATTATATAATTATTTATGTTAATATCAGTCATTTTGTCGATATTTGTTACCTAAGTCAAAAATGAACTATTTTTTATTTAAATTGTACATGTAGTCAAAATTACTTCATCTCTAGGATGATATTAATGATATAAATATCATATATATCTAGTATATATGTATTCATTATAGTCTATGACATTTGGAAATAATAAATTAAATGCACCATTCATGGAGACGATAGGTCGTGCGTACGCATGAACACTACTTTCATATCCTTGTATTATTAATTGAATGAATACTCAGTGATAAATTGGTATATGGTTATTATATTATAATAACTATGTTATATAATTTACATATGTTCATTAAAACCATCCTTCATATATTCCATTTACGGACTAAACTAGTCATATCACTTTGAAGGGGCGATAGTTCGCACTTCCTCAAATGAAATTATCATTTTTAAAATTTTTGAAAATAATAAAGTTATGACATAAGTAAAAATTGCATAAAAATAGAAATAATATATATATATATATAATATATAAATATATTTCCATCATAATGGCTACCATGATAGGTTGTGATAGAAAATTGAACAATCGTCGTTTCTTGATGCAGTAGTTCACCTTATACAAAAACAGTATGTTCGTACCCATTAGATGGAGGTGTGTGTAATTATAGTCAGATACCACCGCATAACAAAATCCTAGTATATTTATGATAATGGTGTTGTTATGCAATCCTATAATAAGAATAACATATGGAGTGGAGAATGAAAATAAAGTAATGGAACATAAGAAATGATGTTACCTCTAAATCGGGTATCTTTTTTTGATTTGATCCAAAATGATTTAAAGAACGTACTTATTCAAAATTTAAGGTTACTAAGAGGAATTTAGGGATTTTTTAGCATAATTTAGTAGAATATGGATAAGAAAAGGGGCATTATAGGTGTGAGTAAGTTGGTAGAGAGTGGTTGTCTATTATAACGGTGGAGGGTCTCTTTAGAAAATTCTTGGAATATTAATATATTATAAATTGATTTTAGAATTAAAATTGATCCAAAGTGATATATAAAAGTATAATATGAGTATGGGTTGAAATACTCTCATCCAATAGGTTTTATAAAATTTTAGGTCACAAAATTAACCCTCTATTTTAGCTTTAACCCTTCGTTAAAAAAATTAACTCTTACCATGTATTCTTGTATTTTCACAATATAAGCTTAATGTTGATACTCTAAAATGGAAAAAGAACCACAAGTGGATAATTAATTACATTTCTAACATTATATAAGTCATTTTTATGAATCATATATTTTTTTTCTATAATATTATTTAATAAAATGGTATTTATTTTGAGAACTCATTTATGTTAATTTTGACACTATTTAGTAATTGATTTTTTTTAAAGTCATAACAGCTTGATTCTGTAAAAAAGTAAATCAAATATAATTTGTTATAATAATACCTTAAATTATTGGATGGCATCAAAATTTTAAAATTTTATTTATTTCCATATTTATAATATCATTTATCAGAATCTTTCATTAATAAGGTAATCACTCCATCATCTTTGTGTCATAAATAAATAAATTTATTTAATATCTGATATTATAAATAAAATAAGATGTTGTATGAAAAATTTTTATATTTATAATTACTATTTATAGTAAATGATATAATTTATATAACCCTATATAAAAATTGTTTTTTAATAAAGATAATTGTTTATGTTATTTTTATATTTATGTTAAATTAATTATTATAATGTGTCATTTCCACACCCAAGTAACTCCCCAATTCCATATGATCGGCTGATGTATTATCATGGTCATAAATATCTCATTAAATATGATTAGGATATGTTTTAAGATAATTTTATATTATTATAATATTATTTTTTACCCTTATTTACCTTGTTTACCATTTAACCATGGTAAATAAAAATAATTATTGATATTACTATTCATAGTGTCAAAAAATAAAAGGTAACTATTTAAAAAATTTGTACCTTTGGATTCCAAAAATGGAATCTATTTTTTCAAATTAAAATCACATATTTATAATAAATTAATTTAAAATTAATTCCCATTGTTAAAACTAGAAAGAGGGTTTTTAAAAGTAAAAATAATCAAAAGATTATTATGTGTTTATGTTCAATATAAATGTAAAATTACTTCCATTGACCATAAATGAATTAAATGATAAAAAATTAATCTAATTAAACTTTTAAACCAACAAAAACGAAAATATACAAATATAAAGAAGTAAAATTAAGAGGCCGTTTTGAATTAAAATGCAGTATTTTTTACTATTCATAAAATATGTATTTTATCAAAAAAATTCAAAAAATACAACCGAAGTAAATTTTGATGTCCCACTTCTAAATAAAAGTTTATTTTTTCAAATAGAACATAAAAATTGATAAAAACTATTTTTAAAAGGGTTTTAATCAAATGGCGGTAAACCGACCTTTTAAAAAATATTAGAGTTTTTTATGGTTAAAATTGAACTCATTCTCATTTTAATCCTCTATAATTCATTTGATAAATTTAAAAACGTTAAAAAAATATTTAAAATGTTAATATAGTTAATTCTGGTCATTCCTGCTAACCCAAGATATAGTTGTTAACTACGATTTAAAATTATTATATTATTGTTTTATCATTTTTCTATAAAACATAGTGATGTGTGAATTGTAAGATTTTAGAGAAACATGTTGTTGTGTGTTAGGTTCTCTATCATACATAGTGTACCAATTAAAAGAAAATTAATATTAAATTCAAAAATATTATTTGATATGAAAAGGTACTATTATTTAAATACCTATGTTGTTACATCATTCCCCCTTTTGAAAATTGTGTCCTCACAATTTTAAAATTCTGCTGTATAACTTAATTGAAAATACCACATCGGAAAAAGATCCAATAAAATAATCAATTTAAATGAATTAAATATAAGTACAATGGTCACTCGAGATAACACATACTAGGATTCTATATAAGAAGACATGGTCATGAAAGGAAAACAAACCATCTTGTTATGATGGAGAGTGATTGAATAAACGATGATGAGAAAGTTAACAACTATAAACCCACAAACTTGTGATTGGTTAAACAGTCATTAATTTCATAATATTAAATGAAAATAGGAAACATTTTTGTTTTAATATCATTTTCATATTTTGAGGAATTCTTTTACTACATATGATACGAATATAAGGAAATATACTTACTTGACAAGTAGAGTATCACCCATTAATTAATTTTCTATCACATACTCATCATTTCTCCAAAAATTGAGTATTCAAGATGACTTGGTCATAACTAAAGTACTATAATCAACTTCTAGATAAACACATAAACCAAAAATGGTGAACTATATATTTCCCCCGTCATTCGACATTAGCAAAATCCAAAATTATTAGTAAAAGATTAGATAATCCCCCGAAAATAATAATCGTTTATATGTAGAAGGATTACATATAATCTATAATATTCCACAATAATACCAAAGTTATAAGTAGACCATAAAATAAAGAAATTCCTTAAAAATCATCAAAATAATCCAAAATAATATTGAAACCCAAAATTCTAAAGGATTTTATCACATTTTCTTCCAAGATAAAATTTAACATTTATCTTCAAACAACATAAACTACTCTTAAAGTATCATACTAAAAAGTAAATAACATAGTAAAATGTCACTACGGCAAAAAAGGAATTTAGCGGCGGTTTTTTTCCGTTTCGCGGCGGTTTAAACCACCGCTAAATCGATTGGCGGGGGTTTTGAAAAACCGCCGCGAAATCATGCATCGGGAAACTATTTGCGGTGGTTTTCAAAACCATCGCAGAACGTTTCGCGGTGGTTTTTTAGCGGCAGTTTTTTTTTGTTATTTTTGTTATTTTTTTTTATTTTT